>OY728147.1:293536275-299352868 GCA_963277665.1 Viscum album
TGGCTAACGCGGAGGGTGCGAGTCTAACGAACAAGACCCGACAACCCTCCGCCGATCTCTTTTGTTGTGCGGATATGACGGACGACGACAAACCGCGCGGCAGGGGCGATCCGTTGATTCCGCAGTGAAGGTCGGCATCCGGGAGAGGCATCGGCGCAGACGGGAGGCAAAAACGGGCCATCGGAGCATCTCCGGCGGCCCGCGGAAGGCAGCGGCGGCGCGGGTCGCCGGCGCGGCGGCGCCGGCGACCGGAGCCGGCGGCGCCCGGCGCGCCGCCGTAGAGGAAGTCCGCCGCGGCTGAAGCCGCGGCGGCGGTGGCGGCCGGTTCCGCGGCCGCACGGAACCGGGAACGGACGCGGCGGCCCGGCCGCGTCCGCGTGACAGGCGGCCCCCGCGGGGGCCGCGTTTCTTCAAATGCCGCGGGTCAAACCCGCGGCGGCGGCCTGTTCGGCCGCTCGGCCGAAGCCGAGCCGGCCGGTCCGGTCGGCCGGGCCGCGCCCAGGCCGAACCGGACCCGGCCGAGCCGGTTCGGGCCGGTTCGAGCCGGCCCGGTTCGGGCCGACCCGGTTCGGCCGACCCCAGGGGGGGTTCGGGCCGGGTCGCCCCGGGCCCAGAACCCCCGTTTTCGGGCCCTCTTCGGTCTTTCGCCCATATCTTGGGTCTGGGACCTCCGATTGACGAACCGTCAGCGGCTACGCGATCCTTGGATCAAGACGGTCGTTTCGGTATATTATACTCAAGGTTTAGGAAGACTTTGGGTTCGGCCGGGTTGGTTCGTACACGAAACCAACCGGGCCCTCGGAGCGGAAACGCTCATAACTTGAGCTACGGACGTCCGATCGACGTACCGTCAGCTGTGGTAGTTTCCTCTAAGTGAGACGGAACTTTTGGCATGCTCCGCCCGAGGATCGGATACAGGCGGAGTACGGTCGGGTTGGTTTTTCCCTAAAAACCAACCGGGCCCCTGGGACGAAAATGCCAATAACTCTCAGACCGGGCGTCCGTTTGACGCGCCGTCTGTCGCGTTGAGATCCTGTTGTCGATACGGAACTTTTGGATACATCAACTTCGGACTACGTGTCAGTTGATGTATCAGCCTCTCGGCTCGTGGAGCGGACCCTCCTAAACGAGCTCGCTTTGTGCGGGAACCCTAGCGCTGGCTGTGACTTCGACGACAGAGCAGAGATCCTTCGTGGACTGCGACGACGACAGAGCAGAGATCCTTCGTGGACTGCGACGACGGCAGAGCAGAGATCCTTCGTGGACTGCGGCGACGACTGTGCAGAGATCCTCAGTGGACTGCGTCGACTACTACACTCAGCGATCCTACGTGGATCAGTGCTACAGGTTCTGTGTGAGCCCGATCCTATGTGGGTCCTTACTAACGGTTCTGTGTGAGCCACTGCCTACAGGTTCTGTGTGAGCCCGATCCTGTGTGGGTCTTCTGCGGGGGTTAGTACCTATCGATCCTTTGTGGGTCCGACGACTTAGATGGATCAGTGATCATCTTTGACGTCATCTGAAAAAGTATACCTGGTTGAGCTGAATCGTATGTTACTCTCCTTTGTGGATTGTGTTGAACTATCCTATGTGGATTTTACTGTTTACTCTCCTTGTGGATTTGAGTCTTGCTTTCCTTTGTGGATTGAGTTGTTCTTGAGCTCGTGAGCAGAGCTAGAATTGGGGACTTAGGTATATGTATGGGCATATACCTAAGTCGAGTCAGATGTTACTTCGTGATTGCATCTTTCTTCTGTGCTATATCCTTTGTGGATTTCGGGAGACCTTCGGGGGTCTCGGGGTCCTTACTGAGTAGCTTGTACTCACCCCTGCACGGGCTATGCCCGCACCTTGTTGTGTTGGTTGCAGACGACGGACAGCGCTGATCACGGTTGGGGTGTGGAGCAGGACGGTACCTGGAGGTGGACCACTGGGCGGGACGTGCTCGGAGCGGACGTGGGACCCGAGGAGCCTGGAGGCTATCTGTACCCACCCTTCAGGTGGGATTGCCAGTGGACGACACGAGGCCGCCGTCTTTTCTTCAGTTGTTGTACTTTACTTTTCAGTTGTACTTTACAGTTGGGCTTGTATTTCCGGCCCCTTTACTTTTCTGCACTTTACTTTCCGCTTGCTGACTCTGTGTGGTTGTTACTTATAAAGGCAATGCCTTCCCTGTTTACTGGGATTTTACGCCTTGGTGCTAGTCGCCAGCCCCTGGCCTATGGAAGGCGGGCTTGGGGTAGTCACGGCACGGGCCCCGAGGACGGGTCGTGACAAATTGGTATCAGAGGTGGTCGGTTCTACCGCAGACTCTGATCGTCCTTTCTTTCTATGTGAAGCAATAGTGTTTAGTGTATTGAGTGTGGTTATCAGTTCAGGGAGCCCAGTGTTGGTGCGGCGGCCGACGTATCCGTACACCAGGACCCTGACTCCTGATTTCCGACTTAATGCATGAAAACATTGATTGCGTGTGTGTCTCGAGTTTTCTTTGTGATTACTTGTGTCAGCTCACCGGGTATACTGATCTGCTTTATGAAAGTCTCAAGTTTTCCTTGTGATTACTTGTGCCAGCTCACCAGGTATACTGTTCTGACTGTGGTGCTCTTGTTCTCCTTTTCAGGATGGCCCCGCGACGACAGCCAGCTAGGGTTCCGAGTGTAGGGCGCGACGGCAGCCCACCGAGCGACGAGGCCTCGGTGCAGGGCCCTTTGCCAGCAGTGGCACCGGCGGTAGCTTTACCCGCCGAGCCACCGATGCTGCCAGTACCAGACGCTGACGATGCACGAGTTTCAGGGCCAGCGACCGCCCAGGTTTCGCGGTGAGGCAGACCCCCAGGCCGCCGAGGACTGGCTAGAGGCGGTGGTGCGGACCTTTAGGCTAGTGAGGACACCAGCGGATCTCATGGTGATTCTCGCAGTGAGTCTCCTGCAGGCGGCGGCAGGACGATGGTGGAGCCTGATGCTCCAGGTTCACGATGAGGCATCCCTGCTCTGGGCGGACTTCGAGAGCCTCTTCCGCTCTGAGTTCGTCCCGGCCACCCTCCGAGCGGTGCGCATCCAGGAGCTTCTCCAGCTGCGCCAGGGCAGCATGACGGTCGCTCAGTACGCGGCGAGGTTCACGGACCTATCTCGCTACTCGACCGACATGGTACGGGACCCCTTCTTCCGGGCCCGGACCTTCGAGCAGGGCTTGCGACAGGATATTCGGGCGTCGCTGATCTCCCTCAGCATTCTGACCCAGGCGGGAGTGCTGGAGCGAGCCCTCCTGATCGAGAGCTTCCTGGCAGAGCCTTCTTCAGCGGCGAGACCTAGCGCAGGGCGGCAGGTAGCTGAGTCTTCGGCAGCAGGTAGCCAACGGATGACTCTCGGGTCCAGGCAGACCAGACCCCCACGCAGACGGCCTCAGGACACCGGCTCAGCAGTGCGGGGCACACAGCGGAGTGCCAGCCTTCCGAGAGGCAGGTTGTGCTACTCTTGCGGCGGGCAGGGTCACATGGCTCGTGATTGCCTGACTCGCCGACCAGAGGAGCAGCAGACGGTGGAGGGGCCACCCAGGCAGAGGCAGAGGGTCGACCGTGGCGGTCCGCAGGGAGGAGGCGGACGAGGCAGAGGAGCTGGCCGAGCAGCGGGTGGTGGGCGACGCTTCCAGGCTCTACCCCCACCACCACCAGGAGGGCCACCTCGACCACATGGAGCTGGCGGGCAGGGACAGGCCCAGCTCCAGGCAGTGGAGGCCTACGACCCCGACTTGCCAGAGATGATTCGAGGTACGATCTGTGTCTATTCCACCCTTGCTGCAGTACTTATAGACACAGGAGCGAGTCACTCTTTCATAGCCTCTGCCCTTGTTCGGAGCTCGGAGATTCCGACTGAGCCGTTGGCTCGATCCTTACGGCTAGAGACTCCTACGGGAGCAGACTCGACGATTACGCACTGGTGCCGGCAGTGTGAGCTTACTCTAGGAGGCGAGAGCTTCGGCTGGGATCTCCTTGTAGCGGCGTCGAGGCCTTACGACGTCATCTTGGGCATGGATTGGCTATCCACGGTTCATGCCCAGATCGACTGTTTTAGGCGCAAGGTGCGATGTGTTCGCACCGACGGGAGCATGTTTACCTTCACCGGCGAGAACTGAACCTTTGCAGCACAGGATGGACTTCCGCGGAGGAGAGTGCAGCCCATCTCTCATCAGTTGGCTAGCCTCATCCTAGGAGCAGTGGACGTGCGGAGTCCAGCTTTTCCTGCAGTGGTGGACTAGTACGTAGACGTCTTTCCCGACGACGTTCCAGGGCTACCTCCTCGTAGAGAGGTAGACTTTTACATCGACTTGTACCCCGGGACAGCCCCGATATCTACTCCAGCATATCGGATGGCCCCCGCCGAGCTTCGGGAGCTGCGGGTACAGTTGGAGGACTTGCAGAGCAAGGGGTTTATCCGACCCAGTGTTTCACCCTGGGCTTCCCCGATTTTGTTCGCCAAGAAGGCGGACGGGAGCTTGCGACTGTGTGTCGACTATCGTCGCCTGAACCAGGTGACAGTGAGGAACAAGTATCCGCTGCCACGGATTGATGACCTCTTCGATCAGCTCAAGGGAGCGCGGTGGTTCTCAAAGATAGACCTCCGGTCAGGCTATCATCAGCTCAGAGTTCGAGACGAGGACGTGCAGAAGACGGCCTTCAGGTGTCGGTATGGCCATTATGAGTTCTTGGTTATGCCGTTCGGCGTAACCAATGCTCCAGCAGTGTTCATGAGCCTCATGAACAGGATCTTCCAGCCATACCTCGACCGTTTTGTCGTGGTCTTCATTGACGACATTTTGGTATACTCGACGACTGAGGAGGAGCATGCCTACCACCTGCGAGTTGTGCTAGACACGCTCCGAGAGCACCAGCTTTATGGCAAGCTCTCAAAATGCCAGTTCTAGTTACGTGAGGTCCATTTCTTGGGACACGTCATCTCTGAGGCGGGAGTTGCAGTGGATCCCGCGAAGATCGAGGCAGTGCTAGCTTGGGAGCCACCCAAGAGCGTGACAGAGGTGCGGAGCTTCTTGGGCCTAGCCGGATACTATCGGAGATTCGTGCCAGACTTCTCCAGAGTTGCGGCACCACTCTCAGCGTTGACAAAGAAGGGGAAACCCTTCGTGTGGTCAGACAGATGTCATCAGAGCTTCCAGGAGCTGAGGCAGAGGTTGACCAGCGCACCTATCTTGAGGTTGCCTGAGGAGGGAGTTGGATACGTAGTTTACTGTGATGTGTCAGGGACTGGACTCGGGTGCGTCCTGATGCAGGAGCGGGCCGTGATCGCCTACGGATCACGTCAGTTGAGGCCGCATGAGCAGAACTACGCCACTCATGACCTGGAGTTAGCAGCAGTGGTCTTCGCTCTGAAGACTTGGTGGCACTATCTGATGGGCGAGCGCTTCACAGTCTTTTCTGACCACCAGAGTCTCAGGTATATCTTCTCTCAGAAGGACCTGAACCTGAGACAGCGGAGATGGCTTGAGTTCCTCCAGGACTATGACTTTGAGATAGTCTATACTCCTGGGAAGGGGAACGTGGTAGCCGATGCCCTCAGCAGGAGGACGGGCATTCAGCTGCTTGAGGAGGCGACAGAGCAGCTAGCCTCCTTGCAGATATCCTTCGTGGATAGAGACGGAGCAGCCTTTCTTCAGTCTCTCACAGTCTCTCCTCCACTTCTACAGCGGGTCAGAGAGGCTCAGCGTGAGGACGCTGACTGTGAGACCCGGCGTGCACTGATATCCTCAGGTCAGGCGCCTGATGGTTTCTCCCTTGGAGCAGAGCACGACATCCTTTTCAGGGGGCGTACCTTCGTACCAGTTGCTTTACTAGAGGAGGTGCTGAGAGAGTTTCACACTTCTCCCTTGGCGGTACATCCCGGAGTGGCGAAAATGTACCAGGATCTCAGACGACAGCACTGGTGGCCGGGCATGAAGAAAGCTGTGGCAGAGTTCGTTTCACGATGCCTCACCTGCCAGCAGGTGAAGGCAGAGCATCAGGTACCAGCAGGTTTGGTACAGCCCTTGGAGGTCCCGGAGTGGAAGTGGGATAGCATATCTATGGACTTCGTGACTGGACTTCCACGTACTTCCAGAGGTCACGACTCCATTTGGGTGATCGTCGACCGACTCACCAAGTCGGCACACTTCTTACCCATCAGAGAGCAGGGCTCAGTGGAGAGCTTGGGACGTCTTTACGTCCAGGAGATCGTACGGCTTCACGGTGTGCCATCATCTATCGTCTCCGATCGAGATGCTCGTTTCACTTCCCGGCTCTGGAAGGGATTGCAGGAGGCGTTCGGGACGCGGCTCCATCTGAGCACAGCCTTCCACCCTCAGACGGATGGTCAGACGGAGAGGACCATACAGACACTCGAGGACATGCTCCGTGCATGTGTCCTCGACTTTGGTCGCAGCTGGGAGGACCACCTACCCTTGGTGGAGTTCGCGTACAACAACAGCTACCACTCCACCATCGGGATGGCACCATACGAGGCGTTGTACGGCAGACCCTGCAGATCACCGTTGTGCTGGACAGACCCTGGGGAGTCAGCACTCGTGGGACCAGAGATGGTCCGAGCCATGACAGAGAAGGTCCAGATCATCCAGGAGAGGATGAGGACAGCTCAGAGCCGGCAGAAGTCATATGCTGACAGGAGGCGGAGGCCACTAGAGTTCGAGGATGGCGACCACGTCTTTTTGCGTGTCTCACCTCGACGTGGTTTACGGAGATTTGGCCGAGGCGGCAAGTTGTCTCCACGCTTCATCGGGCCTTTCCAGGTCCTCAGCAGGATAGGAGAGGTGGCTTATCGCCTGGCTCTACCACCTCAGTTGCACCGGGTGCACGACGTCTTCCACGTGTCTCAGCTGAGGAGATACGTGCACGACCCGACGCACATCATCGACTTTGGGGAGCTGGACGTGGACGATGGGGCGACTTTTGCGGAGGTCCCAGTGGAGATCGAGGATCGACAGGAGCGGGTCCTACGTGGGCGGTCGATTCCTCTTGTGCGCGTCAGATGGCATCACGGGAACCTCCAGGAGAGCACTTGGGAGCGGGAGGCTCAGATGCGTGCTCAGTACCCCCATTTGTTCCCCTAGTTTTTGATGTATCTTTACGGGGACGTAAAGCCCTGAGGTGGGAGTAATGTAAAGACCCGCAAATTTCAAGGAAATTTTTTTCTTAATTTTCTTTGGAATTTTACAAGAGCGCAGCTTCAGACGGCACCTGATTCCGAGGCCCGGTGTGCCCGGAATCAATTTCCGAAGTTTGGCTCGGGTACGTTCAGTGAACGGACGAGCGGGTTTTTCTATCTTTTGAACCGGTGCCCGGAATCAAATTCTGAGGGCACCGATGAAATCGCAGCGCCGGTATTTTCTTAGAAACGCCTCTTCCAGAGTTGCGTTTGCTCAGACGTGGTTTTTAAATTTTGCGGCTTTAAGTCAGAAATAAAATAAAGTTTGTGCGACAACTTTATTTTATTTCACTTAAACTGCTTGGAAGCCACTTAAAGTCACTTAAAGGCGGCTTGAACTGAGTTGAACTGGATAGGATGCTATCCAGAAATATCCTACCCCTTGGTAGGATATTTGTGCGGTGGGACCCGCACGAGCCCCGCCGTTTCTTTCGCTAAGTAACGCACCCGCGAAAACCCGTCAAAGTAACTGAAAAGTCAACCGACGCGTTTTCTTTAATTCTTAACAGACCATTTAATTGGGCGGTTTATTTCGTGAATTAAATGGACTGTTTCTTCGTGAATTAATTGGGTCGTTACTTATGCGTTTTACGTTTGTTGGCAAAATAATGAAATAGACAAACTTGTCTATTTTGGAGGATTGCTATCGTTGTGCAATTCCTCTGAGCCTCCACCCTCTCCGCGAAGAACGCGAAGAACGCGAAGAACGCGAAGAACGCGAAGAACGCGAAGAACGCGAAGAACGCCGGAACCGGAATCCGAACAATTTTATCTTTAAATAAAATTGTTGGATCATGTGTTGATCATCTTTTTCTTTTCTCCCGTTGATTATGGCTAACGCGGAGGGTGCGAGTCTAACGAACAAGACCCGACAACCCTCCGCCGATCTCTTTTGTTGTGCGGATATGACGGACGACGACAAACCGCGCGGCAGGGGCGATCCGTTGATTCCGCAGTGAAGGTCGGCATCCGGGAGAGGCATCGGCGCAGACGGGAGGCAAAACGGGCCACCGGAGCATCTCCGGCGGCCCGCGGAAGGCAGCGGCGGCGCGGGTCACCGGCGCGGCGGCGCCGGCGACCGGAGGCGGCGGCGCCCGGCGCGCCGCCGTAGAGGAAGTCCGCCGCGGCTGAAGCCGCGGCGGCGGTGGCGGCCGGTTCCGCGGCCGCGCGGAACCGGGAACGGACGCGGCGGCCCGGCCGCGTCCGCGTGACAGGCGGCCCCCCGCGGGGGCCGCGTTTCTTCAAATGTCGCGGGTCAAACCCGCGGCGGCGGCCTGTTCGGCCGCTCGGCCGAAGCCGAGCCGGCCGGTCCGGTCGGCCGGGCCGCGCCCAGGCCGAACCGGACCCGGCCGAGCCGGTTCGGGCCGGTTCGAGCCGGCCCGGTTCGGGCCGACCCGGTTCGGCCGACCCCAGGGGGGGTTCGGGCCGGGTCGCCCCGGGCCCAGAACCCCCGTTTTCGGGCCCTCTTCGGTCTTTCGCCCATATCTTGGGCCTGGGACCTCCGATTGACGAACCGTCAGCGGCTACGCGATCCTTGGATCAAGACGGTCGTTTCGGTATATTATACTCAAGGTTTCGGAAGAATTTGGGTTCGTCCGGGTTGGTTCGTACACGAAACCAACCGGGCCCTCGGAGCGGAAACGCTCATAACTTGAGCTACGGACGTCCGATCGACGTACCGTCAGCTGTGGTAGTTTCCTCTAAGTGAGACGGAACTTTTGGCATGCTCCGCCCGAGGATCGGATACAGGCGGAGTACGGTCGGGTTGGTTTTGCCCTAAAAACCAACCGGGCCCCTGGGACGAAAATGCCAATAACTCTCAGACCGGGCGTCCGTTTGACGCGCCGTCTGTCGCGTTGAGATCCTGTTGTCGATACGGAACTTTTGGATACATCAACTTCGGACTATGTGTCAGTTGATGTATCAGCCTCTCGGCTCGTGGAGCGGACCCTCCTAAACGAGCTCGCTTTGTGCGGGAACCCTAGCGCTGGCTGTGACTTCGACGACAGAGCAGAGATCCTTCGTGGACTGCGACGACGACAGAGCAGAGATCCTTCGTGGACTGCGACGACGGCAGAGCAGAGATCCTTCGTGGACTGCGGCGACGACTGTGCAGAGATCCTCAGTGGACTGCGTCGACTACTGCACTCAGCGATCCTACGTGGATCAGTGCTACAGGTTCTGTGTGAGCCCGATCCTATGTGGGTCCTTACTAACGGTTCTGTGTGAGCCACTGCCTACAGGTTCTGTGTGAGCCCGATCCTGTGTGGGTCTTCTGCGGGGGTTAGTACCTATCGATCCTTTGTGGGTCCGACGACTTAGATGGATCAGTGATCATCTTTGACGTCATCTGAAAAAGTATACCTGGTTGAGCTGAATCGTATGTTACTCTCCTTTGTGGATTGTGTTGAACTATCCTATGTGGATTTTACTGTTTACTCTCCTTGTGGATTTGAGTCTTGCTTTCCTTTGTGGATTGAGTTGTTCTTGAGCTCGTGAGCAGAGCTAGAATTGGGGACTTAGGTATATGTATGGGCATATACCTAAGTCGAGTCAGATGTTACTTCGTGATTGCATCTTTCTTCTGTGCTATATCCTTTGTGGATTTCGGGAGACCTTCGGGGGTCTCGGGGTCCTTACTGAGTAGCTTGTACTCACCCCTGCACGGGCTATGCCCGCACCTTGTTGTGTTGGTTGCAGACGACGGACAGCGCTGATCACGGTTGGGGCGTGGAGCAGGACGGTACCTGGAGGTGGACCACTGGGCGGGACGTGCTCGGAGCGGACGTGGGACCCGAGGAGCCTGGAGGCTATCTGTACCCACCCTTCAGGTGGGATTGCCAGTGGACGACACGAGGCCGCCGTCTTTTCTTCAGTTGCTGTACTTTACTTTTCAGTTGTACTTTACAGTTGGGCTTGTATTTCCGGCCCCTTTACTTTTCTGCACTTTACTTTCCACTTGCTGACTCTGTGTGGTTGTTACTTATAAAGGCAATGCCTTCCCTGTTTACTGGGATTTTACGCCTTGGTGTTAGTCGCCAGCCCCTGGCCTATGGAAGGCGGGCTTGGGGTAGTCACGGCACGGGCCCCGAGGACGGGTCGTGACATTCACAATTCCAACCCATCACCTAACCAACAACCAATTCATCCTCAATATCAATACCCTTCCCATTATTCCTTGAAAAAAACTACAAATACAAAATCCAATTCCAATTTTCAACTAAAATAAAGTCTACATAAACTACCATATCACCCCTTTAAACAAACCCTTTACCATGTTTGAAGTGTAGAACAAAAAATAGAAAACAAATCAAAGGGTTTGCTACTCCACTGACTGCAGGAACTCTAATTTAGCCTAAATCAAAACAGACGTCATAAACAAATAGAGGGAGAACATTAAAACTAAGGTTACACTTACTAATTTGAAGTGTAGAAATAAAAATTTATTGATTGAATATGGATCTATGGATAGAAGGAGTTTCATAGCTGAGAAAAATTTGGGAGGAGATTTGGATTAGGGTCTGCAATTGGGTCGAGTGGGAGCTGGGGTGTTGGGTATTTGAGGTAAAACATTCCCAATGATTTTTAAAAACCGTTGGGAAAGCCTCTCTTTACCAAAAGTTTATTAAAACCATTGGTATATCTTAGAGGAACTAAATATTTCTCAATTTTTTTGTCAAACCGTTGGGAAATCTTAACTATATTAACACATTGCCAACGATTTGAACAAACTATTGGAAAATGTTGCTTTTTTTATAGTATACCAATGGTTTGAAGAAACCATTGGTATATATCCTTTGTGAAAACATCCAATTCCATTATTTCATGGAATATCCTATGATGAAGTATTTTCACTAGTTACTATATTGAAATCTATCATGCGTTTTATTTCTATTGTGGTTGACCCTGACCATGTGATTTGGAAAATGGATTTAAAAATAGTCTTACTTAATAGGATCATTCAAGTAGATGTCTATATGACATAACCTAAATATTTTATGACTTCTAAGGATGCTAATAAAGTATAAAAATTGCAAATATCAATTTATGGACTAAAATAAGAATCTAGGTTATGGAAAATTTGTTTTGATAAATCCATAATAGAATTTGGTTTTATAAATAATGAATGTGATCCTTATGTCTATAAACATTTTAGTGGGAGTGTATTCATTTTCTTAATATTTTATGTTGATGACATAATACTTATTAGAAATTAAATACCAGTCTTGTAGTCTGTTAAATACAAGTTAAACACATTATTATCCATGAATTAATTTAGTTAAGAAACATATATTCTTGGTATCAAGATTCATCATGATAGATCCAAGAGGCTAGTTGGACTAATTATAAGTATATATATTGAAAAGTTAATGATGATATTCAGTATAGAAAAATCTAAGAGGTGATTGTTTCTAGAGTCACATTAAATTTATATTTCTGATAAAATGATTCCTTAAATACATGAGGAAAGAAAGAGGATGGAAAGGACTCAATACACACCTTTTATTTGATAAAACATGTATGTTATCCTATGCACCAGGATTGATGTTTTTTATGCCTTAAGTGAAGTATGAAGATATAAATATGACTAAGGTAATCTCAATTAGATGGTATTAAAGACTATCCTTAAGTATCATAGGTGTACTAAGGATTTTTGTAACGTCCCAACTTGGGTTCCACTAAACTAGTTCCCTAAGACAATGCACCACATGACCTCAGGCATGCCTCCCCATACTCCAGAGGATATAGACTAGCAGTAAGGATCTAATAAGGTATGTGGTGAGACTATACCCTCTTTGAAAGAGGAATAAAATAGTGAAAAACAAGATAAATAATAAACAAGTAATAATGATCAATAATCGTGCATCATATAATCAATTACCTAAAATGAGTAAATTCTTACATTCGTACAAATAAACATGTTATGTCATAGTAATTTCAATATTCCTAAGAAACCCAAAATAAAGATGCAATACAATCCCCCAAAAATGGTTCCTAACATCAAGTTTGGTTCCCTCATATATGCTATAGAAAAAATCTCATATCATCCATCTAACATATGTCATTTTCCCTTATACTGACCTAAAACCATGAAGTCTACTCGGGTACCCAATGGAAGCCCGATCATAGTGTGAGTACAACTCAATAGGACACCACAAATGGTGTTTACAACAATATCTAGTCATAAAAAGTATATTTAGAAGTATAGTAAACAATAAAAAAACAAATGATAAATTGGGTTCCATTATATAATAACATTTAAATTAACCACTTTTGTTCCCAGTTCTATGTGTTATCTATATCTATCAAACCTTATTCAGCCCATATCGGTCACTTGAAGTTTATTTCAAAGGGGTATTAGCTTTTCATATAGGGATCATCAATCCAAGTATCCAATTATTATTTAAAACTCCATGTCCAACCATCCTAACCATGATATGGAAGTCCATGTTTATACCCTTGGATTCATGAGAATTAGTCTATCCTATGAAACATACTTTGCATAGGGGTGCCTGGAACATTATTCTAGCCCACTTAAGGTATATTTCTATCATTTTAACATCCCACAAACCATTAATCAAATTCCTAAAGTTTAATATCAGTGACCTCTTATCACATAATAACAACAAGGGTATGCTTTTTTATTTTATCACTTTCTATGTTTAATTACATTCAACGTGTTCTAACTTTCCATAGTAATCCTATTTCACCATCTAAGAACATTACAACCATTACAAACCCATTAATTCCATTTAACCATAAGGAAAAGGCTTTTTAATCATTTATCACATTTACACCTTTACAATCTATAACTCGTTTAACTAATTCAATTTAATCCAAACACCCTTTTATACCATGTTCACATGATAAAAACAATCACCATTAGTTTAATCACATAAAACCTTCAATTCATCATTTAAAAACACAATTTACATGTTCAAGGAAGTGGTACACCCCATGGGTGGCCTTAGGCCTACTCAACTCATTCTCAATAGATCCAATGAGGATCATGAGGGGTCTAACACATGATTTTAACCCCCATTTCATTAGTTCCTACCAAGAAATTCAAATAAATGGTATTATGGTACCAAAATAAAAACCAAATACACATGAATAAACCTCAAGACTAAGGGATATAACTTGTAGAACACCTTCCCAAAATTTTTAGACAGCCGATTTCTTAAACATGACCCTTGATTTAATCCCAAACAATCCTCAACACCTGAACTAAAAATATGTTGAAGAATAAGGTTTTATGGATTTGGAAGGAGAGAAAACATTCCACCAAGGTTCTTCCATAAAATAGAATAAAGAGGGTAGTACAATCACCTGAAGCTTTGATTCACAACCAATGGTGCTCCAAATGACCCAATATTGATGGAGAATCACCCTTGAAAGAGTAGGTATACCTTGGTTCATCACTCTAGCTAATAGAGGTGGAAAGGGGAGGAAAATTGGGTAATAACCCTTAAACCTTGAGGGTTTAAATGGTAATTTATCCCTTTTTAATATGGTTCAAAGTTTGGCCACATGGTTGGACAAACCGTGCGCCAACCATGTAGAACTCTTTTTCCAAGAGGGGGCCTATGTTGCACGATTTTCTAGGGAGCTTGAACAATCTGTAAAACCATGTGGAGGTCATGTTTTTAGCTCTGTCCAAGGTTTCATAGTTCCCAAGATCCTCCTTGTATGTTTTATCTACCATGCACCATTCCCTATAGGTCACATGTTAATGGTATTGGTTAGTACTAACCATGTGTCAATCACATGCACTACACATCATGGCCTTTTTTCTTCCTTTTTCATGTCCCGAACTCTAAGGAAACCCGGTGAGACCTTCTATAACCTTAGGAAGCATTCCATAAACCATTTTACAAGGTATTAAACAAAAACATGGAATAAAAATGTACCTTTTAAAACAATAGGATCATACAATATGTTCCTAGTCTATGGATGAGATAAGGAACTATTCATCAGAGGATATGCATATTCTAGTTTCCAAACAAATCAATATGATCAAAAATCATAATCGAGATATATATTCACCATCAATGAAGTTTCAGTGATATGGAAGAGCTAAAATAAAGTTATGGTCACTAATTCTATAATAGAGTCTAAGTATATTGCAGGTTATGAGGTATCTAATGAAGTAATTTTGATATGAAACTTTTTTCAATATATTGAAGTGGTTCCAATAAGTAATGATACTATCACACTTTATTGTAATAATAATTTAGTGGTGGATCTTTCAAATCAACCAAGGTTAAATCAACAGATGAAGAATATACTTTGGAAGTATCATTTCTTAATGGATTTTCCACAAAGTGGTGATGTCAAAGTGAGCAGAATATCCATGGAAGACAACATTGTTGTCACAAACCAAATCGGGTCTCCATCCGATCTGATGCCCGGCCCGGCCTGCAGTAAGACCCGAAGGGCGTTCCCGATCTCCACGGGCTGGAACAAGTGCCCGGGTATCACCATAAAAATTTGGGAATGATTTACCTGAATAAACAAGATAAAACAACCAAAAAAATAACCAAATCAAAAGTACAAGTCGCAACCAAACAAGCCTTTAATCAAACCATGTTTTGAGTCACATGTATAACTAAAACCAAACAACACAAATAAAAATATGGTGACCAAAAAAACCCAAAAACTAAGTCAACAACTATCACCTGATGGAGGAAAACCACTGCTAGGCCTTCACCACAAATGCCGAGTCAAAAGAAGCAACTAATAACTTGGACCACCACTCCCACAACCTTTGCCTTTTTCTGCATCAGACATAATCAAATATACTTACACCCAAGTGTGTAATTAGGGTGTGAGAAATCTCTCAATAGGATGGCACTAGAGAAAAGATTCTGCATGTAAAGGTTAGATGATCCAAATAGTTTGCAGATTTATTTATAGAAAAAAAATGCACAAACAATCTAATGAAAACTATTTTTTTGTGTACTAAAATAAAATGAAAACAATCTTACCTTTCTGACACCACAGAAGTCTCACAACCAACTAGTGATGAGTATAAATTTTCACAAGAGAAACAAAAGTGGGAGAGGCCCTATAGGGACCAATGCTGAGTGGGACCCTAGAACATCTTGTCTTGGTGAACAAAGGAAAGGAATCCATAACATTTTTACGTTCTCGTTCATGAGCCACTGGTAGGGAAACACCTCCATAACCTAGTGGTCTCTAGTCATCATCCAAAGTTTAGTTCATGTTGTATGTGTCAAAACAGCTAAGTGAAACTGGGCTGAGGCCGCTCCCATATCACTAGCACACTAGATCTAGTCCTCCCACCTAGTACCCAGGCTTCCCCATTTGTGCTCAAAGTTCTAAGTTCACCCTACTCATCAAGGTCAAGACACTACACAACTGGATGTCAACTAAGTCAAACACCATAAACCTAGGATGTCAACTATGTCAATCATCACACTTACATATTCAACATAAATGAATAAATAAATAAGCCATTTAGAGGTATTACGCACAATAGAGATCCTCAGAAACAGAACACAACATGAAACAATTACACAATGTAATAACAACTACACAATTTCAAGAACCGAACTAAAATTTATCAAACATTAGAAAAGTTGGTTTAGCAGTTTTAAAGAAAATAAAACAACACAATTAATGGTTCCAAAACCCACTCAAACAACCTTTATAACCAAACGCACACTAAGACTATAGAAGAAATCAAATTTCATCTATTGTATCTATTCAAAACTATCAGCACAACTCAGTAAAAACCTGAACAACATAAACATGCTACTAGTAAAAACAAATCACCAAATTCTATCATCCAAAACTGAAACTCTTAATTGCAATTGGATAGTTGACATATTAAATTAATTAAACTGGAAAACTAATTAATCAAGCAACCTATGAATGCGAAACCACCTACCTTAAAGTAATAACACCTTTGCGATATGACACAACACTCCCGCTGCACAATAGTTACACCGCAAGGAGCTGAGAAAAAAAATCCTAAAATAGTAGACCAAATAATTTCAAATCCAACCCAGAAAAAACATCAACAACCAGAAAAATTAACAATATATAAATAAATTGATTAATAATTAAACGAATTCAATAAAAATTAAATAAATTTTAATCCAAACCCTAACCTTGGAAATCTCCAGAAAGAGGTGCGGCCAAGGGAGGGTGGTCGCCGGAATTACGACTGTAAGGCCATGCGTGGTGGATATCTGGTGGGAGGTGGAGAAGGGGAGTGTGGGGAGGCTATCTGGAAAATGGAAGGAGGGGATCTGGCTGGTCGTTCCGGGAAGGGAGGTTGGGCGGCCTGTTACAGGTCTGGCGGGAGGAGGGCTGGGCGAGCGTGGAAGATGAGGGGGGAGAAAGTAGGGTAAGTGTGTGAGTGGGGAGGAGAGGAGGGGGAGAGGGCGGTCGTGGGGGAGAGAAGAGGGAATGGGGGACCGAGTGGGGAGGAGATGAAGGGGAGACGGTGGCTATGGTAGGGAAGGGGAGAGGAAAAAAAGGGGGATAAAATCATAAAAATAAAATAAAATTATAATAAAAAAGAAAAGGAACAAAATTTAGATAATAATAAAATAAAATACAAAGGGGTAACTAACCTAAAATTAAAGAAATTTTAAACTAATCTAAAATAAAATAAAGTAATAAAAGAAAAGAAATAATAATATAAATTAATAAAGGGGTTCAGTAATAATAATAATAATAATAGTAATAATAATAATAACGACCAAGAATAACTATAATAAATTTTATCCGGTTACTTAATTGTTCACGCATCAGGCAGACCGTGCGTTAAACTGGCATAGCCGCACGGCTTCACCTATGCCCTGCCTGCGAGCCGAGCAATGTAAATCCAATTCCCACTTATCAGCACCACAGTGGATGACCCACATAGGTTTAATCCCACACTTCACCCAAACAATTAAATAAACAAGAAATTAAACTCATGAGATAAAAATTAAAATTAAGGACATACCTCAAGTCAAAGTCCAGATGTGACAATTCTCCCCACCATGAAAACTTCCTGCCCTCGGAAAGTCAGTTCGAAGCCTGATGAGAGAATAAAAATGGGTACTCCTGCTTAACCCAAGACTTCTGCTCCCAAGTCTCATGCCCGTCATTCCCATTCTACCAAAGAATACGAACCAAAGGAATGGACTTTCCATAAAGCACCTTTTCCTGAGAATCCACTATCTACATCGGCTGCTCAAACACTGATAAGTCGGACTCTACCTCCAACTCCTCCCAATTCAACACATGAGATGGATTGGGATTATACTTTTTCAGTTGGGAGACATGAAATACGTCGTGAATCGATGCCAAATGAGAAGTAAAATCTAACATGCATGCCACTTTGACAATCCGCTCAGAAATCTTGAAAGGCCTAACATACCTTGGTGTTAGCTTCCCCTGATTTCCCAAGCGGTGGTGACCCAGGTAAGGGGCCACTTTTAGGAACACTTTGTCTCCCACTGAAAACTCAAGATCCCACCACCTCTGATCTGCATAAGATTTTTGGTGACTCTGAGCTGTCAACAACCGTTTCCTAATCAACTTGACCTTCTCAGATGTCTCCTGAACAAGGCTCGGTCTCATGAGTGAGGTCTCCCCTGCCTCAGCCCAACACAAAGAAGACCGACATGGCCGACCATAGAGAACCTAAAAGGGTTCCATTCTAATGGAAGATTGGTAACTGTTATTATAAGAAAACTCAATCAATACCAAATGGCTATCCCATGAACCTCCGAGATCCAACACACATGCATGAAGCATGTTCTCCAAAATCTGATCGGCCCGCTCTGTTTGGTCATCCATCTGAGGGTGGTATGTCGTTCTCATCTTAATATGCAACCCCAATTTTTTATGGAGGCCTCCCCAAAACCGAGAGGTAAAGTGGGGGTCCCTATCAAAAACAACTGCTGACAGCACACCATGAAGTCTGACCACCTCTTGAACATACGAACGGCCCAACTCATCCACCTTCGATGTATCTCTGATTGGGATAAAGTGAGATGACTTGGTCAAAATATCAATCACTACCCAAATAAAATTCCTCCCCCAGGGAGTATGAGGTAGGAAAACGATGAAGTCCATGGAAACCTCATCCCACTTCCAGGTAGGAATGGGTAATGGCTGAAGCAGACCAGATGGTCTCTGATACTATTTGTTAACCTACTGACAAGTGTAGCACCTCTATATGAAGTCGGCTATGTCCCATCTCATACCTGGCCACCAAAACCGGTGATGAACATCATAATACATTTTGGTGGTACCAGGATGGACGACCCACTAAGACTGGTGGTTATCCTACATCACCACCTTTTGTAGAGACAACAGCACCACAGCATGGCCCTTGAAGCACAAGATCCTCTCAGGAGATAAAGACTGTAAGAACCCGGTTCTTATTTTAGAGGTATGGGCTTTTTTTCCTTTTCCTTAAGTGTTTTTGAGAAAATATGGAAAATGGAGAAAATCCTAAATTTTGGAACTACACGTCGTGTACTTTATCCACACGCCGTGTACTTTTGGCCGTGTTGTGATGAGTACACGGGGCATGTATCCATGCCGGCGATGAAGGGTGTAGGAACCAATTACATGCCATGTAGTGGTACCTTACACGCCGTGTAGTCAATCGACAGGATTAAATAGTAAGGCGGCGGTGTCGCCGCCAGCTGGGCGACAATACACACCGTGTACTTGGGAGTACATGCCGTGTACTCATGTCGATGGATGAACAGTGTAGCGGTGCCGCCAAATAAACAATTAAATGAAAGAAGTACATGCCATGTACTCAGAAGTACACACTGTGTACTTTGTTTTTTCGTCTTAAAACAGGAAGTAGCCTCCTCATTTGGCAGAGGAGGCACTTGATCCGTTTTGGAGCCAAAGGAGGAGGCCGGATCTTTGAAGATCCACCGGGTGTTCATCTGGAATCCGATTCGGCTTCGAAAGATCTCTTTGGAACCGCACGGGTAAGCCCTCTCCTCTCCTGGTACCGTTCTTACCAATTCTTCTCCTAACGTAAGTTATTTACATTTGTTTGGTTTTTGTTCTTCGTTGGATCTATGTCATTCTTGGGCGTTTCTGGAGTCGGCGTTTGGGTATAACGTTCGTTGGCGTACAAGGTAGGTGGCTTTGTTCTTTAGTTTTCCAACTTCTGTGTGTTTTGTGCGTTTTTGTGCCATGAACCCATGTTGGGGTGTCGTGTGGTTGAGGCCATTGCTATATTTAATACCTAGAATTGATTAGGTATTTAACTGTGATAATAAAATTCTGGTTGGGATCGTTGCTTGGATCTGGAACCACCCCCGGGGTGTGTTTCTCTGTTTATCCGTTTGGCCAGGATACCCGAGGGTATGCCTTCAAAGTAGTAATTATAGAATTGCCTTGAGAGGAATTGCCTGTTACTGCTTTTTTACCTCTTGGGCATGGCCCGGTTACCTGTTTATCCTGAGGGTGTTTTTGTATTTAGCCTGAGGGAGTTATTGTGATTAGCCTGAGGGCACTGCACTATTTAGCCCGAGGGATGTAGTTATTTTCGCCCGAGGGAAACCTTTCGTGCCTGAGGTCTTGACTTTTGTGCCTGAGGGCGAAACTTCCTACGCCTGAGGGCAATTTCTGTTACACCTGAGGGCTATACCTGTGGGTTGGATTCTGCTTACCTGAGGGTAAGGTTTTGTTTGTCTGAGGACGTGGACTATTTACTAGAAATGCATTGTGGTGGTTTCTAATATTTAAATGGATTAAATGGATAATGAAATGGAAATATAACTGGTAATTAGTTACTTTTGAGTACTGCTTAATTTATTGCATTTTACTACTGTACACTATTGTTGCATGCTTACACGCAGTTGGGCACAGGCCTTTGGTGGGTTCCTACTGAGATATATTTCTCACACCCTATTTGGGTCACGCTTTTTGGCCCAAACAGATTATGTTGCTGCAGGTGTAGATAGGGGAAAGAGTCCCTATACAGGTACTTGACTGTTGCTGAGGAGTAGGAGGGCATGGGACTGACCTTAGGCTCGGGATACCGCTGCCAGCTGTTTTTCTTGTTTTGTTGTACTCTGTTTTCTGCTGTACTGTATTGATGTATAACATGTTCTAGCTATTTTCTTAGGACTTGAAACATGTAGCATCATCACTTATATATTGTTGGTTATATCCACTGCTGTAGTTATTTCAGTTGTGTATGTTTACTGCTTCCGCTATTTGTTGTATGTTTATTTTGGTATTCTACTGCGCTACACTTTGAAAAATGAGGGCATAGTTTCCCCACTATCAGACCTGGGCCCTCGCTGCTAGTCGGTAGCCTCTGGAGTTTGTGGAAACGTGCTTGAGGTCACGTGGCGAACTGGGCTCGGGGCACCCATTGTGTGGCACTCGTGTCCAGGACATTACAAAGTGGTATCAAAGGAGTTCTTTACTTTGACTTTCTATTTAGAGCAGTAGTTAGGGATAGGACGTAACGATAGTTGGTAATAAGTTGTGCCCGGGCGTAGCTAACCCGTGTACAGGGAAAATCCAGTCTACCTCATATTTTTCATTATTGTGATTTTTCAATTTTACAGTTGATATGTTTCCACCATTGGGTGACGCACTTGGATTGTGTTGTTTATATTTTATCTATGGGTTCTATTTAGTTGAAACTCGATGAGATGAGGGTATGTCGTCTCATGCATCATATAGGCACATGCTAGATATCACATGCCATGCATAATTTCCATGCCATGTAGGTGCATTAGAATTTGCATGTTGTTGTGATAGTTTTTGTGCTAATAAAGCATGCTGTTGGGATAGATGCTTGATAAATACCTGCCTTGTGATATGGTATGTTTGTTTGAGCTTTTTTATAGAATGGATGCCAAACTTTGGTTTTTGGGGAGTATGGGCCCCCATTGACCGGAATTTGGTGGGTCATTGACTGTTATAGGTTATAACACAGATAAGATGTCAAACTTTGATTCGTGGGGATTATGGGCCCCCACGGGTCGTAATTTGACACTTAGGTGTTGTTTTTCAGTATTTTCTGGGTTCCGGGGAAGTTTTTGAGGCATACTGTCCAAAAAACCCAGAATACACGCCGTGTGGGACCTCATACACGCCGTGTGTGTTCTTCTATTCGGGAAGAAAAATGAACTTTTTGAGTACATGTCGTGTACCCCGAGTACACGCCATGTAGTCTCTTCTCGTGTCACAAACCATGTGGGGGGCGACACGGGGTAGGGAAGGGCTTGGGTAAAACACGCCGTGTAGTCTAAGTACACGCCGTGTAGTGTGACCCGGAGTCCGGCCGTGTAACTAACAACACGGGTCAGTGAACTCCTGTACAGCACGCCGTGTCAATGATGAACACGCCGTGTAGTGTGACCTGGGGACTCGGCCGTGTAACTAACAACACGGGCCGGTGTCACCTCTCCCTAAACACGTCGTGTACCTGTGGGACACGCCGTGTAGTCTTGTCCGAGGACAGACTGTGTGGAGTTAGTCGTGTGGCTGGGAAACGGGATGGTGTACATGCCGTGTGCGGGTGTAACACACCGTGTGGAGTTAAGCCGAGTAGTCGGCCGTGTCACAGACGACACGGGCAGTTAAAAAATAACACATTACACGCCGTGTAGATATTATACACGCTGTGTAGTTTTTTTGAATGGAATTCGTGTGGCTTAGCCATGTATAAGGACCCGGTCAGGGGAAAGGAAGTCAGGTACACTCCGTGTAGTCAGTGTACACGCTGTGTAATCTTGTTTTTCCAATTTTGAATACCTTCTTCCTTTTGTTCCCTTTGTGGTTCCTTCGCTTTCAGTCTTAATACTCTTGAATCTGAGGCGTGCTTTTGACCTTGTAGAGTCATGCCGCCTAGACGATCGCGAGTTGTTCGCCAGGAGAGCGGTGACGATTATACTCTGGAGATGGTAGGCCATGGGCTACCAGTGGATCTACCAGCAGATCCAGATGCGGCGCCAGCTGTTATACCAGACACAGGCACGGAGGCACAGTTCCGTGAAGTCTTATTGTGGTTCATGAAGACCTTTCAGGGAGCACCGCAGGCTGCCACATCTATGGTTGAGCTGACACGTATCTTTCAGTAGCAGCATCCGCCTATGTTTTCAAGGGATGGCAGACCACAGGCTGCAGAGTCTTGGCTAGGATCGATGCAGACTATTTTCGAGCATTTAGAGATGCCTCCAGGGCGGAGGGTCAAGCTCGCGACTTACATGATGCGTGATTCCACCAAGAGGTGGTGGGATGTTACCACCCAGACAGAGCATCACAGAGACATGGCGTGGGAATATTTTCAGGTAGTCTTCTATGACTTATTCTTTCCCGAGACGCTGAGACCAGATAGAGCTCGAGAGTTCATGAATCTGCAGCAGGGTGCTATGTCGTTGATGGACTACTCAGCTCGTTTTACAGAGCTTCAGCATTTTTCACCCATGCTGGTGGATGATGACACGTTGAGAGCCAGACGTTTTGAGGATGGTCTTCGGTATGACATCCGAGCACTAGTGAATGTTTTCAGGTTTCCTATTGTACATGCGATTGTGAACCAGGCATTAATTATAGAGAGGAACCCACGGGAATCGATTGGTGTGGGCCAGGGCGGTTCAGCACCAGTTACTGGTACTATTTCTGCTGGAAAGAGGAAGAGACAGATGGACTTCTCTTAGGGAGGAAGTACCATTCAGGAATCTTCTTCAGTTGGACCGGTCAGGTGCTACCAGTGTGGCAGAGAGGGGCACAAGAGGCCGTAGTGTCCATGAGACCGAGTGGAGGGTCGAGCTTGCGGCAAGATGGGTCATCTGTAGCGCTTTTTCAGGGCATTTCTACCAGTGGCTAGTGAGAGGGGTTCTGTGCAGACTCCGCATGTGGGAGCAGGACCAGTGGATTCTTACCAGTCATAGAACTAGAATATGCCAGGGCGTGTAGGAAGAGATGGTGGTCATGGTCGTGGTATCCAGACACCAGGATCGTAGAGGCAGCAGGGCGGGACAGCTCAGGGTAGCCAGGCTGTGTCGTAGGGCCGCGGCACTGGGCAGGCATATGCAGTGCAACAGACCCATCAGGAGCAGGATCTCGAACCTTCTACAGTCAGAGGTACTATTCTAGTAGCTTCTATCTTGTCTTCAGTACTTTTTGATACAGGTGCTACACATAGTTTCATATCTGTACCCGTTGTGGAGAGCCTTGGGCTCGGTGTTTCTAATTATTCTGATATCTTGACACTAGACACTCCGTTTGGGACTAGGATGGTTGGTGTGCATCAGTTCAAGGAGTTCCCCCTTGAGGTTGGTGGGTGTCACTTTCTTTGGGACCTCTATGTCCTGGAGATGATGAGCTATGATGTCATTCTCGGGATGAACTGGTTGGTTCCCTTTCGAGCCTTTGTAGACTGCTATCGTCACAGGGTGCGTTTCATGTCACCAGAGGGCGGGGAGTTTCTATACAAGGGTGAGTGGGATGTTCAGGCGAGTCGAACTGGACCAGAGCATCATGGGCGAGGTGGAGTCACAGCCCAAATTGTGAGCTTATATCTGGACGACCAAGGGACTTGTCAGACGGATTTCCCTCCAGTTGTTGATCGTTTTAGGGATGTCTTCCCAGAAGACTTTTCAGGTCTACCTCCGGTACGTGAGGTGGATTTCTCTATTGAGCTAGTTCCAGGAGCAACACCGGTGTCCATTCCTCCTTATAGGATGGCCACGCCTGAGTTGCAGGAGCTCAAGAGGCAGTTAGAGGAGTTGCAGGAAAAGGGTTTTATCCGACCCAGTACTTCTCCTTGGGGTTCTCCGGTCCTTTTTGCAAAGAAGGTGGATGGTACCCTCAGACTTTGTGTAGATTATCGGAAGCTAAACCAGTCGATGGTTAAGAACCGATATCCCTTTCTGAGGATAGATGATCTGTTTGATCAGCTTCGTGGAGCACGATTGTTCTCGAAGATTGACTTTAGATCAGGATATCATCAGCTGCGCGTTAGACCATCAGATATACCTCTCATATCTTTTAGGAGTAGGTATGGTCTATATGATTATATGGTTATGCCATTCGGACTCACGAACGCGCCAACAGTTTTCATGGCTCTGATGAATCGTGTGTTCCATCTGTATCTTGACTCATTTGTGGTAGTATTTGTGGACGACATCTTGGTGTACTCTCACACTCAACACGACCATGCCACCCATCTTGATATCGTATTGAGTACACTGAGAGAGAATCGTCTATATGCTAAGCTCTCGAAGTGCCACTTTTGGATGGACCAGATTCACTTCCTGGGTCATATCATCTCAGAAGCAGGAGTTGCAGTAGACCCAAAGAAGGTGAGAGAAGTAGTTTTCTGAGAGCATCCCTAGAACGTGTTTGAGATAGGTAATTTCTTAGGGATGGATGGTTACTATAGGCGCTTCATACAGGACTTCTCCCACTTAGCATCACCATTGAAAGGTCTGACTAAGAAGGGTGTGAAGTTTGTTTGGTCAGAAGCTTACGAGACAGCTTTTCAGGACCTGAAGGGAAGGCTGACATCATCACCGATCCTGATACTCCCAGAGCATGGGAAGAGATATACAGTTTACTGTGATGCATCAGGGATTGGGCTGGGAGCCGTTTTGATGTAGGGCGACTGATTTGTGGCGTAAGGGTCTTGGCAGTTGAGGCCACATGAGAGGAATTACCCGACGCATGATCTCGAGTTGGCTACAGTTGTGCATGCGTTGCGCTATTGGAGACATTATCTTTTGGGAGAGCATTTTGTGGTTTTCACCGACCAAAAAATCCTCAAGTATATATTTACTCAGCATGACCTGAATCTGAGGCAGAGAAGGTGGGTTGAGTACCTACAGTCCTTCGATTTTGAGATTTTCTATACACCTGGTAAAGGTAATACAGTAGCTGATGCAATGAGTAGGAAGACTCGGATACAGGAAGTGCAGAAGGCTAGTGGTGAGTGGCAGTTTATGGCTTTGTTCTCTGAGATGCATCTGGAGGTGCATGACAGTCAGGGGTAGAATTATCTTTCCTCGTTAGCTATGACTTCTACCCTCCTGGATAGAGTGAGGATGAGGTAGCTATCGGATTCAGAAGGTCTAGTTCTACAGGATTTGGTAGAAAGTGAGGACCCTCCTCCCTATTGGACGATAGGCGATGATGAGGTTTTGTGTTTCCTTGGACGTTTATGGGTTCCATGGGATATACGCGAGGAGCTGATGCAGGAGTTTCATGCTTCAGCTTGGGCAGTTCATCCCGGGGTTACCAAGATGTACCGTGACTGGAGGCGTCAGTACTGGTGGTCGGGTATGAAGAGAGTGATAGCTGGTTTTGTTACGAGGTGTTCCACCTGTCATCAGGTGAAGGCAGAGCATCAGAGACCAGCTGGGTTGTTACATCAGTTGCTCATTCCAGAGTGGAAATGGGATTATTTCGCGATGGATTTCGTGACGGGATTGCCAAGTTTACCTCGAGGCAATGACGCCATGTGGGTTGTTGTGGACAGACTCACAAAGGTAGCTCACTTCTTACCGATCAAGGAGGCCTTCTGTGTGGACGAGCTCGGAAGGCTGTATATCTAAGAGATCGTACGTCTTCATGAGGTCCCTCTCTTTAACGTTTCAGATAGGGATGCCCGCTTTATGTCTCGTTTCTGGCATAGTTTTCAGAGGGTGCTGGGTAAACAGGTGCTTCTGAGCACAGCATACCACCCTCAGACAAATGGCCAGTCAGAGCGGATGATACAGGTCCTAGAGGACATGTTGCGTGCATGCATCCTATACTTTGGGGGCTCTTGGGAGAAGCATATACCCTTAGTTGAGTTTGCCTATAACAATAGTTTTCAGGAGACTATTGAGATGGCACCATACGAGGCTTTATATGGTAGTCCATGCCAGTCACCTTTGTGCTGGTTAGAGGCAGGTGAGGGAGCTTTACTGGGGCCACAATTCGTGCAGGAGACATCTGAGTAGGTCCAGTTGATTCGAAGGTGGATGGCTACCACGCAGTCTCATCATAAGTCTTATGTTGATCGCCGCAGACGACCTTTGGAGTTCGTGGTCGGGGATCAGGTTTTCTTGCATGTTTTGTCGAGGATGGGACACAAACAGATCAGGAGACAGGGTAAGCATTCACTGAGGTATGTGGGACCATTTAAGATTCTGGAGAGAGTCGGGCTGGTTGCCTATCGGTTGCAATTACCACAGCGGTACCGATCCATGCACGATGTCTTCCACGTGTCTCAGTTGCGTCGCTACCATTCAGACCCATCTCACACCTTTCAGCTAGAGGAGGTTGATCGTTAGCATGATGCGTCCTTTTAGGAGAATCTGATCCGTATTGTTGACAGGAGCACGAAGGTTCTCTGAGGCCGGTCAGTTCCTCTCGTACGGGTGTTATGGCAGCATGGCCGAGTGCAGGACGAGACCTGGGAGCGGGAGGCCAACGTACTTGCTCAGTGGCCAGAGCTATTCTGAGCTTATTCTTCTCCCCCCTTGGAAGGGAAATTCGGGGACGAATTGCTATAAGGGGGGAAGTTTTTAAGAACCCGGTTCTTATTTTATAGATACGGGCTTTTTTTTCTTTTTCTTAAGTGTATTTTAGAAAATATGGAAAATAGGGAAAAATCCTGAATTTTGGAACTACACACCATGTACTTTATCCACACGCCGTGTACTTTTGGCCGTGTTGGGATGAGTACACAGGGCGTGTAGCCATGTCGGTGACGAAGGGTGTAGGAATCGACTACATGCCATATAGTGGTACCTTACACGTCGTGTAGTAAGTCGGCAGGATTAAACAGTAAGGCGGCAGTGTCGCCGCCAGCTGGGCGATAGTACACGCTGTGTACTTGGGAGTACATGTCGTGTACTCATGTCGACGGATGAACAGTGTAGCGGTGCCGCCAAATGAACAGTTAAATGAAAGAAGTACACACCGTGTACTTAGAAGTACACGCCGTGTACTTTGTTTTTTTGGCTTAAAATAGGAAGTAGCCTCCTCATTTGGCAGAGGAGGCACTTGAGCCATTTTGGAGCCAAAGGAGGAGGCTGGATCTTTGAAGATCCATCGGGCGTTCATCTGGAATCTGATTCGGCTTCGGACGATCTCGTTGGAACCGCATGAGTAAGCCCTCTCCTCTCCTGGTACCGTTCTTACAAATTCTTCTCCTAACGTAAGTTATTTAAGTTTGTTTGGTTTTTGTTCTTCGTTAGATCTACGCCATTCTTTGGCATTTATGGAGTTGGTGTTCAGGTATAACATTTGTTGGCGTACAAGGTAGGTGGTTTTTGTTTAGTTTTCCAACTGCTGTGTGTTTTGTGCATTTTTGTGCCACGAACCCATGTTGGGGTGTCGTGTGGCTGAGGTCATTTCTATATTTAATACCTAGAATTGATTAGGTATTTAATTGTGATAATAAAATTCTGGTTGGGATTGTTGCTTAGATCCGGAACCACCCTCGGGGTGTGTTTCTCTGTTTAGTCGTTTGGCCAGGATACCCGAGGGTATGCCTTCAAAGTAGTAATTGTTGAATTGCCTTGAGAGGAATTTCTTGTTACTGTTTGTTTACCTGTTGGGCATGGCCCGGTTACCTGTTTATCCTGAGTGTGTTTTTTTATTTATCCTGAGGGCATTGTTGTGATTAGCATGAGGGCACTGCACTATTTAGCCCGAGGGCTGTAGTTATTTTTACCTGAGGGAATCCTTTTCATGCTTGAGGGCTTGACTTATGTGCCTGAGGGTGACACTTCCTACACATGAGGGCAATTTCTGTTACACCTGAGGGCTATACCTATGGGTTGGATTCTGCTTACCTGACGGTAAGGTTTTGTTTGTCTGAGGACGTGGACTGTTTACTAGAAATGCACTGTGGTGGTTTCTAATATTTAAATGGATTAAATGGATAATGAAATGTCAATATAACTGGTAATTAGTTAATTTTGAGTACTGTTTACTTTATTGCATTTTACTACTGCACACTATTGTTGCATGCTTACATGCAGTTGGGAACGGGCCTTTGGTGGGTGCCTACTGAGATATATTTCTCACACCCTGTTTGGGTCACGCTTTTTGGCCCAAACAGATTACATTGCTGTGGGTGTAGATAGGGGTAAGAGTCCCTATACAGTTACTTGACTGTTGCTGAGGAGTAGGAGGGCATGGGACCAAGCCTAGGCTTGGGATGCCGCTGCCAGCTGTTTTGCTTGTTTTTCTGTACTCTGTTTTCTGCTGTACTATATTGATGTATAACATGTTCTGGGTGTTTTCTTAGGACTTGAAACATGTAGCATCATCACTTATATACTGTTGGTTATATCCACTGCTATAGTTATTTCAGTTGTGTATGTTTACTGCTTTTTCTATTTGTTGTATGTTTATTTTGGTATTCCGCTGCACTACACTTTGAAAAATGAGGGCATAGTTTCCCCTCTATCAGACCTTGGCCCTCGCTGCTAGTCGGCAGCCACTGGCATTTGGGCAAATGCGCTTGAGGCCACGTGGCGAACCGGGCTCGGGGAACCCATTGTGTGGCACCTGGGTTCGAGACGTTACAAAGACCAATCAGAAGGAGTCTCCCCACCATAAAGAAACTGCATAGATCGCTGACACAGCTAATATCTGGGCTATTCCTGCTGAATCAACTCAATAAGAGCATGATTCAACTGAATTCTAGCCAATGAAGTACCTCTATTGTGCTCCCTGCTCTCCAGGTGCATCTGGTTGAAGAACCCCATCAAAGTCCACTCATCGCTGGAATTTCTCAACGCCTGCACTGGTACCTTCCTGCTCATAGCGTCGGCCACCACGTTACCCTTTCCTAGGGTATAGACAATTTCAAAGTCAAATCCCTGCAGGTACTTGATCTAGCGATGCTGCCTTAGATTGAGATCCTTCTTAGAGAAAATGTAGGCTAGGCTCTTATGTTCAGAATAGACCATAAATTTCTCCCCAAAGAGGTAGTGATGCCAAGTCTTCAAAGCATGCATCACCGATCCCAACTCCAATTCATGAGTCAGATAATTCTTCTCATGTGGCCGGAGCTGGCGAGAACCATAAGCCACCACATAGTCATCCTGCATGAGTACACACCCAAGGCCCGTACCTGACGCATCATAATAAACCACATAACCCTTCCCAGACTCTGGTAAAATTAGCACAGGTGCGGTGTTCAACCACTGCTTCAACTCCTCAAAGGATTCCTAACACTGTAGACTCCATTCAAACTTCACCCCTTTCTAGGTGAGTGTGGTCATGGGGGAGGTGAGACAGGAGAAGTCCCAGACAAAGTGCTTGTAATAACCTTCCAAGCCAAGAAAACTCATGATCTCAAACACATTCATTAGTTGTTCCCACGACATAACTACCCTGATCTTCTCAGGATCCACTGAAACCCCATGTTCTGAGATGACATTCCCCATAAACTTCACTTCCATGATCCATAATTTGCACTTCGAGAGTTTGGCATACAGGTTATGGTCTCACAAAGTGTCAAAACGACCTGCAGGTGATGCTCATGCTTCTCCTCAGATCCAGGATAAACCAATATGTCATCCACAAATACCACTACAAATGAGTCGAGGTATTGGTGGAACACCCTATTCATGAGTACCATGAAAACTGTTGTGGAATTCATCAATCCGAAAGGCATGACTAGATACTCGAAGTGACCATAACTGCTTCAGAAAGATGTCTTCAGAATGTCTGCTTCTCTTACCCTGAACTGGTGGTATCCCGAACGCAAGTCAATTTTGGATAACCACTTTTCCCCCTTCAATTGGTCAAATAGATCATCAATCCAAGGAAAAGGGTATTTATTCTTTATGTTCACCTTATTAAATTTCCGGTAATCGATTCACAACCGGAGGGTTCCATCGGCCTTCTTTGTGAATAAGACTGGGGTGGCCTAAAGAGAGATGCTTGGGTGAATGAATCCTTTGGATTCCAAATTGTCCAGCTGTATCTTTAATTCCCTCAATTTGGTGGGGGCCATGAGATATGAGGGAAGAGATATAGGATGTGTTCCCGGTGCCAACTCAATTGAGAACTCCGTGTCCTGCTTCGGGGGTAAGCCTGAAAAATCATCTAGGAAGACCTCTAGGAACTCATCCACTACACGAGGTAACCCGCCCAGAGAAACACCACCATCGTCCTCCAGTGCGAGAGACGACAACTGATAAGCATGATTCCCCAACTCAGGGAGTGGAGGTCATGTGCGACCTGACCGAGGATCCCATTCTCCATGAAATAACTGAGGACTCCCATCTGGTGCCGTAAAGCTGACTCAGTTCCGATAGCAGTCAATATGCGCTTGAAAGTACAACTGCCAATCCATACTGAGGATCGCATCAAACAGTTCCATGTCAAGGACCAAGAAGTCCCACTACATCTCGACTCCTGACACAGAGAGTGTGCACGATGGGAACCTAAATCCTTTCTCCCTCTTTTTCCCCAATGGTGTTACCAACTCCATGGAAAAAGATAACAGTTCGGTTGGAAAGTTCAGAAGATTAACAAGACGAGCAAATATGAAGGAAACTGAAGCACCAATATCAAATAAAACTGCAGTTAAAGAAGATGCAATCAGAATGGTACCTCAAACAGTTGGAGGCCCTACATCAAATCTCGCTAGTGCATGATCCGCAGCATGCAGATGCCTGGTCCCTTCCTGAGAACGACCGCTCACCTGTGGCTCTGCCCTAATCTAGATCTGCCTAGAAGATGATCTGGTCCTCCCACCAGGACCACCGAACTGAGATCCCAGCATCCTGGTTGGATATGACTACACTGATACTCCCCCGAGATCCACAGATCCAGTCCCACTCCGGTAATGGCGCATCACTCTGCAAAAGCGATGTACATGCCCCATGATCTCACACCAGTAGCAAGGACTGGGAGGGGTGGAACATGCAGATCAGATGTGCCCTGCCATTCCGCACTGAGGGCACACAATGGACCTCGTATCAGAATCCCCAGATGAAGTCTGCCTAAAGGGATGGAATGAGTTTCCACCAATCTTCTTCCACTGCTCATCACGCTTCCTCTTCTTCTTTGAAGAACTGTCGCTACCGAATCCTGACACTAATCCAGAAAACCCCAACTTTCCATATAGCGACTTGGGTTTTTGCCCTATCAGATTTTGGAATATTTCTACGAATAATTCCAGAGCTAGGAGCGAAGACGGCGTGCGATTCCGAGGCTTGGTGTTCCTGGAATTAATTTTATAAAAAATATTAAGTTTTTTTTATACTATGCACGTGGCAGGGTGTGATATCTCCTAAAAGGTAGCTCAGAATGGGAATCTGAGGGCACGGTTGCGTCCGGAGCATGTTGTTTACCCTAAGCAGGGTGTAAACTTTGCGGGCGCAGGCCTGTTGTGAGAAAAGTCACCAGGGCGTTTTCATAAATAAGTGGAAAAGTTAATGTACGAGCGTCGGCTCGAATAACTTCTGACCGAAGTCTCAGATCGACAATATGAGCCCACTGTTGCGTTCATAATGGCGTGTTTACCCTAAGAGCGACCTTTTTTTCTCCGCATTTAGAGGTCTGGCTGGGGGTGTTTGTTTTAAATGAAGTTTTTAAATAAAAGAAAAAGAAAAACCAATCACTCACCTCCCCACCTCCTACGTGCAGCGTACGAAACCTCCCCCCCCCCCGCCCCAATCATCTGTTCTTCACCGATTCGAGCTGGAATCATCCGTTTTCTGCGGCGATCGTCAGCGGATCGAGCTTCAGGGCGTCGTGGGCGTCGTTCTTCACCTGAAGCTTCGGCGTTTCGCCCGCGAGGTAGGCAGTTTGAGTTTTAATCCCCTAATCCCATTTTTTCTACGAATTGCTTCGTTTTGTTGTCGTAGCAAGGAAGATCGTGTCCCGAGAGTCGCACTAGTACCTTTTGATCACAAAACGGACCACCGGGGTACCCCCGGCGGTCCACGGAAGCTCTGTCGACACGGATCCAAGGCCGGCAGACACGCGGCAGAGCGTGGGGGCTAGCCGCTTGGGGCGGCGGCGCACCGGCCAGGGTGGGCCGATGGCGGCGGCGGCCGGGTCGGTCGGCGCGGGCTGGCCCAAGCCGGTCCTGCCACTTTTTATTACACGGGGGTTTTAAAACCCTCGTTTCTTGCAATACGGGGGTTGGATTCGCGTGCCATCTATGGCGACGCGACCCTAGAAATGAGGAAAACCTTTCAGTGTGGGTTCGGGAGTTTTAAGGTTCGGGATTGTGGCCCAGGAGCTCGAAACGTTGAATAAAATAATGATATTTTATTATTATTCGACTTCAGGCCGTTGTATCTTCCACTCGGAGCGTCCGATTGATGTGCCATCAGTGGTGTTGAGACCCTGATGATACGGAGGACTTTTCTTGATGGTTTTCGAGTTTTGGGACTGAGTTTGGCTTGTGGGCCCCATGAGGCCGGGTTTTGGTGTTTGCGAAGAAACGCAGCTTTCGCACCAGAAGTCCGATTTTGGTGGATGAATAGTCGATCCTGTGTGTTTTTTCGAGAGGATCGAAATAGTGCGATACATTTAATGAGTTTCAGGATCAAGGTGTGGGCCCCGCCTGAGCTGTCTTTGGTGAATATTGCATTTTTCACCGGGTGTCCATTTCAGATGAACGAGTAGTGGATCCTCTGTGTTTTTTCGAGGGGATCATCGTGGTATGATCTTCTTGATGAGTTTTGGGATCATTATGTGGGCCCCGCAAGGGCTAGCTACGGTGACTAGTGCGTTTTTCACCGGTTGTCCATTTCGGGCGAGTAAGCAGTCTATCCTGCGTGTTTTTCCGCGTGGATCGCGATGGTGGACTCAGTATCGGCCTTGGATGTGAGCGGTGTGGCATTATTGCGGTTCGCTCGAGTTAGCGATGTTTGGACCAGCAGTGGTTGTGGGTACTCCCTTGGTTCGTTCCTACGAGGGTTCGCACAGCATCACAACCTTATTATAGGTTTGTGATCCTCTTGATGGGATGTTTAATCTGTTAGAGTTATGGCATCCCTCCGGTGGGCCCAGAGTGGGATCCTCTAGCATCGTTTCTCTAGATCGGGTTCTTGGTATCGCTATGACAGCTTATCCATGTGCGGTGATCCCCTATCTAGCAGTTTAACCCCGTAGGGTTTGTGGCATAATCAGGAATATGATCCCCTACGCAGTGGGTCATGCTCAATAGGTTTCTGGCATCGTCAAGTATACGATCCCCTACTCAGCATGAGGATTATAGTAGGGTTGTGGTATCTTTGGTTATACGATCCCCTACTCAACGTGTGGTTTTGTTAGGATTGGTGCATCATCGGTTTGATCCCCTACATCGTGATTTATACCAGATAGGGTTCTGGTATCGTCGTGACCACCTTTACACGGGCGACGATCCTCTATCTGAGTGATGTGTTTCTGCCGAGCGCCAGATCCGGTTGTTGTATCCCCCCAGCGGATCCTGGGAGTGATCCCCTATCTGTGAGATCTACGAATACTGGATCGGGTTGTGGTATCCCCCAGTGGACCCTGTGAGTGATCCCCTATCTGGGAGATCTTCGTATACCGGTGTGGGTTCTGGTATCCCCTAGCAGACCCTAGGAGCGATCCCCTATCTGAGGAGTTTGGTGTTTATGTTGTTTCAGTGATGATATCCAACGATCATGATCTCTCTGGTGTGCGTCTAGGGTGTTTTTGTGGGTCTCTATGGAGTGTATCTCTCAGATGAGTGTCATCTGGGATGACAGTGATCGTGGAGTGTGTTCTCCTGGTTTTGGATAGTTTCTGGTGATGAGGTCGGTATCTTATGTAGCTTGGTGCGTGAGCTGAGTATATCTAGATGTACATGGTGTGTGTATGGGAATACACCTGGTTTGAGCTGACTAGTCATGTTTAGACAAGGATGGTCATGAGATGGAGTTTCTCTCTCGTCTAGGTTCCCTCTGGCTGGGATGAGCGGACTACTGCCTTTCAGTTGATCCCTTTTGTTTTGGGTTTTTGGGGTGCCTACTGAGTATTGTTATACTCACCCCTGCATAGGCTTTTCCCGCACATGTTTGTGTCTTGTGTAGACCACAGGCCTTTTGACAGATTCCTAGGAGGACCCGGAGTAGGAGGAGTTGAGTGAGAGGGACTGACCATGGAGTCTTACCGGAGCTGTGCTGAGGAGCTTTTCTGTGGTGATTTTGAAAGCGTACCCCTTATTCAGAGCAGGTTGGACGCTTTTGTAGTTTTCTTTTGGTGGGCCTTGTTTTTCCCTTTTGTACTTCTGTCGAACTCTGGTTTGGGATAGTTGTGTGTATGCATTTTCTTTTCAGTTTTATATATCTATTCTCTGTTGCAAGGAGGTGTATGTGGTTGCGTGTGTACAGGTACCTTGGGCTAATGCATCCCATGTGTGTGATAGATTACTCGACCCTGGATGCCATCCCCTGGCCTATTGGAGTTGGGCTTGGGGAGTCGTGTCTTGATCCCCATTGGGTCAGGTCGTGACAGAGTGGTATCAGAGGAAGTTCCACCTTTGGGATCTTAGAGCGTAGATGGTCTAGCTGTGAGTTTGGTTTGGGTTTCATAGTGGCAGTGTCATGATGTTTCAATCTCGGATTTCAGGCCAGAGACTCTAGTGTTGGTGCGGCGGCCGATGTATCCATTCACTAGGACTCTGACAACCTTTTTTTCGACTTGGGACGTTCGTACATTGGTCACAGGGGAAAACAATGGGAAATGCATCATATAGGACTGGGTTTTGGGTTTTTCCTTGTCCTTATTGAGCTAGCTCACCAGATATACTCTTTGAATATGGAGCGTCTTGATTGTATTTCAGGATTCCTCCACGATGACCGCCAGTAGGGGTTCCGCAGTGTGGTTTTGGTGATGATCTTCCCCATGTAGAGGCTATGAACTAGGGCACAAGTTATGAGGTTGCACCTCCAGGTGGTCTTCCACCTGAGCCACCACCTGTCGAGCAACTGGTTTTGCCGGTAGTGCAGGATGAGGTTGTGTGCAGGCTGAGTGCGCAGCACAAGTTCCAGAGGTTGCGACCTCTAAGGTTCCGGGGTGATCCAGACCCTCAGGCAGCTGATGACTAGCTCGAAGCAGTCACCTGTGTTTTCCGCCTACTAAGGACACCTCCATATCAGATGGTGGTTCTAGCAGCGATCCTTCTGCATGGTTCGGCCAGGCGATGGTGGAACCTAGTGACGCAGTCTCACGGTGAGGATATTCTCACGTGGGCAGAGTTTGAGTGGATCTTCATGGAAGAGTTCTATCCGGTGAAGATGAGGTCAGTACGGATTCAGGAGCTTCTACAGCTTCGGAAGGAGGGAATGACCATGTCGGAGTACTCAGCGAGGTTTACAGACCTGTTGCGCTAAAACCTGGATATGGTTCGAGACCCGTTCTTTAGGGCTCGGACCTTCGAGCAGGGACTACGCAGGGACATCCGATCAGGTTTAGTTTTTTTTTTGTATTCCCACCTATGCTGGAATGTTGGAGTGAGCCTTGGTGGTGGAGAGCTTTCTGGCAGAGAAGATCCCGCTTGTTAGTGTTAGGCATGCGAGAGCTAAGACTTCGTCAGTTGGATTGACATTTGGTAGCTGACGACAGACTCAGGGGTCTGAATGTGGCCAACATTTCAGGAGGCATTCCTAGGATGGAGGATCTGAGGCTCAAGGCTCACAGGGTTCGCAGACCAGTTTTGATCAGCCGCAGGAGAGGCGGTGTTATGCTTGCGACGGTCGGGGAAATCTTGCTAGATATTGTTCGACCCGTCATGCTGCTGAGAGGGAGTCGGTCGACAGACCGCCTTGGCAGAGGCAGCGTCTTGAGCAAGGATGTCCGCTGGGTGGCAGACGTGACGACGGAGCTAGTGCAGCTACAGGAGGTGGTAGGCGGTATCAGTTTCCAGCACCCCCAACCCCAGGTGGTCCACGCCAAGCTCAGGGATCTGGTGGCTGAGGGCGGGGAAAGCTACATCCCCTAGAGGCTATTGACCCAGAGTCTCCATGGATGGATAGAGGTACGCCTTGTGTCCTTTCTACTTTCTGCAGTAGCTTGTTAGACACTGTTTAGCGGTACTGTTTCCTTTTTATTGCTTTCTCGAGTTTTGTTCAGGGCGTTGGTAAGACCATGTGTGGATGTTGTTTGGCGTTCTTCGAATGCATGAAGAATAGGGATCCATCCCCCACTGAGACACATTTTTGTGACGGTATTAAAACTGTGTGGGTGAGACAGTGCCGCAAAAAGCAGATAGTGTTGAGGTGTGGTTGATGAGTCTCTCTGAATTATTCATTCGGGAAGGGGTGTTTGTTAGTGAAATTGCCGGCGTGAGAGACCCAGTTGAGAGACTAGTCACTTTCCTTGTTCTTATGGCTTTTGGGGGACGAAAAGTTCTAAGGGGGTGACGATTTAGCGACTCGGGTTTTGGCCCTGTCAGACTTTGGAATATTTCTATGAATAATTCCAGAGCTAGGCGCGAAGACGACATGCGATTTCGAGGCCCGGTGTACCCGGAATTAATTTTATAAGAATATTAAGTTTTTTTATACTGTGCACATGGAGGGGGTGTGATATCTCCTAAATGGTAGATCAAAATAGGAATCTGAGGACATGGTTGCATTCGGAGTGTGTCGTTTACCCTAGTAAGGGTGTAAATTTTGCGGGCACGGGTCTGCTATGAAAAAAGCCACCAGGGGCGTTTTCATAAATAAGTGGAAAAGTTAATGTATGGGTGTTGGATCGAATAACTTCTAACCGGAGTCTTGGATCGAAAATCTGAGCTTGTATTTGCGTTCAGAACGGCGCGTTTACCCTAGGGGAGACCTTTTTTCCTCCGCGTCGGGAGGTCTGGTCTGGGGTCTTTGTTTTAAATGAAGTTTTTAAATATAAAAAATGAAAAACCAATCACTCACCTCCCCACCTCCTACGTACAGCAGACGAACCCCCCCCCCCTCCCATCATCTGTTCTTCACCGATTTGATCTGGAATCGTCCGTTTTCTACACCAATCGTCAGTGGATCGAGCTTCAGGGCGTCGCGGGCGTCGTTCTGCACCCGAAGCTTCGATGTTTCACCCTCAAGGTAAGTTGTTTGAGTCTTAATCCCCTGATCCCATTTTTTCTGCGAATTACTTAATTTTTTTGACATATCAGGGAAGAACGCGTCCTGAGGGTCGTGTTGGTACCTTCATATTGCCAAACGAACCACCAGGGTGCCCCCAGCGGTCCGCGGTGGTGGCGCACAGGGCCGCACGGTGGAGGACCACTGGCCAGGGTAGGCCAGCAGCGATGACGGTCGGGTCGGCCGGTACAGGCTAGCCCCGGCCGGCCGGACCAGCCGGTTCAGGCCAGTCCGGCCTCCTTTTATTACACAGGGGCATTAAAACCCCCATTTCTTGCAATACGGGGGTCGGATTCGCGTGTCATCTACGGGGACGTGACCCTGGTGACGAGAAAAACTTTTTGGTGTGGGTTCAGGAGTTTTAAGGTTCGGGATCATGGCCCGAGAGCTCGAAACATCGAATAAAATAATGATATTTTATTATTATTCGACTTCGAGCCGTTGTATCTTCTACCCGGAGCGTCTGATTGACATGTCTTCAATGTCGTTGAAGCCCTGATGATACGACAGACTTTTCTTGATGGTTTCCGAGTGTTGGGATCGAGTTTAGGATGTGAGCCCCATGAGGCTGGGTTTTGGCATTTGCGGAGAAACGCAACTTTCGCACAAGGTGTCTGATTTTGGTGGATGAATAGTCGATCCTGTGTGTTTTTCCAAGAGTATCGCAATGGTGCAATCCGTTCGATGAGTTTCAAGATTGAGGTGTGGGCCCCGCCTGACCTGACTTCAGTGAATAGTGCCTTTTTCACCGGGTGTCCGTTTTGGATGAACGGGTAGTGGATCCTGTGTGTTTTTCTGAGGGGATCGTCGTGGTATGATCCGCTTGATGAGTTTTGGGATCATTGTATGGTCCCTGCATGGGCTAGCTACGGTGTATAGTGTGTTTTTTCACCGGTTTTCCATTTCGGGCGAGTAAGCATCTTATCCTGATTTTTTTCGCATCGATAGTGATGGTGTCCTCGGTATCAGCCTTGGAGGTGCACGGTGTGGCGTTGTTGCGGGTCGCTCGGGTCAGCGATGTTTGGACCAACAGTGGTTGAGGGTACTCCCTTTTTTCATTCCTACGAGGGTTCACGCGGCATCACAACCTTAGTATAGGTTTGTGATCCTGTTGATGGGATGTTTAATATGTTAGAGTTGTGTCATCCCTCCGATGGGCCCGGAGTGGGATCCTCTAGCATCGTTTCTCTAGATCGGGTTCTTGGTATCACTGTGACCGCTTATCCACAGGCGGCAATCCCCTATTTAGCAGTTTAACCTCGTAGGGTTTGTGGAATCATCAGGTATATGATCCCATATGTAGTGGTCCATGCTCAATAGGGTTGTGGCATCGCCGGGTATATGATCCCCTACTGAGCATGAGGATTATAATAGGGTTGTGGTATTATTGGTTATACGATCCCCTACTTAGTGTGTGGTTTCAGTAGGGTTGGTGCATCGTCGGTTCGATCCCCTACATCGCGAATTATACCAGATAGGGTTTCAGTATCCTCGTGACCACCTTTATGTGGGAGATGATCCTCTATCTGAGTGACGCGTTTCTATCGAGCATCAGATTGGGTTGTGGTATCCCCCCAGCAGATCCTGGGAGTGATCTCATATCTGTGAGATCTATGAATGCCAGATCGGGTTGTGGTATCCCCCAGCGGACCCTGGGAGTGATCCCCTATCTGGGAGATCTTCGTATACCAGTGTGGGTTCTAGTATCCCCTAGAGGACCCTAGGAGTGATCCCCTATCCAAGTATTTTGGTGTTTATGTTGTTTCAGTGATGATATCCAACAAGTGTGATCTCTCGGGTGAGCATCTGGGGTGTTTATGTGGGTCCTGATGGAGTGTATCTCTCAGACGAGTATCATTTGGGATGACAGTGATCATGGAGTGTGTTCTTCTGGTTGTGTACAGTTGCTGATGATGATTTCATTACCTCATGTGGCTTGGTGCGTGAGCTGAGTATATCTATATGTACAAGGTGTATGTATTGGAATACACCTGGTTTGAGCTGACTAGTTGTGTTTATCCAAGGATGGTCACGAGATGGAGTTTCTCCCTCGTCTGGGTTCCCTCTGGCTGGGATGAGCGAACTGTTGCCTTTCCGTTTCTCTCTTTTGTTCTAGATTTTTGGGCTGTCTACTGAGTATTGTTACACTCAGACATGCATGGGCTTTGCCCTCACATGTTTGTGTCTTGTGCAGACCACAAGTTTTTTGATGGATTCCTAGGAGGACCCAGAGCAGTTGGAGGTGAGTGAGCAGGGCTGAACTTGGAGTCTTACCAGAGCTATGTCGAGGAGCTTTTCGGTGGTGCTTTTGGCAGCGTACCCCTTCTTCCGTGTAGGTTGGATGCTTTTGTAGTTTTCTTTTGGTGGGCTTTATTTTTCCCTTTTTTACTTATGTCGCACTCTATTTTGGGATAGTTGTGTGCATGCATTTTCTTTTCAGTTTTATATATCTCTCCTCTATTTCATGGAGGTGTATGTGGGTATGTGTGTACAAGTACCTTGGGCTAATGCCTCCCATGTGTGTGATAGCCTACTCGGCGCTAGACGCCATCCCCTGGCCTATTGGAGGCAGACTTGGGGAGTCACGGCTTGAGCCCCATTGGATCGGGTCGTGACATTACTCTCTGGTCAATCTCAACCATGCAAGCACGATTGACCACCTAGACATAAGTCCCCATCTTGAATAAGAAAACCTGAGAATGGATTTTCAGTCGAAGGCCCTTCTTGAATTTCTGATCTTTCAAGTATTCACTTGAAACAATCTCAGGCGTGTACCGCACTAGCTCAGCAAAGCGATTTTCATACTCCATCACAGTCTGATCCCCTTGTGAGAGATCCATGAACTCCCAGGATCTAGCATAGGCCAGGAACTTGGGATAGTACTTCTAGTTAAAGATGGATTTGAAATCCTTCCAACTCATCTTCTCATGCTTCCCAGCCTGAATCACTGATTCCCACCAGTTGCGACTGGAACCCTCTAGCTGGAATGAGGCGCACTTTACCCTGAATTCTTCTGGCATGTCAAGAAACTCAAAAATACGTTCTATCTTTTCAATCCATTCCTCTGCCTCTTGATGTTCTGAACTATCTCGGAATGAAGGAGGTTTATTCCTTAAAAACTCCTGAGATTTATCCTTCTTGGATCCAGACCCATATCCTCTAGCTAGAATGGGGGCGGGGGCAGGATTCGCCCCTTATCCTAAAGCCTGAATAGCTCGGACCATGACTTCTACCAATCTCTAATCAAGCGGCGTGGGAGAACTCTCTCCAGCTTCCTCTCATGGGTGCGTGGAAGCTCTTCAGGGAGGCATCTTGCTACAAAGAGAAAAAATCATAAAAGAACATCATCAATACCTCATATCTCAAGGAAGAATCAAATTTTCAGTAAGATAAGCAATCATTAGTAAACCAATCATGTAAAAGTAACATTGTGTCCAAACTCTTCTTCCTCACCTGGTGTCCATGCACAGTCTGCAGCCTGTACGTCCCACCTAGAAGATAATTCAAACAAGCATCATGACATCCCATGGTGACTCAAAGTCTGTCACAAGGTGTATTGGCCAGGCACCCTACTCTCAACCAGAATTCTGAGCCCCGACAGTTCTATCTCCTATATAACCAGACTCATCCCAAATAACATAATCAATGAGTCAAACCTCCTCTGATACCATATTGTCACAAACCAAATCGGGTCGCCATCCGATCCGACGCCCGACCCGGCCCACAGAAATGCCTGAAGGGCGTTCCCGATCCCCACGGGCTGGTATAAGTGCCCAGGTATCACTGTAAAAACTTGGGCATTATTTACCCAAATAAACAAGATAAAACAACCAAAAAAATAACCAAACCAAAAATAAAATTCACAACCAAACAAGCCTTTAATCAAACCATGTTTTGAGTCACATGTATAATTAAAACCAAACAACGCAAAGAAAAGTAAGGTGACCAAAAACCAATCCAAAAACCGAGTCAACAATTGTCGCCCGATGGAGGGAAACCACTACCAGGCCTTCACCACAAATGAAAATTCAAAAGAAGCAGCTAATAACTCGAACCACCACTCCCAAAACCTTTTCCTTTTTCTGCATCATACATAAGAAAATCTACTTACAACTAAGGTTGTAAGTAGGGTGTGAGAAATCACTCAATAGGATGGAACCAGAGAAAAGATTTTGCATGTAAAGGTTAGATGATCCAAACAGTTTTCAGACTTATTTATAGAAAAAAAATGCACAAACAATCTAATGAAAATAGTTTTTTTTGTACTAAAAGAAAATGAAAACAATCTTACCTTTCCAACACCATATAAGTCACACAACCAACCAGTTATGAGTATAAATTTGAACAGGCTCAACAAAAGTGGGAGAGGCCCTATAGGGACTAAAGCTGAGTGGGATCCTAGAACATCGGGTCTCAGTGAACAAAGAAAACTAATCCATAACATTTTTACATTCTCATACATGAGCCACTAGTAGGGAAACATCTCCATAACCTAGTGGTATCCAGTCGTCATCCAAAGTTTAGTTAGTGTTGTATGTGTCAAACCACCTAAGTGAAACTGGGCCGAGGCCGCTCCCGTATCACTAGCACACTAGATCTAGTCTGCCCACCTAGTACTCAGGCTTCCCCTTTTGTGCTCAAAGTTCTAAGTTCACCCTACTCATCAAGGTCAAGACACTACACACCTGGATGTCAACAAAGTCAAACACCATACACCTAGGATGTCAACTAAGTCAAACATCACACTTAAATATCCAACATAAATGAATAAATAAATAAACCATTTAGAGGTATTACGCACAATAGAGATCCTCAGAAATAGAACACAACATGAAACAATTACACAATGTAATAACAACTTCAAAATTTCAAGAACCGAACTAAAATTTATCAAACATTAGAAAAGTTTGTTTAGCAGTATTAAAGAAAATAAAATGACATGATTAACGGTTCCAAAACCCACTAAAATAACCTTTATAACCAAACGCACACTAAGACTATAGCAGAAATCAAATTTCAGCTGCTGCATCTATTAAAAACTATCCGCACAACTCAGTAAAAACCCGGACAGCATAAACATTCTACTAGTAAAAACAAATCATCAAATTATATCAGCTAAAACCGAAACTCTCAGTAGCAATTGTCTAGTTGACATATTAAATTAATTAAACCGAAAAACTATTTAATCAAGCAACATAAGTATACAAAACCACCTACCTTAAAGTAGGAACAACTTTGTGATATGATGCAACACTCCCGCTGTACAACAGTCGCACCACAAGGAGCCGAAAAAAAAAGTCCTAAAACAGTAGACCAAATAATTTCAACTCCAACCCAGAAAAAACATCAACAACCAGAAAAATTAATAATAACTAAATATATTGATTAACAATTAAAAGAATTCAAAAATAATTAAATAAATTTTAATACAAACCCTAACCATGGAAATCTCCATAAAGAGGGGAGACCAAGGGAGGGCGGTCGCTGGAATTACAACTGTAAGGTCGTGCGCGGTGACTGTCCGGTAGGAGGTGGAGAAGGGGAGTGTGGGGCGGCTGTCCGGCAAGAGGAAGGAGGGGATCCGGCTGTTCGGTCCAGGAAGGGAGGTTGGGCGGCCTATTGCAGGTCCGACGGGAGGAGGGTTGGGCGGGCGCAGCCGATGAGGGGGAGAAAGGAGGGTGAGCGCACAAGCGGGGAAGAGAGGAGGGTGAGAGGGCGGTCTCGGGGGAGAGAAGAGGGAACATGGGAGAGAAGAGGGAATGTGGGGGCCAAGCAGGGAGGAGAGAAGGGGGAGAGGGCGGCTATGGTAGGGAAGGGGAGAGGGAAAAAAAGAGGGATAAAATCATAAAAAAGAAATAAAATTATAATAAAAAAAGAAAAGGAATAAAATTAAGATAATAATAAAATAAAATACAAAGGGGTAACTAACCTAAAATTAAAGAACATTTAAACTAATTTGAAATAAAATATAATGAAATAAAATAAAGTAATAAAATAAAAGAACCTAATAATATAAATTAATAAAGGGGTTTAGTAATAATAATAATAATACTAATAATAATAATAATGACCAAGAATAACTATAATAAATTTTATCCGGTTACTTAATCATCTGCGCATCGGGCAGACCGTGCGTTCAACCGGCGAAGCCGCATGGCTTCGCCCATGACCTACCCGCGAGCCGAGCGATGTAAAGCCAATTCTCACTTATCAGTGCCACAGCGGATGACCCACATCAGGTTCATCCCACACTTCAACCAAACAATTAAATAAACAGGAAATTAAACTCATGATATAAAAATTAAAATTAAGGACATACCTCAAGTCGAAGTCTGGCTCGTAATGCTCCTGGTTGGATTTTAAGCATGTGGTCTCTTGTTCAAGTTGAGGGGGAGGCGATTTAAATCTTCATCAGGCAGGAGACAGTTCCTACCATGTGTTATCTGGGACAGTCTGAGGTGGGGGCATGTTATCTGCCTGTGGGGTGGGGGTCTGCTATTTGCCAGAGGGTTGGGCTTGGGTGTGGTTGAGTTCGTTGGGATTTAGGCCCACCAGGTTCATTACGTAAAAAGTCTTTTTTGGTTTCAACTTGTACTTTTGATTTAGTTATTTTTCTAGTTGTTTTATCTTGTTTATTCAGGTAAATCATTCCTACGTTTTTATGGTGATACCCAGGCACTTGTGCCAGCCCATGGGGATCAGGAACGCCCTTCGGGCCTTGCCGCAGACCAGTTCGGGTGTCAAATCAGATGGAAACCCAATTTGGTTCGTGATAATTGTATACCCCTTGACTAAAGTATTAACTCGGTAGAAATTTGATCATCATGTGAGGTCTAGCGGACTGAAATTAATAGGTAGTTATCTCTAGCCCAAGTGGGAGTCTATTGTTTTGGGTGTTCTAGAACCAACTATTTGTACTTTGTATTACATATATATTCAAATATTTTAATATTAAAAAAGAATATTATTATATATTTTACATTATTATTCATGAATTTTATGTAATAATATCTTATAGTATCTTTTGCATTGATAAGGTCATAGCAGTACTCTACTATGATGCAGACCTTAAATTTTCATGTTGATATTTTTAAATATAGTTCTATGGTCAGATAAAATTCTATGATGGGACACGTAGAATGTTTATTTTTAGGTGAGAATACTTATAAGTATATAAGACTTCTTCTCATGAAGTTATCACATAGTAATCTCAAATATGGGAGATTATGATAACATACCCACCTTTAAGAATTTTTCATGTTTATGTGTCATCAGATATTCCTATTTTTTAGTGTGGGTAATGGTCTTTAGACTTTGATATTATCATTAATGATTATCATAACACGTTTACTTTTATATACTAACCAAAACAAGGATTCCATATGTTCACGGTGAGTAGGGTATGTTGGGTGAATCATGAGTGACATGTTATTAATTAATAACTAAAGGAAGGAATTATATCTTCCATATTTATAGAAATTTATATCTTGGTACATTGATTGAAATGGAACCATCAAATTAAATTTCATTACCATGGGGTAACAAGGCGTTTATTTCAGATATAAAAATAAATACATATTAAGAAAATAGGTTTATGACACATATATGAAACCTACTTGCTAAGATATTGTGAAAAATGGATTATATTACATAGTAAGCATTCATGTATGTTTTTCAACATTGGGAAATTAACTTATTTATCTTGGGTGCATTGACCCATTTCTAGACAATAATCTTGGAATTTTGGTAAAACCACCTACTGCTAATGAAAAAGAATCCTAGAGGGCCACACACTAAGTATTGGTGTTGATCTCTATTAAATTATATTTGAATTTAATTATTTGAATAAGTATTATTCTCAAGACTAAGGAATAATTTTATTTAGGATTTATCAATAAAAATATGATTTTCAAGGTAATAAATAATTATTTATCCATTAATAAATAATTTATTTAATTACATGAATATTTAATAAATATTTTTTCACTAGATTTTGAATAGGATATTTATTTTATTTTTTGAATATTTAATCAATATTTATTCTCCAGGCTGTGAATATAATATTTATTTATGTATAAATATTTAACCAAATATTAATTCGGGTATTCGATAAATTTTGAGGATGATCAGACCATGATTGTATCTGGTGATAAATACTAATTTATAGGTTGGTAAAATAATATTTATCATTTCTCCAGTTAGCACACACAACAAAAATAATAGTAATAATATTATTATATATGGAATTGGTAAAAATAAGGTTTATTATATTATTTAAGGGTCATTTTGAAATTAAATAATATATTTATCCTTAACCCTAACTCTATAAATAGATAGTTATGTCTAATGTGTATGGTTAATCAATAATTGAGAATCATTGTGCACAACATAATTATCTCTATATTCCTCCTTATCTCGTCCTCTCAAGAATGATAATAACAAGAGAGATTCCTTTAATCCCAAATGAACTTGAAGGGGTCAAGATGAAAAATATAAGATAATCGATCTGTTGCACTAGCACCCGATAATCAATCAGTGTTGTTTGGAGATCAAAGGACCATGTGTGGATCACTTCTTGAGGGGTTCTACTTTGAGTCCTCTATACACAATGACAGTAATCCAAAAAGGGTTTCATAAGATCAAAATATTCATTAAATAAATATCATATGACCAAGTATTCATTCTTCATATCTATTTAAATTAATTACAAATTTAATGTGAAAAATATCCTCTCTTTGTAATGGACTTACTATTCCAATGTTAAATTGAAAAAAAATTCTTAGTCATAATGTTTACATCTTGCATGATTGGAAAATGATCTATTGAATCTGAAAACAACCTTTATGGTTATTCACCCAAAAGGTTATTTTGTTATGTCCAAAACCCTCAAAGGAAACATCAAGATTTAGCTTGATGTATGAGAGAAGTTATAGTTTTAAATTACTTGAGTTAATGGATGTTTATTGGGTGAGTGATTTTGATGATTATAAATCACCATCTGAAGGTACATTATTATTGGGAGAAAGTTTTGTTTGTTAGCATAGTAAGAAACAAAACACAATGACTTTGAGTAAAAAATAATTATAATATGTTGCCTCCACTAATTATTTTACTCAAATGATGTGGATGAATGTAAATATAGAAAACTTGAAAGTAAATTTTGAACATCTGATGAAATTTCTCTATGATAATAAGAGTGTAATTAATCTCTCAAAGAACCTATTTCAACACTCCAAATCAAAACATATTTACATAAGGTTCTATTTCATCAAGGAGAAATTTTATATCATGGAAGTTAAGCTTGATAATATTTCAACAAAGGGAAAATATCTGATATTTTCACTAAATTTATGTTAAGGAAGTTTTTTGAGTAACTAAGGTCAAACATCATGTTCATCCTTCTCCTTATACTTAAAAGAAGTTTGAGATATCCATCCCCCACTATTTGTTGGATTATGTTGACATAGGGGGAGATAAGTATACTCTTTAACAATATGAATTCGTAAAAACTATTCTATATTTTATTGATCTGAGTCTGGATTTATCATAAAAAGGGGGAGATAGAGAGAAAATTTGAGATAAAGTAAAGTGAATTAATTAAGGGGGATAACATCAAAATCACTTAGCCAAAATATCTTGTCACTTAGAGACTGAATTCTCTCAGAAATTTGATTTCTCCCATAATGTGGTGTCTATATTTTTCTCCAAGAGAAAATGATTTGATTGGATTGAAATAAAAAGTGACCAATTTTATAAAAGAGTTTCATTTCAAACAAATCCAAAGGGGGGGGTTAAAGTTCCCCTTGGTCTCTTAAGGTGTTGCATTTATTTTCAATACCATTTGAAATACTTTTTTGAGTTTGGATATAAAGTTTATAAATATATAAATATAAGTATAACTTTTTTCATAAATTCACTAGGATTTCATAGATACATGAAGAGTTGGAAATGTATCGGTGGGATATCTAGAAAATTAGTTAGAAAATGTTAGTCTCTCCTTTCATTGGAGGAACATCACCTTGACAGAATATCAAAAGTTATTTAAGATGAGTTGGTCAAAAGTTATGTTAACTAGAAGAATATTTGTAGTTTAAATATAATAAGAATTGTGAGTTCACTAGATGGAGTTTTGTGATTTCACCGAAAGAATATTTTGTCTTTCATCAGAAGGAGATCACTATGTCTGAGATTGAAATTTATTAAAAGTGGATGCTACAAGATAAAGATCGGACAAAAAGTTACGTTCCATGGATGGAGACAACCAAAATCATAGAAATTGTGTGGAGAGTTTTTCAAAGTATTTAAGGTTGTAGGAGGATGAGTTGAGACAAATTTGAGGCTTAACCAAAAGAATATTTACCTAAATTACAGTCACCGGAATTACATTCAATGGAAGTAATTTCATCATAATATTCAAAGTAACTTCGTATAAATGTTGTAAAGTCACAAAAAGTATGATGATGTTGAGATATAATTTAAACATTTCAATATTCATGAAAAGTAAGTTCATGATTCTAGATATGTTTTGTAGAAGATCTAAATAATTTTGATGCCGGATTTTTTACGGGATTTGATGAAGTAAAACACTCTGATATCTTCTGAAGTTTTTAATTTCATTGACTGAAGACTTAAAGTGTGCAGTGGTTTCAAATCAAAGCTCGTGTTATCCCCTCATTTATCGAAGAAATTATAGTAATACAATGGGGGGATATTGTTTGATAAAATTTTATTGATTGAACTGTAATTTTCCCTAATTATTTTGAGATTATTTCATTAAATAATATCCATGGGTATCTAATCTACATTTATTGGAATAAGGATCTCATGGAGTTGAGTTTACTAAAAATTGAATTACCAGAAGAATTAAGTCCCAAATGATAAAAATTTTAATGTTTAAGTTTGTGAGTAGAAGAATATTTTTTAATCAAAAGGGTCATAGAATAAGACAAAAATAGTAATCAATGGAAACTAGAATAATATTTTACTTGGAAGGATTTTATATAGGATTCACTATTGGGAAAATTTTGATACCTTCTCGTACCACTGTAATTATTGATTAATAATAGTGGAAAATATATAACTTGGAAATTTCAATCACATTAAGAAGTAGGTTCCCTCATTGGTACCAAATGTTTTAAAAATCCACATGCTTTACTTTATTGTTTACTTTACTATTCACAGTGAGAGTGAGTCATTTTACTTAAATGGATCATAACTATAACAAGTTTCAGTGGTTAAATTCAAGTAAAATAAATTTTTAAAAATTGAATCACTAATTCACCCCCCCCCCCCCCTCAGTGGTTTAACCTGTTCCTAGATATCATATAAATATCTCCAAAAATACCTTCTAGAAATATTTTTTAAAAAAATAAAAACAATATAATCCAATTCATAATTGAATTAAAGAAAAATAAATTTTTCTTCTTCAGTCATATTTTCCAATACAATCAAGTTGTAGATTATGATTCATAATCATATTCAATGATCCACGGAAAACCATAAGAAAATATTGAAAAAAAAGTGGCACATGCTATCAATTGTATTTTATAATAATAGACTAATAATTCAATATGATAACACATATTTAATTTTATGATATACAGAGATATAATATTTATGAAATGATACTTTGTTTCTTAAACATAGTATTGTAATCATATTTTATGATATCTCGACATCGTATGAAGTGAATTGAACAAAACTATAGATTTAAATGGTGTCACATCTTATGATATCCTATATCATATTTCATGATTCAAAACCCAAATATCAATATAATGTATCATATTTTACAAATTCAATATAATATGTAATATTATTTTGAAAACCATCATTTCTTTCATGATCTCACAAATCTAAATGCATGGAAAGATTTTATACCACTGTTGGGATTCATAAGGATGTAATAATATTTATTAGATGTAGTGGAGGTAATTAAATAATCCCAAACCCAAAATCACCATGATTATATAAATGAAACCACACATAATAGAAATAAAGAACTTAGATAAATGCATATCCTACTCTGAAGAACCATTATAATATCTTCATCCATCCTCTAATGGTTTTGATAAAGATCAGATATTGGTAGCCAAAGTATGTACCACATACAAAGGTGTCCATAGATTTCACCTGAATTGATTGAAATTTGAGAGGGAGTCCCTGACCACTATTACATGCTAGTTCCTCTATAGAGACCCGAGTTTTCTAAATTTTAAAATTCAAGAAAAAATTTGAATTTTTGTTTTTTGGTGCTCATGAGGGTAAAATGGTCATTTCACCATAGTATATAGTCTCAAATAATTTTTCTAACCACTTTGTGGGTCCCTGAATAGGGTTTTTACCCTAGGACAAAAGTTTAGTGGACTTCCATGTATATGGAGTTTGGGATAAATATTTAATATTTAATTAATTAAATATTAAATTAATCGGGCCATTCGGGTGACCATATCTTTTGAACAGAGTATCATAATGATATTTTGACTCCGTAGTTGAGTCCGGAAGGGGGGGTATTTCCTAGGATATGTATAAAATCACTTTGGGTTTCAGGACTCGGAATGGGTGTTAAATGGGTAATTAATTAATTAATTAATTAATCGATTGATTAAATTAAATTAATTTAAATATCCCCCCCCCCCAATTGGGGTTCCTACACACAACGGTAGAGGGGTATAGGGTTTTACCTCATGCGCAACACCCAGACCAAGAGGAGTAGGAAAGGAGATGCCACCAGACTTCCTCCTTGGCGTAGATTGAGACTGGATCGAGGTGCAGCAGCATCTGAGAGTAGATTTGGACCAAAATATTCTATGTTTACACCACAAGGTAGTCTGGTTTTGAGTTTTAGGCCTCAAATCCCCATAAAGTAGTCGTTTTAAAGTTTTAATGCCTTATTATGGTTGCTAAATACCCTATGGGGTTCGATCTGTGCTTGTCTAGGGAAAAACGGGGGTTTTGAGGAAATTGTGAGGATTTCCTATTTGAAAATCCCAAAAACATGGTGCGTGGTTTTATGAAAACACACCATGTATTCTTCCGGTTTAGGGAATAAGTGTAACGCCCCGACCCCAGCTACCCAGAGTCGGTGCATTACTTCGTAACATTGGCATGATCACAAAAGATCAAGTCTCGAAAGACCGATTAGTTTAGTAGCCTTGGAAACACTAGATACATTCATAAGTCTTTCATTACATCAAAAAGTAAACAAACTACAATAACATGGTCTTCATAGTCCACACTCATATCCTCTTCTGACTATCCCTGCAGGTCATTCATAAAATACTTCTTCACATCCTGGAAAATATTAAAACATTGAGAGGGGTGAGCTCAGATGCTCAGTAAGGTTAACAATATAGCGGAAGCTTTCATAAAAAAACATTAACATTTAAGGCAATGTATAACTAAAACAAAAGCCTTTTAAACATGAACTTCAACATAATATGGCAAAACTAAAATGAGATAATGCCATTTACTTATTCACATGGATATTCTACTGGTCGAATAATCACATGCAATATCAATAACCACTTTCATAATGATGGAATGCATAATGTCAGACTATCATAACCACGTAGCCAAGGCCTCGTGCCAAGACCACAAATTAGATTTTGTCAAGGCCTCGTGCCAAGACACTAGTTTGTCTCATGAGACCTGTCGATGCATCGAGGAGCTATAGTGGGCTCCACCCGTCACTTATTAAGTCCAATGCATTCCTCATATGAATAGGTTTAAACATATCATAAACCACAACATAATCGTATCACATAAAACATGCATAAAGGAAACATAACATTTCCACATTTCAATCACAAGATATAAATACAACACATTGATATAATAAAAATGCTTTCAAAACCATTTTCAATACCAAAATAAAAGAGAGTTAAAACATTGTATTTATTTTTCATTAAAAAAAATGATGGCTTGAAGAGGAAGCCGAATCTCAAATAATGGTCACGGCGGCGGAGAAGTCGTTGTCGCCGCATTAGTACGGAAAGAAAAACATTCCCTTTTTTTTGTTTAGTAAAATGCTTCGTATAAAAAAGATTCCTTTTGAATAAACGTAAAAGTCAAAGGGTTTTATACACCGTATAAAAGAAAGTTGTGTATAAAACCAAATATGCCTCAATCAAAGGAGATTGAGATGAAGTCCTTAAAAAGATAATTTTTAAAATAAAATAGATCTATTATGTGTATTCACTATAGGTACACATAAAGAAAGTAAAAATTCAAAATAATACATAATAATATCATGACATAATTTGAAAGTAGGAGATTAACCCAAAGAATGGAAGTTGGGTTAAGAAGTTCCCTTACCTCGTGTCTGACTTGACTCAACCGTTCTTTAACCTCCTGAATAATAAACTAGAGTTAATATCTACCTTATTAAGAACCATTTTCAATTTCATTATCCTTTTTATATCACTTAATACAATGTTATGAACATTATGTAATTATTTAAGTTAATAACGGTCGTTTTGTCGATCTTTGGTACTTGAGTCAAAAATAAACTTCTTATAATTACAAGTTGTTCATGTGGTGAAATATCCATTATATCCAGAATTATATTCATGATGTAGATATCATATATATAATATATACATTATATACATTCATTCATAATGTCACGTAACATTTAGAGGTAAGAAATGAAATGCACCGTTCATGGAGACGGTAAGCCGTACGTACGCATGAACGCTACTTTCATTTCTATTTCGTATTTAATGGAATGAAATCATAATGATATAAATTTATAATATAATTACAATATAATATAGTGTATAATACCATTTAATCCATCCTTTATACATCCCACATATGGCATTAACGATTCAAATCACTTTGAGGGGGCGGTAGTCCGCACTTCCTAAAATGAAATTATCGCGTTTTACCCATAATGGAAATCATAAAGTATGCCATAAATGAGAAATACAGAAACATAAGTAAAACATAAACATATTATATATCATATATAAAAATAGTGACATCTTAATGGCCACCTTTGGAGGTGTTATATGAGTGTTGAACAATCATCGTTTCGTGAGGTAGAAATTCGCCATCCACAGAAACCGTATGTTCTTTAACCATTAGATGTAGGTGTGTGTAAGTGTAGATCGAATCCTTCTTATAACAACATCCTAGTATATTGAGGATACTGGTTTTGTTACAAAAGAAATGAATAAAAAGATTTTAGGGGGTTGGAGAAGAAAAATAAAACAAAACAACATTAGAGAAGACATTACCTCAAAATCGGGTAACTCTTTTTGATTTGAGCTAAAGGCTTCCTTGGGAAGAGTTCTGCCCAAAGTGAGGATTCTAGGAGTAATTGAGGAATGTTGGGAGAGTATTTGGGAAGAGTTTGGCCGAGCCAAATGGTTTGAAAGTGTGAATGAGGTGGTAGAGGTGGGGGCCTTTTATAAGTGGAGAGGAGGGGCTCTTTTGGAAAGATTGAAATGTTACATTATTACACAATGCTTTTCGGATTCTAAAGGTCCCACACTTATATAATTCGAGGATAAGGTGATAAGAGTTCGAAATATATTCATTCAATTGTCTTTGTACATGTGTAAGCCTTGGATTTTGCATTATCTTCCCATTTTATTTAAATCGTTAAATAATGAGGTCATCGCTGCATCATCATGATGTCATAAATAATTTAATTTATTTAATGTCTAAAAATTATAAAAAAAATACTATGATGTATGAAATCTTTTTAGCTTTCTAATGAATATTTATAATCAAAATTTGGACTTGTTTAACCCCACTTAAAAACTGTTTTAGTAAAACAACTCATGTTTGTGTCAATTTACTTTTAACATTAAATAAATATATATTAATGTCATTTTCCAACTAAAGTGGCTCCATGGGGTCCCCAAGTTGACCCATGGGTTGTCTTGGTCGGCCATGACTCATCCAATAGGAGTAGGACAAGTTTCAAGCTCATCTCATATTATTAAAACATTATTTTTACCTTAAACTACACTAATTACCTCTAATCGCGATTAAGAACTTAAAAGTTACTATTTACCAAAAAATTATTTTAATCTCATTGAACCACATTTTACTTCTTAATGACAACCATGTATGTCGGATTTTTGAAAATCAAATCACAGAAGTGGTAATATTTCATTTAAACGAAAAATCAGTTATTTAACTACCACTTAGTGGTTTCACTATTCATCAAAAATTGAAGTTTTTCAGAACAATGCCAAAATTTCACCCTAAGCTATAATTGATATTCCAAATTCAAAAATGATGTCTATTTTACAAAATTCCAAACATATAAGTTGCATTAATTAATTTTATAATTAATTCTCGTTGTCACAACAAATAGCGTGTTTTTAAGAAACAATTTATATCAAAAGATTGGAAATTGTTTATGTCCAATTTCAATGTCAAATTAATTCTAATGACCACCATTGGATAAAATGGTAAAAATATATTCCAATTATACTTTAAAACCACTAAATAGTATAATTTATCACTATTAATTATTTTTATTAAAAAAGTTGTTTTTAAGTATTTTTCACTATTCATAAAAAATTAGAAGTTCTCAGAAAAATACCAAAAATTCAACATAGGCTAATTTCGATATTCTGAATCCAAAAATGAAGTCCATTTTGAAATATAAAATTTCTATAATTTTAAAAAGTGGTTATTACTATTCATAACGGCTACTTTGATTAGTCGCGGTGTTTTAGAACTCGAAGTTGCGTACAATGCAAGCCATTGCATTATTGAATGAGAAGTGTATCGTGGAAGCTCGGGGTGTTACAATAAGTACTTTTAATAATTATATGTTTTGCACTCTGAGTACACGTTGTGTGGTATTATATGTCCATGTGAAAAAAGAACATGGAAAGATGGCTTTTGGAAAGTACATGCCATGTACTTTAAGTACATTCCATGTAGTATTACATAGGCAGACTCTATGTCGGTTTGTCCATGTAAAAGTACATGTCTAGGGATAGGGATGAGATCACACACCATGTACTCTAAAGTACATGCCATTTACTTTTTCCATCTTAGAGGTTTTGGGTATTTAATTCCCTGGAAGTCAGAATTGGGCATGTGAGTAGTCCATTATGATCATTTTTCATGTAGATATAAATGGTGGGATACTTGTGACATATAGAGGTCATTTAAAAGTTGTTTTAGAAAAAAAATTATAAATAGTATTTCCTTGAGGCTTGGATTCATAATCCTTTTGTGGGTTAGGTTTTAATCCAGGAGACTCGGGCGAGGGTTGTGAGCTCAGTGTTTGATATGACTTAAGCTTACCATGGTGTTTTTCATGATATTTCTTGGTTGAATCCCATATGATAGAATTTAATTAGAATCTATGGGATGATCTTGGTTTTCATTGTTAATTGAAACTAGTGACTCGAGGTTAGAGTAAGTGGGGTTTAAATCCGACATTTGAGGATCTGGGTGGATAGAGCCTTTAAAGCTATGCTGAAACCATAGGATTGTGGTTATGTAATAGTGTCATTGTGGTGTTGAGTTGAGTTTAAGGTACTCTGTATAATTCTCTCTAAGGGTAGGTTTCTGGTTAAGTGACCATTGTATGTTGTGGTTGATGTTTGAGAATTCCTATGTGTAATGGTGTTGATTTTAGATTCTATAGTGGCATTTATTTGATCAAGTATTAGTTATAGGACATTGAGGGCTGCTTGAGTTTGTTTCTAGGGTTAGGCCTTGTCCTGAGAGTTTGGTGGTTACTAGGATTTAGGGATGACACCTTTTCTTGAGTACTTGTTCCAAGTATCCAATAAGGTATGCCTCAGCTTGTGTGTGGACCCATAGGGTCATGTGTGGACTGATTAATAGGAAAAACCTAAGCAGGTGTTTTTTCCTTGTATTTTGATTATGGGAGTTCCTTGGGACCCCTATTGATGTATGAGCTGATGGGGTTGAGATGTTTATGAGAAATATGGGTGTTTATCCAACCCTTGTTACTTAGTTTTTGAGGTTGAGACATGTATTAAGACCATGGGGTGGTTTAATATAGTTGGGTTGCCAGGTTTTGGAACCCATTTTACTAGTCGAGGTAGTGACGATTAATAGGGCTAGAAAAATGATCCATGGGTATGGTTCTGGATATCCATGACTGATATTGTTGGATTGAGGCTCTATATTGATTCCATTATGTGGTTTATGGTTTGAATGTTGAACTGAGGTTCTGAGAACATTGATTTATATTGTTGGGTATAGTGGATGTGACGTCACATGTATGTGGTTGGTGATGTACTAAGGCTCCATAAAGTTGTAGCTTACAATTGAGCTTTGGTTCTGGACTAATGCTCTAGGAACCACTAATGTTATGTATTGAATGATTAGGTATGGTTGGTCATGGTGTTTCAAGTCCTAGTTGGATGCATGGACTGATTCTCCATGTTTTTTGACCTGTGATGAATGGTTTTGGGAGGTTAGACTAATTCTCCACTCCCTGGTGCACTATGGTTTTTGGAGGAAGGACTGATGCTCCTGAAGCCAAGGGTATGGAAATGGTGTTCTATATCAAGGTTTGTATGGTCGAACATAGTGTTTTGAGTCCTAGATAGATTCATGGACTGATGCTCCATGTTTTCTAATTTTTGACCGAGTGGTTGGCATGGAGGGACATGGCGTACCGGATCCCAGTTGGGCACTTGGACTGAGTCTCCTTATGTGTCAACCAATTACCTTTATGGATTATGGTTAATATGTTGTACTGATGTTCCCGGAATGGTTGATTTAATATATGCATGGTTTATGTGCTATAATGATGTTGTTTTCACTATGGTTATGATACATGAGATAGTTGTCAGGCTAAAGGTTTCTGTTTGGTAGTACTCTTTTGTGGAAATGGGAACATATGTGTCGAGGTTCCAAGTATGAGAAAATATCTGGTTATGAGATCATGGTATAGGATGGCTTGGATTATCATTCTTGTTGATAAGAGTATTGAAGTATGGGTTTCTAGTTTTTTCAAGTTGGTTATGGATGCAATGGATATGGATCCCACATGTTATTTGGGATGCATGGTCCTTGAGTCGAGCTCAAAGATATTCCGGCATTGTCTGAAACAGGTATGGCCGATCGAGGTCTTTGACCTACAATTTGATCTTTGTTTATTTATATTTTTTCCTATTTTATATCGGCTAGGTTGTCTATATTGCATGAGAATTCACTTATGGAGGTAGTTTATAGTTTCACTGTTTGGGGTGGCCTACTGAGATTTATTTCTCACCCCATATATGTGCACCTCATTGTGTGTACATACCTTTTGTTTAGTTTCAGGTTAATCATAGATACATGATGGATAGGGAGGAGGCCCTGGATTGCATGGTTGAGCAGGATGCACATGTGGAGTCTATTGGTCGGGCTGGAGTAGCTTGATAGGGTACTAGAGATTGGGTATGTGTTAGGACCGGTGTTGGCAGTGGGGCCTATTGTATTCACTTTTAATTTGTTTATTTATGTATGTGTGATCAGCCCAGTGGGTGATCATGGTTGTATGTATTATATGTTTGTTTGGGCCTTTACTATATTTTCATTTTATTACAGAACCATTCAATTGTATTTTATTTATTCTTCCACATTACTCTTATATGTATGACATTTTATTATTTACTTCTTGTTGTGCACTCTGATATGGGGGTATAGTCTCCTCACAGATCCACCTTAGACCATGCTGTCAGTTCGCAGTCTCTAGCATATGAGGAGGCATGCTTGAGTTCTATGTTGAACTAGTTTAGAGCACTGGTTTAGTGGCTACTAGGTAGGGACATTGCAAAGTGGTATCAGAGGAGTTACTTTCCTATTATTTAACTATTTTGGAATTTATATACATGACATATAGGAATGTTTTGGATCTTATGATGGATACCGAGCTGGTGCGTTGTGAACGCCTGTTCTGGTAGGAAGTCTAGGTTACCATGGATAAGGATTGATGTTTTGGATTTTTTATGTTACAGTTTTATATGACTTTTGCTTCGAGTGACACACATGTTGTTTGTATTTGATGATTTATGATAGATTTCAAGCTCTTAGATCGATGTAAAGAGGCTTGTGAGTTGGTTTTGACTCTAGGCCTGCAAAGGAAAGAGGTGTATCATTCATCATGATAGGAACATAGGATCCCCGTGTTGTAGGATTTATAGTGTGTGATTTTACACATTTCCTTTTGATGGAAGGTTTTGTGGATCTACGGTGAGATTCTCAATAGTGATGGAACTTGTGTATTTTTGTGTGTGGTTGGTGTAGTGACCCTAGGGGGTCAGTATGGTATTATTGTAGGGTTTTGGACCCCTTGTAGATGGTTTTGGTTGAGGTTTTTGGTTTGTTTGGATCCTCTAAGGAGCCTTCTGATGTCAAGATGCTATGAGAGGATGGATTCCCTAGTTGAGGGAAGTTGGTTGGTATATGAAACCTTTATGGCGTGGGACCCTAGAGGTGGGTGTTTTGTCTAGTTGATTTCATGAAATTATGAGATGAGTGCTTGTGGATTCCTCATGATTTGTGACCATCAGTGAGTTGGCTTAGACCTAGGTTGTTGGACCTAGTGTTATGATGTGAGACTTGATCAGAAAGGATAGATGGGAGAGCCTAGTGACCTTTTTTATGTGACTCTAGACTAGGGAGTTAGATCTGTTTGACCTTGAGGGTGACCCGTGAGAGTTGTTGATTGATTTATGAGTTTATTTAGGTGTGAAATACATGGATGGGTGTTTTGGAATCTTGAAATTGGTGCACAAAGGGTGTAGTTGGGTTTGATGTTTATGCTTGATGTATGCCTTTTATGTTCAGATGGGGTGCTTGTGTGCTAGTGTCTATGCCTAGTGGTTGGTTTTGAGAGAGAAGGTTTGTTTAGGTACCTTTCAAGGAAATGGTTGTGTAGGTGAGTTAATCCTACTAGTTTTGGGTTGGATTGAGAGTACATAAAGTACTCATGTTTTCTTGGTTATGGATTGTGAGCCGAGTTTTTGTGAGAAGTTTCTCATTGGAGTTAGGGGAGGTCATGTTTCTATATTACACAAGAGTGTATAATGGTTATGTGATAGAGAGAACATGGAAAAACAAGTACTGGTGATGTGTTGTATTGTTTGGCTTGAGGGTCAAATGTTATGGGAGTGTATGTATGAGGTGCTACAGTTGGGTGTCGACCATGAGTGGGATGAGAAACTATAGCAGGTTTGATAAGAGACTTGTGGGAATGGTGAATCAAGGTATTGGGATAGAACTTAAATGTTCAAGATGGATGATTTTGTGATGTTATTATTCAATGACATCTTAGGATACTCAAAATTCATATATGATCAATCCTAATATCCTGACAACATCCTGTGTATGCTAAGGGAGCACTGGATTTATGCCATACTATATAGATGTTTCCTTGGGATGATAATGGGCCTCTTATTATGTTTTCCTCATGGATTGGTGTGTTTGAAACCACATGGTGGGTATCACACCATCGTATTTTTTAAGTAAGTTTCATGTGATCATTCAAATATCAATGAATACCATGGGTGCAGTTCTTGGATGCTAATAATGGGAAATAGTGGTTGTTTGGTTTTGTTGCTCGGGTGGAAGCAAGGTGTCTATGTCAAGCTCCAAGTTTGTTCATTATTAGGGAATGGTTAGGGGAGAAATATATTTGGTTATGGGTATAATATAAGGATACTTCTACGGTGGTAAGTACCAAACTAGGTATGGTGGTGTGACCCTGGTGTTGGTAAGGTTGAGGATACAGTGAGGACCATGTCAAGTGGGTTGTAGACCACTAAGAATGTTTTTGAAAGGAGACTTCCATGATGGGAAGTGTCGAGGTTCAGAATTAGTAAATGTGGGTTGAGTTATATGGTGGGGAGAACTATGAGTGTGATGATGAGTTTTAAATGGTTATGTGTAATATCGAGATGGATGAGTGAAGTTAAGCATTTTCCTAGTGGTTTGATAATGGTGGAAAATGGGGGCTTGACATTTGATGGGTTGTACGCCCTATCTTCGAAGTTATGTACAGAAACTTGGTTGACATCTTAGGGTAGAATGCAACAAGTAGAGCTTGTTTTGATGACCAATATTGGTCAATACATGTGTTTGGAATACCAGTGTGTCTTCTCAGGGATGATAAGGTTTATGGTGGAGAGGTTGTAGAATACCAAATTTTATGGATTTTAAAATTCAAGTAAAAATTTTGAATTTTTGTTCTCAGGTGCTCATGAGGGGTAAAATGGTAATTTTACCATAGTATATGGCCTCAAATAATTTTTTTGACCACTTTTTTGGTCCTAGAAAAGGGTTTTTACCCTAGGATAGAATTTTGGTGTACTTATGAGCAATTTGATTTTTGGCTGAATATTTAATATTTAATTAATTAAATATTAAATTATTCAAGAAGTTTTAGTGGTTGTATCTTTTGAAATGTGCTTTATATTGAGATTCTGACTTCACAATTGAGTCTGAAATGGGGGGTATTTCCTAGTATAGGTATAAACTCGCTTCGGGTTCTAGGGATCGAGACGAGTGTTAAATGGGTAATTAATTAAACAAATAAATAAATTAAAAGAGTCCCCCCCATTGGGGGTTCCTATGAAAAATAGGAGATGGGGAGAGGGTTCTACCACGCTTTCAACACTCAAAAAAGGAGTATGAGGAAAGGAGATGTTGTTGGACTTCTTCCTTGTCCTAGATCGGGGCAGGATCGAGGTGTAGCAGCTTCGGGGAGCAGATTTGGACCAAAAGCTTCTATGTTTACACCACAAGGTATACTAGTTTGAGTTTTTTTTCAAATCCCCCAAGATTAGTGTTTTTCAAGTTTTAATTCCTTATTTTGGTTGTTATAGACACCATGGGGGTCGATCTGTGCTTTTTGGGGGGAAAACAGGGGTTTCGAGGAAATTGCAGGGATTTCCCATTCAGAAATTCCAACAATACGACATGTGTTTCTATGAACACACACCGTGTGTTATTTATATTTTGGGAAGAAGTAATTTTAATAATTACACACCATTTACTCTAAGTACATGTCTTGTGGTGGTACATGTCCATGTGTCCAGTCATGTGAAAAAGAACATAGAAAGATTTTTTTTAGAAAGTACACGTCATGTACTTTAAGTACACACTATGTAGTATTATACTGGCAGACTTTATATCAGTCTAGCCATGTAAAAGTACATTGGAAGTGGTAGGAATGAGAGTACATGCCATGTACTTTTTACAGCTTAGAGGTTTTGGATATTTTATTCCCTAGAAGTTAGGATTATGTGTGTGAGTAGTCCATTCTAAGATTTTTTCTACGTAGATCTTAATAGTGGGATCCTTATGACATATAGAGGTCATCTAAAAGGTGTTTTAGATAATTTTGTTTTATGAGTATTTCCTTGAAGTTTTGATTGAGAATAATTTTTTTGGTTGGGTTTTGAGTTGAGAGACTCAGGTAAGGGTTGTGAGCTCAGTGTTTGATATGGATTGAGCATGCCATGGTTTTTTTAAATGAGGTTTTATGCTTGAATCCAAAATTATAGGATTTCACTAGTATCTATAGGATGATATTGGTTGTCATTGAAAATTTATACTAGTGACTCGAGGTTCGATCAAGTGAGTTTTAGATCCTATATTTGAGGATCTAGGTCGATGGAGCCTTTGGACCTAGGTTGACACCATAGGACTATGGTTTTGGAATAGTTCTATTGTGGTGTTGAGTTGAGTCTAAGGTACTCTTGATGATTCCCTCTGAGAGAAGTTTTCTAGTTAAGTGATCATTATACATTGTGGTTGACGGTTGAAAATTCATGTGTGGAATGGGGTTGATTTTAGATGCCTTGGTGGAATGCATTTTATCAAGGATAAGTTGGAGGCCATTGAGGGCTGCTTGAGTATGTTTCCTATATTAGGTCAGGGACCAAGAGTTTGTTGGTTACAAGGATTAAGGGATGACATATTTTCTTGAGTACAAGTTATTAGGATCCAAGAAGGGATGCCTCAGCTTGTGTGTAGACCCAGAGGGTCATGTGTGGGCCAATTGATAGGAAAGCCCTCAGCGGGAGTGTATGCCTTGTATTTTGATTATGGGAGTTCCTTGGAACCCTAAATTATGTATGAGTTGATGGTGTTGATATGTTGATGATCAATATTGATTTTTATCTAACCTTTATCACTTAGTTGTTGAGGTTGGGACACAGATTAGGCCCATGGGGTGGTTTGATATAGTTGGGTTTCCATGTTTTGGAACTCAGTTTATTAGTAGAGGCAGTGATGGTTGATAGGGCTGGAAAGATGATCCATGGGTATAGTTATGAATATCCGTGATTGAGATTATTGGATTGAGGCTCCATATTTATTATAGTAGATGGTTTATGGGTTGAGTGTTGTATTGAGGTTCCCTTCACATTGATTTATATTTTGGGGTATAGTGGATGTGACGTCACATGTATGTGGTTGGTGTTGGACTGAGGCTTTAGAAATGTGTAGTTTATAGTTGGGTTTAGGTTCTAGACTGATTCCCTAGGAACTACTAATGTTATGTATTGAATTATTGAGGATGGTTGGACATGGTGTTCAGAGTCCCAGTTGGATTCATGGACTGATTCTCCATGTTTTCCAACCTGTTATGAATGGTTTTGGGAGGTTGGGTTGATGCTCCACTCCCTAGTGCACCGTGGTTTTGGGGGGAAAGACTTATTATACTAAGCCCAAGGGTATGGAGATGGAATTCCATATCGAGGTTGGGATGGTCAGACCTGGTAATCTGAGTCCCGGTTGGATTCATCGACTTATGCTCTATGTTTGTTGACTTGTGACCTAGTGGTTGGGATGGTCGGACATGGCGTAATAGATCTCGGTTGGACACTTGGACTAAGGCCCCTTGTGAGTTGACTAATGACCTTTCTGAATTATGGTTAAGATTCCAGAATGATGCTCCGGGCATGGTCGATTTGATATATGAATGGTTTATGTGTTGGAATGATGTTGTGTGTACTATGGTTATAATACATGAGATAGTTGTTAGGATAAAGGTCTGGGTTTGGTAGTACACTTGTGTGGAAATGGGAACAGATGTGTCGAGGTTACAAGTATGAGAAAATATCTGGTTATGAGATCATGGTATGGTATGTATTAGATTAGAATTTTGGTTTATATGACTATTGAAGTATGGGTTTCTGGTTTTGTTAGGTTGGTTGTGGCTGCCATGGGTATGGATCCCACAGGTTGTTTGGGATGCACTGCCCTTAAGATGAGCTCAGAGATATTCTAACACTAGCTGAATTAGGTATGGCCGATCAAGGTCTTTGACATATATATTTATGGTTGTTTATTTGTATTTTTTTTCTTATTGTATATTAGCGAGGCTTCCCATATTTCATGATCATGCACTTATGGTGGCAGCTTATAGTTTCACTATTGGGGGTATCTTACTGAGATTTATTTATCACCCCTTATACATGCACCTCGGTGTGTGTATAGACATTCTATTTATTTCAGGTTGAGCATAGATTCATGATGGATAGGTAAGGGGCCCTGGATTTAAAGGTTGATTGGGATGCATGTGTGGAGTCTACTGGTTGGACTGGAGCAGCTTGATAGGGTACTAGATATCGGGTATGTATTAAGGATAGTGTTTCAGTGGGGCATGTTGTATTTAATTTTTAGTTATTTATTTCTATATGTGTGATCAGACCAGTGGGTGATCGTGGTTGTATGTATTACATGACTGTTAGGTCCTTTAATAAATTATCATTTTATTACAGCACCTTTTAGTTTTAGTTTATTTATTATTCTTCATTACTCTGATGTGTATGGTATTTTGTTATTTACTTCATGTTGTGCACTTTTATATGGGGGTATAGTCTCCTCGCAGATCATTCTTAGACCCTCACTTCTAGTTTCTAGCCTCTAGAGTACGAGGAGGCGTGCGTGAGTTCTTGTGGTGAACTATCTTGAAGCATTGGTTTAGTGACTACTAGGTCGGGATGTTTCATCCTCATCATGAAAAGATGGTAGAAAATGAGATCATTAGGGTTTGAGAGTTTTTTCCAAGTATATAGAACATGCACACAAATTTTTAATCATTATATGGAAGTGAGATTTATAAATCCTTCAAGGATTCTCCTCGATAATGAATGTATTAAATCATACATTATAATGTATTATTTAATGCTTCATCTAGTTCATGAATCACATGTATGAATACAAAAAACTCCCTTATGTTACATATTATGTAATTCCTTTTAATGATATGTTATGGGGAATAGATCTGAATGTTAACACAGTGATTTTTAACTAACAATGAGTGTCATATCCTTACAAAATGAATCATAGTATTTGATTCATGGAAAAGGAAATTGAATATTATCATTATAATATTTCATGCGATATATTTCAACCATATAGTATGATTGATCCAGGTAGTAGCATGAAATATTATTTCATTCCCTTTATGGAATACCACAATCATAGGCTATGATATATCCTAAATGCATCACATGAAAAAAGTCTTTAGGGAATATATCCTTCAGTTATTTGGGTGATAATTGATTACATTAAAAAAATTATCACTTTTTACATATCTAAGAGAATAATTTAGTAAAATAATTGGAAAAAATGTATGTAAAAGAGATAGTGAAGCGTTATAGTGTTCCAAAAAATACCATATCCTTAAAATTTTCATGTTTTTCCTAATAATTTTTATAAAAAAAAATCAATCCACTTTAGGCCAATGATTTACTTATAATATCTTACCATCCTGAGATTGGTGGTTAATAAAAGTATTTTATACATGTGATAAAAGATATAATCAAGACTTTTATTCTTTTTCTAATGGATCATGGGAAGATTATGTAATATTGATATAATTTTCCTATAATAATAATTACCAAACAATTATTTTTATTACATTATTTAAAGCACTATATGGGAGACCTTTTTATTTACCTTATGTTGTTTAGGGGTAGTCAAAAGGTATATTTTTGTTTTAAACATGGTATAAGATATAATGAGTAAATTTATTTGACCAAGAATAGAATAAATACTCCTCGGAGTTGGTAGAAAAAATATTTATGTCATCATTGATATCCCTTAAATATTTTTATTAGTTTTCATGTTTTTTTTCAGGTATCGCCTTGACTGGGACGTTTATGTCTTAGTAAGAAAGAAAAATTATCACCTCAAAATGTGTGAACATTAAAGATTATAAAGTGTATTGGATAAGTGACACACTTTTTAGCCATAACCCCTTGATAAAATTCCATTTGAAATGTTTTACACATCTTACAACCAAAGAAGTCTGATTCAAAACCTACTCATATTATTAGTTGGGATCAACTAGAACTAGACCTCGAAACAAAATTTCATGGAGATACCCATTTTTTTAATTTATTGAAATAAAAATATATTATGAGGGATTAATATTACATTGGTTTTGGGTTTTGGTTGCATGTTCAAATTCAGGAATATTTATTAGAGATGTAGTCACTCATCTGATATCAATGGTAAGATATTTTTGTTGAAGGGGGATCATGGTGACTTTCTAGGGGAATAAAGTCATATAGTAAGAAAATTTATAATAGCCCAATTTTTTATATGTATTGAAATAAATTTTTTATATAATTTTTATTCAATAATTTAAAATTTAAAATATTATGGGTAATTTAAAATTTGAAATTTGATCATAGTAAGTTTTTTCTGACTTATTTTGAGGAAAAAGTATTGTATGGTTTATAAACCATGAATAGTAACCATGAATAATTTAAAAACATAAGAAAATTTAAATATTTTAACTCAAATTACTTGTTCCCTCCCCCATTAACCTCCTCATGAAGTAGTGCCTCTTAGGGATATTTCTAAGTGATTTGTGGTCTCTCATTAACCTTAAATATATCTCTCTTAAATCATTGAGTGATTAAAATTTGGATTGAAGTTAATCTATACTAAACCATGTTTATTCCCCATTTTCTTCTTTTCCCCTTGGTTAGAACATTTTTTGGACATTTCCATTAATTTATTTTAAGATTATTTTTCAATGGATGGATTTTTTTGTTATTAAGATCTAACAGAGGTAGATGAAACTTGGATCATTATTTATTTAGGTTACAACACTCATCATAGGTAGATAAGGGTAGGTTGATCCAATTTCTCTCTATTAATGTGTAAAAATATGGATGTTTGGATAATTAGGATTGGGTTAAAGATATTATAAGTCTCTTCAGGTTCACAGAATTTATTTTTTAGCTTCTAGATAATGTTTTGAAGGTTAAAAAATTTTTTAGAGGCATTATATTCATGGGATGATTATTGTTTATTTTTTAAGAGAGAATTTAACCTAGTGTGGGTAAGTGTGTAGAAAATAAATGATGAAAATTTTATATTCAAGACATGTGGGATGGGTTATAAATTTTATATTGTTTTTAAAATTTTGTTGAATCCTTTATGGTTGTAGAATCTCCTTTAATTAGCTAGGACCACTCATTATGTGTAGAAATTTCTTGAATGAATATTTTCAGGTTTTCATGAACCTGTTTTGGAGAAATGGGAGACTAAGCTGGGATATATGGATCACTACTATTTTTTAGGGTATTTCTATTTACTCTTGGTGGTAGTTTAATAGTTCCTTGGTTTCCCGCTAAGTAATGACTTTAGATTATGTTTCTTGGCTCTTTAGGTTCATGACTCATGAGGCTTTCTATTTTACTAACTGGTATTTCCCAATCACTCATATTAATTTAAAAATATTTTAATTCATAGAAATAGAATGGGTGTAATAGAATTCATATGTATTTTATAGACTTTATTTAATTATTACAAATTTCATTATTATTTTCTTAAAATACTCACTTGGATATATTCATTATCATATTATACCCTCTTTTACAACATGGGTATAGAATAATTCATCTCATATGGATGTATAATCTAAAACCCATGATTTTCAGATATATGGAACTCATTTAAGGTCATTAATAGAAATATTACTAGGTATTTTTTTACTTTCCCCTTATATATGTCTCTTTGGGTGCATGTAAATATTTTTTTTATGAAATGGGTAAAGTAAATACTCCTATCCTTATCAATGATGGTCTATATTCTCCTTAATTTAGTTATGGAGTTGGAGTCGAATGACATTAGTTCATTTCTTATGCATTTTTATTTTTATTTTTTGGATTTTTGGTTGGATGTGGTGATCTTTTATTTTGTTTAATGTCTTGTAATGGTCATATATTCACTTTATCTTTTATATTGATGATAGTATAAAAATTCACTTTCATACTTGAGTTATTTTGTAAATTTTGGCCCCTCTATGGTCTTTGGTGAGAGATTCCCTAATAGGGGGTGAATTAATATATAAAGATCATTCCAATTTCCCCACTTAAACTTAAAAATCTCAATACCCTAAATGATCTTAACCTAATTTTTATTAGGTTCACTCTATTTTTTCCATTAAATAATGATTTGACTGATGATTTTATAATTTTTTCCATATTTAGATTAGATCGATAATCACCTAAGACACATACATCAATTGAAAATTTTATAGAGTAATTAAAGAATGCACATGATACATGATAATTTTACTTGGTTCACCCACACTTGGATAACCCAAGGAGTATATAATGGAAATATTTCAAAGTACTAAAATTCACTAAGCACCATCTAGTGTACAATATTCAGATTAGACTCACTATCCCTCCTAGTTCACTAGCAATTATTAGGATAAATCACCTTAAAAGATTTAGTGTCAACTCACTTCCTCCCAAGTATCACTCCCTTTGTCCTCTCCCTTTTCTCACTATTCAAGGATGGAAATATCTTTCTCTCATGGGACAATACAAGACTCTTTACTCTTTGTTGTTCTACTGAGTTTTGGGGTGCTCATTGATCTTCACGCTTCTTTTTCATAGACTAACTATGAACTCTTCTAGATAATATCTTCACTTTCCTTGATGATCTAGTATTTAATTAATAACTTCTTCTTTTCAAATGGTCTTCAATGAGTGTCAACTCACTCTTTTGGATGTTCACTTAGTGTGAATATCCAATACTTTTCGCACAAAATCTTATTCATGTAAGTATGAACTTTTAAATCCCTAAAAATAACTTTACTAAATTTAATTCATTCACGTAATATTTTCAATTGAACAATAAAAATATTTAAAAAAATAGTTTGTTGACAGAACTCGGTAGTTTTCACAAGTCACTCCAGGAACTCAATGGTTCGTGTAACCCCCTTCACATAACTTGAATTTGGAAAAATATGTTTTTTTGTCTCTTAATAATCTTCATCTATCAATTCCATCACATCTTCTACTATGTCTTGGGTATTTATAGGAAAATAATTACCATTAACGTAAGTTTTGAAATAATTTTTTGATGAAAACACACTTCATGTAAGTCTCAAAGAAATTATTCCTCTATGAAAATCTGGTGTGTACAAGACTTCCTTTGCGTGTCACTTTATTTTTAATTAATGGTGGTTAATTACATATTTCTGTGAGAATTATTCCTTTACACTGAATTCTTATTCAAACATCCAAAACTAATGAAACTATGTTCTTGAGAAATTTCATGCATGTATTTGTATGAGAATCCTTCCTTCACAATGTTTTCTGATGTAAACTTCAAGGAAGATCTAAAACACTTTCAGAAAATTTTTCTTCAAGAATATATCAAGGTCTTAATGATCCTAGAAATTTATCATGGATTTTCATGGTGTATATCTATCTTGATGATTTTTTATATTGGTAAAGTATTCACATGTTTTTAGTGACTGGATGTTTGTCCCCAATAAGTATTATATAATGAAATAGTCCAAAAATTATTTTTGGATTCTCCCCAAATCTCATTCAAATAGCTTTATCCCAATTATATATAGAGTATTCATGATAGAAATTTTGATCTCACACTATTATTTGTGCAATCTCCGTATTCAATCCCCTACACAGTAGCACTAATTCTCATATTATACATTATCATTCCCTTTATCGGTAAACCTATCACCTTAATAAAAATATTGACATGTTGAATAAAAAATCCAATAAACTCTAACTCACTATATAAAGTTTTTTAATGTATCCAACACTGTCAATTAATCCAATATAGTGGCAGCAATTCTCAATGGATTCCAAAAAAACCCTTCATATTTGTTGATAATTTTATCATGCATCCAAATATCCTTTTCTCATTATGATGCTTCTCACTCCCTATATTCTATTCCTCCCTTAATGGATGCGCATATTCATGAACTCGTGATGCTTCCTAATTCCCCTTTGATAATAAATCCAAATATACCATATATCACTTATACCAAATGTATAATCTCTAGAAAACCAATACCTTGGGACATAATGTTTTCAAATTCATCTCTATTATCATTCTCCCATAGTATTCTTGATGTTAAAAAACATAATCTTGGATCCTTTAATACCACTAAAACCATGAATTATTTCATTGAACTCAAACTCCTTTATCAATGATATGTATAGGGGTATTTCAGCATCCCCCTTTTATCAATATAGTCCTTGTATATAATAAACAGAGGCTATTCTGCCCCTATGATATGAAACTTCTATACATATTCAACTTTTTAGACCCACTTGCTAGGTTCAAAACTTCTCTTCTCCTCCTGCATCATTACTCCCTCTTTAACTATAGGTTTGAATAATCTCTCAAACTCAACAACATCTTTCTACTATAGCTATATTCTTAATATTTTTCAGTGGATGAACTTACCACTTAGAAAAGAGCCATCAATAACACCTCTAAGTATAAAAAGTTGAAATTGAATATAGTAAACATGAGATAATGTTAATAAAACCATTTTTTTACACTACACTCACTCCCACACATCTTAAGAATCCATAAACTTCAACTTCTACCAAGGAACTCTTCTTATGATCTTAATCACACCTTCAAACAACTATTACAGTATAAAAATGAACCACTTAGTGCGTGATTCATACAATATTTATTATTTAATATAATCTCTTGAAACCAAATTGATATAAATTTTCAAGACTGATGTTGATTTTAAGAAGAGATGCCAATTTTTAAAACAAAAATCTCTCATCTACAAGGTGTCTTTCCTTAGTGATTAGAGATACCACTTTTTTAATCTTTATGAAAAATATCCCCCAAAATATATCATCTCTATCACTAAATAAAGAATTGATATTTAGTATGAGATTCATCCATATATAGTATATTTTTATATCTTGAAAAAAAATAGTTGATATCATTTTTTATATCATTAGAACTCAATTTTTTTCTACTTCTCCATTCTTTCATCTTTAAGGACTGATTTGAATAAATAATCCAGTTCTATTGACACCTAAATTTCAAATATACCATGATACCACTTGGGATACCAATTGTAATTTATCATAATCTTCTTATTGCAATCATCTTCTTGAAGTTTCATATTCAACAAAATACCACTTGTATGTACTTATACTATTCCATCACTAGAAATTCAGAGCATTCCTTGATACCACCTACATCCTTTTGATGTATTCTCCTCATGGATCATATCTCCTCAAAACCTTGAAACACTTCAACACTAGTTATATAATTTAATTATATAGGGAGAGGGTACCTACTAGTTATCTCAAGTTATAGAGTCTAGTGCATTATGTTAATCTAACCATTTTCTTTAAAACTTTCTTTTTATACTCTTTAGATTTAAGGAAAGGGATTGAATAACCTCATCAATATATTATTCTTCCATTTCATTATCCATGTTAAGAATCTTAAATTCCTTTCTAGTGTCTCTCCTTTGAGTGATTATTGTTATAAAAACTTCTTTTAAAATTTTTTCTATATACTTTTCCTTTCTTGGATTAGGATTTTTCTTTTCTTTATAGACCAATTCACAATATTCTCTTCTTGTAAGTACTCTTACCGAAATGGATCACCTAACACGTCACCAATTATAATTTTCTTCAATAATCCTTCTTTTTAATTTTTTTATCCATGTATTAATTATTATCTTTAACAACCAATACCTTACTTTGGGATAATTCTTTCACATGATAATTTTCAAGAGTCCTTTCAATTTTATTAATCTTCGTCAGGTCTTTCCTAGAAAGTTTTTTTTCAACTATAGATTTAAAACATCACTTAAAACCACTTTCATCATGGTTATTTTCTTTACCCAGCCTTCTAAATATAGATATATCATTGAATGAAAGTTGGTTTTCTCCATTAATTCTTACTAAAATTATTCTTAAACTCATCATTCTATCCTTACCTCTTGTAGAGACCTTATGGATGTTTTCATTAAATCCATTGTTTTCAATTTTCATGGGAAATCCTATAGATTTATTTATTTCTTACCTTTTGGTGTAGTCTATGAAACCACTCGGGCATTCTCCATGTTTATCCTCTTTGATAACCATTTGAATGGCCTTGAATTTTTTTTATTCCTTGGTATATCTTTATTTATACTCTCATCCATATTTCTAAAAATTTGTGAAAATTAATTCTTTTTATTCTAAAATTTTTTGTGTTCTTTCCAAGAGATATACTATAAGTAAATAATTTTTGGTGATTGGTTCTCTTTTTGCTGAGATCTATTATTTTCCTCTAAAGTGATAAATCTATTCTCTAGTATAATAGAATTTATTTAAGTGAAAAACTTATTCCTATTTTCTTTAGGGATGGAGTAATTCCTCATGAGAACTCCAGTTCCCTTCTTGATATAATAAATATCCATATAGATTTGGTTAGAATAGATAAATCATCTTCAGTTAAAATCATACATTTTATAGTCATGCCTTAATTGAGAAGTTGTTATAGAAGATTTCCTTTTTTACCTTTGATCCCTTTGGTTTTTAGACATACACTCATGGTATGTCCCATGATTTTATGGTAGTATCACTTTATAAATACCTTCCTCTGAGAGTCTTCACTTCTAGATTTATCAGGAATATTCCATTTTATCACTAACTATGGTTTTTTCATTTATGTAAATTAACTTATTGTTGCTTCCATAGAAGATATCTTCTCCTTCTCATAAATTTTTTCCATCCTCTCCTCATTCTTCTTGATCATCTCATCATTCTTATTCATTTTGGTAGTCATATCTTTCAAAAATGAGCAATCGCCCTTCCGGGAATTTATCCTCTCTTCAATTTTTTTTGAAGATGGATAATGATAGTTTTTAGCTCTTTCTCTATGAATATTTATACTTTTATCTCATATTAAAGTTATAAAAGTATATATTTTAATGTTCATTATTTCACCCATTTTCATAATGTCATCATTTAGGGCCACCTTCACTTGTTTCATCCTTTTATTCACCTCAGTCTATTCTTCCATGTGTGTAGAAAGTTCATCCTTATTAGCCTTTAAGTGCTTAATTTATATTAAGTTAAGGACCTTATCCTTTAAACTATATTTAAGTTATCACATCGTTGATGAAATATCTTATAATTCCTTAACCTATGAATCATTATTTTACTTTAGAATATTATCTACTTTAATTAGTCTTTCATTCATAATTTTTTAGTTTTTCAACCACAATCCATAGCACTTCAACATGGATTTCTTGAGACTTATTATTCTTTCTCAACGCTATGTTTTATTCTTTTAGACCTTGATATGTATCCTCTGATACATATATAGCTTCTATTTTTGGACTAATTTATATTGAATCATCATCATTAAATCCAATATCACTTGGGAAATCAAGCTCCTCGTATAATCTTATTACATGATTGAATGGATTAATATATTAACAATTAGTTTCATTCATAACTTTCCTTTGATAGTTGTTAAAATCATTTATCTTGATCACAAATATCCCAAATACTATTCTATTATCTTGAATTTCATTTAATTTTTACTTCTTCTTTAGAACAAAACAAGATCAACAAGATAAAATCATTCTCTCATAAAACTTATTGGACCCACTAATGTCATTAGTGATAGATTCACTGAGAGGGAAGTGAATAAGGGTATAAATCTTGTGATAAGTCCTAGAGAAGTGATGGAACTAGAAAAATGTGGTGGTGAATTAAATTTCTTTGAAAATTAATCAAGTTTTAAACTTTGAGAGTGGAAAGTGATCATTTTAAATATTAAAAAATTCAACCACACTGATATAATAAAATATAGATAAAATAAAATACATAAAGTAAAATATTACCATTATAATTTTATATTGGTTTTGATCTAAATCATCCCACTCCACTCTTCTCACACCAACATGGTGTATGGCACCCACTATGGTATATCACTTTGTAAGGAGAGTGACAACTCTTTACATCCTCATTTTTAACACATGGAGGATTAACCTATTTTCCTTTTATAATATGAGTTCATACAAAATCCCAAACTCTTATAAGATAATACCCAACCTAGACTTTTATAAGCTCAATTATAACCTCTTTACCTTTTGAAGTTTATAGAGAACCCAATATTTTATGAGAGAAAACCTAACAAATTATTTTATAGGTGTAGACCCTACCTATACTTTCACAATCTCATCCTTAACTACTTCTATGTTAAGGGTCAAGAGGAACCCAAGGGGATAGAAGAAACCCAGACACTTATAAGTTTGATCCTTTCCTCTACTATTTTATGGGTTAAGGTGAACCCATTATTCTAAGGGGATGGACTAAACCTAGTATTCTGAGGGCATAGACCAAACCCATTCGTACCTTTTATTAGGGTAATATAACCCCATGAAAGATTCACTAATTATGATGATACAACATAAAAAATTACCTCACAATGAGAGAATAAAACAATTTAACCCAGTGATTGAATGTCAATGAAGATGATGGTGATTGGATCATATAGTTTCCATACCCTTCAAGATGTTAAAACATTGAATCTTAGGAAACTAGTATTTTTTATCAGAAATCAGTTGAACGATTAATCTTTGATACTCTATTGTGAACTTTATGACATGTAATCGAAAGGAAGAGACAAATCTTTTTTTTCTTCACTTCATGTCATGTTAATTTTATAAACCAAATATCAAAGGTTATTTTCATCATAAATTCCAAAAATATAATATTCATAGGAAATTATATTTCATTACACTGTAAAAATGAAAAACATACTATACAAAAATAATCATTATAATAATAAAAACTTGATAAATTGTTAAATATATCCATAAATGTTAATAATAAATTCTTTGAATAATCCAATAATTCATGTGTTATTAACTCTTGATATTCCATAAGAAATTATAATTTAAACTTTGTACTTTTTGAGTTATATATCAATATTCTATGAAACACATGTTTTATAGAGTGAAAAAAACTTAAAAAAATTAATTTAGTAGTTAATAATGAATATTAATATCCTTGAGAAACTCCTGAGCAATACTTGAAACAAACCCTTTATATTCCATCCAACTTAATTTTGAATATCACATTTTCCAAAATATTTTCATTAATATCAATACACACTTAATACCATGTTAATATCATTTAATTATTTATAAAAGAATCTAAAACCTATTTTCATGGCTTATAAATGATTAATGACTAATTTTAGAACAAATAAAACTTTAAAAATATTAAAAATAAATTGCATAAAATAGTAACATCAAACATACATAAAAATAGATTATTTTTTAGGTTTATGAATAATGAGTAAAAAGTCATAAAAACGCATAGGTGAATTTTATCATGTAAGTTAATTTTTTTACATTATTGATTTTCATGTAATTGAATTCATGTAGATGAATCAACATAGCCAAATTCATGTAGGAGAATCAATATTGGATAATTCATGTTGGAGAATCGATGTAGCCAAGTTCATGTAAGAGAATTGATGTAGTCAAATTTATGTAAGTGAATCCACATAGTCGATTCACATAAGTAAATTCATGTATCTAATATTCTGAAATCTACAAACATCTTAACTTATCAAATTTTAGATCTATATTAGACTTTATAAATGATATAATCATATTTGTGTCTGATTGACTTAAATTTATAAAATTTTATTATATTTACAAATAATTAAGAATCACCTTAATTAGATCTCTATAGCTCATGTTATCATTAAAATACAGTAACAAAACAATTCTAAAAAATTGTAGAATCCATACTAAAAACATTCAATAGATCTAACCTAATTTCTAACATGATAGAGATCAATTAATAATTTTTTTATCATGTAATGAAATATAGATAATTTTCTTAAATTTCTAACTCAATAATAATCACTCAATTTGGAGTTATTTAATCCAATTTATGACCAAAATACATAAGTTAATTAAATATAGAAATTTTCCCACATTGTTAAAACATTGGCTCTGTGGATTACAAATTGGATATATGGTGAACAATACATTGGATATGTGGGAACAGTAAAAATCATATAAAAATGATATTTCAAGGTCCTATATGACTTATTTAGCCTAGGAACACTTCATGAAACTTATAGAACAAGTTATAAACAAGTAAAACATAAAATATCAAGATAATTTAAGAAAAAATAGTATTATATAATAAATTAATGAATGAATAACAAAAAATTGATCTAATAATGATTAATTTAACGCCAACTAAAACAAGATTAAAATATAATAATGTTATGATAAAATATAATTAATTAACTAACTAATTGACATTAAATCACTATTTTAAACTAATTTATTCATTCATTATGTTGTAACTTTATATGTTGTATCCCCACACTTTGCGCATCTTTCATAGGTTTATATTACTATAACAGAAGGAATGTTTGGGTTTGGTATTTCCCCTTACAAGACTGGGTTTAGTTTATCCCATTAGAATATTAGGTTCATCTTTACCCATAAAATATAAAAGTAATGAATCAGTCCTATAAGAATCTGGATTTAGTTTATCCCCTTATAAGACTGGGTTCCTCTTAACACATAACATAGAAGAAGTTAGGACTGATCCTCTAAAATTATAGTTTGTGCCTTCACCTATAAAATACTTTGTTAGGTTTTATCACATAAAATATTGGGTTCCATCTAAACATGAAAAATGAAAGAGGTCATAATTGATCCTGTAAAAGTCTAAGTTGGGTATTCTCTTGTAAAAGTATTGGATTTTGTTAGAACTCTTAAAAGATAATTGAAATGGGGTAAGAATCCATGTGTGAAAAGGGAGGATATAAATAGTTGTCACTTCCTTAAAAAGTGATATATCATAGTGGGTTCCATACATCAAGTTGGTGTGTGAAGATTTTAGTGGGATCATTTGGATTTGAACTAATATAAATTTCTTGTGTTCATATTTTACTTTATGTTTTTTCTTTTCTCTATATTTTCTTATATCGGTGTGGTGAAATTGTTTAAAATTTAAACTGGTCACTTTCCACTCTTAAAGTTTAAACTATGATTAATTTTTAAATAAATACAATTCATCCCCCATATTTTACATTGTTATCACCTCTTCGATACCTACCAATTGGTATCAGTGGAGTGCCCTTTGAGTATTAGTTAGTTTTTCACTTTTTTGGATACCACTCAATTAATTTTAGTGGTCATATCATTTTAAGATATATTATGATTCATTTGATTTTTTATATTAATTGTGCTAAATTTTTATCCTAGTCCTTAACAATACTAAGGGAAAGATGTTTTTCAATGATGGCCAAATTAAGGAATAAAATGGGTTGAATCTGATATTTCCACCGAATTTCAATGGTAGTAAGTATATTCAGTGGAAGATTCATATAGAATATTATCTAAAGAGTATTGATATTCTATTTTGAATATTTTGATTAAGTATTATGTTTTAACTAAATATAGTCCTATTGATTTTAAAAGAGAATATGTTATTAAATATGATGTTAATTATAAGTTCGTGAATATTATTTATTATTCTTTTGATGGAAATATTTCTAAGAAAATGTTTAGTCACAACAATTCTTGTAAAATTTGTAAATAGCTTGAAACAAATGCCTTTAAAGAAGGGGATTACAAGAAATTTATTCTCTTTAATTATAGAAAGTATGGAAATAATAAAATAGAGTGTCCAATCAAGAAAAAGTAAAACACCATTTTTATAAAGGAGATATCCCTCAAGGTAATCAAAATTTGAATTTAGATTGTTAAAATGTTTTTTTTATGGTTTTAGGAAGAAAGGATATATTAAACCCAATTTTACAAATCTCAAAAATTAATTTAAGGTCAAGAAGAAGGAAAAGAAATGTATTAATTCTTCAAGTGACTTTGAAAGCTTACGTAATAAGGTTGAAATTTAAAAATAAATTGGTAATGTTTAATTTATAGAAAAATATTATAAGGTAACATTTTCACCTCCACATTCTTGTTCAAGTAATATGGGTTCATATTCTAGAAAATATAGAAATATATGTGTGAAAAGTATATATAAAGTTAGTTATTTTAGTTATAATTCTCATGATTCAATCAATTCTAGAAATAATAATCCTAGTATTGAAGATATAAAGGGAATTTTTTATTCATATGAAGTTAAACTAAAATAAATTACTCATATAAATGTATCAACCAAAGAAACTTTTAGTGGGGATTGTGAAAATAAAAAGAACATATCTCTTAAATTAAATAATATTGATTCATACATTTTAAAACTTAAGGAATAAAATGAAATTATAAATAAAAATATTATAAATAAAACTTATTCTATGCATGAAAAGGTTTTTAATTATTTGGAATTTTTTCAAAAAAAAGAAAGGATGAAGAATTAATTAAATAAAGTTTGAAATGAAAATTTTTATTTAAAATAGAAAATTTATAATAATGTGCTTCAAATATCAATATTCACAATATTTATTATTTCAAGAAATATAATGATATATGGAATAGACTTGGTTCTGGTTATTTTTTTCCTACTATATTTAGAATTAATATTGTGAAAGGAAAGGTTTTTTGAATTTATTCAATTAATTATTTTAAATTTGGATCTTATGGTCATTGAGCTTGTTATTTCCCTTTCAATTTCACTTAATATTTTTTTACAAAAATAATTTTATATCTAAATCTGGTTTTAAGGACAAATTATCTAAACCATCTACTACTTGGGTACCTAAAGGTGTGTATTCTAATTAATTTGAAATTAAACCATTATATATACCTAGGTAATATATATTTTATTATTCTTACATTCAATATACATGTAATTATAGTTATATTATTAGCATGTTTGGATGAGAATTATAAGGTTTAGTATTTCATTTTGGATAATATTTAATACCTTGTATCTTTTTTGTATGATACCATGTATTTCAATATCAAAAAAAAAATTGTTAGTAAATTTGAGTAAAATTGTGTTTATATGTCATTCTCCACAATTATTATTTTCATATATCCAATGAATATGTTATCTTATTTTTAAATACTATTTTACTTCTATGATATTATCATTTTATTTTAAAATTATTTGATTATATTATAACATGTTTTATGGATCATTTTGATATTAAAGTAAGTTTTTATAAATCTTCACTACTAAAATTAAAATTCTTCTTGAACTACTTTAATATTTTCATTTAGAAGGGAAATATCAATTCAAGGTGAGTAACTATTGTTTATAATTTTAAATTCATCTTGGATATTTTTTAATTATTGAAACTTTGTATACATAGTTTTATTTGTAGTTTTCAAAACATTAAATCTAATTTAAATATCAAATATTCATAGATTTATTGTATGAATTTATTTTTTTTTTCTAGATAAAAGGAAGCCTTAATTAAAGTGGGAGGGTTTCTTATTTTTACTTATGGAATTTTAAAAATTCATTTTACGAATTTGTAATTTATTTTTTAAATATTTTTAGTTTAATTATGAAGTCTTTTAAAGTTAATAATTTGTTTTCAAAATTCAAATATATGTGCGTTTTAAGATTTTAAATATTGTTTATCAAGTTAATTATGTGTACTTGATAGGCATCTTCATTATTTTATCTGAGCTGGAAATCATTTTTTTTATAAACTAGTTTTTTATTCATAATAAAGTAGTTATATTTAAGGAGTTACTTTTCCATTTGAAATCCATAATTATTTTAATTTATATATGTATATATTTCATCAATTAAGGAAGAGCAATCCTTATTCTGAAATTCTACTATTAAGGTATTTTTGTTTTAGGATTATTTTAAGAATATTGGAATCAAATTTATATATTGTTTGGGTATGATGAAATTTTAAGTATGTACTTTATTTTATATCAAGACAAATTAAATGGATTTTTAAGTGATTTATTTTTAAATATAATAAGTTGTTCATGAATATTATGTGATTAAATTTTCATATTTACATGAAATCTATAAAATATGGAATAATTTTTTCAGTCAACTATTTTTTAACTTCTGGATACATTTTTTAAATATATTTTTGTTTCAATATATCCCATTCATACTATTTTATGTATAATTACTATTAAAACTTTTAATTTTTATGAAATTATTTTTTGAGACGGGTTTATCATTATTTTTCACAAAAAAGAATATTTTAAAATTATGATCACTCTATTAAATATTAGTTATTTCACTATAAAGTTTTACACTAGCTCCTTGAAATGTATTTTATACACTATTTAATAAAATACATTGTGTTTTTCAAGCATGCTTAAATTTTAGGGTAGTTTATTTTTGAGTATCAATTCAATTAAATGTAACACTTTGTTAAATAAATAGAGGAAGAAGCATTATATTTTTAGAGAGATATATCTTTTTGATAATTTCAAAAGGGGGATAAGTTTTTAAAATTATAATTTTTTTTAATTATAAAAATATAATTAAATAAATGTGATCAAATGAGTCACTTTAATAGCTCATTCCAATTTTCCCACCTATACCACAAACTCTCACTACCATAAATGATCTTGACCTCAATATTAGTAGGGTTATTGTAATGTTCTTCCTTCAATGATGATATGAATAATGGTTTTATTATATTGGACTTAATAATATTATATTGATGATTGATTAATCCACATGCATCGATTGATATCTTGCATAGAGTAATCAAATAATGCACACAAGACAAATGGATTTTATTTGGTTCTCCCATACTGGGATAATTCTAGGAGTATACATTGAAAATGTGGTGATGTACCAAATATACTAAGTCTATACATGTGTACAATATTTGGATTAGACTTAATATCCCTCATAGTTCACTTAAAATTTATGAGGTCACTCCCCTTGCAATATTTAGGGTCATCTCACTACCTCCCAAGGGACACTCTCTTTATCCTCTCCCTTGGATCATTTCTTATAGAGGGAAAGATATTTGGTATGCAAGATAATACATGACTAATGTATCTTTTTTGTTTCATCAAGTATGTAGATGCTCATTGATATTTACACTTCTCTTCAAAAAATTAGTTGTGAACTCTTCTAAATAATAGTTTCTTTTTTACCTCTAATATTTAAGGAATAACTTCTTTCTTTAGAAAGGTATACAATGAGTGCCAACTCACTCTTTGTATTATTCACTTATTTAATGATTAATTTTATGAAACTTACTATGATGGGTTTCATTTAATTTTCTAATTATTATTGGTAGCATAAAACAACCCAAACAATAGGTGGATCTATATTCAAGAATTAAACATATAAATAATATGAAAAATAGAGCTGAATTGAGTACCTATATTTTGGAATTTGTAGTAGCACCCATATTCTTACTTATATCTCAATGGAGTTTATTTCACAAAGATCATGAGAATAAGTAAAAAAAATAACTCTACCTCTAAGTTGATACACCGGTTAATAGATCCATGAATGATTCATGAGGATACATGATCATCTAAAGGGGTGTTAGTGCCTTATCAGGAGAGACAAATAGAGCTCATGAATAATAGAGTATAAAAGTTTCATAAAACTAATGATCACAATAATTTCGAATAAAGGTGATATGCACACCCCCCCACATAACAGTGAGAACCCATTCTCTTTATATATACAAAGTTTTATGCTCTAAAACATCTCATATGTTACTACCTGTTGGGTGTAGCATTCATTGAACATTTCAATGAATTAATTAAAATCTTGAATAAACCAACTCTTTGATGATAATATACCATTTTGGAGAGATAGAGAAATGTTTCATCTCATGAATATCTAATATAATATATATATATCATATCTATATATATATATATATTATTCATGCATCGTATGTAAGATAATTAAATGTACACTATATATATAATATCATATTATAATTATATATATATATATATATATACTTCATGCATCATATGCATGTGTACATGCATATTATGCATATAAATTTTAGTGAGCATATAATAATCTCCCACTTGAACTAAAACCCCATATGTACCTTATGAAAAACTTCATAAAACTTTTTGAATCCATCCAATCTCTTTTGGATATGGTTTCATCAAACTCTCTTCATTTTGAACAAACACCCTTATCTAGGAGCATAACTGTGTGATAATATAGGACTTAACAGTGTTGAAAACAATTATGAAATATCCATTTCATAGACTTAAGTAAAGATAAGCCTCTAGAAAAGTATTAGTACTGCTCAAGCTACTAAGGGGTCTTGTGTGATATCCATAAAATATACTCATATCTCTATACAAACATAGACACCACAAGATGAATCATATACATCATAGGTATACCTATATAATTCCTTTTTCATGACATCAAGTGGCCACTAGACATTTAATTGTTCAATCAAATATTGTCAATTAATATTTTCTTGATTCTCTAAAAAATACTAACCAACTCAATGGATACATCACATGTCATTCATCTATCTTATGATTATATCACATATCACTAATCTAAGTATCTCATCACATAATATGCGACTCAACTAAGCATGGTCATGCATTTCCTAAGTCTAATTAAATCAAGGTCTATATGTATTTACTTTTCATATAAGTGGGAAAATCACATCTAGGTAATACTCCAATTGATGTCATGATCAGCAACATAACCAACCACCCCCATATTAGCTATGTTATTTTCAAACCTCTATAATCAATGTATCAAAGTATCAAGGTTCTCATGAGAGGAATACCACCAACCTTAGGTAATAGGAATTGATAATAAGTATATACCCCTAAGTATATTGGCATTATATGAGATTTAATTTGATGGTTCTATCCAAGTAATAAGTCTCTACTTATTACCTCATGAATATATTCTTTGTATCTCATATACAACTCTTTATAATGAATATATTATCTTATTCATTCTGACCTTAAAATATCATGACAACCAATTATACTCTATAATTATCATTGGTTAGGGACAACTCAAAGTTTCAATTTTAGGGGATATTATTATTTTACCATTCAAGTAAAATAAATTAAAATACAAATGAATGAATGATAAATTAATATTTCCTTTATTATAATAACATGACACCTTTACAACCATTAAAAATAATCTCCCATGTGTCTTATACCCAGATATTCTACATGAACCACATGTTGTTGTTGCGGTAATGGTTACATCAATAGATATGCTAAATTATCCTCTATAGCCACCCAAATGATATTTACATCAACCCTCTCAATGATCTACCATATGAGATGGTATTTATGAAGGATGTGTTTGGTTATTTGGTGACACTAGGGTTACTTGTCCTAAGAAAAACCCCATTATTATCACAATATAGATCAATTTCTCCCTCAATGCTAGGAACCACTCCAAGTTCAGTAATAAACTTCTTGATCCAACCAAATTCCTTCGCAGCATCTGATATAGTTGTGTATTCTACCTATATCTTAGAGTATTTTGTGGTGGATTTCTTAGAGCACTTCCAACTGATATATCCACCATTTAGGCAAAACATGAATCAATATTGAGATTGCAAATCATCTTTTTCAAATTGTACACTTTCATTAGTATAACCCTTTACACAAAGCTCATACACTCATCTAAAGACCAAGAACATATCCTTAGTCCTTATCAATTACTTAAGTATATTTCTCATTGCAACCCAGTAAGTATCTCTAGTATTATATTGGTATTTACTAGTTATATAAAATTTATAATAGACATCAGGTCAAGTACATGACATGGAAAACAAGATAGATCCTATGGTAGATGCATAAGGACTCATATTTATCCTTTTATAACTATTTAGAAGGATCTTGAATATTCCTAATATTTGTACCTTGAAAAAAAGGTAAATACCCCTTCATGGAGTTATCTATGCTAAACCACTTTAGATCTTTACCAATATATATATATATATATATATTCTAACTTAGTCTAAGAAAACACTTAGATCTATCTTTATATATCTTCATACCCAGTATGTAGGTTGTTTTACCCATGTATTTCATTAAGAAACATTTACCCAACCACACATTCACTGAGTAAAGTATCGAGACATCATTTTTTATTTTTAGTATGTTATCTATATAAAATAGAAGAAATATTATTATACTCTCACTAACACACCTATATAAATAAGTGTGATTCGCATTCTTTATGAAACCAAAATCCTTTATAGCATCATCAAACCAGATATTCCAACTTTGAGAAGATTTATTTAGTCCATAAATGGACCATTGCAAATTACAAACATTATCAAGCTCATTTATCACTTCAAAACCATTAAATTGTATCATACACACATGCTTAACTAAATTCCCATTATGGAAAGAAGTTTTGATATCTATATGATATATCTCATAATAAAAATGAGTTGTTATGGAAATAAAACTCCAAATGGACTTTATCATCACAATAATTGAAAATTTCTATCCATAGTCAATACCATGAATTTTTTTGTAACCCTTTACCACCATGCATTATTTATAGGTATACACTTTATAATCCATGTATTTTTTCTTATGGAAAACACACTTATATACTATGGGAATTTCCCATTTAGGTGTATCCACCAAGTTATAAACTTGGTTAGTGTACATGGAGTCCATTGGAGTTTCCATGGATTTTAAAAAGGTCCCATAATCAAAATTCTCAACAGAATTTTGGTAAGAAGTAGGTTCATATATTATGAATGTTACTTAATTAACATTATATATGATAAATCCATATCTATCATGTGCCTAAAAAATTCAACCAGTATTTTAAGGTTTTTGTATAAATTTAGTCAGTTCTTCTTCCACAACTCTTTGTGGAACCAACACAAATTACATCTTAAGAACATTTCCTATTTGTTGGTCTTGAACTTCTCTAATTTCAACTTTCATCCCATTGACACCTAAAATCATGTGTTCCTTCTCAATGAGAACACCACATTGGGACATAAACACTTTGTGTTCAGTAGGGTTATAGAAATAATACCCAATAGTTTCTTTAGGATAACTGATAAATAAGAACTTATAAGATTTGGAGTCAAGCTTATCAAAATCCAAACATCGTATGTATTCTTCATAAACCCAAATCCTATTAAAATATATAGTAAGAATTTTCCTAATATATATCTCAAATGGTTTCTTTATAAATTCTTTAGATAGTGTAACATCCTAACTCAGGAGCCACTAAACGGTGCCCTAAGATAGTGGGTCAGATGGCCTCAAGCACACCTCCCTATATTCTCTAGGATACCAACTAGTAAATAGGGCCTAGAGTGTGTCTGTGGGGAGACCACGACCTCATGTCAGTGTGAAAAACAGTGGTGTAAACATATCTAACAATAGAGGAAGCATAATATAAATTAGATGCAGTAATAAATTAACATCCGTACATTAGGAGTAATAAAAAAATCTCAAGGAAATATCATATACAAGATGAGTATGTCATTTCTCTATACAAAAAATCAAAAAAATATAGGGAAAAAATAATCCATAAAGTATTTGTATCAAAATTACAAAGAGACCAAAATAACTATCTCTTGATAGAATCATGATCCATAGTTTGGTTCTATACTCCCATGATTCTATGAACAATCAATCAAGCATCATAAAGTGGGTGCTTTCCCCAGTCCCTACCTACATCCATGAAGTCTATATGGGTACGCATTGGAGTCCTGAATAGGATCTGAGATAACACTCAGTAGGCCACCACCAATGGTGTCTATAAAAAATATTTTATGTGTATATAATATGAGTAGTATGAAATATATAATAGTAATATAAATGAATAAGTAGGAGTGATATGTATAAATGTGATATTTTCCAGCCTACCCAGGCTCATGAGAAACAAGAAATCATAAACAAGGTCCATTTGTAAAGCATGGTAACACATCCACAATGGACTATGTCTTGTAATGTGGTATCAGACCCACATGGTCCTGGTCCAAGGTTTAAATGAAAAAGGCATCCTCATCGAGTCAATGGATCATCTATATATATAAATTGGTAAAGAGTTAAGTGGATCCCAAGGATAATGTTAACAGATCATGTTCAAGGTGTTACAAGAAAGACTGATCCAAGGAGTAGCAATGTCATTGGCATACAAAAATAATCCTTGATCCATGGAGTAGAAATTTCCATGGAATGCAATGAAATCATAAGTCAGGCCCTCATGGTCCATATCCAAGGAGTAGAAATGTCCATGTAATCCATTATCATAACCAATTAATTAATCATTTCACAACTCATTTTCCTAAATGGACCATAGGCCTTATTTTTATTGATTTTTGATAACCCCCCTTTCAAGGGATGAGGGGTAACCCTTACAAAGACCATAGTATTAGTGGATTACATGGCCTTAAGGCCTTAGAGGAATTCATCCTAGACATGACTACTTGTAAATTCTCTTCCCTAGCATCTAGATCGTGAATTCATATTCTCGCCTTCACATTTCTTGTTTGGATAGAAATACCTAGGCAAAGGTGCACAGGCCAGGTCCCAATAGCAATTTACATACCCTCTCATTATTCTATATCCACATAGCATTTTTATGGTGAAATTTCCTACTATGATTCCTCATTTGGAGCTAGTTACTTTGGTCAGTCTGGTTGCATCTACACTATATGATTTGAATGAGGTGGCTCGAAATCCTTAACTGGCCTGAAGGCCTTAGGTGACGCAAAGGCCTTAAGGACTTTGGTTTCAAACCGGTGGCCCAAAGGTGAATATTTCTAACTGCTATAGTACCAAATAGTACCTCCTATAGTACCTGCTATAGTACTGCTATAGTAACCTAGAAATAAGCCTCTTCCTAGATTCAAACATGGGTCTTGTGGATGCACTTCGAGAGTCCTCGCTAATTGGTATGAGTATCGTGTGCATTTCAAAACTCATTTCATAATCATATAGAATAAATGGGTTCATCCAACTCATTCCAAGTTTTCCATTTAATCCATCTCGTTATTTTAATAACATGTAATCACATGGAAAAGGAGTCATAACCCCTCACCTAACATCTCATTCAACTCATTAAATCTACCATTAATATGGAGATCTCACACACCCAATAGAGTGATATATCATAGGTAAAATTCATAAACACACATCACGAGTGGTCCAGGTTGAGGTTGGTAACCTCAAACCATAACATGGTACTAATTGGGTAGCCTATCAATGGTTCCAATAATTTAATCAAATAATTTAATCAATTTTAAGAGAAATTTCAAAAGGTCTAGTGTATGGAATAATGGAAACAAGCTATAAAATAAAAAAGACCTTGTAAGGAAAGGTATAGACCACCGACATCATGTCCATGGTAGAACACGCATCCAATGTCATTTCTTAAATCAACCCAGATTAGAATAAAAAGGAAGAACAGACAAATACCATAGAAATAGGGCATACTAGATTGAACCTAAATAACTCCATCACAAAGAAGAGAAATAGAAAAAGGTGATAGAGGAATGATTAACTCACCAGAACACATCCAACAAGATGATCAAAATTCAATTTTGAGGTAGAACAAAGAATCGGTACCAAATATTAGGAGGAGGTTCAAAGGGGTGCTCCAAATCAAGGGGATTGTGTGAATTTCAGAAAAATAAAATGAAATAAAGTTTATAAGGTTCTTAAGGGAAAATGGTCTTTTACCCCTTTAAAACGGGTTCACGTGGTTTGGCCACACGGTTGACCAAACCGTGCACCAACCAGGTTCCCTTCACTATCCCAAATTCTCCCTCGCATGGTCATGGTGCATGGTTGGGAAAGCTATGTGTCAACCAAGAATTTATCCTATACTAAAAGTTATAGGTGGATCGCATGGGTGTATGTCCATGGCTACACAATTTCATCAAACTGTGCAGCCCTGGACTGAGCCATGGACCACCCTACATGGTTAGTACTAATCATGTGGCCTAATCTATATGGTTTCTATTAATCATGCAGCCCAACTTCCTTTTCTAAAAACCAATCCTATGGGATCTGAACAAGCCTTGAACACCCTTAAAAATCTTGTGACCAGATTAATCAATCGCCTTAGGTAAAAAACAAAGAGTTAAAACAAAAATTAAATGATACATGCCTTATAGAAAAACATAGGATCTTAAAATATCCCCTATTAAGATAGCTCATCCATAATTTACTCTTCCAAGGGTAGTGAAACATCTGAAAAGAGTTCTAGCCATTGAGAACCTACATCTGTCTCTCTCTCCTAGGTCTCAACCTATACATGTTCATACTACCATATCACCCAGAATAAGGGAACTTACCTTCCTTAGATATCTTTCATGCTTTGATCAGTGATATATATAGGATTCTTCTTAAAGGATACATCTACATATAGATCAACCTCATATAGTTGTAGAGTATGAGACAGGTCTGAGTGATAATGACATAGATGAGATACATGGAAGACATCATGCATGGATTGGTACCTCTAAGGTAACTTCAACTGATATGACACCAACCAGAATCTCTCTAGAATCCTGAAAGTCCCAACATATCATGGGGAAATATTATCCTATCTCTGAATTTTTTTGTGAACTATCCTCAGTGGGATATGTAAAAGTACTTGATCCTAGACCTCAAACTCTACAGGTTATCTATGGTAATCGATATAGGATTTCTTTCTAGACTATGTAGTATCCATCCACTTCCTAATCAACTAAACCTTCTCCAAAGTCTCTTACATGAGATATAGTCTGAGTAGTGCTACTGCTCCTGCCTCTAACCAGCACATAGGTGATAGGAATGTCATATCGTACAAAGTCTCATAAGGTACCATCTATATTGTCTCCAAATAGCTTTTTTTGTATGAAAACTAAACTAGGGTTATATGATTCCCCTAAAAATCCCCCAAAATAAAGGAAACATTCTCTTTTCATGTCCTCTAAAACATGTATTGTGAAATCTGACTGAACATCGGTTTTATGGGGGTAATCTATTCTCAAAATCACACACTCAGTAAGACTTTACAAAACCAAGATGTAAACAGGGCATCCTTATCTGATACAGTGGTATGAAGAACCCCGTAATGGCACAAAATCTCATGGATATAAAGTTTTCCAAACTAATATACTAAGAAGGTCTCCCTAATAGGTAGAAAATGGGTGACCTTTGTGAGACAGTCCATAAAATCCCATATAGAATCACTACCTCAAGGTGACCTCGGTAACTCGATCACAAAATCGATCACAACATCGTCCCATTTCCACTCAGGTATGGGAAACTGGTGTAAAATACTTCTCATTCACTGGTTTTCCACCTTTATCTATTGATAGGTGGAACACCTCGTGAAAAAACCAGCTACCCCTCATTTCATACCTGGTCACCAATATTGGCGGCATCAATCTCAATACATCTTGGTTACACTGTTTGTACTTCCCAAGTTGAGGCATGAAATTCCAACATTATCTCCTTGTGTATGTCTGTTGAACCTAAACATGTCCATGTATGCGTAGAATCTCATCCTCACAAATGGTTGACCCGGGAGGTGGGTCCTCACCTTCCATGCTCTCTCATAGGATTAGGCCCTCAGAATCTTATAGCTATCTCATCCTCACCCTATACAGAAGAGTGGAAGTCAGCTCAATGGATGGGAGAAAATTTTTTCCAAGGCTATCATGCAGCTTCAAGTTCATTTTAGAGAAAAATTATATCAACTTCCATTCACTACTGGCCTCCTGAACCATTTTTGTCTGAGTCTTTCAGCTCATAGCATCAGCTACTGCATAGCCCTTACCAGACATATAAGATAGCATAAAATCTAATGACTAGAGATAATCAACCCACCTTCTCTACCAAAGGTTCAAATCAAACTATGTAAATATGTATTTGAGTATTTTTTGGTTTGTGAACACTACAAAATGATCTCCCATAAGGTAATGCCTCGAAAAACGCAATGCATAAACAACTACAGCTAACTTGATATCATTATTGGGTAATTCAATTCATTATGTATCAACTGGTGAGATCTATATTCCATGAATATGTCCCCCTGTATCAGGATAGATCCCAATACAATACCTAATGTATCACAGTACAGAGTATAGCTTCTTCCTAACTCTAGAAAAATTAGGATCGGTGTTGAAGTCAACTTGCCTTTAATCTTTTGAATTAATTTTCACACACTTCAGAAAATAAAAATTTCACCCCCTTCTTGGTCAATCTAAAAATAGGAATATATAAACATAAAAAATTTTGAATGAAGAACCTATAATAAACATCCAATCCTAAGAGACTCCAGATATCAAATACATTCTTGGGTTGCTCCCAAGAAACCACATCACTCACCTTCTCCGAGTCCACAGATACTCCTATATAAAAGACAGTGTGACCAAATAGGTGAACTTTATATATCCATAACTAACATTTTTTTATATTAGAATGAAACCTATACTCTCTCAATGTATTTATAAATATGTAAAGTTGTTTGGAATGATCTTTTTGAGTCTGAGAATACACCAATATGTCATCCATAAATACTACCACAAAAAAATCTAGATATTGGTGGAAGACCCAATTCATCAAGGACCCGAAAACTATTATCACATTCATAAGATATAATTTAATAACCAAATTGATACTTGTATAGACCATACCTACTATAAAAATATGTATGAGGTATGTCTATCGGTCAAACATGAACCTCATGATAACCTGACCTCAAATCAATCTTTGAGAAAAATCTAGCTCTTAGAGATAATTGAAGAGATCATCTATATAGGGTAAAGAATAATGATTATTAATGATTACATAATTCAATTTTTGATAATCCACACATAACCTAGGGGTTCTATCCACCTTTTTTATAGAAAGGATCAAAAAACCCCACAGATAAGTATTGAGTCATATAAACTCCTTTACCTCTAAGTCTTGTAGCTATCTCTTGAGCTCCCACGACTAATTAGTAGTCATCCTATAAAGAGAAATGGATACTAGTGTAGCTATTAGAACTAGATCAATAGAGAACTCTACCTCTCACTTAGGAGGTAAACTAGAAAAATTCATCTGGTAAGACATCCCTGAAACAATCTACCACTGATGGTAAATCATCTTGTCACATTCCCTGATTATCCAGATATAAACTTGAAATATGGGGTGTCATCTCACCGAACCTAAGATGCTTCATTCCAATCATATTTCTTGGACATCTTATTCACCCTTGTGAATAAAAAATCCTCCATATGGTGATGTGAAGGTCTCCCTTTGGTGATATAAATCAATGAAAGTATAATAGGAGATCAACTAGTCCATCTGGATAATGACATAAAATCTAGTCATATTAAGGAAAAAAGAGGTCCCATACAAAGAAAAACCCACCTATATTAAGGGAGAACTCCCTACACTGGAGTATATTATTTGACCGAATCCCTAATGGATTATTAAGCATCATAACACCATCATAAAATTGAACATCAATCCCAAGGATATCCACAATAGGTACAGATAAGAATGAATGTGAATCACCTATATCAAAAATGGAAGATACAATAGTAGAAACTATTAAGACCATACCTCTCACTATAGATGGATCGATGATATACTCCTCATGTATCAGCTGCAATGTATACATCTGTCCTAAATCGCAACCCTAAGATACAGCCTGACTACCTAGAGCAGGACCACTCTGCTATCAAGGTGCAACTGGTGTCTGGATTCCCTAACCATGACCACCTAATCGGCCTGAACAACTGATTATAATCCATCTCCCAGCATAACGTGGAGGTGTGAATATTGCACCCAAACCTAGATTCATAGTATACCCCCTCTCATTGAACACTGGAGGAAAGGTCCTGAAAAACCTCTATACATGGCCCATCCTGTCACATGCTCAGTACTTGAATGGGTCTTTATCACATTGGTTTCTCATTTTTCACTCAAAATATGGATAGTATTCCCCTCATGATAAGTCTCAAAACATGATTTCCTTCCACCTGACAGTGAACCACTTAGTTAAGAAGTTCCATTACCATACTCTAGACCCACCAACTTCTCTCAGGTTGCATTCATTAATAAGCACCTGATTAACTATCTCGGTTATGGTATTCAAAAAAAACATGTTCAATTGTGACTGAATGGAATGATTGAGACCTTCCATAAAGAATCTCACCCTAGAAGGCTCATCAATAAGATATTTAGTCACAAAACTCTAAAGCTCTGTAAATTGAGCTGAATAGTTTATAATGGTCATCACACCCTTCTCCATATGCATAAAATCACTTTCTCGACCATATCTCGAAGTATCAGGAAAAAAGTAATCATAAAACATGGATTTAAAATCTCTATAAACCGTATCTTGAAGCCTATCATCCTAGTTTAGAATATCCCGCCAATACTTAGAAGATCCCAAAAGCATATACATCATGAGCTTGACTCTCCGCACTAGAGGCATCTCCAAATGATCGAATATCGACTAGGTAGTATCAAGACACATCTCAACATCCTATGGATCATCATCCTCTAAAAACATGGGTAGATGCTACTATTGGGACACACATGTCAACTCTACCATGGAAAAGGAATTTTGTGAGGCTCCCTGAATAGTTTGCATAAAGTGCAGGTTTCTCTCTTGGAACTAGGAATCAGCAGCCATATTAGAAAAAATGAGCAGTGTCGTAAGTGACACTATTGTAGGTTCTACTAGGAAGTGCTACAAGTGGCACTATTTTTGGTTCTAGTGGTGGATTAGGGGCCACAATCTCTAGAGCATGGTACTCACCACCCTCCTAACGTATGTGTAGGTCATTGTGGTGGCATATTTATAAAAAGGTTGAACACATGCTTCATAAAAGAACTCATAAATGAAAAGATCACATATATAAAGATAGGATAGGTACAATACTTCCCATAAACCAGACACACCCCTCTTCCTACTCCTAAATCTAGGACTAGATAAAAGTAACGATCATAAAAAGTACCAGATACATTTCCTACTACACACTACTAAGGTTGAGTCTAGGTTAAGTTCTCTATTTCACAACATGGGTCCCAGTATATGGACTGTCAATTGAAATTATAAACTTCATTTAATGAATACCTTTACATTTTAGGATTCAAAATCATTTAAATTCATATTTTTATTACAATTATATTTAAATGGTTGAATTAAATAGATTATCATTTCCAATTTATAAGGGTATATACACCTTATAAATTTAAGTGTGGAAACCATTTAATCCCAACCATAACACATTCTATCCAATGTGACAAATGGTCAATGAGTCAACATGCCATAAATAACTGCTTAAGGTGTCTACTATAGCCTATGAAGGAAACACTATTTAGTTTACAGGAGAAACTTTAAGTTCTAATTATGTTTTTCAATCCACTATAAGAAAATTTAGTTGATAACAATTATATTACACAAGGAACACATAATAAATTTCATTCAGTCTAGTAATTCATTATATATTTCATGGACTATGCATATCATGTAAATCCTATAAGGTGCCTAAAATGATGCATGATGCAACACTTCCTTATAATAATAGGCCAATGATGAAATATGAAATCAAAAGGATCATAAAAAATCAAGTGTGCGACCCAACGGTGAAGTCAAATCAACTATAATAGGTAAAATATAGAGCATCATATTCCATCTCAGACAATTCAGATTTTTTATTTATGTGGGTTAGCTACTCTTAGGTACAACACATTACCAAATTTTAACACTTTCTTAATCTCACATCTAATACTCCCAAATGATCAGATAAAAGAAAATAAAATACTCTGATACCAATTTATAACATCCCAACTCTGGAGGCACTAAAAGGTTCCCTAAGCTGGTGGATTGTAACACCCCAGAATGATAAAGGGTTAAATGACTAAATGGTATAACTCATGTCAACAAGGTGCACCTTCCTTTTTAGGAGCCTGTCTGATTAGAACTCCACAGTTAAGCGTGATTGGACTAGATTAGTGATTAGGATGGATGGCCTTTTGAGAAGTTTCCTAGGGTGTGTGTGAGTGAGGAAAAAACAAACTGGAAAGTACATGTGTTGGCATGTGGGGACATTCATTAGTCAGATGACCCATTTGAGCATGTGGGTGGGCCCTAGGGTGGGGACCATGTGTCTGCGGGGAAACTGGTGGTACCTGGCAGGCCAGGACCCGATGACCATGTTAAGCCGGGGTGTTTGTGCTGTCACCAGGACCCAATTGTTACATTTGGGGACAGTCGTTAGTCAGATGACCCGTTCGGACGCATGTTTGGGCCCAATGGTGGGAACCACGTGTCTGTGGGGCAACTGGTGGTACCTGGTGGTCCAGGGCCCGATGGTCATGTTAAGGCGGGGTTTTTGTGGTGTCACCAGGACCCAGTTGTTACATGGATCAAATGGCCTCAAGCGCTCCTCCCTATATGATGGAGGTTGCTGACTAGCAGCAAGGGCCTATGGTGTGTCTATAGAGATACTATACCCTCATATCAGAGTGAAATGCAATGGTGTGAACATATCAAATAATATTGGAAGAATAATATAAATAAGATATAGCAATAAATGAACATACAGATAGTAGGAGTAATAAACAAACCTTAATGAAATATCATATACAAGATGAGTATGTCATGTATCTATACGAATAGGCAGGCAATCCGTGGAAATAAAAATACATATAGTACATGTATCAAAAGTACAAAAAGACCAAAATAGCTATCTCTCAATAGAATCATGACCTTGCCTTGGCCTATGGGGATAGTCATTAGTCAGATGACCCGTTCGAGCATGTAGGTGGGCCCTAGGGTGAGGACCACGTGTCTGCGGGGCAACTGGTGGTACCTGGCGGGCTAGGACCTGACGTCCATATTAAGGTGGGGTGTCTGTGCTGTCATTGGGATCCATTTGTTACATTTGGGGATAGTAATTAGTTAGATGACCCGTTCGGTCATGTGGGTGGGCCCCAGGGTGGGGACCACGTGTCTGCGGGACAACAGGTGGTACCTGGCGGGCCAGGACTCGACGGCCATGTTAAGGAGGGGTGTATGTGCTGTCATCAAGACCCATTTGTTACATGGATCACATGGCCTCAAGTGCACCTCTCTATATGATAGAGATTTCTGACTAGCAGCAAGGGCTTATGGTGTGTCTATAGAGATACTATACCCTCATATCAGAGTGAAATGAAATGGTATAAACATATCAAATAATGGTGGAAGAATAATATAAATAAGATATTGCAATAAATGAACATTCAGATAGTAGTAATAATAAAAAAATCTCGATGAAATATCATATACAAGATGAGTATGTCATGTATCTATACAAAAATGAAGGCAATCCATGGAAATAAAAATCCATATAGTACATGTATCAAAAGTACAAAAAGACCAAAATAGTTATCTCTAAATAGCCTAATGATCCATAGCTCAGTCATATGCTCATCTATGCCTATGCACAATCAATAAAGTATCGTAAAGTAAGTGTTTGCCCTGGTCCCTACCTACATCCATGAAGTATGTATGGGTACCCAACGGTAACCCAAATAGTGTTTGAGATAACACTCAGTAGGTCACCACCAATGTTGTCTATAGAAAATATGGTATTTGTATATAATCTAAGTATAATGAAATATATTACAGTAATATAAATGAATAATTAGGAGTAATATGTGTAAATGTGATAATTTCTAGCCTACCAAGGCTCATGATAAACAAGAAATCATAAAGGGCCATAAGTAAATCTTGGTAAAACATCCACAATGGACTATGCCATGTAATATGGTGTCAGACCCACATGGTCCATATATAAGGTATAAATGACCAAGAAATACTCATTGATTCCATGGATCATCTCTATAGAAAAATCGATAAACACTTGAGTGGAATCTAAGGACCATGTCCACGAAGCATGTCCAAGGATTTCCAAGAAAGCCAGATCCAAGGAGTAATAATGTCCTTGGAATCCAAAATAATCTTGGATCCATAGATTATAAATATCCATGGAATCTAATGCAATCATAAGTCAAACCATCATGGTTCAGATCTAATGATCATAAATGTCCATGGAAACCATTATCATAACCAATTCATTAATCATTTCACAACTCATTTCATAATCATATAGAATTCATGAGTTCATCCAACTCATTCCACATTTTCCATTTAATCTGTTTAATCATTTTAATAACATTAATCACATAGAAAAGGAGGAATAACCCCTTTATTAACATATTTTTAAATTCATTAAGTCTCTAATTAAGATTTAGAACACACACATGGCCAACAGGGTGGTATATCATAGGGAATATTCATAAACATGCCTCACTGGTGGTTTGGGTTGAGGCTGACAACCTCCAACCATAACATGGTACTAAGTGAGAAACCTATCATGGTTACAATAATTTAATTAAGTTATTTAATCAATTTTAGGAGAAATGTAAAAAGGTTCGATGTGAGGTAAAATAGAAGCAAGATATAAAATAACCAGACCTTGTTGGAAAAGGTATAGACCACCTACCTCAAGTATTTAGTAGAACACTCATCCAGTATCAGCTCCTAACTCGACCAGGTTTAGAAGAAAAAGGAAGAATATATGAATACCCTAGAAAATTTTCATATTATATTGAACCTAAATAACTCCATTGAGGATAAGAGATGTGGAAAACGGTTCAAGAGGAATGAATAACTCACTAGCACACATCCAACGAGATGGTCAAAATTCAAGTCTAAGTTCAGATAGAGAATTTGTACCAAAGCCTTAGAGGATATTCATAGTGGAGCTCCAAATCAAGGGGTTGATGTGTGTTGGATAAGAATAAAATTAAATAATTTTTATAAGGTTCTTAAGGGAAAATAGTCTTTTTGCCCCTTTAAATCTGGGTTGCACGGTTTGGATGCATGGTTGGCCAAATCGTACACTAACTGTGCACCCTTCTCTATCCCAAATCCCCCCCCCCCACATGGTCATGGTACATGATTAGGAAAACTGTTCGTAGATAATGAATTTATCCTATGATAAAAATTATAGGTGGCTCACATAGGCATGAGGCCCTGGCTTCATGGTTTAATGAAACCATGCAGCCCTGGATAGAGCCCAGGACCACCTCACATAGTTAGTAGTAACTATGTGGCCTGAGCTTCATGATTTCTAATAACCATGTGGCTCAGATACCTTTTCTAAAAACTGAGCCTCTAGGCTCCTAAAAAACCTCATACACCCCCTAAAACTCCCATTAACTCATTAAGAACTTACCTTAGGTCAAAACCAAAGAGTTAAACAGAAAATTAAAGGATCTTTACCTCATGAAAAAACCTAGGATCTTATAGATGGAACACATATCAATAAAAATGAATAAATATCTAGAGAATAACCCCTGAATTAGATAATAATGTCATAGAAACTCACCATTTATTAACCCATGTCTGACAAGGTATTATTCATACTTTAAGATACACCATTCCATTATGGTGTTCTAGGAGGTGTGAGTTATGAAATAATTCCACAATATCTCAGATGAGTTATGAAATCCAGGATCAATTATTCACCACCCTGATCTGATTGGATAATCTTAATACTATTTCCTAATTGATTCAAAACTTCATTCCGAAACATATTGAATATTTCAGAAGTTTTATACTTTTATTTCATTATAAACACATATCCATACTGATTAAATTCATCGGTAAAAGTAATGAAGTACCTAAAACCACCACTTTCTTGAAGTAATCATTGGTCTAAATACATCAATGTGTATGAGATCTAATATCCCACTAGACCTTTAAAATTTTATCTTAAAATGTGATTTGGTCATTTTTTCCAATAAGTAAGATTCATGTGTATCAAATGATTCATAATCTAATGAGGCCAATTGTCCATTTTTATAGAGTCTTTGAATGTGTTTCTCATTTATATGTCTGGGGAGACAATGAAAAAGGTAGGTTGGATTAGAATAAACCTCTTCCTACTTATTATTAATGTTATAAATAGTATTATCCATATTTAGAATATTTAAACCATTTATTATATTCCCAATTCCATAAAAATTTGATTATTTCAAATATAACAACTTTTTTTCTGAATAATGAATAAAAATACTATATTATCCAAAAAAGATACAAAAATAAAATTCTTTTTTATGGTGGGAACATAATTATAGTTTTTTAATTCTAGAACCAATCTACTAGGTATACTTAGATCATAATTTTTGACTTATAATGTATAAAATATGGATCTATTACAAAAATAAATATCTACTTCACCCTTCCACAATTCTTTCTTATCTCTACATCTATGTTTATCAACACAAATATGTTATGAACACTTGGTATCTAATAACCATGAGTCAGAGTTGGTGGAATTAATCTCCATAATATTCACTTTTAGGTACTTTGAATGTTTCTCCTTTAGAACACTTACCAATCTTATATGCCAATATTTAACTATTTTATAAGTCATACCTATTAATTATCTCAAAATGATTGTGATTAATTATTACATAATCTACAAAAAAGACATATCAGTGGGTGAGTATCATATATTATATCTTTTCATTGATGATTTTATGTAACATCCTAACCTTTTCTTTTAAGTACGTTCTCTGGCTCTTATTGTTTTTTCCATCTTATCCTATATTTTTTTGAGTTGATACATGTTTTTTCTGGCTTCGAAAATATTGTGGAAGATTAAATTTATATTTTTGGAAACTTCCTATAAAATTATATGGTAACATGTTATAGCACTAAAACCATGTTTTAGAGGAGTTAGTTGCACTGTGGAGGTAGTGGTTATTCCATATTGGTAGGTTTGAGGCCATTCCACAGAGAAAATTTTTGCATCATAGTGACCTCAACCATAGATATTGAACCATAGACTTCATTGTGGGGGTACATATGGTAAGGGATACATCATAGTGTCTTAGACCACACAACAGAGATTGTTCTTCATCAGTTATAAGAAAATTCGAATACTCAAGCTACTCTGGGGTTTATGGATTTTATTTATCCATTTTGATTTTAATTCAAGGATCCTATAATGATTTTTTAGAGGGATTTGTGAGGGGGTTTCCAAATAGAATTAAAACCTCATAAATACCTAGTCAACTCCTTCACTATATGTTTATTCAAAATATCCAAAGGAATTCATCAAAGAAAAATCCATGAAGTAGTACCCATGCTATTCCACAATGGTTCGAGTTTCGTGTGGTTTCTTACCACAGTCCCCTTTCTCTATGTTGTAGGGATCATGTTTCAATGTTTCCTACACTATATCAATACCTTATACATCATGGAGGTACTTTCCATTCTTTATCCATACTCCCTTCTCTATGGTGATCTCCTCCAGTACACCACTACACTGTGGTGTTCCACCTGTGATCTGATGGTTTATTTAGCATCATGGAACTTTTCTTGTATCTTGTAGACTCCTTGTTTTATTGAGGATTTTCCTCATTGGGAATCCCTTATTAGGATATTGTGATATTATTATCAAGATAGTTGGTTTCAAAGTCTATTCCTATTATTTAAAACATTGATGCTTATGTTTTTTAAATTGGTTTTCAAATAAATTTCTAAATCTTGATTTGAGTTTTGATAAATGGGATTTAAAATGTCATGGTGTGTGATGAAAAATTATTGATATTGGTTGAATATTGATTTTAAAGAAAAATTCTCTTGGATTAGAATTTTTAGTATCAATGGGATTTGATGAAAATGAAAGGTATAAGTTATTTATGAATTGAAATTTGATATTTAGATTTATTTTGATAAAAAAACATTTGATGTTGGTTTTTATAAATAAGGGAATTAATTTTCATAAAACCCATTCTATGTTAGTTTTTGAAATAATGGCATGAGTTTATGATTAAAACCCATTAAGGTTGGTTTATAAAATGAAAGGTACATTTTAAAACTTGAATTGGAGATGAATGAAATGATGTTTGAAAAAAAAATTAAACCAATTATATCCCCTTGTAAATTGTTTAATTTACCTTGAAGAACACGGGGGACTATGTAGTTTCTCGAAAATAACGTGCACTAGGAATGTATTAGCTCTACCTAGAAATGGATTTATGATTAATAGAAAAACTAAACTAAATGAGGTAAGGGTGATTGTTACTTATTTATTTTCTCTTTTTTATCCTTAGGGGTTTTCCTTGTGCATGTTGAAAGTAATACTTCACCAAGATGTGTTAGAATCCATGTATAGCCTCCCCCTGGGTCACTTAACAATGGTTCTATTATTGAAAATGAATTTTTATAACTTATTATTCAAATGTTTTAATAATTTTAGTTTTGATGGAAATTATTATTTATGCTCTAATTAATAAATATTTTATTCATACCTATTTGAAAAAGATGCTTGATTTATTCCTTATTTGATGGAAAATTTATTATACCTGTTTTCTAATAGTCATCAAAAAATTTCATTCAAGCATGTTTTGATATGAACTATGAACAATTTTTCATGCCATGTTTTATTTAAATTAAGAATAAATGGTTTGTCTAATATGGAACTCTTATGAAATTATTTTTGAAATCATACTGGGCTTGTTATCTCACACCCTACTTTTGCCTTCGGGGGTTTGTAGATTTCCTTATGCTAGGTCCAGGTAAGGGGAACGAACCACTTGAAGATGGAGGGTGTTCCAAATATATGGGTATTAAAAATTTGTATCACATGATAAAGATAGTGATCCATTGTTTTTCCAACTTGTCTTGTCATTTTTGAGACTTGTATTGGGGTATTGTAGACCCTTTTCTCATGTAGAGTGTTTATCATGCCGGTATTATTTATCTACTAATTTTATTTATCTTTTATCTTGTATGGATAAATTATTCTCTATATACTCTTATCAATGTCATGGTGCTTTTCTCCAAACCATGGGGATCAATAATTCCCTTTGGGTCGTGTCTAGATCATCTCGGGTACCATTTAGGTGGGTTATCTAGGTTGGTTCATGAAAAATTGGTATCAAAGAAGGTTGACACTCCTTTTTGATGTCATTTTGACAGTTTGGGATAGGATCATAAGAGGTTATTGGGTATTTTATGAGTGAGTGTAGAGCCAACTCTCATCATAATGAGCCTTAATTTACCATGGGATTTTTGGGGGAATGTGTTTTGAGAAAATTTGATGTTTCATTCTAGACTTTTACTGGGATTCGATTGCATTTTTGTATAAAACTATTGATTCCTATTGATATAGTTAATGATATCATGTATATTGAATGATATTTTACTTAATTTTTTGTAGTAAAATTCCCCTAATAAGGCTTTTCAACATAAATTGGGAGGGAGATTATAATGAAATACAGTAAGCCTTGATTAATTTGAACCTTCTAGATGTCATATTGCATGTGTTCCAAGATCTAGTCTAAATAGAAGAATCAACTCATGATCAGGTTATAGAGGTTTTACCCCATAGGGGAAATAGTAGATATCATGCCCTTGATTTTCTTCATCTCAAACTTCCATATTTATAGGGTATCAATGATACTTAGGAAGCATAGAATTGGTTGAATTAATTTGAGAAACTCTTTAATTTCTTAGAGATGCCTGATTCTATTAAGGTGTTTTGTATTTATTTTAAGATTGAAGGGCCTGTAAGAAGGTGGTGGGACTCGATAGTTGAGATATAGAATAATGTGGGCTTGGAGTGGAAATACTTGACGGATCTTTTCACATATAAGTTTTATCTGAATTTAATGGTGTTGGATAAATCATTGGAGTTCCTTAAACTTGAAAAATCTAACCAAACTATGAATCAGCATGCCTATTGATTTATTGAGATTATTCACTTCTCACCTAAGGTAGTATCGAATGAGAAGATAAAATCCCAAATATTTTTTATATGCATTCAACTAGATATTTGATCCTATGTTTTTCTACAAAAAACTAACCTCATATTCTAATGTTCTATATAGAAATTTAATGGTGGAGATTGACTTGTCTAGGAATTCAAGGCTGCAGGACTTTCCCCTAATCCTATTGGTGGTTTTAGCGGTACCTTTAAAGGGAAGATAAAGTGGGATTGGTCTCATGGTAGAAACCATGGTGGTGGATCTTAGCAGAATATCTTTTCTAAATTATATAAAATGTTTAGTATAGGTCCTCTTACTAGCTATCGGTGTTGTAAGTTTGGACACATAAAGAGTACTTTCTCAAAGGGACCAAAAATTTATAGTTCTTTTAGACTCTTAGGACATTTTTACTGATTTTTTCATGTTTTTATCACACTAAAAAGTGATATGAGATCATTGTTATTGATATTAATTGAAACATAGTCAAATGATTCAAGAAAAAAGGGGTTTCAACCATGGTCATCAAGAATGATAATTCTTCATATAGTAAATGAATTTCCAGTGGAAGAATATGTGGGTCCTATGACAATTATAGGTACCATTATAATTTATTTTTATTTAGTAACTTCTTTATTTAATACTGGTGTCTATAATTCCTTCATATCTACCTATTTCATGGAAATGTTAAATCTTTCTAAGTATATCATGCCTTATGTTATAGATATCGTACACCTCTCATGATAAAGAAAGATCAGGGTCACCGATTCCCTTATTGTACTTTCAATTTGTTATAAGTCAAGCTTTATTGGGACTTTTTAGTTCTAAATATAAAACCTCTTGATTTCATTCTTGGGATAGATTGGTTTATCACCCATAAATCTCATATTGAGTGTTATCATCAATGGGTTCTCCTTATGGGAATTGATGGATTGAATCATGTATTTCATGGAGAATGGGACTCATGGTTGGGTCGATTAGGACCTACACTTCTAAAGCTGGGTAAGATGACATTTGTGTTTTCATTTGAACTTGATAATGAACCTTTGATTGGTGAATTTACTTCAGTATTTGTTAAGTTTTATAATTTTTTTCCATCCTACTTATCTGGTTTTCCACCAGTGAGAGGTAGACTTTTATATCGACTAGGTAATAAGTACCCATCCTATCTTTATTCCCTCTTACCATATAGAACCACTAGAACTCAAGGAGTTAAAAACTTAGTTAGATGATATTTTATCCAAATGATTTATCCAACTCAGTGTTTTAACGTGATAATCACCAATGATTTTTGAAAATAAATCCAATGGGGCTCCTTTCCTTTGTGATGGATATCAAAAAATATATCGGATCATAATCAATAATAAGTATATATTTCCTTGGAATGATGATGTTTTTAACCAATTGAAAGGGTTGAAGTGTTTTTCAAAGATTGATCTTTGGTATGGTTATAACAATATTTGGATTAAGAAGTATGAAATCCCCAAGACTACCTTCATAAATAGGTATGTTCATTATGAGTATCTCATTATGCCTTTTAGTCTAACCAATGCTCTTGTTGTTTTCATGGAATTAATAAACATGATTTTCCATGAGTACCTATATTCATTTGTTGTGGTATTCAAGGTGGAAATATTGGTTTACTCTAATACAAAGGAAGACCACATATTTTATCTAATATAAGTATTATATATCTTGATAAAACAAAAAAATTATTACAATATTTCTAAATGAAACTTCTATATATGAGAAGTAAAATTATTAGGATATGTGGTTTACAAACATGGTGTTCTGGTTGATCCTAATAAGGTGAAAGATGTTATGACCTAGGAAGAACCACATAATGTCTTTTATATTCAGAGATTTTTGGGCTTGGAAAGATATTATCACTGTTTTGTAGAGAATTTATCTAATTTGGCTTCTCTTATGATCACTCTTACTCATAAGTGAGTAAATTTAATTTTCAATTCAAATTTTCAGTATTCCATTGATGATTTAAAGCATTAGTTGACTTCATCTCCCATTTTGACTCTACTAAAAGTTAGTAAAGGCTATGTGGTCTTATGTGATGCATCATTTTTAGGTTTGGGAAATGCTCTTATGTAGAGATATAATGCGGTAGCATATGGTTCTTATTAGCTTCAAAATCATGAAAAGAACTATCCCACACATGATCTTGTACTCGAAGGTGTGATGAATGATATGAAGAGTTGGTGGTACTAACTTATTTGTGAAAGGTTTACCATCTAATCAAATCATAAAATCTTGAGTTATTTCTTTCTAAAAAAATTGAACCTCCATCATAGACAGTGTGTGGATTACCTACAAGATTTTTATTTTGACATTACCTACACTCCTAGTAATGGGAATGTCATTTTAGATTCTTTTAGTAAAAAAAATTCATCCCATTCCATGAAATAATCTTATAAGGAATATAATTTGATGTCCCTCTTTACTCATATGATTTTGGGAGTCCAATAGGATGAGACCAGGATTACTTTGGAGAGATTTTAGTTGACTTACCCTTTACTCAAGATGATTCTTCAAGAATTATAACTCAAAGATGAGTTCCAACAAATTGGGGAATATATATATATATTTGGGATACCATTGATAAGTGGTCTCTATATTTATATAGTATCCTATTATTTTTAAATCATCCTTTCATTCTTATAACTTTGAGGAATGATGTGATGGGATATTTTCATGACTCCACTTAGGCAGTACACCCTAGAACCACAAATATTTTTTATGATATGAGGCACCATTTCTGGTGGCTAGGTTGTTTCCCATTATTATACATGTCAATAGTTTAAGATTGAGAATCATAAGCCTTCAGGTTTTCTTCAACCCCTTTCAGTTCTAACTTGGAAGTAGAACGAGATATCTATAGACTTTGTGGTTGGATTTCTACTTGAACCTCAAGGAAATAATTCAATATGGGTGTTGAGTGACTAAATAATAAAATCATATCACTTTATTCTAATTCATGATACCACCATGGTTAAGGACTTGAGAATCTTGTATGTTTAGGAAATCCTGTGATTGCATGGATTTCTGCAATCATTTTCAATAGATATCCCTGGTTCACTTGTCACTTTTTGAGGGGCCTCTAAGAGGAAATGGGATATTGGGTGATGTTGAGTACATCATACCATCCTAAAATAGATGGATAGAATGAATGGACTAATCAAATTCTTGATTACATGATGTAACCTTGTGTCTTTTACTTTGGAAGAGCTTTGGATATCCATTTGGGATTGGTCAAGTTTGTGTATAATAATAGATACTATTTTTCCAACAAGATGAAACCCTTTGAGGCTTTTTACGGACGATCATACAAATCTCCACTTTGTTGGTCTGAGGTTTGTGAAGCATCCTTGTTATAAACTAGTTTGGTCCAGGGGATGATGGTTAAGATCCATTTGATACATTAGATAATGGTAACGACACAAAGTTGTTACAAATCCTATGTTGGTCATCGTCAACACCCTTTAGAGTTTGTTGTTGTTGATCTATTTTTTTTAGAGTTTCACTATGGTTAGGTCACCGATAACTCAGGAAATAGATAAATTTTTCACCAAGATACATGGTACCTTTGGTGGTTATTTAATGGATTGGTAAGGTGGATTACTATTTGGAATTTACACCAATACTAACATTTATCCACAGTGTGTTCTATGTGTCTTATCTTAAGAAGTGTCTCTATGATCCATTTCATTTCCTAATATAGGATAATATGGATGTAGAACCTGATTTATCCATGATTGAGCAACTGGTTCGGATTATTGATTCCCAGGTAAAGGTTCTTCATGGAAAATAAATACCCTTGAATTAGGTATTATGGCATCATAGATTTGATTCATATTAGACTTGAGAGTATGATTCATTGATAAAATAATAGTGGCCTAAGGTATTTGTTAAGTATTATTCTTTATAGGCTTTCTAGGGGAAGAATTATTTTATGGGGGGGAGAATTGTAACATCCTAAACTTTGCTTTCAGGTATGTTATCTAGTTCTTGTTGTTTTTTTCATCTTATCCACTTTTTTTTAAGTTGATCCATGTTTGTTTAAAGGATTTGGGACTCAAAAAGCTTGTGGAAAATTAAATATATATTTTTGGAAACTTCCTTCCAAATCAGGTGGTACCACACCATAGTAATAATGACCATGTTGCAGAGGATTTAGTTATTCCATATGGGAAGGGTTACACCATTATGTCTTATACCACATTGTAGATATTATTCTGCATCAGTTACAGGAAACTTTAAACACCCTATCTTCTTTGAGGTTATAACTTTTATTATTCCATTTTGATTTTAATTCAAGGACCCTTCGTTGAGTTTTTGGAAATATTTTTGGAAGAGTATTCTAGAAAAAATTAAACCCCTATTAATACATGGCCATCCCCTTTGGTCAATGTTCATTCCAAATATCTAAAGAATAACTATAGAGCTGACTCAACACTGTAGTACCTGTGTTATGCCATAGAGGTCCATGTTCCATGTGGTTCTACAACACAATACCCCCTCTTTTCATTGTATGAGTCATGTTCTAGTGCTTCCTACACCATAGTAGTCCCTCCTACACCAAGGGTTTATTTTCAATGTTGTAGATATACTCTCTATTCCATGATGATATCCACTATTTCACCACTGTGTCGTGGTGTTCTACCCTGTTTCATGGTGATCTCCTCCAGTACACCAATGTTCCATGGTGTTCCACCCTGAACTGTGGAATTTGATTCTATGTCTTAGTGCTTTGATTACACCATAGAACCTCCCTATTTTCCTAAGGATTTTACTCCTTTTTAATCCCTCTTTAGGGTCATGTGATATTATTATCAAGGTAGGTGGTTTCAAATTATATTCCTATTATTTAAAACCTTTGATGTTTATGTGTTTTAAATTAGTTTTCAAATCAATTTTTAATTCTTGAGTTGGATTTTGATAAATAGAATTTTAAATGGAATGGTGTTCAATGAAAATTCTTGATTTTGATTGATTATTTATTTTTAGGAAAAATATTTTGGGGTTCTAATTTTTATTATTGGCACGATTTTGATGAAAATGAAAGGCATGAGGTATTTGTGAATTGAAATGTGATATTTTTATGTATTTTAATAAAAACCATTTGATGTTTATTTTTGGAAATATGGAATGAAATTTTATAAAAACCATTTGATGTTTTTTTTAAATAATGACATTATTTTATGATCAAAACTCATTGAGTTTGGTTTTTTAAATGAAAAGAATGTTTTAAACTTTAATTGAGGCTCAAATGAAATGATGTGTGAAATCCTTTTTGAACCAATGACAACCCCTTGTAAATTGTTTGATTTAACTTGAAGAGCATTGAATATTGGGTAGTTTATTAGAAATAACACATGTTGGGCATTTATTAGATCTACCTATTAATTGACTAATAATGACTAATTATAATAAACTACTTGAGGGAAGGGAGATTGGTGCTTAGGGATGTTCTCCTTTTCATCCTTATGGATGTTCATTGTGCATGTTGAAATGCGTACTTCACTAAGATGTGTAAAGATTCCTTGTATAGACTACCACTTGGGTCTATTGACCATGGTTATGTGATTGGAAATGATTTGGAATGCCTTATGATACAAATTTTTTACTCATGTTAATTTTTATGGAAATTATTATTCATGATACATTTGATAAATGTTTTATTCATACCTATTTGACAAAGATTATTGATTTATAGCTAATTTGATAGAAATTTTATTGTACCTATTTTCTAAGAGTCATTGGAAATTTTCTTTCAATAATTTTTTGATATGAATTTTTTACATGATTACATGACATGTTTTATTTACATTAATCATAAATGTTTTATCTTATATGGAATTCATATGTAATGATTGGTGAAATTCTATTGGTCTTGTTAGCTCACAATCTAATTTTGTCTTTGGTAATTTGTAGATTTACTTATACCAGGTCCAGGTAAATGGAAGAAAACACTTAGATATGGAGGGTTTTATTGACATACAGTACCTTTAGGAGTTATAGAACATGATGGAGATTGTGATCCCCAGTTGTGTTGGGTTGTCTTGTTGTTTTTGAGAATTTTATCAGGGTTTTGTGGACCATTTTCTCCTATGGAGTGTTTTTCATGCCAATAGTATTTATCTATTGTTTTTATTTATCTTATATCTTTTATGAAAAAATAATTCCTTATTTACATTTTTTGATTTCATGGTGCTTGTCACCAGCCCTTGGGGATCAAAAATTCCCTTAGGGTCATGTCAAGATTGGATCGAGTGTTATTTAGGTGGGTTATTCGGGTTGGTTTGTGACACTTTAAATGAAAATGATTCCACTAAAAATGATGATGCCAAAAATCATATACATTTAGTGATCCAAGATCCATATTTCATCATGACTTACACTGGTTTGTTCATGTAAATAATCCATGGTTACTTAGGTAGGGAACCATTTCAATGATAATAGTTATGATTCTTGGATAGTTGAGCAGATAACTCTTTATCTAATTCCATCACATGGATTCACTCAATTCTATTCTTATGGTATCCTATCCATTAGGGTCTCCCAACTATTGTATATCAAAGAAAACACCAATAATAAGCTAATAAAGGAAAATAAAGGGATACTTGTGCTGAAATTGTCCAACCCAATAAGAAAATATAGAGTTACTTATAGATTTATTTCCTTACACAAGATAATCTAGGGGTACTTGTGTTAAGCTTGAAAATACCGAGTTGAATAGAAGGAATCTCACACTTAGTATTTAGGGTTTTTATAGTATCCCAAATTTAATATAAAATATATGCATATTAAATCCATAACCATTAAATCATATGTAATCTTTATCTTCTCATGTTTTATTCCTTTTTTTATGCATGCTTTAAATTTTTTAGTTTTGGAATCCCTATTCCAACCACTAAATTAATGTGTTCAACCCACATAAATGTATAACTCTTTATACAACCCAAAATTTTGTGTTAATTACCCAAAAATAGAATCCAAAAAAATTCATGAATATCTAAATACATTATACGCATAAGGTGCATGAACATTTCATTTAAATTCATAGATTTATATAAGATCGAAAATATCCACATGAGTAAACCTAGTACAATAAATATCTAACCCCATTTAATTTTTTGAAAAGGCATAAACCACTATGCTTGTAGGTGGTCTGATCCCAAGTCCATCCACTAGGGGAAACTTTACCCAAGAGATAATTCAATTCATGGTATCTCTAATAGCTAATATGAAAAAACTATATTTAGCAACTACTCTCAAGATAATAACTCAAATTACAAATAGAGGTTAAGGTAGATAAAAAGTAAGTTTTATAGTGTCATACCTAACATGAAATACAAGACACTAACTCTTGTAAAGTAGTTTAAGATTTAAACATAAAGTATAAGAAATATTGAAATTTTTAAACAATTTAATAAACATGAATATCAAAGGAATTGAAAAAATAAATGAAAATTTTATTTATTTTTCAAAACATAAGACATCTATTCTTGAAAATTTTTTAAATAAATATTAATTATTAATATTTTATAAATTAGCATGAATATGAACATTTTTATGTTCATTTCAATATGAAATATTTTTATATTTTATATTATATGAAATTTTTATGATATTTCATGAATTATAAACATTTTACAATTTAATTTTTTATATAATTTAAATATCATATATTTTGTAATTTCTAAACACTTTATAAGTTACTATTTGTGATTTCTAAATAAAAATTGTATTTCTAGATTATAAAGCATAACATATAATAGAGTAAAATATATTTTAAATATTAACATTAAATGTTTGGGAATAAAATGTTTCAAAAACATTTATTTAATTAATTGTAAAAAATATATTATTTATTTTTTTATTTACAAATATCGTATAAATTTAAATATTCACAAAATATCATTTATAATGATTTATAAAAATTTTATAAACCAATAAAATCATTTAAATGGTTTATAAATAATTTTTAAATATTTTTCTATTTACCCTTATGTGGAATCCCTATTCTAAATAAGGGAAACCTCCCTTTACCCTTACACAGACACTGTGTAAAAGTAAAGTGTCATGAGAAACTATAGCATAAAGGTAATTCAATGACTACCTTTATTCAACATAGTTGTAACCTGCTATGTTAATTTATATCTAGTGAACCTTAGAACTATTTTATGTAATAGTAACATTAAAATTTCTAAGGATATGTAAATTTAAGCATCGAGGACCTTAACACAGTTGTTTATGTACCTTTACATGTAAGGGTAAGTATCAGTTACCTTTACATTGACCATTTTCATAAAGGTAACAGAGATTTTATCTTTACACATACCATATATGTAAATTTATAACCTTTTTATATCCTCCTTATATAAGGGTAAATCATATTTACCTTTACATAGCTCACATAAAGGTCTGTTACCTGAATTTTTTTATGAAAAAAATGTTCCTCATTTTTCGGTTACAATTTTCTCAAAACCCAATAATTTAAATATCATTAAATATTGAATAAACTTACCTTTGATACCAATTATGGGTTTATTTTAATCATCTAATTATTATTGGCTTTAGAAATAAACCCAAACAATAGGCTGATATATCTTCAATAATTAAACATATAAATAATCTAAAAAATATAGTTGAACAAAGTACCTATATTTCAGTAATTATAGTAGCATCTATCTTCTTCCTTATATTTTGATGGATAGTTTTTAAGGAAGATTATAAGAATTAGTGAATAAAATAACCCTACCTCTAAGGTGATACACTGGCCAATGGATCTATTAATGATTTGTGAGGATACTCGATCATTCGAAGGGGTGTTACCGCCTTCTTGAGAGATACAAATGGAGCTTAGGGAGAACAGATTATCAACTTTTCATGAAATTTGTGATCAAAATAACATCATAAAAACATTATTCATAGACCCATCACACAACGAAGAGAACCCATTATCTTTATATAGAAAAAACTTGATGCTCCAATGAATATCATGTGTTACTTACCATTGGGTGTGGTATTCACTATACACTTTGATGAATTAATGGAAAGCTTGAATGAACCAACTATTTCATTTGTAATTGATGATATTCCATTTGGGAGAGAGATAAAATTGTTATGTCACATGAAACTTGATATACATCTCATGTATATATAATAATATATATATATATATTTATTATTTATCCATATTATTCATGATAACTAAATATGAACTATATATAAACTATCATATTGTGTATATATATATATACTCACTTCATGCATCAAATGCATGTGTACATGCATCATATTCATGTATATTTTAGTTAACATATATAATCATGTTCATTTAAGTATGATCTTTTTATTCCCTATACAAGAACCTTGTTCAAGTTAGTTCATTCAAGAAAGACTATCCTTTTCACAAGATAAAGGTTCATGGAAACAATTTCTTCACAAAATAGGATAGTATGCAAAGGTAACTTTCAGAACATAGTGTCTTGTATAACCCCTTTCACGCAACTTCCCTTTAGAAAAATTAGAGTGTTTTTTCTCTCGAGAATAATCCATTTTCAATTATATCTTATCTTCTTCAATGGATTAGGTATTTATAAGAAAATATTAACTCTTCACGCAAGTCATAAAATCCTCCATTCACACAACTCCACTTTTCATAATTCTTGAATACACTCTTCATTTGTATAACTCTATTGTACACAAATATGCCTTTGTGTGTTTAATTATTTTTCATTAACATAATGAAACTCTATATTTTCATGAGAATTATTCTTTTTCTCTGATTTCTTGTACAAACTTTTCAAAATCATGAAACTCCATTCTTGCGTGAGTTTATATATGCCTTTTTGTGAATCCTTTATTTGTGTTGTTTTCCTATGAAAACTTCCCATAATCACTCAAACACTTTCATACCCATTCCTTCATGAATATATCATTATCTTCATAGTCTTGGAACTTCATCATATATTTTAAATGGTGAAACTAATTATTGATGCTCTTCTATATTGTTAAAGTCTTAACATGCTATCTGTGACTAGATATTTGTTACGGATAGTTATTCTATAATGGCATGGTCAAACACTTACTGTTACATACTCCCCAAATCTCCTTCAAAAACCTTCAACACAATTTTACATTGATTATTAATGATAAATATTCTAGGATCTCACTATTATTTATAAATTATCCCTTTTTAATCTACCTATATAGTAACACAAATCCCCATATTAGAAGTTATCAATCCCTTGGTTAGTAAACTCATCACCTAAATACAATTATTGATATGTTAAAAAAATAAAAAAAACTCTAACTCACCATTGTCAAGGTTGTAATTGAATCCAACAATTTCAATGTATCCAACATAGTGGCACTAATTATCATTAGTTTCCAATGGTAAAAGTTTACACATGTGGATTTATTTATTTCATTTTTATGGAATGTAATATGTAGTTAATTAGAATTGCAACAACCATAAATTTTACTATGTATTTTCCTTATATAAATATTATATTAATAATTTGTTCTACATAAAATACTAAACTAAAATGAATGTTGTGATACATTAAATTAAAATTTCACCATTATAACATAGCATTTAAATTGTCAGTTATAAAAAGAAGTAACCCTATTACGAAATCTTTAAAAAAAGGAAATAAATGGCATCAGGTAGCGGAAGTATCCCTTATGAAGATCATTTGTATGAGCTTGTAAGGGAGGTAGATTCACTAGGTTTTTTTCAATACCAAGACCAATATGAAATCCAATAATTATTATATGAGTGAAATAAAATTCAGAATATGTTCCTGCTCGTAGAAATTTCTGCAAGATTCATGCTAGCATATTCACCACCCTCGACTGCCGCTAAAGTTTACCTTATGTTAGATCTTATGTGGAGAGCTTGAGGGGTTACATGACTAGAACTTAGGATGATACAAACGTGTAATTACTAATTTAATAGGTTATTTAATAGATTTATTTTATACATTTCACATTTTTATTTTTAAATAAAATAAATATATTTTCTAACACATTGATAAAATTAACAAGATCATTTTACTCTTAAAAATGTATTTTTACCTAAAAGTGGATTTTTATGTGATTTATTTTAACAAAATATATTTATAATAGAAAATATATTTTTTTATATGAATAATTTATTAAAACCAATCTATCTATTAATTGATAAGAAATAATAATAACAACAGTTAAAAATTTTAAAAGTTATTTTCCTATTAAAATTATTTTCTTTATATTTATGTTTAAAAGTTAAATTATAAAACTTTAGAATATTAATTTTAAAAAATTAACTTCATTTTTTTATTTATAATAAAAATTTTATCTAAGGATAGTTTTTTGGATTTTTCTAAAAATATTTATTTTTAGGTAAATAGTGAAAAATACTATTTTTACAAATACCATGACTTTTATGACATTATTAGCTTATAAGTATGACCTGAAAATTTATTAAAGCCTTTTATAGAAAGAATATATATTTAATAATATATATTTTTAATTTAAACATATTTATTTTAGTTTAAAAACCTATATTTTATATTTTAGAACTTAAGTTACCCTGTTCACTAAAACTGTTTTTAATACATTATAAATTTATTATATTAAAATTAATATTTATAACTTTTATAAAGTGAATATAATAAAATTGATTTCAAATTATGAATTAGAATCTATATATTATTTAATAAGGTCCATTTAATTTTTAGGCATAAAAATGAATTACTTAGGTAAAAACTAGTTACTATAGTAGAACCCAAAAGGATAAAATGGGTTAACCAAATGGTTAAAAGGAAAAAAACGTGTTTATAATTGATTAGTTTAGTTTTTATTGACTAAAAATTATCCCCAATCCATAATTATCCGTCTTTTAGTCTTATTTACATGTGAACCATGTTCTCTCTTAATATTAATATGAAACTTTTATAAGAATGTCATTCTCTCCACATATAAAAGGGGACTAAAACGCCCCTTCAACACCACTACCAAATTTTAATTTCCTATTTAAGTTATTACCTATTTTATTAACCTATATTAAAACTTCACTTCCTTAATATTCTATAAATAATATTTTAACCTAAGTCCTCTTTTCTAATGAATCCTAAAAGGGATGCTCAAAGTTCTCAACGTAAGTACTAACTTTTCCATAACATTGTTTCTTTTCTATATTTCCCTATCAAATATATTTTTCCCAATATTATATGATTAGCTATTTATTTATAGTATACTTAATTTTTCTATATTTTGAAAATAACCATTATCCATCTTTCCCATTTTCTCTTAAGAAAAACAAAAAAATCATTTATGCATATGTACATACTACAACCTTCATGAAGCGTTATGTTTCATTTTCCCTCATCACCTTACATGGTTGGTCCTAATTTTGAATTTAATAAATAGGTTTTTTATTTATAACATGTTTTAGATTCTTAAATAATAAACCATATTATACATTTCTCTCATTCTATGGAAAATGAAATCATCATCCATGTGTACGTGCAAACTACCACCTCCATCGAATGATGTATTTCATTTTTCTTCACTGTCTTCAATGGATGGTCATGATAATTATTTTACTAGATAAATATGATCCTTATAAAATTATTATGATTTATTCAAGTAAAATTGGAGAACTTATTAATAATATGAGCAATAAACAATCGTTGTAAATTCAATTGTCAAAAACGAGTGTACTATGTGGAAAAAAATTATTCATACTCTGTAATTGTTGCGTATCCATTACCTATTTTGTTAGTTCTATTAAATTGTAATTTAAAAATTTAATAAAACCTAAAAAAATATCATTATGCCTCTATAATATTTATATTAAAAATAATTCACTATATAATCATCCATTAATTATGGTATGTTAATGTTAGGGTCGGTCTAAAAACCTACTTAAATAATGATATAAAATAATATAATGGATAACTATGAGAACTTAATTACTAATAATATATGATATAAAAATGTAAATAATTATTTTATTTCAACTCTGGAATTATAATATTAACATTATGTTGGACTCCTCATGTATTAATCATGTTTTAAGGATCACAAATCCTATTCAACCTAGTTAACTCCTGTAAATTATATCAAATCATGTATATTAATGTTTAAAGTATTATCATGATTTAAGAAGAGCCATTCAAGATCTTAATTGATCTATATTCAGATTAATTACTCTATACTATCTTTTGACTCACTTTATAATGATTTCTATTAAGTCTAATCCATTATATGATCATCATTTCTTAAGTCTGAATACAGTTATCTTGAAAAGTCTAAGACACTCTGAGTACCACTGGTTATGTCTTCTGACATTGTGAAGCAGACACCGTGAACAAGACACTGTGAAGCAGACACTGTGAAGTAGACACTGTGACCACGAGACACCGTGACTGTGAGACACCGTGACCGTGAGACACTGTGACCATGAGACACTGTGACCGTGAGACACCATGACCGTGAGACACCGTGACCGAGAGACACTGTGACCACAAGACACCATGATCAATCTAGACACCGTGTGAAGAAGACACTATTTCCATGACTTATTGTGACATTATTTCTTAAACTATTTTTGACATCCTTCAATATAAATTCTAACGGTCATATTTGAATATTTTATTACACTGACATAATTAATGTTTATTTGTAGACATATCATCGGACAGTATGAGGTACGAGGTGAAGAATACATGCAACCTGACGGCTCCAACACATGCATTCTAAGATAAAACTGAAGTGTGGCCAGGAATCAAGCAGCGCAATACTAAATGAAAAATAAGGCTACGAGCACGATAACAAAGAACACTGAGAAAATTTCTAAAGGAAAGATTGTCGCATGCATGAAACCCAACACTGCTGAAGAACACACGAAGAATATTTGAATCTTAGAGAACATATTTGAACCGAAGGACCTCGCGAAGAACACAAGCTGAATCGTGACACTCTGTTTTATTCATGAGGACTCGAGATCTGCATCTTCTTCATTTCAAGGAGTCCAAAGCTGTAAAGACTAACACTCAAAGCACTTCTAAACCCGTCTTCATATTTCTTCTTTGTGTGTATCTGTTTATTACCTTTTGAGTAGAGTGTGTTTCTGTATAATAACACACTTTTTCTCCTACTTCAAACTGAAGGATACAAGTTATCCTTACTTAAACACTCATTTACACTTTTGTATACCCATGGATAAGTGTGGAAGAGATCCCTGTGTGTCCTGGTTATTTATACCCATGAAAACTATAGAAGAGGTCCCTGTGTGACCTAGACTGTCTGTGTACTATTTTTAACCCCGATCCAGGGTGTGGATCAAATTTTATTTATATAAAATGTTTGGTGGCAGGTGATAACCAAGTGGAGTTTATTAGGTCTCGTCTTGAGACTGAACCACTTGTTTCATATCCGTTGTTATACTTAATTTAGTTTTCTCTATTTTATTTCTTTACTATATAATTCAGAAATCAGTAATTTCACTTTGATAGTTAGTCTTGGAAAGAAGTTATAACTGGCTTGTCTTAGTAGAATTACTTCAAAAGTAATATTAATAACACAAATTAATATTACTGAGAATTAATCAATCTTTTAAGAAGTTACTCAAATAGTCAAACTTTTATAACAGTATAACCTTGATTAACTGGGCTGTATTTAATATTTGGGGAAACCTTTTTAGAAATAATTTTTACAGAAATTTTTATAGTTACTCAATTCACCCCTCCCCTCTTGAGTAATCTACTCCAACCAACATTTGGTATCAGAGGTTGTTTATTCGGACTCTATGTAATATTATTAAATTGTTATTATAGTAGTACTTTAAAGATCTTTAAATTTTTGTTAATTATAAATTTATAGCTCTTTTAAAGTAATACTTCATTATGGGTAATAGATTGGACGGTGTTGCAACCAACAGAACACCATTCTTTAATGGAACCAATTATTCTCAATGGAAAATTAAAATGAAAATGCATTTATAAAGTATGAGTTTTGAAATTTGGTTATCCATTATAGATGAATACAAAATTCTTGCTATTGATAGAATCGCATGGGATGAACCTACCAAAACAGCCTACAATAACAATTGCAAATCTATGAATGCTTTATACTACTCCTTAGGAGATGAAGAGTTTAATATAATTTCTACTTGTAAAACTACACATGAAATTTGGGATACCCTGTCTGTCTCACATGAAGGAACATCTAGTGTAAAATAAATGAGGCTTAATACTTATACTATCAAATATGATAATTTCAAAATGAAACCTGATGAGCCTATTTATGAAATGTATCCTAGGTTCAATGAGATTGTCAACATAATGATTTCTCTTGGAAGATAAGTTACTTACAAGGAACAGATCATGATAATTCTTAGATGTCTACCTGACATATGGAGGGGAACCTCTATCTCTATTAGAGAATTGTGCGACATTAGCAATATACCTGTAAAAGAACTCATTGGGAAACTAATGATGTATGAAGAGGAGCTGAAAGTCAACAAGGAAAAGGAGGATGAACCAAAGAGGAAATCTGTTGCATTCAAGACCACAACTTCTAAACACAAAGACAAAGGGAAACTGGAAGCTTCTGTAGAAAGCTCCACCAGTGAATAATCATCATCTGACAGTGATGAAGATATGGCTCAACTAGATAGAAGATTCAAATGATTTTACAAAAATAAGAACTTTTTCAGAAATCCTAACTTCAATGGAAAATATGACCAAAAAGGAAACTGGAAGAAGGACTAGAAAAGAAGTGACAAAACTGATAAAATTGTCTTCTATGAATGTAATCACAAAGGACATATCAAGGATTACTGTCCAAAACTCAAGTACAAAAAGAAATATGAGGACAAGGATAAGAAGTAAAAAAAAGGTAATGAAAGCAACCTGTAGTGCTTCTGAGGACAGTTCAGGTGACCTAGAGACATCACATGATGAACAGGCTAACAAAGCCAATATTTGTTTTATGACAAACACATCTGAGGTAACACTAGACTCTTCTATATATAATTCATACTATTCTGAAGATGAAAGTGATTCTGAAAAAATGACTAATGAAGAAATGTTTGAATACTATAACATGCTTGAGGAAACATGCAATGAACTAAAAGACAAATATAAATCATTGAAGAAACAATATTATCTTACTGTGACTATTAAATCTGAACTCACAATTGAAAAGGAGAAAAATGATCAACTGCTCAAAGAAAACAATGAATTAAAAATGTCTAATGAGAAATTAAAGAGTGACTTAGAAAAATTTACTAATGGGAAAAATACTCTTAACCAAATGCTAGGAAAACAAATTGCCCCTAAATACAGTGCTGGCATTGGTTATCAACCTGGTAAAAGAAACCTTGGTAGAACAAATTTTGTTTCAAAATCTTGGACATACAGTTTTACTCCTAGTTCTGGACACAAATCATCTAGTTAAAATCATTTGTGGACCGAATAGAGTCTATTTTTCAAATACTCTACACAATGCTTATAGGAAACCTATGAGGTAAATATGGGTTCCTAAAGCACTTATTACTAATATTAATGGACCCAAACAAGTATGGGTACCAAAATCTGTTTTTGCTTAATCTTTTTGAAGGAAAGCTGCTTAAAGAGCTCATGAAAAAGTCTATGGTACTTGGACAGTGGATGTTCAAGGCACATGACAGGAGACTACTCATGCTTCAAGAACCTGATAAAAGTAGATGGAGTACATGTCACATTTGGTGACAATTCCAAGGGAAATATTATTGGCCTCGTCCAAATCGGTAACTCTAACTTAGTTTTAATTTCTAAAGTTCTATTTTTTGATGGTTCAAAATATAATCTTCTTAGTATCTCACAATTATGTGATGATGGATTTCATGTTAGATCTGAAAATAATTCTTGTAATGTCTTTAATTCTAAAGATGAATTAATATTTTCTACATTAAGAAATGAAAATGTTTATTCTATTAATTTATATTCTTTAGCTTCTAAAAATTCTTTATGTTTAAGTGTATTTCATAAAGAATCTTGGATCTGGCATAGGAGATTATGGAACTGTAATGTTTATTCCCTTATAAAGATAACTAAAAAAATCCTAGTTAAAGACTTACCGAAACTTGAGTTTCCAAATGATAAACAGTATAATCCCTGTCAAAAGGAAAAAGAATACAAATTTTCTTTCAAACCAAAGAAAGAAGTGTCAACTTCTCAACCTCTCGAACTGGTTCACATGGAATTGTTTGGACCATCTATAGTTTCTAGTTTAAATGGGAAGCACTATGTTTATGTTCTTGTAGATGAATTTTCTAGATATACCTGGACCTTCTTTATGGCTCACAAAAGTGAAGCCTGCTTTTATTTTACCAAATATACCAAGTCTATAGAAAACCTTAGTGGAATTAGAATTGAATCCTTAAGAATTGATCATGGCCGTGAGTTTGAAAATCAAGAGTTTGAATCCTTTTTCTCAAAAATGGTTATAGTCACAATTTCTCTTCCCCTAGAACACCTCAGCAGAATGGATTTGTAGAGAGAAGAAATAGAACCCTACAAGAGATTACTAGAACAATGCTTAGTGAATATGACCTACCTATTTATTTTTGGCCTGAAACTATCAATACAATGTGCTACATAATCAATAGAGTGTTGATCAAAACTATTCTTATGAAGACTCCTTACGAATTATGGAACAATAGAAAACCCAAGGTTAGATACTTCAAAGTTTTTGGTTTCAAAGTCTATATTCTTAATACAGAATATAATCTTGACAAATTTTCATCCAAAAGTGATGAAGGTATCTTTTTAGGATATTCCATGTCTAGTAAAGCCTATAGAGTGTTCAATAAAATAACTAAATGTGTGGAAGAATCTATTCAGGTCAAATTTGATGAAACAAATCCACATGGGCCTAAAACCATCCTAGAGAATCTGGAAGATGATGTATCAAATCTGAACATCAATTCAAAATCCTCAAATTCTTCTGTGAAAGAATCTGTGAAAACATCTAGTTCTAGAAATTCATTATAATCAAGTCACAATGAACTCGAATCTATTGATGAACCTAAAATCTCTAGTCCCTCTTTTTCTAAAACTATTAGAACCCTTAAAAACCATCCCTTAGATGTTGTTGTAGGAGACTTAGACAAAGGAACTCAAACTAGAGCTTATCTTAGAAATCAAGTTGAACATCAAGTCTTCTTGTCACAACTTGAACCTAAAAACATTAATGATGCTATCAATGATGAATTTTGGGTGATGTATATGCAAGAAGAAATTAATCAGTTTGAAAGGAATAAATTTTGGAAACCTGTTGAAAGACCCAAGGACACATTCACCATAAGCACTAAATGGGTGTTTATAAATAAGGTAGATAAAGCTGGTAACATAGTTAGAAACAAGGATAAATTAGTTGCACAATGAAATAGTTAAGAAGAAGGAATTGACTATGAGGAGACCTTTGCACCAACAGCCAGACTTGAAGCCATCAGAATCCTATTTTCCTATGCTGCACATCTGAATTTAAAACTATATCAAATGGATGTTAAGAGTGCATTCTTAAATGGGTATATAGCTGAGGATTTTTTTGTTGAACAACCCCCTGGATTTACAAACCCCCATTTTCCAAATCATATTTTTAAACTATCAAAAGCTTTATATGGTTTAAAGCAAGCTCCAAGATCTTTGTATGATAGATTGAGTACTTTTCTTATTTCCAAATATTTTGCAAAAGGGATAGCTGATCCTACCCTTTTTATAAAACGAATTTCTAATGATGTTTTAGTTGTTCAAATATATATATAGATTACATTATTTTTGGATCTTTGAAGAATTATTTACATGTTTATTTTTCTAAAATGATGCAAAACTAATTTGAAATGAGTTTAACGGGTGAACTAAAATTCTTTCTTGGATTTCAAATCTTTCAAAATAATGATGGAATTGTTTTAACTCAAAGTAAATATACTAGAGATCTTATAAAATGTTTTGTATTGGATATCACTAAAAGTAGTGACACTCCCATGAGTACCACTTTTAAGTTTGATCTTGATGAAGATGAATTTTTTTTTTATCAAAACACTTATAGAGAAATGATTGGAAGTTTACTCTACTTAACTACTAGTTGTCCGGACATTATGTTTAGTGTGTGTATGTGTGCTCGTTTCCAAGAAAATCCTAAGTAATCTCATTTAAATTTTTTAAAGATAATTTTCAAATACCTCAAGCATACACCCAATCTAGGACTATTTTATCCTAAAGGAAAATCATTTGAATTGGTTAGTTATTCTGATGCTGACTTCGGTGGCTATAAGTTAGATATGAAAAGCACCTCTAGAACATGTAACCTTTTAAGCAAGTCACTAGTATCATGGTGTAGTAAGAAACAAAATTTTGTTGCATTATCTACTGCAAAAGCTGAATATATAGTCACTGGCAGTTATTGTGCACAAATTTTTTGGATGAAACACACATTACTAGATTATGGATATCAATTCAGACATGTACCTATAAATTGTGACAACACAAGTGCTATTAACATCTCAAAAATTCTTGTTTCACATTCTAGGACAAATCACATTGATATAAGACATCACTTTTTGAGAGATCATTATCAAAAAGGTGATATCACTTTGGAATTCATTGGTACTGAATATTAACTTGCTGATATATTCACCAAACCATTAAATTCTGAGAGAATAGAATACATAATACATGAACTAGGCATGATAAATCTCAAATAGATATCTTTATTTTTACTGTTTCATGTCCTACTATTCAATATCTTACTGTTTCATGTTTACGGTCTCATAGTTAGTATTTTGCAATTACTGTCTGAGAATCACTGTCTGAGAATCACTGTCGCACCGTAACGCACACTGATAAGTTTGTTCATTGTCTCACCGTGAATCTCATTTACTATCTCACCATAATGTGTGTTTATTATCTCACCGTAATGACCAGACATGGTCTCACCGTAAAAATTCTTTATATTTTTTTTAAAAACTCGTATCGCGGTAATTATCCTTTTCACCTTTTTCGCACTTTTATTTTTGTGATGTTTGATATTTCTAAATGATAAAATAAAGAAAGTATCACTCGATTATTCACTTGGGGTTTCTTATACTTACTCTTTTCAAACCCTTCTTCATCCCTGCAACCCTTCTCTCTCTCGAACCTTCAGTGAATTCCAAGGATGAAACATCCTTCATCATCGACACCTGAGAAGCGCAGCTTAAATAAGAAGAAGTTTGCACTTAAGATAACACCCAAAGGAACATTGAATCTAAATATGGTAAACCGTGTTGTTGTACCTTAGAAAGAGATTTTTCCCAAATGGATTCTATCTAGTAAGTCTCTGGTATTGAAAGTGTTAGAATAACAAGGCTAGTTAGAGTGGTTCTCGAAAGAAGATAGACCCATATACCCTAATTTAGTGGCTCAGTTTTACTAGTACGTACAGTTCTCTTTTTATTCTAGTGATAGTTATTTCATAAGAAGCTGGGTTAATGGGAATAGATGCTCATTATCTTCGAGTTTATGGGATTCATGACTTAGGATACCTCATGAAGGCATCTATGGGGATTATCATAGAGGACCTCCACCTTCAACTGAATTCTTTGATTTGGAAGATGCTTTGAAAACTTTAACTGGAAATGGAACCAAGAGGAGGGCCATTACTGTTGAACTAGATAGAGAATCAAGGATCCTGTTCAAGTTTATTCAGAATCTGGTTAGCCCTAGAAAAGTTGATATTTCTATTTCGAAATATCAAGATGTGTTTCTGATCCACCTTATGAGAAATGGTCATAAGATCAACCTGTGCAAGTATATCATACACCATATGTGTGAGCTGATCAAAGTCATATCCAAGTCAACTTCTCTATTTTACTCTTGGCTTATCTCAGCCATGCTGCACGCCAAAGGTTTGGTTGGACCTAATGAGGAAGTTATAAAGGACTGTGAGTATTTCCTTTCAAAAGTAACCATCAAGAGGATGAAAATAAACTGGAATCCTTGGAAAAAGTAATGGGTGGAAGAAAATGATAGAATTTATGAGAAATTCAATCATGTGGATTATCCCTCAAGACCAAGAGAAATTTCTGATCTTAGTTTGGAACCAGATGAGATTGTTGAGTATCCTGAAGAAGAGGAATAAGAGGCTGAAGTGCCACCTAGGGAAGTTGTTTTTGTTGAGGAAGATAGGACTACTGTTCCTCGTGAAGTTCTTGAAGAAGAATTCCCTACTCCTAAAGAAGCTGTTAATATGGAAACTCAACCTGAGGCTGAAATAGAATAATTTGAAAAAGAATCTGAAAAGCATGTCATGGAAGAACCTATAGTGGAAGAGCTACCTGTTATGCAAGAATCCAATCTTGAGGAACTCCCAGTGGAATAATCTATTCCTGAAATAATCCCTTCAACTGAAGAATGGATGGATATAGCTTTTCAGCTGGCTAGACAGGAATTGAGTGAAGAACTTAAAGTAGAGTTTGTGGAATTAGACCGAGATCCTACACTTCTCAGTCCTTAGAAGGAGGTATCTGTTTAGGGGGAGAAAACTCCAAATATCGAGTCTATTTAAGTTTCACATCCTACTGAGTCAAGTCCTGTAGACACTCAGTATAAATTCCCCAATTTATATGATGCGGATGACTCTCAGCAGGTTTTAGCAATTGGACTTGATATTTCCTCTATATTCTAATTGAAATCAGTCTCCAATATCATACCTGAGAAGGAACCTGATCCTGTACTAGTCCCTATTCCCGAACCTTTATCTAAACAACCAACTTTTTTAAGTAAGGATGATTCGAACGAATTTGGTGCTACCCTCTTGTCTGGAGTTGAGAAACTCATGAATACCCAACCTCTTCTTGTGACCAATTTAAGTGAGAGAGATTCCTCACTATTATTGGAGAAAATTATTTGGAAAATACAACCTAAAATTCTCCATGAGATTCAAGAAGTAAGAGTTGAAAATAAGCTACTCTGTAATGAATTGAAGACCCTAAGAAGTATGGTTGAAGACATACAGAGAGAGCTACATTCGATATCTGATCTTGTTTCTCCTCCTGTAGAACTTGTTGTTCCTAAAATCCCATAGGTTGTTGTGTCTCAAATTCAACCTCATCTAGCTTCCTTAGACGAAAATGTCAATGAAAGGAACAAACAGATTGTGAAGGAAATGAGAGAGCTTGTTGTCAATCTTAATAAACTCACTAATGAGTATACCGGGTGTCTTCAAAAGGTGCTAAATCAACTCAGATCTCTGTCCACAGCTATCAATGCCTCTAAATCATCTGGTCAATCCTCTAAACCCTCATTAGATAGTGATCTACTTAGAACTGTAGTCAAAGAAGAGCTTCAGAATGTACTCAGTGGTTTCAATACGTCTTATCTATCTGAAGTTTTCAAGAACAGTGATAGATTTCTTGACCTAGTACAAATCCACTCAAAAATTGCTAATGATGCTCAACAAGAGATTTCCAAGAAAGTGGATTTTTACTTCAACAGAATATTCTCCAAGACCGATATGACAAATCATTTCAAGTATCTTGTAGAAAATCTGCGGATTCCTCCTGTAACTCAAGCTTTCAAGACCCAAGTACAAAATCTTACAGAGTTTACTCAATTTTTGGACAAGTTTATGGAGAACAATGATGATTTTAAGAAATCCATGGAGTATGGTGGAGAGATCATTACATATTTCAACAAACTCTTGAATCCCTATCTTCATGTCCAGAGTACAGCCATTGTTGCTCCAGCAGCTGCACCTCTAAGACCTAGGCTGCCTACCTTCACTTCTAACCTAGCCTCCACTACTTTGTCTATCATCCAAGCCCTAAGTCATATCAGGCCTATGATTCTTAATCAACAACTACCTAGATCTTCTACTACTCCTACTTTGGCTCCATCAGTCTTTGAAGGCCTTCCTTTACCCTCCTTATCAACCACCTCACTACCTTCTTCTACCTCGGCCTCTACCCCTATGGATTTCTCCCCTGCCACTACTGCTAAAGGCAAAGAGAAGGCTAGCCCTGAAGAAGAACCGTGATTACTACTTTTTGATAGGAATGATATTGATTTTGTATTTCTCTTTTTCTTTGTAGTGGACCTTAAGTGTTATTAATGGAATGTGCATTTTTTGACTTATCTTCTTCCATATTTTTTATAATCTCAAAATGGGGAGAAATTTCTATGTGTAATCCATTTACCTCTATAGTTGAATCCACTATACCCTTTAACTTTACATTATTTGTGATCATCAAAAAGGAAGAGATTGTTGGACTCCTCATGTATTAATCATGTTTTAATGATCACAAATCCTATTCAACCTAGTTAACTCCTGTAAATTATATCAAATAATGTGTATTGATGTTTAAAGTATTCTCATGCTTTAAGAAGAGCCATTCAAGATCTTAATTTCTCTATATTAAGCTTAATTACTCTATACTATCTTTTGACTCACTTTATAATAATTTATATTAAGTCTAATCCATTCAATGATCTCATTGCTTAAGTCTGAATATAGTTATCTTGAAAAGTCTAAGACACCATGAGTGCCACTGGTTATGTCTTCTGACACCGTGAAGCAGACACCGTGAACAAGACACCATGAAGCAGACACTGTGAAGCAGACATCGTGACCGCGAGACACCATGACCGTGAGACATTGTGACTGTGAGACACCTGACCGTGAGACACCGTGACCGCGAGACATCGTGACCATGAGCCATCGTGAATGCGAGACACCGTGACCGAGAGACACTATGACCACAAGACACTGTGATCAATCTAGACACCATGTGAAGGAGACACTATTTCCATGACTTACTGTGACACCGTTTTTTAAACTATTTTTTCATCTTTAAATTTAAATTCTAATAGTCATATTTGAAGATTTTAATGCACTGACATAATTAATGTTTCTTTGTAGACATATAATCAGACAGTATGAGGTATGAGGTGCAGAATACATGCAACCTATCGGCTCCAACACATGCATTCCAAGATAAAAGATAAGTGTGGCCAAGAATCAAGTAGCACGATACTGAACGAAAAACAAGGTTGTGAGCATGACAACAAAGAACAGTGAGAAAATTTCTAAAGGAAAGATTTCGCATGCATGCAACCCAACACTGCTGAAGAACACACGAAGCATATTTGAAGATTAGAGAACATCTTCGCACTGAAGAACCTCACTAAGAACAAAATATGAATCATGAAACTCTGTTTTATTGACGAGGACTCGAGATCTGCATCTGCTTCATTTCAAGGAGTCTAAATCTGCAAAGACTAACACTCAGAGCACTTATAAACCCATCTCTATATTTCTGCTCTGTTGTGTATCTGTTTATTACCTTTTGAGAAGAGTATATTTCTATATAATAACACACTTTCTCTCCTGCTTCAAACCGAAGGATACAAGTTATCCTTACTTAAACACTCATTTACCCTTGTGTATACCCACAGATAAGTGTGGAAGAGGTCCCTATGTGGCCTAGTTATTTATACCCACAAAAACTATGGAAGAGGTCCCTGTGTGACCTGGACAGTCTGTGTACTCTTGTTAACCCCGATTCAGGGTGTGGATCAAATTTTATTTATATAAACTGCTTGGTGGAAGGTGATCACCAAGTGGAGTGGAGTGGGTCTCGGTTTTTGACTGAACCACTTATTTCATATCCATTGTGCTGCTTAATTTAGTTTTCTCTGTTTTATTTCTTTACTATATAATTAAGAAATCACTAATTTCACTTTGATATTTAGTCTTGGAAAGAAGTTATAACTGGATTGTCTTAGTATAATAACTTCAAAAGTAATATTAATAACACAAATTAAGATTACTGAGAATTAATCAATCTTCTAATAAGTTACTCAAACAGTCAAACTTTTATAATAGTATAAACTTGATTAATTAGGTTGTATTTAATCTTTGGGGAAACCTTTTTAGAAATAATTTTTATAGAAACTTTTATTGTTACTCAATTCATCCCTCCCCTCTTGAGTAATCTACTCTGACCAACACATTAAATTCATCAATTAAGATACCAACATTTGTTCGTTAAAAACATTAAAACATGCTCATGATCGGTTTCAACTTTAAGGATCATAACCAAAAATCACATAGAATGAAATTATAAAATTATAAATAATTATAAACAATCAATTCTAGTACATTATATGATTTTTTAATGACTAACTTTGGAAGAAGAATGAATAATATCACCACTATTACAAATCTAGTTCAAAACAATCAAGAGTACTCACACCTGATATTAAAAATAGACAGTAAAAAACTAATATACATGTAGATAATAATTATAAATTAAGTTTATAAAATGATATATATATATATATATGAATAATTTTTTGAAATAAATTATTAGTATTTTTTTATAGAGGTGAGTCAAAAGAATTATTGGAATCCATAAATTAAATTAAAAGATTCTTTTCCTCAAATTTAATATCTTCATAAATATTTAATAATATACACTATGATATATTTGATATGTTGTGATTACTACATAATTAATATATTTTACCATATTCATGTAATTTTTTTGGGTTTCAAGATTCATAAGATTTTCATTCTTTAAATGTATTTCAATTCAAAGGATACCATAATCGTAAGGGTTTTCCATCTCAATTATCAAACTTTGAGACTAATCTCATATCCATCACTGTTTTTATTTTGTGTGTTATATATAATTCCATATATTTAATTTTATCTAGGTTATGATTATAATCAAAATGATTATATATCAATCTCAAGAATCTATCTTAATATGTCTTTTGACTCAAAGGTTACCAAAGTTGTAAAAGTTTTTATCAAGATACTACATGTCAAAATTTTGAGAAAAAACACCCAAGAAAATGTATCAAAGGAAATGTGAGATGATTTATGTGTGAATAATGAGGAAATAGAGAAACTAATTTCTGAGGAAAATCTAAGATCTCATTGGACTTGATGAAAGGAAATAGAATTCATTCGATGGTACTACTAATAGTTTGATCTCTTAAATGTATAGAACTTGGAAATTATCTAAGTCAATGACTTAATATAAGGGCTAACAAGGATGATATGCACCAGAAACTTACAAGACAAGGTAAAGCTTATTCAACCACAAATATGAAAGTGGGTTATGAAAATGATATGGAATGAGGAGCATTGATCATCCACTCAAAAATTGTGAGTGCTATTTTCATATATTGTTCAACATACTCCTTTGTACCTAAGAACATAGAATCGCCACCATGATTAATAGATGTTGAATTATTAATTAAATATTTTAGTGATTTAATTATTATATCCCTAGTATATAACTACTCTATAATATATTTTTATAATAATGTGATTTATATAAAATCATATTATCCTTCTTTTAGTCAAATTTGATGTGATATTAGGCATGAATTTGATCTCTTGACATAGAGGCCATGATAATTTTCACGATAAGAAAATTACATATAAAAATAAACCCATGAACACCTATTGATAAAAGGATAACTAAAAACTCCCTATGGAAGATTAATCCCATTATATTGGGGTATTTAGCACAAATTGTTAAAGGAAAAAACTCAACATTAGTTATATTCCTTTTATGAGGGAAAAGATGAGTTCACTAGACATACCAAGGATATTGAAGATGAAACCTCAATAGAAATTAAATATATATTCATTAATGTCTTATGGAAACCATTAACTATTTAATTATTTAGGAATAATTAAAAAAAATATTATGGGGTTTATTTAAGGGGGGGAAATTCAATGACCCAAAATTTCACTATGTATTTTCCTTAAATAAATATTATTTTAATAGCTTGTTCTACACACAACACTGAACTAAAAAACCATGATACATTAAAATAAGATTTGAACATTATAATATATTCATTAAATTATAGAGTATAAAATGAAGTAAACATATTATGAAATCTATGAAGAAAAATAAAAGAAATGGCATCGAGTATCAGAAGTCTACATTATGAATCTCATTTGTCTGGGCATGGAAATGAGGTAACGCTAGGGTTTTCCCAATAAAAGGACTAATATGAACTCTAAAAATTATGATATTGGATAAATAAATGTGAGATATGTTCAAGCTCAGTGAAATTTCCATAAGATCTATGCTAGAGGAATCACCACCCTTGACTACCACAATAGCTTACTTTATATATAGATCTTACAAAGAGATCCCGATAGATTATGTAAATAGAAATTAGGATGATATAAAAATTTAATTATAAATTTAATAGGTTACTTATCACATGTATTTTATATATTTCTCATTTTAACTTTTAAATAAAAATAAAGTTTATTTACTAATGCATTGATAAAATTAACAAGATCATTTTACTCTTAAATGTGTATTTTTTCCTAAAATTGAATTTTTTTATGATTTATTTTATGAAAATAAATATAAAAAAGATAAGATATATTGTTTATATGAATAATTTATTAACACCAATCTAATTAGTAATTTATAGGAAATAATAATAAGAATAGTTAAAATTTTAAAATTTTATTTTCCTATGAAAATGGTTTTCATTATATCTATGTTTAAAATTAAAATTATAAAATTTTAGAATTTTAATTTGATAAAATCAATTTCATTTTTTTATTTATGATAAAAATATTATCTTAAGATAAATTTTTATTATTTTTCTAAAATGATTGATTTTCTACGTACTGTTTTTACAAATACTGTGACTTTTATGACATTATTAGTCTATAAGAATGACTTGAAAATTCATTAAACCATTTTGTCAAAAATATGTATTTTATAAGATAAATTTTAAATTCAAAAATATTTATTTTAGTTTAAAAATCTATTTTTTATATTTTAGAACTTAAGTTACATTATTCTCTAAAACTATTTTTAATACATTATACATTTATTATTTTAAAATAAATTTTTATCACTTTAGAAAGTGAATATAATAAAATGAATTTAAATTTTGGAATTAGAAGTTTTATTATATTTAATAACTAATGTTTTATTTTTAGGCATTAAAATGAATTACTTAGGTAAAAAACAGTTACCACCGTAAAAGCTAAAATGGTAAAATAAGTTAACCAAATGGGTAAAAGACATAACATGTTAAAAAACGTTTATAATTGAGTGGTTGAGGTGTGGATAGACCAAAAATTATAAACACTCCTTTATGGTCTATTTTGGATTCTTCTTGACATGTGAAACATGTGCTCTCTTTAAATTAAGATGAAATATTTAAAAGAATGTCATTCTCAACACTTATAAAAGAGGCCTCTCACCACCCCTTCATGAAAACTCTAGAATTTTGATTTACTCCTGAAAATTTTCACAATTTCCATCCCCTATAATCCTATTTCACTTCATTAATATTATTAACACAATATTTTGGCCTAATTCATCCCTTTCTAATAAATCCTCTAATGGAAGCTCAAAGTTTTTAGCATAAGTACTAACTTTTCTCTAATGTTATTTATTTTCTATATTTCCCATTAAAATATATTTTTATCAATATTATATGATAATTTCAGTATTTATATAATGTTTAATGTTTTTATATTGTGGTAATAACCATTAACCACATTTCCCATTACCCTTTAAGTAAAATGAAAATAAAATTCACGTGTATGTGCGGACTACTGCCTCTATGAAGTGTAATGTTTCATTTTCCTTCCCCACCTTACATGGACGATCCTATTGTGGAATTTAATAAATAAGTATCATATTTATAACATTTTTTATATTCTGAAATAATAAACCATATTAAACATTTATCTCATTCTATAGAAAATGAAATCATCGTCCATGTGTATATATGGACTACTGCCTCCATGGAATGGAGTATTATGTTTTTCATCACCACCTTTCATAGATGGTCATAGGAATGGGTATAATTGATAAATATGATTTTTATGAAATTATTAGAATTATAGTAACAAAAATTGGATAACCTATTAATAATATGAACAGTAGATGATCGTTATAAATTCATATATCTAAAACAAGAATACTGAGTGGAAAAAAATTAATTCATACTATATAATAGTTTTATATGAATAATTATCATTAATTATAACATTTTAATTAAATTTGTGAAAATTTAATGAGTAATTAAAATGAATAAAAATAAATAATTTTGTTAAGGGGTTAAAGTTTGGTATTTCTTTTATTATTATATTAAGATTTACTTTGTTATTTGAATGATTTTCATGTATGTTTACTGAAAAAATAAGCTTCATTGGGTAGCCCTCAAATAAAGGTCCCAAAAGTCACCTAGCCAGACCCAATAGGGCCTAACCGACCATGCAGGTCCCTAGGAAGACCTTCTATGAGGTGTAAGAGGTCGCACGGTGGCATCAGTCATGTGCGATGCATAGATAGGATGAGGTCCATAAGAGCATTCTAGACCATGAGGAATATCCATGGGATATGGGTGGAGCAGTTCTCCAAGATGATGAATTCCATAGCAGTAGTGGGGTTCCTTCATCCCCTAACTCACTTTACTGAGTCGAGCTTCCACATGTTTCATTATAAACACTCATGGAACCTATCATCTGTTTCGATGTGGGATGTTTTATTTAAGTTTTACTGTTCATTTTAACTGAGACAATGTCATCCCACCTCAGCCCCACTCACCCACACTTGGACACCCTATACCACCATCTCTTCTTGACTCTACCTCCCTTTATTGCACTTCTCTTACTAGATGACACCTATAACTGTCGAGAACCACCATTGCTGCACTAGGAAATGTTGTGCTTGAGCTAATCTTCACTTCCGCTTCCCCTGATCACCATAGATCACCTCTAAATCCTTAATCGATAACCATGATTTATTTTGAGCTTCATCTAGCCACTTCTAAGTCTATATGAAGGAGGAGATCGTTCATCATAGTTGTCACTATAATGACCTAAACATTCCTTAATGAAAATTCTTCTTGATCTAATTAAATATTTTATTATGGTTATATAAAATGTGAAATTCATTGGTTTTTTAATGTCCCAGTTCCAGAAGCCACCTAGAGGCGCCCCATACCTGGTTGGTCACATGGCCTCAAGCGCATTTCCCCGAATGCTAGATGATTTCGACTAGTATCGAGGGCTTTGGGTGTGATAGTGGGGAAACTATGCCCTCATTGGCAGAGTACACAGTAGAAGTAAACAAATACATACAAGAGTGGAGGCGGTAATAATGACATACTGCAGTAGCAGTAGAAAACTAAAAGTATAAACTGGAGAACATATATAAAATGATGCATGATACATATGTCTAGGAAAACAGCCAAACAAGTCACAATGCTGGAATACAACAGTACTAAACCAAAGTTAAAAAGAAAGCAGATAGAATCCTCAGTATCGCAAGCCATAGCTTAGTCCCATGCTCTCCTGCTCCACAGCAAATCAAGTACCTAAAGTAGAAGGGTGCTTTCCCTAACCTAACCCGCAACAGTATAATCTGTTTGGGCCCAAAAGCATGGCCCAAACAGGGTGTGAGACTAAATCCTAGTAGGAAACCACCCAAAGATCTGTGCCTAACAGTCAGTGAATATATGGCAGGTAAAAGTACAGAAAATAGTAAACAGGAATGTGCTCATCAGTAAACAATCCATAGTCCAAATCAAGCAACATTGAAACAAACAGTTAAATCTCAAACAGGTAACCCTATGGGTAGTACTCACAGCCATCCCCTCTGGTCCTACCTAACAAGTGTAAGAAACCTCTGGGTAGTGTACTCATCCAAACCCCTCTGGTTTAGTCATAAGAATATAATAAGATTCTCTAAGGAAGCGCTCACAGTACATTCCCCTTATAGTCAAAGGTAAATCTAAACTCTCTGAGGAAGCTCACACAGTCCATTCTCCTTATAGTCAAAGGTAAAGCTAGACTCTCTGATGAAGCTCACACATTCCATTCCCCGTATAGTCTAAGGTATTAGAGGACTCTCTAAGGAAGCTCACACAGTCAATTCCCCTTATAGCCCCAAGGTCTAGGACTCTCTGAGGAAGCTCACTCAGTCAATTCCCCTTATAGCCCAGGTCATACAATTTAAACAAAGACTCTCTGAGGAAGCTCACATGGTCAATCCCCTTATAGTCTAAAGAAAACAAGGACTCTCTGATTAAGCTCACTTGGTAAATTCCCCTTATATCCCCAAGTGGTTCTAGGCTCTCTGAGGATGCTCACTCGGTCAATCCCCCTTATAGCCTAAGTGCTCAAAGACTCTCTGAGGAAGCTCACCCGGTCAATTCCCCTTATAGTCTACTACACCAGATTATCACGGCCCTGTGTAGTTCAACGAGCATAATGGTGTAATATGGACAAAGTAAACCTATATAGCTACTTGGATAAATATTCTACCATATATTAAGCATGTCAGAAAAACAAACTCTCCATCCTACAGCAACAGGCATGGAAAATAGGCAAGGCAGCCAAACTGGCTAAATAGGACCAAACGGTCATAAACAGAACATGCAAGGGAAAAACGTCCAAAGCATAGAAATCAAACCTATTCATATCCAAATTACCTCTACACAAGCATACAAGCATGGCAGGAAAACATCATGGGTAAAACGGTAAACATGCAATACCCCGTTCAAGGGTATTGGTGGAAATTGAACATAATACTAAAAGACTTCGAACGGAAAGGCACAAACCACCTAACTTGACATTAGGAGATCGGTATATGTGAACCTCAAAGATTTAATCTCCTTAGAACACCATTGATCTAAGAAAACGTATAAAACATTCAACCCATGATAACTTGGAAAAGAAGAGGAATCATTAAATGAGGCTCAAGATGAAGAGAGAACTCACTGATGTGATTCCAACGCAACCAAAGGTGTTCGATTCAGAGGATGGATAGAGGCTCAGGGGTTCATTGAATATATGTGGTCATATAGAGCTCTCGGTCGAACAGGACCTAAAAGAAGAGCATTTTGGCGATTAGATGTGACCCCAGTGCATTTAATGAAAAAACGGCCTATGAGAGAAGTGGAAGTTGATAGAGATTACCACTAGAGAAATGCTATCTGAGCCACCCCAAGAGTTTTTCACCATCGCGCACCTTACCTTAAGGTCTTATGCGGGTGTTTTAAGGGGTTATGTAACAATACCCTAGTACTAAAATTATGTACATTATTCATGTATAGAGAATATAAATTCTTTTTTATTATTATTACTTTGTAAATAGTTTTTATAGCACAAATAGTATTTTTAGTTAATATTCAACTAAGAAATATATTTTGATGAATTAATGGATTTTTTGAATTAAATAATATTTTAATAAAATATTATTATTAATAAATTTATTTTTATTAAATATAAATTATCGTGTAATTTTTATGAATACAATTGTAGTTTTTATTAAGGTTTGAAAGCTGTTTTTGTCAAAACCCATGAATTTTCGATAAATGTCGATTTTTATTTTAAAAGTAAAAATTCACATATTTAGAAAATTATTTTGATAAAATGAATATTATTTTTGGAATCAAGATGTCTAAATTATCCAATGGTGAATTTTTCATAATTTTCCAAGATAGTCAAATTTTTGGGTAAAAATTAAATACTGTTTAAATATATAATGTATTTTATGACATCATAATGACCCAATAGTGATGTAATAAAATACTATAAACATTATGTTCGGCCAATATATTTTTTAAAATTAAAATAATTTGATTTTATATTTGTTTGATGTATTTTACAAATCTTTAGTGGACCCTCCAAGACTTATAAAACATTTTGTCTTTTTAAATTGTTTTCCTTGAGAGTGTGACTCACCTCCACATAAGCAACCCTATTATTTTAAGAAGTTAGGACATTGGACTCATAAAATATTTTTTTCCACACCAATTTGTAAAAAACCATGGGAAAAATCATGGGTTGGTTTGTGGTTTTGATTAGTTTAATGTGTGGGGTCCCAAACCTAAATAATAAAGAAGTCCCTCTTATTTCCTATATAAACCCACCCAAGCTCCCACTTCCTCTTCACTCAAAGCCTTTGGAGTTCGTCCAAACTCTTCCATCCTCTCTCTATAATTCTCCAAAGGTGCCCCAAACTCCCAATAAGCCTCTCTAAAGCCTCTCTCATGCCTTTGGAAGCACACTTCCAATTAAGGGATTTCTTCCTTTCTCATTTTTGTCCAATTTTCTTTAAGTTGTTATGCCCTTTTTTCAATTAAAAATGTTGGGGTATGATTTTTCACCTCCCCCATACAGCCCTATTTATGTTTTGATGATGGGATACCCCTTTCACTCTCATTAATGTCTCCCATTTACACTCATTACCATACCGAAATTCTGTGAGGGATTTCTCTCTCCTCTTTTACATCCAAGTAATTATTTTGCATTATGCATCTAAATTACATTATGTTTGTTGTGAAATGTATCTATATGACCCCTATACTTTGAATTTAATGTAAATATGATGATAAATTCCTTTATACCTCATAAACCATTTTTTATGAGTTCTTATTTCACGTCGTTATGTTGCCGAAATTGCACTACGATTTTCCAAGCCAATGTCATTGTGTAGTGAATACCATTCCAATTTCTCTATCAAGGGTATTCACCTTTATGAATATTTACTTGTTGATTATAAATATTCATGTATGTATTCAACATACCTTTGTCTTGTAATAAATTATGATGATTGATTCCATGTTGTATGATCCATGTGGCACACTTAATCATGAAATGAAATGTTTAAGAAGGGTGCGCCTTGATAGCGCTCCAGTGCATTGGGTGAAGTTTAGTATCATGATATATCATATGAAATGAGTGTTGACTCAGGATAATTCAAGTTCAATGAGGGTTTACTCATTCTTCATGTGCAATTAGGGTTTACTCATGCTCCATGTGCAATGAGCCTTGGATCATGCTAATTCCATGCTAAGTGTTGTTTCCACATTTCCATGTTATGATTATCATGATTTATCATGCCATTATGTTCATTTTTTCTATTGTTCTCCATTTATATACCTATTTCCTAACATGTATTGTAATCTTCATGTTATTCCTTGTTTACTCCCTTACTAGGATTTATAGCTCACCCTTTTCTTATGCATATCCTCAGGTTATCCCATGCAATGCTAAGTACGATGGAATGTAGTGGTCATGTAAAGAAAGCTTTCAATAAAGATATTGTATTTCATGTTTTAATTTTTTATTTAATGATCCTAATCCACAAATACACTATACCTATCGATCTTATATGTTGTATCAAGTGAATTTTATGTAATAAATCATGTTTTAGTGTGTAATAAAGAGCAGGGTTGTCGTAGTTGGTATCACAGGATAGGTTTAGTTATTTTTTGGGATTAGGATTAGAAAACCCCAATGAATCCTTAAAGACAAAGACTAAGTATAATAAAAACATCCCTAAGTTTTGTTGGGTATTGATTAAGTGGTTTATCAAGCAAATACATCCATGTCTAGATACGAGCAGGTAGAGGCGGCTCTGGAACAGATGTACCTAGGGGTGAAAACCCTAACAAGGAGTTTCGGGCTTGACCTGGGGTATCTTAGTACAAGAAAATGGGCCTTGATGCACTCTTATTTATGACACTCCTAGGGGATATTAATTGGTAAATTCACAAGCTTAGTATGAACCATTATTAAGGGAATTAAAAAAATCCCTAAGAATATATATTGGATAACATAGATTGAAGCCTATAGATTCATAAGTTAAGGAAATAAAAACTATTTATAAGTCATCTGTTTTGTCCTTGGATTAACTTTTATGTGTTACCCCTAACTTTCCTTTTATTCCATCCAATGTCCAGTAATAGGAGGACTTGGGCTAACAATTGATGTAAAGATCAATGTGATGACTGTGCTAATGAGATTCATAATCTGATTGGAGATGGAATCGTGAAAATTGTCACGGTTCTCTCTTAGTTAACTCAAGATTTGAATAGAAACATGGGTTAAGAGGAACGTTCAACCCCCCCCCCCCCCAATAAAGAACAAGTTGCTATTGAGAGCTTCATGAGGTAAAGGACTCCTACTTTTAATGGATCATCTGATCCCTAAATCACTGAACAATGGATCAACTCCATTGAAAAGATCTTCTCCATCCTTAAATGTTCTAAACAAGAGAAGATTCTTCTTGCATCTTATCTTATGGAGGGTGAAGTCGATAAATGGTGTACATTGATCAAAAATACGAAGACTTAGGAGGATATTGAGGCGTTGGAATTTAAGGATTTCCAGAAGATGTATTTTGATAAATATTTTACATGCACCCTACGGCTTAAGATGGAAAGGGACTTCCTTTCCCTCAAGAAAAAAGATAATGAATTTTTTGGAGCGTATGAGGCAAACTTCACAAGGCTTGAATGATATGCTACTAGCTTTGTCATTGCCCCCGAATTCAAGGTTGACCGCTTATTTGGTGGGATTAAACCTAGCCTATGGAAGGTCCTGGTGATCTGTGACTTCAACAGCTATGAGAAAATTGTTCGATGTACCCTCAAGGATGAAATAGAGATCGGTGAAACTTAGGGGTATTGTGGGGATAAGAAGAATAAGGTGGAATTCAATTCTGGCAGTCCGATAGATAAATCCAATGGTGCTAAGAAAATCCAGAACCCCACTTTCCAAAGTTGGGAAAAGAAGCACCTCAGAAATTTCCTAAAGAGGAAGAGGAAATGATTTAGGTGTGGAAGAGAAGGGAACCTATCTATTAACTGCAGACAAAAAAAACTTAAGGATGTGACAGAGGATAGGAATGATCTATTAGACTCTCAACATGTTGTTCATTGCTTCAACTACAAAGAATCATGGCATCTTTCAAATCAGTTCCCTAAGACAAGGGTTTTCAAAGGCAACCAATAACCTCTAAGGCAGTAAGGGTGATCTTTTTCCATCACTACTGTCGAAGTGAACCCCAATAACAAAGTGGTGATAGGTACGCTAGTTATTCATTCAAGAATAGTGAATGTAATTTTTGATTCAGGTTCTACACATTATTTTATATCCCAAAATTTTAGTATAACAATCTCAACACCATGACAAATCATGGAATTAAAGATGTTAGTGAATATGGAAAATGGGGAAATCATTGCATCCCATGAATATAACTCCTCCCCTATCATAATTGGTGGATTGAACTTCCCAGAGAACCTATTAATACTCCCTATAGTGTAATTTGATGAAATTCTTGGCATGGATTGTCTTTCCCTATATAGAGCCAACATAAATTTCCGTGAGAGGGAAATCACACTCCATGTGGAGAATCGACCCCCAATTATGTACAAGTTCAAGGAGGAAGATGAATCTTCTTTAACTCCATCATCTCAAGCGTGGATATTAATTCCCTATGAGAATGTGTATCTGGATCATATGATTTATTCTAAGGAGGAAACCACCCTTTAAGACATTCCTATTGGGAGAAAATTCACTGAAGTGTTTCCCAAGGAATTTCATGGTCTCCCTCCTATAAGAGATGTTGAATTATCAATTGATCTTATACCTAGGGAATTAACAATATCCAATACTCCATATAGAATGGTTGTTGTGGAGCTTGAAGATTTTAAGAAACAACTACAGGAGAAACTTGATAAAGGGTTTATATGCCCAAGTGCTTCACCATGGGGTGCACCAGTCCTCTTCTTCAAGAAGAAGGATGGGTCAATGTGCCTTTGCATCGATTATCATGAGCTTAACAAAATCATGATAAAGAAAAAGTATCCTCTCCCATGAATTGATGACTTGTTCAATAAACTGTATGGATCACAATACTTCTCCAAGGTAGATTTGTAGTTGGGATATTATCAAGTAAGGGTGAAGAAGGAAGATATCCCCAAGACTGCTTTTCATATAAGATACGGGCACTATGAATTTATAGTCATGCATTTTGGACTCACTAATGCTCTATAAATCTTCATGGACTTGATGAATAGAGTCTTTAAAGATTACCTTGACAAATTTTTGGTAGTATTTATATATGATATTATAATATACTCCAAAACCAAGGAGGATCATGAGAAGCATCTAAGAACTGTACTAGAGACCTTGCGGAAGGAGAATCTCTATGCAAATTACAGCAAGTGTGAGTTCTTGTTGAAGGAGGTCACATTCTTGGGCCATATCATCACAACCAATGGGATATATGTAGATCCCTCTAAGATAGTTGTAATAGAGGGATGGACAAGGCCAATATTGGTAATGGATATTTGTAGCTTCTTGGGGTTAGCTGGATATTACCGACGATTTGTGAGAAATTTATCACGATTTTCCAACCCTATTAATAAGCTAACTCTAAAGGGAGTAAAGTTTTCTTGGAGTGATGAATGGGAATAAAGTTTCAAGGAGTTGAAAATAAGGCTTATCACTATGCTCGTTCTCACTTTACCCATAAGTGGAGAACTTTTTGTGGTATTCAATGATGCTTCAAAGAAGGTCATGGGTTGTGTGTTGATGAAAAATGACAAAGTCATTGTCTATGCTTCAAGGCAATTAAAATTTCATGAGAAAAATTATCCAACACATGATATGGAGTTGGATGCAGTGATATTCACTTTAAAAAATTGGGAGAATTATCTATTTTGGGAGAAGTGTGAAATATATATAGACCACAAAAGCCTTAAGTATATATTCACAAATAAAGAGTTGAATATGCACCAATGAAGATGGTTAAAGCTGATCAAAGACTATGACTTCTCAATCCATTACCACCTTAGGAAAGTGAACAAGGTGGCAGATTCTCTAAGTAGAAAGGACTCAGTGATTCTATAATTGATGAGAATTGAAAAGGATCCAATCTTCTTAGATTTGATGAATATGGACATGGGAATCATAAAAGGGAACATCATCAATCCTTTCATAAATGATTTCTCAACCATCTCTTTTGGAAAAGTTAAAGGATTGTCAAAAGGATGATGTGGGAATTCATAAGAAATTAGAAGCTATCAGAAAAGGGAAATCCTCAGAGTTCAATGTTAATGAAGAAGTAATTGTGAGATTTGGGAAAAGACTATGTGTTCCATAAAGTCCAGAGCTGAAGAAGAAACTTTTGAATGATACACATAGTTCGAATTTCTCTATTCACATAGGAAACACAAAGATGTATCGAGATATCTGAGAGTATTATTGGTGGGATAATATGAAGAAGTATATCGCTGAGTATACATCAAAGTGAATGGTGTGTTAGAAAGTGAAGGCAAAGAGGCAGAAGTCTAAGGGGATGATGCAGCCATTGCCTATACCAGCATGGAAATGGGAGAACATCACCATGGACTTTGTCACCAAACTTCCGAAGACATCCAAAGGCAACAATGCAATATGGGTTGTTGTATATCATCTTACAAAGTCTACACACTTCATTGCAATTCGGGAGGATTTATCATTGGATCAACTGGCACAGATATATATCAGGGAAGTGGTAAGGCTGCATGGAGTACCACTATCTATTGTATCCAATCGAGATTCAAGATTCACCTCTATGTTTTGGAAGAGTCTTCAACATGCTCTGGATACTAAACTAAACTTCAGTACGGCCTATCATCCTCAAATGGATAGCCAATCTAAGCAAAATATTCATACACTGGAGGATATGTTAAGATCATGTTCTATGGACTTCAAAGGAGGGTGGGACCGACATCTTCCATTGGTTGAATTATCCTACAATAATAGTTTACACTTGAGCATCCAAATGGCACCTTATGAAGCCCTGTATGGGAATAGGTGTAGAACACCAACATGTTGGGATGAAGTTGGTGAGCGTAAGCTATTAGGACCAGAAATGGTTGAAGAAATGGTGGAGAAGTTGAAAACCACTTAGTATCATATCAAGGTAGCCCAGAGTCGATAGAATATTTATGCAAATAACCGTCTAAGAGACCTTGAGTTTAAAGTTTGTGACATGGTATTTTTATGAATGTCTCTATGGAATAAGGTCATGAGGTTTGGAAAAAAAGGGAAGTTAAGTCCTAGGTACATCATCCCCTTCGATATTCTTGATCGTGTCAGGGTTGTGGCCTATCGACTAGCACTTACACCTACCATGTCCAAAGTACATGATGTCTTTCATGTATCCCTCTTAATGAAGTACATACTAGACCCTTCACATGTACTCTCTTCAAAGGTAGTACAGTTAGAGGATGATCTTTTTTATGAGGTGAAACCAGTGAAGATCTTAGATCCTAGAGAAAAGGTTCTACAAAATAAGACAATACCCCTCATCAAGGTGTTGTGACAAATTCACAAGTTTGAAGAAGAGACATGCAAATCAGAGGAAGTGATGAAGCAAAGTTACCCACGTCTATTTTAGTGTGGTAAAAGGAAATTTCTAGGGAGAAATTTCTTAAGGGGAGAAGATTGTAACAACCCAAACTTTCATTAATGAGAATTCCTATTGATCTAATTAAATGTATTATTATGGTTATATAAAATTTGAACTTCATTGGTTTTATGTTTCTGGATTTTAAAATATCATTAAGAATTATGACCATTTCTAATATAGTTGTTGAATAGTGATCACATGATTAGTATAAATATAGGGCTTTAACAAATCCAATTTACTCAGAAAAAGGAAGTGATGTCCTCATCCAGTAGACTTTCCCCATACGAATCCTATTTGTCAAAGCTCAAAAGGGAGTTGGAGTCATTGGGCTTCTCCCTTGACCAAGCCCAAGTCGAGCTTGAATACGTTAAGCTCGAGCAGAACCGCCTATGAGAGAAGTGGAAGTTGATGGAGATTACCACTTGAGCAATGCTATCCGACCCACCCTAAGAGTCTATCACCATCGCGCACCTTACCCTAAGGTCTTATATGAGTGTTTTAAGGGGTTATGTAACAAGACCCTAGTACTAATATTATATAAATTATTCTTGTATAGAGAATATAAATTCTTTTTATTATTGTTACTTTGTAAATAGTTTTGAAAGCACAAATAATATTTTTAGTTAATATTCAACTAAGAAATATATTTTAATGAATTAATGGATTTTTTGAATTAAATAATATTTTAATAAAATATTATTATCAATAAATTACTTTTTATTAAATATAAATTATCGTACAATTTTTATGAATACAATTGTAATTTTTATTAAGGTTTGAAAGCTATTTTTGTCAAAACCCATGAATTTTCGATAAATATTGATTTTTATTTTAAAAGTAAAAATTCACATATTTAGTAAATTATTTAGATAAAATGAATATTATTTTTTTAATTAGGATGTTGAAATTATCCAATGGTAAATTTTTCATAATTTTCTGAAATGGTCGAATATTTGGGTAAAAATTAAATACCATTTAAATATATAATATGTTTTATGACATCATAATGACCCAATAATGATGTAATAAAATAATATAAACATTATTTTCGGACAATATATGTTTTACCATTAAAATAATATGATTTTATATCTGTTTGATTTATTTTAAAAAGCTTTAGTGGACCCTCCAAGACTTATAAAACATTTTGTCTTTTTAAATTGTTTTCCTTGAGAGTGTGACTCACCTCCACATAAGAAACCCTATTATTTTAAGAAGTTTGGAAATTTTCCTCATAAAATATTTTTTTCCACTCCCCTTTGGATAAAACCATGGGCAAAATCCATGGGCTTGTTTATGGTTTTGATTAGTTTAATGTGTGGTGTCCCAAACCTAAATAATAAAAAATTCCCTCTAATTTTCTATATAAACTCACCCAATATCCCACTTACTCTTCACTAAAATTCTTTGGATTTCATCCAACCTCTACGCTCATCTCTCTATAATCCTACCAAGGCACCCCAATCTCCCAAGAAGCCTCTCTCAAGCCTCTCCTAAGCCTTTGGAAGCACACTTCCAAGTAAGGGATTTATCATCCTCCAATGGCCCGAAGGCCTTCATTTTTTATTGATTTTTGATAATACACATTTCAAGGGGTGATGTGGAACCCTTACAAGGCCTATAGGCATAAGTATTACATGTCCCATATGACTTAGAGGAATTCATTTCCCGTAGGCTTCAAACATTACATACAACCCAGACTAACTACTTAGAACTGCTCCTCCCCAGCACCTTCATCATGAAATCAGCTCTCCACCTTCGCATGGTTGTTTGGCTAGGCATTCCCGTTCATACACAGGATTTTCCTGATGGCAGGTGTCATACCCTCTCATTCTTTCAATCCGTTTAACTTTTACTATGGTGAAAGCTCCTTTCCCATCCTCCTTTGTAGATTTTGTTCCTTGTAGGTTGTTTGGTTTGCATCTGCACTTTAAGGTGGCCCAAAGGCCATGAGGTGGCCTGAAGGCCTTACTAACCCAAATTCTTAGGTGGCTCGAAGGCCTTAAAGGACTCGGGGACCAAATTGGTGGCCCAAAGGACCAAACAGAGGCATATTCCCTACTGCTACAGTGCCAAACATTGCCTGCTACAGTACTGCACAGTTCCCGCTACATCACCTGCTACAGTACTGGTACAGTAACTCAAAAATGATGTATCCACTTGGATTTGATCCCGGGTCACCTGGATGCACTTACGGAGTCCTTACCAACTGATCTAAGGCTCATGTGCCCAAGTAAAGGATTTCTTCCTTTCTCGTTTCTTGTCCAATATTCTTTAAGTTGTTGCGACCTTTTCATTCAATTAAAAATGTTGGTTTATGATTTCTCACCTCCCCCATACTTACTTCTTTATGTTTGGATGATGAGAGACCCCTTTCTCTCTCATTAATGCCTCCCATGTACACCTGTTACCATGCCGAAATTCCGTGAGGGATTTCTCTCTCCTCATTTACATCCAAGTAATTATTTTCCATTATGCATATAAATTCCATTATATTTGTTGGAAAATATATCTATATTAGCCCCTTAATTTCCATTTAATGTAAATATTATGAGACACCCCTTTCTCTCTCATCAACCACTTTTATGAGTTCTTATTTCACGCTGTTATGCTGCCAAAATTGCACTACGATTTTCCAAGCCAATTCCATTGTGTAGTGAATACCATGTCCATTTCTTTATCAAGGGTATTAACCTTTATGCACATTTACTTATTGATTATAAATATTCATGTATTTATTCCATATCCATTTATCATGGAATAAATTAGGATGATTTATTCCATGTTGTATGATCCATGTGGCATACTTATGCATGAAATGAAATTTTTAAGAAGGGTGCACCCTAATAGCGCTCCAATGCATTGGGTAAAGTATAGTATCATGATATTCCATGTGAAATTAATGTTGAATCATGATAATTCAATTGAAACGAGGGTTTACTCATGATTCATGTGCAATGAGGGTTTACTCATGCTCCATGTGCAATGATCTTTGGCTCATGCTAATTCCATATTAAGTGTTGTTTCCACATTTCCATGTTATGATTATCATGATTTATCATGCCATTATGTTCATTTTTCTCTTATTCTCCATTGATATGCATATTTCCTAACATGTATTGTAATATTCATGTTATTCCTTGTTTACTCCTTTACTGGGCTTTATAGCTCCCCCTTTTCTTATGCATGTCCTCAGGTTATCCCATGCAATGCTAAGTACGAGGGAATGTAGTGGTCATGTAAAGTAATTTTTCAATAAAGATATTGTATTTCATGTTTTAAGTTGTTATGTAATGATCCTAAGACCCAAATACACTAGACCTCTCGATATTTTTTGTTGTATCAAGTGAAGTTTATTTAAAAAATCATGTTTTAGTGTGTAATAAAGAATAGGGTTTTCATAGTCACTACCACACTTCACCTTGTCTCTTCCATGACACCATTGAACACATGAAAATCCACACAAACCATGCAACCTTGTCAAATCTATTGCCCCGTGTGACTTCTTACATGTTGAATTAAGTAAACCCCTATTATCTATGGGGGATTTTTGAAAAGGAAATCCAGTGGGTCTTCAGGGCTAATTTGAAGAGTAGATCCAGGCTGAGATCCATGCCTTGGTTTGCCTATAAAATAATAGATTTTCGCACTTTCAAAAGGATATTCCACCATGAGGAAAAAAAATACAGGCCAATACAACTTGATTTCTTCCTATTTTCATCTTTAATTTTATTTTATTTTTTTTAGTTTTATTTTTAAATTTTATTTTATCTTCTAAAATAAAAATTCATGAATTTTTGTTCAGAACCCACCAATTCTTCTTCTTATCTTGTTCTTATTCTTATTTCATCTTCTCCTTCTTCTTCTAACCACTTATTTTTATTTTAATTTTTTCTTCTAAATATATTTCTTCTTTTATTTTTCTTCTTATTTTATTTTTAGTTTAATATTTCATGTTCTTTTATTTTATTTTTCTCTCTCTATCTTATTCTTTTTATTTAATTTTTAATTCTTCTTCTATTATTTATTTGTTATCCACCATTGTGACCTCTTAATCCCGATAATGGGAAGCTGACTCAAGTCTTGGCTTGGGGGAGCTTAAGGTGTTCTTGAATTCTTTCTTAAATTTTATTTTATATTTGAGATAGATGTGAGTGGCATGAATGGTTGTGATTATTTTCCACCAATACATGCAACTCAAATTTATTTCTATTATTTTATTTTATTTCTTTTCCCTCATTTTCATTGATTATCTCTTCACATGATGAAGTTGAGCCAATCTATGGATAAAATAGCATATAATGGAGATGATTCTAGGAAGATTTCACACTCTCAACTGAGGTATTCCATCAACCTTGATTACAAGAGGAGGTGGAATTTATATTGATTAAGGCATTCAAGATTTTACAAACACTAAATAAAAGGATAGTGATTCATGCATGATATTTCATAACTAAATTATCAAACTAAATTTAAACAAATAAAGGATAATAATTATTGAACCCAAAACCGAACCTAGTTCCAAGTTATTTATTTTGAATCACATTTTGTTTATCATTGGATGTTAGTTTAGTTTAAATTTCCATTATACTTATCATTTCATTGTTTTAGAAATTAATCAAATCCTTGACATTTTTCATGATTTGATAAATAATAAAAAACAACAAAAACAGTTAGATTTAGGTGAATTAGAATAAATAGGTGAAAATTGTGAAGATGATTAATTGATATGACCCTAGTCAGCCATTGTGTTGTATTAAGAAAATAAATTTTCTTTTACCACACTCTATGACAGGCATGCATCAAAACTAGTATCATTTTTGGGGAGTAAATTAGTAGTTTATTTTTCTTTTATATTTTCAAATAGTAGATAGTTTTCATTACTTTAAAAAACATAAAAAATCTATGATGTATTCAAATGATTATTATTCTTCATGGACTAAAAACTCGCATGTACAAGAGCCAGTAATTGAATCACCATGGGCTATAGAATATGGGGTTTTACTTTTTTCTAGATAGATCAGGGGATCCAGAATACAAATCATTAAAGAGGAGAAATTAAAGGACCTCATCCATGAACTTAAAGATACCCTCAAACAACCAATAGTTGAAGGATTTTCTATAGAGTTAATTGAACTTGGATAGTACTCCCATAATTTTATCAACAAAGATCTAAGACACAAGTAGAATGTTCACTGTTTCCTCCCAATATTTTTAAAGAAATTCCCCAGGTGAAAGAACCAATTTTTGAGTCACTATTTTCTATAGAGTACAGTGCTTATATTATTTCCAAACATGTTATATTATTCTAGAAATAAAATAATGGGGAATGGTAATTCAAAAAAAAAATTGGCCTAAGGTAAGACCTGATGGAACATGTTTTTGAAGTCGTGTCTTGGGAACTAACTGAGTTCTCCCATTACTTTCCTGAATTTTATGAAGTTTCTAAGGCACAAGAATAGTCCCCCTTAGTCTTACATAATTTTTATGAGGATATCCAAGAAGTTTAATCCAAACTCAAGGAATATCAACATCCCAACCATTTGAAGGATCAGATCTAAGATTACCATTATGAGTAAGATTGTATTCAAGATGAGTATGAATTTCCAGCTGAGCTATGTGTGGGAGAAAATTAATATTTGGATGAATTATAGAATGAATGTGAGGTGAAACTTGATCTTCCCATTCCCTATAAAGTAGAAAACCCATCACCACTCTACTTTCACTATCCATGGAAGAGTAGGAAACCACAAAAGTGGTGGAATTTGAAGAAAAGATATAGGAGCCCGACTACCAGCCTCCATCCATTGAGATTCACTTTCAAGATGCACTTACCACTGAGAAATTGATTGAACCAAAAAAACTAATGGAGATGATATTATTTTTGAATTATTTATTTTTTGATCTTATTCATTGTGATTTGAATAACATTCCAAAATTCTTTGAATTTTTAGATTTGGTCAATCCAAATTTTTCCTTATAGGGAGATAAAGAAACATCGCATACACCTACTAAGGAACACATGGAGATACCTAATTTTATTGAACATGCATTTGAGGAACCCCATGAGTAAGTCCAAGTGTATGAACCTAGGGAAATCAAGATAGAGTCTACTCATATTGAAAGGGATAATTTTTTTATTAATAATTCAAATTTAAATTTTGTTCAAGTAAAAATACCTATTTACTTTCCCTTTGATTATTAAATCCCTACAGCCCACATTGATCCAACAATTGACAAGAATAAGGAGGTTTCACAAGTAGTAAAAAATAATTTGGATGATCCATACTTAATTATACCCACACCATGAAAGTTATACTTAATTATAAAGTGGGTGGATCTGGTATACTCTATCCATGGTTCATTCCTCAGCAAGAAAAAAGAAGTACGGGATGGAAAAAGCTACATGTGGTGGTTCAAATCCAAGAAAATACACCCAACATCAGACTATTAATAAAATCCAGTACTTCTCTCTAAAGGTAGTAAAAATATAGGGCCCACTTGTATGATCATACCAAGATTTATCATTAATTTCTTTCCAGTACTTTTAGTTACATTCTTAGAATTAGTTTAGCATGCATCCCTAATCCCTTTATTCTTTTTGAGCTTAAATGACATGATCTTGGTGCTTAATTAAGTAATTATCTTTTACAGGACCATGAAGGAACAAGGCATCCCCAAAATAGTAGAATAAGAGGACTATATATTCATGATAATAATAAATCCATTCTTATGTTCTTTATGTTCAACCACCCTGTATTTTTTTTCTAAAACTTATTTTGAGCTTAAACTTGAAATTGCATTCCCATACTTGAATTATTACTTTACTTATCTAGGAGACATTAGTTTCTTAAGGATATTGTGGTTACATGTTTTAGATTTAAATGATAATGAGATTTAATGAGTAAAATGGATAATTTAATTATAAAATTGAACCATGGATATTAAAATTAGGACTTGTGATTTAAGGGAATTAATTGATTCATGTAAATGAAATTTCCTTATAATTTTTTATTCTTTGAATTTCTAAAATTCAAGTGAATTAATTTTTTATTATTATTCATGTTAAGAGTGATTTCCCCAAATCATATTTCTAATTCCCAAGAGGATTTCTAGACTAAGTACTTCCTATTTTATTCTTGATCATATTTCTTGAGTGATCTTGGTACATGCCACCTCCTAAAACTTGAATTTGTACTTATCAAAGATAATCAATGTGAAAAAAAATTTAAAATAATTGAGGAATATTTTTATGAAACGCATAATCATTGAGACCACATTTAAATTAATACTTGTTTATCCCATAGAGACTATGAATGATCTTGTTAGGAATGATCCATGTTTCAATCCATTTTTATCCATTTCTACCCTCCTCTTAGTATTTTTCATGATATTGTAAAGTTTAAGTGTGGGGATGGGGAATTCAAGGTAAAATAGATTATATTCATTACAAGTAAAAAGTTTAGGGTTTCTATTTATGGGTGTTAAGAATGTTTTTTTTATTAATTATATTTTATTGTTTTACCCTCTTGAAAAAACGGGAAAACAAATATGGGTTGTGACTTTGAAGAGTCAAAAATCACCATTACTAGACTGATTATTTTTATCATATGTGTTTAGGTGATGTATGTGAGGTTTATTTATATGATTAACTTTCAAAAAAGAAAAAATGAAAAATTACTTTGAAAAAAGGGTATAAAAGTAAACAAAAATAGGAGGGTGAAAATCATTCATCATGCTTTATTTGATCATGAACTTTAATTTGAGTTTTGGGTTAAGTTGAAGTTTTTACTTTAAAGGGGATAATTTAATTACTCTTTCACTTTTGATATCATTCTTTATACTTTAAGAGATAAGCCTCCTACTTTAAGCCTTATTTTTAAACCTCAATTCCTACTAGCCTTAAGCCTCAGAGTCATTTGAACCTTTAATGAAATCCCTCGTGAATTTATGCGGATTTTTTCTTTAAAAAGTGGAGAAAGTAGTTAATTTAAAAGACTATGGATAAGAATCATGTTCTCATGATATGAGAATAACACTATTTGAATTGTATCATGAGGAATGAGTGAAAAAGATTCAAAGGAGAGGTAAATCATGATTTGGAATGTTTAATAATAATTAATTAAGGAACTTGTGTCATGACCCGTCCTTAGGAATCGTGATATGACTACCCCAAGCTTGCCTTCCATAGGCCAGGGGCTGGCGACTAACACCAAAGGCATAAATCCCTAAGCTGGGAAGGCATTGCCTTTATAAAAATTAGACACACGCAATCAGAGTACACAACTGGAATCAAAGCACTAAACAATACTGAATACAGAAGAGGTGCTGGAAAGTAAAAGGGTCCAGAAATACAATCCCAACAGTAAAGTACAAGGAAAAGACAAAATAGGTACAACTAAAAGACAAACAGCTAGAAGGTTTCTAGCAGCTCCTAGAACATCCACCAAGGATCCTACCTGAAGGGTAGGAACAGATAGCCTCCTCAACGCTCCACGTCTGTCTGTCACCTCCGGGTACCGTCTCGTCGTGAGGTCCACCTCTAAGTACCATCCAGTCCTTGTACACTCTGCCTCGGTCAGCGTTGTCCGTCGTCTGCATCCAACATAATGAGGTGCGGGCATAGCCCATATGTTGGGTTCCGGGACTCCACAGCGGAAGCCTGTGGGCCGGGATTTTAAAATTTTTCTGCTTCACCGGAGTGACATAACTTTGTCAGTTCCGGTGATCGTGTCCCGGCTTGGTCCGGGGATCTCGCAAGGTTCTTTAGGGGCACAAAAAAAACTTGAACATTTACCTTGTTCAGAATTGATGTGCGGGACGCCGACGATCGTTGCTCGAAGACTCCGATGACGAAGCCCTCTAGATCGTCCACACACGCCTTGCGAATCTGCCCGCGCGCCGTTTGTCAAGGTCTGTGTGCTAGCGCGGATCTTCGACAGACACTTCAGCGCAACGATGATCACCGCATCAAGGGAGGATGCTTCGATCCGTGATGGATGAACTTGAAGATCTTCCTTGCTTGAGAGACTCTCTCTCTAAGTTCCAGGAGGAGAGAGATGCTCTTAATTTTGACACATGAATAGTCATTGTGAGAGAGCATCTCTCTTACTTACATAGGGAGTATTAAAACACGCGGTGTAGGTTCCCCGACCCCCGTGTATTAGGCGTCCGCTATATAAGTGATGTAAATAATTATTTATGACAAATAAAATTATTCCATAAATAATATTTACAATTTATCACTTACTTGTAATATATAAATATATATTATGTGATAAAAATGAGTCTTTAACTCGACTCATTCCTCCTGCTAATATTAAACGAACCTAGGATATTTAAATCCAGTCGAAAAATATTAATACGTGTATTTACCATACAACTTGTAAATACATGTTATAAATAAATTCAACTAATTATTCTAAACTCGAATAATTAATGAACTTATTTATTCTTTGGTGATCCATAGAACTTGGATAGTACTCGGACCCTTTGGCGGGGCCCACCAAGTTCTGAATTCCTACTCACAGAATAGGGCAGATTTTCAAGGCGCTATCGTGTGTGACCCTCTAGGCCCTTATCTCAATAGTAGTGAATAATATCACCGACCTAGAGCGGGGTCTAGCAACCCATCGAGGCCCCTACAGAGATAAGACAAAGTCGAAGCAACGGCTGCCTTCCTATGAACATGGTCCGTGTAATATAATCTCTTTGTCAACGATATCTCAATAAAGCAGAATGCATACTAGTGTCATCATTCTTTATTTGCTTTATTTTGTTTGTTGATTTGTCCGGACGATCTTACCTTCGACTACCATGGCCGTGGATTTAATGAAGGTGCAACCATCCTAATCAACCAGGCCCGAGATATCTCTTCCTAAACTTGGAAGCGACAACTCATTTCTCGATCATTCAATCAATGCCATGCCATTAATGATGTACCCAATACAAACTACCTCGCCACGACTTTTTTTCCATGGTTTTCGCCTTATATCAAAAGTACGTAATTAAATGACATTCATTGATAATGATCTCAAGTCAGGAGACCATTACACATGCCCATAGATAGGAACGACCAATGACACCAAAAACATGTGGTGTTCCTATTAAGCGGGTCTATCCTCATGATCTCGTTAGCTAGAGATCATCAAGTGCGAACTTCATGAGATGAAGTCTCAATGCTTATGAGCCCCCAACACCTGATGGTCACACATCATCTGTGTCCTTTCAGAATGATGTAACTGGACCATAGGACGTTACTTTAAGATTACTGTCATGGAATTTCAGGGTTCTCATTATAGCTTGGGACCTGCTATAACCATTTTGATGCGACAGGTAATCTAAGGACATTGCCATTAATAAAGTGGATGCAGAAGTATCTACACTATCATGACAAGATAAATACATGTATAAAACAAACTGAATACATGTAGCAGTAATCAAAGTACTCAAAGTACAAAACAAGTTGGGTCTAGGGCACCCACTTTCAACACTCCCACTTGCACTAGAGCCAACTGCTAACAGTTTTCAATCCGCTAGCTCTCACATGTGAATCATGCTTCTGCTGAGAAATGGCTTTAGTCAGGGGGTCTGCCACGTTGTCCTCTGTGGCTACTCTGCTAACTGTCACTTCACCTCTTTGAGTAAAATCCCTCAAGAGATGGAACTTCCGAAGAATATGCTTTGTCCTCTGGTGAGACCTGGGCTCCTTGGCAAGCACCACTGCAGCAGTATTGTCACAATATACTGGAACAGGGTCTGCACTTCTAGGTATAACACCAATGTCTGAGATAAAGCTACGTATCCAGACTGCTTCCTTTGCTGCATTGGAAGATGCAATATTTTCGGACTCTGTTGTAGAATCAGCAACCACAACTTGCTTTGAGCTTCTCCAGCTCACTGCACCACCATTCAGGCAAAAGCTGTAGCCTGACTGTGATTTCATATCATCATGATCTGTCTGGAAACTAGCATCAGTGTATCCCCTCACAACTAGTTCCTCATCTCCTCCGTACACCAGGAACGTATCCTTAGTACGCCTCAAGTACTTAAGGATAGTTTTAACAGTTGTCCAGTGCAGCTCTCCTGGATTGGATTGATATCTACCCACCATGCTTAAAGCAAAGGCAACATCAAACCTAGTACATAGCATGGCATACATGATAGAACCCACTGCTGAAGCATAAGGGACTCTACTCATTCTTTCAATCTCCTCCTGTGTTTGTGGACACATTTTCTTGGAGAGATTTACACCATGTGACATAGGTAACAATCCTCTTTTGGACTGTTCCATATTGTACCTTTTGAGTACCTTGTCAATATATGTACTTTGACTTAGGCCAAGCATCCTTTGAGGTCTATCTCGATATATCTTGATCCCTAGGATGTAGGCTGCTTCACCTAAGTCTTTCATGGAGAAGCATTCATTTAACCAAGTCTTAACTGACTGTAAGACTTGCACCTCGTTTCCCATGATTAATATGTCGTCAACATATAAAACTAGGAAAACGATAGCATTCTCTTCAACCTTTTTATAGACACAAGGCTCACTTTCATTTTTGACAAAACCAAAATCTCTTATGGCCTCATCAAATCGTACATTCCATGATCTTGATGCCTGCTTCAATCCATAAATGGATCTCTGCAGCTTGCATACTTTATTGGCATTCTTTGACTTAACAAACCCTTCGGGTTGAGTCATATAGACGTCTTCAACCAACTTCCCATTTAGAAAAGCAGTCTTGACATCCATTTGCCATATTTCATAATCATGAAAGGCTGCTATTGCAAGCAATATCCTGATGGATTTAAGCATTTCCACTGGTGAGAAGGTTTCATCATAATCAATGCCTTGACGTTGTCTGAAACCCTTTGCAACCAGTCTCGCTTTAAAGGTATTAACCTTACCATCCATGTCCAGTTTTTTCTTGAATACCCATTTACAACCAATGGGCTTCACATCAGCTGGAGGGTCTACCAAAATCCAAACTTGATTTTGGTACATGGACTCCATCTCAGAATTCATAGCTTCGTGCCATGTTGCAGCTTCTTTGCCTTCTACTTCTTCCTTGTAGGTCAGAGGTTCATCATCCTAAAGGATTATTGTGTCACCTGACTCGGTGACAAGAAAACCATAACGTTTTGGTTCTCTAACCTCTTGCGTAGACCTACGCAGTATCTGTGTCTCAGGAACAATTTCTTCTTCCACTTGTTCTTGTAGAGATTGTTCCTCTACCAACTCTTGTGCATCTGGAGCATTGACTTCATCGAAGTCAATCTTGCTCCCACTATTTCTAGTAGAAATGTGATCCCTTTCTAGAAATGTGGCGTATCTTGCCACAATGACTTTTCTATCTAAAGGGTTATATAGGTTGTATCCTCTAGTTTCCTTAGGATAACCTACAAAGATGCACTTAGTGCTTCTGGATGCTAATTTGTCACTTGGTAAAGTCTTGACAAATGCCTCGCACCCCCACACACGCATGTGTGTCAGATTGGGTTTCTTTCCAAACCATAACTGATATGGAATCCCATCTGTGGCTTTAGTTGGTACTCGGTTAATGGTATATGCTGCTGTCTGTAAGGCGTATCCCCAAAAGGATAATGGAAGAGTTGTATGACTCATCATTGATCTGACCATGTCAAGCAAGGTCCTATTCCTCCTTTCACTAACACCATTCCATTGTGGTGTATAAGGAGGAGTGAGTTGAGATACTATTCCAGACTCCTTCAAATGATCAATGAAATCTTGGTTAAGATATTCTCCGCCTCGGTCTGAGCGAAGTGCTTTTATCTTCTTACCAAGTTGGTTTTCTACTTCATTTTGATATTCCTTAAAGAAACGAAAGGAATCTGACTTATGCCGCATTAAGTAGATATAGCCATACCTACTATAATCATCGGTGAAAGTGATGAAGTATAGAAAACCACCCCTTGCCTCTACTGGAAATGGACCACATACATCAGTATGTATTAATTCCAGTACTGCATTGGCTCTTTCTCCCTTTCCTGAGAAAGGTGCTTTGGTCATCTTTCCTTGTAAACAAGCTTGACATACATCTAAGGGTTCCAACTGTACCGAGTCTAGATACCCTTCTTGATGTAATTTTTGTAATCGCTTCTCATTTACATGACCAAGCCTAAAGTGCCATAGGCGGGTGTTATTTGAGTCATTTTGGTTATTTTTTTCATTGATAGCCATTACTGAGTTTTCTAGTTCTAGTATATATAAACCATTGTTAAGATGTGCCATACCATAACATATGTTATCCCTATAAAAGAGACAACTTTTATTTCCAAACTTGAAATAAAAACCCTTAGTGTCTAGACATGACACAGAGATAATGTTTCTGGTAACAGACGGTACATAATAGCAATTGTTTAAAACAAGAACCAAACCAGTTGGTAAAGTCAAGTGATAGTCTCCCACTGCCAAGGCCGCCAAACTTGCACCATTTGCAGCTCAGAGATCCACTTGACCTTTTGCAATATTCTCAAACCTACTTGGTTCCTGTATATGAATACAAATGTGTGAGCCACATGCCGTATCCAATACCCAACTTGTAGATAATGATAGATTGCATTCAATGACAAAAATACCTGAAGCAGAAGCATCAGCTTGCTTATTCTTCCCAGCTCTGCAATTCTTTTTCCAGTGGCCTTTCTTGCCACATCCAAAACAGACAGCTTCCTGCTCATTACTCTGCCTCTGAATCTTTGGCTTCTTGGCAGGACGATGAATTGGTGTCTTTGGCCTTGACTTGGCTTTAGACCCCTTTGCCTTGCCCTTTTTTTTCTTGTTCACCATAAGGACAGATGTATTGGTGTTTTTCATGTCCTTATCAGCTTGGAAAACTAAAGCCAAAAGATCTGGGAGCGACTTTGTCATATCATTCATATTATAATTGACAATGAAATTCGAGAAGCTTGACGGTAAAGAGGAAAGGATGAGATCCACTGCTAGTTCTTGGTTCAGTTTGAACCCAAGGGATTCGAGCCTCTCAATATACCCAATCATTTTGAGTACGTGAGGACTAGCTTGGTGCCCTTCTTCTAGCCTGCACTTATAAAGCGCACTTGAGATTTCATACCTTTCTTGCCTAGCCCTCTCCTGATATAATTCTTGGAGATGTGAAAGCATCTTGTAGGCGTCCTCTTCCTCATGCATTTTTTGCAATTGGCTGGACATGGATGACAGCATGATGCATTGTACATCAAGCGCATCGTCTACATGCCTTTTCCACTTATCTTTTTCCATCTTGCTTGCTCCCTGAGGAGGCTCAACAGGAGTTGGGGATTCCAGCACATATAACTTCCTTTCTTGGCGTAGTACTATGCGCAAGAGCCTGTACCACTCCTGGAAGTTATTGCCGGTCAGGATATTTTCTTTATCCAAGATTGATCGCAGTGATAAAGTACTAGTGGTGTTGGTGATTTCCATTTTGAATCTACATCAGATAAACATTTAGCAGTTAGTACTTTGTCTTGATTACCTTTTGACATTTTATGATTAATAAAATATCATTTAATGTCTCCCACTATTTTAACGAACCTAATTATCCCTCACCATTAGATTCGGAATACTCTATCGCTTGAGCATTCTAGTGGCAAGGATCCTATGAAACCCCTTTCGTAATCTACAAGCTAGGGCTACGACAGTACTTGAAGGGTTTCAAGGTAGGCACTATGTTGGCCAACCACTTGTTCTTGTGGTTCCTTGTATAGTTGAGTAAAGTCCCAGCTTTTTGGAATCTGTACTTGATTCCCTCAACCTTTCACCTCTAAAGTGATATCAATTTAGCTAAGGCTAATCCTTGACTACTCACTTCAGTTAAGTCGACCCATTCCTCACATGGAAACGCCCCGGTAGTAAGAGGCACTCTCAACTGAGGCTGATGAGCACCCAAACAGCCGGTTTTGTTTAGATATGAGAAATGGAAGGCATTATAACTTAATATATATCTTTGAGGGATTTTTAAATTATTAATTGACGAATATAATCCCTTTTCTATTTATTATGTTCAAACTAGGTTGTTATGCTCACAACTGAACATTCAAAAGAGTATTTATTAGTCATAAATTTATGCATTTTCTCTTGTTTACTATCCTATGTGATCATGCAATAATCATGCAGTCGCATAAAAATAATAAACTATGCATAAAGTAAATCAAGCATTCCGACTGGTCTTGAGCATTCTATAATGATTGATCATTAACTGATCAATCATCACCTAGGGGCACCCGTACCTGAGTCAATACAAGACTCGTGTCGCTGTTGGCCCCAGTGAAAAGCGTCCAACTCCTGTCTGGTCTACCGCCTCATTTTGGCGGGGTCTGCCCTCAGATCGTCATCAAATAAATACAAATATACTCGCACGCAGGCGAGGGGGTCTGGGGTACAAAATACAAGTGGTGCAATGGACACGCAGGCCCTTATACATATTTGAATTAAAAGACGATTCGCAGACCGTCATTTATCTAATTAAATATTACAATCATCGCACGCATTGAATAAATAATTAAATAAATACATACATGCCAAACATACACAGGTCGTTCAAAAGCTCAAGACCAGTCGGGGTAATCGTGCAATAAAATTAAATTAAAATAACTTTAAATTATGCGAGGGTGTTTTAATAAATTAAATGAATTTGATTAAATTCAAATAATTTATTTTTATTGGTTCCATTTGTTTAATTTAATTTTAATTCTAAAATTAAATTAAACCATTAATTTAATTCTAAACTTAAATTAAATTAATATTCTTGGATTAAAATAATCTAAACCCCTAAATTAATTTCAATTAATTTAATTTAAAGAAAAACTAAATTAATTAAAATTAATTCAGTGCCCGGTTACCTCTCGCCGGAGAAAAGTCCGGCGGGACTGCGTACCGCTGCGGGGTGTCGTCTTGAACCGCGGCGTGACCGCGGCGTGACCGTGGCGTGACCGCGGCGTGACCGCTTCCCGCAACAGCTGCATCTCCCGACAGCCCGCAACTCCGGCGAGCCGGCGAAGTTGTTGTCCGGTCTGGCGCGGGCTCGGGTCGGCCGGACAGAACCGGTCTGGCGCGGAGGAGCCGGCGAGGGGTCGGCCAGTGCGAGGCAGTCCGGCAGGGGGTGAGGTCGGAGCGAGGCAGTCCGGCAGGGGGTGAGGCCGGAGTGGCCGGCGGCTGCCGGCAGGAGCCGGTCCGGCGAGGGAAAGTCCGGCGCAGAGGAGGAGGGGCGGCGCGGTGGGGCTCCGACGCTAGGTCGGTCTAGCGCGGACCGTGTCCGGTGAGGAGAGGCCGGCGCAGTGGGGGAGGGCCGGCACGGAGGAGCTCTGGCGCGAGGCCGGTCCGGTGAGGAGCCGCGACCGGTGCGGTAGAGGAGGGCCGGCGCGGAGGAGGAGGGCCGGCGCGGAGGAGCTCCGGCGCGAGGGCCGGTCCGGTGAGGAGGCGCGACCGGCAGGAGAAGGGAGGCCTAGGGTTTAGCCTCCCTTGATGCGGCGCGAGGGAGAAGACCCTTACGGGTCTTCCTCCCCTTTTTTTTTGACAACAAATGGCCAGCCCATTTTTCCCCCTTTTTTTAATTTTTTTTTTATGACAAAAGGAGAAGACCCCATTTTGGGGTCTTTTCCACTCCCCCTTTTTTTTAAACAAAAAGGAGGAAGACCCCAAGTCTTGGTCTCCTCCATTTTTACTTTATATATTTTATTATTATAATATATAATAAAAATTTATTATAAATATAATCAAATATTTATTATAAATTATTTTATAATAAAATAAATTTATTTGATGTTAATTCTCAATTTGAGATAAACACCAAACAAGCATAAACACAGACGTCGATCCGATTGAAACTTTCAAATGATCGTATCTTGATCATTTGAAATCGAAACGACACGCGGTCGAATCCGAATGAACCGTTTTAACACCCCGCAATTAAATTTAATGCAATTTAATATTTTTTGACTCAGAAAAACCTTGCGCTCCCTCTGATACCACTGTTGGGTTCCGGGACTCCGCAGAGGAAGCCTGTGGGCCGGGATTTTAAATTTTTTCTGCTTCACCGGAGTGACATAACTTTGTCAGTTCCGGTGATCGTGTCCCGGCTTGGTCCGGGGATCTCTCAAGGTTCTTTAGGAGCACAAAAAAAACTTGAACATTTACCTTGTTCAGAATTGACGTGTGGGACGCCGGCGATCGTTGCTCAAAGACTCCGACGACGAAGCCCTCTAGATCGTCCACACACGCCTTGCGAATCTACACGCGCGCCGTTTGTCAAGGTCTGGGTGCTAGCGCGGATCTTCGACAGACACTTCAGCGCAACGATGATCACCGCATCAAGGGAGGATGCTTCGATCTGTGATGGATGAACTTGAAGATCTTCCTTGCTTGAGAGACTCTCTCTCTAAGTTCCAGGAGGAGAGAGATGCTCTCAATTTTGACACATGAATAGTCATTGTGAGAGAGCATCTCTCTTAATTATATAGGGAGTATTAAAACACGCGGTGTAGGTTCCCCGGCCCCCGTGTATTAGGCATCCGCTATATAAGTGATGTAAATAATTATTTATGACAAATAAAATTATTCCATAAATAATATTTACAATTTATCACTTACTTGTAATATATAAATATATATTATGTGATAAACTTGAGTCTTTAACTCGACTCATTCCTCCTGCTAATATTAAACGAACCTAGGATATTTAAATCCAGTCGAAAAATATTAATACGTGTATTTACCATACAACTTGTAAATACATGTTATAAATAAATTCAACTAATTATTCTAAACTCGAATAATTAATGAACTTATTTATTCTTTGGTGATCCATAGAACTTGGATAGTACTCGGACCCTTTGGCGGGGCCCACCAAGTTTTAAATTCCTACTCACAGAATAGGGCAGATTTTCAAGGCGCTATCGTGTGTGACCCTCTAGGCCCTTATCTCAATAGCAGTGAATAATATCACCGACCTAGAGCGGGGTCTAGCAACCCATCGAGGCCCCTACAGAGATAAGACAAAGTCGAAGCAACGGCTGCCTTCCTATAAACATGGTCCGTGTAATATAATCTCTTTGTCAATGATATCTCAATAAAGCAGAATGCATACTAGTGTCATCATTCTTTATTTGCTTTATTTTGTTTGTTGATTTGTCCGGACGGTCTTACCTTTGACTACCATGGCCATGGATTTAATGAAGGTGAAACCATCCTAATCAACCAGGCCCGAGATATCTCTTCCTAAACTTGGAAGCGACAAATCCTTTCTCGATCATTCAATCAATGACATGCCATTAATGACGTACCCAATACAAACTACCTTGCCATGACTTTGTCGCCATGGTTTTCGCCTTATATAAAAATTACGTAATTAAATGACATTCATTGATAATGATCTCAAGTCAGGAGACCATTACACATGCCCATAGATAGGAACGACAAATGACACCAAAAACATGTGGTGTTCCTATTAAGCGGGTCTGTCCTCATGATCTCGTTAGCTAGAGATCATCAAGTGTGAACTTCATGAGATGAAGTCTCAATGCTTATGAGCCCCCAGCACCTGATGGTCACACATCATCTGTGTCCTTTCAGAATGATGTAACTGGACCATAGGACGTTACTTTAAGATTACTGTCATGGAATTTCAGGGTTCTCATTATAGCCTAGGACCTGCTATAACCATTTTGATGCGACAGGTAATCTAAGGACATTACCATTAATAAAGTGGATGCAGAAGTATCTACACTATCATGACAAGATAAATACATGTATAAAACAAACTGAATACATGTAGCAGTAATCAAAGTACAAAACAAGTTGGGTCTAGGGCACCCACTTTCAACACCATACAGGGGTGAGTATAAGGATACTCAGTAGGGACCCCGAGAACCTCAAGGTCTCACAAAATCCAACAAGGATAAACCACAAAATATGAATCAACAAATAACCATTACTTAGGTATACACCCATATATATACCTAAGTTATCTAGTAAACCATCTCAATCATGAGGAAACCACAAAGGTCATTGACTCAGCTCAAACCAGAATTTTCATTATCGAAACCACAGCTACGGGAGAACTCCTCCTCTATCGAGAATAGTGGACCTGTCGCAACACCAAGGCGCTTCTCACTAACCTTGGACTGCTGAGGTACTCCTCCTGTCGAGTACTGCGGGTCTGCTGGAAACTACCAGGCGCTCCTCCATTGTGGGTCTGCCGCCAAGTACCAGGCGCTCCCCCTAATAGCCTGTATAGGTACTCCTCCTGTCGAGTACCATGGGTCTGCCACCAACTACCAGGCGCTCCTCCGATGTGGGTCTACCACCAACTACGAGGAACTCCCCACTGGGCTAGTCGAGTCGGTCAAGCAGTCGTCAGGTCTGTCAGCTACTAGGTCTCCGCACTCTGTCTTCTCGTCACTGGAAAGATCCACTCCCCGAGCTACTGGAAAAAACTCCAACTGTTGCGAATTCTCACGTAGAAGTATCTAAAAGGTCCGCCATGTCATAGTGGTCTCAACGCAATAGACGGCGTGTCAATCGGACGCCCGGTCTGTGAGTTATTAGCCTTTTAGTCCCGGGGGGCCCGGTTGGTTTCATGTATGAACCAACCTGACCGTATCTCAACTATACCCCAAACTCTCATGGGGTATTCTCAAAGGGACAGCTTTTTTCCAAGAATAGCGACGCCGTTTATGGTTCGTCAAACGGACTCTCATAGCCTGAGTTATGGGCGAATAGGTGTATTCGGGTCTGACGGGTCCAGCTCCGGTCTGACCCAGTCGTACCGACCCAACCTGACTCGGGTCTGGACCAGAGTCTGACCCAGTCCGTGAGTCTGACCTGGTCCGAAGGGTCGGCCCGGCCTAAAGGGACGACCCGGCCCGAAGGCGCGGCCCGGCCCAAAGGGGCGGCCCGGCTGGCTGGTCGCGTGGCCCGGCCGGCTGTCCGTGTGCTTGTAACGACCTAAAGTTTTTAAATGGAAATTCTCTTCATATAATTATGTCATCAAATCACATGAAAACACAACATAATGAACTACTAAGTGCTAAATGACCTTTAAACATAAGTTTGTCACTTCTGTGTTTTGAATTTCTAAAATCCGACATACACGGTTGTGTTCAAGATGATTTTTGGAGTCTAATGAACCAAGAATAATTTTTGGTGAATAGTAATGTACCCTGTGAATAGTAACCTACCCTTATGAATAGTAATATGACCCTTATGAATAGTAAACCATCCAACATAAGAGTAACCTTACCCATGAATAATTAAGTAAAATTTAGGCATCTTAGAAAGTGACAATTTGACCTTAGTAAACATTTTGGTATTTTGTAAGTCATAAATAATTAATTATAATTAATAAATTAATTTAAAATAAAAATAATTTTCTTAAAATGTGTTCATTAATTATCAAATCAATTTCTTATAGTTTTTCAATAATTTTATAAGACCCTACATAATTTTTGAAAGCACTATAAAATCAGTTTTAATTTTAAAAACTGTTTTATTTAAGTAAATTATGATTTTAATTAAATATTAAATTAATAATAATTAGAAAATTATTTTTGAAAAATGGAATTCATTTTTGTATTCTACACATCCAAAAAAATTTGGGGTAAATTTTTGGGATTTTTCTGAGATACTTGAATTTTTTATGAATAGTGAAATACCAAAATTTACAAAATAAGCTAAATAATCTAATTATAGAGTCATGTGTGATTTTCTACTCATGTAAGCCCACTTGGTTCTGGATCACATCATAAAATTACCATTCCTGGTCATTCAAGACTCTCTATTCCTTGTCTTAGGGGAAATTAATAATCTAATGAATTTTATATTAAGGAAACCCCTCTCCCCTCCACTATAAAAACCACCCTTCACACCCTCATTTCATCACACCTCTCAAGCTCCAAGACTTCTCTAAAATCTACCCAAACACCTTACCTAGACCCTCTACCATGTCCAAGAGCTTCTGTTCTCATCAAAAGACCATGCTTAGGCCCTTAAGGAGGTTCTCAAGAGGAGGATTCAAGAGGTAATTTCTCTCCCTCTTCTCCTTTAATTTCCTTTCAATTTCAAGTTCATTTCTTGATCTCTACCCCCTATCTTAATCCAAATGGTATTTTAACTACATTATTATAAATATACTGTAATTTTATGATGATAATAGGATATTATATCATCCAACCCCCTTTCCCTCTTACTTCTATTTTATTAAAGAGAACATTTTCGTGAGGTGTTAATTTATCACCTTCAAGAACGACAAGTTTTCTTCTTCCATTTCTACCTTCAGATCTAGTCATGAAACCATTTTTATGGTTTAAATAGAACATTTTATGTGTATTATGTCCTATTTAAAGTTATTGAAAAAACTTATGGCCATATTACTAAGTGATAAATTAAAACAGGTTCGTTGTGATCGAAAACCCGCCCAAATTAACCCAAACAATCATCATTTAATTCTTATCTAATGATTCATCCACATGGATATAATATGATTCATTATAAGATCATTCAAACTCCTATAATATCATTAATAAAATGTAATATCATTTATGGATGTTTACCCATGTTCTACTCGAACTTCAATTTAAGAATACAAGTGAACCACTCAAGAAAACCATAAAGAACAATGATTTTTTAAACTCTATAACTCATCCAGAGGCACATAAAATCACTTAATGAAACCATAATGAACCATATTAATTTACACAAGGTTCTGGATTCCTAATTAATGAATATAATGTCATTATACAGGAAATTAAAGATAAGGAATCATTCGGATACAAGGTAAGGGGAAATCTCGGACCCAATTTTCTTCCTTCGGGTTCTCCCTCTTTCACTCCATTTTTGATATGGTTACTCCTTAAAGATAATTTTTTCATCATTATATTTCCTTTTTTGGGATATACATGTTTACCACTACTGTTTATGTCGAACAAAATGTTTTCCAAAAGAACTCTTCTTTTAAGAACTCGCCTTTTACTTCTCATTCGAGGTTGATGGTTCTTGTATCAAGTATGTTATTCCCTCTTTGTTTTTGGAACCCAAAGTTTATGAATGTGTTCTTATGATATGTAACCCATTCCTTCCCATGGGTTAGTTATGTTCAATTTTTATATATGTTCCATGTGGAAAGAATGATGATGATATTGTTATGATGTGACGGGTGCGCCCAGAATTATATAGCGCAATATGAATGATTGAATGTGACGGGTGCACCCAGAATTATACAGCGATCCAATGCATTGGGTAAAGTGATGAATTGCATGATTAAATGTGAAATGATGTTTAAACAAGATTCTAGCTTGTTTCACAAGTATGTGTGGTAGTTAACCACTAAGACACGATATTTCATTTTTATGCATTTCAACATTTCAAGTCTTATATTTATGCTTCCCCTCATGTTCATGTTCTTTTTCCCATGTTATGATTATGATCACCCCATGCTATATTTTTCTTATCTATCCTCTTAATGGTATTCTATCTCACTCCTTTTAATGTATATTCTCAGGTGACTACATGTACTAAGGAGAGGATATGTACCAATAAGAAGCTATAGAAGAAGAAATTGAATAAATGTTTATGCTTGATGTTGTAATTGTTATGTATGGTCCTAGTTTTCCCAAGACACTAAACCTTTGGATCCTCTATGTGTAATGCTATTATGTTGTTTATCTTTAAAATGATGTAATAGTAAAGTAATAAAAGGCAGGGTCTCTATAGTTAGTATCAAAGGAAAGGTTTAGTTAATTTGGGAATTAGGATTAGTGAACCCTAGAGAAAACCTATAGCATGAGACTAAGTACAAATATGCACACAATAATATTTACATAGGGATCCCATATGTTATGTTTTTGGTATAAATTATTTAAATTAATAAGTTATTCATGACTTGTTTACTTATGTTTTGTTCTAACCTTTTCTATTTTAGAAAATAGTGGGAACCATGAGAAATCAGGCCAACAACTCATGCGAGGGCCAATGCAACGATTGCCTGAATGACATCCCCAATGATTTGGGTGGTGGAGTTCAAAACTTCATGGAAATTCTTACCCAATTATCTCAGGTTATGAACAATAACCATAATAATGGGGAACGTCCTCCTTCACCAAAGAGGGAGCAACTGGCTATCAAATGTTTTATGCAGCAACGACCACACGACGTTTAGTGGATCTTCCGATCCACTAGTTGCGGAACAGTGGGTCAACTCCATAGAGAAAATATTTTCTGTGCTTCACTGTTCTGAGATGGATAAGGTGACTCTATCCATTTATCATATAGATATAGAAGTCGATCAATGGTGGGCTTTGATTAAGAACACCAAGCCAAGGGAGGAAATTGAAGATATGGAATGGGAAGACTTTAAGATAATGTTTCTTAATAAGTATTTCCCATGAACTCTTCGTATGAAGATGGAGAGAGAATTCATAGAGCTCAAGAAAAGATAAGGAGAATCTATCACAACCTATGAATATAATTTCACAAGGCTTGCAAGGTACGCTTCAGGGTTTGTTATCAAAAATGATAGCAAAATTGATAGATTCTTTAGTGGATTAAAACCACACCTTAGAAAGGCTCTTGCATTTCGAGACTTTGGGAGTTATGAAGAAGTTGTTCGGTGTGCTATAAAAGTAGAGATGGAGTTTGGAGAATGGTCTCATGGCTATGGTGATAAGAAACTAAAGATGGAGTTTCATACCGGAGGATCTAATGACAACAGTGGGAAGAAAAATCAATGACCCACATGCCAAAAATGTGGGAAGTTGCACCATGTGAACTGCCTCAAAGGTAAGTGGAAGTGCTTCAAGTGTGGGAAAGAAGTACATCATGCCCAAGAGTGTCAAAAAGACACGAAAAGGAAGGAGAATGTAGTCGATGAAAGGAAATATCCACTCATGGTTTAATGCTACAACTATAGGGAGCTAGGGAACTATGAAAACCAGTGCACTAAACCTCAAGCTCTCGAGGGTAATCAGCATTAGCAGCCACCAAAGCCAAAGGAACAAGGGAAGTCTTATGCCATCACTACTGCGGAGGTGGAGCGTGATAATGAAGTCGTAAAAGGTACACTTCCTATTCACTCAAGAATGGAAAAAGTATTATTTGATTCTAGTTCTATGCATTCATTTATATCTTGAATGTTTTATAGAACTATAGAATTGAATCCCTGAAACCTTGAAGTAGAGATATCTGTAAAAACACCAAGTGGTGCAATCATTGCAACCCAAGTGTTTGACTCTTCTCCTATTGGCGTATGTGGGAAGATTCTTCCTAAAAATCTTGTAATACTTCCCTTGGTGTAATTCGATGCTATAATGGGAATGGATTGGCTCTCATTATATAGATCACATATCAACTATCAGGAAAAGTAAATATCTTTTCATATTCTGAACCATCCCATGCTCCTCTACAAATGAAAGGAAGATCATGAATCTCCTTTGAAAAATCCTTCAATGGTGTGGGTATTGATTTCCTATGAAGAAGCATACCTCTCCCAAATGGTTGAGTCGAAGGAAAGTGCCAAGCTTGAGGAAATGCCCATCATGAGGGAATATGGAGATGTATTTCCCGAAGAGTTACCCGGAATTCCCCCGGATCGTGAGGTAGAGTTCTCAATTGAACTTATGCCCGGAGATACTCCTATCTAGAAGTGTCCCTATAGGATGGCTCCTATCGAACTGGAGGAGTTAAAGAAGCATCTACAAGAGCATCTGGACAAAGGGTTCATACGCCATAGTGCATCACCTTGGGGTGCACCAGTGCTCTTTGTGAAGAAGAAGGATAGAATAATGCGGTTGTGTATCGATTATCGGGAACTCAAAAAGATCACCATAAAGAACAAGTATCATATACCAAGTATTTATGACTTGTTCAACCAGTTAAGAGGAGCTCAATACTTCTCAAAGGTGGATCTTCATTCTGGATATCATTAGGTAAAGGTGAAGAAGGAAGATATTCAGAAGACTACCTTCCGAACAAGGTCTGACCACTATGAGTTTTTGTTGATGCCATTAGGACTTACTAATGCCCCTTAAATATTCATGGATTTGATGAATAGAGTCTTTAGACATTACCTCTACAAATTTGTGGTAGTGCTTATCGATGATATTCCCATCTACTCCAAGAGAAAGGAGGAACATGAAGAACATCTAAGATTTGTGTTGGAAACATTAAGAAAGGAGAAGTTGTATGCCAAGTTCAGCAAGTGCGACTTTTGGATGAATCAAGTCATGTTGTTGGGACATGTGATCACAAGTGAAGGAATTTATATGGATCCTTCAAATAAAAATTCGATTTAGGAATGGCCCAAGCCCTCTAGTGTCACAGAAATCCATAGTTTTCCTAGATTAGCTGGGTACTACCGACGTTTTTTGAGAAACTTCTCATGATTGTCAAGCCCGCTAACTAAGTTAACAAGGAAAGGGGTAAAGTATGTCTGGATGGAAGAATGTTAGGGAAGCTTCAAGGAGCTAAAGAGAAGTCTGATCACTACACTTGTACTCACACTACCGAAAAGTGAAGAAAGTTTTGTGATATACAGTGATGCATCAAAGAAAGGCTTGGGTTGTGTACTCATGCAAAATGAAAATGTGATAGCCTACGCCTCACGACAGTTGAAGATCCATGAGCAGATTTACCCGACGCATGATCTAGAGCTGGCATCCATGATTTTTGCCTTGAAAATATGGAAGCACTACCTTTATAGTGAGAAGTGTGACATATACACTGACCACAAGAGCCTAAAGTATATATTCACACAAAAGTATCTCAACACACGTCAAAGGAGAGGGTTAGAGATAATCAAGGATTATGATTGCTCTATTCACTATCATCCTGGAAAGGGGAATAAGGTATCTGATTCTCTAAGCAGAAAAGAACCTGCTACTCTATCCATGTTGCGGATTGAGAAAGACCCTATCTTCTTGGATATGCAAATAATGGATTTGGGAATCATAAGGGAAGGGGATACATCCTACCTTTCACAAATTATTGTCCAACCATCCATCCAGGAGAAGATTAAGGAAGCACAAAGGGATGATGTGGAGATACAAAAGAGGGTAAATGCAGTAATGGAAGGGAAGATGCAGGAGTTCCATATTGATGATGATGGTGTAATTCGGTTTGGAATGCGGCTTTGTGCGCCTTCATCGCCTGGGATAAAGAAGGATCTATTGGATAATGCACATAGCTCAATATTCTCTATCCATCCTGGAAGTACCAAAATGTACTGTGATCTTCGAGAACACTTCTGGTGGGATAACATGATGAAGGAGATTGCGGAATATATATCAAGGTGCTTGGTATGTCAGCAAGTTAAAGTTTGGCGACAAAAGTCCAAAGGTATGATACATTCATTGCCTATACCCATGTGGAAATGGGAAAATGTAACTATGGAATTTGTCACGGGTCTCCCGAAGACGTCAAAGGGAAATAATGTGATATGGGTTGTGGTTGACTGACTCACCAAGACTTCCCATTTTATCTCTATTCAGGAAGACCTCTTTCTTGAAAAACTTGAAAAGATATATGTGAAGTAAGTGGTGAGACTGCACGGTGTTCCACTCTCAATTGTCTCTAACCGTGATCCAAGGTTCACATATAAATTCTGGAGGAGTCTTCAACATGCTTTGAGTACTAAATTAAATTTCAGCATGGCCTATCACCCCCAAACTGATGGCCAGTCTGAAAAAACTATTCAGACGCTTGAAGATATGCTAAGATTCTGCTCTCTTGAATTCAAAGGTGGTTGGGATCAACATCTCCCATTGGTTGAGTTCTCATACAACAATAGCTTCCACTCGAGTATTTAGATGGCTCTGTATGAAGCTCTTTATGGGAAGAGGTGTAGAACTCCAACCTGTTGGGATGAAGTTGGAGAAAGAAAGCTACTTGGACCTGATCTTGTTCAAGAGATGACAGATAAGGTTCAAGTCATCCAGAAACACATCAAAGCTACTCAAAGTCGGAAAAAGATCTATGATGAAAATCGTCGAAGGGACTCGGAGTTCGACGTTGGAGATAAAGTCTTCCTTCGAATATCTCCATGGAAGAGATTCATGCGATTTGGGAAGAAAGGGAAGCTAAGCCCAATGTATATTGGACCCTTTGAGATCCTTGAGCACATAAGAGTTGTGGCCTATCGTCTTGAACTTCCACCGAATATGGATCAAGTTCATGATGTGTTTCACGTATCATTATTGAGGAAGTACATACCAGAACCCTCACATGTACTAAACTTAGAGGTGGTGCATCTAGAAGATGATCTCTCCTATGAGGAGAAACCATTAAAGATTCTGGATCAGAGAGATATGGTTCTATGCAACAAGACAACCCATCTTTTCAAAGTTTTGTGCAGGAAACATAAGTTTGAGGAAGCAACTTGGGAACCAGAAGAGGCAATGAAGGATAATTACCCTCACTTGTTTGTGTAAAGTGAAATTTCGGGGGTGAAATTTCTTAAGGGGGGAAGAATGTAGCGACCCAAAGTTTTTCAATGGAAATTCTCTTCTTATAATTATTTGATAAAATCACATGAAAACACAACATAATAAACTACTAAGTGCTAAGTTACCTTTAAACATAAGTTTGTCACTTTTGTGTTATGAATTCCTAAAATCCGACATACACGGTTGTGTTCAAGATGATTTTTGGAGTCTAATGAAACATAAATAATTTTCGTTGAATAGTAACATAACCCTATGAATAGTAACCTACCCTTATGAATAGTAATATGAACCTTATTAATAGTAAATCATCCAACATAAGAGTAACCTTACCCATGAATAATTAAATAAAATTAAAGCATCTTAGAAAGTGACAATTTGACCTTAGTAAACGTTTTGGTATTTTGTAAGTCATAAATAATTAATTATAATTTATTTATTTATTTAAAATAAAACACATTTTCTTAAAATGTTTTCATTAATTATCAAATCAATGTCTTATAGTTTTTATATAATCTTATAAGACCCTACATAATTTTTGAAAGCACTATAAAATCAGTTTTAATTTTAAAACTGTTTTTGTAAGTGAATTATGATTTTAATTAAATATTAAATTAATAATATTTAGAAAATTATTTTTGAAAAATGAAATTCATTTTTGGATTCTAAATTTCAAAAAATGGTTGGGGTAAATTTTTGGGATTTTTCTGAGATACCTGAATTTTTTATGAATGGTGAAATACGATAATTTACAAAATAAGCTAAATAAGCTAATTATAGAGTCATGTGTGATGTTCTGCTGATGTAAGCCCACTTGGTTTGGGATCACATGATAAAATTACTATTATTGGTCATTCAAAACTCATTATTCCTTGTCTTAGGGGAAATTAATAAACTAATGAATTTTATATTAAGAAAACCCCTCTCCCCTCCACTATAAAAACCACCCTTCACACACTCATTTCCTCACACCTCTCAAGCTCCAAGACTTATCTAAACTCTGCCCAAACACATTCCCTATCCCCTCCCCCAAGTCCAAGAGCTTCTGGTATCATCAAAAGACCAATATTAGGCCCTTAAGGAGGTTCTCAAGAGCAGGATTCAAGAGGTAATTTCTCTCCCTCTTCTCCTTTAATTTCCTTTCAATTTCAAGTTCATTTCTTGATATCTATCCCCATATCTTCATCAAAATGTTATTTTAACTCCATTATTATTAATATACTATAATTTTATGATTATAATAGGATATTATATCATCCAACACCCTTTCCCTCTTCCTTTTATTTTATTAAAGATAACGTTGTTTGTGAGGTGTTAATTTATCACCTTCAAGAACGATAAGTTTTCTTCTTCCATTTCTACATTCAGATATGGTCATGAAACCATTTTTATGGTTGAAACAGAACATTTTATATGTATTATGTCCTATTTAAAGTTATGGAAATAACTTATGGCCATATTACTAAGTGATAAATTAAAACAGGTTTGTTGTGATCGAAAAACCGCCCAAATTAACCCAAACAATCATCATTTAATACTTATCTAATGATTCATCCACATGGATATAATATGATTAATTATAAGATCATTATAACTCCTGTAATATCATTAATAACATATAATATCAATTCTATATGTTTACACATGTTCTAACCAAACTTCAATTTAAGAATACAAGTGAACCACTCAAGAAAACCATAAAAACAAACATTCCCGAACAATGTTTTTTTTAAACTCTATAACTCATCCAGAGGCACATAAAATCACTTAATGAAACCATAATGAACCATATTAATGTACACAGGGTTATGGATTCCTAATTAATGAATATAATTTCATTATACAGGACATTAAAGAGAAGGAAGCATTCAGATACAAGGTAAGGGGAAATCTCGAACCCAATTTTCTTCCTTCAGGTTCTCCCTCTTTCCCTCCATTTTTGATATGGTTACTCATTAAAGATCATTTTTTCATCATTTTTTTCATTTTTTGGGATATACATGTTTACCACTACTGTTTATGTCAAACAAAATGTTTTTCAAAAGAACTCTTCTTTTAAGAACTCACCTTTTACTTCTCATTCAAGGTTGATGGTTCTTGTATCAAGTATGTTATTCCCTCTTTGTTTTGGGAACCCAAAGTTTATGAATGTGTTATTATGCGATGTAAACCATTAATTTCCATGGGTTACTTATTTTCACTTTTTATATATGTTCCATGTGGCAATCATGATGATGATAATGTTATGATGTGACGGGTGCGCCCGGAATTGTATAGCGCAATATGAATGATTGAATGTGACGGGTGTGGCTGGAATTATATAGTGCTCCAATGCATTGGGTGAAGTGATGAATCTCATGAGTAAATGTGAAATTATGTGTGAACAAGATTCTGTCTTGGTTCACAAGTATGTTTGGTAGTTAACCACTAAGACACGATGTTTCATTTTTATGCATTGCCACATTTCAAGTCTTATATTTATGATTCCTCTCATGTTCATGATATTTTTCCCATGTTATGATTATGCTCAACCCATACTATATTGTTCTTATCTATCCTCTTAATGGGCTTCTATCTTACCCCTTTTTATGTATATCCTCAGGTTGATACATGTACTAAGGAGAGTACAGGTGTCAATAAGAAACTAGAGAAGAAGAAATTAAATAAATTTTTATGCTTGATGTTGTAATTGTTATGTATGGTCCTAGTTTTCCCAAGACACTAAACCTTTGGATCCTCTATGTGTAATTCTATTATGTTGTTTATCTTTAAAATAATGTAATAGTAAAGTAAGAAAAGGCAGGGTCACTATAGTTGGTATCAGAGGAAAGGTTTAGTTAATTTGGGAATTAGGATTAGTGAACCCTAGAGAAAACCTATATCATGAGACTAAGTACAAATATGTACACAAGAATATTTACATAGGGATCCCATATGTTATGTTTTTGGTATAAATTATTTAAATGAATAAGTTATTCATGACATGTTTACTTATGTTTTTTTCTAACCTTTTCTATTTTAGAAAATGGTGGGAACCAGGAGAAATCATGCCAACAACTCATGCGAGGGCCAATGCAATGAACGATATCCCCAATGATTTGGGAGGTGGATTTCAAAACTTCATGGTGATGCTTAACCAATTATCTCAGGTTATGAACAATAACCATAATAATGGGGAATGTCCTCCTTCACCAAAGAGGGAGAAACTGGCTGTTGAATGTTTTATGTGGCAACGACCACCGACGTTTAGTGGATCTTCCGATCCACTAGTTGCGGAACAGTGGGTCAACTCCATGGAGAAAATATTTTTTGTGCTTCACTGTTCTGAGATGGAGAAGGTGACTCTATCTGTTTATCGATGGAGAAGTCGATCAATGGTGGGAGTTGATTAAGAACACCAAGCGAAGGGAGGAAAATGAAGAGATGGAATGGGAAGACTTTAATATAATGTTTATTAATAAGTATTTCTAGTGAAATCTTCATACGAAGATGGAGAGAGAATTCATAGAGCTCAAGAAAAAAGAAGGAGAATCTGTCACAACCTATTAAGCGAATTTCATAAGGCTTGCAAGGTACACTTCGAGGTTTGTTATCAACAATGATAGCAAAATTGATAGATTCTTTAGTGGATTAAAACCACACCTTCGAAAGGCTCTTGAAATTTGAGACTTTGGGAGTTATGAAGAAGTTGTTCGGTGTTCTCTCAAAGTAGAGATGGAGTTTGGAGAATGGTCCCATGGCTATGGTGATAAGAAACGAAAGATGGAGTTTCATGATGGAGGATCTAATGACAAAAGTGGGAAGAAAACTCAACGACCCACATGCCAAAAATGTGGGAAGTTGCACCTTGGGAACTGCCTCAAAGGGATGGGGAAGTGCTTCAAGTGTGGGAAAGAAGGATATCATGCCCAAGAGTGTCGAAAAGACATGAAAAGGAAGGATAATGTAGCTGATTAAAGGAAAGAACCACTCATGGTTCAATGCTACAACTGTAGGGAGATAGGGCACTATGAAAACCAGTGCACTAAACCTCAAGATCTCGAGGGTAATCAGCATCAGCAGCCACCGAAGCCAAAGGAACAAGGGAAGTCTTATTCCATCACTACTGTGGAGGTGGAGCATGATAATGAAGTTGTACGAGGTACACTTCCTATTCACTCAAAAATGGAAAAAGTCTTATTTGATTCTAGTTCTACGCATTCCTTTATATCTTACAAGTTTTCTAGAACTATAGAATCGAAGCCTCGAAACCTTGAAGTAGAGATATCTGTAAAAACACCAAGTGGTGCAATCATTGCAACCCTAGTGTTTGACTCTTCTCCTGTTGGCGTATGTGGGAAGATTCTTCCGGAAAATATCTTAATACTTCCCTTGGTGGAATTCAACACTATAATGGGAATGGATTGGCTGTTGTTATATAGAGCACATATCAATTGTCAGGAAAAGGAAATATATTTTCATATTCCGAACCATCCCATGCTCCTCTAAAAATGAAATGAAGATCATGAATCTCCTTTGAAAAATACTTCAATGGTGTGTGTGTTGATTCCCTATGAATAATCATACCTCGCCCAAATGGTTGAGTTGAAGGAAAGTGCCAACCTTGAGGAAATGCCCATCATGAGGGAATACGGGGATGTATTTCCCGAAGAGTTACCCGGAATTCCCTTGGATAGTGAGGTAGAGTTATCAATTGAACTCATTCCTGGAGCTACTCCTATCTCGAAGTGTCCTTATAGGATGGCTCCTATCGAATTGGAGGAGTTAAATAAGCAGCTGCAAGAGCATCTGGACAAAGGGTTCATACACCCTAGTGCATCACCTTGGGGTGCACCAGTGCTCTTTGTGAAGAAGAAGGATGGAACAATGCGGTTGTGTATCGATTATTGGGAACTCAACAAGATAACCATAAAGAATAAGTATCCTCTACCAAGGATTGATGACTTGTTTGACCAGTTAAGAGGAGTTAAATACTTTTCAAAGGTGGATCTTCATTCCGGATATCATCAGGTAAAGGTGAAGAATGAAGATATTCAGAAGACTGCCTTCTGAACAAGGTATGGGCACTATGAGTTTTTGGTGATGCCCTTCGGACTTACTAATTCCCTTTAAATCTTCATGGATTTGATGAATAGAGTCTTTAGACATTACCTCGACAAATTTGTGTTAGTATTTATCGATGATATTCTCATCTACTCCAAGAGCAAGGAGGAACATGAAGAACATCTAAGACTTGTTTTGGAGACATTAAGAAAGGAGAAGTTGTACACCAAGTTCAACAAGTGTAAATTTTGGATGAATCAAGTCACGTTCTTGGGATATGTGATCACAAGTGAGGGAATTTCTATGGATCCTTCAAAGACAAAGGAGATTGAAAAATTTCCCAGGCCCTCTAGTGTCATAGAAATTCGTGGTTTCCTTGGATTATCTGGGTACTACTGATGTTTTTTGAGAAACTTCTCACGATTTTCAAGCCCGCTAACTAAGTTAACAAGGAAAGGGGTAAAGTATTTCTGGATGGAAGAATGTGAAAGAAGCTCAAGAGAAGTCTGATCGATGCACCTGTACTCAAACTACCTAAAAGTGGAGAAAGTTTTTTGATATACAGTGATGCTTCAAAGATAGGCTAGGGTTGTGTACTCGTGAAAAATGACAATGTGATAGCCTACGCCTCATGATAGTTGAAGATCCATGAGCAAAACTACTCGACGCATGATCTAGATCCGGAAGCCATGATTTTTGCCTTGAAAATCGGGCAACACTACCTTTATGGTGAGAAGTGTGACATATACACCGACCACAAGAGCTTAAAGTATATATTCACACAAAAGGATATCAACATGCGTCAAAGGAGATGGTTAGAGCTAATCAAGGATTACGATTGCTCTATTCACTATCATCCTGGAAAGGGGAACAAGGTAGCTGATGCTCTAAGTAGAAAAGAACCAGCTACTCTATCCATGTTGTGGATTGAGAAAGACCCTATCTTCTTGGATATACAAAGAATGGATTTGGGAATCATAAGGGAAGGGGATACATCCTACCTTTCCCAAATTATTTTCCAACCATCCATCCAGGAGAAGACTAAGGAAGCACAAAGGGATGATGTGGAGATACAAAAGAGGATGAATGCAGTAATGGAAGGGAAGTTGTAGGAGTTCCATATCGATGATGATGGTGTAATTCGGTTTGGAACGTGGATTTGTGTGCCTTCATCACCTGGGATAAAGAAGTAGCTATTGGATAATGCACATAGCTCAATATTCTCTATCCATCCTGGGAGTGCCAAAATGTACCGTGATCTTGGAGAACACTTCTGGTGGGATAACATGAAGAAGGAGATTGTGGAATATATATCAAGGTGCTTGGTATGTCAGCAAGTTAAAGCTGAGTGACAAAAGTCCAAAGGTATGATGCAGCCATTGCCTATACCCATGTGGAAATGGGAAAATGTTACTATGGAATTTGTCACAGGTCTACCGAAGACGTCAAAGGGAAATAATGTGATATGGGTTGTGGTTGACCGACTCACCAAGACTGCCCATTTTATCGCTATTCGGGAAGACCTCTTGCTTGAACAACTTGCAAAGATGTATGTGAAGGAAGTGGTGAGACTGCACGATGTTCCACTCTCAATTGTCTCTAACCATGATCCAAGGTTCACATCTAAATTCTGGAGGAGTATTCAACATGCTTTGAGTACTGAATTAAATTTCAGCATGGCCTATCACCCACAAACTGATGGCCAGTCTGACATAACTATTCAGATGCTTGAAGATATGCTAAGATCCTTCTCTCTTGAATTCAAAGGTGGTTGGGATCAAAATCTCCCATTGGTTGAGTTCTCATACAACAATAGCTTCCACTCAAGTATTAAGATGGCTCCGTTTGAATCTCTTTATGGTAAGTGGTGTAGAACTCCAACCTGTTGGGATGAATTTGGAGAAAGAAATCTACTTGGACCTAATCTTGTTCAAGAGATGACAGAGAAGGTTCAAGTCATCCAGAAACACATCAAAGCTGCTCAAAGTCGGAAAAAGAGCTATGCTGACAACCGTTGAAGGGACTTGGAGTTTGACGTTAGAGATAAAGTCTTCCTTTGAATATCTCCATGGAAGAGAGTCATGTGATTTGGGAAGAAAGGGAAGCTATGCCTAAGGTATATTGGACCCTTTGAGATCCTTGAGTGCATAGGATCTGTGGCCTATCGTCTTGCACTTCCACCGAATATGGCTCATGTTCATGATGTGTCTCATGTATCATTACTGAGGAAGTACATACCAGACCCATCACATGTACTAAACTCAGAGGTGGTGTAGTTGGAAGATGATCTCTCCTATGAGGATCATCCAGTAAAGATTCTGGATCGGAGAGATAAGGTTCTACGCAACAAGACAACCCATCTTTTCAAAGTGTTGTGGAGGAACCATAAGTTTGAGGAAGCAACTTGGGAACCAGAAGAGGCAATGAAGGAGAAGTACCCTCACTTGTTTGTGTAAATTGAAATTTCGGGGGCGAAATTTCTTAAGGGGGGAATAATGTAACGACCCAAAGTTTTTCAATGGAAATTCTCTTCTTATAATTATGTCATAAAATCACATGAAAACAAAACATAATGAACTACTAAGTGCTAAGTGACCTTTAAACATAAGTTTGTCACTTCTGTGTTTTGAATTTCTAAAATCCGACATACACGGTTGTGTTCAAGATGATTTTTGGAGTCTAATGAAACAAAAATATTTTTTGGTGAATAGTAACATACCCTTGTGAATAGTAAACAACCATTATGAATAGTAAATCATCCAAAAAAAGAGTAACCTTACCCATGAATAATTAAATAAAATTTAGGCATCTTAGAAAGTGACAATTTGACCTTAGTAAACGTTTTGGTATTTTGTAAGTCATAAATAATTAATTATAATTAATTAATTAATTTAAAAGAAAAATTATTTTCTTAAAATGTGTTCATTAATTATCAAATCAATGTATTATAGTTTTTAGATAATTTTATAAGACCCTACATAATTTTTGAAAGCACTATAAAATCAGTTTTAATTTTAAAAATTGTTTTTTAAGTAAATTATGATTTTAATTAAATATTAAATTAATAATATTTAGAAAATTATTTTTGAAAAATGGACTTCATTTTTGAATTATACACGTTGAAAAATGTTTGGGGTAATTTTTTGGGATTTTTCTGAGATACTTGAATTTTTTATGAATAGTGAAATACCATAATTTACAAAATAAGCTAAATAAGCTAATTATAGAGTCATGTGTGATGTTCTGCTGATGTAAGACCACTTGGTTCAGGATCACATGATAAAATTATTATTCTTGGTCATTCAAGACTCACTATTCCTTGTCTTAGGGGAAATTAACAAACTAATGAATTTTATATTAAGGAAACCCCTCTCCCCTCCACTATAAAAACCACCCTTCACACCCTCATTTCCTCACACCTATCAAGCTTCAAGACTTCTATAAAATCTGACCAAACACCTACCCTATCCCCTCCCCCACGTCCAAGAGCTTCTGGTCTCATCAAAATACCAAGCTTAGGCCCTTAAGGAGGTTCTCAAGAGGAGGATTCAAGAGGTAATTTCTCTCCCTCTTCTCCTTTAATTTCCTTTCAATTTCAAGTTCATTTCTTGATCTCTACCCCCTATCTTAATCCAAATGGTATTTTAACTCCAGTATTATAAATATAATGGAATTTTATGATGCTAATTGGATATTATATCATCCAACCCCCTTTCCCTCTTCCTTTTATTTTACTAAAGAGAACGTTGTTCGTGAGGTGTTAATTTATCTCCATCAAGAACGACAAGTTTTCTTCTTCCATTTCTATATTCAGATCTGGTCATGAAACCATTTTTATGGTTGAAACAGAACATATTATATGTATTAAGTCCTATTTAAAGTTCTGGAAATAACTTATGGCCATATTACTAAGTGATAAATTAAAACAGGTTCGTTGTGATCGAAAAACCGCCCAAATTAACCCAAACAATCATCATTTAATTATTATCTAATGATTCATCCACATTGATATAATATGATTAATTATAAGATCATTAAAACTACTGTAATATAATTAATAACATGTAATATCAGTTCTGTATGTTTACCCATGTTCTACCTGAACTTCAATTTAAGAATACAAGTGAACCACTCAAGAAAACCATAAAAACAAACATTCCCGAACAATGTTTTTTTTAAACTCTATAACTCATCCAGAGGCACATAAAATCACATAATGAAACCATAATGAACCATATTAATGTACACAAGGTTCTGGATTCCTAATTAATGAATATAATGTCATTATACAGGACATTAAAGAGAAGGAAGCATTCGGATACAAGGTAAGGGGAAATCTCGAACCCAATTTTCTTCCTTTGGGTTCTCCCTCTTTCACTCCATTTTTGATATGGTTACTCCTTAAAGATCATTTTTCATAATTCTCTTTCATTTTATGGGATATACATGTTTACCACTACTGTTTATGTCAAACCAAATTTTTTCCAAAAGAACTCTTCTTTTAAGAACTCACCTTTTACTTCTCATTCAAGGTTGATGGTTCTTGTATCAAGTATGTTATTCCATATTTGTTTTGGGAACCCAATTTTTATGAATGTGTTCTTATGAGATGTAACTCATTCCTTTCCATGGTTTAGTTATGTTCACTTTTGATATATGTTCCATGTGGCAAGCATGATGATGATAATGTTATGATGTGATGGGTCCGCCCAGAATTATATAGCGCAATATGAATGATTGAATGTGACGGGTGCACCTGGAATTATAAAGCGCTCCAATGCATTGGGTAAAGTGATGAATCTCATGAGTAAATGTGAAATGATGTGTAAAAAATATTCTAGCTTGGTTCACAAGTATGTGTGGTAGTTAACCACTAAGACACGATGTTTCATTTTTATGCATTGCCACATTTCAAGTCTTATTTTTATGCTTCCTATCATGTTCATGATCTTTTTCCCATGTTATGATTATGCTAACCCCATGATATATTGTTCTTATATATCCTCTTACTAGGCTTCTAGATCACCCCTTTTGATGTATATCCTCATGTGGCTACATTTACTAAGGAGAGGACAAGTGCCAATAAGAAGCTAGAGAAGAAGAAATTAAATAAATGTTTATGCTTGATGTTGTAATTGTTATGTATGGTCCTAGTTTTACCAAGACACTAAGCCTTGGGATCCTCTATGTGTAATTCTATTATGTTTTTTATCTTTAAAATGATGTAATAGTAAATTAAGAAAAGGTAGGGTCGCTATAGTGCTGGCTGGCCATGTGGCTCGATCGGTTGGCCGCGTGCTGGCTGGCCGTGTTGCCTGGCCGGTTGGCCGTATGCCGGTGGGCCTTGTGGCCCGGCTGGCCACACGGTGGGGAGGGTCCCCCCCCCCATTTACCGTAATGGAATGGGCGCCTAGCGCCGGTTTAGGTAACCTCAGGACCCTTCGGGTCCCGCCTATAGCGCGCATCGGCGGCCGGCTCAGCCGGCCGCCCTCCCCTGTCTGCTGCGGCCTAAGGTCGCGGTCCTTCTCTGGCGCGGCGTAACGTAGCCGCACCCAGCTTCTCTTCCATGGCCTGCCCTGGCCGCAGCTCATCTCCACTGCCCGGCGTGACGGCGCCGCGCCACCTTCACCGAGGCCCGGCTTTCATCCGCGCGGCACGATGGTGGCGCGCCTTTCCAGTGACCCGGCGGTCTTGCCCCACTGGTTTCTTCACGTCCGGTCTGACGCTGGCCGCCGTTGTCCGCTTCCATCGTCAACAACAAACAAGATCAAAGGGGGGAGGGTCGGTCCGTGTTCGATCGGTCTGAACCCTCCATGTTATGTTGATAACAATCGTCATAACGTATTCCAAAATATTATACGACGTAGAATGGAAACAAAACAACTCAAACCCCTACCTTGCTTGTCGGTGATTGACGACGGAGTCGCGGAAGGAGGACGTCATTCCGTCAATGTCGGAGGAGGAAGAGGGTACTCGCCGTTGACGGACGAGCGTTCGAAGGTGACGAAGTTGAAGATGACGTCGGCATTCTTCGTGGTCGTTGCTTCCCTTTATTTCCCAGGTTGAAGAAGGAAGAAGATGCTGACGGTTCTTCGTGTTCTTCGTTGAGAGGATGTTCTCTCAATTTCTTCAAGGCTCCACCAGATGAAAGTGCCAACCAAAATAAAATAATATATTTGCCTATTATTTTATTGTTGGCATGAATTCAAAATAATTCAAATAATTAATTAATGAACCATTAATTAATTCATGTGGAGTTGGCACTTTAATGAGGGAAGGAAGGTGAAGAATTTCAAAGGTTTCCCCCACTTTATGGAGAGTTAAAAGGGGGTTAATTATTGTGTGGGACCCACCCCTTTGATTGCAAGAGAGGTTAAAACTTCGGGTGGGCCCCACCAAATAATATCTTCCCAAGGGATCTTATGTGTGGGTGGGCCCCACCTCTAACTTCCCTTTGAAGGTTTTAACCATCTCAAATAAAAATAAGTACACCTTATTTTTATTTAATTTAATTAAAAACCCCCAAAAACTATCTTCTACTCTTGTTAAAACGCAATTGCGGTGAAGGACTCACTAAGCAATCATCGACGCTGCGAGTTCAACAGTGCCATCGGATTTCAGTTTCGAGCACCGGTTCAAAATTTATAAAATCTCGTATGTATGTTTACTGAACGTACCCGAACAAAACTTCAGAAATTGATTCCAAACACACTGGGCCTCAGAATCAAGCACCGTCAGAAACTACAGACTAGTAAAATTCTCATGTATTTAAAAAAAATTCCATAGTAAATCCAGGTCTTTACAACTTGAATGAATGATAATACAAGTATAAAAATTTTAAAATGGGTAAAAAATACCTGAGTTGATTGTTTCTTTGAAAATTTTTAAATTGAATTGATATTTTATTTGGAATTTGAAAATTTGATCCAACATTGATAATCATTATATTTTATTTTGAATTTAAATAATGATAACATTGGTTCCCTCTAATTTTTAATATTTAGATTTTATGTTTGGGGACATGTATATTTTAAGTATGGGAGTATTTGATACACTCATTTTCCATTCATATTTTTAATCAATTTTCAATGATTTTAAATGAATTTAAATGAACAATTCCAATGAATTACAATGTTTTATTAAAATGTGAGAAAATATGAATGTGGAGTTAAAATGAATAAAAATAAATAATTTTTATAAGATATTGAAGTTTGGAATTTATTTTATTATTCTTTTAAGCTTTACTTTTTTATTTGAATGATTTTCAGGTTTGTTTACCAAAAAAAATAATTCCCATTATCTAGCCCTCAACCAAAGGCCCCAATAGTACACTTATCTAGGAGGGCTCAGCTGACCATACAGAGCCCTAGGAAGGCTTTCCATGAGGTGTAAGAGGTCACACGGGGGAACCAGGATCATGTTTTTCATAGATATTCCAAGGTTTGTAGGAGCTCTTCGGCCCACGAGACATATCCATGAGGCAACATGAGTAGCTTGTCAGGATGGTGTGGTCCATGCTGGCAACGAGGGCCCTCCAGACCCTCACTAACTTTGCTGAGCTGAGCTACCGCACGTTTCATTATAAAATATTGTGGAGCCGCTCAACTGTTTTGATGCAGGACACATTTTTTAAGTGTTACTATTCATTTTGGCGTCATCCTACCTCGGTCCCATTTTCCCACTCTCAGACACCATGCACCACCATCTCCTCTTGACTATGTCTCCCTCTGTTGCATTTCTCTCACCATCCACCACCTAAAACTGTCGGGAACCACCATTGTCATGCCCGGAAAGATCAGTCTCAAATTGTTGTTCACATCCACCACCCCTGATCACCATGGATCACCTTTGAATCCTTAGTCAACCACCATGATCCATTTTGAGCTTCATCCAACCACTTTGAAGGTCAGATTAAGGGGGTCTCATTTATCATTTTTCTACTACCATACCTCACCTTGCCTCTGTCAAAATTCCACTAAACCCGTGCAAAGCCACACAAACTATCCAGACACACCAAAGTCACTGACCTAGGTGGACTTATTCTACACTGAATTAATAAAACCACTATAATCTATGGGGTATTTTTAAAAATTAAATCCCATGGGTCTTTAGGGATAATTTTAATAGTATATTTAATCATGGTAGAGACCCACACCTTGGTTCACCTATAAAACAAGAGCTTTGCCCACTGTCATAAGGATCCACCACCATGAGGAGAGGCTGAAGCCAGGATATTACCTCTTCTTCTGATTCTCTTCAATCGTGATTTATCACTTTAATAAATCCTAAAAGATATAATTATTCCTATGGAATAATTATATTACCACTAAATCACTTCATAATCATTTATTAATTATGGTATGTTCGTGTTTGGGTCGGTCTAACCAACTACTTGAACAATTCTATAAAATAATATCATGGATAACTATGAGAACTTAATTACTAATAATATATGAAATAAATATTTAAATAATGATTTTATTTTTGTTTTAGAACGGTAATATTAATTTTAAACTCATTAATTAAGATACTAATGTTTTTTCATTAAAAATCATTGAAACATGATCATTGTCGATTTCTTATTTAAGGATTATAACCAAAAATCTCATAGAATGAAATTATAACATTAAAATAATTATAAATCATCCATTCCAATACCTTATATGATCTAGTAATGATGAAATTTTGGAGAATAATGAATAATATCATTGTTTTTATGAAACTAGTTCTAAACGATCAAGATTACTCATACCTGATATTGAAAATAGATAGTAACTAACTAATGTGCATGTTAAGAATAATTATAAATGAAGTTTATAAAAGTTTATAAATATGGATAAGGTTATGAAATAAGTTATTAAGATAGTTATTTTTTATACAAGATATTCAAGCACATTAATGGAAGTCAGGAATTAAGTTAAGGGGTTCTTTTTATCAAATTTAATTTCTTGAGACATATTTAATATTATGCACTGTGATATCTTTCATATGGTTTGATCACTGTATAATGGATTTATTAAACCATATTCATGTTATTCATGGTGTTTGAAGATCCATGATGTGTTCTTTATTTAAATGGATTTCGATTCAAAGGATATAATGACTATAAGGGTTTCTAGTCTTTATTTTTGTACTTTGAGACTTATTCCATATCACTACTTGTTTTCATGTCATTTTACCAAGTTAATGATGAGAATAAAATGGATTACAGATCCATCTCAAGTATTTATCTTACAATTATTTTGACTTAAAGGTTTCCAAATCCATAAAATTTACTTCTCTAATTTCATTTTCAAATTAAAATTTTCTTTGAGAGATAATCCATCTACAGAATTTGTATTCTTTCTTAAACCCTCATCGTTTTTTTTGGTTTTTCATGGGGATTTACATTTACCCTCAAAATTTCATTTCTCCTTGACTCATGTTTTACCCAAATTTTTTCTTATAAGTGAAACTGGCCTTGTCTCTTCTTTTTGGTTGGGAACCTCCCTTTTCCAAATCTATATTCATTGGATGATTTTGAGGATGTCCCTATTGATTCCTTTATAGCCTATCAACCCATAAGCCACTAAGCGGTGCCCTGAGATGGTTGGTCACATGACCTAAAGCACACCTCCACATATACAAGAGGCTATCGATTAGCAGCAAGGGCCTATGGTGTGTATGTGGGGAGACTATTCCCTCTTGATCAGAGTGTAGAACAATGGTATATAATAATGGTAAGTAGCATAAATTGTAATAACCAATTAGTAGTGGAATAAGAATAAATCGTTCAAACATAACCAAAAGGTAGAAGCTAAATCAATATCAGATACAAAAATGATGATCATGTCATGATGCTATGAAAAAGGTAAGTACATAGGATATAGGAGTACAGACATATACAACATGCTGAACAAAAGGAAAAAACAAAATTTTCCTCCAATAGCATCACGAGCATAGGATAAGTCTTATGCTCCCATACTATATCCTAGTATTGAAAATCAAACATCATAAGTTGGGATCTTCCCTTTATTTATCCCTGCAGTCATGAAGTCTTTTTATGTACTATAGGTAGATCAAACTGGGTGTGAGATATACTCAGTAGGCCACCACCAATGGTGTCTATAAATATCTAGTATTTTCATATAAAATGAGTAGTGTGCTTGGTCCAGGTTCCTCATGGGTTACCCAACCGACACTACCTACTTCGTCCTAATACAAATATCTTTGAACCAAGGTCAACTTGTGTATGTATAGTATATAAATGAAAGTTTATAAATAAAATTATATAAGTCTGTTGGCATACATGTATGGAAAACATATCTAGGTCTTCAGAAGATCCAAGTGTAAACATAGACCAAACCCATGAAGGTTCCGGGCGCAGCGGAAGCGCGTGGGTGGATGTGCCAACTTGGATTTTTGTCATTAGAAATGATCAATCCGAGATCAATACGAAGATAAACGCCAGTCTCCACGGATTGAATCACAGAAAAATACAAAGAAGAAGGTTTGTCCCGGAACCACAAACAAGGATCATTAGAGGTTGATTATAATTAATTTAATTAATTATAAATAAATACCTTTTGGGTGTTCTTTCTTCATTGATGTTCTTGATCACATTGTCGATGTGATCCGTCGTTGCATCGCAGAAGCCAAGTGTAGACTCCCTCTAGCGGTGATCCACACATGTACCTCGTATCTCTGGATGTCGCCAAAGGATTCTACGGGTGCTATCCTGGAGAAGCCTTTGCTTGCGTTGTCCGCCTTAGATCATCTTGATCCGATGGAAGAGGATCTCTCTCGGTCTTGAGAGTGTTCTTGGAGGAAGAGGTTCTTTCGGCCTTGAAAGAATTCTCCATAATTGTTGTGTTTCACATGGGGTAGGAAAAGAGTTGCGGTTGTGAGGATATTTATAATCAGGTTTGAGGTTGTAGAGTTATGACAATAAATAAACGTGTTACGCGTTTTATTTATTTCATTGACTCTTATTTAAAACCCCCATGTTGAATAATTAATTCCTTGACATGCGCCCATGCTGATTATAATAAATATCATTTAAAACAATATTATATCCTCAAAATCCCGACTGAAAAAACTACATGGCATGTATTAATAAATACACGGCGTGCACTTGTTTTTCATTGAAAACTACACGGCGTGTACATTAAATGTACACGGTGTGTATATCTTGTTTTCATTTATTCATTTCCATTCCATAAATAAAACTACACGGCATGTAATTATTAATACACGGCATGTACTCGTTTTCCATGAAAAACTACACGGTGTGTAATCTTTAATACACGGCATGTATATCTTGTTTTTCACTTCCTTCTTCCTCCATAATTAAAACTATTTAGGCTTCCTTGAATAATTATTAAACCACATACGGGAATAATCTTTATTCTACTTGAGATACTTGAATACACTTAGTGTGTGACCCTCTAGGCCTCTTTCTCGTTGGCATTAGATGGGCTTGCCTAAAGTCCAAGATTACTGTCTAGCAACGGGTCAAGGCACCCAAGAGAAAGAAGTTGACGCTGCATTGACGTATCACCTCATACGAACTCTTACTATATAATTTAATCCCTTTGTCTCGATATCTCATCAAGCAGGTTTCATGGCAGTGTCATAAACCTATATGCTTGATCCTTCGTTCTTTGACTACCTGAAATAAACTCATCCTTCACACCATGGCCATGGAATTTAATGCGACAGTTCTATTTAAATCAAAGGGCTGAGATATCAACTTCCATAAATGGAAGGGAAAAATCCTTCCTTGACTTATCCATTAACAACATGTCACTCGTGACGCACCCAACGTACCCAACTTCCCGTCAACTGTCTGTGTGACGGTTTTCGTCAGTAAATCTAAGTGCGCGAGTCATGACATGAGTTAATGATAATCTTACAATATAAGGACCATTACACACGCTTGTAGATAGAAATGTCCGATGACACCAATACATGTACAATTGCTATTGGTGGGTCTGTTCTCATAATCTCCCATCTTGGAGATTACCAAGTGTGTACTCCATGAGAGAGAGTCTCGTCTTCTTATGAGTACTCGCACATGACGGTCTGTATACTATGTAACCTATAATAGTATGTCATCCAACCATAGAACTTTATTTAAGAATATTTTTATAGCATTTCAAGGTTCTCATCATAGCGGGGATCTTCCATGACCTTATCAATGCAACAAATATTCCGGAACATTATTATATTATAGTTATGCAGAATAATGAACAATATATAATAAGTGAACATTCATGTAATCAAAGTACAAAACAGTTGGTTCTCAGGACACCAACCCTTACAAACTCCCACTTGGACTAGAGCCAACTGCCTACGACTTTTAGTCCACTAGACCTCACATAATGATCATGTTTCTGCTGAGTCAAGGCTTTAATCAAGGGGTCCGCCATGTTGTCTTCCGTGGAAATACTACTCACTGCAACTTCACCTCTCTGAGAAAAATCCCTCAAGAGATGATACTTCCGAAGTATGTGATTTGTCCGCTGATGTGACCTTGGCTCTTTTTCAAGTGCCACCACTGCAGTATTATCACAATAGAGTGTGATAGGATCTTTACCGCTTGGTACTACATCCAGCTCTTGGACGAAGCTTCACATCCATACTACTTATTTAGCTACCTCAGAAGCTACGATATACTCGGACTCTACTGTAGAATCTGCCACCACACTTTGCTTTGATCTCTTCCAGCTCACTGCACCTCCATTCAAACTGAAGATGTATCCAGTCTGTGACTTTATGTCATTTTGATCAGTCTGGAAAATAGCATCTACATGTCCTTTGATGACTAGTTACTCATCTCCTCCATAAAATAGGAGAATATCCTTAGTACGCCTCAGATACTTAAGGATAGTCTTGACTGTCATCCAATGGCGGTCTCCTGGATCATCTTGATATTTTCCTACCGCACTTAATGCGTAAGCAACATCTAGCCTCATACATAGCATAGCATACATGACTGACCCAATCGCGGATGCGTAATGGATCCTTGCCATTCTCTTTCTTTCCTCATGTGTCTGAGGACACATTTTCTTGGAAATATGAATGCCATGTGACACTGGAAACAATCCCCTCTTGGATTGTTCCATACTGAATCTCTTCGGTATCTTGTCAATGTATGTACTTTGACTCAGGCCCAACATTCTCTTGGATCTATCACGATGGATCTTAATCCCAAGAATATATGTTGCCTCGCCCAAGTCTTTCATGGAGAAGCATTTATGCAACCATGCCTTAACTAATTATAAGATAGGTACTTCGTTTCCAATTAGTAATATGTCATCAACATATACTATTAGGAAAACGACTGCACTCCCACTAAACCTCTTGTAGACAAAAGGCTCACATTCGTTCTTAATAAAGCCAAATTCCATTACAGCTTCATCAAAACGAATGTTCCATGATCTTGATGCTTGCTTTAATCCATAAATGGATTTTTGCAACTTGCATACCTTGTTGGCATCCTTTGGAGTCACAAACCCTTCAGGTTGTGTCATGTAGACATCTTCCTGGAGGTTCCCGTTAAGGAAAGCTGTTTTGACATCCATTTTCCAAATTTCATAGTCATGGTAAGCAGCAATGGCCAATAGGATCCTGATGGATTTCAACATCGCAACCGATGAGAAGGTTTCATCATAGTCAATTCCTTGACACTGTCTAAAACCTTTTATAACCAGTCGTGCCTTGTAGGTGTTGACTTGCCCCTCCATGTCCAGTTTCTTCTTGAATAACCATTTATTACCAATAGGCTTTACATCAACTGGAGGATCTACCAAAATCCAGACTTGGTTTTGGTACATGGAATCCATTTCAGAATTCATGGCTTCTTTCCACTTGGAAATGTTTGTGCCTTCAACTGCTTCCTTGTAGGTAAGAGGATCATCATTGTCAACCAATAATGAGTCACCATCCTCGGTGACAAGAAAACCATATCATTCTGGTTCTCTCACCTCTCTCGTGCTCCTACGCAGTTCTTGTGTCTCTAGAACAGATTGTTCTTCCATGGGGCTTTGTGGAATCTGTTCTTGTACTAACTCATGTGTATCTTGAGCCTCGACTTTATCGAAGTCTATCTCGCCCCCACTATCTCTTTTGGAGATGTGATCCCTCTCAAGGAATATAGCGTTTCTTGCCACTGTAACCTTTTTGTCTGAGGGGTTGTATAGGTAATATCCCCTTGTTTCCTTGGGATATCCTATAAAGATACACTTTGTGCCTAGGGGTGCAAGTTTGTTACCTGAAGAGGCCTTAACAAATGCTTCTCTACCCCACACATGTAAATTTGATAACATGGCTTTGCGTCCACTCCATAACTCGTATGGAATACCATTTATCGATTTAGTTGGTACTTGGTTTAGTATGTGCGCTGCTATTTGTAATGCATATCCCCAAAAGGATAATGGAAGACTCGCATGACTCATCATTGATTTCACCATGTCCAACATGGTGCGGTTCCTCCTTTCACTTACACCATTCCATTGTGGCGTGTAAGGAGGAGTGAGTTGAGATAGAATCCCAAACTCCCATAATAAATCAATGAAGTCCTGATTAAGATATTCTCCTCCTCTGTCTGAGCGGAGTTTCTTAATCTTCTTACCAAGCTGGTTCTCAACTTCATTCTTGTATTATTTGAACCGATCAAAAGAATCTGACTTATACCTCATTAAGTAGATATATCCATGTCTACTAAAATCATCAGTAAAAGTTATGAAGTACGAGAACCCACCCCTTGCTTCAACTGGAAATGGTCCACACACATATGTGTGAACTAATTCTAGAAGCTCTTTAGCTCTTTCACCTTTCCCACTAAATGGGGCTTTGGTCATTTTTCCTTGTAGACATGCATGACATACACCAAGTGGTTTTAGTTCGAAAAAATCTAAATACCCATCTTGATGTAATTTTGTCAAATGTTTCTCATTGACATGACCTAGCCGGTGATGCCAAAGTTGGGTGTGGTATGAGTCATGTGAATTAACTTTGTTATCGATTGCCATTACTTGGTTTGTGTATTCTAACACATAAAGGCCGTTATATAAATGTGCCCTACCAAAACAAATGCTATCTTTATAAAAGTAGCAACATTCATTTACAAACTTGAATATGAATCCATCAGTATCTAATCTGGATACTGAAATAATGTTTTTAGTAACAGAAGGCACATAATAACAACCTTTCAAAACCAAGACCATCCCAGTAGGCAATGTGAGGTGGTAGTCTCCGACAGCTACAACAGCGAGTCTGGCTCCGTTGGCTGCTCATAGATCCACCTCACCTTGATCAATCTTTTTGAATCTACTTGGTTCCTGTATTTGGATACAGATGTGATCACCACAAGCAGTATCTAATACCCAATTAGTAGAAACAGATAGATTGCATTCGATAACAAACGCACCTGAAGCTTCCCCTTGCTTCCTTGGCTGGGTGCAGTTTTTCTTCCAGTGGCCCTTCTTGCCACATGAAAAACAAATAGCATCCTGTTCCTTTGCCTCCCCTTTGATCTTACTTTTATTGGAAGGAATTGAAGAAGCTTTGGGCCTAAAGCTCTTAGCCTTCCCATTCCTTTTATTCACCATAAGGAAAGAAGGCTTTTCACGCTTCATGTCATTATCTACTTGGCGAATAATGATAAGAAGATCAGATAGAGACTTCTCAATGTTGTTCATGTTGAAATTAACAACAAAGTTTGAGAAGCTCTGGGGGAGTGATGCAAGAATGAGATCGGTGCCCAGTTCTTCGGGGAGTTTAAACCCTAGAACCTCCAAGCGCTCAATGTAGCCAATGATCTTGACTACATGAGGCCCAGCTGGGGCACCCTCTCCAAGCTTGCTCTGAAATAGAGCCTTGGAGATCTCAAACCTTTCATGTCTTTCTCTCTCCTGGTATAGACCACGGAGGTGCTCGAGCATGCTATAGGCATCCATGTCTTAATGAGACTTCATGAGCTCACTAGACATCGATGATAGCATCAAACATTGAACATCGAGAGCATCGTTCAAATGTTGATCATAGACCATGAAATCTTCATCACTCGCCCCCGGGGTAGGAGAATCGGGAAGTGAGGACTCCAGCACATAAAACTTTCGTTCATGGTGTAGGATAACCTGAAGGCGCCTAAACCATTCCTGAAAGTTACTGCCGGTGAGGATATTTTCTTTATCCAGTTTTGATCACAGAGAAAATGTGGTTGATGAGTTTGTCATCTTGATTATACAATTTAAAAGAGCAGATTTATTAGTACATTCTTGATTACAATTTATGAGAAATAATGAATGAATTAATTAATTCTCCCACTATTTTATCAAGTCCCAATGGCCCTCACCATTGAACTCGGAATGTCCAGTTGCTTTGACATTCTAGTGGCAAGGATCCATATTTCCCTTCGCATAAACCCAACAAGGGTTGGTCAAGCTATTTGAAGGTATTTAGGTAGGCAGGTCTTTGCCAACTGTGAGCTTATAGTTCCTTGATCTGTTGAGTGGACTCCCCAATCCTGAAATCCTGACTTGGATTTCCTCAACTCTTGCCTCCAATATTACATCAATTCTAGAAAGGGCTACTTCTATTGATGTAATATGGTTAAGTTAACCCAAAACCTTTCATAAGGGCTTCCTTTATAAAATTAAGTGTCCCAACAAGGGTTGGTCAAACACATAGTTTTATTGAGTCTTTCCCTTAATCAGGTAACGGAAGGCATGGTCTGACTTAATATGGTATTGAGGTATTTTAGTCTTTATACGTAGTTTTTCATTATCACATGATTATTAATATTAAGTGATGCTTACTTAAGTGATTAACCATGTTCTGATAATGTTTACGCATAGTCCAGTTTTTATTTTATTCCATCTTTGCATGCTTGTTCATTTTATTAATTATGTGATCGCGACAACACATGCATAATAAATCAACCATGCAATCAGACTGAAATAAAATAAGATGGCATGATCATGAGCTTCTATTGGTTAGCTTATCTAGTGGTTTTGATAAGCTAACCCTGACCTAGGGAAAACACCTTGAACCTGTTGGTTCATGTTTTGCAGCTCCCACTTGTCCACCTTTGTATCTTCTTGCGTCAGTTTCGCCTCGGCTTCGGGATTTGAACCGTCTTCTCTGGCTTGGGAGATCCTCCATTACATGGGTTTACATTAAAGAAACCATGGGCACGCAGGCCCTACATTTTATTGGAAGAAGGCTCGCAGGCCAACAAATTTAAATTAAATAAATTTAAATGAAACCATACACATAAAAAGGGTCTTTGGTTTAGCTCATGATCATCAATAGTATGAAACGGCATTTATGCATATTTAGAATTAAAATTCTTTTAATCGTTCTTTTATTTAAGATAAGACGCGTTCGAATTCAATTAATTATGATCTTATAATTAATCAATTCTTTATCTTAAATTCTTTTCTGAATTTCCTTGAGATTCTTCTCATCCATATTCCTTGTATGGGTCTTTGTACATTGGAGGAAACCTGGTGAAATTCCATTTCTGGAAAGTACACGGCGTGTATTTTATAATTACACGGCGTGTATTTTTCTTTTCACCCTTTATCCAAAGTACACGCCGTGGCTTTGGTGTGTTTTCTTTACTTTGGAAATTTTGGAGTACACGGCGTGTAGATGAATCATACACGGCGTGTACTTCCTTGTTACGTGGTAACCGGCCTGGCGATCCCGTGTACGCGGTACGCAGCTTATCTTTGTATATGGTTTCACCTGGGCCGGAACGAACTACACGGCGTGTTGCTCCAACATACATGTCGTGTATTCCAGTTTCCACGTGCCGTTCAATTCTGGTCAACACGGTGTGATTAAAACTTAGGCATAATCAATTCACATGGTGTGGTTTGGCGGACCAGTGCTGGTTCGTTGAACCTAAGTACACGGCGTGTAGTTTTAAGTACTCGTCGTGTAATCCCATGTTGTACAGACAGAAAGAGCAGCTCCACCAGATGAGTTCCTCGTATTTATTTTAATCAAAATTAAAATTAAAAGGTTGTTTCTGTGATATGAATCGAGAAACGAAGGAGGAATAACAGATCTCATTTATTCAGATTTATAGAACGATTTATTTCGAATTGAATCAAATATAAATGTGTAAATTATCAACAAAAATTAAATAAATATTATCAATGCTGTAACCTCGCTCTGATACCATTTGAAGGTTCCGGGCACAGCGGAAGCGCATGGGTGGATGTGCCCACTTGGCTTTTTGTCATTAGAAATGATCAATCCGGGATCAATAGGACGATAAACGCCAGTCTCCACGGATCGAATCACAGAAAAAGACAAAGAAGAAGGTTTGTCTCAGAACCACAAACAAGGATCGTTACAGGTTGATTATAATTAATTTAATTAATTATAAAGAAATACCTTTTGGTGTTCTTTCTTCATTGATGTTCTTGATCATGTTGTCGATGTGATCCATCGTTGCGTCGTAGAAGCCAAGTGTATACTCCCTTTAGCGGTGATCCACACGTGTACCTCGTATCTCTGGACGTCGCCAAAGGATTCTCCGGGTGCTAGCATGGAGAATCCTTTGCTTGCATTGTCCGCCTTAGATCGTCTTGATCTGATGGAAGAGGATCTCTCTCGGTCTTGAGAGCGTTCTTGGAGGAAAAGGTTCTTTCGACCTTGAAATAATTCTCCAGAATTGTTGTGTTTCACACGGGGTAGGAAAAGAGTTGGGGTTGTGAGGATATTTATAATCAGGTTTGAGGTTGTATGGTTAGGAAAATAAATAAATGTGTTACGTGTTTTATTTATTTAATTGACTCTTATTTAAAACCCCCATGTCGAATAATTAATTCTTTGACATGCGCCCACGCTGATTATAATAAATATCATTTAAAACAATATTATATCCTCAAAATCCCGACTGGAAAAACTACACGGCGTGTATTAATAAATACACGGTGTGTGCTTGTTTTTCATTGAAAACTACACGGCGTGTACATTCAATGTACACGGTGTGTATATCTTGTTTTCATTTATTCATTTCCTTTCCATAAAGAAAACTACATGGATTGTAATTATTAATACACGGCATGTACTTGTTTTCCATGAAAAACTACATGGCGTGTATATCTTATTTTTCACTTCCTTCTTCCTCCTTCATTAAAACAATTTAGGCTTCCTTGAATAATTATTAAACCACGTATGGGAATAATCTTTATTCTACTTGAGATACTTGAATACACTTAGTGTGTGACCCTCTAGGCCTCTTTCTCGTTGGCATTAGGCGGGCTTGCCTAAAGTCCAAGATTATTGTCTAGCAATGGGTCAAGGCACCCAAGAGAAAGAAGTTGATGCCGCATTGACATATCACCTCATACGAATGCTTACTGTGTAATTTAATCCCTTTGTCTCGATATCTCATCAAGCAGGTTTCATGGCAGTGTCATAAACCTATATGCTTGATCTGTCATTCTTTGACTACCTGAAATAAACTCATCCTTCACACCATGGCCATGGAATTTAATGCGACAATTCTATTTCAATCAAAGGGCTGAGATATCAACTTCCATAAATGGAAGGGACAAATCCTTCCTTGACTTATCCATTAACAACATGTCACTCGTGACGCACCCAACGTACCCTACTTCCCGCCAACTGTCTACGTGACAGTTTTCGTCAGTAAATCTAAGTGCGCAATTCGTGACATGAGTTAATGATAATCTTCCAGTCTAAGGACCATTACACACACTCGTAGATAGCAATTTTCGATGACACCAAGACATGCAGAATTGCTATTGGCAGGTCCGTTCTCATAATCTCCCATCTTGGAGATTACCAAGTGCGAACTCCATGAGAGAGAGTCTCGTCTTCTTACGAGTACTCGCACATGACGATCTGTATACTATGTGTCCTATCATAGTATGTCATCCAACCGTAGAACTTTATTTAAGAATATTTTTATAGCATTTCAAGGTTCTCATTATAGCGGGGATCTTCCATGACCTTATCAATGCAACAAATATTCCGAGACATTATTATATTATAGTTATGCAGAACAATTAACAATATATAATAAGTGAACATTCATGTAATCAAAGTACAAAACGGTTGGTTCTCAGGACACCAACCCTTACAACCCAATCATGTTCTTTGTCTTGGCGGATACGTCCTTAAACTTAGTAAAAAGGCATCATTGGTTATTAGTTAAAAATTTATATTGGGTTCTTAATAAAGATACAACCTAAGATTATCCAAGGTAATCTATAAAAAGGAACCCAAGTATTGATCTAGGAGCACTATAAGTACCCATCACTGTAAGAGTTTGTCCAAGTCGATCTATAAGTAGAACCCAAGTATCACCCTCGACATGGTCTAAAGGCATAAATCTCTGATACCATCCATGGTATTTCAATGGATAACCAAGTATTGATCACGGAATGGTATAGAAACACTGCCCATAGAGATCATCCAAGGAAAATCCACTAGAAAATTAGGTATCAATCAGTAGTAAAATACATAAGGAATCCACCCAATGATCCCATCCAAGGTATTCAATAAAATAAACCAAGGGTTTCTCCTGGCATATTGTGATTCATTAAAAAGTCTAATTTATAAAGCTCTATGATCCCATCCAAGGTGTACTTAATTTGAGACCCTTATATCACCCTCATCTTGGATAAAAAGTATGGTTTTATCTAACATGAAACTCATACCATTTAAATAGATAAATTATAATCATTATAAGGGGAAAACATCTTAATTGGTGGTTATATTCATTTCATGGAATGATGATCTTAGGCCTTTAAGGAAGGAACATCCTTAGGGGTATCTCATGTCGAGGTGGTCAACCTCCAACATTGTTTCATGGGTTTCTAGGAATACATGAAGTATCGAAACATTAGTTTAGTTAATTAATTTAACATTAAGGAGGAACTATCGTTAGGTCTAGAATGTGTTACAATGGTGTATCATATTTTGTATAAAAACTTTTGGTAAAAATAACTAGACCACCTACCTTAGTTTGGTAGATGACCCCTCATCTGTTTTGGCCTTTGAAATGAGCTAGAATGGAAGAAATTGGAAGATTCAAAAAAATACCCTAAAAATAGGTCATATTAGCTTACGCAAAAATTGCATCAAAGATGGTGGAATAAATAAATAAAGGAAGGAATATGAGTAAATATCTTATAGATGTGGATTTAACAAAACTGATGGTGAGCAAAATAGAGACCGGGCAGATGTGGTATCTCAAAGAATAGGGAAGAGGGAGGAGGAGCTCCCATGCATGGCTACTGTTAGAGAAAGGATAGGTTCTGTCAAAATATGAGAGGTTTTTTCCATTTAAAAAAACAGTCATATTCACGATGTGTATATTTTACACATCATGTAAATCTTGGGTCCCCCCCCAGAAAAAACCAATGCACCCCGTGAATGGGGGTTGGTTTGACCAATTCATGTTGTGTATTGAATAAATGATGTGTAAAGATCAGGTTTTCCCCTCTCTGGAAAAACCAATGCACATCGTAAACTTGGTCTAGACAAAACAATTCACATCATGTATTGAATACACATCATGAATTTTTTTTACAGCCAGCCTCCATCATTTTTCCCCTTCTTCCCACAACAAACCAACCAGCCTAAAGGCATAGTTTTCCAAGTCTGATCCAAAAAAGACAAACTTAATGAGGGTTTACCTAAATTTAAATAATCCATACCTATTTGAAAATCAGGGATGTTACAACCTCCCCTCCTTAAAACAACTCATCCCCAAGTTTCCATTTCAAGGGTGGTAAACATTATCTAAGAAACGTTCCATCCATTGAGCATGTACATCGACCTCTCTCTCCCAGATCTCATCATAGACATGTTCATGCTACAATATCACCTATACTAGAGGAATTTTCCTACCTCGAAGTAACTTCATGCTTTAATCAATGATAAATACAGGATTCTCCTCAATGATTCATCTGCATCGAGCTCAACATCCTTAGGATCAAACGAATGAGACAGGTTAGAATAATAATGATGAAGTTGTGGTACATGGAAGATATCATGCATAGCCCAGTACCTCTGAGGTAAATCCAACTGATAGTCTACCATCCCAACTCTCTCCAAGATCTTGAAAGTCCTAAAGTAATGAGGCGATGGCTTTCCTTGTCTTTGAATCCATCTATGACCCAATCTAGAAGAAAATTTCAAAAAGACCCAATGTATCACCTAAAAATATAGAGTTTGATAGTGATGATAGGTATAAGATTTCTATCAATACTAAGTTGTATCCATACACTTTTGAACCATATAGACCTGCTCTGAAGTCTCCTGAACAATACATGGCCCTAGTATCACTACCTCATCTGCCATTAACTACCACAGGGGTGAACGGCATGGCCTCCCATAAATGGCCTCATAAGGATCCATCTAAATAGTTTCCTAAAAGCTGTTATTATAGGAAAACTCAACTAGAGGTATTGCTTCTCCCATGAACCTCCAAAATCTAGGACACATGCCCATATTATGTCCTCTAATACCCATATCATATGCTCGGATTGACCATTGGTCTGAGGGTGATATGATATACTTAGAATCACCTGTGAACCTAATGCTTTTTGTAACCCTTTCCAAAACCATGATGTAAACCGAGTATTTATGTATGATATAATGGAATGAGGAGCACTATACAGGTTCACAATCTCCTGAATATAAATTCTCTCAAACTCATCAACTAAGAAGTTACCTTGGATAGGTAGTAAGTGTGTGACCTTGGTCAACCTGTTGATGATCACCCTTACTGTATTGCTGCCTTGAAGAGATATCGGTAATCCCATCATCAAATCTATGGTGACTTCGTCCCATTTCCACTTAGGAATGGATAGGGGCTATAAAATTCCAATAGGCCATTAGTGCTCCACCTTCACCTACTGACAGGTGGAACACCGCGTGATAAAACCTTTAATCTGCCTATTCATACCTAAACACCAATACTAACAATGTACATCTTGGTAAATATTGGTAAGCCCATGGTGTACTTCCCAAAAAGAGGCATGAAATTCCCATATCAACTCTTCCCATATGACTAAAGGTACCTAGATACATCCATGAAAGTGCAACATCTCAAACTCAATGATGACCCAACCAGGCGGTGGGTCCTCACCTGAGACACTCTCCCTCTAGACTAGGCATTCGATATTTTATAGTTGTCTCATCCTTACTCATTCCAGAAGGGAGGATTTCACTGATAAAACAATTAAAATAGGATTACCATGATAATATGAATATCAATGTGCATCTTAGAAAACATTTCCATAAACTTTCATTCACTACTAGCCTCTTGGATGTCATGTGTCTAAGTCTTTCATATTAGGGTGTCATCTACTGCATTTCCCTTCCCAGGTGTATAAGCGAGCTCAAAGTCGAACAATTGTAGGTTCTCTACCCACTTGCACTACTTGAGATTCAATTCATGTGGTATGGAAATTTACTTGAGACTTTTATGGTCCATGTAAATTATGAACCACTCCCTCAATAAATAATTCCTCCAACAGCGTAAAGCATGAACTACAAGTGCTAGATCAAGGTCATGTGTAGGGTAATTCCACTCATGAGGTCTCAACTTGTGGGAAATGTATTCTACAAACTAATATACCTAAATAATAACTAATCCAAGATCAATTTAAGAATAATCTGTACAACTTCTACCCAGATCTAGCAGAATCAGGATTGGTGATGAAGTTAATCTCCCTTTCAGGTCCTGAAAGGCTATCTCACATGCGTCTAGCCAAAAAAAATTAACACCCTTTTTAGTCAATCCTGTGAGAGGTGCTTATGGGCATGAAAAATCATAAATGAAACACTTGTATTGGCCAACTAGACCCAGGAAACTATGTATGTCAAAGAAATTATTGGTTTGTTCCCAATAAACTATGGTGCTCACCTTCTCTAGGTCAATAGACAATCTTGCCTCTAAGACGATGTGACCCAAGAAGTGAACCTTATTGATCCAAAAGTGGAATTTGGTGAGATTACCATATAGATGATTCTCTCTCAGTGTATTTATCATGATCTCAAGATGTTTGGCATTGTCCTGTTGAGTATGAGAATACACCAAGATGTAGACCATAAAGACTACCACAAAAGAATCCAGATACGGGTGGAAAACCTGATTCATTAGATCTATGAAAATTGATAGCACATTTGTAAGGCTTAATAACATAATCAAATACTCATAGAATCTATATCTACTCCAAAAATCCATACATGGTATGTTTGATGCTCTCACACATATCTAATGGTAGCCTGACCTCTAATCGATCTTATAGAAATTCGTATCTCCTCGAAGCTAGTCGAAGAGGTCACCTATACAAGGTTGTGGATATCAGTTCTTTGTCATAAGTTGGTTCAACTAACGATAATCCACACACAATCTGAGGGTATCTTCCTTCTTCTTATTAAAAAGGATAGGTGAACCCCATAGAGAAGTATTGGATCAAATAAATCCCTTAACTTCCAAGTCTTTTAACTACTTCTTGAGTTCCTAGAGCTCAATAGGTGTCATCCTATTAGGAGGAATAGACACTGGTGCTGCTTTTGGAACTAGATCAATGGTGAACTCCACCTCTCTCATAGAAGGTAATCTATAGAAGTCATCATAGAATATGTCCCTAAAATGATCCACCCCTGGAGGGAATTTAATACGTCGCATTTCCAGATCACTCATAAAGAGACTGGTCATCTGGGTTTTCACTCCACCCAACCCATGATGCTATGGTCAATCTCAACTTTCCTAGACATCTCATTCACCCTTATAAACATAGAAATACCCTTAGGTGGTGTAAAAGACACCCTCTGGTAATAGAAATCAACATTGGAGTGGTATGGAATCAATTAGTCCATCCTGAGAATAATATCAAATCATGTTATCTTGGGGATAACAAGATTCCAAAGGAAGATATATTCACCCACTTCAAGAGGGAAATCCATGCACCGGCGTATGCTCTCTGATCATGATCCTATAGAAGTATCTAAGGTCATAACACCACAAAAGTGCTCTATTTTCATCCCAAGTATCTCTACAATTTCTGAAGATAATGAGTGTGAATCACCTATATCAAATATAGAAGATACTAAAGTATGGGTTACTATAATAGTACCTCAAACTATAGAAGTCTCGGGACTTTATTCCTTGGGAGTAGGCTACACTGCATAGATATGGCTAGGTCCACGGCCCTAAGATGCAACCTGACTAACCTGGGAAGGTCCACTCTATTGGAGGTGTACCTCTGAAGTCTGACTACCTCAGCCACGACCACCTCCTTGGCCTAATCAGGTGGTAGTAGACTAGCTCCCTTCCTGACATGGATCTACTGATCCTATACCTGAATGCGGTGTCAGTAGAAATCCCTTCTCACTAGGAACTGGGGGAAAAGTTTAGAAAAAATGTTGTATATTTCACATCTTGTCATTGTCTCATCATTCAATTGGGTCTCTCATACACTAGGGATTCTTATATACTACCCTACCACACTGGTGACATGCCACATAATTATTGGTGTGTGTCATCAGGCTAGCACTTCCACTACGTTCAACCTCGAAATGGCGTTTCCTTCCGCTAGATGAACCACCTCCCTACCTTGAAGTTAAACCACCCTGACTTACATCACCAGCTTCCCTCGGGTTCCTCTCAATGATGAGGGACTAGTTCACAATCTTTGAAATGATGTTCAACCAAAATACATTCACTTGTAATAGGATGGCATACTCAAGACCATTCTCAAACTATCTTACAGTCATCAACACAACACCAATCATTATCAGTGTGAACCGCTGAAGCTCAGTAAAATGAGATGAGTATTCCATCACAAAATAAAACCATTCTGTAGGTTCATAAACTCTAGAATGGTACTCTCTCAATGTCTTCAGAAAGAATTAATCATAAAACACTATCTAGAAATCTCCACAAACCATACCATGATAAAGATCAACCCAAGAGATAACATCCCACCAATGTTTAGAAAAGTCACAAATCATATAGGTGGTGAGCTTGACCCCCTTCTCTAGAGGCATCCCCAAATTCTCGAAGATGGATAACATGGCCTTTAGCTATGACTCAATAGCCTAAGGATCATCATCCCTAAGGATCACCTCTGGAGCATGGTCTTCACCACCCTCCTGGTGCACGACTGAAGGATGTTGTGGCGGTATTGATTTATAATTTCCAAATTTACACCTCAAATAAGCTTTAAAAATATATAGGATCAATGATAATAGAAAAGTATAGGTACAAACCCTTCCTATAAATGAGTCGCACCTCTCTGCATGCTCCTAAAGCCAAGTCTAGGTGATGAGAGGGGTCACAAAAGTCACCAGAGACACTTCCTATTTCCCACTAATAAGGTTGGGTCAGGTTCAAGGTCTCATATCACATATTAGAGGTTCCATTATATAGAGTTTCAATTGGAAGGTATAGAGGAAAATTCCCTTTACTTCGAAATTGGGATCCCCATTTAATGATAACAATTTCATTTTAAATTTTAAATTTTTTTAAGTTTTTTCTATTTTATATGAATATATATATATATCACACTCCAGTTAGATGTGTCACTATTACCAATTTTTAAAGGCTCATACTCTTTATAAATTGTAATTGGTACATCATGTAACTACGACCTGACCCTTACATATGGAATTAGGATGTAACAGGTCATGTAAAATGATTTGATTAAATTAATTGTCATTCCCAATTTATAGAATTACATGCTTCATAAATTACAATTGGAATTCAAGAAATCAAATCAACTAGAATTTCAACCCATTAAACCAGTGGTTCATGACTCAAGCATAGTATAATTGGTTAATTAAGTTTCCATCATCATTTAATATGGTAAAACACCATTTAGATTGATACAGAAACTTTAATTAATCCAATTATTCTATCCAAATGTTAGTACATTTCAATATATTATAATCAAGGCTCTCACAACAATCACAAGCAATACAGGCAATGCATGCAATAATATATACCTATATGGCATGGAATAATGCATGGCATGTGAATCCTCAGGTGCCTATAATGATTCATGAGATGATAACCCCTTATCGTACCAGGACAAGTAAAAATATGTCAATAATAATAACAACAACAACAATAATAATGTTCCAAAACATGTGCATCACCCAATGGTGAAATCAGTACAACTATAATAGGTATAGACCAATAACAATAATATCTCATCCCATGTAATTTGGGTTTCCCCTATGTGTGGGTTAGCTACTCCCATGTACAGGCTCATTACCAAATTCTGATACATCCTAGTCTCCTATTTAATACTTAAATAGTAGGGAAAAAAGAAAAATAACCTATGATGCCACTTTGTAGCATCTCGCCCAAGAATCCACTAAGTAGTGCCCCGAGATTGTTGTCCACGTGACCTCAAGTGTGTCTCACTATACGCTATAGGCTACCAACTAGTAGTGAGGGTCTTGGATGTGTCTGTGGGGAGACTATGCCCACTTGATCAGACTATATCACAGTGGTATATAATAATGGTAATCAGAAGAAATGGTAATAACCAATCAGCAGTGGAATAAGAATAAATCATCCAAATGTAACCAAGAGGCAGAAACTAAATCAATATCAAATACAAAAATGATGATCATGTCATGATTTTATACAAAAGGTAATTACATATGATATAGGGGTATAGGAAAATACAACATGCTGAATAAAAATACAAAAATACCAAAAGATGCCTCCACTATCATCACAAGCATAGGCTCGGTCCTCTGATCTCATACTCTATCCTAATACTACAAAATCAAACATCAGAATATGGATGCTTCCCTTTTTCTATCCCTGCAGTCGTGAAGTCTGTTTGGGTACCATAAGCATCCCAAATAGGGTGTGAGATATACTCAATAGGCCACCACCAACAGTGTCTAGAACTATCCAGTCTGCATATAAAATTTGCAGTGTGCGGGTAAAGTTAAAGGTAAAACAATAAATAAATAAAATAGATCATTCTGGGTTCCTCATGGGATACTCGACCGACGCTACCTTCTTCGACCTGAGTTGCATATCTCTAAACCAAGGTCAACTTGTGTTGGTATAGTATATAATTGAAAGTGTGTAAATATATTTATATAATTCTTCTAGAATAAATGTATGGAAAACATATCTAGACCATCAGAAGATCCAAGTGTAAACATGGATCAAACCCAAGCATGTTCTTTGGCATGTTGGACCCATCCTTAAAATTAGTAAAAAGGGTTACTTAGTTCTTACTTAAAAAGGTATCATGAGTTCTTAATAAAGAGGGAACCTGATCCCGTCCAAGGTGATCCGTAAAAAGGATCTCAAGTATCACTCTAGGAGCACTATAAGTACCAATCACCATAAAATTTTGTCCAAGGAAATCTGTAAGTAGAACCCAAGTATCACTCTCAACATGGTCTAAAGGTATAACCCTCTGAGATCATCCATGGTATTCCACGTCGAGAACCAAGTATCGCTCGTGGAATGGTATACCAACACTTCCCATTGAGCTCGTCCAATGAAAATCCACTAGGAAACCAGGTATCGATCACAGGTAAAGTACATATGGCCTTCTCCTGGTGAGCCCGTACAAGGTATTCTATAAAAGAAACCAAGTGTCACTCCTGGTGCATTATGATTCATTAAAAAGATTAATTTATAAATCTTGATGATCCCATCCAAGGTGTCCTTAAGTCGGGACCCTTGTATTGCCCTCATCTTGGAGAAAAAGTATGGGTTTAGCTTACATGAAACTCATACCATTTAAAGCAATGCATTACGATCATTACATGGGAAAACACACATCTCAATTGGTGGATTAATTCATTTCAAGGCATGAGGCACTTAATCCTTTAAGGAAGGCACACCCTTAAGGGTTTCTCACATCAAGTTGGTCAACCTTCGATGTTTTTTTGTGGGTTCTTAGACTACATTAAGCATGGAAACATTTGTATAGTTAATTAATTAAACATTTATGAGGTGATGTCAGAAGGTCCAACGTGAGGCATAATGGCACATCATATAACGCGTCAAATTTTTTTGGAAAAATAACTATACACCTTAGGTTGGTAGATGATCCCTCGTCCGTTTTCAGCCTTTGAAACGATCCAAAACGGAAGAAATCAGAAGAATCAACAAATGCCCTGAAAATAGGGCATATTCGCTCATGAAAAAATAGCACCAAAGATGACAAAATAAACTAATAAATGAAGGAAAAGAAGCGAAGCTCTTACCGATGTAGATCCAATGCAACTGACGGCGAGCGAAACGGAGACTAGATGGAGGTGGGAGCTCAAAGCCTGGGGAAGTGGGAGGAGGAGCTCCCGTGCACGACTGCTGCTAGAGAAAGGAGAGGGTCTGTCAAAATAAGGGGGTTCTTCCCCTTTTAAAAAAAGATCAGCATATTCATGATGTGTATATTTTACACATCATGTAAATATAGGGTCCCCCCTCCCACTAGGAAAAACCAATGCACGTCATGAATGGGGGATAGCCTGACCAATTCACATTGTGTATTGAATACAAGATGTGTTTCCCCTCCCAAGAAAAACTGATTCACATGCCAGACCAATTCACATCGTGTACTGAATACATGTCGTAAATTTAATTCACGTTGTGTATCTATTCTACAGCCAGCCTCCAGACTTATGTTCCCTTCTTCCCACAACAAACCAACCAGCCTAAAGGCATGGTTTTTTTAGTCTAATCCAAAAAGAAAAACTTAACAAGGGTTTACTAAAATTTAAAGAAGTTGTACCTCGCTGAAAATTCGGGATGTTATAGCCTCAATATTTGATTGTGGTCATTTTCTACTAGACTTACATTAAAAAGTTTTAAAGAAATTGTAATTTTTTTTTGTATGAGTCATTTTCATCAAAGTGTGAAAAGAATCACTTTTTAACATTTTCTATGTGAAAACATCTTTTTGACATTTTTTCTTTTTCTATGAAACTTCCTCTATACACTTTATTATCTTCTAAAAGAAATTCTAATCCTCCATGTTTTATCAAATAGTCTTTTTAATAAATATTTTTAAAAGGTCAAGGATATTCCTTATTTCTAAAGTTATTTTTATAATGCTCTTAAAAGTGCTTTTCACCTACATTACAATATTTTTGTCATATTTTATGTTGGATCGAGGGAATTCTTCAAATTTTACCATCTACCTTTTTTTCTTTGGATGAATTATGAAATGTTTTTTTCTAACAGAGGAGTGATTCATCACTTCCTTTGTCTTGCCTAACTATCCACTGTGAATAGGCATAACTTTTCTCCCAATGCCTTTTATAAATACCATGTTTTCCATTTCTTTGATTAGAGGATGTCTTTGTCTTACCTAACTATCCATTGTGAATAGGTGTAAATTTTCTTTAAATGACTTTCTTTTGTAAATACCATGTTTCCATTTCTTTGATTAAAGGATGTTCACCTGGATATCATACATCGATTGATTGAGGAAATTATTGACTAAAATGTATACTCGTTATCTATACTGTTTAAATATCATATACTTCATTTAATGGAATCTACCTAGAAAGTTATTTAGTGTCATTGGATACTCATTTATATTCCATGGGTTTATCATGTTTATTGATAGTAAGGCATGGACATAATGGGTTTGTTCACAGTGACGTGAGCATAATGTGTTTGTGAACAAAGGTGTGGGCATAATAAGTTTGCTCATAAGGTTTCCAATGTTTATGATTGTGCCACCTTTTTAAGTTTCTTTTCTTTTCAGGTTGTGTTACATTCTATGTTTATGCCTTTTTTCTAAGATATTCTGCACTTTTTTCTTCTAAGATATTCTGCACTTTTTTTATGCTCCCATGATTCCGGATTATTGTTGTATGCATCTAAGCCAAGTTATTACTATTGTGCACCTTTGATATGTGACAATTCTATGATATGTTTTTATGTTATGTCATGTCTTATGCCATGATTTATGGTCTATGTTTTGTTGATTATAACTTTCTTGCGTGTCTTGATTATAACCATATGTTCATCTTATGCTCACTTATGATCTTACATTGTTATTGCTTATGTTTACTCTTAATAAGCATTTGAGATCACCCCTTTCTTATGTTTCAATTTTCCCAGGTTATGAAGAAAAGTAATACTTATGATGTGTCTAAAAGAGCATCTTGTGTGGAGAATTTGTGGGAGATGTTGAAAACTTGATATGGATTAAAAAACTGCTTATATAGTGGGAAAAATGTCCATTAGTAGAAAATGACATCGAGTTTTTTAAGTCATGTAATTATAAAACAGTTACGTTTATGGGTTGTCGAGAGAATATTTTAGATTTCCATTATGGGGTTTATACACTCCCTAAGATTAATTGGGGAGAATGGTTTATTTTTTTAAGAACGGTTTTTTATAAGCCCTATATACTAACCCCACATATCAGTTTTGAGGGAAAACTCTTGGAATTAGGATTTTATTTGGTGTCAAGGGGAAATCACCCCACCCCCTACACGCTTTTAATCATGATCCTCACTTGGATTTCAGTGGAATATCTGAACCGGGCTTTACAAATTATTTGCTTTCTGATTCAATACTTTCACATGACACTTGCATAATCATAAATAATTTTTCACCTGCATGGGAAACCATTAAGGTCATATGGAGAAATACTAATGAACATATTTTACTTGACCCCTACATTCATATCTTTGGTGTACATGTATATATTATTTATCTTGATAAATACTTTCTTATTTATCAGTGATGAACCAGACACTCACGTAGATCTATGGAGGAGGTGTGGTATGTGGGCGACTTGTCGCATACCTAATGGAGGAGTTTTTGAGTTGATGGAGGTTATGTAGGTCATATAGGCCCTTTTTGTGTATTTTTGTATGATCATATAAGTACTTTTTAATGTTTGAATTGGTATATAAAGGCAGGTACACATGTTTTATGCCAAATCTTTGAAAAAATCCATGACATGGGGGGAGGAGATGTTCTAAATGAAAAACCATCCTTCAACGATTTTATTGAACTCTCAATACTAGTTGTCAGCCTTTAACGATCAGGAATTTGCTTGAGGTTGTGTGACGATCATGGCTTGAGCATCAATTAAATGCCTAGATGGAGGCATTATAAATTATGTGTTTATTTGGTGTGCTTTGCTCAAGGTTTGATTGAAAATATTCTTGTAAAGGTGGATAAATTTTATATTCTAGCCGATTTTCTTCATGTGGATATGAAAGAGGATAAAACACTCCTTATTCTTCGATGACCATTAATAGGTGCCATAAGAGTTCTAATTGATGTTCAAAATGGAAATTTATCATTGTTAGTTGATAATGATCATGTGAAGTTCAATACCCATAGAACAATACATGGTCAAGATGATGAAGTTGAGAAGTCGGGAAAGATGATAAGAAATTTAATGGAAAGATGGTGGAGAAGTTAAAAAAATTGTTTAGGCAAACCAAAGAAATGAGCCTCCAAACACTATTTTCTAACTCTTTCTAGTTGCACAAAAAGCCCCCGACACACCCAAATCCTGCAATAAAACCCCTTCCCCCAATTTAGTTCCCCGTCAATCAGTAGATTGAAAACATACCTTGAGAACTAATCGCCACCCGCACCGTCGCTTTCAACGTTCCCACCTCCATGCGCACTGTTCTGAACACTGCCGCCTGTTTGGTAAGCGTTGCCCGGTACCTTTGAATGCTGACAAACAACCAGCCAAAACGAAATCAGAGAGAAGACTCAACTGAGGAGAGACTTTTTCTTACGTATATTCTCATGTACCATGATCAATCCACTCAGAATGAACCATAGATTGAGAATGGATTCAATGCCGGTCACTTCAATTCGATGACAGTTGATTCACGGTAAGCATACCTTCGCTCTGAAGGATTTGATGACAGCTGCCAGCAACCTGTCTCCTGCAATCTTCCTTAGCCGCTGTACGAGTTCATGCCGCGAGATCTTCTTCTCCTGGTCAGTTTTGAAACAGTGAATAACGACAATGACTAATCCACACACACGCACATACATGTCCAACCGCTTACTCTGAGCTCCCTGTGATGCTTCACCATTGATCTGATGCAATCCTGGGGCAAAAACTTGGAGAGTGCAGAGATCAGCGCTGGGAATGGCATCCACGGCGAAGTCGGTTTCCTGGATGAATTCTGGACTCCAAAAAATCCTGAGCAAGCAGAAGTTACAAACAGATTGAGCGAACGCGCACGAGGATCGAGCGCCAGATCTATGAATGACAAAGAAACAAGGTTGAAAATGGAGCTTACCTTCCAGGCAAAGTGGAGCTCTGAAACTGATGACGAATTCGGGCAAGATATGAGTGTTCATGTGAGTGCTCCATATGACGTACCTTCTAGGGGAAACGCAGTCGTCCACGCCAGAATCGAACTCGTCAGAGCTCGAATGGCACTGATCGGATCCAAGATGGACAAGCTCCGGTTTCCCAAGCAGAACTCGGCACAACAGAACATGTCTCAGGCCATCTTCATCGATGCTTGAAAATTTCACACTGCAGGGAAAGCAATCAGATGTACAGAATTGCAGGAAAATGACGGCTGACAGTCGGCTGCTCTCACCTGTCTATCGAAGAATGATCGGAGTTCAGGTAGACCCCGCGGCCGTACAATCCGCTGTTCTGTGGCTTTTGGAAAAGGCCGAAACCATGGGAAATGATGCGACGGATTTCATCCTTGGAAGTCGCGTACCAACCGTACTTCACGTTCGCATGACCGCCGTTTTTCTTTTCCACGGCCTGCGTGAAAATCCGGAACGATTGAAGCCTGGCCAGTCCCATACAGCCAGAATACGAATTTTTCTTGATGGAAACGACGGTGGTGTGGGCGGCGAGGGAATCCAAGCCCGAGATGAATCTCCTTTCGATTGCGCGACGTATAGCATCGCCTTCATCCAAATCAATCAATCCGTCGCTCGACAACGGGGATTGAGGCAGATTTGAAGCGCTCACGCCGCTCTCGCAGTCGGAAACCGCCGTGTCTTCATCATTAACGCTCGCACCCGAAGCCGAATCGCACATGCTCTCATGGCTGCTATCTACAGAAGTTTCCACAGACGACGATGCCAACTGACAACTCATATTCCCGGTCATTCTCATCAGTAAAACCTCCAGTCGTATCAAAATCAAGATGAATGAAAATCTATGTTCAAGAACAAAAGAATGAACGCCTATATCTTAGAACAGCACGGAAATCAAATGTTTGCTCGAATCGAAAGGTAGCTCTGATGCTATCAGAAAGGAATTTCAAACCAAAACAATTTCGAACTCTACGTCTTCAAAACGTGTGTATTGATGAAGGGATCAAAAACAGAAATCACAAAACGTGTGAATGAAGAAACATCGAGAGCCTGAGAACGGCCATACGGAATTACAGATGGACAGGGAGATAAGATTGCAGAAAGAAGGATGAAGGGGCAATCAAAATCGCAGAAATAACGAGAGAGGGGGCGGTGGCCGTCGTCCTCACCGCCTGCGATTCCGCCTTAAAACTCAATTTTAAAATATTTTATTCATTTATTGTTTCTTTTCGAGTATGGCGGTCTTGCAGGCGCAGCGCTACCCGAATTCGGGGGCCGTCGTTTCTGGGTGAGGCGGTTACGGTTCCATTCGTCCCCCTTATTAAAAATCTTTCTGTGGGTTCGAAGGTTTTCCTTCCGCATGAAATTACTACTTTACCCACCCCCGTCTCCCTGATAAATATATCCATAGTTTTATATATTCGTAAAAATATAACCATGATTATAATTATAACTAAATATGACACCAACAACGGATGATTCAACTATAAAACTTTTTATTACTTTAAACATTGAGTAATGACCAGATTTGTTGGACAGGAGAATCTTATGGGAGGTATTATGTTCGATTGGACTACAAAATGAACGTCCATGTCTTGTCCCTCACGACCCCACCAAAGGTAAAAAAAAATTGGCGGCAGGTTTGCTTTGGTATTCTTCCGGCCCGCAATCTCCTTGTAAGACATCATCTTGCAGAGGATGCTAGTTGTTCATTGTGTCTCCAAGTGGTCGAATCTCCTCTGCATGCAATTCTATTCTATCATGGGGTGGAAGAGGTGTGGAAGGATTGGGCACCGAATTTTAAACATTTCTTTGATTTCTTCTATTGGGTTGGACCAAAACCTATTAAATGGGTGTCTTCGTTGGAACCAAGAGTGGTGGGGCTGATTTGCACAATTACTTGGTTGATTTGGACTAGAAGAAATGAATGCATTTTCCAATAGAAAATGACCACAGCTCGTATTTGGGTTGAAAGGGCCAAAGACTGGATGAATTGTTGGAGAGCTAACGATGTTGTGCCTTCATTGGGTTCTATTCGGCAGGAATCTCCCTACTGGTCTCCCCACCCCCATAGGGCTTTTTTAAAATTTACACAGATGAGGTCGTCTCTACTAATTCTAGTGTTGATATTGGTTTCATTGCCCATGATTGTTCCGGTAAGGTTGTGGAAGGGTCGTTCAAGCCTCTTGGAGCCCAGTGGTGGCGGAGGCAACTGTCATTCTCCAGGGGATTCTTCTTGCTCGCTCAAAGGTCTGGACCAATGTTTTGGTGGAATTTGATTGTCTTGAAGTTATTACTGCCATATCAAAGAGGATTCACAGTATTTTGGCCTCATTTTAAGGAAGATTTGGCACTTGGCAAAATGCTTCACTGAATGCAAATTTTCTTTCATCAAATGAGGCGGTAATCTGACTGCTCATCGGCTGACTTGTTTTGGGAAATCTTGGGCTGATCATTGCTGGGTGTATTATTTCCCTGATTGGGTTTGTAGGCTTGGTTTGATTGATCATTAATACATCTTGTTTTCTCTAAAAAAAACAAGAACCAATCATTCAACTAGAAAACTTTTTCACTTTAAACAATGATCTTTATTCAAATATTAAGTCAATTAGCTCTTTATTCAAATATCAAGTCAATTAACATTTAATAACATTTTTTTATATTAACGTCATTTGTTTTTTCAATTTGACACATATATCAAATAATAAATATTCAATTATTAATTAAAAATATTGGCTAAATATGTATTTACACTTAATATCTCAAATAATAATTTAACTCTATATATATGAAATTTATTCAATTTTATAGAGAGAAACATACACTAATAATAAATTATTAATATTATCATTTTAGATTTTTATTTATCAATATTTTTTTATAAAGGTGGGTTTCATTATCTATATGCATGATACAAAGAAAATCGTATGGAGACTCGACCCCGCAACCGGCACCCCACACCCCATCCCCCCTGCCACCCCAGCTGCCTGCAGGGGCAAATTGAAGGCGCTAGGAACATATATACAAATATATACACTATTTAATACTTTTTAATATATACACACACATATATATATACCCATTTCTTATTATTTATTTCATCAATAATTTTTTTAATTTTTTTGTATTTTATTCATTTAAATTTTTTATTTTTTTAATATTTTTGTAATTTTATTCCTTTTTAATATTTATTTATACATATTTATTTATTAACATTTAATGTTTTTAATACAGTTGTAATTTTCATAATTAATATATGTATATTCATTTTCATTTTAAGTATTCATTTTTATTTTTTTATAAAATTGTATAATTAATAACTCTTATTCATTCTTTTAATATTTTTTCGTTCAATTCATTTTTTAATTAAATTTTACTCATTTTTAAAATCCATTCGTTCAATATTATTTATTCATTAATAACGTTAAATGACTTTTTTTGGTAATTTATTCATTTTTAATGTTTATTTGTTTCATATTTTGTTAATTTATTCATTTTTTTATATATTTTTATACATAATTATCCATCAATATATTCAATATTTTTAATATAGAAATATATTCATATATATATATATATATCAATATATAATGTTTCCTTAAATATGATTTATATACAACATATTTATTTACATTTAATAAGCCATAAACCATATATCTAGTGAAAATGGTTTATAATTAAAAATTAATGTTAATTAAAAATATTTACTATAATTAGTATATACCAAGCAATAGATGTTGCATATTAGATAATGTCATTTTTTTTCAATTTAACATATATCAAACTTGTATTACATACACACATTAATTTCACACTCGCATATATGTAATTAATGCAATTTTATATAGAAACACACACACACATATAATATTTATGTAATTAATTTAATTTTTAATATTCATTTTAGAGTTTTATTTACTAACATAATATATTTAATATATTTTGTTTTTAATCGGTCAATTTTATTCATTTTTTATGTTTTTATTTAATATATACCATTTATTACTTTTAATATTTTTTTATAATTTATTCATTTTTAAATATTATTTATTCATCGGTAATATTAATTAATTTTTAATATTTTTATAATTTATTCATTTTTTAATTTTTATTCGTTTAATATTTTTTGTAATTTTATCTGTTTATAATATTTATTTATACATGTTAAAACATTACCATTTAATGTTTTTAATATGGCACGTGTAATTTATAGAATTAATATTTATTCATTTACATTTTAACATATATTAATTTTTAATTTTTTTAATAATCTATATAACGAATAACACTTATTCATTATTTTATTATTTTTGCAATCTATTGATTTTTTAATTATTAAATTTAACCTTTTTAACATTCATTCATTTAATATTATTTATTCACTTATAATGTTAATTATTTTTAACTTTTTTTATAATTTATTCATTTCTCATATTTATTCGTTTAATATTTTTTATAATTTATTCATTTTTAATATTTATTTATACATATTTATTAACTAACATTTAATGTTTTTAATATGACTGTAATATACATATTTAATATGTATTCATCTTCATTTTAATATATATTCATTTTTATTTTTTCTAATAATTTATATAATTAATAAAAATTATCATTTTTTTAATATTTTTGAAGTCTATTCATTTTTAATTATTCAATTTCATTCATTTTGAACATTCAAGCATTTAAGATTATTTATTCATTGATAATGTTAATTTTTTTATTATAATTTATTCTTTTTTATATATATTCATTTAATTTTTGTATTTTATTTTAAATATTTTTTATCGGTGCTTAAAAAAGCACTGATAAATATAGATTTTTCCAGTGCTAAAACAATAAGCGCTGATAAAGATATTTATTTATCAGCGTTTATAATTTTAGGGCTGATACAACTCATCTTTATCAGCGTTTTTTTTGGAAAGAGCTGATAAAAAACGCTGATAAAACCCTTCTCGATTTTTAAATATGACTCAAACAGAACACCATTCGTTCACATCGTTCAGGTTCTCGTGGAACTCGACCTCTACCGCCGCTCCCCCTTTGAACTTCTCAGATGAATCTAGCTTCTCAAAAATTAAGGTATGCGATTCTTTATATTCATATTTAGTCAATCATGCATTGTCTCACCATTTTTAGCTCTTCTTTTCCTGTTTGTCATACCACCCCCATTCCCCTACCGTAGTGGCTTGACCTAGCCAAAACGATCAAGACCATGAGGTTTTTGATTACCCAGGTTTGATGTTGCTAATCCCTTCTTGGTTCTTCGTTTGACCATGATTTTCAAAGAGTTTGAATACTCAAATTTGGGTGATTTCAATTGTTCAAGTATGGAAACGAATGTTTTTGGTTTTCTTCACAAATTTCACTCTTGAGGGTCTGTTTGGCATGAGAAATTTGACATGAAAAGAAATGATATTGAGGTAGTTAATTTATTTAGCCAATCATGTTTATGGAGATATATAAAACACAAATAGAGGAAAAATAATTTTTCCTCAAGTTATTAATGCCCCACTACTCACTTTTTTTATCCTCCACTGTCTTTAGCTTCACCTCTAACGTATGAGTCTAATATTTTTTTAATAAATAAATTAAATTCATTATTTCTTTTATCATATTCTTACTTGAGGCATTTGCCTCCATGATATCATTAATGACATATAAAAATATTCTATGGATTTTTGATCCATCCTTGTGAATTATTATATTATAATTTCATATAATGAGAAAGGCTACATACACTACCCATGATATTCTTGATGTTGGAGCAATATTTGTTGACAACATCCTAAAAACTATTTTGCGATCATGTTATTTTCTAATTGAAAATTGTTTATAAAAGGATTTCATTTGAATAACATGATCATGACATATGGAAGTTTACTACCCAAATAAATTTTATTATTGACTGGATTTTCTTCTTTTCCTTCTTTAAATCTGTGTACACTATTTTTTATCTAACACAACTTCAATGATTGCTTCTTGTTTCCCAAAGTCTTCCAATAATAAAAACAATCCACGAATAACTTAAGTTTTAATAGCTCCAAATAACTGTCACTTCCTCACATTACTTATAATGCAATGATCCTTCTAGAAATTATGATGTTCTTCACCAATGTTGAAACTAATATATGTAAATTTTCAATGTATAATGCATCTAAAATGAAGTATATAAAAGTCTCTTAGATCCAATAGGTGCTTCATACTTAACTAAGATGACATCATGTAGTGTCCAGTGGAAATTTTAATTCATTATACTCATCAAAAACTGATTTTGATGGTTATAGTCCTCAACAATTGATTATCTAGAAATAAAATTATTTTTTAACATATATAATGTTTTAAGGGTGTTCACCACAAACATCATTATCCTTCAAAATTTCCTCCTAATTGAAAACCATTAATAATTTGGTGAGTGAATATTATTGATCTCTGTAATAGATGAAAATTTAATTAGATTCTTTATAACTTTATAGATATCACACATTCCCCTTTTTCAATGATTTCTGCCACTACAAAACAATCTTAATATGCATCATTCAGCTCTTATTATCTTAGAACAATAGCTTCATGTAACTTAAATGATTCTTTAAGAATGTTCCAATACTTATTCCCTCTTTTGGGGAGTGTATAACCCTTCAACCACCATAGGTTGTTTCTTTGCATTCTACCCTTGTTTAAAATGATAACTTGTTAGGAATCATCACTAATAACATTCAAATGTTGAGATTCCTTCAACTTTAGTAGTCCAATATGATCATTATTATTCAAGTAAGATTACAATCCACCAAAGGGGAAAACAACATCATGGTATCTATCATCCCATTTGGGTTCCCCTTATTGTAATTTAAATTCATCCTTGATCTCTCTACTTCAAAGCTTTCATTCATCATCAATTTCCTACTTTAATTCTACCACACACCATCCTACATTGTTTTAGACACTCAAAATTATTGTTATATAAGGAGGCTATCAACGCGACACTTTCACATAATAAGAGTCTAACATTCCAATTTCAATAAATTCTATCTTTTTTGTTATTAGAAATTTTGTATTTATAGCTTCTTTGAGTGTCCAAAGTGAGTATAACTTTTTTCTTAGGAAAATAATCAAATTTCTTAGAAGTATCTATAAGTTTCTCCATTTCCTATGAATGCCTTATTTTTATTTATTTATTTTTTATACAAAATGAATGTTGTTGAACCTAATAGGATGGATATGAATCGAAAATGGATGGATGCTAATCTTATGACAAAGGAGTATGTGGATGGATTTAAAGAGTTCACCATGTTTGAAATAGATCATGTATATAAACCTTCTAAAATATTTTTTCCATTTTTACGTTGTTGTTATTCAAGAAAAATTCATACAGAAGAGTTGGAAGAACATTTGATTTGTCACGAAATAGATTGAACCTATAATATTTGACTAAACATGGGAAAAAACTAAATGTACATACTGACTGGGATGATACCGTGATTTATGGATCATTTGATATGAATACTAGTATAAATGATGATGGAGATCCTATGGAAGAAATGACAATGAAAATTGAGGATGGCCTTCATGATTGTCCAAAGTTGTTTGAGAGGTTAAATAGATATTCAAAGAGACCATTGTATACTGGTTGTACTAAATATAAAACATTGTCAGCAGTACTAAAGTTATATAATTTGAAAGTTGGAAGTAGATAGAACGACACCAGATTTAAAGAACTACTTGGCCTCTTGAATGATATGCTACCAGAAGAAAATTTTCTTCCTTTTTGAACATATGATGCTAAGAGAATGCTACATTCAATGAGTATTATCTTTGAAAGATACATGTTTGTCTAAATGATTGTATACTATTTCAAAAGGACCATGAATCGATTTTGAGTATTCTGAATTTAGAAACGAGCTGAGAAACATTCATCTTCCATTATCTATAGATGGAATACATCTTTTTGGTGTATAAATTAGTACTCATAATACATGTCTAGTTATGTTGGTAAATTATAATTTGTTATCATGATTATATATGAAGTAAAAATTCATTATATTATCCCTACTTATATTTAGAAAAAACTAGTAATGACATTGATGTCTATTTGGCTCCATTGATCAAAGATTTGAAATTGATGGGGGATACATGTGTTACATTATATGATGCTCATAGAAGTAAAGAGTTCACATTAAGATCCATTTTGTATGAGAAGATAAATGAATTTCATACTTATGAAAATTTATTAGGCTATAACATTAAAGGATTGTTGGGGTATCTTATTTATGAATATGGTACACACTCAGCTAGGTTGAAACATTCCTCAAAGACTATATTTTTATCACATTGTAAATTTTTATCCCTACGATATAAATACTGATCCAGGATGACATCATTCGATGGAAATGAAAAACAAGGTACAACACCATCTTCACTAACGGGTGATCAACTATTCAAGAAAGTAAAAGATATTGACATTGATTTTGGTAAACCTTTTTTTGAAAAACCTTATGAAATCAAGTTGGAAAAAGAGACCAATATTCTTTGAATTATTATACAATAATTGTTTGTACGTCAGACATTTTCTTGATTTCATGCATATAGAAAAAAATGCATGTGATAGTATTATTGGCATGTTAATAAATATACCAAAGAAAATAAAATATGGCATTAAGGTTAGGTTGTACATGATTGACATGGGGATAAGAGAAGAGTTGTCACCGGTGAAGGGTAAAAGATAAATTTTTCTTCCTCTAGATTCTTACACTCTATCTAGACAAGAAAATTTTCAAGTTTTCATCTTCCTTAATGGTGTAAAATTTATAGAGGGGTACTTATCAAATATCAATAATTTATTTCCAATTACTAATTTGAAGTTATAGGGTCTAAAATCACACGACTATCATGTTTTGATGCAATATTTAATGTCTGTAGCTTTACGTTTCATTCTAACTAAAAATGTATGATATACATTAACCATACTTTGCTTCTTTTTCAAAGGAATATGCAATAGATTTATAAACCCAGGGAAGTTGAAAATCATGAATAAAGAAATTACAGTCATATTATGTGATTTGGAGATGTTATTTCCACCACCGTTCTTTGATATAATGGTCCACCAAATAGTTCAATTGGTTATAGAGATTCAACTATGTGGTCCTGTCCATTAGGGATGAATGTACCCCATTGAATAATATATGAATATTTCGAAAGGGTATGTCAAGAATTGAAGTCAACTAGAATGTTGTATTGCAGAGTGATATATTATTGAAGAAGCTATTAAATTTTGTACTAATTATGTAACACCCTAAGGTTTTACAAATAAATTTAATATAGAATGCATAAAACACTGAGCCCCTGTGAAATAAAAACTTTGTTATAGGATATAGTTATAACCTAGCCGCTAAACATAAATTTTCCACTTTTGTGATTTAAATTTCGAAAAATTGAGATACATGGTTGCGATCAGTAAGATATTTAGAGTCTGATAGGATCAACTTATATTTTTAGTGAATAGTAACTTATCCTTATAAATAGTAATTTTCCCTTATAAATAGTAATATATCCTTATGAATAGAAACTCCACCCATTTATGTATAAATAAAATTTAGGCACCATATAAATGAGAGTGAATATTTTAAAAATTAATAATTAAGTGTTGATATTTTATGAGTAATAAATATTTAATTAAAATTTTAAATTAATAAATAAATTTAAAATAAAATTAATTTTCATACAATGTATTCTTAAATAAATATTTTTTTATCCTATGATTTTAGGATAATTTTATGAGACCTTAGTTGATTTTTGAAAGTATTAAAAAATATATTTTAAATTTAAAATATGTATTTTTCAAGTAAATAATGATTTTATTTAAAAATTAAATTTCACATATTTAGAAAATTATTTTGATAAAATGAAGTAAATTTTTTTAATTCTACATGTCAAAAAATGGTTATGGTGAATTTTTTGGATTTTTCTAAAATACTTGAATTTTTGGTAAATAGTAAAATATAGTATAAATACATTATAAGATAAATACACTATTCCTTGAGTCATCGCTGATGTAATCACACTTGGTTCAAAATAACATTCACTTATTACTATTTTTGGTTATAAGAATCAACACTATTGGTTGTCTTGAGCAAAATAATAAAACAATGAATAAGATAATAAAAAATCACCCTTCTACTCCAATATAAAAGCCGCCCTCACTTCCTCTTCTCCTCAATCATCTAAGACTTGAAGATTCTCAAAGTTCTACCCAAATACCCTTCCCTAGTCTCTCCCCACATCCATGATCTCTTGGTCTTTCCAAAATACCAAAACCTCTACCCTTAAGGAGGTTCTCAAGGAGGTGTACTCAAGAGGTAAATTCCTCTTCCCTTTTCCTTCTAATTTCTTTTAAGTTCCTTCTTTTATTATTATCTCCTCACCTACTCTATCCAAATGATCATGATACCTCCAGTATAATTTATATACTATAATTATATCATATTAATTTAATAAACATCATCAATCTCATCACACTCTCTCTTTCATTTTATAAGAGAAATCATCGTTCGGGAGATGCCAATTTACAACCTTTGTGGCCGATGAAGTTTGATTCTTCAATTTTTTCTTCAAGGATAGTCATGAAAACATTTTTATGGTTGAACCAGATTCTAAAATATGTATTATATCTTATTTAATGATTTTGTAAACATAATTTATACATGATATTAAATAATAGAACAAAACTAGTTCGTTGAGATCAAAAAACCGCCGTAAAAATATAAACGATTATCACTAAATGTTTTATCTAATGATTAATACTCATACTATATAAACAAATGATATGTATAAACATTTACACTAATATATTCTCATAAATATCATATATTATCAATTTTAGAGAATTATATCCATTTCACATGAACTCCATTACTTATAATCAAGCGAACCGATCATGAAATCAAGGAAAATAACACTTCGGAACAACAAAATTCAATCTTATAACTTATCAATAAGAATATAAATGAACTTAATAAAAATATGATGAATAAAATATATGTAGATAAGGTTATTAATTAGTTAATTAATGGATTTAATTTTATTATCCAAGACATTAAGGTCAAGTGCAGAATACATTTAGACATAAGGTAAGAGTTTTTTACCCGAACCTCCATTTTATTTCAGGTTATTATTTGTCTATCTCAATACAAATTAAATTATTAATTATTCTAATTTAATCCTCATAAATTAGGTTTTAATTTTCTATATATGTGTACCAATCAAAATCCTTCTTTATTTTATGTGGATTCAAATGTTTTATAAATATATTTCTCAATTCTTCCTGATAAACAAGCCCGATTCAAGGGAACTTCTCAAATTCTTACATATTTCCAAGTGCACAATATAATATGTTTTAGGCCACAATTATTTTTATAAAACCACTCATTTCAACATGTAAAAACTAACTTAGTTCATTTCTATTTTTATAGAAATATTTTTTCAAAATAACTCTTCTCTTCAAAGTAAAAGTGTATTTTTCTAAAAAATTCATCGATGATTTTATGAGAGCATGTTTTGTCTATTTAAACACATTTATTGAATTTTATGTATTATTGAGTTTAATATCTTATATTTATCATCTAACATATTTTATTAAATGGTTTATGATCAGTTTGACTGTGGATGTGCTATCTTGATACCATTCACCACACTACTTAGAATGGTTAGTGTTTATGTGTACAAATTGGGGAAAGTTATTTCATATGTTCATGTTATTTATATTTAGACCCTTTAATATTAGGAATGGATTGGAATTATCAAGTTATGGATGGGGCCCAATATAGCACCTAGATGCATCAATAGGTCTCATAAGACAAAAAAAATTGGGTTTTGGCTGATGCCTTACCCTAGTATTTTCAGACATCTTCGCAGAGGCCTTGACAATATGTTTCAGATGTCTAGCATTATGAAGTTCTTCATTATGGAATTATCAATTGATAAAACATGTGATTATTTTACTATTATAATGTCAATGGTTATGTTTCATTCTCTCATGATCATTTATATGTCCTTACTAAATAAGCTTTCATTCCTGCCATATTATGCTCAAGTATAATTTTTAAAGGCACGTGTTTTCAGTTTTTCACCATGCTTAGTGTTTATGTTTATGATAACTTATGCTGTATTACATACCCTTACTGAGAATCTGATATCACCCCTTTATTATGTTTTATTTTTCCCCAGGTGGTGATGATGAATATTATGAATTATCATGAAAGAATAATCTAGGAGTTTATGTGTGATTCAAAAGAAGTTGATATGTTATAATTCCTTTCAAGTTATAATGTTGAACTTATGTATATATCTTATTTTCCAAAGATACTAAACTATTTGTTCCTTTAGGATAAAAATTCCTTGTTTATATTCCAATATAATAAAATAAGGCACCATCTCTGGGAAACCGGGGTCAGATTCTTAGTTAGTATCAGATAAAGTTTAGTAAAAAACTTGGAAACTAGATTTAGAAAATGCAGATTAGGGAACAAAAACCTAAGGTAGAATTTGAGGATAAGTATACAAGAATATCCTAGAATTTTGGTAAGGTATGTATTATTTAGACATTTCGAGAAAATACAACCTTATCTAGATACTACAAGTAGATGTGGTTCTAGAACATATGTACCTAGGAGTAACAACTCTGACAAGGTGTTCTGGGCTTGACTCGGGGTAACCTGGTACATGAAAACGAGTCTTACTGTGCACCAGGTTTGACACTCCTAGGGGATATGTTTAGAATAATTCACATTTTCTTTATAATCCATTATTAAGGATTTAAATGTAAATATGTCCTCAAAGTAACCATACTTATGATTATGAGATTATACATGCATAAAATTTCAGTTTATATTAACTGTTTTTCTAATTCGATATTATACACTGTGATTCATAACCTAATTTAGGGTATGTAATTATTTAGAAATGGATCCTATTGGAAGGAATGAAAACCTAATGAACGCACATATCCCATGTAGGTATTTTCCTCCTATGAAAGATAATGACGCTGGTATTGGTTCTACGACTGATATTGATCAACTTATAACTATACTGGAATAGATGACTCATGTTATGAACAACAACCTTACTTGTATGGAGTATCTTGAACCAAAATTTTGAGGTTTTATGTTAGACTGCTTTATGTGATAATAAACTCCATCATTCAATGGGATTACAAACCCATTTGTAGTTGAGCAATGTATAGGTTCCCTAGAGAAGATATTTCTTGCTTTGGGATGTAACGAAAGGGAGAAGGTTGTCATGACACTTTATCATCTATCGGGAGATGCGGATAAATGGTGGTCATTGATTCAAAACACAAAGGATGAGGAAGAAATATAAGAAATGGAATAGAGGGACTTTAAGGAAATATTCTTAGAAAAATACTTTCCTCGAGAACATCAAACAGATATGGAGAGGAAATTCTTGAGTTTGAAACAAAAAGAGGATGAAAATGTTTTGAAGTATAAATCCAATTTTGAAAGGATATCGAGACATTCCATAAACTACATACACAATCCAAGGATCAAGATTTATCAATTATTTGATGGTTTAAAACCATTCTTCCTAAGGGCATTGATTTCCTAAACTTTTCCATCATATGAAGCTATAGTCTCATGTGAAACAAAGAAAGAGAAATAATTATCTAAGTCTTATGAATTTAAAGTAAATAAAGAGAATAAGAGGGTTGCATAGGAAATAATATATAAAGGGAATAATAAATAAGGGAGTTTTCCAACATGTGATACCTATGGAAAGAAACACCCCAGAGCCTACTTAAAAGGAAAAGGAGTTTGTTACAAATGTATAGAAAGAGGCCACCAATCTTGAGATGGAAAGGGAAAGAAAGAAGCTACCAATGTTCAATAATACAATTGTAAAGATATGGGAAATTATTCCAATGATTGTCCTAAGTTCCAAGGAAACATTCCCCAAAGAAGGCCAAGGGAGCAAGACCAAGCTTATGCGATCACAACTGCTGAAGTTTAAGTTCCTAATGATGTGGTAGTAGGTACTATAATCATTTTATAAAACTTGGATAATGCTTTATTTGATTAGGGATCATCACATTCTTTTATATCTTTCTAGTTTTCTTTAAAAATTAGATATTTCCAATTCTACTTAATAAGGGAGTTGTCAGTCAAAACCCCTAATGGAAGTCTCATTACAACAAAGGTGTGTCAAGAAGTCCCCATTATGGAATATAAATGTGATTTATCTATGGATTTTATAATTATAACTATGGTTAACTTTGACATAATCCCTGACATGAACTGAATTTCAAAATATTATGTGAAAATCTATTGCAAGAAGAAAAAAATTACGATTTGTGAGGAAGGTGTAGAATCCATTATATTTAGAGCAAAAACATCACCATCTGATTCTTATCTAGATACACCCTAGTAGCTTAACTAAATTCAATTCTTAGGGAGGAAGATAATTAAATATCTGTGGGTGAGGAAAGAAATATTAAAAATGAGTATGTACCTATTGTGAAAGAACATGTTGATGTTTTTTCTGAGGATTTACCTAGACATCCTCCTGAGCGATAAGTTGAGTTCTCTATTGATTTAATTACTTGTTTAAGACCAATATCAAAAACTCCTTATATAATGGACACAGTGGAATTAGTGTAACTAAAGAAACAACCAGTGGAATTGAGTGATAAAGGATTCATCCACCCTAGTTTTTCTCTATGGGGATCCCCTATTCTCTTTGTTAAGGAGAAATATGGATACATGAGGCTGTGCATTGACTGTAGAGAAATCAATTCTATTATAATAAAGAACAAGTATCCCCTGCCTCAAATTGATGATTTATTTGATCAACTTCACAGATCCCAATATTTTTCAAAGATTGAACTTCGATATGGATAACATCAGTTGCATGTGAGGAAGGATGATATTCCAAAGACAATATTTTGAACCAGGTATGGGCATTATCAGTTTATAGTAATGCCTTTTGGACTGACTAATGCACCCTCTATTTTCATGGATCTAATGAATAGATTTTTCTATGAATATATTGATGAATTAATTATAGTATTTATTGATGATATCTTGGTATACTATAAAAGCTACGAAGATCATGAGAATCACTTGCATATTATTCTGAAGACTCTTAGAAGAAATGAGTTATATGGGAAGTTCAGAAAGTGTGAATTCTGGATTCAAAAAGTTACTTTTCTTGTACATATTATCTATAAGGATAGAATCTTAGTTGATCATGTAAATAAAAAGGCAATTCAGGAATGAACTACTCCACTGAACATAACCGAGGTGCAGAGTTTTATTGGTTTAGCAGGTTATTATCAGTATTTTGTTTAGAACTTCGCCTGATTAGCTAACCCATTAACCAAACTCACTCGTAAAGGGGTTAAGTTCGTATGGAAAAAATAATGTAAAGAATGTTTTGAATAATTGAAGAAGAGGTTATTTAATGATCCAATCATGACTCTACCATCTAGAAATAGTGTATTTGTAATTTATAGTGATGCGTCAAAGAAAGGACTCGGCTGTGTCCTTATGCATAATGATAGAGTTATTACTTATGTATCAAGGTAGTTAAAAATTCATGAACAAAACTATCCAACTCATGATCTTGAGTTAGAAGCTATAATATTTGTTTTTAAGATATCGAGACACTATCTCTATGGAGAAATGTGTGAGATATATACATATCACAAGAGTTTAAAATATATATTCTCACAAAAAGAACTCAACATGAGGCAAAGGTGATGGATTGAGCTACTCAAGGATTAATATTATTCTATAAAATACCACCCAATAAAGGAAAATAAGGTATCTGATGTACTGAGAAGGAAGGATCATGGAGTTTTACAGAAAATGAGGATTGAAAGGGATCCTGTATTCATGGATATATTAAAGATGGATATGAGATTATCAAAAAAGGTAAAATATCATTACATTTTCAATTGGATTCCTAACCATATTTTTGGAAAATAATTAAAACTTCTAAGTATGATGAATAGAATCTTCAAGAAAATTAAAGGTGTGAATGATGGGAAGTTGGATGACTTCATGTATGAAGATGGAATTTTGAAATTTGGGAAGAGGCTATGTGTTCCCTCTATACCCAAGTTGAAAAGGAAGTTAATGGATGATTCCCATAGCTAGAATTTTTATATATGACCTAGTATCACTAAAATGTATAGAGATTTAAAGGAACATTTTTGGCAGGACAAAATGAAGTGGGAAATTGCAGATTATGTATTAAGATGTTTAGTCTATCAATAAGTGAAGCCTGAATGACAACACCCTAGAGGAGTCATGAAACCTCTACCTATTACTACATGTAAATGGGATTCCATCACCATATATTTTTTCACTAGATTACCATAAACTCCAAGAAATAATAATGAAATATGGGTAATTGTAGATTGAATTACAAAATCTGCATATTTCCTCACAATAAGGGAGGATTTGCCACTGGAGCACCCTGCACAAATCTATATCAATAAAGTTTTTAGACTTTATGGAGAACCTCTATAAATTTTGATTGATCATGATCCACAATTCACATAAAAATTCTAGAAAATTCTTCAAAAATATTTGGACACTGAGCTTTGATTGAGTACTTCTTATCACCCTCAAACTGAAGGGCAATCTGAGAGGATGATCCAAACATTAGAAGACATGTTGAGATCACAATCACTTGATTTTCAAGATATGTGGGATTAATATTTACCTTAGATGGAGTTTTCCTACAATAATAGTTTCCATTCAAGTATTCAAATGGCACCATATGAATCATTGTATGGAAAGATGTGTTGTACACTAACGTGTTGGAATGAAGTTGGTGAAAGGAAGCTTTTGGGACCAGAGCTTGTGGAGGAAACAACAACGAAGGTAAAGACCATTCAAACCCTTATCAAAGTAGATCAAAGAAGGAACAATATCTATGCTGATAATTGAAGGATTTGGAATTTCAAGTGGGAGATCATTTTTTCTTAAAAGTATATCCATGGAAGGGTGTTATAAGACTTGGGAAGAAAGACAAAATGATCCCTAGGTACATTGGTCCTTTTGAAATTCTGGAGAGAATTGGAGCCGTGGATTATCATTTTTCAATGACACCTAACCTTTCTAAGGTACACAATGTGTTCCATGTCTCATTGTTGAGAAAGTACATGCCAAAACCAACACATGTACTCACTTCTGAAGGTATAGAATTGGAACCTCACTTATCTCACTATGAATAGCCTATCCGGATTCTGGACACTAAAGAACAGGTGTTGAGGAATCAGATGACTTGGATGGTAAAGGTACTTTGAAAAAATCATAAAATTAAAGAGGAAACATGGTATCCTGAGGAACTTATGATGAAGACCTACCCAAATTTTTTTATGAGGTAACATTATAATAATTTCGAGGATGAAATTTTTATAAGGGGGAAAGAATGTAACACCCCAAAGTTTTACAAATAAACTTAATATAGAATTCCAACAACACTGATCCCCTATGAAACAAACACTTTTTTATAGGAGATAGTTATAACCTAGCTGCTAAACACAAATTTTCCACTTCTGTGATTTAAATTTCAAAAAGCTGACATACGCGGTTACAATCAGTAAGATATTTAGAGTCTAATAGGATCCACTTACATTTTTGGTGAATAGCAACTCACCCTTATGAATATTAATGTACCCTTATGAATAGAAACCTCACCCATGTATGTATAATTAAAATTTAGGCACCATATAAATGAGAGTGAATATTTTAAAAATTAATAATTAAGTGTTGATATTTTTGTGAGTAATAAATATTTAATTAAAATTTTAAATTAATAAATAAATTTAAAAAAAATTCATTTTCATAAAATGTATTCTAAAATAAATATTTTGTTTTCCTATGATTTTAGGATAATTTTATGAGACCTTAGTTATTTTTTGAAAGTATTAAAAAAACCAGTTTTAAATTTAAAAAATGTATTTTTCAAGTAAATAACGAATTTAATTAAAAATTAAATTTCACATATTTAGAAAATTATTTTGATAAAATGGAGTCCATTTTTGAATTATAAACATTAAAAAATGGTTATGGTGAATTTTTGGGATTTTTCTAAAATACTTGGATTTTTGGTGAATAGTAAAATACGATAATTTATGGTATAAATACATTATAAGATAAATACACTATTCCTTGATTCATCGCTGATGTAAGAACACTCGGTTCAAACTCACATGCACTTATTACTATTTTTGGTCATATGAATCAACACTATTGGTTGTCTTGAACAAAATAATAAAATAATGAATAAGATAATAAAAAATCACCCCTCTCCTCCACTATAAAAGCCACCCCTGCCTGAATGGACCAAAGGCCTTAAATTTTTATTAATTTTTGATAATAAACCTTTTAAGGGTTGAAGGGTAACCCTTGAAATTATAGTACACAAAGGTCTTAAAGGAATTCAATCATTATAGACTATAACTACTTGAAACTTCCCCTCCCCAGCGTCTGCATTGTGATTAGCTCTCCACCTTTACATGGATGTATGACTAATTATCCTGTGAAGAGGTGAATATTCCTAGTACTTATGGAAAATTACATACCCTATTATTCTTCCAAATTCATCATCTCTACTTTGGTGAGTGCACCTTGCTCTAAATCCTCTTCTCGGGCTTCGTTCCTTGTGGAATCTGTCTGGTAGCATCTCACTTCCTCTTATCTTCACTCATCTAAGCCTTGAAGATTCTAAAATTTCTGACCAAATACCCTTCCCTAGTACCTTACTAGGTCTAGAATCTCTTTTTATTTCCAAAATACCAAATCCTCTACCCTTAATGAGGTGTAATCAAGAGGCAAATTTCTCTTCCTTTTTCATTTTAATTTCTTTTAAGCTCCTTCTTTTATTGTTATCTACTCACCTCCTATGTCCAAATGATCATGATACCTCCATTATCATTTATATACTATAATTATACCATTTTAATGGAATAACCATCATCAATATCCTTACACCCTCTCTTTCATTTTATAAACAAAATCATCATCCGAGAGGTGCCAATTTACAACCTTCGTGGATGACAAAGTTTCATTCTCCAATTTCTTCTTCAAGGATGGTCATGAAACCATTTTTATTATTGAACTATATTATAAAATATTTATTATATATTATTTATGTAATTATTTTATAACCATAATTTATACATGATATGAAATAATAGAACAAAACTAGTTCGTTGAGATCAAAAAACCGCCATAAAAATATAAACGATTATTACTAAATGTTTTATCTAATGATTCATACTCATAATATATAAAAAAATGATATGTATAACCATTTAAACTATTTTATGTTAATAAATATCATATAAGTTCAATTTTGTAGAATTATATCCATTCTACACGAACTCTGTTACTTATAATCAAGTGAACCAATCATGAAATCAAGGAAACAAACACTTCGGAACGACGAAATTCAATCTTATAACTTATCAATAAGGACATAAATGAATTTAATAAAACTATTATGAATAAAATATATATATATAAGGTTATGAATTAGTTAATTAATGGATTTAATTTTATTATCCATGACATTAAGGTCAAATGTAGAATATATTCGAACATAAGGTAAGGGTTTTCTACCCAAACCTCCATTTTATTTTGAGTTATTCTTTGTCTCTCTTAATCCCAATTAAATTATTAATTATTATCATTTACTCCTCATAAATTCTGTTATAATTTTTTATATATGTATAAAAATAATAATCCTTATTTATTTTATGTATAGTTAAATGTTTTATAAAGACCTTTCTCAATTCTTCCTTATAAACAAACCCGATTCGAGGGAACTTCTCAAATTATTACCTATTTTAAAATGCACTCTATAATCTATTTTAAGACAAAATTATTTTTATAAAATCAATCATTTCAACATGAAAAAACTACCTTATTTTATTTCTTGTTTTATATAAATATTTTTCCAAAAGAACTATTCTCTTCAAAGTAAAAGTGTATTTCTCTCAAAAATTCCTCGATGATTTTCAGAGTATGTTTGTTTATTTCAACAAATATATTAAATTTTATGTATTATTGATGTTAATATCTTATGTTTATCATCTACCATATTTTATTAAATGGTTTATGATCATTTTGACTATGGGTGTGCTATCATGATACCATTCACCGTACTACTCAGAATGGTTAGTGTTTATATGTACAGATTGGGAAAAGTTATTTTATATGTTCATGTTGTTTATGTTTAGACACTTACATTTGAGTAATTCATTAGACTTAAAAAGTGACAGGTGGGGCCCTCTATATCCCCTCGATGAATTGGTATGTATCTTGATACAAAACAAAATTGGGTTTTAGATGAGGCCTTACCCTAGTATTTTCTGACGTCTTGGCCGAGGCCTTGACAATATGTTTCAGATGTCCGACATTATGCATTCCCTCATTATGGAATTAGCAATTGATAAACCATGTGATTACTTGACTAGTAGAATATCAATGGTTATGATTCATCCTATCATGACCATTTATATGGCCTTATTAAATCATCTTTCATTCCTTCCATATTATGCTCAAGTATAATTTTTAAAGGCATGTGTTTTTAGTTATTCACCATGACTAGTGTTTATGTTTATGATAAATTCCGCTATATTACTTACCCTTAATGAGCATATAATCTCACCCATTTTTTATGTTTCATTTTTTCCCAGGTGGTGAAGATGAATATTATGAATGACTTTCAAGGATAATCTAGGAGTTTATGTGTGATTCAAAATAAGTTGATATGTTGTAATTTATTTCAAGTTGTAATGTTGAACTTATGTATGTATCTTGTTTTACAAATCTACTAAATCATTAATTCCTTTAGGATGATAATTCCTTGTTTATACGACAATGTAATAAAATAAGGCACCGTCTCTAGGAAACTGGGGTTAGGTCCTTACAGATTACCAATCAGATGTTGATAGAACCGATCTCCCAAAATCTCATCACAATGGATTCCTTATGGGTGAATAGTATAACAACCCTTCTCTTTATTACATTTTAAACATAATTTATCACATAAAATTGCACTTAAGACAACTCTGAGGGTCGATAGGTCTAGTTTATTAGGAAATTAGGAACATTACATGAAAAATTAATACATAAAATACAACATCTTTATTGAAAACTTATTTTACATTACCATAATATTCCTTTGTACTTAGCATTGCATGAGATAACCTGAGGACATACATAAGAAAAGGGTGATCTATAAAGACCAGTAAGGGAGTAAACAAGGAATAACATGAAGAATACAGTACATGTCAGAAAATAATCATATCAATGGAGCACAATAGAAACATGAACATAAATTCATGATATATCATGATTATCATAACATGGAAATATGGAAACAACATACAACATGATATTAGCATGAGCCGAGGCTCATTGCACATGAATTAGCATGAGAAAACCCTAATTTCACATGAATTATCATGAGTAAACCCTAATTTCACATGAATTATCATGATGAAACCCTAATTTCACATGGCGTATCTTGATACTAAACATTACCCAAGGCATTTGAGTGTTATCGGGGCTCACCCTTTATAAACATTTCATTTCATGCATAAGTATGCCACATGGATCATATAACATGGAATCATTAAACATCAGAAGTTATTACATGATTATGGAATTTGAAATACATATATGTAAGTACCATTAAATATGTACATGTTTATAAAGGTGAATACCCTTGATATATAAATGGGTATGGTATTCACTACACGATGATTTTGGCTTAGAAAATTGCGGTGTAATTTCGGTAGCCTAACGACGTGACATAAAAATTCATAAAATGATTTATAAGAGAAAAATGGGTTTATCATCATATGTACATGAAATGGATAGTAAGGGGGTCATATATATACTTTTACCAACACATGTAATTTGAAAATAGAAGGCATAACATAATAAAGAAACTTGAAGAAAGAGGAGAAATGGAATAACTCTTATGAAATTTTGGCATGGTAATGGGCGTACATGAGAGGAATTAATGAGAGATATAAAGAGGTCTATCATCATTAAAACATAATAAGGGAATTATGGGGGAGGTACGAAATCATATCCCAATATTTTTAATTGAAAGTAAAAGGGTATTACAACATAAAGAAACTTGGATAAAAATGAGAAAGGAAGGAATCCCTTACTTGAGTGTGTGACTTCATGAGCTTGAGGAGGGGCTTCTTGAGAGCTTGGGGAGACTTGGGAGGATTTTAGAGAGAATATGGAAGAGTAGGGATTTTCTCCATGTATTTTTAGTGAAGAGAAGTTGGAGATGGGGTGGGTTTATATAGAAAATGAGAGGGGAATTCTTTAATATTTCACAAACTTAGGTTTTGGAATCTATATAATTAAATATTCAAGACCACAAACCATACCATGGTTTTTGCCCATAGATTTTTCCAAAGGGGAGTGGAAAAAATTATTTTATTAGGCCAAATGCCTAAATTATTAAAATATTAGGCTTTCTTATGTGGAGGTGAGTCACACTCTCAAGGAAATCATTTTAAAATGTTAAAATGTTTTATAAGTCCTGGAGGGTTCACTAAGACATTATAAAATTAATCAAACAAATATAAAATCACATTATTTTAAAGGTAAAACATATATTGGCCGAATAAAACTTTTATAGTATTTTATTACATCACTATTGGGTCATTATGATGTCATAAAACACATTATATATTTATAAGGTATTTAATTTTTACCCAAAAATTCGATTGTCTTAGAAAATTATGAAAAATTCACCATTGGATAATTTCAACATACTAGTTCCAAAAATAATATTCATTTTATCTAAATAATTTTATAAATATGTGAATTTTCACTTTTAAAATAAAAACCGACATTTATTGAAAATTTATGGGTTTTGACAAAAACAGTTTTCAAATCGTAATAAAAATTACAATTGTATTTATAAAAATTATAAAATAATTAATATTTAATAAAAATTAATTTATTAATAATATTTTATGAAAATATTATTTAATTAAAAAATCCATTAATTCATCAAAATAGATTTCTTAATTGAATTTAAATATTAACTAAAAATACTATTTGTGCTTTAAAAACCATTTACAAAGTAACAATAATAAAATGAATGTATATTATTTATTATATAGAAAAATAATTCACATAATCATAATGATAGGGTCTTATTACATATCCCTTTATTACACCATCATATGCCCTAAGAGTAAGGTGTGTGATGGTGGGGCTTTCTTGGGGTCGTTCAATGAACATGGTTTGGGATGTGATCTCGATGAGCTTGAACTTATTCTGTAAACAGTTTCGATCATGATTAAGTTATTGGATCTCAGCTTTGTCTTGGTCTAGGTAAAATCATAGAAATTCTATATCACTCAAAAGATCCGATAAATGGGATTCAAAGGGAACGATCCTACTGGTCGAGGCGATCACTTCCTTTGTCTATGTCAAAAGGATTTGTTAAAACCCTATATATATACTATTCATGTGATCAATATTCAATGACTATATTATCAATGGTAATTATACTTAACGGTTATTTAAAACCAATAAAAATAGTGTATTTTTTTTCTATATCTATAAGACACTAAAAGAAAGGGAAGTTTATTCACGAATGTTTGGGTCGTTACAACATTCCACCCTTCAAAAAATTCTCCCTCAAAATTTACTTTTCCCACACTAAAATAGATATGGGTAACTCTGCCTCATCACTTCCTTTGGTTTCCACATTGATTCTTCAAACTTGTGGTTTTTCCACAACAATTTGACAAGGGGCATTGTCTTATTTCGTAAAACTTTTTTCCTTATGATCTAAGATCTTCATTGGCTTCTCTTCATAGGAGAAGTCATTCTCCAATGGTACCACCTATGGATTGAGAACATGAAATGGGTCAGGTATGTACCTCTTCAAGAGTGATACATGGAATACGTCATGTACTTGAGACAAGTTCTGTGGAAGTGCTAGTCGATAGGTCACTACTCCAATGCGATCAGGGATCTCAAAATAGTCGATGTACCTTGGACTAAGCTTTCCCTTCTTCCCAAATCTCATAAATATCTTCCATGGTTATATGCGGAGGAATAACATGTCTCCACCATCAAACTCTAGGTATCATTGATGATTATCAGTATAGCTCTTTTGTCTACTCTGATTAGATTTAATGTGCTGTTGGATGGTCTTAACCTTCTCCACCATTTCTTTGACCATTTTTGAACCTAGGAGTTTTCTCTCCCCAACTTCATCCCAACATGCCGGTGTTCTACACCTCTTCCCATAAATGGATTTATAAGGAGACAGTTGGATGCTTTAGTGGAAACTGTTATTGTAAGAGAACTCAACCAGAAGAAGATGTTGATGCCACCCTCCTTTTAATTCCATTGAGCACGATCTCAACATTTCCTCAAGTGTTTGGATAGTCCACTCAGATTGGCCATCAGTTTGAGGATGATAAGCTGTACTAAAGTTTATCTCAATATTCATAGCGTGTTGGAGACTCTTCCAGAACTTAGAGGTGAATCTTGGATCTTGATCGAATAAAATAGATAGTGGTACTCCATACAACCTTACTAATTATATGATGTATATCCATTCCAGTTGATCCAATGAGAAATCCTATAAAATTGCAATGAAGTGTGCTATCTTTTTAAGATGATCCACAACAACCTAGATAGAATTGTTTCCTTTTGATGTCTTCAGAATTCTAATGAAAAAGTACATGGTGGGATAACATGTATACTCAGTGATCTCCTTATTCATGTTATCCCACCAATAATGATCTCAGAGATCTTGATACATCTTTGTGGGTGAATGGAGAAATTAGAACTATGTACATCATCCAAAAGCTTTTTCATTAACTCCATATTTTAATTAACACATAGTCTTGACCCAAATATCACAATTCCTTCTTCATTAACATTGAAATATGAGGATTTCCATTTTTTGATAGTTTCCACTTTCTTCCAAATTCCCACACCATCCTTTTGAGAATCCTTTAACCTTTCCTAAATAGATGGTTGAGCAATAATTTGTGAAAGGGTTGATGATGTTCCATTATTTATGATTCCCATGTCTATATTCATCAAATATAAAAGGATTATATCCTTTTAAATTCTCATCAATGATAGAATCGCTGGGTACTTTCTACTTAGAACATCTACCACCTTGTTTTCTTTCCTAGGGGGAGTAATGGATTGAGAAATAATTGTCTTTGATCAGCTCTAACCATCTTCATTGGAGCATGTTCAACTCTTTTTGTGTGAATATATACTTGAGGATTTTGTGATACGTATATATTTCACACTTCTCCCCAAAGAGGTAATGTCACCAAATTTTTAATGTGAAGATTACTGCAGCCAACTCCAAATCATATGTTTGATAGTTTTTCTCATGAACTTTCAATTTCTTTGAAGAATAGGAAATGAATTTTTCATTTTGTATCAACACACATCCCATTCCCTTCTTCAAAGCATCACTAAATACCATGAAAAGTTTTCCACTTGTGGGTAGTGTGAGCACGAGCATAGTGATAAGACTCCCTGAAGCTATCTTTGCATTCATCATTCCAAACAAACTTGAATCCCTTCCAAGTTATCTTGGTAAGTGGGTTTGACAATTGTGAGAAATTTCTCACAAACCAATGATAATATCCAGCTAACCCAAGGAATCTACAATATTCTTCATAGATGTTGGCCTTGACCATCCCTCAATTTCATTTGTCTCGGAGGGATCCACAAACATCCTATTGCTTGTGATTATATGAACCAATAATGAGACTTACTTTAACCATAAATCACACTTTCTGTGATTTTCATAGAGATTATCCTTTCACAAGGTCTCTAGTACAGTGCTTAGATGCTTCTCATGCTCCTCCTTGGTTTTGGAGTATATTATAATATCATCTATAACGACTACCACAATTTTTTTTGGTAATCTCTAAAGACTCTATTCATCAATTACATGAATATTTATAGAGAATTAGTGAGTCTGAAAGGCATTAATATGAATTCATAGTGCTCATACCTTGTATGAAAAGTACTCTTGGGGATATCCTCCTTCTTCACCCTTACTTGGTAATATCCTGACTGCAGATCCACCTTGGAGAAGTATTGTTCTCCATGTATCAAATTGAATAAGTCATCAATTCATGGCAGAGTTTATCGTGATTTTGTTGAGATCATGATAATCAATGCAAAGGTGCATTGACCCATCCTTATTCTTGACGAAGAGGACTGGTGCACCCCATGTTGAAGCACTGAGGTGTATAAACACTTTATCTAGACTCTATTGTAGTTGTTTCTTTATCTCCTCAAGCTCCACAACAACCATTCTATATGGAGTTTTGGATATTGGAAATGCCCCAGGTATAATATCAAATAAGAATTCAACATCTCTTCTAGGAGGAAGACCAGGAAATTCCTTAGGAAACACTTCAGTGAATTCCATCACAATAGACATGTCTTCAAGGATGGTTCCTTCCTTAGACTCAATCATCTGAGCAAGATGCGTGTGCACATAGGGTAGTAATATCCACACTTGAGATGATGGTGTTAAATAAGATTCATCCTCCTCCTTGTACTTGTACAGAATCAGGGGTCGATTCTTCATATAGAGAGTGATTTCCCTCTCATGACAATTTATGTTGGATCTATATAGGTAAAGACAATACATGCCAAGAATTGCATCAAATTCCACTAGAAGGAGTATGACAAGGTTCGCCAAGAATTTCAATCCACAAATTGTGACAGGGGAGGAGTTATATTCATGGTATGCAATAATTTCCCCATTTTCCGTTCTCACTGACATCTCTACTTCCATGATTTGTGGCAGTGTTGGGATTGGTCTACTAAACTTTTGGGATATAAAAGAATGCATAGAACCATAATAAAAAAGTAAATTCTCTATTCTTGAATGAATAACTAGATTACTTGTCACCACTTAATTTTCGGGATTTTCTTCAGTGGTAGTGATGGAAAAAATCTATCCCTTTCTACCTTGGAGGTTGTTGGATGCCTCTGAAAACCCTTGGCATAGGGCACTGGTTTGCAAAGTGCCCTGGTTATTTGTAGTTGAAGCTATGAACAATGAGTTAAGGTTCAAACAGAGCGTTCTTATCCTCTGTCGCATCAGTGGATTTTTATTTTTGGTAATTAATGTCCAGGTTCCCTTCTCTTCCATATCTAAATCATTTCCTCATCCCCTTAAGGAAATTTTTGGGGTGCTTATTTTCACACCTATGGAAAGTGGGGTGATAGAATTTCTTAGCACCATTGTATTTATCCATCGGACCACCAGAATTAAATTCCACTTTCCTCTACTTATCCCCATGATACCCCTGATATTTTTCAATCTATATTTCAACTTTGAGGGCACATCGAACAATTTCCTCATAGCTATCGAAGTCACGGATTGCTAGGGATTTCCATAGGCTAGGTTTTAACCCACCAAAGAAGCGGTCAACCTTGAATTCAAGGGTGATGACAAAGCCAGAGGCATATTATGCAAGCCTTGTGATGTTTTTCTCATACTCTCTGATGGATTCATCATCATTTTTATTGGGGGTAAAAAATTCCCTTTACATCTTAAGTCATAGGGTGCGAGGAAAATATTTATCAAAAAACATTTTCTAGAAAACCTTCCATTCCAATGCTTTGATCTCTTCCTCAGGCTTCGTATTTTTGATCAATTTCCACCATTGATTAGTTTCACCCTCCATATGATAAGAAACTAGAAGAAACTTATCTTGTTTGCTACATTAAAGGATGGATAATATATTCTCAATGGATTTGATCCATTGTTCAACAGTTGAGGGATTAGGCGATCCATTGAAAGTAGGGGGCCTTTGTATCATGAAGCTCTCGATTGTGGCTTGTTCTTTATTGGGGGGGGGGGGGTCAGAAGTTCTTCTTGAAACATGTTTCTATACAAAATTTGAGTTAACTGAGAGAGTATCTTGACAAAGTTTGTGATTACCTCTCCCATCAGATTGGGTATCTCATTAGAATAGTCATCACATTGATATTTGCATCAGTTGTTATCCAGATTCCTCCTATTACTGGAAATTGGATGGAATAAAAGGAAAGTTAGGGTAACACATAAATGGGAATCCAAGTAAAAAAGGGGATAACTTATAAATTACATTTATTTACTTAACTTATAAATTTATAGGCTTCAATCTATGTTATCCATGATCTACTTCCCAACATATATTCTTAGGGTCATTTTTTATTCCCTTAATAATGGTTCATAATAAGTTTATGAATTTACCAAAGAATATCCTCTAGGATTGTCAAACCTAGAGTGCATAAAGGCCCGTTGTCGTGCACCAGTTCCTGTTCGAGTCTAGCTCAAAGCGGTGTTTTCATGTTTTTCCCCTAGATACATTTGTGCCAGAGCCACCTCTACTTGTTCATATCTATACATGGATTTATTTTCTTGATAAAACAATTAATCTATACTCACCAAAGTTTAGGGATGTTTTTATTATACTTAGTCTTATCCCTAAGTCTTTTACTAGGGTTTTTTAATCCTAATCCCAAAAATAACTAAACCTATCCTCTGATACCAACTATTACAACCCTGCTCTTTATTACATATTTAAACATGATTTATTACATAAAATTGCACTTAAGACAACTACAAGGATTGAGAGGTCTAGTGTCTTGGAAAATTAAAAACATTACATGAAAAATTAATACATAAAATACAACATCTTTATTGAAAACTTTTTTTACATGACCACAACATTCCTTCATACTTAACATTGCATTGGACTACCTGAGGACATACATAAGAAAAGGGTGAGCTATAAAGCTCAGTAAAGGAGTAAATAAGGAATAACATAAATAATAAAATACATTTTAGGAAATAGGAATATAAATGGAGCACAAGAGAAACATGAACATAAAGTAATGATATAATATGATTATCATAACATGAAAATGTGGCAATAACATACAACATGATATTATCATGAGCTAAGGCTCATTGCGCATGGATCATCATGAGTAAACCCTCATTTCAAATGAATTATCATGAGTAAAAACTCATTAAAAATTAATTATCATGAGTAAAACCTCATTGCATATAACGTATCTTAATACTAAATATTACCTAAAGCATTGGAGTGCTATCGGGGCTCACCCTTTATAAAAATTTCATTTCATGCTTAAGTGTGCCACATGGATCATATAACATGGAATCATAAAAAATCATAAGTTAATAAATTATTAGATAATTTAGAATACATAAATGTAAGTACCATTAAATATGTATATGTGCATAAAGGTGAATACCCTTGATAGATAAATAGGTATGGTATTTACTACACGATGATTTTGGCTTGGAAAATTGCAGTGCAATTTCGGCAGCCTAACAGTGTGACATAAAAATTCATAAAAATGGTTGATGAAAGATAAAGGGGTATATAATCATATGTACATGAAATAGATAGTAAGGGGGGCCATATATATACATGTCCCAACACATGTAATTTTGAAATAAAAGGTGTAACATAATAATGAAACTTGAAGAAAGAGGAGAAATAGAATAACTCTTACAAAATTTCGGAATGGTATCAGGCATACATGGGAGGAATTAATGAGAGAGATAAAAATGTCTCTCATAATTAAAAAATAAGGAGGGAAGTATGGGGGAGGTGCAAAATTGTAATCCAATATTTTTAATTGAATGTAAAAGGGTATTACAACATAAAGAAACTTGGATAAAAATGAGAAAGGAAGGAATACCTTACTTGAGTGTGTGACTTCAAGATCTTGAGGAGGGGATTATTGAGATATTGGGGTGCCTTGAAAGGATTATAGAGAGAGGATTTCAGATTAGGGACGTTCTCTGAGAATTTTTAGTGAAGAGAATTGGGATCTTGGGTGAGTTTATATAGGAAATGAGAGGGGAATTCATTAATATTTCACAAACTTAGGTTTTGGAATCTATATAATTAAATATTCAAAAACACAAACCATTCCATGGTTTTTTCCCATGGTCTTTGAAAAAGAGGAGTGGAAAACATTATTTTATAATTTAAAATGCTAAAATTATTAAAACATTAGGCTTTCTTATGTGGAGTTGAGTCACACTCTCAAGGAAATCATTTTAAAATGCTAAAATGTTTTATAAGTCTTAGAGGGTTCACTAAGGCATTATAAAATTAATAAAACAAATATAAAATCACATTATTTTAAATTTAAAACACATATTTTCCGAATATACCTTTTATAGTATTTTATTACATCACTATTGGGTCATTATGATGTCATAAAACACATTATATATTTATAAGGTATTTAATTTTTACCCAAAAATTTGATTGTCTCAGAAAATTATAAAAAAATCACTATTGGATAATTTCGACATCCTGATTCCAAAAATAATATTCATTTTATCTAAATAATTTTCTAAATATATTAATTCAAAATTTTAAAATAAAAACCGATATTTATTGAAAATTCATGGGTTTTGACAAAAATAGTTTTCAAACCTTAATAAAAATTACAATTGTATCCATAAAAATTATATGATCATTTAAATTTAATAAAAATTAATTTATTAATAATATTTTTTTAAAATATTATTTAATTCAATAATCCATTAATTCATTAAAATAGATTTCTTAATTTAATTTAAATATTAACTAAAAATACTATTTGTGCTTTAAAACCCATTTACAAAGTAACAATTATAAAATGAATGTATATTCTTTATTATATAGAAAAATAATGCACATAATAATAATAATACTAGGGTCCTGTTACATATCCCTTTATTACATCAGCACATGCCCTAAGAATAAGGTGTGTGATGGTGGGGCTTTCTTAGGGCCGTTCGGTGAACATGGTTTGGGCTGTGATCTCAATGATCTTGAACTTCTCCCGTAAATAGTTTCTATCATGCTTAAGTTTTTAGATCTTGGAATGGGATTGGTCTAGGTAAAAGCCCAGAAATGCGATCTCCCTCAAAAGATCCTATAAATTGGCTTCAAAGGGAACAATCCTACTGGTCGAGGCCATCACTTCCTTTTTCTGTTTCAAAAGGATTTGTTAAAACCCTATATATATACTAGTCATGTGATCATTGCTCAATGACTATATTATCAATGGTAATAATACTAAATGGTTATTTAAAACCAATAAAAAAAGTGTATGTTTTTTCTATATCCATAATACATTAAAAGAAAGGCAATTTTATTCATGAATGTTTGGATCATTATAAAGATATTTTAGAAAGACATGTTGTTAGAATTACTATTATAGAGTAGGATCTGGATCAACTTTACATTTTATACAATAGTATAGAGGTTCCTCCATACATTGAATCTCACAATGTAATTCATAGACATTTTAATCCATTCAGGTATGAAAGATGGATATCAATTACACAAAATAAAAACTTTATAGGATGTTTTCAAATATCATATTTATAAGGATTTATCTACAAAATTGAATTCAATTTACAGATGACTTTAATGACTAGTAAGGGGACCAAATGTAAATGTTATCTCTTAAAATGTTTTTTCAATTAATGGTTATACATTCTATATGAAGAAACACAATGAATGTAGTATGATATAAAAAAGTGGAGTTATGCTTGTGGCAGAAGCTATGCACATATCTAGTTCCAAGGATAAAAATACAACTTATATGAATATTTCATACTTTGACATCATCATACATATATATGAGTTTAATTATACAACATTTCAAGTATTGATTTTCTGTTTCAAATGGTTTGAAAATAGAAGTGTAGTTAGAGTCGATGAATTGGGCTTCATGAAGGTGAATTTCAGGGTGGAAGGGTACAAGGATGAAACATTAATAATGGTATCATAGTTATTACATGTATTTTATGTTCCAAATATAGAAAAAAAATGGTCAATTGTTTTTTAGCAACTAAAACAACTGTAGGGTTAGATGAAAATTCAATTGAGGATAACCCTTTCATTAGGAGATCACAATCATTTCATGATGGTACCAATGTAGATAGTGTCTTATATGTTATAGGGGAACATAAGTAGGGGATTTATATACATTATAGAGGATCAAAATACCTTAAAACTTTAATGAAAAAAGAGAGTTCAATGAACAAGTTAAAGTATTTTTTTAATATACTATGATTTTAATCATAATATTACGTGTTATATATTATACATACATAATCTAAATTAAATTTTTAAATACTCATGTAAATAATGACTTCTCTGTATGCTGATGTTACCAATCTTGAGGAAGAACACACAGTCGATGCTTAAATTTCAGAATTATTCGGGGATCAACAACACATGGATGAAAAAAACAAGAGTGGTGTAACATCACTATGTTAACTAAAGTTATCATGGAAATAAGTAAAGGTATAAAATTTGGGGTTGGATGGAATCAACATAGCCAACCCATTGAACGCAACAAGTCAATGTTCATTAGTTACATTGGGGTCACAATGAGAATGCATGTGCCAACTGATATAAATACAGGTTGCAATGTTATGCCTACATTGAAGATAACCATGTGGGAAGATATTAGGTTAATGTTATGATATACTTTATCTATTTTACTAAATAATAATAACGAATCATTGATTTAATTTTGATTATCCCACAAAGAGTTCATTTATTTTAGATGTCTGTTATAATAAATTTTTCTTAATAATAAAAGAAAAATCTCATAGATACTTCCAAACACTTCTAAAAAAGTATCATATAAGGGACATTGAGGGGAAAGTAAACCCCCATCCACTAGCTACCTATGCACACATTATAGACCATGAAACATGGAAATATTTCATTAGTCACTATGATGAGGAATCATTTTAGGTGTATTGTAATCGATAATATTTTATTTGAAAATATTTATTTTATCTACTTTGAATAAAAATTATTAATTTATGAAATCAAGAATGTGTGTTGAAAATAATCCACATGCATCAAAACCAATGTACCCCTACCGAAAAGTAAAGATGAGGTACGCTTTACATGAAAAGATAATCGTATGTATTTTAAATATACAGTAAAATTGTTATGTGATATGAAACTCAATTTTGAAATATTTTTATTCATTTATTGTTTCATTTTGAGTATGGAGGTCTTGCAGGTGCAATGCTACCTAGATTTAGGGGCTGTCGTTTCTATGTGAGGCAATTGCAGTTTTATTCTCCCCCCTTGTTAAAAATATTTCTATAGGTTTGAAGGTTTTCCTTCCGCATTAAATTAATACTCTAGCCACCTCGTCTCCCTGATAAATATATCCATGGTTTTATATTTCATAAAAATATAACCATGATTATAATTATAATTAAATATGACACCAACAATGGATGATTCAACTAGAAAACTTTTTATCACTTTAAATAATGATCTTTATTCAAATATTAAGTTAATTATCTCTTTATTCAAATATCAAGTCAATTAACATTTAATAACATCTTTTTATATTAATTCCATTTTCTTTTTTAATTTGGTATATATATAAAATAATAAATATTTAATTATTAATTAAAAATATTGACTAAATATGTATTTACACTTAATATTTCAAATAATAATTTCACCCTATATATATATAATTTATTCAATTTTATAGAGAGAATCATAAATTAATAATAAATTATTAATATTATCGTTTTATATTTTTATTTATCGATATTTAATATTTAATGTATTATGTTTTCAATTATTAAATTTTATTCATTTTTTATATTTTTAACATACAAATATATATATACTATTTAATACTTTTTAATATATATATATATATATATATATATATATATATCCATTTTATGATTATTTATTTCATCAATAAATTTTTTAAATATTTTTGTAATTTATTCATTTTAAATTTTTATTTGTTTAATATTTTTGTAATTTTATTCATTTTTAATATTTATTTATACATATTTATTTATTAACATTTAATGTTTTTAATACAGTTGTAATTTTCATCATTAATATATGTATATTCATTTTCATTTTAAATATTCAATTTTATTTTTTTTATAAAATTATATAATTAATAACTTTTATTCATTCTTTTAATATTTTTTCGATCTATTCATTTTTAATTAAATTTCACTCATTTTTAAATATATTTATTCAATATTATTTATTCATTAATAATGTTAAGTAACTTTTTTTTAAATTTTTTCATTTTTAATGTTTATTCATTTAATATATTGTTAAATATATTTAATCTTTTTAATATAGAAATATATTCATATATATATATATATATCAGTATATAATGTTTCCTTAAATATAATTTATATACAAAATATTTATTTACATTTAATAAGCCATATATCTAGTGAAAAATGATTTATAATTAAAAATTGATATCAATTAAAAATATTTATTAAATTAGTATATATCGAGTGATAGATGTTGCATATTATATAATGTCATTTGTTTTTTCAATTTGACATATATCAAATTTGTATTATGCACAAACACACACATACATAAATACATTAATTTCACACATAGATATTTATGTAATTAATGTAATTTTATATAAAAACACGTGCACACACACGTAATATTTCGATAATTTATTCAATTTTTAATATTCATTTTAAAATTTTATATAGTAACATAATATATTTAGCATATTATGTTTTTAATTAGTCAATTTTATTAATTATTTATATTTTTATTTAATATATACCATTTATTACTTTTAATATTTTTTATAATTTATTCATTTTTAATATTATTTATTCATCAATAATATTAATTATTTTTTAATATTTTTATAATTTATTCATTTTTAATTTTTGTATGCTTAATATTTTTTGTAATTTTATCCATTTTTAATATCTATTTATACATGTTAAATCATTACTATTTAATGATTTTAATATGGCATATGTAATTTATATAATTTATAAGTATTCATTTAAATTTTTTGATATATTAATTTTTAATTTTTTTATTACTATATATAATCACTAACATTTAGTCTTTATTTTAATATTTTGTTGATCGATTGACTATTTTAATTAATAAATTTCACCTTTTTTAACATTTATTCATTTAATATTATTTATTCACATAAAGTGTTAATTATTTTTTTCATTTTTTATAATTTATTCATTTCTAGTATTTATTCATTTAATATTTTTTATAATTTATTCTTTTTTAATATTTATTAATTAAAATTTAATGTTTTTAATATGGTTGCAATGTACATATTTAATATGTATTCATCTTTATTTTAATATATATTCATTTTTAATTTTTTTTATTAATTCATATAATTAATAAAAAATATCAATTTTTTAATATTTCTAAAGACTATTTATTTTTAATTATTCAATTCCATTCATTTTTAACATTCACACATTTTTGATTATTTATTAATTAATAATGTTAATTATTTTTTAATAATTCATTCATTTTTAATATATATTTGTTTAAATTTTGTATTTTATTTTAAACAATTTTTAACAAGGATTAAAAAAGGGCTGATAAATATAGATTTTTTTTCTGTGCTAAAACAATAAGTGCTGATAAAGATAGGTCTTTATCAACGTTTATAATTTTAGGACTGATAAAACCCTTCCAAGTTTTTAAATATGAATCAAACAAAACCTTATTCATTTGCATCATCCAAGCTCTCGTGGAACTCGACCTCTGCCACCGCTCCCCCTCGAACTTCTCGGACGAATCGACCTTCTTATAAGTTAAGGTATGTGATTCTTTATACTCCTATTTAGTCGATCTTACATTGTTTCACTATTTTTTAGTTCTTCCTTCCTCATTTTTAATACCACCCCATTACCCTACCATAGTGGCTTGACTTATCCAAAACGAATGAGACCATGAGATTTCGAGTACCTAGGTTTGATGTTGCAAATCCCTTCATGGTTCTTCATTTGACTATAATTTGAAAGAGTTTGAATGCTCAAGTTTTGGTGTTTTTAATTGTTTAAGTCTGGTATTAGATGTTTTTGGTTTTCTTCATAAATTTTAGCCTTAAGATTTTATTTGGTAGGAGAGATTTGAGAGGAAAAAATGATAAGGAAGTAGTTAATTCAATTATCCAACCATGTTTATAGAGACATGGAAAACAAAAATAAAGGATTATTAATTTTCCTCAATTTATTAATGCTCCACCACACACTGTTTTTATCCTACACTATGTCTTTAGCTTCACCTATAACATCTGGGTCTAATATTTTTTAATAAATAAATTAATTTGATAATTCCTTTTATCATATTCTTACTTGTAGAATCTTCCTCAATGATATCATTAATGAAATATAAAAATATTCTCTAGATTTTGGATCCATCCATGTGAATTATTATACTATAATTTCATATAATGAAGAGGGTTATATACACTACCCATAATATTCTTGATGTTGGTGTAGTAGTTGTAGGAAACATCCTAAAAAATATCTTGTGATCAAGTTATTTTATAATTGATTTTTTATAAAATGATTTCATTTGAATTACATGATCATGACACATGGAAGTTTACTACCCAAATAAAATTTCATATTTATTGACTTTTCTTCTTTTCCTTCTTTAAATTTGTGTGCATTATTTTTTGTATAACACAACTTCAATGATTACTTCTTGTTTCCTAAAGTCTTCCAATAATAAAACAATCCATGAATAACTTATTAAGTTCTAATAACACCAAATAATTTTCACTACCTTACATTACTTATAATGAAATGATCCTTCTAGAAATAATGATGTTCTCCACCAATGTTGAAACCAATATATGTAAATTTTCAATGTATAATGCATCTCAAATTAAGTATATAAAAGTCTCTTTGATCCAATAAGTTCTTCATACTTGACTAAGATGACATCACGTAGTGTCTAGTGGAAATTTTAATTCTTTATACTCATCAAAAATTGGTTTTGACGGTTATAGTCATCAACAATCAATTATTTAGAAATAAAATTACTTTTTAACACATATAATGTTTTAAGGATGTTCATCGCAAATATCATTATCCTTCACAATTTCATCCTAACTCACAACCATTAATAATTTTGTGAGTGAACATTATTGATCTCTGTATTTTACAATAGATGAATATTTAATTAAATTCTTTATAACTTTACAGATATCACACATTCCCTTACTTCAATGAATTCCACCACTACAAAATAATATCAATATTCATCATTAAGATCTTATTATCTTAGAACAATATCTTCATGTAACTTAAATTACTCTTTATGAATATTCCAATACTTATTATCTCTTTTGGGGAGCGTATAACCCTTCAACCATCATAAGTTGTTTCTTTTCATGGTACCCTTGTGTAAAATGATTACTTGTTAGGAATCATAACTAATAACATTCAAATGTTGAGATTCCTTTAGCTTTAGTAATCCAATATGATCATTATTATTCAATTAAGATTACAGTCCACCAAAGGGGAAAACAACATCTTGGTGGATATCATCCCATTTGGGTTCCACTTATTGGAATTTAGCTTCGTCATTGATCTCTCTACTTAAAAGATTTCATCCATCATCAATTGTCTACTTTAATGATACCACACACCATCCTAATTTGTTTCAGACAGTCAAAATTCTTGTTATATGAAGAGATTATCAATGTGAAACCTTCTCATAATAAGGCTTCTATTATTCCTATTTCAATAAATTCTATCATTTTTATCATTACAACTTTTATATTTATCGCTTCTTTGAGCATCCAAAGTGAGTATGGATTTTTTATTAGGAAAATAATTAAATTTCTTAGAAGTATATATAACATTATCATTTGATTATGAATACATTATATGTATTTATTTATTTATTTTGTGCAAAATAAATATTGTTGAACCTAATAGGATGGATATGAATCGAAAACAGATGGATGCTAATCTTATGACAATGGACTATGAGGATGGAGTTAAAGAGTTCACCAAGTTCGAAATAGAGCATGTATACAACCCTTTTAAAATCCTTTTTCCATGTTTATATTGTTGTTATTAAATATTAATTCTTAAAAAAAATACTTGGAATAACATTTAATTTATCATGGAATAGACTAAAGTTATAAATGTTGGACTAAATATGGGGGAAACCGAATGTATATACTAACTAGAATGATACCGCAATTTATGGATCATTTGATATGAATACTAGTGTAAATGATGATGTAGATTGTAATTCCCCAACCCCAGAAGCTTAGATCTGGTGTATTAATTTAATACATTGACATGATTACAAGGAATCAAGTCCCGAAGGACTGATCAATTTAGCAGTCTTGGAAAATAGATTATACATGAACTTTACATTACAATTTCTAACATAAAATATGACATAGACAATCATTTGATAATACCATTATTACCCTAGATTAACCCTACATATCAATCATAATACACTTCTTGGCATCCTATAAAAATAAAACATAATAAAGAGGTGAGCTCAGATGCTCAGTAAGGGTAAATAATTTAACAGAAGCAATAAACATTTAAGGCAAGATGTATAATAAAAAAATAGCCTTTTAAACATAAACTTGAACATAATATGGAAACAATAAATCAAATAATTCAATTTACTCACTCACATGGATATTCTACTTGTCAAATAATCACATGTAAAATTAATAACTAATCTCATAATGATGGAATGCATAATGTCGAACATCTTAACCACAAAGTCAAGGCCTCGTGCAAAGACCCTAAATATAAATTTTTTCAATGCCTTGTGCCAATACACTAGTTTGTATTATGAGACCTATCGATTCATCAAGAGTCTATATTGCGCCACGCCCATCACTTACTAAGTCCAATGTATTCTTCATATGAAAATGTTGAAACATAACATAAACATTCGTATTAAAACTAGCATACAAAATGTCAACACTTTAACCATAGACCAAGAATGGTATAAAAATAACACACACATAGTCAAACATATCATAACTCATTCAATAAAATATGGAATACTGTATTATAATAAATCAACCTCAATCAAGAATAATATCCAGAAAATGATGTTGACATAGTTGATAATGATTAGTAAAACTCTTTGAGAGAAATATCCCTTTTTTGTGAAATCATTTAAAAGTAACACATTTATAAAGGAAGTCATTTAAATGATATTTTTGAATCAAAGTGTCCCATACCACTTTGAAACTTTTGAAAGGAATTAAAATTTTAAAACAACCATGTCCATATAAATAAATCCTTAAAATCATTTTGAAAACATGGACATTAATTAAAAAGATTTTGAAAAATAAATCATTAAAACATTTAAAATGATGATCTTGTTAAATAGTACCTTCCAAAAAAACATAAAATATTCCTTTTGAATTTTTTTATGAAACATAGACATGGATGATAAATATTTCCCAGTAAATACTTACACATAAACAATCTTGGATAATAATGAGATTGAGGAATTAACCCTTACCATGTACCTTCCTTTGGTTGAGGGTATGTTCAACCCCATGTATAATGACCATAGTATGTTATTAAATTATAATAAAACCATATTCATATTTATGAAATCATACATGATTCATTTATGACTTTATACAACCCATTTAATAATAATTTCCATGTAAAAGTAACATTTTGGGTAATAATCGCTTTCTTTATCGTACATGTTCTAACTTGTTATTCTTGATCATATCACTTATATCATGATTTAATTACTTCCAGAATATAAAAAATTATTTATATATCATATATATTCAGAATATAAATATGTATAATAGATATATATATGAAATTAAATACACCATTTATGGAGACGGTAGACCGTATGCACACATAAACGTTGTTTTCGTTTTCATATCGTATTGAATGGAAGTAAGTGAATGAGATATATGTAAATATATATATATATATATATTTCTAGTAGAATTATTATGTCATATATTACATACTTATTAATAATATATATTTTTATAATCATCGTTGAATGGTGAACGTGGAAATGAATCTCATCGCGTCGTGGAGGCGGTAAGTTGTACGTACGCACGAGCGATGATATCATTTCAATAATGATAAAATGGTACATAATTGGATGTTATATTAATTATAAAGAAATAATTAATGTTATGTTAATTATTTATATATATAATACTCATCATTATATCCATCCAAATAACATAATTTTGAATAATAAATTACACCACGACGTGGAGACGGTAAGCCGTACGTACGCACACATGGTGACATCGTTATTCATAGGATAGATAGAATAAGGAATATTATTGTACCATAATTATAATAACATCTTAACATATATAAAGTATGGGATTTATTATTTTAGTATGTAAACAACAGATAAAGAGGAAGTAGAAGAAGAAAAGAACATTGAAAGAGGTGATAAAATAATTACCTCTTCTTCGGGTGTTTCCTTTCGATTTGAAAAAAAGGGCCCATTAGGTTGGATTTATGTTAAAATTAAGGCCTCTAGGTTGAATTGAGGGTAGTTGGGAGGATATTTGGGTAGATTTTGTACGAGTCAAAGGGATTTGTAGGTGTAAATTAAATAGAAAGGGAGGTACCCTTTTATAAGATGGGTGATGGGAACTTTAGGAAAAGATTGAAATATTGATTTATTATAAAATTATTTTCAGTTTCTAATTACTCTAAATGAATTTATTTCAAGGATATAGTTTTTATGGGTCGATATACTCTCAACCAATAGGTTTTAGATAAGTTTAGGTCACTATATCAATCTTACCTTTTATATTTAACTCTTTGTTAAATAGTTTAACTTTTACCATGTCTTCTTGTATTTTTATACTAAATGGTTAATATAGTTACTATAAAATTACAATTGAACCTAAAGTGGTTAATTAATGAAATATATAACATTATATAAGTCATTTGGATGATCCTTATATTTTTAGTACTATTATATAATTTAATAAAATAATATTTGTTTTAATTACCCGATTTACTTTTAATCAGTGTAAAAAAATGCACTTCTAAAGGGTTAAATTTATTAGTTCTTTCTTTAGCGCAAATAAATATGCCATTTATCAGCACTTTGTTCTAGCACTAATAAATACCAGTGCTATTAAACGCATATTTTGTAGTAGTGGTGCCTCACACCTCAAACAAGTGATGCAAAACGGGCCCACGACTCACGTTCTTTGCGAGTATGGGGCAGATATGGGGTGGGGAGGGCCTAATTTTTTTTATTTTTTAGAGCACAGGCCAATGCGGGTTGAGCTCCCATAGGTGCGGGCCAAGGCAGGTTGAGTCCGCACGGGTGTGAGCTTACATGTGGGCCTATTTTTTTAAAAAAAATATTTTTTTACAATATAAGTTTCTTTAATATTTTAGTTTTTTAATAAAAAATTATTATTAAACCATGAAATATGATTTCTCACCGTAATTATCATACTAATTCACCATTCATTCACATGTGAATTTTAAATAGGTTTATATTTATTATTTTCATATAATATTATAATATTTATATGTAATTATTCACCATATCCACATGATGTGTCATCCCACCTCTCAAGAAATGGAACTCATCTCCCCTTCACATGGTTTTAATTCTAAAAGAGGTATTATAATCATAATATTTTTTGGGTTGATTTAATTTTGTTATTATTTAATTTTATTTTTTATTAAGAAAATAGGAAAGGATCTCATGGGAGCCTTAATAGCCTCATTTGAAACTGATTGTTGTTTAGAAAGACATCGTTCATTCCACCCATTCACATCACCACATTACAAACATTATCATTCATCACCTCTTACCAATCACTCACCTACTTTTCATCACAACAGTTTTCCACCACATCATTGACACCACATGCCACCATTAACCCATAGAAAAATGTTTAATCGCATCCCTTAAAACTCTAGGTATTGTCAATCCACACTTCTCCCAACAACAACCATTAAGAATGAGAAAAAAATATAATATTTATATGATTATAAATAGTATATATTTTTTAAAATGCGGGCGACCCACGGGAAACCCACGGGCTTATGCGAGGTGGGGCGGGTTTGAATTTTTTGTTCGCATTATATGCGGGCTTTTGCAGACCAAACCGCGCGGGCTCAAACCCACGCGGGCTCAAACCCACACGACCTCAAACCCGCGCAGGCTTGGCCCACCCCTCCCCATCCCACCTATTTTTCATTACTACCTCAAACCAAAAAACCTCATTAGAATTAACTTTCTTGAGATGAGAATTCTCAAGGAATCTCCATTCCTAAACTGCATGACTCACAACACTTCGCATACCTTAGCTCCAAACCAGAGTATTTCACCATGATTCATTACTCTTGAACTTACCCACTTAGGATCACTTCCGACTACACCGTAAATACCATCATAGGGAATAATAGAGATAATAATCCTAATGAACATACCCTATCAAAAATAAAAATTAAAACCAAGGAAAAAGAACACGAGTGATTGACTCAAGAAACTAAGATATCAAACACACCTAAGCTACACCATCAGTAGAGCCACCTTCACTCCGATCCCATTAAGACAAAGAATCTACCTATTATTTACAGATCAAAAAGAATCTATTGACAAGTTCAATCCTTTTTACAGTCACTTTCAAACAAGAATTGAATCACTAATACTTACGTCACATCCAAAAACACAAGTATCACCATATTAACGAAGGACCATAACTCACACCAATATAGGGTTATAGAAACACCCTAGATATTATCTCAAGGTCACATGAAAACTAACATGATACCACCAAACACCCATCATAGAGGCTGACATGAACCAAATGGGTAACTACTCCAACTAGGTTTATAAAAAAAAGAACCTCACAACCCTATGATCACAACCTTACCAAAGTCACAACGGGAAACACCTTGTTATCTGGTACACCCAAACTCGTTAAGGTCTCACAACAAAAAACCAAGAGTCTCAGCACCCGAGATTCCAATAATGACTCAAAACCCAAAATCAAATCACACAAAAGACCTACACCCATAAACAATCTCTCTCAATGGTCCAACATCACATACAAGGGTCAAGATCACACCTATCAAGTCACGACATATGCATCCCTCTGATCCCCATCCATTGATCAAGTCCATAGGGTTTCCTCATCATATAATGGTTTAAAAATATTGGTTAGATAATGTTCCATTAAAATTATATGGGGGAAAACACATTATATGTTTCTTACTGAAATTTTATTTAACCAATGCCATCATTTAATCAATCCAGATCTCAAGTATCGTACATGTTTTATGTTTACTCATTTTCTAATCCCGTCATATTGGTACTATTATATAAAGTTTAAAACAAAATATATAGAGAAAATTCTATTTAAGTTGTACTTGAAACCCCATATCACTGACACTGATATAAATTCAAAACAAAAAATCCACATACCATCACTCCCAAGGAATCCCATTTCTAAGTCTTTCCATTTTCATCAAGGTTCCATGTTATACCCATTCATTATTTATTCAGATATCATAACTTGGTTTAGTTAGTTAAGTTACCATAAAAAATTTATAGAGGAAAAATATTTATAAGTTTCTTACTAGAACCTTATTTAACCCAAACAATTACATTAATAACCCATTTATATTTTCCCATAATTTATAAGGGGTCAATCTTGGAGTTTTCTAAGTAGATTTCCACCATACACTTATGTGAGAAACAACATAAAAATGGTTATGGTGATAAAATTTTTTATGGAATATTTTATTGATAATATTTGATAAAATTTCCTCACATTATGCTAAATATGTTTATTTATAGATTATTTGGGATTAGATCATTCATTTGAAAATTTGATGAAAATTTCAGTTTTACCCTTTAAAATTAATTGTAGTATTTCAAACATAAATATTTTTATTTGAATTATTTGGACATAAAATTTTGTAATTATGTTCCTAACTTAATGGGATACAACTTCAATTCAGTAAATATGAGATAAATTGTGCATTTGATTGGACTAAATGGGCCACAAAGTTAAAGGTGGTCTAGACACACCCGATTGGACATCACTTCAGTATTTGGGACATAACATATTCATCCTTTCTTTTATTGGGACTAAATTTTAAGAGAAGACCTATAAGAAAATTTATCACAACTAATCTTCGTTTAAGGATAGCTAATTTAAGCATTTTGGTGGTAAATAAGGTGGTGTAATTTAAGTTAAAATATTTTTCTGAATTTCCCCACCCACACTTAAAACCACTTGTAACCTAGCCTCCCCTCCACTCTTTAAATATGTATTTTTCTGATTTGGAGGTGTTGGGACATTAATTGGGAGATATAAGTTATAGGAGAACTGGTTTCACTCTATTTATCTAGGCATTTCAAGAGGGAGAGTTCTTGAATCTAGGATCCCTTTATCGAAGCCTCCTCCTTCTTCTTCACTTGTTAATGTTTTTGTTCTAGTAATAAAATTCTTAGTTCCTCTTATATTTCTTCTGTTTTCTTCAATTTTATTCTTATTTAATATTCTTATTTGGGATATAATTCAAGAATAGAAACAATATTGTGTTTTACCCTTTCTAAACCTTTTCAAATGTAATACGTTTCTACAATAACTACACCACACATGGAAGAGTAGTTTTCTTAGTAATCAATCCATCTCTTACCATATTAATTTATTTATTTTTGAATCAATGCGATAATGTAATTAAAATAATATTATCCATGAATTGAGTTTTTAAATTAGAATAAACTAATCAAGAAATTTAATAATTAACACAAAAACACACGAGGTCAAGATTTGTGTAAATTGTGAGAGTGCAAACTTAATCGGTAAAACAAAACCACACAGGATAAATTTGTAGAGTTAAAATATAATCCCTAAACTCAATTAATATTTATTTCTATAATGGATTTATTCCCTAATTTACCACTGAACATAATCTATCCTTATAATTACAATCAAAGTAGGGTGATGCGATTGCACGTTTCAAAGATAGTATAGGTTTAACTCTTTTTATCTTTGTGGTAAAGTTAAATATCATAGGGTTCAGGGGTTAAAAAATTAGGGTATCATTATTAATTTGATTTTAATTTAAATTATAATGATAAATAAGTAATTTAAGTGTTATGGTTATATTTATTATGCCTTATAAAAATATTTTTTAAAAAAACATCTTCTCATTATGTATTATTAATTAAATTTCATTTAAAAAAAATGCAATCTTCTCCCAGCATATTTATTATTATTTTATAAATGATAAAACCCCCTATAATTTTAAGTAGTTTGTTTCTTATTTTTTATTTTATTTTCAAATACCTTAAATATGTTGTTACGTTTACTTCCTCCTTTGAGAGACGACCTTGGTCAGTCACTCTACTGCACCTAAATAACCCAAAAACGAACATCATTTGAGAGCGCCCATGACAATGCCTTTAAAATTTGTGGCATTATTGGGGATGAAAGTAATTATTTCAACAAATAAGAGGTAATTATTTTTATTTTTCATTTTATTATCTTATTATCTTCTTTATTCCTTATTTTCCCAATCTAAATTTTCTTCTTCTTCTTTTGTTTTATTATTCTTCCTCTTTTTTAGACCATCAAATCAAACTCACCATTTTTATTTTATTATGGTACACCTTTATTATTTTAATTTTTATAGGATTTATGAAATTAAATAATATAAAGGATATTTTAGATCTTTACTATGATATTGAACGTAGGCTTTGGGCTCGAATCTGACATTCTCAGTCTAAGGGAAGTTTTAAAATTCAACCAATTAAAGAATTTTTCAATTCTAGTAACATTGAAATTGGAGTAAATTAAAATTATAACATTAAATAAGAACTAATGACTAAAAAAATGAACTTAATAGAACCATTCAATAATTGGTTTCACCTAGAATTAACTATCAACCAAATTGTATTGCATATCCAAACCTTGAATCAGACTTTGAATTAAAATCTAGGTTAATTAAAATATTTCCAAAATTCCATGGATCATCTGGTGAGGATCCAAAAAAACATTTAAAATAATTTAACATGATTTTCTCAACCCTTAAACCAATAAATGTCTCTGAGGATCAAATAAAACTAAGAGCAATATCATTCTCACTCGATGCAACTAAAAAAGACTGGATGTATTATTTACAACCTGAATATGTAACTTGTTGGAATGATTTGAAATGTATTTTATTGTAAAGATTTTTTCTAGCATCATGGGAAAATAACATTCACAAATAGATATCAGAAATCATGCAATCCCAAGGGGAGTCAATGTATGAGTACTGGGAGCAATTCAAGAAGTTATGTGCAAGCTTCCCACATCACCAAATCAGTGAGAAAATACTCATCCAGTACTTCTATAAAGGAATCACACCTATGTAGTGGAGCATGGTGGATATCATAGATGGAGGGGAATTGGTTGATAAAACACCAGTAGTCGCACGTGCATTTAAAGGCAATATGAAAAAAAAACTCCCAACAATTTAGTGATCGAGGTACACCACATGTTAGAGGATTATGCCAGGTAAGTCCATATTCTCTTGAAAGTCATTAAATTAATACCAAGTTATAATAATTAACCACTATGGTGAGGTATATTTTTTTGGATCAAAAGAAATCCCAACCCTCTCCAATAATGCCTTGTGGCATTTTCACTAAAATAGACCACCCAACCGATTGTTTCTTCCAATTACAAGAGATAGAGGATTGCTTTGCCGTATTCCCTGGGAGACCATATCAGCAGAAACAACAACCAAATACCCAAAATAAGTATGATTAATTTTCTCCAACATAAAACCAAGGGTGGAAGGATCAATCCGACATGAGGTAAGGCCCATGAAAATAAAAAAGGACCCCCTTTTCAACAAAACTTCTAGCAGCCTACACCTTAATAATAGGGTTTCCAACAACTCCAAAGGATATTTGAATTTCAAGCATTAAAAAATCAACAACAAGGTACTTCTCAACCAAATATAGATTCTAATATTTATGAACTTTTAAAAAAAATTGTTCTTAATCAATAGAATGAGCTAAAGAGTCAAGGTTTTGAGTTGAGGGAGTTGAAGACACAAATGAGCTAGATTTCCACTACCCTCCATGAACTGGTAAGTAATAATTATGGGAATATACCTTCCCAACCTACTCTAAATCCAAAGGGTAATGTTAGTTCCATCACATTGAGAAGTGGGAATCAAAAAACTTATACATATGCACATATCTTTCCACTGGGATTTGCCTCAACCCTGAAGAATCCCCATTCCATACCAACTGACGAGCAACTTAAGGAGATAGACAAAGGTAAAAAAAGATTGATGATGTTCCTCCTAAACCCCTTACATTTCCAAAAAGAGTTTTAAAAATAAAGAATATGTATGAATAGGTTATTCAAAAAGATCTTTTGGACACATTCAAGTATATGGAGATAAACATCTCCATTATTGAAGCAATTAAGCAAATACTAAGATATGCCAAATTCTTAAAAGAACTTTTTTCCAATCGAAGAGGTATCAAGGGAAATGAGAGGATCAATATTGGAAGTAATGTGTCATCAATCATTACACCAACTTAAGAAATTCCAAAAAAAGTGAAAAGGTCTAGGAACATTCACCATCCCATGCACCATAGGGGAGTTACAATTTTCTGATGCTTTATGTGATTTGAGATCTTCCATAATTGTGATGCCTCAATATGTATTATATTATTTACATGATGGTGAGTTGAAGCCGATGAGATCAGTGGTGCAGTTGGTGAATTGAGATATGACATATCTAGTGGTATTCCATGAGGATTTACTTTTTCAAGTAAGAGACATGATATTTCTAGCAGATTTCTATGTGCTTAACATGGAGTATGATCAGGTAAATTATAGTTCTACCATTATCTTAGGTAGGACCTTCCTCAAAACTACAAAAATGATAATAAATGTCTATGAGGGTATAGTTTCCATAGAGTTTTCAGATGAATTTGTGACATTTAATGTTATATACTATTTGCAGTACCCCTCAGAGGACTATTATGTTTTTGTTATCTCCCATTTAAACCACCAAGTAAAAAAATCATGATTTTTTTGTCCTATGCTTAGAGAGATTATAAGCATTGTTTCTAGTTTTATGTCTAAGAGTACTTCCACAATTGTTTATAATGCACAAAAATATCTTAGATTTGATTTTTAAATGGATTCATATTCTGATTTTGATCATGCTCATTCTGATTAGGTCATGGCTATTGAGATTGCTGATGGATTTGATGCATTATTATTTGATTTTGATGATGTCTATTCTAGTAATGATGTTCATTGTGAACATATTTCAGCTCCTTCAATGTCTCCATCTATACATGAACCCCCCTACACTGTAACTCAATCCATTTCCACTAAATCTAAAATACTCATACTTGTTTATTGGTGAGAGATTACCTGTTATAATTTCTAACAATCTCTCGTTTTAACATGAAGAAAAACTTTTGAATATTTTTAGGGAGAAAATTAGGGAAATCAGGTGAACTTTGGATAACATATTAGGTATTAGACTCTTCATTTTCATTCATAGTATTATTTTTGAGGATGGGGATAAATCTGTAAGGCATCCACAAAGAATACTGAATCCAACTCTTATGGAAGTTGTCAAAAAGGAAGTTGAAAAATCGCTCGATGCAGGTATAATTTATCCCATTTCATATTCCCGGTGGGTGATTCCTATTCAGGTTGTGCATAAGAAAACTGGTGTTACTATTGTTAAAAATTATAAAGAGGAGTTTGTTCTAATAAAGGTTCAAAACATTTGGCATGTGCATATTTATTATAGGAAACTAAATCAGTCAACTCACAAGGACCATTTCCCTTACCATTTATTGATCAAATTCTTGAGAGAATAGCTGGGAAGACACATTGTCGTCTCTTGGATGAATTTTCTATATATTTTAAAGTTCCTATAGTCCCAGAGGATTAGGATAAGACAAAATTCACTTGTCCATTTGACACATTTTCTTACGAGAGGATTCCATTTAGACTTTGCAACACCCTAGGTACCTTCCAGAGATGCATGGTGAGTATTTTTTCTGATTTTATTGGTACCTTAATGGAGGTATTTTTGGATAATTTTATAGTGTATGGGTCTTTATTTTATGATTGTATATATAGTTTGGGAAAGGTGTTGAATTATTGTATTGAAAATAATCTAGTCTTGAACTTTGAAAAGTGTCATTTCATGGTAGAGCATGGGATTATATTAGGGCATGTAGTGTCAAAACATAGGATAGAGGTTGATAGATATAAGGTAGATATAATTTCACCCTTAACCTACCCTTAATGTGTGTGTGATGTTAGATCTTTCCCATGGAATATAGTATTTTATCAGCGCTTCATCAAATATTTTAGTAAGATTTATCTTTCTATGTCATGATTACTTCAAAAGGATTCTGATTTTACATTTGATGCTTCTTTCAGGACTTCCTTTAATGAGCTAAAACAATTTATAACCACTCTACTGATCATACACCCCCCATGGTGGGACACTCCATTTGAACTGATGTGTGATGATTCAAACTTCGCAGTTAAATCAGTCTTATCACAGAGGGTGGAGGGATGTTCAAATTTGATTTCCTATGCTTCAAGGACATTGGATTTGGACCAATAAAATTTCAAAACCATAGAAAAGAAGTTTATTTCCATCATATTTAATATAGATAAATTCCATTCATATTTATTGGGATCTAAAGTAATTGTTTTTTCTGACCATGCAGATCTGAGGTACCTCTTGAAGAAGATAGATGTAAAGCCCAAACTTATCCGATGGATGCTACTTCTTAAAGAATTTGATATTGAGATAAAGGATAAGAAGGGGTTATAGAACTTGGTGGTGGACCACATGAGTAGTCTTACTCACACATTTGAGGCTGAAACTTTAGACCAGGTACCACTTAAGGTCACTTTCCCCGATGAGCATCTTTATTCTATCTCAGGTACACATACTTGGTATGCTGATTTAGTTAACTACCTTATTGCCTATAAAATGCCTGAAAATTTAAAGAAACATCAATTAAAAAAGTTAAAAAGAGTGTCAATATTTTATGTTTGGGATGATCCCTACCTCTGGCGCATATATAGTGATCATGTTATTAGGAGGTGTGTTCCTGATTATGTGTTTGAGTCTATTCTATATTTATTCCATACACTTTCATGTGGAGAACACTTTAGACCCCAAAAAATTTCTAGAAAATTATTAAACTCTAGATTATAGTGTCCTTGATTATTCCATGATTCTTATGTGTTTTATAAGTCGTTCTCACATTACCAACACACTGGGAAACTTTTCAGGAGACATGAGATGCCCCAAAAACCCATATTATTATGTAGGATTTTTTAGGAATGGGGAATAGATTTTATGGTTCCTTTTCCTAGTTCATTTGTTTTTTTATATTTTATTTGTTGTTGATTATGTGAGTAAGTGTGTGGAGGCTAAGGCCACCAGGACTGATGATTCTTATGTTGTAGTGGATTTTATCAAGGCACATATTTTTTGTAGGTTTGGAGTACCAAAGGCCACCATTAGTGACCAAGGGGAACACTTTTTTAATTCGAATTTATCTTCCATCCTTAAAAAGTATGGGGTGACACACAAAGCATCAACACCATACAACCCCCAAAAAAATGGCCAGGATGGGGTTTATAATTAGGAGTTAAAACAAATTTTGGAGAAAACCGTGCATCCAAATAGGAAGGATTGGAGAAAGAACTTGGATAATGCACTATGGTATTATAAGACAACATAAAAGACCACCATTGGCATGTCCTCATTTTAGATTTGTTTAGGAAAGCTTGTCACATCCCTATGGAAGTCGATAAACAAGCATATTGGGAAATAAAGAAATGAAACATGGATTTGGACCAAGATGGAATTCAATGGAAGTTGAAAATTCAAGAGCTTGAAGATATTCTATTATCATCATATGAGAACTCAAGGATTTATAAGAAATGATCAAAATAAGCTCATGATAGAATGATCCAAAAAAGGGAGTTTCAGGTTGAAGAGAATGTTCTTATCTACATTTCATGACTAAAGTTGATTCTTGGTAATTTGAGTTCCAGATGGTTAGGTACTTATATTGTATCTAATTTTTTCCTTATGGTGAAGTGAAGATCACACAAGAGGACACTAGAAGGATCTTTACAGTTAATGGGAAATGTTTGAAGCAATACATTTAGGGACTTTCTACTGATGTAGTGGATTTCACCACACTTCATAACCCCATCATTACCTGATAATATTAGGTTATTCCTAACCCTTTCACTTTTATATTATTTTTCCAATTTAAAATTCTACATTTCATTTGCACATATCATCTCATGGGTTCACATTGAGGACAATTAAATATTTTAAGTGTGGGGTAGGGGACATCATTTTATGGTAGATATTTATGATTTTCATTTGTGTGTGTTTGTGTTAATTTTTTGATAAAATTTTTCAAAAAAAATCACAAAGAAACATATCATGTAACATACTCATTTAGATATAGAATATATAGAAAATTCATGTTTTCAAAATTCATTGATTGCATGACAGTAATGATAAATATTTCATCATCAAGGGTTGATTTTTATAAAAATTGAAGTTGTCGATGATATGATTCATTGCGTCCTAATAAAACCTTTTAGATGTTGACCCCATTCTTTGTGATTTTTGTTCATAGTAAATTGTGTCATTGATTTATCCACACATCTTTTCACACAATCATAAATTTTGAGTTTTTCATACCTAATTAAATGTATATTTAGTAAAAGTAATTCTTTTAAGCTTATAACATGTTCTTTCCATACATTAATTTCTCTACTGATCATTTCCATCACTGTACCAAATTGACCTATTCATGTGCACCCAATATTTGACTATTTTACTCTATAAAAAAACAAAAAAAAGTTAAAAAAAATCAATAAAGAGGGGAGTGAATAAATGTACAACATGTGGGGATATTTAGGTTGAGAGCTCATGGTTTGACGTCTAGGAATGGTTAAATGAGTGGGTTTTGGAATTTGATTACAAAAGATGCTAAAAAAGTTCGGTGGAATAGAATTTGGTAAGAAGAAAAGTTTTTATTGAACTGAATATACTAGATAAAGGGTGGAGATACAATCTTGAAATTATTGGCACACACACACATATGGAATTAGTGGCATAGTAGACCCATGAATTGTTTTTTCTCTGATTAGTGTTATTAATATCAATAGTTTTTTTTGAAAAAATTTAGGAGAAAATGACTTTAAAATTTATTGATATTGAATCTTCATGGAATTATTAATTTTTCTATATTTCCACTGTGGACTGAGGAATATGAACATGCATATCTTGTTATAATTTTTTGGAATACATGATATGAGGTTTTTCCCAGGAGTGCAAAAGGGAAATTATGGGGGAGTTGATAAAACACAATTTTATTAAATATTTTATTGATAATAAATTATATAATTTCCTCACATTATGATAAATATATTTATTTATAGAATGTTTTGGATTAGATCATTCATTTGAAAATTTGATGAAAATTCCAGTTTTACCCTTTAAAATTCACTGTAGTATTTAGAACATAAATATTATTATTTGAATTATCTGAACTTAAATTTTTTTAATTGTGTTCCTGAATTAATGGGATAAAACTTCTATTCAGGACATATGAGCTAAATAATGCATTGGTTGGACTTAATGGGCCATGATGTCAAAGGTGGTCTGGACACGCCAGATTGGACATCACTTCATTATTTGGGCCATAACTTATTTATCCGTGCTTGGATTAGGCCCAAATTTGGAGAGGCTATAAATAAAAAATTTTAGAACAAATAATACTTATGTAGAAACATATTATTCATTAATTTTTCTAGTAAATTATATGGTGAAATTTGGATTAAAATATTTGTATAGATTTCTCCATTCAAACTTTAAACCACTTGTAACCTATCATCCCATACACTTTATAAATATGTATTTTTATAATTTTGAGGGGTTGGTACATTAATTGGGAGATTTAAGGAAGATGAGAAATGGTTTCACTTCATTTATCTAGTCATTTCAAGAGGTAGAGATCTTGAAGCTTGGATCCCTTCATCAAAGTCTTCTTCTTCTTCTTCACCTGTTAATGTTTTTGTTCTAGAAATAAAATTCTTAGTTCCTATTATATTTATTTTATTTTATTTTATTTTATTATTCTTTAATATTCCTATTTGGGCTTTAATTCATTATTATAAATATTATTGGGTTATACTCTTTCTAAACCTTTTCAAATGCAATACGTTTCTACGATGACTACACCGCCCATGGAAGAGTAGTTTTCTTAGTAATTGATCTACCTATTACATTATTCATTTATTTATCTTGAATAAATGAGATAATATAATTAACATAATATGATCCATGAATTGAGTTTTTAAATTAGAATAAACTAATCAAGTAATTGAACAATTAACACAAAAACATGCGAGGTCGAGTTTTGTGTAAATTGTGAGAGTGGAAACTAAATCGGTAAAACAAAACCAAATAGGATAAATTTGTAGAGTTAAAATATAATCCATAAAATCAATTAATATTTATTTCCAAAATTTATTTATTCCCTAATTTTCCACTAACTATAATCTAGCTTTATAATGACAATCAAAGTAGGGTGCTACGATTACATGTTTCGATGCTAGTCTAGGGTTTAACTCTTTTCATTTTTGTGGTAAAGTTAATTCTTTTAGGGTTATAGGGTTAAAAAATTAAGGGATCATTATTAAGTGGATTTTAATTTAAATGATAATGATAAATAATTAATTTAATAGGTAGAGTTATATCAATTATTAATTCTAAAAATATTTTCTAAAAAAACATCTTCTCATCATGTCTTATTAATCTAATTTCATTTCAAAAATAAAAACAAAAAAATGAAATATTCTTCCAGCATACTTATTATTATTTTATAAATTATAAACAACCACCAATAATTTTAAGTAGTTTATTTCTTCCCTTTTATTTTATTTTCAAATACCTTTAATATGCTTTTAATTTTACTTTCTCCTTTAAGAGACAACCTTGGTTAGCCACTCTACTGTACCTAAATAACCCCAAAAAAAAATATCATTTGAGAGTGCTATGATAGTGACTTTCACATATACACTTTTAATAACCAACCCATATCATTATTATAATTCTATAGGTAGATATAAATCACTAACATGTATAAGACATAATAGTAAATAAACACAGACACATGAAACTACTAGGAAACTAACAATCATAGGAAACACATGAATTTCATATATATTCTATGTGCATATAATGATAGATTAATGTGAAAAACCTCTTTATGAACTGATCCAAGAGATAAAAATCCCATAAATCAATAAAATTACACCCAATAGAACAACTCAAGGTGGAAGTCAATCAACTATAAAATCATAATGTAAGAAAAAAATCCCCACCCATGGAAAATTGTATTCCACCCCATACATGGTTCTATAAATCCCATTAACAAGATCATTACCAAGTCTAGAAAACATACTAATATCCTGTCTACCATGAAAAATTATCAAGAAAAAAGAAACAGGTCATTGATTTCATTTCTTCATGCCCTGACCTAGAATCTACTAAATTGGTGCCCTGATTTGGTGAGTGAAAAAGACCCAAGTACACCTCACCATACACTAGAGGCTATCAACTAGTAATAATGACCTATAAGTGGTATAGTGGGGAGACTATTCCCTATAGTCATATTCCAAAATAAAGGGAATAACGAAAAAATATCACTCATCACACCCAGATAAATAAACAGGGACTAAACTACCAAATCACATCCCATACAATAACATAATGATGCTACATCTAAAACAAGAAGGGAATTACATAACAATCAACAATTATAACTACCCAAAACTAAAAATAAGGGAAAATACCTAATGATATAACAACCCATTGAATTATCAAGCTCTAGGAAAACTACCATATCCCAAGTCCCAACCTAGATAACAACTATCAAGCATCAACCTTAGGCCATACCCCAAACCTATAACCTATGAATAAATAACATCTTCTCAGGAATCCAAGTTCCAAATTTTTTTGAAGAAGGTGTGAGTGTTACTCATTAGGCCACCAAAAACTATCTCTAATGAAAATATAGTATATATGTGTTGAGAATAATGAAATTAAAATATATATGAAGATTAGTAAGAATAGTAATATGTCGTAGAAAAAAAAAATCGAGTCAAGCCTTGGGTATCAGGAAGACAACCCAAGACAATACTACCTTTTTTGACCATCACTAATAACCATGATCATGGTGGAAAAATCATGTCATAATCTGGTTATAACATTCATATCTAATTTAATCATGATCAAGTGGCTTGATAGGAATATAAAGGGCTCAAATGAGCATTCCCTCCCAGATGTTCCTGAGATAAATCATCTAACTAGTCTGAACTCGAGGGACTACACTTAATTATTAGAATCATGGATCAACTAGAATTCTATCTCACACCTAAGGCATTACATACCAATACTAATTAATCTAAATCCAATGATCTCATCCTATGAAGTTTAATAAGGATTTCCCTCTATAATCCATGACATTAATCATTTAAATTCATAAAATATATACATTACCTGATTCCAAGGGGGAGCTACACTATGGATTTCACAGAAATGTTTTTTTGTAGAATCAACTATCTTTCTCAAGGAATTCCACAACATTCCACCCCATTTAATCCAAAGGCGTCCTTACACCCTGAAATTCACATGCGCATCCTAATGGAATTCTAGTATCATCCATGGAATTCCATAATAATATCCATCTTGAGAAATATAAGGAGGTCCTATAAGGAATTCCATACTTATATCCATTCCAAGGATCTTACAAATTTTATTATTCCAAAATTCTAATTATCAATTAATCCTCATCTCAAATAATAAATAATTCAAACCAAGTTCACCATTTGGGTTCAATTTACAATTCCATTTAAAAATTCCAAGGATATAAGCATTATGGGGTCCTAAAGGTCATCCCAGGAAACCCACTTCCCATATGAAAACATTATGTCACTAAGGGAATCCCCAAATACTCTATCAGTATATCCAAAATCACGGAACAAAACAAGGATCACCTATAAAAATTGCTCATCAAAGGTCTATCCCAAACCAATCAATTTTACCATGTCCAAAGGGGTCCTATGTCATCAATAAGGAAACTAAACCATTCAATTTAAATTATTTAGGTAAAGTGCTAAAGAAATGACATGAACATAAATTCCAAAGATGCAACACATGGGTCACACTTCAAGGTAAATAATTTAGACTATTCACCTTTATATAATCTTTAACATTTTCCAACGGCCAACAACCTTGCTAAGGACTAACCAAGGATTTCATTATAAAACTGGAAACTAAATCAATACATGACACTAAACAAACTAAATATAATCAATAATCATAATTAATTAAATAATTTTAAAAGAAATAATATGTGAAACACCTACCAGATTCTCTTTCATCATCAAAACCATGAGAAACCACTCGCCACCAACCCATGGTGTACCCATGGCCACAAATTGGGCCAAATTTATAAGAGGAAACACCATGAAAACACAAATTAGTTTCAAAATTAAGGAAAAAACTAAATAAAATTGATAGAAAAAATAACCTCTATCAAAATGATGTGCGGTGACATGCAGAAGTAATCTCAAGGTCTCATTTACACAAGCCAACAAAACTACCAAAAAGAAAAGAGTGATTCCAAAATGATATAGTGGAATCACTAATAAAAACTCTAACCAATGTAGTGACCATATTTTTCCATTATAGGAATTCAAAATATATTATGGAATATTTTTTGAGCTAGGAAATGAGATGAAAATATATTCAAAGGCTCGTTGAGACTGAAATTGATATTATAAAAATATTAAATATATTAATATCACGTACATAAATTTTTTAAGAAATAATGTGTTATCTCTAAAATAGAGTCTCATATCATAAATATGTGACCATATTTGAATTTGAAACATGGTATTTACCCTAGGAGTGACCTACTATTGGTTGGAAGTGAATGTTCAAATGAGGTAGCCTTTGGCGGGTACGTTAAGTGGATTAATTAATTAAATTATTAAATTAATTAATTTTATACCCCAACCTAAATTTCCTCTATATAGTTGGTAATATAGAAATTTTCCAGGTTTAGCCACATAACCCTAGGATAATTAAGAGGATATTCAAATAATTCTTCAATAGTGAATAAAAATCAGATGACAAACTATGATTAGATCGAGGTGAATCAACATGAAATGAAGACAATGGGATTCCCACATTTCCAGTGAATGTTTTATTCACCAATAATCAATCCATAATCAAGGTAGAGATTTTCATTTTTTTTGACCCTTGATTAAAAGGTTCACATTTAATTTTATCTCATATTCTTTAATCGGTGATCTTTTGACCTTTACATGATCCCATTATATAAATTTAAATTTGTTTTAATAAATTTATATTTTATATACCATGTTATCTATCCTAGGAATCCCCATTATGAAATATTTTTCCAAGAAAACTTGTCCAATGAAGTATTACTTTTTTCTTATGCATTTATCCTCACTTTTCTCTGTGTTCTTCACTCTTAGCCTATGTGGTCATGGTTTGAAATTTCCACGGTGGGTTAGAGCACAATCGAACTCCCTAATTTAAGATAGACTGGAGAATGAATACTGAGATGATGAATTGAAGATATATTGGGATACTTTATGGGATGAAAGTGAGTACTCTATGAATTTGTGATCCATTACAGTGATGGTAGGCGATGGGAGATGCATGAGCAACACTATGGGCATCATGTGGGTGATCAGATTCCAATTTATGTCCACTAGAGGATAGGAAATTGATAGTTGGAATCATTACCTTAAAATATAATAGATTTTTGTTTGTTAATGGTTGAAAATAATAATAGAATAAGTGGATCTTGGATCTACATGAAATCTATATTTTCTATGAAAAATATGACTATAAGACGTGTACTGTGATGAACATGTGCCATGTAGTACCTCCTAGAAGTTTATCTCAGGTTTCAGGTGGAGTTAAGGATCATACACCATGTGTATGAGACCACATACCATGTGAAACTCCCTAGGTGGACAAGCCATGTTAGAACTAGCATACACCTGGGACCTCATGTGGGAGGACACACCATATACTTTGGGAGTACACGGGCATGGGCCCATACCTATTAACGACCAGGCACACGGGCATGACCCAACGAGCATGGGCATGGATGGGAGAACATGAATAGGCCCCAGGTGGCTAAGACACACCATGAGGGACCCCTTATATACAGTGTATGGAGATATGGCCCCTGATCCACTTGCAGAGAAGAACACAACCATGGAGAAGAGTGTGACCACATGCCATGTGGCCCCCATACATGTTTTGTATCCCCTTTTTGAGAAACTTCCACATTTTGTATCTCTTTCTCATGGACTTGAATTTTGGCCCATGACTATCCTATCCTAATTATTTTTCTACATAAAAAATGATGATAACATTAGTAGTGGTTTTTTAGATATGATGTAGGATTTTATAGGTGTGACATTTATTTAGGCAATTCTTGAAAATAGAAGTGATCAGGAAGGATCATAAGAAAGAGGCTGGGGTTAGAAACCTCCCTATTATACCATGGTGTGGGTCCCCTATACTCTTTTCACCAGTTTGATTGGAACCCCCAATGGAACTATGGCACCGGCCTGCTACCCCCTAAGTAGAAACATGCTATGGAACTAGGGTGTGGGTCCTCCATTTATAGAGTGGTATAACCATATCGTACTAGGTAATGAATACTCTATTTATAATTACTGAGTGAAACCCCCAATAGTACTAGGGTGTGAGTCCTCTGTAAATTGAGTTTCACCCCCATAATGCACAAGGGTGCGATTCTTCTACTGACACCTACTTATTTTCACCCATTACCATGACAGGGCGTGGTTCCTCTGTATATTGAGTGACACCCCCTGGAACACAAGGGAATGAGTCCTCTACTGATACTTACTAAGTAGAACCCCCTAACCATACTTGGGAATAGGTCCTCTGTACATTGAGTGGAACCCCCATAACACAAATGAGAATGGGTCCTCTACTGATACCTATTGAGTGAAACCCTCATCATGCTGGGGCATGGGTCCTCCATAATTTGAGTGGCATCCCCCTTTTATACTAGGGCATGAGTCCTTGATCCCTATTTTGAGTGGAATCCCCCTATCATGCTAGGATGCATGTCCTATTTCAATTGGAGATTTCACCCCTTAGGCTATGGAGTAGTGGTAAGGTGTGGGTCCTCCTAATGGATTATTTGGATAGAAACTTGAGATACTAAGAATCAATGATGGAACTTTAGAGTTTCTGGCCGAATTATCATCCTGGGTTAGGATATGATATGGAGATCATATTTCTCTCTCATCTAGGTTTATTTTACGAGAGTATATATATATATGTGTGTGTGTGTGTGTGTGTGTTTTTGGGTTTCATTTACCTCTTAATTTAGGTTGACATGACTACTTATATAGTGTCTTCTATGGATCCCTATTAATTTTTTGAGGTGTACTACTGTGTATGTATATACTCACCCCTGAATGGGATTTTCCCATATGTGTCATGTATTATGTAGAGGACAGATATATTAGTGGTGATTTTAGAAGAGCATAGAGATGCTTGGGTGAATAGACCACATAAAGTGGTTGGTCTTAGAGATTATGAGCCTAGATCTTATAGTTATTTACTATTCTAGTTGTTGTCAGGTTATGACTTCATTTCTGGTTAGGCACGTATTTTTACCCCTTTACAATTTGGTTGTTTTATATCATAATTTAATTGCATTTCCTAGAGGTTATTGCATGAATGGTTTTACTCTAGATGTTATAGACTTTTTTCTACTTATTATTCCTTTTCACTATTTCATAGAGATGGTTGGGTACATGCGTATAGGTACATTAGGTAAAGGCCTCCTATTTATGTTATTTATTATTGAGTTGCTAGACCCTGGATTATAGAGGTAGTCTTGGGGTTATGGAGGCTCTTCCTTCCACCAGCCATGAGGTCCCTAGTGGGTTGGGTCATTATAGAGTGTTATCAAAAGTGGTTTAACCTCGAGATGGTGTTTTTAGTTTTTTTACCTTATGATGTTTTGTTGGGAACTTAGGAAAATAATGTAAAAGTGTCTCGAGTATGTCATTCAGGCTAGGGAACCCAGTGTTGGTGTGATATATGATATATCCATAAATTAAGAATCTGACTAACTGATTATCGAATCAGAATACAGAGACATTGTTTTCAGGGAACAATGGTACATGAATCATATAATATCGAGTCTTTTGAATGTCCTTCTTGAGTTATCTACCCTAAATATATATATATATATATATATATATATTCTCATCTGACCATTATATGTCTTAACTAATTCCAAGATTCCTCCATGAAGAAAACCAACTAGGTTACCGATTTAGGATCACGATGAAGATAAAATGAGTGATGAGGTCTCAGTTCAGAAGATATCCCATGAGATATTTCCTCCTAGTGGGTAGGTTGCATCACCCATGCCCATCGAGCAGTAGATTGTACTACCAGGGTAGACTGAGGATGCACGCAAGCTCAACACACTCTGCGAGTTTCAGTGTTTGAGACCACTAAGGTTCCATGGAGATCCAGATTCACATGAATCATAGGATTGGCTTGAGTTGGTGATCTAAATCTTTAAGATTGTCCATACATCCACTAATTAGATGGTTGTCTGGACAACTAATATTTTCCATGGAGTAGAGTGGCACTAGTAAATTCTAGTCATGAAGAAACATGATTAGTCATTACTATCATAGTTAGACTTTGAGTAGCTATTTCATGATTACTACCCATCATTATTGTGCTCAATTTGAATTTAGGAGCTTCTAGACCTACAACAAGGTCTTATGATAGTAGTTGAGTATTCCATGAGGTTCATTGACCTTACATGGTACTCCCTCTACATTTTTCTAAATGGATACTTCTGGGCATGAAAGTTTGACCCTGGTCTTTTTAGAGACATGTATGCCAGTGTGGTACCCTATGTATTCCCACATATGCTAGGGTGATAGAGTGGGTGCTGGTGATGAAGAGATTCCTATATGAGATATGCCATGCAGTTGGAGCTGGTTGTGGGAATCATAAGGATTAGTCATTTGCAATGGATAACAGGTAAAAATCAATAGGATCTTGGTGTATGAGACCTTTTAATGGTCGGTCCCAATCATGTGGACATGAAACACATGGTTTTCATAGAGAACCAGGTCATCCCAAAGAGGGGTGATGCTATTCATGTGATGGGCATGGTCACATGATATGTGATTGCCCAACCCGATGTATTGAGGAGGGAAGGCATGCGGTTGATGGACAACCATGACAAAGATAACACCATGACCATGATTCTACTAGGCATGACCATGGAGGATCCTAGGGAGGCAGAGTTAGTAGAGGAGTAGGTGGGGACCATAGAGGATAATCTACTAGTGGAGGGAAAAATTTTGAGATACTTCCACCACCACCACTAAGCAGCCCATACCAGGCTTAGGGAGTTGGTAGTCTGGGTCTCAAGCAGCTACATGCTATGAAGTCTTATGACCTGGAAGCTTACAAGAAGATATGAGGTATGATATGGGTTTATTTTAAACTTTATATACTACTTGTAGACACAAGTGTGAATCACTCGTTTTTTTCCTATCTCTCACATGAGAGATAGAGCTCCCCATTGATACCTTAACAGAATAGTTTTTTCTAGAGGTTATGAATGAGTATTCTTACTCGATATCGCTTATATGCTGGAAATTTGAGCTATCACTTAGTAGAGATATTTTCACATGGTACCTCTTAGTTATTAGAATTAAGCCTTATAATTTCATATTGGGTATGGAATGGTTGTCCATGGTTCAATCCTAGATCGACTATCATCGCATATGGATCAAATGACTTCATAAAAATGGAATGAGATTATTCTTAGTGGGTTAAAGAGATCTCATGGCTAAGTTTGCGGGTCTTGCATTCAGTAGGCTGCATCCCATCACCCATCAGTTAGTATGTTTAACCATTAGTGTAATGGTATCTTCAGGCATCTGGATTCCTTTAATAGTGGAGGACTATATGGATGTCTTCCCTGAGGATGTTCTGGGACTACATCCAAGGCTAGGTATGGATTATTTAATCAACTTTCACTTCCATATTGCAATGATATCTTCTGTGGAATATCATATGGTCCCCACTGAGCTATGAGAACTTAGTGTGAAGTTGGTGGATCTTTTAGAGATGGTTTTTATCATACCTAGTGTGTCCCTATGGGTAACACAAGTTTTTGTGTGAAAAGGGTAGATGTGATCTTACTTTTGACTCAAAAGTTTTACTTTCTATTATTAGTTTTGAAAATAAAAACACACTCTCTTAAAAATTATGTTTTACTAACTTTATATTTCCCAAGTATTTTAGAATGTTTTTATAGAATTTTTTTTATTATACTAGGGGGAGAAATATTGTTCAACTGAGGAATATAAACATTCCACACTATCTAGTTCATCAGACTGACAAAGTCAGGTCCATCAGACTGAAAAATTCTTGTCCATCAAAATGATAAAGCCTTGTCCATTGGACTGATAAAGTCTAGTCCATCAGACTGATAAAGTCTAGTTCATTAGACTGAAAAATTATAGTTCATCAGAGTGATTGAGTTTAATCCATTAGATTTATTGATTTTAATCCATTATAGTGATTTAGTTTAATCCATTAGAGTGACCTAGCTTAGACTACCAAATTGACGAAGTCCATTCTATCAGATTGACAAAATCTATTCCATAGGAGTAATGAAGTCCATTCCATTGAACTGAATTTTTTTTTATTCCATCAAAATAATAAATTTATAATATAATAGTTAGAATCATTTATATATGGAATAAGACTTTTAATTTATTGTAATGATTCTATCAAAACAACATCCGTTAAATATGTATAGACCATACTGTAAAATCAATCTGAAGCACATCCGAGGCCATTGAAACCAACTATGAGAATCACAGAATATGTTCATTGGAGTTATTCCTATAAATATAGGTGAATTCAAGGAGATGGGAGCTAATGATTTTGTGACTCAAATCATCTGAAGTTTTCTCTACTATAGCTTATTATTACTCACACTTAGTAAATTTTTAGAATTTTTTGATCTAAGGAATCTGAGTGAGGATTGTAAATTCCTTAAGACCTTTTGAATTTTTATTTAATGTTTTTGATCTGGGTTTAAATTAAGGGTTTATTGGGATATGAAGACTACTTATTCCAATCAGCCTAATCAAGGGCTTCCATGGATAGGAATACAGAGATGATTTCGATCTTTATGATCAGGGGGTTTGTTATTGTAGAATGACATACCTTATGGTTAATTTGAAAACTGGGGATACCCAATGTTAAGGTTTGTGACTTCCTTAACTCTTAAGGTTAAAGAGTATAAAATATTTTATAAATATTTTCGCAAGTAATTCTTACTTTTTTAAGATATGATTTTACTTGATTCTGGAAGTTTATTATTTATTATTTGCTTTTGTATAGAAAATTTATTTTAATAAAATTTTCTAAACTATGGTTTTTGGATGTAATATGTGTCCGATATAGAAATTATGATCATCATATGATATTTGTGTATGATAAATCACTATTAATAGGTTTATATTTTTAGTTAGTTTATTTTTTTAAACTTAAATTCACCCCTCTTATAGGCATTATAAACTATTCGATCCTATTATTGGTATCATAGTAGGTTCTACTGCTTAACTTTCTAATTTTTACTTTTTTTTTATAATTTAATTATGTTTCTAAAGTTTTAGAAAAGTTTTTCTAAACTTTTGTTTGTAAGTTTTGTATAAACTGCTTTACACTAACTTGTATTTTATAGAAATATTATTTTATTGTTTAAAAATATATAAGGTTTAAATGTTGGAACTCTTGAGAATCATAATCCTAGTAGACCACTAGTTTTAGATGGAAATGATTATGAGTATTGATGATACAATATGAAAAAATTTGTTACTAATACTGGAATAGATAATTTTTTTATGCCAACTAGAAATTATAAAATCCCTGAGAAATAGGTTTTGACATTTAATAATCAAGAGAAGTTTAAATATCAAAATAAATATCATGTTATAAGTACATTATCTCATTCTATGAAAAGGAATATCTATATTCAAATATATTCTTATGAACTGGAAAATATTATTTGGAAAAATTTGGAAGTTACTCGTTTGGGTACTTCTAATGAGATAGAAATTAGAAGATATATGTTAACGAGAAATTATCAAGCCTTTAATTTTATTCATGGTGAATCTGATAATAATATGCATAAGATATTTATGAAAATTGTAAATATTTTAGAATATTTTGGTGAAAAGGATCATACTGATGATATTATAGTAGAAATAATCATTGAAATTATTCTTGGATAATGGGAGTAAAAAAGAACATATTTAGATGATAAAAGGAGGATAAAAAAGCTAACCTTGAATGATTTGATTGGAACTCTCCTGAAGTATGAGAGTAGATTAAATAGATATGATAAGAAGATGAAGAAAAATAATAGAGGAGTTTATTTTTCTACCAATTCAAATGTTACTAATGATTTTCATTCAACTGAGAAAGTTTTTATGTCTTAAAAGAAAAATGAGTTTTAAGTTGGAACAGAATAGTTTGAGAACAAGTTGGCTATTATTTTTTAAAGAGAATGAACAAGATTTTTGGGAAGAAAGAAATTAAATATAAGTATAAAAATATCCATAAGGATAGTAATGAAAATAAATATTATTATGAAGTGATTTTATATGAGTGTAAGAAGGATGGTCATATAATAATAGATTTTTCCAAGCTTAAGAGAAAAGAAAAGAAGAATTGAAATTATAATAGGAATTATAAGAAATTATATAGACATAAGAGGATGAAAATTATGAAAACATTAGACACTTTTATTTCTAGAGAATATGATATTTCTTCATAAAATTTTTTAGATAGTTAAAGTTAAGACCATAAGCATATTGGTGTCTTTACTAAAATTATGAAAAAATTTAACACTTGTATTTCTAGTAAAGATGATACTTATTCATAAAATTTTTTAGATAGTGAAAGTGAAGATTAGAAGAATATTGGTTTCTTTGTTGAAATTATGAAGAATAATAATTTATTTATCCCAAATATATCTACCGAAACCTTGTATAATCATAATTTAAATACTAATTTTCTAGATACTGAAAATGAGAATAATTCTATACCTTCGTATGAATAATAAACTTAATCATAATAAAATAATACTTTACCTATTTTTTAGGAAGTTTCAATATTTGATAAACTTTTAGAAAACCAAAATTTAAAAGTTTCTAAAAAACATAATGTTATTGAGGTAAATCTTTCTAATGAAAATTCAAGAATATCTACATTCACTATTGAAATTTATTATCTTTAAAAAGAGTTAGTGAAATATAATTTTGAGAAACCTAATCTTTCAATAGAGTTAGAGAAATATAATTTTTAGAAAACTAATATTTCGAAAGAGTTAGAGAAATATAATCCTGAGAAAACTATTTTTTTCAAAAGAATTAGAAAAAATTAATTCTAATACAACTTCTATTGAGGAAAAAAATTTAGTTTTGAAAATAAATAATGGAATTTCATGTTTGAAAAAATTACCATAAAAAATTAACCAATGGTAATTTTTTTGATAAAATTTAGAAACAAATAAAACATCATAAGGATGTGTCTGAAATGGGTTTTACTAATAAAAACCCAATTTTTAAAAACAACAATTTTGTTCTAAAGAGTTCCCCATTCTGTAAAAAATGTCAAATTGGAGGATATTAGAAGAATATATATTACTTAAATAAAGTATAATATCTAGGATTTCAAAAATCTTATATTTCTAAATAATTAATAACTTCTCAACACACTAAAGTTGAAAAAATGTGGATTATAAAAATATTATTTTCTAATAATGATGGAACCATGCAGGTTTGGGTTCCAAAATAAAAATATTTTAAATTTCATAAAAATAAGATGTGTACCAAAAAAAATATACAGCACATGTATAGTGGTTATTTCAAGAATATGATTGGGAACAAGGATTTATTTAATAAGATTATTAAAAAGAAAGGTGGAGAAGTTACCTTCAGTGATAATGCTCAAGGAGAAATTATTGGAATATGAAATATTCTTCTTCTTGGTAAAGATTTAATTTCAAATGTTTTATTTGTTGTAGGTCATAAAAAAACCTTATTATCATAATTAAGTTATGTAATGGGGGATATAATGTGAAACTCAGGAATGATAAATGTACTATTCATAGTTCAAAAGATGAATTTATTTTTTCTTCCAATAGGCATGTTAATGCTGACACATATTACTTAGAAGACTTCAGAAGACAAAATCTACCTTTTCATAATGTAATGGAAGACCAATATTGGTTATAGAAGAGAATATTATGACACTATAATGTTAGAACATTAGCTAAACTATCTAAGAAAGGACCGGTAAAGGATATATCATAACTTAAGTTTGTTTCTTATAAAATTTGTGATCCTTATCAATTTGGAAAGAAATAAGAGTCAAGTTTTAAATATATTAGTGAAGCATCAATATTTGATGATTTAAATTTAGTGTGCATGGATTTATTTGTTCCTACAAAAACTGGATGTATTGGTGAAAAATACTATGTATATGTTTTAGTTAAGTATTACACTATATATACATGGGTCTATTTTATAGAAAAAAAGTTGGAATCCTTTTTCCTGTTTTAAAACATTTTGTATCCTATGTTAAAAATGAGAAAAATATATCATTAATAACTATGCGTAGTGATCATGGTAGAGAGTTTGTAAATTCTTATTTTGAAACATTTTTTAGTAAAAATGGTATAATACATAACTTTTAAGCACCAAGAACTCCACAAAAAAATGGTTTAGTTGAAAGAAGAAATAGAATTAATTAAAAGATTACAAGAACCATGTTGAGTGAATACTCAATTACTAAGAATTTTTGGGATGAAATAGTTTGTACTTCCTTCTATACTATAAATTGAGTTTTAATAATACCTTTTATTAATAGAAATCCCTATGAGGTTTGAAAAGGAATAAATACAAAACTTTTTAAGTTTAAGGTTTTTGGATGCACAATTTTATTTTTTAATAATAAAGATAATTTATATAAATTTATTACAAAATATGATGATGGAATATTTATTTTCTATTATACAACAATTAATTATTAGAGACTTTAATAAACACACAAGTATTGTTGAAGAAATAATTCATGTTAAATTTTATGAAAATGAACCTTTTGTTTTCAAACAACCTCATTTCATATATTTGGATTCCATTTCAAAAAATAATTTTCAAATAATGTTAGAAAGTTATTCTTATGAGATAATAACTAAAGAAATTTTTTATGAATCTCTAACTCAAGAAGAATTTATAATTTCTATTTAATAATAGAGTTTTATAAACCCAAGGAATTAGTTGATCCTTATAAATCATCCTTGTTATAATATCCTTAGTGATGTAGATAAACCTGTTTGAACTTGAAGTTACTTAAGGAATGAAGTTGAACATCATGAATTTTTATCACAATTTGAACTTAAGACTCTTGATGAGACTTTAGGTGATTAATATTTGATAAAGATATTCAAGATGAACTCAATTAATTCGAAAGTAATAAATTTTGGTATTTGGTTGAATGATCTAAAGATACTTACGTAATTAGAGTAAAATGGGGTTTTCAAAATAAGTGTGATGAAAATGGAATTATAGTTAAAAATAAATATATACATATTAAAAAGGGTTATAATCAATAAGAGGGCCTAAAATATGAATAAAATTATGCTCTAGTAGCTAGACTTGAAGATATTTCTATTCTTCTAGCATATGCATCATTTATAAATTTTAAACTTTTTCAAATGGATGTGAAGTGTTATTTTCTTAAAAGATATGTATTGGTGAATGTTTATGTAGAGAAATCCATTGGTTTTGAAAATAAAAAATCCCTAGACCATGTATTTAGACTTACCAAATAACTTTATTGATTAAACAAGAACCTAGATCTTGGTATGATAAATTAACTAGATTTTTGTTACAAAACAATTTTGTTAAGGGAGCCTTGGATCCAAAACTTTTTATTAAAAAAGATTCTAAAAACACCATAACTATTGAAATTTATACCAATGAAACTATATTTAGATCATATAAAAAATCTATTATAGATTCTTTCATATATCTTATGAAATATGAATTTTAAATGAGCACGATGGGTGAACTAACTTATTTTCTTGGTTTTAATTTTTTTTAAAAATAAGAATTAATTTTTGTATCTCAACATAAGTATATAGAATATCTTATTATTAAATTTGAATATGAACATAATAAAAGTATTAGTACTCCTATCAGAACCTCAAATACTTTAGATATTGATGAATATGGGAAACCAGTTGATCAAAATATATTTAGAGGAATGATTGGTGGTTTACTATACATATAGCCAGTCATCCAGATTTTTTTGTATGCTTGTGTTTAAGATATCAAGATAATAAAAAAAATCCCATGTTAAGGCTATAAAATGAATTTTTTGTTATCTTAAGGGAACTATGGATCTAGGATTATTTTACTCTACTAAAAAATATTTTTCACTTAATTTTATTTTTTAAATAAAAAATTTGGTGGATGTAAAATGAATATAAAAATTATATTTCGAACTTGTTATATATTAGGAGAAGCATTAGTTTCTTGGTCCTATAAGAAAAAATATTTTGTATCACTTTCTACTAATGAAGATGAATATGTAGTAGATGGAAGTTATTATGATCAAGTTTTTTGAATGCGCACACATTCAATGACTTTGGCTTGAGTTTTAGAAAAACTTCAATTTTTTGTTATAATACAAGTTCCATTACTTTAATTAAAAACCCATCACATCACTCATGAGAAATGAAAATAGATATAAGACACCATTTACTTTGGAAACACACACAAAAATGAGATATTATTTTATAATTCATTGGAACACAAGAACAACTTATTGATATATTTTTTAAACCCCTTAATTATGATATATTTTAATATATTAAATAGAATCTAGGAAAGTTAAATGTTAAACGATCATTCATATCAACTTCTTATTTATCCATATCCTTACAGTAATTAACTCCTTTGGGGGGGGGGGTACATATTTCATGGTTTATCAAAAATTAAAAACATTTTATTTTTAAATTTTTTAGTTTTTATAAATTTTTTCATTTTTCTAACTACATTAGTTTTTCTATTTTTTTTGTTTTTCTAAAAAACTTTAGTTTTTCTAATTTTTTTCTTTTTTCTAAATTTTTTTATTTTTCTAAAAACCGTATTTTTTCAAAAAAAATTCATTTCTCTAAAAACAATAGTTTCTAAAACATTATTTTTTTCTAAAAAAATTAGTTTTTATAGCTTTTATTTCTAAAATCTTTAGTTTTTCAAAAAAAAAATCATTTTTCTAAAAATATTAGTTTTTATAAAATATTTTGTTTTTATAAATATTTTATTTATTACAAATTTATTTTTATCTAATAAAACTTATTTTGAAAAAACAAGAAGAACAATTAATGAACAAAAATTCCCATATAAAGTTTTGATTTTACTATAATAGGTAATTTCTAATTTATAGTTTTTACTATCCTTTACTATTAAATTATTGTGTTTTTTATATTTTATTTATTTTTTTAAACTTTAAAATTTTACTAATATTAAAGTTATTAATTATGGAAAATCAGTTCATCTGATGAAATTTTTATTAAAAAAATCCATTAATTTTTAGAATTTATATTTACTTTTTTTAGGATAAATATCAATCATCAAATTAGATATGGATTTTTTTAAGCTGTGATATTTCAAGAAGTTGAAATGTAGCCCCCGATCCTATAAATATAAGTGTGGGTCCCCACATCCCATATCAAATTCTTAGATTATTCTCAACCCTCATCCCTCAAATCCTTTGTGATTTTGATTATTTGGCATCCATATGATAAATCATTCCTCGTACGATCAGTAATATCTGTCATATTTTTCAAAATGACTTATACTGAAGAAACATAAAAAAGGGAAGTTTTTAAGGAAATATTTATTGAAAATTAGTGGTTTGTTAATAATGATTATTTTTTGAAGGAAATTATCAAGTTTCAAGGATGTGAAATGGTATGTGTAGAGAAATAAGTTTTTGATCTTTACTATCCTATGATAGTGATGAAGTTATATTCTTTATTTATTTTAAGCGTTCAAGATGATTCAGAGGTAATCAATTTAAATATTTTGATGAGTGCTATATGATTAATATTCAACAAGTATTAAATTTGGTAGAAGTTAGATTTGAAGTGGAAGTGTATCTAGTTACTCACAAGCCTCTATACAAGCTTGGAATTTTTGAAAAGTCAGGATGAGACTTCTATGTTTCCTAATTTTGAGAAGATTAGGAAAGTGTTTTGTCTAAAAATAGATGAAAGAGTTTTATATCTATGAATGAAAGGGTATTTTATTCCAAATAAAGGGGATAAAGATACTTTGTGTAAGAACCTGGACCTTCCTTTCAGGTATGTTTTTCCTTTCCAAACATTTTTGGGAAAAAGAGGAAATTATGGAAATTTTCTAAGTACACGCTGTGTACTTTATGAGTAAATTCCATGTACTGCCTTGCCACAAGAGGCCATGTGATGGCCGTGTAGTATCCACACACATGGCTGTGTGAGAGTGACTTGGAGGCCGCTTAAAGCGGAGTACAAAAAAGGCAAGTACACGCTGTGCACTTCAAAAGTACACGCCATGTACTTTTTTTTCATTAAAGGGACCGAGGTCACATCTAATCACCAGAAGACTCTTCTTTTAGGTCCCGTTCAACTGAGAGGACCCGTATGGATGTGGGTCTTCAACGAACCCCCGAGCCTCCGTCCGTCCTCCGAATCAAACACCATTGGTTGCGTTGGAACCGCATCAGTGAGTTCTCTCTTTTGCTTGAGCCTCGTTTCTTGATTTCTATTCTCTCATGAGATATCATGGGTTGAAAATTTTAGACATTTTTGAAGATCTATAATTTTCCAAGGTGATTAAATCCTCGAGGTTCAAGTATAGAGATATCCTAACGTCGAGGTACGCAGTTTGTGCCTTTCCGTTCAAAGTCTTTGAGTATTATGTGCAAATTCCACCAATACACTTGAACAGGGTATTGTGTGTTTACCATTTTACCCCTGTTGGTTTCCTTCCATGCTTGTATTCCTGTATAGAGGTAAATTGGTTATGAATAGGGATAATTTATATGCTTTTGATGTTTTTCCCTTGCATGTTCTGTTTACGACCGTTTGGTCCTATTTAGCCAGTTTAGATGCCTTGCTTGTTTTCCATGCCTATTGCTGTAGGATGGAGAGTTTGTATTCTGACCTGCTTGTTATGTTGTAGACTATTTATCCAAGTATTTTTGTAGGTTTACTTTGGCCATATTGCACTGCCATGCTCATTGACCTACACATGGCTGTGAGAACCTGGTGTAGTAGACTATAAGGGGAATTGACCAGGTGAGCTTCCTTAGAGAGTCTTTGAGCACTTTTGGCTGTAAGGGGGATTGACTGAGTGAGAATCCTCATAGAGCCTAGAACCACTTGGGGATATAAGGGGAATTGACCAAGTGAGCTTCCTCATAGATTCCATGATTGCTTTAGACTATAAGGGGATTGACCGCGTGAGCTTCCTCAGAGAGTCTTTGTTTTAATTGAACGAACTAGGATATAAGAGGAATTGACCATGTGAGCTTCCTCATAGAGCCCTATTCCTTGAGGCTATAACGGGAATTTTCCATGTGAGATTCCTTAGATATTCCTTGACTACCCTAGATTATACGGGGAATGGACTGTGTGAGCTTCCCTAGAGAGTCTTTCTTTACCTTTGACTATAAGGAGAATTTATTGTGAGCACTTCCTCAAAGAGTCTTTATATATAACTGAACCAGAGGAGATAGTCTATGTGCACTTCCTATAGGGTTACCTATTTGAGGTTTAGCTGTTTGTTTCACTGTTGCTTTATATTGAAACTATGGATTGTTTACTGTTGAGCACTTTCCTATTTACTGTTTTCTGTACTTTTACCTGCCATATATTCACTGACTGTTAGGCACAGATCTTCAGATGGTTTCCTACTGGGATTTAGTCTCACACCCTATTTGGTCCATGATTTTGGGCCCAACCATTTTATATTGTTGGAGGTATAGATAACGGCAAGCACCCTTATACTTTAGGTACTTGATTTGCTGTGGAGCTGGAGAGCATGGGACCAAGCTATGGCTTGCGATGCTAAGGAGTTTATCTGCTTTCTTTTGCACTTTGGTTTAGCACTGTTGTATTCCAACATTGTTACTTATTTGTCTGGTTCCTAGACATATGTATCATGCATCATTTTATATATGTTCTCTAGTTTATACTTTCAGTTTTCTGCTGTTACAGATGTATGCCATTATTACAGCTTCCGCTCATGTATGTATTTCTTTACTTCAGCTTTGTACTCTTCCAATGAGGGCATCGTTTCCCCACTGTCACACCTAAGGCCCTCACTGCTAGTCGGAAGCCTCTAGCATTCGGGGAAATGCGCTTGAGGCCGTGTGACCAACCGGGTACGGGGCGCCTCTGGGTGGCTTCTGGAACCGGGATGTTACAAAGTGGTATCAGAGGATTTATTTTCTTCTTGACTTATGTTTGGATCCTTTAGCCAGGGATAGGAAGGAATAAGTACTTGGTATTAAGTTGTGCTTGGGAGTAGCTAACCCATGTACAGGGAAAAGCTAATCTACCTCATTTAAATTGCAATTTTTTTTTCTGGTTTTTCAATTATTACAGTTTATTTGATTTCACCTTGATTGATTCACATGATTTGTGCTGTTATTGTTGATGTTATTGAGGTTATATTTCTATTACAACCCGATGAGATGAGGGTATTCCATCTCACACATCATATAGGCACTTTCTAGAAATCACATTTCATGCATTTTTTCCATGCCATCTAGGATGAATTGGTGATTTCATGTTGTTGTGATAGATGTTGTGTAAAATATGCATGTAGTTGTGATATTTGCCTTGATAAAAATACCTACTGTTTGATAAGGTATTGTTATGTAAGGTTTTTCTTGATTGGATGTCAAACTTTGGTTCTTGAGGTGTTATGGGCCCTCATGGACTGGAATTTGGTGGATATTTGCCTTGTTTTCCGTGTTATAATTTGTACAAAATGACAGACTTTGATTCATGGGGAGTATGGGCCCTCAAGGATCAGAATTTGGCACTTTCTATGAACATTTCACTGTTTTCTGGGTTTCGGGGTAGTTTTTGAGGCTTAATATCCAGAAAAACCCCGAATACATGCCGTGTAATGTTAAGAACATGCTATGTTTTCTTCTGTTCGAGAAGGAATTGTTTTTCTTAAGTACACTCCATATAATTTATGTACATGCTGTGTAGTCTCTAACCATGTCATAGGCTATGTGGGAAGAGACACGGGATGGGGAAAGTCTGGTGGAAACACACCGTGTACTAGTCGAACATGCCATGTAGTGTCGACCCTATTTCCTCCCATGTAACTAACAACATGGACGGATAAAACTTAAGCCATACACGCCGTTTTCGCATTGAACACACCATGTAGTCTGACCCAGGTACCCGGCCGTGTCACGAACAACACAGGTCGGTGTTATCCCTTCTCATACATGCCGTGTCCATCTAAAAGACACAGTGTAGTGTGATCCGTGTGTTAGGCCATGTCACTAACAACACGAGCCATGTGAAGCTTGTATAGTACACGCCGTGTTTATCTTGCACACACCGTGTAGTCTTGTTTTAGGAAAGCCGTGTGGCTTAACCATGTAGAAGGACTTGGGCAGGGGAAGAGGATTCAAGTACACGCCATGTGTCAAGGCAACACACCGTGTGTCTGGGGTGTTACACGACCAGTTTAGGCAGGAGTACATGCCCATGTAAATGACTTTAGGGAACTCGCCATGTAGGAAATGTACACGCCGTGTAGTCTTGTTTTGTGAAACTTGAGTGCTTTGTTTCTCCTATTCCCTTCTTACACTCATTTTTTTCAGTCCTTGATAATCTTGATCTAAAGTGTTTGCTTGAACTTGCAGAGTCATGCCACCGAGATGTCCTCCAGTTGTGCGCCTGTTTCTAGACGGTGATCAGACACCGGACATGGCCGATCAGGGACTACCTGCAGATCCTCCCATTGTGATAGCCTTGGAACCAGCCGTTATACTTGACATAGGTGATGATGCACAGTTTAGGGAGGGATTTTTGAGGATGATGAAGACCTTTCAGGGAGTGCAGTCTCCTGTCCCATCGTTGACTAATTTGACGTGGGTCTTCCAGTAGCAGCATCCTCCCACTTTCTTAGGGGATGGAGGACCTCAGGCTGTAAAGTCATGGCTAGAAGCCACACTGACAATTTTCAAGCATCTAGAGATACCTCCAGAGAAGAGGGTGAAGCTCGCTACCTACATGCTCCGAGACTCTGCCAAGAGGTGGTGGGATGTGATCTCACAGGCAAGCCTCTAGCAAAACATGGCTTGGGATGAGTTTCATCACATCTTCTATGATTATTTCTATCCGGAGACCTTGAGGGTCGATCGAGCCTGAGAGTTCACGAGACTGGAGCAGGGTACACTTTCTGTTATGGAGTATTCCTCACGCTTCACATAGCTACAGCGTTTCACGCCTATTTTAGGAGGTGATGAGTTGATCCTTGCATGGTAGTTTGAGGATGGTCTGAGGCACGCCATCTGATCTCAGGTGAACATCTTCAGGTTGACTTCAATATCTTCTATCATCAACCAGGTGCTGATCGCAGAGCACAATCTAAGGGATTCTAGAGCTGTGAGCCAGGGCGGTTCGGCATCCAGAGTTAGTGCTCCACCAGCTGATAGCAGGAAGCACCGCAGGGAGGCTACATGAGGAGATCAGAGCAGGCAAGATGCATCTTCCGGTAGCCAGGTGGTGTGCTACCAGTGTGGGAGAAGGGGACATATGATGCCACATTGCCCGAGAGACCTAGTGGAGTGCCGATCTTGTGAAAAGATGGGTCAACTTCAGTGATTTTGTTAGTTTTTCTCACTAGCAGCTGGTGACATGGGTTCTTCTATGACTCCTCATTCAGGAGAAGCACCACTAGTTTCTCACCAGTATGGGAACTGGAGTTATTCCAGCCATTTAGGCCGAGGTGGAGGTCATGGCCATGGTATCCAGTCACTCGGTTTTCAGCAAAATTAGGGTGGATCAGCTTAGAGTGGTCATGCAGGATCACAGGGTCACGGTACAGGCCCGACTTTTGCAGTGGAGCAGACCCATCATGAGCAAGATACCGTACCTTCTACCATTCGAGGTACGATCTTAGTAGCCTCAGTTTTAGCATCTGATCTTTTTGATACAGGGGCTTCCCGTATCTTTATATCTGTTGCTGTCATGGAGAGCCTTGATCTCTGCATCTTTTCTTCTGCTGATATCTTGACACTAGACACTCCGTTGGGGACTAGAAAGACTAGTGAACGTCAGTGCAAGGAGTTCCCTCTAGAGGTTGGTGGGTGTAACTTTTTATGGGAACTTTATGTCCTAGAGATGACAGGCTATGATTTCATTCTCATAATGGACTGGCTTGTTCCCTTTCATACAGTCATCAACTTTTATCACCACAGGGTGAGTTTCATATCACCAGAGGGTGGATCTTTTCTTCATAGGGGTGAATGGGATGTCCAAGCGAGCAAAGCGGGTCCAGAGCATCATGGGTTGGGAGGAGTTACAGCCCAGATTTCTAGACTTTATCTGGATGACCAGGGGACTTCATAGTTAGACCTTCCTCCAGTGGTGGATCATTTCAGAGATGTATTTCTAGAGGACTTTTCAGGTTTTTCTCTGGAGCATGAGGTAGAATTTTTTTGAGCTTGTGCCAGGAGCGGCACCGGTGTCTATTACTCCTTATAGGATTGATACACCTGAGTTGCAGGAGCTCAAGAAACATTTGGAGGAATTGCAGGCTAAAGGTTTCATCTGACCTAGTACTTCTCCTTGGGGTTCTCCTGTACTGTTTGTGAAGAATACAGATAGTACCCTCAGTCTTTGTGTGGACTATCAGAAGTTAAACTAGTTGAAGGTCAAGAACCGATATCCCTTTCCAAGGATTGATGTTCTCTTTGATCAGATTCGAGGAGACCAGGTGTTCTCAAAGATTTACTTGAGGTCTAGTTATCATAAGTTGCACATTAGACCATCTGATATAACTCTTACAGCCTTTCGGAGTAGGTATGGTCTATACGAGTATATGGTTATGTCGTTCAGTCTCATGAACGCACCTGAAGTTTTCATGGAATTGATGAACCGAGTGTTCCATCCATACTTAGATTCTTTCATGGTGGTCTTGATGGATGATATATTGGTGTACTCTCAGACTCGACCTGACCATGCTACCCATCTTGAGATTGTTTTGATTACATGGAGAGAGCATCAGTTATATGCTAAGCTCTCAAAGTTCCACTTTTGGATGGATCAGATTCACTTCTTGGGTCATGTTATCTTAGATGAAGAAGTATCAGTAGACCCAGAGAAAGTGAGATTTGTAGTCTCCCAGGAGTAGCTGAAGAATGTCTTTGAGGTGAGGAGTTTTCTAGGGCTGGCTGGATACTACAAACATTTCATACAAGACTTTTCATTCTTAGTAGCAGCGCTGATAGGTTTGACTAAGAAGGGTGTGATGTTTATGTGGTCAGATTCTTGTGAGTCAGCCTTTTAGGAGCTAAAAGGGAGGTTGACTTCAGCATCGATACTAGTCTTTCCAGATCCAGTAAAGAGATATACTATTTACTGTGATGCATCAGGTATCGGGCTGGGAGCTGTGCTTATGCAGGGCGATGGAGTCTTTGCGTACAGGTCTCGGCAGTTGAGGCCACATGAGAGGAATTACCCGATGCACGATCTGGAGTTGACAGCTGTTGTTCATGCCCTATGCTGCTGGAGACATTATCTTCTGGGGGAGAATTTTGTGGTTTTCACCGACCACAAAAGTCTCAAGTACATCTTCACTTAGCATGATCTAAATTTGAGACAACGCATGTGGGTTGAGTACCTACAGTCCTTTGACTTGGAGCTTGCCTACACGCCTGGGAAAGGCAACACAGTGGCTGATGCGTTGAGCAGGAGGACTCAGATACAGGTATTTCAGGAAGCCAGCAGTGAGTGAAAACTTATGGCTCTATTCTCTGAGATGCATTTGGGGGTGCATGATAGACAGAGGTAGACTTTTCTATCTTCTGTTTATATTACCTCTACTCTTCTTGATCGAGTTCGAATGAGGCAACTATCAGATTCTGAAGGCCTAGTCCTAAGGGAGAGTGTGTCAGGAGAGGAACCTATTTCGGGATGGACCGTAAGCGAGGATGAGATCTTGCATTTCCCGGGGTGCGTATGGGTGCCAGAAGATATTCACGAGGAGATGATGCGGGATTTTCATTCCTCAGTTTGGGTAGTTCATCCTAGCATTACCAAGATTTATTGTGATCTACACCGTCAGTATTGGTGGCCAGGTATGAAGAGGGATGTTGCTGGTTTCGTCATGAGATGTTCCACTTGTCTGCAGGTGAAGGTGGAGCATCAGTGACCACCAGGGCTTTTACAGAAGTTATCCATTCCCGAGTGGAAGTGGAATGTCATCGCGATGGACTTTGTGATCGGTTTGCCGAGGTTGCCTCAAGGGAATGCTGTTTGGGTTGTCATTGATAGACTCACGAAGGTTTCTCACTTATTTCCGATCAAGGAGACCTTCAATGTTGATGAGTTAGGACGGTTATACATCTGAGATATTTTACATCTTCATGGATTTCCACACTCCATTGTTTCAGATAGGGATGCATGTTTTACTTCTCGAGTCTAGTAGGGGCTTTAGAAGGACTTGGGTACACAAGTACTTTTGAGTACAACTTACCATCCCCAGACAGATGGCCAGTCCGAGCATACGATTCAGGTACTTGAGGACATGCTTCAAGCATGCATTCTAGATTTTGGAGGTTCGTGGGAGAAGCATATACCTCTTATGAAGTTTCCCTACAACAATAGTTTGTAAGCAACTATTCAGATGGAACCTTATGAGGCTTTGTATGGTAGGCCATGCCGATCACCCTTATGTTGGCTGGAGGCAGGAGAGGCAGCTTTGCTGGGACCACGTCCTATTCATGAGACCACATAGCAGATAGAGTTGATTCAGAAGAGGATAGATACTGCACAGTCTTGACAAAAGTCTTATACTGATCAGTGAAGACGACCTTTGGAGTTCGAGGTCGGGGATCAGGTTTTCCTGCGTGTCACATCGAGGTTGGGACACAAGAGGATTAGAAGATAGGGTAATCTTTCACCAAGGTACGTCGGGCCGTTTGAGGTGTTGGAGAGAGTTGGTCCAGTTGCCTATTGATTGTATTTACCTCAGAGGTACTGAGCTATGCACAACGTCTTCCATGTTTCTCAGCTTCGACACTACTTCTTAGACCCGTCTCATGTCTTTCAACCTGAGGAGGTTGAGCTTGAAGTGGATGCGTCATTTGAGGAGCATCCTATCCGGATTGTGGATCGTAGTGCAAAGGTTCTCCATGGATGGTCTTTTCCTCTGGTATGAGTTCCATGACATCACGGGCAGGTGCAGGATGAGACTTGGGAGAGGGAGGCCGATGTATGAGCTCATTGGCCAGAATTGTTCGGGGTTTCTTCTTCTACACTGCTCTAGGGAAATTCGAGGTCGAATTTCTTTAAGGGGAAAAGTTTTTAAGAACCCAGAACTTTCTTTAAGGTTTGTTTTTCCTTTTCTAGTCGTTTTTGGGAAAAAGAGGAAATTCTAGAAATTTTCTAAGTACACGCCGTGTACTTTATGAGTACACACCATGTGCTGCCTTGCCACAGGAGGCTGTGTGATAGCCATGTAGTAGCCACACACACGGCCATGTGGGAGTGACTTGGAGGCCACTTAAAGTGTAGTACAAAAAAGGAAAGTTCACACTGTGTACTTCAAAAGTACACACCATGTACTTTTTTTCATTAAATGCACCAGGGTCACATCTAATCGCCAGAAGACACTTCTTTTAAGCCCCGTTCGACTGAGAGAACCCCTAAGACCGCAGGTATTTGATGAACCCCGGAGCCTCTGTCTATCCTCCGAATCAAACACCGTTTGTTGTGTTGTAACCGGATCGATGAGTTATCTCTTCTGCTTGATCCTCGTTTCATGATTTCTCTTCTCTCGTGAGATATCATGGGTTGACCGTTTTAGACATATTTATAGATTTATGACATTCCAAGGTGATTCAAGCCTCAAGGTTCAAGTATAGAGATCTCTTAATGTCAAGGTAGGTCCTTTGTGCCTTTCCGTTCAAAGTCTTTGAGTATTATTTGAAAATTCCACCAATACCCTTGAACAGGGTATTGCGTGTTTACCGTTTTACCCCTGTTGTTTTCCTTCCATGCTTGTATTCCTGTTTAGAGGTAAATTGGTTATTAATAGGAATAATTTCTATGCTTTGGATGTTTTTCCCTTGCATGTTCTCTTTACAACCGTTTAGTCATGTTTAGCCAGTTTGGCTGCCTTGCCTGTTTTCCATGCCTGTTGCTGTAGGATAGAGAGTTTGTATTCTGACCTACTTGTTATGCTATAGACTATTTAGCCAAGTATTTATATAGGTTTACTTTGGACATATTTTATTGCCATGCTTGTTGACCTACATAGGGCCGTGATAACTTGGTGTAGTAGACTATAAGGGGAATTGACCGGGTGAGCTTCCTTAGAGTGTCTTTGAGCACTTTTAGCTATAAGTGGGATTGACCGAGTGAGCATCCTCAGAGAGCCTAGAACCACTTGGGGATATAAGGGGAATTGACCGAGTGATCTTCCTTAGAGAGTCCTTGATTGCTTTAGACTATAAGGGGATTTACCGCGTGAGCTTCCTCAGAGAGTCTTTGTTTTAATTGAATGACCTGAGATATAAGAGGAATTGACCATGTGAGTTTCTGCAGAGAGTCCTAGACCTTGGGGCTATAAGGGGAATTGACCGTGTGATCTTCCTCAGAGATTCCTTGACTACCCTAGACTATACAGGGAATGTCTTGTGTGATCTTCCTCAGAGATTCTTGCATTACCTTTGACTATAAGGGGAATTGACTGCGAGTGCTTCCTCAGAGAGTCTTTATATATAACTGAACCAGAGGAGATAGGATGTGTGCACTTCCTAGAGGGTTAGCTATTTGAGGTTTAGCTGTTTGTTTCACTATTGCTTGATATTGAAACTGTGGATTGTTTACTGCTGATCACTTTCCTGTTTACTGTTTTCTGTACTTTTACCTGCCATATATTTACTAACTGTTAGACATAGATCTTCGGGTGGTTGCCTATTGAGATTTAGTCTCACACCCTATTTGGGCCATGATTTTGGGCCGAAACAAATTATATTGTTGGAGGTATAGATAAGGTCAAGCACCCTTCTACTTCAGGTACTTGATTTGCTGTGAAGCTGGAGAGCATGAGACCAAGATATGGCTTGCGATGCTGGGGAGTTTATCTGCTTTCTTTTTCACTTGGGTTTATCACTGTTGTATTCCAACATTGTGTCTTATTTGGATGGTTTCTAGACATATGTATCATGCATCATTTTATATATTTTCTCCAGTTTATACTTTCAGTTTTCTTCTGTTATTGCTGTATGTCATTATTACTGCTTCTGCTCTTGTATGTATTTGTTTACTTCCTCTGTGTACTCTGCCAATGAGAGCATAGTTTCCCCACTGTCACACCCAAGACCCTCACTACTATTCAGCAGCCTCTGGCATTTGGGGAAATGCGCTTGAGTCCATGTGAGTAACCGGGTACGGGGCGCCTTTGGGTGGCTTCCGGAACCGGGACGTTACACTTTGAATATTATCTATATATTTGTTTTGTACTTCTTGATGAATATGTAGAAGGTCAATCCTATTATTTATTTTATTATTGATTTAATTAGTTAATAAAAGTTCAATGAAATTGAGGTTTTTTTTGTTTTTGTGCTTCATCAATAAGATGTTAGTAAATTTCATGATAGTGATGATGATTAAGAATACGGAATTTTTTGTAAGATAAAAAGTTTATTTGATTATTAAAGAACCTATTTCAAGAATTAATTTAGTCTTTGTGTTATCATTGAAAATATTTATAGATAAATCAGGCAAAGATATGTCCAATGCTAAAGTCCTTGAATTAAAGAATAAGATTCAATAAAAAAAGAAGGTCGGTTATTCTCCTCCTAGGATAAAAAATAAAGTGAAGGAACTTTCTAATGAGATATATAAATATTTAATGAAGAGAAAATCTAAGAAGAAGCATGGTGATCCAATGTTTGTTCTTGATAAGGATGAGGCCTTAGACTTGAAATAAAAAACTCATGAATTTTTTATAGATGGAGAAAAGAAGAAGAAGAAAAAGAAAATATTTAATGAAGGGAAAATTGTATAAAGTTTAATTAAAGGAGTGGAATAATCCAATAGATATTTTTATATTGCGGGATTGGAAACAACTCTTCTGATTTTTCCATTGTTGGTTATTCAACTAACACATACTCTAACTAATATTTATACACCTAATCTATTAGAACTAGAACAATTTAGAAGTTCAAAAGTTCATTTATCTGTTGAAAAAGGGAAAATTAATTTTTTTTGATGTTGAAGAAAGTGTGAATAAACCTATAAAATAATATTTTAAAAGTGATAAGAAGTTTTCTAGATATTGTTAAAAATAGTTAAGAGAAAAATCAATAGATTCTTCAGAAGAGGAATAAGAACAAGAAGAAGAACAAGAAGAAGAAGAAGAATAAGAAGAAGAAGATAAAGATGTTTAATACATTTCTTCCAAGACCTTATATTTTATGTCTCAAACCAAAAAATATACTAAATTAGAAGTTTTTGAGAAATAATAGAGTTTAGATAAGGGACCATAAAATGAACTATCTCATAAAAAGTTATCAGATAAGGCTTAATTTGATAAGAATTTTGAAGTTATGGAAGTATTTAATGATGAAAAAAAGATAAATAAAAAGAAAAAATAATTGTTGGACCTTCTAGAAATCATGTTTCTGATGTCTCATCAGACTCAACTGAATCTTTAACAAGTAAATTTGATCAACGAGATGAATAAATATTTACTTATTTTAATAAAAGTTTAAATAAACTTATTGATTCAATTAAGTTTCTACCATGTATATAATACCACTATAAGTACTTTAAAAGGATATTAAATGTTTTTAAAAACATCATCACATTGAATCAGACAGCTAAAACTATTCTAAAAAATAAAGTTCAATTTAGATCCTTCAAATTTGATTATAAGGAAGAAATGAGAAGGATAAAGTATATTGTAAGATTATTGAAAGATATAGAAAGATACTTAAAGTTTCATTATGATCAAACCAAATATGTTAAGAATTAATTATTATATATTACTGATTCTTTTGGAAAATTATCTTCAATTTTTTCCTAAAAGTTTAATATTATTGACCAATTGATGTATTTTTTGGAATATCTAGTTCATGAAATATTTGACCTGAAGAAGAAAAATTTGTTTGTTGAAGAAGAAGTTGCAAAGTTAAAAGAAAAAATAGTAAAATACTAATTCTTAAATAAGTGGTTATTATATTTAATTAAGAAGTTTAATGGTTTCAAGTTATATAGAAGAAGATATCTATATGGAATCAATTAAACATAAGGAATATAAGAATCATGATGAATTTAGGAAGGTGAATTTTATTGTAAATAAATTATCTAGGAATGATTAATTTTATCTTTACTATTATTTATGTAAAAATAAATTTTGAGTGAATAAATTTTGAATGAATTATTCTCTATATATTCTGTTTGAATTTTTCCAATAATATTTGGTTGAATTTCCTTTCTACATTCATGGATGAATGTTTATTTAAAAAAAATTGTTTTGCATTTTTTTGTCTCCTTACCATTTTTGGTAATTTAAACTTACCATATAGCTTATTATTTAAGTTATGCCTATAAATATAGGTGAATTCAAGGAGATGGGAGCTAATGATTTTGTGACTCAAATCATCTGAAGTTTTCTCTACTATAGCTTATTATTACTCACACTTAGTAAATTTTTAGAATTTTTTGATCTAAGGAATCTGAGTGAGGATTGTAAATTCCTTAAGACCTTTTGAATTTTTATTTAATGTTTTTGATCTGGGTTTAAATTAAGGGTTTATTGGGATATGAAGACTACTGATTCCAATCAACCTAATCAAGGGCTTCCATGGATAGAAATACAGAGATGATTTCGATCTTTATGATCCGGGGATTTCTTATTGTAGAATGACATACCTTATGGTTAATTTGAAAACTGGGGATACCCAATGTTAAGTTTTGTGTCTTCCTTAAATTTTAAGTTTAAAGAGTATAAAATATTTTATAAATATTTTCACAAGTAATTATTACTTTTTTAAGATATGATTTTACTTGATTCTGGAAGTTTATTATTTATTCTTTGCTTTTGTATAGAAAATTTATTTTAATAAAATTTTCTAAACTATGGTTTTTTGGATGTAATATGTGTCCGATATAGAAATTATGATCATCATATGATATTTGTGTATGATAAATCACTATTAATAGGTTTATATTTTTAGTTAGTTTATTTTTTTAAACTTCAATTCACCTCTCTTATAGGCATTATAAACTATTCGATCCTATTATTGGTATCATAGTAGGTTCTACTGCTTAACTTTCTGGTTTTTACTTTTTTTTATAATTTAATTATGTTTCTAAAGTTTTAGAAAAGTTTTTCTAAACTTTTGTTTTTAAGTTTTGTATAAACTGCTTTACACTAACTTGTATTTTATAGAAATATTATTTTATTATTTAAAAATATATAAGGTTTAAATGTTGGAACTCTTGAGAATCATAATCCTAGCAGACCACTAGTTTTAGATGGAAATGATTATGAGTATTGAAGATACAAGATGAAAAAATTTGTTACTAATACTGGAATAGATAAATTTTTTATGCCAACTAGAAATTATAAAATCCTTGAGAAATAGGTTTTTACATTTGATAATCAAGATAAGTTTAAATATCAAAATAAATATCATGTTATAAATACATTATCGCATTCTCTGAAAAGGAATATCTATATTCAAATATATTCTTATGAACTGGAAAATACTATTTGGAAAAATTTGGAAGTTACTCGTCTGGGTACTTCTAATGTGATAGAAATTAGAAGATATATGCTAACGAGAAATTATCAACCCTTTAATTTTATTCATGGTGAATCTGCTAATAATATGCATAAGATATTTATGAAAATTGTAAATATTTTAGAATATTTTGGTGAAAAGGATCATACTGATGATATTATAGTAGAAATAATCATTGAAATTATTCTTGGATAATGGGAGTAAAAAAGAACATATTTAGATGATAAAAGGAGGATAAAAAAGCTAACCTTGAATGATTTGATTGGAACTCTCCTGAAGTATGAGAGTAGATTAAATAGATATAATAATAAGATGAAGAAAAATAATAGAGGAGTTTATTTTTCTACCAATTCAAATGTTACTAATGATTTTCATTCAACTGAGAAAGTTTTTATGTCTTAAAAGAAAAACGAGTTTTAAGTTGGAACAGAATAGTTTGAGAACAAGTTGGCTATTATTTTGTAAAGAGAATGAACAAGATTTTTGGGAAGAAAGAAATTAAATATAAGTATAAAAATATCCATAAGGATAGGAATGAAAATAAATATTATTATTAAGTGATTTTATATGAGTGTAAGAAGGATGGTCATATAATAATAGATTTTTCCAAGCTTAAGAGAAAAGAAAAGAAGGATTGAAATTATAATAGGAATTATAAGAAATTATATAGACATAAGAGGATGAAAATTATGAAAACATTAGACACTTTTATTTCTAGAGAATATGATATTTCTTTATAAAATTTTTTAGATAGTTAAAGTTAAGACCATAAGCATATTGGTTTCTTTACTGAAATTATGAAAAAATTTAACACTTGTATTTCTAGTAAAGATGATAGTTATTCATAAAAATTTTTAGATAGTGAAAGCGAAGATTAGAAGAATATTGGTTTCTTTGCTGAAATTATGAAGAATAATAATTTCTTTATTCCAAATATATCTACCGAAACCTTGTATAATCATAATTTAAATACTAATTTTCTAGATAGTGAAAATGAAAATAATTATATACCTTCATATGAAGAATAAACTTAATCATAATAAAATAATACTTTACCTATTTTTGAGGAAGTTTCAATATTTGATAAACTTTTAGAAAACCAAAATTTAAAAGTTTCTAAAAAACATAATGTTATTGAGGTAAATCTTTCTAATGAAAATTCAACAATATCTACATTCACTATTGAAATTTATTATCTTTAAAAATAGTTAGTGAAATATAATTTTGAGAAACCTAATCTTTCAATAGAGTTAGAGAAATATAATTTTTAGAAAACTAATCTTTCGAAAGAGTTAGAGAAATATAATCCTGAGAAAACTAATTTTTTCAAAAGAATTATAAAAAATTAATTCTAATACAACTTCTATTGAGGACAAAAATTTAGTTTTGAAACTAAATAATGGAATTTAATGTTTGAAAAAATTACCATAAAAAATTAACCAATGGTAATTTTTTTGATAAAATTTAGAAATAGATAAAAAATCATAAGGATGTGTCTGAAATGAGTTTTACTAATAAAAACCCAATTTTTAAAAACAACAATTTTGTTCTAAAGAGTGCACCATTCTGTAAAAAATGTCAAATTAGAGGATATTGGAAGAATAGATATTCCTTAAATAAAGTATAATATCTAGGATTTCAAAAATCTTATATTTCTAAATAATTAATAACTTCTCAACATAGTAAAGTTGAAAAAATGTGGATTATAAAAATATTATTTTCTAATAATGATGGAACCATGCAGGTTTGGGTTCCAAAATAAAAATATTTTAAATTTCATAAAAATAAGATGTGTACCAAAAAAAATATATAGCACATGTATAGTGGTTATTTTAGGAATATGATTGGGAACAAGGATTTATTTAATAAGATTATTAAAAAGAAAGGTGGAGAAGTTACCTTCAGTGATAATGCTCAAGGAGAAATTATTGGAATATGAAATATTCTTCTTCTTGGTAAAGATTTAATTTCAAATGTTTTATTTCTTGTAGGTCATAAAAAAACCTTATTATCATAATTAAGTTATGTAATGGGGGATATAATGTGAAACTCCGGAATGATAAATGTACTATTCATAGTTCAAAAGATGAATTTATTTTTTCATCCAATAGGCATGTTAATGCTGACACATATTACTTAGAAGACTTCAGAAGACAAGATCTACCTTGTCATAGTGTAATGGAAGACCAATATTGGTTATGGAAGAGAATATTATGACACTATAATGTTAGAACATTATCTAAACTATATAAGAAAGGACCGGTAAAGGATATATCATAACTTAAGTGTGTTTCTTATAAAATTTGTGATCCTTATCAATTTGGAAATAAATAAGAGTCAAGTTTTAAATATATTAGTGAAGCATCAATATTTGATGATTTAAAGTTAGTGTGCATGGATTTATTTGTTCCTACAAAAACAGGATGTATTGGTGAAAAATACTATGTATATGTTTTAGTTAAGGATTACACTATATATACATGGGTCTATTTTATAGAAAAAAAGTTGGAATCCTTTTTTATGTTTTAAAACATTTTGTATCCTATGTTAAAAATGAGAAAAATATATCATTATTAACTATGCGTAGTGATCATGGTAGAGAGTTTGTAAATTCTTATTTTGAAACATTTTGTAGTAAAAATGGTATAATACATAAATTTTAAGCACCAAGAAGTCCACAAAAAATGGTTTAGTTGAAAGAAGAAATAGAATTAATTAAAAGATTACAAGGACCATGTTGAGTGAATACTCAATTACTAATAATTTTTGGGATGAAATAGTTAGTACTTCCTTCTATACTATAAATTTAGTTTTAATAATACATTTTATTAATAGAAATCCCTATGAGTTTTGAAAAGGAAGAAATACAAAACTTTTTAAGTTTATGGTTTTTGGATGCACAATTTTAATTTTTAATAATAAAGACAAATTATTTAAATTTATTACAAAGTATGATGATGGAATATTTATTTTCTATTATACAATAATTAATTATTAGAGTCTTTAATAAACACACAAGTATTGTTTAAGAAACAATTCATGTTAAATTTTATGAAAATGAACCTTTTGTTTTCAAACAACCTCATTTCACATATTTGGATTCCATTTCAAAAAATAATTTTCAAATAATGTTAGAAAGTTATTATTATGAGATAATAACTAAAGAAAATTTTTATGAAGCTCTAACTCAAGAAGAATTTATAATTTATATTTAATAATAGAGTTTTATAAACCCAATGAATTAGTTGATCCTTATAAATCATCCTTGTTATAATATCATTAGTGATGTAGATAAACCTGTTTGAACTTGAAGTTACTTAAGGAATGAAGTTGAACATCATGAATTTTTATCACAATTTGAACTTAAGACTCCTGATGAGACTTTAGTCGATGAATATTTGATAATGATATTCAAGATGAACTCAATTAATTAGAAAGTAATCAATTTTGGTATTTGGTTGAATGATCTAAAGATACTTACGTAATTAGAGTAAAATGGGGTTTTCAAAATAAGTGTGATGAAAATGGAATTATAGTTAAAAATAAATATATACATATTAAAAAGGGTTATAATAAATAAGAGGGCCTAAAATATGAATAAACTTATGCTCTAGTAGCTAGACTTGAAGATATTTCTATTCTTCTAGCATATACATCATTTCTAAATTTTAAACTTTTTCAAATGGATGTGAAGTGTTATTTTCTTAAAAGATATGTATTGGTGAATGTTTATGTAGAAAAATCCATTAGTTTTGAAAATAAAAAATCCCTAGACCATGTATTTAAACTTACCAAATAACTTTATTGATTAAACAAGACCCTAGATATTGGTATGATAAATTAACTAGATTTTTGTTACAAAACAATTTTGTTAAGGGAGCCTTGGATCCAACACTTTTTATTAAAAAATATTCTAAAAACACCATAACTATTGAAATTTATACCAATGAAACTATATTTAGATCATATAAAAAATCTATTACAGATTCTTTCATATATCTTATGAAATATGAATTTTAAATGAGCACGGTGGGTGAACTAACTTATTTTCTTGGTTTTAAATTTTTTAAAAAATAAGAATTAATTTTTGTATCTCAACAAAAGTATATAGAATATCTTCTTATTAAATTTGAATATGAACATAATAAAAGTATTAGTACTCCTATCAGAACCTCAGATACTTTAGATATTGATGAATATGGGAAACCAGTTGATCAAAATATATTTAGAGGAATGATTGGTGGTTTACTATACATATAGCCAGTCATCCAGATTTTTTTGTATGCTTGTGTTTAAGATATCAAGATAATAAAAAAAATTCCCATGTTAAGGCTATAAAATGAATTTTTTGTTATCTTAAGGGAACTATAGATCTAGGATTATTTTACTCTAGTAAAAAAGATTTTTCACTTAATTTTATTTTTTAAATAAAAAAATTGGTGGTTGTAAAATGAATATAAAAATTATATTTCGAACTTGTTATATATTAGGAGAAGCATTAGTTTCTTGGTCCTATAAGAAAAAATATTTTGTATCACTTTCTACTAAGGAAGATGAATATGTAGTAGATGGAAGTTATTATGATCAAGTTTTTTGAATGCGCACACATTCAATGACTTTGGCTTGAGTTTTAGCAAAACTTCAATTTTTTGTTATAATACAAGTGCCATTACTTTAATTAAAAACCCATCACATCACTCATGAGAAATGAAAATAGATATAAGACACCATTTACTTTGGGAACACACACAAAAATGAGATATTATTTTATAATTCATTGGAACACAAGAACAACTTATTGATATATTTTTTAAACCCCTTAATTATGATATATTTTAATATATTAAATAGAATCTAGGAAAGTTAAATGTTAAATGATCATTCATATCAACTTCTTATTTATCCATATCCTTACAGTAATTAACTCCTTTGGGGGGGGGGGGGTACATATTTCATGGTTTATCAAAAATTAAAAACATTTTTTTTTTAATTTTTTTAGTTTTTATAAATTTTTTCATTTTTCTAACTACATTAGTTTTTCTATTTTTTTTTGTTTTTCTAAAAAACTTTAGTTTTTCTAAATTTTTTTCTTTTTTCTAATTTTTTTTCTTTTTTCTAAATTTTTTTATTTTTCTAAAAACCGTATTTTTTCAAAAAAAAAATCATTTCTCTAAAAACAATAGTTTCTAAAACATTATTTTTTTTTCTAAAAAAATTAGTTTTTATAGATTTTATTTCTAAAATCTTTAGTTTTTCAAAAAAAATTCATTTTTCTAAAAACATTAGTTTTTATAAAATATTTTGTTTTTATAAATATTTTATTTATTACAAATTTATTTTTATCTAATAAAACTTATTTTGAAAAAACAAGAAGAACAATTAATGAACAAAAATTCCCATATAAAGTTTTGATTTTACTATAATAGGTAATTTCTAATTTATAGTTTTTACTATCCTTTACTATTAAATTTATGTGTTTTTTATATTTTATTTATTTTTTTAAACTTTAAAATTTTACTAATATTAAAGTTCTTAAATATGGAAAATCAGTTCATCCGATGAAATTTTTATTAAAAAAATCCATTAATTGTTTAGAATTTATATTTACTTTTTTTAGGATAAATATCAATCATCAAATTAGATATGGATTTTTTTAAGCTGTGATATTTCAAGAAGTTGAAATGTAGCCCCCGATCCTATAAATATAAGTGTGGGTCCTCACATCCCATATCAAATTCTTAGATTATTCTCAACCCTCATCCCTAAAATCCTTTGTGATTTTGATTATTTGGCATCCATATGATAAATCATTCCTCGTACAATCAGTAATATCTGTCATATTTTTCAAAATGACTTATACTGAAGAAACATCAAAAAGGGAAGTTTTTAAGGAAATATTTATTGAAAATTAGTGGTTTGTTAATAATGATTATTTTTTGAAGGAAATTATCAAGTTTCAAGGATGTGAAAAGGTATGTGTAGAGAAATAAGTTTTTGATCTTTACTATCCTATGATAGTGATGAAGTTATATTCTTTATTTATTTTAAGCATTCAAGATGATTCAGAGGTAATCAATTTAAATATTTTTGATGAGTGTCATATGATTAATATTCAACAAGTATTAAATTTGGTAGAAGTTAGATTAGAAGTGGAAGTGTATCTAGTTACTCACAAGCCTCTATACATGCTTGGAATTTTTGAAAAGTCATGATGAGACTTCTATGTTTCCTAATTTTGAGAAGATTAGGAAAGTGTTTTGTCTAAAAACAGATGAAAGAGTTTTATATCTATGAATGAAAGGGTATTTTATTCCAAATAACGGGGATAAAGATACTTTGTGTAAGAACATGGACCTTCCTTTCAGGTATGTTTTTCCTTTTCAAACATTTTTGGGAAAAAGAGGAAATTATGGAAATTTTCTAAGTACACGTTGTGTACTTTATGAGCAAATTCCATGTACTGCCTTGCCACAAGAGGCCGTGTGATGGTCGTGTAGTATCCACACACATGGCCGTGTGAGAGTGACTTGGAGGCCGCTTAAAGCAGAGTACAAAAAAGGCAAGTACCTGCTGTGCACTTCAAAAGTATACGCCATGTACTTTTTTTTCATTAAAGGCACCGAGGTCACATCTAATCACCAGAAGACTCTTCTTTTAGGTCTCATTCAACTGAGAGGACCCGTATGGACGTGGGTCTTCAACGAACCCCTGAGCCTCCGTCCGTCCTCCGAATCAAATAACATTGGTTGCGTTGGAACCGCATCGGTGAGTTCTCTCTTTTTCTTGAGCCTCGTTTCTTGATTTCTATTCTCTCGTGAGATATCATGGGTTGAAATTTTTTGACATTTTTGCAGATCTATGATGTTCCAAGGTGATTCAATCCTCAAGGTTCAAGTATAGCGATATCCTAACGTCGAGGTACGCAGTTTGTGCCTTTCCGTTCAAAGTCTTTGAGTATTATGTGAAAATTACACCAATACCCTTGAACTGGGTATTGTGTGTTTACCATTTTACCCCTGTTGTTTTCCTTCCATGCTTGTATTCCTGTATATAGGTAAATTGGTTATGAATAGGGATAATTTATATGCTTTGGATGTTTTTCCCTTGCATGTTCTGTTTACGACCGTTTGGTCCTATTTAGCCAGTTTAGATGCCTTGCTTATTTTACATGCCTATTGCTGTAGGATGGAGAGTTTGTATTCTGACCTGCTTGTTATGTTGAAGACTATTTATCCAAGTATTTTTGTAGGTTTACTTTGGCCATATTGCACTGCCATGCTTATTGACCTACACATGGCCGTGAGAACCTGGTGTAGTAGACTATAAGGAGAATTGACCAGGTGAGCTTCCTCAGAGAGTCTTTGAGAACTTTTGGCTGTAAGGGGGATTGACTGAGTGAGAATACACATAGAGCCTAGAACCACTTGGGGCTATAAGGGGAATTGACCAAGTGAGCTTCCTTAGAGATTCCATGATTGCTTTAGACTATAAGGCGATTGACCGCGTGAGCTTCCTCAGAGAGTCTTTGTTTTAATTGAACGAACTAGGATATAAGAGGAATTGACCATGTGAGCTTCCTCATAGAGCCCTATACCTTGAGGCTATAAGGGGAATTTTCCATGTGATCTTCCTTAGATATTCCTTGACTACCCTAGATTATACGGGGAATGGACTGTGTGAGCTTCCCTAGAGAGTCTTTATTTACCTTTGACTATAAGGAGAATTGATTGAGAGCACTTCCTCAGAGAGTCTTTATATATAACTGAACTAGAGGGGATAGTCTATGTGCACTTCCTATCGGGTTACCTATTTGAGTTTTAGTTGTTTGTTTCACTGTTGCTTGATATTGAAACTATGGATTGTTTACTGTTGAGCACTTTCCTATTTACTGTTTTCTGTACTTTTACCTGCCATATATTCACTGACTATTAGTCACAGATCTTCAAGTGGTTGCCTACTGGGATTTAGTCTCACACCCTATTTGGTCCATGATTTTGGGCCCAACCATATTATATTGTTGGAGGTATAGATAAGGGCAAGCACCCTTATACTTCAGGTACTTGATTTGCTATGGAGCTGGAGAGCATGGGACCAAGCTATGGCTTGTGATGCTAGGGAGTTTATCTGCTTCCTTTTTCACTTTGGTTTAGCATTGTTGTATTCCAACATTGTGACTTATTTGGCTGGTTCCTAGACATATGTATCATGCATCATTTTATATATGTTCTCAAGTTTATACTTTCAGTTTTCTGTTGTTACAGATGTATGCCATTATTACAGCTTCCGCTCATGTATTTATTTGTTTACTTCCGCTTTATACTCTGCCAATGAGGGCATTGTTTCCCCACTGTCACACCTAAGGCCCTCACTACTAGTCGGAAGCCTCTAGCATTCTGGGAAATGCGCTTGAGGTCGTGTTACCAACCGGGTACGGGGTGCCTCTGGGTGTCTTCTGGAACCGGGATGTTACAAAGTGGTATTAGAGGATTTCTTTTCTTCTTGACTTATGTTTGGATCCTTTATCCAGGGATAGGAAGTAATAAGTACTTGGTATTAAGTTGTGCCCGGGATTATCTAACCCATGTACAGGGAAAAGCTAATCTACCTTCTTTAAATTGCAATTTTTTTTTTCTGGTTTTGCAATTATTACAGTTTATTTGATTTCACCTTGATTGATTCACATGATTTGTGCTATTATTGTTGATGTTATTGAGGTTATGTTTCTGTTACAACCCGATGAGATGAGGGTATGCCATCTCACACACCATATAGGCACTTTCTAGAAATCACATTTCATGCATTTTTTCCATGCCATCTAGGATGAATTGGTGATTTCATGTTGTTGTGATAGATGTTGTGTAAAATATGCATGCAGTTGTGATATTTGCCTTGATAAAAATACCTACTGTTTGATAGGGTATTGTTCTGTAAGTTTTTCTTGATTGGATGTCAAAATTTGGTTCTTGAGGTGTTATGGGCCCTCATGGACCGGAATTTGGTGGATATTTTCCTTGTTTTCCATGTTATAATTTGTAAAAAATGACAGACTTTGATTCATGGGGAGTATGGGCCCTCAAGGATCAGAATTTGGCACTTTCTATGAACGTTTCAGTGTTTTTTGGGTTTTGGGGTAGTTTTTGAGGCTTACTATCCAGAAAAACCCAGAATACATGCCGTGTAATGTTGAGAACATGCCATGTGTTCTTCTGTTCAAGAAGAAATTGTTTTTCTTAAGTACACTCCATATACTTTATGTACATGTTGTGTAGTCTCTAACCATGTCATAGGCCATGTGGGCAGAGACACGAGATGGGGAAAGTCTGGTGGAAACACGTCGTGTACTAGTCGAACATGTTGTGTAGTGTCGACCCTATTTCCTCCCATGTAACTAACAACATGGATGGATAAACCTTAAGCTATACACGCCGTGTCCGCATTAAACACACCATGTAGTCCGACCCAGGTACCCGGCCGTGTCACGAACAACACAGGTCGGTGTTATCCCTTATCATACATGTCGTGTCCATCTAAAAGACACAGTGTAGTATGAGCCGTGTGTTAGGCCATGTCACTAACAACACGAGCCATGTGAAGCTTGTCTAGTACACGCCGTGTTTATCTTGCACACACCGTGTAGTATTGTTTTAGGAAAGCTGTGTGGATTAACCATGTAGAAGGGCTCGGGCAGGGGAAGAGGATTCAAGTACACGCCATGTGTCAAGGAAACACGCCATGTGTCTGGGGTGTTACACGACCAGTTTAGGCAGGAGTACATTCCCATGTAAATGAATTCAGGGAACATGCCGTGTAGGAAATGTACACACCGTGTAGTCTTGTTTTGTGAAACTTGAGTGCTTTCTTTCTCCTGTTCCCTTCTTACACTCATTGTTTTCAGTCCTTGATAATCTTGATCTAAAGTGTTTGCTTGACCTTGCAGAGTCATGCCACCGAGATGTCCTCTGGTTGTGCGCCTGTTTCCAGACGGTGATCAGACACCGGACATGGCCGATCAGGGACTACCTGTAGATCCTCCCATTGTGCTAGCCTTGGAACCAGCCGTTATACCTGACATAGGTGCTGATGCGCAGTTTAGGGAGGGATTTTTGAGGATGATGAAGACCTTTCAGGGAGTGCAGTCTCATGTCCCGTCGATGACTGATTTGACGTGGGTCTTCCAGTAGCAGCATCCTCCTACTTTATTAGGAGATGGAGGACCTCAGGCTGCAGATTCATGGCTAGAATCCACACTGACAATTTTCAAGAATCTAGAGATACCTACAAAGAAGAGGGTGAAGCTCGCTACCTACATGCTCCGAGACTCTTCCAAGAGGTGGTGGGGTGTGATCTCACAGGCAGGCCTCTAGCAGAACATGGATTGGGATGAGTTTCATCACATCTTCTATGATTATTTCTATCCGGAGACCTTGAGGGTCGATTGAGCCCGAGAGTTCATGAGACTGGAGCAGGGTACACTTTCTGTTATGGAGTATTCCTCATGCTTCACATATCTGCAGCGTTTCACGCCTATTTTAGGAGGTGATGAGTTGATCCTTGCATGGTAGTTTGAGGATGGTCTGAGGCACGCCATCTGATATCAGGTGAACATCTTCAGGTTGACTTCAATATCTTCTATCATCAACCAGGTGTTGATCACAGAGCACATTCTAAGGGATTCTGGAGCTGTTAGCCAGGGCGGTTCAGCATCCAGAGTTAGTGCTCCACCAGCTAATAGTAGGAAGCACCGCAGGGAGGCTGCACGAGGAGATCAGAGCAGGCAAGATGCATCTTCCAGTAGCTAGGTGGTGTGCTACCAGTGTGGGATAAGGGGGCATATGAGGCCACATTGCCTGAGAGACCTAGTGGAGTGCCGATCTTGCGAAAAGATGGGTCACCTTCAGTGCTTTTGTTAGTTTTTCTCACCAGAAGCTGGTGACAGGGGTTCTTCTATGACTCCTCGTTCAGGAGCAGCGCCACCAGTTTCTCGCCAGTATGGGAACTGGAGTTATTCCAGCCATTTAGGCCGAGGTGGAGGTCTTGGAAATGGTAGCCAGTCACTCGGTTTTCAGCGACATCAGGGTGGATCAGCTTAGAGTGGTCATGCAGGATCATAGGGTCACGGTACAGGCCCGACTTTTGCAGTGGAGCAGACCCAGCAGGAGCAAGATCTCGGACCTTTTACCCTTCAAGGTACGATCTTAATAGCCTCAGTTTTAGCATCTAATCTTTTTGATACAGGGGATTCCCATAGCTTTATATCTGTTGTTGTCGTGGAGATCCTTGAGCTCTGCAACTTTTCTTCTGCTGATATCTTGACACTAGACACTCCGTTGGGGACTAGAACGACTAGTGTACATCAGTGCAAGGAGTTCCCTATAGAGGTTGGTGGGTGTCACTTTTTATGGGAACTTTATGTCCTAGAGATGACATGCTATGATGTCATTCTCAGAATGGAATGGCTTGTTCCCTTTCATACAGTCATCAACTGTTATCGCCATAGGGTGAGTTTCATATCACCAGAGGGTGGATCTTTTCTTCATAGGGGAGAATGGGATGTCCAAGCGAGCAGAGCGGGTCCAGAGCATCATGGGTTGGGAGGAGTTTTAGCCCAGATTTCTAGTCTTTATATGGATGACCAGGGGACTTCATAGTTAGACCTTCCTCCAGTGGTGGATCATTTCAGAGATGTATTTCTAGATGACTTTTAAGGTTTGTCTCTGGGGCATGAGGTAGAATTTTTTTGAGATTGTGCCAGGAGAGGCACTGGTGTCCATTACTCCTTATAGGATTGATACACCTAAGTTGCAGGAGCTCAAGAAACATTTGGAGGAGTTGCAGGCTAAAGGTTTCATCTGACCTAGTACTTCTCCTTGGGGTTCTCCTATCCTATTTGTGAAGAATACAAACAGTACCCTCAGTCTTTGTGTGGACTATCGGAAGTTAAACCAGTTGAAGGTCAATAATCGATATCCCTTTCCTAGGATTGATGTTCTCTTTGATCAGATTCGAGGAGACCAGGTGTTCTCAAAGATTTACTTTAGGTCTATTTATCATAAGTTACACATTAGACCATCTGATATAACTCTTATAGCCTTTCGGAGTAGGTATGGTCTATACGAGTATATGGTTATGTCGTTCAGTCTCATGAACGCACCTGAAGTTTTCATGGAATTGATGAACCAAGTGTTCCATCCATACTTAGATTCTTTCATGGTGGCCTTGATGGATGATATATTGGTGTACTCTCAGACTCGACCTGACCATGCTACTCATCTTGAGATTGTTTTGATTACACTGAGAGATAATCAGTTATATGCTAATCTCTCAAAGTGCCACTTTTGGATGGATCAGGTTCACTTCTTGGGTCATGTTATCCTAGATGAAGAAGTATCAGTAGACCCAGAGAAAGTGAGATTTGTAGTCTCCCGGGAGTATCTGAAGAATGTCTTTGAGGTGAGGAGTTTTCTAGGGCTGGATGGATACTACAGACATTTCATACAAGACTTTTCATTCTTAGTAGCAGTGATGATAGGTTTGACTAAGAAGGGTGTGATGTTTATGTGGTCAGATTCTTGTGAGTCAGCCTTTTAGGAGCTAAAAGGGAGGTTGAAGTCAGCATCGATACTATTCTTGCCAGATCCAGTAAAGAGCTATACTATTTACTGTGATGCATCAGGTATCGGGTTGGGAGCTGTGCTTATGTAGGGCGATGGAGTCGTTGCGTACAGGTCTCGGCAGTTGAGGCCACATGAGAGGAATTAACCGACGCACGATCTGGAGTTGACAGTTGTTGTTCATGACCTATGCTGCTGGAGACATTATCTTCAGGGGGATCATTTTGTGTTTTTCACCGACCAAAAAAGTCTCAAGTACATCTTCACTCAGCATGATCTGAATTTGAGACAGCGCAGGTGGGTTGAGTACCTACAGTCCTTTGACTTGGAGCTTGCCTACACGCCTGGGAAAGGCAACACAGTGGCTGATGCGTTGAGCAGGAGGACTCAGATACAGGTATTTCAGGAGGCCAGCAGTGAGTGACAACTTATGGCTCTATTCTCTGAGACGCATTTGGGGGTTCATGATAGACAGAGGTAGACTTTTCTATCTTCTGTTGCTATTACCTCTACTCTTCTTGATCGAGTTCGAATGAGGCAACTATCAGATTCTGAAGGCCTAGTCCTAAGGGAGAGTGTGTCCGGAGAGGAACCTATTTCGGGATGGACCATAAGCGAGTACGAGATGTTTCATTTCCAGGGGTGTGTATGGGTGCCAGAAGATATTCGCGAGGAGATGATGCGGGATTTTCATTCCTTAGTTTGGGAAGTTCATCCTGGCATTACCAAGATTTATCGTGATCTACATCGTCAGTATTGGTGGCCAGGTATGAAGAGGGATGTTGCTGGTTTTGTCATGAGATGTTCCACCTGTCAGCAGGTGAAGGTGGAGCATCAGTGACCACCAGGGATTTTACAGAAGTTATCCATTCCCAAGTGGAAGTGGAATGTCATCGTGATGGACTTCGTGATCGGTTTGCCGAGGTCGCCTCAAGTGAATGATGTTGTTTGGGTTGTCATTGACAGACTCACGAAGGTTGCTCACTTATTTCCGATCGAGGAGACCTTAAATGTTGATGAGTTAGGATGGTTATACATTTGAGAGATTTTACATCTTCATGGAGTTCCACACTCCATTGTTTCAGATAGGGATGCATGTTTTACTTCTCGAGTCTAGTAGGGGATTTAGAAGGACTTGGGTACACAAGTACTTTTGAGTACAACTTACCATCCCCAGACAGATGGCCAGTCCGAGCATACGATTCAGGTACTTGAAGACATGCTTCAAGCATGAATTATAGATTTTGGAGGTTCATGGGAGAAGCATATACCTCTTATAAAGTTTCCCTACAACAATAGTTTGTAAGCAACTATTCATATGGAACCTTATGAGGCTTTGTACGGTAGGCCATGCCAATCACCCTTATGTTGGATGGAGGCAGGAGAGGCAGCTTTGCTGGGACCACATCCTGTTCATGAGACCACATAGCAGATAGAGTTGATTCAAAAGAGGATAGATACTGCACAGTCTTGACAAAAATCTTATGCTGATCAGTGAAGACGACCTTTGGAGTTCGAGGTCAGGGATCAGGTTTTCCTGCGTGTCACACCGAGGTTGGGACACAAGAGGATTAGAAGACAGGGTAATCTTTCACCAAGGTACGTCGGGCCGTTTGAGGTGTTGGAGAGAGTTGGTCCGGTTGCCTATTGATTGCAGTTACCTCAGAGGTACTGATCTATGCACGGCATCTTCCATGTTTCTCAGCTTCGACACTACTTCTTAGACCTGTCTCATGTCTTTCAACCTGAGGAGGTTGAGCTTGAAGTGGATGCGTCGTTTGAGGAGCATCCTATCCGGATTGTGGATCATAGTGCAAAGGTTCTCCATGGTCGGTCTGTTCCTCTGGTATGAGTGCCATGAAATCACGGGCGGGTGCAGGATGAGACTTGGGAGAGGGAAGCTGATGTATGAGCTCAGTGGCCAGAATTGTTTGGGGTTTCTTCTTCTACACCGCGTTAGGGAAATTCGAGGTCGAATTTCTTTAAGGGGAAAAGTTTTTAAGAACCTAGAACTTCCTTTAAGGTATGTTTTTCCTTTTCTAGTCGTTTTTTGGAAAAAGAGGAAATTCTATAAATTTTCTAAGTACACGCCGTGTACTTTATGAGTACACACCGTGTACTGCCTTTCCACAGGAGGCCGTGTGATAGCCATGTAGTAGCCGCACTCACGACTGTGTGGGAGTGACTTGGAGGCCACTTAAAGTGTAGTACAAAAAAGGAAAGTTCACACTGTGTACTTCAAAAGTACACACCGTGTACTTTTTTTCATTAAATGCACTAGGGTCACGTCTAATCACCAGAAGACACTTCTTTTAGGTCCCCCTCGACCGAGAGAACCTGTACAACTACAGGTCTTTGATGAACCCCCGAGCCTCTGTCCATCCTCCGAATCAAACACCGTTGGTTGTGTTGTAACCGGATCGGTGAGTTATCTCTTCTTCTTGATCCTCATTTCATGATTTCTCTTCTCTCATGAGATATCATGGGTTGACCGTTTTAGACATATTTATAGATTTATGACATTACAAGGTGATTCAAGCCTCAAGGTTCAAGTATAAAGATCTCTTAATGTCAAGGTAGGTCCTTTGTGCCTTTCCGTTCAAATTCTTTGAGTATTATTTGAAAATTCCACCAATACCCTTGAACGGGGTATTGCGTGTTTACCGTTTTACCCCTGTTGTTTTCCTTCCATGCTTGTATTCTTGTTTAGAGGTAAATTGGTTATGAATAGTAATAATTTCTATGCTTTGGATGTTTTTCCCTTGCATGTTCTCTTTACAACCATTTGGTCATGTTTAGCCAGTTTGGCTGCCTTGCCTGTTTTCCATGCCTGTTGCTGTTGGATAGAGAGTTTGTATTCTGACCTACTTGTTATGCTGTAGACTGTTTATCCAAGTAGTTCTATAGGTTTACTTTGGCCATATTTTATTTCCATGCTTGTTGACCTACATAGGGCCGTGATAACTTGGTGTAGAAGACTATAAGGGGAATTGACCGGGTGAGCTTCCTTAGAGTGTCTTTGAGCACTTTTATCTATAAGTGGGATTGACCGAGTGAGCATCCTCAGAGAGCCTAGAACCACTTGGGGATATAAGGGGAATTGACCGAGTGATCTTCCTTAGAGATTCCTTGATTGCTTTAGACTATAAGGGGATTGACCGCATGAGCTTCCTCAAAGAGTCTTTGTTTTAATTGAATGACCTGGGATATAAGAGGAATTGACCATGTGAGCTTCCGCAGAGAGTCCTAGACCTTGGGGCTATAAGGGGAATTGACCGTGTGATCTTCCTCAAAGAGTCCTTGACTACCCTAGACAATACGGGGACTGTATTGTGTGATCTTCATCAGAGATTCTTACATTACATTTGATTATAAGGGGAATTTACTGCGAGTGCTTCCTCAGAGAGTCTTTATATATAACTGAACCAGAGGAGATAGGATGTGTGAACTTCCTAGAGGGTTACCTATTTTTGGTTTAGATGTTTTTTTCACTATTGCTTGATATTGAAACTGTGTATTGTTTACTGCTGATCACTTTCCTATTTACTGTTTTCTGTACTTTTACCTGCCATATATTTACTGACTATTAGACATAGATCGTCAGGTGGTTTCCTACTGCGATTTAGTCTCACACCCTGTTTGGGCCATGCTTTTGGGCCCAAACAAATTATATTGTTGGAGGTATAGATAAGGTAAAGCACCCTTCTACTTCAGGTACTTAATTTGTAGTGAAGCTGGAGAGAATGAGACCAAGATATGTCTTGTGATGCTGGGGAGTTTATCTGCTTTCTTTTGCACTTGGGTTTATCACTGTTGTATTCCAACATTATGGATTATTTGGATGGTTTCTATCCATATGTATCATGCATCATTTTATATATGTTCTCCAGTTTATACTTTCAGTTTTCTTCTGTTATTGTTGTATGTCATTATTACTGCTTCTACTCTTGTATGTATTTGTTTACTTCCTCTGTGTACTCTGCCAATGAGAGCATAGTTTCCCCACTGTCACACCCAAGACCCTCGCTGCTAGTCAGCAGCCTCTGGCATTCGGGGAAATGCGCTTGAGTCCATGTGAGTAACCAGGTACGGGGCGCCTTTGGGTGGCTTCCGGAACCGGGATGTTACACTTTGAATATTATCTATATATTAGTTTTTTACTTCTTGATGAATATGTAGAAGGTCAATCCTATTATTTATTTTCTTATTGATTAAATTAGTGAATAAAAGTTCAATGAAATTGAGGTTTTTTTGTTTTTGTGCTTCATCAATAAGATGTTAGTAAATTTCATGATAGTGATGATGATTAAGAATACGGAATTTTTTGTAAGATAAAAAGTTTATTTGATTATTAAAGAACCTATTTCAAGAATTAATTTAGTCTTTGTGTTATCATTGAAAATATTTATAGATAAATCAGGCAAAGATATGTCCAATGCTAAAGTCCTTCAATTAAATAATAAGATTCAATAAAAAAAGAAGGTCGGTTATTCTCCTCCTAGGATAAAAAATAAAGTGAAGGAACTTTCTGATGAGATATATAAATATTTAATGAAGAGAAAATCTAAGAAGAAGCATGGTGATCCAATGTTTTTTCTTGATAAAGATGAGGCCTTAGCCTTGAAATAAAAAACTCATGAATTTTTTATAGATGGAGAAAAGAAGAAGAAGAAAAAGAAAATATTTAATGAAGGGAAAATTGTAGAAAGTTTAATTAAAGGAGTGGAATAATCCCATAGATATTTTTATATTGCGGGATAGGAAACAACTCTTCTGATTTTTCCATTGTTGGTTATTCAACTAACACATACTATAACTAATATTTATACACCTAATCTATTAGAACTAGAACAATTTAGAAGTTCAAAAGTTCGTTTATCTTTTGAAAAAGGGGAAATTAATTTTTTTTGATGTTGAAGAAAGTGTGAATAAACCTATAAAATAATATTTTAAAAGTGATAAGAAGTTTTCTAGATATTGTTAAAAATAGTTAAGAGAAAAATCAATAGATTCTTCAGAAGATGAATAATAACAAGAAGAAGAACAAGAAGAAGAAGAAGAATAAGAATAAGAAGATAAAGATGTTTAATACATTTCTTCCAAGACCTTATATTTTATGTCTCAAACCAAAAAATATACTAAATTAGAAGTTTTTGAGAAATAATAGAGTTTAGATAAGGGACCAGAAAATGAACTATATCATAAAAAGTTATCAGATAAGGCTTAATTTGATAAGAATTTTGAAGTTATGGAAGTATTTAATGATGAAAAAAATATAAATAAAAAGAAAGAATAATTGTTGGACCTTCTAGAAGTCATGTTTCTGATGTCTCATCAGACTCAACTGACTCTTTAACAAGTAAATTTGATCAATGATATGAATAAATATTTACTGATTTTAATCAAAGTTTAAATAAACTTTTTGATTCAATTAAGTTTTTACCATGTATATAATACCACTATAAGTACTTTAAAAGGATATTGAATGTTTTTAAAAACATCATCACATTGAATCAGACAGCTAAAACTATTCTACAAAATAAAGTTCAATTTAGATCCTTCATATTTGATTATAAGGAAGAAATGAGAAGGATAAAGTATATTGTAAGATTATTGAAAGATATAGAAAGATACTTAAAGTTTCATGATGATCAAACCAAATATTTTAAGAATTAATTATTATATATTACTGATTCTTTTGGAAAATTATCTTCAAATTTTTCCTAAAAGTTCAATATTATTGACCACTTGAAGTATTTTTTGGAATATCTAGTTCATGAAATATTTGACCTGAAGAAGAAAATTTTGTTTGTTGAAGAAGAAGTTGCAAAGTTAAAAGAAAAAATAGTAAAATACTAATTCTTAAATAAGTGGTTATTATATTTAATTAAGAATTTTAATGGTTTCAAGTTATATAGAAGAAGATATCTATATGGAATCAATGAAACATAAGAGAAGAATCATGATGAATTTAGGAAGATGAATTTTATTTTAAATAAATTATCTAGGAATGATTAATTTTATCTTTACTCTTATTTATGTAAAAATAAATTTTGAGTGAATAAATTTTTAATGAATTATTCTCTATATATTCTGTTTGAATTTTTCCAATAATATTTGGTTGAATGTCCTTTCTACATTCATGGATGAATGTTTATTTAAAAAAAATTGTTTTGTATTTTTTTGTCTCCTTTCCATTTTTGGTAATTTAAACTTACCATATTCTTTTTTAAACTCACAAGGTGGGGACTTATTAGAAGAGAATTTATTGTGATGTATTATTTTTGGATATAATTTTTTTAAGAAGTTTCCATCTTACCTTTTTCAAACAAAATATTCCAGAAAAAATTTGTTGAAAAAAATGGAGTTACAAAGATAGGGGGAGATAAAAAAGAAAGGGGAAGTAGTTTTTTGAATAAAAGTATAAAATGAAGTTGTAAAATAAATTAAGGGACTACAAGTTTTTAAAAAGTATTAGTTTTTCTCTTTAAGTGATGTGTTTTATGATTTTTAAAAAGGGGGATATTTTTGAGTCAAAAGTTATACTTTATACACTTTATATCCTTAGTTTTGGAAAATCACAACACAATATATTAAAAACTATGTTTTAATAACTTTATATTTCCCTAGTATTTTAGAATATTTTTGCTGGAAACCTTTTATTCTATAGGATGGAGAAATATTTTTAAATTGGAAAATATAAACTTTTCATACTATCTAGTCTATCATACTGAAAAAGTATAGTCTATCAGACTAACAAAGTCTAGTATATTAGACTAATTAAGTCTAGAACATCAAACTAATAAAGTCTACTCTATCAAACTAATAGAGTTTAATCCATCAGAGTGATTGAGTTTAATCCATTTGAGTGATTGATTTTAATCCATATGAGTGACCTTGTTTAGTCCACCATATTGGTGAAGTCCATTCTATCAAATTGAAAAAATCCATTCCATCAGAGTAATGAAGTCTAGTTCGTCAGACTGGAAAAGTTTTGTTCTATCTAAATAACAAAGTTTATAATCAGATAGTTAGAATAAATTTTATAGCATTGTAATAATGCTATTAAAACAACATCAGATGAATAAATATAGATCATTGTAATCTATCTTGTTAGAGCTCATCCATGGCTGTTGCAACCAACTTTAAGAATCACATAATATTATTGTTGGTGCTTTTACTATGAATTGAGGTGAATTCGAGGAGTTGAGTGCTTATTCCTTTGTGAATCAACTCATCTGAAGTTTATTATGTTGTAACATCTTGCTACTCACACTTAGTAAATTTTTAGAGAGTTTTTTCTAAGGAATCCAAACAATATTGTAAATTCCTTAATTTTTTTTTTCATTTATATTCACTTTGTTCGATCTAGGTTTAGATCAAGGGATTCTGGGTATAGGAAGACAAATTATTTTGATGGGGATGATTTAGGACTTCCAAGGATAAGAATACATAGGTACTTATAATCTTTATGATTGAGGGATTTCTTACTATAGAAAGACAAACCGTATGATTAGGTTGAAAACTAGGGATACCCAAAGTCAGGTTTTATGAATTCCTTAACACTTAAGGTTAAAGAGTATAAAATCTTTTATATTTTTTTTTAAAATTCATTCTTAATTTTGTTTTAAGATTTTATTTTACTTGATTTTAGAAGATTATTATTTCCACTATGATTTTTTATAGAATGTTTATTTTATAAAATTTTTCTAAAATATGTTTTTTCAGATGTAATATATTTTAAATATAGAAACTATAATCATTATATGATATCTGTGTCCAATAAATCATTATTAAGAGGATTGGGTTCTTAATTAGTTTAAGTTTTTAGACTAAAATCCACCCCGTCTTGTAGCCATTATATACTCTTCAATCCTAGAATTATGGATTTGTGATGATTATCATCACCTAAACCAAGAAAAATTAAAGAATAAGTAACCAAAATCGTGGATTGATGCCCCCTTTGATCATTTGTGAGGTGAATGAGGATAATATTCCAAATACATTATTCCATTAGTTGAGGGTTCATGAGGATGCTATTACAAATACGACATTATAATGTTTCTATGGACACTATGAGTTCCTGGTGATTCCATTTCTTGTGACAAATTTCCATACTATGTTTATGGATTTGATGAACTAGATCTTACATCCATACTTGGATCAATGTTTTGGTAGTCTTCATTGATGTCAAACCCATTTAATTTACACTAGAGGAAGAGAATACAAAGCATATGAGGATGGTTCTAGAATTATTCTATGAGAAGAAGATTTATGGTAAGCTACCAAAATTCTAGTTTTGGATCTACATGGTTAAAATTCTAGGGAATGTCATATCTAATCATGGATTAGATATGGATCCGGTGAAGATTGCTATAGTGCTATATTATGATCCAACCAAGATCATGTTGGAGGTGACGAGTTTTATTAACTTGGAAGGGAACTACAGGTGGTTCATGGTAGAATTTTCTTGGATTGTAGCCCATTTTATCACCTTGACATGGAAAGGGAAGCCATTTACCTAGTCTGAGCAGTGTTTGGGAGCCTTCGAGTAGTTGAGGTGGAGGTTGACTAGTGCTCTTGTGTTTAGAATAACATAGGAGGGAATGAAGTATGTAGTGTATTATGATACCTCTAGTACTGGACTTGACTACATGTTGATGCAGAGGCAGGAAATGATCACGTATGGATAAAGGATATTTAGACCATAGAAGTAGAACTACATAATTCATGATATAGAGTTGGAATTGGTAGTCTTCACTCTAAATATGTGGAGGTACTATATTATAGGAGAGTTCTTTTTTGTTTACTCATATCATCAGATTCTCATGTATATCTTCATGAAAAAATATATGAAACTAAGATAGAGGTGCTAGTTGGAGTTCTTGTAGGACTATAACTTTGAGATAGTCTATACTCCTGGGAAGGGAACCATAGTGGAAGATTCCCTTAAAAGAAAGTACTGTTATCATTTGGTAGAAGATATTTCTCAGAAATTGGATTCTTTATAGCCAACCCTAGTGATGGAGATGGGTATAAATTATATTTAGTTGATGGTGTTGAATCTTTCAATTCTAATGTTTGTGAGTGGGACTCTATTATGAGATATCATATGTGAGGTTATCTATTACTATATATTTTCAAGAGATTCACCAAATGGATTTCCTAGAGGGAAACATGTCATCCTTTTCCAGGGATGGACAACGGTTCCGATCATGATGTAAGAGGAGGTGATGAGGGAGTTTCTCACATTACCTTTGGATATAAATCTCGATGTATGGAAGATTTATAGAGACCATTAGTGGTAGTTTAGGTGGGCTGGTATGAGGTAGAGTGTTTCCGAGTTTATCTCTCAGTGTCTCACATGTTAGAAGGTGAAGGCTGAGCACCCGGTTTTAGTAGGTTTGACATAGACTATTGTGATCCTAAAGTGGAAATGGGAAGACATATCCATGTAAATTGTGATAAATTTTCAGTAGATAGTTAGAGTACATGATCCCATTTGGATTATAGTTGACTAAATTAAAAATTTGGCACACTTACTTTCCATTAGAGAGTAGAGTTCTATGTAGAGTATGTGACTATTTTATGTGAATAAGTTCATCTGGATTCATGGGGTTCCCTCAATGATTTTCTCCGATCAAGATGTTTGGTTGACATTACAATTTCGGAGAGGACTACATGAGGCATTCAAGTCCTATTTTCAAATAAGTATGAAGTTTCACCCTCACAAATATGGGCATACTATGTTCCCTATATAGGTGTTGGAGGATATGCTGAGGCCTTATGTTTTGGACTTTGGTTAGAGTTGGGAGGATCAATTTCCATTGATTTTTTATTATATCATTAGTTTTAAATCTATTATTGGCATGAAACCTTTATAGGCCTTTTATAGGATCCCCTGTAGGTCACTCTTGTATTGGACTGAGATTGGTAAGACATCTATAGTCAGACCAGAGATAGTGAAAGCAATGATTTAGAAAGTCTAGGTGATCCAAAAACATATAAGGAAAGCCCAGAGCCAATATAAATATTATAAATACCAACATCTTGGACCTTGGAGTTTTAGCACGACAACCATGTTTTCCTGAGAGTCTCCCCATGATGAGGATTTTGGAGGTTTGGTCGGGGACACAAGCTATCCTTGAGGTTCATTAGGCCATTTAAGATCATATGAAGTGTTGGTGAGATTTCTTACCTCCTAGAATTACCTACAAATTTGGAGTGTGTGAATGAAATATTCAATGTGTCACAATTGAAGAGATACGTGAATGATACTATGCATGTTATTGAATAGGGTTATCCAGACATCGAGAATGGATCCACCTTCATGGAGTACCCAACATCGATTGAGGATCAGCATGAGAAGATCTTGTGAGGATGAAATATTCCCTTGGTTTGTGTGCTATGGTAGCATGGGATCATGCAAGAGAGATTATAGGAGAAGGAGATCCATATGTAGGCTTAATATCCCCACCTTTTTCTTAGTTTGTTCTTTTCAGGGATGAAAATCCTTAGAGAGGGGAATAATGTAATGACCCTACTTTTTCCTTGTAGTACTTTGAAATATATTAAGAAATATTGTTCGATCCACAAACTAAGATGACATGAGATTCTGAGGCCTGATGATCCCAAAGTTGATATTATAAAAATATTAAATATATTAATATTATGCTCATTCAGTTTTTTAGAAATAATGGCTTATATCTTGTGTAGATTATTCAATCAAAATTTTGACACAACTATTAAATATGAAATTTGGGGTTTACCCTAGGAATGATCTAAATTTGGTTGGCGCCATATGTTTAGATGAATTATCCAATGGAGGGTATGTTAAGTGGATTAATTAATTAAATTATTAAACCAATTAATTTAATAACCAAACCTAAATTTCCTCTATATAATTGGCGCTACAGAAATTTGATAGGTTTATCCACATAAACCTGAGAGTGTTGAGATGATATTCAAATCATTCTTCATTAGGGAATTAGAATCAGACAATAAACGATGATCAGATCAAGGTGGATAGGTAGGATGTGAATGCAGCGAGATCTTTACATCACTTGTAGATGCGTTATTCACCAACAATTGGTACATAATAAAGGAAGGGATTTTTAGTTGTGGATTTTTACCTTGATTAAAAATTTGATCATGAATTTTGTCTACTATTATTTAATCTAAAATATTTTTATCTTCACATGATCCCATTCCATGAATTTAAATTTGTTCAAATCAATTTATATGTGATATTCCATGCTCTCTCCCATGGTCATCCTTGTTATGAAATCATTGGCCATTAATGATTTACCAATGAATAATTACATCATTCTTTTTCATTTCTATCCATAGTTATAAATTCTCTTCACTGTTGGCCTATGGGGTCGCAGTTCGACATTGATGGGGTGGGTGTGAGCATGATAGATCCCCCAAAATCATGATGTCTTGGTGAATGATGACCAAGATGATGTTTTGGGGGAGGATCGGGACAATTCATGTGATATAGATGAGACCTCCATATATTAGGGGTCTAAAGTGGTGATGAAAGGTGATTGTAGATGCACAGTTGATGGTACAAGAATCATGCAAATTTATGGATTTTAATTTTCAGCTAATGGAGGATGGGAAATTGAAGACCAACATTTTTCCATCATATGAGGCAGATTTTGAGCGATAAATGCCCAAAAATCATAGAGGAAGTGGCGGATCTGGGATCCATGTAAAAAACTAGAATTCACGTGGAAAACTCAACTACATGACATGTACTATGAAGAATACATGCTATGTATTACCCTTTATCTAAGAAATTAGGGTTTCTAATAGAGTGAAGGATCACACACCATGTGGCCAAGAACACATGTCGTGTGACCCTCCCCAGGTAACCAAGCTATGTGCCAGTTGGCACATGCCTATAAGCCCATGTGGGAAGACACACCATATACTATAGGAGTACATGGGCATGGTCTAGTAACTAGGAATGGCTGGGCACCTGACCAGGTACATGGGAACAACCTGAAAAAAACAAGCATGGTCTGAAACCCACAAACATGCCCTGAGTGGCTAAGACATGTCATGTAGGACACCTTACATGCGGTGCATGGAAACATGGCCTTCGATACATGTATAGTAGAGAATAAAACCAATCAGTGGAGTGGGACCAAATGATGCGTGGGTACCATAAATGTTGTGTACACCCTTTTTCAGAAACTTTCACCTTTCGTATCTCCTTTATTTGGACATAGATTTTAGCTTTCGAGTAGCCTATAATGAGTAGTTTTCCTTATATAACATGATTATAGAATTTTTAGTGGATTTTTAGATATTATGCGGAATGTTTTAAGTGAGATGTTTATTTAGGTAATTCTTGATGATTGAAATGATCAAGAAGGATCATCAGAGAGAGGACGGGGTTAGAAACCCCCTATCGTATCAGGGTGTGGGTCCCCCATACTCCTTGCAATGGTTTGAGGGGAACCCCTATATGGAATTAGGAAGTTGGTCCTCCATATATTTCTTTTCATCCCCCTATCATTATGGAGTGTGGTTACTTTATTTATACTTCTGGAGTGGCACCCCCTACTATACTAGAGTGCAGGTCCTCTGTACATTGAGTGTCGCCCCATGATTCACAAGGGTGAAGGTCCTCTACTAATATCTACTAAGTGGAACCCCTAGTGCACTAGGGTGTGGGTACTATGTACATTGAGTGCCACCCCCTGATGCACAAGGGAATGACTCCCCTATAGATACCCACTGAGGGGAACCCCCCATCGTGACAGGATCTGGGTCCTCTATAATTTGAGTGGCATCCCCCTATTGTACTAGGGTATAGATACTATATCCTTATTTAAAGTGGAATCCCCATATCATTCTTGGGTTTAGGTCCTATTTTTATATTTGATATTGAAACCCCTTGAGATATGGAGCCGTGGTGAGGTGTGGGTCCTCCACATGACTTCTTCAGATAAACACATGAGATTATGAGAATCAATGATGTACTATTAGAGCTACATATAGATTCATCATCTTGGGTTGGGCTATGAGATGGAGATACCCCCTCTCTTGTATGGGTTTATTTTATAATCACACACACACACATGTTGTTGGGTTTCATTTCCCTTATACTTTGGGTTGATCTGAATACTTTTATCATGTCTTCCATAGAACCCTCTTCAATTTTCAGGGATCCATTCTAGGTATGTATATACTCATCCTTATATGGTATTTGACTGCACATGTCATGTCTTATGTCAATGATGAACATATCTGCAGTGATTTTAGAGGAGTATATTGATACTTGGGTGAATAGACCACATATGGTGGTGGATCTTAGAGATTAGGAGATAGGTTCTATCATCTCTTTTTTATTACATTTGTTGTTGGGTTGGGAATTTATTTCTAGCTAGGTGTGTATTTTCCCCCTTTACTCTTTGGTTGTTTTCTTTACCACTCTGATTATATTCCCTAGAGGTTATTGGATGCATGGTTTTACTCTAAATGTCACAATTTTTTTCTTATTATTTATTTTCATTGTTTCATGGAGATAATTGGGTGTGTTAATACAGGAAAACTAGGAAAAGGACTCCCATTTATATTATGCCATCTTAGTGCTTGTTTCCAGTCCCTAACCAATGGAGGCAGGCTTGGATATGTTGTAGCCCCAACCTTCCGCCATCCAGGTGGGCCCTGGTGGGTTGGGTCATTACAACCAGAAACTACAAAACTTCAAAAGAGGAAGGATAAGGAAAGATTATATTTTTACAGGATGATAATAAACTAAAAACACAAAAGGATCACCCAATAACTCACTCCAAACATCAAGGGATTGAAGGTAGAAGGTGGGGGTGGGGGATCTACTAGGGGTTGCACAAAAAAAAGGAATAGGGGGGATGCCCCCGCAAAAACCTAAGGAGAAATTTGGTAATTTGTTCCATTTAAAAATCCCACTAGGGATCTATTATATTCTACAAAATAGCTAGTGGAAATAGGTATTGGCTTCTACAATTGTTAGAAACTATCGAATGGTTGGTGGCCTACTGCAACTTTCCAAACCACCCTTACCACTCTTTGATTCTCCCTAGTTTTTCTGAATATAACCCAATCCATACTCCAAACAACCCTCAAGGTCCTCAGACTATCATAATTTCATTTCAAGTACCATCTCAAAGTTCGGTCCATCCACCTTTGGAAAATTTCAAATTTATTTTAAATTTAAACCACCCGAATGAATGTGAGGAATTACACAAAACACATAGTGGGAATATTAGCAGAATAAGGATTTTTTCATCATATTACCATTATAATTCATAGGCATACCTTATTTAAAAATTGAGTTATTATACCTATGGTTTACTTTGATATAATCCGTGTTTTAGATTTTCTTTCAAATTATAATTGAAAAATGTATTTCCAAGATAAGGAGCTTATGATTCAAGAAGGATATGTGTAATCATTTTTCTTTAGAGGAAACAATTCCTCATCTGAGTTGTGTATGGATCTAACTCTAACAAATATATTTAATGAAATTATTAGAGAATAATATTATTCACAACCCATGAATGGGAAAGGTATCCTTAGAATAGAGGATGTACCTATTATACAAGAATACATTGATGTGTTTCTTAAAGAACTACCTGGAAATCCACCTAAGAACGAATTTGAGTTTTCCATTAATATCATCCCTAATGAAAAACCTATATCTAAGACTTTCTATAGGATGGAAATAGTTTAATTAGTGTAACTAAAGAGACAAACATAGGAGTTGTGTGATAAGGGAATTTTACTCCATAGTTTCCACCATGGGTAGCTCTAATTCTTTTTGTTAATAATAAATATAGGTCTATGTAGTTATGAATCAATTATAGGGAAATTGATGTTATTTATATATATAACAAGTTTCTTCTATCCCACAATGATGAATTATTAGATCAACTTCAAGGAGATGAATACTTTTCAAAGATTAATATTTATTCTGGGTATCATCATCTGTGAGTAAAGAAGGAATATATTCCAAAATGACATTTATTATGAGGTATGGACATTGTGAATTTATAGTAATGCCCTTTGGATTAACTAGTACACCCTATATTTTTATGGATATGATGAATAAAGTATTAAAGGATTATATTTATAATTTTTGGTGTTATTTATTGATGATATCTTAGTATACTCTAAAATATATGATAAGCATAAGAGTCATTTGTGAGTCATTATTAAGGCTCTTATAGAAAATGAGTTATATGGAAAATTTATCACATAATAATTCTGGATTCAATAATTTCTTTTTCTTGGACATATTTTCTCTAAGGATGGAATATTATTGAATTATTCAAATACAAAGTTAATGATGGAATGTCTAATGCCAATTATTATAACCAAGGTATGTCATTTACTTGGATTAGCAGATTTCTATTGATGATTTGTTAAAAAATTTACCTGATTAGATAACCTGTCAACCAATTTGTCATGTAAATGGGTTAAGTTCACATAGTTATAGGAATTTAAATAATGTTTTGAATAATTAAAGAGTATATTGGTCAATTCACTAATATTGACTTTACTATAAGGAAGGGAATAATTTATGATATATAGTGATGCATCAAATAAGGGAATTAAATGTGTCCTTATATATAATGATAGAGTTGTTTCCTATGCATCAGGGTAATTAAAGACCCATGAATATAATTATGAAACCAATGTTCTCGAGTTGAAAACTATAATCTTTTCATTGAAAATATGGAGGCATTACCTTTAAAATGAAAGATGTGAAACATATAAAGATAAAAAAAGTTTAAATTACATCTTATCATAGAAATAGATCAACATGTGAAGAAGGTGATGGATAAAACTACTAAAAGATCATGATTTATCAATACAATACTACCTTATGAATGAAAATGAGGTGGATGATGTGTTGAGTAGGAAAGATAATGGAGTTTTGACTAAAATGAGGATTAATAAAGATCCTATATTCATGGATTTAGTAAAGTTTGATATGAAAATCATTAATTAATAGGAAACATCATATCTATTACAAATTATTTCCAAACCATCCTTACTGAAGAAAATAAAAAGGTTCTATCTTGATGATATGAACATTCAAAATAAAATAAAAGCTGTGAATGATGGGAAGCTGGAGGACTTCATCTATAAAGATGGTATAATGAAATTTAAAAAGAGGATATGTGTTGCATTTGTGCTCGATGTAAAAAGTGAATTATTAGATGAATAACATAGATAAAATTTCTCTATACAAGCTTATGAAACCAAAATGTATCAGGATTTGAAGGAATATTTTTTGTAGGATAATATGAAATTGAAAATTAAATACTATTTATCAAGATGCTTGATTTTTCAATAGGTAAAGGCTGAGATACAACATCCTAATGGAGTCATGGAACCTCTACCTATTCTAATGTGAAAATGGGATGATATTAAAATGGAAAATTTCACCATATTTTCCAATACTCTTAGAAAGAATGATTCCATATGGGTTATTATTGTTTACCTTACCAAATGTGAACATTTCCTCATTATAAGGTAAGATCAACCTCTTAAGTGCCTCATACATATCAATATTAATGATGTTTTTAGATTTCATGGTTCACCACTTTCAATTGTATCAGATTTTTATCGACAATTTTCTTCAAAATTGTTGAAGATTCTTCAGAAGAATCTCGACACTAAGCTACATTTGAGAATCGTCTATCATCGTCAAACTAATGTGCAATTTGAATGGATTATTCAAACATTATAAGAAATATTGAGTTTATGATCAATGAATTTCAAGGTATGTGGGATCATTATTTACCTTTTTTTAATTAATATATAATAATATATTCCATTCAATAATTAAAATGGCACTATACAAAGAATTGTATAGAAAGAGGTATCATACTTCAATTTATTGGGATGAAGTTGGTAAAAGGAAACCTATAAGCCCATATCTCATGGAAGAAACAATGGTGAAAGTAAATAATATTTAGATTCATATCAAGGTAGATAAAAGTAGAAAAAATAGATATGATTATAATTGAATTAAGGATATATAATTTCAAGTGGGAGATCACGTTTCCTTGAAGATATCTTTATGGAAGGGTGTTATAAGGTTTGGTAAGATAATAAAATTGAGACCTAGGTACATTGGGCCTTTTGAAATTATAGAAAAAATTAGAGTTGTGTATTACCATTTGAAAATACCACCCAACCTCTATAAAGTTCATGTCAAGTTTTATATCACATTTTTATAGAAGTACATGCCAGACCCAATGCATGTGGTCACATATGAGGAAATATAATTGGAACATAACTTATCTTATTATAAAGATCCTATAAAGATTATTGAAACTAGAGTAAAAGTGTTGAATAATCAAGCACCATAATTTTTGAAGGTACTTTTTAAAAATCATAAAACAGAAGAGGTAATGCAGTAACCTGAGGAAGTAATGATGAAGAACTACTTACATCTGTTTAGGAAGTGATATCCCTAAATATTTCACAGATTAATTGTTTGAAGGACGGAATAATGTAACAACATATATTAAATTATTTTATGTGAACATTTAATTATAAATAAATAATATTATAATTCACATTTTAATATTTCATATCACAAAATTTCTAATTTGATATAATGAATATCTATTTTGAACTTGTTATGTGAAAATAAGACTAGAATTAATTTTTGAAAATTTCCCTTAGAAATAAATTTCTACGAATAATTTTTAATATACCATTTAACTAATTTCATTTTATTTATAATAATTTTTTATAACATATTTAATTAATCAAACATTTATTATCATTTGGTTATAAATAAAATTAAAATCATTTGAATGTAAAAAAAATTCTTTTTTTAGAAAATTGTTTTGAAGTGAACAATGTATTTATAAATTAAAATAATCTATATTGATGATTTTTTAATGAAATATGTATATTATTTATTAAATTAAATTAATTTTTATTTATATAATGGTGGTTACTAGAAAAAGAGTTTTAAAAAATTATTGTTATGCTTGAAAATTGAATTTTCCTACAAATTATTTTCATCATATTTTATGAGAATATTTTTAAATTAATTTTTACCACTTATAAGAGTTTATTTTGATAAAATAGTTTCCAAATATGGAATTATAATGTCTAAATTTGGTAAACATTTCAATTTTATTTTTGGCATAATTAATAGTAATCGAGGTAAAAATTCATTACTACGATAATGGTTAAAATGGGTTAAAAGGTGGTTAAACTAAAAAGATGAAGATTAAAATGACATAAAAACTTGTATAAATTCTATTTTTTGATCATATTTTGAACTTATCCCGATAAGATTATAAATTTTTACTATTTGGATCCACTTGACTTGAGTATGACATATAATATATAATAATATTTCAAGTATTTAAAAGATTTGCACCCACCTCACTTATAGAAGGGCACCCCCTCTCCACTCTTATTCAAAAAATTTGAGCCACTTATATTAGAAAATACCTTCCAAAATGACTTAACAGATTTATTCTCTATTTCCTATAGCTTTTGATCTTCCCCTAAGACTATCCAAATAAGGCTTAAGGTGTAATCCAAATGAGGTCTCTCAAAGAAGATGTAATTGTATTAACTGACTCTTTCCAAATTTAGTTCTTATTATAACTCGGTAAAATATATTTTATCCATACTAAAATAATTAATTTAGTATAATAAATATATTGATAAGTTATTATTCTTATTGAAAATCATTTATCCACCTCATTTTTATCAAATCGTAAATGAAACCATCACTCATGCGTACGTGCATACTACCGCCTCCACAAAGTGTTGTATTTCATTTTTCACCACCAAATTTCATGTTTTGTTGTTATAATATATATAATATTTATATATAATATAATTATTCTTATAGAATTATAATATATAATACACATTTTTACTATTCTAATTAATGGAAAATGAAAGCGTTTCTTATGCGTAAGTACGTACGACTGTCTCTACATAGCGATGTGATTCAATTTCTATCACCACCTACCAGGGATAAATATAATTTTGTATATAAAGATTATATAGGATAATTATTATAGAAAAATGATTATATAATGAAAAAATACTATTTACCCTTATTTTTTTATTAGAAAATTATAACAACGTTCATGCGTACATACAAAATATCGTCTCTAACAACAACATATTTTATTTTTCTATTACCATATTTAATAGAATATTATAAAACTATATGTAATGAATAAATATTATATTTTTATAATTATTAATATTCTGTAAATAATGAAACCATTATCACGATGTATGAACTGATTCTGCCAAACTGAAACATACATGAAAATGGAAAAGTTACACTGAGACTGATAATGTTAATGGAGAATTGTTAATTAATGGGAAATGAGATGTTATAAGTTAATCATATATGGTATGATAAACATTTATATGATTCTATTATAAGTTAGTAACAATTATGAAATTGTTGAGTCAATAAGGATATCTTATGACTTCTCCATTCCTTATGGTTTTATGTTTTGAAAATCACAAACAATTTTTCTTAAGTTTGGATTTTTTATGTTCTGTATTTTTCTTAAGATCTGGAATTGTAATTCCGTTATTCTTACAGATATATCATTACGTTTTTCCATTTTGTTAGACTTACAGATCTGTCATTCCGATTTTCCATTCTGTTATACTTACAGACCTGTCATTATAATTTGTCATTCAGTTTTTATGATTCCGAATCTGGTGTATATGTGATTTAGTTTTTATGATTCCGAATCCAGTGTATATGTGATTTAGTTTTTATGATTCCTTATCTGGTGTATATGTGATTCAGTTTTTATGATTCCGATTCCAGTGTATATGTGATTCCAATTTTATGATTCCGATTCCGGAACAAATGAGATACCTATTTCACAATCAGATTTACTTTTCCTTATGAATCCTTTTTCTTGATAATGTTATTCTTAAGAATCCTTTTTATTAATTTCTTATGATTATTTTTTCTTGATAATGTTATAGTTGATTAAATATATCATTCCAATAATATCAGATTCTATGTTTTATTATACTTAACATTTATCTTTAACTTAACATCATTTCTGTTACTTGAAATGATGTCGTACAATCTGTTATAAACTAACCGTTGTATGTTTACCAAATGTCCAGGTCCCTCCGAAATTTAAGGAAAAATATGACCTTTGGATAGGATCCAATCGTTGGGAAGTTTTGCCAATAAATACAATCCCATTTGAACGAGAAAAGTACTTCAACTTCAACAACTAACTTTGAAGAAAAAAGCTGTGATGTGATTTCTAGAGAGAGAGGCTCTTAAAACTCTTAGTACTTTGTGTATATGTTGTGAACAACTTGTTTAGGCATGAAAAACTTGTTCAGACTTTCTTTGTATAGACTTCGATCGTGCTGATCATGGGCTTCCGGGATTGGAAGACAGAGGTTTCGATTTCCTTCTAAATCGAGGGCTTGCGGGGATAGCAAGACATATACCGATCTTTGGATTGAGGGCATACCTGGGTTTGGGTAAGAAAAAATTTCTTGAAAGTATAAATCAAGGAACCTTTATCCGAGGTTGTTGGATACCCTTCTCTTTGGGTTAAAAGAATCTTATTGTTACTTGTTTACTATTACAAGTTGTTTTAATTCTGCTGTTGTATGTTAACTTTGTTAAAGTTAGAAAGTATAACCTTCTTATAATTTTTAATTTCGTTACTCTGATTATATTATAGATTCTATACACTTTAAGGAAGAATCATTCTTTTAAGAAAATATAAAAGGTTTCTTTAAGTGGTCTTGTGAATGTTTGTTTAACCTTGTTAAAATTAACTTTAATGGTTCCAAAGGAATTTTTAAAGTATAAAATTCACCCCCCTATTGTATTTGAGCATCTCATTTTTACATATTAGATCCTATCTAAATCATTATACAATAGGAATAAACATGTATGACTAAGGGGATACCTAAGGTAAGGGAATTTTGTTACAATTTCATTTTATTTCTGGATTGATTATGTTCAGATTTCTTTTAGAAATATTATATGACCCTAATCTCTTAAACCCAATTTATTTTCTTATACTATGGTTATGTTTTGGTTTTACATGTCTATTTCATATTTCTTCTCTTATTAGGTCAAGAATCAATAAGTAAGTTACATGTAATGGATACTGACCTTATCTTTTTTTTTTCAGTCAAAAATATTTTTCATCCATATCCATGTTCTTTATATTATTTTAAGAATGTTACTATTTACACTCCAAGGATTATTTTAATTAATTTTTAAATAACTTTTAATTTATTCACATAAGTTTAATAATAAATCTTCTATTGATTTTTTTCAAAAATGGTATTTTTGACTTTCTTTACAAGATTTTGAAAGGAATATTTTTTAACATATACAATAAGAACATATTTTTCCACCACTATGAATATTATTACATATTAATATTACTATGAAATTTTATTTACTTATTCAAATAAAATACTTCTCTATTAATTTTTAATTGAAAAAATTATTATTTTATTAAAATAATGTAAATATTTTTTTAAGTGATTTATAACTTCATTCTTACACAAAGTTACAAGGAAGTTATTTTTAAATTTTTACTTCCATTTTCATTTATTTTACCAAATGTCTTGGTTTTACTAAAAAAATAATTTCTAATGAATTTATTTTATAATTTAATTAATTATTTATTTATGGTTTTGTGGTAATTAAATTTCTCATGATCACATTTCCTATCACTCTACATTATTTCATTAGAGATTATTTTCTCTTAGATGTACAAATTTTTATATATTGGATTTATATTTCATCCTTAACACTACATTGATGATGTATTAACTATGTACCATTTATATATATGGTATTGGTTGAAGGAATATTGTTAAGAATGTAATTTCATTGACCATGGAAATTGTAACATCTCAACCCAACCGACTACTAAACTAGTAGCCAGACTGCCCCCCCATGGCCTCAAGGGTGCCTCCCCATATGCTAGATGCTGTTGACTACTAGAGAGAGTCTATCAGTTGTATGGTGGGGAGATTATACCTTGATGATCAGAGTAACAAAATGGTATAAGAGGTAAAGAATCAACAGAAAATATCAGAAGCATAATAATAATACCAGACTATGTAGCGAAAGATAAATATAATAATCAAGTAAACAAGTAAAAATGCATTACAACCATGCATGCATGTCTATGTGATTCCACCTAATAATGTAGGAAACATAAAAAAAGAAATATGATACAATACATGAATAAGAAAATAATAAAAAGGGCCTAAGGGTGATCTCATCGAGCATCCCGAGTACCAGCTCAGTCCTATGATCCTGACTACCATTTAAACTACACTACATAAGAAATAAACCCCAAACATGTGAAAATGAAGATCTTATCAGGTACCCTACTCCAATGGTGGCCCAATTTGGGTGTAATATATACTCAGTAGGTCACCACCAATGTTGTCTAAAGAATAATTCAATATGTGTGTATAAAGTATGATAGTGTGTAGGTAAGATAGGTAAGCTATAAAGAATATAAATAAATATAATAATAATGAAAAAGTCAGCTCAGGTTCAAAAATGGTACCTAGCCAACCATACCAGCTTTATTATAATACGAAATGGATTTTAACTAGGTTCAACCTATAGAAAATTCATGTGATGTAATAAAGGGTGAATAAGATAAGGAAAATAAATAATGGACCAAGCCCATGTATGTTATTTTTCCTGACTGACTTGTCTCTGGGTAACAACTATGTAAAATTAGTCTTAATATTTAAGTAATCATTAGAACTTAACATGAGAATCTTTTGAATTTAATTAAATGAAATCTTTGTCCTATCCAAGGTGAACCTTATAAAGGATCCCAAGTATCACACATGGAGTGTAACAATTATCCAACTTTGAAGGAGTCCATCCATGGAATCTATAAATATAATTCCAAGTATCACTCTCGGTGTAAATTAAAACATGTCCCCTTTGAGTCTGTCCCTAGTATCTCACAAAGGGATATGAGTATCACTCATTCCATGGTGTAACCATATTTCCATCGAGTCCATCCACAAGTGCTCACCTAGGAACTGGTCTCGCTCATATGGGGGGTAATAAACACACACAGTGATCCCATCTAAGATATAACATGTATCGCTCCCAACATATAAATCCTCTATAAATCATTATCCTATCCTTGTAATTATTTTAAAAAATAACATGTGTATCTCTCAAGGAATAAACAATTATTTACTCATTTAAACACTTAACCTTTAATTGGAAAGAGGTACAACAACAAAAAAACGTCCCAAATATATTACAAATGAGGCCATGTACTTAAGCATGCCAAAATATATAGAAAATAACTATAATAGGGCCATGTCAATTCATTAATTAAACTATAAATAAAATAGTTCCATATACTTACTTATAAAATACATTAAATAAAAACCACATAGGGTATGCAAGACACCCATGCCAAAATACAAGAAAGATATAAATCACTACATGTTTCCTTTTTTAGTTTAGAAGAAAACACACCTCATTGAGGGGTTTTATTAGAAAAAATACATTGTTATCAAACAATTCTATAAACTAGACTCAAGATTCATATCCAAGTAGAGAAATTAAATACACTCTGAGGGTGGTCTAAGTAAAGGGTTTATCTTTAAGATCATGTAACCAACACCTTAAGAGTGTGATTCAAATCCATTTAGAAACATTGTGATCAAGGCATTAAGGTGACACATCCTAAGGGGATGGTTCAAGTTGAGGTGGACAACCATGAATGGTTAGAATCTTAGTTTAATAGTAACTAATTAAAGGCGTTACGTTCTATAAAATTAAATATACCATATAAGATGCGTTGCATAGAAAAAACTGGCACATGGCACAAAAATGGAATTTATAAAACATCAATACTTTTAAGGGAAAATCTTTATACCCCATAACATATACCATGGATTACCTATATGTCCAATATCAAGGCTTGATTTGGTCCGGTTTAAGAGAAATAAAAGAAATATATGAACTCTCTGAAAATATGGAGAATTAGGTCACTCCAAAATAGAGCATAGGTAGAGAAGATAAAAAAATAAAGAAATTATGAGGAGTTTTAGGCTTAATGAGGGTTCAAAAATGCACCTGAAAATGTTTTAATCGAAGGATGGATGAGGGATATCACTCCTTACCTAGAATAGAAGAGGAGGAACTCGAGCGGGATCCCCCTAGTGAACACAAAGGGGAAATAAAGAGGGGGAGAAAAGAAATAAGGTTGGAGAGGAATTTTGGTAATTTCCAACATCTTTAATGAGACACACAGTTTAGCCACATGGTTGGACAAAACATATGGAAACCGTACTCAGGCTATTGCCTAAGGAGGGAGGTCGCATGACTAATGCTCAAGGATTTGGAAACTGTTTACAAACCATGTACTTTCCCACTGTCTAAGAACTTGTAGCATGGATCATGTCTATAAGACTCCACTCACAAGGTTAGAAAAAACCGTGTGATTACTCTAGGTCTAATGGAGTTAACCACACAATTTTTCTTGGTGGCCACATGGTTTTAGACAAACCGTGCACCACTATCAACCTTGTCCATTTTTGAGGTTTTGGAGTCTGACACTCCCAAAAATCAACATAACATCCAATTAATCTCTTAGGAATTTAAACAAGTCTAAAAACAACACATTTAAGTGTTCCAAAAATCATATTTACATTATAAGGATTGTTTTACAAAAATATACTATCCACCAAGTGAAAAAATTTGAATTCCCTCATAATTTCATCCGGTCCAAAAACATGGGATGCTACAGAAATATTCTATATTATTGATTCAATATGGATAACTGTTGATTTATAAGGAATTTTGGGAATGAATTTGATTATTTAATATAAAATTAATGCATTGGATATATAAGTGATGGGTGGGGCATAATTATAAATATCCCCTTGATGCATCAACAATTCTTATGAGACAAAATAGTGGGCATACCATATTATATAGCTATCATATTTTTTCCTACCCTTTTATTAAGAACACATTGACTAAGTCCTTCATTGAAATATTCATGATATCTTGGATGATACCTTGATGATAAGATCCTAAATGTCCAAAATTATTCATTTCCTTTATTATTAATTGATTTTCCATTATCCTTGTGATTGTTATGTTGAAATTAGACTTGGATGTACTTTAAACTCAAGTTATTGATAAAATAGAAAGTGTTTTGATTATGCACTATTTCATATTGATTATTACTTATTTAATAATGATATCTTCTATTATACATAATCATTATTGACCATCTAATCTCATACTTTATTTGTCGTCCTTTCCCTAGGATATGAAGAAGAATGGTTTAAATGATTTCAAGGATGCATGAATTTTTCTTATTCCAGGTTTTTTATTTCTAATGTAATATGAGAATCATGTATGTATCTAGTTTTACAAGACTTCTAAACTAATTAAACATTCATGTCATGATCTATTGTATCTTATACAAAATTAATAAAATAGGCATCATGTTTGGGTTATAGGATTTCAGATTGATACACAAGGAGCCACTCAACACACTCCCACTTTTGAGAATAAAAAAAATTATAATTTCAAAAACTTATCATCCTTATTGAAATTAACGAATAGAAAAAAATAGACTGTTAAGGTATGTCTTCCCCCTTTTTAAAAACTAAAATCTCCCTTTGTTTAAGAATATTTTAAAGTAGTTTTTAAAATTGATTTAAATATTTAATATCCCCTTAAATACATGAATTATAAACACAAAATCAACTAACATTTAAATATAAATAGTAATGAGAGGTGATAGAAAATAAAAGAAAGTAAACTCCAACTTAATATAATATTTTTCCCTTGTTTACATTTAGGTTTCTTAAAAATTACGTGTGTGAATAATTTAAAAAACAAATTTATAAAAAATATTGAAAACCTCCTAAAAATTACTCTAAAATCCACATGGATCCACTAAAATATCTGAATACATTCAAGGAATTATAAAATGTGACATTCAATGATTTAAATAGTAACCAAATGTATATTCTAGTGAAATAGAGCATATAAATAGACTGTATTACAACTGGAAAACTATAAAAAATAGATTGATGTGTGATTCTAAATATGGAATGGTTTTAGAATTTAAGACACATGATATCCATAAAAATAATCATTTTAAACTTTTTATTTTATATTTTTATCATGTCGAGTTAATAATTAAGTTTCCCAAACTTCATTAAATCTAATGGTTTAGTGAAAATATACTCTAGTTGATCATCAGTTGGAAAATATTCCAAATAGATTTCACCTTTTTTAATATTTTCTCTAATAAAATAAAATATAACATTAATAAATTTATTCCTTGAATGTTACAAAGGATTGTTTAATATAGCGATAATAGATGAATTATCACATAATATATGAAACTTATCAAAATGATCATAAAAATATATCAATGTTTTCTTAATCCATAAATATTGAGACTAACACTTGAATAAACTATGTATTATACTTCTATAGTAGATAAAGAAATATAATTTTATTTATTATAACTCAAAGAGACTTAAATTTTTCCTAGAAAGTAACACATTCCACTTGCGCTTTTTCTATCTATTTTACAACCACAAAAATTAGAATCTAAATATATTTTTAAATCAAAATAAATTCTACAGGGATAGAATAGACCAAGGTTTAAAGAACCCTTAACATATTTAATTATTATTTTTACAACTATAAATTGACTTTTTTAGGTTCACTTTGAAATCTATCACAAATAAAAACTGAAAACATTAAGACAGACCAAGTAGTAGTTAAATAACATAAGCTACCAATAACACCTATAAAAATTATATTATCATATGATTTTATAGATTCATCAATATCTACTTTACATGAAGTACTCAGGGGGGTTATTCGAGATTTTACAATTATAAATTCCAAATATTTTACAATTTCCACTACATGCTTATATTTATTAAGAAATATACCATCATTTATTTGAAAATTTTTAATTCCAAGGAAGAATTTAAATTCTCCCATAATACTGATATCAAATTAATTTGTCATTAATTATGAAAATTTACTACATATATTATCATTTTGTGATCTAAAAAAATATCATTAACATAAATATGAACAATCATAATTTTTTTAGAAATTTTCTTAATTAAAAAAATTAGATTAACCATTCCTTTTGAAAAACCATTTTTTAAAATAAAATTAGGCAATATTTCAAAACAATATCTTGGATTTTGTTTAAGTCTATAAAGTGATTTAATTTTTTTTGAAATAATATTTTTATGTTTTAAATTTTCTAAAGTAGGGTGATTTATAACATATACTTCCTCAGAGATATATCTATTTAGAAATAGAATTTTTACAACCATTTGAAATAATTTTAAATAATGTAAATCACCACAAGATAAAACTATTCTTATAAATTTTAACCTTGAAAATGGGGAAAAATTTTCATCACAATATATTAATTCTTCTTAGAAACAGCCTTGTGAATCTAATATATCTTTATTCTAAATAAAATTTCTATATTCATCAAGTTTATTTCTGAAAATAAATTTAATACCTATTATTTTAAAATATTTTGGTAATTTAACTTAATAAAAAACATTATTTATACAAAAAACGGTTTAACACTTATTCTATATAATATATAAAGTTAGAATCAGTTAAAGATTCATCAATATTTTTAGGAAAAGAATCACAAATAAAAGAATTATGATAAAAAAATCATTAATTAATATATGGATTGAATTATTGAATCAATATTTCCAATTAATTTATCTAAAAATTATCTCTATGTAATTTTCAAGATCCTTTATGAGGTTGAATCCCCCAACTAATGATTTTACTTTCATTTTGGGGTTCAACCACTCCAAAATTAAAATATCTAAACTCCTATTCAAGTTGATCTAAATTTCCATTCTTTTATTTTAAGGACATTTCATCAAATTTAAAATGTATAGAATCTTAAACTACTGTGGTTATTTTATTATAAACCCTATAAGATTTTATATAATATTATTAACCCAAAAGATACCTTCATCATATTTTGAACTAGCCTTATCTAATGAATCTTTAGTGTTAATTATATAAACTTTTCATCCAAATACTCTAAATATATAATTTTTTATTTTCTACCTTTCCAAATTTTATAAGATATATTTATTATTTTTTGTCTTAAAATAACTCTATTATACAAATAATAAGATATATTGACAGCTTCTTTCAAAAAATATATAGGCATATTAAATTCATTCAACCTGGTTCAACTCATTTCTTGCAAGTTCTTATTTTCCCTCTCTATAACACCATTTTATTATGGTACACTAGGAGATGAAAATTATAAGAATATCTATCGTATTCAAAAAAAATTCAAATGATAGATTCAAAAAATCTCCACCTATATCACTTCTAATGGATAAAATTATACATACCTTTTCATTTTGAACAAGATTATAATAATCAATAAAATTATATATGATTTTATATTTATGAGTAATAAATACAGTCCATGAAAATCTATTAAAGTCATCAATAATAACAAAAATAGAATTTTTTTGATATAGGTACAAATAAATCAAGGTGTAAAAGTTGTAAAGTAATGACAATTTTCACTTCCATGATAGGTTTTAAAGATAATTTATGGTGTTTTCCTTTTATAAAAGAGTCACATATGTAAGTGCAGTCCATATTTAGTTTGAGAAACTAAAAAATATTTTGGACTTTTTTATAGATTGTACAATATCTTGAAATTGGCATGGATGATCCTCCTATTACATAAAACATTTTCAATCTATACAACATTTACACACTTTAAATTTTTCATAGTTGGTTCAAAAAAATCTAAAGAATATATATTACCTTTTAAATTACCATAAAATAAGGTAGAATGATGCAACACCCTGGGATTTTATAAAATATGTTATTTTTAATTTCTTTGATGTCTTGTGATTTAATCTACACCAAGATTAGCTTACGCTATATGAAACACCGTATTAGCTTTCATTATACGCAACACTATTCTTATCTTGTGTTGCTCACAATTTTAAGTTCTTTTGATATAATTCATTTCATGATACAATGAGTATAGATTTTGTTCAATGTATAAATGAACCAAGTTTGAATTATTTTATATGAAACACAAAAGGAATCTTTCACTACACAAAACACTGACTTGTCTTGTGTTACAGGCAAGAGTGACCTTTCTCGATAGCTTGGATTGTACGTGATACCGAGTTTCACTAAACAATGATATATTATTAAAATATTATTATTTAATAGGATATAAACTAGCCATTATGGATAGTATTAACCAAAATTTGAATTTTATATAACATTAGAATTCATCTTACACATTTTCTAGAACATGTTATGAGAAAAAAATCAATTTTTTCTCATAAAAAAAGTATTTTTCAAAAAAATATTGTTTTACCGCCTTTTGATGGCACACCCATTTTAAATCTAGTTTTTGAAAATTTTATATGTTAAATTTGACAAAATAAAATTTCTTATTTTTAATTGGGACATAAAAATTTACTTTTGTTAAAATTTTGGTATTTTTCTAATAAAATTAAAATTTTAATGAATAGGGAAAATACTTCATTTTAATTCAAAACTGCATTTTCATCGAATTTATTTATATTGTTAGATTATATTTTTAGTTGGTTTTAAAGTATAATTGGATTATATTTTTTATAATATAATCTAATATTGGTCATTTTAAGTAATTTCACTTTCAAATTGTATATAAAGAGATGTCAATCTTTTGATAGTTATTACTTCTTAAAAACCCACTTTTTGGTTTTGACAATAGGAATTAATTTTAAATTAATTACTACAACTTCTGTGTTTTTAATTTGAAAAAATGGATTCCATATTTGGAATCCAGAGGTCCAAATTGTGTAAATAGGCACCTTTTATTTTTAGACATTATGAATAGTAACTTCAGCAAATATTTTTTTTACCATGGTTAAAGGGTAAATCTAGTAAATAAGGGTAAAAAATAATATTATAATAATATTAAAATACCATAACATTTGTACTAATCTTATGTGATGAGATATTTTTGACCATGGGAATCATTGGTAAGATTTTTGGACCCCATGGATTAACTTGGATGTGAAAATGATATTTTATAAGAATTAATTTAAAGTAAAGATAATTATAACCTAAACATATATCTTTTACTAAATAAATTTTAATATAGTGTTATATAACATATATCTATGTATATAAATATTAATAAGAAATATAAAAATATTTCCTACATCATGGTATTTTATTTATAATTTTTAGACATTAGATAAATATATTTATTTATGAAACAATTATGATGTAGTGATTACCTCATTAATTAAATATTCAAATAAATGAATTTATCAATATTAAAATAAATTTAATTTGAATATTTCTATGTCATACACGAATTTTATGGATGAAATTGACATATTATATATGAGTTAATGTATTTTTTTCGAAGTAATAAGGTTGTTATGAATTTTTAAAAAAGTCAAGTATGAATAGTGTCCAAAATCAACACAATTCATAACTTAAAACATAAAATAGTTTATGAAATTATATTAAATTCCTAAAAATATAAGATTATGAAAAATGGTTAATATAATTCCAAATATGTCATAAAAAACTTTCTTGGTTCTTTTGACATGATATGGTAATTTCATTAACCCACAATGTGTAAATAACATGATATCATAGTAAGATTAAAAAGGGTAAAATAAGGGTAAAACAAAAAAGATAGGGATAAAAAAAATATTCATAACTTGTCAAAAAATTATTTAATTATGGGTATTCGAACCAAAATCATCTTATCTTATAATTAAATAAGTTTTGGATCATTTTTAATCAAAATTAAATTTATAATAAATTAATATTTTGGAACTTTCCTAAAGTGCCTCTCTCTTCTCTTATAAAAGGGAACCTCCTCCCTCTCCTATTCACTCCCTTTTGAGCCTTCAATATCATAAAAACCCTTCCCATTTCTCTTATCAACTTCCATAGTTACATTGTAGAGGTTCGGGTCTTCTCAAAAGACCAATTCTAGTGCCCTAAGAGGAAATTTAAAGGAGGCACATCGAAGAAGAGGTAATCTATTCTACCGATTCTTTCAAATTTGTTTCCTATTATACTTACTATTATTTTGTTGTTTCATTATAAAGTAATAAAATAAGTATCAATAATATGCTTATATATTATTATAAATATGAGACAACCCTATTTCACCTTCTATCCATCCTATGAAAAATGAAATCACCATGCGTGCGTATGTACTGATTACCATCTCCGTGCTGTGGTGTAATCTATTTTTCACCACCACCTTATTTGGATGGGTATAATTGTGTAAATAATAACTATATTTGATAATTATGACATGATACTAATTTTTAGATATTATACACCATCTAATTAAATACCATTCAACAATTATGGGAATGATATCATCGCTTGTGCGTACGTACGAATTACCGTCTCCACAATGCGATGAGATACATTCTCCATGTTAACCATTCAAGAATGATTATAATGTATATATAGTAAATAATCATAAAATACATGACATAAAAATGAAACTATATATATATATATATTTCATTTATTTAATTCTATCCAATTCAATAAGGAAACGAAAACATCGTTCATGCGTACGTACGACCTACCGTCTCCATGAACGGTGTATTCCATTATATTTATATATCTATTATATATATATATATTTATATAATGAATATATAAGATATATATAAATCATGTTTTAAATTTTATAAGTAAGTAAATCATGATCTATGTAATAATATCAATAATAACAAGTCCAAACACGTACGATAAATAAAACAATTATTCCCCAAAATATTTCCTTAACATGGAATTAAAAAATGAATGGGTAATATTAAGTTGTAATTGAATCATATATGATATCATAAATATTATTATGGTTCTGTTACAAGTTAATAATATGTTTAAACCCACTACTCAGGAGTTTCAGATACATATGGAATGAATTGGACTTAAGGTAAGGGATAACTTTTTCAGTCTCATTTTATCTGAGAATTTTTATTCGTAAGTATATGCTGGAGATATATTTATCATCCATGTCCATGTTTTCTAATTTTTTTTTCATAAAATGTTTAATATTCTTCTATGTATGTTAAAAGTCATTTTAAACCTTTTTTACTTTTACTACATGGTATGGAAGGAATATTTCTTTTGTTTACCATATGAGGTAATTTTTGACTTTTCCAATAAAAGTACGTGGAAAATGTTTTTTTAACTTATACAGCATGATTTTTTTTCCCGATTTCATGAAGAATTATTTCCATGAATATTCCTTTAAAATTTTCCAAGTTTATTTTAAATTAACTTTTTTTCTTTTAAAATTTCACGACATTTTTGAGAAAATAAAACATTTTTGAAAAATAAAGGATATTTTCCTCAAGTATTGAGTTCAAGTGTTTTATCAAAATTATTTTTCCATCTAAGATGAATTAGGGTTATTTTTATATAACTATTATTTATTTGTTTTGATTGATTTTATGGTGGAATTATTTTTATGAATTCTATTTATCTTATATGGTTTATGTTATATAGACATGATGTTTAAGAATCACATTTTATTTCATGGGGTTTTCTATGATGAACAATTTATGTTTTTTTAGCACATGTAAGAATGATTTCATTATGAGATGGGTGTGACCTATATCTCCCTCCAAATCATTGGTTAAATATTTATATCTCATGAGATAGACATGACTGGAATGATAGGTAAATCCGGTTCACTAATACGTGGCTGGAAGAGAAAGTAAACCCGATTCAGTAATTGACATTATACACTATGATGGTCTTGGAAACAATTCCTTGGATACTATGGAAATCATATTTTGTGCTTAATGGTTTTCCATAATTCCATGTTTTATTCTAATTCTATCATATCATGGTTAATGTTATTTTATGATCCATGCCTTATGTAATTCCAATATTTATTTCATTGCTCAAGATTTTCATGTTTAAAATTTATGTTCATGTTTTTATGTTAAAATTTGTATGGTTTGTTTTATGTTCTCCATGTTTAAACTTACTAAGAATTTGAGATCACCCTTTATATGTTTTCTTTTCCCCAGGATATAAATAAAGGTTTTAGGTAGGAAAACCAAAGGGGAAGATCTTTATAGGATTTTTTGAATATGTTTCACCATGATTAGAATATTATGTTCTGAGTTTCCAAAGACACTAAAATAATAAAATATTTGGGCATCTGTTTTTTTTCATGTATTAAGTATTCTGAAAAATTAATGTAATTTCCATGTATGTCAATCTTGGGTCTCTACACTGATCTTTAAAAACTATACACTTATCATTTTGAAATTTTACATGAATTCTATTATCACATAATTGTGAGATACTTATCATATTGCCTTTTATTCCTTAAACATATAAAACATTATATATGATAATAAAATCAAAAATACCAACCTCACAAAATTCTTTTAATTTACCTTTTGAATTATCAAAGAATATAACATTACCTCTTTCAAATTTATTGAATGATAGAAACTATAGCATCAAATACCATAAGAACACCCACTATCCATATTATAGTGACCCCCATCATTTCATAATGAGAAAATTACAAAAAATTTGAATTTTTATTCCCATGAGTATATTAGTGGAAAAAATGATAATTTATCATATAATAAGATCTTGGATATTTTTTAACTCCTATGTTAGTCCAAAAATAAGGTGTTTATCCTAGGAAATAAGTTTGGTGTAATTTCAAGCCATTATAATTTTCACATAATATTTAATATTTAATTAATTAAATATTAATTATTCATGCATGTTAGTTCTGTGCTATATTTTAAAAGAATAATAATATTGATATTCTTACTCTATTTATAAGTTTGTAATGAGGGATTTCTCTTAGGTGAAGAATAAACTCACATTGGGGGCTGAGGCTGGGATCGAGCCCCAGTTTCTTTTCATTTCCTTCTTATTTTTTTTATTTGTTATTTCTTTTTTCCTTTCATTATTTTCTCCTTTCACCTTTTTTATTCTCACACATTACCTAGGTAAATCCCCCATGTGTCAATATTTACCAAGTGGGAAGAGGGATAAATAAATGGGATAACATCTTAGGGATCTTGTTTGGAGATAGATCAGAGCTCAGTGGTGGGGCTCACATATCCAGGAGAGAATATTCAATCTCTTACATCTATAGGTTGAACCTATTTATTGTTTTAGATGAAAATTCCCATATTTTAGTTTTTTAGTTTAAAATATTTATTTTCTGATGTTTGAGGTTCCATTAGAGTCCATGTGGGTTGATGTTAGGTGAATCAATTGTTTCAGGGAATTGTAAGGGGTTTTATAATCAGGAAACCCAATCACATGGTGTGTAAATTAAGAAGAAAAGAAACATGTTCTTTTAGGGTGACATGTTGAAGATGACGGTAACACGGTGTGTGTGGACATGATACTCCTTGTAAATCCACTCATATTGTGGCTGGGGGCTTGATCAAGCACCTTGTTCAGGGGAACATGGCCGTGTAAGTTACACAACCAGACTCTATGTAGTGTACACGTTTAGAGGATATATGGGGGATACATCCTAACACCATGCTGGGTATATGGACACGTACATGGTCAGGAAACCTATGTGGGTAACACACCATGTAGGGTGAGTGCATGAAGTTTATATAGAAATAGGTATACAATAGGTGGGTTGTGGTACACTTCCAAGGAGGATCATTGGGGTTACCTATCATATACCAGAGGCACACATAGTGTACTCCCTCCTTAGAGGAGTTTCACTAGTTTTTCACCATTGAGTAATAATTATACTTTTAAGTATTCTATTTCAAGTATTTTTTCCTATAGATCAAGATGTTATAATTTTTTATACATTTATAGGTATTCTTGATGGTGTTTTAGATTAAGAGAGATTTAGTGGGAGTATTTCCTTGAGGTTTGATTTAGAGTACTCCTAAGGGATGGGTTGTGAGGTGAGGCCTGAGTAAGGGTTGTGAGATTGTTGGTCACCTTGTATTGAGGATTCAAATGAGTTTTTTTGAGGCTATATTCTATAGTTCATGAGAGGCATGATCGAGTGGGTTCTTAGATGATATTTTATAGTCAGCTTCTCCAGGTTTAGTTCAGTTAGAGAATTTAAGCTAGGGTGGTCCTATAGAGTGGATGGTTTTGTTGGGAAACATTGGGTGGAGTTTGAGATAGGCCTGAGGAAACCATTGAGGATTCCCTTTTGGGCATGTTTATTATCTTAGATTACCTTGTGTGTTCATTTTTTTGAGGATAGGTTATGTGTCAGGAATATGAATGATTTTTCTTATGGTGGGATTGGCCTGGGGTCTTGGATGTGCTTGAGGAGACCACAATGGGTTTCATATTCCTTGTTGGAACTAGTAAGGTCACCTCATTTCTTGGTGACCCTAGTAATGTTGGTGCTAATATTCAATGGTGATGATGATAGGTACTGGTGTTGGTTGGCCTATTTTTGGTTCTTGAGGGATTAGATGATAGAGAAGGTTCTTTTATGGGGTTTCATACCCATGAGATTTTGTGTCTGAGAATTTTTGAGTAAGTTCCTCTTTAGGTTTTTACTTTATAGGATACCATTAGGATGAGATGGTATTGGTCATTGGCTCTGAGATAAATAAATGCTCTTCTATGATGGTTGGATATCATGAGGTGGGTCAGGGAGGTAATGGGTTATTTGGATAATTTCACCCCCACCATGAGTTCAGTATTTGATCTAGATAAGGGCTCCCGACACATAAGGTTATGAGGAACTCATGAGTGGGTTTGATGTCCAGTGTTTCTAAGGCTCCCAAGATGGCCATATCAGGATGTATTACATTGAGGGGTCTGATGATTAACCCATTTAGCTATGTAGGTGTAGCGAGTTGTTTTTTGTGTCATAAAAACCCTAATTTAAGTTTTCTACTAAATATTTCATTATAACAACACCCAAGGTTGTCTCCTATGAGGCTATCTGTTAAGAGTTTTCCTATCATTTTTTTATAAAATTTTCTATATTTTTATGGAAATTTTATGATGAATAAAAGATAATATAATCTATAAACCATAAAATGATATATAAAACAAAAAACGAGAATAGTGGTAGGATAATAAGATTATATTAGTAGATTAAACAGAATAAAAATAGTATAAAAATGAAATGATTCTCATGGATCATTATTTCTCCATCAATTAATGATATTTTCATACTAATAACTATCTCGATACATGATTCAAGATAAAAAAACACAAATATCATCCAATTCAAAAGTTTGAAATCAAAAACTAAGATCTCAAATACTGATTTGATTTTAGTAGGACTTGATAAATGTACTCAAAAAATCACTAATCACAAAGAAATAGATGACCACTCACTATACTCAAAATCCTCTATAAAGGATTGAGAAATTTAAATAGATGAAATCATAATCAAACTCCTACTCATCCTAGATTATCAAGACTTATTCAATGATTAAAACACTCCAATAAAATATATATTGGTTACAAAATGGAAGAACAAGTATTGACCAAAAGATAGGCCAAAAAACAAAAAACATAAATCAAAATTCAATGCTCATTAATCTAAAGATAATTACAATATGAAATTTAATAAATTAAAGGAATATAAATAATTAACCATTTAATTACACTAGATTAAGTCCCTAAACAATTTAAAGGATCATAATCAAGGTGTAGAAGGAATATACAGCCTTTAATTTTATCAAATAAAACAAAAATAAGAATTTCTCTCTAGAGTCTCTAGAGAATCCTCTCAAACTCCACTTCTCCATAATCTCATCTGTTTCTCCCTTCTATATTCTCCATCAAAAATGTACTTTTAAAAATCCGTGAATCTATCAAATTAATAACTCTAAACATTTTTGTTCATAGTTATCTTGATTGAACTCATCTCCCAAGTCACCACATGGAACTCCTTGACTTTTCATAGTCCCTTTCATCTAAATATAGATAAATATTAAGGTAGAAAATGATAGGCTCAAGTTCTTCTTATTTAGTTAAGAAAATAATGAATTTGGATACATTCCCAATTCATTTCACTACTAATGGAAATTTTCAATAGTATCCAAAAGATTCTCAGAATATCATCATTATCTAGATAAAATCCCCCTTGATTTAAATTTTGAATTGAGAAATTAGGCCTCACATGGATAAATCATACTTCCCTATACCTTGAAATAATTTCCTTAAATATTATTCACACCACTATACCTTTAACATGGCCAAGAATTATTCAAACTTCTCATAAAAATTATGAACCTCAACTACATTCACATTGAGTTATCATAAGTTCATATTTTAACTGATATTGAATGTTCTCCAATAAATTAAGGAAAAAAATTATTTGTATTGCATAGATTATTCGTCCTCAATCTACTAATTCATCATCGATGAAACTCAAAATCCAAGATTAACCCCTATAAACTAGACATCACTATGGGTAAGGATAATCAAATAAGAACTTGGAAATCAATTTTTTATGAACATGAAACTATTAGCCCAAATTTTTTAATAGAATAGCTATTTTACAATATGTTCATGAAATTCAAAATGTGTAACTTTCATGATTACAAATTCACACAGACAAATAATCAAACAACTATTATGTGTTCAAACCCATTCTTGCAACTAGTGTATTGGAATGAACTGATTCCTCCACTTACATCAACCATAAAAAAACTATAAATAGATACTTAATCGTATAACTTCATCATTGTAGTGAAAAAATTATCATCTTTCTAACCCAACTGATACCAAGCTCTCCTTAGAAACAAGTTTTATGAGAAGATGCATAAGTATGATATATCCTTGGAATTTTATAAATTCCCTTCAACTGTTTCTCATCTAAAATTAATTAAACTTGTGTAAAACTTAAATTGGAAGTGGAATATCTATATGAGCATCATCCCAATCTATGGATGATAATCCCACAACAACAAAAAAATGTCTTGGTTTATTGACCTCACCTTCAAATTTCCATCACGAACCAATATACTTCATACTCAATATCTATGATCAACCATAATTCAAGAACATAGTGAACCTTGATGATTTACGGTAAAGATCTAGGATCACCCTCCTTGATTGATTTTATTTCTTCATATGTTCATTGACAACATACCAGTTAATCTTGTATACTTAAAATGTATCATCCATCTTCATAAATTTGGTTTGACATCCCATATGCCTCCTTCAATTGCGATACTTGGATTCAATGATGCAATGGTTTAGCCACATCATCATATTACAATGGTACTCATTGTTTTGAAATCCTTATCCTTATTCAATTACCCCTTCTAAATTCCCAAACTATACTTCATGGTAACTTGGAAGTAATATTTATGATCGATTAAAAAATCAAATCTCATGGTTGATATAATTTGGATACAGAATAAGTCTAAGGAATATTGTTAGGTTAGAGAATATCCATTTAAAATATCCTAAAATAAAATGCATGAAAACTTGGTTTCCATGCCTTGAGGTAGGTTTAGGAAGTTACACATGGACACTTATACCTTTTTTAGTTAGTTCATATCATTGTTTCTATTTGGGTACTCAAGCATGAAATAAATTTATCATCCTTACTCACAGTAACTTGGGATAATTCATGTGGTCATTATATTTTGAGGGTGCCACACAGTCACTTGATGACTTTGGTCACTTGTTGACTCCTATGGAAAATCACTTAATTGACTATTGGTGATTCAAAAATTGTCATCCAACCAGTTCATGCAGCCACTTCCTCTCCGAAAAGCATCCTCTATGCTCACCATGGAAAGGCACATATTAACTTGAAATTTGATATCATATTAATTTGAATTTATATAAATGGTCAATTGAGTGACTATTCTGATTCACATAGTTAGTGATTCCTTCATAAAATAGGTCAACAAGATTAGTATATCATGACCAATTGATTCTATTTTTCCAATGAGAAAAAAAATAAAAATAGTGAAATTTATCCATTAAAAATGAGAAATAAAAAATATGGATAGATTGAAATGGGGTGTTTTTTATTTCTAAAATTTTATCCAATAAAATATTTTAAAATTAAAATAATTAGAGTATTAAATAAATTAATTTCAAGGAAACTAAAATATCAAAAATCGTTTTAAATTAATATTATTTAATGAGAATCTCATAAATTTCATTCCAATGAGCTATTATTCCAAAAAAATCCTTTGGAAATATTTGATCATAAAAGTATTCATCAATCAAGCACAACATCTTATGTTTTTTTAAAAAATATTCGAAGAATAAAAATTACTTTTCAAAATAGTCAAAACATAAGATATTATCAATTCAAGATCAATTTGACACTAAATATTCCATTAATTCACACAAAATATATAAAAAACTAGAAACCTAAAGATTCCACATCAAATTTATCCATACTAAGATTTTTATTGTCCTCAAGAAAAAAATGAGTTAAATTCAGTGGAATATAATGAATCTCAAGAATAAGAAAAATTAAATTAAACTAAGAATTAATTTTCATAAATATTCCCCCCATGAACTCTCTTAAGTTCTCGAAGTGACTGACCTCTTAAATCCAAATAGTTATAGTAAAAAGTTTTTTATTGTTTAAAAAAATGATTAACATTAAAATTTTTAAAGGGAATTTAACACAATTCAATTTTCATCCAATTTAAATTCCAATATTCTATTTACCTCAAGGATAATAGACTCTTATAAATTAAGATCTCAATATAAATACAAAAAAATAATGGATGAGTGATATTAAATAAAAATCAGAAAAAAATAATTCACTCATATAAAAGTCAAGGAATAAAGAATAAAGGAAAGGGAGTTAAACCTGGATTGGGATTTTCATTTCATAGTGCATTTATATGCATAAATTATGAGCTAAATTAAAACTAAAAAAAATTCAAATTCAATGATTATTATATAAAATTCTTTTAATATTTTAACCAAAGAAACATTTTTTCCAAGATGAAAAGAAAAATAAAATTTAAATTAAATTCAAGGGAAAGATTATCCACCTTAAATTGGCATCACAACTGTCTATTTCATGAAAATATTTCACCCACTGAAGATTCCTAAGTGATACCTAAACACTCACAATTTTGAAAAAATTTAAGTGATTTTTTATGTGTTCAAAATCAAAATTAAGTAAAGTGAATTTAAGCCCCCTACCCCAAACTTTAAACCGAAAACTATATTCAATTTTTACTTCAAGGTGGAATACATAGTTAACAAAATTTTTTCAAACAAATTTTCACCTCATAAGTTCAAAAGTACACTCAAGGGTCACCAAAAATTCAAAAATAATTTTCCATATAAAGTTGTGATTTTTATATAAGTTATTAAATGCACATGATTTCTACCAATAATCATTAGAACATATTTACAAATAATCTCATGTTTCGTAGAATATTTAGAAGTGATTATTTAATAAATAGAAGCTTAAACCCATTGGTATTTTAGAGGAAAAAAATAGGGAATAGAACTTTTTAAGTAAAAATAATTAGAAGAATTAGACCTAATAACTCCCCTGGTATAGAAGTTTTATTTTCATTTGAGAATAATCAAACACACCCCTTAACACCTTCAATTAAGTCTCTTTTATTAGACACCATGAGGATCATAAAAAATTAAAACAAATTAACATTAAATTCTAGAAAAATCAATGAAACTAGAGTTTAAAAAGTTAGTGGGTTGATTCAAATTTCTTCACCTATAGCTCATTCTGATCAATGAAGTCTATAAAGTTTCTTCTTCAATAGGATGATGAAGTGGAGAGAATCCAAAGTTTATTCCTCATGGTGAATTAATAAAATCAACAACCTTCCTTTAATATCACTTTATTCTTTATAAATAAAAAAATAAATAAAAATCCTAACACTATAAGTTGTGATTTCCTCACTAGTAAGAGAAGTTAAAACCTAGAAAATTAAATTTTACTCAACTTATAAAATAAGTAAATCCTCCCCAGGTGGATCCATAATATATTCAATAAAAAGATTATTTTTATCCCCATTAACTATAAATTAGTCTTCCTTCTATGAATCTTCGATCTACAAAACACTAAAAGGGAAAACACGAGTCAAAATAAAAGAACTACCATATTTTGAATTAAATTCACATGGGAAAAGTTTTAGCGTGAATTTGTACTAAAATATTTTATCTCCAATATGGAAATATTTATTCAAAATTAATTTTTCTTTAACAACCTTTGTTTTCTCTTTAAAAATCCTCACATTTTTATAAGAATTATTCCCACTTTCTTCTAACACATGAAAATACAACTTTCTCTCTTTTATTGCTTCAAATGGATTTATATTACATGATTTAAAAGCCCAAAAATATATATGTTCTAACTCTATAGGTTGATGAAGGAATCTACCAAAGACTATCCTATAGGGTGATATCCCTATTAGAGTCTTACAGGCTATCCTTTATGCCCAGAATTCATCCCAGAGTCTTAAAATCCAATAGTTCTTATTTAGTTCAACATTTTTTTTCAAAGAATTTACTCGATTAATCTATTATAAACCTCAATTATAATATTTCTTTGAGGATTATATTGTGTATAAACTTGATGAATAACCCCATATATTTTCACTGAAGATTCCATTATCCGATTAAAAAAATGAGTTTCTTGGTTTTTAAGAATAAACCTCGGAATCCCAAATCTAATAAATAGATTATTATTGAAAAACTATAACACCACTTTATAATCATTTTTCTTAGTTTTTATAACATTAATAAACTTAGAAACATAGTCTAAAATAATTATGATGTAAGAATATCTGAAGGAATTGGGAAAAGGGTCTATAAAATCCATCCCTTAAACATAAAATATATCACAAAACCACAAAGGTTTTTTGTGAAATATCATTCCTTTGAGAAAGGTTTCCTCATAAATGACAAACATTACATTTCCTAAAAAATTCATGGGAATCATTAAAGATGTTAGGCTAAAATAACCCTAAACTAAACACATTACTAGCTATTCTTTTGAGTCCAAAGTGGCCTCCACATCTCAAACTATTGTAAAATTTTAGCATTGAAGAAACTTAAGAATTTTGGATATATATCCTAATAATTTTATGACTTCTAACATTTTACAATTATGGATCATCCCATACATATTTCATAGACTCACTAATAATTTTGGAACCTTCTATTTTGAAAACTGTCGAGGAATAACATCATCTGCTAAGAAATTCACTATGTCCAAAAACCATGGTCTCTCATCCAAAATAGTAGTATATAATATATCCCTAGGAAAAAATCTATAATGGGTTCAGTAGATGAATTTTCTTAAAAAATATTAGGTGGTAACCTTCTTAAATGATCATCCAAAATTTTCTCAATTCCTTCCCTATATTAGACTTCTATTTTAAATTCTTAGAGCAACAAGATCCACCTAACCAACCTTGGTTTGGACTCTTTATTCTTCAAAAGATATCTAATAGTTGAATAGTCAGTGAAGACCACTGCCATAGACCCCAAAAAATAACATCTGAACTTATCAAGGGAAAAAATAACGGCTAGAAAATTTCTGTCTATTTTTGTGTCATTTGATTGGGTAATATCTAATATCATATAGGCATATACAATGATATATGCTTTACTTTATACTATTTGGATAAGAATGACCCATAAATGGAATTTTTAAGGATTAGTAATCAATTACAAAGGTAACTATTAATTAGGTGCTTGAACTACTAGTGGGGACACAAACTTATTTTTAAGTTCATTAAAATATTCCTTATACTTTATTTCAAAGAAAAAAGAATAACTTTATATAGGAGTTTTGTTAAAGTAAAAACATTTTAGCTAAAATATTTTATGAACCTCTCATAAAATTTAGTATGAACAAGAAAAGATCAAATATCCTTCACAATATTTGGAAAATTAATTAAATAGATAATGTTAACTTTTTTAATTTTCTACTCAAATTACATTCCTAGACACTTTATGTCTAAGGGAAATTCCACTCTCAACTATAAAATGGATTTTTTCAAAGTATAGAACAAGGTTAGTTTTAATGCACACCTTAAAAAAACCTAAAAATATCATAAAAACTTAAAAATATGATACATACATTGTAAAATAATCCATAAAAACCTCCATACATTTCTCATGAAATTTTAAAAAAATACTAATCATGAATCTATGGATGGTGGTGGGGAAATTAAATAGCCAAAATGAAATTATCTTATAAGAAAAGGTACCGAAAGGGCATGTAGAATTTATTTTTATCATGGTATTTAGGATAAATATAAATTTCAAAATTACTATGAAAACCATCTAATAAGTAGTAATTGGATTGATCGACTAGCCTTTCAAGGATTTGATCAAGAAAAGGAAAGAGAAATTGGTCTGTCTTAGTAGCTAAGTTCAACTTCCTATAATTAGGGAATACCCTCTGCTTATTGTAAAAAATAGCTAGAACTAATTCTATATAATAATTCTATAGAATCTTGAACTTACCATTTTAGGAACAATCTAGATTGGACTTACCTTTTAGATATCATAAATAGGGTAAATTATAATAGTATCCAATAAGGTAGTCACCTCTTTTTTAACCACTTTGAGAAGGGTAGGATTCAACATCCTCTAAAATTGTCTAACATGTTTGGAATTTTTATTTAAAAGAATACTATGAATACTCCTTGAAGAAATAATTCCTAGTAAGTCGTTTAAAGACCAGATTATGGCCTTCCTATTATCGTTAAGGACCACTAGGATTTGGTTCTCTTGTTCACTGGACATCCTTTTTGCATTTATCATTGGAAAATTATATTTTTCTTTCAATTAGGTATATTTTAAATTTCTAGGTAAGTATTTTAGTTAATAATAAGTTGGGATATCATCTTTTGAAAAAAATGGGTTCTATATATTATTCATCTTTTATTTAAGCCTTTAATTCAATATCCATAATGGTAGAATTACAAAACTCAAAACAAGAAATATAACCATTTTCGGATAGAAAAAAAAAGCATCATCCTCAAGTGATATATTAGATTCTAAATATTAATCATGAGGAGACCCTTTAACATCATAATAGAAGGTAAGTTTAAAATGGTGGAATCACATGGGACATTAAATGTTTCATCCACTATTTCACATGATTTTTTTTGGAAAATTTAAATTTCTATGAAAACAATTTAAGTGTAGAAAATTTTAAATATATTTTCTCTAATTCAGATACATTTTCTCAAAAAGTTTTACAATATTTAGTAATAAAAAATATTTCAAAAAAGTTCCAGAAAATCCTCATCCATTTCTAAATCATTTTTATCATAAAAATTTTAAGTTTCACAATTTCCATATTCAATAAACTCAAAAAAATGTAGTGTTTTCAAAAATAGATTTGGTATCAATACCGTTACAATAGGTTTCAAGATTATTAGTTCATGAGAATTCAACATAAGGAAGAATTTAATTTTCCAAATAATTATTAGATTTGTTATTGTGAATAAAATTATTAAAAAAATCAATAGAAAACTAATCAATAATGTTAACTTGTTGTGGGAAATGATATTCTATAGGGAAATTCATTGATTCAAAGATGAAAAAATTAACCATATTTCCTATATAATCTAATGAAGAAGTTCCTTTGTGAACATTTATTATAGCCTTATTATTTTTCAAAGAATTTATACTAAGAATTATGGGTATATGTGTGCTAGATCTTTTATCTTCCAAATGCGACACATAAAAATCAATAGGGAAAACATGATCCTTTAGCCTTATTAAAAAATCTTCAAATAATACAACTAGATTTTATAAACTTCTATTATCCAAATGGGTAACTATTTCTGATTTCTTGATCTATTATATCTATATAGATAACAAACAAAATAATGAATAACATTTATAGAGGATCCTTGATCTAACATAACATTATGAAATTAATTATCTTCAATAGCATAAGGAATATAAAATATACATGTAACCTTGTATTTAATAGGGAGAGAGTGTTGGATCATGGAGGATCCATTCCCCCCCAAATTGAATTTCTCACCTCCCTTGAACTTCCTTTTGTGAGTACACATTTCTTTGAGGAATTTAGCATATATTTTGATTTTTTAACAATATATAATATATAAATATTATCCTAAACATTCCTAAAAGTATAAAGAACATCCTTATCCATTTTAGTTTCAATATTATTTTTAATAATAAGACTACCCAGAGGGAAAGTTAGTGGATCTCTGTAAATTTTCATGTCATCTTTAATTTTTTTTATTTTATTTATGAAATCCCATAAATTTTTTAAAATTACTATGAGTTATTTCAATCATGATTTCTTCCTTTTTATTTCGTTTCTTATACTCTATATATTTGTAAATATAAGGTTCTATTATTGGTTCAACAGGTGAATTTATGAATTCCAAACATTAATTTTAATTTGTTTCATGATTGGTATTTTATTTTTTACGTCTGATTCATTATATTCAACTTCATTGTTATTAATTTTAGTTTCAATTATTTGTATTGTAGAAAAAAAAATTTATCTACCTTGTGGGTTTAATTCATCTTGTGAAAATGAATTACCAATTACTTGATTTTTCATAGTACTAATTTTAGTTTCCATTTTAACCATTTGTGTTACCATATTTTACAACAATATTTGTTTTTGTTTAGATATTTATTTATATTTTTTTAACAATCTCCTCAATAATTGAATCATACTTTTGATTATTTTTTAGTTTTTGGTTATCTTGATTCTAAAAATAAGTGAAATTATTTCCTAATTGATTATTATATTTATCATGATTGTATCTAGGATTTTGATTGGTGTTTTGGGGTTGGAAATATGTATTTGGTTAATTAGGTTTCCTGAACCTATTATTATATTGGTAATTAAAACCTTGTTTGAGATTTTGGTTGGGTAAAAAAGTCTTAGGTTTAGTATTTTTGGTTGGGAAATTGGCTATTTGAGTTATTTTGGAAAGGATTTCTAGGGAATATCCCATGACAGGATTTATGAGACTCATTTAATTGAGGATATTGATTAGAAAAATGATCTTAAGAAGAAAACATTGCAAAATATATATGGTTTAGGTTGAGTTTATGAAGGTAAAAAGTTATAAAACATATGTCTTATCATATTTGTGACATCACTAAACTAAATCTCAATTTGAAAATTCTCATATTTGTATATAGATACATCTATGGATGGTTTAATGTGTATCAAGCCCCAATTTACAAACTATTGTGATTTCTAGACTAAATTTTCTATGATATTCCTAGCATCAATAAAAGTCCTATAAAAAAATATCCTCTAATAGTAGAATCAATAATACAACTATCCATCAAGAATAAACCTTCATATAAAAAATGAATTATATAAAGATCCCAAATTTAGTGAGAAGGAAAACTAGAAGTCAAATTTTTAAACCTTTCACAATAATCATGTAAACTATCCTCTTATAACTATATAATACAAAAAATGTATTTTCATAGATCGGAAGTCCTAGAGGCTAGGAAAAATATCTCTAATAAAAATTTATTAATTTGATTCCAATTACCTATTAATGTAGACTCATATTAATAAAACCACTCCTTAAAAACCCCATCTAATGAACGTGGAATGATTTCATTTTGATCTCGTACTCACTAACCACTTGTGGTTTCATTATAATGCACACCATATGAAATTCTTGTAAATATTAATGATGGTATTCATCGATATCCCATGAAATTTAGGTAAGCTGTTTATAAGGATTGATCTTAGCTCAAAACCAGAAGATTTCTCAAGATATACTAAACAATTTTATCAATTTTCAAATTTAGGTGTCATCAGCTCCTTCAAGTTTCTTTGTTAATCCATGATCTCAAAGTATTGAAAGTTTTCTATTTGTAATAAATCAATTCCTAGTGATTCTATTTCTAGAGTGTTTTATTTTTCTAAGTTCTAAATTTTTGTAACTTGTTTATTTTTTAGTTTTTCAAAATTTTAGGCCTAAAATTGTATTAATTTTTTATATGTATATTTGAAAGAATGTTGTATATCATAAAATCAAATTTTTATCATTTTATTTTTTTGAGAAATTTTTTAGTTTAGTTTTTTAGAAAAAATAATATGAATTTTTAGGTTTTTTTTTTAATTTTTTAATTTTTTATTTCTTTTCAAAATTCCGTGGAAGCCTCTGTAAAAATGGGTTTAATTTAAGGGAGGGGTTTTATGTGTTTTATAAACCCTAATTAATTTTCCCCAAAATACTCTATTATAATAGTGCCCCAGGTTATACCAGAAAGTTTAGTCAGAGGTAAACCTCCAACCATTTATTTAAAATAAAAGAAGATGAAAAGTACATCAGACAGGCACAACAAGGTGAGAACAACAATTACATATCATAAAAGTCAGACCCATCGCCACATCCCTGATACACCATTTCCTCCGCAGTAGCCGATTCCCACTCCGAACTTTCATAATGTTTCAGAATCTTAGCATACTTCCTTCTAAGATTCAGCTTCTCCAAAGAAAGAATCTCCTTAGAAGAAATCTGTCCAACCTTCCCACTAGAAGCTCTCGTAGTCATAGGCATTGGCAAGTGAGAATAGTCCTTCCGCGGCCTTCTTCGTGGTGGGTCAGTCTTCACTTTCTCCTCCACAGACACTCTATTTTTGCAACCCTCAACCATATCACTATAGGAGGGCTGAACCATACCACCATCATTTTCTTTCTCACTATCAGAGCAGTCCCCCCATTTACCAGAAATGTGCACCACCCTATACCTGCCCTTCACACCTTGATCCTGTTGAGATTGACTGTTGGAATCCATCAGATTATGGTAGGGGGGTTGTCGACAGAATCACAGCCACCATGAATACCGTTTTTCACATTGCAATCTCCTACTAAGATGTCCAGCATTGAAACGTTGTCCATATCTGCTTCAGAGCACTTATCAGCAATATATGTCCTCACAGACCCCAAATCTTGATCACAAGTGCCAACACTAGCTCCCCTTGACTCAACATCAGCACCTAAAGAAGCAGAATATTGGTCCTCATGAGTCCTTTCAGCATCCTGCTCTTGATCTAGGACCAAATCTGCAGCCATCAGGCATTCAAACCGATTTCCAAGCTCAACATTGGTCGCCTGCCTCCCAGGTGGTGCCTGCATCCCATCTGCTGTCATCAAGGCACAAATGGCATTAGAAATTTCCTTGACAGGGATTTCTTGATTCCCAGCCATCTTCACAATCCCAAGCTGCATGTGTTGAAAGTTCCTCTCAATCCCCTCTTGGGCTGGGACATTAGGATCTGCAGCAGCGACTTGCTCATCCTGGACCGTGACAACTGCTGTAGGTGCACTCACAGTTTCCCAGTAGAGAGAGTCCACACCACCATTTTTCCCACCCATATCCACATCTTCCTCCACAGAAGCACAACATCGTTCAACAGACTCATCTCTTTCAGCCCTATCACCCACTTCCCTTCGGGGGCTTTCCATCAAGGATGGAACCTCAGTCATTGTATTTCCAGCAATGCCTCCTGCATCCTTAACATTAGAAGAAGGCTCACCACTATCCTTCAGGAGATCAACTTTCCCCAAGTCCTGCTTCAACCTGTTAAAAATATCACTGACCTTCTGTCCAGGAGGCTCTACACCGGGCTTATTCATTTCAGCCCCAGTGCCCAGAGCCCCACTATCCACTAATTTGATCATCTCATGTCGAAGAAGCATGGTTTGTTCTTCATTCACCCCACCATCAACCGATTCTTTCCCTTGTGTCCTTAAACTCCCCACAGCAGCAACTTCCTGAGAAACCACACCATCCCTCACCCGCCCGCACACCCTCCTGTTCTGAGAGCCATTTCTGCAGGCAGAGGCACCATGACCCAGCCGATGGCACACGCTGCAATAATCAGTCCACGATTCAAACTTAACCTCCTGCTTTCATCGGAATTCTTTCCCATCAGTAATCCACACCCAGTCCACCGACGTCTTGGATACATCAATCTCCACACATATTCGAGGGCAAATGGGATGACACATGGTTTCAGTTTTGATGTCTGAGCACAGGTAGCATCCGACCATGTTCCCAAGCATAGATAGAATGGAAGGGTTCTGGAACGGGAGAGGAAGGCCCGGGAAACGTACCCAAATCGCTATACTCGGATTATCCCGCTGCATATGGAATTCAAAATTCCACCGAAGAAGAAAGAAAGGCATACCTCCACACCGTCGAGGGGCCTTAGACCATGCCATGATGAGATCATCCATAGACCCAAATCGAATCATTATATGTCGTCGGTCGAGAAGACCAATCACCGCCCAATCTTGCAGGTTCCAGGCTTCAAAGACAAATCGATCAAAAGCATCAACTGAGGGACGACTTTGATGAAATCGGGCCACCAGAGTCAGCTTAAAAAGATCTGTGGAAGAGTTGAGTTCTGAAGGCGCTAAACGGAGTTGAGGCGCTCCACAAAACAAATCTGGAACTTTAGGGAAAATTGAGATCTGCGGGAAAGAGGGAAAAAATTCCGGATTAGAGAAGGGGATGAAAGTAGGCAGGGGCCTCCGTGACGAAGAACGAGGAAACCCCCCCCCCCCCCCCCCTCAATGATTCTCATGGATCGTTATTTCTTCATCACTTAATGAAATTCTCACACTAATAACTCTCTCAATACATGCTTCATGATCACAAAAAATTCATCTCATCAAGTTCACAAGGTTGAAATCAACAACTAAAATCCCAGATACTAATTTCCTTTTAATAGGAGTCGATTAATGTAATCAATAATCATTGAGCACAACGACACATATGAACACTCATTGTACTCACAATCCTTGATCGAGGATTAATAAATTTAAATAGAAATAATATTCTTCTAACTCATACTCAACTTAAATTAACAAACCAAAATCTATGATCAACATACTCCAAGAATATATATGTTTGTCACAAAATGGAAGAATGAATATTTACTAAAAGGTAGACTAAAAAACACAAAAAATAATTTGAAATTCAATGTTCATTAATCAATAGAGAATTTCAATATTCAATATGAAATTGAAGAAATAAAAATATCATAAATAATTCACCATTAAATTACACCATATTCAAACACTAAGAAATTTAGCCAATCATGATCAAGGTATATAATTAATCTCTAACCCTCATCTTCATCAAAAAAATGACAATAAGAATTTATCCCTGGAATATCTAGAGTGTCCTCTCAGTATCCACTTCTCCAAAATCTGCTCCATTTCTCCCCACACCACCCCCAAAAAATATATTTAAAAATCATTGGCTCTATCAAATTAACAAATATCATAATTTCCCCTCACATTCATCTTATTTAAAACACATCTCCTAATTTTCCATGTGGGACTCCTTAAATTTTCATTGCCTCTTTCATGTTACTCTAGATAAACCTTAAAACAGAACCCATCATGCCAACATGATTCTTGTTTGAATATAGAAATAATGAATCTGGATACATTCCTACTTTATCTCAGTACTATTGTAATTTTTCAACTACCACCAAAAGTTACCCATAATCTCAACTTCATCCATCTCAAATTTCCCTTTATTTCACTTTTGAATTGTAAAATCAAGGGTCACGTGGATAAATATCACTTCCCTATACATTGACATATATTCCTTCAGTAGTATTCACACCACACTACCTTCCACTTGGCCAAGACTTCTTCAAGCTCATCATAATAACATTTAATGTCGACCACCTTTAAATCGAGTTATCACAATTTCATATATTAATGAAGCTCTAATTCTCTCCAATCGAGTTCTAGAAAATAACTAGTTGTATTGCACATATTATTTATCCTCAATCTACCAAATATTCATAAAAAAATTGAAAATACAAGCTCAACACCTATAAACTAGGCATTCCCTAGATAAGGATCATGAAATATCAATTTTAAAATTGATTTCCCATGAATATAAAAATCTCAACACAATATTCTTGGTAGACCAACTAATTCACAACATGATCATGGAATTGAAAAGGTGTAGCTTATGTGATTCCAACTTCACACAAGAAAATTATTGAACGACCTATTATGTGTTTGAAACCATCCTTGTAACCAATGTTTTGGAATTAACCAAGGACTCCACCAACATCATCCATTACACATTCAAATAGAAACTCAATCTAATAGATTCATCAGTGTAGTACACAATTTATCATCTTTATAACCCTCTAAATCTCAATCTATCCTTGGAATTGATTTTGATGAGTTAATGCATTTGTATTATACATCCTTGAAATAATCTTAAACACCTTAAACTATTTTTCAACCACAATATGTTGAACCAGTGTGAAACTTTAAATGGTAGTGGGATATCACCATGAGCATCATCCCAATCCAAAACTAAAAATCCCATAAAACAATAAAAATAGGTCTCATTCAATTAGCATAATCTTCAAATGGTTATCGTAAACCTATCTTCTTCATTGCCAACATCTATGATCTTCCCTAATTCAAGAACACTTTGAACCTTTATTATTTTTAGTAAATATCTACGTTATACGTCCTTAATTAATTTGATTTATTTATCTATTTAGTGAATTTAGATTATTCCAACTCATTTGATTCAAATTCCTCAGTCATATTCATAAATTTGGTTCAACATACCATATTATTCCTTCAAGTGTATGACTCGAATTCAATGATGTAGAGCTTCTGTCTCACCATCATCTCACAATGTTAACCAATGGTTCAACTTTCTTATCCATAGTTAATTTAACCTACATAATTCTTAATCAATACATCATGATATCCTGGTAGGACTCATTATAGTCAGTTGAAAAATATTCTCTCATAGTTAAATTGATTTGGATACACAATCATTATAAGGCATCATGGTAGGTTGTATAATCTCCCTTCATTTCAGCTTTAAAGAATAGACATGAAAACATGGTTTCTATGCCTTGTAAAAGGTTCAAAAAGTGTCACACAATCACTTATACCATTTATGGTAAGTTCATTTCCTTGTAGCTAGTTGGGTACTCATACATGTGGTAACTTCAAAATCCTTTCTCATGGTCAATTAGGATGATTCATGTGGTCAATATTTTTTGAGGGTGACACATAGTCACTTGCTGATTATAGTCACTTACAAAATCCTCTTTTATAGTCACTTAAGTGACCATGGGTGCTTCAAAATTTTTCATGAATCCACTTCGTGTGGCCACTTCCTCTCTACCAAGAAGTCACTATATTTACTATGGAAATGATCATAGTATCTTTAAATTTGATCATGTTGTAAATTGAATTTATATTCATAGTAAGTTGGGTGACCATAATACTTTATATGGTCAGTACCACCTTTATAGGGTAGGTCATCATGGTCAACATTCCACATCCAATTAAGTCTGGTTTTCTAATGGAAAAAATTAAAAACAGTGAAATTTTATCCATTAAAATTGTGAATGAAAAAATACATACATATTGAATCATTGTATTTTTTCTTGGATTTCAAAAATTTTCTCCAAAAAATTATTTTAAAATTAAAATAATCATAGTATTAAATAAATTAATTCCAATCCAACCAAATTAAAAGAAATTCAGTTTTAATTAATATTTTTTAATGATAATATCATAATATTCTTTCCAATGACCTGTTGTTCCTAAAAAATAACATGAAAATATTAGATCATGGAATAATTCATAAATTAAGTTAAAAAACATATGATTATTAAAAAAATATTCAAATAATAAAAATTCTATTTAAAAAGAATAAAAACATAATATATTATCAATTCAAGATTGATTTAACACTAAAATTTCCATTAATTCACATAGAAGATGTGGAAAAATAGAAACTTTATGTGGACACATCAAAAAGAATTCTAGGACATGGATAATTTCTCTAAGGTATCATGAATTGGTTCTTTTCACCAGTTCAGATCATGCTATTTGAGTCCTAGAGCATGGTAGAGATGCTCGTTTGGTTTATGGATACCTAAGATGAGATCCTCGAGTTCGGAATTCATGCCTGTTGACATGTTATAAATATTAAGCACCTTTTTATATATTAACCATGTCAAATGTACTATTGTTAGGGTCAACAACATGTTATAATTCCTATAGATTTGGCCAGAGTATGGGTATATATACCTTGGGTGTCTGGATAGATCCCAAGGTTTTTTGTTTTGTTTATTTATTTTGTTGATCCCCTTATGTTTTATACCATTGGGTTTATTCTTCTAGGAAGAAATATCACATGTTTTATACACATTTTATGATATTATATGATAGGATCATCATTGGGGTGGCATACTGAGATTTATTTCTCACCCTGTACATGTACACCTTAGTGTGTGTGTGTGGACCTTATATTTATTTTAAAATGGATCATAGGTTGAATGATGGATCAGGAAAAGGACCAGTGTTGCATGATCAAGCTGGACCACTCATGTGGAGTCTTAGGATTGAACTAGTGCTGTTCAATAGTTTTTGAGAAAAAGTATTTGGTGTGGATTAGGGATTTTATAAAATCATTGTATATATATATTTATTTTATTTATTATGTATATATGATTGACCCATTGGGTGATCATATATTAGAGATTTTAGTATGATCATGAGTCTATTGTTTCCAAATTCCATTTATTATAACATGATATTATTTTGTTTATTGATTATGTATACTATGATGTTTATCCTTATAGATTTTTTTGATTTTTTTCCACTTTAGTTAAACTCTAATTCCATGGAATAATATCCATACTGTACAGATTAGGCCATTACTACTAGTCAAAATCCTTTGGTGTTTGGGGAGGTGAAATTGAGACCTCATGTTAGGCTAAATCAAGCAACATGTTATGTAAACTTGGGACGATTCATTATAAAATGGTATTAGATCCTTTTATATATTTTATTTATGAAGTTTTTAGATAAGTGGTCTAGTAATGACTTGTATATTATGATGGATATTGTACTCATGTTTCATAAACACCATTCATGATAGAAATTACAGGTTATCATTATTATGTGCTTGCTATTTTTGGTTTTTGATGTTGTGATTTTTTGATTTCACCTTGTTTGGTACACTTAGGTATGTGTATTTTATGATTTATTATGATTTTTAGTTTATATCTAGTTAGAAAGAGGCTAATAGACATGAATCATTTTAGACATGTAGTATTCACATGACATGTGCCAATCTATGCGTGTTTTTACATGAAATGGAGGTTTTTTTTAATATTTCGACAATGACCTATATGGGGTTTCCCTATATATCTCTTTAGTGACATTTTACTGAATTGAAATGAAATTATTTTTATTATGATGGTAGGCCATATGGATCTTGTGATGAGATGTTCTTTTATTTTGGAAATGCGATCCATTTTTTGAGGTATGTGTGGAGAACATTTTGGGATGATGAGGGATTTGGGTTCCCTATCATTAGTGTCAGATCAATGAAGAAAATAATGATTGAGATATAGTTGGATCAATCTTGAGTTCCCTAAGGTTGTGGTGGACCAGATAAATTTTATTTTTAGGTATAAGGTTGCTTTTGGATTGTGAGGTATATCACTAAGAGTTCTCTTGGTTTTCTATTTGTCTTGAGATGACAGGTTTAATCGGATCCCTTGGCCAGTTGTTTCTTTTTGTACTTTAGATGGTGCAGTGGGATCATTGTTAGGAACTCATAGTTTCGGATTGACACCCAAGTACTAGGTGGTCTTGTGGTTGGTGTTTACACAAGGGATATACATTGATTTTGAAGACGAACGCTAAGGGTGCTCTTTTTTATGGAATTAACTTATTTGAGTTGCATGGTTAGTGGTTTAGGCATGTTATCCTAGGTTTGTTAGGTCATGGATCATTTGAGAATGAAATCCTACAAGAGGTTTTTGGATAATCACTCTAACTTGAGGAGGAGAGTGGTGGTTATTGGAGATTTTTGAAAAAATCCTTATTATGTGATAAAATCTTTATAGTAGGGAGTGAACTATAGGATATCAGAGGTTTTATTTCTCATTTTAAGTGGACTTTTGAGTTTGTGGGATTTCATTCTAGGTGATATGGAAATAGGTGATGATCAGTGCTTCATGCTGGTTCTCAGGAGTGAGTTCTTCGGACGCATCTATCCATTATGTTCAATTGTGGAATGAGTGTTAATCATAGAGGTTGGTGTTGGTCGTGGGGAAATGATAAGGATAATCCTATGGTGTAGAGTGTCTTATCATTTGTGGGTAAACAACCCTTATGTTGGGAGAGTTGTGGGTGTTGTGAGACTAGTCAGTTTACCACTGAGGATGCGATGGTTCTTCCAATTTTTGAGATGAAATCTTTGTATCCAGTTGGTCACCAATCCTTATTGAGGGAAAAAAGCATTTATTGTGGGGAGGTATTAATGACTCACATCATTACGGGTTGAGAGCAACAAAAGAAATTTGATTTTTTGTTTGTATGAGTGTTTTAAGGGAAAATGGTAATTTATCTAATCAAAAGATCTTAGATAATTTTTATGACCACTCTATTAGTCCTAGAATAGGATATTTACCTTAGGAAATGAGTTTAGTGGAATTTCTAATTGTTCAAATTTTCATGGAATACTTAATATTTAATTAATAAATCATTAATTATTCACTGATATTCATTTAGTGATATATTTTGAATGGTGTATTGGATTAATATTCTAACTCTGTGGATGTGTTCGTAATTGGGTTTTTTTCTTAGGCGAGACATAAACTCACGTTAGGCACTGTGAGTGAGCCTAAGACCCTCTTTCTTTTCGATTATTTTTTCTTGTTTATTTATTTATTTATTAATTTGAATTTTCCTACTTTATAATTTATTACTATTATGAATGATTGATGATCCTCCCCCTTATGATTCCTTCAACCAAGAAAAAATAGAGAGAGGAAGAGGGGATCGTGCACTAATGAGCTCGTTCAGAGGTAGAACAAGGTTAGGTGGTGGCATATCATGAATTTGTGAGAAAATATTTTGTGCTTCACACATATAGGTAGACCCTATTTAATGTTTTATCCACAAATACATGTATTATAATTGTTTTTTACTTTTAAATATTGATTCTATGATGTTAGGGGTGATGTTAGAGCCCCCTATGGGATGTTTACTAGTGAATCAGGGGTTTTAGTGCATCACAAGGGGTTTTATACTTTGTAAAACCTGATCATTTAACTTTTGATTCAAGAGAACATGTCACATGTTCTTATTTTGTGGAGAGAGGTTGAAGATTAAGGTTACATGGCGTGTGTGTTTGGGGAACACTATGTAAAGCCACTTGGGGTGTGGAAATGGGCACAACTAGACACTCTATGTGAGGGTACGTAGCCATGTAAGTTACAACACCAAAGCCCATGCAGTGTACATGACCAGAGGTAGTATTGGGGATATGGATTGAATCCATGTGGGGTAATTGTCTAGGTACATGATTGGGAACCTTCTGTGGGTGATATTATAGGTATGATGAGTAAATGCCATGTTATTGGGAAAAGTACACTTTAGGTGGGATGTTGTACACAACCAGGGATAATATTTTGGGTTACATGTTGTGTACATGAGGTATATGCTATGTACTTTATCCTTAGAGGTGTTTCATTGGGATTTCACCCTAGAGTCATAATTAAACCTGTGATTTGTCCATTCTAATAATTTTCCATGTATAATGAAACAATGGAATTTATTCATCACGTTATGGACATCTCGATGGTGTTTTGGATTGGGAAATCTTTAGTGAGAGTATTTCCTTGATTTTTGATTTATAAACTCATGAGATTTAGGTTTTTAGGTGAGGCTCGAGTGAGGGCTATGAGATTGTTGGTATCCTTTCATTGAGGATGCTAAGGGGTTTTTATTGATGTTCTCCTAGATAGTCCAAAGGAGGAAATTTTGAGTGGTTTCTTAGATGATATTCTCTAGTTTGTTTCTTGAGGTTTAGTTTGATTAAAACCTTTGGGATTTGGAGATTCCATAGAGTAATTGGTTCAGTCGGGTTCCATTGATTATAGTTTAATATAGGTACGAGGGACCTATTGGAGATTTAATTATAGGTGTGTAAATGATATTAGATACCATTATGGGCTTGGTGTTTTATGATGATAGGTTTTATGTTTGATGTCTGGATGAGGTTTCTTATGGTGGGATTGGATTGAGGTTTTTGATATTTTTTAGGGGACCATGGTGGGTTTCTTGTGCCTTATTGGACCAAGTAAGGATGCCTCATTTCTTATTAACCCTGAGAGAGCCAGTACTAGGATTCAGTGGTAATTATGATTGGTTTGGGAATTGGTTATCCTGTGTTTGGTGCTTGAGGGGTTGGATGATAAAGTTAGACCCTTATTGATGTTTTAGATAGTGGGTTTGGGTATTTCCCAACCCATGATCTTATGTGTCTAGGAATATTTGAGACAATTCTTATTCAGGTTTGGATATTAGAGAATACATCTAACGACCCAAGCTTGACATACATGGACATTAAATTTATTTTTCAAAAAAAATAATAAATTACAAAAATATATGCCCAAATACCGTATTAGTTTTACTATCTTTGGAAACTTGGAACAAATTCCTATAACTTGGTGAAAGATCTTCAACCTATCATATAAATATCTCCCCCTTTAGTTTTTCTACATAAAACCTTTATTTATATCCTGGGGAAAAGAAAACATAAAAAGGGTAAGATCAAATTCCTAGTAAGGGTAAACATTGAGAACATCAAACAAAACATAAAAATAATAATGTAAAAACATGATCATAAATTTTGAATATCAAAATCTCAAGTGATGAAATAAATCTTGGTAGTTCATATGGAATAAATAATAAAGGAACAAAAACTATGATAAATTATCATTGGAATAAAACATAGAATTTTGGAAAGCACATAAGCCTAGAAAATTACTTCCATATTATCCAAGGATCATTTACAATACCATCATAGAAGACAAAATCCATTACTGAACCGAGTTAACTTCTCGTTCTATCCATGTATTACGGAACTACATTTACTTTTCATTCCAGACCTGTATTACTGAACCAAATTTACTTTCCATTACAGTTATATCTATCTCATGAGATATAAATCTTTACCCAATGCATTGGAGGTAGATATAGGTCACACCCATCGCATAATTAAAACCATACATATGTCTTTTAAAAAAACATAAATCATTCATCATAACATAACCCAAGGAATAAAATGGGTTTCTAAATCACAATTCCATCATGACTTAATCCATGTAAAATAAAGGGATTTCAGGAATAGAATTCCATCATAAACATAATCAACCATAAAAATAATATAGATAGTATATTTGAAAAATATCCTCAATCTTAGATGGAAAATAATTTTGATAAAACACTTGAAATTAATTCTTGAGTAAAATATCATTTCTTATTCTAAAACATTTTTTTCTCAAAATGCCGCACAAATTTAAAAGAAAATATTTTATTTGAAAATAAACTTGAAATAATGTAAAGTAAGATTCATGAAAATTATTCTTTATGAAAGTGTTAAAATACATTCATGTCATATAAGTTAATAGAGAACATTCTTATCATACTTTTTTTCCTGAAAGTCAAAAAGTACCTCGTACCAAAAATGCCTAAAGATTCCTTTTATACCAAATAAAAATTCACCAATGGGTAAAATTGTCTTTAAAAAATTTTGTATGGATATAAATAATATTTTGGAATAAATATTTATGAAAAGTGGATGTGGATGATAAACATACCCTAGTAAATACTTACGTATTAAAAATCTTGGATAATAATGAGATTGGAAAATTACCCCATACATTAGGTCAAATATCCTTTGTATGCATCCAAACTTACTATATAATGATTTAGAAGATGTCATTAAATTATTATAGAATCATATTCATTTTTATGATATTATATATGATCATATATCATTAATTTGGTAATAATATTTCATTATTACTAGTTATTTGGGTATTAACTATTTCATTTTCTTATGCCTGTTTTGTCAAAAAAGTTCCGGTTCTCTTTATTAGGTCATATTTATATCATTAAAAAATGATATTAACATAATATATATCATTTTTATTTATTCTGTACATTTATATAATCATTATTTAATGTATATCATATAGAATTAATTACATCACATTGTGGAGACGGTAGGCTGTACGTACGCACAAGCGATGATATCATTCTTTTAATTATGAAATGGTATCGAAGTAGATGGTATATATATTATTACAGAATAAATAACTTTTTATAATAATAATATATAGTTATTATTTTCATCATTATACCCATCCAAGTCATGTGGTGGTGAAAAACAGATTACACCATGATGTGGAGACGGTAAGCCGTACATACACATGCATGGTGATTTCATTTTTCATAGGATGGATAAAAGGTGGAATATGGTTGTTAAATAATCTTAATAAAATATTAATATACAAGTTATATTGTAATAATTAATTTATAATGGAAACAACTCACTAAGAGTAATTATAATAAGAAATAATTTGAAATAATCAGTAGAGGTGATTACCTCTTCTTCGACGAGCTCCCTCTAGATATCCCCTTAAAGGCACTATAGTTAGTATTTTGAGAAGAGAAAAAACTATAGAATGTGAATAAGGAATTTTATAAGGGAAATGGGTAGTAGATGGTCGAGCCTTAAGGATCAATGTGAATTGAAATTGTGAGGGATGATGTGCCCTTTTATTATTGAGGCGAGGGGCACATTTGGAATCTCCAAAATATTAATTTATAATAAAATAAATTCACATCCAAAAATCTCTAAAATACCATAGTTTAGAATATTAGATGATATAAGTTTGTAATATAATCAACCAATTAATTTTTTAAAAGTTTTTATGTCAATTTAAACTTTATCGTTTTAATTTAATACTTTGTTATTCTATTTCATTTTAATTAGTGTAACAATTATTTAAATATTAAAAGAGTGAAATATTTATTGATTTGATGTAAATTAAATAATAAATAAATAATATAGATAATTTTGGACCATATAATAATTATTATATATTTTTAAAATGTTTTATTATTTTTAAATAATTTAATAAGACATTGTTTTGACAAAACAATAATAGTGTCAATTTTGACACTATTTAATTCATGGATTTTTAAAAATATTAAGATAAAATGTTATCCTCTAAAAAAATATTTTACTATATCCCTAATGGGTATAGATAATCTATAAAAATTCATTGGACATATTAATTAGCTCAAATTATATTTATTTTAATATTTTTAATAACATTAATTTGATATTTTCATTAATAAAATAATTAATATATCAGTATTGTGTACTTAATTAATATACTTATTTGTTGAGGAAAAATTAAAAATAAAATACCATGATAATAATAAATCTAATATATTTCTGTATAATTGTTTTATGCCAATATATCTTCTGTAAAATCAATCATTAAAAATGTTATACTTATTAAAATATGAATGTGACAAGTCTAAGATCACTTTAAATAAAATAATATAAGTGTCATAATCTCTTTTATAAGGCTCCAAATGGTTCATAACTCAACCCTTGTATTATTATGGTTGAGATATACTCTATAAATAATATTTTTTTAAGTGTTTGTGTCTTTTAATGGTTATTATAATTTTAATGAAATTTAGTTTATTTATTTTTATCAATTAAATAATTTCTACACCGTTAATATATAAAACGTTAAGGTAATTATTTATTCCCTAAAAATTTAAAATAAATTAACATGATAAATAAAAATATTTTATCTTTAAAATGAGTATTTATAGTAGAATTTACCTTTTGTATAGCCTTGTTTTTAAAATAATATATTATTTAAAACATGAATGTGACATCTTTAAATTTTCATTAATTAATATATTAAAAAATCCACAATATCTCTCAAATGGCCCCAAAACAACAAAAATAAATTTATATTATGTAAATATGTTTATTAAGTTAAAACTTATCATTTATATTTCTTTATACCACTCATTTTTTCATATCTAGACACATAATAGATATTAAAGGTAAAGAAAGTGACACTTTGTGTCTTTCTTTGATTTTAATATTATTTAAGTAATTTTCATGGAAAAATGTCAATTAAATAACATAATTTAAATCATTATGTGTTAATGATAGAATTAAATTAATAAAATAAAGTATTTTCATTTCTTTTGGTTATTTTATAGTCAATATAATTTTATTTTTAAACTAAATTATATAATTTACCCTTTATTGTGGTAACAAAATTTATCATGGTTACTATTCATATTAGTCAGAAATAAAAAGGGAATACATAAGAATTTTGAACCTATAGAATCAAAATTTTATATTCATTTTTCAAAATTCAAAACATATAAGTTTTATAATTAAATTTAAAATAGAACCAGTAAAATATCTCAATTTTTTTTTTGGAAAAATGGCCTTTTTTATATGGAAAATATTTTTATAATAAATTCACATATAAAATCATTTTTAAAAATAATAATTAGATAAAAATGAACTAATTAATATTTTAAAACTAATAAAAAACATAATTATGTAATGAATTTAAAATAAAATAATGTTCTGAATAAAAAACATTATTTTCACTATTCATACAAAAATGAATCTTATTAGAAAAATACAAAAAATTAAATCAAAGTAATTTTTATATTATGAATTAACAAAGTAGTTTATTTTTTAAAATTTAATTTAAAAAAGTTTCAAAAACAAGATTTAAAATGAGTGTTCCATCAAAAGGCAGCAAAACTGCATTTTTTTGAAAAATACTTCTTATATTAAGAAAAAATTGAATCTGTTCCTATATCATGTCTAGAAAACCTATAATATGAATTCTTAACATTAGATTGAAGATATTACATATATTTTTCATTATTAAAATCCATAAAGAGTGATTTAATTATTTTATAGCCTCACTTATTTTCATTTAAATAATTTTTCAAAAGAAAGTTAATACTATTCATACTCTCCATTATAATAAATAGGTTATAATATTTAGTTTTTCACCTATAATTGGTCTTACGAGAAATGAATTCTATCAAAATAACTTGAAATTATGTATAACACAATCCAAAGATGGTGTTGTGTATACCACAAGCTAATCTAGTGTTTCATATTGTGCAATCTTATCTTGGTGTAGCATATAACACAAGACATCAAAGGAATTAAAAAAACTATCTCATAAAAAATATTAAGGTGTTACATTCTACGAACCTTAAAATGAATTTCATCCTCTAAATTTTTAGAGGGTTATAAAAGGTTTACTAATTGAAAGTTTCTTTCATAGAAAACCACATTGTAAAAAGGAATAATAAAACTTCATTTAAGAAAAATAAAAGTTATAAACATAAAGATTAACCAAAGTAACTCCTCAATGGGTTTCCAAATAGAAAAAAAGGTGGTGTCATACCCAGTTTTTCATGTCTTTGTTTTGATCTGGTTCATTAGAAATCCTGTTCCTTTTTATGGGTCTTAGGTGTGTTTAATTTTGAGTTTTGAAGCTTCATCTATGTCTAATTACCCTAATTTGGGTTCCCTGTTGCTTGTTTAGGAGTTTTTGGATAAAGGGTGGTTATTTCATGATTTGGGCCAACCGTGATCCCATTTGCAGTTTTAAAAACCATATTAGTTTCTTTAATAACTCCTATTTTTTTCAAAATTTTTCATTCATTACACTTTCCACTTGGGATCCACTAGCATATTAAAACTACCATATCCTTTTTGACCCCTTAGAAATTCATAATCATGGTGAGTTGGGGTTACTTTTTTAGGTATTGGGCCTGCCCATTGTCCCACTTCCAGTTTAAAAAAAATAATTTGTATCTTTTATATATAATTCATTTTATTATATTTTTTGGTGATTCTACATCCCACTCTAATACAATACACCTATCCTCACCCCATTATCTATTTTTCCTCTTTGGATCTCATATCAGTCTCAGATTAGGGAAAAATTCTCAATGTAGTCCAGAATGGATAAGGTGGATTGTTTTATATATAAATCATTGAATTAGTTATCCTTTTGACTCAAATATTCCTCCACTGGTTTCTCTATACCTTAGGATCCCCTCCAAAGAGTTTCAAGCCATTAACTTTCTTCTATGGGTGCAGATCTAGTGGAAGATGAAGAGTTTTCTAGTTGGAAAGGTGAGATTCCTTCTCTTTTCTCCTCCCTCTTCCTCCTCCTTTCATTATTTATTGATTTTCTATTCTCCCCTAGTCTTTTTAGACCTTGGTTTCTATTATACCATTGGTTTTTATGGAGGTTATATTCATTTAGGTATGTTATTCATTGTTTTAGGGTTTATAAACCCGCGATGGGTGATTTCAGGTGTGCGTTTCCATTACGCCAAGGATTTGAGGTAGGATATCCCTTGAACATGCCTTTATCATTCAAGTTTCAACATTTTAATATTTTATTCAACTGATATATATGTTTATTATTTTTTAATCCTTTTTATAATTTTCTTGGTGTGAAAAAAGGTTGTTTAAGCCTTGTTTTGTGAAAGGTAGTGTTGTTTTGTCATGAAAGTGCACACCAACACTTTGTTTAATTGTTATGTTATCTTTCACACCTCATTTTTGAGGTTGAGAACCTGGTTTATGGTATTTTTAACATTTTTCAGTAGATTGAATAAAATATTTCATGCAATTGGTGTTTTATTCTTTTTCAAGTGCTTAAAATAAATTGTTTTGTTTAAAAGTGCATGTCAAGTGTTCAGTAAATTGCCCGATTGTTTTTTATGTGTTAAGTGTGATTTAAAAATTATTTGTTTGTATTTATAAATTCATTGGAATAATTAAAAAGGGTATTTCTGGGTCCTTATATACCTTTACAATTTGTATTTGGTTTTACAAACAAATGGGTTTTTGGTTACAACATGTTTTGGATCGAGTTACTAGAAAATAGTCCGTTTCACATCCTTACGAAAATGGTTGTGTTTTGAATATGTAACCTGAGTGTTTTAAGGGATTTTTTAATGTGTTTTTCTTCTGAAAATTGTGTGTATACTCCTCCTTAATAAAATTTAAATTCATACCTTTATTAAATGATAGTTTTGAGAAAATGTTTAAAGGCCCGTTTGGCCTTTCCTAAAAATGAAGATTGAGTGTTTTACATGTATATACAATGTTGTGCCAATTGGGATTGTTTTATAGTCTATGAAATGATTTTATTAAATGTTTTTAGGTATGAAAAATATTTTTGGGTAGGGTTCTATTGCTTTTTTATACTTAAAAGAGTGTTTTTGAATGAGTTTTATGTGAAGAGCTTCAATACACTCCTTGAAATTGTTTTACGAAAAAGTTCAGTGGTTTATTAAATCGTGAAAATGTGAAGCAAGTTTGGGGGTTGTTTGTATGTTTATGGTTTGGGAATTTAATTTTGATGTGAAATTTGTATTTGATAATATGTGTTACATGATTGAGAACTAAAGGGAATCCCGGGTATCTAGGTGGGAAGACGTGTACTAGTATGCTAGTGATCCCATGGGGTTTGCCCCCCATTTCATGTAGCAAATTTGACGATGAAAACACTAACTAAACTATGATGATGATGATGTTGGGGGACCACTAGGTTATGGGTATTCTCCCTACTAGTGGCTCGTGTGTACGAGAATAGATATTTATTATGGTTACTTTCACCGAGATATGAGGTACCTGGGGCTCACAACCAACTAATGCCTAAGGGTGTTCCCATGACTTATGCTCATTGGCTATTTTGTACTCACCATCGACATAAGGTGTGTTTGGTTGGTAAATTCTGTAGTGTTTGTGATTTATTTAAAAGTGTAAATTCTTTAATGAATCCCTCTTGAAAACCATTTTCATTTTGAAGTTGCACCTCTTTGAAAATTATTACTAGCATTCTTGTTTATAAAACAAGCAAGTTTTTGTTTGGTAAATTTTTTATATAACATGGGACCTAATTTGGAAAACATATCTTTATATCTTGTATTTAATAATTTAAATTTATGTTTATTTTATTTTAAAGGATGTGCATTGGGAATAGAATAAAGGCTAACCTACTGGGTTTTAATACTCACGCCTATAGTCTTCTTTTGTTTTTAGCCCTTGTGCAGGTTTCTTCTTGTGTTCGATCGCCTTGGGTGATGTGTGATCATTGTGTTGGAGAGTGATCATAGGGGTCACATGGAGTTAGTTGGTTATCAGGTTTGGTCATTTGTGTTGTTGGTTTAGTTGTACTTTCAGTTTTTTGTACAAATAATGTTCAGTTCAATTTTTTATATAAATGTATTTTGGGCTGTCCATTTCTTTCAGCTATTTTTTTGATTATTTATATATGGGAGAAATAATTCTCTTGTGTACTATGTTGATTCCCTTGGTGCTTGTCACCATCCCGGGAGGATCATAAATTCCTCTCGGGACATGTCGCGGGCTGGCCCTTGTGAATGGTTCAGGGTTGACTCGGGCTGGTTCATGACAAAATGGTATCAATGGAGGTTGGCTCTTAGCAGACCTTTATTTTTAGAGTGCCCTTGTTATTTGGGGTATGTCAAGGTATATGGATTAGGATTTTTGGGACTTTAGGGGAAAGTATAGGAAGAGCGTCGCAAACTCTTTCTTGTTCTGATCCTCAGGTTTCCACGGGAAGTCTGGTTTTATTACTGTCATTTGTTCTTGTTGATTGTTTGGTGTTGGGATATGACAAGGGGAGTATGTCTAATGAATTCCATGAGCTCACAGGGCCTGGAAATCCATGTGGAGGCATGGAATAGTCCAAATAAGTCTCTTAGTGTTGGTGTTTTGTTTGAGATATGGCTGCTAACCATACATGAATGTCACCCACCGATACTAGTTCCCTTTTTTTGGGTCTCTTGGACTTTTCTTGAATTCTGAATTTTGATTTTGAAAATCCTTTTGTGATAATTGTGGAAATGGGTTTTAAATGAAGGATTGTGTTTTTAAGTGGAAAAAAGGGTTTTCAAAAATTAAATATAAGAATGGTTTTGGAAGGTTGTGTTTTTGTGAAAAAAAATTAGGAGGAAGTGGAAATGATTTAATGGGATTAGATTATCCAAAATCTTAACTTGTGGTTTATGGGAATAAATTTTTTTGAAAGTGTGAATCATTTTAATGTGATTCTGAATATTTGTTTTTAAATGGGGTGTTTTGGGATGTTGAAAAGTATTTGAATCTTATTAATTGGTTTTGGAAATTGGTTTTGAGCGGTTGGTGTTTTCCTAGAAAGGGAATTGGTCTCAATTGACATAAGATTATAAAAAGATACCTTGCTAAATACTAGAAATTGGGAACAAGTTCTTTGGAGTATCTTGGTTGTTTTAAAATTTGTTAAAAATTAAAAGGGGTAGGTTTTTAAGAAAATGGTTCTTGATAAAGTTTGGTTTGTTTTTAGAAATATAAAAAGGGTTTTTGACTTAGTGGTTGGTGTTCCTTTTAAAGGTACATGATTTTTGGAATGATGTTTCTTTGTTTTATACTTTGGTGTTTTCATGGGTTCTCACATGCATAGTTTTATTAATATATATAAGGATGTACTATATGGAATAGTGGTTGGGTGCCTAGGGTGGCATGGAAATGTGCATGTGGGTGAGACTTGATGAAACACCATTGGTGATTGTGGAAACCCACCAAGTTAGTTTGTTTTGCAAAAGTGTTTTGAGCTGAAAAATTGTGGCCTTTGTTTATAAACCAATTGTTGTGTGGATAGTTTTTTATAATAGCTTAGATTATTTGTTTATTTAGTAATATTCCTTGTGATCTATAATTCAAACTCTTGTTGTATCTTGAGATGAGATGTTGTTGGTGGCTCAGTTTCGGAGTAATGTTCATTGGGTTTCTAAATATGTGTTTGATGTTGTGATGTGACAATGGAAAGTTCTCCATTGGATAAAATTCCTACTGATCAACCTAAGGATTCATTTAAAATGTTAAATCCACCTCTTAAGATGATGCCTAATCCTGATTTTTGGAATAGATAGCTATTTGGGATCTATTTAAAGTGCTTCCAGGTCATGAAAATTCTTTTGGACATAACAGTTGTGTTGAGTGATGTTGATGTGTTTTGCTGTATTCATTGTCCATTCTCCCCCTCGTTTGGAGTGAGACATAATTTTGATATGTATCTATGAGTTCCTATTTAGATGAAGGTGTTTTGTTGAGAATTTGAGTTTTTTTGAGTGGTGTGATCCTTAGCACCCTGACTGGAGTGCAGCATATGCTTCAAGAATTAGGGCTCCAGCCATAGGCCTCAGAGTGAAGCATTTCACGTAGTCAGGAAATCTCTAGAGGTGTGGGGAGCTTGACCAGGCTCCTACCTACACCATTTTTGTATGGTAGTTTCTATGTCTCTATTGTGGTTCCTCATTTCTATGAATTTCCCTTTGTCGCAACAATCGTGGTGGACTTACCCCTCACACAATGTCTATGTTTTTGCCTTCATGGATGTGGGTTTTTGATCAATGCCCCTATGTGAACTGCCTGTGAAAATAGGGTGCAGTCTTGGTGTTAACTGTTTATAAGTGGAGAGTGTTGGGTAGTTCCTTTGTTTCTTTTGTGGTTTCAGTGGCCTAATTATTGGGTCCCCATCCCTCCACTCCCCGAGTGGTGGGGGTCCAGATCAGTGCTGAAAGTGTTGGCCCAGTTCTTGTCCCCTCTGTTCGGGAGTGGGTGGTTTAGATGTTCATGTTGTAACCCTATTAACTTGGTTTTTTAGGTTTTTGTGGGAGATTTTTGGTGGTCCTGTATAAGTGATGCCCAATTCTAGTTAATGTTGAATTCTTGTTTGTTTGTTGCAAGTTGGGTTCTAATGGTGGCGAGACCCACCACAGGACTCATTGATTTTTTTTCCTTCTAAGAAATTATCTAGTGCTAGTTGTTTCTTAATGGTGGGGATTCCATTACTAAATCCACTGGAATCTTTGGTTTTTGTGAGTTCTCTTTGGTTTGGGTTATTGTTGGGTTCATTGGTAGAAGGCCCAACAACCGGGTTCTTTGTTTGGTTGTGGAGGCAGTGACTCGATCTTTCAGTTGATTCTCATGAAGTGGTTGAGAATTGGTGTGTTGGTTGAGATAAGAGGATTAAGTTCCATTAATAGTTGATGGTGTTTAATTGGATTAGTATTCTAGACCATATAGACAAATAATCCTTAGGTGTTGATCAATTAGATAGATTGTGCTATGTCTTTCTGGGGGCGAAAAGCTTTAATGGTGGAGAGAATTTTCACACCCGGGTTTTCATGTATTTTTTTTGATCTGGTTCATTGGAAATCCTAATACTTTTCATGGGTCTTGGGTGAGGTTAATGTTGAGTTTTTTAGTTTCATCTATATATAATCACCCTAATTTGGGTTCCCCATTGCTTGTTTATGAGTTTTTGTAGAAAGGGTGGTTATTTCATGATTTGGGTGAACCGTGATCCCATTTACAGTTTAAAAAACTCATTTTATTTTCAACATCTTTCATTCATTCCACTTCCCAAATGGTCTCCAATGTAATATTAAAACTAAGATATCCTTTTTGACCCCTTATAAATTCATAACCATGGTGAATTGGGGTTACTTATTTAGGTATTAGGACAGCCCATGGGCCCATTTCCAGTTTTAAAAAAATAATTTGTTTCTTTTATATCTAATTCAATTTTTTATATTTTTAGGTGATTCCACATCCCACTTGAATAAAATACCCCTATCCTCACCCCCATTATCTATTTTACCTCTTTAGATCTCATATGAGTCTTGGATTAGGGAAAACTTCTCAATGTATCTCAAATAGTCCAGAATGGAGAAGGTTAATTGTTTTATACATAAATCATTCAATTAGTTATCCTTTGGACTCAAATATTCTTCCACTAGTTTCTATATACCTTAGGATCCCCTAAAATGATTTTCAATCCATTCCATTTCCTCTATGCGTGTAGATCTAATGGAATATGAAGAGTTTTCTACTTGGCAATGTGAGATTCCTTCTCTTTTCTCCTCCCTCTTCCTCCTCCTTTCATTGTTTCTTGGTTTTCTATTCTAACCTAGTCTTTATAGAACTAGGTTTATGTTATACCATGGTTTTTGATGTAGGTTATTTTCATTTAGGTCTGGTATTCATAGTTTTAGGGTTTATAAACCCGCAACGGGTGGTTTCCGGTGTGCGTTTCCATTACGCCAAGGATTTGAGGTAGGATATCCATTGAACATGAATTTTTCATTAAAGTTTCATCATTTTAATATTTTACTCAACTGATATATATGTTTATTACTGTTTTTAAGCCTTTTTATAATTTTCTTGGTGTGCAAAATTTTTGATTAAGCCTTGTTTTGCGAAAGGTAGTGTTGTTTTATCATGAAAGTGCACACCAACGCTTTGTTTAATTGTTCGATTAACTTTCACACCTCTTTTGTGAGGTTCAGAACATGGTTTATGTCATTTTTAACATTTTTCAGTATATTTACTAAAATATGTCATGAAATTTTTGTTTTATTCCTTTTCAGGTGCTTAAAATAAATTGTTTTGTTTAAAAGTGCATGTCAAGTGTTCGGTAAATTGCCCGATTGGTTTTTATGTGTTAAATGTGATTTAAAAATTATTTTTTTGGATTTATAAATGCATTGGAAGAATTAAAAATGATATTTTTGGGTCCTTATATAGCTTTAAAATTTGGATTTGGGTTTACAAACAAATGGGTTTTGGTTTACAACATGTTTTGGCTCGAGTTGCTGGAAAATGGAAAATTTTACATCCTTATGAAAATGGATGTGTTTTGAATATGTAACCTGAGTGTTTTAAGGGATTTATAAATGTTTTTTAATGCTTAAAATGGTGTGTATACTCATACTTAATAAAATTTAAATGTATACCTTTTTAAAATTATAGTTTTGAGAAAACGTTTAAAGGCATGTTTGGCCTTTCCTAAAAATGAAGATTGAGTGTTTTATATGTATATACAATGTTGTGTCAATTGGGATTGTTTTATGGTCCATGAAATTATTTTGTTAAATGTTTTTAGGGATGAAAAATATTGTTGAGTATGGTTTTGTTGTGTTTTTACACATAAAAGAGTTCTTTTGAATGAGTTTTATGTGAAAAGCTTCAATACACTCTTTGAAATTGTTTTACGAAAACATTTAGTGGTTTATTGAATCGTAAAAGAAATGTGAAGAATGTTTGTGGGATATTTGTGTGTTTATGGTTTGGGAATGGAATTTTTATGTGAAATGTTTATTTTATAATATGTTTAACATGATTGAGCACTAAAGGGAATCCCGAGTATCTAGGTGGGAGGACATGTACTAGTACTGTTTCACGTAGCAAGTTTGACGATGACAACACTAACTAAACTACGATGACAATGATGTTGGGGGACCACTAAGTTATGGTTATGATCTATACTAGTGGCTTATGTGCACAAGAATAGATATTTATTATGGTTACTTTCACTGAGATACGAGGTACTTAGGGCTCACAACTAACTAGTGCCTAGGGGTGTTCCCATGACTTGTGCTCATTGGCTATTTTGTACTCACCATTGGCATATAGTGTGTTTGGTTGATAAATTCAGTAGTGTGTGTGATTTATTTAAAAGTTTAAATTCTTTAATGAATACATCTTAAAAACTATTTTCATTTTGAAGTTGCACCTCTTTGAAAATTGTTACGAGCACTCTTGTTTATAAAACATGAAAGTTTTTGTATGGTAATTTTTTTATATAGCATGGGACCTAATTTGGAAAACATAACTTTATATCTTTTATTTAATAATTTGAATTTATGTTTCTTTTATTTTAAAGGATGTACATTGGGAATTAAATATCAGGCCAACCTACTAAGTTTTAATACTCATGCCTATAGTCTTCTTCTGTTTTTAGCCCTTGTGCAGGTTTCAGCTTGAGTTCGATCACATTGGGTGATGTGTGATAATTGTGTTAGAGAGTTATTAGAGGGGTCACATGGAGTTATTTGGTTATTTGGTTTAGTCATTTGAGTTTTTGGTTTAGTTGTCTCTTTAGTTTCTTGTACAAATAATGTTCAGTTCAGTTTTTATATAAATGTATTTTGGGCTGTCCATTTCTTTCCGCTATTTGTTTGATTGTTTATATATAGAAAAAATCGTTCCCTTGTGTATTATATTAATGACTTTGGTGATTTTATCCATCCTGGGAGGATCAGGAACACATCTCGGGACTTGTCACGAGCTAGTCCTTGTGACCGGTTTAGGGTCAACTCGGGCTGGTTCATGACAGGTGGGAAGATAAATCCTGAATATAAAAGAAAAATATAAAAATCAAATTCTGATGAAGAGTGATTGAGAACAAGGTTAGTATAAAGTTAATAATAATAAATCCATAAATTTGAGATGATTTAAAGGACCATCTGGTTCATCAGATAAGAAGGTACTAGGATAACATTTTATTTCAAGATCCATTTCCTAAATTTGAAAAACATGAGAAGAAATACTTACTCGATTTTAGTATAATATCATCATTGGTCATGCCTTGAACAATTTCCACTTTATCTCTTATTAAATTAAATGAAGTTGAAATTTTCATTCCTGAAGTGTTTGTAGATCATGCGATCTATAAATATAATGATAGTTCATTCCATCCATCTTTATCACAAAAAAGGATATCAAAAGTAATAAAATATGAATAATTCTACCTATGGTGAGATAATACTTAATTCTAAAAAACTCCATGTAATGTTTAACTTAAACTTTCCATAAATTGATAACCTGACAATCCTTATAAAAGATGAAAATCCAAAACTATAAAATAAGGTTCACTAACAAGGCTTAACATTTATCCCCCATATATCATAAGGTATCTCTTGTTGGTAACATTCCAAAAATCTGAGCACCTTCATCATGTATTCTCTTGAGTCATGGTAAAAACATTCATTATAATATATCATTATTGAAAACATGCATGTTTCCTTATTCCATAAATTATTGGATTATTCTTTAAGTACAAAAAATTGTATACTTCATCCATGATAACATAACCCTATTGTCAACAAATCCATAATTAGTTCCCATGGAACTAGCATCATATAATTTAATTATTCAAATCCAACATATCTTTATCTAAACATCATTATCTTAACATAAGGAACATATTAAGGGTAACCTTTCCCTTAATCATATGTTCTACAAGTATATCACCGTTACCTTAAATAACTTTTCTATGCCCTTAAAACTATTAAACATATCCTTTCCAATCCTTAATGAAAGTCATATACTGAAAACACTTATATATTTCATGATTCATATAACATAATCTTGGAATTCCGAAACATATACAACTCAATCATCCAAATTTATTCTTAAACTATAACTCAAGATCCATCATATTATTCTTTTCTAAAATATTAATCATGTTATAAGGTTTCTTAACATTAATCTGACAGAGATTCTTAGGTTCAAAGTAAATAATAACACTTTGAACATCCCATAACTTTCACATTTCATTTAGAATCTCTTTATCCTCAATAGTATAAGCTATATTTGTTCCACCTTCATGATTATATTCATGATATTTACACATAGAAAATTATTTTTCATAATTCCCATACTTTCTACATTTGAAAAATTCAAGGTTAACTATGTTCTATCTATTTATAGCTATTGAGTAAGACCTGAAAGAAAAGTGTGAGAAATACGTATTAGAGATTAAAAACACATAAATAAGGTAAATTACTTATAATATTTCAATTTTTGATATCTTAGGTTTAATTCTAGGTTATTCATGATTATCACAAAAACTACAGGATTATAACCTATACTTATAATTATCCTTAGGAAATCCCAATTCATATCCTTAGAAATAGATCTAGGGATATCACTAAAGTTTTTTCATCCTAGTTTCCAAAGGTTGAACAAACCATTGCTCTGATACTAACTCTAATGAACCAAGCTTGATGTACATGGAAAATAATTTTATATTACATAAAAATAAATACATTACACAAACAGATGCCCACAAACCATACTAGTTTAGTGTCTTTTTAAACTTGGAACAAATTATTCTAATTTGGTGAAATATCTTCAAGATCTCCCATAAATATCTTCCCATTTAGTCTTCCTACCTAAAGCCTTTATTTATATCATGGGAAAAAGAAAACATAAAAAGTTTGATCTAAAATGCTCAGTAAGGGTAATCATGGAGAAAATAAAACAAAATATAAACATAATAATGTGAAAAAATGTACATAAATTTTTAATTTCAAAATCTTGAGTCATGAAATTAATCTTGGTAGTTTGTAAGGCATAAATCATAAAGGAACACGAACCAAGATAAATTAGCATTGGCATAAAACATGGAATTATGGAAAACAAATAAGAATATAAAATAACTTCCATATTATCCAAGGATCATTGCAAATACCATCATAGAGGATAAAGTCCATTACTAAACCGAGTTCACACCTCATTCCAACCCTTTATTACTCAATCAGATTTACTTATCGTTCCAGCCCTGTATTACTAAACCAGATTTACTTGTTGTTTGAGCCATGTATATCTCATGAGATATAAATCTTTACCCAATTAATTTGATGGATATATAGGTCCCACCCAATACATAATTAAAACCACACATATGTGTGCCACAAAAATATAAATCATTAATCCTGACATAACCTAAGGAATAAAATGGGTTTCTTAAACATCATTCCATCATAACATAATATATATAAAACAAATGGATTTAATGAATAGAATTCCATTATAAAATAATCAACCATAAGAATAATTTGGATAGTAAATGTGAAAAATATCCTTAATTGTATTTGGAAAATAATTTTAATAAAACACTTGAAATTAATTTTTGAGGAAAATATCCTTTCTTCTTCTAAAATATATTTTTTATCAAAATGATGCACAATTTTAAAAGAAAAGAATTTATTTAAAAATAAACTTTAAATCATGTAAATGTAGCTTCCTGGAAATAAGGATTTATAAAAGCATAAAAATCCATTCATTTCGTATAAGTTAATAGAGAACATTCTTCTCATACTTTTATTGGAATGTCAAAAAGCACCTCGTACCAAAAACGACTAAATATTTCTTTTATACCAAATAAAAATTCACTAATGGGAAAAATTGACTTTAAAAATTTTTAGAAGGATATTACTAATAAATATTTAGGAAACATGGGTGTGGATTATAAATATACTCCAGTAAATACTTACGTATAGAAAATATCAGATAATAATGAGATTGAAAAATTATCCCTCACCTTAGGTCCTATATCCTTTATATGTATCTGAACCTCCTATATAATGATTTAAATGATTTTTTTGACTTATTACAAAATCATATTCATTTTAATGATATTATATATGATCATATTATCATACATTTTCTAAAAATATTTAATTATTACTAGTTATTCAAGTATTAACTACTTTATTTTATTATGCCTGTTTTGTTGAAAAAGTATCAGTTCTCCTTATTAGTTCATATTTATATAATTAAAAAATGATATTAAAATAATATATATCATATTTATTTATTCTATACATTTATATAATCATTATTTAATGGATATCATGTAGAATGGGCTGCATCGCATTGTGGAGAGGGTATGCCATACGTACACACGAGCGATGATGTCATTTATTTAATTACGAAATGGTATCAAAGTGGATGGTATATATATTTTTAATGAATAATTAACTTGTTATAATAATCATATATAGTTATTATTTATATCATTATACCCATACAAGTCAAGTGGTGGTGAAAAACAGATTAAACCACTGCTTGGAGACGGTAAGCCATACATACATACTTGTGGTGTTTTCATTTTTCGTAGGATGAATAGAAGTTGGAATATGGTTTTTATATAATCTTAATAAAATATCAGTATAAAATTGATAATAGAATAATTAATTTATAATGAAAACAACTCACTAAGAGGAATTAGAAGAAGATATAATTTGAAAGAATCGTTAGAGGAGATTACCTCTTCTTCGACGAGCTCCCTCTAGATCTCCTCTTAATGAAACTAGAGTTGGTATTTTGAGAAGCACCAAACCTATAGAATGTGACTAATGAATTTTATAATGGAAATAGGAATGGTATGGTATATATTTAAGGCTCAAGGTGAATTAAAATTTTGAGGGAGGATGTGCCTTTTTATAATTAAGGTGACCGACCATTTGGAATCTCTAAAAATATTAATTTATAATAAAATAAAAGCACATAAAACCCACAAAAATGTCATAGTTTAGAATATTAGATTATATAAGGTTGTAATATCATTAAAAAAGTAATTTTGGACAAGTTTTTATATTAATTTAAACCTTATTGTTTCAATTTAACACTTATTTATTCTATTTTATTTTAACATTACTTCAATATTAAAAGGGTGAAATATTTATTTATTTATTATAAATTAAATCATAAATAAAAAATTTAGATCATTTTATATCAAATAATAATTATAATAATTTGTAATTTTTTATGATTTTTAAATAATTTAATAAAATATTGTTTTGAAAAAACAGCAATAGTGTCAAGTTTGACACTATTCAATTCTTAGATTTTTAAAAATATCAAGATAAGATTTTATACTCCAATAATATATTTTATTATATCACTAATGGGTCTAAGTAATCTATAAAATTCATTGGACATATTGGAGGAACAATCCAGAACATTCCAGAATCCCCGACCTTTTAACGGACTAAGGTGCAACAAGACATATATTTTGTAAGCTGAAGTATAACCAAGACACTAAGATGATTATATTGAATGAAAAATAATAAACAAAAAATAAACCACATTGAAAATATAGACAATATTTTTGCACTAGAAAAGCTATAACATAGTACAATTTCAATGTCCTTGATAATTCATTTAATATTCCACAATCTGATATCTTTCATTGGTTCTGTCAAAATCTATATATAGATTTCATTCATGCACGACAACTTTAAAAATTATAATTGCATTTATAGCTGTATGATCAATAACTCAAATATTCTAGATTTTGTATCTCTTCTTTTCCTAAAGTAGCAGATGTGTATGTGAATCCAACAAGCTACTTTATAGTTTTTCATGCTTATTTCCTAGATATTGTTCAGTTGTATTTCTTCATTAGATGTGCATGTAAAAATTCTTTAGAATTGATTCTATATTTTTGTAAGTAATTTTTTTTAAACATACAATAATATATATATATATATATATCACTCTTATACCCACACACTATTCATTTAATCTTTAATATAATATTTTAAAACTAATTCTCATAGGATGAAAAATATAAATGATTAATTATAGAATAATTAAAACAAATAAAACAGTTAATATATCTATATAGTAAATCTAAATATAAAAATATATGAAAAACAAATAATATATTTTTTTTATTTCGAAAAAAATTTGTGAAGTCATACGATATGCGTATGAATTTCTATACCCATTAATGAATTTTAAATATTTGATAAGTATTTGAGTATTTTTTAACACTTTGAAAATATTATAAAATTTTAAGTTAGTTTCATTTGACTTTAATGTATAATATATAACATATGAAAAAATATATGACTTCATAAACTGAGTGCTAGTCTTCAGATTAATGTGTATGACTTTAGAAAAATATATAACTTTGAAAAATATTATGAATTTTAGAAATATTATAAGACTTTAAATAAATCCCATATAAATTTATATTTTCATATTAATTCAGATTAAAACACATTAATTCTACTTTTTCATAATATTTACAAAATCATATGACTTTATAAAATACGGAATATATGAATTTGATTTTTTTGTATGAATTCAAGACTTAGATAGATTTTCCAAACATATTAAAGGCATAAGAGTCATAAAAAATCTATGAATTTTTTTAGAACTATCAAATAATTTCATAATTAACAAAATAAAAATAATATAAATAAATAATTAAAATGGATATAATAAATAAATAAATAATAAATGAAGAAGTAATAAAGATAACAATGAATATTTAACCAATAAGTAAATAATGCTATGAGAAATTATAATTTTCCAATTATAAAAAATTAAGAATATGATTCATAACACATATCATACAAGAATTTATTTTTCTATGAAATTGGTTCATAGGACACATGATGAACGCAACGAAAAATTTAATAAACAATATTAGAAATAATATTTTGTTCTAAAAATAATAAAATCTTAATTTTTTTATTTACTCATATTATAGTGAATAAAATAATAATTTTTTTATTATCAAATCATAATAAAGTGAAGTGTAGAGAATCAATTCAACAACTGTAAGTCATGTATCTGGTCGTACATGTGTTGCTACAATTGTCATTTTTCACTAGGTACACACCGAGTAATTGTTGGCATGTCATGTGGTTATAAATGACTAAGCATTATTATTAGCATAATTTTGCAACTACACAATGTGCAATGGATGTCATACACAATATGTCATTTGTGTTTATAACCACCATCACACACTTTATACATTTATGGCATGCTGTGTATAACGACCCATAGATTATAAGTGATATTCTTTTCCTGAATAAAAATGCATTATATTATATTATATATAGTATTATATATATAAAACACATACAAAAACCAATAAAATTTATTTCATTATTAGATGTAGTTACATTACTTAAGAACTAAATCCATGAAAATTTCAAACATTACAAGGGGACAATAAATAGAAAATAGAAAAACTACAATGGGAAAATTCAAATCACCCTGATTTTCTAGAATCATTTCCCCATGAAAAACAATATATAAAAGAAATATAAAATTATTAATATAATCAATATCTTATAAAATGAAAATATATATTTTGTGAGTAATTTTATTTAATTTTTAATTAAGTAATGATGAGGTATTCATAGGAGGTAATATGATCATTGGAATAATAATTTGATCATTGGAATAGTAACTTGACCGTTAGGAATCATAACCTGACCATTGGGAATAGTAGTATGGACTAAAAATAATCAAATTTTCTATAAAAAATATTTATCATTAGTGATTTAAGAAAATATAAATATTATAATTCTATTAAATAAATATCAATATTAAAAAATCAAATAAATTATAAGCATTTTTTCAATAAATTATATATCAATATAATTCATAAAAATCATAATTTTATATTAAAAATTAATATTACCTATGATATAAAATTATTTTGATAAAATTAATTTCATTTTTGGAATTGCCGCATAAAAATTTTCTAATACTTATTTTTTGGTAATTTTCCAAAATACTTCAATTTTTTAAACGAATAGTAGAATATTATTTTTCCAATACCACACATTTTATGACATAATGATTTTAAAAAATGACTAAATAAATTAGAAATTAGTTATTTCAACCTAAAATCTATTTAGTAAGATAAATAGACCATTTAAAAATACCAAACATAGTTTCCAAATCTAGAATTTATTTTCCAAATTCTAAATTTTAAAGTATTCCATTAAAGTAATATTTTTTTTTCATTTTCCACCATTTATTTTGATTAAAATAATAAATTATAATTATAAAGTGTTTCATAGTCCTAAAATAAGGATATTTTATAATAATAAATTTTATAGTGTAAAAACTATCACTATTCAAAGGTTTAGCTTAGATATTATATTTTATTCAATATTTTATCCTTAAAATACCCCTCTTTTCAAGTATAAATACCTCCTCTCTCTCCCCTTGAAAAAACACTACTATATAATTTAAAAAATCAAAATATCTACCCAAATATTATATCTTAATACCATTATAATCGTTAGGGATGTTCTTGGGTAAACAAAATTCATGCATCAAAGGGGTTTAGTGTCATACAAGTGAAGAAACTCTGAGAAAAGAGTAAGTTTTTTTCAACTATTTTATCATTTTATTCTTCTCATCACCATTTCCTAATTAATTTCAATAATAAATATTCTAATATTAATTAATAATTAAGCTAAAACTATATTAATTATGTTAAACTAATATAAAAATTATATTTATGAAGTTTTTAATTTTTATACTTCACTTTCTTCTCATTTGGACAATGTCCAGTTAACAGTTGGTTAATGCCAAAAAGGATGTTTCCAAATACTTAATTATCACCACCATTATAGATTGTTATAATAAATTATTTATTATATATAAATATATTGATATATATATATATATATTAATATTATTGAACAAATCATACTTATATATAGATGATCTTGAACAAAAATAGAGAAATCGAAACAAAACTGGATATTTTTAAGGAAAACATGATATCAAAATGATTCACCTTTAACAAATGGAATTAAGGAATAAAATACCATCATTATAATTGACAAATAGTGAAAAAATTACCGTAAAATACATTTGGTTACATTTTTTAATAAACATAATATTATTATTCAGGATACAGAAAAGCGATGAAATAAAGTGGGATATAAGGAAAGGGGATTCTCAAACCCAATTATTTATTTCAGGTTATCTTCTAATTCAAATTTTTTCATTATGTATATTCCTATAATATCATTAAAAACTCCTTTCAATATTATTTCCATTCTATTTTAATTTATATACATGATTATACCTTTTAAAAATGATTTCTAAGCCAAAATACAATGAGTTTTTAAAGAGGATTTATTTTACACAACAACGTATTGACTCCCCTTAAGTTGTTTCTTATCAACTTAATAATGACGATGTTTAATACCAAAATATGTTTTACATTATTCATTTGGGAACCCTATAGGTTATTCATTAATGTATTCTTTATGAAACTTTTATGAGACCCATTCCTTTTGATGGGTTAATTTCATGATTACGATTGATATATGTTCCCATTCAGTGAGGTATGCATGAATATAAAAATTTTATGATGTGACGGGTGGAAAAAAATTATATATACCTATAATTCATTTTTAATGTAATATATCTCATGATATTATGTGTATTATGCATGAAAATGATGCAATTTGTTTTTTCAGAATTATGATGTTATAATTTATTCACATATATTTTGCATGAACATGATGCTAACTTTGTTCACAACTATGTGTGGTATTTTAACAATGATAGGATGTTTCATTATTATTAATATGCTACATTCCATGCCTTTATCAAATGTGTGCCTCCTGATTATGATTTTGATCATATGCTTATGATATATTTATACTGATTATATTCACCCATGCAGTACTTAATCATACCTCATATTCCTCCCCTTACTGGCCTTTTATCTCACCCCTTTCATTGATATATACCCTCAGGTGATTACATGTACCATGGAGAACATGAGATATTTTATGACGATAAAGAATAAATATTTAAATAATGATTAATTTTTATTATGTATAAGTGATGTATGATCTAATTTTCCCAAGATACTAAAACTTTCGATCCTTGAATGTATTTTTATTATGTTTATCTTCAAAATGATGTAATATTAATATAAGAAAAATTTAGGTTTCTATAGTTGGTATCAGAGCATAGTTTAGTTAATTTGGTAATTAGGGTTAGAAAACGTTGGTTAAAACCACAAGGATAAGTCTATGTACCGGTAAACATCCTATGTTTTGGTGAAGTTTATAAGTGCATGGTTTATGATAAATGTAATCTTTGTATGGATAATACAAGTGGATATGGCTCTTTTCAAATTGTACCTAGGGAAAACAACCCCAAAAGGGATCATTAGGCATTAAATTTATCATCATCTAGTGAAAGATAAAAATTCCTTTTTGTACTCCTGGTTTGACACTCCCAGTTCATATGATTCAGTTAATCAAAAACTTTATAAAAACCATTATGAAGGATAAATACCAAAATTAATTATTCCTCTTAAAATTCGAGAAGGATTAATGTATGTGATCTTAGAATAATCATTTTAGGAAAAGTGTAAGTAGAGATATCCTATAAGATATAACCGTAGAATTAAATTTCATATAATAATAATTTATTTATTCATTATTTATTGACATATATTTTGGTCAAAACATTTCTATTTTATAAAATGGTAGGAACTAGGATAAACAAGACTAAAAAATCATGTAAGGGATAATGTAATGATTGTCCAAACAAAATTTCCAATTCCATGGGTTGTAGAGTTTATAACTTTAGAGAAATACATACCTAGCTGTATCAAGATTTGAAAAATAAACTAAATCATGTGTAATGACCACATTCTCCCAGGAAGGAGAAACTAGATATCAAGTCTTTTATGTGCCAAATACCACTGAAATTTAGCTGGTCTATTGAACCAATTTTCATAAAATAGTTGCTTGATATAGTAGAGAATATCTTTTTGATATCCACTGTTCTAATAAGGATAAGGTTACTTTTATATTCTATTATTTGTATAGAGAGGCTGATCAATGGTGGATGTTGATAAGGAAGAAAGCGTCAAAGAATAAAATGGATGAAATGGAGTAGGAAAAATTTAAGATGTTATTTCTTAACCAGTATTTTTTTAAAACTCTTAAAAAAAAGATATAAAGATAATTAATAGAAATTATGCCAAAGTAGGGTGAATTTTTCATGGATTATGAGGCAACTTTCACAAGGCTTGAAAGACACACTTCCCATTTTGTTATCAAAATGATAGAAAAATAGACAGATTCTTCATTAGTTTTAAACCGCACCTTCAAAAGGCTCTAGATATCTTAGAATTTGAGAGTTACACATAAGAATTTTGATATTCTATTAAAATATAGAAGTATTTTGGATAATTTACCCATGGTTAGGGATTTAATAAATTAAATATGTAGTTTCATGGTGGAGGATCAAATGAAAAATTAGGAAAACAAATCTAACCCCCTACATGTCAAAAATATTGGAAGAAGCATCATGGGAATTGCCTCAATGGGACAATGAAATGCTTCAAGTGATGTATATAAGGCCACCAAGGCCATGAATTTCAAAAAGTCATGAATAATATTGTCAACATGATGAATAAAATTCAGGAAACACCTATGGTTTAATGCTCCAATTGAAGGGATCTAGGTCACTATGAAATACAATGCACTAAACCACATGCTATAAAGGGTAATTGACACTAACAAACAGCAAAGAAGAAGAAGAAATGGAAATATTATACCATCACAACCATTGATATGGGACACGAAAATGAGTTCATACAAGGTACACTTCATATTCTATCAATAATGGAAAATTTTAATTTGATTCTTATTCTATTCATTCCTTTATATCCTAAATTTTTTCTAGAATAGTTGAATCAAAACCCCAAAATCTTTAAGTAGGTATATCCATAAAAGAAAATAGTAGGGTGATTAATGAAACCCAATTGGTGGACTCTTCTAATATTAGTGTCAGTGGGAATATATTTCTAGTGAATCTCATAATACCCACTTGGTGAAATTTGACACTATACTGGGCATGGATTGGATCTCATTATATAGATCTCACAATAACTATCATGAAATGGAAATATATTTCTATATTTTTAACCATACCATAATCTTATAAAAATGTGAGGATAATCATTAATCTCTTTTTTAAAATCCATTAAAGGTATGGGTGTTGATACATAGTAAATAATGACACCTTTATCGAATGGTTTTGTTGAAGTAAAATACCAACCTTGAGAAAATTCACATTGTGAGGGAATAAACTAATGTATTTACTAAAGAGTTTCCCAAAATTACCCAAGATCTGTGATAGAGTTATCAATAGAACTCATACCCAAATCCACTCCTACCACCAAATTACCCTAGATTATTTCCCTAATCAAAATGGTAGAGTTAATGAAGCAACTACTAGAGAATTTGGACAAAGGGTTCATATTCCCTAGTGCATCTACTTGGGGTTCATCTATGCTCTTAGTTAAGAAAAAGGATGGATCAATATAGATATGTATCGATTACCTATAGCTCAACAGGATTAACAAAAATAAAAAGTATCCACTACCTAGGATTGATGAATTATTTGATAAAATCTAAAGAGTTAAATACTTATCAAAGGTGGATCATCATTATAAATAACATCCACTAAAAAAAAGATATATTCAGAATAAAACTTTCTATACATGGTATAGACACTATAAGTTCATATTTATTACCTTTGGACTTACTAATGTACCTAAAATATTTATGGATTTGAATAATAGATCCATTAGTGACGACCCTGAAAAATTTGTGATAATATTTATCAATTATATTCTCATTTAATCCAAGATAAATAAGAAACATGAATATAATATAAGATTTTACTGGTGATATGAATAAAGGAGAAAATGTATGTTATGTTTAGCAAGTATGAATTTTTGATACAATAAGTTACATTCTTTGGGTACGTGATCTCAAGTGAGTAAATTTCTACGGACCCTTTAAGGAAAATGAAATCGAGGAATTTACCAAGCCAACTAGTGTCATGAAAATCCATAGATTTCTTATCTTAACTAGGTACTAATGATATTTTGTGAGAAACTTATCATGATTTCCTAGCCCAATTACCGAGTTAGCACAAAATTAGTAAAGTGTTTCTAGATATAATAATCTAAGGAAAGTTTTAATAACATCAAGAAGATTCCAATCACTACTCATGTACTCCCACCACCAAGTAGATAAGGTTTTGTGATACACAATGATGATTTTAAAAATAAGTATTAGGTAGTGTAATCATATAGAATGAAAATGTGATATCCTATTCCCCATTATATTTGAAGATCTATGATTAGAAATACCCGAATCATGATCTAGAGTTAGATTATATGGTCATCAAATTGAAGATTTGGTGACACATCCTCTATAGTGAGATGTGTGAAATATATAGAGATCACAAGAGTGTAAAGTATATATTCACACAAAAAAGAGTTTGACACGCATTAATGAATATGGTTAGAGATTATCAAGAACTATGATTTCCCTATTCACTACTATATTATAAAGGTGAACTAGGTAGATGATTCTCTTAGTAAAAAATAACCCTATAATCTATATATGATGTGGATTGAGAAGGATCCAATATTCATGGATATACAAAGGACAGAACTGAAAATCATAGTGGTAGGGAATTCATCCTACCTTTCCCAAATGATTTCCCAACCATCTATCCAAGGGAATACCAAGGAGGCACAAATGGATGATCTAGAACTTCAAAAGAAGGTGAAATAAGTAAAGTAGGAGAAACTTCTTGAATTCAACATCAATGAATATGATTTCATTTAGTTAGGAACTATAATTTATGTGAATAATCACCTGAGATAAATAATGAGATAGTGGATAATGAACATATATTATCTTTATTTATCTATCCTGGAAGCACCAAGACATATCATGATCTTTGGGAGCACTCTTAGTGGGACAACATGAAGATGGAGATCATCGAGTACAAAAGTACAAGGGGATGATGAAACCATTTTCCATACCCACCTAGAAATGATATAGCATCACAATAGACTTTTTTACTAGTCTCCCGAAGACATCTAAAGGAAGAAATGTGATATGGTTTGTGATGGATTAAATCACCAAACAACCTAATTCATCTCTGTTCAAAAATATTTCTCTACTGAACAACTTGATAAGATACACATAAAGGAATTGGTGAGATTACACTGGGTGTCACTATTAATCATCTTTGATCATGATCCCAGGTTTACTTATACATTCTGGAGAAGTCTTCAACATGATCTGAATACTAAATTGAATTTTTAGGACCTTTCACCCCAAATTGTTGTCCAATATTAAAGAACCATTCAAACACTTTAGAGCATACTGATTGGATGCTCAATGGAATTTAAATGTATATGAGATCAACATATCCCATTTGTTGAGTTCTCATACAAAAAAATTCCCCTGAATCATTCAAAGGGATCCATATAAAGATCTATATGGGAAGAGGTGTATAACTCCTACTTGTTGGGATGAAGTTGGTAAAAAAATATAACTAGATCTAATCTTGGGAAATAGATAACTGAGAAGGTTCAATGTATCCAACATCATATAAAATATTCTCATAGTCGGGAGAGGATATAAGATGATAACCATTGAAGGAACTTAGATTTTGAATTTAGAGACACATTTTCTTAAAAATTACACCATTGAATAGAGTCATGTGGTTTAAAAATAAATTGAATCTTATCACTAGGTTCATTGAACCATTTGATATCATTGATTTCATAGGAGAAGTGGCCTATCAATTTTTACTTCCACCAAATATGGATCAAGTTCAGGATGTGTTATAAGTATCTATAATGAGGTAGTATGTACCTGATCCCTCACAGGTATTGAATATAAAGGTGGTACAATAAGATAATGAAATCTATTATTAGGAGAATCTAGTGAATATCTCAGATTATGAAGACAATTTTCTACGCAATAAGAGAACTCACCTTTTCAAAGTGTTATGGAAGAACTATAAATATAAAGATGTGATGTGCGAACTAGAGGGAATAATGAAATATAATTATCCTCATCTATTCTCAACAGAGAATATGAGTTGAAATTTTAGGGATGAAATTTCTAAAATGTTGAAGAATGTAATGAGCCAAAGTTTATAAGTGATACTAGTTTATTGAATACCACTTTATAATATAAGTAAACTAATCGACATATTAGAAAATAAAAATATAGAACCTTTGGTAGAATTTTAGTTAATTTTGAATGAAATAATGAATCAGTATTTATATGAGGTAATATGACCATTGGAATAGTAATGTTACCACTAGAATAATAACTTGACAATTGGAATAGTAACTCGACTCTTAGGAATAGTAACCTGATAGTTTTTAATAATATTTTGGCCTAAAATTAATCAAAAATTATATAAATAATTAATATTTATCATGATTATTTTAATAAAACAGAAATATTATAATTCCATAAAGTAAATATCAATATTTAAAACTCAAATAAATTGCAAGCACCTTTTTAAAAAATTGTATTCTAATGTAATTCATAAAAATATTAATTTTTATATTAAAAATTAATATTTTATAAGTTATAAAATCATTTCAATAAAATGAATTTCTTTTTTAGAATTGGTTTGATAAAATTTTACAAGGGTTATTGTTTTTGGTAATTTTCAAAAAAATTTCAATTTTTATGTGAATAGTAAAAATATTATTTTTCAAGTACCTCATGTTTTATAACATAATGATGATGTAATATTGACTTAACAAATCCCAAATTGGTTATTTCAGCCCAAAATATGTTTAATAATATAAATGGGTCATTTAAAAACAATATATTAAAATTTTAAACCTAGAAATTATTTTCCAAAATCTAAAGTCTAAAGTATTCCATTAAATGAATATCTTGTCATTTTTCAAATTTCATTTTGATTAAAATAATAAATTATAATTATTTAGTGATTAATTTTCCTAAAATTATGTTATTTTATAAAAACATATTTCATAATATAACTAATATTACTATTTAAAGGTTTACATTTGATACTACATTTTATGAAATATTTTATCCTTAAAATACCCTTCTTCAAAAGTATAAATACCCACTCTCCCTCCCCTTAGAAAACCAATCCTATTTCACTTAGAAAAGAAAAATATATATCAAAATCCCCTCTCTTAACCAACTTAGAATCCTTAGGGATGTTTTGGAGTAATCCAACTCCAAGCATCAAGGGATTTTAGTGTCATACAAGAGAAGAAACACCGAGAAAAGAGTATATCAACTCTTATATCATTTCCACTTATCTTACGATTTTTTCAAATTAGTTTCAAAACCAAATATTCTAAGATTAAAAAATAATTGTTTTAACATTATATTATTGATGTTAACCTGATGTAAAATTATATTTATGAAGTATCTGTGTTACATTCTTTCTTTTCTTCTTCTTTGGACAATGTCCTGTTAACAGTCGGTTAACCGCTAACAGGGATATTTCCAACTCCTTAATTATCAACAACCTTATGGATGGTTATAAAAAATTATTTATGATAAATAAATTTATAACTAAATTTATTTTAATATTATATAACTAATTCTACTTATGTATAAATGACCATGAAAAAAAATAGAGAAATAAAAAAAATGGGATATTTTTTAAGAAAACATAATATAAAAAAGTTTCACCTTTGACAAATGGAATTAAGGGATAGAATCCAATAATTATAATTAATAAACTATTAATTTTTTTTCTTTATCCACTTCTAGTAACATGATTTAATTAACTTATGTTTTTTATTCAGGAGATGAAAAAGTGACGAGATAAAGCATGATTTATGGTAAGGGGATTCTCAAACCCAACTCTTTATTTTGGGTTATCTCCTACTTTACACTGTTTTTAGTATATATATTCTTATAATATACTTAAAAATAAATTTCAATATTCTTTCCATTATCTTTTTGGGGATATACATGTTTCTAACTTGTAAAAATGATTTCTAAGGAACAATACAATGGATTTTCAAAGAGGATTTATTTTCCAAAACATTGAATTGAATCCTCTTGAGTTGTTTCTTAACCAATCAAGAATGATGATGTTTTATGCCAAAATATTTTTTCCATTATTCATTTAGTAACCATAATGTTTATTCATGGAATTATCATTTATGAAAATTTTATGAAATACATTTCTTTTCATGAATTAATTTCACGAGTACAATTGATATATGTTCCCTTTCCATGTTCCATATATAATTATGATCATTTTATGATGTTATGGGTGGGACTAATATTATATATCTCTACAATGCATTGGGTAATGTGGTAAATCTCATAGGATTATGTGTATTATTAACTAAAATGATGTTATATTTTTTCAAGATTATGATGTTATGATTTATGCACAAATTTTATGCATGAGCATGATGCTAGAATTGTTCAAAACTATGTGTAGTATTTGAACATTGTGATATGATGTTTCATTATTATCCATATTCCATATTCCATGCCTTTATAAAATGTTTCCCTCATGATTATGATGATTATCCTATTCTTTTGATATGATGATATTGATTTTTCTCTCCCATGTATTATTGATCCATGTCCCATATTCCTCCCCTTACTGGGATTTTAGATCACCCCTTTCTTTGATGTATATCCTCATATGATTACATGGACTATGGGTAAATTTAGATATTTTAGGAGGATAATGAAGAATTATTTAAATAATGTTTAATTTTTATTATGTACAAGTGATATATGAGCCTAATTTTTCAAAGAAACTAAACCTTTTTATCCTTGAATGTATTAATATTATGTTACTTATTTTAAAAATGATGTAACAGTATTGTAAGAGAAATTTGGTTTATTATAATTAGTATCAGAAAATAGTTTATTTAACTTGGGAGTTAATATTATAAAATTTTGGTGAAAACCATACGGAAAATTCTATGTATAGGTAAATATCCTTAGTTTTTGTAATTTATAAGAGTGCAAGGTTACCAACTAATGAAATAATTGTCTAGATACTAAAAGTTGATGTATCTGCAACCAAGCTATACCTAGAAATAATAACCCCAAAAAGGGAACATTGGGAATTGAATTGATCATCACCTTATGAATGAAAAAAATTCCTTACTGCACAACTGGTTTGATACTCCTGGGAGATGTGATTTTTTTAATAAAAAAATTAAACCTTATGAAGGATAAATACCTATGGTAATTATTCCTCTTACAGTTAGAGAACAATCAAAGTATGTGATCCTTGAAGCATCATTTGAGGAAAAGTATAAGTGTAGGGAACCTATAAGATATTAATTTAGAATTAATTTGTGTATAAGATTAATGTTTTTATTTATTCTCCATTGAATTAAATTTTCTTTAGAACCTTTTTTTTTAGAAAATTATTGGAACCAAGAGAAACTAGACCAAAAACTAATATAAGGGACAATTCAATTATTTACTAAATGAAATCCCTAATGACATTCGAGTTTGAGTTTAAAAATTAAAGGAGATGATTACCAGGATATATCAAGCTATGAAAACAACTTGAATCATGTGTAATGGACACCTTAGATCAAGAAGAAGTGACTAGATATCAAGTATTTTATACAACAATGACCACTGACATTTAGTGGGTCTTCCTATCAACTTTTCACAGAACAATGGGTTAACATAGTGGAGAATATCTTTCTAGTGCACCAATTTCCTCAGAAGGAGAAGGTTACTTTGGACATCTATCACTTATATGAAGAGGCTGATAAATGGTGGACATTGATAAGCAATCCAAAGTTGAAGTATGAAATGGAAGAAATGGAATGAGAAGACATTAAAAAGATATTTTGTAAAAAGTATTTCCATTGAAATCATTAAACAAATATGGATATAGAATTCTTAGAACTTAAGAAAAAGGAGGGTGAATATGTCATGGTTTATGAGATAATCTACCAATTGAACCTAAAGTGGTTCATTAATGAAATATATAACATTATATAAGTCATTTGGACGATCCTTATATTATATAAGTCATTCGGATGATCCTTATATTCATTAGGATATGATTTCATTTCTATAAAAAAATACCAATGACATGATCCAAAGGCATAGGAATGAGATAATATCCCCATTCTAATTGGGGCTCACCAGCTCAGTTTGGCGCATGTCTCAAAACAGACACACATTCCTATCATAAAAGGCTAGTGGTATACTCCAAATACATGGGGTCACGATCATATACCCACTAAAATTGATTTTGTCAATATAATATGTAAATCACCACAAAGTAGGCTCATATCTCTGCTAATGATGTTACTCGGCATATTCCAGTAGCTCACAGAATCCATAATCATATACATACTTCCATCGATGAAATACTGAAACAAAATCCTTTAGACGATATAGAGGAGGAGGATCATATCCCTTCTCCCATTCTAGAGGTCCATCAGAATATTCCTACAGGGAGTTCATATTTGAACTAGGATCGTAACCCCACTTCATCTAGGATTGATTACCATATTCTAGACACCACCCATACATGAGTTCCTATTTCTATAGATCATACAAAATCTCATTGAAATACTCAAGATGATTATTATCAATAGGCTCATATCCTTAAAATAGAAAATGGTTATCAATATATTCTGGAAACTGCTATGTAATATGATCATATCCCTACTCAACCCTATATGAAAAGTCATCATATTCCATCAATGATGCATAATGAGGATCATATCCCTGATATGATCAATACAAGTGTCCTTTAGTTTGTGTAATGCATACATAGAAAACATCAAGGGTTGGTGAACTCTTCAACTGAAGTAGATGGTGATCACTACCTTGATAGTCCACCTTAAAATGTGAATAGATGGATCATAAGGACTCCACTTATAATGTCTCCCATAGAAAACCTCCCCATGGTAATATCTCTACTGGATAAGGAAATCCTCCACTTTACAAAAAACCTTTATATAGAGAGGTTCCCAAAACTAAGACACCTTCATATAGAGAGGTTTTAAAAACACCAAGTTTAACCATATATAGTTACCCATTAACTATTATCAGCACTTCGCCGTGTTTAGGTGATCCAAAGAAGAAACCTTTGTGGTATAACCAGAAGTAGGCATATAGTTTTGGGGAATAAGAGGCTAACATGGATATATGGATAGAGTTATCTAGAAGCAACCCCCCAACCATGTTCTGTCCCATCACCAATTATGACTCTGAGATATCGAATAAGCTAGAGAATGATCACATGCCATACCTATGATAGAAAATGTGGGAGACTCATAAGGGTTTTAAGCCTAGACACCTCCATTATCATGCATATGAGGGTAATATCTAGTTCATAAATACACTCTATTTTCATCTATAATTGGTTGCATTTCTGATATCATAGATCCTAGGGATGGAAGATCATGACTCACTTTCATTCTTAAAAAATCAATATCTCTTATGGATTCATAAAATGAATATTCCTGGATCTTGATGTGTTCCTCAATCCATAAATGGATCTTTACAACTTTCTTTCCATATTGGAATTATTTGGTGACACCAACCATTATTGTTGTGTCATATTTTCATCTTATATAAGTATTCTATTAATAAATATTATCTTGATTTATATTTCCTAAATTTCATGGTAATAAAATATTTCTATAAAAAGTAGATTTATATTAGATTTTAGAATAAAATATAGTGAAATGTTTCATTATAAACTATTATTTGGCATCACTTGAAACTTTATATAACTAAAAATTCTATATTCAAACCAAATTTATCATCAACATATGGTTTCTTCTTGAATTCCCATATATAGTAAAAAATTCATAACTCAATTTATTTTTATTGGGATATATTACATCTTTATTTTAGTTGATATTATAAGATTATATGTGTAATTAATTTTTAATACACTATGTTGTATATCCATTTATTTATATGGATTTAAATTTTATACATATAATCTATTTATTGGTTAGTTCTCACTTCAACGGTATGATCATTGTAAGGGACTTGGTCTCAATTTCACATCATTGAGGCATATTATAATGTTATGAACCTAATTTATTTTATGTGGTTTATATAATACCCCCCTTTTAATTTAATATCATTGACACTATATAATTCATATAATTTTATATTTTAAATTTATTTATTTCATCAAAGTGCATTTGACTTAAAAATTAAAAAGTTGTAAATAATTTCTTAACTTAATTTATTTTCATTGGGTTATATTACTTCTTAATTATATTTGATATTCTATGATTATGTGTGTAATTAATTTTGATTATATTATATTTTACTTCCACTTTTTTATGCGTAATTATTGCATCATATTTTGTTTAATTACACATATAATATTATATTTTTTTATATAATAGGTAGATTATCTCATAAACCATGACATATTCACCCTCCTTTTTCTTAAGTTATAATAATTCTATCTCTATATTTGTTTAATTATTTCAATGGAAATAATTTTTACAAAATATCTTTTTAATGCCTTCTCATTCCATTTCTTCCATTTCATACTTCAACTTTGGATTGCTTATCAATGTCCACCATTTATCAGCCTCTTCATATAAGTGATAGATGTCCAAAGTAACCTTCTCCTTCTGAGAAAATTGGTGCACCAGAAAGATATTCTCCACTATGTTAACGCATTGTTCTGTGAAAAGTTGATAGGAAGACCCACTGAATGTCAGTGGTCATTATTGTATAAAATACATGATATCTGGTCACTTCTTCTTGATCTAAGGTGTCCATTACACATGATTCAAGTTGTTTTCATAGCTTGAGATATCCAGGTAATCATCTCTATTAATTTTTAAACTCAAACTCGAATGTCATTAGGGATTTCATTTAGTAATTAATTGAATTTTCCCTTATATTAGTTTTTGGTCTAGTTTCTCTTCGTTCCAATAATTTTCTAAAATAAAAAGGTTCTAAAGAAAATTTAATTCAATGAAGAATAAATAAAAACATTAATCTTATACACAAATTAATTCTAAATTCATATCTTATAGGTTCCCTACACTTATACTTTTCCTCAAATGATGCTTCAAGGATCACATACTTTGATTGTTCTATAACTGTAAGAGGAATAATTAACATAGGTATTTATCCTTAATAAGGGTTAATTTTTTTTATTAAAAAAATCACATCTCCCAGGAGTATCAAACCAGTTGTGCAGTAAAGAATTTTTTTCATTCACAAGGTGATGATCAATTCAATTCCCAATGTTCCCTTTTTGGGGTTATTATTCCTAGGTATAGCTTGGTTGTAGATACATCAACTTTTAGTATCTAGACAATTATTTCATTACTTGGTAACCATGCACTCTTATAAATTACAAAAACTAAGGATATTTACCTATACATAGAATTTTCCGTACGGTTTTTACCAAAATTTTATAATATTAACTCCCAAGTTAAATAAACTATTTTCTGATACTAATTATAATAAACCAAATTTCTCTTACAATACTATTACATCATTTTTAAAATAAGTAACATAATATTAATACATTCAAGGATAAAAAGGTTTAGTTTCTTTGAAAAATTAGGCTCATATATCACTTGTACATAATAAAAATTAAACATTATTTAAATAATTCTTCATTATCCTCCTAAAATATCTAAATTTACCCATAGTCCATGTAATCATATGAGGATATACATCAAAGAAAGGGATGATCTAAAATCCCAGTAAGGGGAGGAATATGGGACATGGATCAATAATACATGGGAGAGAAAAATCAATATCATCATATCATAAGAATAGGATAATCATCATAATCATGAGGGAAACATTTTATAAAGGCATGGAATATGGAATATGGATAATAATGAAACATCATATCACAATGGTCAAATACTACACATAGTTTTGAACAATTCTAGCATCATGCTCATGCATAAAATTTGTGCATAAATCATAACATCATAATCTTGAAAAAATATAACATCATTTTAGTTAATAATACACATAATCCTATGAGATTTACCACATTACCCAATGCATTGTAGAGATATATAATATTAGTCCCACCCATAACATCATAAAATGATCATAATTATATATGGAACATAGAAAGGGAACATATATCAATTGTACTCGTGAAATTAATTCATGAAAAGAAATGTATTTCATAAAATTTTCATAAATGATAATTCCATGAATAAACATTATGGTTACTAAATGAATATTGGAAAAAATATTTTGGCATAAAACATCATCATTCTTGATTGGTTAATAAACAACTCAAGAGGATTCAATTCAATGTTTTTGAAAATAAATCCTCTTTGAAAATCCATTGTATTGTTCCTTAGAAATCATTTTTACAAGTTAGAAACATGTATATCCCCAAAAAGATAATGGAAAGAATATTGAAATTTATTTTTAAGTATATTATAAGAATATATATACTAAAAACAGTGTAAAGTAGGAGATAACCCAAAATAAAGAGTTGGGTTTGAGAATCCCCTTACCATAAATCACGCTTTATCTCGTCACTTTTTCATCTCCTAAATAAAAAACATAAGTTAATTAAATCATGTTACTAGAAGTGGATAAAGAAAAAAAATTAATAGTTTATTAATTATAATTATTGGATTCTATCCCTTAATTCCATTTGTCAAAGGTGAAACTTTTTTATATTATGTTTTCTTAAAAAATATCCCATTTTTTTTATTTCTCTACTTTTTTTCATGGTAATTTATACGTAAGTAGAATTAGTTATATAATATTAAAATAAATTTAGTTATAAATTTATTTATCATAAATAATTTATTATAACCATCCATAAGGTTGTTGATAATTAAGGAGTTGGAAATATCCCTGTTAGCGGTTAACCGACTGTTAACAGGACATTGTCCAAAGAAGAAGAAAAGAAAGAATGTAACACAGATACTTCATAAATATAATTTTACATCAGGTTAACATCAATAATATAATGTTAAAACAATTATTTTTTAATCTTAGAATATTTGGTTTTGAAAATAATTTGAAAAAATTGTAAGATAAGTGGAAATGATATAAGAGTTGATATACTCTTTTCTCGGTGTTTCTTCTCTTGTATGACACTAAAATCCCTTGATGCTTGGAGTTGGATTTCTCCAAAACATCCCTAAGGATTCTAAGTTGGTTAAGAGAGGGGATTTGGATATATATTTTTCTTTTCTAAGTGAAATAGGATTGGTTTTCCAAGGGGAGGGAGAGTGGGTATTTATACTTTTGAAGAAGGGTATTTTAAGGATAAAATATTTCATAAAATGTAGTATCAAATGTAAACCTTTAAATAGTAATATTAGTTATATTATGAAATATGTTTTTATAAAATAACATAATTTTAGGAAAATTAATCACTAAATAATTATAATTTATTATTTTAATCAAAATGAAATTTGAAAAATGACAAGATATTCATTTAATGGAATACTTTAGACTTTAGATTTTGGAAAATAATTTCTAGGTTTAAAATTTTAATATATTGTTTTTAAATGACCCATTTATATTATTAAACATATTTTGGGCTGAAATAACCAATTTGGGATTTGTTAAGTCAATATTACATCATCATTATGTTATAAAACATGAGGTACTTGAAAAATAATATTTTTACTATTCACATAAAAATTGAATTTTTTTTTGAAAATTACCAAAAACAATAACCCTTGTAAAATTTTATCAAACCAATTCTAAAAAAGAAATTCATTTTATCGAAATGATTTTATAACTTATAAAATATTAATTTTTAATATAAAAATTAATATTTTTATGAATTACATTAGAATACAATTTTTTAAAAAGGTGCTTGCAATTTATTTGAGTTTTAAATATTGATATTTACTTTATGGAATTATAATATTTCTATTTTATTAAAATAATCATGATAAATATTAATTATTTATATAATTTTTGATTAATTTTAGGCCAAAATATTATTAAAAACTATCAGGTTACTATTCCTAAGAGTCGAGTTACTATTCCAATTGTCAAGTTATTATTCTAGTGGTAACATTACTATTCCAATGGTCATATTACCTCATATAAATACTGATTCATTATTTCATTCAAAATTCACTAAAATTCTACCAAAGGTTCTATATTTTTATTTTCTAATATGTCGATTAGTTTACTTATATTATAAAGTGGTATTCAATAAACTAGTATCACTTATAAACTTTGGCTCATTACATTCTTCAACATTTTAGAAATTTCATCCCTAAAATTTCAACTCATATTCTCTGTTGAGAATAGATGAGGATAATTATATTTCATTATTCCCTCTAGTTCGCACATCACATCTTTATATTTATAGTTCTTCCATAACACTTTGAAAAGGTGAGTTCTCTTATTGCGTAGAACATTGTCTTCATAATCTGAGATATTCACTAGATTCTCCTAATAATAGATTTCATTATCTTGTTGTACCACCTTTATATTCAATACATGTGAGGGATCAGGTATATACTACCTCATTATAGATACTTATAACACATCCTGAACTTGATCCATATTTTATGGAAGTAAAAATCGATAGGCCACTTCTCCTATGAAATCAATGATATCAAATGGTTCAATGAACCTAGTGATAAGATTCAATTTATTTTTAAACCACATGACTCTATTCAATGGTGTAATTTTTAGGAAAATGTGTCTCTAAATTCAAAATCTAAGTTCCTTCAATGGTTATCATCTTAGACCCTCTCCCGACTATGAGAATATTTTATATGATGTTTGATACATTGAACCTTCTCAGTTATCTATTTCCCAAGATCAGATCTAGTTATATTTTTTTTACCAACTTCATCCCAACAAGTAGGAGTTCTACACCGCTTCCCATATAGATCTTTATATGGATCCATTTGAATGATTCAGGGGAATTTTTTTTGTATGAGAACTCAACAAATGGGATATGTTGATCTCATACACATTTAAATTCCATTGAGCATCCTATCAGTATGCTCTAAAGTGTTTGAATGGTTCTTTAATATTGGACAACAATTTGGGGTGAAAGTTCCTAAAAATTCAATTTAGTGTTCAGATCATGTTGAAGACTTCTCCATAATGTATAAGTAAACCTGGGATCATGATCAAAGATGATTAATAGTGACACCCAGTGTAATCTCACGAATTCCTTTATGTATATCTTATCAAGTTGTTCAGTAGAGAAATATTTTTGAACAGCGATGAATTAGGTTGTTTGGTGATTTAATCCACCACAACCCATATCACATTTCTTCCTTTAGATGTCTTCGGGAGACTAGTAAAAAAGTCCATTGTGATGTTATATCATTTCTAGGTGGGTATGGAAAATGGTTTCATCATCCCCTTGTACTTTTGTACTCGATGATCTCCATCTTCATGTTGTCCCACTAGGAGTGCTCCCAAAGATCATGATATATCTTGGTGCTTCCAGGATAGATAAATAAAGATAATATATGTTCATTATCCAATATCTCATTATTTATCTCAAGTGATGATTCACACAAATTATAGTTCCTAACTAAATGAAATCATATTCGTTGATGTTGAATTCAAGAAGTTTCTCCTGCTTTACTTATTTCACCTTCTTTTGAAGTTGTAGATCATCCATTTGTGCCTCCTTGGTATTACCTTGGATAGATGGTTGGGAAATCATTTGGGAAAGGTAGGATGAATTCCCTACCACTATGATTTTCAGTTCTTTCCTTTGTATATCCATGAATACTGGGTCCTTCTCAATCCACATCATGTATAGATTATAGGGTTATTTTTTACTAAGAGAATCATCTACCTAGTTCACCTTTATAATATAGTAGTGAATAGAGAAATCATAGTTCTTGATAATATCTAACCATCTTCATTAATGCGTGTCAAACTCTTTTTTGTGTGAATATATACTTTACACTCTTGTGATCTCTATATATGTCACACATCTTACTATAGAGGATGTGTCACCAAATCTTCAATTTGATGATCATATAATCTAACTCTAGATCATGATTCGGGTATTTCTACTCATAGATCTTCAAATATAATGGGGAATAGGATATCACATTTTCATTCTATATGATTACACTACCTAATAATTATTTTTAAAAGCATCATTGTGTATCAAAAAACCTTATCTACTTGGTGGTGGGAGTACATGAGTAGTGATTGGAATCTTCTTGATGTTTTTAAAACGTTCCTTAGATTATTATATCTAGAAACACTTTACTCATTTTGTGCTAACTCGGTAATTGGGCTAGAAAATCATGATAAGTTTCTCACAAAATATCATTAGTACCTAGTTAAGCTAAGAAATCTATGGATTTTCATGACACTAGTTGGCTTGGTAAATTCCTCGATTTCATTTTCCTTAAAGGGTCTGTAGAAATTTACTCACTTGAGATCATGTACCCCAAGAATGTAACTTATTGTATCAAAAATTCATACTTTCTAAACATAACATACATTTTCTCCTTTATTCATATCACCAGTAAAATCTTAGATTATATTCATGTTTCTTATTTATCTTGGATTAAATGAGAATATAATTGATAAATATTATCACAAATTTTTCAGGGTAGTCACTAATGGCTCTATTATTCAAATCCATAAATATTTTAGGTGAATTAGTAAGTCCAAAGGTAATAAATATGAACTTATAGTGTCTATACCATGTATAGAAAGTTTTATTCTGAATATATCTTTTTTTAGTAGATGTTATTTATAATGATGATCCACCTTTGATAAGTATTTAACTCTTTAGATTTTATCAAATAATTCATCAATCCTAGGTAGTGGATACTTTTTATTTTTTTTAATCCTGTTGAGCTATAGGTAATCGATACATATCTATATTGATCCATCCTTTTTCTTAACTAAGAGCATGGATGAACCCCAAGTAGATGCACTAGGGAATATTAACCCTTTGTCCAAATTCTCTAGTAGTTGCTTCATTAACTCTACCATTTTGATTAGGGAAATAATATAGGGTAATTTGGTGTTAGGAGTGGATTTGGGTATGAGTTCTATTGATAACTCTATCACATGATCTAGGGTAATTTTGGGAAACTCTTTAGTAAATACATTAGTTTATTCCCTCACAATGTGAATTTTCTCAAGGTTGGTATTTTACTTCAACAAAACCATTCGATAAAGGTGTCATTATTTACTATGTATCAACACCCATACCTTTAATGGATTTTAAAAAAGAGATTCATGATTATCCTCACATTTTTATAAGATTATGGTATGTTTCAAAATATAGAAATATATTTCCATTTCATGATAGTTATTGTGAGATCTATATAACGAGATCCAATCCATGCCCAGTATAGTGTCAAATTTCACCAAGTGGGTATTATGAGATTCACTAGAAATATATTCCCACTAACACTAATATTAAAAGAGTCCACCAATTGGGTTTCATTAATCACCATACTATTTTATTTTATGGATATACCTAGTTAAAGATTTTTGGGTTTTGATTTAACTATTCTAGAAAAAATTTAGGATATAAAGGAATGAATAGAATAAGAATCAAATAAAAATTTTCCATTATTGATAGAATATGAAGTGTACCTTTTATGAACTAATTTTCATGTCCCATATCAATGGTTTTGATGGTATAATATTTAAATTTCTTCTTCTTCTTTGGTGGTTGTTGGTGTCAATTACCCTTTATAGCATGTGGTTTAGTGCATTGGATTTCATAGTGACCTAGATCCCTTCAATTGGAGCATTAAACCATAGGTGTTTCCTGAATTTCCTTCATCATGTTGACAATATTATTCATGCCTTTTTGAAATTCATGGCCTTGGTGGCCTTATATACATCACTTGAAGCATTTCATTGTCCCATTGAGGCAATTCCCATGATGCTTCTTCCAATATTTTTGACATGTAGGGGGTTAGATTTTTTTCCTAATTTTTCATTTGATCCTCCACCATGAAACTACATATTTAATTTATTAAATCCACAACCATGGGGAAATTATCCAAAATCCTTCTATATTTTAAGAGAATATCAAAATTCTTATGTGTAACTCTCAAATTCTAAGATATCTAGAGCCTTTTGAAGGTGCAGTTTAAAACTAATGAAGAATCTGTCTATTTTTCTATCATTTTGATAACAAAATGGGAAGTGTGTCTTTCAAGCCTTGTGAAAGTTGCCTCATAATCCATGAAAAATTCACCCTACTTTGGCATAATTTCTATTAATTATCTTTATATCTTTGTTTTAAGAGTTTTAAAAAAAATACTGGTTAAGAAATAACATCTTAAATTTTTCCTACTCCATTTCTTCTATTTTATTCTTTGACGTTTTCTTCCTTATCAACATCCACCATTGATCAGCCTCTCTATACAAATAATAGACTATAAAAGTAACCTTATCCTTATCAGAACAGTGGATATCAAAAAGATATTCTCTACTATATCAAGCAACTATTTTATGAAAATTGGTTCAAAAGACCAGCTAAATTTAAGTGGCATTTGGCACATATAAGACTTGATATCTAGTTTCTCATTTTTGGGAGAATGTGGTCGTTACATATGATTCAGTTTATTTTTCAAATCTTGATATAGCTAGGTATGTATTTCTCTAAAGTTATAAACTCTATAACCCATGGAATTGGAAATTTTGTTTGGACAATCATTACATTATCCCTTACATGATTTTTTAGTCTTGTTTATCCTAGTTCCTACCATTTTATAAAATATAAATGTTTTGACCAAAATATATGTCAATAAATAATGAATAAATAAATTATTATTATATGAAATTTAATTCTAAGGTTATATCTTATAGGATATCTCTATTTTCATATTTCCTAAAATGATTATTCTAAGATCACATACATTAATACTTCTTGAATTTTAAGAGGAATAATTAATTTTGGTATTTATCCTTCATAATGGTTTTTATGAAGTTTTTGATTAACTGAATCATATGAACTGGGAGTGTCAAACGAGGTGTACAAAAAGGAATTTTTATCTTCCACTAGATGATGATAAATTTAATGCCTAATGATCCCTTTTGGGGTTGTTTTCCCTAGGTACAATTGGAAAAGAGCCATATCCACTTGTAGTATCAATAAAAATATTACATTTATCATAAACCATGCACTTATAAACTTCACCAAAACATAGGATGTTTACCTGTACATAGACTTATCCTTGTGGTTTTAACCAATGTTTTCTAACCCTAATTACCAAATTAACTAAACTATGCTCTGATACCAACTATAGAAACCTTCAATTTTTCTTATATGAATATTACATCATTTTGAAGATAAACATAATAAAAATACATTCAAGGATCGAAAGTTTTAGTATCTTGAGAAAATTAGGATCATACATCACTTATACATAATAAAAATTAATCATTATTTAAATATTTATTCTTTATCCTCATAAAATCTCTCATGTTCTCCATGGTACATGTAATCACCTGAGGGTATATATCAATGAGAGGGGTGAGCTAAAACGCCAGTAAGGGGAGGAATATGAGGTATGATTAAGTACTGCATGGGTGAATATAATCAGTATCAACATATCATAAGCATATGATCAAAATCATAATCAGGAGGTACACATTTGATAAAGGAATGGAATGTAGAATATTAATAAAAATGAAAAATCCTATCATTGTTAAAATACCACACATAGTTGTGAACAAAGTTAGCATTATGTTCATGCAAAATATATGTGCATAAATTATAACATCATAATTCTGAAAAAACAAATTGCATCATTTTCATGAATAATACACATAATATCATGAGATATATTACATTAAAAATGAATTATAGGTATATATAATTTTTTTCCACCCGTCACATCATAAAATTTTTATATTCATGTATACCACACTGAATGGGAACATATATCAATCGTAATCATGAAATTAACCCATCAAAAGGAATGGGTCTCATAAAGGTTTAATAAAGAATACATTAATGAATAACCTATAGGGTTCCCAAATGAATAATGTAAAACATATTTTGGTATTAAACATCTTCATTATTAAGTTTATAAGAAACAACTCAAGGGGAGTCAATACGTTGTTGTGTAAAATAAATCCTCTTTAAAAATTCATTGTATTTTGGCTTAGAAATCATTTTTAAAAGGTATAATCATGTATATAAATTAAAATAGAATGGAAATAATATTTAAAGGAGTTTTTAATGATATTATAAGAATATACATAATGAAAAAATTTGAATTAGAAGATAACCTGAAATAAATAATTGGGTTTGAGAATCCCCTTTCCTTATATCCCACTTTATTTCATCGCTTTTCTGTATCCTGAATAATAATATAATGTTTATTAAAAAATGTAACCAAATGTATTTTATGGTAATTTTTTCAGTATTTATCAATTATAATTATGGTATTTTATTCCTTAATTCCATTTGTTAAAGGTGAAGCATTTTGATGTCATGTTTTCCTTAAAAATATCCAGTTTTGTTTCGATTTCGCTATTTTTGTTCAAGATCATCTATATATAAGTATGATTTGTTCAATAATATTAATAAATATATATATATATATATCAATATATTTATATATAATAAATAATTTATTATAACAATCTACAATGGTGGTGATAATTAAGGATTTGGAAACATCCTTTTTGGCAATTAACCAACCGTTAACTGGACATTGTCCAAATGAGAAGAAAGTGAAGTATAAAAATTAAAAACTTCATAAATATAATTTTTATATTAGTTTAACATAATTAATATAGTTTTAGCTTAATTATTAATTAATATTAGAATATTTATTATTGAAATTAATTAGGAAATGGTGATGAGAAGAATAAAATGAGAAAATAGTTAAAAAAAACTTACTCTTTTCTCAGAGTTTCTTCACTTGTATGACACTAAACCCCTTTGATGCATGAATTTTGTTTACCCAAGAAAATCCCTAAGGATTATAATGGTATTAAGAGATAATATTTGGGTAGATATTTTGATTTTATAAATTATATAGTAGTGTTTTTTCAAGGGGAGAGAGAGGAGGTATTTATACTTGAAAAGAGGGGTATTTTAAGGATAAAATATTAAATATAATATAATATCTAAGGTAAACCTTTGAATAGTGACATTTTTTACACTATGAAATTTATTATTATAAAATATCCTTATTTTAGGACTATGAAACACTTTATAATTATAATTTATTATTTTAATCAAAATAAATGGCGGAAAATGAAAAAAATATTACTTTAATGGAATACTTTAAAATTTAGAACTTGGAAAATAAATTCTAGATTTGGAAACTATGTTTGGTATTTTTAAATGGTCTATTTATCTTACTAAATAGATTTTAGGTTGAAATTACTAATTTCTAATTTATTAAGTCATTTTTTATAATCATTATGTCATAAAATGTGTGGTATTGGAAAAATAATATTCTACTATTCGTTTAAAAAATTGAAGTATTTTGGAAAATTACCAAAAAATAAGTATTAGAAAATTTTTATGTGGCGATTCCAAAAATGAAATTAATTTTATCAAAATAATTTTATATCATAGGTAATATTAATTTTTAATATAAAATTATGATTTTTATGAATTATATTAATATATAATTTATTGAAAAAATGCTTATAATTTATTTGATTTTTTAATATTGATATTTATTTAATAGAATTATAATATTTATATTTTCTTAAATCACTAATGATAAATATTTTTTATAGAAAATTTGATTATTTTTAGTCCATACTACTATTCCCAATGGTCAGGTTATGATTCCTAACGGTCAAGTTACTATTCTAATGATCAAATTATTATTCCAATGATCATATTACCTCCTATGAATACCTCATCATTCCTTAATTAAAAATTAAATAAAATTACTCACAAAATATATATTTTCATTTTATAAGATATTGATTATATTAATAATTTTATATTTCTTTTATATAGTGTTTTTCATGGGGAAATGATTCTAGAAAATCAGGGTGATTTGAATTTTCCCATTGTAGTTTTTCTATTTTCTATTTATTGTCCCCTTGTAATGTTTGAAATTTTCATGGATTTAGTTCTTAAGTAATGTAACTACATCTACTAATGAAATAAATTTTATTAGTTTTTGTATGTGTTTTATATGTATAATACTATATATAATATAATATAATGAAATTTTATTCAGGAAAAGAATATCACTTATAATCTATGGGTCGTTATACACAGCATGCCATAAATGTATAAAGTGTGTGATGGTGGCTATAAACACAAATGACATATTGTGTATGACAGCCATTGCACATTGTGTAGTTGCAAAATTATGCTAATAACAATGCTTAGTCATTTATAACCACATGACATGCCAACAATTACTCGGTGTGTACCTAGTGAAAAATGACAATTGTAGCAACACATGTACAACCAGATACATGCCTTATAGTTGTTGAATTGATTCTCTACACTTCACTTTATTATGATTTGATAATAAAAAAATTATTATTTTATTCACTATAATATGAGTAAATAAAAAAAATTAAGATTGTATTATTTTTAGAACAAAATATTATTTCTAATATTGTTTATTAAATTTTTCTTTGCGTTCATCATGTGTCCTATGAACCAATTTCATAGAAAAATAAATTCTAATATGATTTGTGTTATGAATCATATTCTTAATTTTTTATAATTGGAAAGTTATAATTTCTCATAGCATTATTTACTTATTGGTTAAATATTCCTTGTTATCTTTATTACTTATTCATTTATTATTTATTTATTTATTATATCCATTTTAATTATTTATTTATATTATTTTTATTTTGTTAATTATGAAATTATTTGATAGTTCTAAAAAAATTCATAGATTTGTTATGACTCTTAAGCCCATAATATGTTTGGAAAATCTATCTAAGTCTTGAATTCATACAAAAAAAATCAAATTCATATATTCTGTATTTTATAAAGTTATATGATTTTGTAAATATTATGAAAAAGTAGAATTAATGTGTTTTAATCTGAATTAATATGAAAATATAAATTTATATGGGATTTATTTAAAGTGTTATAATATTTCTAAAAATCATATTATTTTTTAAAGTTATATATTTTTCTAAAGTCATACACATTAATCTGAAGACTAGCACTCAGTTTATGAAGTCATATATTTTTTCAGATGTTATATATTATACATTAAAGTCAAATGAAACTACCTTAAAATTTTATAATATATTAAAAGTGTTAAAAAATACTCAAATACTTATCAGATATTTAAAATTCATTAATGGGTATAGAAATTCATACGCATATCGTATGACTTCACAAATTTTTTTCAAAAAAAAAAAATTTTATTTGTTTTTCTTATATTTTTATATTTAGATTTAATATATATATATATATTAACTGTTTTATTTATTTTAATTATTCTATAATTAATCATTTATATTTTTCATCCTATGAGAATTAGTTTTAAAATATTATATTAAAGATTAAATGAATAGTGTGTGGGTATAAGAGTGATATATATATATATATATTATTGTATGTTTAAAAAAAATTTACTTGCAAAAATATAGAATCAATTCTAAAGAATTTTTACATGAACATCTAATGAAGAAATACAACTGAACAATATCTAGGAAATAAGCATGAAAAACTATAAAGTAGATTGTTGGATTCACATACACATCTGCTACTTTAGGAAAAGAAGAGATACAAAAGCTAGAATATTTGAGTTATTGATCATACATTTATAAATGCAATTATAATTTTTGAAGCTGTTGTGCATGAATGAAATCTATATATATATTTTGACAGAACCAATGAAAGATATCAGATTGTGGAATATTAAATGAATTATCAAGGATATTGAAATTGTACTATGTTATTTCTTTTCTAGTGCAAAAATATTGTCTATATTTTCAATTTGGTTTATTTTTGGTTTATTATTTTTCATTCAATATAATCATCTTAGTGTCTTGGTTATACTTCAGCTTACAAAATATATGTCTTGTTGCACCTTAGTCCAATAAAAGGTAGGGGATTCTGGAATGTTCTGGATTGTTCCTCCAATATGTCCAATGAATTTTATAGATTACTTAGACCCATTAGTGATATAATAAAATATATTATTGGAGGATAAAATCTTATCTTGATATTTTTAAAAATCTAAGAATTGAATAGTGTCAAACTTGACACTATTGCTATTTTTTCAAAACAATGTTTTATTAAATTATTTAAAAATCATAAAAAATTAAAAATTATTATAATTATTATTTGATATAAAATGATCTAAATTTTTTATTTATGATTTAATTTATAATAAATAAATAAATATTTCACCCTTTTAATATTGAAGTAATGTTAAAATAAAATAGAATAAATAAGTGTTAAATTGAAAAAATAAGGTTTAAATTAATATAAAAACTTGTCCAAAATTACTTTTTTGATGATATTACAAACTTATATAATCTAATATTCTAAACTATGACATTTTTGTGGGTTTTATGTGCTTTTATTTTATTATAAATTAATATTTTTAGAGATTCCAAATGGTCGGTCACCTTAATTATAAAAAGGCACATCCTCCCTCAAAATTTTAATTCACTTTGAGCCTTAAATATAGACCATACCATTCCTATTTACATTATAAAATTCATTAGTCACATTCTATATGTTTGGTGCTTCTCAAAATACCAACTCTAGTTTCATTAAGAGGAGATCTTGAGGGAACTCGTTGAAGAAGAAGTAATCTCCTCTAACGATTCTTTCAAATTATATCTTCTTCTAATTCTTCTTAGTGAGTTGTTTCCCTTATAAATTAATTATTCTATTATCAATTTTATACTGATATTTTATTAATATTATATAAAAAACATATTCCAACTTCTATTCATCCTACGAAAAATGAAAACACCACAAGTATGTACATATGGATTACCGTCTCCAGGCAGTGGTTTAATCTGTTTTTCACCACCACTTGACTTGGATGGGTATAATGATATAAATAATAACTATATATGATTATTATAACAAGTTAATTATTCATTAAAAATATATATACCATCCACTTTGATACCATTTCGTAATTAAATAAATGACATCATCGCTCGTGCGTACGTATGGCATACCCTCTCCACAATGCGATGCAGCCCATTATACATGATATCCATTAAATAATGATTATATAAATGTATAGAATAAATAAATATGATATATATTATTTTTATATCATTTTTTAATTATATAAATATGAACTAATAAGGAGAACTGATACTTTTTCGACAAAACAGGCATAATAAAATAAAGTAGTTAATACTTGAATAACTAGAATTAATTAAATATTTTTAGCAAATGGATGGTAATATGATCATATATAATATCATTAAAATGAATATTATTTTGTAATAAGTCAAAAAAATCATTCAAATCATTATATAGGAGGTTCAGATACATATAAAGGATATAGGACCTAAGGTGAGGGATAATTTTTCAATCTCATTATTATCTAATATTTTCTATACGTAAGTATTTACTGGAGTATATTTATAATCCACACCCATGTTTCCTAAATATTTATTAGTAATATCCTTCTAAAAATTTTTAAAGTCAATTTTTTCCATTAGTGAATTTTTATTTGGTATAAAAGAAATCTTTAGTCGTTTTTGGTACGAGGTGCTTTTTGAATTTCTGATAAAAGTATGAGAAGAATGTTCTCTATTAACTTATACGAAATGAATGGATTTTTATGCTTTTATAAATCCTCATTTCCAGGAAGATACATTTACATGATTTAAAGTTTATTTTTAAATAAATTCTTTTCTTTTAAAATTGTGCATCATTTTGATAAAAAATATATTTTAGAAGAAGAAAGGATATTTTCCTCAAAAATTAATTTCAAGTGTTTTATTAAAATTATTTTCCATATACAATTAAGGATATTTTTCACGTTTACTATCCAAATTATTCTTATGGTTTATTATTTTATAATGGAATTCTATTAATTAAATCCATTTGTTTTATATATATTATGTTATGATGGAATGATGTTTAAGAAACCCATTTTATTCCTTAGGTTATGTCAGGATTAATGATTTATATTTTTGTGGCACACATATGTGTGGTTTTAATTATGTATTGGGTGGGACCTATATATCCATCAAATTAAATGGGTAAAAATTTATATCTCATGAGATATACATGGCTCAAACAACAAGTAAATATGGTTCAGTAATACAGGGCTGGAACGAAAAGTAAATCTGATTCAGTAATAAAGGGTTGGAATGAGGTGTGAACTCGATTTAGTAATGGACTTTATCCTCTATGATGGTATTTTCAATGATTCGTGGATAATATGGAAGTTATTTTATATTCTTATTTGTTTTCCACAATTCCATGTTTTATGCCAATGCTAATTTATCTTGGTTCGTGTTCCTTAATGATTTATGCCTTACGAACTACCAAGATTAATTTCATGACTCAAGATTTTGAAATTAAAAATTTATGTACATGTTTTCACATTATTATGTTTATATTTTGTTTTATTTCCTCCATGATTACCCTTACTGAGCATTTTAGATCAAACTTTTTATGTTTTCTTTTTCCCATGATATAAATAAAGGCTTTAGGTAGGAAAACTAAATGGGAAGATATTTATGGGAGATCTTGAAGATATTTCACCAAATTAGAATAATTTGTTCCAAGTTTAAAAAGACACTAAACTAGTATGGTTTGTGGGCATCTGTTTGTGTAATGTATTTATTTTTATGTAAAATAAATTTATTTTCCATGTACATCAAGCTTGGTTCATTAGAGTTAGTATCAGAGCAATGGTTTGGTCAACCTTTGGAAACTAGGATGCAAAAACTTTAGTGATATCCCTAGAGCTATTTCTAAGGATATGAATTGGGATTTCCTAAGGATAATTATAAGTATAGGTTATAATCCTGTAGTTTTTGTGATAATCATGAATAACCTAGAATTAAACCTAAGATATCAAAAATTGAAATATTATAAGTAATTTACCTTACTTATGTGTTTTTAATCTCTAATACGTATTTCTCACACTTTTCTTTCGGGTCTTACTCAATAGCTATAAATAGATAGAACATAGTTAACCTTGAATTTTTCAAATGTGGAAAGTATGGGAATTATGAAAAATAATTTTCTATGTGTAAATATCATGAATATAATCATGAAGGTGGCACAAATATAGCTTATACTATTGAGGATAAAGAGATTCTAAATGAAATGTGAAAGGTATGGGATGTTCAAAGTGTTATTATTTACTTTGAACCTAAGAATCTCTGTCAGATTAATGTTAAGAAACCTTATAACATGATTAATATTTTAGAAAAGAATAATATGATGGATCTTGAGTTATAGTTTAAGAATAAATTTGGATGATTGAGTTGTATATGTTTTGTAATTCCAAGATTATGTTATATGAATCATGAAATATATAAGTGTTTTCAGTATATGACTTTCATTAAGGATTGGAAAGGATATGTTTAATAGTTTTAAGGGCATAGAAAAGTTATATAAGGTAATGGTGATATACTTGTAGAACATATGATTAATGGAAAGGTTACCCTTAATATGTTCCTTATTTTAAGATAATGATGTTTAGATAAAGATATGTTGGATTTGAATAATTAAATTATATGATTCTAGTTACATGGGAACTAATTATGAATTTGTTGACAATAGGGTTATGTTATCATGGATGAAGTATACAATTTTTTTACTTAAGGAATAATCCAATAATTTATGGAATAAGGAAACATTCATGTTTTCAATAATGATATATTATAATGCAGGTTTTTACCATGACTCAAGAGAATACATGATGAAGGTGCTCAGATTTTTGGAATGTTACCAACAAGGGATACCTTATGATATATGGGGGATAAATGTTAAGCCTTGTTAGTGAACCTTATTTTATAGTTTTGGATTTTCATCTTTCATAAAGATTGTAAGGTTATCAATTTATGGAAAGTTTAAGTTAAACATTAGATGGAGTTTTTTAGAATTAAGTATTATCTCACCATAGGTAGAATTATTCATATTTTATTACTTTTGATATCCTTTTTTGTGACAAAGATGGATGGAATGAACTATCATTCTATTTATAGATCGCATGATCTACAAACACTTCAGGAATGAAAATTTCAACTTCATTTAATTGAATAAGAGATAAAGTGGAAATTGTTCAAGGCATGGCCAATGATGATATTATACTGAAATCGAGTAAGTATTTCTTCTCATGTTTTTCAAATTTAGGAAATAGATCTTGAAATAAAATGTTATCCTAGTACCTTCTTATCTGATGAAACAGATGGTCCCTTAAATAATCTCAAATTTATGGATTTTTTATTATTAACTTTATACTAACCTTGTTCTCAATCACTCTTCATCAGAATTTGATTTTTATATTTTTCTTTTATATTCAGGATTTATCTTCCCACCTGTCATGAACCAGCCCGAGTTGACCCTAAACCGGTCACAAGGGCTAGCCCGTGACAAGTCCCGAGAGGTGTTCCTGATCCTCCCAGGATTGATAAAAGCACCAAAGTCATTAATATAGTACACAAGGGAACGATTTTTCCTATATATAAACAATCAAACAAACATCGGAAAGAAATGGACAGCCCAAAATACATTTATATAAAAACTAAACTGAACATTATTTGTACAAGAAACTAAAGAGACAACTAAACCAAAAACTCAAATGACTAAACCTAATAACCAAATAACTCCATGTGACCCCTCAAATAACTCTCCAACACAATTATCACACATCACCCAATGTGATCGAACTCAAGCTGAAACCTGCACAAGGGCTAAAAATAGAAGAAGACTATAGGCGTGAGTATTAAAACTCAGTAGGTTAGCCTGATATTTTATTCCCAATGTACATCCTTTAAAATAAAAGAAACATAAATTAAAATTATTAAATACAAGATATAAAGGTATGTTTTCCAAATTAGGTCCCATGCTATATAAAAAAATTACCATACAAAAACTTGCATGTTTTATAAACAAGAATGCTCGTAACAATTTTCAAAGAGGTGAAACTTCAAAATGAAAATAGTTTTTAAGAGGTATTCATTAAAGAATTTAAACTTTTAAATAAATCACACACACTACTGAATTTATCAACCAAACACACTATATGACAATGGTGAGTACAAAATAGCCAATGAGCACAATTCATGGGAACACTCCTAGGCACTAGTTAGTTGTGAGCCCTAAGTACCTCGTATCTCAGTGAAAGTAACCATAATAAATATCTATTCTTGTGCACATAAGCCACTAGTATAGATCATAACCATAACCTAGTGGTCCCCCAACATAATCATCATCATAGTTTAGTTAGTGTTGTCATCGTCAAACTTGCTACGTGAAACAGTACTAGTACATGTCCTCCTACCTAGATACTCGGGATTCCCTTTAGTGCTCAATCATGTTAAACATATTATCAAATAACAATTTCACATAAAAATTCCATTCCCAAACCATAAACACACAAATATCCCACAAACTTGCTTCACATTTCTTTCACGATTCAATAAACCACTAAATGTTTTCGTAAAACAATTTCAAAGAGTGTATTGAAGCTTTGCACATAAAACTCATTCAAAAGAACTCTTTTATGTGTAAAAACACAACAAAACCATACTCAAAAATATTTTTCATCCCTAAAAAAATTTAATAAAATCATTTCATGGACCATAAAACAATCCCAATTGACACAACATTGTATATACATATAAAACACTCAATCTTCATTTTTAGGAAAGGCCAAACGTGCCTTTAAACGTTTTCTCAAAACTATCATTTTAAAAAGGTATGCATTTAAATTTTATTAAGTATGAGTATACACACCATTTTCATCATAAAAACACATTTATAAATCCCTTAAAACACTCAGGTTACATATTCAAAACACATCCATTTTCATAAGGATGTAAAATGTTCCATTTTCCAGCAACTCGAGCCAAAACATGTTGTAAACCAAAACCCATTTGTTTGTAAACCCAAATCCAAATTTTAAAGCTATATAAGGACCAAAAAATACCATTTTTAATTCTTCCAATGCATTTATAAATCCAAAAAAATAATTTTTAAATCACATTTAACACATAAAAACCAACCGGGCAATTTACCGAACACTTGACATGCACTTTTAAACAAAACAATTTATTTTAAGCACCTGACAAGGAATAAAACACAAATTTCATGACATATTTTAGTAAATATACTGAAAATGTTAAAAATGACATAAACCATGTTCTTAACCTCACAAAAGAGGTGCGAAAGTTAATCGTACAATTAAACAAAGCGTTGGTGTGCACTTTCATGACAAAACAACACTACCTTTCACAAAACAAGGCTTAATCAAAAATTTTGCACACCAAGAAAATTATCAAAAGGATTAAAAACAATAATACACATATATATCAGTTGATTAAAATATTAAAATGATGAAAATTTAATGAAAAATTCATGTTCAAGGGATATCCTACCTCAAATCCTTGGCGTAATGGAAACGCACACCGAAAACCACCCGTCGCGGGTTTATAAACCCTAAAACTATGAATACCAGACCTAAATGAAAATAAACTCCATCAAAAACAATGGTATAACAGAAACCTAGGTCTATAAAGACTAGGTTAGAATAGAAAACCAAGAAACATTGAAATGAGGAGGAATAGGGAGGAGAAAAGAGAAGGAATCTCACATTGCCAAGTAGAAAACTCTTCATATTCCATTAGATATACAAGCATAGAGGAAATGTAACGGATTGAAAATCCTTTTAGGGGATCCTAAGGTATATAGAAACCAGTGGAATAATATTTTAGTCCAAAGGATAACTAATTGAATGATTTATGTATAAAACAATTAACCTTCTCCATTCTGGACTATTTGAGATACATTGAAATGTTTTCCCTAATATGAGACTCATATGAGATCCAAAGAGGTAAAATAGATAATGGGGGTGAGGATAGGGGTATTTGATTCAAGTGGGATGTGGAATCACCGAAAAATATAAAAAATTGAATTAGATATAAAAGAAACAAATTATTTTTTTAAAACTGGAAATGGGCCCATGGGCTGGCCTAATACCTAAATAAGTAACCCCAATTCACCATGGTTATGAATTTATAAGGGGTCAAAAAGGATATTGTAGTTTTAATATTACATTGGAGACCATTTGGGAAGTGGAATGAATGAAAGATGTCAAAAATAAAATGAGTTTTTTAAACTGTAAATGGGCTCACGGTTCGCCCAAATCATGAAATAACCACCCTTTCTCCAAAAACTCATAAACAAGCAATGGGGAACCCAAATTAGGGTGATTATATATAGATGAAACTAAAAAACTCAACATTAACCTCACCCAAGACCCATGAAAAGTATTAGGATTTCCAATGAACCAGATCAAAAAAAAAGACATGAAAACCCGGGTGTGAAAATTCTCTCCACCATTAAAGATTTTCGCCCCTAGAAAGACATAGCACAATCTATCTAATTGATCAAAACCTAAGGATTATTTGTCTATATGGTCTAGAATACTAATCCAATTAAACACCATCAAATATTAATGGAACTTAATCCTCTTATCTCAACCAACACACCAATTCTCAACCACTTCCTGAGAATCAACTGAAAGATCGAGTCACTACCTCCACAACCAAACAAAGAACCCAGTTGTTGGGCCTTCTACCAATGAACCCAACAATAACCCAAACCAAAGAGAACTCATGAAAACCAAATATTCCAGTGGATTTAGTAATGGAATCCCCACCATTAAGAAACAACTAGCACTAGATAAGTTCTTAGAAGGAAAAAAATCAATGAGGCCTGTGGTGGGTCTCGCCACCATTAGAACCCAACTTGCAACGAAAAAACAAGAATTCAACATTAACTAGAATTGGGCATCACTTATAAAGGACCACAAAAAATCTCCCACAAAAACCTAAAAAACCAAGTTAATAGGGTTACAAAATGAACATCTAAACCACCCACTCCCGAACGGAGGGGACAAGAACTGGGCCAACACTTTCCGCACTGATCTGGACCCCCACCACTCGGGGAGTGGAGGGATGGGGACCCAATAATTAGGCCACTAAAACCACAAAAGAAACAAAAGAAATACCCAAAAATCTCCACCTATAAACAATTAACACCAAGACTGCACCCTATTTTCATAGGCAGTTCACATAGGGGCATTGATCAAAAACCCACATCCATGAAGGCAAAAACATAGACATTGTGTGTGGGGTAAGTCCACCACGATTATTGCGACAAAGGGAAATTCATAGAAATGAGGAACCAAAATAGAGACATAGAAACTACCATACCAAAATGGTGTAGGTACGAGCCTGGTCAAGCTCCCCACACCTCTGGAGATTTTTTGACTGCGTGAAAAGCTTCACTCTGAGGCCTATGGCTGGAGCCCTAATTCTTGAAGCATATGCTGCACTCCAGTCAGGGTGCTAAGGATCACACCACTCAAAAAAACTCACATTCTCAAAAAAACACCTTCATCTAAATAGGAAATCATAGATACATATCAAAATTATTTCTCACTCCAAATGAGGGGTAGAATGGACAATGAATACAGCAAAACACATCAACATCACTCAACACAACTGTTATGTCCAAAAGAATTTTCATGACCTGGAAGCACTTTAAATAGATCCCAAATAGATATATATTCCAAAAATCAGGATGAGGCATCATCTTAAGAGCTGGATTTAACATTTTAAATGAATCCTTAGGTTGATCAGTAGGAATTTTATCCAATGGAGAACTTTCCATTGTCACATCACAACATCAAACACATATTTAGAAACCCAATGAACATTACTCCGAAACTGAGCCACCAACAAAATCTCATCTCAAGATAAAACAAGAGTTTGAATTATAGATTACAAGTAATATTACTAAATAAACAAATAATCTAAGACATTATAAAAAACTAGCCACACAACCATTGGTTTATAAACAAAGGCCACAATTTTTCAGCTCAAAACACTTTTGCAAAACAAACTAACTTGGTGGGTTTCTACAATAACCAATGGTGTTTCATAAAGTCTCACCCACATGCACATTTCCATTCCACCCTAGGCACCCAACCACTATTCCATATAGTCCATCCTTATATATATTAATAAAACCATGCATGTGGGAACCCATGAAAACACCAAAGGATAAAACAAAGAAACATCATTCCAAAAATCATGTACCTTTAAAAGGAACACCAACCACTAAGTCAAAAACCCTTTTTATATTTCTAAAAACAAACCAAACTTCATCAATAACCATTTTCTTAAAAACCTACCCCTTTTCATCTTTAACAAATTTTAAAACAACCAAGATACTCCAAAGAACTTGTTCCCAATTTCTAAAATTTAGCAAGGTATATTTTTATAATCTTATGTCCACTGAGACCAATGCCCTTTCTAGGAAAACACCAACCGCTCAAAACCAATTTCCAAAACCAATTAATTAGATTCAAACACTTTTAAACATCCCAAAACACTCCATTTAAAAACAAATATTCAGAATCACATTAAAATGATTCACACTTTCAAGAAAACTTATTCCCATAAACCACAAGTTAAGATTATGGATAATCTAATCCCATTAAATCATTTCCACTTCCTCTTAATTTTTTTCACAAAAACACAACCTCACAAAACCATTATTATATTTAATTTTTGAAAACCCTTTTTTCCACTTAAAAATTCAATCCTTCATTTAAAACCCATTTCAACAATTATCACACAAGGATTTTCAAAATCAAAATTCAGAATTCAAGAAAAGTCCAAGAGACCCAAAAAAAGGGAACTAGTATCGGTGGGTGACATGCCTGTATGGTTAACAGCCATATGTCAAACACAACACCAACACTAAGAGAATTATTTGGACTATGCCATGTCTCCACATGGCTTTCCAGACCCTGTGAGCTCATGGAAGCCATTAGTCATACTCCCCTTGTCATATACCAACACCAAACAATCAACAAGAACAAATGACAGTAATAAAACCAGACTTCCCGTGGAAACCTGAGGATCAGAACAAGCAAGAGTTTGCGACGCTCTTCCTATAATTTCCCCTAAAGTCCCAAAAATCATAATCCATATACCTTTACATACCCCAAATAACAAGGGCACTCTAAAAATAAAGGTCTGCTAAGATCCAACCTCCATTGATACCATTTTGTCATGAACCAGCCCGAGTCAACCCTGAACCAGTCACAAGGGCCAGCCCGCGACATGTCCCGAGAGGAATTTATGATCCTCCCGGGATGGTGACAACCACCAAGGGAATCAACATAGTACACAAGAGAATGATTTCTCAAATATATAAATAATGAAACAAATAGCTGAAAGAAATGGACATCCCAAAATACATTTATATAAAAAAATGAACTGAACATTATTTGTACAAAAAACTGAAAGTACAACTAAACCAACAACTCAAATGACCAAACCTGATAACCAAATAACTCCATGTGACCCCTATGATCACTCTCCAACACAATGATCACACATCACCCAAGGCGATCGAACACAAGCAGAAACCTGCACAAGGGCTAAAAATAAAAGAAGACTATAGGCATGAGTATTAAAACTCAGTAGGTTATCCTTATATTCTATTCCCAATACAAATCCTTTAAAATAAAAGAAACATAAATTTAAATTATTAAATACAAGATATAAAGATATGTATTCCAAATTAGGTCCCATGTTATATAAAAAATTTACCAAACAAAAACTTGCATGTTTTATAAACAAGAATGCTAGTAATAATTTTCAAAGAGGTGCAACTTCAAAATGAAAATGGTTTTCAAGAGGGATGCATTAAAGAATTTACACTTTTAAATAAATCACACACACTACAGAATTTACCAACCAAACCCAACTTATGTCGATGGTGAGTACAAAATAGCCAATGAGCACAAGTCATGGGAACACCCTTAGGCGTTAGTTGGTTGTGATCCCCAGGTACCTCATATCTCGGTGAAAGTAACCATAATAAATATCTATTCTCGTACACACGAGGCACTAGTAGGGAGAATACCCATAACCTAGTGGTCCCCCAACATCATCATCATCATAGTTTAGTTAGTGTTTTCATCATCAAATTTGCTACATGAAATGGGGGCTAAACCCCATGGGATCACTAGCATACTAGTACACGTCTTCCCACCTAGATACCCGGGATTCCCTTTAGTTCTCAATCATGTAACACATATTATCAAATACAAATTTCACATCAAAATTACATTCCCAAACCATAAACATACAAAAAACCCACAAACTTGCTTCACATTTCTTTCACGATTTAATAAACCACTGAACTTTTTCTTAAAACAATTTCAAGGAGTGTATTGAAGCTTTTCACATAAAACTCATTCAAAAACACTCTTTTAAGTATAAAAAAGCAATAGAACCCTACCCAAAAATATTTCTCATCCCTAAAAACATTTAATAAAATCATTTCATAGACCATAAAACAATCCCAATTGACACAACATTGTATATACATGTAAAACACTCAATCTTCATTTTTAGAAAAGGCCAAACGGGCCTTTAAACATTTTCTCAAAACTATCATTTAACAAAGGTATGCATTTAAATTTTATTAAGGAGGAGTATACACACAATTTTCAGAAGAAAAACACATTCATAAATCCCTTAAAACACTCAGGTTACATATTCAAAACAGAACCATTTTCGTAAGGATGTGAAACGGGCTATTTTCTAGTAACTCGATCCAAAACATGTTGTAACCAAAAACCCATTTGTTTGTAAAACCAAATACAAATTGTAAAGGTATATAAGGACCCAAAAATACCATTTTTAATATTTCCAATGAATTTATAAATACAAACAAATAATTTTTAAATCACACTTAACACATAAAAAACAACCTGGCAATTTACCGAACACTTGACATGCACTTTTAAACAAAACAATTTATTTTAAGCACTTGAAAAAGAATAAAACACCAATTGCATGAAATATTTTGTTCAATAAACTAAAAAATGTTAAAAATACCATAAACCAGGTTCTCAACCTCACAAATGAGGTGTGAAAGATAACAGAACAATTAAACAAAGTGTTGGTGTGCACTTTCATGACAAAACAACACTACCTTTCACAAAACAAGGCTTAAACAACCTTTTTGCACATCAAGAAAATTATAAAAAGGATTAAAAAAATAATAAACATATATATCAGTTGAGGAAAATATTAAAATGATGAACCTTGAATGATAAAGGCATGTGCAAGGGATATCCTACCTCAAATCCTTGGCATAATGGAAACGCACACCTGAAATCACCCATCGCGGGTTTATAAACCCTAAAACAATGAATACCATACCTAAATGAATATAACCTCCATAAAAACCAATGGTATAATAGAAACCTAGGTCTAGAAAGACTATGGGAGAATATAAAATCAATAAATAATGAAAGGAGGAGGAAGAGGGAGGAGAAAAGAGAAGGAATCTCACCTTTCCAACTAGAAAACTCTTCATCTTCCATTAGATCTGCACCCATAGAGGAAAGGTAACAACTTGAAACTATTTTGAGGGGATCCTAAGGTATAGAGAAACCAGTGGATGAATATTTGAGTCAAAAGGATAACTAATTCAATGATTTATATATAAAATAATCCACCTTCTCCATTCTGGACTACATCGAGAATTTTTCCCTAATCTGAGACTGATATGAGATCCAAAGAGGTAAAATAGATAATGGGGTGAGGATAGGTGTATTGTATTAGAGTGGGATGTAGAATCACCAAAAAATATAATAAAATGAATTATATATAAAAGATACATTTTTTTTTAAACTGGAAGTGGGACAATGGGCAGGCCCAATACCTAAAAAAGTAACCCCAATTCACCATGATTATGAATTTCTAAGGGGTCAAAAAGGATATGGTAGTTTTAATATTCTAGTGGAGCCCAAGTGGGAAGTGTAATGAATGAAAAATGTTGAAAAAAATAGGAGTTATTAAAGAAACTAATATGGTTTTTAAAACTGCAAATGGGATCACGGTTGGCCCAAATCATGAAATAACCACCCTTTATCCAAAAACTCCTAAACAAGCAACGGGGAACCCAAATTAGGGTAATTAGACATAGATGAAGCTTCAAAACTCAAAATTAAACTCACCTAAGACCCATGAAAAGGAACAGGATTTCCAATGAACCAGATCAAAACAAAGACATGAAAAACTGGGTATGACACCACCTTTTTTTTCTATTTGGAAACCCAGTGAGGAGTTACTTTGGTTAATCTTTATGTTTCTAACTTTTATTTTTCTTAAATGAAGTTTTATTATTCATTTTTACAATGTCGTTTTCTATGAAAGAAACTTTCAATTAGTAAACATTTTATAACCCTCTAAAAATTTAGAGGATGAAATTCATTTTAAGGTTCGTAGAATGTAACACCTTAATATTTTTTATGAGATAGTTTTTTTAATTACTTTGATGTCTTGTGTTATATGCTACACCAAGATAAGATTGCACAATATGAAACACCAGATTAGCTTTTGGTATACACAACGCCATCTTTGGATTGTGTTATACATAATTTCAAGTTATTTTGATAGAATTCATTTCTCGTAAGACCAATTATAGGTGAAAAACTAAATATTATAACCTAGTTATTATAATGGAGAGTATGAATAGTATTAAATTTCTTTTGAAAAATTATTTAAATGAAAATAAGTGAGGCTATAAAATAATTAAATCACTCTTTATGGATTTTAATAAGGAAAAATATATGTAATATCTTCAATCTAATGTTAAAAATTCATCTTATAGGTTTTCTAGACATGATATAGGAACAGATTCAATTTTTTCTTAATATAAGAAGTATTTTTCAAAAAAATGCAGTTTTGCTGCCTTTTGATGGAAGACTCATTTTAAATCTTGTTTTTGAAACTTTTTTAAATTAATTTTTAAAAAATAAACTACTTTGTTAATTCATAATATAAAAATTACTTTGATTTAATTTTTTGTATTTTTCTAGTAAGATTCGTTTTTGTATGAATAGTGAAAATAATGTTTTTTATTGAGAACATTATTTTATTTTAAATTCATTACATAATTATGTTTTTTATTTGTTTTAAAATATTAATTAGTTCATTTTTATCTAATTATTATTTTTAAAAATGATTTTATACGTGAATTTATTGTAAAAATATTTTCCATATAAAAAGGCCATTTTTCCAAAAAAAAATTGAGATATTTTACTGGTTCTATTTTAAATTTAATTCTAAAACTTCTATGTTTTGAATTTTGAAAAATTAATATAAAATTTGGATTCTATAGGTTCAAAATTCTTATGTATTCCCTTTTTATTTCTGACCAATATGAATAGTAACCATGATAAATTTTGTTACCACAATAAAGGGTAAATTATATAATTTAGTTTAAAAATAAAATTATATTGACTATAAAATGACCAAAACAAATGACAATACTTTATTTTATTAATTTAATTCTATCATTAACACATAATGATTTAAATTATGTTATTTAATTGACATTTTTCCATGAAAATTACTTAAATAATATTAAAATCAAAGAAAGACACAAAGTGTCACTTTCTTTACCTTTAATATCTATTATGTGTCCAGATATGAAAAAATGAGTGGTATAAAGAAATAGAAATGATAATTTTTAACTTAATAAACATATTTACATAATATAAATTTATTTTTGTTGTTTTGGGGCCATTTGAGAGATATTGTGGATTTTCTAATATATTAATTAATGAAAATTTAAAGATGTCACATTCATGTTTTAAATAATATATTATTTTAAAAATAAGGCTATAAAAAAGGTAAATTCTACTATAAATACTAATTTTAAAGATAAAATATTTTTATTTATCATGTTAATTTATTTGAAATTTTTAGGGAATAAATAATTTCCTTAACGTTTTATATATTAACAGTGTAGAAATTATTTAATTGATAAAAAATAAATAAACTAAATTTCATTAAAATTATAATAACCATTAAAAGACACAAACACTTAAAAAATATTATTTATAGAGTATATCTCAACCATAATAATACAAGGGTTGAGTTATGAACCATTTGGAGCCTTATAAAAGATATTATGAGACTTATATTATTTTATTTAAAGTGATATTAAACTTGTCACATTCATATTTTAATAAGTATAACATTTTTAATGATTGATTTTACAGAAGATATATTGGCATAAAAGAATTATACAGAAATATATTAGATTTATTATTATCATAGTATTTTTTTTAATTTTTCCTCAACAAATAAGTATATTGAATAAGTACACAATACTGATATATTAATTATTTTATTAATGGAAATTTCAAATTAATGTTATTAAAAATATTAAAATAAATATACTTTTAGCTAATTAATATGTCCAATGAATTATTATAGATTATCTATACCCATTAGGGATATAATAAAATATTTTTTTAGAGGACAACATTTTATCTTGATATTTTTAAAAATCCATGAATTAAATAGTGTCAAAATTGACACTATTATTGGTTTTTCAAAACAATGTCTTATTAAATTATTTAAAAATAATAAAACATTTTAAAAATATATAATAATTATTATATGGTCCAAAATTATCTATATTGTTTATTTATTATTTAATTTACATAAAATCAATAAATATTTCACTCTTTTAATATTGAAATAATTGTTACACTAATTAAAATGAAATAGAATAACTAAGTATTAAATTAAAACGATAAAGTTTAAATTGACATAAAAACTTTTAAAAAATTAATTTGTTGATTATATTACAAACTTATATCATCTAATATTCTAAACTATGGTATTTTAGATATTTTTGGATGTGAATTTATTTTATTATAAATTAATATTTTGGAGATTCCAAATGTGCCCCTCACCTCAATAATAAAAGGGCACATCCTCCCTCACAATTTCAATTCACATTGATCCTTAAGGCTCGACCATCTACTACCCATTTCCCTTATAAAAATCCTTATTCACATTATATAGTTTTTTATCTTCTCAAAATACTAACTATAGTGCCTTTAAGGGGATATCTAGAGGGAGCTCGTCGAAGAAGAGGTAATCACCTCTACCGATTATTTCAAATTATTTCTTCTTATAATTACTCTTAGTGAGTTGTTTCCATTATAAATTAATTATTACAATATAAATTGTATATTAAGATTTTATTAAGATTATTTAACTACCATATTACACCTTTTATCCATCCTATGAAAAATGAAATCACCACGCATGTGTATGTACGGCTTACCGTCTCCACATCATGGTGTAATCTGTTTTTCACCACCACATGACTTGGATGGGTATAATGATGAAAATAATAACTATATATGATTATTATAAAAAGTTATTTATTCTTTAATAATAGATATACCATCTACTTCTATACCATTTCATAATTAAAAGAATGATATCATCGCTTGTGCGTACGTACAGCCTACCGTCTCCACAATGTGATATAATTAATTTTATATGATATACATTAAATAATGATTATATAAATGTAAAGAATAAATAAAAATGATATATATTATGTTAATATCATTTTTTAATGATATAAATATGACCTAAGAAGGAGAACCGGAACTTTTTTGACAAAACAGGCATAAGAAAATGAAATAGTTAATACCCAAATAACTAGTAATAATGAAATATTATTACCAAATGAATGATATATGATCATATATAATATCATAAAAATGAATATGATTCTATAATAATTTAATTACATCTTTTAAATCATTATATTGGAAGTTTTGATGCATACAAAGGATATTTGACCTAATGTATGGGGTAATTTTCCAATCACATTATTATCCAAGATTTTTAATACGTAAGTATTTACTAGGGTATGTTTATCATCCACATCCACTTTTCATAAATATTTATTCCGAAATATTATTTATATCCATATAAAATTTTTTAAAGACAATTTTACCCATTGGTGAATTTTTATTTGGTATAAAAGGAATCATTAGGCATTTTTGGTACGAGGTACTTTTTGACTTTCAGGAAAAAAAGTATGATAAGAATGTTCCCTATTAACTTATATGACATGAATGGATTTTAAAAATTTCATAAAGAATAATTTTCATGAAGCTTACTTTACATGATTTCAAGTTTATTTTCAAATAAATTATTTTCTTTTAAAATTGTGCGGCATTTTGAGAAAAAAATGTTTTAGAATAAGAAATGATATTTTACTCAAGAATTAATTTCAAGTGTTTTATCAAAATTATTTTCCATCTAAGATTGAGGATATTTTTCAAATATACTATCTATATTATTTTTATGGTTGATTATGTTTATGATGGAATTCTATTCCTGAAATCCCTTTATTTTACATGGATTAATTCATGATGGAATTGTGATTCAGAAACCCATTTTATTCCTGGGGTTATGTTATGATGAATGATTTATGTTTTTTTAGAACACATATGTATGGTTTTAATTATGCGATGGGTGTGACCTATATCTACCTCCAATGCATTGGGTAAAGATTTATATCTCATGAGATAGATATGACTGTAATGGAAATTAAATTTGGTTCAGTAATACAGGTCTGGAACGAAAAGTAAATGTAGTTCAGTAATACATGGATATAACGAGAAGTTAACTCGATTCAGTAATGGATTTTGTCTTCTATGATGGTATTGTAAACGAGCCTTGGATAATATGGAAGTAATTTTCTAGGCTTATGTGTTTTCCAAAATTCTATGTTTTATTCCAATGATAATTTATCATAGTTTGTGTTCCTTTATTATTTATTCCTTATGAACTACCAAGATTTATTTCATCACTCGAGATTTTGATATTGAAAATTTATGTTCATGTTTTTACATTATTATTTTTATGTTTTGTTTGATGTTCTCAATGTTTACCCTTACTAGGCATATGATCTTACCCTTTTTATGTTTTCTTTTCCCCAAGATATAAATAAAGGTTTTATGTAGGAAAACTAAAGGGGGAGATATTTATATGATAGGTTGAAGATCTTTCACCAAGTTATAGGAATTTGTTCCATGTTTCCAAAGACAGTAAAACTAATACGGTATTTGGGCATATATTTTTGTAATTTATTATTTTTTTTGGAAAATAAATTTAATTTCCATGTATGTCAAGCTTGGGTCGTTAGATGTATACTCTCATATCCAAACTTGAATAATAATTGTCTCAAATATTCCTAGACACATAAGATCATTGGTTGGGAAATACCCAAACCCACTATCTAAAACATCAATAAGGGTCTAACTTTATCATCCAACCCCTCAAGCACCAAACACAGGATAACCAATTCCCAAACCAATCATCATCACCACTGAATCCTAGTACTGGATCTCTCAGGGTCAATAAGAAATGAGGCATCCTTACTTGGTCCAATAAGGCACAAGAAACCCACCATGGTCCCCTAAAGAATATTAAAAACCTCAATCCAATCCCACCATAAGAAACCTCATCCAGAAATCAAACATAAAACCTATCCTCATAAAACACCAAGCCCATAATGATATCTAATATCATTTACACACCTATAATTAAATCCCCAATAGGTCCCTCGTACCTATCTTAAACTATAATCAATGGAACCCGACTGAACCAATTACTCTATGGAATCTCCAAATCCCAAAGGTTTTAATCAAACTAAACCTCAAGAAACAAACTAGAGAATATCATCTAAGAAACCACTCAAAATTTCCTCTTTTGGACTATCTAGGATAACATCAAACAAAACCCCTTAGCATCCTCAATGAAAGGATACCAACAATCTCATAGCCCTCACTCGAGCCTCACCTAAAAACCTAAATCTCATGAGTTTATAAATCAAAAATCAAGGAAATACTCTCACTAAAGATTTCCCAATCCAAAACACCATCGAGATGTCCATAACATGATGAATAAATTCCATTGTTTCATTATACATGAAAAATTATTAGAATGGACAAATCACAGGTTTAATTATGACTCTAGGGTGAAAGCCCAATGAAACACCTCTAAAGATAAAGTACATAGCATATACCTCATGTACACAACATGTAACCCAAAATATTATCCCTGACTGTGTACAACATCCCACCTAAAGTGTACTTTTCCCAATAAAATGGCATGTACTCATCATACCTATAATATCACCCACAGAAGGTTCCCAATCATGTACCTAGACAAGTACCCCACATGGAGTCAACCCATATCCCCAATACTACCTCTGGTCATGTACACCGCATGGGCTTTGGTGGTGTAACTTACATGGCTACGTACCCTCACAAAGAGTGTCTAGTTGTGCCCATTTCCACACCCAAGTGGCTCTACATAGTTTTCCCCAAACACACACACCACGTAACCTTAATATTCAACCTCTCTCCACAAAATAAGAACATGTGACATGTTCTCTTGAATCAAAAGTTAAATGATCAGGTTTTACAAAGTATAAAACCTTTTGTGATGCACTAAAACCCCTGATTCACTAGTAAACATCCCATAGGGGGCTCTCACATCACCCCTAACATCATAGAATCAATATTTAAAAGTAAAAAACAATTATAATACATGTATTTGTGGATAAAACATTAAATAGGGTCTACCTATATGTGTGAAGCACAAAATATTTTCTCACAAATTCATGATATGCCACCACCTAACTTTGTTCTACCTCCGAACGAGTTCCTTAGTGCACGATCCCCTCTCCCTCTCTCTATTTTTTCTTGGTTGAAGGAATCATAAGGGGGAGGATCATCAATCATTCATAATAGTAATAAATTAGAAAGGAGGAAAATTCAAATTAATAAATAAATAAATAAACAAGAAAAAAGAATAAAAAAGAAAGAGGGTCTTAGGCTCACTCACAGTGCCTAACGTGAGTTTATGTCTCACCTAAGAAAAAAACCCAATTACAAACACATCCATAGAGTTAGAATATTAATCCAATACACCATTCAAAATATATCACTAAATGAATATCAGTGAATAATTAATACTTTATTAATTAAATATTAAGTATTCCATGAAAATTTGAACAACTATAAATTCCACTAAAATCATTTCCTAAGGTAAATATCCTATTCTAGGACTAATAGAGTGGTCATAGAAATTATCTAAGATCTTTTGATTAGATAAATTACCATTTTCGCTTAAAACACTCATACAAACAAAAAATAAAATTTCTTTTGATGCTCTCAATCCATAATGATGGGAGTCGTTAATACCTCCCCACAATAAATGCTTTTTTCCCTCAATAAGGATTGGTGACCAACTGGATACAAAGATTTCATCTCAAACATTGGAAGATCCATCGCATCCTCAGTGGTAAACTGACTAGTCTCACAACACCCACAACTCTCCCAACATAAGGGTTGTTTACCCACAACTGATAAGACACTCTACACCATAGGATTATCCTTATCATTTCCCCACGACCAACACCAACCTCTATGATTAACACTCCTTCCACAATTGAACATAATGGATAGATGCGTCCAAAGAACTCACTCCTGAGAACCAGCATGAAGCACTGATCATCACCTATTTCCATATCACCTAGAATGAAATCCCACAAACCAAAAAGTCCACTTAAAATGAGGACTACAACCTATGATATCCTATAGTTCACTCCCTACGATAAATATTCCATCACATAATAAGTCTTTTTCCAAAAATCTACACTAACCACCACTCTCCTCCTCAAGTTAGAGTGATTATCCAAAAACCTCTTGTAGGATTTCATTCTCAAATGATCCATGACCTAACAAACCTAGGATAACATGCCTAAACCACTAACCATGTAACTCAAATAAGTTAATTCCATAAAAAAGAGCACCCTTAGAATTCGTCTTCAAAATCAATGTATATCCCTTGTGTAAAGACCAACCACAAGACCACCTAGTACCTGGGTGTCAATCCGAAACTATGAGTTCCTAACAATGCTCCCACTGCACCATCTAAAGTACAACAAGAAACAACTGGCCAAGGGATCCGATTAAACCTGTCATCTCAAGACAAATAGAAAACCAAGAGAACTCTTAGTGATATACCTCACAATCCCAAAGCAACCTTATACCTAAAAATAAAATTTATCTGGTCCACCACAACCTTAAGGAACTCAAGATTGATCCAACTATATCTCAATCATTATTTTCTTCATTGATCCAACACTAATGATAGGGAACCCAAATCCCTAATCATCCCAAAATGTTCTCCACACATACCTCAAAAAATGGATTGCATTTCCAAAATAAAAGAACATCTCATCACAAGATCCATATGGTCTACCATCATAATAAAAATAATTTCATTTCAATTTAGTAAAATGTCACTAAAGAGATATATAGGGTAACCCCATATAGGTCATTGTCGACATTTTAAAAAAAACTTCCATTTCATGTAAAAACACGCATAGATTGGCACATGTCATGTGAATACTACATGTCTAAAATGATTCATGTCTACTAGCCTCTTTCTAACTAGATATAAACTAAAAATCATAATAAATCATAAAATACACATACCTAAGTGTACCAATCAAGGTGAAATCAAAAAATCACAACATCAAAAACCAAAAATAGCAAGCACATAATAATGATAACCTGTAATTTCTATCATGACTGGTGTTTATGAAACATGAGTACAATATCCATCATAATATACAAGACATAACTATACCACTTATCTAAAAACTTCATAAATAAAATATAGAAAAGGATCTAATACCATTTTATAATGAATCGTCCCGAGTTTACATAACATGTTGCTTGATTTAGCCTAACATGAGGTCTCAATTTCACCTCACCATACACCAAAGGCTTTTAACTAGTAGTAATGGCCTAATCCTTACAGTATGGATATTATTACATGGAATTAGAGTTTAACTAAAGTGGAAAAAAAATCAAAAACATCTATAAGGATAAACATCATAGTATACATAATCAATAAACAAAATAATATCATGCTATAATAAATGGAATTTGGAAACAATAGACTCATGATCATACTAAAATCTCTAATATATGATCACCCAATGGGCCAATCATATATACATAATAAATAAAATAAATATATATATACAATGATTTTATAAAATCCCTAATCCACACCAAATACTTTTTCTCAAAAACTATTGAACAACACTAGTTCAATCCTAAGACTCCACATGAGTGGTCCAGCTTGATCATGCAACACTGGTCCTTTTCCAGATCCATCATTCAACCTATGATCCATTTTAAAATAAACATAAGGTCCACACACACACACTAAGGTGTACATGTATAGGGTGAGAAATAAATCTCAGTATGCCACCCCCAATGATGATCCTATCATATAATATCATAAAATGTGTGTAAAACATGTGATATTTCTTCCTAGAAGAATAAACCCAATGGTATAGAACATAAGAGGATCAACAAAATAAATAAACAAAACAACAAACCTTGGGATCTATCCAGACACCCAAGGTATATATACCCCTACTCTGGCCAAATCTATAGGAATTATAACATGTGGTTGACCCTAACAATAGTACATTTGACATGGTTAACATATAAAAAGGTTCTTAATATTTATAACATGTCAACAGGCATGAATTCCGAACTCGAGGATCTCATATTAGGTATCCATAAACCAAACGAGCATCTCTACCATGCTCTAGGACTCAAATAGCATGATCTGAACTGGTGAAAAGAACCAATTCATGATACCTTAGAGAAATTATCCATGTCCTAGAATTCTTTTTGATGTGGCCACATAATGTTTCTATTTTTCCACATCTTCTATGTGAATTAATGGAAATTTTAGTGTTAAATCAATCTTGAATTGATAATATATTATGATTTTATTCTTTTTAAATGGAATTTTTATTATTTGAATATTTTTTTAATAATCATATGTTTTTTAAATTAATTTATGAATTATTCCATGATCTAATATTTTCATGTTATTTTTTAGGAACAACAGGTCATTGGAAAGAAGATTATGATATTATCATTAAAAAATATTAATTAAAACTAAATTTCATTTAATTTGGTTGGATTGGAATTAATTTATTTAATACTATGATTATTTTAATTTTAAAATAATTTGTTGGAGAAAATTTTTGAAATCCAAGAAAAAATACAATGATTCAATATGTATGTATTTTTTCATTCACAATTTTAATGGATAAAATTTCACTATTTTTAATTTTTTCCATTAGAAAACCAGACTTAATTGGATGTGGAATGTTGAACATGATGACCTACCATATAAAGGTGGTACTGACCACATAAAGCAGTATGGTCACCCAAATTACTGTGAATATAAATTCAATTTACAACATGATCAAATTTAAAGGTACTATGACCATTTCCATAGTAAATATAGTGACTTCTTGGTAGAGAGGAAGTGGCCACTTGAAGTGGATGCATGAAAAATTTTGAAGCACCCATGGTCACCTAAGTGACTATAAAAGAGGATTTTGTAAGTGACTATAATCAGCAAGTGACTATGTGTCACCCTCAAAAAATATTGACTACATGACCCATCCTAATTGACCATGAGAAAGGATTTTGAAGTTACCACATGTATGAGTACCCAACTAGATACAAAGAAATGAGCTTACCATAAATGGGATAAGTGATTGTGTGCCACTTTTTGAACCATTTACAAGGCATAGAAACCATGTTTTCATGTCTATTCTTTAAAGCTGAAATGAAGGGAGATTATACAACCTATCATGATTCCTTATAATGATTGTGTATCCAAATCAATTTAACTATGAGAGAATATTTTTCAACCTTCTATAATGAGTCCTACCAGGATATCATGATGTCTTGATAAAGAATTATGTAGGTTAAATCAACTATGGATAATAAAGTTGAACCATTGGTTAACATTGTGAGATGATGGTGAGACAGAAGCTCTACATCATTGAATTCGAGTCATACAATTGAAGGAATAATATGGTATGTTGAACCCAATTTATGAATATGACTGAGGAATTTGAATCAAATGAGTTGGAATAATCTAAATTCACTAAATAGATAAATAAATCAAATTAATTAAGGACGTATAACGTAGATATTTACTAAAAATAATAAAGGTTCAAAGTGTTTTTGAATTAGGGAAGATCATAGATGTTGGTAATGAAGAAGATAGGTTCACGATAACCATTTGAAGATTATGCTAATTGAATGAGACCTATTTTTATTGTTTTATGGGATTTTTATTTTTGGATTGGGATGATGCTCATGGTGATATCCCACTACCATTTAAAGTTTCACACTGGTTCAACATATTGGGGTTGAAAAATAGTTTAAGGTGTTTAAGATTATTTCAAGGATGTATAATACCAATGCATTAACTCATCAAAATCAATTCCAAGGATATATTGAGATTTATAGGGTTATAAAGATGATAAATTGTGTACTACACTGATGAATCTATTAGATTGAGTTTCTATTTGAATGTGTAATGGATGATGTTGGTGGAGTCCTTGGTTAATTACAAAACATTGGTTGCAAGGATGGTTTCAAACACATAATAGGTCGTTCAATAATTTTCTTGTGTGAAGTTGGAATCACATAAGCTACACCTTTTCAATTCCATGATCATGTTGTGAATTAGTTGGTCTACCAAGAATATTGTGTTGAGATTTTTATATTCATGGGAAATCAATTTTAAAATTGGTATTTCATGATCCTTATCTAGGGAATGCCTAGTTTATAGGTGTTGAGCTTGTATTTTCAATTTTTTTATGAATATTTGGTAGATTGAGGATAAAGAATATGTGCAATACAACTAGTTATTTTCTAGAACTCGATTGGAGAGAATTATAGCTTCATTAATATATGAAATTGTGATAACTCGATTTAAAGGTGGTCGACATTAAATGTTATTATGATGAGCTTGAAGAAGTCTTGGCCAAGTGGAAGGTAGTGTGGTTTGAATACTACTGAAGGAATCTATGTCAATTTATAGGGAAGTGATATTTATCCACGTGACCCCTGATTTTACAATTCAAAAGTGAAATCAAGGGAAATTTGATCTGGATGAAGTTGATATTATGGGTAACTTTTGGTGGTAGTTGAAAATTTACAACAGTATTGAGATAAAGTAGGATTGTATCCAGATTAATTATTTCTATATTCAAACAAGAATCATGTTGGCATGATGGGTTCTGTTTTAAGGTTTATCTAGAGTAACATGAAAGATGCAATGAAAATTTAAGGAGTCCCACATGGAAAATTAGGAGATGTTTTTTAAATAAGATGAATGTGAGGGGAAATTATGATATTTGTTAATTTGATAGAGCCAATGATTTTTAAATAGATTTTTGGGGGGTGGTGTGGGGAGAAATGGAGCAGATTTTAGAGAAGTGGATACTGAGAGGACACTCTAGATATTCCAGGGAGAAATTCTTATTGTCATTTTTTTTGATGAAGATGAGGGTTAGAGATTAATTATATACCTTGATCATGATTGGATAAATTTATTAGTGTTTGAATATGGTGTAATTGAATGGTTAATTATTTATGATATTTTGATTTCTTCAATTTCATATTGAATATTGAAATTCTCTATTGATTAATGAACATTGAATTTCAAATGATTTTTTGTGTTTTTTAGTCTACCTTTTAGTAAATATTCATTCTTCCATTTTGTGACAAACATATATATTCTTGGAGTATGTTGATCATAGATTTTGGTTTGTAAATTTAAGTTGAGTATGAGTTAGAAGAATATTATTTCTATTTAAATTTATTAATCCTCGATCAAGGATTGCGAGTATAATGAGTGTTCATATGTGTCGTTGTGCTCAATGATTATTGAGTACATTAATCGACTCCTGTTAAAAGGAAATTAGTAGCTGGGATTTTAGTTGTTGATTTCAACCTTGTGAACTTGATGAGATGAATTTTTTGTGATCATGAAGAATGTATCGAGAGAGTTATTAGTGTGAGAATTTCATTAAGTGATGAATAAATAACGATCCATGAGAATCACTGGATTTGTCCATTGTTATCATTTTGTTGACTCCACCTCTCTTATTCTATTCTCATAACTCTATTCTCATTATATTGTTTCATATCTCGTTTTATTGTTTAGAAATTAAATTATATTTGTTTTATAATACAATTCCAACCAAAATAATGAAAATTTATAAAAATCTTGGCAACAAATATTTTAACAAGAAACCTCATACAATATAACCTGGGGCACTATTATAATAGATTATTTTGGGGAAAAATTAATTAGGGTTTATAAAACACATAAAACCCCTCCCTTAAATTGTACCAATTTTTACAGAGGCTTCCACAGAATTTTGAAAAGAAATAAAAAATTAAAAAATTAAAAAAAAAACCTAAAAATTCATATTATTTTTTATAAAAAACTAAACTAAAAAATTTCTCAAAAAAATAAAATGATAAAAATTTGATTTTATGATATACAACATTCTCACAAATATACATATAAAAAATTAATACAATTTTAGTCCTAAAAATTTGAAAAACTAAAAAATAAACAAGTTACAAAAATTTAGAACTTAGAAAAAGAAAACACTCTAGAAATATAATCACTAGGAATTGATTTATTACAAATAGAAAACTTTCAATACTTTGAGATCATGGATGAACAAAGCAACTTGAAGGAGCTGATGACACCTAAATTTGAAAATTGATAAAATTGTTTAGTATATCTTGAGAAATCTTCCGATTTTTAGCTAAGATCAATCCTTATAAACAACTTACCTAAATTTCATGGGATATCAATGAATACCATCATTAATATTTACAAGAATTTCATATGGTGTGCATTATAATGAAACCACAAGTGGTTAGTGAGGACGAGATCAAAATGAAATCATTCCATGTTCATTAGATGGGGTTTTTAAGGAGTGGTTTTATTAATATGAGTCTACATTAATATGTAATTGGAATCAAATTAATAAATTTTTATTAGAGAGATTTTTCCTAGCCTCTAGGACTTCCGATCTATGAAAATACATTTTTTGTATTATATAGTTATAAGAGGATAATTTACATGATTATTGGAAAAGGTTTAAAAATTTGACTTCTAGTTGTCCTTCTCACTAAATTTGGGATCTTTATATAATTAATTTTTTATATGAAGGTTTATTCTTGATGGATAGTTTTATGATTGATTCTACTATTAGAGGATATTTTTTTATAAGACTTTTATTGATGCTAGGAATATCATAGAAAATTTAGTCTAGAAATCACAATAGTTTGTAAATTGGGGCTTGATACACATTAAAACATCCATAGACGTATCTATATACAAATATGAGAATTTTAAAATTGAGATTTAGTTTAGTGATGTCACAAATATGATAATACATATGTTTTATAACTTTTTACCTTCATAAACTCAACCTAAACCATATATATTTTGCAATGTTTTCTTCTTAAGATCATTTTTCGAATCAATATCCTCAATTAAATGAGTCTCATAAATCCTGTCATGGGATATTCCCTAGAAATACTTTCCAAAATAACTCAAATAGCCAATTTCCCAACCAAAAATACTAAACCTAAGACTTTTTAACCCAACCAAAATCTCAAACAAGGTTGTAATTACCAATAGAATAATTGGTTCAGGAAACCTAATTAACCAAATACATATTTCCAACCCCAAAACACCAATCAAAATCCTAGATACAATCATGATAAATATAATAATCAATTAGGAAATAATTTCACTTCTTTTTAGAATCAAGATAAACAAAAACTAAAAAATAATCAAAAGTATGATTCAATTCTTGAGGAGATTGTTAAAAAAATATAAATAAATATCTAAACAAAAACAAATATTTTTGTAAAATATGGTAACACAAATGGTTCAAATGGAAACTAAAATTAGTACTATGAAAAATCAAGTAATTGGTAATTCATTGTCACAAGATGAATTAAACCCACAAGGTAGATAAAATGTTTTTTCTACAATACAAATAATTGAAACTAAAATTAATAACAATGAAGTTGAATATAATGAATCATACGTAAAAAATAAAATACCAATCATGAAACAAATTAAAATTAATGTTTGGAATTCATAAATTCACCTGTTGAACCAATAATAGAAACTTATATTTACAAATATATAGAGTATAAGAAACGAAATAAAAATGAAGAAATCATGATTGAAATAACTCATAGTAATTTTAAAAAATTTATGGGATTTTATAAATTAAATAAAAAAAATTAAAGATGACATGAAAATTTACAGAGATCCACTAACTTTCCCTCTGGGTAGTCCTATTATTAAAAATAATATTGAAACTAAAATGGATAAGGATGTTCTTTATACTTTTAGGAATGTTTAGGATAATATTTATATATTATATATTGTTAAAAAATCCAAATATATGCTAAATTCCCCAAAGAAATGTGTACTCACAAAAGGAAGTTCAAGGGAGGTAAGAAATTCAATTTGGGGGGGGGGAATGGCTCCTCCATGATCCAACACTCTCTCCCTATTAAATACAAGGTTACATGTATATTTTCTATTCCTTATGCTATTGAAGATAATTAATTTCATAATGTTATGTTAGATCAAGGATCCTCTATAAATGTTATTCATTATTTTGTTTGTTATCTATATAGATAGAATAGATCAAGAAATCAGAAATAGTTACCCATTTGGATAATAGAAGTTTATAAAATCTAGTTGTATTATTTGAAGATTTTTTAATAAGTCTAAAGGATCATGTTTTCCCTATTGATTTTTATGTGTCACATTTAGAAGATAAAAGATCTAGCACACATATACCCTTAATTCTTAGTATACATTCTTTGAAAACTAATAAGTTTATAATAAATGTTCACAAATGAACTTCTTCATTAGATTATATAGGCAAGATGGTTAATTGTTTCATCTTTGAATCAATGAATTTCCCTATAGAAGATCATTTCCCACAACAAGTTAACATTCTTGATTAGTTTTCTATTGATTTTTTTAATAATTTTATTCACAATAACAAATCTATTAATTATTTGGAAAATTAAATTCTTCCTTATGTTGAATTCTCATGAACTAATAATCTTGAAACATATTGTAACAGTATTGATACCAAATCTATTTTTGAAAACACTACATGTTTTTTTGAGTTTATTGAAGATGGAAATTGTGAAACTTATAATTTTTATGATAAAAATGATTTAGAAATGGATGAGGATTTTCTGGAACTTTTTTGAAATATTTTTTATTACTAAATATTGTAAATTTTTTTGGGGAAATGTATCTGAATTAGAGAAAATATATTTAAAATTTTCTACACTTAAATTGTTTTCATAGAAATTTAAATTTTCCAAAAAAAAATCATGTGAAATAGAGGATGAAACATTTAATGTCCCATGTGATTCCACCATTTTAAACTTACTTTCTATTATGATGTTAAAGGATCTCCTCATGATTAATATTTAGAATCTAATATATCACTTGAGGATGATGCTTTTTTTCTATCCAAAAATGGTTATATTGCTTGTTTTGAGTTTTGTAATTCTACCATTATGGATATTGAATTAAAGGCTTAAATAAAAGATGAATAATCTATAGAACCCATTTTTTTCAAAAGATGATATCCCAACTTATTATTAACTAAAATAATTACCTAGAAATTTAAAATATACCTAATTGAAAGAAAAATATAATTTTCCAATGATAAATGAAAAAAGGATGTCTAGTGAACAAGAGAACCAAATCCTAGTGGTCCTTAACGATAATAGGAAGGCCATAATCTGGTCTTTCAATGACTTACTAGGAATTATTTCTTCAAGAAGTATTCATAGGATTCTTTTAAATAAAAATTCCAAACATGTTAGACAATTTTAGAGGATGTTGAATCCTACCCTTCTCAAAGTGGTTAAAAAATAGGTGACTACCTTGTTGGATACTATTATAATTTACCATATTTATGATATCTAAAAGGTAAGTCCAATCTAGATTGTTCCTAAAATGGTAAGTTCAAGATTATATATAATTATTATATAGAATTAGTTCCAGCTATTTTTTACAATAAGCAGAGGGTATTCCCTAATTATAGGAAGTTGAACTTAGTTACTAAGTCAGACCAATTTCTCTTTCCTTTTCTTGATCAAATCCTTGAAAGGCTAGTCGATCAATCCAATTATTTCTTATTAGATGGTTTTAAAAGTAATTTTGAAATTTATATTTATCCTAAATACCATGATAAAAATAAATTCTACATGCGCTTTCGGTACCTTTTCTTATAAGATAATTTCATTTTGGCTATGTAATTTCCCCACCACCATCCATAGATTCATGATTAGTATTTTTTTAAAATTTCATGAGAAATGTATGGAGGTGTTTATGGATTATTTTACAATGTATGTATCATATTTTTTAGTTTTTATGATATTTTTTGGGTTTTTTAAGGTGTGCATTAAAACTAACCTTGTTCTATACTTTGAAAAAAAATCCATTTTATAGTTGAGAGTGGAATTTACCTTAGACATAAAGTGTCTAGGAATGGAATTTGAGTAGAAAATTAAAAAATGTAACATTATCTATTTAATTAATTTTCCAAATATTGTGAAGGATATTTGATCTTTTCTTGGTCATAATAAATTTTATGAGAGGTTCATAAAATATTTTAGCTAAAATGTTTTTACTTTAACAAAACTCCTATATAAAGTTATTCTTTTTTCTTTGAAATAAAGTATAAGGAAGATTTTAATGAACTTAAAAATAAGTTTGTGTCCCCCCTAGTAGTTCAAGCACCTAATTAATAGTTACCTTTGGAATTGATTACTAATCCTTAAAAATTCCATTTATGGGTCATTATTATCCAAATATTATAAAGTAAAGCATATATCATTGTATATGCCTCTATGATATTAGATATTACCCAATCAAATGACACAAAAATAGAGAGAAATTTTCTAGCTGTTATTTTTTCCCTTGATAAGTTCAGATGTTATTTTTTGGGGTCTATAGCAGTGGTATTCACTAACTATTCAACTATTAGATATCTTATGAAGAATAAAGAGTCAAAACCAAGTTTGGTTAGGTGGATCTTGTTGCTCTAAGAATTTAAAATAGAAGTCTAATATAGGGAAGGAATTGAGAAAATTTTGGATGATCATTTAAGAAGGTTACCACCTGATATTTTTTAAGAAAATTCATCTACTGAACCCATTATAGATTTTTTCCTAGGGATATATTATATACTACTATTTTGGATGAGAGACCATGGTTTTTGGACATAGTGAATTTCTTAGAAGATGATGTTATTCCTCGACAGTTTTCAAAATAGAAGGTTCCAAAATTATTAGTGAGTCTATGAAATATGTATGGGATGATCATTAATTGTAAAATTTTAGAAGTCATCAAATTATTAGGATATATATACTAAATTCTTAAGTTTCTTCAATGCTAAAATTTTACAATAGTTTGAGATGTGGAGGCCACTTTGGACTCAAAAGAATAGCTAGTAAGGTGTTTAGTTTAGGGTTATTTTAGCCTAACATCTTTAATGATTCCCATGAATTTTTTAGGACATGTAATGTTTGTCATTTATAATGAAACTTTTCTCAATGGAATGATATTTCACAAAAAACCTTTGTGGTTTTGTGATATATTTTATGTTTAAGGGATGGATTTTATAGACCCTTTTCCCAATTCCTTCGGATATTCTTACATCATAATTATTTTAGACTATGTTTCTAAGTTTATTAATGTTATAAAAACTACGAACAATGATTATAAAGTGGTGTTATATTTTTTCAATAATAATCTATTTATTAGATTTGGGATTCCGAGGTTTATTCTTAAAAAACAAGAAACTCATTTTTTTAATCGGATAATGGAATCTTCAGTGAAAATATATGGGGTTATTCATCAAGTTTATACACAATATAATCCTCAAAGAAATATTATAATTGAGGTGTATAATAGATTAATCAAGTAAATTATTGAAAAAAAATGTTGAACCAAATAAGAACTATTGGATTTTAAGACTCTGGGATGAATTCTGGGTATAAAGGATAGCCTGTAAGACTCTAATAGGGATATCACCCTATAGGATAGTCTTTGGTAGATTCCTTCATCAACCTATAGAGTTAGAACATATATATTTTTGGGCTTTTAAATCATGTAATATAAATCCATTTGAAGCAATAAAATAGAGAAAGTTGTATTTTCATGTCTTAGAAGAAAGTGGGAATAATTATTATAAAAATGTGAGGATTTTTAAAGAGAAAACAAAGGTTGTTAAAGAAAAATTAATTTTGAATAAATATTTCCATATTGGAGATAAAATATTTTAGTACAAATTCACGCTAAAACTTTTCCCATGTGAATTTAATTCCAAATATGGTTGTTCTTTTATTTTGACTCGTGTTTTCCCTTTTAGTGTTGTGTAGATCGAAGATTCATAGAAGGAAGACTAATTTATAGTTAATGGGGATAAACATAATCTTTTTATTGAATATATTATGGATCCACCTAGGGAGGATTTACTTATTTTATAAGTTGAGTAAATTTTAATTTTCTAGGTTTTAACTTCTCTTACTAGTGAGGAAATCACAACTTATAGTGTTAGGATTTTTATTTATTTTTTTATTTATTAAGAATAAAGTGATCTTAAAGGAAGGTTGTTGATTTTATTAATTCACCATGAGGAATAAACTTTGGATTCTCTCCACTTCATCGTCCTATTGAATAAGAAACTTTATAGACTTCATTGATCAGAATGAGCTATAGGTGAAGAAATTTTAATCAACCCCCTAACTTTTTAAACTCTAGTTTCATTGATTTTTCTAGAATTTAATGTTAATTTGTTTTAATTTTTTATGATCCTAATGGTGTCTAATAAAAGAGACATACTTGAAGGTGTTAAGGGGTGTGTTTGATTATTCTCAAATGAAAATAAAACTTCTATACCACGGGAGTTATTAGGTTTAATTCTTCTAATTCTTTTTAGTTAAAAAGTTCTATTCCCTATTTTTTTCCTCTAAAATACCATTGGGTTTAAACTTCTATTTATTGAATAATCACTTCTAAATATTCTATGAAACATGAGATTATTTGTAAATATGTTCGAATGATTATTGGTAGAAATCATGTGCATTTAATAACTTATATAAAGATCACAACTTTATATGGAAAATTATTTTTGAATTTTTGGTGACCCTTGAGCATAATTTTGAACTTATGAGGTGAAAATTTGTTTGAATTTTTTTTGTTAACTATGTATTCCACCTTGAAGTAAAAATTGTATATAGTTTTTGCTTTAAAGTTTGGGGTTAGGGGCTTAAATTCACCTTACTTAATTTCGATGTTGAACACGTAAAAAATCACTTAAATTTTTTCAAAATTGTGAGTGTTTAGGTATCACTTAGGAATCTTGAGTGGGTGAAATATTTTCATGAAATTGAAAGTTGTGATGCCACTTTAAGGTGGATAATCTTTCCCTTGAATTTAATTTAAATTTTATTTTTCTTTTCATCTTGGAAAAAATGTTTCTTTGGTTAAAATATTGAAAGAATTTTATATAATAATCATTGAATTTGAATTTTTTTAGTTTTAATTTAGCTCATAATTTATGCATCTAAATGCACTATGAAATGAAAATCCTAATCCAGGTTGAACTCTCTTTCCTTTATTCTTTATTCCTTGACTTTTAGATGAGTGAATTATTTGTTTCTGATTTTTATTTAATATCACTCATCCATTAGTTTTTTGTATTTATATTGAGATCTTAATTTATAAGAGTCTATTATCCTTGAGGTAAAGAGAATATTTGAATTTAAATTGGATGAAAATTGAATTGTGTTAAATTCCCTTTAAATTTTTAATGTTATTCATTTTTTTAAACAATAAAAAACTTTTTACTGTTACTATTTGGATTTAAGAGGTCAGTCACTTCGAGAACTTAAGAGAGTTCATGGGGGGAATATTTATGAAAATTAATTCTTAGTTTCATTTCATTTTTCTTATTCTTGAGATTTATTATATTACACTGAATTTAACTCATTGTTTTCTTGAGGACAATAAAAATCTTAGTATGGAGAAATTTGATGTGGCATATTTAGGTTTCTAGTTTTTTATATATTTAGTTTGAATTAATGGAATATTTAGTTTCAAATTGATCTTGAATTGATAATATCTTATGTTTTGACTATTTTGAAAAGTAATTTTTATTCTTTGAATATTTTTGAAAAAACATAAGATGTTGTGCTTGATTGATGAATACTTCTATGATCAAATATTTCCAAAGGATTTTTTTTGGAATAATAGCTCATTGGAATGAAATTTATGAGATTCTCATTAAATAATATTAATTTAAAATGATTTTTGATATTTTAGTTTCCTTGAAATTAATTTATTTAATACTCAAATTATTTTAATTTTAAAATATTTTATTGGATAAAATTTTAGAAATAAAAAACACCCCATTTCAATATATCCATATTTTTTATTTCTCATTTTTAATGGAAAAATTTCACTATTTTTATTTTTTTTCCATTGGAAAAATAGAATCAATTGGTCATGGTATACTAATCTTGTTGACCTATTTTATGATGGAATCACTAACTATGTGAATCAGAATAGTCACTCAATTAACCATTTATATAAATTCAAATTAATATGATATCAAATTTCAAGTTAATATGTGCCTTTCCATGGTGAGCATAGAGGATGCTTTTCGGAGAGGAAGTGGCTGTATGAACTGGTTGGATGACAATTTTTTAATCACCAATAGTCAATTAAGTGATTTTCCATAGGAGTCAATGAGTGACCAAAATCATCAAGTGACTGTGTGGCACCCTCAAAATATAATGACCACATGAATTATCCCAAGTTACTGTGAGTAAGGATGATAAATTTATTTCATGCTTGAGTACCCAAATAGAAACAATGATATTAACTAACTAAAAAAGGTATAAGTTTCCATGTGTAACTTCCTAAACCTACCTCAAGGCATGGAAACCAAGTTTTCATGCATTTTATTTTAGGATATTGTAAATGGATATTCTCTAACCTAACAATATTCCTTATACTTATTCTGTATCCAAATTATATCAACCATGAGATTAGATTTTTTAATCGATCATAAATATTACTTCCAAGTTGCCATGAAGTATAGGTTGGGAATTTAGAAGGGGTAATTGAATAAGGATAAGGATTTCAAAACAATGAGTACCATTGTAATATGATGATGTGGCTAAAGCATTACATCATTGAATCCAAGTATCGCAATTGAAGGAGGCATATGGGACGTCGAACCAAATTTATGAAGATGGATGATACATTTTAAGTATACAAGATTGACTGGTATGTTGTCAATGAACATATGAAGAAATAAAATCAATCAAGAAGGATGACCCTAGATCTTTACCGTAAAGCATCAAGGTTCACTATGTTCTTGAATTATGGTTGATCATAGATGTCGAGTATGAAGTATATTGGTTCGTGATTGAAATTTGAAGGTGAGGTCAATCAACCAAGACATTTTGTTGTTGTTGTGGGATTATCATCCATAGATTGGGATGATGGTCATATAGATATTCCACTTCCAATTTAAGTTTTACACAAGTTTAATTAATTTTAGATGAGAAACAGTTGAAGGGAATTTATAAAATTCCGAGGATATATCATACTTATGCATCTTCTCATCAAACTTGTTTCTAAGGAGAGCTTGGTATCAGTTGGGTTAGAGAGATGATAATTTTTTCACAACAATGATGAAGTTATACGATTAAGTATCTATTTATAGTTTTTTTATGGTTGATGTAAGTGGAGGACTCAGTTCATTCCAATACACTAGTTGCAATAATGGGTTTGAACACATAATAGTTGTTTGATTATTTGTCTGTGTGAATTTGTAATCATCAAAGTTACACACTTTGAATGTCATGAACATATTGTAAAATAGCTATTCAATTAAAAAATTTGGGCTAATAGTTTCATGTTCATAAAAAATTGATTTCCAAGTTCTTATTTGATTATCCTTACCCATAGTGATGTCTAGTTTATAGGGGTTGATCTTGGATTTTGAGTTTCATCGATGATGAATTAGTAGATTGAGGAAGAATAATCTATGCAATAAAAATAATTTTTTTCCTTAATTTATTGGAGAACATTCAATATCAGTTAAAAGATGAACTTATGATAACTCAATGTGAATGTGGTTGAGGTTCATAATTTTTATGAGAAGTTTGAAGAATTCTTGGCCATGTTAAAGGTATAGTGGTGTGAATAATATTTAAGGAAATTATTTCAAGGTATAGGGAAGTATGATTTATCCATGTGAGGCCTAATTTCTCAATTCAAAATTTAAATCAAGTGGGATTTTATCTAGATAATGATGATATTCTGAGAATCTTTTGGATACTATTGAAAATTTCCATTAGTATTGAAATGAATTGGTAATGTATCCAAATTCATTATTTTCTTAACTAAATAAGAATAACTTGAGCCTATCATTTTCTACCTTAATCTTTATCTAGATTTAGATGAAAGGGACTATGAAAAGTCAAGGAGTTCCATGTGGTGACTTGGGAGATGAGTTCAATCAAGATAACTATGAACAAAAATGTTTAGAGTTATTAATTTGATAGATTCAAGGATTTTTAAAAGTACATTTTTGATGGAGAATATAGAAGGGAGAAACAGAGGAGATTATGGAGAAGTGGAGTTTGAGAGGACTCTCTAGAGATTCTAGAGATAAATTCTTATTTTTGTTTTATTTGATAAAATTAAAGGCTGTATATTCCTTCTACACCTTGATTATGATCCTTTAAATTGTTTAGGGACTTAATATAGTGTAATTAAATGGTTAATTATTTATATTCCTTTAATTTATTCAATTTCATATTGTAATTCTCTTCAGATTAATGAGCATTGAATTTTGATTTATGTTTTTTGTTTTTTGGCCTATCTTTTGGTCAATACTTGTTCTTCCATTTTGTAACCAATATATATTTTATTGGAGTGTTTTAATCATTGAATAAGGCTTGATAATCTAGGATGAGTAGGAGTTTCATAATGATTTCATCTATTTAAATTTCTCAATCCTTGATAGAGGATTTTGAGTATAGTGAGTGGTCATCTATTTCTTTGTGATTAGTGATTTTTTGAATACATTTATCAAGTCCTACTAAAATCAAATCAGTATTTGAGATCTTAGTTTTTTATTTCAAACTTTTTAATTGGATGATATTTGTGTATTTTTATCTTGAATCATGTATCGAGATAGTTATTTGTATGAAAATATCATTAATTGATGGAGAAATAATGATCCATGAGAATCATTGCATTTTTATACTATTTTTATTCTGTTTAATCTACTAATATAATCTTATTATCCTACCACTATTCTCGTTTTTTGTTTTATATATCATTTTATAGTTTATAGATTATATTATCTTTTATTCATCATACAATTTCCATAAAAATATAGAAAATTTTATAAAAAAACATGATAGGAAAACTCTTAACAGATATACACATAGGAGACAACCTTGGGTGTTGTTATAAAGAAATATTTAGTAGAAAACTTAAATTAGGGTTTTTATGACACAAAAAACAACTCGCTTCACCTACATAGCTAAATGGGTTAATCATCATACCCCTCAATGTAATACATCCTGATATGGCCATCCTGGGAGCCTTAGAAACACTGGACATCAAACCCACTCATGAGTTCCTCATAACCTTATGAGCCGGGAGCCCTTATCTAGATCATATACTGAACTCATGGTGGGGGTGAAATTATCCAAATAACCCATTACCTCCCTGGACCCACCTCATGATATCCAACCATCATAGAAGAGCGTGTATTCATCTCAGAGCCAATGACCAATACCATCTCATCCTAATGGTCTCCTATCAAGTAAAAACCTAAAGAGGAACTTACTCAAAAATTCTCAGACACAAAATCTCATGGGTATGAAACCCCATAAAGGAACCTTCTTTATCATCTAATCCCTTAAGAACCAAAAATAGGCTAACCAATAACAGTACCTATCATCATCACCATTGAATATTAGCACCAACATTACTAGGGTCACCAAGAAATGAGGTGTCCTTACTAGGTCCAACAAGGAATAGGGAACCCACTGTGGTCTCCTCAAGCACATCCAAGACCCCAGGCCAATCCCACCATAAGAAAAATCATTCATATTCCTGACACATAACCTAACCTCAAAAAAATGAACACAAAAGGTAATCTAAGATAATAACCATTCCCAAAATGGAATCCTCAATGGTTTCATCAGGCCTATCTCAAAATCCACCCAATGTTTCCCAACAAAACCATCCACTCTACAGGACCACCCTAGCTTAAATTCTCTAACTGAACTAAACCTGGAGTAGCTGACTATAAAATATCATCTAAGAACCCACTCGATCATGCCTCTCATGAACAATATAATAGAGCCTCAAAAAAACTCATTTTAATCCTCAATACAAGGTGACCAACAATCTCACAACCCTTACTCAGGCCTCACCTCACAATCCATCCCTTAGGAGTACTCTAAATCAAACCTCAAGGAAATACTCCCATTAAATCTCTCCTAATCTAAAACACTATCAAGAATACCTATAAATGTATAAAAAATTATAACATCTTGATCTATAGGGAAAAATACTTGAAATAGAATACTTAAAAGTATAATTATTACTCAATGGTGAAAAACTAGTGAAACCCCTCTAAGGAGGGAGTACACTATGTGTGCCTCTGGTACCTGACAGGTAACCCCAATGATCCTCCTTGGATGTGTACCACAACCCACCTATTGTATACCTATTTCTATGTAAACTTCATGCACTCACCCTACATGGTGTGTTACCCACATAGGGTTCCTGACCATGTACATGTCCATATACCCAACACGGTGTTAGGATGTATCCCCCATATAGCCTCTAGACGTGTACACTACATGGAGTCTGGTTGTGTAACTTACAAGGCCATGTTCCCCTGAACAAGGTGCATGATCAAGCCCCCAGCCACAATATGAGTGGATTTACAAGGAGTATCATGTCCACACACACCGTGTTACCGTCATCTTCAACTTTTCACCCTAAAAGAACACGTTTCTTTTTTTCTTAATTTACACACCATGTGATTGGGTTTCCTAATTATAAAACCCCTTACAATTCCCTGAAACAATTAATTCACCTAACATCAACCCAAATGGACTCTAATTGAACCTCAAACATCAGAAAATAAATATTTCAAACTAAAAAACTAAAATATGGGAATTTTCATCTAAAACAATAAATAGGTTCAACCTATATATGTAAAAGATTGAATATTCTGTCTTGGATATGTGAGCCCCACCATTGAGCTGTGATCTATCTCCAAACAAGCTCCCTAAGATGTTATCCATTTTCTTTATCCCTCTTCCCTCTTGGTAAATAGTGACACATGGGGGATTTACCTAGGTAATGTGTGAGAATAAAAAAGGTGAAAGGAGAAAATAATGAAAGGAAAAAAGAAATAACAAATAAAAAATAAGAAGGAAATGAAAAGAAACTGGGGCTCGATCCGAGCCTCAACCCCCAATGTGAGTTTATTCTTCACCTAGGAGAAATCCCTCATTACAAACTTATAAACAGAGTAAGAATATAAATATTATTATTCTTTTAAAATATATCACAGAACTAACATGCATGAATAATTAATATTTAATTAATTAAATATTAAATATTATGTGAAAATTATAATGGCTTGAAATTACACCAAACTTATTTCCTAGGATAAACACCTTATTCTAGGACTAACATAGGAGTTAGAAAATATCCAATATCTTATTATATGATAAATTATCATTTTTTCCACTAATATACTCATGGGAATAAAAATTCAATTTTTTGTAATTTTCTCATTATGAAATGATGGGGGTCATTATAATATGGATAGTGGGTGTTCTTATGGTAGTTGATGCTGTAGTTTCTATCATTCAATAAATTTGAAAGAGGTAATGTTATATTCTTTGATAATTCAAAAGGTAATTTAAAAGAATTTGGTGAGGTTGGTATTTTTGATTTTATTATCATATATAATGTTTTATATGTTTAAGGAATAAAACGCAATATGATAAGTATCTCACAATTATGTGATAATAGAATTCATGTAAAATTTCAAAATGATAAGTGTATAGTTTTTAAATATCAATGTAGAGACCCAAGATTGACATACATGGAAATTACATTAATTTTTCAGAATACTTAATACATGAAAAAAATAGATGCCCAAATATTTTATTATTTTAGTGTCTTTGGAAACTCATAACATAATATTCTAATCATGGTGAAACATATTCAACATATCCTATAAATATCTTCCCCTTTGGTTTTCCTACCTAAAACCTTTATTTATATCTTGGGGAAAAGAAAACATAGAAAGGGTGAGCTCAAATTCTTAGTAAGGTTAAACATGGAGAACATAAAACAAACCATACAAATTTTAACATAAAAACATGAACATAAAGTTTAAACATCAAAATCTTGAGCAATGGAATAAATATTGGAATTACATAAGGCATGGATCATTAAATAACATTAACCATGATATAATATAATTAGAATAAAACATGGAATTATGGAAAACCATTAAGCACAAAATATGATTTCCATAGTAGCCAAGGCATTGTTTCCAAGACCATCATAGTGTACAATGTCAATTACTGAATTGAGTTTACTTTCTCTTCCAGCCACGTATTAGTGAACCGGATTTACCTATCATTCCAGTCATGTCTATCTCATGAGATATAAATATTTACCCAATGCATTGGAGGGAGATATAGGTCTCACCCATCTCATAATGAAATCATTCTTACATGTGCTAAAAAAACATAAATCGTTCATCATAGGAAAACCCATGAAATAAAATGTGATTCTTAAACATCATGTCTATATAACATAAACCATATAAGATAAATAGAATTCATAAAAATAATTCCACCATAAAATCAATAAAAACAAATAAATAATAGTTATATAAAAATAACCCTAATTCATCTTAGATGGAAAAATAATTTTGATAAAACACTTGAACTCAATACTTGAGGAAAATATCCTTTATTTTTCAAAAATATTTTATTTTCTCAAAATGTCGTGAAATTTTAAAATAAAAAAAAGTTACTTGAAAATAAACTTGGAAAATTTTAAAGGAATATTCATGGAAATAATTCTTCATGAAATCGGAAAAAAAAAATTCATGCCGTATAAGATAAAAAAACATTTTCCATGTACTTTTACTGGAAAAGTCAAAAATTACCTCATATGGTAAACAAAAGAAAGATTCCTTCCATACCATGTAGTAAAAGTAAAAAAGGGTTAAAATGACTTTTAACATACATAGAAGAATATTAAACATTTTATGAAAAATTTTTTAGAAAACATGGACATGGATGATAAATATATCTTCAACATATACTTACGAATAAAAATTCTCAGATAAAACGAGACTGAAAAAGTTATCCCTTACCTTAAGTCCAATTCCTTCCATATGTATCTGAAAATCTTGAGTAGTGGGTTTAAAAATATTATTAACTTGTAACAAAACCATAATAATATTTATGATATCATATATGATTCAATTACAACTTAATATTACCCGTTCATTTTTCAATTCCATGTTAAAGAAATATTTTGGGTAATAATTGTTTTATTTATCGTACGTGTTTGGACTTGTTATTCTTGATATTATTACATAGATCATGATTTACATACTTATAAAATTTAAAACATGATTTATATATATCTTATATATTAATTATATATATATATATATATAATAGATATATAAATGAAATGGAATACACTGTTCATGGAGACGGTAGGTCGTACGTACGCATGAACGATGTTTTCGTTTCCTTATTGAATTGGATAGAATTAAGAAAATGATATATATATATATATATATAGTTTCATTGTTATTTCATGTATTTTATGATTATTTACTATATATACATTATAATCATTCTTGAATGGTTAACATGGAGAATGTATCTCATCGCATTGTGGAGACGGTAATTCGTACGTACGCACAAGCGATGATATCATTCCCATAATTGTTGAATGGTATTTAATTAGATGGTGTATAATATCTAAAAATTAGTTTCATGTCATAATTATAAAATATAGTTATTATTTCCACTAATATACCCATCCAAATAAGGTGGTGGTGAAAAATAGATTACACCACAGCGTGGAGAAGGTAATCAGTACAGACACACGCACGGTGATTTCATTTTTCATAGGATGGATAGAAGGTGAAATAGGGTTGTCTCATATTTATAATAATATATCAGAATATTATTGATACTTATTTTATTACTTTATAATGAAACAACAAAATAATAGTAAGTATAATAGGAAACAAATTTGAAAGAATCAGTAGAATAGATTACCTCTTCTTCGACGTGCCTCCTTTAAATTTCCTCTTAGGGCACTAGAATTGGTCTTTTGAGAAGAACAGAACCTCTAGAATGTAACTAGGGAAGTTGAGAAGAGAAATGGGAAGGGTTTTTATGAGATTGAAGGCTCAAAATGGAGTGAAGAGGAGAGGGAGGAGGTTCCCATTTATAAGAGAAGAGAGAGGCACTTTAGGAAAGTTCCAAAATATTAATTTATTATAAATTTAATTTTGATTAAAAATGATCCAAAAATTATTTAATTATAAGATAAGATGATTTTGGTTCGAATAACCATAATTAAATAATTTTTTGACAAGTTATGAATATTTTTTTTTATCTGTATCTTTTTTGTTTTACCCTTATTTTACCCTTTTTAATCTTACTATGATATCATGTTATTTACACATTGCGGGTTAATGAAATTACCATATCAAGTCAAAAGACCCAAAAATGTTTTTTATGACACATTTGGAATTATATTAACCATTTTTCATAATCTTATATTTTTAGGAATTTAATATAATTTCATAAACTATTTTATGTTTTAAGTTATGAATTGTGTTGATTTTGGACACTATTCATACTTGACTTTTTTAAAAATTCATAAAAACCTTATTACTTCGAAAAAAAGACATTAACTCATATATAATATATCAATTTCATCCATAAAATTCGTGTATGAAATATAAATATTCAAATTAAATTTATTTTAATATTGATAAATTCATTTATTTGAATATTTAATTAATGAGGTAATAACTACATCATAATTGTTTCATAAATAAATATATTTATCTAATGTCTAAAAATTATAAATAAAATACCATGATGTAGGAAATATTTTTATATTTCTTATTAATATTTATATACATAGATATATGTTATATAACACTATATTAAAATTGATTTAGTAAAAGATATATGTTTAGGTTATAATTATCTTTACTTTAAATTAATTCTTATAAAATATTATTTTCACATCCAAGTTAATCCATGGGGTCCAAAAATCTTACCAATGATTCCCATGGTCAAAAATATCTCATCACATAATATTAGTACATATGTTATGGTATTTTAATATTATTATAATATTATTTTTTACCCTTATTTACTAGATTTACCCTTTAACCATGGTAAATAAAATATTTATTGAAGTTACTATTCATAATGTCTAAAAATAAAAGGTTCCTATTTACACAATTTGGACCTCTGGATTCCAAATATGGAATCCATTTTTTCGAATTAAAAACACAGAAGTTGTAGTAATTAATTTAAAATTAATTCCTATTGTCAAAACCAAAAAGTGGGTTTTTAAGAAGTAATAACTATCAAAAGATTGACATCTCTTTATATACAATTTGAAAGTGAAATTACTTAAAATGACCAATATTAGATTATATTATAAAAAATATAATCCAATTATACTTTAAAACCAACTAAAAATATAATCTAACAATATAAATAAATTAGATGAAAATGCAGTTTTGAATTAAAATGAAGTATTTTCACTATTCATTAAAATTTTAATTTTATTAGAAAAATACCAAAATTTTAACAAAAGTAAATTTTTATGTCCCAATTAAAAATAAGAAATTTTATTTTGTCAAATTTAACATATAAAATTTTCAAAAACTAGATTTAAAATGGGTGTGCCATCAAAAGGCGGTAAAACAATATTTTTTTGAAAAATACTTCTTTTATGAGAAAAAATTGATTTTTTTCTCATAACATGTTCTAGAAAATGTGTAAGATGAATTCTAATGTTATATAAAATTCAAATTTTGGTTAATACTATCCATAATGGCTAGTTTATATCCTATTAAATATTAATATTTTAATAATATATCATTGTTTAGTGAAACTCGGTATCACGTACAATGCAAGCTATCGAGAAAGGTCACTCTTGCATGTAATGCAAGACAATTCAGTGTTTTGTGCAGTGAAAGATTCCTTTGGTGTTTCATATAAAATAATTCAAACTTGGTTCATTTATACATTGAACAAAATCTATACTCATTGTAGCATGAAATGAATTATATCAAAAGAACTTAAAATTGTGAGCAACACAAGATAAGAATAGTGTTACGTATACTGAAAGCTAATACGGTGTTGCATATAGCGTAAGCTAATCTTGGTGTAGATTAAATCACAAGACATAAAAAAAATTAAAAATAACATATTTTATAAAATCTAAGGGTGTGGCATCATTCTATCTTATTTTCTGGTAATTTAAAATGTAATATATATTCTTTAGATTTTTTTGAACCAACTATGAAAAATTTAAAGTGTGTAAATGTTGTATAGATTGAAAATGTTTTATGTAATAGGAGGCTCATCCATGCCAATTTAAAGATATTGTACAATCTGTAAAAAAGTCCAAAAGATTTTTTAGTTTCTCAAACTAAATATGGACTACACTTACATATGTGACTCTTTTATAAAAGGAAAACACCATAAATTATCTTTCAAACCTATCATGGAAGTGAAAATTGTCATTACTTTACAACTTTTACACCTTGATTTATTTGTACCTATATCAAAAAAATTTATGTTTTTGTTATTATTGATGACTTTAATAGATTTTCATGGACTGTATTTATTACTCATAAATATAAAATCATATATAATTTTATTGATTATTGTAATCTTGTTCAAAATGAAAAGGTATGTATAATTTTATCCATTAGAAGTGATATAGGTGGAGATTTTTTGAATCTATCATATGAATTTTTTTTGAATATGATAGTTATTATTATAATTTTCATCTCCTAGTATACCACAATAAAATGGTGTTATAGAGATGGAAAATAAGAACTTACAAGAAATGAGTTGAACCGGGTTGAATGAATTTAATATGCCTATATATTTTTTGAAAGAAGCTATCAATATATCTTATTATATGTCTAATAGAGTTACTTTAAGACCAAAAATAATAAATATATCTTATAAAATTTGGAAAGGTAGAAAATAAAAAATTATATATTTAGAGTATTTGGATGAAAAGTTTATATACTTAACACTAAAGATTCATTAGATAAGGCTGGTTCAAAATATGATGAAGGTATCTTTTTGGGTTAATCATATTATATAAAATCTTATAGGGTTTATAATAAAAGAACCACAATAGTTTAAGATTATATACATTTTAAATTTGATGAAATGTCCTTAAAATAAAAGAATGGAAATTTAGATCAACTTGAAGAGGAGTTTAGATATTTTAATTTTGGAGTGGTTGAACCCCAAAATGAAAGTAAAAATATTAGTGGGGGGATTAAACCTCATTAAGGATCTTGAAAATTACATAGAGATCATTTTTAGATAAATTAATTGGAAATATTGATTCAATAATTCAATCCATATATTAATTAATGATTTTTTTATCATAATTATTTTATTTTTGATTATTTTCCTAAAAATATTGATGAAGCTTTAACTGATTCTAACTTTATATATTATATAGAATAAGTGTTAAACCGTTTTTTGTATAAATAATGTTTTTTATTAAGTTAAACCACCAAAATATTTTAAAATAATAGGTATTAAATTTATTTTCAGAAATAAACTTGATGAATATAGAAATTTTATTTAGAATAAAGATAGATTAGATTCACAAGGCTGTTTCTAAGAAGAATTAATATATTGTGATGAAATTTTTTCCCCATTTTCAAGGTTAAAATCTATAAGATTATTTTTATCTTGTGGTGATTTACATTATTTAAAATTATTTCAAATGGTTGTAAAAATTCTATTTCTAAATAGATATATCACTGAGGAAGTATATGTTATAAATCACCCTACTTTAGAAAATTTAAAACATAAAAATATTATTTCAAAAAATTTTAAATCACTTTATAGACTTAAACAAAATCCAAGATATCGTTTTGAAATATTGCCTAATTTTATTTTAAAAAATGGTTTTTCAAAAGGAATGGTTAATCTAATTTTTTTTATTAAGAAAAGTTCTAAAAAAATTATGATTGTTCATATTTATGTTAATGATATTTTTTTAGATCATAAAATGATAATATATGTAGTAAATTTTCATAATTAATGACAAATTAATTTTATATGAGTCTTATGGGAGAATTTAAATTCTTCCTTGGAATTCAAAATTTTGAAATAAATGATGATATATTTCTTAATAAATATAAGCATGCAGTGGAAATTTTTAAAATCTCGAATAACCCCCCTGAGTACTTCATGTAAACTAGATATTGATGAATATATAAAATCATATGATAATATAAATTTTAGAGGTATGATTGGTAGCTTATGCTATTTAACTACTACTTGGTCTGTCTTAATGTTTTCAGTTTTTATTTGTGATAGATTTCAAAGTGAACCTAAAAAAGTCAATTTATAGTTGTAAAAATAATCATTAAATATGTTAAGGGTTATTTAAACCTTGGTCTATTCTATCCCTATAGAATTTATTTTGATTTAAAAATCTATTTAGATTATAATTTTTGTGGTTGTAAAATATATAGAAAAAGCGCAAGTGGAATGTGTTACTTTCTAGGAAAAAATTAAGTCTCTTTGGGTTATAATAAATAAAATTATATTTGTTTATCTACTATAGAAGTATAATACATAGTTTATTCAAGTGTTAGTCTCAATATTTATGGATTAAGAAAACATTGATATATTTTGATGATCATTTTGATAAGTTTCATATATTATGTGATAATTAATCTATTATCTCTATATTAAACAATCCTTTGTAACATTCAAGGAATAAATTTATTGATGTTATATTTTATTTTATTAGAGAAAATCTTAAAAAAGGTAAAATCTGTTTGGAATATTTTCCAACTGATGATTAACTAGAGTATATTTTCACTAAACCATTAGATTTAATGAAGTTTGGGAAACTTAATTATGAACTCGACATGATAAAAATATAAAATAAAAAGTTTAAAATGATTATTTTTATGGATATCATGTGTCTTCAATTCTAAAACCATTCCATATTTAGAATCACACATCAATCTATTTTTTATATTTTTCCAGTTGTAATACAGTCTATTTATATGTTCTATTTCACTAGAATATACATTTGGTTACTATTTAAATCATTGAATGTCACATTTTATAATTCCTTGAATGTATTCATATATTTTAGTGGATCCATGTGGATTTTAGAGTAATTTTTATGAGGTTTTCAATATTTTTTATAAATTTGTTTTTTAAATTATTCACACATGTAATTTTGAAGAAACCGAAATGTAAACAAGGGAAAAATATTATATTAAGTTGGAGTTTATTTGATTTTATTTTCTATCACCTCTCATTACTATAAATATTTAAATGTTAGTTGATTTTGTGTTTATAATTCATGTATTTAAGGGGATATTAAATATTTAAATCAATTTTAAAAACTACTTTAAAATATTCTTAAATAAAGGGGGATTTTAGTTTTTAAAAAGGGGGAAGACATACCTTAACAGTATATTTTTTTCTATTAGTTAATTTCAATAAGGAGGATAAGTTTTTGAAATTATAATTTTTTTATTCTCAAAAGTGGGAGTGTGTTGAGTGGCTCCTTGTGTATCAATCTGAAATCCTATAACCCAAACATGATGCCTATTTTATTACTTTTGTATAAGATACAATAGATCATGCCATGAATGTTTAATTAGTTTAGAAGTCTTGTAAAACTAGATACATACATGATTCTCATATTACATTAGAAATAAAAAACCTGGAATAAGAAACATTCATGCATCCTTGAAATCATTTAAACCATTCTTCTTCATATCCTAGGGAAAGGAAGACAAATAAAGTATGAGATTAGATGATCAATAATGATTATGTATAACAGAAGATATCATTAGTAAATAAGTAATAATCAATATGAAATAGTGCACAATCAAAACACTTTCTATTTGATCAATTACTTGAGTTTAAAGTACATCCAAGTCTAATTTCAACATAACAATCACAAGGATAATGGAAAATCAATTAATAATAAAGGAAATGAATAATTTTGTACGTTTAAGATCTTATCATCAAGGTATCATCCAAGATATCATGAATATTACTATCAAGGACTTGGTCAATGTGTTCTTAATAAATGGGTAGGAAAAAATATGATAGCTATATAATATGGTATGCCCACTATTTTGTCTCATAAGAATTGTTGATGCATCAAGGGGATATTTATAACTATGACCCACCCATCACTTATATATCCAATGCATTACTTTTATATTAAATAATCAAATTCATTCCCAAAATTCCTTATAAATCAACAGTTATCCATATAGAATCAATAATATAGAATATTTCTGTAGCATCCCGTGTTTTTGGACCGGATTAAATTCTGAGGGAATTCAAATTTTTTCACTTGGTGGATAATATATTTTTGTAAAACAATCCCTATAATGTAAATTTGATTTTTGGAACACTTAAAAGTGTTTTTTAGACTTGTTTAAATTCCTAAGAGATTAATTGGATGTTATGTTGATTTTTGGGAGTGTCAAACTCCAAAACCTCAAAAATGGACAAGGTTGACAGTGGCGCATGGTTTTTCTAAAACCATGTGTCCTCCAAGAAAAACTATGTGGTTAACTCCAGTAGACCTAGAGTAATCACAAAGTTTTTTCTAACCTTGTGAGTGGAGTCTCATAGACATGATCCATGCTACAAGTTCTTAGACAGTGGGAAAGTACATGGTTTGTACACAGTTTCCTAAAACTTGAGCATTAGTCATGCGACCTCCCTCCTTAGGCAATAGCCTGAGTACGGTTTCCATATGGTTTATCCAACCATGTGGCTAAACTGTGTGTCTCATTAAAGATGTTGGAAATTACCAAAATTCCTCTCCAACCTTATTTCTTTTCTCCCCCTCTTTATTTCTCCTTTGTGTTCACTAGGGGGATCCCACTCGAGTTCCTCATCTTCTATTCTAGGTAAGGAGTGATATCCCTCATCCATCCTTCGATTAAAACATTTTCAATTGCATTTTTTAACCCTCATTAAGCATAAACTCCTCATAATTTCTTTATTTTTTATCTTCTCTACCTATGCTCTATTTTGGAGTGACCTAATTCTCCATATTTTCAAAGAGTTCATATATTTATTTTATTTCTCTTAAACCGGACCAAATCAGGCCTTGATATTGGACATATAGGTCATCCATGGTATATGTTATGGGGTATAAAGATTTTCCCTTAAAAGTATTGATGTTTTATAAATTCCATTTTTGTGCCATGTGCCAGTTTTTTCTATGCAATGCATCTTATAAGCTATATTTAATTTTATAGAACCTAACGCCTTTAATTAGTTACTATTAAACTAAGATTCTAACCATTCATGGTTGTCCACCTCAACCTGAACCATCCCCTTAGGATGTGTCACCTTAATGACTTGACCACAATGTTTCTAAATGGATTTGAATCACACTCTTAAGGTGTTGGTTACATGATCTTAAAGATAAACCCTCTACTTAGACCACCCTCAGAGTGTATTTAATTTCTATACTTGGCTATGAATCTTGAGTCTAGTTTATAGAATTTTTTGATAACAATGTCTTTTTTATAATAAAACCCCTCAATGAGGTGTGTTTTCTTCTAAACTAAAAAAGGAAACATGTAGTGATTTATATCTTTCTTGTATTTTGGCATGGGTGTCTTGCATACCCTATGTGGTTTTTATTTAATGTATTTTATAAGTAATTATATGGAACTATTTTATTTATAGTTTAATTAATGAATTGACATGGCCCTATTATAGTTATTTTCTATATATTTTGGCATGCTTAAGTACATGGCCTCATTTGTAATATATTTGGGACGTTTTTTTGTTGTTGTACCTCTTTCCAATTAAAGGTTAAGTGTTTAAATGAGTAAATAATTGTTTATTCCTTGAGAGATACACATGTTATTTTTTAAAAGAATTACAAGGATAGGATAATGAGTTATAGAGGATTTATATGTTGGGAGCGATACATGTTATATCTTAGATGGGCTCACTGTGTGTGTTTATTACCCCCCATATGAGCGAGACCAGTTCCTAGGTGAGCACTTGTGGATGGACTCGATGGAAATATGGTTACACCATGGCATGAGTGATACTCATATCCCTTTGTGAGATACTAGGGACAGACTCAAAGGGGACATGTTTTAATTTACACCGAGAGTGATACTTGGAATTATATTTATGGATTCCATGGATGGACTCCTTCAAAGTTGGATAATTGTTACGATCCATGTGTGGTACTTGGGATCCTTTATAAGGTTCACCTTGGATAGGACAAAGATTTCATTTAATTAAATTCAAAAGATTCTCATGTTAAGTTCTAATGATGACTTAAATATTAAGACTAATTTTACATAGTTGTTACCCAGAGACAAGTCACTCGGGCAAAATAACATACATGGGCTTGGTCCATTATTTATTTTCCTTATCTTATTCACCCTTTATTACATCACATGAATTTTCTATAGGTTGAACCTAGTTAAAATCCATTTCGTATTATAATAAAGTCGGTATGGTTGGCTAGGTACCATTTTTGAACCTGAGCTGACTTTTTCATTATTATTATATTTATTTTTATTCTTTATAGCATACCTGTCTTACCTACACACTATCATACTTTATACACACATATTGAATTATTCTTTAGACAACATTGGTGGTGACCTACTGAGTATATATTACACCCAAATTGGGCCACCATTGGAGTAGGGTACCTGATAAGATCTTCATGTTCACATGTTTGGGGTTTATTTCTTATGTAGTGCAGTGTAAATGGTAGTCAGGATCATAGGACTGAGCTGGTACTCGGGATGCTGGATGAGATCACCCTTAGGCCCTTTTTATTATTTTCTTATTCATGTATTGTATCATATTTCTTTTTGTATGTTTCCTACATTATTAGGTGGAATCACATATACATGCATGCATGGTTGTAATGTATTTTTCCTTGTTTACTTGATTATTATATTTATCTTTCGCTACTTAGTCTGGTATTATTATTTATGCTTCTGATATTTTCTGTTGATTCTTTACCTCTTATACCATTTTGTTACTCTGATCATTAAGGTATAATCTCCCCACCATACAACTGATAGACTCTCTCTAGTAGTCAACAACATCTAGCATATGGGGAGGCACCCTTGAGGCCATGGGGGGCAGTCTGGCTACTAGTTTAGTAGTCGGTTGGGTTGAGATGTTACAATTTCCATGGTCAATGAAATTACATTCTTAACAATATTCCTTCAACCAATACCATATATATAAATGGTACATAGTTAATACATCATCAATGTAGTGTTAATGATGAAATATAAATCCAATATATAAAAATTTGTACATGTAAGAGAAAATAATGTCTAATGAAATGATGTAGAGTGATAGGAAATGTGATCATGAGAAATTTAATTACCACAAAACCATAAATAAATAATTAATTAAATTATAAAATAAATTCATTAGAAATTATTTTTTTAGTAAAACCAAGACATTTGGTAAAATAAATGAAAATGGAAGTAAAAATTTAAAAATAACTTCCTTGTAACTTTGTGTAAGAATGAAGTTATAAATCACTTTAAAAATTATTTACATTATTTTAATAAAATAATAATTTTTTCAATTAAAAATTAATAGAGAAGTATTTTATTTGAATAAGTAAATAAAATTTCATAGGAATATTAATATTTAATAATATTCATAGTGGTGGAAAAATATGTTCTTATTGTATACATTAAAAAATATTCCTTTCAAAATCTTGTAAATAAAGTCAAAAATACCATTTTTGAAAAAAATCAATAGAAGATTGATTATTAAACTTAGGTGAATAAATTAAAAGTTATTTAAAAATGAATTAAAATAATCCTTGGAGTGTAAATAGTAACATTCTTAAAATAATATAAAGAACATGGATATGGATGAAAAATATTTTTGATTGAAAAAAAAGATAGGGTCAGTATCCATTACATGTAACTTACTTATTGATTCTTGACTTAATAAGAGAAGAAATATGAAATAGACATGTAAAACCAAAACATAACCATAGTATAAGAAAATAAATTGGGTTTAAGAGATTAGGGTCATATAATTTTTCTAAAAGAAATCTGAACATAATCAATCCAGAAATAAAATGAAATTGTAACAAAATTCCCTTACCTTAGGTATCCCCTTAGTCATACATGTTTATTCCTATTGTACAATGATTTAGATATGATATAATATGTAAAAATGAGATGCTAAAATACAATAGGGGGTGAATTTAATACTTTAAAAATTCCTTTGGAACCATTAAAGTTAATTTTAACAAGGTTAAACAAACATTCACAAGACCTCTTAAAGAAACCTTTTATATTTTCTTAAAATAACGATTCTTCCTTAAAGCGTATAGAATCTATAATATAATTAGAGTAACAAAATTAAAAATTATAAGAAGGTTATACTTTCTAACTTTAACAAAGTTAACATACAACAGCGGAATTAAAACAACTTGTAATAGTAAACAAGTAACAATAAGATTCTTTTAACCCAAAGAGAAGGGTATCCAACAACCTTGGATAAAGGTTCCTTGATTTATACTTTCAAGAAATTTTGTCTTACCCAAACCCAGGTAATCCCTCAATCCAAAGATCGGTATATGTCTTTCTATCCCCGCAAGCCCTCGATTTAGAAGGAAATCGAAACCTCTGTCTTCCAATCCCGGAAGCCCATGATCAACACCATCGAAGTCTATACAAAGAAAGTCTGAACAAGTTTTTCATGCCTAAACAAGTTGTTCACAACATCTACACAAAGTACTAAGAGTTTTATGAGCCCCTCTCTCTAGAAATCACATCACATCTTTTTTTCTTCAAAGTTAGTTGTTGAAGTTTAAGTAATTTTCTCGTTCAAATGGGCTTGTATTTATTGGCAAAACTTCCCAACGATTGGATCCTCTCCAAAGGTCATATTTTTCCTTAAATTTCGGAGGGGCCTGGACATTTTGTAAACATACAATGGTTAGTTTATAACAGATTGTACAACATCATTTCAAGTAACAGAAATGATGTTAAGTTAAAATAAATTTTAAATATAATAAAACATAGAATCTGATATTATTGGAACGATATATTTAATCAACTATAAAATTATCAATAAAACATAATCATAAGAAATTAATAAAAAGGATTCTTAAGAATAACATTATCAAGAAAACGGATTCATAAGGAAAAGTAAATCCGACTGTGAAATAGGTATCTCATTTGTTCCGGAATCGGAATCATAAAATCGGAATCACATATACACTGGAATCAGAATCATAAAAACTGAATCACATATACACCAGATTCAGAATCATAAAAACTAAATCACATATACACTGGATTCAGAATCATAAAAACTAAATCACATATACACCAGATTCGGAATCATAAAAAACTGACTGACAAATTATAATGACAGGTCTGTAAGTATAACAGAATGGAAAATCGGAATGACAGATCTGTAAGTCTAAAAAAATGGAAACACGTAATGATATATCTGTAAGAATAATGGAATGAAAATTCTAGATCTTAAGAAAAATACAAAACTTAAAAAATCCGAACTTAAGAAAAAATGTTTGTGATTTTCAAAACATAAAACCATAAGGAATGGAGAAGTCATAAGATATCCTTATTGACTCAACAATTTCATAATTATTACTAACTTATAATAGAATCATATAAATGTTTATCATACCATATATGATTAACTTATAACATCTCATTTCCCATTAATTAACAATTCTCCATTAACATTATCAGTCTCAGTGTAACTTTTCCATTTTCATGTATGTTTCAGTTTGGCAGAATCAGTTCATACATCGTGACAATGGTTTCATTATTTACATAATATTAATAATTATAAAAATATAATATTTATTCATTACATATAGTTTTATAATATTCTATTAAATATGGTAATAGAAAAATAAAATATGTTGTTGTTAGAGACGATATTTTGTATGTACGCATGAACGTTGTTATAATTTTCTAATAAAAAAATAAGGTTAAATAGTATTTTTTCATTATATAATCATGTTTCTATAATAATTATCCTATATAATCTTTATATACAAAATTATATTTATCCCTGGTAGGTGGTGATAGAAATTGAATCACATCGCTATGTAGAGACAGTCGTACGTACTTACGCATGAGAAACGCTTTCATTTTACATTAATTAGAATAGTAAAAATGTGTATTATATATTATAATTATATAAGAATAATTATATTATACATAAATATTATATATATTATAACAAAAAAACATGAAATTTGGTGGTGAAAAATGAAATACAACACTTTGTGGATGCGGTAGTATGCACGTACGCATGAGTGATGGTTTCATTTACGATTTGATAAAAATGAGGTGGATAAATGATTTTCAATAAGAATAATAACTTATCAATATATTTATTATAATAAATTAATTATTTTAGTATGGATAAAATATATTTTACCGAGTTATAATAAAAACTAAATTTGGAAAGAGTCAGTTAATACAATTACATCTTCTTTGAGAGACCTCATTTGGATTACACCTTAAGCCTTATTTGGATAGTCTTAGGGGAAGATCAAAAGCTATAGGAAATAGGGAATAAATCTATTAAGTCATTTTGGTAGGTATTTTTTAATATAAGTGGCTCAATTTTTTTGAATAAGAGTGGAGAGGGGGTTCCCTTCTATAAGTGAGGTGGGTGTAAATCTTTTAAATACTTGAAATATTATTATATATTATATGTCATACTCAAGTCAAGTGGATCCAAATAGTAAAAATTTATAATATTATCGGGTTAAGTTCAAAATATGATCAAAAAATTGAATTTATACAAGTTTTTATGTCATTTTAATCTTCATCTTTTTAGTTTAACCACCTTTTAACCCATTTTAACCTTTATCGTAGTAATGAATTTTTACCTCGATTACTATTAATTATGCCAAAAATAAAATTGAAATATTTACCAAATTTAGACATTATAATTCCATATTTGGAAACTATTTTATCAAAATAAACTCTTATAAGTGGTAAAAATTAATTTAAAAATATTCTCATAAAATATGATGAAAATAATTTATAGGAAAAATTCAATTTTCAAGCATAACAATAATTTTTTATAACTCTTTTTCTAGTAACCACCATTATATAAATAAAAATTAATTTAATTTAATAAATAATATACATATTTCATTAAAAAACCATCAATATAGATTATTTTAATTTATAAATACATTGTTCACTTCAAAACAATTTTCTAAAAAAAGAATTTTTTTTACATTCAAATGATTTTAATTTTATTTATAACCAATTGATAATAAATGTTTGATTAATTAAATATGTTATAAAAAAATTATTATAAATAAAATAAAATTAGTTAAATGGTATATTAAAAATTATTCATAGAAATTTATTTCTAAGGGAAATTTTCAAAAATTAATTCTAGTCTTATTTTCACATAACAAGTTCAAAATAGATATTCATTATATCAAATTAGAAATTTTGTGATATGAAATATTAAAATGTGAATTATAATATTATTTATTTATAATTAAATGTTCACATAAAATAATTTAATATATGTTGTTACATTATTCCCTCCTTCAAACAATTAATCTGTGAAATCTTTAGGGATATCACTTCCTAAACAGATGTAAGTAGTTCTTCATCATTACTTCCTCAGGTTACTGCATTACCTCTTCTGTTTTATGATTTTTAAAAAGTACCTTCAACAATTATGGTGCTTGATTATTCAACACTTTTACTATAGTTTCAAGAATCTTTATAGGATCTTTATAATAAGATAAGTTATGTTCCAATTATATTTCCTCATATGTGACCACATGCATTAGGTCTGGCATGTACTTCCACAAAAATGTGATATAAAACTTGACATGAACTTTATAGAGGCTGGGTGGTATTTCCAAATGGTAAGACACAACTCTAATTTTTTCTATAATATCAAAAGGCCCAATGTACCTAGGTCTCAATTTTATTATCTTACCAAACCTTATAACACCCTTCCATAAAGATATCTTCAAGGAAACGTGATCTCCCACTTGAAATTATATATCCTTAATTCAATTATAATCACATCTATTTTTTATACTTCTATCTACCTTGATATGAATCTAAATATTATTTACTTTCACCATTGTTTCTTCCATGAGATATGGGCTTATAGGTTTCCTTTTACCAACTTCATCCCAATAAATTGAAGTATGATACCTCTTTCTATACAATGCTTCGTATAGTGCTATTTTAATTATTGAATGGAATATATTATTATATATTAATTAAAAAAAAGGTAAATAATGATCCCACATACCTTGAAATTCATTGATCATAAACTCAATATATCTTCTAATGTTTGAATAATCCATTCAAATTGCACATTAGTTTGACGATGATAGACGATTCTCAAATGTAGCTTAGTGTCGGGAGTCTTCTGAAGAATCTTCAATAATTTTGAAGAAAATTGTCGATCAAAATCTGATACAATTGAAAGTGGTGAACCATGAATTCTCAAAACATCATTAATATTGATCTGTATGAGGAACTTAAGAGGTTGATCTTACCTTATAATGAGGAAATGTTCCCATTTGGTAAGGTAAACAATAATAACCCATATGGAATCATTCTTTCTAAGATTATTGGAAAATATGGTGAAATTTTCCATTTTAATATCATCCCATTTTCACATTAGAATAGGTAGAGGTTCCATGACTCCATTAGGATGTTGTATCTCAGCCTTTACCTATTGAAAAATCAAGCATCTTGATAAATAGTATTTAATTTTTAATTTCATATTATCCCACAAAAAATATTCCTTCAAATCCAGATACATTTTGGTTTCATAAGCCTGTATAGAGAAATTTTATCTATGTTATTCATCTAATAATTCACTTTTTACATCGAGCACAAATGCAACACATATCCTCTTTTTAAATTTCAATATACCATCTTTATAGATGAAGTCCTCCAGCTTCCCATCATTCACAGCTTTTATTTTATTTTGAATGTTCATATCATCAAGATAGAAAGTTTTTTTTCTTCAGTAAGGATGGTTTGGAAATAATTTGTAATAGATATGATGTTTCCCATTAATTAATGATTTTCATATCAAACTTTACTAAATCCATGAATATAGGATCTTTATTAATCCTCATTTTAGTCAAAACTCCATTATCTTTCCTACTCAACACATCATCCACCTCATTTTCATTCATAAGGTAGTAGTGTATTGATAAATCATGATCTTTTAGTAGTTTTATCCACCACCTTCTTTCACACATTGATCTATTTCTATGATAATATGTAATTTAAACTTTTTTTTATCTTTATATGTTTCACATCTTTCATTTTAAAGGTAATGCCTCCATATTTTCAATGAAAAGATTATAGTTTTCTACTTGAGAACATTGGTTTCATAATTATATTCATGGGTCTTTAATTACCCTGATGCATAGGAAACAAATCTATCATTATATATAAGGACACATTTAATTCCCTTATTTGATGCATCACTATATATCATAAATTATTCCCTTCCTTATAGTAAAGTCAATATTAGTGAATTGACCAATATACTCTTTAATTATTCAAAACATTATTTAAATTCCTATAACTATGTGAACTTAACCCATTTACATGACAAATTGGTTGACAGGTTATCTAATCAGGTAAATTTTTTAACAAATCATCAATAGAAATCTGCTAATCCAAGTAAACTACATACCTTGGTTATAATAATTGGCATTAGACATTCCATCATTAACTTTGTATTTGAATAATTCAATAATATTCTATCCTTAGAGAAAATATGTCCAAGAAAAAGAAATTATTGAATCCAGAATTATTATGTGATAAATTTTCCATATAACTCATTTTCTATAAGAGCCTTAATAATGACTCACAAATGACTCTTATGCTTATCATATATTTTAGAGTATACTAAGATATCATCAATAAATAACACCAAAAATTATAAAGATAATCCTTTAATACTTTATTCATCATATCCATAAAAATATAGGGTGTACTAGTTAATCCAAAGGGCATTAATATAAATTCACAATGTCCATAACTCATAATAAATTTCATTTTGGAATATATTCCTTCTTTACTCACAGATGATGATACCCATAATAAAGATTAATCTTTGAAAAGTATTCATCTCCTTGAAGTTGATCTAATAATTCATCATTGTGGGATAGAGGAAACTTGTTATATATATAAATAACATCAATTTCCCTATAATTGATTCATAACTACATAGAACTATATTTATTATTAACAAAAAGAATTAGAGATACCCATGGTGGAAACTATGGAGTAAAATTCCCTTATCACACAACTCCTATGTTTGTCTCTTTAGATACACTAATTAAACTATGTCCATCCTCTAGAAATTCTTTGATATAGGTTTTTCATCAGGGATTATATTAATGGAAAACTCAAATTCATTCTTAGGTGGATGTCCAGGTAGTTATTTAAGAAACACATCAATGTATTCTTGTATAATAGGTACATCCTATATTCTAAGGATACCTTTCCCATTCATGGGTTGTGACAAATATTATTCTCTAATAATTTCATTAAATATATTTGTTAGAGTTAGATCCATACAAAACTCAGATGAGGAATTGTTTCCTCTAAAGAAAAATGATTACACATATCCTTCTTGAATCATAAGCTCCTTATCTTGGAAATAAATTTTTCAATTATAATTTGAAAGAAAATCTATAACACGGATTATATCAAAGTAAACCATAGGTATGATAACTTAGTTTTTAAATAAGTTATGCCTATGAATTATAATGGTAATATGATGAAAAAATCCTTATTCTGCTAATATTCCCACTATGTGTCTTGTGTAATTCCTCAGATTCATTCGGGTGGTTTAAATTTAAAAGGAATTTGAAATTTTCAAAAGGTGGATGGACCGAACTTTGAGATGGTACTTGAAATAAAATTATGATAGTTTGAGGACCTTGAGGGTTGTTTGGAGTATGGATTGGGTTATATTCAGAAAAACTAGGGAGAATCAAAGAGTGGTAAGGGTGGTTTGGAAAGTTGCAGTAGGCCACCAACCATTCGATAGTTTCTAACAGTTGTAGAAGCCAATACCTATTTACACTAGCTAGTTTGTAGAATATAATAGATCCCTAGTGGGATTTTTAAATGTAACAAATTACCAAATTTCTCCTTAGGTTTTTGCGGGGGCATCCCCCCCAATTCCATTTTTTTGTGCAACCTCTAGTAGATTCCCCACCCCCACCTTCTACCTTCAATCCCTTGATGTTTGGAGTGAGTTATTGGGTGATCCTTTTGTGTTTTTAGTTTATTATCATCCTGTAAAAATATAATCTTTCCTTATCCTTCCTCTTTTGATGTTTTGGAGTTTCTGTTTGTAATGACCCAACCCACCAGGGCCCACCTGGATGGCGGAAGGTTGGGGCTACAACATATCCAAGCCTGCCTCCATTGGTTAGGGACTGGAAACAAGCACTAAGATGGAATAATATAAATGGGAGTCCTTTTCCTAGTTTTCCTGTATTAACACACCCAATTATCTCCATGAAACAGTGAAAATAAATAATAAGAAAAAAATTGTGACATTTAGAGTAAAACCATGCATCCAATAACCTCTAGGGAATATAATCAGAGTGGTAAAGAAAACAACCAATGTGTAAAGGGGGAAAATACACACCCAGCTAGAAATAAATTCCCAACCCAACAACAAATGTAATAAAAAAGAGATGATAGAACCTATCTCCTAATCTCTAATATACACCACCATATGTGGTCTATTCACCCCAAGTATCAATATACTCCTCTAAAATCACTGCAGATATGTTCATCATCGACATAAGACATGACATGTGCAGTCAAATACCATATAAGGAAGAGTATATACATACCTAGAATGGATCCCTGAAAATTGAAGAGGGTTCTATGGAAGACATGATAAAAGTATTCAGCTCAACCCAAAGTATAAGGGAAATGAAACCCAACAACATGTGTGTGTGTGTGATTATAAAATAAACCCATACAAGAGAGGGAGTATCTCCATCTCATAGCACAACCCAAGATGATGAATCTATCTGTAGCTAAAATAGTACATCATTGATTCTCATAATCTCATGTGTTTATCTGAAGAAGTCATGTGGAGGACCCACACCTCACCACAGATCCATATCTCAAGGGGTTTCAATATCAAATATAAAAAATAGGACCTAAACCCAAGAATGCTATGGGGATTCCACTTTAAATAAGGATATAGTATCTACACCCTAGTACAATAGGGGGATGCCACTCAAATTATAGAGGACACAGATCCTAACACGATGGGGGGTTCCCCTCAGTGGGTATCTATAGGGGAGTCATTCCCTTGTGCATCAGGGGGGTGTCACTCAATGTACATAGTACCCACACCCTAGTACACTAGGGGTTCCACTTAGTAGATATTAGTAGAGGACCTTCACCCTTGTGAATCATGGGGCGACACTCAATGTACAGAGGACCTGCACTCTAGTATGGTAGGGGGTACCACTCCAGAAGTATAAATAAAGTAACCACACTCCATAATGATAGGGGGATGAAAATCAATATATGGAGGACCAACTTCCTAATTCCATATAGGGGTTCCCCTCAAACCATTGCAAGGAGTATGGGGGACCCACACCCTGATACGATAGGGGGTTTCTAACCCCGTCCTCTCTCTGATGATCCTTCTTGATCATTTCAATCATCAAGAATTACCTAAATAAACATCTCACTTAAAACATTCCACATAATATCTAAAAATACACTAAAAATTCTATAATCATGTTATATAAGGAAAACTACTCATTATAGGCTACTCGAAAGCTAAAATCTATGTCCAAATAAAGGAGATACGAAAGGTGAAAGTTTCTAAAAAAGGGTGTACACAACATTTATGGTACCCACGCATCATTTGGTCCCACTCCACTGATTGGTTTTATTCTCTACTATACATGTATCGAAGGCCATGTTTCCATGAAACGCATGTAAGGTGTCCCACATGAAATGTCTTAGCCACTCAGGGCATGTTTGTGGGTTTCAGACCATGCTTGTTTTTTTCAGGTTGTTCCCATGTACCTGGTCAGGTGCCCATCCATTCCTAGTTACTAGACCATGCCCATGTACTCCCATAGTATATGGTGTGTCCTCCCACATGGGATTATAGGAATGTGCCAACTATCACATAGCTTGGTTACCTGGGGATGGTCACACGACATGTGTTCTTGGCCACATGGTGTGTGATCCTTCACTCTATTAGAAACCCTAATTTCTTAGATAAAGGGTAATACACAGCATGTATTCTTCATAGTACATGTCATGTAGTCGAGTTTTCCACGTGAATTCTATTTTTTCACATGGATCCCAGATCCGCCACTTCCTCTATGATTTTTGGGCATTTATCGCTCAAAATCTGCCTCATATGATGGGAAAATGTTGGTCTTCAATTTCCCATCCTCCATTAGCTGAAAATTAAAATCCATAAATTTGCATGATTCTTGTACCATCAACTGTGCATCTACAATCACCTTTCATCACCACTTTGGACCCCTAATCTATGGAGGTCTCATCTATATCACATGAATTGTCCCGATCCGCCCCCAAAACATCATCTTGATCATCATTCACCAAGCCATCATGATTTTGGGGGATCTATCATGCTCACACCCACCCCATCAATGTCGAACTGCGACCCCATAGGCCAACGATGAAGAGAATTTATAACTATGGATAGAAATGAAAAAGAATGATGTAATTATTCATTGGTAAATCATTCATGGCCAATGATTTCATAACAAGGATTACCATGGGAGAGATCATGGAATACCACATATAAATTGATTTGAACAAATTTAAATTCATGGAATGGGATCATGTGAAGATAAAAATATTTTAGATTAAAGAATAGTAGATAAAATTCATGATCAAAATTTTAATCAAGGTAAAAACCCACAACTAAAAATCCCTTCCTTTATTATGTACCAATTGTTGGTGAATAACGCATCTACAAGTGATGTAAAGATCTCGCTGCATTCACATCCTACCTATCCACCTCGATCTGATCATCGTTTATTGTTTGATTCTAATTCCCTAATGAAGAATGCTTTGAATATCATCTCAACACTCTCAGGTTTATTTCGATAAACCTATCAAATTTCTGTATCACCAATTATATAGATGAAATTTAGGTTTGGTTATTAAATTAATTGGTTTAATAATTTAATTAATTAATCCACTTGACATACCCTCCATTGGATAATTCATCTAAACATATGGCGCCAACCAAATTTAGATCATTCCTAGGGTAAACCCCAAATTTCATATTTAATAGTTGTGTCAAAATTTTGATTGAATAATCTACACAAGATATAAGCCATTATTTCTAAAAAACTGAATGAGCATAATATTAATATATTTAATATTTTTATAATATCAACTTTGGGATCATCAGGCCTCAGAATCTCATGTCATCTTAGTTTCTGGATCGAACAATATTTCTTAATATATTTCAAAGTACTACAAGGAAAAAGTAGGGTCATTATATTATTCCCCTCTCCAAGTATTTTCATCCCTGAAAATAAGAAACTAAGAAAAAGGTGGGGATACTAAGCCTACATATGGATCTCCTTCTCCTATAATCTCTCTTGAATGATCCCATGCTACCATAGCACACAAACCAAGGGAATATTCCATCCTCACAAGATCTTCTCATGCTGATCCTCAATCGATGCTGGGTACTCCATGAAGGTGGATCCATTCTCGATGGCTGGATAACCCTATTCAATAACATGCATAGTATCATTCACGTATCTCTTCAATTGTGACACATTGAATATTTCATTCACACACTCCAAATTTGGAGGTAATTCTAGGAGGTAAGAAATCTCGCCAACACTTCATAGGATCTTAAATGGCCTAATGAACCTCAAGGATAGCTTGTGTCCCTGACCAAACCTCCAAAATCCTCATCATGGGGAGACTCTCAGGAAAACATGGTTGTCGTGATAAAACTCCAAGGTCCAAGATGTTGGTATTTATAATATTTATATTGGCTATGGGCTTTCCTTATATGTTTTTGGATCACCTAGAATTTCTAAATCATTGCTTGCACTATCTCTGGTCTGACTATAGATGTCTTACCAATCTTAGTCCAATACAAGAGTGACCTGCAGGGGATCCTGTAAAAGTCCTATAAAGGTTTCATGCCAATAATAGATTTATAACTAATGATATAATAAAAAAATCAATGGAAATTGATCCTCCCAACTCTAACCAAAGTCCAAAACATAAGGCCTCAACATATCCTCCAACACCTAGATAGGGAACTTAGTATGCCCATCTTTGTGAGGGTGAAACTTCATACTTATTTGAAAATAGGACTTGAATGCCTCATGTAGTCCTCTCTACAATTGTAATGTCAACCAAACATCTCGATCAGAGAAAATCATTGAGGGAACCCCATGAATCCAGATGAACTTATTCACATAAAATATTCACATACTCTACATAGAACTCTACTCTCTAATGGAATGTAAGTGTGCCAAATTTTTAATTTAGTCAACTATAATCCAAATGAGATCATGTACTCTAACTATCTACTGAAAATTTATCCCAATTTACATGGATATGTCTTCCCATTTCCACTTTAGGATCACAACAGTCTATGTCAAACCTACTGAAACCGGGTGCTCAGCCTTCACCTTCTAACATGTGAGACACTGAGAGATAAAATTGGAAACACTCTACCTCATACCAGCCCACCTAAACTACCACTAATGGTCTCTATAAATCGTCCATACATCGAGATGTATATCCAAAGGTAATGTGAGAAACTCCCTCATCACCTCCTCTTACATCATGATCAGAACCGTTGTCCATCCCTGGAAAAGGATGACATGTTTCCCTCTAGGAAATCCATTTGGTGAATCTCTTGAAAATATCTAGTAATAGAGAACCTCACATATGATATCTCATAATAGAGTCCCACTCAAAAAAATTAGAATTGAAAGATTCAACACCATCGACTAAATATAATTTGTACCCATCTCCTTCACTAGGGTTGGCTTTAAAGAATCCAATTTCTTAGAAATATCTTCCACCAAATGATAACAGTAGTTTCTTTTAAGGGAATATTCCACTATGGTTCCCTTCCCAGGAGTATAGACTATCTCAAAGTTATATTCCTACAAGAACTCCAACTAGCACCTCTATCTTAGTTTCATATATTTTTTCATGAAGATATACCTGAGAATCTGATGATATGAGTAAACAAAAAATAACTCTCCTAGAATATAGTACCTCCACATATTCAGAGTGAAGACTACCACTTCCAACTCTATATCAGGAATTATGTAGTTCTACTTCTATGTTCTAAATATCCTTTATCCATACATGATCATTTCCTGCCTCTGCGTCAACATGTAGTCAAGTCCAGTACTAGAGGCATCATAATACACTACATACTTCATTCCATCCTATGTTATTCTAAACACAAGATCACTAGTCAACCTCCACCTCAACTACTCGAAGGATCCCAAACACTTCTCAGACTAGGTAAATGGCTTCCCTTTCCATGTCAAGGTGATAAAATGGGCTACAATCCAAGAAAATTCTACCATGAACCACCTGTAGTTCCCTTCCAAGTTAATAAAACTCGTCACCTCCAACATGCTCTTGGTTGGATCATAATATAGCACTATAGCAATCTTCACCGGATCCATATCTAATCCATGATTAGATATGAAATTCCCTAGAATTTTAACCATGTAGATCCAAAACTAGAATTTTGGTAGCTTACCATAAATCTGGTTCTCATAGAATAATTCTAGAACCATCCTCATATGCTTTGTATTCCCTTCCTCTAGTGTAAATTAAATGGGTTTGACATCAATGAAGACTACCAAAACATTGATCCAAGTATGGATGTAAGATCTAGTTCATCAAATCCATAAACATAGTATGGAAATTTGTCACAAGAAATGGCATCACCAGGAACTCATAGTGTCCATAGAAACATTATAATGTCGTATTTGTAATAGCATCCTCATTAACCCTCAACTAATGGAATAACGTATTTGGAATATTATCCTCATTCACCTCACAAATGATCAAAGGGGGCATCAATCCACGATTTTGGGTACTTATTATTTAATTTTTCTTGGTTTAGGTGATGATAATCATCACAAATCCATAATTCTAGGATTGAAGAGTATATAATGGCTACAAGAGGGGGTGGATTTTGTCTAAAAACTTAAACTAATTAAGAACCCAAACCTCTTAAAAATTATTTATTGGACACAGATATCATATGATGATTATAGTTTCTATATTTAAAATATATTACATTTGAAAAAACATATTTTAGAAATATTTTATAAAATAAACATTCTATAAAAAATCATAGTGGAAATAATAATCTTCTAAAATAGAGTAAAATAAAATCTTAAAACAAAATTAAGAATTAGTATTAAAAAAAATATAAAAGATTTTATACTCTTTAACCTTAAGTGTTAAGGAATTCATAAAACCTGACTTTGGGTATCCCTAGTTTTCAACCTAATCATACAGTTTGTCTTTCTATAGTAAGAAATCCCTCAATCACAAAGATTATAAGTACCTCTGTATTCTTATCCTTGGAAGTCCTAAATCATCCCCATCAAAATAATTTATCTTCCTTTGCCAAGAATCCTTTGATCTAAACCTAGATCGAACAAAGTGAATATAAATGAATTTTTTTAAGGAATTTACAATATCATTTGGATTACTTAGAAAAAACTCTCTAAAAATTTACTAAGTGTGAGTAGCAAGATGTTACAACATAATAAACTTTAGATGAGTTGATTCACAAAGTAATAAGCACTCAACTCCTCGAATTCACCTCAATTCATAGTAAAAGCACCAATAATAATATTATGTGATTCTTAAAGTTGGTTGCAACAGCCATGGATGAGCTCCAACAAGATAGATTACAATGATCTGTATTTATTCATCTGATGTTGTTTTAATAGCATTATTACAATGCTATAAAATTTATTCTAACAATCTGATTATAAACTTTGTTATTTAGATAGAACAGAACTTTTCCAGTCTGACGAACTAGACTTTATTAATCTGATGGAATGGATTTTTTCAATTTGATAGAATGGAATTCACCAATATGGTGGACTAAACAAGGTCACTCATATGGATTAAAATCAATCACTCAAATGGATTAAACTAAATCACTCTGATGTATTAAACTCTATCAGTTTGATAGAGTAGACTTTATTAGTTTGATGTTATAGACTTAATTAGTCTAATATACTAGACTTTGTTAGTCTGATAGACTATACTTTTTCAGTATGATGGACTAGATAGTATGGAAAGTTTATATTTTCCAATTTAGAAATATTTATCCATCCTATAGAATAAAATGTTTCCAGCAAAAATATTCTAAAATACTAGGGAAATATAAAGTTAGTAAAACATAGTTTTCAATATATTGTGTTGTGATTTTCCAAAACTAAGGATGTAAAGTGTATAAAGTATAACTTTTGACTAAAAAATATCCCCCTTTTTAAAAATCATAAAACACATCACTTAAAGAGAAAAACTAATACTTTTTAAAAACTTGTAGTCCCTTAATTTATTTTACAACTTCATTTTATACTTTTATTCAAAAAACTACTTCCCCTTTCTTTTTTATCTCCCCCTATCTTTGTAACTCCATTTTTTTCAACAAATTTTTTCTGGAATATTTTGTTTGAAAAAGGTAATATGGAAACTTCTTAAAAAAATTCTATCCAAAAATAATACATCCCAATAAATTCTCTTCTAATAAGTCCCCACCTTGTGAGTTTAAAAAAGAATATGGTAAGTTTAAATTACCAAAAATGGAAAGGAGACAAAAAAATACAAAACAATTTTTTTTAAATAAACATTCATCCATGAATGTAGAAAGGACATTCAACCAAATATTATTGGAAAAATTCAAACAGAATATATAGAGAATAATTCATTAAAAATTTATTCACTCAAAATTTATTTTTACATAAATAAGAGTAAAGATAAAATTAATCATTCCTAGATAATTTATTTAAAATAAAATTCATCTTCCTAAATTCATCATGATTCTTCTCTTATGTTTCATTGATTCCATATAGATATATTCTTCTATATAACTTGAAACCATTAAAATTCTTAATTAAATATAATAACCACTTATTTAAGAATTAGTATTTTACTATTTTTTCTTTTAACTTTGCAACTTATTCTTCAACAATCAAAATTTTCTTCTTCAGGTCAAATATTTCATGAACTAGATATTCCAAAAAATACTTCAAGTGGTCAATAATATTGAACTTTTAGGAAAAATTTGAAGATAATTTTCCAAAAGAATCAGTAATATATAATAATTAATTCTTAACATATTTGGTTTGATCATCATGAAACTTTAAGTATCTTTCTATATCTTTCAATAATCTTACAATATACTTTATCCTTCTCATTTCTTCCTTATAATCAAATATGAAGGATCTAAATTGAACTTTATTTTGTAGAATAGTTTTAGCTGTCTGATTCAATGTGATGATGTTTTTAAAAACATTCAATATCCTTTTAAAGTACTTATAGTGGTATTATATACATGGTAGAAACTTAATTGAATCAAAAAGTTTATTTAAACTTTGATTAAAATCAGTAAATATTTATTCATCTCATTGATCAAATTTACTTGTTAAAGAGTCAGTTGAGTCTGATGAGACATCAGAAACATGACTTCTAGAAGGTCCAACAATTATTTTTTCTTTTTATTTATATTTTTTTCATCATTAAATACTTCCATAACTTCAAAATTCTTATCAAATTAAGCCTTATCTGATAACTTTTTATGAGATAGTTCATTTTCTGGTCCCTTATCTAAACTCTATTATTTCTCAAAAACTTCTAATTTAGTATATTTTTTTGTTTGAGACATAAAATATAATGTCTTGGAAGAAATGTATTAAACATCTTTATCTTCTTATTCTTATTCTTCTTCTTCTTCTTGTTCTTCTTCTTGTTATTATTCCTATTCTGAAGAATCTATTGATTTTTCTCTTAACTATTTTTAACAATATCTAGAAAACTTCTTATCACTTTTAAAATATTATTTTATAGGTTTATTCACACTTTCTTCAACATCAAAAAAAATTAATTTCCCCTTTTTCAACAGATAAACGAACTTTTGAACTTCTAAATTGTTCTAGTTCTAATAGATTAGGTGTATAAATATTAGTTAGAGTATGTGTTAGTTGAATAACCAACAATGGAAAAATCAGAAGAGTTGTTTCCTATCCCGCAATATAAAAATATCTATGGGATTATTCCACTCCTTTAATTAAACTTTATACAATTTTCCCTTCATTAAATATTTTATTTTTCTTCTTCTTCTTTTCTCCATCTAAAAAAATTCATGAGTTTTTTATTTCAAGGCTAAGGCCTCATCTTTATCAAGAAAAAACATTGGATCACCATGCTTCTTCTTAGATTTTCTCTTCATTAAATATTTATATATCTCATCAGAAAGTTCCTTCACTTTATTTTTTATCCTAGGAGGAGAATAACCGACCTTCTTTTTTTATTGAATCTTATTATTTAATTGAAGGACTTTAGCATTGGACATATCTTTGCCTGATTTATCTATAAATATTTTCAATGATAACACAAAGACTAAATTAATTCTTGAAATAGGTTCTTTAATAATCAAATAAACTTTTTATCTTACAAAAAATTCCATATTCTTAATCATCATCACTATCATGAAATTTACTAACATCTAATTGATGAAGCACAAAAACAAAAAAACCTCAATTTCATTGAACTTTTATTCACTAATTTAATCAATAAGAAAATAAATAATAGGATTGACCTTCTATATATTCATCAAGAAGTACAAAACTAATATATAGATAATATTCAAAGTGTAACATCCCGGTTCCGGAAGCCACCCAAAGGCGCCCCGTACCTAGTTACTCACATGGACTCAAGCACATTTCCCCGAATGCCAGAGGCTGCTGACTAGCAGCGAGGGTCTTGGGTGTGACAGTGGGGAAACTATGCTCTCATTGGCAGAGTACACAGAGGAAGTAAACAAATACATACAAGAGTAGAAGCAGTAATAATGACATACAACAATAACAGAAGAAAACTGAAAGTATAAACTGGAGAACATATATAAAATGATGCATGATACATATGTCTAGAAACCAGCCAAATAAGCCATAATGTTGGAATACAACAGTGATAAACCCAAGTGCAAAAGAAAGCAGATAAACTCCCCAGCATCACAAGACATATCTTGGTCTCATTCTCTCCAGCTTCACTACAAATCAAGTACCTGAAGTAGAAGGGTGCTTGACCTTATCTATACCTCCAACAATATAATTTGTTTGGGCCCAAAAGCATGGCCCAAACAGGGTGTGAGACTAAATCACAGTAGGAAACCACCTGAAGATCTATTTCTAATAGTCAGTAAATATATGGCAGGTAAAAGTACAGAAAACAGTAAATAAGAAAGTGATCAGTAGTAAAAAATACACAGTTTCAATATCAAGCAATAGTGAAAAAAACATCTAAACCTAAAATAGGTAACCCTCTAGGAAGTGCACACATCCTATCTCCTCTGGTTCAGTTATATATAAAGACTCTCTGAGGAAGCACTCGCAGTCAATTCCCCTTATAATCAAATGTAATGTAAGAATCTCTGATGAAGATCACACAATACAGTCCCCGTATTGTCTAGGGTAGTCAAGGACTCTTTGAGGAAGATCACACGGTCAATTCCCCTTATAGCCCCAAGGTCTAGGACTCTCTGCGGAATCTCACATGGTCAATTCCTCTTATATCCCAGGTCATTCAATTAAAACAAAGACTCTTTGAGGAAGCTCATGCGGTCAATCCCCTTATAGTCTAAAGCAATCAAGGAATCTCTAAGGAAGATCACTCGGTCAATTCCCCTTATATCCCCAAGTGGTTCTAGGCTCTCTGAGGATGCTCACTCGGTCAATCCCACTTATAGCTAAAAGTGCTCAAAGACACTCTAAGGAAGCTCACCCAGTCAATTCCCCTTATAGTATTCTACACCAAGTTATCACGGCCCTATGTAGGTCAACAAGCATGGAAATAAAATATGGCCAAAGTAAACCTATAGAACTACTTGGATAAACAGTCTACAACATAACAAGTAGGTCAGAATACAAACTCTCTATCCTACAGCAACAGGCATGGAAAACAGGCAAGGCAGCCAAACTGGCTAAACATGACCAAACGGTTGTAAAGAGAACATGCAAGGGAAAAACATCCAAAGCATAGAAATTATTACTATTCATAACCAATTTACCTCTAAACAAGAATACAAGCATGGAAGGAAAACAACAGGGGTAAAACGGTAAACACGCAATACCCCGTTCAAGGGTATTGGTGGAATTTTCAAATAATACTCAAAGAATTTGAACGGAAAGGCACAAAGGACCTACCTTGACATTAAGAGATCTTTATACTTGAACCTTGAGGCTTGAATCACCTTGGAATGTCATAAATCTATAAATATGTCTAAAACGGTCAACCCATGATATCTCATGAGAGAAGAGAAATCATGAAACGAGGATCAAGCAGAAGAGATAACTCACCGATCCGGTTACAACACAACCAACGGTGTTTGATTCGGAGGATGGACAGAGGCTCGGGGGTTCATCAAAGACCTGTAGTTGTACAGGTTCTCTCGGTCGAAGGGGACCTAAAAGAAGTGTCTTCTGGTGATTAGACGTGACCCTAGTGCATTTAATTAAAAAAAGTACACGGTGTGTACTTTTGAAGTACACAGTGTGAACTTTCCTTTTTTGTACTACACTTTAAGTGGCCTCCAAGTCACTCCCACACAGCCGTGTGTGTGGCTAATACATGGCTATCACACGACCTCCTGTGGCAAGGTAGTACACGGTGTGTACTCATAAAGTACACGGCGTGTACTTAGAAAATTTCTAGAATTTCCTCTTTTTCCAAAAAACGACTAGAAAAGGAAAAACATACCTTAAAGGAAGTTTTAGGTTCTTAAAAACTTTTCCCCTTAAAGAAATTCGACCTCGAATTTCCCTAGCGCGGTGTAGAAGAAGAAACCCCAAACAATTCTGGCCACTGAGCTCATACATCAGCTTCCCTCTCCCAAGTCTCATCCTGCACCCGCCCGTGATTTCATGGCACTCATACCAGAGGAACAGACCAGCCATGGAGAACCTTTGCACTATGATCCACAATCCGGATAGGATGCTCCTCAAACGACGCATCCACTTCAAGCTCAACCTCCTCAGGTTGAAAGACATGAGACCGGTCTAAGAAGTAGTGTCGAAGCTGAGAAACATGGAAGACGTCGTGCATAGCTCAGTACCTCTGAGGTAACTGCAATCAATAGGCAACCAGACCAACTCTCTCCAACACCTCAAACGGCCCGACGTACCTTGGTGAAAGATTACCCTGTCTTCTAATCCTCTTGTGTCCCAACCTCGGTGTGACACGCAGGAAAACCTGATCCCTGACCTCGAACTCCAAAGGTCGTCTTCACTGATCAGCATAAGATTTTTGTCAAGACTGTGCAGTATCTATCCTCTTCTGAATCAACTCTATCTGCTATGTGGTCTCATGAACAGGATGTGGTCCCAGAAAAGCTGCCTTTCCTGCCTCCAGCCAACATAAGGGTGATTGGCATGGCCTACCGTACAAAGCCTCATAAGGTTCCATATGAATAGTTTATTACAAACTATTGTTGTAGGGAAACTTCATAAGAGGTATATGCTTCTCCCATGAACCTCCAAAATCTATAATTCATGCTTGAAGCATGTCCTCAAGTACCTGAATCGTATGCTCAGACTGGCCATCTGTCTGGGGATGGTAAGTTGTACTCAAAAGTACTTGTGTACCCAAGTCCTTCTAAATCCCCTACTAGACTCGAGAAGTAAAACATGCATCCCTATCTGAAACAATGGAGTGTGTAACTCCATGAAGATGTAAAATCTCTCAGATGTATAACCATCCTAACTCATCAACATTTAAGGTCTCCTCGATCGGAAATAAGTGAGCAACCTTTGTGAGTCTGTCAATGACAACCCAAACAACATCATTCACTTGAGGCGACCTCGGCAAACCGATCACGAAGTCCATCACGATGACATTCCACTTCCACTTGGGAATAGATAACTTCTGTAAAATCCCTGGTAGTCACTGATGCTCCACCTTCACCTGCTGACAGGTGGAACATCTCATGACAAAACCAGCATCATCCCTCTTCATACCTGGCCACCAATACTGACGGTGTAGATCACGATAAATCTTGGTAATGCCAGGATGAACTGCCCAAACTAAGGAATGAAAATCCCGCATCATCTCCTCGCGAATATCTTCTGGCACCCATACACACCCCTGGAAATGCAACATCTCGTCCTCGCTTATGGTCCATCCCGAAATAGGTTCCTCTCCTGACACACTCTCCCTTAGGACTAGGCCTTCAGAATCTGATAGTTGCCTCATTCGAACTCGATCAAGAAGAGTAGAGGTAATAGCAACAGAAGATAGAAAAGTCTACCTATGTCTATCATGAACCCCCAAATGCGTCTCAGAGAATAGAGCCATAAGTTGTCACTCACTGCTGGCCTCCTGAAATACCTGTATCTGAGTCCTCCTGCTCAACGCATCAGCCACTATGTTGCCTTTCCCAGGCGTGTAGGCAAGCTCCAAGTCAAAGGACTGTAGGTACTCAACCCACCTGCGCTATCTCAAATTCAGATCATGCTGAGTGAAGATGTACTTGAGACTTTTTTGGTCGGTGAAAAACACAAAATGATCCCCCTGAAGATAATGTCTCCAGCAGCATAGGTCATGAACAACAACTGTCAACTCCAGATCGTGCGTCGGTTAATTCCTCTCATGTGGCCTCAACTGCCGAGACCTGTATGCAACGACTCCATCGCCCTGCATAAGCACAGCTCCCAACCCGATACCTGATGCATCACAGTAAATAGTATAGCTCTTTACTGGATCTGGCAAGAATAGTATCGATGCTGACGTCAACCTCCCTTTTAGCTCCTAAAAGGCTGACTCACAAGAATCTGACCACATAAACACCACACCCTTCTTAGTCAAACCTATCATCACTTCTACTAAGAATGAAAAGTCTTGTATGAAATGTCTGTAGTATCCATCCAGCCCTAGAAAACTCCTCACCTCAAAGACATTCTTCAGATATTCCCGGGAGACTACAAATCTCACTTTCTCTGGGTCTATTGATACTTCTTCATCTAGGATAACATGACCCAAGAAGTGAACCTGATCCATCCAAAAGTGGCACTTTGAGAGATTAGCATATAACTGATTATCTCTCAGTGTAATCAAAACAATCTCAAGATGAGTAGCATGGTCAGGTCGAGTCTGAGAGTACACCAATATATCATCCATCAAGGCCACCATGAAAGAATCTAAGTATGGATGGAACACTCGGTTCATCAATTCCATGAAAACTTCAGGTGCGTTCATGAGACTGAACGACATAACCATATACTCGTATAGACCATACCTGCTCCTAAAGGCTATAAGAGTTATATCAGATGGTCTAATGTGCAACTTATGATAAATAGACCTCAAGTAAATCTTTGAGAACACCTGGTCTCCTCGAATCTGATCAAAGAGAACATCAATCCTAGGAAAGGGATATCGGTTATTGACCTTCAACTGGTTTAACTTCCGATAGTCCACACAAAGACTGAGGGTACTGTTTGTATTCTTCACAAATAGGATAGGAGAACCCCAAGGAGAAGTACTAGGTCAGATGAAACCTTTAGCCTGCAACTCCTCCAAATGTTTCTTGAGCTCCTGCAACTTAGGTGTATCAATCCTGTAAGGAGTAATGGACACCAGTGCCTCTCCTGGTACAATCTCAAAAAAATTCTACCTCATGCCCCAGAGACAAACCTAAAAAGTCCTCTAGAAATACATCTCTGAAATGATCCACCACTGGAGGAAGGTCTAACTATGAAGTCCCCTGGTCATCCATATAAAGACTAGAAATCTGGGCTGTAACTCCTCCAAACCCATGATGTTCTGGACCCGCTCTGATCGCTTGGACATCCCATTCTCCCCTATGAAGAAAAGATCCACCCTCTGGTGATATGAAACTCACCCTATGGTGATAACAGTTGATGACTGTATGAAAGGGAACAAGCCAGTCCATTCTGAGAATGACATCATAGCCTGTCATCTCTAGGACATAAAGTTCCCATAAAAAGTGACACCCACCAACCTCTATAGGGAACTCCTTGCACTGATGTACACTAGTCGTTCTAGTCCCCAACGGAGTGTCTAGTGTCAAGATATCAGCAGAAGAAAAGTTGCAGAGCTCAAGGCTCTCCACGACAACAACAGATATAAATCTATGGGAAGCCCCTGTATCAAAAATATTAGATGCTAAAACTGAGGCTATTAAGATCGTACCTTGAAGGGTAAAAGGTCTGAGATCTTGCTCCTGCTGGGTCTGCTCCACTGCAAAAGTCGTGCCTGTACCGTGACCCTATGATCCTGCGTGACCACTCTAAGCTGATCCACCCTGATGTCGCTGAAAACCGAGTGACTGGCTACCATTTCCAAGACCTCCACCTCGGCCTAAACGGCTGGAATAACTCCAGTTCCCATACTGGCGAGAAACTGGTGGCGCTGCTCCTGAACGAGGAGTCATAGAAGAACCCCTGTCACCAGTTTCTGGTGAGAAAAACTAACAAAAGCACTGAAGGTGACCCATCTTTTCGCAAGATCAGCACTCCACTAGGTCTCTCGGGCAATGTGGCCTCATATGCCCCCTTATCCCACACTGGTAGCACACCACCTAGCTACTGGAAGATGCATCTTGCCTGCTCTGATCTCCTCGTGCAGCCTCCCTGCGGTGCTTCCTACTATTAGCTGGTGGAGCACTAACTTTGGATGCTGAACCGCCCTGGCTAACAGCTCCAGAATCCCTTAGAATGTGCTCTGTGATCAACACCTGGTTGATGATAGAAGATATTGAAGTCAACCTGAAGATGTTCACCTGAGATCAGATGGCGTGCCTCAGACCATCCTCAAACTACCATGCAAGGATCAACTCATCACCTCCTAAAATAGGCGTGAAACGCTGCAGATATGTGAAGCATGAGGAATACTCCATAACAGAAAGTGTACCCTGCTCCAGTCTCATGAACTCTCGGGCTCAATCGACCCTCAAGGTCTCCGGATAGAAATAATCATAGAAGATGTGATGAAACTCATCCCAATCCATGTTCTCCTAGAGGCCTGCCTATGAGATCACACCCCACCAACTCTTGGAAGAGTCTCGGAGCATGTAGGTAGCGAGCTTCACCCTCTTCTTTGTAGGTATCTCTAGATTCTTGAAAATTGTCAGTGTGGATTCTAGCCATGAATCTGCAGCCTGAGGTCCTCCATCTCCTAATAAAGTGGGAGGATGCTACTACTGGAAGACCCACGTCAAATAAGTCATCGATGGGACATGAGACTACACTCCCTGAAAGGTCTTCATCATCCTCAAAAATCCCTCCCTAAACTGCGCATCAGCACCTATGTCAGGTATAACGGCTGGTTCCAAGGCTAGCACAATGGGAGGATCTACAGGTAGTCCCTGATCGGCCATGTCCGGTGTCTGATCACCGTCTGGAAACAGGCGCACAACCAGAGGACATCTCGGTGGCATGACTCTGCAAGGTCAAGCAAACACTTTAGATCAAGATTATCAAGGACTGAAAACAATGAGTGTAAGAAGGGAACAGGAGAAATAAAGCACTCAAGTTTCACAAAACAAGACTACACGGCGTGTACATTTCCTACACGACGTGTTCCCTGAATTCATTTACATGGGAATGTACTCCTGCCTAAACTGGTTGTGTAACACCCCAGACACATGGCGTGTTGCCTTGACACATGGCGTGTACTTGAATCCTCTTCCCCTGCCCGAGTCCTTCTACATGGTTAAGCCACACGGCTTTCCTAAAACAAGACTACACGGTGTGTGCAAGATAAACACGGCGTGTACTAGACAAGCTTCACATGGCTCATGTTGTTAGTGACATGGACTAACACACGGCTCATACTACACTGTGTCTTTTAGATGGACACGACATGTATGATAAGGGATAACACCGACCTGTGTTGTTCGTGACACGGCTGGGTACCTGGGTCGGACTACATGGTGTGTTTAATGCGGACACGGCATGTATAGCTTAAGGTTTATCCATCCATGTTGTTAGTTACATGGGAGGAAATAGGGTCGACACTACACAACATGTTCGACTAGTACACGACGTGTTTCCACCAGACTTTCCCCATCTCGTGTCTCTGCCCACATGGCCTATGACATGGTTAGAGACTACACAACATGTACATAAAGTATATAGAGTGTACTTAAGAAAAACAATTTCTTCTTGAACAGAAGAACACATGGCATGTTCTCAACATTACACGGCATGTATTCTGGGTTTTTCTGGATAGTAAGCCTCAAAAACTACCCCAAAACCCAAAAAACACTGAAACGTTCATAGAAAGTGCCAAATTATGATCCTTGAGGGCCCATACTCCCCATGAATCAAAGTCTGTCATTTTTTACAAATTATAACATGGAAAACAAGGAAAATATCCACCAAATTCCGGTCCATGAGGGCCCATAACACATCAAGAACCAAAGTTTGACATCCAATCAAGAAAAAACTTACAGAACAATACCCTATCAAACAGTAGGTATTTTTATCAAGGCAAATATCACAACTACATGCATATTTTACACAACATCTATCACAACAACATGAAATCACCAATTCATCCTAGATGGCATGGAAAAAATGCATGAAATGTGATTTCTAGAAAGTGCCTATATGGTGTGTGAGATGGCATACCCTCATCTCATCGGGTTGTAACAGAAACATAACCTCAATAACATCAACAATAATAGCACAAATCATGTGAATCAATCAAGGTGAAATCAAATAAACTGTAATAATTGCAAAACCAGAAAAAAAAATTGCAATTTAAATAAGGTAGATTAGCTTTTCCCTGTACATGGGTTAGATAATCCCGGGCACAACTTAATACCAAGTACTTATTACTTCCTATCCCTGGATAAAGGATCCAAACATAAGTCAAGAAGAAAAGAAATCCTCTGATACCACTTTGTAACATCCCGGTTCCAGAAGACACCCAGAGGCACCCCGTACCCGGTTGGTAACACGACCTCAAGCGCATTTCCCAGAATGCTAGAGGCTTCCGACTAGTAGTGAGGGCCTTAGGTGTGACAGTGGGGAAACAATGCCCTCATTGGCAGAGTATAAAGCGGAAGTAAACAAATAAATACATGAGCAGAAGCTGTAATAATGGCATACATCTATAACAACAGAAAACTGAAAGTATAAACTAGAGAACATATATAAAATGATGCATGATACATATGTATAGGAACCAGCCAAATAAGTTACAATGTTGGAATACAACAATGCTAAACCAAAGTGAAAAAGGAAGAAGATAAACTCCCTAGCATCGCAAGCCATAGCTTGGTCCCATGCTCTCCAGCTCCATAGCAAATCAAGTACCTGAAGTAGAAGGGTGCTTGCCCTTATCTATACCTCCAACAATATAATATGGTTGGGCCCAAAATCATGGACCAAATAGGGTGTGAGACTAAATCCCAGTAGGCAACCACTTGAAGATCTGTGACTAATAGTCAGTGAATATATGGCAGGTAAAAGTACAGAAAACAGTAAATAGGAAAGTGCTCAACAGTAAACAATCCATAGTTTCAATATCAAGCAACAGTGAAACAAACAACTAAACATCAAATAGGTAACCCGATAGGAAGTGCACATAGACTATCCCCTCTAGTTCAGTTATATATAAAGACTCTCTGAGGAAGTGCTCTCAATCAATTCTCCTTATAGTCAAAGGTAAATAAAGACTCTCTAGGGAAGCTCACACAGTCCATTCCCCGTATAATCTAGGGTAGTCAAGGAATATCTAAGGAAGATCACATGGAAAATTCCCCTTATAGCCTCAAGGTATAGGGCTCTATGAGGAAGCTCACATGGTCAATTCCTCTTATAGCCTAGTTCGTTCAATTAAAACAAAGACTCTCTGAGGAAGCTCACGCGGTCAATCGCCTTATAGTCTAAAGCAATCATGGAATCTCTAAGGAAGCTCACTTGGTCAATTCCCCTTATAGCCCCAAGTGGTTCTAGGATCTATGTGTATTCTCACTCAGTCAATCCCCCTTACATCCAAAAGTGCTCAAAGAATCTCTGAGGAAGCTCACCTGGTCAATTCCCCTTATAGTCTACTACACCAGGTTCTCACGGCCATGTGTAGGTCAATGAGCATGGAAGTGCAATATGGCCAAAGTAAACCTACAAAAATACTTGGATAAATAGTCTTCAACATAACAAGCAGGTCAGAATACAAACTCTCCATCCTACAGCAATAGGCATGTAAAATAAGCAAGGCATCTAAACTGGCTAAATAGGACCAAACGGTCGTAAACAGAACATGCAAGGGAAAAACATCCAAAGCATATAAATTATCCCTATTCATAACCAATTTACCTATATACAGGAATACAAGCATGGAAGGAAAACAACATGGGTAAAATGGTAAACACACAATACCCTGTTCAAGGGTATTGGTGGAATTTGCACATAATACTCAAAGACTTTGAACGGAAAGGCACAAACTGCGTACCTCGACGTTAGGATATCGCTATACTTGAACCTTGAGGATTGAATCACCTTGGAACATCATAGATCTGAAAAAATGTCAAAAATTTTCAACCCATGATATCTCACGAGAGAATAGAAATCAAGAAACGAGGCTCAAGCAAAAGAGAGAACTCACCGATGCGGTTCCAACGCAACCAATGGTATTTGATTCGGAGGACGGACGGAGGCTCGGGGGTTCGTTGAAGACCCACGTCCATACGGGTCCTCTCAGTTGAATGAGACCTAAAAGAAGAGTCTTCTGGTGATTAGATGTGACCTCGGTGCCTTTAATGAAAAAAATTACATGGCGTATACTTTTGAAGTGCACAGCAGGTACTTGCCTTTTTTTTACTCTGCTTTAAGCGGCCTCCAAGTCACTCTCACACGGCCATGTGTGTGGATACTACACGACCATCACACGGCCTCTTGTGGCAAGGCAGTACATGGAATTTGCTCATAAAGTACACAACGTGTACTTAGAAAATTTCCATAATTTCCTCTTTTTCCCAAAAATGTTTGAAAAGGAAAAACATACCTGAAAGGATGGTCCAGGTTCTTACACAAAGTATCTTTATCCCCGTTATTTGGAATAAAATACCCTTTCATTCATAGATATAAAACTCTTTCATCTGTTTTTAGACAAAACACTTTCCTAATCATCTCAAAATTAGGAAACATAGAAGTCTCATCCTGACTTTTCAAAAATTCCAAGCATGTATAGAGGCTTGTGAGTAACTAGATACACTTCCACTTCTAATCTAACTTCTACCAAATTTAATACTTGTTGAATATTAATCATATGACACTCATCAAAAATATTTAAATTGATTACCTCTGAATCATCTTGAATGCTTAAAATAAATAAAGAATATAACTTCATCACTATCATAGGATAGTAAAGATCAAAAACTTATTTCTCTACACATACCTTTTCACATCCTTGAAACTTGATAATTTCCTTCAAAAAATAATCATTATTAACAAACCACTAATTTTCAATAAATATTTCCTTAAAAACTTCCCTTTTTGATATTTCTTCAGTATAAGTCATTTTGAAAAATATGACAGATATTACTGATCGTACGAGGAATGATTTATCATATGGATGCCAAATAATCAAAATCACAAAGGATTTGAGGGATGAGGGTTGAGAATAATCTAAGAATTTGATATGGGATGTGAGGACCCACACTTATATTTATAGGATCGGGGGCTACATTTCAACTTCTTGAAATATCACAGCTTAAAAAAATCCATATCTAATTTGATGATTGATATTTATCCTAAAAAAAGTAAATATAAATTCTAAACAATCAATGGATTTTTTTAATAAAAATTTCATCGGATGAACTAATTTTCCATATTTAAGAACTTTAATATTAGTAAAATTTTAAAGTTTAAAAAAATAAATAAAATATAAAAAACACATAAATTTAATAGTAAAGGATAGTAAAAACTATAAATTAGAAATTACCTATTATAGTAAAATCAAAACTTTATATGGGAATTTTTGTTCATTAATTGTTCTTCTTGTTTTTTCAAAATAAGTTTTATTAGATAAAAATAAATTTGTAATAAATAAAATATTTATAAAAACAAAATATTTTATAAAAACTAATGTTTTTAGAAAAATGATTTTTTTTTGAAAAACTAAAGATTTTAGAAATAAAATCTATAAAAACTAATTTTTTTAGAAAAAAATAATGTTTTAGAAACTATTGTTTTTAGAGAAATGATTTTTTTTTTGAAAAAATACGATTTTTAGAAAAATAAAAAAATTTAGAAAAAAGAAAAAAATTTAGAAAAAAGAAAAAAATTTAGAAAAACTAAAGTTTTTTAGAAAAACAAAAAAAAAATAGAAAAACTAATGTAGTTAGAAAAATGAAAAAATTTATAAAAACTAAAAAATTTAAAAATAAATTGTTTTTAATTTTTGATAAACCATGAAATATGTACCCCCCCCCCCAAAGGAGTTAATTACTGTAAGGATATGGATAAATAAGAAGTTGATATGAATGATCATTTAACATTTAACTTTCCTAGATTCTATTTAATATATTAAAATATATCATAATTAAGGGGTTTAAAAAATATATCAATAAGTTTTTCTTGTGTTCCAATGAATTATAAAATAATATCTCATTTTTGTGTGTGTTCCCAAAGTAAATGGTGTCTTATATCTATTTTCATTTCTCATGAGTGATGTGATGGGTTTTTAATTAAAGTAATGGCACTTGTATTATAACAAAAAATTGATGTTTTGCTAAAACTCAATCCAAAGTCATTGAATGTGTGCGCATTCAAAAAACTTGATCATAATAACTTCCATCTACTACATATTCATCTTCCTTAGTAGAAAGTGATACAAAATATTTTTTCTTATAGGACCAAGAAACTAATGCTTCTCCTAATATATAACAAGTTCGAAATATAATTTTTATATTCATTTTACAACCACCAATTTTTTTATTTAAAAAATAAAATTAAGTGAAAAATCTTTTTTACTAGAGTAAAATAATCCTAGATCCATAGTTCCCTTAAGATAACAAAAAATTCATTTTATAGCCTTAACATGGGAATTTTTTTATTATCTTGATATCTTAAACACAAGCATACAAAAAAATCTGGATGACTGGCTATATGTATAGTAAACCACCAATCATTCCTCTAAATATATTTTGATCAACTGGTTTCCCATATTCATCAATATCTAAAGTATCTGAGGTTCTGATAGGAGTACTAATACTTTTATTATGTTCATATTCAAATTTAATAAGAAGATATTCTATATACTTTTGTTGAGATACAAAAATTAATTCTTATTTTTTAAAAAATTTAAAACCAAGAAACTAAGTTAGTTCACCCATCGTGCTCATTTAAAATTCATATTTCATAAGATATATGAAAGAATCTGTAATAGATTTTTTATATGATCTAAATATAGTTTCATTGGTATAAATTTCAATAGTTATGGTGTTTTTAGAATATTTTTTAATAAAAAGTGTTGGATCCAAGGCTCCCTTAACAAAATTGTTTTGTAACAAAAATCTAGTTAATTTATCATACCAATATCTAGGGTCTTGTTTAATCAATAAAGTTATTTGGTAAGTCTAAATACATGGTCTAGGGATTTTTTATTTTCAAAACTAATGGATTTTTCTACATAAACATTCACCAATACATATCTTTTAAGAAAATAACACTTCACATCCATTTGAAAAAGTTTAAAATTTAGAAATGATGCATATGCTAGAAGAATAGAAATATCTTCAAGTCTAGCTACTAGAGCATAAGTTTATTCATATTTTAGGCCCTCTTATTGATTATAACCCTTTTTAATATGTATATATTTATTTATAACTATAATTCCATTTTCATCACACTTATTTTGAAAACCCCATTTTGCTCTAATTACGTAAGTATCTTTAGATCATTCAACCAAATACCAAAATTGATTACTTTCGAATTAATTGAGTTCATCTTGAATATCATTATCAAATATTCATCAACTAAAGTCTCATCAGGAGTCTTAAGTTCAAATTGTGATAAAAATTCATGATGTTCAACTTCATTCCTTAAGTAACTTCAAGTTCAAACAGGTTTATCTACATCAATAATGATATTATAACAAGGATGATTTATAAGGATCAACTAATTCATTGGGTTTATAAAACTCTATTATTAAATAGAAATTATAAATTCTTCTCGAGTTAGAGCTTCATAAAAATTTTCTTTAGTTATTATCTCATAATAATAACTTTCTAACATTATTTGAAAATTATTTTTTGAAATGGAATCCAAATATGTGAAATGAGGTTGTTTGAAAACAAAAGGTTCATTTTCATAAAATTTAACATGAATTATTTCTTCAACAATACTTGTGTGTTTATTAAAGACTCTAATAATTAATTATTGTATAATAGAAAATAAATATTCCATCATCATATTTTGTAATAAATTTATATAATTTGTCTTTATTATTAAAAATTAAAATTGTGCATCCAAAAACCTTAAACTTAAAAAGTTTTGTATTTCTTCCTTTTCAAAACTCATAGGGATTTATATTAATAAAATGTATTATTAAAACTAAATTTATAGTATAGAAGGAAGTACTAACTATTTCATCCCAAAAATTCTTAGTAATTGAGTATTCACTCAACATGGTCCTTGTAATCTTTTAATTAATTCTATTTCTTCTTTCAACTAAACCATTTTTTGTGGACTTCTTGGTGCTTAAAATTTATGTATTATACCATTTTTACTACAAAATGTTTCAAAATAAGAATTTACAAACTCTCTACCATGATCACTACGCATAGTTATTAATGATATATTTTTCTCATTTTTAACATAGGATACAAAATGTTTTAAAACATAAAAAAGGATTCCAACTTTTTTTCTATAAAATAGACCCATGTATATATAGTGTAATCCTTAACTAAAACATATACATAGTATTTTTCACCAATACATCCAGTTTTTGTAGGAACAAATAAATCCATGCACACTAACTTTAAATCATCAAATATTGATGCTTCACTAATATATTTAAAACTTGACTCTTATTTATTTCCAAATTGATAAGGATCACAAATTTTATAAGAAACACACTTAAGTTATGATATATCCTTTACCGGTCCTTTCTTATATAGTTTAGATAATGTTCTAACATTATAGTGTCATAATATTCTCTTCCATAACCAATATTGGTCTTCCATTACACTATGACAAGGTAGATCTTGTCTTCTGAAGTCTTCTAAGTAATATGTGTCAGCATTAACATGCCTATTGGATGAAAAAATAAATTCATCTTTTGAACTATGAATAGTACATTTATCATTCCGGAGTTTCACATTATATCCCCCATTACATAACTTAATTATGATAATAAGGTTTTTTTATGACCTACAAGAAATAAAACATTTGAAATTAAATCTTTACCAAGAAGAAGAATATTTCATATTCCAATAATTTCTCCTTGAGCATTATCACTGAAGGTAACTTCTCCACCTTTCTTTTTAATAATCTTATTAAATAAATCCTTGTTCCCAATCATATTCCTAAAATAACCACTATACATGTGCTATATATTTTTTTTGGTACACATCTTATTTTTATGAAATTTAAAATATTTTTATTTTGGAACCCAAACCTGCATGGTTCCATCATTATTAGAAAATAATATTTTTATAATCCACATTTTTTTAACTTTACTGTGTTGAGAAGTTATTAATTATTTAGAAATATAAGATTTTTGAAATCCTAGATATTATACTTTATTTAAGGAATATCTATTCTTCCAATATCCTCTAATTTGACATTTTTTACAGAATGGTGCACTCTTTAGAACAAAATTGTTGTTTTTAAAAATTGGGTTTTTATTAGTAAAACTCATTTCAGACACATCCTTATGATTTTTTATCTATTTCTAAATTTTATCAAAAAAATTACCATTGGTTAATTTTTTATGGTAATTTTTTCAAACATGAAATTCCATTATTTAGTTTCAAAACTAAATTTTTGTCCTCAATAGAAGTTGTATTAGAATTAATTTTTTCTAATTCTTTTGAAAAAATTAGTTTTCTCAGGATTATATTTCTCTAACTCTTTCGAAAGATTAGTTTTCTAAAAATTATATTTCTCTAACTCTATTGAAAGATTAGGTTTCTCAAAATTATATTTCACTAACTATTTTTAAAGATAATAAATTTCAATAGTGAATGTAGATATTGTTGAATTTTCATTAGAAAGATTTACCTCAATAACATTATGTTTTTAGAAACTTTTAAATTTTGGTTTTCTAAAAGTTTATCAAATATTGAAACTTCCTCAAAAATAGGTAAAGTATTATTTTATTATTATTAAGTTTATTCTTCATATGAAGGTATAGAATTATTTTCATTTTCACTATCTAGAAAATTAGTATTTAAATTATGATTATACAAGGTTTCGGTAGATATATTTGGAATAAAGAAATTATTATTCATCATAATTTCAGCAAAGAAACCAATATTCTTCTAATCTTCGCTTTCACTATCTAAAAATTTTTATGAATAACTATCATCTTTACTAGAAATACAAGTGTTAAATTTTTTCATAATTTCAGTAAAGAAACCAATATGCTTATGGTCTTAACTTTAACTATCTAAAAAATTTTATGAAGAAATATCATATTCTCTAGAAATAAAAGTGTCTAATGTTTTCATAATTTTCATCCTCTTATGTCTATATAATTTCTTATAATTCCTATTATAATTTCAATCCTTCTTTTCTTTTCTCTTAAGCTTGGAAAAATCTATTATTATATGACCATCCTTCTTACACTCATATAAAATCACTTAATAATAATATTTATTTTCATTCCTATCCTTATGGATATTTTTATACTTATATTTAATTTCTTTCTTCCCAAAAATCTTGTTCATTCTCTTTACAAAATAATAGCCAACTTGTTCTCAAACTATTCTGTTCCAACTTAAAACTCATTTTTATTTTAAGACATAAAAACTTTCTCAGTTGAATGAAAATCATTAGTAACATTTGAATTGGTAGAAAAATAAACTCCTCTATTATTTTTCTTCATCTTATTATTATATCTATTTAATCTACTCTCATACTTCAGGAGAGTTCCAATCAAATCATTCAAGGTTAGCTTTTTTATCCTCCTTTTATCATCTAAATATGTTCTTTTTTACTCCCATTATCCAAGAATAATTTCAATGATTATTTCTACTATAATATCATCAGTATTATCCTTTTCACCAAAATATTCTAAAATATTTACAATTTTCATAAATATCTTATGCATATTATTAGCAGATTCACCATGAATAAAATTAAAGGGTTGATAATTTCTCGTTAGCATATATCTTCTTATTTCTATCACATTAGAAGTACCCATACGAGTAACTTCCAAATTTTTCTAAATAGTATTTTCCAGTTCATAAGAATATATTTGAATATAGATATTCCTTTTCAGAGAATGCGATAATGTATTTATAACATGATATTTATTTTGATATTTAAACTTATCTTGATTATCAAATGTCAAAACCTATTTCTCAAGGATTTTATAATTTCTAGTTGGCATAAAAAGTTTATCTATTCCAGTATTAGTAACAAATTTTTTCATCTTGTATCTTCAATACTCATAATCATTTCCATCTAAAACTAGTGGTCTGCTAGGATTATGATTCTCAAGAGTTCCAACATTTAAACCTTATATATTTTTAAACAATAAAATAATATTTCTATAAAATACAAGTTAGTGTAAAGCAGTTTATACAAAACTTAAAAACAAAAGTTTAGAAAAACTTTTCTAAAACTTTAGAAACATAATTAAATTATAAAAAAAAGTAAAAACTAGAAAGTTAAGCAGTAGAACCTACTATGATACCAATAATAGGATCGAATAGTTTATAATGCCTATAAGAGGGGTGAATTGAAGTTTAAAAAAATAAACTAACTAAAAATATAAACCTATTAATAGTGATTTATCATACACAAATATCATATGATGATCATAATTTCTATATCGGACACATATTACATCCAAAAAACCATAGTTTAGAAAATTTTATTAAAATAAATTTTCTATACAAAAGCAAAGAATAAATAATAAACTTCCAGAATCAAGTAAAATCATATCTTAAAAAAGTAATATTTACTTGTGAAAATATTTATAAAATATTTTATACTCTTTAACCTTAAAAGTTAAGGAAGTCACAAAACATAACATTGGGTATCCCCCGTTTTCAAATTAACCATAAGGTATGTCATTCTACAATAAGAAATCCCCGGATCATAAAGATCGAAATCATCTCTGTATTCCTATCCATGGAAGCCCTTGATTAGGTTGATTGGAATCAGTAGTCTTCATATCCCAATAAACCCTTAATTTAAACCCAGATCAAAAACATTAAATAAAAATTCAAAAGGTCTTAAGGAATTTACAATCCTCACTCAGATTCCTTAGATCAAAAAATTCTAAAAATTTACTAAGTGTGAGTAATAAAAAGCTATAGTAGAGAAAACTTCAAATGATTTGAGTCACAAAATCATTAGCTCCCATCTCCTTTAATTCACCTATATTTATAGGCATAACTCCAATGAACATATTCTGTGATTCTCATAATTGGTTTCAATGGCCTCGGATGTGCTTCAGATTGATTTTACAGTATGGTCTATACATATTTAACTGATGTTGTTTTGATAGAATCATTACAATACATTAAAAGTATTATTCTAGACAGAAATGATTCTAACTATTATATTATAAACTTTATTATTTTGATGGAATAAAAAAAATTCAGTTCAATGGAATGGACTTCATTACTCCTATGGAATAGATTTTGTCAATCTGATAGAATGGACTTCATTAATTTGTTAGTCTAAGCTAGGTCACTCTAATGGATTAAAATAAATCACTATAATGGATTAAAATCAATAAATCTAATGGATTAAACTCAATCACTCTGATGAACTATAATTTTTTAGTCTAATGAACTAGACTTTATCAGTCTGATGGACTAGACTTTATCAGTCCAATGGATAAGTCTTTATCATTTTGATGGACAAGAATTTTTCAGTCTGATGGACCTGACTTTGTCAGTCTGATGAACTAGATAGTGTGGAATGTTTATATTCCTCAGTTGAACAATATTTCTCCCCTAGTATAATAAAACAATTTCTATAAAAACATTCTAAAATACTTGGGAAATATAAAGTCAGTAAAACATAATTTTTAAGAGAGTGTGTTTTTATTTTCAAAACTAATAATAGAAAGTAAAACTTTTGAGTAAAAAGTATGATCACATCTACCCTTTTCACACAAAAACTTGTGTTACCCATAGGGACACACTAGGTATGATAAAACCCTTCTCTAAAAGATCCACCAACTTCACACTAAGTTCTCAGAGCTCAGTAGGGACCATATGATATTCCACAGAAGATATCATTGCAATATGGAAGTGAAAGTTGATTAAATAATCCATACCTAGCCTTGGATGTAGTCCCAAAACATCCTCAGGGAAGACATCTATATATTCCTCCAGTATTAAAGGAATCCAGATTCCTGAAGAGACCATTACACTAATGGTTAAACATTCTAACTGATGGGTGATGGGATGCAGCCTACTGAATGCAAGACCCGTAAACTTAGCCATGAGATATCTTTAACCCACTAAGAATAATCTCATTCCATTTTTCTGAAGTCATTTGATCCATATGTGATGATAGTCGATCTAGGATTGAACCATGGACAACCATTCCATACCCAATATGAAATTATAAGGCTTAATTCTAATAACTAAGTGGTACCATGTGAAAATATCCCTACCAAGTGATAGCTCAAATTTCCAGCATATAAGCGATATCGAGTAAGAATACTCATTCATAACCTCTAGAAAAAACTATTATGTTAAGGTATCAATGGGGAGCTCTATCTCTCATGTGAGAGATAGGAAAAAAAGGAGTGATTCACACTTGTGTCTATAAGTAGTATATAAAGTTTAAAATAAACCCATATCATACCTCATATCTTCTTGTAAGCTTCCAGGTCAGAAGACTTCATAGCATGTAGCTTCTTGAGACCCAGACTACCAACTCCCTAAGCCTGGTATGGGCTGCCTAGTGGTGGTGGTGGAAGTATCTCATAATTTTTCCCTCCACTAGTAGATTATCCTCTATGGTCCCCACCTACTCCTCTACTAACTCTGCCTCCCTAGGATCCTCTATGGTCATGCCAAGGAGAATCATGGTCATGGTGTTATCTTTGTCATGGTGGTCCATCAACTGCATGCCTTCCCTCCTCAATACATCGGGTTGGGCAATCACATGTCATGTGACCATGCCCATCACATGAATAGCATCACCCCTCTTTGGGATGACCTAGTTCTCTATGAAAACCATGTGTTTCATGTCCACATGATTGGGACCGACCATTAAAAGGTCTCATACACCAAGATCCTATTGATTTGTACCTGTTAGCCATTGCAGATGACTAATCCTTATGATTCCCACAACCATCTCCAACTGCATGGAATATCTCATATAGGAATCTCTTCATCACCAGCACCCACTCTATCACCCTAGCATATGTGGGAATACATAGGGCACCACACTGGCATACATGTCTCTAAAAAGACCAGGGTCAAACTTTCATGCCCAAAAGTATCCATTTAGAACAATGTAGAGGGAGTACCATGTAAGGTCAGTGAACCTCATGGAATACTCAAATACTATCATAATACCTTGTTGTAGGTATAGAAGCTCCTAAATTTAAATTGAGCACAATAATGATGGGTAGTAATCATGAACTAGCTACTCAAAGTCTAACTATGATAGTAATGACTAATCATGTTTCTTCATGACTAGAATTTACTAGTTCCACTCTACTCCATGGAAAATATTAGTTGTCCAGACAACCATCTAATTAGTGGATATATGGACGATCTTAAAGATTCAGATCACCAACTCAAGCCAATCCTATGATTCATGTGAATCTGGATCTCCATGGAACCTTAGTGGTCTCAAACACTGAAACTCGTAGAGTGTGTTGTGCTTGCGTGCATCCTCAGTCTACCCTGGTAGTACAATCTATTGCTCGATGGGCATGGGTGATGCAACCTACCCACTAGGAGGAAATATCTCATCGGATATCTTCTGAACTGAGGCCTCATCACTCATTTTATCTTCACCGTGATCCTAAATCGGTAACCTAGCTGGTTTTCTTCATGGAGGAATCTTGGAATTAGTTAAGACATATAATGGTCAGATGAGAATATATATATATATATATATATATTTAGGGTATATAACTCAAGAAGGACATTCAAAAGACTCGATATTATATGATTCATGTACCATTGTTCCCTGAAATCAATGTCTCTATATTCTGATTCGATAATCAGTTAGTAAGATTCTTAATTTATGGATATATCATATATCACACCAACACTGGGTTCCCTGTCCTGAATGACATACTCGAGACACTTTGACATTATTTTCCTAAGTTCCCAACAAAACATCATAAGGTAAAAAAACTAAAAACACCATCTCGAGGTTAAACCACTTTTGATAACACTCTATAATGACCCGACCCACTAGGGACCTCATGGCTGGTGGAAGGACGAGCTTCCATAACCCCAAGAATACCTCTATAATCCAGGGTCTAGAAACTCAATAATAAATAACATAAATAGGAGGCCTTTACCTAATGTACCTATACGCATGTACCCAACCATCTCTATGAAATAGTGAAAAGGAATAATAAGTATAAAAAAGTCTATAACATCTAGAGTAAAACCATTCATGCAATAACCTCTAGGAAATGCAATTACATTATGATATAAAACAACCAAATTGTAAAGGGATAAAAATGCATGCCTAACCAGAAATGAAGTCATAACCTGACAACAACTAGAATAGTAAATAACTATAAGATCTAGGCTCCTAATCTCTAAGACCAACCACTTTATGTGGTCTATTCACCCAAGCATCTCTATGCTCTTCTAAAATCACCACTAATATATCTATCCTCTACATGATACATGACACATACGGGAAAATCCCATGCAGGGGTGAGTATATATATACACAGTAGTACACCTCAAAAAATTAATAGGGATCCATAGAAGACACTATATAAGTAGTCATTTCAACCTAAATTAAGAGGTAAATGAAACCCAAAAAACACACACACACACACACACACATATATATATATATACGCTCGTAAAATAAACCTAGTTGAGAGAGAAATATGATCTCCATATCATAGCCTAACCCAGGATGATAATTCAGCCAGAAACTCTAAAGGTCCATCATTGATTCTTAGTATCTCAAGTTTCTATCCAAATAATCCATTTGGAGGACCCACACCTTACCACTACTCCATAGCCTAAGGGGTGAAATCTCCAATTGAAATAGGACATGCATCCTAGCATGATAGGGGGATTCCACTCAAAAGAAGGATCAAGGACTCATGACCTAGTATAAAAGGGGGATTCCAGTCAAAGTATGGAGGAACCATGCCCCAGCATGATGAGGGTTTCACTCAATAGGTATCAGTAGAGGACCCATTCTCATGTGCGTTATGGGGGTTCCACTCAATGTACAGAGGAACTATTCCCAAGTATGGTTAGGGGGTTCCACTTGGTAAGTATCAGTAGAGGACTCATTCCCTTGTGTTCCAAGGGGTGTCACTCAATGTACAGAGGAACCATGCCCTGTCATGGTAATGGGTGAAAATAAGTAGGTGTCAGTAGAAGAATCGCACCATTGTGCGTTATGGGGGTGCAACTCAATTTACGGAGGACTCACACCCTAGTACTATTGGGGGTATCACTCAGTAATTATAAATAGAGTATTCATTCCCTAGTACGATATGGGTATACCACTCTATAAATGGAGGACCCACACCCTAGTGCCATAGCATGTTTCTACTTAGGGGGTAGCAAGCCGGTGCCATAGTTTCATTGGGGGTTCCAATCAAACTAGTGCAAAGAGTATAGGGGACCCACACCATGGTATAATAGGGAGGTTTCCAACCCCAGCCTCTTTCTGATGGTCCTTCCTGATCACTTCCATTGTCAAGCATTTCCTAAATAAATGTCACACCTATAAAATCCTACATCATATCTAAAAAACCACTACTAATGTTATCATCATGTTTGATATAGAAAAATAATTAGGATAGGATAGTCATGGGCCAAAATTCAAGTCCATGAGAAAGAGATACAAAATGTGGAAGTTTCTCAAAAAGGGGATAAAAAACATGTATGGGACCCACATGGCATGTGGTCACACTCTTCTCCATGGTTGTGTTCTTCTCTGCAAGTGGATCTGGGGCCATATCTCCATACACTGTATATAAGGGGTCCCTCATGGTGTGTCTTAGCCACCTGCGGACTATTCATGTTCTCCCATCCATGCCCATGCTCGTTGGGTCATGCCCGTGTGCCTGGTCGTTAATAGGTATGGGCCTATGCCCGTGTACTCCCAAAGTATATGGTGTGTCCTCCCACATGAGGTCCCAAGTGTATGCTAGTTCTAACATGTATTGTCCACCTAGGGAGTTTCACATGGTATCTGGTCTCATACACATGGTGTATGATCCTTAACTCCGCCTGAAACCTGAGAGAAACTTCTAGGAGGTACTACATGGCACATGTTCATCACAGTACACGTCTTATAGTCAGATTTTTCATAGAAAATCTAGTTTTCATGTAGATCCAAGATCCACTTATTCTATTATTATTTTCAACCATTAACAAACAAAAATCTATTATATTTTAAGGTAATGATACCAACTATCAATTTCCTATCCTCTAGTGGACATAAATTGGAATCTGATCACCCACATGATTCCCATAGTGTTGCTCATGCATCTCCCATCACCTACCATCACTGTAATGGATCACAAATTCATGGAGTACTCACTTTCATCCCATAAATTATCCCAATCTATCTACAATTCATCATCTCAGTATTTATTCTCCAGTCTATCTTAAATTAGGGAGTTCGATTGTGCTCTAACCCACCGTGGAAATTTCAAACCATGACCACATAGGCTAAGAGTGAAGAACACAGAGAAAAGTGAGGATAAATTCATAAGAAAAAAGTAATACTTCATTGGAAAAGTGTTCTTGGAAAAATATTTCATAATGGGGATTCCTAGGATAGATAACATGGTATATAAAATATAAATTTATTAAAACAAATTTAAATTTATGTAATGGGATCATGTAAAGGTCAAAAGATCATCGATTAAAGAATATGAGATAAAATTCAATGTGAACCTTTTAATAAAGGGTCAAAAAAACAAATGAAAATATCTAACTTGATTATGGATTGATTATTGGTGAATAAAACATTCACTGGAAATGTGGGAATCCCATTGTCTTCATTTCATGTTGATTCACCTCGATCTAATCATAGTTTGTCATCTGATTTTTATTCACTAAAGAATAATTATTTGAATCTCCTCTTAATTATCCTAGGGTTATGTGGCTAAACCTGGAAAATTTCTATATTACCAACTATATAGAGGAAATTTAGGTTGGGGTATAAAATTAATTAATTTAATAATTTAATTAATTAATCCACTTAACGTACCCACCAAAGGCTACCTCATTCGAACATTCATTTCCAACCAATAGTAGGTCACTCCTAGGGTAAATACCATGTTTCAAATTCAAATATGGTCACATATTTATGATATGAGATTCTATTTTAGAGATAACATGTTATTTCTTAAAAAATTTATGTATGTGATATTAATATATTTAATATTTTTATAATATCAATTTCAGTCTCAATGAGCCTTTGAATATATTTTCATCTCATTTCCTAGCTCAAAAAATATTCCATAATATATTTTGAATTCCTATAATGGAAAAATATGGTCACTACATTGGTTAGAGTTTTTATTAGTGATTCCACTATATCATTTTGGAATCACTCTTTTCTTTTTGGTAGTTTTGTTGGCTTGTGTAAATGAGACCTTGAGATTACTTCTGCATGTCACCGCACATCATTTTGATAGAGGTTATTTTTTCTATCAATTTTATTTAGTTTTTTCCTTAATTTTGAAACTAATTTGTGTTTTCATGGTGTTTCCTCTTATAAATTTGGCCCAGTTTGTGGCCATGGGTACACCATGGGTTGGTGGCGAGTGGTTTCTCATGGTTTTAATGCTGAAAGAGAATCTGGTAGGTGTTTCACATATTATGTCTTTTAAAATTATTTAATTAATTATGATTATTGATTATATTTTGTTTGTTTAGTTTCATGTATTGATTTAGTTTCTAGTTTTATAATGAAATCCTTGGTTAGTCCTTAGCAATGTTGTTGGCTGTTGGAAAATGTTAAAGATTATATAAAGGTAAATAGTCTGAATTATTTACCTTGAAGTGTAACCCATGTGTTGCATCTTTGGAATTTATGTTCATGTCATTTCTTTAGCACTTTACCTAAATAATTTAAATTCAATGGTTTAGTTTCCTTATTGATGACATAGGACCCCTTTGGACATGGTAAAATTGATTGGTTTGGGATAGACCCTTGATGAGAAATTTTTATAGGTGATCCTTGTTTTGTGCCGTGATTTTGGATGGACTGATAGAGTATTTGGGGATTCCCTTAGTGACATAATGTTTTCATATGGGAAGTGGGTTTCCTGGGATGACCTTTAGGACCCCATAATGCTTATATCCTTGGATTTTTTAAATGGAATTGTATATTGAACCCAAATGGTGAACTTGGTTTGAATTATTTATTATTTGAGATGAGGATTAATTGATAAATAGAATTTTGGAATAATAAAATTTGTAAGATCCTTGGAATGGATATAAGTATGGAATTCCTTATAGGACCTCCTTATATTTCTCAAGATGGATATTATTATGGAATTCCATGGATGATACTAGAATTCCATTAAGAGGCGCATGTGAATTTCAGGGTGTAAGGATGACTTTAGATTAAATGGGGTGGAATGTTGTGGAATTCCTTGAGAAAGATAGTTGATTCTACAAAAAAACATTTCTGTGAAATCCATGGTGTAACTCCCCCTTGGAATCAGGTAATGTATATATTTTATGAATTTAAATGATTAATGTCATGAATTATAGAGGGAAATCCTTATTAAATTTCATAGGATGAGATCATTGGATTTAGATTAATTAGTATTGGTATGTAATGCCTTAGGTGTGAGATATAATTCTAGTTGATCCATGATTCTAATCATTAAGTGTAGTCCCTCGAGTTCAGACTAGTTAGATGATTTATCTCAGGAACATCTAGGAGGGAATGCTCATTTGAGCCCTTTATATTCCTATCAATCCACTTGATCATGATTAAATTAGATATGAATGTTATAACCAGATTATGACATGATTTTTCCTCCATGATCATGGTTATTAGTGATGGTCAAAAAAGGTAGTATTGTCTTGGGTTGTCTTCCTGATACCCAAGGCTTGACTCGATTTTTTTTCTATGACATATTACTATTCTTACTAATCTACATATATATTTTAATTTCATTATTCTCAACACATATATACTATATTTTCATTAGAGATAGTTTTTGGTGGCCTAATGAGTAACAATCACACCTTCTTCAAAAAGTTGTGGAACTTGGATTCCTGAGAAGATGCTATTTATTCATAGGTTATAGGTTTGGGGTATGGCCTAAGGTTGATTCTTGATAGTTGTTATCTAGGTTGGGACTTGGGATATGGTAGTTTTCCTAGAGCTTGATAATTAAATGGGTTGTTATATCATTAGGTATTTTCCCTTATTTTTAGTTTTGGGTAGTTATAATTTTTGATTGTTATGTAATTCCCTTCTTGTTTTAGATGTAGCATCATTATGTTATTGTATGGGATGTGATTTTGTAGTTTAGTCCCTATTTATTTATCTGGGTGTGATGAGTGATATTTTTCCGTTATTACCTTTATTTTGGAATATGACTATAGGGTATAGTCTCCCCACTATACCACTTATAGGTCCTTGTTACTAGTCGATAGCCTCTAGTGTATGGTGAGGTGTACTTGAGTCTTTTTCACTCACCAAATCAGGGCACCAATTTAGTAGATTCTAGGTCAGGGCATGACGAAATGAAATCAATGACCTGTTTCTTTTTTCTTGATAATTTTTCATGGTAGACATGATATTAGTATGTTTTCTAGACTTGGTAATGAGATTGTTAATGGGATTTATAGAACCATGTATGAGGTGGAATACAATTTTCCATGGGTGAGGATTTTTTTCTTACATTATGATTTTATAGTTGATTGACTTCCACCTTGAGTTGTTCTATTGGGTGTAATTTTATTGATTTATGGGATTTTTATCTCTTGGATCAGTACATAAATAGGTTTTTCACATTAATCTATCATTCTATGCACATAGAATATATATGAAATTCATGTGTTTCCTATGATTTTTAGTTTCCTAGTAGTTTCATGTGTCTGTGTTTATTTACTATTATGTCTTATACCTGTTAGTAATTTATATCTACCTATAGAATTATAATAATGATATGGGTTGGTTATTAAAAGTGTATATGTGAAAGTCACTATCATATCACTCTCAAATGATATTTGTTTTTGGGTTATTTAGGTACAGTAGAGTGGCTAACCAAGGTTGTCTCTTAAAGGAGAAAGTAAATTTAAAAGCATATTAAAGGTATTTAAAAATAAAATAAAAGGGAAGAAATAAACTACTTAAAATTATTGGTGGTTGTTTATAATTTATAAAATAATAATAAGTTTGCTGGAAGAATATTTCATTTTTTTGTTTTTATTTTTGAAATGAAATTAGATTAATAAGACATGACGAGAAGATGTTTTTTAGAAAATATTTTTAGAATGAATAATTGATATAACTCTACCTATTAAATTAATTATTTATCATTATCATTTAAATTAACATCCACTTAATAATGATCCCTTAATTTTTTAACCCTATAACCCTAAAAGAATTAACTTTACCACAAAAATGAAAAGAGTTAAACCCTAGACTAGCATCGAAACATGTAATCGTAGCACCCTACTTTGATTGTCATTCTAAAGATAGATTATAGTTAGTAGAAAATCAGGGAATAAATAAATTTTGGAAATAAATATTAATTTATTTTATGGATTATATTTTAACTCTACAAATTTATCCTATTTGGTTTTGTTTTACCGATTTAGTTTGCACTCTCACAATTTACACAAAACTCGACCTCGCATGTTTTTGTGTTAATTGTTCAATTACTTGATTAGTTTATTCTAATTTAAAAACTCAATTCATGGATCATATTATGTTAATTATATCATCTCATTTATTCAAGATAAATAAATGAATAATGTAATAGGTAGATCAATTACTAAGAAAACTACTCTTCCATGGGCGGTGTAGTCATCGTAGAAACGTATTGCATTTGAAAAGATTTAGAAAGAGTATAACCCAATAATATTTATAATAATGAATTAAATCCCAAATAGGAATATTAAATAATAATAAAATAAAATAAAATAAAATAAATATAATAGGAACTAAGAATTTTATTTCTAGAACAAAAACATTAACAGGTGAAGAAGAAGAATAAGCCTTCGATGAAGGGATCCTAGCTTCAAGATCTCTACCTCTTGAAATGACTAGATAAATGAAGTGAAACCATTTCTCATCTTCCTTAAATCTCCCAATTAATGTACCAACCCCTCAAAATTATAAAAATACATATTTATAAAGTGTATGGGATGATAGGTTACAAGTGGTTTCAAGTGTGAATGGATAAATCTATACAAATATTTTAATCCAAATTTCACCATATAATTTACCAGAACAATTAATGAATAATATGTTTCTACATAAGTATTAGTTGTTCTAATTTTTTTTATTTATATCCTATCCAAATTTGGGCCTAATCCATGCACGGATAAATAAGTTATGGCCCAAATAATGAAGTGATGTCCAATCTGGCGTGTCCAGACCACCTTTGACATCATGGCCCATTAAGTCCAACCAATGCATTATTTAGCTCATATGTCCTAAATAGAAGTTTTATCCCATTAATTCAGGAACACAATTAAAGAAATTTAAGTTTAGATAATTCAAATAATAATATTTATGTTCTAAATACTACAGTGAATTTTAAAGGGTAAAAATGGAATTTTCATCAAATTTTCAAATGAATGATCTAATCCAAAACATTCTATAAATAAATATATTTAGTATAATGTGAGGAAATTATATAATTTATTATCAATAAAATATTTAATAAAATTGTGTTTTATCAACTCCCCCATAATTTCCCTTTTTCACTCCTGGGAAAAACCTCATATCATGTATTCCAAATAATTATAACAAGATATGCATGCTCATATTCCTCAGTCCACAGTGGAAATATAGAAAAATTAATAATTCCATCAAGATTCAATATCAATAAATTTTAAAGTCATTTTCTCCTAAATTTTTTCAAAAAAAACTATTGATATTAATAACACTAATCAGAGAAAAAACAATTCATGGGTATACTATGCCACTAATTCTATATGTGTGTGTGTGCCAATAATTTCAAGATTGTATCTCCACCCTTTATCTAGTATATTCAGTTCAATAAAAACTTTTCTTCTTACCTGATTCTATTCTACCAAACTTTTTCAGCATCTTTTGTAATCAAATTCCAAAACCCACTCATTTAACCATTCCTAGACGTCAAACCATGAGCTCTCAACCTAAATATCCCCACATGTTGTACATTTATTCAATCCCCTCTTTATTGATTTTTTTTAACTTTTTTTTTGTTTTTTTATAGAGTAAAATAGTCAAATATTGGGTGCACATGAATAGGTCAATTTGGTACAGTGATGGAAATGATCAGAAGAGAAATTAATGTTTGGAAAGAACATGTTATAAGCTTAAAAGAATTACTTTTACTAAATATACATTTAATTAGGTATGAAAAACTCAAAATTTATGATTGTGTGAAAAGATGTGTGGATAAATCAATGACACAATTTACTATGAACAAAAATCACAAAGAATTGGGTCAACATCTAAAAGGTTTTATTAGGACGCAATGAATCATATCATCTACAACTTAAATTTTTATAAAAATAAACCCTTGATGATGAAATCTTGATCATTACTATCATGCCATCAATGAATTTTGAAAACATTAATTTTCTATATATTCTATATCTAAATGAGTATGTTACATGATATGTTTTTTTGTGATTTTTTTTGAAAAATTTTACCAAAAAATTAACACAAACACACACAAATGAAAATCATAAATATCTACCATAAAATGATGTCCCCTACCCCACACTTAAAATATTTAATTGTCCTCAATGTGAACCCATGACATGATATGTGCAAATGAAATGTAGAATTTTAAATTGAAAAAATAATATAAAAGTGAAAGTGTTAGGAATAACCTAATATTATCAAGTAATGATGGGGTTATGAAGTGTGGTGAAATCCACTACATCAGTAGAATGTCCCTAAATGTATTGCTTCAAACATTTCCCATTAACTGTAAAGATCCTTCTAGTGTCCTCTTGTGTGATCTCCACTTCACCATAAGGAAAAAATTAGATACAATATAAGTACCTAACCATCTGGAATGCAACTTACCAAGAATCAAATTCAGTCATGAAATGTAGATAAGAACATTCTCTTCAACCTGAAACTCCCTTTTTTGGATCATTCTGTCATGAGCTGATTTTGATCATTTCTTATAAATCCTTGAGTTCTCATATGATGATAACAGAATATCTTCAAGCTCTTGAATTTTCAACTTCCATTGAATTCCATCTTGGTCCAAATCCATGTTTCATTTCTTTATTTCCCAATATGGTTGTTTATCGACTTCCATAGGGATATGACAAGCTTTCCTAAAAAAATCTGAAATGAGGACATGCCAATGGTGGTCTTTTATGTTGTCTTATAATACCATAGTGCATTATCCAAGTGCTTTCTCCAATCCTTCCTATTTGGATGCACGATTTTCTCCAAAATTTGTTTTAACTCCTAATTTTAAACCTCATCCTGGCCATTTTTTTGGGGGTTGTATGGTGTTGATGTTTTGTGTGTCACCCCATACTTTTTAAGGAGGTAAGATAAATTCCAATTAAAAAAGTGTTCCCCTTGGTCACTAATGGTGGCCTTTGGTACTCCAAACCTACAAAAAATATGTGCCTTGACAAAATCCACTACAACATAAGAATCATCAGTCCTGGTGGCCTTAGCCTCCACCCACTTACTCACATAATCGATAACAAATAAAATATAAAAAAACAAATGAACTAGGAAAAGAAACCATAAAATCTATTCCCCATGCCTAAAAAATCCTACATAATAATATGGGTTTTTGGGGCATCTCATGTCTCCTGAAAAGTTTCCCAGTGTGTTGGTAATGTGAGAACGACTTATAAAACACATAAGAATCATGGAATAATCAAGGACACTATAATCTAGAGTTTAATAATTTCATAGAACTTTTTTGGGGTCTAAAGTGTTCTCCACATGAAAGTATATGGAATAAATATAGAATAGACTCAAACACATAATCAGGAACACACCTCCTAATAACATGATCACTATATATGCGCCAGAGGTAGGGATCATCCCAAACATAAAATATTGACTCTCTTTTTAACTTTTTTAATTGATGTTTCTTTAAATTTCCAGGCATTTTATAGGCAATAAGGTAGTTAACTAAATCAGCATACCAAGTATGTGTACCTAAGATAGAATAAAGATGCTCATCGGGGAAAGTGACCTTAAGTGGTACCTGGTCTAAAGTTTCAGCCTCAAATGTGTGAGTAAGACTACTCATGTGGTCCACCACCAAGTTCTATAACCCCTTCTTGTCCTTTATCTCAATATCAAATTCTTTAAGAAGTAGCATCCATCGGATAAGTTTGGGCTTTGCATATATCTTCTTCAAGAGGTACCTCAGATCTGCATGGTCAGAAAAAACAATTACTTTAGATCCCAATAAATATGAATGGAATTTATCTATATTAAATATGATGGAAATAAACTTCTTTTCTATGGTTTTTAATTTTTATTGGTCCAAATCCAATGTCCTTGAAAAATACTCACCATGCATCTCTGGAAGGTACCTAGGGTGTTGCAAAGTCTAAATAGAATCCTCTCGTAAGAAAATGTGTCAAATGGACAAGTGAATTTTGTCTTATTCTAATCCTCTGGGACTATAGGAACTTTAAAATATATAGAAAATTCATCCAAGAGACGACAATGTGTCTTCCTAGCTATTCTCTCAAGAATTTGATCAATAAATGGTAAGGGAAATGGTCCTTGTGAGTTGACTGATTTAGTTTCCTATAATAAATATGCACACGCCAAATGTTTTGAACCTTCATTAGAACAAACTCCTCTTTATAATTTTTAACAATAGTAACACTAGTTTTCTTATGCACAACCTGAATAGGAATCACCCACCGGGAATATGAAATGGGATAAATTATACCTGCAACGAGCGATTTTTCAACTTCCTTTTTGACAATGTCCATAAGAGTTGGATTCAGTATTCTTTGTGGATGCCTTACAGATTTATCCCCATACTCAAAAATAATACTATGCATGAAAATGAAGGGTCTAATACCTAATATGTTATCCAAAGTTCACTGGATTTCCCTAAAGTTCTCCCTAAAAAGATTCAAAAGTTTTTCTTCATGTTAAAATAAGAGATTTTTAGAAATTATAACAGGTAATATCTCACCAATCAACAAGTATGGGCATTTTAGATTTGGTGGAAATGGCTTGAGTTACAGTGTAGGGGGGTTCATGTATAGATGGAGACATTGAAGGAGCTGAAATATGTTCACAATGAACATCATTACTAGAATAGACATCATCAAAATCAAATAATAATGCATCAAATCCATCAGCAATCTCAATAGCCATGTCCTAATCAGAATGAGCATGATCAAAATCAGAATATGAATCCATTTAAAAATCAAATCTAAGATATTTTTGTGCATTATAAATAATTGTGGAAGTACTCTTAGACATAAAACTAGAAACAATTCTTATAATCTCTCTAATCATAGGACAAAAAAATCATGATTTTTTTACTTGGTGGTTTAAATGGGAGATAACAAAAACATAATAGTCCTCTGAGGGGTACTGCAAATATTTTATAACACTAAATGTCACAAATTCATCTAAAAAATCTATGGAAACTATACCCTCATAGACATTTATTATCATTTTTATAGTTTTGAGGAAGTTCCTACCTAAGATAATGGTAGAACTATAATTTACCTGATCATCCTCCATGTTAAGCACATAGAAATATGGTAGAAATATCATGTCTCTTACTTGAAAAAGTAAATCCTCAGGGAATACCACTAGATATGTCATAGCTCAATTCACCAACTACACCACTGATCTCATCAGCTTCAACTCACCAACATGTAAAGAAGATAATACATATTGAGGCATCACAATTATGGAAGATCTCAAATCACATAAAGCATCAGAAAATTGTAACTCCCTTATAGTGCATGGGATGGTGAATGTTCCTAGACCTTTGCACTTTTTTTGGAATTTCTTGAGTTGGTGTAATGATTGATGACACATTACTTCCAAGATTGATCCTCTCATTTCCCTTGATACCTCTTCGATTGGAAAAAAGTTCTTTTAAGAATTTGGAATATCTTAGGATTTTCTTAATTGCTTCAATAATGGAGATGTTTATCTCCACATGCTTGAATGTGTCCAAAAGATCTTTTTGAATCACCTATTCATCCATATTCTTTGTTTTTAAAAATCTTTTTGGAAATGGAAGGGGTTTAGGAGGAACATCATCAATCTTTTTTTACCTTTGTCTATCTCCTTAAGTTGCTCGTCAGTTGGTATGGAATAGGGATTCTTCAGGGTTGAGGCAAATCCCAGTGGAAAGATATGTGCAGATGTATAAGTTTTTTGATTCCCACTTCTCAATGTGATGGAACTAACATTACCCTTTGGATTTAGAGTATGTTGGGAAGGTATATTCCCATAATTCTTACTTACCAGTTCATGGAGGGTAGTGGAAATCTATCTCATTTGTGTCTTAAACTCCCTCAACTCAAAACCTTGACTCTTTAGCTCATTCTATTGATTAAGAACAATTTGTTTTAAAAGTTCATAAATATTAGAATCTATATTTGGTTGAGAAGTACCTTGTTTTTGACTTTTTAATTCTTGAACTTCAAATATCCTTTGGAGTTGTTGGAAACCCTATTATTAAGGTGTAGGCTGCTAGAAGTTTTGTTGAAAAGGGGGTCCTTTTTTATTTTCATGGGCCATACCTCATGTCAGATTGATCCTTCCACCCTTGGTTGTATGTTGGAGAAAAGTAATCATACTTATTTTGGGGATTTGGTTGTTGTTTCTGCTGATATGGTCTCCCAGGGAATACAGCAAAGCAATCCTCTATCTCTTTTAATTGGAAGAAACAATCGGTTGGGTGGTCTATTTTAGTGAAAATGCCACAAGGCCTTATTGGAGAGGGTTGGGATTTCTTTTGATCCAAAAAAATATACCTCACCATAGTGGTTAATTATTCTAACTTGGTATCAATTTAATGACTTTCAAGAGAATATGGTCTTACCTGGTGTAATCCTCTAACATGTGGTGTACCTCGATCACTAAATTGTTGGGAGTTTTTTTTCATATTGCCTTTCAATGCACGTGCGACTACTGGTGTTTTATCAACCAATGCCCCTCCATCTATGATATCCACCATGCTCCTCTACATAGGTGTGATTCCTTTATAGAAGTACTGGATGAGTATTTTCTCACTAATTTGGTGATGTGGGAAGCTTGCACATAACTTCTTTAATTGCTCCCATTACTCATACATTGACTCCCCTTGGGATTGCATGATTCCTGATATCTATTTGTGAATGGTATTTTCCCATGATTCTAGAAAAAATCTTTACAATAAAATACATTTCAAATCATTCCAACAAGTTACATATTCAGGTTGTAAATAATACATCCAGTCTTTTTTAGTTGCATCGAGTGAGAATGATATTGCTCTTAGTTTTATTTGATCCTCAGAGACATTTATTGGTTTAAGGGTTGAGAAAATCATGTTAAATTATTTTAAATGTTTGTTTGGATCCTCACCAGATGATCCATGGAATTTTGGAAATATTTTAATTAACCTAGATTTCAATTCAAAGTCTGATTCAAGGTTTGGATATGAAATACAATTTGGTTTATAGTTAATTCCAGGTGCAACCAATTATTGAATGGTTCTATTAAGTTCATTTTTTTAGCCATTAGTTCTTATTTAATGTTAGAATTTGAATTTAATCCAATTTCAATGTTACTAGAATTGAAAAATTCTCTAATTGGTTGAATTTTAAAACTTCCCTTAGACTGAGAATGTCAGATTCGAGCCCAAAGCCTACGTTCAATATCATAGTAAAGATCTAAAAGATCCTCTGTATTATTTAATTTCATAAATCCTATAAAAATTAAAATAATAAAGGTATACCATAATAAAATAAAAATGGTGAGTTTGATTTGACGGTATAAAAAAGAAGAAGAATAATAAAACAAAAGAAGAAGAAGAAAATTTTGATTGGGAAAAGAAGCAATAAAGAAGATAATAAGATAATAAAATGAAAAATAAAAATAATTACCTCATATTGGTTGAAATAATTACTTTCATCCCCAATAATGCCACAAATTTTAAAGTCATTATCATGTGCGCTCTCAAATGATGTTCGTTTTTGGGTTATTTAGGTACAGTAGAGTGACTGACCAAGGTTGTCTCTCAAAGGAGGAAGTAAATGTAACAACATATTAAAGGTATTTGAAAATAAAATAAAAAATAAGAAACAAACTACTTAAAGTTATAGGGGGGTTTTATCATTTATAAAATAATAATAAGTATACTGGAAGAAGATTGCATTTTTTTTAAATGAAATTTAATTAATAATACATAATGAGAAGATGTTTTTAAAAAAAATATTTTTATAAGGCATAATAAATATAACCATAACACTTAAATTACTTATTTATCATTATAATTTAAATAAAAATCAAATTAATAATGATACCCTAATTTTTTAACCCCTGAACCCTATGATATTTAACTTTACCACAAAGATAAAAAGAGTTAAACCTAGACTATCTTTGAAACGTGCAATCGAATCACCCTACTTTGATTGTAATTATAAGGATAGATTATGTTCAGTGGTAAATTAGGGAATAAATCCATTATAGAAATAAATATTAATTGAGTTTAGGGATTATATTTTAACTCTACAAATTTATCCCGTGTGGTTTTGTTTTACCGATTAAGTTTGCACTCTCATAATTTACACAAATCTTGACCTCGTGTGTTTTTGTGTTAATTATTAAATTTCTTGATTAGTTTATTCTAATTTAAAAACTCAATTCATGGATAATATTATTTTAATTACATTATCGCATTGATTAAAAAATAAATAAATTAATATGGTAGGAGATGGATTGATTACTAAGAAAACTACTCTTCCATGTGCGGTGTAGTTATTGTAGAAACGTATTGCATTTAAAAAGGTTTAGAAAAGTTAAAACACAATATTGTTTCTATTCTTGAATTATATCCCAAATAAGAATATTAAATAAGAATAAAATTGAAGAAAACAGAAGAAATATAAGAGGAACTAAGAATTTTATTACTAGAACAAAAACATTAACAAGTGAAGAAGAAGGAGGAGGCTTCGATAAAGGGATCCTAGATTCAAGAACTCTCCCTCTTGAAATGCCTAGATAAATAGAGTGAAACCAGTTCTCCTATAACTTATATCTCCCAATTAATGTCCCAACACCTCCAAATCAGAAAAATACATATTTAAAGAGTGGAGGGGAAGCTAGGTTACAAGTGGTTTTAAGTGTGGGTGGGGAAATTTAGAAAAATATTTTAACTTAAATTACACCACCTTATTTACCACCAAAATGCGTAAATTAGCTATCCTTAAACGAAGATTAGTTGTGAGAAATTTTCTTATAGATCGTATCTTAAAATTTTGTCCCAATACAAGAAATGATGAATATGTTATGTCCCAAATACTAAAGTGATGTCCAATCGGGTGTGTCTAGCCCACCTTTAACTTCATGGCCCATTTAGTACAATAAAATGCACAATTTATCTCATATGTACTGAATTGAAGTTATATCCCATTAATTCAGGAACATAATTACAAAATTTTATGTCCAAATAATTCAAATAAAAATATTTATGTTTTAAATACTACAATTAATTTTAAAGGGTAAAACTGAAATTTTCATCAAATTTTCAAATGAATGATCTAATCCCAAATAATCTATAAATAAACATATTTAGCATAATGTGAGGAAATTTTATCAAATATTATCAATAAAATATTCCATAAATTTTTTTTATCACCATAACCATTTTTATGTTGTTTCTCACATATAAGTGTATGGTGGAAATCTACTTAGAAAACTCTAAGATTGACCCCTTATAAATTATGTGAAAATATAAATGGGTTATTAATGTAATTATTTGGGTTAAATAAGGTTCTAGTAAGAAAATTATAAATATTTTTACTCTATAAATTTTTGATGGTAACTTAACTAACTAAACCAGGTTATGATATCTGAATAAATAATGAATGGGTATAACATGGAACCTTGATGAAAATGGAAAGACTTAGAAATGGGATTCCTTGGGAGTGATGGTTTGTGGATTTTTTGTTTTGAATTTATATCAGTGTCAGTGATATGGGGTTTCAAGTACAACTTAAATAGAATTTTCCTCTATATATTTTGTTTTAAACTTTATATAATAGTACCAATGTGACGGGATTAGAAAATGAGTAAACATAAAACATGTACGATACTTGAGATCTGGATTGATTAAATGATGGTATTGGTTAAATAAAATTTCAGTAAGAAACATATAATGTTTTCCCCCATATAATTTTAATGGAACATTATCTAACCAATATTTTTAAACCATTATATGATGAGGAAACCCTATGGACTTGATTAGTGGATGGGGCTCGGAGGGATGCATATGTCGTGACTCGATAGGTGTGATCTTGACCCTTGTATGGGATGTTGGACCATTGAGATAGATTGTTTATGGGTGTAGGTCTTTTGTGTGATTTGATTTTGGGTTTTTAGTCATGATTGGAATCTCGGGTGTTGAGACTCTTGGTTTTTTGTTGTGAGACCTTAACGAGTTTGGGTGTTCCAGATAACAAGGTGTTTCCCATTGTGACTTTGGTAAGGATGTGATCATAGGGTTGTGAGGTTCTTTTTTTTATAACCCTTGTTGGAGTAGTTACCCATTTGGTTCATGTCAGCCTCTATGATGGGTGTTTGGTGGTATCATGTTAGTTTTCATGTGACATTGAGATAATATCTAGGGTGTTTCTATAACCCTATATTGGTGTGAGTTATGGTCCTTAGTTAATATGGTGATACTTGTGTTTTCGGATGTGACGTAAGTATTAGTGATTCAATTCTTGTTTGAAAGTGACTGTAAAAAGGATTGAACTTGTCAATAGATTCTTTTTGATCTGTAAATAATAGGTAGACTCTTTGTCTTAATGGGATCGGAGTGAAGGTGGCTCTACTGATGGTGTAGATTAGTACTATTATATAAATTCAAAAGTTATTTATGTTTATAATTTTAAAGAACATTTCTCCATTCTTTCAAAGGGATTGAATTGTGATTAGAAAATGTTCTCTACACGATATGAACCAAACTAAATACACTTTATTAATTCATAAGTGGGGAATTACAACAATATCACATATCAATAAATATCATACAGCATGGATTATTACTCAAAATAGATGAAGTAAATTTATTAAAAGTTAATAAATAAATAGTGGAAAAGAAATACAAAAGAATAAAATATTGATGATAGGGAAATATCCTAGATAATATTTAAACATGATGAAATAAATAGAAAGAAAACTTATAATAAATAAGTTCTCCATGAAATAAGAAATAAGTATGCAAAATTTATAATATGAAATAAGAACTATGCCTTGCGAAGTGAGAATTGAATGAACAAATATGTCTAAATATGGGAATTAAATCCAGACAATATAAATATGGTCATTGTAAATATGGTCATTGAAAATATGGTCATTGGTCATTTGGTATATTGAATTAATGATTTTTAAGTAGTAACTTTAAAATAATATTACTCCCAATGAAATGAAAATATGATATATATATATATATGCGTAATGTATAAATGTTAATATTAATATTATCAAAATATGATATGATGTATATATAAAATTAAAACAAATATTTTTAATATCTATTAAGTAGTAAAATTAAATTTTATATTATAAATAATTAATATTAATGGAATTTTTAAAGCATATTTAGTATAAAAGAATTATTCATTTTTGTTAAGTACTTTGTATTTATCCTGATAGATTAAATTGATAGATTTTAAAATATTTTTATATATGAACTATCATATTAACATATTTTAAATTATAAATTTATATGAAATATTATAAATAACACTTAAATTTTAAAAACATTATTTTACAATAGAAGTATTTCTTCAAAATATTTTTTATTTTTATTTAAAACTAAATATAAAAATTTTATAATTTGAATTATATAAAAATAACTCTATTTTTTATTTATAATGTCAAAATTATGTTATAATTATTTTTTTGATGTTTTTATAAAAAATTTATTTTTAGTGAATAATACAATATATATTTTTTTATTAATACTGTTACTTTTAAGTCATTATTAGTATGTAACCATGAATTAGAAATTTATTAAACATTTTTATTTAAAAGTTACTTATTTCATAATATAAATTATACATTTTAAATTATTTATTATTACTTACAAACCTATATTTGATATTTTAAAACTCAAGTAATATTTTTCTCAAAAATTATTTTAATAAATTATACATTTATTATATAGAAATTAATTTTTATCATTTTTGGAAGTTGAATAATAAAATATTGATTTAAAATTTAGAATCATTTTTTTCAAACTATCTAATAAGTACCACTTTATTTTTTTTCATACTGATTAAGTTAACTTAGGTAAAAATTAGTTACCGTAGAAAAACATATATATTTCAAAGAATGATAATTTTATAATTATTATGTATTTAATAGATGTATTTCAAATTAATACTATAATATAATATTTAAATATATATAGAAATAAATTAACACAAATTTAATTAGTAATCGATTTTAAATAAAACTAAGAACACATAATAATTAAAATTTCATTTTCCACAAAAATGGATTTTCTACGTATTATATGTTTTAAATTAAAAGATAATTTTTTCAAATTTATAAATTGAATTAAGATAAATGGATCATAAATTTATATTTATTATGTCAATATTTGATAATAAGGGTCTTCACATATTTTTTTTAATTAAATTATTACCATGGTTTATTTTTAATCAAGATTAATAAAGGTAAAAATGGGTAAATAAAGTATCCCATATTTTTAATAATTAAAGGTGACTTATACCTTATTGAAATCCTTTTTTGGTATTAAAGTCATAAACACATGTATCAACTAACATTTATTCACCTATATCAAATAACCTACCTGAAACTCACGTTATTAAATTCATACCCCTTACATAACTTTAGTTTCCATATTAAGGCCCCTCAATTTCAACTATAAAAGAAGCTCACTCCCACACATTCTCTCATACAAATATACCCCAAATACCTTTATCATTAATTTAATATCCCTCTATATCTCTAAATATAATCAAATGAGTTATTAAGTTTCTAAGAAATCCTAACATTCTTTAAGAAGAAACTTAGAAAGGTAGGGGTTCTCCTCCTCCTCCTTTTGATTCATGTACCTTTTTTGATAAGACCTTTATATTTACATGTGATTATGATTCCATGTGTTCATAATAAATAATTTACCATTAAAATTATTCCCTGATGATTAGAAAATATCTTTCTCTCTCATTAAACACATTTCACAATCCCTTTTGTATAGTAATCTTACTACTGAAATCACTCCTTGATTCTCTCCCTATGTTGAATTCAAGCACTTACTTCATTATAAGCCATTTGATTTACACGTGGTTATGATTCAACGTGTTATTAATATATAATTTAATTTTCTAATTATTTACTATTGATTTTAGACTACATTTATCTCTCATTAATCAATTTATATAATCTTTTTTATAGCCTTCGTGCTACCAAAATGATTCCATGATTTTCCATTTAATATTTTCTTATTTTAAGGGGGATTCTAGACTCAAATATTTTCCTTGGGTCAAAATTAATTCTATTTGAATATTATATTTCAATATTGACCTATTATACCTAATATAAGGTCTTGTTTTATTTATAACTTCTTTTCTAGGGAAATCACGTTTCATTCCAAAGTCTTCTTCCTCAATGAATCCATTATTTCATAAAAAATATAATTTTTTTAATAATAATTCCCATCTATTTTATTGGTTTTTTCTTCCACGTCCATACTTTCATCCCTAAAAATTTTATCCTATGTTTTGTGAAAGGTAATATAGAAGATTTTATATGATTATTATAATTATCTTACCCTTTTATGGAAGGAAATTTTTTACTTTTTTTATAATGTGGTTTTTTAACAAAGGGATTTCAAAATGTTCAAAATTTGTTCAATCCTTTCAAAATAAAATGTTTTTTATATTTGGATCCACATTTATTTTTATAAACTTTATTTAATTTCAAGGATATTTTATTTTGTACTATTTATAATAAGGTTTTCAAAAGTATAATAATTCACTTGAAATATAGTTTTTGAAAGAAATTTGTACTTTTTATTTTATAAAAATGATTAAAAAAATGTTTCGTGAATCCTTTTGTATTTTCAATTATATTTTCATCCAATGTTTATCTTTTATAGAAGTGATGTTATCATCACCCCATATATGTTAAAATTAAATTATTCCTTTTGGAAAATGAGAATTTTTATATATTATGATTTCTTAAGATCAGGTTATGCGATGTTTTTAAAAGGTTTATGAAAACCATAAATTTTCAATGGGTTCCCTAAGTTACGACTATGATTGATTTTTAGTGGTACAAATATGTATGGATGATGATGGGTGGTTTCCTATATATCCATCAAATACATTGGTTAAGGTTTCATATGACATTATATGATGAGATGTTGTGTGAATGAGATGCAATAATATTTGTTCACAAGTTTGTTATGTGAATGAGATGAAAGAGGATTTTTTCAAAAGTTGTGGTGTGGATGATATGCAGGGGGATTTTTTATCTATTGTTTTCTGTGAATGAGATATGGGAATATTTTTTCTTATGTTTGTTTTGTTAATGAGATGTGTGAATCTTTGTTCACAAGTTTTTTTTGTGTGAATGATATGTGGTAATATTTGTTAATACGTTGTTGTGTGAATCTGATGCAAAATAAATTTTCATAAAATTTTCTATTCTAATGTATGTTCCATAAATATCTTTTATTATATGATTCAATGACATGAAATATTTCTATATGCCAATTATTATGATAATTGGATCATGTTTATTGTCTCATCATTTCACACACATTTTCTATAGAATATGTTTGTTCATTTGAGAATTCAAATCATTATACCATGTCTTATGGTTAAATTATATTGTTCCATATTATTTTTGATAATAAATTTCTCCCCTACCCACGTTTTCTCATATTCATATGATCTAACCATTGAAGAAAAGTTGAAATGTTTTCTCTTACTGATCTTACGAGATCACCCATTTGTTATGTTTTCCTTTCCCTAGTCTATGATGATATGTATAACTTTTGGAAAGTATAGAAGATAGTGTAAAGGAGTTTAATTATAGAGAAATTAATGTAGATTAAGTTGATTATGTAACTAATTTCTAAGACACTAAACCTTTATTCCCTTGGTTCAATCAACTATTTGTGTGATGTATTATCAAGGGAATGAAATTATTACACTATTTAAGTTATTTTTAGCTTGGGTCGCTAAATTTTCTTAATCTTGCAGGCTTTTTCACTTGGTCTCTTTAGGCCCATTTAAAATACTGTCAAATATTTTTTCTAGTTCATCCTACCCCAAAAATTTGGGCCCACCCTATGGGCATAAGGCTAGTTAAACACCCATATCCACTATAAATTTTCTCAATAAAAAAATATTCTCATATATCAAATGATTCATAATAAAATGATTCCAGTAATACATCTCTTTTGAGTATTTGTATTAGTTTCTCATTTATATGTCTATAGTTGTATTGACAAAGGTATTTGGTTTTAGAATAAACATTGAACTTATTATTTTTAATTTTTTAGATAGGATTGTACAAATATATAATATTTAAATAATTAACCATATTTATAATTCCATAAAATATTTAATTCTTCTATATAGAAAATTTTTTATTCTTAATAATGAATGGAAATCAAAGGGCCTTTAAGGAGAGCCCTGAATATGGTTTTGCAAACAACTTAATGTCATTTTCCTAGGCTTCAGCCCAATGAATTTATTAATTGATATATTTTTATTGGTCTATATCCTAACCCTCCACCATTGGGAACCCCTTTTGGGAATGTAGTGGAGAAGAGAGTGATTCCTGAGGCCTATAACTAATAGCCGCCTGGTTAGAGACTAGCACCGATGCTAAAACAAATATACAAATCTGAGGCATTACCCTCATAAAACCTAATAAAGAATAAATAAAAAACCAATAAACACCATATTATGAATACACGAGGATACAAAATAAACCCATAATGAATGAATAATGTCGTAAAAATACATATTCCAAAATAAAATTGCAAAAAAAAAATCTAGGTAGTGAATCTATAGAAAAACCAAGCTCCAAGCTGGTACTATTCATATCAGTAATCGATCAAACCCTAGAAACATAAAAAAACATATTTTATATATTTTGGATGAGAATATATTGTATACTCAGTAGGATCATACCCAATAACTCTCATTCAAATATGGAAATAGAATAGTAATGAATTATTAAACGAACAAAAAAATTAACAAACACCTATTAGCTTAACTAACACCCACCCTTACTAAGGATCACTCACTAAATAGAAAATACAATAAAAATAAGATAGTACTGATGGATATAATAATAGGGTTCCCTAACACTTAATCCTCACTAGTTTTTCACTCTCATGTCCCAACTTCAGACATCCTGTTCTCCCAATCCCTTCGATTTCCTTGCTATAATACACCATATATCCTCCACCCAGACCATATCTATTATAGTAAGTTATCATGAACATTAAAGACTTAAAACTTGTGCCCTTATACAACTATTCATGAACCCTAACATATAATATCACCTCATACAATACCCCGTATGGTCTTCTAGTACATCTTGTACAATCCCATCAACATTCCATAATGTCTATTAGAACAACTTCTCATATACCATATAGGATTTTATAGAACAACCTCTCAATAAACCAAAATGGTATTCTAGTACACCATATATTCTAATTGTATAATCAAATTTACCTTAATCCATCACATCCCCTTATACACAAAGAAGAGAGTGTGAGGAAGAGGGAGAAGTTATCCATCCTTTCCCTTGCCAACCTAGATGTGAGGGGAAACACCTTGTACCTAAGAATAATGGGAATCAGTAAGGTTATTTGACTCGAGTAGGGTTCATATAGAAATAAATAGGAAAATATAAGTATATATAATTGACACATTTTACTATCTCAATGGTCCCACACCAAAAAATACCAATAAATCCCACTATTATCACCACACTAACACTGCCTTATGCCACCATCATGGAAAACCATGAAACTACAACTAGTCTACTTCCCCATATATAACTCCACTACAATCATTCACCCATTCCCATTTTCCACAAAATTACAAAATTTACATATTTACCATTTCTAACCATATTAAATTTGATAAGTCACTAAATTACATATTTTATAAAAAATATATTCCAAACAATTCCCATACTAATTAATATATTATTATTTCATTTTCATCATATTTATTAGTCAATTTAACCCCAAATTGATTTACCATTTCATTATTAGAATTATATTTCACCGCTACTAGGAAAATAAAAAATGATGCCACATCATCCAACTAAGCCATTGCTCACAAAAATACACTCATCCCCTCTTTCCAACCATGAAAAGGAAGATACAACTCTACTACATGAACCAAAAACTCAATTTTTACCCACTATTCTACTCATGTAATATACCACAACACCCACTGTCCATCCCATGAACAACCCATAATAATCACACAAACATAATCATAACTATAAGATTAACCAAAACACATAACAAAAATTTCAATACCCTGAACTATCACATTTTTTATATTCAATATGATTCCATAATAATTAATATTTACACATAACTAGTTAATTACCAAATTTAAGTGATTAAACTTTTATAAAAGGTAAATCCATGAATCAAACACAATACCAGCACACCCAACTACATAAAAAATATGATTTTTAGTAATAACAGTGTGAAATAATCAAGTGCGAAATTAATATCCTAAAATTAAGTAAAAACATATGGAATCACCCATTTCCATAAATTTCATTTAGGGTTAGCTCTTAATATTTATTAGGTCAATCCATATTCTATATCCAAAGTGAAAAAATCATGTCAATCCCAACGTTACACAGAAAAAGGGAGAGATCTCAAATCCCCTACCCACTAGGATATTTAGAATCTACTGTGTAAGAAAAAGGAAGGAGAGATGATCAAAATATCAAGATCAAACTAGGGAATATTTCAATAACCTAAGGCACAATAACAAATATAAAATACTCACTCCAACCATAAAAACCCACCATATCTCATTGTCAAATCCATATCCGATGGATGAATAGAGAGAAAACTAAGAAGAGAAGGGGAAATTATCACCATAGACCACCAACACATGATCTCCCAAGATGTGGATGAAAGAAAAGAATGAGGGGGAAAAATACCTCTCAAGTATGAAATTAGGGAACCTAAGAGCTAAGAGAATGGGTGGAAGTATGATGAGTTTCTAAGGAGTTTCCAAATATATACCCAATATAATTTTAGAAGACCATGACACTACACTACTAGCCATGCTGTAATGAATATGGGGTTTTACCCAAAACTATATTATAGAAAAGAGGCTATGACACAGAGTCAATTGACCTAAATGAACTCTAGGATATAAATTGTAATCCTTGGGAGGATCCTAGAAGCCCAGACCAACACCACAATTATAACTAATATTACCCTGCAATAACCTCTTAAAAGGTGGGGAAACCAAAATCCCATTTCAATCCTACATGTCACAAGGTATATTTTTATTCTATGAGACCTATCTATAAAACCATACAATATTATATTATAATGGATATGTCATAGACACCCCAATATATAAAGAATCACCAAACTCCACCCACCCAAACCTTCAATCACCTCAATGCCTTAACTCACCCACACGCCACAACCATGCCAATATTATAAGAGAATCCAATTCCATAATCTCAAGCCTCTATGATGGAAGGAATTATCCAAACCACAATGTACTCTACTAAACTGTATCCTAGATCTCCTTGATGTAGATTTCTCTTATAGAAAATAAATTCAGCTCAACTCCACCAACCTCTCCACAAACCTTCCCCCAAAACCTAAAACTCCTAAAAATCAAAAAATAACAGTCAAGAATGTTAAAAACATTGTATTATATACCTATAAAATGATTCTCATTCCTGATAATCAAAAAAAATCCAGAATAAGAACCACACACAACACAAAAACCTCAGACTCCCTTGGGAGATAACTCTCAAATGGGACAACACTATCAAACAATAAACATAACCAAAAGAGAAACATGTCAGTAAATCAACAAAAAACAACCACTTAATTCAATCCAAATAAAATTTAAACATCATATAAATAATGAAAATAAGAGAATAAAATAATCTTGGGGTACTGAGAATTCATATATAAATCACATAACCATGTACTCTCCTCTACACCACCGTGATTATGAAAAACTCAAACCAATGAAATAAATCACCCATGAAACACCTTCTATTGATGATCCTAGATCTCAAATTACCACTCTATAAATGTTGTATCCACCTTTATATTAATATCTCTCTGATAAATGGAATGAGAATTATCAAGAAGATATCACTTGATCTTTGACACATAGAATACTTTATAAACCCTGGCCAACTATAGGAGAAACACCAACAAATATTACACCTCACCAAAACTATGAAGCACCTTAGAAGGACCAAAAATTAGGGAGAAAGATTACTCCCCCAACCTAACCTCCACTTCCCTTGAGGAGGGGAAACCATCAAGAACACATAGCTACAAACCCTGAACTTTAAAAACATCCTCCTCCAGTTAGTATAAGATTTCTATATATTATACACCACCTTAATCCACTCTCAAATCATATGATTATTCTTGGTTGAGTTCGAAATCATATCTAGACCGAGCATCGATGAATCCCCAAACATAGTATTGCACAATAGAGAACAAAAAGGCTACCCATATAATGAATCTAATTTGGCTATACCGATGGAAGAGTGAAATCTCATTTTAAAAGAAACATAAACCAAAGGAAAGTTCTATATCCATTATCTAATAAAGTCTATGATGTAATATTGAAACATATACTTAAACGTCTGGGTGGTCCACCCAATCTTCCCATCTGTCTGAGGATGGAAAGCAATGATAAGGCAAAAATAGGAACCAAAATCATGCTACAATCCCCTTAAAAACAAAAAGGTGAAATGAGGTACAAAATTAGAAATAATGGTTATTATCACCTCAAAAAGCCACACCACCTAATCCATATACCACCTCCCTAGAACCTCTATAACATCCGAATGCCTAATTGTAATGAAGTGATCCAAATTCATTAATAAATGCACAATAACCCAAATCACATCAGATCCTGCCAGATATCATGGTATACTAGTGATGAAATCTATTAGTTTTTACTCCAAATACCCCTTAGGGACATCCAATGGTTATAGAAACCCACCTTGAACAACGATGATCCACATTAACTCATTTATAGACGAAGAACCACAAAATAAACATGACCCCTAACTGCTTCATCCTAGGACACAAAAAATGACACTTCAAAGCATTATAAATCTTGGACACACAATGATGCATTTCCACTTAAAGGATATGAAACTCTTGAAGAACCTCCTTTAAGACTACCAAAGGAAAAAACATCCTCACTCAAAATATCATCTTATTCCAACAATACTCCAACCATCCGTTTAGAGCATCATCATATGTGATATGAACCAGTGTCCCCTATTCCTCTAAGTCTCTACAATGAGACTCCTACACCCAATAGACATGAGATAATTTCACTTTCATATAAAATCAAATACCTCTACTATAGAACTCCTATAAATCTAAATACATCTCCATTAGTTCTTATATCCCTCTCTATAAATCTCTATATTTTTGAGTAATACTCCCCATTAATTTATAATTAGTGTATTTATAGTTAAATTACCCTTAACTAAGGTGTAATAAATTTAAAAATCATATTCCAGGAGAAAATGAATCCATATCCATTATTTTAGATTTAGATCCTATGGAGAGAACACATAACTCAAACTTTTATGGTATATGAAGTCTATAAAGTACACAATGATGAGGCAATGGTTCCATAGCTTTATATAAAGACATATTGACACAAACTCAAGTTTATGGGTGGAATGATTATTCTCATGAGGGTGTAATTTCATAGACCCTTAAGATATAAAATATCTATACTACGTCAATATGAAACCCATAATAATGCATAAAACATTATAAAAAAACCTCAAGCATCAATCCCCTCTAAATGTTGAAGGAAAAGAGAACTGATCAACCTCTAATTAAGGTTGTAGAAAGATTTCTAACAAATATTATTCCATAAAAGGAATGGTTATTCCAATTAAAGGTTATAAATAGAATTGTGGACTGAAATAATTCAGTTATGAACCTCTAATAATAACCTATAAGACCAAGGAAAATATGGAACTCTACTACATTATTAAGTTCTTACAAATAAACAACAACACCAATTTTTGATGGATCCATTGCCACTCCATGATAAGACACCACATGTATAAGGAGGTGCACCTCATGCACCAGAAACATACAATTGGAGAACTTCCCATAAATATTATGGAGTCAAAGGACTTCTATAAAATTTCCAATGTTTCCAAAAATGATCCTCCATTGACCATGAGTGTACAAGGATTTCATCAATGAACATAACCACAAAATGATACAAGAATTTAGAGAACATGGAGGATATGAGTCCTATGAAAAAATGTGGGCATTCATTAATTCTGGTGATATAACCACAAAATAAAAGTGAATATAGTGAAACCTAAAAGAGATCATCAAGATATCCTTCCACTGCACTCTAATCTAGTGATATCCAGAACATAGGTCAACCTTTGAGAATTAGATGGGTCACTTCAACTGGTCTAATAGATCATCGATCCTTAGGAGAGGGAAATGGTTATTTAATATCTTCTGATTCATATACCTTTATTTTATTAAAAAACATATACCACCATCCACCTTGTAGAAAAACAACACTGGTGTAACACCCTGATATTTTGCAATTTTTTTTGAATAAATTTAATTTTTTGATATTTTGAGTTACACGCAACACCGAGTTTATTTTTAATTACATGAAATACTGAGTTTAGCTTGAATTACTTACAAAATTGAGTTTATATTGAATCAAATGTACCCTTTATTTTATATTGAATTACTTGTAGCACTGATTTTATCCTGTTTTATACACAACATCATGTTTAAACGAAACATGACATGCTATTAAAATATATTTATTTTATATGAAAGTTATCACATATCCGTTGGAATGATGGGTATGAATAGGATTGTCTAAAATATTAAAATATATTGTTTAAACATGTATATATTGTAATACCCCAAGATTCCATGGTACGCTTCTCTTTGAGTAATACAGTAGCGTGTGTTGTACGCAACTCCGAGATTCTAACATGCCACAACTAATCAAAGTAGCCGTTATGAATAGTAATACCCACTTTTTGAAAATTTATAAATTTTATCTTTAAAAAAGGACTTCATTTTTGTATTCGGAATATCGAAATTATCTTAGGATGAAATTTTTGTAGTTTTCGGATAACTTTTATATTTTGATGAATAGTGAAACTTACTAAATTTTAATTAAAAACAACTTTTTTTAATCAAAATAATTAATAGTGATAAATTATGAATTTGAGTGGTTTTAAAGTATATTTAGAATATATTTTTACCATTTAATACAATTTTAGTCATTGGACATAATTTCACAATTAAACTAGACATAAACAAGTATCAATCTTTTGATAGTTATTATATCTTAAAAACACGCTTTTTGTTTTGACAGCGGAAATTAATTTCTTCCAATTATGTGTTTTGAATTTGGAAAAATGGATTCCATATTTTGAATCAGGATGTCTAAATTTTGTAAATAGGTAACTTTTATTTTTAGACATTTTGAATAATTTCGTCGGTAAATATTTTATTTACCATGGTTAAAGAGTAAATCCGGTAAATAAGGGTTAAAAAATAATATTATAATAATAATAAATTATCTCAAAACATGTTCTAAACTTCTTGGTGGATACATGTCCGATAATGGGAATCTTTGGGTCGATTTTGGGACCCCATGGAGCCACTTGTTGGTGATAAGGACACTTTATATTAATTAAGTTAAAATAAATACAAAAATGACATAAGCATATATCTTTTAGAAAAACAATTTTTACATAGGGTTATAATTGTTGGATTTAAGATTATAAATATTAATTATAAATATAAAAATATTTTCTACATAATGGAATTTTATTTATAATTTTTAGACCTTGAAAAAGCAAAAATATATATGACACAATAATGATGCATTATTTTCCTTATTAATGAATGAATCAAATAATTGATATTATAAATATTAAAATAAATATAATTTGAAGGTTTTTATAACATAAAATAATTTTATTGGTTAATATGACATGTTATTATTGCTTAAATGAATTTGGTTCGAATTAATAAAGTTGTTAATACTTTAACAAAAATCAATTATTGAGTAGTGTCAAAATTGACATAAATGAGTTTTTAAAACAAATATTATATTTTTAATTTATATTATATTCCTAAAAATCTAAGGTTCGGCCAAATGAATCATATCATTATTGGTATATCATTAATGGACCACTTTGGGGTCTCTTGGATATTTATTGTAAGTTTATTAACTATATAATATAAAAATACAAAGTGACATGGTAAGTGTCAAACTAATAAACTAAGAGTTAAAACTAAAAGATAAGGTTAATATAATGACCCAAACCTGTCTAAATTATATTGGTTGAGTTGTTTTAGACCCATACCCATCTTAAACTTTAAATAATACACTTTGGAGCCATTATAAACCGCATATGAATTTATTATAAAATAATATTTCTAGATTTTCCTAAGGTGCCCCTCCTCCCCCTTATAAAAGGACACCACTTCTAACCAATTCATCACACCTTCAAACCCTTTTGGTTAGGACAAACCCTACCCAAATACTCTCTAAACTTACCTCAATTAATCTTAGAGGCCTTATTTTGATCAGAAATCCAACCTAAGGATCCCTTTTGATCAAATCAAAAGGAAGAACCTGAAGAAGAGGTAACTTCTTCACCACCCTCTTTAAAGTTCCTTTCTTCTTCAACTTATTCTTTACTTGTTATTTCCATTATAAAATAATAAATCCAGTACCTTCTATATACTGTGATGTTATTATAATTATGGAACAAACAAATTCATTATTCTATCCATCCTTTGAATGACATGTCACCATACGTGCGTACATACGGCCTACTGTCTCCACGTTGTGGTGTAATTGTTATTAAATATAATATTATTTAAATTGGTATAATAATGATGTATAATTCATGTAAATAATAAATATAACATGATAATGATTCCGTATATATGATATACCATCCAATTATATATTATTTTAATGATATTGTCGCTCGTGCGTACATATGGATTACTGTCTCCACAAACGCGATGAGATTCATTCCCCATCGTATCCATTCAAGACTAAATTTTATTGGATGATTAAAAATAATATTTAAGGACTTAATATCATTCTCGATATGAGTATGATACAACCTATCCATAATAAACATGGCTTATATAAAATAAAACGAGTAAGTTAACACCCAAAACGACGATAATACTAAGATTTTATTAACAAAGCGATGTTAAAAGATCATATATGATATTATATTAATATATATGATTAGTGTATAATGAAATAACAATAATTTCACCATTATAAAGGAGTTTAACCTACCATAAAGAAAGGAAAAGTACAAGTTAAGGGTTTATTTTACAATCTCTTCATTATCCGAGGTTGTTTATACGTATTTATCTACTGGGACCTCTTTATCATCCACATCCATGTTTCTTAAAAATGTATTTCAAAACATTATTACTATTTTATAGAATATGGGTTAAAGTCATTTATAACCTTATTTTACTTTTTATAAGGAGTTTATAAAGGAATCTTTCCATCATTTTCCAAACAAGGTCGTTTTTAACCTTTTCGACAGAATTAAGGTAAGAATGTCTTTTTTTAACTTATACGGAGTATGCGGCTATTTTACACCATTATAAAAACTTCAAAGCTTCCCTTACAAGATTATAAGAATATTTTCATAGTAAATGTTTTATTTTATAATTATGTGACTTTTAAATGATTTAAAAAAATATATATTTCTCTCAAATAGTTTTTATTTGATCTATGTCAACATCCTTTGATGGATTTTAAGCTTATTTGAAGTTGATTTATTACGATACAAAACTTACATATTTTATTGAAAGTTTTGTGATATGTTTGACTGTGTATGTGTTATTTTTATACCATTCATGGTTTATGGAGAAAGTATTGGCATTTCGTATGCTAGTTTTAATACGAATGTTTATGTTATGTTTAAACCTGTTCATATGAGGAATTCATTGGACTTAATATGTGATGGGTGGAGCCCGCTATAGCACCTCGATGCATCGGTAGGTCTCATGAGACAAACTAGTGTCTTTGCATGAGACCTTGACAAAATATTATTTGTAGTCTTGGCACGAGGGCTTGGCTACATGGTGATGATAGTCTGGCATTATGCATTCTGTCATTATGAAAGTGGTTATTGATATTGCATGTGATTATTCGACTAGTAGAATATCCATGTGAATAAGTAAATGGAATTATTTCATTTTATTTATGCCATATTATGCTGAAGTTTATGTTTTAAAGGATTTTTTTAGTTATACATTACCTTAAATGTTCATGTTTATTTATGAAAGCTTCTGCTATATTGTTATCCTTACTGAGCATATGAGCTCACCCATTTCAATGTTTTATTTTTCCCAGGGTCTGAAGAAGTAATTTATGAATAACATGCATGGATAGTATGTGGGGATATGAGAGTGGACTGTGGAGACTATATTGTTTTAGTTTTCATTTTTATGATGTAATGTAAGACTTATGAATATATCTAGTGTTTCCAAGGCTACTAAACCAATCAGCCTTTCGAGATTTGATCTTTCTTATGATCATGCCAATGTTATGTAATAATGCACCGACTCTGGGTAACTGGGGTCAGGGCGTTACATATATAATTAATTCTTTGGTGACCAATTAATTAGAACTGAAAATAAAAACCATTTGAAAATAAAGACAATTTTTTTCTGAAAGAAATATTTTTATACGTATAAACACATTTGTTATCAATAAATTAAATCAATAACATTTGGTGAATTATTTTAATGAAATTTATATATTATATATTCAATAAAATGTTTAAAATTTATCTTATGAGTTTTATAGATAAGATATAAGAATAAATCCAATTTTATGTTTAAAAATTATTTTTTTCTAAAAAGTATTTTTATCACCTATTGAATAGTTATTTTAAATTATAAATTTAAAATTTTTAGAAAATTTAGTTAAAAAATTAATTTATGTTTTTAAATAATTATTTCAAAATTATATTAGGGTGATTTTTTGAGAATTTTCAAAGAAGATAAATTGTTTGATGAATAGTGAAAAATACTGGTTTTTATTAAATATTTTCATTTATTTTAAATAATTTAAAGAAATACTAATTATTTTAAGATGCTTTTAATGTTAAAAGTATTTAACATAGATATATATTAATGAATCTAGGTAGTTAGAATCAATTTCATATTGATTTTTTATATAAAAACTTCTTAAACTTTTGAACATTTTTTCTTTTGAAACTGCTTTCTTCTCACAACTACAAAATTAATTTTAAATTAAATTTCCACTTATGTGAATGAAATTTGAAAAAATATATCGCATATTTGGAATAAGAATAATTTATATTAACTAATAACTTCAACTTAATTTCTGACTATAATGAATAGTAAAAACAATAAAAAATATTTTCTATGATTAAGTTAGAAATTGTTTTACTAGGGGATTAAAATAAAAAGATAGGGGTTAAAAATGGTCCAAAACATTTCCAAGACAAATTTTGAAGACATATTTCTATCTTATATCTTCTATGTTCAACAATTTCCCATTTTATAACATTTTTTAATGTGAAAAAAATGAGCACACCCCTTTCATTTTAAAAAATTACAAGTGTACCACCAACCTCACTTATAGAAGGCCACCCCCTCTCCTTCCATATTCACACTTAAAAAACCATTTTTTAGATAATAAATACCAAAATAAATTACTTAATTATATCCTATCATCCTATATATATTATTTTGATCATAAATGTAACCAATGAAACATTTAGGTGAAAACAAAAATAAGTTTTCTGAAGAAGAGGTAACATTCCCAACTGAGCAATTTATTTATTTTATTCCTCTACATCCTTCAATTACTGTTAAAACATGATTGTATAATAACATAAATATCTTAAATATAATTTTTTTATTGTTAATGTAATAACATAAATACTTATCTTATTTAATGAAATGGGTTATGAAATCATCCTTTGTGTGTACAGAGGACTACCGCTTTGAGAACTAATGTTATTAGTTTACCATCACCTCATCTCACATATAGTTATAATGATGGATTTATTGTTTATATATGATATCTATGGTATTATTATTCTTATATAATTATTATATCATAATTTATTTATTATGTTCCATTTCTTAGGAATACGATAACATTATTCATGTGTAAACCAGACAACCGCGTCACGCAATGATGTGCTTTTTTCATTATTTACATGGAAAGTAATAAGGATGGGTTTAATGAAAATTTATGATAAATATGAAATAAAAAATATTCTGGGATGGTAATATATTATTTACCTCTTTATCTTTCTTTCCTTTGGGAAAATGTAAACTGTGTTCAGGTGTACGTACGGATTACCGTCTCCATAAATTATGTATTTCTTCTTATATATCTAAAATTTAGGGGTCTCTATAAATAAATAAATAATGGATATATATGATATATATATAATATTTAACATTCTAGAGATTATGGAATCACGATCAATGTAATATGACATAAAATAAAAAATAAAAACATTAAAAAAAAACAATCGAGTCATTGCCTGAAATAAGACATCAACAATGACTTGCTAACAAATTGGTAATAAAATGTCACGAACTAACCCAAAGGGACCCAGGATGAAACTCACCACACCTGTCTCCAATAGACCAGTGGTTGGAAATTATCACCATGTAGGCATATGCCACATATGGGAGGACTTTACTTAAAATAGTTTTATGCACGCACCCAAAAACACCTCCATGGAATAGGGAATAAATATAAGAATTAGAAACTAAAATGAATGCATACATCTATCCAAAAACAGAGTAAAATAGAATTACAAAAAGCACAAATAATGAAAAAAGGCCCACCAAAAACCATAAAAGCATCCAACCTTCACAAAAAGAGGAGATCATTGTTAAATGTAATTCTTTGAAATCTCCTCAACACAAATCTAGTAAACACCTCAGTCGATGTAGTCCACTAAGATCCACCTGCCTCAGGTCCTCCAAGGAATTTGTCAAAAGGGATGTGGAATTCATAATAAACAACATGTTTAGGAAAATCTCGTACATAGGTGAGTATAACAATACTTAGTAGGAAGCCCAATACGCAAAAAGAAAAGGGAGAAACTAAAAGGAAATAGTCTGCCCGATCTAGCAAGAGGTAACCCAATCAAGAGAGAAACTCCATCTCAAACTGTCCTCAGCTATACAAGACTAGTCAACTTAGTCTACAAGAAGTGTCAACCTAGACACATGATAACACTGTAAGGACTCTAAGAATCACCCTAACATACTCAGATAATACTCCAAGTCTCATGAGGTCCCGAATTCATTGCCAGCCACAAGAAAATACTTGAAGGCTCGAAGGTAACATACAACTAAGGGAACAGACTCAATGATCTTAACCATCCCGTATGAAACCCATATGAGAGAACACACTCCATCAAAAAACTCACTTGGTCAAAATCTAGTGCCCAACACCATAGGTCCTATCATCTCTAACCTGCGCCATGTGCAAGGATGTAAGAACCAAAGTGGAGAGGTCTTCCCCTCACCACTACAACCATTTAAGGGAGAAATAATCCAAACTATGCACCGTGTGCAACCTCTCTAATAATAAGAAATAAAGGGACTCACACCTCACTACTGACCTGCAGTTAAGGGAGTACTAGATCTTCACTAACCCATTAAACCTTTATCCTCTTGAATAGTGTGGCCCACACCATAATCCATTAAGGGAGCACTAACTCCTTACTAGGTACTGCATGTAACTAGTGGAGGGGCCCACTCCTCCTAACCATACTCAACAGCCTAGGGAGAACATACTCCAATGGAGAATCCACACCTTGATATGAAAGGGGAGCACTACTCCATAAATGAGGACCCACAACCCGATATGAGAGGGGAGTACCACTCAAAGGATAGAGGACCCGCACCCTGGTCCAATAGGGGAGTACAACTCTGTAGATGAGTACCTGCACCCTGATATGAAAAGGGAGTACCAATCAAAGGACAGAGGGCCCAAAACTTTGTCCAATGGAGAGTACCACTATGGCTATAGGACCCGTACCATGACATAAAAAGGGAGTACCACTCTACCAGCTCACTTACTATGGGGGACCCACACCCAGACACAATAGGGGAGTACTGACACCAGGATAGAGGACCCACTCTCTGTTATGATAGGGGAGTACCAAATCTGTCAGAATATCACATATTGAGGACCCGCACCCTAGAACAATAAGAGAGTTCTGACTCCAAGGATAGAAGACCCACACCCTAACACAATAGGGGAGTACCTAATCAACATCAATATCTCATATGAAGGAACCACAACCTAATACGACATGGGGGTATTGAATAAATGGATTGGGGAACCACTCCCTGGTCCAACATGGGAGTACCTACTATATCTGGCTAAAGAGTATGGAGGGACCACACCCTAGTTCAATAGGGAAGCACTATCTCAAACTCAACGAATGATATGGAAAACCCATTTCGTAATCCATCAGGGGAGTACCAACCCTAAAATAACTACCCAAAATAAATATGACCTACACCCACAACATGAGAAGTACTGTCTCTACCAAATTATAGAGGTAAGGGGAACCCATTCCTTGATATAAAAGTGGAGTACATGCACCGACGTCTCTCTCTAATAACCACACCGATCTATGACATCGGTCAAGTGAAACTGAAAGGAGATTCAAAATTATCATACATCGCATCGCAACACCACCATGTGTAGAGGACCCACACCCTAATATAATAGGGGATCACTACTCTACCATTAAAAAGAGTCTAGGGTACCCAGATCCTAAGGTGAGAGGGAAGGGTACTGACCCTGATGTCAACCCAGTGATCCACCCTAATCAAAACTCAAGGTTAAGAACCGCTACAACAAATCGATGCTCAAACCATGCCCCATGGTATCTATTAGTCCAAAACTAGGGACAACATCATGTTCTATGTGGAAAAATTCTTGTGATATGATACTCACAAGATCAAATCCAAGTTCTAGGGAAAGAGATACCCAAGCAAAAAGATATCAAGAAGATATCCAAGAAATAACACTATGAAATGGATCCCACAAAACCTGTGGACTCACTTGTAAAGCTATATGTGTTTCCCATTCAGATAGATAACCTGGACATATAGGTCTACATGGTGTGTACAACCCATACATGGCATGTTCCCCTTTACCTGGACGTGGGCTATGTTCTTCTTCCACACGGCTCAGACATTCATGTTTCACACATGATATGAACCACCCAATAAATGGTTTGTGCAAGAAAAAAAACCACTTGGTCATGTAATTTACCTATGCCAATGTCTATCACCCGATTTTTGTGTACATTGACCGTGTAGTTCTACACAACCATTTACTATGACAGAACATCCCTAGCCATGACCCATGGACAGACATTCAGGGGTCACTACATAACATATAACTCCAATACATGGCGTGTAGTCCCAAATTACCATCTTACCCAAATAGGAAGAATTCACAACATGTCCCACTAGAATACACACCATGTAGATGATAATTCTAGATAAGCTTTTCCTTGAGAATCACCTGATTCAACCCTATTTTACCTGAAACTTGCAGATCAACCTAGGAAGGATATCATTCAATTTTAATAGGGCTCCAAAACCTTAAAAAAATCATAATGAAGGGGATTAGGAATAAAAGTTAAAACCTTATCCCTTGAGGTGAAACATCAAAAATTTGGGTCCAAAATGATGCCTGGATCATGGTTTTCCTCGATCTGATGCAGATCAACACCAAGAATGAAGATCAATAGTGCTTCATCGCTTTAATTTGCCTTGATTTTAATCTATTGACCAAAGGAGTAGAGGAGGGTTACACTTATTCTACTTGTGTCATGCACCTAGGGGGGAGAAAATTTTATTTTAATCAATTAAAATAAATTAAATCCCCTTTTAACACCCCGTCACCCACACGCCTCTGACTGAACACCTAGCGCTGACAAAGTTTATGTCACTCTTAGAGTAAACATGATGTTCTGAACTCGACCAAAGTCTCAAAATTAAGATCTAAGGCACTTCTTGGAAGTTATTCCTTATTTTGAGAGAAACTGTGTGCACATGAAAAAATATATTTAATTTTTCTGAAATCACCGCATCGAGGATCCTCTGGCACCAGAATCCCACTCTGACTCAACACTTGGCTTCAAAAATATTCTTAGAAATATTCCAAAGTCTTTCAGGTAAAAACTTGAGTCACTAAATTCTCCCCACCTTAATACCTTTCATCCCTAATAAGAGAATTCCTAGACACAAGGGAAATGACTTATATCTCCACTGGAACTATCACTCTAGTGATCTCACCAAGGGTTCCCATGCCACTTACAAGAAAAAAAATAAGGGGAACCACTATGGTTAAACCGCACTCACTTATAGCTCAAACTAGGTCACCATCATGAAATAAGAGACACACATATCCCCAGATGTGATAGGTATAAAACACCAAGCGCCCTGATTCATCTGAATTCATAGGGTCTAGAGGTACACTACCTTGCTAACCTGATGCAGACACCGATGTAAACCCATATTTCACATCTAATCCTAGATGAACAATACCAGGACCTCATCAAGAAATTTTTTTTCATGGTCAACACTAAACATGTGAGGGTACCAACGAACAAAATAGGGCTACCCAACTATAATCATTGGGTCTTATTGGTCCCTTTGTTTGCGAACATCTAGCTATAACACAACTCATGAAAAAAGAAACACCCCCACACCCAATAGTGGAATCCCAGCTGAGTATGGATAGTAGGAAACCAATCCATTTTTCAGAAACGTCATAGGGTCTAAATCTGCTACTATAGAACATTTCTAAACAAGGATCACCCTCCACCATGGCTACAAAATAAAAAGGGTCAAGAATAAAAGATCAATTGGAAAATCTATAATGTTATCTGACACTCCATTGCACAAACTCTCCATGAAAACACAAGTTCAAGGAAATTTTCTACCAAACCTCGAAACTATCCACTATGGGAATAACTAACTCACCAACACAATTTTAATAGTGTCACAAAAATGTTTCTTGGTTGGGAAAACATCCCTCTTCTTTGTGACTTTAATTCTATGCCAAACTATGCCACGTCCTCCTCAAGCGTCTCACATACCAATCTAACACCAAGAACATGAGGTTATTAATGAAAAATAAATCGCTTACCAAGTTATAACATTGGGTCTTACTAGGACCTCTATCTATAAACCACAAACACATCACCAGGCCTCAAATACACAAGTCAGAGAGACTCATGCACTACACCTCAATACTATCTGCTTTGGGCAGCACTGAATTTTCCTCAAGGTTTAAATCACATATAAAAAATGAATCTTGGTGGGGGAAGGATCCATATTCCTAGTGAATTGAAATCCACTTTGAACAACACCATTGTAGGGTATTACCATTTATCCACATCACCCTAGAAAAACATCGAGAAAAAACAAAACAAAAGAGTACTGCTTAATAATGTCTACAATTTACTACTGTATAAATTATAAAGGACATAGAGAATAAATCTATTCATCCTAAAGGATTCCAGGTCAATTTTCTCTATGTATTTTAACTATCCTCACCCTCATACTCTAGATCCCTAAGCCTAGCATGGAACACCCAGTGGTGGTAGTGGAAACACCTCAAACCACCTTCCACCTCTTTTTTCCCTCCCAACTCCTTCTCCATAGCCACAATCATAAACAAATAACTACTCCAAATGATTCCTCTTCCAAGTACATCCATCGAAAAACTCCCTCTCAGTAGCACAATGAGATAGAAAATCTCTAAAAATATGCCCCTAACTGTCATAAAGAAAACACTATCTATCCTATAGATGACCTGATCCCTAACATGACTACTACGCCACATACCCACATGATCGAGTATGAGAATGGGCATTCCTCATGCAACATGATCCTATCATCTATATTTTTCTTTCTATTGTGGAATCCTTAGCCTCATGGCCACCACTATAGGCCACATCTACTCTTCCCTATGCCAGGAAGTTCTCCACTACCAGAGATCTCTCCAGTGCTCCCACATAAGAGGGAAGGCACAAGCAGACCACACCTTATTGAACATCTATGAGAAGGCCCCACTAAAAGGTCTGAGATCTAAAGAATAGGTATCGAACCATATACAAGGAGTAACACGACAGGTCCATGAACCTTTCCAAATACTCCATCATGGTTATGCTACCCTACCAAAGATGCAGAAGCTCATAGATTTATAGTGATCTCAATATGGATGGGTAAAAATCTTCCCAGAAGAGTCACTTTAACTCCACCCAAGTGAGAATCACCTCATCATGGGACTACATCCCTAAACACCATCATCACCCAGCTGAACCCTGTAGAAGGCTCGCTTCTAGGATCACCATCTGATTGGGAGTTATCCTCACCATGTAGAAAAACCACAAGACTATCCCTAGATATTCATCAGCTTCTTAGTAGTCTAGATCACCCCAATTCCTCATAGTTTGCTACCTATAGAACTCATGTAGTGCACTAAGACTACATGCATCCTCGACCTGAACTAATAGTATAACCCACTTCTCAATAGGTGATGGTTCAATAGGTAGATTACCCAAGGTCCAGCCTCTGAACTAGTGACCAACACTGAATCCTCATCAAAGGATGGATCTTTATCACAACCCCACTATGGATCCCTACCTGGATGTTGTAATGGTGTAATACTGAAAAAAATCAAGACACCCCACTTTCAAAGCGTATATATGGGGATCTAACTCAATAAGTATAATAAAAAACCCAAAATCCAGTCCTATATGATGCATGTACCATTATTTACCTACGAACAATGTCCCAATGTACCAAGTGAAAAAGAAGGTTATAAGAGTCCTGCTAAATGGATATGTTGGCCGATGAACCAACACTTGAGTCATGGGCTTGAGATCTGAACTCAAAACACCCTAAAAAGATTACTATACAACCCAAACCAAGCTCACGACACTAAGGTCCCAAAGTAGAACCTACTCTGATACCACTCTATAATGAACCAACCCAAAGTGACCATAGACGCAACTCCCCAAGCTCACATCCAATAGGCCATGGCCTAGAAACTAGCACTAAGTAGGAATATCAGATATATGGGAGGCCTTTTCCCAAAGATCCTGTACGTACACACCCACAAACACCTACATGAAATAGTGTAGAGATATAAAAACTAGAAACTGAAATGCATGTATACATCTATCCCAAACTAGAGTACAAAAAAAGTACATAAAGAATAAAAAGGAAAAAACATATGACTTCCAAAAACTGTAAAAGTGTCTAACCTCCTCAAAAAAGGAGATCACTATCTAATGAAATTGCCAAAAAGCACCTTAGTGCAGCTCTTGTATACACCTCATTTGGTCTAGCTCACTATGCTCCACCTGCCTCAGGTCCTCTAGTGAATTTGATGAAATACCAATGGTCTATACAGGTCACAAAAAATGTGGAAAAATCCCATGTAGGGGTAATTATAAAAATACTAAGTAGGTTCCCTAAAATCCCAAAAGAAAAGGGAGCTACTAAAGGACAACCTTCCACTCAACCTAGCCAGAGGGAACCCAATCGAGAGAGAAACTCCATCTTAAACCATACTTGACTATAAATGTCTTGTAAGCTCATTCCACAAGGGGTGTCAGCCTAGAAACATGAGAACACCACAAGGAATCCAAGAATCACCCAGACATACTCATCTCTGACTCCATGTATCATGATGTTCTAACCTCATAGCTAGCCACAAGATTATACTCAATGGATTAAAGGTAATAAACAACAAGGGGAACACACTCAATGAGCTTATCCATCCCAAATTACACCCGTCGGAGAGAACACACTATATCAGAAACCTCACTAGGTCAAACTCTAATTCCCATCACGAGAGGGACTATCATCTCTAACCTAGGGCATGCGCAAGGATATACGAACCCAAGTGGAGAGGCCCCACCCTCACCACTACACCAAGTTGAGGGAGCACTACTTCAAACTATGAACAAAATGCATCCTCTATATTGAGAGATAATAGAGGGACCCAAAACCCTCCATTTCCTTATTCTTTTGGGATTACTAGCTCTTAACTTACCCATGAAACCTCTATTTCCCCCGAATAGAGTGGACCGAACCTCAGGTCATCGAGGTAGAACTAACTCGTAAGTAGGTACCTCACGTAAATAGTGTAGGGGCCCACTCATCATAACCATACCTAACAACCAAGGGAGAATTGACTCCAATGGAGGACCTACACCCTAATACGATAGGGGAGTACAACTCCATAGATGATGACCCACACCCTAATAAGACATGGGAGTACCAATCAAAGGATAGAGGACCTATACCTTAGTCCAACAAGGTAGACCTTCATAGATAGAGACCCACACCCCAATACGATAGGGGATTACTACTCAAAAGACCTAGGACCCACACCCTAGTCCAATAGGGGTGTGCCACTACGGCTAGAGGAATCGTTCCTTAATACGATATGGGAGTACCACTTTACTGGCTTGCTTACTATGGGGGACCTTCACCCTAACATGATAGGGTATTACTGACCCAAAGATAGAGGACCCACTCCTTGGTACAACAAGGGAGTACCAACTCTTTCAGAATATCTCATATGGAGTACCCACACCCTATAATGACATGGGATTTCAAAATCCAAGGATAGATAACCTATATCGTAACACGGTAGGGGAGTACCCACTCAAACTCAACATCGCATATAGAGGACATGTGACCTGGTACGACATGGGATTAATGAATCCACAGATAGAGGACCTGATCCCTAGTCCAACAGGGGATTGCCTACTCTATCTGGACAATGATTATAGAGGGACTATACCCTAGCTTGGTAGGGGGGAATTGTATCTAACTACACAAACAATATGGGGAACCCACAACCTAATCAAAAAGTAGAGTACCAACCTCAAAATAACTAACACAAAGATATATAACCCATTCCCATGATAAAGGGAGTCCCATATCTACCAAAGAAGATAAGTAAGGTAAACCTTCACCCTTATACAATAGGAGAGTACTAGTACCAGATTCTCTTTATAAGTACCAAACTTATCTACAATATCATTCAGGTTCCATTGAAAGGAGCATCAAACTTATCAAACCTAACATCGTAACACATCTACTGGTAGGGGAAACATTCTCTGATATAATTGGGGAGCACCACTCTTCTAGCCCATAGAGTCCTGGGGACCCACATCCCAAGGTGAAAAGTATGGGTACCAATACCTATGTCAAGCCAGTGATCCACCCTGATCACAATGCATGGTTAAACACCGATAAAATAATGTCATTCCCTAAAAATTCCACAACATATCTTGAAAGAAAAAATAGAGGCCACTATAACATTCTACATGGAAAAGTACTTAGGATCAAATAATCACAATCCCAAATCAAAGTTCTAGAGAAAGAGATACACAATGATGAAGATCTCATGAAGATCTCTAAGAAAGTACATGGTGTGCACTCGAGCCCACATGATATGTGGACTCACTCGAGCACCTGGCAGTGTCTCTCATTTATACATCTCACCTGTCTATGTAGGAATACACAACATGTATGGCCTATAAACAATGTGTCCTGCTTCACCAGGATATGGGCCGTATTCTTCCTTAATACGGCTCTACCATCCATGCCGCACACATGGTGTATACCACCAGGTATATGGCATGTCCAATCCAAATGACCACTTAGACATTTTTCTTACCCATGACCATTTATAGAAACCTATGTGTAATTTGGCTGTGTATTTTTACATGGCCATGTACTATGACATCGAATACCTGGATGTGTTCCATGGACACACAACCTAGGGTCACTATAGGGTGTGTAACCCTGGTACAGAGTGCATAGTCCCAAAAACCATCTTCCCTAAAAAATAAGAACACACAACCTATCCCACTAGACTATACACCATGTAGAAGGTAATTATAGACAGTAAAATCCTTTAGATTCTCCTAATTCACCCCAATTTTCCCCAAAACCTACAAATAAACCTATGGGGAATCTCTAGTAATTGCAATAGGGATATAAAACCTTAAAACAATGCATAACAAAGGGGATAGACACAAAAACTAAAAACTATGTACCTAGAGGTGAAACTATGAAGCATCATGTCTAAAATGATGGCTGGATCATGATGCTTCCCAATCAGTTGACGATCGACACCAACAACCGAGATCAGCTGCGCTTTATCGATTATATTTGCCTAATTTTCCATCCTTAGACCAAATAGGGAGATGAGGGTTCCTATACAATTTTTTTCATGTGTCAGTGGGGGGGATGTAAAAATTTATTTTAATTAATTAAAATCAATTAACTTCCCTTTTAATTCCCTGTCACCAACATGCCTTCAACCAAACTCCCGATGCTGATAAAGTTTATGTCATGCCTAGGGTAAACATGATATTCTAAACTCACCCTAGGTCTCAAAATTATGATATGAGACTCCACCTAGGAATTATTAAATGTTTCTATAGAAACTATGTGTTCATGTCAAACATATATTTAATATTTCTTAAATCAACAAGTAGAGGCTCTCTGGGCCCCATAATCTCACTCCAACTCAATGACTGGCTTTAAAAATATTCTTAGAAATATTTAAAAGTATTACCGGTCAAAACATGAGTAACTACATAAAAGGTTATAAGTAAATCATATATGGTGTGATATATATGAGTATGGTTTTGTAATATATGTATAATAACCTTAAAATTATTATATTGTATTTTAAATTTTTATGAAGGAATTATAGACTTACGGTAAAGGAATTATATATCACTTTTATTTTATATGAGACACATGAAATATTAAATATGTGTTTCTTTTAAGTGGTGTATATACTACCCATGAAATTATTTTATAACTCTTCTCTTGAAAATTATTGGGATTTACATATCCATTTTAGGATATTTCTTTCATGGGGTTTGCAATATAAAATATTACCAAAGTGGTTAGGGTTCTATTATATAATCTCATCATTTATCAGGATTGTTTATGTTTATACTTCTAAAGATGAAATATTGCAATCCAAATCTTAATAAACTCTTGAAATTTATTATCCTTTTGTTATGTTATGATAATATATGTTTCCCTTAATTTTCTTCTCTTTATGTACTCAAGAGTTCAAAATATTGTTTTTTAGAAAAATCAAGTTTATTTCTTTCTTCAGTCAAAAATGATTTTTATTCTAAAAGAATGTTTTCAAAAAATGGTTTAAAAAATGTTTTTAATATTATTCAAATGATTATTTAAATAAATTTTTTCCCATTTTTGAATTTTTACAATTTTTTTTAAATGAATCTTCATTTCATTTTCCAAACAATGCCCATTTGGATTTTGTTGAAAATTTTAATGGAATATTTTTTTAACATGTATGGGTTGAATTATATTTTCTTCCATCATGAAAAAATAATTTTTTTAAATATTCTTTTATAAGTATCCAATTATATTTTTAAATAATAGTATTTCAAAAATTCTTTATGAATTTTTAGTTTTTAAAATAGATTTTTATAATTGAAAGGATATTTTCCCGAAGAAATATTTTAAATGATTTTTAAAAATTCCTTTATCAGTTTCCATGGTTATTTTTAATGAAAATATCTTGAAAATGTATTATGTTTTAGAAAGTGTTTTTCAAAGTAAAAAGGCCATATTCATCAAGAAATTCCCCAAGTGATCTTTAAAAATAATTTTCCATCTAAGATGATAACCTTTGATGTCACTTATGATTTACTGGGGATAAGATTAAATGATACCGTACTTATTCTTTATCTGGATGGAAAATATTTATGTTAATGAAATTTTCATGAAACACATTTATTTTTCATGGGTTCTGTTATGGTTAATTGATGAAATATTTATGAAACCCGTTTTCTTTACATGGGTTATGATGTTATGTTATGATGAATGTTTTATGATATTAATACACACAGAAGTAAGGTTTTAATTATGATATGGGTGGGACCTATATATCCCTACAATGCATTAGTAAATTATTTATATCTCATGAAAAAATGGGAAACAAGATGATGGGATTGATCAATTATGGGAAACATGTGTGTCCTAATCCACTATTGGAAACATGTTTGTGATCCACAACAGGAAAAATGTGATAATTCTTGAGCCTCATTGTTGATGGTCTTGGTAGTTAACCTTGATATATGATTTTTCCCCTCTATTTATGATGTCAATGTACATTTATGAAATTAGATTATGGTTAATGATTGATTTATGTTGATTTCTCACTCTTAAGGGTCATGGTTTCTGAAATGATAATTTTTTCTGCCATGAATCATGTTTATGATCTATGAAATGTTGGGTATGAACTTCATAAGTTATTTTTATGATCACATACCCTTATGATTATTTATGATTTCATATGATCAAAAATTTGATATCTACTATGTCTCCCTTTATTGTGAATATTATCTCACGTTTTCTTATGTTTCCTTCCACAGGTTATGAATAATCATTTAGCTAGGGTATTCCTAAGAGGGGTATTACATAAGAATATAATTTTGGGAGATGTTGAATATCATTTATGTAATAAGAATATTGTGTTTATAGTCTCCAAATACCCTAAACTATAATAATACATAGGCATGTGTTTATGAAATGTGTTGAATATTCATCTAAGAAGTTGTGATATTTACGTACAAAAACCTATGTCTCTATAACTAAAGCACCCCATTAAGACACACTAGGATGGATAAGTAACTTTTTATATCACATCATCAATCAAAATTCTCTACTTCTGAAGCTTAGAAGTTTTTATCCGATATAGAGCCATCAAAATTAGAGAAGCACCGAGTTATAACATGATCCTATACTAAATATCACATTGATGGGTAAAGAAACAACCTCTTTTAGAATGACATTAGAGAACTAATCCATGAATTTAGGGAACTCTATTGACCAATCATTTATATAACCCAATGAAAAATATTTTAAATGTTATGAATCCAAACATATATATTCCATCTGATGTTCTCTCTCTAAAGAACAATACATGATATCCCTCCACATCATAGAATAATTCTTTCCTCTAGAAGTAATCTATAACTTCACACATAGAATACAACTAGTTGATGATGATAATGACATGACATGGTAATATTTTGTGTAGAAAGAGATTATAATATTACTAATTTTTCCTCATCATCATCATCTCACAACCCCATCCCACATCAAAAAGAATTATCTAATATACCAATGGCATGGTCAATACCATGTGAATTAGAAGGCTTTAAACCTTGAGTCCCAAATAATTGACCATGGGAGTAGAAATAATAGAGTGAGATAATCTATTATCAAACAAGGAATAAATCATGGTAGAAGATAAATAGATTATACCTTGAATGATCATTAGTCCAATTGGGACTGTCACATCTATAACATGAAGTTATCCATGTCATGATAACTACCACAATAACCATGCTCAACATTATGCCTATGAGGGAGGTGGAAAGCATGGGGATTTCCTCTAACAACTATATATCCCCACAATGTGATATATAGATGATGTCCCTACTACAAATATGACCTCTAAGGCAACTGTTTCTGTTGGGGCTAAAACTGAAACTGGGTTCCCATACCACATTGATCCCTAAAATAGTTAGGAACTAAACCCGATATTGAACATATATCCTAAAAGTATAGAATAAAAAATCATAGACTCAAATAGGTTTATAAGAATAGATTACCCTATTGAAATGGGAGGATGAAAAATGCTCATGCTACCTCCCAACCATCTATAACCTTTCCTGCCCTAACACCTATAATCCACCAAAAATAACCATTCTCATTGTCGAATCTGAATATATCCCCTCTCAATATAAAACTGTATTCACATGCATCCTTTCAATTATCAAAACCTTATTATACACCTCAAAGTATTTAGAAAATATAAATAGGATGATTATGTAACAACCAAAACTTTAATAAATGAAATTGTATTTTTGGATGATTTTTTATGTAATATAGTTATATAAAAACATGTAATACATGGTTAATTTGGACCGTTATGAAATATAGTTTGTCAGATTTAAAAGGCCATTAATAATTATAACCATTGATAATATATCTATTGAATAGTGACCATTAATATTAATATATTAATGGTTATGATGAAGTCTAATTGACATAGATGGAAGAAGCGATGGCCTCGATTAGTAGGATCATACACTATGGATCCCATTTATCGAAGACTTTGAGGGATATGGAATCAATGTGGTTTTTAATTGACCAAGATTAAGATTATATTCAATAAATATATCTCTAGAAAATTAATTTATGAGAGAAGTTCAATATTATTGAGATCATGAACCAAACCATGATCACCTAACGACACCATAAAAGCACTACCAGAATAAACCTTACCCTTAAGGAATACACTGGTTTAATAAGGGGTTATGTATCAAGACCTTAGTAGTATGCTTTTTTATATCCGCTTTTAAATAAAATAATTATTATATTTATCACTTTTAATTATTACTTTATAAATTAATTTATAATGATTTTGATAAAAATTAGATTTTGACATGAAGAAATCAAAATTTAATTTTTGGGAAATATATAGTTTTAATTAAGGAATTTTTTTATAAATTAATTTTATTTTAAAAAAGTTATTCAAAAAAAAATATTTAAATTAAATAATATTTATTTTAAATATAAATTATAACCTAATTTAATGAAGTCCAATGTATTTTTTATAAGGGTCAAAATGTTTTCAGTGCTGTAAAAACTAGTATTTTCAAGTGAATAATGATATTTAATTAAAATTATAAATTCTATTATTTAGAATATTATTGAAAAAATAAATATTATTTTTTAAATGAGAACATAAAAATAATCCAATCATTAATTTTTCAAATTTTTTAGAGAGAGTCAATTTTTTTGGGTAAAAATTAAGTTCAGTAAAAATATATGGTATGTATTATGACATTATAAAAAACCAAAAGTGATTAAATAAATAATTAAAATGGAATATAACTCATAATATATATTTATTATTTAAAATAATCTAATTTTGAAGTTATTTTATCAATTTTATAAACCTTTAATGAATCCTAAAAAACCTATATTATATTTTAAGGGTTTAAAATCAAATATTTATGAACATACTCACTTCCACATCACTAATGGTATTATTCTAATATGTTCAGTTACTTTCTGTATAAATTATTTTAAAATAATACCATTTTTTGGAAAAAATGGAAAAAATGGAAAGGTTTATGGTTTTGGTTATTTAATTATATTGATTCCAAAACCAAAGTTTATAAATCAATATACAAATCCCCTCTAGTTTTCTATAAATACCCACCAATTTCCCACTCATCTTCACTTAAAATTCATTGAGTATTAAGTTCGTCCCCTATCCATCTATAAATCCATCCCATGGTGTTTCCAGGATCTTAAGAATCTTCTCCCAAGATTTTAGAAAGACCCGCTCAATGTAAGGGATTATCTCTAAATCCATCCCATGGTGTTTCTATATATATAATGACATTGTATGGATTTTATTCTTTTAAAAGGATTATTTTGTGGTTTGAATCTAAAGCAAGTATATAGCATATTGTTTTTTATATCAAATATCTTTGCAGATTGCATTATATAAAAGTATCAGTTGGTATTTCAAAACCTTTAGGCTATATCATATAAACATCCACAACTAAATTCCCAACATGTAAAGTTCTTTAGAAATCTTTTTGATATATCTCATAATCAATGTGAGTATATGTGATATAAATGAGTATAAAATATCATCAAAATAGGGGAAATAGTTTCTGTATTGTCAATAATATTAATTATATTGTAACCTTTTACAATTAGGTTTTATTTATATTTAGAGAAAATACAATCCTTGTCAGTTCTCATTTAGAAATCCCAATTTCACCGAAATGTTCTCACCCTTTCATGTTCATCTAATAAGTTCCAAAATTGGATAATGTACAAAGAACTTATTTTACATTCCATATCTTTTTACCATTTCTTAGAATCAGAACAATCTATGGCCTCCTGATAGTTAGTAGGTTAATCTCCTATGAACATCTCCTTATCATCATTAACTATGAAATATACATATCTCATTATCTATTAAAAAATCATACCCTACCCTCAAGGGTCTCATATAGATGGAGTACGTTATCTTTCTAAAAATAATTGTAAATTTATCTCAACCTCAATATCTAGAGTACATCCTAGTTTTTGTTATTGATCTTCTCTATGTTTATCTTTACTCATACTAACTCCTAAATTTTGGTGTTTCTGATTAATAAGAACAATAAATCTTGTCATAATTTTTTGTTCAGTTTGATTACAGAAATAATATCCCATACATTTCTTAAGATGGAAAATAAATAATAATTTTTTATATTTATAGTCTAGTGTATAAGCATCAAAACATTTTTTGATTGATTCAAATTCATAAATTTTAATGTAATACCTTATAGGATGTTTACAATTACACATCTTATATGAAATATCTAAAAATGATTTTTGAAAGAAAATAGTTCACTATAATTTCAGTGGATTTTATTGTATAATACTAGAATAAAATAGTAAGGTCACACTGACTCATCATTGATAAAAAATATAAACAAAATAGAAAATTAATCCTTTTAGATTCACCACATCATTATGTTGTTCCAAGAGAAGTGTGTTGTGAAATTGTTCCCCAATCCCTTAGAAGATCAATGAAAATCTGGATCAGGTTTTCACCACCCTAATCATATATTATGATCTATAAAATTTTTTCTATTAGATTTTGGTTTTTATTACTAGGCTATTCATCTTCTAAAAAATTTGATATTTTTTATCATTAGAAACTTATTTTGAAACTAACTAAATATATATATAAATATAATTATGTACAAAAAATTACCACTTTCTTGAGTACTCATTGGTCTATATACATCACTATGATTGAGATCTAATATTCTACTAGATTATCCAACACTTCTACTTAAATGATTTTTATAAAAATTAAAAAATAAATAATTTTTTTATTTTAAAATGATTCATAATTCAATGATTATAATAATATATCATCATGGGGTATTTAGATGCATTTATATTGCACTAGATAATGGATCCACATTCATGACATGATGATCTGGATTGTTTAAGAATATGTGGAAGTGGAATCTTCATAGATGATTAATTAAGATTCATGGATGGAGAGATATTTACCCAAAATCATGAATGTAATGTTACATCCAATGATAATACTCATTTTCGTTTATTGGTAGTTCCCATGATTCTTCATTAAATGATGAATTTCAATTGTAATGGAATATGTTACATCCTATTGATGTTTATTTTAATTTGAATCTTCCAAAAAGATTGATATGATTTAAATGAGAAAACACTTTGGGAATCAATTAATTAAACTATGTGTGGATGAGGTGGTGGAATATCCATTCATAAGAAGATACTATGGTGAATGAAACATAATATCAGGTTGCATCAAAAACACAGCAGACTATATTTTCCCAATGTATATTCGAGCCACTTCCAGCCCACACCAGCACCCTTCCACCTTCATTTCAGCCCACTGCCACCAGCATTCCAGCCCACAACAGCCCCCTTCCACCTTTTAATTAGCCCGCACCATCCCCCTAGCACCTGCAACCATCCCCCTTCCACCAGCATTCCATCCCCCTTCCACCTGCATTCGAGCCCTCATCGATTTAGGTATATCAAGGGTCATCCAATCCTCTAGTCATCACAGATTAACATTAATTTCATTAAATATTCTGAGAAAACATACTCTCATGCCATCCATATCATCCTATTTGAATCTAAGTAGAAGATGCTACCCTGATGATGTCGCTGGACCAGGCCAACGCTGCGGTCACGCCGCGGTCACGCCACAGTCACACCGGGGTCACACCGCGGTCACGCTGCGGTCACACCGTGGTCACGCCGCAGTCACGCCGCAGTCACGCCGCAGTCACGCCGCAGTCACGCTGTGGTAATGCCGTGATTTGGCCCTGCTCCAGCCACATCCATCCCACACCATCCCCCTTCCACCTTCATTTCAACCCACTGCCACTAGCATTCCAGCCCGCAACAGCTCCCCCTGCCAACTTTGAATCAGCCCGCACCATCCTCCCAGCACCTGTAACCAGCCCCCTTCCACCAGCATTCCAGACCCCTTCCACCTGCATTCAAGCCCTCACCGACTTAGGTATATCAGGGGTCATCCAATCCTCTAGTCATCACATATTAGCATTAATTTCTTTAAATATTTTGAGAAAACATCCTCTCATGCCATCCATATCATCCTATTTGAAACTAAGTGGATGATGCTGCCCCGCGGATGTCGCTGGACCGGGAAAACACGCTGCGGTCACGCCGTGGGTCACGCTGCGGTCACGCCGCGGTCACGTCGCGGTCACGCAGCAGTCACACCGTGGTCACGCCGCGGTCATGCCGCGGTCACGCCGTGGTCACGTCGTGGTCATGCCACAGTAATGTCGTGATTTTTCCCTGTTCCAGCCACATCCATCCCACACCAGCCCCCTTCCACCTTCATTTCAGCCCGTTTCCACTAGCATTCCAGCCCGCACCAGCCCCCCTTCCACCTTTGAATCAGTCCACACCATCCCCCCAGCACCTGAAAACAGCCCCCTACCACCAGCATTCCAGCCCCCTTCCACCTGCATTCGAGCCCGCACCATCCCCCAGCCACCTGCAATCCAACCCGCACCATTTAGGTCATGCCCTTTGGATTAAATAATTATGACACTACATATCAACACCACACACATTATATCATTAATACCTTCTTAGAAATAATAGATGAATGATTTTATTAATGACATTGTTATCAAATCTCAATAGAGATGTGATTATTTCAAAGATCTTTAAACAATATTTAACATGTTGCAGTAGCACAACCTAAACATGAATCTGGTAAAATGTGTTTTCAGGTTAATTCTAGGTAAATTTGATATATTTGTGGTGTGATACCATGAAATTGAGTTTGAATCTAAAAAAACAAGTTCAGTTTTATCAATTTCACTCCCTCAGATTCTTAAAGAATTGAAGTGGTAGGGTGGGGGGTATCCAGGGTCTGGGGGGGGTCTGTCCTGGGTGGGGGGGATGGCAGTGGGGGGATGGCAGTGGGGGACTGGAGGGGGGAATTTTCAAGGGTAGGGGGGGACTGGAAGGGGTGGGGGGGGGATGGAAGGAGGAGACTGGAGGGGGGGTAGAGAAAGTATCTCTACTAGATCTGACCAGAGTGTTTATTTCCCAGATTCCTTATTGAGGAGAGTAGTATTAGTTTGAATCTTCAATGAAATAAGAAAGATTGGATGATATAAAGTTTGTATATATGATGAAATATTCCTTAGACTATCTTCTATTTGGGAAGGGATATCACTTTCTAGATATGAGGTTCTTAGAGTAGTTGGCTTCATTTTTTCGAGTTCCACTCAATATGTGGTACATCTCATAGAAAATTCAGCAAAGGGTGGGCCTTATTGTTGAAATAAGATGTCATTGTGGGAAGTAACTTCAAATCCAACACCATCATGGGAAGGAATACCATTATGGCTCAACATCTAGTCAGATGAAGGATTCCTACAACATATTCCCTAGGGAGAACTACTAGGGTGGAAAATACTTGATTTGGAAAGGGGAGGACCTTAATATTGATTTATCTTTCAATTTAGAGGATTATTTTTATGACTCTCACCAAGATAAGAGTTATCATGATCAATATTTATATTTATATGGGTACGAACTTCATGATGTATTCTCTAGGGAGGGTTACTAGAGTTGCTAGTAACAATATTTTATAGAGGACCTTTGCAACTGATGTTTCTTCATTATGATGTGAAATCATTATATTCTTGGTTCGTTATTGAAAAATGCTTCATAGTATTAAGAAAATCAAAATTAAATAGGGTGAGTGTATAGGCTTGCTCCTATATTTTGGGATTCTATTGGAGATACTTTCTCTTAGATGATCTCCATTTGGAATTTGGGGTCATGTGTTATGAAAGACAACCTTCACATATGGGATCCCACTTAGGAGAGATCGTTTTTTCTTCAGAATATGTTTATGAGTTTTTTTAAGGTTGAAAGTAATATGGTTCTTCCTTTAAGTGACCATTTAAATGGTCTGATGATCTCCAATTCCAACAATGATATGATCTTGGTCCTATTTTTCATTCTTCACCAGAATACACCATTGATCCTCATGAATGGGAGTAGTCATATGTGAAAACTCCTAATTATCTCTTCAATCATGTTAATAAACTACTTAAATGGTGGTGGGAGGAATATAGATATCTCCCCTACTGATCGTCGGGATATGACAATAGTGGCCTTTCACTACTGCTGCCAAAATACACTGATAGTCTCACACGGCTTGAGTGGGGATATGATTCTACCCTTAAACTGGTTCCATGATATGCTAATATAATTATTTAATAGAAACAAGAATATGTGAATGTTCTTTAATGGGAGTGGGGATATAATATTATCTTTTTCGTCCATTTTTTATAAGGATATGTTGACTGGATTCATATGTAGGGGTGGGAGCATGTGTCAACCCCTATTTGTTTTTGGTATCTATAGGAAACATTATTCATATATTTCCATTTTATAGTGTCAAGATTCATGTATTATTCTAATATTTAGTTATGAATGGTCTAATTATTAAGTAGTTTATGGCATTGTAGAAGTGAATGGCTACACTTGTCATCGGTTTTAGGAACGTTCCTGATTGAGGATGGTCCCTATTATTTTTTCATGCTGTAAATCCTGCTTGGGAAGATCTCTCAAAGTCTTTATAGTCAGGTATGTCCTATAATTGCAGGCTGTTCAATTCAGTAGCTTCAAGAATCCATTTTTATTCATTTTTTAAGATGATTTAATCTTTGGGAAATCTGTATAATTACTTAAAGCGTGTACAATGTGTCCTTTTTTCTATATACTGTAATTTATAGTTTTTGCACCATATTAAACATGATAATATAGGTAGTTGTCCATCTTATTGAATCTATGTGGCTGTCTTATAGTTTCTCTATTAAAGGATCACCTATTACTGGATTTGGTGGAAGAAGAATTTCCAGTGCTTTTGTCTTGATGAATAGGCTGGGTTTTTGTTTTCTGCCGATTTGTGAGCTCGAGGTGGAGTGGAGTATATTGGTTTTGCTGTGGCAGTAGGCAAGGGGCAGGGGTCCTGTCTGGGTGGGGAGGGTCTAAAAGGGCATAGGGGAGGTGTGAAGGAGGGGGGGGGTCTACAGGGGAGAGGTGCAGGGGGGAGTGGGGGGGGTGTCCAGGGTCTGGAGGGGGGAATTTGCAGGGGAAGGGGGGGGGGGGTCTGCAGGGCATAGGGGAGGGGTGCAGGAGGGTGGGGGGGGGTCTGTAGGGTAGTGGGGAGGGGTGCAAGGGGGGAGGGTCTGCAGGGCATAGGGAAGGGTTGTAGGAGGGTGGGTGGGTGGGGGGGGGGGTGGGGTGGGGTGGGGGTGGGGGTGGGGGTGGGGGGTGGGGGGAGGAGGGAAGGGTGGTGCATGGGGGGGTGAGGGGGGGGGGGGGGTCTACAGGGCATATGGGAGGGGTGGAGGAGGGATGGGGGAGGAGGAGTCTTCCGGGTAGTGGGTAGGGGTTCAAGAGGGGAGGGTCTGAAGGGCATAGGGTAGGGGTGAAATAGGGCAGAGGGGTCTGCAGGGGAGAGGTGCAGGAGGGTAGGGGGGAGTGGGGGGTGTCTAGGGTCTGGAGGGGGGGGGGGACTGGAGGGGGGAATTTGTAGGGGAAGGGGGGGATTGGTGCATGAGGGTGGGGGGGGGGGGTGTCTGTAGGGCAGTGGGAGGAGGGGGGGGGGGGGGTGGGTCTGCAGGGCAGTGGGGAGGGGTGCAAGGGGGGAGGGTCTACAGGGCATATGGGAGGGGTGCAAGATGGGGGGGGGGGGGTCTGCAGGGCATAGTGGTTTTCGCGTGTTTTTTGTTTGATTTATGACATCTTGATGTTTTTGATGTAAAACTCTCGATATAGGGAATTTTGGTGATTTCTGGGTGATTTGATTGTGTATTTTTATTAGGAAGTTTCTTGTTAGATAAGTTAAGGGGTGGCTGGTTTCTTATTATCAGCTATTAATGTGTGGGGTTTGGTTGTTATGCTTGGTGTGTAGGAGAGTAACCCTTAGATTATTATGATAAACCTTAGGGTGTGGTGTTTTGGAAATGATATTTTGTTATGAAGTATGGATTACTGGTAGTTTCATGATTTTGTGGTAATAATGCATGCTTAGGATTGTGGCGCGATGGGTTTCTAATTAGTAATGTTGTTATTACCGAATAATGTTGAGTCAAAATTAATCAAAAAGCATCTAATTAGGATGACATTGTGTTCTCATGGGAAATATGATCAAGTGGTTGTTTCCCTCATATTATGTTACAACTACTTTGATCTATTGACCAAGGCCTTCGAAAAGGGAAAAAATGGTTTTCTAAGTTATCCATGAGTTATAGGAGTAGAATTATCTAATTTTTAGTAGTGACATGGGATCGTAGGATGTTTCAGAATATGTTAAAGAATGTTTAGTTCCTATTTTAAAGGATTGAAACTCTAGAGGATATATGTGTGAAACTAGAAGTTTCTAAATTCAAAGGAGATGAATCAGAATGGATAAATACATTTGATCATAAAAGAAGTAATGAGTAGTTTTTATGGATCGAGTTTTAGTCCCTCTTCTATGAGAGGCTATGGTAGATTTATAGAATAAGAGCATGTTTTGGGAATTCATGGAGCTATATCGGTTTTGGGCCATGATCTTCTATAGTGATCATAATGTGATATTAGGAACTAGACATGTGTATGTAGGATTGATGATGGTATCAATAATACTATAGTGGGGAGATTTATAGTTTTCTTTTTTGAGTGAAATCTATATCAAGGAATGTTGATCATTATCAAGGTTGTGAAATGTATCAACTTAGATAGTAAATGGATGAATTTAGTGTCTGGAGTTGGATGTTGGATGAACCATATTTGGTTCCAAGACCGCACCAAAATTAATGATTTACCTATAGTGGTTGGTATAGTTAGTGTGTTCAGTTAATTTTGAGGATTTTATATTGGTAAATATGCTATTTAGAGATTCTGTATTTCTAAGATGTCATTCAGATCAATGTGTTGGGTTAAGTATCAATATTTGATATTTTAGTGGGATAGTGCCTGACAATTCTAGTGTGGAGTTTTAAAGGAAGCCTAAAAAACGTACTCTAAAGGATGTTAAAAGTGTGTGTAGAAGGGAAACCAAGTAGTCCAAATTATTAAGAATTTATGACATAGATTCCATAACAATAATAATTGTTGAAAGATAAAAGTAAAGAACCAATTATCGCATGTTCAGAAATAGTTTCTACAATGAAGGAATATACAATGAAGAAGAAGGAAGATCATGCACCAAAATATTGTCTAATCATTTTAGCAAACTGGTTTGAAAAATCCAAGTGGATTGAGTAAGAATAAAAGAAGTAAAATTCTATACTTTATAAAATTGCTGAACCTATATAAACTAAGAATAAAGCTGAATTCCAGAATAAGAACATGCTAAAAAATGAGGTCTCAATATAGAAAATTAAGAAGGATATAGGCATGAAGAGTTTTAGGTATTTTATACCTTCAAGGAATGAATTTTATAGGTTAAGAATAATGTCTAATCCCTATTTCTCGCTTTTAAGTGATGATGGAGGTTTACTTTATTATCATATTTTTGGTGATTTTGATTTTTGAATAGGCAATTGAAGGCGATGTTTGAAAAATAAAGATCTTTATTAATGATCATGTTATTTAGTATTAGGATGTATATATCAATCGGAATATTATTTGTTCATTGTTGGTTATAGATTCATGTATCATTTATCATGTACAGTTGATACACTGATCACATATATATAAGAAGTCATTATATATCAGTTTCTCCCACTATTTTCTTATAGGTGGTTTCTTATGATGAGACCGGTTCTATCCACCACCATCGATGACAGTGAATTCAACATTGGATTTGGGTAAGGTTTATTCTGTTTTTATTCTTTGGCCCAATTTTAATTAGGGAATTTGTGATTTTTGGGTTTTTTATATTTTTTTCAGTGTGTTTTGGATTTTGTTAAGGTGGATTCGAGTCGCCATTGACGAAGACTTACATGTGTATGTATAGGTAGGAATATACATATATAAGTTCCCCCTTTATATATATTCACTCATGGAAGTATGAATATATATATTGGGGCTAGGTGTTCTTATATATAGATATGAAAAATGCATACATGTGTAAGTGTAAAGGGGTATATGAAAGTATAAACATATATCTAAGGACCCCCTTGTGCATATTTGGCCATGAAAATATGTACATAGGGGATATGTGTTGTTATATATATATGTGAAGTTGCATATGCGTGCAAGTGGAAAAAAGAAAGATTCGAGTTGTTGTCATCAAAAGCAACGTGCTTGAGGTTGAGGTAGGTTCCCTTTTCTTAAACCTTTAATTTGAATTCTATAATTTTTTGATTGTTTTAAAAACTAGTTTTCATAATTGATTTATTGTTTTAAAAAATGGTTTTTTAATAACCACTATCTTTTCTAAGGAAGAATATGAATATAGCCCTTGAACAAATTTATAGGCCTTGTTCAAAGAGGTTAATAAATGATAGTAGTTTCTAGATAATAGAATGAGAGATCTAAAAACCATACATTTATCATCCTTAGAGACATTCATGTTTTCATTCAACTTCCCATCAAATTCATTATAAAAGACCACTACTTAATTTTGGGGATCTATTAGTTCAAATACCAAGCTTCCTAACATCTTCTCTGGTATCATGGAACTCACTCATAATATTCCTCTTGAAATCTTGCATAAGGAATGGTGTGAACATATCACACTATAGGGACTGAATCTATAAGGACACATAATTCAATTTTGGGAGAAATTGATCAACTCCACTCTAAAAAGCTGGAACTAAAGGTTCTGAGGTGGAAGTTATATAGGGTTGAAACCTTTCGATGAACTCAAAATAGCTTAATACAACACTTTATAAAGTGTGTAGGATTCCCTTCATTTCAGTTCCGAAAGACTTAACCTCGTCAAGAACATCTTTAGACATGTCTAATTTCACCGTTGAAAGATTCTAGAACATGTACCTTTGAGATACAACCATTCACCACGATCATTTAACTCATACATTGTAGTATAAACATACTTCAAATTACTAACTAGACCATTCACATCCTTAAGCTCTTTGAAACTTACTTTAGAAACAACTTTTTGAATAGGAGGGAATGATTGGAGATTCTTAATCAACTTTTTTTCGGGTTGTCGTTAACCCAACCAACTTTTCAAAATCAACCATGGGAATAAAGGACTTCTTGAGTTCTCTAATATCATCATTAGTATGTTTTAACTTCTCTTTTAGGTCATTATAATATCCAAAACTATTACCAAACTCATTTAGAATATCAGAGGAAAAATATTACATTTTGTAAATTTATGAGATCTTACTAATAGAGGCCAATTTCTCATGCACAATTGGAGGTGGTGATGGTATAGGTGGTGTATGGGAATGTTCAATAGTTTTCATAACCACATCATCAGTTCGATCTTCATCAGCAAGTGATCCAAGGATAATTGGATCTATTGACTGATGCTACACCTCTGGTTTAGCTCTTCCTTCACAATTGGCCTTTCTTCAGGAATAAGAACAGTTGTCTCAATAAATTTCCAGCAGGGGGAGGGGTGTCCAGCAGGGGTTGCTATCCAAGAAGGGCGGAGAGGTGTCCCAGGGGTGGGGGGGCTGTCCAGGCAGGGGGGGTCTGTCCAAGGAGGGGGAGGGGTGTCCAGGGAAGGGGAGGGGTGTCCAGCAGGGGGGGTGCTGTCCAGGCAGGGGGAGGGGGGGTGTCCAGGTAGGGGGAGGGGCTGTCCAGGCAGGGGGAGGGGTGTCCAGCAGGGGGGGGGGGTGCTGTCTAGGCAGGGGGAGGGGTTTCCAGAAGGTGTGGTGCTGTCCAGGTAGGGGGGAGGGGTGTACAGCATGGGGGTGCTGTCCAGGCAGGGGGGGGGGGGCTATCCAGGCAGGGGGGGTGCTGTCCAGGTAGGGGGAGGGGTGTCCAGCAGGGGTGGTGCTGTCCAAGCAGGGGGGGTGTCCAGGAGGGAGGGAGGGGGGGGGGGGGGTGTTGTCCAGGCAGGGGGAGGGGTGTCCAGGTAGGGGGGGCTTTCCAGGCAGGGGGGTGCTGTCCAGGAAGGGGGGAGGGGTGTCCAGCAGGGGTGGTACTGTCCAGGTAGGGGGGAGGGGTGTCTAGGAGGGAGGGAGGGGGGTGCTGTCCGGGCAGGGGGTATGGGTGTCCAGTATGGGGGGGGGGGCTATCCAGGCAGGGGGGAGAGGTGTACAGGGGGAAGGAGGGGGTTCTCTACAGGTAGGGGGAGGGGTGTCCAGGCGGGGGGGGGGGGGGGGGTGTATTAAACTGCATAATGATAAGACTATTTATCTTTATCACCCTATTATCTCAAAGGAACAATATCTCAAAGTCGATCTCTTAGATCCACCCCCCAATTTTGTTATGGCTTGAAATTAAAGCCGAATCCCACTTTAAACAATCAATTATCTTCCAATCTTGGACACATTATTGTTTGACATGTTGTAGTTAGGGTTGCAAGTCACAATTTTTCCATCGATAGGAGAACTCTCTTGAGGTGATACTTAACTTGCAATGCGTAAAGAACACCTATCTTATAAGATGCCACATGAGTCTATTTTGGAAGTGCATGATAGAGATATTGATCATTTAACTTGTACAAGGATGCAACCTAATCCATATCTAGTGCAGAGGAAGGTAAATAAGTATTTATTTTGTACAGCTTGTGTCCTCAGTGCTAGTGGAAGACTACTTGCCTCGGGTCTATAGAATTTATTAGATTTTTAATCACCCAGAAGGGTGTCGTACAAATAGTTCATCCAAAAATTACTCTTCACCCTAAGGAATCCCAAGACCAAGCCTCCCTGCATCCAAGGTACTAATACAGATGAAATCTTCCAAAATATTGTGGCTGCTGCTTGCCAATTTGCTGGAAGGTCAAAGACACATGAAAAACAACATGAAGGGGGGGGGGGGGGGTAATTTTTTATTGATTTTCAGACCCTATAGCCACGGTTTTAAACCGTGGATATTGGTTTATTGCCACAGTTTTTAACTGTGGCTATAGGCCTAATGCCACTATTTCAAACTGTGGCAATAAAGGTTGTCTGTCCTCTTGTATAGCCACGATTCTAAACCATGGCTATAGTAATATTACCACGGTTTGAACCGTGGCTGTATACCTATAGCCATGGTTCAAACCGTGGCTATAGTTCTAAAGCCATGGTTCCAAACCGTGGATATAGGTCTAGGACTATAGCCACACCAAACTTAGCCACGATTCCTCAAACCGTGGCTATTACCTATAGCCACAGTTTGATGACCTATATCCATGGTTTAAAATAGTGGCTATAGCCCTAATTTCCAGTAGTGAAAATTTAGAGAAGGAATAAGAATCTCTTCTAGGGAAAAATCAACAAAATATCATACAATAGGAATATCTTATATGTTGAGTTTATCTCTATCCATTTGAGATAATCACCATTTTCTAATAATAATTAAGAATTATATAATGGGTAAAAATTCCATAGTAAGTTCATATTTATCATTATACTAATTGATGATCAAAGGATGGTTCAAAATATAAAACATGACTTCTTTTCCTCTATAATTAATATATAATTTCTTTAAATAAATTAAATACATGACTAAGATAAAATAAAATTATACTATAGGGAGAATAATGATATTTTTTGGAAGCACATTATCACAAACTTAAATCAGATAAGAATCATATACTTGAGATATAATCATCATACCATTAGAGGATTTCACTACTAACTCAATGTATAATAATTGATGTGGTATCATGATACCCTTATAAAATTATTCATATATGAAATAGTGGGTAGACCCAGAATCAAATAAGACATTAGTAGTTCTCTAGTGTATGGTAGGTGCACATTTCACCACTTAATTATCACACCCACACCAAAAATATAGATCACATGATATTTACGTTTTTATTTAGTTTTTAAGAGATTGTAGACATTGATCATCATTATTATCCTTATGATTTGAGCATTATTTTTCATAATTCCCATACTCCTTGAATTTGAAACACTTTAGTGAGGGTGGTTCATTTATTAGTGGTTTTCCCCTATCATTGGAAAAACTCTTCCCATCACATCAACATTATATTTCTTAATTACCATTATTTCAACACATAAATAATTTACTAATGCACTTAATAAAATTTATTCTATGTCTTCTTCCACACATACAGCACAATGTAAGGCTCATCTCCTTTCATACATGGTATTTATTAATATAATTTCTTTTTAATTCCATATTTTTTTTCTTATCATAAACATGAGATCGAAAGATTAATCTAATATCCATTTATACATTAGAAACACATGAGATGATTTATTCATAAATACTGAAGACCCTTATGGATATATCCATATATAGAACTAGTTTTAATATAATAAATAATCTATCAACCTTACTTTATGGTTTAGTGATAATCTGAAAAGCATACCAAACCATTATTATTAAATTTTCCACATATGCACTAATGGATTCTCTAACCTTATATCTTATCCCAATTAATTCCATATATTTTCTTTTATGATTAATAAAAGGAATTTAATTATTGAAAAATAAAATTCTAAACTCATCTAATTATATAGAGTCAAATTATTCCCATTGTGTTGTTTTCTTGATGAGAGTTCACCATTGATATGGTTCACCTTCCAAATGATAGGCTGACTGAAAATTATTTTTTTATTAAGAAAACACTTTTGAGGAAAACGTGAGAAAACTTAAGTTCCAACAGACACAAACAACAACAAACAGAATATCAGAAACACCCTCACCCAAGCACAGCAGCATCCGCCAACTCCAGAGAAGGACCACTCGGCGATCCCATGCAAGCATGGTCCCTCCCGATGGCAAGCCATCCCTCCGTATCCACCACATCCCTAATGGCCTGTAGAGGAACAAGCAACATGCTCCAGCTCGACCGAGCCGAACTGACCCTTCCGTATTCCTCCCACAGCCAGAACGAAAACTCAACACAGCATAAGTTAAGAAACAAGTAAACTAGAATCATTGAACACCAGATGTATTTTACCAGAGTCAGTGACTCTGAACAGTTTCCAGGATAAACTAGATACCTGCAGGAAAGGATCTCCCCTTATTAGGTCTTCAAAAGAGGAAGTTAGTGAATTCCAGACCTGCATATATTCCTCAAGGCTGATCAACCCCTTATTAAAACCTCCAACCTGGATCGAGTCCTATTTATCCACCCAAGCATACTGGTCCTCCTTAAGCTCCACTTCAAGGTTCCTACCCATAATCTTGGATGCATCTTCTTCCGAGGCGTTGAGATACAACACCTGTTCTGACACCATATCGCCAGAGCTTAGGACCAAATCTAGGGACAGATCATATTGTCCATCTGCCTTTTGGTTATACCTGGCCTCCTTATCTATCTTCTCCACCAAAATTTTCTTTGCTGAATGGGTCTTCATAGGAGGAGGTAAGGAATAGTAATCCTTCCTACCCCTCCTACCCCGCTTCTTCCTGACCCTCCTCAAACCCGATTCTGTTTCGGAGAGACTTCTACAGACCACGTCGCATTCATTCCCCCTTCAACTATCCTCATACTCTGAACAGGTTTTCCCTTAATCCGACCTTCCAACAAAAACCCACCATCACTCCCCCTGTTGTCCTTACCATCCTCAATCCAGGTAGATGGTTCAATTCTATGTTTATCCTCAGCCAGCAATCCATACCTGTTGCTCAAAGCGACTGTACTCCGGACTAAAGAACAAACCCCTAGCAGATAGGCAGCACTCAACCCCCTTGCATCTTCACAGTTAGACTGATCCTGCACCTCCACCCCAGTCCCTACCAGATTGATAGGAGCACCATCCAGGGCCGACCCTACCCCATTGTTCCCTTCCTTCCCCAAGACACAAGTTCTCTCAACATCTGATCCCTCCAGGGAGGCGGGTTGCTCAAAACCCCTGCCCATATATTGAGGTTGTGGGTTCAGAGACTCCCATCCTCTGGATGGCACACAAATGGACTCTGATCTGGAAGGCTCACCTGCAGGCAGAGAGGAGCTCCCTAATGCCCCCGCCGTAGGACCCCGGTCCTGTAAACTCATGCTACTCGATGCCTGAACACCACCCATATCCTTTTTGGGGTCATCAACCACCGCTTCCACCTGAAAATACTTTGCACATACCTGTACTGCCCTTCAATCACGATCCATACCTTGTCGGGTGGAGGGCGGGATAGTTCCATTTCCACACAGATGCGCGCTACGATTGGATGCACCAAGGCGTCGGTCTTCCAATCCGCACAGAGGAAACGGCCTATGGAATTTCCAATTGAACGAAGGAGAGATGGGTTATGAAATGGGAGTGGTAACCCTGGAAGTTGAATCCATATTGCCGACGAGGAGGCGTTGCGATTCATGTTCAGATCGAACGTCCAGCGATGTAAATGGAAAGAAAACCCCCTAACAGATCTGCTAGCACGGGACCAAGCCAAATCCAAGTCGTCTTCATCCGCGAGACAAACAAGAATTTGGCGCGGTCCAAGGAGACCGACAACCGCACAGTGTTTTAGACCCCATTCCTGATTCAGGAACTTTTCGAACACCTACACCGGAGGTCTTTGTCGAGTGAACATCGCAACCAAAGCCGTGGATAGATGCGACGAAGCTTCAAGGAATTCTTTAGAAGAAACCGGAACAACCGGATGACCGTTGCAGAGGCCAGGTACCTTTGGGGAAACGTCAATATTGGGTAAAAAGGAGCGACTTATGTGTACTGCATCCCGAGGAGGAGGAGGAAGAGCTTTCCCCTCCCCCGGACGGGGAGGGGCCATCACCGCCGCCATGCTACTAGGGCATCGCCGCCGCCGAGAGCTAGGTCACCGCCTGAAATGTTTGGATTCCCAAATGATAGACATCCATAATGAATTTTTTATGATTTGAACATTAAGGAATGGAACATATATTTTCAATATTTCTAATCCATTTCTCAATTATTAGTGGATAAATATATCAAATAAAATAATGTGGATGATACCTATGAATAAACCAACATAACATTATCACATCCTTTCCTCGTTTGGAAGCTCAAAATGATTCATGGATTAAAAAACATAAGATTTTATTTTTAATTTCCCATTACATTTGGTTGCATGGGAGGATAAAAAATTCATTTTATATCACATTCAATAATAAAATAGTTCCTTTAGGGTCCACCCATTGAATAAAACTAAAAATAATACTGTAAGGAATAATAATCATAGTGGAAAATCACATATTCGTGAAAAATAATTTATAGGATGTATAAATCATGAAATATTATTTTCATTATATGAAACATTAGATTTAACCATGGTAATAAAATATCATAATCTATTAAAATTATCTATTAAGTTTAAAAAATAAAATTTGAATTAACCAAATAATATCCACCAAGAGTTTCAATCCTAGTGTACAATAAGGGCACACTCAACATGGAAAATAATGGTTGTTGAGATATACTTATCCAACTATTTTTTGGGGTTATTAACTTTATATGAATCTTTTATAAAACAAAATATCTGTTTAATATTGAGATGGGAATGTTTTTCAAAGAAAATAACTCTCCTTTCATTACCATAACATAGAAAATTTGCCTCTCCATAGGATTATCCAAAGAGTTATTAATAAAGCATGTTCATAAAAGTTTTAAATGGAAAGTAAATATTTTTTTTGATAGAAACTATAGTGACCCATACATTATATATATAAATATAAAATCTTATTAAGTGAATATTAAATATATAAAATTATGATCTATTCTAGAATTGTAATGTTTCAGTGTCTTTAGAAACATGGATACATAAAAAATGGATAAAAAATTTTCAACATCATCTCTAATATAGTTATTCATAACTAGAACCCTTTTTAGAAACGTCATACTTAAAAATTTTCATCATATATTGAGGAAAAGAAAATATAATAATGTGTTAGTTAAGATACCCAATAAGGGTAAAAAAGGGATTTATCAATGACCATTTAAACATAAAATGAGAACAATGAGTATGAGAACATGAGCTTAAAGTTTGAAAATCTTACCCAGTAATCATTTGATCTTAAACACGAGTCATGGTTTAACTCTTAGTAGTTAATAAGAGGTGAATAGTAATGCATCAATGAACATGAACCATGAGAAGAAAACATTTTCATAAGATTGTATCACAAAAGAGTGGAATAAATTGTTTACTAAACATAATAATAAAAATTTTATGTCAAGGACACCCAACAATACATTGGAAACATGTTAGTATTGGATAATCACCCATGTACCTGCTTCAGGCATGGGATAACCTCAAGTGTACCCTCTATCAGGATTGGGATAACCTCCCATGTACCCTCATTTTTATTTCTTAGGATAACCTCCCATGTACAATTTGAGCCCATATAACATTAGTCTTTAACCAATACATTGGAAGGATATATTATTCCTAGCTAACCCATCACATAAGCATACATCCATTTCTATATATTCCACAAGATCATAAAAATATTATTCGTAACTTCATTTGGCGAAAATAAAATGGGTTTCATTGCGATTTCATCAACATAACCATACATAATATAGAAATTAATAAACTTTGTATCATTTTATCATATACCTAGTAATGACGGAGTTACATTTAAGTATTTTTTATAGATGAAAAATTCCTTTAAACGGCCATTGTAATATTTTTTGAGGAAAATAAAATATTCATTTTTAAATCACGTATAAAAATATATATTTTTTCAAAATATTAAGGAAAATATCTATTTTAAATAAAAATAGAAATTTTAAAATGTATCTTAAAATCATTGGGCATTCATGATGATTGGAAATTCCATTTATGTCATGTACTTTGAAACCTAAATTCCTTTCACATTTTTTATACAAATTCAAAAAGTACCTCATTCAAAAAATGAAAATAAGTTTCCTCTAAAACCAATTTATAAAAATTAAAACATTGTTAAAATGAATTTAAATAATCATAGGACAATATTTAATAAATTATTGATTTTAAAAAATATGGATTTGGGAGAAAAATAACTTTTGACCGACGAGAGAAATACAATATATTTTCCTTAAAAATGATATTTTGGTTTCTTGAGTATTTAATGTGAGGAATATGAAGGGAAAACATGATTTATAAAGTAATATCCATATTTAAAGAGAATTCATAAGATTATTTTTTGATATATCATGAAATTTCAACATCATAAACATAGTCATAAACAATTCTAATAAACACTGAGATAGTAACATAAATTGCATACATCGAGTACGAATTGCTTCAAAATCATTTTAAAATTTTGTAAAATAAATATAAATCTGTTATAATTATATAAAAATTCACTTACATATTAATAATATAATATATTATCCAATTCTAATATTTCAACACCCATTTGTAAATAATTTCTTATTAAAATCATTTTTTTGTGATAAATGTGTTGTTTTTCATAATAATTCATATTTGATTGTTACAGTACTTTTAAATTGATCTTGGTTATATAATATCCATAGTTTTATTTATCATATAAATATACCATGTATTCATTATTTTTTTTAATATTACATAAAATCTATAGATTGAAAAATGAGTTACACTTTTCATGGAGACGGTAGGACGTACATACACATGAAATCTATTTTCACATTCTCATGGATGAAAAAAAGGAAATGAAAAATAATAATTAAAATTTAAAGAATAATTATTATATTATATATGTAACATGTATTCATTAAATATAAATTTATTACCATCCATGTAAGGAGAAAATGAAAAATGAATCACATCACTTCATAAAGGTTGCAGTCCACACATACACACGAGGGATGTTATCATTTTCCAATGGATTTTGAGAGAACAAGGTAGATATGATATTATAATTTTAGAAGAGTAATTATTTAAAAAATATCCTATATAAACAATAAACCCATCATAATTACCATCCATAAAATATAGTGATTGAAAATGATTTGTATCACTATGTAGAGGTAGTAGTCCACACATATACATGAGTTATACTTTCAACACCCATTTGATGAAACAATTGGTGGATAATAATAGGTACATAATCGTAATAATAATTTATGTATATTTAGTATACTTAAGTTATTATTTTATTATGTATACCATAGGTTTATATAATATAGAAAAAGAAATAAATTGAAAGTGGCTGTATAGAAGAATTCCATCTTCTTTGGAAGGAATCCTTTAGATCCCTTCTTAATGGCCCTTGTAATTGAATTTCAAGAAGAGTATAACCTCTAATTAATTTCTAGGTAAGTTCCACAAATAATTTGGTTTTTTTATGTCAATATATATGAATCATTTTTTTGTAAATAAAATAGATAACATGTGTCCATTTATAAGGGAGTGAAATTACACAATTTAAATTACTAACAAGGTTAGAATATAATTAAGTAATTATAAATACAAATGAATTAAAATTGATATATATTTTTAAAAAGATTATAATGTAAAATTAGTATCACACAAATAAATTTATACATGTTTTGTAATCTTTTTAAACATTATTTATTGGTTTAACCCCTTAGACAAAGAATTTTAATCTTAACCATGATAATAACTTTTTTCTTACTAATGTGTTATAATTTTATTATAAGGTAATAGTGGGATCCTAAATTTATAACGGATGAAATTTAAGACCATTTTTATTATAATTGCACTATTATAATATTTCTAGTATTTCTAGATAATTTATTAAAACATTTTTGTCAAAAAACACTATTAATATCATTTTAAGGACTATTCACATAATTTGATTTTAAAAACAACATTAAAACACTTAAAATCAAATATTAACATTTCACACATCTCTAATATGTTAAATTAATATATAAAATTTATGGTAATGTATAAATCACCCTTAAAATATTACTTTTAGGGTTTTTAAAAATTATCTACATGATTTTTCAATGGGTTAAACAAGAACTTTATTAGTATTGTGAACAAACTTATGATAATTAACTTATAAAAATAAAAAATAAGAAACAAATTACCATAATTTAAAACCTAATTTTTGTTTAAAATAAAACTTTATAACTAAACATAACCTATTTTTATCCTTATATAACTTTTTTGAGATCTTATATTCAAGAGAGATACATTTTGGAATTTTCTTTACTAAAATTTCATTATGAAAGGAAAATGGAACAAAAGTTCCATATAATATAATTTGGGGTATCTATGGTTGAATTTATTCTAAAAAATTTGGTAAAGTAATGTTTTTTGTTGATTTTGAGACATCATCTCAGGGTTTTAACCCTGTTTTATCCATTTTACCTTTGTTGAGGTGATAAATATTTACCACAGTTAATATTCATAATGATAAAAAATAAAAGGGATGTATTTATAAAATTTGATCCAAATGATTCCAAATATTAATTCAATATTTCATGATTCAATATCTAGATATTGAAAAAATAAATTTATATATAAATGCATAAAATTTAATGAAAAATAGCTTTTTTCAAAAGGTCATTTATAAGCATAAAAATTAACTTATATCAAAATCAGGAATATTACTACTTCTAAAGGAATTAATTATGTTGTTAAAAATAAAATGGATCATATTTAACTTTAAGAAAAAATAAAAAATTTAAAGGTACATTTAAATTAACTGATTTAATGAAAAAATGATAGTATTTGAAAAATCCATATTTTTTCTATTCACATAAAAATAAACCATTTTAGAAAAATTCCAAAATTTTATGCTAAGGTAATTTTGATATTTTAAAAATTATGATAATTTTTTAAAATAAATTTTGTTCAAATAGAAAAAATTAATTATATGATTTTATCACCAAATGAAATAAAAATTATTTTTGAGGAAAATGTATTTTTAAAGCATATAAATGCTACTAAATATTGAGTACTTATTTATAAATATATTTTATTTTTATAAAAACATAAATTTATAAATATGATTATATATATTCACTCCACAAATTTAACTACTATGTTATAAGGTTATACTATAACATCGTACATTTAGACTTGGGTTTTTGTATATCACATACTACCATGACAATAAAATTTATTTGAAGATAAATATATCATAAAATATTTGGGTGTTATATGGAGGAAAAGACAACCAATAAGAATTACTCATATTTATGGGTCATTGTATATTCCTCTCCTTTAATCTGTTTATTGGTCCTTAGACTTGATATTATTATTAACGTGTATCGTGAATCATGTACTTTGATGTATGTATGAAGACCATGACAAAATATGCTCGTGGTGAGGTAGTATACATTGGGTGCATTATAAGTGATATGATATTAATTGAATATGTCACTAACGAATTATTCCATTTTATGTTACTAGAATAAGGAATTTATGGATCATTGATTTAGATAGAGTCATCTAATTAAATTCATGGTTATGGTAGTTCATCGAGGATTTTATTTTGGAATGCTAGAGAAAGATAAATCAAGCATATTGGAAGATGAAAAAGTATTCATCCGACTTGATAAGATATCATGAAAAGGATATTATATTACATAATAGTGTTTGTAGGAAGGTTTTTTGTAATTGTGACATTATCTTCTTTCTCTATGAGTGACTTTACATATTACTAGACACTGATCAGGGACTTTAAGTAAGTTTTCCTATTTTCACTGAGAAAATGACATAGAGGGTCACACACTATGTTTATCCATAATCTCATTAAATTTTATTCAATATAATATTACGATTAAACATAAATTTCATCTTTTGGTTTAGTAATTACTCATGTTATATTGATCTGATAAATTCGATCACCCAATTCTCTAGTTTAGAATATGTGATTTGATTTGTATCTCTTATTTATTATTCAAGAGGTAATAAATAATGATTTATTCATTCACCGAGTTTTTTAATAAATTAATATATACACACACATATATATAAATATATTATCATTAATATTAACAAAAACATGTATTCATGATTTTAGTAAATTTACATTTATTTATTTTTTAAAGGAATATTATTATTTTTATTTAAATAAATAATTAATTATTCAAGATTTGATAAATTGTAGGGAGGATTAATGGGCTCAGTTAAGGGAGAAACTATAATTATATTATTTATTTAATATCCTTTTAACTAACATTTATTGATTTATTTAATTTTTTTTAAGTATATGCATATCTAGGGATATAATAATAATAATAATAATAATAATTTTATTATTAGAAATGGGGAATAACTTAGAAATAATATTTGATAAAGGGACTCTGTTCAGTGATGAAATATTAACCCTATATATACATTCCAACTTATATCATTTAGGATTATAGAGTTTTTATGTATAATGATGAATCTTTAGATATTCTCTCAACCCCTAGAGATAATACTCACCCCCCTCTCAAGAATAACAAATAATAAGAGAATCTTATCATTGTGATCGATGAAAAACAATGTGAATCACTGAGTTACTTCAAGAAAACTCACATAATATTAAGAGTGTTGTTCAAATATTGATGGAGAACATGTGGATACAACTATATGAATCCTCTTTGGATTATCCACTGTAATGAACATGAAACCAGGGCATCATTAAAATTGATAAAAAAGAATTATCATGTTTTTAGAAATTATTATTTTGAATTAATTATAAATTAAATGTGAAAGGTCATATCAAGATGATTTTGATCTTCCCTCATCATGTTAGTCAAATAGTATCCATTGAAATTGATTAAAACCCATTGCTGGTCATCAAACCAATGTTTCCTCTATTACCCAAATCCTTCACAATCTATATCTAAATCAGTTAACAAAAAAACAACACACTAAAGAATGGTTCAAGTCCTCCATATATTTTTTTTAAACCAGGAGTTTTTTTCAATATTATAACCATTCCAATCAGAACATACAACAACATCTTGAAAATAAACCCAATATACCTAAATAGTGTGTTAAATAAAACCCTCCTTTGGATTTTTTTGGAAACCAAATATATATTACTTATAAACATAATAGTCCAAAAACTCAAAAAGTGGATATGTAAGCCAATACCATATCAAACAATAACCAACATCACCTCCCTCAGGATCGAAATTTAAAAATCCCACTAAATGGGAAAATCCAAAAACCTCCTAATTTACTCCATCTCATACAATGAATACTCCCTCATTGATAATAAATTCAAATAAATTCATTCATAAGGAAATGAAAACTCCATGATATATGATCTAAGTAACCAACACTAAGACTATATGAGTTATGTTCAGTATGGGAAATAAGATTAATTAATAAAATAATCAATGTCGTCCTTAATATCACTTTTCATTAATTTTGAAAACTCTCCTTCAACCTAAAACCTCCCCTAATCATCACCTTCATAACTATAAAATAAATATTCAATAATTGCAAGGAGAAAATAGGACCCTGTAAAAGGTTTTTGAACTATAAAGTTTTTTTTACATTTCTTAAAATTACATTTTAATAGTGATTTAATTATGATATATGAAACTTGATCAAATGTGAAATATCTAATATAGTACTTCATACTTGTGTCAAATAGTAATGATATACCCTGGTTTCTCTAGATTCAACAATAATAAACACATTGTACTTTTTACCCATTATACCTTTACGACTCAGAGGTCTAAACACATTGATATTGATTATCTATAGTAATTATTTACTTTTTATTCCATTAGTATTGTATATTTTTATAATTATTTAGCCTTGTATAATGTACAAAAATGTGATTCTTGTATCTCCTCAATTGTGGAACACCACTAATAACATTTATTCTTATTGAGTACTTCATGTTTCTCATGTTTATAGGATTAATTATATTGTTAAAAAATTTATTGTCATCCTATTTTTTATAAGACTTGTTTTTTCCTTCCCATTAACATAATAGAAGTTTATATTGGTTCAAACTACTTTCATTAAAATTATTCAATATCCCCCTATGATTATGTTACCCTGCTTTGAAAAATCAGATGCATTCCCCTAGTCATACAATTGAATTAAATCAAGAAAATTATACCTTAATACTTTAACAAAAAACCTCAACATATTTATTTTCTTATCCCCAAAATTGTTTCTCTATCTTAACTTAATTTTAAAAGTAATGTCATTGTCAAACCATAATGTTATATTATCTCCTTTCTTTACCTGCTTCATTTTTTTTGATAAGTTCAATAACAAACCAATAAATAATATTTAGATGCATTAATTTTCCCTCATTTTGAGTTATAATTCAATAATATATTTCTTTATCTTTCCCCTTTTTCTCTTTCCATGAAATTTGTTTCATATAATTAGTGGACATGTAGTTCATCACATGTTCTTAAAAAAATAATTTCTACATTCTTCCAAATTAAAAAATGGTCATGTGTTTTGGTTATATTCATTGTAATATTATTAATATGAATTCCATCATTATGAAATCAACTTATTTTGATGTTCACACCACTTAATATTCTTGATCAACCAAAATATTTGTCTTTAAAACCTCCATAGTATAAATAAGGGTCATAAAACTGGTTTCTTCATTCTCCAATGTTCTAAAACAAAGATATCCTTGACAACCTATTAATTTGAAAAAACATCACCTTAATGAAAATCTATAATAATATATTATATTATTTATAACATCACTATATAAACTTATCCTCAAAAATATACTTGAAGAAGAAAACCTCATTTTTTACATTAATCTATGAACTATAAACTTTATTTTAATATTATATTCCTGTACTTTTTTTCTTTAAGATTTTGTATCCACCAAATTCCACAAACCTACCCAGAAACCCTAGTACCCTGATACCTGAGCTGGAACCAACATAGTCCTATGGAAATTACCGATCTCTATGGGTTAGCGACTAGCACCTGGATTCATACAAGATAAAATTGGGAATTAATTTTCCAACAACACAATGGAAGAAACAAATACATATCAGTGTTCTCAAAGAGAACCCCCAATTAAAAAAGTACCATAAAGAAGAGTAGGTATTTCAACATAAATAACACATCATCAAGTACTCAAAACAAATGAGATAAAACTAAAACATCATAAATGTGTCAACAATATAAGACCAAAGGGTTAGAAACAACCACCTCTTATAAGAGGTGCTTTCCCTTTACTCAAACCTCATAGCATAAAGTCTAGAATTTAATAAAGTAAAACATATGGTGTGAGCTAAAATACCAATAGGATCTCACCATGTGGTCTATAATAAGATGACAAAATAAATAGGCCAAATAATTCTATCATTTTTAATCAAAAAAATCATGGTAATCCAATTTCATATTTAAATCAAAACTTTATTTTCATTTCAAAAGTTGATAAAATTTAATGGAATGGATTAAAAAACATTTTATTTATAATAGTTTATATAAATAAAAAGGAATGATGAAAGTATATCATAATAAATGGAATATTTATTTATATCAAACAACTCTTAGTACCCCATCTTAAAGGAAAATAAAATCCACTCCAACTCAAGGTAAAATTACTTCCACACCAACTTAATGGATAATTACATCCACTTCCACTTAAGGGAAAACAACATGAACTCCCACTTAATGAAAAATTACATCAAATTGATTGAAAATAAATCATTTTGAAGCACTTTAAAATTTAATTACCCAATGTCAATTTCAATTTTCTAATTAAATTCCATGAAAAAAATATGGGGGTTTTCATTTATTCCTCCATTCTTAAAAAAACCAATCGTAGGTTTTGAACAAATTAATTTAATATGTTTTCTAAAATCTATTATAAAATCAATTTCCAATTTCTATCAATTCCCAAATATTCCCCAAATTCCAATTCCATGGGAATTGAGAGTTTTTCTCAAAATCCATCCCAAATCAATTTCCAATTCAAATTAGAAAAGAACAGAGTTTTCAAAATCAAATTTAAAGAAAATTAAATCAAATTAATAAATTCAATGGGTTATTAACTAGAAAATATCAACACAACCACCTACACTAATCACAGAAACAAGTAACACAACACCCCCAATTGGATTTTCCAACTAAGAATGATGAAAACAGATATCAAGGAATAAAACCTTGATTAAAGATAAAAAACAACTGATTTTTGGTCCCAAAAAAACATTTTTATTCAGGAAACACTATTGAGGAAATAAAGAGAGAGAAGGAGAGAAGTAATAGAAGAAGATCACTTACCGAAGAGGGATAGAATGTGTTTCTCCCTGATTTTATCCACATAAGATGATGTTGGGATAAGAAAAAATCGGGTTTTGAGTGCCCCCAATACCTAGTGTTTCATAATACCCAATGTATGGGTTGAGCAAGAGGTTAAATGGGTTTTTGGGAATTTTTAATTTAATTTTCATAAATAAAAAACCCCAATGGCACGGTTAGCTAGATAGGGCCACATGCTTTCCCAAACCATGAACCATAGTCATGCACCCCTATAATGGGGTGTATAGTTTCTACTAGGTAGGCACAAAGTTTGGGAAACCATTCTCTAACCATTAATTTCCCACTATCCAAGGTAGAACAATTTGTACGGCTAGGGGAACATGGTTTTTCCAAACCGTGCGCAACCCATAATTTTCAAAAAATTTAAAAATTCTTATCAAAACCACCCAAGACAAACCCAAATCAAATAATTAACAAGAAAGAGGGTGTAAAAGTGCTTGAAAAATTTAAAAGGATGTCATAACCTCCCCAAAATTGAGGATTTAGGTCCATAGAAATCCTATCAAGAAGATTCTATATCAAAAAGGTGAGGCCATTGATCTATCATTAGTACCCCTATCTCCCACGTCTCATGAGTATTAGAACCATGTTTCCACAAAACTCGAACCAAAGGTATTGTCCTACAATGATGTACCTTTTTCTTAGAATCAACTATTCTGAATCCATGCTCAATCATAGATAAATTAAGCCCAACATCAAGATCACTCTAATTCAAAACATGAGATGGATCAGAAATATGCTTTCCTAGATACAATACATTGAATACATTGTGAATCAATGTAAACTGTGGAACAAGTGATAAAAGATAATACACATTCCTCAAATTCTTAAAACCTCAAAAGTTACCACAATGATGATCAATCTTCCCTTGCCTCCCAAGTCATCGATGACTGAAACAAAATGTAACTTTTAAGAAAACCTGATCACCAACTAAAATTAAAATGTTTAATGATAACGATTTGCGTAGGAATTATAATAGATTTTTGTCCCCAACATTCTCATATGAATCAAATGAATCGTTAATGTCATATCTTGAACCAATCTTGGTCCAACTATGGAAATTTTACTGATCTTTGACAAACACAATATATACTTACAAGGGAGGTTATACACGTACTCAAAAGGAGCCATTATGATCGCAGACTAGTAAATATTATTATAAGAAAACGAAACCAGTCCCAAATGGTAATCACAAGATCCACCAAAATCAAGGATTCCAGAAAGAAGCATATCATCTGGAATATTTATAGCCCTATTTGTATGGGTATCCATATAGGGATTGTAACATCCCCAAATGATAAAGGGTTAAATGACTAAATGATATGACTCATGTCAACTAGCTGCACCTTCCTTTTCGGGAGCCTGTCTGATTAGAACTCCACAGTTAAGCGTGCTTTTCCTGGAGTAGTGATCAGGATGTGTGACCTTCTGGGAGGTTTCCCAGGGTGTGTGTGAGTGAGGAAAAAGCACACTGGAAAGCACATGTGTTGGCCTGTGGGGACAGTCATTAGTCAGATGACCCGTTCGGGCACGTGTGTGGACTTTCTGGTGCACCCCATGTGTTTGTCGGGCAACTGGTGGTACCTGGTAGGCCAGGACCCGACGACCTTGTTAAGGTGGGGTGTCTGTGCTATCACCAAGACTTGGTTGTCGCATTTGGTATCAAAGGAGGAACCCAGCCTTTAGTGTGATGCACTGCCTGGGTTGAGATATAGGGCCCACGACGAGGACATTGTGCTCTAAGGGGGGGGGGGGGTGATTGTAACATCCCCAAATGATAAAGGGTTAAATGGCTAAATGATATGACACATGTCAGCAAGGTGTACCATCCTTTTCGGGAGCCCGTCCGATTAGAACTCCATAGTTAAGCGTGCATGGCCTGGAGTAGTGATCAGGATGGGTGACCTTTTGGGAAGTTTCCCAGGGTGTGTGTGAGTGAGGAAAAAGCACACTAGAAAGGACATGTGTTGGCCTGTTGGGTACTATCATTAGTCAGATGACCCGTTCAGGCATGTGGGTGGACCCTGGGGTGGGCCCCACGTGTCTGCGGGGGCAACTGGTAGTACCTGGTTGGGCAGGACCCGACGGCCTTGTTAAGGCGGGGTGTCTGTGCTGTCACCGGGACCTGGTTGTCACACAGATGATATACCATACTCAAAAGAAATATAGATCCCAACACCTTCTAAAGGCCTTTACAAAATAAAGGAGTCAAATGAGGATCCCTATTAGAGACTATTGCAGATGAAACTATTTTCAAATGAACAATATCCCTCAAATAGAGATTTCCCAACTCCTAAAATTTGGTTATATCTCAAATGGGTATAAAGTGAGCTGATTTGGACAACATATTTATCAAAAAACCATATTGAATTATTCTTTCTCTGGGTAAGTAGAAAACTAACCATAATTTCCTCATATATCTCATCCCACATCCATGTTGGCATTCAAAGTGGCTAAATAAAACCCGAAGGTCTCTTGTGATCGACAATGACATGTTGGAAACTATTACAATAAGAGACAAAATCAACTATGCCTTGTCTCATACCTAGCCACCATAATTGACGTTGAATGTCATAGAACATCATCGTGGTTCCTGGGTGCATTTCCCACTAGGAATTATGAAAAACCCCCATCACAACATTCCTCATAGATAATGACACAGCAAACCGATTCCAGAAACATAAAATACCTTTTTTGGAGAATAAACACTTAGTGAAGGTATCTCTACTAAAAATGGAGTCTCTAATAATATGAAATTCATAATCAGGATCATATTATTTAATAATTATCTTGAGAATAGTGGAGGTCAACTGTACACTGGCCAAGCAGTCCTCATCCCATATTTCTCAAACTCTAATATGAAACTGTGCAATTAGATCCATCAATATCCATTCCTCCAATGATTCCTTCACAAATTGGGTCAGAATATTCCTGGTCAAAGTATCTACTATGACATTTTCATTACCCAAGATATAAGAAATATATAAATAAATTTTTTTAGGTATTAAACCCAATGAATCAAGAATAGATTGAAATATTCTTGAGAGAAGATATAATTCTTTCTCTTATGGAAAGAATACATGGTCAACCATCCTCCAAAAAGGTAATTCTATGAAATATTATGGGAATGCATCATAGATTCATGTTAAAGTTCAATGGTTAGATAATTATTCTCATGCGGCATAAGATTTTGAGATCCAAATTCAATTAATTGATCACATGATAAAATAACATATCCCAAACCCAAACCTGATGTATCAAAGAAGACCACATAGCCCTACCTTGCCTCTAGAAGAGTTAATATCGATGCATTAGTCAAAAGACATTTCATATCAAAAAATAACTCTGATATTTCTTATCGCAAATAAAATTTACTCCCTTTTGAGTTAGGGTAATCATATTTTAATTTATATTTGAGAAATTATTTAAAAACTAGTGATAATATCCTAATAATCCCAAGAAGCATTGAAACTAGAAAACATTTCCTAGTTGTTATCATGTTATAATAGATTTCACTTTCTTGGGGTCAACTGAGATACTATGTTCCAACAACATATTTCCAAGTAACCCGACTTCACGAATCCATAAATTAAATTACAATAGCTTGGGAAAACGTCATTCATTTCTTAAAAATTACATAACTTCCCTAAAATGAATATTATGATACTCCAATGAATTTGAGTAAACCATAATATAATATAAAAATACCACCATGAAAGTATCAAGATACTCATTGAAGTTCATGTCTATAAAATAAAAATTAGACAACATTAGAGTTGGTTAGACCAAATGGAGTGACAAGATACTCATAATGGAAATACTTTCTCAGAAAGTTAGTTTTATGAATGTCATATTCTTTTAGTCTCAAATTGTGATAACCAAATCAAAGATTAATTTTCTAGAACCCCTTATCCCCTTTAAACCTTCCAAACTAGTGATCAATCCTTGGAAATGGATACATGTTCTTTTTCATAACTCTATTGAGCTTTTGGTAATCAACACATAAGCAAAGTGACCCATTAAATTTATTAGAAAAGAGAACAGGATCATCCCATGGTGATAAACACTAGATTATAAAATCTTTCTCCATAATATAATTCAATTGAGTCCTAAACACTTTTATTTCAGATGCTTATATATGCAAGGAAGGTATAAACAATGGTTGGGTACCAGGCACTAAAAAATGGAAAATATACCTCCCTTACTAGTAGAAAACTGGGAAAGTAAGAAGAAAAAATATTGGGAAACTAAATGACAACTGGGGTAGATCTTTACTCAAATATTATCACTCTATATCAAAATAAAACACTGATATCAATATGCCTAACTCTGGTTTAGACTGTCCAAATCTACTCAAACTCAGGTCTCACTCTCTCTGAAAGATAAAACACACCCCATCAGGATCGGTAAAGGAGACCCATCAAAGATAATAATCAATTAAAGATTTATTAGAAATGTTCCAATTGATCAAGATTATTTCATCAATAGGATTAATATATAGAACAAAAAAATCCTTTATAAGATAAATCTCTGATAAATAGAAGACACTATTTAGACAATGAATACCTTTCCCTCTCTTCATTATGAGGGGTGAATTAATATCTATCACATAAAATAAAAGATCTATAGGAAGATTTAATAGGCTAAAAATATGAGTCAAAATGAATGAATGATATTCAAAAGCATCAATTGAAGTAGTCACTAATGAATAAACTATTGTGATGGTACCTATCAGATACACTAGACCTATATTGGCTTCCTCTAGAAACTCTTCCATAGCATGAGGAAGATTTTCTCAAGATTCCTATGATTGGGACACCTTAGATATTGAATCTTATGATTGAACCATAATATGTTATGAAGTAGATGATCCCATTCCTCCACGAGGAGTATAATAGATATGATATAACTTTTTCAAGTGACCTAAGTGTCCGTAGAAACCACATATCGTTGGTTAATTAATGAAAACCAATTTTGAGTGACTAGGTTTAGAAAACTAGAAACAAATGAAATCTTTTCTCCTATGAATTGTATAAGGTCTAGAAAAACATGACTATCAAGATCCACCAAGAGACTCATCACACTTTCTCTTCCCATTATGGGAACTAAAAAAAATTCACTAAAAAAATAAGTCTCTTCAAACCTGACTTACAGAACAGATCTGGTTCAACCATCAATTCTATACCCATCACCAAAACATAAGAGGAGAGGTTTTGAAAGAAAACCTAAGAACAAGTATTAAACATGTTTTTTGCAGTAGGAAAATCAAGAGGGGGGTGAATTGAGTACCTATAAAATTTTATATCTAAACACTTATTTAAAAGTTTCCCAATTTGAAATAAAAAATGGCCTAGTTAACTACAATAGCAGATTTATATAAGTTTTTATTTTTTAAAATAATTCTCACAGGGTTATTAGTTCACAGTTAAAACAATATAGATTATTATTTTAACTTTTTATATCAATATACTAAATCAAATTCTAATATAAATAGTATCTATGATTAATTATAAAAGTAAAGTGAATTTTTCTGATTGAATAAACATACTAGATAAAACTAAACTTGACATAACATAGAAGAAATAAAATAAGAGGTTCAGTCCCAACCAGAGACATAATCCTCTCCACTTAGTGATCACCTAACACCAAGAAGTTTATATAAACAAACATTTATCGACATCCTAGATTAGATAAAATAAATAAGTACACATTGTCTAGGTCAACTAAACCCCTTCCATAATTTTTGTGTGAGTTTTAAAACAAACAGGCGACACATGAACCTCTTCCACTGTTTTCCATAGGAGTGTAAGTTTTAAAAAGATGGGTTGTGAAGATATCATTGTATCATCCAGTTTTGCACAAGAGTCAGTGTGTGTTCCTAGAACCAAGATACACACACCACTCTAAATTTTGAAACAATGCACTAGAATAGAAAAATATAGAGAATAGAGTTTAGAAGGATGTGTGTGATTGGGAATGTAGCTTACGACTCCTTCTAAGTTATTTTGAAATGCATCACGAGTCGTCTTCTAGAAATAGACTCCAAAATATTGTGTCTTGAGAGATTCTGTCTTTTGTTTTAATTGAGCTATTAATGTTCATGATGAGTTCTTCTCCGTTATTTTCTTATTGCTGCAAAGGGTTCTTGGACTTGAGTTCTCTGCAGTATCACCTATTGTGAAAAACAAGAAGTTCTTGAGTTCTTTTCAGGCACATGAGCAGCTCTCTATATTTCTCTAGTCGTGATTCTACCTTTTTCATTTGGTATTCTATTTATAAACTTTAGAATACAAGAAATTTGATATAAATTGTTTCTAGTTACCTCATAAATCCTACTACACTCTAACTTCTATTAAAAATTGTCTAGAAAATACAGAAAAGGTAATTAATATAATTAGTAGTACTATGTTTCACAAATATGATTGTTAGAATAAATTTTAATTTAAATGAAAAAGAGATGATGGCGTATTAGGAATGGTAAGTAAAGTAGTAGTGTATTAGAATTGGTGTCTCAGACTTAGTGCATTCTACAATCTGGAATAGTGAGTCAGGTAGCGATGACTTGGGAACGGTAGGTCATTCTGACGATATGTCGACTTGACGGTGATTCATTCTATCAGTAGCTCATATAGGTAACTCATACATAGTGAAAATTATGATTCCATTGGTAAGTAATTTTGTTGGTAGGTTGATGCAATAGTGACTCATTGTATTGATAGATTAAGTTACAATATGTCATCTTTTGTGAAAATTATGAGTGAAGCTATCGATAGGTTGAACAATCGTGACTTAGTCAATTAGTAGCTTGAGTGACGGTGTCTCATCCTTTGTCAGAATTCAGAATTTGTGCTGATGGTGAGACAAATAACAATGACATATTATCAATAATTCTACGTCAATGGTAGCTCATACTTATCCATTTTCTTTATTTGTTGGATGTCCAATAGTGAGTCAATATAAATGGTGACTCAGAATTAGTCAAATATTAACAACCTGTCTTATGATGTGAAATACTAACATAATAGATTAAGATGAAAAGTAAACATGAGAAAAAATTATTTAATGTAATTGAACTTAATTAAGAATTATTTTTGATAAATAAAAATAGAGGAGGCCAAAAATATTCCCATTTGATGATAAAAAATCCTAAAATTAATAATCGATTCATAATGATCAAATTAGAAAATAACTATTCTATATAACATGTCATAAAGATCATGAGAAAGTAAATTATTGGATAAAGAAAATCAAATTAAAATTAGTTTCCATAATATTTCTCCTTTTTTATTTTAATTCCATACACATTCTCCCCCTTTTGATATTATCAAAAGGAGAACAAATAAGAAAAAAAAATAAAGAACATAAAATAGAGGAAAAGAGATAATACATTTCATGATAAAAAGAGAGAAAATTTGATGTGAAACTGAAGAAAATTACATCCCTATGAAAGATCAACCAAGAATCAACTATTTTCCAAAGAAGGATTAATGAATAATTTTCCCTTATTAACAACAACAGGTGGAGGAATAGTAGGTACAATATGGGATGATGTATGTCGATTATGAATGGAAACTCCGGAATGTATAGTATGGGTCTTTGTAGAAGAAGTAGGGGTTGTAAGATATCAAAAGTTGACAGGCCTTAGACGACTAAGATACTAATAAGTAGACATGGTAAAAGGATAAAGGCTTATAGGCAGAAGAGAAAAATGGTTTCTGGTAACAAAACTCCAAACATAGGATCCCCAAATCTATATATGGATCCTGAAGGTAGGTTCTGAGTTAGAGGTCTACTAGGGAATGCTTCTGGAGTGAAAATTGTTGTACTTTGGGCATACATGTATGGCTTCAATAGGTTAATTAAAACCATTATGATCTATCCACCTTTCTCCATTTCCATAGTAAAATCATCTTTATTCTCTATAAACATCTGAAGTGTAGGTGTAAGATCCTCAAGCTATTTGGCATGTTATTGTGAGGCTTGTGTGATAGGAGAGAGCCTCAAATTCTCAAAAAAATATTTGAAATGACTATCAAATTTATATTTGTATAAATACTTTTAAAGTAGAAATATACTCTCTTTAGGGTCCCTTTTTGATTATTAGTTCCCCCTTTCATGTAAAACCTTACCACATCATATATATGATCACTATTATATTTTATAATTCCTAAGTTCTCCAAATATGAACTACCCAAAATATTCTAAAGTTATTCTATTTTGAATGATCTAATAATATCACTATTATAAGGCTGAGTAAGAGAAGTAGAGGTTGAGGCTTCATTTAATATATCTTTGACTACTGATATCAAAATAGCGAGATCAATATTTGGAGGAGGACATATATCATCATTAGAAGATGTATCTTCTTGAAATTTTGAATTTTTTTCCATGGATGTTGCATACTCAGATAGAATCCCTTTTATAATAAGAATTATAGAATCCAACTCATCACTTAAGCTATTATTTTCCATCCTTACTTCATGATGTTCAGAAACTATATGTGGTTGAATCCAAGAGGCAATTTTTTTTAAATAATAGTAGCATCACTTCCACTAATTCTAGTCATAGACAAATATTGCGTTTGAAGTATCTCTAACAAATGATCACAAATTCTCGTTAAATACATTGAATTCATGTCAGATTACATAATCTGCAGGCACATGTGCAATCAAAAGAGTAGGAACAGGAGCGAGAATGAAATATATGAGCATTAACCACTCTTTCAGCCAAGGATCCTTTAGGATCAAATGTCTCATCATCAAAATATGGACAATCCAAGCCTAAAGTGATATATCTAGGGTACTTCTACCTTTCAGATACTATTATATCAAATGGAATGAGGGTGGAAACATTAATTATTTGATACTTTTTCTCCCCCATCAATTGGTGGTTCCATCACAATAGGTGATTTGTTTCTATCATAAACTAGTTCTTACACTTGTGAAAATGGAGCTACTTCTTTGGAAAAAATTTACTTAGGATCCCTTTTAAGTTCCAAAATATTCTCCTTAATAACCACCGAGTCTAGGACCTCTTGAGGTTCCATGACTAGTTCTTGTTACAATAAAATGATTTCAGCTAGATTTGTAGGTTCCCCACCAAGACCATGATCAACTACTGGATGATGAGGTTCTCCATCAGCTTTACAATTTTCCTCCTTTTCCTATTCTTCTTCATGTTCATCATATCCACCTTCATTTATAGACTCTTCTTATTCAGACAATTTATTCTCTTATTTTTCTTCATCCTCTTCTTTAGCTTCCCCATTATCATCTTCCCTATTATCTATCTCTTTTTCACATCCACTTTCACTTTCCCTACCACTAGCGTACTTATCTTTTTTTGATTCCTCTATCTCTTCATCAGAATCCTCATCTAGGGGAGGTTATTTGATAAGAAACCTTTTTGGAGGGCTAGGAGATCCAAAATTAATTACTTCTAGGATTTTTTTTAGTTCACTCTTAGCATCAATAGGAGAACCTTTTACTCTATATTTCTTAGCTTGACATTCTTCTTCCTATATTTACTATGCCACTTCATCTTGTCTAAGACCAGGGTCATCCATATCTATCGGCCTAGTGGGATTTTGAATAGGATCAAAATATTCATAAATTTTCTCATTATCCTCAACCCACTACATCTTTTAGAGATTCCAACTAATCTCGTTTTTTTCATACGGATTTGTTAATGCAAAAATGATCATAGTTAGTCATTATTTCTTCTTCTTTATTTAGAACTCCCTTAGTTTTTGGAATTATAGAAATTAGCTTAGAATAAAATAGGATTATTTTACTTGGATTTTAGATTAATAATATCACTCATTTAGACCATGGGGTATCTGCAAAAAATGATCTTGTGTTATTCCTTCATCATATACAACAAATAGACATCCTGATATTTCAAGGAAAAAATCCCCCTTTCCAGGGACACAGTTGATGATGAATAAACTTAAATAACAAATAGAATTCACCATATAGCTCAGTTTCTATAGGAATTATTGGAATAATATCACTTTTCATCTCAGTTAGGGATATTTCATAACTAAAAATATCACTTGGAGAAGGAGTAATTCCTTCCTAATCATAAAAAACACATTCATGAGGTAGCTTCAAATATTCATCCCATTACATAGAAGAGAATGTAATCCTTTTTATACCAATTTTGGACTTGATCCATAACTCCTTAGTTCATTCAAGAATAAACATAGAATATATATAAAACTCATTCACTAGTTTCAGATAGAGAGGTTGTGTGTTTTTGGGGAACCAATCCAACCAACATTGTTCTAAATGACAGAATTACTTTATAATAGACATTCTACATGCACTTTCTTCTCTTGTATGACTATTCTATTGGAAATATCTAGGTTAACAAGTTTGGGCTTTAGAGCATGAAAATCCCCTTTTATCTTCTTTGAATGATCAGACACATCCGAAAACATATCAGGTAAATGCTTCACTCGAACCATTTGAACGATTCAAAAGGATTAATTCGAGGGGAGATGGTAGTGAAGGTTTGGGAGAAAAGGGTTCTATTTTTTGAGAGGAGTAAGTGAGAATATTATTTAGATAAATTCAATATTTATCATTTAGGTATTTCTAAAGCATAAATCAAAAAAGAGGTGTAACATAACAAGAAATAAATAAATCATTGAATTTGTGTTTGAGCAAAGAAATGACTATGTAAATACTATGATTAAGTCTCAATGGTGAGAGAAAATAGTGAGTCCTCAAAGGCGAGTCACTCAAAATTGATTATCCCAAACTCTTGTCTGATGTAACTCATTATCTCAGAATTTTGTGGATTAGTAAAAATATCTGCAAGCTAATGATCAGTGCCAATGATTTTGAGAGTTATATCACCTTTTTGATAATGATATCTCCAAAAGTGATGTATTACAACAATATGCCTTTTCCTTGAATGAGAAAATAGATTCCTAGAAATGTTAATAGAACTTTTGTTTTCACATTTTATTAGGAAATTCATAAATTGATATACATAGTCTCGTAATGTGTGTTTCATCCACAAAATTTGAGCACAACAACTACCAGCAGCTATGTATTCAGCTTTGGTAGTAGATAATGCAACAAAATTTTGTTTCTTACTACACCAGGAAACTAGATACAAGCCCAAAAAGTTACATATTCTAGAGTTTATTTTCTATATCTAACTTGAAATTACAAAATTCAGCATCATAATAATTAACTAAGTCTAATGGTTGTCCTCTAGGAAAGAACAATACGAAGTTGGTGGTATATCTAAGGTACTTGAAAATTATTTTAACAGCAAGAATATGAGACTCTTTAGGATTTTCTTGAAAATTAGAACACATAAATAAACTAAACATAATATCAGGCAGGATAACAGTCATGTAAATAAGACTTCCAATCATACCTCTATAATTGGTTTAATCCACTGGTTTTTCATCTCCATCAAGATCCAATTTATAGGTGGTACTAATAGGTGTATCTCTAATTTTAGTGCTATCCAAGTTAAAAAATTTTAAAATATCTTTTGTATATTTACATTGATTTAAAATAATACCTTCTTTATTTTTAAAAATTTGAAATCCATGAAATAATTTAGTTCACACATTAAACCCATTTCAAACTCATTTTGAATCATTTTTGAAAAACCAACAGATACGGATTTTTTTCAAGATCCCAAAATAATATCCTCAATATATATTTGAATAACTGAAACATCATTAAATTTTTTTTATGAAAATATTATAATCAACTATACATTTTATAAAACCTTCAGAAATAAGAAAAGTGATGAGCCTATCATATAAGGATATTGGAGCCTATTTTTAACCATACCGTGATTTTATTAATTTGAAAACATGATTTCAAAATTTATTATTTTTAAAATTGGGGGGTTATTCAAAAATCATACTCAACTATATAACCATTCAGGAATTCACTTTTGACATCCATTTGAAATTTTTTAAAACTATGATGTGTTGCATAAGATATTCGTATTAATATGAATTCATGTCGGGCTACATGTGAAAATATTTATTCATTGTATATTCTTTCATATTGACTATAAACTTGTGCAAATAGTCTGGATTAATTTCTTATTATTGTTCTAGCTTCATCCACTTTGTTTCTAAATACCCACTTGGTGCCTATTGTCAAGGTGCCTTTGGGTATATCAAAAATATTCTATAATTTTTTTCTTTCAAACTCGTTTAATTCATCCTGAATATAAATTATCCAAAATTCATCATTGATTGAATAATTGATATTTTTTGGTTCAAGATGTGACAAAAATACATGATGTTCAACATGATTTCTTATAGAATCTCCAGTTTGTGTTCCATTGTCTATGTCTCCAACTACAGTATCTAAAGGATGGGTTTTAATGGTTCTAAAAGTCCTAGAAAATGAAGAGCACGTCACTTCAGGTTTATCTATTAGTTTGGTTTCCTTTTGTTCAGAATCTAATGAGTTTATAAAACTGAGTTTCATATATTGTTTAACAATATAATCAGAAGGTTTAAAATTTAGGTCTAGACTAGACATATTATCTTCAAGATTTTGTAGGGAGGTTTTGGGCTCATGTGGATCTGTTTCATCAAACATGTCATGCACAGATTCATCCAAACATTTGTTTCTCTTATTAAAGACTCTATATTATTTACTATAGATTGAATAACATAGGAAAATTCCTTCATCACTCTTGGAGGAAATGTTTTCAAAATTATATTTTTTTATTGAGAATAATGACTTTTCAACCAAAATCATTTAAGTAATTAACCTTGGGTTTCCTATTATTACACATCTCATAGGGAGATTCATTTAGTATAGTTATAATTAAAAATATATTGATTATATAAAAAGATGCATTCACAGCTTCTTCCTAAAAATAAACAGGTAAAACAAATTCGTTAAGCATAGTGTGGTCTATCCCTTGTAAGGCTCTATTTATCTTTTCTATAACTATATTATACTAGGGTTTCCTAGGAGTATAGAAGTTATGACTATATCCATTTTGAGAATAAAATGATTCAAATTATTGATTTTTAAACTCACTTCCATGGTTACTTCTTAATTTTTTTTATCCTAAGTCCACTTAATTTTTCTACTGAGCTAGAAAACCAGGTGAAATAAGAGAAACCCTCACTTTTTTGTGATAAAAATAAGGTCCAAGAATACCTAGAAAATTCATCTACTAAAAAATATACACAGTGATTCCCTTTTGAAATTGAAAGTTTAGAATTTCCAAACAAATCCTTGTGAACCAACTCATGAGGCTGAGAATTTGAAACTTAATTCTTTGGTTTGAAAGATACATTAAGTTTTTTTTTTAATTTTGGAAAATGATTACAGAAGTTATTATTTAGAAACTATAGTTTAGGTAGATCCTTAAAAACTTTGTTTCTAGTAATCTTTATAAGATATTGAATGTTACAATGGAATAGTCTCCTTTGAAAGAGCCAAGAATCCTTGTGAAAAGAACTTAAGAAAGAAACAATACGTGAGACTAAGTAATCCAGATTAACAAAATAAACATTTTCATTTCTAAAATAAGTAAAAACAAAATCATTATTAGGATTGAAAACATTAGAAAAATCATTTTAAAATTTAACATGAAATCTATCATTACATAACTATGAAATACAAAGAAAATTGAACTTAAGACCATAAATAAATAGAACTTTAGAAATTAAAACTGAGTTAGTGTTATAGATTTTCCCAAGGATAATGATTTTTCCTTTTTCATTGTCCCCAAAGTTGAAATGTCCACCATTAATATTTAGGAGATTATTGAATCTTTATTAATCCCCTATCATGTGTCTTGGATACCCATTGTCTAAGTACCATAATATTTTATAGGAACTATTCAAATAACATTAAAAAAAATAGTTTCAGCAAGAAAAGACTTTTATACCAATATTTTCATGGGTCTAGTAATATTAGTGATTAATGATTTAGGAACCCATATTTTCTTCATGGGTTTCCAATAAGAAGTTTGTAAAGTTTTGGAAAAATAAACTCAATTAGGTCCAGATTAACTAAAAGTAGTAAAAGTTGTTCCACTACTAGAACTTGAAAAAAATTATCTAGAACTAGGCATAAAACTTAATTTTATAGATTTGGATACAAAATTTGTATTAAAAATAATTATTTTCCCACATACATAACTAATACCAGTAGAATACTTTGGAGAAACTTTTTTCCTAGTATTTGAACAAAGGTATATTTACTATTTTTAAATATTTCTAAATTATTCTTTAATTTTTCATTAAATGTTTATGTTTAGTGTTCTCATTGAGAAGTTGAGCATTCTTCCATTTTTCTATAATGAGTTTAGAATTAACAGTAGTATTAAGAGAATGTTGTTTCATGAGAGATTTTTCTTTATCTTTTAGTTCATTGTAGGTATCCTCAAGAATTTTGAAATATTCAAACATTTATTTATTGGTAATATTTCTTGAATTGTAAGATTCAAATTCATCTTTAGAAAAATAAGAGTTTTGTACAAGAGATGAAAGGGTTACCACATATGTGATTTCATAAAATAAATTTTGTATTTGTTATCCTTTTCATCGTGAGATGATTCATATTCACTTGATTTATCCTTATAAGCACTCTATAGAACCTTCAATATCTTCTTGTACTTTTTATCCTTGTTCTTATACTTCTTCTTGTACTTCAACTTTGGAAATTCAGTCTTCACATGTCCATTTAATTTTCATTCATAGTAGACTATAGAATTGGTGTTATCTCTTCTTTTCCAATCCTTTTCCCAGTTACCTTTATTATCATACTTCCCTCTATAGCTAGGATTTCTAAAGAAGTTATTCTTTTTATAAAATTTCTCAAATATCCTAGATAATTGATCCAGTTCCCCATTAATGTTAGTTGATGAATCTTCATTACTCGAACATTCAGTAGGACCTGAAATTTTCTCTTTTTTCTTGGTTGCAGTAGTGTGGAGATCCACTAACTTTCATTTAGGTTTATCGTCTTATTCCCTATTAACTTAAATTTCTTCCTAAAACATCATCTGTTTTACAATAAGTTCCTTTACAGTTAGTTCATTGATGTCACAAGATTCTCAAATTGATACTGAGATCCCTATTCACCTTTCTAGAAGATATCTCAAGATTCTCAAGATCCGTTCTTTTTTAGTCACTGTCTTTCCCAGTAAGGTCATTGTATTGACAATATTATTGAACCTAAGCTATATGTCTAAGATAGAATCATCCAACATCACTTTGAAATTATTTTATTTAATAGTTTATGTGTTAAGACTCATTTCCTTAACATTAGTGTTTTCTTTATGGAAAATAGCTAAAGTATCCCAAATTTCAAAGGTTGTTTTACATGAATAAATCTTATTAAATTCCTCATTTCATAGAACACATTACAATTAATTCATAGATTTGAAATTATTATTGTATTCTACCTTAGTTGGGCCATCCCAAGTGATTATAGTAGTAGAAGTAATCTTATATTAACATACAATTGAATACCATATTTAAAAACCCGTGCTATCTAATTTCATTTTCATCTTGATTTTCCATTGACCATAATTTGTGCCACTAAATTAGGGTGGTCATTTGGTAGAAACAACTTTCTATCTATTATCCATGTTAAAGAATTAGAACAAGTTTTAATGAACTATAAATTCTAAAGGCACATAAATATTGAGATATTTTAAAACACAACTAAAATCACAGATGAAAATGTTTAAAAACTTTAGAAAAAATTGAAACTCATAAAGTAAGAAAAGTTTCTCTAATACCAAATGTTCGTCAGAGTAGGAAACTCAAGATTGGGGGGGAGGAATTGAGTGAATATAAAACTTTGTCTAGAACACTTATTTAAAATTTCCCCAATTTGAAATACAAAACAACCTAGTTAACAAAAGTACCATATATATATATATATAAGTTTTGGTCTTTTAAAAGACTTCTTAAAGAGTTATTAGTTCTCGGTTAAAACAATATTGATTGTCATTTTAACTTTTTAAATCAATCTGCTAAATCAAATTCTAATATAAAAACTATATAATATTAGATTTCATTGTAAAGTGATGTTTTATGATTGAATAAACACAGAATAGAAAATTAATCTTGAAATAACATATTAAAAATAAAATAAGAGGGTCATTCTCAAGTATATACTTCATCCTCTCCACATGGTGATCAGCTGCCCCAAAGTAGTTTATATAAATAAACATCGATCCATACCATAGATTGGGGTAAACAAAAGAATACACACTATCCTAGTCAATTGGAGCTCTTCCATTATTTTTATGGGAGTGTTAAAACAAATAGGCCACACATGGACCTCTTCTATTATTATTTGTGGGAGTTTATGTTTTAAAAATATGGTTTGTGAATATATCAATGTATCTTCCAATTTTTCACAGGATTCAGTGTGTGTTCATAGAACAAAGGGACACACACAACATGAAATATAGAAACAATTCACAAGGAGAGAAAGATATAAAGAATAGATATTAAAAGGATATGTGTGATTGGAAATGTATCTTTCGACTCCTTTGATGTTATGTTGAAATGTAGCTCGAGTCGAATTCTAGAAACAAATATAAAAACAATGTGTCATGAGAGATTTTGTCTTCTATTTTCAGTGAGTTATGTATGTGCATGATGAGTTCTTCTACTTTATTTTCTTGTTGATGCAAAGGGTTCTTTGATTACAGTTCTCATTAGTATCGCCTATTGCGCACAAAAAGAAGTTCTTGAGTTCTTTTCTAGTGCACGAGAAACTCTCTATCTTTCTTAAGTCACACTTATATATTTTTGATCTGGTATTTACTTTATAAATTGCATTCAACAAGAATCCTGGTCTCAATCATTTCTAGGTACCTCATACCTCATTCTACACTTTGAAATCAATTAAAATTTGACTAAAAGGTCATTAATATAATTAGTAATACTACGTTTCACAAATATGACCATTTGAATAAATTTTATCTTAAATGAAAATGTAAGAGTTGATGATGTATCAATAACGGTATGTCAGGGAGCGGTGTATTAGAACCTATGTCTCAGACATAGATAATTATGCAATTTGGAATAGTGATTTGAGTAGTGGTGACTTATGAATGGTAAGTTGTTACGATGGTTGGTCGAATTGAGAGTGACTCATGATATCAATAGCTCATATAATAACTCATACTTAGAAAAAATTATGATTCCATAGGTAAGTCATTTTGTCTGTAGGTTGATGCAATAGTGACTTAGTGCATCAGTAGCTTGAGTGGCGGTGTCTCATACTTCATGAAAATTCCTAGTTGAGATATCATTAGGTTGAACAATAGTGACACAATGCATTGGTAGATTGATTGATGGTGTCCCATCCTTTTTCAAAATTCATCATTTGTGCTGACGGTGAGAAATATTACCATGAAATATTATCGGTAAGTCAATGTCAACGGTAGCTCATACATAGCCATTTTTTCCCTCAGAAGGATTTCCAACAGTGATTACACTTTAATGGTGACTCATACTTAGTCAAATATTAGAAAGATGTCTTAAGATGTGAAAAATGACAGAATATATTTATAAGATAAGTAAACAAGAGTAAACATAATTTAACTTAATTAAGAAAGATTTTTTTTTTCATTAAAACCAATGGAGGCCAACATGATAGAAGTCCCATGTTGAACGGTCAAATTATTATCTATTCATTCAATACTATATCAGGATAAAATGAAAATGAATTAGTGAATCAATTCAAATATTATATCATGGTATTATTAGTCTGTTAATGTCTAAAAAAATCTATATTCTTAGCTAACACCATTGAATATAGATAGAACTAGTCAGTTAAAAGAACATAAAAATCATTCCACTATAAGCCATCATTCTTATTCATCGTCACCATCAAGTCCAACTATATCCTGATAGGTCCCTCTATAATACAGGTGGTGCACTTCTCCTTGATCTCATTAGGTTTCTCCATGAACTAAAACAAAATCTCAATCTTTTTCAACCAATCCTCATCTTATTAATGATCAATTTATCCTTGAATCACTAGTATTTTTTTAGTGAAGGAACTTCTAATAAAGATGTTAGAATTAATATGTGAGGGGTTCCCTGGATGAATCCTGAATGAGAATGGGTATATGTGCCTATCCCAAAGCTTGGACATCAAATATGATGACCTCAACTAGATTCTTCTCCACAGAAGGATTTACACACTATGGTTCACTAATAGTTTCTTGCTGAATCCTTTTCACACATCTTCTTAGAGACATGATGATACAAAAAAATAGAAAAAAAGAAGACATTAAAATATTACTCAGATAAACACTCAAACAAGAACCACAAGAAAAATAATCCAATCATATAGATAAAAAATTACATTTCAATCTATCCATATTAAAAGCAGGGAAAATACTAGAACAAATCCTCAAGAACACTTTATCACGACACCCTTGGAAACTTAAGGATCATTACAAATATAAAAGTTTAAAAACTAGCTTGAAGCAACCTATTAATTCACAACATGATTTCTCAATTGAATACTAACATCAAGATGAGATTCTTAACCTACATTTGATTAGAATTTTTCATGAACAAGATTGGATACCATGGTACCCAGATACCCAATCCGAAACAAACAAATCCCGAAGGGAGTTCTTAATCCCAAAGGTTCGGTGACTAGAACCTAAAATTATATAAGTTGAATGTTGGAATGAATTTGTCAAAAACACAACATATGAAATAGATACATATCAACATGGTCAAAGAAAAAACCCAAAGGAGATAGTACTAGAAGATCAAGTACGTATATCAAAACCCAAACAACACATCATCAAGTACTCAAAACAAATGAGATAAAACTCAAAAGCCCCAAGAAATAAACACTCCAAGCCTAAAGGGTTAAGAACATCCACCTTCACCAAGAGGCACTTTCCCTATACTCAGACATAGTAGGAGAAAATAGAAAAATTCTATAATTGAATGGTAGTGTGTGATATAAAATCATACTATGGTCTCACCAAGGGTTCCCTAATAAGATTTCATAATAAGTAGGCCAAATAATGATTTTAATAAACAAAATAGATATAGTAGTACAATTGCATATTTAAATAAAAGCATATTTTTCTTTTGAAAATAGCGAAACATTTCAAGAAATGTATTAATTTTTAAATATAAAAGAGTTTATAAAAATAAAAATTCATGAAGAACGTAATTTAGAATGAATAGAATATTTATATATATCAAATAAATCATAGCACCCCAACTTAATGGAGACATAAATCCTCTCCTAATCAAGGGAAAATTACATCCACTCCCACATAATGGAAAATTACTTCTACTTCCACTTAAATGGAAAACTACATCCACTCCCACTTAAGGGAAAATTACATCAAACAGAATGAAAACCAATAATTATAAGACAATATAAAATTTGATTTACAAATATCAATATCAATATTCCTATTAAATTGCAAAAACAAACATGTGTTTCTTAATCAATTCATTCATTTTTAAATAAAACCAACCATATGTTTTATGAAAATTAATTTAATTGAGTTTCTAAAATCAATATGAAATTTCTATCAGTTCCCAAATACACCCCATATTCCAATTCCATGCGAATTGAGGATTTTTTTTAAATTAAATTTCCACTCAATTTAAAATTCCAATTCACAACTAATTTGGTTTTTATATTCCAATTAAAAGAAAATTATATCCAATCAATAAATTCAAGGTTTTATTAAATGGAAAATCAAAACAAAACCACATACCTTAATTATAGAAACACATTTCACAAAACTTAGAATGGGGTTTTCCAAAAATGAACTACGATAACATAGATTAAGGAATCAAACCTATATTCAATATAAGAAAAACAAGAGTTTAGAACCAACAAACTCATTTTGATCTCACTAACCCTACACAAAAATAGAGAGATATAAGGAGGGAAGGAATATGAGAATATAACTTAACGAAGAGGGATAAAATGAGGTTTTCCACACATTGATCTTCCTAGGAAGGGGTGTGAAGGATAAAAGAATATGTTATTCAAAGCCACAAATACCTAGGATTTAGTAATACCCCATGTTAGGGTTGAAAATGAGTTTAAATGGGGTTCCATGAATTTTAAATTAATTTTTATAAATAAAGAGAATCCACATGCATTCTTAGTTGGGAAAGGCCACATGGTTTCCCAAAATGTGCACCCTAATCATGAACCCCTCTAATGGGGTGAATGATTTCTACTAGGTGGATGCATGTTTTGTGAAAATTAACATCGACCATACATTCCCCACTCTCTAGGGTGTGCATGGTTTTTACTAGAGGGGAACATGGATTTGAAAAATCATGCACACACCATATACAAACCAATTTTTTTCAAAATTTACCAAATTATTCAAAAAACCCCCCGATACAATACCTAATCAAATAATAAATAAAAAGATGGTCAAGGAGTACTTTAATATAGTAACATGATTTCAACCTAATTAAATAGTAATTGAACATCCTTGTAGGCTCATTGAGTTTTAATTTTCCTCTTATAAGTATGAATATATCCACATTTTAGTGTTTTTTCATCAAAATATGTATTGCCTTATATACTACCAATTTCTTAGATTTAATAAATTTTTATTTAATAATATTAATTTTTTATCTTTATTCCTTAATGAATCAATTAATTTGTTAGGAATGCAGAAACCCCAACTTCAGCAACCAAAAGACAATGTCTTTTTTATTACGTTAGTACTAGATATAAGGGATCTCACCACACATGTTCAATGAATTTAACAATATTGAAAATACATATAAATATATGATTACCATACTAAATTGTAAATTTAAAATACATATCATAAGAAACATTCTATAATCCTTGATTTTATTTATAATACCTTTCATTATATCCCGGGGAAAGGAAAAAAATATATGGTGAGATGATCTACCTAGTATGGTTTACATACATTAGAAGATATCATGAGAAAATAAAGCATAATAAATATGGTAAGGTAAATAACTGAAAAAAGATTTAATTTATGATTAATTCCTCATATATTTAATTTTATATTTATTTCAAAAAAAATATTCCATATCAAAAAATATCCATATTGGGTAAAGAATAGAAAATATTAAGATTCCTCCAGTCAATCAAATAACTTTCATGATAAAACACCATATGTTGAAATTGTATATGGTTTAGGAAATAATCAAATCAATGATAAAAAGAATATGAATATATAATAGATATGTATGTTATAATTAATATTGCTCATATGAAAGTAAATGTATCATGAGAATATTAACGACCAAAAAATTAACAAGAGTCATAAATAACTATAAATTCATCCAAAATATAGTTTTTATAATAAAATAATGTGTTTTAGAGAATAAATGAAAATGGAATAAAAAAATTAACATAATATTTCATTAAATATTTTTCTTTGAAAAACCATTGAAAACATATTTAAGAAACGAAATGTGCATAAAAAGTTATGGCGCTAGAAAAATAAATTAACTCTGTATATTCTTAAAAGAAATGTTCCTTTTTTACATTTAGAAAATAAAGTCTATAATTAATTATTATGAAAACATTAGAAATATTCTATTATAACCTTTTAAAATTTAAAAGTTAACAAAAAATTTCCATAAAAATAATTTTAGTAAATAAAATGGACTTTTGTAATTTTGTTAAAAAATATGGATATAGAAGAAAAATATATCTTATCAAAAAGAGAAAAGATAAAATTTTCTTTTAAATAATTTTTTTCTTGATTCTGGTTCCAATATACTGACCAATAATTTTCATACATCAATATTTCATCTTATTAGATGAATATTCATTACATAACATTATAATCCACTCTAGAATTATATAGGGTTATTTTATTTAGATAGTAGATTCACAATATTCTTATTTAATATAATATCTTAAACATATATAATAAATATCTGCCAAAATAATAGTATTCTTAGACATACACTACTTAGAACCTTCCATAAAAATTTTGGGGAATGAAAACATTAGAAAGGGAAAGCTCATATACCCAGTAAGGGTAAACATGGTAGATAAAAATCATTAGAGGATAATATGATCAAAATTATATAATTACATATTTAGGTTCATTTTATCATATAAAATATTAATACATAGTTAATATTAAATCATAATCTCTAAAATCAATTCATTTCTTGAAGTAAGATAAATTAGTATTTCGAAGAAGTAATTATCATTCAAGAGTTATAACGTGTTCATGTTTCATCATAAGAGTAATAAAAAATAATCTTGCGAAAATAACTAAACATAATCATGCCCATGAAAAATATTGAGAAAATATATATAAATAGATCATACAAAAACATAAAAATGTAAATCAAATTATTCATAATCATGTCCATGCATTTTACTTTGAGTGTGGATATAAAGCAATCCAACTCATGTGTCATTATAAGAAAAAAAATTCTCAATAATTTCCACAATTATCCTCATAATATCATGAGATATCGATATCAAATTACCATATTTATTGGAGGGCTATAAAGGACTTGAAAATCACACAATCACATTTCAATGAAATAAATTTCACATGATTATAAAGAATTCATCATATCACCATAACATAACCCATGGAACAAAAATGGGATTCATTAAAATATTATCATCATTATTGTATAACATCAAGAGAAATAATATGAATTTTATCATTAGACCATAACCCCAGTAAAACATAATTAATATCGAAGGGTATTATCATAAATGGTAATTTCCTTTAAAGGACCATTGTAATATTTCTTGGAGAAAATAGGATTTTCATTTTTAAATCATATATTAAAATAAAAATTGTTTCCAAATATTATGGAAAAAATTCATTAAAATTATACATAGAAAATTTTAAAGGAACCTTTAAATCATTGACCAGTTATGAAGGTGTGAAACTCTATTCATGTCGTATAAGTTAAAATAAAACATTCCTTTCACACTTTTTTTAAAAAAAGTCAAAAAGTACCTCAGTCGAAAAATAAAAAAATGATTCCATTTAAATCATTTTATAAAAATTTAATAATGGGTAGAAATTAATTTAAAAATTCATAAGAGAATAATAAAAAATTTTTAAAAACATTTATATAGAACATGAACATGGATGAAAAAATATTTTAAACCGAATAATATAACATAGTTAGTTTTACTTAAAAATGTTATTTCGATATCATGAATACTTAAAGTGAGTAAAATGAATGGAAAACATATATTATGAAGAAATAAAAGATTAGAATAAAATTAAATTGATTTATAAGATAAGTATCATATAATTTCCTTAATATAAATTCAATTATAAAAAATCTTAATAAAAATAAGATTAAAACATAAATCCCTTACCTCAAGTCTTGTCTTTCTTGTTACACATTTGAAACTCATGAAAATTAAATATATATATATGTATATATATATATATATATTATAAAACAATACACATATATATAATACAATATATGATTTTCTTAAAATCTGTTATCATCCGTTTGTTAATAATTATATATTAAAATAACATTTTAGGGTGACAATTGCTTCATTTTTCATGCATGTTTCAGTTCAATAGTCTCAGTTTTAATACGTCGAACATGGTCAGATCATACAAAGAATATTAACCATGATATTAATATAATATATATTCATTATATATATATATTTATTTATTTATAGTCAACCATGAAAGGTATAGAGAGAGAAATGAATCACACTGTTCATAGAGATGGTAGGTAATACACATGAATGAACATTTTTTCCATTTTTTGATTGATGAAATGAAATAATTGAAAATAATAGGTCACATTTATCAAATAATTATTAAATTATATAAAACATATATATTTATCAAATATATTCTTATTACCATCCAAGTAAAATAGAAATGAAAAACAAATCACATCGCTTCTTGGAGGTGGTAGTCCTCACGTATGCACAAGCGACATTTTATTTTCTAAAGGATTGGAAGGTAAGAATTTCTATGTGATATTATAATTTCAGAAGAATAATTAAGTCATAAATATCATATATAGTCATTAAACCCATCATAATAAACATCTAAAAAATATGGTGATGAGAAATGAAGGGTATTGCTACATAGATATAGTAAGTCGTAGGTATGCACCATCGATACTTTCACATACCATTTTATAGGAAATAATATGAATAATGGTGGTTTTATAAACATAATAACATTTCAGTATATTTAGAATACTAAATTTATTATTTTATGATACATAACATGTTTTTATAGGAGTTAAAATGAAAATTAAATAGAAAGTGATTGATTATGGTGATTACAACTTCTTTAAAATAAATCCTTTATATATCCTCTTAATGTCCCTAGAATTGGTGTTTTGGGGTGAAAATAACTTCTATCATATGGATAGGTAATTTTATAAGATAATTTGGCAGGTTTTTCCACAATATTAGGATCAATGTGGTGTAAATAATAGAAGGGAGGAGCTTTCATTTATAAGTGGCAAAGAGGACAAATATTGAATTTTCTAAAAGATTAAAATATAAGAAAGTGATGCTAAAGAAAAATGATTTTTAATGGAAATGAATTAAAATTAAAATATCCTTGGGTTAAAGTAAAATAATCTAACTAAATTTATATAGTTTTTTGTTCATTTTAAATATTTTCTTATTGATTAACCCCATCACTAACTATTCTTAACCTTAACCGTGATAACAACTATTTCAATCTTAATTTTTTATGAATTTTAATATAAGTTGACTAGTGACTCATAAATGCAACATGGTTGATATTTTTTAATAATATTCCATTCACAAGGATTATGATACATTTTTTATGAATTTTAAATCATTTAAGAAAATATTATTTATTATAAATTATCAATAATGTCAATTTTGGAATTATTCATTTAATTTGACCTTAAAGTCACCAAGAAATTTTTTGATTTCAAACATAATATTTTAATACATCCCTAATATTTTATATATACATCTAAAAAATTTGTGTAATAGAATAATTCACTTATATAACAATTCTTTTGATATTTTGAAAATAATTTATTTTTTATTAATTGAATAAATATTATGTCAGCATGACATAGAAATTTAATGTTATTATTTAATTACATGAAATTTTAAATAAATTAACTTAATAAAAAATCAATTAATATTAAAAATAAAAAATTACAAACCAACTTATCCATTCTTAATACTTATGTAAAAATTTTAGATATTTTAAATTCGAGAGAGTGACATTTTGTATTTATTCTTTTCTAAAACTAATTTAAAAGTAATTATCAATGATACATGGAACCAAGTAACTATATGTTCGAGTATTGGATAAAAATTTCCAAAACAAATTCTTTAAATAGGATAAATTAATATTTTAAAGAAATTAAAACCTTTATCCAAAATTTTTAATCATATTTTACCTGTTTTATCCCAATCGAGGTAACAATTTTTTCACCAATGTTTCTATTTATAATGAATAAAAAAGGACATATTTACAAAATATAGAACTAATGATAGAAAATATAATATCCATTTTTTAAAAATAAATACCTATATTTTGAATAAATTCATTCTAATATAAGTGTTCGAAACTCATGGTTAACCGTTTTTTTAGAATAATACATTTTTAAGCATAAAACTGTATATATTATAATCTCATACCTAAACAAAATAATAGATTAATTTCAAAACATTTATTAAATATATAATATTAAAATTTCGTTAAAATATTTCACTAATGGTTATTAATTTAATTTATTGACATAAAAACACATTTCATGCATAAAAACAGATTTTTGAAAAACCATTTCTTTTACTTTAAAAAAAATTATTTTCATTTCTAATCAATTGATAACCAATGAATTTATTTTATACATGTGTAAACTTAAAATAAATTATAATGAAAATATTAATATTCATAACAACCAATAATAAGGGTAGAAAATAACATTCATATTAAAAAATAATATCTCAATAGTATATCATTGTTCATTTAAACATGGTGTTGAATATATCATAAGTTATCAAAGAAATTAAATTTATTGGAAAGTAAAAATATCAAATAATATAGGGGTGTTTTACCCAAGGAGATGAAAATTTGAATGAAAATGGAAAAAATCCTTAAATATATAGACAATAAAGAAAAATATGGAGTTTATGAAGGATATATTATAATATTTTTTCAATGAAAATAAGAGCAATATGAAAAAATGATATTGTAAAATAAATTCATACATATTTGGTTACTTTTTAATTGTAACTCCTCGAAATAATAGACTTGAATTGGAAATTAAATCACAATAAAAAAATATATTCTTATTAAACACTTCAAAGGGGAATCATATACACCATAGAAATGTAAATCGGTGTGTAATATCAAATATGTCTCAATGAAGTGGAAATTAAGTCCAAATCCCTTACCTCACATTTGACTTGACTTATAAGTTATTTTAACCTCCTATATAATAAATTTATATTTTTAATAATTAAATACCAGAACTATATAAATATATATAATATCATATATGATCCATTTATAACATATTATTACCCATTTGTTAAAAAACTTTTATTATTATCATTATTTTATGTGCTAACTGCTTCGTTTTTCATTAGAATTTTAGATTTCTAGTTCTCGTTCTTATACATTGATTATGGTTCCATTTTCCCCATATTGTGAATAGTGATATAGATATAATATATTTTCATTATACACACATATATATATATTTATAGTAATCCATAAATTTTAAATATAGATAAATGAATTATACATTTCATCAAGACGGTATGATTTACGTACACAAGAAGGTTGTTTTCCCTTGTTGATAGATGGAATGAAAGAAAGGTAAATAATTATTAAACATTACTAGATCATTATTATATGATAATTGTTTTACTAAATTTATCCTTATTTTCATCCATGTAATGTAAAAATGAACCACAAATCATATTGCTTCGTGGCGGTGGTAGTCCATACGTATACTCTAGGGACATTATTATTTTCCAAGGGATTTGGGGTGTAAGAATGTATATATAATATTTTAATTAAAAAAGAATAATTATTTCATAAATTTCATATAAATTCATTATTTATATCTTTACAACCATCAACGTAAAGTGGTTATGGAAAACAAAATACACCTCTATGTAGAGATGGTAAGCCATATGTACGCATGAGTGATGCTTTCACTTTTTATAGGATGAAAAAGGGATGGAAAAAGGTTATAACATAATAATATTAAAATATAAGTATATTTATGACATAATATTTACTATTTTAAGATGTTTAAAATACATTAAGAGTAATTATAATAAGAAATAAACATGAAAGTTTCAGTAATGATGATTGCCTCTTCTTTGATAGAATTCCTTTAGATCCATTCTTAGGGACTCTTATATTGGTATTTTATGATTATAATAACCTATAATATATATATATATATGTTTATATGATAATTTTGTAGGTTTTATTCATAGTAGGTTTCTAAATAATGTGTAATAAAAGAGAGAAGGGGTGTCCTTTTATAAGTGAGGGGATGGGAAGTATTGAAAATTAAGGAAATTTTATAATATAATATGGGTATAACTCATGTAAAATAGTTAAAAAAGGAATATGTTACAATTTAATGAGGATTTTATCCTAAAATAATCATAAAATAAAATTTTAATACGTTTAGATATCATTTTAAACTTTATCCTTTAGATTAACCCATTAGTTACACAATTTCAACCTTAACTATGACAATGACATTTTAAATATTAATGGGTTATAATTTTTATTATAAGGTAAAAATTGGATCATAAACATACAAGGTATGATATTTTCAACTGTATATTATCCCATTTCCTTATTTCAATATTCTTATCATTTTTAAATAATTTAATAAAATATTAGATTCATAAAACAAAATTAATGACATTTTTGAAACTATTAATTTCATTTGAAATTAAAGACACCAAAAAAAATGTGGATTTTTAATATAATTCTTTAATATATCTTTAATATAATATATTAATATATTACTTTTAATATTTTTAATGTTATTTTTTATTTTTCTATTAACTGAATAAATATCATGTCAGTGTTGTTTAAAAATTTAAGATAAATCTTCAATAATTGAAAATTAAAAATAAAGTATCATGAAAAAAAATAATTTATATTTTAAATTTACATTTAAAACTAAACATAACTTTGTTTTATCCTTATCAAAAAATATTTGAGATATTAAAGACAAGAGTGTTTAATTTTGGTTTTATTCCTTCTTGAAGTAATAGAAATGTAGATATCAAAGAAAAATAGAACCAAGTGGCCATATTTTAGAGAATTGGATAGAAAAGGATGAACCTCATTCATAAAATAGGATAAAGTATAGTGTTAGAGAAATTTTAAGGCCTTATAAATGCGTTAACCCTATTTTACCCATTATTCTATTACCGTGGTGACAAATATCCAACAAGGATATTCATGATGACAAAAAAATTAAAGAACATATATACCAATTTTTAACCAAACTATTATAAAATTTTAATATATTTTATCAAATTAAATTCAAATTGGTGGAATAAATTAATTTAAGATAAAAAATAAAACACAACTGAAAAATGTATTTTAGAAAAATTCATTTTTATGTCAAAAACTGAACTTATACTATAATAATGTATAACTATGATTAAAATTTCATTAACAATATTATTTATAAATAAATGAGGATTATTTTAATTAAGGGATAAATTTATATAATTATAGGTATTTTTCAATTAAATAAAATGACGGTTTTACAAAAATTGGTATCGTTCATTATTCATTGAAAAATCAATCATTTCAGAAAAACTCCCAACCATTAAACCTAAATAAATATTGATAAGAGGAACTAAAATAATGAAATAATATTAAAAAAATAATATTTTAATTGGTTTTCAGGATTCTTTTAAACACAATTTTTTGTGTAAAACATTCTTTCATAGAAATTTATATAAAGGGAAATATGTAATAAAATCATGGGCTTCAACATTCTATCGAAAATTATAATTTCTCAATAAAAATTACATCACTATGATACAAAAAACAAAGGAGAATTTTTCCTTATCACATCCCCAAGTTTCAATGTAGCTTCCTCAATTTTTTTATTTCACTACTAAACTTTGATGATATGAGTTGTGTTTTTTCATAGCACTTTCTCTCTACAATCTAGAATCTCATCCAATTGTTCATTATCAGAAATATATTTCTATAAATATATAACCTATTAGATCAATAAAAATTATGTATCAAGTATGTAATACCTCAAGAGTGATACATGGAATACATCATGAACTTGGGGGATATTCAGTGGATGTGTCAAGTAATAATATACTATAACGATACAATCAAAAATTTCAAAGGGACTGATATATCTAGCGATCAACGTTCAATTATTTCTAAATCACATTAACTTTTTCCAAGGAGATATTCATAAGAATACCTTATCACCAACTTCAAACTCTATATCTCATCAAAAATTGTAAGAATAATTTTTTTCGGCTTTAATATTCCCTTATGTGTTGTTTAATTAGCATAAAATTATTTTCCATTTCCACATATACATTAGGTACTAATAAATTTCTTGCTCCAAATTTATCCCAATAGGTTTGATTTTTACACTTCTTTCTATAGACAGATTTATAAGAATCCATTTTAATGATTTAGTGAAGGATATTTCTATAAGGAAATTCTACTAATTGAATTTGTTGATCCCAAACACCTTTGAAATACATAGAGAAAGACTAAAAAATGTATTATAGAGTTTGAATGTTCATCTTAGTCTAACTATAAATCTTAGGATGATAGGAAATAATGTAAATGAATTATGTATCCAGAGCCTACTGAAGGCTTCTCTAGAACACCAAGGTAAACATTAGATTCCAATCATATGTCATGGAGAGTGCTACTCCATGAAATCCCACAATGCCCTCAATGTATAACTAAGTACGATGGCCAAGAGATAAATTTTATCTAATAGTGATAAAATGTGATGTTTTTTAAAGGTGATCGATTATAACCCAAACAACATTTTTCCCTTTAGATGTTTTTATGAGTCTAATGATTAAATCCATGATAATGTTTTTTCACTTATTATTTAGTATGGGTAATGGATGTAACATAACCTTATACTTTTGTATCTCAATCATAACCTTTGGGCACACCGTGAATCATGATACATACTCAAAAATATCTATATTGACGTGGCTCTATTTTTACATAGTTTTGCCATATCTTTTTTATTTGATTTTCAATGATTTAATTAATTATTTTATCACTTTATACTAAACATTTTTACTTTTGTATTTTTATAATTATTATTTTTAATTAATCAATTTTAATAATTTATTATGTTTTTTTCGTCATCAAAATAATAATTTTAATCTTACTTTACTTTTCTGATTTAATCATGTATTATTTAGTTTGGTTAATTCAAATCTGCTTGACTTTTTAATAAATTAATATATATTTTTGAACAATTATTTAATTGATGTAATTCTATTTAACTAAGTTAGTCTTTATTCTAATATTATATCTTTTAAATTATTTACATTAGAATTGGTTTGTAATGTTAATTAATATTTATAATCATCCTGCTAATTTTCTAAGTAACTAATTTGTGTTTTAAATTAAATAAAATAGTTCGCTTTTAATTTTATGTGTTCAATTAGTTAATTAATTAATTAATTAAGAGTTTTTAAACATTAATTATAATATTTTATGTATACAGATTATTTATTGAGTCACCAAATGTTGATTTTAGTCTACCGGTGAGGAAGATAAGAGCGTGCGGTGATTTATTTGGGTCACCGATTCTAATTTTCATTATTCACTACTACTTTGGAATTAGTGTGTTTAGTTATTTTAATTTAATTATTTTATTAATTTAGTTTAGAAATTATTCAGTTAATAATTTAAGTGTTGTTAATTAACTATTTTAATGTCTAATAAAATTATTGTTTTAAATTAATGGTGTTTAGTTTTATTTTTAATTAATTATTTTCAATACTTGTTTAAATAACTTAAGTTTTAACTTTTTAAGTTAATTTTGTTTTATTTGAATAAAAGGGTCTCCGTTAGTATTCTACTGGTGACCCCCGTACCTCACTGTCACATCGCTGTATACCGGTGACCATTTTGGTACCGGTAACCTCTTCTTTTAAGATAACGAGGACTTCCATTTAATTTTATCGGTGACCTTTTGGTTTTAAGATATCAGTAGCCTTTCCTTTAACAGTGACCTTCATGAGGTTTTTACTCCTCACCCTTACCCATTTTTCCCTCCTCACCATTACTCACCTTTCTCCTTTTTCCTCACCATTAGAATAATTCATACCCCCAATTTTTCCTACCTCACTGTTATCTTTTCCTCCATATCACCCTTATTTTTCTATTAGTGACCTACTGTATATCAGTGACCTCCTCCATTGTTTTTTCCTCTACTTGTCACCTTTAGAATACTTCAACCTTTCACGCCAAATCCATTTTGACCACCATTTCGTTCAAAACCGAACCCGAAAAATAATAATTACATAATCGATTTGTAAATCGACTTCACAATTCAAATGCAAATTAACTGAGTGATTAAGCATCAAATTTTCCAGATCTCCAACCAGAATTTGAGTCATCTTGATGGTTTGGACTTTCTTACCCAACGCCACCACAGAGGAGGTTTTGGACGCCAATGAGTTTCGCACCTCAAGAGCTATGGGCTGTTGTTGCAGAAGTCGAACTTGAGGCTCTTGCGCTACTGATGGGTGTTGCTGAGAGAAGTGTTTCTGCGGAGGAGGATCTGAGTAGGAAGCCTCCACGCTAGACCCCTTTACCGCTGTCACTAGGTTGCTGAAGGAGAACAGCCGCATGGCTTGGCTGCTGCGCCGGTGGCCTGGAGGAAGGGAAACTCTTCCATGTTGGGACGATATGAAGAAGGAAAAAAACCTCCCCCCTTCCTGCTGCGTAGCGTGGAAATTGGGGGAGGATGACAAGATTAAAAAAATATTATAATAAAAATAATATTAAAAGTAAAGTAAAAAGAAAAAATGTAAAAGTTAAAAGTAAAAGTAAACTTAAAAAAGTCAAATGAATAAAATAGTTTTTGTTTAAGTTATAAATTTAAACAATTATAATATTAACAAATAGATAAATGATAAATTAAAATATAAAACTAAATTAATAATAAGTGTTAATAATTAATTAATATATTGTTAATTGTATAATTATATAATAATTTTTAAATAAATTAAAAATATACTTATTAATTTTTTTTAAACTTAAGTAATAATTATAATTATTAAATTAAAATGAACTAATTAATGAATTAATCTAGCAATTTAATTTGTTAAATATTAATAATAAAATTTCAAGTACAATCTAAATATTTATTTTTTTAATTAATTTTTAATAAATTTATGTATTACCATAGTACTGTTAAGTGAATAATTTTTATAAATAATATAAAGGTAAATAATAATCATCAATTAAAATGTTTATTAATTAACTTTAGTTAACTTATAATGAATAATATAAAACTTTAATTATTAAATACTTATTTTTCTTTCTTTGTGTTCTTATTTATTTACTTTTTTATTCTATTTTTTTATGTGCAAGTTCATACCAAAGTCGAAGACATGTCCCTCTTCATGCAACTAACTTAACGAAAGTTAGTTACGAGGGAAAAACTAGCGCGACGGGCCTGTCGCGGATAAAACGCACGTGTGCGGTGCTAAATTTAAGGAATTTTTGAAGTCAGTGGAAGCATGCAGTGACATGTAGCAGATGACAGATGGTATTTTAAGCAAAGCAAGAAGTAGAATTTGGTGGAGGGGGTTGCTCGATCATTCTCTTTGTGCGCAAACCATTTTTGAGAGCGAAGATTTCTAGGAAAGAGCATAGCGACACTGGAGACGAGCTGGAGGCCTTGGAGCCCGAGTGAATAGTAGTATTAGGGGAGTTCTTCTTCCTTTGTGTTGGAATTATTACACTCTGTTCTAGTATGCTTTCATTTCCTGTATTGATAATGAACAATTTAATTGGCTAAACCTTAATCTCGGGGGGGGGGGGGAGGAGATTCACTACTTATACTGGTTACTTTTCTTTCTTTCTACTTTAATACACTAATGTGTTCATTATCAATCAGTGAGATTGATGCTGAGTTCATTCAATTTCTTTTCATCACTAGGACTTAATTTTCAAAACTCCACAATCAAATCGGCGGGATTTATCGTGGAAACATCTTATAAAAAATAATCAATTCACAATTACATCGGGACTTACGACGAGTTCGTCCTATTGTCATTATCTTTTTGAACTTTTCACAGTTGATTTGTTTTGGAGTAGCGAACTCCGAAATCGATCAGCTTGTGTGACTTAAATCTTGGCGAGGGATATAAGTCACTCTCTTTATGGTGGTGCAAAGCAATAACATCAAAGTGAATCGAAATACTTATAAAAGTAATAGAATGGGGAATTTTCCCCGGGCATTTTACTTGATTGTTCATTTATCAGCATTTTATATCTTTGTTTCTTACTATTTTAATCATGTTCCTTGTTTCACTGAAATTTAGAAAAAAACTCAAAAAGACTGTAGTGTTTCATATGTTTACAAATAATAAAAAAATAAAAAATATAGAAAATATATTCCACTGCTGACAAGAGTGGGATCTTTTGAAAGTTTTTAGAAGAATAGTGGTCAAATTCTCCTTCTCTGTGGGTTCAACCCTGCTTGCCACATATACTGTAGTTAGTAGGAATATTAATATTAAAATTTTACCAGCTTCAAAGATGGTTTAGGTCAAGTTTTTGGCGCTGTTTCTGGGGAAGGCACGAGACATTATTTTTCTAAAAACAATATATAAAAAAAACTTCAAAAAAAATTGAAAAAAAATTAAAACTTTAAAAAAAATCTACTTCATTTTCTACCGAATTGATATTGTTTCCTGTATTGTTGAACTTCTGTCAGTTCCACGGTTGTGCTATTTTGAAGTTTTATTACACTTTTCATTTTCACAAGAGAAGTCATTATTACATTAGAGTATTCAAACTCATAATTAGACAAACATTTAACTACTCCTAAAAACATGTTAATGGAGAATCAGTATAATAGAGTTGATCAAAACATGACTGTGCCACAACCCGTAGTTCCATCCCATCAGTTACCTAGACTTATGGAGTTTCAAATTCCAATAGTATCAAGTAACCCATCTTGTATTCGGTTGACCCCTAGGTCTAGGAACTATGAAATTAAGCAGTCTCACCTTTCTCAACTTCCTTCATTCAATGGTCTTCCAGGAGAGTATTCACTTGAGTTCATTAGAGAGTTCTATAGTTCTGTACAAAAAATACCTCTCAGAGAGCTTTGTGAGGAGGAGTTGAGATTGAGGATGTCTCCATTTTGTCTGAAGGTGAAGGCTAGGACTTGGTTTCAGAACTTATATGAAGAATTTTTTGAGACCTGGGAAGAGGTGTTTACAACCTTTATATCAAAATTCTATCCTAGGAACACCACCTCTTATATTAGGCACAAAATTAATGGGTTTGTCCAGGATGAGGGATAATTATTTCACGAGGAATGGGATAAGTTTAAAAGTCTCCTTAAACAAAGTCTTAATCACTAATTTTCTCCCCATTTACTCATGGAAACCTTCTATAATGCTCTCACCCCTTACAACCAAAATTTAGTTGACCAATTTTGTGGGGGTGACTTTTCTGACTCCACTACTGATGAGCTGAAACTTGTGTACGACAAGATTCCTAAAAAATATCATCACAAGTGATCTAGGAAGAGGGTCATACATAGAGGTGAAGACAATCCTCAGGATGCTTTTTTTAGTGATAGGGTCCTAAGGGAGAAATGTAATCATTGTGGGATGTTTAGTCACACTCATACATGTTGTCCTAATTTTTATATCCCTATCCATTTTGATGAGAGTTCCAAATTTGTAGATTTTAGAGCTAGGAACCAAGGTACAAATGATCAATACTCCAATAAGTACATGGCTAGTTATCAAAATCACCCAAATTTGTCTCGGAAAGAACAAGGTGTCATAAAACAGACCACTACCCCTAACTACCAATCACAATCTAATTTTTTTAACCCAAATCAATATGGGGGTGAATCTTCTAATTCTTAATGGGAGTTAAAGGGGCTGTCACAAAAAGTTTTGGTAGAAATCAGTTCATTAAGGAAGGAAACAGATGGTAAGATTCACAATTTATAACATCAAATAATTCAAATGGCTAAGGATCAAGGTGATAAAGAAATGGGAAAGATAACTAACACTTCAATTCTTAATCCAAGAGAGAATATCATGGCTGTAACCACTAGATCTAGCATTCAAACCCAAGAACAAGTTAAGCTTCACTCTGAGAAAACTAAAACTGATGAAAAAATTGAATCTAGAAAGAGAAGACTTCTTGAAATAGAATCTAGGAAGCTGGACAGCTTTGTTCGAACTGAATATAATGACGAATTTACATGTAAAAAAGTTCAATAACGGAGGAAAATGAAGTGGGAATTAATTAAATAAGAAAAGAAAAACAATGGAATTTAGGAGAAGGATAATAATCAACCTTTTCTTAAAAATTATGCCCCTCCCATTCCTTTTCCTGAAAGGGTGAAGAAGAATAACGAACCTGATTATTTGAGGTTTCTTAAAATGATTCGAAACTTTAGTATCAACATGCCTTTTGTATAATCCTTAGATAAAATCCCTTCATATGTTGCTTTTACCAAATGGTTTCTAAAAAAATGACTGGAAGAAGTTGGACAAAGTTAATCTCAATGAGGAGTTTAGTGCCATTTTTTTGAAGAAGTTTCCTCCAAAATTGAAGGATCCTGGTAGCTTTATTATTCAATGAAAAATTGGATCAAGTGGGAAACTTAATTGTTTTCATGAATTAGGGGCAAGCATAAATCTTATTCCTTACTCCCTGTTTAGAAATTTGGATCTTAGGGACTTGCAAGCAACTTCTGTTTGTCTTTAACTTGCTGACAGGTCACTCACACACCCTATTGGGAGGGTGGATGATCTATTAGTGAGTGTAGGAAAACTGAAACTACTGAAAGACTTTATTATCTTAGATATTTAGTGTGATGAAAAAGTCCCAATCATCTTAGGGAAGCATTTCCTTGCTACAGTTAGTGCTATTATAGATGTGTCCAAGGGGAAACTCACTCTCCAAGCTATTGGTGATGTGGAGGAGTTTTTTGTGTTTGAAAAGCCTCAACATGTGGTAGGTTGGGATTTGATAGGTGTTGCTAATAATTAATGTTTTAAAATTGAGGTCCAATATGTGTATGGTTCTTTTCCTCTTGAGGTCACAAATATTTTGATTCCCCATCCTATTGAAACTTTTATTCAGGCTTCTATTCATGTCCCAGTCCTTCCTCTAGATGAGAAAAATATTTCCCTATAACCCATTCTAGAGAGTGAGTCAAATTATTGTCCTAAACTATCTCAACCTGTTTTTGAATTTTTTCCTTATGAAGTCGACTGTCTAAGGGTTTCTGAAGTTGGAGAAAGTTTTGGTCTGAGTCCTGATGAAAAACTAAATTATACCCATTATGAGAAAGTGTATTTTCTAGGAACATTCTTTCTTGATCAGTTTGATGTTGTTTGTGTTGACTTACAACCTGAACTTGAAATCTTCACATCATTTTGAGTCGTCTGTGGACATTGGGTACCACCTGTTGGAACCTGAATATGACTCCTTCTTCCAAGAGTTTTCTAAGTTATATTTTGTGTAACCTGTGCTTGGAATATTTGATGAAAATACTGAAGATTTTGTTGATTGTTTTTCTTCTGATTATAGGTTAGAGCTGATCTCTAAGTGTGGGGGAATCCATGTCTGTATTACTTGTCAAAGTTTTTATTTTCTTAGGTAGCTGTTGAACATTTTTAAAGCTGAGGAAGTGGTATTTAGAGCCCAAAATGGGCTGGACAGTATGTTAGCAACTGTTTCGTTAAAAGTAATTTTGAGAATATTGTTTGGAATTGTAGATAAGAATGTATTGGTTAATCCTATTTTTCAATCTTTGGATAATAGTGAAGTTCACATAATTAATAATTCATTTCCACTAAATGATCATGGATAGAAATATCTTGGGAAATTAAGTGTGGATGGGGACTTTAAACCTAGCGCTGCATGGGAGGAAACCCATGGTTTGTGTTGTGTTAATAAATAAAAAATGTTATTAAATAAAGTCTAAATAAAGACTTTAAAATCAGTGCTTCATGGGAGTCAACCAATGTGCTTTCTTTATTTTCATTTTTGTATTATTTTTTACTAATTAAAATGAAGCTAAACTTCTTTATGTATTCTCTATCTCTGTTGGATTTTTGTCCTTGGTTTTCATGCTTTGTGTTCTAAGGATTTTTCTGCATGTGTCAATAAAGGAGTAGAATTCCCATGATCATTTTTGGAAAAGAACCTAGTTAGGGAAGTATTTCAACTTTCTACATTTATTTCTGCTCCTGTTTTTGTTTGTTGTTAACTGAAATTCATTGTTTAGAATTATTTCATTGTATAAAATTAACTGTGGGGGGGGGGGTACATGTTTGATGGTTAGTGTATTTTTCATTAAAATGGGTTTGGTAAGGGGTGTTAGAATTCATTTTTATGTTAAATTGAACATTCTTTTGAACCTAAAATTTCATTTTGCTACACCCAATCCACTCTGCTCCCATAAGTTGCATGATTGTTTGAACTTTAATTGAAAATATTTGTCACTGGACATCAATGTTAATGCATATACTTGCTAAGGAACTTGTTGATTATTTATTCATTTTGGAAAATAATATTTTTGAACTCCATTGTGTGCTTTATACACGTCATCAATCTACTTAATTGAAAATCTGTTTTGAACCTTAATTGATTAATTTTTCTTCTGCATATTAGAAGTCAACTTTGGGGACAAAGTTGGGTTTTAAGTGTGGTGGAGGGGGTCAATTCTTGACTATGATAAACTATGATTTAATGAAATCCCATCAATTCTCACAGCAATTTAAAATTTCTTGTAAAAAATGGATAATTTTTTTCAAAATTCTTTCATAATTTTGGGCTTTACAATGTACTCAATTGGGTCTTGCCTTAGGACAAGTTCCTTGATGGTAGTTAAGAACTACTTAGAGTCTGAAATTGATGAGGTTGGATGATTGCTAAATGATCTTACTTAGTGATTTGATGGAAATTCGGTTTAGGAATTATTTCTAAAAGTGATTTGGGTAACCTTTTAGTGGAACTATGATCATAACCCTTGGAACTGGATGTTTTTTTTATTCTAGGGGCCTCATTCATTTTATTTTAAATTATTAAAAGTAATTACTTTTATGAGCCAATGTAAATAGTTTGTGATATAAATATTTTGAAAATAGAGCAATTGGGAATTTGGGATCCCACGGTGAGTCTCTGAGACCCTAGATGCTGGGTGCATTTTTGTTAACTTTAAGCCCTCTGTTCACTTAGAACAAGTGCATATTAAGAGTGCTTAGCACAATGATACATGTCTTGGGAAAAATAAAATAAAGTGTCTAGGTTCAAAAAATGAGCTCATTAGGGTGAGGGGAATGATGAACACCAAATTAAGAAGGGGTCAATTGGTGTATATGGGATTTATTTAGGTTGTATTATTAAGGTGATTCAAAAAAATTAATCATTTTTGGAACCTAGGTGAAAAAGTCAAAGTACAAATTTCCTTAATTAATATCATAATTCCATTGAAATTTTACCTCATGTCACTCTTGAATTAGAACTTGAGCTTGGATTGAAACGAGTCACTAAGTTGTGTCACATATGAGGCATGGCATATTCATTTCTTGATGATTCATACCTTTCTTAATTAAACTTGAGTATTTGTTATAGACAAGATTCATATGAGTAGTTCATTTTCTCAAAGCCTGTTGTTATGTATTGTCCTCTGTTTTGAGTGCTAGACATGTTACAGTTTGATCTTAATCATTAATACCATACCTCTATTTTTTCAAAGAAAATAAAGCATGAGATTTTTTGAGGACAAACAATGCTTAAGTGTGGGGGAATTTGATGTGGCTCTATTTTTTCATAGTTTTGCCACATCTTTTTACTTAATTTTCAATGATTTAATTAATTATTTTATCACTTTATACTAAATATTTTTAATTTTTTTTATAATTAATTTTGTTAATTAATCAATATTTATAATTAATTATGTATTTTTAGTCATCAAAATAATAATTTTAATCTTACATTACTTTTCTGATTTAATCATGTCTTATTTAGTTTGGTTAATTCAAATCTGCTTTACTTTTTAATAAATTAATATCTATTTTTAAACAATTATTTAATTTATGTAATTCAATTTAATTATGTTAGTCTTTATTATAATATTATATCTTTTAAATTAGTTACATTAGAATAGGTTTTCAATGTTAATTAATATTTATAATCGTCCAACTAATTATTTAAGTAAATAATTTGTGTTTTAAATTAAATAAAATAGTTTTCTTTTAATTTTATGTGTTCAATTAGTTAATTATTTAATTAATTAAGAGTTTTTAAACATTAATTATATTATTTTATGTATGTAGATTATTTATTAAGTCACCAAATTTTGATTTTAGTCTACCGGTGAGGTAGATAAGAGCTCGCAGGGATTTATTTGGGTCACCGATGCTAATTTTCATTATTCGCTGCTACTTTGTAATTAGTGTGTTTAGTTATTTTAATTTAAGTATTTTATTAATTTAGTTTAAAAATTATTCAGTTTATAATTTTAGTGTTGTTAATTAATTATTTTAATGTTTTTAATGTTTAATAAAATTCTTGTTTTAAATTAATGGTGATTAGTTTTCTTTTTAATTAATTATTTTCAATCCTTTTTTAAATAACTTAAGTTTTAACTTTTTATGTTCAATTTGTTTTATAAGAATAAAATGGTCACTATTACTATTCTACCAGTGACCCCCGCACCTCAGTGTCACATCGTTGTATACCGGTGACCATTTGGGTACCGGTAACCTCTTCTTTTAAGCTAGCAATGACTTCCATTTAATTCTATCGGTGAAATTTTGATTTTAAGATATCAGCTGCCTTTCCTTTAACGGTGACCTTCGTGTGGTTTTTCCTCCTCACCGTTACCCATTTTTTTCCTCCTCACCGTTACTCACCTTTGTCCTTTTTCTCACTGTTAGAATAATTCATACCCTCGCTTCTTCCTACCTCACTATTATATTTTCCTCACTCTCAACCTTATTTTTCTATCAGTGACCTACTATATATTAGTGACCTTCTCCATTGTTTTACTTTCCTCTTCTTGTCACTGTTAGACTACTTCAACCTTTCACGCACCCACATCAAATCCATTTCGACCACCATTTCATTCAAAACCGAACCAGAAAAATAATAATTACATAATAGATTTATAAATCGATTTCACAATTCAGATGCAAATTAACTTAGTGATTAAGCATTAAATTTTCCAGATCTGCAATTAGAATTTGATTCATCTTGTTGGTTCAGACATGCTTACCCAGCTCCACCGTAGAGAAGGTTTTGGACGCCATGGAGATTCACACCTTTAGAGCTGTGGGCTGTTGTTGCAGAATTTGAACTTGAGGCTCTTGCGCCACTGCTGGGTGCTATTGGGTGATGTGTTGCTATGGAGGAGGATCCGAGCAGGAAGCCGTCGCGCTAGACCCCTTCGCTGATGTCACTGGGTTGCTAAAGGAGAGTCGCCGCATGGCTTGGATGCTGCGCTAGTGGCCTGGAATAAGGGAAACTCTTCCTTGTTGCACCACTGTGAAGAAGGCCGAAAACCTCTCCCCTTCTTACTACGTATCGTGGAAATTGGGGGAGGAAGAGAAGATTAAAAATATATATATTATAATAAAAATAATAATAAAAGTAAAGTAAAAAGAATAAAAAGTAAAATTTAAAAGTAAAAGTAAACTTTAAATAGCCAAATGAATAAAATACTTTTTGTTTAAGTTATAAATTTAAAAAATTATAATATTAATAAATAGATAAATGATAAATTAAAATATAAAACTAAATTAATAATAAGTGTTAATAATTAATTAATATATTTTTAATAGTATAATTATAAAATAATTTTTAAATAAATTAAAAATATAATTATTAAATTTTTTAAAACATAAGTAATAATTCTAATTATTAAATTAAAATAAACTAATAAATGAATTAATCTAGCAATTTAATTTATTAAACAGTAATAATAAAATTTCTAGTACAATCTGAATTATTATTATTTTTAATTACTTTTTAATAAATTTATGTATTACCATAGTACTGTTAAGTGAATAATTTTTATAAATAATATAAATTTAAATAATAATTATCAATTAAAATTTTTATTAATTAACTTTAGTTAACTTATAACGAATAATATAACACTTAACTTATTAAATACCTATTTTTATTTATTTGCATTCTCATTTATTTATTTTTTATTCTATTTTTTTATGTGCAGGTTCATACCAAAGTCGAAGACATGTCCCTATTCATGAAACTAACTTAACGAATGTTAGTTACGAGGGAAAAACTAGCGCGACGTTCCTATCACGGATAAAACGCACGTGTGCGGTGCTAAAGTTAAGGACTTTTTGAAGTCGGTGGAAGCATGCAGTGACGTGTAGTAGATGAAAGATGGTATTTTAAGCATAACAAGCATCAAAATTTGGTGGAGGGGGGAGATGGCCCATTCTCTTTGAATGCACACCATTTTTGAGAGATAAAATTTCTGGGAGAGAGCAGAGCGACACTGGAGACGAGCTGGAGGCCTTAGAGCCCGAGTGAAGAGTAGTATTAGGGGAGTTATTCTTCCTTCGTGTTGGAATTATTGTACTCTGTTCTAGTATGCTTTCATTTCCTGTATTGATAATGAACAATTTAATTGTCTAAACCTTAAGATCGAGGGGGATTTACTACTTCTACTGGTAACTTTTCCTCCTTTCTACTTTCATACATTAATGTGTTCAGTATCAATCGAAGAGATTAATTTTGAGTCCATTCAATTTCTTTTCATCACTAGAACATAATTTTAAAAACTCCACAATCAAATCGGCGAGAATGATCGTTGAAACATCTTATAAAAAATAATCAATTCACAATTACATCGGGACTTAAGGAGAGTTCATCCTATAGTCATTATCTTTTCGAACTTTTCACAGTTGATTTGTTTTGGAGTGGTGAACTCTGAAGTCGATCAGCCTATGTGACTTAACTCTTGGAGAGGGAGATAAGTCACTCTCTTTATGGTGGTGCAAAGAGTTAACTTTAAAGTGAATCAGAATACTTATAAAACCAGTAGAATAGAGACTTTTCCTTGAGCATTTTACTTGATTGTTCATTTATCAGCATTTTATATCTCTGTTTCCTACTGTTTTAGACTATTCCTTGTTTCTTTGTAATTTAGAACAAAAACTCAAAAAGAATATAGTGTTTAATCTATGCACAAATAATAAAAAAAATAAAAAAATAGAAAATATATTCCACTGCTAACAATAGTGGGATCTTTTGAAAGTTTTTAGAAGAATAGTGGTCAAATTCCCCTTCTCTATGGGTTCAAACCTGCTTGCCACATATACTGTAGTTAGTAGGAATATAAATATTAAACTCTGACTGGCTTCAATGACGGTTTAGGTCATATATTCGTTGTATCCAACTAGAAGTGTTCTTTCATATATCTATACATCTTTGTAATTATGGAATAAATAAAGAATGATTAACTATGTACTTAATTGAACAAATACTTTATTAACTCCTGTATTTACAATACATAAACTCATTTCTTGAACTTTATCATTTTAGCATGGTAATGGTTGAACCTAGGAATATTCCTCACATTCTTTTGTAATTAAAATTCTTCCTTTTTTTACTTTATTAATACTTTCATGGATGGATGGTTGATCATTCATCTGATAAAGAAAAGAAAAATCCCCTTTCTTCAATATTTTTAGATCAAACATATATAAATTCATAAATATTATATTGTTTCAATCCTCATCATAGAAAAATAGGAATGATCTTTCCAGCTCTGAGCATCATCCATCTTTTTCACCTTCCTAGGGTGGTAATGTATTGAGAATTCATAATCATTTATCAACTCCAACCATCTTATTTGGTGAATGTTAATCTATTTCTTGGTAAATTTATACTTTATGATTATATGATTAGTATATATAGCACACCTCTCACTATAAAGATAATGAATCTATATCTTCAATTAAAAAATTACCAATTCGATATCTAAATCCGGAGTTAGGTAATTCTAATCATTAATTTTCAATTTTAGAGAGTCATAAGGTATCATAATATCATTTTACATGTGAAAAAATACCAAACCATTCTTTTATGTATCACTATATATCCCAAACCCTTCTACAAAGTATGGAAGTGTAATAAAAGGCACAATGACCAACCTTGTCTTTAATTCTTTGAAATTATCCTCACCTTCATATATCCAAAATTACTTAACTGCTTTCCAATTAAATATGGTGAGTGGGTTATATAGTCATTAAAATTATCTTACTAAGAATTAGTAGTATCTATCCAACCTAATAAATCTATGGATCTCAGTTACCATAGTTGTTCTATGACATTATTCAACAACTTTCGTGATTTAAGGAACCACCAATATACCTTCACATAAAATTATATGACCTAAGAATGAGAATTTTTTTTTAGGAAAAAGCAAAACTTGGTAAATTTTGAATATATATTCTCTTTTTTTAGGGTCCTTAGAAAAATTTTCAAATTTTATTTTCTATCTTCCTTTCACTTTGAATATATAATAATATTTTATATAAATACTACCACAAATAGATCAAGGTAATATATAAATAATCTTTTGATTAAATGAATAGCGATATCCAAATTATTTTTAAGTCCAAATGGTAATACTACAATTTCATAATTACCATAACTATTATGGAAGGTTGTCTTAGGTATATCATCCTTATTAACCCTTAGCCGATGAAATCTAAATCAAAGATCAATATTGAAAAAAAATATCATAATAATTGATCAAATAGATCATCTATATGTGGTAAAGGATATTTTTTCTTAATAGTGACTTTGTTTTGTTCCTGATAATCAATGAAAAACCTCATTGAACCATCATTCTTCTTAACCAAAAGAAAAGGTGAACCATATAGAGAAGCACTCGGCCGAATGAAACCTTCCTTAATATTCTCAAAGAGTTTCTTCTTCAATTCATGTATCTCAATAAGGTTCATTCTATTTGGATTCATTGAAATAGGTGTAGCACCAGGTATTATTTCTATTGAAAACTCAACATCACAATTTAGGGGGAAAATGTCAAATTATTATGGAAATACATCAAAAAATCATAAATAATATGCATATCATAAATAATTAGTTTATCCCCAACCACCTGAGATAAATATACCTCATAAATAAGTAGTAAAAACCATATGAGGAAAGTAATTTCCATTGGGATTTTAGGTTTATCCTTGCACTTTTTAACTATCAAAATTTGATTCATAACATCGAATGCAACTTCCCAAATAATACAATATCATTTTGGGGACATAATCCATATCTCAACTACCAATGCATTATACATTCTATTAAAATATGGAGTCTTCTATCACATAATGTGATCCACTCATAGGTAATTCACGATGAAGAAAAATAGGTTGGTCCATATGGGCTATATTATTTATTATAACCTAATTCAGTTTCCCTTATATAGTCATTATTTATTCAGTTCCAAGAATAGATGTATTGGATTGATTAGTAGGGTAATACCTATATTGTTTATGGGTGTTTATTCCCTTCCTTATATTAATCACTATCACTAAATAATGGAACACATAAAATTATCACATAAAAAAATGAATACTAAGTTATAAAATAAAAATCACTTTAAAGGTAAAATTTATGAAATACTATAAAAGATTATCATAATTCTCTTGTTATCTATGTTCATTAAAAATCTAGTTCCTAATGTTTCTACTAAACCTTATATGATACCAACTATAGAAACCCCAACTCCAATAACCAAGAGTCGATATTATCTTTATTATATTGGTATAAGATACATGGGATCTCACCATGCATGAAATATTAGTTTATCATTCTTGAAGAAATAGATATATACATAATTCCTATTTTACAATGTAAATATAAAATACATAGCATAAGAAACATTCTCGCATCCTTGATATTATTCATAATATCCTCCTTCATATCACAAGGAAGGAAAAATAAATAAAGGGTGAGATAAGGTGATCTGTATGGGTTATGTAAATAAGACTATATCATGAGTAAATAATGAATAATCAATATTGTAAGGTAAATAAATTCAAACACATGTAATTTAGTCAATAACTTGAGAAAAAATGAATCTATGTATAATATCAATGTTTTAATATCATAGATTATAATAATTGAGTACTCAATAAAGTTAGTGCTTAATATTGGATGTAATGATCTCATAAATAATCATATCGTTAAAATCAATGCTTTATGCCAATATAGTTTAATTGGTGGTTAGGTATACACCAAAAACCTATTTAATAAGTTTTTCCAACTATTATGTCTCATTAGACCCGTCGATGCATCAAAGTGATATCTATAATTTATTTCCACCCATCATTTCATGTCCAATTCATTACTCATATATTCAATGGTCAATTTAACTCATAAATAATATGTCTTATCAATAAATTTCAATATTGGGTATATAATATGAAATATTTATATTTCCTTAGTCAATAAAATATCATTCAGAGTAAAATACCATTCGTTGAAATTGTAAGTAGTTTAGGAAATAATTATATCTAGGATACAAATAATATGGATATTTTAGAGAAATGTAATTTACAATAAAAATTGATCAAAATAAAGTGAATGTTTCAATAAATAGTTAACAACCACAAAATTACTAAGATATAAAAGATGACCATCAGCTCATTAGATTTATAGGTTTTGTAATAAAATCATTTCGTTTTGGAGAATAAAATAAAATGGAAGAAAATTATTTAAACAATATTTTATTAAATAGTTTTCTTTGTAAAAAAAATAAAAAATAATTGAAGAAGCTAAAATAGAGTAAAAATATTCTAGTATAATGAATGTTAATTAATACCATATACATTAAAGAGAATCATTAATTTTAAAAAAAATTATATAAATTTGAAAATGATCCTTTTAGAAAATCATTAGAAATATTCCTTTAAATCCGTTTAAAATATTAAATATTACTTAAAATGTAATTAATATATAATTTGAGAAAATTAAAATTAATATTGTAAAACAATTTTGGAAAATATGGACATAAATGAAAAATACACCCTATCAAAAGTGAAATAATGTCGACTTTTATATTAAATATTATTTTTCTTGATTAAAGTTAAAATAAGAGGAGAAATGGAATAAAATATGGAAACTACATAAATATACATATAATGAGAAAATATACGGTGTTTATAAATTCTAGATTATAAAAATTTTTAAATGAAGAAAAGCGAAATCCCAAAAAATGTGATTGTAAAATAAATACTCACCACTTTGGTTATTTTTAAATTATAAAACCGTCAATGAATAAACTTGAACCAAAAATTCAATAATTATGATTAAATATATTTTAATTCTATATATATCAAATAAGAATTACATACACCATATAAAATTAAATAGGCGCATAATACCAAATATGTCTTAATGAAGTAGAAATTGAGAAAAAATACTTTACCTCAAGTTTGACTTTCCTCATAAGTGATTTTTAACTCATGTATAATAAATTTATATATTTTTATAATTATACAAAATAACCATTTACATATCTATATTATCATATATGAACCATTTATATCATCCTTTCACCTATTTTTTAGAAATCTTTTATCATTGTTATTGTTTCAAGTGTTAACTGCTTAATTTTTCATGAGAATTTTTGTTTGATAGTTCTGATCCCTATACATTGATTATGGTTCCATGATCTACAAAATGTTAACCATGATATAACTAGAATATATATTCATTATATATATATATATATTTAGAGTCATCCATAAAAGGTAGAGATAGATGAATGAATTACATTATTCTTGGAGACGTTATGACATACACATGCACATATTCTATTTTCACTTTTCGATGGATAAAAAGAAAGAAAGGTAAATAATATATCACCTTTATAGAATAATTATTATATCTTATATATCATATATAATTTTTAAATTTATCCTTATTACCATCCCTATAAAGTGGAAACAATAAATGAATCACATCACTTTGTGGATGAGGTAGTGCACACATATGCACAAGTGACATTATCATTTTCCAATAGAATAGAGGGTAATAAGGTATATATAATATTTTAATTCAAAAATCATAATTATTTAATAAATATAATATATATTCATTAGTTCCATGTTTATTATTCTTACCCCCTCCCCACAGAGTGTACCCCTCTTGGGCCAAAAATTTGAGAAGATAGATAATGCCCCCTGATTCTTGGCTCCAGCAGGCCCTAGGTTGGCGACTAGCACCAAGGGTATAACAAACAAACAAATGGGAGGCATAAACCTATAAGAGAACACATGTGAAAGAGAGAGTTAATATAGATACCGACCAACTCTAGCTCAAACCCCTATGTAAAATAAATCTCAATTATACATATGTATTTTCATGTTAGAACTACTACAACTAAAAGGGAAAACTATAAGTACCAAAAGATAGTAAAACGCCAGCGACCACATAGCCCAAACTACTTCTACAAAACACCAAGCTAGTAATAACAAGGCTAATCTCAATCCACCTCTTAGTTACCTAAAAACGGTTTATATAATGTAGGGTGAGTTTTACAATATCCTTAGAAGTATCCTCCTCAGAAACTCTCATGAAAAAGTAACGAAATCATGCTAAAGAATATTGAAAAACAATTTAAAATAAATCATCACCTAAACAGACATACTATGTTCCTAGCCTCACCATGGACACTGTAACCAAGTATCATATACAAGAGTATATAATATAATAAATAATTTCAAGGGTACCCTGCTACCACACCCCTAATGGTTTACCACTTTTCTCCTACAACGCACATCCTAAGAATCTCTCTCTAAAAATGATAGCCAAAATACACCTGAGTGTAACACCACAAAATTCACCTCAAGAAAATCACCCCCACAACTACATAACCAAAAGTAACTAGGTATTTTCCAATAGCCACCACAACTCGCATAACATGTAACATAAATCATGTATTATACCTCAAGATTTTATATCCCATACACTGAGTAAGGATCCTCAAACCATCAAAACCTATACACGTTACACCTATAGTAGTCCATATAAAAATATATCCAGAATATATCTGTGTGAAATAATCACAATCCATTACATCCATATACTCATATATATGGGGAAAACTAAGCACCATGTATAACAGCATAAGTAACTACCAAGAGAAGAGATCAGGGCCAAAGGGGGTAGTCAACCATCCATCCTCCCAGCAGCATTATGGGGAAAACAACCCCAGGGATCTAAATCCCTAGGGATGAATTTTCACTAACCAAAATGTTGGAGTAGCATGTCGAAACAAAAAAGGTATAGGATATGACATAGCTCACCAAAAAACCTAGTTTTAGATTCAGCTACAGCTAACGTCTCTCTGACTCCCAACTGCCACTTCTAAGACTAGACATCCTATAAGCACACAACCATTTTAAAATCTATATTAAATTATCTTATCCTTTTTTTTAAATTTATGTTAATTAATTCATTAGATATTAATTAACCATCATCCTTTCTGCATTATATTCCATTAACATTAGCACCAACAATGTTCAACACCCTCTAGGCATAACCAAACCAAGTCCACAGCTTCTCAGAAACATAACCTCAACACTACATCCTAGAAATCCCTAACCACATGGGTTAAAAATCAATTATTCATTTATTTGACAACATTACCATTTCCCATATTCCTATGAATTCAAGAAAATAATTCTAAGCTACCAAGATCAAGGGGGTCAATATAGTGCGTAGGTGAACTAACCATCGAGTCCTTTCCACTTATAGTAGAAGCATAAACCCATTCATCCTCAAGAATCTAAACAAAAAAAATCACGTGGCATACCCCATGCGTATTTGACTATTTTTGGAATGAGATTAATCCAAACAATCTATTTCAATAAGTGGGGAAAGTAATGAAGATAAACAAACAACATATTCAACACCAACCAATTTCAAAGCAATGGGTAATCCCAGCTTCAACATGTTCCATCATTTGAAGTGTCCTCCATGACACCCACATGCATAAACTGATGTATCTCACCACTCTATGAATAATCATCTTCCATAACTACTGGGCCTCCCTCCCCCCACATACCACAATATCCCTCCAGTCTCAACTATACTAGTCTCACATCACAACCTGGTCTCCCTGCCCCCACAACCACAAGTCTCATATTCATATTACAACATAATCAGCAAAAACAAACATAGAGACAAGATATTATCCCAAAATCAAGGCATTCGGTCTTTACACACAATGAACTCTCACAGATCCAAAGCACATACACTCTCCCTTTACAAGATATATGGTAACTAAGGCCCTATTAGGAATTATCCTATCACACAATCAGTTCTTATTTCATCTTGAATTAATAGATTCATTATTCAATTTCCCGCTATGGAAAACCTAAGAAACAATCTTCACAATCTATTAGAAATTAATTTAAAAATTAATTTAACACACCTTTACTACTTTTCTGAACAAGAATCAACATTCTTTAGGTTTGTCAACCAATTCCATTAAACATTCATATCTACATCAATTTTATTGACATCAAATCACAATAACAAAAACCGTATTATTAAACATGCATCTTTATCTTTTAGCCAACTAATTAAAAATAATAATTTCATCATTAACTTAATTACCAATTTCCATCAAGAAAAACATTCCAAATTAGGAAATTAATAGATATCAAACTATTTAAAAAATCAAGAGGCAAACTGTTATCACGGTATAAATAAATAACATTTGATTGATACTAATTATTTAATCTGGTTCATATAATTATGTGGTCAATTTCATTACAATCTAAAGGTATAAATCATGATAGCTATAGGATTGCACATAAGTAGATAGATAATCATTGAATCCCTAACCTCAAGTGGTCATTGAATTTATTCAAACTAGAATGGGTCAAAGAAAAAGATCACGATCACCTATCCTATAACAAATTATATCAAAGAAGGATCTATATGGATCAAATAAGGGAGTGGGGATCATTCATTGATGAAGGAATTACCAAAATTATGAGGATAGGGTCTCTGGGTTTCATGGAGTTGAGGGAGAGCGGCTATAACTGTAATTTTGACAAAACTGAGAAGATGGAAATTTTTTTAAAATATACCGCATTAGGGAATTACACAACATATAATCCCCTTTAACGTTGTGTAATTCTTCGAGGTTTAGTTCCACAGAAAAACACGTCACCTTGGAAATTTATTTATTTTTTGAACACTGAAATACTTCATTCCATGAACCCCTCCTTCATTCCATGTAACAAACCATAAAATAGGATGTCACATCATGTAAATCAGTTACACAGTGTGTAATCAACTCTTCCAATATTTTACTTAACCTAAATTCTCTAAACATTGTCTGAGCCACATCCGAGCACTTAAATCTTCAAAAAACACACAAAGGTTTGATCCACATTAATTTGGACCCACATATCAGATACCTCTCAAAATATTCTCATCCTTAGAGAATCTAAAACCGAACTAGAGAGGAAACATAAAGGGGTCATCAAAACAACCACCCCATGAGTTATATCTCAATGCTTTTGCCACTATAGGAGCTCACCACATCCCTAAAGGAACAAGAAAAAAAATTAGGAAATAACCACAACAAGCCCATAAACACTCTATCAGAGGATATACCTATCAAAAGATGATAATACATAGTAAGAAACAAGATAAAAAATCTCATAAAAATAAAGAGTCAATAACCACCAAACAAAAAATGTTACAAGAGAAGAGATGGACATAAAATAGATTGGGGTACTGAGAAAATATGAGTAACTAATGGTCCCATGTACTCTCCTCCATGCCACTATGCCTCTATAATACAAGATCGAAAGGGATAGAACTCATATGAAACAAATTCTCATTGCAGTCTCGGATCTCTACATGCCGCTCCTTGAGGGTCGCATCATCATCAACATCGTTCTCGCCCCAATCGATGATGTGGGTGTAATAATGAATATAACGACACAATTGTGACACATGAAAAACATCACATATCCTTATCAACTATGGGAGAAGTGCTTCCCAATACTCCCTAACTCCATAGGATGATCTAACACCTTGAATGAGCTAATAAACTAGGGAGATAGCTTACTCCCTTAAATAAACCTTCACTGCCCACGAATGGGAGTCACCTTCATAAACACGTGATCCCCAATTTCAAACTCCTGAGGTCTAGTCTTATGATCAACATAATATTTCTTGAGATCCTTCACTGCCTTCATCCTCTCACAAATCACACGAAACATCTCTTTTGTATTTTTTACCAATTCGTCCTGAGAATTACTGACTCTCCAACCCTGGTCCAGCACAAATCAGAACAGAAAGGTCATCCATACAAGGCTTCAAACAACGCCATACCGATGAAGGAGTGAAAACTATTATTTTAAGATAACTCTACCAAGGGTAGGTGCCTCATCCACAGACCTCTAAAATCTAGGATACATGAGTGAAATAGGTATTCAAGAGTTATGATGATCCACTCTGTCTGAATATCCATATATGGATGAAAAACTGTGCTAATTCATAGCTAATAACCAAAATCATGCTAGAGACCTCTCCACACCCTGGTGGTAAAATGAGGATCTCAATCAGAAATTATCATCCTTGGGGCTTGATGGAGTCTCACCACATCCTACAGATATTTCCTCAACAAAACATCCACTAAGTTTGACTCCTTGATCATTTTGAAGTGGGATAATATCATAAAATGCACTACTACCCCTATAATGTCATAAACACATTGATATCGAGTGAAACCAATAAAAATTTCCACCAATATATCCTCCCACTTGCACTGAGGAATATCTAATGACTAGAAAAACCCACTGGGAACATGGTGCTCAACCTTCACCTTCTAGAAAACCAAAGATAGAGACACAAACTCCGCAACTGCACACTTAAACCTTGACCACCAAAGTTGACACCTCAATGCTTGGTACATATTTTTCATACCAGGATATACTGCTAAAGGAAAACTATGGAAGTCTCGGAGAACCATGTCACGTGACACCAAAGGAATGAAAAGCCTCCCCTTAAACAATACCAGAAGTTGTTCATCGTTAGAAAAACCATTATGAGCCACACCCCAAACAACTCAGTCTCTCCAGACCTCCACCTTAGGATCCCATAATTGGGAATCTTCCACATACTACAACAAAGATGAATACACCTTCACCTAAAAAATACAATATCTACCCCAAACTTCTGCCATATCAATATGTTTTACTGAAATTTCATCCCTCACTCTCTAAGAATCACTTGATTCGTGTACTGCATCACTACATGATTTCCTAATCAACACATCAAAGAGAACATTTTCTTTCCCAATTGTATATTAAATTTCAAAGTTGTAATCCTGTAAGAACTCCATCCACTAATGCTAGCGCAAGTTCATGTCACAGTTGAAGAAAACATAACTCAAAATTTTATGATTAGTGAAGACCACAAAGCACTCATTGATGAGGTATTGTCTGCACAAATTCAGGGAAAACATCACTTCCTCCCACTTGAGATCATGGGTGGAATAGTTATAATCATGAAAACGTAAATTTTGATACGCATAAGAAATGAGTATTCTCTAATACATAAAATAATAGCCTAAACCTAGATGTGAAGTTTCACATAAAACCTCAAACTAAACTCCTTCTGCTAGAAGAAACATAGCTGGCGCACTGACCAAAATCTCATTCAGATACTTAAAATCTAGCTAACACTGATCTTTTCACATTAACTCATGATTCTTGCTAGTCAATGATGTTAGATGAGTCACAACCTAATACAAATCCTCTACAAACCTCAGGCAATAACTTGCAAGACTATGAAATCTTCACGCCTCTTACACTATCTTAGGGGCTTCCCAAGACACAAATACTCCTAACATTGATAGACACACATCTACACCCTACTTGGTCACAACATGGCCCATGGAACAAACTTCTAAAGACTAAAACTCTAATTTGGAAAACTTCTCAAATAGCTGCTGGTGATGAAGAAATCCCAAAATGGTAGATAGAGGATCTACATAATCCTCCTTGCACATAGAGTACACAAGGATTTCATTGATGAAACCCACCATGAACTTATCTAAGAACTCACAGGACACAATGTTCATCTACCCCATGAACACCACTTATAAGGCCCCAGCCTTAAACCTTACTTAATATTGAATTAAATGAGTAATTCACATTGAATATCTTTTCAGGTTTAGAGTTTTAGATAATTAGGACATAACTATTACATCTCAAAAGATTACAAAGTAGTCGCTTCTACTAAATTTCCATAAAATAAAAACTCTTTAAAAGAAACATGTATAGTTTTATGTTTTAGGTAGCATGACTTTCCCTTGATCCCATCCGTGACCCTATTCCACGCTATGTCCTGTGAAAAACATTTCAAAAACTTGGGATGATCATAAGAAGCTCAGTAAGGGATACACAAAGAATGAAAACTGTTAGTTTTTCAAAACAACAAGTAAACCATGAATACTTTATCAATGTAATACTTTTCACCTTCATGAAGTAGTAAAAACTTTTCACTGGAAAAAAAAGTATCATTACATACCTTTTTGTAACCAAAGGATTACCATAAAACCCATATAAAGAGCATATAACATATATAAAGGTAACTTGGGACATAAACATACTTAAGTGGAATAACCATACGGTCGACTTCCACACATATCACTTAATGGAATAGCCATACGGCCAATTTCCATACATACTTAATGGAATAGCCATACGGCCGACTTTCATACCCAATGCATTGGAGGTTATAACGCAACCACCCGTCCTGGTATTCACGGCACCACCCGTCATATGGTTTATAACATAACCACCCGTTAAAATGTCCAAGTACCAATATAAAATCATAAAACATAAAACCAATATAAAGGAATGATAACATTTCCGCATCACAATATATCATAATAGAATCCTTTATCAAAACCATTTTCAAAACCATTTAAAACATTTAATAAAGAGATTTTTGAATCAAAGAGTCCCATACCACCTTGAAGCTTTTAACATTTTAAACCATTAATATCCATATAAATAAATCCTTAAAACCATTTTGAAAACATGGATATTAATAAGAACAAATAATTAAAACATTTAAAACGATATTTTGGTTAAAGGGGTTTTACCAAAATTAGAGACACTTGAATACAATAATCGAGGAATAACATTTAGTCAGAACTTTATAATATCATGAGAATAAAAGGATTCATGATATAATACTCTAAAGGACAGTATATACACCATATAAGAGTGAATTGGTGCATAATAACAATGAACCCTCAATAGAAATGTCAAATGTGATGAAATCCCTTATAAAGAAGGTATCCTTAAATTAAGGACAAATAAATCTCAAAAATATGTGTGAAAAATATATATACACCCAATATAAGTGGATATTAAGTGTAAAACAATAAAATGTCATTCACACATATTCAATGGATGACATATTCAATGACTACAAGTTGAACCCAAAGAAATCGAAATTGGGTTAAAAAGTTCCCTTGACAGCCTAACGACATCACATCAAAATGAGTTGATGAGAGATAAAAAGTGTATCTCATAACATGGACATAAAATTTACATCAATAAGGATGTATGAGAACATATCCCAACATAAAAATATGTAAATTAAAAGACCCAATAAAAGAAGTCTTTTAAAAAAGTGGAGGGTGAAAGGTTCCCTTACCGACTTGGGTATCTTTCAAAACATACACCCCATGAAAGAAAGACAATAGGTCATTGATGTAAATACTCATAAACTAAAGTATATTACACAAAGAGTAGAATAATGGGCAGTACATACACCACTCAATGTAATTTTTGGCAAATTTAGCATAAATCTCACAGGAATAAAAGTGAGATGAAAAATCCCTTACAAAAACTCGGCAGCCTAACGGCGCCACATAAAACTTCCGAATATGGATTGATGAGATCAAATAGAGTATCCCATAATATTACAATATAATTTAAAGAAAGTGGAATATAAAATAAAATCCCCCAACATTTCAAGGAGGAGTTTAAAAGAAGTGACATAAAGGAGAGTACTTAAAAAGAAAGAGAGAGGTTAGATCTCTTACGAAAGTTCGGCAGCCTAACGACGCCACTCAAAACTTCCAAAATGGATTGATGAGAGAGAATAGGGTCTCTCATCACATGAAAATAAAAATTACAGTAAATGTAATATAAAATAACATCCCAATCATAAGAAAGATGAGCTTAAAAGGAATGACAAAAAAGAGTGTACTTAAAAAGAAAGAGAGGTGTAGGATCCCTTACCTCGGGTCCGACTTGACTCGATCGTTCTTTAATCTCCTGAATAATAAACTTGAGTTAATATATACTTCCTTAAGAACCTTTTTAAAGTTCATTATTCCTTTTATATCACTTATTACCATGTTATAAACATTATTTAATCATTTAAGTTAATCATGTTTGTTTTGTCGATATTTGGTTCTTAAGTCGAAAGTGGACTTCTTACAATTACATGTTGTTCGTGTGGTCAAAGGTTATTCATATCCAAAAATGACATTCCTGATTTGGATATCATATATATCATATATATCCAGAATATACATGTATTTATAAAATCACATAATCATTTAGAGGAAAGAAATGAAATGCACCGTTCATGGAGACGGTAAGCCGTACGTACGCATGAACGCTACTTTCATTTCTATGTCGTATTAATGGAATTAAAACTATATGAGAGGTATGTATATTTTAATTCAATAATTATATTAATCATTTAGATGTATCATACATCATATATATCCATTATATATATGTACTTATAATAGTACATTACATTTGGGGATAAGAAATGAAATGCACCATTCATGGAGACGGTAAGCCGTACGTACGCATGAACGCTACTTTCATTTCTATCTCATACTTTAATGGAAAGAAATAATAATGATATAGAGGTAAATAATAATTCCAGTATAACATCATATATAATAACATTAAATCCATCCTTTATACGTCCCACGTATGGCATTAACGAATCACATCACTTTGAGGGGGCGGTAGTCCGCACTTCCTTAAATAAAGATATCGTGTTTACCCACAATGGAAACCATAAAGGTATGCCCAAAATGAAAAATACAGAAGCTTAAAGAAAAACTAAGCATATAATATATCATATATAAAAATAGTGACATTATAATGGCCACCTTTGAAGGTGTTAAATGAGTATTGAACAATCATCGTTTCGGGAGGCAGAATTTCACCATCCACGGAAACCGTATGTTCTTTAACCATTTGATGTAGTTGTGTGAGAGTGTAGCTCGAATAAATCTTATAACAACATCCTAGTATATTGAAGATACTGGTGTTGTTACAAAATAAGTAAATAAAAAGATTTTAGGGGGTTGGAGAAGCAAAATAAAACAAATAAACAAGAGAGAAAGAATTACCTTTAAAAGTGTAACTCCTTTTGATTTGAGCCTAAAGGCTTCCTTTGAAAGGATTCTGCCCAAAGGGAATCCTCTAGGATGAGGATAGGGATGTGGAGGGAGTAAATGGTCAGGGGTTGGCCGATCCAAAGGCTTGAGGAGTGTGTGAAATGAGGTAGAGGTGGGGGCCTTTTATAAGAGGAGAGGAGGGGCACTTTTGGAAAGTAAGGAAATATTACTTTATTTGAAAATGTGTTTCGGTTTTAAAAGGTCCCACATTGATATAATTCGTGGATAAGGTGATAAGGGTTCGAAATCCACTCATCCAATTGGTTTTTGACATGTTTAGTTTATAGATTTTTCATTATCTTTCCATTTTATTTTAAATCGTCAAATAATGATGTCATCGCTGCATCATTATTATGTCATAAATAATTTAATTTATTTAATGTTTAAAAATTATGAAAAAATTACTATGATGTAGGAAATATTTTTATCTTTCCAATGAATATTTATAATCAAAAATATGACTTGTATAACCCTACTCAAAAATTGTTTTAGTAAAACATATCATGTTTGTGTCAATTTTACTTTTCCATTAAATAAAAATATATTATTGTCATTTTCCAACTAATGTGGCTCCATGGGGTCCCCAAGTTGGCCCATGGATTGTATTGGTCGGCCATGACTCACCCAATAGGTGTAGGACAAGTGTCATGGTTTTTTCACATTCTTATAATATCATTTTTACCTTAAACTACACTAATTACCACTAATCACGATTAAAAACTTAATAAGTTACTATTCACCAAAATATTATTTTTATCCCATTGAACAACATTTTACTTCTTAATGACAACCATGTATGTCGGATTTTTGAAAATCAAAACACAATGATGGCAAAATTTCATTTAAACGGAAAAATCAGTTTTTATAAGTACCACTTAGTGGTTTCACTATTCATCAAAAATTGAAGTTTTTTCAGAAAAATCCCAAACATTCACCCTAAGCTATATTTGATATTCTGAATTCAGAAATGAAGTCCGTTTTACAAAATTCAAAACATATAATTCACATTAATTAATTTAATAATTAATTCCCGCTGTCATGACAAATAGCGTGTTTTATGAAACAATAAGTATCAAAAGATTGACACTAGTTTAAATCTGATTTCAAAGTGAAATTGATTCCAACGACCACTATTGGATTTAATGGTAAAAATATTTTCTAATTTCACTTTAAAACCAATTAAAAATATTATCTAATCATATAAATAAATTAGATTAAAAAGAGATTATAAATCAAAACACAACATTTTACACAATTCATTAAAAAAATGAACTCTATCGGAAAAATACCAAAAAATTACACAAAGTAAAATTTGATGTCCCAATTCTTAGTAAGAGTTTTATTTGGTCCAAAATAATGTTTAAGAGTGAACAAAACTATATTTAATGATGGTTCGACATCAAAAGGTGATAAGTGAACCTTTAGTGAAAACTAGGGCATATACGCCTAAAATTGAATTCTTTCCGTATTTTAAGCCTTTATCTTTTATTGGATAAATGTAAAAACATATATAATCATATTTTAGTTATTTCTATCCATTCCCGCCAATACAAAGGCTACATGTTAACTACCATTTAAAATAATATTATTAGAGTGCAACGTAAGATTCCCAAGAAACTCGTTGTTGCGTGTTGGGTACGCCATCGAGCATAGCGTCCCCTTTAAAGTCATATTAATATTTTATTCACAAATAGGGATAAATATGAAAATTTCATATTCATTATTTACCTGGGGTGTTACACCACTAAAGCATTCATCACACCAAATGACATCACAATGATCTCCGTTTTCCCATGATGAAAATAGAATGTAGTCTTCAGGATGTCCTCATCTTTCACACACATTTGATGATATCCTGACCACAAATAAATCTTATAGAAACAACATTCACTCATTAGTTGATCTAATAAATCATCAATATATGGAATAGGATAGTCATTCTTCGCTATCACTCGGTTCAAGAAATGATAATTGACACACAACCACAAACTTTCGTCATCCATCATTACACAAAAAACTAGCACACCCAATGGTTACACACTCGGAAGAATAAAACCACACTGAAACAAAACATAGAACTATATACACAGCCCCCATGACTCAGAAGGCACCATCCTTTATACATAAATTGAGATAGGAGACATTCCTGGCTGTAGCTTGATCCCGAACCTGATCTCCAATTTAGGGGGTAACACTACCACCACTTTTAGAAAGACATCACAGTACTATTCAATGACCCTAAGAAAAGCCAATTTTTGAACCTCCAATGAACTCAATATCATCTTAGCTGTCATGGATGAAAATAAAAAAACATGCCTCTGACTCATTCGATGGACTCGATCGCCAAAAAACACTACTTGGTGTCGATCAACATCGAAGCACACCACCTCCCTACTTAATAAATCGTTGATGTCCTACACTGAATCAAACCAATCCATGCCAAGGATAAAATAATATGGTTTTATCCTTAAACATAGGAAATCTCCCCAAGATATGTTCTTCACCAACACTATCTCATAGTCTCTACATACTTCAAACAAGTCTGTTCGGACTCCAACTAGTATAGTCAATGCCAAGGGCACTGGAACCCTCTCTAACTCAAGTCCCAAATATGAAAAAAGGCAATTTATATGAAGGAGTGTGTCTCTCCTGAATCAAACAAGTCAAGAAACCTAGTATAAATCTAGAAAATGGTACCTCGAATGATGTCTAGCTTTCCCAGTTCTGGAAATGCTAACACATAAAGCTAACCACGACCAGATATAAGACCTCTCTAACTGTACGGGTGATCACCTCAAGGGCCACACTATTCTCTATGATGACGGGGAGAATCCTGAATATTTCCTCTACCTACACCTTCTACGCTCTACTGATCCAAAATTGGTGCAACCTTTTACTGCTTCCTTAGTTGGAACTGCCTCAACAGAGGAACCTGAAACCAAACCCCTAACACACACTGACTACTCAAAACAGTCGAGAACTATCTCTGTTAATGTCCACATAATCCTCCAGAAAAGAAAGAACTTGATCCCTCAGCATAGGCCTGTGACCTACCGCCCCTACAGAAAGAAGATACTGAGGGCTGAGACCTACCCTCAGCTAATCAAAAACTATTCTTCCCTAAAGATTGGGATCCCTGGACCACAAAAATGCTTCATAAGGAATCCAAAAAACTCCCCACTTGTGATGATACAGTTCTGGATAAAATCCTCTCAATGAAATTTTCATTCTCCAACACCTTGAGATATGTAGTCAAAATAATCTAGGTGACCTGGTGCTAGATCTCTGTATGAAAAGCCTCCATAAAATAACTCTCCCTAGACTCCTCATATGGAAACAAGTTTGAATCTTATTGCAGAATGTTCCTAAAATGGTTCCTAAACTCTTTCACACTGGGGAACCCCTACTGATGGTTATGTAGCTCCTAGTGACTAGTCACCTTCATGGTCAAGGATAAAAACTTATTTTTGAACTACTCTTAGAACTTATCCCATGATACTGTCTACTCCTCACAATCCTCGAGGAATAGAAACCATCACTACCTCACTTCCCCATGTAGAATCTTTACAACCAACGAAATCCAGTTCTCATTCTGAGCATGGATAAAACTGAAATCTATCTCAACCTCCTCCAAACATTCATGAATGAATGTAACTAAAACGGAGCACTCATACTTCTACAGACTCTGGAACAGAATCTATCAGAGTTCCCTTCTCCAAGTGCCGTCGTCATTAACCTCTACTATGTGGTCATCTGTTGGCACAACCAACTGGACATCTTCTACACAAACCTGATGAGGACGTCGACCTGGAGCCATAACTGCAAAAGGACCTGCATTTAGATATCCTAAACATATAATATGGAACAATTTTTTTGTAATTAATTGGTTTCTTTTTTTCATTTTAGGTTAACCTATCCCAATGTCTACCCATTCAAACAAATGTAATAAGAAGAACGATTTATGATCCATTCCTAGGTTTCCACCCTACAACCAATATCACCCCGTTTAGTAGCCTATTTAAATATAAAGGTCTATGCATTAGATCACAGGGGTCCCTAAATACCTATGTCTCATCTGATCTCCAGTGTTTACAACTATAGTTAAACTTGACTAACACTGTTTCCATACCAACCCATGTAACCTCACATGTGCCTAACTCTAAAATCCATCATATCCCTCAACCTCCCTCAGATTCATCTATTTCACAACCCATCTCCACAATGTGTACTCCTACAGGGCAAACAATCTGAGAAGAGAGACAATGACCTCGAATTCCACCTCCAGTAGCACTGGGTTGGCGACTACCACCAAGGGTATAGTAAAAAAACAAATGGGCGGCATTTCCCTCTAAGAGAACACATGTGGAAGAGAGAGATAATATAGAAACCAAAAAAACACCCGCTTAGAACTCAATACACATATTTATTATCATCCAAGAACTATTACAATTGAAAGAGAAAACTGCATGTACCAAAAGAAAGTAAAACAACAGTGACCAAGAAACCCAAACAGATCCTGCAAAACCCCAAGCTACTAATAACCATCCTGATCTACAACCTACTCCTTGTGACCTAAAAAATAGTTTATATAATGTATGGTGAGTATAATAGTATACTTAGTGGGATCCTCCTTGGGGCCTCTCATGCAAAAGTAAAGAAAGGACGATAAAGCATAGTAAACAACAAGTGAAACTAAATCTTCAACTAAATAGGTATACTATGTTCCCATCCTTACTATGGATACTCTCACTAAGTATCATATACAAGAGTATATAATATAATATAGAATGTTAATGTTACCCCTCTACCACTTCCTTACTGGTATTATGCTTTTCCCCAACATCACACGTCCTCATCATCCCTCTCTAAAAAGGCTAGTCTGAAGACACCTAGACATAACACTACAACATGAACCTCATGCAACTCACCACCAAAACCACACCACCAAAAGTAACCAGGTTGGTTTTGGGAACCAAAAAATCTCTCATAGCATGTATAATACATCTGGTATTATACCTCAATCCACCCATACACCAAGTAAGGATCCTTAGGCCATCACATCCTATACACGTTACACCTATAGTAAAATATATGTGTGTGAAATAATGACAAGACATTACAACCATCTACACAAATATATGAAAAAAAACTAATCACCGTGCATACCAGCACAAGTAACTAACAAGAGATTTGTGTGGGGCCAAAGGGGGTAGTCATCCATCATACCACTGAAATGTTGATGAAAACACCACCATTGGGCTCAAAATCCTTGGGGTGTCATTTTCCTCAACCGACAGGGTGGAGTAGATTATCAAAACACAAAAAGTACGGGATATAATATATCTCAAAACCAAAATATGGGAAAAACTAGTCTCAGATTCAACTATATCTAACATCTCTCGGACACCTGTATTCTACTGATAAGACTAGATATCTTATAAACACACAACCATTTAGAAAGCTATATTAAATTGTCTAATACCTTTTAATCTGTTTCAATTTAGATTAATTAATTATTTAACCATTAATTAATCATCATCCTTTCCGCATTATATTCCATTAACATTAGCACCAATAAAGTTCTATCCCATCCATGCATAACCAAACTAATTCCACATTATCTTAGAAACATATCCTCAGCACTACATCCCATCAAGCCCTAACCCCATGGGTTAAACAATATTTATTCAATTATTTAAAAAAAGTACCATTTTCCATCTTCATAGGAGTTCTAAAAAATCATTCTAATCTACCAAGCGCATGGGGCTCCACATGTTGAGTATTTTAACTACTCGTCGAGTCCTTTCCATCTATAATAGAATTATAGACCCATCCATACTTAAGAAGATAAACACAGAAAGTACATGGAATACCCCTTTAGTCTTCACCACTTTTGGAATGAGAGTAAGCAAAACCATCTACCTCATTTATTGGAGAAAGTAAAGCATATTAAGAAACAACAGATTCAACAAAAACTACATTCACATCACTGGGTAAGCCCAGCTTCAACACATTCCATCATCCCCGATGTCTTCCCTAACACCCAAATGCAAAAACCAATGCATATTTCCACTCTAGGTGTCAACTTCTGCGACAACCATTGGGCCTCCTTTCCCCCACATACTATAATAGCCCTCCAGGATTAGCCATCCCAGGATCACATCACAACTGGGCCTCCCTTCCCCCAAAACCACAAGTCTTGTATTTGTAGCACATCACAACCAGTAGAAACAAATATAGAAATGGAATATGTGTACCAAAATATGTAATTCAGAATTCAAAAAACAATGAAATATCATGACTTTAAATCATAGGCACTCGGCCTTTGCAAGAATGCGAGAAACATATGCCCTATAAGGAATTAACTTATCACACACCTAGTTCTTATTCCATGTTGAATTAACTGATTCATTATTTATGTTCTAACTATGGGAAACCTAATAAATAATATTCTCAAGGAATCATATATTAATTAAATAATTAATTCAACATTCCTTTACAAATTTTCTCAAAAAACATTAACATGATTCCTATTCACCAGCTAATTTCATTATACAAGAATATCTATATGAATTTGATTAACATAAAATTACAACAACAAAAACCAGATTATTAAACATGAATATTTATCTTTTAGGAAATTAATTAAACAATTAATCTTGGCTTTACGTTATTTAGAAATTTCCATCAAGAATGATGTGATAAATAAATCAATGAATAAATATCATACTATCCAGTAAATCAAGAGGAAAACAATTATCATGGTATAGAGAAACAATATACGGTCAATACCAATTCTTTAATCTTGTTTATATGATTATTAACTCAATTTCATTATGATTAAAATGGTTAAATAATACTATCTCTATGATTTCATGTAATTAAATATAGAAGCATCGAATCCCCTACCTAAAAAGTTCACTGAAAATCTTAGTGTGAGAACAGATCAAAGCACTGTATCATGGTCACCTATTATTTAATAATTTATATCAAAGGCGGATGACTACATATGGAAGAAGGGAGTGAGGGATCATTCTTTGATGAAGGAATTCCTAAAAGGATGAGTAGAGGTTATATAGGGCACATGGAGTTGGTGGAGAGACATTTTAGCCATAAGTTTGACAAACCTAAGTGGCAGAAAATGTTATTAAAACATACTGTGTCAGGGAATTACATGACGTGTAATCCCCTTTCACATCATGTAAAGAATTAAATATTCTTATGAAATGTCTCTATTGTCCTAAATTTCAGAATTTTATTCTTCGTATAAGTATTCATGTTAATTTGATATATATTTCCTCATTTAGAACTTCCATGAAATTTATTTTTAAAATACATATTTTTAGGATTTTTATGTTTGAATTTTCTAATAGTTTTCTTTGAGAAAACCACTTATTTGTATTTATATTCATTATTTAGTGATAATTTTGTACTAATATAATCAATATTACCATATTCAAAGCCTTCTATAAGAATATTCCATTAGGAAATTGACGAGTACCACCATGGTAACTCAAATTTGTTTTACTAAGTGAAACACAATGCCTGACCTAGGAAATATCTCTTAAGGAGGAAGTGAATTAAACTAAAATTTTAGGAATTAAAAATAAAAAAAATAAATTAAGAAAATTAATGAATAAAAAATATAATTGTGGGTGGTTTTTTGAATTTCAGTGAATTAAGATGTTAATGAATAAAATAAATGTGTCGAATATGTGAAAAGTAATCAAGAGATAACAACATGTTCCTATTTTTAAAATTTCATCATAAAAGTGAAACCGATATAACCAAAAAATTAAAATAATTATTTATTATTGTCTCATATAATTTGATTCATTAAATTATGGTCTAATAATTTTCTTAAGCCATTAAAACTATGGAAATTTTACCCAACTAAAAAAATAAAAGTGTTTAAACCCTTGGTTATATTTGGAACGTCAAACCATGGCACCCTGGAATGATAATCATACCAAAGATAACTTTATGTTCAATATACAGTTATCAAAACAATTAAACGCAGTAATTGTGAATGAATTGATTATTTAGATTATATTTGATTCCTAAAACTCTATACTAGTATATTTAATTTAACAATTTATGTTCTCTCCCATGATATACACAATCTCAACCTCACATGGTAAGTGTTTCTCGATTGAGATTGTTAATTATTTTTTTAAGAATAAATTAGTAGATCAATTTACTATGAATTCAATTATGTTAATGATTTCAAAATAATAAATTTATGATTGTGTAATTAAATCAATTAGAATGGATTTAAACTTCTTTGGGAGGACATGCCATCATAGAGACGTTTTTCTTAAGCATTAGATTATATGAGAAAGATATGATATCATCTCATCTCGTATTGACTAACCTAAAGAAGAAAAATAAAATAAAAAATTTAATTAAATAAAATAAATTGAATATAAAAGAATAAAATTTTATATGATTAATTGATTCCCTAAAATACGGAAGAGGAGGAACATATTTATTGAAAAGGGAGGTGAAATGTATTTTCTTGAATTCTGTCTTTTAAAAGTATTAATGTTCGTGAAGAAATAAATTGTACAATCAAGAAAGTTTTCTTCAAAAAAGTTGGTCAAAAATCTCTTGAGCATCCAACCAAAAAGTCTCACTTCTATTTTCCACATATTGAAAAGGAATAACAAGATTATTAATAAAAATAATTCCTCTAGAAAAATATTCCATATTTAATTTAACAAATTTCAAATCATTTTTGGATAATTTATTGGAATAATATTTGAATGTGGTATTATTTGAAATTTTTCCCCGTTTATTTCACATCCACCATAAAAAATTTAACCTCTTTAATAATTTTTGGAGGATTTATGGTTTAATAATTACTGATAATATTTCCATCCTAAAAGATTCATTGAATTCACATTCCTCAATTTCAAATTCTTTTTTGATCTTGATAAAATGAAAACCAAATATCTATCTAGTTAGATGAAACTCGCTAAATTTAGTATTATAACATCCTTAAAAATTTCAGCCCAATTCGCTAAATTTTATATAATTTATGTTCACAAAATTGGAGTATTGTTGAATCTATTTAATTTAGATCAATATAGAGTTCATGGGAAATTATTTCCATAAAATTCTAAATTGGAATATAGCATAAATAAAACATTAAAATAAAAATACATAAGGGTAATTAAAATGAAAAATCAATAATTTCCATGTAATTTTAAAATTCATGATATAATTACAAATTTTGATAAAATAATTCATTAAAACTCAATGTGGTAGTGTAAAAATATTTATTATAAACAAAATATTCAATAAAATCAGGTTTTGTTATATCCCCCACACTCAGCCTTTTTCACTCCAAGGAAAATATTATTTAGTATCAATTTCAAAATCACACATAAACAATAATGAGAAAATTTAAAATGATATTTTACAAACCCGAATTTATCTTATCTCTTCTATTAAATGAATCCCCCTTTCATTTTATTCTTCCATAATAAAATTTTCTCAACCTCAGAAATCCATCCATGACCCAATCAAAAATTACCACATTTGGATTGTTTTACTCTTTACTAAATAGATATGTAATTTATAGTTATGATTAAACCACATGTACATGTCACTATATAATTTAAAGCCATATGAAATATTCACCCCATAAATAAAAAGACAACAATAAATAATGAGGGATTTTCATTTAGGATTAAATGAGATTGAGGCTCCAGGTTGGTGGGAAATGATGTGAAAATTATAAAACATCTAAAAGGATGTTTTTCTCTTAATTGTAGAGCATGATTATGAAAAGAAAAGAATAATAAAAATACTCCTACTGAGATGACAATGCCATCTCTGCACTCATTAAAACTCAAAAAAGATCCTAAATAACTAAAAACATAAGTTATAACTCACCATCTTGTTTTCTTTCTTTTGATTTTTTTATTCTTATTTTTTAAAAATTTACAATTAGAAATATCTCACATTAACCACCTTACCATTATGATCATAAGACCAGCAGTATGGTAATGGTTATTTTGGACATACCCAAAAAGTACCCATTTTTATATATATATTTTTATTTTTCAAAGAGGCATGAATAATAATTTTCAATATTATATCACGGAACCTCACCAAATCCAATAATAACACAATAAATATCCTAATTAATGTTAAATATCCCTTTCCACTAGAAAAAAATTCTCCCCCACACTTATTCTATGAAATTTGATACGATGATTCGAAGAGTTGGGTAGGAATGAAAAATTGGCTTGTGATGTGGATCTTTCCTACCGAAGGTCATTCATGGATTATATGGGCTATATAGGATTAAATTTTAGGGGAGGTCCAATGGTAAAGGGATAAAAAATAAAATTCATCAGTTATTTTAAAAGTGACATTGTTCAATCATAGCTCTGAAAAGATTCCATGCATGTTTTAGAATAAAACATGCCTATGTGTCTCTCTTGAAATGGGTATTTGAAAGAATATGAAAAATTTGGTTTAGAAAATCTCAACTGATGGGGAAAAATTTCCTTCTATTATTCATGGTAATGGATTTAAAAAATTAGTCAAACTCATAAATTTTTTGAATATCAAATTCATGGTAAAATGTTTCCACATAAAAAATAATCTAAAAACCATTCATTAAAAAATCTAGTCAATTTTATCAAAATAAGTTCAGAAATGATAAATTATTATAAATATTCATTTAAGCTCAAATATCCTAAAACTAAAAATAAAATAACAAATCACATGAAAAATAAGGTGAATAAAAATACTGAAAACAAAAGGTGACCTAAAATTTTATCCCCTCACCCACACTTAAAGTGTTGAATTATCTATAAAATGACCCTATGAAATGATGTTTTCAAATAATTTATAGATCTTGAATTTGAAACATTAACGTAAAAGTTAGAGGATAAGATAAAACACAATATTCTTAAGTAGTGATGGGCTCAAGTAGTGTGATTCAATCAACTACATGTGTTGAAAATCCTTGAAAGTATTTCTTTAATTGATCCATATTGATGGTAATGATCATTCCTTGTGACTCTTGTGTGATATCCATTATAATAAAAGGGAAAAAATATGAAACAAAACATAATGGTTTAAACATCTAGAACACAACTTAATTGGCATTTTATTTAATCTTGAACTATAAAGATGGACTATTCCACTCACTCACAAATCATTTTTTATTAAAAGATTGAAGTTAGGGGGTTATAAATTGATGAACACCTTGGGAATCACTAATGAAAATTAAATTATGATCATGTGTAATATTTCATAAATCATGGAAAATAATGAGACTATTACTTTGTTCTCCATTACTTGCAAGATTTTCCATAGTGAAGTCCATATCCCTCCATGTATGAGAAATATTAATTTCATTTCTTATAAGGGACCCACACTTCCAAATGTCATACACCATAGAGCATGGGAAATTATCATTTCCTATTAGGATGATGCGAATAAGTTTGGAGTTCGAATCAATTGAGGTAATTTTAATGTTGTATAGCCTATAAATAGATAGGGAAATAAGAATGGATTTAACTTCAAATTCCATATAATTACCAATTGTAATTTAAGCAATGAATCCATGAAACACCAAACCCCTATTATCCCAAAACAAGCCTCATCCTGGCCTGACACCCTGGTTGAATGTTCTATCCACATTCAGCTTAAAAACAGTATATGGGGGCCTCCACTTGACCAATTTTACTTATAGAGAAATATCATGTCCTTTCGATGTTGTCACTAACCTAGAGATCCTCCCACTACTGGAAACCAATTTTTCTACTCAAGGATGCAATACACTCAATTATTCTATAAATGATAATATGTGTACTTTAAAGAGAAAAAAGATAACCACAAACCTTTTATTCTCTAGTTATGGGAATCCCATAGAACTTAACGCAAAGAAGGAAAGGACATGCCCTGAAACGAAATAGTATGTGATCGATCCTTGGTCACCTGAATCCAAGAGGACAAAAATATGTTCATGTCATCACCCTATATAGAAAACCCAAGTTTAATCTAGAAATAATTCCAATAGGAAGAATCCAATTAACTATAAAAAAGATAATCCTTTTTAGTTTCAATGTTTGTACTCTCACAACACAATAGGTGGGAATAAAAATACACTCCTTTCCCCAAAACTACCTATTTGGATTAACTATTTTCTCAAAATTTTGTTTCAACTCTAAATTTGAGACACTATCTTGACCATTTTGGGGGTTTGGGGTAAAGTGTGAATGTATTATGTGGTAAACCATTCTCCTGAAGGAGGGAAACAAAATTTTTATTACATAAGTGTGACACTTGATCATTGATGATCACTATTAGTACTCCAAACCATCAAAAAATATTAACCTTAACAATATCCCTTACAACATGCGAATCATCAATCCTAGTGGATTTGGAATCCACCCATTTTATGTTATAATTAACTTCAAATATAATGCACTAGTATCCAAAATAATTAAAAAATGGATCCATGAATTTAATTAATCAAACATTAAAATTCTCACATAGAAATATGGGTTACTAAGACATCTCATGCATCTCATAAATATTTCTAGCATGTTGGAAGCATGAACATGATTTAAATGCACATGGGAATCATTAAACAAAATAGAACAATATAATAATGAGTATAATACCTTACAAACTATTAATTGGGGGTTAAAGTGTCCCCTAAAATAAAGTATATGGAAAAAACGAAGAACAAACTCAAAATCATGATTTATAAGGAATATTCTAATGATCTGGTCTCTACATACACACTAAAGATATGGTCCATCCAACACATAATACATGGAATCACATTTAAATTTTTAAACTTTTTTTTTCTCCATGTTTTTAGGAATTCCACATGAAACTAAGTAATTCTAAAAGTCAATATACCAAGAGTGTGTACCTGAGAAGTCATAGATATTCTCATTGGAAAAAGATTCCCAAAGAGGTACCCATTTTTGTGTATCATGTTCTCCGATGTGAGTGATCCTACTCATGAGTATAACCAAAAAGCTCTTTAATCTTTTATTTTTCTTTATATCAATATAAAACTCTTGAATATGTAGTATCCAATTAATTATTCTCAGATTTTCATCTCACTTATTCAAAAGGTATCTAAAAGGTTCATGGTCATAGAAAAAATCAAATTTAAGACTTAATATGAAAGAAAAAAATTTAACAAAAAAACATTATAGTGAGAAACTCATTTTCTATTATTGTATTGTTTTTTAGGTTGAGTAAAATTTCATTAAAGAATATGTAATCACATGAGTTCCGACTTACACCCTTTGAGATAATACTTCTCCAATTAGGATGTTTACAACATCACACATAAGCTCAAATGGGATCTCCACTATGGGGGATGTGTGATCACTAGTGTGGGGGAAAATTTCTACTTCCCATCAAGGAAAACCCTATAAGAGTAATAAAACATAAAATAAGAATCTTTTTGAATCAAGTAAGATAAGGGTTGTGAAATATTACTAAATTATACGATGAAGTATCGACAAAAACCTGCTTATCACAATAATTATATAACACCATGAACACATATAATATAAAGTAATATATAGATAATGTCATACTTAGATTTATCTACCTAAATACCATTCCAAAAAACTATATTTTGTGGGAATGTTCCTTTCTCTACCATGAAATGAAAATTTTCTAAATTCAAAACAAGATTATTCTCAATATAACAATGCAAGTATTTTACTAATAAATAAAGACAATGATAAAATTAAGAGCCAAATATAGTAAATATAAGGCCTCGGACATAAACCTTACTTAATATTGAATTAAATGAATAATTCACATTGAGGATCTTTTAAGGTTTAGAGTTTTAGAGAATTAGATCATAAATCATGAATTACATTCCACATTTAAATAAAGTGGTTACATAAAAGATAGTATTCGTTTTCCCCATCAACGAAAACATATTTAAAATAAAACATGGATTATTTCTTGACAGTTCCTTGACACTATCATCATAACATGCACCTTTTCCCTTGACCTGTGAAAAACATTTCAAAAACTTGTGATGAGCATAAAAATCTCAGTAAGGGATATAAAAGTATGAAAAGAAAACATTAGTCCATGTATGAAATAATACATTACTCATAAAATAGAATCATTTTAATATACCTCATCAAATCATGAATAAATCATATAAATCATAAGGCATAATGGTAACTTGAGGCATTCATAACATTCTTACGTAGGGAGTAACCCTCTTGGTTATGTTTGGAATACCCATCACAGTATATTCCCTAAATCTCTTCGGATAAACCTTAACGTTTAACCCCCTTGTGTTACCCAATGCATTGGAGAGCTATATCGAGCTGACCCTCCCTTAGTTTATCACGGAACCACCCGTCTTCATAATAATGCCCAAGAACCATAACATAATCGTATCACATAAAACATGTATAAAGGAAACATAACATTCCCACTTTTCAATTACAAGATATCAATAAAACACATTGATATAAAAACATTATGAAAACCATTTCCAATACCAAAATAAAAGAAGAGTAAAACATGGTATTTATTTTTCATTCAAAAAAAGTTATGGCTTGTAGAGGAAGCTGAAACTGAAATAATGGTCACGGCGGTGGAGAAGTCGTTGTCGCTGCATACGTACGACAAGAAAAACATTCCTTTTTGTAGTTTAGTAAAATGCTTTGTATAAAAAGATTCATTTTGAATAAATGAAAATTCAAAGGGGTTTATACACTGTATAAAAGAAATTTGTGTATAAAACAAAATATGCCTCAATGAAAGGAGATTGAGATGATGTCCCTTACAAAGACGGTATCCTTGGATTAAGGATAAATCAATTACATAATTATGTGTGACAAACGAATACACCTAATATAAGTGGATATTAAGTGTAAAAAAATCATAGGACATTCACACATATTCATAGAACAACATATTCAAGGAGTACATGTTTATCCCAAATAATCAAAATTGGGTTAAGAAGTTTCCTTGCAAAAATTCGACAGCCTAACGACGTCACTTCAAAATTCAGAAAAAGAGTTGATGAGAGATAAAAAGGGTATCTCATCACTTGGACATAAAATTTACATCAATAAGGATATATAAGAACATATCCCAACATAATAGTATGTGAATTAAAAGACATAACAAAAGAAGTCAATTAAAAAGAGGAGGGTGAAATGTTCTCTTACCGACTTGGGTAACTTTCGAAACGTACACCCCATGGAATAAGGATCATACAATGAAGATGTAAATACCCATAAATTAAATTATACTACAAAAAGTGTATAATAATGGTAATTACATACACCACTCAAAGTAAATAGTGGAAAACGTATCATAAATGTCACATGAATAAAAGTGAGATGAAAAATACCTTACGAAAACTCGGCAGCGTAACGACGCCACTTAAAACTTCTAAAAATGGATTTATGAGATCAAATAGGTTATCTCATAATATGAAAATAAAAATTTCAGTATGAGGAATATAAATTAACATCCCCATACATAAGAAATATGAGCTTAAAATAAATGACATAAAAGAGAGTACTTAAAAAGAAAGAGAGAGGTTGGATATCTTACGGAAATTTGGCAGCCTAACTGCACCACTCAAAACATTCAAAATGGATTGATGAGAGAAAACAGGGTCTCTCACCATATGAACATAAAAATTAAATTAGGATTAATATAAAATAACATCCCAATCATAATAAAGATGAGCTTAAATGGAATGACATAAAAGAGTGTACTTAAAAAGAAAGAGAGGGGTAGGATCCCTTACCTCGTGTCCGACATGAATCGATCGTTATTTAATATACTGAATAATAAAATTTCGTCTATTTATAATTTATTAAGGAACTAATTTAAAGATTATTATTCAGTTAATATCAGATATTATAATGTTATAATAATTGGTTAATAAAGTGAGTTCATATCAGAGGTTTTTGTCGATGTTCGGTACATGAGTAAAAATCGAACTTGTTGGAAAATAATTTTCCATGTAGTTATAGGTACATCATATACAGAATAGTATTGATGTTTTAAATATCATATATATCCAGCATATATTCATTTTATACTATTCCATATCATTTGGAGATATAAAATTAAATGCACCGTTCATGGAGACGGTAGGCCGTACGTACGCATGAACGCTACTTTCATTTTTTGTCATATTAAGGGAATTAAAACAAAATGAGAGATATATATATATTATAATTCCATAATTATATAAATCATTTAGATGTAATATATTACATATATATCCATTATATATATGTACTTATAATAGTACATAACATTTGGAGATAAGAAATGAAATGTACCGTTCATGGAGACGGTAAGCCGTACGTACGCATTAACGCTACTTTCATTTAATTTTTTTTTGTATTAAATGGAATTAAATAATAATGATATAAAGTTATATTATAATTACAGTAGGATATCATAAGTAATACCATTCATTCCATCCTTTATACGTCCCACATATGGCATTAACGAATCAAATCACTTTGAGGGGGCGGTAGCCCGCACTTCCTAAAATGAAGATATCATGTTTACCCATAATGGAAACCATAAAGGTATGCCATAAATGAAAAATACAGAAGCTTAAGGAAAACATAAACATATTATATATCAAATATAAATATAGTGACATCTTAATGGACACCTTTGAAGGTGTTAAAATAATATTGAACAATCATCGTTTTGTGAGGCAGTAATTCTCCTTCCACAGAAACAGTATGTTCTTTATCCATTAGACAGAGGTGTGTGACATTGTAGATCGAATTATTCTTATAAAAACATCATTTTATATTTAATATACTGGTGTTGTTACAAAAAAAATAATAATAAGAGTTTAGGGGTTTGGAGAAGAAAAATAAAACAAAAGAACATAAGAGAAGACATTACCTTTAAATCAGGTAACTCTATTTGATTTAAGCTCAAAGGCTTCCTTGGAAAGGATTGTGCCCAAAGTGAGGCTTCATTGAAGAATATAGGGACGTGGAGAGATGAAATGGCCAGGGGTTGGCCGAGCCAAAGGCTTGAGAGGTGTGGGTAAGGTGGTAGAAGTGGGGGCCTTTTATAAGAGGAGAGGAGGGGCACTCTTGGAAAGTTAAAAAATGTTACCTTATTTTCAAATGAGTGTCGGATTTTAACGGCCCCCCATTGATTTATTACAAGGTTAAGGTGGTAAGAGTTCGAAATATACTCATACAATAGGTCTTTTACAAGTATACATTATAGTTTTAACATTATATTTTAATTTTATTTAAATCCTAAATTAATGAGGTAATCGCCTGATCATCACGATGTCATAAATAATTTAATTTATTTAATGTCTAAAAATTATAAAACAAATATCATAATGTAGGAAATCTTTTTTTATTTCTAATGAATATTTATAGTAAAAATATTACTTGTATAACCCCATTTAATTTTTTTTAGTAAAACAACTCATGCTTGTGACATTTTTATTTTAACTTAAAATAAAAAGTAATTTATGTCATATTCCAACCAAAGTGGCTCCATGGGGTCCCCAAGTTGACCCATAGATTGTCTTGGTCGTCCATGACACATCCAATGATGGTAGGACATGTGTGTAGGTCGTTTCATATTATTAAAACATTATTTTTACCTTAAATTACACTAATTACCTCTAATCGCGATTAAAAACATAAAAGTTACTATTCACCAAAAACTTATTATAATCCCATTGAACTAAATTTTACACCCTAATGAAAACCATGTATATCGTATTTTTGAAATTCAAATCACAGAAGTGGTAAAGTTTCATTTAAACGAAAAATCAGTTTTTAGACTACCACTTAGTGGTTTCACTATTCATCAAAAATTGAAGTTTTTCAGAAAAATACCAAAAATTCACCGTAAGCTATATTTGATATTCCGAATTCAAAAATTATTTCTATTTTACAAAATTCAAAACATATATGTTGCATTAATTAATTTAATATTTTAATTCCCACTGTCAAAACAAATAGCGTATTTTTAAGAAACAATATCTATTAAAATATTGACACTAGTTTAAGTCCAATTTCAAAGTGAAATTAATACCAATGACCACTATTGGATTAAATGGTAAAAATATATTCTAATTTCACTTTAAAAACAATTCAAAAGATAATCTAATCATATAAATAAATTAGATTAAAAAGAGGTTTTGAATTAAAATACAACATTTTTCACTATTCATTAAAAATGAACTTTATCGGAAAAATACAAAAAATTTACAAAAAGTAAATTTTGATTTCCCTATTCTAAAGAAAAAATTTATTTTGTAAAATATAACACATAAAATTTTCAAAAATATGATTTAAAAGAGGTTCTCCATCAAAAGGCTGTTAATCGACCTTTTAAAGAATATTAGAATGTTTACACTTAAAATTGGATTCATTCACATTTTTAATCCTCTAACATTTATTGTAAAAAGTAAAAATATTTGACAAAAATATATAATCATTTTGTAGTTAGTTCTTTTCATTCCTTCCATTAAAATGGCTAGGCGTTAACTACAATTTAAAATAATATTATTTTATTATTAGAGTGCAACGTAAGATTCCCAAGAAACTCGTTGTTGCGTATTGGGTACGCCATTGGGAATAGCGTCCCCTTTAAAGTTATATTAATATTTTATTCACAAATATGGATAAATGTGAAAATTTCATATTCTTATTTACCTGGGGTGTTACATCCTTCCCCCCTTTTGGGAATTGCGTCCTCGCAATTTTAAAATTGGGATTGGAAACTTCATTGAAAATCCCACATCAGAATAAGAGTCAGTAAAACAATCACTTTAAAATAAAGAAAGAGAAGTACAAAGGTCACCCGAGTTAACCCATACTAGGATTCCATGTAGTAAAACATGGATATGGAGGAAAAAACAAAGGGTCATGTTCTGAGGGAGAGTGATAGTAAACATGTTTAGGAGAAAGTTAACCATAAGAAAATCACAAACTTGTGATGGGTTAAACGGTATTCGATTCCCCAGTAGGAAAAGTTAAGAGACAACATTTTTGTTTTAAGTTACTCTTCATTGAGGAATTTATTTTTGATCTTAAGGAAACAAACTTACTTGTCATGTTGACTTTCAACTTTTACTATATTTCTTACAGAAACTCATATTTTCTCCAAAAGACGAGTATTTAGGATGACTTGTTCACATTAAGAGAGCTATAATCAACTTCTAGAGAATCACATATTCCCCAAATTAGAATTATATACTTCCCATGTCTTTAGACCTTAACCAAAACTAAAACCAAAAAGGTTAGTATGACATCAGATAATACCCAAAAAGGATAATTCTTTACAAAAAAATCTATTCTTAATCTCCAAAATTTGTCAAACAATACCCAAAGTTCAACAAACACCATTCAATAAACATCTATCCATAAAATTATTCAAAGTAAACCAAACTAAAATTGAAACCCAAATATTTTAAGGATTTAATCACATAGTCTTCCAAGGTACAAAATTAACATTTATCTCCAAATAACATTAGTTTCTCTTAATGTCTCGTACTGAAAAGTAAATAACCTAATAAAATATCCTCCATGATAGGTTAATCATTTCCATAGATAACCCAAAATAAACTTACTCTTGATTCCTAAAATCATATAACTAAAAAGAATTAGTCATACTATCCAGGGACTTCACGTAGTCCAGTGGTAGGAGATAAATACCAGTCGCACTTTGGTTGTGGGTTCGATTCCCGCAGCTTTGTCCGACGCAACGAGTTGTCACACGGTTTGCGTGTTGTCCTTTTTCCAAAACTATATAATTCTTAAAACATTCCCCAAAACAAGATAAAATCTTCAAAAATAACCATAACATATTCTAACCTCCATTTTATCTCATTCCTTTCATATTCCATCATATCATAGACTTACCCATAATTACCTAAAAAGTAAGGATCATATAAACCCTATTGGTTAACTTTATAATTATTACCTGAACTTACACATCGAGTTGGTAATCTTGTACATGATGTATTAGAGAACTCACCAAGGATCAAGTGGTTGATTCTGACTCCTTGATAGTTGGTTTAGAACAACCATGAGATTCCTCATTGAATCCCCCATTTCATCTAGTCTCTTAATCAGAGAACCACCACAGTTTCCTTCAAACCTATTGTCACTTTGGTGCCTGCTAGATCCATCCATTCATTAAAACAGAAATGTTAGTGTGAGTATATCAACAAAACAATCATGTACTAAAGAGGAAGATAAACACTAAGATATAATTACTCATTCACTTTATCTAAAACTAGGACTCTTTCTGAAATCCTAACCATTATGGTAATGTCACTTATGCCTAGAGAATACCCTAACCTCTAAAGTTATCTAAACCTCCCTCTGATACCAACTATAAGGCCCCGGACTTAAACCTTACTAAATATTGAATTAAATGAATAATTCACATTGAGGATCTTTTCGGGTTTAGAGTTTAAGATAATTAGATCATAAATCATGAATTACATTCCACATTTAAACAAAGTGGTTACATAAAAGATAGTATTCATTTTTCCCCATCAACAGAAACATATTTAAAATAAAACATGGATTCTTTCTTGACACTTCCTTGACACTATCATCATAACATGCACCTTTCCCTTGACCTGTGAAAAACATTTCAAAAACTTGGGATGAGCATAAAAATCTCAGTAAGGGATATAAAAGTACGAAAAGAAAACATTATTCCATGTATGAAATAATACATTACTCATAAAACATAAGAATTTTAACATACCTCATCAAATCATGAATAAATCATAGAAATCATAAGGCATAATGGTAACTTGAGGAATTTATAACATTTTTACGTAGGGATTAACCCTCTTGGTTACGTTTGGAATACCCATCACAGTATATTCCCTAAATATCTTTGGAGAAACCATAATGTTTAACCCCTTCACGTTACCCAATGCATTGGAGAGCTATATCGGGCTCACCCGCCCTTAGTTTATCACAGAACCACCCATCTTTATAGTAATTCCCAAGAACCATAACATAATCATATCACATAAAACATGTATAAAGGAAACATAACATTTCCACTTTTCAATTACAAGATATCAATAAAACACATTGATATAAAAACATTATGAAAACCATTTTCAATACCAAAATAAAATAAGAGTAAAACATGGTATTTATTTTTCATTCAAAAAAAATTATGGCTTGTAGAGGAAGCCGAAACTCAAATAATGGTCATGGCGGCGGAGAACTCGTTGTCGCCGCATACGTACGACAAGAAAAACATTCCTTTTTGTAGTTTAGTAAAACGCTTCGTATAAAAAGATTCCTTTTGAATAAATAAAAATTCAAAGGGGTTTATACACCGTATAAAAGAAATTTGTTTATAAAACAAAATATGCCTCAATGAAAGGAGATTGAGACTATATCCCTTACAAAGACGATATCCTTGGATTAAAGATAAATCAATTACATAATTATGTGTGACAAATGAATACACAAAATATAAGTGGATATTAAGTGTAAAAAAATCATAGGAAATTCACACATATTCATAGAACGACATATTCAAGGAGTACAAGTTTATCCAAAAGAATCAAAATTGGGTTAAGAAGTTTCCTTGCAAGAATTCGACAGCCTAACGACGTCACTTCAAAATTCATAAAAAGAGTTGATGAAAGATAAAAAGGGTATCTCATCACATGGACATAAAATTTACATCAATAAGGATATATAATAACATATCCCAACATAATAGTATGTGAATTAAAATACATAACAAAATAAGTCTTTTAAAAAGAGGATGGTGAAAGGTTCTCTTATCGACTTGGGTAACTTTCGAAACTTACAACCCATGGAAAAAGGGTCATACAATGAAGATGTAAATACCCATAAATGAAATTATACTACAGAAAGTGTATAATAATGGGCAATACATACACCACTCAAAGTAAATAGTGTCAAACATAGCATAAATGTCACAGGAATAAAAGTGAGATGAAAAATCCCTTACGAAAACTCGGCAGCCTAACAACGCCACATAAAACTTCCAAAAATGGATTTATGAGATAAAATAGGGTCTCTCATAATATAAACATAAAAATTTTAGTATGAGGAAGATAAATTAACATCCCCAAATATTATAAATATGGGCTTAAAATAAATGACATAAAAGAGAGTACTTAAAAAGAAAGAGAGAGGTAGGATCTCTTACGAAAATTCGGCAGCCTAACGGCGCCACTCAAAACATCAAAAATGGATTGATGAGAAAAAATAGGGTCTCTCACCATATGAAAATAAAAAGTACAGTAGGAGTAATATAAAAGAAAATCCCAATCATAATATAGATGAGCTTAAAAGGAATGACATAAAAGAGTGTACTTAAAAATAAAGAGAGGGGTATGATCCCTTACTTCGTGTCCGACATGACTCGATCGTTCTTTAATCTCCTAAATACTAAAATTTGTTCAATTTATAATTTCTTAAGGACCTAATTTAAAGATTATTATTCAGTTAATATCACATATTATAATTTTATAATAATTGGTTAATAAAGTGAGTTCATATCAGACGTTTTTGTCGATGTTCGGTACATGAGTAAAAATCCAACTTGTTGGAAAAGGATTTTCCATGTAGTTATAGGTACATCATATATAGAATAGTATTGATGTTTTAAATATCATATATATCCAGTATATATTTATTTTATACTATTACATAGCATTTGGGGATAAAAAATTAAAAGCACCGTTCATGGAGACGGTAGGCCATACGTACGCATGAACACTACTTTCATTTTTTGTCATATTAATGGAATTAAAAAAAAGATATATATATATATATATATATATATTATAATTCCAGAATGATATCCATCATTTATATGTAATATATTACATATATATCCATTATATATATGTACTTATAATAGTAGATAACATTTGGAGATAAGAAATAAAATGTACCGTTCACGGAGACGGTAAGCCGTACGTACGCATGAACGCTACTTTAATTTCTTTTTTTTGTATTCAATTGAATTAAATAATAATTATATAAAGGTATATTATAATTAAATTATGATATCATAAGTAATATCATTAATTCCATCCTTTATACATCCCACATATGGCATTAACGGATCAAATCACTTTGAGGGGGCGGTAGTCCGCACTTCTTAAAATAAAGATATCACGTTTACCAATAATGGAAACCATAAAGGTATGCCATAAATGAAAAATACATAAGCTTAAGGAAAACATAAACATATTATATATCATATATAAATATAGTGACATCTTAATGGCCACCTTTTAAGGTGTTAAAATAATATTGAACAATCATCGTTTCGTGAGGCAGTAATTCTCCATCCACAGAAACAATATGTTATTTAACCATTAGACAAGGGTGTGTGAAATTGTAGCTAGAATACTTCTTATAACAAAATCCTTGTATATTTAAGATACTGGTGTTGTCACAAAAAAAATACTAAAAAGAGTTTAGGGGTTTGTAGAAGAAAAATAAAACAAAAGAACACAAGGGAAGACATTACCTTTAAATCGGGTAACTCTCTTTGATTTAATCTCAAAGGCTTCCTTGGAAAGGATTATGACCAAAGTGAGGCTTCATTGAAGAATATAGGGATGTGGAGAGATGAAATGGGCAGGGGTTGGCCGATCCAAAGGCTTGAGAGGTGTGGGTAAGGTGGTAGAGGTGGGGGCCTTTTATAAGAGGAGAGGAGGGGCACTCTTGGAAAGTTACAAAATGTTACTTTATTTTCAGATGAGTTTCGGATTCTAAAGGTCCCAAATTGATTTATTTCTAGGTTAAGGTGGTAAGGGTTCTAAATATAGTCATAAAATAGGTCTTTTACAAGTTTAAGTTATAGTTTTAACATTATCTTTTCATTTTATTTAAAACCTTTATTAATGAGGTAATCGCCTGATCATCATGATGTCATAAATAATTTAATTTATTTAATGTCTAAAAATCATAAAACAAATATCGTGATGTAGGAAATCTTTTTAGATTTATAATTAATATTTATAGTAAAAAATATTACTTGTATAACCCCATTTAAAAATTGTTTTAGTAAAACAACTCATGCTTGTGACATTTTTATTTTAACTTAAAATAAAAAGTTATTTATGTCATATTCCAACCAAAGTGGCTCCATGAGGTCCCCAAGTTGACCCATGGATTATCTTGGTCGACGATGACACATCCAATGAGGGTAGGACATGTGTCTAGGTCATTTCATATTATTAAAACATTATTTTTACCTTAAATTACACTAATTACCTCTAATCACGATTAAAAACTTAAAAGTTACTATTCACCAAAAAATTATTTTAATCCCATTGAACCACATTTTACATCCTAATGAAAACCATGTATATTGGATTTTTGAAATTCAAATCACAGAAGTGGTAAATTTTCATTTAAACGAAAAATCAGTTTTTAAACTACCACTTAGTGGTTTCACTATTCATAAAAAATTGACGTTTTTCAGAAAAATATCAAAAATTCACTATAAGCTATATTTGGTATTCCGAATTCAAAAATGATGTCTATTTTAAAAAATTCAACACATATATGTTGCATTAATTAATTTAATAATTAATTCCCGCTGTCAAAACAAATAGCGTGTTTTTAAGAAACAATATCTATTAAAAGATTGACACTAGTTTAAGTCCAATTTCAAAGTGAAGTTTATAACAATGACCACTATTAGATTAAATGGTAAACATATATTCTAATTTAACTTTAAAAAAAATTCAAAAGATAATCTAATCATATAAATAAATTAGATTAAAAAGAGGTTTTGAATTAAAATACAACAATTTTCACTATTCATTAAAAATGAACTTTATCGGAAAAATACCAAAAATTTACAGAAAGTAAATTTTGATGTCCCTATTCTAAAGAAGAATTTTATTTTGTCAAATATAACACATAAAATTGTCAAAAAGTTGATTTAAAATAGGTTCTCTATCAAAAGGCGGTTAATCGACCTTTTAAAGAATATTAGAATGTTTACGCTTAAAATTGGATTCATTCACATTTTTAATCCTCTAACATTTATTGTAAAAAGTAAAAACATTTGACAAACATATATAATCATTTTTTAGTTAGTTCTATTCATTCCCGCCATTACAACGGCTAGGCATTAACTACAATTTAAAATAATATTATTTTATTATTAGAGTGCAACGTAAGATTCCCAAGAAACTCGTTGTTGTGTATTGGGTACGCCATCGAGCATAGCGTCCCCTTTAAAGTTATATTAATATTTTATTCACAAATATGGATAAATGTGAAAATGTCATATTCTTTATTTACCTAGGGTGTTACAGTAAATTCATCCACAAAAACCTCTAAATAAGTTTCAAGTAGATTAGAAACGATACTTACCATACATTCTAAAAGGTACCACATGTATAAAAAAATATAATGGAATATTCCAAAATGGGAATGTACCAAATGAACATAATAATGTCATCTTATCTTGATATTCCATAGAAATGTTTACCAGAAAATATCTAGAAAAATTATCCAAAAATTATTAGGTTGTCCTACATATATGACCATCAAACATATTGTCAATTAATAGGAGATATAAATATTTCTTTCAAGTAGATTGATTTTTTTTCAAATAGTCTATAAATACTCACCAATTTTTTTTACCCTTATTGAAACTAACTCCTCCCTATCATTTGTAAAGTTGTGAATATAGTTTTATTCAGAACATCCTCAAAATGGAAAACCAATTAAGAACAATAGATGGAATAAATAATATATACCTCAAGTAAATGTTCCACTTATTTTTTAAGACCACTAATAATATTAGATTGATCCTCTTTTTTGGTTGTCTAAATGGTTTTCCCTCATCCACCAAATGAATCATATAAATGAAAATAGAAACAATAATACTAGTTGTATCAATAAGGATCCACCCAATATCTTATATTTTATCTCTAAGAAGATATAAAAGCTACACCTTTTGTTTATGAAAGACATTGTTAGCAATAATAACAGGAAATTTCTCACAACTCACCAAGTAAGAGTATTTTAGATTTATTGGTATGAGATTCAGTTCTAATGTGGGTGGGTTGTGCATGGATGGAATAATTGATGGAAATGAAATTTGTGTGAAAATAAAATTTGTAGCAAAATATACACCATTAAAATTATAAAACAATGAATTGAATCCATTATTATATTGAAAAATCATGTCATAAATAGAAAGAACATGTTCATAAAAAAATTTGATCTACATCTAAATCAAATCTATGTGAGGTGTTCTCAGGTATTGAAGGTGTAAAAATACTAATTAACATCAAACTAAACAAAATGTTTATAATAACATAAAGTATAGAAAAATAAAAACCTTTTGGGTTTTTAAAACCTGGGTCAAAATGTTGATACAAATAAGCATGATTATCCTCTATGGGGAATCTCATGGAATCCCTAATATTTAATCTCCTAACATCATCTCTAAATTCCTTTGAATTCATACCCCCATGGACATTTATAATTGTTTTGGTAGTTTGGAGGAAGGTCATTCCTAAGACAATTGGATCATGGGAATTTACCAAATCATTCTACATGTTAAGAATATTAAAATCTATATGAAAAATCATGTCTCTTACATGAACAAGTATATTGTCCAATATCCTTTTTGGATACACCATAGCTCAATTGGCATATAGTACCACCACCCTTATCATCTTTAGCACAACAACATGTAAAAATGAGAAATCCAAGGGAGGAATCACATTAATATAATCACCTAAATCACACAAAGCACTAATGGAATGTCACATCCTTTTGGTGCATGGTTTGGTGAATGTATTGAGTTCCTTGAACATTATAGGTATCAACATGTTGGACTTTATTAGTGCAGATAAATTTCTCCCAATATTAATCCTCAAATTTCCCTTGAATCCTATTTTGTTGTTAGTTTCAGGAACCAAGCTGAGATTCCATCCAACCCTGCATCTGACCCGGTCTGAAACAAGACCCAAAGTGCATTCCCAATCCCCAGAATCTGACAAATATTGTTAGGAATAAAATACAATATAAATGGGAGCGATTTCATCCCAACAAATCTGGATCAAACAAATAAAACTGAACACACATATAAAGGAAAACTGAATCTCAATTCGATATAAACAAACTGATTCAGATAAAAATTACCACTGAACAAGAGGGAACTAAATAAAAATATGAGAAAAAAATTAAAAACTGGACCACACTACCATGATATCCATGTGACCACAAGGTTACCATCAACCATGATCCCAAACGACTCCAAAAATGATATCAAGAACCAATATAACTGATCAAGTGGGAGAACCTATAAAATAGCTCGGGACTAATAACACCGAAAGGTATAAGTATGGTGTGAGAATTTCAGTTCTGTAGGAAAGAACCACATAATCCATGAATTTAATTTCCCAAAACAATTCCATTAACACTAGTTTGAAATACCTATATAAAAATATGGTTTTTAAAATTTTAACCAATAAACTCATTTTTTCCTTTTCTCTTAACATCATGCACCCACATTTATTTTCCAAACAAGGATACCATTTGAAAATAAATACCCAAAATAGGGTGATAAATGGCTATAATAAAAAATAAACAATGCAAGCTAAAAATGAAATGAAAAAGAAAGTAAAAAAGTAGATATAAATGGTAAACATGAACCATATTAAACATCCCTAGAGATACCCCTTGATGTACTCAGTTTGGAAACATTAATTTGAGTATAGAGAAGACCCTAAGTCTGTAACCAACTAGACCCCCTAAATAGACCATTCTAGTGGCACAACCCACATGTCCTGTTAGTGATCTAAAGGGTACCAGCCCGTCTAATCTGGGCTAGAAATATATCGTCACTCGATCCTCTAAAAGACACCCAGGAATCCATGGTGGTAATATACTATGTATGTGGGAGGCCCTCACACACTTGAATCACTTTACCTACCATCACTGCACTTGCCTACCCCAAACATGGGCACCACTATATGATAATACATAAAGGGAAATACCTCCTATAGAGGTTCCCCAGACACACACACACACACACACACACTCACGCACACATATATATATTTCTCATCATTAAAGGTTCCAATCAGGTTGTCATATCATATAACATCCAAATCATTCTTTAAAAACATTATAGTTTTTCAAACAGGCCTTTGGATTTAAACACCCAATGCATTTTACCCAGCACATTTTAAAAAATATTTCCAAAAAAATGTGAAATTCCACTTTCACTAGAAATTTCCAAACAGGCCTTTACATCAACATTCACCCACACACATCATAATCTCTAAATGGGCAATTGACCTTTTCAATCTATCACCAATTTTTTTTTTCAATTCCAACTTGACTAATATTTAAGGAAAACATTTAGATTTACATTTTCAAATCACTAGAAGCAACACTTTACCTCATTTAGAAATCATAGAACCATTTTGAGAAAAAGGAAGGGAGGAGGGATTATAAATGGGCCATTGAACTATTCAATATATCACCAAAATATGTTTCATGTTCAACCAGACAAATATTTAAGGAGTGTGTTTAGATATATATTTTCAAATCACTAGAAGTAACACTTTCCCTTATTTATAAATCATAGAACCATTTTGAAAAGAATGAAGGGATGAGGGATGTGAAAACATTAAGAGAATTGTTTTTTAGAGTTCCATCTTCATTTAAATGCACACCAACATGTTCATATTATGCACCCATGTATGTGCCAAAATATAATGGAACCCTATACGTGTTCATGAAAACTTTTCAGAAATAATTTTTAGAAACACCACTTTCTCTTTCACGAGACCAAACAATCCCACATAATAAAAAAACATGATAAATATCACTTTTCAACGCATTTCCTCTACAATTCTCAAACCATATAAATCATTAGTTTAGAAATATAAAACCAAAACCACAATCCAACCAATTCTAAAAAATATCACTATGGGAAAACACCATCCAAATCAACCAATATTTCCATCAAAACACAATTCGCATTTTATCAAACCCATTTCATATAAATTCACATATGCCTAAACAAATAATCACTTCAAAACCCATTTTTAGAAAATTATAACATCATTAAAACTCTACAAAAACTTATCTATGTACATTATGATGGTGCATATCATATTTAAAAATTAATAAAAAGAACTTAAGCATAAATAAGTTGCATCAGAAAGGAGAAAAATGAAAACACCTACCTTGGTGGGGTGCGAATGCAAGGACAACTTCGGAGAGGAGAGATATAAGGCCCATGGGCCCTTTACAAACCCTATATCCAAAGAAAAAAAATCCAATACACAAAAACTAAACATTAGGGTTTGGCCAAATGAGTCCCCACCAAAGGGAAATCAAATAATATAGAGGGAATAAGAAAAATAGAAGAGAAATTGACAAAAACCCTAAAATCGCACCATAGAATTGAAGAAGGAGCTCCTAGGGAGGAGGATAAAACAAGGATATGGGCCTAAGTGGCTCCCTTCATGCATCCATGTCAACAAAGAAGAAGTTAAAATTTTGGGATAAAAGGGGGTTGGGGAGAAACATGTTTTTGACTTGTAAAATTTTTGGGAAGCTTATATGGTTTAGATGCATGGTTCACAAAATTATGATCTAACCATGCGGTAGCCACTGCCTAAGAGGGAACTGGCCGCCAATCCAAATATTTAAACTAACCGTGCTTAACCCATGTAGTAGATTCTATCCAGTTCCCAGACATGCCTCATGATTACCTCGGCTGGGCCACACGGTTTCTACTAACCGTGTTCTACCTGTGAACATGCCAAAATCCACACAAATTTCCATTTTTTTTGAAAATTTTAACCGGTAATCAACCCAAACCCCAACTGATGAGATACAAGATCAGGAAAAAAATAAAATAAATAAGTATCTGAGTTTTGTGTGTTACAATTCTATCCACCACAGACACTTTATTCCCCCATAAAGTCACTAATCCAATGGATATCCAAATCCGAAGTTCATGCTCGATTAAAACTGAAGGAAACCATAAAACTTGGAGAGAATATTCACTCCATAAGTCACATGCGACCGATATAGAAGAACCACAACATAAAATTGAGGGGATAATAAGAGGGGAGTCTCACCAACACAAGAACTCAACTAGCTTAGGAACCTTTAAAACCCAAACAACGCCACCAAGACTAAAATAAAAAAACTATATGTGGAAACATGACAAACCTGAACCCCAAAGCTAAACCAACCTTCCATACTAACCAAACAACACCCTTATCGTAATAAAAAATTAGGGAAATCCTAAACTGAACTCATCCAATATACCCACACACTCAAACCACACCATAAATACTTAAATGAAAATCCCAGTACAAGGAAACTTGACATACTTGGACGTTTGGAAATGGGAACTCCCTAAATGAACCAACAACCCTCTACACAAGGGAAAACAACCACACCACAAGAACTAAGAATTTTCCATGACAATATAATATTCCCAACACAATGAGAGATAAAACCCACAAAAGAAAATTAGGCTAAGACCTGGAACACCATCCATACTCCAAATAAATTGAAACACTTCCAAACAATCTAAACCAAAAACCAAAACCACTCATCCAAGGGCCAAATACCCCTTAATGAAAATGAAAAATTCTGAAATCCACATTTAGAATAGACAAAACCACCTAGAATATGATAGAACAACTTCATAACACTATTAAAAAAAGATGAAATTATAAAATAAGAGAAACAATAATAAGGAAACTTTAAAATTTTATATCATATCATTGAAATAAAAAACTAATCCATGGTTTCATACACCCCCAATAACTTCTGACTGTGCACATACTTCACTATAAGGCCTATGGATAGAGCCGTGTTAACTGAATCATCTTATTTCTCACATGCAGGTGCTGAAATACTCTGATCACAATGTCTTCTTTAGGAAACGCTTCTTGAAAAAATTCTCTAGATGACCCAGGAAGATGAAAAGATGGAATTCCTTCAGAGGAAAATGATAAGATGACTTTGAATGCAAGAACCAACCACACTAGAAACACATGAATGTGCGGTTTGATAATTTAGAATTTACAGCCCAGAAGAGTGACTTCATGGGAATAGGTTCCTCCAGTTCACAGTTCATTCTATATGGGAAAATTTCACTAATAAAAATAGGACTTGGTTCATTAGTTTTCAGAGGCTTCTCTCTGAGCACCAATTCGGCTAAGAATGCCTCACCCACCAACTTTCCAAACTGAACTACACTAGAGGAGATAAAGTTTTTTGTGAAATTTGAATGAAGACCAAAGATGAAAGGAGTATCCCTTAATGGATCCACAATCCCTACCTCTAGAGAGTAAGAAATAAACTCTATAAAGTGATGAACATAAGATTTCACAGTTTGCTGGCCCTGCCGAACATCATAAATCTCTACCACTTTGTTATACTTCACTTTCTAAGGTGTAAAGATATATATTAAAGTGGTATTAAACAATTCCCATGTCATCCCAGCTTCCAATAACGATTGGACAACTAACATCCATTAGTCCTAAACTGAACCATCAATAAAACCCAGGATGACACAAACCCTAACAACATCAGGAGCTCCCAACTAATTAAAGTCATGCTCAACTTCTTCAAGTTACTAAACCACCACTAACGGACCTGGATCACCATGATATATAGACAATGACTGAAAAGAATAAAAAATTGGGTATTAATCACTAGAAACTTTTGGGAATTTTCTTGGCAGCATTTTCTGAAAAACATAAAGGTCCCGAATCCCAAACCAACATAAAACTGAAACACAATCCAAAAGAACAACTCGAGCTAAAACAATAGGCTCGAGGAGAAAACACATAACAATAACCAAATAATTCCTTAAAAAATCCACCATTTTCATTGAAATTTCAAAACTTTCATCTTCCAAGGCCATTTCTAATGAACTGAAACCCACTTTTTAACCTGAATTCAATTTATAGAATCATTTTAGAAAACAAGGCCTAGAATTTAATTTAAAACACCCAGACATGGAATCCCATGAACCATTGCCCATCTGTGGCCATCCAATTCTATCCATGATTTCGAAAACACACTTCCCACATATACCCACACACATGAAATCATTCATAAATAACACCAAGGGGGGACATCCGAACCATTTCCTTTGTAAATCCAAACATCAACAAAATTTTCCAATCCAAAACATTTCCCCTTAAAACCCTATTTGACCAATTTAATTTCATCTGAAGGAAAATATTTTCATTTCAAACAATTTTTATTTTCAAAAACAAACTTACACTGACCAAAAACAAGGCGAAGCACAACATACACCAAACTATTCAAATGAGGAAGTAGTAGTTATGCTTAACCTGATGACATGTTTGTAAGACATGCCCCAGGTAAGAATCAACAACATGAAGGAGATTAAACTGTGCACTCGGACTCCATATGGGTTACTTCTCTATGTGAAATCATGATTCAATACCACTTGCTTCTGTTTCCATTCCTCAATCCAAAAAAAATCCAAGACAAGAAAAGAATCAATTCCCATACTACCCATTGTAATTCAAGGATCATAACGAGCCAGATTTCATGACGCTCTTCCCGCACCTACCTTTTGATTCCAGATTGTCCTAATATCAAACTACTAGAAACCTCAAATAACAAGAAAATACTCTAATACCATTTTCTCAAAAACCAAGATGGGATTCCATCCAACCCAACATTCGATCCGGTCGTTCTCGATCCCCATGGACTAAAAACTAGTGTTAGTTATCAAATACAATGCAAATGGGAATGATTTTAGCCTAACAAATACAGATCAAACAAATAATAATGAACACATAGACAACTGAAAACTGAATCTCAAATAGATATAAACAAGATGGTTCAGATACAAAACACCATTGAACAATATGGAATTAAATACAAAGATGTGAAAAAAAAAAATATTTGGCCATGCTACCACAATCTCCATGCGAATTCAAGGTCACGACCAACAATGTGCCTAAAATGCTCAAACAATGAGCTCAAGAACTATAAAACCTCATCCAGAGGAAGAACATGAGAAACAACTTGGGTCTGCTGACACCTAATGGTACAAGTAGGGTGGTAGATACACAAATTAGTATGTAAGCACCAAAGAATCCATGTGTTTCCTTTCCTAAAAACATTCCATTAACACTAGTTTGAAATACATTTATAAAAATAGGGTTATCAAATTTCTAACAAATAAACACAATTTTCGATTTTCCCAAAACATCACACACCCCACCTTTATTTTTACAACATGGATACAATTTAAAAATAAAAACCCAAAATAAGGAGATACCGGGCTGTGCTGAAAAATAAATAAACAACGCAAGATGATAATGAAATGAAATAGAAAGTAAAAAAAGAAGATATAAATAGTAACCATGGGAAATCCTAAATGTCCCTAGAGAAAACCCTAGATATAATCGGTTCGAAACCACATACTAGCATATGGTGAAAGCCCTAAGCCTATACCCAACTGGCCACCCGCAACTCACCAATCCAGTGGCAAAACCCACCTGAAATATTAGTAAACTAGGGCTACCAACATATGTAATCAGGGTTGGTAGGACACTGTCACTTGATCCTAGAAAATATTCCCAATAATCCATGATGGAATTATACTATGCAAGTGGGAGGCCATCACATGTGTGACTCACCTTACCTATAGTCACCTCAATTGCCTAACGCAAACAAGGACACAACTATATGATAACCCATAATGGGAAATCCCTCCTTATAGAGGTGACCTATATATATATACATATATTTCACATAATTGATGGTCCCAACTGGGTTGTAATATCATATAACATCCAAAACATTACATAAAAACACTCTAGTTTTCTAAAAAAGCCTTTTTATTTACAAAACCAAATGTATTTTACCAAAACATTTCAAAAACTATTTCAAAAATAATGTGAGATGCCACTTTCACAAGAACTTACCAAACATGAATTTACATCAACATTCACCCACACATATCTCAATTTCTATATAGTCCTTTAACCTTTCCAATCACTCACCAAAACCTGTTTCAAGGGAAACCAGTCCAAAATTTAAGGAACATATTTAGAGTTACATTTTGAAATCAGAAGAATAAACACTTTCCCTCATTTAGAAATCATAAAACCATTTTGAGAAAAAAGAAGGGAGGACGAATGATAAAACCTTAAAAGAAAGGCGTTTTATTGTTCCATATTCATTTGAATGCACATATATGTGTGAACCTTGTGCACATGTGGATGTTCCAACATCCAATGACACCATATATATGTTCATGATACCTTCTTAGAAATCATTTTAAAAAACACCAATTACCCTTTCCCCAAACCCAACAATCCCACACAATAACGAAACACGAGAAAACACCATTTTCAAAGCATTTACTCTAAAATTATAAAACCATATAAATTAGTAGTTCACAAAAATAAATCCAAAAACATAATACAACCAATTCTATATTATATAAATATGGGAAAACATTATCCAAATCACCCAATTCTTTTATCAAATCCCAGTTGGGATTTTATCAAATCCATTTTGTATAAATTCACATAGGCATAAATAAAGAATCACTTCAAAAAATATTTTTAGCACATTATACCAACATAAAAATACCTTATAAAACCAACTATGTGTGTTATTAAGGTAAACATCATATTTAAAAATTAATTGAAAGCATCCAAGCATCAATAGGTTTAATTTTGTTTAAAAACATGGAAACCCCTACCTCGGTGGTGTGAGAATGAAACAAAGCCTAATGAGATGAGATATTTGAGCCTAAGAGACCCTTCACACACCATAGATTCAAATAAAACAACCCAACACACAAACCCTAACCATTAAGGTTTTGAAAAATGAGTCCTCACCAAAGGTAAACCAACTAATAGAGAGAGGAGAGGATAAATTGATGAGAAATGGCCCAGAACCCTGAAATATTTCCTTGGAATCAAAGAGGGAGCACCTAGGGAGGAGTGGTAACCAATAAGAGGGGACTAATGGGCTTTCTTAGTGCTTCTAACTCAACCAAGAGTATAGTGTGGATTTTGGGTTAAAATCGAGATATGGAGAAAATGGGTTTTTAACTTTTAAAATTTCGGGACTGCTCACCCAGTTTGGACACACAGTTTACCAAATCATGCGCCAATCATGCCGTAGCCACTACCTAACAATGCGCTTCATATGCACATGCCATAATCCTCACAAACATTCAATTTATTTGAAAATTTTAACTATTACTTAACTCAAACATCAACCAAAGAGATCCAAGATTTGGAAAAGAATAAAATAAATAAGTATTTATGGTCTGGGTGTGATAGGTACATAGTTCTTTCAATAATTTTCGTACCCTATGATTTTAATAATGTCTTTTATAAGTGGGATGTTTATCTCAAATTTCAATAATGTGTATAGTTCCTCTTTTTACATGACTTATTCTAACAACATCACGGTTTTTAAATCCATAATTTGAAATGGAAGTGGCTTTGGTGGAACGCCTCGATATTATTCATAACTTTATCTTTCTACTTTGGTTTCACATCAATCTATATTGAATGGGGCTTCTTCAAAGATGGTATCAATCAAGATGAATAGATATGATAAGATGTTTTAGATATTTTTCTTACTTTTTAGAATGATGGTACTGAAATTTTCCTTGGGATTCATAATAGGATAAGAAGAATTTTTTTTGGAGTTATTTATTTAAAATTTATTTAGGGATGTTGAAATATGACTCATTTTCATTTTCATCTCCGTTAGTTTTGTTTTGTGACTCTTTAGCTCATTAAATTGATTTAAAAAACTTTTAACTGCATGAAAATCCGGGTTAGAGTCATCCTTTTCACGGGAATTACATTATTTTTTTATTGTCTTATTGAATATTGGGAATAAAATCTCTTTTTGGGTTATTGAAAAACTTTTTGGTAGGGAAGCTATTATTGGAAGTTTTTTTAAAAGGTTTCATTTATTTTCTATCAAAAACCATACTTATGCCCTGGATGGACTTAACCCCTATATTGAATATTTTAGAGAATGGGTCATATATGGGTTTAGGAGGTGTTTATTTTTGTAGATATGGTCTCCCTAGAGACACTAGAATATAGTATTTTAATTCACAGAGTTGTGGGTATGAATTAGTTGAGTGAAATGAGGTTTCACAAATTTTAAAAATGCTTTTAGGAGATGGTTGTTCTATATTTTTTTCCAATTCAGTCTTCCTCACCATATTAGTCAAAATCTTCAACTTTTTATCAAATAAATTATTATACACAATTAAAGAACACACCTGATATACACCTCTTGGTGTGAGGGTTCCACAACCACCAAATTTATTGATATTATATTCCATTTTTTCAATAAGTTATTGAGCTACTGGTGGTTCTTTTTCACCCATTGATCCACATACTATGACATCCACCATTCTCATATCCATCACTATGAGTCCTTTATAGAATTAATGGACGAGGAATTTCTCAAAAATTTGGTGATGTGGGAAGATTGAACATAATTTCTTGAATAGATCTTAGTACTCATACTTTGACTACCCTTGTACTTGCTTGATTTTCTAGGTATCCTTTCAAAGAATGGTGGTCCTTTATTCTGGAAAGAATATATATAAGATATGTCTCTTTTAAATCATTCCAACATCTTTCATCTTCAGGTCATAAAAAATATATCCAGTACTTCCTGACTCCTTCGAGTAAAAAAGAGAATGCACATATTTTCATTTTTTCTCTAGGCATATTTCTTGGTTTTATTATAAAAAACATGACATTGAATTCATTAAAATGATTATGCAGGTTCTCACAAGAAATACCATGAAATTTGGATAGAATATATATTAACCTATATTGAAGTTTAAAATAATATTCAATATTGGGGTATTAAATGCATGTTGGTTGATAGTTAATATCAGGTGTATCTATGTTTCAAATGGTTAAATTAAGTTTATTATTATGATAATGTTACATTATTTCACATTCTATGTAATATTCAAAAGTCCCACCCTTTTTAGTGTTTTCAAAATTGGTAAAATCATCGAATTGACGAATTTCCACACATTATATATATTTATATTTTATGATTTATGCATGAAAGATATGTTCAAATTCACAGTGTGGTTCAAAAACTATATTATGATGGGATTTTTTCAACAATGGAAGAAGAATTAAATCAAGATGTTTGACCATAATATCATTAAAATAATATTTATTGATAGTCTCAAGTTAAAATGTGGGGAAGAAAGAAGAAAAAATGAAAATAATAAGAATGAAAATAATAAAATAAGAATATAAAATAAATAAAATACAAATAACATAAAATGTGTTGAATAAATCACTAGCCTCCTTGAAAATGATACCAATTTGATGATCACTATCATGGGAAACTCTCAAAAGATTTGTTTGTTTTACTAAATAAATCACAATGTCTATGCTAGGTCATATATCTTGAGGTGGAATTGAATTAAACTATAAATTTAGGTTTTTAAAATATAGAAGGAGAATGGAAAAAATGAATGGAAGTGGAAAAATAATTTTCTGGTTTTTCCTATGCATCAATGAATCATGGAGTGAATGAAAAGCCTAAACATGATGACCTATTGAAAAAAATTAGGGGTAGATGAAGAGTTATTTTTTTAGAAATTTATTCATATATCCACGACTAATCTAAAAAACCACTTCAATTTATTATTTATCACTTTATAAAATTATTTTATTCACTAAATTATGAACTCATAATTTTTTTCAACCTCGGAACTCTATGAAAATTTTACATGACAAAAAATTGATGCATTTGAACACATGGTTAACTTTAGAACATTTAATTGTGAAAACCAACTTTAATAATAATTACAAAGAAAAAATTATGTTCTATAAAAAATTAGGAAAAATATTAGACACTATGAGTGTGAATTAATTGATTCATTATACAAGATTTTAACCCTATAATTCATTTTTGATTTATTATATTTAACAATTGATGTTATATCTCACGATTTACATGAACTCAACCATGAGTGTTATGTATTAATCAATTGTGTTTCTAAATTTTTTGAAAATAAATTTATTTATCATATTATAATGAATTAAATTTTGTTCAAAAAATCAAATTATTCTATTGAAGATGGTATAAATTGATTGATTAGAAATAAATTATGCTTCCTTGGGTAGATGAGTCATCGAAGAGAAATTTTTCTTAAGCATTGTCTTTGTTGGGAAAGAACTAATCTCGTCTCAATGCATATTTCCAAATCTAAAGAAGAAAAATAAAACAATAATAATATATAATTGAAATAAATTGAAGAGAAAAAAATAGAATGTTATTTGTTGAACGAATTACCTAAAACATGGAAGAGGTGGAACATATTTATAGAAAATAGAGATGGAAAATATTATCTTCAATTATTTCATGAAAAATAATACATGATTTTAGACCAATAAATTGTATAAAATAGAAATTTTGTCTTCTAAAAAGATGGTTAAATATCTCTTTCTCATCTACCTATAAAATTCCAGCTCCAATTTACACATATTGAAAAGCTTATGACTAGATGGTTAATGAAAATATTTTTTTCCAGATAGACTATTCAGTATTAATATACCAAATGTATGTGATTTCTTTGGATAATTTAATGGAAGAATACTATTTTTTTACTCTTTTAATTTATTTCCCTATGTATTTCAATTCCACCATCAAAATTACATCCTCTATAATAGTATGTTGTATGATTTATGGTCTAAATATTAATGATAATATTTTCACCTTGATAAATTATTTGGATTTCCATGTGTTAATTTTACATGGATTTTTAACCATGATAACGCGTGAACAATAAGTTTCTACAGTTAGATTAAACTATTAAAATTTAGTCTTATAATAGGTGTAAATTTTCATCACAAATAAACTAGATGATATAAATATTAGGTTAAAAAAGTGGAGTAGGTGACATGCTATCGAATCTAGATCATCATTCATTTAATTTACACTTATCACCCCTCAAATATGGAATCCAAATCCAATGGTATAAATGAAAAATATATAAAAATTAGTTGATAATATTTATAATAAATTTATAATTAGAATATAACGTAAATAAATTTTATAAGAAAAATACTATTGTGAAATTGAAAGGAATAAGCTTGAATTTCCATGAAATATTGAAATTCATGATATAATTAAAATTTCTAATAAAATAATCCATTAAAAATAAATTTTGGAGAATTAATGTTTTTAATATAAGAAAAATTCAAATAAAGACCAGGATTATCAAAAATTAATTTTCCTTTGTTCAATTTGTTTGAAAAAACAACCACTACCTCTTCAAATTCGTTATCAAAATCTTATTAAATAAGTAGTTTCATCATGTAATTTAAGACTATTTATTTAGATGTTTTAACTATATTTGACACATATCACTTAATTCGCATATAATAATCCATTTTGATAGTTTTTAATTCATCCAATGATTATATATCAAGGTATTTTATTTAGTAACTAATACTTCAGAATTGAAATATATATAAGTAATATTCTTAAAATTATTTTAAGAATGATTACATTTGAAGAAAATTCTCTTAAAATTAACATTGATTCAACCATGTGAAGGACCATTTAGAATAGCTCATCAATATATTTAGTTATTTTCACTCCCACACATTAAAAATGATTTATAAGAATTTTTTTGGAATATTTGATGTTGGAATATAATTCATAGATGTTTAAAAATATCAACTATGTAACCTTTTATGTCTTACGACCCTATTAATTTGGTATATAATTCATTAGATAGATTTCCTCCGATTGAATTAATTTTCTTTACATCTACCTCTATTTATTTACAATTTTTTTAAAAAAACTATCATGTATTCTGTAGAAATATTAACTCCAAAAAAAATATTGTTTTAACATTATTCTCAATGATATTAAATAATGAAACATAATATTCTTCCATAGTTATATGTTTTTTACATTAAAAATATATATTCCATTTTAATTAAATGGATACTACATTTTTTAAAATGAAATAAAAAAATAAATTGATTAAAGGATAACATAAATGAAAATAAAAGAAAACAAAGATTCAAAAAAAGAGAAAACTATGGCTTTTATGCCAATTTTTTGTCCCAAATGTTAAAAGATCACCATATAGGGGGATTAGAATAAGTGAGAGTCTGTTTTACATCAACTTAAACCATTTCACTATTTAAATAATAATATTTATTCTATTTTTAAGACAAAAATTAGTTACCAATGATTAAAACTGAAATATAGTTTCATTATTTTGTTATTAGAGGTAAATCATTTACAATAGACACAAATACTTAATTCATTCACCCCAATGTGGAGATAGTTTGAGGCACATGTACAACTCACTAACATCATGACCAAATCACTAAGTCACTCTTAATGATGAGATACATGTTACTCCAATCCTATTATTACAAACATATAAAGATTTGTCTTAACTCACTACCTCAATATGGGGAAATCCCAATGTGGGTCAATTTTACGTACAATGGAGGGTCTACTTATCATACAACAATATATTAATTTCTTATATAATATATAAAAATAATATAATCAGTGTGTATAATATAAAATGAGTTTCATATATATCTTTATACTATATTTCCTTCATCTTATATATATATTGTTTGACTCTAAATTTATTGAAAATACAATATCCTTAATTTAATAATATCTTCAAATAATTTTCATCTTTTTTTACTACTTAAATGAATAAAAATTATTGGAAAAAATCCTATAAAAATGGGTTGGGATCATTGGTATCGGTCCCAAAACTGTTGGTATAGGCTATAAAAATGGTTTGGGCGGCCGTTGGTTTGTTTGGCTTTGGTATAGACCTATGCCAACAGTTTCATAAAACTGTTGGTATAGGTGGGGTATATCAATAGTTTTTGAACCGTTGGTATAAGTAATATGAAATACCTATACCAATGGTTTTTAAAACCATTATTATAGGTTATTCAAAAAACCCTTCAATGGTATTGACCCCCGTTCCGTTGATTTATATCTCAATGACCTAACTACTAAGCTACGATGTTTTTTATGAAACATAATATGATAAATATATATATGTATATTTATAAGTATAATAATTTTTAATGTATTCAATATTATTTGATAAAATAATTTTTTAAAAATAAAAATACCTATACCCACAATTTTACAAACCATTGGTATATCTATTTTTTTTGGGAACTATACTAACAGATTTGGAAAAACCTTTGGTATAGGGTCCTTAAAAAGAGGATATTCCCACATTTTTTGGAAAAATCATAGGTATAGGGTCATTTTATTGAATCTATACAAATGGTTTGTCTAAAACTATTGGTATAGAGTCAAATTTTGGTACCTATACCAACATTTTTGCCCAAAAAATTAGTATAAGTTAAATATATAGTTCATATTCCAATAGTTTGGCCAAAAACATTATTATAGTTCCATTTTCTAGTAGTGAATGTAGCACTATTGTGTTATAATAAATCTTGGATAACATAGATATTCAAAAAATATATCAATATAGATCAATTATATTTTTCTATTTTTTCAAAAGAGTAATATCATTTTTTATATTACTCGGATGTGTATATGAATCATACCTTATCTTACTATAAGGATAAATCCAAATATCCTTCTCAACCCATCATCATATTGTCTTTCATGATGCATCTTAATTACCTTGGAGTCTTCTATACTAAGAAAAATCATCAACTATTTCTTTGTAACTACTCATTCAACCCACAACTATGAACATTACATTTTATGGTACTATCATAAAATTTTAATATAATAACATGAAACTCTCAAATTCATAATGATACCATGATCAATATAGTTAAGGTAAAATATGATGATCTATTTTTAAATAGAATATTTAATTGAAATGTCTGAAAACAAATATGTTGATAAAAATTATTAATTTTACTATAATATTCAATATATAAAATATGATCTACAAAATTCATTATATTTTTATTTTTAACATAATTGTTTTTGATTTAGAATCAAAATTTCTACTATAAACATCCACCCAAAACATCTACGCAATTAAACTACTAAATATACTCAATAAAGTTATATGGTCTACTCATTGAAGCTTTATTTTGTGAAATTATACCACAAATATATTAAATTTATTTTTTCTCCCACTCAACAAATATTCAATTAAGTAATATTTAATAAAAATATATCAAGTAACATTAATAGTTTTACTATATGTATTTTCATTTACTCAATGTTTCTACTCAATAAATCTCTATCCATCCCATTTATATGGATTTTTTATTCAATTATCACTCATCAAATTGACATAATTCACCGTGATTTAATTTAAAAATAATTTAAAAACTCATGTCATATATCACATAATTATTCTATAAATCTATTATACTTTAGACAATGTTTTTTTATTTCAGAGAATTCCATTTTCACCTACCTATGTGGGGTTAACCTTTAACTCATGTTTAATTGATATATCTAGTACCTTGAACTTTTCTGTCTCTTTAAAACATAAGAAAACTTATCAAAAAAAATTCAATAAATTTAATTCCAATGTCATAATCCATAAAACCATACAAACCCCTTCCTATGATAATCTAATGCACTATAAGAGTCTTCAAATATTTCTTTTCCAAATCTATATCCTTATTTTTCATCATTATGGGTAAAAAAATATAATATACCAAAGAATCAGTTCAACTGTAAGAAATATAAAAATTATGAACTACGAAAATTTATTTCTCTATAATGTTAAAAACCTGTAATATATATTATAAAGAAAATATATCTATTATATGTATTTATATGGTACAATACAAACACTTTCATTGTAAATTTTAGAAAAAGATGACCAGTATATGATTTTTTTTCATATTTCATGAAAAATTAAACAAGTAATTGGTTACTTTTTGGGATAATGTTCATTAGATAAATGAGATATTTTGTAACACCGCGACCCTAGTTACCGAGAGTTGGTGCATTATTACATATCATTAGCATGATCACAAGAAAGATCAAATCTCGAAAGACAGATTGGTTTAGTAGCCTTGGAAACACTAGATATATTCATAAGTCTTACATTACATCATAAAAATGAAAACTACAACAACATAGTCTCCATAGTCCACTCTAATAACCCCACATAATGTCTCTTCAGGTCATTCATAAATTACTTCTTCACATCCTGGAAAAAATAAAACATTGAAAGGGGTGAGCTCAGATGCTCAGTAAGGATAACAATATAGCAGAAACTTTCATAAATAAACATGAATATTTAAGGCAATGTATAACTAAAACAAAAGCCTTTTAAACTAAAACTTCAGAATAATATGGCATACATAAAAAAAATAATTCCATTTACTTATTCACATGGATATTCTACTAGTCGAATAATAACATGCAATATCAATAACCACTTTCATAATGAAGGAATTCATAATGCGAGACTATCATCACCACGTAGCCAAGGCCTCGTGCCAAGACTACAAATAATATTTTTTCAAGGCCTCGTGCCAAGACACTAGTTTGTATCATGAGACCTAACGATTCATCGAGGAGCTATAGCGGGCTCCACACGTCATATATTAAGTCCAATTCATTCTTTATATGAACAGGTTAGAATATAACATAAACATTCGTATTAAAACTAGCATATGAAATGTCACTACATTCTCCATAAACCATGAATGGTATAAAAATAAAACATTCAAAATCAAACATATCACAAAACCTTCAATACAATATGGAAGTTTTGTATCATAATAAATCAACTTCAAATAAGCTTAAAATTCATCAAAGGATGTTGACATAGATGAAATCAAAACTATTTGAGAGAGATATATCTTTTTTTTTGAAATCATTTAAAAGTCAGATAATTATAAAATAAAACATTTACTATGAAAATATTCTTATAATCTTGTATTGGAATATTTGAAGATTTTATAACAGCGTAAAATAGCCGCATACACTGTATAAGTTAAATAAAATACATTCTTAACTTAATTCTGTCGAAAAGGTTAAAAAAGACCATGTTTGGAAAACACCGGAAATATTACTTTATAAACTTCTTATAAAAAGTCAAACAAGGGTATAAATGACTTTAACCCATATTCTATAAAATAGTAAGAATGTTTTGAAATACATTTTTAAGAAACATGGATGTGGATGATAAATAGGTCCTAGTAAATAAATACGTATAAACAACCTCGGATATTGAAGAGATTGTAAAATAAACCCTTACCTTGTACTTTTGCTTGGTTTATGGTAGGTTAACCTCTTGTATAATGGTGAAATAATTGTTATTTAATTGTTCAATAATCATATATATTAATATGATATCATATATGATCTTTTAACAGCGCATTGTTAATAAAATCTTAGTATTATCGTCATTTTGGGTGTTAAATTACTTGTTTTCTTTTATATAAGTCGTGGTTGTTATGGATAGGTTTTATCATACACATATCCAGAATGATATTAAGTCCTTAAATATTATTTTTAATCATCCAATAAAATTTAGTCTTTAATGGATACGATGGAGAATGAATCTCATCGTGTTCGTGGAGACGGTAATCCGTGCGTACGCACGAGCAACAATATCATTAAAATAATATATAATTGGATGGTATATCATATAGATAGAATCATTATCATGTTATATTTATTATTTATATGAATTATACATCATTATTATACCCATTTAAATAATAGTATATTTAATAACAATTACACCACAACGTGGAGACGGTAGGCCGTATGTACGCACGTATGGTGACATGTTATTCAATGGATGGATAGAATAATTAATTTGTTTGTTCCATAATTATAATGAAATCAAAGTATATATAAGGTACTGGATTTATTATTTTATAATGTAAATAACAAGGAAAGAAGAAGTTTAAGAAGAAATGAACTTTAAAGAGGGTGGTGAAGACGTTACCTCTTCTTTGGGTTCTTCCTTTTGATTTGATCAAAAGGGATCCTTAAGTTGGCTTTATGATCAAACTAAGGCCTCTATGTTGAATTGAGGGACGTTTATAGAGTATTTGGGTAGGTTTTGGACGAACCAAAAGGCTTTGATGTTGTGAAAAATTGGTTATAAGTGGTGTCCTTTTATAAGGGGGAGGAGGGGCACCTTAGGAAAATCTAGAAATATTATTTTCTAATAAATTCATATTCGGTTTCTAAGGGCTCCAAAGTGGATTATTTAAAGATTAAGGTTGGTATGGGTCTAAAAACACTCAACCAATAGAATTTAGACATTTTTGGGTCATTATATTAACCTTATCTTTTAGTTTTAACTCTTAGTTAATTAGTTTGACACTTACCATGTCACTTTGTATTTTTATATTATATAGCTAATAAACATACTATATACATCCAAGAGACCCCAAAGTGGACAATTAATGATATACCAATAATGATATGAGTAATTTGGCCAAACCATAGATTTTTATGAATAGAATATAAATTAATAATATAACAGTTTTTTTAAAAACTCATTTATGTCAATTTTGACACTACCCAATAATTGATTTTTTCTAAAGTCTTGAAAGATTTATTAATTTGAAAAAAATTCATTTAAGCAATAATAAAATGTCATATTAACCAATAAAATTAGTTTATGTTATCAAAAACTTAAAATTATATTTATTTTAACATTTATAATATCAATTATTTGATTCTTTCATTAATAGGGAAAATACTGCATCATTATTATGTCATATATATTTTGACTTTTTCAATGTCCAAAAATTATAAATAAAATAAAATTATGTAGGAAATATTTTTAGATTTATAATTAATATTTATAATCTAAAATCCAACATATATAACCCTATGTAATTTTTTTTTCTAAAAGATATATGCTTATGTCATTTTTGTATTTATTTTAACTTAATTAATATAAAGTGTCCTTATCAGCAAGAAGTGGCTCCATGGGGTCCCAAAATAAACCCAAAGATTCCCATGGTCGGACATGTGTCCACCAATAAGGTTAGGACACGTTTTAGGATAATTTATTATTATTATAATATTATTTTTTAACCCTTATTTACCGGATTTACCCTTTAACCATGGTAAATAAAATATTTACCAAAGTAATTATTCAAAATGTCTAAAAATAAAAGTTACCTATTTACAAAATTTTTACATCCTGATTTTAAATATGGAATCCATTTTTCCAAATTCAAAACACAGAAGTGGAAGAAATTAATTTAATATTAATTCCCGTTTTCAAAACAAAAAGCATGTTTTTAATATATAATAACTATCAATAGATTGATACTTGTTTATGTCCGGTTTAATTGTGGAATTATATTCAATGACCAAAATTGTATTAAATGGTAAAAATATATTCTAAATATACTTTAAAACCACTCAAATTAAAAATTTATCACTATTAATTATTTTGATTAAAAAAGTTGTTTTTAATTAAAATTTAGTAATTTTCAATATTCATCAAAATATAAAAGTTATCCGAAAAGTACCAAAATTTAAACCTAAGATAATTTTGATATTCCTAATCCCAAAATGAAGTCCATTTTGAAAGATAAAATGTATAAAATTTCAAAAAGTGGGTATTACTATTCATAACAACTACTTTGATTGGTTGCGGCGTATTAGAATCTCGGAGTTGCATACAACACACACTACTGTATTACTCAAAGAGAAGTGTACCATTGAAGTTTGGGGTGTTACATTCTCCCTTATTTCAAATAATTTCATCCTCAAAATTTCTAGAATATTACTACATAAAAAGACTCAGGTGGTTCTTCATCATATGTTCCTCGGGTTCCCACGTTGCCTCTTCCATCTTATGGTTTCTCTAGAGAACTTTTACCAGACGAGTCGTCTGGTTTCTTAGCAGCTGTTCTCTCATATCAAGAATCTTGAAGGGATCTTAGCAATAAGAGAGATTGGGTTCCAGTTCTAATTCCTCATAGGTGAGTACATGCATTGGGTCAGACATGTATTTTCTCAAAAGTGATACGTGGAACACATCGTAAACTTTGGGGAGATTTGGCGGCATTGCCAAATGGTAAGCTACAACCCCAATTTGTTCTAGAATTTCGAAAGGTCCGATGTACCTGGGACTCAATTTAACTTTCTTGACAAAACGAATAACTCCCTTCCATAGAGATACCTTCAAGAAAACATGTTCTACCACCTAAAATTCCAAATCCTTTCTTCGGTTGTCAGCATAGCTCTTCTGCCTACTTTGAGCTGCTTTGATGTGGTTTTGGATTACCTTTACCTTTTCCATCATTTCCACCACTAGTTCCGGTCCAACAAGTTTTCTTTCACCAACATCATCCCAACAGGTTGGTGTGCAACATCTCTTTCCATATAACGCTTCATATGGTGCCATCTGAATGCTTGAATGAAAGCTATTGTTATAGGAAAATTCTACCAGTGGTAAATATTGATCCCATATACCCTGAAAGTCAAGTGAGCATGATCTCAACATGTCTTCTAAGGTTTGAATAGTTCGTTCTGATTGTCCATCTGTTTGAGGGTGGTAAGCAGTGCTCAAATGAAGTTCAGTATCCAAGGCCTTCTGAACACTTTTCCAGAATATTGATGTAAAATGGGGATCATGATCCGAGACAATCGATAGGGGTACTCCATGAAGTCTCACGACTTCATTAATATATATCCTTGCCAGATGTTCAAGTGGTAAATCCTCCCTTATAGTAAGAAAATGTGCTGACTTGGTAAGACGATCAACAATGACCCATATTGCATTGTTCCTTCTTAGAGTCTTTGGTAGTCCCATGACAAATTCCATCGTGATATTATCCCATTTCCACTCAGGTATGGGAAGAGGTTGCAATACTTCTCCAAGAAATTGCCTGACAAACCATACATCTTGACCCAAAATCAGCAATATCCCTCTTCATGTTGTCCCACCAAAAATGTTCCTTTAAATCTCTATACATTTTAGTGCTCCCAAGGTGTATAGAGAAATTGGAACTATGAGAATCGTCTAAGAATTCCCTTTTTAAATCAGGTATATCGGGAACATAAAGTCTCTTCCCAAATTTTAAAATTCCTTCTTCATACACAAAGTCTCTCAATATCCCATCATTCACAGCTTTAATCTTCTTTTGAAATTCTTCATCATCGGTCTGAGAACTCTTTATCCTTTCTAGTAAATATTGTTTGGAAACCATTTGAAAAAGAATTGAGGTTTCACCTTCCCTGGTGATTCCCATATCCATATTCACCAGATCCATGAAAATAGGATCCCTTTCAATTCTCATCACGTTCAAAACTCCATGATATTTTCTGCTCAAAGTATCTACCAGCTTATTTTCCTTCCCCGGGTAGTAGTGTATCGTACAATCATAATCCTTGAGTAATTCATGCCATCTCCTTTGCCTCTTGTTGAGTTCTTTCTGTGAGAAAATATACTTCAAACTCTTGTGATTAGTATAAATCTCACATTTCTCACATTAGAGATAATGTCCCCATATCCTTAAAGCAAAGATTACAGCAGCTAACTCATGACCGTGAGTAGGATAGTTCTTCTCATGAATTTTTAGCTGTCGTGATGCATATGCAATAACCCTATCATTTTGCATAAGGAAACAACCTAGTCCTTTCATTGATGCATTACTATAAATAACGAACCCATCATTCGCCGATGGTAGAGTAAATATAGAAGCATTGACTAATCTTCTCCTCAGTTCTTCGAAACATTATTCACACTCTTTTGTCTAAACAAATTTAACCCCTTTACGTGTGAGCTTTGTTAATGGGTTAGCTAACCGGGCAAAGTTCTGGATGAAATGTCGATAATAACATGCTAAACCAATAAAACTGCATACCTCAGTTATACTCATCGGTGCTGGCCATTCTTGGATTGGCTTGGTCTTAGAAGGATCAACAGAAATTCCATCCTTATAGACAATATGGCCAAGAAAAGAAATCTCTTGAAGCCATAATTCACACTTGCTAAACTTCCCATATAATTCATGTCTTCTCAGAGTCTTCAAGATAATGCACAAGTGATTTTCATGATCTTCGTAGATATTGGAGTATACCAAGATATCATCAATAAATACCACCACAAAATCATCGAGATATTCTTTGAAAACTCTGTTAATTAGATCCATGAATACAGAGGGTGCATTAGTCATCCCAAAAGGCATTACTGTAAACTCATAATGCCCGTACCTTGTTCGAAATGCTGTCTTTGGAATGTCTTCCTTATTCACACACAACTGATGGTATCCTGATCGAAGGTCAATCTTTGAAAAGTATTGAGCTCTATGCAGTTGGTCAAACAAATCATCAATGCGAGGTAGGAGATACTTGTTCTGTATTGTTATAACATTGATCTCCCTGTAGTCGATACATAACCTCATAGATCCATCTTTCTTTTTAACAAAAAGAACAAAGGCTCCCCATGGAGAAACACTAGGGAAAATAAATCCCTTATTACTCAATTCCTCTAGTTGTTTCTTTAGTTCAACTAATTCCACAGTGTCCATTCTATAAGGGGTCTTTTATATAGGCCTTGATCCAGGAATTAAATCAATGGAAAACTCAACTTATCGTTCTGGAGGATGTCCAGGTAAATCGTCTAGAAACACATCTACATATTCTTTCACAATAGGTACATCCTCTTTTTGAACATTCCTTTCCTTGCCCAAAGTCATTTCATTCTCTTCCTCCCAATTAATTTAATTTAGTTGAGCTACTAGGGGTGGATCTAGATAAGAATTAGGTGGTGACGATTCTGCTCTAATGATAAGGTGTTCCTTATCATCATCATCAAAAATCGTAACCTCATTCTTCTTACAATAAATCTTATCATCATGGTCCGAAAGACAATCCATACTGAGGATTATATCAAACTCAATCATAGGTATGATGATGAGATCAACGGATAAAGAACATTTATGTTCTCTAATAGGGAATGATTCACAAAACGTTGTTGCAATGATACTTCCCTTAGGGGTTTTGACTGACAACTCTCTTGTTAAATCAAATTGGAAATATCTAATTTTCTTAGAAAACTGGGAAGATATGAAACAATGTGATGATCCAGAATCAAATAAAGCATTTTCTAAACTTGAGGAAACCATTAAATTACCTGCCACCACATCTTTCGGAGCTTCTACCTCAACAATAGTGATAACATTTGCCTGAACTTGATCCCTTGGCCTTTTCTGAGGTAAGTTCCCCTGATGCTTAGGACATTAATTTGCATAATGTCCGATCTCTCTAGAATTATAGCATTCCACATTGACAGCAACCCTCTTTCCCTTGAAATCATGAGCTTGGTGGCCTTTTTCACCACACTTATAACAGACTCCCATTCCTTTTAAGAAAGTACCAGGGTGTTTCTTCCCACATTTAATGCAGGATGGATTTTCACCTTTTCCCTTCTTCCCCTTATTTCCATTTCCAGATTGATCATCAGATCTCTTCTTCTCTTGCTTTGCTTTGAAGTCATAAGACTTAGAGAATTACTTTTCTGTCTTGATAGCACACGATACAATATCTTCATATGACGAGAAGGTTTGTGAGACTAATGCTCGATGGAGAAATGGTTTTAACCCATAAAATAAATGAACAATCATAATTCTTGGGTTACGTATATAATCTGCATCATACCTCACTAACCTTGTAAAGTTAGCCTCATGCTTTGCGACATTCTCATCCTTTTTCTGCCTTAGACTTAGAAATTGCCTTTCCATATCTACTCGATGGTCTTGAGGAATGTATTATTCTAAGAACATCCCTTTGGACTCCCTCTATTCCATATCTGATACTTCATCATCTTCCTTCATGTTTTTTTATCAATGACCACCATTGATCAGCATCTCCAGTGAGGCGGTAAACTGCCATGATAACTTTTTCCCTTTCACTACTCCCCAAGGCATGGAATATTTTCTCTAAAGAATTTATCCATTGCTCAGATACCAAGGGATTTGTACTCCCATTGAATGTTGGTGGTTTTTGCCTCATGAAGCGATCTAACATTGATCCTCCACGCTGCGGATCAGGGTGCTCCATATGGGTAAGGTTATTATTCAGAACCTGAGTGAGTTGTCCCAGTATGATGATAAGCTGATCAGCACAGGTTACATTACCAGCTCCACTATAATTATCCTGAGTATAAGGGAAATCCCTACATAGAGTGCATGCATTGATATAGTTTCCATTTCTTCCACTAGGCTCCATTTCTAAACAATGGAATAAATTAGATCATTTTATGAATCAAAATACATAATTCCATACTTATAAAACACTTAACATAAATTGAACTATTTATGGATATAATCCATAATCATAAAAATGTTTTCTTTGAGGATGCATATTCTAATAAACCCTTCATAATGATTTGTAAAGAAAATGAGAGTTATCCTAAGCATATACCCCAGGAGTGTCGTAACCAAGAGTGCAGTAAGGCCCGTTGTCGGGCACCAGTTCCGATTCGAGTCTAGCTCAAAGCGGTGTTTTTGGGTTTCACCCCTAGGTACATCTATGCCAGAGCCACCTCTACCTGCTCGTATCTAGACAAGGATGTATTTCTTGAAAAACTCACAAAATCTCTACAATACCAAAATTCTAGGAAGTTCTTCTATACTAATCCTCAAAGTCTAGCTTAAATCTATGTACTCTAATCAGAGTTTATCTAAATATAGCTTCAAGGTTTGTACTAAACTTTCTCTGATACCAATTGCAACACCCCAACCCCAGTTACCCAGAGTCAGTGAATTATTACATAACATTGGCATGATCACAAGAAATATCAAATCTTAAAAGAACGATTGGTTTAGTAGCCTTGGAAACACTAGATATATTCATAAGTCTTACATTACATCATAAAAATGAAAACTACAACAACATAGTCTCCATAGTCCACTCTCATATCCCCACATACTATCCCTGCAGGTCATTCATAAATTACTTCTTCACATTTTGGGAAAAATAAAACATTGAAAGGGGTGAGCTCAGATGCTCAGTAAGGATAACAATATAACAGAAACTTTCATAAATAAACATGAACATTTAAGGCAATGTATAACAAAAACAAAATCTTTTTAAACTTCAACTTCAACATAATATGGCATAGATAAAATGAAATAATTCTATTTACCTATTCACATGGATATTCTACTAGTCTAATAATCACATCCAATATCAATAACCACTTTCATAATGACGGAATGCATAATGCCAGACTATCATCACCGCGTAGCCAAGTCCTCGTGCTAAGACTACAAATAAGATTTTGTCAAGGCCTCGTTACAAGACACTAGTTTATCTCATGATACCTACCGATGCATCAAGGAGATATAGCGGGCTCCACCCGTCACATATTAAGTCCAATGCATTCCTCATATGAACAGGTTTAAACATAACATAAACATTCATATTAAAACTAGCATACGAAATGTCAATACTTTTTCATAAACCATGAATTTTATAAAAATAACACATCCATAGTCAAAAACATCACAAAACCTTCAATACAATATTGAAGTTTTGTATCATAATAAATCAACTTCAAATAATCTTAAAATCCATCAAAGGATGCGGACATAGATGAAATAAAAAATATTTGAGAGAAATACCTATTTTTTTAAAATCATTTAAAAATCAAATAATTATAAAATAAAACATTTACTATGAAAATATTCTTATATGATTGTAATGGAAGCATTGAAGATTTTATAACGGCGTAAAATAGCCGCATACGCCGTATAAGTTAAAAAAAAGACATTCTTACCTTAATTCTGTCAAAAAGGTTAAAAAAGACCTTGTTTGGAAAAAGACGGAAAGATTCCTTTATAAACTTTTTATAAAAAGTTAAACAAGGGTATAAATGACTTTAACCCATATTCTATAAAATAGTAAGAATGTTTTGAAATTCATTTTTAAGAAATATGGATGTGGATGATAAAGAGGTCCTAGTAGATAAATACGTATAAACAACCTCGAATAATGAAGAGATTGTAAAATAAACCCTTACCTTTTACTTTTACTTGGATGATGGTAGGTTAAAATCCTGTATAATGGAGAAATAATTTTTATTGAATTATACAATAATCATATATATTAATATGATATCATATATTATCTTTTAACATTGCTTTGTTAATAAAATCATTGTATTATCGTTGTTTTGGGTGTTAATTTACTCATTTTATTTTATATAAGTCGTGTTTGTTATGAATAGGCTGTATCATACTCATATACAGAATTATATTAAGTCCTTAAATATTATTTTTAATCATCCAATAAAATTTAGTCTTGAATGGAGACGATGAGGAATGAATCTCATCGCGTTCATGGAGACGGTAATCCGTACGTACGCACGAGCGACAATATCATTAAAATAATATATAATTGGATGGTATATCATATAGATAGAACCATTATCATGTTATATTTATTATTTACATGAATTATACATCATTATTATACCCATTTAAATAATAGTATATTGAATAACAATTACACCACAAGGTGGAGACGGTAGTCCGTATGTACGCACGTATGGTGACATGTCATTCAAGGGATGGATAGAATAATGAATTTGTTTGTTCCATAAATATAATAACATCATAGTATATAGAAGGTACTTGAGTTTTTATTTTATAATGGAAATAACAAGGAAAGAAGAAGTTGAAGAAGAAAGGAACTTTAAAGGGGGTGGTGAAGACGTTACCTCTTCTTCAGGTTCTTCCTTTTGATTTGATCAAAAGGGACCCTTAGGTTGGATTTCTGATCAAAATAAGTCCTCTATGTTGAAGTGAGGGAAGTTGAGAGAGTATTTGGTCAGGGGTTGGCCGACCAAAAGGCTTTGAATGCGTGAATAATTGGTTAGAAGTGGTGTCCTTTTATAAGGGGGAGGAGGGGCACCTTAGGAAAATCTAGAAATATTATTTTATAATAAATTCATATTCAGTTTATAATTGATCAAAAGTGGATTATTAAAGGTTAAAGTGGGGATGGGTCTAAAAACACTCAACCAATAGAATTTAGACAGGTTTGGGTCGTTATATTAACCTTATCTTTTAGTTTTAACTCTTAGTTAATTAGTTTGACACTTACCATGTCACTTTGTATTTTTATATTATATAGTTAATAAAATTACTATATACATCCAAGATACCCCAAAGTGGTCCATTAATGATATACCAATAATTATATGAGTCATTTGGATGAACCTTATATTTTTAGGAATAGAATATAAATTAATAATATAATATTTGTTTTAAAAACTCATTTATGTCAATTTTGACACTACTCAATAATTGATTATTGTTAAAGCCATAAAAGATTTATTAACTCGAAAAAAATAATTTAAGAAATACTAAAATGTCATATTAACCAATAAAATTATTTTATGTTATCAAATCCTTAAAATTATATTTATTTTAACATTTATAATATCAATTACTTGATTCTTTCATTAATAAGGAAAATACTGCATCATTATTGTGTCATATATATTTTTACTTTTTCAAAGTCTAAAAATTATAAATAAAAAACCATTATTTAGGAAATAGTTTTAGATTTCTAATGAATATTTATAATCTAAATTCCAACATATATAACCCTATTTAAAAATTATTTTTCTAAAAGATATATGTTTTTGTCATTTTTGTATTTATTTTAACTTAATTAATATAAAGAGTCCTCATCACCAACAAGTGGCTCCATGGGGTCCCAAAATCGACCCAAAGATGCCCATGGTCGGACTTGTATCCACAAATAAAGTTAGGACACGTTTTAGGGTAATTTATTATTATTATAATATTCTTTTTTAACCCTTATTTACTGGATTTACACTTTAAGCATGGTAAATAAAATATTTACCGAAGTAATTATTCAAAATGTCTAAAAATAAAAGTTTTACACAATTTGGAAATCCTGATTCCAAATATGGAATCCATTTTTCTAAATTCAAAACACAGAAGTGGCAGAAATTAATTTAAAATTAATTCCCGCTGCCAAAACAAAAAGCGTGTTTTTAAGATATAATAACTATCAAAAGATTGATACTTGTTTATGTCCGGTTTAGTTGTGAAATAATGTCCAATGACCAAAATTGTATTAAATGGTAAAAATATATTCTAAATATACATTAAAACCACTCAAATTCAAAATTTATTACTATTAAATATTTTTATTAAAAAAGTAGTTTTTAAATAAAATTTAGTAATTTTCACTATTCATCAAAATATAAAAGTTATCCGAAACGTACCAAAATTTCATCCTAATAAAATTTCGATATTACGAATCCAAAAATGAAGTCCATTTTGAAAGATAAAATGTATAAAATTTCAAAAATTGGGTATTAATATTCATAACGACTACTTTGATTGGTTGCGGCATGTTAGAATCTCGGAGTTGCGTACAACACACGCTACTGTATTACTCAAAGAGAAGCGTACTGTGGAATCTTGGGGTGTTACACATGTAATATAATTCCTTTATAGGAAATTTTAATCATCTCAATGAATAATGTATTTTAGGGAATGGATTTATATATATTTTACTATAAGTGGGTGCATCATTTCATGATATTTGATAGGGATTTCTCGATGACAAGTTTCAATGGGAAAATTACAAAATTCTAAATATATAAAATATTGAATTTTTTTATGATGGGTTCATATAGAAATGAAAAACCACAGTTTAAAAAACAACTAAAGGCCATTATATTGAAAAAATGTATGGATAAACGAATAATATTTATAGTAAGTTATAAAATAATTTCCATAAAAAGGAAATTAGAATAGGAAAGTTATTTTCAAGGATATATGGACATAAAATGTAATTGAAAAGTAAATGATATATCTAAAGTGTCAAATAAAAATGCTGATGTGTAAATATCAACTAAACTAGGAATAATGTTCATTTTTTGATATATTAGTCTAAAATCGAATTCATTGTATGAATTTTGACATGTCAGGTCTATAAGTACAAAATACAAATTACAAAGGCTTCTATGAGAATAATTCCCCATTTAATTGAAGTGAAGTTTTAATATAAAAGGAGTTTAATGAGTCAACATAACTTATCATAGATATATAATGATGAATTAAGAATCATGAGACCACTAGGGTCCTAATAATTTCAAAACCACTATTTATTTAATTTAAAAGGCTATAAAGTGTAAAAATTAGAATGAATGAAATTGTGAAATAGTGCACATTAAAGCCAGAATAAAAATTTGATCATTTTTTTAAAATTTATCAAGTAAATATGTTATGGATGATTTTAAAAATTGATCATGGGGATATAACTAATCTAAAATCCCTCATAATTTAAAAATTCAAGTGGTGTAGCCTGATTAATTTTTGGCTGATAGGAACAACAAAAAATTCATAGTATCTCTGATATTAATCCTATATGGAATGCTATGGAAATTACTGATAGGATTAAGTGAAATATAACAGCATGTAAAAGTAATGAATAAATTATTCCTTAATAACATAAAAAATTACAAATTTTTATTGAGAAGTAATATGATCTAATATAAAACATAGTCTATCAAAGGACAATACAAGTAATTTTTAGAATTGAAGTATTTAATAAATGAAAATTCATGTACACCGTTGATACCATATTCTTAAAAGACTAATAAATACATGCAATAAACCTCATTTTTTTGAAATTATAAGGTATTTTTAAAAAGATAAAAAAGATATTATTTTTTTATTTGAGAATATCCCAAATACCCTAATACTATATTATTATAAATGAGATATATTGATACCATAAATTTTTTAGGTAATAACTTTTTTCTTATATAATAATTCAGTAGAGAATCAAGGTTTTTCTTAATTACTTATTAATATTTATTCATGTAAATGGGAAAAATATAGCATGAAAATGCCCTAAGTTAATTCATATTCACATTTGATATTATTCATGGAGAAATGTGGTTTTTAAAAACCACATGGAAATATACATTCTCAATTGTTTTTGTGTGGATAAGAGTAGACAAAAAATGTATAAAATTTCATCTATATGATTCTTGAAGGACTCTTATGTAATCAAGGGAAACATATAATATTTTAGTGATGGATGACATGTATGGTAACTATTTCGATAGGCCAACCAATGGGTGGGGTTTTCCTAATTAAAGGGTTCCTTTAATGTGAATAGAATTTGGTGGTGGTCAACCAACTCATTTTTATGTTTTCAATTTAATTATAGGGAAATTCACATTATATTATGTTATTTGGATTATACTTTGGGTTATTTTCACCCTTTAAGATGTCTCCATATAAAAGTTGATGTCTCTTGGTGGGATAATTTAAGATAAAGAAATGCGACCTTAGGTGGGAAGATGTTGCTGGTACCACTAGTATAGAGACCCGATAATCTCATACATTTATATTACATCATTTTTTATGAATATTTAGCACATTGAAAAAGTAAATTCCCAAGGATTTTAATAGTATAGTATGTTTGGAAACTTGGAACACAACATTATAACATGTTGAATGATATTCAATGTTTCCCACCAAGATATTCCAATTCAGTACTCTAACTTAAATCCTTTTATCATGACATGGGGAAAAAAAGCATAATAATGGGTGGGATGAAATTATTATTAAGGGTAAATAAAGGAGATACATTATAATAACATGATCATAAGAGTAAGAAAACATGATTATACCATATAAATGTCATGCCCTATATATCAAAGATCATACACATGAGTCATCGCATAAATATTGGAAGGTCATAAGACATGAACGATAAAATATTCAAGAGAAAAAGCAAGGATGAAATAACATAGGAATAAGACATTTAATTTTGGTAGACACATAAGAATATGAAATGACTTCAATATTTGTTGAGGCTCAAAACCGAGGATATCTTAGTGGAATGGTTTCACTCCCTAAACCATCTTAGTAGTCAAGGTTCTCTCCGAATACCATCTTAATATATAAGGTTCACTCCCAAGACCATCTTAGCAGTCAAGGTTCACTCCTGAGACCATCTTAGAAAACAATTTCCCTTACTAAACCAGGTTCACTCCCCATTACATCCATGTCAATTTCATGTGATATAATTATTTTCCTATTGAATTAGAGGGAGATATCAGTCTCACCCACCACATAATGCAACCACACATATGGGTGCCCCAAGATAATAAAACATTCATCATATCCTGACCCCTAAAATAAGATGGGTATCATAAAAATCATATCATAACCCATGAAATAAAATGTTTATCATAAATTCGTAATCATACGACAACCTATGAAAAATAGATAGGCTTCATAATCATTTTTTTCACATAATAGGCCATGAATGGAAGTCGGTTTCATAAGCATTTTATCATGGTATAATCAACATAAGACCAATGAGTTTCATAAATAACTTTTCATCTTAAAAATAAACCATTCCAATAAATAATTAGAACTGTTCTTTTTGATATTATCCCCAGTAAATAATAAACAATATCAAACCATTTTATCATATATAGAGAACTATTTTTAAAGCTCCCTTGGAGTATTTATTAAGAAAAATAAAATTTATATGAAAATGATTTCCTAATAAAAACATTTTAAAAATTCTTTTCTTTGAAAAAAACTTTGTACACTTATTAATTAAGATTTAAAAATAATTTAAAACGTATATTTAGGAAAATATACTTTCCTCTTAGAAAAATATTTTTAAAAACAAATAACATTATGAAAATTTTTTCTTTGAAAATAATCCTATAAACTTTTAATAGAGGGTTTGAATGCTATTTTAAAAACTTTTTAAAACACAAAAAAATTAAAACCTTTTACTTTAAAATGATATTAAATGTTCATTTAAAATAAATTTTGATTTTTTTAGAAATCAGGGTTTTTTTGAATAAAATTGATTTCTAGCCAAAGGGATAAAATAATGTTAGATTTGAATTTTTTTTCTAAATTATATGAAATACAAAATAGTTAAAAATGGTACCATTAATTGATGATATCATGAATAACCCTAGGAGAATAAATATTATGGGATTTTTTTTGATATGGATAATATGATTTCATCAATGGAAGAATAATCATAAACAATCCTGATAAAAGATGATATTATAGAAATAAAATATTACCACTTGGTTAACATTGAATTAAAATATATATGAAAGAATAAAATTACATAAATCTTAAAATATCATAAAAGTAAGGAAATTAATGAAAAAATATGTAAAAGGGTCATTATATACACCTTATAAAAGAATATTGGTGCATAATATAGCATGTGTCTCAAAGATGGCAAATTGGGAAAAAATTCTCTTACCGCTTTGGTAACTTCGAAACTATAACCCAATGAAAGAGGGATCCTAAAATGGATGTTTAATTACAAAACAAAATTTATATGAGTCTTAAATTACATTTAGGGGACGTTTATACACAAAATATAATAAATAGATGGTGAAAACATCATGTGTCTCCCAAAAGTATAAAATGAGATGTAAATCCCTTATCTTCAGTCTTGACACTCACTGTACTTGTTCAAAACTCCTGAATAATAATTATATTTTTATTATAAATATATAAAAATAACCATATTAATATATATAATGCCATATATTATTTAATTTTGACTTTACATTATTATTTATTAACAATTCCATGATAAAGTTATCTTTAGGGTAATAACAGCTTTGTTTTTTGTACATGTTATGACTTACTATAATTGGTCTTATTACATAAAGAATAAAATAATTTATTAAAAAATTATAACAATGTTATAAATTTAATATATCTTAAGAATAAATTTAATTATATTAGCCTATAAAATTTAGTTATAGGAGATGAAATACACTGTTCATGGAGATGGTAGGCCATATGTACACATAAATAATCTTTCTGTTTTCTTATAGAAATGAAAGATAGAAAAGTAAATAATATATATATATTATCATAATAGTATAATTATTATATTATATATATCCCTAATTTATATCAAACCCATCCTTAATACATTCTATGTAATGTATGAACAAATCATATCACTTTGCAAGACAATAGTCCACTGTACACATGAACGCCATTATCATATTTCCACAAAATGTAAATCAAGAAGATCTGTGTTATATAAAAATTATAGAATAATAAATAAATAATAAATATTATAAATATAATATATAAATAGTATTGACATCATTATGTCTAACCATAAAAGGTGTTAATGAAAAAACGGACAACATTGTTTCGTGCAGTGGTAGTCTTCTGTACACACGAATGATGATTTCATAACCCATTTTGTAGAATTGTGTGTGGTTTTTGATAGTAACCTTAACATAAAAAATATTAGTGTATTTAAGATACTTAGTTTTTTATAAAATCCTGATATAAAAATAATTTATAGGTTTTTGGAATAAATAAACCAAAAATGTTTATAGATGAATGCTACCCATTCTTCTAGTATCTCCTTTTGGTTTGTACCAAACGCCTTATTGGTTGGATTTATTCGCATATTAAGGATTAAAAGATGATTGGATTGAATTTTTTAATTTATTAGCATAGGTTTTCTTTGATCCAAGTGTCTTGAGATGTGTCAAGAAGTGGGGAGATTGAATGAAAATTTATAATGGGGGAGGGGTTGAATTCTTGTATATACCCAAAAGTATTCACTATTGGGAGGTATCCCTTACCTAATGTGCCTAAAAAATTATAAAAATAATGGAGTAAAGGGATTAATTAGTTTATAAATACCTCCATCACATAAAATAAATACTTTTTATCATGTTATTCCTTAGTCTTTTTGTTTACACAATTTTATCTCTTTATTATTTCAAAGGTAACTTGTTTCTTTTAATTAACCCAGGTAATTTATCCATCAAAACTATAATTAAAAGATATTTATTAAATAATTAATAAACAATTATTATAAATATTATTAAAAATTCATTAAATAAAAATCTCAAGTGTGTGTAAACATAGTTTTAATACAATCACTTTAAATGTCCAAAACCCCATTTTAACCTTAACATCGTTAATTAATTTTAAATGGTTTCACTAATAATTATGAAAAAATTAATTTTAAATTATTAAATACTATAAATTATTATGATTCCAAATATGGAATCCAATTTTTCCAATTCCATTCACAAAATTAACATAATTTAATTTAAAATTAATCTTGCAAATTGGATGAGAAAGCAGGGTTTTAAAGAGAAAATGTTCAAAGTTTATCAAGTTTTTATTACTGAATTTAATACAAAAATGACTCAAATGGAAGAAATATGAATAATATATGTAAATATAACTAATTTACATTTTAAAAAAAATTCAATATATAATGTAAATATATAAATAATTTAAACAAAAGGTAGTTTTTAATTAACATTCATTATATTTCATTAATCATAAAAAACAAATATTTACTAAAAAATACCAAAAAAATCACCCTAATATGATTTTGATGTTATGATTGAAAAAAATTAATTTTATTTTTTCAAATATAATTTATAAAATTCTCGAATATTATTTTTAAAATAAGTGTGACATTAAAATGTGGTAAAAATGCTTTTTAGAAAAATACATATTTTTAACTGTAAAATTGGATTTATTCTTATATCATGTCTAGAAAATACATAATCTGATTTTTAAATAGTTTATTAAATATATAATATATATATTTTTAAAATAATTCATATTTTTTTTGTTTAATTTATTAAGATAAAATGTTTTTGTTCCTAGAAAAATAGTTTTTCAGAAAAGGAATTTCTTTATTTTCAAATTGTTATAACTTCCATATCTAATTAATTGGTAAAAAAAAAATTTATTTTATATACTTGTGTAAACCGAATTTTCATAATTTTTTCAATATTATTCATAACTTCCATTCAAATGGATATGTTACAAATATCATATTAAATAATGATATTTTAATGATTTGTCATGTTTTATTTTAACTCTGTACTGCATGTAAAGAAAGTTATGCTCGGTGTTGTGTGTAATGAAAGAAAAATACAACTGTGAGTATAAATTAGGATAAAAATAGTTTTGTGTGAAAATCATATTATCAAAAAGAATAAATTAATTTGAAAAAAAATATTCCAAAAAATCTCAGAGTGTTACACTATACCCCCCTTAAAAAGAATTTCACCCTCGAAATACTTCTCAATCATCTAACTTTTAAAATTTGAAAATTACTTCAAAGAAACCCAAATTGTAAAAAATGGATAATAAAACAACCACTTTAAAAATACAAAGGTTTGTGAGAAAGTCATCTGGAATAACACATACTATGTTTCCAAATATGAGAACATAGTTTGGAAGTGAAAACATGACCATATAAGAGAATAGTAAATAATTTTATAGAATTATATGGATCATTGATCATAAGAAAGTGCGTTATCCGAAGAAATTTAATGATAAAAAACTATAAACTAATGAGGCTTGAAAAGGGTCATTAGTTTCATAAAAAATAATGAAAACATGAAAAAATTTTATTTCAATACCCTTTTCCAAAATGTAATGAGTTTTTAGGAGAATATATACTTATGTGATTTCATTCCATTTTATACACACAACATCACTATGTGGTTGTGCCTTGATAAAATTTTCCTTCATCTCTTACTCCAAGAAATATTGGTGAATTCTTTATGCCTAAATCACTAAGAGATAAAAATAACCATAGATGGAATGATTATTCATTCCATCTATGTTTAATTATCATAAAAAATGGGTAGGATAGGTTATACAATATGCACAAATCTTTACATAGGGATGTAATACATTAATATCCAAAACCACATTCAAAATTCCACATAAACTGTTATATAAATGGTTAAGCTTTTAAAACTTATTAAAGATGAAAATATAAAACATTATAAATAGGGACACAAATTTTTTTAAAATCAATTTAAAATTGAGCCTCCATATATCATAAGGAAGATTTTGATTTTCACATATCAACATGTGAATAGATTCATCATGTATTCTGCTAAAACATGGTAATAACTTGAATTATAACAGAACCTTAGCAAAAAATTACATGGTTCCTCATTCCTTACATAAAAGATAGATTATTAGATATGTTACCTAAATCCAAAAATGATATATACTACATCCACAATAGCATGAAACAATTTTTCAACAAATCACTAATAATTTCCAAGGTAATCAATACTATCTAATTTACTTTATTCATATCTAATATCTCTTAATCCTAACATAATTATCTCAATATACAAAACATATTAAGGGTTATATTTACTTAATAAAAATATCATTTTCCAGTACATCAGTACCATTAAACACATTCATGAAATTGACTAATTTTATCATTCAAAAAATAATCCTGATATATTTCATAATTCTTGAATTAAAATACATAAACACTTCTATTATTCCACCTAATCCTTAATCCATTAATTAGGCTTCATCGCCTTATTTCTTAATTCCACTTTCCTTTCATATAAAATTTGTAGTCTCTTCTTCATTGAAAATATAACCATTATTGATAACTCGTTTCTGATTCTATTCAAATGTTTTCCCTTTAGGATTTCAATTTTTATAATTCCTAATGTATCCACATTTAAAGCATTCAATAGTCAATGATATATTAGGGAGGCCAAAATTCTAATCCCTTGTGTTAACTGAACATTTCATTTTCTCTTTGAAGTTACTTTCTTTTTTTCCTTATTTTCCATAGTCAAAGCATCTTCTCATTTAATTGAGACATTCACTTAAGTTCTTCTTCACACATTTTAGACATATAGGGAATTGAGAGTTCATTCCTCCATGGTCTCCATGACTCAAGCTCTCAATGAAATATTTCCTTCTCTTCTTCAGTGAGTTTGAAAGTTGGTTCAGGTACACATTGTTAACCATGTTCCCAAAAAAATAATTATGCATAATCATTACATACTTTACTCCAGTCATCATCCCATTTGGATGCTCATCGGAAAAGTTTCTAACACATTTAATGTTAACCTAGTTTGTTATGGTTCCCACTATTTTCAAAAATAAAAAATAGTGTGATTAACAGTAATCATAGTGTAAAACCACATAATCATGAAAATATATTTATAGGATGTCCAAATAATGATAGGTTAAGTTTATCCTATGTTATTCATAGTCATCTGCTATTTAAATCCATCATGATGGTTTGCAAAGAGTTTGTGAATTTCCAAATCATATCCTATGAGGATGTAAAATTAGGTTTGTAGCAAGGCCTATTTTCGTACACCAGTTCCTGATTGAGTCTAGATAAATATGTAATTTTCATGTTTTCTACCCCAAGGATAATCTATTCCATATCAACAACCACTTTTGGTATCCAAACAGGGACATGTTTCTAGGAAAATACTCACTTTATCCTTTACAAAATTTCTAGGACAATTTCCTATACTTTAACAAATCCTTAGACTTATCCTTAGAGACATGCCTATAAAAATACTTACAAATATCCCTAGAATTATCACTAATGTTTTATCATCCTAGTTTTTTCATGTTGACTAACACTCTTTGTTGATACCAACTATAGTGACCCAAGATTCTCATACATGGATTTCACATCATTTTAGATGAATATTCTGTAAATTAAAAAATTACATAGACGAGGACCATAATAGGTCAGTGTATTTGGAAATTAGGAATATAATATTCTAAATTAGTGAAATATCTTAATTGTTTCCCAAAAATATCTTCCCTTTATTATTCATACTTAAAAATTTTCTTCATTACACGGAGAATAGAAATATAAGAAAGGGTGATCTCATATGCACAGTATGGGTAAATAAAAGAGGTATTATTAGTATAACATGAACTTATGGGTATGATAACATAATAATTAAATGTTAATATCATACCTTATATATCAATGATAAAAAACATGAGTCATTTCCTAAATATTATAATTTTATAAGACATAGATCATAATAAAATCAATATAATAATCCATGAGAGCATGACATAAGAATAAGACCTGTAATTATGGAATACACCTAAACATATGGAATTATTTCCATATTATTCAAGGCTCACTCACAATACCATGTTAGTGTAATGTGTTCACTTCTTAAACCATATTAGTAGTCAAGGTTCACTCCCAATACAATCCTAGTAGTAAAGGTTTACTACTAAGAATATCTTAGTAGTCAAGGTTCACTCTTAAGATCATCTTAGACAACAAAGTACATTACTAAAACAAGTCCACTCCCCATTCTATACATGTTTATCTGATGAGATATAAATCCTTACCCAATTAATTGGAGGGAGATATGGGTCCCACCCTTCGAATAATGAAATAATTCATACATGTTCCATAAGATAATAAAACATTCATCATATCATGAACCATAAAAAATATGGGTTTCATAAAAATGATATCTTAACCCATGAAATAAAATGCGTATAAAAAACTTTATTTATATCATAACCTATGGAAAGGATACAAGGTTCATAGTCATTTCATTATAGAATAACTCATGAAGGGAAGTGAGTTTCATAAGCATTTTATCATGGTATAACCTATGGAAGAGAAACGAGTTTCATAATTAATATCATATTAAATGAGAACCATTCAAAGAAATAATATGAATGGTTTCTTTGGATTATAACACTAGTAAATAATAAACGATATCAAAGGAATTCATCTTATATGGAGCAGGATTTTGAAAGATCAATTTGAACATTTCTTAAAAAAATTAACCTTTCTAATAAAATTATTTTAAGACATAAATAATTTTAAAAATAATTTTCATTGAAAATAAATTTTAAAATTTAATATCTATGATATAATAATCATTTAAAACATTTCTTGAAGAAAAATTCCTTTATTTATGGAAATATTCTTTTTAGAACATAATTTTTTTGAAAACATTTTTCTTTGAAAATAACATTGAAAACTTATAAAATAATGTTTAAAACCCAATTTAAAAAATTACTATAAAATAAAAATATTTCTAAAATCCTTTTACTTGAATTTTATATTAAAAATTAATTTAGAATAATTTTTTATTTTTTTAGGAATTTTTTTTTGAATAAAATAGATTTTTAACCGAAGTGATAAATAAGTTTAGATTTGATTAAAAATATTTCATTAATTATCATAAGTAAAAAAGAGTATATAAATGGTGAAATTAATTGAATATAACATGATTAAATATATTAGATTAAAATTAATGATAATTATTGATGGATGGATCATAATATTTTATTAATGGAAGCATAATCCTAAACAATCCTGATAAACGATGAGGTTGTAGCAATGGACTCTTAACTCTTTAGTAACTTTGAATAAAAATCACCATGAATGAATAAAAATAAAATAATTTTAAAATATAATGATACTAAATATATTCAAGATATAACATGACAAAGGGGAAGTATATACAACTCATAAAATAATATAGGTTCAGAATATAACTTGTGTCTCGAAGAAGGAAAATGGAGACAAAATACTCTTAATATGTTGGTAAAATTGAAACCATAATCCCATGAAAGAGAGATACTCAAATAGAAGTGTAAAAACTAAAAATTTTATGTAGAAGATTTATACAGTTCATTCTTGGGAATTATATACACCACATTGAATAAAGATGTGGTGAATGTATCACGTGTCTCACAAAAGATAAAAGTTGGATGTAAATCTATTACCATAAGTCTTAACTATCGTCATACTTGTTCCAAAATCATGTATAATAAATATAAGTTTATTATAAATCTATAAAATAATTATATTCATATATTCATATATATAATACCATATTCGATTTACTTACAAATTTATATTACCCATTTATAAACAATTTCATGTAAAAGTTTTGTTTTGGGTAATAACAGCTTTGTTTTTTACATGTTTTCACATGTTATTCATGGTCCACATATGTAGATAATTATTTAGACATATATATAATTATAACAATGATATAAATATAATATATATTCAAAATTTATATAATTATATGAACTAATGAAATTTAGTGATAGGAAATGAAATGTATCATTCATGGAGATGGTGGGTCATACGTATGCATGAATGTTGTTTCCATTTTATTGTCAGATTGAATGAAAGAAAAGTAAATGATATATATATATACTATAATAATATTATAATTTTAATGTTATATATATATATATAATATTTATATTAAACCCATATTTTATACATTCCATTTAATGTGTGGATGAATCACATCGCTTCACGAGGCGGTAGTCCACCGTACACACAAACGATGTTATCGTATTACCAAAAAAATTGAAGGAATGAAGTTGTGTGTCATATAAAAAAATATAATAATAATATCATAAAAATAATAAAAATAATATATATATATATATATTATTTTCATCGTTATTTCCAATCTTTAAATTAGGTAATGGAAAAATGAGTGACATTGATTCACGAGGCGGTAGTCCACCATAAACAAGAACGATGATTTCATATCCCATTTGATGGAATTTTGTGTGGTTTTAGGTCATAAACATAACATAAAAATATTATTATATGGAATATTACTGATATTATCATATAAAAATGATATAAAAAAATTTAAGGGGGTTGGGGAAGAAATAAAATAAAAATGGTCATTGGTGAACATTACCTCTTCTTTGGGTATCTCTTTTTGGTTTTCCCCAATGACCTTTCTTAGGTGTATTTAATCCCAACATATGGATTATATGTTGAGGGGATTTAATTTTTAATGTTATTTTAACATGTTTTGGCTGAGTCAAATGGATTTATAGGTATAAATAAGCGAAGAGAGTGGATGCACTTTTATAATGAAGGAGGGGTGCCATTCTTATAAATACCCAAATGAATTCACTATTAGAACATATAATTTACCAAATTTGCATCCAAAATTGAAAAATAATTTAATTTTTGAATCAATTGGTCAAGATATACGTCAAAAAAAATTAATACATTTTTTATCAATTTATTCCATAGTTTTTAAATTTTCTCATTTTTATCTTTATAGTTTTTACCAAGACAACTTGTATTTTTCATTCACCTATATAATTTTTCATTTAGAAATAAAATTAAAAAATATTTATTATATAATTTATAACCAATGATTCTAAATATTTAGTCCAATTAATTAATTAAAAATCATATTTCTGTGTAAAATTAATTTTAATACAAACGCATGTAATACCCAAAACCCTAATTTTACCGTAATCAGGTTAATGAATTTTTACTTTTTTCACTAATCATTAGGGTAAAAATTTATGTTGACATTATGAGATAATATAAATTTTTATTATTACAAATATGGAATCAAATTATTTCAATTTCATTTATATAAGTTCAAAATTTAATTTCAAAATTAATCCCACAAGTGTGACGAGAAATGTGGTTTTTGAAGTGAAAATGTTCAAAAGTTTACTAGGTTTTAATTTTTTAATTTATTATAAAAATTATTATAAATAAATAAATTAGATTATATATGTAAAATTGATCTAATTTTACTTTAAATAAAATTCAATATATATCTTAAATATATAAATAATTTGAACAAAAAGGTTGTTTTTAATTAAAATTCAAAATTATTCACTATTCATCAAACAATTAATCTTTTCAGAAAAATAAAAAAATCATAATAATATTATTTTGACATTAAAATTTTCAAAATGAACTTTATTTTTTCAAATTTAATTTATAAAACTCTCAAAATTTTATTTTAAAATATGTGCACCATTAAAATACTGTAAAACTGTCTTTAAGAAAAATACATCTTTTTATGTGTCAATATGGATTTATTCATATCACTTGTCTATATAAAACATAAAAATAATTTTAATAGTTGATTGAATATATTATATATAAATTGTATAGAAATCATTCATTAAAATCGGATTTTTAATTTGTTGACATAAAAAATGATTTTTCTTAGAAAAATAGATTTTCATAAAAAGAATTTATTTGTATTCAAATAGTTCTTACATTAATTTTTAATTAGTTAGTAACCAATGAAATTATATTATTTACATGTGTAAACCATATTTTCATAAATTATTTAACATTATTCAGAACATTCTTTCCAATGACTATGTGACATATATCATATTTAAAAATAATTGTTTAATAATATGCCATGCTTCAATTAAACTCAGTGTTACATGTATAGAAAGATAAGACCAGTTTTGTGTGTAATAGAAGAAAAACTAAATTCTTCATGTAACTTTGGATAAACATAGTGTTTCATGTAAATCAAAAAATAAAAAATATTAAATTTATTTGGAAAAAATATTTTAAAAAATCCTTGGTTGTTACAACTAGGTTTGAGGTAGTGATTCCTACCAATAGGGGTCCATAAATAGAGAAATTATTTAGAATTGTGTTAATATATTGATAGATATGGTAAATCGGGTTAGATATCTCTTCAAATAAGGGATTGAATCTCCCCTTATAAATAACTATTTAATTATCATGCATATATGATAATCTTGATTTACGACATGCATAGTAGGTGTGGGTTAACACAATATTATATATGGAAATTGAATTTAGTTACGTGACTAAAATGATAATACCGAGGAAATTAAAATATTTGTTAGAAAAGTAGATTAAAAGAAGATAATTCAGTGTCGACTCAGGGACTTTCTCATTGCATGGAGTGCATAAAACATGCATTGAAATCTATGTAACCTGATTTAATAAACATATTAATGTGCTTGAACTGTTGAGATAGGGTTATTCCCAACTCATTAAGATTTTGAAGAATAGAATGGAATCTATGAATGTTTCTTTGACAGGATTATAATTAAGAATGAGTCATTGAGTTGTATTTTTTATTAAATCCATGATATTCCCTATAAAATTATTCATAATAATTTTATATTTGAATAGATCATTAATATCTATAGATTAACTATTATTTATAGAAAATTCCTTCAAGAGAATATGATTCTACATTGACGTGGGTCCTGTCTTATTAGGCATAGTGTGTGTGAAATGACATGCAGTCCAAGGAATATGTTTCTATTTACAAAATACTTGTGTATGTATTTTTGATATTGGGTTAGTGAATTTTTTTGAAAGATTTCAAAATAATGGCATCCAATAAATATGATTTGATATGAGTTTAAGTAGATCCTTGATATGGGGTTCATCTTACTTCCTAGAGATGCTATAATATGAAATTTTATTATTTGGAAGATTTATGGGAATAATTATAGCTATGAATAGATATTTTATCCCAAAATATTTTATTTCACTAATGTTTGATTCTTTTTCAGGGATTTAAAGAATATTTAAAGTGAATTCCAAAAAAAATAAGTTTCTATGTGATTTGAGAGTCATTGAAATTTTATTTATGACTTGATAATTTATGTTTAGTGACAATAGCTTGTTGAATAATAAATCATGATAAGGGAAATGATATAAGATTATGGTGGTTGATCATTAATAGATTTGGTGATTTTTTTTCCAAAGTATCATGCATAATAATGGTAACCTTTCCAATATTTAGCATCTTATGATGTGTCTGGGTTTTTTACCTCGATATGTCATGGTTTAGGGTGTGAACATATAGTGTGGCTTATGGGATTGTGTTTGAGTAAAAATTGTTTTCAAGATGCTACAATGTCCCTTTCTAGAGATGGGAACATTGGTATCATTAACACTCATATTATGAAAAAAGGTGATCATATTTACGATATTTACTGCTTAAGTGGTTGATGTTTGTCAACATATGATGGTATCCATTTTTTTAAATGGAAAAAAATGTCTTATTAAAATCCTAATTCCACCCATAATAGATTTAATAGTTCATTTATTCCTTTTCATGTTTTATATGTCATGTTGGGGTTCTCGGGTGAGGCTAATTCCTTATTGATCACACCTCAAGAGAAGAACAACTAGTTTCCCCAAATGTTTAACTAAAGTTCCCATTTTTTTATTTATATAAATTATAAATGGGAAACATATATATAAAGGCTATTTTCAAGTATCCTATAAAATAATGGAAAAGAAATTTTATTGGACCATGGTAGTGTTGTCTATTTTTTCAATGATAAGAAATGATCAAAAATATTGATCCCATCAAAAGTCATTAATATTTCAATAAAATATTTATTGTTAATATAAAGAATTTTGATAAATTCTAATGTTATATTATTTTTTCAGGAGGGGTGGATTTGTCCTCAGTCATACCTCAAGAAATGTTATTCCAGGAGTGTAGTGTTCCACCCGATAGACCCCTATTTTTATTGTGATGGTAATTTGTAGTGATGATGGAATTTAGGGGACGTTTCTTATTATACCTTGATTTTATTGGGTTGAATAATCTGAAATAATTTTATTTCATTCTTTAAATTTCTTGTTAAAATTCAATCATATTCGTATCCAAATTCCCTTGGATGATAAATTGGTCAATGTGAATGGTTTATTAAAAAGTGTCTAATCATTGTAAATAATGTAATTGGGAGTATCTATTCACCTAAAATTGTTTCTTTATTTATATTTCCTACCAAAAATATACATATTGATCATTGAGTTCATAGGGATGATGGTATTTTAGAGCTATAGTGGTATGAGAGTTCACTTGTCCAATACCAAACTTACATTCACCCTTTCCTCAAAAGAATTATGATTTTTAATGGATTATGAAAACATAGAGAGTGAAATCCAGGTTATGAGTTTTTTGAATTACTCCACATGCTGAGGTGTTTGACTATGATAATTTTTCAAGATTCTGATGATAGTGGATCGTTGTTATTAAAGTTTCCCAGTATATAAGACTATCGTATTTTGAGGAGACAATCCCCTCATTTTAATTTTTTATTTCAATTACTTAATTAAAATATATGTAATAATTTTTAGTTCATGGGGATGTTGGTATATTTGAGGTGTGTCGTGATGGGGGTTCCTATTACCCATTCATTACATCACTTTCCTCATTGTCTAGAGATCTTCACACTTGTGGATTGATGGAAAAAACTAATGTAAAAGATTATACTCAATTCATGGTATGAACTATTGTGTGAAAAAGGTTTACAATCTATTCTCTATTATTTTGATAAAAACTAGGCTTGATTGATGCTTACAATTTCGTAAGTTTGTTTGACTATTGAATTTGGAGTAGAAAATCACTTTATGGTGTTTCTTTATTTTACCAGTTATTTTAAAAGATGCCTAATGGTGGTCAAGTTATCTGGGATGGTGTGATGTGTGAAGTGTTCATAGATGGGGGTTCCCCTATCCCCTACCATACATCCCATTCCTCTATATCTGTAAATAATTATTGGCTTATTGATTGAAAGTGGAAACAAGGGTGAGCTAAGTCGACACGATTCATAAGTTGATCTTCTTTGCAGATTAGGAATTTTCAACCAGTAAATTAGGTGAAACTGGTCCCTCAATTCCTTATTTTTATTTACTTATTAAATGATACCGAATGGTGGCTGAGTTGTAAGGGATGTAGGGATATGTCAGACATTGTGGGATGCGAATTTCACTTATTTTCTACTTTTATTCAATTAAAATATTTATTTTGAGGGTCATTGTAGGATCATAGATGGTTGGTATATAGGTAGGGATCATACTCTACTTGATTATTGGGTTAAATTATCAGTACCATAAAGATGTTATACTATGAAATTTCATTTCCCATATGGAGAAAGTCCTTGAAAATCATAGAATTTTTTTTTGTTTTAGTAATGACTGGTAGGTGTGCATTATCCGATGCATATTTGGGGCTATATACATTGGTGCAGAGCCTTGATAAATTCTGACAACCATGGATATTTGTCATGGGAAATTTTAGTACTAATTCGTGCTCTATTTAAATTTTATATTGGATTTATGATTAGGGGTGTCTTCCTACCCAACCACACCTCAAGAGATGAAAATCTATGTGTCTCTAAGGTTTATCTAGATTTCCTATAATGTTAATTTATTTTTACTACATGATATATGATCATCATACTAATGAGGAAACATGGGAAATAACCAATAAAATATTGGAATAGGAATAATAATGAACCATAAATCTGGCGGTCTATTTCTTTTTAGATATGAAAATATCAAAAAATTTGACCCCATTACATATCATTCACATATATGGAAATGCATGAATATTGATATGAAGTAGTGTGATCGATTATAATTTTTTTAGTGTTTCAAGGGTGTGTTTATTTTTCCGTATTCACAACTCAATGGAATTCAATCATGGAGGGTGGCTTCACAACTTGTAAGCCCTCATTTATCCCATGATGATTTTCGCTAATCATGATGGAATTAATGGGTAGTGGTGTATTATCGCTTCATATGCTTGTCTTGAATGCTCTCACATAATGGTGTTTCCATCTTCTAAGAATGTGGTAAAATATATAATAGTGGTATTAAAGTTATATTTTATTGGATATTGATGAATGGCCATGGTTTATATCTAGGTTCTTGAGTATTATAGACTACAATATTGGGATGATTTGGTCCCTTTATGACAGTTTTTACATTTTTTTTCATTCTACAAAGATTCCTAACAATGGTTGAGTTATTTTGGATGATTGGATTTGGGAGGTTTAGTGAAATTGTGTGTCCCTTTTCACTTTACATTCATCCATTTACCCTATATATAAGTCCTTTTGTTCTTATTGATGGATATTGAAATCATAGAGAGTGGATTCCACATAATGAATGGGTTGAAATTCTCTAGGCACTTGGTTTTTCAGATGTGCTTGTTTTTATGATCATGGTTAGACTGCATGTTTTATATTCATGTGAATTTACATTATAAACTATTATATTGGGAGAATATGATCGCCTCATGATTTTTTTCCTTTAACTATATTTATTAAAATACTACTAATAATGGTCGAGTTATTAGGGAATGTGGGATACAAGAGGTTTATGGGATGGTTATTTCCTCTTCCTCAGCCATAATTTTCTTTCCTCTCTCTCTAAAATGATGTGTTCTTGTTGATTGGTGGTAAAACACATGGGCAGAGGTGTCTAATTGATGAATTAGTTGAACTAGTTTGTTTACTTGAGTTGTTTATATATGTTATGCTATTTTAAATAAAAATATGGATATTTTAATTCCTATGTGTGATTGAGTGTGGTCTGCTCTTGAATTGGGAGGAGCGGATCACCTCATGGTGCTACATTCTTTCAGTAGATAGCTTTAATGCTTCCTAATAATTGTCATGTTATTAGGGATTATGGGATACATGAGGAATTATGGTATATGGGTTCCCTTGTAACCTATTTTACTCTACATTCCTATTTGTCTATAGAGAATTATGGGATTGTGCATTGAAGGGAGAAAAATATGAGATTGAAGTACAACAGATAGATAATTTGGTTTTCTTAGAATATGAGGTATTTATACTCAACAATTAAGATTATTTTATCCATTTAGTTACTTATTTTTATGGACACATTAATATTTACCCAGTGGTGGATGATTTCTCATGGATGAAGGGATGTTGAAGTATTTATGGGATGGGGAGTTCACTATTTTTTCTACCCTACATCCCTTTCCCTACATATCTCTGGGATCATTATGGGATTGGTAATAGTTGGAATATATTATGGGATTGGATTAAACTTGATGCATTGGTTTACTTATTAGTACCAAAAGGATGTGAAATAATTCCCTTTCATTTCACATTTAGATTAATTTATCAAAAAAATATATCAATTGTTTTGGTTTTCATAAATGAGGGGTGGGTGTAATTAATTAAATTCAAAGTCAGAGCACATGTAAGGGTATAAATTATTGAAAAATCCACCCAACTTGAGATTATTTTTGTGATTTATTATTATATTATTGGATTCCCAATTTCAATATAGTGTTGGGGTTTATAATAGTGGTGGATTACTACCACGTCATACTTCAAGCATTGAAAACCCAAGTGTGCCCAAGGATTATCCAAATGTCCTAGAATGTTTATCTATTTTTTATAGTATGATACATTAGCATCATATGGATGATGATTCATTCCAAGGATCTTGTATAATTTTTGAAAATAATATATAATAATGATGGATTTCATGGTCATTTTCTTCTATGATAACTAAAGATAAAATGTTATGACTTCATCAGAGATCATTTGAATATGAGGAAAATATACAATTCTAATACAATTTTTTTGATGATTCTAATATTATATTTGGGTTATGTGGAGGGTTGGATTGATATGTGGTCATACCTAAATTTATTCCAGTCTATTTTTGTTGTGTTCCATCTGGAATACACTCATTCATCCCTTAATGGCTATCCCTAGTGATGTATAACTCATGGGACCTCATTATACATGGGTTTAATGATCTTATTCAATGGTATTTAATTATTCCATGGGATTTCTAAAAATATATCTTTTTGGCAGAGAAGTTCTCTCATATATAAATTTCATTATGGGGCATGTTTTATATTCATTTGAATGAGCATTTTAGACTTCAAAATTAGTAGGAGCCTATCCTCTAATGTTTTTTCTTTTATTGGATTTATATCCTAAAATATACATAGTATTGGTGGAGTACTTGGGGATGGTGGGATTTTTCAGGCTTGGAGGTATGTGAGTTCCCTATTCTCTTGTCATACACAACATTCCTTTATCAATGGAGTATTGATGTATTTTTTATTGATAGTGAAAACAAAAAGAGTAGTGTCCAATTGATGAGTAAGTTGAAATGATCCAGGCAATGGGGTATCATGCTTTGCTCATTTTTCATGATCATGATGATAGTGAATGTTTGATATATTGGTGTCTTAAAATTTTAATCTCATATAGGAGGATATAACTCCATCAATTTTTATTTCCTTTAAGTGGTTGATTAAAATATTCCTAAATGTGGTTGATTTCTTGGGATGGTGAGATACGAGAGGCATGGTGGGATTTAGGTTCCCTCATCCCTGACCAAAATTTCATTTCCTCTCTCTCTAGATAATTATTGGTTTTAATTTGTATAAAAACATTGGGAGAGGAGAACACTCAATACATGGGTTAAAATATTGTGTCAAATAGGTTTTTATACCTTGTTTTGTTGAATTTATAAAAAAACTATTTAGTGCCTAGGTGTATTCAAGAATGGGTGAATACTATATTTTGAGAAGTATATCACCTCATGGTGCTTCTATATTTCACTGTATTACTTAAAAACTACCCCAAAATGTCAATCCCGTGTGGATGGTGGATTTTGATATGTTTGATTGGATATGAGTTCACTTTTCCACTATCATACAAACCTTTCCACTCTATCTCAGGAGCATTGATGTATTCTTTCAATAAAGAAACAAATATAAGGTTGTGAATTACACTTGAAAAATAGGTTGATATTCTTGGTGTATTGGGAGTTTTGACTTGGTAAATGAAAATATCCGGTCCCTTTGATCCTTATTATAATTTCCTACTTAAAATAACCCAATTTTGATGACTTCTATGGGATGAAGGTATGTGTGTTGAATTATAGGATGAGGTGTTTACTTCATTCTGACACTATTTCCCTTTCAAGTCTTATATCAGTGATCATTGTGGGTTTTTTATGGTTTTAAAATATGCATGGATCAAAGTCCACATAATTATAGGGTTGTATTTTTATCACCACTAGGATATAAACATGATCACCTTTTATTCCTATCCAGATAATTTCATTGAATAATATAACAATATTTTTGGCCTTTGGAAGTGAGTGGAGGGTGTGCTTTATCTAATGTATCGTTTAGGCCATATGTTAAGGAACAAAGTATTGAAAAATTAAAACTGAAATGAATGGTTTTAATTGATCATTATAGTATATTTCCAGAGCCAAATTTTAATGTTGTGTTGGGGGAAAATTACTCCCCAACCATGTCATAAGAGATGTTATCCAGGTGGGTGGTGTTCTACATGGTAAACACTCATTGATATGGTTCCCCAACATTTATCCAATAGTACTATAATGTAAATTTAGTTGTGTCGTGTGATATAGGAGGATCATGTCAATGATGTCTTCTTTTGGGATCCCGTAAAATGTTAGAATGAAAATTATATTTTTTTTGTTGCTTGGGTGGTCTATTTCAATTGTGATAAGGTTTTTTAATGATAGTGGTATATTCTAATTGGTGATTAGAAATAATTGAATTTTGTGACCTCACCACAAGTCATTCACGTTTGTGGAATATATCAAATACTAATGTGACGTAGTATGATCAATTTTAATGTTATCTTGGGGTAATGAGGAAGGGTGGGATCCTCCTTGATCATACCTTAAGGGATTTCAATATAGGTGGGTGGATTACCACATAGAATACCCTTGATTATATAGTTTCCCTATGGTTTATCCACCACTGCAAGAATGTGTATCTATGGTTAGTTTATTTCACATGCATCATGTCAGTGATGAATCTTTTGATACAGTCCATAAAATTTGGGAAATGAAATATTTTTAAACAATGGACAAGGTGGTCGGTCCCCTATTAGTGATATATGATGATAAAAAATCAACACCCAATCACATATCATTCGATTACAAGAAATCTCAAATATATTTTTACAAATCACTATTTTTAATTTTTATGTTATGTAGGGATTCTGATTATGGGAAGATTCCTCCTTGGCCACACCTTAATAAAATTTAAATTTGTAATTTTATTTTATGTGGGAGGGAATACAACCCTGGTGGCCCATGGTTATATGATTTCATTATTATTAAGTAAAAAGTTTAGGAATTTATATCTATTTTTTCAATTAGAGACACAAGAATATTGATGGTGGATATTATTTATGAGGATATAAGAAAATAATATAAAGGAAATCAAAATGTACCATGATATGGGTATTATATTCTAATAAGTAATTAGTAATGATAAAAAATCATGGTCCCACCATCAATCATTTGATTATTGGGAATATGGATTGTTAATATAGAAAAGTGTTTCCAAATATGATGTTATATTGGTTCACCAAGTAGGTGTGGATTCTTACGTGGTCATAAGTCATGTGATATCAATCTGGGTGGGGGTTTTCTATTTAGTAAACCCTCATTTATATGGTTCCCTAAAGGTTTAATAAGAAATGATCTAATTTTTATCTATTTATTTTTCATACAATAGCATCTCATTAATGTCTCCTATGCAAGAATACCATAAAAAATTATAATGGAAATCCTAAAAGGATCTAGTTTAAAGTTATGATAAAAAATTAGAAATATATATAATATTAATAAAGAATGGGGAATCATGAATGTTATTATAAAGATGTGTATCCAATTTTATAGTTGTGTTGGAGTTTTCATTAGGGTTGGCTTCCCATTTAGTCATACCTCTAGTGATGTCAATCCAAAATGGTTGAACATATGTTATATATATGTACCTTGTTTTTATCTTTTTTTATATAATTTTTAGGTGTTTATGTTATAAGATTCTTGAGCATCACCAATATGATTTCAATTTGAAGGAATATAATAATATCATAAAGTAAATAATTATTGTTTTTTACTCATTGTATGCAGTGATTTAGAATCATGTGACATTGTTATCATTCAAGTTTGGAGATGATCGAGTGTTGAGATAGTGCTTCAAATCCAATTTTTTAGTCGTGATGTGAATTTGGAAATTTTTCTGATTAGCTATAAGGGTATCACCATGAAAATATAAAATACGTACATTGTATTAGACAGTGTATGCAACATGTAATCCCCATATTTGAAAAAAATAAAACACCCTAAGACTTTATAATGTATTTATTTATAAATAAATTCAATCTCTTTCATATCTTACATTACATGGAACACTTATTTAGATTGTGTTACACACAACAATGAGTTTTCTCTTTACGCAAGATCGAGTTTTTCTAAAAACCATATACTATTAACATTATAATTGGACATATCATCAGGCCTTCAAAATAGAGGGTATGAATATGATTTCCTAAAAGATGAAAATATATATTCTACACGCATATATTAGTTTTATATTTATTAGAAATAAAATAAGAATTATTTTAAATAAAATAAAATGTTTTCTGGAAACAAATATTTTTTTAAAAGACGGATTTGTTATTTTTTGTGAACATAGCATAAAATTATATTTTTAAAATTTTATAAAATTTATTTGAAAAAAATTAATTTTTTAAATAATCATTTCAAAATTATATTAGGATAAAGTTTTGGTTTTTTTTGAAATGATTCTTTTTTCGATGAATATGGGAAAATACTTAATTTTAATTAAAAACTTACTTTCAAGTAAAATTTTATACAATGTAAATTATAATTCCAATTTTTTTAAAGTAAAATTACATAATATTTTTTTAAATTAATCTATTTATGGTCATTATAATGATTTATATATTGTACTTTGGTATATTTTTTTTAAACTTTTGAACATTTTCTCATTGAAAACCCAGTTTCTCATCACACCTGCATGATTAATTTTTTTTAAAAAAATTATAATTGAATGAATTTAATTTTTAAAAAATAGATTACATATTTTTAATCATAATAAGTTATATTTTATAATATATGCAACCTAATTCTGACCAAATTGAATAGTTAAAGTTGAAAAAATTAATTACCGGTGTTAAGCTAAAAATAGATTTACATGAGGGTTAAACAAAGAAGATAAGGGTAAAAATAACCTACCAACATGTCCAAAACCAATATTACTGAATTATTTTGATGTTAACTATTCTAGTTTAGATAATTTCCCATTTCATTGTCTTGTTTCTACAAATAAACATGGGTATGACTGAATCATTTCAACAAATTACAAGTGAGCCACTCACCCCACTTATAAAAAGGTCACCCTTTCCTATATTATTCCCACCATAATATATCTTTAGTTCATACATGAACTAACTAGATAAATTTATAAATTACATAGTCTCATCCTAAATGCCTTATTTTGGGCATTAATCCAACCTTGTAAGGATTTAGTGCAAACATATAGAGGATACCTGAAGAAGGGGTAACATTATTTAGAGAGTGTTTTTATTTTATTACTTTATACCCCACCTTATATTAATATTAAATCATTATGATATAATAAAATAATTATATTTCATGTTATTATATTTTTTATGTTACGGTAATGAACTAAAACCATCTCTACTTCTATCAAATGGGTTACGAAATCATTATTTGTCTGTATGGTGCACTACCGCCTCGCGAACCTAGGTCATTCATTTTTCCATTAACACCTCTCACAGTTGTGTATGATAATGGATATATATTATATATATGATAGTTATAGCATAATTATAACTCCAGATTCATTATAACATATATTATATTTACATTATATTCTATAGGGGATATGATAAAGTCACTCGAGTTTTTGGAAAACTACCATCTCATGAAGCGATGTGATTCTTTTTTCTATAAGGATTTACATGGAAGGTAATAGGGATAAATTTAATGAATATATGTGATATAAATTACATATTTATCATTATTAAAATATTATATATAATTTTCTATTTTTATACTTAAATATGATAACATCATTCTTGTACGTGTGGACTACACCCTTCATGAAGTGATGTGACTATCTTTTCATCGCCACACCACATATTATATATATATATGTTTAGATGAATAAATAAAATATTATTTATCATATAATTAAAATTAAGGAAATATTAAATATTAATTACCACCATTCTATAATGATCATTGATAAACAAAAACATTACTCATGCATACATACAACCTACCATCTCCATGATAGTAACACACTTCATTTATCTATAACATATTTCATTATTGATATTAAAATTATTATTGATGTATAAATATGATAATTATTTCATGATTATTATTATTTTCATGATGAATCCATATAATTTTTAAATGAACTAGAATCGTCATGACAAAGCACAAACTTGAAAACAAGGTAATGAACACCCACAACAATGAAAATAATGAAAGATTATTAACGAATAAGTAATAAGATTTTATAAAAGGATCACATAAGATATTATAAATATTATTATGGTTGTCATTTAATAAAAATATGTTTTTAAAACCACTATAAAAGACAATGAATCACATTCAACCAAAAAAACATGACGTAAGTGATTTTCTCTCAATTAAATTTCATTGTGGAATATTATAATGTTATGAACAAAATTTCTTTTGTATGGGTTTTTTACTACCCCTTGGACATGTAATATCATGAATAATTTATTATAATTTTTTTTATGTTTTAATTTTAATTATTTCATCTAATGGGATTTAATTAAAAGTTACTATGTGCTAAATAATTTTATAACTCAACTTTTATCATTTTCTTATATTACTCCTTCACTGTCTTTGATATTATAATGTTATGCGTATAATTAATATAGATTATATCATGTTTTATTTCTATTTTTTAATGTTTATTTAATTTTTTTACAAATAATATATATATTTATTAATTGTCACTTTAATTTTATGATCATTGTAAGGGTTTCTGGTCTCACATTTACTTCTGTGAGACATGGAACATATTCAGCCCTATTTTTTTGGTGTTGTGTATATAGTGTCCTTTTGTATGAAATATCATGAATTTAATTTTATTCATGGTATTTAATGCTTAAATTATGGTTATTTATTTCAGGGGGTTTATGATACAAAAGTTACCAAAGTTCTATGGTTTTATTTCACAATTTCATTATTAGTCAGGATTATTTTTTTTAAGTCGCCCATGGGGAAATTATTTGATATTTCTATATTAAAATAAATCTATCTTTTTATAATGTGTATATTCATGAACTTTTTAAAGTAATATTACCATTTTCCCTCTTTTTTACTTAAAATTTTAAAGTTATTGTTAGAAAATCCGACATGAATTATCTCTTCGGTCAAAAATCTGTTTTTATCAAAACCCATTTTTTATAAAAACGTTTTCAAAAATGATTTAACATTTTCAAAATGTTTTATTAATCTAATTTCTAATCATTTTTATTTTTTATTTTTTAAAGGAACTATCATGTCATTCTCAAAACAATTATTATTTGGATTTTATCGAAAATGTGAAAGGAATTTTTGTTCTAACATACTCGGTATGTATAGAATTTCCTTCCATCATCAACAGTACATATTTTAAAACCTAATTTATAAGTTTGAATGGTTATTTTTAAAGAGGTATTTTTTCAAAATGATTTGTGATCTTTTATTCATAAAATATTCTTTTTAAAATAAAAAAGATATTTTCTTCAAGAATGTTTTAAAGGATATATTTATGGTATTTCATTTCATTAATGAAATAAACCATTTATTTTACTTATGTTTCAATATGATTTTGATAAATTGATATCATAAATTTTCTATATTTGTAAGGGTAGTGATTATTTTTATAAGAGATGTACCAATTTGAAACCATTCATTTTCGTCTTGATGATTTATGATTTTGTTTATTAATTGGCGTGATAATTTACATTTGATATGATTGTTTTTCAATATGAATATTTATATTGGTTAGGTTTCAACCCTTTCACATGGGGAACACATTAAACCTTTTAAGTGAAGTGTTTGTCCCATTATAGCCCCTCTATGCATCGGTAGGTCTCATGAGAAAAAATAAATTAGGTTTCATCTAAGGCCTTACCCATTTATATAGATGTATTGGCATGAGGTCACGAAAATGTTATATGTTTTGATATGAGGCCTCAATGATATTAGATATCCTGGAATAAGGCCTAAAAAATATTTATTAGACGTCCAAAATTATGCACTCTATCATTATGAATTATTTTATTGATATTCTATGTGATTGTCCGATTAGTCAGAATATTCATGGTTAGGTTTTTTCCTCACATGATTATCTATCTAGAATCATTTGATCATCATTTGTTTCTACCATATTTTTCTCAATTTATTCATTAAATGAAATATGTTTTATTTATTTTACTTTCTATATTGATTATGAATTATATATCCATAACTTCTGTTGTATGCTTAACCTTATTGATCATCTTAGCTAAACCCTTTCCTATGTTTTATTTTATCTAGGATACCATGAAGTATTTTATGATTTATATGCAGATATTTGATACTGAGAATAACTATGTTCTCAATAAAATATTTTTCTTTATTTTATGATTTCATATGTAAATGTGATTCATGTTATTGTCTAGTTTACCAAGATTACTAAACCATTCTGTCCTTTAGGATGTGATTACTTGTATCTTATGTTAGTGTAATAAAATGAGGAACTTAATCTAGGTTATAAGGGGTGGGTTCATTACAGTTTCTATCAGAGAAATTTTATTGAAATATTGGGAACTAGATTTAATAAAAAAATATTAGGGAATATAACCATATGATTTACTCCGAGGGAAAGGGTTTAAGAACATCTTAAAGTATTAGTAATGTAGATATTATGTGGTTTTTATTAGAAATAAATCCATGTATCGAAACAATATGTTTATTTCTTTAACGAACATAGGTACTTAGGAGTAATAACTTTGAAAAGAGAGCATTATTATTGACCTAATAATCTGTTGTTGCACGATAACTGGCATTACTATGGACCCAATTTGACAGTCCTGGGGGATAGGCTTAGGAAAATTAACATTTTCTGTTTAAACCATTATGAAGTATTTGAAAATAAATATATACCCAAATAAACCATGTTTACAATTATTGGATTATCTATGCATAAATTTTAGAAATTTATGATATATTTTTGAATTGTTTTGGGATTATTAATTCATTCCAAAACAAAATGATATAATCTAGTGTATTAAAATGATTTGAAATGAATCCTATTAGAAGAAATAGGAATTGATTCAATGCACCTAATATTTGTAGGGATTTCCATCATTTGAAAGATAATGAATCTAGAGTTGGAAAAATAGCAAGAACTAATCAAATTATAACCATATTGGGGAAGTTAACTCTGGTTATAAGTAATAACCATGCCCAAATGGTATAGTTTGATAATCTGTCATGAGGTGTAATAATTTTAGACCACTTCATTCATTAGCAACCTCCATCATTCAATGACAATAAAAACCATTTTTATAAAATAAATGTATAAGTTCCTTAGAGAAAATATTTCTCACTCAAGGAAGTTGTGATGTGGAGAAATCTGTCATTTTAGTTTTTATTCTCTCATGATAATAAGATAAATGGTGGATATTGATTCAAATCACTATGGATGAGGAGAAAATATAAATAAAGGAGTGAAATAATTTAAAGGATCTATTCATGAGAAAATATTTTCCTCATGATAAACGGGATGATACGGAATTAATATTCTTAAATATAAGAAAAAAAGAAGATAAAAATGTTTCTATAAATTAATAAAAATTTACAAGGTTATCAAGGGATGATGTGGACTAAATATGTAATCTAAAAAGAAATATTGACCATTTTTTAAGGGATGAATACAATACTTATAAGGGAACTAATCTCCCAAACATTATCATCATATAAGGAAATAATATCATGTGCTATAAAGATAGATAAAAAATTATCCAAGTCTTATGAATTATAAATGTAGTGAGAGATAAAGAGGTCAAAAGAGAAAAATATGGATAATGGTGAGAAGTTAAAGAAGTATTTTCCTACATGTTATACTTGTGTATTCAAAAAACCTAGGTACATTCTTAAAATTAAAAATTATTTTGCTTCATGTGTGGATAAAAATTCCACAATTCTTGTGATTTCAAGGGAAAAAAATTATTTTTCAATGTTCAATGCTTCAACTGTAAGGATGTGGGGAACTATGAAAATGAATTCCCAAAGATTAAAGGAAACATATATTAGATGATTTAAAGAGATCAAGGTCAAGATTATGATAAAACCATATATATTGTTGAATGATTAATGTTCTTGTGTTTTTATTCAAAAATTATGTCATTTGAGTATTTTATCAATGATATTTTTTAATAATTATTATGAAATGTATAAGGATTATACTATAAGTTTTTCATTAATTATTTGATAGTGTATACTGAATAGTACAGCTGAAAAATAAAAATGATTCATTGGATGGTTTAATTTATTGGAAAATAAATAATTGAGGGAAATATACCCCTTAATGTGTTCTTGATGTTGAGATAATGATATTGGTATAACTAGATGATTTTTATTGATAATGTAAATTGGATAGTAATAACTACCATGGAACTATGTAATGATATGTTCATTTTAAAAACATAGTAATCTTTTTTCTTAAGTATTGTATCGTAATATTTTGGAGGTTACATAAGGTTATCACTTTGTGAAATGGTTTAAGTTTAAATTTGGAAAAGAGTATAGATATTAATGTTTTACTTCACCATATGAAGATTTATGAATATTGGATAAACTATTCTAACCAACTTATTATAATAATTAATACATATAAAATGAATGACTTATCATCCTATTATAGATCTTACAATCAATTAATAGTTAATTTTATTGTATTAGGAATAAGAAATTAATTTTTGGATATTCTTTTCATGGAGAAAATAATGAATTGGAAATTTATCGAAGTTCAACCAAATGAAGAAATTGTGATTATAATGTAGAAACATATCAAATAATTATATTTCATTATTTTATTAGATAGTAAAACAATTCTTCATCTTTAAGAAAATGATCTTAATTTTTTTTATCCTAGTAAATTAATATCCCACAAATCAAATGGTCTTTTAAATCATTATTGATTTATGGTTTTGAGGCCCATAACTTTCCATTGACCATTCAATTTTTCATGATCAATAACCTCAATCCCTATCTATAATTATTTACAAAATTTTTTCCAGGTCCTAATATTCACTTTCCATGAATTGCCTCCTACTTATAAATCTAGTTTTTTATTATTCAATATGACCATTTTAACCCCTCAAAAATATAAAGTATGAACATTGTATTCGATAGCATGTATGTCATGAAACATGAAATGCGTAAGGGAATAAAATATCTTATGAATTTATAATATATTTATTATTTAAAATAAAATTGGTATATTTTATTGCCTATAATTCATGATGCACTGAGTTAGTGAGAGTCACATGCAATAATGAGTTTCTTCAATGACTTGCGTTACACATAAGACTGAGTTTTACCGAACAAAAACATATTATTAAAATTTTATTATTTAATATAATAATATTTAAGATATCTGTTAAATTAGGGATTATTAATAGTATTAACTAACTTATAAAAATATATTATTTACACAATTATGAAATTCATTCATTGGTTACAAATTAATTTTAAATGAATATAATAACTAATTGAATATAAAAGGAATATTTTTATAGAAAACTATCTTATACTCACAAAGGTATTTTATCCTAATAAATTAAATTAATTAAAATTGTTGAATGATATTTTTGAAATAAATATTATATATTAAATAATTTATTTTTTATGTTTATCCAATATATTTGATAATCATAATAAAAGTAAAACCAAATATTTCGCATAAAAATCAATAATTTTATAAAGGCAGTTTTACCACAATTTAATGGGGAACCTATTTTAAATTCAATTATTAGAAATTATATATATTCTATTTTTAAAAATAAACTTCAAATTTAAAATATAAACATATAAATTAGGTTTGGGTGAATTTTTGGTATTTTTCTGTAAAGTTTCATGTTTGGATGAATTGTGAAAAATTCTAAATTTTAATTCAAAAATACTTTTTCATATAATTTATTTATAAGGTTAAATAATATTCTAAATTAGATTTAAATTTCAATTAGATAATATTTTTAATTATTCCAATATTGGTTATTGGAATCAATTTTCCATTGAAATTGGAAATAAAAACCCAGAAAACCTTTGAATTTTTGTGCATCAAAAACCTGTATTTCCACCCCTTGTCTGAGATTAAATTTAAATTAATTCTATAAATTATGTGATTAGAATTTTGAAAAATGGATTCCATTTTTTTAATAGTCATAATTTATATTTTATAATATGTTCAAATGAGTTTTTTACAAAAAAATATTAGTGAAAGTAATTAAAATTAATTACAATGATTAAAGTTAAATTAAGCTTTACAAGTGAGTAAAACCTAAACTTAAGGGGAAAATTAACTAGATACTTGTAAAAAAATACCTTTTATCTCCATATTTCTACCTTATACTTCCTTTTATCTAATTTTTTTATTATTGGTTACACTTTCAATGGAAAAAATGTTGGTGCAATTACTTTTCCAAAAATTTACAAGAGTACCACTTCTCCTCAACAATAAAAAGGCATTGTTCTGTATCACTTCCTCAAACCTTGAAAGAAAAATTTTATTGACCATGATCTGAAAAAATATATCCTAAAACTCTTTCAAATAATCCTATAATACTCTCATTTGGAGTAAATATTTCCACGAAATCCCATTTGGTGCAAACTAAAACGAGTTACCCAAAGTAGAGGTAACATCTTTCCTTAAGATCTTTTGATTTATTTCCACTCTCTACCACATAATATATCATTGTTACATGATTATATAACATAAAAAATATCCTAAATATAATAATTTGATTTTATGTTATGGTTCGAACTACACTTACACACACTTATATATAATGGGTAACAAACTTACTATTTTTTGTACAATAAACTACCACCTCACGAAACGATTATTATTCATTCTTACCGTACCACCTATTATGGTGGGAATTGTGATGTAAAATATTTTAATATATTATGTATATGATATTTATAATTTATTTATTCTTCTATATTTTTTATATAGAACATTCCTTCATGCTTTCCATTTTTTTGTAACTACGATAACATTGGTTGTGGAAGTGTAGGTGGTCGCCTCCCAAAAGCGATGTGATTCGTTCACACAATACATGGAATGTATAAATAATGTATTTGATAAAACATATGGGACATACAAAAAATCTTTGTTATATTCAAGATATAAGTACCTTTCTTGAAATATAATATATATCATTTTTTAATACCCTTTCACATGCTTAAAAAGTGATAACATTGTTTGTGGACATATGGACTACCACCTCCTCCACACTCTGTGATTAATTTTACATAAAAATAATTATATATATAATATATACAATTAAATAATATGTTATTTATTATATAATTATAATTATTTAAATATTAATTTCACTTACCTTTTTCCATATTGATGGTTAAAAATGGGAATGTTACTCATGCGTACGTACGACCTACCTTCTCCATGATTTTAACTTTGGTTCATTTTTCATAGAGATATTTAATGATTGGATTTAATATTATAATTGATATAAAAATATTATAATCATGTAATTAATATTATTATGGATATGTTACATAATGACCCATTTGAACATAGTTGACTAACCAATGTTGTTTTTAACACATAAACCGAATTTTGTCAAAACACCTGATATAAATATAGTAGTTTAAGTAGTTGTATAAAACATGTTAATGAGTGAAATAATAGTAACAAAAACATTGATTTTTTAATAAATTAAATAATGTACATCAATTTATTATTCAAGAATATAAAGAAATATGAGACAAGTCAAACTTAAGGTAAGTTATTTTCATCTCACTTTTTACATATGTGAGATAAATATCATATTCAACGCTTCATTACTTTTTATAGTGTTTCTACTACACCTTTTGATATATTATATCATTAATAAATTTATATTAATTGAATTTAAAACTTTAATTTAATTTTATTCCTTCATTAGGCTTAATATTTAAAACGTTTCAAAGTGGTATGAGACACTTTGGATTGTTTAAAGATTATTTTCCACAAGAATAATTTTAATGGTATCTCATTTACATTATATGAATATTGTTAAATAAACCCATTAATTTTTTGTACTATGGTTATTAATGACCTTTTCAATGTATTAGTACCATTTTATCACTCTTTTGTACTCAGAATATTTTAGAAAATGATTTTAATAAAACCCATCTTTATTTCTCTCTTTAGTCAGAGAACCCATTTTTTTCTAAAAACCGTATATTCAAAAAAGGTTTTCAAAAAGGTTTTTTACTTTTAGAAAATCATTTATTAAATAAATTGTTATAATTTTTCCATTAACCAATCTTTTTAACATAATATTCTAGTCTCTTTCAGAACATGGCATTTTTGTAACCTTTTTAACATCCAAAAGGAGTGTTTTTTACCTCGTACGGCATGTATGGATTTACCCATATCATTTCCTTGATGCATTATTTTCATGTTTAAAATATTCTTTTTAAATAATTTTTTTTTCAATAATTATTTTCAATGAATTGATTGTTTGAAGGGTTTTCAAAAAAAAAATTCCTCAAGAAGGTTTTTAATAGATAATTTTATAGTATTTATTTTATTCAATGAAGAAACCCCTTTATTTTTACTCCACATGGGATACATTATATTGATACCAACCTTATTCATCCTCTAGATGGTTTATGATTTATGTGGCCAAGGATAGTATTGATATTCACTTGATTCATTTTAGACCCCTTGAAATATTCAATTTCCTATGACCATTTGATATTGGATTTCCCCAAAATATCCATACCATTTTTCATGGATATGATTATTTCCTGAACTCTATACCATTTTTCATATGATTTTTTATTTTAATGTTATTTGATTATTTTTGTAAATATTGACAAATTCATATCCTGTATTTCATATATATATCTGATAAGTAACATTTTTTAAAATATAGTGATTAATAAATATGGGAGAAATTATTTGGATATACAGTGAAGGGGGGGATAGTCATTATATAGCCCCTCTATGGGTCAGTACTCTCATGAAAAAACATTAGTTGGCTACAAACCCTTCGAGTTTGTTTCTAAAAAGAATATATGGGTTTCTACCCAAATACTTAAACAGTCTTGAGGATAGATCTTGATGGTATAGTGGTTCATGTTCCAAATACATGACGTCCAATAATTATGCATTTACTTCATTTTTATTCAGTTATTAGTAATCCATTATATTTTTCATCGACATATCTATGGATTAATTTTATTGTTGGTTCATTGACTAAATGTAATTTATTTATGTTTCTTACATTTCCATATTGATTTTTCCCTATTTAGTTATTTTAAAGGCATGTACTTCTAGTTAATTACCATTAAATACTTTTTATGAACTACATTCCTAGTTTATTGATTATATAGTATGTGTATTTAGTTATTTACTATTCCATAATCATTATTCTCAATGATTCATTATTTCTTGCACTGTACTTTACCTGTGGTGAGAATTTGAGTGCACCCTTATTAGGTTTATTTTCCTCAAGATTCCATAAAGTTTACTTAGAAAGAAATCAAAGGATATCATTTATGTAATAAAGTTATTATCTAATAAAGAAAAAAATATGCTATAATTAGTGTATTCATTTTTAATAAAAGACTCATTTATGTATCTGATTTACAAAGACTACTAAACTCCTTGGTCCTTAGGTATTTAATTCCATGTAATCATACTAATGTAATGGTAGTTGACACTTACCCTGGGCTCTCTTGGGCCGGGTCACTATAGTTGTTATCAAATGAAGTTTAGTAGCAACCTTGGGAACTAGATTTAGGAAAATATATATTATAAAAATAACCCTAAGGTATAATTTGAGGTTAAGTATAAAAGAACATACACAATTTTTGGTTAGAAATAGATTATTTGGTATTAAAAGAAATATATCCCTATCTAGATACTATATGTGGACTTAGTTCTCACACATATATACATAGAAGTGACAACTCCGATATGGTGCATCAGGCCTAACTTGGCATAACCTAGTACACGAAAAAGGGCCTGACTGTGTATCTGGTTTTACACTCCTTGAACAAATTCATTGGATAATTCAAAATTTCTTTAAAAAACATTATAATGTATTTTGAAAATGAATTACCTAGGTTAAACCTGAGTCTTTTTAGATTTAAAATGAATTTTTGAGATTTAGATATCCTATAAATGAGCATATGATTTCCTCACTATGACTATTGTTACTCACACTATTATTTCTGATTTTAGTCAATGGATGGAACCTGATGGATTCATGTTGACATTGAATATGAATTACAAGGTGGTGAAAATGAGAAACCAAATGAGTTATTTATAGGAGTGAATGATATCAGGTTTATTCCCAATCAGTTTTCCCATAATATTATTAAAAAATACCATAACCAGCCCCCAACCTTATAAATGAAGATAATTATGGATTTTTCAATAACCTCAAGTGGTGGAGACCATGGAGGGAAGAATTATTGATTTCATTATGCAATGAATATATAAGGAGGAACATAAGAATGTGTATCAATGTAATGGGGAAGTGATTTATGTGTGTGAAAAATAGACATAATGAAAATAATTACCAAGGAAAAAATGAAGAGTACATGCGAAGGAAATAAAACTCATCCATTTATAGTTCATTACTTTAACTGTAGATAATCTGGGAATTACCAGAGTCAATTTCGTCTTGTAAAGAATAGTATCGATACAAAGGATGGATCTATTTTAAAATAAGTGGATGAAGTTGTTATCCATTAGTGATGTATTAAAAAACTTATTTAAAAGGATATTTAGTGATTAACTTTATTCCAAGGATGTGCATTATATTTATTTTTGAAACTATATTAATTTGGGTTTAGAAAAGAAAACCTTGTATTTCGGGTGACAACCATTTATGTTCAACAAGGCCATGGGTCTTGAACCCATGACCGAAGGATGATAATGGTTTAACTCCATCCAATGAACTACCCAATGTCCTAGTTAATATATAATGGTTTTTGTTGTAAAATTTGATGAATAAATATTAATAATGAACCAATAGTTAATATTATTAGGTTTAGAGATTAAAATTTTAACCATATTAGCTTTATAGAATAGTTAGAAAAAAATGTAAATACTTTTCACTCTTTTGTGGGCCCTACAATCGGTTAAATGTTTATTTTAGTGCTTTAGGGTTCAATGTTATTTATTGGATACCTATTTCATGAATTAAATAATGAATTAGAATTTTATAAAAGCACAACCAAATGGTGTAATTGTTTGTATGAAATGAAAATTCATCATTTAAGTAAACTAGTACCCAACCTATGCAATTTCACGATATGACCATTTAATTAAAAAATTTCATAAACATGATTAAATAAATATATTGATGATCTATGGATTTGTGTCACTTGTAGGACGAGGGAGGATATATGAAGAAGATATAAAGTTAGTGGGTTTCTCATGATACATATAAATGGAGTTTTGGATGGTGGCATCAAGACTACTTTGGAAGAGGAGAGGCGGAGGAAGATGTGTAGGTGGAGGCTGAGGCAGAGGAGGCGGAATATAAATAAAATAATTTATTTTTAAAGGGTTTGGTGAAAAAAATTATTTATATGGTATAATTTTTAAACAAATCACTCCCTTTTAGACCACTCACTAAACCTTGATTTTAGTGAAATGAAATTTTTAGATAAATATTTTATTATGAAATAAAAGGATGAAAATTAATAATCTATTTTATTTAAAATAACAAAAACATCAAAACTACAGATTCTGAACCAAGATTATATGAACTAAAACATAATTACATGACCAACAGAAGAAATTGATACTAAAAAGGACTCCATTCCATGAATGATATTAAACTATTTACCATTATGTATGGTAAATCCAGTGAAATACTATTTTCTATTTTCAAATTTATGTTAAATAATTTTAGCTGAAATCCATTTGAGTGCTCCATCTCAGGGTCATTCGAAGGTATACCTTATATTCTTTAGACATCAATCATATACAGTAAAGAAATATCAAGTTTGAATTCAATTTAGTTTCATCTAAGAGATTCATCCATGACCTTTGTCAACATCCATGCTACATTGAACAACATAGACCCTCATACAATCTCGATCAGTCTTTAATTATAATTGGTTCAACTCTTGTGACTTTGATCACTCTGAACAGCATTAGAAATAATCACTTTCAACTCACACATTCACTTTTTCAAGAAATTCCTCCATAAACATCAATGAAAACTTTTAATCTTAGTCATCTTCATCCATAATAAAATCAAACATTCATCACTAGATCATTCAACGAAACTGATTGAAGAGGATATAAATCCTCGTCTTTACTCTCGGACTCTTGAAAAGTTATATCTTGTTGAAGAAATGAAACAATAGGAGCATGAGCAATATACTAGCCTTAAATCTCTAGAACTGACATTGTATTACAAAATCATTATGGAATACTATGATTCTATATATGAATACATAGTAATGCATATGAATACTTATAAAATACTCTGGTTTTGTATATATTTATAAATGCATGACTCATTTGGAAAATTTAATTGCATGCTATTTAAACAATATGCATATTTCATTTCCACAATTTAAAATGGTTGTAGAGTTTATTATGCATACACATTCATTTCCATTCAAATTGAAAGGTGATCTTTTATTGTTCTCTGTATAGTTTGAATCTAATATTTATTGTATTTTAAATAAAATATACACATTTTTTAGAAAAAAAGAACTAATTTACTGTACTATAATGCATTGAATGCACTCATAAATACAGAAATACAAAGTGAAAGGAATTTATTTGAATGGGTTTTTTCTATATAAGTAGATGATAGAAAAAATAAATTATTACACACCATTTACTATAATCATTCCACTGATACAATTCTTTAGTAAGTTTTTCATGATCATGAATTAGATGAAATATTATAACATGAAACATATGTATCCTATATTTTATATAAATTTGATAGGATTAATCAAAAATGAATTTAATGAAAAATATGGGAGTCAGTATGCTCAAGTTGAAAGCATAATCAGGGGAAAGTATGTGTATATCAAATATTAATGTTTATACATATATGATGCGTTGTATTCCCCTATATTTATTATATTGTTGAATATGACTAATATGTTCATAACATGTACTATAGTGTATGTACACACTCTTACAGTGTATGCATATAAACTGTCAGTACAACATGTTACTTTTACATATTAAATAATTTTACTCATTGTAGTGTATGTATATTTATTAATATAAAAACATATAGTTTATGATTTTAAAGTGTGTATATTTCAGTGTATACACTGTATGTTATGTTTTCATTTAAAGTGTGCATATTTCAGTGTATGCAATGTGTATATTGTAATGTATATGTGTAGATTTCTATATATGTAATGTATGAACCTATTATAGTGTGTATATTATAGTGTATTCCTATTACAATGTGCATATTACAGTGTAATCACTAGATGAAGTGTTTTCATTTACAATGTGCATATTGTTGTGTATGATTTTACAGTGTGCATATTTTAGTGTATGCATTGTATGCAATGTTTTCATTTATAATGTGCATATTGTAGTGTATGAAATGTGTAGACTAAAATTTATGAATTACATGTAATGTATGCACCAATTATAGTGTGCATATTACAGTGTATGAATATTACAATGTGCATATTAGAGTGAATGCACTTTAAGCAGTGTTTTCATTTACATTATTTTCATTTATAGTGTTCATAATGCAGTGTATGTATAAATTTTCAAGTGTTTTTATTTTTAATAGGTGCATATTGGACTGTAAGAATATCACATATTTTGTATCGCAATTAGTGCATACTTCAGTGTATTATTGAAGAGTATAACAGACTATACTATTATGAATAATAGTACATATCATAGTGTATATATATACAATGTCTCCTCAACATGAACATACTATATATCTATTGATGATCCAACCCCAACAATACAAAAATTTATTTATGGAAATCAATAATGATGATTGACTGCTCAAATTTATCAAGTCTTAATGATAAGAAATATTAAAAGAATATGAAATCTAATTGAGGAAGATAAAAAAATAAATTTTGAAGTATTAATAAAAGGAAATACTTAGATGTGGAAATATCCAATGAAACAGAAATCTTTGTGACCTTGAATTTTTCAATGATAAAACTCTCCAAAACAAGTAAGATCATCTTCCTGATTTGGGTTTCACAAAAAATATTCATTCAACCCCTGAAGCAGGGATCAAAAAAAAAAGAGTGGAATCCTTTTGTATATTAAAATATTCCAATGTATGGTCATCCTCATGCCCCTTTCGAATGAAAAACAAAGTCTACTTATGTAGGATAATGCCTTCCATGTCACAAATTTTTGTCTTGTAGTTGTAGATGGTGTGAGAACACATCACATCAAATAGGAATATTCTTTCACAAAAAATCTGCATTCCACCCAACTTCTACTCAACAAAGGTAATGCCTTAAGACCTTGAGGCTCTTGAAGGTTTCAAAACACCCCACCTTGAAAGGGATCATTTCCTCGATGATTGTTTTCAAAGAAAATTTCATTCCATTGATCTAAAGGAGATCAAAATTGATGATGGAATCCCTCCATATATTATAATCTTCCAAGGTATTCTAATCCTTATATTGGTAACATAAAACCAACTTATGATCATTTGAGGGAATTCCTTAATTGCACTGGATCTTGGAATTGACATGATAGATGGTATCTGAACTCTCCACCTCATGGGTGATCAACTTTTCAGCAGGGGGTTTCACAAATATATGCATTCCTCCCTTCAAGTGGAAGGTTATATTCTATTGTATGTCACTATCTGCTGAGTTGCATTCATCATCCCATGCCTTGTCCAATATTTTTACATCAACCTTATCACTAGAAAACAAAAGTTGTGGTAATAATGGTTATTATCTTGTGGTATCAATTCATTCATGAATATTTTTCTTTCAATGGTTACTATATATTGAAAAGTATACATACATGATTCATAGTAGAAATGTTAATAAACAATTAGAATTTTTACAAAATAAAGAATATAAATAAAATATTGTACAATTTTTGTTCCATTTGATAATGAAGTATTTCCGAGTTCCACTTATCAATTGTTATTGTCTGAACCGCCATTGTTGGAATACTTATAGGACACATTTAGGGGAATAATAGTTATAAATTAAATGATTTTATAAAATTATTACATAAAGTCATTAGAGATTACATATTTTATGAAGTGAACTGAATATTTCAAAATAATATTATATATTGAATTATTATTGTATATAATAGTGAAATTAATTGGATAAAAATATGGAAGAAATTTAATTTTGATGAAAAACATGGATCATTTAATTTCCAGATATAACATAAAAATGTGTCATGCATCAAAGGTGTTTAATCATTATATTTAGAGAAACGTTGACATTACAGTAATTATGATATGAATGTGGAAAAATTTTGAAATTTATAAAAAAATATTGAATATTTATTTAGCACATATAGCAAAAATGGTTACCTGTACATTCTACGTATGCCAATAATGGTGCCCATAAAGGTGTATTTTCTAGGTAATCTGTGATATCTGTAGAATTTTTTTTGGAAATAGTATTTAATGTGGAAATATATTTGTGTAAATATACTCAAATAATAAGACAGATGTTGGAGACAAGATAGTAATGGAATAAAAAAGAATTTTACTATATTAGTGTTTTTATGTTAAAAGGAAATCAGTGTATGCTATCAAAATAGATAAATATGATTACATTATTTGTAATTAAAAACATAATATTCTAAATAAGATAAAAATTTAAAGAAATAAAATCTTCAAGGACTGATAAAACAATGAATGTGTCCATTTGTTTCTAAGAACGACCATGGCACATGACCAAAAAGAAATATTTATAGTTGTAAATGAAATGAAAAATAAAGCTAACCATAAAGCCTAAAAATGAAATTATAAAACTGTAATAACCGATAAAAGTATCACTACCTTCTTGATAAAAGGTCATCTTATTCTGTATTGATAGGCCATGTTATTCTATACAAACTTTAAAACACTAAATTAATTACAAATAAATAAATGAAATATGTTGTGTGATTTTGAATTTTAATAACATGACCTGATACAAACACTTGAAATTTAACTAATTTAATTTATGATAAAATAATTTTAGATATGTATATTATAGGAGATTTTATGTTTATAAATTTAAATTTTAATAGATCAAATATTTAAAAACTTGTATACTCTTATCAATATATGTTGTTATTTCCATTTCAATGTAATATAATTGTTTGAATATGAAGAAATAGAGAAAATACAATCATCAAGATTTTAAATAATTAAATTAATAAACAAATACTGAAAATAATTGCATTAGCTGTATACATGTAACAACATTACACTATAAAATCTTCCAAAATTTTTTATAAGAATTAGAAGTCATTCGAATGATTAAAAAAATTGAATACCTTATTAGGAAATTTTGATGGAAAGAGGGAACCTGTGAAGGATATAAAGAACCTGTGAAGTAAAAAGTGTAATAGGGTAGAGGTAAATAGAACCTGTAAGACCGAGGGAGAGGGAAATTGAAGATGAGAGCCAGTGGGTAATCACCAAAATAGAGAACAATCAAATCACCATGGATTTTCTATCCATCAATAAAAATTATATGGAATAGTATAACACTATAAATGTTGTTAACATACAAACTATCATGAATCTATACTAACCCAAAAAAAATATAGGTGTATATTGCTACCCACTTACGGTTATCACATAATGCCCATGCAGAATACCCCTTCACATTTCATTTGTATGAATACAAAAATAAAATCATTTATCCTAGGTGTGTAATCTTGAGCATGGAATACAATATCTATTTATCATAAATAAAAAAACACCAATAGATCATCTAAAAAAATTCCAACATTAGTTTCCTTTTCTAATTTATTATTTTAATTAGAAAACCATATTTCCTAGTGGGCTTGAACACCTGAATTAGAACCTGTACATTACATGAAGCCAAAATCAATGTTTAGAAACCTTACTCATTTACATACTGGACATAGAAACCTTTAGGCATATCTAAATTCTTGAAAAACATCAAAGTGAATAACAGGTTTCACTAGCTTGTTTTGATTCCTAGAAAATGAACAACTAAAAATTCACTTTTGATTCTGATCTCAGGGGATATGGAAACTAAATATATAGCCCTAAAATATATCTTGAAGCATGAATGCAAACAAAATTATCTTTCTTAATTTTCCTTCTTAGATTATCTATAACTCTATTTAATTACATTTAAAATAAAATTCAAAGTTCTTCAATGGATTCAGACATAATAACTATATTATATATTCAAAATATGAGGTATTTGAGATCTAGAGAGAAATATCTCTTATATTTTCATACACAATAAACTCCATCACTAGAAAATAATCAAAAAAATTGAAAAATGAAAATAATTCAATAACATATAGGGCCGTAAAATGATAATTCCTTCAAATTGTTTCTGATCATAAACTTGAATATGAATGCACTGTAACTAAAAATACCTACATTAAAACAAATAATATATCATGAATATTTAATCACCATGGATCATTTCAAATATCCCCAAATTATTCTGTAGGGAGGACCATCGAGTTATATAAAATTTTCACTCAATAGTGTAGGCTTTGATGTAAGGAAACATAAGAAATATAAAAAAGAATAATTTTTTCCACCATGAGATCAATTATTATATCACAAAAGATCCATTCAAAAGAAAAAAAAAATTAGTCCTCCAAAATATGGGGATACTGATAAATAAGTCGTAAAAATAGAATACTTCTTCACCCACTTAGATTCTAGAAAAGAGAGAAGTGAAAGAAAAGATATAAAGATTACTTGGTAAGAGCTATATAATAAAAAAGTAATCCTAATGGAAGAGAAACAAAACATAATCTTATCATAGTATTTTTAATAACTGTTGATCATATAAATAAAATATAATTATGTATTTTTAGAATAATAGAAAACCTATTGTGATGGAGAAGTCATGGGAATATAGTTGGGGGATGTAGTAGATGGAGACAAAGTACTGATTCACACATAGAAATAGAGGACTGATTCCCTTAGAGAAGGAAAGGATGATTCCACTTCAAATTTATTACCGGAAATTAGAAAACATGGTAGAGGTGTCCTTAAAGATCCCCTTATTTGAAACAACAAAAGTTTACCTCGGTGAGATTAACCAATCATCATGATGAATCCATATGCAGTGAAATAGTTCATGTGAGAATGATACCACTTCAATTTCTTTGTCTGAGTGAAGATGACATGGCCAAGTAGTCCCATTAAATCTACTTATTTCTACCAAAAAAAGGTCACCCCATCATGGTAGAGGATTCCCTGTGGAAGAAAATGAATTTGGGGTGGTATACGGGGTATGAAATGAAGAGAAGAGGCAGACATGATGGAAATTTTAGGTGTGGTAGACACTATAGGGATGAGGGTTCAGAGATCCCCATGATCCCATCTTCGATGAACCCCCCATACCTCAGATCATCGATGAGAGTGGAGGAGGTATAAGTGGATACCAAGGAAGAGGCAGATACCATGGTAGGGGAGAAGACGAAGGGGGAGTAGATGAAAGTGGATAATACCTAAGAGGTGTCCATGGAGTAGGCAGATGATGTAGAGGAGATCGAAGCAGAGGAGAAGTCATAAGTGGAGAAGCAAAACAATTAGGATGTGGTGTAGTCGGAGCTGGAGACCTTGGCCTAGGTTGAGGTCATGAAGGAGGTGGAATCCGCATTACTTAGGTATGGAATGGAGATTTGGAGGAAAGTAGAGTGCACAGAGAGGTGGACTTGTAAGAAGGAAGGAAAAGGAGATGACACATGAAAGGAAGGGGATGCTCTATATTATAGAAAATATATTTCTTTATATTCTAAGGAAGTAAATGAATTTATCAACATGATAGAAAGTATGTAAAAAATATATTTTCCTAATACCTTAATATTTTTTGAACCAATAGTCTTCTAAATCATGGAATATTTATAGATTTGTGGCCCTCAACTATACATTGATCATTCCCTTGTTTTCTATAGATGACCTCAATCACTCCCTATAAATATTTATTCTTTTCCTCTAAGTATGTATCTCCACTTTCCACTAATGTTCTCTTACTTAGTGACCTAATTATTTGTTATTTCCTGTGACCTTTATACTTCCCATTCCATTTTTTCTAGATGAATTATTATGAACCCATGTCATGATGTGGTATTTCAACCATTAGAAATATTAAACAATATATCTCCAAGATCGAGTTTAAATTTCGAGGAAGCAATTTAATTAAGGTTGATATAATGTGACGCCCCAAAAATATAATGTAGGAAATTTGTATTAGAAAGTGTATATGGCACGCAAACCCAATCACATAAGGGAATATAATATCCATAGAATTTATAATATGTTTACTATTTTAAATAAATTTAATATATTTTATATCTTGGGATGAATGTGACATAGTTTTATCATGTTTTACACACAATAACAGGTTTCTTCAATGGATTTTATTACATGTAAGACTGAGTTTTACTAAAAAATAATATATTATTAGAATATTATAAATTAATGTAATAATATATAACCTTGTTGTTAAATTGGAATTCATGAATAGGATTAACTAAATTAGGAAAATACATAGTTTACAAAAATATAAAATAAATTCATTTGATAAAAAATAATTATAAATTAATATAAGAGAAAATTTAATATAAAAAGAATATTTTTATAGAAACCTATTTTATGCTCACAAAGATATTTTATCCAATTAATTAAATTAATATAAATTAATGAATGATATTAATGAAATATATATAATATATTTAATAAAATACATTTGATATTCATCCAATATATATTTTTTAGAATAAAAAAAGAACAAACCCAATATTTTCCATAAAAATCAATATTTTTATATAGGTGTATTTACCACCTTTTAATGGAGAACCTATTTTAAATAAATGTTTTGGAACATTTATATATTATATAAGTAAAAAAATTATCTTTTAAAGAAAAAATTAAAAATTTGGTTAAAGTGTTTTTTTTGTGTTTTTCGATGAAGTTTCATTTCTGATGAAAATTGAAAAATAAAGAATTTTAATTAAAAACTAATTTTTCATATAATTAATTTATAAGGTTAAATTATATTTTATATTATTTTGAAGTGTAATTATATAGATTTTTTATTAATTATTTCAATTTAGGTCATTGGAATCTATTTCTTATTGATATTTGATATAAAAACCTATTAATATTTTGAAACTTTTTACTTTAAAACACCACTTTTTCTTATAATCTACATAATTAAATTTAAATTAATTTATTAAACTTATGTGATTATAATTTTTAAAAATGGATTCTATATTTTCAATAAAAATAATTTATAATCTATAATAAGTTCAATATAGTTTTTTACCAAAAATATTATTGAAAGTAATTAAAATTAATTACAATGATTAAGGTGGAATTTAGCTTATCAAGGGACTAAACATTAAACTTAAGGGGCAAAATGACCAATAAAATTAAAAAAAAATCAATTATATGAACATATTTAGACCCTATCATCTCTTTTATCTAATAGGGTACATTATTGGACTGACTTGTAGAGGTATAAATGTGGGCATAATTCCTTTTCCAAAAATTTATATGAGTGTCCCTCTTCCTACACTATAAAAGGCACTCACCCCTCCCAGTTACTCACACCTCTCAAGACACTTTGGATAAAGAAAATATCTTCCAAAATTTCTCAAGAAAATCTATATGATCATTTTATAAGCCTCTATTTTGGTAGAAAACCGTCTAAGTAATCCCTTTGGTGAAAACCAAAAGGAGTTACCCAAAGAAGAGGTAACATCTTTCTTCAATGTCTTTAGTTTTATTTAATTATCTACCCCTCAACTATAATTATTACATGATTATATAAACACAAAAATTATCAATATTCTGAATTTTTTTGTGTTATTTTTTATCAACACTTACACTCACTTCCATCTAATGGGTAACAAACTTACCTTTTAGTTGTATTACGAACTACCGCCTCCTGAAACGATGATTGTTAGTTCTTCCTTTACCACCTCTCATGGTGAGAATTATGATGGAAATTATATTTATATAGTATTTGTATGATATTTATAATATCCTAATTCTTTTTTATGTTTTTATAAATAATATACCATTGTTCTTTAAATTTCGTGTAAATATGATAACATTGTTTTTGGATGTGTGGACTATGACCCCATACAATCATGGTCATTCGATCACATGATAAATGGAATATATAAATGATGGTTTTCGTTAAACATACAAGACAAAAAAAATATTATATAAATTAAATAATTTTATTTCTATAAATATAATATATATCTTAATATTTATTAGCCTATAACACACTTAGAATGTGAAAACGGTGTTCATGGATGTGTGGACTACTGCCTCCTCGACACGATGTCATTAATTTTACATCACAATAATTATATATATATATAATTATATATTATTAAATAATATTTTATTTGTTATATAATTATCACTATTTTATGATTAATTCTATTTAGCTTCTATCCCTAACAATCGTTGAAAAATGGGAATGTTACTCATGCGTATGTATGACCTACCGTCTCCATGATTATATCGTTGGTTCATTTTTCATAGTAATATTTATTTATTTGTTTTAAAATTATATTTGATATATAAATATTATAATTATTTATGATTATTAAATGTTGAGACTGAATCCTTATTTTATTTTGGGGGAGGGGATACAACACAAAGAAAATCATGCAACAGACAGTACAAGGATGAACTTGGTGAGACTCGAACTCGAGACCTCACCATGACCCACAGAGGGAGATACCACTAAGCTAAATCATTAGGGAAATTATTTCATGATTTTTATTCTAGTGATGTTTTATAATAAAAACTTTGACCATAGATGATGACCTACGAAATTTGTTTTTGACACATAAACTAAATTTGTTCAAAACAACTGGTATAAATTTAATTGTTTAAGTAGTTGTATAAAACATGGTGATAAGTTAAATAAAATTAATGATAAACATGATTTTTTTTGAATTAATTAAATAATTTATATATGTTTATAATTCAGTAATATAATTACACACGAGATAATTTAGACTTACGTTAAGGGATTTTCATCTCACTTTTGACATCTGTGAGATAAATTTCATATTCACCACATTCTTATTTTGTGTTGTGTATATGATACCCATTTTGATATATTATATCATTAATAATTTTATATTCATGGAATTTAAAACTCTAATTTAATGTTATTCCATAATGAGGCTTATGATTTAAATTGTTTCAAAGTGGCATGGGATAATTTTGAATGTTCAAAGATTATTTTCCTCAAGAATAATTTTAATGAACTTTCATTTCCATTCAAGGAACTTATATGAATATTTTTTAGTAAATCCTTTAATTTTCCCCTATTATAGTTATACATTACTTTTTCATTTATTGCTACCATTTTTACACTCTTTTTTACTCAAAATGTTATAGAAAATATTTTTAAGAATACCCAACTTTATTTCACTCTTTAGTCGGAGAATTTATTTCCTTAAAAAACCTGATATTCTAGAATGGTTTTAAAAACTGTTTTTTTACCTTTGAAAGATGTTTTATTAAATAAATCTTTACACTTTTTTCTTTTACTAATGTTTTCAAAGGAATATTATTATCTCTTTCCAAACAAGGCATTTTTTCTAACCTTTTTACCATGAAAAAGGTATATTCTTTTTACCATGTACAACATGTTTGAATTTACCCACTGTCATTTATTTAAAGATTACATTGAATTTTTAAAAGTTTAATTTTTAAAGAAAATTATTTCAAAAGTGATTTTCAAAGAAAGAGTTTTTAAAAAGGGTTTTCAAAACAAAAGAATATTTTCTTAAAGAATATTTTTAAAATATCATTTAAATTATTTCCATTCATCTGTGACATCAACCATTTATTTTTACTTTACAAAGGATATGTGGTATTGATACCATCATTTTCCATCCTCTATATGGTTTATTATTTATTTTTATAAGGATAATATTGAAATCCACTTACTTTATTCCTTTTATTCCCCTTTAAACATTCAATTTTCTATGATCATTTGATAATGAATTTCCACTAAATATCGATATCATTTTTCATGGATATGATTTTTTCCTAAACTATATACCATTTTTAAATGGTTTTTATATTGAAAGTTAGTTGATTATTTGGGTAAATATTGATAAATCTCTATCCTTAATTGAATACAAATATTTGGTAAGGAACAATGTTTTTAAATTAAACCAATTATTTTATATGTGATGAATGATTTGGATATAAAGTGATGGGTGGGGCCCAGACTTTATATACCCCCTCTATGCATCGATACTCTCATGAGAAAAAATTAGTCGTCTAAAAACCCTTCGATTTTGTTTCTAAGAAGAATATACAGGTTTATACACACATACTTAAACTATATTGAGGATAGATCATGATGGTATAGTGATTTCTATTCTAGATACATAACTTCTAATAATTAATCATTGCCTTAATTTTTATTTCGTTTTTCTTTATCCATGAAATTCTGCATCAACGTATCTATAGGTGTATTTCATTATTAGTTAATTTAATTAATATAATGTATTTTAGTTTATAACATTTCCATATTTATTTTTCCTTATCTATTTATTTGAATGGAATGTGTTTCTATTTTATTACCTCACTATAATTTTTATTAATTTACTTCTTAGTTTTTTCATTAATGGTATGTGTGTTCAGTTATTTAATATGCCATAATTGTTATTCTCGATGATCAGTATTTCTTCCACAATACATTACCCTTAACGAGAATTTGAGCTCACCTTTATTATGATTCCTTTTCCTAGGATTCCATGAAATGTACTAAGAATGAAAATAAATGATATCATATATGGAATAAAGTTATTTTCAAATAAATATATAAAATTAGACTATAATTAGTGTATTAATTTGTAATACAAGACTCATGTATATATCTAGTTTACCTAGACTAAAAAATCATCAGTCCTTTGTGATTTGATTGGTTATTATCATGCCAATGTAATAGTAGTTTCCACTAGCTTGGGGCTCTCTGTTGTCATGTCACTATAACCATTTTACATTATTTTCTCTCTTATTAAGAGGATGTTATATTAATCCTATTAAAATGTGGGGTTTTAAATAAAGGTATTATAAAATTTAAATCCCTTAATTACCAAGATCAAGTTTAAATATTTAGGTCTCAATTTATTTAAGTTTGGTATAATTTAACATCTCAAAATTTTAAAATAAGAACATTTTATTCGATAGTGTATATGACACATAACACCATGCATAAGTGAAAATATAACACCAAGAGACTTTATGATTTTTTTAAAAATAAATTAAATATCATAAATATATTTCATTACATGGAACACTAGTCTAGCTTCTTTCAAACATAACAATGTGTTTCCTTGATAGCTTACATTATACGCAATACTGAGTTTTACCAAAAAAATATACACTATTAACATTTTTATTTAACATATCTCTTATACATTGGACTTATAGGTATGAATAGGATTAAATAACTTATGAAAATATATAGTTTAAGCACATTTTTTTGTTAAATATTTATTATAAATAAAATAAGAATCATTTAATAGAAAAATAAATGCATCTTAAAAATAGTATTTTTTCAAAAAGATACATTATTCACTCTCTGTGAACATAACATAAAATTAATGTTTGTGAATTTAAATGAATTAATAGAAAAAATAAAATTAATTCCATAAATTATCATATCATAATTATATTAGGGTTAATTTTTGTCATTTTTATGATTTTTTTATGAATAGTAAAAAATATGGAATATTAATTGAAATCCACCTTTTTATTTAAATTTTTTATAGTGTTAAATTATATCTTGATTTTTTAAGTAAAATCAGATCAATTTTATATCAATTAACTGAATTTATTTCATTATAATAATTTTCATATTGAATTTTTATATAAAAACATTGTATGCTTTAAAATATTTTTTCTTTGAAAATCGGCTTTCTCATCACATAGACAAGTTTAATTTGAAATTAAAATTTTACACTTATGTGAATTTTGTTTGAAAAAATGGATTATATTTTTTGTAATCAGAATAATTTATATTTTATAATAATTTCAAATTAATTTTTGGGAAAAATGAATAGTGAAAATAGAAAAAACTAATTACCACAGTTAAGGTAAAAAAAGGTTGATGGGGGGATAAAACAAGAATATAAAGGAATAAAATGATGTTATAACTTTTAAAAAATACATTGTATGGAAATATTCATTTCTTATATATTCTAGTTTCGATAATGTACAATTTTTAGGCTGGGTTCAAGAAAAACATATTGTTATGATTGAATATTTTCGAGAAGATACAAGTGTGTCACTCACCGCACTTATAAATGGCCACACACACTCCTCTCTCCTTTAAACCACTAAACATATTTGGTTTGGGGAATAATTCAAAAAATCACATTCAAAATTCCCTCTTATAATCTAATAAGCCTTATTTTAGGCATAAATACAACCTAGTAAGGCTTCGGAGCAAACCTATGGAGGATACACAAAGAAGAGGTAATGTTCTTGATAATTTTAATTTTATTTCTTCCTCCACCTCCTTAAATTATTATTAAACCATGATTATATAAAAAATTTATTATATTAAATATATAAAAATGTTGTTATTATAATGGAATGACCCAAAACTATCCCCACTTCCATGAAATGGATTATAAAATCATCATTCATGTGTACGAAAGACTACCGCCTTGCGAACTGATGTCTTTCTTTTTAACATTACCACATATCGTGGTTGGGTATGATGATGGATATAAAGTATATATATTATATTTTTTATATAATTATAAATATTCCATAATTATATCATATATTTATTTTTTAATTTCCATTCAATTAGAGATAGGATAACATCGATCTTGTGTATGGAGGACTACCACCTCACGAAGTGATGTTATTCGTTTTTCACTAACGTTTTAAATGGAAGGTAATAAGGATAAATATTATGAATATATATGATATAAATAAGATAAATTTTATATTAACTACATATTTACCATTAGGAAAAGATAATATATCATTTTATTTTTTTACACTTAAAGATGATAACATCATTCGTGTACATGTGGACTACCGCCTTCATATAGCGATGTGGCTCTCTTTCCATCATCAAACAACAAGGATGATATATATATACATAAAATTATAAAATGGTATTTATGATATTTATGATATCCTAATCATTTTTTAATTAATAAATATTACATACCACCTTCCCAAAATGATCATTGGAAAATGGAAACATTACTAATGCGTACGTATGTCCTACCATCTCCATGATGGTAACATACTTCTTTTTACCAAAACCATATTTCATGATTAGTATTAAAAGTCTAATCTAGGTATAAATATGTTAATTAATTTATGGTTATTATTCTATATATGATTAATCTATATAATATTCACAAGAATGAGACCATTCATCACAAGACACAAATGATAAAACAATACAATTAACACCAAAAACAATGAAAATAATTGAATATTATTAACGAATAAGTTATAAGATATTATAAAAGGATAATATATGATATTATGAATATTAATATGGATCTTTTTTAAGTTAATTAATTGTTTAAAAACATTATAAAAGTGGTTAAATCATGTTAAAAAAGGAAGTATGAGGTAAGAGATTTCATGTCAATTTCATTTCATTGATGCATACTGTAATGCTGTACACCTAATTTATTTTATATGGTGTATATAATTCCCCTTAAAAATTTATTATCCTGAATAATTCATTATTCAATGTATTTTTTGTTTTAATTTGAATTATTTAATCTAAGGGGATTTTAATTAAAAGTTACAATGAGGTAAAGAATTTTATAACTCAATTTCTTTTAATTAGGTTATATTACTACCTCGTTATATTCAATATTATGAGAATCTATGTATATTGAATTTTTATTATATAATTTTTTATTTATACTTGTTTTATGCAGATTTACACTTGATATACATAATATATTCATTGATTAATTCTCGCATCAATGTTATGATCATTGTAAGGGTTTCTCATCTCACTTTTCCTTCAATGAGGCATACACCATATTGAAAAATTATATCTTTTTTTGGTTTATATACTACATATTTTTATGTTATATTATGAATTAATTTATATTAATGGTATTTAAGGTTTCATTTAGTTTTATTTACTTCATGGGTATTATGATATAAATGTTTCCAAAGTGATAGGGGTTTATTTTACAGTCTCATCCTTATTCGAGAATGTATTTTTTTAAGTATATATTGGGTGAATTAATTGATATTTCCATCTCAAAATAAATCTATTTTATTCTCCTCTAGTTATTGAAGAAATTTTAAAATTTATAGTACCATATTCCTACTCTTTTGTACTTAAAATGATTGAGAAACATTTTTAATAAAATATGAATTTAATTATCTCTTTAGCCATAAATCCATTTTCAAGAAAACCCATGTTTCCTAAAAAATTATAAAATGTTTTTAAACTTTTAAAAAAAAAATTTAATTTTTTTACCCATTTATAATTTTTAATTTTTTCTGCAAGGAATCAGCATGTCGTTCTCAAAAAAATGCCCATTTTTATTTTTATCAATAATATGAAAGGAATTCTTCTTTTAGCCTACTAAGAAGGTACAAAATTTCCCTTCATCCTAAACACTACATGTTTTGAAAAATAATTTTTATGTTTCAATGTTCATTTTCAAATAAAATTATTTTAAAAATGGTTTTTGAACTTTTAGTTTTAAAATGTGATTATCAAAATGAAAATGATATTTTCCTGAATAATGTATAAAGTATATTTTTATGGTATTTTTATTTATCAAGGAAATAAACCCTTCATTTTTATTATGATCCACTGGGGATATCTTATTTATATTTCAAACAAATTATTTATTTTGTTATTTTATGATCATTTTGACTAGGGATGTTCCGGTTTTATATTAATCATATTAGTTTGGATGGTTTATGATTATGTTTAATTTTTTGGGGTGTTTTTTAACATTTCATATGATCATTTTTTATTAAATTTGTTTATGTAGATTATAATTAACTCCTTTAATATGAGGAATGTATTGAAATTTTTATGTGATGGGAATAGACCGCTATAGCCCCTCCGTACATTGGTAGGTCTCATGAGACAAACACGATTTGTTTTTGTCTAAGGACATACCCATTTATATAGATGTCTTGACATCATGACGTGATGGTATTTGATGTCCTAGAATGAATCCTCGATGTTATTATATGTATTTGAAGCAGGCCATAACAATATATTTTATATTTCCACAAATAATCATTCCATCATTATGTATTCAGTTATTGATATTCTATGTGATTATTTTATTAGTTAGAATATGAATGTTTAAGATTCATTCTCACATGATTATTTATATATAATTATTTGATTATCATTTAATCCAGCCATATTATGATCAAGTTATTTAATAAATGTATTGAATTTCAGTCATTTACCTTTTCATATTGATTATGAATTATTTATTTATAACTTCCCTTATACTCTTACCCTTACTGAGCATCTGAGCTGTACCCTTTCTTATTTTTAATTTTATCTATAGATCTTGGAAGTATTTTATGATTGATATGAAGAGATATTCTAAGTGAAATAATGGTGTTCTCAAGAAAATACATTATTGTATTTTATGTTTTAAAATGTAAATGTGATTCTCATTTTCCAATACCACTAAACTATTCTATCCTTCAAGATGTGATTATATGTATCTTATGCTAATATAATAAATTGAAGCATTGAATCTAGGATGTTTGGGTCAGGGTTGTTATTATATGATCATCCCATTAATGATATTTACATGAATCCCATTAAAAATTTCAAAGTATATTATAAAGGGATGTGGGTGATTTTTATTATTACTACTCATGATAAATGATAGTTATATATGGAAAGATTTTATGAAATCATTTGAGTTCAGGAAATATCAAAACCTATTCTTCCAAAAGTGTAGTTGTGTTGGGGTTCTATGTTATGGTGGATTCCTCCTCTGTCAACCCTAAAGCAATGTCAATCCACCATGGATAAACATTAGTTATATGTTTATCCAATGTTTCTCTGTCTTCTAAAAGAATGTGTATGTATGTTCTTTGTGAGATGCATGAGAATTTAAAGGATGATTTATTTTTGAATTAATCTCATAATAACATATATGAAATCCTAATGATATTTAAATTCTGATAATGACTGATTGAAAAGTAGGTACCATTGTTATTATTTGAGTGAAGGGAAGGTTGAATAATGATACAGTCCTACAAATCCAATTTTGATGTAATCATGGGGTTTCAAGAAGGGGTATATTACTCCTCATCCATACCTCAAGTGATGTATACATAGATAGGAGTTATATCACTTTATTTCCCCTCTTTTATTGTTTCACAAATGATTAATATTTTAATAAATTTCATAGTATCAAAAAGGAAATGGTTACATACCCCAACCCTTGTGGTCTATTCATTCTCATGATTGGAAATGATTAAAAAATTTAAAATATTACAAATATAAGGACCAATGGATAACAATGATAAAAGTGGTCAATTTATATCTGATATATACTTATTTATGAGAGAATTTCAATTAATCATTCAATATATAATGTCGATTAATCATTTTTGTATTGGGAAATTTGAATAAGTACACATTATTTTTAGATTATTCTAAAATAGACAAATTAAATAGTTTCTCAATGGTTATTAATCTTAATGTAATTTGTTTTTGGGTTCTTTGGGTGGATGTATTTAGTGAATCTTACCCTATTTCATGCATAGTGGTACTTTCTATGCCATTAGCTGCAGAATTTTGATTCTTGTCACATAGCCTATCTTAATATTTCAAGGTCAGTATTTTGGGTTGATGGTTATTCTTACATGATTATGTGGGAGTGGATGATGATTTTCAATATTGAACAATCTCTCTTTCTTGAGAAGGGAGCATAGATCATGCCGAAAACCTCATTCATATGTGGTACTTAATTTAACCCTAATTTAATTTGGGCTTTCTGCATGTTTCCTTGTATATTTTGGAATACAGTTTGGTTTGGATTCTTTATCTTGAAAACTCTTAATATGGTATAAGGTGGATGGTAGAGAATACCTTGTGATCACACTACTTTTTTAAAGATCATTTTAGTTCAATGGTTCAAAAATACGCTACTACATTTATTGGATATGATTGTTGATGGTGAAAAAATTGAGATCCTTGTCTTTTATCCCAATAAATAGGTGGTTTGGTGAGATATTTCATGCTTGTGTTGGGGTTCTAAGTTCTATCCTTGGTAATATTTCAATTTTTGTAGATGTGGATGGTGATTCTACCCAGGGAATCCTTCTTGTATCCATATTATTGTCTCAAATATTATTACATGAATGTATATGTAGAAACTAATAGATATAGTGATACAAGAAATTGATTATTAAATTTGATATATGCTTTTTGGTTACATATTCTACCAATATAACTATGACAATTCAATATAAAGTATATGAAAAATATATTTACTCCTGGAAGGGCGTAATTTATTAAGTAAAAGGTTTACATAATCTATAATCTTTTTAATGATGACACATTATTATGTAATATGATCACATAACCATTGTTCCAATGGTAGATTTTTGAAATTAATATCCTATCAATTTTTATGGTAGGGTAGTGTCCCACCTTGGTGTTGGAGTGCGATGGATAAATAGAGTTTTGTTTTAGAGAGGGGTCCTAAGAAATAATCTCCACATGAAAGGATGGAAACATGTCTGAAATTTACCAAATACCAAAAGGGATAGGTAGTGATAAAAATAACTATATCAGGATTTACTCTGTCCTGAATCAGAATGAGTAAAATTTAAATCCTTTAATGGGAATACATTGGAGGGAAATTCTAGTTTTAGTAGTTTTGGTAATACCAACTCCAAAAGAATATTTTTTTTATTTTCTATAGTTGATAATATTGTAGTGGGACCTTCGGTTGGGTTTGATTGGTCCACCGTTAGGTGTATACCAGTTGTCCCATCCCATCTATCATTGATGTGCTACTAACCTTAACTGGTTGGGTCGTTCCCTCAGTGTTGTTTATTTTAGGAAATAATTATACTCAATGAAATCATATGATTAGAATAAATTATATTGGGTAATTTCATGGGTTGGAAGTTCTATTATGTTTTCATTTAGGATTAGATAAATCACTATTAGAAATCCTAGCTTCTGCGCCAGTAAGGATTAATGACTGCTTTTGGTCGTCGCAAAAGGGGGTACTAGCGACCGCTAATGGCTGTCGCTAATTCCGTAAAAAATCTGGCGGGATTTTTCCCGCTTCCAGTCGTCTTCTTCACGGGTTTCATGTTACAGCATGTCGTCGCCACCCCCAACCGCCTCCGCCATCACCCACGTCACCAGAGGTGACATCCAAACAACCCTCGAAGTCCATTGTTGTACCAAATATGTCCTTGAATCGCTATGGCACCTCCCCACAACATCTGCCTATGTAGCTTCTTCCTTCCGACCACCATGCATCCACCATGGACGGTGACCAAAGATTTTGGGGTCCCTCCCTATCACCCCCGTGTCTCCTTATAAAATCTACACCAAGCCACACACAAACCTGCTGTTTTCATGGGGGAGTTTTAGCAGCTTCTATTGGCGGTCGCTATTGAGCTTCACCAACGAAGAAACTGCGACCACCAAAAGCGGTCGCTAAAGGTTGTTATTCTAGTATGGGTAACATGGATAATCATGGGAATTTATATTTTGAAATAACATCGACTTCAGTAACATGAATCCATTTTCTACTATATTACATTGGAATAAGATAAAATGTATCATATCTCAAAAGAATGAATAGTTTAGTAGTCTTGGTAAACTATATACATACTAGAATTTAAAAAACATTTGAAAACATAAAACACACAAAGTTTTATCTTTGAGAATTCCATTATTCCTCATAGTGTATCCCTACATATCAATGACAAAAAAATCTGGCTATCCTAGGGAAAATAAAACCAAATAAATGTGTGAGATCAGATGATAATTAAAGGTAAATTTACAACATAATCTATCATAAATAAATGAGAATAAATAATATTATAAGGTAAATATCTAAAACACATTCCATTTAATCAATAAGCACAGAAAAATACGGCAGAAATAAATGATGATCCAATAATGCCACATAAATAATCACATGAGCTCAAAAATTATACATGGACTTTCTAACTAATTGAATAATCACTTGGACAGAAATAAATGATATCATAATAATGGAATTCAAAATTCCAAACATCTAAAACTGTGAGGACATTTAAAAAGATATTTTTAATTTATAGGTATAAATCCATTTAATTTGGCCAATACATTTGTCTCATGATACATGTTGATGCATCGAGGGGATATCTATAACTAGGCCACACCCATCGCTTAATAAGTCCAATGCATTCCTCATATGGAAGCGATGAATCATAGTACACATAAACATTCATATTGAAAAACTAATATATGAAATGTTAATACTTACCCCAATCAAATAAACATAATCCTAAACCATCCATAGTAATATATTAAAGTGAAATATAGTTATACATCCTCATTAAAACATATCATAAAAAATCCAAAAAATTGTTAGGATGATATCAATACAAAATATCCCTAGGGGATCATAGGTATAATAATGGTTTATTTCATTGATGAATATAAATACCATAATAATGTCATTAAAACCATTTTTGATTCAAATGAAAATTTTAAATTGAAAATATGTCTTTAAAATAAAAGTTCAATTTTTTTATTGAAAATACTTTTATTTGAAAAAAAACATTTTAAAACGTGTAAAATAGTCTTTAAAACTATAAGTGGTCATGAAAGCAGAATATTCTATTCATTCCATTAACTTTGAAATAAATATTCCTTTTATATTTTTAGTAAAATAAAAATAGCTCTTTTTTTTAAAAATGACATGAATATTTATTTCAAAATATTTTTCAAAAAGTCAAAATGATTAAAATTTTCTTTAATAAATTATATTAAATGGTTAACAATATTTTTTAAAACATTTTTACAAAACATGAATTTGGACGAAAAATGGGTTTAGATTCAAGAGATAAATAATGTCATATTTTCTTATAAATATTTTAATAGTAATTTTTTGTACCAAATAGTGGAAAAATTATAATATTACTTTAATAATTTAATGAATAACCATAGTATAATTAAATATATTCATTATAATATATAAATATAAAATATTTTTATGAAAGGACACTTAAATAAAAACAACCCTGAATAATGATGATATTGTGAAATAAACCCTTACCCCTTTGGTAACTTTTGAATCATAATCCCCGTAGAAAAAATAAATTTAAATGAAAAACTTAATACCATTAATATAAATATTTTCATGAAATAACATATAGAAAGGTCTATTTTATTCACCACAAAATGTAATAAGTGGTTAATATGACATATAAATCACGGATGTAAAAGTGAGATGAGAAACCCTTACCTCAGGTTTGATATCCTTCGTATATGTCCAATCCTCTTATATAACAAATATATGTTTGTTATAAATATATTATATAACCATAATAAAATATTTCATACCATATATTATTTACTTATTGTCTTTAATAATCTCCTTCTAACAATTCTTTGTTAAAATCATTATTTCAGTTGATAATTGCTTCATTTTTCATGTATGTTTTAGTTCATTAATTATTTTTGTTTTAATTTTATCTTGTTTAATCAAATACATAATATTTACGATGATATAAATATAAAACATATTGATTATATTTTTATCTAGAACCATCTATTAATGTTTGAGATAGAAAATGGATTACACTATTCATAGAGAAGATTGGTCATACGTACACATGAACATTATTTCCATTTTTATCAACAGATGGAAAAATAGAAAATAAATATTAATTCACATTTAATTTTTTTTCATATATATAATATATATTAATAAAATAAATCCTTATTACAATCCATGTAAAAAAATTAACATCACTACGTGGAGGTGGTAGTCCACACGTACACATGAGCAATGTTATTAGTTTCCAAAAGATTGGAAGGTAAGAAGTTAGATGTGATATTATAATTAAATAATTATTTATAAATAATTAATATAAAATATTTATTTAATTGTAACCTTACTACCTTCTATGTAAATCTTGAGTGAATATTGAATCACATTGCTTCACAAGATTGTTGTTCGCCGTACACACGAGCGACATTATCTTATCCGCCATAGAATGTGGAGTAAGAAGGTATATGTTAGTTGATAATTAAAAATTTATAATAATTTCATATGTATAATATAAATACATATGTTAACCCCATCATTATATCCGTCATTAAAATTAGGTGATGGAAAATGAATTACATCGGTTTGTGAGGCGGTAGTCCACCCGTACAAGTGATCGACAATTTTGTTTCTCATTTAATAGAAGTAGAGATGGATCTATGTTATTAAATTACCATAATATAATATCATTATATATGGTATACTGGTGTAATTATGTTATCATAGTTCAATAATATTAAAATGATTTAGAAGAAGAAGCAAAATGAAAATTCATAGTTAAAAACATTACATCTTCTTCAAGAAACCTCTTTAAGTTTAACCTAAAACCTTTATATATTGAATATATTACATAATCGTGTACTATAGTATGTGGGGAAGGATTTAGATGTGGTATTTAGGTCATTCCCTCAATGATCAAGGTTATTTAATGACAAAAAATCCATAAATTTGTAATGAGTTAAAATTACATTTGATTCATTGAAAATGAAAGTTAGAGGATACCATTTTTGTTTGAATATTTTTTCCTAGTGTTAATGAATTCCATTACTATTTAGACTATTAAAATAATGAAATATAGTGAATTTATATCCTTCTATTTAATATTTACAACATAATCCTTTAGATTTGATTCGATCAATACCACCTTAATCTCTTACTCCATGCAATGAATATGAAATGTGAATTTAAATGCCTAAAGCACTAAAATTAACATTTAATAGATCATTATCTCTATAAAATAATGAAAAGTCAACTCATGTCTCTATATATTTTCAAGGACCAAAATTATTATCGCATGTTATCCAAAAACACCTAAATATCAACATAATCGATTCTATAAATATTTTACAATAAGAATTGTAAAAAATACACCTATCCAAATTCAATGTCCCAAAATTTATAAGTGAGGTCACTAAATTTTCAAAATAAAATAAACATTAGATAACCTAATAAAAATAATGTAGATCTAAATGTCACATGAAAAATATGTGAATTCCATTATTAATAAAAAAATTAATTAAAACATGCATGATTTTAAAAATAATATATCTTCTTGTTGAATATATTCCATAAATCAATATATACAATAAACTCTAACAATGATGAAATAAATAATCAAACCTATAACCAATTTCATAGTCGTCAATAATACCCCATTAACAAATCATTATTATATAATCATAAGAAACATATTCAGTGTTATCCAATCTTAATCATATGTCTTCCTAGAGGTTCAACTTTTCACTGAATTACTTTTTGCGGGTCATCAATACCATTTAACATATGAAATCAAATCATTTAAGAAATAGAATTTTAGTACAATAAATACATGTTTCATTATTCTTATAATTGTAATATTATTGATAAGATAATTTAACAACATAATTCTTGAATCCAAACACAGGAACCTTTATTATCCCAAATTTTCTATAGTAACACCATAAGTTTGGCCATAATCCCCTAACTTATTTTAAGGAATATTTTATTGAAACTGGGGAAATTTGTTTGTATAACGCCTCTTCTTCTTATTGTTTAAGAATTGAACATTGTAAAAATTTTTATTTCCCTTACAATTATGATCATTGTGGCCTTTATATACACACTTGTATAAAACTCTCATTCCCTTTAAGTAAGTACTTGGTTGTTTCTTTCCAAAATTATCACATGTGGGAAAACCCTTCTTTCCCTTCTTCCCCTAATCCATTTTTTTCCTTACCATCCTCTTCTTCTCTCTATCCCCTTAAATGTGACAATACTTGGATAATCCATTATCTATTTTGATATCGTATGATACAATGTCCTCTAATGATGATAATGTCTTGGAGATGAGTTACAACTGAAATATTGGCTTAAGGCCATCAAAGAAACGACCATTCTTACTCATTGGATTCCATGAATTGATACAGCTCCCATTACTTCTACTTTTTTCCATTTATAAAAAATTGAATACACAAGATTATATCATAAAATTATGTATCATAATTTATATTTTCAAAAATTGTGATAATCATAAAATAAATTTAAAATTTTATTCATTGAAAATATCATAATCATGAACATGGTTTCTTTGGGAGAGTTTCAATATCATGAAAATATTTTCAAATTGCTTATAATGGGTTATAAAGAAAATATTAATTATCCTAAGCATATATCCAGGGAGTGTAAAAATAGGTTCACATTAAGAATTTTTTTTATACCAAGTAACACTCGAGTAAAGAATGACACACCTTTTCTGGAGTCATTAACCCTAGGTACATATAAGCCAGAACCTCATCAAATTATAGTATCCATACAGGGAAATATAGATAAAAAACTACATAATACGAACCTTAACAGACTGTCAGGATGTCATCCTATAATTACACTCAATGTTTATCAAATAGTTATGTTTTATAATCTATGTTTTCCTAAATCTAGTTCCAAAGGTTTCTACTAAAATTTCCCAGATAATAATTATGAAAACCATGACTCCAGTAACCTATAGCTGGTGTTTACTTTATTACTGTAGAGACTCGGGTTTTTGGTCCTGTCAGACTTTGGAATATTTCTAGGAATCATTCCAGAGCTAGGCGCGAAGACGGCGTGCGATTTCGAGGCCCGGTGTGCCCTGAATTAATTTTATAAAAATATTAAGTATTTTTATACTATGCACATGGAGGGGGTGTGATATCTCCTAAATGATAGCTCAGAATAGAAATATGATGGCACGGTTGCATCCGGAATGTGCCGTTTACCTTCGGCGGGGTGTAAAATTTGCGGGTGCGGGCCTGCGGTGTGAAACACCACCAGGGGCGTTTTCGTAAATAAGTAGCAAAGTTAGTGTGCGAGCGTTGGCTCACATAACTTCTGAACGGAGTCTCGGATGGAAAATATGAGACAGCCGTTGCATTTAGAATGATGCGTTTACCCTAGGGGTGACCTTACTTTTGTTCGCATCGGGCGTCGGGTCTGAGGCGGGTTTGGCGCCGGCGGGCGGCTGATATAAATATCAGCGCCCCCCCTTATCGTTCCACTCGACGTTCTTCATCGTTCTTCGCCGCCACTCCGCCGAATTGAGCAAATGAAGCACCCACGAGTTCGGAATTCGATGGTGGACGTTCCAGGAGCGCACATCAAAAGCTCTAGAGCGCGGATCTAAGGCAGAACGTCGGCGTTTCGCCCGTGAGGTAGACAGATTTGAGTTTTAACCCCCGATCCTGTTTTTTCTGCGTTTTTCTGCAAATTGAAGTCGTAGCAGTATAGATCGGGTCCCGAGGGTTGGGTAGACGCCTCCAGATCGTAAAACGGACCATCGGGATGCCCCCGGAGGTCCGCGGAAGATCCGCCGGCGGAGCCGCGGCTGAGTGGCGGCGGCCTGCAGCCCAGGGCGGCGGCGTGCGGCGGAGGGCCGCCGGCCAGGGCGGGCTGGCGGCGGCCGGTCTGGCCTATTTTACCATACGGAGGTCTTTAAACCCCCGTAACTTGCAATTCGGGAGCCGGATTTGCGCTCCGTTTGCGGCGCCGCGACCCTGACGATGAGGCGAACCCTCCGGTGTAGGTTTGAGGGTTTAAAGGTTCGGGATCGTGGGCGGGGAGCTAAAAACGTCGTAAAAAAATAATATTGTTTTATTATTTTACGACTTCGGTCCGTTGTAACTTCTACCCGGAGCGTCCGATTGACGTGCCGTCCGTGGCGTTGAGACCCTGATGGTACGATGGACTTTTAGAGATGGTTTTCGGGTGTCGGGACTGAGAACGGGGTGCGAGACCCACGAGGTCGGGGTTTGGCGTTCGCGGTGAAACGCAGCTTTTGCACCAGGAGTTCGATTTTGGCGGATGACTAGTCGATCCTGTGTGTTTTTCCGAGAGGATCGCAATGGTGCGATCCGTTCGATGAGTTTTGGAATCCAGGCGTGGGCCCCACTCGAGCTAGTTTCGGTGAATAGTACTTTTTTCACCGGGTGTCCGTTTCGGGCGAGCGAGTAGTTGATTCAGCTTGTTTTTCCGAGGGGATCGCTGTGGTATGGTCCGCTCGATGGGTTTCGGGATCGTTGTGTGGGCCCCACATGAACTAGCTACGGTGAATAGTGCCTTTTTCACCGGTGCTCTGTTTCGGGGGAGTAAACAGCCTATCCTGCGTGTTTTTCCACATGGAAAGCGATGGTGGCCTCGGTATTGGCCTAGGAGGTGCGCATTGTGGCATTGTGGCGGGTCGCCCGGGTTAGCGACGTTTGGACTAGCAGTGGTTGAGGGTTCTCCCTTGGTTCGTTCCTACGAGGGTTCGTGTGGCATCACAACCTTCGTATTGGTTTGTGATCCTCTCGATGGGATTTTTAAACTGTTAGAGTTGTGGTATCCCTCTGATGGGCCGGAGCGGGTCCTCTAGCATTCTTTACCCTAGATCGGGTTCTTGGTATCGATGTGATCGCTTATTCACAGGCGGCGATCCCCTATCTAGCAGGTTAACCCCGTAGGGTTTCTGGCATCATCGGGAATATGATCCCCTATGCGGTGGGTCGTGCACAGTAGGGTTGTGGCATCGTCGAGTTTATTATCCCCTACTCAGCATGATGTTTATAGTAGGGTTGTGGTATCGTTGGTTATACGATCCCCTACTAAGCGCTTGGTGTTGGTAGGGTTGCGGTATCATTGGTTATGCGATCCCCTACTCAACGCGTGGTTTCGGTAGGGTTGTGGTATCATCGGTTTGATCCCCTACATCGTGAGTTATACCAGATAGGGTTCCAGTATCGTCGCGTCCATCTTTATATGGACGATGATCCTCTATCTGAGTGTGAAGCTTCTGTCGAGTGCCAGATCGGGATGTGGTATTCCCTAGCGGATCCTGGGTGTGATCCCCTATCTGTGAGAACTAAGTATGCCAGATCGGGTCGTGGTATCCCCCAGCGGACCCTGGGAGTGATCCCCTATCTGTGAGCTACGTATACCGGAGTGGGTCTTGGTATCCCCTAGCGGACCCTAGCGGCGATCCCCTATCCAAGGAGTTTGGTGGTTATGGTGTTTCAGCGATGTTTCCTCAGTGATGTTATCCGACAAGCGTGGTCTCTCGGGTGAGCGCCTGAGATGTTTGTTTGGGACCCGGTGGAGTGTATCTCTCGGATGAGTGCCATCTGGTATGACAGTGCTCGTGTGGTGTACTCTCCTGGTTGGGGGAAGTTGCTGGTGATGAGGTCGGTACCTCTTGTGGCTTTGTGGCGTGAGCTGTGTATATCTGGATTGTTCAAGGTGTACGTATGGGCATACACCGGAGCTGAGTTGAGCTGACTAGTTGTGTTTAGCCGAGGATGGTCACGAGATGGAGTTTCTCTCTCATCTGGCTTCCCTCTGGCAGGGTTGAGAGGACTGTTGCCTTTCAGTTTCTCCCTTGGGTTTTGGGTTTTTGGGGTGCCTACTGAGTATGTTTATACTCACCCCTGCACGGGCTTTGCCCGCACATGTTTGTGCCTTGTGCAGACCACGGGCCTTTTGACGGAGTCCCAAGAGGACCCGGAGCAGGCGAAGCTTAGTGAGCGATTTGAACAGGGTGTTTACCGGAGCTGTGCCGAGGGAGTTTTCCGGCAGGTGTTTGTGGCAGCGTTCCCCTTCTTCAGAGCAGGTTGGATGCGCTTTGTAGTTTTCTTTTGGTGGGCCCTGTTTTTCCCTTTGTACTCCTATTGTTGCACTCTGGTTTGGGATAGATTGTATGCATGCTTTTACTTTTCAGTTTCTATATCTCTGCATTGTTGCATAGAGGTGTTTGTGGGTGCGTATGTACAGGTACCTTAGGCTGATGCCTCCCATGTGTGTGATAGCCTACTCGGCGCTGGTCGCCAGCCCCTGGCCTATTGGAGGCGGGTTTGGGGAGTCACGGCTCGAGCCCCATTGGGTCGGGTCGTGACAATTACATAGGCACTAGATATAGGGTATCACTTCCTCAAGAATAAAATAGTTTATTAGTCTTGGTAAACTGGATACATACTTGAATTTCAAATACATTTGAAAACATCAAATAAAAAAAGTGTTTTCCTTGAGAATGTTATTATTCATCCTAGGGTGTCCCTATGTATAAACAACAACACACTTCCCATTATCTTGAGGAGAATAAAACATAAGAAATTGGTGAGATCAGTTGCTCAATAAATGCAAACACACAATGGAATCCTTCTTGAATAAGTAACCATAATAAATTTGGAATGAAAATTTTACAAAACACATGATATTTAATCAATAAACTAACAATAACATGGTAAAAGTAAATAATGATCAAATAAATTAATATATATAATCACATAATATTGAAACATATCCATGGATATTCTTACTAATAGAATAATCACATGGACATCAATAAATGATCTCATAATGAGGAAATTAATGATTCTGGACATTTGAAACTATTAAGACGTTTCACAAGATAATTTAAATGTGTTGGTAGAAACTGGACAAATTTGGCCAACTAATTTTTTTCATGAGACATGTCGATGTATCAAGGGGATATATATAACTATTCCCCACCCATAAATTACTGAGTCTAATGCTTCCTCGTATAAAAGGGGTGAAACATAATCAATATAAATATTTTAATTGGAAAAATAACAAATGAAATTTTAAAACAAACCCCAATCAAATAAATATAATCATAAACCATCTGGAATAATGTGGTGAATTATAAAAAAATTGTTAACAAAATATCCCTTTAACTTTGAAAATCACTTTTTAACAAAAAAAATTAACAAAATATTTTTAAAATAAATTTCATTGAAAATAAAATTTAAAAACTTATAAAATAATCTAAAAAAATGGAGTGTTTATGAAGAATCAAAATTCATCTCATGTAGTAAAATTTAAAATAAAGATTACATTCAATTTTTTTTTGTAAAATCCAAACGGGCCTTGTTTTGAAAACAACATGAATATTTCTAAAATTTTAAAAAAAGAAAAAATGGGTAAAAATATTGTTAAATAATAATTTGTAAAATGTTAAAAACCTTTTTGAAAACATTAAAAATGGATTTTGATAAAATATGATTTTGACCTAAGAGACAAATAAAGTAGGATTTTCTTAAAAACATTTCCTCAATCATATTAAGTAAAAATATATAAAAAATTATACTATGACTTATACAAGCTCATGAATAATTAAATTATAATAAAATAGATTTATTTTAAGATATAAATATCAAATTAATAATCTATGGGATACTTAAACAAAAACATTGCCAAATAATGGTGAGACTGTAAAATAAAGGATTACCACTTTAAAAAAATTGAATCGCAAGACACGTAAAAGAAATAAATTAATATTAATATTTAAAAACCATGAAAATAAAAATATTGATTATATAAATTATCAAAAGGTGAAGTATATACCCCACATAAAGAAATAAGTGGGAAATATGGCGTATGTATCATAGATGTAAAAATGATATGAGAAATCTTTAACTCGAGTTAAACTACCTTTGTATATTTCCAAAACTTATAAATAATAATTATCGGTTTAATATAAATATATTACTAAACCAAACTCATATATTTAATACCATATATTATTTACTTATAGTATTTTACTACTCATTTATTAATAATTATTTATTAAAATTACTATTTTAAGTAATCTTCATAATGTTAAAAATGATATAAATTTCATATATATTCCTTATATATGTATTTATAGTAGCATATTAAAGTTAGAGATAGAAATTGGGTTAAATCATTCCTGAAGATGGTAGGTAGTACGTACGTTTGAACGTTGTTTACATTATTCCCTATAGATGAAACAGATGGAAAATAAATATTAAATAAACTTTTTATAATCATTATTATGTAACATATAAAATATATATTAATAAAACACATCCTTATTAATATCCATGTAAAAATAAAATGAAAAACATTTCACATTGTGATATAGAGATGATAGACACACATATACCCGAGTGATGTAATTGTTTTCTAATTTATTGGAAGGTAAGAAGTTATATGTGATATTATATTTAAATAAGTATTTTTAGTTTATAAATATCAAATATATTTATTATTTTTAACCTTAATACCTTCCATGTAAAGCATAAGAAAAAATAAAACCACATCGCCTCTTGTGGTGGTAGTTTGTTGTGCACACGAGAAATTTTATCACATCCCCAACAGAATGGAAATTAAGAAAGTATATGTTATATGATAAAAAAAGAGTATAAAAATTTCATAAATATTACATAATTTTTTTAATCCTCTAATTATATCCATCCTTGAAAGCTATTTTTGGAAAATGAATTGCATCGGTTTGTGAGGCGGTTGTCCTCCGTAAGCACGATTGACAGTTTCATTTCTCATTTGATAGAATTGGAGAATGATTTAGGTTATTACATTAAAATATAAAAAAATACATCAATAGTGGATATTTTTTTATTATTTAATAATATTTTAATAACATTATAAGGAGTTAGAAGAAAATTTGAATTGAAAATGCATAGTTAAAGATATTACCACTTCTTCAGAAACCCTCTTTAGGCTTAACATAAATCGTTTCTAGATTAGATTAATGATCTAAAAATGGACTATATATTGTGGTGATGGATGTAATTAAGGTACTTGGGTAGGTATTTACCAAAACAAGGGTTCTTAAAGAGTTAAGATGGGATGAAAAAGTGTGCCCTTTTATAAGTCGGGGATAGGGAACACGTGGAATTTTTAGAAAGATAATGTGATACCCAAGTTTTTTTCATGCTAAAAGCCTCAAAAAAATTTATTATTGAATATAAAAAATTATAGAGTTGAAATATGTACATGAAATTGGGTTTTCAAAAGTTTTAAGTCATTTTAATCATCATCTTGTTCGTTTAACCATCGGTAAACCAAATTTTAACTTAGCCGTAGTAATTAATTTTTTCTATTTTCACTATTAATTATGGTAAAAATTTGGAGTTATTTGATAATATAAATTAGTATAATTTCAAATATTTACTATGTTTTTTAAAATTCAACCCATATAAGTTGAACAATTCAATTAGAAATTAAACCCTATACATGACAAAAGTGCGATTTTCTAAAGAGAAAATTATAATGAGTATAAAGTCTCTTAATATAAAAATTTACAAATTAAATTGATTAAAATAGAACATAAATTAGTTAAATTATAATATAATTGAAAAAAATTTATTTTAAAACTAATTTAAAATATATTTTAACTTTCTGCATAATTTAAATGAAAATGCAGTTTTCAATAAAAATCTATATTTTTTTATTATTCATCAAATAAATTAATCTTTTTATAAATTTATAAAAAAACACCTAAAGATATTTTGAAATATATATAAAAAACAATTTTATTAATTAGATTTTTTTTTATAAAATTGGAAAAAAATAATGTTAATTTTGTTCACAAGGAGCGAATAAACCTGCTTTAAAAAAATACTATTTTAAAATTATTATTTTTATTTCAAATGACTATTATTTTATTTCTAATCAATAGATAACAATTTAATTTATTTTATACATTTGTAAAACATATTATTTTCATAATTTAGTTATTAATATTCAAACCCACCAACTTAACTTCTTGATTATTTATAATGTTTAAATAATAATATTTTAATAGATTTTCAAATTCCATTCAAACCCTGTGTTGTGTGCATAGAATGATATCAGGAGGATTGAATTTATTTAAAATGAAATATATCATAAATTATCAAGGTGTTACATTCACATAAATGATCTGGGTTGCGTGTCATATACACTATCAAATATAATGTTCCTCTTTTAAAATCTAGTGGTGTTACATATTTAATTTTCATAAATGAAATTCTTTGATTTATGAATAATGAAAAACAATGACATAATTTTTCAATGATGTTTCATTAACAAGGATTAAATGCTGGGGTATTGAATATGATCATATATTATCATATTCTTAACCATAAATGATACCGATCAGATATCAATGGACATGCCTATTAAACTCTATAAGAAAAGAATGAAAAGTCAATGTTTTTTTGAATCTTATGGGAGTGTTATTTTAAGGATAAATATTAAAGGAATTGGTATAAAGTTTACTCAAATTGTAGATACTAAGATATTATTTTACTCAACATATTTAAACTTACTAGGTGTATAATCCCGTGTTTTGAACCGAAATAAAATAAAGAGGGTTTTTAACTTTTTCATTTACTAAACCAGCTGTTTTTAAAATTGAGATTCATAACCAATTCCTTAGTGTTGGAACACTTATATGTGTTGTTTTTGGAATTTGTTGAAGGCATGATAAGTATCCCATGTGGACCGAGAAGTTTTGGGAGTTTCGAAGGTGAAAACATCAGGTTTTTTAAGAAAGTATAGGGCGCAGGGTTTGCGCCCTGTCTGTTAAATCATGTGTCCCATTGCAGGTAACCATGAAACCCATTTTTAAAAGGGGTAGTGGCTTCACACACAGGATGTGCACGGTTTCCTAAATCGTTCATCTAGCTCATGCAGGGTGTGTCTTCAAGGTAGTGTGGTTTTTCACGATTAGTGCATGGTTTTCCAAACTATGCCGCTTAACCGTGCGCGACCACTATTTTAAGATTTTAATTATTTAAACATCTAATTAAAATTAAAACCCAAAACTAAAATACCCCAAACTCCCCTATTTCCCTAATATCGAGATGCACCAGAGGGTGCTCCCCTTCGCCTCGTGCTCGGACCCCCTCCCGACTCCCCCTTCGACCATTGTTTCCTTCCAATTTCTTCATGCTTCTTCCTTGAATCATCATGGTAAAATCTTCTTCCTTAGTTTCCTTATTTTTCGTGTATGATTTTGTCCTCATATTCAACTCGCAAGTTTCGGGCGAACCCTAGGGCTTTAGGGATACTCTTATTTTTTTGGTTTTCTCTAGTTCTAGGTTGTTTAAAATGGTCACTTAGGAATCGTGTGTGCACATTCTGACAACTGCCGCCAAAGGTGAGGCAGTTCGGGTGGTTTTGGTCTACCGAATATTTTTCAGGGTAAGGTTTATTACTTCTTCCTTGTTTTAAATCACTTTAAATAAAAAATTTATGTGTCCTTGACTCCTTTTTATTAAATCGGTAGGGTGTTGAGTTGTTACAGGCAGTTTCACTTTGTTTTGGTTCATTGCCGAAGTGGACGGCTTGGTTCCAACTTGAGGTAGCGTCCGTTTTCAAGTCCTCAATTTTTATAAATTCATTAATAATTTTTCTTAATATAATCTTGTTAAAAATTAATTCATGAAAAGAAGAATTATTTCTAATGCTTATGAAAAGTGAATTTAACATGTTCATGATATAATTGTTAAATGTATTAAATAATTTATTGATAAAAAATATCATGTTTTTATAATAAAACCCCTCCAACGGAGGTGCGTAGACTTCAAGATAAAAATTAGTGGTTATACCTTGATTTCTTGACATTTCATGTTTATAATTCTTATGCCTTGATTTTAAGTTGGAATATGGCATGTTTAAGACATTTCCCTAATGGAATTATAAATACTGAGTTTCCTCTTTTAAAATGATTAAAGGACCAAAGCACCATCTAAGTGTTTTTTATGGTTTTTAGATTTGAATTACCTATGTAGGTAATTTCATTTATCCATGGTATTTAGATCCTTATAAATTCAATTTATAAGTTTGGTAAATGGAATGAGTTGATTTAAATGAATGGTTAATGATTAATTATTGATGCTCAAATGAATTTCGAAAATAGTTTTCAAATGTTTTCAATTCTAATAACACCTTGGGTGACATGTGGGTTCCCATGTATGAATGAAATTATAGGCTCAATGGGTTTTCATACTCATACCTTGGGAGATACCAAGATTCCCATGTAGGAATTCCATGGAAGGACCCTGGTTCCTGAGAGAATAATTGGTTCAATGTCTATGGAAACCCTTACCATGTTAAGGGACGGTAATGGTGTGAACCTTGAATTTTGAAAATGCCTTTATAGATTTTAAATAAATTGTTGCAATGCTACTTGACCATTACACACTAATAGAAGGCAATGCTTGAACTAATAAACAAATTATTTCAATGCTACTTGACCTTTCCACACTATTTGATGGCAAGGCATGGACAAAAATGAATCAGTACATGACATCTTTATTAGATAGGAATGGGTAGACTCGATCTTTTCATGGTTTCTGATCGGAGAATACCACGAGCACTCATGTACCCCATTCCAAATTCAAGGATGGGTTAGTATGGTTTAGACTCTCCTTGATCTTTTTCCTTGTATTATCTTTGGATGCCTGGTATACTACTATTGGGTCCCCATGTAGTACATGAGGATACCTTGGATACACTCCTTGGATCCACCATTGACAAGTAGGTGACTTGGATACACTCCTTGGACCCAGTCCTTGCTTAGCCCCATTTTATTTTGGATGCACTCCTTGGACTCGGTAGGGGTATTATTGTGGAATACCTTGAATTACATCCTTGGATTACACTCTTACCTCTTAGTTAGACTCATATACTACTGAGTTAGCTTTTCGTCAGATCTATGTTACCTTGGTTATTACCCTAGAAATCCCTCACTGGATCTCTTTGTATGGTTTCCTTGTAAAATCTTGGGACATCATTTATAAATACCATCATAGGATGCCTTGGATAAACTCCTTGGGTCCAACATTTACAATTAGGTGGAATTTTATAATCCCATCAAGCTCGGTCATTGCTTAGCCTCTTTTTACCTTTGAGGAAACTCCTTGGACTTGTAGGTGACCTATTCACATGTGACATATGAATAAATTGGTAATAATCAATTTATGAACTGATTACATGTCCTAACATCAGCTGAGGGCTGAATCAGGTACATGTTTATTTAGTTATAATGTACTGGTTACATTATTTATTCATGTTTACACCATGTTTAATTTATATTAAACTATACAGGTTGGGTTAGACACCGGTGGTGTCGGCCTACTGAGATATATATCTCACACCTCACTTGGGCCACCATTGCTCTAGGTTACCCAAGCAGACCTTTCTTGTTTGTAGGGCATTGGACCTTCCTTGTTGTTGTTTGATTGTACCTAAGTGTTAGGAGCAAAGTACTGAGATGGAGTTTAGGATTCTTGTGGAGATCTCCATTGGGCTTTTAATTCTCTTCTTACTTGATTCCTACACTTTATTGTATTGAAAATCATGTTTTATTGTTTACTGATTTCCATCATGTTTCAATACCATATCACACATTCCTTTACTGTATAAACTGGAATTGGCCAATTTTGTTCATTTATATGAAATCTGACTTTGGCTACTTTGTTGTTGCTGTTTACTACTTCTGCTGTTTATTATTATTTACTCTATTATACCGCTGCGAAAATATGATAATAGGTTATAGTATCCCCACTAACATTCCTTACACCCTTTCTTCTAGTCAGAAGCCTTTGACATATGGGGTGGAGCGCTTGAAGTCATGTGGATACCGGTCCAGCCACCGTCTTAAAGGTGATCTGATTTGGGACATTACGAAGTGGTACTAGAGGTGGTTTCCCCTTTTGACTTACTGTTTTGGGGTGGTAGATAGGATACGAGGAAAGTGTCGGCACTTGGTTAATAGTTCTTCTTGGGACTGATCACCCCACATACGAGTAATTAATAAGTGTCAAGGGCTTGGATTTCTATTTATGTTGTTCTTTGTTACAATTGGTATGATTTTAAAAAGATTGATGGTGTAAATTCTGATGCTTATAGTTTACAGAATTATGAGTATTACCTTTGGCTTGTTATGGGGGGGATAAAACATACATGAATCATATTAGGCACTTATACATACAAATTCCCTTCATATATTCCAAGCCATGTAGTTTCATTAGTAGGTTTTCTGCAATGTATAATTTTGTTCCTTATAAATATTCCATACTTAGGTTTATACCTATTAAGGTAATACATTATCATTCTGACTATGCTTACTCTTTGTTATCGCATTCTCCTATGATTAAATTTCCATGATTTTGTGATTATAGTTTTTTTCTTTGTGTTAGATGCTTATAGTGACATGACATGCTAGATTACATTGATATATGTAATTATAATGGGATTCAGTTTTCAGGAGTAAGGTGTATGGGCGCCTTATAGCTGGGAAAAGGTAACCTGTGTACCATTGTGAAAAGGCTGCTAAATTCAATTGTTAAGTGATGTTCATTTTGACTAAAGGGATCCAGATGCCAAACTGTAAAGTGTATGGGCAATTTTTAAGTTAGTATATTTACACACATATAAATTGGACCGTTATGTTTGATTGTGTTAAATTCTGAGTTGACATTTGTACCGATTAATGGGAGCCAATTTTCAATCCATAAAGTGTATGGGCGCTTCAATAATAGGGAAATGGAAACCCATATTAAATTAAATGGAATGAGGCCTTGTGAAATTCTTATAAATGTGAAATATATTTAGTGTTGATCTAAAATCAAATGGATAGCATTCAAAATGCATCTGGATCCAAGTAAGTCAGTCAAAAAATGTTTTAATGAGATGACCCATTTGGGTGTTTAATATTTTTATAATTGTGCATTTTCTAGTGGGTTGCTTTATAGAGAACCCATGTTGGTTAAAATGGGACCCTCGTAGGTCACCTTATCTACTTAAAAAATAATTTATTTTGATAAGTTGTCTAAAAATGATGGGTTTTCAACTAATGTAAATTTTTTTTAAATGGGAGTTTTATATAACTTTCCTATTTTTCTCTTTGGGCGTTAAACAAAAAAAAAGTTCCTTGTGATTTGTTTTTAAAATGGTACCTCAGTGTTTTGATTAAATATTTTGATGATTAAACAGCTAAATGAGATTAAATATAACAGGCTTTGTTATGGAACCAATATAGGTGTCCACTATTAAAAAACACTCATGTAAGGGTGGTTTGGACTTCTCTTTGAGTTGCTCTAAAATAGAAGCATGATTAATTTCCATAGGCATTCCTTTCCATATAAATGGATTTATGATTGTCTTTTGAGCCTAGTAAATTTTTATTGGCATGAACCGGTGTTAAGTTTGAAACATGTTCTTTGTATGATGCTAACGCGAGGTAGGTAGCACCCTCATAACATAAATGTCTTACTAGTGCTGTGACTTTTCTCACTTTCAGTGCCGTTTGAAGGTAGTTGTCCACAAGTAGGACATTCAGTTTTAAATTGACACCCTTGTTTGGATGGGTCTTCATGTCTTTTCTTGACCATGTTATGGGTTTGAGCATTGAGTAATGCTCTTGTTTAGCTGGTTAGACGTGCCTCAGGCGTGGTCAGCTGTACTGTAGTTCATTTAACCCTTTCTCTTCTTAGTAATGAACGACTGGTTATGCCATCATCCAGGATGATGGTCGTATTATCAAATACGACTCTATAATAAATCTTCTTGTAATGTTGAGTACAGTCTTATGTTATCTCCAAGTAGAGTGGCTTGAGCATTAAAGAATCAGTTCCATTCCAATATTCAGACTGGATTTCAAAATACTCTTGTGTTTTAACACACCGGTCTCTTTGTTATAATCTATCGTGCTTATGAGCAGTTAGTTTTCCTTCATTTTCTGTCTAGGACACTCCTATGGTGGGTAGTTTCATTTTTAACCTCTTAAATGTATCCTTACATATAGAAGGAGCACAACATAATGGGACCATTGGGAATTGGTCAAGTTATCTAGAATTCCATTGAGGCTTGAAAGTCTTAAATATTGTCAACGCTTGTTAGAAAGAACGACCTTGTTTTAATTTGACTATTTTACCTTCTAGTTTCATGGATTTTTTTACTAGAAACCCCATCAAAAATACTCTTAGTGTACTCTTCTTAAAATACGAGCATGTCCCCTATGTTGACATCATCCTCAATGCACTACGAGGGTGTCAGTTTTACACTATGATAAATCTTTAAAAGCGATTGATCTTTTTGGATGATCTTTGTCAGTGTTGCATGCGAAGCATGGTTCTCATTGAGGCTTGGTATGTCCTGAGTGATTCCTGGGTTCCCAAGTAGGAATTCCTTGTTCGAACTCACAGACTTCATATTTTCCTTTTGTTTTGGGTTGACTGCCTAATCCATACTTCTACAATATATGTCGACCAAGTGGCTTGACTAATTCTATATTCCTTTAGTTAAATTTTTACAGTTGTAAGGATCTATTTTAAAGAACGTTTCTAGGTGAAGACTACTGTAGTCACAAGATTGGGAGTTTCTTCTGAGAGATCATGCTCGGTCAGTTCGATTAGGTCAATTGGAATTCGACCATTTCCTTTTTAATGAAATCATTCCATGAGTTTTCTAAGAACACTTAGAGTTGTGACTTGTACAAAAATTCTGATGGTGGAGGTAATGTGGCATGGAATTTCTCCCTTAAGATAATGCATATGGTGGGAGGCCCCATCAGTCAAATTTTTATCGAGAATTTGACTAGATCATGTCTTTTTCTAAATGGCCACATGTAAGCTTTGTTTATGTGTTTATGTCTAACTTTGAGTGTTGGCTCAGGTTGTAAAGGCTAAAGTGTAGAGTGCATTGGAAATGCATAAGGTTCATTTGGAATTGGTAACAAAATGAAACCATTTGAACGAAACTTCATGACCCTTATAGATTGGGTGAAATTTACATCATTCCCAAAGGATTCTTGGGGATGAGAAGTTTTTTAGATGGGTAGATTGTAGAATCTCGTGTTTTGAACCTGACTAAAATATGGATGTTTTTGAACTTTTTCGTTTACTAAACATGTTGTTTTTTAAAATGATATTTTGAACTAAATTATGAGTGTTGGAACACTTATAGGTGTTGTATTTGGACTTGGGTGAATTCTCGAGAAGTCTCCTAAGTAGCTCGAGAAGTTTCTCGAGTGACAAACTGGAAAAACATCATTTTTTTATGATAGTATAGGGCATACGGTTTGCGCACAGTATGCTAAACCATGCGGCCCATTCCAGGTAACCGTGCGACCCCTTTTTAAAAGGGACAATGACTTTATGCATGGGTTGGACACGGTTTCCTAAATTATGTGCCTAGCCTATGTTGGAAGTATCTTAAAGGTAGTGGGTTACCACACGGTTGGTGCATGGTTTTCCAAACCACAGGCTTTAACTGTGCGCAACAACCTATTTTGGGATTTTAATTATTTTAATATTTAATTAAAATTAAAACCTCAATCTAAAATACCCCAAACTCCCCTCTCACCTTCAGATTATGATGCACCATGGGGTTCTCCCGTACGCCTCGTTCTCGGACCCCCTTCCGACTCCTCCTCTGACCACCGTTTCCATTCAATTTCATCATGATTCTTCCTCGAATAATCATGGTACGATCTTCTTCCCCTGTTTCCATCCATTTCTTGGTCTATATTAGCCTCTTCTTTGAACCACAAGTTTAATCTGAACCCTAGGGCTTTAGGGATAATCTGATTTTTGGTTTTCTCTTATTCTAAGTTGCTGAAAATGGTCTCTTAGGATACGTGGGTGCGTGTTTTGACAATCGCCACCAAAGGAGAGGCGGTTCGGGTGGTTTCGGTCTGCCAAAAATGTTTTGGGATATGTTTTATACCTTCTTCCTTGTTTACACCTATTTAATTAAGACATTTATGTGTCCTTGACTCCCTTTTAATAAATAGGTAGGGCATTGAGTTATTACGGGTGGTTTCACTTTGTTTTGGTTTGTCACCGAAGTGGACAACCTGGTTCCACCTTGAGGTAGGGACCATTTCCAAGTACTCAATTTTTATAAATGCATTAATAATTTTTTGTATTTTAATCTTATTATAAATTAATTCATGCAATGAAGTTTTATGTCTAATGATTATGAAAATTGAATTTATCATGTTCGTGATTTAAATGTTAAATGTTTTAAATGATTTGTTTCTAAACAATATTATGTTTTTATAATAAAACCCCTTCAGTAGAGGTGGGCTCCCTTCAAGAAAAAAATTAGTGGTCGTACCTTTCTTGCTTGAATTTTCTTGTTTACAATTATTATGACTTGATGTTAGGTTGGAATATGACATGTTTTGCACATGGTTCTAATGGAATTAGAAACTCCGAGTTTCCTCTTTTAAAATGATTAAAGTACCAAAGCTCCATCTAAGTGTTTGGTCTGGATTTTAGAATAGAATATCCCATGTAGGTAATTTCCCTTTTCCATGGACACTTGGAGCCTTATAAATGAAATTTACATGTTTGGTAAATGGAATGATTTGAGTTAAATGAATGGTTAATGCTTAATTATTGACCCTCAAATAAATTTCTGAAATTGTTTCAAATGTTTTAAATGCTAATAACACTTTGGGTAACATGTGGGTTCCCATGTAGAAATGCCAGGATGGACTCAATGGGTTTTTATACTCATACATTGGGAGATACATGGATTCCCATGTAATAATTCCATGGACAGAACTAGGTTCATGATAGATTAATTGTTTCCACATCCATGCCAACTCTTATCATATTAAGGGAAGGTAACAGTGTGGACCTTGACTTTTGAAAATGCCTTAATAAATTTTAAATGAATGGTTATAATGATACATGACCTTTCCACACTAATGGAAGGAAATGAATGAACCAATAAACAAATGGTTGTAATGGAAATTGTCCTTTCCATACTAATGGATGGAAAGGCTTGGATGAAAATGAATCAATACATGACTTCTTTATTAGATAGGAATGGTTAGACTCGATCTTGTCATGGTTTCTGATTAGAGAATACCATGAGCACTCATATACCCCATTCCAAATTCAAGTATGGGTTTCTATGTTTCAAACACTCCTAGATCCCATTCCTTGTCTTATCTTTGGATGCTCATTATACTAACATTGGGTCCCTATATAGTACTACATGATACCTTGGATACACTCCTTGGATCTAACAATGACAAGTAGGTTCCTTGGATACACTCCTTGGTCCCAGTCCTTTCTTATCCCTATTTAACCATGGATTCACTTTTTTGACTTAGTAGGAGCCTTATTGAGGAGTTACATGGATTACGCTCCATGGATTACACTCTTACCCCTTAGCTAGATTCAAATAAAACTGAGTTAGCTTTCTATTATATCTATGTTACCCTGGTTACTACCCTGTAATTCCCTCACTTGATATCATTACTCTATTTCCTGCTAATTACAACTAATTACCACTAATTACGACTAATTATTAATAATTATCACTGATTATTACTATTTGTTACTAATTATTTCTAATTGTTACTATTTATTCCTAATTATTATTAATTATTACTATTCATTACTATTTATTACTATTTATTACTATTTATAAATAATTATTCTTAATTATCACCAATTATCACTAATTATTACTAATTATCACTAATTATCCATAATTATTTCTATTTATTGCTAATTATTACTAATTATTACTAATTTTTACTAATTATTAGTATTTGCTAATAATTATTAATAATTATTATTAATTACCGCTCATTAGTGGTAATTACTTCTCATTAGTGGTAATTACCGCAATTTATTACTATTTATTACTATTTATTACATAAGCATTACTAATTATTGGTAATTATTACTAATTATTACTAATTATTATTAACTATTCATATTTATTCCAAATTATTACTAGTTATTACTAATTGCACCTAATTATTAATATTTGTTACTATTTATTACTAATTATCACTAATTATTAGTAATTATCCCTAATTATAAATAATTATCAATAATTATCACTAATTATTATTATTTTTTACTAATTATTACTATTTAGTTGTATTTATTACTAATTATTACTATTTATTACAAATTTTTACTAAACATTATTAATTATTTCTAATTATTTCTATTTATTACTATTTATTACTATTTAATAATATTTATTACCAATTATTAATATTTATTACTAATTATTACTAATTATTACTAATTATTACTCATTATTACTTCTTATTACTATTTTTTACTATTTGTTACTGATTATTAATATTTTTAGTAATTATTACTAGTTATTTGTAATTATTTTTAATTATCACTATTTTTTAGTAATTATTCTTAATTATCCCTAATTATCACTAATTATTACTAATTATCACTAATTATTATTAATTATTACTATTTCTTACTAATTACTAATATTTGTTACTATTTAGTTCTAATTATTTCTAATTATTACTAATTATTACAAATTTTTACAATTTATTTCTATTTTATAATATTTATTAGTAATTGATAATATTTATTACTAATTATTATTAAATATTACTAATTATTACTAATTATTACAATTTTTTCCTAATTATCACTAATTATTACTAATTATTGCTAATTATTGGTATTTATTACTAATTATAACTAATTATTACTAATTATTACTAAATATTACTAATTTTTCTTAATTATTACTAATTTTTATTAATTATTACTAATTACCAATAATTATTAATAACTGTTTTTTTTCTAATTATCACTAATTATTACTAATTTTTAATAATTTTTACTAATTTTTATTAATTACGACAACTTTTTATTAATTATTAACAATTACCATTAATTATTACTAATTACATTTAAATTTTTATAGTTACCACACTAATTATTACTAATTTTTACTAATCATTACTAATTGTCACTAATTAACATTAATATTTTTTAATGTATAACAATTTACTAATAATTTATATAATATATTACAAATTATTACTAATTGCCACCTGTTATGAATAATTACCACCAATTAGTACTAATTACCACTAATTATTAATTTTTTTACTGATTACAGGTAATTATTAATTATTACAGCTAATTGTTACTAATTACAGAAAATTAAAACAAATTATTACAATTTAAAACTATTTTATTTTAACTGATAACATCAATGCAAATTAAAACTAAATATTTCTAAAAAAATAATGGAAAAATGTCAATTTTAATTATATCTTTTTATTAATAATCTATAATAATTATTACTAATATTAAAAAAATAACAAAGATTTTGAAATTGATTTTTCAGCGGATATAATACTTGAAAGATGATCCTTTTAACATTTGAAACTACAAAAAAAATTAATCTAAAAAAATCAGAGTAGAGAGGGTCATAAAAGTTGAGAGAAGTTTTGAAAGAAAAAAATCGGAGGGGGTATATAAGGGTTTGACCTTTTGCGACGTAGTTATTTGCAATGGGACACCCGACACAAATAGTTAGATGGTTATTAATTGAGGCACAAGTAAAAAATAGTATTTGTGAAGGGACCCCTTATAAATAAGCATATGTACACACATTATTTTCAACAGCGGCGGTTACCCATCGCAAATAATAGAAAACTGGGAAGGGTATTTGCGATGTCACCCGTTGCAAATACCCACCCGCTGACACGTTATTTGATATAGGGAACCACCCCCGTCACAGATAATAGAGAATCAGGAAGGGTATTTGTGATGGGGTTAGCCCCATCGTAAATACCATTCCCACGTTTTGGCGTGCATTGCATATTAAAGGTATTTGCGATAGTCCATCACAAATACATATTTTTTTTATGGATTATTTCTCCAGGACAAAATTCCCATTGCAAATAGTATAATTCAACGAACTTTTTTTGATGGGGCCTATTCCTGTCGCAAAAAACTCATCACAAAAAAAACTGAAATTTCTTTACTGTATATTCCAAGAGAAAGGTAGAGCATGAAGATCACTTTAGGATTGGGATAAAGATCATAAAGAAGGACAAGATGTATGTAAAATTTACTAAGTGTTTATTTTGACTACAAAAAGTCACATTTTTTGGTAATATAATGTCAAATGAGGGTATATCGGTGGATACATCAAAGATGGAGGCTATTAAATGTTGGCCAATACCAACTACAGTAACTAAGATCAGAAGTTTTTTTGGTTTGGATGTATATTATCAACGGATTTTGGAGAACATCTCACAATTATCTAATCGACACACTAGGTTTACTCCAAAGGGATCCAAGTTTCTCTCGATAGTTGAATGCAAGGAAAATTTCAAGGAACTGTATGGAAGGCCAGTCAACACACTTATTCATATATTACCCTATAGTAGTGAAGTGTTTGTAATCTATAATGATGCATTTAAGATGGTATCAGTATGAATTATCTTTCCCAATGGCATGGTTATAACTTATTCTTCATGAAAATTGATGGTTCATGATAATAATTATCCAACTCATGATTTAGAGTTGGCTTAAGTAATTTCTATATTATAGATACGGGGGAAACATATTTTTAGATCTAATTATGATATATATACTGATCAAAAAAATATAAAATATATATTTACATAGAAGGATATTAACATGCACTAGAGACGATGGTTATATTTGATTAAAGATTACGACTACTCTGTACATTACCACCCTAGAAAAGACAACAGGGTGGCTGATGCTTTGAGTCTAAAGGATCATGATAGCCTATCCATAATGAGGATCACAAAAGATCCAACATTTCAATATTTTCAATGGATGGACCTACAAATCCTGAAGGAAGGGGATAAATATCACCTTTCTCAATTGAGTGTACAACCATCTATACAAGGTAAGATTGATGAGGCATTGAAGAATATGTTGATCTATAAAAGATGGTGAGAACTATTCCTGACAATTACAATGATTGTGAGGGAGTAATAATGTTCAAGAAACATGTTTATCTCCCATAGATACCAGTTTCGAAGGAGTTATTATGGGAGGATCGTAGTTATTAATTATCTGTTCATCCTAGATGTATCAATATGTATAGATATTTAAATGAGTATTTATGGTGGGGTGAAATTAAGTGATATATCACATAATTTGTATCCTGGTGCTTTCTATGTTAGTAAGTCAAGGATGAGAGATAAATGTATAAGTGGATGTTGTAATCATTACCCATTCCAGAATGGAAATGGGAAAACATCACCCTTGATTTTGTTGTCAAACTCCCCAAAAATCTAAAGGGAACAATTATATGTGGGTTTTAGTTTATTGCCTTGTGAAGGAAGTGTACTTCATCACTATCAGTGAATTTTTCTATTTATATTATCTTTCAAGGATATAAATTAAGGGGGTGGTAAGATTTCATGGAGTAGCATATTCAATTATATCTAATCGGGATCCTGGAATTAGATTTAAGTTACAAGGAATTCTTTAGAAAGATATTGACATAGATTTGAGTTTCATCACATTTTGTTATCCTATGATAGATGACTAGTTGGAGAAAACAATCCAGACACTAGAGGATATATTGAGATCTTGTTCTATGGATTTCAAAAGTTGTTGGGATTAACATCCTCCTCTATTAGATTTTTTTCATACAAAAATTTCTTTCATTAAATCATTCATATGGATTCTTATAAATCCCTATATGGAAAGAAGTGTAGAAATCCAACATGATGGGATTATTATGGAGAAAGAAATCTATTGGGACCTAATCTAGTTGAGGAAATTACGAAGAAAGTTATATCTATTAAACAACATATCAAGGTACATCAGAATCGATATAAATGTTGTGCTAACAATTTTCAATTTGATTTGAAATTTAAATATTGTGAGAAGGTTTTTCTATGATTATATTATGGTTATGAAATTTTGGATGAAATGAAAGATGAACCCTAGGTATTTTGTTCCCTTTGAGTTTCTTGATCAAGTAAGGATGGTTGATTATCACTTCTATTGAACCTCTCTCGAATCCAAGATATGTTCCATGTATTTCTCATAACAAATTAGATACCTAATCCATAACATTGACTAAAATCAGAGATCATAACCTTGGATCAAGATATTTCTAATAAAGTACAACATATGTAGATTTTGGATCATGGAGAGAAAGTTCTACCAAACAAGTCCACTCACCGGATCAAGGTGTTATGGGGAAACCGCCAACATGAAGAAGCTATATGGGAACTTAGGGATATGATAAGGTAGAAGTATCCCCAGTTTATTATATTAGAGTGACATAATTTTTTAGTAAGAATTAATTTTAATGGAAGTATGATGTAACACCCCTATATTTTATGAAATATATTTTCTCTAATAAATTTATTTTTTTGATAACTTTTATTACATCCAATACCGATTTTTAATAAACCACAATATAATATGTATATTATTATTTAAAATTAACATTTATAACCTAGAAATCAACTTATTGGTATAAATATTAATCATTTTTTTAAATTAAGTATATTTTTTTATATAATGACAACATATTGATAAAAAATACTATATTTTTAGTAAAGCCTTCATGTGCTTCAAAAATTATTTTTCCTTAAAAAAATAATTTTTGTTACTTTTTGTGAAAAAAATAGTAAAAGTAATTTTTTGAAAATTTAAGAAAATTTATTTTATAAAAGAAATCATTTATGAAATCTATACTTCAAAATTATCTTTGTGTGAGTTTTTGAGGTTTTTTTGAAATGATTAATTTTTTTATGAGTTGTAAAGAAATATTGATCTTTATTAAAAACTACCATTTATTTTGAAAATTTTCAAGATATATTTTATTTTCATATAGTTTAAAAATAATTTTTTTTTCCAATTATACATTTATTATTCATTATTTTTCATTTTATTCAATTTCATATTGAATTATTATATTAACACTTTTTAATTTAATGAATACTTTTTCTTTGAAAAACTGTTTTTTAATCGCGTCAATAGGTTTTATCTAAAATTGAAATATTCATATTATATGATGGGACTTTTGAAAATTTTATTAAATATTTTTAATCATCATAATTAATATTATATAATATATTACACTTAATATTTGGTCAAAATTTATAGTGAAAATTATAAAAATTAATTACTGCAGTTAGGGTTAAAAGAGGATTATAGGGGTTAAACTAAAAAGTTAAGGGTGAAAATATCCTAACTACATCTAAAATTACTATTTTGTAAAAATATTTATTACTTATATAATATATGTTTTGATAATTATTCATTTCGGAGCCTTTTATAATGTTTAAAAAATGGAACACCTTTTTCTTTTCAAAAATTCTATGTGTGTTCTCTCCCCCAATTATAAAAGGGAATCCACTCTCCTCTCTTATTCACACTTTGAAAATAGTTTTATTCCAAAATTCCCTACCCAAATTCATTCTTTACTTCCCTCCCCACATCCTAGAGTCCTCATTTTGATTATAATACCCATCTAATAAGGATTTCGTTTCTAACATAAGGATATTGTCCAAAAAGAGGGATCCTTCTTAACTGAGCATTTTTTTTATTTTTCTTCCACCATCATAAAATATTCTTCAACTATGATGATATAATAAAAAATTATCAAATACTGAGATGTTATTGTATTAATTGAATAACTTATTCCCATATCCTCTTCTATTAAATGGGATACAAAACTATCGATTGTGTGTACAATCGAATACCACCTCACAAACCGATGTGATTTTTTCCAACACCACCTCTTACCAATAGATATAACGATTATGGAGTTATTATAGCACATATAACATCATACCTTATAATCAGATGGAAAATGATAACATCACTCATGTGTACGTCAGTATTACCTCTTCCATGAACTGATGTGACAAGTTTTTCAATTTTTTATGAAATAGATGATAATAATGAAATATTAAATGATTATATACGATATAAATTAAATAAAAATGATATTTAAAGGTTAATTAATATTTACCTTTCTTTTTTTCCATTTTTTGAGAAAATGGAAACAAGTTTCGTGCATATGTACGACATACCATCTCCCAGAACAGTGTAATTAATTTTCTATCTATAAATTTAATGGATTATAATAAATAAATATACAATGAATGTATATTATAATTATATCATTGTTAAATTTAGCTTGATTATTTTACCATGATAAAAGTAAAAGTCCAAAATACCAAACAAAAACATACATGAAGTACGAAGTAGTTGTTACATAAAACATGGTTTTAACAAGGAATTGTTAACGAATAGGTAAAAAATGGTCATAAGTAAATCATATATAGTATGATAGATATGAGTATCATTATTTAAAATATGTATAATAAACTATATTTTTATAAAGTATGTTCAAATGTGTAGGAATAAATTTTAGAATTGAGGTAAGGGATTTCAAGTTTCACTTTTATTTTTGGGATACATATGCCATATTCACCATTTTTTTCTTTTTTATTGTATATATACATCCCATTTGACATGTTATATCTTCAATATAAATTTTTCATTATATTTAATGTTTAATTTGATGATTATTCTTTATTGGGTCTTAGGATTCAAAATTTACTTAATTTGTAATCATTTTATTATACCATATCATTTTTTATTAGGATTGTTTATGGTTATGATTACAATGATGAAATATTAAGATATATCTCTCACGATGGATTTTATTATAATATATTAATTTCATTAAAATAAATTGTTCCTATCATTTTCATCACTTTATGAACTTAATATTCTAAAATATTTTTTATAACAAATTTTACTTTATTTCTCTCTTTGGTAGAAAATCATATTTCTTCCATGTCCATGTTTTCTTAAAACAATTTAAAGAATGTTTTTTATATTCTAAAACTATTTCTTAAATAATCTTTTAACCATGTTTGAATTTTATAAAAAAATGGCTTAAATAAATCATCTTAGCATTTTTAAAATGAGTTACTTTTAACTTTTACTAAAAATGTGAAAGGAAATTTTTTTAATGTATATGATATGAGAAGTATTTTATTACATAATGACCAATAAATTTTTTAAATCTCTCATTATGATTTTACAAGTATATTTTAAAAGAAATATTTTTCTATAATGTTATTTGAAATTCTAGTTTTATAAGGTTACTTTGAAAGTGGAAGGTTTATTTTACTCAATAATTATTGTAAGGGATCTTTCAAAATCATTTTCCATATAAGAAGAAATCGTTTAATATTAATTAAGAATTAATAGGGATGAAATCCATTGATACCATCCATGTTCTTTCTCTAGATGGTTTATGAATATAATGAAAAGATGTCTACGAAGCCCGTTTATTTTCATGGGTTTTGATATGATGAGAATTTTATAATATTATGGAACACATATGTATAGTTTTTATTATATGATGGTGGTTAGATTATAACTAAGGATAGTGGTTAAGTATAACCATGGATGGTGGTAACATAATAACCAAGTACTATAGTTACATTATAACCATGTATGGTGGTCTTGTTATAACAAAATAAGGATGGGGTCAATATCTACCTCCAATTTATTAGTTAAAGATTGATATCTCATTAGATTAAAAGAACTATAATGGTGCTTGAAACAAGTTTAGTAAGGGAAGTTTTCCATGTTGATATACTTGAGAGTGAACCATGACTACAGCTATTGTTTGGGGAGTGAACCCAATCCACTATTATAGTCATTGGAGTGAACCATTAAAACTACGATAGTTTAGGGGAGAACCCAATCCATTATGATAGTCTTAGTAATGAAACATGACTATTAAGAAAAAAATTCTTTTCCGTTGTGTATACCATAATTCAATGTATTATGTCTATTTTATGCTTCCATGGATTCTATTCTTTGATTCCATTATGATTCATATCTTATAAAATTCCATAATCTATTCCATTAATCATGTTTATGTTATATGATATATAGGGTATGATTTTCAAATGTTATTCCCATGTTCTAAATCCATTATGCTCATGTTATGTTAAAATCTCCCTCATTTACCCTTACTGAGTAGCCGAGTTCACCTTTTCTTATGTTCCATTTCCATGGCTATGAAGAAAGTTATTATATTTGATTCATCTAGCTACAGATCTAGTTAATAATAACTTAGTGGGAGATGTTATATTTCACTTTTGAACCAATTTTTTTGTATCCAAGTTTCCAAAGGTACTAGACCTATACTATTCTAGCATGGATTGTTATGTTATGTGATGAATATTCAAATATTCTGATGTAATATCTATGTCTGAAAATCGTGGGTTTTGATAAAGAATGATTGAAATTATTAAAAAGTATGAAAATTGGGGTTAATGATTCACTTTGGTTTCTTGTGGAAAAGTTTTAAACATGAAAATAGGTCAGATTTTAGCATATATTGAAATGGATTATAGAGGTTATCAAATCATGGGCTAGATAAATGGTTTTTTTCATGTCGTTTCCTTAACCATGGTGGAAAGTCCACATTAAAACGATGTGCCTAGATTTTCACTTGCTCTTGGATTTGACTCATGCGTTACAAATTGATGAGGGAAAATATTTTGACATGCATGTGAATCTAAGGGTAGGAAAAAGTAGGAGTGTATTGGAAGCTAAAATAGTTGGATCATAGAGAAGGTTTCACCACTAGTTAGCCTTGAGTATTTTAAGGGTTCATGTATGATAATTTATATTAAGCTACAAAAGATGCTAAAATACACATGAGTAGAATAAATCCAATGGAAACTATCAGGACCTGTCCCTCAGAGCCCATGATATGACTACCCAAATCCAACCTTCCCTAGGCCAGGGGCTGGAGACTAGCACCTAAAGGCATATTTCCTAAAAACGGGAAGGCATTGCCTTTATAACCTGTAAACTCACCCAACCAAGCACTAAGAAGGATAAAAGCTCAAAGTAAGACTATATAGTAAATAGGGTGTGTAAAGAAATTTAAAAGGGTCCAGATTATAGCCAAAACGTAAAGTACAAGTAAATTAAAAAGTACAAGTAAAACTAAAAACAACTCCTGTGAACACCTACCAAGGATCCTACCTAAAGGTTAGGTGCAACTCTCGAATGGTCATCTCTATGGTACGCCTCGCCTAAATTTCACCTCTAAGCTACCTCTAGTCCTGGTACCCTCATCTTCAGTCAGTGTTTTCTATCATCTACACCAAACACAATATGGTGATGGCGTAGCCCAAGAAGTGCTGAGTATAATGATACTCAGTAGGGACCCCAAGACCCCACAAGTCTCCTAGAGTTCCACAAAGGAAAGACCACAAAGAAAGAGCCCAAATCTACTTAGGTATATGACCATTCATATACATAATTTATCAAGATATACTCATCTCATACATTTGGGAAGTATACCATGAAGGTAACACCATGAAGTCAAAGTATCACATAGAATACCCTCAATCACAAGAACAAAGTAAAGACAACTCACACTAGGAATTATTCTAGGGGTAGTAACATCCCCAGTCACATCGTCGAACATCTCAGTTGTTGAGAAATCATCCTCTATCAAGTACAGTGGGCCTAACACATCACACAGAGGCGCTTCCAAATAATCTTAGACTGTTGAGGTACTCCTCCTGTCGAGTACCGTGGGTCTGCCACGTCACACAGAGGTGCTCCCCACCATGGGTCTGTCACATCACATAGAGGCGGTCCCCCTTGTGGCCTCATGAGGTAGTCATTTTTTCGAGTACCATGGGTCTACCACGTCACATAGAGGCTCTCCCCACCATGGTTCTTTCACGTCACACAAAGGCACTCCCCACTGGGTCTGTCCAGTCACTCTGAGTCGTAATGGTTAGCAGTCGTCAGATCTCAACCAATCGTGGGGTTCCACACGTAGCGCACTCGGGAGAACCGCTCCCAAACCCATTTTTCATACCTCAACCACCCCAAGGACCGATGAATAAGTCTTCCAAAGGTCTTACATGTCTTAAGGGACCCATCTCAATAGACAGCATGTCAATCGGACGCCCGGTCTATAAGCTATTAGCTTTTCCGCTCTGAGGGCCCGGTTGGATTCTGGGTCCAATCCTACCCGGCCATACTCCAACCATATCCAAAACTCAAATGGAGTATACCAAAATTACCTTCTTGATCCAAGGATTCCGGTGTCATAGACGGTTTGTCAAATGGATGCCCAGTTCAGATGTTATAGCCACAAGGGCGTAACTGGGTCCAGATGGGCCCGGGTCTGGTCCGACCCGGTCCGACCGATTCGGCCCGACCCGTCTAGGGATGACCCAAACTAGTTTGGGTCGACCCGGCCTGGGCCAAACCGAACTGGTTAGGGTTAACCTGACCAGATTCGGGTGTGGCCTGGATAGCATGGGAATTAGTGGGACCGGCCCGTTGGGTCGTGGTCTGGCTCGGCCCGCGAAGGGGACGGCCAGGACCAACCCGGTGGCATGGCCCACTGGGTGCACAGTTCACCCAAGCTGGCGCCGAAGGGGGAGTGCCCCCTTCTAGTTTTCCATAATGGTCCATCGAACCGTTCAGCTGTGTGGTACGCGGGACCCGCTGGAGGGGTCCCTCCCGGTCTGGTGTGGTCGGCTGGAAGGCTCGCTGCCCTTCGGCCTCCGCCGCGGCAAAGCGACCGCAACCCCCCTGCTCCATCGGCGGTGTGGACATGTGCCGCCCATTCGCCACGCGGTCGGCCAGATGCCGACCCCTACCCTTCTCCACCGCGTCCGATGGGCAATAACCTCTTACTCATCCGAAGGCACGAACGTGCGCTGCCCCAACTTCCTCACGGCCGACCGGATGCCGACCACTGATTTCTTCTGCGAGCCATTGTGGCTTCATTCCAAGCATAGAAAATTAAACAATCGCATATTCACGATCCTTGTGTCGAGGGCTCCACATCTATATATCGTGCTCAAAAAACTCCATGTTTCCAGCGTCAATAAATATTTGGTAGCCTCTTACCGTGAGCTATTGTGGATTCGTTCTAGGCCTGAAAAACTAAACGATCGTATATTCACGATCCTTGTGTCAAGGGCTCCTTTTCCATATATCACGCACAATAAAACTCTATGTTTCCAGCGTCAATAAATATTAGGCTTTGAATAATTCATAAAGAAGGCACGAAGAATAAAACAAAAGGGGAGCAAGTTTTATGTGCGGGATGATGGCCATATTCATTTGTCCATTGTCATCACGAATTTAGGGTATGAATAATCAATAGAATAAAATTCAACATATATAAAATCCCTACATCAGCCTGCAATAATTATTCCTAATCCCACAAGAAGAAAACATCCACAGATCAACTAGTTAGTGAGTTGATCTACATTCTTCATCTAGAAGAGAATAACATATGAAACAATAATCACATAGATTTAAACCCCTACCTTGTTTCTTGGAGATCGCCTGAGAAAGAAGACATAGTCGATGGAGGGGACGTCGACATTCGTTGCTCTCGCTAGACACTTCCGATCAGGGCTCAAGTGTCATCCTCATTCTTCATTGGAGAATCTCTTTTTTTGGAGAATGTGTTCTCCAATGATCTCCCTCCATGTGATCTCCTTTCCAACAATTCCCCCAAACCTAGGGAAATGTGAGGATCCAACATATAAATTAAACTAATTGAGTTGTCACAACAATTAGGTTTAAGTTGGCACAATTAATTCAGGGGAGAAACCAAGAGTCATCTCCCACATTAAAGAGGTAGTTCAATTGTCTGGTGGTCCCCACCAATAATTTCATAATGGGAGGTTTCAAGCCTAGGTTCTCTCCACCACCAAATTCAAATGGGAGTATTCACAAGGAAAAACAAAATAAAAATGATTTATTTTAATGTTATTTTTTTAATACACCCACGAAAAGTCTAAAAACATACATTCACCATTGACCTACTACGGTCGAGGTAAAGGTATCCTTAAGCGAATATCTGCACTGCGAGTTCAACAGTATCCTCAGATTTCAATTCTGAGCACTGGTTCAAACGTTACAAATCGCCGCTCACGCATTTACTGAACGCACCCCAAAAAAGATCAAGAAATTACTAACAGTAACCCTCAACCCGAGCCGGTCGATATTAGGCTCTTCCCAAGTGAATAATTCCCCAACTAACCCAATGGTACTCTTGTATATCAAATATGAGTTACCATTTAAAAGTTATGGATTTTACAATAAAATAATTGTCATATAATTATTTTATTTACAGCCAAAAACTAACTTTCACTAGTGACCCGCGCCAGCCAATGTTAGCATCTGCCTAAAGAAAGCATACCATCACGAGTTCAGTGGTGGTAAAGGATTTTTAATCCAAGTTACCATCTGGGAGTTATAATAATTTTCAAAATAAAATAACTTTATTTAATTATTTTATTTACGGTTATACCATTTTCGGGTTTTCTCATAGGAGGCCTGTGTCGAATAAACTTAAGTCGCGCCTAGGGTAAACTTTCCATCCGGAATGAAACATTGCCATCATATTTCAGATCCGAGTTACCATTTAAAAGTTATTCCCCTTTTTCAGGAAAACTACTTATTCATGCTAATTTATCCTCAACAAAATTTTGACGGATCATTCAGGGAACACCGGGCCTCAGAATTGCGCGTTGTCAAATTTTTTGGTCTTGAAATATTTCCCCAAAAAATATATGGAATATCCAAGACATTACATTCTCCCCACCTTAAAGGTCTACATCCCCTAAATCCACAACATAAACTAAGGAAACAAATGAGGGTAGTGAGAACAAATCTGGACCTCTCGCTGTCATGTGCTCTTCTAGAGGTTCTCATGCTACCAATGAATGTGCACTAGAGGTATTGATCGCCCATGAAGGACCTGCTTCTATCGATCCTCAATCTCCACCAGAACCTCCAAAAATGTCTCCCCATCATCGATGTATAGATCACCCTAGTTAGTGATGTGATATGGGTCGTGCACGTATCTCCTCAGCTGGGATACGTGGAAAATGTCATGCACCCAGTGAAACTAAAGTTGAAGAGCTAAGCGGTAAGCCACCTCACCAACTATGATGAGGACCTGAAATGGTCCAATGAACCTTGAAGATAATTTTCTACCTCGGCCAAATCTCTACAAACCCCATCAAGGTGAGACCCGTAGAATGATATGGTCACCCTCCTTGAACTCAATATGTCTCTACCTTTTGTTTGTATAGGACTTCTTTCTACTCTGTGCAGTCTCCATCCTCTCCTACATGATCTGCACCTTCTTCGTGCTAGCCTATACCATCTCTAGTCCCACGAGTGCGGACTACCCTGGGTCATTCTAGAATAGAGGTGATTTGAAAGATCACCTGTACAATGCCTGGAATGGTGCCATACCCGATAGTGGAGTGATAAAGGTTGTTGTACGTGAACTCCACCAAAGGGAATTAATCCTCCCAACTGTGGCCAAAATCAATGACGCAAGCACATAGCATGTCCTCAAGGGTCTTAATGGTCCTCTTTGTCTAACCATCTGTCTGAGGATGGAAGGCGGTGCTCAACCGAAGCTGTGTCCCGAACACCTCCTACAAACCCTTCCATAGATAGGAAGTGAAATGTGGATCATGATCAGAGACAATCGTAGATGGAACTCCATGATTCCATACAATCTCATGTATGTAGAGGCATCCCAATCTCTCTACTGATCCCTTCACTCTAATAGGTAGGAAGTGGGCCGACTTGGTGTGTTAATCAACAGTCACCCAGAGAAAATCATGACTCCTGGATGTGCATGGAAGTCCTATCACGAAGTCCATGAAAATCTCATCCCCCTGCCACTATGGCACCTCTAATTGATGAACCAGGCCTGCTGGAACCTGGTGCTCAGCATTCACATGATCACAAGTGAGGCACCGAGAGACAAACTCTGTCATTGCTTTCTTCATTCCCAGCCACCAGTGTTGTCACCGAAGGTCTGTGTACATCTTTTCCACTCCTAGATGTACCGCTAGAGGGGACATATGAGAATCCCTCAACACTTCGTCCCATATCACCACTAGTACCATAGTACATCCTCTGAAGAGAATTACATGCTATCCATCTTCATAAAATCCATTAGGTGTCTGCCGTGAGGATATCTGAGCACGTCGAGCCTCGCAGTCAGTGTCCCCAAGCTGCACCTCCCTAACTCACTGAAGGAGTGGGGGTGTGACTGTCAGAGACTAAAGATAAGTTGCTCCATCTCGATCCACATGGGATAACCGCAAAATGGCCAACTGCTCTATTGCCTCACTTAGCAGTTGTATACCAGATCTCCTGCTGAGTTCATCTTCTACTACATTCCCCTTCCCCAGAGTATAGAATATCTCGAAGTCATAGTCCTGGAGGAACTCAAGACAACACCGCTATCTCAGGTTTCGGTCCTTCTAAGAGGAGATATTCTTGAGACACTTGTGATCAGAGTATACTGTAAAACATTGGCCAATCAAGTTGTGCTGCTACATCTTGAGAGAAAATACAACTGCTACTAAATCTAGGTCGTGGGTAGAATAGTTCTACTTGTCAGTCTCTGTATCAGCTCCTGAAAGCTATGATGACACTTCACCATCAACAGGAAAGGCTCCCCATTTTTCGTCAAAGCTGAAAAGGCTATTGCTACCCCGGATAAGTCTGGTCCAAATCTCCGGTAGTACATAACCAAAGCAGACATCCCTCTTCCTTCAAGGAGGTAATCCTGGAAACATATTTCGAAAAGATTTCCCCATGCTCTGCAACTCATTTTTGGAACTGAAAAATCAAAACTCCTGCTACCATGAGGGTAAATATGGCCGACTCAAGAGTGATCGGCTAAACCATCCTATAAATGAGTTTATCCTATGCCGCTTGGGTTTCCTTTTTCACCGACTAAGGAAAATCCCATTCCAATGTCGTAGGTAAACCACAACCGTTTAGCCTCATACAGTAAATTGGAGTATGAACTGTGGATTTCCAATCCATACCCAAAATAACATCGTAAGGCCTCGACCCTGCCACCAAGAGGTTCCAACCGAAACTCTCACCTCAAGGGTTAGATCACACCGTCAACGTAAGTGTGATTATCGAGTCTCCTTATAAAGAAATCTATAGACGTGAGGGTCAAGTAAATGGATGAATCAGAAACTCTAGGTCTTCGAAAAGATTCGTGGAAGGAAGGAATGATTGGTACCTATTTATATTAATACGGAAGCTAGTAGTAGACACATACCATTCAACGAATCATTCCCAGAGCCCTTGGGTCGCACTCCTTTAATGCATACACCTACTCCCTTCCACTGTCCTCTACCTCCCTGAGCCTGGTGGGGACCACAGATGGGGGGGGGGGGTTGTAACATGTCAAAATATACACCACATGATGCTTCTCTCTTAGCTCTGCTTCCACGTATTTAGCCATACAAATTCATTTTCCCCTACCAATTCTTATTACCAAAACATTTTTACACGCCCATGTCTCTGAGACTGGAGCCAGTTTCCTACTTTTCCTCTACCAACATTCACTGTCTGTATCTTCTCTTCCAATGAACATTCAACCTCAAAGGTTCCCTTTAGCACCCTAACATAGGTAGTAATGCATAGAGGAATAGTGCTGACTCGGACATCCATAAACACACCATGCTTGGATGTCTGATCCCCGAAGCACTGATCGTATCATATTCCTTGAGTACCAGGAATGATCGGTACGCATTGATGAATACTCAGCTATAGAAGCTCTTGAGAAATCTCAACAACCTCCTCAAGAAAGTCCTCATCCACCTGTGAGTCTAGCTTTCCTCAAAACGCGAGGGGTATCTGATGCTAGAACTCGCTTAAGGAACTAACCCTAAATGTGTCTTCTACCGGTACCGCCAGTTGTAACTTCTACCCAATAGGTGGTGGTGCTACTGGTACACCACCTGAAGGTGCCACCATAGTAAGAGGGCCTTGCACTAGAGCCTCATCACTCAGTGGGCCTTCATCATGTACTCTCTCAGGAAACATGGGTGGCTATCTTTGTGGGGGCATCCTATTAAAGAACAGGTGCACCATGGTCATTATGTTTATACTTGGGGAGTTGACTCAAAGTTATCACAAAGAAAAATTATAAAAAACATATGCAATCAGTTTTTTCATGCACTAAGTCCGAAATTAGAATTTAGGGTCCTGGTGTATGGATACGTCGGCCGCCACACCAACACTGGACTCACTAAACTGAAAATCACACTCATCACACTTAACACTCTTTCCATATAGAAAAGATCATAGTTCTAGTTCTTCGGTAGAACCAAACTCCTCTGATACCAATTTGTCATGACCAGTTCCTCGGGGCCCGTGTCGTGACTACCCCAAGCCCTCCTTCCATAGGTTAGAGTCTAGCGACTATCACCGAAAGGTGTATTCCCTAAAAACGGGAAGGAATTTCCTTTATAACCTGTAAACTCACACAACTAAGCACAAAGCAAGACACAAGATCAAAGTAAAAATATATTGTAAACAGGGTGTGTATTGAAATTAAAAAAGGGGCCATAATACAAGACCAACTGTAATGTACAAGTAAACTAAAAAGTAAAAGTAAAAATGAAAACATCTCTGGTGAACACCCGCCAAGGATCCTACCTGAATGGTAGGTGCAGCTCTCGAACGGTCATCTCTGCAGTACGCCTCATCTAAAATCCACCATTAAGCTACCTCCAGTCCTGGTACCCTCGTCCACAGTCAGCACTGTCTATCATCTTCACCAAAAACCACAAGGTGCGGGCGTAGCCCATGTAGGGGTGAGTATTATGATACTCAAAAGGGACCTCGAGACCACATAGGTCTCTTAGAGTTCTACAAGGGATAGACCACCAATAAAGAGCCCAAAAATACTTAGTTATATGCCCATATATATACCTATGTTATCAAGCAGTACTCATCTCATACATGTGGGAATTATACCATGAATGTAACACCACAATGGTGAAGTATCACATAACATAACCTCAATCACAAGCACAAAGTAAAGATAGCTCACACTAGGATTTATTCTAGGGGTAGTAACAAGTAACATCCCTAGTCACATCGTAGAACACCTCAGATGGTAGATAAAACCTCCTCTATCGAGTACAGTGGGCCTGCCGTGTCACGTAGAGGCACTTCCCACTAATCGTGGACTATTGAGGTACTACACTTGTCGCGTACCGTTGGTCTGTCATGTCACAGAGAGGAGCTCCCCACTATGGGTCTTCCGCGTCACACAGAGGTGCTCCCTCTCGTTGCCTACCAAGGTACTCCTCCTGTCAAGTATCGTTGGTCTGTCGCGTCACACAGAGGCACTCCCCACCGTGGGTATTCCGCGTCACACTAAGGCACTCCCCACTAGGAATGTCGATTCACTCTGGGTCGTAATGGTCAGCAGTCGTTAGATCTCAGCCAGTTGTAGGGTTCCACACACAGCGTGCTTGGGAGAACTTCTCCCCAAGCAATCGATCATACCTTAACCACCCCAAAGTCTAAATAAGAAGTATCCCAAAGGTTTTTCATGTCTTAAGGGACCCATCTCAATAGACGACGCTTCAATCAGATGCATGGTCTGTAAGTTATTAGCGTTTCCGCTCTGAGGGCTAGGTTGGATTCGGGGTCCGATCCAACACGGCCATACTTCAACAATATCCAAAACTCAAGTGGAGTATAACAAAAGGACTTTCTTGATCCTAGGATTCTAGGGCCGCAAAAGGTTCATCAAAGGTATGACTGGTTCAAAAGTTATGGCAACGAAGGCGTAACTGGGTCCAGACGGGCTCGGGTCTGGTCCAACCCGTCCCGACCCGGCCTGGGTCGACCCACTCTTTTTTGGGTAAACCCGGCTCGATTCGGGTTTGGCCTGGATGGCATGGGACTTGGATGGCCTGGCCCAGCCTGCGAAGGGGACGTCTCGACCCAGCCCGTTGGCGCAGCCCGCTGTGGCGTGGCCCGCTGGGCACACAGTTTGCCCGAGCTGGCGCCTAATGGGGATCACCCCCCTTTCAGTTTTCCCGAACGGTCTATCAGACCTTCTGACTGGATGGAACGTGGGACCCACCAGAGGGGTCCTGTCCAGTCTAGCACGGTCGGCCAGAAGGTCGGCCGGTCTTCCTCCCAGCGGTGTGGTTGCCTACCACTGCTCCCCCATGTTCGGCCGGAAGTCCAGCTGCCCTTCGGCCTCTGCCATGGCTATGTGGCGACGACCCCCCCTGCTCCATCGACGGTGTGGAATAACACCACTACTCTTCTAGGTGGCTGTCCAGATTCCTGACGCTACCCTACTCCACCGCAGCCGATGGGTCACGACCTCTTTCTCAACTGGAGGCACGGACACGCGCCGACCCACCTTCCTCGTGGCCGACCAGGTGTCGGCTGCCAATTTCTTTCGCGAGCCATTGTGGATTCGTTCCAAGCCCGAAAAATTAAACGATCATATATTCACGATCCTTGTGTCGAGGGCTCCATGTCCATATATCGCGCTCAGTAAAACTCCGTGTTTCTAGCGACAATAAATATTTGGCCGCCTCCTTTCGTGAGCCATTGCAGCTTCGTTCCAAGCCCGAAAAATTAAACGATCGCATATTTGTGATCCTTGTGTTGAGGGATCCATGTCCATATATCACACTCATCAAATATGCATTTTTCCAGCATCAATAAATATAAGGTGTTGAAGAATGCACAAAGAACGCGTGAAGAATAAAAAGAAAGAGGAGCACAGTTTACGTGCTGGATGATGGCCTTGTTCATTTGGATATCATTGTCATGAATTTAGGATATGAATAATCAATTGAATAAAATTTAATGTATTTGAAACCCCTAAATCAACTTGCATTAATTATTCCTAATTCCTCAAGAGGAAATCATCCACAGATCAACTAGTTAGTGAGTTGATCTGCATTCTTCGTTTAGAAGAGAAGAACATGTCAACGAATAATCACACAAATTTAAACCCCTACCTTCTTTCTTAGAGACGAAATGAGGAAGAATACGAAGTCGATAGAGGGGACGTTGGCATCCATCGCTTCAGCAAGACTCTTTCGATCTGGGCTAAAGCGTCATCCTCACTCTTCGTTGGACAATCTCTTTTATTGGAGAACTTTTTTTCCAAAGCTCTCCCTCTAAGTTCTCTCCTTTACAAAAATTCTCCCAACCCAGAGAAAGGTGAGGAGAAAGCATATAAATTAAACTAATTGAGTTGGCACAACAATTATGTTTAAGTTGGCACAATTACTTCGATGGAGAAACCAAGAGTCCCCTCCCACATAAATGAGGGAGTTCAAGTGTCGGGTGGTCCCCGCCATTAATTTTATAATGGGAGGTTTCATGCCCGGGTTGTAATGACCCAAACATTCATTAATTGAAATCCCTCTTGATCTAATTAAATGACTCTTTATGTAAAATGTTTATATAAAATGTAAAATTCTTTAGTTTTATGTTAAGAATTGTGACCTTTTCTAATATACTCATTGAACAATGATCACATGATTAGTATAAATATAGGGTTTAATGAATCCAATTTACTCAGACAAGGGAAGTGACGACCTCATCTATTAGAATTGCCCAATACGAAGCCCATTTGTCAGATCTCATAATAGTGGTCGCATCATTGGTCTTCGCTCTTGACTAATCCCAAGCCGAGCTTCAATAAGTTAAGCTTGAGCGGGACCACCTACGAGTGAAGTGGATGTTGATAGAGATCACCAAGCTTGCAATGTTATCCGAGCCACCCCAAGAGCCTGTCACCATCGCACACATTAATCTTAAGTCTTATGCGGCTATTTTAAGGGGTTATGTAACAAATCCCTAGTACTATGGTTATTTAATTTTTTTTGTATATAATAATGAATATATTTTCATGTTATTTTTGTTTCTTTGTAAATTTTTTTTAAATCTCAAATAGCGTTTTTAGTTAACATTCAACTAAGAAGTATATTTTGATAAATTAATGGATTTTTGTATTAAATAATATTTTAATAAAATATTATCATTATTATTAAATTAATTTTTATTAAATATAAATGATCGTATAATTTTATGAATGCAATTGTAATTTTTATTATGGTTTGAAAACCATTTTTGTCAAAACCCATGAATTTTAGATAAATGTCGTTTTTATTTTAAATGTGAAAATTAACATATTTAAAAAATTATTTAGATAAAATGAATATTATATCTGGAATCAGGACGTTGAAATTATCAAACGGTGAATTTTTCATAATTTTCTAAGACAGTAAAATTTTTGGGTATAAATTAAATACCGTTTAAATATAAAATGTGTTTTACGACATCATAATGACCCAATAGTGATGTAATAAAATAATATAATCCTTATGTTCAGCAAATATATGTTTTACCATTAAAATAATGTGATTTTGGGTTTGTTTGAATTATTTTTCAAAGCATTAATGGACCCTTCAAGGCTTATTAAACATCTTGTCTTTTTAAATTGTTTTCCTTGGGAGTGTGATTCACCTCTACATAAGAAACCCAATTATTTTAAGAATTTCTGACTTCTTCCTTATAAAAAAAATGTCTACTACCCTTTTTCAAAATCCATGGGCAAAAACCATTTGCTGGTTTTTGGTTTGAATTAATTTAATGTGAGGTGTCCCAACCCTAAATAATAAATAATTCCCTCACCTTTCCTATATGAACTCACACATGATCCCACTTTATCCTCACTCAAAGCCATTGGATTTCGTCCAACCTCTGTCTTCCTCTCTCTAGAAGCCTCCCAAGGTGCCCCAAGCTCCCAAGAAGCCTCTCTCAAGCCTTTGGAAGCACACTTTCAAGAAAGGGTTTTTTCTCCCTTTCTCATTTTTGTCCAATATTATTAATGTTGTTATGACCTTTAAATTTCAATTATAAATGTTGGGGTATGGTTTCTCACCTCCCCCATACTTTCCTATTTATGTTTTAATGATGGGAGACCCCTTTATCTCTCATTAAATTCCTCCCATGTACACCCGTAACTATGCCGAAATTCCAAATGGAATTTCTCTCTCCACATTTACATTCAAGAAATTGTTTTGTATCATGAATATAAATTCCATTAAGATTATTGGGACATGTATCTATATGACCCCCTTAAATTCCATTTCATTTAAATATGATGATACACCCCTTTCTATATCATAAACCATTTTTTTGAATTCATACGTCACATCGTTACGCAGCCGAAATTGCACCGATTTTCAAAGCCAATGTCACTATGTAGTAAATATCATGCCCATTTCTCAATCAAGGGTATTCACATTTATGCACATTTAATTATTGATTATAAAGTTCCATGTGTTAATTTCACATTCCTTTATATTGGAATAAATTATTATGTTTTATGAATCCATTTTTTATGATCCATGTGGCACACATACACATGAAATGAAATGTTTAAGAAGGGTGTACCCTTATAGCGCTCCAATGCATTGGGTAAAGTATAGTATCATGATACGTCATGTAAAATGGGTGTTGACTCACTTAAATTCAAGTTCAATGAGTTTTTAATCATGCTTCATGTGCAATGATGATTTACTCATGCTCCATGTGCAATGAGCATTGGCTTATGATAATTCCATGTTAAGTGTTGTTTCCACATTTCCATGATAAGATTATCATGTTTTATCATGCATTTTTTTTATGCTATTATTTTTCCCTATTGATATGCCTATTGTATAACATTTATTGTATTCCTCATTTTATTCCATGATTATTCCCCTACTGGACTTTATAGGTCACCCTTTTCTTATGCAGGTCCTTAAGTTATCCCATGCAATGCTAAGTACGAGGGGATGCAGTGGTCATGTAAAGGAAGCTTTCAATAAAGATATTGTATTTCATGTTTTAAGTTGTTATGTAATGGTCCCAAGACCCAAATACACTAGACCTCTATATCTTCCATGTTGTATCAAGTGAATTTTTTATATAATAAATCGAGTTTATGTTTGAAATAAAAAGCAGTGTTGTCATAGTTGGTATCAGAGGATAGGTTTAGTTATTTTTTGGGATTAGGTTGAGAAAAACCTAGTAAACCCTTAGAGACAAGACTAAGTTTAATAAAAAACATCCCTAAGTTTTTGTGGGTATTGATTAAGTGGTTTATCAAGAAAAGAAATCTCTGTCTAGATACGAGTAGGTAAAGGCGGCTCTGGCAAAGATGTATCCTATGGGTAAAACCCGAAAACACCGCTTTGAGTAAGACTCGAACGGGAACTGGTGCATGACAACGGGCCCTGCTACACTATTGTTTATGAAACTCCCAAGGGATATGATTTGGTAAATTTACTAGCTTAGTATTAACCATTATTAAGGGAAAAAAATTCCCTAAGAATATATGTTAGAAAGTAGATCATGGATAACATAGACTGAAGCAAGTAGATTCATATATTAAGGAAATATGATTCATTTATAAGTCATCAGTTTTGTACTTGTGTTACCCTTTATTGGTTACCCCTAACTTTACTTTTATTATAGCCAATGGCCGGTAATAGTAGGACTCGGGATAACAACTGATGTGAAGATAAATTTGATGACTGTACTAATGAGATGCCCAATCCAATGGGAGCGAGAATCATGAACTTTATCATGCTTCTATATCATCTAACTCAAGATTTGAATAGAAACATGGGTCAAGAGGAATGTTCAACCCCCCCTAAGAGAGAAAAAGTTGCTATAGAGAGCTTCAAGAGACAAAGGCATCATACTTTTAATGGATCATCTGATCCCTCAATCATTGGGCAATGGATCAACTCCACTGAAAAGATCATCTCCATCCTTCAATGTTCTGAACAAGAGAAGGTTATCCTGGATGATTATCATATGGAAGGTGAAGCTGATCAATTGTGTACGTTGATAAAAAATATGAAGCTTGAGGAGGAGATCGAGGTGTTGGAATCGAAGGATTTCTGGAAGATGTGTTTTGAAAAATATTTTCCGTGGACCCTCCAGCTTAAGATGGAAAGGGACTTCCTTTCCCTCATACAAAAAGACAACGAATCAGTTGGAGTGTATGAGGAAAACTTCACACGACTTGCACGATACGCTTCTGGCTTTGTTGTTGCCCCCAAATTCAAGGATGACCGTTTCTTTGGTGGGTTGAAACCTAGCCTGCAGAAAGCACTGGCAATCCGTGACTTCGATAGCTATGAGAAAATTGTCTGATGTTCCCTCAAGGTCAAAATGGAGATCGTAGAATCTTAGGGGTATCATGGGGATAATAATCTTAAGGTGGACTTCAATGCTAGTGGTCTGATGGATAAATCTGAAGGTGCTAAGAAGACCCAGCACCCCACTTTCCAAAGGTGCGGAAAGAAGCACCCCTGAAATTTCCTAAAGGGTGCAAGAAAATGCTTTAGGTGTGGAAGAGAAGGGCACCTGGCTATAAAACGTCGACAAGAAAGACCCGTGGCTCCAATAGAGGATAAGAACACTTCGTTTTAACCTCAATGCATGATTCATTGCCACAACTACAAAGAACCAGGGCATCATTCAAATCAGTTCCCTAAGACAATGATTTTTGGAGGCAACCAACAACCTCCAAGGCAGCAAGGGAGAGATTTTTCCATCACTACTACCGAAGTGAACCCCAACAATGAAGTGGTGACAGTTACGCTAGTTATTAATTCACGAATAGAGAACATACTTTTTGATTCTGGTTCTACACATTCTTTTATATCTCAAAAGTTTAGTAGAACAATACCATCACCACCACAAATCATGGAAGTGAAGATGTCGGTGAGTACAGAAAATGGGGAGATTATTGTATCCCCTGAATATAACTCCTCCCCTATCATAATCTGTGTATTGAACATCCCAAAAAACCTCATCATAATCCCTATGGTGTAATTTGATGCAATTCTTGGCATGGATTGGATTTCCTTATATAGAGCCAACATAAATTTCTGTGGGAGGGAAATCACTCTCCATGTGGAGAATCGACCCCCGATTCTTTACAAGTGCAAGGAGGAAGATGAATATTATTTAGCTCCATCATCTAAAGTGTGGATATTACTTCCATATGAGCACGCATATCTGGCTCAGATGATTGAGTCCAAGGAAGAAACCTTCCTTGAAGACATGCCTATTGTGAGGGAATTCACTGAAGTGTTTCCCGAGGAATTGCCTGGTCTCCCTCCCAGAAGTGATGTTGAATTCTCAATTGAACTTATACTGGGGGTGTTTCCAATATCAAAACTCTATATAGAATGGTTGTTGTGGAGCTTGAAGAGCTGAAGAAACAACTACAGAAGAATCTGGATAAAGGGTTTATATGCCCAAGTGCTTCACCATGGGGTGCACCAGTCCTCTTCATTAAGAAGAAGGATGGATCAATGCGCCTTTGCATCGATTATCATGAGCTCACCAAAATCACGATAAAGAACAAGTATCCTCTCCCACGAATTGATGGTTTATTTTATCCACTGCCTGGAGCACAATACTTCTCCAAGGTGGATTATTGGTCGTGATATTATCAAGTAAAGGTGAAGAAGGAAGATATCCCAAGACTTATTTCATATAAAATACGAGCACTTTGAATTCATAGTAATTCCTTTAGGACTCACTAATTATCCAGAAATATTCATGGACTTGATGAATAGAGTATTTAGAGATTACCTCGACAAATTTGTGGTAGTATTTATAGATGATATTCTGATATACTCGAAAACCAAGGAGGATCATGAGGAGCATCTAAGAACTGTACTAGAGACCTTGCAGAACGAGAAGCTCTATGCCAAGTACAGAAAGTGTGAGTTCTGGTTGAAGGAGGTATCATTATTAGGCCATATCATTACAAGCAATGGGATAACTGTGGATCCCTCCAAAATAGATGCAATTAAGGGATGGCCATGGCCAACATTGGTAATAGATATCCGTAGCTTCTTGGGGTTAGATGGATATTATCGACTATTTGTGAGAAATTTCTCACGATTGTCCAACCCTCTTAAAAAAACTAACTCTGAAGGGAGTAAAGTTTTTTTTGGAGTGATGAATGCAAAGAAAGCTTCAAGGAGTTGAAAAGGAGGCTTATCACTGCACACGTGCTCACTTTACCCTCAAGTGGAGAACGTTTTATGGTATTCAGTGAAGCTTTGAAGAAGGGCATGAGATGTGTGTTGATGAAAAATGACAAAGTAATTTCCTATGATTTAATGCAATTGAATGTTCAGGAACAGAACTATCGTACACATGACCTCGAGCTGGCTGCAGTGATCTTCGCTTCGAAAATTTGGTGGAATTATCTCTTTGGGGAGAAGTGTGAAACATATACAGACCAAAAAAGACTCAAGTATATATTCACACAGAAAGAGTTGAATATACGCTTATGAATATGGTTAGAGATGATAAAATACTATCACTACTCAATCCATTACCACCCTAGGAAAGCGAACAAGGTGGTAGATGCTCTAAGTAGAAAGGATCCAACAATTCTATCATTGGTGAGAATTGAAAAGGATACAATATTCTTAGATTTGACAAGGATGGTCATGAGAATCATCAAGGAGGGAATATAATCAATCCTTTCACAAATGATTGCTCAAACATCACTTTTGGAAAGGTTAAAGGATGCTCAAAAGGATGATGTGGGAATTTAGGAAAAAGTGGAAGCTATCAGAAAAGGAAAATCCTTGGAGTTTAATGTGAATGAATAAGGAATTGTGAGATTTGGGAAAATACTATGTGTTCCATCAAGTCCGGAGCTGAAGAATGAACTTTTGGATGATGCACATAGTTCAAATTTCTTTATTCACCCAGGAAACACAAAGATGTATTGAGATCTACGAGAGCATTATTGGTGGGATAATATGAATAAAGAGATCACGGAATATATATCAAGGTGCCTGGTGTGTCAGCAAGTGAAGGTTTAGAGGCAGAAGTCTTATGGGATGATGCAACTATTTCCCATACCAGAATGGAAATGGGAGAACATCACCATGGACATTGTCACCAGACTTCTGAAGACACCCAAAGGAAATAATAAAATCTAGGTTGTTGTGGATTATCTTACAATGTTTTCATAGTTCATTGTTACTCAGGAGGATTTCTCACTAGATCAATTGGAATGGTTATATATCAGGGAAGTGGTAAGGCTACATGGAGTACCACTATCTATTGTATCCGATCGAGATCCACGATTCACCACAATCGTTTTGAAAAGTCTTCAACATGCACTGAATACTGAACTGAACTTCAGTATGACTTATCATCCTCAAACTGATGGCCAATCCGAGCGGACTATCCAAATACTTGAGGACATGTTGAGTGAATCCTCAATGGACTTTAAAGGAGGATGATATCAACATCTTCCTCTGGTTGAGTTCTATTATAATAACGGTTTCCACTCATGCATCCAAATGGAACCATATGAATCCCTTTATGAGAAAAGGTGTAGAACACCAGAGTGTTGGGATGAGGTCCGTGAGCATAAGCTGCTTGGACCAGAAATGGTTGAAGAAATGGTGGAGAAGGTGAAAACCATTCGACAACATATCAAGGTATCCCAGAGTCGACAGAAGAGTTATGTAGATAACCATTGATGAGACCTTCAGGTTAATGTTGGAGATATGGTTTTTCTATGCATATCTCTGTGGAATAAGGTCATGAGGTTTGGAAGGAAAGGGAAGTTAATTCCAAGGTAAATCGGCCCCTTCAAGATTCTTGATCGTGTCGGGGATGTCGCCTATCGACTGACACTTCCACCCACCATGGAAAAAGTACATGATGTCTTTCATGTATCCCTCTTAAAAAAGTACATACCGGACCCATCACATGTACTCTCTTTAGAGGAGGTATAGTTAGAGGATGATCTTTCTTATGAAGAGAAACCAGTGAAGATCTTAGATAGTAGAGAAAAAGTTCTACAAAATAAGACAATGCCCCTCGTCAAGGTGTTGTGGAGAAACCACATGTTTGAAGAGGCAACATGGGAATCAAAGGAAGTGATGAAGCAGAGTTACCCGCATTTGTTTTAGTGTGGGAAAAGGAAATTTCGAGGGAGAAATTTCTTAAGGGGGGAAGATTGTAACGACCCAAACATTCATTAATGGAAATCCCTCTTAATCTAATTAAATGTCTCGTTATATAAAATTTTTATATAAAATGTCAACTTATTTGGTTTTATGTTAAAAATTGTGACTGTTGCTAATATAGATGTTGAACAGTGATCACATGATTAGTATAAATATAGTGTATTAATGAATCCAATTTACTCAGAAAAAGGAATCGATGGCCTCATACAGTAGAATTGCTCTATGAAAATCCCATTTGTCAGAGCTTAGAAAAGAGGTAGCATCATTGGGCTTCACTCTTGACCAATACCAAGCCGAGCTTCAACTAGTTAAGCTCGAGCGGGAACACCTACGAGAGAAGTGGAAGTTGATAGACATCACCACGTGTGTAATGTTATCCGAGCCACCCCAAGAGTCTATCACCATCGCACACCTTACCCTTAGGTCTTACGCGGATGTTTTAAGGGGCTATGTTAAAAATCCCTAGTACTATGGTTATGTAGATTATTTTTCTATATAATAATGAATATATTTTCATGTTATTTTTGTTACCTTGTAAATAGTTTTTAAAGCTCAAATAGTGTTTTTAGTTAATATTCATCTAAGAAGTATATTTCGATGAATTAATGGATTTGTGTATTAAACACTATTTTAATAAAATATTATTATTAATATTAAATTAATTTTTATAAAATATAAATGATCGTATAATATTATGAATGCAATTGTATTTTTTATTAAGGTTTGAAAGCCATTTTTTTCAAAAACCCATGAATTTTAGAAAAAGGTTGTTTTTATTTTAAATGTAAAAATTAAAATATTTAGAGAATTATTTAGATAAAAATAATATTATTTCAGGAATCAGGATGTTGAAATTATCAAGCGGTGAAATTTTCATAATTTTCTGAGAGAGTCAAATTTTTGGGTAAAAATTAAATACCGTTTAAATATATAATGTGTTTTATGACATCATAATGACCCAATAGTGTTGTAATAAAATACTATAAGACTTATTTTAGACCAATATATGTTTTACCATTAAAATAATGTGATTTTGGGTTTGTTTGAATAATTTTACAACGCATTAATGAACCCTTCGGGGATTATTAAACATCTTGTCTTTTTAAATTATTTTCCTTGGGAGTGTGATTCACCTCCACATAAGCAACCCCAATATTTTAAGAAGTTCGGACATTGGACTTATAAAATATTGTTTTCCACTCCTCTTTGGAAAAAACCATGGGAAAAAACCATGGTCTGGTTTGTTGTTTGAATTAGTTTAATGTGAGGTCTCTCAACCCTAAATAATAAACAATTCCCCCACCTTTCCTATATAAACCCATCCAAGCTCTAACTTTCTCCTCACTCAAAGCCATTTTAGTTCATCCAAACTCTTCCCCCCCCTCTCTAGAACCCTCCCAATGTGCCCCATTCTCCCAAGAAGCCTCTATCAAGCCTTTGTAAGCACAATTCCAAGTAAGGGTTTTTTCTCCTTTTCTCATTTTTGTCCAATTTTATTAATGTTGTTATTCCCTTTCAATTTCAATTATAAATGTTGGGTTATGGATTTTCACCTCCCTTATACTACTCTATTTATGTTTGAATTATAGGAGACCCATTTCTCTCTCATTAAATTCCTTCCATGTACACCCGTTACTATGCCGAAATTCCGAATGGAATTTATCTCTCCTCATTTACATTCAATAAATTCTTTTGTATCATGAATCTAAATTCCATTAAAAATTTTGGGACATGTATTTATATGACCTCTTTACTGGCCATTTCATGAAAATATGATGAGATAACCCTTTCTCTCTCATCAACCATTTTTATGAATTCATACGTCACGTCGTTTCGCTGCCAAAATTGCACCGATTTTCTAAGCCAATGTCATTGTGTATTGAATACCATGCCCATTTCTCTATCAAGGGTATTAACATTTATGAACATTTACTTATTTATTATAAGGTTACATGTATGAATTCCAAATTCCTTTATCGTGGAATAAATTATTATGTTTTATGAATCCATGTTATATGATCCATGTGGAACACTTAAGCATGAAATGAAATATTTAAGAAGGGTGCGCCCTTATAGCGCTCCAATGCATTGGTTAAAGTATAGTATCATGATACTTCATGTGAAATGGGTGTTGAATCATGATAATTTAAGTGCAATGAGGTTTTAATCGTGCTTCATGTGTAATGAGGATTTACTCATGCTCCACGTGCAATGAGCCTTAGATCACGCTAATTCCATGTTAAGTGTTATTGCCACATTTACATGTTATGATTATAATGCTTTACCATGCCTTTATGTTTATGATTCTCTTGTGCTCTATTGATATGACTATTGTATAATATGTATTTTATTCCTCGTGTTATTCCATGATTATTCCCTTACTGGGCTTTATAGATCACCCATTTCATATGCACGTTCTCAGGTTATCCTATGAAATGCAAAGTACGAGGGAAATGTAGTGGTCATGTAAATGAAGAATTAAATAAAGATGTTTTATTTCATGTTTTAAATTGTTATTTAATGATCCTAAGCCCCAAAGACACTAGACCTCTCTATCTTCCATGTTGTATCATGTGAAGGTTTTATGTAATAAATCAATTTTAAGTTTGAAATAAAAAGAAGGGATTTCATACGGGTGGTCCCCGCCACCGAATTCAAATGGGAGGTTTCACAAGGAAAAATAAAATAAAATATGTTTTATTTTATTTTTATTATTTTTACAAACCCACGAAAAGTCTGAAAAAATTACTTTCACCCTTGACATACTAAAGTCAAGGTGAAGGTCTCCATAAGAGAATATCAACATTGCGAGTTCAACGGTGTCCTCAGATTTCAATTCTGAGAACCAGTTCAAAAGTTACGAAACACCGCTCATGCATTTACTGAATGTACCCAAAAAAAGTTTGCAAAATTATTAACAATCACCCTTGACCCGCGCTGGTCAAGATTAGGCTTTGTATAAGTGAAACATTCCCAAACAAACCCAACAATACTCTCTAATTTCCAATCCGAGTTACCATTTAAAAGTTATGGATTTTACAATAAAATAATTTACTTAATTATTTTATTTACGACCAAAAACTAACTCTCAATGGTGGCCCGATCTAGCCAATGTTAGTATTAGCCTAATTAAAGAATACCCTCACAAGTTCAGCAGTGGTCTCAGATTTTTAATCTGAGTTACCATTTGTGAGTTATAAGAATTTGAAAAAAATAACATTATTTAATTATTTTATTAACTGTTATTCCATTTTTTGGGTTTTCTCACATGAGGCTTGCGCCAACTAAACTTAAGCAGCACCTAGGGTAAACTCGCCATCCTGAGCACAACAGTGCACCTAGATTTCTGATCTGAGTAACCATTTACGAGTTATTCCACTTTTTCAGTAAAATTGCTTACACACACTAATTATACCTTCACAAAATTTTTATGGATCATTCTGGGTACACCGGGCCTCGGAATCGCGCACCGACAGATTTCGCAGTCTCGAAAAAATTCCCCAAAAAAATTATACAAAATTTCCAAGACATTACAAAACCTATGGTGGATGACCTCATAAATACTGATGTGAAAACCATTCATCTAACTTGGGTATAATGGAAAAATTCTACATTTTCTATAAGGTTTCTCTAAGTATATTTAGAGATAAAAAATCAGTTATATTAAGTAATGTCATTGATTATAGGCATTAGGTACGTAACACCCTCAAACTATTCTCAATATTTAAATAGGTAAGATGGGGTGGAATATTTTTTGACTTATATTATAGAATCAATAGTTACAAGTGGTCCACTTTTTATTAATAATAATGGATATATGGGATGCAATAGATGTAAAGTTATGGTTCCCAACTATGTGTTAACCCAAAATCCACAAAGTGTGTTGGTTGATTAAGATAGTAGGACAATGTTTAAGGAATTTGAAATCCACTAGTGTGTGTGTAACAACTCACCTATAAATTCAGCTATCCATGAAAATGTATGGTAATAAATTACATGACCTACAATCAATCATTGAGGTTATTTCCAGAATTTCATAAGTATGAAGGCAAAGAGGATACTAGAAATCCTTGAATCATGATTCTGAGAAGAGAATATCTTAGTACATATCTTGGTGATAGTAGAAAAATGGGAAAATTTAAGGTTAAAGTCAACAAAGGTTCAATGTGAATAGAACATTCACATTCTTTAATCGATCCTAAAATATGAGAGAAACTTTTTAATTAGTGTGATTTCCATACAATATTCGAAAGGGAATCATGTCAAAATTCTACAACCGAGTTGTGGTGGTTAATATAAATATTAGAAACTTTAGAGAAACTGTTATACACCTCAGAAAGAGTTATCATTTTTATTTAATATCTGACCCACCTAGGAAACAATTTATCTATAGTTAGGGTCAAAAATCTAGAATAAAATCACACATCATGTGGTTTCTGATGCACCTTCGGTGGCACTTGAAAATATAGATATCTAGTGCCGTCCATGCCCATTAATATTCATTAAAACATGAAATCTCTAGGGTTAATATCATATGGTACCCATTATAATGTGGGTAAGGAAACATGAAAAAATGGATCTATAACATATAGATATGTATTAGCGATGAGGTATGGCCATGGGTTTCCCAATCTCAAACCCATTAGATATTAGTTGATTGCTCAAGTTACTCTTGTGGCCAGAGAGGGTTATTACATGAAATTTAAGGGATGCATTAGGGATGGACACCTCAAGGTTAATCCCTTAGAAATGAAAAATAACTTCTAACAGGTAAGGAAAATGGGAATATTACTATTTAATTAAAATAATTAATTATGATGGTTGTTGTAGATGTTTATGAATTAAGATTTCTACCTGATGATCTAAATGTAAAAAGTGATTAAATTCAACAAATATTAGGTAACAATTAATTTATTAAGGTATCCTAATTTCTTTTAATCTTATTAGTGATACATATGAATGGATTAATGAGATCCCTAATATCCCTGTGTACTTTATAGTGAAAGCATAGGCAAGGAAATAGAATTAGAAGAATAACTTTGGAGAGAAGACCTTGTTGAGATGGAATATAGTCCAAATTTATGAAATAACTTGAGAGGTGTAGGATAAGTGAAATATTTAAACAACATAGGTGAAATTACACTATTATTAATATTATTTTACATACTCTACGAATTAAAATAAGGTTTATTTTTTCTTTTTTTAGTAAGAAGGATTACTTTTCGAGCTAATTTGAGTGGGAGACACTATTAGGTGGGGATTTTAGATAGGTTAGTACAACTGTAGAAATATAATGTATATTTCATACAATAATCTCAACAAGAATTTAAATCATATGGGGAATAAAAATAAAAAATATCATTTCATTCTAATTTTATGTCTGAATATGAATAGTGATGGAATGTAATATCGATTCTTTATATGTTTTGAACTTGATTCTTGGTTATGTAGAAAATTGAACACAATGATAACTAGCTTATGTTATCGAAACATTTATATATACATTTATTTTTGATCTATTTATGTCAAATATTCCTATCATTATGAATCATAAATCAATAACTATTTGTTTTTTTACCTACCAAAAGGGAATGTGATTTAGGTCTAGATCATCATGAGAATGGTTAGTTTTACTCTACTAATGAATGAATCATGATAGTAACTCAACTATGTTTGAGAGGAATCATTGATTAAAAAAATTGATTATTTTACTATGTTGAATATCCAATGGTAAAGTGCTACCATATGGTGGATTAAGACTGAATTCCTATATGATTATTTTGAAAAAAATAAGTGAGGTGTGTGAGAATCACCCACCCTTGTAGCCTAATATGAGACATTGCAACACATGAGACATTTTTTAAGGTTTCTCAATCACGATAGATACTCCATTCTAGATGTCATGAAGTGAAATTCCACTTGTATGGTGTCTCAGATCCTTTACAAATGACTAAAATTGATGATATGTTCTTATATGTGGTTGCATGGACTTAATAACATGATTTGTTTAGATCCAAAATTAGACAATTTTTATTTATTCTTCTCCATTATAAATTGATTAAAACATCAAATACACATGATTCCCTAAATTACACAAGAATTATAGGAGTTCACATCAAACCTCACTTTATATATCTATAACACTCTAAGTGATAAGTGTTTCATTGTTGAAGCTTCATCATGTCCCAAGATATGGATAAAAGTTACTCTAATTGTGTCATGGATTTGAATTCATTTGAATTATTTAGCCCCATATTCATTGAGTGGATGCTTAAAGGGTTGGGTGGTTGATGACCCTTTATGATTACCCCTTTTGGATTATAGAGAGGTATTTTCATATTGAACCATATGTTTAATTTTATCTATTTCATATTGTGTTATATTTTTGAGGTGTCATGTATTGATACATGGTGTGGTGTTTTACTATTGATCCATAAAAAATAGATAACATATTTTCCACCCATCATGATAGACAAGGAATAAAAGAATATTTTTTAGTGTGGCTATAAACCTTGCTTATGAAAGGCATCATGTTTTTGGTGATTTTCTCTAAACCAAACTTTTTTATATTGTGGTGATTTTATTAAGAAATTATTTTTGTATTTAATGATTTGATTTCATATTTTCATCCTTTAAAAATTTCCTTATGTCTCCTCATACAAGTTGACGTTTCATGGGGGTAGTTTAAAATGTTGAAATTTCACTGAAGAGAGTTAGTGGAATCACTAGGAAATGGTTCTAGTACTATATTCCTAGAGTGTATTAAAACTACTAGTATGATAAAATGAAGAATTTTCAATCCATAGATATAGGAAATCGGGTTAGATGACCTTTATGTTTAGGGTTTGAATCCCCCATTATTGTTTCTTATTATAACATCATCTGCTTTCAATAAGGGAATATTTAAGGAATAAATGTGAGAGTGTGGGTTGAAACCATCCCTTGTATAGAAAGGAGTGATAATTACCACCTATATTGAACAAATATAATAGAAATTAATAGAAATATTCATTAGGGAATGAGATATGTGATCCTAATTTTAGTCAAATACTTGTAAAAAATATGAGGTCTCTCATGTTTGTGTTTGAAACATGGACTAGCTGAGATGGATTTATTTTTTCATGTATTGTTGAGTAATGATGATTTTATCCCATGAAATACACAATTACATCCTATGACGATTTAAGAGGGTGTATGTGGGGTCCACAATCCCTTATCAATGATGAGAGTCAACTGTATCTTCAGTTTATGTTGTTTCTTATAGTTTTTAGGTTTTTCCCAATACATAGAGAGTTTATGAAATAGAAACAACATAAACTGAAGATATAGCTGACTCTCATCATTGATAAGGGATTTTGGACCCCACAAACACCCTCATACATCCCTCTTTGATAATCTATTGTGATGATGTAATGTTGTAGTAACTAGTGAACTAGATCTACCTATGAGAGAAAATTTTCATTAGATGATGACTCCCTTCTATGTAAAGTGAATTTGGTTTTGATCAACCAATTTTTTCATTAGTTTTTCAGGGGGTTACCAAGTCATGTGATATTATATTCCATGTGTTGATTTAGTTTAATGGATATTTGTATCCTCTAGTATGTATCCTTATACAAGATGATTTTTTTAGTGGGAAGTTGAAAAATATGTGAATGTCATATTATGGTGGGGATGAATCATTGACATACATGGGTCATGGGTTCAAAAATTCATGCCTTGAGGGTTTTTTAACTAGTAGTGTGAGAAAATTTTGGATTTATTATCCATAGATATATTTAGGTGGGTCATATTCCCTTCTAGATGGTGCGTCTAAATACCCCCTCCCAATTTCGTTTTTAGTAGTATTCTTATCAGAAAGGGTTTGTATAGGGCATGCATGGGAGGTATTGACTGATTCCATCAGGTATATAGAAAGGGGATATAGTTTTACAACTGAATTTTATAGGCTCCCATGGTGATGATTTGATTTATGTGATATGAATTGATATATTTAACCATAATGGTATCTATATTATCAAAAAATAAATGATTCCACTCATGTATTTATATAAAAAATAGCCAAGATTTTATATATGTAACTACAAATGGATTATAAATTTACATGGATTTAACCCTTCAACATAGGATACAATATCCCAGGAAAGATAATTCTTTATGTAATTGTAGTTAGTCATATATGACAAAGAGATATTCTGAAAGAAAACAAAATCTATGGAGGATGTGAAAGGCTCGAATCCCAAAAAAGGGAAATTGAGCCTCTTTAGTATCCTCATTAACCCCTCAATGATTTCCCCAAGTGATGAAAAAAGTGTAGTGACTAGTTCACTAGCCCTACAAATGGGGATTAATTTTTATAATGTGATGGATTCTATCCATGTGAATGGAATATAAGTGTTTTCTAACCTACACATTTGTATGTGGTAATAGGGATTCATGTGAACATCATATATGATTCCATGAATTTTCATTAGACATTGGTTTACTCATACCCAATAGTATATCTACTAATAAATGTTTATATTCCTTGGATTAATGGTTGAGAATACATAAATTTTTCTCTAGTGAGGGGTAATCAGAAACATACTTAAGTCATGCGATTGTTTTGAATTCCAATAGGGCTGTGTAACTTGATAGATGAGACAAAATTAGACTAAAACCACATAGATACATCAAACTGATATGATATATATTAAGTATAGGGTCATAATCCTTACTTATCCTTTCCCTTTCATAAAAAATATGCCTCTTTGGAAGGGTCACTTTAATGAATGAATAAGATTTTGTGGGTTAAAACCCTTTCCTATACAGAAAAGGTATCTAATTAGCACTTTACTATGAATGGATCCATTGGACATGGATAGAGTTTTGCGGTGGTTATCGAGATATTCAACACATTTGGTAGCTAGATTCTTATTAGAATCATGTGTCCGATAATGTATGTATTTTAACAAATGGACTATCATGGATGGATAAATCTTGGAATGGATTTTCAAGTCATATGGATTTGACTCCCCATTAGAGACTCTAACATCCATGGAGAGATGTTTTAATTTCAAGTTTGTTTCTCTCACATTACATGGATATCCTATGAAAAGAAAAAATCCATGGGGGGATATGAGGGACTCAAATTCCCAAGTTGGTAACATAGACTTCATTGACACACTCATCCATCCCTCGATGACTGTCCCTAGTGAAAGAAGAATGTATGATTACATTTCCACTAACCCTTTCTGTAGAGGATGGTTATTATGGTATGAGATATAAATTTTTATTTAATAGAATATGTTATTGGGAAACCACCTCGTTAATTATTATTTTCATGGGGATTTTTAGAAAATTCATGTTGGATTCCTTTATTTAGTTTGGACTTGGGTTCATGTTCACCCTTTAAAATGTATCATTGAAAAAGTATCTTATTCATGGGGGGATATTTGAAAATGAAGAAATTTATATTTAGGGGTTGGTGTTTCATTAACACCCCCATGTAATTGGATAATGGTGCATTCCAATAGGGTTATATAAAAAATGGAATTATACTATATTGATTGGAAAAATATATTGATATGAGAAATCAGGTTCGATACCCTTGAAGATGAGGGTTTATTTCCCCCATATCATTCACCTTTCTGATAGAATGATTCTCAAAAAGTACATTTTTGAGGAATGAATTGGGAGATGCGGGTTGAAACTCTTCAATATGTAGAGGTTATCTAGTTACCACATGATTTAAAATGATACCTTGTATATGTCTTGAAATATGATATGGGAATTGAAATATGAACTTAATTGTTTCTATATACTTGTAAAAGACATTTGTCCACTATCATTTTCATATTAAAAGATATAATAGAAGGGAATAATATATCTATGAATGTATTCTTGAGTCACGAGGCTTAGAATACCTAACATAGAAAAGGAAATCCAATAAAATATGATTCAGTGTGGATTTGGGGTTTGTATTATTATATGGAATTCATTTGAGATGGAAATGACATCTATGGGAGATGAGAGGGACACTAATATTTAAGAGGGGAACAAAGTAATCTTATAATTCCACATTCATCCCATATTGTACTCATCGATACCATCATTCATCCCTCAATGACTATCCTAGGCGATGGAGGAAAAAAAGGTAACTTATGCACTCGACTTTCCAAAGGGGAACAATGGTCACTACTTGATGACTCATTGATGTATGAATCTAATGTGGTAGTAGTAAACCTACTCATTTTTTATGTTATTGTGGGTAATAATTGGCAATTTTTATTGGATTCAATAATTTTATCTAGACTTTGGGTTTTTAATCATTTATTAGGTCACATCATAAAAGTTGATGTTTCATTGTTGGATAATAAAAATGTAAAAATCTATATATAAGAGGGGAGGAGTCAATGAAACCACCCGTCCATGGGCTAGTTCTGGGTTCCTGGAGGATTTTATAATTATATTAATGATATAATTTTAGATGAAGAAAATATATAGAAATAGGAAATCATGTCAAATACCCCTTCAATCACGGGTTTGAATCTCCCCTTCTCCTTTTTGAATCTAGCTGCACGCCTATCATAATGGGTCCTTTTGGGGAATACATGGGAGGTGTGGGTTGACACCTATTAAATTTAGAAGTTGAATAGTGTTATGTGACCTTAATGGTAGTTCCTATGGGTTTAAATTCTAGGATAAATAATTCCATTGAAGGAAGACGATTCAGTGCAGAATTAATTCTAGTCTGATTGCATGAAGTGTGTTTAAAAAACAATGAAATACATTGAAGATTATCATTTTACATATTATATGTGAATGGATCATTGAGCTAGGGTTAGTCTAAATTCATTTAATTCTTTTAAAATATTATGATATCCATGAATTTTTTTTCCAAGATTATCATGGTAGGTATCATATAAGTGGGGGTGAGTTGAAGTACAAAAGAGGACTTACAAACATTCACCACCACAAGAATTAAAACTAATGGAAACCTGAATTTTCAAAAATAAAACCAATTATAAACCCATAATAAATAAGAGTAATAAAATTTTGGGTAGTAGATATTAAATATATTAAAATTTAGTATGATTCTATGAAAATCAAGTGTAAAAAGAAACAACTGGACAATGTTTTATGTGAAATAGAAAATTATCAAAAAACAGAGTATTGATTTAGAAATAAGGTACGCCTTAAATAATATTTTATATAATACTTTTACCCAAAGGTCAAGGGGAATCATAAACCTGATTCATGTTTTCATAAACTTTAACCTATCAAAAGTTCTTTCTTTAAATCCCCATGAATCCTTATAATAAACATTTCAGATGGAATCCATATTTAAATCCCAACACTTTGTCTCCCTCTACAAAATCTCTTCATGAACCCAATTGATAACATTTTTTATTCAACATCCTAGAAGTTCACAATAAAAAATTTCATATTTATCTCTTTCTTACTCCACATATTCATTTAATTTTAAAGGGTAAGTATACAAATTAATACAAATGAAATTCTAATAGTTTTACACTAAAAACATCTCAATATAACTCTTCTTATAAAAACATAGAAATAAATATCATAATAATAGAAAGTCTAGAAAACAACAATTAGTTTCATAAATTAAATATATCACAGAAATTTAGAGTTCTTTATGTTACATACTTCCAATCTCAATGCTAGAGTCCAATTTATATGAAAATCATCAATGGTCAAATTCACAATAATTCATGACTAGTTGTAACAGTATTAGAAATAATTTTTTCATCTTATAATGAAGTAAAAATAGGTCTATATCTTCCAATGAAGAAAAAAAATATTTTTTATTGTTCTTGTAAATCTAGTGGGTGTTTTTTGAATGCATGTTTATTCCATTGGATTCTCATTACAAAGATATTCATAAATAAGGTTACTAAAAATTCATTTTTACACAACAAAATAAATTTAAAAAAGAACTTCATGTTACGGTGAATTATATCATCAGTGTAATATGAATTTTAACTAAAAATATAAATTTAGTCTATGACTTAGTAATCTCCACCTATTTTAAAAACACAAAAACTAATGAAAAAACAAAAAACAACCTCTCCTTTTGCGGGGACTATGAAAACCTACCCTTATTAAAAATGGAAAACTTATAAAAGTTTTGATTAAAATAAAAAAAATTATGAAATAAAACACGGTTATATTTTTTTAAAATCATCACCCCATTTAAAAAATAAAATCAAATAATTTTTTTAAAACATATCACCCTTTTTAAATTTAAAATAAATACTAAAAAATAATGAACTTTTTGAATTAAACTCCCCCAAAAAACTTATTAAAGATAATAGTAAAACTGCATTCTCTAAAAGATATAATATTCAAGGAACTAATACCCCTAAATATTTCAATAAAAAATACTTGAATACAAATAAATAAACCTTCTTTCCTTTTGGTTCATTCAAAATGAAAACTCAAAATATTCATAAATAACAAAATAATAAAATACTCATGTAAAAAAATTTAGAATATTATTACAATGAAAAATATCTTGATAATAGAATTATAAAATGTATGTGCAATATAAATTGAAATGTAAATGCGATAAAAGATAAAAAATAAAAAAAATCCAAAAAAATATAAAATAATCATCATAAAACATAAAATAATTTCCAAAAGTCATAAAATTTAAGGTTACAATGTTATGAATTTTTTTGAAAAATTCCGTGTTCTTTAGATATTTTAGTGATTATCACATCAATACATCATTGTATTTTTTCATTATTCTCTATAAATTTTTTCAAAACATTATTTATCTGATTTCACTTTTTTAAAAATTATAGTAAGAATTAAATCTCTCTTTCCAAATCATCTATATTATGCTCAACTTATTTGATTTTATAATGAATATCTTTAATTCTATGATTTGGATGATTATAAGAAATAACTAATTAATAAAACCCCTTTATATTTTTCACATTCTATTCCAAAAAATAATGCATTACCTTGTCCTATAATTTATTATACTTGATAACCTTATCACAATCTAGAAATAAACTTGCACTAAATTATTTAGAAATAAAATAATCAAAATTTAATCATGTTTACCCATTGAAAACGTGAGGAAATGTCCAAGAAATGTTTTTTGGAAATACTTTCATTAATTAAATAAATCATTGAATCAAGATACAAAAAACTGGAAATAAAGGTCCTCATATTTTGAAAATTATTGATAACAAATTATCAATGATTTTTATTTATCCCACTTATGGTTCTACATTCTCAATAACTTTTCATTGATGATTATTATACTTTATCTTCAATAAAATCATTTTCTATAGGGTAAAAATTTAGAACATAAATAGGTTTGGAATATTTTACTTCAAAAAATATTTAATCTTTAGAAACAATAAGATCAAATTTATTTGGAAACACTTTATTTTCTAAATATAGTCACTAGATTGTCAAAATTAGTTTTTTCATCTTCAATAAAATACTTAAAATGTAAAGTTATATGGATATTCTAATGAATGTTTTTAAACTATTATATAGAATAATTTATGATATATAGTTCATTTATGATAATATTCAGTCATTACCTTGATTTCTATGGGATATAAGGTTCCTATAGTCGATGGAGGTTAGAAATCCTGCTACTAAAAATGGAATAACATTTGATAGTTTTTCGTTTCTCATTATAGTAAATGTTTATGAGAAATACTTCATATTATTTAATTATAAATGAAAATAGATTATTGATACTTCATATTTTCATACATTGTCATAATTTCCTCATTAAATATCCTAATTTATATATATTGAGGAAGATATATAGATTTATCTTCTTATTCATTTATGTTTTCTCTAAAAATATCACATTTTCTTTTATAGATTTATTTTAGGTAAAAAATCCAATGATCATTCAATAAACTCATTTTTTTGGAATATAAAGTAAATTTATTGTTTAGATCGATTCTATGTTAAGAGGATCCTTCATTAACTTTTATGAAAATACCATGGTCATAAATTCCTTCCTTTAACAACAACATAACATTCGCATTATTAAAAAAATTAAGAGGTAAAATATTTATTTTATCCAATTGGAACATACAACTTCAATATAATCCCTTAGAAACTTAAACATATTAACCTTTGTCATATTGAAAATAAAATATAAAAGATAAAAATCATTAATTTGTATTGTATATTTATCACCTTTTCTCAAATAAAAAAATATATAATCCAATGAAGAACAATTATTCCTTTAGGATACAAATGGATTATTCGGTGAAGTTTATCATTGATCATTAAAAGGGTATATTCTAATTTATCTTCAACAAAGTATCCTGATATCTATGAATATTTTTGAGAAAAAAGGACGAACCTTCTAAAGGAAACTCAATACGATCTTATCAATATTTCATAGAAAGAGGAAATTAAACTCCACATATTGAGAATATTATTTTCTTAACCTCATAAGTCTCAAAAAAAATGATGTAGAACATAAATTTCCAATAAAGTGTGGATATAAAAGTTCCTGAGTTTCACTTGTGGAAACTATATCCTACCATCCTTTGAAATGAAAAACATCCCAAAAAAATATTTGTTCTGTTCATACCACACATGATGCATCAAACCTTCCCTAAATATTTATCTTCATGTGATTTTCCCATAAGTTTATACTCGAGGAATAAAAAATAAACATTGAATTAAAAATTAATAATTAAAAAAATAATAGATTTAGAATTTTTTTTTGAAAAAAACTTTTAGGACCACAAGGGTATTAATAGGGAATTCGACATCAATTGATATCTAGTATGAAAAACAAATCCAATGGTCCAAAAAAGGTTTTACAATGGAATATAATAATAAAATCTAGAAAATATTTTATTTATAAAAAATAAAGTAAAAAATTCAAATTCTAAATAAATATTTTGTACCAAAAAAAATATATTGTTAAACTGAATAGAAAAATAATATTGTCAAAAAACAAGAATATGTACATGTAGAATTATAAATTCAGTTAATGAATAACCTAAAAATCATAAGATTAAAAATAAAACAAAATAAATGAATTTATATATAAAATTATTGAATTGGTCTTCTTCTATTGTACATTATTCTAGAAATATAAAAATAAAAATAAACCTTATCATTCTTAAAGAGTAAAAAATATATAATATCATAAATATACTGATAATTTATCTACAAAAAATAATCCCCACCCCTCAAGAGGTGACATCAATAGATAAATATATACCTTTAAAATGGAAACATAAAAAACCCAAAAAATATAAGTTCTATTAAAAATAAAGAGATATTACCATATACCAAATATAATATTTCTACTTTTGGTATACAGAGAATTTATTTCTACATATTGTAATGAGTATAGTGTTTCCACATATCTCAACTTTATTTGTGTTGATGATTCAAAAAAGTAATAATTGTATTATAATGTGTTCTTTATGTTTTTTAGATTGTAATTCTCATTTTCTATGCGCTCTAGTATTTATCTCATTGCATACAAGTACTTTATCTTACAAGACTCAAAGATCATATTCAATTTCTTGAAATGGTAATGTAATATGTAAGTCTTTATCTTACGATTTCAATTGAATCAAGAAAGATCTTTCAGTCAGAATGATAATATGAAAGAATGTTACTCTTTTGTGAACAATATTCATAGATATAAGAATTTGAGGATAAGTAACACATTATCTTATGATAGAGAATATTATTATTCTTTATTGAAAACAGAATATCTAATGAAGACAAGTAAAATTATCTTATAGAATAAATACTTTGATGAACAGTATGTTCAACCGATATCTTACAAATATATGATATTGTAGATCATCATAATTACATTTCTAATCTTCTAATAAGTCATTTCATACCTTTTTAGTATATCACAATATGGTTATACCTTTTAGTAATTATCATACTGTGTAAGACTTATCATAAATAGTAAAATTCCAAGAACAAGAAAAACTATTAGATTTTGATTATAAAAGAAATTCAATATTTGGAAATCATGGATACATAATCTTTGCTGGCTATATTATCAGGATAAATTCATGGATTATTCTATCATTAGAGTTATCCTATTATTATGTTTGAAATAACATATAAAATAAATATTTATCAACAACTTAAATAGATATGAGAAAAAAATAAAAAATAAGGCTATTTTTTGTGACCTTGTTGAACAACGTGCATATTAAGAATCAGTTTTTATAGTGATAAGATTATAACATAAATCAACTGTACTAAGGATCATACTGAGATACATATGGAGATTTTAATTTCTTAGGATGAATCTTCTTCTACTATCAGTTTCTACTTGCAAATGTATGCCACAAGTATTTTCTCAAATCTTATATATCTTATTTACTATGTTTCCACTCCTTGTATGAGTGTGGTTAAGATCGTGGATAATTATTATAAAGGGAGAAGCTGGTTAAAATCCCTTGGACCTTTGTACTAAGTAAAAACTACTTTAATTCAAACGAGAGCCCTTGGTAAAAGGTTTTTTAGTGAAAATCACTATGCATGAGGAGTAGAGTATTGGTGGGGTAGAATAGGGTATTTCTATTCCTTGAACCACTATAAATATATGTGTTCAATTTCTATTCTTCATATTTTCTTTTATACTATATAAAATTTTATGTAAGAATGTTGAGAATACATATTGTGAAGAGGGTGGTTATATTTTCTTGAAATTTTTTAAAGAACTCAATTATCCCTCTATTTAATTATTCGACCAGTCATTATCTAAGAAAACAATGGGTATTAGAGAAAGTGAATCTCGAGTTCACAAATGTCAAAATTTGAAGTCCAAGGATATATATTTTAATAGTTTCTATGGATAATTTCATAGAAGGTATATCAATGGTCAGAGCTCTGTACTTCAATAGTGAGAACTATGGTTTACAGAAAGACCGTATGATCATTTATTTGAATAAATATGGTTTGAAAGTATATCTCAAAGAAGTTAATCCTAATGAAATTGTGAATTAATAAACTAAAACATGGGATACTACAAATGAATAAAATTATTATTTAATCTCCAGATCTATAAATTCTATAATTTGTGTTTTAGGACCCAATGAAATCATTAGAATATCTCAATATTCGAATGCACATGAAATTTGGGCTACTATAGTTGCATCATTTTAAGGAACAGATAACATGAAAGCTATTATATATTATACAACCAAGATTACATTTGATACTTTCAAAATGCGTAAAGGATAGAGTATTAATTAACTGAATGTAACACTCAATGATATTTGGAACAATATTATTACACTATGAATGCCTATAACTGAGCCTAAAATGTCCTCATAGTATTACCACATAAATGGAGTGGAATCTTATCTTCTACTTGACAATGTACAAAAGTCAAGAACATTAAAATAAAATATCTTATAAAAATATCACAATATATGAAGTTAAAATGGAAACTACTGATGAGAAGGTCAATATGATCTAAAAAGAAAATTCTTTCTTGAAAGTTTCTACCTCTAATGATGAAAAAAGTGCATAAGTACAAAAATTTTTGATGTATCTGAAGAAGAATATCCCTCAAGAAAAGATGAATTAAATGAAGATATTGCATAATTTTCTCAAAAGTTAAAAAAATCTATAATATGACATGTGGATTTAGAAGACACTAACAAGTACAGAAAGCATGGTGATAAATCTAAATATTTGAGATTCCTTGAATTCAAAAAGATAGGACACATCAAGAATGACTTCCAATAAATCAAGGATGATAAAAAGATAGGCATGAAGTACTTCAAAAGGACTGGATATTAAGAGTTTAAAAAATATTTGAGGGACACCCATAGTTCTTCTCAAGATTAAAGTGAAGTCATGTCATCAGAATCAGAAGATGGAGCTATAAATGAAAATAGAAACATATGCTTGATGGTATAATCCGATGAGATATACTCCTGTTACTCTTTCGAGTAAGAAGACAAATCTGAAAATATAAATTGCTCATAAAAAGAGTTAAATAAATTTTGAACCATGTTGGAAATTAAGTATTAAATTTTATACAATAAAAATAAAAACCTTCTATGTACCTACAGTGAAATCCTTTTTGAGGAGGAATTTTGAACAATTATATTTTTGACCTGAAAAATCTACTACAAAAATATACCCTCTTGAATGAAGAAAATTTAAAGATAATTAAGAACATATAAAAGGAATTTCAAAATTTTAAATATGTTGAATGTGGTTTTATAATGTACAAGTCTATTTAAAAAAAATATTGGGCGTAATCAACCTAGGAAAAAACTTAGGATTGGAAGCCAAGGAGAAAAATCGAAGCTTTAAAGAAAATCCTTTATGAATAGCTCCAAAAAATAAATATATTCCAAAAGTTACATGTTTTTATTGTTGTAAAATTTGATATTTTGAAAATATTTGTGATTTGAAAATTCCTAAAATTGGTGTAATTAAAAAAGAAGTCTTTTGAAATATTTTTCAAAATAAACTGTAATGTTAATTGGAAAACAAAAACAAGTCTGGATACCTAGATGTTTTAAAGCTAACATTTCTAGACCCCAAACAATTTGGGTACCAAAAAATTATGTTGTTTGATTTGTATTTTTGGGGAAATGTACAAATGAACAATAGAGAAAAATGGTTCATGGATAATGGATGTTCATGGAATATGAATGGAGATTACTGAAAATTTAAATCTCTATCAAAATTAGATGGAGGATATGTCATGTTTGAGGAAAATTGAAATGTAATGATAGTTCAATTAGATTTGTTAGAAATCCACAGTATATCCTTATTAATAAAGTACATTATGTTGAAGGTTTGAAACAGAACCTGATAAGTATTTCTCAAGTTTGTGATGATGGTTATTCTATTGATATTTAAAATAATGTATCCTTTATTTTTAAAGATAAGTGTCTCCATTTTAAAGAACCCAAAATATAAAATGTTTACAAATTAGATTTTAAATCATTTTGTAGACAAAATGAAAATATCTTAAATAGTGAAATTCATGAATCATGGATTTTTCAAAGAAGGTTTGGACACTATAATGTTCATTACATTAGAAATTTTTCCAAAATTCATTTGATTTCAGACTTGACTGATCTTAAATTGGAAAGAAGGAAACTATGTGATGCATGCCAAATGGAAAAGAATTAGAATTCATCTTTCAAAACTATTAAAGAAGTTTATAATTCTAGAAATATTTATCTTTTCTATATGAATTTTTTCTGACCAACTAGAACTCTATGTCTTTACAGTAAGTTTTTTTATGTGTTAGTTGATGACTTTTCAAGATCTAAATGGATTTAATTTCTATGAAATAAAAGTGAATCATGTTCTATGTTTATTTATTTTTGTAAATATGTGATAAGTAAAATTTTGTCAAAATTGTGTCTTTGAGATGTGATCATAGTGGCATGTTTTAGAATCATGAATTAAATTCCCATGGATCTAATCAAGGGATTAAGAATATATTCTCTTCTCCCAGGATATCTCTATAGAATGGTCTTGTCAAATGGGGAAATAGGAATTTTTAATATATTTCTAGGACTATGTTATGTGAATATAACATTCCCACTCAATTCTAGGTTCAAGTGGTTAACATCATGTTATATGATAAACAGAGTATTAATAGGTCAAATTTTAAAGAAAATAACCTATGAGTTGTAGAATAATAGAAAACCTAAGGTAGGATACTTTAAATTATTTGGACATAACATTTACATCTTGAACACTAAGGATAATATTTGAATTTTATATCTGATGTATGATGAGGGTATCTTCTTAGGATACTATAATACTTCAAAATATTATAGAGTATTCAAAAAAAGGTCAAGGGTTTTTGAAGAACCAACTCCTATGAAATTTTATTAAAGTGAACTTTTTGGTCACAAAATGAATCAAATTAATGATAAAAATGATTCACTCAAAAATATGAGACCAAAAACAATATTTCATGGAAATAGGATGACGATCTCTAAATTTATTAAATCAAATAAAGTATAATAAGGGAAGACACTAAAGAACAATAATGTCTATTGCCTGGACTCCTGAGAAACTTTAAAGATCATCCTTTAGAAACCATTATAGGAAACCTAGATGCAGGAGTAATAACTAGAAGACATTTAGAAATTTAGTAGAAATATCTTCCTTTATATCCCTTTTGGAACCTATATCAATAGAAGAAGCCTCATCAGATGAATTTTGTCTCTGCAAAATTCTATAATAACCGAACCAATTTAAAAATAAATAATGTGTGGTAATTAATTGAAATACCCTCAAACTATCTTTTAATTGGAAATAAATTGGTTTTTAGAAACAAGAAATATGACCATGGTGTAATAGAAGTAAATGAAGAAAGAATGTTTTCTAACAGATACAATCAAGTAGAATGAATTGAATTTGAATAAACCTTTCCTACTGTAAGTAGATTAGAAGCTATAAGAATTTTTCAACCATATTCATCCTATATTAATTTAAAATTTTATCATATTGAGGTAAAATCTTCCTTTTTAAATTGCTTTTAATGGAGAAAGTTTATATAGAAATACTTATTGGTTTTGAATATCCTAATTTTCAAAATTATATGTTAAAACTTACCAAAGATCTATATGGTCTTAAACAATCTCCAGGGGCACGGTATGAAACATTAATTACATTATTTTATAAAATGGTTTTATATTTAGAATAACATATCATATGTTATTTTAGAAGAATTAACATTTTGATATTTTTCAAATACAAATATATTTTGATGATTTTATTTTCAGATCAACAAATCAAAATGTATGAATTGAATTTTCTAAACTTATGCCAAAAGAATTTGAAATGATTATAAGGGGTGAACTAAAAGATTTTATAGTTTATCATGTTCATCAAAAGGATTTTAGAAATATTTTAAATCAATGAAAATGTATACTTGAATTACATAAGAAGTTTGGACTTGAAAATAGTAAGACCTATTCAACTACTATGAGTTCTAATATCAAACATGACTCAAATGAAACTGGAAAACTAGTTGACACAAGTTTTATAGAGGTATCAAAAGATGTTTATTGAACCATACTACATGTAGACCATACATTATGTTATTTGTATGTATTAGTGTAATATTTCAATTTAATCTAAAATAATCACATTTAACTGCTGAAAATATAATTTTATGATATTTAAATGCAACCCTAACTCTTTCTGTTTTTTTCAAAAACATGTTATTTTAATTTGATTTCATACTCGAATGCAGATTCTAATGGACGTATATTAGAAAAGAATTGAACCTTAGGAACCTGTCATTTTCTTGGTAAATATCTCGTGTCTCGGTCAAGTAAAAAATGACATTCTATAGCACTATGAACTGATGAAGTTGAATATATTACCAAAGGAAGTTTTCATGTGCATGTTCTTTGGATGAAACACATATTAATGGATTTTGGATTTAACTTCAATCATATTACAATTAGGTGTGATAACACCAGTTATTTATAAATCTCAATGAATCCAATTAACCATTCAAAAAATGCACATTGATTTAATAAATCATTTCATGAGATATCATTCATAGAAAAAAGATATCTCTTTAGAATTTTTCTGCGTAGAAAAAATAGTAGATATCATTACAAAACCCCTACCTGTTGAAAAATTTGATTTTATTAAATTAGTATTAGGGATTTTTAAATTTAAAAAGTAATATTTTATTTTATATTTTTCATATAAAAATTAAGCACGTTATATTTTATATTGAAATATTTTTGTTTTACCACCATTTCGAGTTATGATCACATCAAATAGGTCACATCACCTATTTTTATTTATAATTACACTAACATTACAGCTTTTCCACCCAATTACTATGAACAAAAAAATGATTATTAACTCTATGTGTGAAATGGATCACAAACCCTTTGAACCATATTTCTCTCTGCTTGAACCATTTTTACCCAAGCCTCCCATTCGTACAAAGCCTAAACCTCTATGAATATGGAAAAAAAGAAAGGATATGATGGTGGTTCATCAATCTAAAAGAAATTTCAAAGGATATCCAGAAAATTGTTGAGTAGAAGAGCCATTGATATCAAATGGCTAGAAAAAACTGATTTACTATTAAATTTGGTTGTTAATCACCAAGGGTGGGAATACATCTATGATTCAACATGAACTTTAGATGTTTTCCAGAAACCATTTCTTGAGTTATATTTTTCTAATTTGTTTCACTTCAGTGAATATAAAGACCTAAATACAGCAATTTTCAAGAAAAAAAAGTTTTTTAAGGTTCCGAGCGTAGCAGAAGAGTGGTTGGGCTGACACCCAAATTTAATTTTTACAACGATCAATGATTATTCTAAGATTAATATTGAGATGAACTCTGGTAACCATGGAATAGAATCAAAGATTTAGATAAATAAAGAAGAGGCCCAAAACCTTTAGAGAGGGTCTTGAACATCATGTTTATAATTATTTTAAATAATTTCATAAAGAATGGAATACTTGGATCTTCAGTATTTTCATCGTTGATGATGTTGATCATTTGGAACGACCCTTATAGATTATCGCATTTCACCTACGAGGATCCAAACTAGAATCCCTCAAGCGGTGATCCACATGTGATCCAATGGCCTCTGATCGACATCACTCCTTCTCTGAGTGCTAGTTCGACGAAGCGAGTGTCTTGTGTCGGTCATTCTGGATCGTTTGTTCTTCGGCCTTGAATAACGTCTCTCATTATTGAGAGGGGAGGGAAGAGGATTCAAGAGATAAATTTCTTATCTTGACAATTCTCAATTCACCAAACATGTGGTGTTTTCACTAGGGCACAATAGACATAATTGTCTATTTATATGAATGGAAATTCTGTTTCAATATTTAATTTCATAACAGCAATTAAATACATTCATGAAATTAGAGAAAAACTATTCTCAAAATATTAATACCACATCATTATTTATAGTGCACCAACTTGTTCAAAACCGAATTATGAATAAAATTTCACGCCACAAAATAATAGTAGTATCATTATTATTTTAACCTATTCCAACTAATAATTATTTACCATCTTATAAATAATTATTTTACTACCAGGCCAAATGTGGTTCACTCGAACCCCACTTCTATTTATTGAACACTTAAATAAATTAATATATAATTTATTCTCTTAAAAAAATATTTTATTTACAAACTAGTAAATAAATATTTATTAAATGTTCAATAAAATAAATAAATATATTTTATTTAATTTATGTGATCATCTTAACTTGAATAAAATTATTCCTCGATCTTGAGAATAATATTTATTTCATTAATTAAATTCAAAAACAATTTACCCAAGACCATTAAAAAAAATTAGTGTGTGACCCTCTAGGATTCTTTCTTATTGGCATTAGGCAGTCTTGCCTAAAGTCCAAGAGTACTCTCTAAGAACAGGTCAAGGCACCCAAGAGAAAGAACATAAAGTCGCAGCAATGACATCCACATAAAAACGCTCACTATGTAATATAACCCCTTTGTCTAAATATCTCATAAAAAGGTTTCATGATAGTGTCATCAACCATTATGCTTGATACATCGTTCTTTGACTACCTAAAATAAACTCATCGTTACACCATGGACATGGAATTTCACACGAAGGTTCTATTTCAATCATAGGGCTGAGATATCATCTTCCATAATTGGAAAGGAAAACTCCTTCATCGACTTATCCATTAATATCATGTCACTCATGATGAACCCAACATACCCTACTTTCCGCCAACTATCATTGTGACAATTTTTGTCAGTAAATCAATGTGCACGAGTCGCGACACATATTAATGTTAATCTTAATGTCTAAGGATAATTACAAACACTCAAAAATAGAAATATCAAATGACACCAAAACATGAGGAATTCCTTCAGGTAGGTCTATTCACATAATATACTGTCTTGGAGATTACCAAGAGGAAGTCTCATTTGCTTACGATTACACACACCTGATGGTCTGCATGTTATGTGTCCCTTTATAGTATGTCATCCAACTGTAGAACTATAGTTATGAATATTTTTATAGCATTTCAAGGTCCTCATCATAGAAGGGAACTTCCATGACTTTATCAATGAAACAAAAACTCTAGGACATTATTACATCATAGTCGTGCAGAAAACTGAAAAATATGTAATAAGATATTTAATATTTTTAAAAACATTAAATATTCTTGTAATCAAAGTATTGTGAGTTGGTTCTAGGACACTAAATCTTACAAACTCCCACTTGGACTAGAGCCAACTGCCTACGACTTTTAGTCCGCTATACCTCACATGGTGATCCTGTTTCTTCTTAGTCAAGGATTTAGTGAAGGGGTCCATCATGTTGACTTCCTTGGAAATAATGCTCACTACAAATTCACCTCTATGAGAAAAATCCCTCAAGAGATAATACTTATGAAGTATGTGTATCGTCCACTGATTTGACCTTGGTTCTTTTGCGAGAGCCACCGCTATAATATTATCACAGTACAGTGTGATGGGATCATTACTTCTAGGTATCACATCCAAAACCTTGATGATGTTTCGCATCCAAAATACTTTTTTTAGATGCCTCATAAGTTGTGCTATACTAAGACCCTGCTATTGAATCTGGGACCATACTCTTCTTTGAGCTCTTCCAGCTCACTACACCTCCATTCAATGTGAATATGTATCCTGTTTGTGACTACAAGTCTTCTTGATTAGTCTAGAAACTAGAATCTGCATATCCTATGATAACTCGTTCTTCATCTCCTCCATTAACCAGGAATATATCCTTAGTATGCCTCAAATACTTTAGGATAATCTTGACTACCATCCAATGGCGGTCACCTAGGTCAGCTTGATATCTACCTACCACACTTAATACATAGGTGACATCCAGCCTAGTACATAGCATGACATACATGACAGACCCAATCACTGATACATATGGAGTTTTTTACATTGTCATTATTTCTTCATGTGTCTGAGGGCACATTTTCTTGGAAATATAGATGCCATGTGATGATAGAAAAAATACCCTCTTGGATTGTTCCATACTAAATCTCTTCAGTATCTTATCAATGTATGTACTTAGACTTAGGCCCAACAATCTCTTGGATCTATCATGATGGATATTGATCCCTAGAATATATGTTTCCTTGCAAAAGTCCTTCATGGAGAAACATTGATTCAACCATGAATTAACATGATGTAATACTGGTATCTCATTTCCAATATCTAATATTTTCTCAACATATACTTTTAGGAAAATGAATACACTCCCACTAAACTGTTTGAAGACACAGGGCTCACATTCATTATTGATAAAACCAAATTATGTTTTGAATTCATCAAAATGAATGTTCTCAGACCAGGATGCTTGCTTTAATCCATAAATGTATTTTTCCAACTTGCGCACCTTATTGGCATACTTTGGAGTCACAGACCCATCAAGTTGTGTCTGGTAGACATCTTCCTAATGGTTCCCATTAAGAAAGGATTTTTTTACATCCATTTTCCAAATCTCATAGTTATGGTAAGTCGTAATGGAAAGTATAATTCTGATGGATTTCATCATTGCAATTGGAGAAGAGGTTTCATCATAGTCCATTCCTTGACGCTTTTTAAACCCTTTGAAACCAGTCGTTCCTTATAGGTACTAAATTGCCCTTCTATGCCCAGTTTCTTCTTGAATACCCATTTCAAACCAATAGGATTTACATCAACTAGAGTATCTACCAAAATACATACTTGTTTTAGGTACATGGAATCTATTTCAGAATTCATGGATTCTTTCTACCTAGAAACGTCTGTTCCACTAACTGCTTACTCGTAGGTTATAGGATCATTATTATCAACTAATAATGAGTCACCATCCTTAGTAATTAGAAAACCATATTGTTCTATTTCTCTAACCTCTCTTGTACTCATATGCAGTACTTGTGTCTCTGGAATAGATTCTTCATCCATGGGGCTTTGTGGAATCTTTTCCTATACCAACTCTTGTGTACCTTGATCCTCGACTTCATCGAAGTCTATCTCACTCCCACTACCACATTTGGAGATGCGCTCACTCTCAAAGAATATAGATTGTATTTCCACTATAACCTTTTTTTCTGAGGGGTTGTATAGGTAATATCCCCTCGTTTCATTGGGGGACCCTATAAAGGTACACTTTGTTCCTTGGGTTGCAATTTTGTTACCTGAAGAGGCCTTAAAAAATTCTTCGCTGCCCACACATGTATATTCGATAACATGGATTTTCATCCACTCCATAACTCAAATGGAATACCATTTATTGATTTAGTTGGTACTTGGTTTAGTATGTGTGCCACTGTTTGTACCACATATCACCAAAAGGATAATGGAATACTTGCATGACTCATCATTGATCTCACCATGTCTAATAAGGTGTGGTTCCTCCTTTCACACACACCATTCCACTAGGGCGTGTAAGGAGGAGTGATTTGGGATAGGATCCCAAACTCCCATAAGTAATCAATGAATTATTGATTGAGATATTCTCCACCTCAATCTGAGCGGAGTTTATTAATATTCTTACTAAGCTGTTTTCAACTTCATTCATGTATTCTTTGAACTTATCAAAAGAATCTGACTTATACTTCATTTTGTAAATATATCCATATCTAATAAATTTATCAGTAAAAGTTATGAAGTATGTGTACACTCCCCTTGCTTCAACTGGAAATAGTCCACACACATTGGTATGAACCTATTCAAGAAGTTATTTATCCTTTTCACCTTTACCACTAAATGAGGATTTGGTCATTTTTTCTTGTAAACATGCATGACATATGCCACGTGGTTTTAGATCGGAAGACTCTAAATATAAATCTTGATGTAACTATATCAAGTGTTTCTCGTTTACATGTCCTATCCAGTGATGCCAAAGTTGGGTGTGGTATGAGTCATGTGAAGTATCTTTGTTATCGATTTCCATTACTTGGTTTGTGTAGTTCAACATGTAAAGAACATTGTATAAATGTGCCCAACCCAAACAAATGCTATCTTTGTAAAATAAGCAACATTAATTTTAAAATTTGAAAAAAACCATATGTATGTAATATACGTATAGAAATAATTTTTTTAGTAATAAACAACACATGATAAAAACCCGTTAACACTAAGATCATCCTAGTTAGCAACGTGATGTTGTAGTCCCCAACAACTACAACAGTAAGCCTAGCTCTGTTGGTTACTCGTAGATCTATCTCCCCTCATTCAATATTCCTGAATCTACATGGTTTTTTTGGATTTATATGTGAGAACCACAAGAAATATCTAATACCAAATTTGTAGCAACAAATAGATTTCATTCGATAACAAACTCACCTAAAGCTTCCCCTTTATTCTTAGGTTGAGTGTAGTTCATCTTCCAGTGAACTTTCTTGCCACATGAGAAACAAATAGCCTCCTGTTCTCTTTCATCCACTTTGATCTTCTTTTTCTTGGAAGGTCATAAAAATGCTTTGGTCTTAAAGCTCCACTCCTTCCATTTTCTCATAAGGACAGAAGTCTTTTCACTCTTAATATCTTTTTCCACTTGGATAATGAGGATAAGAAGATCAGATAAAGACTTATCAATGTTGTTCATATTGAAATTGACAACAAAGTTATAGAAGCTCTAAGGGAGTGATCCGATAATGAGATCGGTGCCTAGTTCTTTAGGGAGTTTAAACCCTAAAACCTCCATGTGATCATTGTAGCCAATGAGCTTGACTACATGAGGCCCAGCTGGGGCACATTCTCCATGCATACTATAAAAGAGTTCCTTAGAGATCTCAAACATTTCCTATATTTCTCTCTTTAGGTAAAGACCATGGTGGTGCTCGAGCATTCTATAAGCATCCATGATTTCATGAGACTTCATGAGCTCACTAGATATTTATGATAGCATCAAACTTTCAAGGTCGTTCGCATCGTTCATATGTTTATCATAGACCAAGAAATCCTCATCACTCATCTCTTTGGAAGGCGAATTAGGTAATTTTGACTCAAGCACATAATATTTCTGTTCATGGCATATGTTAACCCAAAGGAGTCTAAACCATTCCTAGAAGTTACTACCAGTGAGAATGTTGTATTTATCCATAATTGATCACAAGTATAGTGTGGTTGATGATCTTGTAATTTTTATTCTACAATTAAAATATCAGATCATTAGTACTTTCTTGATTACATTCTATGATAAATATTTATTAACCCTCCCACTATTTTATCAAGTACCAATATCCACCACTATTAAACTCATAATGTCCAATTTCCATGACATTCTAGTGGAAAGGATCCATATTCCCCTTCACATAACCCAACCAAGGATTGGCCATGCTATTAGAAGGTATTTAGGTTGGTAGGTCTTTGGCAACTATGGGTTTGCAGCTTATTGATCTGTTGAGTGGATTCCCCAATCCTCAAATCATAACTTTTGGATTTCCCCAACTCTTGCCTCCAATTTTACACCAAGTCTACAAAGGTATACTCCTCTTAATTTAATGTATTTAATTAAACCCAAAACGTTTCATAAGGGATTCCTATATATAAGTAAGTTTCCCAACTAGGGTTGGTCAAACACATTATTTTATTGAGTTTTGACCTTAATCACGTAACAGAAGGCTTTGTCTGATTTCATATTTATTTTAGGGTTTTGTATCTCTTATGCATAAATTTATTATTATCATTATCAAATTATTTTTACTATTAAGTGGAACTTACTTAAGGGATTAACCATGTCTTTATAATATTTACACATAAGTATGGTTTATTTTAGTCCCATCCGTAATGATTTTTTAATTAATTAATTATGTGATCGTGACAAAAAATCCATAATGAAAAACCATGAAGTTTATAGAAATAAAATAAAAGGAATGATCATGATCTTTTCTAATGGTAACTCTGTCAAGCAATTGATAAACTAACCCTAACCTAGGGGAGAAAAATCTTAAACCTTTTGGGTTCATGTTTACAGTTTTCCACTTGTCCACCTCGATATCTCCTCAAATTTGTTTCATATCAGCTCCAACTTGAACTGCCTCTAGTAACTTGGGAGTTCCATCCATTACATATTCCTTTTTTTTAAACTCACATTCATGTGAGGGGAAAAGGGGGTTTAAAATAAAAGAAACCTTGGGCACGCATTCCCTACATATTAATAAGGAGATGTATCACATGGAAACAAATTTAATTTAAATAAATAAATTAAAAGAACCCATCCACATACAAAGGTCTTGGTCTAGCTCATGATCATCCATACATGAAACAATATTTACAGATAAATAAAACAAGAATTCAATTCTTTAATCATTCTTGTTCAAGATAAATCACACTCGAATAAATTAATTATTGTCTATAATTAATCATTCATTTTATGTTAAACCCTTTTCTGAATTTTCTTGAGATTATCATCCATCAAAATTTTAAACACATAAATTAATTTAAAATTATCTTTGTACATAACTTGTACCTTGGAAGAAACCTGGTGAATTCCTATTCATAACTACCCAACGAGTAGAAATGGAAATTATGCTGATTTTAAATTAAACACACACACACACACATATATATATATATAACACCTATCATGTGTTGTAACTCAGCTTTACGCCTCTACTATGGTACACATATCAATGGTTTGTATTATATAATAATAAATTTTAATAAATCTATGTAATTTTGATGAGCACATGAAGTGTAGTTCCGACTACACGGTTTGTACTATCGTTCACCGGCCATCCGAAGTACACGCCCATAGACATGGCGTGTAGATGTAATTAGAAAATCTTCAGAGTACACATCGTGTTCAGTGGGCCACACACCATGTAGTATCCGTGTTACAAGGTTTCTTGTTAGGAAAGCCGTGTATAGGGTACACGGTCCAACCCTAACCCAAAGGGACTACACGTTGTGTCCAGTGGACTACACGGTGTGTAATTCAAAAACCACATGCCACCTATTACTTGTCAACACATGGAGATTTTAAGACTTAGAAAGGCTCCAATACATGGCTTGGTTTGGAGAACCGGTCTGATGCATTTTATCTTGACTACATGGCATGTACTACCAAATACACACCGTGTGTTCTAGTGTTGTACAACCTGGAATCTTTAGTACCTCTGAATGAGATCCTCTATTTTATTTTAATCAAAATTAATTGAATAGATTGTTTCTGTAAGGTGATCGAGAAACGAAAAAGGAGGAAGAAATCTCAAGATTCAGATTCGCAGAACGAATGACTTAAATTGAAAAACATTAAATTATTAAATGCGTAAATCAACAACAAAATATTTAAATAATTATAAACTATGATGTAACCACTCTAATACTAATTGAAGGTTCCAGGTGCAGCAGACGCGCGGTTGGTCCTGCACCCAACTTTAATTTTTACCATGATCAATGATTATTCCGGGATCAATATGAAGATGAACGCCAGTCTCCACAAAATAGAATCAATGATTTAGATAAATAAAGAAGAGGCCTAAAACCATTAGAGAGGATTTTTCACATCTTGTTTATAATTAATTTAATTAATTTCACAAAGAAAATAATACCTGGATCTTGGGTATTTTCTTCATTGATGATGTTTATCGTTCAGAATGACCCCTCTAGATTATCTCATTGCGCTTGTGAGGATCCAATCTAGAATCCCTCTAGCAGTGATCCACACATGCTCTTATGGCCTTTGATCGACACCACTCATTCTCTAGGTGCTAGTGTGGAGATGAAAGTGTCTTGTGTCGGTCGTTCTTGACCGCTTGTTCTACAGCCTTGAAAAACATCTCTCATTCTTGAGAGGGGCAGGAAGAGGATTTGAGAGAGAAATTGTTTATCTCAACAATTATCAATTCACCAAGCATGTAGTGTGTTCACTATGTCATAATAGATGACCTGTATATTTATATGCATGGATCTTCTATTACAATATTTAATTGCATAATAGTAACTAAATACATTCACTAACTTAGAGAGAACACATGCTCATAATAATAATATTGTGTCATTATTTATGGTGCGCCAACTTGTGAAAAACAAAATTTTGAATAAAATTTCGAATCACAAAATAATATTAGCGTCATTATTATTTTAACTTGTGCCAAAAATTAATTATTTATTGTCTTGAAAATAATTATTTTACTTCTGAACCGGCCTTGGTCTGCTCTAACTCCACTTCCATTAATTGGACACCTGAATAAATAAATAAATAATTTAATCTCTAAAATAAATATTTTATTTACAAACTAGTAAATAAATATTTATTAATTTTTTTATAAAATAAATAAATATGTTTAGTTAAATTTATGCGATTATCTTTACTTGAATAAAATTATTCTATAGTGTTGAGAATAATATTTATTTCATTAATTAAATTACAATAGAATTTAACCTAGACCACCAAAAACACTTAGTGTGTGACCCTCTAGGATTCATTCTAATTGTAATTTGGAAGGCTTGCCTAATGTCCAAGAGTACTATCTAGCAATAGGTCAAGGCACACAAGAGAAAGAACGTAATGTCACAACAACGACATCCACATACGAACACTCACTGTGTAATATAATTTATTTTTTATCAAAATTTCATCAAGAAGGTTTCATGATAGTGTCATCAACCTTTATGCTTGATATGTTGTTCTTTGACTACCTAAAATAAACTATTCATTACACCATGGCCATGGAATTTCACACGACAGATCTATTTCAATCAATGGTCCGATATATCAACTTCCATAAAGGGAAGGGACAAATCTTTCCTTGTATTATCCATTAATATCATATCACTCATGACACACCCAACATACCCTACATTCTGCCAACTATTTGCGTGACAGTTTTCATCAGTAATCAATGTTCGCGGGTCATGACACATATTAGTGACAATCTTAAAGTATAAGGATCATTAAACATGCTCGCAGATAGAAATATCTGATGACAACAAAACATGTGGAATTCCTACTGGTGGGTCTGTTCTCATAATCTTCTGTATTGGATATTACCAAGTGAGAAATTCATGAGATGAAGTCTCATCTTCTTACGAGTACTCTCACCTGATGGTCCACAAGATATGTGTCCCTTCATAGTATATCATCCAACCGTAGAACTATATTTAAGAATGTTATTATAGTATTTCAAGGTTCTTATAATTGAAGGGAACAACCATGACCTTATCAATGCAACAAATAGTCTAGAACATTATTACATCATAGTCATGCATAAAAATGAAACATATGTAATAATATGTTCAATATTTAAATATATTAAGTATTCATGTAATCAAAGTACAACCAGTTGGTTTTGGGACACCAACTGTTACAGTTTTCATTGACTTCCATCAGGCTTGCTGAAATGTTGAAAGTTCCACATAAAGGATACTACTTACACCACACTTCATTATCTTCCATGGATGGAATCAATCCTCTAGATATTACGAAATCACTTTTCATAACTTTTTTCATTGAAAGGAAGCATGTAAAAAACATGGAGCTTGAATGTTTATTTTGGTGATGTATATTCCGTTCAGAATTGTTCAATGAAATGGCGAGTTTGAGAAAATCCATTTTCAAGATGTTTCTTTGATTAATTTTCATATTATTGAAAAAACTGGTAAACATAGCATGATATATCATGAGATATATGTGCCATGTGAAAATTATGCCTCTAAATTTTTACCGATATAGATGAATATTAACTCTAGTATTTTTGGGTGCCGATGTTTTTTTTGATATCAATGATACAACGCCATATCGTTGTTTGAGAATTTTGAATCTAAGTGTTCTAGGGATAAGTGTCTTGTATTGGTTTTTTTTGAAAATGATGATTCCTTATTGTTGGATGCTTGAAATGTACCTTACTCAGATTCAGGGGGAGCCTTCTAGTATTGATTAGACACCAATAGTTGTAGAAGAATTTTCCAATCGGTCGGAGACTAGAAAAATTATTGATGAAGAAGTAGAAGCTATCAATTTAACAATAAGAGTAAGGATTAGTATTCCTACAAGTCCTAAATATGTTTTTCAAGAGACTCCAACACCTGAATCTCTACCTTTGTAAGATCCACATGAATGGATTGAAATATATATCATGAAAATGTTCTCAATTGGTTATGACATGAAAACATCTACAAGGTCAAGACCATATCCACATCTTGTTCGGTCTCACTCTCATGAAATGGATTGAATGGATGAAGAAAGAATCTTAATAATGGTTTCTAATGAATCACATCATGAGGAAACAATGCCCAATATTTCTAAAAATCATCCAGTTCAAGAAAAGAGTCCCGAAGTTCTATACCAAATGCATTCTCCCATTCTATAAAAACTCAAAATGACAAAAGTACAAAAGATAAATGGATTTTTTCTGAAATGTCTCAGCATATCATCTCTATATTAGCATTTGATATTGATAACTTAAGATATCAAGTCTCTAAATCACATCACTTTTTAATAACTCCATGCAGAAATATAACCTCCAAAGTTGATGTTAAAAAATTAAGTATGTTGGTACAATGTATTGTGTAAAAATTTTCAGAATAACCTCCCTATTTTTCTTTACATATTTAATATGTTCAATTAATAAAAATAGAGTTATTTTAAGTAGTAGACTCCATAAATTTCTCTATCGATTATCTTTGAGGTGATGTTGTGACAAGAGAAGTTTGTCACAACATCTAGATAATGGTTGTTGATGAAGTCAGATGGTTTCTAGAAATAATAAAGGAAACTATTGATAGTTCCATAAAATATATTCATTATACGCTTGAAAATATGCTTGAATAAACTCAAGAAAATGCTCTGCAAGTCAAGATGGATATAAGTATAATTATTTCTCTCTTAAAAGGGTTATTCAGTACACTATCAAACAATTATGGGGATATAGAAAATAATTTTGAAGGTCTTTATGAGGAAATAGTGACCAGTATCATACATAATGTATCTGATGATAATAAAGTTAAAATTTATGTGCTTTTAGAATCCTTTGAAAGACCAAAACCCTCTAAGGAAAAGAAAATTGAGACTGTTAGGGGGATGAAAATAACCAATTTTATGTCTTAAGAAACCTAATAGCGATTTGAGCTAAAAATTGAGACCTCCAGAATTTCTTTGGAAACTTTTATTAGAGGATTTGGAATGGTTTTAAAAATATAATAGATTATTGAAAGAATAACAAGGTCAAAATGATTGAATCTTGTGCATAATATCTTTTTCAAATACATGTTAGAAGGATACCTGTACTACAATTTTCTTATTGTTACCTTCATGTCTATCATTATTTCAAAGAAGACTTTGATCCATTAGAGAATCACCTAAGGAAACCTCAAAGGTTCTCTAAAGACACAACTTTTTTAATACATAAAATATGTTTTAAAATAAACTTTAATCATATAGATAACTATGATTTGGTGATAGCACAACATGTTGCTCACAACATTCAATGGACACCAGTTAGGTTTCCTCATGAAGATTATGATGGTCATGTGGAATCCTCACTAATGTTAGGTGGTGTTGTTAGCACAACAACTAAAAATCCTCTCCCTACATTATCATTACCTCAAAACCAACCCCTCTCATTCATGAAACCACCAAGAAAAATACATTTTCTGCACAGTGGTTGATACTCATCCTTTTCATGTTTGTGAAGTAAGTTTCTTAATGGTGGGTATTTAAAAAACTTTTGAAATATTCCATATCTTATAGAATTTTTCATCCACATTGGTTTACATTAACATTTCCATTGGTTGTTCCTGAAATATAACGTTATGATTTTACTAGAATAATCTTACTGTTTTTACCTATTTATGATTATATGTGATTTTATTCATTGTTAAACCCTTATCTTTATCTAATTTATGTTTCTAGATCATAATTTTATATCATTATTTTGTTTTCTTATCTTCTAATATAGATATTTCATTATGAACTCACCTTACTGCCAAAATATGTTGTTGTAACTGATTTTTATGTTAAATATAAAATGATTTTCCTTATTATACTTCTTTTTGATAGCACAAAAAGGGGGAGAAGAAAATGAAAATACAAAATTTCACCTGTATTTTAAAAGTGCATCATATTCCCAAAAGGGGAGGAAAGTTGTTTTTGATGAAAGGAATAGAAACCATCTTCTATTATGAAGTAGTGAATATAATATATATTTTTTCCCCTTTTCATTGGTTTTTTTATCATTAAAAACGAGAAGATTTTTATAATGAGTATAATGTTCCTATATATTTACACCTTATTTGTTTTGATGATTCAAAAAATCCTTAATTTTACAAAAAGAATTTTTTATGTATTTCAGATTTTAATTATCTTACAATATGTTCTCAAGTTTATACCTCACTCCATACAAGTACTTTATCGTATGAGATTCAAAGAACATATTTTGTTTCTTAGATTCAAGAAAGTATCATGTAAGACTTTATCTTACCATGTTTGATTGAGTTAAGAAATATCTTTTAGTCAGAATTCAAATATGAAAGAACATAACTCTTTTGAGAAGAATATTCAAAGATAGAATAAGTTGAAGAAAAGTATCACTTTATCTTACAATGGGGTATCTTCGTATGCTTCTTTGAAGACTGAATATCTTAAAAAGACAATTCAAATTATCTTACAGATGACATTTTGTGATGAATAGTATATTCATCTGAAATACTAGGAAGATATGATATTACAAATCTTCATGATTACATTTATAATCTCATGTTAAGTCATTCAATACCTTTTGAAAATATCATAATATTATTATCCTTTTGAGGAAATATTAGAATTCAGAAGACTAAACATAAATAGTAAAATTCATAGAATGAGAAAATCATTGAAATAGTGATTACGAAATAAATTACAAATTTGGAAAGTGTGGATACAAAATATCTATTTGATATCATATCAGAATGGGTATATGGATTATTATACCATTATATTGAACCTATTATTATGTTTCAAACATCATATAAAAGGACCAGTTTGATAAAACTCAAATAGACATGGGAACAAAAAGATAAAAGTAAGGTTGTTTTCCTTTCCCTTGTCAAACGCTGAAGATATTTACATATCAAGAATCCATTTTTTCTAGTTTTAATCTTATCAGCTCTATCTATTGCACTAAATATCATCTCCAGCTACACTTGAAGATTATCTTTTCTTAGGATGAATCTTCATGTACTGTCAGTTTTCACTTGGAACTGTATACCTCAAATGTTTTCTCAAATATTATTTCTCTTATTTACTATGTTTTTACTGTATGTATGAGTGTGGTTATGGTTGTTGATTGGTCCTGTAAAGGGAGATATTAGTTAAAATCTCTTGGACCTTTGTGCTAAGTTATAATTTCATGTAATAATCTAGGAGCCCCAAGTAAAAGGGTTGTTTAGTTAAAATCTACAATCTAGAGAAGTATAGAATTGCTGGAGTTGATTATGGTATTTTTGTTCCCCGAACGAATATAAATATATATATTCAAATTCATTTCTGAATATTTTATTTTCCACTTCATATACTCTTAAGAATAAATATGAATATGCGTACCTTGAAGGGGGTGATTATATTTTCTCAATGAAACTTTTAAGAACTCAAATCTACCCCTATTGAGTTATTGAGTCAGTAATTTTTTGGGAAAACACCTCACTTGTTATGCCTTTAGAAGATATGTATTCATTGGTCCAAATGTATTTTAACAAATAACATTTGACACTCAATTTTTTTTAGTATTTGATACTCATATGTAAAAAGTTCCAATGGGATGAAGGATCAATTTATTCGAAATTATTAACTCTATTCAAGGAATATTTCTTCCTCTAATGTCCTCCTCTTTAACACATCGTATATGATGTCTTATGACAATGAAAAAAATAATTTTATTGATAGGTTTAAATTCTGGTAGATTTATTTCCAAGCCTAGATGTATTTCTCATATATAGAATTAGCTACCCACAAATTTTTGAAAGGATTTTCTACTAGTAGTGAAGATGGATAGTAACTTCTTCAAACATTAAACACTGATTTTAGTTTTATAACATTGTTATTATCATTCATTAAAGAAACAACATTTCATTTATTACCTTAATTAGAATGATTTTCTACTTTCTTCTCTTTTTCTCTCATAAAACTGACTATTCTTTTTTAATTTTTTATTGGAATCCAACATCTTCACTTGAATTATTGGATTATCTAAATATGATATCATTGTGACATTATCCTTCCTTATTTTAGTTAATTTACTATAAAATTCAATAAAATTTTCCTTATATTTAGTAATTTCACTCTTTAAACTTATATAATATATATATTGAATGTGATAAATATACTCACACTCAAGAACATATTATATCATCTCATCATATGTTTTATATCCTCTCCATTCATCATCAAAATAAGATGAAATATCATTATTAATAATCTTAATGTATAAGTCTTATCTACTATTATTCATTGAGAATTAAGATACATTTTTGACACCACTGATTTTTCCCATAAAAACATCTCATTATATGAATTTTTTATATTTTCAGAGAAAAAAAAATTATTTTTTCTATTTATAAATTCATCTAATGAGATATTAGAAGACGTTTCTCATCCATTAGCACTCTACATATCAATTTCTATCAAACCCTTCTAATCCTTCCTCTTAGGATATTTATTATGATAATATATATCTATTTTATTTAGCTCAACATAGTCTAGTCTAACGTGTCCAATATTTCTTCCCTCATAGAAAATATGTTCAAATAACTCTTTCTTATCCTTTTTATATTTTTTGTCTTTCCTGTAATCTAATAAATTTTTTTAATTTTTTGACATTCAGTTTTCCATATTATCATGTTCACCATCCATAGGTTCCAAAACATTGTAATCAAACATACTTATTCAACTTATATCGGATGATATCATCATATAATTATAAGATTTTGAAATTAATCCTCTAAAAGTTTATTCAAAGGATACAACATTATTTAACATTTATATCACAAAATATCTATTTATGATAGTTTTATTTTTTATATGTATTATAATGATGTCTTCCAAGATTAAACTTTTAATGTGTTTAGTGTTTTCTATAATAATACATTTAGAATCCAAATCCTTAAGAAGTATATAAGTAACTTATTTTTCTAACTAATCATCTGATAACTGTTTTTCTGAAAGTGATATAGACCATTAACAATTTTCATTAATATTTGAAACATTTGAGAAACATTTTCATTATTTAGGAAGTCAAATGATTAGTAATAATCCCTAATTATAAATTATTAGTTTCTAGAACATTTATAGCTCCAAAATGTGTAATTTATATTATCTTTCAAATTCCATGAGGGGTTTTACCTAATGAAACATGGTTATATATATATATATAATTGGATTTATCATAAGAAATTATTTTGATGATGAATTCTCTACTAAAATTATATTTTCTATTCTCTTGAAAAAGAAGTAACATCTTTCTTCATAATGTTATAACTACCAATATAAATAATAAAATTATCAACATAAGTATTTATTATGAATGAATCCATTTCAACTCTCCAATATTCATAATTATTACTATAAAATATAGGAGGTTTGTTATGATTTATATTTTCAATACCACCAAATTGAATTCCTACCATAACAAAAATCTCTACTAAACTATTAGGTGTAATGAAAGCACAAAACAATATTATAGAAAACTAATACAAATAAAAAGAATAATATCAGGTTCAACATCAAATGTTGAGACCTTCTTAGATATTAAATTTTGTCTTTGATTACCATGGAGGGTAAAATACAAGATTGGGGGTGAATTGTAGTAAAAATTGAAACATATAATTTTTAACCACCTCACTTATTAAAACTAACAGAATCAGAATGTTTCAATAAAGCCAAAATTTATAAACCCACAACATATCAGAGTAAAATAACTATTTTTAGTGGAAATTAATTTTTTTTGGATTTATTATACTTCTAAAAAACTATGTTCACAATAGAAATATAAAAAGAAACATAATGTAGTATGTATCGAAGAAATTATCAAAACATTAAAAATGTGATTCCAAAATAATGTACCCATTAAAGTATATTATATACCATCATTTTACCCAATGAAAAAGGGGAACTGGAAACCTGATTCAAGGAATATTTTATTTTGTCATATTGAAAGTCCCATCTTCCAATCCATAGATGTAACATAGAAACATTATCTAACTAGACTAGTCACCAAACTCATCCCATTATGGGGTGATTCATAACAAAGATAACAAAAAAATTCACATATATAACCAAACAAGACATATAAATAGAGTACAAATCATAAATAACTTGTAGACACAACTAAGACAAATATGTTAAACTAGGAAGTGTGACAATTATAGACTAACAAGTCTCCATCTGACCAATCATCACCTCTAAATAGTATCCCAAACTTAAAACAATGACCTAAAGAGATTCCAACATGCTATATAATTCCCTTCCCATAACCCATGTCCTGTAAACAAATGTCTATAACAGCCCAATGAAAAATGTTGGATGTGAGTAACAGAGCCGAGTAGGAAACCACCAAATAACATATATAAGGTCTAATATCAATAATTCCCATGTCATTACATTAAAAAAATATTTTTACAAGAATTATTATAATAGAACCATTTGAAAACATTTCTCAAAACATTCTATGGGTTTTCCCAAAATTGCATATAATGTTTTCCAAAACAAGAAACATTCCATTTGTGAAAAAAGTAGATAAACTTACTGAAATATAAATATTCATGGGAGCCAAAATCCATGAAATAAACATCATGTAATAAACAACTAGAAATAAAAATTCACCTCATTCGGGATCTAGCCAATAAGACAATACATATTAGACACTCACGATCCAAAAAGTTTTAATGTTTGATCAAATAAATATTGATTCCTTCCATAGCCCATTGATATAAAATAGGTTACCAAAAAGAATGATACATCGGGAAATGAGTCCCCCAAAATCATATATGGTAAGAGCTATGGTTTAGGGGAGGTGATTCAAAAGATAATGAATCCTCAATAACCCACAAAACACCTTAAAATAAGCAACTCAGGGAATTACGTGGCCTATAATATTTTTCACCTTATGAAACTCTTTCATTTTGTAATTAAAATGAAAATCATGTTTCATTTTAATTAAAATTTTTATTTTTACATTAAATAATTTGTAACTCTTAAATGACATGTGAAATTCTCATGCATCAAAATCAATTCACAGGATATGTCTGGTAGTCATTACATGTCATGTAATCCCATCACACATTGCGTAACTACTCAGAGAATAGTGGAAGCTATAGGTTTATGCTATAAATTACCAAAAATATTTTACTTCACCATTATAGTTATACTCCCAATTCAATTTTGTAAATACACTCCCAATGAAAAAAGAAAACTAAATATAGAGATTAGAACATACCTGAATAAAAGGTAACATGGTGTTACAATATTCCCACCATAAAATCATTCTATTTCCAGAAAGATCTCAAGATCCTCAATCTACAAAAAAAGAGGCCATTGCTTCCTCCTCAATAACTCCCACTCCCACATTTAATAGAGATCTTGTCTATAAAACCACATGAACCAGACAAGGGTGATCATTTGACGATACCGTTCATCATCATGGCAATCAATAATATGAACTGGATGCTCAACCAAAGTAGTTTAATTCTCTAGATCATCATCCTCTAGTCTAATCACATGGGGTGGATCTGGTATATACCTTGTAAACTGGGAAACATGAAGAACATCATGTATAGAAGTCATTATAGATGGTAAAAAAATCTGATAGAACACTCTGTCATGTTTCTAAATGATCTCAGAGGGGACCACAATCCTCAGTGCCAACTTACCCTTCTTACCCAACCGACTATATCCTATGTGAACTGAAACACTATGAATTACTGAGTCACCAATCTCAAACTCCAACGACTGATGAATACAGTCCACATAGTACTTCTTTCGACTCTATTCCATGACCAAATGCATATGGATCAACTATACCACCTATGAAATCACCTAAAAAACACTTCAACAAACCATTGATCAATCTTCCTACTCTACCTATCACAATGCTTATTGAAATGGATTCACATAAAATGCCTCAAAGGGTTCCATCCAGATTGAATCCTGATATTTTATTATAGGAAAACTCATTCAAAGGGGAATGGATTTCCCAGAGATCCACTAAAATAAATAACACAATCCTGGATCATATCCTCAAAACATGGATAACCCTATCTATCTTTCCATCCATCTTCAGATGATAATCTATGAAAAATATCAACTTGGAACCCATTTCCTCAAGAAAACAATTCTGGAATCTATATGTGAACCTTGAGTCCCTATTATAAAGAACCATAGAGTGTACCCCATGAAGTCCATAATCTCTCAGACATATAAGTACCCAATATGTTCCACTTTTATCATTTACTTTATTGGTACAAAATGTACTGATTTAGTGAGTCTGTCAATATTCATCCAAATAAAATCCTTCTCACTAGGAGTATTTGGTAAATAAATGATGAAATCTATTGAAATTTCATCCCACATCCATAACATAATGGGTAATGGTTGAAACAAACTAGTAGGTCTTTTGTGTTCCACCATAACTCATTGATAAGTGAGACACTATGATACAAAATTGACAACTCACCACCTCATCCCTGACCACCAATACTGACATCTAAAATCTTGGTAAGTCTTTATAGATCAAGGGTGCACAAACCAACAAGATCGGGGTCCACAATCAAGTAACTTCTATCTTAGGGAGAAGGGAATAACCAACCTACTAAAAAAACACAAATCTCCATTGGGAGACTGAGTCAACTCACCTGAGGTCTCCCCACCATTTCGTATTTCTCATAAGCATCTACTCTCATTGTCTATCGTCTATTCAATTTGAACTTATCCATCAAAATATGAGTCAAATTTTAGTGAATCAAAGAGAAATTATCCATCAACCTCCTTCACTCTAAATCTCATCTCATAAAACAGACTCACAAAATACCATTGTTCACCTGATTCTTTCATAGATTGTTCCATAAATATTTTTCTCAACACATTTACACCCACCTTTCCATTCCCATGGGAATATATGATATCAAAATCAATGGTCCAAAGATATTCAACCCATAGCCTCTATCACATGTTCATATATCTCTGAGTAAAAATATATTTCAATCTCTTATTATCAGAATATATTATAAACTAATCTCCAAAGAGATAGTGAATCCAGGTTTTGAGTGCATTCATAATAGATTCCAACTCAATATCATGTTTTGGGTAGTTCTTCTCATGAGGGAGTAACTGGAGAGATCCATAAGCCACCACCTATTTCCCTTGCATCAAGAAATATTTGAAACCTATACCTGAATCATCACAGAAAACATTATAACCTTACCCCAGTTCCATAAGAATCAAATATGGTGTTGAATTCAACCTCATATTCATCTCCTGAATAGATATTTGACACTTGTAGCTCCATTTAAAAATTACACCCATATGGTTTAAATATTTCAATGAATATGCAATCTTGGAGAAGTCCCAAAATAACCATCTATATCAACCCACCAAACCCAAGAATCTATGGATCACAAACATCATTCTAGGTTTCTCCCAAATAATAACTTCTTATACCTTTTTAGGATCTATTGAGATGCCCCTCTCAGATATCACATTCCACAAAATTATTACAACATAGATCCAAAAAACACAATTAGAATGATTATCATAAATAAGATATTCTTTCATGGTTCAAAGAATGATCTCAAAATAGTCTATATGCTTCTATTCTGACATAGAGTACACTAAGATATCATCTAAATATATAACAACAATATATTCCACGAACTAATGGAATATCGATTTCATCAATGAAATAAATATCTGAGGAGCGTTAGTGAGTCTGAATTGCATAACACAAATGTCCAAAATACCATATCGATCTCAAAATGAAGTCTTGGATATGTCCTCTTTTCAAAATCTCAAATGGTGGTACCCTAAATTCATGTCAGTATTAGAAAATCAAAAAACCCCTCTAAGATGATCCATGTGAAAATCAATTCTCTATAAAGGATATTTGTTCTTAACTATCTCCCAACTCAAATTTTGATATTCAATACAAAGAATAAGGCTCTCATCCATTTTCATAGTAAATAGTACAGGTGAATCCCAGGGTGACATGCTAGGATGAATACATCATTTATTATCTATGTCCTCAAGCTAGACCTTAAGTTCCACCAACTCAGCAGGTGTCATTCGAAAGGATGGAATAGAAATAGAATTAATTCTAGGGAGATGGTAAATAGTTAGCTCGATCTCTCCCTATGGTGGTAAACCAAAAAAATCCATCAAAAAGACAGTAGGGTATGCATACACAACATCAGGTAGCTGGCCACCCTAGAATGGGTCAACTACATCAAGAGACATTTCTGACAAATGAAATGAGATTATAACAGCATAAGGAACAACATGTCCCACCCTTTTATATCTATAGTCCCACTCACATTAGAAAACATAACTGACCCCATCAATAGAAAATAATTTTACATGATAGTTTTAAAAATCTATCTTATCATTTACACTGACCATCCAGTCAATACTGATAATCAAGACAAAGATGTTAAGATCAATCACTAAGAAGCCCCAAACCACCTCCAATTCCACTGTCATCACCCTACACGCAGTTCACTTGAAATATTATTTAGAGCTCTTTCCCAAATTCCTCGAATGATATAATAATAATGACATAAATTTAGAATACAAAACCAACTCATCAACCGAATTTGATGATATAAAATAACGAGTAGCACATGTATCAAACAAATCTAGCACAATAGAAGAAAAAATAAACTACATACATCTAATAGTAGATGGCCATGCTTTAGATTCTTCTAACCTTGGGTGTATCAATGTGAACCTATTACCCCTTTGTAAAAGTGGATCCTTCCTTTATATCTTGGGACATTATATCACAGAAACATTTTATGTGGAAAGATGTCCCAAAAATATGAAAAGACATAGGAGACTCTATAAATTGAGGCATGGTATGACCATCCCACCCAAACTTCTAACAAATAACCTATTACATCCCTAAATTATCCCCTAAAACTGGTTTTTGTAGCATCTTGGGTTTTTGGACGAGTGAAATTCCAAGGGAATTTGGGTTTTATCAATTGGTGGATGGTATATTTTCTAAACTGTGCTTCATATGTAGATTATGAGAGTCGGAACACTTATATGTGTTGTTTTTAGACTTGGTTGAAGGGATGATGGGTTCATTGGGTGCTCTGGTGAGTTTTAGGAGTGTCAAAACCTAGAAAATCAAAACTGGAGAAGACTGATTGGGGTGCATCATTGGTATAAAACTACATTACCCTATAGTGGTAACTGTGCACCTCATTAAATGGATGAAATTACCCTTTTACCCTATTAGATAATTTTTATTTCTCATTTCTTCTTCTTTTCCTCCTCCATACAAAACACCTCCTCCTTGGGTTTTTTTTCTACCCTCTAGGCATGGGGAGATCTACCTCATACGACCTCTAATTCGAGTGCTCATAGGTTCATTGTAAGCATCTCAGTAAGTCTAATACTTCTATTTCTTTCTCCATTCATTTATTTAGTGTCTTCTTGCATTGTTTTGGTGAGACCTAATTCACCCTATTTTTAGGTTGTTCATCCAAATCTTTTATTTCTCTCAAAACAAACCAAATAAAACATTGATATTGGATATATGTGTCATCCTTGGTATAAAGAAGGTGGTATGGCTTCTTTCGGGAATCCCCTTTGCTTTTCTCATGGCGGTTCAATTGTTCCACACCCTAGAACCTTCCAATGATGCTTCTTTTCACTAAATAAAATAAATTCAATATATTGTCTAATACGACCCTTGAGAGTGGTGAATCACCCCTTAGGGAGATTTCCTTGGATATTACCACTTTTATGGTTACAGTTACTCATTTAGGACCCAATGAATTTGAGCCTTGTATTTTTTAAACACCCTTGGTGTGATTTTCACCTCAATAAATTCCATATTTAATGAATTGAATTATGATAAATTGTTTTCCATAGATTAGGTCTATAAGCTTGATGCGTCATGCTTTGTAGTTGATTTATCAAGATTAATGCTACATCCCCTGTCAATTTTTCCGCAAGATTTTTCTTATTAATAGTTTCTTTTGATCAATTCCTTATATCATATTACATATATCTTATGCATTGTTCTCATTAGATTGATGATGTTTTCCTAGCACCTTTTCTTTGAATTGCATGCTATATAACTTATGCCTTGTGATGAAATTTAATTACTTAAATTGAATGAAAGTAATTGTTGGATAAGAATGTCATGTTTTCAAATAAAACCCCTTGATGTGGTGTGTTGTATTCAATTGTAAAAGGCCATATATGTATTCCTTTTATCATTGTTCCACTACTAGAATTCAAGGTATTTGTGACTGGTTATTTGCGACGGGATCCCGTTGCAAATAAGCTTTAGCGACGAGGCCCCATCGCAAATAGCCTGTTGCAGAAAACGCCATTGCAAAAAATATTATTTGTGACGACCCCATCGCAAATAAGTCTCTGATTATATACTTTATATATATAAGCTCTTTTAGGACGGGCCCATCACAAAAAGTATTTGCGGCGGGCCTGTCGTCCCTTCGCAAATACGTTTTTTAAAAAAATTATTTGGACTATTTGCAATGGGCCCGTCGCAAATAATTTTTGTGACGGGTCCCTAATCTCGTCGCAAATACTTTAAAAAAAATTATTTAGAATATTTGCGACGGGATCCCATCGCAACAGATCCCGTTGCAAATAATAAATAAATTTTTTTTAATTTTTTTAATAAATTAATGATTTTTGAAAAATTAATTTTAATATTATTAAAATAATTAAAATAAAAATATATTCAAATTATCAATATTCACAAAAAAATATAAAAAAAATCCTAAAATATTATTATTATTAGTAAAATAAAAAAACATTAAAAAATATAATACTGAAAAAATATATTTAATAAAATTATGATTAATGAAACAATAATATTAAAATTATTAAAATAATAAAAACATAAAAATTAGTAATTTTATTAATATTTACAAAAAAGTCATAAAATATTAAAATTTAAATTATCTAATATTCGCACCAATATAAATGATAGAAACTGTAAATAGTTTATATTACAACAAATGTTAAATTCAAATGTTTTTAACATAAAAAAAAACCACTGGGAGCTTGGGTTGTCTTCTGGAGGAGGTGGAGGAGTTGAAGTAGATGGTGGAGGAAACTAAATCCCCAAACTACGAGTCAGAAGGCACATGTACTCCATCTGCTCCTGATGCTGTTGCTGCCATCAACACATCTCCTCCTCGTGCTGCTGCTTCTGCTGCTACTGCTGACACATCTCTTCTTGCTGATTCTGCAAACTCTCTATAAGGTCTTTCTAAGCTTGGAACTTCTCCTGATATTGTGAGGCAAAAGATGATGCCTCTCCACGAGCTCCTCTCGAGATGGACACTTACATCACAACAGTAGTGTTGATCACCTCGCAAGTAGTGTTGCAATAGGATGACCAAAGTAATGTCGTTATCATCTCTAAGAATCATCTCGCTCCCTTTATATAGATCATTCTTCCATAAAAATTTAAGTGGAATTCAGTATATTTCCTTTAAATTTTCAAGGAAGAATAGTCTATATAAAGGGTCATGTGAGATAATTCTTATAGATGAGAAGGGCATGAATTGGGTTGTCCTATTGCAACGCTACTTGCAATGTGATCAACTAAGAAAGGACAATTATAGAGTTTACATTGGACATGGTTGACGCTTGCTAATTATTACTAATTATTACTAATTATTACTAATTATTACTAATTATTACTAATTATTAGTAATTATTACAATTTATTACTAATTATTAAAATTTATTACTTATTATTACTAATTATTACTAATTATTACTAATTATTTATAATTATTACAAATTATTACTAATTAATTTTAATTACTACTAATTATTACTAATTATTACTAATTATTACTAATTATTACTAATTATTACTAATTATTACTAATTATTTCTAATTATTACTAATTATTCATGTTTATTACAAATTATTCATGTTTATTAGTAATTATTAATGATTATTAGTAATTATTAATGTTTATTAATAATTATTAATATTTATTACTAATTATTAAACTTTATTACTAATTATTACACTTTATTACTAATTATTACACTTTATTACTAATTATTACACTTTATTACTAATAATTACAATTTATTACTAATTATTACAATTTATTACAAATTATTTCAAATTTTTACTAATTATTTCAATTTATTACTAATTATTACAATTTATTACTAATTTTTACAATTTATTACTAATTATTACGATTTACTACAATTTATTAACAATTACTACAATTTATTACTAATTACTACAATTTATTTTAATTATTACAATTTATTACTAATTTTTACAATTTATTACTAATTATTACAATTTATTACTAATTATTACAATTTATTACTAATTATTACAACTTATTACTAATTATTACAATTTAATACTAATTATTACACTTTATTACATATTATTACACTTTATAACTAATTATTACACTTTATTACTAATTATTAGACATTATTACTAATTATTACACTATATTACTAATTATTTCAATTTATTAATAATTATTACATTTTATTACTAATTATTACAATTAATTACTAATTATTACAATTTATTACTAATTAATACAATTTATTACTAATTATTACAATTCATTACTTATTATTAAAATTTATTTCTAATTATTACAATTTATTAATATATATTACAATTTATTACTAATTATTACAAATTGTTACTAATTATTTCAATTTATTACTAATTATTACAATTTATTACTAATTATTACAATTTATTACTAATTATTACAATTTATTAATAATTATAACAATTTATTACTAATTATTACTAATTATTACTAATTATTACTAATTACTACAATTTATTACTAATTATTATAATTTATTACCAATTATTACAATTTATTACTAATTACCACAATTTATTACAATTTATTACTAATTATTAAAATTTATTACAATATTAAAATTTATTATTAATTATTACAATTTATTACTAATTATTACAATTTATTACTAATTATTACCTTTTATTACTAATTATTACTAATTATTACAATTTATTACTAACTATTAAAATTTATTAATAATTATTACAAATTATTAATAATTATTATTAATTACTATATTTTATTACTAATTTTTAAATTTATTACTAATTAATATAACTTATTACTAATTAATACAATTTATTTCAATTTATTACTAATTATTACAATTTATTACAATTTATTACTAATTATTACAATTTATTACTAATTATTACAATTTATTACTAACTATTACAATTTATTACAATTTAATACTAATCATTACAATTTATTACAATTTATTACTAATTATTACAATTTACTACTAATTATTACAAATTATTACTAATTATTACATTTATTACTAATTATTACAATTTATTACTAATTATTACTAATTAATAGAATTTATTACTAATTATTAAAATTTATTACTAATTAATACAATTTATTACTAATTAATACAATTTATTACAATTTATTACTAATTATTACAATTTATTACTAATTATTACAATTTATTACTAATTATTACAATTTATTACTAATTATTACAATGTATTACTAATTATTACAATTTATTACAATTTATTACTAATTATTACAATTTATTACTAATTATTACAATTTATTACCAATTATTACAATTTATTACCAATTATTACAAATTATTACTAATTATTACAATCTATTACTAATATTTACAATTTATTACTAATTATTACAATTTATTACTAATTTTTACAATTTATTACTAATTATTTCAATTTATTAATAATTATTACAATTTATAACTAATTATTATAGTTTATTACTATTTATTACTCATTATTTCTATTTATTACCATTTATTAATAATTATTAATATTTATCACTAATTATTAATATTTATTAGTATTTATTACCAATTATTATTAATTACTACAAATTAATTATATACATTACTAATTATCGTTAATAATTACTAATTACTACTAATTATTAAAAATTAATATAAAAAATTTCAATTTATTGGTACATATTTATAGTCATGCCAAAACAATTTAAATTCAATTTAATTACAACTATTCAACAATAATAAAAATTAACATAAAAATTTGAAATAAATAATAAATTAAATAAAAACATAAATACCATTAAACTTGATTTTCTATTGATGTAGACGTCTTCACAACTTCTTCGTGACCAAAAAAATTAAATTAGAAAAATTTTCCCTCTGAAATCAAAGTTTTGAGAGAAACAAGATCTGGAAATTGAGTGGAATGAGTAGAAAAACGGATGGGGTTATATGTAGGTTAGATTATTTGCGACGAGACTATTTGTGACGGGTTACCCGTCGTAAATACTATCTTTTGCGACGGGAACCGTCGCAAATACCTACGCCCGCATTAATTACTATCGACAGTTAAAAAGTTATTTGCGACAGCTCCCATCACAAATAGTCCCTGCCGACACACCTTTTGCGACGGGAGGACATCCCGTCGCAAAAAGTTATTAACCGCCGCTGGTTATTTGCGACGGGGCCCGTCGCAAATAATCGGTTATTTGCGATGGGGGTAACAACCCGTCGCAAATAACCTCTCAGACCGACTTTTTGCGACGAGATTTATTCCCGTTGCAAAAAGTCCTTTTTCTCGTACTATTTCGGTGCTAATTCCCTATGATTATTTCCTTATGCCAATGTTTTTTCTTGGATTAAATGTCGGGATTTCCGACTTATTTGGTTGTATATATATGTTATTCCATGTTGATGTGTGATATTGGTTTCTATTCCTTGAAAGCCTATGAGCTAGGACAGAACACAATTCTCCGACTAAAGGAACCGATGGATGGAATCACCATGCTCGGCTTGGTATGACTTGATGCACCAAGGGTGATCCTTTATATTAGCCTTGGATGTGATCTTAGGGAAGTTTTTTTATATTTGTGAGTTACACCAGTTCCCTAGGGGAGTAACCATGGATGGACTCATTAGAAAGATGGTTACACCATCTCGTGGGTGATACCCAGTCCCCTATATTAGATATTTGGTAGGGACATAGAGTTACCATACCATGAGTGATACGAGGGACACCGATATGGGATTCTTCAGACCTATTGGTATTGGTTATAATGAGGGATCCTTTAGAGACCCATGGAATTCCATTACAGATCTCTTTAAAGGGTCCCCTGATGCCACAACTGGATTTGATGGATACTTTTTATGGATTACTTATGGATCCTTATTTTTTTTATTATTTTTATGATGTAAAAGTGATATAAAAAATGCTTGGATAATGTCCTAGGGGTTTGACTACCAAACCAAAGAGCAAGCTTGTGGTCAACCCACATTTATTTCCTTGTATATGATTCCTTGTACATTACCATTTGGATTTTGTAGGTTCCCTTGGTTCAAAATCTCTATTGGGATGAATAATTTAGAATTGAGTGGGTATCCATTTAGGAATCCGGACCACAGTGTTATTTAATTATGTAATTGTAGCCTTATATTCACATAGGATGGAACATTTTCCATTTATTAGTGCACAAATTAGATTGATCTAGACACACTGGTTGTGGCATATTGGTATTATATCTCACACCCTACTCAGGCCACCATTGCACTGGGGTACCCAAGTAATTCTACAAAATTTTTGGCCCTTGAAATTATTACTTGTGTTGTGTTATGTACTTGGAAGCTACGGAGAATAGGACTAAGATAGTACCCAGGATGATCATAGTGTTAGCCTTGAGGAGGTATTATCTTTATTGTGTTTTACTACTTGTATCTTGTAGCATCATCTAGATATGAAAGAATTATTGTATGTATTGGCATTGACCACTTACTAGTATTTAGTCACTATATTTATCTTCCACTACTTTATCTTTGATTGATTATTGATTATGCTATTGAATGTTATTTAATTTATGATATACCATTGTGAACCTCTGATCGCGAGTGTATAGTCTCACAATCATACCATCCTTATACCCTCTAAGCTAGTTGGCAACCTTTGGTGTAAAGTGAGGCATTCTTGATGTCATGTGGTGACCAGCTCGGCTACCGGAATAGTGTTCAGTCGGGCTAGGACATTACAAAGTGGTATCATAGCTCTTTTTTCCTTTTGTATAACAATTGTGGGGTGTCATACATGAAAATAGGAATATGTTGGTGATTGGAAAATATTAGTTCCTGGGAGTGATCAACCCATGTACGGAGAAATGTCCAAGTGGACATGGGATATATTATTGTCCATGATTTTCGTTGTTATAGTTTCTTATGATTTCTCCTTGAGTGAATGGATTAATCTCTAATTATTACTAATTTATTAGGTTTATAATAATCCCCCTTTGTTCAGTATGTCAAGGAAGAATCATTACAAGCATCATAATAGGGATCTAGCGGTTCACATGCCATGCATATGTCATTGCATATAGATTGCATTGTTATACTATTTGAAATTGGTCATGTGCCTTGTGTTTTATTTTCCAACCTGTTACATTCTATGTTAGTGTTTTAATAACACGTTTAGTTTTCAACTGCTTAGGTGTTTGATTCATATTCTTCTGTAATTTAAATTTTCATATCTTACTTATATTCTATGTTTGAGTGTTCCTTACTTACATAGAAACGTTCCATGGCTACTTTTCATGCTTGTCCATATTTAGCATGCATAGTGCATCAATTATCATGTCTAATTACAAACCATGTTAGGTGACTAATTAATGCTATTTTTTTATTTATAGGATTCTATGCTTGTTTACAATCGTATGGAATATTATGGTTCTGGGTAAATGGGATCCAGTATACTATTTTTAATGAGTATGAGAACTTTATGAATAGGAATATTGTGGCCATAATATCGAACCATTATATACACACCTTATATATTTAAAGGATTTTGAATAAATATTTAGACTTTTAAATTTTCTTTATATCCTAGAATAAATGGTTTCAGTTAGATGGGATCCACCAACAACTTGTAAATTGTATGGGCGCTTAATAAATTGAGGTTGGTAACCCATAAAACCATACCCTCTATTATGAGCCTTCTATTTAGATACTGCATTAAATACAGATGTTTCTTAGATCTGTCCTTAGATGATCTGGTTTCCTTATTAGGGGCTAGTACCTCTTATTCTATGACTTAAAGTTCTGTTTAGATAAACTTATAAATGCTCAATTGGACCCAAGTATTTCAATTGGGGCATGTTTCCTTAATAAGTGAACCCAATAAGGGTGTTTAAAATATATCGGTTTAAAATGTTTGGGTATCATTTAATTGAACCTAAAATGGCTTAATGAGACCCTCATTGGTTTCCATTCATGTTTCGTTCCTTAATGCTAAACCCAATGGGGGTGTGCTTACTCTATATGTTAAGGGAAATTTAAAGTATCATAGCCACCAATATGGCTTCACATGTAAATTTAAGGTGGTTTCATTTTTATTAGTACAAATTTAATTAATACAATACATTTTAATATTCTTTCAGATGTAATTTTATGAGGACTAGGTTAATTAAAATTCCAATTACAACCTAAAATCTATTTTCCTCTATATATTACAATTGATATTGTATTTAACTAATCCAATTGTGAAAGATTGTAAATAAACAGATTTTTTTAAATAAGGTTAAAGTTATAATATTTCTTAATTATAATGGGATTTCAATAAAAAAATAATGCATAAAATGAAGTTTAATATAACATTCCTAATTTTTCGTATAGCCTTATCCAAATGATTTTAACTTACGATTGGTATTAGTTTTTATTAAAAACTAAACCATTAATTTCTCAAAGAAATAATTATGTTTTTGTTAAATTTCTAAAATTGAATCCTCATGAGGTGTTCTTATTATTGACACTCATGTAAGTGTAGTTCATTGTTTCCTTGAGATCACATTATAATAGAAATGTGAACATTCCCCTGTAGGAATCTTCTCCTATCATTCAAACCTAAATAGTAGTCCCTTAATCCTAGCGACCTTTACCAACATGATTCCTTGGTAGTGTTGAGGATCTCTACTTTTTAAGGGGATTTCTATTGTAGGTAGTTCTCTTAGACTCTTTAAAACTTTTTTATATGATTATGAGAAGTTTCTATCATGTGTTACTATTCAGGTGTCGTAGTTCCATACAGTAATAATAGTTTTCAAAATGAAACCTTTTTTTGAACTGGTGGCCATGTGGTGATTCAAATATTGTTTTCAGTGTGATCATTACAAAATGTTGAGTTCTAGTGGGATATACATTCCAATAGAATTTTCTGCCACATGGTAGGTCATGTGATCCTTTTTCTTCTTCTCAAGTGATGGAAGACACGATACATCGTCATTCGTAAAAATAGTTGTATAGGGTAATGTGGCTTTGAATTCAATATTTTTCAGGCTATAAGAAACATGAATGCATATGGTAATTTTAACATATTTATAGTTTCGTGGATGTACAATTCAGTATTTGAGACTCTGGGGTAGTATGTGTTGATACACATGGTAACCGTCATCTTGTTAGATCGTTCAAAGACCCTTTTACATTAAGTGGTATTCATTTAAGCCTTGGGATATGTTGCTTCAATTCCAAGATCATCTCTAGAGTTGAGTGACCTAGTTTTGAAATTTTTAGTTTTCCCAGTGTTCATGATGACATTATGTGGAGGATTGGGTGTTGACACGCCAATCAGTTCAGTTGATCTCTTATTCCTAACGTCTTTCTTCATGGTGCACGTGGGAATAACTTGGGACAAGTAACACATGTATTCCGAGTATGAATCCAACATATAGTTTGTGTAAGTAGTTAGTTTATCTCCCTTTCTGGATTAACATTATCTAAATCATTTTTTGAGTCCCTTTTTAGTGAACGATGAATTGGAAACTCCTAATGTGGAGAGAGTAATGTCATAAGTGTCATGGAATGTCCTCCTAGTAGAGGCAGAACCACTTTATAATGAACACTTGAAAATGTTTAGTCTCAATTTAAATACCCATGTAGTTGGAATCACTCATTATATGTTGGTGCCTGTAGGATAACACAATGATGTTGTGGTTGGATGAGTACGCAACCCTTGAAATTCCATTAGTCATGTATGGAATTTGGTGGTTGTGTTTGAACAAACTGAGGATGCCTTGGATAGTAAAGGAAATGTGGTCATGTAATAACAATATGTCGATGGGAGCACCTGAGCACTTATAAAGATGTAAACCTATGGTCATTTTACTATCCTTCTCCTTGCATTGTTTGTTATGGATATTTTGAATCCTTACTGAGAAAATTGTGTTTGTTTAGCAGACGTTTCTCAAACCTTTTTGGAAACAATTTTAATTCACTTAGTGTTCTCTCTGTTAAGTGATGATCATGCTCCATATCCTGATATCATCTTGGTACACTGAGAGTGCATCGGTACTAAACAACATTAATGCTTTAAAATCTATTGGGCCCATTGGGTGGTCTCTATCAGAGTTGTGCACCAAAAGTGTGATTTTTGTAGAATCATGGTTAGTCTTAGTGATACCTGGGATGCAAGGTAGGAATTCCCTGGAAAGACTCATGGAAACCAGATTTTTCCATTTTAACTTGATCTCTAGGAGGATGTTGTTTTAATATCGTTAAGTGTTCATGGTATGTGGGTGTTCAGACATGTACCAAAATTTCCCTCGAAGATATCCATTATGGTTTCCTTGGATGAGCTTCTTGGTATCCTATTTTTAATTATGAGATTACCTTAGACTTTAACCATGCTCAGATGATTTGTTCCAAGAGGGTATCAATCTTAGTGTTTGGGATGGGCTGTGAGACAATGGCCATGACGAGTCAAGATAGAATAAATTGGTTCCTTGTATAGTGACTTCACTGGAAACTGATTTTTGGATTTGGTGAGAAAATTCGGAGAAGTATTGTTGTACTTTCAACTGAAGGCATTTAAACAGGCTTATGAATTTTACTAGCCATTTAGGCTGACTATTTCAAGAATAGTCGACAAATGAATGTTTGATTGTTTATCCCTATGTTTTGTCATATGTGGTCGTTGAGGAACAACTTAATGGATTGTTTTCAAGTTGCAGCATGTGTAGAAAATGTTGCCTGTAACTTTTTATAAAAATTTTGATTGACCATAAATCTGAGTCCAATTGAGAGTTGACCTATCATTTAAGCTGTGAATAATTGAAAGTGCATAATTGGATCTCTAAAGGGATGAATACATTAGTAATTCCTCTATTAGATTGTTTGTGACTCGGTTTTGGTATTATAAATACATTAACCCGATGATGAAGGTGGAGATTATGAGATTGTGTCTCAGGTAAGGTGGACCTAGGATGGTGTCGTCACAGTGTTTCTACTTGAAAAAAACATTGGATTGAGTTCCCACAACTTATGTTTCATACATTAATGTGACTCTCAGAGGTGTTTTGGGAATTTGGATATTTTCTTTTCTAAAAGAGGCAATTCCTTCGAAAAAACTACCAATGCACAAAACTTATTAAATGAAAGATTACAAAAGTCTAAAGTACGGAATCATATTACAATATTTTTCATGAAAGGGAATAAGATCAGCTGGGAGGTCTTCACACTAGGTAATGTCTTGATTAACTCCCAAGTTGTCCAAGCCATCATCAACCATGTTTGCTTCTCGATAAAGATGTCTGATGATGTAGTTCAGGTCATTGAGAAATCATCTGCATTCCATCCAACAGGTAGTAATCGGCCAACCTAAATGAGGTACGATGTTCCCAATTTCAAGAACGATGGTCGTCGAGTCACTTTCAATTAATATGTTGTTCCAACCATAAACCATAGAAAATTTAATCGCATGGATCAATCCCATAATCTTAGCTTCAAGGGAGGAGGCAATGCCAAAATTACCATTGAAGCATCCTAGAATCTACCCAAGGTTGTTCCGAAAGATAGAGCTACACCCTGCAGGTCCCGGATTTCCCACGGAGGCACCATCTATGTTGATTTTGATCCATCTAGGGAAAGGAACTCTTCAAAATTTCTCCAGAGTGTGGTGTGGTTGACAGAAGTTTCCGTTGAACTATTGACGTTTATGGATTCCAAAATTGTGCGCGGTATTGTGGAAATGACCTTTTTGAATCAAAGAAGCTTCTTATATGGAAATAAGGATCTAGGTATGACCTACATTAAGATTGAGTGAGTATTTTTGATCAATAATTTCATTCTGATCATACCAGATCACATGGTGAAGTTCAGCAACTGCCGTAAGGAAATGGTTTTTGATTAGCTGAGAGCCTTCCATCTCTCCACATTTCATAAGTTGATTTTTGATAGAGTCAAGAATCAACCATCTTCAATGAAATATGTCAAAAATATAGTTCCAAAGAGAAGAAGCAGTAGCACAAGAAAGTAAGAGGTCGTTGGCATCTTCTCTATGTTGATTACTTATTTTACATTTAGGGAAAAGCTTAATTCCAAACGATTGAAGGAAAATATCAGTGGGAACATTGTTGTGAGAAAGGTACCTGATGAGACTGAATATTGAGGGATTCATCCAAGGTTTTTTGATGTGTTTAATCCAGATGTAATCATTCTCATTGTTACAACACATATGTGTGTAGTAATTTTTTGATATAAGCATTCTGTTGTGAGATGGCTCCCAAATTAATAAATCATTGTTGTAAGAGAAATGGTAGTAATCAATGAGATTCAAAATAGTATCTGGGATATGATCTTGTTCTGAGTTTAATGCATCTTTGATAGAGCTATTGGTGTTTTTAGGAATTTGATCAGGTGAAATGATCGATCTTAAAGACATTCCAGTCTAGTTATCTAGCCAGAATTTCATAGAGGAATCTATGGATACCATACATATGGAGTTATTCATAATATTGGTGACATAGTTCTTTATGGAAGGCCCTATGGATGAATTAATAAATCTAAAATTTCTAGTCTTAAGTTTACTAAGAAATCTATTTTTGAGATTCCAGATTTTCCGGCCTAGTAACGCATTCTGCATGCATTAAAGTAGGGGGATTAGAATTACCTAGAACATTTGTATCCACTATGGACAGTGGCTTGATAATGTTAGGTGATTGCTACTATTTCAAGTGGTCTTTATTTTCCTGCATATTTTTCTATTCTTGCATAACAGGTAGACTATCATGTGATACCGGTTCTAATGGAAAGATAACAAATGCACTAGAAGCAGTACATAAAAACTGTGTCTCAGGTCAATCTGCCTTGTTGAGAGAGATAGTGTGGGTGGAGGGAGTTGTAAAAAAATATGTTTTAGTTACATTTCCTTTTTCGATAGTGGTAGCATTTGGATCTACAACAGGGTATCTGTTTTTGGTGTTTTTTTGCAGTTGTAGGGGTTGATTCAGTGTTTTTTATATTGCATATGTGCAATGGAATAGATTCGTTAGCGATAGAATTAGTGCATGAGTCTGTGGAATACTTAGAGCTAAGTAGAAAATTATCGTCATTATGACCATAGAGCAAGTTTTCAGACTTTATAGAAAAAATTTCACTAGGAGCAGTTAGAAGAGAAGGCATACCTGAGTCAGGAGGATCCAATGTTTTCTTCTGTTGGATTGATTTCTAGTGACACTTCTTGTGCTTTTGGGGGTCTTTAAAAACCTGGATATGTTTAGGAACTAGAGGCGAAGAAGTATTGTTATGTAGGACAGGTTCCATGCTTCTTTTCATGTCCACTTAAGTTTCTACAATGGGTAGATACTGTTTGGTGGGGTTGGATGAGGTGTTATGATCTGCCTGATCTTTGGGGCAGGCATCACAGTTGAAACTAGGAATTCATGTGCTATAGGCTTTTCTTGCTCAGTGGATAGCTTAATAGTATCTAGAACCATATTTTCAATTTTAGTTAAGAGGCTTTTATCATTAATATATTTTTCTTATTCTTCAATATCATCTACCCAGATAGTACCCAAGATGTCCCCTATCTGCGCCAAATTGTGTGTTATTTTAACCAAACATCCTTTTTGGGTGGTTTAGGTATGTCCATCATGTGGGCTTTGTCCTTTTTAGTTTTTCTTATTTCCTTCCAATCATTCAAAATTGGTTGTCTTAATTGATTTCTAATCACCCTAAAGTTGTATATAGTGTGACCAATGATTTTACAATGATCACAAAAGGGGGTTTCTATTCATATTCCACTCTAATTTTAGTTTCGTAATCATTAGCATTTAAATTAATTGAGTTGGGTAGCTTTGAGTCAATATTTATTTATACCATAATTCAAGAAAAGAGACCCAAATCAGCATTTAATGTTATGTGATAAATTTTTAGAGGAGTTCATATGAAGGTTACATTGTCAATCAAGATTTTTGGGTGCCAAAAGAAATAGTCGAGACCATGAAATTTAATCCATACTTGTGCCAGTGTGTTTCTATGTGTGTGCGGATTAAACGTGGAGTCCCCCTCTGAAATTATGAATTAGCCCGACTTGAGGTTAAGATTACCGGTCTTCCAAACACTTTCTAGATCCTCATGTGATTCTAATAGTATATGGAAATAGCCTTTACCTTTGGGAATTAGCTTCATGTTTTCATAATTCCAGCAATGGGAAATTCGTGAATGAAGTTCAGTTAAAGTCCAGGTTCGGTTACCTTTGTGGTAGGATATGCGACCCATTACCGAGATTTTTCATAACTGTGCTCTTTGTTGAAGGGAATCTGTGTCCGCCTCCACCAGATATCCACCATAATCTAGACTCTTGACAAGGGATGGCTTCATCTTGAATTGGTTACCTAGATCACAACTTTTCAATGCATCTATGAATGATACCACTTGAGATCTACCTGTGAGATCACAGTTATTAGAGTCTGTTCCAGGAGTATCTTCATTTCGTGTAGCCGCTGTAAAATTTTTCTTAGGGGGGAATTGGAATATCTCAGGCCAAGTGAAATTGTGTGAATCAAAGTAACCAAGCACAAGGAAATTTTCTATTGAGGAGAATGGTGCAGAGATAAGGTGAAAATCCGTGAAGTGTTGAGGGTTTTTAGAGAGAGATGGTATCCCATATCTCTAAATCCCATCCTCCTGCAAGAGGGAAAAATCATTCATTTGGGAATTTGGATATGAAATTTGGCTATTTTACCAAGAATGAACAACATGAGTAGGTCACGTGAGGTTCAATTTTTCACCCCAAGGCTTCTCGAGGACGAGAAATTATGATATGGGGAGATTGTAGAATCCCATGTTTTTAGACCATTCAAATTTCAAGAGAATTTGATTTTTTTCATTTAGTGGAAGGACTGTTTTGTAAATAGAGACTTGGATAATTATTCTAATATTTTTAACACATATATGTGTTGGTTTTATACTTGTTTGAATGCATAGTGCCTGGTTTTTTTGAAATTGTGTGGACATCCAAAATTAACTTCGCACCACATTAAAGGGTTGAAATTAACCGTTTCATATATTGTCTTATTTATTTTCTCCTTTCTTCTATATTTACTCCTCCATGCACAATAGCTCCTCCTTGGGTCATTTTTCTCCTCCTCAAGGTATGGGTAGATCTCCCTTATATTTCCTCTGATCTGAGGTCTCCAGGAGTGTAGGAAGTGTCTCAATAATTCTATGACTCTTATTCTTTCCTCACTTTTTTTTATTTCTCCTCCCCGTACACTATTTTGGTGTGAGCTAATTCACCATGTTTTCTGGGTGTTCATTTTTTTATTCAATTTATCTCAAACTAGTCCGAACCAAACCATGATATAAGATTTGTGAGTCATCCTTCGTATATGGTAGGCAGTATAGCATCTTTCCAGAATTTTCATTGATTTTTTATGGTGCTCTATTTTCCCATGTTACTGAACCTTTTAGTTTTGATTCAATTCACTAAATAAAATAAATTTAATATGTTATCATGTTTGGTATGATCCTAGAGAGGGGAGAACAACCACTTTGGATTATCACAATGGATCATGAAACTTCTATTGGTGTGGTTCCTCATTTGGAACCAAATTAATTTGAGAATTTTATTTTCTAAACACCCTAGGGGTTTATTGTACTTTAAGAAATTAAATATTTAATAAATCTAATTATGAAAAACTGTTCTCCATGGATTAGACCTATAATCTTGATGCCTCATGCTTTGTACTTCATTTTTCATGCTTAATATTTCATGCCCTATTCCTTTTTCCTCATGATTATGCTTATTCTTAGAACGTTGTGATAAATTCCTTATATCATATTCTAAATATCATATGTGTTGTTATCGTTCCCTTGCTGATGATTGCCTTTCACCTTTTCTTTGTGGTAAATGCTCTATACTTTATTTCTTATAATGAAATTTATAAATTAAATTAAATAAATTTAATTTTTTGATAAAAAATCATGTTTTCTAATAAAACCCCTCAATGAGGTGCATTGTCTTCAAATGGAAAATGACATATGTGTATAACTTATATCATTGTAATTGAATTTGTGATAATTCCTTGTGCTTATTACCGTATTTTATAGTTTTTTCATGGATTAAATGTTCGGATATCTTGGTTATTTGATTGTATATAAATTACATTCCATGTTGATGTGTGATATTGGATGTTATTCCTTGTCTAGTTACTAGATGTGAGAGAATGTGAGTACCCTTATTAAGGATTCCATGAATGGACTCTTCATGCTTGGCTTGGTATGACTTGATGTGCAAGGAGTGATCCATTGTCTTAGCCTTGAATGGTCTCTCCGGGTTATTTTCTATAATTGTGAGTGACATCGGTTCCCTATGCGAGTAATCGTGGATGGACTCATTAACAAGATGTCTATACCCATCCTTAGGTGATATCTAGACCTCTATGTGAGATACGTGGTATAGAACTAGAGTTACTATACCATGAGTGATAATAGGGATGCCGATACAGGTCGCCTTGGATGCACATGGTGGTATAGGTTATATAGAGTGATCCTTTAGTGACCCATGTGATTCCATTATAGATAATCTTGGATGAGATTAAGATGCCACAACAAGATTTGATGGTTACTTTGTATGGATTAATTATGGTACCTTAATTATTATTGTTTTTGTTATGATGAAAAAGTGATATCAAAATGCTTGGATGATATCCTAAGGGTGTGACTTCCAAGATAAATAATAAGATTTTCATTGAACCACTTTTGTTTCCTCACATATGATTCCCTATTATGTACCATTTAGATTCATTAGGTTCCCATGGTTCCGAAATTTGTCATGGGCCAAAGTAGGTAGAATCAGTTGGGTGTCCACATAGGAAACCAGACCAAACTGTTATTTAGTTATTTATTTGTCTCCTTTTATTCCCATATACTGGAAAAATTTATATTTATGTGTGAAAAAATGGAATTGATCTCAACATTTTTTGTGGTGTCCTATTGGTATTATACCTCACATCCTAATTGAGACACCATTCATTGGGTACTCGAATAGTTCTACATGTTTGTCGGTCCTGTGATTTATTTTTTGGGGCATGTCATGTACTTGGGATCTAGGGAGTACTAGACTAAGCTAGTACATAAGATGCTCATGGAGTTAGACTTTGGGATATTTTATATTTATTATTTTTCACTTATTGTATATTTTAGCATCATCTAGAAATGAATGCATTATACACATATTGGTATTTTGCATTTACATGTATTCGGTCATTGTATTTATATTCCACTACATTGTCTTAAATTGATTACTCTTTCTACTATTTCTTGTTATTTACTTTTTTATATAGACTATGCCACTCTGATCATGAGGGTATAGTATCCCCACCATACCATAATTAGGCCCCTAATACTAGTTGATATCCTTTGGAATATGGGGATGAATTCATGAGGTCATGTGCCGACTGGTTCAGTTAACAGATTAGTGGTCTGTCGGACTGGGACATTAAACTCCTTCAAAAAACTAATAACTCATGCACTTCCTTTTCTGACCAGAAGAAGCACCCTTGCTAAGCACTCCACCTACCAAATCCCCACCCAAAACTGTCTTCCCAGCTATATCTGCATCAGCCAAAGCTACTTTATCCACTACCTCTACAAAGGATGGAAGGAACAAAAGAACTATCATCGATTGAATATTGGCCCTTATCCCCATATCAAACCTCCAAGACTTCAGGTAATCATTTTTTATAAGATATGGTTCCAGATGCACTAATTCACCAACACTAGTGGAGTGCTCTTGATAGGTACTCTCCACTTTCCCCATGTTCAAAAATTCCAGGATCTTCACCGCATGTAATGTATTAGCTTAAAACTACGAATTAATGATCTTCTTGAAAGAAACCCTGGAAATACCATAATAAAAATAGATTTCACTTTATAGTACCACAATATCCTTCATGGAACATTGAGCATATACATGGAAAAAACACCTGATAATCTTTAAAAGTGTTAAAAAAGATGAAGATTCTCTCAATCTGTTCAAGATTGGCCTCTGATTCTTCGGTACCTTTGATACCATAAAAGACATGTGTTCATTTTTTGGTAAATTTTGAGCCATGATACACTACTCATCCAAGGTTCATTTTACCCAATATAACATTCCAAACAGTATTCCACTAAACATGTTCTCTGAGCTGGTGGTTTACTATGCATCAAGTGTTCCTCCTTGTACCATCAATGACTACCTATGGTGTGATATTGGGGAGGCTATGCCCTCATATTAGAGAAATAAATAATGAAAATAGCAATGTATCACACACATTAGAAAGTAAACAGAGTTCATAAGTACTAAAATACTGAAAAAGAACATGTTGAAATAAAAAAAATGAAATGTCATAAAATCCCATACAACCATGTCTTATAATAAAACTCTAGATACCCCTGGTCCGACCATATAGGAATAGGAGTACAGAATAAACGGATAGTAAAAGTACATGGCTCTACTAATTACTATGATCTAGACCACATACCGAGTCTCTAGAAACTATTGATATGCACCATCCCTATCATAAGAACTCATGAGATTCCCCGCTCAAACATGCAAAACTAGGACTTTGGCCTACCCACCATGCAACTCGTGCTCAACCTGAAAAGAAGACTTATGGACTACACGTACACCATGGTGAATGTGTAGGGGTGAGAAAGAATATTAGTATGCCACCCCAATGAGAAACTTGTAAACATTCTTCTATAAGTTTATGCAAAAACAACGCACTCAGCCTCACTGAGACACTACAAAGATAAGTAAAACCAATGCGTGAAACCATAGTCGAACCTTAGGTCAGAAATCCCAGTCCAAAGGGAACGTTCCACCATAAGTGTACACACATATATATATATATACATGTATAGTACTATACCTATACATATATACATAAATATGAATATTCATGTTTATTTATAATAAATAACTAGAAACCACACCAATAGTTGATCCTTGGGTTCGTAATCCCAATCGCCTGAACATCCTATGTAAGGGAATTGATTTGGATATCATACCACTCAAGCCAAGTATTATCAAGTCGATCTATTGGTCTGTAATCCCAATCAACATATACATTCTTTGACGAATGCTGGAAAGTCTCTAATCAAGCTACTGCACCACACAGGGGATACTCGTCCTACACCTGGGTTCACACACCCTCACCTCCAATCACATTTCCTTCCATGAATTGTTTATCTTTGATTCCATAATTAATGATCATAAAAAAGGTAGAGATTGTAAAACTCCTTGTTTTAATGATCAATACATCATTTTTATTATAATATTAATGAGTTTTATGTTTTTCGAAATGATATTATACTTTGAGACATTTGATAAAATTTTATTATGTATGAGTCACCGTCAAGGATGAATCATCGCCAAACCAATCACACTGCCAAGGATGAGTCACTGTTTACACAACAAACCACTAACAGGGAAAATTGAAAAATTACAGAAATGAATCACTGCCATGATGTCATACTTTCAGAGTGTAAATTTGGGAAAGTATGGAATGAGGAACCATCAGATGTTTCATTCCATTGAATCACAAAATTGTTAAGGTATGAGACACCTACAACCTGAACAATTGTCAGAGGAGTGACCTCCAGAAGGATTACTCACCATCAGCTAGGTCACTGCCAACATATAAATTTGGATAAGTACAAAATATCACACCAACATCTTGACAAACTATCAGAATGTGACAATTCACGCCTAAGACACTACTAGAACAAGACACCGCTAGTTTATGGTTCACTATTCCAAGACTCACAATCACTGTTTCTCTAACTCATATTTTTTAATTAATTTACCTAATAGATATATTATTTAATTTATTGTCAAGTGTTATTTTAATGATTGTTTCTATAATTCTCTATATAATGCATTAAAGTGTGTGTCATCCATGAGTACAAGGATGCAAAATATCCCGATGCTCGCATGGATACTCATGCATGCTGCAAATAAAAATAGTAGTAGACTCCCTCATGAAATAGAAGTGATTTAAAAAAATGTGATGTGATGAAAGAGGATCATAAAATATGATTTACCTGAAATGAGAGTTATATATAATTATAAGAACATACATGACTACACTCGACTGAGGAAGCAGGAGAACAAATACTCATCTTGCGCCTTCCTCCAGTAAAGAACTGAAGTTTCCACAACATTATATTTTATTGAAGTTTCAAGAGCCAGGATCAATATTCAATATCAGTCAAAATTAATAGTCCTGAGTTGAAATACACAAGAAACCGATCATATCCATCCTTTCATACTTCTATATTGATTAGTTTGTTTATTTATTTCTACATTATGATTTGTGCGTGGGTTTCTCTATTTATTTCACCACACACTATCTCATGTTATAACTTTAAGATACACATATATCTTCACAACATTTATTTATATATTTTCTTACAAAGACTATGGTAGAGGTCTTGCATGACCTATTATACTCTTTTACTCCAATAGATTATAGTGGAAGAGGCTATGTATGGTCTAAACAATTACAGACTATTATAAAACCCGATCAAAGTTGTGGATCAAAATATTTATTTATATAAACTTCTTGGAGGAAGGTGATCATCAAGTTGAGGGGACTAAGTATCAACTTGAGGCAAAATGTATTGTATTCAAATTTCCACTTCATTTTTTTGAATATATTCATTAAAACTAACTTTTTTTAACAATAAAAAAATTAATACTTTGATAGTTAACCATAATTATTTTTTATAAGATTTCAATTATGTTTGTTGATTTGAAAATAATTATGTAATATTGTATATTATTTTATCTAAGACCAAATAAATCTTCTATGATTTTTTTTGAAATATTGAATCTTATAATGATATGTTGTTTTGGTTAACTGGTCCATTTTTAAATTAGTTAGTAGAATCTATTTTTATCCATTTTGAACATAGATTTTTATTTGGGTACTCAATTCACTCACTCTTGAGAAACTCACTCTTAAAAACATTATTTTTAAATCACATAAGGATTATTTGGAAATAAACTAAGGATGATTTAAAATCTAAACAAGTGACATTTGAAAGTATGTAAGTATTATTTTACTCTTATAAAATTTTCAAGTAAAAAAAATGTATGTGTTATTTGAAAAAAACTTAAAACACAAAATAATAAGCTATGGAAGATTAAATCAAATACTTCATATAGGTAAGTTATTTATGTGTAAACTAAATACAATAAAAGTCTTCTAGTAAAAACATTAATTATATATTTATACAACTTTTGTAAAAATAAAATCTAGTTTATATATATATAATTTTTTAAAATAGAATATTTTAATAAACTATTTCTTTCGTAATTATCAATAATAAATATTATACGAGTGCAAATATTATAAACAGAAACCAAAACCTAATTCTCAAACTCTATATTTATCATTAATTTAAAACATTAAAAATCTCTTCCTTTTTGGTAATTACAAAACCAATATTTAGAAACAACAAAAAATATGCCCCTTTTTATTAATAAAAAATGTTAAAACAATTAATTTCTTAAAACCCCCATTTAGAGGTTAAATATGAAAATCTATAAAGCTAAATTGATAAAATAATTTAATATAAGATATATCTCTTTTAAAAATGAATAAAATGGTTAAATAATGATTCATACATTATGTAAAATGAATCAGGGATAATTATAATATAGATTAAAATGATATAAATAATTAATATAAATTATACATAAATAATCCATAATAATTAAACTAATTTAATTAAACACTCCATAAATTATTGCATACTTAATAATAACTTTATATATTTAATGAAACAATTAAATCACATATGAAAAATATCAACGTACTGAATACATTTCATAAATTTCAGCTTGAATAATTATTACAGTATATTTGTAATAAATTAAATAGTTTTTTATAACATTAAACATATTTTATAATAAAACATGAAACTATCCGAAAAAATAAGGGAATATAGTACCCAAAATATATAATGCCAATAGAATATCTAACATTATATATTTTCAAGTTTTAATTTAATATTTTAAATCATTGTATAATCCAAATGTTTATCAAATATTCAACCAATTTAAATTTTGTAGAAACATATTCCAGACTTATATCTAAATTTTTACAAGTTATCAAATAAAATTAAATAGAATATATATATGTTTTGTTATAGAATGTTAAAAAGGGTTATTAGAAATAGAAATTGTATAATAATTATCATAATATGTTGGAAATTTACCAAAATAAACATTAAAATTAGGCAATGTTTACTTAATCCAAATATATTGAGTGTAACAATAACAAAAGAAAATTTTATTTATAAATGCACAATGGTACCAAAAAATATTTCATAGAACTTTAAAACATAAAACAATTTTCTATATTAATTCACCTACCTAAAGTGCTCATTCTATCAATCCTGCAACATCCAAAATTAGAATATGAATATTTAATAAAATCAAATGATGTTTTAAAATGGTACAAAATACCCTGATATATATTTCCATTGACATATATAATAATTATTTTAATATCCATTAAATGAATTTACTTAGGGTAATATTGAAATCTTTCACACATGTATACATTATACAAGAGATCTTCTATAGAAGTAGTTAAATAAAATAAACAACATATCATACCTCTAAAAAATTTTATATCTAAAAATTTTATATCTTCATTAGAACCAAGTTTATATTAAATAATCATAGGGGTTCTAATAATTTTATTATAATCAATTATAAATATTTTAAGTAATTATTTAGTATACTGACATTAATTTAAAAATATATTATCATTTATTTGAAAAGTTTGATCTACTAAAAATAATTTTAATTCTCTTATAAGGTTCATATAAAATTCCCTAATCATTAAATAAAAAAAAATATTTAAAAATCTTATCACTAGATGATCCAAATATAATATAATCAACATAAATTTTAATAATCAAAATATCTTTTTAAAAATTACTATTAAAAAATTGGATCAAATTTTCCTTTTACATAAACATTTTTCAACAAAAATAAAGATAATATTTTTTACCATTATTAATAAGATTTTTTTAAATCCATAAAAATCCTTATAATGTTTTGAAACATTATTAGTAAATTTTCATAATCAAATATGGGGGTTGTTTAAATTTTTTTGTTATAAATCAATTCTTTTAAAAATTAACCTTTCATATCCCTTTGATATAGTTCAAAAACATCAAAATCTATATAGGATAATAAAATTATACAAGAATATAACATAGAAATAAGTGAAAATTTTGCATCATAGTCTATTCCTTTATCTCAATAAAAACATTATGAAACAAATCTTTCTTTATTTCTAATAATTTTTCAAGATTCATCCAATTTATTTATGAAAATAAATTTGGTTCCATTAATTTATAAATATTTAAGTGGTTTAACCAAAGTGAAAACACTGTTTATATAAAATCAAGAAGTTTTTCTTCTATATCCAGATTCAAGCTTAAATTTTTAAGCATTTTAAATAACCATTAATTATAAAATCTGAGATAAAAGATGCATGGGAATAAAAATTATTTAAGGAAGTTCTATTCCCCACTCTCATATAAACCTATCCAATTAATTTTTCAATGATAGGATCTTTATGACTTTTCCAATTTCTTTTATTAAGATATTCTTCAAATTCAACATTAAAAGATTCGTTTATTCATGTAAATAAAATTCTATGAAGTCATCTAAAATCCATTCAAATTTTAAATAAATATTATGTAATTCATTTATATAAATTTTAACATGTACATGTTATTAAATAACCATACATATTTCATAAAAACAATTAAAAAATGAATAATATTTAAATAACATAAATATATACCTTCACCTAATTTAGCATTAAATTTATTCTACAAATCATTGATTTTTAAGATAAAAACCTTACAAATAGAAACTATAAAATATCCTATATTAGGATTATTTCCATTCCATAATTCATATGTTTTTTAGGTAAAATAGGTTTAAAAAAACTTTGGTTGACATATAAGAAGTAATATGTAATAATTCAACTATAAAAATATTTGGAAAAATTAATTCTATTGTACAATGATTTATCCATTTATAAATTTGGTTTGTTATTTATTTTAACTACTCTATTTTAATAATTTTATCTATTTCAATAATAATTATTAGAATAGACATTTTCTTTATAATAATTTTGAAATTCCATATTTAGTAATTCTCTACCACTATAATTTGTAATAAAAATAAAAAAAATAAACTATTCCATTTTGAACTAGTTTACTAAAAATAATATACTTATAAAAAGTTGCATTTTATGAGATAAAAATGAATCTATGTGTTTCTACTATAATATTCAATATTACTAAATGCATATATATTTCTAGATAAACTAGTAGTTTGTATTAGACCAAACAAATCTAAATGAACAAGTTTGAGTGATTTTACTACTTTCCATCAAATAATTGATATAAAAACCTCTTTCCATTTCCTTACTTTAAAAAATGTATCACAAAGGTGATACTTATAACCTTTAATCCTAGGTTATGGTAATACACTCTAATGTTATGAAAGAAATTTCAAAATTCAGAAATTAATATGTCTAGGCCTCCTATACCATAAAAAATCATCAATATATAAAACATTAAAATACTTATCATTTTTATTGGTTAATTCAATACAATCAACTGAATAAATATTATGGTTTCTGTTAGCATAAAACAAAATAAAATCATTTTCTTAAACTAATAATTTATCATTTTCAAATATTAGAAACATACCAACTTCAAATAATTTTCAAGTGATAATAAGAATATATTTTAAACCATCAATATATAATAATTTAAAAATAATTACATAGTTTAAAATAAGAACTTAACAAAATATATTAAATATTCCCTTTGAGTTGTCTCAAAATGTTAAATTCCATTCATCATATCTTTTATGAGAAACAATAGTTAATTTTTCTCCTATCATGTGTATAGAACAACAAATTTCCATGTACCATGGGTCCATCTTGAAACTTGTAAGGAATGTTTCTATAAAGAACAATTATAAAATAGTTTTCATACCCATTTTATTATGGATCCAATAGAATTAGTAAAATAATTCTTAGAACCCAAAAATATTTTAAACTTTTTGTTTTGGTTAATATTGAAGATAATTTATATAAATAGATTATTTTTTATATTCTAATGATTTTGGAAATATTAATGAAAATTTAGTTGCATAATTTACTTGAATTTTTTATTTAAATCACATAATAATTGATATGATTATTTTAGAACTTTGAAAAAATAATGACTTGTATATTTTTTGTAGCTATCTATCATAAAAAATACTATGTTTTTTATACTAAATTAATTCATAGCCATTGTTTTATCATTTATTTCATTACATTAAAATGTTAACAATCTGTTATTTCAACTCACAATTTCATTCTTTCGATTCTTATTCCCTTTTTTACTTAAATATCTTCATAAAAATTTACATTATAAGAATATGTTGTATTTTTTAATTTCATAAATTATTAAACAAGGATCTTGTTTTCCAATTTTTTTATTTATTCCATTTAAAATTTTTATAGCCCACAATTCCTTAATATATATTTCCATAATTTCTTATTAAAATTATTTAATTTATAAATAATAAGTTGTTCAAAATAAAAATCATTTTGAGAACTAAATTTGGAGTCACCAAAAATATCATTTTTAGTATCCACTAATAATAGATTTTTTAAATACTTTCCATTTCAAATTTTCTTCACATAAATCAAATTCCTTGATATATTTCCTTCCACTACCAAATGGTTTTTCTACTATTTCATGTGCTTGTTTCCTTTTCCCACTTACTTTAGAGTAAGAAAATCTATCTTGATGTGTACCTAAATTCAAAATTCATAAAAAGTTACATAAGAGACATCATTATATGTATTTTAGTTATATTTCATGTTAATTTTTAAATCATGATTTTAAAAATAATTTTTGGATATCTTTTTGAAACCTTTATTTATTTTAATTAATCTGTGAACTTCACTTACAAGATGAGTCACTTCAATTTTACTTCCCTATTTTTATAATAATAAGATTCACATATAATATCTATATTATATTTAAATGAAACACTTAACCTATTCATATTATCTTCATAAAATATGTTCATCAATTCAATTTTATATTATAATAATGGCATGTTAATTTCATACAATTTGCACTACATGAAATTCTTTCATTGATCCATAAAAACCTTCTTTGCATGCCACTTCTTTGGTAATGATATAATCACTCTTTCAATTAGAAATATGTTGTCTAGGGATACACTATGTGAAATTATTCCATTAAAAATATTTTTAAACCTATGAAACATTTGTATTATTTATTTCTATTATACCATTCTAAAATATTTATTTTCTGATATAAGCATTCACAAAATGGTTCCCTTCAGTTTTCAATTACATTTTGTGTAAAGTGAAGTATCCACTATACGTCTTTCATATTTCATCATACTAAGAAGTGATTAAAACACCTCTACTTATATTATAATGGAAATTAATCATATATTTTTAATTTAATACATATTTAATATCATTATTATAGGTAAGTGATTCAATAAGTTTATATTATTTTTCCATTATAATCTAGTGGTCAATACTAATATGCTTTAGGTAATATTTTATTTAGTATTGGTAGTATATGTAGTCACTAACATAAATATATAGTGGTTTCTAATGAATATCGACATTATTTCAATTTAACCATAGTATCTCAATAAATAAATTTTTCCAAATATTCTACGATAGGTGAAATTTTTAATTGAATATGATGCGTAAATTAAATTAAAAACAAGACCTGAATTTTTATTATATTTGAGATCAATGTAATCCAATATTCACTCTTCACTCTCTCTACTTCTTATTAGAAATGTTTTGATGCCTACAAAATAAGAATTGGAAAATCTAGAAAATATGGAATACACAAAGCATGGGTATAATTTTCTTTAAAAAACAATGGATGGGAAGGTGGATGAATCATTCAGATCACATAACCGTCAAAAGGAAATGAAATAAAATTACCTTAAAAAGGTCATCGGAACATATGATGTTATATTAATGATCTATTATTTATCTTGCAATTCCCCTTTGACAAAACCTCATTCTCTTGTGAAGGTGCCTAAGAAAGAATTGAAGACCACAGAAATCCCCTGGAGACATGTCCAACCTACCACGCAAGAGAATATTTCCACATCGATGTTGTCATATAAGGGTCCTCAGACATTCCTTTTCCATTATGTGATACCCCTCTAGCTTCATAGAAAAATGGAGGAATTGTTTATGATAATGTTCACACAATATCATGAGACCCAACACTGATCGCATGACACGTCACAAGTATGCAAAAGGATTCCCATGAAAATACGTTCATATCATAGAGATACAAAAAAATTAATCATGTAACACATCACTTAAAACCCTAGTGATTGTTTATAACAATTATCACACCACATCAATAGATCCACTATCATTATAAAATAAGGAAGGAAAATAAGAAACATAAAGGTAGATGTTTCTCATGAAGGGATGGTACATTGATAGGAATGTGAAAAGGGTTCTTCATCTCATATCATGTGAGGACCCCATGACAAGTCAGACTGATCAAGTGGTGACCTTTGGAAAGCCATCTCAACTTAGTAATCGTGTATGATCCCTCAAACAACCATCGACAAGCAATTTTAGTTTTGATAATAACCCCAAACAAGTCGTCTTCAATCATGTGAAGGCCTTTCCATGGGAATACTTATCTCAAGGAGACTCATATAAATAATTACCTAACCCTGTGAAGGATAATTGAAATGTAAACATAGTTATCCAAAATCCTTGTGATAATACATGGTCCAATAACATAGGGTGATTCCGGGACATTCTTGCAGTAAATGAATATCATACAACACCTCCAACGACCAATGTTAGAATCACACAAAGTTCATGATATTAAAATCCCTCAACTGATTCCACGTTATATTTTTGAGATATGAATCATGCAAGGTATCATATTACTAGGCCAGTGAGTCTTATAAATCTATTCCCCTATACATAAAAAAATATCAAACACACAAACTACGGATGATAACTACTACATGGGAGCACATGAGAAAAATTCTTAGAAAAAGAATGTATTCAAAATGATAAGGCCTTCTATAAGGTAAAAGTATGGGAATGTTCAAATGTATGATTCTATAAGAACATGAACTTTATGTTATCACTTCATATATCCAGCGAAGGAGTTCTATCATGTCATCCAGATTATGTGTATATGTATATTTATGTCGATTGGGTGAAAAAGAACCTTAAAAGACTAGTGAATGAAAAACCTTGAGAAAAGCATGTAATAAAGACTATAAAATGTGGAATAATTATGAAAAGAGAGTTTTTATAATATTAATATGCCTCACATGACTCATATAGATCACACAACAAAACCAGGGCATGTGACAAAAGTCACACGGCACCCTTCGGATATGCCATCTAGATTATGAAATGTTCCCCAAACATGTCAACCATGTCTCGGGAGATCCTCAAAACAGGTCATCCAAATCATGTGACATCCTCCAAAAATTTCATCCAGGTCACGAAACATCCCCCAAACATGTCATCCAGGTCATGGGACATCCTCAGGACATGTCACAATAGCGACACAAAGACCTACATACGTGTCAATAAAGTCTCAAAACACAATCCATATATGCCATTTAGATTATGAAAAGTCCTCTGGACATTTTAACCAAGCCATGAGACATCCTCAGGACATGTCTCCTAGATCATGTGATGTCCTCTATTCAGGTCAGTTGGGTCATGCGACATCCTCAGGATGTGTCACATAGGTATCATGAATCCCTCCAGGTATGTCAAAAATACTCATATGAAGACCTAAAGAAATGTGAAGAAAGTCTCAAAACACTATTCATATATGTCTTCTAGATTATGAAAACTCCTTTGAACATTTTATCCAAGTCTTGAGATATCTTTAGGACATGTCTCCTAGATCATGAGATGTACTTTATGTATGTCATCTCAGTCATGCGACATCTTCAGGATATGTCACCCATGAATCATGAAGTCCTCCAGCTTTGTCAAAAAGTCTCATGATTCCATCAAGTCATGTTATCAAGTTCATGTGATCACACATTGACAAGTCATGTAGGTCGTGTGAGGTCCCTTGGGCCTTCCATCCAAATCATGTAGCATCTTCCAAACATTTCAGCTTTGATCCTATGATGGATTTCATACATTCCATCCAGATCATGTGATGTCCATCAGAAAAATAAACTAGATCATTTGATTGTTTTTGGAATTTTCCATTATGAAACTAAGAAATGTCCAGAAATCTTTAAACATGTCATTTGGACATTCAAAACATATCCGTCAGACAATTAGGGCTTGTTGAAACATTATCTCGGGACATGATAACCTTTTTTGTTGGACATCCTCCTATGATACCTTGATAATGGAAGGCACCTATTAAATATATTGATTAGAATTCATGAGAATCTCCCATATGTTGTCTGATTCAGTGTCCTCTTTATTCTTTGGGATGTTAGTAACAACTTTAAAAATCTCTTGAGGTATTTTTCCTTTGATATAAGCCCTTATAACAGGAGGACTAGGTAAGGTTGAGTAGTTATTTCATCTCCGAGAACTTCTACTATGCTAAATAAACCCATTAGAATCAACTGGGGTGTTCTTTCCTTTCGTTGAAGAGAACCAAAGGTACTCTTCTAGAATTTATGTATCCTTTTCCTTCGAGGACCAAGATTCTGAGGTAGACTCATTAACCACTACATTATCATTTGACCTCCCTTATAAAGTATGAATTTTTTTCTTGTCTCCCCTAATCAAGGAATCCATATTCAAATAGGGGATGATAATCTTCACCCAGTATTGCTAAATGGTTCTTAGAACCACTAGACCCTCAATATATACATATATTAATAGGAGAGGGAGACCTTTTGCCCTTTCCTGGGACCTGTTTTGTCTACTCTGAGACCTCAACTGAGAATGGTCTATTCACTAAACTCAAGACAACCCCCTATTATATAGGAACATCCATCATTGCTATCTTCTAATAAAAGAAGATCTATCCATAGATATTTCAATGGATAGGTCCTCTTTGGGAGAATTGCAAACTTATTTCACAACTTCTGCATATATGGGAGGGTTCCTCAGTCCTTCCTCCTTCTGGGTGGCACAAGGATGTATCGGCTTCCCCATAATTCAATGATCAATTACAGGAGAAAAATTACTAGATACCTCCACTGCTTCCTACATTGACCAATCCTCTCCTAAATATAGAATGACCTCCCCTGAATTGTAAAAAAAACATGCCGACATTTACCAGCTTCATAGATGAGACTCTTGCAAAATGAATAGGAAGGAACCCATGATTCATAGTGTACCTTATGATACCAGAGCAGTTCTCCTTCAACCTCGATGCACATAACATCCAATGCTTCTTGAATACATAAAATTAAACACAAAGACTTGGAGAGACAGGATGACAAAGAATGTGGGTGTGAAGGTCCGAGCATAGAAAACGCCCTACCATATTTCTGATCAAGTTAAGAACTGCCAGATTTTGAAAAGGTAAATGGAGACCCGAGAGAGAAATCCAAATTTCAGAAATAAGAGTGTCACGCTTCAAATGAAAAAATTACCATTGAAAGAAAGAAAACATGAAACTTGTAACAAAATGGGGAGCATGAGACAAGGTATAGATAAAATCCTCCCCATTCACAAACTGGATCAGAATGTTCCTTGAATACAGAATCCATAAAATCTCTCGATTGGGAATCTTCCAAGAAGAGGATATGAATCTATTGAAGATATCCATAGAGGGATGACACTTCTCTAGGAGAGCTACCAAGGATTGATCCAACATCACCGAAGCTCTAGTGAACTCCGAGGAAGAAAGAAGGAACAATGGATCTCCATTTTCAAACGATTGGACCTTAGGGAAAACAATAATTGATGGAAATCCAAAAAGGGTAGATGGGTCAGTGAAAGTGGAGAATAGGGGAAACGAGTAGACAATGAGGGCGGGGGAAGATCTCCCCTCCCAGGGCTGAGAAGGGCTAGGGAGAAATGGTGATGGTGCGGTAATGACCAAGGCCATAGACGACGAGAGAGAGGACACTAAAAGTGTCCTCTAAGTTTCCGTAGATATATCATTTATGCATGACATTAAACTATATGATTTCAATTAACTATGTGGATTTTGATTCATGTTATAAATAATATATATAGGATGCCTCATATAGGTTCAATCGCATCATAGAAAAATTAACCACATCCTTAGATGGAAGAAAACTCCAGAGTTCTAAGAAATAGGGATTTATAATATATAATAAACTACCAATTACTGAGAAATAATTATAAATTGATGAATAACATCATATTCATATAGATATATTTGTTAATAGAAATTCCCCCCTTTATAGATAAAAGGAAACAAACCATGATCAATTTTTGGTGTAACTAATTGAATATCAGGATTAGGAATAAATTAATTAACATATCATAAATCTATAGAAGATTCCTAGAGTAGGGAATAAATACATCCAAATGGGTTTAAGAATTTAGACCTCCCATCATGTTACACAATGTCAGTTCCTAATAATTTTCAGGTCTGAAATGCCAAATGACCACCTATATTTGGAATGGATATCCATACTACATTATGGATGTGGGAACTATTGTGAGTTTCTATGTAAGGTAATTAAATAGTAAACCTGAATTGAGGAATTTTTAAACTCATTCAACTTCCAAAAGTCAATCAATGGGCTGGAAGAAACCTTTGAAGGAAGAAAACATGAAAAATCCAACATCAAATCATGTGATGATAGAATAACTAAATCTTTATAGGCATTGGGCATCATGTTTTATAAACATGGGGGACCATCTATATATTTTTAATGAAACAAAAATAGTGAACCCTATGTGAATCACTAAAATGAGAAAATCGATTATTTTACAAAAATGATTCCATGGTAATCATGAAATAAGTCCATCATTATTATGAAAAATCTATGTGAGAATAATGAACAAACCATGAATAAGAAAAGTAAAATTATATTTCATGTTCATATCTAATTGAGTATTTATCATACTTTCAATGATGCACTAATCTATACATTGTTAATTATTTTATTCATGACTACAAATACTACTCTCATAAATAACACCTCGAACAAATATTATGTCTTCAACTAGTGACTTTTCTAGAGAATTAGCTACAGTAGCACCCCCTATGGGTTGTAAGAAAACATCACCCACATGTAACCTTATGATTATGGTGGTGAATGCAATGATCCCGGAAAACCATCAACATAGTACAATACCAACCCTAAAATATGTGATATGGTGTCTCTAAATGCTGAAACCAACATGTACAAATCCTTAAATAAAAGCAATAGTAAATCCAATGGTACTCATTACCACGTCAACCCGCTTCAAAATATTATCATCATACTGTGAAAAAATAGAACATTTTGTATCTGAGGATGGTGGGTAATGGAGTCAACTACTACTACCTTCTGGTTTAGGAGTCGCCAAGTAGGTATCTAGTCAACTATCATCACAAGTGTCATTACATAAGTGTCCCTCAGTTTCATGTTGAACACACCACTTGACACATTGTCACCACATAATCCCATTCACCGAAAACAAGGAAGTCATGTATTGAGTTGAAATCCATGGTTACATGGGATTGGTATTATATCCCTATACCCACTGATTAATTGTTCTAGTCTATCCTAATGGTATCCAGTGTGAAGGATCTTATCCTTACCCCTAAGATCATGTTTATGAGAATATTCCAACAAGCATGGGGGAAAACATATTTTTACCACTAATCCTGTAGCCCATAGACATATTCTGTTGGGACAAGGAAGACATGAGTGGAATTATATACCCACTTCAATCAAAAATATCTGTTATTATGTATAGAAGACTGAAAATATGAATTAATATATTCATACACACACTTTTCTAATGTGTCACTACTTTCTAGAAACATTAGAATGAATCTGATTGCATATTCTAGCATTGGTATTGATATAGATACATGGACATATTTTTATCCATGCAACTAGGGTAGCACAACACTATGATATGCATGAAAATGTGTCTACTTAAAAATAAAATTCTCTTTTTTTCTCCCATACAAGATGATCATCATCTAATTCTAATAAAGGATGAGTCACCAAACATGGATCATGTTCTCATTCCAAATATGGCTCACAAAGTGATAGAAACACATGCCTCATGATAAGAACACATTTCTATAAAAAAATACCAGCAGAATACTCCAAAATCTCTAGATTTGGATCATAATCTCATTAAAACTGAGGCTCACCAAGTGGGGGAAGCACATGTCTTAGGAAAATCTCATATTACCATTAAAAGGGAATGAAGACATAATTCAAAAGGAACAAGATCAAAATTTTATCACAACTCTAACCAAAGATCACCATGTGATAGTGTAACATGCGTTAGGGATGTCTCATATTACTATAAGTGAATCCACTTAGAATATTCTAGTAGTTGATGGAATTCAGACTCATATACCTACTTCCATTGATGAAAAAATTTACCAACATATTTCATAGGACATAAAGGTGGAGGCTCATATCCCTTCTCTTATTCTGGAGGTCCATCAACATATTACATAAAGGAAAAAATATTTTAACTATGATCATACCCCAATTTATCCATGGTTGATCAGGATATTCCAATAACCACCCACATCCATGCTCATAGTCCTTTTGAAAATACCTAAGCTCAATAGAAAATGCCAATAACTTCTCAGAAGTTTGATAATATTCCTATTACAAAACATGGCTATTTACATGTTCCGACACCAATCATAGAGCACAATCCTATCCCTACTCAATCCAAAAGGAAGGTTAATATATTCTTCCCACAACATATAATTGGAATCATATCCCCAACCTACTCATTGAGAGTGTGATTGAGGCTGTTCGACAAAAATATACAACATCTCAAGGGTTTACTGACTCTTCAAGCAAAGAAGAATGATATCATTACCCTGATAGTCATTTTTGTAGTGTGCATATAGATCTCAAGGACTCTACTCTCGACATCTATTGCGGTCATTTTCTCCACAGTGATATCTCCCACTGAAAAATAAATCCTCCCCTTTCCCAAAAACATCCATATAGAGAGGTTCTCAAAACATCAACACCTTCATATAAATATGTTCTTGAAACATCAGAGTCAACCAGATATGTTTCCCCATAAACAACCAACAACCATTTACCATGTTCTGTAGGTGACCTAGGGAAGTGACATCTATTGGCTGAACAAGTGGATATGTGTAAGTATGATGAATAGGACCCTTGACATTGACACATAGAGAGAGTTATCTGAAAAATACCCAAAACCACGTTCTGTTCCTTCACCACCTTTGACCATGAGATCTTAGATGAGATAAAGAAGGAGTTCATGACTTAGATTTTCCTAAATATATGGGAAACTCATCAATGATTGAAGGATCAAAATATCTCTTATCCAAGATATGAGGGGAACCTTCATAACATCAATATACTCTATTGACAGTTATACCTGGAAGATATCTTCATGGTTCGAGACTTGAAACAGGAAAAGCACAATGAAAGTATAAAATACACTTTCCTATATTACATCACAACTCTTCTACAACTGGTTATTGAATCCATGTCATGTATCTATATCTAAGGATGGAGAAAGAAAAGAGGGTTACACTTCATCAGACACCTAGAACAACAAAACTACCCACATATGGTTTCTTTCAATTTCATTTCCTTTGGAGAGATCATGAGACCATATAAATCATAAGCTAGTTGGGAAATAAACTATAATTCCACCACTTTAATGATAAAAAGGCATCAAAAATAGAGGTATGTCACTGATAACTAGTCCTTGAATTATGACCTTCAAAGATATGCGAACATATTTAAAATAAAAAAGAAATTTTTTTAGCCAACCCGACAGATTCCCATTGAAAATGACTCTATTATTGGGCTACCGTTTCACCTATCTCATACATTAGAAATGTTATCCAAATCAAATAGATCGTAATATTATCTTCCATTTTAGCAATATAGGAGTGAACCTTTCCCACCGAGCTGGGGGAATAATTAGAACCACCTCTAATCCTTAGTTCATTAATCCATGAGAGGATATTGGATATATCTATAGTAGCTATATAACAAACCCATACCATAGGACTGGGGGAATTTATATCTTAATCACAATCACTATGTTCATCACACATCAACATGGTCTTGTAGAAATTTGTGATTGTTCCAGAGAAAACCTATCCTGATGGTATAGTGGAATCTATATCTGAATTCCCATATTGAAAATCATCAAATCCTTGATTAGAATCATCAATCCTTCAAAAATGGATCATGAAATTCTAATGGGGTCCAATAACAATCCCCTTACCACAGGGTTATGGGGATTTTCTTCATCATCCTCACTAAGGATGAAATCAACATTATCTAGGTCGGGAAAAAATATCAACGATTGTCATCCCATCTCTTCCTCTCACTGCAAGATGAAACATTTTTATTTGGGGCCCATTCATAAAACTTGATCATAAATCCCTCAAGGTCATTGTTCACAAACTAAGAGGGGAGGAGTGTATGACAAAGGCAATCAAACCATACTGAGGCATGAGATGAAAAGTTCTAATATGGAACAGGGTAAAAAACCCCTAATGCAAGTAGGGTAGAATCACCATGTTTAATAAAAAGTAATGGGATAAAAACCATTTCCCAACACACCCAAGTGAATATTTTCACCATCAGCATAACAAATAACGTGAATCAACATGCCAGTACCTATGGATGTAATAAAAAAATCACAACTCAAATGGAGGGTGATCTAGAGGAACCAACTATGGCCGCACATACATGGGATCAAAGAAGAACCTTAATCCCAGCACCTCTATATATTGTGTTTCCATCTATATGGTGGAACACATCTAAGGATAAATCCAATAGTGTTTATATATCATAATCTCTACCCAGAGGAGTTGAAATTCCTTCCACGAGGGGGTAGTCAACATAACATGATAATGAGATTCAAAATATAAGAAAAATCAATGAGGAGATACCAAAGGGAAACATTCCCACATTGTATTTTCTTTAGGTTGATATGAATATCTCTCATCTTATATAGTAGGAAAGAGTCGATCCACCTAAAATAGCGACATCTGTGTGTTAGAATAGTTTCAGATCCATGTAGCTGATCTATATATTTGAGGAAGTCGAAAGTGATCATAACCTCTATCCCTTATGATTAATGTATCTCCATCCCCATGGTGATCAATCAGTATTATCATAAAAAATAAGTAGGATATGAAAACATGGCCATACCATCATTCCCCACATTCTCCCAATAGAAGGGAGGCCAATGAGACAACAATACCACTAGAAATTATCAATGTTATTGAATCCCTGGATGCCCAAATTGAACCCATGAAAGGGTGATGTACACATGTGAATACTTAGAAGAAGCTATATCCTGAATGGCGGATGAGAATTTTTCCCCCACCCAATTTTTGAAATCTAACCTCCCCCATATTTCACTGTATGGGTGATCCAGAATAGCATCTAACACATTTCATGTCCAGATGAGGCCTGATGATGGGCCCTCAAGACTAGTAAAAATCAGAAAAGATGAGTCATTTTTATAGAATATGGTAATTATATCCTTTTTTAAAAAAACATACTCCCACCATGATCCATTACAGGATTGGGAGATCTCCATCATCAATTCCTTTATCATTTTTTCTCCACACTAATGAAAATTAAAATTTTCAACCTTGAAAAATGAAAGAAAAGAAAAATGGGAGGGTATATAACTTCATATCAAGATCATAGGGTATACAAAATTCACTAAACATCCCTATCTCACAAGATAAATTATTGGAAAACAATGCTGAGAATCTCCAAGATGAGTTGTAGACACCTCTTGTAACACCCCAAACATTTTATGGTATGTTCCTCTTAATTATATTCTATTCATAGCCTCTATTTCATAAATCATTGTTTTCCTTTGAAACAAAACTTGGTTATTTAGGAGATAGTAAAAAACATATCCATCAAACATAAAGATTCCTCTTCTATGTTTTGAATTTCATAAAATGGTCATCTAGAGTTGTGGCAAGTAAGTCATTTGGAGTCTGATAGAACCAATTGATTTTTTGATGAATAGTAACATAACCTTATGAATAGTAATATAACCCTAATGAATAGAATATAATTATAATATTTTATTTTATTAAGTTAATAAGATAATAAGATCTTAAGTAATATTTCATTGTGATATAAAACTAATTATACCTTTAAAATTGTTATTTTTGAATTAATTTTGATTTTATTTAAAAATTAAATTTAAAATATTTAGAAATTGATTTTCAAAAAATTTTGTTCATTTTGGAATTATACAGGTGTAAAAATTTTTAGGGTTAATTTTTTTGATGTTTCTAAAATACATGAATTTTTCCTGAATAGTTAAAATACAGTTTTGAGTTTTGGATAGTTTACTGAAATAATAATGATATATTAAATAATATCAACGGTTGGTTGACTTTTGTACAGTAACATATGACATGATTTGTCCCAAGTTTCTAAAACCATATACAAATACCATGGGAAAGCCCTTGGTTTTTCGAAAACCACTAATGAGGTGTCCCTTTTAATTAATAAAAAACTCCCTCTTAATTAATATAAATAGCCACTCTCCCCATGAGTTTTATTTCATTAAAAACTCCTTATATTAGATTATCTTGTAGTATTATATCCCTAGAAGTCCTCCCAATGTTTCCTCAAACCCCCAAGGTCCCAAACATCACGTTTTGAGAGTTACACAACAAGGTAAGATAATCAACCACCCATCTCTTTTCTTAAAGATTTCATTTATGTAATCTCTTTTATTTTAAATTAGATTATTCTGGGATAGGCCATTACATATTAACCTTATTTCTCATTTTATGTATGAGTTATGAGATACCCCCTTTATCTCATCAATCTATTTTATGAAATATTAAGTGACGTCGTTAGGTTGCCGAATATTCGTGAGAGATTTCTCAATTTTTCTTCTATTTTGAGTTCATTTCTTTTATACTTATTTCCTCATATACACTCATCCAAATGGTATGATAATTCCAGTACCTTACATGAACTATAATTCTATTATTCTAATGTAATATTTCATCATCATCTCTCTTTCCCCCTCCTCTTATACTAAAAATGAAAACATCATCTGAGATGTGTTAATTTATCACATTCAAGGATGACGGGTTCTCAATTGTAATTACCATCTACAATTCTGGTAATGAAACCATTTTTATGGTGAAACCAGATCATAATATATTTATTTATTCTCATTTATGTTCTGTAATCTCTACACACTCATAATATGGAATAATAATACAAAACAAGTTCATTGTGCACAAAACCACCAAGATAAATCCAAGTGTTTATCAATGACTTTTAACTAATGATTCAACCTCAAGTATATAACTCAGAATCATTATAAGATAATTTATATCACTTTAATTTCACTAATAATACATATTAACAAATCTGTATGTTTAACTTAATTTCAAACTAACTTTTATTCATGAATATGAGTAAAAGAATCATGGAAACAATGTAAATGTTTCCAAAACAATAAAATTGAACATCGTAAACCCATAAAAAGGGCCATGAATAAACCTAATAAGGTTATAATAAATAAATTTAATGCATAATAGGTTCTATAATTCTTAATTAATGAAGATAATTTTTATTAATCCGGTCATTAAAACAAATGAAGAACACACTCGAGCATAAGGTAAGGGGTTTCTCATCTCAATTTCCTTTCTATGAGATTTCCATTGTTCTCCACTTATTTATTGTATGTGATGTATTGTGTAATTACTTTTGATATATATTATCATGATTATTTTTATATTCCTTGTATTTTTTTGACTCATTTTGTGGTAATTAGTTTATGGTCATACGACTCGATTGATTACAACCAGGTAAGAGATTTGGTCTCAAATTCAATTTCATTGTTAGTTACATGGTATTGTGCCCCTAATATTTCTTATGTGGTGTATTGACTACCCATTTAAGATCATTTTTCATTTTAAATTGTAAATATATTATATATCCATATTCTGGTTTCAGGTATATGAGTATTATCTTAAGCCGTACACTAGTTTACATACGTTATTTATTTATAATGTTATTTTTACTATGGAAATATTTATGAATCCGTATTCTCTACTCTATATGGATATTGAGAAGGAAAATTGTACTGGTATTAAATATATGTATAAAAAATGATTTGGACTTGCAGTGGCGGGTGGGTCCCGCTATATCCCCTCAATGCATTGACATGTCTCATGAGACAAATCAGTTGGCGACAAACCCTCTGAGTTTGTTTCCAAAAATCAGAAGGGTTTCTACCAACAGAACTAAACTACTTTAACCGTATTATGGTATAATGTTCTAGATACATGAAATACAATTAATAAGAATTATCTTTATTCCTTATCAGGTATTACTATCCATGACATTTTCACTTTGACAAAATCTATGGATGTAGTTTCATTATCAGTTCATTAATGGTGTGAGGTTCTCATTTATTCACCATGCCATATTGATTTTGTCAAGTTGTTTTTGATTCACTTAATATTTATTTCATGACTCTGCAATTTTTAACCCTTACTAATAATTTGAGCACAACCCTTTCAATTCTTTACCTTTAATAGGTGATGAAGAGGAGATCATTTTTTCAGTTTCTGTGGATATTATTTTTTGTTTTTGTTATGTATTGTATTTTGTAACCTTTTTTAATGTAATTTTAGTTACATATATGTATCCAGTTTCTTCAAGACTACTAAATTTATCATTCCTTATGTATTTTCATTCATTATAACCACGTCTAATTAAAAAATAATGCACCGGCTCTAGTCTAGAGGGATTGGGGCATTATAGTTGGTATCAAAGGAAGTTTAGTAGAAAAAATGGAAACTAGAGTTTGAAATATAGAGTAGGGAACAAATCCCTAAGGTTTTATTTGAGGATAAATGTACAATAACATCCTAGTATTTTGGTAAGGAATAGAATATGTGAATCTTTCTAGAAAATACATCCCTGTCTGGATACAAATAGGTAGAGGTGGATCTAGAACAGATGTACCTAGGAGTGAAAACTTTGACAAGGAGTTTCGGGCTTGACCCGAGGTATCCCGGTGCATGAAAATGGGCCTTTCTGCACTCTTATTATTGAAAATCCTATGGGATATGCTTAGATAATTCACATTTTTCGTTACAATCCATTATGAAGGATTTTAATGTAAAATTTTCCTCATAGAATCCATGTTTATGAGATTAGTTATGCATAAAAATTCAATATATGTTAAGTTCTTTTCTATCTGATATTCATAACATAATATATTTAATGCATTATTTATGAATGGTGTCTAATGTTAGAAGATAAATCAATACTCGTGGGAAATATAGAGATCTCCCCACTAATCAAGTCACCACAATCAATGTTGGAGAAGATCAGATCATGACCATATTTGGAAAATGTACTCAGGTTGTAACGAATAACCATTCCACACCTATATTGGATCATTTCATGCGGAAGAAGCCCCCATCTTTTAGTGGGACTACTAATCCAGTGGTTGTTGAGAAATAGATCATGTACCTTGAAAATATATTCATGGAGTTAAGATTCAATGAAAATGAAAAGGTAGTACTTCTAGTATATTTTCTCAAGGGAGACATAGATCAATGGTGGTCCTTAATTTAGAATACCACATAGGAATAATAAATAGAATATTTGGAATGGAGGACATTTAAGGAAATATTCATTGAAAAATATTTGCCTCGTGAACAAGGAACCAAAATGAAGAGGAAATTTGATGGCTTAAATAAAAGGGAATAATATAGTGTTATATTATATGAGGCTACCTTCATAAGGCTATCCAGGTATTCCGTAGATTACGTAAATGACTCAAAAAATGAGATGGATCATTTCTTTAAAGGTCTTAAGCCAAGTATTCGAAGCGCATTGGATTCTCGAACAATTTATTCATATAATGAAATTCTATAATGTTTCATCATAATAGAGAATGAATTTTCTAGATAAAATTTGTTCAGGGGGAAACCAAGATAAAAAGTGGCACTTTGATAACTATAGGAAATTTGAAGAACCAAAGAAGAAAAAGGGAACGAATAAATTCCCATTATGTGAAAACTATAGAAAGAATCATCTCAAGAAATGCATGAAAGGAATTAGAGTCTGCTATAAGTGTGGAGAAAAGGGTCATCTATCTAATGAATGAAAGGGGAAGAAAAAATTTGAAATGGTCAACGGTTAAATTGTAGAGATATTGGAAACTATGCAAATGAGTGTCCTAAGCGCCAATGAAACATGCCTTATAAAAGGAGAATAGATCCAGGGAGAGCTTATGTGATTATAATCGTGGAAGTATAAGTTCATAATGATGTGGTAGTAGGTAATTTAATTTTTTCCTCAAACATAGCCAACACATTATTTGATTCTAGATCATCGAATTCATTTATATCTTCCTATTTTTCCAAGAAAATTATACATGTTACAATTGATTTAATAAAGAAGTTATCAATCAAAACTCCAAGGGGGTTTATCATTTATACAAAAGCATGTCAACTAGTCCCCCTCGTGACACATAAACATGCTTAAATTTCTAACCTTATCATCATACCAATGAATGACATTAATATAATTCTTGGCATTAATTGTATTTCAATCTATGATGCGATGATTTATTGCAAGAAAAAGGAATTTAAATTTTTTGAAAATAGTGTTGAATCTCTTATCTTTAGAGAAGAAACCTGGCCATGTAATTCTTATATAGACCCACCCACAATAGCTCTATTGAATGCAATTCTTGGAGAGGAAGAGAACCCAATATCTATGGGTGAGGAAATAAATCGTCAAATTGAATAAGTGAATATAATGCAAGAATACATTGATGTATTTCTAGAGGATTTACCTGGACATCCTCTAGAGTAGGAAATTGATTTTTCCATTGACATAATACCTAGTGAAAGACCTATATAAAAGTCCCCCTATAGAATGACCACTGTGGATTGAGTGGAGCTAATCATACAATTAGAAAAGTTGAGTGACAAAAGATTTATTCGACATAGTGTTTTCCCATGGGGAGCCCCGATACTGTTTGTCAAGAAGAGTGATCAATCCCTGAGGCTATGCATTGATTATAGAGAAATAAATGCTATTACTATAGATACCCAAAGCTTGACGTACATGGACATTACATTACTTTAGCGGAATACTTAATACATAACAAAAACAGACACACGAGGACCATAATAGTTTAGTGTCTTTGGAAACTTGGAACGTAATCTTCTAATCGTGGTGAAAGATCTTCAACATCTCCCATAAAGATCTTCCACTTTTTGTTTCCTTACCTAAAACCTTTATTTTAATCCTGGGGTAAAATAAAACATAAAAAGGGTGAGCTCAAATGCTCAGTAAGGGTAATCATGTATAAAATAAAATATATACCTTATACATTTGAACTTAAAAAAACATGAACATTAAAAATCGTGAGCAACGACATAAAAATTGGAAGTATATAAGGCATAGATCATAATGGAACATAAATCATGATAAAATAGCATGGGAATAAAACATGTAATTGTGGAAACCATTAAGCACATGATATGATTTCCATATTAGCCAAGGAATTGCTGCCAAGACCATCTTAGGGGACAAAGTCCCTTTCTGAATCGAGTTCACTCCTCATTGCAGTCCTATATTACTGAACCAGTTTAACTTGCCGTTCCAGCCATGTCTATAACATGAGATATAAATCTTTACCCAATTAATTGGTGGGAGATATAGGTCCCACCCACCTCATAATGAAATCATTCATACTTGTGCCACAAAATAAACATACATCATTCATAAAAACCCAATAAATAAAATGAGTTTCCTAAACATCATCCCATCATCACATAATCGATATAAAAGAAATGGATATCATTTAATAATAAGAAAAGTAAAACCCTATAAATCATAGATACATTATACTTGAAACATACACATATGAAATAATGTTATCTTAGATGAAAAATGGTTTTTGATAAAACACTTGAAATGAATTTTTGAGGAAAATATCCTTTCTTCTTCAAAATCATTTTCTTTTCACAAAATTCCATGCAATTTTAAAAGAATAGGATTTTTTTTTAACATAGTCATGAAATATTTTGGAGTATGCTTCATTAAAATAAGGCTTCATAAAACCGTAAAAATCCTTTCATGCTGTATACGTTAAAAAAACATTCTTCTCGTACTTTTGTCGGAAAAGTCAAAAAGTACCTCGTAACGTAAACAAAAGAAAGATTCCTTACATACCATGTAGTAAAAGTAAAAAATGGGTAAAAAGGACTTTAAACATACATGAATACACTTTTATAAAAAATGTACATGGATGATAGCAATAACCCCAGTAAATACTTACGAATAAGCAGTCTCGGATAAAAAAATGAGATTTGTAAAATTATCCCTTACCTTAGGTCTGATATGCTTCGTACGTATCCGAACCTCCTGTGTACTGATTTAAATAATGTCATTGACTTATTACAGAATCATATTCATTATTATGATATCATATATGTTTCACTTATGACTTTATATTACCCGTTCTTTTGTAAATTCCATGTTAAAGCAGCGTTTTGGGTAAAATCTTTTTATTTATCATATGTGTTTCAACTTTTCATTATTGATATTATTACTTATATCCTGATTTACATAATTACATAATTTAAAACATGATTTATATATAATATATATTCACCATATATATATATATTATACATTGATAAAAGGAATGAAATACACCGTTCATGGAGATGGTAGGCCGTACGTACGCATGAACGATGTTTTCGTTTCCCTTTTGAATTGACTGGAATTAAGTAAATGAAATATATATATATATATATATATATATAAATCAAGTATCATTATTATGTCATATATTTCATTATTATTCATTATATATACTTTATAATCATTCATGAATGGTTAACATGGAGAGTGAATCTCATCGCGTCGTGGAGACGGTAGTCCGTACGTATGCAGGAGCGATGATATCATTCCCAAGATCGTGGAATTGTATTAAAGTGTATGTATAATATTACATAATCAATATCACTTTACAATAATCATATATATTCATTACTTTCACCATTATACCCATCCATGTAAGGTGGTGGTGGAAAATAGATTACACCACGGCGTGGAGACAGTATTTCGTACGTACGCACGCGCGGTGATTTCATTTTCCGTTGGATGGATTGATGGTGAAATATGGTTGTTTCATACTTAAAATGAAATATCAGTATATTAGTGATACTGATGTAATTAGTCCATAATTAAACGACTAAAGAAGAAGAAGTGGAAGAATAAATAAAGATGAAAGAATCGGTAACGGGCATTACCTCTTCTTTGAAACGCCTCTTTAAGGCCTCCTATTAGGGCACTAAAATTGGTCTTTGAAGAAGACCAGGACCTCTAGGATGTTTCTAGGGAAGTGTAGAAGATAATTTGGTAGGGTTTGGCCGAGCTTGAAGGCTCAATGTGGTGTGAGGAAGAGAGGGAGGAGGTGCCCTTTTATAATGGAGGAGAGGGGCACCTTTGGAATAACTAAAAATATTATTTTATTATAAAGTCATATTCGGTTTTTAATAGCTCAAAATTTAGTTATTTTAAAGATAAGGTGGGTATGGGTCTAAATCCTCTCATCCAATAGAATTTAGACATGTTTATCTTCCTATTTTAACCTTATCATTTAGATTTAACTTTAAGTTAGATAATTTTACTTTTACCGTGTCTTTTTGTGTTCTTACACTATAAGGTTAATAAACTTACTATAACAAGCCCAACGAACCCAAGTTGTTTATTATTTATATATATAACCTTATCTAAGTCATTTGGCCGGACCTTATATTTTTAAGAATATAATAACAATTAATAATATAATTTTTTTTAAAACTATTTTATGTCAATTTTGACACTATTTGGTTATTGATTTTTTTAAAATCATAACAGAAAGATTAGTTCGAAAAAAGTTAATTAAATCAACACTAACATGTCATATTAACATATACAATTATTGTAATTCATAAAAAGTCTCAAATTGCATTTATTTGGGTATTTATACATCAATTATGTCAATATTTCATTAATAAGATAATTACAACATCATCATTGTGTCAAAAATAAATTAAATTATTTAAAGTCTAAAAATTACAAATAAAATATCATTATGTAGGAAATATTTTTATATTTTTAATGAATACATATAGTCGATTTTATCTTATGTATAACCCTATATTAAATATGATTTACTTATTAAACTTTGATTTTAACTATTTTAACCCTTCTTTAAATAAATTAATAATAAATGTCCTAATCTTATCCAAGTGGTCCTCAATGGTCATATTTTATTCCTAAGGTTGTTTTTGGTCGAATTACACTTATCCAATATAATTAGGACATGTGTTAGGGTAAAGATAATATCATTTTTACCCTTAATTACTCTATTTACTTTTAACCATGGTAAATAAAAGTAAAAAGTTACTATTCACCAAAAAATTATTTTCATCTCATTGAATAACATTTTACTTACTAAAATCAACCATGTCTCTCAGATTTTCGAAATTCCACTCACAGAAGCGATAAAATTACGTTTTATGAAAAATCCAGTTTTTTTAACTACCACTTAGTGGTTTCACTATTCATCAAAAATTGAAAGTTTTCAGAAATATGCCAAAATTTCACCCTAGGCTAATTTCGATATTCCGAATCCAAAAATGAATTCCATTTTCAAAATTAAAATTTATAAAATTTCAAAAAGTGGGTATTACTATTCATAACTACTAATTTTAATAATATTTTAATAGCATATGATTGTTTAGCGAAACTCGGTATTGCGTACAACACACGCTATCGTGGAAGGTCGCGCTTGCGTATAATGCAATCCAAGTCAGGGATGCGTGTTGTGCAAGCTCCTTTTGGTGTAGCGTACAACACAAGACATTAATGAAATTAAAAAGGATATTTTTCGTAAAATCTTGGGGTGTTACATTCTACCCTCCTTAAAATGAATTTCGCCCTCGAAATTCGTTGGGGTTATAAATGGTTTACTACTCAAAAGTTTCTTTAATAGAAACCCACATCGTAAAAAGGAATACCAAAAATTGGCTTTAAAAAACTAAAGTATGAAATGTAATGGTTACCCAAATTAACTAATCACTGGGTTTCCACATAGGAGAAATAACTGAAAATATGGATATGGAAGAAAAATCTAACCATCGAGTTCTGATGGAGAGTGGTAGAGAACATGGCTATGAAAAAGCCATCAATCACAAAGCCATATATTTGTGATGATATAAGGTACCATATGATTCATCAGATATAAGGGAACTAGGACAACATTTTTGGTTTTCAAGATCATTTCCCTAAAGTTGATGAAATTGGAATTAGAAGAAATACTTTTGTGATTTTGGTACAGTCTCACCGTTGTTCGTTCATTGGACAATTTCCACTTCATCTCTTAAAGAAATGAAGTTGAATTTGTCATTCGTGAAGTGTTACCAGATCAGGTGATAGAATGATGGGTCATTCCATCTGTCTCAAACAAAAGGTTATAAAAGTTATCAAAAATACATAAGTCCAACTATAGTGAGATTAATCATATATGGTTCCTAAAATGGACTTATACTTCATATATCATATTGCTTAATATAATAAAACTAATTTCTACTAAACAGGGACTTCCTGTATGACAGTGGTAGGCAATAAAGGCCAGTCGCACTTCGGTTGTGGGTTCGATTCCCATAGCCTTGTCCGACGCAATGGGTTGTCGCCCGTCCTGCAGGTTGTCCTTTTTCTATTACTATAACATCCCATCAATAATATCGAAAAAAGTTCTATCCTTAAACAATAATAACTTCTGTCCAACATAATCCATTCCAATCTTTAGGCTTATCAAAAATACTTCTTTTTAAACTCATAGTATAAAGAGAACGATTACTAAAAAGGTCATATAAAAAGCATGTGAGTACTATCATTTATCATTCATATATCTTGTTGGTCACATTCCAATCATGTGAATACCTTAATCATGTATTCTCTTGAAAAAAATTAATACCCATTGAACCCTATTGAAAACATGAATTCTGTTAAAAGTTAACTCTTTCCACATACAAAAATCCTCAAAATTCTATATACTCAAACCATGATATCACTTAGTCCTTATATCAATCATGAGCTCATGAATACTGTAAAACATTTCATTTTACCTTTTTCCCTTCATTATGCGCATATCATATACATTCCAAAAATATCTGAATAAACTTTCATGGATACTGGTACCATTAATCATACACTTTCAAAACTCAAGGAAAGACAACAGTGTAACAATCCTTTGATTTATCTTTATTCCATAGTACCATGATATTACTTATACAACATTACACTTGATAAACATGTAATAATTCCACTACCTTCTTAAACCATTGACCGAGATTCAACAATTCTTTCATCTCACATATAATTTGTAGTCTCTTCATCATCATCAACATAAATACTACCCATACGGCCGTACTGATTCTCTTCATGAGACATTCCCTTAGGGCATTGGTTTGCATTATGCCCGTACATTCCACATTTAAAACATTTAACCATTGTTGATGTCATAGCAATACCATTATCCTCATCCATGGTGTTAACTAAACCTTTTCCTTTTCACTTATTGGGTTTGTGTCCTTTTTTCCACACCCAAAGCATCTTCCAGTTCCCTTGAAACAATCTCCCCGATGCCTCTTCCCACATGATTTACATGAGGGAAATTGAACTTTCTTTCCTCTATGATCATCATGAAACTCCATCTTTCTCTTATTATCTGAGTCGGGAAACTTACCAAAGTTGAGATTATTGATCATATTATGAGATTTCTGATTAGGAATAATAACAATGTTTGGACTTCCAAATCCCGTTTCATTTGGTTTCTCATAAAGAATATCATTATATTGTCCGTCATATCCTCCATTATCATGAATCTTCCTGTTTCCAGCCATTTTCTAAAACCCAAAAAGAATAGTGTGAGAGGCAAAAATCATGCTTGGGAAAACAACATTGTAAAGGGAAAACACCCTCAATATCTAACATCTTAGGTTAAATTTTAAGATCTTTACCATAGTTCTAGGACTATATCCTATACGTATACTTATCCTTAGGGACATCCCTAGACATACCTTAGAAATATCTCTAGGTATCTCACTAACATTTTCGCATCCTAGTTTCCAAAGGTTGACTAAACCTTTCCTCGGATACCAAATGTAGAGACCCGAAGCTTGACATACATGGAAATTACATTACTTTAGCGGAATACTTAATACATAACAAAAACAGACACACGAGGACCATAATAGTTTAGTGTCTTTGGAAACTTGGAACGAAATCTTCTAATCGTGGTGAAAGATCTTCAACATCTCCCAGAAAGATCTTCCACTTTTTGTTTCCTTACCTAAAACCTTTCTTTTAATCCTAGGGGAAAATAAAAAATAAAAAGGGTCAGCTCAAATGCTCAGTAAGGGTAAGCATGGATAAAATAAAACATACCATATACATTTGAACTTAAAAAAACATGAACATTAAAAATCTTGAGAAACGACATAAAACATGGAAGTACATAAGGAATAGATCATAATGGAACATAAATCATGATAAAATAGCATGGGAATAAAACATGTAATTGTGGAAACCATTAAGCACATGATATGATTTCCGTATTAGCCAAGGCATTGCTGCCAAGTTCATTTTAGTGGACAAAGTCCCTTTCTAAATCGAGTTCACTCCTCATTCCAGTCCTGTATTACTGAACCGGTTTAACTTGCCGTTACAGCCATGTCTATCTCATGAGATATAAATCTTTACCCAATGCATTGGAGGGAGATATAGGTCCCACCCATCTCATAATGAAATCATTCTTACTTGTTCCACAAAATAAACATACATCATTCATAAAAACCCAATAAATAAAATTGGTTTCATAAACATCATTCCATCATCACATAATCCATATAAAATAAATAGATATCATTTCATAATAATAAAAGTGAAACCATGTAAATCATAGAGAAATTATACTTGAAACATACACATATGAAATAATGTTATCTTAGATGAAAAATGGTTTTTGATAAAACACTTGAAATGAATTCTTGAGGAAAATATCCTTTCTTCTTCAAAATCATTTTATTTTTACAAAATGCCATGCAATATTAAAAGAATAGGATTTTTTTAAAATAGTCATGAAATCTTTTGGAGGAATCTTCACGAAAATAAGGCTTTATAAAACCGTAAAAATCCTTTCATGCCGTATACGTTAAAAAAACCATTCTTCTCGTACATTTGTCAAAAAAGTCAAAAAGTACTTCGTAATGTAACCAAAAGAAAGATTCCTTACATACCATATAGTAAAAGTCAAAAATGGGTATAAAGGACATTAAACATACATGAATACACTTTTATAAAACATGTACATGGATGATAGAAATAACCCCAGTAAATACTTACGAATAATCAATCTCGGATAAAAAAATGAGATTTGCAAAATTATCTCTTACCTTAGGTCCGATATGCTTCGTACGTATCCGAACCTCCTGTATAATGATTTAAATAATGTCATTGACTTATTAAAGAATCATATTCATTGTTATGATATCATATATATTTCACTTATGACTTTATATTACTCGTTCTTTTGTAAATTCCATGTTAAAGAAGCGTTTTGGGTAAAATCATTTTATTTATCATATGTGTTTCAACATGTCGTTCTTGATATTATTACTTATATCCTTATTTAAATAATTCCAGAATGTAAAACATTATTTATATATAATATATATTCATCATATACATATATACTATAGATCGATAAATGGAATGAAATACACCGTTCATGGAGACGGTAGGTCATACGTATGCATCAATTCTGTTTTCGTTTCCCTTTTGAATTAAATGGAATTAAGTAAATGACATACATATATATATATATACATAAATCCAGTATCATTATTATGTCATATATTTCATTATTATTCATTATATATACTTTATAATCATTCATGAATGGTTAACATGGAGAGTGAATCTCATCGCGTTGTGGAGACGGTAGTCCATACGTACGCATGAGCGATGATATCATTCCCAAGATCGTGGAATTGTATTAAAGTTTATGTATAATATTAAAGAATCAATATCACTTTACAATAATCATATATATTCATTACATTCACCATTATACCCATCCATGTAAGGTGGTGGTGGAAAATAGATTACACCACAGCGTGGAGACGGTATTCCGTACGTACGCACACACGGTGATTTCATTTTCCGTTGGATGGATAGATGGTGAAATATGGTTGTTTCATACTTATAATGACATATCATTATATGAGTGATACTGATGTTATTACTTCATAATGAAACGACTAAAGAAGAATAAGTGGAAGAAGAAATAACGATGAAAGAATCGGTAACGGGCATTACCTCTTCTTTGAAACGCTTCTTTGAGAACTCCTATTAGGGCACTAAAATTGGTCTTTGAAGAAGTCCAGGACCTCTAGTATGTTTCTAGGAAAGTGGAGAAGAGAATTTGGCAGGGGTTGGCTGAGCTTGAAGGCTCAATGTGGTGTGAGGAAGAGAGGGAGTAGGTGCCCTTTTATAAGGGAGGAGAGGGGCACCTTTGTAATAACTAAAAATATTATTTTATTATAAAGTCATATTCGGTTTTTAATAGCTACAAATTTAGTTATTTCGAAGCTAAGGTGGGGATGGGCAGAAATACTCTCATAAAATAGAATTTAGACAAGTTTAGGTTCCTATTTTAACCTTATCATTTAGATTTAACTTTAAGTTATATAATTTTACTTTTACCGTGTCTTTTTGTGTTCTTACACTATAAGGTTAATAAACTTACTATAACAAGCCAAACGAACCCCAAGTTGTTTAATATTTATATATATAGCTTTATCTAAGTCATTTGGCCTAACCTTAGATTTTTAGGAATATAATAACAATTAATAATATAATCTTTGTTTTAAAAACTATTTTATGTTAATTTTGACACTATTTGGTAATTGATTTTTGTGAAAATTATAACAGAATGATTAGTTCAAAAAAAGTTAATTAAATCAACACTAACATTTCCTATTAACATAGAAAATTATTGTAATTCATAAAAATTCTCAAATTACATTTATTTGGGTATTTATAACATCAATTATGTCAATATTTTATTAATAAGATAATTACTGCATCATCATTGTGTCATATATAAATTAAATTATTTAAAGTTTAAAAATTACAAATAAAATATAATTATGTAGGAAATCGTTTTATATTTCTAATGAATATTTATAGTCAAATTTATCTTATGTATAACCCTATATTAAAAATTATTTACTTATTAAACTTTTATTTTAACTATTTTAACCCTTCTTTAAATAAATTAATAATAAATGTCCTAATCTTATCCAAGTGGGCCTAAATGATCATATTTTATTCCTAAGGTTGTTTTTGGTCGAATTACAATTATCCAATAGAATTATAACATGTGTTAGGGTAATAATAATATCATTTTTACCCTTAATTACCCTATTTACTTTTAACCGTGGTAAATAAAAGTAAAAAGTTACTATTCACCAAATAATTATTTTCATCTCATTGAACCACATTTTACTTACTGACATCAAACGTGTCTCTCATATTTTCGAAATTCCACTCACAGAAGCGATAAAATTATGTTTTATGAAAAATCCAGTTTTTTTAACTACCACTTAGTGGTTTCACTATTCATCAAAAATTGAAATTTTTCAGAAAAATACCAAAATTTCACCCTAGGCTAATTTCGATATTCCGAATCCAAAAATGAAGTCCATTTTCAAAATTAAAATTTATAAAATTTCAAAAAGTGGGTATTACTATTCATAACGGCTAATTTTAATAATATTTTAATAGCATATCATTGTTTAGCGAAACTCGGTATTGCGTACAACACACGCTATCGTGGAAGGTCACTCTTTTTTGTATTGCAAGCCAAGTCAGGGATGCGTTTTGTGCAAGCTCCTTTTGGTGTAGCGTACAACACAAGACATTAATGAAATTAAAAAGGATATTTTTCATAAAATCTTGGAATGTTACAATTACAATAAAGAATAAGTATCCTCTCCCCCAGATTGATGATTTATTGGATCAAATTCATGGAGCATAATACTTTTCGAAGATTGACCTTCGATCCAGATATCATCAGTTGCATGTGAGGAAGGAAGATTTTCTGAATACAACATTTCAAACAAGGTATGGGTATTATGAGTTTATAATGACACCTTTTGAACTGAATAATGCAACATCTATTTTCATGAATTTAATGAATAGATTTTTCAAAGAATATCTTGATAACTTTATTGTGGTATTCATCGATCATATCCTCGTATACTCAAAAATCTATGAAGACCATGAGAATCACTTCCAGATTATTCTAAAAACTCTTAGAAGAAATGAATTATATGGGGAGTTTAGCAAGTGTGAATTCTAGCTTTAATCAGTTTCTTTTCTAGGCCATATTTTCTATAAAGATAGAATCCTAGTTGATCCTACAAAAAAGGCAATCCAAAATTGTCCCATGCCAAAAACATAAATGAGGTAAGCAGTTTTATTGTCTTAGCAGGTTACTATCGGCATTTCATTATTTATTTCACCCGACTGAATAAACCACTATCCATGCTCACACATAAAGGAGTTATGTTTTTTTTGGATAAAAGAATGTACATAATGCTTCGAAGAATTAAAAAGAAGATTGGCCAATGCTCCAATTTTGACTCTTCCATCTGGATGTGATGGATTTGTAATATACAGTGATGCATCAAATAATGGGTTGGGTTACGTCATTATGAAAAATGATAAATTTATTGATTATGCATCAAGGTAGTTAAAGACTCATGAGAAAAATTATCCAACACATTATCTTGATTTAGCAGTTCTAATATTTTCTCTAAAAATATGGAGACATTATCTTTACAGTGAAAAATGTTAGATATAAACAGATCACAAGAGCTTGAAATAAAATATGACACAAAATTAACTCAACATGAGGCAAAAGAGATGGCTCGAGTTACTCAAAGATTATGATTTTTCAATACACTACCACCAAGGAAAATAAAATAAAGTGGAAGATACATTAATTAGGAAATATAATGGACTTTTGACTCAAATGAGGATTGGGGGAGATCATATATTCAGGGATCTACTAAATATGGAGATTAGAATTGTTAAATAATGGGAAACATCTTTCCTCTTTAAAATGGTTGTTAAACCATATTTACTAGAGAAGATAATAAGCTCTCAATATGATGAAGAAAATCTACATAAGAAAATTATTGCTGTTAAGGATGGGTGATTGAAAAACTTCGTGTATGAGGAAGGAGTTCAAATGTTTTGAAAGAGGTTATGCATTCCATTAGAACCTGTGCTAAAAAGTGAACTATTAGGCGATTCTCATAGCTCAGATTTCTCTATAAACTTGGGCAGCACAAAGATGTATATGGATCTGAAGGAATATTTTTGGTGGTATAATATAAAGCAGAAAATTTCTGACTACGTGCCAAGGTGTCTTGTTTTTCAACAACCGAAGGCAGAGAGACAATATCCTAGAGGAGTGATGAAACCTATACCTATTCTTATGTGGAAGTGGGATAAAATTACAATGGATTTGTGTCACCAAACTATAGAGGAATCCTAGAAGAAATGATACAATATTGGTAATTTTTGATCGTCTCACAAAATCCGCACATTTCCTTCATATAAGAGAGGATTTACCTCTTGATCCCCTATCAAGACTTTATATTAATGTAGTTGTAAGACATCATGATGCACCTATATCAATTGTGTCAGATTGAGATCCTCGATTTACATCAAAATTCTGGAAAAGTATCCAGAAGGCATTGAATACTGAGCTTCGTATGAGTACTGCTTATCACCCCCAATCCGACGGATAGTCTGAAAGGACTATTCAATCTCTGGAAGACATGCTGAGATCATTCTCTCTTGACTTTCAAGGTATGTGGGATCAATAATTTCCTTTAGTGGAATTTTTCTACAGTAATAGTTTCCATTACAGAATTCAAATGGCCCCATATGAAGCATTATATGGAAAGAGATGTCGAACTATGACTTGTTGGGATGAAGTTGGTTAGTGGAAACTTATAGGTTGAGAACTTATTAAAGAGACCACGACAAAGGTGAAGAAAATCCATCCCATATTGAAGTATCCCAAAGTATGCAAAAGAGTTATGCTGACACCCAGAGAAAGGATTTGGAATTCCAAGTGAGAGATGATGTCTTTCTGAAAGTATCTTCATTGAAGGATGTCTTAATGTTTGGTAAGAAAGGGAAAATGAGCCCTAGGTACATCAGACCATTTGAAATTTTGGAACGAATCAGAGATATATATTATCATTTATAAATTCCACCAAGTCTCTACAATGTTCATGATGTGTTCCATGTGTCATTGTTGAAGAAATACAATCCATACCCATTTTATGTACTCAACAGTGATAAAATTGAACTGGAACCTGATTTTTCACACTGTGAAGAGCCTATCTTGATTTTTAACACAAAGGACCAGGTATTTAGAAATCAGAAAACTCGTCTAGTAAAGGATATTTAGAGAAACCATAATTTGGAGGAATCAATAGCAGAACTATAGAATGTTATGAAGAAGAACCACCGACATCTTTTTGGTGGGATTTATACATAAAATTTCTAGGATGAAATTTCTAAAGGAGAGAATAATGTAACACCTCAAACATTTTATGGTATACTCCTCTTAAATATATTCTATTCATAGCCTATATTTCTTAAAGAACTATGTTCCTTTGAAACAATACTTGGTTATTTGAGAGATAGTAATAAACCTAGCCATTAAAAATAATGTTTCAACTTCAATGTTTTGAATTTTGAAAAATAGTCATCTAGAGTTGGGACTAGTAAGTGATTTGGAGTCTGATAGAACCAACTTGATTTTTTGATGAATAATTACTGACCCTTTTGAATACTAATATGAATTGTAATATGACCCTTATGAATTGTAAATAATGATAATATTTTATTTCTTTATGGTAATAAGATAATAAGATCTTATCTAATTTTTCAGTGTGATATAAAACTAATTATACCTTTAAAATTGTTATTTTTTAATTAATTATGATTTTATTTAAAAATTAATTTATAAATACATAAGAAAATTAATTTCAAAAAATGGAGTTTATTTTTTAATTCTACACAACAAAAAATGTTTAGGGTGAATTTTTGGGATTTTTCTAAAATACATGAATTTTTCATGAATAGTAAAAATACAGTTTTGAGTTTTTTGTAGTTTAATGAAATCATAATGATATAATAATTAATATAAAAGGGAATTCAACATTTTCACAGTAACATATTACATGAGGTGTCCCAATTGGCTGAAACAATGGGCAAATACCATGGTAAATCCCGTGGTTTTTCAAAAAACACTAATGAGGTGTCCCTTTTTATTAATTAAAAACTCTCTCTTAATTACTATAAATACCCACACACCCCTTGGTATTATTTCATTGAAAACTCATTATCCTCAAATATCTTGTACTATTACCTCATAAGTAGTCCTCCAAAGGTGTCCTCAAAACTCTAAGGCCCCAACCATCATGTTTTGGGAGTTACACTACAAGGTAAGAGAATCAACCTCCATTCTCTTTTCTTAAAGCTTTCATTTATGTTTTCTCTTTTAGTTTAAATTGGATTATGTTGGGATATGTATTTACATATTACCCTTAATAACTATATTATGTATGTGTGATGAGATACCCCCTTTCTCTTATCAAACTATTTTATGAAATTTTAAGTGACACCATTAGGCTGCCGAATTTTTGTGAGAAATTTCTCAATTTTTCTTCTATTTTGAGTTCATTTATTTTATACTTATTTTTTAATCTCCCCTTTTCCAAATTCTATGATAATTCCAATACATTACAGTAACTAGAAAAATATTATTCTACTATAATATTTCATCATCATTTCTCTTTTCCCCTCCTCTTAATGAAAACACCATCCGTGATGTGTTAATTTATCACATTCAAGGACGACGGGTTCTCAATTTTCGTTACCATCTTCAATTCGGGCCATGAAACCATTTTTATTTTTGAAACATATCAGAATATATGTATTTCATCTCATTTATGTTCTGAAATCCTGGCACATTCATAGTATGGAATAATAATATAAAACGTGTCCATTGTGCACAAAACTGCCAAGCTAAATCGAAGCGTTTATCAATGACTTTTAACTAATGATTCAACCTAATGTATATAACCCAGAATCATTATAAGAAAATTTATATCTCTTTAATTTAACTAATAATATATATTAACAATTCTTTATGTTTTAACACATTTCAAACGAACTTTCATTCATGAATACAAGTAAATGATTCATGAAAACCATGGTAGAAAATGATTCCAAAACAATAAAATTAATCCTCTTAAACACATAAAAAGGGCCATGAATGAACCTAATAAGGATATAATAAATAAATTAAATGTATATGAGGTTCCGGAATTATTAATTAATTAAGCTAAATTTTATTATTCAGGTCATTAAAACAAACGGAGAACACACTCGAGCATAAGGTAAGAGGTTTCTCATCTCACATTCATTTCCGTGAGATTTCAATTGTTTGCCACTTATTTATTGTATGTGGGGTATTTTGCACTACCTTTTGATGTATATTATCATGATTCATTCTATATTCATGGTATTTTTTCACTCATTTGGTGGTATTTAGTTTTTTTTCATACAACTCGATTGATTACAACATGGTAAGGGATTTTGTCTCAAATTTTGTTTCATTATTAGTTACATGGTATTGTGCACTTAATATATCTTGTGTGGTGTATCCAATACCCATTTCAGATCATTTTCCTATGGAATTGGAAATATATTATATATCCAGATTCTGGTTTCATGGATTTGAGTATTGTCTTAAGCTATAAACCCTTTAACATACAGTATTTATATGTAATGTTATTATAATAATGGAAATATTGGTGAATTAATATTCTCTACTATATACAGATATTGAGAAGGAATATTTTAATTGTATTAAATCTATGTATAATAAATTATTTAGACATTCAGGGGTTTTTGGGGCCCGTTATAGCTCTTTGATGCATCGACAGGTCTCATGAGACAAATTAGTTGGCGACAAACCCTTCGAGTCTGCTTCCAAAAATAAGATGGCCTTCTACCCCCAAAACTGAACTGTTTTAAGTGTATTATGGTATCATGTGCTAGATACATGATGTCCAATTAATAAGAATTATTTTTATTCATTATCAGTTATTACAATCCATGAGGTTTTAACTATGAAAAAATCAATGGATGCAGTTTAATTCTCAGTTTATTAATGGTGTGAGTTTTTCATTTATTCACCATTCCATATTGATTATGTGATGTTGTTTATGATTCACTTATTATTGAGTTCATGATTCTGCTATTTGTAACCCTTACTAAGAATTTGATATCACCCCTTTCACCTTTTTACCTTCAATAGGTGATGAAGTGGAGATCATTTATTGAGTTTCTATGGATGTTGTTTTTAGTTTTTGTTATGTATTATATTTTGTAACCTTTTCCAATGTAATTTGAGTTACATCTATGTATCTATATTATTCATGGCTACTAAACAAATTGTTTCTTTGGGATTTTCATTTATTCTAACCATGCCAATATTACAAGTAATACACCAACTCCGGTGTAGAGGGGTCGGGGCGTTACACCTCTAGTCCTGATGAAGTTTCAAGGATGATTTTGTAAATTTGCAGAAATGGAAGAACACCTAGAAGATTCCATTAAGAAAACCCATAGATAAATCTTAGGTGATTCCATTATCATAGGGTAAAGTTATTATTAAGGGAGAGGCTACTGATGTTACCCTAAAACCAGTAGTAATATTTATTCATTGAACACGACACCTAGTGCCTCTTTTTGAGCTGAAACAACAAAAAATTCAACCTCAATCTAGAAGTGGGAAAATATCATGTTTCCATTGGTTTGACTAATGTATGAACAAATAATAATCCTTTAGAAACAATAATCTCCCCAAGTATTTTCTTACAGCTAGGGAAAACATCTTACTCAAGCTTCTGCATCCCAAGAAACCCAATGATGTCTTCCTCACTCATCACACAAACTAATACCCTTTCTATAAAATGTTTGGTCATGAAACCCATGATTTATTCATCTTAAATGATGTACTATAAATTATGGTTGATTCTGGGAAGGTGATGCTAGAAAATTACCCAACATATGTCGGTTGTGTGAACTTTTCACAACCAGATGATGTGAGTGATTGAAAAGTTCTTCCAGAAAGGCTTGGATAGATGTTAAATAGCTGAATGAATCCAAAGGAAATTCAAAAAGCTCATTCCACCATATGAGAAATGTTTAATAAATCCCTAATAATACTCACCTAGAGAGGTGAAATTAAAAACACCTCATGGATATAGATGCAATCACCAAACAAATGAAGAAACAAAAGAGAAAGAGTTGTATTTAGCTCCTATGTGACCACTTACTCATGAAGATTTCATTTGCTCGGTATCTGGATAATAGAAACCACCCAACCAAATGGAATCATAGTTCTATTAAGTGATCATATTTGGTTCTTTAAAAGAAATAAATTTGGAAGACCCATCTCCAATGATAAATATTCCTCTGAATATGACTTCCCCAAACTTGACCTGGGAGTTTGAATCCAGTGGTGCATGAGTTGAGAATATGAGGGATGAAATAGGAATGTTCAGACCTAATATCTTGGTCACATACCCATATAAGAAATATATAAATCTAAGATGTTAAGTAAAACACTTGATCAATCCCAATAGAAACACAAAGGTTTTAAAGGGACCCCAAGCAGACTTCCTAGACCAGTTATCTTACATGTGTGACTGGTGGGGAAGAGACTGTCTGATCATCCCAGATAAAGAGGAATAGTGAAATGACCTACACCATACAAAGAAGATACTCCTTTATCCACATCTAATGTTCCAGGCCCATCCACCTCAAACACTATAGCTGCTGAGCACACAATAGGGTGTATCCCCACATCCGTATGCACTATCAATTGGTCCAAAAAGTAAGAAATTCTAAAATAGGATATAATTGTACCATCCAAACTCTAAATCTGGGATGGTCTCCATCATTTTAATGAAATCAGAGAATCACTCATTGTGTCCCTTTAAGTCCCATAATATTTTGAGATATAAGTCATTGTATTTAAGCATTATTGAGTGGTGACTATGCCATCAGAATGCCATGTCACCATATGATTTATAGATCAGAATCAGGTGGAGGTCATCTAGGGACATATCATACACCAACATGTTTCATGAAATATCAATAATGTTGACACCTTTATGGATATTATTGATAATGGTACAATAATAAACCTCAAACAAATTCAAACCCATAAATATATGGGATATAGAGATAGATAATTATCTCCTACAAACATAACCATTCAAGTGTATAATAAGAGAAAGAAAATACCAATTAGGAAGATCAAACTCATGGCTCAGTTTTTGAATCTCACATCTAACACTATGTTCATGGTTTTCCAACAAGTATCATTAAATAATGTTCTAAAAAGAAAGCCTTTTCTTCATATCCACATGGTGGCACCTTCAATGTTTTATTAATTCTTGAAATTCCCCATCAATGGGAACATTGGTGTACTACAAAGTTATTACACCCCTTAAAGCCTTGTGAAGCCACATATAATGAGGCATAATTTTATAAAAGGGAGGAAAAACAAAAAATGTTGGATGAAATTATATAGGTTTCATCCCCTAATGGATTTGGTACCCCCAAGGAAAATTCCTGGAGTATGCTCAATGATGATTATGTGCTACACATAAACATGATTTAGGTAGTATAATTAATACCAGATTTATATGATCCTCTAATACGTAGTGATGGAATAAAAGAAAATGGTAAACTCTGGAATATATCTATGATAACTATTATTGATTAGTGTGAAAATGTTTCTTCCGATGACCTCTCTCACCACAATAGTGAAATAGATTCCATCAGGTTACCAACCATATCTGAATGTGCCGCCATAGACTCAGAGGTGGAAGAAGAGGAAGATGAACTCTATAATGGTCCTCCCATGTTTGAGGAAGGTTTCTTCACCACCATTCATGATCTCAGGAATATAAATCTTGGAACAAAACAGGATTTAAAACTTAAATTAATTAGTGATACAATGCATCTCGGGTAGTAGGATGAGTAAATTTTATTTCAAAAGTAGCATAGATTTTTGTTCTCTTTGAATTGCCTGAAAATTACAAGACTGAACCCTAATGTGGCTAAACAACATCTCAGATTACACAATCACACATCAATCAATGACTTTTATTCAAGCACATGGTAAAATACAGAAACATCATGAGGGTCTAAAATAATGGAGTTCCATAGAATCACCAACAAAAATGTTAGCACAACCCGTGGGGAGGGATATGGGGTTGATAACTTCATAAGAGGGGAGTCAGAGTGCACCTACAATGCCAAGAAGTCCCTACCTTATTACCTTCCCGTCATGTTTGGAGAAGCTCAATATCATTGGAAATGTAGGCCATGATTTAGTGGATCACGTAAGTAATAATCTAGGTGGTAGAAGATAAGATCTTAAGGGAGGACCATATGATAATGGAGTTGGTTTCCACACTTGAAAGAGAGATTTGGAGAATTTGGAAAAGATCAAGGATGGTGAACATGGCCTTCACCTCTGTTGTTAAGAAATCACTATGACCATATATAGCATGATAAGAAAACAACACTGAGCCTGATATATCATGCACCATGACACCCTCGTGCATTAATCCCTATCTATATGAACCATCAGTCTTTAGTTTGAGGCCCTGGGATGGGGGAGTCTAGCATACCCAACAACCACTCAAAACTAATCTAGGGATCTGTTAGTACCTAGAAGTAAAGCGTATGATAGAATGGTTCAAATACAAGTATTGTAGTAGACCAACAAATTCATCCACCAAATAGCAGGTCTTCACTATTTGGGCTTTAACCAATGGAGGTTGACCACTATGAAAAGATTGATTGTGGGATTGATAGATGGACCAACAGATGATGAAGAGAAGGGTCACTTGTGCCTACTCCTCATGGTTGGTTCTACTAACGCCCATAAACCTTCCCTACTTAAACGCCTCAATAGAGTCTATCATACTGAGAGGGGAAGTGAACTCCTCTAGGCCATTCCAGATTCTACATGCCCACTCACCTTGGACAAAGATGTGAAAAAAGGTTTCTTCACTGGGGCCAGACAAACTGAAGCATTCTGAGGCCAGGTTGAAAAATTTCCTCTTCACATTTGTATCCATGGGATCAAAAAAATTATGAACACTCTGTTGTATAAATTTGAACATAGTTGTGATATTTATGAGCCACAGTATTTTCCCCTAAGGTTTCAGGCTTTCCTCCATCTGCAAATAATTTCTATAGGATTTGTCTATAATTTTTTTCTGAAGGTGAGATTCAGATATAAAATTGATCTGGGTCCATAATCATCTATATTTCTTCAAAAGCATTCAACTGGATTTGATTGAGAATCACCTAGATGAGGGAAGGGTAGGAGTTGTACTAATTGAAATTCAGGTATGGATTTGGGTTTCCTAGATACCTAGAAGTTAACCAACACATTTATTCTTTAATAAATTGATGTTACCCTCCTCAAGGATCCATGTGGATTGTTATCGAAGTATTGGGATGTGATGGTGCAAGTTATTCCATAGGGGGGAGTGTTGGACCCTTTTTTCTCGAGGGCCATATCCATATTTACCTCAGATAAGTTTAATCTAGATAGACTTACCCTCAATAACATCCCATTCCAATTTCCCTTGGAGGGAGTTCATGAAATCCCCTCATTCCTTGTATCAATCACCCCATTCTCCACCAATTTAGAAAGCCTGGACCAAGAGGTCCAATGGAACCAGCCCCCCTTTATACATCCCATATAAAAGAGCCGAGGAGATTTTCAATTTCCCTGACAGCTAATTTAGGCATATTGATCACTGAAATAATGTTCATTGTTATGGATTACATCACATGGTTGAAAAGGGTTTTCCTATCACCAAATTATAGGAAGAATTTTTTCTAGTTTTTAATCGTATTGGTGATGTTATTGAAAATACCCTCCAAATTTATAGCTCAGACTCTTCTAGGGGATACAAGGGTGCCCATATATTTCACTAGAAATGAATTTCCACAGATGCGCAAGATAATACCAATATTATTCCTCCTTTTAGCTATGCAGAAAGATGAAAATAAGTCATGACTTTTGTCCTGGTTGATTTTCGGTCCACTCCAGCTAGAGTATTCTTCCATAATATTGGTTAAGCTTCTGACCGATGGGTTTTTACCATTAATGAAAACTATCAGATCATTAGTGAACATGACATAGAAGATCTTTGGTTATTGACCTCTACATTAGTATGGATCGATAAGTCCTTACTTCATTCTTGTGTATAATTACCTCCCAAGGGTGTCTTTTACCATAATGAATAGGTTAGGGGAGATATTATACCCTTATCTAAGTCCTCTAATTGATTTATAAAAGCTACACTAAGGACCCCTAATCAAGAGATTGAGCTAGGGAGAGCTGTAACACTAAAACATTAGATCCATGGAACATTGAAAAAAACCCATGCACATCATGAATTGAAGAATGAATTCCCACTCATTGCGATCATAGGAATTATCTAATTCCACTTTAACAATCATATTGGTGCTCCAAAACTTCTTATTGATATCACTAACCATTTTATAGAAAATTATGATCACCCCTTGGATTGACCCACCCTAAATAAAAGAGTCATGTTCCTCTGAGACCCATGAGTTGATGTACCGAGATAGCCACTTATTGTTGATGGAGGACACCTTTTTATATGTGAAGTTTAACATGATTATCATATGAAGATGGTTTATGATGGATGGGTCATTAACCTTTGTGATGAGGATAAGAGATGTTGCACTTGCCACCCGAGGGAGGGGCCCTCGTTAAAATAAGTCGCAGATGGAAGAAATAAGATCAATATTAATGTAACTCTTGATATAAGAAAAGTGTGAACATGGAAATACACCTGGACCTAGAAAGAAATCTAGATTTAGAGATTTTACAGAGTCCCAGACCTCATCCTCCTCCAGAACAATACTGATATATTTGTAGGCCTTATCAAAAACCATCCTTCGAATAGAATTTAAGAGGCCAACCTGTTCACCCTGAGTAGTTGTTATGAATGAAAGGGTTAGGATAACATAAAAGGGAGAGTATGTGGGAGTTAACCATACCTCATATCTCACTCAAGTCACTAGTGAAGACCCATCATCTAGAAAAATATTGAGAGTAAATTCCCCATCCTTCTCCTTCAGTCAGGGAGGAAAAAAGTAGAATTCTTGTCACCATATTTAAGCCAGGTTGCACGAGACTTATCGCAAACTTCACTCTCATAATCCAAAAATAATTCATTGTAATGGTGTTTTTTGAGACCCAAATTTTTTTTTCATATTCCTTGGATTCTTCCAGGCTGACTTTAGTATTGTGAATCTCCCTTTGGATGCCCTCCAATCTATAACTAATAAGCTAGAGAGAGATGGACCAGGTTATGATCTCTTCCTTGAGATGGTGAAAGTTGTTATGGATGAAAATCCACCTTTAGTGATAGATGGTAGTTTGCTAGGATCATTGGACAAATTGAAAAAGTCTATATGGGGAAGCTAGTGATTGGAGAAAAAGAACTTCCTCTCACCCACACAACCTTCCATCATGGTGAAAAGGAGGGGGCGTGGTCCAACAGAGATCACAACTGATGTTTAATTTCTTTAATAGGGAAAGAGGATATGGCCTAGAGGTTACCAAGATAGTGGTATAATCTAAAATAGGTTTTCCTTATAACTTTTTTATTATTTCACCAGGTGAACATATCTTGTGAGTAGCTTAAATCCATAAGCCCCTCATAGGATTCAAAGGACACAAAGGCTTGCCTATCACTACGAGGAATAATTCCTCCAGCCTTCGTTTACAAAGCATCCATAACTATGTTGAAGTCACCTACCACTAGACAACCAACATATCCTGGGTTGAAAGACATAAGGTCAATGCCTAGTTTCTCGTGAATCCTTGCTTCAAATGTTTCATAGACGAAGGATAAAATTCATTGATCATTCCCAAAAACTGATCCAACTGAGATGTGTTGATTCAATTTTTTTAGCTTTTCCACGTCCATAGTCAATTTATAGATCACCCAAATAGGATGGTTGATAGGTTTACCATGCATCCAGTTCCTTTATCCCATTCTCCTAGAAAACTCTCCATCGATAGGAATGTTGGTGTTCCACATGTTGTCACAGAACTCCCTAAAAGGGAAATCCCTAGCTGAATCCCCATTGAACATACTACTCTATAATATATAGACATGGACACCGAACATCCTTTTTATGGATTTTTCTTTTCCCATGACACATCCTGAACAAGGGATATCTTTTTTTATGGAACCTCCTGATGTTCTATTGCTAATAGATTGGAAACTCCGAAGCTCAATATTGTTCATGTTGAGATTTTATTTGTTTCCCCAAAAAAATAAAATTTTCCTTACTCTTTATCATTATCTAAATGTCACACTAATAATGAGGCTAAATACAAATAAATTATCACTACATTAGAACTAGAACTACAACTATAGATAAACTACCTAAACATCAAATAAGATTCAGAGCTAGGGATAAAACATATCAATATATAATATTGCAATAAAGAGTATGGATTGGATCCTATCAGAATTTTTTTTGGGACTAATGGTAGAGTTCCCTTTTGAACCCATATTTCATCATGTCCCTTGATCACATAATTTTCAGTCCGACAAAATTTCCATTGCGGCTATACTTCTAGAGAACCTTGATTAGGATGAGGCTTTCTTCTACATCACACACCAGAGGATGGTCTCATCCGTCAACATCAATGACATGGAGGAAATAAATCAGATAAAAACTACTCCATATTATGATGTACCTGCATCCACCCCTAGATGGATGAAACCTCAAATTGATTAATATTAAAATGGGACTATCCTAATAGACCGAGCTAGAAGGGAATAGATTCAGTGCTGAGTAGCAACAATCACCCATCAAGATGGAAAAAATTATAAAAAATACTCTGTAAATGAGGCTTCGATGGAATCCTCCTCAGATGCATAGTATAAATTGATATTCCCACCATCATGGAGGAAGTCCGTGAAGGATCTTACGATTCTCATCATTCTGGGATGAGACACTCCCATTAAATTAGGAGGATTGGTTATTATTTGAAAACCATGATACAAATTTTTTTGGAATTCACTAGGAAATGTTATTCATGACAGATTAATGAAACCTTCATCCACCAACCCCTGAAATTTCTACACATTGAAAAATATTCCTAGACATTTACCTTATGGAGAATGAATGTTCTGGTGATATATACCCCAGCCACAACTAAGAAGTTTAGGATCATACTTTCTACTACTGACATATTTTCTTATCTGGATGACTAAATACCCCTCAAGCTATTCAGGATGAAGATTATCAATAACTTCATAAAGTCTCATATCATTAGTAGATTCAGATTCCCTCACACAATATTGATGAATAATGGAACCAACTTCTTTTTCCCTATGTTGAGAAAATTGTACCAAGAGTACAACATCGAGTCCAACCACTCATCCCGCTATCATGCTCCAAAAAGGGACATAAAAAGGCTTTCAATAAGACTATTTAGAGTATACTATAGAAGATGGTAGAAAAAGATAAGAAGTAATGGATGAACAATCTCCTTCACACTATGTGGGCCTACTTTACCACCACACACACTACTACATAAGTAACTCTATATTCATTGGTGTATAGGAACAATGCAGTATTACCCATAGATGTCTAGATTTTCTCTCTTTGAATAGATATCTACAAAAAACTCTCAGATGATGAGAAATCAACAAAGAGGTTGACTGAGTTGGAACAAACCTAAGGATAAATGTTTGCGTACAATGCCCATACTTAAATTCCACAAAAACTATATTGCATGATCCTTCAATAAAAAGTTTACCTCCATTAATTCTTTTATGGAGAACTGGTATTGTCCCATATAAACCCAATGATACCAAGAAAGAAAACATCATTGAAGGAAGACAAATCGGAAGGGCCATATAGCATACATATTTTCTATCATAGTGGATCTTACTAATTTGCTACAATTGATGGGTAACATGTCACTCCACCTAAAAATGTAACGTTTCTTAAGAAATTATTTGCATAATAACAATAAAAAAATCCCACATCCTAATCACATATTGATAAACTACATGTAAGACATCCTAACCACATGATGTTAAAATGTATGGAATAATTCTTAACCACATGACGTTAAACTGTATCGAAGATGTCCTGACCACATGAAGTTAAACTATACAGAAGATGACCTGACCATATGAAGTTAAACTGTATAGAAGACGTCCTGGCCACATGAAGTTAAATTAAATAGAAGACATCCTGAACACAGTATGTTAAAATTGAAAGAAGAAGTACTCACTGAATGAATTTAAACTGGATAGTGTATTTCATAATCATATTATTATGTTAAATTGCATGTAAAAAGAACTGATCACATAGTGTTAAAATATATGGGAAGCATTATCTCACCAATATTTCTCCAGACAAAAGATGGATCTTTGTGAAAGTCAATTGAAGATCCCCCAAACCAGTGTGTTATTCAGATCCACAAACGAAATTTATCTATTTAATAATTACATGTGGATTCATTCCTATCATTATATGATACATAGTAATTCCCATATCTAAATTCATTGATCCATCCATAACTACTAGTTCTGGTCACAAGATGTTAGACTTCGTGACAATGAAATCAGTACAATACATTAAAAGAATGTCTTACCCTGGGAACTAAGAAAAAGATACCTTGGGAAAATAGCTCAAGAATCCTCATATCACAAACATGGGATTCCACCCAAGACAAGATATTCCAAACACATAAACACCATTTGTAGGCATTTAAGCCTTGTTTATTTTTATGTAATGTAACCTTCTTACGTAATTCATAATATTAAAATTAATGGATCTACAACATTTCCCTTATTTGACATCGAGTAACCTTCATCCTAACTATATGAAGTTAAATTGTAAAGTTGTTATCCTCACTCCATGTCATTAAACTGCACTGTTTTCTAGAACTATGTATGAATTGATTTTTATTCTAATGTGATACAAAGGGACTCTTGGATCCTATATTTTTTCCCAAATAACACATGATAAAAAATTCCCCTATCATTTCATTCAATAAACTCTATGTGGTGATAGGAATCTTTTCATTTCATGGTTTCTCACACTGAGCATATCTCACATAGGATTAGTAATTTTGGTAATGTCTTACCCACTAGATCAAGGGTTATCATTTCATGATAGTGAGAGTATGGTCTTGAATTCATGACCACAAAAGGCTGACCATACAACCTCACCAGATGTTGTTAAAACATCATGGTTGATGTCTCTTTCATGATATAAAACTATGTATTAATATGGATCTCAACTGAGGGGACCACCATCCTTGGATATGGCCAACCACCACACCTCTATTTAGGAACTATGCGTAGCTTCATTCATGCCATTACTAGATAAGTAGTGAAACCCATATCTATGGTATTCATTCCAACCATAATATTTACTTTTCCCATCAGGGGACCTATGTCCTTTCCACATGAAATTAAATTACATGGATTCTCAAGAAATTTGTGTGGATCGATTCTTTCTACCAAAATATATTTAGTGATTTTTAAATCTCAAATCTTGGGTCTAGCCGTAATAACCAATGAGAATAATGACACCACTAAAAATAGGGCAGGCCTGCATGGAATGTTTCATGTTCAAGAAATATGCGTGCCTTCATTCTTACTACCACCGGATACATAGTTATTCCTAGATCAATAATCCTTGGTCTAACGACAAAAAACAATGGTAATAATTCCCCCCCTCCACATATAGGTCAAACCTATAGGGAGATATCCCTATTCAAGAGGTACATGTTGATTAATTCTTACAAACAAATGATACATAGTGAAACCTGGATATTTTATCAATGGCCCAACCACAAAAATTAATATAAAATTCCCCTCTCAATGTAAAAGTTAGACATGTAGAGGGATATTTCATGAAAGAAATACATGTGGCTTGATTACTTCAATAACATGATATGTAGTGACACATGGATCTCTAATCCTATATCTAGTTGTAACATATAAAATGATAAAATAATACTTGTATAATTGCATATGGGTTGGACCTATACAACAAGCCATCTGAGACTCGCAATCACACAACATAATTAAATTCCCAGTTATCCCTTATTACTCACACTGAGTATGGATAATGTGAGATCAAGGACCCTAGAAGGATACCCAGGATGACATGACTGATGATCCCTTCATCATGGAAAGATTACATTACCAAATGATATTATACTTCATGGAAAACATCCTTACCACATGACGTTGAACTCTAATGAAAAATTCCTTACCTCATGATGTTAAAATACATAACAAACAACCATACAATGTGATGTAAAACTGTAATTAAAATTTCATTATCACATGATGTTAAAATTCATGGCATACATGATCCCTAAATGAAATAAAAATGTGTATTCTATCACCAATTGTTAATATTAATCAAAGGAATTCAAGATCCTGATTTTGGTAAACCAGAGTATGATGTTATTTTAACATATTTTAAGATCCTCAACACATAAATCACACTTTATGTACCAAGTGCCTTAGGTTTCCACCAACCATACATGGCCATTAGAAAAAGACTCCTTACATCAAAGGGCCCTCTATTTGACTATGAATTTCGACCCATGGTTCTTGCATAAAATCCCCTAGTAGTAAACCAAATGCATCCTAACATGAATAAATTGATATCTGATCCTTGATATCCCTTCCATAACTATAGAATAACTCAACACCTTAGAGTATTTGGGTTATCCCAACATGATTTTCCAATATCATTACTCAGGACCAAATAACCTTGATCCATGATTTACAAAATTTTCATCACATGCTCAAAAATATGTTGAATGGATCTTAACACTGGGTATCCCAATTTGGATTTTACGTAACATTCCCCTCATATTAGGCATGTATGAATCATGAACGTAAACTATATTCACTATTGGTCAATGTTTTACAACCTTAATCTCTATACTTAGATGGTCTAAATCATAAGACCCTAAATTGGTAGTGAAAGTGACACAAAACATATCGTGCCAAAGACCTACAAAGGAGGGACTAAGCAATATCCTGTCTCTCATCACTAAAATCTTCATACCCAATGCATAGGAAGTAGTTAGAGCATAAATAAAAATTCATAAAGATAATTGGGCCCACTTGGTGGTCCTAATAAAATATAATAAATTCTCATTAATCCCCCAACTGTAAGAAAAAGTTAGATTAACGGTTTTCTACATCTATTCAACATGATAATGTGTTAAACATGTGCTAACATAAATTTTAGGGTGATTTAAACCTTATTGATTATTATTTTTTCTATAAATAACAATTCATCATTTGAATGCCGCTGTTCACCGCAAACCATCCAGGGCACTTTTAAAAAGATACCCATCTCCAAGGGACCATTTGTTTGACTAAGAATGGATTTCTATGGTTCATGTATATATGCATATGAAAATCAACCAAATGATTCATAACTTTCAAAAAGGTATTTATGATCCCTGTGATCCTTGAAATCACCATGGTGGAACTTGTAACCTTATTTTGTTTGGAGTCACCCCAACATGATTGTTTGACATCACCACTCGTGACCCAATAATGTTGGACTGTGATTTAAAATTCTCATAAAAAAACTATTAGACACAATTTGAAATCCTTGAAATTATTTTCCCATGTATTGTACCACTTATCAATGTATGAATACAACCCTCAATTCCAAAACCTTTTTATAGACCACATCATGTTACTTTAAGCCACATAACATATGGACCATGTCTCCCTATAAAAAGACAAACAACTCTACGGTAGAAGAACCCTTCCTTAATACCTATATCTCCATGTCAGACTTCATCACCCAAATGTTTGAGTCTTCATAAATCATTCATTTTCCATGGATAAGAGTTTGGATCCTCTTAATTGACCATGCTGATGATGTATAATGGCTTTAACCTACCAATTACAGGTATATCCTCTTTGTTGGTAAGGAACTCGAGTCCTCATTATCTATGGAAACACAATGGTAGAACTCAAACCCTTTGTGTGTTTTGGGTCATCCTAAGTATGTCTACCCCATTCCATGTTCATTGATTCAAACTATTGGGTTGTGAATTACTCCACCCATTATCCAATAATCAAGGTAGAGTCAAATTTTTTAATATTTCACGCTCAACCAATAATATTCTCATTAATCTTCCATGAACATTTTGAAAGTGTGGGAATAATATTCTATTGACCATGAGAACAATGTATAAGGGATTTGACCTACTAAATAGTGGTATCGTCTCATTTCATAAAAGGAACTCCAATCCTCGTGATCCCTGGAAGTATCACGGAAGAAATCAGAATCCTAGGGTGTTCTGTGTCATCTACGGTATATCTACCATATTCCATATTCAACAATGATTTCCTGGAATAAATAATTTAAACTACACAACATTCTCTGTCCTCATCGATTGATGTTAAACTGAATGTTCAATTTCCTTAACAAATGAAATGGAAACTATATGGAAAATTTTTGTTCTACATGACAATAAACTACATAGAGAATGCTACATTACAAATGGTATGTTACCTAAAACAGAAGGTATGATTTAGAAGACTATAAGATACCAGAAAAATAAGCATCAATCTAAATGACCATAAACTAAATTAATAAAATGTTTGAGTTGGAAGAACCTATACAATAACATAATGATGTTTTAGTTTTCAAGAACATAAAATATCCAACTGAAAGAGACACAATTCTCTCTATGTTGAAAACCTAGTAACAGGATACAAGGATAAAGTTGATTCCCAACTTACTAGACAGACACTTTTCATGGCCCAATGAATATTGGGTGCTCAAAAATGGAAAGGGCATAAAACTTATCAGGCTAAAAACCTATAAATGGGAATCCTAAGAAAGATCCATGTCTATACTGACTATGACTTCCACATATAACACTTAGGAAAAATACACATGAATATAAATTATAACATGAAATTATTATAAGGAACTTCATTTTTCTCCAGTAAAAAATAAATATATTCCCTCAAAGTCCATATAATTTAGAAAATGATAGATAACTCTACCTTTGGGACATTTACATTTGAGCTAAATAACCCATTTGTGAATCATGTGATCTCAAGAAACATGGAGGAGGTATATCATTGAATAATCTCATATTGGGGGGAATTCACAAGCAATTATCATGGTAAATACATTTTTATTAGGCATTAAAATCTAGGAGTTTATGTTTTTTTATATTTTAAAAATTATTGTTATAAATGAAGATCTATGAAACCTAAAATCAATAAAATATCTTGATCGTCAAGAATCAGAGAAAGGTGGAAAATGTTATGTAATGTTAATAAAGATTCATTCATTGAAAAGTACGAAAAAGGAGGAAAATTCACATTTTAGAGCCTCTCCAAGGATCATATAAAATCAAAAACATTTGTGACCGGACTATAGTGAGATTTTTTTGGCTGAATTTGAAATGTTGGCTAGAGTCTAATGAGAATCATCTATTGAAAATTGAAGTGCCACCCACCTCACTCCTTCTTCTACTAGATGAGTGTTAAGATTATAGTACAATGAATACTACACCTCAATTATTTATTGGGTAGTCTCTAATAAATATGTTGATGTTGAAATATCAAACTTTGAGTGAGCAATGATCTCCTCATGCCTCGCCGCCTGTGTAGTCAAGGAATCCATGTGGGCTTGAAGCTAAGAAACTATCTAATGATTCTATTCTAGTGAATCTAAAGCTTCTATTATTAGTTCAACTAGGTGATCTCATAATCAAAACTATACAATACCTTATCACTATAAAATATATATTTTTAGGTTAGGATGATTTGGTGTATGATATTATATAGTTGTTGGTGGTCAAAATTTCCCAACCCCAAATCATGAAATAGAAAGTGACAGAATTCCTACAGGTCCCAATAAAATTAGAGGAGTTTTAATGATGAATTAGTGAATCTAATTCTAGATTATCTTTAATCATGTGTAACATATCATGTTTTATAAAATAGAAACACAATTTTAGATAGTGTACATGATACGACAGATTGAGATTAAATGAACAACTAAATATTATATTTTAAATATGGTAGTTATCCCATAGTTCTTAAAATGATGAGAATAGATAGAATTAACTAAATTATGGATATATTGCTTACACATGTATATATAATTAATATTTTTGTGACTAATTAATTATAAATGAATATAAAAACCTTTTTAAAATAAAAGGAAATGTTTTTCTAAAAATATATTTAACTTCGAACAAGCCTGTGTACAAATTAACAAAATCACTTTTATTGGATTATATTAATGTGATATATATATAATATTCAATATAATTTTTATCACCAATCTTATGTGTTTTATTGGCATGATATAAAAGAAATCTAATTTTACAGATAAAAGATGTATTTTTCTCCAAAGGCATATTTGTCTAATTTTGATAGTTCACTTGTTTTAAATATATTTTTTTCATTTTTAATAACTATATTTGAAAAAAATAAAATTATTCATTGAAATATGAGTATAAAAATTTGATTTTTTTGATTTTTTGATTTTTTTCGAATAAGCTTCATTTTAAGATGAATAGTGAACAAATACTGCGTTTTAATTGAAAAATGCTTTCTCATCAACTTTATTTATAGTTTTAAATTATATATTTGAATGGTTTCCAAGTATAATTAAATAATTTTTTTATTTAATAAAATTTTGGTAATTTCAATCAATTTTACATCGAAATTGGATATAAGAACTTTGTGAACTCTAGAACATTTTTACCTGAAAACTACGTTTTATTGCTCCTTCAATGAGAGTAATTTTAAATTTGTTTTACCCACTTATGTGTTTTTAATTTTGAAAAATGGATTCCATATTTGGAATCATATTATATAATTTTATTAAAAAGTTTCCTTTTATTTTTTGAAAATATGAATAGTAACTTTAGTAATTATTTTTATTACCACGATTAAGGGTAAATCGAGTAATTATGTTTAAAAATAGTATTTTAAAATATCATAAAATTTTTCTAAAACATGTAAAAATTTTATTAGATGAGTTATTTTAGGCCTAAATAATCCTTGGGCCTATTTTGTGATCTCTTGGAGCCACATGTATGACTTTAATACATATATAATATTTTACTCAAAAAAAGTCTATTTGGTCACACTCTGATTTTTTAAAAGTAAAATATTTTTAATTTCATGTTAGATGAGAGACATGTTCATATATATATATTATTCATAAAGATAAAATGTTTAACTAAATTTTAGATATAAAACTAATTTATATTAATTTAATTCTTTGAAAAATTCCAAGAGTGTCTCTCCCCTCTCTTATAAAAGGGAACTACTTATTATCATTTCTTCACACATCAAAATCAGTTTTTTTCTTGAAAATATCAACCTAAATACATTTATAGAATCACTCCCAACATTATAGTGGCCTTATTTTAGGAATAACATCATTTTTAGAGGTTTTAAGGTTATAATCAAACGAAATCACCCGAAGAAGAGGTATCATTTTTATTTAAGTGTTTCTAATTTATTTCTTATTCCACTACCATAAAATATTATTAAACCATAATGAAATAGTAAATTTAGTATCCTAAATATACCAAAATTTTATTATGTTAATATAATAAACTAAACCTATCTCCACTTCCATCAAATGGGAAAATAATTAATCGTTTGTCGGTACGTGTGAACTATCACCTCAATGAAATAATATAATTCGTTTTCCATTACCTTCTCTAAAGACTAATTATATTTATTGAATTAATATTTATATATAATATTCCTGAAATATTTAACATTATAATATAATATTATATAAATTTTGTTCTTATCATCCATGCACATAAAAATGATAACCTCGTTCGTGCGTATGTGTGATCTATCACCTCCACGAAGTGACGTGATTCATTTTGAATCAACAAATATCATGAATAATATATATAAGTATATTTAAATTATTAATATTTTATTTATTATATTATTCTATTTCTGGAAAGATAAAATAATACATACCTTCTTTTCATAATGATCATTAAAAAATGGAAGTGTTACTCATGCGTACGTACAACTTACCATCTCCAGGATTATAATGCAGTTCATTTTTCATAAACATAATTAATCGATGGATTCAAAATTATAATTAATTTATTAATGTTATTTTTATTTCATTAATATTATTTTATAGATGATTTACTAATGAACACTATTTCTGTAGACAACATATCAAAGTCTTTTTGGTATAAGTATCAAATATCATCAAAACATCTAACATGAACTTAAATAATTAAGTAATTATTATAAAATGGTTATAAGTTATATAAAAGAAATAATAAAAATGAAAAAAGTTCTTTAAGAATGTAAATTATTTACTTAAGATCATTATTTGGGAAGATAAATATTGTATGTGATGAGTCATACTCAAGGTAAGGGATTTCATCTCAATCTCCTTTCATTGAGGTATTTCTTAATGATATGAACATTTATTATTTTATAAGGTTTATATACACCATGATTGAAATTTACAATCCATATTTTATCTATCCTCATGTTATTTAATTTTTTTTTCATATTTTCCACTTTCTTGTGGCTTTTGATTTAATCATTCAAAGTGGTATGAGACACTTTGAATGTATAAAGATTAAATTGTCAAATATTTTTCTCCATTTCATATTATTGATATTATTTTACATATTTATTATATAGATGTACAAGGATTTTAAGATAAATTTTATCTATATTTTTAATTTCATTAAATGGGTTTTAAAATTATTCTTCTCTGTGTTTTATATAGAACATTTAGAAAGATGATAAAATAAATATTCTTTTTAGAATTTATGGTGACAAAAACTTCTCTACCGCAAAGACCATAATTTAATATTTTGAATCTTCTAAAAGAATTTAGGTTTAAAAAAAAGAAGATACTTATTCTATTTTTTTGGGTATTTTGGTATTGATATTTTTTGAAAATGTATTGTATATTTTAATACCTTGAAATGTTTTCTTATAATTGAAAATGAATTTTTATTAGTGGAATTCTAAAAATTACAGTATTTTATGTCTTATGATTATATAATGTTACTTGTACATTTTATAGATGGATTCCTGAGAAACAAAGGAAGGGTGGTTTCATAATAAACCAAGGATTGGTTATTATGTTATGACCTCCAATGCATTGGGTATGGATTTGGTCGTATGGCTATTCCATCTGTAATAGTGACATATATGGAAGTCAACCGTATGTTTATTCCATTTAAATATAATTATGTACCAGGTTACCTTTATATGTAATATATTATTGATATGGGTTTTATGGTAATATTTTTTCATAAAAATGGTAATCAATTCACTTAATTTAAAAGGAAATTATTTACTACCTCTTAAGGGTGTTAGTATTTCTTTATAGTAAAGTAATCATGGGTATTCATGTTTTCAAAAAACTAATAGTTTTCCTTCTTTATATAGCCCTTTCGGATTTTTTTATTCTCATACCACATTTTTTTAATGTTGTCAAAATGAATTAAGGATGAGTAATGTTTTGGAGATGTCATGTTGAATGTTGTGAAGAGTTATCAAAAAAGTGATCATGGTTTATTTTAAATTTTCTAGACTATGTCAAAAGTGGATACTATTCCGAAGTTTCCACATTATATTATTATGTTTTTATTATTTATGTGTTATTTACTAAATATATAAATCTATAAAAATGAAAATATGATCAAATTGAAGGAATGTAAAATTAGTTACTCAACTTATGATTATATAATTTTCAAGGTCATGAATTTATTGTTGGTATCAAAGTAGGGTTTAGAAAAAATTAGAGATTAGGATGTTTTCATAAGAGATATGGATATAATAATGGTTTAAAATTTTAATGTTGATCATATGTTCTTTGTCATAGAAACTATTTTGAGGCTTTATGTTATAATATTTTAAGGTGACTAACGATATTTTTTGGAGACATTTATTTTTGAGGTAATTATAGGTTATTAATTTTTGGGATGAAAAATAAAAGGAATGGGATAAATATTGAAGTTAAAGTTATTATGGTTATTTTTTATGACTTTATCATTATTTGGTAATTTTAAAGTAATTATATTCCTAGAAGAAGGACAACATGTAGGATGGGTGATAACCCATCACGTTCGGCAAGGTCACGAGATTCAAACCCACAACCGAAGGGGGACAGGGGGATCACCTCCAACCGACCTACCTGAATCCATAGTTAGTATAATTTTTTAGTTAAATGATGTTGGTCGGAGTAGAGTAATCAAGAGGGGGTTGAATTGAGCATCTATAATTTTTTTTAAATTATTCTTAAAAAGGTTCCCCAAATAATTTAAATACATCCCAATTAATCAATGTTATATGGTTATGAAAGTTTCAATGTGTAAATTACTTCTTAGAAGATTGATTAATTATTAGTAATATTAATATTAGTTATCAACATTACATTTGAAGCAATTCTAATAAGTTTAAACAATTATAACTTCTTTCCATGATTTACTATCAATGTAAATTTAGCGATTTCTGAATTAAATAGTAAAATAGGGAACACTAAAATAAACAACACAACAGATATAAAACCAGTGGTTCAGTCTCAAGATGAGATGTAATCCACTCTACATGGTGATCTCCTGCCACCAAGTGGTTTATATAAATATACTTGATCCACACCCTGGATCGGGGTTAACAACAGTACACATGATTGTCTAGGTCACACGACCTCTTCCACAGTTCTTCATGGGTATGAACTATTAGGTCACACATGGACCGCTTCCACACTTATCCATGGGAATACACAAGTGTAACAATATGTAAGAGAAAGGATATCTTGTATCCTTTATTTTGATACATGACACAATGAATTGTTTTCTAAAGATACACACCCTGCTCGAAAGATAAAAACAATATACAACAAAGAAAAAATGATGGGATACGGTTAGAAGTTCTCGGAGTTTTAGTCTATGAAAATATGTACTTCTAGGATGAAGAAGATGCAAAAATCGAGTACTCTTGTGAAAAAACAGAGTATCATTATTCAGCTAGATCTGGATCGTGTTATTCTTGGAGTTGATAGAGAAGAAATGTTCTCGACTCTAGGATTCGAGTGTGCTTCGTGTGTTCTTTAGTAGTGTCGGGTTTCATGAAAGCTTGTGCTTTATCATTATCGTCCACACACTTGTTTTTCTGTTACACTATTGTCACCACAGTCACCATGATCACTTTTTTTATTCTGTCCAAATTTTTATTTATATTCTTGGAATGCATGTGTTGGGGTCGATAGGATGTATGTATTCTACACCTCATACCACGTACAATCAGGTGACATGTCTACAAGGAAACTTTTATTAAGTCAGTGCATATAAAAAAATCAAATATGACCATTAGAAATTAAATTGAAAAATGACAAAATAGATTAAGAAACAATGTCACAGTCTATCTGTAAATAGTGTCTTCATGAAACGGTGTCTCCTTCTTTGTCTTTGAGTGCAGATCAGGAAACAAAAACACAGATGCGGTGTTAGGATCACGGTGTCTGGTCATGATGTCCGGATGGTCACAATGTCTAGATAGTGATAATTTCTGGACGGTCAAGGTGTCTGGATGGTCACGGTGTCTATATGGTTATGGTGTATGGATGGTCATAGTTTCTGGATGGTTACAATGTGTGGATGGCTATAGTGTCTGGATGGTTACGGTCTCTGGTTGGTTACAATGTCTGGATGGTCACAGTGTCTCAAACATAGCCAAATCTCTTTATACAGACTTAAACATTGATATTCACAGAATGAATTAAACTTAATCATTATAAGATAATTTCATTACAAAATAAAATAGATTACGATAATTATTTAAGGAATAAAAAAACGGATCATCTATACCCATGATTTTAGATAGATTAAATAGGATTAACAAGATTTATAGAATGTATATGATTTTTGATCATTAAAACATGATTAATACATGAGGAGTCCAACAATCTCCCCCTTTTTAAGGATCAAATATCATGTGAGTGAGAGATTTATTCTTAGGTAATGTGTATCTTTATTAATGTGCATTTAGTGAATATAAAATACATATTTATCCCCCTTTTGGGATTATCAAAAAGAGTAAATAAGAAGTAGACAATGAAAGTGCACGATGCATTAGATGGAGAAAAGGTGTTATTACAAATACTAAGGAACAAGAATACATAAAACATCCCTATAAAAAGATAGTAGTAACTATTCTTTAGCACAATATTTTCTTCTCCTTTCCCTTAGCAGAAACATCAAAAAAAGAAGCCATAGGAGCAGAGGTAGAAGTGGAGGAAGGGAGTGAACCAGTGGACATAGAAGGTAAGGGGATTCCTTCAAAAATAGAAGGGGCCAAGGTTGGTGTAGTGGATGATCAACATAACTATTGATCAAGGATAACATTCCTGGTCTAACTTAGAGCCTGAGAGATAGACATAGAAGTAGAGGCAAGGGTAGAGGATGAGAAGGTAGGAAAACCAGATCTCAGGGGTGCAGTTTCAGGAGAAACAATTGCAGTACTCTGGACATGAAGATAAGGCCTTAAAAGCTTGATGAATTCATCAATGATCTCACCACCATACTGCATAGATTTCCCAATGACATCATTGTTCTCCATAATCTTATCCAACAAAGAAGTGAAATATTTTATCTTTTAGACTTGAGTTTTGAAGGCTTGAGTAACAGGCGGAATCCTCAGATTCTCCACAAGGTACTTGAAGTGGTTGGTACTTTCATTATTAGAGAAGATCCAATTGAAGTAGAATTACACCTTCATAGAATTTTATTGATGAGAATCATTGGAAATCTTAGAATGAAGTCTCACTAATTCAAGAACTTTGTCACTATTCTTCATAACATTAGATAGATATTACTTGTCAAAGCCACTAAGCACAGATTGAAGTTATTCTTTGAAAACAATTTGGAGAAGATCACTATCTAAAGAAGATTGAGATGATTTTCCAGAAGTATGAGAAGCAGTGACAGCCGAGGTAAGGGATTTTAGATGATTTATAACTTTCTGAAGACATCCCTTATACTCATCAGTTAACTTTTTAAGACCAATAACAAGCTCACATATCTCTTGAACAATATTATTGTTTCTTTCAGTTACCTTCTTATCTAAGGAAGTTAGATTAGGTTGAATCAGAGAGGCTACGTCCTGTTGGGTCTGAATAAAAATATCCTCAATAGGATAAGAAACAGGTTCTCATATTGAGTTCATCACTCTCTATATATCATCAATCATTCCTCTGAGAGTTTTACTTCATCACTGAGTTGTTTATTATCGACTATGACATTCAGAATATTATGAAGAATATTGGGATGAATCTACCATATGAATGTTTCCAACAACAGAGAAGCATATCTCTCACTTAAACTGGTTACAGGAGCTGGTTGGGTATTTATGAGTTTCTCAACTTCATTCAATAAGGAAAATTCAAAGGCTTTCAAATCATCATTATTCACCCAATTTGGAGGTTCTTGTGAAGGTTCAGTAATAGAAACTGAGACATGATCAGGTTCCTTGACAGAGATAGCTTTAGGAGTAGATGCCAGTTTTGAATGAAACATAGTAGACATATCAATTCCCTTAACTGAGACTTCCTGAGAATTAGTCACATCAATGTAATGGAGGAATGTATACCATGTATCCACTGATCTTGGATCAATTGGATTGGAGATGTTAACAGGTTTCAGATTGGGGGGTTGATCCCCCTCAATAGGTGCATCTTTCTTAGGACTGAGAGATTTTGGTCCTTGGTCTATTTCAACAAATTCATCCTTAATTTCCTTAACCATTTAATTTCTAGCCAATTAAAAGGATTTCTCCATTCTCTCTTTAGCACATAGAACAACCTTAGGAACATCTTGTTCTTATGAGTGTTCCTCAAGAGAAATTTCTTTCACAATAGAAAGATATTCTTCTATATTCTATTCTAAAACATCCTTTTCACATAGCTTAGCAACAAATTCTTATTTGGAAGTATGTTTTTCCTCCAGATCAAAAAATTCTTTAGGAACATGCATTTCCTTTTCAAATAAGACTTTAAGAGAAGATTCATTATCTTCTGTAACTGGAAAATTTTCTCTTGAAGGTACAACAACCTCTTCTTCTTCTTCCTCATCCTAATACTCAACAGTCTCATCTCACTCCAAACCAAGATTAGAAATATTCTTAGGTCTTGAAGGGTGTTCCACCAGATTAAACGTTTCATAAACCCTATCATTATCTTCCACCCAATATTTTATCTATATATTCCAATTGATTTTCATTATCTTTACTATAACTTTCGAAAGACAGAACTCAGAATCATTAATGGATTCTTAATCTTATCCTGTCATTCTTTTTGTATGAATCATAGCTAAGATAAGCCTTGAATAAAGCAGGGAGGTTGACTTGAAGGTTTCTTTGATCAACTCACACATATGGTGTGTGACATACATTCATAGGTTGATCTTATGTCCATTTTTCATGAGATGTATCAAAAATACATCCTGATACTTGAGTACAACAGAATCACCTTTCATGGGGATAATCAAATTCTGAAAAAACTTAAACATGAGTCTAGTTTCTCCATCTAACTCTGTAGCTATGGCTCTCCTCTTAGTTTCATTGCCAGTTAAACTTCTCAAAGCATTTTCCAGAACAAATAACTCACTCAGGGGAGGATTACCTCTCTAGTAGTCCTAAAAAATACCCTCATAAGGTATCCTAAGGCATCAAACCCATATCCTCGAAGAAAATTTAGAAATATTTCCATTGATCCAACTTCACACAACATACCCATCTTCTGAACCAAAAGAGAATTGTACATACTGGTAAAAATGTGCAACTAGCTTCTGTTAAATAGGCTTTCCTCCTTTGTGAACCAATCTATCCATCCTTTCTTATTTATCACTTTCAATTCCAAATACTTACTTGACAGAAGACACTTAGTTCATATCTCCTTTTCAGGTACCACTACTATGTTCACCAAATTCAGATTCCGAGGGCCCTCAGGTGCTAACTTCGGTGTGATTTTATACTTCTTCATTAAACTGTGCTTCTCAGAATTTGACGACGATGAGCGTTTCATCTTTGGAATTCAACTAAGGTTTGATAGAGAGATGGGTTGAAAGAGGGGTTATGGTTTGATAGAAGAGTGCTTGAGTGAAGAACGAGTGAAACTTCTTTATTTTATCATTTAGGGATATCAAGCGTCGTGGGATAAAAAGCACATGGAAGTAAAAAAGAATAAAACAATGAATTTCCACGATATGGGTTATAATGTATAAATTAAACAATAAATCATCATTACGGTAAGATCGTAATCAACTTTCATGGTGAGACGGTAACAAGCCTTAATGGTGAGACCGTAACAAGCATTCACAGTGAGACCGTAACAAGCGTGATTTCTAAACTGTGCGACTGTATTGTTTGAGACAGTAAGTGCCAAACAGTAACCAATAAATAGTAACTGTGAGACTGTAAACATGAAATATCAACTCTTATGATAGTAAAACTATAGCACTATTAGAGTTAAATAGTAATCTTATGACAGTGACTTGTGAAACCATAAACTGTGAAACAATTTACTTACTATATAAGATTTATCATTCCCAATTCATGTATGATGTAATCTATTCTTTATGAATTTAGTGGTTTGGTGAATATATCAGCAAGCTAATATTTAGTTCCATGAATTCCTAAGTGATGTCACCTTTTTTATAATGATATCTCAAAAAGTGATGTATTGCATCAATGTGTTTTGTCCAAGAGTGTGAAACAGGATTTTTGAGATGTTAATAGAACTTGTATTGTCACAATTTATAGGTACAAGCCTGAATTGATAACCATAATCTAGTAATGTGTGTTTCATTCACAAAATTTGTGCACAACAACTTCCAGCAGCTATGTATTCAGCTTCTGCAGTAGATAATTCATAGAGTTTTGTTTCTTACTACACCATGATAGTAGTGGCTTGCCTAAAAAGTAGCATGTTCTAGAGAATCTTTTTCTTTCTAACTTACAACCACCGAATTCAACAACAAAACAACTCACTAAATCAAATTATTTTCCTATGAGATAGAATAATCCTTGATTGGGTTTATGCTTTAGGTATTTGAAAATTCTCTTAACAACATTTAAATGAGATTCCTTAGGATTTTCTTGAAAATGAGCACACATACACACACTAAACATAATGTCAGGTTGGCTAGCAGTCAAGTAGAGTAAACATCAAATCATTCCTCTATAAGTGGTTTGATCAACAGATTTTCCATCTTTATCAAGATCTAACTTACAAGAAGTACTCATTGGAGTGTCACTTCTTTTAGTTCTATCCATCCCAAAACGATTTAGAAGAAATCTAGTATATTTCCATTAATTAAAAATAATACCATCATTATTTTAAAAGATTTGAAATCCAAAAAAGAATTTGAGTTCAACCATTAAACTCATTTCCAATTCCATTTGAATCATTTTAAAAAATTCAATACAATTTTTTTTGAAGATTCAAAGATATTGTCATCTATATAGATTTGAACTACTAAAACATCATATATTTTTTTATAAAAAGGGTAGGATCATTTATTCCTTTTGAAAAACCTTTGGAAATAAAAAAAAAGAAATTAATCTATCATACCATGCTCTTGGAGCTTGTTTTAAACCATATAAATATTTTGATAATTTAAAAACATGGTCTGGAAAATGAGGGTTTGTAATACTTGGGGGTTTATCAACAAAGACATCCTCACCTATATACCCATTTATATATTCACTTTTGAAATCCATTTGATATAGTTTGATATTCAGATGTGAAGCATAAGCATGCATAATTCCGATGGGTTCATGTCTAGCTACTGGTGAAAAGGTATCCTCATAGTCAACTTATTATTCTTGACTATATCCTTGTGCAACCAATCCATCCTTTTTTCTAACTATATTACCAGCTTCTTCTAACTTATTTCTAAACACAGATTTAGTGCCTATGGTGAATGTGTCTTTCGGTCTATCAACCAGTTTCCAAACATCGTTCCTTTCAAACTGATTATGTTCTTATTACATATCCATCACCAAAAATTTATCATTGATGGAATCATTAATTTTTTTAGGTTCATGTTGTGACAAGAAGACATGATGTTCAACTTGATTTCTAAGAGAATCTATAGTTTGAGTTCCTTGGTCTAAGTATCCAACAACAATATCTAAAGGATGGTTCTTAAGAGTTCAAACAGCTCTAGAAATAGAATGACTAGTGATTTTAGGTTCTTCAACAGGGTCAGGTTCATTGTGACCCAAATATAAATAATTTCTAGAACTCAACGTTTTCACAGATTACTTTACAGGATGGTTAGAGGATTTTAACTTAATGAAAATATTTGATACATCATCCTCCAGGTTCTCTAGAGTGGTATTAGGCTCATGTGGATCTGTTTCATAAAATATGACATGGACAGATTCTTCCACACATTATGTTCTTTTGTTAATCACTCTATATGCTTTACTAAAAATATAATATCCTAAGAAGATTCCTTCATCTCTTTTGGATGCAAATTTTTCAAGATTGTCCTCACTATTAAGGATATAGAATTTTCAACTGAAAACATTGAAGTAGCTAACTTTGGATTTTCTATTATTCCACAACTCACATAAAGTTCTTTCAACAATAGGCTAAATCAATACTCTAATGATAATATAACATGATGTATTTATAGCTTCAGCCAAAAAGTAAATAGGTATGTCATATTCACTATGCATGGTTCTAACAATCTCTTGTAGGGTTCTATTTATTCTTTCTAAAACTCCATTCTGTTGAGGTGTTCTAGAGGAAGATAAATAATGACTATATCCATTTTGGGAGCAGAAAGATTCAAACTCTTGATTTTCAAACTCATGCTCAGGATCACTTCTTAAGGATTTAATTATAAGTCCACTAATATTTTCTACAGTTTTGGGATATTTTGTAAAATGAGAGCAGGATTCACTTTTTTGATCCAAAAAGAATGTCATAGTATAACTTGAAAAGTCATCTAGAAGAACATAAACATAGTGCTTCACATTTAATCTAGAAACTCTACATGGTACAAACAAATCCATTTGAACCAATTCTAGAGGTTGATAAGTTGATACTTTTTTCATTGGTTTGAAGGAAATTTTGTGTTGGTTTGCCTTTTGACAAGGTTTACACACTTTATCATTTAGAAACTCACGTTTGAGTAGGTCTTTGACTAATCTCTTTGGAGTTAACATTCTAAGGGATTGAGTGTTACTGTGTCCTAGTATCCTATGGAAATTCCAAGACACTTTGTGAAACACACTTAAACATGAAGCATTTTGAGAAGTTAAGGAATGTAAGTTAACCGAATATAAAATTTCATTTCCTAATGCAGAAAATAGTAAATCATTTTTAGAATTAAAAAAATTTCATGCATCATTTTTAAACTTGAAATGAAATCCATCATCACCTAGTTGTGAAATTCTAATAATATTATATTTCAATCCATCAAAAAAAGTACTTTAAAAGTCAAAACTGAGTTAGAGTTACCGATTTGTCCAAGGCCAATAATCATTCCTTTGGAATTTTCACCAAAGGTGACATGTCCTCCATCAATTTTTATTATGTTCTTAAAGCATTAATAGTCTCCTATCATGTGTCTTGAACACCCACTGTCCAAGTACCATAAGCTTATACATGAACTCTTTAAGAAACTTTCCTACAAAATATTCAAATAAAAATAGATTTTGGTACGCATTCCTATTTTTGTCTAGTAATATTAGTGAATAATGCCTTAGGAACCCATATGTGCCTCATAGGTTTCCTATAATCATTATGTAAATTATTTGAAAAATTAACTCTATTTGGTTCTGAAAAACATGAAACAATAGAGTGTGTATCATAACATAAACTAGATGAATATTTTCTAGAACTGGGAGTAATGTTGTATGTCCAAGACTTAGAAACAAAACTAGTTCTTCTAAAATTTCTTTTACCAGGTTGATAGCCAATTCTAGTAGTATATTTAGGATCAATCTGTTTACATAGAATTTGTAGCAATGTATCTTTACCATTAGTAAAACTTTAAAGATCCTTTTTCAATTTCTCATTAGATAATTTTAGTTCATTGTTCTCTCTATGTAACTGACCAATTTTCTCCCTTTCTACCATGAGTTCGGTTTTAATAGTTGAGTTTAGAGCATGTTGTTTCATTAAAGACTAATATTTATCTTTTAGTTAATTTCATGTCTCTTCAAGCATATTATAGTACTAAAACATTTATTCATTAGACATATTTTCAGATTCACTCTCCTCTCCAGAATAATAGGCATTGTGTATAAGAGATTCAGTTCCACCTCAGACGTGTTTGTCATAAAACACATATTGGATTTGTTATCCAATTCATCATGTGAATATTTTGAGTCGCTTTAACTATCCATATAAGCACTCCATGTTGGTTTCATTTCCGATTTATACTTCCTATCTTTGTCTTCAAATTTCTTTTTGTACTTAATCTTGGGACAGTCATCCATGATATGTCCTTTTCATTTACATTAATAGTAGACAATCTCATCAGAGTTGTCACTTGTCTTCCAATATTTCTTCCAACTGCCTTTTTGTTCATATCTTCCCTTGAAGTTAGGATTTTTGAAAAAGTTCTTCTTCTTGTAAAATCTCTTAATTCTTCTGGATAGTTAAGCCATCTCCTCAGCACTATCTGGTGATGACTATTCACTGCTGGAACTTTCTACAGAATCTTCCACTTTCCCTTTTTCTTTGTGTTTAGAGGTGGTGGTCTTGAACGCAATAGATTTTCTTTTGGGTCATCCTACTATTCCTTGTTGAATTTCCACTCCTCTTCATACATCATTAGTTTTCCAAGGAGTTATTTTACAGGTATCTTGCTGATGTCACATGACTCTCTAATAGAGACAGAGGTTCCTCTCCATCTGTCATGTAGACTTCTGAGAATCCTCATGATTTTTTCATTGGTAGTGACTTTCTCCCAAAGGAAGTAATTGTGTTAAAATTTTTGTTAAACATGAGATACATGTCAAAAATATGTTCACTGGGCTTCATTTTAATGTTATCATATTTAATAGTATAACTATTAAGTCTCATTTCTTTCACACTAGAAGTTCCCTCATGTGAAACAGAAAAGGTATCCCAAATTTCAGGGGTAGTGTTACATGCAGAGATTCTATTAAATTCCTCATCTCCTAAAGAGTAGTACGAAGCATTCATAGCATTGCAATTTTTATTGTAGGAGGTTTTGGTAAGTTTTTCCGAAGTGATTCTATCAGTAGTAGGAATATTGTACTCATCTATAATTATAGATAAATTTAAAAGCTCATACTTTCTAAATGCATTTTCATTTTAATTTTTTATTGAGCGTAATTGGTTCCATTAAAGAAGGGTGGTATGTTTGTTGCAGCAACCTCCAATCTATTATCCATAATAATAAAATAATTTAAAATAGCTAGAAATTTAAAATTAATAGAAATTTATAGATCCTTAAAGTACAACTACAATCACAGTGGTATAGGGTCAAAAACTGAGTCTTAATAAACTACCTTGGATACCAAATGTTGGTCGGAGTAGAGTACTCAAGAGGGGGTTGAATTGATTATCTATAAAAATTTCTTTATTAAAAGTATTCCTAAAAATGTTCCCCAATAAATTTAAATACAGCCCACTTAATCACAGTCATACGGTTATGAAAGTATGAAAATTTAAATAACTTCTTAGAAGTTTGATTAATTCTCAGTAATCTTAATATCAGTCATTAAAATTACTTTTAAAGATATTCTAATAAGGAAAAACAATTATAAATTCATTCCAATATTAACTGTCAAAGTAAATTTTGTGATTTCTGAATTAAACTGTAAAATAGAGAACACTAATATAAACAACACAGTGGATATAAAACAAGTGATTCAGTCTCAATAACAGTTCTAATACACTCCACTTGGGGATCACCTACCACCAAGTAGTTTATATAAATAATCTTGATCCACAACCTGGATCGAGGTTTACAACAGTACACAAGACTGCCAGGTCACACGACCTCTTCCACAGTTCATCGTGGGTATGAACGATCAGATCACATAGGGACCTCTTCCTCACTTATCTGTTGGAATACATAAGTGTGAAAAAATATAATAGAAATGATATCTTGTATCCTTTAGTTTGATGCAGGATATAGTGCATGTTTTTATATAGACACACACACTGATCGAAAGATAAAAATAATACACAACAGAGAAGAAATGATGAGATAAGGTCAGAATTTCTCTAAGATATATTCTATGCAGCTTGGGACTTTTGAGATGAAGACGATGCATAAATAGAGTCCTCTTGTGAAAAACATAAGTTCTCTAAGAGCTATTCTGTAAATGGTGTCTTCATGGAACGATGTCTCCTAGAAATGATGTCTACTTATTTGTCTTTGAGAGAAAATAATGAACCAGTAGAATAGATGTGTTTTTAGGATCATGATGTCTGGTCACGGTGTCTGGATGGTCACAATGTCTGGATGGTCATGGTGTCTGGATGGTCACAGTGTTTGGATGATCACAATGTCTGGATGGTTACAGTGTCCATATTGTTATGGTTTCTGGATGGTTACAGTGTCTGGATGGTTACAGTATCTAGATGGTTACATTGTTTGGATGGTCACAGTGTCTAAGACTTTTACAAATCTCTATATAGAAACTTAAACAGTGATATTCATAGAATTAATTAAACCTAATCATTCATAAGACAATTTCATTAGAAACAAAATAATTTACAATAATTATTTAAGGCATAAAGAAACTGATCATTTATACAAATGATTTTAGATAGATTAAATAGGATTAACATGATTTATTGAATGTGTATGATTTGTGATCATTAAAACATGATTAACACATAAGGAGTCCAACATATGTTTTTATAGATGAATAATAATTTTATTTTGGTAACATATGTTTTATCAAATATATTCCCTAGGGTTGCAAAATGATTAGGTGATTAAGAGATTAATGTTATTTTGGAAGACAATTACTATATGATTAAGGTAAATAGAATATAATAGGATTTATTTGAGGAATAATGTTTGAATTTTATTTAGGAAGAATACATGATTATATTGTGTAGTTATTGTTTTCCAAGTAATTTATTGTAATAATTAGCATATCTTGGAGATTATGTGATTTAGTAAACTACATTTTTGTAATTATAAATTAGGAGTGATTGATGTTATTTGGGAAAAAAGGTTAAAATTTATTTTGGAAGAAAATGTTATCAAATAATTTTAAGTTTTATTTTTAATATTAGTTATTATAATTTTGAAGAATTATAAGGATAGTTTTTTGTTAAATGATCTTTATTGAACTTTGGTCATTACTTTTGATTTTTAGAGATTGAAGTAGTTTTTTCGTCATATATGGTTTATTATTATTGGGTAATTTTATTATCTTATCAAACTATTTTTGGTTTTGGATAATGTTTCATTATTGGAGAAATAGACAGTTATTCATTTGTAGAATATGTGATTTTCATGAAGTTGATTCAAGTGCTTCAAGCGTGTAAAAAATTGTCTAGAACACTAATCATCAGTAAAAAAATTTGAGTTTGTGGTAGGAATTTATTAAAGGATGATAATATGATTTCAAAGTAAGTCAGTTTCCTTATGTTATTAGTATATTAATTAATGTAATTCCTTAACTCTATGAAAATAATCATGATACAAAAACATTATTTGTTTACTTTTCTTACTATGAAATCAATGAACTTTTATCCCAACACAGATTTATGGTTTTTTGATTTTTAAACATATCTTGACCATGTTATCTATCACTCTAAATCATAACATGATAGTAATTTTTCTCTTCCACATACACGTCTTTCTACATAGAACCCTAGAATGTGTTATCTTGGGCGACCTTCGTACTTTCATTTAATTCATTCAATGTTGAAGTTTTATTGACCCATATTCTGATGTGGGATTTCAAAAAAGTTATTTTGAAACGTCAAACCCCTAGTTTCTGATCCAAATTTTAAATTTTGAGGCTGAAATTTATTAAATGGGGGATAATTTGACATTCTTAGTTTTTTTAAAAGGAAACACAATGTTTGATATTGTATATGATACACCACATCTAGCTTAAACGAACTACTAAATATTATTATTTAAATATGGTAGTTATCCCATCGTCGTTAGAATGATGGGAACAGACATGATTAACTGAATTAGTAAAATATGGTTTACACATGTATATATAATTAATTATTTGTTGACCAATGATTTATAAATTAAAATAAAAACCTTTTTAAAATAAAAGGAAATGTTTTCTGGAAAAACAATTTAAGTACCAAGATGCGTGTTTATAAAATAATATAATCATTCGTATTTTATTTTATTAATGGAACATATATATATATATATTATTTAATATAATTTTTAATATTTATCTTATGTTTTTTCTATACATTACATAAGAACAAATCCAATTTTACGGATAAAAGAATTACTTTTCTAAAAAGGAATATTTTCTTTCTTTTAATATAGCTCTTATTTTAAATCCCGTTTTTGAAATGTTTATAAATTATATTTGAACAAAATAATATTCTTATTTTAAATTTTAGTATCAATTTTTTTATGATATTGTTTTTGATAAGATTAATTTTTGATGAATAGTGAAAAATACTGCATTTTAATTGAAAACTATTTTTTCATAAAAATTATTTATATTGTCAGTTTATATGTTTGAATTGTTTCAATTATCCTTAAATAAATATTTTATCACATTACCCAATTTAGGTCATTATAATCAATTTAACATTTAAATTTGATATAAAAACATTTTATCTATTGAACATTTTTACTCAAAAAACATGTTTTCTCGATCCGTCAGTGGGATTAATATCAAATTATTTTTAGCCACTTATATGTTTTGAATTTTAAAAAATTTATTCCATATTTAGAATCATATGATCCAAATTTATTAAATTGGTCCCTTTCATTTTTTAAAACCACGAATAGTAACTTTAGTAATTATTTTTATTACCACGGTTAAGAGCAAATCGAGTAATTATAGGTAAAAATAATATTATAAAATATTATAAAAATACCATTACACTTGTCCATATTTCATTGGATGAGTTTTTTCTTTCGACCAAAACCATTCTTGGAAAAAAAATTTTGGTTCTTCGAGCCACATGGATGAATTTAATGCATTTATTGTATTTTATTCAAAGAAAAGTTAATTTTGTCACACTCTTGTGTTTAACCAGTAAAATATTTCTAATAAGGGGTTATATATAGGGTATTTTTAACACTACATATTATTTATAAATATAAAATGTTTACCTACATCAAGGGAATTTATTTATAATTTTTAGGAAATAAATAGTTTAATTAAATTGTGAAAAATGACCATGCAACAATTACTTCATTAATGGAATAATTAAATATATTATATTAAATATATTTAAATAAATTTAATTTATATAATTTATGTCTTAAAAGAATTTTATATATGTATTTTAAATTTTATGGATGTTCTAATATAGTTTTTTTGGAATATATTATTTTTTCCGATATTTAAATAATTCAAGTAATGAATAGTGTCAAAATTGACATTAATTGTGTTTTAAAATAAATTATATTTTATTAAATGATATAAATTCTAAAAAATATAACATTTATTTGAAAAATTTTAATAAGTCCTAAAATTTCATAAATAACTCATTTATATGTCTTTCATAATCTTATTGTAATTATATTAGCCCTCAATGTGTAAATTACATGACAACATAGTAAGAGTTAAAAGGGTAAACTAAGGGTTAAAAATACAAAAATTAAAATAATAATCAAAACCTATATAATTTCCATTTAATTAATGAATTTATAACCATCCTAATATTATATTTTACATAAATCATTTCTGATCCATTTGGAATAGAAAATTAATTTATATTAATTCAAAACATTAAATAATTCCAAGAGTTCCCCTCCCCTCTCTTATAAAACGACACTACTTATTATCATTTCTTCACACTTAAAAATCAATTTGGTGTAGAAAATATCTATGTAGATCCCTTACTATAATCCATCCCCTCGGTACATAAGCCTTATTTTATACAAAACATCCTCATTATATGTGTTATGGTGACAATCAAAGAAAATCTCCCTAATAAGAGGTATCATTTTTAAGTGTTTCTATATTATTTCTTCTTCTAGTACATTAAAATCTTCTTAAAACAGTATTAAATAATAAATATAGTATCATAAAAAAACTAATATTTTATTATGTTAATATAATCACCTTAATCAATCCCCAATTCCATAAAACATTAAAATAACTAATCATTTTTTGTACGTGTTAAATATCCGCTCGACGAACCGATATAATTCGTTTTCCATTATCGTATGTAAAGAATAATTATACTGATATAATTAATGTATATATCTGAAATTAATTACATATATACCATTATAATATAATAATATATCAATTATATTTTTATATTCTATGAACATAACAATGAATTTTTTTTCGTGTATACGTGTGAATTGTCACCTCAGCAAAGTGATGTGATTCATTATGAATCAGCACATCTCATGAATTGTATATATAAGTATATTTAAATTATTAATATTATATTTATTATATTATCATAATTATTTAAATATAAAACAATACATACCTTATTTCCCTAATGATCATTGATGAATGGAAACTTTAATTATGCGTACATATGACTTATCGTCCCTAAGATTATAACGTAGTAAATTTTTAATAACAATACATAATGGATGGATTTAATAGTATAATTAATGTATAAATGGGATTATTATGTCATGAATATTATTCTAGAGATGATATAATAATGACCACTTTGAATATAAACATCATATCGAAGTCATTTTGGACTCAAGTATTGAATATCATCAAGACATTCAACATGAACTTACTTAATTAAGTAATTTTTATAACATGATAACAAGTGGGGTAAAAGGAATAATAAACATGAGAAGGTACTCATGAAAAGAAACACTTAATCTATGTTTATTATTCCATAAGATAAATATTGTTTATGAGGAGTTAGACTCAAATTAAGGGACATCTCTCAAACTTCTTTCATTGAGGTATTTCTTGATGTTACACACCTTTATTATTTTATAAAATGTATAGAAACCCAAATTTAAAATAAATATCCATATTTTTTCAATCTTAATATTATATAATGTTTATTTAAAATTTTACTATTTCATGTGTATTATGATTTAAATGTTCAATTTGGTATTATATGCATTGAATGTTTAATGATTTAATTGTAAAATATTTTTCTCCATGAAAATATTCTTGATGTTATTTTACATATTTAGTATATTGAATGAAAAGTATTTTAATGAAATTTTAATCTATATTTTTAATTTAATTCATTTATATTCCAAATAAAACTTATTACATCTTTTATAGGGAATGTTTTAATGAAGGATAAAAGGAATGCTCCTTTTAACGTTTACAACAACAATAGCTTTTCTACCACCATGAAAATTATATGATATTTGGGTTACTCTACAACACATAATGTTTCTAAAAGAAAAACACATCCGTTATTCCCTTTTTTTGGTATTTTGGAATTTAAAATGGTCTTAAAATGGATTGGTTATTTAAATACTTTAAAACAATTTCTTGTGATTGGAAATAAAATTTTATGAGTAAAACATTAAAAATTACAATATTTTATGTGTTATGATTATATAATGTTACACGGTAATTTTAAAGGTGGTTACGTGATAAACCAAGGATGGGTAGTTTTGTGAAAATCCAAGTACAAGTGATTACGTTATAACCTACAATGCATTGGGTATGTAAGTCAACTATGTGGCTATTCTATTTGTAAGAGTGACATTTATGGAAGTTGACCACAAGGTTATAACATTTAAGTATAATTATGTCCTAAGATACATTTTTGTGTAATATATTCTTGTTATGGGTTTTATGGAAATATTTTTATTTTAAAAATGGCATCTAATGAGATTTATATCTAAGAAAAATAATTAATACTTCTTAAGGGTGAATAGAATTCATTATGATAAAGTATTCATGGGTTTTCATGTTTTCACAAAACATATAGTTTTCCTTCTTTATATATCTATTACTAATCATTTTATACTCATACCATGTTTTTTAATGTTTTTAATAAGACTTGAGTAAGTGTAAGTATTTGGATATTTCATCTTGAATGTCATGGAGTGTTTTTATACAAGTGATCATGATTTATTTTAAATTTTCTAGATTATGGGAAAAATGTATACAGTTTGGATGTGTCCAATTTGTACTATAATGGTTTTTTATGGAATAATTATGAACTAAATCACTAAATATAGAATCTTGAAAAGATCCTAATTATTAATGAAAGTAAAATTCTTGACTAAACTCAAGATTATTAAATGTTTTAGGTCGGGTATTAAATTATGCCAAGCCCTCTTCAACTACTGTGGTAGGTATATCAGAATGGGGAATGGTTGGTTGAGATGATGAAGAAACAAGAGAGAACGTTTCATGTTACCTTATCTCAATTGATACATTATCTACCACTAGTTTTGGAGGAACAAATTCATCATTAAATTATACCTCACTATCGAGATAGTTATAACTAGGATGTAGGAACTTCCTCAAAGGATTGCATGGATCTTGAATCAACTCCATTATTGCTATAGACATGGGTGTCAGTGAAGCACATGGTTTGTCCAGCTGAAAACCAACATATTCATCACCCCCTAGATAGGCTTCTACCCAAGACTAGTTATAAATGAGATATATAAAAATAGGATATCCAATTGGTGGAAGGATAATATCAACATTTGTGTAGTCATGCGCCAATATAAGAACAAATGATTTGATTTCCATGTTATATCATTCTTTTAACACACCCAATAAAGGGGGAGGAGAAATCCATTGAATACAACTGAATTGTAGAGAGAAATGATAAGTATTATATGGGTTTCAAATAACCAATTCATCTATGTGGGACCAGAGAATCCCTTATCAAAGGGATATTTTTTATGACAACTGGTTGAGAGTGTCACTACAATTATTACCAATTCTTCTGGATGGTGTAAGATTTGAAATGAAGTGGAAGTGTGTGGCCCAACTAAGCAATTTATTAACCTTGTCAAGGCCTACTACAATAACCTAAACATTAAACTTTTTTATTAGTTTTGTAAATAATGAGGCATCTGGGATACTAATAGTGTTTCTGTATTTATAATATTGAAAACGATCTCTAAATTAGACGAATAAGAATTGGAATGAAACACCAACCATATAGGGGTAATCTTCTTATTGAATAGGAAACATGGTCTGGGAGAGGCGAGGGAGAGTCAGTATATATAGATTAAGATCCCTCCCCTATGATAATCAAGATACCATCGTCATTGTTCCAACTCGGATTTTTGAGTATGCATCCCCAGCTATGAAAGTCAATCCATTCAAGAATATGGACAAGTAAAAATATAGACTAACGGTTAAGGATATATCTAATCTTACTGTTTAACCCCATTCACTAAAATTTCTATCCATGAGAATTTTTTAATTGGATCCTGAAATATTACGAATCTACAGGGAAGGGTATCGTTAAGGGCACATAGTGGTTGAACAAGCCCCTCTACAGTAGAGAAAGATGCTGATCCAGTCCTTAGAGGAGATGGGTGAGTACATATTTAGATACATCCTTAAATTCTTCTTCATAAAGTTAATAATGTCCCTTGTAAATATAGAATTTTGTGTAGGATCATCCATGAAATTTGTGGAAGGGAATAATTCATTTTAGACCTCCCCAAGAGGAGATATTCCATCCAATTAGTAGATTTCAATTTATTTTATTCCTAATTAATCATGGAATATATGAAATGAGTTAGTTCCAAGGAACTAGTAGATAATAATCTCTTTAAAAAGATCCGAATAATGATATAAGATGAATTAGTAGACCCATACTTCTTCACAAATGTGAATGGCATGTGGCTTATCTAAAAATTATATGCAGATATGTCTAACCAATAATGGACAAGCCCATTCATCATAAAAATTAACACCCAGACATAAGTTCTATTTAGATATCTCACAACTTATTGGGTTATTTAAATATGAGAAAAATATGTTCAAATAGATTCTAGAGATCGTATAGTGGGGAACATCAAAACTATCTGGACCAAGAGGGGTGTTCTCCAGCACATAGGACAACCCCTGTGAACGTTCCACAACCCATTTTCTATTTTTAGAAAACATTATTCAAATAAAATAAAGGGATGATTATAACCATCATGATCAAAATTATAGTCATGTGGTGGAATGAAAACTACATCCATCATGCCAAATCCATACAAAAGAAGACTATGTGATGAGGGATAGCTCTAATGTTCAAGAGACGGAAGACCCTTCAAAAACACATTTTTAGAGTGCGCATTGTAATGAGGGTAAACAATCATATTTATAGTCATAATTTCCCTTTGGATGGTCATGTTGGATGATGCTAAAGAATTGAATCCATCTGTATGATTAATGAAAAAATTTTAGATAAATAAGGAGATCCTATCAAAATAAGTGCATGACTCTGAAATCATCATGTGTTTCACATGAACCTTGAAGTGATTTTTGACCGTATAAACTAATATAGTTCTCTCGAAATGTATGAACCATGGAGATCCAAAAAACTAAATAACCCACTGATGTCTCATGAAGTGAATCACTAATGGGGAATCTCTGCACCACATGACCATTCATAAGACTCGCGATTTCATGACCTTGATATGGTCATCCTAACCACACAATGATCGAGTGATCAAAAAACCAAGCCAGTAGATCATGAAAATATTTAAAGATATTTATAGAGATAAGGACCATGGTATAGGTTCAAGAAAAAACTGAGAATTTATTCATGGTTAGTCTAAAAAATTTTGATGTAAGAAAAGTGCACAATCATATCATGAGAATGTATGCCATAGAATAGTCTTACTGTCAGTTCGTGCGAATAGATGTCATGATCAGTTCTTGTAGAGTGGTCTTTTGAATGAGATATTTTCAGGAGGTTTTTTGAATGGATGAAATTAAGTAATGAATCATGTGAACTCTAAGAAAACAGATTTTTTAGAGTAGTTATCCTATCCTTTTCCCTATTTATTGGGATTTCGGTGGAATACCAATTATCAACTAGCAGACCAAACATATCCCATGAAACCGATTTTTGGTAGACCCAAAGAGTCAGTCATTCATTTACCATCCTCATAACCATATCCTTTTCTTTGTTGAAATCACTCCAATGGGGTGGAATTTGTTAACACCCATGAAATGGGAATCATAAAATCAAGAATGGAAGAAATACCCAGAGCATGGGTATTATTTTTTCAGAAAAAAGGAATGAAGGGGAAGTTTATAAATTAAATGGATTACATAAAAATTATAAGGCTACATGATCTCATGAACTTAGAAATATCATCTGAATGGATCATTAACTTCATAGGATCTGCTATTTAATAAGCGATGCCCCATTTGTAAAACCTCCTTCACTTGTGAAGGATTCATGAAAAGCGCTAAAGACCCTACAATACCCCTAGACACATTTCCACTTTTCCGAATAATATAATAATGTCATATCACCTTGATAATATGAAGGACCTCATACATTTCTATTTTATTATGTGATATACCTTCACCTTCATAGAAAAATAGTGGGGTTGTCTATGATAATGTTCAGACAACATCATAAGACCCAACATTAATCACAAGACGCCCCATAATATGGTGAAGGATTTCCAATAACAATACACATAGATTATAATAAGAAACAAAATTAATCATGAGAAGCATCAAAGAAAACCGAAGTGATTTTCTGCAAGAACACTCACACTACATCGTGAGATCCCATATCCTTGTAAAAAATCAAAGGAAAATAAAATTATGAAATTTGGAAGCTTCTCAAGAATAGAAGGTAAGTTTATATATTTGAGAAACATTTTATGAACCTCATATCATGTGAGGAACCCTGAACATGGATTCCTAATCACATAGAGGCCTTTGAAAATTTGGATTTGTCTCAAAAAGACCCCTTGAGAAGGTAGCGTGATCTCATAGGTAGCCTTTGACATCCATTTTTGTTTCTCGAAGAACCCTATAAAATCCATCTATAATAACATGAAAGCCTTTACATGGGTTACATGATCTTGAAAAGACACCTAGACAAGTTTTCCAGACCTTTTGAAGGCTCTTTGACATGTTAAAATAGTTATGAAAAATCCCTTAGATCGACCAAGATCAAATAAAATAGGGTGATGGGGGGATGTTATTGTGGTCACTAAATATCATGTGATTCCACGGACAACTTGTTATTGGATCATATGAAGTGCATGATATGAAAGTCCCTTAAATGACTCTAGATAATTTTTGTGAGATACACACTACTCAAGGTTTAATATAACTCTGATGGTAAGGCATATAAATCCTTACCACTTATCAAAAAAAGATTGAATATACACAAAACCGATGATAGCTTCTACACTAGAGAGTAGGAGATGACTTCTTAGAGAAGGAGGTTTTGTAATTGCAAGGAAATCCCCTAGGTTAATCATGGGGAATGACCAAAGGTATCAAACAACTTGAATATGTGCTTCTCTGGATCACCTCGTAGATCATGTAATGGACTTATGGTGAATCATCCAGATTATGCATAGGGGTTTCTACATGTCAAAGGGGTCACATATAACCTAAAAAAGACTAGTTATTGACAATACATGGGACACATTTTAAATAACGACATAAAATGATGAAGAATTATACAAATAAAGATGAAAAATCTTCATATGCTTTACATGACTCACCCATATTATGAGATATCACTAGGGTATGTCGCCCAAGTCATTTATTAACCTTCAAATATGCCATCCAGATTATGATAAGTCCTCTGGAAATGTCATCGAAGTATTAGGAAATCCTCATAACATTCAAAACAAATCATGAAACATCTTCAGGCATGTTAGTCGAGTCATTCCATGTCATCATGAATTGTCACACAAGTCTCATGAAACCCTCAAGACATTCCTAGAATATATTAATAAACCCTTCAAATATTCAATCCATATTATTTTAATTCCTCTAAAAGTGTCATACAAGTCTTATGATATCCTCAGTACATGTCACCAACATCACATGTCATCCTCCAAGAATGTAAGTTGGGTCATGCAACATCCTTATTACATATCACCTAGTACATTTGAATCCCTATAGACATGTCAACCTTGTCTCAAGATTCCCTCGAGGAATGTCCTATATTTTATTTAATAACACCAGGAAATTTTATCCATGTCTTCCAAAGTCCTCAGGGCCTATCATCTTGATCATATGGAATCTTCCAAACATGTCACTCGGGAGCACATGATGTCTTCCAAAAATTGCAACCAAATCATGTGATTTCCATTGAATAAGTCAATTGGATCATATGATTGTTTTTCAACATGTCTGTTAGGAAACAAGGACATGTCCATACATCTTCAGACCATTTAGGTAGACACTCATGACATTTCAAGACAAAAATCAGGAAAAGTTAGGTAGATATCTTGGGAAATTATAATCTTTTATGATGTATATATTCAGGAATAGTCCAAAACTAAACTATGAAAACTTTTATTCCTATTATAAAAATGATTTGTAGGAAACCTACCTAAGAACCTATTTCTAATTGGAATCTACCATTATGTAATTCCTTTCATATATCATACATCCTAAACACTGGGGACCCAATCTCCCCTGGGATCCATCACTCTTCCTTATCCATCAGAGGATTGAGGAGCCAATTTAACTATGAAAACTCAGATTCATGCTATATTGAAGAAATGTAGGATTCCTTCCTAAGGCTCAAGCTCATTGGGAATCTACCTCATTATATTTCTCCCTATAGCTTCAAAATCCTAACCCCTGGGGCCTAATATATCCCATGGTTTTATCATTCTTAATAACCAATTAGCATATTTATAAGTCAACTGAACTATAAATAATTTGATTCCAAATATAACCAATATATGTAGGACACCTTCCTAAGCCCTGAGATCCATATCAATCACCCCATCAGGGATACCCTAGTGAGCAATTCCCGACACCATATGAAATGAGAAGGATAACCTGTTATCCCTTGTTTCTTACAGTGGGTATGCATTACATGGGCTTAGGAATCTTCAATGATCATATCATTTTCATCATGAATTTTCCTCATCTAGGTAAACATCAGTGTGTAAGACCCATTCTGCGACATAATTGGACTACCCTTATATAAGTTCATCTGCCATTGGGAATGCCCTAATAATATAACAAAATATGACAACTATGATTCCTACCCCACCAGGATACATAATATTCATTTCTAATGATCGATCTTCATATATGATGCCTAGTTGACCTTATATATTTATTTTCTGCATGAATTTAAACTAAACAGTTTCAACAAACTACATGGTTTTTTATTGATTTTATAAAAAGGTTATCTAGGATGCCTCAAAGAGGTTCAATCCCATCCTCCAAATATTAACCACCTCCTTGGATGGCTAAAAAATACATAGTGCCTAGTAATATGGATTAAAAATACATATAGACATCCATTACAGGGAAATAATGGTAAATAAAGGAAAAACATAAAACTCAAAAAAAATGGATTGTATAACAGGTCCACTTTAAAGATAGAGTTCCCAACCCTTAATCATTTTTAGGGTAACCGATTTAGTGTTTATATTAGGAAGATATTTTTGAACATAACATAAACCTATAAGAGAGTCTAGGATTAGGAAATTACCCCCACAAAGGGTGTTATGATCTCGACGTCCCATCCTCTTGACGAATGTGAGTTACTATGTGTCATCTGGCGTAAAACTCTGAATGGATACCTACCCTTGGAAAGCATGTCCGTGCCAAGTTATGGATGTGGGAACAATTGGGAGTTTTTATAGAATATATCAAAATGGTAAACCCACCTTGAGTTATTTTTAAGAATAGTCAACCCACCACAATCTGTCATCCGTCCTGAAGAAACCATTGAATGAATAAAAAATGATAAGACCAACATGAAAGTGTGTTATGATTGAATAACTAAATCATTATATGCATTGTGCATCAGGTATCCTAAACCTGGAGAACAATCTAGATCATTCTTGGAAAAAAGGTATCACTCTAACCACCCATTTTAAATATGAAAAAAACATATTACAAAACTATATTTTTTTAACTCAGAAGTACAAATCTCTAATCCTACCTTTTTACAAACTAAGGCATAACTCTCAAGATATGCCTTTTAAATCATGTACACTTAACCCATAAACATGTTTCATTTTCAGGGGATGTATATGTAATATGGTATTTATTTTCAGAAGGCAAATAACAAACCCAAATGATAAATAAAAGTAATAAAAATAAATAATAAAAAAACCATAAAAACATGAACTAGTGAATTTCAATGTAGATCGACCACTTTAACAAAAAATTAGTGTGATATAGATCTTTTAGTGATTACAACATTATAATTGAAGTTGTAGTAGAATTATTCTAGAAAGATCATATGTAATTCAATAAAAAATTCTTAAAATAATCATACATAATTTGGTTCCTTTATAATCAATATAAACACACACACACACACACGCACACACCCCCCCCACATATATATATATATATATATCGATTAGATCTTCTTATTACCCCTAAATAGATATTGGTAGTTGTATCAATTGAGGTTTCCAACTAATATAATGTTCTATGGTAATTCAAAATAATAGTTTCCATATTCATGATTATTTATTAAAATATGTGTTTGAAAAACTAAAACAATGTGTAAAAATATATATAAAAAATAATAAAATAAAAAAAACTCAAAAAATGATTCGCGACATAACTATAATATTGTTTTAAATACATAGAGTGAAATATTTCATAAACACATCACTAAAATAACATAAAATTTTAAAATAAATCATTTTATAAGTTTAGCTAAAAAAATCCTTACAAAATTAATAAGATTGAAAATTCATGAGAATCAATTGATATTTATAAAACTAACTAATTTTTGTAAGTATAAAAAAAATTTAGTTTGAAATGATAAGTTTATACTTTGAAATATATTTTGAAAATAATTGTAAGAGTTATTTTAGAAAAAATTTATGAATCATACAAAGTGGTGTCAAAGTAGATAAGAATAAAACTATCTAAGAATAGAACTACTTAATAATGATTTAAACTAAATAAGTATTAGTTGAAAATAGTATAAATATGATTTAAAATATATATAAGTATCATTTTAATATATGAAAGTTTCATTTGACGCATATAAATAATTTGAGTAATCAAACATCATATAAATAACTTATAGAAAAAATACATGTCATTTTAAACAAATAATATCCCACATAATAATATAATAAAGAGTAAATCTCCCACCACATATGGGTAAACTAGGTATGAGTAATATACTTATGAATAAACAACATAAGCTTCATTAAAAAAATATAAAAGTATTGAAAAAATCCTCATAAAGACCAATCTATGTATTTATCATTTTATATTGAAGAAAAAAAAATAAATTCATAAAATTTAACAATAATTAAAATAAAAAACCATAATAATAAGAATAAACATTATAAATCTATATATTGGTACCAAATTTAGGAATATACTCTCAGGTGGAGAGTAAATTAGGTTATTACAATTTTATTACTCTAGTTATGATCGAAATTATTTTATCTCTCATTGAGGAAAATTTTATTATATCAAATATATAATTTGAAGAGAGTCTAATAATGTAAATAAAAAAAATATATGTTTTTTAATCGATTCACCTAAAAAATATAATCTAAATAACATGAATGGTAATGTGATAATGCTCATGAGACACTAAATATAAGGAAACGGCCTTAAAACATTACATAATCTTGAATTAAATGAATAATTCATATTGAGGATCTTTTCAGGTTTAGAGTTTTAGAGAATTATGCCATAACTATTACATTACATCTCAAAAATACAAAGTATGCAATCCTACTCAGTATCTATTTTTTTCATAAAATAAAAACTCTTTGAAAGAAAAAAAGAGTCATGTCTAGTTCCATGTTTTAGACAACAAGAATTTTACTTGATCACATCTTTCACCCTATCCCACTTTATGTCCTATGAAGAACATTTCAAAAACTTGGGATGAGAATAAAAATCCCAATAATGAAAACACAAAGAAGGAAATCTGTTAGTTTTTCAAAACAACAAGTAAACCATGAATACTTTATCATAAGTAATACTTTTCACCTTTATGAAGTATTAAATACTCTTCACTGAAAAAAAGATAGTTTCTTACCCTTTTGTAAACAAAATATTACCATAAAACCCATATAAAGAACACAAAACATATAAAGGTAACTTGGGACATAAACATACCTAAATGGAATAACCAAACGGCCTAATTCCACACTCATCACTAAATGGAATAGCCATACAGCCGACTTCCATACCCAATGCATTGGAGGTTATAACATAACCACCCATTCTGGTTTTCACAGCGCCACCCATCATTTGGTTTATCACGTAACCACGCATCAAATGTCCAAGTACCATTATAAAATCATAACACATAAAACCAATATAAAGGAATGATAACATTTCCACATTTCAATCACAATATATCATTTAAATATATTAAAATAAAAGAATCCATTATCAAAACCACTTTCTATTCCAAAATATGTAAAAGAGTATATGGTATTTATTCTATTCAAAAAAACATTACATCTTATTGAGGAAGCCAAAGATCAAATAATACTCGCAGCGGCGGAAAGGTCATTGTCACTGCATAAATTAAAAAGAAACATACTTTTTTGTTTAGTAAAACGCTTCACAGAGAAAATATTCCTTTCTGAATAAAAGTAAATGTCAAAGAGGTTTATACACCGTATAAAAAAAAGTTCTGTATAAAACAAAATACTCCTCAATGAAAGGAGATTGAGACGAAGTCCCTTACCTCAAGTCCGACTTGTCTTATTCGTTTCTCTATATTCATGAATAATAAACTTTGGTAAATTTATAATTGCTTAAGGAATTCCTTTAAAGTATATTATTCAATTCATATCACATATTATCATGTTATATTAACTAGTTAATTATGTGAGTTCATATCATACGTTTTGTCGATGTTCGGTACATGAGTCAAAAATAATATCTTTATAATTACAAGTTGTTCATGTGGTAAAATATCCATTATCTCCAGAATTATATTATTGATTTAGATATCATATTTATCATATATATCCAGTATATACATGAATTTATAATATTACATAACATTTAGAGGTAAGAAATGAAATGCACCGTTCATGGAGACGGTTAGTCGTACGTACGCATAAACACTACTTTCATTTGTATTTCATATTTAATTGAATGAAATCATAATGATATAAAGGTATATTATAATTCCATTATAATATCATATATAATATCATTAACTCCATTCTTTATACATCCCACATATGGAAATAACTATTAAAATCACTTTGTGGGGGCGGTAGTCCGTACTTCCTAAAATGAAATTATCGCATTTACCCATAATGGAAACCATAAAGGTATGTCATAAATGAAAAATAAAGAAGACTAAGGAAAACATAAACATAATATATATCATAAATATATATAGTGATATATTAATTTCCACCATGAAAGGTGTGACAAGAAGATTGAACAATCATCGTTTCGTGCGGCAGTAATTCGCCACCCACAGAAACAGTATGTTCTTTAACAATTTGACGGAGGTGTGTGTAAGATTAAATCCAATAATTATCATGAAAACATCCTAGTATTTTAGGGATACTGGTGTTTTTATGGAATAAAATAATAATAATTTTAGGGGGAGTGAAGAAGGAAAATAAAATAAAGAAACACGAGGGACGACATTACTTATAAATCGGGTAACTATTTTTTTTGATTTGAGTGAAAGGATTCCTTGGGAAGACCTCTGCCCAAAGTGAGGATTCTAGGAGTAATAGAGGGATGTGGAGAGATAATATGAGTAGAGGTTGGATGAACCAAGGGCTTGAGAGTTGTGGGTAAGGGGGTAGATGTGGGGGCCTTTTATAAAAGGGAGGAGGGTTACTTTTTGGAATGTCTTGAAATGTTACTTTATTATAAAATGATTTTCAGATTTTAAAGGTCCCAAAATGATATATTTCAAGGATAAGGTGATAAGGGTTAGAAATGAACCCATGCAATAGGTTTTCCACATGTTTACATCGTAGATTTTATCTTATCTTTTTATTTTATTTAAATCATTTATTAATGAGGTAATCACTGCATCATCATGGTGTCATAAATAAATAAATTTATTTAATTTCTAAAAATTATAAAAAAAATACCATGATGGAGTAAATTCTTTTAGCTTTAAAATTGCTCTTTATAGTCTAAGATATCTTTTATGTAAACAAAATTAAATTTTTTTACTTAGGTGATACATACATTGGTTATATTTTCCTTTCTTTAAAAATAATATCATAAAAGGTCATTATCACACTAAAGTGATTCCATCGGGTCCCAAAGTTGGCACAAGGCATCCAATTCTCGTCCATGAATCAAGAAATAGAATTTAGACACATGTTGGGGTCATTTTATATTATTATAATATTATTTTATTACCCTTAACTACCCGATTACTACTTAATCACGATAATTAAAGATAATTGTCGTCGTTACTTTTCATAATTTCCAAATACAAAAGAGTCTTAATTACATAATTTGGACCTTATGATTCCAAATATGGACTCCATTTTACCAATTTACAAACACAGAAATTTCATTAATTAATTTAAAAATAATTCTCGTTGTCAAAACAAATAGCGTGCTTTTAAGAAACAATATATATAAAAAGATTGACAATTGTTTATGTCAAATTTCAAAGTTAAATTAATTAAAATGACCAAAATTGGATTAAATGGTAAAAATATATTCTAATTAAACTTTAAAACCAATTAAAATGATAATCTAACCATATAATTAAATTAGATTAAAAAGCAGTTTTGAAGTAAAATGCAGTAATTTTCACTATTCATTAAAAATGAACATTGTCAGGAAAATACCAAAAATTTATCCAAAGTAAATTTCAATGTCCCAATTATAAAGAATAAGTTTGTTTTGAAAAATATAGATTATAAAATTATCAAAAGTTAGATTTAAAAAATGGTTCTCTTTCAAAAGGCGGTAAACCAATCTTTTGAAAATATTAGAGTATTCTATGCTTAAGATTGGGCTTATTTTCATTTTAAGCATCCAAAACACTATCTAATTCATAAATAGACATATAAATGAAAATATATTATTCTTTACTTACATGGGATGTTAAATCCTTCCCCCCTTTAGAAAATTCTGTCCCCGTAATTTATTTACTTATCGAATAAGTGGGGGTATGTATCCCTCATTGCATTTTCAGATTCCCATGTTTCCTCTTCAATGATGTGGTTTTTCCAAAAAAACCTTTACTTGATGAATAACCTTTTTCTGCAATAATTGCTCTCTATGGTCAAGAATATGAACCAATTGTTCCCTGATAAGATAGATTCTCTTCCAGCTAAACTACCACTGGACTTAAAACATGAGATGGATTTGGCATGTACTTTTTTAACATTGAAACATGAAAAATATTGTGTACCTGAGAAAAACATGGAGGTAAATCCACTCCATATGAAACCGATCAAAATATCTCTAGAATTTCATATGGTCCAATGAACCTTGGAATCAACTTTCCTTTCTTACAAAATCTATCAGACTTTTCCATGGTGAAACTTTGAGGAAGACATGATCACCTACCTCAAAAGAGAGATCCTACCTCCGGCTGTCCGCATAACTTTTCTGCCTACTCTGAGCTATTCTCATGTTCTTCTGAATTAACGGAACTTTTTCTGCCATCTGTTCGACCAATTCTAGTCCCATCAACTTCCTTTCACCTAATTCATCCAAAAAAGTTGGAGTTCAACACCGCTTTTCATATAATGCTTCAAACGGAGCCATCTGTATACTGGAATGAAGAATTTTATTTTAAGAAAATTCAACCAACGAATGATTTTGGTCCCAAAATTCCTGGTAATCCATCGTGCAAGCGCGTAACATATCCTCCAAGGTATGAATTGTTCGTTCTGACTGCCCATCTGATTGCGGATGAAAAGCTATTCTTAAATTTAATTCAGTACCCAACGAATTCTGAAGGACTTTCAAAAAGTTTCAAGTAAACCTGAGATCACGATCAGATACAATAGAGAGGGGTACTCAATGTAACTTGACTATCTCTTTAACATACAACTGAGATAGTTGATCTAGAGAGAAATCATCGTGAATAGGAAGGAAATGATCAGATTTATTCAATCGATCAACAATAACCCTGATTGCATTATTACCTCAAGATGTCTTTGTTAATCCCACAACGAAGCCCATGGATATATTTTACCATTTCTACTATGGCACTGGTAAAGACTGAAGCATCCCTTTTGGTAACTGCTGATCTACTTTAACCTACTGACAAGTCAAACACTTCACAGTAAAATCATCAATATCTATTTTTATTCCATCCCACCTGTAATACTCTCGCAGATCTCTGTACATCTTTGTACTCCCAGGATGAACTGAAAATGGGGAACTATGAGCCTCACATAACAACTCATTCTTCAACTTTGAATCACAAGGCACAGATAATATCTTCCCAAACCTCAAAACACAATCATTATCATCGTCAAATTCAAGAAACTTACCCTTCTCAACCAGCTCTACCTTTTTTTGCAACTCACTATCATTCTTATGTGCTTTCTTAATTCTATCTGATAGAGATTATCTCACGGACACCTAAAACAAAACCTAAGAACTTCCTGCACCAACAACTTCTATCCCAAATTCCATCAAATCAAAAACCAAAGGATCTTGTTCCAAACATAGCATGGTTAATTAAGTATTACTTTTTTGACTCAAAGCATCATCCGCTTTGTTTTCTTTTCTTGGATGGTAATGGATTATACAATCGTAATACTTGATTAATTCCAGCCATCTCTTTTGTCTCATGTTCAGTTCTTTCTAAGTGAATATATACTTTAAACTTTTGTGATTGGTATATATTTCACACTTTACTCCATAAAAATGATGCCTCCAAATTTTTAAAGCAACCAAATCATGTGTAGGGTAATTTAACTCATGATTTTTTAACTGACGTGAAGCATAATAAGTTACCTAATCATCCTGCATAAGGATACAACCAAGTCCTTTCATTGAAGCATCTCTATAGATAACAAACTCACCATTTATAGAAGGCAGTTCCAATAATGGAGTATTCACCAATCTTCTTTTCAATTCCTGGAAACAATCATCACATTCTTTTGTCCAGATGAACTTAACACCTTTTCGAGTTAACATAGTCATTGGACTAGATAACCTTTCAAAATTCTCAAACATCCTCCGATAATAACCTGCCAAACCAAGAAATCTACAGATCTCAGTTATATTTGTAGGTCTTGGCCATTCTTCAACAAATTTTGTTTTGGCAGGATCAACACTTCTTCCATTTTTTGAAATAATGTGACCAAGGCAAGAAATTTGTAGTAACCAAAACTCACACTTGCTGAATTTTCAATACAGTTTCTTTTCTTTTATGGTTTTCAAGATAACCCTTAAATGACTTTCTTGTTCCCCTTTACTTTTGGAATGAACCAAAATATCATCAATGAAATCAACCACAAACTTATCCAAGAACTGATGGAAAATTATATTAATAAGGTCCATGAATACAGCAGGAGCATTGGTTAACCCAAAAGGCATAACTACAAATTCATAATGGACATATCTAGTACGAAATGCAGTCTTCGTACCATATTCTTCTTTTACTTTCGACTGATGGTACCCCAACCTCAAGTTAATCTTTGAAAAATACTGAGCTCCCTGGAGCTAATCAAACAAATCATCGATATGAGGCAAATGATACTTGTTCTTAACAGTGATGTTATTCAATGCTCTAAAATCAATGCAAGGTCTCATTGAACCATCTTTCTTTTTAACAAACAAGACAGGAGCACCCTATGGTGATGTTCTAGTTTGAATAAATCCTTTATCTAATAACTCTTGTAATTGCTTCTTTAACTCTAAATGTTCAAGTTGAGCCATTCGATAAGGGGGTTTTGAAATTGACTTAGAATCAGGAACTAAGTAAACAAAAAATTCGACTTCTCGATCAGGTATAATACCAGGAAACTCATCATGAAAAACATCAAGATACTCATTTACCACTGGCACATCATTAACCTGAATAGTTCCTTTTTTTCAACAATATGTGAAAGGTAACATTTATTTCTATCTTTCACTAGTTTCTCAACTTCTTGATATGTTATCAAAATCAAGGGTTCATTCTTGTACACAAATTGAAAATCTTTTGGAAAAGAAACATCTTTAGCTCTGCAGGCAATCTTAGTATGATAAACAGAAAGCCAATCCATGCCCAAAATAACATCAAACTCTACTAGAGGTAAAACAATAAGGTTTGTAGGTAGATTCTTTCCGCACACAAGGGAAGGAATGTTCTTATGATTTCTTTTTTGTCTCAACATTTCTTCCGGGTGTTTTTACCATAATTTCAGGATTCATATTTTGAGATGGAATTCTAACTTTACTAAAAAAATTCTCAGAAATGAATGAATGTGAAGAACTTGAATCAAAAAACACATTGACATAATATGAATAAACACACAGTGTACCTGATACTACTTCATTCGATGGCCCAACATCTACTGGAGTAGTTGCAAAGGATTTCACCACCCCTTTATACATGTAGTCTGGCTGCTTTCCCTCAGTTGAGTTATTCGTTAGACAGTCATTTTCATAATGACCCATTTCATTACACTTAAAACATCATACTGATGGCTTTTCATTCCCTTCTTGATCATCTTCCCTATAGTTACGAGAAATATGACCAGACTTAACACACCAAAAGCACTTTCCAGACTTGGATAAACATTCTACAGGATGCATTTTACCACACTTCTCATAGGATGACTATTTGGTTTTCTTACCTCCAGGCTTCTTTGATGAATTCTTTCCCTTTTCTTACCAACTAGACCTCTTATTCTGTTGTTTGTCAATGAACACATGATCATCGGCAAACTCCATTTCCCCATTCTCTGCACAGAAAATAGGTTTTTCATAACTTTTGAACTCACGAGAAGCAAAAGACATTCAATACATTGGATTTAACCCTGAGTAAAATTAGTTGATTTTACTATGAATATCTCGTATGAAATTTGGAGCATACCTTGTTAGTCGAGTGAACTTTTCTTCATAAGCAGCCACTGATTCATCCACCTACCTCAACTCTAGGAATTGTTTTTCCATCCTAATACGAACAACCTTAAGAAAATATTTCTCAAGAAACATACCTTTTAATTCATCCCAGTCAAGATCATCAATCTCCTCACTATCCCTGATATTTTTCACCATCTATCACCACTAATCAGCTTCAACTTCAAAACAGTAAACAACGAGACTAACATATTGATGTTTTGAACACCCAATGACATCAAAAATCTTCTCCAGTGCTTTAATCCACCCTTCTGCTAGCACATGGTCAGATGATCCTCAAAATAATGGGGGATATTTCCTAATAAAAGGCTCGACTACTGACATGTTACTCAGTGGTTGATCTGGCTGATCTCATGTATGGATAACACCACCATTTATAGCCTGAGTCAATTGTGCCATCACTACAACAAACTATTCAGTTCTGATTCTGACTGTCTCAGGTTGTTGATTTGGAAGGTTGTTTTCCTCTTGATGTCGTCTCGACATAGCTACCCTGTGTTCTTTGCGGAAAACCATTCTAAACATAGAAATATCATAGGCAAATCAACATGGTAATCTATAAATTCTATATCATTTCAATCATACCATAAATTAATTTGTGGACATGAATTTAACAATATTCTAACTCTTAAAGTTGTCTAAACCGACCTTTGATACCAACTATAAGGACCCGGCCTTAAAACATTACATAATCTTGAACTAAATGAATAATTTACATTGAGTATATTATCTGGTTTATATTTTTAGGGAATTAGGCCATAACTATTACCTTACATCTCAAAAATACATAGTATACACTCCTACTTAGTATATTTTTTTTCATAAAATAAAATCTCTTTGAAAGAAAAAAAGATTAATTTCTAGTTCCATGTTTTTGACAGAAAGACTTTTCCTTGATCCCATCTTTGACGATATTCCACTTTATGTCCTGTGAAAAACATTTCAAAAACATTGGATGATCATAAAAATCCCAGTAAGTAATACACAAAGAAAGAAAGCTGTTAGTTTTTCAAAACAACAAGTAAACGATGAATACTTTATCATAGGTAATAATTTTCACCTTTATGAAGTAGTAAATACTCTTTACTGAATAGAAGATAGTCTCTTACCATTTTGTAACCAAAATATTACCATAAAACCCATATAAAGAACACATAACATATAATGGTAACTTGGGACATAAACATAATTAAATGAAATAACCATACGATTGACTTCCACACTCATAACTAAGTGGAATTGCCATACGGACAACTTCCATACCCGATGCATTGGAGGTTATAACATAACCACCCATCCTAGTTTTCAAGGTTCCACCTATCATTTGGTTTATCACATAACCACCCGTCAAATGTCCAAGTACCATTATAAAATCATGACACATAAAACCAATATAAAGGAATGAAAAAATCTCCACATTTCAACCCCAATATATCATTTCAATATATTGACATAAAATAATCCTTTATAAAAACCATTTTCAATTCCAAAATACGTAAAACAGTATATGGTATTTATTTTTATTAAAAAACATTACAGCTTGTTGAGGAGGAAAAAGATCAAATAATACTCGCGACGGCGGAAAGGTCATTGTCACCGCGTAGGTTAAAAAGAAAAATAATTTTTGTCATTTAGTGAAAAACTTCATAGAGAAAGGATTCCTTTTTTAATAAAAGTAAAAGTCAAATGGGTTTATACACCGTATTAAAGAAATTTGTGTATAAAACAAAATATGCCTCAATGAAAGGAGATTGAGACGAAGTCCCCTGTCGCAAGTCCATATTGTCTTGTTAGATTATTTATATTCATGAATAATAAACTTTGGTCCATTTATAATTGTTTAAGGACCTCCTTTAAAGTTTATTATTCAATTCATATCACATATTATCATTTTATAATAATTAGTTAATTATGTGTGTTCATATCATACGTTTTGTCGACGTTCGGTACATGAGTCAAAAATAAACTTCTTATAATTACAAGTTATTCATGTGGTAAAATATCCATTAACTCCCGAATTATATTCATGATGTAGATATCATATATATCATATATATCCAGTATATACATGCATTTATAATATTACATTACATTTAGAGGTAAGAAATGAAATTCCCCATTCATGGAGACGGTAAGTCGTACGTACGAATGAATGCTACTTTCATTTATATTTCGTATTTAATGGAATTAAATCATAATGATATAGAGGTATATTATAATTACAGTATAATATCATATATAATATCATTAAATTAATCCTTTATACATCCCACATATGGCATTAATGATTCAAATCACTTTGACAGGGTGGTAGTTTGCACTTCCTAAAATAAAATTATCACGTTTACCCATAGTGGAAACCATAAAGGTATGCCATAAATGAAAAATACAGAAGCATAAGGAAAACATAAACATAATATATATCATATATATATATATTGTTACATATTAATGGCCACCATGAAAGGTGTTAAATGAATATTGAACAATCATCGTTTCGTGTGGTAGTAATTCACGACCCACGATAACAATATGTTCTTTAACCATTAGACCGAGGTGTGTGTAAGTGTAAATAAAATCCTTCTCATAACAACATACTATTATTTTTAGGATACTAATGTTTTTATTTAATAAAATAATAAGAATTTTAGGGGGAGTAAAGAAGGAAACTAAAAGAAAGAAACTTGAGAGAATACATTACCTCTGAATCGGGTAACTCTTTTTTTGATTTGAGCCAAAAGCTTCCTTGGGAAGACATCTGCCCAAAGTGAGGATTCTATGAGTAAGAGAGGGATTTGGAGAGATAATATGAGTAGAGGTTGGATGAAACAAGGGCTTTAGAGGTGTGGGTAAGGGGGTAGAGGTGGGGGCCTTTTATAAGAGGGAGGAGGGTTACTTTTGGAAAGTCTTGAAATGTTACTTTATTATAAAATGCTTTTCGAATTTTAAAGTTCCCGCAATGATATATTTTGAGGATAAGGTGATAAGGGTTCCAAATCCACCCATCCAATAGGTTTCCCACAAGTTTAAGTCTTATATTTTTCCCTATCTTTTCATTTTATTTAAATCGTTTATTAATGAGGTAATCACTGCATCATCATGGTGTCATAAATAAATTTCATTATTTAATTTCTAAAAATTATAGAAAAGTTAAGATGATGTAGGAAATAATTTCATATTTCCAATGATTATTTATAGTCTAAGAGACCATTTATGTAAACTAAATTAAAATTGTTTTACTTAGGTGATACATACTTTTGTTATATTTTCCTTTCTTTAAAAATAATATAATAAAAGGTCACTATCACACTAATGTGATTCCATCAGGTCCCAAAGTTGGAACAAAGAATCCCATGTTCGTCCATGAATCAACAAATAGAATTTAGCCAGATGTTGGGGTCATTTTATATTATTATGATATTATTTTATTACCCTTAACATCCCGATTACTACTTAATCGCGATAATTAACGATAATTGCCCTCGTTACTATTCATAATGTCCAAAAACAAAAGAGTCTTAATTAAATAATTTGGACCTTCTGATTAAAAATATAGACTCCATTTTACCAAATTCCAAACACATAAACTGAAGTAATTAATTTAAAAATAATTCCCATTGTCAAAACAAATAGCGTGTTTTTGAGGAACAATATCTATCAAAAGATTGACAATTGTTTATGTCCAATTTCAAAGTGAAATTAAATAAAATGACCACCATTGGATTTAATGCTAAAAATATATTCTAATTACACTTTAAAACGAATTAAAAATATAATATAACCATATAAATAAATTAGATTAAAAATATGTTTTGAAGTAAAATGCAATATTTTTCATTATTCATTAAAAAATGAAAATTGTCAGAAAAATACCAAAAATTTATCCAAAGTGAATTTATATGTCCCAATTCTAAAGAATAAGTTTATTTTGACAAATACAGATTATAAAATTGTAAAAAGTTAGATTAAAAAAAGGTTCTCCATCAAAAGGAGGTAAAACAATCTTTTAAAAATATTAGAGTATTCTATGCTTAAGATTGGGTTTATTCTCATTTTAAGCCTATAAAACACTATCTAATTCATAAATAAACATAGATATGAAAATCCATTATTATTTACTTACTTGGGATGTTACAATAAATCACAGACCTTTTATTTTTTATTTTTTAATGGGGTGGTTTCATTGATTGTATAAACTCAGTATCTGAAACACATTTAAAGATCTCATTGTTCCTATTCATAGATTGGTTCTCACTACACCTTCGGAGATAAAATTATTACCTAACTAAATTTGATGATAAATTATAGTAGTGTTGGTGTATCGATTTGTTATTTATTTTTTAGATTGAATAATTTCAGGAAATTTAAATGAAAAATTCTCCATTATATTCTTCTTCTTTATCCAAAAAATCAGAAAAAAATTGTTTCCCCTCTCTAGATTTTCTACATGTCAATCGTTTTACCTTGAATGAGTTTGTTTATCCCTTCTACACAGACTCATTTAATTCCAATATTGACACACTTAATAGGGGTCTTAAAACCTCACAATTAGTACTCATAAATTGATGGATACATCCTACATTATTATTCCTAACAATCATGTTGATATAATTCCTTTTTTTTGTTTTGGGAGAAAATCCAAAAACAAATCATATCATTTTTCTCACATGGATGTCTTTTTCTAGGAACCAATGGCTCAATATTCACATTTTCCAACACCCCAAATTTCCTTAGGCCACAACTCATCATTTATAATAAAACCATGTCCACTTGAACTTTCAAAAGTCCACATTGATGAAAAAAACTCCCATATAAGGATTCCTCATGCATCAAAATGATTATAAAAATTCATCATGATCATATCTACTGCGTGGTCTCCTATTGTTGCATGTTTTCCAAACACCATGAATTCCACTATAAAATTCCATCTTCATAATCCCATTTGAAAATTTTCTTGTCTTTATGACCTGAAATGCCTTTAAACTTGAACATAAAAACAAAAACAACGAGGATTCCACTCTCCATTTTACACTGAGTTAACTCCAAAGTGAAGAACCCTACTCCATGACGTGATGTGGATCCCCTATCCATTTTACTTCATTCTTCCTCTAAATTTTTACACAAAATGTTTTGAAATAAATTATGGTATTTTAAAGTAGTCCCACATAGAACATAGCCTTTGGTAGACACTCTTATATCAAATGGGATTTTATATCCTTAGATTTAATAAATCACTTAGGTAAATACCTATGTTAGTGGGTCTATAGTGATTCTATACACCATATTTTTCCTTTGTCCTTATTTTAGGTGCTAGGACACACTATCTATGCTCTTCCATAACCAGTGACAAACTATTCTAGCCTTGTTTTGGATTTTTTTTCTCAACTATAGCTAACCAAAGATTTTCGTCTTCTATTTTAGTTCATTTTTTTGAGTTGTACTGTGAATCCTACAATTATTGGGGATATTTGTCTTTTTAAAACACCACACACCTTGATGTGGTGTAATCCCTATGATCATTATGGAAAAATCCCCAATTTTTACAGATTAACCATGTTTTTACGATCACCTCACTATACAAAAACATCTCCACGACACACTATTCTATAAAATGTGGGTTTATTATATCCTAAAATCAATTTTATATAAACATTTAGCATAATTTCTATTAAACTAGTCCATAAAAACCCCTAAATTTATATTTCCAAAAATCATTTCCCTTATGTTTATAACCAATTCGTAAATAGATTCAATATAGATCAAACCTATAAAGTTATTAAAAACTATTTCCTTCAAGGATCATTTTAATGACTAGTAATCGAAAACTCTAAGACCATATGTATCAATATTCATCTGAGAAATAATAGTTTTATGAGATTACCCTTATTAGAACAATTCAATTTTCTTCATAGTGAACATCCTTCACTTTTAAATTTTCTCCCATTGATTAATCATTCATGTACCCCATCCCATTGCAAAAAAAAAACTAATATCCCCATTTTTCAATAGGATAAAACCATGTAGAACATATTCAGCCTGTAAAACCATAAAACAACTCTCTCATGTTTCTGACTAAATCAAATTTCACTAAATTTAATATTTATAAAATATATTTTTTTATTTTATTTGTTAAATTATAAATAATAAAAATACCTTCATTTATATAGAAACTCCCATATGGTAGTGTGGATATTTTTTCATGTAAAAAAACTCATAATGATCATCCAATAAAGTGTTACAACAACTTATTTCTACTATTCTTCATTGGATAGTTTCATCTCTTTGGCTACAGATGAAGTCATTAACCTAAAATTGTACATGTGAAACAATTTGATTTTCTACTTAGAATATTTATGATTGGACATAAATGAATTATCATTTATTTGAATGAATACAAAGTAAATGAAAATTTTAATTCTCCAATTAGTTACATATCAAATATACAAATCATGATATTGGAATACTAATTGATTTAGGTGTCTTTTGGGCCTCTAATAATTATTCTTCAACATATATATGTACCAATATCCAAAGATATTTCTCCTTATTGATGTAGAGAATAGGATCTACCCCACAAATTTGAAATACAATCTTCTTATTAGAGACATTATGAAAACATCTTATTGACATTAATTACATCAATGTGAAAATATATTTTAAATAGTAGTAATGAATTCTTTCCATATGAAATGGTCATATTTATTATTTTTTTTCTAGAAACTCCAATTTGTTTTAATAACTTTCTTATTCATGGTCCTTGGAATTAGTTCCATTGTCTATTTTTACATATTTAGACATATTCATTTAAAGACTTGACCCAATGATCATCCTTAGTATCCTCTTAAAAGTTTTTGGACTTTACCTTGGATAGAAAAGAAGTTTGATATTAAAATATAATTCTTATAATTCAAACACTAGCTATTCTGTCACCAATGATATTATTTCTAGTGAATTATTCTTTGTTGGGATTTATGTTTATAGATGCAATTATTATTTAAGTTCTATCAAAATTTGAGATATAATCTATGTTCTCAAAAAATCCCTGAACACCCCTTAATCAAACATATCCTCATCACATTCCTGTTCAAATGTTGGACTACATTCCTACAAAATATTCTTATTCGAATATGAAATATGCTCACCAGATTTTGAATCCCACTCATGTTTAATAATTATAACATAAAATCCTTGAATTATTTTTCCAAGTATTTTATTGAATAAATAATAACTTTTAGTCATTTATAAATTTCCATGGAAAATATATTCACCTACCCAAGATGTAAACATTATAGTTTTCCCTTTACTAACTATAAAACAATTAATTCCAAATACCTACAAGTATTTTAGTGTGGGATTCTTTCAATATCAGATACTGTAGGGTGATATATATTTGTTTATAAAAAATATCCATTCTTTCAAATATTTATCTTGTAAATTATTCAATATTATCATAGTATATGAAATATTGTTAATTATTTTGTTCCTCCTCTCAATACCACTATTTTTCCAAGGTTTCCTCACAACTAACACATGATGTCGAATCCCATGTTTCTCTAGTTATTCTTCTACATGGTAGTTTTTATATTCCATACCATTTTCTATGATATGATTTCATATTTCTACTATATGTTTCATATCCGATTATCTTATATATTTAGTGATGAATTTGAATTCATCATATTTTTGTGTGATCACTATAATGAAAGTCGTCCTACTATAGCCATTAACGAATAAAACAAAGTATCTATTTCTATTCTGGGCTTTCGGTATCATTGACCCATAGACATCAACATGAACTAGATCAGGAAACCAAAAAATTCATCATTTTTTGGTTTGTAGGTTTTTAATACTACCATCACCTTATTAAATGAATCACACGAGTGGGTTTGATCATATGAGAGTTTGAGGAGATCTTGAGAACCATCATTCTTTACCAATTTATCAAAATAAAATTGACTAAAATGGTTAACCAATTTGTTCCATAAACTAATTTAATACTCCATGGAATACATCTTCTTACTTTATTCACCAAAAAGGAAAAAATTTCCTTTATCCCTCTTACCTTGTACAATTTCAAATTAATGCATTTCCTTAATAGAACCCACCTTCTTACTGAATTCCAGTACATGTCTTGAGTTACATACTAGAATGAAACATATAAATCAGGACTCTGACATTCAAATAGTAGAACATTTTTTCATCTAAAATATTTTAACCTATTTTTTGTCCCCTATTGAAAATTATTTTTAGACCATAATTATTTCAAGAAAAAAAACAACTCTATATTTATCAAATTTTATTTTCATGATGTGTTACTCATTTTCAGTCAAACGTGATGTACACCCACTTTCTAGAATACATAATTGGTAAATTTTCAAAGTTTTCAAAATAAAATAAGACAGGTTATCCTTTTAAACTCTTCCCTTTTCAATACCCACATACTTCTTCACTTCTTTAAGACCTAAATCATATTGTACCACACCGTGAAAATAGAATATTTTACATTGTGTGGGGAGAAAATATTTTATTCAAATTTTTTGATGATGTTAAAAATTTCATTCCACCACCTTAAAAAGTCACCTTTAGAAAATTTATTTTCAACCTCAAGGTATAATAAATTTTTTTATACCCAAAACCTGCATAGAAAATTATATATCCATTAAAAACATTGAAAAATTTAGAGAAAATACTTGATTATTTTTTGTTATGTTACTCACATAAATATATATTAGAAATAGAAAATTTATATGGAGTTTTCCCAACATTTTACAGTAGATAACTGATTAGTTCCATATTCATATTATTTTGTGCTACATAATTTCCGGTATTATGAGAACTCTTCATACCCACTTTCCTTCATGGTTTTGATGGTTTTTTAGTCATAAATCATGGATGTATTTTTATTATAACTACATTGTATAATTGTTTTTAATTTATTCTTTAACCATTAAACTTGTGGGAGAGAAAATTTCCCTTTAGTAGTGTCCCAACTGAATTATTTTGCTTAAATTGGGGCTAGTGTATTTGAATTACACAATTCAGTGTAGGGGTAAAGAGTCTTTCTTATTGATCACTCATTTATCTATACACCATGATTTATCCTTTGAGTATTTAAATTATATTTAATTTATCCTTTATGTATTTTTATCATCAATGATTTGAGCCTACTTAAAAATATTAAGCCTTAACTCATCTTGTTTATTTAATTTTCCATAATTTATAGAAATGATTTTTTTTTAAAATTTTACATTAATTATGAATTATATTCCTCCAATTATTTCATATACCATTTAGAGTCACACACAACTCCATTAGACATCCTCATTTTAGATCTAAAAATATAAAATTTTTATTGGGATACCTCATGTTCTTTATCAACATCAACAATTCCATAGAGTCCCCTATTTTTAGCATTACTATCATCAAATTTTGGACTATCAACAATATCCACCATGGAATATTCACTAAGATCCCTATAATAATCAACATCTATCACGCCAGTTTTTTCATAATATTCATCTTCTTGAGTGTGTTTATTTTTATTTTAACTAATATCTATTTGGATAATTTATTTATATATATTTATTTGGTTGATTTTCTTAGAGTCAGTTATTCTTAACCATTAATTTTATATTTCATATAACAAATAACCACAAGATTTCAATACTTTTCACAACTAATGAAAATGAGTGAAATATTTCCTTTAATTATCTATTTATAAATTATAAGGCCAGATGAAAGGAATGTCATTACCACATTATCCTCTTCATATTATGAAACATCTTTCACTGAGTTTTTCTTCATATACATAATGTAAACCTCCTATGTTTTATCATTTGATCTCAATTCATTATCCACACTTCTCATTTCTTATGAGATAATAGTATTCTATAGGCTATTTAGAGATACATTATTTAGATATTGGTCTTCAAGTACCAGTACATTAAAATTAAAAAATGAAAGATGTACTCTTATAATACTTTTAATTGTTTTTACCTAGTCTGTTTTTTCTATGCCCATGCATGTATTACCCTAAGAGCATCAGTAAATCAAAGAATGCCTCAAATATTTCCTTTGGTCCTTACACATATTTTATAATATTTTTCCCAATTTTTTTTATAATTTTCCTCTTGAAATTTTGAATAACCTTAAAAAATGATTCGATGATTATATTACATCCTAAGAGTGTTCTGGTATGAGAGAACCTTGGTGTAAATAGGATTAATAAAGGATACACATAGTTCATTGATTGATTTAAAATCCACGTCAAATTTTTTGTGGTTTATTTTTTATAATGGTGGAATTTACATGATTTTTGAGATACTATGAATGGTTACCATGTAAATGTCTATTCCAAATGATCTAATGTAATTATATATCCCATTATTCCATAAATATAAATTTTTTGAATCATAAAAATTATAAATTTGTGATTTAAACTTCCACTTCCACCACGATTATGAGGGAGAAAATAATTTACCCTAAAAACATTTCCTAGATCCACTTCTTGGTCCATAATCAAGGAATATACACAAATATTGAGGGGGGTTGGTAAATTATGGTACTATAATTTTAAAACTCTAGAATTGACCAATATCCTTTACTATTTATTAAAAGATTATTTCATTCCCTCTCTTAAAAAATATCTTGACTAAAAAAAGATTTAAAGAATGAAGAAAGTCATTTTAATTAGCTCACTATAACTGGATAATCCAAATAGCATTCATGATAGTGTTCCTATCCTTCAGAGACACTAAAGATTACCAAATTTTTTACGAAATAGAGTGGCCCCACTAACCCTCTAAAGTCACTGTCCACAAAATTTATAAAAAATTCATTATTATTTTCATAGATAAGTGAAAATCATTCCTTAAATGAACTTATTCTCTATAAAAGTTTTTTGAGAAATTACACCAGAGGGAGTGTATCACTTTTCTCCATCTTCTCCAGATTAATTATTTTTTCAAACGTTTAGTGAGATAGTATCCAAGATCATCATCTTATTCATTCAATGAATATATAAAAATCCTCTTCCAATATCTTAATTTTATTCAATACAAACATTTTTTTTCTAATTTTTATTTCTTCTGAATCCCAAACACCATCATATAATTCTTATTTCATCAAAAATAGTGGGTATATTAAAAGTGATTAATAAAAACTCATAAATTGTGGATTGATTCTTCCTTTAGTGCACCAAAATGTTGGGGTAAGAACCCCCTATTCTCTATTCAAGGTGAAACACCCATCAACACACCCAATTTTCCATTTTTATCCTTGTATCAAAGGGTTTAAACTCGCTACACCCATAATACCCAAATACCTTATCCCATGGAATGGTGGTCCTCATGAAATCTTCTTCACTTTTCATTTAACAAGTCCACTATAGAGTGAAAAATCTATATATAAGACATCCCCATGTATTATAGGGATTTTGTAAATTCTACATGGTAATATCTATGTTGAGTTCTCCTATGGTTACATTCATTTCATCAACCATGACTTCTACTTTGGAATTCCTAAATTCCAATTCCTGCTTCACTATTTTCATGTCTACTTTTCCAAAAATTATTTTTTCCTCAACCACAAAACAAAATAATTTATTCTTACCCTCCCAATTTTATACATGGATAACTCCAAAGTGAGATTCTTAAATCTACAATGTGGTGTGGATCCATCACATATTTTAAAACCTTATTTTTATAATGTGTTGCCTATCATGTTTTATAATGAATTATATCCATTTAATATTTTCCAATATCTAACATAGTATTTTAAATATCCTCCTATATAAAAAATAATGAACAATCCAAATCTTAAACAAATAAATTAGGGTCCTTTCAATCATGATGGTTCCACAATGCTAACTTTCACCACGATTGCTTCTTTATCATACACACTAGGGTTGAAATTTTCTAGCTATTCTCTTTCACATCTATTGTCACCCACATAGGTTTATTATTATTTTTCCATTCTTAGCTATATATATCGCAATATTTATTTTTTCTATTTCTATTTATTTTTATTTCTTTTTCCTGAGTTGTACCATGGTTGAAATATTACTAGTTAATTTGTTATACTAAAAAATCCATATACCGTGATGTGGTGTCCACCCTCTTGGTGTATATAAAAAACTAAAACTTGTAAAAATTCACCATGTTCTGGAGACCTAATATTTCTACCAAACAATATTTTTGAAAATATATTCTCTATAAATAAGATTTAAAAATACCTTATAAAATATTTTAGAAAAACATCGAAAAAGTTTTCAACAAACACAATCCACAAAATCCTCTAAATGAGTTTTTTAAAATATTATCTGATTCGATAGCATTCTTAAGAATCAAGAAAAAAATCATTTTAGTTTAGTGAAAAACCTAAAATATTAATTTATGTGACTTTTGTAAATATAAAATATTTTTTTATTAGGAAGGAATTTTGTAAAATATAATTTTGTAATAAAATGAATAAAATTTAATAAAATCAAATATAGTGTTTTAAAAAAAATAAAATATAGTGTTTTTTAATTTTCAAAACAAATAGAATAAAAGAGTAAATTGTAGAATCATAATCGAAACACAAATTCTCAACTCTATCATTCTATCCATGTTCAATCACCAACACTAAGGGTTTTGTTGTGATCTAAACAAAAAATAATCATTTCTTTAACGATTATGTTTACCATAAGATGTATCATATACAATGTATTTATACCAATATAATCAAATTATCAATTATATTTGGTGACCACTAGAATCTGAAAATTTTAAATCTAGTATAGTCCAATATAATCAAATTATAAATTATAGTAGATGATCATATTACATGCCCCTCATCCAAGAAGATGAACACATAATATGTGATTCAAAAAATCATTGTGATTTATTTTTTTAGTTTAATTCAATCAAGGTTCCGATGTATTTACACATTATATGAGTTAAAAAGTCATATCTTGGTTGTGATCCAATTGAAAATATCATAAAAACATACCTAACAGATCCTAACATCTCCAATCAGAATAATCTCTTACGTGAGATTGTATTTGAGATGAATGTCTTAAGTCCTTAATGTGTCCTGGGTTCCATAGCCTATGTGATAACTCCAATATTATCAATATAAATATAGATTTATCCCAAGATGAAAAGAAAAAACTGTAGTTCAAAAATGAACATACTATTCTAAAATTCTTCCATTAAATAATTTTATGTAGTGAGGTACTCATCCTTTATTGTAAATCCCACTACAATGGCCTATTTATAACTCTTCAAACTCATATCACCACTGTTAAGAAAAAACATAAAACAATATTAAGATCTTTTGTTTAATTCATCAAATTAGAAACTTTCATATAAGAAGCTCTTTACACATAGCTTATCATCTATTCCAAAGACCAAGAACATATCCCAAGTTCATCTCAATTACTTAAGGGTGCTCTTTAAAGTAATCTAGTGACTATCACTAAGATTTAATTAATATTTAATTGTAATGTTAAAATACATGGGAACATAGAGATTATTACAAAATATGAAATATGTGATAGAAACTATGGAATAATGATAGATAATTATTTCTATCATTTATAACATATTCAATGGATCCTAAATCATTATAAGATTCATGCCAGGTAACATTAGTAATGTTCGCTTATTGGAGTTCACCATGCTAAACATTTATATAACTTTAACAATTTGTTTGTCTTGAATAAGTCTAATAATAATCTTAGATCTATGTCTATATAGTTTAATTCACAATATATAGGTTGTTTCCCAAGTCTTTCATAGATAAGAATTTACCCAAGAACATCTCCATATAGTGAAGAGTTTGGATTTCATTTCTGATAAGTTCAATGTCATCCAGAAAACATTTTAGAAACACCACTACAATACCACTAATATATTTATATACATAGGAATAAAGCTCATTTTAGATGAAAAAAACTGTTTAATTACATCATAAAACCATGTATTCTAAATCTTATATTCTTGATTCAATCCATAAATTGAAAATTAGAACTTTAATAATTTAGTAGACTCATTTAGCACTTCAAAACCCTCGATATGTATCATATAAATATACTTGATAAAATTCCTATCAAGGAAACTGGTTTTGAAATCCATTTGATATATCTGACAGTCAGACTAAGTTGTTATGGATAACAATATTATAATGTATGATAAAACTTTTTTAAGTTGAAATGTTACTTTATAGTAAATACAATGTATTTTCTTAAAACCTTTTTTCATACAACAACCATTATAGGTGGACACTCTACCATTCATGTTAGTTTTCTTCTAAAAAATCCAATTTCACCTTCTATGTCTTACTCCTTGAAGTAAATGCACCATGTTCCAAAAATCCTTATTGTATGTGGATTCTATCTCTAGCACCATGTATTTAACTATTACTTTGAGTTATAACTCTAAATGTACACTTATTATATAGTAGGTTCAACATTAGTAAACATTAACTCATAATTATTAGATATAATAAATCCATATATATTAATATCTTTATGAACCCTACTAGATTTTTGAGGTTCCTATATAACTCGTAACTCCTTGAGATTTTATGTTATTTTTTTTAAATAAATTTAATCACGTCGATAGCTTATGATACACGCAATCCTGGCTCTAAATGAACTGTAATATAATATAATGTTATAATATGACTATTAAATTAATATATAGAAATACTAATAAAAATATTATGATGATTATATGGTGTATAATTTTATTAAATAAATTAATTTTTCATTAATTTAATAGAAATGAAAATAAAAATATTTGAAATTAAAAAAATGTATATAGGAAAACATTTTCTTCATAAAAAGTGTTTTTATCTTAATAAAATAAATTAATAACTATTTTTGAATGATTTTAATGAAATTTATCTTTTATATTTTGAATAAAATGTATCATAATTCATCTAATATTTGTTTTTTGTGTGATATAACAATAAATCTAGTTTTATGCTAACAAACTGTATGTTTTTAAATTGCTCTTTCTTCTTGTTTTGAAAAATAATTTAAAAATTAACTTTTTTCCACTATTATATTTTTTTAAAAAAAATAAAAAATTTGTTTTATAAAAACATGTAAAAATTATCTTATATTCAAATATTTATAATTTTCTAAACATATTAAAATTGTTATTAATAATAAAAAATACTGATTTTTTTTAAAAATATATTATAATTTAAAGAATTTACAAACATACATTTTGTTTTAAAATGGTTTTAAATGTAAAATTATTTAAATTCTATTATTATTAATAAATTTTTGCTTTTTAATCAATTTTATGTTTAATTTTTCTTGAAAAACATTTTATTCTAAAGAAAACATTTTCTTTTAAAAACTGTTTTTTCATCGTGTTTGTGAGATTAATCATAATAAAATTATGAAAAATATATAAATGGAATTTGATAAAAACTATTATTTATATTTAATGGTAATTATTATTATTTAATAATATGTTAAACATAAAATTTTTTCAAAATAAATATAAAAAAAAGCAAAATATGTTACCATATTTATTTTTAAAAAAGGTTCTCTCGGTGGTTAATCTATAAAGATAAGGGTTAAGATGACATAAAACATTTCATAAACCACATTGGTTGTTTGTATTTATAAATTAAACATATAATATTATAATATGGGTTATTTTGAAGACATGTTTCTACAAATTTTACTTGAAGTTATTTTAAAACACTAGAAATTTACAAGTGTACACTCACCTAAATTATAAAACAGAACCTCCTACCAACACTACATCACACCTCATTATCAATTTATATTCACCAAAACAATCCAAAATATCTACTCAACATCCTTATCCATTTTAAATATCTGATGGTATTCCAAAAATTCCAACCCTAGGGTCCTTTATTAGAGATACAAAATAGATGTTTCTATGAAAAGTTAATTGTTTACACTAATCTATTTCTTTTTTAATTATTACTTTACTACAATCAATTATGTCCTAATAAATAATATATAATAAAAATTAAATATAAAAAATATTAATATTTTATTATCTTTATGTAATAACCAATATCTATTACATCTTTCATCAAATGAGAAACAAAATCTTCGTTCGCGTGTATGATAGATTAAAGATTTCAAACCGATATAATTCATTTTTCATCACCGCCTCTCACATATGGATATAATGATGGATTTAATGTATAAATATGAAATTTATGACATAATTATACTTATTAAATTATAATATAACATCTATATTACTTCCTTCAATTTTTTTTGGAAAATCATAACGGCGCTCGTGCATACGTGTGGACTTCTGCGTTCACAAAGCAACGTGACACTTTTTTCATTTCAACATTAAATGGATGGTAATAAGTATATATTTAATGAATATATATGATATGTATGATATAATAATAATTTAATAAATATTAATTAATATTTACCATTTATTTTACCCTTTCATCGAAAAATCAAAACAAAATTCATGCGCACGTACGATGTACCATCTATATGAACGATTTAATTAATTTTTGTATCTATAAATTTTATGGATGTCTATAAATATGAATATAGTAAATTTATATTATATTTATATCATGATTAATATTTTGGATATTATGGAATCATTATCAAAGTACAAGGACCAAAACTAATGAACCAAAACCTAGGGAAAAAACGAAGTAGTTATCACCCATAATAGTGATTAAAATAATGAATTGTTAATAAATGGATGATAAAAGGTTATAATTATTTCATATATGGTGTGAAATATATTATTATTTTTATATAATATATTTAAAATAATCTTATATTTATTTTAATGAAGGCTTATACATGTATGAAATAAATCATACCTAAGGTAAGGGATTTCCATATAACTTTTACTTCATAGAGACAAATGCCATATTCACAAGTTATTTGTAACGTGGTGTATATAATTCCCATGAATTTAATATTTTATTATATTCATAAAAATTATTGTATATACATATCTATATATGTTTTATTATTTCTCGAGGTTTTTATTTGAATTTACCAATGTGGTAAGGGTTTTACGTAACAATATCTTTGTTTATTAGGATTGTTTATGAATATGATTTTGATGTTGAAATATCATGATATATCTCTCCAAAATATCATTAAATATTTTATTCTCATGTTATTTCAAGGTAATACATTATTTCCTTTTATTTTCCTCTCGTAAAGTACTATAGATACTGAAATGTTGTTGTTAAGAAAAAACAACTTTATTTTTATCTTTATCCAAAAATACATTCTCTTCCATTCCATGTTTTATAAAAACGTTTTCATGAATGTTTTTACTATTATAAAATTATTTTTTAAAGTAACATTAAACAATGTTTTACATTTTAAATAATAGTTTAAAGTAAATTTTCTTGTTGTTTTTTGAATGAATAACTTTTTACTTAAAATGTGAAAGGAATCATAGTTTTAACATATATAGTATGAATGAAATTTCATTCTATCATAACTGATAAATGAATCGATACATACTTTGTAAGATTACAAGGTAGTTTTAAATGAAATTTTTTTATTTAATATTTGTGATATTTATAAATTAGTTATTTAAATATAAAAAAGTGTATTTTCCTCATGAAAAGATTTTTGTGATATTTTAAAATCATTTTCCATTTGAGATGGAACCCTTATATATTCACTAATATTTACTGTGGATATGATTCAATTAGAAAATCCTTATTCTCAATATATATGGTTTATGATTATAATGAAAAGATGTTTTATTGTAACCATTATTTTTCCATGGGTTATACTATGGTGAATTGATGAAATGATTATGAAACTAATTTTTTTTCCATGAGTTATGCCATAAAGAAATTTTTTTGAAACCCATTTTTTATTTTTATGGGTTATGATATGATGAATGATTTATTATCTTATGGAACACATTTGCATGAATTTAATTATGTTATAGGTGAGAATGAAATTAAATATCCCTATAATTCATTGGGTATAGATAGATATATCATGAGATAAATATGACTATAATGTCTATTGAACTGGGTACAGTGAAGAATTATGTCTAATATGCTAATCCAAGGATCGAAGCTTGACAGTTATAGTAGTTTTGGGGGGTAAACCCAATCCTCAATTGTTGTATACTAATTAACCTGGAAAATAGAGTAAATGATTTACTATTTTTATGTGTATGGAAAAAAGGTATGTGTTATTCCTGTGTTATGCTATCATGGTTCATGTTATTTTATTTCTTTGTGATTCATGTCTTCTTAACAATAAGGATTCATACTATGAATCAAGATCATGATCTATGATATGTAGGGTATAGTTTTTGATTATTTTTATCATGTTCTAATACCTTTATGCTCATATTATGTTCATGTGAGTATTTATATATCATTTCTTTACCCTTGATAATCCTCAAAGATCATACATTATAATGTTTCTATTCTACATGTTTTTAGGAAAAAAGTTATGTATAATATTTCTAAGAAGGGTGATGGTAATGAAGAATATATAGGGAGATGGTTTATTTCACTTATGAATTTTATTTATTTATCTATATTTCTAAAGTAATTAGACCTACCTGATTCTAGAATTGATTATTATGTTATGTAATGAATATTCATCAATTAAGATGTATCATCTATTTATAAAAATTATGGGTTTATATATTTGGTATCATATAAATGTTTAGTTAACTTTTGGAAACTAGTATGGGGAAACCATAGTGGGAACCCTTAGGATAATACAAAGTACAATATAACATACATAGATATAATGAATAAAGGAGTATGGGACTCCTAGAAAAAATACATGCCTAGATACTATAGGTGTATATGGTTTTAGAACAGATGCATCTAGGGGTAATAACCATGAAAAGAGTTATATGAGTATACCTCCTCTATTATTGGGTTCATGGTAGGTGTTCCCTTACTACACAATAGGTTTGGCACTCCCTGTTGATATGCTTAGATAAATTTAAATTTTCATAATAAACCATAATAAAGCGTTTGAATAGATGATGAACATTAATGACCTAGGGTAATATTGAGGTTTAATATATTTAATATAAGGTGTCATTATTTAGTCATCCTATATATTATTTTTCATGATTATGTTGGTTTCAATTATGATTATTGTTTTTCACATGAAAATTTCTGGTATTAGGGAATGGATGAAACATGAAGGAACTATGTTAAAGCTAAATGTGATGAATAATTAAATAATTTTATTCTTGATAAACCTAATGTAATGAGGGATAATATGAAAAATATCACTATTATATCTACATAACATTCCAAATCTAAGAATCATGGTACGATTCCAAATCAGAAAAGGAAGGAATAATTTTCCATTGAGTCTTTCATGGGGTAGCTTCCAACTTCTTTTAGTTTATATAAATACCTCCTAGTCATTGAGAAAAGGATCCACACAACTAAAAAGATATTTTCCATCCTCTAATGATTTTTACATGAAAAAGTTATTTTGGTTTTCTATCATTTTGGAAATAAATGAAGATCAATGATGGACTCTTATCAATAATAAGAGGTAACTAGAAAAAAATTTACTTCATGGATTCGAATGAGTTTTGAATCTTATTTATAAATAATACTTTCCTTATATTTTTCATATGAGAATGGATATGCAATTCTTCAAGCTAAAGAATAATAATGTTTAATATATTGGTACATTGGAGTAAAAGTTTACAAGACCTTCATGTTATTCTTGTATTATTATTATCCAACCATAATGTAATTTTGATGGATTCATTACTATCTTAAAACCAATTATATAAAGGTATTTATCCATACGGGACTTCAATATCTATGAATAAATCATTTGATGAGATATTAATGTGTAAATTGAAATTGGAGTTACCCATCAATATAATGATTTTTATAATAAAATAAATATGAAATTGAAAGAATATTATAATACTCCATATGGAATAACCCCTATTGAGTTGTAGGAATTAAATAAATATCTCCATGAGAAGTAAGAATGGGATTTATTAGAACATGGGATATAACTTAGGGTGTACCAAATCTTTTTTCAATAAGGCATATAGATCTACAAAACTCTACATTGATTGTCAAGAACATAACACGATCACTAACAAGAACTAGTATCCTCCACCCCATATTGGTGAATTGTTTGATTAAATACATGGATATAAATAGTTTTATAATATTGAGCTTCATTTTTTATATCAATATTTGAGGATAAAAATGTAGGATATACCTATGATAGTATTTGGTAAAAGGAATGCACATTTTGAATTTATAGTGATTCCATTTGGTCTAGCTAATGACCCTATTGTCTTCATGGATTTAAATAATAGAGTATTTAGATATTACCTTATTTAGTTTTTTATAGTGTTTATATATTATATTTTTATATATTAAATGTTAAATAAAGATAATGGAGATCACTTGAATATTGTACTAAATAACACAAGGAGAAGTTGTATGTCAAATTTATAAAGGGAAAATTTTGGCTATAGAATGTCACATTTTTTAGTCATATAATATATAGAGAGGGTATATTAGTGGATCCATAAAAGAAAAAAGTTATTAAAAGATATCCCAAACTAACCAATGTGTCTAATATATAAAGTTTTATAGGTTTGGATAGTTATTATCATCATTTTTTTGAGAATCTTCATAGACTATCAAATCCACTCATAAAGTAAAATATAAAGGGAGACTAGTTTACTTATATAGAATAATTTGGGGAAAATTAAATGAAATAAAAAATAATTTTTCTCAAAACACTTATACTTATATTACCCTATGATATGCAGTGACATGTAATATAAGGTATTGGGATTCATTCTAATGAACAGTGATTTTTTATAGCTTATTCCACATTAAAATTGAATGTTCATGGAAAAAATTACCTGAATCATGATTTAGAGTTAGCTACTGTAATTTCAACATCAATGACATGGAGGAATTATATTTATAGAGAAATATGTTATATAAATTAACCATCAATGTTTAAATTATATTTTCAAATATAAATATTTGAATACGCATCAGAGTATATTGTTCAAGATGATTAATGATTATGAATTCTCAATATATTACCACCATGGGAAAGCAAAAAATGTTGGATATGCTCGGAGTATAAATGATCATTCAAGATTATCTGTTATGAGGGAAAAATTATACAATATTTATAGGTTTTTAAAGGATGAATCATGTAATATTGATGGAAGATGAAAAATATTATCTTTATCAAATAGATATTTAACCATTTATCCAAGTGATGATTAAAGGGGAAAAAGTAAGATAGAGAGATGTAGAAGATGGTGAGAATTGTTGATTATTTTAACCAAGATTATAATTTAATGATAAAATTTATGAACCATGTATATGTTATTTCCATTCAATATTTGAATAAGGAAATGTTGGATGAGGCTCATAGTTCATCATTATCTGTTCATCATGTTAGCAAAAAGATGTATAGAGATCTAAAATAGTTTTTTGTGGTATAACATGAAGAGAGATACTGCTAAGTATATATATCAGTGCATGGTGTTTGATCAATTTAAGGCTAATATATAGAATTATATGGGGATGTTACACTATTACCCATAACAAAATAGAATTTTTAGAATGTCACTTAGGACATTTTGAATTGAATACCCAAAATGTATAAGAGCCATATTTAAATTTTTGTTCAATTCGATTACCATATGAATTCAAGAAAATAAATTTACATAAGATATGACGTATATCTTTATCCACCCACTAGAATTTATAGCAAGTAATTGGTATGGTTTCCTAGAGTACAACATTATATTGTATCAGATCAGGATCTAAGGATTAGCTTGATGTTCAAGTGAAGTATTCTGTAGGCTATGGATACGGTGTTAATTTTTAGTACTTCTTACCATCCTTAGAAATTTGGCCAATCTAAGAGAACCATTTAAACAATATTGGATATTCTGAGATCTTATTATTTTGATTTCAAAGGTGATTGGGACCAACACCTTCATCTAGTCACATTTTTATAAGAATATCTTTCTCTTGAGAATTCAGATGGCTCCTTATGAATATCTACATGGAAATATGTGTATAACTCCAGCATTATAGGATAATGTTGGAGAAATAAACATATTGGTACCTTATCTAGATAATCAAATTGTAATGAAATTAAGATCCAATAAATGACACATCATTGAAGCTTAATGTTGAATGAAAAAATTTACTAACAACCTTCTGTTTGATCTAGAATTTGATGTTGGTGAGAAGGGGTTTCTATGAATTTCATTATAAAAAAGTCTTATGAGATTTGAAAAGTAGGTAAATAAATTACCTGGTTATATTGGACATTTTAATATTCTATATTGACTTGGGATGATATATTATCCCTTGGTGCTTCCGCCAAACCTCTCTGAAGATCATAACATGTTCCATCTATCACTCATAATGACTACTAACTTTATAAATCACACTTATTGAAATCATAAGTTATAAAATTGTAGAATGACCTTTACTATGATGAAAAACTAGTGCAAGTCTTGCATCATAGAGGTAAATATAAATAGAACAAGACTACTCACCTGGTTAAATTTCTCTAGAGGATTCATCAGTCTGAAGATGCTACATGGGAACCCATAGATGTGGTGAGGAATAAATGTCATCATTTTTTTATACAAGTAATTTAATTTTGAGCATGAAATGAATTTTATGGGGGTTAGAATGAATCAACCTAAAAATTTGTGATATATTTCTTTTTAAATAAATTTAATCTCTTTGATTTCTTTTGATACATGTAACCTCGAGTCTAAAGAAATTGTTATATAGTATACCATTTTAACCTATCCATTAAATTTGTGCATATGAATACAAATATTAAAATTAAAAAATGTATATAGATCAAAAATATATAAAATAAGTTTCTTGGACATCAATTTATGATAAATGAAAATAGAAATCAACTGATAATAAAAGAAAAAATATTTTAGAAAATATTTTTTTGTCTACAATGTGTTTTTATCCTAAAAAATAAAATTTATAACTATCTATAAATTTTTAATGTAATTTATATATTTTATACTCAGTAAAAAGTTTTTTCATTCATTTAATATATTTTTTCTATCAATGAGATAATAATATATCCTTTTTTATGCTTATAAATTATGTTGTTTAAAAAGTGGTTTCATCACGTTTTTCACACTTATTATTAAATTAATTTTTTTTATTTTGATAAATAAATCTTAAAAAAGGAAATTAATTTTTGAAATCAAAATTTCATAATTATATTAGTGTTAATTTTTGATAATTTTATGAAAATACTAATTTTTTGATGAAATGCTAAAAATATTGTTTTTATGAAAATTTTTCTTTTTCTTTACTACATTCCCAAAGTTACTTTTTTATTAAAATGATTTTAAAATAATAATTATTTAAATAATATTATTATTAATCTAACATAGGTCATTGGAATTAATTTTATATTCAGTTTTGATATAAAACCTTTTTTTACATCAGAAATCGTTTTTCTATGGAAAACGACATTTTCATCGCATTTGGGGGTTTAATCTTAAATTAAATTCATCATTTACTAAGAATATAATTTGATAATATTAATTAAATATTATAAATTATAAAAATTAATATATTTAATTATTTAAAAATAATATTTGGTCAAAATGAATAATAAAAATAATTAAATTATGTTTCAATTGTTAAAGTTGAAATAGGTTTACTTGGGGTTAATCTATAATGATAATGTTTACAATTACCTAAAAACTTTATGAAACCCCATTTATAGTTTTATTTATACCATTATCTTATTAGCTTGTGATATGGTCTATTTTTGAACCATTTTCCAATAATTTGAGTTGTCATTATTTTAAAACATTTTAAAATTACAAATGCGCCACTCACCACAGTTATAAACAAGAACCTCCTCCTCTCTCTTATTTACACATCTAGAGATATTTGTCTCCAATGAAACCTACCAAAATCAATCCCAGACATCCTAGTACTTGTTTTATATCTTTTTGTTTTCAAAAATACCATCCTTGGGTTCCTTAATAAGAGATCCAAAGGAGGGTTTTTAAAGAAAAAGTAATTGTCTTCACCAAACTCTTATATTTACTTCTTCTTTTTCCACCATCAATTATTTATTAAAAATTAAATTATTTTAACCCCAGTGTCTATAATATAATATGATTTTATTATTTATATATAATAACCTATATCCTCCTCATATTTTGTTAAATGTGAAAAAAAATCTATCATTCGTTTGTATGAAGGACTAGCACCTCATTAACAGATGTAGTTCGTTTTCCATCATCACCTCTCAAGGATAGTTATAAATATTATTTTGATATATATATATATATATTATATTTATGAAATAATTATAAATTTGGAATTATTATATCACATATACCTCCAAACCTCCCAATCCAATGGAAAAAGATAACATCACTCATGAGTACATGCGGACTACCACCTCCACGAAGCGATGTGATTAAATTTTCATTTACACTTTACATGAATGGTAATAAAGACATAATTGATATCTATATTTATATATATGATATATATGATATAATAATTTTTCTGGAAATATGAAATAATATTTACCTTTCTTTTTTCATATCGATTGAAAAATGAAAATAGTGTTCATGCATACGTTCGACCTACCATCTCGATGAATGGTGTAATTCATTTTTTCTAAATAAATTTAATGGATGAATTTAAATATGTATATAGTTAATATATATTATATTTGTATTATGATTAAAATTATTTAGATTGTATATCCATAATCAATGTACAAGGAAAAAAAATACTAAACAAAAACATAATTGAAAAATGAAGAATTTATCACCTGAGATAGTAATTTTAATAAAGAATTTCAAATAAATGGGTGATAAAATAATTTCATTAAATCATATGTGAAAAGATATATGTGATTATGGTTCTATAATATATTTCTAATAAAAATATATTTATTATAACAAATCATTGAACACATATGAAGGTCGTCATACCTAAGTTAATGGATTTATGTCTCAATTTTACTTTTGTTAGACTCATTCCATATTCATCACTTGTTTCTTTTATGTGGATTATATATTTCCATTGAATTTATTTTATAATTATACTCATGAATTTTTTTTGGAAATCCATATCTATATTTGTTTAATTTTTTCCTGAAGTTCTTATTTGAAATTTATCAATGTGGTAAGGGTTTTATATTACAGTCTCATTGTTTATCAGGATTGTTTAGGATTGTGTTTTAGATGATAAAATTTCCTAATATACCTCTCCAATATATAATTAATTTTATTATCCCAAGGTTATTTCTAGAGAACACATTATTTACATTAATTTTTATATCTTTAATTAATCAAGATACTGAAGGAATTCTTTTATGGAAAATTGACTTTATTTCTCTCCTCAGTTGAAAACCCTTTCTCTCCCATATCTGTGATTTCATAAAATGTTTACCAAAATGTTTTTTATGATTACATAATGATCATTTAAATTAATTTTCACGAATGTTTTAATTTTAACAATAAAATTGTAACACCCTAAGAAAGTTAATGGGATAGATTTTTTAATTTCATTGATATCTTATGTTTTATGCTACACCAAGATAAGCTTTCACTATACGCAACACCGGCTTAACTTGCAGTATACACAAAACTATTCTTGGTTTGTGTTACAAAAAATTTCAAGTTATTTTGATATAATTCATTTCACGTAAGACTGATTATAAGTGAACAACTAAATATTACAACGTAGTCATTATAATGGCATATATGAATAGTATTAGCTTTCATCTTAAAAATATTTAACTGCAAAAAAGTGAGTCTATAAAATAATAAAATCACTCTATATGGATTTTATTAATGAAAAATATAAATAATATAATAAATATAATGTTTAATATAAATATTATATGTTTTCTAGACATTATATAAGAACAATTCATTTTTTTTGACAAAAGAAGTATTTTTTTTAAAATACAGTTTGGTCTCATTTTGATTGAGAACCTATTTTAAATATAGTTTTGACACATTTTTATATTTAATTTTTAAAAATAAAATTCTTACTTTAATGAGGAATATAAAAATTTACTTCAGTTGAATTTTTGGTATTTTTATGATAAGTTTTATTTTTTGATGAATAGTGAAAATACTCATTTTTATTGAAAAGATTATTTTCCTTTAATATCCTTACATAATAAAAATATGTTTTGTTTTTGTTTTATGTTTTAATTATTTAGTTTTTATTCAATTATGGATTTTGAAAATAATTTAAACATGAATTTATTATAAAAACATTTTCCATTTAAAAAGGATTATTTTTCTTGAAAACTTTTCTCCGTGACAATTTTCCAGTTTTATTTTAACATTAATTCTGCAACTTATTTGTAATGAATTTTGAAAAATGGATGTAAAATTTGGATTCTGGATGTCCTAATTGGATATGCAGGTCCCTTTTAGTTTTTTAAATATGAATAGTAATAATGGAAAATTTTTCTACCATGATAAAAGGGTAAATTATGTAATTTAGGTTAAAAATAAATTTATAATGACTATAAATAGACCAAAACAAATGAAAATGTTTTATTTTATTAAATTAATTCGACCCTTAAAACTTATGGATCAAAATTAGGCCATTTAATTAACACGTGTCTGTGAAAATAACTTAAATTATATTTAATGCAAAGAAAGACATAAGTGTCATTTTCTTTGTCTTCTATATCTATTATGTGTCCACATATAGAAAAAAGGGCGGTATAAATGAATCAAAGATATAATGTTTAAATTGATACACATATTTCCCAAAAATAAATATTTTTACATTTTGGGGCCATTTGGAATGTATTAATATATTTATAATATATATTTAATAAACATTTAAATATGTCACATTCATGTTTAAAGAATAAATCATTTTTAAAAAAATTTATATTGAATTTATAATAGATTATATATAATCATTTTAAATCTAAAATGTATTTATTTATCATGGTATATTTTTAATTTTTAGGAAAAAAATAATTACCTTAAAATAGTAACAAGTCGTGATGTAGAAGTTATTTAACTGATGAAAAATCAATAAAATAATTTCATTAAAATGAAAATAAATACTAAAATACTAAAAATATTCCAAAATCTTTTTTATCAAATATATCAAGATCATAATCATACAAGGGTCGAGTTATTGAGCATTTGGATCCTTACAAAAGAGATTATGATACTTATATTATTTTTTAAAGTGATGTTAAACATGTCACATTGATATTTTAATAAGTATAAAATTTTTAATGATTGATTTTACAGAATATATATTATAATAAACATATTCTACTGAAATATAGTATTTCTTTCTTAATCATAGAATTTTATTTTTAATTTTCTCCCAATAAACAAGTATATTAAAGAATTACAAAATAGTAATTTAGTAATTATTTTATTAATGAAAATATCAAATTAATGTTTTTAATAAAATTAAAATAAATAAATTTAGGATAATTAAAATTTCCAATGAATTTTATAGATGGCCTATATCAATTATGGATATAATAAATTATTTTATTCGAGGATAAAATCTTATCTTGCTAATTTGTTTTAAAATCCAGAAATTCAATAGTGTATAAAAGGACACTAATTTTTTTTATCAAAAACATTGATTTGTTAAATTATTTTAAAATCATAAAACATTTTCAAAAAAAAAATTATGATTATATAGTCTTACATGATCTAAATTATTTATTTATTTTTTAATTTATATCAAATAATTAAATAGTTCATCCTTTTAATATTTAAATAATTGTTACCCTAGTTAAAATGAAATTGAATAACTAAGTGTTAAATTAAAATGATAATGTTTAAATTGAAATTAAAAACATATATGAAATTTGTTGTTTGATTAGATATTAACCTTATCTCATTTCATATTCTAAAATCTAACATTTTTTTTGGTTTTTTCATGTGGTTTTGTTTTATTATAAATTAATATTATTAGGGATTACAAATGTGCCCATCGCCTCAATTATAAAAGGACACCTCCTCCCTAATTTCATCACAACTCATTGAGCCTTAAATTTCTTCCATACACTACCCATTTACATTATAAACTTACCTAGTTACATCACATAGGTTCCATTCTTCTCAAAATATCAAATATATTTCCATTAAGAGGAGATATAAAGGAAGCTCTCCAAAAAAGAGGTAATCTACTTTTCCGATTCTCTCACAATAATTTCTTATTTTAATTACTCTTCCTTTGTTGTTTCAATTACAAATTAATAACACTAGTATAAAATATATACTAAAATTTTATTATGGTTATTGAACAACCATATTCCACATTTTATCTATCCTAGGAAAAATTAAATCACCATGTGTGCCTACGTATGGCTTACCGTCTCAAAGTAGTGGTGTAATATGTTTTTCACCACCATCTTACTTTTATGGGTATAATGATATGAATAATAACTATATAATATTATTATATTATTATATATATTCAAAAATAAAATATGTACCATCCAGTTTCAAATCATTTTATAATTAAAGAAATGATACCATTGCTCGTGCGTACATACGACCTACCATCACCACGATGCGATGCGATTCATTTTGCATGATACCAATTAAAACATTATTATATAGTTGTATAAAAATAATAAATATGATATATATTATGTGAATATCATTTTCGAATGATATAAATTTGACCAAACAAATATAACTAGAACTTATTTGAGGAAATATGCCTAAGAAAATGAAGCTTTTAATACATGAATAACCAGTAATAATGAAATGTTGTTACCCAATAGATGTTAATACAATAAAATACGATATCATAAAAATTACTATGAGTTTTTAATAAGTCAATTAAATCATTAAAATCATTATACAGGAGGTTCTGATACATACAAAGGATATCATACCTAATGTAAGGGATAATTGTGCAATCTCATCATTATTTGAGATTGTTTATAGGTAAGTATTTACTGGGGAATGTTTACTATACACATACATGTTTACTAAATATATATTCAAAAATGTTATTTTTATCCTTCTAAATTTTTTTAATTTAAATTATACCTAATGGTGAATTTTTATTGAAGTGTATGAAAGGAATATTTTTTCATTTTCATTACGTGGTACTTTTTAACTTTTCTGACAAAAGTATGTGAAGAATATTTTTTTAACTTAGACATCATGAACATATTTTTATGCTTTCATAACACCTTATTTCAATAAATCATCCTTTAAATTATTTCATGTTTATTCTCAGATAAATTCTTTTCATTTAAAATAGTGATTCATTATGAGAAAATAAAATGTTTTTTTATAATAAAGGATATTTTCTTCTATAATTAATTTCATTTGTTTTATAAAAATTATTTTCCATCTAAGATTATATTATCTAAATGTGGTTATGTATCTATCACCGTTATTAATATGATTTTATTGTGTTTATGATGGAATTATATTTATAAAATTCATTTGTTTTGTATGGATTATGATGGAATGAATTTTAAGAAACCCATTCTATTCCTTGAGTTATTCTATGATGAATGATTTATGTTTTTTCGAAACACATATGTATGGTTTTCATTATGTGATGGGTTGAACCTATATCTCCCTATAAATCCTTAGGAAATGATTTATATCTCATGAGATAGAAATTACTCGAATGGAAGGTAAATCCATTTCAATAATAAAAGGATGGAACGACATGTATCTCCAGTTTAGTAATACACGACTGGAGTGAGGAGGGAACTCGGTTCAGTAATGGACATTGTTTTCTATGATGGTCTTGGAAACAATACTTAGCTATCATGGAAAGTATTTTCTATTCTTAAGTATTTTATACAATACCATGTTTTTGTCCATGCAATTTTCTCATGGTTTAAGATTCCATTATGATTTATTTCTTACCAACTACCAAGATTTATTTCCTGACTCAAGATTTGGATATTAAAATTTTATGTTTATGTTTTTTAAATTCTTATGTTTATGTTTTGGTTAATGTTTTCCATGTTTACCATTACTAATTATTTTAGCTCACCATTTTTATGTTTTATTTTCTATGGGATATAAAGAAAGGTTTTTTGCATGATAACTAAAGAGGGTGATCTTTATGGGAGATATTACAGATCTTTCACCAAGTTAGAATGATGTATTCTTGGTTTTTAAAGAAACTAACCTATTATAGTATTTGGAAATCTATTTTTGTATTTTATTAAGTATTCTAAAAAATAAATGCAATTTCCATATACTTCAATCTTGGTTCATTAGAGTTGGTACCATAGCAAAGGTATAGTCAACCTTTGGAAGCATCGATGTAAAAAGTTTAGCGAGATCCCTTGAGATATTTCTATCGATATGTCTATGGATTTCTTAAGGGTAAGTCTAAGTATAGGTTATAATCCAAGATTTTTTTTGATAATCATGAATAATGTAGGATTAAACCTAAGATGTTTAAGATTGATTGTACCCCCCTTCTTATGTTGTTTTTATAGAATTATTTTTGGCTCTCGCACTTTTCGGTTTGGGGTTTATAAAATGGGTGGAAACAAAAAGATTCATGTTAATTGAGAATATGATGGACAATGGAATCACATTCCTCAGGAGAAACCAAATGAAATGGGAGTTGGAAGGTGAAACATCGTTATTATGCCTATTCAGAAATCTCATAATATTATCAATATTATCGACATTGGTGAGTTTCCTGACCCACCTAATAAGATAAAGATGGAGTTTCATGGTGACCAAAAATGAAAAAAAATCTAATTTTCCTCATGTAAATACTAAGGGAAGAGGGAAAGAAGAGAATGTTTCAAAGGAAATGAAAAATGCTTTGGGTGAGGAAACAAACACAAAGCCAATACTTGCAATTGAAAAGGTTTAGTTAACAAAACAAATAAGGATAATGGTATTGATATGGCATTAATGATGGTTAAATGTTTTAAATGTGGAATTTATGGGAATTATGAAAATTGATTCCCTAGGGGAAAATATTATGAAAAGAATAAATATGGTCGTATGGGTAGTATTTATGTAGTAGATGATGAAGATAATATGAATGATATATGATATGAAAGAAGTTTTATGGAATAAAACAATGAATCTCAATCAATTTTTTAAGAATATAGTGGAATGATTCCATGTTTACCAATAATAATGTCGTATTTGTACATTTATGGTATTATGAAATATATAAGCATATATGGATTGTTGAACTATTTTTTTATTATGTATTTGAATGTACATGTTGAATGGTACTGAAAACCATGAAAAGTTATTCTGATATTATTAGGAAACACATTAAGGGAAGGATTACCCTTACTATACGCAGGGCCATCACTTATAAATATTTCACCTATCATAACGGTTTAAAACCATTGGTACAGCCCCTGAAAAAATTGGGTTAGGATATCCCAATGGTTTCAGAAACTGTTGGCACACTGGGAGTTTCAAAATCTCTATACCAAAGGTTTCTTGAGAACTCACTATTGTAAATTTGGGCTATATCCACGGTTCTAAACTGTGGATATAGGACCCAAAACCATGGCTATAGGTTATAGCCACGGTTTCATGAACCGTGGCTTGTATTGGCGTGGCTATAGGTCTGACCCTATATCCACGGTTTGGAACCGTGGATAGAGACCTATAGCCACGGTTTCAACCGTGACTAAAGCCCTGTAGCCAGGGTTCGAACCGTGCCTAGAGGCCTATAGCCACGGTTTTAAACCGTGGCTATAGGGTCAGCCCGATAGATGCCAGTAAAATCCACGGTCACCGTGGATATAACCATATAGCCACGGGTCCAAAAGTGGTTATATCCCTATAGCCACTGTCCAAACCGTGGCTATATCCCTATAGCCACGGTCCAAACCGTGGATATATCCCTATAGCCACGGTTCAAACTGTGGCTATAGGGATTTCCACTGCATAAACAAAACCAGCACGGTGAACCATGCTGGCTGTTAGGAGGACTTCCCCAGCACCCCCACCCATTGCTCCTGCACACCTCCCTGCCCCCTCCCCTGCCCTCCCACCTACAGACCTCATCCCTCTTCTCCCCACCTGCACACCCCTACCCCCTCTCCCTGCCCCATGCCCCCACCTGCACACCCCTCCCCCTTCCCCAGCACACCCCCTGCCCCCTCTCCCTGGCCCCTGCCCCCACCTGCACACCCCTCCCCCTGCCCCAACACACCCCCCTAGTACATCTATAAAAAACCATTTAGATGAGGTTAATAAATTCTTGTTAGTTTTAGAAAATATTAATGTTTATGTAGATGATGAGGCTCCAGAAATGATCATATTAATAACTCTTGAAATAGATATAGAACACTTGTTACGACCATGATGTATGGTTGAGTCTATTTAACATTGGAAGATATAAAATCAGCCCATCTGTCTAAGGAATTGCATTCTAGAACAAAAATAAAAGGTGAGGATAAGAGTTTTTCACAAGGGGGAGACCTTAAAATAAAGGTAAGAAAAAACAATTCAGTAGGAAAAAAATAAGATTAATAAATAACCCAAATTTAGGACAAGCTCTATGAATAGAAAAGTAATATTTTTTCACTATGGTAAACCTAGGCACATTAAGCCCGAGCGTAGGAAACTCATGTGTGATTTGGAATCCAAACAGCCCACTAACCTGTATTTTCTGGTTGATTCAGGCTTTGACATTTGTTTAAATCTTGAATGTGTCCATTTATACACTCAATCAAGAGTGGGTCCTAGACTCTAGTTGTTCTTTTCATATTTTCCAATAGAGAGAGTCATTTTTAGAGCTAGTCAAAAAGAGAGAATTAGATTCATTCTTAGGAAGAAATAATAGGTGCAAGGTTGAGGGAATATGATCCATTATTATAGAGTTAGATAATCAAACCATCATCACCTTACTTAATGTATGGTGGGTCCCTATCCTTTAATGAAATATAATCTCCTTAGCGGTCCCCACTCCTCTTGCAGACCCCCTCCCCCCTACATCCCCCACCCCCTGTAAAGCCCCCCTGGACAGCCCCCCCCCCCCCCCCCAAATAGCCCCCACCCTCTCCCCTGCACAACCCACCCCCCTGCAGCCCCCTCCCCCCAGCAATGCCTCCCCTAGACAGCACCCCTCCCCCCCTATTGGGTTGAGAGGGAACTATATGTTTGTTGTTGGGATTTGGGTGAGGGTTCTGGTTGTTGGACTTGGGGGTTTTATTGAGGTGATGTTGGATGGGGTTGGGATACTATTGTTAGTGCAGGGTTTAGATGTGTGTACATGGAGTGTCTTGGATCTGGTGAAGTCTGAGGTTGTGCCTTCCATTTTTATGTCTTTGGTTTCTGGACTCGTGAGGTCATTGGATATTGTTTCATGTGGTTGGAGTTGGTTGTAGGTGGCTTTGTGGTACCTACAGGTGTGGTTTCATGTGTTGTGGGACACTCTTCTTATCAGGCCTTCAACCAGTTATTGGTAGCCTTGATTTTATGGTATTGGGGTCTCTGGACGGAGCTACTGGTGCTGCTATCAATGGGTATTCTGTAGGGTAGAGGGGATGTGTTGGCGGTGCAGCTGTTGTGATGCGTGGGATGGTTGTTGGCTTCCGTTGTTACTGGTTGCCTTTCCTTCCACTGGTTTCTCGTCGAGGCGTGGAGCATGCTAGTTTTGGAGCATCTTGAAGTGGATTTGATGGTTTTTGTGGGTTTTTGGGTTTTTTTTTCTGGTGTTGGTCTCAGATATCTTTGGTTGGGTTCTCATTATAGGCTGCATCTGGTGCATCTTAGTGTGGCCGTGTAAAGACCCGTAAAATTCAAGGGAAATTTTTTCTTAATTTTCTTTGGAATTTTACAAGAGCGCGGTTTCTGACGGCACCTGATTCCGAGGCCCGGAGTGCCTGGAATCAATTTCCGAAGTTTGGCTCGGGTACGTTCAGTGAACGAACGAGCGGGAATTTCTAACTTTTGATCCGGTGCTTGGAATTGAAATCCGAGGACACCGATGAACTCGCAGCGCCGATATTTTCTTAAGAACGCCTATTCCGGAGTTGCGTTTACACGAGGAAAGTTGTAAAATAAATTGGGAATGTTAAAATAAAAATTTAACATTCAATTTTTATTTTTACTTTTCCTCAAGTGTTTTTATCCATTGAATGGAAGTTGGGTAACTACCCAACATCCCTTGGGAGATTAAGAGGGTGGTGGGGCCCACACGAACCCCACCCCTTCATATCCTCTAACCCCCCAACTCACATTAAATGATGTGAACTTGAGTTATAACTTATGTCATTAATAAGTGAGTTTAATTTGAGTTTTGAAATTCAAACTCTTGAATTTCAAAGGTTGGTGTTGTGTTAATAAATTAAGTGTGAGCTTAATTTATTATTTTGGTTAGTCTCTTGTTTCTTGAGAGGATTTGAGAGCTTTTCCTTATTCTTCAAACTTTGACGAAGAACGCACAAGCTTGATGAAGAACGCTCAAGCTCCGACGAAGAACGCCGCTCCTCTCTTCTTCGTCATCTGTGTCAACGAAAGGGAACGCCGCTTCCTCCCCGGACTTCCTTCGTCGGCATACGAAGATTCGCCAACGACGTATCTCTTCGTCATCGGATTTGACGAACGACTACCGCGACGCCCGACCTCCCCGACGTTGTCTTCCGCGGGACGTTGACAAATCTTCGAACTTATACCCAAGGTAGGGGTTTGTTGTTGTTTTAATTAATTATTTCCGTTCTTGGTTCTAGCTTGACGAACTTCGAGAATAAATGATTAAATGTTATCATTAACGAGAGGGGGGTCACACCGCACAAACACGGCCGAACCCCTCTCCTTTGTTCTTGATTGTTTCCTGCGGATGGAACGAGATGACGTGGTGTCGTCGCACCACGCGGGAATCGCACGGCAATTATTGCGCGATGCCGTCGCGCCGCACCGTGGAAAGAATTTCATTGCCAAGACGCGGTCGGGCCATGTCGAAGGAAAACCGAAGGCGCCGCGGCCAGAGCGGGGCCGCGGCGGAGGGGCGCGGTGCCGTCGCACCGCGCCAGACGATGAAGGTCGCGGCCGGTTCTGGGATGCGGCGGAACGAGAAGACCGGCGGCCAGCCGGGCCGCCGGTGTCGAAAGCCGGAAGGGGGACCGGCCTTTGCCGGTCCCGTTGAGAAAGAACCGGCCGGCCAGGTCGGGCCGGCCGGACGGGAGGAAACCGGGGGAAATAATTTCCCCCGGCCAGCCTTAATGGCCCCCCATTGTGAGGGGGGCCGGTTTCACAAAGGGGGGCAGGCGGCCCCCCGTTTTCCAGCAGCTCGGCCTTCGGCCGAGCTGGCAGCGTGCCCAGCGCGCTGGCTTGCGCCGAACCGGCGCGCCTGGCCGGGCCGTTCCGGGTCGGGTCGACCCTGTCCGGGGCGGGTCGACCCGGTTCGGGCCAATCGGGGGGTCTCGGGCCGGGACGGCCCGGGCCCGAAACCCCCGTTACCGAGCGGTTAGGATTCAAATGCCCAGAACTCGGGCTGCATACATCCGATCGACGAACCGTCAGTTGCGTGGCGATCCTTGGATCGAGACGGTCGTTTCGGTATACTATACTCAAGGCGCACCTTCCTTTTCAGGAGCCTACGTGGTTAAAACTCCGTAGTTAAGCGTGCTTGGCCTAGAGTAGTGATCAGGATGGGTGACCTCCTGGGAAGTTCCCAGGGTGGGTGTGAGACGGAAAGGCTGATATCTTTCAGTCTGGACGTCCGTTTGACTAACCGTCATTGGCGATGCGATCCTTGGATCGAGACGGTCGATTTGGTTTATCGCACTCAAAGTTTCGGAATACTTTGAGTTCGGCCGGGTTGGTTCGTTCACGAAACCAACCGGGCCTTCGGAGCGGAAACACTCATATCTTGAGCTACGGACGTCCGATTGACGTGTTGTCAGCTCTGTTGTTTTCCTCTTAGTGAGACGGTTCTTTTGGCATACTACGCCCGAGGTTTGGACGCAGGTGGAGTACGGTCGGGTTGGTTTTGCCTTAAAAACCAACCGGGCCCCGGGGACGAAAATGCCAATAACTCACAGACCGGGCGTCCGATCGACGCGTCGTCTGTTGCGTTGAGTTCCTGTTGACGATACGGAACTTTTGGATACATAAACTCTGGACTTTGTGACAGTTGATGTATCAGCCTCTCGGCTCGTGGAGCGGACCCTCCCGAACGAGCTTGCTGTGTGCGGGAACCCTAGTGTTGGCTGCGACTGTGACTGATACTGCTACTGCTAATGCTACTGTGACTGCGACGATGACAGTACTGAGATCCTGTGTGGATTCGACGACGACGACTACAGCACTCAGCGATCCTACGTGGATCAGTGCTACAGGTCCTGTGTGGGCCCGATCCTGTGTGGGTCCAATCCTGTGTGGGTCTTTGCGCTCAGCGGTCCTGTGTGAACCAGCGCCTACAGGTCCTGTGTGGGCCCGATCCTGTGTGGGTCTTTGCGGTGATTATCTACAGGTCCTGTGTGGGCCCGATCCTCTGTGGGTCTTTGCGGTGTTTATCTACAGGTCCTACGTGGGCCCGATCCTGTGTGGGTCTTTTGCGGGGGTTAGTTACCTATCGATCCTTCGTGGGTCCGACGACTTAGATGGATCAGAGATCGTCTTTATCGTCCTTTGAAGAAGTATACCAGTGTGAGCTGAATCCTATTGCTTTCCTGTGTGGAATACGTTTACTTTCCTGTGTGGATTACGTTTTGCTTTCCTGTGTGGAATACGTTTACTTTCCTGGGTGGACTGAGTTGTACTTGGGCTCGGAGGTTGGAGTGTATTTGAAATTGATGACTTAGGTATATGTATGGGCATATACCTAAGCAGTGTCGGTTGTTACTTCGTGATTGTACCTTTCTTTGTGGTTTATCCTTTGTGGATTTTTGAGAGACCTTCAGGGGTCTCGGGGTCCCTACTGAGTAGCTTATACTCACCCCTGCACGGGCTTTGCCCGCACTACGTTGTGTTGGTTGCAGACGACGGACAACGTTGATCTTAGCTGAGGCTTGCAGAGCAGGACGGTAACTGGAGGTGGACCTCTGGGCGGGACGTGTTCGGAGCGGACGGCGGGACCCATGGAGCAGTGGAGCTATCTGTACCCACCCTTCAGGTGGGATTTCCAGTGGACAGCTCGGTGTAGCGGCTTTTACTTTTTAGTTGTTGTTTTCCCTTTCGAGTTGTACTTTACATTCAGTTTGGGTTTGTATACTGGCCCTTTTACTTTTCCGCACCTTCAGTTGTACTCTGTTTTTACTTAGTGTTTACTTTCCGCTTGCTTACTCAGTGGTGTTTCTTTACTTTATAAAGGCAATGCCTTCCCTTTTTACCGGAATTTACGCCTTGGTGCTAGTCACCAGCCCCTGGCCTATGGAAGGCGGGCTTGGGGTAGTCACGGCACGGACCCCGAGGGCGGGTCGTGACAAATTGGTATCAGAGGAGTTCGGTTCTACCGTGAACTCTGATCTTTTCTATGTGAAGCAATAATGTTTAACGTATTGAGTGTGGTTATCAGTCCAGGGAGTCCAGTTTTGGTGCGGCGGCCGATGTATCTGTACACCAGGACCCTGACTTCTGATTTCCGACTTAATGCACGAAAACATTGATTGCGTGTGTGTTTCAAAGTTTTCTTTGTGATTTCTTTGTGTCAGCTCACCAGGTATACTGTTTGACCGTGGCGCACCTGTTTCCTTTCAGGATGGCCCCACAACGGCAGCCAGCTAGGGTTCCGAGAGTCAAGCGTGACGACTGCCCACCCAGCGATGAGGCCTCGGTGCAGGGCCCTTTGTCAGCAGTGGCACCGGCGGTAGCACTACCCGCCGAGCCATCGATACTTCCAGCGCCAGCCGCTGACGATGCACGTCACCTCAGTGCACTGCATGAGTTTCAGCGCCAGCGACCACCCGGGTTTCGAGGGGAGACAGATCCCCAGGCAGCAGAGGACTGGCTGGAGGCAGTGGTATGTGTGTTTAGGCTAGTGAGGACACCAGCAGACCTCATGGTGATTCTCGCTGCGAGCCTACTTCACGCAGCAGCAGGACGATGGTGGAGCTTGATGCTCCCGGTGCATGATGAGGCATATCTACTTTGGATGGACTTTGAGAGCCTCTTCCGCTCGGAGTTCGTCCCAGCCACCCTTAGTGCGGTGCGTATCCATGAGCTTCTTCAGCTGCGGCATGGCAGCATGACGGTCGCTCAGTACTCGGCGAGATTTACCGATCTCTCGCGCTACTCGACCGACATGGTACGGGACCCATTCTTCCGGGCCCGGACCTTCGAGCAGGGTTTGAGACACGAGATCAGGGCATCGCTGATCTCCCTCAGCATACCGACTCAGACAGAAGTACTGGAGAGGGCCCTTTTGATTGAGAGCTTCCTTGCTGAGTCTACACCAGCGCAGCGACCCACCGTAGGGCGGCACGTGGTAGAGTCATCGGCAGCAGGCAGTCGACGGATGACTCAGGGGTCCAGACAGACCAGAACTTCAGGCAGACGACCTCAGGACACTAGCTCAGCAGTGCGGGGCACACAGCGCGGAGCCAGTCTTTTGAGTGGAAGACAGTGCTATGCATGCGGCGGGCAGGGCCACATGGCTCGTGACTGCCCGACCCGCCATGCAGAGGAGCAGCAGACGGTTGAGGAACCACCTAGGCAGAGGCAGAGGTTCGACCGTGGTAGTCCGCAGGGAGCAGGAGGATGAGGCAGAGGAGCTGGCCGAGCAGTAGGTGGTGGGCGACGCTTCGAGGATCTACCACCACCACCACCAGGAGGTCCACCCCGACCTCAGGGGAGAGCACAGCTTCAGGCAGCTGAAGCTTACGATCATGGAGCTCCGGAAGCGGGTGGACTAGTGCGGGACTAGCTCCAGGCATAGAGGCCTTTTCCCATAATGCCTCTAGCTTTGTAGATTGTGTTGCCTTGTGTCCTTGTACTTTAAGTTGAAGTAATAAAAGTTACTTGCCTTGGTGACTTTTGTTTTCTTGTCTTTTGTTTGTTTTTACTAAGAGGTGCCGGTTAAAAACTGTTGACTTGACCCTCACTTGCGAGATTCTTACTGGAGGAAAACCCAGTGACCACACACTGATGCCGATAGTGTGACTCAACCCTTGGAGGCGAGAGTAACGGTTGGATCTCTTGGTAGCAGCGTCGAGGCCTTACGACGTCATCCATGCCATGAATTAACTAATCATGATGGGATTGACTGTTCTACGCAAGGAACGTGGTTCATCGAGGGGATGAGACCTGATTTCACTTTTCGGCAAAGGAGAAATCTTTGCAGCTTCGCCGTACGTTAAGGAGGAAGGGGAAACCCTTCGTGTGGTCAGACAGATGTCAGCAGAGCTTCTAGGAGCTGAGACAGAGGTTGACTAGCGCACCTATCTTGAGGTTGCCTAAGGAGGGAGTAGGGTACGTAGTTTACTGCGATGCATCAGGGACCAGACTCGGTTATGTCCTGGTACAGGAGCGGACAATGATCGCCTATAGATCACATCAGTTGAGGCCGCATGAGCAGAACTACGCTACCCATGACCTGGAGTTAGCAGCAGTGGTCTTCGCTCTGAAGACATGGCGACACTATCTGATGGGTGAGCGCTTTACAGCCTTTCACCCTCAGACGGATGGTCAGACGGAGAGGACCATTCAGACTCTCGAGGACATGCTCCGCGCATGCGTCCTCGACTTTGGTCGTATTTGGGAGGACCATCTACCCTTGGTGGAGTTTGCGTACAACAACAGCTACCACTCCGCCATCGGGATGGCACCGTACGAGGCATTGTCCGACCGACCTTGTAGATCTCCTTTGTGCTGGACAGACCCTGGGTAGTCAGCACTTGTGGGACCGGAGATGGTCCAGGCCACGATAGAGAAGGTCCAGGTCATCCAGGAGCGGATGAGGACAGCTCAGAGCCGGCAGAAGTCATACGCTGACAGGAGGCGGAGGCCACTAGTGTTCGAGGATGGCGACCACGTCTTCTTGCGGGTCTCACCTCGACGTGGTATTCGGAGATTTGGCCGAGGTGGCAAGTTATCTCCACGCTTCATCGGACCCTTCCAGGTCCTCAGCAGGATTGGAGAGGTAGCTTATCGCATGGCTCTACCACCTCAGTTGGACTGGGTGCACGACGTCTTCCACGTATCTCAGCTGAGGAGATACGTGCACGACCCGACGCATATCATTGACCATGGGGAGCTTGACGTTGACGATGGGGTGACTTTTACGGAGGTCCCAGTGGAGATAGAGGATCAACTGGAGCGGGTCCTACGTGGGCAATCGATTCCTCTTGTGCGCATCAGATGGCAGCACGGGAATCTCCAGGAGAGCACATGGGAGCGGGAGGCTCAGATGCGTGTTCGGTACCCTCATTTGTTTCCCTAGTTTTTTATGTATCTTTACGGGGACGTAAAGCCCTGAGGTGGGAGTAATATAAAGACCCGTAAAATTCAAGGGAAATTTTTTCTTAATTTTCTTTGGAATTTTACAAGAGCACGGTTTCTGACGGCACCTGATTCCGAGGCCCGGAGTGCCTGGAATCAATTTCCGAAGTTTGGCTCGGGTACGTTCAGTGAACGAACGAGCGGGAATTTCTAACTTTTGATCCGGTGCTCGGAATTGAAATCCGAGGACACCGATGAACTCGCAGCGCCGATATTTTCTTAAGAACGCCTATTCCGAAGTTGCATTTACACGAGGAAAGTTGTAAAATAAATTGGGTATGTTAAAATAAAAATTTAACATTCAATTTTTATTTTTAATTTTCCTCAAGTGTTTTTATCCATTGAATGGAAGTTGGGTAACTACCCAACATCCCTTGGGAGATTAAGAGGGTGGTGGGGCCCACACGAACCCCACCCCTTCATATCCTCTAACCCCCCAACTCACATTAAATGATGTGAACTTGAGTTATAACTTATGTCATTAATAAGTGAGTTTAATTTGAGTTTTGAAATTCAAACTCTTGAATTTCAAATGTTGGTGTTGTGTTAATAAATTAAGTGTGAGCTTAATTTATTATTTTGGTTAGTCTCTTGTTTCTTGAGAGGATTTGAGAGCTTTTCCTTATTCTTCAAACTTTGACGAAGAACGCACAAGCTTGATGAAGAACGCTCAAGCTCCGACGAAGAACGCCGCTCCTCTCTTCTTCGTCATCTGTGTCAACGAAAGGGAACGCCGCTTCCTCCTCGGACTTCCTTCGTCGGCATACGAAGATTCTCCAACGACGTATCTCTTCGTCATCGGATTTGACGAACGACTACCGCGACGCCCGACCTCCCCGACGTTGTCTTCCGCGGGACGTTGACAAATCTTCGAACTTATACCCAAGGTAGGGGTTTGTTGTTGTTTTAATTAATTATTTCCGTTCTTGGTTCTAGCTTGACGAACTTCGAGAATAAACGATTAAATGTTATCATTAACGAGAGGGGGGTCGGACCGCACAAACCCGGCCGAACCCCTCTCCTTTGTTCTTGATTGTTTCCTACGGATGGAACGAGATGACGTGGTGTCGTCGCACCACGCGGGAATCGCACGACAATTATTGCGCGATGCCGTCGCGCCGCACCGTGGAAAGAATTTCATTGACAAGACGCTGTCGGGCCATGTCGAAGGAAAACCGAAGGCGCCGCGGCCAGAGCGGGGCCGCGGCGGAGGGGCGCGGTGCCGTCGCACCGCGCCGGACGATGAATGCCACGGCCGGTTCCGGGACGCGGCGGAACGAGAAGACCGGCGGCCAGCCGGGCCGCCGGTGTCGAAAGCCGGAAGGGGGACCGGCCTTTGCCGGTCCCGTTGAGAAAGAACCGGCCGGCCAGGTCGGGCCGGCCGGACGAGAGAAAACCGGGGGAAATAATTTCCCCCGGCCAGCCTTAATGGCCCCCCATTGTGAGGGGGGCCGGTTTCACAAAGGGGGGCAGGCGGCCCCCCGTTTTACAGCAGCTCGGCCTTCGGCCGAGCTGGCAGCATGCCCAGCGCGCTGGCTTGCGCCGAACCGGCGCGCCTGGCCGGGCCGTTCCGGGTCGGGTCGACCCTGTCCGGGGCGGGTCGACCCGGTTCGGGCCAACCGGGGGGTCTCGGGCCGGGACGGCCCGGGCCCGAAACCCCCGTTACCGAGCGGTTTGGATTCAAATGCCCAGAACTCGGGCTGCAGACATCCGATCGATGAACCGTCAGTTGCGTGGCGATCCTTGGATCGAGACGGTCATTTCGGTATACTATACTCAATGCGCACCTTCCTTTTCGGGAGCCTACGTGGTTAAAACTCCGTAGTTAAGCGTGCTTGGCCTAGAGTAGTGATCAGGATGGGTGACCTCCTGGGAAGTTCCCAGGGTGGGTGTGAGACGGAAAGGCTGATATCTTTCAGTCTGGACGTCCGTTTGACGAACCGTCAGTGGCGATGCGATCCTTGGATCGAGACGGTCGATTTGGTTTATCGCACTCAAAGTTTCAGAATACTTTGAGTTCGGCCGGGTTGGTTCGTTCACGAAACCAACCGGGCCTTCGGAGCGGAAACACTCATATCTTGAGCTACGGACGTCCGATTGACGTGTCGTCAGCTCTGTTGTTTTCCTGTTAGTGAGACGGTTCTTTTGGCATACTCCGCCCGAGGTTTGGACGCAGGTTGAGTACGGTCGAGTTGGTTTTTCCTTAAAAACCAACCGGGCCCCGGGGACGAAAATGCCAATAACTCGCAGACCGGGCGTCCGATCGACGCGCCGTCTGTTGCGTTGAGTTCCTGTTGACGATACGGAACTTTTGGATATATAAACTCTGGACTTTGTGACAGTTGATGTATCAGCCTCTCGGCTCGTGGAGCGGACCCTCCCGAACGAGCTTGCTGTGTGCGGGAACCCTAGTGTTGGCTGCGACTGTGACTCATACTCCTACTGCTAATGGTATTGTGACTGCGACGACGACAGTACTGAGATCCTGTGTGGATTCGACGACGACGACTACAGCACTCAGCGATCCTACGTGGATCAGTGCTACAGGTCCTGTGTGGGCCCGATCCTGTGTGGGTCCAATCCTGTGTGGGTCTTTGCGCTCAGCGGTCCTGTGTGAACCAGCGCCTACAGGTCCTGTGTGGGCCCGATCCTGTGTGGGTCTTTGCGGTGATTATCTACAGGTCCTGGGTGGGCCCGATCCTGTGTGGGTCTTTGCGGTGTTTATCTACAGGTCCTACGTGGGCCCGATCCTGTGTGGGTCTTTTGTGGGGGTTAGTTACCTATCGATCCTTCGTGGGTCCGACGACTTAGATGGATCAGAGATCGTCTTTATCGTCCTTTGAAGAAGTATACCAGTGTGAGCTGAATCCTATTGCTTTCCTGTGTGGAATACGTTTACTTTCCTGTGTGGATTACGTTTTTCTTTCCTGTGTGGAATACGTTTACTTTCCTGTGTGGACTGAGTTGTACTTGGGCTCGGAGGTTGGAGCGTATTTGAAATTGATGACTTAGGTATATGTATGGGCATATACCTAAGCAGTGTCGGTTGTTACTTCGTGATTGTACCTTTCTTTGTGGTTTATCCTTTGTGGATTTTTGAGAGACCTTCAGGGGTCTCGGGGTCCCTACTGAGTAGCTTATACTCACCCCTGCACGGGCTTTGCCTGCACTACGTTGTGTTGGTTGCAGACGACGGACAGCGTTGATCTTAGCTGAGGCTTGCAGAGCAGGACGGTAACTGGAGGTGGACCTCTGGGCGGGACGTGTTCGGAGCGGACGGCGGGACCCATGGAGCAGTGGAGCTATCTGTACCCACCCTTCAGGTGGGATTTCCAGTGGACAGCTCGGTGTAGCGGCTTTTACTTTTTAGTTGTTGTTTTCCCTTTCGAGTTGTACTTTACTTTCAGTTTGGGTTTGTATACTGGCCCTTTTACTTTTCCGCACCTTCAGTTGTACTCTGTTTTTACTTAGTGTTTACTTTCCGCTTGCTTACTCAGTGGTGTTTGTTTACTTTATAAAGGCAATGCCTTCCCTTTTTACCGGAATTTACGCCTTGGTGCTAGTCGCCAGCCCCTGGCCTATGGAAGGCGGGCTTGGGGTAGTCACGGCACGGACCCCGAGGGCGGGTCGTGACAGGCCGACCCATAGAGGTGTGTTCCTCTAGTTTGGCAGGTGCTATTGTGGATTAATGCTTCCTCCTTGGTCATTGTTTTCTTCTTGCAGGTCTTATGGATGCCCTTGTGCTGGATGCAGGCTCAGTTGGAGTGGGATTCCCTTGAATGGTATTTGGTTTAGGCATCTAGTTGTGAGGCTTGGTCTTTTTTCTTGGTTTTTCATTGGGTAGGCTATAGTATTTTGCAATGTTTCTTGTCTGGAAATTTTATTTGATGGTTTCTGATTTGATGGTTTGGATGGTTTTCTTGGTGCAGGTGGTTTCTTGATGGGGCATGTGGATGCTGTGTGTCTCTTGGTTAGTGAGGTTGCATGTTGTATTTTTTATAGTAGGTTTCTAGGAGAATTTGGGTTGTGGCTTGCTTCTAGTGTGCTCGTGGATTGGTGGGGTGAAGGGAATAGCATGCCTACTCTCCTAGGTTTTCTATAGGTTCTTGGGAATTCCTTGGTCATTGATTAGTGGTCGTGCTAGGGATGGCGTGGGATAAGGTTTCCAGTGGTGCTTGGTTGTTGATGGATGGAGGAGTGGAGTTGGCTGGTTTAAGGTTTATATTAGGACGGTTTGGGAGTAGTTTGGTTAGAGGTCTATTGGGTGGGCATCAGCTGGTTTTCAGGTTGCTTTGCATGGGGCTGGTCTTTACTGGGTTCAGTGGTCAGGTGTCATGGGTGGGATAGAGTTGTTCTTTTTTTTCACATGGTAAAAGTTCTTGTCGGTTATTTTTTTTATTTGGTGCGATATAGGCTCATATGGACTGGTGTGTGGGAGTGGTTTCTTATTAGTGGTTAGGGGCTGGTCATTGATTGGGGGGATTCCAGTTTCTTTTCTTGTTGCTACTTTATTGGGATTCGAGTGGAGCTTTCTTGGCTGGTGTTTCATGAGTGATTGTGTGCATCTGTGTGTGTGTGAGTGAGTGGATTGGGTAGTGTCAGTGGTTGGTGGTGTGTTAGAGTGTGCGTTTATCGGTTTGGTTGATATTGATTCTGAGTTTGGATTTCAGTTTGGTTGGCTTGTTCCTTTTGGGAATCTTATTTTCACTTGTAGGTCTTTCTGGCTGGGTTCATGGGTTTTTCTGTCGCTACTTTCTAGTAGTTCCTAGTTGATGTATCTATATTGCTCAAGTGCCACTAGATGGGAGGGGGATCCACCCTGTCTCATGTTAGTTTTGTGTGTGCCCATATCCTACTGGATGTGATTAACGGTGGTGCTAGTTGCCTCTCCTGGAGTATGGAAGGGCTTGGGGCGGCTCTTAGATGTTCTCTTATTCCCTAGTTTCTGTTAATGGTGCTTGCAGTCTATGACATCTTGGTTATTTCATCATGATGTCATGGTTTTGTTAGTATTTTTTTCTGCATTCATGGATATTGCTTTTCCAATTTGGAAGTGAACCTCACCATCTAGTTTCTGTTTGGTTGGACATCGTAGGGTCTCATGTTCTCTTATTTTCTTGGTTTCTTGGTGTTTAATGGGCACTTTTCTTGGTTTCCATGTCTTTATATGGTTGAGCTATGAATTTGGGTTCTTGGGTCAACTATCGTTTCACCTTTGATTGATCTGTTGCAATTCATCTTTTCATTGATATGTAGAGTACTATTTTTCCTTGCAAAAAAACAAAAAAAACTTAAAACTCTTAAAAACCCTAAAAAAATCTAAAAACCATAAAACACTTTAAAATTGAAGGTGTAAGGGGGCTGGTGTGGGCTGGATGTGGCTGGAGCAGGGCCAAATCACGGCATTACTGCGGCATGACCGCGGCGTGATAGCGGCGTGTTGGCCCGGTCCAGCGACATCCGCGGGCAACATCTTCCGGCCAGGAGAGAAGGGAGAAGGTGGAGGCTGGAATGCTGGTGGAAGGGGGGCTGGTTGCAGGTGCTGCGGGGATGGTGCGGGCTGATTCGAAGGTGGCAGGGGGGGCTGTTGCGGGCTGGAATGTTGGTGGCAGTGGGTTGAAATGAAGGTGGAAGGGGGGTGGTGTGGGCTGGATGTGGCTGGAGCATGGCCAAATCACAAAATTACCACGGTGTGACCGCGATGTGATCACGGTGTGACCGCGGCATGACCGCGACATGACCGTTGCATGACCGCGACGTGTTGGCCCGGTCCAGCGACATCCGAAGGGCAGCATCTTTCGGCCAGGAGCGAAGGGAGAGGGAGGAGGCGTGGCAATTGAATTGCGAAAACCAAAAACATGCTAATATATGGTATTATACAAAAAATTCCAATCAAATTAACTACACTAATCAAAAAACATACTAATATGACTAGAACTAAATCAAACATCATCAAGCCAATTTGAGTAAAGTGGAACCAAACCAAATGGTTTTGAAAAAGATAAAACTGAACCAAACTGAAAACAATGTAACCAAACTAACTCAAACCAATCAAAACTGACTTCAATAAAGCAAAATTGAGCATGCAAAAAATGAAGCTAATGAAACATTCCTGATTGGATCTAAAATTAATTTATTTGAACCGAATAGCCCCAAATCGAACAAAATGAACCTATTAAAAATGACATAAACAAAAAAAAACGAACCCAATAAAAAATAACTTAGCAACCCTAACTTGGCCCCAACTGAACCAAGGAGTCGGGCCTTATGATTAACTTTTAGGACTTATTCCCATAGGTTGAGAGGATATCCCAGTCATGTGGTGCTTCACCATCCTCAACAAAATCCCAAATGCACTGCAAAAAGATAGGGAACCCAAAAATCACAAAAACCCAAATTAAAATTGAGCCAAAGAATAAAAATGGAAGAATCCTTACCTGAATCTGATGTTGAACTCACTTCCTTCTATGTTGGTGGGAAGAATCGACCTCATCATAAGTAACCACCTGTAAGTAAATAATAGGAAAAGAGTGATATATAACAACTTCAGATTCATATGTGATCAATGTGTCAACTGTACATGATAAATGATACATAACTCCATAATCAAAAATGAACAAAGAATATTCAGATTGATATGTAAATCAATACTAAATAATGAAAATCAAGACAATACACAATCCCCCCCCTACACACACCCCTCCCCTACCCCTTGCCCCCCACCTGCACACCCCATGCCCCCTCCCCTACCCTCCCACCTACACACCCCCTCCCCCTACCCCCCCCCCCCCCCCCACCTGCCCCCCCCCCACCTGCACACACCCCTCCCCCTGCCCCAACACACCCCCCTGCCCCCACCTGCACACCCCCCTGCCCCCTCTCCCTGCCCCCTGCCCCCCACCTGCCTCCCCCCCACTTACACACACCCCTCCCCCTGCCCCAGCACACCCCCTGCCCCCCACCTACACACCCCCTGCCCCCTTCCCCCCACCTGCACACCCCCCTGCCCTTCCCCTTCCCTCCCACCTACACACCCCCTCCCCCTGCCCCCCACCTGCCCCCCGACCAGCACACAGTCCTAGAGAATCACACAACATAAATCATTAGCACAAAGGTTCACCCAACAACTCTCATATGATATAAAATTCCCCATAGCATCCCATTACAATGAAATTTAAACCAATACGCCACAATAATGAAAATAAAGACAATACACAAGACACGATCATAATGAAAAGCAACCAATGGATCAACTTATCACTTAAGAAGGATTACAGTTAGTATTCAATGTATTGGATATATTATAAACTTCAATAGAACACTAGTGGCATTGTAACATGGTACTACACTACTAACTGAGCACTATATGTGAGGTCTTTCATCAAAGTAAGCTTGCAAAGATGTAAACGATAAGACCCTCTAGCTAAGCTAAGCTTGAAAGGTTAAAAGATAGCATGGATAATTAGCTAAATAAATTGGATCCAGTAAATCAACAACATTTCAAAAATACAACGAGGCAGAAAAACATGCAGTTATGATGAAATGGAGATAGCTGAAGCTATTCAGGGATTTATAAGACATAGACGGTGCTTTGACCATCAATTACAATTAGAAAAATAGTCATTCTCTAACACTCCACATCGCTACTCTTAACTAGTATTAAACATAATACTAAGAAACACAAAAATAAACAAAGGGTATGCCATGAATTTCCTCTCTCCCAACAGCTACTCCTCGTCCTCCTACAAAACAGAGATTCAAATAAATGCAAGACACCATGAAACACACATAGCTTAGGTTATCAAAAACCTTTTTGCTGCCATCTTCTTTGTCTTCATCTTCATCAGGGACCTCTTATTTTGTCTTGTCTGAATCTTCATCCTCGCCCTTTCTTGCTCCCTGTCCCTTGCTTTCTCAGGTTAATGTGTTTACTGAATTTGGAGTTTTCATTTATAGAATTGAAATATCTAATCTATTATTGCACTTTCGTCTACTGAATTTGAATACATGGCCTTAACTGAGGTAGTTAAAGAAACTTATCGATTGAGAAGTCATGACAGTAGGGATATATCTAATACTATACATAGTTAGCTTAAGGTAGATCTACAGGTTAGTAGTCATTCTCATTCCCAATAATATATGGTAAATATTAATGATATTGATCAAAAAAGTAGTGTAATCAGATGCATGTAACTCTTCATACATTACCAATACAAAAATATAATTTACATCAAAAGTGAGTCTCAATATCAGTATCATCAAAATCATGATAACCCTCATCCACACCTCCTACAGAAACACCATCACCACCTCTCACACCACCAACATAATCTTCGGCATCTGCATCCGAACCGGCACCAGCACCGGGTCTAGCACGAGGTCTGGCTCCGGCTCCGATAGAAGAATCTACATTAGCTGAACGCATCGACATCAAAAAGGAATCAACCATTGCAGCTGATTCTGGTGGAAGTGTAGAAGAAAGGGCAGAAATAAATTTCATCAAATTTGCAGTTATGACATGTTCTGACTTTTGAATTGCTCTTTGATTGCAGCATTCATTTTTTCCACTGTGACAAAACCAGAATAGGTACCTGAAGAAACGTTAGTAGACCAGTATCGAGATGGTACAATCTTCTTCCCAGGTCGACAACGCACTCTACCTTGATGCTAATCTCCTAATACCTGATGTAGATGATCGTTTGGGCCCAAATTGTCAGGTTCTTTTTCCTCCAATGCCTCTAAAGAATTATGTTTATTGATATATAACATAAATTAAAATGATAAAATAATATAAGGAATTAAATTCAGTAAAAATCAAAGAAATATAAATATACTTACAATCGCCTTCTCGGTGTCGGGATTTGGGACAGTACCATCTTTCTTTTTCCGGCTTGTGCAAAAAAAAAGTTGAGTGAGGAATGAAACCCTCGATATTCGATGCCTTTTTTTGAAAAAAACAAAGAAGTAAATCAAAATTGGAAGTTAAAAAAATTACACTAAACAAAGATAAATATTTTAAATGTTAAATTACATGTGTATGCTCATGACCTGGTAATGAAGCGTGTCCGCGAGTATAAATGTGTTTCATTGAACTCTTGTTTGTTTTATTTCTTTTTGATTTCTCCTATAAAAAAATAATTATATAAATTCATCAACATAAATAAAACAAGTAATTTTAAATCGTTTTCAAATAAATAAATGAATATATATATATAAATTTATCAAACACTTTAAACGCTGGACTCTTCCAATAGTTGATCATCTCTTTATATTGTGATATTGGGCAATCTTGAATCACCGGTACTTCTTCATGCTTTGTACCAACTCTCTTTTTACAAACAATATATAAATCATACTTGTAGGCTCGCCACATTTCACCTAAATCCATTATCCTTGCAGCCTTTGCATTTTTTCCATGAGGAAAATTATATCGAAGCTGCAATGGACATAATATTTGTTATGAAAATATTATAAATTTATATATATATATCTATAAAGGGTGATTAAAATTACTTACCCAAATCTATTCCCAGGCTTTGTCCTTTATTTTTTGTCCAACTGCCTTCCAACTTATCAGTTGAGCCGGAATGATATTCATGTGTCTAGCAAGTGTTCCCATAAAACTTTTACATTCCATGCCATTTTTATTAATTATAGCATTGTCCTCATTGTAATCAACTATGATTTGCGTGTTCCAATTCCAAACCTCGTGCATTTTTGTGCGGCCTCGTCGTCCGGTAGAGGCTGGAGCTAATCATGATACCAAACATAAAAGAAAATAATATATATGAATTTATCATTAATCGATAATAGTAATGTTTAATCAAATACCAGTAGATGGTGGATCTTCTGACCCCTGAAGTGCTGCGTCTGGAGGGGGGAAGCCTCCATGGTAGGTGAGATATCTACATGAGTACTATGTATAGTAGATGCAAAGTGTACTGATTGAGGTAGAAAAACCGATGGATTACCCTGTATAGATGAGGGTGGATATGGATATGGATATGGCAGTGGGATATATGGGGGCACAGTACCCTATACTGTGGTTGGTGGGAATGGAAAATGAGGGATGGGAGTCTGAGAACTACCATCCGATGTGGGTGCGGGAAAAAAGGGATACAAAAAATGTGGGTATGGATAATATGGAGGTGGCATAATGGTAGGATGGCCTCTTGGTTTCTCAAGCGGCATAGTAGTAAGCTGACCTGTAGAATCAGTACCCCCCACAACAATATCATCCTCAGTGGCATAATCCAAGCGTCTCCTCGACGATGCAGCCTAAAATAACATAGATGATAAAATAAAACAAATTATAACAAGATAAATAATATGAAAGACTATAACATTCAAACATAATTCTTACTTACATTGTTTCCAGGAGGAGACCTATGTTGTTCATTTCTTGGTATTCTTCTACTCCTTCTAGTATCATCATAATTCAACATTTTGACCTAGAAATTTAAAATAATATTCTCAAATAAATAGAAATAAGGAAAAATGTTAAATAATACAATTGTATCATAAAACAATGAGATACATTTTCATGTGTGATATTTATATTGATAAAATATGAAGACTTTTCTATGTACAAATATTTACTAGAGAAGTGGTTAAATATAAATTGGTGAGGATATTAATAGTTTTATATTCGATAATGGTATAAAATACACTAGTTATTTTTATATCATGTATGGAAGTTAAAAAAACACATACAATATTGAGATAATATCAAGTAAATACTTACAAATGTGTCAACACTATGTGGGGTCTGTGACAATTTCTGGTTCATAATCTATTCTAACAATTGCATCATCTGTATCATCAAATGCAACATTCGAATAATTACTGACAGGTTCATCCACAACATCATTGTCATCCATGCCTTCGTCTAAAATATGTCTAGGAATAACATCAACAATAACACCAAATTGTGGTTGTAACGGGTCACTTACATAAAACACCTGTTTAGCTTTTGACGCAAGAATATAAGGTTCATCGGTACGAAGCTGGCGGTTCATATCAATCACTCTAAATCCACAGTTATCAATATGAATTCTGTGTCGTATCATTGAATCAAACCAGTTTCATTTCATCATTGCGACACGACCATGTTCATAATAATATAATAAAATGATTCTTTCAACAACACCGTAATATGATATATTTTTTGATCGAGGCTGTCTATCCGATGCACTCGCATAATAATCTGTTGTGGCGCTTATTGTGACACTGTCATGCTGTGTTGCCATTTTTTTGCACAACTATTTATAAAAAATTTAAATCCATTGACAACCATTGACTTACAATCACATACCACATCATTTGGACCAAAGGACAATTCTTTTATTTCATCTGATACTTCAATCATTGGTAGAGTTAAAACCTAAAAGATAACAACATATAATATTAAACAGAGACATGTGATTATGTTATGAGAAGAAGAAAAAGAAATCTATTACCTTTGACTTTAACCAGGTAGAAAATTCTTTGTTGTGAAATTGTTCCTTACTCTTAATAAATAGAGAGCGATGTCTCTTTTTTATAATTTCTAAATGTTCTCTACAGATATGAAAGAATTAAAATGTCAGAAGATATAAATAAATCACACAACGAAAAAATACATATTTATTAGTTTACTTACTTGATAAATAATCAAGCACACCACAGTTGAATAATATTGTGCGATGTGCCATTTACTACGCTTCCCTTCTTAATGTACACAATGAGTACGATCCAGATATCCCCCCTATTTGGTGCAGTGAAGGAAATGCAGGCTCAATGGGATCATATTGCTCATATTCAGTTTTTATTAGACGATTAGACATCGTAGTGACGTTAGACAAGTACGATGAACAGAAATCCATGCATTCTTATGCTAAATAGCATTTCTCAATAGAGCCTTCACGATGATATTTATTTCTCACATAAGATTTCAATGTAAACATCATTCTTTCGGTAGGATACATCCACCGACTCGAAACAGGACCACCAAAGAGAACTTCCATGGGAAGATGCACAATAAAATGTAACAAACATGTGAAAAAAGATGGTGGGAAAATTTTCTCCAAGTCGCAAAGAATAATCGGTGCATCTCTCTGCAATTTCTAAACAACACATCTTCTCAATCATTTGGAACAAAGGTCTTAATAAAATTGACATAACTTAATCACCGCAACTCTAACATTATGTGAAAGTAAATGGCGAATGGAAATGGGAATCAACTCATGTAAGAAGACATGGTAATCATGGGTTTTAAGAGATTTGAGTTTCGCATCTTTTGAATTCACCCCTTTCGAAATATTACTTGAATAACCATCCGGAACCTTAAAACATTCCAAGACCTGAAGAAATTATTTTTTCTCCACATTTGTCATCGAATAACAGGCAATAGGGACTTTCCACTTATTTTAACCAAGAATCTCAGGATGAAGTCTTGATCTTTTACCCCAATCCATCAAATCACGACGACACCGTAAATCGTCTTTTGTTTTTTCCTTTGACATTTAAAATAGTAGCGAGTAACATCTCACAAATGTTTTTCTCAATATGCATTACATCCAAAAAATGACATAATAAATTAGATGACCAATATGGAAACTCAAAGAATATGCTTTTCTTTCTCCAATTGCTATTGGAATTCGAATTAGCATGCTTTTGCTTTCTGATATTTGATTGACTATTTCCAAGAACATAATTAAAATCATCAATTTCTTTAACAATATCAGTCCCTAACATTCGTTGAGGTGTCTCATCTGTCTCAATGGAATTATCGAAATGTCTCCGATTTTTCTTGTATGGATGATCCATTGGTAGAAAATGTCGATGCCATATGAAGCTGAAAGTTCGCCGAAACTTTAATCTTCGGAAATGTGTATTTTTTATACAAATATGACAAGATAATTTCCCTTCAGTACTCCAACCAGACATCATTATGTAGGCAGGAAAATCATTTTTCGTCCATAATAAAGCTGCACGAAACATAAAGTACTCCTTTCTGAATGCATCATATGCTTGTGCACCAACAATCCAAAGATCTTCTAACTCCTCTCTTAATGGCTGCAAGTATATCTCAATATAATTTCTAGGATCACTGGGTCCAGATATGATTATACTCAGGATAGTGAACGGATTCTTCATACACATTCATGAAGGAATGTTATAAATGTGAATGAAAACATGCCAAGTACTGTGTGCAGTATGAATTTGGCGAAATGGGTTGAATCCATGATAGGATAATCCCAATCTAACACTTCGTGGGTCGGCTGCAAAATCAGGATTTAACCTATCAAATTTCTTCCAAGACAACCCATCTGCAGGATGCATAATTTCATCGTTATCCTTATTTCTTTCATCTGCATTCCATCTCATATTCTTTGCCATTTGTTCTGACATAAATTTTTTTTGAATCATAGGAATTAAAGGGATGTGCGACATCACTTTCTGTGGTATGCAAGATTGAGATCTGTCTTTATTTGTCTTCCACCTTGATGTTCCACACTGTTTGCACTGACTCAAGTATGCATTCTCCTTCTCTAACAAAAAACATTCTTTGAGACAAGAATTAATCTTACTAGAAGAAAATCCAAATTTGTCAACCAAATTTGATGCCATGTAATCATTTTCGGGAATACATGCATCATCAGGAAGTAAATCCTTAATAAATGCAAAGTGATAGTCGACCGCAGTATTACTAAATCCATACATTATTTTCCCATGATATAATCGCATTAAAATCTCAAGTTTGATCATTTTCCTACATGCTTGATATACTGGGGTATTTGCATCTTCCATCATCTTTCTAACACTCTCAACGTCATCATCCTGATTAATAGATGAGAACTATGTTCCAATATTCATTTACTATTTCACTGGTCTACATGAGGATCTAGCTTCAGAAACAAAAGGAAACCGATCAGAAATCAGATTTTTCATACCAATATTTTCCGCTGAATCGATGTCCTTCACCACTTGAGCTTTTTCTCCATTGTGATACCACACATGATAATGTTTTTGGAAACCAATTTTAGTGATACGGTAACTCACTTCCTCATGAGATAACCAAGGTATTCCAAAACAATCAAAACACGTGCATCGAATCAATCCACCATCTGAATCATTAGTGAATGCAAAGTCCAAAATATATTGTAACTCCTTCTGAAATTCATCAGTGATCCGATCAATGTTGTACATCCAGTATCTATCTATCATGAAACAGATAAACATACATTAAATAAATAATCTATAAAATGACTTAACATTATATGTATTGTTTCATAAGATATTAAGTAATAATCAATAACAAGTTAATAAAAAATCATAACAAATATATTAAAATTATGGTTTAGGGAATTCATAAATGTTTTAAATTATAAAAATTCACGAATATTCATAAATAAGTTCCAAGAATGAGAATTGATTATAGTAAAAAGAGTTTATATGAAATCTAAGAGATAATAATAATCAATTCCCAAAAGTGTTTGGGTTAATTCATAACGAGTTATGATGTTTTGTATTAAATCTACAAAGATTTATTGAAATTTAGAGACATTTTGAAAATATAAACCATATCATATACCAAGCATTAATATTAAAGAATTGGATGATAATTACAATGTCAAGAAGATGAGAATAATAACTAATGTCTGAATCTATACTTTAATGATGGTGGTCACCCTAGAAAAGGGATATCCCATCAACTTGGTTGTTCCCACCCTTGCTCGTATCTAAGAACTGTTGGGTTAAATATAGGAATGAAGATCCACACATCACCTCAGTGGTCCATATCAATTATTCTATGGATGGGTGGTGAAGCGCTATCAATGTTATGAGTACCGGTATACCACAATAGTCCCCCACTCCAACTTTCATCCTACCCTACTCTACATTGTTGTCATTCTACTAAAATCCTTGGGAATTTCTAGTGTGGTTCAGTTGTTTAGTGATTTTTCTCAGTTTTCTTTTATGCCTTCCCCCTGCACCCCCATGGATGGATTCTCATTATTTAATCACACCCATATTTGTACAGAATTTATTTTTAAACCATGGGTAATAGATAAATATGCATGAGTAACATCAGATTTAAGATCACTATTGTATTTTAATTGAGTGTGGTCACTAGAATGGAGCATACTCATCTAAGAATGTTTTAAAAACAAATGGACAATGAAGACCACCGATGCTGAAAAATGGAAGAAAACTTCCTTTGGAAAATTTTAAAAAAATGAAGTTGGAACCACTATTCCCAAGAAGTATTTAAAGAAGGCAGCTCATACATCCTTGGGTAATAAACCTAAGAAGTCTAACCCAAGTTATAAATATAAAATGATCAGTTCTTCTATCATGGAAGAAGGAGAAAAACTTAGATTCATGCCAAAAAGCCTTGCTTGAATGTGAAAATAGAGGTAAGAAATAGCATAATGGAAGATTTGTCCAAGGAGAATACAAATGTAGGTGGAAGGGGGCTGGTGTGGTCTGGATGTGGTAGGAGTAGGGCCAAATCACTACATTACTGTGACATGACCGGGGCGTGACCATAGCGTGACTGCGGCATGACCGCGGTGTGACCGCGGCGTGTTGGCCCAGTCCAGTGACATCCGTGGGCCAGCATCTTACGGCCAGGAGAAAAGGGAGCGGGAGGAGGCTGGAATTCTGGTGGAAGGGGGATGGTTATAAGTGTTGGGGGGATGATGCGGGTTGATTTGAAGGTGGCAGGGGGGGGGGGGGCGTTGCGGGCTGGAATGTTGGTGGAAGTGGGCTGAAATGAAGGTGGAAGGGGGCTGGTGTGGACTGGATGTGGTCATAGTAGGGGAAAATCACAGAATTACCGTGGCGTGACTGCGGTGTGACTGCGGAGTGACTGCGGAGTGACTGCGGCGTGACCGTGGCATGTTGGTGTTTTACCAATGGGGGGACAGTTATGATTAGTTGATATAAAAATATTAGATAGAGGTAAGAGATAGATATTAGAGGTAGGCGTTCATGAGGACAATAAGTTTTGGGAATATTGTTAGATGGGCTATGTACCAAACGTAACTAAGGGATTTCAGCTTTAACACATATATTTAGGGGCCCCAATTATCCAATGAAAACACATTCAGGTATAAATGTACAACTAAGTGAAGTGATACTAGTTTCAGAGTATAAATATGAGGGAAGATACATAATAATTATTCAATTCATACGCATTTTAAAATGGGTAGGCCATGAGATTAGGGGTAACTGTAATATAATAATAATAATAATAATAATAATAATAATAAACCATGAATATTCTAAATTACAGGTTTATGAATCTATATTCCTTTAATCTTTTTTAGTTATATACCCAGTATGATATCAAAATTAGCATCATGGTGTAGATGATATGTTTTTTGAGTCATAATAACAACATTGAGTTGATCCAAATGATGGTTAGAATTAGAAGACAATGTTAAAAAAATAACACCAGAGTACTAATGTATGGGTGCTTGATTTTATATGCATTGAAAATTGAATTTTCAGAGGAGGTTAACATATCATTCGGTTCCACTTATGATAAAAAGGGGAACTAGGATTCATTTTTGGTGAAATTGTTTTTGGAAAAGATTGGGAATGGTTGTCCTTGTTCATTACATATTGTGTGGATTGGATTGTTTCATTGTAGAAATATTGGGATTGTTTGGTGAAAATTTTATTTCTTCAACCGTGATGGAAGGTAGTTTCTAAAATCTTCTTACCCTTCAATTGTTAAGAACAATTAAGTGAGAGTTTTAGATATATATCATGAACCAACATCAAAATTACTCAAATCTATATTCTTGATGAGGAGGCTCTGGAGGGTAATTTACATTGTGTATTTTTTTAGATCAAGGAACATGTCACACTATTTATGTTTCTACTGTTTGTCGATCAGATAGAAACAACATAGGTCATGGGAGGTCATAATATATGACCATATTATCATGAGTTTGTACTCATCATGATTTTCTACATTAAAGATCTACTATCATTAGTTCCCGGCTGTTTGGAAAAAAGTGTAGTCAATCATTCTGGAGTATGTCTCATCCATTGCTATATATTTAATCTAGTGGGTTTTTCCCATTGGATCCTACTAAAGAAACTTATATCTTTTCTTTTATAGTATATATTCATAAATAGTTAACATTTACAAATATTTCTTATTATGGAGTTTGTGGTCAGTTTTATGCTCTAGGATCCACTATTTTAGATGATTCAGTTGATGTAGTAGAATCATGATGTCTTTCTATTTCATTTTTTGTGTCGCCTACTTAATGTGAAATTTTTTATAAAGATAATAAAAGTTGAATTAATGAACTCTATGACTTCATATTAGATGATTATTTTTAATTTGATGTAAATTCAGGTATAAATTGATTGTCTATTGAAGTTTGGTTTTGTTCTTCCAAGTGTATCCCCTTGGAAATCGTCAGTTCAATTTATAATATAGTGTAAATGATGTATGTGTTTGTCTATAAATTATCCTCACCTAAATCATGGGATTCTAAAAAATCACTTCCCTCTATTATAGATTGATGAATTATTTAATTATCCTGTCCACAACTGCACCCCTCCACCCTCCCCCTGCCCCCTGCCCCCTCCAACCTGCCCCCCTGCACCCCTCCACCCCCCCTGCCCCTGCCCCCCCCACCTCCAACCTACCCCCATGCCCCCCTGCACCCCTCCACCCTGCACCCTTCCCGCTGCCCCCACCCCCCTCCACCCTCCCCCTTACCCCCACCCTACCCCCCTGCCCCCCCACCATGCCCCCCCTGCACCCCTCCACCCTGCACCCTGCCCCCCGCCCCCCCTCCACCCAACCCCCTAGCCTGCACAGCCCCCCCTGCACCCCCACCCCCTGCCCCCTGCCCCCTGCCCCCTTTCCCCTTCCACCCTACCCCCTGCCCCTACCCCCCTCCACCCTGCCCCCTTCCCCTTGCCCCCCCACCCAGTACCTAGCCTGCACAACCCCCCTCCATCCATTCCCAGTTGCTAAATAATGTTTTTGTATTATGTACAAGTGTTTTATAAACCTAATTTTCTTGTGATACTAAACATTTAGATCCTTGAATGTATTATTATGTCAAAGGACCCTTGGTATCCAGTGAATCACTAGCTAGAGAAGCATACAACACATGTTCCCCATCAATATGAGTGCTATATTAAGCATTGAATATACCTTTGGACCGAGAATCTAGCAGTTCACTATGGAACTGCCTCTATTTCATAGACAATGTGTTGTTTAACATTGAACTGTTTTTCAGCAGAGAACCAAATAAACTCTAACGACACTATGGAATTGCCTCGGTTTTCTAGACAATGTTTTGTTTAAATATCACATCCCATGTGACATAGTCACACAACATGGGACCCATCTTAAAATTCTAACGACACTTATAGAGTGTCTTGGTTCAAACAACCGTTTTAATAAAAAGATGGAAACCCCCTATAGGGATATAAAAATGGTCAAGTATGATGTGTCACTCAAACTTCATAAAGTTCTCCTCAATTTTCAAAACAACTCAATAATTTCATCACAAGACCATAAAATTTCCTAAAATCCAATTTATTTTTAAATCATTTCCCAAATTATATAATGCAGCACCCCTTCCCACCTGTACAGAACCTCGGACAGCCCCCCGTGCACCCCCAGACAGCCCCCCCTGCACCCCCAGACAACAACTCATGCACCCCCAGACAGCCCCCACGTGCACCCTCAGGCAGACCCCATTGTATGAAACTTCATAGGGGTATCTATCGATTCCCTAATTATTCATTTTTTCAATTGTTATTTCATTTTTATGAGACTTATTTTTCCACAACACTCCCCATCACCCCCTTAACACCCCCCTCATACTCTTTGAATCTCTTTCAAATTGTGGCCAATGAGTGGGCTCAGAAAGGTTAAGTGAAATTGAACTAAACATGTAAATCCAAAAGACATGGGTGGTGCATGGTAATATTTCGGCATGACTCATCCGTACGTCGGATTTACATGCCAAAGGAAAAGAAAACAAAAAGAAAACAAAAACAACATAGTATAAAGACAAAAAAATGAAACACAAAAATTAATCTCTCCACTACCCCGATCTGCCTCCCCTGCAAAGAAAACAGCGTAGCCACCTCCAGTGCCCTTCTGGCCCCCTTCGCAGAATATAACTACCCTCCATCCATAGAAAGCAGTAAAATCCTATGTGGCCAATGCGATAAAGAAAATAAAATAAAAATTAAACCACAACATACCTGTTTCCAGTGAATAATTATATCTCTAGTTTATTTCATTTTGCTATAGAAACTTAATACTCTTGTGGTAACCCACTTTGATTGCTGCAAGTCAGGAGAAAAATTGACAACAATTAATACCTTTCAAAGTAAAACCACATGTAATTGGCCAGGGACTGATTACTATCACTGAGTAGGCATATTAATTATGTGGGAGAACTTAAACTAATGAACCTATTTATTTGGACACATATTTCCAAGCACATTAGAGTAATTTGGAAGAGTAAAAAACTGAAAATTTTAAATGCATGCAAAACCTATAACATCCCACAACAAAGTATAAAGCACTTAATCAATGTAAGGAGGAAAAAATATAGGACCAATAACTAGTAGGTAGGTCTAATATAACCAAAATAGATAATACAGTCTAATCATGAGGCCTCCATTCTAAAAACAGTCTAAACACCACATCCACCAAGCACCAATACACACCATCTACACTATGTCTACCTAAATCTCCATAAAAACAACCATTTTCATAATACATCATATGTTCAAGATGAACCCATGTAAGGGTGAGTATAAATATAACCAGTAGCACACCCTAAAATCAAGAATTAATGAACCAATAAGTAGTTATATTGAAACAAAATAATAGAGGGTAAAGAATGGTGGATGGGGATGAAGACAGGGGATTACCACTGGTTGTGGGGGAGAACCATATGGAATGGAGGAGGAGGGGAGGCATCTCGGATTAGCTTTGCTGGAGGAGGGTCGGGGTGAGGAATGTCGCGTCGAGGAGGGGTCAAGGGTTTTTAGGGTTGCTGGGGGTATCGACCTCGATGTCAGAAGATAGGCGTCGAGGAGGAGGTGTCAGGGAGGAGGGTCGTAGCGAGGAGGAGGGTTGCGGCAAGGAGGCTTCGGGGAGGAGGGTCGTGGCGAGGAGGCGTCGGAAGAGCGGCATCGATGAGGAGGGTCGCGACGAGGAGACGTTAGGGAGGAGGGTCGCGATGATTAGGAGGTCGCGGCGAGGAGGCGTCAGGGAAGAGGGTTGCGGCGAGGAGGAGGGGACAATGAGGAGGCGTCAGAGAGGAGGGTCATGGTGAGGAGGAGGGCATGGCGAGGAGGAGATCGTGGGGGAGAGAAATGGTGAGTGTAAGAGGGTCGAGGAGGAGCCCGACGAATTTTGGGGGAAAAAGGGAACGACTGATTTTAGGCACGATTTCTTAATTAAACCATGGGTATAAATTAGCTATATCCACGGACCAATATAACCGTGGATATAGGTCCATGGCTATAGCCTTATTTTGTAGTAGTGACTGTTGGTACAAGAAGTTTGAAATTAATCTATACCAACAGTTTTAGTAAAACCATTAGTATATATGTGTACCAATGGTTCAAGAACCGTTGGTATACATACCATTCATCATATAGAAACCTTTGGAATATATATATATATATATATACACACTAACAGTTGAAAAAACTGTTTGTATATATGTAGTATGTATTCTATCCCAACATTTTCATGGAAACCATGGGGATATATGTTGTGCATACTTAATACCAATGGTTCTGTGAACCTTTGACATATGTTGTCCAGAATATTGATTACCAACGGTTCTATGAACTATTGGAATATGTTGTCCAACATATTGAATACCAACTGTTCGTTGAACCATTGGTATATACTCTACATCCCAGCAAACATCAAAACTGTGAAGAGCTGGGCAGAGGAAATAAACCTACAAACCTGTAAACCCACAAACTTGTAAACCCACTTCGAGTGGAGGACTAGTGGAAGACATAAACCCTACAGGTTCTACTTCAGTTAGGTCTATGGAGAGACCTAGATTACCCAGATGTGCGCCTTTGGGGATATCTACATTAGTTCAGTTAGTTGGTGATACTACCTCTTCTAGAGGTTATACCAGAGTACTTGTTGAGGTGGAGGAATACCCAAGTTCAATTACTCACCGAGTGGATCAAGTTGATCCTATTAGAGTGGAAATAGCTTCATATGACAAGTGGGAAAATTTACTAGGTTTTATCCATCTTGGTTTAGACTATTCAGAGTCTAAAAATGACGAATAAGATGTTGGAGAGCATAGATATGCTCAGGGTGGTTTTACCATGGTAGAGGACGAGGGTGCATGTAAAGGAGATCCCACCTCCGGTTCCAAATTGCATGGACTATCATATCCATAATCATATAGAGATAGTGATGGTGATGACCATAGTAGTCCACCAGAGCATGGTAGACCTACTGTCTCATTGGGAGTTCGGAAATATCCTATGGGACCCTTAGTTAAGCAGATTGACCAAGAAGGTGGGATTCATGATTTTCCCTGAGATGTACCTACCAAATCAGAACCTATAGAGGCTGATTGACTTAGTGTTGAGAGAGTTGTTTCCCCAATTCCTTTATATTTTGTAACCATAGTGTATTTATAATATTTCATAGAATGAATTATTTTAGATTTCAGTGGAATTTTGAGTTATTTGAATCTTTCTGTCACTCATCTTAGTGAAGCAGATACTAGACACCTTTTTTAGGTTGTTGTATATCATATTTATCCCAAGATGAGTTTTAATATTCAGGAAGTTTAGATTTAGAATCGACTATTGGTTAGTTAGATAAAAACCAATTGATCTATTATGGATGAAATGTGGACCTCCTTTGTTTTCATTCAAGATTACTTATGGAAGAGTTTGTAGAATGTTCATATTGTTTCACATACATCTAGTGCTCCACCTACCTCAGCTTTAGTTTATGCTGATTCGATCTAGTCTGCAGTCAAAGACTATATCCCTATTATTATGGGTGATGTACATTCATTTAATCCAAATTAATTGAGGCAGATTCTGTATAATGGGTTTTCAAGGAATAGGATGACCAGTTGAAAGTGATGACTACTCTACTCAAGCTATTCATGGAGGAGAAGAACTATTTATTTAGTAGTATGGAGATAGGAGAAAAAATTATTATATTCTTTTTCAATCATATAAAGCCTTTCTTATATGTATCCAATAATCTAGTGTCTTATCTAGAGGCGATTCCCCTAACATCCTTCACCTAGGATTTTTCATCGGATCCTCTACCTCTTTAGTTCTAGCCTTTCGGCATGTCTTCGGTTGAAGCTCTCAAGAATCTACAACCTATTGTGATTAGGTTACTTCATACCTCTACATTTATAAATTCAGCCTATACCTTAGTGCCTCCTACTTTGGGAATGGGAATGTGCCCTACTAATCACACCACCCAGGATGAGAGTGATTTGAATTATCCATAGTCTTTATATGTATTTTTTGTATAGATGACTTTTGTCCTTAATGGAATTTCTACCTTATTATTAATATCATTCCTTTTTGTATTTACTCTTTTTGTATAATCATAAAATGGGGAGAACAATTATGTAATTTACCTATGAAACTGACCTTATCCTATAATATGTTATATTTTATACCATAATTATTTGTATGTTATTATTTGATAAAAATGTATTTTTATATATTTTATCCTTTAATATTGTACTTATTTGGATAAAATTTAAGTAATTATGTTTTTCAATTTGATACCATACCTTTGATACTATATCAATTTTAAAAACATTAGTTTTATTCCTATGTGTTTTATAAATCTCAAATTATCTTTTTGGAATTTTGAGCAGACTGTTACTCTTCAAACTTTTCAATTTATTCTTATTTGTGTTTTACACATGGTTTATAAAATTTTTTGATTAGTGATCATCAAAAAGGAGAAGATTATTGGAACCTAATTATTTTAATTCTCAAAAATAAAGATTCTAATGATTCTAATGAACCATGTATTTTATGATAGTATGTAATTTTATAAATAATATTTGGATGAGTATTGAACAGATCCACTGTTAGTTAAAACTGTGCCACCACTAAATCTTTCCATTGTAAGGAATTTTCTACCACTATCTGTGTTCCATTATTGGTATTACCTACCACGAGGGTGTGGTACTGCTAGAGTGTGCTTCCACCAGAGCATGACACCACCAGAATATGCTACCAATAGGATTAACCACCATCAAACGTACCACCTCTAGGTTCATGCCACTGTTATACATGCCATCACTAGGATCATGCTACAACTAGACATTCCACCACCATGTTTGTGCTACCTCTAGATGAGCTACCTTCATGGGTGAAACCATCTGTTTCATACTATTGATCTTTTCTACCAGCATATTTGATTCACCATCATTTTTTCCACTATTATTTTTCATTATTTGAATTAAATACTTCCAATGGATATTTTATGGGAGTTAATGTATAGGTATTAATTAATGATTATCTTTAACCGTTTTCATAGATGCATTGAAGAGAAGGTTTGATTTAGTACGAGTATCCCAAAAATCTTGATGATATTAATTCAATGTGTGGATGCAGTGCTATATTTATTTTAGAGGATCTCCCTCATGAACATGAAGTTAGAACGTGGAGAGTGTATAATGATGAAAGTGATCATAACATGAGATATTACATGCTAATACATTTTACATTCGAAGAGTGGAATAAATTTAATGTCAAGATCCTTTCCTATGAATTGAAAATAGAACTTCATGATACTCTATTTTCTCTAAATTCTAAAGAAACTACTCTAGATCCTCACCAAAACAAACCTAAGGACTCTCAAACATCCAAATCACTGTAATATGAGAAACATTGTCTTTTCCATATCTTCATACTTTCTCTCTCTATTGTTTTCTTATAATTTTGACTACGGTGTTGGTTACCCTATTTATTAACACACACTGACTCCCATGCTTGAATAGGAGAATACTCAATATTATATTTTATTTCCTTTTATTTTTATACAAATTGAAACCATAGAAAAGGTCCATGTGTGGTTTGTGTTGTTTTTCATTCCAATGTACAAATATGGAATAGGATTTGAGCTTGGATAGTTGGTGTTGTTGTATGTATTCCTGATCTAGGTGGCATATTAGATTATATGATATAATAATCTTCTCAGAAGTTGGTGATTTGCAAGAATAATAGATTAGGTATCATCATGGGATTGAATCCCTTTTTAATTCCTCTACTTGTTTTATATTTTCTTTCCTCATTTCAAATCTTTAAACTGTATTTAGTTTTAATCTATACACAAAATTGGTAATTTAAAATTTATTATTAACTAATTTTTATATAAGGATTTGTTTGTGTAAATTGATTTCTAAAGTTAATGTTTGTTTTAAAATTTCATTAAATGGGCCTTAATCAAATATTGAGAAATATTTTATAAGATAAAAATTATATTAAACAAATATTTGGATTAAGTGGGAAAATTTATTTTAATTGAGGGATTTTATTTCAGCATTTTTTAATAGAAATTTTATTAGGAACTCAATTAACCCCCCTTTTAAGTTACTCACTTGGACCAATAAAAAGAATTATTTATATATCCTTAATATTAAATTTATGTATTCCTAAGGTTAATCTTATAATTGTTTTATATGGTTTCATAATTATATGGATCAAATTTATTATTATATGGTATATTATAGATGTTATTTAATCAGAAGTTATTAGTATTAGTTGTGTCTATCTATCTAGTTTCTTTCCTTATCATACTTTTTTGGTGTTTATTTTTAATAATACAAAAGAGGAGATTAGTTGTATGTGTTTTTGTTGTTTATGTAAGGGGATAAAGGAATGGGAAATTTTTTAATCCCAAAGGGAATTTTTTTTCCATGGGGATAATGTTTAGGTGTTCCTAATTGATTCAAAAAGATGAAGAAAGCATATCCTAGGGGGAATTATTAATTTTAGAAGAAGTATTAGCTAGAGGGATACTATTATAAAACTGCAAGGGGGGAACTTTTTCTAAACATTTATTATATATCTGAAGGGATATTAAATTTTATAAAAGTTATAGAAATTTTTCTACTTTATTTCATTTAATTTAAATATACTTATTTTTTACTTTTCATTCCATTATTTGTGATTATCAAAAAGTATAAGACTATTGCGTGCCTTTGAGAATCAGAATCAGATTCAGTTGGTTGGAAACCACATTTTTCATGACATTCAGGGGATAAAAGATGTATTTTATAGACACGATGATCTTCTTTAAATTAGCATGGGTCACTGACAAACCATGTACCTTTGATTATGAATAGACGATCATTGATTATCAATGCTTGTTGCCCCTTCCTTTAAACCAGATGATACCAACACCTTGTGTGTGAGGGTTAAGTATTTATATTCACATAAAATGAAACAATGGTAATATTATGTCTTCAAAGGCTGCCTGGTTCTATTCACTAGAAAAATCATTCCCATGTTCACCCCCTTGTTCTTACCTTTTTCCCTCTTTGAAACAAATATATCAATATAGCCCAGGTATTTCCTTCTATTATTATTTATTGAAGAACTAGATGTTGAAATGTTTTATAGGTATCTCCCCTTATCATAATAGACTCATGAAATATATTATGCTGGTCATTTTCATGTGGAAGTACAAATGGTGTGGATCACACCAGGCTTTTATAATCTTTTCTTTCTTCTCAAAGTGTCTATTGGAAAATAACATGTTTTTGAATTCCAAAAAACATACTAAATAAGACTCCAAGATATTTGGTCACATTAACCTCTTCATATTTTGGATCATCATCCATTGAAATCTATTAAATATCCATCCACATATTCTACCTATATCTCCTTTTAAATACATCACTTAAAATATCAAAATACCTTGCAAGAATACCACCATTATAATTCGACACATTGTCCATAACTTTGGAATGATTTTAAACCTCCAACTAAATATCTTTAGCATAAAAAACCATTCAAAATTTCATTTTAAAATCCTAAACCTTGTGACATAGAAACACTATTTTAAATTGTGTTTCCAAACTAAATGCTTTTGACATTCACACCAAGGCATGAAACAACACTTCCTTGTGAAATATGATCTTTAAAACCTCAGACACCATGACCAGTTGGCCATTTTTCTCAACTAAAAAATCTTGATACCCAAAAACACTCAGCTTTCAAAAAATGATCTGGGAAATGACATAGGGATATCTCTAGAATCTTTCTATACTTCACTATACATAGGTCCACCACAGGGAGAATAATTCATTTAGTGAGTGTCCCCACTATAATTCTTCTCATTAGAACATAGGAGAAATGTTTCAATATGAATTTTCAAAGGAAGAGGCACTAAATAAAATGATTTAGTGGTGGTAAGATGAAGCTTATGGTGGGGAGAACCATAAGCCTAAGAGGTGTTAAAAAATGACACCATCAATGTTTTTATATATATGGGATCTGGTAAACACCCAAAGGGGTTTCCAAGAGGCTAGGAAAACACCCCAAATAGGGTTCTCCATAAGATAAGGTTACAAGAGACATGATAGAAAAAATCAACTATTTAATATGCTATAATAAGGGATCACTGGAAGATTGTAGTGAGTGGCATAATGATGCAATGTCTAAAGGGAAACGAAATGATAGAAAAGAATTATACACCCTACAAAAACCATTTACAAATTCATTCAATTCACCTAAACATGGAAATTTCATTTATAATATTCAAAGGTTGAAAAGGAAAGTGTCATGGTCAAGGCATATTCATACTCGAGAAATGTCATTTTTTCAAAACAGGTATGATAAGACAGTTTATATTATTCAAAGAAAACAAAAACTAACTAGCCACAAAAAAACACCAACAAGAGACATGGAAAACACAAACCAAATCTAAACATGATACAAATAAATATAACTACTATTTGGTTTATAAGACCGTGCTCCTCCATTGGAGGGGTTTTATTATAATATCATGGAATTTATTTGTCACAAAATTCATTTAATTATATTTAACATTTATTGTAAAACTCATTCATCCCAAATCAAATACAATAAGTTAAGCAGCAAGATCAACCTAACTATCACAGTGAGTTCTCACAGTCAGCGGACCTCCATTAGAGGGTTTTTATTATAAAAACATGACTTTATTTATCAAATGAAATACTTATATTAAGGAACACTTATTCCATATATCTAATTTAATATAATTATGCATAATTAATAAATAAGCTAAATTCAATTTAAAGAATTCTTGAATTAAAGAGGTTAGGGGAGACACCCTACCTCAAGGTGGAACCAAGTTGTCCACTTTGACTCTTGGAGCTTTCTATCTAAATTCTTCTACTCCCCCACTTGGTATTCACACCTTCAAACACATGAAAGCACACCTAGCCCATATTCACACACCCACATGGTCATGAGCATGTTCAAGGGGATCCTTGCACATATGCTTATATGCATATACTAGTCTCTACTCCCCTGTGTATGCATATATATATATATGGTCATACCTAGCCCCATACGTGCATAATCACTTCCATGGTTGATTATACATGTAACAGGGTACCCACACACATATACTTTCTTACCTATACACACATAATCAAGTATCCCTTGACTTGGTGACTCAAAACCAACAATTAGGGATAAATACACTACAAAAAAGATATTAGGAAACTTACAACACATAAAGGATGCTACATTATCATTGATAAACCAACCAACGACATTAATTCCTTACATTGATAGGAAGTAGAGACCTAAATCCACCCAAACCAACACTAAACGATCCAACTCCCAACCAAAAACATAATATGGAGTAAAAAACACTGAAATCCAAAAATACATGAGGTGTGAGACAAGTAGTACCAATAGAATCTTACCTCGGATCAAAGCTAGAAGACTAAAACAACCTGAACCCCTTATATCCCCCTTTAGAGAATATAATTACCATAGGTCTATAGAAATCAGTAAAAGACCTAAGTGACCAATGTGATAAAGAAAATAAAATAAAAACTAAACTAAAACATACATGTCTCCTGTGACTATACATGTCACCAGCCAACATATAAGAACCACAATTCCCCTTGAGTCAAATCATGTTCCTGATAGAAAGCAGGAAACATATCCAAGTTTCAAAATGATACTATCAAATAATACATTCTTATTAATTAATAATTACTCTTCCTATTAATGGTATATAATCTATTTGGATTGAGTTTCAACTTAGTTTGGTTTTGTTAGATATAAAGTTTTTTTGGGACATTTTCATTATATTTAGTTTGTCTGGTTGTTTTACATTATCTTTGAAAATTTCATTCATTTGGGTTCTAATCGATCATGGGATTAATAATAATTGGTCAATCCATATTAATAATTTTATCCATTGGTTCCATATCTGGAGTAAAAAATACATAGAAATGAATGATATGATATAAGGAAAATCATAAGAGGGGAATCTGAGACCTTTCTCTCTCCCTTTACCTAGAGGCATTGAAATTTGAATCACACAATGTGTGAAATCAGTAAAATGATTTATCATGTACACTATATCGGTCTAAATAATATAATTAGTGGAAATATTTTCAAACAAATCACTATATAACGATGAATAAATATTAATTATAGCTCTCACTACTATTGGATATAAATCATTTATCATTGTATTATCATATAACATGTGATGGAATTTCATTCCTAATTTATGTGGATAGAACATCTAAATTCATCCTCAAGACTATGTTAAATACATTGAGTCAGTCAACTAAAGGGGACATGACATTTTTTCATCATAAAACCTACATGATATTTATATAGGATGTCAAATGAATTGTCCAGTAAGTTCAGAGGACTTCACGAGACCTACATCCCAATTGATATAGTTTTTCCAACCAATGGGGTATTGACAAAGCATGTGGGTAATTTCCAATGTATCACATTCCAAAAGAATCATAGATCATTTCCCATTTTATTTAATTATATATTTGATAAAGGCTAGGGGTCTTGCAATATTGTATGAGTGTTATTAAAGATAATCGCTCTACCTATTGGTACTATGTTGCATCAAAAATGAAGGGTCTTGTGGTGATGCATGATAACTATTATGGAAATCCTTTTTGTTTTTCCATGGAGTTATTCATCATGACACAGAGTCAAATGGTCGTGTTTAAAACCTTTCTAATGACGAATGTGACATGCCAATGGGATATTTTGAGATAAGGTAGACCTATCAATAGTGTTTCCATTGTGTCTTGCAAACTACATGGGAACATATCAAGAAGATCTATGACCAAATAATCCCAGTATCTTATACATATTTCTTACCCATTATTTTTCGAGGGTTTGGATGTTTTCCAGGTATCCACCATTTGAAATGATGTGTGATGCAGAGGGGTTCATTTGGAATCTGCCACATGATTATCGAACATATTGGACATCGTCAAAAGAATCATATGAGTATCTAAGGGGGTGTCTATGTGATCTGATGTAGGTTATAAGTTGGTCATGGACCACTCATATGACCTTCCAAAGGCTATACGATCATGTATCATTTAGAGGTTTGTGCGATCCTTGATTATTGGACACATTATTTTCCTTTTTTATGGAGAAAATAATACACATGTTTTGTGTATTTCTTCCATTATGGATTTTTTGATACTCATTTTGTAGGCATCAATAAATTCCCTCCCTATTTAGTGATTTCTGTGGGAAAAAAGGACATGATTATAAGGAATGTAAATACATGCCTGAGTGTTTGGGGTACCCCCAATCAGATTATTTGGAAATGTTTGGACTATTGATCAACCTTTGTTATTCCATAGAAGAGTATATAAATAGGGGAATATTGGGTGCGTTATTCACCAATGACCTCAAATTATCTAGGGATCTTGGTAATTTCTTTCAATACATGACCCATTCACAAGACCTCACACCAGAATTGACCGCAAGACCTCTTTGAAACAACTGATCACGTGACATGTTCACGAGACGATTCTTACATTATAACTTTCTCTAATTAACATTGAATCTATCTTTGATAATTCCTTGAACCCTAAATATACTGTTATCTTCTGGGTTTCACAGGATCTACTTGATCGATTGCACGATCACTTGACTGTTATTCAGAATGAGTGACCATGTAAAGGTAATGTGATCGTGAGTCTTATAGAGGGTCATGTGGTCACAAGATTTCATTGGGTTATGCAGTCCCTGAGATCTCCATGATTTAAGATATTCATGTGTCCTATATGTGATTGTGAATCCCCTTATGATTCTTGTAATGGACATGAGATTGTGAAAGTTATGTATTACTTTTTACGTTCTTTTCACTTGTCCTACATATGCTTCTTACTTTGATGTAGATGTATTCCACATCTTATCATTGTTATTTTTTCTAGGCCATGATTGATAAGATCCTTAATGATGACACTCAATATCTCATGCGCTATAACAACGGGGTTCTAAAAATTCTTCTCCAATATAAACTCTAGAACTATCGTTTATCACACCGGCTTCCCTTGTATTGATTTAGTCTATTGGATGAACACACATGAGATGAGTATACCCAATGATTAATCTTGAAAATATACACATAACATGAGCTAAAAACACACATAAATAGAGATTTATGATGTAAATTAGTCTTATTCATGCAATTCATATCTAATATAGAGTTTTCATAGACACATAAATCACTACAAGAACCAAATTAAATTGGGCCAAACAATGAGAGAAGAATTAACCAACCTCAAATGGTGGCAGATGAACCAAGACCATCCAAACCAAATTCCCTTCGGCATAGCATGCGAAAACACACCTGAGGAGACCTAAGATAACCATGATACCCCCTAGAAATAAAGATGAAAGGTAAAATCAAAAAACATAAAAACCCATAGGGTTCAGCCGAATAAAACCATACAACTGAAAAGAGGAAGACTCTAAGAAATTGAATAATTAAAGATGAAGATTTCTTTCCTAAAAGTACCGATAAATAACCCTCTAGAAATTAGGATAAATATAGAAGTATAGAGAGCTAAGGGATAGGGATTTCGCATGGGGTGTTCAACTAATGGGGGTCTCACATGCGACTAGAGAGGGGGATGGGGGATGTCCTCAGAGGAGAGGGAGATGAGATGGGTTGGGGGATGTATCCATGAAAGGGATCCGAGGGGGGAGGGGTGAAATTCAATAGGGGAGAGGGATCTAGGAGTCTAGATGGGAGGGGATGTCATCATCAGAGAGAGAGCCAAGAGTGGAGGGTTGAACATTGTCGGATGAGAGGGAGTCGAGAAGTGATGGGGGGTGGGAGGTGGATGCGGAGGCTGAGAGGTCGAGGAGTATGAGCATGGGGATGAGAGGAGAGGTCCAGGATGCTGAGGTCGGGGATGGTTTGTGCGGGGGGGGGGGGGGGATGAAAATTTAGGAGGGATACCGATAAAATTCAGAAATCAGTAATGTATGCTGACGGTTTTAGAAAGAAACATTGGAATAAACCACAATGTATCACTTATCCCAATGGTTCTTATAAACTGTGGGCATGCATGCATTGGTATAAACCTATTTTACACTAGTGATAATAATTCCAAGAGGCTTGGTGTGATTTAGCTTAGGATGGAACCTGGTTAGTGGGGATGGGTTATAATACATGATTTTGATGAGGTTCATGACTGGATTATTAAGAATATAATTAAAGAATGGTCAACATGATGAGAGAAGACTATAGTGCGTGGGATGAGGATTTTGGTTAGTGAGTAGTGACTAGGATGGGATTGAGGGACCCTAGAGGATTCCCATGTGGATGAGATAAGAATGTAGATGGGTTCGATATGGTGTGCTTTTCTGACTTGAACAATCATGAGGTGAATAATCCTCCATGTCTAGTTGGACGATGAGATGTGCATAGAGGAATGAGATAATCCTCGAGAGATGAGTATTGACTATGTGACTGAGAGGATGAACTCGGATATGTTTGATAGGATTGGGTGAGTGGCCAACCCATGCGAGGATGATACAATGTATGGAGACACTTGGAGACACTTGGGGTTATTTATGTTATCTCATGGAGACACTTGGGGTTATTTTATGACTCCAACATACTCCAGATATTTTCCCACAAAAACATTTTGGAAAAAAATTCCATCTCATGGAAAACTCCAAGGCTACGCTAGCTTCTAAAGTTTCCTCACAGTCACACCTCATGGTATTACTGTATACAAGAGATCTATGTCAATTAGTCAGGAAACCATCACTACCCTCCATCTATAGAAAGCAGTAAAAGACCTGAGTGGCCAATAAGATAAAGAAAAAAAATAAAAACTAAAAACATACTTGTATCATGTGACTATACATGTCACCACCAGATATATTAGAAGAACAATGCCCACGGGTCAAAGCATGTTTCTACAAGAAAGGGGGAAACAATTCCATTTAATAATCTCTTTATTTTTCATTATGTTATTAATATAAAAATTTGTTGGAAACACCAGACTAGTACACTGGGCCAATGAATATTCATCTATTCTACATTAGTTGAGTTGAAGATTGTGCACATAACCCTCTTCACTATGGAAAAAACCTCACAGGGACCAAAATCAATGTTTAGTAGTTGATCGTGCTCTTGAACCTAGTCGGCCACTAGTCCATGAATTAGATGTTCTACTAGGTCTTGATGGAGTAAACCATTTCATTATACTGTACTAAGAATAAAGGTGTTGGTATTTTGTTTCTTCTAGAAATGGGAGTTTCAAAAGGCTTGAGTTCCAATCGACATCAGTTTCTATGCTAATGGCCCCTCAACTATAAGTAGATGCCAAGGATTGTCTCCCATGAGTGTATTGTGGTGTGTAGTGTCTATATATGATTTATTTGGTTCTTCCGTATTGTGTGAAATGATAATTTCATGGTAAATTAAATAAATACATAGGTCAATTAGAAAATAAACCCATAGTCAATAGAGACATACCCACTTTAGATAGAAAATACCATCCAGATAACCAAATCAAAAATATCAGACCAACATTTTACTTTTCCTATTCCAATTACTTAATATATAGAAAACTAACTTATGTTTTATAAACAAATCAATTAATGGGAATGAAACTCCTCATAATAACCCATAGAATCTCATATAGCATCACTCACCTATAAATAACCCACATCATTTCACATCTTAATGATGATACAATATAATCACATATATATCATGATTAAAAAAATCGAACAAAAAATCCGGTCTAATAGGGGTCTATATAGAAAAATATGAGGTTTTTTTAAAAATCATGACCTTTTTTGTTGAATGAATTGTTAGAATGAATGGTTTATAACCTATGAATCTAACCTTACAATTCTGGAAGACTTTATTTTGAAAAAAATCAAAATGTACCCAATAATTCACCACACCATGAGTTGGTTACTACCCAAAACACATTAAAATGCATGGTTAATATGAATGTTTATCCTAACTATGAACCTAATAGTGCATTCCCTATTGCCTAATATTTTTAAAAAGAAGACTATTTCTTACCTGTAATTACCGATCAAGAACCCTAAATAAATTTGTGAGAAATGGCATGAGGAGAGGAAGTTGAGAGAGGGGGACATCGTGTGGGGTGTTCGGCCATGGGGGGGTCACGCGCGCGACTTGAGAGAGTCTGGGGGATGTTTTCAGAGGAAATGGATCCAAGAGGGGAGGGATGATGTCACCATGAGAGGGAGATGAGAGGGGAGGGGGGAATGTCTCTGGGAGACGAGATGGGAGGGGGATGTAATCATCAGAGAGGGAGCTGAGAGAGGAAGGGGGAACATCACCAGAGGAGTGGGAGCTGAGAGGGGCTAGGGGCCGGGAGGCGGGGGCGGAGGATGGGAGGTTGAGTAGGTCGAGGTTGGGGAGGGGAGGAGAGAGACGAGAGGTGGAGGTCAGGGAGTGTTCACGTGGGGGATGAAAAATCATGAGGGAACCCTAAAATATTTTGAAATTGGGTGGATTTTTTCCCAATGGTTATTATAAACTGTAGGTAATATTTTTATTTCTCAATGGTTTTGTTAAACTGTTGGAAAAACCCAACATATAATTGCCTTTACCAATGGTTTACTAGAACCGTTGGTATATATTCTTTTTCCTAATGGTTTTTTCAAACCATTGGGAAATAATTGTTGTTATAGTCAAACTTTCCACTATTTAATGAGATAATGATATTTGGATAAAGATATGTTAGATATTAGTAAGTAAATTTGATGGTATTGGTATCCTTAAAAATGATTAAGGATTTTTTGGAAACTATTTTATGATATTATGGGTGATGTTTATAGCTTTTTGGACTAAATAATAATGTAACATGTATGTTTTCAATAAGGATATATAGTAATTTTGGATATTAACATGACTTAAGAGAATACATGATGATGATGGTCATTTTTTTGGAATGCAACCATTAACAGAAACCTTATGATATATGGGTGATAATTTTTAGTCATATTTTGTAAACATCTTTATAATTTTTTTATTTTCATCTTTTAGATGGATTATAAGGTTATCAATATATAGAGAGTTTAAGTTAAACTTTAGATGAAGTTTGTTAAATTGAAGTATTATCTCACAATAGGTGGAATTATTCATATTTGATTACTTTTTCTAGAATTTTTTCTGTAATATTGATAGCTGGAATGACCTATAATTCTATTTAGGGATCAAATGATTTGATAACACTTCAGGAATGAATTTATTTATCATTTCTTTGAATAAGAGATTAAGAGTAAATTGTTCAAGACACAAACAACGGTGAGATTATACCAAAGTCATGTAAGTATATCTTCTCATAAAAATTATTCAACATTATGAAAATGGATTATGATTTAAAAGAGGGTCCAATTATCATCATTTTTATGATATCAATGACCTCTTTCACACCCCTTTAGTTTATGGTTTTTTGATTGATAACATTCTCTAGATCACCAACTTCCTTGTGATCAGTGATCTTCATAAATCTTTATGATTTTTTTTTTCATTTACTCCTTGACAAAATATTTACCTAGGTTCTTTTAAGTAGATAACTACTAATGATTTAAATTGGGTAAATATTATTTTCGGACTATTCCTTTTTAGAAGGTAATTATAGAATTCATTTTTACAATGTGGGTTTTTATGAAATAAACAACCTTTTATTAATAATTCTATAGCCTAGATGAATTTTAAGGGAGAAATTAATTTCAAGGTGGGTACAATGTTACAACTTGAGATTTTTATGAGATATACTTTTTAATTTCTTATTTGTTTTATGATGTACGCTATACCCAGATAATCTTGCACTATATGCAACATCAGATTAGCATGAGGTATATACGACCATATGCTTGCGTTGTTTTACACAAAATTTCATGTTATTTTGAAATAATTTATTTCACATAAGACTGAGTGAAATTTAACAACAGAATATTTTAACCTAGTCAATATAATGGCAGGTATAAATAGTTTTAACTTTCTTCTGAAAAACTATTTAAATGCAAATAATTGAGTCCATAAAATAATAAAATCACTGTTGATGGATTTTATTAAAAAATATATATAATATAATCAGTTTAATGTTTAAAATTCCTCTAATATTTTTTTATACATAATATAATAAAAAATTCATTTTTTGATAAAGAAGGCATTTAAAAAAAAATTGTTTTCCACCTTTTGATTGCACATTGATTTTATATCTAATTTTTTACACTATTTTATATTCAATTTTATAGAATAAACTTCTCCTTTAAATTTTGAATATAAAAATTTACATTGGTTGAATTTTTGGTATTTTTCTCATAAGTTTCATTTTTTTGCTGAATAATTAAAATATTGATTTTTATTGAAAAAATAATTTCATTTAAATTAATTAAATAGTAAAAATATGTTTTTATTTGGTTTTAAATTTTAATTAGTTATTTTTAATCTATTTACGTTTTTTAAAAATAATTTTATACAATAATTTATTATAAAAACATTTTCTATTTTAAAATGGGTAATTTTGAAAAAACTGTTTTTCATGACATTTTACTGGTTTAATTTTTACATTAATTCTAGAAATTATTTGATATGAATTTTGAAAAATGGATGTAAAATTTGGATTCAGGAGGTCAAAATTTGGTAAGTAAGCCCCTTTTATTTTTGACCATTTGAATCATAACTATTATAAATTTTGTTACCACGCTAAAGGGTAAATTATGTAATTTAGGTTTAAAAAAATAATAATGACTATAAAAAGAGAAAAACAAATGGAATTTTTTATTTTATTATTATAATTATACCCTTAACACTTAATAATCTAAATTAGGTCATTTAATGGGCTCATTTACATGAAAATAACTAAAATAATATTTAAAACAAAGAAAGACAGAACTGTAATTTTCTTTGTCCTTAATATCTATTATGGGTCCAAATATGAAGAAATGGGTAGTATGAACGAATATAAGTTGTAATTTTTAAGTTAATAAACTTATTTCTGTAATATAATTCTTTTTTGATGTTCTGGGGCTATTTGAGAGATATTATGGTATTTATAATATTTTATTTCATGAAAATTTATGGATGTCACATTAATTATTCAAATAATATATCATTATGAAAATAAGGTTATACAAAATATATATTTTATTATAAATAAAAATTTTAAATATAAAATTATTTTCTTTAATAAGGTAATTTATTTTTAATTTTTATCAAATAAATAATTACCTTAAAATCTTATAAATTGATTATGCAAAAAATATTTAATTGGGGAAAAAAAATAAAATAAAATAATTAAAATTATTATTAATATTAAAAGACAAAAAAAAAATCCCAAAATATTATTAGTTTAATATATATTTACAATAATAATCCAATGGTCCAATTATTGATCATTTGGAGGCTTATAGAAGACATTATGACACTTGTATTTTTTTATTTAAAGTGATGTTAAACTTGTCACATTCATATTTTAATATGTATAACATTTTTAATGATTGATTTTACATAATATATATTATAATGAAAGTATTCTACTAAAATATAGTATATTTATATGAATCATATAATTTTATTTTTAATTTTTACCAAATAAATAAGTATTTTTAATAATTACACAATACGGATGTAGTAATTATTTTATTAATGGAAATATCAAATTAATGTTATTAAAAATATTAAAATAAATATAATTTCAGATAATTAATATTTAAAATGAAATTAATAGATTACTTAGACCCATTATGGACATAATGAAATATTTTTTTCAAGGATAAAATCTTATCTTGATATTTTTTAAAAATCCAGAAATTGAATAGTGTCAAAATTGACACAAATGTTGTATGTTAAAAACAATGTTTTACTAAATTATATAGAAATCATAAAATTTGTAAAAAATTTATAATAATAATAATATGGTATAAAATGATCTCAATTATTTATTTATGATTTAATTTACATCAAATAAGTTAATATTTCCCCTTTTATTATTGAAATAATTGTTACCCTAGTTAAAATGAAATAGTATAACTAAGTGTTATATTAAAATGATGAGGATTAAATTGACATAAAAAACATGTTTTACATTTATTGTTTGATGATATTATAACCTTATATCATCTCACAATATAAACTCAAACATTTTTGAGATATTTGGATGTGGTTTTATTTTATTATAAATAATTTTTATTGGGGATTCTAAATGTGCCCGTCGCCTCAATTATAAAAGGACACCTCCTACCTCATTTATTTACAACTCATTGATCCTTAAATTTAGGAAATACCCTACCTATTTAAATTTTAAACTTAACTAGTTAAATTTTAAAGGTTCTGGTGTTCTCAAAATACCAAATCTAGTGCCATTAAGTGGAGATCTTAATGGATCTCGCCGAAGATGAGGTAATCTCTTTTACCGACACTCTCAAGATAATTTATTATTTTAAATTCTCTTTATTTTGTTCATTATAAAGGAATAAATACAATATAACCTATATAATGAGATTTTATTATTGTTACTTTACAACAATATTCCACCTTCTATCCATCCTATGAAAAATGGAATCACCAGGCGTGCATACGTACAATTTACCGTCTCCATGCCGTGGTGTAATCTGTTTTTCACCACCATATTACATAGACGGGTATAATTATAAAAATAATAAATATATATGATTATTATAACATTATATGTATTATAGGACAAAATATTTACGATGAACATTCATACCATTTCATAATTAAAGAAATGATGTCATCACTCGTATGACCTACCGTCTCTATGATGTGATGAAATTAATTCTATATTATATGAATTAAATCATGATTAGAAGAAATTTATAGAAACAATAAATATGCGATATATAATGTGATTGTCATTTTTTAATGATAAAATCAGTACTTAATAAGGAGAATTGGGACTTATTCGATGAAACCTGCATAAGAAAATGAAACATTTAATACTTGAATAAGGAGTAGTAATGAAATGTTATTACCCAAAAAATGTTAATACGATCATATATGATATCATAAAAACGAATATGATTCTGTAATAAGTCAATAAAATCATTTAATCATTATATATGAGTTTCAAATACATATAAAAGATATAGGGCCTAATGAAAATGATAATTTGGTAATCTCATTATCATCCAAGGTTGTTCATATGTAAGTGTTTTATGGAATATGTTTATCTTCCACATCCATGTTTTTGAAATATTTATTCCAAAATATTATTTCTATACTTCTAAAATTATTTAAATTCAATTTTACCAATTTGTTAATTTTTAATAAATGGTATGAATGAAATCTTCCGTTGGTTTTGGTATGAAGAACTTTTTGAATTTTCTGAAAAAAGTATGAAATTTTTTTTTCTAACTTATAAGAAATGATTAGATATTTTCTCTTTCATAACACCTTATTTTCATGAATATTAAATTACAATATTTAATGTTTATTTTTTATTAAATTATTATTTTTTAATTTGTTTTATCATTTTGATAAAAGAAAACATATTTTAAAAAGAAAGGATATTTTCCTCAAGAATTAATCTCAAGTGTTTTGTAAAAATTATTTTTCATCTAAGATGGCATTCTATAAATGGGATTATTTATATATCTCCATTATTACTTTGATTTGATTGTGTTTAGTATGGAATTATCATTATGACATACATTTGGTATATGGATTATGATGGAATGATGTTTATGAAACCCATTTTATTCCTTGGATTATGCTATGTAGAATGATTTATGTTTTTTAGGAACACATTTTTAGGGATTTCATTATGTGACAGGTGTGAACTAAATCTCCCCCCAATTAATTTAGTAAATATTTATATCTCATGAGATATACTTGACTAGAATGACAAGTAAATCTGGTTCATTAATATAGGGTTCGAACAACAATTAAATTTGGTTCTATAATATACAGGTGGAAGGATGAGTGAACTCGATTCAGTAATGGATTTTTTGCACTATAATGGTCTTGGCAATGAGCCTTGTCTAATATAGAAATTATTTTATATGAATATGTGTTTTCAAAATTTCAATGTTTTACGATAAAGATATTCTCTCTTGGTTCATGATTCCCTTATGATTCATGCCCTACGAACAACCAATATTTATTTCATGACTCAGGATTTTGATATTCAAAATTTTTGTTCATGGTTTTTATATTCTTATGTTTATGTATTGTTTGGTTATCTCCATGTATAACCTTACTAAGAAGTTTTCCTCACCCATTTTATGTTTAATTTTCCCAAGGATATAAAAAATGTATTAGGTAGGAAAACTAAATGGGATGATATTTATGGGACATGTTGAAGATATTTCACAATGTTAGAATAATGTGTTCCATGTTTCCAATGACACTAAACTAATACAGTCTTTGGGAATCTATTTGAATATTTTATTAAGTATTCCATAAAAGAAATTTAATTCCCACTTTTTTCAATCTTGGTTCATTAGATTTTTAAAATGAATTTTCTTATCATTTTCAAAATAAGGTACTTCAGACTTTTTACAAAAAAATGTGAAAGGATTTTTTTTAACAAATATAGAATGAATTTTTATTATCATCATCATAACCACTCAATGTTTTGAAAATTCATTAATAATATTCCAAGGTTATTTTCAATGAAATTTGTATCCTTAATATTAGGTAAATATTTAAATAGGTGATTTCAATGTTAAAATGGATTTTTTTTTAAGAAATGATTCAACTTATATTTTTAAATAATCCTCCATATAAGATATAATCCATTGTTCTTTCATAATAATTTAGGTGATATGATCGAATTATTTCATCATTTTTCTATCTGTAGATGGTTTATTGTTATGAATAAAAATATTTTTGTGAAACACATTACTTTTTTCATGTGTTATACAATTATTAATTGATGAAATTATTATCAAAGCTATTTATTTTACATTTGTTATTACATAATGAAATTTTTATAAAAACAATTTAATTTTTATAGGTTATGATATGATTAATGTTTTATGATCATGTGGAACACATCTATATGATTATAATTATGTTATAGGTGGGATAATAATTATATATCCCTCCAAATATTTGGGTAAAGATAGATATCACATGAGATAGGTAAGGTTAGAAGAGAAAGTGAACCCTATTTAGTAATGGACTTTGTCTACTATGATAATCATCATATTTATCCTTGATTAGTATTATGGTTTGCTGAGTCAATTGAATCCACTATGATATTCGCAATAGTATTCCTTAAATACCAAGGAAATGATCTTTTATACTTATTTGTAGTCCACAAACTCATGTTTTCTGCCCATGTTATGATCCCATGTCCCATTTTATTTGATTCCTCTATGATTGATGTCTTATGAAATACCAATATTTTTATAGTGAATCATGTTTATGATCAATAATTTGAAACATATTGTTTTCAAATGTTATTCTCATGTTCTCATACCCTTTTTTCATTTTATGTTTAAGTGATAATTGATAACTCCCTTGATTACCCACACTGACAATCATAGCTCACCCTTTCTTATGTTTTTTTCCAAGGTTATGTATAAAGGTATTATGTATCATATGTTAAATAGGGTCTCTTGTTATGAAAATGTATTTCTAGATAATATAGTCAACTAATAAACTAGTTTGTTATGCATTAATGTTTCCAAATTCAAAATACCAATATGTTTTCGGAATGGATCATTATTTATTTAAATTATTATTTATATATAATGATGTTATATATGTTTATAAATAGTATGGGTAACTATAAAGCTTGAGTAACTTCTTCTTCCATATCTTTTTATGGATCCTTCTCAACCTACAACTCAAGAACAAATCATATTTATTAGTATTTAACTTCTACAAGATCAACATTATTCCCAAGGAAAACTCAATCTATTTTTAATCTCTTATGTAAAATAGTATATCAATCCATAAACACTTTTGGTTCATTAATTATAGATATAAGGACCCTTTATTTCTTTTCAAGAACTAATAAATAACATTTTTACAACTTGGGGTGTATCTTTTTAGAAGTCTATCTTCATACATGTTTTTTGAAACCACCTACCCTCATATAATACTTAATGTGAATCTTTCCAGTCCAAATATCATATAATATCTTTTTGACTACTTTTGATAGTACACAGTTTAATAATAATGTTAATCTTTCTATTTCATAACCCCATAATGTAATAGGGATTTCACATTGACTAATTTGAAATCAAACCATGTTCAATGGGGTAAAATTCCTCCTCTTAGACACACCATTATACTATGGTGTAACATGAGTTGTGAGATCAAATATAATTGCATAATTTATCATATGATCAATAAATTCCAAGATTAACTATTCACCAATCAGATCTAATTGGATGATATTAATACCTTTTCGAAGTTTACTATGTAGTTAGTTATAAAAATCACCAAACTTATCTAATTTTTTATACATTTGTTTAATCTAAAACACATTTTCCTTGAAACTAATGGAATTAATAATATTAATAAAATACCTAAAACCACCACATTTTTTATTACTCATTGGTCTAGATACCTCACAATATATGAGATCAAATAGTTACATAGCCCTTTAAGTCCATGGACTTAAAAGTGGTTCAATTATTTCCCATAATAAATACAATTCAAAAGTATCAAATTATTAATAATATAATGGTTACAATAATCCATATATATGGTGTCTTTATATGCATTTCACATTTATATGACTATGTAAATAGTGCCAAAGGTAGGTGGGATTAGAATCAATCCTAAGATTCCTGTTTTGAAGGTTATGGATAAGATTTTCCATATATATAATGTATAATCTATTTACCATAAACCAAATGTTATAAAACATTTCATTCATATTTATAGAATAACTCTTGTTCTAAATAGTGAATGAAAATAACTTCTTATGTAAAAAAGAAAAATAATCATTTAGCGCGGGAACATAATGACATTTCTCTTACTCTTTAATTATTCAACTTGATAAAGTCAAATCATAAGCTCCAAAATTTAATGTATAAATTGGTGATCCATTGATAACATGAAGATCCACATCCCCCATTTTTAATTTCCTTTAATCTCCAAGTCCAATTTTTGTCTCCCCAAATAAATGATGAAAACATAATATCCAATACCCATGAGTTAGAGTCAGAGAAATTGAAATCTATAACTTTCACATTCATAAGAAAAAATTTATTCTCTTTGATAACAATTCATAACATTAAAATACCGATCTATAATTGTCTTATAGGACATAAATATAAGAGATCTCAATATTATTATCATGTATATTTCTATAATATACAACAAAGACACATCTATAAATGAATATCATTTTTTATATCTTTTTGTAATGAACATTTAATGAATTTACTAACACTAAAAATGATGACCGTATACAAAAAATATATATATGGTGATAATATCCATATTTTCTGGAGCAATGAACCCTCTATGGAATAAAATTAATCACCTTATTTATTTAGGTAGTAAATCATTCCAATAAAAAAACTTGTGAATATCTGATAGGTGAGTAGAAAATCATTTTCCCTTATCCATCATATGGAAGATATTCAAATCTATTCCCCAGGTATCTTTTCCCTTAGGCATTCTTAGAAAAATGATCCCAAGGATCATAATGGTATATGGTTTCCTGACCCTTAGGATTAACCAAACCAACCATGCCTTACACAAGACAATACATGGTGACATCAATTTCATCTAAATCTACTCATCTTGATGATCGAGGTATTTCCATATTCATTCTCTAAAAGGAATATCCACTTCATATTTCAATGGTTTTCTTTTAGAAGGATCACATGTTTATCAAACACCCCTTGCATAGTGAACCCATTGAATCTCACTCAATCACTATTATATATATTTTTTATTTCATTGAGTATGTATACATAATTGTATTTATATTTTTAATCACTAATATATCCACCAAATTAATGTATTCAAAACAAATTAATGTGAAACACTTTACACAACCCACAATATTAATTTACAAACCAAAAATTATAAGTAAAAAATCATACACAACCAAATGTATCTCATGAATAAGGTATATTATTTCTTTATGTAAAATCATAGAGTTACATGATATTGAAAATCGACACTTGAGAAATACTTAAGTTATATGTTGGTAATAACTCAGATTTCTAAAACAAGGAATTATCATCTCTTCTAGTGGGTAGTCCGCCCCCAAGATCCTCTCCCCGGGGAGAATTTATTCTTGATGGAATCCAATTTATAATAACTCTAAACACTAATCATCACAAACGATATTAAATAAATATATTCATGATTATAACTTCGTAAATAAAATAAGATCAAGGTAGATGAAAACTAAAAATTTTAATATCTTACATAGCTTGTAATAAAAATATCTATATATTAGAATAAAAAGTAAACAAAATATTAATATTATATAATAATTTTATAAACATCAATATTCTAAAGGAAGTTAACAAATAATTAAACAATTTATTTTTTTCCTAAAACATTAGACATAGATATGAACAGTTCATATTTTATTTAGGAATTAAAAAACATCATTTTATCATTCTTAACACTTATAATTTATAATTATTTTTTAAACCACATGTTAAATATATAATTTTTTTTTTCAGTTTTAGTTAATTACGATTTTACGACAATTAAACATATTACAGGTTACAAAATATGACTAATAAAAGCGAGGGAATGTTTATGTAAATCATATTCAACAATATAAAATTAATTCATAGGCTATAGATTATATCATCACTTATGATAAGTAGTATCATATAACACCAATCACATTTCACAATATTGAAGATATCATAAATATACTACAATATATTTTTTTAGTAACTTGGGATTTAAATATATTTTATGATCTCTCATATCATAATCCATTCTATATTTTAAATCCCCCGATATCCTATATATCATACCTTATAATATCGATTAGTTGTATGCTACGAATGATCAAATCTAAAGATTTATTTATATCTTATTATATGATATAACTATAAATTCTTTATGATGTCCAATTATTACAAAAAATGGACCAGAATATAAATTTTTTTTCTTGATTAACATTCCTTACATTCCACTATTTCATTTAGTTAGATCATTCTATGATTTTTTGACAGTGGAATAATCCCATGTTTCTCCAGATCTATCTTCAATGAATGAAATCTGCTCAGAAATGTAAAATATTTTATACTTAAAACATGAATCTAATATCAGAAATCTTCTATCATTGATAGATTATATTTGGTAAAGATCACTAAGGAAACACACATAAGCTTCATACCTTTATAGGTGATACAGTGACCTTTTGAACCCCAATTATATTGTGAGGATTCCTAAACCCCAATGGGTTTCTAGAACCTTCACTACATAATAAATGATGTTTTATTAATAAGATTAGTTTTGACTTCTTTCAAGACTCAAGATTTACGCCAATAAAGGGAATCATTATATTATATATCTTCTCTCTACTGTTTTTGTTAAATTAATATAGTCAACCATATAAATTGTATCTAGTTCCATTTGATGTATAAGTCATCTTATGATTCATAATAAATGAAAACCACATGGTATTATATGTAAATTTGTATGAAATTTCATCTCATGCAATCATAATTCCAATTGTATGAATGGATATAGGAAATAAAAACATTTCATACTTTATTGTGATATAGTTTGATTATATTATATGATATATATCTCACATAAGTCATGTCTTATGTCTGATTCCAAGTATAAAACACGAAATTAATCTCATTATTATCATCTTTTATGATTCAAGGATGTCCTAAAATATGACTCATTGTTTTCAATTCATCCATCGCTAAACCATTCATAGATCATTCCAATCTATGGAAAATTTGAAATTCTAATAAGAAGTAGTGTGATCGATCATAATTTTATGTTGGAGATCTGATAAATGGTGGAATCCTCCTCTGTTATACCATAGTAAAATTCAATATAGGTGGGTGGTGTGACTCTTGATAGAGCCTTTTCCATATCTTGTTTGTTAACCCCAATGATGATAGAATTCAAGGGTAGTGGTTTATTAGACATGACTATGCTTGGTATAAGTGGTCTTGTATGGTGGTGATATATTATTCCAATCGTTTTTGATTTTTCTTTTACAGTGGTAGAAATTTTCTCTTTGATGGGAATTTTATGAAGGAAAATTGTTCATATCGAGGTTCTTGAGTAATGTAGACTTTGGAACTAGTAGGAGTTATTATCCTAGCATTGTTTATTTAATTTTCTTTCTTTCTTAAAAGTTTTACAATACATTTTTATCTCTCAGAAATAGTGGGATGTGGGAATCATGGAGGGATTTTGGTTCCATTTCCCCCAATCATACACCCCCTTCCCCTATCAATAAAACTTTATGGGCCTATTGATGGATTGTGAAGACAGAAGGATTGGATTCCACCAGGTGAATGGTGTGAATTTAGTAGGGAACTACGGTGTCTGGTTTTTCTTATTTTTCATGATAAATATTATAGTACATGTTTTATATATAAGTACCTCAACATTTTAGAATATTTTTTGGAGGATCTCGTCCCCTAATTTTTTTTGTCATGCACTAGATCACATAAAAGCTATCTAAAGATGGTTGAGTTATTGGGGATGGTGGTATGTGGGAGGCATATAGTGATTTGGGATTTAACTTCATTGACCCTAATTCCCATTTCCTTGCCTTTATAGTGTTATAGGATTATTTATTTATGGAAAAAATTCATGTATAGGATTCCACTCAATGAATGGGTTGAAATGTTTTGTGGAAAGTGGTGTCTTCTTATGTTCTATAGTTTGGATCAAAAAAGTTTATTGGATTATTCCAATGTTTTCTGGAGAAATGTTTTATTTTATAATTTAGAGGATCATATCGACTCATAGTGGAAATTTATTTTACTTTATTTCATAAAATAATCCTAATAGTGGTATTGTTCTTTGTGATTTTGGGATATGGGTGGGATGGTGGGATAAGTGTTCCCTTGTAACCTTCCATACTCTTCATTACCCAATATCTCTAAATATTTGTGGTATTGTTTATTAAATAAAGAAAAATGATTATGTGAAGTCTACATGATTTATAGGTTGATCTACTTGGAATATTTAGATATTTACACCTTATAATCAATGGGAGGTGATCCATTTAATGGCTTATTTTGATTACATACTTAAAATCTACCCAATGGTGGATGAGTTCTCAAGTATAAAGAGATATAAGAGGAATTATGGGATGGGAGTTCACTCTCATCCTATACTTATTCCATTTACACACTTATATCAAGGATATTTTGGGATCAATTATGTTTAGAAATTTTCATGGAGTAAATTCAACTTGCTTAATGGGTTTAATTTTCAGTAGCGCTATGATCTGAGATTTGTCTCTCTAATTTCCAATAATAATAAGGTCCCCAGTAAAAAATGAATGATTTTAGGATTTTACAAATAATGAGAAGGTGTGATTTAATTTAGTAAAATTTGGGGCCACATTTGAGGGAATGAAGTCTCGATCAATTCATACCACCAATGATGGCTATCATGGGTCAATGTGGTTTTTTGGAAACTTATTCAAATTTCATGTGGGGTTTTCAAGTTAGGATGAGTTCTATTTTGATCACACCTGAAGTGATTTTATATAGGTTTTTAGTTTTCAATATGGTATTCCCTCTGTTATATGGAATTATCCTTAGTTATATGTTATCCCAATGGTTTATTAACCAATTTATGAATTTGTATCCATTTGTGTATTTTGATACAAGAGAATCATGTTGATGATGACCCTTTTTTGGGATCCTAATAAATAATGTAAATGAAATTGTGAGGATTCATAGCCTAGGAGACCCATTATATTTTGTGATAAGAAATGACTAAAAAAAATTCCCTTTTCATTGATAATTATATTATAGGGATTATTTACTTCTGATATATAGTAGTTTTTGCAAATCATATTCCGTGTTGGGGTTTTAAGTAGAGGTGGATCCCTCCCCAGTTAAACCTAAAGAGATTCAAAATTTGGTGGAGGTGTTCCATCATATTTACCATTGGACATATGGAACCCCTATGGTTTAAAAATCAATATAGTATTTTGTATCTATTTATGCAGTTATACAAAAGATAATTCCATTTATAATATCTCTTTACCGGAAACCTATATTTTTTTTGAAGGAAATCATAAAATGCCATGGATGAGGTGCCTTACTACTACTCGTGATAAGTGGTGATATGAAATATGAGCTATGTCTATAAAAATTCAATTAAAAGTAATATCAAATGATAAAATTAATTTTTGAATCAAAATCATTAGTTTTTTTGGGTTTTGAGTATGTGTGGTTTCCTCCACAGTAATACCCCAAGAGATGTCAATCAATGATGGTTGATCTTCGGCGGTATTATTCTCCAATGTTTTCTAATTGTAAGATAATTTGTATATATTTTTTGTTTAAGATGAATGAGAAATATTGATATTATTTCTCTTAGAAATAATCCCTCAATATAAAAAAAGGATATCCAGATTGTTTTTAACTAATGATATGTGACTATTAAACATCAGGTCCCATTATTATCATTCAAGTTGGGGGATGCTCAAACACTGATTGAAAGATGCATATTCCATTATAATGGTGGGTTGGTTTTTTATAATTTACATAGTTATATAAAAGAGCACCATATTAATGATGACTCTTTGCTCAAATTCCAAAAAAAAAAAGAAAAGGAAATTGTAAAGTGCCATAACCAAGGGGTGTTATTACTACTAATGATATGTGATTATTAGAAATTAAAATTCTTCCTGATAACATTTTATTTTACTGATTATATAATTATAATAAATATATATACATCCAAATCTATAGTAGTGTAAGGTTTTGGAGTAGGGATAGCTCTCTCCTTTATACATCAATGGATTCCAATCCACCAACATTGACCAATAGTTATATTCTAATACAATGTTTTTTACACTCATAATAGAATGTGTATGCACATAAGATATGATATAGACATCCTTAAATAAGATGATTTATATCTTAAGGATCCCCACAATATTTGAATAGAAACCTGGATGGTTTATTAATCATGATAAGATATTATGGGAAAATCAGGAACCATTATTAATAATAATTTCAAGAGAAGCTGAAATGTCGAACCAAAGCTACGTAACCAATTATAATATATTGTAGGGATTTTTTGATTGATAGATTCATAATTATTCGTTGCATAAGATACATTAATATTTGTGGGGGATGTGGAAAGTTTTAACCCTTTTGATTATTTCAATGATGATTTCTCTTTAGTGGAATGTCACTGTATCAGAAATTAAACAGTAAAAAACCATGACCTAGGTTGTCTATTGCCACTTTTTATTAGAGATGATAAAAAATGGAAAACAATATTAAATATAGGGAACCTTGTACGGTGAAAATAAATGTAATTATTATGTCATGATCCGACCCATTAAACCCCAAATTGATCATTCGAGTCCCCCGTGACATCCCTGAGGCACATTCCTGGTCACCTAGGGGTGGGAAAAAGAACCAAGGAAATAAAAGGGAGATAGTGAAAACAAATTTTCCCAATATATATAAACAAAATAAGCATAATATATATGACAAGTTAAATTTAAATAAAAATAACCAAGGATAATAACTAAACATTAAATGAGAAAAAATTGAACCTAACGACTATTAAATCTCAATGTGACCATATGGGTTTCCCTCCAATCCCAAACCCAACATTTATCCTTGATGATCAAAACCAAGAAGGAACATTAAAATAAGGATAGAAATAATATTAAAAGTATAGGCATGAGTATTGAACCCTAGTAGGAATGCCCTAATAAACTATTCCATATGCATTTCCTTTAAATAAAATATTCATCAATTTCTTTTCTCAAATAAAATATTTAAACATAGTTTTTTCAAACATTTACTTTTAAAATAATCATCATACATTTACCTCTTCATTTAAAATATGATTTTCATAAAATTATAGGTATGAGTGTCTCTAAAAGACAGGGGGAGTAGAGGGGAGTAAAGAAATAAGAAGATTTCTCATGTTAAGGGAGAATGAGATTATAACACATCTTTAATTTAAATATTTCTCATAAAGAAATTTAAAATAAAACAGTCACTTTAATAAAAGGGATAAATTTAAAAAAGGAAGAGTAGAAAATATAACATATTGAGAGAAATTGTAAAGTATTGAACATATTACAAAAGAATATAAGGTACCTATTTTATCCACAATATATAAATAAGTGGTTGTATACATGGAAATATCTAAGAGCTCTAGGAAAATCTAGAAACTACTAATCTTGACCCATCCTGTCGGTACATATGATGCAACTAAATAACCCTCACAATTGGTTATACCCTACCTGGACTAACTGAGATATAAAATCCCCAAAGAAGATCATGTATGTACTAAGGGTCCATGAGCCATAGTGTAATAATTTACTAGTACAACAAGTGTTCTTAGATATTCCTAAATTTATTCTTATTTCCCATGTAATGTCTAAAGTGGGGGTGAACTAGGAAATTCAAATAAAAAAACTTTATATAAATAAATGAAACAAGAAACACATTTGAGAATCACCCCTATACATCACTCTAAGGGACGATTCCTTGCCTTCCAACTGTCAATTCACAAAGGATGTCGTATACCATGGACATCCCATTTCCTTTAACTTGACCATGGAAATAGAAATACCCCAAGGATATTTTTCTAAAGGAATCCCATTTTGAATGTTCCAACCGGGCCTCACACCACCATTGGGTGACAAACCACACCAAAAAATATGAGAAACCCCATTTATAAAACCAAAAATTCATTTAAATTTCCATTTGAGAAATACAAATCATCATTTAAGAACCAAAAAACATTTAAAAATCAGAAAAATTAATCTAAAAACCACCAATCACTTATAAAGGTATACTCATCATTTTATCGAACACTTGATGTGAAAAAAATAATAAAACAATTTCATACAAGTCAAGGAAAGGATAATTTCACTAAATTTCATATAAATTAATAATTATTAAAAGTATACGTCACTAATTTTTGCAAGAAACATGGTGTGAAAGGCATGAAATAGTTGATTATATAAACTCAAAGGAAATTTCATGAGGGAACCTACCTACACTCAAGAACATCGATAATGAAGACCTAGATTGGATTCAAGGTGGTCCAAAGAGATATGAATACCCAAGAAATAAATTGATAACAAAAAAACCCAATAAAAACACAAAGAAACATGAACCCTAGACTAGAGGAACCAATGGAGAAGAGCCACCAAGAAGATAGGTGGAGAAAAAGGACCATAAAAAAGATAAGAAGAGATTCCCTTTAGAAATCACACCAAACAAGTGAATAAATCCCTTATAATCGACATCAAAGGAGGATGATAGGTATGAGGAAGAGGATAAGAGCGTCCCAAGGGTCACACAATCCAAGGGGGGGAGAAAAGGGGAATTTTGGAGTAAAAAACACCAGAGTGAAAAAAAGGAAAAAATATGTTTTTAATGGATATAGGCACTACACACTATTAGGACACACAGTTTCAGAAACCTTATACTAACTGTCCATCCCTTACTAGACTCCCAAGACACCAAAATGATTTGACTACACATTTTGGGAACCTGTGTGCCAACTATGTGGTTTGGATCTATCAAAAACTATAGAATAATTCAAACTCATTACGAATTGTTTAGATTAACCATGCTCAAGTTGTGAACCCCTATCTAGGGAAAAAAACAAAAATTGGCTCAATATAAGGAGGCATCACTATTATCCCTTAAATGTGGATAGAAACTGTGCAAAAGGGAAAATAACCCAAAACTCAAAATTTTAATCTAAAACATCCAACACTCCATTAAAAATTGAAATAAAAATAATAAATGAAAATAAAAGAGAAAATTAAAACTAAGGTGTCAAAATTTCCCCCATCAACACAATTTATACCCAAAAAAGTCTCATCTTTTCTAGTTGATATGGTAAAATAAACAGGTCAAAATACTCACATGATTCAACTTCTAAAACAGAATAACACATTGAGATCTACTAAGAAAAGACTTTCACTTTACCCAAAAAATTTATTAATCTCAAACAATTAATGAAACAAAGTTGATAATTCCAGGACACGATCCAAACATTTTTTATCACCACAACAATCTAGACTACTCGAATAGCCCAAAATTTTCTAAAATAAAAGGAAAATTCATGGTCAAATATCCTAAGAGTATAGAATATCACCTCTTCACACATTTCCAAGGTGGAAATAAGTAAAAATCAAAACAAACCAATCTTAATGTACATAGACATTACATCATTTTTGAAAAATACTTAAAACATTAGAAAAAAGACACCCATAGACCATATTAGTTTTGTGCTTTTTGAAACATGGAAACACAAACACTGGTTAGTGATCTAAATTATCTCCCACTAGGTTCTACGAAAATAAAACCCTATTATACATATCATATCTTAATATATATTCATAACCTGGGGAAGGAAACATAAAAATCTGTGAGATAAGATGCCCAGTAATAGTAAATTGGGGAGATATGTCATCATAAACATGATCATGTGGATATGATAATGTGATAACATCATTAGAAGGTGATAACATATTTATAAAATATTATAAACATGAATCATGGCATCATGGATAGCAGGTCAGAGGGCATGAATCATAAGGAAGTCAAGAGAACAATCCATAAAAGAATTACATTAGTGTAAGAAATAGAATTGTGGCATAAACATAAGAATTTAATATCATTCCCTAAGTTAAGATGCATTGATATAACTTGTTAGAGAACTTCATGGGTACTACCACTACGGGGCCGGACACACCACCGTTCTGGGTCGTAGAACATTCCTTATAAGGAATCAGGTTCACCCACCTTACCATAGTAGATGGGGTTTCCCTCTATTCCCATTTTCATGAGTACTACACCTACTGAGTGGGACACACCACCATCCCCAGTCATTTTCTTTTCATTGTAAGGGATCATGTTTCCCCATATTCTCATAGTGCATCGGGTTTCCCTATCTTCCCATCTACATGGGGACTACACAAACTGGGTGGGACACATCAGAATCTCCAATCGCAGTCATTTCCTTGTAATGGTTCATGTTTCCCATCTTATAATTGTGTATCAATCCCACCGACTAGATTCCCCACATTATATCATGAGATATAAATTTTTAACCAATGCATTCGAGGGAGACATATATACCACCTGTCATATAATAAAACCACTCATACATGTACCATGATATAATAAAACATTCATCATTTCATGACCCATAAAAAGAGATGGGGTTCAAAAACAATATATCATAACCCATGAAATAAAACTTGTACCATGAATATTTCATCACATACAAACCTATATAAAATATATTGTTTTCATAATCATTTCATCAAAGTCCTACCCGTGAAAAAAAGTTGGTTTTAAAAGAATATAACCCATCATAGAGAAGAAAGTGTCATAAAAATAATGATATTAAGAAATAAACCATTCAATAATGAATATGAATGATATTTAAGGATCATTTCATCAATAAATATTATAATATAATAAAGTATTACATCTTAAATGGATAATGATTCTGAAAGATCACTAGAAACATTTATTAAGGAAAATATCCTTCCTCTAAAAGTCCTTTTCATAAAACCATTTAAAAAATTCAATCCTTATAAAGATATCTTTAAAATTTCATTTAATAAATTTGTTGAGAAAAATATATTTTATTCTTTGAATATTTTTTTTAAAAATAAATCATTTTTGAAAACCATTTTCATTTAAAATATATTTGTATATGTAGAAAATATTCCTAAAAATATTTTTAAAACCTTTTCCTTTGAAAACAACATGAAAACTCATAATGAAATCTTGAAATACTTTTGGAATCCTTTTTCTTTAGAAATAATTTGACAAAATAATAACAACACATGAATTTATATTTAAATCACTTTTCCTCGAGAATATGTAAAAGAATCTTGGAAACATTTGAAACACTTTGTAAACATAATATATTTTTTTGAAAACCCTTTTTCTTTGAAAAAAAAAATTAAAATAAAAAAAATCTAGATTATTAGGGAAAAGTTCCTTTAAAAATAAACTTATAAACATAAAAAGGACGCATCAAGTAAATTATGGTCATAAATATGGGTATGTATCTACATTCCAGACATTCCTTTTTCACCTTACAAGTTTAGAAAGTTCCTTGATCTGAAAATTACAAGAAGAATCATTTTACACACATTTTGTAAAAAGATATTACATGGGTAAAAAATTACTTTAATAATAATAGGATAATAATAAAACATTTTACAATTTTTTAGGAAACACAATTTTAAAAAATATTGATTTCCAACTACAATGAAAAATAAAGTTATATTTGAATAAAAACATTTTCTTAATTATCTTTAGAACCAATGAGTGGAAAAATGGTACCATTAGTTTGATATAAAATTCATATTTAGATGGTAAGAAACTTCATTATATTTCTAGATATATGGATCATAATATTTCATCTATTGAATTATAATCACAAAAAATCTCAATAAACAATGATATTTAATCCATAAACCATTAACACTTGGGTAACATTAAATTATAATAGAATTGAGATAATTACATCTCATGAAGCTTAACCTATCATGAAAAGAAGTAGAATAATGATATAACATGTCAAAAGGAAGTATATACACCTCATCGAAAAATATAGTTGCTTAACATGGCCTATTCATCAAAGAATGAAAATTGAGGTAAAATTAATTTACTGATTTGGTAACTTTTGAAACATAACCCCCATGAAAGAAAGATAATAAAGTGGATATGTAAATTCCAATAAATTTAATTATAAGAATCAAATAATACATTAGTGGGAAGTATATATATCACACAAACGAAATTAGTGGTGAATAAGTCATGTATCTTATAAAAATAAAATGTGAGATAATATTCCCTTATCATAAGTATTGAATATCTTAGTGTATGTTAAAACCACTTTTTTGGGTAACTCACACTACTAGAATAATGGGGTTTGAAACCCCCCTGACACGGGCGACCGCCATTGGCAGTCGCTGTAGGTGGCCTAAAGCGACCCCCTCTGGCAGTCACTGGGTTTTTAAAAAAAATCGGGGAGGCTTCAGTGCCCCCCCCGCTCCCCCTGGCCCTCCCCTCGCGAAACCCTACCGTGCCCCCTCGCCCTCACCGCCCTCCCTCGTCGCCCTTCACCCTCGCCGCCCTCCACCCCTCACTGCCCTCGTCTCCCTCCACCCTCGTCGTCCTCCGCTCTCTACCCACCCTTCGCCCTCCCTCCACCCTCTACCCCCCTCCACCCTCCTTCCCCTCCGGGCTCCTCACTCCGCCCTCCAGCATCCTCCCTCCGGCCTCTGCCCTCCGGCCTCCGCCATCCGGCCTCCGACCTTTGCCCCCTCGTCCCTTCGCCGCCTCTTCCCTCGGCCGTCGCCCCCTCACTGCCCATCCCTCGTCTCCTCACCGCCCTCCACTCCGACTCCCCAGCATCCACTATCCCCTCCCTCTTCATCCCCATCCCTTGCCTCACCTATTCCGCCCTTCCCCTCCCTTGCTGCATCACCACCGCCCAGTCCCCTCCCTCCCCACACGCCCGCTACTCGTCCCCTCATCACTGCGGCCCTCTTACTCCCTGTTGTCCGCGGTCCCCTCCCTCGTCGTCCCACCTTTACTGCACTATCACCACCTCACCGCCTCGTCTCCTCTAGCTCACCGCCGTTTCTGTGTCACTCCCCTCCCTCGCCACACCGCCTCTGGCTCCGGCTCCCCTCCGCTGCCTCTCCTCCCCCTCACAGCACCGCCTTCGGCTCCCCTCCCTTCCAGGTTTATAGCACAATCAGGTATGACATGAGCTTTCACTTACATTACATTATATATTCTCTTGTTTATTATTCAGATATATAATTTTATTATTTTATAAATGGGCCAAAACGAATTGATTAGTATTTATTTTATATATATTTGATATGAAAAATGTATATGTAATAATTCTTGTGTAAATTTTTGTAACAATGATATTATTATGGATATGAGTTGGATTGATCTTCCAAATCGAACATCTAGAGAATATTTCAATGGAATTTAACAGTTTATTGACTTCACTAGAGGATTTGAAAGTGACTATATTAGTTGTCCATGTAGAAAATGTGCTAACAGATATTAATTCACACAAGATACTGTGAGGGAACACATATTCTTTAACGGAGTTCAGAAAAATTATAAGAGTTGGACTCTTCATGGAGAAGAATATATTCGTTTTCAAAATATGGATGCAGTTCATATGGATGTTGATGTAAGTATGAATGATACAATTTATGAAATTCTAACTGAAATGGTAAATGTGTTGGATCCTAAAGGCATTGACATCCAGAATCTTAAGACCGTTGAGATAAATCTTCACTCTAGTGCAGATCGTAATTCGAGGAGGTTTTATGAACCACTTGATGATGCAAAAACCGAATTATATCTTGGATGTACTTCTTATAATAAATATTCATTTATCGTGGAGGTTTTTCATTTGAATACTTTGAATCAGCGGTCAGACATATCATTTGACGTGCTATTGGTGTTATTGAAAAAGGTTCTTCCTCTGGACGTTATGATTCCCGAGTTGTATTACTATTCTCGTAAGTTGACAGAGAACTTAGGTTTTATATATGAGACCATAGATGCATGTACAAACAACTGCATGTTTTTTAGAAAGGAAACAATCCATTTATATACTTTTATGGATTGTGGCGCTTCCAGGTGGAAAGAGAATAAGGGAAATCAGACTCATCAAAGTCAGATTGCGATATAGGGGAAACCGATTGTCGTAAAGCTAATGCGTTACTTTTCCCTTAAACTGAGGTTGAAGTGATTTTTTATGTCATCTAAAGTTTCTAATTTAATGGGATGGAATGCAGAAAGAGTTCATTAAAGTGATATGTTAACCCACCCGACATACTTCCTTGCATGGAAGGATTTTTATAAGAGACATCCCAACTTTTCGAAAGATGTTCATAATGTCTGATTGGGGTTGGAAGTAGAGGGTTTCAATCCATTCAAGTCTATGGTTGGTGCAACTCATAGCACATGGACCATGGGGTTGGTTCCATATAATCATCCTCTATTTCTTTGTATGAAGAAACAATTTAGATTACATTCCACTCTTATTGATGGACCTAGAAGTCTAGGGGATAAGATTAATGTTTACCTTCATCCATTGGTTGATGAGTTGAATGAATTTTTGGGCGATATTGGGATGACTTATGGCTGTGAAATGAATGAAAATTTCAAATTGTAGGCTTCTTTATTGTGGAAAATCAATGACTTCCCGTCTTATGCAAATTTATCTGGCTAGAGTGTGAAAGGGGAATGTTCTTTCCCTTGTTGCAATAAAATAAAAAAAAATTTATGGCTTAAACATTACACAAAATGGGAATACATGGGTCACATATGTTTTATTCCCCCTCAGCAAGGTTCAGAAAGGACAGTGTGGAATTTGATGGTTCTAGAGAGTTCAAACCAGCACCAAATTTCATGATAAGAGTCAAAATTTTATTGCAGATTGAGGAAGAAAACATCTACATGGTATATGAAATTCAGGATTTGGTGGCTCATCCAGTGCGTAATATTCGTGTTGCGGGTAGGCAGTACATTTATAATTGGAAAAAGAAAAGTATTTTTTATATTATTCCATATTAGAAAACTAACATGCTAAGTCATAATTTGGATGTCATGCACACTGAAAAAAATGTTTGAGATAACATATTGTGGACAATTTTTGGTGTCAGTGGAAAGTCAAAGGACCATGTTAATGCTCTTCGTGATTTGGAAGAAATGGGTTTAAGGAAATAGTATCATTTATAGTTAGTTGAGGGAAACAAGGAATATATGGATGCGTCACAGTACACGATGACTAAAAAAGACAAAGAGACTTTTCATTCCATTTTGAAGATGCTCATGGTGCCTGATGGTTTCTCTTATAATATTTCAAAGTGTGTGAATCTGTCGAGCATGACATTGCAAGGGTTGAAAAGTAATGACAATCACATACTACTTCAGCAGTTGATTCCAATCGCAATTTGTGATTGTTTATCCCCCAATGTTATTCAGTCATTTATTGAGATGAGTAATTTTTTAGACAGCTTTGTTTAAGAAATCAACGAATGGGTGATTTTAAAAGTTTGCAGGACCGAATTTTACTTACGCTTTGTCACTTTGAGAAACTATTCCCCCCTCATTTTTCAATGTTATAGTCCACTTCATAGTTCACCTAACTGATGAAGTAATGGTTATTGGTCCAGTGCAATTTAGGTGGATGTTTCCTATTTAGCGGTATTTGAGTACATTGAAACGAATTGTATGCAACAGAGCTCATCCGGAGGCATCAATAGACAATGATTTTTTGAATGATGAGTGTACCACTTTTTGTGCAGAATATCTTATGGATGTTGAAACAAAATTAGATAATACCTCTCGGATTCATGATGCTCTAGTTGGAGAAGGAACCATATTTGATAGGGACAACATCTAGTGGATACAAGCACATCGATGTATCTTGTTCAATACTCCATTAGTTGCACCATTAATGCAGTAAGTGTCTTATCACTTTTATTCTTTAACTTTTCCATGTTTTGTTTGCATATGTTGATCATTTAAACATTGCGTTATCATATGTAGTAAACAGATTCATTAGATAAAAGAAGAGATGTATCATGCGACTAAGTATTAAATTCAACAATCTCATTACGCATCATTTCATGATTTTTTCAAGGATTATGTACGTATAAATTGATTTTCATTATGAGTAAAGTATTATACTAATTTCTTTATGAAAAAATAATTATTCAATTCTATGAAATATGTAGGTTCCAAAGCTGAGGGAGTTAGGGGACCCCATGCTAACTGAAGAATTTATCAAACTGGATGAGGGTCCATCTGTAATGGCTTGTCGTTATAAAGCTATAGATGGTAATGGTTTTCGATTTCACATTAAAGATGTTGATGACAAACGAGCAACAAAAAATAGTGTCATCGGTTGTCGACTCGTCGATTATGGTTATTACTATGGTCTATTTATAGATATAATTGATGTTATATACACACACAGGTTGAAGTACATATTATTAAAGTGTAATTGGGTTGATCCAATGCGTGGATGTAAATTCGATCAATATCAGTTTTCAATGGTGAATTTTAACTATATATAATTTAGAAATGAACGAGTTGATAATGAACCCTTTATTTTGACATCACAAGTGGATCAAGTATTGTTTGTTACCTTGCCTTCGAATCCAAGTTGGCATGTTTTTGTCAAAATGTCCCGACAAGGAGTGTTTTTATTTAAACAAGATGAACCCGAGACTGTTCAGTTTTTTTCCCAACAGATTCATCAACATACCGTAGTTCAGCGTGAAGAAGATATGTATTGGTTCAGAGTGTCCATTGAAGGAGAACTGGTCTATTTGCATGATTAATGAAAGGTACAATTCTTTTTCTCACTATTCAGTATAGAATTTCCTAGGATATCATAAGTTATCTAACCATTTTATAAATACTTATAAGTTTTAATCCTCAGTTTTGGAAGTTCATTCAATTATAAATAATTAGGGTGATTTCTCTTTTGGTATCATCATGTTATTTTTGGTGTATCTTCCCATTGAGGTATTCTTCATTTGGTCCATGTGCTGCTTGAATTTTTATTAATTCAATCTGAAATTTGGCTATGCATTGATTGGTTTTGTACATAATTTGTATTTCGGTTTTGTTAATAATATGATTTTTTAGAATTAATTCACAACTAATTATTCAATCCCTTTTTTATTAACAACTGTACAAGTTTGATTTTTTTTAAAACAATTCAATTTATCTTTTGGACACTTTGGATAGTCCTCTTACTAATGTTTTCTATGACTGCAGGCATGTTAGGGGAAGAGACAGAAGATTCACATCATCCATCTGAACCATCTACATATCAGGGTCGAGGTAGGTTTGAATGTCATTGTCTCTATTTTTTATGTAATTTATAAACTTATATATATATTTATAACATATGTAAAATTATATATTAAATTTTTTTTCAACAGGATCAGACTCGACTGCTTCTTCCTCTTGCAAGAGAGGCCCTGGTCGTGGCATTTTATCATGGAATTCCGACACGACGTTTGATGTTTCATTTGATGAGGTATTTCATCATGTGAGACTGAATTCCCCTGAATTTATTCGTCAACTGGGTCATATCATACGTGACCCACATCGATTTCCATTGACCACACGGTACTGGGCTTCTATCCCTCATGACACATTAGATCACCTTTGGAGGGAGGTTCACGTAAGAAGACCATTTTACTTTCTTCCATATGTATAAACAATACTAACATATGTGATTTTTTTCTTTAATAAAAAAATTTGAAATTATTCCCCAATGTGTTTTGGCCCGTGTGTGTGAGAAAATGTCATAAGATTTGGAAAGATTATAAAGGTAAAGTCAAGAGGGACCATTGGGTACCAAATGTGGGTGCCCTAGATATTCTGGAGAAAGTCATGAGAGGTGTCCTCCCGGCTCAATGGCGCGACTTAGTTTCATATTGGTCTATCGAGGTTGTTTCGGTTTGTATATTTATTTTGGTATATATATTTCCAATATTGTTTGATTTGTTTGAAATTTGAATTATTGAATGTAGGAGGTGTCAACACGCCATTCTGAGAATCGAGCATTGCAGGGACCACCTCATAGGCTCAAGACTAGTCACGTGTCTCATATCCAACATGAGGAATTTATTATTCATTTTTGAATTTATTAATTAATATGGTTATGTGTTTACATTCTATTCATATACAGTTACAGGACCGAGGTGCACCGACAGATAAAATGTCATTGTGGATGTGGACTCATGATCGAAATGAGTAGAGGTTGTAACATTGATATTAAGTGATTGTACTCATTACCAATAACTTACATAAATATGTATATTAACATATATATATGTATATATATTTAAATATTTCATAGGCTCAATTTGATGCTGAGTTAGAACAACTTCCAGAGGACCAGCGACCGCTTCCCATGCGAAGGGATGAGATCTTTCATCACATTATTGGTAGGGACATGCATGGATATAGTTTGACCTATGGAACATGGATTCCTCGTTCTGTTATATCATGTGTTGTAGTAATTGGTCTTGAAATTGCTCAGATGACACAGCAGCGGTCAGATTTCGAGGCACGACTGCAAGCTTCCGAGGAGGTAAAAGCGCAATTGATCGTTGAGGTTAGATCACTACGGGAATATGTCCGTCCAGGTGATGGTGCAGGGGATCATACGAAGCATGTTTATACCATATTTATTTATTTATTTTATATTATTTTTATTATGAAAATATCCATCATTTTTATTTGTTTTAGGCCCCTGGCCCACCGGATGGAGGTAGCAGTCATGACCATGCATGATGCATCATATTCCTGAGGTGTGTTTCTTTGTTTATTGGTGGGGTTGTTATTGATGTTTCAGTTGGGTTTGTAATGATATTTTTTGATATTTGGTGGTATCATGTCTGTTTTGGCCTGATGCAATGTTTGTATGCACGAATTGAGAATTAACCATGAAACTGATTAATGATTTGGATATTTTTAGTTCATTTATTTCATTAATGTTTTCAATTTCATGTTCTATAACAGGTTTGAAAAAACCATGTGCTTCCTAATATAAACCATGAAGCTATTTTTTGGTGACTGAGATGAGGTTCACTATTTGTAGGCCTCAGACAACCCCCCCCCCCCCCCGCACCCAGGACAGCCCCCCCCCCCCCCCCGCACCCCGAAGAGCCACCCTCGGACAACCCTCCTCGCCCCCTGGACAGCCCCCCACACCCCGGTCATCCCCCCCCAGACATCCCTCCCCACCCACCGGACAACCCCCACCCCGCCCCACTTGTGACCTATAGGATGACATCCGAGTCAGAATCCACAAGTTGCAACTCATACATCTATGAAATCTAGTGCGCCTGACCGTGTCCCCACTTGTGACCTGTAGGATGACATACCTATTTCAATTTATCTTGTTTCCAAGATCCATCCAACACATCTTATTCTATAGAAAAATTTTTCTTCTCCATTATAGACATCTTATCTACCTCCTACTGTGGGCTAGCATGCAGTGTTTGAGAAAAGACCAAGGTGGAATTATCCTCTATTTCCTCTTAAGGAGGATCCATGGGAGAAACCCCTCTAATAAATGTTCTTGAATTTATACTATGAGAATCGTGATCTATAAATGAATTGTATGTAGTCACCTTCACATCATATGGCTAGAGGGTAGGCTGAGATTTGCAAGATAGAGTAGTCCCAACCTCCCTTGATTTGGTTTGGACTTCCTTATTTAAAGGATGGCCATCAAATTTAGAGAAATCATGAATTCTAGATTGCATAGTGTGATTACCAACCTTACTTGTGGTGGTCGAAGTGTCATGAGGACTCTACTCTGGCGTTGAATGCATGGGACATTTCCCAATACTCATGATAACAATATAAGTTAATGGAGAAGGATCCTTTTATCCTGAAATCTCTAATATGTTCAAAAAAATCCCAAATAAACTAGCCTTACCATCAGAGGTACCACCCAGATCACAACTAGAGATAAACCCCTATATTACCACATTATCATTAACACTCTCATCTAAACCCCCCGGACAGCCCTCCCCGCCACCAGAACAGCCCCCCCCCCCCACACACCTCGGACAACACTTCCTGCCATCCCCCATCCCCTCCATCGCCACACCGACACCGCCCAGTCCACTCCCTCCATGTACGACTGCTACTCGTCCCGTCGCCGCTGCCGCCCTCTGACTCCCAGTTGTCCTCGGTCCCCTCCCTCATTGTCCCACCCTCACTGCACCGTCTCCACCTCACCGCCGTCGCCGCTTCTCAACCCCTCCCTCGCCGCACCGCCTCCTACTCCAGCTCCCCTCCGCTTCCTCTCCTCTCCCTCACCGCACCGCCTTCGGCTCCCCTCCCTTCCAGGTTTGTAGCACAATCAGGTATGACATGAGCTTTCACTTACATTCCATTATATATTCTCTTATTTATTATTCAGAGATATAATTTTATTATTTTTTCAATGGTACAAAAAATTGATTTTTATTTATTTTAAATATATTTGATATGAAAAATGTATATGTAATAAGTCTTGTGAAAATGTTTGTAAAACAGATATTATTATGGAAAAGAGTTGGATTGATCTTCCAAATCGAACGTCCAGAGAATATTTCCTTGGAATTAAGCAGTTTATTGACTTCACCAGAGGATTTTAAAGTGACTATATTAGTTGTCCATGTAGAAAATGTGCTAACAGATTTTAATTCACATGAGATACTGTGAGGGAACACCTATTCTTTAATGGATTTCGGAAAAAGTATAAGAGTTGGACTCTTCATGGAGAAGAATAGGTTCGTTGTCAAAATACGGATGGATTTCCGATGGATTTTGATGCAAGGATGAATGATCCAATGCATGAAATGCTTACTGAAATGGTATGTGGGTTGGATCCTAAAGGCATTGACATCTAGAATCTTAAGACCGGTGAGATAAATCTTCACTCTCGTGCAGATCATGATTCCATGAGGTTTTATGAATCACTTGATGATGGAAAAAGAGAATTATATCCTGGATGTACTTCTTATAATAAATTGTCATTTATCATGGAGTTGATGCGTTTGAAGACTTTGAATCAGTGGTCAGATACATCATTCGACATGCTGTTGGTGTTATTAAAAAAGGTTCTTCCTCTCGACGTTAAGATTCCTGAGTTGTATTACTATGCTCTTAAGTTGATAGAGAACTTAGGTTTTACATATGAGACCATAGATTCATGTTTAAAAAATTGTATGTTGTTTAGAAAGGACACTTCCCTTTTTGATATTTGTACAGGTTTTGGTGCATCTCGGTGGAAAGAGAATAGGGGAAATTAGACTCATGAAATTCAGATTGCGATACAGGGGAAACTGATTGCCTTAAAAAAATGCCTTACTTTCCCCTTAAACTGAGGTTGAAATGATTTTATATGTCATCTAATGTTTCTAATTTAATGAGATGGCATGCAGACTGAGTTCATGAAAGTGATATGTTAACCCACCCGACATACTATCATGTATGGAAGGATTTTGATAAGAGACATCTCGACTTTTCAAAAGATGTTCGTAATGTCCGATTGGGGTTGGCAGTAGATGGTTTCAATCCATTCAAGTCTATGGTTGGTGAAAATCCTAGCACATGTCCTGGGGGGATGGTTCCATATAATCTTCCTCTATTTCATTGCCTGAAGCAACAATTTATATTAATTTCCACTCTTATTGATCGACCTAGAAGTCCTAGGGATAAGATTGATGGTTACCTTCATCCATTGATTGATGAATTGAATGAATTTTGGGGAGATAGTGTGATGACTTATGACTGTGAAATGAATGAAATATTTAAACTATAGGCTACTTTATTGAGGACAATCAATGACTTCCTTGCTTATGAAAATTTAGGAGGCTAGAGTACGAAAGGGGAATTTTCTTTCCCTTGTTTCATTAAAAGTAAAAAATTTGTATGGCTTAAATATTCCACAAAATGGGCATACATGGGTCACAAACATTTTCTTCCCCCTCAGCACAGGTTCAGAAAGGACAGTGTGACATTTGATGGTTCTAGAGAGTTCATCAGAGCACCAAAGATCATGAAAGGAGCCGAAATGTTATTGCAGATTGAGGAGGAAAACATCCGCATGATATATAAAATTCAGGATTTGGTGGCTCATCTAGTACGTAATATTCGTGTTGCGGGTAGGCAGCGCATTCAAAATTGAAAAAATAAACGTTTTGTTTTATAGTATTATGTATTGTAAAACTAACATGCTAAGGCATAATTTGGATGTCATTCACATTGAAAAAAATGTTTGTGATAACATATTGTGGACCATTTTAGGTGTCAGTGGAAAATCAAAGGACCATGTTAATGCACATCATGATTTGGAAGAAATGGGTTTAAGGAAACAGTTGCATTTACAGTTAGCTGAGGGAAACAATGAATATATTCTTGCGGCATTGTATATGATGACTACAAAAGAGAAAGAGACATTTCTTTCCATTTTGAAGATGCTCAAGGTGCTTGCTGGTTACTCTTGTAATATTTCAAAGTGTGTGAGTCTGACGAGGAGGACATTTCAGGGGTTGAAAAGTCATGACAATCACATAATACTTCAGAAGTTGATTCCAAACACAATTTTTGATTTATTTATCCCCCATTGTTGTTCAAATGTTGATTGAGATGAGTAATTTTTTTAGATAGCTTTGTTTATTAAATCAATGAATGAGTTATTTAAGAAATTTTCACGACCAAATTGTACTTACACTTTGTCACTTTGAGAAACTATTTCCCCCATCATTTTTCAATGTTATGGTCCTATTGATAGTGCACCTAACTAATGAATTAACGGCTACGGGTCCAGTGTAATTCAGGTGGATGTATCCTATTGATCAGTATTTGAGTACATTGAAATGATTTGTACTAAATAGAGCTCGTCCGGAGGCATCAATAGCCAATGGTTATTTGATGGATGAGGGTAGTACTTTTTCGGTATAATATCTTATGGATGTTGAAACAAAATCAAGTAATACCTCTCGGATTCATGATGGTCCAGTTGGAGAAGGAACCATATTTGATATGGACAACATCTAGTGGATACAAGAACATCGATATATATTGTTCAATACTCTATCATTTTCACCATTAATGCAGTAAGTGTCTTATCAATTTTATTGTTTAACTTTTCCATGTTTTGTTTGCATAAGTTGATCATTTAAAAATTGCATTATCATTAGTAGGAAACACATTAATGAGATAAAATAAGATATGTATCGTGCGACTGAGTATCAAATTTCACAGTCTCATTATGCATAATTTTAGGATTGGTTCAAGGATTATGTATGTATAAATTGATATTCATTATGAATAAAGTATTATAATAATTTATTTTTTCATAAATCCTTATTAAATTATATTAATTATGTAGGTTCATAAGCTGAGGGAGTTAGGGGAACCCATGCTAAATGAATAATTTATCCAATTGGCTGAGGGTCCATCTATAATGGCTCGTCGTTATAAATCTATAGATGCTAATGGTTTTCAATTTCGCATTAAATATGTTGATGACAAACGATAAACACAAAACAGTGGTATCGGTTGTCCATTCCTCGATTCTGGTTATTACTATGGTCAATTTATAGACATCACTGCAGTTGTATACACACACAGGATGAAGTACATATTGTTAAAGTGTAATTAGGTTGATCCAGTGTGTGGTTGTAAAGTCGATCAATATCAATTTGCATTGGTGAATTTTAACTATATGTTATACAGAAATGAACGAGTTGATAATGAAACTTTTATTTTGACATCACAAGTGGAACAAGTATTTTTCGTTACTTTGCCATCGAATCAATGTCAGCAAGTTGTTGTCAAAATGTCCCGGCGAGGAGTGTTTTTATTTGAACAAGATGGACCCGAGACTGTTTCGTTTGATTCCAAACAGCTTGATCAACATACCGTAGTTCAACTTGAAGAAGATATGTATTGGGTCAGAGCTGCCATTGAAGAACAAATAGTGTATTTTCAGGCCTAATTAAAGGTATAATTGTTTTCCTGCTATTCAGTATTGAATGTCCTAGGATATCATAAATTATCTAACCATTTTATAAATCCTTGTAAGTTTTAATCCTCACTTTTGGAAGTTTATTCATTTATAAATATTCAGGGTGATTTCTATTTTGGTATCTTCATGTTATTATTCTTGTATCTTCCCATTGAGGTATTATTCATTTGGTTCATGTGCTGCTTGAATTTTTATTAATTCAATCTGAAATTTGGCTATGCATTGATTGGTTTTGTACATAATTTGTATATCTGTTTTGTTAATTTTATGATTTTTTAAAATTCATTCATGACTAATTATTCAATCCTTTTTTCTTTGATTAACAACTGTACAAGTTTAATTTTTTTAAAAACAATTCAATTTATCTTTTGGACACTTTGGATTGTCCTCTTACTAATGTTTTCTATGACTGTATGCATGTCAGGGGAAGAGACAACAGATTCACATCATCCATCTGAACCATGTACGTCTCAGGGTCGAGGTATGTCTGAATGTCATTGTCTATATTTTTTATGTAATTGATAAACACACACACACATATATATATATATATATTTATATTTATAACATCTTTCTAATTATATATTGAATTTTTTTCAATAGGATCAGACTCGACTACTTCTTCCTCTCGCAAGAGAGGCCCTGGTCGTGGCATTTTATCCTGGAATTATGACATGACATTTGATGTTTCCTTTGATGAGGTATTTCATCCTGTGGGATTGAATTCCCCTGAATTTATTCATCAAAAGAGTCATATCATACGTGACCCACATCGATTTCCATTGACCACACGGGACTAGGCGTCTATCCCTCAGGACACATCAGATCGTATTTGGAGGGAGGTTTAGGTAAGAAGACCATTTTACTTTCTTCCATATGTATAAAAAATACTAATATATGTGATTTTTTCCATTAATAGAAAAATTTGAAAGTATTCCCCGACGAGTTTTGGCACATGTGTATGAGAAAATATCATAATATGTGGAAAGATTATAAAGTTAAAGTCAAGAGGATCCATTGGGTACCAAATGTGGGTTCCCCTGACAATCTGGAGAAAGTCCTGAGAGGTGTCCTCCCGGCTCAGTGTCTTGACTTAGTTTCATATTGGTATACTGAGGGTGTTGTGGTTTGTATATTTATTTTGGTATATATATTTTCAAGAATGTGTGATTTTTTTGAAATTTGAATTATTGAATATAGGAGGTGTCAACACATTATTCTGAGAATCGAGTGTTGCAGGGACCACCTCATAGGCTCGGGACTCGTCACGTGTCTCAGATACGACATGAGGTATTAATTATTCATTTTTAATTTATTAATTAATATGGTTATGTGTTTATATTCAATTCATATATAGTTATGGGAGCAAGGTTCACCAACTGATAAAATGTCAGTGTGGATGAGGACTCATGATCAAAATGATGCAGAGGTTGCAGTATTGATAGTATGTTCTTGTACTCATTATCAATAACTTACATAAATCTATATATTAAAATATATATGTATATATATTTAAATATCTCACAGGATCAATTTTGATCTGAGTTAGAACAACTTCCAGAGGACCAACGACAACTTCTCATGTGAAGGGGTGAGATCTTTCATCACATTATTGGTCGGGACGGGCATGAAAATAGATTGACCTATGGAATATGGATTCCTCATTCTGTATAATCACATGCTACGGTTGTTGATCCTGCTATTTCTCAGATGACACATCAGTTGTCAGATTTGAAGGCACAGTTGCGCGCTTCTGAGGAGGTAAATATGCAATTGATCGCTGAGGTTAGAGAACTGCGGGAATATGTGTGTCCAGGTGATGGTGAAGGGGATCATATGAATCAAGTTTATACCATATTTATTTATTTAATTTATATTATTTTTGTTATGAAAATATTCATAATTTTTATTTGTTTTAGTCCCCTAGCCCACTGGATGGAGGTAGCAGTCATGACCATGCATGACGCATCATATTCACAAGGTGTGTTTCTTTTTTTATTGGTGGGGTTTTTATTGATGTTTAAGTTGGGTTTTTAGTGAGATTGTTTGAGATTTGTGGGTATCATGTGTGTTTTTTCCTGCTTCAATGTTTGTGTGAACGAATTGAGAATTAACCATGAAACTGATTAACGATTTGGATATTTTTAGTTCATTTAATTCTTTAATGTTTTCAATTTCATGTTCTGTAATAGTTTTGAAAAAACCATGGGATTCCTAATATAAACCATGAAACTTGTTATTGGCGACCGAGCTCAGGTTCACTATTTTTAGGCCCCAGACAACACCCCCCCCCCCCCCCCCTCACCCACCAGAGAGCCCCCCTAGACCCTGGTCAACACCCCCACCCCAGAGAGCCCTCCCTGCACCCCGAACAACCCTCCATGCCCCCGGGACAGCCCCCCCTCCCCCGGACATCCCTCCCCACCCCCCAGACAGCCCCCCTTCCCCACTTGTAAACTATAGGATGACATCCAAGTCAGAATCCACAAGTTACTACTCATCCATCTATGAAATCCTGTGCACCCGACCGCATCCCCACTTGTGACCTATAGGATGACATCCCTGTTTCGATTTAGATTGTTTCCCATATCCATCCAAATACTCTTATTCTATAGAAAAATGTTGCTTCTCCATTATAGACATCTCTTCTACCTGCTACAGAGGGATAGCATACCATGTTTGTGAAAGGACCAAGGTGTCATTATCCTCTATTTCCTCTTGAGGAGGATCCATGTGAGAACCCCCTCTAATAAATGTTCTTGCATTTCTACTATGAGAATCATGATCTTTAAATGAATTGGAGGTAGTCACCTCGACATCATATGGCTAGAGAGTAGGCTGAGATTTTCATTAAAAAGTAGTCCCAACCTTCCTTGATTTGGTTTTGACTTCCTCATTTAGAGGATCGATATCAATTTTAGAGAAATCATGAATTCCAGATTACATAGTGTGATTACCAACCTTACATGTGGTGGCCAAAGTGTCATATAGACTCTAATTAGGCGTTGAATGCATGGGACGTTTCCCAATACCCATTATAACAATAGATGTTAATGGAGAAGGATCCTATTATCATAAAATATCTAATATGTTCAAAAAAATCCCAAATAAACTAGCCTTACCATCAGAGGTACCACCTAGATCACAACTAGAGATAAACCTCTATATTAACACATTATCATTAACACTCTCATCTAAACCCCCCAGACAGCCCTCCCCACACCTCAGAGAGCCCCCCCTGCACCCCGGACAACCCTCCCCGCACTCCGGGTAGCCCCCCCGCACCCCAGACAGCCCCCCCCCCCTCAGCACCCCGGAAAACACCTCGAACAACACTCCACACCATCCCCCATCTCCTCCCTCTTCATCCCCCTCCCTCGCCACACCACCACCGCCCAGTCCCCTCCCACCCCACACGAGCGCTACTCGTCCCCTCACCGCTGCTGCCCTTTGACTCCTTGTTGTCCTCGGTCCCCTCCCTCGTCATCCCACCCTCACTGCACCATCACCACCTCACTGACATCTCTCCTCTGGCTAACCGACGCCGCCGCTGCCCAGCCCCTCCCTTGCCGCACCGCCCACGGCTCTGGCTCGCCTCCGCTGCCTCTCCTCTCCCACACAGAACCACCTTCGGCTCCCATCCCTTCCAGATTTGTAGCAAAATCAGGTACGACATGAGCTTTCAATTACATTCCATTATATATTCTCTTGTTTTTTATTCAGAGATATAATTTGATTATTTTATCAATGGTCCAAAAACAATTTATTAGTATTTATTTTAAATATATTTGATATGAAAAAAATATATGTAATAAGTCGTGTGTAAATGTTCGTAACACAGATATTATTATGGATAAGAGTCGGATTGATCTTCCAAATCGAACGTCTAAAGAATATTTCAATGGAATTAAGCAGTTTATTGACTTCAAAAGAGGATTTGAAAGTGACTATATTAGTTTTCCATGTAGAAAATTTGCTAACAGATATTAATTCATGTGAGATATTGTGAGGGAACACCTATTATTTAATGGATTTCTGAAAAATTATAAGAGATAGACTCTTCATGAAGAATAATATGTTTTTTGTCAAAATACGGATGCAATTCAAATGGATGTTTATGCAAGGATGAATGGTCCAATGCATGAAATGATTATTGAAATGGTACGAGGATTGGATCCTAAAGTCATTGAAATCCAGAATCTTAAGACTGGTGAGATAAATCTTTGCTTTGGTGCAGATCGTGATTTGAGGAGGTTTTATGAATCACTTGATGATGCAAAAACAGAATTATATCCTAGATGTACTTCTTATAATAAATTATCATTTATCATGGAGTTGTAGCATTTCAAGACTTTGAATTAGTGGTCGGACACATCATTCGACATGTTTTTGGTGTTATTGAAAAAGTTTCTTCCTCTCGACGCTAAGATTCCCAAGTCATATTACTATCCTCATAAGTTGATAGAGAACTTAGGTTTTACATATGAGACCATAGATTCATGTGCAAAAAAATGTATGTTTTTTAGAAAGGAAACTGCCTATTTGGATATTTTTATGGTTTGTGGTGCTTCAAGGTGGAAAGAGAATATGGAAAATCAGACTCATCAAAGTCAGATTGCGATACAAGGGAAATCTATTTTCATAAAGAAAATGCGTCACTTTACTCGTAAACTGAGGTTGAAATGATTTTTATGTCATCTAAAGTTTCTAATTTAATGAGATTGAATGCAGAAAGAGTACATGAAAGTGATATGTTAACCCACCCGGCAGACTGTCATGCATAGAAGGATTTTGATAAGTGACATCCCAACTTTTCTTAAGTTGTTCGTAATGTCCAATTGGGGTTGGCAAAATATGGTTTCAATCCATTCAAATCTATGGTTGGTGCAACTCATAGCACATGGCCCGCGGGGTTGGTTCCGTATAATCTTCCTCTGTTGCTTTGTATGAAACAACAATTTATATTACTTTCCACTCTTATTGATGGACCTAGAAGTCCAGGGGATAAGAATGATGTTTACCATCATCCATTGATTGATAATTTGAATGAATTTTGGGGTGATAGTGTGATGACTTATGACTTTGAAATGAATGAAATGTTCAAACTATAGGCTGCTTTATTGTGGACAATCAATGAATTCCTGGGTTATGCAAATTTATCATGCTATGTTATGAAAGGGGAATTTTCTTTCCCGTATTGTAATAAAAGTTAAATATCTATATGGATCAAACATTCAACAAAATGGGCATACATGGGTCACAGACGTTTTCATCACCCTTAGCACAGGTTCAGAGAGGATGGTGTGACATTTGATGGTTCTAGAGAGTTCATCCCATCACCAAATATCATTACAGGAGTCGAAATTTTATTTGAGATTGAGGAAGAAAACATTCTCACGGTATATGAAATTCAGGATTTGGTGGCTCATCCAGTACGTGATATTCATGTTGCGGGTAGGCAGCGCATTCACAATTGGAAAAAGAAAAGTATTTTTTATAGTATTTCGTATTATAAAACTATCATGGTAAGGAATAATTTGGATGTCATGCACATTGAAAAAAAATATATTTGTGATAACATATAGTGGACCATTTTAGGTGTTAATGGAAAATCAAAGGACCATGTTAATGCACGCCGTGATTTGGAAGAAATGGGTTTAAGGAAACAGTTGCATTTACAGTTAGCTGAGGGAAACAAGGAATATATTCCTAGGGAACAATATACGATGACTACCAAGGATAAAGATACATTTCTTTCCATTTTTTAGATTCTCAAGGTGCCAAATGGTTACTCTTATAATATTTCAAAGTGTGTGAATCTGACGAGCATGACATTGCAAGGGTTGAAAACTCATGACAATCACATACTAGTTCAGTAGTTGATTCCAATAACAATTTGTGATTGTTTATCCCCCAATGTTGTTCAGCTGTTGATTGAGATGAGTAATTTTTTTAGACATATTTTTTTAAGAAATCAACGAATGAGTGATTTAAAAAAGTTTGCAGGAAAGAATTGTACTTACGATTTGTCACTCTGAGAAACTATTTCCCCCCTCATTTTTCGATGTTATGGTATACTTGACAGTGCACCTAACTGATGAAGTAATGGCTGCTAGTCTAGTGCGATTATGGTGGATGTGTCCTATTTAGTAGTATTTGAGTACATTGAAATGCTTTTTACTCAACAAAGATCGTCCAGAGGCATCAATAACCAATGGTTATTTGATGGATGAGTGTACAATTTTTTTCAGAATATCTTATGGATGCTGAAACAAAATAAGATAAGCCTTCTAGGATTCATGATGGTCCAGTTGGAGAAGGAACCATATTTGATATGGACAACATCTCTTGGATACAAGCGCATCAATATATCTTGTTCAATACTCCATTAGTTGCACCATTAATGCAGTAAGTGTCTTATCACTTTTATTGTTTAACATCTACATGTTTTGTTTGCAAAAGTTGATCATTTAAACATTGCTTTATCATTTGTAGGAAACACATTAATGAGATAAAATAAGAAATGTATCATGCAACTGATTATCAAATTCAACAATCTCATTATGTATCATTTCATGATTGATTCAAGGATTATGTACATATAAATTGATTTTCATTATGAGTGAAGTATTATACTAATTTCTTTCTGCATAAATCATTATTGATTTCTATGAATTTTGTAGGTTCATTAGCTGATGGAGTTAGGGTACCCCACGCTAACTGAAGATTTTATCCGACAGGCTGACGGTCTATCTATAACGACTTGTCATTATAAAGCTATAGATTCTAATGTTTTTCAATTTCACATTAAAGATGTTGAAGACAAACGAGAAACACAAAACAGTGGAATCAGTTGTCCATTCGTCAATTCTGGTAATTACTATTGTCAATTTATAGACATCATTGAAGTTGTATACACACACGGGTTGAAGTACACATTGTGAAAGTGTAATTAGGTTGATCTAGTGCGTGGATGTAAATTTGATCAATATCAGTTTTCATTGGTGAATTTTAACTATATGTTATACCGAAATGAACGAGTTGATAATGAACCTTTTATTTAGACATCACAAGTGGAAAAAGTATTCTTCATTACTTTTCCTTCGATTCCATGTTGGCAATTTGTTGTCAAAATGCCCCGGTGAGGAGTGTTTTTATTTGAACAAGATGTACCCAAGACTATTCCGTTTGTTTCCCAATATCTTGATCAACATATCATAGTTCAAGGTGAAGAAGATATGTATTGGGTCAGAGTGGCCATTGAAGTAGAAACGGTCTATTTTCATGATTAATGATCGGTATAATTTTTTTCCCGCTATTTAGTATTGAATGTCCTAGGATATCATAAATTATCTAACCATTTTCTAAATCCTTGTAAGTTTTAATCCACGCATTTGGAAGTTTATTCATTTATATATATTTAGGGTGATTTCTCTTTTGGTATCTTCATGTTATTTTCGGTGTATCTTTCCATTGAGGTATTCTTCATTTTGTTCATGTGCTGCTTGAATTTTTATTAATTCAATTTTAAATTTGGCTATGCATTGATTGGTTTTGTACATAATTTGTATATCTGTTTTGTTAATTTTTTGATTTTTTAAAATTCATTGACAAATAATTATTAAATATCGTTTTGTTTGATTAACAACGATACAATATTTATTTTTTAAAAAACAATTCAATTTATCTTTTGGACACTTCAGATAGTCCTCTTACTAATGTTTTCTATGACTGTAGGCATGTCAAGGGATGATATAGAAGATTCACATAGTCCATCTGAACCATCTACGTCTCAGGGTCGAGGTATGTTTGAATGTCATTGCATATATTTTTTATTTAATTGATAAATATATATATATATATATATATATAACATCTGTCAAATTATATATTAAATTTTTTTCAACAGGATCAGAGTCGACGACTTCTTCCTCTCGCAAGAGAGGCCCTGGTCGTGGAATTTTATAATGGAATTCTGACACGACGTTTGATGTTTCCTTTGATGAGGTATTTCATCCGGTGGGACTGAATGGCCATGAATTTATTTGTCAACTGGGTCATATCATACATGACCCACATCAATTTCCATTGACAACACGTGACTGATATTCTATCCCTCAGGACACATTAGATCATCTTTGAAGGGAGGATCAGGTAAGAAGACCATTTTACTTTCTTCCCTATGTATAAACAATACTAACATATGTGATTTTTTTCTTTAATAGAAAAATTTGAAAGTATTACCCGATGATTTTTGGACCGTGTGTATGAGAAAATGTCAAAATATGTGGAAGTATTATAAAGGTAAATTCAAGAGGGACCAGTGGGTACCAAATGTTGGTGCCCCAAACATTCTAGAGAAAGTCCTGAGAGGTGTCCTCCTGGACTAGTAGAATAACTTAGTTGCATATTGGTCTACTGAGGGTGTTGCAGTTTGTATATTTAATTTGGTATATATATTTTCAAGAATGTGTGATTTGTTTTTCAAATTAAATTATTGAATGTAGGAGGTGTCAACACGCCATTCTATGAATCGAGCGTTGCAGGGACCATCTCATAGTCTCGGGACTCATCACGTGTCTCAGCTCCGAGATGAGGTATTTATTATTCATTTTTGAATTTATTAATTAATATAGTTATGTGTTTATGTTATATTCATATACAGTAACAGGAGCAAGGTGCAGCGACCGATAAAATGCTAGTGTGGATGAGGACTCGTGATCGAAATGATGCAGAGGATACATCATTGATAGTAAGTTCTTGTACTCATTCCCAATAACTTAAATAAATCTGTATATTAACATATATATGTATATATATTTAAATATTTAACAGGCTCAATTTGATGCTGAGTTAGAACAACTGCCAAAGGACCAGTGATAGCCTCCCATGCGAAGGGATGAGATCTTTCATTGCATTATTAGTCAGGATGGGCATGGATATAGTTTGACCTATTGAATAGGGATTCCTCGTTCTGTAGTATCATGTGCTTCTATTGTCTATCCTGCTATTGCTCAGATGACACAACAGTTGTCAGATTTTGAGGCAAGACTACGTGCTTCCGAGGAGGTAAACACGCAATTGATCGTTGAGGATGGAGCACTGCAAGAATATGTGCGTCCAGGTGATGGTGCAAGGGATCATAAGACGCAGGTTTATACCATATTTGTTTATTTAATTTATATTTTTTTGTTATGAAAATATTCATAATTTTTATTTTTTTAGGCCCCTGGCCCACCAGATGGAGGTATCAGTCATGACCATGCATGACGCATCATATTCACAAGGTGTGTTTCTTTTTTTTATTGGTGGGGTTTTTATTGATGTTTAAGTTGGGTTTGTAGTGTGATTTTTTGAGATTTGGGGGTATCATGTGTGTTTCGGCCTGATGTAATGCTTATGTGCACGAATTGAGAGTTAACCTTGAAACTGATTAATGATTTGGATATTTTAAGTTTATTTAATTCTTTAATGTTTTCAATTGCATGTTATGTAATAGTTTTGAAAAAACAATGTGATTCCTAATATAAACCATGAAACATGTTTTTTGTGACTGAGATCAGGTTCACTATTTGTAGGCCCCAGACAGCCCCACCTACACCCCGGACAGCCCCATGGACATACCCCCCCAGCACCCCGGACAGACCCCCCCTCACCCCGGACAGCCATCCCCGCACCCCGGACAGCCCTCCCTGCCCCCAGGACAGCCCCCACACCTAGACATCCCTCCCCGCCCCACAGACAGTACCCCCCTTCCCCACTTGTGACCTATAGGATGAAATCCAAGTCAGAATCCACAAGTTGCAACTCATCCATCTATGAAATCTAGTGCGCCCAACCGTGTCCCCACTTGTGACCTATATGATGACATCCCTGTTATGATTTCGATTGTTTCCCAAATCCATCCAAATCCTCTTATTCTATAGAAAAATGTTGCTTCTCCATTATAGGCATCTCTTCTACCTCTTACTAATGGCTAGCATGCATTGTTTGTGAAAAGACCAAGGTGTCATTATCCTCTATTTCCTTCTGAGGAGGATCCGTGGGAGAACCCCCTGTAATAAATTTTCTTTCATTTCTACTATGAGAATAGTGATATTTAAATGAATTGGAGGTAGTCACCAACACATCATATGGCTATAGGGTAGGCTGAGATTTTGAAGACAGAGTGGTCCCATCCACCCTTTATTTGGTTTGGACTTCCTCATTTAAAGGATCAACATCAATTTTAGAGAAATCATGAATTCTAGATTGTATAGTGTGATTACCAACCTTACTTGTGGTGGATAAAGTTTCATGAGGACTCTACTCAGGCATTGAATGCATGAGACATTTTTCAATACTCATGATAACAATAGAAGTTAATGGTGAAGGATCCTTTTATCATGAAATCTCTAACATGTTCAAAAAAATCCCAAATAAACTAGACTTACCATCAGAGGTACCACCCAGATCACAACTAGAGATAAAACCCTATATTACCACATTATGATTAACCATCACATCTAACCCCCCCGGATAGCCCTCCCCGCTCCCCTGACAGCCCCCCCCCCCCCGCACCCCGGACAACCACCTCTGCACCCCTAACATCCCTCCCTGCACCCCAGACAACCCTCCCCACACCCCGAACATCCCTCCCTGCACCCCAGACAGCCCTCCCCACACCCTGAACATCCCTCCCCGCACCCCAGACAGCGTTCCACACACCCCAGACATCCCCCCGCCCCCGGAGAGCCCTCCCTGTCCCATGGAGATCCCCCCCTCCGGACAACACCCCCATGCTACAGATATCCCCCCCGCACCCCAGACAACACTCCCCGCACCCCGGACAGCCCGTCCCACCCCCAGGACAGCCCCCCCTGAAAACCCTGCCTCGCCTCCCCGGACAGCCCCCCACGTCCCGTCGGACGTGCGATTTGCATGGGAAGACCAAATATGTCGTTTTCAGCAGTTCGACACACTCTAAAAGGATGCGTTGGGTGGTCAAAACCAGCCGAACAACCGCGAAATGCCATGAAATCATACTACAACAACTGCAGTGTGAATTGTGAAATGGTCGAGAAGACGGCATGTCAATCAGGGGTGTCGTTTGACTGCGGTGACCAGAAACAGATTTCCGAAGTCATAAAACACAGGAACGTCATCAAATGGTCGAATTCAGAAAAAACGTTCTCATTATTACTTGAAATAACATGAAAAAATATGAATATTATTCGTGACAAGTAGGAGGAGACATCTTGCCCATCGGACGTGCTGTGTGCATGGTATGACCGAATATGTCATTTTCAGCAGTTCAACGCACTCTAAAAGGGCACAATGGGTGGTCTAAACTAGCTGAACAACCTCGAATTTCCATGAAAATCATATGACAATAACCATGGTGTGCATTGTGAAATTTTAGGGCAGATGACATGTCAATCAGGGGTGTTGTTTGACCGCGGTGACCAGAAAGCATTTCTAGAGACATAAAACACCAAAATAGCGTCTAGTGGTCGAATTCAGAGAAAACATGCTCAGAATGAATTTAAATCTCATGAAAACAATAGGAATATTATTCGTGACATGAAGGAGGAGGCAACACACCCATCGGACGTGCGGTGTACGCGGTACGTCGAATATGTCGTTTTCAGCTGTTCAGCACACACTAAAAGTCGCGTTAGGTGGTCAAATCCAGCCGAACGACCTCAGAATGCCATGGAATCATATGACAACAACCGTGGAGTTAATTTTGAAATGTTCGGGTAGAAAACACTTCAATTGGGGGTGTCATTTGACTGTAGTGACCGAAAACACAATTCCGAAGTCATAAAACACCAAAACGGCATCTAACGATCGAATTCAGAGAAAACGTGCTCAGAATGACTTGAAATCACATGAAAAAATTAGGAATATTATTATTAAAATGTAGGATGAGACGACATGCCAATAGGACATGCAGTGTGCATGGTACAACCGAATATGTCGTTTTCAATAGTTCGGCACGCTCTAAAAGGGCACGTTGGGTGGTCAAAACTAGCCGAACGACCGCAGAATTCAATGAAATCATACGACAACAACCGTGGTGTGAATTGTGAGATGGTCAGGTAGACGAAACGCCATTCGGGAGTGTAGTTTGACTGTGGTGACTAGAAATGCATTTTTGGAGGCATAAAACACAAAAACGGCGTCTAACAGTCGAATTCAGAGAAAATGTTCTCAGAATGACTTGAAATCACATGAAAAAATAGGAATATTATTTCTGACATGTAGAAGGAGATGACATGTCAATCGGACGCGCGGTGTGCGCGGTATGACTGAATATGTCATTTTTAGCTCCTTGGCGCGCTCAAAAAGGGCGCGTTGGGTGTCAAAACTAGCCGAACGTCCTCTAAATGCCATGAAATCATATAAAAACAACCGCTGTGTGAATTGTGAAATGGTAGGGTAGACGGAACATCAATCGGGGGTGTCTTTTGACCGTAGTGACCAAAAATGCATTTCTGGAGGCATAAAACACCGAAACAACGTCTAATGGTCAAATTCAAAGAAAACGTACTCAGAATGACTTGAAATCACACAAAAACAATAGTGATGTTATTCTTGAAATGTATGAGGAGACAAAATGCCCATCGGACGCGCGGTGTGTGCGTTACAACCGAATATGTCATTTTCAGCAGTTCAACGTGCTCTAAAAGGGCTAGTTGGGTGGTCTAAACCTGCCGAACGAACTAGGAATGCGATTAAATCATACGACAACAACCATGCTATAAATTTTGAAATGTTCGGGTACACGGCATGTCAATTGGGGGTGTCGTTTGACCTTGGTGACCGGAAACACATTTCCAGAGTCATAAAACACCAAAACGGCATATAACAGACGAATTCAGAGAAAACGTGCTAATAATGACTTGAAATTACATGAAAACAATAGGAATATTATTCGCGATATGTAGGAGGAGACGACACTCCCATCAGACATGCGGTGTGCACAGTACGACTGAATATGTCATTTTCAGCAGTTCGGTGTTCTCTTAAAGGGCACGTTGGGTGGTCAAAATCAGCCGAATGACCTCAGAATGGCAGGAAATCATACGAAAACAACCGTGGTGTGAATTTTAAAATGGTCGGGTTGATGGAACATCAATCAGGGGTGTCGTTTGACCGTGGTGATCGAAAATGCATTTCTGGAGTCATAAATCACTGAAACGATGTCTAACTGTTGAATTCCGAGAAAACATCCTCAAAATTACTTGAAATCACATGAAAATAATATGAATATTATTCATGACATGTAGGATGAGACGAAACTCAAATCGGACTTGTAGTGTTCGTGGTACGACCGAATATGACGTTTTCAGCAGTTTGGTACGTTCTAAAAGGGCGCGTTGTGTGGTTAAAACCAGCCGAATGACTGCAGAATGCCATGAAATCATACGAAAACAACCACAATGTGAATTGTGAAAAGTTTGGGAAGATAGAACCTCACTCGGGGGTGTCGTATGACCGCGGTGACAGGTAACGTATTTCCAGAGTCATAAAACACTGAAACGGCGTCTAACGGTCGAATTCAGAGAAAACATGCTCATAATGACTTGAAATCACCCAAAAACAATTGGAATATTATTTGGGACATGTAGAAGTTGATGGCATGCCCATCAAACATGCAGTGTGCGCGGTACGACCGAATATGTCATTTTTAGTAGTTCAGTGCTCTATAAAAGGGCGCGTTGGGTGGTCAAAACCAGTCGAACGACCTCGGAATGCCATTAAATCATACGAAAAAAACTATGGTATGAATTATGAAATGGTCAGGTAGACGACACGTCCATCGGGGTGTTGTTTGACCACGGTGTCCAGAAACGCATTTCCGGAGTCATAAGACACCGAAACGACGTCTAACGGTTGAATTCAGAGAAAATGTGATCATAATGACCTGAAATCACAAGAAAACAATAGGAATATTATATATGACATGTAGGAGGAGATGGAATGACCATCAGACATGCGGTGTGCGTGGTACGACCAAATATGTTGTTTTCAGCAGTTCGACACGCTCTAAAAGGGCGCGTTGTGTGGTCAAAACCACCCGAACGACCTAAGAATGTCATGAAATCATACGACAACAATTGTGGTGTAAATTGTGAAATGGACAGGCAGACTACATGTCAATAGGGGGTTTCGTTTGACCGTGGTGACTGGAAATGCATTTACAGAGGCATAAAACACCAAAACAGCGTCTAACGATCGAATTCAGAGAAAACGTGCTCAGAATGACTTGAAATCACATGAAAACTTTAGAAATATTATTCATGACATGTAAGAGGTGAAAGAACATGCATTGGACATGTGGTGTATGCAGTACGACCGAATATGTCGTTTTGAGTAGTTGTAAGTGGTGTGCGCGGAGAACATTCATTTTTAGACAACAAAACACTTTCACAAACTAAACCAAAGACTCCAAAAAAAGGGGAAAAATCCTAAAATGATAACATTTCTTAAATTGTGTTTTTTAAATTATTATATCACCCACTATTTGATGTCAGATTTAATTTTATTATATGTATATAATAACTGAATAAATATGTCTAATTTATGTTTGTTTTGTTTAGTTGTTTTCTATGTATCTTATTGTAGGTTTATTGAAGCAGGATTGAAATGGATGGGCCTATTTGGATCAATGAAGCATGTCTATCATTTATTGTTTATGATGATTTTCATGTTTATGCTGTTTGGAATTGTTTTCTACTTTTATGAATTTTACCCAGTTTTTTCTGATTGGGTAATGTGAAATTTTTTTAAAAAACAATTCTCCAGGATAGCAACCGCCAATGGAGGTCGTTAATGCTTAGATGAGTAATCCTTCAGTGGAAACCATTGGCAGTTGCTGTAGCCCTAAATTTCATCCACCTTTAGTGACTGCCATTAGCGGTTGCTGTAGGCTTACAACGTCGGGCCTAAAGCGAATGGCAATGGCGGTTTCTAAGGGTTGAATTTTTAGTAGTGTCCATTTGATTTGAAAAAAATTGATTCCTTGGATATATTTTTTCCTAAAGTGAGGATTATTTGAGGAAGGGGGATTTTTTTAGATTATTTTAGGAGATCATGGTCAGGCCAAATGTCCTGAGAGGTGTGAATATGTTTTAGGGGTGAATGCCTCTTTATAGTGGAGGTGGAGTGGTATTCCAGTAAAATTTTGATCTACAAATTCCAACCATATTTTTTCAATGAAAAGTGGATCCAATAAAGAACCAAATTAATGTAAAGGTAGGATATGGTTGAAATATTTCCATCCAATGTCATTTTTAAAATTTTATATGTCATTTTGGCCTTATGGTTATGGTTTAGTCATTTATTATGCTAATTTTCCACTTGATTATAGAAATTAATTTTAATTAGTTTTGGTAATTGTTTTGGTAAAAAACTAAGTTGTCCATATTATAAAATTTAAAATATGATGAATTCTTGTATTTTATCCATTTTTTTAAATTATAATCATAGAAGTGTTTAAAATTTAATTAAATTAAATCCCGTAGAAGGAAAAACATAGCAGGTCTTTGAATTAAAAATGTTCAAAAGTATTTTAAGGTATTACATCGAATATCAAACATGATTTAATTACAATGACCTAAATTTGATATATTTCTGTATATTTGACATAATTATACTTTAATACCAACTAAAACTATAATTTAACCTTATAAATAAATTATAATAAAATTCAGTTTCAAATTAGAATTCAGTTTTTTTTGTTATTCATTAAAAAAATGAAACATCAAAGAAAAATACCCAAAACTCACCATAACATAATTTTTATATTTAAATTTAAAAAATGAAGCCTATTTTGTAATAAAATATTTATAAATGTTCAAAAATTTATAGTTAAATTAGGTTCTCCATTAAAAGCCTCTAATATTACTTTTAAAAAAATATAGTTTTTATGTGTAATATTAGGTTTGTTAGTTTCTTATGCCCATAAATTATATTCAATGAATATAAAAAATACTTTATTAAGTATCTAAAATATATATTTATTTAATATCATTCAAGAGTAGTTGTTAATTTATTCTATTTGATAAAATTCTATTGTGATCATTAAAGTAGTTTTTTTAAAAATGTTTCCTTTATGATCAATTAGTTGTTATATTAATTTATAATTAATATGTAACCAATGAATTTTACCATTTATTTTCATAATTTATTCAATAATATTAATAATATCTAATTTAATGGTTAGGTTATATTTTATTATATTAAATAATAATATTTTTAATAATATATTATAGTTCGGTAAAACTCGATATTGCGTGTTATGAAAGCAATCTTGGAAAGTCAGTCTTGCATGTAATTTTAGTTACTCTTAATGTTCCATATAGGTCAAGCTAAACTTTATGTCACATGTAATTCCTGATTAACATGTTTTTACATATAAAACAAGAGAGGTTTAGCTATTTAATATAAAAATATATTTTCAGTGTTGTGTGAAATGTAAAAAGTAAAAATGATTAAATTAATTCGTAAATAATATTTATAAAAATATTAGGGTGTTGCATTCTACCCCCCAATAAAATTTATTTCCCCTCTAAATTCATGTGGGTTATCAAGGGTTTAATACATGAAAGTTCCTTTTATAAAAACACACATTGTAAAAATGAGTACTAAAACATCCGTTAAAAAGGGAAATTTAGAACATAATGACTACCCAAAGTAACATATAACTAGGTTTTCACATATTAGAACATATGTGGGAAGTGAAAACCTTATCATATAAGATAAATATAACTATCAATTTCTAATAGATTAATAGTGAAAAAGGTTAGTAGAAGTTTAACAATCACAAATCCATAAATCTATAATAATCTAAGGGGACATTTTTTTTCATAAAAAAACGATGGTACTGTGATACAATTTTTGGTTTCAAGACCATTTTTCCTAAGGTTTAATAATTTTCATTGTAAAATAATCTTACTTGATTTTGTAAAATTATGACCCTTTTTATGTCTTGGTCAATTTTCAATTCATCTCATATTTTAAGAAATGAACATAAAATTTTAATTCCCAAAGCATTAACATATAATGAGATCCATAAATATAATGACAAGTCATTACATCTATCATAACAGGATGGTTATAACAATTTATCTAACATGAACAAATCCAAATATGGTGAGATGATACATTAATATCTAAAACCTCATCCGATGTTTAACATAAAATATTCCATAAATGGATAACTTTATAACCCTTCCTAATGATTAAAATTTAAAACATTAGGAATAAGGTCATTAAATAATCTTAACATTAATTCCCCATATACCACAAAGTAGTTCTTGGTTGTCACATTCCAAACATGTGAATACCCTCATCGTATTTTCTCTTCAAATATGTTAATAACCTAAATTACAATAAATTATTCTGTAAAACATTCATTCTTACTTATCACAATGATTAAATGATATATTATTTTAATTGATGATGTTTAAAACATCATCCATGATGACGTAGTCCACTTTTTCAACAAATGAATAATTAGTTCCAATGTAATAAGTATTATCCAATTTACATAACCCATATCAATCATCCCTTTATCCAAGCTAAACAAAATTTTCTCAACATTAGGGACTCATTAAGGATTTACATCCCCTAATAAAAATATCACATTTAAATTAAATACATTTTCTTGTTTATTCGAATCATTCAACATATTGTTTTAAATACTTAGAAAAAAATAAAAACAGAAAAATATTCATATAATTCACTATTAAAAATTCATGAATCCAAAAACATAAATATATTAATCCTTCTACCTTAATTATTAGCATGGAATATGTCCTTACATTTCCTATAAGTAAATTCCTAGGTCCGAGAATTGATTAGTGTATTTTCTATGTTCCCCATCAATAATACATTGAACTCCATGACAATTCATCACTCTATGACCCCTCTTCTCACATAGATAACATCTTCTCCTCAAGTTGAGGTATTCCTCAGGTTTGTTATCGCTTCTTCTTGACATTTAGAAATACAAATATTCTTTTCTCTATGTTACTTACCATGTGACCAATTATAAAATTTCATCTTCCTATTATTTTCTGTGTTAGGAACATAACCAAAGATAAAATTATTAAACATAGATTGGGATAGATGATTCGGAATAATCATAATATCTTTCTCTCTATTCATTATTAGATTTCATTTCACATTGTCACTGAATTGTACATAAGATTCAATGCTAACCTAGTTTCTTATGGTTCCCTCTATTTTCTTTGACAAAAATGAATAGTGTGAGAAACACCTATGAAAATGAAAAAACAACATAACAATGAAAAATAATCACTTATAGAATGTCTAAACCAAGGTTCATACATCCTCAATCTACAACACCAAAGGTTTATCCTAGGTTTTTCGTAGTCATATTCTACTTAAATCATTCATCATGGTTCATAAAGAGTTTTTGAATTCCCAAAGCATATCTCCCTAAAGTGTTAAACAAGGTGTGTAGCAAGGCTCGTTGTTGTGTACCACATTTAGGACAAGTCAGTCCTGAAACACCGTTTTAGAGTTATTATCCCTAGGTGCATCTTTAAAAAAGCCACATACAATTGTAGTATATGAAAAGGGATTTAATTTATGGAAACCACTCTCTCTATCCTCTAAAAAAATTCTAGGACACGTTTTTATACTTATCCCCATTCTAAAATGTATACTTGGAGACATCCCTAGATGCATCCTTAGAAATATTCCTATGGATCTCACTAATTGTTTCTAATACTAGTTTCCAATGTTTTAATAAACCATTTCTCTAATATCAACTATAACAACCCATTCTTAATGTATATAGAAATTACATATTTTTTGCCGAATACTTAAAACATTACACTAAGAGACGCCTAGAGACCTTATCAGTTTAGTTCTTATAGAAACATTGAAACGTAAACAATAGTACATGAGTGAGCTAAATTATCTCCCACTAGGTTCTCCATGTAACACACCAAGATTTCATAGTACATTATTTCTTCAAAGTAATTAAATAACTTGCACTACATGCAACACCAAGTTCTAGCACACCACGACATACCAAACTAGCCGTTCAAAAGCATTTATGAATAGTATTAACTGAATTTTGAACTTTATATAATCTTTATTATTTTAGAATCCATATTATGAGTTTCGTAGACATAATGTAAGAACAAATTAATTTTTTTCAGATAAAAGACGTATTTTTTAAAAAATGAAATTTTACCACCTTTTAATGGTGAACCATTTTTAAATCTAATATTTGAAACTTTTATATATTAATTTTTTCAAAATTAAATTCTTCTTTATAATAAGGACATAAAAATTTAGTGTCAAATTTTTTTGGTGTTTTTCTGATAACTTTCATATTTGGGTGAATAGTGAAAAATACTATATTATAACTAAAAACAACTTTTTTAATAAAAATAATTTATAGTGTTAAATTATAAATTTTAATTGTTTGGAAGTATAAATAGATTATATTTTTACCATTTAATCCAATTCTGGTCATTGGAAATAATTTCACTTTGAAATTGTACATAAACAAGTGTAAATCTTTTGATAGTTATTATTTCATAAAAATATGCTTTTTGGTTTTGACAACAGGAATTAATTTTAAATTAATAAATTAAATTTCTATGTTTTTAATTTGGTAAAATAGGATTCATTTTTTTATTCGGACTATCAAAATTATCTTAGGGTGAATTTTTGGTATGTTTCTGAAAACATTCAATTTTTTATGAATAGTGAAAACATTGCGTTATTGATTAAAACCAACTTTTCATTTAAATAATTATTTATTTCATTTAAATTTATTTTAGGTAAAAATAGATACATAATACCTATATATGTTCAATATAATTCATTGGAGTAATTTTATAATACGTTTTGATATATAAATGATTTATTGAAATTTTACCGTATTTTACCAACCTCCTAGGAGAATTTGCAAATTTGAATAAAACATAATTTTACTGCTTCTATGAATTGAATTTCCAAAATCCAAGAGACATGGTTGATATCAGAAAGTAAAATGTGGTTCAATAAGATGCATGTAATTTTTGGTGAATAGTATCTATTAACTTTTATTTACCACAGTTAAAAGTAAATAGGGTAATTAACGGTAAAAACAGTATCATAATTACCCTAAAACACGTCCTAATTCTATTGGATAAGTTTAATTTGACCACAAACAACATTAGGAATAAATTATGATCCTTTAGGTCCACTTTAACTAGATTAGGACATTTATTATTATTTAATTCAAAGAAGAGTTAAATGTGTTAAATTCAATGTTTAATAACTAAACCATTTTTAATATAGGGTTACACATAATATAAATTCAACTATAAATATTCATTATAAATATTTAAATATTTACTATGTAATGGTATTTTATTTATAATTTTTAAAAGTTAAATAATTTAATTTATTTATGACACAATGATGATGCAATAATTACCTTATTAATGAAATATTAGAATAATTGATATTATAAATACCCAAATAAATGTAATTTGATACTTTTTATTAATTCCACTAATTTTCAAGGTTAATATGACATGTTAGGGTTGATTAAAAGAATTTTTTTGAAGTAATAATACTGTTATAAATTTATAAAAAATAAAATACCAAATAGTGTCAAAATTGACATAAAAGAGTTTTTAAAACAAATATTATATTATTAATTGGTATTCTATTTCTAAAAATATAAGGATAGGCCAATGGGCTTAAATACTATTATATATTTCATTAATGAACCACTTGGGGTTCTCATGGAAGTTTATAGTAAGTTTATTAACCTTATAATATAAAAATACAAAGAGACGTGGTAAATGCCAAACTATTTAACTAAGAGTTAAATATAAAAGATAAGGTTAATATAGTGACCTAAACCTGTATAAAACCTATGGGTTGAGTAATTTGCGACCCATACCCACCTTATCCTTTAAATAATACATTTTGGATCCATTTGAAATCGAAAATGATTTTATTATAAAATAATATTTTATGTTTTTCCTAAGGTGCCCCTCACCCATCTTATAAAAGGGTCTTTCCCCTTCTTTAAAATTCTCACCTACAAATCCATTTGGCTCGGCCAAATCCCTACCCAAATATCCTCCCAACTATACTAACTTCATCTTAGAGGCATTAATTTGGTCAGAAATCCAACCTAAGGATCCCTTTTGATCAAATCAAAAGGAAGAACCCGAAGATGAGGTAATGATTTCAGCACCGTCCTTCAAGTTCTTTTATTCTTCCACTTACTCTTTCTTTGTTATTAAAATACCAAAATAATAAATCCAGTACCTTATATATACTGTGATGTTATTATAAATATGGAACAACCATATTCATTATTCAATCCATCCTATGAATGATATTGTCACCATGTATGTGTACGTACGGCTTACCGTCTCCACGCCGTGGTATAATTTTTTATTCAACACTATGTCATTTCAATGGATATAATGATGAGTAATATGTATATAATTAATGAAAATAACATTATAATATCTCTGTAAAATTAATATACCATCCAATTCAACACCTTTAAGGAAATTATATTGTCACTCGTGCATACATACGGATTACCGTATCCACGACGTGATGAGATTCATTTCCACGTTCACCATTCATCGACGATTATAAAAATTTATATTACTAATAAGTATTTAATATATGAAATAATAATTCTACTGGAGATATATATATATATTCATGTATTTATCTACTTACATATATCTTATTCACTTACTTCTGTTCAATACAATATGAAAACAGAAACAACATTTATGCGTTTGTACGACCTACTATCTCCATAAACGATGTTTTCCATTTCATATATCTATATATTATAAATTTTTATATTCAAAATTTATATGATATATGAATCAATGTTTTTATTCTTGGAATATTTAAATCATGATCTAAATGATACGGTCAAGAATAACAAGTTTAAATACATACGATAAAGAAAGCGATTATTAACCGAAATGTTAATTTAACATGAAAATCATTATAAAATGGGTTGTATAAAGTAATAAATGAGTCATGTATGATATAATAAATATTAATATGGTTCCGGTATAATCTAATAACATACAATGTTCAATATACATGAGGTTAAACGTACCCTTGACCAAAGGAAAGTGCAATGTAAGGGGTTTCTTATCTCACATTTAATTCGGTGAGTTTTCCATTGTTTGCCACTTATTTATTACATGAGGTATGTTGTGTACTTCAATTTGATATATATTATCATGATTATTTTTATAATCATGGTATTATATTGATGATTTGGTGGTTATTAACTTTTGGTCATATGACTCGATTGATTACAATGTGGTAAGGGGTTTTCATCTCACTCCTTATTCCCGTGAGATTCATGCTATATTGCCACTATTTCCTTTTGTGTGGTGTATGTACATCCCATAATTGTATTATTTGTGTAATACACATTAATTTATGTGTATTTACATCTTCATTGTATGATCCTTCTTTCATGGGGTGTATGTTTCATATGTTACCAAACTAGTAATAGTTAATTCCTCAATCTCAATATTATTCGAGATTGTTTATGTGTAAGTATTTACTGGGACATATTTATTATACATGTCCTTGTTTCAGAAAATAATTTTCAAATGGATTATTTTTAAGGGTCTCTTTTACTAAAACATCATTTTAAATGTTTAAAATATTTATTCTTTTAATCCTTTCTCATTAATGTGCATGTTTTTTAAAATGGTTTTAAGGATTTATTTATATGAACATGAATGTTTTAAAATGTAAATTCCTTTCAAAAGTTTCAATGTGGTATGGGAAACTTTGATTAAAAACTATCTTTTAAATGAATTCCTTTATAAATTCTGTTAATTTTAAATGATTTCAGGAAAAAGGGACATTTCTCTCAAAGATTGTTGCTGATCATGTTCAACTATGTCAACATCCTTTACAAAATATTATTCTTGATCGAGGTTGATTTATTATGATACAAATATTCCATATTATATTTAAGGTTTTGTGATATGTTTGACTGTAGATGAGTTATTTTTATGCCAGTCATGGTTTATGGTCAAAGTATCGGCATTTCGTATGCTAGTTTTAATACTAATTTTTATGTTATATTTCAACCTTTTCTTAAGATGAATGTGTTGGACTAGCATGTTATGGGCTTGGGACCGGTAAAAGTAAGCCCTATGGGTTGGGGACCGGTTACAATAGACTCTCTGGGATGGAGTCCAGTTATCGAGGCTCTTCGGGTTGGCGTTTGGTTACAGAGGCTCTCCGGGATGGAGTCCAGTTATAGATGCTCTCCGGGTTTGGGTCCGGTTACAGTTATCCCATATGTCTGGGCATGAGGCTTTGACACATAAATTAATGTCCGGTACTATACATTCCCTCATTATGAAATTATTTATTACATGTGATTATTATACTAGTATAACGTCCATGTGTATGTTTATATGGTAATGTTTGATTTATTTTTTCCATATTATGTTCATGTTTATGTTTAAAATTGTTTTTATTACACAACTTGCCTTCAAAGTTTATACCTTCCGCTAAATTATTTACCCTTACTGAGCATCTGAGCTCACCCCTTTCTTATTTTTTATTTTCCCAGCATCCCAAGAAGTGTTTTATGTTTGAGATGCAAGGATAAACTAAGGGAAAAATTTCATTCTCAAAGGATTTTTGTGTGTTGTATGTTAGGAAGTGTAATGTAATGTTCATTTATGTAATATATTTTCCAAGATTGCTAAACTGATCGGTCTTTAGAGACTTTATTCCTTGTAATCATGCCAATATATTAAAATAATGCACCGACTTTGGGAATCTATGGTTGGGGCGTTACACACCAAGACTAGAACCCATCTTAGACATATATTACATAAAATATATCTTCATAACCTGGGGAAGGAAACAAAAAAAAGGGTGATAAAATATGATTAGTAATGGTTAAAAGGGGATATATATATATAGGAATATACATGAGCATATGGGTATGTTAATGTAATCATAACTTTATATGATCATACCCAACATATCAAATAGTATAAACTTGGATTCTGGAAAAATTGTTAATAGTACATAAGCCACGAATCATAAGGAAATCAAGAGAGCAATTAATGGAAGCATAACATAGGAGTAAGGCATTGAATTTTGGAATGCACAAAATATGGAATCCCACATTTTTATTACATAAATTTTCATTTACATAGTATAAATAGATGATCTTTTAAAGATTAGTTTCCTGAAATTAAAGTATGTAATACATGAAAACATAAAAAAATACTATAATATACTTGAAAGGCATAATCATCGTGTCATCATAAGTACATTTTTTTCATCTCACAACTTGGGGACATAAATAAAATAATATGGTGATCTTAAGGCTGATTAAGGGAAATCGTGGAAAATAGTTTACATGTGATCATGAGAAATATTGAAAAGAAATTAAGGTATATCATAAAGGAATGAGAAATTTAAAAATAGTAACATCAAAAATAAAATAACATTAATAATAACTTGGATATGTGGCTACAACATTTATTTTAGGCATTCAAAATCATATCACCAAGGTGTGATAAAAATTCCCAGGGTTATTCACCAAGTTTTTGAAAAACATGTCATCTCTAGAGATTAAACGATTTACCCAATTCATTGGAGATATATTAGTGAGAAACCTTAATATATTGTAATATTCATGTGATCCACATATATCATAATAAAACATCTCATAAATAACCCTTGGGGAGTAAAATAAATAGGTTTTATATCTAAATCAAGGTGTTTTAAAAAGTGCTTAAAAATAAGATCATTATGTCATTTATAACCCCAAAAAATGGAATGAGTGTTTATGTAAGGAAATTACATAAAAAAATATAAAATTTTTACATCTTGGTGAATAGACCAATAAAATAAGTATTTTTTATATTAAAATAAAAACAATAAAATAATTTATTGAGAAAAAGATAGAAATTTTGAGAAGAACATTTGACAACATAACAGGTATGAAACATAGTTTTAGAAAACATTAAAAAGAGAGGGGAAAAGAGTCTCAAATTAATAAAAGAATATAAATATAATAATGGGATAAAAATAAATGTATATAATATTATTTTATGAAAAATTTAAATACATACCACAAAAAAAGAGAGCTTAAAAGTAATAGAGATGTTTAGGTTTCCCTTATCTTGGGGAGTAACTTATTAAACTCAAAGATTTAGGTCTTGTGGGCTTGAATATACCTTTTTAGGAATCCATATGAGTAAATAATATCATATATTCATGTAGGATGAATTTATAATTAAATATAATAGAGAAATTTGTGGGAATTTATATAAAAAATGAAAGCTTTTTTATTGATTTCCTTTGCCACCTCGGTAGTGGTATTTAAAAAGCCATGGGCTTTACCTTGGTATTGGATACATTAAACTTATAATATGTTATTCTAATCCATAATAGTCAACCATAATTTTATATTACTCATTACATCATTATGATATAGTTATGATGTCATTAAATATACCGAAAAACTCAAACTGTATTTTAACTATTCACGAAAAACTAATGTATATTAAAAAATTATAATATTTTAACCCCATCCAAAAATCGATCTTATTATTTGAAAAATGAAATTTATTTTATCATAATAATTTTCTAAATATTATAAATTAAAGTTTTTAATATAAAAAATACATATTTATTAAAAATAATAGCGGGCATAAAATGTATAGTAAAATGAAAAGTAAAATTTCAACACTTGAAAAAAAATAAAAATATTTTATCACTTATAATTAAAAAAGATTTTTTTAATGTACTATTTCATAATAATAAAAATTATTAATAAAACCTTAGTTTAATTTAATAATTCATCTCTAAAAGAGTAAAATTTGTACTCAAAAATCAATTTATCAAATTCCCTCTAAAATTTTAGGAAAAACCATTTTTAAAATGGAAATGATTAAAAAAAATTATTTAATAATGGGATTACATTTTATTTGACTAGGGTCTTGACATATAACCTCTTATAACACCCTTATATGACATAAGGGTACGGTGTGTGACGGTGATAGACTCTTGGGTGGCTAAAATAACATTGCCTTAGTGGTAATTTCCACTAATGCAAAATTATACCATGGGAAATTTAGTTCAAGCATAACATGTTAAAGTTTAGCTTAGGATTGGTCAAGAGAGAATCAAAATGACAGCACCTCTTTCCCAAGCCCTGAAAAATATGATTCATATGAAAAAAATATATAGAATGAGTCCATTAACACTTATTTCTACATTAATTTTCCTTTGTCCTTCATACTTATAAACAACAGTTATAACCTTAAAATTATTATTTAGAGTATAGTTTCCAATGGTCATATTGAATAATGGTCATAATTGACCAACAATCATATAACGGTCGAAACCTAATGTTCACATTTCAAAATATAATCACTTCATTATTAAATAGATAATATTATATAACACACATTTTCAAAAAACAAATATCATTCAAAAAGTCTGAGTCCTTACACATTAACATGTAATATCATTTTCTATAAGTCAAGATAAATTTATAGAACTTATAATGGCACTTCATGGAGACCAAAACCACTGGGAGGGATACACCACCATCCCTAATCGTAGTCCATTCCTTTTAATGGTTCAGGTTTCCCCATCATCCTATCTTCTTGGGGAATACATGTAGTAGGTAAGAAACAACACCATCCCCAGTCATAGTCTATTCATTATAAGGGATCAGGTTTCCCCATATTCCCATCTTCAAAGGGATTACACTTTTTGGGATAGACACACCTCCATACATAGTCATAGTCCTTTCTTTATAACGGATTTAGTTCCCCTATATTCACATAGTGGGTTAATCCCATATAGATTATTCCCATCATTATCAAATGAGAAAAAAATCATTACCCAATGAATTGGCGGGAGTTATAGGTCCCCCTCATGTAATAAAACCATTCATACATGTTCCACATGAAAATAAAATATTCATCATATCATGACCCCAAAAAATATGGGTTTCATAAGAATCATATCATAACCCATGAAATGAAATTGGTATTATTAAAATTTCATCACTACATAACCTATATAAAAGAGATAGGTTTCATAATCATTTCATGAAAGCATAACCTGTGAAAAAAAGAGGATATCAAAAAAAGAGAACTTGTGGTAGATAAATGTGTGTTATAAACATCATGTTTTTAAGACACAAAACATTTATTAAATAATTTAAATGGTAATCTTGTATCATATCACTAATAAATATTTAAATATAAAAAATGATGACATCATAGATGGAGAAGGGTTTTGAAAAATCACCTAAACCTATTCTTCATGAAAATATCCATCATTTTAAAATCCTCTTCATAAAACCATTTCAAAAATAATTTTCTTGTAAGGAAATATTTACAGTTTCATTTAAAAAAATTATTGATAAAAATATATTTTCATCCTTTAAAAATTATCTTTATAACAGAGTATTTTGAAAAACATATTCCTTGAAATGTTTTTTGAAAACATATAAAATAATTTTGATGATATTTTTGAAAACATTATTCATTGAAAAAACCTTAAAAACTCAAAATAAAATCTTAAAAAAAAAATTTAAAAGTTTTTTCATTGAAAATAATTTTATTGACTTAATAGTAAGTCTTGAAATCGTTTCGAAAACAATTTTTTTAAAACTTATAAGAGATGCTTGAATACATTTGAAACAATTTTTAGAATATGTTTTTTTGAAAAATAGGTTTCATTGAATTTTTTTTAAACTAATAAAATTTTCAGAATAATAGAAATTATATTTCATTAAAAAAATAGAATTGTACACAGAAAAAGTGAGAATCATGGAAATGATGGTCATTACAGTGGGTAAGTCTAAAGAGTCTAAACATTCCTTTGGGACCATAAAAAAAGGAAAACAATATTGATTGAAAAATGAAAAGAAGATTCATTTCAAAAAATTAAATTTTTAATACCTAGGTAAAGATTTACATTAATCTTAATAAGATTATAGTAAAAAAATGAAAACTATTTAATAAAAAAATATTTTTAAAGAACACAGATTTCCGACCGAAATGAAAAATAAGGTCACATTTTTATAAAAGTATTTTCCTAATTATCTTAAGTAACAAAGTATGGTAAATGGTTCCATTACATCCATATAAAATTAATATAAATAGTTTAATAAAATTAATTATAGTTATTTATAGATGGATCAAAATATTTCTTTAATGAAAGCATAATCATAAAAAATCTAAATAAACGATGAGATTGAAGCTATAAACCATTACCACTTTGGTAACTTTAAATCATAATAAAATGGAAAGAATAACAGCACATGAAGATTTAACTTTCATAAAAATAAATAGAATCATGATATAACCTTTAAATATGTATCATATACACCTCATAAAAAATATAGATTCATAACATGGAATGTGTCTCAAAGAAGGATAATTTAGACAAAATTACATTACTGATTTTTTATGTTTTGAAACACAGCCACCAAGAATGAAAGATCATCAAATAGATATGTAAATAACCATAATTTAATTATAATAATCATAGAATACATCCATGTAAATTATATAAACCAAAAAAATGAGTGGTGAATAATCCATTTATCCCACAAAAATAGAAATTGAGATGAAATTCCCTTACCTTAAGTCTCGACTTTCCTTGTATATGTTCAAACCTCCTCTTATTTCTATAACTCCTTCTAAATTACACAAAAGGGATTCCTTGGTTGGATTTATTCTCAAATAGAGGATTTAAGGATGGAGTGAGGGATGTTAGGAGCTTATTTTAGTATATTTTGGGTGAGACAAAGGGCTTAATAGGTGAGAATAAAAGAGAGGGGTGTGTGCCTTTTATAGTTGATAAGAAGTGGCCTTATTCTAAATTTTTAAATGGGAATTCCACTGACATTTATCCTATGAAACGTGGACCCAACAATGAAAAAAATTATACTAAAATGTGTATAGGGTCCAAATAAAGATATCTAATGGATTTTGGACAAGTTTCTAAGTTATTTTTTTCTATAAGATTAAGGTTTGTCATTCATTAAGCTAAGTTTCCCCTTAATCATTGTAACCATTTTTTAATTATTTTCACTTATATTATTGGTCAAAACTAAGATTAACATATTATAAATTATAAATTATTATGATTCTAAATATGGAATCCATTTTTACGAATTACAATCACACAAGTCTCAAAAAATTATTTAAATTTAATCCCACAGATGTGATGACAAAGCGGGGTCTTAATGTAAAAATGTTCAAAAGTTTGGTAAGTTTTTATATCAAATTTCAAAGTGGAATTGATTAAATTGACCAAAATTGGATTAATTGATGTATGTAACATTCCAATGATTTGAAAATAATTTTAATATTTAATGCATGAATCACCGAGTCTCTATAAAGAAAAACATTGAAAAAACCTATCCAATAAATATAATTTTTCCAGTTCGATGTTTTGAATTTTGATAAATTGACAATCACGATTGCGTTTAGGATGATATTTTGAGTCTAATAGAATCAAATTAAATTTTTGTGAATTGTAATATACCCAAATTTATAGTAATGTACCCTTATGAATAGTAATATGAACCTTATGAATAGAAACCTCACCCATGAATGTATAAATAAAATTTAGCCACATTATAAATGAAGTAGAATATTTTATAACTTATTAATTAAGTATTTAAATTTTTGTGAGTGATAAATATTTAATTACAATTTTCAATTAACATTTTTAATAATTTTTATAAAATGGGTTCCTAAATAAATATTTTTTATCCTATGATTTCAATATAATTTAATAAGGCCTTAGTTAGTTTTTTAGGGTACTATAGAATTAGTGCTGGTTTTAAAACTGTATTTTTGGGTAAATAATGATTTTAATTAAAAATTAATTACTCATATTTGGAAAATTAATTTGATAAAATTCATTAATTTTTATGATTTGACACGTTTTGAAATGGACATGGTATTTTTTTTATATTTTTCTGAAATATTTGAATTTTTCGTGAATAGGGAAATATGGTAATTTACCGTATATATACATTATAGGTTAAATACACTATTCCTTGCATCATGGAAGATTTTAGAAACCATTAGTTTGAACTAAAAAGAAAATTTTACTATTATTGTTCACAATAATCAATACTATTGCTTGTATTGAGAAAAATTATAATATAATGAATAATATATTCAAAAAACATGCATCTCCTCCATTATGAACCCCCTCACCCCTCTTCTCTTCACTCCAATAAAGCCTTGTGACTTTTATAAATTAAAAAAAATCACATACTAATAGCCTCCCCCACATACATCAGCCCTTTGTCTCATAAAATGACCAAAACCTCTCCTCTAAATATCATCTCAAGGAAGATAACTTCAAGAGGTAAATTCCACTTTTCATTTCCTTTATTTCGAGTTCCAAAATTTTCTATTTATCTCCTCACATCATTTCAAACAAATTTTATGAAAACTATAGTAAGTTACATGAACTATAAGTTTGTTTTCATAATGGAATAATTCATCATCATTTCTCCTTTATGCTTATTTTTTTACTATAAATGAAAACATCATCCATGATGCGTTAATTTATTACATTCATGGACGACAAGTTTTACATTTTTATTATCATCTTCAAATATGGTCCTGAAACCATTATTTTGGTTGAACCAGAATATCATATATATATTATAACTTATTTAAGGTTTTTTAATCTATTTCTACACATCATATTATTCTATATGATTCAGTTGTGAAAAAAACCCACCGATTAACCCAAAAATTATCATTAATGTTTTATAAAATGATTCATCTGAACTCACAATAATAAAAGTAATTTTATAACCATTTAATACTAAGTATGTTAACAAATAAAATAAAAATTATATTCTATATATCCATTATCATCTTAATTTTTTATCCTTAATGTATATAAGTAAACCGATCATGAATACAAAGGAAGAAAACACTCCCAAACAATAACATTGAACATCTTAAACCCATCAAGAATAACATGAATGAACATAATAAATATATAATAAATAAATTAAATAAATATGAGGTCATGTAAATATTAATTAATTAATTAATTTTTTTTATCTAGGATACTAAGATATAGTTAAGAACACCATCTGACTTAAGGTAAGGATTTTCTACCCAATCCTCCATTTTAATTTGGGTTACTCTTGATCTATACTTATCGAAACTAAATTCTTATTTATTCATATGTACTCCTCATAAATTATGTTTTAATGAATAATATATTTGTGTGAACCATAATACAACTTTCATTTATGGGGTGTTATTTGTTTAAAAGGATATTTCAAAGATTCCTCCCAAAATACATGCTCGATTCAAGGGAAGTTCTCAAATTCCTACCTATTTTAAAGTGTACTCAATAATCTATTTTTGGAAACTAATATATTTCTAAAATCACTAATTTTATTGTGAAAATACTATCTTACTACACTTCTGGTTTTATAAAATGGATTTCCAAAATAACTCTTCTTTTCAATGTAAAATTGTATTTATCTCAAGAATTACTTGATGATTTTATAAGAGTATCTTCATCTATTTTGAAAAACCTGTTGATTATTATGTATTATTGGTATTAATATTTTATGATATCATATACCATATTTAATTTAATTTTTTATGATTATTTTGATTGTGGATGTGCTATCTTAAAACCATTCCCCAATTTACTTCGAATGGTTAGTGTTTATTATTAATATTTGTGGAAAGTTATTTACATTTCATATGTTAGTTTCAATATGAATATATATGTTGTTTATGTTATCCCCATTAATATGAGTAATTTATTGGACATAGTATATAATGAGCGGGGCCCACTAAATCACCTTGATGCATCTGTATGTCTCATGATACAATCTACGGTCTTCACATAAGACCATGAAAAAATAGTTATTTATGGTCTTGGCACAATGCCTTGGTGGTTTGGATATGATGCCCGCCATTATGAGTTCCCTCATTATGTAATTGGTAATTGAAATTTCACGGGGTTATTTTACTAGTATAATACTCTTGATTATTCTTTATTCTGGAATTATTTATTCAGCACTTCTTCCTATTGTAATGTGTTCAAGTTTATTTTTAAAGATATGCATTTTCAGTTATTTACCATGATTGATGTTTATGTTTATGATATATTTAGATGTATTTATTACCGCTATTGAGCATTTGAGCTTATCCCTTTCTTATGTTTCATTCCTTTAGGACATGGAGAGGTATATTATGAATGACATGAAGGGATAACCTAGGAGTTTTTGATGTTGTCAAAGAAATTTATATATTTTATTTCCTTTCAAGTTGTAATATTGAACTTATGTATGTATAAAATTTTCCAAATATAATAAAATATTCTTTCCTTCATGATAAAAAATTCTTGTAATAATGCCAATGTGATGAAATAAGTCACTGGATTTGGGTAACCGGGGTCGGGGTCTTCATTGTTGGTATCAGAGTAATTTTAGTAGAAAACATGAAAACTAGATTTATAAAATGTATACTGGGAGAAAAAACCCTAAGATAGACATTGGGGACAAACATAAAAGAATGTATTGGAATTCTGGTAAGGAATATACTATGTGGATCTTTCTAAAAAATATATCCCTATCTGGATATTAAAAGTGCATGTGGTTCTGGCATCGATGTACCTAGGAGTAAAAACTCTAACATGGAGTTTTGGGCTTTACCTAGGGTATCCTGGTACATGACAATGTGGCTTACTTTACATCTAGTTTGACACTCTTGGGGGATATGGTTTGGATAATTCACATTCTCTTTAAAAAACATTATGAAGGATTTAAATGTAATATTTTCCTCAACGAAATCATGTTTATGTATATGATATTAGCTTGCATAGAATTTCAATTTATGCTATGTATTTTTTTTTGTTGAGATTATACATTATGATTCATAAATGTATGAAATTATTTATAAATGGACCTCAGTGGAAGGAATGGAAGCCACATAAATGTGTGTATCCCATGTAAGTATTTCCCTACGATGTATGATAATGATGTTAGATCTAGTTATAAAAATGGTGTTGGGCATGTTCTAACTATAATGGGACAGTTGACTCAGGTTTTGAAAAACTACCATAACTATATGGAGCATCCAGATCCACAACATGGAAGATCTATGTTAGACCAATTTATGTGACATCAACCTCCAAAATTTTATGGTACTACAAACCCATTCATATTGGAGTAGTGGAAAATTTCATTAAAGAAGATATTTCCCACTTTGGGATGTAACAAAATAGAGAAGGTTCTCAAGACAGTTTATCATCTATCGAGATATGAATATTAGTGGTGGTATTTAATTCAAAACACAGTGGAGGAAGAAGAAATAGAAAAAATGGATGGAGGTATATTAAAAAAATATTCTTATAAAAATACTTCCCTCATGAACAATAAGCAGATATGGAAAGGTAGTTTCTAAATATGAGGAAAAAAGTGGATTAAAAAGTTTCAATGTATGAAGATAACTTCACAAGGTTAGCAATACATGCCACATACTTCATACATAATACGAGAATAAATATTTATCAATTCATTCATTGTATATGACCATTCCTCTGAAAGGGTCTTATCAACCAAAGTTTCCCATCATATGAAGATATAGTCTCATGTGTTATCAAGGCAGAAAAGTAATTCTATAATTAAAATGATTTTAATGGAAATATATAGATGAATTGGGATTCTAAATACATGGGAAAAGGAAATAAGGAAATGGTGAATAAGAGAAGATTTGACCTTTTACCCTGTGATAATTGTGAGAAGAGACACCTTGGTACTTTCTTAAAGGGTGTGAGTTTTTGTAATATTTGTGGATAAAAAGGACACCTATCTCAGGATTGTATGGGGAAGAAAGAAGAAACCAATGATCAATGTCACAATTACATGGATAAAGTAAATTATGAAAATTATTGTCCAATGCATCAATTGAAATTTCCCTAAAGAAGACTAAGGGAAAAAATTCAAAGCTTATGTGATCACAACTAATGATATTGATGTACTTAATGATATGGTTGTAGGTACATTAATTGTTTCCTCAAACATATCCAATTATTTCTTTGATTATGGATCATCTCATTCTTCCATATCATTCATGCTTTATAAGAAATTATATATTTCCAATTTGATTTAATAAGGGAGTTATCAGTCAAAGCTCCTAAGATAAGTATCATTGCAACAAAGATATGTGAGGAAGTCCCCATTTTGGCATATAAACATCCTTTATCTGCGGATTTCATTATCATACCCATGATTGACATTGGTATAATCTTATGTATGGATTTGATTTCAAATAATGACATGGAAATATATTTCAAGAAGAATGAGGTTACAATTTTTGAGAACGGTGTAGAATCTCATATATTTAAACCAGAAATGTCACCATTTGATAATTATTTAGATCAACTACAAGTACCTATACTAAATGAAATTATTGGGGAGGAAGGGGACTCAATATCTATGAGTGGGGAATGGAATATTTAAATTGAGGATGTACCTATTGTGAAATACTATATTGATGTTTTTCCAAAGGATTTACGTGGACATCCTCAAATATAGGATATTGATTTCAATATTATTTTAATTCTTGGCTCGAGGCCTATCTCAAAGAATTATTATATAATGGACACTGTGGAATTAGTAGATCTGAAGAAACAACTAGATAAATTTAGTGATAATGATTTATTCTCCCAAGTTTCTATCCATGAGAATCCCCTATTATATTCATTAAGAAGAAAGAAGAATCAATGAGGTTGTGCATTGACTACAAGGAGATTAGTGCTATACTAATGATGAATAAGTATCCCCTACCTCTCTTTGATTATTTAAAAGATCATGTTCATGGAGCCAAATATTTTTTGAAGATTGACTTTAGATCAAGATATCAACAGTTTCAAATGATGAAGGAATATATTCTAAAGACATCATTTCAAACAAGTTATGGGAATTTTGAGTTTATTGTAATTCATATTGACTAACTGATGTGCCATTTTTTCATAGATTTAATGAATATAGTTTTCAAGTAATATCTTGATTAAATTATGGCAGTATTTATTGAAGATATCGTGATATACTACAAAAGATTTGAAGATCCTGAAAATCAGTTGCACTCTATTCTAAACACTCTTAAAAAAATTGAATTATATAGAATTTTTATAAAGTGTGAATTTTGGCTTCAATCAGTTTCCTTTCTTGGCCACATTGCCTCTAAAGATGAAATATCTATTGATCTTTCAAAGAAAAAGGTTTTTCAAGAATGTCTTACACCAATGAACATAACTGAGGTACATTGTATTATTGGTTTAAAAAGTTATTATCAGAATATCATTCCGAAAGTACCTTGTTTATCCAACCTAATTACCAAGCTTACACTTAAATAGGTTAGGTTCGTATGGTCCAAAGAATATGAGGAATGTTTCAAATAATTGAAGAAGAGAATAGTGAATGCTCAGATACAGACTCTACCATTGGGGAATGTTGGATTTCTGATATATAATGATAAATCAAAGAAAGGAATTGGTATTGTCCTTATAGAGAATGATATAACTATTACTTGTGCATCGAGGAAGTTAAAAATTCATGAATAGAACTATCTAAATCAAGATATTGAGTTATCAGCTGTAATCTTTTCTCTGAATATATGAAGACTCTATCTCGATGGACAAATATGTGAGATATATACGGATCACAATAGTTTAAAATATATCTTCTCACACAAAGAAATCAACATGAGGTTAAGGAGATAGCTCTAAATACTCAAGGATTATGATTGTTCAATACACTACCACCCATGGAAGAAAAATAAGGTGGAAGAATCCTTAAGCATGAAGGATCATGGAGCCCTAAAAAATGAGTATCGAAAGGCATCATTTGTTTATGGATGTAGTAAAGATGGATATGGGAATTATAAAAGAAGGTGAAACATAATTTCTTTTTTCAATTGGTTTCCCAACCATCTTTAATATAATTTATTAAAAGCTCTCAACCTGATGATGATAACCATCAAAATAAAATTAATGTTGTAAAATATGGGAAGTAGGCTGAATTTGTTTGTGAATATAGAATTTTAAAATTTTGGGAAGAGTCTATGTGTTCACTCTAAACTAGATCTAAAAAGGGAGTTATTGGATGATTCCCATAGTTTGAATTTCTCTATACACCCTACTATTACTAAAACATATAGTGATTTGAAGGAAGATTTATGGTGGGACAACGTGACATGGGAAATTGTTGATTATGTATCAAGATGTTTAGTTTATCTATAGGTGAAGAATGAAAGACAAAATTTGTAGAGGAGTCATGAAAATTCTAACAATTCTTACATGGAAATGGGATTCCATGAAAATCGATTTTTTCACTAGATTACTTAAAAATCCAAGAAATAATGATGCAATATGGGTAATTATGGATCGACTTACCTAATCTGCACATTTCCTCACAACAAGGGAGGATTTTTCACTAAAGCGTCATTAACGGATCAATATAAATAATATTTTAAGACTTCATGGTGAACCAATTTTAATAGTGTCAGATTGAGATACTCAATTTACATTGAAATTATGTAAATGTCTTCAGAATACTTTGGATACCAAGCTCATTTGTGTACTTATTATCACCCTCAAACTGATGGGAAATCAAAAAGGAGAATGAAAACATTATATGACTCGTTGGGATCATTCTCATTTGATTTTCATGGTATGTGGGATCATTATATAAATTTGGTAGGGTTTTTCAACAATACTAGTGTCTATTATAGCATTAAAATGGAGCCATAATAAGCATTGTATGGAAATAGATGTCATACACCAACATGTTGGGATGAAGTTGGTGAAAGGAAGTATGTGCGCCTATAGCTTGTAGAGGAAACAAAAAAAGGTAAAGACTATTCAAAACCATATCAAACCATCTCAAAAATTAAAAAGAGCTATACTGATAATCGTAGTAAGTATTTGGAATTCCAAGTAGGAGATCATGTTTTATTAGTGGTATCACCAAGGTAGGGTGTTATAAGATTTGTGACAAAAGGTAAACTAAGACCTTGGTAAATTTTACCTTTATAAATCCTAGGGATTGTTGGAGCTATTGAATTTTATTTGTCTATTCCACATAGCCTATCGAAATTACACAATGTGTTCCATGTCTCTTTGTTATGAAAGTACAAGCTAGACCCAACGCATGTCCCCACTACTGATGGTATTGAATTGGAACCTGAAGCTAGACCCAATGCATGTCCCCATCTAGATTCTAGACACTAAGGAACAGGTGTTGAGGAATAAGATGACTCATCTGGTAAAGATACTTTGGTGAAATCAATAAATCAAATGGGAAACCCGAGATCCTAAGGAGCTTATGAGGAAGACATACCCAAATCTCATTATGAGGAAACATTCTATGAATTTCAAGGATGAAATATTTGTAAGGATGAGAGAATTTAATACCGTATGTTTTGAAAATAAATTTAATATTGAATGCATGAAACCCTTAGTCTCTACAAAACAAAACTTTGTAATAACCTACCCAAAGAAACATTATTTTTCCACTTCGGTGTTTTGAATTTCGAAAAAATGACATACACTGTTGCGTACAAGGTGATATTTGGAGTCTAATATAATAAACACAAATTTTGGTTTATAGAAACATACCCTTAGGAATATTAATGTAAAATTATGAATAGTAATATGACCCTTATTAAAAGTAACCTGACCCATGAGTGTTTTAATTAAATTCAGGCACCATATAAATGAAGTAGAATATTTTATAAATTATTAACTAAGTATTCGTAATTTTGTGAGTGATCAATATTTAATTAAAATTTTAAATTAATAATTTAATTAATTTTCATAAAATGGGTTCCTAAATAAATATTTTGGTGTCATGTTATTTTATAATAATGTAATAATAGCTTATCAAATTTTTCATGGTATTATAAAATAGTTTTTATTTTAAAACTGTATTTTTCAAGTAAAAAATGATATTAATTAAAAATTAATTTCTAATATTTAGAAAATTATTTTTATAAATAGGAGAACATTTTTTTATTCTAAATTTCAAAAAAGTATATGGTGAATTTTTGGTATTTTTCTGAATTATTTTAATTTTTAGTGAATAGTGAAATACTGTAATTTATCGTATATATACATTATAGGTTAAATAAAAAATTACTTGAAAAAGAGTTGATGTAAGAAACCATTAGTGAAAAATTAAATTCACATATTTCTATTCATGGTCACATGAATCAGTACTATTTCATGTCTTGAGAAAAATAATAAAATAATGAATAAGATATTCCAAAATTACTCCTCTCCTCCACAATAAAATCCCCCTCACTCCCTCTTCACTTTACTCCTATCAGGCCTTGTTCCTTTCCTAATTTCTTGTCAAATATCATCCCAATATTCACCCCCACTTCTATCAGACCTTTGTCTCATAAAAAAACAAAACATCTCCCTTAAAGAGGCGCTCAATGAAGATAACTTCAAGAGGTAAATTCGACTTTTCATTTCTTTAATTTCGACTTCCATTATTTTCTTTTTCTTTTATAACCTAATATTATCCAAATTATATGATAACTAAAATTACATACATGTACGAGAATGTTTTTATGAAAATGTAATAATTCTTTATTATCTCTTCTTTCCCGTTATTTTAAACTAGAAATGAAAACGCCATCTAGGATGTGTTAATTTATCACATTCAAGGGTGATATGCTTTCAATTATTATTACCATCTTCAATTCTTGTAATGAAACCATTTTAATGATTGAAACATACTATAATATATGTATTTTAACTTATGTATTGTTATTTAATCTTTTTGTACACATGATGTTAATTTATATGAGTTCCCTATGATCAAAAACTGCTAATTAACCCAAATAATTATTATTAATATTTTATATAATGATTCATCTTCACTCCCAATAACCAAATGATTTTTATAAACATGTAATATTATAGATGTTAACCAATAAAATAAAACTTCTATTCTAGAGAACCATTCTCAAATTAAATGTTTATCCTTACAAGTATATAAGTAAATCTGTCATGAATACCAAGGAAGAAAATGCTCCCCAAAACAAAATTGAACCGTTTAAACCCATCATGAAGGCCATGAATGAACATAATAAGGATATAAAAAATTAATTAAATAAATAATATGTTATATAAAAATTAATTAATTAATTTATTTTTGTTATCTGGACACTAAGATCAAGTGAAGAACACCGTCTGATATATGGTAAACATTTTCTCCTCGAACCTCCATTTTCATTTGGGTTACACTTATTCTCTACTTACCTCAATTAAATGCTTATTTATTGATATTTAATCCTAATAAATTGTGTGTGAATGTTCTATATATGTGTACCAACCAAAATCCTACTTTCATTTACGAGGAGATAGATGTTTTAAAAGGACCTTTCAAAGATTCTTCCCAAAATACATGCCCGATTTAATGGAATTTCTAAAATTATTTCTTATTTTCCAAGGAACTATATAATTTTTTTTAGAAACCATTATATTTTTAAAATAAATCACTTTATTATAAAAATACTATCTTACTTCACTTATAGTTTGGTAAAGTGTTTTTCCCAAATGAACTCTTCCTTTTAACGTAAAAGAGTATTTATCTCAAGAATTATGCGTTGATTTTATAAGAGAATATTCATTTATTTAAACACTGAAGTTGATTATTTTCTATTATTGGGGTTAATATTTTATGATACTATCTACCATATTTAATTTAATGGTTTATGATTAATTTGAATATGTCCGTGTTATCTTAAAACCATTCACCAATTTACTCAGAATGGTTAGTGATTATAATTAATGTTCAGGGAAAGTTATTTACATTTCATATGTTAGTTTCAATATGAATATATATGTAGGATACATTTATCCCCTTCATATGAGGAATTCATTGTACTTATTAAGTGATGGGGGCCCCCTATAGCCCATTAATGTATCTATAGGTCTCATGACACAAACTATGGTCTTGGAACGAGGCCTTGACAAAATGGTTATTTATAGTCTTGGCATGAGGCCTTGATGTTATGGTTATGATATCCAAAATTATGCATTCCCTAATTCTGTAACTAGTAATTGATTGTTCATGTTGTTTTTTCGACTAGCAGAATACCCATGATTATTCTTTATTGTGGCATTATATATTTATCTCTTATTACTACCATAATTTTTTCAAGTTTATTTGTAAAGGATTATGTTTTTAGTTATTCCCCATGACTAATGTTTATTTTTTTGATATATTCATATTTATTTCTTACCCTTACATGGAATTTGAGCCCACCCCTATCTTATGTTTCATTATTATAATACATAAAGTGGTATATTATGAATGACATGCAAGGATAACCTAAGAATTATGGATGTTTTCAAATGAATTTATATATTTTGATTCCATTCATGTTGTAATATTTATCTTATGTATGTATATAGTTTTTGAAATCTTCTAAACTGCTCATTTCTTCGGGACACGACTTTCTTATAATCATGTGAATGTAATGAAATAAGGCACTCACTCTGGTTTATCGGGTTCAAGGACTTTACAATGTATATTTGATATAATTAGACTTTAAAATCAATTATAAATATAATTTAACTTTATATATAAATTAAAAAGAAAAGGCATTTCTGAATTAAAATTTAGTATTTTCAATATTCACAAAAATGAAACTTCATTGAAAAATACCAAAAAAATCACCCTAAAATAATTTATATTTTTCTAATTTCAAAATATAATTTTATTTTGACATATAAAATTTGTAAAAGTTCATAAACTTATATAAAAAATAGCTTCTCCATTAAAGAAGATAACACAGCTTTTACAAAAATACAGGTTTTTATGAGTGATATATTGTTTTTTTCATGTCTTATACTGATAAAATATATTATATGAATGTATAAAATGTTCTATTTAATATATAAAATATATATTTCATCAATATAAATCATCCATATTAATTAATTTAATTTATTAGAATAAAAATATTTTTGAGCATAAAAGTACTTTTTATAAAAACATTACTTTTATATTCAATTGGTTCTTATATTCATTTCAATTAATTTATAACATATGAACTCAAACTTGTATTCTCATAAATTAGTCAATATTATTCATAACTTCAAACTTTATGGCTATTTTATATCTTTTTATATTACGTAATAATATTTTTAATAATATAATAATGGTCTGTAAAACTCGACTTTTCATGTTACGCAAGCCATCGAGGAAAGTCAGTTTTGCATGTAACGAATCTGACCTCGATGTTACATATAGATAAATATAAAATTTATGTTTTATATAGTGCTTTATTAACTTGGTTTTATGTGTAACTCAATCCATATTTTGTTCTTTAATATAAAAAACGTTTTTCTTTGTTGTATGAAATGTAAAATACAAAAAAGATTGAATTAATTCGAAAAAATATTTCCCAAAATCATAGGATGTTTCAAAATGTGTAGGGTAAAATAAGTGGTTTCATTATAGAACCTAGGGAGGCCCTGGTGGAAACCACATAATATTATGATTTTAGTCATATGATCATCCAACAACACATTTCTATCACTAATCCTCTAAACTAGAACAACCGCACATAATACCTAAAATAACTAAGGTAGTAGAGATGAGACACACAATGAAACATAGTTTCACTCTAGGAAAGAATAAATATAGAATTTACAAAATATTATTCAACTAAAATATAATTTTTTAATGCACACAAAATCCTTTTTCATTCCAAAAAAATACAACACCATAAATACAAAAATTATTAAAAAAAGAGAACTAAAATCGAAAAACTCAAACAGAACTCACACTAGTTCAAGATTTTTTGATTGATATAAGTGATTCTTAGTGGGAGTGTATTAGAATCCACTAATATTTTTAACAACATCCTTGAAGAGTTTTGGGATATAGACCAATTGACCACAAGCATGATATGTGTTCGGAAAATTTGAACACTGAAGATTCTTACTACCCCAATTTCCACATTGATGAAACACTTGGGTCATATTCCCATAAGAAGTTTATAAAAGATTGAAAAACCCCTATATTCCATCATAATCATAATCAGTCACTGGATACTTTACCATATTGTTAATGGATTTACCTTCACTGGTTCCATAGAATGAAGAAGGATTGGCTACATTGAGAACACTCACTAACATGGTTTCAACCCGGACTACATACCTCACCACACCAATAATTGAGGTTGGACTAAATTATAACACTCTTGACTAAAGATCAGGGTGATCCCATTCTCAAAACATACTGATTTTAGGGAACCATCATTGGCTGAATCTAAGAGATGTGGGAGTATATCCAAAGAAGACTGATGAATCCCATAATCAAAATTTTTCTTTATTAATTTCATCACATCTCCATCACCTTCCCCACCATCACAACCCCAGATAAGTATTTTTGAATGAATGAATATTTGAAGAATTAATAAGAGAGATCTTGTTAGGGCCTGTTCATAATGAATTACTTCCACAACTTCTAAATTACACATATGATCATAAATTTAGATATAATAACCTTTAGGGACTTTGTAAACTCAAAGAATCTTAAGATCCTTTCGATTTTTTCCAAATATATTATACGTCAAAAGGATCCACTTAACCATGAAAGATAGGATGTTTCAACATCAAAAAATCAAGGATTAATTCAATAGGTTATTTAAATTTAAGGAATTATAACAATGAACCAGCCATATATACACCTCAAATATCCATATAATAATTGGTTGGGGCATACACTAAATATCAATAACTAAAATCATAGTCAACAACAACTCCGAATCAAGAAATTTCAATAATTAAACAACAATTATAAAAATAGACTGAACCAAAAATTCGAAAAACCATCCCAAAAATCACACTAACCACTATTTAGAAAACCATTTTAAAAATTCACAGTGCAATCCATTTACTCTACCAATGATACCTTGAATTCCATCAAAAAATTAAACCTTCTCATTTAAACTGCCATCTTAATTTTAATCATGCCATAATTCATTAAATAAAATTTAATGAATCACTAATTTTATCAAATTTTAATTTATTTAAAAATCCAAATTTCAAAACATTCATTTAATAAATATAAATTATCATTTATCATTTTCTAAAACCAACATTACACTATTTCAAATCCCATTTTTATAATATGTAAAGTGGTTTGAACTTCATTTTTTTAAATTAAGAAAGAACCTGAATAAATTTTCAAAGGGGATTAGTTACAAAAATTTACATGTATGTATGGTTAAATACCATATCCCTTCCACAAAATTTCTATAGAGAGTCATTTAGGACCACATCATCAGGCTCCACATGGAATTCTAGGCCCTACAACCTCCTCAGAACCCACTAGTTCAACATCCATTTATCTCTCAGGTGATAACTAAAATAAAAAGGTAAAATCTCAAAACCCAAAAATCCATGAAAATCATGGTTCAACATAGAATGTGTTGGATATACACCTCCTTATTCCTAAATTCCATGTTCCAAAAGTGCCATACATCAACCATTACAACCCAAATTACAATGGCCGCTTTGAAAGCTAGATTCTCTAAGGAACCTGCCCTAATAAAAATTTTTCGTTAACCAACTCAGGTCAAATTTGAATCAATTATCTGAGACAGCTAATGAAATCTTCAAGGAGTGTTCCCAATCACCCGTAGGTGGTGAAAATCACCAAGGAAATAAAATAGATGTAGTGGCAATTGTTTCATTCAATATAAACAAACAAAGGTAGTGGAATACATATGAGTACCCAATATAAATTAAAATAACCAATCATAATAACTAAAAATTAAATAGAAATAAAACCAAACTGAACGTGATGACTAAAAAATCTTCATGTGAACTTATGGGTCACTCTTCGATCCCAAACCTAACATCATTTCTCAATAATAAAAAATATGGAACCTAAAACTGAGGCTAAAATCAAGAAAACAAGTATAGATGTGAGTGTTAAAACTTAGTAGGTATGCCCAAATAATCTATTCCATGGAAATTTCTATTAATTAAATTATGTATAAATTTCATGTTTATAATACAATATATAAAAATATCATTTTCACACATTTCATTTTAAAAAATCATGGTCAATCTCCATCTTCATTTAAAATAGGTTTCTCAAAAGAGGAGTGGTTTGATTATTTTTAAAAGGCAAGGGGATTAGAGTGGAGTAAGGCAAGAAGATGAGTGCTCATGTGAAGGTTTATGGAGAGTATAACACATATTTCTGTATAAATATTTCTCATGAAAACATTTAAAATAAAAGATCCACTTTTTACAATGTGACACACCACAATAGGTAGCAGGAGCATTGATAACAGAACAATGGTGATGGGGATGTAGTGAAAAATATGACCAAATTAGATGAGGAACCTAGTTTATCCACCACAAATAAACAACTGATGGTATACATGTGAATAACTTGGAGTTCTAGGGAAAATCTATAAAATATTTTACCTAATATATCATGTTGTCTCACTTGATGCAATCTAATATCCCTCATTCATGGTTTCACCCTACCTAGATTAACCAAGGAAAACATCACCAAATTAGAGCATGACCATGCTAAGGGGATACTGACTAGAGCATAATCCAAAACTGGTGCAACAAGCATTCTTAAATATTACACTATCTACGCTCTAATCCCATATCATTTATAAAGTGGGGTGAGGAATGAAATTCCAATAAGCTAACTATATATAAAGAATATGCATAAGCGACATAAGAAATAATCACCCCCGAACATAACTCAAAGGGAAAATCCCTTACCTTCCTATTATCAATTCACAAGGGATGTCCCATAGTAAGGACCTCCCATTTCCTTTATCATGATCAAGTTCAGAAAAATTCCCAAGATAGTTTCTAAAAAAACCCCATTTTGAAAGTGCCAAATGGGACACACACAACCCTTTGGTGGAAAACCAATTCCAAAACGATTAAACCCACCATTTTTAAAAACAAAAATAGATATATATATTCATTTTAGAATCTTAAATGACCTTTTAATAAACAAAACACATTTACAAAGTTGAAGCAATAAATTAGATACCCAAAATCACTTATAAATGTCCACATGGAATTTTATCGAACACTTAGTGTGTAAAAAATAATGAAAACAATTTCATACAATAAAATACAAGGAGAAATTAACTTCATTTCATATCAAATTGTTATTATAAAAATTATACATCAATAATTAATGAAAAAACATGGACAAAAAATCAATAAATCAATGATTCAAAAAATTAAAAGGGTAGTGTATAAGGGAACCTACATTAAAATCAATCACTTGTACAATGGAAAAACAAATCGACATCAAGGTTGTATCAAAAGACAAGAACACCCAAGAAATACCATAAGAAGAAACCCCCCTTAAAAATCTAAGGAAACGTGAATCCTAGAGTAGAGGAACCAATGGAGAAGAGTAACCAAGATGAAAATTGGAGAAGAAGGATGTGAAAGAAAAGTGAAAAATATTTCCATGTTAAATCAGCCAAAAAACATGAATACATCCTCTAGAATCACCATAAAAGGAGGAGGAGAGGTTTGGGAAAGAATGATGTAAAATAAATAGGGTTGCATAATCCAAATAGGGGGAGAAGGGGGGGGGGTTGGTGTAAAGATGCAAGGGATAAAAAAGATTAAAATTCATTTTTAATGGATTTGGGCACTGTGCATGATTAATCCCCATGGTTTAGGAAACCATGCACCATTCATGCATCCCTTATTGGACTCATAGGACAGTTGTGTGGTTTAGATACATTGTTTAAGAAATCGTGCACCAACCTTATAGTTGGTATTTTTTAAAAACTACAAAACCATGTACACACTTTCGACATGGTTTGGAAAAACCATTATCAAGAAGTTCACCCACATATAGGGACACACAATACGAGAACATATAATCCTAAGAACAATATAGATTTTGTATAATTATGCACTACCCATGAACCCCCAAAAACAAAAGTTCAAAATCATCTTAAATAGGGCTCAACATCATGAGGCTAAATGGCTTCCCCTTAACAGTGCACTAAAACGATACAATATAAAAGAAATAGCCCAAAACACAGAATTTCTATTCAAAACACCTAAGACTCAAATAATTATTCAAAGAGTAAATAATATACCAAAATAAAATAGAAAATAAAAACCAAGGTGTGGCATAGTGTGTATATAATATATTATTCCAGTTTAGATAATTTCAATTAATAATTTGAGAGATAATTTAGATTAATCATTTGAGTCCAGAGAAAATTGAATAAAAAGTAAAAATTTTGAGTTAGAATCTACAATGAACCAAAATATTATATTTTTAATAGATAATAATCATGATATAAAGTGTTAAAAACATTATGGTGGGTTGGGTTTGTTATTTTTTCCCTCATGTCATGCATATATATTCTTTCTGTGCCATCATCTATTGTATTATGATTCATCTCGGCAAGGCTATCTTGATGTGTCATGGCCATTTATTTGAGTAAATGTTTGTGATTATTTGATCGTGAAAATGTGTTGTATTTTTTTAAGATAAAACATACACCTCTATTGTGAAGGGAAAATAGGTATCATTATCACCCTCACCTATAAGAGGAATTCAATTTACACTCACTTCAATTTAGTCCTTGTTCATTTTACATGTATATATTACAACATAGTTGGGATAGATTTATTTTAAATGAGACCACTTCTTAAGATATAAGATAGATGGTTGAATATGTGTTTTGATCCAAAAAACTTAGTTTTATATCATGTTAATTCCTTGGTTCAAAAATTTACAATTTCATTTATTTTATAAAAACAACTATTATGGATAAAATGTGGGCCTTTCCGGCAATCCTAATTAATAGAAGGATTGTTATGAAATTTCAGGATTATTTTTTGATTTTAAGGGATCTCCAAAATCATACCTAATGAAATATATATGTGGGTGGGATTCTATAAGGTTGATAATTCCATTATTTACATTCTTTTCTCAAATATTAATCCATGCGTGTATTTTTATTAACTAATTGAGATGTTGATACGATGAATGGATCATTAAAAAAATTTTAGGATGTTTTGTGTTATATTGTACATGGATAATCATAGTAATTATAGATCTAATACATGAATAAAATTACAAATCATACAAGGAGAAATCTTTTTCAATGAAATGTTGACCCAAGCTAGTCCACTCGCATTGGGGACTCATGATAACTCATCAGATCACAAAAACCTAAAGCTGGTGATGTGATAATCAAAATTATTCCCTATAAAATTTATATAGTAGGACAAAGTTCTATCATGGTGTTGATGGGTGATATAGAATTGAGGGTATATCTGAGATAGGGAGACTGATAAACAACATCCACATCCACGAAAGGCAATAGGTGTGAAAATTAACCAATCATGACCTGGGGAGGCCGTGAAAGAAAATATTTATATATAACAAGTTTGATAATTAAAAGGAGTAAAATATAAATAAATTAAAAAATAAATATTGGAGGTGTGTTTTAGTTCAAACATCCATGGTAATTATAGATTCTATAGTATATATTTAAGTTGTTGAAGTTAAGAATCTTATTGTTAAACCTTGGGTTTGGTTTTATTATTCTATCTCTTGATATATATTATATTTCCCATCCCTTATAATACTGATGTGATCTTTGAATTAGCTATTTACGTTATGAAATCTGTTCTCATAATTTTAGGAAACTAGTGTGCTCATAGAAAGACTACACTCTTAAAACATTATCATGAGATTATTTCCTAGGCTTGAGGTCTTGTTATTATAGCCTTCAAGATTAATGTAATCATTAACAAATAAATATAGGGAATTATTATTTCATAATAAGAGGTAAAATTAATGGATATTTTAAAAATGAAAACAACCAAAATGATTTTCCAAGGATTTTTTCATAGATCAAGAATACATGCTTTCATATAATAGGTAATTAGATACTATCCTAGCCTCATATATAAATGATGCCAACTAGGGGTCCACAAGTGTTTCTTATATGACTGTGTTTTAACATTATAATAAATCAATTTGTTTTTGGGTTTTGAGGGGATTAGAGACCCAATAAAGAAACATAAAGGAATTAATGGTCCGAACCACCTAGAGTGGAGCCTTAAACTTAATTTTACTCAACATGATAAAATATATGTTGTCTATACATTGTAAGGATGTATAATCTATGATCTATTTCAAGATTCTATTGGTGGTGGTACATAGACATTATTAATTGGTGGAGAAAATTTTATAGTTTGTTATTTTAATTAATAATACTATCAGATGCTAATTTTCTATATAGAGGTACCCTCTATGGATATAGTTTTAATGGGACTATGAATAACAAGTCCATGGAATTTTTAAGTAAATTATAGGTTTTTGATACCTCTAGATGATCTAGGACACATATGCTCAGTGGTCATTGATGACATTCCCTGGATAGAGTAACGACTTCAATATAAGTCTCTTATAGGAATAATATTTGAAAATTTAATTAGATTGGATGATCTCCCTATGACCTTAAATGGGGTTTATGTGTTATTCATAGAGGTGACCAATGAAAACATAGTAAAAATACTCTCATAAATGGATATCTCAACTCCCATGTTGACTAAGAACATAGGGAAATTTTATTATTCATGTGAATTTTAGAATCTTGTGAATTTTTGAGTTTTTAAACACAAGTTGTACCTATATATATATTTTGGTTGAGAGCACACTATCCCATCTAACATGTAATGAGTTTCCCTTCATCCTCCCCCAATTGAAGACCCATTTATCTGGTTTCCTTTTGATAGGAGGGACTATAGGTTTATATAGATGAATCCCACTCATTTTTTTGGTCATTTATATAATCTTAGGGTCCATATTGATATATGGAAGGGTAATTTTTGAAAAAAAAACATTTTTCCCATGGCGGTAAGTGAGACCATACAGTTCGACAACATCATTAATACTTTTGTGGAATAAGAATTCCAATAATTGGTCTGGTGGGATCACTTGTTGAGTAAAAAAATATAATTGAGTAGAAAAAAAGAAACATATGATAATTCTCTTATTCACAAAATGTAAAATAAGTGTAATTTGGCATGGTAATCAAATATACTGATCATTAGAAATTTTTTTAGAAGATTCCTTAATGAAATATTGGGATTATCTTTAACACCCTAAGATTTTATCATTATGCACAACAGCATTTTTAAAAAGAAATATTGAGTTTAAATGAATCATGACATATTATTAAATTATTATTATTTTAATATGATCATTTTTGTAACACCCTGAGATTGTGTGAGTCATTTTTTCCAAATGAATTTAATATTTTTGATATTTTTCATTTAATGTAAAAATTATAAAAGTTTATATGAAAGAAATATTTTTTGTCTTAGACTCACTATAAAAAACATAAATTTTATATTTTTTTACGTGGAACACTGAGGCTATCTTACGTTACACTCAACAAGTCATTCCTAATTGTTTTCCTAACATACAAGCCCAATGTTCTACCAAATAATAATATATTATTAAAAAATGTATAATAATATATAACCTAGATCTTAAATTAGATTTTGTGAATATTATTGACTAAAATATTAATATATATAGTTTTTGAAAAATATAAAATGAACTAACTAGTTACAAATTATTTATAAATGAATAGAAGAAAAAAATTAAATATAAAGGGATTAATTTTATAATAAACTATAATTATGAAAATATAATAAATTACTAATAATTTTAATGTAATATATACATTATATCTCCATTTAAATATTTTTTATAATCATCTAATATATTTTATATGTATACGATAAGAATAAAACCTATTTAAAACATATTTATATCAAGGTCAATTAACCACCTTTTAATGGTGAACCCTTCTTAAATCCAATATTTTGAAATTTTTATATGATTAACATGTAAAAGAAAAAATTATATTATGAACATAAACATAAAAATTATTTTAGGATAAATTTTTCGTATTTTTCTATGAGGTTTCACTTTTTAATGAATTGTTAAAAATGATGGATTTTAATTCAAACTACTATTTAATCGAATTAATTTATAATATTAAATTATATTTTTAATTATTTTAAAATTTTAATTTGATACTAATATTTTCAATATATCCAATTTCTGTTGTTGGAATAATTTTCAAATGGAAATTAGATATAAACACATTTCAATATTTCAAACATTTCACTTTAAAACCTCATTTTTTCATTTGGCCTAGATAATTAAATTTAAATTTAATTATCCCAATTACGTGATTTTAATTAGGTAAAAAGGATTCAATATTTAGATTAATATGGTCCAAATTATGTTATAAGGTCAATTTAATTTTTATGTATAAAAAAGTTACCATGGGAAAAAATTATTTACCATTGTATAGGTCAAATTATGACAAGGGTTAAAGTAAAAAGGTAAAAGCTTAGCATACCTAAAAATTGAAACATTTAATGGCTTATTGAGTTGTGTCTCAAACCTAACCAACCTACACTTAATTAATTCAATGTCTAATTCTTTGAAATTAATTCCACCTCCATGTGGTTAGTTTTAAATATAAAATAATCAATAATTTAATCACTTGAACTCGCATCTCCTCTAGTATAAATATCACCCATCACCTACCCATTTCGACCCAAAATAAATTTTAACTCTTAAAATATCTTCCCAAACATCTCCTCCTCAGTATGTACATGTCCAGGTGTTTCTTATCTCACCCAAAGACAAAATCTAATGTCCTCAAGTGTCTCTCAAGGAGGTCTTATTCAAGGGTTAATTTTCCCAATGTACCCCATTAATTTATTTTAATTTTCAACTGTATCCTCTCCTATTTCATCCATAAATGCATGATAACTTTATAATCATGTATATAATGTAGTTTCATGTTTCTAATTTAATATCTCATATCCATGTCATTTCTCACCTCAACTTATTGAAAAAAATTAAATTGTTTTCCAATTTATGCCAGCTAATTGACTCGATGAATATTGTTGTTTTCTCTTTCCATTACAACATTAATGGATAGGTTTAAAACTATTTTTTTGGTTATGTAATATTTTAATATGTAAATTATAACCTATTTAATATTCTATAAATTTTATATTAAACATTCCTTCACGCCTTCTGCAATGTGGATATATGATTATATATATGATATCAAAAATATTATTATCATTCTGGTATAAGTTAATAATATGTTTAAAACCATTATACAGGAGTTTCAGACACGTATGGAGAGTATCATACCTAAGGTAGGGGAATTCCATCTGAATTTTAATTTTTGTGACATATAATCCATGTTCACCACCTATTTTTTGAGTGTGGTGTATGTACTCCCCAATTATATTTCATATCATGAATACATTTATCTTCATTGTATTTAAAAATTAATTTGAAGATATCAGGCTTATGATTTAAATGCTGAATGTGGTATGGGATGCTTTAAATGATTAAAGAATTAATCCTTTTTCCATTTAAATATTCTTGGTATTATTTTACACAACTATTTATATGGATATGAATAGATTACAAAGGAAATTTTATGTATATCTTTATGTTCATTAATTTTTTTCAAAAAGGAATATTTTTAAGGTTTTATGTAAGGCATAATTTGGAAATCACATTTTTATATGATATTGTTTATATGTATGCATTTACTGGTGTTTATTTATCATCCAAGTCCATGATTTCTAAAATTTATTGGATTAAATGTTTTATTATTATTCTATTGATTCTTAAAGTCATTTTGTCTGTTTATTTACTTTTTTACTAGATGGTTTGAAATGAATCTTTCTTTGGTTTTCCAAATGAGGTACTTTTTGACTTTTTTAGAAAATGTTTGAGAAGAATGTTTTTTTTGAAATTATACAACATGAATAGTTTATTAAATTTTCATAATTACTTATTTAAATTATGTTTTATTTACAATATTTCAATTTTATATTCAGTGAAATTCGTTTCTTTTCAAATTGCATGGAATTTTAAGAAAATAAAACATTTTCGATGAAGAAAGGACATTTTCCTCAAAAATTAATTTTGAGCGTTTTATCAGAATTATTTACCATCTAATATGACATTGTTTAATTAGGTCACATTTCAAGTATTATATCCCTATTGTTCTTATAGTTTGTTTATTTTTAAGCTATTTATGAAATCTATTTTTTATCATGTATTTTGTTATGATGAAATGATGTTTAAGAAACCCATTACGTCCCTTGGGTTATACTATGATGAGTAATTTATGTTTTTGTGACACAAATAAGAATGATTTCATTATAATATGGGTGAGACCTATCTCTCCCTCACGTTCATTGAGTAAAGATAGATATCTCGTTAGGTATTTCTATTATACATGAACCTAATTTCATGTTCATAATTCTATGCCTGGACTTGGTCTTCATGTCCATAATTTTATGAGTGGACCTGGTTTCCATGTCTATATGTTTATAAAATGGCCTGATTTCTAGTCCTTAATTTAATGGGTGAACATGTTATTATTTATACAATTCCACAAAGTTATAATTTTATGTGTATGACACAATTTTATGTTTTATGTCAATCTTATGATATTATAAAACATGATATTTGATTTTCCTTATGATTCAAGTTTTCCTTTGATATGCAGGGCATGATCTTATAATTTTATGATCACAATCTAACACCCTTTATACTAATGTTGATGTCTAAATATGACCCTTTTTTTCCTTTACTGATCATCTGAGGTCACCCATTTTATGTTTCTTTTCCCCAGGACTTGAACAATGGTATTAGGTAAGATGTGTCCAAAAATTGGTTCTAGCTATGAAGGGTAAAATTGGAGAAGATTTATATGTTTTATGAATAAGCTGTTTATGTTTCCAATTTGCTAAAGACACAAGACTAATACGGTCTTTGGGTATCTATTTGTTTAATGTATTGAGTATTCTGCAAAATTAATGTAATATCTATGTACACCAAGTTTAGGGTATTAACAGTTTTAATATAAACCTTAAATAGGAGGGTATGAATGAGATTTACTATATTATTAAATATAAAAAAAGGTTCTACTCAATATACTTTTACTTATAAAATATAATTAATTAATCACACAATTTTAATTCAATTCATTTTAATCATCAAAAATAACTTTTCTTAAAAAAATTATTTTCACTCATTCTTGTGAGAAAATAATTTATTTTTCAACTTTTAAGAAATATATTCTATAAAATGGAATTAATTTTTGAAATCATCATATATATATTAATTTAAGGTGAAATTTTGGTATTGTTTTTAAAACATATAATACATTTTCACGGAATCGTTAAAATAACATTATTTATAAAATTACCATTATTTTATTAATAAAGTAATAAATTTTAAATTCCTAATATTAATAAATTTGAAGAATAATTAATATATTTTTATATTAAATCCGTTTAATTAATGTTAAACCATCATTATATTGTATTTTAATCTGGGGCTTAAAAATACATTTTTCTGAAAATGGTTTTATCATGCATAATGTTTATCAAATTTTGTCAATAAAAGTAACCCAGAATGTGGAATGTTTTTAATGAAATATATTTATTATATATTTATTTTTTAATTTAAATTTATTTAATTATGATTACTTATATTATATTTTTTATAAGGTTATCTTTTTTGTGAAAAATATATTTATTGAAAAACAATTTTTCAACACGTCTCTCTGTTTAATACTAAATTATATTTTCCCAAATTTGAGATTTTACCTTGTAAAAAAAATATTCCATATTTATAATAAAAATAATTTATATTTTATAATAAGTTCAAATAATTTTTTTAACATAATGATTAGCGAAAACAATAAAAATTAATTAATGCAGTTAAAGTAAAAATAGGTTTACTGGGGTTAAACTAAAATGCTGAAGGTTAAAAATTAACCGAAACATGTCTAGTTTATATTATATTATAATATTTAGGTCTTATATATTATAATGTTATAGAATTATCTATGATGGATATTTTTTTCAAGAGAAAATTTTGGTGGAATTATTTATTTCCAAAATCCCAAATGTGTCCTCTCACCCATTCCTAAAAGCCCACCCTCTCTCCTCTCCTTCCCATAGATAAAAACAGATTAGTTTATAAAATAACTATATAAATAACTTTATTAATTCAATAAACTTGTCCTATAAGACTTTTTTTTATCATAATTCCAATCTCAGAAGGCTTTAGGTATAATCCAAAAAAGTTGTTCCGAAGAAGTGGTATCATTTTTAATTGGGGATTTTATTTTATTTTCTTCTTAAACCTCCTTAAAATTCGATTATATCATTATTATATAATAAAGTAATTATAAAACATATACCTAGTTGTTTTAGGTGAATTTAATGACCTAAAACCATCTCCTCCTTCTACAAATGGGATATGAAATCGTTGATCGTGTGTATTTTAGACTACTGTCTTTCAAACCGACATAATTCATTTTCCCTCACCACCTCTCACAGATCGTAATAATGATGTAATTAATTTTTAAATATGATATTTATGATATATTTTTTATATAATTATAATACCACATAATATTTCTTACTTTTTCATGCCTTAGAGAATACAATAATGTCGCTCGTTTTTATGGATAACCAGTACCTCTAGAAATTACGTGATTTGTTTTTCACTTACGCTTTACATAGAAGATTATAAGAATTAATTTAGTTTTATATATGATATTAATTACATATTAATAAATTGGTAAATTAAATATATCATGTAATTTCTTACCATACCATCCCTTGAATAAATGATAATGTCATTCGTGTCTATGAAAAACTATCACCTCATGAAGTGATGTGATTTATTTATTATTACAACATCACATGGATAGTATATGTTTTTATTTTTAAAATAAATAATAAGATATATATTTTATAATTATTATTCTAAAAATAAAAAATATCACTTAACTTATTTCCATCATGACCGTTGAAAAATGGAAACACTACTCACACGTACTTACGACTTTCAATCTCCATAACGGTAACATAGTTCATTTTTCATAAAATTCCATCATTAGTGTTTTAAAATATATAATTTAAGTTTCAAAATGATTATTATTACACTATTATAGTTATTTATATGATTAAATAATAATCTCTTTTACCTTAGTCAACTTTCCGAAGTTATTTTCTTCATATAAGTCTTTTATTGACAAAAAGTCACACATGTAATTAATTGGTCAATTAATTGAATATGAAATGGTAAAAATAATACAATATAAAGTATAATAAATATTAAAAATGTTATTAAGATATATTATATTTAATATTTTTTCATTATTCAAAAAAATATGGAACACACATGATGATTCAGACTTTAGGTATAGGTTTCATCTCAAAACGTCATTCTTTGAAAAACATGTTATTTTATTCACCTATCTTATTTTAATGGTATATATAATCCACCATTATATATTTTTTAGTAATTATTCATTATTTATGATATTTTAAGTTACAATTTTTCTACTTTAACCATTTGAATTAGGATTTAATTTTTTAAAAAGTGGTAAATGTTTATGTATCAATCTCGTCCTATTCTAGATTATTTGTTATTGAATTCCCATTATAGAAAATTGTCTATAAATCTTATAATATAACATATTAATTTTACTCTCACCTATTTATTAATGATATTTCTATGTAACAGAACCATTTTTCACTCTTTGTCACATAAAATTACTGAGAAAATGTTTTTAATAAATTATGTCATCATTTATATCTTCAATAAAAAATTAGTTTTCTTCCATATCCATATTTTCTAAATATTTCTATTTTATTTTCATATGATTGATAAAATTAATTTTACCCATGTTTTAATTTTTTGTAAAATAATTTAAAAGGAAACTTCTTACCATTTTCTGAACATCATATTTTTTAACATTTACCAAAAATGTGAAAGGAATAATTATTTTAACATGTACGATATGAAAAGTATTTTCTGCCATTATGATAAATATTTTTTTTTCAAGATTACTTTTTAAATTTTCAAGGATATTTTAATATAAAAATAATTCTTCAATATTTTGTGATTTTTTTTCATATGTCATTTTCAAATTGGATAGTTAATTATTTTTAATAATGTTTTTAATATTTTTAAAGGTATTTTAACAACAACCATTAATGTTATGTAAATATTCTAAATTCTGTATATATATCACCCATATGTATACCTAGCTGAATATAAATTCTTTTCATGGGTTATTACATTCTTATTTTCATTTCTCATAATCCTTCATTATAAATTTATATTTATTATGATGTGGGACAAGATTATGAAACCCATTTTTTTCTATGGATAATTATTATGCCATGTCTTATGATTGACATCCCATATGTGGAAAATATATATCAATAACATGTTATTATGGGAGAAATTATATATCATTACAATGAATTGTGTAATGTCACAGTCTCATGATAATATATATATGAGATTATAGAGTAAACCTAATCTAGGATGGAAGTTTTTCTACTATGTGATATTTTCTAGGAATTTAGTCTTGACTCTTGTTTATGTCATGTTATATAATTTTTCAATATCTACCATGTTACCATGATCTTAAAATTCCATTATATTTATATTATACTAATATTTTTTACTCTTTTGCCTCCTCTTTTAATATATCATGTTATGATGTAGACTTATATGTTATGATTCCTTATCTCGTTTATTTCCTTAGTGTGATTTTTATCTCACCCATTTTTTCCCTGTAATCCCAAGTTTATCACATATATTTTAGGAGATAAAAATTATTTAGGAGATCATTATGGACAATTAAATAAAAATTATTATTTTTAGTATCAATATTTTCATGAGTTTTGGATAGGTATTTTCAAAACCATAGATATCAAATGTGTGAGAAAGGAGGAGAAGAGATTGACTTTTATAATTGAGGGGAGTGACATGCTTCTATACATTTAAATATTATAAAATCTTAATCATGGGAAACTAGACCCGAATATATCAAATTATTATTATACGGAGATACGGTTATAAATAGCTTAATCCAAAAATAATTAAGATAATAGTTTGTGTCCTCCTCCCTTAGTGTGTAAATAAATTAACCTGATTTACTATTTACTGTGGTGAAACATTTTTACCATTTTTACTATTCATAATGAAGATAAAGTAAACATAACTTGTTAATAAATTTGAAATTTGAAGATCAAAATATGGAATCCACATTTCAGTATTCAATTTTTATTGTTTTCATAAGTTAATTATAATATTAGTGTTGAAAATACAATGAATATTTTTAAAGAAAAATATCATTTTAAGCTTAAAATGAACATATACAAAATTAATATATACTATCGATTACTATAGAATTTATTAGATTTGGTTTAGTAAAATATATATAATGTTACTTTTTTACCAAGTATAAAATATAATGGGGATTATAAATTTGTTGATTTATAAAAATAGTTATAGTTTTGAAAAAAATATGCATTTTTTACTATCCACTCAAAAATCAACCTCTTGATAGATATTTAAAAAATAATAATCCTATGTTTTATTTTATATGGTGAATCCATAAATGAAGTAATTTTTATCAAATTAAATTTATCAATTTATAAATTTATATTTTAAACAAAACCATGTAACTCATGTAAAAATAATTTAGTTAAATAAAATTTTTATTTTTTTGACTACAAACATTTTATAATATTATTTATAAAAATATGATGGATATAAATTCATAAAATAAATACACAAAAAATATTCTTAATTTATATCCAAGATTTTCACATTATTCGCCCTTAGGAAATTTCATCATTAAAATTTTATTCATTACTTAACCAAGTGTGGGTATTTTTCTCTCATAGTGTTTTTAGATTCTCATGTTGTTTCCTAAATCATGTGATTCCTCCATAAAACCATTACTTTGTGAATACATTATTTAACAGTACCATGTCTATAAGATAAAAAATATCAACTGAATTTTCTTCATAAGATATATTCTCCTCTAGTTGTACCTCTTTAAAGATAAAAACATGACATGAATCAAGTACATACTTTCTTAGAAAATAAACAAAAAACACATCATGCGGTTAAAGCAAACTCTAAGTTAATTCGACATGATAAGAAAATATACTAATTTCTTTAATTATTTTATAAGGATCGATAAAATAAATTCATAACATTCAATTTCTACCAAAACACATAACACTATTTCGATAAGATAATTTAAGAGAAACATGATCACCAACCTCAAACAAGATATATTACCTCTAGTGATCTTTATGACCCTTCTAAATGGTCTTCGTTGACCTCATGTTGTGATGAATAACCTTTAATTTATCTACCATTTGATCTATTAATTCTTCTCCCAAAAACATCCTTTCAAAGACGTCATCCAAACATAATAGAGTCCGAAACCATTTTCCATAAAATTTATTAAAATGTTTTATAAGTAAACTTGAATGAAAAGTATTATTTTAAGAGAATTAAATGAAAGGAAAATGTCTATACTAACTTCAATTATATTCTAATCGGAAAGAAAAAATAATAACTCATAATATATAAATGAGTCACTAATATTTTCAATTAGATTGAGGATGAAACGTTGGACATTATTTTATTCACTGCCCAAATACTTTTGATGTCTTTTCCAAGATATTGAGGTAAATCTGTGATCCCGATCAGATAAAATAAACAGGTGAACTCTATGTAACCTCACTATCAATTCAAGATAAAGTCTTTAAAGACGATGTAAAGACATAGTGTCTCATATGGGAATAAAATGCATAGATTTTTTCAAACCCTTGAGAATAACCCAACTTCCAATATTACATTGAGATAAATTTCGTACCCCCCCCAAATTCCATGGGTATATCCTCCCATTTCCATTATTGATCTAAAAAATGATGAATCATCCCCTTTAGTAGTTTTTTTCCATGATTTTTCCTATGTATAACTCAATGATTTGATAGAAAAATCAGTAATATATTTTTGTATGGATTCCCACAAAAAAAACTATTCTTGAGTTCTCTGTACATTTTATTATTACTATAATGAACACAAAATAAAGATCTATGGGCTTTAATAAATAATTAATTCTTAAACTGGGAACTACTTGTAATATAAAACATCTTTCCAAATATGATAACCCCTTTTATAAATATTAAACACAAGAAACAAACCCTTCTTGATTTATTCTACTCTTTCATAAAAACAAAGATCTTCATATAGAGCCTCCTTAATTCTTTCTTCTAAATATTAATACACTAATATCTAAACCAATATAGATTCAGTTTCTAAAGAAAAAATTTCTAGGTTAGGTGTAATTAAATCATTAACTAATGGATTATATTTGAGTCATAACATAGTTAGTGATGCATTATATTTTTGAGTCAAGGCATCAACTACCCTATTTTCGTTACCCATATTATAGTCAATTGTGCAATCATAATCCATAATCAGTTCTAAACATCTAATCTACCACATTTTCAACTCTTTTTGAGTGAATGCATATTTTAAACTTCTATGAACAATATATATTTCACATTTTACCCCATATAAATAAGGCCTGAAGATTGTTAAATAGAAAATATTATATCTATATCAAGGTCATGTGTGAGATAATTTTTATTATGTTTTATTAATTGATCAGATACATATGTGATAACTTGAGAATTCTACAGTAATACACAACTAAATCGTTTAAAAAAATAATCCTTGTAAATAAAAAGTTCTCTATTTCTTATTGTAATGGATAACACTAGAGTATTAACTAATCTTCTTTTCAATTCCTTAAATTATTCATCACAATCCATTTTCAAGATGAATTTAACTCCTTTTCTAGTTAACATTACAAGTGTGATAGATAACTGAAAAAAGTTCCCATAAAATCTTTGGTAGTAACCAAATAATCATAGAATATATTGAATCTTAGTGAAATTTTTTGTTCATGGGCACCTTCCAACTCTTTTTTAGTAGGACCATCCATTACACCATCTTTAGAAATAATATTTATAAGAATTTTTTTTTGAAAATTCATATTTACTGATTTTTTTTTAAAAAAAATTCTTATAAAGTCTAAAAAAAAATCCTTGGGTGTTTCTCACAATCTTAATAGATTTTGTATTATACCAAAATATCATTGACGAACAAAGAAATAAAAATACTCACAGGACACTGAATTCATAAAATTCCATAAACACAAAAAATTTGTTAAACCTAATGGAATACCCATAAAATCATAATGAACATACCTAGTATGGAATTCAATCCATATAATGTCTTCCAACGTCACCTTCAATTGAGGACAGTCAAACCCAAGTTCAATATTTTAAAAAATATTGCGTGCCTTATCGCTAAAAAAACAATTCATCGATATGAGGAAAAAGATACTTGTTAATGAAAATTATGTTAATGAGTTATCTATAATCAATTCAATTTCTCTTAGAACCAACCTTCTTACTGAAAACTAAATTATGACAAACCCCTGGTGAAAGTGATCGAGAAAAGTAATCACTTATCAAGAAACTCTTATAACTAATTTTTCAATTCAAATAACTCAATTGAATCTACTTGGTAAAGAGTTTTTGAAGTCAACTTTTCATTGTAAACTATGTTAATAGTAAAATTATCCTCCCAACCTGGAATAAAAATAACAAAATAATTAGTAAATATAATTATATATTCTTTTACTACTATAACATCACTAATTTGAATAGTTACTTTATTTTCAAAAATATGTGAAATATAACTTTATCTACCATATTTTATTATTCTCTCAATTTCTTATCATGTAAGAAATTGTATAAAAAAATTATTATATAAAAATTGATATTTACACTGAAAATTGAATATGAAAACATTTCCTATATAGTTATTCTTATCAATAAAAACTGAAATCCAATTCACACCTATAATTACATCAAACTCTATATAGTGAAAGCCAATAATATTTGTAGGAAAAATCATTCCACATATGATAACATGCAGAGTTATAAAAACACTTGTATCCATTAAACTACACCCAGGAGTTTTTACCAAGATTTATGACTTAATTTCTTGAGATTATATATATATTTTACATTAAAATTTCCCAGATAGAAAAAAATGTATAGATACTAATGAAAACAAGACATTGGAAGAGTCTAATGAATAAGTACTTTAATTATCACCACTTCAATTGAGGGTCTTTCATCAACTGTAGTAACTGAAAAGTCAATTTTTACCTTTCTATTTTGGATATTAAAGATTCAAACCTTTATTAACTTTCTTCTAACACACATGAAGATAATGTCCCAATTCATTGTAATTAAAAAAATTACTTACTTGTATTCATTAATGGTGTGAAAATTTATATTTATTTTTTCTCTCTAGTCATAATAAATGTGTTAATGATTTAAAAATAAGTATCAAATCTCGGATCTCATCAATAATTCTTCATAATTCTTCTTTCCAGGCATATCTCAAGAGAGTAATTTAATTTTCTTACCATCATGTTTATTTGTCAAATTCTTCCTCATTTCCTAAGACATGGATGAATACTTATCATTACTATTATAAAATTCAATAAAATCCATATCTTCCTTCTTAACACATGGAATAATTTACTCATTAATTCTTAACACAGGAGAGACTTAATCCCTTCATAAAAATGGCTACAATCCTGATTAAAATCAAACAATTATACAATCCTCGTCTAGAATTAAATTTGGTGTATATTTGAAAAATCTATTAAAATTATCTTCATATGTGACAATATATTACTCCAATTTTTTATTAAATTATCGGAATATCCATTCTATTCTATGTTTAATAACATTAGGAAAATACTTTTCTTGAAATATAACTTCAAATATTATCCATTCCATTACATTAATTTATCATATTTCATTTGTGTTGTTAATCAAGGAAAACCACTGATCGGTTTCACCTTCAAACTGATAAATAGAGAGGGTTACCCTATGATGTTTCAAATATCTAAAGGCTTTAAATATATTCTCTAATGAATTTATCCAACATTCTTCTTTCACAAGGTCTAAATATCCAAAGAATGTCGAAGGGTGATACTTCATGAAATTCTCCACTACAAATATGTTCCTCGGTTGAGAATTTAGTAACCATATTTCATGGGATCGATCATTAATATTCTTTTCCAATAGATTTAATAATGCCACAAAATTATCTATTTCAAGCATTCCATGTTGCTTATTTGGAATTTTATTATGCCCTTAATGTTATTCTACCATATTTTTCATGTTTCCTCTATCAATGTTTTTTGAATATACCTGGATTAAATGTAGTTACGTGATAATAATCCAAATCTATCATATGGAAATATAATTATAAATTTTATTATTGTTAAATTTCATATTATCATTATACTAACCACTAAATTCATCTAAACCTTTTCTCTGATACCAACTATAACTCATTTTTACAAAAATAACCCACAATTACAAGTTTTATAACAAGGGTTTCTATTTATTACATTTCTATGATGATTTTTTATAGTTTTAGATAATTATGTAAAATATTATATAATAATGTGGATATTTATATGCAATGTCCATTTTTTTTCAAAAAAATCATTTTTATAAAGACACACTTTCTTTATTCAAGGTAACTCCCATATCTCTTAATCTAAGGTTTTAAATTTTATTCTAAAATTTTTTCCATTTAAAAAATCAGATGAAAATTAGGGATAAGAAAAAAAATCTCAGTAAGGGACATAAAATAATAGAAACTTTTTAGTTCATTTTCAAACCTAAAAAATCCATAAGAATGTTTTCCTTTTTCATAATGAACATTGACCCTCAAATATCAATTTAAATTTCCATGAATACAAATAAATTTATTAATATATTTCAATAATAATATCATATAACATAATAAATGAATAATAATAATCATAAGGGTTTCTTGGAAAAACATGAATACTTATAAATACCTTTCACTGAAAAATAGTCCTTTTTCCTTTTTTAAAATAAATCATAAACATTCCTTGAAAACATGACTTAATTTTCCAACATTTTGAAATCAAATGATTTATTTATAATCCATTTCAAGCATCCCATGAAGGAACCATGTTACGTGATCCTTAAATTAACCCTTAAAAGAACACATATAATGGAATCACCAAGATGGATAATTATATATCTCTTAGGATTAACCGATAATCGACAAAATCTTTTCTTTACCCAATGGATTGGAGAGTTATATCTATCTCACCCATCATTAGAGTTATATAGGGATCACCTAAAATTAATATAATATTTCCAAGAACCATATGAACAATAAAACTCGTATATCTATAGATTCAATCATAATTATCACTGAATGTTTTTGGGGACTTCTAATTTATAACCTCAAAACCACATCAGTTTGTTGATCCTGGTCCAAGGGGTTATGGTTACCTTTTCCCAAAATATTAAACATGTTATATTTATCATATTTATACATTGTGTACTATTTTTAAACAATTCATGAAATGTGGTCATAAATAATGAACTACATCATTTTATGAAGAAGGTAGCTCATACATACACATGAATGATCTTTTCATTCTTCTGACAAATGGAAAAGAAGTAAAGTAGAAATTTTTTTGCATTAATATAATAATAAATATTTTATAAATGAAATATTTATTCTATATTTATATTAATTAAACTATCCTTTAAAGGTGTATATGAAAAATAATTCACATCACTTCATGGAAGTGGTATTCCACACATACCCACGAGCAACATTATCAATTTCTAATAGACGGAAATAGTAAAAAGGTTAGTAATATATTATCTTTAAAAATAATAATTATGTTATAAATATCATACATATTCATACTTATATCATTTTAACTAGCCATATGATATAGTGATGAATGAAAAATATATCGCTCCTAGAGGTGTTAATCTACACATACGCACGAGTGATGTTTCTTTTTCCTAAAATATGGAAACAAATATGAAAATGGGTTTACCCATAATCATAATAACATTTTAGAATATTTAAAATAATTATATTTTTATTTTATCAGGGATAAAAAAGATTTAAAGGAGGTATAATAATAAATAAACATGAAATTGGTCTGTTAGGACTTATAACTTCTCCCTATATATATATTTTTGGCTTACACATTACTGTTGTAAAAGTGGATTCAATTAACCCAACATGAATAATATATTTAATTTACTATATCTTGTTTATAATGATTATTTCTTGAGATATTTTTAACGTAATAGTGTAAATATTTTCATATTCTATTTTTAAAGGGTAATTTCTATATAATATTTGTCATATCAACAGGTTATAGAAATAATCATCTATAGTGAGAACCTCAAGATATTATAACAGTAATCTTAAACATACATACTATAGTATAGATACATTATAATGACAACAAAAATATGATGTCATATTATCCGGTGTTGGGGGATCATAATCATTGAGACTTATTCTCATGAAGGTTTCACTTAGCGATCTCAAGTAGAAGGAATCATCAGGACTGATTTTACAGTAGGAACACAACATATTTTGGGTGTCATTCGTATTTTCAATCGGTGTAAATGTGTGTTGGTCTCATTACATGAGTTTTTTTTTCCAATGTGTATGATTTTATTAATATGTTTTATGTAAGGAAAAATCTATGACATTTATTTCTATGGATAGGTGGCTTGTCTTGCTTCATCATTAGTGGTATGATATGTTTTGAGTGATTAAGAAAGTATTTTTCACTTCCAAGAAGAGGAAGATTTTATCTCAGACCTAATAGACATGGATGGAAGTACCTTCCTTAAATCCATATCCATTGTACTATAAGGTGAGTATATCCATAAAGGCCTCTATACGAATTGATAAATTTTATAAGGATAATGACAGAAATTATGCATCTGGATTAATGATATATCATATAAAAAAGAGATTATATTACATTGTGCATGATCATAAGATATCATCATTGATATGAAATTCCATAACTCCTAAGTCACCTAGATGGGTTACTAGACTCCACTCTTGGTCAGCGAGTAACACTCACTGTTATTGAGATAAATTCCTTTAGGTTCACACAAAAATTGTATAAAGAAGCTTTTATAATAATATTTAAATGGAATTTAATGAAATTGTGGGCCCCCAGTAGGTGCTGGATAATTTTTGATTTAAAATAATCGGATGGAATTAAATAAATTCAATATTATTCAAGTTATGAATAATAAACTACTATAAAATGGGTCTATCCCCAAGCCTATATACCAAGGTATTATATGAACTGTTGGTATAGGGTTCCTGGATCTAGTATATACCAACAGTTTATTCAAACCATTAGTATATATAAATTTATAGCAGTGATTTTTTAAAAACTATTAGTGTATGTTGGTATATACCAATATTTTTTTTAAAATAATTTGTATAGAGATTTCATCAACACATTGGGCTACTAGACCCCCCCCATTCACATACGGCCCTTAATTTCCCTCACCTGTGCGAGTACAAGCTTCTATTCTCCTCTAACATTCTACCATTATTCATGTATTTTTTATGCTAATATTCTTAAGCATAGGATTAATGAGTTTGGAATCCTTAATTCGCTTCTATTTATTATTTTTTTCATTTTTATATATGTATGAAATTAAAAACAAGATACTTTTAGGTCATGATTATTCTTGATTATTTTAAAAAAGGTTCATTTAGATTATTTTTTATACTATTTCATAATAAATGTTATTATCTCATGAACCAGGCCAGATATCATGGTAACATAATAACTGAGTTGACCCTCACATAGCTTGAAGGTAATTTTGATCCCCATGGGTTGACGACTATCACCTGGAATCATAAAAACTAAAAATTGGAATGATTTTTTCACTAACAATAAGGAAGAAAAATAAACATCACATTATGAATGTCAAAAAGAAACTCCACTATGAGTAAAGTGCTAGAATAAAACAACCCATAAACAACCCCAAAGTACTACCTTCTAAGTTACAAAACAAAGGAGAACATCCCAAGTCCCCAAGGACACAACTCTCCAAGATTGTGGTTCAACAACTGGATCCACCTCTAAGAGATCCCTTCCCCTTACTCAAACTTGGATGGAGATAATCTACAACCATCAAAAGGCATAAGTAGGGTGTGATATAAAAATCCCAGTAGGGTCTCACCAGGAATTCTATAATAGATTCCAATAATATTCTAACCAAATTAATGCTTTAAATTTTAAAATAAATCGGTTTGTCATTTTAAATAATATTTAAAAAAATCATGATATACAGCTGAAATGATGGAAAATACTTTAAGAAAGGGCTTTACAAGTGATGGAATATTTATAAAATAATGGATTAAATAAAACATATTATATAAAATAGTTTATATAAATTCATAATGAATATAAGGAAATTTAACAACATTGGTAAACTTTTAAATATCAAATATAAAACAAGAATGAAATGTGGTCATATTCTAAATATGTACAAAAGTTCTAGGAAATAGGAATAAACACTCTTAAAGTGATCAATTAAATATGTGTATACACATGTTGCTCTAAAACTAGCCAAAAGTGTCTCATCACTATCCCATTAGGGATGTGACCTACAACATTTATGTTTTAGAACATTGTATAATCATAGAGTGTTTCAAAATAACTTGAAAACTACCAAAGGCATGCATGTGATCTTACAAAATCAATGATGGGAAAACTATTTTTAGACTTTTTAAAATATAAATAAATAATATTTCCTCATTTCATATTCCAATTTTCCATTAAAAACCGAAAATGATTATTTAATTAAAACATTCTTTTTTACCATGATAAAACCATTGGGTTTCTATCAAAATCATTTTAAATCCATTTTCACAAGTTTAAAATCATTTCAAAACCATTTCCATCAATTTCACAATTCATTTCCACAATTAAACTCAAAATTTTAATTTATATATCTTCCATAAAATCTACAATTTAAATTAAATAATTTAAATCAACCAATTTCCATAAAAACACCCAAATTCAAAGGAATTGGGGGTATTACCATTTTCATGAAAAAACCAATTAAAATATCCCAATTTACTGGAATTGTATATTAATCAAAACCAATTTAAATCCATTTAAAAAATTTGAATTTAAATCAACAACTAAAATAAATCAAGAAATTTTAGGGCAATCAATTTGGCCAAGAGGAACAGAACCACCTACCTTTCTCCGAGACATAGATCCCACAACGAAACCATCCAACTAGAAAGAAGGAGAAGAAGAACATGAAACTCAACCTAGAAATTATATCACGAAAATAGATGATAGATCCATTAATTTTAAGATGTTATATTGAAATAAAAAAGGAGGAGAAATAGATAAAGATGAAGAACATGGGATGACACTTACACATGAATCACACTACAAGTGCAACAATAATCGAATGCTGAAAAAAAGGATGTAGAGGGGTTAGAGGGCTCCCTGATTTCATGGGGAAGGATTTGGGTTGAGAGAAGTGAAATTGGAGAGGAAAAAAATGTATAGATATGTTGTGCTAACTATTTTAAAATAGTAGTTGGGGTATTACATGAAGTGTAACCTCAATACACATCATGAAATAGTTAATTTCTATAACCGTTGAAAAATGCATTACTTTGAATGAACAAATATTCATTAAAAAACTCATGGAATATAAAGTCTCATCATTTCATGTAACCTTTCATGGTGTGAATATTATCAAGGTGTCAAACTAATAACAGTATGCCACCAGATTCCTTTACATGGCATGTAACCTAGTTACACATCGTCTAACCCTCCTTCAACCTATGGAAACACCCATCTAAAGGTGAGAGTCTAAAAATATCTGATTTCACCATTATAGGTATCCTACCAATTAATTCACAACCCTACCCAATTAAGAAAAGGAAAAAAACAAGACATGTTTAAATACGTACCTATCAGATCAGTAATAGAATGTTACAACCTCCCCACCATAAAAACTTTATATCCCGAGAAATCCTCGGAAGAAGATTCCATGACCAAGAGATGAATCCACTTATCTCTCATAATTTACTCTCATTCCCATGTCTCATGACTATCAGAAAAATGATACCAAAGCACATGAACTAAGGGAATCATCCTCCCACGAGGTACCTTCTTCTTAGAATCAACTATCCTGACTGGACACTCAGTATAAGGCCCCAGCCTTAAACCTTACTTAATCTTGAGTTATTACAAGATTACACGTTGAGGATCTTTTCGGGTTTAGAGTTTTAGAGAATTAGATCATAAAACTTGCATTACATTCCACATATAAACAAAGTGGTTACATAAAGATAGTATTCTTCATTCCCATCAATGGAAACACATTTAAAATAAAACATGGATTATTTCTTGACACATCCTTGACTCTATCATCTTATCATGTACCTTTCCCTTGACCTGTGAAAAACATTTCAAAAACTTGGGATGAGCGTAAAAACTCAGTATGGGTTATAAAAACATGGAAAGGAAACATGAGTTCATATATACATAAGAATGAAATCATACTTTACCCATAAAACATAGGCACTTTAACATACCTCATAAAAACATGAATAAGTCATATAAATCATAATACGTAAAGGTAACTTGAGGCATTCATAACATTCTTACGTAGGGAGTAACCCTCTTGGTTACGTTTGGAATAACCATAACAGTATATTCCCTAAAATCTCTTCGGAGAAACCTTAACGTTTCACTCCTTCGCGTTACCCAATGCATTGGAGAGCTATAACGGGCTCACCCGCCCTTAGTTTATCACGGAACCACCCGTCTTCATAATAATGCCCAAGAACCATAACATAATCATATCACATAAAACATGCATAAAGGAAACATAACATTTCCGCATTTCAATCACGATATATCAATACAACACATTGATATAATAAAAACATTATGAAAACCATTTTCAATACCAAAGTAAATCATGGTATTTATTTTTCAAAAAAAAAAAAGAAGGTATGGCTTGTAGAGGAAGCCGAAACTCAAATAACGGTTACGACGGCGGAGAAGTCGTTGCCGCCGCATACGTACGAAAAAAAACATTCCCTTTTGTCGTTTAGTAAACGCTTCGTATAAAAAGATTCCTTTTGAATAAATGTAAAAGTCAAAGGGGTTTATACACCGTATAAAAGAAAGTTGTGTATAAAATAAAATATGCCTCAACGAAAGGAGATTGAGACGAAGTCCCATACCTCGTATCCGACTTGACCCGACCGTTCTTTAAACTCCTGAATAATAAACTTGAGTTAATCTCTACTTGCTTATGAATCTTTTTCAAGTTCATTATTCCTTTTATACCATGTTATGAACATCATGTAATCATTTAAGTTAATAATGTTCATTTTGTCGGTATTTGGTTCTTAAGTCAAAAATTGACTTCTTATACTTACAAGTTGTTAATTTGGTCAAAGGTTCATTATATCCAGAATGGTATTCATTATGTAGATATCATATATGTCATATATATCCAGTACATACATTCATTTATAATATTACATCACATTTAGAGGTAAGAAATGAAATGCACCGTTCATGGAGACGGTAAGCCGTACGTACGCATGAACGCTACTTTCATTTCTTTGTCATATTAACGGAATTAAAACTAAATGAGACTTATGTATATTTTAATTCCAGAATTATATTCATCATTTAGATATATCATTAATTATATATATCCATTATATACATGTACTTTTAATAGTACATTACATTTGGGGATAAGAAATGAAATGCACCGTTCATGGAGACGGTAGTCCGTACGTACGCATGAACGCTACTTTCATTTCTATCTCATACTTTAATGGAAATAAATGATAATGATATATATAGGTATATTATAATTCCAGTATAACATCATATATAATAACTTTAAATCCATCATTTACACGTCCCACATATGGCATTAACGAATCACATCACTTTGAGGGGGCGGTAGTCCGCACTTCCTTAAATGAAGATATCGCGTATACCCATAATGGAAGCCATAAAGGTAAGACACAAATGAAAAATACAGAAGCATAAGTAAAACATAAACATATTACATATCATATATAAAAATAGTGACATCATAATGTCCACCTTTGAAGGTGTTAAATGAGTATTGAACAATCATCGTTTCGGGAGGCAGAATTTCGCCATCCACAGAAACCGTATGTTCTTTAACCATTTGATGTAGTTGTGTGAGAGTGTAGATCAAATAAATCTTATAACAACATACTAGTATATTGAAGATACTGGTGTTGTTACAAAATAAGTAAATAAAAAGAGTTTAGGGGGTTGGAGAAGAAAATAAAACAAATGAACATGAGAGAAACAATTACCTTTAAAAGTGTAACTTCTTTTGGTTTGAGCCTAAAGGCTTCCTTTGAAAGGATTCTTCCCAAAGGGAATCCTTTAGGATGAGGAGAGGGATGTGGAGAGAGCAAATGGGCAGGGGTTGGCCGAGCCAATGGCTTGAAGAGTGTGTGAGATGAGGTAGAGGTGGGGGCCTTTTATAAGAGGAGAGGAGGGGCACTTTTGGAAAGTAAAGAAATATTACATTATTTGAAAATGTGTTTCGGTTTTAAAAGGTCCCACATTGATATAATTCGTGGATAAGGTGATAAGGGTTCTAAATACACTCATCCAATTGGTTTTGGCCATGTGTAGGTTTTAGATTTTACATTATCTTTCTATTTTATTTAAATCGCCAAATAATGATGTCATCGCTGCATCATTATTATGTCATACATAATTAAATTTATTTAATGTCTAAAAATTATAAAAAAAATACTATGATATAGGAAATCTTTTTAGCTTTCCAATGAATATTTATAATCTAAATTTGGACTTGTATAAACCCAGTTAAAAATTGTTTTAGTAAAACAATTTATGTTAGTGTCATTTTCACTTTAACATTAAATAAAAATATATTATTGTCATTTTCCAACTAAAGTGGATACATGGGGTCCCCAAGTTAGGCCATGGCTTGTCTTGGTCGGCCATGACACAACCAATAAGGTTGGGACATGTGTCTAGGTCATTTTATATTATTAAAGCATTATTTATACATTAAACTACCCTAATTACCACTAATCGCGATTAAGAACTTAATAAGTTACTATTCACCAAAAAATTATTTTAATCTCATTGAACCACATTTTACTTCTTAATGACAACCATGTATGTCGGATTTTCAAAATTCAACACACATTAGTGGTAAAATTTCATTTAACCGAAAAATCAGTTTGCTTGATTACCACTTAGTGGTTTCACTATTCATCAAAAATTGAAGTTTTTCAGAAAATTACCAAAAATTCACCCTAAGCTATATTTGATATTCCGAATTCAAAAATGAAGTCCATTTTACAAAATTCAAATCATATAAGTCACATTAATTAATTTAATAATTAATTCCCGCTGCCAGAGCAAATAGCGTGTTTTTACAAAACAATAAGTATCAAAAGATTGACACCAGTTTAAGTCTAATTTCAAATCGAAATTGATTCCAATGACCACCATTGTATAAAATGGTAAAAATATATTCTAATTTCACTTTAAAACCAATTCAAAAGATAATCTAATCATATAAATAAATTAGATCAAAAATAGGTTTTGAATTAAAATGCAACATTTTACACTATTCATAAAAAAAATGAACTTTATCAGAAAGGTACCAAAAATTACACAAAGTAAAATTTGATGTCCCGATTCTTAATAAAAGTTTTATTTGGTCCAAAAGAATGTATAAGAGTGATCAAAACTATATTTAATGACGTTTCACCATTAAAAGGTGATAAGTGAACCTTTAGTGAAAATTAGAGTATAAAAGCCTAAAATTGAACTCTTTCCGTATTTTAAGCCTTTATCTTTTATTGGGTAAATGTAAAAACATCTAAAAACATATCTATTAATATTTTAGTTATTTCTATTCATTCCCGCCAGTACAACGGCTACTTGTTAACTAACATTTAAAATAATATTATTATATTACTAGTGTGCTACGTAAGTTTCAAAGAAACTCATCGTTGCGTATCGGGTACGCTATAGAACATAGCAACCCCTTTTAATTAAAATTCATATTTAATTCTCAAATATTAATAAATATGAAAATTATTTATTCTTTAATTACCTGGGATGTTACATCCTTCCCCCCTTTTTGGGAATTGCGTCCTCGCAATTTTATTCACTTATCAAAATAAGTGGGGGTATTTATCCCTCATAGCATTTTCAGATTCCCACGTTGCCTCTTCAATCACATGGTTTTTCCAAAAAGCCTTTACCTGATGAATCACCTTATTCCGTAACACTTGCTCCCTGTGGTCAAGAATCTGGACCAGTTGTTCCTCATAAGATAGGTTCTCTTCCAGCTGAACTACCTCTGGACTCAAAACATGAGATGGATCTGGCATATACTTTCTCAACATCGAAACGTGAAAAACATTGTGTACCTGAGATAAACTCGGAGGTAAAGCCACTCGGTATGCAACTGATCCAACTCTCTCTAGAACTTCGTATGGTCCAATGAACCTTGGACTCAACTTTCCTTTCTTACCAAATCTCATCACACTTTTCCAAGGAGAAACCTTGAGAAAAACATGATCACCTACCTCGAAAGATAGATCCTTCCTCCGGTTATCCGCATAACTCTTCTGCCTGCTCTGAGCTGTTCTCATGTGTTTCTGAATCAGCTGAACTTTTTCTGCCATCTCTTCTACCAATTCTGGTCCCATCAACTTTCTTTCACCCACTTCATCCCAGAAAGCTGGAGTTCGACACCGCTTCCCATATAATGCCTGAAATGGTGCCATCTGTATACTGGAATGAAAACTGTTATTATATGAAAACTCAACCAAAGAAAGATGCTGGTCCCAACTCCCCTGATAATCCATAGAACAAGCTCGTAGCATATCCTCCAATGTCTGAATTGTTCGTTCTGACTGCCCATCTGATTGAGGATGAAAAGCTGTACTAAAATTTAATTCAGTACCCAACAACTTCTGAAGGCCTTTCCAAAAGTTAGAGGTAAACCTGGGATCACGATCTGATACAATGGAGAGAGGAACTCCATGTAACCTGACTATCTCTTTAAGATACAAACGGGAAAGTTGATCAAGAGAGAAAGTATCTCGTATAGCAAGGAAATGAGCAGATTTGGTCAAGCGATCAACAATAACCCAGATTGCATTATTACCTCGAGATGTCTTTGGTAATCCAACAACAAAGTCCATGGATATATTCTCCCATTTCCACTCTGGCACTGGTAAAGGCTGAAGCATCCCTTTTGGTAACTGCCACTCTGCTTTAACCTGTTGACATGTCAAACACTTCACAGTAAAATCAGCAATATCTCTTTTCATTCCATCCCACCAGTAATACTCCCGCAGATCTCTATACATCTTAGTACTGCCCGGATGAACTGAAAACGGAGAACTATGAGCTTCACATAACAACTCTCTCTTCAACTGTGAATCACAAGGCACACATAACCTCTTCACAAACCTCAAAACACAAACACAAACTTATCCAAGAACTCATGGAAAATTTTATTCATAAGGTCCATGAATACAGCAGGTGCATTGGTTAACCCAAAAGGCATAACTACAAATTCATAATGGCCATATCTAGTACGGAACGCAGTCGTCTGCTTCTTTTACTTTCAACTGATGGTACCCCGACCTCAAGTCAATCTTCGAAAAATACTGAGCTCCCTGGAGCAGATACCACTTCATTTGATGGCCCAACATCTACTGAAGTTGAAAAGGATTTCACCACCCCTTTCTGCTTGTAGTCTAACTGCTTCCCATCACTCAAGCTCCTTGTCGGACACTCGTTTGCATAGTGACCCATCTCATTGCACTTAAAACATTTCACTAACTGTAAATCAAATTTGTTTTTACCTTCACCTTGATCCTTTTCAGTGCAATCACGAGCCTTATGTCCCATCTTACCACATCGGTAGCACTTCCCAGAATTCAGAAGACATTCCCCAGCATGCCTTTTGCCACATTTATCACAAACTGGAAACTTAGTTCTCTTACCATCAGACTTCTTTGAAGAATTCTTACCTTTCTCCTGCCACCTCGGTCTCTTCTTCTGCTGGTTGTTATAGAACACTTGGTCATCGACAAACTCCATTTCCACCTTCTCAGCACATCGAACAAGCTTTTCATCACTTTTAAACTCTCGAGAAGCTAATGCCCTTCGATACTTTGGCTTTAATCCTGAGTAAAAACGATTGATTTTACTATCAAGGTCCCAGATAAAATTGGGAGCATACCTTGCCAATCGAGTGAACCTTTCTTCATAGGCAGCCACTGAGTCTTCCTCTTGCCTCAATTCCAAGAATTGCTTTTCCATCCTAAGTCGAACAGCCTTAGGAAAATACTTCTCAAGAAACATACCTTTGAAATCATCCCAGTCAAGAGCATCAATCTCATCGGCATCCCTGATATTTTTATCCATAGACCACCACTGATCTGCTTCACCCTCCAAACGGTAAATAGCAAGACTAACCTTTTGATTGTCTGAACACCCCATGACATCAAAAATCTTCTCCAGTGCTTTAATCCACCCTTCAGCTTGCACAGGGTCAGATGATCCTCTGAATGATGGTGGATGTTGCCTCATGAAATGTTCCACCACTGACATGTTCCTCTGCGGTTGTTCTGGCTGATCTCGTGCATGGTTACCACCACCATTTATAGCCTGAGTCAACTGTGCCATTACTGCAACAAACTGTTCAGTTCCGATTCCGACCATCTCAGGTTGCTGATTTGGAAGGCTGTCTTCCTCTTGATGTCGTCCCAACATAGCTGCTTTGTTTCCCCTACGGAAAACCATTCTGAACATGGAAATATCTTAGGCGAAGCAACATGGCAATCCGTAAATGCTATATCATTTCAATCATATTATAATTTAACACTTTTCTAACTCCTAAAGTTGTCTAAACTGACCTTTGATACCAACTATAAGGCCCCAGCCTTAAACCTTACTTAATCTTGAGTTATTACAAGATTACACGTTGAGGATCTTTTCGGGTTTAGAGTTTTAGAGAATTAGATCATAAAACTTGCATTACATTCCACATATAAACAAAGTGGTTACATAAAGATAGTATTCTTCATTCCCATCAATGGAAACACATTTAAAATAAAACATGGATTATTTCTTGACACATCCTTGACTCTATCATCTTATCATGTACCTTTCCCTTGACCTGTGAAAAACATTTCAAAAACTTGGGATGAGCGTAAAAACTCAGTATGGGTTATAAAAACATGGAAAGGAAACATGAGTTCATATATACATAAGAATGAAATCATACTTTACCCATAAAACATAGGCACTTTAACATACCTCATAAAAACATGAATAAATCATATAAATCATAATACGTAAAGGTAACTTGAGGCATTCATAACATTCTTACGTAGGGAGTAACCCTCTTGGTTACGTTTGGAATAACCATCACAGTATATTCCCTAAAATCTCTTCGGAGAAACCTTAACGTTTCACTCCTTCGCGTTACTCAATGCATTGGAGAGCTATAACGGGCTCACCCGCCCTTAGTTTATCACGGAACCACCCGTCTTCATAATAATGCCCAAGAACCATAACATAATCATATCACATAAAACATGCATAAAGGAAACATAACATTTCCGCATTTCAATCACGAGATATCAATACAACACATTGATATAATAAAAACATTATGAAAACCATTTTCAATACCAAAGTAAATCATGGTATTTATTTTTCAAAAAAAAAAAGAAGGTATGCCTTGTAGAGGAAGCCGAAACTCAAATAACGGTTACAACGGCGGAGAAGTCGTTGCCGCCGCATACGTACGAAAAAAAACATTCCCTTTTGTCGTTTAGTAAACGCTTCGTATAAAAAGATTCCTTTTGAATAAATGTAAAAGTCAAAGGGGTTTATACACCGTATAAAAGAAAGTTGTGTATAAAATAAAATATGCCTCAACGAAAGGAGATTGAGACGAAGTCCCATACCTCGTATCCGACTTGACCCGACCGTTCTTTAAACTCCTGAATAATAAACTTGAGTTAATCTCTACTTGCTTATGAATCTTTTTCAAGTTCATTATTGCTTTTATACCATGTTATGAACATCATGTAATCATTTAAGTTAATAATGTTCATTTTGTCGGTATTTGGTTCTTAAGTCAAAAATTGACTTCTTATACTTACAAGTTGTTAATTTGGTCAAAGGTTCATTATATCCAGAATGGTATTCATTATGTAGATATCATATATGTCATATATATCCAGTACATACATTCATTTATAATATTACATCACATTTAGAGGTAAGAAATGAAATGCACCGTTCATGGAGACGGTAAGCCGTACGTACGCATGAACGCTACTTTCATTTCTTTGTCATATTAACGGAATTAAAACTAAATGAGACTTATGTATATTTTAATTCCAGAATTATATTCATCATTTAGATATATCATTAATTATATATATCCATTATATACATGTACTTTTAATAGTACATTACATTTGGGGATAAGAAATGAAATGCACCGTTCATGGAGACGGTAGTCCGTACGTACGCATGAACGCTACTTTCATTTCTATCTCATACTTTAATGGAAATAAATGATAATGATATATATAGGTATATTATAATTCCAGTATAACATCATATATAATAACTTTAAATCCATCCTTTACACGTCCCACATATGGCATTAACGAATCACATCACTTTGAGGGGGCGGTAGTCCGCACTTCCTTAAATGAAGATATCGCGTATACCCATAATGGAAGCCATAAAGGTAAGACACAAATGAAAAATACAGAAGCATAAGTAAAACATAAACATATTACATATCATATATAAAAATAGTGACATCATAATGGCCACCTTTGAAGGTGTTAAATGAGTATTGAACAATCATCGTTTCGGGAGGCAGAATTTCGCCATCCACAGAAACCGTATGTTCTTTAACCATTTGATGTAGTTGTGTGAGAGTGTAGATCAAATAAATCTTATAACAACATCCTAGTATATTGAAGATACTGGTGTTGTTACAAAATAAGTAAATAAAAAGAGTTTAGGGGGTTGGAGAAGCAAAATAAAACAAATGAACATGAGAGAAACAATTACCTTTAAAAGTGTAACTTCTTTTGGTTTGAGCCTAAAGGCTTCCTTTGAAAGGATTCTGCCCAAAGGGAATCCTCTAGGATGAGGAGAGGGATGTGGAGAGAGCAAATGGGCAGGGGTTGGCCGAGCCAATGGCTTGAAGAGTGTGTGAGATGAGGTAGAGGTGGGGGCCTTTTATAAGAGGAGAGGAGGGGCACTTTTGGAAAGTAAAGAAATATTACATTATTTGAAAATGTGTTTCGGTTTTAAAAGGTCCCACATTGATATAATTCGTGGATAAGGTGATAAGGGTTCTAAATCCACTCATCCAATTGGTTTTGGCCATGTGTAGGTTTTAGATTTTACATTATCTTTCTATTTTATTTAAATCGCCAAATAATGATGTCATCGCTGCATCATTATTATGTCATACATAATTAAATTTATTTAATGTCTAAAAATTATAAAAAAATACTATGATATAGGAAATCTTTTTAGCTTTCCAATGACTATTTATAATCTAAATTTGGACTTTTATAAACCCAGTTAAAAATTGTTTTAGTAAAACAATTTATGTTAGTGTCATTTTCACTTTAACATTAAATAAAAATATATTATTGTCATTTTCCAACTAAAGTGGATACATGGGGTCCCCAAGTTAGGCCATGGCTTGTCTTGGTCGGCCATGACACAACCAATAAGGTTGGGACATGTGTCTAGGTCATTTTATATTATTAAAGCATTATTTATACATTAAACTACCCTAATTACCACTAATCGCGATTAAGAACTTAATAAGTTACTATTCACCAAAAAATTATTTTAATCTCATTGAACCACATTTTACTTCTTAATGACAACCATGTATGTCGGATTTTCAAAATTCAACACACATTAGTGGTAAAATTTCATTTAACCGAAAAATCAGTTTGCTTGATTACCACTTAGTGGTTTCACTATTCATCAAAAATTGAAGTTTTTCAGAAAATTACCAAAAATTCACCCTAAGCTATATTTGATATTCCGAATTCAAAAATGAAGTCCATTTTACAAAATTCAAATCATATAAGTCACATTAATTAATTTAATAATTAATTCCCGCTTCCAGAGCAAATAGCGTGTTTTTACAAAACAATAAGTATCAAAAGATTGACACCAGTTTAAGTCTAATTTCAAATCGAAATTGATTCCAATGACCACCATTGTATAAAATGGTAAAAATATATTCTAATTTCACTTTAAAACCAATTCAAAAGATAATCTAATCATATAAATAAATTAGATCAAAAATAGGTTTTGAATTAAAATGCAACATTTTACACTATTCATAAAAAAAATGAACTTTATCAGAAAGGTACCAAAAATTACACAAAGTAAAATTTGATGTCCCGATTCTTAATAAAAGTTTTATTTGGTCCAAAAGAATGTATAAGAGTGATCAAAACTATATTTAATGACGTTTCACCATTAAAAGGTGATAAGTGAACCTTTAGTGAAAATTAGAGTATAAAAGCCTAAAATTGAACTCTTTCCGTATTTTAAGCCTTTATCTTTTATTGGGTAAATGTAAAAACATCTAAAAACATATCTATTAATATTTTAGTTATTTCTATTCATTCCCGCCAGTACAACGGCTACTTGTTAACTAACATTTAAAATAATATTATTATATTACTAGTGTGCTACGTAAGTTTCAAAGAAACTCATCGTTGCGTATCGGGTACGCTATCGAACATAGCAACCCCTTTTAATTAAAATTCATATTTAATTCTCAAATATTAATAAATATGAAAATTATTTATTCTTTAATTACCTGGGATGTTACACTCAGTCAATGATAAATTTGGTCCAATATCAAGATCACTCCAACTCAAAATGTGAGCTATATCAGAGAGATAATTTCTTAGCTATAACACATGGAATGTGTTATATATAAACATTATATATGGTGGAATTTATAAGAGGTATGAAACTTTCCCCACCTCCTCAACAACCTCGAACAGTATCACAAAATGAGGAATGAGCCTCCCTTGCCTCCCCAACCGTTGATGACCCAACCAGGGTGAAACTTTCAAGAACACCAAGTTACCAACTAAGAATTACAAAGTTAAATGGTGAATATCAGTATAATACTTACATAAGCTCGGGTCTATAAACATTATCTGAAAAAATAACTAAATATTTGATGTCGTCTCATGAACCAAACATAGTCCAACCAAAGAACATTCACCAATATCCAACCAACACAATATATATTTATAAGGAAGGAAATATGAGACCTGAAAAGTTTCCATTCTAATAATTTAATGGTAACTATTACTGTAGTAAAAATCAACCAGCCCCAAGTAATCATCCCATGTTCTACCATAGTCAAGAACACAGGCGTGAAGAATATCCTAAAGTATATGAATAGATCATTCTTTATGGCCAGTTGACTGATGATGGTAGGCTATACTCAAATAGAGATGAGATCCCAATTCCTCATGAAGGCCTCTTGAAAATAGATAATAGAACCAAGGATCCCAATCATATAATATAGAATGTGGAACTACGTGTAAACGAATAGTCTCTTTTAACTAGATATTTTCTAACTCCTCAAATTTGGTTGTATCATGAGTAGTTATGAAGTGAGATGGCATGGTTTGCCTTATTATCATAACTAATACCAAATTCTTCCTTCTTTGGATACAATGAAATCCAACAACAAGTACCATAGAGATTTATTCCCACTTATAAGTAGGGACTCAATGTGGATGACGCAAACCTGAAGTTTTATGATGCTAGACCTTAACCTATTGGAATGTATAATAATGGTAAACAAACATAGAAATTCCCCATCTCATACATTGCACTAAAAATACTACCTCATGTTTTAGAACATCTTTGTGGTTCATGGGTACACATTCCGTTGGAAACTATGACAATCCCCCATCACATCCATTCTAGCAGCTAACGACACAACATAGCGATTCTGATAACACAGAACATCCTCTTTGAAGAACGACCATTGGTAAACTATCTCTCCACCATAAAGATATTGTATACTACTATATAATTCATCATCATGTTGTTTATAGTGAATAATCACATGGATGAGATTGGATGATAACTCATTTTTGGCTAAAGAAACCTCATCCCCTGATTCCTAGACTCCAATATACCACTATGAAAAGAAAGCCATCAAATTCTACTCTTCAAAATATTTTTTCACAACCATGGTCATAAGATTCCTCCTCAAATCATCTACAATGACATTCCTATTCCCCAAAGAATAAGAAATGTCAAAGTTTAACGATTTTAGGTACTCCACACAATACCAGTCGAGGAGACTCAAATATTTTTGGGAGAAGACATAATTCAATATTTTTTTGTCTGAATATATAGTAATCCTTTCTCTCCAAAGGTAATGAAGCCAACTTTTAAGACTGTGAATTAAAGCTTCATGTCCAAGTTTGTGGGTAAGATAATTCTTCTTGTGAGTCCAAAATTGAAGAGATTCATAGGTAATGACATGATTACATTATATAATAACACAACCAAATCCTAAACACGATGAATCATAAAAGACCACATAGACATGCTTGACCTATGGAAGAGTCAATACTCGCGTAGTGGTCAAAATATATTTCAATATAATAAAGTAACTATAAAACTTATCATTCCAAGAAATCTTTACTCCCTTATGAGTTATAGAATTCATTTGAGAATCCAAATTTGAGAAGTCCTTCATTAACCAAAGATAAAAAATTTCTATTCTGAAGAAGCCTTGAATCTTGAAGAAATTTTTAGGTTTCTCCGAAGTGATAACAACCTCCAACTAATCCGGATCAACTAATATTCCTTTTTACGACACCACATGTATCAATAATTTCACTTCTCAAATCCAAAAATCAAATTTTTAAATATTGTCATAAAGTTAGTGATTTCTCAGAAAACTGAGAATGGTTCTCAGATGATATACATGATCCTCCTCAAACATAGTGTAAATGTGGATGTCGTACATAAAGACTACCAAAAAGTAATATAGATACACATTTAAAACCATGGTCATTAAATCCATGAAAAATAAATGTGATTTTTTTAGAATAAATGGAATAATAAGGTACTCATAATGGTCATACTTACTCTGAATGTTAGTTTCCATAATGCTAGGTCCATTTATCCTCAACTAATGGTAACCAGATCAAATGTCAATCTTTGAAAACTACTTTTCCCCTTTAAATTGTTCAAAATAATCATGTATATGTGGAAAAAAATAATTTTTATTTACCGTAACTCAATTTAGTTTTTGGTATTCAACACATTGGTGAAGTAAACCATTAGATTTCATTACGGATAGAACATGAGTTTCCCAAGGTGACCCACTCGAGCTAATAAAACCCTTCTCAATAAGATCATCCAACTGGGAATTCAACTCTTTCATTTCATATTGTTCTATATGGTAATATGGAATTTTAATTGGTTGATTACCATTCATTAATTCAGTTGAAAACTAAACCTCACTTACCCGTGGAAAACTGGAGAAATTAGAAAGAAAACATATCGGGAAAATCGAGAAAAACTAGAGGGAGATCACCACTCAAGTATTCCCACTCTAGATCAAAAGAAAACACTGATGTTACTTTCCCCAAATCTATATAAAAAATCCTATTTCTATTCAAACTCATGTCCCATTCTCTTTGAAATATATGAGACACACCCCTCAGTATAGTAAAGGATACCTGTCAATGATGAAAATAAATCCATGCTTTATTTACAATTATCCATTCCATCCTAAATATGATGTTAATAGGTTTCATATCAATAACTAGAAAACTCCAAGGAAGATCAACATCTGATAGAGAGAAGACACATGTTGGACTGTGGAGGCCCTTCTCTCTCTACGTATAAAGGGGTATAGTAATATCTATTTCACAAGATAAAATCTAATCATGAATATCTATAATATTAACAATACATGTTAGAAAAATTTAATGAGATGAAACTTTATCAAATAGAGAATTCACTAATGATGAAGCTATAGTAATGGTACCTATCACAGTTGCTAGACCTATAGCCTTTTCATTTATAGAATCTTCAATTGCATGAAGTAGCATCACTCTAGATGTATATGGATGGAACCCTTTTATACATGAAGAATCTGATTGACCTATAGTTTTAGTAGGACCTAATGATTCTATTCCACTACGAGGAGTAGAAAAGATATAGAATAATCTATGTAAGTTATCTAAATATTTGTAGGACCTACAGTTCTTGGTTACTTCAGTGAAAACCCTCTTTCAATTTCCTAGCCTGCCACACTGATAGAAAATCAAAGGACTTCCACATGGAACTATAAGAGATTTGGAATGACCCTACCATCGAGATCTACATTGATAATTATCATGATTCCTCTTTCCATTGAAGGAACTCATTCTACCACTATGATAAAAAGGAACTCTCATTAACCCTGACTTTCCAGCCATGTCCATCTCAACCATCATCTCTCTATCTAGCACATTAGTATAAGTGGGGAGATTTAATAAAAAAACCTAAGAACGAATATCTGATCCAATACCCAACTCAATCCATTGAGCCTTCATCCACTCCTTAGATACAATATCGGGTGAAAGCTGCATGATTTCAACAAAGTGATTTGAATAATTAGGCATGGTTATGTCAGCCTGCCGATTCTTGAAAAATATTTAAATTTGGCTAACACCATAGAATATAAATGAAACTAGTTGGTGAAACTAACTTTTAAGTGTTTCCACTCTAAGCCCTAAAGTTTCCTTGTTGTCACTATCATGTCCCACCATCTTCTACTCGGTCCCTCCAGCACGAAGGAGGCACACTACACCTTGATCTTGTTTGGTGTCCCCAAAAACTCAAATAAATGTTCAATCATACCCAACCATTCCTCATAATATTGAGGATTAGTGGATACTTTGAATTATAGTGGATTCTAGATAAGTAACTATTGATAACTAACTTTTAGAATGTACCTCTATGGTTGCACAGCCAGATCATCAATGAGGACTTGAGGTGGTTCCTTCCCCAGAGCATGGACAGTGTGCACAATCACCTCAACTAGATTCATGTCTGCAAGAGGATGCACTCACTATAGTTTAGTAAAAGCTTCCTCCTAGATCTGATTCACATGTATTCATAGAGTCATAATTCCACAAAAAATCAACAGAAAACATTGAAGACATTAGATAATTCTCAAACTAAGACATGATAGAAACCTAATCCAAATAGATAAAATAAATAATATTTGGATTTCACTCTATCCTAATAAATATATTGAAAATAAAAAAAACTTCTCCAAAAGACGTCATTCCCTATCCACCCTTAGTGATAGAATGTTCATTTTAGTGAGATATGGTTAGGTACTCAATCACAATGTAACATCCCAAGTAAGTAATGAATAATAGATATTTTTATCTATGTCTATTAATTATTAATATAGTGTTTTAGAGGCTTAAAATGAAAATAAATCCAATCTTAAGCATAGAATACACTAATATTCTTAAAAGATTGTTTTACTGCCTTATGATGGAAAACCCTTTTTGAATCTATATTTTGACAATTTTATAAACTATGTTTGTCAAAATAAACTTATCCTTTATGATTGGGACATCAAAATTTACCTTGTGTGAATTTTTGGTATTTTTCTGACAATGTTCATTTTTTTAATGAATAGTTAAAAATACTGCATTTTACATCAAAAATGCTTTTTAATCTAATTTATTTATATGATTAGATTATGTTTTGAATTGGTTTTGAAGTGGAATTATAATATATTTTTACAATTTTATCCAATGGTTGTCATTGGAATCAATTTCACTTTGAAATTAGACTTAAACTGGTGTCAATCTTTTGATACTTATTGTTTTGTAAAAACACGCTATTTGCTCTGACAGCGGGAATTAATTATTAAATTAATTAATGTGACTTATATGTTTTGAATTTTTTAAAATAGATTTCATTTTTTAATTCATAATATCAAATATATCTTAGGGTGAATTTTTGGCAATTTTCTGAAAAACTCCAATTTTTGATGAATAGTGAAACCACTAAGTGGTACTTATAAAGACTGATTTTCCATTTAAATGAAATTTTGCCATCATTGTGTTTTGAATTTAAAAAATCCGACATACATGGTTTTCTTTAAGAATTAAAATGTGGTTCAATGAGATTATAATAATTTTTTGGTGAATAGTAACTTATTAAGTTCTTAATCGTGATTAATGGTAATTAGGGTGGTTTAAGGTATAAATAATGCTTTAATAATATGAAATGACCTAGACACATGTCCCAAACTTATTGGTTGTGTCATGGCCGACCAAGAAAAGCCATGGGTCAACTTGGGGACCCCATGGATCCACTTTTGTTGGGAAATGACAAAAATAACCTTTTATTTAATGTAAAAGTAAAAATGACACAAACATAATATGTTTTACGAAAACAATTTTTACATGGGTTTATAAAGATCATATTTTTGATTATAAATATTCATTGGAAAGATAAAAAGATTTCCTACATCATAGTATTTGTTTTATGATTTTTAGACATTAAATAAATTAAATTATTTATGACATAATAATGATGCAGCGATGACATCATTATTTGATGATTTAAATAAAATGGAAAGATAATGTAAAATCTATGAACTACACATGTCCAAAACTTATTGGATGATGGGATTTAGAAGCCTTATCACCTTATCCACGAATTATATCAATGTGGGACCTTTTAAAACCGAAACACATTTTCAAATAAAGTAATATTTCTTTACTTTCCAAAAGTGCCCCTCCTCTCCTCTTATAAAAGGCCCCCACCTCTACCTCATTTCACACACTCCTCAAGCCTTTGGCTCGGCCAACCCCTGCCCATTTACTCTCTCCACATCCCTCTCCTCATCCTAGAGGATTCCCTTTGGGCATAATCCTTTCAAAGGAAGCCTTTAGGTGCAAATCAAAAGGAGTTACACTTTTAAAGGTAATTCGTTCTCTCATGTTCATCTGTTTTATTTTGCTTCTCCAACCCCCTTAACTCTTTTTATTTACTTCTTTTGTAACAACACCAGTATATTCAATATACTAGGATGTTGTTATAAGATTTATTTGAGCTACAATATCGCACAACTGCATCAAATGGTTAAAGAACATACGGTTTCCGTGGATGGCGAAATTCTGCCTCCCGAAATGATGATTGTTCAACACTCATTTAACACCTTCAAAGGTGGCCATTATGATGTCACTATTTTTATATATGATATATAATATGTTTATGTTTTCCTTAAGATTCTGTTTTTTTTATTTTGGGCATACCTTTATGGTTTCCATTATTGGTAAACACGATATCTTCATTTTAGGAAGTGCGGACTACCGCCCCCTCAAAGTGATTTGATTCGTTAAATACCATATGTGGGACATATAAAGGATGGAACTATGATATTATATATGATATTATACTGGAATTATAATATACCTTTATATCATTATGATTCCATTCTATAAAATACGAAATAGAAATGAAAGTAGCGTTCATGCGTACGTACGGCTTACCGTCTCCATGAACGGTGCATTTCATTTCTTACCTCTAAATGATTATGTAATATTATAAATGCATGTATGTACTGGATATATATGAAATATATGATATCTACATCATGAATACCATTCTGGATATAATGAACCTTTGACCAAATTAACAACATGTAAGTGTAAGAAGTCTATTTTTGACTTAAGAACCAAATACCGACAAAATGAACATTATTAACTTAACTGATTACATGATGTTCATAACATGGTATAAAAGGAATAATGAACTTGAAAAAAGATTCATAAGCAAGTATAGATTAACTCAAGTTTATTATTCAGGAGATTAAAGAACGGTCGGGTCAAGTCGGATACGAGGTATGAGACTTCGTCTCAATCTCCTTTCATTGAGGCATATCTTATTTTATACACAACTTTCTTTTATACGGTGTATAAACCCCTTTGACTTTTACGTTTATTCAAAAGGAATAGTTTTTATACGAAGCGTTTGCTAAATGACAAAAGGGAATGTTTTTGTCGTACGTATGCGGCGACAACGACTTCTCCGTCGTCGTGATCGTTATTTGAGTTTCGGCTTCCTCTACAAGCCATACCTACTTTTTAAAAGAAAAATAAATACCATGTTTTACTTTTCTTTTATTTTGGTATTGAAAATGGTTTTCACAATGTGTTTTGTGTTGTATTGATATCTCGTGATTGAAATGTGGAAATGTTATGTTTCCTTTATGCATGTTTTATGTGATATGATTATGTTATGGTTCTTGGGAATTATTATGAAGACGGGTGGTTCCATGATAAACTAAGGGCGGGTGAGCCCGTTATAGCTCTCCAATGCATTGGGTAATGCGAAGGAGTGAAATGTTAAGGTTTCTCCGAAGAGATTTTAGGGAATATACTGTGATGGGTATTCCAAACGTAACCAAGAGGGTTACTCCCTACGTAAGAAAGTTATGAATGCCTCAAGTTACCTTTATGTCTTATGATTTCTATGATTTATTCATGATTTTATGAGGTATGTTAAAGTGCCAATGTTTTATGGGTAAAGTATGATTTCATTCTTATGTATATATGAACTCATGTTTCCTTTCCATGTTTTTTTTATAACCCATACTGAGTTTTTATGCTCATCCCAAGTTTTTGAAATGTTTTTCACAGGTCAAGGGAGAGGTACATGATAAGATGATAGAGTCAAGGATGTGTCAAGAATTAATCCATGTTTTATTTTAAATGTGTTTCCATTGATGAGAATGACGAATACTATCTTTATGTAACCACTTTGTTTATATGTGTAATGTAATTCATGTTTTGTGATATAATTCTCTAAAACTCTAAACCCGAAAAGATCCTCAATGTGTAATCTTGTAATAACTCAAGATTAAGTAAAGTTTAAGGCTGGGGCCTTATAGTTGGTATCAGAGGTCGGTTTAGATAACTTTAGGAGTTAGAATTCTATTAAATGATTATCCAAAAAAAATTCTTTGAAATGATATAGAATGTAAAGATTACCATGTTGCTTCATCTAAGACATGTTTGTTCAGAATGGTTTTCCGCAGAGGAAACAGGGAAGCAGTGCTAGGTAGGCATACAGAAGGAAATAACCTTCCGAATCAGCATCCAGAAATGGTCGGAATTGGAACTGAACAGTTTGTTGCAGTAATGGCGCAGTTGACTCAAGCGATAAATGGCGGTGGTATCCATCCACGAGATCAGCCAGAACAACCGCAGAGGAACATGTCAGTGGTGGAACATTTCATGAGGAAACATCCACCATCATTCAGAGGATCATCTGACCCTGTGCTAGCTGAAGGGTGGATTAAAGCACTGGAGAAGATTTTTGATGTCATGGGGTGTTCAGACAATCAAAAGGTTAGTCTTGCTATTTACCGTTTGGAGGGTGAAGCAGATCAGTGGTGGTCTATGGTTAAAAATATCAGGGATGCCGATGAGATTGATGCTCTTGACTAGGATTAATTCAAAGGTATGTTTCTTGAGAAGTATTTTCCTAAGGCTGTTCGACTTAGGATGGAAAAGCAATTCTTGGAATTGAGGCAAGAGGAAGACTCAGTGGCTGCCTATGAAGAAAGGTTCACTCGATTGGCAAGGTATGCTCCAAATTTTATCCGGGACCTTGATAGTAAAATCAATCATTTTTACTCAGGATTAAAGCCAAAGTATCTAAGGGAATTAGCTTCTCGTGAGTTTAAAAGTTATGAAAAGCTTGTTCGATGTGTTGAGAAGGTGGAAATGGAGTTTTCCGATGACCAAGTTTTCTATAACAACCAGCAGAAGAAGAGACCGAGGTGGCAGGAGAAAGGTAAGAATTCTTCAAAAAAGTATGATGGTAAGAGAACTAAGTTTCCAGTTTGTGATAGATGTGGCAAAAGGCATGCTGGGGAATGTCTTCTGAATTCTGGAAAGTGCTACCGATGTGGTAAGATGGGACATAAGGCTCGTGATTGCACTGAAAAGGATCAAGGTGATGGTAAGAACAAATTTGATTTACAGTTAGTGAAATGTTATAAGTGCAATGAGATGGGTCACTATGCAAACGTGTGTCCGACAAAGAGCTTGAGTGATGGGAAGCAGTTAGACTACAAGCAGAAAGGGGTGGTGAAATCCTTTACAACTACTTCAGCAGATGTCGGGCCATCAAATGAAGTTGTATCAGGTACTTTGTTTGTTTTTTCATATTATGCCAGTGTGTTGTTTGATTCGGGGTCTACACATTGTTTCATCTCTGAAACCTTTTCTAGTAATATGGGAATACCATCTCAAGAAATGACTCCTGAACTTTTGGTAAAAACACCTGGGGGAAGTGTCGAGGCAAAAAGAATTTATAAGAATCTTCCTATCCTTATCTGTGTACAGAACCTACTTGCAAACCTTATTGTTCTACCTCTAGTAGAGTTTGATGTTATCTTGGGTATGGATTGGCTCTCCATTTACCATGCTAAGATTGACTGTAGAGCTAAAGAAGTTTCTTTTCAGAAAGACTTTCAGTTTGTTTACAGGAATGAACCCTTACTTTTGATAACATATCAAGAGGCTGATAAACATGTAAAAGATGGAAATGAATGTTACCTTGCACACGTCGTTGAAAATAAAGGAACTATTCAGATTAATGATGTGCCAGTGGTAAATGAGTATCCTGATGTTTTTCCTGATGAGTTTCCTGGAATAATACCAGATCGGGAAGTTGAGTTTATTGTTGACTTAGTTCTTGATGCTAAGCCAATTTCAAAACCCCCTTATCGAATGGCACAAATTGAACTTTTAGAGTTGAAGGAGCAATTGCAAGATTTATTAGAGAAAGGTTTCATTAGACCTAGCACATCACCATGGGGTGCTCCTGTTTTATTTGTTAAAAAGAAAGATGGTTCTATGAGACTTTGCATTGATTATAGAGCTTTGAATAATATCACTGTTAAGAACAAATATCCTTTGCCTCATATCGATGATTTGTTTGATCAGCTCCAGGGAGCTCAGTTTTTATCAAAGATTGACTTGAGATCAGGGTACCATCAGCTGAAGGTAAAGGAGGTAGATATTCCGAAGACTGCGTTCTGTATGAGATATGGCCATTATGAATTTGTAGTAATGCCTTTTGGGGTAACCAATGCACCTGCTGTATTCATGGACTTAATGAATAGAATTTTCCATGAGTTCTTGGATAAGTTTGTGGTGGTTTTCATTGATGACATTTTGGTGTTTTCTAAAAGTAAAGAGAATCATGAAAAACATTTAAGGGTTATCTTGCAAACCTTAAAAGAAAAGAAACTGTATGGGAAATTCAGCAAGTGTGAGTTTTGGTTGCAACAAATTTCTTTCCTTGGTCAAATTTTTTCTAAAGATGGAATAACTGTTGATCCTGCAAAAACAAAAGTCGTGGAAGAATGGCCAAGACCCACAAATGTAACCGAGATTCGTAGCTTCGTTGGTTTGGCGGGCTATTACCGAAGGTTTGTTAGAAACATTTCACGGTTATCTAGTCCAATGACTAAGCTAACTCGGAAGGGTGTTATGTTTATCTAGACAAAAGAATGTGATGATTGTTTTCAGGAATTGAAAAGAAGATTGGTGAATGCTCCAGTTTTGGAACTACCTTCCAGGAATGGTGAGTTTGTTATATACAGTGATGCTTCATTGAAAGGACTTGGTTGCGTCCTAATGCAGAATGATCAGGTAATTGCTTATGCTTCACGACAGTTGAAAACTCATGAGGTAAATTACACTACACATGATTTGGAATTAGCTGTTGTTGTTTTTGCTTTAAAAATATGGAGGCATCATTTGTATGGAGTAAAGTGTGAAATATATACCGATCACAAAAGTTTAAAGTATATATTCACTCAGAAAGAGTTAAACATGAGACAAAGGAGATGGATGGAACTAATCAAGGATTATGATTGTACAATTCATTACCATCCGGGAAAAGCAAATAAAGTGGCTGATGCTTTGAGTCGAAAAAGTAATGCTTCATTAACAATGTTGCGTTTGGAACGTGATCCTTTGGTTAACGATTTGATGAAATTTGGCGTAGAAGTTGTTGGTGCAGGAAGTCCTTCTGTTTTGTTTCAGGTATCAGTGAGATCTTCTCTATCAGATAGAATCAAGCAAGCACAGAAGCAAGACAGTGAGTTGCAGAAAAAGGTAGAGCTGGTTCAGAAAGGTAAGTTGCCTGAATTCAACATTGATAATGATTGTGTTTTGAGATTTGGGAAGAGATTGTGTGTGCCTTGTTATTCACAGTTGAAGAGAGAGTTGTTATGTGAAGCTCATAGTTCTCCGTTTTCAGTTCATCCGGGCAGTACTAAGATGTATAGAGATCTGCGGGAGTATTACTGGTGGGATGGAATGAAAAGAGATATTGCTGATTTTACTGTGAAGTGTTTGACTTGTCAGCAGGTTAAAGCCGAGCGACAGTTACCGAAAGGGATGCTTCAGCCTTTACCAGTGCCAGAGTTGAAATGGGAGAATATATCCATGGACTTTGTTGTTGGATTACTGAAGACATCTCGAGGAAATAATGCAATCTGGGTTATTGTTGATCGCTTGACCAAATCTGCTCATTTCCTTGCTATAAGAGATACTTTCTCTCTTGATCAACTTTCCCGTTTGTATCTTAAAGAGATAGTCTGGTTACATGGAGTTCCTCTCTCCATTGTATCAGATCGTGATCCCAGGTTTACTTCTAAATTTGGAAAGGCCTTCAGAAGTTGTTGGGTACTGAATTAAATTTTAGTACAGCTTTTCATCCTCAATCAGATGGGCAGTCAGAACGAACAATTCAGACGTTGGAGGATATGCTACGAGTTTGTTCTATGGATTATCAGGGAAGTTGGGACCAACATATTTCTTTGGTTGAGTTTTCATATAATAACAGTTTTCATTCCAGTATACATATGGCACCATTTCAGGCATTATATGGGAAGCGGTGTCAATCTCCAGCTTTCTGGGATGAAGTGGGTGAAAGGAAGTTTATGGGACCATAATTGGTAGAAGAGATGGCAGAAAAAGTTCAGCTGATTCAGAAACACATGAGAACAGCTCAGAGCAGGCAGAAGAGTTATGCGGATAATCGGAGGAAGGATCTATCTTTCGAGGTAGGTGATCATGTTTTTCTCAAGGTTTCTCCTTGGAAAAGTGTGATGAGATTTGGTAAGAAAGGAAAGTTGAGTCCAAGGTTCATTGGACCATATGAAATTCTAGAAAGAGTTGGATCAGTTGCATATCGTGTGGCTTTACCTCCGAGTTTATCTCAGGTACACAATGTTTTTCACGTTTCGATGTTGAGAAAGTATATGCCAGTTGAGTCCAGAGGTAGTTCAGCTGGAAGAGAACCTATATTATGAGGAACAACCGGTCCAGATTCTTGACCACAGGGAGCAAGTGTTACGGAATAAGGTGATTCACCAGGTAAAGGTTTTGTGGAAAAACAACATGATTGAAGAGGCAACATGGGAATCTGAAAATGAAATGAGGGATAAGTACCCCCATTTATTCGATAAGTAAATAAATTATGGGGACGCAATTTTCTAAATGGGGGAAGGATGTAACATCCCAAGTAAGTAATTAATAATAGATATTTTTATCTATGTCTATTAATGATTAAGATAGTGTTTTAGAGGCTTAAAATGAAAATAAATCCAATCTTAAGCATGGAATACACTAATATTCTTAAAAGATTGTTTTACTGCCTTATGATGGAAAACCCTTTTTGAATCTATATTTTGACAATTTTATAAACTATGTTTGTCAAAATAAACTTATCCTTTATGATTGGGACATCAAAATTTACCTTGTGTGAATTTTTGGTATTTTTCTGACAATGTTCATTTTTTTTAATGAATAGTGAAAAATACTGCATTTTACATCAAAACTGCTTTTTAATATAATTTATTTATATGATTAGATTATGTTTTGAATTGGTTTTGAAGTGGAATTAGAATATATTTTTACCATTTTATCCAATGGTGGTCATTGGAATCAATTTCACTTTGAAATTAGACTTAAACTGGTGTCAATCTTTTGATACTTATTGTTTTGTAAAAACACGCTATTTGCTCTGACAGCGGGAATTAATTATTAAATTAATTAATGTGACTTATATGTTTTGAATTTTGTAAAATATATTTCATTTTTGAATTCGTAATATCAAATATATCTTAGGGTGAATATTTGGCAATTTTCTGAAAAACTCCAATTTTTGATGAATAGTGAAACCACTAAGTGGTACTTATAAAGACTGATTTTCCGTTTAAATGAAATTTTGCCATCATTGTGTTTTGAATTTAAAAAATCTGACATACATGGTTGTCATTAAGAAGTAAAATGTGGTTCAATGAGATTATAATAATTTTTTGGTGAATAGTAACTTATTAAGTTCTTAATCGTTATTAATGGTAATTAGGGTGGTTTAAGGTATAAATAATGCTTTAATAATATGAAATGACCTAGAAACATGTCCCAACCTTATTGGTTGTGTCATGGCCGACCATGAAAAGCCATGGGTCAACTTGGGGACCCCATGGATCCACTTTTGTTGGGAAATGACAAAAATAACTTTTTATTTAATGTAAAAGTAAAAATGACACAAACCTAATATGTTTTACGAAAACAATTTTTACATGGGATTATAAAGATCATATTTTTTATTATAAATAGTCATTGGAAAGGTAAAAATATTTCCTACATCATAGTATTTGTTTTATGATTTTTAGACATTAAATAAATTAAATTATTTATGACATAATAATGATGCAGCGATGACATCATTATTTGACGATTTAAATAAAATGGAAAGATAATGTAAAATCTATGAACTACACATGTTCAAAACTTATTGGATGATGGGATTTAGAAGCCTTATCACCGTATCCACGAATAATATCAATGTGGGACCTTTTAAAACCGAAACACATTTTCAAATAAAGTAATATTTCGTTACTTTCCAAAAGTGCCCCTCATCTCCTCTTATAAAAGGCCCCCACCTCTACCTCATTTCACACACTCCTAAAGCCTTTGGCTCGGCAAACCCCTGACCATTTACTCTCTCCACATCCCTCTCCTCATCCTAGAGGATTCCCTTTGGGCAGAATCCTTTCAAAGGAAGCCTTTAGGCTCAAATCAAAAGGAGTTACACTTTTAAAGGTAATTCGTTCTCTCATGTTCATTTGTTTTATTTTGCTCCTCCAACCCCCTAAACTCTTTTTATTTACTTATTTTGTAACAACACCAGTATCTTCAATATACTAGGATGTTTTTATAAGATTTATTTGAGCTACAATCTCACACAACTGCATCAAATGGTTAAAGAACATACGGTTTCCGTGGATGGCGAAATTCTGCCTCCCGAAACGATGATTGTTCAACACTCATTTAACACCTTAAAAGGTGGCCATTATGATGTCACTATTTTTATATATGATATATAATATGTTTATGTTTTCCTTAAGATTCTGTTTTTTTTATTTTGGGCATACCTTTATGGTTTCCATTACGGGTAAACACGATATCTTCATTTTAGGAAGTGCGGACTACCGCCCCCTCAAAGTGATTTGATTCATTAAATACCATATGTGGGACATATAAAGGATGGAACTATGATATTATATATGATATTATACTGGAATTATAATATACCTTTATATCATTATGATTCCATTATATAAAATACGAAATAGAAATGAAAGTAGCGTTCATGCGTACGTACGGCTTACCGTCTCCATGAACGGTGCATTTCATTTCTTACCTCTATATGATTATGTAATATTATAAATGCATGTATGTACTGGATATATATGACATATATGATATCTACATCATGAATACCATTCTGGATATAATGAACCTTTGACCAAATTAACAACATGTAAGTGTAAGAAGTCTATTTTTGACTTAAGAACCAAATACCGACAAAATGAACATTATTAACTTAACTGATTACATGATGTTCATAAAATGGTATAAAAGGAATAATGAACTTGAAAAAAGATTCATAAGCAAGTAGAGATTAACTCAAGTTTATTATTCAGGAGATTAAAGAACGGTCGGGTCAAGTCGGATACGAGGTATGGGACTTCGTCTCAATCTCCTTTCATTGAGGCATATCTTATTTTATACACAACTTTCTTTTATACGGTGTATAAACCCCTTTGACTTTTACGTTTATTCAAAAGAAATATTTTTTATATGAAGCGTTTGCTAAACGACAAAAGGGAATGTTTTTGTCGTACGTATGCGGCGACAACGACTTCTCCGCCGTCGTGATCGTTATTTGAGTTTCGGCTTCCTCTATAAGCCATACCTTCTTTTTAAAAGAAAAATAAATACCATGTTTTACTTTTCTTTTATTTTGGTATTGAAAATGGTTTTCACAATGTTTTTTGTGTTGTATTGATATCTCGTGATTGAAATGTGGAAATGTTATGTTTCCTTTATGCATGTTTTATGTGATATGATTATGTTATGGTTCTTGGGCATTATTATGAAGACGGGTGGTTCCGTGATAAACTAAGGGCGGGTGAGCCCGTTATAGCGCTCCAATGCATTGGGTAACGCGAAGGAGTGAAACATTAAGGTTTCTCCGAAGAGATTTTAGGGAATATACTGTGATGGGTATTCCAAACGTAACCAAGAGGGTTACTCCCTACGTAAGAAAGTTATGAATGCCTCAAGTTACCTTTATGTCTTATGATTTCTATGATTTATTCATGATTTTATGAGGTATGTTAAAGTGCCAATGTTTTATGGGTAAAGTATGATTTCATTCTTATGTATATATGAACTCATGTTTCCTTTCCATGTTTTTTTTATAACCCATACTGAGTTTTTATGCTCATCCCAAGTTTTTGAAATGTTTTTCACAGGTCAAGGGAAAGGTACATGATAAGATGATAGAGTCAAGGATGTGTCAAGAATTAATCCATGTTTTATTTTAAATGTGTTTCCATTGATGGGAATGAAGAATACTATCTTTATGTAACCACTTTGTTTATATGTGGAATGTAATGCAAGTTTTGTGATCTAATTCTATAAAACTCTAAACCCGAAAAGATCCTCAATGTGTAATCTTGTAATAAGTCAAGATTAAGTAAGGTTTAAGGCTGGGGACTTATAGTTGGTATCAGAGGTCAGTTTAGATAACTTTAGGAGTTAGAATTCTATTAAATGATTATCCAAAAAAAATTCTTTGAAATGATATAGAATGTAAAGATTACCATGTTGCTTCATCTATGACATGTTTGTTCAGGATGGTTTTCCGCAGAGGAAACAGGGAAGCAGTTCTAGGTAGGCATACAGAAGGAAATAACCTTCTGAATCATCATCCAGAAATGGTCGGAATTGGAACTGAACAATTTGTTGCAGTAATGGCGCAGTTGACTCAAGCGATAAATGGCGGTGGTATCCATGCACGAGATCAGCCAGAACAACCGCAGAGGAACATGTAAGTGGTGGAACATTTCATGAGGCAACATCCACCATCATTCAGAGGATCATCTGACCCTGTTCTAGCTGAAGGGTGGATTAAAGCACTGGAGAAGATTTTTGATGTCATGGGGTTTTCAGACAATCAAAAGGTTAGTCTTGCTATTTACCGTTTGGAGGGTGAAGCAGATCAGTGGTGGTCTATGGTTAAAAATATCAGGGATGCCGATGAGATTGATGCTCTTGACTGGGATGAATTCAAAGGTATGTTTCTTGAGAAGTATTTTCCTAAGGCTGTTCGACTTAGGATGGAAAAGCAATTCTTGGAATTGAGGCAACAGGAAGACTCAGTGGCTGCCTATGAAGAAAGGTTCACTCGATTGGCAAGGTATGCTCCAAATTTTATCCGGGACCTTGATAGTAAAATCAATCGTTTTTACTTAGGATTAAAGCCAAAGTATCGAAGGGAATTAGCTTCTCATGAGTTTAAAAGTTATGAAAAGCTTGTTCGATGTGTTGAGAAGGTGGAAATGGAGTTTTCCGATGACCAAGTTTTCTATAACAACCAGCAGAAGAAGAGACCGAGGTGGCAGGAGAAAGGTAAGAATTCTTCAAAAAAGTCTGATGGTAAGAGAACTAAGTTTCCAGTTTGTGATAGATGTGGCAAAAGGCATGCTGGGGAATGTCTTCTGAATTCTGGAAAGTGCTACCGATGTGGTAATATGGGACATAAGGCTCGTGATTGCACTGAAAAGGATCAAGGTGATGGTAAGAACAAATTTGATTTACAGTTAGTGAAATGTTATAAGTGCAATGAGATGGGTCACTATGGAAACGAGTGTCTGACAAAGAGCTTGAGTGATGGGAAGCAGTTAGACTACAAGCAGAAAGGGGTGGTGAAATCCTTTGCAACTACTTCAGCAGGTGTCGGGCCATCAAATGAAGTTGTATCAGGTACTTTGTTTGTTTTTTCAGCTTATGCCAGTGTGTTGTTTGATTCGGGGTCTACACATTCTTTCATCTCTGAAACCTTTTCTAGTAAAATGGGAATACCATCTCAAGAAATGACTCCTGAACTTTTGGTAAAAACACCTGGGGGAAGTGTCGAGGAAAAAAGAATTTATAAGAATTTTCCTATCCTTATCTGTGTAAAGAACCTACTTGCAAAACTTATTGTTCTACCTCTAGTAGAGTTTGATGTTATCTTGGGTATGGATTGGCTCTCCATTTACCATGCTAAGATTGACTGTAGAGCTAAAGAAGTTTCTTTTCAGAAAGACTTTCAGTTTGTTTACAGGAATGAACCCTTACTTTTGATAACATATCAAGAGGCTGAGAAACTTGTAAAAGATGGAAATGAATGTTACCTTGCACACGTCATTGAAAATAAAGGAACTATTCAGATTAATGATGTGCCAGTGGTAAATGAGTATCCTGATGTTTTTCCTGATGAGTTGCCTGGAATAATACCAGATCGGGAAGTTGAGTTTACTGTTGACTTAGTTCCTAATGCTAAGCCAATTTCAAAACCCCCTTATCGAATGGCACAAATTGAACTTTTAGAGTTGAAGGAGCAATTGCAAGATTTATTAGAGAAAGGTTTCATTAGACCTAGCACATCACCATGGGGTGCTCCTGTTTTATTTGTTAAAAAGAAAGATGGTTCTATGAGACTTTGCATTGATTATAGAGCCTTGAATAATATCACTGTTAAGAACAAATATCCTTTGCCTCATATCGATGATTTGTTTGATCAGCTCCAGGGAGCTCAGTTTTTTTCAAAGATTGACTTGAGATCGGGGTACCATCAGCTGAAGGTAAAGGAGGCAGATATTCCGAAGACCGCGTTCTGTATGAGATATGGCCATTATGAATTTGTAGTAATGCCTTTTGGGCTAACCAATGCACCTGCTGTATTCATGGACTTAATGAATAGAATTTTCCATGAGTTCTTGGATAAGTTTGTGGTGGTTTTCATTGATGATATTTTGGTGTTTTCTAAAAGTAAATAGGAGCATGAAAAACATTTAAGGGTTATCTTGCAAACCTTAAAAGAAAAGAAACTGTATGGGAAATTCAGCAAGTGTGAGTTTTGGTTGCAACAAATTTCTTTCCTTGGTCACATTTTTTCTAAAGATGTAATAACTGTTGATCCTGCAAAAATAGAAGTTGTGGAAGAATGGCCAAGACCCACAAATGTAACCGAGATTCGTAGCTTCCTTGGTTTGGCGGGCTATTACCGAAGGTTTGTTAGAAATTTTTCACGGTTATCTAGTCCAATGACTAAGCTAACTCGGAAGGGTGTTATGTTTATCTGGACAAAAGAATGTGATGATTGTTTTCAGGAATTGAAAAGAAGATTGGTGAATGCTCCAGTTTTGGAACTACCTTCCAGGAATGGTGAGTTTGTTATATACAGTGATGCTTCATTGAAAGGACTTGGTTGCGTCCTAATGCAGAATGATCAGGTAATTGCTTATGCTTCACGACAGTTGAAAACTCATGAGGTAAATTACCCTACACATGATTTGGAATTAGCTGCTGTTGTTTTTGCTTTAAAAATATGGAGGCATCATTTGTATGGAGTAAAGTGTGAAATATATACCGATCACAAAAGTTTAAAGTATATATTCACTCAGAAAGAGTTAAACATGAGACAAAGGAGATGGATGGAATTAATCAAGGATTATGATTGTACAATTCATTACCATCCGGGAAAAGCAAATAAAGTGGCTGATGCTTTGAGTCGAAAAAGTAATGCTTCATTAACAATGTTGTGTTTGGAACGTGATCCTTTGGTTAACGATTTGATGAAATTTGGCATAGAAGTTGTTGGTGCAGGAAGTCCTTCTGTTTTGTTTCAAGTATCAGTGAGATCTTCTCTATCAGATAGAATCAAGCAAGCACAGAAGCAAGACAGTGAGTTGCAGAAAAAGGTAGAGCTGGTTCAGAAAGGTAAGTTGCCTGAATTCAACATTGATAATGATTGCGTTTTGAGATTTGGGAAGAGATTGTGTGTGCCTTGTTATTCACAGTTGAAGAGAGAGTTGTTATGTGAAGCTCATAGTTCTCCGTTTTCAGTTCATCCGGGCAGTACTAAGATGTATAGAGATCTGCGGGAGTATTACTGGTGGGATGGAATGAAAAGAGATATTGCTGATTTTACTGTGAAGTGTTTGACTTGTCAGCAGGTTAAAGCCGAGCGACAGTTACTGAAAGGGATGCTTCAGCATTTACCAGTGCCAGAGTGGAAATGGGAGAATATATCCATGGACTTTGTTGTTGGATTACCGAAGACATCTTGAGGTAATAATGCAATCTGGGTTATTGTTGATCGTTTGACCAAATCTGCTCATTTCCTTGCTATAAGAGATACTTTCTCTCTTGAAAAACTTTCCCGTTTGTATCTTAAAGAGATAGTCAGGTTACATGGAGTTCCTCTCTCCATTGTATCGGATCGTGATCCCAGGTTTACTTCTAACTTTTGGAAAGGCCTTCAGAATTCGTTGGGTACTGAATTAAATTTTAGTATAGCTTTTCATCCTCAATCAGATGGGCAGTCAGAACGAACAATTCAGACATTGGAGGATATGCTACGAGCTTGTTCTATGGATTATCAGGGAAGTTGGGACCAACATCTTTCTTTGGTTGAGTTTTCATATAATAAAAGTTTTCATTCCAGTATACAGATGGCACCATTTCAGGCATTATATGGGAAGTGGTGTCGAACTCCAGCTTTCTGGGATGAAGTGGGTGAAAGGAAGTTTATGGGACCATAATTGGTAGAAGAGATGGCATAAAAAGTTCAGCTGATTCAGAAACACATGAGAACAGCTCAGAGCAGGCAGAAGAGTTATGCGGATAACCGGAGGAAGGATCTATCTTTCGAGGTAGGTGATCATGTTTTTCTCAAGGTTTCTCCTTGGAAAAGTGTGATGAGATTTGGTAAGAAAGGAAAGTTGAGTCCAAGGTTCATTGGACCATATGAAATTCTGGAAAGAGTTGGATCAGTTGCATATCGAGTGGCTTTACCTCCGAGTTTATCTCAGGTACACAATGTTTTTCACGTTTCGATGTTGAGAAAGTATATGCCAGATCCATCTCATGTTTTGAGTCCAGAGGTAGTTCAGCTGGAAGAGAACCTATCTTATGAGGAATAATCGGTCCAGATTCTTGACCATAGGGAGCAAGTGTTACGGAATAAGGTGATTCACCAGGTAAAGGTTTTGTGGAAAAACCACATGATTGAAGAGGCAACATGGGAATCTGAAAATGCAATGAGGGATAAGTACCCCCATTTATTCGATAAGTAAATAAATTGTGGGGACGCAATTTTCTAAATGGGGGAAGGATGTAACATCCCAAGTAAGTAATGAATAATAGATATTTTTATCTATGTCTATTAATGATTAAGATAGTGTTTTAGATGCTTAAAATGAAAATAAATCCAATCTTAAGCATGGAATACACTAATATTCTTAAAAGATTGTTTTACTGCCTTATGATGGAAAACCCTTTTTGAATCTATATTTTGACAATTTTATAAACTATGTTTGTCAAAATAAACTTATCCTTTATGATTGGGACATAAAAATTTACCATGTGTGAATTTTTGGTATTTTTCTGACAATGTTCATTTTTTTAATGAATAGTGAAAAATAATGCATTTTACATCAAAACTGCTTTTTAATCTAATTTATTTATATGATTATATTATGTTTTGAATTGGTTTTGAAGTAGAATTAGAATATATTTTTACCATTTTATCCAATGGTGGTCATTGGAATCAATTTCACTTTGAAATTAGACTTAAACTGGTATCAATCTTTTGATACTTATTGTTTTGTAAAAACACGCTATTTGCTCTGACAGCGGGAATTAATTATTAAATAAATTAATATGACTTATATGTTTTGAATTTTGTAAAATAGATTTCATTTTTGAATTCGTAATATCAAATATATCTTAGGGTGAATTTTTGGCAATTTTCTGAAAAACTCCAATTTTTGATGAATAGTGAAACCACTAAGTGGTACTTATAAAGACTGATTTTCCGTTTAAATGAAATTTTGCCATCATTGTGTTTTGAATTTAAAAAATCCGACATAAATGGTTGTCATTAAGAAGTAAAATGTGGTTCAATGAGATTATAATAATTTTTTGGTGAATAGTAACTTATTAAGTTCTTAATCGCGATTAATGGTAATTAGGGTGGTTTAAGGTATAAATAATGCTTTAATAATATGAAATGACCTAGAAACATGTCCCAACCTTATTGGTTGTGTCATGACCGACCAAGACAAGCCATGGGTCAACTTGGGGACCCCATGGATCCACTTTTGTTGGGAAATGACAAAAATAACTTTTTATTTAATGTAAAAGTAAAACTGACACAAACATAATATGTTTTACGAAAACAATTTTTACATGGGCTTATAAAGATCATATTTTTGATTATAAATATTAATTGGAAATATAAAAAGATTTACTACATCATATTATTTTTTTATGATTTTTAGACATTAAATAAATTAAATTATTTATGACATAATAATGATGCAGCGATGACATCATTATTTGACGATTTAAATAAAATGGAAAGATAATGTAAAATCTATAAACTACACATGTCCAAAACATATTGGATGATGGGATTTATAAGCCTTATCACCTTATCCACGAAGTATATCAATGTGGGACCTTTTAAAACCGAAACACATTTTCAAATAAAGTAATATTTCTTTACTTTCCAAAAGTGCCCCTCCTCTCCTCTTATAAAAGGCCCCCACCTCTACCTCATTTCACACACTCCTGAAGCCTTTGGCTCAGCCAACCCCTACCCATTTACTCTCTCCACATCCCTCTCATCATCCTAGAGGATTCCCTTTGGTCAGAATCCTTTCAAAGGAAGCCTTTAGGCTCAAATCAAAAGGAGTTACACTTTTAAAGGTAATTCGTTCTCTGATGTTCATTTGATTTATTTTGCTTCTCCAACCCCCTAAACTCTTTTTATTTACTTCTTTTGTAACAACACAAGTATATTCAATATACTAGGATGTTGTTATAAGATTTATTTGAGCTACAATCTCACACAACTGCATCAAATGGTTAAAGAACATACGGTTTCCGTGGATGGCGAAATTCTGCCTCCTGAAACGATGATTGTTCAACACTCATTTAACACCTTCAAAGGTGGCCATTATGATGTCACTATTTTTATATATTATATATAATATGTTTATGTTTTCCTTAAGCTTCTGTTTTATTTATTTTGGGCATACCTTTATGGTTTCCATTATGGGTAAACACGATATCTTCATTTTAGGAAGTGCGGACTACCGCCCCCTCAAAGTGATTTGATTCGTTAAATACCATATGTGGGACATATAAAGGATGGAACTATGATATTATATATGATATTATACTGGAATTATAATATACCTTTATATCATTATGATTCCATTCTATAAAATACGAAATAGAAATGAAAGTAGCGTTCATGCGTACGTACGGCTTACCGTCTCCATGAACGGTGCATTTCATTTCTTACCTCTAAATGATTATGTAATATTATAAATGCATGTATGTACAGGATATATATGAAATATATGATATCTACATCATGAATACCATTCTGGATATAATGAACCTTTGACCAAATTAACAACATGTAAGTGTAAGAAGTCTATTTTTGACTTAAGAACCAAATACCGACAAAATGAACATTATTAACTTAACTGATTACATGATGTTCATAACATGGTATAAAAGGAATAATGAACTTGAAAAAAGATTCATAATCAAGTAGATATTAACTCAAGTTTATTATTCAGGAGATTAAAGAACGGTCGGGTCAAGTCGGATACGAGGTATGGGACTTCGTCTCAATCTCCTTTCATTGAGGAATATCTTATTTTATACACAACTTTCTTGTATACGATGTATAAACCCCTTTGACTTTTACGTTTATTCAAAAGGAATATTCTTTATACAAAGCATTTGCTAAACGAAAAAAGGGAATGTTTTTGTCGTACGTATGCGGCGACAACGACTTCTCCGCCGTCGTGACCGTTATTTGAGTTTCGGCTTCCTCTACAAGCCATACCTTCTTTTTAAAAGAAAAATAAATACCATGTTTTACTTTTCTTTTATTTTGGTATTGAAAATGGTTTTCACAATGTTTTTTTGTGTTGTATTGATATCTCGTGATTGAAATGTGGAAATGTTATGTTTCCTTTATGCATGTTTTATGTGATATGATTATGTTATGGTTCTTGGGCATTATTATGAAGACGGGTGGTTCCGTGATAAACTAAGGGCGGGTGAGCCCGTTATAGCTCTCCAATGCATTGGGTAAAGCGAAGGAGTGAAACGTTAAGGTTTCTCCGAAGAGATTTTAGGGAATATACTGTGATGGGTATTCCAAACGTAACCAAGAGGGTTACTCCCTACGTAAGAAAGTTATGAATGCCTCAAGTTACCTTTATGTCTTATGATTTCTATGATTTATTCATGATTTTATGAGGTATGTTAAAGTGCCAATGTTTTATGGGTAAAGTATGATTTCATTCTTATGTATATATGAACTCATGTTTCCTTTCCATGTTTTTTTATAACCCATACTGAGTTTTTATGCTCATCCCAAGTTTTTGAAATGTTTTTCACAGGTCAAGGGAAAGGTACATGATAAGATGATAGAGTCAAGGATGTGTAAAGAATTAATCAATGTTTTATTTTAAATGTGTTTCCATTGATGGGAATGAAGAATACTATCTTTATGTAACCACTTTGTTTATATGTGGAATGTAATGCAAGTTTTGTGATCTAATTCTCTAAAACTCTAAACCCGAAAAGATCCTCAATGTGTAATCTTGTAATAACTCAAGATTAAGTAAGGTTTAAGGCTGGGGCCTTATACACAACTACCACCTATGTCCTAAAAAGAATACTTATATGCATACTAACATCATGGAAAGCTAAAAAATCTACACCTCTGATACCACATTTCAACAAACCATCCCAGATACCATGGTAACTAGATAACCAAGCCAGCCCTGATATAGCTTGAAGGGTATTCCCAATACCCATAAGTCAATGACTAGCATCTTGCATTATACAAATTGTATGTGGGAATGATTTTTCCACTAACAATGTGGAATAAAAAAACAGGAAAATTTGTATATTAAAAATAAACTCCATTAGGAGTAAAGTACCAAAATATAACAGGACATAAACAAGCCCAAATAACTATAAACTAATTACAAAAATAGAGTAAAAAATAACAAGTCCCCAAGGATATAACTCACTAAGTCCTAGGTTTAACAATTAGATCCACCTCTAAGAAATCCTTTGCCCTTTCTAAAAGCTGGATGGATATAATCTACAAACACTTGAAGGCACAAGTAGGGTGTGATAGAAAAATACAAGTAGGTTATCCTCATGGATTCCATAATAGATGCTAATAATAGACTAACCAAAGGAATGCTTTAAATTTTAAAATAAACATGTAAGGAATTATTAAATCAAATTTATAAAAAACTTTCTATATAGTTCAAATGATAGAAAATACATTAATCAAAGCCTTTGAAGTGATGCAATATTTCTAAAAAAATGGATTAATAAATGATTTTATAAAAAACATTTTATATAAATTCCTAAATAATGAAAAGTAATTTAACAACAATGGCATACATTTATATCTCAAAAATAAAACTGGCTGGCAAAATGGCCATCTTCCAAATAGGTACAAAAGGTCCAAGATATAGGACCATCAATTTTCTAAGTGATCGCTACAATTTGTGTATACACACCTCCCTCTGAAAAAAGTTAAAGGTGACTCATAAACATCCCATTGGGGATGTGACCTACTTAATTTATTTTTTAGATAATGGTATAATCATAGAGTGTTTTAATATAACTCACAAACAAACTAAGGCTTGCGTGTGCTCTTACAAAATCAAGAATGGGAAATTTATTTTAAGACTACTTGAAATACAGTAAAATCTCATCCGCCCATTTCAAATAAAAGTTATCCATTTAAACTCAAAATTGGTTTTTAATAAAAACATTCCTTTTTACCAAGATAAAACCACATGGTTTCTATAAAAATCATTTTTTATCCATTTTCACAAGTTGGAAATGAATTAAAAACTAATTTCATCAATTTTAAAATTCATTTACACAATTATATTCAATAATTTAATTGAAATAGTTTCCATCAAATCTAAAATTTATATTAGACATTTAAATCATCCAATTTCCATAAACACTCCCATTTTAAATGTAATTTGTGGTTTTCCCAATTTTCATTCCAAAAAATATTTCAAATCCCCCAATGGAACCACCTAACTTTCTATGAGACACAACACCCACAACAAAACATGTCAATTAGAATAATGGAATAGAATACCTCTAAACTCAACAGATAATAAGGATCATAAAACATTGATTATAGATCCATAAATTTATGTATGATCAATTGAAATCCAAAAGGATGAGAAAGAGATAAATATTAAGAACATGGGACAATTTTTACCTGACAGTCACACTAAAATCATATCAACAATAGAATGCCGAATCGAAGGATATATAATGGTTGGAGAGCTCCAAGATCATCTGGGGAAGGATTTGGGTCTAGATAAGTGAAATTAGAGAGGATATAAATGGTATTTATTAGTTGTGCTACCTGTTTTAAAATGGATTTCATGGTATTACATTATGTGCAACCCCATTACAAATCGTGCAATAGTTAATTTCCATAACTACTGAAAAATGCATCGCATTGAATGAAAACCCATTCATTAAATAGATCATGACATGTTAAATCTTGTCATATTGTGTAACCTTTAATGATTTGAGTCTTATCATGGAAAGAACATTTTCACAGTATGATCTCGGAAACATTTATATAGCATGTAACCTAGTTACATAGTGTGTAACCCTCCTGCAGGCTGTGAAAACACCCGACTAAAGATGAGAGTCCACAAAAATATCTCACGTCACCATTATAGTTTTCCTCTTAATTCATTATCATCCATACCTAGTGAATGAAAATGAAGAAAGAATAAAATTTTAATGATGTACCTATCAAATCTATAACAGGATGTTAAAGATTGTAATATATATATATTGTTTTAATTTCTTTATCATATAATTTTATATAAGTCAAATATAATTTATTTTTTTGATTTATATTAAATTATTATATAATTAATAAATATACTAATTTCTTTGTTTCATTGATCTATTAGGGTTTATTATATGTCTTGTGAATATATACAAAAAATTAATTGGAGAGAAATTGAATGCATTGTTCATGACTTAGGATAGATAATTAGTTAGTCATCTATGTGAAATTGGATTTGATATGATTTAAACTATGTTATGGTTTATTAGGTGGAGATTTCACTCTCAGGGAGAAAATAATTTTGGGATGTGGTTCTCTCATCGAAATTGAACCATATGGACATGGTGCTCACCTAAAAATACACCCTAATGATATGGAACTCACATATAAAATGAAATATGCAGATATGGTTCTCCCATGTAAATATATCACAAGAACACGATGCGCTAAAATATATCTAATCTTTCCCTACCTTATCTCTTTTTGTACATACCCATGATCCTTATTATGAAACATTATTATGAGATATTCTCTTAAAATGTACTTATTTTACCTAATTTTTATCACATAATTTGATTATTCATTATTGTTTTTGTTACTAATGTTCATCATAATGGTATTGTTTATTATTAATTCCTCTAGTTTTTATATTCACTATGGATTTATATGAAATTAAATTTAAAATGTATTTTCATTTTTTATAATCATGTTCATTTACTACAAGGTGATGTTTTATTTTAAATTTTGATTTCCATTGATCCCAATAGTGTTTCTATATAAATGAAAATTTGATCCTCGTCTCACGATATTCCTTAATACTCATTAAAATTTTAGTTAAAAGACACTTTTCCTCCTCATAAATTAATTTTAATTCCATTATATGTCCATATTTCATTACAAATCAAGAAATAGACTAGCATATATGCTATTAAAGTGGATAACATGCATGTCTTCAAAGAGATAAAGAACATTTCCTTCTTTTATTCTTATATTTATTTATTAAAAACTAAAATACTAGTTTAATAGTCTTATTTCATAATAACATAGCATGAATTTTATTATTATGGTTATAAATGAGGTATTTTGTGTAATCATACTAAAATTTATCTTTTTCACAATTTATGAATATTTTACGAGTATGTAGACCAAATTTAATTTTATGATGGTAGTTAAAAGTTAGTTTTTGATTTAGTGGATGATAATTGGATATTTTGGATTATGGAAGGTGAAAAGTGACACATTTTTTATCTCCACTTAAGGATGTGTATTATTTTCTAAACAATTTTGTATCTCATTTCATATATCATATAAATTTTTTCTCCCATTCTCTTTATTACATTTTGGATATATATTTATTATTTTATAAATCATAGTTTATATGATACTATGATTGGATAATTATTTATTGATATCAATTATGGTATAATTTCCAGGATATTATTATGAAAGCCCTGCTTTTATTACAAACTAAAACATGATTTATTAAATAAACTCTTCACTTGATACAACATGGACGATTGGGAGGTATTGTGTTTTTTGAGTTTATGATCATTACATAAAAATGTAAGACATGAAATACAACATATTTATTGAAAACTTCCTTTATATGACCACTACATTCCATCGTACTTATCATTTCATGGGATAACCTGAGGACATGCCTAAGAAAAGGGTGAGCAATAAAGCCTAGTAAGGTAATAAAAATTTAATAACATGAGGAATACAATACAAGTTAGACAATAGGCATATCATTGGATAAAAAGAGAAACATAAACATAAAGGCATGATAAATAATGATAATCATAACATGTAAATGTGGCAACAACACTTAACATGGAATTATCATGAGCCAAGGCCATTACACTTGAAGCATGAGTAAACCCTCATTGCACATAAATCATGAGTAAAACATCATTGCACTTGAATTAGCATGATTTAACACCCATTTCACATGATGTATCATGATACTGCACTTTACCCAATGCATTGAAGCGCTATTAGGGCGCACCCTTCTTAAACATTTAATTTCATTCATAAGTGTGCCACATGGATCATATAACATGGGATCAATCAACGTCATAAGTTATTACACAATTAAGTAATTTGAAATAAATAAATTAAATTATAATTAAATATTTATATGTTCATAATGGTGAATACCTTTGACAGAGACATGGGTATGGTATTCACTACACAATGATCTTGGCATGGAAAAACGCAGTGCAATTTCGGCATCATAAAAACTTGACATAAAGATTAATGAAAATGGTTGATGAGAGTGAAAAGGGTTTATCATAATATGTACATGAAATATACAGTAATGGAGTCATATATGTCCCAACAAAGGTAATGGAATTTAGATGTGTAATACAAAATAATTTCTTCAATGTAAAAGAGGAGAGAGAAATCCCTCACGGAATTTCAGAATGGAACGGGTATACATGGGAGGCATTAATGAGATATAAAGGGATCTCCCATAATCCAAAAAAAGTAATAAGTATGGGGGAGGTGTGAAATCATACCCAACATTTTTAATTGAAAACAAAAGGGCATAGCAACTTAAAGAAAATTGGACAAAAATGAGAAAGGAAGAAATACCAATCTTGGAAGTGTGCTTCCAAAGGCTTCGGAGAGGCTTGATAGAGGCTTCTTATAATCTTGGGGCACCATGGGAGGATTATAGAGGGAGTAGGAAAGAGGTTGGACGAACTCCAATGGATTTTAATGAATATGAAGTTTCATCTTGGGTGGTTTTATATAGGAAAAGAGTGGGAATTTTTTATTATTTAGGTTTGGTTCACCACACATTAAACTAATCAATACCAGAAACCACACCATGGTTTTTGCGCATGGTTTTTGCCAAAGTTGAGTAAAAAATAATATTTTATAAGGCCAATGGCTGATATTCTTAAAATAAATGGGTTTTCTATGTGGAGGAGAGTCACACTCTCAAGGAAAACAATTTAAAAAGAAAAAATGTTTTATAAGCCTTGAAGGGTCCACAGAAGCTTTGTAAAATAAATAAAACAAACCCAAAATCGCATTTTTTTAATGGTAAACAAACATTGTCCGAAAAAATGTTTATATTATTTTATTATATCATTATTATGTCATTATGATTTTATAAAAACACATTATATATTTAAATGGTATTTAATTTTAACCCAAAAATTCGACTGTCTCGAGAAAATTATGAAAATTTCAGAGCTGGATAATTTCGATGTCTTGATTCCAAAAATAATATTCATTATATCTAAATAATTTTATAAATATGTTAATTTCTTACTTTTCAAATAAAAACCACCATTTATAAAAAATTCATGGGTTTTGACAGAAACTGCTTTCAAACATTAATAAATATTACAATTGCAATCATAAAATTATATGATAATTTATATTTAATAAAAATTAATTTAATAATATTAATAATATTTTATTAAAATAATATATAATTAAAAAATCCATCAATTCATCAAAATAGATTTCTCTGTTGAATATTAACTAAAAAGACTATTTGGCCTTTAAAAACTATTTACAAAGTAACAATAATAAAATGTATGTATATTTATTATTATAGAAAAAATAATACACATAATCATAGTGTTAAGGTCTTGTTACATAACCCCTTATACCACCCGCATAAGATCGAAGGGTAAGTTGTGCGATAGTGACAGACTCTTGGGGTGGCTCGGATAACATCGATCGAGTGGTTATTTCTATTAACTTCCACTTCTCCCATAGTCAGCTACAATCAAGCGTAACATGTTCAATCTTGTCTTGGTCTTGGTCAAGAGATAAGCCCAATGACTTCACCTTCTTTCCAAGCTCTGAAAAATGGGCTTCGTATGGGGAAAGTCCACTAGACGAGGCCATCGCTTTCTTTGTCTGAGTAAATTGGATTTTTTAAAGCCATGTATTTATACTAATCATGAGATCATTGTTAAACAACTTTATTAGAAATGGTCACAATTCTTAATGGTATTTTAGAATCCATAACATAAAACCAAATAAGTGCATACGTTTTACATAACCATAAGAAGACATTTAAATAGACGATGAGAAATTTTCATTAATTAATTTTTGGGTCATTACAATCTTCCCCCATTAAGAAATTTCTCCCTCAAATTTACTTTTCCCACTCTAAAACAAATGCATGTAAATATGCTTCATCACTTCCTCTGATTCGCATGTCGCTTCATCAAACTTCTGGTTTTTTCATAACACCTTCACAATGGGCATTGTCTTATTTCATAGAACTTTTTCTCTACGATCTAAGATATTCACTGGTTGCTCCTCATTTGAAATATCATTCTATGGTTGTAATACCTTTTAAGAGAGTAAATGTGAAGGTTCTGGTATGTACTTCCTTAGGAGGGATACTTGAAAGATATCATGTACTTTGTCCATGGTAGGTGGAAGTGCTAGTCGATAGGACACAACCCCAACACGATAAAAAATCTGGAAGGGGCCGATGTGCCTAGGACTTAAATTATCTTTCTTTCAAAACCTCATGACCTTATTCCATAGAGATATATGTTGAAATACCATGTCTCCATTTTTAAACTCAAGGTATTGTCGACGGTTATCTTCATAACTCTTATGTCAAATTTGGGCTGCCTTTATATGTTGTTGAATGGTTTTCACATTCTCTACCATTTCTTCGACCATTTCTGGTTCTAACAGCTTACGCTCACCAACTTCATCCATACATTCCAGTGTTCTGCACATCTTCTCATATAGGGCTTCATAAGTTTCCATTCGGATGCTCGAGTGGAAACTATTATTATATAAAAATTCAACCATAGGAAGATGTTGATCCCAACCTCATTTAAATTCCATCGAACATGATCTTAACATATCATCCAGTGTATGAATAGTCCATACTGAAGTTGAATTCAGTATCCAAAGCATGTTAAGGACTCTCCCAAATCATAGAGGTGAATCTTGGATCTTGATTGGATATTATAGATAGTGGTACTCCATGGAGCCATACCACTTCCCTGATATATATCCGTGCCATTTGATCTAATGAGAAATCCTCCTGAATTGCAATTAAGTGTGAAAACTTTGTAATATTATCTACAACAACCCAGATTGAATTTTTTCCTTTGAATGTCTTCATATGTCCTGGGAAAAAGTCCATGGTGATGTTCTCCCATTTCCATGCTGGTATGGGCAATGGTTGCATCATCCCACTAGACTTCTTCCTCTTTGCCTTCACTTGCTGAAACACCAGGAAATTTGATGTATACTTAGAAATATCCTTCTTCATATTATCCCACCAATAACTATCTTGGAGATCTCGATAAATCTTTTTATTTCCCAGGTGAATAGATAAATTTGAAATATGTGCATCATCCAGAAGTTCCTTCTTTAGCTCCAGACTTGATGGGACACATAGTCTTTTACCAAATCTCACAATTCATTCTTCATTAACATTGAACTCCGAGGATTTCCCTTTTCTGATAGCTTCCACTTTCTTCTGAATTCCCACATCATCCTTTGGAGCATCCTTTAACCTTTCCAAAAGAGACAGTTGAGCAATCATTTGTGAAAGGATTGATAATGTTCCCTTCATTATTATTCCCATGTCCATCATCAAAAAATATAAGAAGATTAGATACTTCTCAGTTATCATCTGTGATACAATCATTGGGTCCTTTATACATATAGAATCTTCCACCTTGTTTGCTTTCCCAGGGTGGTAATGGATTGAGCAGTCATAGTCTTTGATCAGCTCAAACCATCTTCATTGGCACATGTTCAACTCTTTATGCATGAATATATACTTGAGGATTTCGTGGTCCGTATATATTTCACACTTCACCCCAAATAGATAATGCTGACAAATTTTTAAAGAGAATATCACCACTTCCAACTCTAGATCATGTGTTGGATAATTCTGCTCATGAACATTCAATTTCCTTGAAGCATAGGCAATGGATTTTTCATTTTACATCAACACACATCCCTGGACCTTCTTTGAAGCATCATTGAATAACACAAAAATTTCTCCACTTCTGGGTATTGTGAGCACGAGCACTGTGATAAGCCTCTTTTTTAACTCCTTAAATGTTTCTTCGCATTCATCACTCCAAGAAAACTTTCCTCCCTTCCAAGCTATAATGGTAAGAGGGTTATACAATCATTAGAAATTTCTCCTAAATCATTAATAATATCCAGCTAACCCCAAGAATCTACGGATATCCGTTACGGATGTTGGCCTCAGCCATCCCTCAATTGCATATTCTTTGTAGGGATTCAAAGATATCCCGTTGCTTGTGATGATATGTCCCATTAATGAGACCTCGTTCAACCAAAACTCACATTTGTTATACGTTTCATAAAGATTATCCTTCCTCAAGGTCTCTAGAATAGTTCTTAGATTCACCTCATGATACTCAATGGTTTTGGTGTATATTAGAATAACATCTATAAAGGCTACAAAAAATTTATCGAGGTAATCCCTAAATAATATTTTCATCAATTCCATTAAGATTTTTGGAGAATTACTTTGTCCGAAAGGAATTACTATGAATTCATAGTGCCCGTATATTTTACAAAAAGTAGTCCTATGGATATCTTTTTTCTTCACCCTTACTTGATAATATCCTGACTACAAATCCACCTTGGATAAGTATTGAGATCCACACAACTGATCGAACAAGTCATTAATTCGTGGGAGAGGATACTTCTTCTTTATCATGATTTTTTTAAGATGATGACAATCGATGAAAAGGCACATTGACCCATCCTTCTTCTTGATAAAGAGGACTGGTGCACCCCATGGTGAAGCACTTGGGCGTATAAACCCTTTATCAGATTCTCTTTTAGTTGTTTTTCTGCTCCCCAAGATCCACAACAGCCATTCTATAGAGAATCTTGGATATTGGCAAAAACCCATGTATAAGATCAATTAATAATTCAACATCTCTTCTAGAAGGAAGACCGGAAAATTCCTTAGAAAACACTTCAGCGAATTCCCTCACAATCGGCATGTATTCAAGGATGGTTGCCTCATTAGACTCAATCATCTGAGCCAGATATGTGTGCTCATAGGGCAGTAATATTCACGCTTGAGATGATGGAGCTAAAGAATATTCATCTTCCTCATTTCACTTGTATAGAATCGGGGGTTGATACTCCATATGGAGAGTGATTTTCCTCTCATGGAAATTACTATTGGATCTATATAAGGAAAGCCAATCCATGCCAAGAATTTATTCAAATTCCACCAGAGGGAGTATGACAAGGTTTTCTAAGAAATTTATTCCACAGATTATGACAGGGGAGGAGTTATAATCATGGGATGCAATGTTTTCCCCATATTCCATACTCACCGACATCTTTACTTCCATGATTTGTGGTACTTTTGGGATTGTTCTACTAAACTTTCGGGATATAAAGCGATGGGTAGAAATTGAATCAAAAAGTACATTCTCTATTCTTGAATGAATAACTAGCATAAGTGTCGCCACATTGTTATCGGGGTTCACTTCGGCATTAGTGATGAAAAAATCTCTCCCTTGTTATCTTGGAGGTTGTTGGTTTCCTTCGAAAACCCTTGGCATAGGTCACTAATTTATAATATTCCCTGGTTCTTTGAAGTTGATGTAATGAAATACCTGTTGATAGTCTAATGGAGTTTTCCTCTCCTCTATCACAGTGGTGGGTTTTTGTTCCCGACAATTAACAGCTAGGTGTCCTCTTCCACACCTAAAGAATTTCCTTGTCCCCTTCAGGCAATTTCCGGGGTGCTTCTTTACACACCTTTAGAAAGTGGGGTAATGGATTTTCATAGCACCATTGGATTTATCCATCAGAACACCAGAATTGAATTCCACCTTATGATTCTTATCCCCATGATACCCCTGAGTTTTGCTGATATCCATTTCAACCTTGAGGGAACATCGAACAATTTCCTCATAGTTATCGAAGTCACGGATTTCCAAGGCTTTTCGCAGGCTAGGTTTTAGTCCACCAAAGAAGCGGTTAACCTTTCATTCAGAGGTAACAATAAATCCATAAGCATATCGTGCAATCCTTTTAATGTTTGACTCGTACAATCTGAAATATTCATCATCTTTTTTCTTGAGGTAAAAGAATTCCCATTCCATCTTAAGCTGGAGGGTGCGCAGAAAATATATATCAAAAACCCTCTTACGAAAATCCTTCCATTCCATCACCTTGATATCCTCCTTAGGCTTCGTAGTATTGATCAACTTCCACCATTGATCAGCTTCACCCTCAATATGATAAGAATCCAATAGGACCTTCTCTTGTTCAGAACATTGAATGATGGAGAAGATCTTTTCAATGAAGTTGATTCATTATTCGGCGATTGAGGGATCAGATGGTCCATTAAAAGTAGGAGGACTTTTTATCATGAATCTCTCGAAAGTGATTTGCTCGTTCTTAGGGGGGTGAACGTTCCTCTTCACCCATGTTTATATTCAAAGCATGATTAAACTGAGAGAGAATCATGACAAAGTTCGTGATTCCCACTCCCATTGAATTGGGTATCTCATTAGAAAAGTCATCACATTGATCTTCACATCAGTTGTTAGCCAGAGTCCTCCTATTACTGAACATTAGCTAGAATAAAATGAATGTTAGGGGTAACACATAAAGGGTAATCCAAGGAAAAAATTTATGACTTATAAATAACATATATTTCCTTAACTTATGAATCCATAGGCATCAATCTATGGTATTAATGATCACATTTCTAACACATATTCTTAGGGTATTTCTTTAATTCCCTAAATAAGGATTCATACTAAGATTTTAAATTTACCAAAGCATATCCCTTTGTAGTGTCATAACCAAGAGTGCAACAAGGATGGTTTTAATGCACCTGTTCCCATTCGAGTCTATCTCAAAGTATTGTTTTTGGGTTTTAGCCTTAGGATACATATGTGCCAGAGCCAGATCTACCTGCTCCTATCGAGATAGGGATATATTTGGTTGATAAACCACTTAATCAATACTCACCAATAAATAGGGATGTTTTTATTATACATATTCTTGTCTATAAGTATTCACTTGGGTTTTCTAATCCGAATCCAAAAAATAACTAAACATATCCTCTGATACCAACTATGACAACCCAACTTTTATTGCAAACTTAAACATGATTGATTAAATAAACTCTTCAATTGATAAAACATGGAATATCGGGAGGTATATTGTATTTAGGGCTTAAGAACATTACATAACAACTTAAAACATGAAATACAACATCTTTATTGAAAACTTCCTTTACATGACCACTATATTCCCTCATACTTAGCGTTGCATTAGATAACCTGAGGACATGCATAAGAAAAGGGTGAGCTATAACACCCAGTAAGTGAATAAACAAGGAATAACTTGAGGAATACAATACATGATAGAAAATAGGAATATAAATAGAGCACAAGAGAAACATGAACATAAAGGCATGATAAAGCATGATAATCTTAACATTGAAATGTGGCTACGACACTTAACATGGAATTAGCATGAGCCAATGCTCATTGGACATGGAGCATTAGTAAACCCTCATTGCACATGAAGCAAGAGTAAAACATCATTGCCCTTAAATTATAATGATTAAACACCAAGTTCACATGATGTATCATGATACTATACTTTACCCAATGCATTGAAGCACTATCAGGGTGCACCCTTCTTAAACATTTCCTCTCATGCATAAGTGTGCCTAATGGATCATATAACATGGAATCAATCAAAATCAAAAGTTATTACACGATTAAATAATATGAAATAATTACATTAAAGTACCATTAAATATGTATATGTGCATAAAGGTGAATACCCTTGATAGAGACATGGGTATGGTATTCACTACACAATGATCTTGGCTTGAAAAAACGTGGTGCAATTTCCGCAGCATAACGGCAAGACATAAGGATTCATGAAAATGGTTAATGAGAGAGAAAAGGGAACCTCGTCATATTTACATTAAATGTAAATTAATGGTTTCATATAGATACATTTTCCAACAAATGTAATGGAATTTAGATGCATAATACAAAATAATTACTTGGATGTAAAAGAGGAGAGGGACAACCCTCATGGAATTTTGACATGGTAACAGGTGTACATGGGAGGCATTTATGAGAGAGAAATGGGTATCCCATAATCAAAAAATAAATTTTTAAGTATGTGGAATTGGAAAATCATACCCTAACATTTGTAATTTAAAACAAAAGGTCATAACAACTTAAATAAATTTGGACAAAAATGAGAAAGGAAGAAATCCCTTACTTGGAAGTGTCCTTCCAAAGGCTTGGGAGAGGCTGGAGAGAGGCTTATTGGGATCTTGGCGCACCTTGGGAGGATTCTAGAGAGATTATGATGGAGGTTTTACAAACTCAAAATGCTTTTAGTAATGAGAAAGTGGGAGCTTGGGTGAATTTATATAGGAAAGGAGAGGGAATTCTTTATTATTTAGGTTTGGGTCACCACACATTAAACTAATCAATACCACAAACAAGCCCATGGTTTTTGCCCATGGTTTTTGCTTAAGGATTGTCAAAAAAATATATTTTATAAGTCCAATTGTATATGTTCTTAAAATAATAGCGTTTCTTATGTGGAGGTGAGTCACACTCTCAAGGAAAACAATTTAAAAAGACAAAATATTTTATAAGCCTTGACGTGTCTACTAAAGCTTTGTAAAATAAATAAAAAAACCCAAAGTAACATTATTTTATTGATAAAATATATATATTCTGAAAAAAAAATGTTTATAGTATTTTATCACATCACTTTAGGGACGTTATGATGTCGTAAAACACATTATATATTTAAACGGTATTTAATTTTTAACCAAACATTCGACTATCTCAGAAAAATATGAAAATTTCACTGTTGGATAATTTCAACATCCTGATTCCAAATATAATATTCATTGTAACTAAATAATTTTCTAAATATGTGAAATTTTACTTTTGAAATAAAAATTCCCATTTATCGAAAATTCATGGGTTTTGACAAAATCTGCTTTCAAACCTTAATAAAAATTACAATAGAATTTATAAAATTATAAAATCATTTTTATTTAATAATAAGTAATTTAATAATAATAATAATAATTTATTAAAATATTATTTAATTGAAAAATCCATTAATTCATCAAAATAGATTTCCTGGTTGAAAATTAACTAAAAATACTATTTGCGCTTTAAAAACTATTTACAATGTAACTATAATAAAATGAATGTATATTCATTATTTTATACAACATAAATCACATAGTCATATTACTAAGGTCTTGTTACATAACCCCTTATAACACCCACATAAGACTGAAGTGTAAGGTGTGGGATAGTGACCAACTCTCGGGGTGGCTCAGATAACAACACTCATCTGATAATCTTTATTAACTTCCACTTCTCTCGTTGTTGGTTACGCTCAAGCTTAACGTGTTCAAGCATGGCTTGGGTATGGTCATGAGAGAAGTGAAATAATTCCACATCCTTTTTGAGCTCTAAAAAATGGGCTTCGTATGGGGAAAGTCTACGGGATGAGGTCATCGCTTCCTTTGTCTGAGTAAATTGGATTTGTTAAAGCCCTATATTTATACTAATCACATGATCACTGTTCAACAGATATATTAGAAACAGTCACAATTATTAATGGTGTTTTAAAATACAAAACATAAAACCAAATAAGTGAATATGTTTTACATAACCATAATAAGACATTTAAATAAACCAAGAGAAATTTTCATTAATGAATTTTTGGGTCGTTACAATTATTGTACCATGTGTTGTGGTTTTGATATTGGGTGACATATTGTTTTTATTATTCATTAAATATTTTCCATCATAATGACATATGTATTTAATAGTATTAATGTCATATTAAAAATATGGATGTTTTAAAAACAATGGTTTCATAAAGGTATATGTATTAAATTTGATTATATAATATGTGTTTCCCATTCCAAGTCTTATAATTTTTTCGTTCATTTTTTCTAGGAATCTCTTATATAATATGTTATTTATCTTATTATTTGTTTCGATATCTACTAATATGATTTGATGAATTTTATATTTGATTTTTTTTAATTAATATTATAATTATGGTATTTATTTTTCTTTTTAATATAACATTTTTTCTGTAATAGAATGGATATAAGATGGATGGATCATACAGATCAAATTTCAACTGAGTATCAAAATAATTTATATATTTTTTTACATTTTCATTTAACAATGCTTAAAATAGAGTTAATACAAAAATTCCATGTTATAATTGTGTTGTGTGACCATGGTTATGTCAGGAATAAATTAGGTACCATATCATAAAATATTGAATTCAAAAAACTATTATGTATGGTATCATAATGAAGAGGTGATATAATTTTATATTACTTGGGAATGGAAAGAAATAAGTGTAGTGAAGAGTTTGATATTTGATCAGTTTCCATCAGTAAATCATCATGTGATAGATAATATTATAGTGAAAGAATACCATGATATCAATACTAGTGATTAAAATAATAATGATAATGAATTTGAGAGAGTGAAAAAATTAATGAATGATTCCAGAAATAATGTATATAAAGAATGTACTGAAATTAAAATTTTGAGATTTTTAATGTGGCTATATGAGGGAAAAACATGTATGAAATTTATAATACCTCCATTGATTATATTATTACATATTAAAGGAATTTCTTTCTAATGGTTTAGATATTAACTCAAATCATTATACGGCATGGAAGTTATTTTAGTATCATGGATTTTCTATTAATAAGAATCATACATGTGTGAAATATTATAGTTTATTTTGGGATGAAATTGTATAACTTAATGGTTGTAAAAAATATTGAACATATCAATGAAAAGAAAAGGTAGATAGAGCACCATCTCATATTCTACTAAAAGTCATATGTCACTTTCTATTGATTCTTAGACTTAAAATCTATTCATGTCTATATAAATCATAACAAGTTTGTGAAGGAATGTGGCTGAGATTATAATAGATAATGATAGGTTAGTTCATCCTAGAGATGGATTATCACAAAATATATTTGATGAAAAACATATTTATTTTGTATTTGAGGTTCATAATTCCATGTTGGGTCAATTATTTGATGGTTTTAATCTCTTTGGGTATATTTTTACCTCTCACGTCATGTGGTAGTTTTTATTCATGTTAATAATCTTCCTCCATGGATGTGTATGAAAAAAACATCCAATTTCATGATTATACTAATATCTAAAACTTCTGATCTTTGAAATCATATTGACGTCCACTTGTAACCTTTAATAAAATAGTTGAATTAGTTTTGGGATATGGGTGTCCACACATTTGATGATTCTTAAAAAAATATTATATATGTGTGTTTCCCTTCTATGGAATATAAAATATTTTCCTACTTATGAAATGTTTTATGGTAGGAGAATGAATAAAAAATTATCATGTTCAATTTTAATGAAGAATTCATGATCTAGAATACTTAAATATTTTCAAATTTTTAGATTAACAAGGAATCAATGATTCTTTATAATGGATCTTTAGAACTAGAATAATATCCAGAGGTTTGATAATATTTTTGACACTGAATGGACACCTAAAAGTATATAAGGACCTGATGTGATTAATGAATTGAAATATGTCAGTTCATCATTTGGTAAAGGAAATAGGAAATCTAAAAAGAGTAAAAACGATAACACTGAATTCACTTAAAATTTCAAAAAAGAAAATTATATTTTTTGAGTGTCCATATTTGTCAACCAATTTCTTACCTCATTGATTTGACATGATTCACATTGAGAAAAATATATGTGAAATATTGCTTTGAATTTTTATAAATATCAATGGAAAGACCCAATATTAATTATGATCATAGAAGGACTTTTTGGGTTTTGGTGTACAAAAAAACTACATTATAAATGTATTAGTAAAAAAATGGAATGTTACATATGCTTCTGATCTGGTGAAATATTTAGAGAAAAAATCGATTTGTGGATAAATTGGATAATATCATGGTTATTAATGTATATTCATGAAACATATCTAAATGAGTCAACAAAATGGAATTGAAACTAAAATCCCTAAAAACTCATTATTATCACATCCTTATTCATGAATTTATTATAATTGAAATGGGGAATTTACTATCCAATAATGTATGGGTGATGATCATTTAATTGTTCCATTTTTTTAGTGTATTTTTTTAAAAGGATATCCAAGTCCGTCTTGAAAAAAATAAAGCTGGAGGAGACAATAATTTTGTTTAAGTTTGAGAAATTTTTTCCTCCATCAATTTTCACTTGCGTTATGCATTTAAAAGTTCATATTCTAACTGAAAATCTTCTTTGGGGACCTCTTTATTTTTAGTAGATGTATGGTAATGAAATAAATATGTATAAAATGAAATCTAATGTTCAGATCAATAATCACCCTAAATTTTCCATTGTTAGAGGTTATCTACATCAATAATGTATAGATATTTATTCAATGTATTTTTATTAAGTGATCACAAGACATAATCGGCCAATGAAAAATGAAGCTGAGAAGTATGGGGAAATTTGTAGCGACCCAACCTTTTCTTACATTACTATTACATCATTTCAAAGATAAACAACATTATAGTATTACACATGGAGGATCCAGAGGTTTAGTGTCTTGGGAAAACTAGGACCACACATAACAAGTAAAACATCAAGCATAAAAATTCATTTAATCTATTCTTCTATAGCTTCTTAGTAGCACTTGTCCTCTCCTTAGTACATGTAGCCACCTGAGGATATAAATCAAAAGGGGTGAGCTAAAAGCCCAGTAAGAGGATAGACAAGAACAACATAGCATGGGGTGAGCATAATCATGACATAGAAAGAAGATCTTGAACATGAGAGGAGCATAAACAATAAACTTGAAATGTGGCAAAGAATAAAAAATTAAACATCATGTCTTAGTGGTTAACTACCACACATACTTGTGAACAAATCTAGAATCATGTTCATGCATAATTTCACATTTACTCATGGAATTCATCACTTTACCCAATGCATTGGAGCGCTATATAATTCTAGGCGCACCCGTCACATCATAACATTATCATTATCATGCTTGCCACATAGAACACATATCAAACATGTACATAAATAACCCATGGAAAGGAATGGGTTTCATCTCATAATAACACATTCATAAGCTTTGGGTTCCCAAAAGAAAGAGGGAACAACATACTTGATATAAGAACCAGCAACCTTGAATGAGAGGTAAAAGGTGAGATCTTGAAAGAAGAGTTCTTTTGGAAAACATTTTAATGGACATAAAAACCAGTGAAAAACATGTATATCCCAAAAAAGTCAAGTAAATGATGAACAAAAGGCCTTTGAGGAGTAAACATATCAAAAATGGAGTGAAAGAGGGAGAACACGAAGGAAGAAAATTGGGTTCGAGATTTCCCCTTACATTATACTCGAATTCCTCCTTCTCTTTAATGTCTTGTATAATGACATTATATTCATTAATTATAAATTCAAGAACCTTTTATACATTAATAGGGTTCATTATGGTTTCATTATGTTACATTATGTTCCTTTGGATGACTTATAGAGTTTAAAAACATTATTCGGTGATGTTCGTTTTTATGGTTTTCTTGAGTGGTCCACTTGTATTCTTAAATTGATGTTTGGGTAGATCATGGGTAAACATACAGAACTGATATTACATGTAATTAATGATATTACAGAAGCTTGAATGATTTTATAATGAGTTATATTAGATCCATGTGGCCGAATCATTAGATAAGAATTAAATGATGATTATTTGGGCTAATTTGAGCGGTTTTTGGATCACAACCAACTCATTTTAACTTTTCACTTAGTAGTATGGCCATAGGATATTTACAGAACATAAAATAGAACATAATACATATAAAAAATTCTGGTTCAACCATAAAAATGGTTTCATGACCAGATTGAAGTTATAAATGGAAAAAAGAGAGCATGTTGTTTTTGAAGGTGATAAATTATCACCACATGAACAACGTTCTCTTTAATAAAATAAAAGGAAGGGGGAAAGGGTGTGGGGTGATATAATATAACATTAGAATCATAATATTACAGTATATATATAATACTGGATTTACAGAACAATTTGGATGAAGATAGGTAGGGAGATATCAAGAAAGGAACTTGAACTTGAAAGGAAATTAAAGGAGAGAGAGACAGAAATTACCTTTAGAATCCTCCTCTTAAGAATCTCCTTAAAGGCCTAAGCATGGTCTTTTGATGTGACCAGAAGCTCTTGGATGTGGGGGAGGGGCTAGGGAAGGTGTTTGGACAGAGTTTAGAGAAGGCTTGGAGCTTGAGAGGTGTGAGGAAAAGAGGGAGTGAAGGGTGGCTTTTATAGTGGAGGGGAGAGGGGTTTCATTAATATAAAATTGATTAGTTTCTTAATTTCACCTAAGGCAAGGAATAGTGAGTCTTGGATGACTAAGAATAGTAAATTTGACTGGTAAATTCGGTATTTGGGTGCTTACATCAATTGTGATGTCAGGAATAGTGGGTTTTAATTAAAATGTATTTATATGATAAATTAATGTATTCTACTATTCATCAAAAATTCAAGTTTCTCAAAAAAATCCCAAAATATTACCCCAACCATTTTTCGACGTTTAGAATACAAAAATGAAGTCCATTTTTCAAATATAATTTTCTAAATATTATTAATTTAGTATTTAATTAAAATCATAATTTACTTAAAAATACAGTTTTTAAAATTAAAACTGATTTTGAAATTCATTCAAAAATTACTTAGGGTCTTATAAAATTATCTAAAAAATATTAGACATTGATTCAATAATTTATGAATATATTTATGGAAAATAAATATTCTTTTAAATTAGTTAATTATAATTAATTATTTATGACTTATAAAATACCAAAAATGTTTACTAAGGTCAAATTATTACTTTCTATGATGTCTAATTTTTTTTTATTATTCATAGGTAATGTTACTCCTATTTACTATTCATAAGGGTCATATTACTATTCATAAGGGTAGGTTACTATTCATAAGGGTATGTTACTATTCACCAAAAATTAATTTTGTTTCATTGGACTCCAAAAACTATCTTGAACACAACCGTGAATGTTGGATTTTTTAAATTCCAAACATTGGGGTGACAAAATTATGTTTAAAGGTCACTTATCACTTAGTAGTTCATTATTTTGTGTTTTTATGACATAGATATAAGAAGGGAATTTTCCATTGAAAAACTTTGGGTCGTTACATTCTTCCCCCCTTAAGAAATTTCGCCCCTGAAATTTCACTTTACACAAATAGGTGAGGGTACTTCTCCTTCATTGCCTCTTCCGGTTCCCAAGTTGCTTCCTCAAACTTTTGGTTCCTCCACAACACTTTGACAAGGCGGGTTGTCTTGTTGCGTAGAACCTTTTCACTTCGGTCCAAAAATTTTACCGGCTGCTCCTCATAGGAGAGATCATCCTCCAGCTATACCACCTCTGAGTTTAGTACATGTGAGGGGTCTGGTATGTACTTCCTTAGTAGTGATACATGAAACACATCATGAACTTGAGCCATATTCGGTGGATGTGCCATACGATAGGCCACGGCTCCTATACGATCAAGGATCTCAAAGGGTCCAATGTACCTTGGGCTTAGCTTCCCTTTCTTCCCAAATCTCATGACTCTCTTCCATGGAGATATTCGAAGGAAGACTTTATCCCCAACGTCGAACTCCAATTCCCTTCGACGATTGTCAGCATAGCTCTTTTTCCGACTTTGAGCAGCTTTGATGTGTTTATGGATGACTTGAACCTTCTCTGTCATCTCTTGAACAAGATCGGGACCAAGTAGTTTTCGTTCTCCAACTTCATCCCAACAGGTTGGCGTTCTACATCGCTTCCCATAACGAGCTTCATACGGAGCCATCAGAATACTCGAGTGGAAGCTATTGTTGTATGAGAACTCAACCAATGGAAGATGCTGATCCCAACCACCTTTTAATTCTAGAGAGTAGGATCTTCGCATATCTTCAAGTGTCTGAATAGTCCTTTTAGACTGGCCATCAGTTTGGGGGTGACAGGCCGTGCTGAAATTTAATTCAGTACTCAAAGCATGTTGAAGGCTCCTCCAGAATTTAGAAGTGATCCTTGGATCATGGTTAGAGACAATCGAGAGTGGAACACCGTGCAATCTCACTACTTCCTTCACATATATCCTTGCAAGTTGTTCAAGTGAGAGGTCTTCCCGAATAACGATAAAATGGGCAATCTTGGTGAGTCGGTCAACCACAACCCATATCGCATTATTTCTTCTTGACGTTTTCGGGAGACCCATGACAAAGTCCATAGTAACATTTTCCCATTTCCACATGGGTATAGGCAAAGGCTGCATTATACCTTTGGACTTTTGCCGCTCTGCTTTAACTTTCTGACATACCAAGCACCTTGATATATACTCCGCAATCTCCTTCTTCATGTTATCCCACCAGAAGTGCTCTCGGAGATCAGGATACATCTTCGTACTTCCAGGATGAATAGAGAAAGTTGAGCTATGTGCATTATCCCGTAGCTCCTTCTTTATTCCGGGTGATGAAGGCACACAAAGCCGCGTTCCAAACCGAATCACACCATCATCGTCGATATGGAACTCTTGTAGCTTCCCTTCCTTTACTGCATTTACCCTCTTTTGTATCTCCACATCATCCCTTTGTGCTTCCTTAATCTTCTGTTGGATGGATGGTTGCGCAATCATTTGGGAAAGGTTGTATGTATCCCCTACCCTTACGATTCCAAAATCCATCCTTTGCATATCCAAGAAGATAGGGTCTTTCTCAATCCTCAACATGGATAGAGTATTAGGTTCTTTCCTGCTTAGAGCATCAGCTACCTTGTTCGCCTTTCCAGGATGATAGTGAATAGATCAATCGTAATCCTTGATTAGCTCTAACCATCTCCTTTGACGCATGTTGAGCTCCTTTTGTGTGAATATATACTTTAGGCTCTTGTGGTTGGTGTATATGTCACACTTCTCACCAGAAAGGTAAGGCCGCCAGATTTTCAAGGCAAAAATCACGGCTGCCAGCTCTAGATCATGCGTCGGGTAGTTCTGCTCATGGATCTTCAACTGTCGTGAGGTGTAGGCTATCACATTATCATTTTTCATGAGTACACAACCCAAGCCTTTCTTTGAAGCATCACTGTATATCACAAAACTTTCTCCACTTTTCGGTAGTGTGAGTACAGGTGTAGTGATTAGCCTTCTCTTTAGCTCCTTGAAGCTTCCCTCACATTCATCCGTCCAGACATACTTTACCCCTTTCCTTGTTAACTTAGTTAGCAGGCTTGACAATCGTGAGAAGTTTCTCACAAAACGTCAGTAGTACCCAGCTAATCCATGAAAACTACGGATTTCTGTGACCCTAGAGGGCTTGGGCCATTCTTCAATCGCCTTTGCCTTTGAAGGGTCCACAAAAATTCCCTCGCTTGTGATCACATGTCCCAAGAACGTGACTTGATTCATCCAAAAGTCACACTTGATTAACTTGGCGTACAACTTCTCCTTTCTCAATGTCGCCAACACAAGTCTTAGATGTTCTTCATGTTCCTCCTTTCTCTTGGAGTAGATGAGAATATCATCAATAAACACTACCACAAATTTGTCGAGGTAATGTCTAAAGACTCTATTCACCAAATCCATGAAGATTGCAGGGGCATTAGTAAGTCCGAAGGGCATCACCAAAAACTCATAGTGCCCATACCTTGTACAGAAGGCAGTCTTCTGAATATCTTCCTTCTTCACCTTTACTTGATGATATCCAGAATGAAGATCCACCTTTGAGAAGTATTGAGATCCTCTTAACTGGTCGAACAAGTCATCAATCCTTGGGGGAGGATACTTGTTCTTTATGGTGATCTTGTTGAGTTCCCGAAAATCGATACACAGCCGCATGGTACCATCCTTCTTCTTCACAAAGAGCACTGGCGCACCCCAAGGTGATGCACTAGGGCGTATGAACCCTTTGTCTAAATGCTCTTGCAGCGGCTTCTTTAACTCCTCCAGATCGATAGGAGACATCCTGTAGGGTCACTTCGAGATAGGAGTAGCTCCGGGTAAGAGTTCAATTGAGAACTCTACCTCACGATCCGGGGGAATTCCGGGTAACTCTTCGGGAAATACATCGCCGTATTCCCTTACGATAGGAATTTCACCAAGGTTGGAACTTTACTTCGACTAAAACATTTGGGTGAGGTATTCTTCTTCATAGGGAATCATCACCCACACCATTGAAGGATTTCTCAAAGGAGATTCATGATCTTCCTTGCATTTGTAGAGGAGCATGGGATGGTTCGGAATATGAAAATATATTTCCTTTTCCCGACAGTTGATATGTGCTCTATATAACGAGAGACAATCCATTCCCATTATAGCGTCGAATTCCACCAAGGGAAGTATTACGAGATTTTCTAGAAGAATCTTCCCACACACGTCAACAGGAGAAGAATCAAACACTTGGGTTGCAATGATTGCACCACTTGGTGTTTTTACAGATATCTCTACTTAAAGGTTTCGGGGCTTCAATTCTATAGTTCTAGCAAACTTGCAAGATATAAAGGAATGCGTAGAACCAGAATAAAATAAGAATTTTTCCATTCTTCAGTGAATAGGAAGTGTACCTTGTACGACTTCAATATCATGTTCCACCTCCGCAGTAGTGATGGAATAAGCCTTCCCTTGTTCCTTTGGCTTTGGTGGTTGTTGGCGCTGATTACCCTCGAGAGCCTGAGGTTTAGTGCACTGGTTTGAATAGTGCCCTAGCTCCTTACAATTATAGCATTGAACCATGAGTGGTTCTCTCCTTTCATCGGCTACATTATCCTTCATTTTCATGTCTCTTCGACACTCGTGAGCTAGGTGTCCTTCTTTACCACACTTGAAGCATTTCCCCGTCCCTTTGAGGCAGTTCCCATTGTTCAACTTCCCACATTTTTGGCATGTGGGTCGTTGTGTTTTCTTCCCATCTTTATCACTAGATCCACCATCTTGAAACTCTATCTTTATTTTCTTATCACCATAGCCATGGGACCATTATCCAAACTCCATCTCCACTTTGAGATCACACCGAACAACATCTTCATAACTCCCAAAGTCCCGAATTGCAAGAGCTTTTCGAAGATGTGGTTTTAATCCACTAAATAATCTATCAGTTTTTCTATCATTGTTGATAACAAAACCCGAATCATACCTTGCGAACCTTGTGAAATTTTCTTCATAGGTTTTGATAGATTATCCTTCTTTTTTCTTGAGCTCTATGAATTCTCTCTCCATCTTCGTGCGAAGAGTTCGTGGGAAGTACTTATTAAGAAACATTATCTTAAAGTCTTCCCATTCCATCTCTTCAATTTCATCCCTTGGCTTGGTGTTCTTAATCAAAGCCCACCATTGATCAGCTTCTCCATCTAGACGATAAATGGCTAGAGTCACCATCTCCGTCTCGGAACAGTGAAGAACAGAAAAGATCTTCTCCATGGAGTTGACCCACTGTTCTGCAACTAGTGGATCCGAAGATCCACAAAACGTCGGTGGTCGTTGCGCATAAAACATTCGATAGCTAGCTTCTCCCTCTTTTCTGAAGGAGGACATTCCCCATTATTATGGTTATTATTCACAACCCGGGATAATTGGGTAAGCATCTCCATGAAGTTTTGAACTCCACCTCCAAAATCATTGGGGATGTCGTTCGAGAAATTGCTGCATTGGCCTTCGCAAGAGTTGTTGGCCTGATTTCTCCTGGTACCCACCATTTTCTAAAATAGAAAAGGTTAGAACAAAACATAAGTAAACAAGTCATGAATAACTTATTCATTTAACCAAAAATATAACATATGGGATCCCTAGGTAAATATCCTTGTGTCAATATTTGTACTCAGTCTCATGCTAGAGGTTTTCTTTAGGGTTCACTAATCCTAATTCCCAAATTAACTAAACCTTTCCTTTGATACCCACTGTAGCGACCCGACATTTTCTTACATTACTATTACATCATTTCAAAGATAAACAACATAATAGTATTACACATGGAGGATCCAGAGGTTTAGTGTCTTGGGCAAACTAGGACTACACATAAAAAGTACAACATGAAGCATAAAAATTCATTTAATCTCTTCTTCTATAGCTTCTTAGTAGCACTTGTACTCTCCTTAGTACATGTAGCCACCTAAGGATATACATCAAAAGGGGTGAGCTAAAAGCCCAGTAAGAGGATAGACAAGAACAACATAGCATGGGGTGAGCATAATCATGACATAGAAAGAAGATCTTGAACATGAGAGGAGCATAAACAATAAACTTGAAATGTGGAAAATCATAAAAAATGAAACATCATGTCTTAGTGGTTAACTACCACACATACTTGTGAACAAATTTATCATCATGTTCACACATAATTTCTCATTTATTCATGAGATTCATCACTTTACCCAATTCATTGGAGCGCTGTATAATTCTGGGCGCATCCGTCACATCATAACATTATCATTATCATGATTTCCACATAGAACACATATCAAACATGTACATAAATAAACCATGGAAAGGAATGGGTTTCATCTCATAATAACACATTCATAAGCTTTGGGTTCCCAAAAGAAAGAGGGAACAACATACTTGATATAAGAACCATCAACCTTGAATGAGAGGTAAAAGGTGAGATCTTGAAAGAAGAGTTCTTTTGGAAAACATTTTAATGGACATAAAAACCAGTGAAAAACATGTATATCCCAGAAAAGTCAAGTAAATGATGAACAAAAGACCTTTGAGGAGTAACCATATCAAAAATGGAGTGAAAGAGGGAGAACCCGAAGGAAGAAAATTGGGTTCGAGATTTCCCCTTACCTTGTACTCGAATGCCTCCTTCTCTTTAATATCCAGTATAATGACATTATATTCATTAATTAGAAATTCAAGAACCTTTTATACATTAATAGGGTTCATTCTGGTTTCATTATGTTACATTATGTTCCTTTGGATGACTTATAGAGTTTAAAAACATTATTCGGGGATGTTCGTTTTTATGGTTTTCTTGAGAGGTCCACTTGTATTCTTAAATTGATGTTTGGGTAGATCATGGGTAAACATACAGAACTGATATTACATGTAATTAATGATATTAAAAAATCTTGAATGATTTTATAATGAGTTATATTAGATCCATGTGGCCGAATCATTAGATAAGAATTAAATGAAGATTATTTGGGCAAATTTGAGCGGTTTTTGGATCACAACCAACTCATTTTAACTTTTCACTTTGTAGTATGGCCATAGGTTATTTACAGAACATAAAATAGAAAATAATACATATAAAACATTCGGTTTCAACCATAAAAATGGTTTCATGACCATATTGAAGGTATAAATGGAAAAAAGAGAGCATGTTGTTTTTGAAGGTGATAAATTATCACCACATGAACAACGTTCTCTTTAATAAAATAAAAGGAAGGGGGAAAGGGTGTGGGGTGATATAATATAACATTAGAATCAGAATATTATAGTATATATATAATACTGGATTTACAGAACAATTTGGATGAAGATAGGTAGGGAGAGATCAAGAAAGGAACTTGAACTTGAAAGGAAATTAAAGGAGAGAGGGAGAGAAATTACCTTTAGAATCCTCCTCTTAAGAATCTCCTTAAAGGCCTAAGCTTGGTCTTTTGATGATACCAGAAGCTCTTGGACGTGGGGGAGGGGATAGGGAAGGTGTTTGGCTAGAGGTTAGAGAAGGCTTGGAGCTTGAGAGGTGTGAGGAAGGGAGGGAGTGAAGGGTGGCTTTTATAGTGGAGGGGAGAGGGGTTTCCTTAATATAAAATTGATTAGATTATTAATTTCACCTAAGATGAGGAATGGTGAGTCTTGGATGACTAAGAATAGTAAATTTGACTTGTGAATTCTGGATTTGGGTGCTTACATCACTTGTGATGTCAGGAATAGTGGGTTTTAATTAAAATGTATCTATATGATAAATTAATGTATTCTACTATTCATCAAAAATTCAAGTATCTCAGAAAAATCCCAAAATTTTACCCCAACCATTTTTCGACGTGTAGAATCTAAAAATGAATTCCATTTTTCAAAAATAATTTTCTAAATATTATTAATTTAATATTTAATTAAAATCATAATTTACTTAAAAATACAGTTTTTAAAATTAAAACTGATTTTGCAATTCTTTCAAAAATTACTTAGGGTCTTATAAAATTATCTAAAAACTATTAGACATTGATTCAATAATTGATGAATATATTTCCGGAAAATAAATGTTATTTTAAATTAATTAATTATAATTAATTATTTATGACTTATAAAATACCAAAAATGTGTACTAAGGTCAAATTATCACTTTCTATGATGTCTAATTTTTTTTATTATTCATAGGTAATGTTACTCCTATTTACTATTCCTAAGGGTCATATTACTATTCATAAGGGTAGGTTACTATTCATAAGGGTAGGTTACTATTCAGCAAAAATTATTTTTGTTTCATTGGACTCCAAAAACTATCTTGAACACAACCGTGAATGTTGGATTTTTAAAATTCCAAACATAGGGGTGACAAAATTATGTTTAAAGGTCATTTATCACTTAGTAGTTCATTATTTTTTGTTTTTATGACATAGATATAAGAAGGGAATTTTCCATTGAAAAACATTGGGTCGTTACATTCTTCCCCCCTTAAGAAATTTCGCCCCCGAAAATTCACTTTACACAAACAGGTGTGGGTAATTCTCCTTAATTGCCTCTTCCGGTTCCCAAGTTGCTTCCTCAAACTTTTGGTTCCTCCACAACACTTTGACCAGGCGGGTTGTCTTGTTGCATAGAACCTTTTCACTTCGGTCCAAAATTATTACCGGCTGCTCCTCATTGGAGAGATCATCCTCCAGCTGTACCACCTCTGAGTTTAGTACATGTGAGGGGTCCGGTATGTACTTCCTCAGTAGTGATACATGAAACACATCATGAACTTGAGTCATATTCGGTGGAAGTTCCAGACGATAGGCCACGACTCTTATACGATCAAGGATCTCAAAGGGTCCAATGTACCTTGGGCTTAGCTTCCCTTTCTTCCCAAATCTCATGACTCTCTTCCATGGAGATATTCGAAGGAAGACTTTATCACCAACGTCGAACACCAATTCCCTTTGACGATTTTCAGCATAGATCTTTTTCCGACTTTGAGCAGCTTTGATGTGTTTCTGGGTGACTTGAACCTTCTCTGTCATCTCTTGAACAAGATCAGGACCAAGTAGTTTTCGTTCTCCAACTTCATCCCAACAGGTTGGAGTTCTACATCACTTCCCATAAAGAGCTTCATACGGAGCCATCTGAATACTCGAGTGGAAGCTATTGTTGTATGAGAACTCAACCAATTGAAGATGATGATCCCAACCACCTTTGAATTCAAGAGACTAGGATCATAGTATATCTTCAAGTGTCTGAATAGTCCTTTAAGACTGGCCATCAGTTTGGGGGTGATAGGCCGTGCTGAAATTTAATTCAGTACTCAAAGCATGTTGAAGGCTCCTCCAGAATTTAGAAGTGAACCTTGGATCACGGTTAGAGACAATCGAGAGTGGAACACCGGGAAATCTCACTACTTCCTTCACATATATCCTTGCAAGTTATTCAAGTGACAGGTCTTCCCGAATAGCGATAAAATGGGCATTCTTGGTGAGTCGGTCAAGCATAACCCATATTGCATTATTTCTTCTTGATGTTTTCGGGAGACCCATGACAAAGTCCATAGTAACATTTTCCCATTTCCACATGGGTATAGGCAAAGGCTGCATCATACCTTTGGACTTTTGCCGCTCAGCTTTAACTTGCTGACATACCAAGCACCTTGACATATACTCCGCAATCTCCTTCTTCATGTTATCCCACCAGAAGTGTTCTCGGAGATCACGATACATCTTGGTACTTCCAGGACGAATAGAGAAAGTTGAGCTATGTGCATTATCCAATAGATCCTTCTTTATTCCAGGTGATTAAGGCACACAAACTGCGTTCCAAACCGAATCACACCATCATCGTCGATATGGAACTCTTGCAGCTTCCCTTCCTTTACTGCATTTACCCTCTTTTGTATCTCCACATCATCCCTTTGTGCTTCCTTAATCTTCTGTTGGATGGATGGTTGTGCAATCATTTGGTCATGGTAGGATGTATCCCCTGCCCTTACGATTCCCAAATCCATCCTTTGCATATCTAAGAAGATAGGGTCTTTCTCAATCCTCAACATGGATAGAGTAGCAGGTTCTTGCCTGCTTAGAGCATCAGCTACCTTGTTCGTCTTTCCAGGATGATAGTGAATAGAGCAATCATAATCCTTGATTAGCTCTAACCATCTCCTTTGACGCATCTTGAGCTCCTTTTGTGTGAATATATACTTTAGGCTCTTGTGGTCGGTGTATATGTCACACTTATCACCATAAAGGTAACGCCGCCTGATTTTCATGGCAAAAATCACGGCTACCAGCTCTAGATCATGCGTCGGGTAGTTCTGCTCATGGATATTCAACTGTCGTGAGGCGTAGGATATCACATTATAATTTTGCATGAGTACACAACCCAAGCCTTTCTTTGAATCATAACTGTATATCACAAAAATTTCTCCACTTTTCGGTAGTGTGAGTACAGGTGCAGTGATTAGCCTTCTCTTTAGCTCCTTGAAGCTTCCCTCACATTCATCCGTCCAGACATACTTTACCCCTTTCCTTGTTAACTTAGTTAGCGGGCTTGACAATCGTGAGTAGTTTCTCACAAAACGTCGGTAGTACCCAGCTAATCCAAGAAAACTACGGATTTCTGTGACACTAGAGGGCCTGGGCCATTCTTCAATCGCCTTTTTCTTTGAAGGGTCCACAGAAATTCCCTCTCTTGTGATCACATGTCCCAAGAACGTGACTTGATTCATCCAAAAGTCACACTTGCTGAACTTGGAGTACAACTTCTCCTTTCTCAATGTCGCCAACACAAGTCTTAGATGTTCTTCATGTTCCTCCTTTCTCTTGGAGTATATGAGAATATCATCGATAAACACTACCACAAATTTGTCGAGGTAATGTCTAAAGACTCTATTCATCAAATCCATGATGATTGCAGGGGCATTAGTAAGTCCGAAGGGCATCACCAAAAACTCATAGTGCCCATACCTTGTACGAAAGGCAGTCTTCAGAATATCTTCCTTCTTCACCTTTACTTGATGATATCCAGAACGAAGATCCACCTTTGAGAAGTATTGAGCTCTTCTTAACTGGTCGAACAAGTCATCAATCCTTGGGAGAGGATACTTGTTCTTTATGGTGATCTTATTGAGTTCCCGATAATCGATACACAGCCGCATGGTACCATCCTTCTTCTTCACAAAGTGCACTGGCACACCCCAAGATGATGCACTAGGGCGTATGAACCCTTTGTCCAAATGCTCTTGTAGCTGCTTCTTTAACTCCTCCAGTTCGATAGGAGCCATCCTGTAGTGGCACTTCGAGATAGGAGTAGCTTCGGGTATGAGTTCAATTGAGAACTCCACCTCCCGATCCGGGGGAATTCCGGGTAACTCTTCGGGAAATACATCGCCGTATTCCCTTACGATGGGAATTTCCTCAAGGTTGGAACTTTCCTTCGACTCAAACATTTGGGAGAGGTATGCTTCTTCATAGGGAATCATCACCCACACCATTGAAGGATTTCTCAAAGGAGATTCATGATCTTCCTTGCATTTGTAGAGGAGCATGGGATGGTTCAGAATATGAAAATATATTCCCTTTTCCCGACAGTTGATATTTGCTCAATATAACGAGAGCCAATCCATTCCCATTATAGCGTCAAATTCCACCAAGGGAAGTATTACGAGATTTTCCAGAAGAATCTTCCCACATACATCAACAGGAGAAGAATCAAACACTTGGGTTGCAATGATTGCACCACTTGGTGTTTTTACAGATATCTCTACTTTAAGGTTTCGGGGCTTCGATTCTATAGTTCTAGCAAACTTGCAAGATATAAAGGAATGCGTAGAACCAGAATCAAATAAGACTTTTGCCATTGTTGAGTGAATAGGAAGTGTACCTTATACGACTTCATTATCATGTTCCACCTCCGCAGTAGTGATGGCATAAGCCTTACCTTGTTCCTTTGGCTTTGGTGGTTGTTGGCGCTGATTACCCTCGAGAGCCCGAGGTTTAGTGCACTGGTTTGAATAGTGCCCTAGCTCCTTACAATTGTAGCATTGAACCACGAGTGGTTCTCTCCTTTCATCGGCTATATTATCCTTCCTGTTCATGTCTCTTCAACACTCGTGAGCTACGTGTCCTTATTTCCCACACTTGAAGCATTTCCCCATCCCTTTGAGGCAGTTCCCATTGTGCAACTTCCCACATTTTTGGCATGTGGGTCGTTGTGTTTTCTTCCCATCTGTATCACTAGATCCACCAGCTTGAAACTCTATCATTCTTTTCTTATCACCATAGCCATGGGACCATTCTCCAAACTCCATCTCCACTTTGAGAGCACACCGAACAACTTCTTCATAACTCCCAAAGTCTCAAATTGCAAGAGCTTTTCGAAGATGTGGTTTTAATCCACTAAAGAATCTATCAATTTGGTTATCATTGTTGATAACAAAACCCGAAGCATACCTTGCGAGCCTTGTGAAATTTGCTTTATATGTTGTGACAGATTCTCCTTCTTTTTTCTTGAGCTCTATGAATTCTCTCTCCATCTTCGTGCGAAGAGTTTTTGGGAAGTACTTATTAAGAAACATTATCTTAAAGTCTTCCCATTCCATCTCTTCAATTTCATCCCTTGGCTTGGTGTTCTTAATCAAAGCCCACCATTGATCAGCTTCTCCATCTGGACGATAAACGGCTAGAGTCACCTTCTCTGTCTCGGAACAGTGAAGAACAGAAAAGATAATCTCCATGGAGTTGACCCATTGTTCCGCAACTAGTGGATCAGAAGATCCACAAAACGTAGGGGGTCGTTGCCGCATAAAACATTCGATAGCTAGCTGCTCCCTCTTTGGTGAAGGAGGACATTCCCCATTATTAGGGTTATTATTCATAACCCGGGATAATTGGGTAAGCATCGCCATGAAGTTTTGAACTCCACCTCCAAAATCATTGGGGATGTCGTTCGGGCAATCGCTGCATTGGCCTTCGCAAGAGTTGTTGGCCTGATTTTTCCAGGTTCCCACCATTTTCTAAAATAGAAAAGGTTAGAACAAAACATAAGTAAACAAGTCATGAATAACTTATTCATTTAACCAAAAATATAACATATGGGATCCCTAGGTAAATATCCTTGTGTGAATATTTGTATTCATTCTCATGCTAGTGGTTTTCTTTGGGGTTCACTAATCCTAATTCCCAAATTAACTAAACCTTTCCTTTGATACCAACTGTAGCGACCCGACCTTTTCTTACATTACTATTTTATCATTTCAAAGATAAACAACATACTAGTATTACACATGGAGGATCCAGAGGTTTAGTGTCTTGGGCAAACTAGGACTACACATAACAAGTAAAACATCAAGCATAAAAATTCATTTAATATCTTCTTCTATAGCTTCTTAGTAGCACTTGTCCTCTCCTTAGTACATGTACCCACCTGAGGATATACATCAAAAGGGGTGAGCTAAAAGCCCAGTAATAGGATAGACAAGAACAACATAGCATGGGGTGATCATAATCATGACATAGAAAGAAGATCTTGAACATGAGAGGAGCATAAACAATAAAATTGAAATGTGGAAAAGAATAAAAAATGAAACATCATATCTTAGTGGTTAACTACCACACATACTTGTGAACAAAGCTAGCATCATGTTCATGCATAATTTCACATTTACTCATGAGATTAATCACTTTATCCAATGCATTGGAGCGCTATATAATTCCGGGCGCACCCGTCACATCATAACATTATCATTATCATGCTTCCCACATAGAACACATATCAAACATGAACATAAATAACCCATGGAAAGGAATGGGTTTCATATCATAATAACACATTCATAAGCGTTGGGTTCCCAAAAGAAAGAGGGAACAACATACTTGATATAAGAACCATCAACCTTGAATGAGAGGTGAAAGGTGAGATCTTGAAAGAAGAGTTCTTTTGGAAAACATTTTAATGGACATAAAAACCAGTGACAAACATGTATATCCCAGAAAAGTCAAGTAAATGATGAACAAAAGTCCTTTGAGGAGTAACCATATCAAAAATGGAGTGAAAGAGGGAGAACCCGAAGGAAGAAAATTGGGTTCGAGATTTCCCCTTACCTTGTACTCGAATGCCTCCTTCTCTTTAATGTCCTGTATAATGACATTATATTCATTAATTAGAAATTACAGAACCTTTTATACATTAATATGGTTTATTCTGGTTTCATTATGTTACATTATGTTCCTTTGGATGACTTATATAGTTTAAAAACATTATTCGGGGATGTTCGTTTTTATGGTTTTCTTGAGCGGTCCACTTGTATTCTTAAATTGATGTTTGGGTAGATCATGGGTAAACATCCAGAACTGATATTACAAGTAATTAATGATATTACAGAAGCATGAATGATTTTATAATGAGTTATATTAGATCCATGTGGCCGAATCATTAGATAAGAATTAAATGAAGATTATTTGGGCTAATTTGAGCGGTTTTTGGATCACAACCAACTCATTTTAACTTTTCACTTAGTAGTATGGCCATAGGTTATTTCCAGAACTTAAAATAGAACATAATACATATAAAAAATTCTGGTTCAACCATAAAAATGGTTTCATGACCATATTGAAGGTATAAATGGAAAAAAGAGAGCATGTTGTTTTTGAAGGTGATAAATTATCACCACATGAACAACGTTCTCTTTATTAAAATAAAAGGAAGGGGGAAAGGGTGTGGGGTGATATAATATAACATTAGAATCATAATATTAAAGTATATATATAATAATGGATTTACAGAACAATTTGGAAGAATATAGGTAGGGAGAGATCAAGAAAGGAACTTGAGCTTGAAAGGAAATTAAAGGAGAGAGAGAGAGAAATTACCTTTAGAATCCTCCTCTTAAGAATCTCCTTAAAGGCCTAAGCTTGGTCTTTTGATGAGACCAGAAGCTCTTGGAAGTGGGGGAGGGGATAGGGAAGGTGTTTTTCCAGAGTTTAGAGTAGGATTGGAGCTTGAGAGGTGTGAGGCAAAGAGGGAGTGAAGGGTGGCTTTTATAGTGGAGGGGAGAGGGGTTTCCTTAATATAAAATTGATTAGTTTATTAATTTCACCTAAGACAAGGAATAGTGAGTCTTGGATGACTAAGAATAGTAAATTGGACTTGTTAATTCTGGATTTGGGTGCTTACATCACTTGTGATGTCAGGAATAGTGGGTTTTAATTAAAATGTATTTATATTATAAATTAATGTATTCTACTATTCATAAAACATTCAAGTATATAAGAAAAATCCCAAAATTTTACCCCAACCATTTTTCGACGTGTAGAATCCAAAAATGAAGTCCATTTTTCAAAAATAATTTTCTAAATATTATTAATTTAATATTTAATTAAAATCATAATTTACTTAAAAATACAGTTTTTAAAATTAAAACTGATTTTGCAATTATTTCAAAAATTACTTAGGGTCTTATAAAATTATCTAAAAACTATTAGACATTGATTCAATAATTTATGAATATATTTCTAGAAAATAAATATTTTTTAAAATTAATTAATTATAATTAATTATTTATGACTTATAAAATACCAAAAATGTTTACTAAGGTCAAATTATCACTTTCTATGATGTCTAAATTTTTTTAATATTCATAGGTAATGTCACTCCTATTTACTATTCATAAGGTTCATATTACTATTCATAAGGGTAGGTTACTATTCATAAGGGTAGGTTACTATTCACCAAAAATTATTTTTGTTTCATTGGACTCCAAAAACTATCTTAAACACAACCGTGAATGTTGGATTTGTAAAATTCCAAACATAGGGGTGACAAAATAATGTTTAAAGGTCACTTATCACTTAGTAGTTCATTATTTTGTGTTTTTATGACATAGATATAAGAAGGGAATTTTCCATTGAAAAACTTTGGGTCGTTACAAAATTGATCCCTCATTTTCATCTCTTCCCTAAATAAGTGGAATTCATAAGTCATATACAATGGATACATTGATCATTGAAGAGTGGGATATGGAGCATATAATAGTCTTCTTTGAGTGTGTTTTTTTCTATGACTATATTAAGTATGTAATTTGAGTATTTATATTATATATCATAATATTTCATTTCAAACATACCTTAAACGTTTATTATCATTTTATGCAGGGAACATAAAAAAGTATAAGTAGAATTCATTGATCTTTTCCTTTGATAAGAATAAAGGATTTTTAAATCAATATTTTTCTTAATGGGTAGAATTCAAAGGGATGATAACTACTTTAATTAATATAAAATATAGATATTTATTTAGTCGTATTATTCATATATATTTCATGTATTGAAAAAAACTATATAATTCATCTATCAAGAGTTATGAGTGTTCTATTTAGGTCCTAATTCATTGGTTCATGAATCCAAATCTTTAACATCAATGGGTATAAATTTTTAATGACTAATAGAGTAGTGAATATGATAAGTCACCATGATGGAATTATGTAATGGAAACACTGAAATTTTATTCCAGAGCATCATATATTAGGACTGAATATGAAAATGTGTCATATTATGGACTTGTTGAGAAAATAATGTTATTGGATTAATAATTTCATGGTAAAGTCATTATTATGAAATGTAAATGGTTTGATTCAATGACACGACATGGTACACTTATTTATCATTGTGGATTCACAATTATTGACATGACTCACTTCCTGCATACTAATGAAGCATGTATTTTTGAATCTATGTAAATAAAGTGTTTCATGTAAAATAACATTTATGAAATGATTATAGTTTCATTATTGATGTAACCCCAAATCCTGTTTTTCATGATAGTGTGGAAAAATTTTACAGCATTTATGCCCCCATTGGTGTTGAAAAAAACAATATATTTGATGACTCAAATTTTCCAATTGGGAAAATTGATATTTAACCAAAATTAGTGGTGGGTGATATATTTAAGAAACCATATAAGTTCATAGATAATTCCATTTATCGCGATGTGGGTTTCATGGGATGGTAATACAAAATTAATTTAATTTTGATTTATTTTGGAATGATATTTTTTTATTGGTTCATTTCATTTCATTTAATTTTATTAACATCAAATTCTGAATACCTATTTTAAAATGGGTTTAAAAACATATATCTTGGTTTTAAATTATAGATGATAAAACAAGTTATGATATTTTTTGTGACATCATTGGCGTTTAAGTTGTATTAATAATTTTTATAAATTTTTTCTAAGAAATATAATTTTGATTTTATGCATATTATGAAATATATTAAATAAATTCAAAGGAATATACTATTTTATAACGATCTATGAATGCATGAACTAGGGTTGAATACTCTGGTTCCCTTACTGAGTATAATAATAGTAATTTTATTCATCTCCATTAAAATTTATATCATTTTATTATTCTTTATCAAAAATTATTTATGGACATTTATCTGAACCATAATTGAATTCTCCTCTGATTACTAGTATGGGTCTGAGCAGGGGTGCTCCTAGAGCTACACAGAGTACCTGTCGTACCTATTTAATCCTTGAACCACCAGTGGACATCCCATCTACCATATTTTTTTATCCTAAATATGATCATCCTTGTATGCTCTCACCCATGACTCAATCATCATATTATTTAGGATATACTTCTCATACCATGTCCATGATACCTCTAAGGATGTTTCCACCTATAGCATACTTATATCGTATGTTCTATCCTCATCCCTTCTATCCCTATTTTACCATGTCTACACCACCTCCATTTCCTCTTATCCATTTAGGATCTGATGAGCATGTTCCATCAGCTTCCACTCCACCACATTCAGTTTATCTGGTGTATGCATTGGAATAGGAACAACCTTTAGAGGTTACTAATCCAAAATATCCCACAGATCCATCAGATCCTAATGATCATCTTGGATTATGTTTTTTTATAAGTGTTTCAAATTATATCACATCATTTTTTCCGATTTTAATATGAATTAATTATAGTTTTTTCTTTTATCTTATTTGGTGGGATCATCTAATAGGAAATTTGTGTTCACCCATACGTGTGAATGATGGAATCATGAATCAAAAATAATGATAGATTACAATGAATACAAAAAAAAAGGATAGGTAAAAATATAAGATAGTGCAGAAGTTTTATGAAAACATTATCCAAGTATATTGATATCATTCTGGTGAGAGGAGTATCATAGAGGAATATTGGCAATGAAATCAAGAAGATATCATGGGGAGATAAATGGTTATGACAATTTGATAAATTATAATTTAGATTATCATTGTATTTAAATGAATTAACCTAGTCATTTTAACATTAGTTTAAATTTCCCAATTATGAAGATGCTAAGGTCTAATGGTTGATGGATCTTGGGGAGTTTTGGCGATCATATAATAATAGGTTAGATGTTGGTAGGAAGAGTAGATTCATCTGGGATTTAGAGGTTGAACCAATATTCATTGACTTTATAATAACAAAATACCATAAAATGATTTTATATTGGAAGATTAATGAATTTAAGATATTATAAATCATTAATGGTTTTTATTTAACATTTAATTCTTAATAATTTAATTTATTTTTTTTTCAAGATACATCAAAAAAAGAACAAGGATGTTATTATTTTTATGCAAAATTTTGGGAGAACTAGAATTTTTGGAGCATGAGAGGAACCATGTAATTTGATAAGAATAGAAATAATATTTTTATCTATAATACTACTTAATTCTAAGAGATTTATTTATTGAAGATAATATATGGGGGATCTGTCTATTAGATATGATTCAATATCTTTCATATTGAGGGTGAACTAAAAAAGAATATTCTAGATTTTATTAAATATTAAATAAGATTCCCAATAATCAAATTTCTTATTCCCAAAATTATAATAGTTCAACCAATGAGATACAAATATTTTTTTTATTTGGAATTATTTTTCCCTAGTTTTTTCAAAATTGGAGGCTTGTTTTTTAGGTCTAATTAACTATAATTTGGGAATAATTTTGGGAGCCAACACTTTTATAAATTATTTTATCCAATAATGATATTATTGGGACAAAATTATATTCTCTCTTTTAATTTATCATAGCTCAAATAGAGTTTCCGAGTTCATTATATTAAAATTTATTTATTTATGTTTCATTTAATAAATTGTAAAATTATTTTAATAAATAGTTTTCATGTAAAATATAAAATCATCCTTTATAAAATTTTCTATAGTCCAATCAAATAAATTTTACATTAATTAAATATAATTAACCCAACTTAAAGTGGTCATTTCATTTTATTATTCATTAAAATAATTATAAACTCATAAATAGTCATAATAAGGAATTAAACCTCAATAGAATACTCTCAAAACAACCCTAAAATAAACCCACATTGCTTAATGACTAATGGCTGAAAATGACACATTAATTTAGAAGGCTTGAAATTCTCAATGTAGTTATATTTGTGTGTAAAAATTTAAGTATTCTAATCATGAATCCATTTAATATAAGGTTTTAAATTCACCTTTAATCAAGAATTTATATCTTGAATTAATTCCTTGGATCCCTCCCTGTTGTTTTTACATAACTCTTCCAAATATGTTCAAATTTTAATTGAAATCCAAAAAAGTAGCAGCTTTCTTGAATTTAATTTAAATCCTCAAGGTTATGTAAATATAAAACTTCTATCATTGAAAAAATTTTCTTTGTTGAATTTATCATTCATCAATGAAGAAATTTGAGAAATTCTCAATTAAAAATAATTTTGTAAACAAATAACCTAAACTAAAATTAACCAATTGACATAGCAAAAGATGAACCAAACACCGTAGACAAAAAACCTAAATAACCAGACCCATATTAAAATTAATAACCCAAAAAAAACAATGAACAACTAATCAAATGACCTAATCAAAAACAAACTAATCACCAAACAAAAAAACTGAACCAAATGATGTAACCTGAAAAATACATAACCCAAAAATAAAACAAATGACCTAACCAAAAATAAACCAAATAAACTAACATAAAAAAGAGATAACCCAAAAATGAAAAAAATAAGTTAACATTAAAAACCTAACCCAAAATTATAGAAATGGCCAAACAAAAAATAAACCAAATAACCTAAACCAATGTAAACTATTTGATCTAACCAAAAAATGAATAAATTAATAAATAAATGAACAAAATATTACACAACCCTGAAATAAACCAAATGTCTTAACCTAAAATACACCAAAATGACCTAACTCAAATATGAGATAACAAAAAGATGTTCCAAATGACCGAACACAAAATGAAAAAAAAGTGAACAAAATAACATTTCCCAGAATAAACAAAATTATAAATCATAAAAATGAGTTAACCCAAAAATGTAGAAAATGGACTAACCCAATTCAACTATAATGACATAACTTAAAATGAACCAAGTGATTCAGACAAAGGAAAAAATGTCCAAATATGAAAAAATATAAAACTCAAAAATGAATCAAATGACATAACTCATTAATTAAAGATATACCCTCACCCAAAATGAATAAAATTAAGAAACCAAATAATTTAAAAAATACTCTAACCAATTGACCAAATGACTAAATGACCCAATTATGAAATAACATAAACAAAAAAAATAAACCAAATGACCAAAATTAAAAAATTAAAAAATTAAAAAATACTGTAAATCAAATATAATTGAATATAAATGAACATAAAAGAAGGATTTATATCATACCCATGTTTATCATGATAATTAGTATGTATTGATTATGTTATTCCACTATTATTAAATTTCTAATTAAATTTATATTTATCATTTAATGAAATAAGCATCAAATATTGAAAAGATTTTAAGGAAGTGAATATCTAAAAGTGACTGTTGTATGAGAGAGATGGTCATTACTCATTTTCCCACTTATAAGTGTATAATAGTACACTATTCTGGCTAGTGATGGTTGGATACCATGCGGTTAACCTATATGATTTCCCTTTATGAATGATATCATAATATCCAGTTAGTTTATAATTGGGAATAACTAATGTATAGAGAGAATTGAGTTAATTGATATGTTTTAATTTAGGAATTATATAATTTTATCTAGTTACATGCTTCTTAATTTTATTAATTTCCAAAACATTTAAATTTTAATTCATTATAGGTTTTTTTGAACCACTATTTTTCTTAAATTGGTTACTTTAGAAAGATTTTATCGTTATATTATTCAACTAACATAAATTCTTCCATAACCTTGCTTCCCATTTGATTTTGAACTTCACCTTATATCATGTAGATTCATTTCATTGCATCTAAATTTAATTTGATAATTAATGTTAATACCACATAGTTACTCACTACTATAATTTAATATAATTTGAGAAAGGTTTAAATTGATGTTAGTATATGGTTATTCTAAAATGCCTTCATAATCATTTTTTTGTCTACCAATTTTATATTATTCAATAAATTTCATTTATAGTAATCAACTTCATATGCATTAATCGACAATTAGAATTAATGTCTGTTTACCTCAAAAAAATATTTTTCTATAGTGGGAGGAAAAAGGATGCTAGTTATGTAAAAGCACATACACAAGAAATTATTTCAAGTATTTTCATTTATATTTCAATTTTTCATACATAATTCATAATTAAGAATATTTTTTGAATTTTCAACAGTGTTCCTTGAATGATCTCAATTTGAAAGAAGATGAAAATATTATCACAAATAATCAATTGAGATAGGAATTATTTTTTGAAGCATCATGGGAGAGTATGCTGTAGACCCAGGAAAAGCATCATATCCACTAATTATTGGCCCTCATTGAATGTCTCGCAAAGCTATCAAACCAACAAGCTACCAAACACTATATCATAAGAAACAAAGGCCAATAAATAGCAAATGTGGATTGTAAAATAAGTAATGTGGTCATTAAAAAATTCCTAGAATATATGAAAATTATATTTTCATGACTTCTGTCATAGGATTCTAATGTTTTTTATTCATTTATTTAAATAAAGATCTATTTATATGATGTATCAAGTTATGTCAATAAGGGTCCTAGTGGTTTTTGAGGTGATGATATTGGTGTTGGTGGTGGTGGTGATGATGATGATTTTTATACTCTAGGTGATGATACTGATATGTGTTTTGGTGATGATTATGATGACACCAGTTGTGACAAGGGAGATATTGATCCCCTCCATTTTTGATTTGATAGTAAATAGACATTAATGGATAATGTTTAATTAATAAAAAATATTGATGTTGTGTATTTTATATGAATGTTATAGTATTTTAAATGGAATTAAAACTATTGATAACCATATGGTTAAAATCTAAATATATAAAAAATTTACAACATTAATTGTGTATCATGTTTTTTAAATTATTTATACGATCTATGAGAAGTGTTGGATGGTGCTTCTATTTTTCATTAGAGGTATCAAGCTATTCCAAAAGGTCACAAAACCATTGATATACATCAATTTTGGACTAGAATCTATACCCACAATTTTAGGAACTATTGGTATAGATGTATACCCATGGTTTAAATCAAACCATGTATATTCAAAATTTTCAATGGTCTATACCAAAGGACTCCCTAAAATCATTTTTATTGCCCTATACCGACCCATATAACCCCATGGTTCATATAATCGTCAATATAGTAAAAACAATTGTTATGGGACCTATACCAACAATAATAAATCATTGGTATAGCTTAGTTTTCCAGTAGTGTTATCCATTGAATTTATTTCCTTTTCATATTCATGGGTTATTTAGTGAATATTAAGAAAACAAATTATAAACAAATAATGAATATTTGATAGTCAAGGTTCAACATATATTTATATATGAGAATCTAGCTGATTTAATGAATTTAATTCCATAATGTAACATTATATTAGTGTAGATGTATGTAATAATTTACCTATGACAATTATGACATGTTGTTTTGCTCATAAATTTTTTGTGGGGTATATTTGGATTGTTGAACCAATTAATTAGCCAAAGTAAAAACATTAATAATTTTTCCTTACCTATAAAGTGAATATATGGCCAAATTTGTGGGGTAATTCATTCCTAGTAATTTGAGAGTCTCTCCAAGTACCCTCTCAAGTTCAAGAGAGAGAGACGGAGGTTATGGGCATCATGTTCCATGCATTATCATCATGATCAGAGAAACAATGATCTCATCAGTGAATTGATGTATAAAGTACTTTATATTTCAGTTCCAGCACACAAATGTCAAATTTTGATGGTCTATAATGTTTCTTATGCATATGTATATGATCTAGAGGGATCTGGATTTAGTTCCTTTGAGCATTTACTGCTGAAAATTAGGAAAACATGATTTCAATCGAAACATGGAAGAGGAACAGTTTTGATTTTATATAGTGATTAAATTAAATCAAATTATATCTTTTGGATGTATGTTTTATATGATAAAGCTATATATGACATTACGAAATTGATTTCAAAATAAAAATATTTTATTTTTTTATTTTTTAGACTTTCATTATATACTTGGTACCAAAAACTTCCATAATAGAAACCACATGTTTATTTAAACCTAATATTACTAAATTTTAATTAAATAATTGAATATAGAATCATTATGGTCCCATAATTGTAGACATTGATTCAATATTATATTTTATGGCCTAGATATGGTCATCCAAATATTGATATATGCGTTTTTTTAGCAGTACTTTAAGGAACATAAATTTATTTAACCCATGTTGGTGGGTGGAGACATTTTCTTATGATTCCAAGTGTTCTTGCTAGGTATTGGTGGTTGGATTAGTATTTTCAGTGATTCTACATAATTCCACACTTTAGAGTTCTTTTTAAAAATTTCAAACTAGTATATCAAATAGGCTTTCAAAGATTTAAAGAATAAAAAACAAATAAAGGGGGGAATCCCACCACTATGGGATAAAAAAATATATCTTATTGTGGTTGCTAAAGTACCATGATGAAATTATCGTAGGCACTCAAAATGAGATATTCTTTTTTATATGAATCATTCTAGTTGTAATACTTATCTTAAATAAAATTATTTAAAATGATGTGGAGGCTTTGTTACCCTTTTCCCCTCCGCCACAACCCCACGAAACATGCAGGGAACTAACTATCGGTGGACCTGGAAGTCCAAATGTGTTTTCCTAATCCAAAGTGTGCTGGTTCAGGCCCTAACTGCCACGTGTGGCCCGATTCGGGCCCACAAATGACCTAAACCCCATTTTTAGGGTTTTCTAAGCCACCTCGATGCTTAAATTGTTTTTTAAAATAATAAATATGTAAATAATTTTGAAATGAATTGAATTTTATTTTTGGATCATGTGAAAAGTATTTTTTGAATTAGAATTGGTTGAATATATTTTAATTCTTTTTAATTTCCCACTAGTAAAATTAATTCTTAATTTAATTTTATTTCTCATTTATCTTCAGCATCATCCAACCCATGTTTGTCTGTAAGTAAATTTTTAATTTATTTGTAAAAATATTATGATGACTATAATAATTAATTAGTAAATAATGGACCATGAATTATCACTATCCCACATTATATTTATAATATAATTCTCATCCATTAGAATTATTCTACATGTATTTTAACATTTTGGAATATTTGAGCATAATTTCAAGGATGATGTAAGAGGTGGACCACAACAAGTTTTCACCGCATTCCAAAAGATAAATGGATACACTAGATAGGGGAGTAAGTTGTGACATGAGTCAAACATGACTTAGGTATTACTCTATAGGTTCATGTTTGATCTATTAATGCTCAATAGATCAACCAATATAAAATTATCAAGATTACTCATGTTATTTATTTATAAAATAATAGTTTATTATTATTTTGTGAATGTTATGGTTTATGTCATCACACAGAATTCTATCGATGCATGAATAGATTAAATAAATCAAGAGGTGTTGAATGATTTCGTATTAAATTAATAATTTTGTTGTGAGTGTGATCACATACTTCATGCATGTTAAATAGAAACTTATTTCATTATTAAATTAATAATAAAGTCCCTCAAATAATATCTAATTAATAATGCCTTCCATCGCTTAAATTTTTACAAAATTGGGTGAATGAGGTGCTCAAAAACCTTTATTGATGGTGATTCCTACTTCATGGGCGTTCTTATGAGATTGATGGGTTGTGTTAAATAATTTTGGAAGAAATGAAATATCTACAGCTAGCTTAGAGTATCTTCAGTGGAAACATGTTGCGTAATGTAGTGTTTTGATTCCTTAAAATTAGGACTTCACTCAATTGTTCAAGGAGTGGTGTGTCAATTCATTAGCCTATAATAATTCTATGATGAGACTATATGAGTAGTGGCATTGGCATAAAATGGACTATGATGATCATTTTTAAGGATCCATTCCATTTGATTACTCAAGAGACTGAGTATTCTAAATCTATTAGTTGAGGGATACTACGACCTGATAATATAATGGGAGAAAATTTGGATAATAAATCTATTATGTTTAATAACTGGTAATGAAGATAAAGGTACTAATATTCTTATTATTAGTTTTTTATAAAATTTAATGTAATTCCACCGAAATAATGTGATAAATATTGGAAAAATAACATGTTATCACAAGCACATATTTCTAACAGTAGTATAGGAACTTATTTTTATTACTACAATATTATTTAAAATTATATGTGTTGGAGTACCCACTACATTATCAACCAATTTAGACAAAAGAGGGGATATTAATTATACTTATAGGAGAATCATGAATGACTCGTTCAATGATTATATTTTAATTCTATCATCAATGAATAAAGGATTCTATATTCAATCTAAGGACATGGGAGGTTATACCATGTTGTCTCATCTTTGAGAAGATTGTAAGGATAATGTGAAGCGATAAATAAATGAGATTATAATCACAATGATCATGTATCAATTTAAACATGGAACATAATTTGGTTCTCATGTACTAGTAATGTTATATTTTTTTGATTGATAAAAATAATATAGATTCAAGACAAACCAAGAACTTTTAGTTCATCCCATTCTCTCATCCTTACCACCCAATTTCTCTAGTTTTATTAAAATTTATCAAAAAAGTAGTTTAGAGAAGCAGATTTAATATCTTTTTGAATAGGTTCACAAAAAATATTATAATTTAAAGAAAGTAAAATCCTTAATTCTTATAGTGTATTATAATAATCAAAAGATAGAAAATAAAACAGTAATTACCCCACCAAAATAACATTCACAACTTCCTTATAAGAAACCAAAAATAAAGATGGAGATAATTGAACATGATGTTATTTTATTTGAATGTGGTAAGTTTGGTCAAATGAATATAAATTGAGAGACTAAGAGAATGAAATTTAAATCTTATACTTAATTTTTATTAGTCCTTAAGTTTAATATTTCTTATATACTCATTGGGTATTAGATAAAATATGTCACTTATATAATTTTTTCTAAATAAAGAAACCAAGGAAGTCAAGAAATTCTTCCAGAATTCAAGGTGTGTTCTCCATGTAGCTAAAAAGAAATATTCCTATATTAGTAAAGAGAAGAACATGATTCTTATTTCCAAGTGAATGGTTCTTGTGAAACAATAATTTTATGTTCAATGGTATGAGAATATTTTTTAATGAATTTTTCTTATTGTGTTTCCTACACAACCAATAGTTTAGTAATGCATGGATCATTATCATACAAGAAGCATATAAAATATAAGACTATAATACACTAATGTGGAAATATAATTCCTTATCTATTAAAACTAAAAGTAGTTTTCAATGATATGTCTAGTATAGTATTTAGAGTCTTTTGAGATAAGATCCTCAATTAATATAAAGACATTAACTTATCTTCTTTTGAAAAAATAAACCGTTAGAAATAAATTTCGGCCACACATATTTCAGAATTAGTTCATCTAGAGAGTGTGAGCTATTCCAAGGAGAAGTTAGAGGTAAATTAATATACATAATGAGTAATTTTATTTGTTTTAATGAAGGTAAAGTTATGTAAAATACATGAAATGTTAAAATGTATGAATTTATTTAGGCATATGATCCTAATAATATATCAACCAAACATTCATCGATCACTAAAATGTAGAGTGCGTTAATTCCTAAACTCGCATTTCATTATACACATTAATGCTAATATATTGAGAAGTAGGGAAAATAATGAGTATTACTAGAAAACAATGATCATTAAAATGTAGTGTAAAGAAATTCTTAAAAACAAATTTATTTACACACATTAGTTTCATTTTGTTGGTAAAAGTAACATCAATGTTGAGACTCATATGCATTGAAAAATATTCAATTATTTTTTCGCGTCATTCTTTGTCAATAGTAAAATTATACCTTGCTCATAAACCAAAAGTAAATAAAAATGGATATCATATGATTTATAGTGTTAAATAATTCATTTATATCATAATAACATGTGTTTATATGAAAATAGTTCATTAATGATAACTCAAAAACCAACTTTCCTCATGAAAAACACAAATCTTGTCTTCTTTTTTACTCTGACATTCATAATGGATATATTATAAATACATAAGATAGAAAAGTAATTGTTAATATAAGGACTATATTTATATAAAATAGTGCACATATCTATTTGAGATAGTGGGAGAAATATTTAATTGTGTTAAGTTAACCCTAGAGATGAAAAAGTATTTGGAAAAGGAATATGTTCCATGAGTGCTTGTGGAAAAAGGAATGTTTAAGAGAAACATACTATTTATGAAGTTTAAAACCATTTTGGTGGGTTTATATTCACTGATTTAGGTGATACATTACTCATTGAGAATATTAAATCAAATTATTAAGAAATAAATGGAAATAAGCTATGATTCAAGTGTTTAATTGAAATTATATAATTGATATCATGTATTGTGGTTCAGGTGCTCTAAATTCTGAATGTTTTTCATCATAATATTGTGGTGGTTATTTAAGAGGGACTATACATGGTTAGCATAAGCATGGTACCAATAAGGCTTGATTAGTAATATCAATTATTCATTCCTAAATACATTATAATTCTACAAGTTATATCAATATTCTATGATCAAAATTTTGTGCATTGGCTTTAACAACAACATTTTGGTAGGTTTCTACATGACACACCCAAAAAGGGTTATGATACCAAGGAATTAGAAATTAATGATGTATAGTTCCATTTATGGATTAATGCAAGCATTGTGATCCTAGAATATTTTTTTGGAAAAATGTATTTCAAGTGTATACAATAGGTTATTGGGAGAACCATATATTTTCAAGTAAAATAGCTTGATAACATATGGAAAATAGTAATTTAGTCTTACATTTAGTTATGTTTATAAGGCCCCAGCCTTAAACATTATATAATGTTGAGTTATGTCAAGAATTCACATTGAGTATATTCGTAGGTTAATAATTTTAGATAAATATGAAATAACTATTACATGATATACCTACACATTACATGTGGACAGTTACACTCAGTAACAACTTTTTACACAAAATTATATCCTTTAAACAAGACAATATTTCTTTTTCTGGATAAAAATCTTATTGATTTATCCCTTTCTCTTACCCATCCTTATACACTATGGAAAGCATTTCAAAAATTTGGTATGAGCATAAAAAGCTTAGTAATGAATATAAAATAAGGAATAAAACCATTAGTCCCTGAATATTTAAAACCCATGAAAACATTTTCACAAAATAATAATGTTTACCCATAAAACACAAACTATTAGCTAACATCATGTAATCATAAAATTAATACAAAACATCATATAAATAATAATAAATAAAGGTAACTTGTAGAATACATAACATACTTACATTAGAGATTTCACAGCTACATAGGTAGTAACCATAATTATTATGTTTCGAATACCCATCACAGTATATTCCCTAATTCTATTTGGATAAACCTTAAAATTTACCTCTATCACATTACCTAGCTCATTGGAGAGCTATCACTGGCTCACTCGCCATTGGATTGTAACGGAACCACCTGTATACATAAACAATTTCCAAGAACCATAATTTAATCATAACACATAATCCTTGTATAAAGTAAAAATTACATTTCCACATTGAAATCATAATATATTATTTAAAGATATTGATACAATCAATTCATTATAAAAAGCACATTTAAAACATTTAAAAAACAGATTTTTGAATCAACGTGTCCCATACCACTTTGAAAATTTTAAATGAATTATAATATTATAATATTAATTAACATATAAATAAATCCTTAAAACCATTTTGAATATTTTATATTAATGAAAAATGTATATAAGAATAAATATTTAAAACATTTAAAACAAATTTTTAGTTAAAGAATCCCTTACCACTTGGGGAGAACTTAAAAATAATAATTAAATAATAACATCAAAAAAACTTTCAATATTAGTAGAATATATAAATTAATGTTATATAACGTAAAAATGGTTGTATATATATCTTATAGGGTAATAAAGTTTCACAATATCATGATATGCCTCAATGAATAGATATTGAGACGTAGTCCCTTACAAAGATTGTTTCATTAGATTCAGTATAAATAAAGGAAATAATTATCTATAAAAAATATAAATACAACCAATATCGGTGGATATTAAGTGTAATACAATCAGAGTTCATTAATTCATATTCATGGAAAAAACCAATTATATGGATATTTAACTCAATGAATGGAGATTTAGTTAATATTTCCCTTACCTTGAATCTACCTTGTCTCCTTAGATATTTATATTACTAAATAATAAACATAGTTTAATTTATAATTTCTTAAAAAAATTCATGTTTATTATTCATTTTATATTACTTATTAACATGTAATATCAATTATTAAATTATCTGTGATCATTTTGGACATTTTGTCGATGTTCGGTACTTGAGTCAAAAATGAAATTCCTTTGCTGAAAAATTTCCATGTTGTCATAATTGAATTATCTCTGGAATGATATTTTTGATTTAAATATAATATATATCCAATATATATGTATTTATAACAGTCTATAACATTTGGAGATAATAAATGAAATGCATCGTTCATGGAGACGGTAGGTCATACGTACGCATGAACGTTACTTTCATTTCTTTGTCATATTAAAGAAATGAAAACTAAATGATATATATGTGTATTATAATTAAATTATCATATCTATGTTATATATGTTCCATAATTTCATTGACACTATCCTTTATATGTTCCATGTATGTCATGAACGAGTCTTATCACGTTGAGGAGGTGGTTTCCCACACTTACTCAAATGAAATTATCATATTAACACATTATGGAAAGAAAAAAGCTATGATATAAAAAATATTACAAAAAAATAGAGACAATATAAATATAATATATATCATATATAAATATAGTTCCATTATAATGTCCATCATGAAAGGTGGTAGGAGAAAATTGAACAATCATCGTTTCGCGAGGCAATAGTTCGTCGTACAAAGAAATAGTATATTCTATATCCATTAGATGGAGGTGTGTGTAATTGTAGGTAAACAAATTAGTATAAAAAAATTATATAATATTGAGGATACTGGAGTTATTATTTAATCATATAATAATAATAGCATAAAGAGTGGATATGGAAAATGAAGTAAACGAGCTTGAGAGAAGAAGTTACCTCTAAATCGGGTAACTCTTTTTGATTTGATCCAAACGGATTTATTTATTTGCCTTATACCCAAGTTAAGTCTTCTAAGAGTAATTGAAGGATTTTTTAAGCTTATTTTATCATAATTTGGATGATATAAGGGGATTTAGATGTCTGAGTATGTGGGAAGAGGTTGTGTCCTTTTATAAGAGGGTGGAGGGGAACTTTAGGAAAGTCTTGATATATTGTTTTATTATAAATTGATTATCAAATTATAATAGCTCCGAAGTGATATATTTATAATCTAATATGAAGAGGGGTCGAAATAATATCAACCAATAGGCTTTACACAAGTTTATTTCCCAAATATAACCTTATCTTTTTTTCTTTATCCTTTAGTTAAATAAATTAACTCTTATCATGTCTTCTTGTATTTTTACACTATATGGTTAATATAGTAACTATAAAATGACAAGAGAAAATCAAGTGGATCATTAATGAACCTTTTAACATTATATAAGTAATTTGGTCTAATATTAGATTTTTATTAATATGATATCAATTAATAAAATAGAATCTGTTTTAGAATCCCATTTATGTCAATTTTGACACTATTTAGTAATTGATTTTTGTTAAAGTCATTAGATATTTATTCATTAAAAAAACTAGATTAACATAAATATAACAAGTCATAATCATCCATTAAATTATTTTATTTCTTTAAAATTTTCAAATTAAATTTATTTAAAATTTATAATAACATTTATTTGAATCTTTCATTAATAAGGGAATCACTGCATCATCGTTATGTCATAAATAAATTTATTTATTTAATGTCAAAGAATTATAAATAAACTAACATGTTGTAGGAAATATTTTCATATTTATAATGACTATTTATAGTCAAATTGTTTAGTTATATAACCCAATATTAAAATTCTTTTATTAAAAGATACGTGTTTAGGTTGTATTTCTCTTTTCTTTAAGTTAATTATTATAACTTGTAATTATCAAACCCAAGTTGCTCCCAAATTCCAGAAGATCATCCTAAAGGTTTTTTTGGTCACCCATGACTCATAAAATAGGATTTTGACACATTTTAGATTACTTTTATATTATTATAATATTATTTTTACCCTTAGTTACCTAATTTAACCTTTACCGTGGTAAATAAAAATTATTACTGAAGTTACTATTCATAATGACAAAAAATAAAAGGTTATTATTTACCCAATTTGGACATTATGATTCCAAATATGGAATCCATTTTCCCAAATTCAAAACACATAATTTGTGGTAATTAATATAAAATTAAATCCTGTAGTCAAAAAGAAAAAATGTGTTTTTAAATAGTAAAACCCATCAAAAGATTGACCCGTGTTTATATCAAATTTCAATGTAAAATTACTAAAAATGGCCATAATTAGATTAAATGAAGATAACATAATCTAATTACACTTTAAAACCAACTAAAATGATAATTTAACTATATAAATAAATTATATGAAAAGGAAGTTTTGAATTAAAATGCAATATTTTTTACTATTCATTAAAAAATGAATTTTATTAGAAAAATACAAAAAATTCAACCAAATTTTTTTTGATGTCCCTTTTCTAAATAATAAGTTTATTTTGTAAAATATAACATGAAAATAGACCAATACGATATTTAAAAATGGTTCTCCATCAAAAGACGGTAAAACTTCCTTTATAAATATTATAATTTTTATGCTTAAAATTGGATTTCATCTCATTTTAAGACTCTTAAAATTATTGAATAAATGTAAAAACATTTAAAAAATATTCAAAATCATATTATAGTTAGTTCCGTTAATTCTATACAATAAAATTTCTAGTAGTTAACTACCATTTAAAATAATAATATTTTTATTGTATAATTTTTTCTGTATAACTCATAGTTGTGCGCAACGTAAGATTTTGGGGAAACCTATTATTGCATGTCGATTATGATATAAAACATAGCATCTATATTAAAGTAAAATTAGTATCTCATTCATAATTATTAATATTAAAATTCATTATTCTATAATTAACTAGGATGTTACATCCTTCCCCCCATTTTGGATATTGCATCCTCACAATTTTAAAATTAGGCTTGGTAACGTCATTCAAAATCCCACATCGGAAAAACTGTCAATAAAACTATAAATTTACAATAAATAAATATAAGTACAAATTTCACTAAGGATAATACATAATAGGATTCCATGTAGTAAAACATGGATATTAAAGAAAAACAAACCAGCTTGTTTTCATGGAGGGTGATAGAAAATATGATTTAGAGAAGGTTAACAATCTGAAAACCAAAAACATGTTATGGGTCAAAATATCTTTATTTTCTCAGTAGGAAAAGTAAATTGAAAACATTTTTTAATGTACTTTTCATAAATTTTAGTAATTATTTTACTAATTAGAATAATAACATAAGGAAATTTACTTACTTAAAATGTAAAGTTTTATCCTTTAATCAAATTCCACAACAAAATCACCTTTTTCTACAAATGATGAGTATTCCGGATGAATCAATTTATTAATAAAAATATATTAACTATCTATTTATCCTATCTTATTACATTAGCCAAAACCCAAATGGTTGCTAAAAATCATATAATCCCCAAAAAAATAATACTTTATTAGGGGAATGAAAACATTTATTCTTAAAAATTCAATAGTAATACCCAAAGTTCAAAATAAACCATTCAGAAAACAAATGTTCTTAGAATTACTCAAAATAATCCTACTAATATTGAATCCCAAAACATAGAATAATTTGATAACATAGTCCTCCAAGATAAATTTTAAGATGTATCTCTAAATAAAATCGATCACTCTTAACATCTCATACTAAAAGGTAATTATCCTGATCACATATTCACCATGATAGGTTAATCATTTACCTAAATAACCTAATTCCCATAACTCGACAATTAAAATCATTGATTCTTCCAAAATATAATTCAACCATTACTCTGTTAAATTACCATAGTGTTCTATTTACCTTATTCAAATAATGTTCCTAAAATAGTGAACATCTTCCAAAAAATCATTTAACATGTAATCCCCAAATCATTTTCCAGTACTAAGGATATCAATTTGATAAAATATATTTCCCCCAAATCAACTTATTCTTATTCCATAAATAATTATCTAAAAATAATAAGTCATACTAACCAGGTAATTCATGTTGGCCAATGGTAGAAGATAAAGGCTCATCGCACTCTGGTAGTGGGTTCAATTCCCACAGCCTTACCCGATGTGGCGGGTTGTCACATGTTTTGCGTGTTATACTTTTTCAAAAAAAATATAATTCTTATAACATTAACAAAATTAGATAAAATCTTAAAAAATAAACATAACATGTTTTAACCTTAATATTTATTCTATACCTTTCATTTTTCATCCCCAAAGTAACTCACCCATAACTACCTTAAAATAAATGTCTCCAAAAATACTCTTAATTACCTAGAAATTTCATAACATAAGACTCAAAAGGAGTTTCTAGTATATTTAACTTATGATCTAATGAGTATTTATAAATCCATGATGATATCCATAACTCTTAACAAAACATCATAATCTCTAAAGTTTTCTAAATCATCCTCTCATACCAACTATAAGTCCCTATCCTTAAACATTACAAAATATTGAGTTATGTCATGAATTCACATTGAGGATCCTTTCAGGTTTATAGTTTTAGATAATTAGGCCATAACTATTATATAGTAGGACCAGAAAGTACATGTGGACAGTTACAATCAGTATCCACTTTTTTCACAAAAGGCAACCCTTTAACCAAACAGGATTACTTTTTATTGATAAAAATATTTTTGACTTCTTCATTTCTCTTACCAATAATTTAACTATGTGGAAAACATTTCATAAACATGGGATGAGAATAAAAATACCAATAAAGAATAAAAATGTTAGTATATGAATATTTAAAACCCATGAAAACATTTTCAAAAAAATCATACTTTTCACCCATAAAACATAAACCATTAATCAAGCATCATGTAATCATAATATTCCTAAAAAACATAAAAGAAATCATAAAATATAATGGTAAATTGTGGCATCCATATCATAGTTACATTGTATCTTTCACAGGTACATAGGGAGTAACCTTCATGATTATTTTTGGAATACCCATCATAGTATATTCCCAAAATCTCTTAAGATAAACCTTAACGTTTACCTCTACAACATTACCCAATGCATTAGAGAGTTATCACAGGATCACCCTCCCTCAATTTATCACATAACCACATTTATAAATAAAAAATACCCAAGATCCATCACAAAATCATAACAGAAAAACCATGCATTTAGTAAAAATATCATTTCCACATCACAATCAAAATATATCATTTAAAGATATTTATATAATCAATTTATTCTATGAAATAAACATTTAAAACATTTAAAAAGAAGATTTTTGAATAAAAATATCACATACCACTTTGATGCATTTGAAGGAATTATCATTTTAAAACACTACTGTCCATATAAATAAATCTTTTAAACCATTTTGAAAAAATTGAAATTAATGAGAAATATTTAGATGAATGAATATTTAAAACATTTAAAATTATGTTTTAGTTAAAGAGTACCTTACCACCTGGGAAACACTTGAAACAAAAATAATTTGAGAATAACATCAAAAAAACATATAATATTAGGATAATATATAAATTCATGAAATAAAATGTCAAAAGGGTTGTATATTCACCTTATCGGATAATAAAGGTTCACAATATCAAGGTATTACTAAATGAAAGGAGATTGAGATGTAGTCCCTTACAAATATCATACAATTAGATTAAGGATAAATAAATGAAATAATTATTTGTGACAAATATAAATACACCCAAAATAAGGGGATATTAAGTTTAAATAAATTGTAGGTCATTTAGAGATATTCTTAGAAAAAAAAACAAATGACACAGATATTTAACTCAATGAATAGAGATTGAGTTATGATTTCCCATACCTCGAATCCGACTTTTCTTGTTTATTATTTATATTCCTGATTAATAAAATTACGTTAATTTATCCTTTATTTAAAACATTTTCCATGTTTATTATTCATTTAACATTACTTATAACTGCGTTATAGCAATTAATAAATTATTTGAGTTCATATTTGATGTTTTGTCGATGTTCGGTACTTGAGTCAAACATGACTTTTTTTTAATGAAAATTGTCCATGTTGTCATAATTATGTTATCTATGGAATGATATTAGTTTTTTATATATCATATATCTCTAACATATATATATTTATAAAGTCCCTAACATTTGGAGATAAGAAATGAAATGCACCATTCATGGAGATGGTAGTCCATACGTATGTCTGAACTCTACTTTCATTTCATTTTAATTTTAAAGGAATGAGATATAAATGATACATAGTTAAATTATAAATCTGGTATATGTTTTATATGTTCATTAACACCATCCTTTATATGTTTTATATATGACATGAATGAGTCATATCACATTGAGGGGTCGTTAGTTCACACATCCTCAAGGAAAATTATCTTATTTACATATTATGGAACACAAAAATAGATTTTATAATAAAATATTACAGAACAATAGATAAAATATTAATATAATATATATCATATATAAATAAATTGTCATCATAATATCCACCAAGAGAGGTGGTAGAAGAAAATTGAACAATCATCATTTCATGAGACAGTAGTTCGCCGTAAAAAGACAGTATGTTCTATATCCATTACCTGTAGGTGTGTGTATATATAGATCGAACCCTAAGCATAAAAAAATATTAGAATATTGGGTATACTGTTTTTTTGTAATCATATAATAATATTAAAATAGGGAGTAGATAAGGAAAATAAAGGAAAAGAGCTTTAGAGAAGACGTTACTTCTAAATCGGGTAACTCTTTTTCATTTGAGAAAAAAAGGCTTTCTTGAATTTCCTTCATCCTAGGTTAAGGCTTCTAGGAGGAAGGAAGTCATGTTAAGTGATTATTTAAGAAGCATTTAGATGATTCAAGGGGCTTGAGGGGTGTGATGGGTAGAGGTGGTGACCTTTTATAAGAGGTAAGAGGGGAACTTTTGGAAAGTATTGAAATATTATATTATTATAAATTTATTTTAGAATTATAATATATCATTTAACACCCCAATCTTCCACGATACACTTCTCTTTTAGTAATATAGTAGCGCGTGTTGTACGCAACTCCGAGATTCCAACACGCCACAAGAAATCAAAGTAGCCGTTATGAATAGTAATACCCACTTTTTGAAATTTTATAAATTTTATATTTCAAAATGGAATTCATTTTTGGGTTCGTAATATCGAAATTATCTTAGGATGAAATTTTGGTACTTTTCGGATAACTTTTATATTTTGATGAATAGTGAAAATTACTAAATTTTAATTAAAAACAACTTTTTTAATAAAAATAATTAATAGTGATAAGTTATGAATTTGAGTGGTTTCATAGTATATTTAGAATATATTTTTACCATTTAATACAATGTTGGTCATTGTACATAATTTCACAATTAAACCGGACATAAAAAAATATCAATCTTTTGATAGTTATTATATCTTAAAAACACGCTTTTAGTTTTGACAGCGGGAATTAATTTTATATTAATTTCTGCCACATCTGTGTTTTGAATTAGAAAAAAAGGATTCCATATTTTGAATCAGGATTTCCAAATTGTGTAAATAGGTAACTTTTATTTTTAGACATTTTGAATAATTACTTCGGTAAATATTTTATTTACCATGGTTAAAGGGTAAATCCGGTAAATAAGGGTTAAAAATAATAATATTATAATAATAAATTACCCTAAAAGGTGTCCTAACCTTGTTGGTGGATACATTTCCGACCATGGGCATCATTGGGTCGATTTTGGGTCCTCATGGAGCCACTTGTTGGTGATAAGGACACTTTTTATTAATCAAGTTAAAATAAATACAAAAATGACATAAGCATATATCTATTAGAAAAACAATTTTTACATAGGGTTATATAGGGTGGATTTTAGATTATAAATATTCATTATTAAGATAAAAATATTTCCTACATAATTGTTTTTTATTTATAATTTTTTTACATTGAAAAAGTTAAAATATATATGACACAATAATGATGCAGTATTTTCCTTATTAATGAAAGAATCAAATAATTGATATTATAAATTTAAAATAAATATAATTTGAAGGTTTTGATAACATAAACTAATTTTATTGATTAATATGACAAGTTGTTATTTCTTAAATGAATTTTGTTCGAATTAATAAAGCTGTTAAGACTTTAACAAAACTCAATTATGGAGTAGTGTCAAAATTGACATAAATTAGTTTTTTAAAAAAATATTATATTATTAAATTATATTCTATTACTTAAAATCTAATGTTCGGCCAAATGACTCATATAATTATTGGAATATCATTAATGGACTACTTTGGGGTCACTTGGATGTATATAGTATGTTTATTAACTATATAATATAAAAATACCAAGTGACAAGGTAAGTGTCAAACTAATTAACTAAGAGTTAAAACTAAAAGATAAGGTTAATATAATGACCCAAACCTGTTTAAATTATATTTGTTGAGTGGTTTTGGACCCATACCCAACATAACCTTTAAATAATCTACTTTGGATCCATTAGAAACCGAATATGAATTTATTATAAAATAATATTTCTAGATTTTTCTAAGGTGCCCCTCCTCCCCCTTATAAAAGGACACCACTTCTAACCAAATCTTCACACCTAAAAGAATTTTGGTTCGGCCAAAACCTGACCAAATACTCTCTAAACTTCCTTCACTTCAACATAGAGGCCTTAGTTTGATCATAAAGCCAACATAAGGAGCCCTTTTGATGAAATCAAAAGGAAGAACCCGAAGATAAGGGAACGTCTTCACCACCCTCTTTAAAGTTCCTTTCTTCTTCAACTTATTATTTCCATATTATTTCCATTATAAAAAAAATAAATCAAGTACCTTCTATATAATGTGATGTTATTATAATTATGGAATAATAAAATTAATTATTCTATTCATCCCTTGAATGACATGTCACCATACGTGCGTACATTCGGCCTACCGTCTCCACGTTGTGGTGTAATTGGTATTCAATATACTATTATTTAAATGGGTATAATAATGATGTAAAATTCATGTAAATAATAAATATAAAATTATAATGATTCTATATATATGATATACCATCCAATTATATATTATTTTAATGATATTGTCGCTCATACGTACGTACGGATTACCGTCTCCACAAACGCGATGAGATTCATTCCCCATCGTATCCATTCAAGACTAAATTTTATTGGATGATTAAAAATAATATTTAAAGACTTAATATCATTCTGGATATGAGTTTTATACAACCTATCCAAAACAAACATGGATTATATAAAAGAAAACGAGTAAGTTAACACCCAAACTGACGATAATACTAAGATTTTATTAACAAAGTGATGTTAAAATATCATATATGATATCATATTAATATATATGATTATTTTATAATTCAATAACATTTATTTCACCATTATACAGGAGGTGAACCTACCATCAACCAAGGAAAATTACAAGGTAAGGGTTTATTTTACAATCTCTTCTTTATCCGAGGTTGTTTATACGTATTTATCTACTGAGACCTCTTTATCATCCACATCCATGTTTCTTAAAAATGTATTTCAAAACATTCTTAATATATTACAGAATATAGGTTAATGTAATTTATACCCTTGTTTGACTTTTTATAAGAAGTTTATAAAGGAATCTTTCTGTCGTTTTCCAAACAAGGTCTTTTTTAACCTTTTCGACAGAATTAAGGTAAGATTGTCTTTTTTTTAACTTATACGGCGTATGCGGAAATTTTACACCGTTATAAAATATTCAAAGCTTCCATTACAATCTTATAAGAATATTTTCACAGTAAATGTTTTATTTTATAATTAGTTGACTTTTAAATGATTTCAAAAAGGAGATATTTCTCTCAAATAGTTATGATTTCATCTATGTCAACATCCTTTGATAGATTTTAAGCTTATTTGAAGTTGATTTATTATGATACAAAACTTCCATATTATATTGAAGGTTTTGTGACATGTTTGACTATGGATGTGTTATTTTTATACCATTCACGGTTTATGGAGAAAGTATTGACATTTCATATTTTAGTTTTAAGACGAATGTTTATGTTATGTTTAAACCTGTTCATATGAGGAATGCATTGGACTTAATATGTGATGGGTGGAGCCTGCTATAGCCCCTCGATGCATCTTTAGGTCTCATGAGAAAAACTAGTGTCTTGGCACGAGGCTTTGAAAAAATCATATTTGTATTCTTGGCACGAGGCCTTGGATATGTGGTGATGATAGTCTGGAATTATGCATTCCGTCATTATGAAAGTGGTTATTGATATTGTATGTAATTATTCGACTAGTAGAATATTCATGTGAATAAGTAAATAGAATTATTTCATTTTATCTATGCCATATTATGCTGAAGTTGAAGTTTAAAAGGCTTTTGTTTTAGTTATTCATTTCCATAAATGTTCATATTTATTTATGAATGTTTCTCATATATTGTTATCCTTACTAAGCATCTAAGCTCACCCCTTTCAATGTTTTATTTTTCCCAGGATGTGACGAAGTAATTTATGAATGACCTGCAGGGATAGTATATGGGAATATGAGAGTGGAATATGGAGTCTATGTTGTTGTAGTTTCCATTTTTATTATGTAATGTAAGACTTATGAATATATCTAGTGTTTCCAAGGCTACTAAACCAATTGGTCTTTAGAGATTTGATCTTTCTTGTGATCCTGCCAATGTTATGTAATAATGCACCGACTCTGGGTAACTAGGGTCGGGGAGTTACAGATCCAAAGTGATATAATTATAGTATAATATGATTATTTAACTAAATCCTTTCCAACAATAGTTTTAATACAATTTTAGGTCACAATTATAACCTTATATTTTGGCATTAACCCTTAGTTAAATAAATTAACTCTTACCATGTCTTCTTGTATTTTTACACAATATGGTTAATATTGTTACAATAAAATGAAAAGAGAAACTAAAGAGGATAACTAATAAATTTTTTAATATTATCTATTTTAGTTGGCCAAATCTTAAATTGTTATGACTGTTATATCAATTACTAAAATAAAATTGGTTTTGAAAACTCATTTATGTCAATTTTGACACTATTTAGTAATTAATTTTTGTTAAAGTCATAAAAACTGGATTCATTCGGAAAAACTACATTAACTAAAATATAAAATTTCATAATAATCCTTAAAATTCATTGAAGGTATCAAAATTTTCAAATTATATTTATTTTAATATTTATAATATCATTTATTTGAATCTTTCATCAGTAAGGTAATCATTGCGTCATCATTATGTCATAAATAAATTTATTTCTTTAATGTCTAAAAATTATAAAAAAAATACCATCATGTAGAAAATATTTTTATCTTTATAATTAATATTTATAGTAAACTATATCAGTTATATAACCCCATATTAAAAAAAATTTATTGATAATATTCATGTTTATGTTATATTTCTCTTTACATTAAACTAAATATTAAAACTAGTCATTATCACTCCCAAGTGGCTCCCAAATGCCAAAATATCACTCTAAGGATTTTCTTCATCACCAATAAATCAAAAAAAATATTAGGACAGATGTTAGGGTAGTTTTATATTATTACAATATTATTTTTACCCATATTTACCTAATTCATCCTTTAACCGTGGTAAATAGAAACAATTACTAAAGTTACTATTCATAATCTCCAAAAATAAAAGGTACCTATTTACATAGTTTGGAACTTTGGATTCAAAATATGGAATCTATTTTTTAAAATTCAATTCATAGAAGTTTTAGTAATTAATTTAAAATTAAATCTTGTTGTCAAAATGTGAAAATGGGTTTTTAAAATGTAAAAACCCATCAAAAGATTGACACGTGTCTATATAAAATTTAATCTAAAATTACATTCAATGTCCATAATTTGATTAAATGATAAAAACCTTATCCATTTAAACTTTAAAACCAATAAAAAGTACACTGTAACTATATAAATAAATTAGACAAAAAGACAGTTTTGAATTAAAACGTAGTATTTTTCACAATTCATTAAAATATTAAATTTATCAGAAATATACCAAAAAATCAACCAAAATAAATTTTTATGTACCTCTTCTATTTAAGAAGTTTATTTTGTAAAATATAAAATATAAAATAGACCAAAATATATTTACAAATGGTTCACCATAAAATGGTGGTAAAACTACCTTTTAAAAATATTTCAGTATTTAATGCTTAAAATTGGATTTCTTCTCATTTTAAGCCTATAAAATTTATTGGATAAGTGTAAGAAAATTTTAAAAAAAATTTAATCATGTTTTATTATGTTTTATTCATTCTCACAAATACAATTTTAGGTGTTAGCTACTATTTAATATAATAATAATAATAATTTATTATTTTTTTGAGTATAACTCCATGTTGTGTGAAACGTAAGATTTTAGGGAAACCCATTGTTTCATGTAGAGTATTCAATAGAAAATAGTTTCTATGTTTAGGTAAAATTAATATCTAATTCATAATAATTAATATTAAAATGTCTTATTCCATAATTAACCTGGATTTGCAATGTTTATATTGAAATGAACTCTCCAAATATTGATTTAAAGAAGATTACCAAGTTATAGGTAATAATATCTACTAAGGTGGATATATGGTTTAATTAGACCAAGTAAAATTAAACATTCTAATAAGGTATTTAAATAATACGACTTGGAACAATTTGAGAGGGAATTGTAACCATTGTCCATGGCTTATATATATCCAACAAGACATGTATGAGATGCAGGAGGATATTATCATGGTTATTATAATTATATAAGTGTTTTTAGTGGATCTATAAAATATATCCTACTATGAAATAGATCTTATATTCCCAAAATATGATTTTTGATAGTAAAATTGTGTTTAAATCTAGTAGAGTTTTGTGGGAAGCAGTCAAAACTACCCAATCAAACATGGGAATGTACAATACTTATATACCTAGTACATGGACAGGAATGGAAACTAGTAATAATGGGACACAAACTAGGGTACCTATTTATCAATATGATTGAAATTTATAGTTAGGATAAATTAATGAAAAATCGTTTTTCATTATATCATGTTGTTTCCATATCCTAAAATACTGAGTATGTTGTGGATTTTGATGCAGCTAACGAGGTAGAATAATATACATAATCATTTGTTCCAATTATTAGATTCAAAACAATATTTTAATGTATTACCATTATGATAAACATATAGAAGTGGTGTTATCAAATAATTTATAGTTATGATAGGTAAAATAGGGATACACATGGGGTTATCATCACTTGAGGGTTTTTACTCTAAGTGGTGAAGTCACAAGTAAACTACTATCCATATAGAAACATCATTGAAAGCACAGTGATTAAATCCATAAATAAGTATAATAATGATCTTATTATATGAGAGATGACATGTTTATAGTTAATAAGTTGGATCCAGTGTAGGTGGTACTTTTGAAAAAATTGGATCTGTATACACAACTTGAACAATACTTTTTATTACCATATCATTTATATAGTGATTAACACATGATTTATTCTTTCCATAATAGTGTTAATATTTTCTAATCCACTATTTATATGATAAATTTCATATATTGTTTTTCATATCAAAAAGTTATAATAGTTAATAGCTATAATATAAAATTTGAGATACTATGATTTTAATCTTAAACATATATCATGTAGTCTTGATACATTATACTCTCTGGACATGGATGATGTCTGACTCTCAGGTGTTGGGGGATCAAAAGAATTAATACTTATTCTCATGAATTTGATATTTGAATATTTTAATTGTAATATAATATAAAGGCTAAACTTCCAATAACAACACCACATGTTTTGGGTATGATTTTTTTTCCTATCGATGTGCATGTGTATTGGTCTTGTGACTTTGTATCATTATCAATGCCTACCATTTGAATATGTACTTTCATTCAAGGAAACAACCATGAAATTTATATATGTAGTGAGGTAGAATGTGTTTGTTCATCCATTTATTGAGCGATCAAGAAAGGATCTATCACTTCCATGTAGAGGAATAGACATCTCTTGAGCCAAGTTTAAACCATGGTCTCTTTGGTTTGCAAACATGTTCATCTGACCCCATTGGTCTGTAGTAATATCATGATTTCTTTCCCATAACACCACATGATATTAATTTTTATTTTCACATATTATACTAATGAATATACCTATAGTCCAATATATATTCTTTTAGGTTTATTTGTCCTCACTCACACACACCCTGAGAAACTTCTTAAGAGGTCACCCATCCTAACACTAATCCAAGCCAAGCATGATTAACTATAGAGTTCTAATTAGATAGACCCCTAAAAATAAAGGTGTAAATTATTTAATTCTATACTAACATTTAGTATATTTATTATAACTTTTATAGGGGTGTCACACTCTCCACCACTTTGAAGCTCAACACCCTCGTTGTGGACCCCACACCTCAAACTCAGATAGTACCCATACAATTCAAGATTGGTATTGGATTTCATATAATTTTCCATGACATGAACTAATTAGTCTATGAACCAAGTCATATGAACCCATAGGTATCCTATAAAAAATTTGTTTGTATCCCAGCACACTGCATGGAATTTCCTATCAGGGACACTTAATAGACTAATGACTTCCCCCATAGGACAACACATGTTCATTCACTATTATTTGTTCTCACTCACATGAACCCTAAGAAAATTCTCAGTAGGTCACCCATTCTAATAGAATAATATGACAAGATTGATTAATTGTAGAGTTATAATCAGTTAGGATCTGAAACAAATGGTGCACCATATTTAAATGGGTAGTAACATTTAGTCTACTAAGTCTCACATTTATTAGGGTGTTAATGTTGATTATGATGGAAGTGACTTAATTAAATCCATTGTAAAGGAATAAGAAGGTATGCATATCCATAATATCCATTATAAGAATAAAAAAATCCTATAATTATAATGTCGCAAAGTATACTTCGTGATTTATGAGATATCACATGAAAAAGAGGATATATTACATAGTGTCTACTCATAGGACATAGTTTCTTCCTTGACCTTCATTAGACCCTTATAGTTATTTATGTGTTTCTAGAATCCACTATTAGTTTTTGAGTATCCCTAACCACTTTTGAGATAAGGACCCAGATAGTGAAATAGAATGTTTTTTCAAAAGCATGGATAATTTTATTGAATTCATGTTTTAAGACACTATGGGCCATGTGTAGGGCATGGGTAATATATGATTTTATATGATTTCATGGAATTAAATTGTTTTATTTTTTTTCTATTTTAGAGATATATCTATTTAATTTAATTAATTATTATATTTACCAGAAATTTGGTGAATGTTAATAAAAATATTTTGAGAACCAATATTAAATTTTTAACATTTTTTTGTTCATTAAATATTTATATGGGATAAATGAGTCATGTTAATGAATTTCATTTTATCATATAAAATTATTTTATTGTTATAAGTATGTGATAATTTACATATAATGTTTACAAAAAATTTCCCAAGTAATAAGTGTTTTTTGGGGAATATCTAGAAGGTCAAAATTATTAATGCACTAAACTGAACATTTTAATATGTTTAACGTGTCTATAATAGGAATATTTTTTTCAAAGTTCATTTAAATAACCATTACCATTAATTTTAGTGGTCCCATCGCCTTAATCTCAAGTTCTAGAGAGAAAAACAAAGGTTTTAGACATCCCAATCTCTATTCTCCCATATATATTAAAGAAACGATGATCCCACAATCATATTGACATTAAATTATCTTCAAATATATATGCCAGAACATTGATATTCATGTTAGCTGGTTGATAAATCTTATGATACTTGCATGGATGATCTATAAGTATTTGTCTTTAGTTCAGTCACACAATGATTTTCAATGATGAGAGAAACATGATTCTAATAAAAATCAGAAGATATAAAAAAATTAAAGTTTTGTGCTTAAATTAAATTACATGCGATCATTAGGTTGTAACCAGGATGCAACTACACTAGCGACAACATCTCGACGCTGATAATATAATAATTTTTTAAATTATCTATTTTTTGGGATTTCATTTCATGACTAATATCAATAATTAATTTTTCTAGGATGGGTATCCTAAGAATACTGGCACCTCTATCACATTGTGAGGGTTTGTAACAACCTTTAGGTTTCAAAATTATCTCAATTAATGTTCCAGAGTTGGTAGTTTCATTTATAAGGATTTGGGTGGTGGTATTGAGTTTTCATTATTGTTTTATAATTTTAAGGGGGATTATGCCATGGAGTGGTAGGATGTGGCATAGAGTGGGATAACTATGGTGTGGATGAGCAGGCAAGAGCATTGGGTCTAGGAGGTATAATATTGTTTCCTTTTCCAATTTTGACTAGGATGCACCATGGTGGAGTGGTTGCAGTATTATCTTCTATTTGGATGATCTCTGTAACATGGAGGGATTGGTTATAGTGTGGAGTTCTGTATTGGTGAGATTCATAGTTCGTCCTTTTATTAGGGTAGTTATGTAATTTTTCATGGGCTACATCATGGTATTGTGCAAGAATAATATGATATGGGTGATGTATATGCTATGTTTTTTTGGATTCCAATTTAATCGGGGGAAATTATGGCATACTATAATGGGTTTCATTTAGACTTTGGTAAAAACATAATGAATGCAGTTTGGATGGAGGTTTTGTTCCATGGTCTCATATTTGTCATACTGGGTATAAAATAAAAAATTCCCTCTAAACCAATTATTTTTTTAGTTTTCTATCTCAAACCTTATGTACCTAAGAGAGATTTTCAATGTCCTTGAAGCCCCAATTTTATCTTATTTAACCCTTTCATTTCACATATCAATTATTAGTTTTTCCTATCTATTATTGATATAGGTGTCTCTATAAAAAGGATTTAATTCATGAATTTACTAATATTCTTATAAAATTAATTTTTTTGTTTTATGAAATCGATGGATTGGATATCAAAGAGTATTATTTTAAGGAGATACTTTTTAGGGGGTTTTATTCAAAATGGTTTGGGACTCACAATGTGATATGATGAAATTCTATAAAGGTGGATTCATTTCTAAAATGAATTTTCAAACACCAGATAGTTAAGGCTTCACTATGAATTTTTTTGAATTATGATCTTGGTTTTAATTTTTTTTTGACAATCATTGAAAATTGGGAACCTTGGGTGTATCAGGAAATGGTCACTTCACATTAGTGTGTGTAATGCTACTAGAGGTTTTCAATATCTATAGACTATGAAAAAGACCTGATATAATTTGGACTTTCAGGATGTCTGACTTAATGATTTCTTTTTTATGTCTACTACATATTTCAATAGGTTAGATCCCAAATGGTGTGATTTTTCATTTATGATTTGTTTAGAAATGATGGTATATTTCATGGTCAGTTTCTCACTTCCTTATCAAATATTGCATCCATGGATATTTTTTCTTATGATAAATTTATTTATTGTATATACTTCCTATATTCCTAGTTTATATGGATATGGAATGATGTTCTGAAATCCAAAGGTTTTTTTACAAAATGTTTGTCTTTTGAAAGTAATTTATAAACTGGTGCAGTTTAAAATCTCATGAAATTGTTTCATGGTATTATACTTTGTATATATAATTTTTTGAAATCAAACTAGGATTTATTATCCCACCCTACTGTTTACATTATGAATTTTTGAGATTTTTTTACTATACACTGGTAAAGTGAAGGGTGCCATGTAGTTTTTCGGCTTCTCTTTTTTTCATCATTTTCATAGTGGGATGGTTTGGTGGTGATAGTTGGTCTAATGAAAGATAATTTTTGTCCTTTCTTATTCATTTTCATGTATATCCAATTGTATTGACATTATATATTTCATGTATTTATTTTTTTTCTTCCATTATGTAGTCTAATGTTTTGAATTCTTTTGGTTATACATGCGACTTCTTATATATTTCTTTTCACACAATCCAATGGTAGACCTTCCTGGGTGACTTGTCAATTTGAACTAGTTTTCTTCAATATAGAATGATATTATAATGTTTACCCATTATGAATTATAATGAACAATTCTAGGATTTGTTCTGTTTCTTTGGTATATATGAGTTTTTACTATTATAATTCTGGTGGTAAGTATGGTAGGTTTCCTTGTCATCTCACTTCATTGTCTAAACATGAGTTACTATGGGTTCTGTAACAACCCAAACTCCAGTAACATAGAGTTGGTGTATTCGTTATTTCATTTTCATAATGTATGTATGATTTCATCTAAAATTACCAAATATTTTAGTATTCTAGAAGAACCATATATACAGAGTCTTCCAATTTTACATTTGAAATAAAATATAAAACATAGTGAGAGAAATTATTCAGCATCTATGAACTCATTAAAATATTTCATCTTCATATCCTAGGTAAAGGAAAAAATAAGTGTGAGCTCAAAATCTTAATAAGGTTTATATACATTGGAATCTATCATGAGTAAAAAAGGCATCATTAATGTGGCATGGTAAATAAATGAAATAACATTCCATTTAATCAATAACTTTACTACAAAATTTATCCATAGATAATATCAATACAATAATATCATTGATAATAAAAATAGAATATCAAATGGGGGAATGATTAATATTAGATTTCATCATTTCACACATCATTTTATTGTTATTGATAATATATTTCACCAAGATAGTTTAATCTATAAGTGTGTGTACACTAATAACTCATTTAATGCTAGACTACTAATTTTCCCCTTGAGATATATCAACACATTGAGGAACTATATAAATATGGTCCCCTTCCATTAATGCATTTCCAATAAATTACTCATATATTTAATGATCAACTTATATTACTAAATAATACATCTTATCAAAAAACAACTGTATCAAGTAAAGAGTATGGATTATTAATAAATCCTCTGTTAATAAAATAACTTTCAAAGTAAAACTCTGTATATAGAAATAGTATATGGATTGACCAATAATTATTTCTTGGATACAAATAATATGATTAATTTAGTTAAATTTTATTTCTAATAACCACAATAAATTTAATGTTTCATAGGGAAATTAATGTTCACTTGATTAATAAATTGATGAGTGATGAAATAAAAAATATATTTTGTTGTAAAATTGATAATTTTAATGAAATGGATAAAAATGGAAATAAAAAAATTTGAATAAGTTTTCATAAAATATTTTTCCTTATAAACCCATTTAAATATTGTAGAATAATATAAATGGTGTAAAATGGTTATTGTATCAGGAAAGTCTAGTAACAAAGTATACATTAAAAGAAAAAATTCTTTTTAAATTTTTTTAAATAAGGTTAAAAATGAATCTTTCGCAAAAACATTTGAAATAGTACATTAAAACCATTTTAAAATTCAATGATAAATTAATATTTCCTAGACAAATTATTTGAGTAATATAAAAGTACTTTTTAAAAATAACTTTTCAAAATATACAGAAAGAAGAAAATATAACTGATAAAAAAAGATAAATTGTAACATATTTTATTTTAAACATTCTTCTAGAAATAGTAACTTGAATGAATCATTAATATTCATAAGTAAATTTATATTAATTTTAAAAACATTAAAATGAAAGAATATACACTACAAAAAAAGGTGAAAAAATACAAAATATGCCTCAAGGGAGTAAAAATTCAAACGAATCGACATACCACTTTCGTAACAATTAAGTAATAATCCCCATGAAATGATTAAATCAAATAAACTTCAAATATCATGAACATAAGAATATTAATGATATAATATTTCAATGGATTAGTATATACACCTCATATAAACCTATAGGTTCATAAAATCAAATATTTCTCAACAAAATAAAATTTATATGAAGACCCTTAAAAAGATTGTATCAAAGAGGAGATAATTAATTAATGAATTGATTATGTGTAAAAAAACTAAATAAAAAAGTGTAAATACAAGATAATTAATTTTGAGTCCATTTTACTCATAATCATGGCATAATAATGTCAATTAAGAATAATTATAACCCAATGAATGGAAACTGATTTAAGAAGACCCTTACCACTTGGTAACATTCAAGTAAAATACCATTAGGGGAAATAATTGGAATTGAAAAATAATATACCAGGAATAATTATGGATTCATGATGTAATATATAAAATAATTTTTATATGGTCCATATAAAATAAATTAGATGCATAACATTACAACATACCTCAATGAAGAGAGATTGAGGCATAATCCCTTATAAAGACTGTACTGTTGAAGTGAGAATTATTAAATGAATTGATTATGTGTATCAAATGTTAATTCAAAAAATACAAGTTGAAATATAACATAAAATAATAAAAATTAATTACACACATAATCTTATAATAAAAATATAATTAATATGTAATATAACTCAATAAAAAGAAATTGAGTTATAAAACCCCTTACTGCATGGTAATATCTAAATCAAATCCCCTTAGACAATGTAAAATGAATTTTAAATTAAAATACCATGAGTTATTATGGATTAATAATATAATATGTAATGGGTTATTATATACACTATATAATATAAATTGGATTCATAATATTAAAATATTCTTCAATTGAAGAAAATTGAGATATAATTCCTTGCCTAAGGTCTGAATCATCACGTAAGTTCATTATCTTCCTGGATTATAAAATTATTTTATTTATTTACTTTATTAAATCCATTTTTATAGTATATTATTCATTTTATTTTACTTATTACAATTTAATATTTAATTACACGATCAATTATGTTTGTGTGAGATGTTTTGATGATATTAAATTCATATGTCTAAAATGGGTTCTGTAGGTTGAATATCGTGAGAAATGTACTTGTTATATAATATCTATAATAATAATAATAATTAAATTATTAAAATATTTATACATAAAGTATACTTTTAAAAGCAATCAAAAATATGGTAAAGAAAAATGAACTGTGTAACAATCTTGGAGATGGTGGGTCATACGTACGCATGAGTAACGTTTTCAATTTCTTAATGATCCTGATAGAAAGAATATAAGTATTATTTTATTTGTATATAATTATTATTATATAATAGATAACATATTACTTATTTAAATAATCTTATATATACTATACATGTTATGTTTTTGGTAAAAAAAATCATATCGATTCGTCGAAGTGGTAGACCACACGTACTCACAAATGACATCATCATTCTTTAATGGAGGAAAAGATTAGAAAATGTATGATATAAAAATGTCCCAAAATTATATATATGAAAATAATAATATATATATATATATAATCCATCATTATAAACAAGCATGAGAGGTAGTGACAGAAAAGAAATCACATTAGTTCATGAGGTAGTTTTCTACTGTACACATGAAATATGGGTTTGTTTCCCATTTGATGGTAGAGTAGATTGATGTTGGTTATTACTATAACATAACAACATCTCATTATATGGGAGATACTCATTTTATTATATTTTAATGTTTGATTAATATTTTAAGGATTTGGGAGAATAAATAAAATAAAAACACCCAGTTAAGAATGAATCCACTTCTTTAGAAAACATTTTTTGATTTTACCTAATGACTTCCTAGATTGAATTTCTGATAAAAAAAGTTCCTCTAGGATTTTTTTATGTATTTAATTAATGTATTTGGGTAGGTATTTTATTTACAAAAAATTATTTGAAGTGGGGAAAAAAGAGATGAGGTTTCGTTTTATTAGTGATGGGAGGGGAACTTTTTGAATATCATAAAGTATTAAAATAATGTAAAATAATTTCCATAATCAAATAGATAAAAACTAATATAATTATAATATAGGATGATAATTTATCAAAATCCTATCATACAATAAAATTTCTACATGTTTTGGTTCTATTTTTACCTATATATTTTAGTTTTAACTTATGTTAACCCTTTTGACAATTACCTCAATATTAATGTTTTTTACAGTTAAATGTTCAATATTATTACCCTAAAATTAAAAAATACCTATAAATGGAACATGTTTCATGTTTCAAACCATATCTCATTCTTATTAAAGATTATAATATTTTTACATATTTTTAAATCATTTAATAAAAGATTATTTGTTATAAAATATTATTTATGTCATTTCTTGACACTATTGAATTAATAAGATTTTAAATACATTCTTAAATAGTTTTAAATATAATATAATTCTTAAAAAATTCATTAAATTATCATAAATATCTAGATAATTCATGGGACACTTTAATTCATTCAAATTATGTCACTTGTAATATTTTTAATGTCATTTTTTTATTAATTGAATATATTTTATGTTGGTGTTGCATAAGAATCTAATGTTATTTTTTCATCACTAAATATTATAAATAAATCACCATGATGAAAAAAAATATTTATCTTTCAAAATCTACTTAGAACTGAACGTATCCCTTATTTATCCATATTTAAAAAAATTAATGATAATAAAATAAATAGATTGAAATTTTTGACATTTCTTTAAATGAAATAATATAAAATTAAAGGTCATTGTTAAATGGGAATAAGAGCTCATATATTTAAATAGTGTATTAGTATATATGAAAGAGGTTCCTAAAATGAAATTAAGGAATAATTTGAGTTGATTTTTAATTCATCATAATAATATTTTTAATCTCAAAAAACCTATCTTCCCTTATCATGGTGAAAATTATTTATTATGCTTAATATTCATAAGTACCAGAAAAAAGGAGTCAATTTAACGAATGTGGACCTCCTAATTCCAAATATTTAATCTATTTTTAAAATTTAAATTTATATAAGTGGAAGAAATTAATTTAAAATCAAAATGCATAATGCAACCAAAAACATTTTTTTCAGAAGAATGTCTTTTTATGTATAAAAATGTTTTTAAACCAAGTTCAATTATTAAATTGATTCCAATTAAATTAAGTGAATTATTAAAAATATGAGATAAATAATTTTATATTTACGTAATTTTTAAACAAAATTTAACTTTTTAAAAGTTTGAAACAAAATGTAACACCCCAAGCTTCCACAGTACTCTTCCCATTGAATAATACAGTAGCGTGTGTTGTACGCAACTTTGAGTTCTAACACACACCACAACCAATCAAACTAGCCGTTATGAATAGTAATACCCACTTTTTGAAATTTTATAAATTTTATCTCTCAAAATTGACTTCATTTTTGGATTAGGGATACCGAAATTAGCCTAGGGTAATTTTTTTGTATTTTTTTGAAAACATTCAATTTTTGATGAATAGTGAAAAACACTGAGTTATTGGTTAAAACTGAATTATTATTTAAATTATTATTTATTTTATTTAAATTTATTTTAGGTCAAAATAGATACATAATACCTATATAAGTTCAATGTAATTCATTGGATTCAGTTTATAATAATTTTAGACATATAAAAATCTTATTGAACTTTTCACCGTCTTTTACCCACCTCCTAGGAGAATTTGAAAATTCACATAAAACATAATTTTACTGCTTTTGTGAGTGAAATTTAGAAAATCTGAGACACACATTTAATATCTAAGAAAAAAATGTGGTTTAATAAGATAAAAATACTTTTTGGTGAACAGTAACTTTTTACTTTTATTTGCCACGGTTAAAAGTAAATAGGGTAATTAAGGGTAAAATGATATTAATATTACCCTAACACATGTCCTAATTCTATTGGAAAAGTGTATCTCGACCAAAAAAAACCTTAAGAATAAAATATTATCATTTAGGTCCACATGGATTAGATTATGACATTTATTATTATTTAATTCAAAGAAGAGTTAAAAGAGTTAAAATCAAGGTTTAATTACTAAAATATTTTTAATAAAGCGTTATACAAAAGATAAATTCAATTGTAAATATTGATTAGGAAGACAAAACGATTTCCTACATAATGGTATTTTATTTATAATTTTTAGACATTATATAATTTATGTTATTTATGACACAATGGGGATGGAGTAATTACCTAATTAATGAAATATTAAAATAAATGATATTATAAATATAAAAATAAATGTAATTTGAGAATTTTTATGAATAAAACTAATTTTAAAGGTTAATATGAATTGTTATTATTGATTTAATTATGTTTTTTAGAAGTAATCATGATGTTATTATTTTTACAAAAATCAAATACCAAATAGTGTTAAAATAGACATAAAATATTTTTTAAACAAATATTATATTATTAATTTATATTCTATTCCTAAAAATCTAATGTTCAGCAAAATGACTCATATAATTATTGGTATATCATTAATGGACCACTATTGGGTCGGTTGGATGTATATAGTATGTTTATTAACTATATAATATAAAAATACAAAGTGACATGGTAAATGTTAAACTAATTAACTAAGAGTTAAAACTAAAAGATAAGATTAATATAATATCACAAACCTGTATAAATTCTATTGGTTGAAATTATTTAGACCCATACCCACCTTAGACTTTAAATAATCCACTTTTGAGCCATTATAAACCGAATATGGATTTATTATAAAATAATATTTCTAGCTTTTCCAAAGGTTCCCCTCACACCTCTTATAAAATGGCACCCCCCTTCTCATTATGACACACCTTCAAAGACTCTTGGCTCGGACAAAACCTGCCAAAATACTCTCCCAACATCCCTCACTACAACCTAGAGGCCTTAGTCTGATTATAAAGCCAACCTAAGGAGCCATTTTGATCAAATAAAAAGGAAGAACCCGAAGAAGAGGTAATGTTTTCACCACAATTTTTCAAATTAATTTATTCTTTAAATTATTCTTTATTTCTTATTCCCATTATATAATAATAAATGTAGTATCTCCTATATACTGTGATATTATGGTATAACCATATTCAGTATTCTATCCATCCTTTGAATGACATGTCACCATACGTGCGTACGTACGGCTTACCGTCTCCATGTCGTGGTGTAATTGTTATTCAATATATTATTATTTGGATGGGTATAATAATGATGTGTAATTCATGTAAATAATAAATATAACATGATAGTGATTCTATATATATGATATACCATCCAATTATATATTATTTTAATATCAAAAGAATGATATTGTCGCTCATGCGTACGTACGAACTACCGTCTCCACGAACGCGATGAGATTCATTCCCCATCGTATCCATTCAAGACTAATTCTCATTTGATGATTACAAGTAATATTTAAGAACTTTATATCATTCTGGATATGAATAAGGTACAAACTATCCATAAAAAACACGACTTATGTAACAAAACATATACAAGAAAACGAGTAAGTTAACACCCGAAACAATGATAATACTAAGATATTATTAACAAATCAATGTTAAAAGATCGTATATGATATCATAATTATGTATATGGTACTTGTATAATTTAATAACAACGTTTTAACTATTATACAGAATGTTAACATACTATCGACTAAGGAAATGTACAAGGTAAGGGTTTATTTTACAATCTCTTCATTATCCGAGGTTGTTTATACGTGATTATCTACTGGGACCTCTTTATCATCCACATCCATGTTTCTTAAAAATGTATTTCAAATCATTCTTACTATTTTAAAGAATATGGGATAAAGTCATGTATACCCTTGTTGACTTTTTATAAGAAGTTTATAAAGGAATCATTCTGTCATTTTCCAAACAAGATTCTTTTTAACATTTTCGATAGAATTAAGGTAAGAATTTTTTTAACTTATACGGCAGGTGCGGCTATTTTCCGCCATTATAAAATCTTCAAATATTCCCTTACAAGGATATAAAGATATTTTCAAATAAATTGTTTTATTTTATAATTATGTGACTTTTAAATTATTTCAAAAAAAGATATATTTCTCTCAAATAGTTTTTATTTCATCTATGTCAACATCCTTCGATGAATGTTAAGCTTATTTGAAGTTGAGCTATTATGAAACAAAACATCAACATTTTATTGAAGGATTTGTGATATGTTTGACTGTGGATGTGTTATTTTTATACCATTCATGGTTAATGGAGAAGGTATTTACATTTCTTATGCTAGTTTTAATACGAATGATTATGTTATGTTTAAACCTGTTCATATGAGGAATTCATTGGACTTAACAAGTGATGAGTGGAGCCCGCTATAGCGCCTCGATGCATCGGTAGGTCTCATGAGACAAACTAGTGTCTTGGCACGAGGCCTTGAAAAAATCTTATTTGTAGTCTTGGCATGAGGACATGGCTACGTGGTTATGATAGTGTGACATTATGCATTCCGTCATTATAAAAGTGGTTATTGATATTGCATGTGAGTATTCGAATAGTAGAATATCAATGTGAATAAGTAAATGACATTATTTCATTTTATCTTTTTCATATTATGCTGAAGTTAAAGTTTAAAATGCTTTTGTTTTAGTTATAAATTGCCTTAATGTTTTATGTTTATTTATAAAAGTTTCCACTATATTGTTATCCTTCTTGAGCATCTGAGCTCACCCCTTTCAAGGTTTTATTTTTCCCAGGATGTGAAGAAGTAATTTATGAATGACCTACAGGGATAGTATGTGGGGACATGAGTGTGGACTATGGAGACTATGTTGTTTTAGTTTTCATTTTTATTATGTAATGTAAAACATTATGAATATATCTAGTGTTCCTAAGGCTACTAAAATGATCGATCTTTCGAGATTTTACCCCTTGTGATCTTGCCAATGTTTTGTAATAATGCACCGACTCCTGGTAACTGGGGTTGGGGCATTACAGTTGGTATCAGAGGAAGTTTAGAACAAACATTGGAAGCTAGATTTAGATAAAATCTGATTAGATCACATAGCCCTAAGATAGAATTTGAGGATTAGTATAGAAGAACTTCCTAGAATTTCGGTATAGTAGAGATTTTGTGAGTTCTCCAAGAAATACATCCCTGTCTGGATATGAGTAGGTTGAGGCGGCTCTGGCACAGATTATAAGGCCCCAGCCTTAAACCTTACTTAATCTTGAGTTATTACTAGATTACACAATGGGGATCTTTTCAGGTTTAGAGTTTTAGATAATTAGATCATAAAACTTGCATTACATTCCACATTTAAAGAAAGTGGTTACATAAAAGATAGTATTAATTTTTCCCATAAACGGAAACATATTTAAAATAAAAAATGGATTATTTATTGACACTTCCTTGACACTATCATCATATCATGTACCTTTCGCTTGACCTGTGAAAAACATTTCAAAAACTTGGGATGAACATAAAAAGCTGAGTAAGGGATATAAAAATATGGAAAAGAAAACATGAGTACATGTATACATAATAATTAAATAATACTTTACCTATAAAACATAAGCACTTTAACAGACCTCATAAAATCATGAATAAATCATAGAAATTATAAGACATAAATGTAACTTGAGGCATTCATAACATTCTTACGTAGGGAGTAACCCTCTTGGTAACATTTGGAATACTCATCACAGTATATTCCCTAAATCTCGTTGGAGAAACCTTAAATTTTAACCCCTTCGCGTTACCCAATGCATTGGAGAGCTATATCGGGCTCACCCACCCTTAGTTTATCATGGAACCACCCGTCTTCATAATAATGCCCAAGAACCATAACATAATCGTATCACATAAAACATGCATAAAGGAAACATAACATTTCCACTTTTCAATCACAATATATCAATACAACACATTGATATAAAAACATTATGAAAACCATTTTCACAACCAAAATAATAGAAAAGTAAAACATGGTATTTATTTTTCTTTTAAAAAAAAGGTATGGCTTGTAGAGGAAGCTAAAACTCAAATAATGGTCATCGTGGCGGAGAAGTCGTTGTCTCTGCATACGTATGACAAAAACATTCCCTTTTGTCATTTAGTAAAACCCTTTGTGTAAAAAAGATTCCTTTCGGATAAACGTAAAAGTCAAAGGGGTTTATACATCGTATAAAAGAAGGTTGTGTGTAAAACAAAATATGCCTCAATGAAAGGAGATTGAGACAAAGTCCCATACAAAGACTGTATCCTTGGATTAAGGATAAATCAATTACATAATTATGTGTGACAAACTAATACACCAAATAAAAGTGGATATTAAGTGGAAAACAATCAGAGGTTATTCACACATATTCATAGAACGACATATTCATGGAGTACAAGCTTATCCCAAAAGAATCAAAATTGGGTTAAGAAGTTCCCTTGCAAAAATTTGACAGCCTAACGACTTCACTACAAAATTTAGAAAATGAGTTGATGAGAGATAAAAAAGGGTATCTCATCACTTGGTCATAAAATTTAAATCACTAAGGATATAGAAGAACATATCCCAACATAATGTTATGTGAATTAAATTACATAACCAAATAAGTCTTTTAAAAAGAGGAGGGTGAATGGTTCCCTTACCGACATGGGTATCTTTCGAAACATACACCCCGTGAAAGAAGGACAATACAAAATTGAAGTAAATACTCATAAATGAAATTATATTACCCAATGAGTAAAATAATGGGCAGTACATACACCACTCAAAGGAAATTGTGGAAAATGTAGCATAAATCTCATGGGAATAAAAGTGAGATGAAAAATCCCTTATGAAAACTCGGCAGCCTAACGACACCACTTAAAACTTCCAAAATGGATTGATGAGAGAGAATAGGTTCTCTCATCATATGAACATAAAACTAATAGTAAGATTAATATAAAATAACATCCCAATCACAAGAAAGATGAGCTTAAAAGTAATGACATAAAAGACTGTACTTAAAAAGAAAGAGAGGAGTTGGATCCCTTACCTCGGGTCTGACTTGACTCGATCGTTCTTTAACATCCTGAATAATAAACTTCAGTTAATTTAAACTTTATTAAGAACCTTTTTGAATTTCATTATTCATTTTATATCACTTATTTCCATGTTATAAACATTATGTAATCATTTATGTTAATAATGTTTGTTTTGTCGATATTTGGTTCTTAAGTCGAAAGTGGACTTCTTACAATTACATGTTGTTCGTGTGGTCAAAGGTTCATTATATCCAGAATGATATTTATTATTTGGATATCATATATATCATATATATCCATAATATACTTGTATTTATAATATTAATTAATCATTTAGAGGTAATAAATGAAATGCACCGTTCATGGAGACGGTAAGCCGTACGTATGCATGAATGCTACTTTCATTTCTATGTCATATTAATGGAATTAAAACCAAATGAGAGGTATGTATATTTTAATTCCAGAATTATATTCATCATTTATATGTAGCATAAATCATATATAATAACTTTAAATCCATCCTTTATACATCCCACATATGGCATTAATGAACCAAATCACTTTGAGGGGGTGGTAGTCCGCACATCCTAAAATGAAATTATCGTGTTTACCCACAATGGAAACCATAAATGTATGCCAAAAAAGAAAAATACAGATGCTTAAGTAAAACATAAAAATATTATATATCATATATAAATATAGTGACATCTTAATGGCCACCTTTGAAGGTGTTATATGAGTGTTGAACAATCATCGTTTCGTGAGGCAGAAATTCGTCATCCACAGAAACAGTATGTTCTTTAACCATTTGATGTAGGTATGTGTAAGTGTAGCTCAAATTCTTATTATAATTAAATCTTAGTATATTGAAGATACTAGAGTTATTACAAATTAAATGAATAAAAAGAGTTTAGGGGGTGGAGAATAAAAATAAAACAAAAGAACACAAGTGAAGACATTACCTTAAAATCGGGTAACTCTTTTTGATTTGAGCTCAAAGGCTTCTTTGGGAAGACTTCTTCCCAAAGTGAGGCTTCTAGGAGTAAGATAGGGATGTGGAGATACAAAATGGGCAGAGAGTGGCTGAACCAAAGGCTTGAGTGGTGTGGGTAAGGTGATAGTGGTGGGGGCCTTTTATAAGAGGAGAGGAGGGGCACTCTTGGAAAAGTAAAGAAATGTTACTTTATTTTAAAATGAGTTTCAGATTTCAAAGGTCCCACATTGATATAATTAGAGGATAAGGTGATAAGGGTCCTAAATATACCCATCCAATAGGTTTTTGACAAGTGTAGGTTTTAGTTTTTACATTATCTTTTTATTTTATTTAAATAGTTAAATAATGAGGTAATCGCTGCATCATCATGATGTTATAAATAATTTAATTTATTTAATGTCTAAAAATTATAACAAAATATACTATAATGTAGGAAACCGTTTTATCTTTCCAATTACTATTCATAGTCAAAAATATGACTTGTATAACGCCATTTAATTTTTTTTAGTAAAACAACTCATGTTTGTGTCATTTTTACTTTTACATTAAATAAAAAGATAATAATGTCATTTTCCTTCCTAAGTGGCTCCATGGGGTACCCAAGTTGACACATGGATTTTCTTGGTTGGCCATGAGACATCCAATAAGGGTAGGACATGTTTCAAGCTCATCTCATATTATTAAAACATTATTTTCACCTGAAATTACACTAATTACCTCTAATCGCGATTAAGAACATAAAAGTTACTATTCAAAAAAAAATTATTTTAATCCCATTGAACTACATTTTACTTCTTAATGAAAACCATGTATGTTAGATTTTTGAATATCAAATCACAAAAGTGGAAAATTTTCATTTAAACGAAAAATCAGTTTCTTTAACTACCACTTAGTGGTTTCACTATTCATCAAAAATTGAAGTTTTTAAGAAAAATACCAAAACTTCACCCTAAGCTATATTTTATTTTCAGAATTCAAAAATGATGTATATTTTACAAAATTCAAAACATATAAGTTGCATTAATTAATTTAATAATTAATTCCCGCTGTCAAAACAAATAGCGTGTTTTTAAGAAACAATAAGTATCAAAAGATTGACACTAGTTTAAGTCCGATTTCAAAGTGAAATTAATTCCATTGACCATAATTGGATTAAATGGTAAAAATATATTCTAATTGTACTTTAAAACCAATTCAAAATATAATCTAAGCATATAAATAAATTAGATTAAAAAGAGGTTTTGAATTAAAATACAACATTTTTCACTATTCATTAAAAAATGAACTTTATCGGAAAGATACCAAAAAATTTACACAAATTAAATTTTGATGTCTCGATTATAAAGAAGAAATTTATTTTTTCAAATATAACACATAAAATTGTCAAAAAGTGGATTTAAAATAGGTTTTCCATCGAAAGGCGGTTAATCGACCTTTTAAAGAATATTAGAATGTTTATGCTTAAAAATTGGATTCATTCCCATTTTTAATCCTCTAACATTTATTGTAAAGAGTAAAAATATTTGACAAACATATATAATAATTTTGTAGTTAGTTCTGTTCTTTCCCGCCATTACAATGGCTAGACGTTAACTACCATTTAAATTAATATTATTTTATTATTATAGTGCAATGTAAGATTTCATAGGAACTCATTGTTGCGTATTGGGTAAGACATCAAGCATATCGTTCCCTTTAAATTAATATTAACATTTTATTCACAAATATGGATAAATATAAAAATTTCATATTCTTTATTTACCTGGGGTGTTACATCCTTCCCCCCTTTTGGGAATTGCGTCCTCGCAATTTTAAAATTGGGCTTCGAAACATCCTTGAAAGTCCCACATCAGAACCAAAGTCAGTAAAACAATCACATTAAAATAAAGAAAGAGAAGAACAGAGGTCACCTGAGTTAACCCATACTAGGATTCCATGTAGGAAATCATGGACATGGAGGAGAAAACATAATTTCATATTCTGATGGAGAGTGATAGTAAACATGTCTAGGAGAAATTTAACCATAAGAAAATCACAAACTTGTGGTGGGTTAAACGGTATTTGATTCCCCAGTAAGAAAAGTTAATAGACAACATTTTTGTTTTAAGTTAATTTTCATTGAGGAATTTATTTTTGATCTTAAATAAACATGCTTACTTGTCGTTTAGACTCTCATCTCCTATTAGATTTCTTACACAAACTCATATTTTCTCCAAAAGACGAGTATTTAGGATAACTTGCTAATATTAAGAGAGCTATAATCAACTTCTATAGAATCACCTAATCCAAAAAAGAGAACTATATATTTCCCATGTCTTTATACCATAACCAAAACCAAAATTGTTAGAACAAGATCAGATAATCCACAAATGGATAATCCTTTATAAAAAGGAAAATCTATTCTTAATCTCCAAAATTTGTCCAACAAAACCCAAAGTTCAACAAAGACCATTCAATAAACAATTTGTCCATAAAATTCTTCAAAGTAAACCAAACTAAGATTGAAACCCAAATATTTGAAGGATTTAATCACATAGTCTTCCAAGGTACAAATTAACATTTATCCTTAAATAACATCAGTCGCTCTTAGAGTCTCATATTGAAAATTAATTAACCCAATCACATATCCTCCATGATAGGTTAATAATTCCCATAGATAACCCAAAATAAACTTACTATTAATTTATAAAATCATCTAACTAAAAAGAATCAGTCAAACTAACCAGGGACTTCACGTAGTCCAGTGGAAGGCGATAAATACCAGTTGCACTTTGGTTGTGGGTTCTATTCCTGCAGCTTTGTCCGATGCGACGGGTTGTCACACATTCTACATGTTGTACTTTTTATAAAACTCCAAAAATAACCCTAACATGTTTTAATATAAATAGTTTCCTTATACCTCTCATTTTCATCCAAATTCGTTATGATCTCAACATCGTAATTCTTGAAGTCTTATTTCACCACCATAAGATAAAATAAAATGATTCCCAAAATGAATAACAACATACCTTAATTATGGAGTCCACTCTGTTTCATCGTCATCTTGTTCACGTAGGTAGACGTCCCATGCATTACAAAAATGATTTAGAGATCCTTCAAAATCATTTTCTTCCTCCATCCAAAAACACCTTGTACAACATGGGTCATATAAGTGTTCACAGAAAAACAGTTTTTGAAAATAATCATGTATGACATATAATTCCAAAACATCTGATAAAACATGATTCCTATAAAATAGTTGGACAAAATTTGAGTTGAAACTTTCTATTATTGGTCCTTTAAAAATAAAATAAGTATGTGCTGAGAGACTATATTTTAAAAGAAAATATAAATAGGTTGTGCAAGGGTCTCCTTCCTCGGCACCATTTTTAAAATCATTATATGCTTCAAATTCTTGTGATAAGGTAAAATATTTGAAAATACCTTGATAATATTTACCTTTCTTGAAAAAATGAGAATATTGTGAAAATAGTATTTGTCTAAAAACAACCCATGATCCATGATGATAACGAGGTATAGAGGAGGTGTTTGATATCTCAAACAACTACTTTCAATGAGTTGTATGCTAGAAGATGTTTTACAATCATCCGAACATGACTTTGCAATAATTATTGGAAGCATGTCATCAGGAAGAGATAGGAATGTCATTTGAGATCCTTCTCCTTCCATTCGTAACTGACATTACTTGTCCTGAAAAAAAGTTATAAAATAAGAATTTAATAGAAATAATAGATATAGGGACTAACCATGTGTCTAACAAAAACTCCTAATACCTAAAGTTGCCTAAACCGACCTTTGATACCAACTATAAGGCCCCAGCCTTAAACCTTCATTAATCTTGAGTTATTACAAGATTACACATTGAGGATCTTTTCAGGTTTATAGTTTTAGAGAATTAGTTCATAAAAATTGCATTATATTCCACATTTAAACAAAGTGGATACATAAAAGATAGTATTCGTTTTTCCCATCAACGAAAACATATTTAAAATAAAACATGGATTATTTGTTGACACTTCCTTGACACTATCATCATATCATGTACCCTTCCCTTGACCCGTGAAAAAAATTTCAAAAACATGGGATGAGCATAAAAAGCTCAGTAAGGGATATAAAAATATGGAAAGGAAACATGAGTACATGTATACATAATAATTAAATCACACTTTACCCATAAAACATAATTAGTTTAACATACCTCATAAAATCATGAATAAATCATAGAAATCATAAGACATAAAGGTAACTTGAGGCATTCATAACATTCATACGTAGGGAGTAACCCTCTTGGTTACGTTTGGAATACCCATCATAGTATATTCCCTAAATCTATTCAGAGAAACCTTAACGTTTAACCCCTTCACGTTACCCAAGGCATTGGAGATCTATATCGGGCTCAACCACCCTTAGTTTATCACGGAACCACCCGTCTTCATAATAATTCCCAAGAACCATAACATAATCGTATAACATAAAACATGTATAAAGGAAACATAACATTTCCACTTTTCAATCACAAGATATCAATAAAACACATCGATATAGAAACATTATGAAAACCATTTTAAATACCATAATAAAAGAAAAGTAAAACATGGTATTTATTTTTCTTTTAAAAAAAAGGTATGGCTTGTAGAGGAAGCCAAAACTCAAATAATGGTCACGGCGGCGGAGAAGTCATTCTCGCCGCATACGTACGACAAAAACATTCCCTTTTGTCATTTAGTAAAATGCTTTGTATAAAAAATATTCCTTTCGGATAAACGTAAAAGTAAAATGGGTTTATACACCGTATAAAAGAAGGTTGTGTATAAAACAAAATATGCCTCAATGAAAGGAGATTGAGACAAAGTCCCATACAAAGACGGTATCCTTGGATTAAGGATAAATCAATTACATAATTATGTGTGACAAACTAATACACAAAATATAAGTGGATATTAAGTGTAAAACAATCAGAGGTTATTCACACATATTCATAGAACGACATATTCAAGGAGTACAAGCTTATCCCAAAGAATCAAAATTGGGTTAAGAAGTTCCATTGCAAAAATTTGACAGCCTAATGGCGTCACTACAAAATTCAGAAAATGAGTTGATGAGAGATAAAAATGGTATCTCGTCACTTGGACATAAAATTTAAATCACTAAGGATATAGAAGAACATATCCCAACATAATGTTATGTGAATTAAAAGACATAACAAAAGAAGTCTTTTAAAAAGAGGAGGGTGAAAGGTTCCCTTACCGACATGGGTATCTTTTGAAACATACACCCCATGAAAGAAGGACAATACAACATTGATGTAAATACTCATAAATGGAATTATATTACACAATTAGTAAAATAATGGGTTGTACATAAACCACTCAAAGGAAATTGTGGCAAATGTAGAATAAATCTCACGGGAATAAAAGTGAGATGAAAAATCCCTTATGAAAACTCGGCAGCCTAACGATGCCACTTAATACATCCAAAATGGATTGATGAGAGAGAATAGGGTCTCTCATCATATGAACATAAAAATTACAGTAACAGTAATATAAAATAACATACCAATCACAAGAAATATGAGCTTAAAAGGAATGACATAAAAGAGTGTACTTAAAAAGAAAGAGAGGAGTAGGATCCCTTACCTCGGGTCCGACTTGACTCGATCGTTCTTTAAGATCCTGAATAATAAACTTGAGTTAATTTCAACTTTATGAAGACCCTTTTTCAAGTTAATTATTCCTTTTATATAACTTATTTCCATTTTATAAACATTATGTAATCATTTAAGTTAATAATGTTTGTTTTGTCGATATTTGGTTCTTAAGTCGAAAGTGGACTTCTTACATTTACATGTTGTTCGTGTGGTCAAAGGTTCATTATATCCAGAATGATATTCATTATTTGGATATCATATATATCATATATATCCAGAATATACATGTATTTATAATATTACATAATCATTTAGAGGTAAGAAATGAAATGCACCGTTCATGGAGACGGTAAGCCGTACGTACGCATGAATGCTCCATTCATTTCTATGTCATATTAATGGAATTAAAACCAAATGAGAGGTATGTATATTTTAATTCCAGAATTATATTAATAATTTATATGTAACATAAATCATATATAATACCTTTAAATCCATCCTTTATACATCTCACATATGGCATTGACAAATCAAATCACTTTGAGGGGGCGGTATTCCGCACTTCCTAAAATGAAATTATCGTGTTTACCCACAATGGAAACCATAATGGTATGCCAAAAAAGAAAAATAAAGAAGCTTAAGTAAAACATAAACATATTATATATCATATATAAATATAGTGACATCTTAATGGTCACCTTTTAAGGTGTAATATAAGTGTTGAACAATCATCATTTCGCTAGGCAGAAATTTTCCATCCACAGAAACAATATGTTCTTTAACCATTTTATGTAGGTGTGTGTAAGTGTAGCTATAATTATTATTATAAAAACATCATAGTATATTTAAGATACTTTATTTGTTACAATAGAAATGAATAAAAAGAGTTTACGGGGTTGGAGAAGCAAAATAAAACAAAAGAACACAAGTGAAGACATTACCTTAAAATCGGGTAACTCTTTTTTATTTGAGCTCAAAGGCTTCCTTGGGAAGACTTCTGCCCAAAGTGAGGCTTATAGGAGTAAGATAGGGATGTGGAGAGACAAAATGGGCAGATCTTGTCCAAATAAAATCCTTGAGATGTGTGGGTAAGGTGATAGTGGTGGGGGGGCTTTTATAAGAGGAGAGGTGGGGCACTCTTGGAAAAGTAAAGAAATGTTACTTTATTTTAAAATGAGTTTCAGAATTAAAAGGTCCCACATTGATATAACTCTAGGATAAGGTGATAAGGGTCCGAAATATACCCATACAATAGGTTTTTGACAAGTGTAGGTTTTAGTTTTTACATTATCTTTTCATTTTATTTAAATCGTTAAATAATGAGGTAATCGCTGCATCATCATGATGTCATAAATAATTTAATTTAATTAATGTCTAAAAATTATAAAACAAATACTATAATGTAGGAAATATTTTTATCTTTCCAATGAATATTTATACTCAAAAACCGGACTTTTATAACCCCATTTAAAAATTGTTTTAGTAAAACAACTCATGTTTGTGTCATTTTTACTTTTACATTAAATAAAAATATAATAATGTCATTTTCCTTCCAAAGTGGCTCCACGGGGTCCCCAAGTTGACCCATGGATTTTATTGGTCGGCCATGACACATCCAATAAGGGTAAAACATGTGTCAAGCTCATCTCATATTATTAAAACATTATTTTCACCTTAAATTACACTAATTACCTCTAATCACGATTAAGAACATAAAAGGCACTATTCACCAAAAAATTATTTTAATCCAATTGAACCAAATTTTACTTATTAATGAAAACAATGTAAGTCATATTTTTTAAAATCAAATCACATAAGTGACAATGTTTTATTTAAACGAAAAATCAGTTTCTTTAACTACCACTTAGTGGTTTCACTATTCATCAAAAAATTGAACTTTTTCAGAAAAATACCAAAAATTCACCCTAAGCTATATTTGATATTTCGAATTCATAAATGATGTATATTTTACAAAATTAAAAACATATAAGTTTCATTAATTAATTTAATAATTAATTCTCGCTTTCAAAACAAATAGCGTGTTTTTAAGAAACAATAAGTATCAAAATATTGACACGAGTTTTAGTCCAATTTCAAAGTGAAATTAATTCCAATGATCACAATTGGATTAAATGGTAAAAATATATTCTAATTGAACTTTAAAACCAATTCAAAATATAATCTAATCATATAAATAAATTATATTAAAAATAGGTTTTGAATTAAAATACAACATTTTTCAATATTCATTAAAAAATGAACTTTATCGGAAAGATAGAAAAATTTACACAAAGTACATTTTGATGTATCGATGCTAAAGAAGAATTTTATTTTGTCAAATATAACACATAAAATTTTCAAAAAGTGTATTTAAAAGAGGTTCTCCATCGAAGGGCGGTTAATCGACCTTTTAAAGAATATTAGAATGTTTATGCTTAAAAATTGGATTCATTCGCATTTTTAATCCTCTAACATATGTTGTAAAGAGTAAAAATATTTTACAAACATGTATAATCATTTTGTAGTTAGTTCTGTTATTTCCCTCCATTACAATGGCTAGGCGTTAACTACCATTTAAAATAATATTATTTTATTATTATAGTACAATGTAAGATTTCATAGGAACTCATTATTGCATATTGGGTAAGCCATCAAGCATATTGTTCCCTTTAAATTAATATTAAAATTTTATTCACAAATATGGATAAATATAAAAATGTCATATTCTTTATTTACCTGGGGTGTTACACAGATGTACCTAGGGGTAAAACCCGAAAACAACGCTTTGAGCTAGACTCGAACGGGAACTGGTGCACAACAACGGGCCGTGCTGCACTCTTGGTTATGACACTCCCGGGGGATATGCTTAGGATAATTTTTGTTTTCTTTACAATCCATTATGAAGGGTTTATGAGTATATAATTCCTCAAAGAAGACATTTTTATGAATATGGATTATATCCATAAATAGTTCAATTTATGTTAAGTGTTTTATAAGTATGGAATTATGTATTTTGATTCATAAACTGTTCTAGTTTATACCATTGTTTAGAAATGGCGCCTAGTGGAAGAAATGGAAACTGTATCAATGCACACACTCCATGTAGGGATTGCCCGCTTGCTCAAGATAATTATAGTGGAGCTGGTGATACAATTGGTGCCGATCATCTTAACACCATACTGAGACAACTCACTCAGGTTTTGAATAATAACCTTACCCATATGGACCACCCTGATCCACAACGTGGAGGATCAATGTTAGATCGCTTCATGAGGAAGCAACCACCAACATTCAATGGGAGTACAAATCCATTGGTAGCTGAGAAATGTATAAGTTCCCTAGAAAAAATATTTCAGGCTTTGGGGATTACTGAAAGGGAAAAAGTTATCATGGCAGTTTACCACCTCACTGGAGATTCTAATCAATGGTGGTCATTGATTCAAAACACAAAGGAAGATGATGAAGTATTAGATATGGAATGGAAGGAGTTCAAAGAGCTATTCTTAGAAAAATACTTTCCTCGAGACCATCGAGCATATATGGAAAGGCAATTTCTAAGTTGGAGACAAAAGGAGGATGAGAATGTCGCAAAGTATGAGGATAACTTTACAAGGTTAGTGAGGTATGCTACGGATTATATACGTAACCAAGAAGTAAGATTTATCGTTTCTTTGATGGGTTAAAACCATTTCTCCATCAAGCATTAGTCTCACAAACCTTCTCATCGTACGGAGATATTGTCTCATGTGCTATCAAGACGGAAAAGGTATTCTCTAAGTTTTATGACATTAAAGCAAAGCAATTGAAGAAGAGATCTACTTATCAATCTGGAAATGGAAATAAGGGTAAGAAATGAAAAGATGAAAAACCATCCTATAGTAAATGTGGGAAAAAACACCCTAGTTCTTGCTTAAAAGAAATAGAAGTATGTTACAAGTGTGGTGAAATAGGACACCAAACTCATGATTTCAAGGGAAAGAGAGTTGCTATAAACATGGAATGCTATAATTGTAGAGAGATGGGAGATTATGAAAATGAATTTCCTAAGCGTTAGAGGAACTTACCTCAGAAAAGGCCAAGGAATCAAGGCCAAGCTTATGCTATCACCACTGCTGAGGTAGAAGCTCTGAAAGACATGGTGGCATGTAATTTAATGGTTTCCTCAAGTTTTGAAAATGATTTATTTGATTCTAGATCATCGCATTGTTTCATATCTTCCCAGTTTGCTAAGAAAATTAGATATTTCCAATTTTATTTAACAAAGGAGTTGTCAGTTAAAACTCCTAATGGAAGTATCATTACAACAAATTTGTGTTAATCAGCCCCCATTAGAGCACATAAATGTTCTTTATCCGCTGATCTCGTTGTCATACATATGGTTGAGTTTGATATAATCCTCAGTATGGATTGGATTTCGGACCACGATGAAAAAATTTATTGTAAGAATAAGGAGGTTACTATTTTGGATGGTGATGATAAGGAACACATTATATTTAGGGCGGAATCATCACCACCTAATTCTTATCTAGATCCACCCCTAGTAGCTCAACTAAATTCAATTATTGGGGAGGAAGAGAATGAAATGATTGTGAGTGAGTAAAGGAATGTTCAAATAGAGGATGTACCTATTGTGAAAGAATATGTATATGTGTTTCCGGAAGATTTATCTGGACATCCTCCAGAAATTGAAGTTGAGTTTTCCAATGGTTTAATTCCTGGATCAAGGAATATATCAAAGACCCCTTATAGAATGGACACTGTGGAATTAGTTTAATTAAAGAAACAACTAGAGGAATTGAGTAATAAGGGATTTATTCACCCAAGTGTTTCTCCATGGGTATCCCCTGTCCTTTTTGTTAAGAAGAAAGATAGATCTATGAGGTTATGTATCGACTACCGGGAAATAAATGGTATAACAATAAAGAACAAGTATCTACTACCTCGCATTGATGATTTATTTGACCAACTGCATGGAGCTCAATACTTTTCAATGATTGACCTTCGATCTAGATACCATTAGTTATGTGTGAAGAAGGAATAAATTCCGAAGACATCAGTTTGAACCAGGTACGGGCATTACGAGTTTACATTAATTCCTTTTGGATTGACTAATGCACCCTCTATAATCCTGGATCTAATGAATAGAGTTTTCAAGGAATATCGCGATGATTTTTTGGTGGTATTTATTGATGATATCATGGTATACTCCAAAAGAAACTAAGATCATGAAAATCACTTGCGCATTATCCTGAAGACTCTGAGAAGACATGAATTATATGGGAAGTTCAGCAAGTGTGAATTATGGCTTCAGGAGATTTCTTTTCTTGGCCATATTTTCTCCAAAGATGGAATCTCTGTTCATCCTTCTGAGATTAAGGCAATCCAAGAATGGCCAGCACCTATGAGTATAACTGAGGTACGCAGTTTTATTGGTTTGGCAGGTTAATATCGATGTTTCATCCAGAATTTTGCTCGGTTGTCTATCCCATTAACACAGCTAACACGTAAAGGGGTTAAAATTGTTTGGTCAAAAGAGTGTGAAGAATGTTTTGAATAACTGAAGAGAATATTAGTCAATCTCTTATATTGACTCTACCATCGGGGAATGATGGGTTCGTTATTTATAGTGATGCATCGAAGAAAGGACTTGGTTGTGTCCTTATGCAGAATGATAGGGTTATTGACTATTCATCACGACAGCTAAAAATTCATGAGCAAAACTATCCTAGTCATGATCTTGAGTTAGCTACTCTAATCATTGCATTGTAGATATGGAGACATTATCTCTATGGTGAAAAATGTGAGATATATACCGATCACAAGATTTTGAAGTATATTTTCTCACAAAAATAACTCAACACGAGGCAAAGGTGATGGCTTGAACTACTTAAGGATTATGATTGCACAATACACTACCACCTGGGAGAGGCAAAGAAGGTGGCAGATGCTTTGAGAAGAAAGAACCATGGAGTTTTGAACATGATGATAATTGAAAGGGATCATATTTTCATGGATCTAGTAAAGATGGATATGGGAATCACTATGGAAGGTGAAGCATCAAAATTTTTCCAAATGGTTTCCAACCCATCTTTACTAGAAAGGATAAAGAGTTCTTAGGCTGATGATAAAGAGTTTAAAAAGAAGATTAATGTTGTGAATGATGGGAGATTGAGTGACTTTGTGTATGAAAATGGAATTTTGAAATTTGGGAAGAGACTTTGTGTTCCCGATATACCTGATTTAAAAATGGAATTGTTAGATAATGCTCATAGTTCCAATTTCTCTATACACCCTAGGAGCACCAAAATGTATAGAGATTTGAAGGAACACTTTTGGTGGGACAACATGAAGAGGGAGATTGCTGATTTTGTGTCAAGATGTATGGTTTTTCAACAAGTGAAAGCTGGAAAGAAACACCCTAGTGGAGTATTGCAACCTCTTCCCATACCTGAGTGGAAATGGGATAATATCACGATGGACTTTGTTATGGGACTACCAAAGACTCATAGAAGGAATGATGCAATATGGGTCATTGTTGGTCGTCTTACCAATTCAACACATTTCCTTGATATAAGGGAGGATTTACCACTTGAAAGTCTAGCAAGACTATATATTAATGAGGTTGTGAGACTTCATGGAGTACCCCTATTGATTGTCTTGGATCATGATCCCCGTTTTACATCAACATTCTGGAAAAGTCTTCAGAAGGTCTTGGATACTGAACTTCGTTTGAGCACTGCTTACCACCCTCAAACAGATGGACAATCAGAACGAACTATTCAAACCTTAGAAGACATGTTGAGATCATGCTCAGTTGACTTTCAGGGTATGTGGGATCAATATTTCTTATGATAGAATTTTCCTATAACAATAGCTTCCATTCAAGTACTCATATGGAACTATATGAAGCGTTATACAGAAAGAGATGTCGCACACCAACCTGTTGGGATGACGTTGGTGAAAGAAAACTTGTAGGCCTAGAACTAGTGGAGGAAACGATGGAAAAGGTGATGGTAATCCAAAACCACATCAAAGCAGCTCAAAGTAGGAAGAAGAGCTATGCTGACAACCGAAAGAAGTATTTGGAATTTCAGGTAGGAGATCATGTTTTCTTGAAGGTATCTCCATGGAAGGGAGTTATACATTTCAGAAAGAAAGGTAAATTGAGTCACAGGTACATCAGACCTTTTGAAATTCTAGAACGAATTGGGGTTGTAGCGTACCATTTGGCAATGACACCAAATCTCTCCAAAGTTCACGATGTATTCCACGTATCACTGTTGAGAAAATACATGCCTGACCCAACACATGTACTCACCTATGAGGAATTAGAACTGGAACCTGATCTATCTTATTGCGAAGAGCCCATCAGGATTCTTGATACCAGAGAACAAGTGCTGAGAAACCAGACGACTCATCTCGTAAAAGTTATATGGAGAAACCATAAGATGGAAGAGGCAACGTGGGAACCTGAGGAACTTATGATGAAGAACCACCCGAGTCTTTTTATGCAGTAATATTCAAGAAATTTCAAGGACGAAATTATTTGAAGGAGGGGAGAATGTAACGCCCCAAGCTTCCACGGTATGCTTCCCTTTGAATAATACAATAGCGTGTGTTGTATGCAACTTCGACTTCTAACACACACCACAACCAATCAAACTAGTCATTACGAATAATAATACACACTTTTTTAAATTTTATAAATTATATCTCTAAAAATTTACTTCATTTTTGGATTCGGTATATCAAAATTATCCTAGGGTGTATTTTTAGTATTTTTCTGAAAACTTTCAATTTCTCATGAATAGTGAAAAACACTAAGTTATTGGTTAAAACTGAATTATTATTTAAATAATCATTTATTTTATTTAAATTTATTTTAGGTAAAAATAGATACGTAATACCTATATAAGTTCAATGTAATTCATTGGAGTCAGTTTATAATAATTTTAGACATATAAAAATATTATTTAACTTTTCACCGTCTTTTACCCTCCTAGGAGATTTTGAAAATTCACATAAAACATAATTTTACCGCTTCTATGAGTAAAATTTCCAAAATCTGAGAGACACTATTAATATCAAGGAAAAAAATGTGGTTTAATAAGATAAAAATAATTTTTGGTGAATAGTAACTTTTTACTTTTATTTACAACGGTTAAAAGTAAATAGGGGAATTAAGGGTAAAAATGATATTAATATTACCCTAACACATGTACTAATTATATTGGACAAGTGTATCTTGACCATAAACAACCTTAGGAATAAAATATTATCATTTAGTTTGACTTGGATTAGATTAGGAAATTTATTATTATTTAATTCAAAAAAGAGTTAAAAGAGTTAAAATCAAGGTTTAATTACTAAAAAAATTTAATACAGGGTTATACATAAGATAAATTCGATTGTAAATATTAATTAGAAAGGTAAAAATATTTCATACATAATGGTATTTTATTTATAATTTTTACAAATGAAATAATATAAGTTATTTATGACACAATGGTGATGAAGTAATTACCAAATTAATGAAATATTAAAATAATAGATATTATAAATATCAAAATAAATGTAATTTGTGACTCTTTATGAATTAATATAATTTTATAGGTTAATATGACGTGCTAGTACTGATTTGATTATGTTTTTTCTAAGTAAACATGCTGTTATGATTTTCACAAAAATCAAATACCAAATAGTGTCAAAATTGACATAAAAGAGTTTTTAAAGAAAATATTATATTATTAATTTATATTATATTTCTAAAAATCTAAGGATCGGCCACATGACTCATATCATTATTGGTATATCATTAATTGAACACTTTGGGGTCTCTTGGATGTATATAGTAAGTTTATTAACTATATAATTTAAAAATACAAAGTGACATGGTAAATGTCAAACTAATTAACTTAGAGTTAAAACTAAAAGATAATGTTAATATAATAACCCAAACCTGTCTAAATTATATTGGTTGAATGTATTTTGACTCATCCCCACTTTAGACTTTGAATAATCCACTTTGGAGCCATTAGAAACTTAATATGAATTTATTATAAAATAATATTTCTAGCTTTTCCAAAGGCGCCTCTCACCCATCTTAGAAAAGGGCACTCCCCCTTTTCATTATTTCACACCTGAAAAGCCTCTTGGATCGGCCAAAACCCATCCAAATACTCTCTAAACTTCCCTCACTACAACCATGAGGCCTTATTTTGATCATAATGCCAACCTAAGGATCCCTTTTGATCAAATCAAAAGAAAGAACCCGAAAAAGAGGTAATGTTTTCACCACCCTTTTTCAAATTCATTTCTTCTTCAACTTCTTCTTTCTTTGTTATTCCCACTATATAATAATAAATCCAGTATCTCCTATATACTGTGATATTAGGGTACAACCATATTCAGTATTCTATCCATCCTTTGAATGACATGTCACCATATGTGCGTACGTACGGCTTACCGTCTCCATGTCGTGGTGTAATTGTTATTTAATATATTATTATTTGGATGAGTATAAAAATGATGTGTAATTATTGTAAATAATAAATATAACATGAAAATGATTCTGTATATATGATATATCATACAATTATATATTATTTTAATATCAAAAGAATGATATTGTCACTCCTGTGTACGTACGGACTACCGTCTCCACGAACGTGATGAGATTCATTCCCCATCGTATCCATTCAAGAATAATTCTCATTTGATGATTAAAAGTAATGATTAAGAACATTATATCATTCTGGATATGAATAAGGTACAACCTATCCATAACAAACATGACTTATTTAACAAAACATATAAAAGAAAACGAGTAAGTTAACACCTGAAACAATGATAATACTAAGATATTATTAACAAATCAATGTTAAAAGATCATATATGATATCATAATTATGAATATGGTTCTTGTATAATTTAATAACAATGTTTTAACTATTATACATGAGGTTATCATACCATCGACAAAGTAAAATTACAAGGTAAGGGTTTATTTCATTATCTCTTCATTATCTGAGGTTGTTTATACGTGATTATCTACTGGGACCTCTTTATCATCCACATCCATGTTTCTTAAAAATGTATTTCAAATCATTCTTACTATTTCAAAGACTATGGGATAAAGTCATGTATACCCTTGTTGAATTTTTATAAGAAGTTTATAAAGGAATATTTCTGTCGTTTTTTAAACAAGGTCTTTTTTAACATTTTTGACAAAAATTAAGGTAAGAATGTTTTTTTATCTTATACGGCGGGTGCGGCTATTTTCCACCGTTATAAAATCTTCAAAGCTTCCCTTACAAGATTATAAAGGTATTTTCAAATTAAATGTTTTATTTTATAATTATGTGACTTTAAAATGATTTCAAAAAAATAGATATTTTTCTCAAATAGTTTTGATTTCATCCTTGTCAACATCCTTCGATGAATTTTAAGCTTAATTGAAGTTGATCTATTATGAAACAAAACATACACATTGTATTGATGGTTTTGTGATATGTTTGACTGTGGATGTGTTATTTTTATACCATTCATGGTTTATGGAGAAATTATTTACATTTCGTATGCTAGTTTTAATACGAATGTTTATGTTATGTTTAAACCTATTCATATGAGGAATGCATTGGACTTAATAAGTGATGGGTGGAGCCCGCAATAGCTCCTCGATGAATCGGTAGGTCTCATGAGACAAACTATTGTCTTAGCACGAGGCCTTGACAAAATCTTATTTGTAGTCTTGGAATGAGGCCTTGGCTACGTGGTTATGATAGTCTGACATTATGCATTCTGTCATTATAAAAGTGGTTATTGATATTGCATGTGATTATTCGACTAGTAGAAAATCCATGTGAATAAGTAAATGGCATTATTTCATTTTATCATTTCCATATTATGTTGATGTTAATGTTTAAAAGGCTTTTGTTTTAGTTATACATTCCCTTAAATGTTTATGTTTATATATGAAAGTTTCTGCTATATTGTTATCCTTACTGAGCATCTAAGATCACGCCTTTCAATGTTTTATTTTTTCCAGGATGTGGAGAAGTAATTTATTAATGACCTGTAGGGATAGTATGTGGGGACATGAGTGTGGACTATGGAGACTATGTTGTTGTTGTTTTCATTTTTATGATGTAATGTAAAAATTTATGAATATATCTAGTGTTTCCAAGGCTACTAAACTGATCGATATTTCGAGATTTTATCCCTTGTGATCATGCCAATGTTATATAATAATGCACCGACTCTAGGTAACTGGGGTCGGGGCTTTACACAAAAACACAATTCTCAATAAAAATTGGTATTATTAAATGATCAATAAAAAATAAATCTTTTCATAAAAATCAAAAAAAAAATCACCCTAATATATTTTTATATGATGATTTAAAAATTAATATTATTTTAATAAAAAAATATTTTTATAAGTTCAATAAATTAATCAAACTATTTTCTAAAAAATCTACAGAAATAATTTTTAAAGAAAACAAATTTCTGAAGCATCAAACAACATTACTAAAATTTTAATACTTATTTTATAAACATTAATCAACAAATATGTATTTATTAGGACCCTTGTATATATATAAAAATGCGATTAATCCTATATATATCATCCAATTCAATATCATTTTTATAATGTTCATATTAAAATAATTTGTTGCATTGGTCGATTAATCTAGGTGTTTTGTGTCATATACACTATCGAACATGAAGTTATTATTTTAAAACATTAGGGTATTTAATTCTTCCAAAATTCAATAAACTTACACATTTAAATTTTAAATTTATCTCTATAAATCAAGGATTATACGTTGAATATTACTTTACAGAAAACACACATCGCAAAAGGGTTGATAAATATTAATCTTAAAAAGAAGAAAAGGGAAATATAAAGGCCATATATAATTAAAAAAACTGGTTTTCTAAATAGGATAACATTATTGGGATCCTAAAATATATAAATATTAGATAAAAATTATTCTTAACTAAAAATAAATAGTGATAGAGAATATGGTCCTAAGAATGTTAATGACCACAAATCCATAAATATTTAATGGGTAAAAATACCATTGATTCATAAAAAATGAATTTAAATGTAAAACAATTTTATTTAAAGATACTTTTCTTTGTATTGAGGAGTTATTTTATTATAATGATAGATAAAACCAAAAAATATATACTTACTTGATATCTTTTTATTTCAAATACTTAATTTAACACTTTAGTTTTTCTTAAATCAGTTTTTATTTGTTTATTACTCCATGAAATGAATTTATATGCTAAGTTTTTATGCCCAAAGCACTAATAAAAACTCTTAAAAGATCACATAATCTATAAAATAATAACAATTTATTCCACCTATCTTTACTAAAACAATTCTAGAACAATGTAGGATAATAATGAAATTGAATAAACCTTCATACATTAATCTTCAAACTTCAATAATAAAACCTAAGGTGGGAAATAAATCATTAATTAAATAAATAACAATTTATCCTAAATAGAACCAATAACATAAACATTAAATAATTATTTAACATCAAATTTTATCACTACCCTTCATCTTATACCACAAAATATTTGATATCATTCTTCTCAAATAGTATTTTATGTTAAACATAATGGTCATATATACCTCAACCAAATAAATAATATCTTGAAATATCACTAGTCACCTCAAAATCAAAAACATTTGATCCCATAATATGTTTCCTAAAATGAAATTAGTATTTAACTATGAAACCAATTAATTAAGAGCAATTTAATAAAAAATTGGACATCACGTAGTCCAGTGGTAAACGGTTCTCCCTTATTACCCTCCAATTGTTGGTTCAATCCCCGTAGGCTTTCTGAATGTGATGAGTTGTCACCTGAGACATGGTTTATCCATTTTTTAAAACTAGACTAATTAATTCCTATATTGTTTTAAAAAATATGTTGAAAATCCGCGAAAATAATATTAATCATTAAATCACTATTCAATCTCATGGTTATCAATGTGATAAAACATATGTTCCCAAAGTTTTATAACCAATAATTAGCTTATCATAAAAGGTCATATAAACCATAAAGGTTATCAATCCCTTTAAATTTATGACCATAAAATAATTATTATTATTCCCAAAATAAACCTTCACAAAAAGATATATAAAACCAAAGGGTTGTAATAATATAAATGTCTCCCAATATATTCTTAATCTTAATAATCCATATAATATAAAACATCAAAAGGGGTATATATTCCTTAAAACATATTATCAATCGTAGAATGATCAACCCATGACAAATTATCTTTATCCCATATCACTATGGCCTATCATATATATCCATAGGTTCTATCCTATAATTCATCATAATGGGTCATAAATAAAATGTGAATTAATCCAAGCATATCAACTGGGAGTGTCAAACCAGGTGAGTAGTAAAGGAAAACTCACCATGCAACACAATGAAGGTTTAAAAATAACCAATTTTAGGTTTATTACCATAATATAAATATTTTTCAAAACCATGTCCTCTTATAGTAACCAAATATGGTTATATTTCTAGGAAACCCACATAATATCTACATTATCTAAAAAAGATGGTATCTAAAACTTTGAATTATTCCCAAAGTAAGTCTCAGGTTTATGTTACCAAATCTATGTTTTCCATAATCAAGTTCCCAATTTTTTTACAAAATTCCCCATGATACAAATTGTTGAAAACCCAACACTAGTTACTGAGATTCATTTACTTTTTCTCTACAGTTTCATAATATACAAGTTATCATATACGAAGAAATAAATATTCTAGTATTCTTGAATTACCAGATATAAACTTTATTCCAATTTTACATTTGAATGTAATGTTAAAAATAGTGATATAAATTATTCTTCATCCTTTAAATCATTCATATATTCATTCATTATATACTATGGAAAGAAAAATATATAAGTATGAGTTGAAATTCTCAGTAAGGGTTGTATATAATGGAATCTAACTTGAGTAAATAATGCATAATCAAGATGGTAGGGTAAATTAATAAAAATATATTCCATTTAATCAATAACATGAGAACAAAATGAATCCATGGATAATATCAATGCATTAATATCATGGATAATAACAACTTAATTATCAATAGAGGAAATATTTACAACCCGACATAATCTATGGATCATGTTTCCACTACCTTAATCATGCCTTTATAGGCCTGGGGTGGCGACCAATGTTGAAAGTGTATCTATCATGGGGATGGCTTTTCCTAAGTACCTGTAAACACACACACAAACATCTCAATGAATAATTGAAGTGGTAAATATTAAAAAGTTGAAACATAGATAGAAAGTAAACCAATCATGCATAACCACTAGGATGTACAACAATACGATGATTCAAACTAAAAAATTAATGGGAAAAGTAAATTCCCAACAAGAAATATGTCCCAACCAAATATAACTGAAAAAATGAACTACTGAGAGAGTCCAATTCATAAACCCCAAACTACAACCATCCTTTGAGGTCCAAATTACAAGGTATCCCTAAGCTCATCTAAAGTCATTACTAAACTATACCTCATCATTTTAAGATAGAACACATGTAGGGAAATCCCATGAATGGGTGAGTATATACATACACAGAAGGATTCCTCGAAATATTAAGGGGGAGAAGTAAGATTTATGAAAGGAAAAAAATATAGTAGGTGTAGAATACTATAAAAGAGAGTAGATAAACCCAAAATAAGACAAAAGGTGACTATTTCCAAACACCAAGGACTCAACACAGTCATTAGAGGAACTACAATTTGAGTCTTTTCTACCTGTAATAGGAGACTAGACTCATCTAATCATGAGAAGCTAGACACAGAATGAAAGTGACATAATTTGTGCATATTTCCCTCTCAATTAAAAAGTGTAACCAAATTCAAGGGTGTGGATACCAAATTATATATATGTATATATTTATATTCTCTATCAAATAATCACAAAAGATATAGTAAGGGGATATCCATATCATATATTAGTCCAAGAATAAGAGTAGAAAACAATTCCAAAAGTCCCTCAATGACGTCCATCATCCCACATGTCTACCCAGAAATAATCATCCACGTCAAACCATGACTCATCACTGTGTTGCACAACCGAGGTGTCATAGTCTCAAGGGAGAGAAACTATTACCTAGTAAAATAGGAGGGTTCCACTCTATAAGACATTGAGGACCCCACTAATTAGCTCTACTATACAGTACTAATCGATAGTCATTGAGGACTCCACTGCCCATATTTACTGGAGGGAACTACTTGGTAGTCATCAAGGACTCTACTGCCCAGCTCTGCTAGATGTTACTAGTCAGTAGTCATCCAGGACTCTTCCACAAAGATCTGCTAATGGTTACTACTAAATAGTCATCGAGGAATCGACTACCCATCTTTGTTGGAGGGAACTACTCAGAAGTAACTGATGACTCTACTGTCAGCTCTACTAGAGGGTACTTCTCTATAGTCTTTCGGGAATCCACTACCCATCCCTACTAGAGGGTACTACTTAGTAGTCACAGAGGACTCCACTTTCCAGCTCTATTAATGGCTACAACTCAGTATTCATCGAGGACTCCACTACTAATCTCTACTGGAGGGTGCTACTCAGTAGTCGCAAGTGAACCTACATGATCATTTCCATCATCAAGCATTGAATATATAGGCATCGTGATTAGAAAATTCCACATCATATCTCTAAATCTACAACCAGGGGCACTATCACTGTCTATACAGAAAAGTACTCTGAGGCTACTCGTATGTGACAATACGAGTCTAGACAAAGGAGATACAAAACCTTGAAGTATTTACATAAGGAACAAAGGTCTAAATGATGTGTGAGGGAACCCATACATCATGTGGTCCAACTCCACCACCTAACCATGTCCCTGCCTAGTACACAGCTTTCAAACATATAGTAGTACAATCCATGTAGTTGGACTAAAAGACATGACCAGGCTAATTGGGACCATGTAGTGTCCCAATAGTTATGTATTTGTACAGGAGCCAATGTCTATTTACTTCATTTCACGACATGTTTCTTCACATGGGGTGCCACCCAAGTGCTTTTTCCATGTCTATGAACTCTGGTACATGTTCGCGTTTCTAGTTGTGTATTCCCACATATAGTCCTTCCCATGAGGTCCATCATATGGCTTATCCACCAAGGTATAAGGTCCATGTTGTGTAGGAGGGATACACATCATTCCATAATTATGATTTCTTTAATCCCTAGCCACCTCACTTAAGGGGCTACAAGCTTTGTGTTCATCCTCTGCAGGGTGTGTAGAAGGGTTTTTCTTAGAAATCCAAATATGTGATCCATGTAATGGTTTAGGTCATTCTTCTAAGGAACTCGCCTCAAATCTGCACAACACTTATGGATCTAGCCATTGAAAATGGTTTCAGTCCATCGTTCACCAAAAATCAAATCTTTCAATCCGTGAGAGTATTGTCTTGGGTTCTACTGTCTTCTAACATTCTTCTATTGAAGATCCAAACTCCAATCATTGAAATAATCATCCACAATATGAAACCTTTACAGATCTATAATTTATTCATTGATACTCTCCTCAGAATGAGATTCTAACATAGCTATGGGGGTCTGATTGGGATCAGTACCACCCAACAACATAGAAACGGGACCAGTAGTTCCAACTGGTGAAGAATTCAAAGAAATAACCGTGGAATAGAACAATAAAAAAGGTATTAATGATAGTTTATAGGTTATCTTTTCCAATGAATAAGAACTCGTATATGGGGTTATAAAACAACTGAAAAAAATCAATTTAATTAGGTACGTAGGTTCATTCTTAGTCCAAAATTGGTATAGATCCAATAATAAGGATTGATTTGCTCAATCTATTTAATCAAAAGGGAATAAATCACCAATTAACAAGTCCTACCTATAAATTTAGTAATTTTACATTAAATAATGAACTCACCAAGTATTTAAGGAAGCCATTGCATTAGTTATTCTCTCATTTACTCTGATCTAGCATTTCATTATCATCTAATGTGATTCACCAATGAAAGAGGAATGATAATAACTGGAATCCTCTGAAAATTTATGTTGATAACCATGGAGGATTATCTATGGAACTATTCTTATATTTTTTCATTTAAGAAATAATTAATTGATTAATTAATTTAATAATTAATTAAACCCCTAACAGTACCTCCAATGAGAGAGGATTCTGAATGCCCAGTGCTGATCCATTTTCATTCATGCCTAGGTTAAATATCATGTTGTGTACGTAATAGAATTCTCTGATTTATAATCCAAACTTTCATTTAAGAGTTATTCTATTTTTATTAAGAACCCCTCTTGGGTATTATAAAATAAATTTAATATTTTTATAGAATTAATTGCAAGAACTCCAAGACTTGGAATCTCACTCTATCTTAGTGCCTAACTCTGGATATATATATTAATATTTCAAATTAATAAATGGGGAAGATAAGGTTTCTACATCATTACATATTTCAATATTTTTAACCCTCAAAAGAAAAACTATGTAAAAAACTCAGGATATTAATTTGTACTTGGCTCTCTTACTCCCAAGAACTCTCCTACACGTTCTCATACTTCCACAACATGCAATCCAATGGGATGGTCCATCCAAGAAGCGTTTTCTTTTATTGATCCTTGATTTCCAATGGGTTCTCTTCAAAAGTGGATGAATCAATTATGTTCATCTCACACTAATAAATAACATCCATGGGGTCATGAATGTATCTCCACAGATGCAACACATAGAAGACATCGTGCACCCAAATTAGTTGTGGGGGTATAGAGAGGCGGTAAGCATCCTCACCAACCCCCTGCACGATCTCAAATGACCCAATGAACCTCGAAGAATGATTTTCTCCCAAGACAAACCTCTACAGTCCTCATCATGAGGAGAATCCCTAGAAAACATGATCTCCCTGCCCAAACTCCAAGATCCTATGATAAAGATCTGTGTACGATTGTTGTCTCCTCTAGGTCATCCTCATCTGCTAATGGATGACCTGTACTTTCTTCGTTGTCACCCGCACCATCTCTGGGCCCACAAGATATGTCCCACTGATCTCCAACCAGCACAATGGTGACATGAAGTGTCTCCCATGTAGGGCCTCACAAGTTGTCATCTCAATGGTAGAGTGGTGGATATTACTATATGCAAACTCTACCAAGTAAAAGTGATCCTCCCATATCCATCCAAATTCTAACACTCAATCCCTCAACATATCCTCCATCACTTGTATAGTGTGCTCAGTCTTCCAATCAGTATGGGGTAAAAGGTTATGATCATCATTATTTAGATCTCAAATTCCTCCTGTTGGCCACTCCACAATCATGAATTTAACCGCACATTACAATTTGGGACAATCGTCAGGGTCATCTTGTGAAGTTGAATGATGTATCATACATATAGCTACCCCAATATTTCCATAATGCTCTGCTCCCTAATATAAAGTAAGTGTGCAAACATCAAGAGTTGGTAAACTATCGCCTAGATGACATCATAGACTATCATTATGTGTGGAAGACCTATCACAAAGTCCAAGGATATGGAATCCCACTTCCAATACTAGATCTCATGGGGCTGCAACAAACTAGCCTAAACCTAGTTCTCGGCCTTCCCCTTCTGATAGGTGAGGTACCGATAGAGGAACCCAGCTATGCCTCATCACAAACCGGACAACCAAAACTTCCACTAAAGGTCCCTATAAATATTTCCCAATCTAGGATGTGATTCTAGGGGTGATGCTTGGAACTCCCACATCATGTCCTCATGCATCATGATAAGAACCATTGTCTTCCCCTAGAAAAAAGACAATGTAATTCTCTATTTTATAATATAAATATAGTGAGTCACGTATAGATATCAGGTGATATAATGCATTTCATTTGATGTCTCATAGCTTAGACTCTATCATATTTCCAATAAGGGAAGGATTCAACACCATTGATAGTAGATAATATTTACACTCCTGATCCACCAGGTATAGCTATAAGGAGGAGAAGCTCTCTAAATATTGACTTACTAAGTGATCCTAGTACTTCCTACTAAGGAAATATGTTACTACAGTGCCCATACGTTGAGTATAGAATATATAAAATCTATAGTCCTACAGGAACTCTAGCTGGTGTTTCTATCTCTGGTTTAGGCCCCTATGCATGAAGATGTACCTTGGACTCTTATGGTCTTAGTAGGCCACAAAGAACTCCCCCAAATGATAGTTTCTCTATATTCTCTGGTCGAAGACTACCGCTTCCAGCACTAGGTCCTAAGTCGTGTATTTTTTCTAGTGGGTTCTCAACTACCTTGACCCTTGTGTTATACCTACCTACAGTTTCCTCAACACATATCCAATACCAACTCCCAAGGAATCAAAATATACTACAAACTCCACAACTTTATTTGGTAGTCTCAACATTGGAGAACTTCTCATCCTCAGCCTCATCTCCTCAAAGGCCTTATGAAATTTTGTAAATGTGGTAAAAGGCTCATCTTTCTGTGTCAGGGTGGTCAAATGGATAGTAATTGTGAATAATTATATCATAAATCTCTTGTAGTACCACACAAATCCAATAAATATCTACTACTATGACATGACCTAGGATGGATCCCATGAAATCACTGCATTGATCTTCACTGATTCCATGGGTAAACCATGCTTAGGAGTCACATGCCCTAGAAATTGAACCTCATGTATCCATAACTGGCACATCAAGAGTTTCCCCTAAAAATGGTGATCTCAAAGAAAATCTAGAACCATCCTCAAGTGTTCTACATACTCCTCCTCTAATGCAGAGTAGATGAGTATGTCCACTAAGAAGGAAAAAAATAGACCAAGTACAACTATAACACCTCATTTATAAAACCCATAAACATGCTGGGGGAATTTATCACACCAAATGGAATCAATAAAAACCAATAGTGTCCATAGCATCATTGGAATGCCAGCCTTGGAATATCATCCTCCTGAACCCTCAACTGGTGGTAGTTGGATGGGAGATCGATCTTTGAGAACCATCCCACAACTTGAAACTAGTCAAATAGGTCTTCAATCCTCAGTAAGGGGTACTCATTTATTATCATGTACCGGTTCATGCGACTATAATCTTTACAAATTCACAAGATCCCATCCTTCTTTTTCAAAACAAGACACTAGAGATTCCCTGGGGGACAAACTGGGTTTGTGAAACACATTTCTCAAAGGTCCTCCAACTAAAAACATTGCACATGGAGCTCATTAAGACCCATATGATATGCCACATAAGATATTAGAGCATTCTCTGGATGCATGTTGATGAAAAACTCAATCTAACTCCTATGAGGTAGTCTTGGAATGTCTTTAAGGAATACATCCATATAATCCTTCACAATTGAAGGATTTCAAATGCCTGAATATCCTGATACATAGAGAGTTATACTCACTAACTGGTGGGTGATGGGTTGTTTCCTCCTCAGAGAACTGACTTGTCTCTCAATGAGTTCTCTCTCACCCATAAAGGTAAATATCATCCCATCAGTTCATATGAATCTGACTCAAATACGGTGATTGTTATTCTGGGCTTAGACTATAGACAACCAATCCATCCCCAAGATGATGTCGTAGGGATCCATCATGATGACCAAAAGGTCCCATGTGAACCTCTCTCCACCAAGTGACAGCTCACATTTCTGGAAGATAAATGACACATAATATGTGTTCCATTTGGGAACCTCAAGATGAAACTATTGTGATAGGGAATAAACTAGGAGATATAGCTCTCATACCAGGATTATAGAGATAAAGTAATGATTGAACCTGTGTTTACTAATAATGAAGAAAGTGTATAGTAAACACATATCATACCTCTATTCATCTTGTGTGTTGTGGGGTCATAGTCCTCTATATCCTGTAGCTCTCTGCGGCCCCAACCGCTAACACCCTAAGCCATACATGGGCGGACTAGTGTTGGTGGTTGTGGTGGTGGTGGAAGGATATCATATCATTTTCCACCACCCATAGCTCTCTTGCTCCTCTATTAGCTCTGCTTCCCTAGGGACCACCCTTCTATCACCTAGGAGATCCTTGATCACAATAATCACTCTACCATGGTGGTATATCGGCTATATTTTTATGCTCCTTGGAATATCTTTTCAGGAAACCACATGTTATGGGACCTCACCCATCACAATAATAGCAAAAAACCTATCTAAACACTCTGACGTAGGTGGGGATGCAAAGGTTTCTACACTAGAACAAATCTCTCTATGAATACCCGACTCAAACATTTGTGCTTAAAAGTAGCCCGTGAGGATCGTGTTAAGGGAGTAATAGGTAAGGTTTTTGAACCTCGCTACATACTCATCCACTATTATCCCTTGTTATTTCTCTATAAGCTCATGAACATGATCTGAGTGCAAAAAGGAGGCATAATACTCCTCATGGAAAAGCTACTGGAAGTCGGTCGATGGGAGGTAGATTCAACGTTCATCTATGTAACAAGGTTACACCAATGACCATATTCTCCATGGAGAGGATTTATAATAGTGAAACCTCCTAATACGTTGGACTTTGAATGGGCCTAAAGATACGAAACCCCAAATCTAGTCAATCCTCTACTTCTAGAGGATCTGGCTCACTATGGAAACTTAGCATCCTCTAGCACTGGAACTCATGGAGCTTGATATGACTATTTTCATCCTCAACCTACTTTGCAAGGGTGATCTACTAATAAATACGTGGAGGTTCTACTACCTACCCACCTGGAGTAAGGTTTCATGGGATGGACCCTGAATGAGGCCTCATCGCTCATCAGATCATCGTCACGATCTGGAACTGTTATCATGGATTTCTATTATCGCTGATGCATCCTAATATTTATCAATACATTCAATGGTTATATGAGAATATAAATAAATAAATATATATATATATATATATAAACAATGGTGAGCTAACTAAATAATAACAATCAAAGACTCAATCCTATATGATGCATGTACCATTGATCCCTGCAGCCAATGTCTCGGTATGCCGAGTCAACCAGCAAGTACTCAGGGTCTCAGTGAATGGATACACTAGCCACCTGAACCATCACTAAATTCACGGGTCTAATAGATTAACATGTGAACTTGGACACTATTTACCAATATAACATCCATATACTCATATGGATACTAGTCCGAACAATATCCCAAGTAATGAACTTGCTTAGATACCAATCTATCACAACCCGACCCAACACAGGGCTCAAACCACAACTTCCCCAAGCCCACCTCCATTATCTAGGGGTAGAGACCAGTGGTGAAGAAATATCTAAAAATAGGAGGCCTTTTTTTAAAACCTGTATTCACACACATAGCCATATCGATTCAAACATTTAGAGAGAAAGAGTAAAAGATGAAACACATATAGAAATTAAACCAAGAATGAATAACCTATAGTATGTACAAGAGTAAGATAGTAAAAACTGAAAATTAAAGGGTAAAATTACACTCCCAATAAGAAAAATGTCTCAACCTCAAAAAATTGGAAAAGTAAATTACTGAGAGAGCTCGTCTCCGGAATCCTGAGTTGCGACCAGCTTATGTGATAAAAAGAACTAGGTATCCCTAAGATTATATAAAGTCACCAACAACCTTTCCTTTATCTTCATAAGATGATACAAAAGCTAGGAAATTACACATATAGGTGAGCATATACATACCAAGTTAGAATCTCCAAAAGTTGAAGGTGGAGTGGTAAGAGATACAACAGGAATAGAAAGATAGAAGATGTAAGATATAGCCAATGAGAATAACTCAACCCAAATAAAGATTAAAAGTAATTCATCTATACACAAGGGGAACAAAACACTGATTAGATTAACTACTCATTGAGTCTTGGCCCCCTATAGTAAGAGAGTAGGCTCATCCTACCATGTGAATAAAGGCACGGAAATCACATGGAATACCCCATTCATATTTTCCTCTCATGGAAAATGAGTAACCAAATTCATGGGTATGGATATATAAGTATATATATATATATATTTATCTATATGCTCTGTCACTGAATCACAAATAAGATAATAAGGGGATCTCTATCTTATATATCATCCTAAGAATAAGTGTATCCAACAGTTCCAAACTTCCATCATTGATGCACAACATCTCACACATCTTCCCAAAATTAACTATACAAGTCAAACCATGCCTCATCACTATTCCACAGAGGCAAGGGGCCATAATCTCTTAGTAGAGGAACCATGCCAAGATACAATATGAGGTTTCCAATCGGTAAGCTATCTAGGACTCCACTGCCCAAATCTGCAAGAGGGTACTACTCGGTAGTCATCGTGGACTCAACTTCCCATTTGTAATGGAGGGTACTACTCAGTAGTCTTCAAGAACTCCACTACCTTTCTCTACTAGATGATAATACTTGGTAGTCATCGAGGAATCCACTGCCCAGGTGTACTGGAGGGTATTACTCAGAGTTATCGAGGATTCCAATACCTAGCTCTTTTAGAGGGTACTACTCAGTATTAATCTTGGAATCCACATCATATATCTAATAGAGGGTAATACTTGGAAGTTTTCAAGGACTCCACTACCCATATATGCTAGAAGGTACTACTCAGTAGTCATTGGTGATCATATATGGTCACTATCATCATCTAGCATCCCTAAGCCAAGAATCATGTTTAGAACATTACACACCATATATGTAAATCTAGAAATGAGGGAACCAGCATGTTCTATGTAGAAATATACTAAAGATAGGCTACTGGTGGTTTAAAATTAGAGTCTGAATAAATAAGGCAAGTAATCGTGAGTTTTCATCAGAATGAACCTAGTGATACACGGTGTGTGAGGGGACCCACACGGTGTGTGGTCCCACATCACTACGTGGTCGTGTTCATATCTAGTACATGGATCACAAACCATTTATTAGCACATGCCATGAAGTTGGACTACAAGGTGTGTCCAAACTAACTGGGACATGTTCGTGTCACTCAGGTCATGTCTGTGTTCATGAACCAGTGTCTGTGTACTTTGCTACATGGTGTGTTTCTTTTCATGGGGTACTATATGTGTGATCTACCATGTACATTAAATTTGGTAAATAGTAATGTATCTAGCTATGTACATTAGTACACATTTGTGTTCCTGGCTATGTACTCCCACATGGAGTCTTTCTTGTGTGATCCATCACATGGATCGTCCACCTGAGGAAGAGGTACTCAACATGTTAGAGGTCTACTCATCATTTATCCTTATTATTTACTGAAACCATTAACACTACACTTTAGGGGCTACATGTCAGGTGTTCATCCTTGTATGAAACATGCATTTGGGGTTTTCACTTAAATCAATATATATGATCCATGCATTGAATCAGGTTGTTCTTTCGTAGATCCCACCACAAATCCACCCAAAACACATGGATTTATATATGGAACATGGTTTTCAGACATCTTTCATTGGAAAATGTATATTTCAACCCATAGGGGTGCCTTACTGAGTTTCAAAGGTCCCCCAAACATCTACCATTGATGATTTAGCATCTGATCATTGAAATGATCATCAGCAAGCCATAACCTATCTAGAACTATGATGATTCATTGACTTTCTCCTTTCATGTGATTTTTTCATGGTACCTAAGGTCTGATAGGGCTCGATATATTGAAATTTCTATCTTGGACCATAGTTTACATCCTATGAAGAATGTGATGAAATTATGGGGAAAATGCATAATAACAAAGGTTTTAAGGGTAATTGCCATGATTTATTGGTCAATGATTAAGAATGGGGATTTAGGGTTAGAAAAAAAATTACATCATCAATTTTATCCAGTTTGTAAGCACATTATTTGGCCACAATTGGAAAAAATAAAAAAATGATCAATCTACATAATCTATTTAATAAAAATGATATAAATCACTAATTGAAAAGTCCTATTTGGAGATTAGATCATTATTCATCGAATACTGTGTTCCTAAATGATTTAAGGACATCATTATGTTTTCTACACTATAATATTCTCTGATCTATCATTTCATCAACGTTTGATGTAATTTTCCAATGAATGATAAAGGAGAAGCTATAGAATCCTCCTAGAGTTTATGAAGATAACACTGGATGGCTCACCATGGTGTTATTATTACAGTTTTTTCATTTAGGTTAAAATTAATTAATTAATCCACAGAATATTCCGCCAATAGGATAAGATTCTTAAAACCCTGCACCGACCTATTTTACATCGCAGCTAGGGTGAACAACGTGTTGTGGACTCAACCATGATATTAGATTTTTGATCTAAGATTCCTTTTAGGAATTATCCCATTTTCATTAAGAACTATGTGTGTGCAATATAAAATATATTTATTGTTTTTATAAAATTAATTTCGGGAACACAGATCCTCAGAATCGTACATCGTTTCAGTTCCTATTAACTTTAAATATATATATAAATATTTCAAAGTCTTAAAATAAAAAATAGGGTCTTTAAGAAAATAATATTATAAGTCATGATTTCAAACATCATGGTATCTCTACCATCATGGACTTGTTCCAACCTAGTTTAAACTACGGGTAGAAAAACACCAAAATCCCATTTATTGCTAACTTAATTATTTATCTCATGAAACCTATCGATGCATCAGAGGTCAATATAATTTCAATACCCACCCATCACTAAATATCCAATTACTTCCTCATATTTTTAATGATCAACTTTTTGTCCTTGAATCCCATTTTTTATCTAATTTAACCATATGATTTGGGAGATCAATTTTTCGGGTTTGATCCCTATTCTTATGGTAGGTGTATTTTTAAAATGTTTTTACTTCAATAATTACATAATATTCTTGTAAAATTATTTTGATGTTTTATGAAATTAAAGTATTGGATATCAAAGTGTATTTTTGTAATGATATACATGTTTTTATAGGTGGTTTTCTTTAGAAACCATTTTGTGCACGCATTGATTTGATGAAATGAATTAAAGGTGGTTTTGGTTCTAAAATACATTTTTGAACATGTGAGTGGTAAGGATAAATAATAAAACTATTTTCTAAATTTGTATAATTAATTTCAAATTTATTTTAAGAGCATAGTCATTCAAAACCTTTGGTGTTTTAGGAAATGTACATGTAACTTTAGTGTGTGTAATACCACTAGAGGTTTTCAATATCGATAGAATGTGATATGACTAAATATTAGTTTATTTCATGTGATTCCTAGATTAGGTATTTCATTTTATGTCTAGTATTCATTCCCATCTGTTAGATCCTAAATGTTTTTTATTTTTCATTTATTCATGGTTTTACACATAATGGTATATTTTATGTTTGGTTTCTCACTTTCTTACCTTATGGTGTATTCATTGATGGTTTTTCTTATGATCTACTAATTTATTTCATGTACTAGTAATATTCTTCATTTATATGTATATAGAATTATTGTTTGAAAATAAATATATGTTTTACAAAATGTTTATCTTTTGAAACATATTTTTAAAATGGTTTTGTTTGAAATATAGGGATATCACTTCCATAGTATTGGTTTTTGTATAGATTCTTTTGTTATATCATACAAAGATTTATGCTCACACCCTAAATTTTCCTTTTTTAAATTGAATATTTCATTTTACAGGATGCAGGTAAATGGAAGGGAATCATGTAGTTCACCTTGTTCTCTTGTTTTTCATCATATTCATAGTGGGATGGTTTGGTGGTGATGGATGGTCCCCTATAGGATTTTTTAGTCTTGTATTGGTTTTTTTAGATTTAGTAATATGTATTTACATTGGATATATCATTGTTGCATCATTTTATTATGTGATGTACTCTAATATTTTGGCTTCTTTGGGTTATACATGATACTTCATTGATGTTTCTTTACACCTCACCATGTGGCGACCCTTCTTTGATGACTTTTCAAGTTAAACCAAGTTGTTTCATTATAGGGATTAAGTGGGGAGGTTTGGGTAGGTATTGAAAAAACCAGTGTTCTCAAAATGTGTGTTCATGGGAGGATATGAGCTTCCATTTTACAAGTTAGATAAGTGACATACTTATAATTTTATAAAAAATAAATATTATAAAGTATTATAATGGGAATGTGGATCCAAAATAATCCAATTTAAATTACAAGGTTATAAGGGTTGAAATAAAATAATTAAATATAATTGAAGATAATATTTGTTTGCCTTATAAATAAATTTTCCCTTTAATTAACCTGATTTACCCATTACTGTGGTGACACATTTATATTATGGTTACTATTCATAAGGGCATAAAATGAAATTGACCTCATTACTAAATTTTAACCTCTATGTTAAAAATATTTAATCCATTTTTCATGATTAATTTTATAGAAGAGTAATAAATAAATTTAAATATAAGTTATAAAAATACATGAATAAAGGTTTTTTGAAAAAAGCATTTAATCTTAAACATGAACTTATTCCTGAATCAAATAAAATTTGGTTAATATGTAATTTTTTTGATTATTTTTAATTAATTGGATCTTATTTAAATTTAAAACTAAAATTAAAATATATTTATACATTTAAATCATTTGACTTAATGGAAGTAAATCACAGTTTTGCAGGAAAATTCATTTTACACTATTCACCTGAATTTCAATATTTCTAGAAAATTTTCAATAAATCAACATAAGTTGTATTTGTAAGTTTTATTCAAAAAATAAACTCCTTTTTATCGAATTAAATTTCTAAATTCACACAATTTCTCTTTCAAATAAAACCATCTAATTTATGGAAAATAATTTAATTAAATAAAACTATTCATTTATCAACTGAGAACTTTTAAAAAAACTTTTTACAAAAATATGATGAATATAAATCCACAAAATTAATACGTATAAATAATAAGATTGAGTTATTTTAAAGTTTATATAAAATTCCATATAAACAGACAAATAGATCCAATTAAAGATGATTCGATGCCGAGATAGGGTTAGAATCATTAGATGGAAAGCATGTGAAAAGATGATAATATCCATGTATGATATGAAATAATATCATCATTACGAAGGTATTTTGATCCTTATCATAACCCTAATTCATCCCTTTATTATTTCTAATGGTGATAAAGGATATTCATGGAATTAGCGCCCTTTCATAACCTATAGCGGATTATTTTCAAGAGGTGATTGGTCCCTTCTATGTTAAGAGAATGTAATGGTACAATCCCACAAATTCCAAAGTTTTCACAGGGCATCCTAGTAAATTCAACTTGGATTTTCCTGATTTTATTTTCCCTTTGGGAACTTTTCTCTCTCTAGTATATCTCCTTGTATAAGATGATGTTTCCTTATTAGATAGTTAAAAATATAGAAGTGTCTCTTTAGGTGGGGGGTATAAGTTAGTGGCACCCCCAATATATTGGTTGGTACTACATCCTTGTAGGTTTATCTAACTAGTGAGATGAGAAAAATATGAATTAATAACCCGTAGATATAGGAAATGGGGTTGTATACCATTTAATCCAGGGGTTTGGATCCCCACCCTTACTCTTGGTCTATCCAAACAACACAGATCTCAGAAATGGTAGCTTCATGGAATACATAGAATGTATGGGTTGACACCATCTAATAATAACACATCATTAATAATTAACCTTGTTTATGGCATAATAAGTATGATGGGAATTTAGTTATTAAACTCTAATGGTGTCTATATTCTTTTAAAAACATATATTATACTCTTGTTTGTGTACTATTAAAAAATGGACTAGATAGTATGGATGTAACTGTGAATGGAATGTTTCTTAAGCGTTATTTTACCACTAATATTTATAATTACATACAATTAAATATGATTCCATGTGTATTTTAGGTTTTTCATTTTCTACATAGATAATGTGTAAAACTCAACAACATCTATAAATATTGTTTTAGCCTCTTGCCCGAGGTAAGGGAATGCGGGGCTTCATGGTACCCTTATTGACCCATCGATGATTTTCATTATAAAAAATGAAAATGTGAGGTGAATAATTCACTATCTCAGCCTATCGATCATATTTTATATGATGTGATGATGGATCCCTTCCATGCGAAGAGAATATGGTGATTGTTAACCCACCCATTCCTATGTTTTCATGTGGATTCCTAGGAAATTCATGTGGGATTAATTTCTATTCTATGGCCTATAATTTTTTTCACCCCTCACTATGTATCTTTATATAGATTGATCTTTTATTATGGGATATTTTAAAATTCATAATTGACAATTTAAGGGGTGAGGATTTCATGACGCTACTAGGGTGTGGGTTGGTGTTGCATCCCTAGAGGGTTGGTTAACTAGTTGTATGAGACAATTATGGATCAAAAATCCATATATAGGTGGGATAAATTCAGAAACCCATTAACTAAGGGGTTTGTATCCCCCCTTTTCATTTCCCATTATAACATCTTCCCTCTCAGAAAGGGTCTCTTTGAGACATGTATAAGAGTTGTGGGAAGACACCCTCTAATTAAAACATGCCTTTTATTGGCTCCTTTGGTAATTACCTAATAGATATTATGGGAAATAATATATTTGGCCCTAATAATATCCATATACTTGTCAAAAAAATTATTCCACTCATGTTTTTCTACTATTCACGCATAGGCTAGCTGGTATGAACGTAGTTATGTATGGAATGTCGATTCATGGGGATTTAACACTTGACATAGGCAAGTATATTGAAAGAATTATTGTACCTAATGATGAGGGAAGATCCTATCAAATGTTGTAATATATCTAGAGGATGGGGAAATCACTCATCCTTTGGAAGGGAATATGGGCCTCAACAACACCCCCATCCACCCCTTAGTTATTATCCCATGTAATGAATGAAGAGTGTTGTTAACATTTTACTAGTGCTATATAAGAGGGATGGTTTTTATGAAGTGGTGCCTCATATCCATGTGAATGGGACAAGGTTTTGGTAAACCCACTCATTCCTATGATTTCATGGGTCATATTAGGCCGTTCATGTTGTATTTCATTATTTTCTTCAGATTTGAGTTGTTTTCCTAATCATAATATATCCTTATACAAGTTGATAATTCTTAATGAGATAATTTAAAATATATTAATGTCTCTCTTAGGTTAGGTGTCGGTGAGACCCCAAAGATATGGGCTAGTGTTGCATTATTTTAGGGTTGAATCCTTAGTGAGATGAGATAGTGTTGGATGTACAAATTGGTATATATGGGAAAATTAGTATAATACCCTTTAATAAAAGGATATGAATATGCACATATCATTCCGATTTACAATAGAATGCCTCTCCTAATGAGTTTTTGGAATGCATTGAGTGGTGTGGGCCAACACCCATCTATATAAACAATGTTTTGGTACCTAATATCATCTTTTAAAGGATCCCTTGATAATTTTTTGATGAAGGTGATGGGAACAATGATGTTTGATCATAATGATAGACAAATTATTTTCAATAACATGAGGTCACTCAGGTTTTTATTTTAATATATGGACTAGTATGGATAGATGTATTTATGAATGGATTTTCAAACTATGATTATTTTTCACCATGATATGAAAAAGGATTTCCAATGGTAGATATTTAACTAAGGATCCATGGTCATTCTCATTTTATTGAGATGTTGTTAAAAGTAAGTGGCATACATGGAGGGTGTGAGGGCCTCTAATCCCTAATAGGGGAACATATACCTCATTAATACCCAAATTTATCTAGATATAATTATCCTTGATGATGGAGTAAAATACTGAAAACATTTTTATTATCCCTGTCTATAGGGGGACGGTATCCCTGAAGTTATAACTCTATCTTCAATGAATATAATATATTCATGTTTGAATCACTCATTCCTATAATTTCATGGGGATTTATGGGAAATTCATATCAGATTCCATGTTTTTCATTAGATTATGGTTACTTATAACCATGAGTAAGAATTCATGTACATTTTTATATTTCTAGTGCTATAGATGTAAATAAAAAATGAATCCTTCTTGGGGGAAGGATTTAATTATACCACCACTAAATGGTCTATTGTCATGTTTTTGAGAGGCTAGTCTAATTAGTGTGTTGGTACAAAGATGTATCAAGAGTCCCGAGATTTATGTAATTTTGCCATATGCCCTTAATGTTGGGGTCTTAATCCCCCCTTCTCATAAAATATTCTAATAGAATGTCTATCTAGAATGGTAGATTTTTTCCCACATTTTTGGTGTAGGTTGACACCTTCTTATTATAACCCATATTTGAAATGATCCCTTCATGATTGTCTGATATATTTGAGGGGTGGTGATTTATTTATGTCTAGTTTTATTTTTATTATCCTAAAAACATGATACCACTCATATTTGTATATTTATCACATATTTAAAAGCTTCGATAAATATAGTTGTGAATGATATATCATGTCTTGGGGATTTTCCCCTAACATATTCAATGACACCCAAGTAAAGATGATTCCATTTGATGTTTATTTTAGTATCATATTACATTAAGAGAATGTAAATTTAAAACAATTATTAATAATGTGATATATTCTCATCCAGGTAAAGGGAATGTGGGTCCTGTTGGAACCCTCATCCACTCCTTAGTAATTTTCCCTATTAATAAAAAAAATTCTCAGTGACTCATGAACTGACCATTTTTATGGGGGATAACTATTATTGCATGGTGATTCATTTTCTTTTGAATATAATTTGGTGTTGGTGAACCTAATCATTAAATAATTGACATGGTTATATTGGTTACTACATGTCATCTTTTGTCCTTTGTTTTGGACGGTGAATCAAGTTTACCCCTTATTATATCTCCTCTTACAAGTTGATGTTTCTTGGAGGGATATATGAATATATTGAAATGTAATTTTATGGGGAAAGATTTATTGATAATCCCTATATGTGAGTTTTTTTGTATCCTTAGAGGGTTATTTAACTAGTTATATTGGACCATGGGGGATTTAAAATCCATAGATATGGTAATCAGATTATATACCCTTCTATTGGGGGGAGTCTTGATCCCCCGTTATTGTTTCTCATTGCAACAACATGTCTCTCAGATTGGATTTATTTAAGGAATTATCTTGGATGTTTAGGATTAAATCCATCCCTATATAAAATGGTGATCTAATTAGCATTGTCTATGAGGATAAAAGAATTCATTGTGACTTTTGAACTATTATTACCTACGAGGGATGGTTTTAATGACATAATGGATCCCTTTAGTGTGAAGAGATGTGGCAGTGGTTAACCCACTAATTCATAATAGTTTTCTTTGGGATTCTCAAGAAATTAATTTTAGATTCCATGATTTTATTTTTCATTTATATTCTGTGAACCATCTAGTATATCTCTTCAAACATGTCAATATATCTTGGTATGGTATTTTAATGTAAATAAATATATATTCATATGGGGAGGAGATAGTGACAGCCAAGATTATGTTCTAGTTTTGTTTCCCTAAAGGGTTTTATGAATAGTGGGATGAAAAATTGTTTGATTGATAAATTTATACACACTACAAATAAAATTAGATACCTTTCAAATCAAGGGACTGAACCCCCTTCCACATTTCCATTTATAGTAGTATTCCCTTAGAAAGGGTTTCTTCAAGTAATTAGAAGTAGGTGTGGTTTAAAAACCCTCTATTCTTATAAATATTAGATAATTACCACCAATATTGAAATTCCCCCTTTTAAATGTCTTAATGGATGATATGGGAACCAAGTTTCATGACCCTAATCGAAGTCATATGCTTGTAAGTAACATGATTACATTAAAAGTTGTATTTTAAAAGATATTTTGGAAGGTATTGAGGTAGTTATGAATGTAATGTCATGTCATGGGATTTTACTCCTTGATATAGATATGAACATCAAAAAAATATGGTTTGATGTGGATTATGTTTTACTCTCATTACATGGAGGGACTATGAAACAGAAATGAAAATAATAATGGATTCAAATGGATATCATAGCATAGAGGGGAACATGGCCTTCATGAACACCCATATTCATCCAACAAGGTCCTTGTATACACACTCACTCATCCCTTAATTATTTTCCTTGGTAATGAAGTAAAATCACAGTAACTTATTGATTTTAGATACTTATGGGGGACATTTATCATGAAATGATGGAAAACAATACAATGAAGATAATTGGGTGGTGTTTAACCCATCCATTTTTAATTTTTCATGGGGATTTTAGGGAACTTTTCTTATCTTCCATGATTTAATTTGGCCTTTGGGTAAATTTTATGGTTTAGAATGTCTCCAAATACCTATATATATTTTAGAGTTGAATAATTTATAATATAGTATGATTTTTTAAATGTAAGAGGATTCAAAGACACCACACATTTTTTGTACTAGTGCTACATGCCTAAATTGTTGTAAAATTGGATTAATGAGAGTGTTTTAGATTGATTAATCAATATATATTGGTAATTGAGTTGGATACCCTTTCTATAAAGGGTCCGAATTCTCCCTTCTATTTAACCATTCTAGCTATATGAAAACTAAAAATGGTCACTTTGATCTATGAATCAGAGGTGTGGGTTGAGACCCTATCTTATGTATAAAGGTAATTGAGCTATACAATCATGGTATTAAAATTAATGTATTGAAAATTTGTGGATTTGATTCCATACAAAGAATATGATTAGATGTTGACTTTGGGCTAGTCTTGTTTCATGAAGTGTGTGAAAAAATGAAATGAAATATTCGGAAAAATATTTTATATATAGATTATTTGCAAATGGATCATCAGGTTTGGGTTTGTCTCATTTCATTGAAAATATAAAAAAATACATCCAATATAGGTAATTCGAAAATAATACATGTGTGAAAGGAATTTCATTAAAGATACATTGAAATAATTGATTATATGAATATATTATTTAGTAAAAATAGATTTATAATATTTAATATAAAATATCATACAAGGATGACGATTCTATGTTGAATTAGAGCTAGTGTTGTTACATAAAGTGCACATAAAATGAAATGAAATCCACTGAATATGCCCTAAAATACATAATATATGTGAATGGATTGTCAATTTGAGGTTAGTATGAATTCATTGAGAGATTTAAAAACATAATTTCATATAATAAAGTTGATTTTATATAAATATAAGAGGGTGAGTATATCATTTAGTAGGGATCTTCTAACTTATTGGAGGGCCTCTAGTAGGAAATGATATTCAATGGAAGATTATTTAGAATAGTATTAGTAGTCAATATATTTTTCATCCCTGAAAAGGATGTTATATTAAATTTTGATTCATTGGAATGTATTGATAGAAATTTTAAAGGTGATTACCAAACTAAGAAGTTTATTTTTGAATCAATATATAAGGGTATTACATAGATTATGTGAGGGTTCAGGATTGGGGGATGTATCTAATTGAAAGATCAATATTTATAAATGATATGATACAAAATTATGGTGTTTGATAATTTAAAGAGTTGGATACTTTTCTTTAATTGATCATGAATATCAGTAACCTCACTTCCTATATTTATGACATTGTGATGTGTTGGTGTTCTTTGACTCAATGTTTCATGGTTTGGGTATTATACATGTTCTGAAAAAACCTACCCTGTCGAGGAGCCAAGTCATGTAACCCCATGGGCTTCCATCAATTATTTATTTTCCTTCTTATAACACCAGTTACTATTATCCATTAGGTTCACTAATAAGTATAATGACCTTCCTAAAAGGACAATACTTTTTCTTTACATGTACTTTTTCCTTACACACACCATGGGTAAAATCCTTAAAGGCCACCTACCATAACATCACTCAAATAAAATAGTTCTTAACTATGTAGTTATTATCGTATAGGCTCATATAATTAATGGTGGAACTTATTGATATGTGTAATACCCTTTATTCATTTAATTATTACTTTTTCTAGGGGTGTTACACCCTCCCCTCCACTGAACCATAATTCGCTAATTATGGACCTCAAACCTCAAGCCTAGGTAGTTCCACTGCACTTTCAGTTGGGTATTCGGGTTCATACAATTTTCATGAATGAACATAGTTGGGAAATAAACCAGTCATCTAATCCCATAGATCTCCAATAAAACCTTATATTCCTTCCCAACACACCAGAGACTATTACCTACTAAGTTCACTTATCAAACTAATGGTAATCTAGATAGTCTAACATGTGTTATTTTTGTGTGCTTTATCTCCACTCACAAACACCCTATAAAAACACAATAGATCACTCATACACACACTACATCATGCTAAGTATTCATAAATATGGAGTTTTTATTTGGTAGGATCTTGAAAATAATGGTTAACTATGTCTATAAGGGAAATACCAATTATCATTTTAATTACTACGTTTTTTAAGGTTGTTACACTTTTCAAGATCCAAACAAGGATACCCCTAATTCAGTTACCCAATTTGGCCCATGATAATACCTGGGGTAATAATCAATCCTCGCATGCTATAGAATAGTGCTTGTTCATAAAATAAAGACAATTTGGAATAATTTCACTTAATGAAACAAGAATAACATGGTATGTTGACATAAAATTACAAAAAAGAGACTATTTATGTCACATGATCATTGATAAAAAATAATATATTTTAATAAAATAGCAAAACCAAACAAGAAATAAAAATATTTTCATATCTTATTAACCATAATACAAAACCAAACAATCATAAACACACTATCTTAATATAACAAATATCAAAACTAGAACCAATATAAACCACAAAGTGTTAAAATAATAACTCTTCCACGGAAAAATAAATGTCATAAATAAACAAACAAGTTAGAACAATGACCATGATCATTCATCCCTATGTGTCAAGATAAATTATCCACTGATGGGAACCACTATCACTTGATTCAAAAACTGACAAAAAATTTACATATCCAAGAAGAACCTATATAAAAACTATAATATATGGGAAAGGTAAAAGATCTAATTTTCTAACATCCCTTCACCCTATTCATAGTCCTTCAAAGTAAATCCCAATTTTTCTATTTTGAAAATATGAATATAAAGTTTATCTAGTAAATTTAAACTAATAATAATTCACATGATACCGTCACATAAATTCCTTTTACCCAAGGTACACAATTCATCAATTTTAAAAAATTATTCTTTAAAACTTTTAAGAACATATAGAATTTATAATAAAAGAAACAATTAAAAAACTATTCCTTGTAACACCCTCATTATAAACATAAAGAAAAATATTCTGATTTTAAAATCAATTTTTTTAAAATAACCTAAATAACCCATCAAAATGATAAATCCACACTTGTTAATAAAAAGGAAAATTCCCAAATGTGATGAACATGAATACACTAATTCAAAATAAACTCAAATTAGAATATATATATATATATATAATTAAATTACCCCATGAAAATAGAAATAGAAAAAAACGTCCAATCAAAAAAAAGAATAAAAATTACTGAATATAATTATAAATAAAAACACTTATATTTAGAAATTGAAAATAGAAAACATCATTTTTAAATGCAATTTTGTTCAAAACACTTCACAAATCCATTAGTTTATAGGAAAAAATCCATTCCCAAAATTATGATGAATATGAAAACTATAAATCATAACTAAGTGAAATATGTAATAATCTATATAAAATTTCCATAAAAATTATCATCAATAAGAAATAAAAAAATATTGATCAAATAAAAAATATGCAATATTGGCCTCTAAATTGTGCATGTAAGGTACCTTGGACTTTTTCAAGGAAAATTACCTAAAAAAGGTGAACCTTAAAATTACAAGATCTATTATGGTCCCTGTAGGTTTAAAATCTCTCAGTTATCTCACACTATTTAACTAGTACACAATACATAACTAGTGCATAATCTATAATAGGGTTTCACCCATCTGGGATACTAATATTGAAGAAGCCCAAACATTATATACAAAAATATTATATGAATATTCATTACATATCATTATGATCAATTATATAATAATAAAGGTTAGAATTTTCAAATACATCGATAAATAAATAATCGGTACCTACAAGATCTACATCATCTCTAAAGAAGTTGTTCACAACTAGCACAATTCTTAGACTTGTCACGCTTAAAACCTTTTTTCATATCCTAGGGAACAAGAAGTGTCATAAGGGTGTGATCATATGCTCAGTAATGGTAAATGAGGGACATATCAATAAATGATCATATTTAATCATATCATGAACTTAATGGTATGAGAATATGATCTAAACATTTTAAAATACATCCCAAAAATTCATTGATCATAATCATAGAATAAAGATAACGTATTTCATAAGATATGAATCATAAAATAATCAAAGATCATGAACCATGAGAGAACATCATAAGAATAAGAAAATTTCATAAATAGTTTCACAAAATTGTGGAATAATCATAATCATGTAAATCTTATGTCAATACTAACCACCAAGACATTCATCACATGTCATACTTATGCTATAACCTGTGTACCTACTTAGATCTTGGGATAACCTCATGTGTACTCTCTTTTAGGCTTCGGAAGGCCTCCCATGTAACCATTGAACTCATAAAAAATAATCATTACCCAATGAATAGAAGTTATATAACTAAAACAGCAATCACATAATCCATTCACATGTATTCCATTAGATTATAAAAACAACTACATTTAATCCTAGATTAACCCATGGAAAAGAAAATGGGTTTCATCAAGATTTCATCATCACAATCTAAAACCATCCAGATAAATAATAATGATAGTATCATTGGTTAATATCCCCAAAAAAGAATAATAATCATTAAATTATATTAAAATATATTAAAATAACTTTAAAATAACATATTATACTTTTTTGAAAACATAAGGAAAATATCATTTTCTTTTGATAATAGATTAAATAAAAAAAATCAGAATATTGAGAAAATGTGCTTCTTTGAAAAGAAATATAAAATTATAATGTAATAAAAAAAATAATGTACATGATAGTGAAAAAATATATTCCTTATATATATATATATATATATATATTAAAAGATAACATTCTTTATACACCTTTATAAAAGATAAAATCTAGTTATACAAAAAATATTTTAAAAATATTATTATTTTAATCACTTGTAAAAAAATTTAAAAAGTAGTTTAAAATGAACATTAACAGTATTTAAAACATAAATAAGTGTTTTCTTGAACCATCTAATAAATATATTCCAGGAGGATAAATATCGTGAAATGAAAACATTAAATTAAGGTTTTAAAGGAAAAATCCTCACTAAATTCATAACTCATGAAATAAAATGTAATTGAAGAAAAGAAAATATAATGTATTTTTAAACAATTTTAATTTTATTAAAAAAGTGAGAAAATAAATCCATAAGTCAATTCATAAACCACAAAAAATATAACATGTTGTTTAAATGGAATAAACCTCAATGAAAGGAAATTGAGATGAGAAATCACTTACCTTATGTCCATCTTGACTCGTAAGTCCTCTAACCTCATGTATAATAAATTTAATTTTATTATAGTTATATAAAACAAAAATTTAAATAATTGTAAAATAATATATGATCCAATTATAATATTTAAAAACTCATTCATTAATAATAATATTTTAAAATCATCATTTTCGTGTGTTAGATATTTCGTTTTTTATAAATGTTACATTTTGGAAGTTTTAGTCATTGAGCCTTGATTGTGGTTCCATAATATCACGAAATTTAATCATTTAATTTATATCACATATATTCATTATATTCATATGTATAACCATCTATAAAAGGAACATATATAAAAATTATTGACACAATTTACGGAGATGGTAGTCCTTTCATACACATGGACACCGTTTTGATTTTCAAATGAAAAGAATGAAACATTGATTACCAATATTTTATAATAAATAACTATAATTATATCTTATATATCATATATATTAATTAAAAATACTATTATAAAAAAAATTAGGTGGTGATGAAAAATAAATTAGATCGCTTCATGGTAGTGGTAGTCCACACGTACGCACGAGTGATACTTTCATTTCCCATTGAATAAAATGGAGGTATAAAATATTTTCATCATAATAATATTGAATTAAGAAATTTTATTATTATAATGGAATAAATATTTTATGTTGTTAAAAATATATTTTGAAGATGTAGGATAAGAAATAAAATTTGAATGAGTCAGGTAATATGATTACCTCTTCTTTGAGATACCCCCTTTGGATTACACCTTAATCCTTGAAAGATTTGTCTTATAAGAATATTAGAAGCTCTAGGATGTGGGGAAAGAATATATAAATGAAATATAGAATTTACTTTTTGAATTATAGGGATAAAACATTTTGAATATGGACAAATAGGATGTTACCTTTTATAAGTGAGGATACGACACACATGGAATAACTTGATAGATTTAAATGTAATTAATTCCATTCTCAAGTAAGATTCTTACAAAAGGAAATTTATTTGAATAAAAATTGGATAATATTGAAATATAATAATCCAATAAAATTTATACAGGTTTTAGTTTCATTTACACCGTATCTTTTGGTTTAACCCCTTCATTAATACTTCTTAACCTTAACCATGGTAACACACTTTTTATCATTTAAGGGTCATAAATTTTCATCTAATGTGACAATTGGATAAAAAATGGTTCAATTATGACATTTCAGATCATTTCCCATTCCAAAAATCAAATTTAAATATTTTTTGGATTTTTAAATCATCTAATAAAATATTAGCTAACATAAAATATCATTAATGTAATTTTTTAGACTATTCATTTATTTTTACTATTAAGTCAATATGATAATGATGTATTTACAATATAGACTATTATACCAACACTTATTTACTATTATTAACCACTAAATTCATGGAACATAATAATTCAACAAAATCATGTTTCTTTTATTAATTGTTAAATAATTTACACGATTTTTATATTGTTTGCACAAGTACGAAGTCAGCATTGCGTAAGCATTAAAGGTAATTATACCATCGAAAAAATTAAAAATAAATTAACCTAACAAAAATAATTTATTTTTGTTGAAAATGACCTTTTATATTTTTTCATTACTTCATTTTATACCAATGAAATTTTTTAAGTGAAATTAAAATCAAGAGAGTGGCATTTGTTTCCGTTTATTGAAATAATATAAATGTTATAATCTAAGGGGAATCGAATGAAATTTACATATTTTCACTTATATAATGTATTTAGTCTAAAAAACTCACAATATTGGTAAAATTCATGTTTTAAATATATTTTAATGTCATTACCCATAGTTTTAACATTGTTTTAACCATACTAAGCTGACAAATCATTATTATGGTTACTATTCCACACGACAAAAAATGAAAAGAAATTATTTACCCAATTTTTCCATCCTGATTCCAAACATGAAATATATTATTCAATAATAAATTTATATGAGTGTTAGAAAAAAAAATTAATATAAATACATAAAACACAATTAAGTTTCTTTTTAGAAAAATGTTTTTAAGCTTAAAATAAACTTATACAAAAGAAAAACGTATAATGGTGATTTATATGTAATAAAATAGATTGCAATTCTTAAGTCTGATTTCTTTTTGTATTATGATCAAATTAAAAACATAATGTTGCTTTAAAATATACCATTTTAATCAAAATTAATGATAGTTTTAAAAATAATGGTATTTTTAATATTTACTAAAAAATTTATATTTTCTGAAAAATCCCAAAAATTCACCCAAATATAATATTTCCATTTTTATTTAAAAAATGATATTTATTTTAAAAAATAAAATTTATAAATGGTTCTAGAAAGTAATTATAATTTTTATGTAAAATTTTCAATTAAACCCTTTTTGAATAAAACATATTTTAGAAGATAAAAATGACTTTATTGAAAATTGAGTACTTATTTATCATTAATTAATAAATACATCTGCATTATATAAAATTTTTATAAATATTTTTACATAATATGGTTATTCATAGGGAAATCTATAATTAAAACACTAAGTTATAATGGTCACATTTAAATAGTTCTTTTATAGAATACCGTAGTTTGTTTAAAGCTCGGTGTTGCATGTTAAGAATGTAATAGAGAATATTATTATTTTAAAATAATTTTATTGGGTGTTTCAAATACACATCCAATGTATCCAATGTAAAACAAAAAAAATTAATATTCATAATCAATTCTTATAATTCATAACCAAGGTAACATTATTCATAAGGTAAATACTTCTTTGAAATTTGATATTAGACATTATTTTTAAAAAAATATATATGAACAAAACAATCTTAAATCACCATTTAATCCAAATATAAAACAAATATCATAAGAGAAATCTCAAAAAATAATTGAAATTATTTTTGACTTTAGAAAATCAAATCCCATCTGGGATTTCAAAAATATTTTCTTAAACAAGAGTTTTTCCCTTTAAAAACATTTTGAACCAAAATACCTTTTTTATTACCAGTTTTATTTGAAAAAACCATTAAGTATTTTTATAAATTCTAATAGTTTTACATTATACCAATTTTAATTACTAAGTTAATGTTATGGATTCAAAAAGGCAATAAATCAAGGCTTCAAATATAAAAATTGTTATTCCCGGAGCTTTCTACCTTAACATATGATCTATAAGAAATATCAAGCTCATAGAGTCATAATCTAGGTCCCCTAGAACCAAGAACAAACAATAAATACTTATAAATTTATAAATTAAGCATTAGAAACCAAAAACCCACAATGACATAAATAACTATAAACTCATCGAACAACATAATAGTGTAGAAAAAATTGGAAAGTGGGTGTGGTTCACTTTTGACATGCACTTGATCCTAACCCACCTGAAAAAAAAATTTATTAACCTTGGGAAATGGATAATAAAATCTAAATTTTTTAATTAACATATTTAAACCCTTCGGAAACATACCTTAAAACAAATGGTGAACTATGATATGAACATCCCCTCCTATGACCAACTCCACCTTCCACACACCAAAACTCTAAGGGAAGGGGTGATTCCACCATGCAGAGGTGGAATTTCATACCCAAATCTCTAATCAGGTGAGGAACAAATCTAAATTGGAAAATGGGAGGGGAATAAGGAGAAGAATGGGTATGAAATTAATAAGAATATATTCGATGAAATTCTCTTGAACCTCCCAAATTAAAAGGAGACCAAGGGGGGATAAATAATAAAACTAAAGAGAGATCTCTACCCTATTCCATTAAAAATGAAAAAGGAATGATCATGGGGTTCTAAATAGGTCCCATATTATATTAATAAAAGTAATTTTTTAAAAAAACATGAAAAAAATAAGATCACATTGTGACCCCATGGACATTCCATGAATCACCCCTGCCCCTAATGGGACCTTGTTATAGAGTTAACCCTGAACCATAGTGAATGTCCAATAAAAAATGAAGAGGGACCTTTATATAGAAAATAACCACTATTATAGGGCTCTCCTGGTCCTTAATTAAACCACCTACCCCCAACCCACTCGGTAACATTAATTTATACCAAATATTTCCTACATCCCTATTACATAATTTTGAATGAATATCGATAACATATTATAGTAAATCACACCCCATAACCCAAGTGATTAGTGTATTAGGATATTATATACATAAATATTTTATTTTAAATCATTTTATTCATATTCCACATATATTATTCTCTCATGATACCCTTTTATATGTATCATACATAAAAATTATCATAAAAACATGAGAATGAATACATAAATAAAAGGCGAGCTTAGTTTCTTAGAAAGGGTAAACACAAGAGATATCAATAGAAGACCAAAAGTTATCATAATAAAATAATGTGGGTATTAGAATATTAATAAAGAACATTAAAATTACATAATAGAATCATACACAATAAAACATAATTAAAAAAACATAAGTAATTGCATAAGGCTTTTAACATAACATAAGACATGAGTTATAAGAGTGTGGAAATGTGATTCAATAAACATGATTCATGAAAATATAACATAGGTATATTGCATAAAACAATAATTTGGCATAAATATATTTATATAAATCATAAAATATGTCATGGATAACCATTGAGACATTCACATCATAACAGGCTAGGCTAACCACAATCTCATAACATAGTGTCCTTGGGCTAACCACCCATATCCCTTAACATAATGGACATGGTATAAACACTGTTATCCCATAATAATATTTTTAGATAAGAAAATTACACAGTTTATTTTAGGATTATAATTTACCCACCCACAAAATAATGGGAAACTGTACATATGTGTTCCTTATAATCATAAAAATATTTATAATTTCCTCATATCTTAACTAACCTACAAAAAAGAAATGAGTATCATGAAAAAATTAACATAACATAGACATAATCCATATAGTGATATAAATTGGATATTACGATTTAAAAATATCTCTAGTTAATCATAAGTAACATTAATGGATGTTAGTATAGAATAAAACGCCTTTTATAAGTTCATAAAAAAATTACTTTGTAAATCAAAAAAAATATTAATTTTAAAAACTTTTTTCAATAAAAAATTAATTAAAATGGAAATAAAATTTTCTTTTAAAATAAATGAATAATTAGACATTAATATTCATTATAAAAAATAATTATAAAAATGGGAAGATTCAGTCATGGGGAATGAAATTAAAAGAAATATTCTATTTATGTTTTTGTAAAGAGAATTAAAGTTGGTAAAAAAAAAACTAAATAATTTTTTTTTAATGAAATTTAATTAAATTTAAAAATAAATTATGATATAATATAATAATATATATTTACACATATAAAAATTAATTATTTTTAAAATTGAAGATAAATATTATTGAACGAAAAGAATAAGCAAGTTTGGTTTCTCTTATAAAATTTTTTTTTGGGTGAATTATGAAATAATGGTTTGGTGAAATGGTAAAAGAACATGAAAAGCTCATGATATATATATATATATATGATAAAATAGGTGTGTTTCGAGATAAATTCTATACAATTTCCCCAAATAAAGATTTATTCATAATAGTCTAGAATTCAGTGTGAGATTAGAAGGAAAATAATTAAATTTACTCTCATGTTCTAGGAAATAAATTTAATCACTTATATAGTAAATAAAACCATATTATGAAACTATTTATAAAAAATATTCATATCTATTAACTATTATATTTTTCAGTTATAGTCATTCACTACACATATATGAGTTATTTAATGTTTATTTTCATTATTAGATGTTAGTAATTTCGATTATTCTGTATAAGTTTTATAATTAAAATATTAGTGACCTTTATTTAATACCAAGTTCAATAGTACTAGATTATTTAAAGTATTTAAATAAATTTTTTATGATTTATATATCCCCATTTCCATTTAATGGAAATTATGGGAGTGGTTTGTGAGAATGGAATTTATGAGGAACATTTCTTGAGTAATTTAATGATATCTATGCGTTACATTATAATAATCATTTATTTTTAGAGAATCTATTCCATATCAATATTAAAAATATATATCAATCCATTATATCTCATATTAATAGTATTAACATCATTATAATTGTTCATAGTTAAGATAGTGACATTGGTATATCATTGTTTAGGTTCATGGTTGAATCGATCAAAACGACAACATGACATACCAATGAATGAGTAATAATATAGTGTTATTTAATAGTAGTATAATTTTATTAAATGAATAATGAATTAAATATAACATCATAAAAATATATGACGACATTTAGAAATATTGGGGATGAAAAGGTAATTGAAAAATTAACGTTAGAACTTAGATACTTATTGAATTTTCTGTATATCAAAACATGTTCCATTGGAATAATGGATTTAGGCTTCCTATAAAAAACCCAAAGCTACCAAAAATCTTAGACATAATTAGAATATAAAAAATGGATTAATTTTTAGGATATAACTTTTTATTTATTTAGAAGGGGTATAGGAGGGGTCTTTTTATTAGGGAGTTTTGAGTCGTATTTCTGTAAATATTTATTTCCCTAGGTGTAAGGGTGTCTTTTTTAAAATAAATTTTATAAAAATGGACAATAATAGAGATATTATATATATATTTTTGGTAAATCCATCATCCATTAATTTTTATATATATTGTTTTGAAATTTTATTCCTTTACCACTTAGTTCAACCCCCCTTTTCATTATTTTTCATATACCATGGTAATTCAATTTTTCCCTCAATAACATATTTTTATGATTAAAATGAAATTGAACTCTATATCTAATTATTGATGTAATAATTAAAGATTCACACTATATTTAATCAAATTAAATTTCTATATATCGTAAATATAACATTTTAAAAAACATAAAATAAAAAAAAACGATATTTATAAAAACAACATTTTAAACATGATATATTCTTGATCATATTTTTTATAAATTATCTATTAATTGAGTGTTAATATATTTATTTATTAATTTCAGAATTATATTGAATAAATCATTAAAAATTGTTCAATTTAATTTATTATGTTAAAATACAAAATACCTAAAAAAATTTCTTTGAAAAATGTCATTTTGTATCATTATATAAATTTTAACACATGCTATTAAACTTAATTATTAATATTACAAAATTAAATTTTATCAACCCATAAATCATAAATTCATTATTTTAATTTCATAAATACATAAAAAAATTATTTAACAATAATAAAAATAATAATATGTGATGCATAAAAATATATTTTTACATTAGAATATTAAAATTAAATATTATCTTTTTTACTTCCAGAAGTATTTCATTTTATTTTTTTACTAAAAAACAGAACTTCAATATACTTATTGGATACATACATACCCAGTGACCATATCTCCAATGATCATATTTCTAACTTTTATATATGTAAAAACCATATTCCATATGACCGTATATACTAAGTTCAATTTTTATTATTATATATAGTTATACATACATTATTATAATCATTCATCCTATTCGTTTACATCTCTCTCATCAAATCTATTATATTTATAATTATTTGTCTTTCTTTAATAGTTTCAATATGGGTTATGTTCTTTGATGGAAATCTTCATAAGAATTATTACATTTTTATCATTTTTTTATTTACTTATGCGCTTATTCATTTTAAAGCATTTATAATGATATTTAATTTTTTATTATAAAAATGTATTACTATTTATTAAATATTTTAATATTTTATCTCAATAAAATATTAGGGTGTTTCATTCTTCTAACTTAAAATAAATTTACCATCAGAATTTCATTACTTCGATGATATAAATTAGGGTATTTATGCCTCATTACAGTATCAGAATCCCATGCTGCTTCGTGAAACATATGATTCCTCCATTGAACTTTAACTATGCGAGTGTTCATATTTCATTTTACTTTTTCTCTATAATATAAAACATTTACTACATTCTCCTCATAATAATGATCTTATTCAAGTTTTACTACCTCATAATTTAGTTTATGATAATGTTCAGTTATATGCTTCCTTAAAATTGACACATGGAACTCGTCATGAGCTTGGGAGACATTCGGTGAAAGTTAAAGATAATAATCTAACGTCCCCACATAATTAATAGTTTTGATTTGGACAATGTTCCTTTGGGTAAAGATAACTTTTCATGAATCTTATAACCTTTTCCCTAGTGATATTTTAAGTAATGCCTTCTCATAGACTTAAAACTCCAAATATCATTGAAAATTAATAGCATATCTCATATGTTGACTCTTGGAATTTTTTATATGTCACTAAATGTTTTGAATCCTCTCTGTAATTTTTGATAAAGATCTGTTACTAGAATTTTATAGTCTCCCAATTCATCGAAAGATGTTAGATTAATTCACATATTCCCATAAAAATCCTCATATGTCTTAATTTTATTTTTATAAGGGAAACTGTTATTATATTAGAACTCTACCAAAGTTAGGTATTGATTCTATCCTCCTATGAAATCCATTGAACTAGGTTTGAATATTTCATATTGAGTTATAAATTTTCTTTTAGATTAACCATTTGTTTGTGTATGATAAATAATGTTAAAACATGACTTTATATCCAATTAATATTAATGACTTAGGTAGAATATTTGGGTTTATCTTAGATTTCAATTAGATATAATTGAGAGTGGTAATCCATGAACATTTACCACATACATTATATATCACGGAAAGTTGATCAGCCGAGAAATATCATTGAATTTCAATGAAATGTGTCAAATTCATAATCCCATAAAATATAAAAAAGGTATTTAAAAACATTATAATAATTAGCAAGACCTACCCTGAAATCCATAGTGATATTATCCTATATTCATATAGGTATGGGTAATGGTTCCACTATCACCTTAGACTTCTGATATTTATTCTTACTCATTAGAATACAAATCTTCAAGATGTCTTGTATTATTTCACCAGAAGTGATTCTTGATTTGTCTATACATCTTTGTGCTTCCCAGATAGATATATAATGATGATATATGTTCATTATCCAAAATCTCTTTCTCTAATTCTATTATTTATGTGAATATATATTCATTTCCTATATCATATAATTCCATCATTGTCAAAGTTAAACTCTATAATTTTCTCTACCTTCTTATAAAAATTTATATCTTCCTTTCATGCATCCTTCATATTTACATGGTGGTATGGGAGAGTAGTTATTTAGTAAAGAGGGGATTTCTCCCCATACATTTTGATTTCAAGGTCCACCTTTTTCAAATCCATGAGTATCTGGTCTCTCTCAATCCTCATCAGGTATAAGATAGAATTATTTTCCCTTTTGAGAGAATATTTCACATTTTTTCCTTCCTATGGTGGTAATGTGATAAGAAATCATAAACATTGATCATCTCCAACCATCTCCTTTGGTGAATGTTAAACTTCTTCAATGTGAATATATACTTTAATCTCTTATGATCCATATATATTGCACACATTTCACTATTGAGATAATTCCCTCATATTTTGATTTAAAATATTATTATTGATATATTCAAATCATGTATGAGGTAAGTTTTCCCATTATTCTTTAATTAACATAATCCTTAATCTATCACCATCTCATTGTACATAAGTATATATCTAAATACTTTCTTTGATGCATCTGTGTATATTGTAAACCATTATGTACTACAAGGTACTCAGTAGTGAACAGACTTCTCTTAAGATCCTTGATATTTTCTATACATTCATCTATCCATTGGAATTTGAATCTCTTCTATGTTAACTTAGTGGATTTTATTGTTGATAGATATTTCTTATAATGTGTCAATAATATATAGGAAATTTAAGAAAAATATGAATCTCTATTATAGTGGTTAGTTTTGGACATTCTTCAATCACCCATATCTTTAAAGGATCTATAGATATACACTCTATTATTATTATTATATGACCTAAGAATGATGCTTTCTATAGAAATAATTCACACTTTCTAAATTCATCATTTAATTTATCCTTCCTCAAGGTATGTAGCATAATCCTCAAATTATCTTCACGTACTTCCTTACTCTTGGAATATTTAACAACATCATCTATAAATAATTTCACAAATTGATTGTGGTAATATCTAAAGACTATTTTTTTTGATCTATGAAGATTTTAAAGTAACTTATAGATTATTAATGGAGTAACTATGTATTCATAGTCTGATATCTTGTATGCAAGGTTTTCTTGGGTAAATCCTCCAATTTTTTCTTTAATTGGTGATATCCATATCAATGGTCACCCATTGATAATTATTGACACCATCACTATAGATAAAAAATTAATTAATATAGGGTATACGAAACTTTTTATGGATAATGGTTTTTTCATGTTCATGATAATCTATTCAGAGACACATTGATCCATCTTACTTAATAACAATGAGAACTAATGATCCTCATTGTGATGTACTTTGGTATATGAAACCCTTATCAATATTCTAATTAAGTTTATTCTGTAATTACTATAATTAAATAAATTTCATTCATTATTTATTATTTGATATAGAATTAGAACCATGAGTATGTTCCCTTAATAAATTAACCTCACGATCAATATGAAGAGCAAGAAACTCTTTTGGAAATATATTCAAATATTCACATACAATAATCATGTATTAAATATAATTTTTTTCCTAACCATTTGAGCTAAATAAACCCCATGATTTTCTATTAAAATCCATATAAAAAATTAATTATGATAGGGAGTTCATAGTCATCTTTTCACCAATAGATGGTCATAGGTTGATTCTTGATATGAAATTTGATTTCCATATCCTAGAAATTAAAATAATCTATATTAAGATATATTTGTTCATTTACTGAAATCACATAAAATTAAACTTAAGGGAGAATAATAAGGTTTATAAGAAGATCATTAACATAGAATCCTTCTAGAGAGGAGTTATAAATTCGATATACAATCATCACACCACTGGGATTATTCCTTAATAATTCAACATATATCCGTTGGGGATATTAATAAATTATTGAAGATAGAATACCCACCCCCACCACAATTTCATGACTATGTATTCAATCCATTAATAAAACCAAATTTCTTCCCATGATCGTCAAACAATATTAAATAGAGAAAGTGATCATATGATAATGAAAATCAAGGCTAAAATGTTTTAAAATATGAAAACTCCATTTAAACCTATGAAATAATAGGTTCATTCAACATATATTTTGGTTATACATAGGTTATTTAGGTTCTATACTCTTTTTATTTCTAAAAAAATCCCTAAAAATAACTAAACCCTACTCTGATACAAACTGAGGTGATCTAAACTTTTTATACATATTTCTTACATCATTTTATAGTAATATTCATTATATATCTCAAAAAAACACCCTATAATCTGAAGGTTTACTATATTTGTATATTATATATGTTGCCAAATTATTTTACCATATTTTAAATATCTCTCACAAATATTTATGATACCCTTTTAGACACATCATACATAATACTCATATTCATAACCTCGGGAATGTAAATATAAGAAATGGTGAGATCAAATTCTCACTTGTGGTAAACATAAGAGCTTTAAATCGAAAACCATAAGTGATCATTATATAAGAATGTGGGTATGAGAAAATTATCAATGTAAATGGTTAGAACATAAGATAATCATACCTAATAAAACATGGTTTATAAAACATGAGTCACAGCCTAAGGATTTGCATAACATAAGACATGATTCATAGGAGAGTGTAAACATGAGTTGGTAATCATTATCAATGATAAAATAACATAGGTATGTTTCATAACATAAGAATGTGGAACAAATATATGAAAAAAATATAACATATACCAAGGCCAACTACAAATACATTCACATCATAATAGTCTTAGATAATCACCTCTTTATGACATAGTGAACTTTGGATAACAACCTTTATCCCTTAATATAGTGGAAATTGTATAAAAACCATTATCCAATCGTGATCCCAATATATGAAAAACATTTACCAATGAATTTTAGGGTTATAATTGTCCCACCCATCACATAATTATAAACCATATATATTTGTGCCACATTATTATGAAAACATTCATAATTTCATCGTATTTTAATTAACCTATGAAAAACATTAGTGTATGATGAGATCTTCAATATAAAATAGTCAAAAGACAAACAGCGAAATAAGTTGTATTATATCATTATATAATTTCCATAGTGAATTATAAGAAATATTAAAGGATTTAAGTATACATGAAAATAAATTTTATAAGTCCATTAAAAATTCCTTTGAAAAAATATGAATAAATAACTTTTTCTATTGATAAATTTTATTTTAAAACAATGGTTTAAATAATAAGAATATATATTAATTTGGAAACAAATTAAAAACATAATATTAATATTCATTATTAAAAATGATTATAAAAGTAAAAAAAATCATGTGGAATGTTTTGAAAAAGAATATTATTTTCACACTTTGGTAAGGAGAGTAAAAGTTGGTGAAAAAAACTATAGTAAAAATCATATAATTATATTAATTTTGTTAATAAATTCAATAAAAATGTAAAATAACTTAAGAAATCATATAAGTAGAGATATGGAAATCCATAAAAAAAGAAAAAAATGACATGAAAGTAAAATATTACCCATCGAATAAAATTGGTAAGGTTATTTTCTCTTACAAGCAGTACTTCAAGAAAATTATGAACCATATGGGAGGTGATATGGTAAGAAAATATGTTAAAATAATTCAAAATTTAAGGTTAGTATAATATATATTGTTTTAGTGCTAAAGGACTTACAATTTCCCTCAAAATAAATTTATACATAGCAATCTATAATTAGAAGTTAGTTTGAAAAGAAAACCCATATTTTTACTTCCATATTCCATGAAATAACACTAAACTCATGTGTAATGGGAAAAGAATATTAATAAATATTTTAACAACATGATTCAAATCAACTACATTTCATATTCTTCAACTATTGAGGTTTCCTAAGTATAACATACATAAATATTTCATCATTTTAGATGAATATTCAATACATTTCCAAATAATTCATGCTTGGGGACTATGAAGGTATTGTGTCTTTTCAAACAAGATATATAATCAACTAATTTAATAAAATATTTTAAAAACATCCCACAAGTTTGTCCCCTCATAGTACTCTTTTTTAGCCTTTTTAACTTAATACCTTTCTTTATAGCCTGTCGAAAAGGGAAACATAAGAAAGGGTGAATTCATATGCTTAGTAAGGGTAAAAATAGGAGATTTCAATCAATGATCAAGATTATCATAAGTATAAGGGTAAGAGAACAAGATCGTAATTTAAGAAATTAATATGCATTCAACTAAATATCTTTAATAAATAATCATTGCATAAGGTTTTTCAATAAAAAGGCACAATACATAAGGGTATGGAAACATCAATGATCAATAATGATCAATATGAACATATCATAATCATAAGTCATATTTTTCTTCCATACACATTAGTATAGAAAATCATTTCATTAGTCAAGTATCACATCCAAAGCTATCAAAGATGATTGGGTTCACTTATCATTTCATAATTTATTTAATCAAGGTTCCCTCTCATGAATATCATAGTGTATAGATTCCATTACTGAACTGGAATAACTCCCCATTACTTCTCTTATTATGACATGAGATAAAATTCTTTACTCAATGCATTGGAGGGCTATATAACTCATAGCCCATCCATCACGTAATTAAAACCACACATATGTGTTCAAAAATATCTCAAAGCATTCATCATATCATAATAGCATAACCCAAGGAAAATAAATAGGTTTCATATATATCTTATCATTATATAATCATAGTCCATCCAGAGATATAATATGGATGTTATCATTAGACAATTTATTATCTCACCATATCTTAATTAACCCATAAAAAATAAATGGATTCTTTCTGTTAATCCTAAGAACATCATCATTAGAAGATATATATAATAGTTGATAGAATCATAGGAGAATATCCATATTGAAAGATAAAAATAAATATTTTTATTAAAACAAATATGGAATCTTTTAAATTAATCTTGAAATAAATTATCGATAATGATGGTGGGAAAATCCATTCATACAAAATATATTTAAAGAGAATATTATTTTCATGATTTTGAAAAACATAAGCTATTTGGAAAATGATTCATTAAAAATATTCCAATTAAAACATTTTTTATAATTTAAAACCAAAAAAAATTAGTTATTTAATATATTACAATTTTTGGTAAAAATGACCATAAAACAATTTTAAATATGATGGACATAAAAGAAAAATTCATTGAACAAAGATGAAATAAGGTCAAATTTTCATTAAAAACATTTTCTCAATCATTTTAAATACCAAAGGCAAGGAAAAGGTACTATTACATGAAAATTGAAATAAAGAATATAGGATAAAAATATATGTAGTGTTTAAAGGATAATATCCTTATTATTTCCCTCAATATAAATTTATCATAATCAATCCTGAAAAGAAATAATATTGAAATATAAACTCATACCACTAGTATTGTATTTATAAATACACATTCAAATATCTTTTATAATAAATATATATTTATTATAAATATATTTCATAAAAACTTCCTAATATACCTTACTATGTATCATTCCTTTATAATTTTGAATTATTCTTTTATTAACAATTTCTTCATTAAAACGAACATTTAGGTGATAACTTGTCTTTTCTCCATGCAAGTTTGTATTTGATGGTTTTCGTTCGTGCACCATGGGGAAGTTTTTATCATCTCAAGAAAATTAAACATGAAATAAACACTATTATTTTTTATCATATACCATTTTATAATTGTTCATATAATTCAGTGATGAAATATTAATTTTTTCACTTTGTGGAGATTGTAGTGTGTATGTACGCACAAGTGATGTTTTCACATTTCGATGGATGAAAATAAAAAAGGTACATATTAATTCTCATTTAAATAAAAAAAATTATATCATAAATATCATATATATTCATGAAATCTATCCTTATTTCCATCCATGTAATGCATAAATGAAAAATGAATTGCATCGCTTCATGGAAGTGGTGGTCCCCACATATACGCATGACCAATATTGTTGTTTTACAAAAGATATAGAAGTAAGAAAGTAGATAAGATATTATAATTAAAAAACAATAATTATTTCATAAATATCATACATAAATATTAAATCCATCATAATAACCAAGCATGAAATATAGTGATGGAAAATGAATCATATTACTATGCGGAGGGAGTAGTTCACTCGTATGCATGAGTAGTGATCTCATTTTCCATTTGAAGGACTGAAGGTGTAAAATGGTTATCACATAATCATAAAAACATCTCATTATATTTATGATACTAGATTCATCATGTTATGATTGATATAACAGGTATATCAAAATATAATAAGAGACAAACTTTGAAAGAACCTGTTGAGACAATTACAAATTCATTGTGCGACCTCCTTTGGCATATACATTATGACGTCATAAGATGGGATTAGTGTAATAACAAGAGCTCAAGAATGAATGTATGGATTCTAGGAAGGTGTTTGTATAGGTATGTTCTATTCTATAGTGCTCAATATTTCTGATTAATGGAGTAGAATAGGATCCCTTTTATAAGTTAGGGGAGTGGAACACATGGAATTACTTAAAATATTTAAATAATATAAAGTATGTTTTTTGAAAAAGGTGATCTAACTTGTCAATAATTAGTAGTTATGATAATATAAGGTTTAATTATCTTTAAACAATAAAATTTAGAAACTTTTAGGTAGCATTTTACCCATATCTCTTAGTTTAATCACCCGATAAACCCCTTTCAACCCTGACCGTGGTGACAATATTTTATTGTGTATAGTATTCATTTGGAAATAAATAAGTTAAAACAATCAAATTATATTAATTAATATGATTCCATATATTTAGTCCATTTTAAAATGTTCTATTTCTATAAGTTGTAGAAATTCATTTTAAAATAAGTGCAAAAAACTCAATGGTAACCGTTTTTTAAATAAATTTTAAGCATAATAATTATTTTACCTTCACTCTATGCCATGTAAAAACTATTATATGTATTTTAAAATATTTTATTGAATATATAATTGATAAAAATAATTAAAAACATTAATCAATTGTGATTTGTATGTTTTATTAAAATAAAAACACATTGTGCACAGATAATAGAAAATAGTTTTATGAAAATTTACACATTTTACCATTAAATGATTTTATTTACATTTATAAAAAATTAATAAAAAGTGAATTAATTTTATACACATGTAAAAAATAAATTTTCATAATTTATTTGGTCTTTTAATACCTTCCAATCTGATAGTGAGGTGATAACTGACACTTAATAATGATTCAATAGTATATCACTCTTCATTTAAACTCGATGTTGCATGTAAAGAAATCTATCAAAGAAATTAAATTTATTTAAAGAGAAATATGTCACAAAATTTTAGGGTGTTATATAATATCCCCATTATAATAAATTTTCCCTATAAATTCCATCAATATTATTCAAACAAAAAAGGATACTTTTGACACATCACATCCTCGGGTTCCCACATAGCTTCCTCAAACATATGGTTTCGCCATAAAATATTGACTAGGTGAGTGGAATTGTTTTAAAAAATATTCTATCATTGTTCTAAAATATCCCTTGGTTATTCCTCATAAGATATATCAAGCTATAATGGAATGACTACTATGTTAAATACATGTGTAGTATCTAATATATACTTTCTCGTGAGAGATACACAGAACACATCATGAACTTGAGAGAGTTTCGATGGAATTTCCTTGCAATAAAAAATAATCCCGATACTGTCACGAATTTAGGAGGTACATATATATCAAGATATTATCATAACCATTTTTCCAAATATCATAACCTTCTTCCTAGGAAATATTCATACAAATAAATGTTCACCAACTTCAAACTCTATATGTAACTGATGATTATCAGCATAACATTTATATTAAATCTATGATTATTTGAGCTGTTATTGAATTGATATAACATTCTATACCATTTCCACAACTATCTCAAGTCCCAATATTTTTTTTCTCCAACCTCATACTAACATAATGGAGTTCTACACTTAATACCATAGAGGGATTTATGAGGATCCATATAAATGATTGAGTGAAATCTATTATTTTAAGAAAACTCAACCAAAGAATGGTATTAATACCCAACTCCTTGTAAATCCATATAACATTTTATCCACATATTTTTTAGTATTTGAATGATCCTATCATAATTTGTATCTATCTAAGTATAATATTCAATACTAAAGTTCAACTCTATATCCCAAACGTGCTGAAGACTTCTTCAAAACCTAGAGGTAAACCTCAAATATCAATCATATATAATAGAATATGGTATTACATGCCACCTTACCACTTATTTAATTTATATTAAGAAAATCTAATCATTATATAAATATTCTCTAATGGAAATTAAATATAATAATTTCTTAAGGTGGTCAATTACAACGCAAATAGCATTGTTCCCTTAAGATATTTTTGGGTGTCCAATGATGAATTCCATTATAATGTTTTCCCATTTACATTCTACTATTGGTACTTGTTGTAATATCTCCTTTGACTTATGTATGTAATACTTAACATACAGTAATAATGGGAATCATGATACATACTCTACAATATCCCATTAAATTATTTCCCACTAAAAATACCCTTTTAAATCTCTATACATATCCAAAATTATGGGAAGAATAGATAATGATGAACTCTAAGTTTCATCCAACAACTCATTCCCCATGGATGGTATTGTTAAGAAACATACTAAGTTCCTAAACAGTATAATTCCATTATAATTATTATTTAACTGAAAAACATTTTTCACCCTCCTCTGTAGTTCCACATCCTCCTTATAGACCTCTTTAATCCTCACATGGATGGATTGTGGAATATTCTTCTTAGAAAGATATGATATGTTCCCTTTCCTCATGATTTCAAGATTCGTATTCTGAATATACATAAATATTTGGTCTCTTTTAATACTCGTCATGAAAAAACTAACACGGTATTTCTCACTCAATGCATTATCCACATTGTTCTCTTTCCTAGGGCGGTAATTTATTGATAAGTCATAATAATTAATCAATTCCAACCTTCTCCTCTAAAACTCATTTAACAATTTATATGTGAATATAAAGGTTAATATTTTGTTATCAATATATATATATACCATTTATTTCACCATAGTCATATTTACTTCTTATTTTCAATGAAAAAATTACTAATACCAACTCCAAGTCATGGGTTCGATGTTTTTTATATTGAATTTTATATTGGTGTAAGGCATAAGGAATAGCCAAATTATTATTCTTGTGGAAACATCCCAATAAATATTTTATGATTCAATATATATCAAAATCCATTATCCATTAAAAGGTAGTGAAAATATAGTATCACCAGACAACTTTCTTTTTAACTCCTTAATATTTTCCTCACAATCATTATTCTAAAGTAACTTGGCACCCATCCCAGTCAACTTGGTTATTAGATTAGATATCTATTATAAATTATTCAAAAAGAATCGGTAATATCTATCCAAAATAACGAAATTAAGGATCTTGTTCACAATTGTTGGTATGAACCATTTATCCATGACTTCAATCTTTGATGTATCCACTTATATACCCTTTATTGATGTTTTATGACCAAATAATTAAAAAAAATTATCTCAGATTCACCCTTGCTGAATTTGTCGTACAATTTCTCCCTCCTTAATATATTCAATACAATACTCAAATAATATTTATTATGTTCAATGGCATTGGAATATAGATGAATATAATCTGTAAATACTAACACAAATTGATCAAGGTAATCTTTAAAGACCCAATTTATTAAATCTATGATGATAGAAAGGGAATAGGTATGTCTAAATGGCATCATAATTACTTCATTATGACCATACCTCATACATATTGTTTTCCTGGGTATATCCTCCTTATTGAACATAAATTTATGATATATATATATATATATATGTAATTTCAAAGTTATAAGAGTATTAACCTCTGAATATTTAATCAAACAAGCCATCAACAAGGCGTAGAGGATACATTTTCTTAATAGTGACCTTTTTTGGTTTTCAAAAATCATTTCAAAGATTCATTAACCCATATTTCTACATAGAAAAAATAATAAGTGCACCCCATGGTGATTCACTAGGGTGTATCAATCCCTTTTCAATATTCTTTGAATGTTTCTTCTTCATTTACCATAACTCAATCATGCCTATTCTTTAGATAGTCTTTAGAATATGTGTAACAACAAGTATCATCTCTATTGAAAAATCAACATCATGATTCTGTAAAAGACTAGGAATGCCTTTGGGAAATATATCAGTATAATCCCAAAAGAATAGTTATATCATTGATTCCCCCCCCAACCATTTGAGATAAATATTCCCCATAAAAAAGTAGTATGTGCCATGTAATGGAAGTAACTTCCATTAGATGTTCATATAAAACATCACTCCAAATGGTGATAATAGGTTTATTTGAAATATACAATGATACATCACATGTTTGGAAATTGATATGATCTTTATATAGATAGAGTCAATCCATGTCCAAAATCACGTCAAATTCAACTCGAGAGGGAAACATAGGATTTTCAGGAAGCACATTCCCACAATCTTCTATCAGATGAGATCTATAAACATGATATGTAATCATTATACCATTAAGTGTTTTTTCTACTACCTCAACATATAATCATCAATGTGGTGACTTGATACCATTATAAAATTATTCATGTTGAATCCTAACCCAAACCACTACGGCCGAGTCGGAGTTCCACATGACCTCATGTGTGCCTCCCTATATACAAGAGAATTATGACTTCTACTGTGGGTCTACGTCCATATGTGGGGAATTATACCCTTAATATCAGGTCATAGGAAAAATAATAAGAAAAAATATAATAAATAAATAATTATATTTCATGTGGAAACTATTAAACCAAATACATGTCATATAAATAGGAGTATCTCTAAATGTGGAAAGACTATTAAGTGTAATAAGTAGTAGGAAAATAAATAAATAATAAAATAATTGTGGGGGTCCTCAGGAGTCATTTCTGGTCTACAACCTTCTCTTTTTTCCCTAATCAATTTACCATTATAGTTACCTTTCCCTTCAGTGGGTCTCATTTCATGAAGTCAACAAGAACATTGAAGTTACCAAGATGGGTATGAGTACACGAATCAGTAGGACACCACCAATATGACCTTAACAAATTGTTCTCATACAAAATAGTGTATTCTATAATAATAAAAATGTGTGACAAGAAATTAAAATAAAATCTAAAAAATAGTTTTTGTTCACTAACAATGATTTCAAAAACCCGTTTATGTACCTACATTGGTACCATGATGGAAGGATATTGATAATATTTTAGTAGTAACAAAACTATCCACCTAGATAGTGAAATGATCCCTAAAAAAATACATCAAATCATGTGTATATGTGACTAATTGTAGGCCAAATGTATGGCATGATACTTGAGAATGAACTGGTAATCGAGTGTCCAATATATGACATGTAACTCATGGATGAAATATGCATCGAGTGCCTAATATACAGTATAAAATTCATGTTTCAACTAGTTTCACACATATTTCCTTCTTTTTTCTTATTTTTCATTCTATTTTGTCCTATCTTTTCCCCCTAGGTTCCCCCCTTAATTTTAGAGATAAAGGGAGGTTTTTGGGTGCATAGAACTGGGTGCATGGTTTGGCCTCACAGTTTACTAAACCTTGTGGACAAACCGTGCACAGTGTCCGGTCCATAAAATAATTTTTTTATTCCTATTTTCCCTTTCGTAGATAAACCTGATGCACCCCTTTATTCCCCAATTCAATCATTTCATCCATATAAGTCTCCCAAGATCCCTCAATCTTTCTTAAAACCCATTTTTAAGGTGTTTTCAGTGGGGAAATATCAAGATCCTTCAAGTAAGTGCATATATATTTGTTTTTCTTCCTTCTCTCTAGGGTTTATTCCCTCCTTCATGAATTTCTAAAATTCGAGCTTCTGTGGTTTTTTCCCTAGGGTTTAATATTTTGTTTCTTAGTTCAATCTTATTTATTAGGGTTTGTTTCCACTCACTTGTGTTGTGGTTGTGGTGCAGGTAAAGTTCCGCACGTAATTTTGGGTTTTTTTAACATTCAGGGTAAGTGGTTCCTTGTGTAAACATTATTTGGTGAAGTTATCTTGCTATATTAACCTATTTAGCATGTTTCTCCTCTATTTTTATGGTGAAAATCCTTTTTGGTAGAATTTGTTAAGTGTTTCATTTTAATGTTTCATTTTGACATGGAATTTGGTGTTTTTCATGTGTATTCTTGGTTATATTATTTATGGTTATTTTATGATCCATTAAATTAATTTTTGAAATTCTTTCAGGGATGAAAATTCTGGTTTTTTATGGTATTGTTGGGAACTTGCCCTTAAAAGGGGATTTTTAAATGAATTTTGTTGCAAAAACCTTATAAAACCTTTTGAAGCTATTTTATAAAAACATTATTGGGTTTAATGAACTACATTGAGGGTTTGGGGCATGTTTGGGATACTAATTTGTGTGTGTATGATTTATAAACAGATTTTTAATGGGAAAATGATATTTTATAACATGTGGAACTTGATTGACCACAAATGGGAATCCTGGGTATCTAGGTGGGCAGACCAGGACTAGTATTCTAGTGATTCAGAGAGGGCCTTGTCCCGGTTTTACTTAGCAAGATCGATGATGACAACACTAACTAAATAATGATTATTGATTGGAGACCACTGGGTTATGAGTGTGTTCCATACAATGGATCATACATGATACCATATATCATTATGGTTATTATGCCACATTTCAGTGGGTAATATGTACTTAGTGTCCCATTGTTAGCTAGTTCCTATGGGTATTTACCATGACTTGTGATCATTGGTCATATTGTAATTTTAATTGATATATATTTTTTTGGTTGGTAATTTAAGTATCATGTGTTTTTTTAAATTGTTCATTTTTTTAAGTTTCTCTCTTGAAAACTATTTTTATTTAACGTTGAACCCCTTTAAAACATACACTATCATTTCTTGTTTTTGAAAACTTGAAATATTTTTGACTTATAATGTTTGTAGCATAGAATATTTTCTTGGGTATCATTATATTTTTCTTTGTCTCATGCCCTACATACTCCTTTCTGTGTAAGTAGACATGGTTATGTTTGATAGAGGTAAGGGAACAGTCCTTGGAGGTAGTGGTTTGGGTTGTCAGCTTCCTTCCTTGGTGTGGTGTTGTGGAGATTGCTTGAGGGTGATTCCACCTTATCATGTGGTGGTTTTTGAGTTATAATTTATGATATTTTTTATTTTTGGCCCTCTTGGGTTTTGTTTAAAACTATTTAATTAAATTCTGAATTTTTGTTAAGTCTTGTTTGGTGAAAATTTAAATATTAAATTTATTTATTATTTTTGGTTGCTCAATGTTTCTAAAATTAGGTAAATCATTCCAAAATATTTTTTAAGATACTTGGGCACTTATTCCATCCTGTGTGGATAGGGAGCACCCTTAGGGCCTTGTCATGGACTGGTTCGGGTGCTGATTTGGTTTGAGACCCATCTTAGTTCATGAAAAAATGGTATGAGATCTTGGATAAGCTCTTTGGGTCACATTATTTGGGATGAGTCTTGTTAGATAGGATCTAAGACTATCACGTCTTGGTGTTTGGTATGTGAGTAGGGTTTCTAGCCTACATCTCTCATGACAGACATTTAGTCTTCATGGGATTTTGGGAATTTTTTTGACTTATCTTCCAGGTGGGATGTGTGGGTATAGACTACATTTGGATGTTGGGTGGGGGTGAAATAATTGTTTATTTCATTGTTGTTATGGGTTTGTTTTATTTATATTTGATGTTTTTGCTAAATCATTTCATAATGGTTGTACTAAATATTTCTTTTTTGACTATTGGTTTTTGTAGTGACATACCTCCCCTTAAAGATCCCATGCACCCACAAGAGGAATCCATAGAGAGTTTTCTCTCACTGATTAATCACATGATGGTAGAAGCTATGGTCTGGGATGTTCATGCTTTGGGGTAGGGAGTGGGTCTTGCTTCTGCTCGAGGTAGAGAAGATGAGTTTGGTCCTAGTAAAGAAAAATCCCCTGAGTTTCTCCAGAAAAAACCTCCTGATTTTTAGAGAAATGTTGTGTTGTAGGAAGAAAAGGAGTGGCTTGAAAAGATCGAGAGTATGTTTGAGTTTCTTGACACGGATGAGGAGGTCATAGTGAAATGGGACTCAATTTTTATAAAGGATCCAAGTCACAAATAGTGGTAATTAGTGCTTCAATATGGGAAGCATGAGCAGATGGTCTGGAAGGATTTCTAGACCATCTTCAATGAGCATTATTTTCCTAAGGTCCTAGCCACTTCAAGATCCCATGAGTTCAAGGATATTCCCAAGGGAGATCGGTGAGTGATGGAATATGATAACCATTTTGGTGAGCTAATGTGGTATGCACCTGAGATTGATTCTAATGAATCTATAGAAGATCAGAAGTTTGAGAAGGGGTTGCGACCAGAAATTTTCTCCTAGGTCTTCTTGTTCAAGCTGGGAACCTATGCTGAGGTGGTTGATCAGGCTTGTAAGGTAGATATTGATCTGAATGTAAAGTGTGGGTTTTCTAGAGTAGTGTCTTTTTTGGACAGTGGAAACTCCTTCGAGAAAAAAAGAAGCGGGATTAGAAGGGGAAGAAAGGAGGGTGGTAGTTCAAGCCATCCTTCCAGGTAGTCTTCATCTGTAGCTTCTGACATAGGGTTTGTGGTGTTCCATCAATGTGGGAAGGTAGGACACATCTTTCTTGCATGTACCATCCCTCCTAGGCGTCTTTAACAATTTCTCATTGTGGGGAACATGAATCTCTTTTGCAGAGTGATATCCCATACCAAAACGGGGAATGATATATGGCTTTAAGGGGAGTGTCAGTTCAGTAAAAGATGACTAGGATAGTGGGATCTCGGTTTGGTGGCCATGGTGGCAGGGCCAGATCATCTTTTGGGAAAATCCAATTTAGGTTAGAGCCACCGGCGAGCGGTCATTCTCAGGAAGAGACCATGAACCTTCATTCAATATACCAGACACCAATGCGATCATATTCAAGGCCTTCATTAGTTTGAGGTACTATTTTTATTTCATCTTCTATTGAAACAATTCTATTTTATTTTGGTTATCCTTTTTATTTTATCCCTACCCATCTTGAGAATCGGCTGAATTTTCCAACCAAGTTGTTTTATTTTGCGATGGATTTGATGATTTTGTTGGGTAAGAAGAAGTATCAAGGTCTCAGGTAACCATCATGTACTAATTCATTATTAAGAGTTGAGATAGAATGGGAACTCTTGGTATTGTAGGTGTACCTTTTCGATGTAATCCTCTATATGGATTGGTTTGTGCACGTTCAACTGCATATCAATTGCTATAGGTGGTGAGTGAATTTCATGGCACCTGATGGGAGTCCCCAAGTTTTTCTTGGGGAATGGGATCCTTGGTTGAGTCATGTGGGACCTCCACTCCGAGAGTTGGAAATTATTATTTTTTAGTTATCTTCACTCATGCTAGAGGATGATGGTAGTTCACTTATGGTTGGATTACCTCACGTGGTGGATGAGTTCCTAGAGGTATTTCTATATGCTTTTCCAAGATTTCCCCCATAATGGGATGTCGATTTCTTGATTTATTTGGTGCTAGGAACATAGCTAATATCACTTCCCTCGTATCCTATGGCCCCCATAGAGTTGAGTTAATTAAAGATACAACTGGACGATTTAGAATCCAAATGATTCATTCCCCCGAGCATCTCTCCTTGGGCCGCTCCAATCTTTTTTGCAATGAAAGCTGATAGAACCTTCCAGTTGTGCATCGATTACTGGATTCTGAATAAGGTATCCATTAGGAAAAAATATTTTTTTCCCTAAATTGTTGAATTTTTTTATCAGATTAATGGTGAAAATTAGTTTTCCAAAAAAGATTTTAATTCTTGTTACCACCAAGTTAGGGTGAGAGAGTCAGATATCCAGAAAATGGATTTCTGAAGTAGGTATGACCACTTTGAGTACATGTTCATGCCTTTCAGATTAAATGATGCTCAAGTAGTTTTTATGGAAGTCAGGAATATGGTGTTCCACAAATATCTCGAATCCTTCATTGTGGTATTCATGGATGACATCTTAGTTTACACATGATCTGAGGATGAGTATGAGCATCATTTTTGGATCGTGTTGGGCCCTCTTTGAAATCATCTCTTATATGAAATAAAGTCCAAATAAACGTTTTGGATAAAGGAAGTGAATTTTCTATGTCATGTCATCTGGGAGAAGAGGGTTTCGGTGAAACCCAAGAAGATCAGTGTAGTTATTTCATAGGAGCAGCCGAATAATGTGTTCGAGATCTAGGGTTTCCTCTGTATGGTAGGTTACTACATGCAGTTTGTTTTGGATTTCTCTCAGATTTCTTCACCCATGACAGTTTTCACCTGAAAGGGGGGAAATTTGGAATGGGGCCTATAATTTCAGTCATCCATCAAGAATTTGAAGCAGTGGTTGACTAACACCCCCCTTGTTGATCTCTCTAGAGTCTGGAAAGGGCAATGTGGTTTATTGGGATGCATCAAGTATAGGTCTTGGGTGTGTACTTTGGTAGGGTGATCATGTGGTGGTGTATGGATCTCTCCAACTCCAAGCACATGAAAATAATTAACTGGCCCACAACTTGGATTTATCAGTGATGATACATGATTTAAAGGCTTGGTGTTACTACCTCTTCGGGGAGAATTTTGTGGTCAAATATGATCATAAGAGCTTATCCTACATCTTCCCACAGACGGATCTTAATCTAAGGATGCATCGTTGGATCAATTATTTATATGGTTTCAACTTTGATATCTTCTATACACCAAGAAAGGGTAATGTGGTGTCTAATTCCTTCAGTAGAAAAGTACATATACAATCCTTGAGGAAGTCCAGTGATAAGTGGACTCTGATGGGGATCTTTCCTCTTATACACATGGAAACTGAGGAGCATAGTGGAGGTGGGCTCATCGCGAGAATTTAGTTGAATCCCTCTCTTTTAGAGTTGATTCAGCCAGAGAAGCCTAGTGATGGGATGTTTCAATGGTCTATGTAGTTTCTTTATAGTAGGGAAACATCTTATGATTGGTCTTAGTCTCTCAAGGGTATATTGTGCTTCAAGGACCTTTTGGTGGTGTCGTTGTCTCTGAGGAAGGTGGTGACATAGGATAGCCTCCAATATTAGTGGTTTGTTCATCCTGGAGCTACAAAAAATGGTTTATAATGTTCGTCGGTTGTTCTTGTGTCTAGTTATGAGACAAGATATAGTTGATTTCGTATCAAGATACTATACATGTTAGCAGGTAAAATAAGAGCATAAAAGGTCATCTGGTTTGCTTCAGTCCTTACCCATTCCTACCTAGATGTGAGATGAGGTCACCATGGAATTCATTTTTGACTTACCTCATACACCTCAGGGTAAGATCAAAATTTGGCTAATGATTCTCCATTTAAAAAAATCATCCAACTTCATTCTGATTAGAGATATATCCAAAGAGGTTGATCTAGGATGATTTTATATTCAAGAGGTGTAAAGGCTTCATGGTGTTCCATCAGTATTTGTCTCAGATAAAGAACATAATTTTACCTCTCAGTTTTGGGAAGGCCTTCAAAATTCCATGGTGTCTTAGATTAAGATGATAACAACATACCATCCTCATATGAAAGGTCAAACAGAGCGGGAAAATCAAATTATGGAAGACATGCTTTGTGCCTGTTTTTTGAATTTTAGAATATCTTGGGATATCCATTTAGTATTAGTCAAATTTTCATATAATAATAATTATCAATCCTCTATTCAAATGGAAAATTTGAAGGTTCTCTATGGTCGGCCTTGTCAGTCCCCCCTGTGTTGGGGTGAGGAAGGTGAGACCTCGCTATTGGGGCTGAGCCTTATATAAGAGACATCTAAGAAGGTCAAGTTGATCAGACATCGATTATTGATATCCCATATTCACCAAAAATCATATTCTTGTAAGAGGTGTCGAGATCATGAGTTATATGTGGGTGATCTAGTATTCTTGAAGGTGGACCCTCGTTTCATCCATCGTCATTCGGGAAAGAAGGGAAAGTTAACGTTAAGGTATGTTAGACCTTTTGAGATCTACGAGAGGATTATAAAGGTGGCATGTAGGTCATATTTTCATCTCAGTTGACATCTATTCACTACATATTCCATGTCTCCCAATTAAATAAGTACAACTCGAAATTGTCCCACATGTCGAATTGGGAAGAGTTTGAAATAGATCTCAATTTATGAGTATCTAAAAAGCCTGTGTGAATAGTGGATTCCCAAGAGAAGGTGATTTAGGGAAAGATTATTCCACTTTTCCAGGTCCTTTAGAATCATGGGAATTATGTGCACAAGACTTGGGAGTAGAATTTTTTTGTTGAGAAAGAGTACCCTTTTTCCGATGAAGCTACAGGTTGACTTTCTGAGGCAGAAAGTTTTTATGGTGGGGAGAATTTTCAACCTCATGTCCTTATTTTTAGGTATTTTATCTTCAATGTTTTCCTAGGGTTTTCCCTAGGATCCCCCCTTAATTTTAAAGAGAAAGTGAGTTTTTGGTGGAAAGAACTTGTCACATAGTTTACTAAACCATGTGGAAAAACCGTGCCCAATGTATAGGTAATAAAAAAATTAGTATTCCTATTTTTTCATTCCATAATTAAAACTAATTTTCTCCTTTCTTCCCCCATTCAACCATTTCATCCATATAACTCTCTCAAGATCCCTTCTAACCCATTTTTAATGAGTTTTTAGTGGGGAAACTTCAATATCCTTTGAGTAAGTGAGTCTATGTTCATTTTTCTTCATACTCTGTAGAGACTATTTCCTCTTTATTGAAGTTAAAAAAATCTGGAAGCTAGGGTTTCATCCCTAGGGTATAATATTTAGTATCTTGGTTCAATATTCTTGATAAGTGTTTGTTTCCACTCGCTTTTCATGTGGTTTTTCTGTGGGAGAAGATTAAAACAAATTTTTGGGGTTTTTGACATTATAGGTAGGTGGTTCCATGTGTCAAAATTATTTAAGGAATGTATCTTCCTTGATTGACCTATTTTGAATGTTTCTCATCTATTGTGTGCGGTGGGAAACCCAATTTAATTAGCATTTATTAGGTTTTTAATTTTAAAGTTTCATTTTGATATGGAATTAGGTGTTTTCATGTGTATTCAATGTTGTATAATTTGGTTTTATTTAATGATTCATGAAATAGTTTTTTTAAATAGTGCTAGGGATTACAATTAAATTTTGGTATGGTATTGTTGGTATTTTGGCCTTAAAATAGGATTTTTAAATGAATTTTGTGTGGAGAAACTTATAACACCTCTTGAAGTTGTTTTACAATTTTTTTACTGGGTTTAATGAACTACATTGAGGGTGAGAGGCATTTCTGGGTTGTTGTTTTCTGTGGGTATGATTTATAAATGGAGTTTTTATATAAAAATGGAATTTTATAACATGCGAAACATTATTGAGAACAAATGGGAACCCTCAGTATCTAAGTGGGTGGACTAGGACTATTATTATATTGATTCAGAAGTGGTTGTAACCCGGTTTCACTTAGCAAGCTTGACAATGACAACACTAACTAAATAGTGACGATTGATTGGAGACTACTAGGTTATGGGTGTGTTCCCTACTAGAATATATTTCATGAGAATGTAGTTTTTTTTGGTTCATATGCCACATTTCACCGAGATATTATATACCTAGTGTCCCATTGTTAGCTAGTGCCTAGGGGTATTTCCCATGACTAGTGATCATTAGTTATATTTTACTTACCATAGGTATATAGTTTTTTTGGTTTGTAATTTTAGTAGAATGTGTTTTTTCTTTAAAATTTTCCATTTTTTAATGTTTCCATCTTGAAAACTATTTTTTTAAAGGTGCATCCCTTTAAAATTGTTACTAGCATTTCCTGTTTATGAAAACTTGAAAGCTTTTTGTCGTATATTGTTTACATCATGGAATATTTTATTTGGTTTCATCCTATAGGTATTAGGCTAACAACATACTTACATATTATGGTGTAAGTTGACTTGGTTATGTTTGACATAGGTAAGGGAAATGTCCTTGGAGACGGTGATTTGGGTTGTTAGATTCCTTCAATGGTACAGGGTTTTGGAGATGGCTTGAGGTAAAAGCCCTCTATTTTGTGGTGGTTTTTGATTTACACTTGATCATCCTTTTTAGTTACATCCCTATAGGGTTTATCTAAAAACTATATAATTCAATTCTGTATTTTTTGTTAAGTCCTGTTGGGTGTAAATTTTTAGATTCACTTTATTTTTTATTGTTGGTTGATTATTATTTCTAAACTCAGGTAAATCATTACCAATCCTTAATTTATGATACCTAGGAACTTTTTATAGTCCTTGGGGATAGGGAACGCCCTTCAGGCCATGCCATGGATTGGGTCGGGTGCTAGTTTGGTTACAAACCTATGTTAGTTCATGAAAAATGGTATCAGAGCATGGTTAAGATATTTGGGTCTTATTATTCAGGATTAATACGATTATACAGAAGCTATGACTGTCTGGGGTAAGATTTATAGATGCGAGTGGGGTGCCTGACCCGCATCTCTCATGATAGACCATCGAGTCACCATGGGATTAAGTGATTTTTGTTTAACTTCTCTTCAAGGTGGGACGTGCGGGATGCAGACTGCACATCGATAATGGATGGTGGTGAAGTATTTTTTTAATTCATTATTTTGATGTGTTTGTTCTATTTATATATGATGTTGTTACTAAAAATTTTCATAACTATTGTACTAATGATTTCTTTTGTGACTGTAGATTTTGGTAAAACATTCCTCCCTCGAAAGCTCCCATGCACCCATGGGAAAAAGACAGATAGAGTTATCCCTCACTGATTAATCAAAGTTTGGTAGAATCTATGGTCTAGGTTCTCTAGGATCTGGGGATGGAGTGGGTCTTTCTCTTACTCCAGCTAGAGAAGATGAGTCTGGTCACAAGAAGGTCAAAGCTCTGAAATTTCTCAAGAAAAATCCTCTTACATTTTGGGGAAATGCTGAGACATAACAAGTAGAGTAGTGGATCAAGAATATTGAGAAAATGTTTGAGATTCTTAACACACCTGAGGAGGTCGGCATAAAATGTTCCTCATTTCTTCTAAAGGGTCCCAATTTTAGGATGTGGAAATCAGTGCTTCAAGATGGGAAGCATGAGCATGTGACTTAGAAGGATTTCAAGACCATATTCAACAAGCAGTTTTATCCCGAGGTCCTAACCTATACCAAATATCGGGAGTTAATGGATCTTTATCAGGGAGATTAATTAGTGATGGAATATTCTAAACATTTTCCTAATATTGTGCAATGCATACCTGTGATTATTTTTAATGAATCTATGAAAGATTGGATGTTTGAGAATGAGTTGTGACCATAAATTTACACTCAAGTCTTATTGTTCAAATTGGGAACCAATTCTAAGGTGGTTCATCATGATTTCATGTTATAGATTGATCATCAATGAAATAATAGGTTTTATGGAGTGGTTTCTATTGTGGGTAGTGGAAATTCCTCATAGAAAAAGAGGAAGCAGGATGAGTAGGGAATGAAAGGATGTGGTAGTCCCGATCATCCTTCCACATATTCTCAATATCTAACTTCTGAAATTGGTTCTATGGCGTGCCATTAGGGCAGGATGGTAGGGAAAATCAGGCCTACATGTACCTCCCCTCCTAGCCCTTGTTATCAATGTGGACTTAGGGGGCACGAGGATCTCTTTTACAGAGTGACACGCTCATACTAGAGTGGGCGTGATATATAGCTTCCCAGGGAGTGTTAGTTCAGTCAGAGCCAACCAAGATTGTGGGGTCATGGTTTGGTGGCTATGGTGGAAGGGCCTCATCATCTTCTGGGAAAATCCAGTTTAAGGCAGAGCCACAGGTGAGCAGTCATTCTCAGGTAGAGAGCAGTCATCTTCATGTTGTGGACCAGACACCAGTGGGATCAGATGCAGGGCCTTCAACAGTTTTAGGTACCATTTAGATTGTATCTTCTATTTTAGTGGTTCACTTTGATACTGATTCTTATATTTCATTTATCTATTCATGTCTGGTGAATCTTCTAAGTTTTCCAATTGAGTTATTGTCTTTTTCAATGGATTTGGTGATATTGTTGGGTAAGAATAAGTGGAAAGGTCTTAGGTTCATGTAATGTGCAATTTTCGTGTCAGGAGATGAGATGGAATGAGATCTCTTAGTCTTGTATATAGACCTTCTTAATTAAATCCTCAACATGGATTGGTTTGTGAAATTTCAAGCACGATTCGATTTCTATATGTGGTGGGTGAATTTCATGGAACCTGATGGGAGTCCTCCAGTTTTTCGTGGGGAATGCGATCCTCTGTCGGGTTGTGCAGGACCTCCACTCCTAGAGTTGGTAAATATTGTTTTTCATTTATCATAACTCATTCTTGAGGAAAAATTATTTCTCTTGAGTGTGAATTAACTCATGTGGTGGATGAATTCCCTAGGGAATTTCCATATGATTATTCAGGATTTCCTCTAGAGCGAGACATGATGTTCTTGATTTATTTGGCACCAGGAACACATCTGATATCTCTTCCTTTGTATCATATAGCCCCTACTGAGGTAAGATAATTAAAGATACATTTGGAAGATATTGAATCCAAAGGATTCATTTTCCTGATTTTCTCTACTTAAGCCTCTTCTATCCATTTTTCAAATAATACTGATGGATCCCTTCGGTTGTGCATCGATTACTGAGAGTATACTAACATAACCATCAAGAAAAAATAACTTTTTCCATGAATTTATGAATTGTTTGATTACATAAAGGGGGAAATTGGTTTTCAAAATAGATTTTCGTTTTTCTTACCACCATGTCATAATAAGTGTGGCGGATATCCTGAAAATGGCTTTCTGAAGCAGTTACGGCCACTTTGAGTACATGGTCATGTCTTTTGGATTGAAAAATGCTCCAATGGTTTTTAGAGTTATCATAAATAGGTTTTCATAACAATATATGAATTATTCATTGTGGTATTCGTGGAAGAAATCCTAGTTTGCTCTGGATATGAGGATGAGAATGAGCATCATTTGTAGATCATATTGGGCACTCTGTAGAATCATCTCCTATATGAAAAGTTATCCAAATTCACTTTCTAGATTAGGGAAGTGAAGTTTTTAGGTCATGTCATCTCAGAGAAGGGGGTTTGGTGGACCCCGAAAATATCAATGCAATTATATTATGGGAGCATCCAAATAATGTGTTTGAGATTAGGAGGTTCATTGGCATGGAAGGTTACAATGGGTGGTTTTGATTGGGATTTCTCTTAGTATGTTTCTCCCATGACTATGAAACCCAAAAAGGGGAAAATTTTTAATGGTGCCCAAAATTTCATGAATCCTCTGAGGTGCTAAAGAAATGGTTGAATACCACCCCCCAAGTTGATCGTTCTAGAACTAGGAAGAGGTTATGTGGATTAATTTGATGCTTCAGGTATGAGTGTTGGGTGTGTGGTTATGAAAGGTGATCACATGGTGGCTTATGGCTCTCTCCAATGCTTATCACATGAAAATAATTACCCAAAACAAAACTTGGAGTTAGCAGCGGTGATGCATAATTTGAATAATTGGTGTCACTAACTATTCATGGAGAAGTTTGTGGTCTACGCTGATCATAAGAGCTTATCCTATATCTTCTCATAAAATGATATTAATATGAGGTAGCGCCATTAGATCGATTATTTTTAGGTGTTCTAATTTGATATCATCTATACCCCAAGAAAGGGAAATGTGGTGGCTGATTCCTTGAGTAGAAAGGTATCAATGTAAGCTTTCAATAATTCTGGTGATGAGTGGAGTCTGATGGGGCTATTTTCTCAGATGCACGTGGAGACCAAGGAGCACAGTGGAGGTGTGTTCTAAGAAAGAATTTAGTAGACTAACTCTATTTTTGAGTTGAATAATTGGAAGAAACCCAATAATGAGTTTTTTCAATGTTATATGTGGTTTATTCATAGTGGGGAGACGTCTTCTGATTGGTATTCATCTCCCAAGGGAATCTTGTTCTTTAATGGTAATTCATTGGTGTATTTGTCTTTGAGGAAGTTAGAGAAGAAGTATAGCCTTCAATCTTAGTGTTTCTTTCATCCCAGAGATAGAAAAATGGATTATGATGTTCATAGGAAGTTCGAGTGTCTAGGTATGGGATGAGGCATAGCTGATTTCATGTTGAGATGTAATACGTGTTAACAGGTAAATTCAGAGCATCAAAGGCCCTCTAGTTTTCTTTAGCCGTTACCCATTATTACCTAGAAGTTGGATGAGGTCTCCATGGATTTTATTGTTGTCTTACCCCATACACATCAGGGTTTTAACACTATTTGGGTCACGATTGATCATCTATCCAAATAAACCTACTTAATTCCGATTAGCGATACAGCTAAAGTGGATGAGGTAGGCCGATTTTATATTTAGGAGGTGTTAAGGCTTCATGGTGTTCTTTTAACAGTTGTATCATATAGAGACCCATGTTTTACCTTTCAATTTGGGGAAGGCCTTTAAAAGGCCTTGGGGGAACATATTAGGAAGATCACGACATACCAACCTCAAACGGATGGTCACAAATAATAGGAAAATAAGATTCTAGAGGACATGCTTCATGAATATGTTTTGGATTTTAGAGGATCTTAGGATAGCCATTTGGGATTGTTTGAATTTTCTTCAAATAATAGTTATTAATTATCTATTGAAATTCCTCATTTTGAGGCACTCTATGGTTGGCCTTATCAGTCCCCCCTGTGTTAGGCTGAGGTAGGTGATACCTTACTATTGGAGACAAGGCTTGTGCAAGAGACATCTAAGAAGGTCAAGTTGATCAGACAGAAGTTATTAATATCCTAGAGTCTCCAAAAATCTTATGATTATTAGAGGTTTTGAGTTCATGAATTTTCCATGGGTGATTTGTTATTCTTGAAGGTGGCCCCTCATTTGGGTCGTCGTTATTTGGGAGAGTAGGGAAAGCTTACACTAAGGTATGTCGGACCATTTGAGATCACCGAGTGGATTGGAAAGGTGGAATATAGATTAAATTTTACTTATCTGTTGGCATATATTCAAGATGTATTCTATGTCTCCCAATTTAAGAAGTATGACATGGATCTTTCCCATGTGTTGAATCAGGAAGAGCTATAAATAGAGTTCGATTTATCAATGTTTGAATGGCAGGTGTTAATAGTGGATTACCAAGAGAAGGTTCTCTAGAGAAAGTCTATTCCAATGGTCTAAGTCCTTTGGTAGCTTGGGAATGATGCACATGAGACTTGGGAGAGGAAATCATGTGTTGAGCAAGAGTACCCATTTCTGTTTTCTGATCATGCTTCGGGTTGACTTTCCAGGGTGGAAAGTTTTCAAGGTGGGGAGAATTTTCACAGCCATGTCCCTATTTTTAAGTATTTCTATTATATTTTTGGCCTATCATTTCACCATAGGTTCCACCTAGGTTCCCCCATGATGTTTTGAGAGAAAGGGAGGTTTTGGGTGGACAGAACTGGGTTCACGGTTTACTAAATCGTGTGGAAAAATCGTGCACAGTGTCCAGGTCCTAAAAAAATATTCCCATTTTCCAATACCATAATTAAACAAAATGCGTCCCTTTCTTCCCCCATTAAATCATTTTATCTATTTAAGGATCTCAATCTCCCTCAAGCTCTCTAAGAATCCATTTTTTGAAGGGGTTTTGCGGGGAAACCTCAATATCATTCATGTAAGTGAGCCTCTCTTTGTTTTTCTTCCTTCTCTCTAGGTTTTCTTCCTTCCTTCTTGAAGTTCTAAAATTTTCGTAGCTAGGGTTTCTTACCTGGGCTATAATATTTAGTTTCGTGGTTCAATCTTCTTGATTAGGATTTGTTTCCACTCACTTTTGGTGTGGGTGAAGTTCCGCACATATTTTTGGGGGGTTTGACATCCAATGTAGGTGGTTCCGTGTGAAAACATTCTTTAATGAATTTATCTTTCTTGATTAACTTATTTATCATGTTTCTAAACTATTTTTTGGGTTCTAAAAATATTTTTTGTAAAATTTATTACGTTTTAAATTTTAATGTTTCATTTGGACATGTAATTGGGTGATTTTTATGTGTATTCCATATTGTATCATTTGGGGTTATTTTTTTGTTCAACGAATTGATTTTTTTAATAATGATAGGGATTTCAATTCTATTTTGGTATGGTATTGATGTAATTTTGGCATTAAAAGGGGATTTTTAATTTATTTTTTGATAATAATCAATTAACACCTCTTGGAGTTGTTTTATAAAATTTTATTGGGTTCAATGAACTACATTGAGGGTGCAGGAAATGTTTGGGGTACTATTTATGTGTGTGTAATTTAGAAATGGATTTTTACATGAAAATGGTATTTTATTACATGTGGGACTTTATTAACCACAAATGTGAAGCCCAGGTATCTGGGTGGGTAGACTAGGAATAGTATGCAAGTGATTGAGAAGGGGTGATATCCCAGTTTCACTTAGCAAGGTTATGTGAGTGTTACCTACTAGTACCTCATGCACGATAATGTAGTTAATTGTGGTTCCTTTTCCACATTTCACTGAGATACGATGTAGTGTCCCATTGTTAGCTAGCACATAGGGGTATTTACCATGACTAGTGAACATTGGTTATATTGTAATTACCATGGGAATATGGTGGGTTTAGTTATTTATTTAATTATTATGTGTTTTCTTTAAATTTTTTCATTTTTTTAACGTTCCCCTGTTTAAAAAAATTTTTTATTTAAAGTTGATGCCCTTAAATATTGTTAATATCAATCCCTATTTATAAAAACATTCATGATTTTTTCTTTATAATGTTTATATAATATAATAATTTCTTGGTTGGAATCATATTGGTCTTAGTCCCACAACCAAATTATGCATATGATTATAAGTACACTTGGTTATGCTTGACACAATTAAGGGTAAGGTCCTTGGAGATAGTGGTTCGGGTTGTTTTCTTCCATCCTTGGTGTGGTGTTGTAGAGACGGCTTGAGGGAGATCCCCCCTTATTGTGTTGTGGTTTTTGAGTTAGAATTTATTCTATTTTTAGTGGTGGCTATCATGGGTTTTGTTTAAAAATATATTATTCAATTATGAATTTTCTTAAGTCTTGTTTGGTGTGAATTTTAATATTCGATTTATTTATTATTATTGGTTGTTTAATGTTTCTAAACTAAGGTAAATCAATCCCAAACCTTTGTTTATGATACCAGATAACTTGTGCCAGCCCATGGGGATAGCGAAAACCTTTTTGGTCTTTCCATGGATCGGGTCAGGTGCTGGTTCGGTTGGCATCCCAGCTTGGTTTATGACAAGTAGGATTTGAGTGTCTGGTATATGGCATGCAACTTGAGGAACAACAAGGAATTAAAAAACTCGATACTTGGGTGTCGAGTGTATCTCTATGATGGAATTCCATGGTATCATTGTATCTCCACAATATTATAAAGTTCATTATCACCATCACCATATGTTAGGAACACTCCCTCTCTATGGGATAAACATGATAGAATAGTCCACCTATTCTGAGCATGGAAAATGATACCTACAAAACAAAGTAACATATATACAATGTAGAGGATACATTGAAATCATATCAACATGAGAAACAAAGCAGCAACACATAACCGCATGTGATCCTAATCAAACATGAAAACAACTACTCCAATATCAGTCATGGAAAATAATATCACGGCATGTTTCGTAGGCTATACACACACCCACATGCAATCAAAGTCAACCACATTTATCGACTATGTAAACACGTAAATAATAAAATACTAATTAAGAACAATTACCGAACAAGGTAATACATAAATAATAGTATGAAAACAGTGCAAAAAAGATCCCAATAGGTAGAAACTTCCTACCTCAAAGTCATCGACATCATGAAAATGTCTATTGACAGTGTTTTCACTCAAACCACATTCGTACACTAACTAGAATATGGGCGCATTCCATGGACTCAGAGACCCAAATATAGATATTTTATTTCAAGATGAAATAAAATTTTAAAAGATATGATACTTTATATCTCTTGGATAATTTTGGAATTATTATTTAAGGCCAATGCATGTATTAGAAATTTTCTCATCAATAATAATTATCTCTTAAGGTTCAAGAGAAATGGTATCATTTCACTAGGTTTACTATCTTTCCTCTTCTCTTTCCTAGATTTTGGTTAGTATAGACATGAGTTATGATGGTTGGTACTTTGGAAAGATACTTATGTAAGTTCATATCCAACACTTTATAGAGGACCACTGAGTTTCTATAAAATTTGTAAAAAAATGTTTTTACTGATACTGTTGATTAAATTCACCTTGGGTGATGGACATGATATTGATATGTGATTTATGAGATTTTGGGGGTGTTCATGCATCATAAATATCCACATAGGTTCACATTCCATATATATTTGTGCTTAACTTGTAGAAGTGGCGATGATGGCCCAAGCATAGGGTGGAGATACAATGATATGATGAAGTGTCATATTGAGGAAGTAATTAATTCCCAAGTATCAGGTGACTTGATTCATACTTAATCCCACAAGTTTCATTCCATATTTTAGTAACTTTAAGCCTAGTTTATCATCAAGTTTCATTTATTATATCAGGTACTCAATTCCACATCTACCTCTGAGTATCATGTCATATATTGGACACTCTAATCCCAATTGAGTCAAGAGTAGAATGTCGTACTTGAGGCCTAGAATAAGTCACCTGTATTCACAATTCCATGTGGATATCTAGAAATTATTTCACTATATTAGTGGCTAGTATGGTTTCTACCAATATCTTATTGATATCCTTCTAGAATGGAGATGAAGCAGGTATAATCAGGGTTTTTGTATCTTGGATAGTGTATAACCTCTAGGTTTTTTCTTATATATATTTTTTATTACAATGAATTTATTATTATTTTGGAATAAAATATTTTAAAATAGGAAACTTGGTTAATGATTCATTTTTTGAGTCTTATCGATTCTTGCACTCACAACCTAAATAGGCATTTCAGTCCACTTATAGATTTCATGACTATAGTTTTGGTGAAGGTAAAGGGATATATTGTGGAAAGATGATAAGATAAATAAGTAGCATGAGGGATACTAGGATAGACTATAGAGGATACACTCTATTTATTTTATTATTTATATACTTACCTACTAATTATTACACTATATAGGCTTTCCACATTAGGAGACACTTTTATTTATATAAAATATATCCCATTCATTAGTTTTCACATGTAATATGGATATTTATTTACTATATTGTTTATTATTATTTTTCATATGACTTGATAGTGAGAGTATAGTCTCCCCATGCACAAACACATACAATCACTTATAGTCAATAGCCTCTTACATATGGGGTGGCATGCATGAGGTGATGTTCCACTAAGACTCATACCCGATCTTTCAGATTGTAAAAATTGATAACAGACCCAATACCCATCTTAAAGTGTCGAGTCACTACATGGGTTTGATGTGTGGAGTCCTCAATGAAGGTGATGTGCTTTAAAGGTCTAGAGAGTGTAACACCCCTATAAAGTGAGACTAAAAATTCTAAATGTTACTACTATTTTCATTAATGCGCACCATTAATTTTGGGAGCTTACCTGATTAAAACATCATAGTTAAGAATGCTTGTCCTGAAGTAGTGATCAGGATGGGTGACCACTTTGATAGTTTCCTTGGGTGAGTGTGAGTGAGGAAAATCACATTGTAAGAACATGTATTACCCTAGGGGGTAAATCATCAGTCTGATAAGAGAACCTGATCGGTAATAGACTGTGGTATGTTGTGAAGGCAACCAAGGTATAACAGGAGACCGATGGGGTCACATGACTTTGTTGATTTCTTAGGGAAGTATGGATCATAAGAATTAAGATATAAAATTGTGGTTATATTAATAATAAAATAAATCATTTGTATTTCTGGAGTTGATAGTAAGTTTACCTTGCACCACATTATTCTTGTAAATCCCTTCAATAGTAATTATTGTATGAGATTTCACATTATCTCTATGATTAAGAATTATTGAAACTACATGTCATTATTCACCCGTGTATTCATGCACCTATTTTCATAATTTCTTTACTCTTTGAAATTATATCATTGGAGTTTTGGTATCATATTAGTTAAACTTTTTTACCATTCCTTTCACTGATGGGCCTATTCATATCACTTCATCATTCTTTTACTTGATGAACCACTTTTCCATACATAAAACATTTACCATACCATATGAATAACTTTTTTCATGCTTCTTTCCATACTTTTTACATAACATGTTATTAAATTTTATTCCACCATGGTTTTTATTATTATTATTTCCTTGAAATTCCATTTTTCACTTTTTTCCCTAAAACCATAAGAAAATTAAGAGTCTCTAATTTATATTTTTGATTAAGTTCACATCAAAATAGTTCTTCATATATATCAAATTTTATTATATACAATGCCTTTTCAATACATGGTATTAAAAAATAAAATTATTCGTCAACTTCTCTTTCAGGATCGATAATAAAATTGGAATTATACATTGCCAGTCTGGTAAATTTTTTCTCATAGGTACTAAAGCATTCAGCATCCCTCTAATTTAGTTCTAATAATTCCACCAATATTTTTCTGTGGACACATTCGAGGAAATACTCATTGAAAAATACCTTATTAAAATATTCTCTTATTATGGAGTTAATTTCCTATTATTTCCTCATATTATTGATAAGTTTTAAACATTCTTCATCTTCAAATTCTAAAAAATAAATGGCCAAAATAACCATCTTATGGTATGATCATTGAATAAAAGAGAAAATATTTTTTAAATATTTTATCCATTGATAAAAAAATAAGTGGATTGGATGAAAAACTAAAAAAAGGTGGGTGTTTCCACATAAAATAACCAATAGTGAGTTGTTAATTCCTGTGATCCATTAGAAGTTTAGTATGATTTGTCCTACCATTCATGTCTTGAGAGGGTTGGGTGAGAATAGAAGTAAGATTTCACATATTATCTCCCATTTAATTTTTCTACCCATAAATACGGTAATTTAATTATCAATCACATTTATAATTAACACAATTACTCCTAGTTCTAGGAATTTATTAAAACTAAAAAACACCTTGTGAGAAACAATAATCATAGTGATTAAATATGTAATCATGAAAAGTAATTCACATGATTTATAAATCATGGCCCCTTCTATTCAATATATGACACCATATGTTTAACCTCATTCATTCATGGTCATCATATATTCACATCCTTAATAATGGTTTGTAAATAAAATATGAATTTATCCGGGAATATCTTCTTGGAGTATCTATCTAGGTGTACACTCTAAGGCCCACTCATCATAAAAAATGGGTGATTCGGTTTATACTCAACCTCCACCTTAGGAGCTGTTACCCCTAGTTTCATATGTCTCTCCACTATATCCACTTTATATTATCGATATAGGGGTTTATTTTCTATTAAAAACACAGAATATTTTCTTTCAAACAGCTTCAATATGTTATCCTATATTTAAACTTATCGCTAGGTTTTCAGTAGATTCCACTTACACTAATCTCCAAAAATAACTAAATAATACTATGATACCAACAAAAAAACCCCAAGGATAACATATATAAATATTATATCATTTTAGATAAATAATCATTAAATTTCTTGATAATACATTAATAAAGACTATAAAGGTTTACTTTATTTAGAGAATAGATATTAAATCAACTTATTTCAAAAACTATATTCAATATTTCCCTCAAGTTTCTTTTGTCATTGTACCCTAAATATATGTTTCTAAATAATACCTTTATTCGTAACCTGGGAAAGAAGGAAATATAAGAAATGGTGGGATTAGATTTCCATTAAGGGTAAACATGGGATATATCAATTAATGATCATAAGTGATAATAATCATAAGGGTATGATCACATGATAATCATTTAAGAAATTGATAACTAATTGGTCAAATATATTTAATCATAAATCATGGAATAATTTCTTTTCACTCAAAATATATAATATATAAGAGTATGGAATCACAAATAATCAGTCATAAGTCATGATAACATAACATAATAATAATACATAATTTTATACGATACAAATAATCATATTAAATAATTTCCTTAATCATGGATCACTGCCAAGACTATCAAAGTTGATTGGGTTCACCTCTTTTTCCAGAATTTCCTTACTCAAGTTTCATTCTCATTATTATCATTGTGGAAATAGTCACTTAATGAACTTGATTCAATCCCAATTCAAACCCTTATTATCTCATGAGATATCATTATGTACCTAATCAATAGAGGGATATAAATTTTTTGACTGACATGTTATATAATAAAAACCATAAAATATGTGCCACATGATAATAAATCATTCACAATATCATTATAGAATAACCCATATAAAATAAATAAGTTTCATAAATATCCCATCACCACATAATCATAAGTCATCCAAGGAAGGAAAGGGGATGACATCATTAGATAATTCATTATCTCATCACATCTTAATTAACCCATATGAAATAAATCTCTTTGATGTAATCATTTTAAGAACATCATTATCATAAGACATATAGAAAATTAGATGTAATCATAATGTAATATTTCAAGTGAAACATAAAAATCCTTAGAGGATGTGTATATAGATGAAAAATACCATTAAAAGAACATTGGATCATTTCTTTAAAAGCATTAGAAAAATAAACTTTTTCTATTGATAAAATTTTACCTAAAAATTAATAGAGTATGGAGATAATTATTTTCTTCTAAATAAAAATGGAAATATTTTTTTAATATTAAAATTAAATAATTATCCTATAATTTCAGAAATAATTTCATATATTATAAGTTAATGGATAAAATTAATTTTACATTTTTACAAAAAATAAAAAAAATGACTTGTTCATAAAATGTTTGTTTAAAAATATTTTTTTTAAACCTTTTGAAATAAGGAAAAAACATTCAAATAAACAATATAAAACATTTAAATTATGGATAATATCTTTTATAAAAAATTAAGACCATGGACATGGAAGAAAATATGTAGATTGAAGAGAAAATAAGGTCTTCTTTTATTTAAAAATATTTTCTAAATCATTTTAAGCACCAAAGAGAGGGAAAATATATTATTACGTGAAAATTACGAGAATAATAATATGATAATAAATTATATAGGTTTAAAATCATAATATATATATATATATATAAAATTAACCTTAATGGAAATTTAGCTAATATAATCCCAAAAAGAAATGTGTTAATAATATAAACCCTCATCTAAAATCATATATTTCTTTATATAAGTTAAAATAACTTTTATAATAAATATATATTTATCATAAATCCATTAAAAAAATATTCACAGATAACATAATATTTATCATTCCTTTATAATTTTCAATTATCCTTTTATTAACAAATAATTTATTAATGTGAACATTTGGGTGAAAACTGGTCCATTTTCCGACCATGTTCAATTTCATGGTTTTTAGTACATACTACTTTGTAATGGTTTCATCATACCTATAATATTAATCATTAAATAATTATTTTATTTCTTTATAATATACACTTTTATAAACATTCATATAAAGTGGTGATGAAAAATGAATTACCTCACTTTGTGGAGATGGTAGTATGTTTGAACACATGAGTGATGTTTTGACTTTTCGATGGATGGAAAGAAGTAACGTATATGATAATTAAAATTTAATTAATCATTATTATATCATAAATATAAAATATATTCATAGACTATATCCTATTTAATATTTATGCACTATAGAAATTAAAAAAAATGTTCGTAGACACGGTAGTCCATACGTACGCACGTGTGGCATTTTCATTTAAAACATATGGAAAGGTAAGAAGGTAGAAAATATATTATAATTTGATAAGTATAATTATGTTATAAATATCACATATAATCATTAAATGTATCATAAAAATCAAACATGTAAAATAGTGATAAAAAATACATCATATCGCTATGTGGAGTCGGTAGTCCCCTTGTACACAAAAGCAATTCCTTCATTTCTCATTTGATAGAAAATAGGTGTAAAATGGTAATCAAATAATAATTAAAATACCCTATTATATTTAATATACTAGATTAATAATGTTATTAGATATACAAAAACTTTATTGTAAGTGGAAGAATATATAAAGTTTTAGTGAACGAGGTTAAAAGACTACCACTTATTTAAGAGACCTCCTTTGGTTTACACCTTAATCCTTATTAGGATGGTCTAAGGGTAAGAACATGAGCTAAATAAAAAATTTATGTAATATAGGATGGTTTTTTTAGTGATTGGTTGATCTATAGTGCCTAGAATATTTTAATAATAGAGGATAAGGCGTTCCATTTTATATGTGAAGGAGGGACACAAATGGAATTACTTGAATGATTTAAATAATATAAAGTATCTTTCCTGTGATATTGGATAAAAATGGTGAATAATTAAAATTTTAGATAGGATAAAATTTAAATATCTTAAACCAATAAAATGTATACATTTTCAAGTGGTATTTTTACCCTTACTTCTTAGTTTACTCCCCCCCCCCCCGATAAAACCTTTTTAATCCAAACCATCGTAATGAAATTAGGATTTTTTTAGAACTCATTATGAAAAAAAATTAAAGTAAAACTATTTTATTATATTCGTTATTATGAATAAAACTATGGAATACATTTTACAATATTAAATATCTATAAGTGATAGGAATTCATTTTAAAATAAGTGCACAAAATGAAATTAAAATGTTTTTTAGAAAATACATTTTAAGCTTAAAATTGAGTTCACCTTCCTTAAATGACATGTAAAACCATTAGATTAATGTTAAAATATATTATTTAATATATATTCTATAAATTTCATTAAACCCATTAATAAATAGTGATTTATTAATTTATTAAGATAAAACTACATTGTGTGCGCATAACAAAAAAGAGTTTTCTGAAAAAAAATAACTCATTTTATATTTAAATGCTTTTATTTTAATTTATAAACAATTTATAACCAATTAATTAGTTTTATAAATATGTTGAAAATACTTTTTTATAACATAGTTGGTCATATTCATACCCATCAATCATATGGCTAGGTTTTAACTAAAATTTAATAATAATTCAATAGTATATCGTGGTTTATTTAAACTCGATGTTGCATGAATGGTATGATTTAAATGAAATTAAATTTATTTAAAGAGAAAAATAGCCTAAAATATATGGGTTTTATAACTATATTCATTCAGTATACATATATTACTTAATTAAGCTTTATTTTAGTCATCAAATATTCATAATTTTAGTTATTCAATACTTGTTTCCTAATGGCCATGTCGGTCCCAATTATTTGATAATAGGATCATAACTACTAGATTATCCAAGGATATGAAATCATTTTTTTAGTTTATTATGTATCCTCATGTTCCTTTTATAAAAATTATGGTTATGTTTTGTGAGAATTGAATCAATGTTAAAACAAATTTAGGTAATTTACCAATAACCAAGAGTTACTTTATAATAATTATTTATTTTTATGTAAATATTAATGAAAAATATTCATGAACTATATTACCCCTTCATATAATATATTACCATTATTTATTTATTGATACTTATCCATGGTGAAAATTGGTAACGTTGGTATAGCATCGTTCATATAGGGGGGTTGAACCAACCCAAACAAGAACACATTATACTAATGCATGAGTAAGAGTATAGAGTTCAATAATAGTATAATAAATTTCTCAAAAGAATAATGATATAAATATTAAATTATTTTTGAATGAAATAATATATTTATAAATAGTGTTTATGAGAAGTTAATTGGAAAACTAATATAATTACTTAGATACTTGATGAATTCTCTCCTTCTCAACATGGGTTCCTTTGGAATGAATTATTTATGCTTCCTTTGTGGAACAAAAATCAACCCAATGACTTAGAAGGATTTATAATTGAAATATGTGGTATAAGTTCAAGTGGGAATTAAATTATTTTAGTGGTTTGGAAGTGGTAGTGGATGGGTCCTTTTTTGTGAGTGTTGAGTTCCATTACCACAAATATTCATTTCCATAGGTGTGACATTGCCATTTTAAAAGGAAAGAGGGGAAGAATATCAATAATGGATATAAGATAAATCTTGGTCAATAAATCCCTTATAAAAAAAATTAAATGGTAAGGTTTTATTATATTTTATTTCTTTACTGCTTAGTTTAGCCCCATTTTTCCTCATTTTACCTTCACTGTGGTAACTCAATTTTTCCCTTGATATATTATTTTTATGAATACAAATTAAATTGACATACTTGCCTAATTTTTAAAAATTGACTACAAATTTACACTCCAATTAATATAATTCAACATCTAAATATTTGAAATTTAAATTTTAAATAAAAACATAATATATATATATAACTCTTTCCATAGAAGAAAAACTATTTTTAATCATTATGTATTCTTAATCATATTTCACATAAATTAGTAATTAAATGAGTGTTAATTTATTAGTTTAATAATTTTAGGATTAAATTGGATTTATAATTAAAAATTGATCAATTTAATTTATTAAGGTAAAATATTCTCATTACATATGAATAGTTTTTTTAAAACATCATTTTTTAAGATTAAATAATTTCAACCACATCCTATTAAAATTAATTATTCAACTTATACAAATTAGATTTTATCAATACATTGTTATTAAAATATTTATATTAAATTTATAAATATATCAATTCATCATTTTATAAAAATTATAGTAATATTTAATGCATAAAATTATCTTTTTAAATAAATTAATTTATTTAAATATTCTCATTTTTACTTCATTCATGAATTATATTATTTTAATTTTTTATTAAAAATTAAACAAACTCAATATAACTATTGAATAGATGTGTACCCAATGACATTATATCAAATTAAAATATTTACAATGATCACATTTCCAATGACTGTATAACTAATTACCATTTTTTCAATGACCATATATGTAACTGTTAATTTTTTTTCTATATATATCCTTACATGAATTTATAGAATCATTCATATAATTCATTTAATTCTCTCCCAATATGTTTATTATATTATTAATTTCATTAATTTTTTATAAATCAATCATAGTTATAATCTTTAATGTAATTTGTTAGGATAAGGACTATATGTTTGTGATGTTTTTATTTACATTTGGTTTTATTCCACGAATAATTTTCTTAATGCAGTTTTATATTCCATTATTAAAATTATTTTTTACTTCTCTTATGTTTTTAATATTTAATCTCAATATAAATATTCTTTGTTTGTTTTATATCAATGATTCAAGAGAAACAAGCAATTGAACAAAGTTTTTTATTTAAAGTGAAAAATACCTAGAAAAATCATCAAGTTTCATAGGTGTAGTCTCTTAACCAATGTGAAACCACCCCTAAAATATAATAGAGCCCGGACTCACCTAACCACATCCACGACATTATCTCCAGTAATCATTTTATGATATCATTATTATAATAGCATCAACCCACCAATACTTGGGTACTCATTTTGGTTGTTCTTCCATTGAACTACTAACACTAAATCTTCTCAAAAGTCATTCAAAACATGACCAAAACTATCTATCTATCCTTAATTAAAATAAAAGATTTTAAAATTCCTTATACTTCACAAAATTTTAATCACATAGTTTGTTACATTATCCCGACTATAAAATTTTTATATACTCAGATAATCCCATGGATTTATTTAAGAGTAAAATCACTTTCACAACAAGGGAAAATTTATATACTAAAAATATTTATAATTACAAATCATAAAACTCATCATCAAAACATTATACATATATGTGGTTCTCTCCACTATAAAAATAGAACTCATCAAAATGAACACTATTACAATGAAAAATACTCAACAATAAGGGCCTGATGGTAAAATAAACAATTCAAACAACAAAATCCAATCAATCTTGAAACATCATTAAAGTAACAATATCTTGAAATTATAAACCATACATAATATATAAAATAATAATAATATAATAATAACTAAAATACTAGAAAATTTAAATCATATCTTTTTAAATAAAATAGTTTAGTCAATTTGAAATCAAGAATGGAATAACCCATGAAACACAACTTCAAAAATAAAATATTAAATATTTACCTTACAAGACCAAATTCAGTATATCCAATGAAAATAATTCAAACTCCCCTTAAAAAAATCTAGATCCATTTTCCTTAAAAATGAAAATTAAAGGAAAAAAATTAATTTTCATATTTATTTATTAACAACTTAGCCAAAGAGAATTTTTGAATGATGCGAATTTTTAGAAGTTCAAGTAAAAAATTAAAGAATTAAAATCTAAAAATATTAGTTGAACATCATTTAGAAGAAAATATATCATTAAAATGAACTAGTATCCCCTCACCAATTTGGTTTCCACTAAAATAATTTATTTAGCATTAATTATGAATTTTTTTTAGTAATGATTAAATTTAAGTAATACACGCACATTTTTATGAATTTCTTCCAAAAACTAAGAATTAAAGTTTTCATTCCCACCATAGAAGAAAAATTTATCATACAATACAGAGGTTATAAGTCAATTCCATTTAACAAATAAAAAACATTAATATGTATATATTTACTGATTTGAGAAAACATTTCAAACCACTATAAAACTATTAAATATTTAATACAATACCACAAAAAAATTTAAATTTCATTATTTAAAAAATTTTAATATTCCCATTAAAACTACACTATTAATTTTTTTCTACATTATAAAAAATTCAAAGCAATGGAACACATAATTTTTAAAACCCATTTGAATTATAACAAAACACATTTTCCCATTTAAAAATCACATAACATTTGAAAAAGTTTTTACTTTAAAAAATCAAGAACCAAAATCCATATCATTTAAATGATAACCCACAAGATAAAACAACAACTAATCCAATACTAAAAGTCACAGAATGTGAGAAAAGTCTGTATCCTATGCACCCAGTGCATGTACCTCAGTGGTTCCTCTTCTAGATTTATTAAAAGTTATAATTGAATATATAAAGAAAGATAACTCAAACCTAATACCAAAAGTGATAAATCCAAACATTCCTTATAAACTAATGGTTTAGTATTGAAATATTTTGATCAGACACTCCTTCATACCTATATCCTGATTTCCTACTATCCCATCTCTAGTCAACATAGAGTCCCAAAATAGAAAAAATTAAAACTGGTCTGTGGTACCATTTTTTCTCAATCAATCCAATGATACTCCATATAAAGAAACCATATATAGCCTATGGACAAGAGCGAGGGGAATTCCCAATCCCCACATGCTAATAACTAGTATCTAAGCATCAAACGTACATAAGTGGGAATGATTTCTCCTATTTAAATAATAATTACATTGAACTTCAACCTTCATCTTGGAAAGGACACCCCGTACATTTTATGATAAATACTCCAAATAAGTATTTAAAATTAAATATAAAAACCAACCACATCTTAAATACCCAACATATCTTAAAAACTATAAAATAAATCTAAAAAACATAAAACAGTATATCAATATAATAGGAAACAAATATCTATATTGGAACAAAAAAAACCATGAATCACTATAATAATAATGTTGAAATGGAAAAATAATGTGATAATTAAAATATGGAAAAAAAATTAAGTCTAAAATCAACCATCTCTATGTGTTAATAAAAATTCATCATCACAAACTACCATAGTCACTCGATTTTAAAACTAATAACCAACCTCAATATCCAAGAATAACTTTAAAAAACCTGTAATAAATTGGTATGAGAAAACATCATTTTAGGATAACTCCTCACACCCCATGTATAGACTTTAAAAATAAATTCCTATCATTATATTATGAAGAATAGAATAATAAAAGTACGCTTTCAATTTTAATTAAAAATATATCACGGGAGACCATCACATAATTTTTTTACCCAAGGTAAAAAATTCACCCATTAATAAAAAATTAAACTTTAAACCTTTCAGTATTATATGAGACTAATAATAAAATAAAACCTTCCAATATTATGATTTATAACAACCTCATTTTAAAAATAAAGGAAAACATTTTACTTTTTAACCCTTGTTTTTAAATTCACTTAATGAAACCATATGAAATAAAAATCCACACTTTTAATAAAAAGATAAAATACCCAAAGGTGATTAACATAGACTTGAAAATAATTAATAAAATCACATAATAATATAAATAAGTAGGATTAAATCACTACATGAAAATATACAAAGAAAACAATAGTATCTATAAATACCCAAACTTATCATACATAGACATTACATCTTTTTAGATGAATATAAATTACATTACGCAAACACACACCTACAAATCATAAAGTTATAATTAATTTAGAAGCTTATGAAAATAAACAAATGGTTCATAAGATTTATACATCTTCTTCTACTTAGTTCCCTGTAACTAGAACCCTTCTAAGATATTTCATACATAATACCTATCATCATTACCTAGGGAAAAGAAGCATAAGAAATAATGACCCTAGATGCTCAGTATGGGTAAGCAAGGGAAATAAATAAAGATAATTTAAGTATATCTAAATGAGAACATTATCAAAACATATTGAAACATACACAAAAAATAAAATATCAAAATATTTCATCATGGTATATATATTGGAAGTTAATAAGATATGAATCATGAGGAAATCAAATAACATAATCCATGGGAGCATAACCTTTTCATGAGATATGGATTTCTAGCATACACATAGGCATAAAAAGTCATTTTATTATTATTAAAGTCTCATTACCAAAAATAGGTGGAATGGGTTCACTCTATAAATTGTATTATTAGTCAATGTTCACTCCCAGACTACCATAGTGAAATTGTTCCTTACTGAAATTACTTCACTCTCTATTCGAATACTATTTATCTCATAAGATTCAATTATTATCCAATAAATTGGAAGAGGATATTGGTCCCACCCATCTTGGTAATAATATAACCAACATCCTTGGTTATAATGCAACACCCTTCATATAAGGAAAATAATATATATATCTCTACCATAATATAATAAAACATTCATCATCAACATTTCCTAATGGAATAACCTGTAGAAAATAAATAAGTTTCATAATAATTTCAGCATTTCATAAAATAATAATCCATGGAAAAATAAGTGGGTTTCATAAGTATTTTATCTTTATATAACCTATTGAGGGGAAATAGTTTTTATAAAAATATTTTCATCATAAACATAAAACATATAGAGAAATATTAAGAATGGTATAATTGGATCATATCCCAATTAAAAAATAATTAACCTCAAAGGATATCATATTATAAAGCAATTTATTTTTAAATATCACTTAGAACTTTTTATAAAGAAAATATTTTTCTTTGAAAATCACTTTATTTAACTAAAAATTGATAAAATTGTTTGAAAATACTTTCATTTGAAATTAACCTTGAAATTTTAAAAAGGATTATTTAAAAATAATTTAAAACGTTTCTTAAGGAAAATATATTTCCTTATTTCAAAAAAAATTAAAAACATAAAACATTTTTAAAATTATTTTCTTTCATAAAATCATTGAAAAATTATAGAGTAATAATCAATGAGAATAATTTTCATGATGATGGAAAATTTCCTTCATGTAGTATATGTAAATACAATGATTACTTTAACATTTTTGGAAAAATACAAATTTGTGTTATTGGTAAAAATAAATTAATATTCCATTCAAAAAAGTCAGTAAAAAGTGAAAAATGTGTAAAAATATATTTAATAAATCATTTCAAGAATGTTAAAAACATTTTAAACTTTTTTTATAAGACATTATTTTAGAGGGAAAAATAGAAATAAATTCAAATTTTAATAAAACCATTATCTTGAAATATTGAGTAAATAAATTGAGTAATATGAATGGAAACATGTATTATAATGACATGACCATAGGAGAAGAAAATTCATGAGTTTCTTGATATATGGATAATAATATTTCATCATCAGAAAAATAATCATAAAGAATCTATACAAAAAATGAGATTGTATGATATATCCATTAAAAATTTGTTAACATTGAATATTAATCCCTATTAAATAATAACATTAAATGAAACTTAAAATATCATTAATATAACACCCCAAGATTTTTCAAATTATTTATTTCTAAATTAATTTAATATTTTTTTTATTTATCATTTAATGTAACAATGAAAATAGTTTATTTTATATTAAATCACTATTTTTGCATTAATTCAGTACAAAAAATATAAATATTAGATTTCTATACATGGAACACATAGGTCAGCTTGCATTATAGGCAATACAGACTTTTCTCGATGGCTTGAGTAACATGCATGACTGAGGTTTAGAGAACAATAAAATATTATTAAAAAATGATGTAACCCAACTGATAAATTATATTTTATGAATATTATTAAATAGAATATTTTTTTATAAAATATGAAATAAATTAATTCATTACAAATTATTTATAAATAAATATAAGTACTAATTGAATATAAATAGAGAATTTTTATAGAAGACAATTTTTATGATAATAAATTGTTTTCATCCTAATAAGTTAAATTAATTAAAATTAGTAAGTAATTTTATTTTAATTATATGTTATATATCTAAGTAAATATTTTTTATATTAATCCAACAGATTTTATAGGCATAAGATAAGAATAAAACAAATTTAACACATTATAACCAACATTTTTATTAAGGTAAATTTACCGCCTTTTAATGGAGAACCAATTTTAAATCAAACTTTTGATAAATTTATAGATTTAATATATAAAAAAACTTCATATCTAAAATAGATGCATAAAAATATGGTTAGTATAAATTATTTGGTATTTTTCTGTAAGGTTTCATTTTTAACTCAATAGTAAAAAATACTAGATTATAATTCAAAACTATTTTTTAATCTAGTTTATTTATAAGGATAAATTATATTTCTAATTTGTTTAAAAGTTTAATTAGATTTTATTTTTGTTAGTAATTCCTTTTTACATAATTTTAATAAATTTCACATTTAAATTGTATATAAAAACATTTCAAAGTTTTGATGATTTTAATTTAAAAAACGCGTTTTATTGTTTCCAGTGGAATTAATTTTAAATTTAAATCTTCAAATTCTTTGAATTGAGTTAAGTAAAATATATTCAATATTTTCAATAATAGGGTCCAAATTTGGTTTTAAAATTAATTACATTTTTATTGATAAAAAACTTACCAAGGTAAAAACATTATTTACCATGGTATAGGTAAAAAAATAAAAGATGTTAATGTTAAAACAGTCAAGGCTTAAAATATATAAAAACTACAACATTTAAAGGTCGGAGGACACTAGGTTGGGAAAGGGCCTTGGCGACTGGAGAAGATGAGTCCGGCAGGGGATGCAGAGAGGAGTATACCTTTGATTATTTTTAATTATGTGTTTGTTCATTGCTGTCTGTTTCTTGGTTGAATTGGTGGTTGTATGTTTGGGCACCGAAACCCATTAAACAGGCTATTGAAAATCAAAAAAAAAGGATTTCCAGCAAAGGCTAGTTTTGGTGTTTTTAAACCCTAACCTGCTTAAAAACATTAATTAAAATACAAATTCTTTTAAATTTATTCCACCTCAATGTGGTTATCTTCAAATATTAAATAATCAATAATTTAATCACTTGAACACACCTATCCTCAAGTTTAAATACCACCCCTTACATCCCCATTTCGACCTAAAAAGACTTTAAGCTCCTAAAATATCTACCCAAACATATCCTACTCCCTCTAACCACGTACAAGTGCTTATGGTCTCACCAAAATACCAAATCCAATCTCTACAAGGGTCTTTCAGGGAGGGGATATTAAGGACGTAATTTTCTCAAAGTACCTCTCTTAATTTATTTTCTTTTTCTACTTTATCCTCACCTCCTTCATCTATCAATGAATTTTAACTCATGGATCATGTATATAATAGATTTATATGTTTCTAATTGAATATCTCATATCCATTAAATTTATGACCTCCTCTTTTTCAAAGAAACAAAATTGTTGTCCAAGTTATACCAGTTAACTGCCTCTAATGTTTTTATTTTTTTTCATTACCACCTTCATGGCTTGCCTTAAAACTGCTTTTATGGTAAGAAAATATTTTAATATTTATATTAGAACCTATTTAATATTATGAAAATTTTATATTAATAATAAAATCTTTCTTTCCATATTGTGGTTATACAATAACTTTTTTTGGGGATGTATGGACTACCGCCTCCTAAAAAAGATGTGATTCATTCAAACATCACATGGAATGTATTAAGGGTTGTTTTAGTAAAAATATATGATATTAATGAAAAATTAATGCTAATGTAATGATATTATATATATGTTCATATCTATATACATTTCATTTACTTTATTTCTTTAAACACGATAATTAAACAAAAATAGCATTCATGTGTACGTACGGCTTACCATATCCATGAACATTGTCTTACATTTTATAAATCTATATTATATAGATTATTATAACAAAAAATAATGAATATATATTATATTTAAATAATGTATTAAATTATATAAATCATAATATAAATATCAGTACCAATGATATAAAAATTGAGATAGATGTGAAGAACAAAGCGAATATTACCTGAAGTGAAACCTCAACATAAAATTGTTAACAAACGGGTAATATAAAGTTTTAATAAAACAATATATGGTATTAGATATTATATTATGGTTCTGTGATATATTAAAATTTATTATACAGCAGGTTTGTATGAGTACGAATAATAGATAAGACAAAAGGTAAGGAATCTCATCTCACTCTATTTCCGTGAGATACATGCATTATTCAAAGCTAACTTATTTTTTGTTGTGTATATACAGACCATGAATTAATTTTATTTCTATTATACTTATATTTATGGTAATACACATTCTATTATCATTCTTTAATACAATTTATGTTCAAAAGCGGGTTTTAGAGTCTTTTATAATATTTCAAGGAAAACAGTTTTGAAATGGTTTACAAAACTATTTATATGTTCCAAGGAAAATGGTTTTAAAAATGTTTTAAAACATAATATAAAATTTTAAAGTATATTTATAAATAAAATAATTTTAAAAAGGTTTTATGTTTTAAGAATCATTTTTCAACGATGAAGGGTATTTTCCTAAAAAAGTGTTTTCTAAAAGAGATTTCAAAATAATTTTCGATCTATGGAAACATCCGTTGATGTTACTCATTATTTTATTGGTAATTATCTAATTTTGATATACATATTAATTATATGAATGGTTTATTCTATATTTCATGGTCTTTATAAAACCCATTTCTCTTTCATAGTTATGTTTATGAAATCTGTTTTTCTTTCACATGTTATATTTTTTGAAGAAATGATTATGAGCTTGTATATTTTCCCACATGTTATGATATGACTACATGTTTATGATACCCATTTCATTTCATGAGCTATAATATTATTTTATACAATTTTTTGGAACATGTATTTATGATTTCATGATATGATGGGTGGGACATATATGACCTTCCAATGCATTTGGGTATATATTTATATCTCATGAGATAGACTAAGATGGTCATCGGACTGAACGTTGACTACTAAGATGGCCATGTCATTGAACCATGACAAACAAGATGGCATTAGAAGTGAACTCATACTACTAAGATGGCCATAGGAGTAAACCATGGCTACCAAGACGGTATGTGGTGTGAACCCGTATTACTAATATGGCCTTGGCAATGATTCCTTAGATACTACAGAATTAATAATATATGCTTATGTGTTTTCCACAATTCCATGATTTATTCCTATGTTGTGATTTCATTGATTATTTTATTTATTTATTTATTATTATTTTATAATTAACTATCATGATTTATTCCGTGATTTATTTTTATAATCTTTGATATACAGGTTTTGATCTTTAAATGTTATTACCGTGTCTTCATACCCCTAAGACCATGTTTATGTTTACATGTTTCCATTGTTTACCCTTACTGAGCATCTAATCTCACCCATTTTCACATTTCATTTCCCCAATTTTATGAAGATAATTATTATGTTTTATGTTTCTAGTAATTATTATAGTGAAGAAGAACCTAGTGGGAGCTAATGTGTCTCACTTATGTATTAGTTTTTATTTTTCCATGTTTCTAAAGTCCCTAGACTATTAAAGTCTTTGGGTGTTTGTTTGTATAATGTTTTAAGTAATATGAAAAATTGATGCAATATTAATGTATGTTAAGATAGGCTGGTTATAATTGTTATCATAGTGAAGGTTTAGATATGCTTTGGAAAGTAGGATGATAAAACCATAGTGAGAAATATAAGGAAGTGTTTAAGGATAAGACTGTGGAGAAGGAAACCTTTAGGAGAATATCCTAGACTTTTGGTAAGGGATTGAGTGATTGGTTTCCTAGAAATACATATAAGTATAGATAATACAAGATGATGTGGATCTGGAACATATTTTCCTTGGAATAATGACTCCAACAAGTTGTTTTTGGTCTGCCTTAGGATAATCTGGTACATGACAACGAGCCTTTTTGTAGGCCTGGTTTAACACTCCTAGGGGATGTGCTTTGGAAATTCCCAAACTCTTCATGAACCATTATGAAGTATTTGAATATAATATGACTATGAATAGATTATTACACACCTAAGTTACTATATATTAAATAAGATGTCATATGTTGGACATACTATAAATAACTTTTCATGATTATGTGATTCCTTGCTGTAATAATTGTTTCTTACTCAATTATTCCTAGTTTTAGTCAATGCAGTGAATTAGAACGAACTGGATTAATGTTGAGTATTATGGGAAATATTTTGATAGTCATTATAATGGGATGATCAATAGATTTAAGTATTTATTTATCATGTCTAATAATTTTTCAAGGAATACGATCAACAATGTGTACATTAACCAGCTCTCAGACTCTCCAAGGAAGAGAAAAAAGAAGTTTATTGTGATTTCGGAGACTAGAGACCATTGAGGAAAGAATATTAGATTTCCTTTGTGTTAAGAATGTGTAAAGGATACCCTAAGTGAATTTCTTAATGGAAAAAGAATAAGTTTTGAATGTGGAAAAGAAGGATACAAAGAAAGTTACTAGAATGAAAAAAAATGAAGATTGTAGATAACGAAATGGATGAGAATAATGGCCTCACTAAGACATCATAAAAGGATAGGTGTTTTAAGTGTATAGAAAATGTTCATTATGAAACTCAATGTTCCAAGATTAAATATCCAAAATAGAACCAACAAGGAGGTGCGAGTAATGGTTACATTTCTAATGATGAAGAGACTACATATGAAATGTGAAAGGAAGGATGTATTGTTTAGCCTTGTTAATAAAATAAGGATAAAGTATAATAATCAATGTTTTTACGTTTTTGGAATCAAAAATTATGTTATATGAATAATTAAATATACAAGGATTGTTACACTTATGTTTTTCAATCAATATTTATAAGTTTATGTTGAGTGTTCTTGATGGACTGGAGAAGTGATTTAAGGATATGGTGAAATTTTGACTACAGGAACATAACCCTTAATATGTTCCTTATGTTAATATAATTTTGTTTTTATAAATATATTTTGGATATGAACAATTAAGTTGGATGGTATTGATTACCTCAAAGTATCTATTTAAAAATTAGTCCGTGGATTATGTTTGAAACTGCTTGGATTTAAGGAATATATCCAATAACCGTTAGAATAAAAAAGCATGCATGTTTTCCAAAAGTATTTATGGTGATTTTGGTGTCAAGAGAATATACAATGAGGATATTCAGATGTATGGAATTTGAAAACCATGATCTATTTTGTGATATATGGTTGATCAATGTTAATTTGATTATGTGACCTTCTTTACATTTTTAGGGATTTTATCTTTAATAAGTGTTATAATGTTAACCATTCATGAAAAGTTTAAGTTAAAATTTAAATGAACATTTTTTGTATTGATAACGCTAGTTAAAATGATATTTCATGATTAAATATATTTCATGTATTTCCATATTATTTAATTTGAGAATTATATTAGTGTATTTTTAGAAAAGGACGTCATGTATATCGATTGACAACCAATCAAGTTCGACATGAATGTGGGTCTTGAACCCATAACTGAAGGACGATAAGGGTGTCACACCTACCACTGGCCTACATGATGTCCCGGGTAATGTATATTTATTTTCAGAATAAATATTAATGATAAATGAATAGTGTTACTTTTTCTGTTAAAATATAAAGGAATGTTTATTTTAAAGAGACAAATGGTTAGGATTTTCATTCTTTTATGGTCCATAAGATCCATTAAATGTGTATTTTAGTGATTCATTCATAAATGATAATTTTTGGAAATTCATTATAGGAGGTAATGGATGTATTGTAAATTAAAAAAAACAAAAAAAGTATGAAACATTATTTATAGAAATATATCTATAATTTTTCAATGTTATGAAAATGATAAAACAAATGTTTTCGTAATACTTTGAATTTTGGTGAACTGGTGGTCTTTGAAATCAGTAATGATTTATGAATTTGAGGCCCTCAAATTTACTTTTATCATTAACTTTTTTTATTTATGACCTCAATTACACCCTATAAATATGTATACTTTTCCTCCAAATCCAAACTATAGTCCTAACTTATGTTCTCATATGTGGAAACCCCTAGTTATATGTTGCTTTGGGTAACTATTATGATTTCAACTTTTCCCTTTTAAGGGGAGTTTTTGTCTTCATTTTTATGATGTGGGTTTCTATAAATGAAGATTTCAATTATTGAACCTTGGATAACCCAGAAAAAATTCAATGGAGAAATTCATTTTAAGGGGGGTTGAATGTAACACCCCAAGATTTTGTGAATTAGTTTTTTTCAAAATAATTTAATCATTTTGATATTTTTCATTTAATGATACATTAAAAATAGTTTATTTTATATTAAATCACTATCTTTGTCTTACATTCACTACAAAAAATATAAATTTTATCTTTCTCTACATAGAACACCGAGTTTAGCTTGTGTTATATGAAAGAAATACTTTCCTCAATGGCTTGAATAACACCCATGACCAAGGATAGTGAACAATAATACATTATTAAAACATGATTTAACGGTTCCTTTAAATTATATTTTATTAAGATTATTAAACAAAATATTTTAAAAAATATATGAAATGAATTAATTGGTAACAAATTATTTACAAATGAATATAAACACCAATTGAATATAAATGGATTATTTTTATAGAAAACTATTATTATTCTCATAAGTTGTATTAATCCGAATAAATTAAATTAAATATAACTATTAATTAATTTTCATTTAATATAAATTTTATATATCCAATTAAATATTTTTTATATTCATCTAATAGATTTTATAGGCATAAGATAAGACCAAAACCAATTTAACACTTAAACCACAATATTTATATTAAGGTAGTTTTACAACCTTTTAATAAGGAACCCTTTTTAAATACAATTTTGGACACCTTTATAGATTTAATATGTAAAAATAAAATTAATATTTTAAATAAAAACATTAAAATTAGGTTATAATAAATTTTTTGAATTTTTCGATAAGGTTTCATTCTTTTAATCAATAGATAAAAATACTGGATTTTAATTTAAAACTACTTTTTCATATAATTTATGTACAAAGTTAAATTATATTTTTAATTGGTATAAAATTATAATTAGATAATAGTTTTTTCAAATCAATCCAATTTAGTTCATTGGAATCAATTTCAATTTGAAATTATATATAAACTCATTTCATGTATTCAAACGTTTCACTTTAAAACCCCCTTTTTGTTTTGTTTGTGGAAATAATTTTAAATATAATTCTAAAAACTTTGTTAATTTAATCATGTGAAATATATAAAATATTTTGAATTAGATGTTCTAAATTAGTTTTTTAGATCAATTTAAATTTTAGGTATAAATAGTTACCATGATAAATATATTATTTACTGCGGTATAGGTAAAAAATGAAACATGTTAAATTTAAAAGTGTAAAGGCTTTAAATACCTAAAAACTACTATATTTAAAGGTTGGTTGAGGTTTTTATAAACCCTAACAATCCTAAAAACATTAATTTAAAGTCTAATTTTTTTAATTAATTCCACTTCAATGTGGTTAGTTTTAAGTATAAAATAATCCATAATTTAATCACTTGAACTCACCTCTCCTCATGTATAAATACCACCCCTCACCTTCCCATTTCCAAAAAAAAATCCTTCTATCTCCTCAAATATATTTCAAAACATCTCCACCTTACTCTCCCAACTTCCAAGTGAATCTCTTATCACCAAAATACCAAATCCAAGGTCCTCAACGGTCTTTTAAGGGGGGGATATTCAAGCGGAATTTTCTCAAAGTACCTCTCTTAATTTATTTTATTTTTGTACATCATACTCACCTCCTTCATCCATAAATGAATGATAACTAAAGAATTATTTATAATATATATTTTTATATTTCTAATGGATAATATCATATCCATTTAATTTTTTTCCTCATATTCAAATAAATAAAATTATTATCCAAGTTATGTCAATTAATCACCTATGTGAATAATGTTTTTGTTCTACTTCCACTACCGCCTTCATGGATGGTCTTAAAACTATCTTATGGTAAAATAATATTTTAATATGTATATTATAACCTATTTTATATTATTTAAATTTTATATTAAACATACTTTCATGCTTTCTATATTGTATTTATATGATAACTTTATTTTGGGATGTGTGGACTAGTACCTCTTTAAAATGATTTTATTCATTCAAACATCACATGGAATATATTAAGGATTGTTTAAGTAAAAAATATATTATATTAATCATATATTAATTCTACTTTATTGATATTATATATAAATATATTCATATTTACATACATGTAATTTACTTTTGTTCTTTCAACACAACAATTAAACAGAAATAGCATTCATGCGTACATATGGATTACTGTCTCCATGAACGGTGTATTCATTTTGATACTTCTATATTATATGTATTATTATAATAAAAATATACATAAAATAAACTATATTTAAATCATTTTTTACATTCTGGAAATCATGATCTAAATATAAGGACCAATGGTATAATATATTAAGCCACATACGAAGAACAATGCGAATATTACATGAAGTGATACCTTAACATAAAATTATTAATGAGTGGGTAATATAAAGCCTTAATATAAACATATATGGTATTGTATATAATAATATGGTTATTTTATATATGTATAATAAATTTATATTTATCATGCATGAGGTTTGTATGAGTACGAATAAGAAGACTTAAGGTAATAGAATTTCATCTCACTCTTTATTTTCATGAGATACATGCCTTATTCACGGCTAAATTATTTTGTGTGATGCATATAATGGAAATGAATGTATTTTATGCCTTTTATACTTATATTTTTGTTTATACCCATTCTGTGATCTCTATTTAATATAATTTATGTTCAAAAAGGGGTTTTAAGAGTCTTTTATATGATTTCAAGGAAAACAGTTTAGAAATGGTTTACAAACTTCTTTACATGTTCCAAGGAAAATGGTTTTCAAAATTTTTTTAAATTTTTTTTATAGGTTTTCAATTATATTTATAAACAATTTTTTTAAAAGGTTTTATGTTTTAAAAATCATTTTTCAAAGAGGAAGGATATTTACATCAATATTTTTTTAAAAATATATTTCCAAATTATTTCCCATCTAAGGTAACATATATTGATGTTACTCATTCTTTTATTAGTAATGATATAATGGTTACAATCATATTAATTCTATGAATATTTTATCCTTTATTTCATGGTCTTTACAAAACCCATTTATCTTTCACAAGTTATATGTTTATGAAATCTATTTTTCTTTCACATGTAATTTTTTTAATAAAATGATTATGAGTTTTTATTTTTTTTCACAAGTTATGATATTATTACATGTTTATAATACCCATTTCATTTAATTGGTTATTATATGATTTTTTATGATTTTGTAAAACATGTGTGTATGATTTCGGGATGAGATGTTTGGGACCTATATATCCCTACAATGCATTGGGTAGAGATTTATATCTCATGAGATACACTAATATAGTCATGGGAGTGAACCTTTACCACTAAGATGACCATAGGAGTGAACCAGAATGACCAAGATGGTATGAGAAGTGAACTAAGGCTACTAATATGGCCATAAGAGTGAACCATGAGTAACAATATGGTATGGGTAGTGAACCCATACAACTTCTAGAATTCATGGTATTTGTGACAGGATCCCGTTGGAGAAAACGGTGTCGCAAACGCAAAAAAAATCTTATTTGTGACGGGAAACATCAATGTTGCAAATATGTTTTCGATTATATGTATTATATATACATAAACATTTTAGAAATGGGACCGTCGCAAAAAATATATATATAAAACTTTATGCGACAGTTTCGTTGAAAATAAAATTTTGCGATGGGACTACTTGCCCATCGCAAATAGGTTTTTAAAAATATTTAGTTAGACTATTTGTGACGGGGACCCGTCGCAAAAGGTCCCATCGCAAATAATGAATTAATTTTTTAAAAAATAAAATTTAATAATATTAAGATTAATGAAAAAATAATATTATTATTATTAAAACAATAAAAAAAATAAAAAATATTAAAATTCTCAATATTCACAAAAAAAATATAAAAAAATAATAAAATATTAAAAATTAAATTATGTGATATTTTCACCGATATAAAAGAAAAAAAATGTAAATAATTCATATTACAATGTTAAATTCATATGTTTGTAACATAAAAAATCATTGGGGGTCGTCTTCTGGAGGAGGTGGAGGAGCTGAAGGAGCTGGTAGAGGAAACTTCATCCCTAAACTACAAGTCATACGGTGCATGTACTCCATCTACTCATGATGCTGCTACTACCATCGATGGCTCTGCTCCTCATAATGCTGCTCCTACTCCTGCCATCGACGACACTACTCCTCCTAATGTTGCTCCTGCTGCTGCTGCCGCCGATAGATCTCTTCCTGTTGCTTCTGAAAAGTCTATATATGCTCAGCCTGAGCTCGCAACTGCTCCAGATACTGTGATCCAGAAGATGATGCCTCTCCATGAGCTCCTCTCGAGATGGAATCCAGCATCGCAGCAGTACCATAATATGTTCCAGGAGTCAAATGAGAGCTGATTCCAACTACTCTGCCCTTCTCAAAGCCTTACTGAGTCGCCTGCATTCATGCCGCCTCATCGAAATGGTGAGCACTAGTCTACTCAGCCATCTCGTCCTGACCCCTCAGCCTGTGTCTGAGAGGTCGTAGCCTCATATGAATCTTTCAATTCCAATTTAAAATTTAAATTCTAAAAATATTATATGCAGTTAATTGTTAAACTAAAAAAATAATACTAACCACAATCTGACGCTGGCGATCACCTCTAATCTCTTCAGTTGCTGGATCACTATACATCCTCTGATAAACGTCAATCTCCGTAATATCAGGATACTCGACTGCCTACATAAATATAAAATAAATTGTTTATATTTATAGTTATATAAAATATTTTAAAAATATACTTACCAGATGCTCTTTATGTGAACTGAATGTATGGCTACCAGCTCGATGTGTCACCTCCTATCTCCCCGGGTTCTGTCGTCCCACTGAAGATCTCCTCTGAAATCCACCACCCAAACAGTGTAAACATTATCCATCCCAAACGTGAGATGAAATGTACTCTGGTCTATGGGCTCTACACGACTCATCAAATTCTGTCACCCCTGCTTTCTTAATGGTTGTCCTTCTCAAATTGTGCAATAACTGGCAGAAACGGTCACACATAGAAACCTTCCATGTCGTGTGGATAGCGTCGCACATGCTATCATCGATAGGATGGCATAAACCCTATAGATAAATTATAATATCAAGTTTTGGATAAAATAAATTAGTAAATACATATTATTTATTTACGTACCAACCAATGATCGAATATGTCATGTCACACATCAACGGGAATCTGTTCCCATGTGATCCATTGCTGAGAAAAATAATTGTGCAATATAGCGCTCCCCTTTCCAATAGCTACATGATGAAAACTATGAAAAAATAATAAATAATCAAACAATTAGTATATATATAAATAAATTAATGAAATCTAACTAAAATATACAGGTTAACATAACTCAGTGTGTGTGGATCGAAACCAAGATATGGACGTCGCTCGAGGATAGGGATAGGAATCATCAGTCGCGCAAGACCGCGCCCCCTCCGCGTACCTCCTGAACCACCAGTAGGCTAAGGGTTAGCTGATCCCACATCCTCATCATCCAAAGGTAGATCAACCTCCTCTAACTCACGCAATAGATCAAAGTCCATTTGAAACACAAAATGATTGTTGTTAGCAGATAGTTGAAAATAACTATTATATATAGATATATATTAGTTATGATTATAACTAGCATTTAATTGTTTCAATGTGCATCTTCATCCTCTTCTCCATAGCTGTCAATGTCAATGTCTTCATCTTCCTTCTCAGCATCATCAATATCCATATGAATTTCAGTTTCATCATCTCTTATCATTTCAAATTCATTTGTAACATCATTAACATCTTCATCATCATCAATCCTTAATTGTGGGGTGTCATCGTCAATATTCACGTCTCTTTGTGAATTAGATGGATTTTGAGTAGTCTCTTGAAAAATTTCAATTCCTTCTACTTCATCGGAAACACATTAAGTTTGAGTAAACTGATTTACCCAAGATTTCATTTCTATTATGCTCCACCAATTGCTCAAGTCTCTTGAAGTAGCACAGTACTTTGCATAATAAACTTGATGTGCCAATTGAGCCATTAAAAATTGTTCATTTACTGCAAGAAGACTTTTATATTTAATATCGATGATTACATGAGTCAGATGAACATGCGAACCTCTCTCGGTATCCAACCACCGACATTTAAACATTGTTATACAATTCTATCCTAGATAACACAACTCAATAATTTCATCCAAAATGCCATAGAAGTTAACTTTAGTTTCTCTGTGATGTGATCCTATCAAGGAAAACCCATTGTTCATTGTTTTTTTATTCCCTGTATGCAAGTGTATGAAATCTAAAACCATTCACCACATATACATTATAAGATTTAACTATTTTAGATGGTGGGTTACTCAATATACACAGTCGCTTGTCAATTTTATCAGCATATTGAGACACATAAAAATTTGTAAAACAATTATCAATATAATAAATAATAAGAGGAATTGATATTAAACAATCAATAATTTATGTTACCAGTTTTTGAAACCATTGGGAAAGTTTTTTTTGTCTGCCTTCTTCAAGAGCAGCAGCTGTAATTTTTGGAATTTGTTTCTTGATATTATTATCATATAAACTACAGATAAAATAATTTTAAATACTGTAACAAAATCAGCGAATAAGTGATAGAAGCACTCATAGGACAGATGATGTCATTTTTCATAGTTGAGCAGAACGTATGTATGAGCTTTGTGATGTTCATCATCTGAAAGACATAATTCGTGAACTCCACCGAAACCAATACGTGGTTGATTAAAAACTGTTAATTTTTTGTCCATTTTGTCATTAAAATTCCCCTCATTTCAACACATGCGATTCTATTTTGATCGATATTGAGATTCAAAATAATGAGATCAGAAAAAAGAAATTTCCCCTTGCAAATAAGCTTCAGTAATGGAGCCTTCAACTGATTCTTTATTACGTATTTTTTTCAATTTCTGCATTCATATCTCGAATGGGTACATCCATCAAAACTGTACTAGACCACCACATTTAGCTTCATGTGGAAAATATAATATCATATGTTTCATTGAGTCAAAGAAAGCTGGTGGGAAGATTTTTTCCAGTTTACATATAATTACAACAACATCTTATTCCAATTTTCTTAGAGCATCATAGTCTGTTGTCGCTGCACAAATGTCTTGAAAAGAATATGATATGTTTGTTATCGAATTCCAAATCATAGAATTCAACAAACCTCTAAATCCAATCAGCATACGTGTTTCCATTATAACATGACAATCATGACTTTTTAATCCAGTAATATAACCATTCTTAATGCATCGGCCCAAATTGGAAGCATATCCATCTGGAAGTCTAAAATTTGCGATCCCCTGACAAAATAATAAGCGACACTCTTTGGATAGTGTATAAGCTACTTTTGGATTCATTAACCACTATGATCTGACATTTTCAAATAATTTAAGTTCTGGTCGCCTGCAAATTTGGGCAAGATCTAATCATTCCTTTATAGTATCTTTGGTCTTACCTGGTGCATCCAAAACTATATGAAATAAATTATCAAAATAGTTTTTCTCAATATGAAAAACTTCCAACATGTGGTGGACCAACAAATCAGACCAATACGGAAGATCCCAAAAAATGCTCCATTTTATCCAGTTATGTTCTTTCCCAAAGCCATGAATTTGTTGTTGTTTTACTATTGGTCCAAATGTGATGGGGGGTAATGAAAATACAATTGATTTTAACTCTGTAACTGAGATCATATTTGGAGGTTCATCTCTTTCAATTGTACCTTTTCTGAAATGAGATTTGTTCCTCTGAAAAGGATGATCGGTTGGAAGAAATATATGGTGACAATCAAAATAGAAATGGTTTTTTCCATTGATGAGCATAAAGGCTTTGTTTTCTTTTATACAGTAAGGACATGATTTTGGACCTTGTGTACTTCAACCAGATAACATGCCATATGCCGGAAAGTCACTAATCATCCACATCAATGCAGCTTTTAATTCGAAATTTTGTTTCGTAGCAACATCATATGTATTAACACCATCACTCCATGATGCATTTAACTCATCAATCAATGGTTTCAGATAAAAATCAATATTATTTTTCAGATGTTCCGGGATTAATAGAGTCAAAAATATATAAGTCTCTTTCATCAACATCCATGGAGGAAAATTGTACAGAGTTATAAAGACATGCCAACATGAATACTGACAACCATAAGAACCAAATAGGCAAAACTGTTAGTAGAAATAACCAATCGAACGTTTCGGGCTTCTATAGAAAAAGACGAATGTAGACAGTCAAAATATTTCCACAAATAACCATCCGATGGATGATTCAAGCTTCTATCAGTCGAAATCTTGGTTTTCTTCCATGACATCATTGATGATGTGTTCTGAGACATAAATAAACACTATAACCTGGGTGTAAGGGGGAAATATCTCAACTATTTTACTAGAATCGATCTAGACTTCCCTGGTTGAGCTTCTTTATACCTCGATTTTCCACATGTGGGACAAATATCCAATGACTCATTTTTTCCAGAACATAAGATTCCATCATTTGGACATGCATGAATCTTCTGATAACTAAGGCCCACATCAAGAATCAACCTCTTTCTCTCATAGTAATTTACAGGCAACACATTTCCTTCAGGTAACGGTGTTTTAACAAAAGAAAATATCTGATCAAAACAGTTGTTTGACATTTCATTATCTGATTTAATAGCCATAAATTTTGCAACCGCTTCTAATTTTCTTATCTTGCAACCAGGATATAATGCATCATTAGAAGACCTCAACAACTCATAAAATTCAGATGGTTCCAACTCAAGAGTTAAATCAATATCATCATGAGTTTCAGTTTTTTACATAGATGGACCTGCATCATCATGTACTAAATTTTGAAACTGTGATAGATCTGGAATCAAGTTATTTGAATCTTCTCTAGAACTGCGCTCACTGTGTTGATACCAAAAAACATAATCTGGTTGAAAACCAAACCGAAAGAGATGTCCTCCAACTTTATGAAATGTGTCAAACATTCTCAGAGCTATTTTTACAAGGACACTTAATTGTGATTTCTGAAACATATTCCAGTTTTGATGATGCAAATGCTAAGAAATATTCAACACCCTTAATATATAAATGATTTAAACCAGAACCATTTGGATTTTTGCGCTGATTTATCCAAGCTCGATCATCTAATAATGACTGATGTCGACTTCCTTGTTCCATATGTTTCTACATAAATTATAAAATCATCACAATTTTTGAATTGTTTGAAATTATAAAAACATTATCAGAAAAAGAAGATAAATAATTACAACTACTTAATCATTATCATTAATTAAGGGTGACACAATTTCCAGTGGATTAATGACCACTCTTTTGTATGATAGCTCATTTAATTTCATCTTTCTCACATTTACTATTGCTAATTATTGCTAATTATTCTTAATTATTCCTAATTATTCCTAATTATTCCTAATTATTCATAATTATTGCTAATTATTACAAATTATTACTAATTGTTACTAATTATTACAATTTATTTCAAATTATTAAAATTTATTACTAATTATTACTATTTATTACTAATTTAGCAATACATAGAAATACTTAGCAAAATCAAAAACTGCTTGAATAATGAAAGGAAATTTGGTAATCATCGTTGTAGAGATGATTACAAATTTTCCCTTCATTATCCAAGCAGATTTCGTTTACTAATTATTAGTAAAAAAATTTGGTAATCATCGTTGTGAATATTGATAATTTAAATATTTTATAAATTTTTTATTATTTTAATAATATTAATATTGTTTTTTCGTAAATATTGATAATATAATTTTTTTATTTCTAATTATTGCTAATTATTGCTAATTATTCCTAATTATTCCTAATTGTTGATAATTATTACTAATTATTCCTAATTATTGTTAATTATTCCTACTTATTCCTAATGATTCTTAATTGTTGCTAATTATTCCTTATTATTGATAATTATTGTTAATTATTCCTAATTATTTCTAATTATTTCTAATTATTGCTAATTATTGCTAATTATTTCTAATTATTTCTAATTATTCCTAATTATTCCTAATTATTGATAATTATTCCTAATTATTCCTAATTATTGCTAATTATTGATAATTATTGCTAATTATTGCTAATTATTTCTAATTTTTCCTAATTATTGCTAATTATTCTTAATTATTCCTAGTTATTCCTAATTATTTCTAATTATTCTTAATTATTCCTAATTATTCTTAATTATTGCTAATTATTCCTAATTATTTCTAATTAATGCTAAATATTGCTAATTATTCTTAATTATTCCTAATTATTGCTAATTATTGCTAATTATTGCAATTTATTGTTAATTATTCCTAATTATTGCTAATTATTGCTAATTATTGCTAATTATTGCTAATTATTGCTAATTATTGATAAATATTCCTAATTATTTCTAATTATTGCTAATTATTGCTAATTATTACTAATTATTGCTAATTATTGCTAATTATTGCTAATTATGGCTAATTATGGCTAATTATTGCAAATTATTGCTAATTATTTCTAATTATTGCTAATTATTCCTAATTATTCCTAATTATTCCTAATTATTCTTAATTATTCCTAATTATTGGTAATTATTTCTAATTATTCCAAATTATTCATAATTATTCATAATTATTCTTAATTATTCTTAATTATTCCTAATTATTCCTAATTATTTCTAATTATTGCTAATTATTCCTAATTATTCTTAATTATTCCTAATTATTCCTAATTATTCCTAATTATTCCTAATTATTCATAATTATTCCTAATTATTCCTAATTATTCCTAATTATTCCTAATTATTTCTTAATTATTGCTAATTATTCCTATTTATTGATAATTATTCTTAATTATTGCTAATTATTCCTAATTATTCCTAATTATTCTTAATTATTTCTTATTATTTCTTATTATTCCTAATTATTATTAACTATTGCTAATTATTCCTAATTATTGCTAAATATTCCTAATTATTCCTAATTATTCGTAATTATTCGTAATTATTCCTAATTATTCCTAATTATTTCTAATTATTACTAATTATTCCTAATTATTCCTAATTATTACTAATTATTCGTAATTATTACTAATTATTACTGATTATTCCTAATTATTACTGATTATTCCTAATTATTCTTCATTATTACTAATTATTACTAATTATTCTTAATTATTACTCATTATTCCTAATTATTACTAATTATTCCTAATTATTCCTAATTATTCTTAATTATTCCTAATTATTCCTAATTATTCCTAATTATTACTCATTATTCTTAATTATTACTAATTATTCTTAATTATTCCTAATTATTCCTAATTATTACTAATAATTCCTTATTATTACTAATTATTCCTAATTATTCCTAATTATTCCTAATTTTTCCTAATTATTCCGAATTATTCCTAATTATTACAAATTATTCCTAATTAGTACTAATTATTCATAATTATTCCTAATTATTCATAATTATACTTAATTATTACTAATTATACCTAATTATTACTAATTATTCCTAATTATTACTAATTATTCCTAATTATTACTAATTGTTCCTAAATATTACTAATTATTCCTAATTATTACTAATTATTACTAATTATTACTAATTATTCCTAATTATTACTAATTATTACTAATTATACCTAATTATACCTAATTATTAATAAATATACCTAATTATTAATAATTATTCTTAATTGTTACTAATTATTCCTAATTATACCTAATTATTCCTAATTATACCTATTTATTCCTAATTAGACCTATTTATTCTTAATTATACCTATTTATTCCTAATTATATGTACGTATTGCTAATTATATGTTCTTATTGCTAATTATATGTACTTATTGCTAATTATATGTACTTATTGCTAATTATATGTACTTGTTGCTAATTATATGTACTTATTGCTAATTGCATCTACTTATTGCTAATTATATCTACTTATTGCTAATTATATCTACTTATTGCTAATTATATCTACTTATTGCTAATTATATCGACTTGTTGCTAATTATATCTACTTATTGCTAATTATATCTACTTATTGCTAATTATATCTACTTTTTTCTAATTATATCTATTTCTTGCAAATTATAACTATTTGTTACTAATTATAACTATTTTTTCTAATTATAACTATTTATTGCTAATTATATCTATTTCTTCCTAATTACATCTAATTAGTAGTAAGTATAACTAATTATTTATAATTATAACTAACAATATCAATTTCTTAGTAAAACTAAATATAAATAAAAATCAATTGAAATGTAATTAAATTAGAACTCATAAACAACAATTAAAATTAACATTCAAAAAAATAAAAAAATAAAATATAAATACCTCAAACTTTGATTTTCTGAAGATATTGATGTCCTCCGATTGCTCTTGTATAAAATACTTCTAAAAGAAACTTTTTCTTTAAAACCGAAGAATGAAGAAAGAGAGAGAGCAAGATCTGAATGATTTGAAAAAAATGGATGGGGGTATATATAGGTTAGATTAGTTGCGACATGGTTATTAGCAATGGGCGACCCGTCACAAATGGTGGTAATTGCGACGGGGCCCGTCGCAATTACTATTGCCCGCATTAATTACTGTCGGCGGTTAAAAGGTTATTTGCGACGGGACCCGTCGCAAATAGTACCTGCCGACAGTCTTTTTGCGACGGGAGGACATCCCATCGCAAAAAGGTATTAACCACCGTCGGGTATTTGTGACGTGTCCCATCGCAAATACCTGGTTGGCTCGCAACCCGCGCGGTGTGGCGCGCAACCCGCATGGGTTGGCGCGCAAGTCGCACCAAACTAATTGCGACGAGGGGCATCTTTCCATCGCAAATGATTTTCACGCGGTTTGGAGCGCAGGTTGCACCAAACTATTTGCGATGGGAGACGAAAAACCGTCACAAATAACAGGTTATTTGAAACTGGCACTTTTCCCCATCGCAAATAGCTTCCTGGACGGGTTATTTGCGACGATATTTCTTCCCGTCACAAATAACCCGTCCCAAATAGTCAGTTTTCCCGTAGTGTACCAATAATATGGTATTGGTAGTGATTCCTTGTATACTATTGAAATCATATTATATGCTTATGTGTTTTCCATAATTTCATGATTTATTCTGATATTATGCTTTCATGGATTATGTTACTTATTTAATTATGAATCATCTCTAATGAACTTTCAATATTTATTCCATGATTTATTTTTATGATATTTGATATGTATGGTATGATATTTTAAATTTCTGATCACATTATCATACACCTAATCTCGTGTTTATGTTTACATGTTTCCATTGTTTACCCTTAATGGACATCTGAGTTCCCCTATTTTTTTGTTTCCTTTCCACTAGGTTATAAAGATGCTAATTATTTTTAATGTTTATAAGAATGGTTCTAGTCAAGAAGAACATAGTGGTAGCTAATTAACTCACTTATGTATCAGTGTTTATGTTTCCATGTTTCTAAAGGCACTAGACTAGTGCGATCTTTGGGTGTTGGTTGGTATAGTGTTTTATGTATTCTGAGAAAGTGATGTAATGTTAATTTCTATCAATATAGGGTTATAAAAATTAATATAAGGATATTCATGATATAACATGTCAAATGGTATGCATATTCACCTCATAATATAATATATGTTTTAAATATAACAAATGTCCTGAAAAAGACAAATTGAGTCAATAACCCATTACTGCTTTGGTAACTTTTGAATAGTAAACCCCCAGGAATATATATCCCAAAATGGAGGTTTAAATCCCAAAAACATTCATGATAATATTAATATAATACATTCATGTTTAGTAAATATACCATGTTAAATAAAAAAGTGGTGAATGTGGAATGTGTCTCACAAAAGTGAACAAGTGATATGGAAATCCCTTACCTTAAGTATCCAATTCCTTCACACATGATTGAATATCATGTATAATAAATATATGTTTATTATAAATATATTTAATATTTATAATCATATATAAAATACCATATATTATTTACTTATGGCCTTTCATTACTCATTTATCAACAACTCCTTGTTAAAATCCCATTTCGGGTAATAACTAATATGTTTTTCAGGCATTTTTTAATTTTTGTACTTCTGATCCTCTTACTTTGATCGTGGTTACATAATCTTCATAATGTTAAAAATTATATAAATATCATATATATTCATTATATATTAATTTATAGTAGTTCTTAAAATTTTGAGATAAAAAATGAAACGCACTGTGTATGGAGACGGTAAGTCGTATGTATGCATGAACACAATTCCCATTTTCTCGACTACTGAAATGAAAAAAAGTTAAATAATATATCACATTTCCAGAATAATTTTTATTTAATATATATATTATGTTTTTATTTAAACCTATCTTTATTACCTTCTATGTAAGTGTATTTGAAGAATGAATCACATCGTTTTGCAAGGTAGTAGTTTGTTGTGCAGACGAACGATGTTAACATATGCCTAAGAAATGGAAATTAAGTAGTTATATTTGATATAATAATTATAGAAGTATAATAATATCATAAATATGATATATAAACATTTAATCCATCATTATATCCATCCATGAGAGGCGATGCTAGAAAAAGAATAACATCAGTTCGTGTGGCGGTAGTCCACCGTACACACAAAAGAAGATTTTGTATCTAATTTGATGGAATTGGATATGGTTGTAGGTAATTACATTTACATAAAAATATAATAATTTTTAATATTCTTATTTTATTATATCACTATGTTTAAATAATAATTCAAAGAGGTGGAGGATGCAATAAGATAAAAATGTTCACTAAAGAATGTTATCTCTTCTTCGGTTTACCTCCATAGGTATGCACAAAAATCATACCTAGGTTGACGCTATTAAGAACATAATGGTTATAATATGAGATTAGGTCATTTAGAAAGATATTTTTGAAGGTATTGGCAGTCCCAAATGGGTTTTGAAGTGTTAAGATGATAGGATAAGTGGTGTCCTTGTATAAGTGATGTGAGTGTAAAATTTTTTATTTTTGGAAATAAAATGTTGTACCTAAGTTTTTCATATGAAAAAAGAATCCAAAATGGACCATTATCAATCCATGTACATTATAAGGTATAATATTTCCATAAAAGTTTTTTAACATTTTTTGGGTTATCTTTAACCCATATCTTTTTAGTTTTACTCCCTACAAACCCAATTTTACCTTAACCATGATAAATAATTTTTACGATTTTTATTATTTTCTATGGATAAAGATTAAGTTGACATAATTGGATAATATAAATTATAATTATTTCAAATATTGAATTCAATTTTTTCAAATTGAGGTCACATAAGTGGAAAATTTTAATTTAAAATTAAACCCACATAGGTTATGAGAAAACAGTTTTCCAAAGAGAAAACCTTCTAATGTTTAAAAAGTTTTTATATAAAAATTCATTATGGAAGTGATTAAAATGAACTAAATTATATTAATTGGTACATAATTTAACTGAATTTTATTTTGAACAAATTTAAAACAAAAATAAATGTTATAAATTATTTAAATAAAAAGTTAGTTTCAATAAACACTAGTATTTTTTACTATTCAAAAAAAATTAATCTTTTTCGAAAAAATACAAAAAAATCACGTTAAAATAATTTTTACATGATGATTAAAAAAATTATTTTACCAAATTAATTTTATAAAATGTTCAAAAAATAATTTTATTATTTTTCACAAAAATAAATAAAAAACATCTTTTTTATGAAAATATTATTTTTGAAACATATAAATAATTCACCGAAAATTAAGTATTTATATCAATACGTTTTATTTATAATTAATTTTTTTAATATTTTTATCCCTATTCATTATACTAATTTTAATTTAAAGGTAATAATTCCCTTTTTAAAATAATATTAATAGTTTATCATGGTTTGTTTAAACTCGATGATGGGTGTAACACATGTTGTCAAAGATATTTAATTTATTCAAAAAATATATAAAATATCTGAGTGTTACATTCTACCCCATTTTAAATGAATTTTACTCTTCAAATTCGGTACTTTGGTACATAGAACTAAGTATACTTCTCCCACATTACATCCTTAGGTTCACACATAACTTTCTCAAACATGTGGTTTTTTCTCAAATCATTTACAAGGTGAGTGGTCTTGTTTCATAGAGAATTTTACATATGATCAAGAATAACAAAAAGTTTTTTTCATAATAATGATCATTATATAATGTTATGACCTCTAAGTTTATTACATGTGGTGGATTAGTTATTCAAATCCCCGGGATAGATACATAGAATATATCATGAACAAGAGAGAGGTTCAGTAGAAGTGCTGAATGATATACTAATGTCCAAAGATGATCAATTATTTCAAAGGGAATGATATACCTATGTCTTATTCTTCCCTTATTCCGAAATATCATTACCTTATTCTATGAATAAATTCTTAAAATACCCTTATCACTAATCTCAAATTATAGATTCTGTCATCAATTGTCATCATAACTTTTCTACTGGCTCTGAGATTCCTTGATGTGTTTCTAAATAGATTTAACCATATCTAAAATTTCATCTTCAATTGTAGGTCCCAATAGATTTCTTTATCCAAATTGATTCTTCAATGTTGAGTCTTTACACTTCTTTCCATAGAGGACTTCATAAATATCCATTTGAATTCTTGAGTAAATACTATAATTGCCTGAAAATTCAACTAGAGGATAGTGTTAATTCAAATAAGCTTTTAAATAAAAATAGAAACAAATCAATATATACTATCGGGTTTTAAATGTTATAAAATAATAACCATCTTTTTGGTGCTGATATGAAGGCATGAAACTCAACTCAATATCAAGATCTTATTGGAGACTTCACCGGAACTTTTAGGTAAAACTCGGATCCTATTTAGGAATAATAGAATATGGTACTCCATGAAACCTTACCACATATTTAATGTATATCCTATGGAGAGAATTATTCTATAATAGCCATTATGTTTTCAGAATTTGTAAGGTGATTGACTGTAACCCATATAGACTTATTCCCTTTAGAAATTTTTGGGATTCCAATGACCAAATCAATGGTGATGTTTTCTCATTTCCATTCCGATATGGATACTATAAGTAACAACCCATTAGGATTTTGTCTCTCAAACATAACTTACTAAATTAACAATCACCATGAAACAAAATCTATGATATCTCTCTTCATTCCATCCCACCATAAATAATCTTTCAAATCTCTATATATCTACATACTTACATGATGAACGGATAATTAATAACTATGAGATTCTTAAAACAACTCATTCATAAAATATTATATGGATAGACTAAATACATAGTTACTAAACTTTATCCTTCCTTTAAGATCAATGTTAAACTTAGGAACATTTATATCCTTCTTTTGCAGCTCCAAATGTTCCTACTAGGCCTCTTTAATCTTCACTTGGATAGATGGATGAACATTCAATTGAGCATGATAAGATTTCCACCACCCTTACATCAAGATTCCTATAACCATCCTTAAAAAATCTAGAAATATTGGATCTTTTGTGATCCTCATCATGGATAAGCTATTGCGATCCTTTTGACTCAAAGCACCGACCACCATATTCACTTTCTTAGGGTCGTAAGGTATTGATCAATCAAAATCTTTAATCTTACCTAATAATATTCTCTAGATCATAATCGACTCCTAATATGTGAATATATACATTAAATTTTTTTATCATTAAAAATATCATAATTTTATCCATAAAGATAATTACTCCATAACTTTTGTACAAAAAATACAACATCTAACTCCAAATCACGAGTTTGGTAATTTTCCCATAAACCTTCAACTGTGGGGATACATAACCTATAACCATGTCATTCTTCATAAGAAAACATCAAAATGCCTTCTCGGATGTATCACTGTAGATTAAAAAACCTTGTCTAATATAGGGTAATTTAACCATAGATGTTCTAAATAATATTCTCTTCAATTCCTTCATATATTCCTCACATTCATATTTTCAAAGGATCATGGATTCCATATGATTTAACATAGTGAGTAAATTAGATAGTCATGAAAATTTTTCCAAAAAACATTGATAATATCATTAAAAAATAAGAAAAATATAGATATTAGTCATTGTGGTTAGTCTATGATAACATTCAATAGTCTCCATCTATGAAGGATCTATAAATATACCATCTATTGAGATTATATGACCAAAAAATGAAAACTTGTGTACCCCGAATTAACATTTTGTAAATTTTTCATATATTTTCACCTAAGGTTTTTTGGTACAATTATCAAGTGATATTCATACTCTTCCTTGCTCTTTGAATAGATAAAAATATAAATTATAGATACTACCACAAACTATTCAGGGTAATATCTAAAGGCTCCATTCATTAAATCCATGAATATTGTAGTGTAATTAGTAAGATTTAGTGGAACCATCATATATTTATAGTATATATACATTATATATAATGTTTTATTTGGTATATCAACCTTATTGACCCTTAATTGATGATATCTAGAATGAATGTAATTCTTGGAAAAGTATTGATCTCGACCTGGTTGATCAAATTGGCCATGAATTTGTGTTAGATGATAATTTTTATTAATCTTGAAATTTTTTAGCTTCTTATAATCATTATAGAGTCACATTGATCAACCTTTATTTTTTAAAAGAATAATAGGTAGGTACCAAGGTGACACACTCAGATAAAATTACTCCCTTTTTAAGGTTCTCTTAGAGTTTCTTTCTTAATTCTGGCAACTCAATCAATGCCATTATGTAGGGAGTCTGTAAAATTAATGTTCTACCAGGTATGGGTTCAATTAAAAACTAAACTTAAAGTTTCATTTAAATACTAAGAAACTATTTTTGAAATACATACAAATTTACCACCCAATGGGAATATCATTAATGTCGACGTTCTCTCTAAACATCTGAGATAAAAACCCATTTTAAATTGGGATCAAGTCTCATTCAATAGAAGTGTTCTCCATCAAAAGTTTGTACTTATCATCATAGTGGTATAAAATCATAGGTAGGTTTGGAAAAATAAAAATGACTTCCCTTCCTTGAAAATTTATTTGGGATTTATGTAATTAAATCTGATTCATGCCAATGATAAAATAAAATTCTACCAAAGGAGGAATGATAAGATTTGTAGGAAGCACATTCCCAAAAAAGTAAACTAAAAAGGAATCATATACTTGAGATAAAACCATTATACCATTATGGGTTTTAAATACTAATTTTACATAGAATTATTTGGGTCTAAACATGATACCCTTATAAAATTATTTAAATATGAAAGAATGGGTAGATCCCAAGTCGAATAAGACATTAATAGTTATAAGGTGTATGGTGAGTGTAAATTCAACAAGTCATTATCGTACGCATTAGTAGAAATAATGATCACATACTGTTTCCCCTTATCACTTATATTAAGAGGTTATTAACAAATATCATCATAATTAACCATCAAATTTGGAAAAAGGTTAGTATATTTCCAATACTCCTTGCAATTGGAACACTAAAGTATGGGTGGTGTATTCTTTTTCAATTTATATATATTCTCATCATTATATAACTTCATCCAATAACTTTGATAATAAATTACACTCTGACCATACTTCATACACTTAAAATTTTTACTAGCACTATTTTGAAAATTTCATCCATGTTTCTTTCCATACTTCGAACATGATGTAAAGATCATCATCTTCCCTCTATAGTATTTAGAGTTTCATTTGACCTCCTTCTTCCTTTTTTTGTCTGAACCATGAGATTGATAGGTAACTTTGATTCCACCTTAAGAGCATATTTTCTTCATATCTACTAAAGTCCCTTATGGATAACACCCTTTATGAGACTTGGTTTTAATCCATAAAATAATCAATCATTCATAATTTTAGGTTGGATGATAATTCTAGAATAATACCTTTCAAGTATTGTTAAATTCCCCTCATAAAAACCAATATATTCATTATATTTCTATTTTATCTCAATTAATTACTTCTCCATTTTTTAAGATTTATATGAGGGAAGTAATTTTAGAAATATAATCTCTTGAAATCATCCCACTCTATGGAGTCAATTTCATTATATTCACTTTTATTCTTGATGAAATTCCACCATTGATCTGATTCACCTTCCAAACAATATACAACCAAAATGAATTATTCATATTCCAGACACTAGAGAATATAAAATATCATTTTAGTGGTACTGATCCCTTTCTCCAAAATTATAGGATCATCAATTGCACTGAAGGAAAGTGGGAACTACCTCAGGAAGGACTCAAAAAAATATTTTCCCATATTTTCTCAACTAGAATTTCAGTATGATTCATGGATTGAAAAAGTTATGAAATCATTGAAATGATATTTTTTTCATTGGAAATCCCATGAAATTTGGCTACTTAAAAGTACAATCATTTTATTTTCCATCAAACATAGAATTAACATTGTTCTTTATGGTGCTAACCATTGATTAAAACCAAAAAATCATAGTGTAAGAAACAATAATTGTAGTGGGGAAACACATAATTATGTTAAATTACTAATTTTATTTCTAAATCATGAAACCTTATTTTTTTCTATGACACCTTATTTTTATCATATTTTATTCATAGTTATATTATATTTAAATAATTCATGATGCTTTATAATGAGTTTGATAATTTTCAAAGCATATCCCCATGGAGTGTCAAACCAGGTGTGCGGTAAGGCCTATTTTCATTTATTGGGTAACTATTGAGTCAAACCCAAGGAACATTTTTTAAATTTGTTACCCCTAGGTACATATGTTCTAGAGACAAATCCAGTTTTATTAAATAGACATTCATGTAATTTCTTGGAAACCACTACCTCTATCCTCTACCAAAATTATAGGACATTTTCCAATACATTATCTCATTCGTAGACTTATCTGGAGGGATATCCTTAGGGATCTCACTAATGGTTTATTATCCCTATTTCAAAAGGTTAAATACATCTTATATTGATACAAACTATAAATACTAAAATATATCATACATATATATTACATATTTTAATATGAATATTTACTATATTACACAAACACACACCTAAGTTTTGTAAAGGTATAGTTCATTTGTAATGTTGTAAATATAAAAAACTGATTCATAATATTTCTAAATCATCTCCCACATAGTTTCCTATAACTATAACCCTTCTTATAAACATCACAAATAATAACTATCATCATAAATTGGGGGAAATAAACATAATAATGAGTGAGATCAAATGATCAGTATGGTTAAACAAGGGAAATATGTAAACATAATATGATAATACGTTTATGATAACATGATAATAACATAAAAAACCAAACACTTTGAGATGGAATAAATATTGTAATTTAATAAGTAATTAATCATGATTAAATAAAATAACATGAGAGAAGAGATAATAAGATAGACATAATTCATTTATTTGTGGCATAATCATAAGAAAAATAAAATCATTTCCATTATAGTCAAGGCTCCTTAACAAAATGATTATAGTGGAATAGTTTCACTCCATAAACCACCGCAGTAGTTAGGGTTAACTCCTAATACTCTAATAGTGGACAAAGTCCCTTATTGAACTAGGTTCACTCCCAATTCCAGTTCTATTTATCGGATGAGATATCAATATTTACCCAATGAATTTGAGGTAGATATCGGTATCTCCCATATTTGGTTATAACTTGAATACCATACATGGTTATAATATAACCACATTCATTGGTTATAACGTAACCACCATTACATAATGAAAATCAAATATATATATATATATATCTACCACAAGATCATAAAACATTTATCATATCATAACACATAAAAAAATTAGTTTCATAAACACATCATCATATAATAACATATATAAAATAAATAGTTTTTATAATTATTTCATTATTTCAAAACATCACAACCCATATGAAAAGTATCAGGTTTCATAAAACTTTTATCATGGTACAAACCAAGGGAGAGAAATGAGTTTCATAAACATCTTGTTTTTATAAAAATAAACCATTAATATAAATAATAATAAAGGTATCCTTGGATCATATCCCAATAAATCATACATAATATCAAAGGATGTTATCTTAGATGGAAAATTATTTTGAAATATCATTTGTAACATTTCAAGAGGAATAAAAATTTCTTTGAAATCACCTTTAAAAACAAAAAATTTATAAAAAATTTTCTAAATCATTTTCTTTGAGAATAATATTGAAAAATTATAAAGTAATATTTAAAAAAACTAAAATTTTCTTAAGGAAAATATCATTCCCTCTTTTAAAAACACTTTTTAAAACATAAAAAAATTAAATTACTTTTTTTTTTGAAAATAACCATGAAAATATATAAATAAAACTTCAAATAAAATAATGGTCATGATGGTGGTAAATTATGATCATGTCATAGAAATTATAACAAATGTTCCATTCAGATTTACGGTAAAATCCCAAAAAGTATTATTTAGAAAATGACATGAATATTCCTTTAAAAACATTTTTTAAAAATTAAAACATGGGTATAAATTTATTTAATAAATAATTTAAATAATTTTAAAATAATTTTTGAAAACATTTTGAGAAAACATGGTTTTGGTAGAAAAAGGGTTTTCGATCAAAGAGAGAAATAAATATAGTTTTTTTATAAAAATATTCTATTGAGATATTGAGTACATGAAGAGAGGAAAGGAAAAAAATGTAATCTCATGAAATTACCATAGCATAATAAAATTAATGAGTTTATTGAGATATGGAACTAATTTTTCACCATTATAAATATAATAAAAAATAATCCTGATAAATGATGAGATTGTATAATAAAACCCTTACCACATTGGTTACATATAATCATAATAACCATGAAATAATAACATTATATAAAACATAAAATATTATTAATAGAAATATATTTGTGGTATTAAATTCCAAATGTGATGTATATGTATCTCAAAAAAAATTATAGGTTCATAACATAATATACATCGCAAGGAAGACAAATTGAGATGCAATACCCTTACCGCTTTGGTAACTTTTGAACTATAAAGTTCGTGAAAGAGAGATCCAAAAATGTAAATGTAAATAAACATAATTTTCAGAATACAAATCATAAAATAAATTCATCGGTAGTATATACACTACATAAAATAAATATCTGATGAATATGGTTTGTTTCATAGAGAAGTAAAAAGTGGGACAGAAATCCCTTACCTTAAGTCTCGACTTCCTTTGTACATGGTCTAACCTCCTATATAACAAATATTAGTTTTAAATAAATATACTAAAAAACATAAAAATATATATCATAATATATATGATTTAATATTGACCTGTTATTACCTGCTTATGAACAAATCCTTATTAAAATGATGTTTCGGGTAATAACTAAATTGTTTTTTGCATGTTTTTTATTTGTTAATTATTTTTTTATTAAATTGATAATGTTTAAAATATAGAAATAATGTCAAAATTATATAAATATAATATATAATCATTATATATTTATTTTTAATAATATATATTTGTTAGATATATAAAATGAAACGCATCAATAATAGAGATGGTAGGTTGTACGTATGCATTAACGTTGTTTCAATTTTATTGATGCCTGAAATGAAAGAAAGGTAAATAAAAAATAACCTTTAAAAAAACTATTCCATATATATAAAAAAAATTGTTTTAATCTATCCTTATTACCTTCCATGTAAAGTGTATGTGAAGAACAAATCACATCGCTTCAGGAGGTGATAGTCTGTATACACACGAACGACGTTATTATATTCCCACTTAATGGAAATTAAGAAGAAATATGTGATATAATAAATCCAAAATTATGATAATATCATAAATATAATATGTAAATATTAAATATTTCATTATATTGAGATGTGAGATGTGTTGATTGAAAATGAATAATATCATTTCGTGAGGCATTAGTCCATCGTACACATGAATGATGGATTTGTATCCCATTTGATGGAAGTCGAGATGGTTTTATGTAATTCCCATAAAATAAAAATAAAATTATATTTAAGATAATTATATTATTATACCAACATGGTTTAATAATAATTTGAGGTGGAAGAATAAATAAAATAAAACGCTAATTGAATAACGTTGCCTCTTCTTCCAGAAACCTCCTTCATATTATTGAAAAACCCATCAGTGGTCGCATTTGTGAAAAAATAAGGATTGTTTGATGACATAAAATAATTAAGGAGGAGATTATGGGAGGTATTTTATGAAATAAATTTCATTGTAAGTTTTAATATGAGAGGATAATGGGTGTCTTTTTATAATTTAGGTGAGTGGTACACATGTGAATTTAGGAATGAAAAAGTTGTACCCAAAATTTAAACATGAAAAAAGGATCCAAAATAGACCATTATAGAATCTAGTGAGAGAGGCTCTGCACCAAATCCATTTTTAGGAGCAGGGTCTGTAGCTTCTCATCATGTAGGTAGCTGGAATATAGTTGGCTAATCAGGCCATGGTGGTGGTCATGGTTGTGGTATCCAGATTCTAGTTGTGCAGTAACTGCATTGTGTATCTGCTTGTGGTTGCTAGATCATATCATAGGGCTACAATTTAGGCTCAGTATATAGAGTAAAATAAACCTATAAGGATCAGGATCCTGGACCTTCTACTGTCATGGGTACTATTCTAGTAGACTCAACTTTATCTTATGCACTTTTTAATACACGAGCTTCACATAGTTTTATATTTTTCCAGATATGAAGATCCTTGTGATTAATGTATAGTTTTATGGGGGCATCATGATGCTAGATACTCTGTTGGGGATTAGGAAGGATGGTGTGTGTTAGAGTAGGGTGTTTCCCCTTGAGTTTGGTGGGTGTCACTTTATATGGGACCTTTACGTCCTCGAGATGATAGGATTTAATGTCATTCTCATGATGGACTGGTTGGTTTCTTCTCATGATTTCTTTGACTTCTACCACCATAGGGTTACTTTCACATCACCATAGGGAAAATATTTTATCCATAGGGGTGAATGGGATGTCTAGGAGAGTCGATCTATACCATGGCATTGTGGGCTAGGCAGGATGGTTTCCCATATTATGAGTTTATATCTGGATGATCGAGGAACGTGTTATAAGGATATACCGAAAGTAGTTGATCGTTTTATGGATGTTTCTCAGACAAATTTTATGTATTAACTATTTTGAGAGAGGTACAATCCTTTATCAAGCAAGTGAAATGAGATGCACTGGTGTCCATTCATTCATATAGGATGGATATGATGGAATTTCAAGATCTCAATAGGAAGCTGGGGGATTTAGAGGTAAAGGGTTTCATCCAAATCATTACTTCTCTATGGGGTTCAATGGTCCTTTTGAGGAAAAGGTAGATGGTACCCTTAGGCTGTCTGTGGATTACCAGAAGTGGGACTCATTGATGGTTAATAACTGGTATTATATACAACAGATAGATGATCTTTTCAACAAACTCTTAGGAGATAGGATATTCTCAAAAACTGATCCGAGATCTAGTTACCATCAAGTGTGTGTTATACCATCAGACATACCCCACATAGCCTTCTAGAGCAGGTATGGTCTATATGAGTATATGGTTATGGCATTCCACCTCACGAACGCACTAGAAGTCTTCATGGAACTAATGAACTGAGTGTTCCATCCATACCTATATTCATTTGTTGTGGTTTTCATGGAAGATATCTTGTTGCATTACAACAATCAACACATCTATGAAAAACACCTTGATATCTTTTTAAATACACTAAAAAAGAATCAGTTATATGATAAGATCACAAAGTGCCACTTCTAGATGGATCAGATTCATTTCTTTGGTCATATCATCTCAGTGACAAGATTAAAAGTGGACCCAAAGAAGGTGAGATCCATAGTTACCTAAGAGAATCCCACGAATATATTTGAGACGTATATTTTATTAAGGCTGGTTGGTAACTATAGTCATTTCATACAGGAATTATCATGCTTAGCAGTGCCATTGATGATCATGACTAAGAAGGGTGTGAAATATTAATAGTTAGATTCCCATGAGATGGCCTTTTGGAGATGAAAGGGATATTGAATTAATCTTCAGTAATGATTTTTCCAGAGCCAGGTAGGATTTACACTATGTACTATGATGCATCAGGTATTAATCTTGGAGTAGTTCTTATGTTATGTGACATTTTCATGGTGTACGGGTCTCGACATCTGAAGCCACATGAGAGGAATTACCTGATTCATGATCTTGATTTAGCTACAGTTGTTCACATATTACACTATTAGAGACATTACTTACTGGGAGAGTGTTTTTTGGTGTACAAAAACCATAAGATCCTTAAGTATATTTATTCACATTAGGATCTAAACCGGCGGTAGTGAACATTTGTTAACTAGATTTAGTCCTTTGACATTGATCTAGCCTATATGTATGGTAAATGAAATGCTATGGTTGATTCACTGAGAAAGAGGAGTCAAATACAGGAAATGTAGTAGGCCAATGGAAAGTCGATGCTTATGGGTTTTTTCTCTAAGATGCACTTAGATGTTCATGACAGTCAGAGGAATACTTTTCTTTCAAACTTAGTTGTAGCCTCTATGTTACAGGATAGAATGAGGGTGAGAAAATTATCAGATTCTGAAGGCTTATTATTGTGGGATATTATGACATGTAAGGACCCTCCATGTGGTTGGACCATAGGCTAGGATGAGATCTTGAAAGTACATTGTCGCATGTGGGTCTCTCTAGACATGCGTGGAGAGTTGATTGGTATTTTCATGATTTATCTTGGGAAATTCACCTGAGTTTGACAAAGATGTATTATGATTTAAATCATCATTACTGGTGGCTGTTTTAGAAAGATATATAGATAGTTTTGTTATGAGGTGGTCCACATATTAGTAGGTGAAACAGAACACCATCAACCAACCATACTTTTATAGCACCTACCCATTCTAGAGTGGAAATGAAATGACCCCGCAATGTATTATTCACAAGTTTACCATGGTTTCATCAAGGTAATGATGTTTTATGGGTTAATGTTTACAAGCTCATGAAGGTTTCAAATTTCATGTAGATAAAGGAAACCTTTATGGTTGATGATATTGGGTGGTTTTATATCTTTGAGATAGTATGATTGCATGGGCCCACACATCCTATCATTTTTGAGAGGGATGTATGATTTAATTTTCAATTCCAGAAAGGAATACAGAGGGAGGTGGGTACACAGGTGCTTCTATGCATAGCTTACCACACCCATAAATACGGCCAGTCAGAGCACATGATTTAGGTGTTTCAGGACATGCCTTGGGTATGTTTCTTGGATTTTTAGGGATCTTGGGAGAGGAATATACCCCTAGTTGATTTCACATACAAAAATACATTTTCAGATACTATTTAGATGGTTCCATATGAGGATTTATATGGCAGGTCATGCTGATAACTGCTATGTTTGCTGGAGGTAGGAGAGGCTGCAATGATGGGACCTCGTCTAGTTCAGGAGACCACTGAGTAGGTGTAGTTGATTCAGAAGTGGATGGATACTACATGGTATAATTAGAAACCATACTCCAATCACTATAGATGACCTTTATAGTTCTAAGGTAATTGTAGAGTTGAACCCCATATTTCCATTATTTTCTTATTCAAGAAAAACCATTATAAAGGTGTATTCATGATGTGTGGACACAAATTTACAACATGCAGGGATTTGGAATACCCTTTAAACCTTATCAAAAACTATCTCAAGTACTAGGTAAGGGGTATCAAGGGTTGGTAAATGAAATAAAGTTTTACTGTGAAAATTGTTATTTATGTTATTTGGGAAATCGGGATAGAAAGGTGATACAAACATCGAGACTTTAGGTGTTGGTTAAGTGATAGTTTTGAGAATATACTCATTTTAATGAGCCTCAAGTCTTCATGGGTTTTCAAGAAAGTACTACTCTGAATGAATTTAGATTTAATTTTGGTTTTTTATGAATTTATGGTTGATGAATGGTGGATTTAAGGGAATATTGAGGCCACAAAGATAAAGAAAATAGGCTGCAGACAATGAGGTAATTATGAATGCCATCATAAAAGGGTTCCAATATACCCGACACACTTTATGAATAATTTTTAAGACCATGATGTTAAACCATGTTACTAAATCCTAACAATATTATATGACCTATATAGTTAGTGCATTGTTTACTGAACGATGTAGTCTAACCATGCTCAAAGGAAAATTTAGTTGTTTTTATATTTTTCCTCTTATAAATGATTTTTTAGAATTATTATAATTTTTTATAAGAAGATTATTATTTTAATTGGTGTAATTTACTTGTTTTTAATAGTTCTTTTTTATGTAATTTCTTGTTGTACTATTCCCCATCAAAAAACTCTATTGAATCTTAATGAGTTTCTTGTGGATAATTTCTATCAATAAAATCCTCTAGTTGATCAAACTATTATCAATATGGTGATGTGAAATATTCAATCCATGGGCCAAGGTATAGGAATTTTCCTGACTCAAGCTAAAGGGTAGGCCTAGTTCTAGAATAAGATAAGAATAATGAATTTATTCACTATATGCCTCCTCACATACAGGGAAGTAACAACCCTCGAGAGGTAGCAGATTTATTGGAGAAGATTGAATAAATATTTTAATTTTTATAAACTCAGGAATTAGTTAAGGTAAAATATATGGAATTCATTATTGATGACTATAAACATAAATCGTGGGATTACATAGTCAAAACTAAGAAGCAAGAGTATTTATATCTTGATACTATAACGTTAGTGAGGTCTTGGAAATTTATATTCCTCCAATAGGATAGTCGTATAATTATGGAGTATGCTAACCAATTATCCAATATTTTAAACTCAAAATCTCAATTGTTTCAATTGATAATTAGAAATATAATTATTTTGAAATGGGCCTCTGACATAACATTTGATACCAAGTTTTCCCATTGAAGATCTTTAGCTTTGTAGAAGTTTTAGATGGAACCCAAATTGTGAAAATACTCATGGTGGTGATGTTAAAAATTATTGATTTCCCTTCTATTCCAAGTGTAAGCGAATACTATTTTTTCAAAATAAAAAATAATTAGATGAATTTAAAAAGGAAAGTGTAATGGGTTCCAGGAACCCATCCCTATCTATATCATTTGTGGGAATGATAAATATATATTATTTTTCTTCCACAAGGAAAGGATAGGAATATGAATCCATTGTGTCCAAAATTCCCTAAAGAGTGCCTTTATTGTGCTTATGTGGGACATATTAGATGGTTCTGAATATTTAATCTCACAGAAAATAGTAGTATATGCGTGTTAGTTCTAAGGGAATCCATAGTTTATTAACATACCTCTAAGAGAGTATGAATGTCATCTCAGGATCATGATTAAAGAGTTAGTTTATATTATTATAAAATCTATTTAAGTTATAAGCCTTAGTATTTTTATAAGACTCAGGCAGACTCAGAGATAAGGAAATTTCATGTTATAGAGAGAGGCTATAGCAACCCAGTCTTAACCTTGATGGATATTACACTATTTTAGATCAATATTCAGTACATTACAATAATACATGTATGAGGACCATAATAATTTAATTTCTTTTGAAACATGGAAACAAAATCTTTTATCCTTGTGAAAGATCTTATATATCTCCCTTAAATATCTCCACCTTTATTAATACTACCTAAAACCTTTATTTATAACATGGGGGAAAAAATATAATAAGGGGTGATATTAGATTCTATTTAAGGGTAAATAAAGGAAATGTGTAAGCATAACATAAAAAAGGGCATGGAACTTGAGCATAACATTTGTAGATCATACCCTGATAATTAGAGAACATAATAATTATTAGAAATTCATAAGACATGTATCGTAATTTAATTAAGATCATAAGTCATGAAAGAAAAACATAAGAATAAAACATGGAATTGTGGTGGACACATAATCATATAATATGATTTCCATATTAGCCATTGAATCATGCCCACACCATCTTGGTATTATGGGTTCACTCCCTATACCATCTTGATAGTCATGGTTCACTCCCAGGGATATCTTAGTCGCATGATTTCACTCTTTATACCATCTTGGTAGTCATAGTTCATTTCCTTGGCCATCTTAGTAGTCAAGGTTCATTCCACAGACCATCTTAGACTATCTCATGGGATATAAATATTTACCCAATTCGTTGGAGGTAGATATTGGTCTCAACCATCTCATAGTGAAATGATACATACATGTTCCACAAGACCATAAATAATAATATATTAACCCTTGAAATTAAAAGGGAATTATAAACATATAATCATATCATAACCTATTGAAAAAGATAGGTTTCATAATCATTTCATCAAAATCATAACCCATGAAAGAGAAATGAATTTCATAAACATATACCACGTGAAATAGAAATGGATTTCATAAAAATATAACCGTTGAAGGAAAATGGGTTTCATAAAGACTATGATGTTAAGAATAACTCATTTATGGAATGAATATTGATGTAACCTTTAGATAATTTCCTAAAAGGGCATGGGTAACATCAATAGATGTCATCTTAGATGGAAAATAATTTTGAAATATCAAACAAAAAAATTATTGAGGAAAATATCATTTACTATTTTAAAAGTATTTTTAATAAATAAAACCATTTTAAAATCATTTTCCTAAAAAAATACCTTGAAAACATATAAAGAATACTTAAAATAAATTTGAAAACAGTTTTCCTTGAAAACATATAAAATAAGTGTCAAAACATTTAAAACCCATTTTTCTTTGAAAACAATTTTAAAATATCTAAATAAATATTTAAAATGTTTGAAAACATTTTTAATTAAAAAAATATTAAATTATATTGAACATTTTTTGAAAACCATTTCTTTAAAAATACTTTGTAAACTTATAAATAAGTCATGAGAACATTTTAAAAACAATTACTTGAAAATATATAAAAGATGGTTTAAAACATTTTGAAAACTATTTTCCATGAAAATAACTTTTAAAAATATTTTCTTAAAAATTATACTTTTCATAATGAATGTGAGTCTCAAATGAAATGATTACAGGCTAATTCATACATGTTGTACGAGGTGAAAAGAACATTTCTTTTGCAGGGTAAAAAGGATAGAAAATGCCTTTCTCGGAAAAAATAATAATGTTCCTTTGAAGTGATTGGTAAAAGAAAAAAAGGGTAAAAATATAATTTAATTATTAAATTATACTAGTAAATATTCTTAGAATCCCTTTTTTGAAATCATGTTTTTGAAGGAACGTAGATTTCTGACCGAAGAGAGGGTAAAATCGGGCTTTCTTAAAAACACATTATTAACTATATTATGTACCAAATTCAGGAATAAATGGAACCAATATATGAATAAATAATTCATAAATAGAGGATAATAAATTTAATTAATTTTATTAAGATATGTATCATAATATTTTATTAAAGGAAGAATAAACATAATCAATCTTGAAAAGTGATGAGATTGTCTCAACAAACTCTTATAACTTGGTAAATTGGGATCATACACTCCATGAATGAAAATGAAATTAAATAAAACATAAAATATCATTAAAATAATTAAATTCATCATATATTTGGTAAAATGTAAGTATATACACCTTGGAATATAATTTAAGTTCATAACAAAACATGAGTCACAAAGAATCCAAATTGGGACAAAACTATTTCAACGATTGGATATCCATTGAAACTAAAACCCCATGAAATAAAGATCATAAAATTTATATGGTAATACACATAAATATAATTATAATAAGAATATAATATGATCATGGGATGTATTTATACCACATAAAAGTAAATAGTGGCGAACATAGCATGTATTTCACAGAAATAAAAAGTGAGATTAAATCCCCTTAACTTGTGTCTTGACTCTCGACATACTTATTTAAAATACCTATATAATAAATAAAAATATATTATATATATTTTAATGAACCATATTATTATATCTAATACCATATTTTTTTTATTATGACATTATATTACTCCATTTTCCACGATCTTATGTTAAGGTTTCACTTCGCATATTATTCACTTTGTTCTTTACATGTTTCTTAATTTATTATATCATTGGTAAATATATTATATCATGATTACAGAATTAAAAAAATGATGTAAATATCTTGAATATCTAGTATATTTTTATTATAATAATCTATATAATATAAATGTATTAAATGGAATACCCTATTCATGGAGCCGGTAAGTTGTACATATGCATGAATGTTGTTTCCGTTTTTATTGTCGTATTGAAAGAAAAAAAAAGAAAAAAAATATTTTTTTATATATAATATCATTAATTTATAATTATAATTTTATATATATCATATATGTTCATTAAAAACATCATTAATATATTCTATGTAGTTTTTGAACGAATCACATTACTTTGAGGGGGCGGTAGTCCACACTTCCTCAAAGGAAAGTATCATATTTACCCCAAATGGAAGGTAAAAAGATACATGCAGTAAAAGGAATACGTAATATTAAGTCACACTAAATATAATAAATAATATATATAAACCAAGTTTCCAACATTATATCCACCATGAGAGGTGATCAAAGAAAAATGAACAATCATCATTTCTTGAGTTGGTAGTTCCCTGTACACATAAAAAGTATGTTTGTTACCCATTAGATGGAGGTATGTGTAAGTTAAGGTTGAAACCATATAATAAAAACATCATAGTACATTTATTATACTATTTTTATTATAAAAGAATTTAATAAAGATAGTGGAGGTGTTGTATAAGGAAAATAATAGAAAGGAGTTCGAGAGAAGACGTTACCTCTAAATCAGGTAACCCCTTTGGGTTTCTACCAAAATGCTTCTTTGGATACATTTATTCCCAAGGAGGGGATTCTAGGATAAATGTAGGTATGCATTAAAGTTAATTTGGTATATCATGGGTTAACTATAGAGGTTTTATAGGTGTGAAGAAGTGGTAGAGGTATTGTCTTTTTTAGGGAAGGAGGAGTGGCACTCTTGTAAATATTTGAAGAGAGAATTCCACCTATGTTTTTCATGTTGAATGTGGATCCAATAATGATAAAAATATGATTAAAAAGAGTATAGGGTATAAATATGGCTCTAAAATGAAAATTTTACAAGTGTATAGGTTGTTTTGGGCCTTTAGGTTATGATTTAGTCCCTTATTAAGCTTAATTTAACCTTAATCATTATAAATAATTTAATTACATGATATAAAAATTTAGTAAAAAATTAAATTCACATTATTATAAAATCAAAAATAATATTACTCCAAATATTTAATCCCTTCTTTCAAATTCCAATCACATAAGTTGCATAAATTAATTTAAATTTAATCTCTTAGTTGGGTCGCAATGTGAGTTTTTAAAGTAAAAATGATCAAAAGTTAGTTTGTATATCCAATTTCATTGTGAAATTGGATATAATGACCTATATTGGATTAATTGATAAAAATATTATCTTATTAAACTTTTAAAAAAATTTCAAATTTAATTTATCCTTATAAATAAATTAGGTGAAAAAGGAATTTTGAACTACAATATAGTATTTTCACTATTCATTTAAAAAATAAAAATTCACTAAAAAAATAGAAACAATTAACCCGAAACTAATTTATATTATTAAATATAAAATATGAAGTTTATTTTGACGTATAATATTTATAAAATTTTCAAATTTTAGATTTAAAATATGTTCACCATTAGAATACGGTAAAATTGCCTTAATAAAAATATTTTATTTTATTTGTTAAATTTGTGTTTTTATTATATTATTCTTATAAAATTTATTGTATAAATATAATAAATATTTAATTTCACATATAAAAATTATATTAAATTGTAATTAATTTAAATTATTAGTATTAAACAACTTTATGATATTAATAATAGTTTTCTATAAAAATACTTGTTTATATTCAATTGGTTATTATATTAATTTATAACAAATTTGGAACTAATTAATTCATTTTATATTTTATGAAAACCATATAGTTACATGATTTAGTTAATAATATTAATAAAATATAATTTAATAGATATTATTTATATTATTCTATAATATATTATTGTTTGGTAACACTCAGTATTGCGTGTTATGCAAGCCATCGAGGAAAGTCAGTCTTGCGTAAAACATAAGTTTTACCTCAAGGTTCCCAATAGAGGAAGATAACCATAATATTGCATATATTCCACTATTAAATTTGTATTTTGTATAATTCAAGCCAAAATTAGTGTTTTAATATATATAATAACTAATTTTAGTGTTTTCTGAAATGAAAATATCAAAAATATTAAAATAATTCAAAAAATATATTTCACAAAATCTCGGGGTGTTATAGAGCCCCCCTGGAATCAGATTTGGAACTAAAAACTATGTGATGTACCATTTCATCATCTATGGGAACTAATTTATTTGAAACATATTCCTCTATTCATTTTTTTCTACTATTATCATGGATATATTGTACCTTGTGTATGATCCTATGTCATGTGTTAAGGAAATATCTGAAACTCTTTGGAATAAGAAAGTATGTGATTTTCGATGTCCTTTGTGTATTATCCCAATATATAAAATATATTTTACATAGTATTTTATTATTATTGATATTTATCTATTTAATATTATATTTATTATGAATTATATGATCACATTTAAGACCTGTTTTGATCACTACCATCAAATGGTGGCCATTATTACCCCTGATGGGAACAACCAATTATTTCAAAAAGAATGGCACCCAAGGTCAGGTCATTTAGGGCCACATATTCTTGGGTATAGTAGTTTATTATGTTAGTTTCATCTCTTATAGTAAATTCTGATTAAGAAATTTTATAAATTCATACTCCTCTAATAGTCATTGAATTTTCAGAAGTGTTCTCAGATGAATTCTCATGGTTTCCACCTAGATGGAAAGTTGAGTTTTCCCTTGATATGATGCCTGAGATATTGCTGATACCGTTTCCATTATATGAAATGGAACCTTTCTAATTGATGTAATTAAATATTAGTTTTATTATTTAATATCCAAGGGATCTATTCATCTAAGTATGTCCCCATTGGCCATGTGTGCACACTTTTCTAAGAAAGAACATCGAACTCCCCATTTTTTGCAGTAAAGAAAAAAAGTAGAACCGTGTGACTATCAAAAATTAATACTCATTCCCTTTTATTGATTAACACTTTCATCAATGAAATTGGGTGTGGTGTTTTTTTAAAAGTTTTAATCATTTAAGGTACCATCAACTCAATTTAAGGGATTTTGACATTCCCAAAACTTATATTAGAGGTAGATGCATTCACATTTAATACCTAGTGATATAGTTCATCCTAATTAATGATCCTCTAGTATTCATGGATATTATAAACTAGATATTTAATCAATACCTCAACTCCTTTATTGTGGTATTCATTTATGACATATTGCTTTATTAAAAACATGAATGGGAGCACGTAAACCACATGAGGATTTTTTTGGGTAATCTATATAAAAATAACATTTTTTAAAATTTATTAAACAATATACTCCTGATCCATGAGGTTAATTTCATGGGTCATGTAGTCTCAAAACAATTCATTTCAATTGACCCTGAAAATTTTAAAGTAATTATATTTAAGGAGGAAAAAAATAATTTATATGATATACATAACTTCTAGAGTTTAGCGGGTTACTACCAAAGATATTTCAAGTGATTATTTATGATATTATCTCCTTTGACTACCCCCACTAGGAAGCGGGTAAAATTTATATAGATCTCTGAAAATCAAAACTATTTTTATGAGTTGAAATGGTGGACAATCGTATCCCCTATTTGGCTTTTACCTTATGCCAGACAGGGTTATGTCATGTTATTTTGAAGCATCACGCATGGGATGGGGTTGTATTCTTATGTAGTATGATCAAGTGGTGTTATATATTACTCTTTATCTTTAGAAACGGGAAAATAATTATCTGACACATGACCTAGAGCTAATAAAAATCAAAAAAATTCTCTCAAGTGATGGTGATATAGTCTTTGTGGTCATAAATTAATAGAATATACCTTTTATAAAATCTTGAGTCATATCTTCCCCCAACAGTACTTGAACCTTAGGAAAACATGATAATAGAGGTGCCTTAAAATATTTGATTTAGCCTCAACTAAACATTATGAAATTAAATATCATTTATTATGCCCTTTGTAAAAATTTCTTATTACTAATCCCAAACTCCCACACACTACATTTCCTCTACTATAGAGAAAGAAAATCTCATCATGCCAATTTCATAGTTTAAGCAGGGAACATATTATAGAAATGATCTATCAACATCGACCAATATAATTATAAATCCTCATGATCACCTAGATTCAAAATCTACCACAAATGAGCATCTCCATACAATAGAATAATAGCTAGCGAAATCTCATGCTCCAACTTAGCACATATGAAAAAAAAATTAATCACTAACATATAAAACTTCCTCTATGCCTCCAAATTGAAATAATATCCCTAACTAATCATCTAGATATTTCAATAAAACTCTTATAGCTTCTCATTATAGGAATCATACTCATAAAAATTTAATATATAAATATTTTCTAGAGAATCTTATCTACACATATTCAACTTGAACATCTGGAGGGAACCATCCACAGTCAATCCCTTCATAATAGTATAGCGATATGGTATTCAATGACTAAGAATACGGAATTATAAATATTATTTTATTAATTTCATTCTAACTCCCATTATCTACCCGATTAAATACTAGTAACAATAAATTATACTGCACAAACCTCACCGTGATCTATAACATTTAGGCCAGATCACTTCATGTAATGCATTTAGTAAACATAAGGTCCTTGAATCATATCATAGGGTTCCCTAATGGCTTGTGTCCTAACTGGTCTCACATACCAACATCACATAGTTAGTATGGTTGATATTGTTTCCCTACAAAACTAATGAAATACTCACAAGATCTAAACTTAAAACATCATTGTATATCTCAATTAAAATCTTGAAAACCACTTTTTTAGGGATTTTCCCCAATGGATCCCAACTTGGGCTAGCAGTAAAGATGATAATGGCCCTTAAATCCCACCTCCAATACTTCACTAGTTGGGGAAAATACTAGAGGGTATAGTATCACATAAATTGGTGTAATTAACATGTTGTTATTGTTACACCTAAACTATAAACTCCAATGTGAAATACCATAAGAACAACACATACAGAAGTATCTCCACGAGTTCTCGCAAACTCTAATGACCACCACGAGGAAGAAAATTTCAACCAGGTCACCTAATCCTATTATGGACCATGTAAATATATATTTGTGTATGGGGGTGAGTATTCAAGTATACATAGTAAAATACTCCCCAAAACCTATCATGAAAATGCAGAAGAAGTATATTAAATCCATAAACAATAAACAATGAAACCAACTCATTACATATACTACGTTAACAAATTTCACATCCTCGCCAAAAAACAGTCAACAAATATCACATAGAAGTATGATAATATAATATCAAAAAAAATATAATATAAAGGGTACCCATTATCAACTTTACCAATGAACTAGTCATCCAATACCTCAATGAAACATATCAACCTACTCTAATTCCCACCATATTTAGAAAACTGAAAATCAATACATCAACATCCATATAACCATAGCCACATAAATACCATATTTTCATTATCACATTTCATATCCTAGATCCATTATATCCCTTATATATATGTACTACACATTAATCCATTATATCCCAAGTATATATATACCTATCATAAACATAATCTATCATAGCCTATATATATACATATATTGTACAACATTAATCCATTACAAGCCCCACATAAACATATGTCGTAACCTTCACCCATTACATTCCGTATATATACATATACCATAACCTCAATCCATAATAACCCATTCATGAATATATACAATACTATGTTTAGAAGTGGGATATGGGTAAGGGGAGTAGTCATCCATTTTTAACTTCTACAACTAAGATGATGGGAAATTTACCTGAAAAAATACCTCATATAGGAATTAGTCATCTTACCCAACTCAGATATTGGAGTGTAAAAAAATTATTATATATAATATTACACATTCCAAATCCAAGAGAAACTACTTAACACTCTATATTAAATCCATAACAAATGATAGTGTACATCGACAATTATACCACTCTTAACCATGATGGAAAATATTTTCTCCAACTACAACCAGTATCAATAAAAACTTCTTATCATTTCTATTTAATCAATTACTAATCGATTTATATATTAATAATAATTAAATTATTATCATTCAATTTAAAATTCATTAATAACCACCTTAACAATCATTAACCAAATTATAAAAAATAGTTCATATGAATCTTCCAACCATATTATCTTACATGATAACCTTCTTAAAAAATAATTAATTTATTTGACATATAATAATTTAATAAAAAATTCTTCATAATAATATAAACACAACTTTACCCCATACCATCCAATTTTATTATGATTTAATAAATCCACTCATTTATCGATAAAATTATTTACTACATTTGTCGTCATTAAATCATAACCCAATCCCATTAATTTATTCATTAATTTATAACTATTCTGTATTCCAAGAAAGAACAATTGAAATTTTATTATTAATGACACCACATAAAAATTTGATCCAATGATCTTACATCAACCCCATTATCACACACCAATAACCATGACATCATGACCATCACAACTTATTATCAACCAAGTCAAATATATCTAAAATAATATAAAATCATCATTACAACCACCAATAAAAACACCAATCAAAACATTTCATCCATATTCAAACCATTTTAATTATATCACCCATGAATTTTACTATATTTTTTTCCATTAAATAAACATGATGTGTTAGATAGCTTATGATGCATGAAACAATAAAATTATGAGAATAATGATTTAATGTTATAAAAAATTAAGAGATGTATTTAGAATTAAATAACCTCATTAAATAAATATGCGAATAATATAATGAATAATATTATTCAAATGTGACTGAGGTTCAAGGACTAGAACTGTTAAACTAAAACATACGTGGAAAATAAAACAATTATCCCCCAAATATTGATTTTAACCAAGAATTACTTATAAATGGTAATAATAAATTATAAGTGATTAGATTATAATGAGAAAAATATATATATTTTTATGATTTAACATTTATAATAAATATAAATTTATAATATAAGAGGTTACAATGCCTCTGAACAAGTAAGGATACAAGGAAAGGGTAGTTTTAACACAAGTTCTTTTCATTGGGTTATATCAATTTTCCATTGAAAATGGTATACCATGATTATTTGTGTTATGAAGTATGATTATTTTGTGTTGTATTTTTACTTTTATTTGGTTTATTTACAATGATTTCTGATAATCACTTCACTGATTGATTCTTACTTCAAATGTTATGATCTTTTTAAAGTTTCTTTGTCCCAATTTCAATTTTTGGAGACATGTTTCATATTGACCATCATGTTTTATTTTCTATGGTGTAATTGCTACCCATTTAGCATATTATATCATTATTAACATTTATTTATCGTAAAAAAATATTCATTTCAATTTCCCTCTATCTATGGGTTTTGAATCATAAGTTACAAAAGTCGTAAGGATTTATTTAACACTAGGACTTTTTATCTAGATTATTTATGATTAAATTTCCATTATAGGAATAATATGTTATTACCCTTTAAAACCCTATGCATTTTCTTACTATACAGTTATTTCTATTTTTAGGAAGTTTTATATCCATTTTATAGATCTTTGGTACTCTACTCAACCAAAATAATATTATAATAATGGTAGATCTTTTTTCTCCTTTTTTATTGGGAATGTTTCTCTTCCATATCAATATTATTTATTTTCTTTCAAAAAATTATTTATGAACTTAAATAATTTATAAAGTTAAATTTATATATACATAGACCATAAATTTAGAAATTTAAAAATTAATATTTTTAACATTTTCCATACAAGTTATTTTTTATTTTCTTTATGAAATTGTGAAGTAATCAATTTTTAATGATTTTCTCTATGAATTAATTTTCCCTCCATCATAAAAAATATCCATATTTATCTTATTTTACATGTTTTTATGGTTTTCCAAATTAGTATCTATTCCTAGTATTCTATGAATTTTTTTATATTAAAAGAAAAGTATATTATTTTCTTAAAGTTGATAAAATGAAATTTCATTTTTATACATATCTTTTTATTCTAATCCACATTTTATAACTTATGAATTTCTTATTTTCAATATTCACGTATTGATCTAGTCTAGGTTGACTTGACTTGTCAGTGGATTTGACTCACCATAATGACTCAATCGCACCTCCCGAAACACTAGAGGCTACCAACCAATAGTGATGGTCTAAAAGATGCAGTTGGGAGACTATAACCACTTTTCCGACGGAAAAAACTGTAGAAAATAACCACACTCATACACAAGGATTAAAATCAGAGTATGCATAATAAATATATGAAACAAAATCATTATATAATAAAATGGAATATATCATAGAATTATACATACTCTTAATCATTAAAAATATACAAAAGGCAGTCACACACAGAGCCGACCACATATTAAAAAAATAAATAATCTGAAAATAAAAATAAATACAAAAAGATACACTAATAACATGAAGCCTAAAAACTTACCCATTATCTTTTATTCTCTAGCTACACTAGTCCTATCCTGAGACTCCACATGAGTGGATCTACATGATTAAGAAACACTGGGCAACGACCCATACAATGTGAAACTTGTCCTACACCCTAAAAGAAAACATCTGGTCTGCATGCATACCAAGGTGAATCTATAAGGGTAATAAATAAATCTTAGTAGGACACACCCTGTGGAGAACTTATAATATTGTATCATAATAAGTGAATTCACATGTGTTATACCCAACCTAGCCTAAAGTAATAAAAAATTGAATAAAAAGAACAACTGCATGAAAATAAGGGGAAAAACAAAAACAGGAAAGTATCCAAACATGGGTGGTATCTTGACACCCAAGGTAAATCTACTCCCGCGCTAGCCCATGATACAAGTTTTTCTATACATGTATCACCCCACCAAATTACATTCAGCAAATATCCTAGATCTATATAAGTGCTCCAATACATCTTAATGGAATAGCATGAGTGATATACCCCAATGTGTAACCATAGGAATCCCCAATAAAAAGAACATCTACTAGAATTTAGGAATCTAATAGCATGATATGAAGAGGATACATAAACATCTTGGGTGACACAACTACAAAACATGTTAGTCATGAAGGTCCTGTAAAATGAATCGAGCAACAGCTATGGACCCAACAAAAAGTGGGACTCTTATATAAACCTAAGAGCACATAACATTCATGGTTATGGGGTGAAAAATAATCTGTGGAATAAATAACCCACTATGTAAGTTCCTTGATACCTAACAATCCTGGAGCCACTCTATCCTGAGTGAACAATCAACTAAAGGGGGTTGCACTCACCCATATTCCCCATTATCTCTATAATCCCATAAAACCACAGCCAGCAGATGGAGGAGAGAACCATATAAAAACTCAAGGCTAAATTTTGGTCCAAGATATCCAAATGGTTTCAACCTCAACCTAGTCCCGAGTAGAAAATTATTCAAATAACATGGAAAAAGGCTAACTTAATATGGGATGATCCAACCTTAAACCCACCGTCTATGTAGCTGAAGTAGTAGTGTTGATCAAATTTCATCCAAAAAAATCATGGGGACTCTCCCAGTCCCCTAGATCACGTAATTAAATAATAGTGCACCATAGGCTCTCACCGAGACATATTAAGGAAAAACCAAAACATGAGGGTCCCATGGTCCCTAGGATCACAGAATAATGTTTCATCCTACTAGGCACTCCCCTGCTACCCCCATGCTCTTAGGCTATGTCCGTCCAAATATCCAAAAACATCCTAAATGCCAAAAAAGGAGATCAAAACCCTACGAGGGTATACTCTAGCACATCAAAAGCATAGAAAACACCCATTACGGAAACATCCCAAATGGAAATTAGTGGAAACCAACTGATCCTTGATCAAGAACATTCCCAATGGGTATCCAAAAGTACAATCATGCCTATAAGGGTATTCTAAACGGTCCTTGTGATTAACTCAAAAGCAGGAGACCCTATACAGGTCTACTCATATTAAAAAACATAGAGAAACACCCATATAAGAAAACCTCAATCATCCATCGTAGAAAACAACTTATTCAGGGGTATAAAGGTTCCCACACAGGTATCCAAACAACACCATGCCACTCAGGCATTCTCAATACTAGACTACAGAAACCACTGATCACTTAACCATAAACATTCTCATAAGGGAATCCTCAAGTGTCTATTAGACTTGTCTCAATAACTTAATAGAACCCAGACATTACCAGTATCCCATGGCACAAACCTGACCAAAAGGATCTAATAACTCAAACCTTGAGCAACCAATCTCAACATGTAGAAACAAACCAATTCCTCCTTAGATATACTACTTGATCCCACATCATGAGATCTATATAAAATGCCCTCAAACAACATTATATAACATCCACAAGACAAGACCACTAATGTGCTCACAAAACTCACCTCAGCCTCATAGCTCACAACCTAACACCCATGAGGGTTCTAATTCTAAACCTTATATAAATCCTTTTATGAAACTATCTTAGTCTATAACACCATCCAATTGAAATATTAAAATTTAAATAATTCCACCATCATTATATATGTGAAAAAACACTTAAAATGGAATACTCGGTAGTCCAATTCTAGCTCAAAGGGAAAAATAGGAAAAACATGCCAATGGAGGAAATATTACACAATGTGTAATTTGGGTACTTGAAATGTAACCCCAAGGGTCCTCCCCGGGAATCTTCCTCAATCCCTATTGTTTTTATTTATGTATATTTCAAGGAATGTATTCCATGTACACAGAGTGTGCCCCCATATGGATACCTACTTATGTACCTCATCCCCACTCGGTGTGTACCCCTCTCAAGTACACAATGTGTTTCCCTAATACACGACATGTACAACCACAAGGCGCAGGTGTTCATATACCAAACATGGAATGAACATTTGTAAAACATTGGTATATATTCCTACATAGGGTGCATCACACACGGTCTCTAGTCATGTACCCTACACAATCGACTACCCAACATGGGGTATCGAGCTGAGAACTCTGCCACACCACCAAAATCACACAACATAGCATGTAATATCATTTACATGGAATGTAGTCCAAAAAACTCATCTTCCCTAAATAGGAATAACATACGACATGTGTTCTCTAAACTATACACCGTGTACATTGGTTTTCCCAAATGGAAACCACTCAAAACATCCCAACACCCTTTTTCTCAATGATTAAGAATAGGTAGACCCTCATGGGTCCACAACAACCAAAAAAGGAAATAAAAACATAGAAACAAATATTATCAAGGTATTTATGTAAAAACATCAAAAATAGGCCCACCACCAAGAGAAAACTATGAAAACCTCATGCGGGGTATATGTTATGCACCCACCAAGCCTCGATCTACCTTTGAATGTGCTCGTTAGGAAGTACCTCTTCATCATCCTACTTATTCACTCTAAATTCAAATCTTATCCATATGACACAAAAACCCACAAGTTAAATTCATGTGAATATAGAAGGGAATTGATAGAGAAGAAATGGAAAAAAATAAAAGTAAATTAAAAATAAAAGTAAAAAATAAAAATAATAGAAAAGGGGCCTACCCCCAGCACCTGAAATGGGTTCATACCTCACCTAGGAAAAACTCCACATTCCAAACTCCACCATAGATATGGAATCTCAATTCGATGATCCATTTGAAATACATCACTAAACAAACATGCATTAATAAATTAATATTTAATTAATTGAATATGAAATATTACATAAATTTAAATTGGATTATATTTTCCAAAAAATTGTCACCTAAGATAAATACCATATTTTATGACAAAAATGATCAAAAAATGATTAAAAATCATCTTATAGGATAATATACAATTATTCCCTTGAAACACTTTTGGGATCAAAAATTCAAATTTCCCCTAATTTTCATAACCTTTGAGGACATGAGATGTAATAAATTCCCCACCAAAAAATTATCTTCCCCCTGATAATCCTTTATGGTCAACCAATAGCCATAATATCACCAAGAAATTAAAGTAGTTGATGTTATCTCAACTATATAATGACTAGTAATATAGTGTCTAAAACTCTATCCCAACATGAGAGATTTTCAACTGTTACCAATATAATGTACCTCGCCACATGAGAATCATTATCATCAACTTGCTACCCAAATGACAAGACACATGTCCCAAGTTATGTCGATCATTGAACATAATGGATAGATGTGGAGAAACTACTCACAATTAAGTTCTAACATAAAAACCCAAAATAAACAATTCTCATTATTGGATCATTAGGAATAGAAACCTACATGATCAATAAGACACTTAAAACAATGGCCAATATCTCCAATATCTTTTGGTGTAATCCCTACAAAAAGTCTTTTTTAAACTAATCCTAAACGAGAAGCAAGACTCACACTCACATGGGCTAAGTCCTAACCAAACAAGGTCAACATTCCTAAAACCACTAACCAAATACTCACATGTGTTGGTTCTAATAAACCATAGTACCATTGAAGCTCCTCTTCAAAATAAGTAATATCTCTCATTTCACAATCGACCACATTACCATTCCTAACGTAGGATTTAATCCAAACCCACATGAATTTTACAACGCTTCCACTACACTAACAAAACCACAACCCAAACAAAAGGTCCAGGGGTCCAACCAAACCTTCCCTCTAAAGTCATCCATGATATAGGGAGTACACCCATCACTCTAATTATAAAAAACTATGCATCCAAATACCTAAAATATATGGTTGATAGAATACCAAAACAGCCCAAGGAAGGAAGAAAAACCACACACACACATGCCATCAGTGATAGAAGGAAGACATACCCCACTGTAAGACTCAGTAGAAAACACGTGGAATGAATAGCTTCATCCCATGGAAAATATACTAAGGAATTTTGGGTAACCCTTCATTTGGGAAACTAGATCCCAATCAAAATATATATCATGAATCTTTGTCCTCATCAATTCACCACTAGGGAACTCAAATCCTACACCAACCCCCAAGGGTTTCCATGCATCCCTCGGTGAAGGGATGAAATCTCCATCACTAAAAGATATATCCCTACAAGATCCACATGGATAGTAATTATAAGAAAATATATAAATATTGTTTAGTTGTGTAAAATGAAACCAAGTAATTATATGAGAAAACTTTTTATGAGCAGTTGTTGGAACCTTAAACAATTGTACCTCTGTCATCAGTTTAAACACTACATACAAGAATATTTCATGAAAATCCTACATGCACTACAAAAAACTGACCACTTTAGAAGGGGTTATTTTTTACATTAGAAGGGGTTATTACCCCTTCTAAAGTCATTAGCGGCGGTTGTGACGAACCACTGCTAATGTGCCCACCTACTATTATTGGAGGCTGTTGTGAGGAAACACTATTAAATTCATAATGAATATAGCGAGAGTTACATACGAAGGGGTTTAAACCCCCTCTAATGTTGCCCAAAATTTACCACATTAGAGGAGGTTATAACAGAAACAGCCTCTAATATAAGAATTTAGAGGTCGTTTAATCCTCCCCTAATAGTGAAAAATTAGGGGCAGTTCCACATAACCACCCTAACCCCTTGACACCACTAAAGACCAGGTCACCCCTGCTGACAGCCACCCACACACCCCACCTTGACTCCCATGACCCCACCCACACAACCCCCTATTGACACCATAATCCCTTTGTCCTATTGACACCCCCTCCTAGCGCCCCTGCTTGACACCCACGACAGCGCTTGCGCCCCCGCCCTTGTATGCGCCCTAGCCACCAGGCCTTGTCCACCCTTGCCCACGCCCCCACACTTGTCTGCGCCCCTACCCCTAGGGGCCTTGTCTACCATTGCTTGCACCCCCACCCCCAGGCCTTGTCCGACCTTGTCCGTGCCCCCGCCGCCTCCGCCCCGTACCCCCGCGTGACACCCATGACAGTCTCCCCCCCCCGCCACTTGAAACCCATGATAGCGCCCGCCCCGCGCCCCCAATTGACACCCAAGACTGCGTCACGCCCCCGCTTGACACCAACGACAGCGCCCACCCTGCACCCCCACTTGACACCCACGACAGCGCCCGCACCCTCCCTTCTCTGCAACCCCGCCCTACCTGTCCGCCAGCCCCCCCCCCCCCCCCACGCTTCTCCTCCAGAGATCCCCCCTACGCGCCCTAGCCCATGTCCTCCCACCCTTGGGCGCCATGCCAGTAGTGTAAAAATGTATCTACAGGGATTCTAACTGACGATTAGTTCTATACAGCTCAAACCACGAAACCACTAGGCTAAGCGGGATTATATTTATTTTATCTACTGCATTCTATTTAAGTATATAACAAAGTCTTATATTAGTGTATACATATATATATATGTGTGTGTGTGTTTAGAAATATAAATAATATAATATATTTATATATATATAATATATTTCTCTGTAATATAAATATATATTTGTGTATAATATTAATATATAATATGTATTTATGTATAATTATAATATATTTTTGTATAGTATGTGTATATATATACACATATTTGGGTATATTAGATATATATAAATATATATTTACACATATATTAATAAATATAATTATATTAATGTGTGTGTTTATTTTTGTATTTATAGATATAATGTAGTTATAATATATATTATACATATATAATATTAAATACAATTATATTATATATTAATGTATGTAATTATATACATTTATATTATATCATCAACACACATATATATACACACAAAATTAAATGCATTCATATAATTGGAAATAAATAATTTAATTAAATGATATATATATATATACTAAATTAATTTATAATTAATATGATATACTACAAATATACATAAAATAATTATATAATACATATAAATTTATTTACAATAAAATTTTTATAATATAAAATAAAATATAAATAATTAATATATTTATATTTATATTTATATTTATATTTATATTTAATTTTTATAAATTATGTAAATTTGTATACATAATCTAATATAAATGTATTTATACAACAATATACAATACAAATGTATTTATGTACATGTGTGTGTAACAGTAATATTATTAATTATTATATGATATATATATATGTGTGTGTGTGTGTACTAAATTAATCTATAATAAAATGGTATAATACAATATATGTAAAATAATTATATAATATATATACATTTATATATAATTAAATATTTATAATATATATATAATATAATTATATAATATATATATGTATGTGTAAATGTATATTTATTTTTTTCTATATAATATATATTTGTATACATAATATAATATAAATGTATTTATACAAAAATATATAATAAAAATGTATTTAATATAATATATGTATATATAAATCATAATATAAATGTATACTATTTATAAAACCATATAAAACTTTTTTAAATTAGAATAAATATATTTATAATTACATTTATATTATGTAAAACAATATTTATATATATGTACACATTTTTGTTTATATGTATAAGTATTTATTTTAAATATTTATATAATGTCCTTATATATATGTGTTATAATGTATTAAAATAAATTTATATAATGTGTTTATTTAATATATATATATACACACACACACATTCACACACCCACATATATATTAAAAAAATTGAATTTATATGAGATTTATTATAGAAAATAAATAAAAATTTATATGGAGTTTAAAACCCCCTCTAATCAAAAGGCTTTGTAGTGATTCATAACCCCCATCAAAATTCATGAATAGCAGGGGGTTAACAACCTCCTCTAATGTCATAAATTAGAGGGGGTTCCAAACCCCCTCTTATGTCATCAATTAGATGGGGTTCCAAACCCCCTCTAATTTCTTAAATTACAATGGGTTCAAAACCCCCTCTAATGTCATTAATTATAGTGGGTTAACAACCCCCTATAATGTCATGAATTAAAGGGTGTTCAAAACACCATCTAATTTCTTAAATTATAAGGGTTTCAAAAGCCCCTTTAATTTAAGGGATTAGTGGAATATCATGAACCCCCTCTAATATCTTAAAATTTTGGGGGTTATGAAGCCCCATTATTTCCTTTAAAAAATAAACTATATATGTGTCTGTGGGTGTTTGTGTTTGTGTGGGTGTGTGTGTGTGTGTGTATCCAAAAAAATGTTATATATATAACTCCTCTAAAATACAACAGAATATATAATGACACTAATTATTAAATTAGCAGTGGTTTTGATATAACTAGATCTAAAATCAAACAAAATATTAAAAAACAATGCTAAAATATTTATAGGGGTTATTCATAATCCCTCTCTAATTGTTATAGAAAATGAATTTAGAGGGGGTTTATAACTCCCTCTAAATTTAATGATTAGAGGGGGTTGTGTAGAACCCCCTCTAATGTACTAATTTTATTTGTAGTGATGACTATAATGTTTCATTAAAACATTCATATTTCCCATGGACTAATATCCAAAAGAATTATAAAACAAATATCCATAAACACAAGTACATCTCACTGGTCAAAATGACAAATCAATAAAAATGGAAGCCAAGAATACAAATCCCATTTCCTAGAAAATTTAACTTTTTATCAGTAATGGTTTTTCAAACACACCTATATAATATCCATAAAATGTTCTAAAACATTAAATGAAATCATTTCTACTCACTCACCATATCATTAAACCAAATGCATCTGATACCATTTTTTTGGAAACAAACCCAGGTCGACCTGACACATCACCCATTCTGGCTAAACACAGAGCCACAAGTGTGCCTCCATGAACACTAGAGGTTTCTGACTAGTGATGAGGGACAAAAATATATAGTTGGAGAGAATAAAAACTATTCAAAGTGCAATAATAGCTGCAAATAACCAAAATATACACAATTATGAACAACAAAGTATGCATAATAAATATCTGAAATAGAAGTATGGAATAATAAACATAATGAATTATACAGCCATAAAGACTCTCATGAATAGAAAACATAAAACATGTTGTAACCCATAAGTCTAACCACAAATAAAACATAAAGAAACTAAAAAAATACCTCATTCTCCCCTACCAACACTAATCCTAACAACATACTCATTCCTTATGATGATCGAGTTGTACTAGCCAGATCTTGAGACACCACATGAGTGGCTCCACTCAATTAGGCAACCCTGGGATTTAACCCCATCCACTGTGAAACTTGTGATATAACATAAAATAAAACATCAGGTCTTCACACACACTTAGGTTCACATACAGGGGGAGAGAAATAAACCTTATTAGTACACCACCAAGGGTGAACCTAAAATATATTTTCATAACAAGTGTATACACATGTGATATTCCTAGACCATCAAAGACTAATAAAAATTGGAATAAAAGTAAAAACTCTATTAAAATAAGGGGGGAAATTAAAATAAGGAAAACATATAATAACAGGTTATATGCTGAAACCTGAGGTAAATTAACACCTGATCTGGCCCATGTCTGAGGATTTATAACACATGGATCTCCCTACCACATGATAATAGGGGCATCTTCTAGATCTACATATGAGCTCTAAGACATTTGAATGGAAATGAACAAATGTCTAACCCCATGGCACAACTATAGTAATCCACATGGAAAACAATGTATTATAGGCTCTATGACTCCATTATAATGATCTAAACTGGTGACAAGAATATCTATAACAACACAAATAGATAAATTTTCAGTCCTGAAGTCCCTAAAGAATGAAGTGGGCACCGGCTATAGACCCAAAAACATGTGGGCACTATATATATATATATGATAGCACAAAAAATTCATTATTTTAGGAGGGAAAAATCAACTATGGTAGAAATAATTCACTCTGTAAGTGTCTCCAAGCCTCATGATCTCTATGATACTCTATCTAGGGTGCACACTCATCTAGAGGGGGTTTCACTCATTTAGATTTCACATTAGGTCCCTAGCCCTATCTAACCACAGTCATCCAAAAGAGGCGATAACTAAAACAAAACTCAATTCAAAAACCTGGTACAATATATCCCTAGTTTATTCTCCTGAAACCAAGTTCTGAGCATAAAATTCCTAAAAAATATTTCCAAAGGCCAACTAAATATGGAATGATCCAACCTCGAACACTTTTTCAAATCTACTAAATTGGAAGCATAGATAAACTCTCTTCCAACAAAGTATGGGGCCTCTGTATGTCCCCTGGATATCCTAGTACAACAAAGCATCCACTAAGGGATCTCACCGATCCTCCTAAGGTACAAACAATAACATGGGACTCCCATGGTCCTTAGGGCGACATCACAAAGATAGATCCTACTATGGACTCCCTAGCTACACACAAGCTCCCAGTCCATACCTATCCAAAGATACACAAATGATCCAAAGGCTATAGAAAGAGACTGATACCCTATGAGGGGTTCCTCCAATTAATTCAAATTACGGGTAATGACTAGTGAAAAAAAACGACAAACTGCCCTTAGTGGGATCTAAATGATCCTTGGCCAACAATGCACCTGACGGTATCCAGAAGAACAAGTACACAAAAAAGACAATTCTAAATGGTCCATGTCACAAACTCAAAATAAGTACACCCTTTATAAGGGCTCATGATCTAGTAAGAAAATCATGTTAATACCCATGAAAGAAAACCATAGTTGGCCTTCACAGAAAAAACCCGTCCACATGTACCAACTCGCCCACAAGGTCATCTAAACAACACCATTCCACTTGGGAATTATCAATATCTGACTATAGTAACCATAGATGACACGATCGTAAACCATCCCATTAGGTTATCCTCAAGAATCCCTTAGACTTATCCTGACACCTTAATGGCACCCATTTGTAACATCCACATAACAGCGTCAACCATGTATAAAGGTTTCAATAGTTCAAACCATAAAAATCATTCTCAACATGCATAGAAAAACTGAGATATCCTTTGAGAAACTAATAAATCCCACCTTTCAGTATCCATTCAAAAGAACATAAAACAACACAATCCGAAATCTGCGAACTAATCCCACTAATGATCTCACAACCCTCACCTGGACCTTACAGCTCACAACCCAACCCCCTTGGAGATTCTGAATCTAAAACTAAAATAAATCCTATTATTGAAATATCCCATTCCAAAACAAAATAAAAAAACTATAAATAGTGATATAATTCCATTATCACAATGTATGTGTAAATAACCAAAAAATAAACCACTGGAAAGTCTAATTCTGGATCATGGTCTACAAATAGGAAAAACAGTATAAGTGAGGAAAAAGTACATGATGTGTACTTCAGGTACATGTGGAGTATCCCCAAAGGTCCTCCCTAGTTGTTTGCCTCAATCCAATCATCGTGTACTTCTCCAAAGTACATGGTATTTATTATTTTTACATGTTGTGGTACCCCACATGGGTACTATCTCATGTACCTCAACCCCACTCAGCATGTACCCCTCCTAAGTACATATCATGTTGACTTAATACCTAGAGTGTACTCACACATGGGGAACATTTACATGTACCATAAATGGAATGGAAATTTTTATTCCTCGTTATAACTCATTGAAAAATTCATCCCATACGAGGTTCAGTTGAATTCTTTACATGTTCATGTACCCTTTCATGGGGTGTTTGGCTTATAACTCAACCACACCCCCAAAAGATCCCTATATGGTGTGTACTCCCATTTACATGGTTTGTAGTACAAAAAATTCATCTTCCCTAAACATGAAGAACACTCAGTGTTTGTTATCTGAACTATAAATCATTTACAGGGGTTTTCATGAATAAAAACCACTCAAAATGACTCGAAACCCCCTTTTCCTCTATTGAGACTAGGTCAACCGACACGGGGAACCAAAAAACCCAAAAATGATTTAAAAAGTTACAAATGACTAATTTTTATGGATTTATGAAAAAAAAATAACTAAAACCTTACCTTCTAGTGGAAACAACCAAATATTTTCATCTGATCCACACCACACACCCACTAAGCTTCGATCTAACTTCGGAAAAGCTCCTTAGGCAGTGCATCATCATCCCTCTCAATATTATCTCCTTATTACCCAATTGGTTTTGTGACATAAAATCCCCAAGGGGGTGTATGGGCATCCAAAGGGGAAATGAGAGAAAAGAAAAGGAATAAAAGTAAAAAGATATTAAAAAATTAAAAGGAAAAGGAAATGAGAAGGGTTCAAGGCTCGAGCATAATACCCATGATTGGATTATGACTTGGTAGAAAAACCCAACATTGTAGACTCAACCAAGAAGATGTAATATCAATCTGATTCTCCATTTGAATAAAATCACTGAATGAACATGCGTGAATAAATTAAGTGTTGTTTTATTTAATATAATTTTTTTTTCAGAGAATCCAAATTGCCCATATTTCCACCAAACTCTTATTTTAGGGTAAACACCTTATTCCATGACAAACATTGAGGTTGTGAAAATTATCTGTGATAATCTTATAGAATAAATTACTATTTATTCCCCTGAAACACTTCCATGAACAATAATTCAAATTTCCCCTATTTTTCATAGCCCGTGATGACACAAGACATCATAATTACATTATTATAAAAAGTTTTGAAAATAATTTTTTAAAATTATCCATTACATATCATGAAAATAGTTTCTAAATCGAATTATCACTTTATTTTTCTAACAAATTCACAAAAGATTTATTAAAATTATTTTAATAGTTTTTCTTACATTTTCCAATCTATTTCTAAAAGGTCTCTAAATCATGGGGTTTTCATCTATGTTAACATAATTTATTATTTATTATCCTCCATCGAGGGTATTATCTAATGATATCATCCACATTTATTCTATGTATGATTTATGATAATTTTTTAAGAAACATATATGAGTCTCATTTCTTTCTCAAATGTTAATTAAGCTATAATGGAATGATGAATGTCTTAATGATATTATGGTAAACATATCTTTGGTATTCCTTATGTAATAGGTGGGCCTATAATTATTGATTCCTATAATGCATTGAGTTAATATTTATATAATGTGATATAATATGTAAGGGGGTGGGGACTGAACACAATCTACTATAGGACTCTATCCACTGAGGTTTAAAAGGGACTGGGAGTGAACCTAATCAACTATGGGAGTTTTCCCACTATATGATGATTGTCTTAGCAATGATCCTTGAAGATGAAAATTATTTTCTATACTAGTGTGTATGACACACTCTTATATCATATTCTTATACTTATGATATGATCTCATGGATCATGATTGATTATTGATGATTTTATATTCTTATGAATTTTGTTTTTTCTTATGTCAGAGATTTACTATGTGACTCATGATTAATTATTTATGACTTATTGGGTATTATTTTCATAAGATATGATATTTTTGTTATAACATTATGCTTAATTTATGCTCACTTATGTTATTATATTGATATCTCACATGTTTTCTATTATTTGTTGGTTGATCTCATCCTTCTTATATTTTAATTTCACCAAGTTATGAATAATAGAATTACATATGATATGTTTAGTAGAGTATCATTTGTAGTTATATTTTTGGGATGTATTTTAGTATTTATTAAGAAATAATATGTTCTTAGTATAGTGGTAAAAATTTCCTCGGTGAGAAAGATAAATATTTTTATAACTAATATTTTTTCCTTAATTCTATAAAACCCCAAACCAAAAAGGTCATGGGTATATAAGTGACATTTTTTCATTTTTGGGTCACTTTGGTTGAATAAAATCCAATATGTAAAGAGTATGTTATAATCACCCAATCCATGTGTATTGATTTGGGGAATCCTAGTTGGTATTAGAGTTAGTTTTAGATAACTTTAAAGGTAAGTATGTTGTTAGATGAGCATATTTTAAAAGTTTTGGATGCCATCTTGGGTTAATAAGTTTAAGTTTGATCAATATTTTAAACGCATAGATGCCATTTTTAGGTTTTATGTGATGGTATTTTAAGGTCACTAATGATATTTTGGGAAATGTTTATTCGGTTTTAAGTCTAATAGATGATTGAGAAGGTAAGGTAATTATAAAAAAAGGATTATTGTAATTTTGGGACAATATGTTTTACAGTATAGATAACCATGTGATTGAAAATTGATTTAGTACTTAGGTGGTAAAAGATAATTTGGAATAAGTTTACTATATTTTTGGTAATATTATAAGATTAATCTTAATGGAAAATTATAGGATAATATGTGATTTTATATCACAGTTGTTGATATTATGTGTGAAATAAGTATTGAGTTAAGTTTTGAAAGCATGTATGATTTATATGTGGTTTTATATCTTTTTGATTCAGTTTTTTTTGGAAATATATTAGTATATTTTGGAGAAAATATAACTAGGGTATATGAATTTTAATTATTTGACTTTTTGAGTGGTTAATGTTGTTTGAAGATAAATTTTAAGTTGATTTTGGAAGAATATTTGATCAAATATTTCTACTTTTTCAAAAAAAAATAATGAATATTTTGAAGTGTTTTAAGGTTTTATTATTTATTGAATGTTTTAAGATGAAATTCAGGTGTTGATGTTGAGGTTTTTAAGATAAATTAAATAATTCTTAATATGTTGGTTTATTAATTTTTTACTAGATATTATCTCTATTAAGCTAACCATTTTAGCTTTTAGTAAATGGACATAGATAGGATGATTAAATATTCATCCCTTTTGTGGATATTAAGATAAATTAAAAGTAAATTTTAGTTATTTATTATTGAATAAGTAATCAAGGTGTTTATAATTTTGAATATGGGATGAAGTATAGGTGGAAACCTACATGAACCATAATTGATGTGTGAAATTTTTTTATGGAATATAAATAAATCCTGTTAGTTTATTTTATCATATTCTATATCATTGTAGTAAAAATATTCATCAACTCAAGAAATAGGAAGATAAATCTATTGAATTTTATGTTGAAAATGTCACTTAGCTATCAAGGTAATATTTTGGAAACTCATTTACAATTATGGTCTTTATAATGGTATATATATAGTTTTAGAAATTTTTTACTAAGAAATACTAAGTTTCCAGTAGTAACATAGGAATTAATTATCAGGATGAAATTTTAATCTAAGATTATACTTATCTCAAGATATTTCTATTTTGGTAGGATCAAACTAAAATTTTCAATATTTAATTTATTTATAGTTAGAATGTAACACCGAGAGATTTTATTATGTGTTTTCTATTCAGATTATTTTAATGTGTTTGATGGATTATGTTGCATGAAACACCAAAATTAAGTGAATAGTTTTATATTAAAATATAAAATTAAATAAATTTTTAGATAGATAAATAAAATATATAAGTAAATGATTTTTTATAACAAAATGGTTTAAATTTACTTAATAAAATTTAACTAATTCCAAATACATTTTCTTGAAATTTATGGTTTAATTATGATTTTTTTTAAAATTTAATACTTTTGAGGAGTGATATCAATAAAAAATATTAAAAATTTTGAAGTGATAATTAATTATTTAAATTAATTAAATTCAATTCAATTGTTAAATAAATATAATTAATCCATGTTTAATAATTATTCAATAAACTAATATATTTTCTTTATAAAAATTGTTTTATTTAAAAGTTAATTTCTCTTATTTATAGTATTAAACTTATGGAAAATTATTGTTTATACATGTGTAAAATTAATGATAATTCATAAATTTATTATTAAATGGTAATAAAATAATATAAAATCAATTAAAGGAAAAAGATATATTTTTTCAAAAATAGTTTTTTTGTACATAATTTATTTTTATCTTAATATATAAAATTAAAAACTATCTGTGGATTTGTTTAATGTAATGATTAGATAATATAATAAATTAAATAAATTAACACTCATCTAATGTTTGTTAAAAGTAAATTAAATAGAATAAAATCATTTTTATGCATAAAGATATATTTTTCATAAGAATGGTTTCAATATGTTTTGTGTGTTGATATTATAATTAATTTATTCCAAATTGAGAAATTAAATATAATAAAATGGATTAAATATTTTGAATGACCATATTAATTTTTTTTAAATTCACTTTGATTTTCAGTAATAAAAATAAGTTTTCATGGTAAAAAAAAGTCATTGTAATAAATTTTTATAGGTTTAAAAGGAGGGTTAAACAAAGTGTTAAGGCTTCAAATGTCACAAAAAACTAGTCTTGATTTGATTGGATGAATGCATTTTTACTCTCCCTATAATACACCAATAATTTATGAATTGTTTTTAAATAAATTTAATTTTTTCAATATATTTCATTACATAAAACACCAATTTTAGGTTGTGTTACATGCAACACTGATTTTAGCTTTCATTACAAACAACACCAAATTTAAATGAAACATAACATACTGTTAAAATATAATTATTTAATATGATAGTTAAGACTAGATGTTCGAATTTTAGGTATAAATAGAATTAAAATATTTTGAAAATATATGATTTATAACTATATATAAAAGTAATTCTTTGGCTTCCAATTAAATATAAATAAAAATAAAAACCCATCTGACAATAAAGAAAATATATTTCAGAATAACTATTTCTATGTTCACAAACATGTTTTATCTCAGTAAATTAAATAAATCACTTTTGTTTAATGATTATAATTAAATTTATATATTCATTTAAACTATTAGCATTCAAATTATGTGTTTCCTAAGTATCAGATAAGAATAATTACAATTTTATGCTTAAAACTATTATTTTCTTAAAAGAATTTTTGTTACATTTTTCACACACATTTTAAAATTAATTTTTTTCAATTTTATAAAATTTCTTTTGAGAAATAAAATTAATATTTTAAATTATAATGTCGAATTTATCTTTGGAGTGAATTTTTTATAATTTTCTGAAAATATAATTTTTTAGTGAATAGTGAAAATATTGTTTTTAATTATACAAATGCCTTTTCATTTAAAAAAATTACAAGATAAATTTTATTTTAATATGGTTTTAAAAGTAAAATTAGTTTAAATAAATATCTATTTTCCTAATTTATATCATTTTAATAAATTTCATATTGAATTTTTATGTAAAAGGTTTTTAAACTATTAAAACCTTTCACTTTGGAAAACCACTTTTTCATCATGTCTTTGAGATTAAATTTAAAATAAATTAGTCCAATACTATGAATTTAATTTTGATAAATGGATTCAATATTTTTAATCAGTATAATTTATATTATATAATAAGGTCAACTTAATTTTTTACTATAATTAATTTTAAAAATATAAAAAATCAATTACCACGGTTAAGGTTAAAAATATTTACCAGTGGTTAAACTAAAATGATGATGGGTAAAATGACCTAAAAAATTTTCAAAAACCTATTTTATTTCCATATATAAATCTTATAGACTATAATTTTCTATAATATTCTATTTTGGATCTTTTTGACATGTGAGAAACATGGGTACACTTTATTCTTTTCAAACATTCCATGTGTGTCTTCTTCCCCACATATAAAAGGCCACCACTCTCCCCTCTTATTCATATTTCCAAAAGCCTTTAGATTATCCAATATATAAATATATATCTTCTTAAATACCTACCCAAATTCTAGATTACTTTTTATATCATAAATCTAATATAGGAAGCCTTTTTGTTAAAACTAATGAGGTTGTTCGAAGAAGAGGTAATGTTTTAAACTACGTGTTTTTGTTTTACTTATTTTAATAACTCCTTAAAATATTTTTCTATTATGATGATAAAATAATACATGAATATTAAATATACTGATATTTTATTATTTTAATGGAATAAATTATATCTTTTCCCTCTTCCATCAAATGGGATATTAAATTGTCGATCATAGTGTACGACATATTACCACCTCACAAACTGATGTTATTAGTTTTACATCACCAACTCTCACGGATAGATATAATGGTGAATTTAATGTTTATATATTATATTTATGATATTATTATACTTATTTAATTATAATACCATATCTACTTTCTTAACTCCAAATTCATTGGAAAATATTAATGCCTCTTATGTGTGTGGGGATTTACCACCTCACGAAATGATGTGATGTGTTTGTCATTTTTGTTTTACTTGGATGTTAATGAGGATATATTAAATGAATATATATGATATATGTAACATAAGTATACTTAATTAATTTTTATATAACATCTTACTTATTACTTTCTATTCTATGGGGGATACAATAACGTCCTTTTTATATACCGCGGACTACCGCCTCACGAAGTGAGGTGATCCGTTTTTCACTAATACATTTCATGGAAGATAATTAGGATAAAACAAATGAATATATGTGATATTTATGACATAAAAATGAGCCTATATTATTTATATATTATTTACCGTCCTTCAATTTCATCTTTTGAGAAAAATAGAAATAGTGTTCATGTATACGTATAACCTACCAACTCCATGAATAGTGTATTTTATTTTTTATCCCTAATTTTCATGGATTTATCTAAAATGAATATACATGATATTAAAATCTTGGTTAAAATTATATATATGATTTATCTTTGATCAAATTAAGAGTATTGAAAATTAAAAATGAAAACATATATGAAAAACAATGTAGTTATTACTCGAAATGTGATTTTAACATGGAATCGTTAATAAATAGGCAATAAAACATCATAATTATATCATATATGGTATGATATATAAATTTATGGTTATTTAAAAAAAATTTAATAAACTTATATTTATTTTATAGGGGTTTTTAATGTGTACTAATTAAATTTAGACTAAAGGTAAGGGATTTCTATCTCACATTCATTTTTTGTGAAGACACATGTCATATTAACCATGTGTATATTTTATATGGTGGATGAACTTCCCTTGAATGTATAATATTATGAATTTTCTGAAAAATATATGTATTTAAATATTAATTTGAGTATTACTATTTCACTGGGTTTACAATTCAATGTTACCAAAGTGGTATGGTTATTACGATATAATCTCATCGTTTATCAGGATTGTTTATGCTTATGATTATGATGATGAAATATTATGATATATCTCTCAAAAAACTCATAACTTTTCTTATCTTTTATTTATTTATTAATAATTAATGTTTTATATTCATTTTCTTCTATTTATGTACTCAAAATTCCAAAATAATGTTTTTAATAAAAACCTACCTTATATCTCACACCAGTGGAAAACCCTTTTTTATTTCATATACATGTTTTCTAAAAATGTTTTCATTAATGTATTAATGTTTTTCATTTATTTTTTAAATTATTTTTTACCCTTTTATAAATTTAAGAAAAATTAAAAAATATATATTCATGTCGTCTTCAAAATAAGGATCATTTGGCCTTTCCCAAAAATGTGAAAGGAATATTTATTTTAACATGTATGTCATTTCCCAATATCACAACCACTAAATATTTTAAATATTACTTTATAAGTTTCAAATTTGATTTTCAAATAAAATAATTTTAAAATTATTTGATTTTTTTAAAAAAAATCAATTTGAGAAGGAAATTTTCATTAATAAATTTTATAAATGATTTTTAAATATTCCTTTAAATGATTTCAAGGTTATTTTTAAAGAAAATAATTTTTAAAACATTTCACATTTTAAAAAACAAGTTTTTCATTTTGGAAAAGATATTTTCCTCAATAAATGTTGTAATTTTTTTTATAATTCTTTCTTCATATTGAAAATGTTTGACATTTAAAAAACAATGTTTCTCCTTGTGGAAATAATATTTTCCTCAAGAAATGTTTTAAATGTTTTTTAAATTTCCTTCATAATTTTTTGAGGATATTTTTAAATAAATGGATTTCCATAATATGTTATGAATTTATAGTTTTAAGAAGATTATTTTTAATTAAATTTAATTTTCCTCAAGAAATCCTCCAACTGATTTTTATTTCAAAATAATTTTCCTTTTAAGATCAAGTCCTTTGATGTTACTTAATTTTTACAGGGATATTAATAAATTATACCATATTTATTATTTCTATATATGATTTATCATTATGATGAATATATGTTTGTGAAACACATTCATTTTCCATAGGTTATTCTATGATGAATTTATGTAATAACATGAGACCCATTTCTTTTCTATAGGTTATGCTATGATAGAATGTTTTTTGAAACCCATTTATTTTCATGGGTTTTGGTGTGATGAATATGTTATTATCATATGGAACAATTGTGTACTATTTTAATTATGTGACGGTGGTTATGTTATAACCAAGGATGGTGTTCATGTTATAATAAAAGACAGGTGGGACCTATATATCCTTTAAATTCATTGGGTAATGATTAATGTTTTACCCACTCATAGGGTACCTGTTAGGTTATCTCAAGCTCAAAAATATGGTACATAGGTGGGTATCCCGAGCCCATAAAGAGGGTGCATGGGAGATTATCCTAAGAATAAATCAGTTACATTATTGGTTAGCCTAAACCAAACATATTATTAATTTCTTAGTGGGTAGAATTGAAATAAGTTTTATTACACTTTTTTGTCCTAAAAAATTCTATATATTATGATGATGTTATGATCTCATATATTAGGTTCTTTTATTTCATTTTTATTCATGTCTTATGAACTACCAATAATTATTCCATGACTTAAGATTATTATATTTGATATGTTGGGTATGGTTTTCAAATATTATTATCATTTTATCATACCCTTATGATCATGTTATTCTTACATATCTCCCTTGTTTTCCCTAATTGGGATTCTGATCTCACCCTTTCTTGTTTTTCTATTCCTCAGGTTTTGATGATAAGTATTAACATTGATATATATATAAGAAGGGAAATAATTATGAGGGACTAAGTGGGAGATTATATAAAACTATTATGTACCATTTTTTTTGTTTATAGGCTTCCAAAGGCATTATACCTTCACAATCCTCAAGCTTGGGTTTGTGTAATGTAATTAATATTCATCTAAAAAAATATAATATTTATGTTTGAAAATCATGGGTCATTATAGTTATTATTATAGGATAGGTTTGTTTAACCTTTACAAACAAAGATGAGAAAATCTTAATGAGATACCTATGGATATGTCTAAGGATAAATCTAATAATAGTTCTATGTATATGAAAATATTATGGAATATTAGTGAAGGGTATATCGAGTGGTTTCCAAGTAATTACATCCCTATCTAGATAATAAAAGTTGATGTGGTTAAAGAACATATGTACCTAGGGGTAATAACTCTAAATGGGAGCATTGAGATTGACTCGAGTGTAACCAAGTACAATATAATGGGCCTTACTACACACCTAGTTTGATACTCTTCGGGATATTCTTTAAAATTCACAAACTATTTATGAACCATTATAAAGGATTTAAATAGATTATGGCCATTAATTACCGATGTTAAACCTAATTATTCATTGATTAGAGAAAATTTTTCATGATTAAGACATTCTATAAGTGTTTTTTCAGGATTATGTGGTTTTCTATAATGATTTGTGTTTCTCACACTATTTTTTTGGTTTTAGTCAATGTATAAAGCTAGAAGAAATTATGTTAACACTGAATCTGATAGAAAATTTGGTGACTATGAGTAACCAAATTGGATAATGATTTAAGATAAATATATTTTTAATATTCCTAATCAGTAATCATGATATAAGATTAAAAACTGTCCCCTTAATCAACTACCAAACTCACTAATGAAGATAAGGCTAGATTTCATTGAGTGTTCGCGTGGTGGAGACCATGGAGGAAAGAAGATTCAGTTTCCTGTATGTTGAAAATGTGGGAAGAAGTACTCTAGGTAATGTCTCAATAAAATAGGAATATTTTTTCTGTATGTATAAGAAGGTTGTTGAGTGAAAACAAATTTGAGGAGATAAATGTCTTATGTCTGGGGAACATGGGAATTATCCAAGTCAATTCCCAAATCCAAGATTTAACATCAAGACCAAGGAAAGACCTATTAAATTTCAATAATTTAAGTAGAAGTATTTAATTATTATGTTATACGATTTAAGGATTAATTTGTAGAATAATTTTTATTAAGGGTATTTGTGTTGTAAAAATCATGAAACATCTAAGGATTATGTTAATTTTAGAAGAATAAATGTCTCTACGTAATACTAACTTATGATTTATGGATACTGTGATGGATTTATGAGTTTAAGGATGAAAATAATTTCATTTTCATAGATATATATTTTGAGGTATTATATGATGAAATTTTATCAATATTAAGGATATTTTGAGAGACATTTATGGATATACAACCTGTTGTTTTTATATATGTGTTAGTGGGAAAATTATTTGAGGTGGAATTTTTTTAAATTTTGAGGGTATATGATTAAATTTATTGGAAACTTTTAGGGTTTATGTTATGTTTTAGGTTAAGTTAATTATGGGTTATTGCGATTTTGGAATTTTTTTATTAATATAGTTTTGTAAAAATAATAACCCGTAATCTGGGTGGCAACCTATTACATATATTGAGGCTCTGAGGATTAAACCCACAATTAAAGGGTGACAAGGGTACAATGCCTACCACTAGCCTATGTGAAAGATTATTTTTAGTGTTACAATTAAAAATAGATATTTATGAGTATGTATCTCAATGATTTGTATGTATGAATGTTAATTATAGGAGACAAATGTCTAAAATAATGGTACAACAATTATCCAAATCAAAAAGAAAATAGGAAGACATCATCATGGGTTTTGTCATCGAAATTACCAAAATATATAAAGGGAATAATACTACATTGTTTTTAGTTGATCTCCATATAAATTCAACACAATTCATATCTATCAGATAATATTTTTTCTATAGATAGTATTTCCAAGATATACATTAATGAATTATTAAGGCTCATAGAGTATTACATTCTATTGTATCTGATTGGGATCCAAGGTTTACCTTGAAGTTCTTAAGAAGTCTTTAGTGGGCCCTAGATATGGATCTATGTTTCAACACTATGAATCATTCCTAGATAGATGGTCAGTTTGACAGTAAAATTCATATACTATAGGATATGTAAATATATGTTTCTGTGTATTTCAAAGTTGGTTAGGATCAACACCTTCCTGTAGTTGAATTTTCATAAAAAAATATCTTTCAATCAAGAATTTAGATGTCTCTTTATGAATCCCACTATATAAAGAAGTGTATTACTCCAATGTACTAGAATGAATTTGTAGAAATAAGGATATTATGAACCAATTATTTGAATAAATTAAAGATAAGTTTAGATCCATTAAGCAACACATAAGGGTAACAGAAAGTCAATAGAAAGGTTATGCTAATAATCTTTAACACTGTCTGTATTTTGAAGTTTGTGAGAAGGTGTTTCTAGAAATGTATCTATATAAAAAAGAAGGGAAAACTAATCCCTAGTTATATCGGTCCATTTGAAATTCTTGATTGTATCCGGGTATCTTATCTTTTGGTGATCCCAATGAACCTCTCTCAAATTCATGATATGTTAAATATATATCTCTTGGGGAAGTACATACATAATCCACCACATGTACTAAACCCAAAGGTTATACCACTATATCATGATAATTCTTATGAGGAATAAACTGTGGAGATTATGGATCGTAATGATAAATCACTACAAAACAAAACCACCTACCTAGTCAATGTTTTTTAGAAAAACCACTAGATTCAGGGAGTTACATGGGAACTTGATGATACAATGAGGTAAAAGTATCCTCAGTTGTTTGTATCAAAGTGATGAAACTTCTATGAATAAATTCATTTTAGGTGGAGTATAATGTAACACCATGAGATTTTTTGAAATATATTTTTTCAAATAAAATTTAATTTTTAAGATAGTCTAAATTACATGAAACATTGATTTTATCTTTTCTTATATGCAACACTAATTTTACATTGTGTCGCATACAACACCAAGTTTAAATAAAACATGATATACTATAAAAATATTATTATTTAATATGATAGTTATCACCTAGCTATTGGAATAGTGAACATGAATAAGATTATCAAAATTATTAAAATATATTGTTTATGTCTATGTAGAAAATTAATTCTTTTGTTATAAATTAAATATAAATTAAAATAAAAAACCAATTGAAAATAAATGAAATACTTTTCTATAAATCCAGTTTTAGGTGCACAAATATGTTTTTTCTCTATAAATTAAATAAATCCCTTGTGGTGAATGATTTTAATTAAATTTATATATTACATATTCATTAAAATTTATAACATTCATCTTATGTTTTTTTACAGATTAGATAAGAATAAATCCAATTTTATGCTTAAAAACTATATTTTTCTAAAAAATAGTTTTTTCACCCTTTGCACACTTATTTTAAAATTAATTTTTTTCCAATTATATAAAATTTATTTTAAAAAATTAACTTCATTTTTTAAATCATCATTTATAAATTATCATTATGTTAATTTTTTATAATTTTCTAAAAAGATAAATTTTCCTGTGGATGGTTGAAATACTAGTTTTTATTATAACATTGACTTTTCATTCAAAAAAACTATAATATAATTTTTTAATAAGGGTTTAAATGTAAAAATATTACAATTACATATCTATTAATTCAATTTTGTTCATTATAATCAATTTTAAATTTAATTTTCATATAAAAACATTATAAGTTTTGAAACTTTTCTCTTTGGAAAACCTCTTTTTCGACGCATCTGGAGGATTAATTTTAAATTAATTTTTTCCACTTATATGAATTTAATTTCAAAAAAATGGATTAAATATTTGTAATCATCATCATTTATATAATATAATAAACTAAGATTAATTTTTAACCATAATGAAGAGTAAAAAACGGTAAAAATTAATTATCATGGTTAAGGTTAAAAAAAGTTTATCGGGGATTAAACTAAAAAGAAAAGCGGTAAAATGGCATATAAACTTATCCAAAACACATTTGTGGACATATTTAGACTTATGGACTCTAAATTTCTCTAATGGCCCATTTTGGTACCTTTTTCATGCGAAAAAATGGGTACACATTATTCCATTCAAATATTTCATGTGTGTCATCTCCCCCACTTATAAAAGGCCAGATATTGTCCTCTCTTGTTCACACATCCAAAACCATTTGGTTCAGGAAATACCTAACCAAATATATTATTTACATCCCTTCTCATATCCTATATTCCTTTTTAATATCATAAATCCAATCTAGGAATGATTTTGGTTAAACATAAAGATGTTTTCCAGAGAACATATAAAGTTTTAAACTGTGTGTTTTTGTTTTACTTATTATTATAACTTCATAAAATATTATTCAATTATTCTAATATAATAACACTAGTATATCTCATATAATTATATTTTATTATTTTAATTTTATAACTTATATCCATCTCTTCTTATATTAAATATAAAATTAAATCATCGAACGTGTGTAAGAAAGACTATTATCATACGAATCACTGTTATTTTTTTCCATTAACACCTCTCATAGATGGATATAAATATAGATTCAATATTTATATATTATATTTTTTATATTATTATTCCAATTGAATTATAATACCATATCTACCTTCTTATTTCCCAACCCATTGGAAAAAAATAATGTCACTTGTGTGTACGAAAAACTACCATCTCACAAACTAATGTGATGTTTTTTTCAATTATATTTTAGTTGGTTGATATTAAAGATATATTAAATTAATATATATGATATTTTTAACATAATTACACTTCTTTAATTTTTAAATCGTGTATACCTTATTAATTGTCATTCCTTGGGAGGTACAATAATGTCATTCGGGTGTACGGAGGACTATCGCCTCACATAGCATTGTGATTATTTTTTCACTAATGTATTGAGTAAAAGGTAATTAAGATAAATTTAATAAATATATGTGATATATATGACATATCAATGATTTTTGAATCTTAATATATTATTTTTATTTCTTTAATTTCATTCCTTGAGAAAATAGAATCATTTTTCATGCATATGTATGGCTTACCGTCACCACGAATGAGGAATTTCATTTTCTATATCTAACTTTTATGGATTACTATAAAATTAATTTCTATGATATTTATATCATGGTTAATATTCTGGATATTATGTTACCAATATCAAAGTATGCTGATTAAAATTAAAAAATCAGAATATACACGCAAAACAAAGAAGTTACTTCTTAAAATGTGATTTTAACCTGGAGTTATTAATGAACATGTTATAAAAGGACATATGTAAATAATATATAGTATGATATATGTGAAATATTGGTCTTGGTTCACTCAAATGTAACCAAAACTAGTTGGCCACATGGCCTCAAACATTCCTCCTCATACACCAGAAGCTACTGACTAGCAGTGAGGGCCTAGGGTGTGTCTATAGGGTAACAATGCCCTCATGTAAGAGTATATCACAATGGTAATAATCATATCAAACAATAGTAGACTCATATAAAATAATAGAATAGTTTAATCCTAAACATCCATCATATAAAGAATCAAATAAACTCATACAACTATTTCATATATAATGATGATCATGCCGTGCTATACAAAAGACAGGTAAATCATGGAAATAAGAATCCAAAATAGTACATGTATCAAAATTACAAAAAGAAAAAAAATGAACTATCCTCAGATAGTATCTTGAGACAAACCTTTTTCATGTGCTCCCCTAATTCTATGCACAATCAATTAATCATTAGTAAGAGGAAGATTTTACTTAAACCTACCTGCATCCATGACATTTGTATGGGTACCCAATGGTGGCTTGCACAAGGTGTGAGATAACACTTATTAGGACACCACCAACGATATCTATAACAATTATATTATATGTATAAATACTAAATTAGTGTATATATATATATATATAATTAGGACAAATAAGAACAATTAAAGTGATTTTATCTAGTCTATCAAGACTCGATGTGATCAAGAAACTAAATCCTAAGGGCTAACAATAAATCATAGCAAGAATCAAAATTGGATTATTCCCTATAACAATGTATCGACCTATATGGTCTAGGATCTAAGGAGTAGTAATTTAGAAGGAACCCATATAAACAAATCCAAACAAGTAAATTGCATCCAAGAAGTACACATTTCCAAGGCATCCTAAATGGTCAGATACAAAGAGCAGAAATGTCAAAGGGATCCTAACATGTCTAGAAAACCATTATAATTATATCCTTGGAGTAGAAATGTCCAAGGAATTCAAGTGTGTTATGTATCCAGAATCTAAGGAGTGGGAATGTCAAAGTAATCCTAATACTTCATATCTAAGGAGTAGAAATTTTTGATGCATCCTAATAAATTAAGAAAACTAATAAAATAGGATCCTTGGAGTAAATATTTCCAAGGAATCCTTATATGACAGGTCAACAGGATCCAATGAGTAAAATTATTTGAAGCATCTTAATATAGTAATTGGATCCAAGGAATATAAGTTTCCAAGCAATCCTAACCAATCCATTCACTATTTCCCAAATAATTTATTTAATTAATTCATTAATCCCTTCTTAAAAATATGCAAGAAAAGGTATTACCCAATTCATATATTTTATATATAATGAAAAGGTTCTATAAAGTGTTCACACCCTTTAGTAGTTCATTTTAATCCATCATTCAATTCTCATTTATATAAGGTGATCTCAACACACCCAGAGGGTGGAATGAACAAGATAAAAAGGGTATAACCCATCCCATGGGTAGTTTGGGATGAGTTTAACAACCTTAAAACATTAAAAAAGTTGTTTAAGGCATCTCTCAACATGTTTATATCAATTTATCCTTTTTTTCAGTTAATTTAGCAGGTATCACCCAGAAATTTTGACATGCGGAAAAATGTAAACAATCTATAAATAAAAAGACAACGCAGGAAAAGGTATAGACTATCTACCTCATCTTTTTAGAGGAAAAATCATCTAATATCAGCCTATGATTTGATCTAAGTCAAGAGAAAAATCAATATTGGATGAACACCCCAAAAATTGGTCAAATGATCCTGCACTAAAATAACATCTCAAAAATCAAGGAAAATAGTGAAAGGTGCACAAGGAATGATGAACTCAATGGTGAAAATCAAGAAAGATACATAGCTCTTGAATTAGATTTATGATGGAGGAATCTGATCAATGCCTAGGAGATGGTTTCTAGAGCTCAATAAGAGTAGAGCGGAGTGGACACAAATGGAGAAAAATGAAAAGGATTAGGGTTAATAATTTTAATTAGTAAGGTAAAAACTTTTATTTTCCATGTAAATATTGGGTCACAAAGTTTTCCTTCATGGTTGGCCAAACTGTGCTCCAACCTTTCCCCTTAACTTTCTCCAAACCCCCTCTTGCAAGTTCATAGAACACAGTTAGACAAACCATACACTGACTATGTGTTTTTCCTCTACTAAAACAATAGGTGGTTTGTTGGGGTGTGCATCCTGACTTGCACAATTTCCTTAAATTTTTCAGTGTTAGACTATGGGATGGACCACTTTTCATAGTTTACTCAAATTGAGTGGCCTCAGATACATGGTTTCTACTAACCTAGTAGCCCAACTTCTTTTTCCAAAAACATGGGCTCCATGATCTGTACAAGCCCATGACACCCTTGTTTCCCCCATAGCCTCACTAGTCATTCACATTTGGTCAAAACCAAGGAATTAAACTGGTAATAAAAAGTCATGTACCTCATAGAAAAGTTGGGATCTTACAATCCCCCCCTAAAGCAATTCATACCTAAATTACTTTTCCAAGGGTGGTTTCCCATCACCTCAGAATAACTCTGGTAACTAGGAATGTATGTGAGACTCCCACTCCTATGTATTATCTTGTACATTTTCATCCTTCCATAGCACCCATACTATAATAACTGACTGGTTTTGGAAAAAAATTTACATGATCAAACATACGGATAGGATGCCCCTTAAAGTACATATCTACCTCCAACTCAACCTCCTCATGCTGAAGAATATGTGACATATTAGAATGATATCAGTGAATCTATGACATATAATAGATTTAAGAAATGGACTAGTACCAATAAGATAACTTAAAATGATATTCCATCAGTCTAAATCTATCCACAATATCAAAGTGTCTTAAATAACATGTTGATATATTCCCATATTTCTAAATCATTTTATCCCCAGTCTAAGTAAAACATGCAAGAAAACTCAACTCCCCAACTTGAACTCTAGGGGTCAACAGTGGCGATCGATGAGTGACATCTATCTAGACTGAGTTTTAGACATTCACTTCCTGATAAGTTTAACCTGATCCAAATTATCCTGAATGATATGAGGACCCAGCAGTTCTCCCTCTCCTACCTATAACTAGAAAGAGGTTATACCTAATGACCTACCATATAGGTTCTCATAAGGAGGCATCTGTATGGTTTCCTGGAAAATATTATTATAATAGAAATCAGTGAGAGGTGAGTGTTTTATATAAGAACCTCAAAAATCAAGGAATCAAGCTCACATCATTTCATCGGACACCTATATTATCCACTGGGACTCACCTTTAGTGTGTGGGTGATAGGTTGAACTTCATAGTATATGTGAAACCAGTCCCCTCTATAACCCTTTCTATATCAACTATGTTAATCAAGTGTCTATGCCAAATAAAACATAATTTGGAACCCCATGGATAAATATGATCTCAAAAATGTAGAGACTCTTGAGCTAATTTTTTGAAAGAGTCTCTTAAATTGGTATAAAATGGGAAACCTTTGTCAACCAGTCGACAATCACCCATATGGTGTCACTTCCCCCAGGGGATATAGGTAGTCCTATCATGAAATACAAGGATACTTTTTCCTATTTATACTCTAAAATAGGTAGCATATGTAAAATTCCCAATGTTCATTGGTGTTCCAAATACACCTAATGGAAGGTGGCACATCGAGTAATGTACCCAGTTATCTCTTTCTTTATACCCATGCACCAATATTATAGTGTATTTCATGATACATCTTGGTAAGAATGAGATGAACATCCCATAAAGAGGCATGGTACTATTATATCAACTCCACCCAAATGTCTATAGTAACCTAAACACATCCGTGTATGTGTAATGTCACATCCCCGTCAATAATCAAACCTAGAGGCAGGTCATCACCTACCACGCTTGACCATATGACCAAGCCCTCAGAATCGGATAACCTTGTAATCATCACTCAAACTAGAAGAGTGTAATTCACTACTAATAATGATTGTGAAGTCTTACTAACACTATCATTAATTTACAAATTCATCTCTGAAAACAAGTCCATAACCAACCACCTGCTACTGGTTGAATAACCTCTATCTGAGTCCCCCCACTAAGTGTATCGGGAACTTCATTTCCCTTTTTGGGTTTATAAGTTAGCTTGAAGTACAAAATATTTTTGGTATTCAATACATATTTATTTCCATAGATTCAATTCATGTTATGTTAATAGGTACTTGAGTCTTTTTTGGTCCTCGTATACCGCAAAATTCTCACCCAATGAAGAATTACTCCAACAACGTAATCATAAACTATAGAGGCTAACTCTATATCATGCATCAGGTAGTTCCTCACATGTATCTTCAACTAATGAGTCTAATAATTCATGACTCACTACACCTACATTGGATCTAATATTTCCCAATACCAAATGCATCATAATATATTTTATAGTTTATGCCCACCTCTAGAAAAATCAGGACCGACACTGAATTTTGTCTCCCTTTCATCAATTAAAATGTTTTCTCATTGGTTCTTGTCCATGGGAAATTATCATAAATCTTATTCAATCCCATAAGAGTTGTTTCTAAGCATGATAAGTCATATATAAAATTAATGTAATAATAAGCTATCCCCAAGAAACATCGTATATCAAAAACTTTTTGTGGATCCTTCAAAGAAACTACAACTCTTGCTTTATTTGAGTCAATTGATACTTCTATAGCTGATATAATATTTCTTAGGAAGTGAATATTGTCCATCCAAAAGTGGAACTGTGTAATCTTATCATATAATTAATTTCCTATTAGAGTATCCAACCTGATCTCAAGTTGTTTGGAATAGTTATTTTGAAAGTGATAATAAACTAACATATGATCCATAAATACTACTACAAATGAATCCAGATATGGATAGAAAAATAATTTCATCAGTTCCATGAATACTATCATAATTTTTGTAAGACCAAATATCATAACTATATAATTATATATACCATAATTGCTACGAAAAGTTGTATGAGGTATATTTGATGGTCGAACATGCACCTGATGATAACCCGATCTCAGATCAATCTTCAAGAACACCCGAGATCCTCTGAGTAGGTTGAAGAGATTTCTTATCTAATTAAAGGGATATTGGTCTTTAAAGATTGAATAAATCAATTTCTGGTAATCCAAACAAGTACTGATGGTATTATCTTCCTTCTTTGTGGAAAAGACTAATGAACCCCATTGAGAATTATCGGATCGTATAAACCCCTTTGGTCACAAGTCCTATGGCTACCTCTATAGATCCTACAACATTGTAGTATCCATTCTATATGGATAACTATATACTATTTTAGTTCCTAAAACTATCTTACTAGAAAACTCTACCTCTCTCTCAAGAGGTAGTCCGGAAAATATTTCTAAGAAAACATCCCTGAAATGATCAACCACTAGAGAGAAATCTTGCTGACATGATCCCTAATTATCTATGTATTTTATAGAAATCTGGGTTGTTATATATTTTTACCATGTTGGATGATGATTTTTTTGATGCACAAAGTATTGTCTTTTGTTATCAAGGATGTTTGAAAAGAAAGGAAATCACTTATCTTTGTATAAGTGGGTGAGGAAAGATAGGAAAGATGGAATACTTTCCATGGTAAATCTGACGATATTTGGCTGGTCTATATTTCTTAAATATCATAAGTTCATTTTAGAAATTTTTATACAATATTTATAATGGAAAGGGAGAGAAAATATTCAACCAATTATCATGGTTGGTCATGTAGAATAAGGTGTCTAAGATTGCGCAATTTTCCAGTCTTTACCAAATTTTTGAGGTGCAAAATTTGGAGATGGGATAGCATTTCAAATAGAATATTTCCTTGAATATCTCATCAAAATATGTAAAAAGAATGAATTTCATGAAATGGGCATTATGAATTAGATTTTTCAAAGACATGTATAATGTTGGCGGTGTCCTCTGCAACAATGATGAGCTTCGCAAATGGCAGAGGTGAAGATCCTTGCAAGCGTGCATTATGGTAGTAAAGAGTATTGTGAGTGGATCATTATAGTGGTGAATAGATAGAAAGAGAATCACGGAGTCACAAATTATTTGACGGTATGATTCAAGATAACAATGAGCTTTTAGAATCTAGAAAATGGTCATGGTGCTTCGCGAAACAGAGTGAATTTTAGTGGAAATTTCGGAGCTCTACAATTTGGTGCTAACGTGGTGATGAGGTGGATGGAAGTTTCTAGAGTCAGTGAGAGACACCTATAAATATTCCTCCTCACATGAGATAATTGAAGAAAGCCATAATGAGAATTTTAGATCTCTCGAATTGCGAAGAAGGTTTGTGGAGAAAGCGAGCTCTGCGAAGGAAGTGAGCTCCGTGAAGGAAAGGAGCTTCACGGTTGGCCGTTGAGCTTTGTGAAATAAGGTAAATTCTCAACGACCAATATTTTCTCTAAAATATAGTTAGCTCTACGATCTAGTGAGATCTTTGAACTAGATTTGTTTACAAACTAGAGTTCTCTACAAGGTATGGAGCTTCGCGAAGGAGCTCGACGAAGGAGATTTGCGAGCTAATTATTTAAGCACCCAAATTAAGTGATAAGTGCTTTAAAGTTGATTAAGATATGAGTGGGTATATTACTAAGTATTATTATGATTTCTAGGTAGTTCTTATGAGCTTATGGATTTAAAAGAGAATATTTGTTTCCAAATATCAGATTTGGGAATGATTTTCAAGAAGCACAGAGATATTGCATTACCCTATTTGTCCTAAGAGGGTCCATACACACTTAGGGATTATCTCTCAAGTAATAAATGTGTAAAAGGGAATATCCAACTCATTTTATTCCACATAAAAGGATTATCTCTTTATTGGGTTATGCGGTAAAATAATATCTATGTATCATACCATGGACTAGCTACTCTCATTAACTAGTGAACCATGTAAATTCCTGTGTTCCTGTGGATGTGTGTTTGGTTCGTGATTATCAGGTAAGAAGATCCTTAATAGGATACAAAGTTTTTTTCATTTTAAAGGAAACATAAAAATAAATTATATCACTGATTCACCCACTCCCACTCTCACTGATACTTGGATCCTGACTGGGTAACTTTAATTGGTATTAGAGAGACAGGTTCCCTTCATTTTTTCATTCCATAAATTTTGAAGATAAATTATGATCGATAATATAAATTGTGTGAAAAGAAAGGGTATTATATTATTTTATTGTAATAACTATCATATTTGGAAATATATAATAATGCCTTATCTTATGTCTCTTAGATATGAAGTTCTTGAAACTACAACAAATGGATTTCTTGCTATTGATGAAAAGGTTTCTCTTACTCCTATAGATAATGAGAGTATTGAGAATGATGGAAGAGATAAAAATGAATTACTATAATCTCTTTATGAGAGTGAATTTTTATGATTGAAATGTGTTTCTACTACCAAATTAATCTGGGATAGACTGAAAAAACATAAATTAAGGAAATACCATACTGAAGAAGGAAAGACTTCAAATCTGTAGGCTGAAGTATGAATAAATAAATAGGAGTGATCATGAATCTATTGGGGACTTCTTTACCATGATAAATGACATTATCATTAAAATCTTATGTCTTAGTGAAAAGTTTTAGGATTCTATAGTAGTTAAAAAATATTAAGAATTATGCCCAAAAAATTTGATGCAAAAGATTCATCACTGGAAGAATAAACCCCTAAAATATTACCTCTAGATGATTTTCAAAAAACACTCATCGCTTTTGAAATGATAAGGGAGAAGACTATGAAGAGAAAAGAAAAATATGATATAGAAATGTCTTTCAAGGCTACAAATAAATAGAATTTGAAGAAAATTCTTATTGAAGGTGAAGTCATTGAATCCAAATTTGAAGATAATGTATGTCGAAATTTTGATGAAATTTTATCATTGTTTTCTAAAAATGTGAAAAGAGTCACAGGGAAATACAAAGGGAAACATCCTTTGAGATTTATTGAATGTTGAGTTTTTGGCCACTTTGTAAGTAATTTTCTTCAAAAAGGTACAGAGTAAGATAGTGAGGAAAAGAAAAAATACCAAGAAGGTCGTGGAAGAAACATGCTGACAAAGATAAATATTCTAGACGAGGTGAGGATAACATGTTCTCTAAAGAAAAAGATGAATCTTTTTGTCAAACAAATTAAGAAGATGATGATAGTGAGACTGAATATGAAAAACAAATTGCAGAGAAAGTAAGAGAGAGTTCCTTTTTTTAATAGTGAATAATGAAGATTATGAGATCAATAGTTATAAAGAAGAATAAACTCAACTTGAAGAGTATCTGAAAAAAGAGATGAAGTAATGTTTGAGAAAGATCAGAAGGCTTGAGAAGGAATGTAGGTAATTGACAAATTAAAACTCATTATTAAATGATCAAGATGGTTTTCTTAATGAGAATGAAAATTTTGAAAAGGTTATTGATTATATAAATAATTCTCTTGAGAGTGAAAATAATTGTAATGCTTATCTGGAAGTAGATTTGAAGGAAAAAGAAGATGAGTTGGAACATGTCCAACATAAAATTTCCAAAGCTGAGAAAAGGAACACAAGGTTCAAAATCTCTGTTACAATAGTTAGTGAAATTTATACTAAGTATAAACCTAATAAGGATAAATAAAAGTTACCTTTAAAGGTTAAAATGAAATATGGAATTGGTTCTGAAAAGAACAATGTTTGAAAGGCTATGTATGTGGTCAATGATTGAAATACAAAAAATTAGAAGCATCTAAAAATCATGATTCTAGAAATATTTCTACTACTTTTTGTTTTGGTATGTTTGAACAGAAATATAAGTTGAAAAAGAAAGTTACAATTAAAAATATAAAGGATGATGTTCAACAGAGTTCTGGTAAGAAGACGTTCAAGAACCATGTTCACAACTTCGGTCAGTATGGACGTTTCAGAGAGAAATATTCATTTTATGGCTAATGCTGGTATAGTTGTGGATTTGGACACATGGAAAATATGATTTGGTTCAACCAACAACATTATTACTATTCCACAATCTTTGAAAGGAAAGGATTTTCAGGGATTCAATCTTTTAAAAGGAGAAAATCTTAGAAGATAGTCCATAAGATAACTGATAAGGTTGGTTTGAAAGTTTAGAATGTGTTCTAATCACCGAAAACTATCATGGAAAGATTTGATCGAAAGGGACATCTTACTAACGGTTGTCTAGTTGTGTTTCTAGAACAATAAAAGTTTTTTAAAAATTATAAAATGCCAAAGATTTTAGAGGCTAAGAAATATAGATCTTCTAGGTATGAAAAAAAATTGTTCTTGGTTGTCTAGACAGAACACATTAGCTTGGCTCGGAAATTGTAAGAAGCATAGCAGAAAGTGGAAGAAAATGAAAAATAGAAATATCTTATTGTTGAAACCGATTTGAAAGCTATGAAAAGAGAACAACCCTGGACCCTTGATAGTGGATTTTCTTCTCATATTATAGAAGGCATAATGTTGTTAAATAATTTGAAAATTTTCAAATAAAGAAAATTGACATTTGGAAATGATGAATCTCCAAGGATCAAAGGTGTTGGATCAGCCATCATTGGAAACGAAAAGACGAAATCAAGGAAAAAACTATATGTTGATGGGATAAAATGCAACCTTCTAATTTTACCACAACTTTGTAATGTGGGAAAAAATTCATCTTCAGAAAATATGATTTTGATCTGAAAAATGAAGTTGATGGAATTTTAGTTACAAGAGGCCAATGTACAAAAGGAAACTTGTTCCAAGTTAGTGAAGTTTAGAACTCTAGTTACATGGGTTTGATGGATAAAAATTAGTTGTGGAATAAAAGTATAAGATACATGTGTCAAAGAAAAATAAGAATATTATCAACATGATACTATGTTAGAGACGTTCCATACTTATCAACAAGAATAGATTAGTGGTGTACTATTATTCAAAAAGGGAATATCACGAATATAGTGCACAAGAAAGTGGAAATTTGTTCAAAACAACCTCTATAACTTATCCACTCTGATATATGTGGGCCAATGAGAAAAAAATCAAAAAATGGAGATAAGTACTCCATCACATTCATTGATTATTTTACTCTCATTACATGTGTTATGTATATGAGTCATAATTCGGATGCTCTAAAAATGTTTAAAAGTTTCAGAAGGAAAGTAAGATGGAATGTGAGTATTCAGTAAAGAAGTTGAGAACTGAAAATGGTGGTGAAAACAAGAATGAAGAATTTTAAAATTATTTTATGAATCATGTAATTTGATATGAGTTTAGTTCATGATACACACCTCAACAAAATGGGGTTTCTGAATGAAAGAATAGGTGTTTGGTGGACATGGGGAGAACTATGTTACTTGAACATTGTCTCTCCAATTACTATTGTAGGCAAGCCACAAGTTCTACTATGTATATACAAAAAAAATGTTTCTATAGGACAAATTCATATATAACTCCATAGGAAATGTTCTATAGAAGAACTCCAAGTGTGAAACACTTAAGAGTTTTTGGGATTCCATTTATTATAAAGAAGAAAGGTAGAAACCTTGGAAATTTTGAGAAAAGAGGAGATGATTGAATTTTTCTTGGCTATGGTCTAGAAGGAAGAGGATATAGATGTCTCAACAAATAAACATGAAGAATTATTGATTCTTCATATGTAAAATTTGTTGAAATGTTGAGAAAGAAACATATTCATTTGATAATGTGGATGTTGAGAATGATAGAGATGATTTTTTTAACAATCCTAATAATACTATAGATTATGGAAATCTTACTAAAGAAAAGGAATCAAACTCAGCAATCTCAAGTGATGAGGATGAAATTCAAATATCTCATCCTAAGATAAGGAAACAAGTAGAGTCTCAGAACATTATTTGGGGTCAATATCATAGGGTTCAAACAAGAAGAAAAGTGAATGATATTACACACACTTCACTCTATTCAAAAGTTGTACCGAATAATGTGAATGAAGAATTTTAGCATCCATAATGGGTTTATTATATGAATTAAGAGCTTGATCAGATAGAGAATAATGGTACTCAGGAGATTTTACTCAAGCCAGACAATAAGAACATTATTGGTACAATGTGGTTTTTTCAAAACAATATGAATGAAGATGGTGAAGTGACAAGAAACAAATAAATATTGGTTTGAAAAGGGTATTCAAAAATTTAAGGAATTTATTTTGATCAAAACATTCCTCTAGTGGAAAGGCTAGAAAGAATCAAGATATTTCTTGATATTACTACACAATGAGCCTACAACATATTTCAAATGGATTTCAAAACCAAATTCTTGAATGGTGATCTAGATGAGGAAGTTCACATTGATAAACCATGTGGATTTTTTATTGGAAAACAAGAAAAATATATGAGTAGGTTGAAGAAAGCTTTATACGTGAAAAAACAAGCACCAAGGTCATGTTATTCAAAACATGAAAGATGCTTAAGGAAAATGAATTTCAAGAAAGGAAGAGTTAACTTCAATATTTACATAAAGGAATTTTAGGAGTTATCTATCATCATATATTTTTATATCGATGACATTATATTTGATGGGAATAATGAATGATCTTGTGAAATATTTTCTAAGTAGATGAAGAAGTTGTTTGAGATGTCCATGATGGGAGAAATGAAATACATTCTTGGAACCCAAATTTTAGAGAAAAACAATCACATTTTTATATCTTAAGAAAAGTATGCTAATGATCATCTGAAGAAGTTTGGAATGAAAATTTGAAACTAGTTTCCATTCCAATTTCAACGAGAGACAAGTTTTCTAATGATGGAGAAGGTAAGGAAGTCGACTAGAAAGGGTTTTGAAAGCTGATTGGATGTCTGTTATATTTGACTTCCTCAAGACTCAATATATTCTATATTGTTACCTTATCTTCAAGATTTCAAATCTCTCTTAAATAATCAGATTTGGGTGATGGAAAATGGATTCTTAGATATATAAAAGGAACAAAAAACTTTCGAATCAAGTTTTATGGCTCAAATATTACTGATTTTTCAGGTATTCAAAAGCTGATTGGGCAGGAAACATGGATGATAAAAGATATACTTATTGTTGACTTTTTTATATAGAAAAGTTTTGTTAGTTGGCATACAAAGAAATAAAATTCAATAACTCTTAGAACAGATAAATCTGAGTATGTTTCTAATACCCAAGCTGCTACCCAACTAATGTGGATGAAGACTGAGTTAGAAGAACTACTTGTTGACGTAAATCATCCTTTAGTCTTGGTTTGCAATAATAAAAGTGCAATCAATCTTACACGGAATCTGGTACAATATTCTCATTCAAAAAAAAATATTGACATAAAGTACCACCTCATCAAAAATCATGTGGAGAAGAATGATTTCAAACTAGATTATGCTTCTACATTAGAACAAGTTGCTGATATATTCACAAAACCATTACCGAAGGAACCATTTTCAAAATTGAGGTTGAACATTGGGGTCCATTCTACTTATTCATAAAGGTTGAGGTTGGTTTTCTTGTCTCATATCTCATATTACATTTGGATAGTGTTGTAAGGGAATAATTGTCATAAATCTATACTTATGGAGGCATAAAAAAAGGGGGGATTGTGGGTAAGCTGTGAATTCAGCATGTAAGTGAACAAGGATGAGGAGGAAAGCCAATGTGATGTTGTTTCATAGTCAATACTTTTGGACAGTGTGGTCTTGCTGTCAATACTTATTGTTTCCTACAATGAGTTAGCTCACATAGTGTTATAATGGTTGATAAGTGATGAACTTCTTGAGGTTTCAATGTTCAGTGATTTATGAATCTTGGATGACAACAAAATCAAAAGGGGGAGATTGTTGGGGCCAATTTAACTAATGAAGTTTTTGAATTTACAAAATATTTTCTATTTTTGTCAAGGAAGTTTGAGAATAAGTGGAATCACATAACTTTGTATAAGTGGGAGATGAATGAATGGAAAGATACAATACTTTCCACAGTAAATATGACGATACACTGTTGGTCTATATTTCAAAAATATCATAAGATTGTTGGATAACTTATAATATGATATTTATAAAGTAAATAGTGAGAAAATATGTAGTCAATTAGCATGGTTGGTCTTACAGAAACAGGTGTCTAAGATAGAGTAGTTTTCCAGTGTTTTCCAAATTTTTGGGATCCAAAATTTGGAGTTGGGATAGCATTTTGAAAAGTTTATTTCCTTGAAGATATCAAAAAAATATGGAAAAATAATGAATTTCACAAATATGGACTTCATGAATTATATTTTTCAATGACCTGAATAATGTTGACGGTGTTATTTACGACTATGAAGAGCTTTGAAAATGGCATAGGTGAAGAGCCTTGAAAGAGAGAATTTCAGCGGCGAAGAGTATTATGAGTGCAGCATTGTGTTGGTGCAAAGGATGAAGGAGCATCTCGGTGGTGAAAAGTATTTTACATAATGCGTCATGATTATTAATAACTTTTTTAATCTGGAAAATACCCATGGTACTTCGCGAAACAGTGTGAATTTTGGTGGAAATTTAAGAGCTCTCTGATTTGGTGATGATGTGGCACTGAGGTGGCAGGAAGGTTCTAGAGTGAGTGGGAAATAACTACAAATAGTCCTCCACCCCTGATAGAATTGAAGAGAGGCTTAACAATTATTTTAGAGCTCTCGAACCGTGAATAAGGTTTGTGGAGAAAGCGAGCTCGGTGAAGGGAGTGAGCTCCGTGAAGGAAAGGAGCTTTGTGGAAAGCCATTGAGCTTTTCCAAAGAAATGAATATCACAAATATCAATTTATGCTCTATGAAATAGTGATATCTATGATATAGTAAACTTTTCAAACTATAGATATTTACTAACTAGAGTGCTCTACAAAACTGGGAGCCTCGCAAAGGAGCTCTGCGAGCTAAAAATTTGAGTACCCAAATTATGTGAGAATTGATTTCATGTGGATAAAGATATGACTGGGGTGTAGGAATAAGAATATTTAATAATTCTACATAGTTATTATCAACTTCTATATATGAATGAGAAGATTTTTTTTCAATGATCAGATTTGCGAATGATTTTCAGGAAGCACAATGATATTGTAATACCTTATTTGTGCTAAGAGGGTGCACACACACTTAAGGATTATGTCCCAAGTAATACATGAGTGAAAGAGAATATCATACTATTTGTATTCCATATAAAAGGATTATCTCTTTAGATGATTTTGTGGTGTAGTATTATCTATGAACCATACCAATGACTAGATACTCTCATTATGTAGTGAACCTTGTGAATTTTTGTGTTCTTGTGGATGTGTGTTTGGATTATGAGTAGGGAAGAAAATCCTTAATAGAAGATGAAGGTTGTTTCATTTGAAAGGTAACATAAAAAAGAAAATATATCACTAATTCACCCCTATCCCCCTAAGTTATACTTGGATCCTGAAAAGGTAACTTCATTATCATTCCCATCGCATAATGCTCGAGTCTATCTTAGCACTCGTGGACATCCCATGAAACCTTGTGTATAAAAAAAACCCACCCTAAGGTGATGTGGAAGTTACCCTATAGTGATAGAAATCAACTTATGAATGAAAGGAAACCAACCAACACATCATGCGAATAACATCAAACCCTTTCAATTCAAAGAAAATGAGGTTCCATATGAAGTGACACCCACCTATCTCAGGGGGTAACTCCCTACACTGGCATACACTCTTCAGGTGAATCCTTAATGGAGTATTTAGTGTCATCACACCACTATAAAGCTATAAATCAAGATCAAGTCCCTCTATAACAAGTACAGATATAATGATACAAGAATCAAATGTATCGAAAAGAGTATATAACAACCTAGATTCTACCAAAATAGTACATTTCATGGTAGAAGGTATGGTACTCTGCTCCTTAGGTATCAGTTGTACTGTATACATCTAGCCTTAACCATAGACATCGGATATATCCTGACTACCCGGAGTATGTATGATCTACTGTCACTATGATCCTAGTGTCTTTCTACCATAGGCAAGGCCACAACCTCATCCAGACCATCTGGCTGCACTCTAGATCACTACTTCACTCTACAGCCTATGGTCCTTCATCCCCTGAAAAAGTGGGTGGATGATGCTATTAAAACACGCATGTCAAGTCTTCCATGGATGAGGTAGGTTTTAGTGCTCCTTAAACTGTCTGCATGAAAGGTTGGAAACTCTCTCAGAACTAGGCATCACCACCCATATCTACTATAACTGGTGGTGGCACAAGTGTCACTACTGGAGGTTCTATGGTTGTCCTAGAGCCCACCACCTTCAGTGCATGGTCGTCTCCACCCTCCCAGTGCACGAATGGAGGCCATTATTGTAGAATATCTCTAAAAATTCCAAACACATGCATAATTCAATGTTTTATAACATTAATATAATAGATATATAAAAGGTAAAGAAATAATCCTTTCTAAACATAGTTTACACCCTTATGTTTTCTCCCAAAACCAGTCCTGGGTGACATACAAGTCATAAGAAATCACAAGATACTGCCTAATTACCACAACTAGGGTCAGTTTAGAGTTAAGTTCCCTATTATAAGTCCGAAGTTCTGATATAAAAATATTCAATTTCAATTTATAGAGGAAATTCCCTTTAAATTACAATCATCATCCCTATTTAATGGGAACCATTCATTTTATATTCCAATTTCATTTGAAATTTATTCTCATTTATATGGAAATTTTCTAAAAAGGTTTGAACTATATGGATCACCACTTCTAATTAACTAGGAATTATACACATTATAAATTGAATTATCACATCTATTTAATCCCAATTAGTTATTATTCAAGTTCATTCATGATATTTCATCACAATTTTATGGAAAAACAATAAAGGCACCAAATCATGTTTCAAGAAAATCACACAGTAAATAAATGATGCATGGAATAATGCATGACATGTAAATCCTAAAGTGCCAATCATGATGAATGATGCAACAATACCTTACCAAACTAGGTCAAGGGTAAAAATCAGTAATCAAAAGGAACATGAAAAATCAAGTGCATCACCCAATGTTGAAATCAAATCAACTATATAAGGAAAAATCCATAACAACATGTCCCATCTAAAGCAATTTGGATCTTTCTAGTATGTGGGTTAGCTACTCCCAGGCACACCTCATTACCAAATTCAAACACCTTCCTAATTATCCTTTCTACAATCCCAAAATAATAATGAAAAATATAAAAGGAATAAAAAGCTTTGAAACCACTTTGTGAGGTCCTGGACCCAATTCACTCAATAGTAACAAAACTTGGTTAGTCACATGACCTCAAGTACACATCCCCATACACTAGAAGTTGTTCACTAGTAGTGAGGTCCAAGGGTGTGTCTGTGGAGAGACTATTCACTCATGTCAAAGTGTATCATATAGGTAATAATCATATCAAATAGTAGTATAAGCATATGAAATAACTAAATAGTTGAATCAATAACATCCATCATACAAATAACCAAGTAAACTCATATAATTGTGTAATATACAATGATGATCATGGAATGCAATGAAAATGATATTTAAATCATGGAAATAATAATCCGGTATATTATATATAACAAAACTATAAAAATGCCAAAAATATACTATCCCCATATAGCATCATGATCCACATCCTGGTCTTATGCTCCCCTAATCCTATGCATAACTAATCAAGCATAAAGAATTATGTGTTTTCCCCTATCCCTACCGATATCCCCGAAGTATTTCTAGGTACCAAATAGTGACCCAAATATGGTGTGAGATAACACTCAGTAGGACAGCACCAATAATGAATATAACGAGGCCATTCTGTTTAAAAAAGATGAAGTAGTGTAGACATACAACACATGTACGATTAATAATAATAAAATTGATTATATGAATTCTATCAAGTCTCACTATGATCAAGAAACTAAATCATAAGGTTTATCTCTAAAAAATTGAATTAATAAATAATGTCATATTCCTTTTAATCATGTATCATCCCAAAAATGGGCTAGGGTCTAAGGAGTAGTAATGTCCAAGGAAACCGTATAAACCAAAAGAAAATTTTAAATATGATCAAAGGATTAGAAATCTGCAAGGAATCCTAAAGGGTCTAATCTATGGAGTTTAAATTTCCCATGTGTATTAACATGTTCAATAAACCAGTGAAACAATATCCTTGGCGTGGAAATGTCCAAGGCATCCAAGTATGTCATGTATCCAGGAACCAAGGAGTCGTAATATCTAAGGCATCCTAATGGGTCAGATCCAATGAGTCAAAATATCCAACACATCCTAACATATCAATAAAACTAATAAAATAGTATCCTAGGAGTAAAAATGATCAAGGCATCATAATATTTTAGGTAAGAAGGACCCAAGGAGTAGAAATTCCCAAGATATCCTAATATGGTCGTCAAATCCAAGGAGTAGACATGTCCAAGGCATCCTAACAAATTTAGTCACCATTTCTCAAACCACCCATTTAATAAATTTATTAATCCCTTTATAAACATATGAAATCCAATAGACTAACCAATTCATTTCATATATAATGAAAAGGTCTTATAAGGTGTTTACAAAATTTTGACAATTCACGTTAATCCCTAATTCAATTATCAATTATACAAGGAAATATCATCACACCCCAACAGTGGCATATTCACAATAAAAGGGTAAAACCCACCCTATGGGTGGTTCGGGTTGGGTTCAACAACCTATAACCTTGAAAAAAGGTGTTAGAGGCATGTCTCAACATCTTTATATCAATTAACCATTGGTTCAATTAATTTTGCAGGCATCGCCCAGAAATTCTGGCATGTGGAAAAATGAAATCATGGTATAATCAATGAGACATTGGGGGAAAAGTTATAGACCACCTACCTCAACTCGGTAAATGAACTCTCCTCCATCACTTGCCTCTGATTCAGTCTAGATCAGATGAAAATGGAAGAATAGATGAACACACTGAAAATAGGTAATAAGAGACTTCACCAAAATAACAACACTTATAGCAAGGAAAATAGGGAAATTTTTTAACACCCCAAGCCTCCATGGTATGTTTCCCTTTGAATAATACAGTAGCTTGTGTTGTACGCAACATGGAGTTTTAATACACCACGCCCAATGAAATTAGCTGTTATAAATAGTAATACCCACTTTTTAAAATTTTATAAATTTTTATTTTTAAAATGGACTACATTTTTGGATTTAGAATATCAAAATTAGGTTAGGGTGAATTTTTTGTATTTTTCTGAAAACATTAAATTTTTGATGAATAGTGAAAACACTGTGTTATTGTTTAAAATGGACTTTTATTTAAGTAATTTGTTATTTTATTTTAATTTATTTTAGGTAAAAATAGATACATAATACCTATATATGTTCAATGTAATTCATTGGATTCATTTTATAATAAGTTTAGATATATAAAATGTTATTGAACATTTTACTGTCTTTTACCCAAATTCTTAGAGCATTTAAAAATTTTCATAAAACATAATTTTACCACTCATGTGGGTTGAATTTAAAAAATCAGAGAGACACAGTTTACATCAGTAAGTAAAATGTGGTTTAATAAGATGAAAATATTTTTTGGTGTATAGTAACTTTTGACTTTTATTTACCATAGTTAAAAGTAAATAGGGCAATTAAGGGTAAAAATGATATTATAATTACCATAAAACATGTCCTAATTCTATTTTATATGTTTAATTCGACCAAAAAAATCTTTAGTAATAAAATATTATCCTTTTGGTCCTCTTGGATTAGATTAGGACATTTATTATTATTTTATTTACAGAAGTGTTAAAAAAGATAAAATTCAATGTTTAATAACTAAACTATTTTTAATATAGTGTTATACAAAATATAAATTAGACTATAAATATTCATTAGAAATATAAAAATATTTCCAACATAATGGTATTTTATTTATAATTTTTAGACATTAAATAAATTAATTTATTTATGACACAATGATGATGCAGTAATTACTGTATCAATTAAATATTAAAATAATTGATATTATAAATATCAAAATAAATTTAAATTGAGACTTCTGATGAATTAAACTAATTTTATAGGTTAATATGACATTTTATGGTTTATTAAATATAATTTTATTCTAATAAATAAAGTTTTTGTGGCTTTCAAAAAAATGAAATACTAAATAATGTCCAAATTGACATAATTGATTTTTTAAAACAAATACTATATTATTAATTGATATAATATTCCTAAAAATTGAATGTTCGGCCAAAGGACTTAGATAAGGTTAGATATATCAATAATGAACAGATTGGGGTTCTCTTGGTAGTTTATAGTATGTTTATTAACTATATAACATAAAAATACAAAGAGATGTGGTAAATGTCAAAATATTTAACTAAGAGTTAAATCTAAAAGATAACATTAATATGGTTACCTAAACCAATATAAAACCTACTGTTTGAGATTATTTTTAACCATACCCACCCTATCCTATAAATAAATCATTTTGGAGCCATTAGAAACCGAAAATGATTTTATTATAAAATAATATTTCAATCTTTTCCTAATGTGACCCTCACCTCTCTTATAAAAGGCTACTTCCCCTTATCTTAATTTCACACCTCCAATGCCATTTTTCTTGTCCATAAACTTCCCAAATACCTTCTCAACTTCCCTCATGTTAACCTAGAGTCCTTACTTTGATCATAAAGTCAACCTAAGGAGCCCTTTTGATCAACTGAAAAGGAAACACCCGAAGAAGAGGTAATAATTTCACCACCCTCTTTCAAGTTCTTTTCTTCTTCCACATCCTCTTTTTTTGTTGTTTACATACAAAAATAATAAATCCAGTACCTTATACATACAATGATATTATTATAAATATGGTACAACCATATTCATTATTCTATTGATCCTATAAATGACAAATTCACCATACGTGCGTACGTACGGCTTACCATCTCCAAGTCATGGTGTAGTATGTTATTCAGACACTTAATTATTTGGATGGGAATAATAATGATTATAAATAATTTAAATAATAAATATAACATGTTAAGGATTCTTGAAATATGATATACCATCCAATTAAATACTATTTCACCATTAATATAATGATATTGCCCCTCGTGCGTACATATGGATTATCGTCTACACGAACGCGATGAGATTCATTCACCATCGTAATCATTCAAGAATAATTTTTATTTTATGATTAAAAATAATATTTATTAACATAATATAATTATGTATATGAATCAAATACATCCTATACATAACAAACATTTCATGCATAACCAATCATATAAAGGAAAACAAATCCGTTAACACCCGAAACAACGATACTACTGAAATATTATTAACAACGAATTTTTAGAGGATAATATATGATATCATATTTATGTATACAGTTTCTATATAATTTAATAACAATTTTTCAACTATTATATAGGAGGTTAACATACCATCTACTATGGAAAAGTACAAGTTCAGGGTTAATTCTACAATCTCTTTACTTATCTGAGGTTGTTAATACGTATGTATCTACTGGGACCCCTTTATAATCCACATCCCTATTTTCATAAAAATGTAATTCAAAACATTTTTCATGTTTATTATAAAATGGGTTAAATTCATTTATACCCTTATTTGACCATATGTGTTTTGAAAGTAATATTTTCTTCATTTTCAAAACAAGGTACTTTATGACCTTTTCGACAAAATTTAGGGAAGAATATATTTTTTTAACTTATACAATGGGTGAAACTATTTTCCACCGTTATAACATCATAGAAGCTACAGATACAAGCTTATAATAATATTTTTAGAATAATTTTTTTATTTTATAATTATATGACTTTTAAAATATTACTAAATAGAAAGACATATTTCTCTAAAAAAGTTTTGATTTCATCTATGTCAACATCCTTTGATGAATTTTAAGCTTGATGTTGATTTATTATGATACAAATATTCTATATTGTATTGAATGTTTTGTGATTTTTAAGACTATGTATGTTTTATTTTTACACCATTCATGGTTTATGGATAAAGTATTGACATTTCGTATGCTAGTTTTAATACGAATATTTATGTTATGTTTAAACCTTTTCATATGAGAAATGCATTGGACTTAGTAAGTGACGGGTGGAGCCCGATATATCTCCTCGATGAATCGGTGGGTCTCATGAGACAAACTAGTATCTTGGAACAAGGCCTTGAAAAAATATTATTTTTATTCTTGGCACAATTCCTTAACTATGTGGTTTTGAAGTTTGGAATTATGAATTCCATCATTATGAAATTGGCTATTGATATTGCATTTGATTATTAGACTAGTAGAATATCCATGTGAATAAGTAAATGAAAATATTTGATTTATATTTTTCATATTATTCTAAAGTTTATGTTTAAAAGGTTTATGTTTTAGTCTTATACATTTACTTAGATGTTTATGGTTTTTTATGAAAGTTTTCACTATATTGTTATCTTTACATAGCATCTGAGCTCACCCCTTTCAATGTTTTATTTTTCCCAGGATGCGAAGAAGTATATTATTATTGACTTTCATGGATAGACTAAGGGATATGAATTTGGTCAATAGACATAATATTGTTGTTGTTTTTCATTTTATAATGTAATGTAAATCTTATGAACGTATCTAGTACTTCCAATGCTACTAAACTGATCGGTCTTTTGGGATTTTATCCCTTGTGATCATGTAAATGTTATGTAATAATTCATAGACTCTAGGTAACTAGGGTTGGGGTGTTACAGTTGGTATCAAAGGAAGTTTAGTACAAACCTTAGAAACCAGATTTAGATAAACTCTGATTAGATCACATTACCATAAGATAGACTTTGAAGATTAGTATAGAAGAAATTCCTAGAAATTTGGAAATGTAGATATTTTGTGTATTTTTCAAGAAATACATCCCTGTCTAGATACGAGCAGGTAGTGGCGGCTCTAGCACAGATGTACCTAGGTGTGAAAACTCCAACAAGGAGTTTCTGTCTTGACCCGAGGTATCCTGGTACACGACAATGGGTCTTGGTGCACTCTTGGTTAAGACACTCCCAGGGGATATGCTTAGGAAAATTCACAATTTCTTTACAAACCATTATGAATGAATTATGAGTATATACCCCCTCAATGAAAACATTTTTATGATTATGGATTATATCCATAAACTGTTCAATTTATGTTAAGTGTTTTGCAAGTTTGGAATTATGTATTTAGATTCATAAACTAATTTACTATATTCTATTGTTTAGAAATGGCTCCTAGTGGAAGGAATGGAAACCGTATCAATACTCTTAATCCATGTAGGTATTTCTCTCTTACACAAGATAATTATAGGGGAGATGGTGATGCAATTGGTGATGATTAGCTTATCACCATACTGGGATAACTCACTCAAGTTATGAATAATAACCTTACCCGTATGGAGCACCCTGATCCACAACGTAGATGATCAATGTTAGTCCGATTCAACAGGCAAAAACCACAAACATTAAATGGGATTACAAGTCCATTAGTATCTGAGTAACAGATAAGTTCATTAGAGAAAATATTCCATGCTTTGGGGAGTAGTGAAGGGGAAAAAAGTTGTCATGGCAGTTTATCACCTCACGAGAGATGCAAATCAATGGTGGTCATTAATCCAAAACACAATGGAAGATGAAGAAGTATAGAAAATGGAATAGAGGGAGTTTAAAGAAATTTCATTAGAAAAATTCTTTCCTCATTAACATCGAGTTGATATGCAAAAACAATTTCTGACTCTGAGGCAAAAGGAGGATGAAAATATCATAATGTATGAGGCTAACTTTACACGGATAGCGAGGCATGCCGCATATTATATATATAACCCAAGGAGTATGGTTGATCAACTATTTGATGGGTTAAACCATTTCTCCATCGATCATTAGTCTCATAATCCTTCTCATCGTATGAAGATATTGTCACATGTGCTATCAAGAAAGAAAAGAAATTCTCTAAGTCTTAGGACTTTAAAGAAAAGCAAGAGAAGAAGAGATATATTGAACACTCTGGAAATGGAAATAAGGGGAAGAAGATAAAACTTGAATATTCATAATGTGGTAAATGTGGGAATATACACCCTGGTACTTGCCCGAAAGTAATGGGAGTCTGTTATAATTGTGGTGAAAAATGCCACCCAGCTTGTGATTTCAAGGGAAAGAAAGAGGTTTTAAATGTTCAATGCTAAAATTATAGAGAAAAAGGGAAGTATGAAAATTAATGTCTTAGGAACCAAGGAAACTTACTTCAGAAAAGGCCAAGGGAGAAAGGCTAAGAGTATGCGATCACTAATGCTGAAGTTGAATCTCCGAAAGACATGGTGGATGGAAATTTAATGGTTTCCTAAAGAATATTAAATGATTTATTTGCTTCTAGATCATCGAATTGTCTCATAACTTCCTAGTTTACTAAAAATATTAGATATTTTCAATTTGACTTAATAAGGGAGTTATTAGTCAAAACTCCTAAGGGAAGTATAATTGCAAAAATGTTTTGTGAATCAGTTCCCATTAGGGCATTAAATGATCTTTATCTGCTGATATCATCGTCATACCCATGACTGAATTTTATATAATCCTCCGAATGGATTGGATTTGGGACCATGACGCGAAAATTTATTGTAATAAGAAGAAGGTTACAGTTTTCGATGATGATAAAGAGTACCTTATCTTTAGAGCAGAAACGTCACCACCTGATTCTTATCTAGATCCACCCCCAATATCTCAACTAAATTCAATTATTGTGGAAGAAGAGAATGAAATAACTATGAGAGAGTAAAATAATGTTAGAAAAGAGGATGTATCTATTGTGTAAGAATATATTGATGTGTTTCTAGAGGATTTACCTGGACATCCTCCAGAATGAGAAACTCAGTTTTCCATTGATTTAATTTCTGGTTCAAGGTCCATATCAAAGACCCCTTATAAAATGGCCAATGTGGAATTAGTAGATCTAAACAAACAACTAGAGAAGTTGAGTAATAATAGATTTATTCACCCTAGTTTTTCTCCATGGGGATCCCCTGTTCTTTTTTCTATGAAGAAAGATTGATCTATGAGGTTGTACATTGACTATAGAGAGATCAAGGTTATAACAATAAAGAACAAGTATCCCCTGCCTCACATTGATGATTTATTTGATCAAATTCATAGAGATCAATATTTTTCAAAGATTGACCTTCGATTTGGATTTCATCAGTTGTGTGTGAAGAAGGAAGACATTCCAAAAACATCATTTTGAACTAGGTACGAGCATTACTAGTTTACAATTATTCATTTTGAATTGACTAATTCACCCTCTATCTTCATGGATCTAATGAATAGTTTTTTCAAGGAATATCTTGATGACATTGTAGTGGTATTTATTGATGATATCATGGTATACTCAAAATGATATGAAGATCATGAAAATCAATTGCGCACTATTATAAAAACCCTCAGAATAAATGAATTATATGTGAAGTTTAGCAAGTGTGAATTCTGGCTTCAAGAGATTTCTTTTCTTGGCCATATTGTCTCTAAGGATGGAATCTCTATTGATACATCAAAGACCAAGGCAATCCATTAATGGCCATCACCGATGAGTATAATTGAGGTATACAGGTTTATGGGTTTAACAGGTTATTATCAACATTTCATTCATAATTTTGCCTAGTTCTCTAACCCATTAACAAAGATCACATGTAAAGGGGTTAAAATTTTTTGGACAAAAGATTGTGAATAATGTTTTGAAGAACTAAAGAGAAGATTATTCAACGCACCTATCTTGACTCTACCATCAGGGAACGATGGGTTTCTTATTTATAGTGATGCTTCAATGAAAGTACTTGATTGTGTCCTTATACAAAATGATAGAGTTATTTCCAATGCATCACGACAACTAAAATTTTACGAGAAAAAATATCTCACTCGGAATCTTTAGTTAGAATCTATAATATTTGCTCTGAAGATATGGATACACTATCTATATGGTGAAAAATGTGAGATTTATAATGATCACAAGAGTTTGAAGTATATTTTCTCACAAAAAGAACTCAACATGAGGCAAAGGAGATGGCTTGAACGACTCAAGGATTAGGATTGCACAATACACTACCACCCGAGGAAGGAAAATAAGGTGAAATATACTTTGAGCAGAAAGGATCATGGAGTTTGCAATGAGATGAGAGTTGAAAGGGATCCTATTTTCATGGATCTAGTATAGATGGAAATGAAAATAACCATGGAAGGTGAAATATCAATACTTTTTCAAATGGTTTCAAAACAATCTTTACTAAAAAGGATAAAGTGTTCTCAGACTGATGATGAGGAGTTTCAAAACAATATTAAAGATGTGAATCATGGGAGATTGAGTGACTTTGTGTATGAAGATTGAATTCTGAAATTTGGGAAGAGGCTTTGTGTTCCTAACATACCTGATATAAAAAGGGAATTTTTGGATGATTCTCATAGCTCTACTTTCCCTATACACCCTGGTAGCACTACGATGTATAACTATTTGAAGAAACATTTTTGGTGGGACAACATGAAGAGAGAGATTGATGATTATGTGTTAAGATGTATGGTTTTTCAATAAGTGAAAGCTGGAAGAAAACCTCCTAGAAGAGTCATGCAACCTCTTCCCATACCTGAGTGGAAATGGGATGATATTACGATGGACTTTGTCATAGGACAACCAAATACTCCTAGAACGAATGATGTAATATGGTTCATTGTTGATCGTCTTACCAATTCACTATAAGAGAATATTTACCACTTAAACGTCTAACAAGACTATATACTAATGAAGTTGTAAGACTTCATGTTGTACCCCTATCGATTGTTTCTGGTATTGATCCCCATTTTACATCAAGATTTTGGAAAAGGCTTTAGAAGGCCCCAGATACTGAACTTTGTTTGAGCACTGCTGACCACCATCAAACCGATGGAAAATCAGAACGGACTATTCAGACCTTAGAAGACAAGTTCATATCTTTCCCACTTGACATTGAAGGTATGTTGGGTAAATATTTACCTATGGTATAATTTTCCTATAACAATAACTTCCATTCAAGTATTCATATGGTTCCATATGAAGGGTTATATGGAAAGAGATGTCGCGCACCAACTTTTTGGGATGTTGTTGGTGAAAGAAAACTTGTAGACCCAGAACGTTTTGAGGAAATAAAGTAAAAGGTTAAGATTATCCAAACCCATATCAAAGCAACCAAAAGTAGGAAAAAGAGATATGTTGATAACTGAAGGAAGGATTTGGAATCTCAAGTAGGAGACCATCTTTTCATGAAGGTATCTCCAAGGAAGGGTGTTATACGTTTCAGTAAGAAGGGTAAATTGAGTCCCAGGTACATCAAAACTTTCGAAATTCTAGAATGAATTAGAGTTTAGATTATTGTTTGGAAATTCCTCCAAGTATCTCCTAAGTTCATGATGAGTTACACATATCACTATGAAGAAAATACATGCCTAAACCAACGCAAGTACTCACAAATGATGAAATAGAACTAGAACCTGATCTTTCTTATTTTGAAGATCCTATCAGAATTCTTGATTCCAGAGAACAACTATTGAGAAACCAGACGACTCGTCTACTGAAAGTTGTATGGAGAAATTATATGATGGAAAAGGCAACTTGGAAACTTGAGAAACTTATGATGAAGAACCATTCGAATTTTTTTATGCATTAACATTCTAGAAATTTCTAGGACAAAATTATTTTGAGGGGAGAATGTAACACCCCATGCTTCCACGCTATGTTTCCCTTTAAATTATGAAACAGCTTGCGTTGTACGCAACATAGAGTTTTAACACACCATGACCAATGAAACTGGCAGTTATGAAAATTAATACCCACTTTCTGAAATTTTATAAATTTTAATTTTCAAAATTGACTTCATTTTTGGATTCGGAATATCAAAATTAGCTTAGGGTGAATTTTTGGTATTTTTCTAAAAACCTTCAATTTTGATGAATAGTGAAAAACACGGTGTTATTGTTTAAAACAAACTTTTATTGAACTAATTTGTTATTTTATTTTAATTTATTTTATGTAAAAATATATAAATAATACCTATATATGTTTAATGTAATTCATTGGATTAATTTTATAATAAGTTTAGATATATAAAATTGTATTGAACTTTTTACCGTCTTTTACCCACCTTCTAGGTGCATTTACAAATTTACATAAAACATAATTTCATCACTTCTGTGAGTTGAATTTCAAAAATCTAAGAGACACGGTTGACATGAGATGTATAATGTGTCTCAATAAGATGAAAATAATTTTTGGTTGAATAGTAACTTTTGACTTTTATTTACCACAGTTAAATGTAAATAGGGTAATTAAGGGTAAAAATGATATTATAATTACTCTAACACATATCCTAATTCTATTTGATAAGTTTAATTATACCAAAGAAAACATTGGAATAAAATATGATCCTTTTTTCCACTTGGATTAGATTAGGACATTTATTATTATTTTATTTAAAGAAAAGTTAAAAGAGTTAAATTCAATTTTTAATAAGTAACTCATTTTTAATATAGGGTTATACACAATATAAATTCGAGTATATATATTGATTAGAAAGATAAGAAGATTTGATATATAATTTTATTTTATTTATAATCTTTAGATACTAAATAATTCAATTTATTTATAACACAATGATGATGCAATAATTACCATATTAATGAAATATTAAAATAATTGATATTATAAATATCCAAATAAATGTAAATTGAGACTTATGATGAATTAAACGAATTATATAGGTTAATATGACATGTTATGGTTGATTAAAAAAAATTTATTCTATGTAATACTGTTTTTATGGCTTTAAAAAAATCAAATACTAAATAGTGTCAAAATTGACATAATAGTGTTTTTAAAACAAATACTATATTATTAATTGATATAATATTCCTAAAATACTAAGTTTCATCCAAATGACTTAGATAAGGTTATATATATCAATAATTAACCACTTGGGGTTCCTTTTGTAGTTTATAGTAAATTTATTATTCATATCATATAAAAAAAGACATGGTAAATGTCAAACTATTTAACTAAGAGTAAAATCTAAAAGATAAGGTTAATATGGTGATCTAAAATTGTATAAAACCTATTTGTTGAGAGTTTTTTGACCCATACTCACCTTATCCTCTAAATAAATAATTTTTTATCCATTATAAACTGAAAATTATTTTATTATAAAATAATATTTCAATCCTTTTCTAATGTGACTCTCTCCTCTCTTGTAAAAGGGTACTTCCCGTTCTCTTAATTTCACACCTCCAAATCCATTTGGCTCAGCCAAACCATATCAAAATAAATTCCAAACATTACTCAATTCAAACTAGAGTCCTTAATTTTATCATAATTCCATCTTAAGGAGCCCTTTTGATAAACACAAAAGGAAACACCTGAAGAAAAGGTAATAATTTCACCACCATCTTTCATGTTCTTTTCTTCTTCCACTTCCTATTTATTTTTTGTTTTAATACCAAAATAATCACTCAAGTAACTTATACATAATTTTATGTTATTATAAATATGGTACAACCGTATTCATTATTCTATCCACCCTATAAATGAAAAATTCATCATACGTGCATGCGTACGGCTAAACGTCACCACGTTGTGGTGTAGTTTGTTATTCAAACACTTCATTATTTGTATGGGTATAATAACGAGTATAAGTAATGTAATAATAAATATAACATGTTAATTATTATTTATATTAGATATACCATCCAATTACATATTATTTCACCATCAATATAATGATATATTCACTCATGCATACGTACGGATTACTGTCTTCATGAACGCGATGAGATTCTTTCCCCATTGTAATCATTCATGAATAATTTTCATTTTATGAGTAAAATTAATGTTTTTGAACATAATATCATTCTTTATATGGAACAAATACATCCTATCCATAAAATACATGTCTTACATAACCAATCATATCATTGAAAACGAATGAGTTAACACCCGAAACGATGATACTACTGAAATATTATTAACAAAGAATTATTATAGGATCATATAGGATATAATATTTTTGTATAGAGTTATTTTATAATTTAATAACAATGTTTTAACTATTATACAGTAGGTTAACATACCATCGACTAAGGAAATGTACAAGGTAAGGGTTAATTCTACAATATCTTTACTTATCTGAGGTTGTTAATACATAAGTATCTACTGAGACCTCTTTATCATCCACATCCATGTTTTCTTAAAAATTTAATTCAAAACATTTTTAATATTTACTAGAATATGGGTTAATGTAATTTATAACCTTATTTGACCATATATGTTTTGAAAGGAATATTTCTGTCATTTTCTAAATAAGGTACTTTATGACCTTTTCGACCAAATTAAGGTAAGAATGTCTTTTTTTAACTTATACAGTGGGTTCAGCTATTTTTCACCGTTATAACATTGTCGAAGCTTCCCATAAAAGATTATAAGAATATTTTCATAGTAATTTTTTTATTTTATAATTATATGACTTTTAAAAGCTTTCAAAATAGAAAGTGATATTTCTCTAAAAAAAATTTGATTTCATCTATGTCAACATATTTTGATGGATTGAAAGTTTGTTTGAAGTTGATTTATTATGATACAAATCTTCCATATTGTATTGAAGGTTTTGTGATATGTTTGACTGTGGATGTGATATTTTTACACCATTCATGGTATATGGATAAAGTATTGACATTTCGTATGCTAGTTTTAATAAAAATGTTTATGTTATGTTTAAACCATTTCATATGAGGAATGCATTGGACTTATTAAGTGATTGGTGGATTCCTCTATATCTCCTCAATACATTAGTAGGTCTCATGATACAAACTAGTGTCTTGGCACAAGCCTTTGAAAAAATCTTATTTGTAGTCTTGGCATAAGGACTTGAGTATGTAGTTATGAAGTCTGGCATTATGCATTCCATCATTATGAAATTGGCTATTGATATTGTATGTGATTATTTTACTAGTAGAATATCCATGTGAATAAGTAAATAGAATTATTTGATTTATATTTTCCATATTATTCTGAAGTTTATGTTTAAAAGGCTTATGTTTTAGTCTTATGCATTTATTAAAATGTTAATGCTTAATTATGAAAGTTTTAACTATATTGTTATACTTAATGAGCATCTGAGCTCGCCCCTTTCTATGTTTTATTTTTCCCAGGATGCGAAGATGTATATTATTACTGACCTGCAGGGATATTCTAGGGGATATGAATGTGTTCAATGGAGACAATGTTGTTGTTGTTTTTCATTTTATAATGTAATGTAAAATTTATGAATGTATCTAGTACTTCCAAGGCTACTAAACTGATCGGTATTTCGGGATTTGATCCATTGTGATCATGTCAATGTTATTTAATAATGCAAAAACTCTGGTTAACTGGGGTCAGAGCATTACAAAGGTGCCTTATGGATTGAAGAACCCACCAGTGTATATACAACAGGATAAACATATCTTGAATTGAATGTCAGGTGAAGCAATCATATCAAATCCTATGAGATGGCTTGAGTATCTCAAGGGTAGTAGAGTGGAGTCACAACGTCTAGACAAAAAAGAAAAGTAGTAGGGTTAATCATTTTAAGTAGTAAGGACAAAACAATTATTTTCCCTCTAAATTCTGGGTCGCACAGTTTTGCCACACGGTTGGCCAAACCATGAGCCAACTATGAACCCTTCACTATCTCCAAACCCCCCACACATGGTCCTGGAACACTATTAAAGAAATTTTGTTATAATGGTGTGTTTTCCATCTACTAAAAACTGTAGGTGTTTCGAATAGGCATGTGTCCAGACTTGCATGGTTTTTTAAACCCATGTAGTGTTGAATAATGGGTTGGACCACCTTGCATGGTTTACTCAAACCATGTTTCATGGGAAAGAGGGTTTTTACTAACCATGTGGCTTAGATTACTTATAAAAAAACCCAAGATCTGAGCCCCATACAATCCTGAGACACCCATGTTTCCTTCATAGCCTCACTAGTCACTGACATTACGTCAAAACAAAGTAATTAACCAAAAAATAAAAGTTCTCATACCTCATAGAAAATATGTGATATTACAAATTATATATTTATAGTTCATTAATATATTTATAATAAACATATTTTTATAATATAATAGGTTTATATGTGTATTAATTAGTTCTATACTTATGGTAAGAGATTTCAATCTAGCTTTCATTTTTTGGGAAGACACATACTGAATTCACCATGTGCATCTTTTATTTGTTGTATATATTCCCCATAAATGTCTTTTATGTTGATCCTACTTAAAATTATGGGTCTTTACATATCTATTTTATGATCTCTCTTTCATGGGGCTTATGATTAAAATTTACCAATGTGGTAATTTTTTTACGATACAATCTCATTTTTATCAAGATTGTTTATGTATATACTTCAGGTGATGAAATATTATGATATATCACTCAAGAAACTCATGGATTTTCTTATCAAATGGTTATTTATTTAGAATTAATTTTTTCCTTTAATATTTTTCTCTTTATGTACTCAAGAATACAAGGGAATGTTTTTAATGAAAAATTAATTTATTTCTCTCTTTGGTAGAAAAATTGTTCTTCTTCAATATCCATGTTTTCTAAAAATGTTTTCAAACATATTTTAATCTTTCTATGTGACTTTATAAATTCATTTTTATCCTTGTTTTAATTTTAAAAAAAATTAAAAGGATTCTTCAAGTTGTTTTCAAAATAATAACCATTTTTATTTTTCTGAAAATGTAAAAACAATATTTGTTTTAAAATATATGGCATTTCCTATTGTAATGAAAATTAAATGATTTAAATTTTTCTTCATAAGTTTCAATGGTAATTTTCAAATAAAAGGATCTTTGAAATGTATTATTTTTTAAAATAAATCTTTTTTCAAAGTTGAAAGTATATTTTCTTCAAAACAAATGATTTATTTGTTTTTAAGGTGTCCTTTATAATTTTGAAGGTTATTTTCATAGAAAAGTATTTTGAAAATGTTTAATATTTTAATAAAAGTTTTTTCCAAAATGGAAAAAATATTTTTCACAAGAAATGTTTTGAATTATTTTTAAATTATCCTTTATGTGTTTTCAACATTGTTTTCAAATAAAAGGATTTCTGAAATAATTTTTGAATTTATTCTTTCAAATATGTGATTTTCAAAGAAATTTTATTTTCCTCATGAAATGAAACAAGTGGTTTTTATTTAAAAAAAAATTTCCATATAGGTTAAAATCATTTGATGTTAATTAATATTTATTGGTGATATGATCCAATGATACCATCTTTATTATTTTTCTTGATGGTTTATTTTTATAATGAAGATATGATTATATAAACCATTATTTTTACAAAGATTTTTCTAGGATAATTGATAAGATAATTATAAGAGCCATTTCCTTTCTATGGGTTGTGCTATGATTGAATGTTTTATGAAACCCATTTCTCTTAATGGTGTCTAATGTGGTAAATGTTTTATTATCATGTGTAACACCTAAGTATGTTTTTAATTATGTGATAGTGGTTATATTATAACCCAAGAAAGTGATCATATTATAGACAGTGATGCGTGGGACCTATATATACCTCTAATAAATTTGGTAATGATTAATTTTTTATTTTCTCAGAGGGTGCGAAGAGGTTATCCCAAGCCTAAAAATAAGTTTCATAGAATGTAATCCCAATCATAAAAAGAGAGTACATGGGAGGATATCCCAAGACTAAATTAGGTACATGGGTGTTTATCCCAGGCTTAACATGTTATTAATGTCTTATTGGGTGGCCGTGAAATTAGGTTTTCAATGATTATTTATTTTCTTCAATTCTATGTGTTATGACGACGTTCTTCTCTCATGGATAGTTATTTCATTTTGTTTTGATTCATGTCATATGAATTTATAATCATTATTCTATGACACAATATTATGATATTTTATATGTGGAGTATGGTTTTAAAATTTTATTATCATGTTCTCGTACCCTTATCCTCATATTATGCTTACATGTCTCCTTTTTTACTCTTATTGAGAATCTGAGATCACCCTTTCTTATGTTTCTTTTCCATAGGTTATGATGATAAGTATTCTTTTTAATATTTATAATAAAGTATGTAGTTATGAGGAACAAATTGGGAGAAGATATAGAGATCTTATGAACTAGTTGTTTATGTTTCCTAGTTTTCTAAGTCATTTTACCTTTATGATCCTCATACGTATGTTTATGTAATGTAATGAATATTCATCTAAAGATATGTAATATCTATGTATTAAAATCCCAGTATATTATATTCAAAAAATATTAAATTTTAAATTGGTATTATGAGGTTCCTCTTTCTCATGAAAAATAACTTTATATTATATTAAAATTAAGGTTGTTTACATGGGTGTCACTCCCCTCACTTATAAAAGGGAACATCACCTCTTCAATTGTCCATACTCAATGAGCATCTTATCCAAAAAAATATTTGAAGAAAATCACATTAAAAATCTCCACCCCACATCCTAGAGGTTCTGGTCTCTCCAAAAAACTAACCTAATATGGCTTAAGGTGAGTTCCAAATGATGATACTAAGAGAGAGGTAATCAATTTAATTAAGTTATTTCAACTTTATTTCTCCTTCCACATCCTCTAAATATTTTATAACCACCTAAAAATAATTCAATAAGTATCATTATTATACATAAATGTTTTTAAGTTTATAGAACAACCATTTTATATCTCTATTCCATCAAATGAAAATGGCACTCAATCATTTGTGTGGACTATCGCCTCCACAAAGAGATTTATTTCATTTTTCATCACAATCACACATGATTGGTCATATATATGGATTTGATGAATATATATATATATATATATGATAATTATAAAATAATAATTATTCTATAAAGGTAAACTATTATCTAATTTTATTCCCCCCCATCTGTTAGAAAATGGAAATGGCGCTCTTGTGTATGAGTGGAAAACCACCTCCACAAAGCTGTAACACCCCGGGTAAATAAAGAATATGACATTTTTATATTTATCCATATTTTTTAATAAAATATTAATATTACTTTAAAGGGGATGCTATGCTCGATGGCGTACCCAACACGCAACAAAGAGTTTCTTGGGAATCTTACGTTGCACTCTAATAATAAAATAATATTATTTTAAATAGTAGTTAACGCCTAGCCGTTGTAATGGCGGGAATGAACAGAACTAACTACAAAATGATTATATATGTTTGTCAAATATTATTACTTTTTACAATAAATGTTAGAGGACTAAAAATGCAAATGAATCCAATTTTAAGCGTAAACATTCTAATACTGTTTAAAAGGTCGATTAACCGCCTTTTGATGGAGAAACTCTTGTAAATACACTTTTTGACAATTGTATGTGTTATATTTGAATACATAAAATTCTTCTCTAGAATCGGGGCATCAAAATTTACTTTCTGTAAATTTTTGGTATTTTTCCGAAAAAGTTCAATTTTTAATGAATAGTGAAAAATGTTGTATTTTAATTCGAAACCTCTTTTAATATAATTTATTTATATGATTAGATTATATTTTGAATTGGTTTTAAAGTGAAATTAGAATATATTTTTACCATTTAATCCAATAGTGGTCGTTGGAATTAATTTCACTTTGAAATCTGACTTAAACTAGTGTCAATCTTTTGATACATTTTGTTTCATAAAAACACACTATTTGTTTTGACAGCGGTAATTAATTATTAAATTAATTAATGAAAATTATATGTTTTTAATTTTGTAAAATAGACATCATTTTTGAATTCGGAATATCAAATATAGCTTAGGGTGAACTTTTGGTAATTTTCAGAAAAACGTCAATTTTTTATGAATAGTGAAACCCCTAAGTGGTACTTATAAAAACTGATTTTTCCGTTTAAATGAAATTTTTCCACCTTTGTGTTGTGAATTTAAAAAATCCGACATACATGGTTGTCATTAAGATGTAAAATTTGGTTCAATGAGATTAAAATAATTTTTTGGTGAATAGTAACTTATTAAGTTTTTAATCGTGATTAGAGGTAATTAGGGTAGTTTAAGGTAAGAATAATGTTTTAATAAAATGAAATGACCTATACACATGTCCTAACCTCATTGGATGTGTCATGGCCGACCAAGAAAATCCATGGGTCAACTTGGGGACCCCATAAAGCCACTTTGGTTGGAAAATGACATAAATACCTTTTTATTTAATGTTAAAGTAAAAATGAGACAAACATGAAAGGTTTTACTAAACCAATTTGTACATGGGGTTATACATGTCATAATTTTGACTATAAATATTCATTGGAAAGATAAAAAGATTTCCTACATTATAGTAGTTTTTATATATTTTTCAGACATTAAATAAATCAAATTATTTATGACATCATGATGATGCAACGATAACCTCATTATTTAACGATTTAAATAAAATGGAATGATAATGTAATCTCTGAGACCTAAACATGTCCAAAACCTAGTGTATGAGTGTATTTCTAACTCTTATCACCTTATACTAGAATCACATAAATGTGGGACCATTAAAATCCGAAACTCATTCTAAAATAAAGTAACATTTCTTTACTTTCCAAGAGTGCCCCTCCTCTCCTCTTATAAAAGGCCCCCACCTATACCTCCTTACCCACACATCCAAAGCCTTTGGCTCGACCAACCCCTGCCCATTTTGTCTCTCCACATCCCTCTATAACTCCTTGAAGCCTCAATTTGGGTAGAAGTCTTCCCAAGGAATCCTTTGAGCGCAAACCAAAGGGAGTTACCTGATTTTAAGGTAATATCTTCACATGTGTCCTTTTGTTTTATTTTGCTTCTCCAACCCCCTAAACTCTTTTTATTCTTTTCTTTTGTAACAACTCCAGTATCTTCAATATACTAGTATGTTGTTATAATAAGTTTTCTAGCTACACTTACACACACATTCGTCTAATGGTTAAAGAACATACTGTTTCTGTGGTTGGCGATTTTCTGCCTCACGAAATGATGATTGTTCAATATTCTTTTAACACCTTTAAAGGAGGCCATTATAATGTCACTGTATTTTATATATGATATATATGGTATTTATGTTTACTATATGATTATTTATTTTATATTTAAGCGATACATTTATTCTTTTCATGTTGTGTAAATGCGATAATTTCATATGAGGAAGTGTGGACTACCGCCCCCTCAAGTGATGTGACTCGTACATGCAATACATGGAACATATAAAGAATGAAATTAATGAACATATGTGACCTATATAACATATATATTATACTGTAATTATAATATACATTTATATCATTTATTTTTAATTCCGTTAATATGACAAAGAAAAAATGAAAGTAGCGTTCATGCGTACGTATGACCTACTGTCTCCATGAACGATGCTTTTCGTTTTTTATCTCCGAATGCTATGGAATAGTATAAAATGAATATATACTGGATATATATGATACTTAAAACATAAATACTATTCTGGATATGATTTACCTATAACTAAATGGAAAACTATTTTTCAAACAAGTTCATTTTTGACTCATGTACCAAACATCGGCAAAAACGTCTAATATGAACTAACATTATTAAAAAATTATTATAACATTATAATATGTGATATGAACTGAATAAAAATATTTAAAGGAGGTCCTTAGGCAATTATCAATTGACCAAAGTTTATTATTCAGTAATATAAAGAAACGAACAAGACAAGTTAGACTTGAGGTAAGGAATCATACTCCTCTCTTTCTTTTTAAGTACACTCTTTTATGTCATTCCTTTTAAGATCATTTTTATTATGAATGGGATGTTATTTTATATTACTCCTACTATACTTCTTATTTTCATATGGTGAGAGACCCTATTTTCTCTCATCAATCCATTTTGGAAGTTTTGAGTGGCGCCGTTAGGCTACCGAATTTTCGTAAGAGATCTAACCTCTCTCTTTTATTTAAGTACTCTCATTTATGTCACTTCTTTTAAGCTCTTCTTTGTTATTATAAGGGATGTTCATTTATTTTAATATTTCTGGAAATTTTATTTTAATATGATGAGATACTCTATTATATCTCATCAATCCATTTTTTGGATGTTTTAAGTGGCGCCATTAGGCTGCCGAGTTTTCGTATGGGATTTTCCATCTCACTTTTATTCCCGTGAGATTTATGCTACATTTTCCACCATTGCCTTTGAGTGGTGTATGTACTTCCCATTATTATACTCTTTGTGTAATATAATTTATGGGTACTTACATGTTCTTTTTATGACCCTTCTTTAATGGGGTGTACGTCTCGAAAGTTACCTAAGTCGGTAAGGAAACCTTTCACCCTCCTCTTTTTAAAAGACTTCTTTTGGTATGTATTTTAATTCACATACTATTATGTTGGGATATGTTCTTCTATATCCTTATTGATGTAAATTTTATGTCCAAGTGATGAGATGCCCTTTTTATCTCTCATTAACTCATTTTCTGAATTTTGAAGTGATGTCGTTAGGCTGTCGAATTTTACCAAGGGAACTTTTTAACCCAATTTCGATTTCTTTGGTTTCAACATGTAGTTATTGAATATGTCATCCTTTTAATATGTGTGAATGACCTTTTATTGTTTTACACTTAATATCCACTTATATTGGGTGTATTTATATTTGTCACGCATAATTTAGAGATTGATTTATCCTTAATTTAAGGATAGCTTCTTTATAAGGGATTTCATCACATTTGACATTTCTATTGAGACTTCATTGTTGTTATGCACCAATTCACTCTTATATAGTGTATATACTGTCTTTTGGAATATTATATCATGAATCCATTTATTCTCATGATATTATAAAGTTCTGACTAAATGTTATTCCTCAATTATTGTATTCAAGTGTCTCTAATTTTGGTAAAACCCCTTTAACCAAAATATCGCTTTAAATGTTTTAATTATTTGATCTTATTAATATCCATGTTTTCAAAATGGTTTTAAGGATTTATTTATATGTATATTAATTGTTCAAAATTTTAAAAGCTTCAAGGTGGTATGGGACACTTTGATTCAAAAATCTCTTTATTAAATGTTTTAAATGGTTTTGGAAATGGTTTGTTTTTGAATGGATTCATTATTTCAATATACTAAAATGCTATATTGTGATTGAAATGTGGAAATGTTATGTTTCCTTTATACATGTTTTATGTGATACGTTTATTTTTTGGTTCTTGGGAATTGTTATGAAAACGGGTTGTTCCATGATAAACTAAGGGCGAGTGAGCCCGATAAAGCTCTCCAATGCATTGGGTAACGCGAAGGAGTGAAACGTTAAGGTTTCTCCAAAGATATTTAGGGAATATACTGTCGTGGGTATTCTAAATGTAACCAAGATGGTTACTCCCTATGTAAGAATGTTATGAATGCCTCAAGGTACCTTTTATGTCTTATGATTTCTATGAGTTATTCATGATTTGATGAGGTATGTTAAAGTGCCTACGTTTTATGGGTAAAGTATGATTTAATTCTTATATATATATGAAGTCATGTTTCCTTTCCATATTTTTATAACCCTTACTGAGCTTTTTATGCTCATCCAAAGTATTTTTGAAATGTTTTTCACAGGTCAAGGGAAAGGTACATGTTATGATGATAGTGTCAAGGAAGTGTTAAGAAAGAATCCATGCTTTATTTTTAAATATGTTTCTGTTGATGGGAAAAAATGAATACTATATTTCATGTAACCACTTTGTTTAAATGTGGAATGTAATGCAAGTTTTATGATCTAATTATCTAAAACTCTAAACCTGAAAAGATCCTCAATGTGTAATTTTGTAATAACTAAAGATTAACTAAGGTTTAAGGATGGGGCCTTATAGTTGGTATCAAAGTTCGATTTAGATAACTTTAGAGGTTAGGGTATCCTCTATGCATAAGTGACATTACCATAATGGTTAGGATTTCAGAAGGAGTCATGGTTTTAGATAAATTGAATGAGTAAGTATATCTTAGTGTTTACCTTCCTCATTAGTACATGATGGTTTTGTTGATATACTCACACTGAAATTTCTATTTTTAGTGAATGGATGGATATAGTAGGCACCAAAGAGACAACAGGTTTGATGGAAACTGTGGTGGTTCTCTGATGAAGATACTAGATAAAATGGGGGATTCAATGTGGAAACTCATGGTTGTTCTAAACCAACTATCAAGGAGTCATGATCAACCACTTGAACCTTGGTATGATCTGTAATGCATCATGTATGAGATGACCAATCGATGTGGAAGTTCAGGTAATAATTATAAAGGTAACTATTAGAGTTTATATGATCCTTACTTTTGAGGTAATTATGGGTTATTATATGTTATGATGGAAAATGAAAGGCATGAGAAAAACTTGAGGTTAAAATATATTATGATCATCTTTGAATATTTTATCTCGTTTTGGGGAATGTTTTAAGAATTATATAGTTTTGGAAAAAGGAAAACATGCAGATCGTGTGACAACCCGTCGCGTCGGACAAAGATGCGGGAATCGAACCCACAACCAAAGTGGGACTGGTATTTATCACCTACCACTGGACTACGTGAAGTCCCTGGTTAGTTTGACTAATTCTTTTTAGTTAGATGATTTTAAGAATCAAGAGAAAGTTTATTTTGGGTTATCTATTGAAATGATTAACCTACCATGGAGGATATGTGATTAGGTTAATTACTTTTCAATACGAGACTTTAAGAGAAACTGATGTTATTTGAAGATAAAAGTTAATTTGTACCTTGGAAGACTTTGTGATTAAATCCTTCAAATATTTGGGTTTTAATCTTATTTTGGTTTACTTTGAAGAATTTTATGGACAAATTGCTTATCGAATGGTCCTCATTGAACTTTGGGTTATGTTGGACAAATTTTGGAGATTAAGAATAGATTTTATTTTTATAAAGGGTTATCCTTTTCTGGATTATCTGATCTTGTACTAACCTTTTTGGTTTCGGTTTTGGTTAAAGTCTAAAGACATGGGAAGTATATAGTTCTCTTTTGTGGATTAAGTGATTCTCTATAAGTTTATTATAGTACTCTTAATGTGAATAAGTCTTCCTAAATACTCATCTTTTGAAGAAAATATGAGTTTCTGTAAGGAATCTAATAAAAGTTGAAAGTCAACATGATAAGTGATTATGTTTCCTTATGAATAAATTCCTCAATAAAAAGTAACTTAAAACAAAAATTTTGTCTATTAACCTTTCCTACTGGGAAATCGAATACCATTTAACTCATCACATGTTTGTGATTTTCTTGTGGTTAACTTTCTCCTAAACATGTTTTCTATCACTCTCCATCAGAACATGACCCTATGTTTTCTCCTCTATGTCCATGTTTTCCTACATGGAATCCTAGTATGGGTTAACTCGGGTGACCTATGTACTTATCTTTCTTTATTTTAAAGTGATTGTTTTACCGACTCTTGTTCCAATGTGGGACTTTCAAGGATGTTTCCAAGCTCAATTTTAAAATTGCGAGGACCCAATTCCCAAAAGGGAGGAAGGATGTAACACCCCAGGTAAATAAAGAATATGACATTTTTATATTTATCCATATTTTTTAATAAAATATTAATATTACTTTAAAGGGGATGCTATCCTCGATGGCGTACCCAACACGCAACAACGAGTTTCTTGGGAATCTTACGTTGCACTCTAATAATAAAATAATATTATTTTAAATAGTAGTTAACGCCTAGTCGTTGTAATGGCGGGAATGAACAGAACTAACTACAAAAATGATTATATATGTTTGTCAAATATTTTTACATTTTACAATAAATTTTAGAGGATTAAAAATGCAAATGAATCAAATTTTAAGCGTAAACATTATAATATTCTTTAAAAGGTCGATTAACCGCCTTTTGATGGAGAACCTCTTTTAAATCCACTTTTTTGACAATTTTATGTGTTATATTTGACTAAAAAAATTAGTCTTTAGAATCGGGACATCAAAATTTACTTTGTGTAAATTTTTGGTATTTTTCCGAAAAAGTTCAATTTTTAATGAATAGTGAAAAATGTTGTATTTTAATTCAAAACCTATTTTAATCTAATTTATTTATATGATTAGATTATCTTTTGAATTGTTTTTAATGTGAAATTAGAATATATTTTTACCATTTAATCCAATAGTGGTCGTTGGAATTAATTTCACTTTGAAATCGGACTTAAACTAGTGTCAATCTTTTGATACATTTTGTTTCATAAAAACACGCTATTTGTTTTGACAACGGGAATTAATTATTAAATTAATTAATGAAAATTATATGTTTTGAATTTTTTAAAATAGACATCATTTTTGAATTCGGAATATCAAATATAGCTTAGGGTGAACTTTTGGTAATTTTCTGAAAAACTTCAATTTTTTATGAATAGTGAAACCACTAAGTGGTACTTATAAAAACTGATTTTTCCGTTTAAATGAAATTTTGCCACATTTGTGTTTTGAATTTCAAAAATCCGACATACATGGTGGTCATTAAGATGTAAAATGTGGTTCAATAAGATTAAAATAATTGTTTGGTGAATAGTAACTTATTAAGTTTTTAATCGCGATTAGAGGTAATTAATGTAGTTTAAGGTAAGAATAATGTTTTAATAAAATGAAATGACCTAGACACATGTCCTAACCTTATTGGATGTGTCATGGAAGACCAAGAAAATCCATGGGTCAACTTGGGGACACCATGGAGCCACTTTGGTTGGAAAATGACATAAATACCTTTTTATTTAATGTTAAAGTAAAAATGAGACAAACATGAAATGTTATACTAAACCAATTTTTACATGGGGTTATACAGGTCATAATTTTGACTATAAATATTAATTGGAAAGATAAAAATATTTAATACATCATAGTAGTTTTTTTATAATTTTTAGAAATTAAATAAATTAAATTATTTATGACATCATGATGATGCAGCGATGACCTCATTATTTAACGATTTAAATAAAATGGAATGATAATGTAAAATTTTAGACTTAAACATGTCCAAAACCTATTGGATGAGTGGATTTCAACCTCTTATCACCTTATCCTCAAAACACATCAATGTGGGACCATTAAAATCCGAAACGCATTCTAAAATAAAGTAACATTTCTTTACATTCCAAGAGTGCCCCTCCTCTCCTCTTATAAAAGGCCCCCACCTCTACCTCCTTACCCACACATCCAAGGCCTTTGGCTCGGCCAACCCCTGCCCATTTTGTCTCTCCACGTCCCTATATAACTCCTTGATGCCTCACTTTGGGCATAAGTCTTCCCAAGGAAGCCTTTGAGCTCAAACCAAAGGGAGTTACCTGATTTTAAGGTAATGTCTTCACTTGTGTCCTTTTGTTTTATTTTTCTTCTCCAACCCTCTAAACTGTTTTTATTCCTTTCTTTTGTAAAAACTCCAGTATCTTCAATATACTAGTATTTTGTTATAATATGTATTCGAGCTACACTTACACAAACCTTCGTCTAATGGTTAAAGAACATACTGTTTCTGTGGTTGGCGATTTTCTGCCTCACGAAACGATGATTGTTCAATATTCTTTTAACACCTTTAAAGGTGTCCATTATGATGTCACTGTATTTTATATATGATATATATGGTATTTATGTTTACTATATGCTGCTTTATTTTATATTTAAACCATACCTTTATTCTTTTCATGTTGTGTAAAAGCGATAATTTCATATGAGGAAGTGTGGACTACCGCCCCCTTAAGTGATGTGACTCGTACATGCAATACATGGAACGTATAAAGAATGAAATTAATGAACATATGTGACTTATATAACATATATATTATACTGGAATTATAATATATATTTATATCATTTATTTAGAATTCCGTTAATATGACAAAGAAAGAATGAAAGTAGCGTTCATGTGTACGTACGACCTACCGTCTCCATAAACGATGATTTTCGTTTTTTATCTCCAAATGCTATGGAATAGTATAAAATGAATATATACTGGATATATATTATATTTAAAACATCAATACTATTCTGTATATGATGTACTTGTAACTACATGGAAAATTATTTTTCAAACAAGTTCATTTTTGACTCATGTACCAAACATCGGCAAAAACGTCTGATATGAACTAACATTATTAAACAATTATTATAACATTATAGTATGTGATATGAACTGAATAATAATCTTTAAAGGAGGTCCATAGTAAATTATAAATTGAACAAAGTTTATTATTCAGGAATATAAAGAAACGAACAAGACAAGTTGGACTTGAGGTAAGGGATCCTACTCCTCTCTTTCTTTTTAAGTACACTCTTTTATGTCATTCCTTTTAAGATCATCTTTATTATGATTGGGATGTTCTTTTATATTACTCCTACTGTAATTTTATGTTCATATGGTGAGAGACCCTATTTTCTCTCATCAATCCATTTTGGAAGTTTTGAGTGGCGCCGTTAGGCTGCCGGATTTTCGTAAGAGATCCAACCTCTCTCTTTTTTTAAGTACTCTCATTTATGCTACTTCTTTTAAGCTCCACTTTGTTATTATGGTGGATGTTCTTTTATATTCATCATTCTGAACATTTTATTTTAATATGATGATATACTCTATTTGATCTCATCTATCCATTTTTTGGACGTTTTAAGTGGCGTCGTTAGGCTGCCGAGTTTTCGTATGGGATTTTTCATCTCACTTTTATTCCCGTGAGATTTATGCTACATTTGCCACCATTTACTTTGAGTGGTGTATGTACTTCCCATTATTATACACTTTGTGTAATATAATTTATGGGTACTTACATACTCATTTTATGACTCTTCTTCAATGGGGTGTACGTTTCGAAAGTTACTCAAGTCGGTAAGGGAACCTTTCACCATCCTCTTTTTAAAAGACTTATTTTGTTATGTCTTTTAATTCACATACTATTATGTTGGGATATGTTCTAATATATCCTTATTTATGTAAATTTTATGTCCAAGTGATGAGATTCCCTTTTTATCTCTCATCAACTCATTTTCTGAATTTTGAAGTGATGTCGTTAGGCTGTCGAATTTTACCAAGAGAACTTTTTAACCCAATTTCGATTTCTTTGGGTTCAACATGTAGTTATTGAATATGTCATCCTTTGAATATGTGTGAATGACCTTTTATTTTTTTACACTTAATATCCACTTATATTGGGTGTATTTATATTTGTCACAGATAATTTTGAGATTGATTTATCCTTAATTTAAGGATACCTTCTTTATAAGGGATTTCATCACATTTGACATTTCTATTGAGACTTCATTGTTGTTATGCACCAATTCACTCTTATATGGTGTATATACTTTCCTTTGGAATATTATATCATGAATCCATTTATTCTCATGATATTATAAAGTTCTGACTAAATGTTATTCTGAAATTATTGTATTCAAGTGTCCCTAATTTTGGTAAAACCCCTTTTACCAAAATATCGCTTTAAATGTTTTAATTATTTGTTCTTATTAATATCCATGTTTTCAAAATGGTTTTAAGTATTTATTTATATGGATATTAATGGTTTAAAATTTTAAAAGATTCAAGGTGGTATGGGACACTTTGATTCAAAAATCTCTTTATTAAATTTTTTAAATGGTTTTGGAAATGGTTTCTTTTTGAATGGATTCATTATTTCAATATACTAAAATGTTATATTTTGATTGAAATGTGGAAATGTTATGTTTCCTTTATGCTTGTTTTATGTGATACATTTATGTTATGGTTATTGAGAATTGTTATGAAAACGGGTGGTTCCATGATAAACTAAGGGTGTGTGAGCCCGACATAGCTCTCCAATGCATTGGGTAACGCGAAGGAGTGAAACGTTAAGGTTTCTCCGAAGAGATTTAGGGAATATATTGTGGTGGGTATTCCAAACGTAACCAAGAGGGTTACTCACTATGTAAGAATGTCATGAATTCCTCAAGTTAACTTTTATGTCTTATGATTTATATGATTTATTCATGATTTGATGAGGTATGTTAAAGTGCCTATGTTTTATGGGTAAAGTATGATTTCATTCTTATATATATGTGAACTCATGTTTCGTTTACATATTTTTATAACCCTTACTGAGCTTTTTATGCTCATCCCAAGTTTTTTTGAAATTTGTTTCACAGGTCAAGGGAAATGTACATGATATGATGATTGTGTCAAGGAAGTGTCAAGAAAGAATCCATGCTTTATTTTTAAATATGTTTCCGTTGATGGGAAAAAATGAATACTATCTTTCATGTAACCACTTTGTTTAAATGTGGAATGTAATGCAAGTTTTATGATCTAATTCTATAAAACTATAAACCTGAAAAGATCCTCAATGTGTAATCTTTTAATAACTCAAGATTAAGTAAGGTTTAAGGATGGGGCCTTATAGAAGGGGTGTATTTAATTTTACAACAAAAAATTACAAAGATGGTTATAAAAATGTATATAATAAATAATAATGAAATTTATATCATTATTATTTTTCTAGGACCATTTAAAATTTTCAAATATCAAAACAGTTGAATCAAAACACACATGGAAAATCTAACAGTTAACACCAAAATTTTGATTTTAACAAAGAATTGTTAATAAATTAGTAATGATAAATTATAATTGAATGAAATATAGTAAGGTAAATATAATTATTATTCTATTAAAATATGTAAAATAAATCTAAATTATTTATATATGAGGTTAAAATGCATTCATCCAATTGGGAATCCTAGGTCAGAAGAGTTTTAACTCAAATTCTTTTTAGTGGGTTATATCACTACTTAATAAACTATGTTATGTAAATATTATTTATCTTGTGACATATGATTTTTATATGTCTTATTTAAAAATTTATTATATGGATTTACATTGTTCACAAAATTATTTCATTGATTGATTCTTACTTCAAATGTTACAATCTTTGTAAGGGTTATGTTTCTCAAATTCAGTTTCTCAAGACATGTTTCATTTTGGGCACCATGTTTTCTTTTATATAGTGTAATTGAATGAGATATTACCGAAATATTTATCTTGTGTAAGATAAATGGCTATATTTAATGTGTGTTATATCGATATGCATGCATGAAATGTGATTTCATTCATGCTATTGACTTTAATCGAATGAGTAAATGAATATTAATTATAATAATATTCAAATGGTTAAAATATCATAAATTTATCATTTATTAATAAATTACATGAAATTTAATTCTTGAGTATATTTTTCATTTATGAGATGAATGAAATGGCCATGGAATTTACTCATGTGTTATATACACATGAGTAAATGTAGTAGCAGTCAAAGAGTGTGTTTGGTAGGCTATATATAACTCACAAACATATAATTTCATGTGTAAGTCACTATAAAAAATAGTCAATAGAGGTGGTTTTTATTTATTAGAGGGGGTTATAACACCCTCAAAATATTTTGGCAACAGTTATGTGAAATCATCGCAAAAATATATGCCTAATATTATTAATGGTGGTTTTCATGAAGTGTTAGTGAGCTATAGTGGAAATTAGTGTTAATAATTTATGTGGGGGATTAAAAACCTTCTAGTTAAACTTTTTGTTTAAATTCATGAAGAAAGGATTTTATAAATATTAATGTAAGGGATTTCATCAAACACAACTGAATATAATTAAAAAATTCGTATCTTCATGTCATTTCCATTATGTGATAAGTGAAGTTACTTAATAACAAAAGTTTTTATGAAAAAGTTAGAGATGATTAAATGTCTAAACATGTTTTATGAATAATTAACTTATATAATAAGTTTTGGGAAGAATATTTGGATAAAAGAATTTATCCAGGATAAATGTGTCCATCCTGCTATTTATTAAAAGATATGGGAATATGTTCCTACCACCCATCAAAGTTATATTTTAATACATTATTCTTTTCTAATGAAAATGTTCCAAACACATATAATACCATATATGACATGGAAATAATAGTTTATTTGTCAAATATTCTCACTCAAAAAAATTTATTTACTTACACAAAATATTTTGTGTATCATAGTTATATATAATGAAAATAATATAATGCCTAAGAGGCTAGTGGGAGTATGGTTGAACTTAGAGAAGTTCAAAATTTAACAAATATAGGATATCATAAATCTAATGTTAAAGTTATTTCCAATAAATATTCAAAAAAATTAGTACATGAGATAGTAATTAAAATAAAAAGTGTTATATTTTTTACCTTTTATAATGTAAATATCAATAATTTAAAAAATAAAGGATAACTTTTATCTATTGTTACATTGATTTACAATAAATATTATAAAATATTTAGTACATGTGGTGGTAAATAAAATGAAAAGTGTAAATTTTTTTTGACATTTAGAAAGTGAATATCAATATTTCCTAAATGATTATACCATTAAAAATGAAAATTTAATTACAATTTATTTCCAAAAATAGTTTCGTGTATGGTGGTAAATAGAAATGTAAATAATTACATTAGTTACTATAAAAAAGTGTTTTTCACATTATACTAAATTTTGATGGAATAGGGTTCTAAGGATAATGATGATGATGAAAATAGAAATAAAAATAAGTATACTATATAAGATGAAATTATAACATTTGATGTTTTGAAGTTAAGATGTTTTAATATGTTCAAACATCTGACCTATAGGAAATATGATTTCTAAATATCACCATTATTAAAATTGGATTTATTTATTGTTTTTTTCACTAAATATTTAGTGGGAGTGTTTTATCATAGGGTCACATAGATATGTGATAGGGATTACATATGATGTAATGTGATAATAAAACTCTGGAAGTGTAGAAAGCATAAGGTTTATCTGAAATTTTATCATATATCATATGATAAATTGGTTCTTATGTTGGTTTTGTTAAATATATTTAAAGATTAATAATATTATAAAGTTTCATATTAATAAGAAACCTACATTTTATCATTATTTCACATTGGATACTTAAATTTATATATAGATATAAATTTTGTAAAGTGTAATGATAATCATCCTCTTCAAGTACGGTTTTGACTTATCCTTAAGTGATGTTCATCAAAGAGTATTACAGATTGTGATGAAATGGCAAGGTTAACATTAGTAGTATTCTTGTATAGGAATATATAATATACTCATGATGCCCAAGAAAAAGAATATTATTATTTTTTGGGTTGGATGACCCACAAATTATACCACATGGAGTGTCATACAGATTTCATTGGTATATTAGGGGTGGATATATCATTTCCTTGTCCCTAATATATGAGTTTAGTGAGGTAAATAGCCTTAGAACCTTCATAAGTTTATACCCTACTTATGAAAGTATACATATTTACATAGCTAATATGTGGGGTAGTTGGGTGTGTTTTTGATCATATCATCTGTTAGAGCTTAACCATCATTGTATTTTTCCTTACATATGACGAGTATAACATCATGGCCCCCTATTGAGATGGAATGTGTGAGTCTATGATCACACATAGATATTATATATCTACCAGGATAAGGTACATGTGATGTTCTTGTCCATTTGTGGGAATGTAATGTAATATATTCATTAATCATATCATTTTATACATTGAGATTCGATAATAGATGAGTTCGCTATATGGGATTTACATGCTCTATATACCATGGTCACTCGATGTCTTGGAAAAAGGGAAAACATGATAATGAACATTTTCATATCATAAATAATTTTGGTATAGAGACACAAATGTTTGATAAATACCATTCCAGATCCTTTTATATCTTGAGTGGCATTGATTATTTTCTATTGGATCCATTTTTCTTGCATATATAGATCTAAATACTCATATTTGTTTTCAACATAGTAAAGGATACTGGGGTTACAATTTTTGGTTGAATAAATAGGGATTTATTTTTACTCAGAGATATAAATTAAAATTATTTATGATTTAATCTAAAAGTATTTTGGATGGGTATTCAAAAGGTATTACATAGTATGTGATGCATGGTGAATCTAATGATAGATTTCCAAAAAAATGGAAGATATCCAAAAGAAGTTTTGGATATGGTTTCACAAGATATTTCATATAATGAAAAATATGGTTAAATAATAAAATCCTAATAGGATTTTGTGAAAGTCGGTGATTGGAGAAGATATTCTATAAATCTACGTATTTTATATGGTACGAGGTTATATTGAGTGTTTGGTATATCGATATTCATGAATGAAATGAGATTTAATGAATGATAATACCATTAATTAAATGAGTAACAAAATATTTAGTATATTAATATTAAAATGGTTCAACTCACTTACAACTATCATTTATTAATCATTACATGAAATTTAATATTGGAGTTAAATTTTCATTCATGATATGAATTCGCTGGTCATGGAATTCACTTATGCATTATAAACACATGATTAAATGCGGTAATAGTTTAAGAGTGTGTTCATCATGCTATATATAACTCACTTCCCTTCGATGGAATGTATATGTGTAGCTCACAATTCATGGTTGAAGCTATCCTAAACACATAAATATCTTTATTTTAATTTCATTGCATGTTGAAATTCTAACATGTCATGGGAGAAAAAAGAATTATGCATGTATAACATCCAATTTATATTATCCCATGGATACAATATAATGGTGGGATTGTTTTTCCACTCATTGATCTTCATAAAACCATATGATGATTATTGTGTAATAGATTTTCTTCAGGGTAACATATTCCATGTTTATATTTTTTATTTATTTCAATTTTTTCAAATATTTCATATTATCTTTCATGGTGATCCTTGGACAAGGGTTTTTAATCACTTTCACTTGATTTGATAATTTTTATTAGACTCATTTATCACCTAACATTAATTATTGTTCCATTGAAATATTCTATTATGATTACTTTTTATTAATGATAAATAAACATTCCTCTGAAGTACTCCCTTTCAAAGGGTTTTGATTAAAAAGTTCCCAAATCTATAGGGGTTTATTTTACAATATCACTTTTTCATTAGGATTGTTTATGTTTCAATTTACATTAGTAATATTATATGAAATTACTCATATAAACTGAACCTATATTTATTTTATCTAGTTTTTTCATTTTTTTCAAGTATTACATCCATTTTCCTCTCTTTGATACTCGAATCAAAAGAAATGAATTATTATAAGAAAATCTAACCTTATTTCTATTTTTTGGTCAAGAATAATTCTCTTCATTTTATATATTAGTTTTTTAGTTTAAAATTAGTTCTTTTATGTACAAAAAATTCAAAACATAAATTTTTTCAAAGTCTTACTTTACTTTCAAAATATTAAAAGATAGTTTTTTATGTTTTTCTTATAAGTCATTTTTTACTTTATTAACAAAAGTTCTAAAATAGTATCTCATTAAAAAAAATCCAGATGAACAAATTTTTAAAACATTGTAACCATTCATTATTATCTTTCTTACATTGCATGTTTTGATGGTTTTTTAATGTAATATCTATTACTAGTATTCAATTAATTTTTTGTTTTTATATTAAAAAAAAGGATATTCTTTTACTAAATGTATTGAAAATTGAGTTCATTTGTAAAAATATTTTTATCTTATAATATATATTTACTTAATCAATAATAGATTCTTTTTTAGATACCAATATTATAATTTATTTTAGAAAAAATATTTTAAGAGTATCCTTAACATCTCATACTAATTTTTTTGGAAGTTATTTGTAAATTCATTTTAGAAATAAAGTTAGAAAATCTTTAAGAAAATTATTTTAGTAGTTTAACTTCCATTTTCATCTATATTTATAAAATATCTCTCTCTTATATATTAATTTTGATCTTCAAACTCCAAATTCACTTTTGATATAAATGTTTGGTACGATTGAATCTTTTTTATCAACCAATTAAGTTATTATTTTCATCTTATGTGATGCAATATGAAAAATTTATGTAACCCATTTTATTTCCATGGTATTTTCATCTATGTCAACTTCCTTTATTATTTATTATGAACTAATGGGTATGTGTTCTAATAATACCATACATCTATATTATTGAGAAAGATTATTATGATATTTTAAGAAATTTTTATGTAACCTATTTCATTCCCATGGTTTAATTAAGCAATGAAGGAATGAAGAATATAATTATGATCTTATGGTGAAAATATATATGGTTTTAATTATATAACTAGTAGTACTCGTATTATAAATCCCTATAATGCATTGTGTAAATATTTATATTTCATAAGATAATATGTAATAGAATGGGGAGTTAACCAAATCCACTTTTAGACTCTATCCACCATGGTTTATAAGGGACTGGGGAGTGAACCCAATCCTCAAAGTGACTCTTTCCACTATGTCAAGATGGTTTGGGAAGTGATTCATGATAAAGGAAACTATTATATATTATTATTTGTGTTATACACTCTTATTCCATATTCTTATGATTGTAATATGATCTCATAGACCATGATTGATTATTAATTAAATCATACTCTTATGACTCGTACCTTTTTATGAAAAAAATTTATACCATGACTCGTGATTTATTATATATGACTTATTATGTATTATTTTTGTAAGTTATCATCTTATTCTCATACCATAATGATTATCTTTTTCTAAATTATTATCATTTATTTATACATCTTATTTATCATTACTAATCATTTAAACCGGCCCTTATTATGTTTCTATTTCCCCAAGTTATAAATAAGTTTATTAAATATGGTATGTTTAGTAGAATCTCATGTGTGGAGAATTTTTTGGTTATTTTGAATACTTTATTTGGAAAATAAGAAGTTCTCGTTATAGTGAAAACATTTCCTAGTCACGAAATATATGGGGGTTTTATGTAATTTTTTTCCACAAATCTATTAAACTCTAGACCTAAAAGGTCAAAGGTATGTAAGTGGTAGAAGTTTTTTCTATTGAAATTGTTATTATGGATGTTTTATATTGGATCACTTCAACTGGAATTTAATATAGTATGTAACAAGTGTATTTTTTGCACCGAATCTTGTTTTATGGGTATAGGGCATCATATATTCTATCATGGTAGGTTTTATATAGTTTTAGAGGTTAGGATGTTATAAAATGAGAATATTTTAATATTTTTAGGTACCATAATTGGTTAATAGGTTTAATGTTGATCATGAGTTTAATGGAAAATATACCATTTTGAGGTTTTCTATTATGTGATTGTAAGGCAACTAATGATATTTTGGGACATGTTTATTGTATTTAAAAGAAAATTCATGATTTTAATTATGAGGTAATTATGAATATAATCTTATTATATTTTTTGAAGTATATTTTTTATAGTATGGATGACCATGGTTTTAAAAATTGAATTAGTTCTTAGATTGTAAAAGTTATTTTAGAATAGTTTCACTATAATTTTGGGAACAATATAATATTAAGGTGAATGGAAAATTATTGGCTAGTGTGGTATTTTATATCAAATTAGTAGATATTATTTGAGGAAAATATTTTGAGTTAACTTTTGGAAGAATATGTGATTTTATTATGGTTTTATGTCATTGGGACTAGGCTATTTTATAAAAAGATCAATATATTTTGTATAATATATAATTAGGATATATAAATATTATATATCTGACATTTTTAGTGATTAAGGTTGTTTATAGGTAAAATTTAAGTTAGTTTTGTAAAATCATGTGATTGAAATAGTCTTATTTTTTATTTCAAAATTTTCCAATCATATTTTGGAAAAAAATTTCGTTTTTCATCTGTGGAATGATTTAAGTTGAAAATTATTTTTTATTATAATGGTTTTAAAAAAATCATTAATTTTTCATATGATGTTTTTTAAATATTTCATCGGGTGTTATCTTTACTTATGCTAACCATTTTTTCATTTTAGTAAATAGCTCATGATTGGAGGAATAAATTGGAATCCCTTTTATGTATATTATTATCCATTAAAAGTTAATTTTAGTGCTTAATTTTTGAAAGAATATTCATCGTATTTATAATTTTGAATATCAGATGAAGTAGAGGTAGAAAATATTTCAAAAGAAGACTAGTGGTTCAAATTGAGATTAAGGAATGGAAAGAAATCAAACAAGTATATTTTCTCATATTCTATAACTTGATGTTAAAAAAATCCCCAACTAAATTAATAGGAAAATAGATCTATCAAATATTATATGGAATATATCATTCAGCTATCAAGATATGCTTTTGGAAATGCATTTAAAATTATGATTCTTATAATGTTTCATATTCATTTTTGGAAATATAAAATTATGAAATAATAATTTTACTAATATTAACTTGTAAATTACTTATCATAAGAAAATATAAATTTAAGATTATACCTATATCAAGATATATTAATATTTGTAAGAAAAAAATAAAAAAATCAATGGTGAAATTTATTTAAGGGGGAGAATATAATACTATGAGATTTTAGTATGTGTCCTTACTTTAAATAAATTTGATATGTTTTATAGCTTGTGGTGCACAAAAACTGAAAAAGTTAGTGATTGGTAATTTATTAAAATAAAAAATTAATTAAATTTTTATGTAATTAAAAACTAATAAATAAATAACTTAGTAAAATAAAATGAGTCAGATTCACCTATGAAAATACAATTGATTCCAAATATACTGTTTTGAACTAGTTTTTTAAATTATGAATTTTAATTTAATTTAATCATTTTGAGGAATGATATCTATAAAATTTATTTATAAAATTGAAATAAAAATTAAGAAAACAATTATGTACATTTATTAAATGGCTAATTAATAATAAGTAATTATAGTTAAATAATTCTTGGTTAAACGAAAACATGTTGTTAACAAACATTGTTTTATTATATAAGTTTTATTTGAAAGATAATTTTTCTTAATTATATTATTAAAATTTTCAAAAATTATTATTTATATAATCTTAAAAAATAATTATCATTCAAAATTTTATTATCAAATGGTTAGAAATGAAGAAAACATCATTTTAAGTTAAAAAGATATAATTTTCCAAAAACCATTTTTTTTACAGCAATGTATTATATAATAATAAATCAAATTAATAACTATTTATAATTTTTTTTAATAAATATATTAGATAAAATAAATTAATATCCATATAATATTTTTTAGGAAAGGAAAGGGAATAAAACCCTTTTTATTCTGAAATATATGTTATTCCTAAAAATGGTTTTTACATGTTTTGTGCAGAAATATTAGAATAAATTTTTTTCACCATTGTAAATTAAATATAGTGAAATTTATTTAATATTTGGAATAATAAAATATAAATTTGGTAATAATTTCATTTTCATTTTTTTCATAAAAATAAACTACCACTGTAAATGTTTGTCACCATGATAAAAGTTAATAGTTAAAGGGGTTAAACAAAGGGATAACTCTTTATATATCTAAACAACTTGTTTTTATTTCATTTTATGATTTATATTTAGACCTTATATAATCTCATATTATGAATTTTTCTTATTTTTTCATTCCCATGAAAATTAATTTATATTATTTTAAATTTATGGGTGTTTGTAAGGGGGTCACTCCCCTCACTTATAAAGGGGTAAATACCCTCCTCACTTCTCCACACACTCAAAGAACCTTATCACAAAAAATATTTACAAATTAATATACCAAAACATATAAATACATCCTATATGACCTATTGTATCCAAAATACCAACCTAGTAAGGCTTAATGAGATATTTAATGTAGGATACTCAAGGAAGCAGTAGTCAACTTAACCAAGTTCTTTATAGTTTCTTTCTTCTTCCACCTTATCCAAATATTATATAAACGACTAAAAATAATGTTATAAGTGTAATGTTTATAATTAAGTGTTATTATGTTTATTTAGAAACTATTTTCCTTCTCTATTCGATCAAATGGAAAATGAAAACACTATCCATATATACGTTCGGACTATCACCTCCATGAAGTGATGTGTATCATTTTTCATCATTGTCACACATAGATGGTTTTAGTGATTGATTTAATGAATTTATAATATATTTAACAAATAAATATAATTAATTAAGGATAAAATGTTATCTAATTTCCATATCTCCCATTCATTGGAAAATAGAAACATCGCTCGTGTGTATGTGTTAACTACTGCCTCTACAAAGTGATCTATTTAATTTTTCATCACATCCATACATGGTTAGTTATAAAAATTTATATAATAGATAGATATGATATTTATATAATTATTAATATTATATAACCATTAACATAGTAGAATTACATGAACTATTGAACCAAAACATCCATGGAAAATGTAAAAGTTGACACCCAAATATTAATTTTAAAAAATAATTATTTGTAAATGGGTAGTGATAAACAATATGTGAATGGAATATAGTAAAAAAATATAAATATGGTTCTTATATAATATTTATAATAAATCTAAATTTGTTACATATTATTTTATAATGAATATAATCAAGTGTGAATCGATAGTAAGAATATTCTTAACTCAATTTATTTTGATTGGGTTATATCACTCTTCATTGACTATATTATGCCAATGTTATTTGTTTTATTAATTATGATTATTTTGGTTGTATTAAAACTTTTAAAATGTGTATTCACATTTATTTCAAAAAATATATTCCTTAATTGATTCTTAATTAAAATGTTATGATCATTGTAAGGGATCTTTGACTGAATTTCAATTTTGAGGGATATGTTACATATTAAGAAAAATGTTTTATTTTATATGGTGTACTTACTTAGACTTTGACATATTATATAATGATTAAATTTTATTCAGTATAAATAAATTTTCATTTATTTTTATCTATGTTAAGGGGTTTTTATTCAAAACTTACCAAATCCACAAGGGTATATTTTACAATCTCACTTTTTATTGATATTTCTTATGTTTCAATTTAAATTTGGGAAATCATATGTTCTTAATCTCATAAGCCCCATATATTTTATTCTCAAATAATTATTTATAGGTTTTTTAATTTTTATTCTAATTTTTCCTCTATTTGGTTCTATATTCAACTGAAATAATCCTTATTAGAAAATTATTCCTTATTTTTCCTTTTTTGTTTGAAATCTTTAAATTCTATATCCATATTATTTATTTTATTTAAAAAAATTAATTTATATAATTAATTTTTTTGAAAATTATATTTATATAAAAATTTACATTAATTTATATTTTTAGAAGTATTATTTTTAATAATTTTCATACAATCCATTTTTGACATTCTTAAAAAATGTCTGAAAGGAATAGTATTTATAAAATTTTCACATAAATGGATTTTCCATCATCGTAACCATTTATAAATATTTATCTTTATTCTATATTTTGAAGGTTTTAAAAATTATTATCTATTCCAAGTATTATAAATTGTTACATATGATATGTTTAATATAGTCCAATGTGTAAATAATTTTAAGGGAGATAATGAATAATTTTTTAGGAAATAAGAAGTTCTAAGTGTATTGGGGAAAAATGTCATGGTCAAAAAAGATATGGGTTTTGTTAATTAATTATTTTCCTAATTCTTTAAAAATATAAATCTAAAAGTTATTGGGTATGTATGAGACTTAGTTTTTTTATTTACATTGTGATCATGGATGTTTAATTTTGGGTCACTTCAGTTGGAATCAAACACAGTATGTAAAGAGTATGTTTTTTGTATTGAATTCAAATATAAGTGTTGGAGGTGTCATTATAACTATAAAAAGAATGAAACTAAAATAAATTACATAATTTTTTAAATCCATAAATTATATATAAAAAAACATTTTAATATATTAATAATCTTTAAAATATATTAACAATTATAAAGTGTAAAAAACAATGATAATCAACTTTATAGAGAGTATCCTATTTTGTTTCGAAGTTTAAGTTATTATCTAATTATGAACATGATATGAAATGATGAACTATCATGATAACATTATAATTATATTTCAACCATTTAAATAAATTTTACATAACAAATTGTATTGAAATCAATTTCATATGATAAAAATCATGAAAGCATATAAAGCATGTGTATCATATCTCCCATTTATAATATTTTAAATATGTTTAATTATATTATAAGGTTAATTCCATATTTATACCTAATCAATGTTAAATCAAGGAAATTATACATCTATACCAAATAATAAAGGATAAGATTATAATACTCTACCTCAAATAGAGCTTTTACATAAATGAGGGACCAACAATCAACCACTACCAAACACAAAATGGTTCCCCAAAAAAATCTATACACAATGATCCATAATCAAGATCTATAATAAAAACTATCAAATATGAATCAAGTAACTCTTCCATAGATTTGTGTGAATAAGGAATAGAATAATAACAATGGAAAAAGGAATGGAATTGAGAGAAATATTGAAAAGAGAATCATGGATCAAGAAGTGATCATCTACATGATTTGATTACCTAGGATCAACCACTTATAATAATGATCATTAAGAAATAATAAATTGACTTATAGGGTTTGATAAAATAAGATAGAACCAAATCATATAATCAGATTTCTATTGTTATAACAAAATATAAAATTTAGTGATTTGGAATGGGTCATGTTAATTGTCTATGAGTCACACAGTTATCAAAAAATTCCACCCCCTAACTCTACTAATCATTCCATCCAAAAATAGTTATTTTTATGGGTTGTAGGAAAATTATAGGGGTTTATTCAATTCTCCTGAGTCATACACTCCAAGAAATAGAACCAAATGGGGTTGTTCTAACCTAGCATGAGCCATGTATAATCCTCAAGGAGGATTTTCAGAACCTATTAAACCATAGACACAGAAAAAAAGAGAATATTTCACTACTACCACTCTAAACTATAATTATACAATATAACTTTTTACCTATAAAATTGTCCCTACATCCTCCTTATCACCCTAACATATTCAAATGACACCGAGGAAGGTATGAAAATCTAAAAATTAGTTGTGGTTAGGAGCCATGGTAGACCAATAAAACCATTAGAGGCTAAATATTTTTTTATTATTGTTTTTTTATTTAACATTAGTGTTTTATTTAGGTAAGATGTATTTTACATTGGCTGTGGTCTCAAAAAATGATAAATGTAATAGATGTGGATATAATTGATTTTATATATGGTCCTTCATTGGTTAAAACTATGTAATTATATTTACACCTTATATAATCAATTAATTTTCATAGGAACCAAAAAATTTATGTCATGAACTCTTTCACGGAAGCTAGGATATGGTCCTCAATCAGATGACACAATTCATGTTTAGGGAAAAAAGTGTGCATATATATTAAGAAGTTGTGGATGGGATCTCTAGGTTCCAAGTGGACAACCACACAATAAGGTATAGAGATTCTATAAATAAATTCCTATTCTAGTGATGTGATGGTAAGACCCACCCACCAATAATTGGCCATGTGTTTCACCATTACTGGGAAAAGGGTTTTTTGGACTGTAAATCCAATTTTGAGCGATTTTTATGAACTTTTACCCTTGTAAAATAAATTTTAAGGTGAAAACAATATCCAAGAGTGTTTATTATCATAGTCCTTTATTTTAATACTCATGTATCCAAAACAAAACTTTCAAATTAAAATATATAACCCTTTCAAGTTATACTTATATAATGAAATTTTATTCAAGTCCATGAATTTTCCCAGGTCCATATTCCCATGTTTGATCACCTAGGTCACTTTATACACGCTCCCAAACATGTTCCCAGTACAATTTTCTTAGGTACACTCACTCACCCTAGTTCGCCTTTGTAAAATCATCAATCCACTATCCTCGTTCACATAGATCACTTACAGAAACCAATAGTGTGCTCATATTACATAGATAGATGGAACATGCATGAAATGCCTTATTCAACCAACCTTGATACACCCTATTAACCATATTTTAATATAAATAAACCCCATTGGTCTGTATTTTTAAGACATATAAAGAAGTAATTAAAATGGAATCCCAAATTGAAAGAACCAATGCATTCCTAAGTCTCAATCCCCCTTCAGCTAGCTTAATTATGCATAAAACCTATGGTAATTAACCAAATATTTATGTTACTTGTGTTATCCAAAGTGTTAACTAATTAAATATTTTTAAATATAAAACTTTCCTTAATTATATAAAAAGGGGTTAATGACCCCATACCAAATTGTGTACTAGGAAACTGCTCACCCAAGTCATTCCTTAAGGCCTCATTAGGTCGAACCCCTACCTATGCCTCTTCGTTAGGGTAATAACTTCACCCCACTTCTCATTAGGGAGACTAATAAATAATATCATATACATAATTGAATTTATGATTATGCATCTATACCTTGGTGAACCACTACCCATACCTAATACTAAGGTGCGATTTCTTCCCAACCTAATGACTAGGGTTACACTTCACCTTCCCCTTCATAATAGGGAAAATCATGTCTTGGGTCCTCCGTTCAAAAGAGACCACTTTTAATAAGAACCCCACTATGGTTATATATTTTTCTTACCTCTCACTAGGACAATTATTCACCCAGATACTCATCCATAATCACAAATCTTACCCATGTATCATACCTGGGAACCTACATATTTATTCCCTCTCTATGACATCCTTAAATGAATGATTATGCAATACACCCCTATGTGCACCATTTTGATCATGTATTCCCTTGAAAAAATTAATTTACTAGGTATTCTGCAAATATTTATAGGACTCTAATGGAAATATTGATCATTTATTCCCTTTATAATGATGTTCCCTATCTTGAGGATACCAGTAAAACCCTATCTGGATCATGCTACTCAACTTAACTGGCCAATGTCCATCACCTAATCAACCTAAGAAATTGCTGGAAACCATTATTACTTTCAATGAGCTGGGGAGAAATATAGGGTATATGAAACATCCTTTCCTATTGTTCCTAGCCACATGTTGAGAAATATATGCATAAGTTGTAACTCCCTCTTCATTGGGCCATATTACTCATGAGTACACTCTTCCTTCCTAATCTCAGTACCAACAAATAGTGAAGAAACACACACACCTCATGGGAATATATACATAGGAATCCCAAATTTCCATTCTTCTTCATATTATCACTTGGGTATCTGATGTATAATACTAAATATCCTTCCTATGAGTCCATATCCCCCATAGCTCAAACCATCCTTCCTTATCCAACCATCAATTTGTGGTAAGTGGAATCACATGTATGCCTCATACTAATTTTAATACCACAACTAGTATATATATGTTAATCCCATGTGAAACTATAAAATCACTCTCATGAGGTCATATCCCCCATTAAATCACCCCTCAAAGCGGCACATTCCCATAATCTAATCATCCTCACAAGGACATATTTCTTATAAATCCAATTATCCACACCAATACATATCCCCTGTGAAACCATACTCAAGGAGGCATATTCCATGATAGATAATCTTTTCTTAATAGTAGATATTCCATATGAGGATTACTTTTTTCACTAGTTCCATTTCTGATGAACTAGATATATTGAAAAGGGTCACTGATGACTAAGTCACATACCAACCATCTTTGGGTACCTTTCTCTAAGTAGTCCATTTAATATGAATCTAAGAAACATAAATTAAACTCTGTGTAATTTTATTTTGGATTGACTAGGATATTTTATATTCCTATCTATGGTTCAATCCCAACACTCATTATAGGTCCTAGATGCATGACCTTAAATGGAACATTACTTTTTCACAGTTATGTGACCATTAAAAGAACCATTATGATAATTGTAATGTGGACTTAAATGGTATGGAATGCATCATTAAATGGTACTAAACTACATGGGTTATGATTCATTTTATAGTGAAATGTAGGAAGCCTCTCTCATGGGCCAGATATTATGTCCACAACACCTAATACATCCCTGGATGATGATAAATTCTAGAGTTCCCAGTTTGGAGGCATTAAACTAAAGAATCATTAGACCATACGAGAAATGTGGAGAACCATGTATATATATTTATATATATCTGTGTGTTTGTGTGTGTGTGTTCACATTTATACATGGTCATAATCGATAACATACATAGTGTTAACTAATCTCACATGGGGATTTGAATAGTATTAACAAATATAAATTAAATCTATAAGATAGTCTAGAAGTGATAAATATTTCCCCCTAAGAGTGTCTGATGAGACCAACATCCCATCCATTAAACTAAAGTAAACTAGAAGTTTCTTTGGAAAATTTCCAGTGTTATCCTGCCTTACTAAATTAAGCTAGAATTTATTCAAAATGAACATGATTTCAATTTAAATTAAAATAAATATGTTCAAATTAACACCACACCATTTAATGAAAAAATAGGTCGTGTCACATTTGCGCATCAAGAACCAAATTTCCCATTAGAAATAAGAACACATGTAGTTTTGTGGGATGTTATAACTACTAATATATATAAATTTCAAGAAATGATCATCAAGGTATAGAGGGCCTTTGTGACAATATTTGGGTAGGAGAAAATGATATCAAAGTGAGATGACTTTATTATGAATATATAAAGGTAGAAATATAAAATTTTAGGACATGAAAAGTAACATATAAATTGATATTATCACCTTATCTACAATAAATCCCCTAATTTCCTGGTGAAAACTAATAAAATTATTTACACAGTATTTTTTATAAATTATTTTAGTTTTAATGTGATTTTTACTTTCGATGTTGATACTGGGAGTATTATTGAGTATCATTCATCATAGATAAGAATGAAGGGATCATTGTATATATATTTTAATGTGATTGATGTGAGGTACTGTGGAATTCATATTGATATAGACTAGAAATGGAAAAAGGTTCCATGTTGATTAAATTTCATTAATAAATAATTTATTTTTCATAAATATGTATTTGTGGTGATTTAATTATATTGAATATATTATATCTTATCTAGTTATAGGTTCGTTTAAAATCAAAATTATAAATTTTACATGACTATATTTTTTATTCATGATTCCATTAATGATATGTGATATGGTTTCTTGTGTAATTATTAAACTATTTTATCTTTTTATGGGTATTTTTTGAGTATATTGATGTGATTGTTGAACTAATAATTTTTTTCCAACATATCCCATATAATTAGGTTTTAATTATGTCAAATACCCTTACATGTGTTATTGATTATTCTTCTTTTAAGTGTGTTCATCCAGTCTTATCTCTATTTTAAGTGTTTCAACTGTTAAAACCCATACATTTGCAATTTTGAGCATTTTGGTTGAAATTTTCCAAAGTCTAGAAAAATAAACCATGTTAATCATTTGGATATGAAAATAAATTATTTCAGGGAATTGCCTTTGTGAAATGCACATAGATCATTCAACTGGATACATGATAAATTTACTACGTAGGTCAACTGGTTATATGAATCAAATACATGGAGTAATTAGCATCATAAATCTGATACATGGTGAAATTTTATACGTGGTTATAATCGGATATGTAATATTTTTCTATGTGATTAAAAAATATTATAAGAATAAATTTTGATATATTCAATTTGGCTATATAGAAAAATTTACTACCTAAAGAAAATTTCCTATGAAAATAAAGCGTATGAGAATTTGGATAAGTAGATAATTATACTATGTGAATCAAATTATATATGTGAATTAAAATATAGAAATCAGATATGTGATTATCTAAAATCTGATACATCATACTGAAACCCTTATTTGTTTTCATTGAAGAACTTGGGTGGGATTTTAATTATATAAAACAATCTTTAAATGTTGGGTTTCCTATTTTAGGGAAAAAATATTATAATAAAACACAATTACTGATAAGGGAAAAAAGTTCAAGGATAATTTATTGGTTGTTATTATTTTTGAGTTATTTCCAATAAAATGTCAATCATTTATAAATTTATATCTATAGATTTTATGGATAAGAGTTTTCTGTTTCAAAGAAAAATTATGTGTGAAAATGTTTACATAGCTTCGAAGTGAATAAGAAATATATTGGGAATAAAGGAAGCACCTAAATACAAGATAAAGATGATATTTATCTCTATATCTCCCCCAAATTTCGTCAATGTTTCTATATTTTACTCAATAATACAAAGGTGTATTATGATATTCAAGTGTTATTTTTCTTTCACATTTACTATTGTTTCAGAAGACTATCTTCATGATGTATTCTCTTAAAATTATCTCTCTTAGATATTTATTTCTTCTATTTGTTTTATTTTACAACTATGAACTACAACTATAAACACTCTTTTTATAATCTCTTTTATTATAAAGGTCCTCTTTAAAAGAACCTAAAGTTTGTTTTTGTATATCCTTTATAGTGCTTGATTGAAAGATTTTGTGTTATTATACCAAGTGTCAAATTCTTTCACTCAGTCATGAAGTCCCTAGAAAAAAGATTTGAATTCCCTAGAAAAATGACTAATCTAGTGGAAATCACTAAACTTGTGGAAAATATTGTTGGTGGAGTGGAATAAGGGATTTTTTCCCCTGAACCACTGTAAATCTCTCTGTCAAATTATTTTCTTTTTTGTGCTTTATTTCAAAAGCTGATTGTGTTTAATAAAATATTATAAGTTAGTTATATATAAAATAGTGTGATTCTCTATGAAAAGAAAATTTCAAGAACTCAATTCACCCCCCTCTTGAATCTTATTGTAGACCTTTCAAGACAATAATTAGAATTAGATATCTTGAATCTTGAGTTCTCGGTTATCCATGGTTGAAGTCTAAAGATCATTTATCAAATGGATGTAATTATTGGTAATATAAAATGTATGTAAATGGTTAGAGATACGTATTTTAATGGTGATAATTATGGCTGCTAGAAGGCATTGATTATTATCTATATAAAGAACCATATTTTGAAGGTTTGTCTCAAAGTCATGAATCCTTATTTAATTCTATAATAAAATCCTAAAATATGGGATGCGGACAACAAAAAATTTAATTATTTAATTTCTAAATAAATGGATACTATTATTTAAGGACTAAGTATAGATGAGTTCAAAAAAGTATATCATTGTCAAAAACCCCATGAAATGTGTACTATTATAGTAGTTTCCTATGAAGTTATAGACAATGTTCAAGCTCTTAGATATAATACTTCCAAACTGATGTTTGATGCATTTAGGATGATAGAAGGGGACAACATCATGAAATTAAATGGAATACTTATAGAGATTATAAATAATGTGGATGCATTAGAAGAACCTACTTTTAATCCATATCAAGTATTAAAATTTCACATAATTGTACCACTAATATATATTTGGATATTGGATGTTATTAGAAACTCTATAGAGGTCATGAATTTTAACATAAAATATCTCATTGGAACTTTGATGATGTATGAGGTAGATATAGAAGATGATCCTAGATAACACAAATTAATTAAGTAGGAGAACAATTATTTTAAATTCCCGACTTCAAAAGATGACATGAAATGAAAATATATTAAAATAGATGAGTCATCTAATAAAGATGCTTCAGAAATATAAACTTCAAACCCTGAGCTTTCTCAATTTTCTAGGATGTTAATGAAGTTCTATAATAAGAGAATATGTTTTAATAAACCCTTCAAAAAGATTAATAAGTCTTATGGTAATTCTTAAGAAGTAACATACTATGAATGAAAAAATATTGGACACATCATTCCATATTGTCGAAAGCTACAAGAAAATAAAAGGCCATAAAAATAACTTCATGAATGTTCAATACAAGGAAAAATCCATGAAAGCCACATGAAGTTCTTAAAAAAATTATAGTGATGTTGCATCTTCGAAATCATAAACTAATTATTCTAATCAAAAATCAAAAATCTGCTTTATGGAACATTCTAAAGAGGTATAATCACATTATTCTTCTAAGCTTGATTCTGAATCTAAAAATGAAAAATGCTCATATGAGGAATTAAATGAATATTGTACCATATTAGAAACTAAGTATAAATCTTTAAAAAAGAAAAAAACACTTAAAAATTCTAATAATGATATCAGAATTTAAAAACAAGACTTAAATAAACAAAATTAATATTTTAAAACTAATAAAAAAATCGTATCTTGTATTGAACATGGAAATAAGATTTAAAAATTGGAAAAATAATTTCATGATTTCAAAAAATTTAAAGTGTTTTTATAAATGGTGAAAATTATTTAAATAAAATTATTGGAAATGATAAATCTCGTAAAAATAAATTTGTAATATTAATCTATGTTAAGAAAAAAAATTATATAATTTTTTTTCCTCATTCCAAAAATAAGAAACCCTCTAAATTACTTATATTCATTGCAGAGAGTTAGGGAATTATGACAACGATTTTAGTTTGAAAAACCATAAATTTTATAGAGTAAAAAATGGTTTTATTTTAAAAAGTTGTTCAAAATCTAGTGTTGATTTTTTTTTATATAGGAAAAATTCATTTTGGTTCCCCAATCCATAATTTCTAACATTGTTGGACCAAATAAAAAATGGAAACCAAAACAATTTATCATTTTATTTTAATTTTTAGGGAAAAAATTCAAGATTATAGATGAAAAATGGTACATCGATAGTGGATGATCAAGGAATATGATAATATATTTATCTAATTTTCAATTCTTATCAAATTTTTATCGAGGTTATGTCACTTTTAGTGACAATGCAAATGGAAAAAATATGGTATTTAGAACAGTTGGGAATACAGGATCAGTACTCATTAATTAAGTTCATTATATATAAGTATTATTTCATAATTTGATAAGTATTTCTAAAAATTTTGAGGAATATTATTTGATATATTTTTTCAAATAACACTAGTTTAGTCTTTAAAGATAAAATTATTAAATTTAAGGCACCTAGAATAGATAATGTTTATACTCAAGATCTTCATTATTTGATTATACAAAAATTAACAGTTTAAATGCCAAAAATGAATCTTGTATTTGGAAAGGAATATTATGACATTTTAATGTCTATTATTTCATTAAATTATCATAAAAAATAGTTTTAAATTTACCTCAAATTAAATTGAATAAAAATAAGATACGTGATGTATTCCAAATGGTTTAGATAAACAAGTTATCTTTTAAACCAATTAAAGAGGGTACTACTTATAGACCCCTAGAAATAATTCATGTATAATTTTTTTCATCAATCTAGAGTTTCAATCTAAATAATGAAATGTAACTTTTCATACTAATTGATTATTTATCTATATTTACTTTTATTTTCATTCTAATTGTTAAGAGTGAATCTTATTCTATTTTTTTATAAGTTTTTTCAAGATGATTCTAAAAAAGAAATATGGAAAAAAAATTATTTAATAAGTGACCATGGATGTGGATTAAAAAATCTTTAGTTCGATTCTTATTCTTCAAAACATGTTATCAAACATACTTTTTATTCCCCCAGGACACCTTAACAAAATGGTATCTTTGAAAGGAAGAATATAACATTGTAAGAAATTTTTAATAAAAAATGTTAGGTGAATAAAACAATCATATTCATTTTGGGGATGAAGTTATAAATACAATATGTTATGTCTTAAATAGAGTTTTAATAAGATATATTTTCAAGAAAACTCCCTATGATCTATGTAATAATATAAATACAAAATTTGGTTATTTTAAAATTTTTAGATTCAAGGTTTTTATTCTAAACACCATGTACTAATCTTGGAAAAATTGATCCAAATTTTTATAAAGGAATATTACTTCACTATTATACTACATCTAAGAAATATAGATCTTTCAATAAAATATCAATGATTATTGAAGTATCAACTCATGTGAAATTCTTTAAAAGTGATCATTTTGATCACAAAATGACTCAAATTGATGATCTATGCTATTATTTTGAGAACATGAGACCTGAACCTTTATTTGAAAGTAAAAAATGGATGAATAGTTGGAACCTAATTTTCCAAAACCAAATACTAAAAGGATAGATACCAATGAAAAAGTAAATTTTTATACCCAAATAGATTTCAACCCTTAAGATCCATCCATTATAAATAGTTATTAGAATCCAAGATAAATGAATTAGGGATCGAATAAGTGTAGAAAATTAGTAGAGATTTCTATATTTCTATGTCAAATAAAACCTAAGACTAGAGAAGAGTCCTTAGCATATGAGATTTGGGTTGTGGAAATGCAAGGGTAATTAAATAAGTTCATGTGGAACAAGGATTGGGAATTAGTTATTAGACTCCCTACCTATCCTTTTATGGGAAAAAATTGTTTTATAAGAGTAAATAGTATGATCATGGTGTGATCACTAGGAATAAGGATAGACTATCAGCTAAATTTTATAATCAAGAAGAAGGTATAGATTATGAAGATAACTTTTCACCTATGGCAAAATTATAATCCATTAGTATAATACTATCCCATTAAACAAATATAAATTTCAAATTAGATCATATGGATGAAAAAATTTCATTACTAAATGGTTTTTTAGGGACTAATTTTTTAATAAACAACCTCATAGTTTTGAAAATTCTAATTTTCCCAAATAATTTTTTGAAATAGCCAAATATATTTATGGAATTAAGAAACCACCTAGGTCTTGGTATGAATTTAAAAGTTTATTTATTTTATAAATTATTTTGTTAGTAGGTAAGGAAGATTATAATCTATTTAATAAAACTTCATCTAATTTTTTTTATAGTTCAGATATATGTTGTTGATCTAATTTAAGGTTCATCAAATAAAAAAATTGTAATGAATTCTAAAAAACTATTGAAAAAATAAGTTTAAATGAGAATAATGGGTGAGATAAATAAATTTATAGAATTTAACATTTATCAAAAAAGACCTTAGGAATGTGTTAGATAAAATAAAATACATACTTGAATTACTTAAAATATTTGGACTTGAAAGTTGTAAATTACACATAACTCTTATGAGTTGTAATGAAAAGCATGATTTGGAAGAAGTTGGGTGACTAGTTAAAAATAAGTATTATAGAGGATTAATTATAAGGTTATCATATTTTTACTTATAGAAGACCATAATTTATGTTTTTGGTATGTATTTGTGCCATATTTCAATAAAATACTATGGATTCTCATTTAAAGGTTTCCAAAAAATTATGGTATTTAAAATTATCAATTTCTATTTCCTTATTCTTTCTAAAAACTTATGATTTTAATTTAACTTCATATTCAGATGCTGAATTTGGTGATTTTAGAATAGATAAGAAGTGTACATTAGGACTCTTCTATTTTCTAGGAAAATCCTTAGTATCATAGTCTAGTAAGAAACAATAATCTATTGAATTATCTATTACTAAAGCATAATACATTTTTACTAGTAGTCATTTTTCACAAGTATTGTAGATAAAACACACCATGATAGATTTTGGATTCAATTATAATCAAGTATCAATTAAATTTGATAACACTAGTGCTATAAATAGTTCAAATAATCCAATAAATCATTCTAGAACTAATAATATTGATCTAAGGCATCATTTGTTAAGAGATCATTTTCAAAAAGGTGATATTTCCCTTGATTTTATATCTACTGAGAATTAGTTAAAATAATTTTTTACTAAACCCCTTGCATAATAATGTTTTTATTTTATTAAAAGATAATCGGGTTTATTTGATTTTAAGTTAATTTAATTTATCTTTTTTTCATAAATTTTCATTTTATTAATAATTTTTTTGATTTGGATTTTTTATGGAAATTAATTCAGGTTATCCTATTTTGTTTTTTTAATGTTTCATATTTTTAGAAATAGAAAAAAAAAGTTATTATTACTAGCCAAAATAAACTCGAAACCAATCGGGAAGTTAATATATTTCATATTCGAGTTTGTGACCTAATTTTTGTTTGGTAACAAACCAATTTTCCTTCATTTAAATATATTTCCCCAAAAGATGAACCATCACCCCCTGACCTCTCATTCTTCTCTCGTCCTCTAGCCAAAATGTCTTCCATGTGAAATTCAAAGCATGGTGATGAGGGGAATTTTGATTCTTCTAAGAAATCTAAATGTAGCACATTGTACAAATTCCACTTTAGGAAGGACATCGATATGGAATGGATAAAATATATGGAGATGATTATGATGTTTTTTATTCAGTTTTAAGGCTATGAATTTGTTTTTCTTTTAGAATAATTCTATTTTTCTATTTTAGGAAGAGTTAAATGAAATTATGATGAATTTTGAGTTCCAGTTCAATCAATCATAGGATATTATCTATTATAAAATTAATGGTATGGATGTGTTATTTTCATCTTCTAAGTTGACTTAGTTTCTTCATTGTCCCTATGAGGTGGAGTGAAATTTTAGTTAGAAACTTCTTGGAATAAGCTTAGTTGGAACAACAAATGTATTTAAGTAATTTTTTGGAACCTATATCTTTGAAAAAAAAAATTAAAAGGATTTAAAAACTGATAGGAAGGTTATATTTTCTTTTGTTCAGCCTTGGATAGCCTAGAAATCCGGTGATATAGAGAATGTTTTTTTCAGTACATTACTCTTTATTTGTTCTGATCAAAAATTTAAAGCTCAATCTTCAAATGTACATGACTCACATTATATATCACTATTTCAAAGAAAATGTAAATCTAAATTATTTTACTTATAGTACGCTGATATCCCCAGTTATAAAAATAAAATAAGTTGATCTTAGTGAGGGAGATGCAGTGAAATGTCATAAAAGTTACACTATGTCTATAATTATTTTAAATACCATAAGGTACATTTGGTAATCTATTTCAAATTCTTTCAAATCTATTGTTCAGGAAGGTGTGGCTCAGGGGGGGATCTAAAAACGCAAAACCTAGAGATTTATCACCTGTAGTGATAGATCCTTTTAGGGAGGTGTAGGAGATATTTCATATGCAATTAGAGTCTTCACTATAAATTATCAGTCCTATTGTAGGTAAACCAGTTTAGAGTCAGGAAATAGAAGCTGTTTAGAGTCAAGCTATTGGTTCTATTAAATCTATTGAATTTAGTCGTCATGTAGAGTACTTTTTTGAGACAATTGTTCTAGTTCCAAAAGGATAGGCAAGTTAACACTCTGTCTATGGTTTCTAATGCTCAAGGAAGATATGAGTTTGTGGTTAAACATTAGAAAGTGGATTCAATTCTTCCAAGATCACATATTGATGAATATAGGGATAGTGATGTAGTTATGGAGACTATTAAACACTCTCATACACCACCTATACAATCACCACCACCTATTGTGTAGGAGGAAATACCCTCAGCATGTAAAATCTTAGATATATCATAAATTAATTGTTTTTTTAGTTGAGATTGATAATCTCAAAGGAGATTATAATGAGTTGAAACCGAAGTTTAATTCTTATTAAGGATAAAATCAAAGAACTAAAGGAGTATTCTTTTTCCAAGGATAATTTTTTGATGTTGGTTGGGTTATTTTATACCCAAACATAGCTAATTAAGAATATCCAATCATTTCCTCCTACATATGAAGAAAGTTCAAGAGTATGTTCAAAAGTGATTGAAGAGATAAAAGATCTTGTAATAAGTTTGAAGGATGGTTTTCCTACTAATTCTATGTTTAACGATATTAGTGTTCTAGTTTCACCTTAGAAATACTCCTGCTAGAATCTTTCAAAGGTGAAATCAGACATGTTTCATGATGTTCATGATTAGATTAAGTATTTTAGGATAGAAATGACAGAAATATTTTACCCATTAAGAAGTTTTTTAATAAGTCAATTTTAATTCTTCAAAAAGTTTCAGCGCTCTTAATATTTCACCTTATCACCTTCTGTTGTTCCATATTTTCAAAGTGGAGTTGATCAAGTGCTGTCAGAATTGAATTTCATATATTCTCAACTCTAGTGTCTTCAGTGTGTTCTAATTACACCAATTATGATTCACGATTTGTAGAAGGTTCTTGTTGGATAATTCCAAGATACTGAATAAGATATTCTGAATTTTTTATAGTACTAATAGAAACTTTAATGAATTGGTGGTCTTTTATAATGAATCTAATGGGAAGCTAGAAGATATTCTGAATGTTTCTAAAGATACTTAAGGTAAGGTTCTTAGATCTCATGGAATTGTATATAGAAAGCATAAATAGTTGTTAATCTTGTTTAACATTTCCTATGCAGAAGTTTAGAGGATGTATTCAGATCACTCAGAGGAGGAGTCAAGTAAAAAATCTATAGAATCTCTATCTATATAAGTATCTTTCATAGGAAAGAAAATGGATGTTTACACACCTCTAAGGCTTGTCCCTATTTTAGTTTCTTTTGTTCCTTCTATGGAACCTATTCCTATCACTACTATTGTTAGTACTATAGTTCCTAAATAATATATATCGTTTTTGTTAAGTAATTACACAAAAGTTTGATTGAGTGACTGGAAATCAGGGATAGAAAGATGTATTTTTTGAATGGTAGAATGATCAGTATAAAGAGTTCATTGGGCCATATTTTGAAGAATCTTTTAAAAGAAATTCTATCTGGTATGCCTAATAGAGACATTTTTTCTTTACTTAATCCTATTACTTTCACTGATCTTTATCTTTTTTATTATTTTCATCTTAATTATTTTATAGGTCTTCTAAAAATGGTTTAGAAATAGTTGAGAAAATTCAACTACAAGTATCTATGATTTTCTTTGTATTATATAAGTATGATATCATAAAAATATATATACATGGGTGTGGATATCTTAATTAATATATGAGGTAAAATTAATCTAGGATCAACCCCACTAGATACCTATAAAGTTTTAAGACAAAAAAATAGTGCTACTTTTGATTCCTTCAGAACCTATCAGAAATAGGAAGTGAAAGTGCATGTTGCCTCAACTGATGAATGGTCTAAAGGAGCCTCATCCAATGAACCTCTAAGGAAATTTCCATTTCATGATATTGAAACTTATGATTTAATTATAGCAAAAGTTAATATATAAGTATTTCTCATCAATAATTTTGAATAGACACAATTCAATTCAGTAATTGGTGGTGAAGAAGGAACTTCAATAGATCTTGGAAAGGTTGTGTTTCATTCTCCAATAGATACTTCAACTGCCTCCTGAACCAAAAATACCTTCAAAATACCTCCACTCATTCCTCCTAATCAATTTAAACCCATCCATAAGATTAGTTCTTATGATTGGAATATTGTATTTGTTTTTATTGGTGTTTAGTGGATGTAATTTTGTATACTTTTTATCATTGATGAAAGAAATATTTATTGTTTTATAATTATTCTCTTAGTGATTATTTTAATTTGATTTTATTAATTTCTTATATTTTTGTTAATTATTTTCTCATTTAATTTTTTTAATCTCCTTATTTTGTCTACTGAATCCCATTCTTTCTGTAATTTCAAATACAGTTTCACCATAATGATCAAATGGTTCATTACCCCAAGTGTTACATTAACTATGTATTTTACTTATCCTTACCATACCATTTTAATGACATAAAAATGGGTAGAAATTAGACATTCTTACCATAAAGTAAATAAAAGGGGGATAATTCGTTAATTAATACAAAGGGGGTAATTTTTTACTAAGGCACAAAACACTACATTTTAAAATCCATTATATTATATTTTTGTGAGAAAACCTATTAAACCTCTTCAACTTTTCATGTTTAATATTTTATGGGTTTTGTGATCATTAAAAGGGGGAGATTATTAGACTACTAATATTTTTCAAACATATACCATGTACTTTAGGTTTTGATGATCTCAAATAACCTTTTATATGTTACTAATGGTTATGTTTTTAAGTGTATTCATCATGTTTTGTCTCTATTTTAAGTGTTTTAGATCTTAAAATCTTTATATCTGTAATTATGATCAGTTTTTATGAAATTTACCTAATTCTATAAAAAATATAAATCTAATACATTTAGATACATCAATTGGATACTCCATGGAATCACCTATGTGAAATCCACCTACGTCATTCAAACAACTACATGAGAAATCTGTCAAATGAATCGGTTACATGGATTAATCGTCTATGTGAATTAGATATGTGGTGAAATCATCTATACGGTTCTAATCGGTTATGTAGAATTTGGATACATGAGAAAAAATATTATGTGAATCAATTTGGCCATATCTAATTCAGCAAAATGGAAAAATTGGATATGTAAAAAAAATTCCTACATGAACAAGGCCTATGTGAATTCGGTTATGTCGGTAATTATTACATGTGGATCAAATTGTCTACATGAATTAAATTGAAGAAATTGGATACATGATGATCTGAAATAAACTATGTTGTGTTGTAACCTATATTTATTATTGTTAAAGCACTTGAGTGACATTTTAATTCTACCCTAAAATTGTTAATTATTGGATTACTTATTTATGGTAAAAAATGATTATAATAAAAGAAAATTGCTATAAAAGGAAATAAGTAAAATGATAATTTGTTAGTATTTACTATTTCCAAGTAATTTTTTATAAGAAGTACATTAGTTTCAAAATTGACAGTAATGAATTTTATGGATATGTTTAGTGAATTTAAAAAGAAAATTTCAATGCATGCATTTATATATAGCCCTAAATTGAAGAATAAATAAATTTAGAAGAACATAAGTGCTTGAATATAATTTGAAGAAGATATATCTCTCTCTCTATCTCTGTCAAATAACTTCAAAACTCCTCTATTTTACTCAAGAAGAAGAAGAATATCCTTTATGATCTTCATATGTTCTTGATCTATCACCTTTTCTATCATTTAAGAAGACACTCATTGAGTTGTATTCTCTCTTTATAATATCTTCTAGAGGTTTCTTCATTCTGTTAGCGGTATTTTACTACTGTGATCTACATCTATGAACACTGTATTTATTATCTTTTTTGTTGTAATGGTTTTAGTAAAATAACCTAAAGGATGTTGTTTTTAAATCCATGCTGGAGCTCAATTAAAATAAATTATGCTATTTTACCAAGTGTTGACAATTTTTACTTAGTAATGAAATTCCTAGAAAAAATATTGACAATCCCTAGAAAAATTACTTACCTAGTGGAAATCATGAAACTCGTAGAGAAGAGTTTTAGTGGAGTGGACTAGGGGATTTTTATATTCCCTAAAACATTATAAATCCCTGTGTTAGACTATTTTATTTTATTTTCTTAAATTTTATTGCATCTGGTATTTATGAAAAGATAATAAGTTCATAATAACCAAAAGAAGGTGCTTTTCTAAGAAAAGAATATTTTTAGAACTCAATTCACCCCCTCTTAAGTCTTCTTGGAGACCTTTCGGTAAAATAGTGATTCCATGTTGTGTGAGATATCTTGTATTAAAAATATTTTTTAAATTTATTTATAATGGAATTTATTAGAAACGAGAATGTTTCTAAATTGAAATGTGATTTTGGAAAATATCTAGTTGCATGTAAAACATGTTTTTAAATAGAATTATTAAATATATTTATCTTAATAAATAATTTTTTTGAGGAAATAATGTTTTGTCCCTTGTGTTATTCTAGGATATGATAAAGTTGAAAATGGTTTTAATTATTTTTTAAATATAATTGTATGTTATGTTAGATAGAAATGATTTCATGCAATATGATATTAAATATTGTATAATAATGCATGTTGGTCACATGATTGATGTGACACATATTGAGAGAGATTCTAGAGAAATATTATTATTAGGTTGGTTAAGAATCACCCTTGATTGTTTAATGAAAAATTGAGAATCTAATTGGTGTTTAGTTATCCAATGATGTTCTATGAGTTCTATTATATAATGTTTCAAGATTTTATTATTCTTGTCCACGATATAAGACCATTGAGATGTGTATTATTGTTATATCTTACTATATCGAACAAACATATAGATTCTATATTGAAGGTATAAGTATAAACATATTAAGCTATGTACTGGGTCCATTGGTTGATCACTAATAGGGAATATAAGGTAGGTTTTTATATAACTAGATCTAGTGAAATGAGAGGGATGTATAATGAGTATAGGTCCAAGGTGATTTTATAGATATTATATTTTACTATGATGAATATAGAATTATGGAACTTGCCTTGGGAGTATATCAAGTGGTAGATACCTTCTTGGGTGATGTTATAGTTGGGTTTAATATAATAATTTCATCACTAACATTATATAGGGATGATTAAGTTGAAATGAAATGTCGTTCCCTAAATATTAATTGTATTTTTCAACTAGTTTTCAATGAGAACCAAATTTTTGAGCATCAATATTTAAAACATGTTATCTAGAGGAGTCATGTTCATTACTTTAGAGAAATAGAAATCTTTGGTTTGGAAATAATTTTGGGCTATAGGGGAAGAGGAAATGGAAACATGGAAAACACATGGTTTCATGTGTCATCTTATACTGTACTTTGTGTAGGATAAGTCAGTAAATGTTTAAGGGAATGATTCTTTCAATATAGTTCAGTGAGGTGTTTTAGAATTGGATACACTTGTATTGTTGATGAAAAATGATGGGTTATATAGGTTTCATGTTATGATGTGAGTTAGAGAATGATATAGTGAATAGTCAAGGTAGAATAGTGTTTTCCATCCAACAATATTAGCATAGATGAGATAAGTACTTGGGTATTATAAGGTGGCAATCAAGAAAGTGATTAAACTACGATTTATTATACAGTGTTTTGTTCTATAGGATATTCTCATTTGAAGACTAATTGAATGGGATTGGTGTCTTTAAATAGTGCCTTAGATCCTATATCAGAGATTTCCCATCCACATCATGGATTCTATAGAATATATAGGAATAATATAGATAAGCATGATATTACTTACATGACCAATTGATGGGTAATATGTAATTTGTTACACCATATGTTAGAAAGTTTTCTAATGAATAGAATTCAGGGTAGTGTATGATTACAGGGTGTAATTAGTTTTTGGAATATTATTTGAAGATATATCATGGTATTTTTATATTGAATTTCTATTTTTTTTTAAACTAATATAAAGATGTCTAGTGATAGAGATGGTAGATTTCTATGAGAAATAGAATAATGTAGTGACTTTTTCATGTAGTGCATAAAAAATTTAGGTTTTGAAGTTGTTACATCCAATGGGATTCAAATGAAACTTTTTGATAGAGAAAAGGAAATCTAAATATATTTTATAATTTCAAAATATAAAAAATATATTGTTTAAAAGATGGGATATTTTAGTTAAAGGGCATTAGGATACTCTGTTCAAGTTCTCGGAAATTGGATGTTACATATATCAATAGTATATAGAAGAATTTATTATATTTTTTTGTACTTAAGTGATAGATAACTATTTGTAATGGGATAAGATATTTGTGGGGTTTAGTCTATAATAATTATATTTATGAATTTAACATAATGTCTCGTTGATTAGTGGGTTACTATGTTTTCATAATATTTCTTCTTTTAGATAGTAATCCTAATGGTGGCGATTTTGTAACAATCCCCACTGTGGTGAATTAGAGGATTTATTTTTTATGATATTTAGAGGGAATTTTTTTTGTTTTCAAAGTGATAGAACATTGAGGTTGAAATTTTTTAGTAATATTTTTGTAGTTTAATTCAGTTATAGACTTCTTAAATGTTTTGGATTGGCATAAAAATTTGTGAGGAAAAAATTCATATTACGAAAATGGTTAGTTAGTCAAATTGATGTGTGTTGGATTAGTTTTAGTAGGTGATTCCCTTAAAGGATGTTAAAATATATAATTTCATGGTCGAGTAACTATTTAATGAAACTAATATGTATTAATGTGTATTTTAGTTATTTTAAAGTATTTAAAATTTGGTGAGGAGTTTTGGGTGTTAATTATGGAAATTGTGGATGAACAGAGGATTTTAAGTAGACAAATGATTTTGTTGTACTTATTATATACTGGATGCATGTTTGAATAAAAATAAATTTCTAGTTATGGGGTATTACATGAGTGTATATTTTGTTTAATAACCCTACAAAGTAATCATTTCATCATAAACTATCCCAACTCGACCCTTAACTGGGAAACCAGTCGGCTTAGGAAAGGACTGAAGGTAATTTTTTATTTTTATGGGCTAGAAACTAGTTCTAGAAAATAAAATTAAATACAATGGGAATGATTTTTCCAAATAAATATGAATAGAAATGGAACTACCACTTAGAGTTTTGGCATGACCACTCTATACATCATAGATCCTTGAACAAAAAAGACAAAATCATATATAAGATAATGAAAAAGAAAATGAAGCGTGATCAAAATAAATAAAAAATCATAGAATAATTATAAAAATGCAGATGAAAAAATAAATAATCATGAATATGGGAGGTAAAAATGGTCAACGAATACAATATACAAAATAAAAACCAATATTTTTCAACATGATCACCACATGACCTCAAGGGTAATCATCCAATATCCCAAACATCCCACTCCAAGAGTGTTCTTAAAATTGAAAATTAACCTAAAAAAACTATAGTCTACCATTGTCATATATACTAGGAAGGATGTGAGAATAAAATACAATTAGATAATCACTATATTTTACTTTCTTTTTCTTTACTGAAATAACCCATAAATTCTAGTTTTAAAAGAAATTGTAAATATTTTTTTACCATTTGAATAAAATGGGTGCATGATTTTTCCAAAAATAAATATTTATAAAATCTAAAACACACTTTCAAAAAATATTTAAAAACTCTTACTTACATCATTTCTTTTAAAACACATCCTTTAAAACTTTTTTTAAAACCACGATCAAAACCACATTGATGTAACGTGAGATTTCCCATATGGAAGGATTACAAAATAATCAAATAAATAAAAATAAAAAATGTAGTAATAGTATAGTTTAAGTTCTAAGAAAATAATGAGGTAGAGGAAGAAATAGTAAACGATTAAATTATGAAAGATAATTAATATAATAGTGTAACCAATTAAACATGTCATAAGATAATAACAATAATGTTTGACAATAATGAAACTAAGTGAAGTAAGTAGGAAACCATGAACGCTGAATGATCATGGGAAATTCACAAAACATCGCATGATATGGTCATAAAAGTACATAGGTGGGACTATCTTCCACCCTATCAATGAAGTTCCAAGTCTATTTCCTCTCAACCACTTTATACTAGACATAATTACAGAACTCTTCTAAGGAATGGGTTCATCCTATATCAATGTGGATCAAGTCAATCTCATCATGACTAGATAGTAACCATCTCTCAATACCTTACTAAGGTTTCATGGATACTCATGATGATAGTGATAATAAGTGAGGTAACATTTGTCAAATTTTTAAATATAAATTGTAAATAGAAACATCCTATCATCATACCACCTATTTACACCCTATAATGTAAATTCCATCCAGGTCATTCATAACAACATCAAAATAATTTAATCTTACAATATTACAAAAATATTAATGGTATTAGAATTACAATAGAGTATAGATCATTTGAGAAAAAAAATTAAAAGGTACCAAAATTACCTTAGTGTATAAAACAAGCAATATATTTTCAAGCTTCCTTTATAAGTTTTTTTAAAACAATATCATTTTACAACAATCTTTTTAAAATTTAAAAAAAATACATAATTTTTTTCTTCTAAATATCTTTAAAAGAATATTTTTTAATCCATTTTTAAAAACTAAGTATCCTGTAAAAAATTTATATAATTTATAAAGAACCAAAAACTAAATAAAAAACCCTTTTATTTCATCTATATCAACAATGTATCAAGAAAAAACTAATAATGAATCCCAACCATAAATCACACATGAAAAACATAATATTTATCAAGAAAACATATCAAAATCCCTAAATAAGAAATTCAAAAGAAAAAAACCCCCAAGACCATAACTCAATTCCCAGGGAATCATATAAACATTCAAAAATTAATTGAACAACCTAAATTCTAAATAAAATTATATCATTATTTCATCAAAAACCTAGTACATGAATATTTTATCAAAAACCTAAAAATGAGTTTAATATTTTTTATGAACTCATTATATATTTCTAAAACTGTAATAATATTTAGGGTAGCATATTTTATAAAGACTAATAATACCTATTTATTTTAAAAAATTAAAATAGATATAATTTCTTACCTTACATGATGTGACTATGAAGTGAAACCTGTGATTAAAAATAGAGAAAACCTAAAATATAATCTACACACCATAACATCACCAAACACAATGGTTTAGATCAAAACTCAACCTTAGGGTTCATACAACCTGAAGCTAAGGAAATATTAGAAGGGAAACATGAGAATAAAGAAAATGAGAAGAGGAAACAAACATACCTTGAAGGAAATGAAATGATATCAAGAATGAATGCTCCAAAATATAGGAGAAATAAAAGGGTTTCTCACCATACACTCCACTGGTGGGACTCGGTTGAGTGGGGTAATAAAGAACCCAAAAGATTTTTTATTTCATAGAAGGTTATTTTAGGAAAATAAAATATTTAAAAAAATAGGGGAGTTTCATGGTTTTATCAAATGGTTTCCCAATACATACACCAAACATGTACCCCCCACTTGACACACTTAGTGAGTTATATAGTTTTGCTACATGATTAGTCCAAACATTCACTAACTATGAAAATTTCCATTGATAAGGCCCTTTAGGTTTTGCCTAGTTTTTTGCATAGTTATTACTAACCATATAAAAACCATGTTCCCTCTACTGAAACAAAAAAAATCTTAAATTTCTAAATAAATATGACTTAAGAATAAAGTAAACGACTAAAAAAATACAAATAAATAAAATTAAAGATAATTTTAAATCTCGGATTTGAAAATTCTCCCCATTAAAAAAATTATGCCCCCATAAAGTTATAGGATTCTTAAGAAAAAGTGAAAATTCAAAATTTATAACTCAAAAGGAAGAAACAAATATAACATAATCTCTAAATCCTAGTTAAAAAACACTATTTATATTCCCATCTCTAAATAATAACTCACATATGGTTTATATAATAAGGATATCACAAAATAGAGACCCATAGTGGGTCGCCCCACCATTCAAGAATTCACTAGCATATAGGATCAAAATGATAACAAAGAGAGACTATGGAACACTATCTAATATCTAAATGAAGAGAATTAAGAAAAAAATCCAATCAATAGAACATCCATTATTTTACAAAGACTAATGCTTACTCTCAAAATGAGAACAAGACACTGAAAATCCCAAGATACAAGCCATAGATTATAATTATTAATAATAAATGATAATGAAGAACAAGGGAAAGAAATGAGAAAAGGAAGAGTTTCCTCGAAAGCTTCACTAATTTACCATCAATATCCTGAATATGTTATGGACTTCTTCTATGGATACTTGAATATATGTAATTTTTGGAGATTCCACAACTAACATAGAGAAGTAGGACCATCAACCACCATGGGTTACCATAAAAAAACAACTCACTATCATAGCTTCATCAATTAATTATTTACATAACATTAGTGTAATTTAAAGTTCTATGTAATTGAGATCATATGGATACCTTTTCCAAAAATAAGTTCTTTCATTGAATCTCCATACACGACCATATGAGAGAATGGAAAAATATCACTAAAATGATTGAAATAATACTTAAATATTTCGAGATCATATTGGAGACTCATAAGTTTCAAAACTTTTATCAACTTCACTTATTTAGGAAAATACAACTAAATGAGAATGGTCTAAAATAATTCATGTATCAGATCATTTTATAACAAGGATGGAAGTAAAATCTTCCACCATTCTCAACTAGGATCCATGAACAAACACATGACAACTCTCACCCAAAAGGATTTCATATTTCCTGGAGATATAAAATTCTCCTCAAACTTTATAATCCAGTAAACATCCTCTAGAGGACCGCAATCACCATGAAATATCTATAAAAAATGATTTTAATCAAGCTTCACTACACAATAAAGAGTTTTGTATGAGTCATCAACTGGAAAATTAATACTCAAACTTCAAAAAAAACATCCTATTAATATTTGGAACCTTTCTGGGAGGAATAATCTAAAAATAAATAAATAAAAACTCAATAAATATAAGACCAAACCTCAATCAACCAATTCAAAAAATAAATGTCGGTTAAAAATAATGACCCAAGAAGGTAAATCACAACCACTGCTCAAAATCCCAAAGCAACATCAACTAACATCAAATTTTATTTTGACAATTTAAAATATCCTCAATTAAAAATGAAATATTAATAAAATGATATAATATAATTATAAAACTGCACATGTTTATACTTGAAAACATTAGTTAATTATCAAATCACCAATCTCGTTTTAATTCCCTTTATAAAAAAATAATTCACTTAAAAATTAATCATCACCATTTAATTTTCAATATTATGTAAAAATATCATTAAAATAAAATAAAATAATGTCAAAACATAATAAAAATCATCTTTATTTAATCTGAAATTAAAAGTATACAAAACCCTAAGCAATTTAAATCCATAGTAACCCAAAAAAAATTTCAAAAGCAGCTAGTGGTTGTACACGGTCTGGTAGACCATGTTCAAAATATAAAATTAGTACTTCAAGGTAACTATTTCCATGGGTTCTACATGGATATCTTGACTATGAACCAACCATGAAACTACCACTAGAAGGTAAAAAATACCATGCGCAAGAGCTCTTAATGTTTTTTTAGGTCATGTTGGATTATAGTGAACCTCTAGTTCTTTCCCCCGTTTCACCCAAAATGCATAGATAATATCAAAAAAACCCCACATATAATCAATGTTAAAAAATAACACATATTCAAATATGATTATTCCAAAATAAATAAATAATCGGTTTGAAAATCATGACTTGTATCCCAACATTCCTTGGTAACTCAAGGTTCCATACCAAAAAAGCTAGCTAGACTCTTTCCACACCTACCTCTCGAGTCTGAACAATCCTAGATCAAATCTAACTCACTCACAAAAAAATGGTGTATTAAGAGCCTAATATATTTTAATATCCAAGGATTTGATACCATTTTATTATGAACCAACCCATTCAACCGCTCTACATGGCACCTGAGCTGGCCTATAGAATGGCTTAAAGGGTGTTACCAACTTCCACAAGCAAGAAACTAGTTTTAGGAAACCAAAGTACATATAATATGAAATATGTCACCTAATAAATAATAAGAGATGTAGAACTTCAACTTAGAGGTTTTTAATTTCCACTATTTACATCATAGTTCCATGGGTAGACAAAAAATTATATAATATATAATGACAAAGTAAACAATCCATAACCAAAATAAATAAACCACGTTAGAATAAGTACATAACAATAAAAAAGAGAAAACAACCTAAATATAGGAGGTCAACAAGGATAATAAATCCACTAAAAAAATAAAAACCATGATTTCCCTACATGACCACCACGTGACCTCAAAGATCACTATCCGACATCCCAAACATCCCGATCAAAGAACAATCTAAAACCGAAACCTAAACTCATAAGACAAACTTAGTTTTACGTATTTTAGTTGAAATAGGTAGTGTGTGAGAATAAAATATAATTATATAACCATAAAAAATTCTATCTTTTTTTTATAAAAAATACATAAATTAAAGCGTGAAATAAAATATATTGAAACAAATATTTTTGTCTTTTGAAGAAAATGTCCACATGATATTTTTAGAAAATAGTCTTTAAAACTAGAATCATGATTTGATGAAATATGTTTTCAAATCCTTTTTTAAATTATCCCTTTTTATAATTCATGCCTTAAAATTTATTTGAAAACCACAACTAAAACTATACTAAAGGAACACAAAATTTACCAAAATGAAACATTAATTGAATAAATGAACCGAATAAAGAAAATCCCAAAATATAAAAATAGTCGAGGTTAAGTGCCTGGAAAATAATGAAATAGAGGAATCAATGGTAAAGGGTGCAAGTATGGTAGAAATATAAAACAATGTTGGAACTAGTAGAATATATTATGAGATAACAACAACAAATTGGGATAATTATTAAACTATATGAAGTAAACACAAAATAAAAAAGGATATAAAACTATGGAAAATTATTAAACATCCCAGGAGGTGATCCTAGATATACTCTGGTATATCCATCTTTAAAAAAATCTATGAATTTCCTAGTCTAAAATATCTAATTCACCCTATCCTAGCATCACCAGTAGCACTCTAGGTCATTAATAATAACATCACAATCATTATCCCACCTCTTCGCACCCACTAATTTGAATCCCCTCCAAGTCATTAATAACATCATCATAATCATTTAAACTTACAAGATCACACATACAATAAGGGTATGGGAATTCGATTAGGGTGTATCTCATTTGAAAAAATAATTTAAAAGGTAAAAAATAATCCTTATTTTACTATAAATATTTTTTCAAAATTACTTTTAAAACCATTTCTAAAATAATAACATTTTAATACATACTTTTAGAAAAATAAAAACATGCCTTAATTCCTACTCATTCAAAACTCCATTGAATATAATTTTGAAACAATTTTTTAAAACCCAGTATCTTCTTAAAAAATCCTTAAATTTATAAAAAAACAAAAATCTAAATAAAATACCCCTAGTATAAAATCTTTATCAATAATATATCATGAAATAACCAATCAGGAATCCCAAACATCAGTCACACATGAAGAACATTATATTTTTCATTACACATCCATTAAAATTAAAAAAAATAGAACCTGAAAAAAACACAATCCCATAACTAAAATATCCTAGAATAATATAATGGATAAATATCACATAAATAATAAAAACCCTCAATAAAACCATTTTTATGTTTCATTAAACACCTATCATGTGCATATTTTCTCAAAAAAATATAACAAAAGTTTATATAAATTTTATTAATTTATCATATATTTATAATACAAGAATTATTTAAATGTAAATATATTTTAGAGATCACAACAATACCTTGTTCATTTAGGACTGAAAAATTAAAGGACACACCTACCTCTCATAAAGATTAGATGAAGCGAAACCTTCGATTATGGAAGTAGAATAACCCCAATGTTGATCTTTGCACCCTAACATTAGAAACCACAAGGTTTTATCTCAAAAACTTACACTAGGTTTCAGAAACAAAATAAAAAGGAAAGAGGGGAATGTAAAACTAGAGAAGACGGAAAAACATTGGGGAAAAGAGCCTTACCTTAAACAAACCAATGATAAATAAAAAAAGGAAATCCCCAAAAACAATAGGAATCAAAGCGGGTCACACCCCATACCCCACTAGTGTGTGTCAATCAATTTAGGGAAGAAGTAACCAATTTTGATATTTTATTTCAAAGAGGTTAATTTTATTAAATTCAATGTTCTATAAAATAAGGTGAGTAGCATAGTTTTGTTCATGGTTTACCCAACTATGAACCAACCATGAACCCCTAAATAGACAAATTTATTGAGCTACACAGTTTGGTCACACAGTTATGAAAATGGTGTTCAAAACATACAAATCACCACTAACAAGGGACAATAGGTTTTTACGTGGTTTTATGCATAGTTAACAATAATTGTGTGAAAATCTAGCATCCTATAATGAAACACTAACATTTAAATTCTTGAATAAATCCAATAGGATAATAAATTAAAATACCAAAAATAAATAAATAAATACAATAATTAATAATGTGAATTCTGGGGTGCTATACCATTCATATCAAGGAAGTGTTAATTTCATGGTTGGGGCATGGTTAACTAACTATTCACAACAAAATTCCATTTCAAAAAAAGTTGTAAAAACTTTATGTTACATCTTTGAGTTACCCTATATTTATTCTAAACAATAAATCAAATAATTTTGTATAATTATTGGATGCTAGATTGATATGGATGGTCGAAAATAGATATTTGGAGGATTATTGGATTGTTTGTTAAGAATATTACTGTTGTTATTTTTTTATTAAAATTATATAAAATGAAATTAGAGATAATGGGGTGAGGTTGGGGTGATATGAAAAAAAGAAATAATCATATTAAATTTTCTATAAATTTTCCATCTCTCCTCTCTCACTTATTATCTTTCTATCATGGTTAGACCAGGTGTCAATTAATAACTCATCCATGAAAATGGTTTGATGATAGAGTGATAAAGTTAAGACTAATAAACTCATCCTAGGATTTTATCTCTTATTAAATTTTGGTATTTGATAGTGAATTTAGATATTTTTATCTATATTTATCATATATAGATAAATAAAGAGAATTTAATCGATGATATTTATTGTGAAATCTATGATTGATTTCCAAGGTGGGAGACTAAAACTATTTTTCATGGATTTAATTTTTTTGTTTCCATCTATTAGGAGGGATGATAATGGACACAAGGATCCCAATAATTTATCCCAATTTTGTTTTATTTCATGGGGTCTAACGGAACTGATGGGGTCATCCTATCTTGACTATATAATTTTCATAATATCCATCAATGTTTTCACCAATGATGTTAGGTGCAATTTTGATGTAAATTAAGACTAAATGGGTCCTCTAAGTACCCATAAAATTATGAGTTAATTTATGGAAATTAAGATAACTTGGACATAAATTCCTTTTTGGATGGAATGATTCTTTACTGGCATGGTGATTATTTCATAAAAGGGATTTAAAGGATGATTCTTAGGAAAAAACACCTCAATATTATTTTAGGTATATGAAATATTATAAATAAACTAATAGTATATAGATGGGTTGATACACCTATACTAGGTGAGTAAAACTGTTTTTTAGAGATGTTGATGAGGTAACCACAAAATGGGGACATAGATTTATTTATTGGTAATAAGTTGTTGGTAAAAATTATAATTAATCTAAAAGCTTACTAAATTATGATATTTTTAATTCTGATATTTTAATTATGATATTTTTCAAAATTATAATATTGTTAATTTATAAAATATAATATTTTTAATTTATCTAAAAGTATACTAAATTATATTGGTTATTCTATGTAATGGATAAATATTATGATATATTTATGTCATTATTTTTAAATACTAAAATGATAACCCAATTCTTGATATCATGGTATGATATTTTCATGTATGTTAGCTTCTTGATAAATGATAAAATGGATGGGATAAGAGGTAATAGAATCTAAAATATCTTATCAAGTATTAGTTGGTCGATCTATGGTGTAATATTGTATAAGCAATTTATTTCTTAGACTCTCTTTTTTATTGTGTTGAATCCATTTTATGGAATAATATTTTATTAGTAGTAGGAAATCATCGAAGATAATGACGTAATCGACTTGGTTAACCATGATGGGTTATCCTATAGAGATATTAATACTCATCCTAGAGAGGTACTGTATATGGGAGATTTTTTGTATAACCTTTATGAGATATAAATTATTCTATTTTATGAGATATAAATTCTATACTAGCTATCACAGAGTTATAAGTGTTCACTTTTCAAGGTATACGAGGGCTGTCTTTTTAGATGACTTAGTGAGTAGATAGGGTAGTGAGATAGTGAAAATATAATGGGATTATAAAATGCTGATACGATAGTGTAATGGTAATTGAGATATAACTAATTAAGAGGTATAATATTTGAGGTTAGTCCTTGGGGATTTAACCCAATTTGATAATGATTAGGATCTCTCAAAGGTAGATATTTAGTGAAAATGGTGAGTTAGTTTTGGGGGAAGTGATCCACTATGGTATGGTCTAAGATCTCATTATAGTATAGAGATAGTGTTATAGGTTTAGTTAATCACTAAGCTAGTAATATTATGTGATAGATTTCATTTTTTTCTAGTTCCATGGGCTAGTGCAATAAGGTTATTATTTTTAATCATTCTATGTTACATCACATCTACTAACTACAATGATATGATTTATCTAGGTCACCCTACATAAAAATTTTTTGTGATTAAATATTTTTATGTTATGTCACATATCCCAACTATGAAAATTTATGTTGACTTTGTTATTCCCAGTCTACCCACTATTATGATACTCTCCAGCTATGTTAAACCACAATTATCGACATTTTTAATATAGCATAGCAGTGTGGTATTTTATCTCTCAATTTTCGCATTGAAATTTTTCTAGGAAGCATCATGTCTCATAAAAACTATTGTATGATCCAACTATGTTATTCCATGTCTCTCAACTGTTGTGATACAAGCTAGTTATATAACTCCATGCATCTTAACTATGGTGACATGAGTCATATATGAAACAATTTAACTCCAAACATGATGTAACATAGGCCAAATATTTAACATCATGACCTAAAGGTGGGAAATATAGTTTGATGAACCTTATTTGATATTAAATGTGTCTTATATTATAGTACAAACCCATATATGGATATACACATCTTCTGAACCTATAAGTTAGTTTGATGCCATTATTATTTCTTATTTAAATATACATGATTTTTCAATGGATGAAATAATTTGGGAAAATATCCATGGTGTCCTGATATACCTATGAAAGAATAGAAAGATATTTACTACTAATAAATATATTTTTTTCAATGTTTCATTTGGGTGAATTGAATTTTTTATTTCATGTGATCTCATGAAATAAGAACAAGAATATATACAAACATAAAATTTTATGTGTGGGGACTTTTGGTGGTCGGAATTGAGTTATTGTAACCACATAATATAATTTCTCATTAGTGAACATTAATTTCTTATAGTTTTCATCATAGGTAATATATAGGAGTTTTGAGACTTTAGTATTGAAGTATTGAGGTTCTATGAGACCTAAGCAGGGTCAATAGAAAATTTTTATATGGTATATCAAGAGAGTAACTATTGAACTCTTTACACAATTTATATATTTAAATTATATAATATGTTATATTCTAGAAGGATTTTATTGTTTTATGTTCCATATTCATGGTCTTTTTATTTATCACATCATGGATGTGAAAAGGGATAGATATATTGATAGAGTAACACATTGTAATTAATTTTATATATTTTTTGTTTTTTTATATATTCATAAAGAAATACTCTTTATATTAATTATTTAGGACCGATTTGTTAGTTAGGAATCCTCTAGAATATGGGGAATAACACTTGAGGCCATGTGGAAAACCAATTTGTGGTGTACGATTTGGTGTTGGGTCAGGTTGTTACAGTGCCAATGTCTGTATCATAAATAATGATATATAGTGTGTTACTTCTAGTGATATTATTAAAAGTATAATGAAATTTTATTATACATTATCATCATATCCTCATATTAGAAACTTTCATGTGAAAAATATATTATTCAATTTATATATTACGTGTTTATATGTATTAAATGATTTCAAGATTGTTAAACCATTTAACAAAAAATAGGGGAGTTTGAAATCTATATGTAATAAAATATAAGGTTAATATACTACCAAATTTTGGTCTATAATTATAGAATAACTTATCTTTAAGGGTCTCTTACATTGGGTAAATGAGGTCTATATAATAGGAGTTATACCACATTTCAAAACATCAATTAGTGAAAATTTATAGTCAAATATTTCCCACTATCTCTCTATGGTGGTATTAACATTCTTTAGTTGTAGGGGAAATTTTATAAAAAGGTTTTATAAATATATAGTTAGTAGATAAAAAATGTGAAAAGGATTATTTGGTTGTTACTTATTAATCATTACCAATATCATTGTTCAATGTATATCACATCATAATATAAGTTATATTTCTCACTTATATTTAAAAATATTATTCTCCTTATTAAATTTTTGGTGATATTGGAAATAGGTTTTCATTTCGTCAACAATTATAAAATGTATGATGTCTTATAAGACTATTAATTATATCAAATAAAAACTAGAAAATATTTTTAGAAATCTAAAAAATTGACAAAACATTATATTATTATAAATAATTTTTATCATAGGTATAAATATATAGATATATCTTATTAAAATATAGTTTTGGGTGATGTAACAACATTTTATCCATTTGATCACATATCTTTGAAAATGTTATAGGATATATTTTTATTTGATATAATCAGAATGGGTATTAAAATAGAGTATTGTAACTTGTATAATTATGTAGGGAAATTAGAAAATGCATCATAGTTTAAAACCCCACCTTATAAAATTTTCGGAAGGTGATATATCAATATCATAACCCTAATATATATAACATGTCCATTTTTATAACAAAACAATGATGTAATAATGGTGATATTTTATATCACAGAAAGTAATATATGATATTTTTATTATGATATAATTTTACATGATATTGGATATTGATGACTGGAATATAGTTTTTCCTATATCATAGGTAGTGGTATGATATATTAATTTATTTATAAATAGTGTTAAAAAAATAAAATGTTTAAAACCCATAAATGAAATTTGGGAACACATCAAATATATTTGTGTTTTGATCATACCAAAAAAATTAAGATAGGATCATTTTCTATTGATAAATATATAAATTTTTAATTTATTTTTCTATTTTCATATTCTATAAATTTAAGGACCTGAAGTGATTATATTGTTAATATTATTATTATTTAATTTAAATTGTTCAAATTTATTTTTATAAATATTATTTCTTATATTTAAACATTTTTCATGTCAGGTGTATCATAAGGATTAGTGTAAATCCATAAAAATTAATGATAAATTATGTTGTAATTAAAAGGTAGTGATTTATCCTAACCATTCGTACATATATTGATTCAATGTCATTATTGAAAATTAAATAACTATTGGGTAATAATATTTTGATATTGAGACATTGGGATAGACTTCTCACTAGTTCAGGGGCTTAAGCTTTATTTATATAAGTGAGGGCTTTTTTAACTGTCATACTATACATGATCTTGAGTATTATTTTTAAAAGTTTTATACCATTATATGATAAAATTTCCATAGACCATTTATATGTGATGTAATTGGATATATTTTTAATATTATAACTAACTTTTATACTTTTTTACAATAAAAATATGTTATTGTATATGAGTTACATTTACATGACTGAAACATGTTAATGTTTTTGTCTGTATAAGGTACATAAATTAACTATTTAGGAGAATATATACATATAGGGAATTAATATGATACATGAAAAGGATGTTTATATATTTAAAATATCTCAAAATACTAAGGTGTTAGATTACTTCCAATGTAAACACTCATCAAGACCAATATCATGAAAATGGGTAGGTCATTCTAAGCTAAGTGGCCACAGATTATTTTTTTACAAACCAAGTTGGTTAAAAATCATGGTTTAAGTGATGAGTATAGTTGAGTTAAGTAATAGAATTGTAATATAAATATAATCTATGGGTTACTTTTTATTGAGTGACTCTAGTTGTTAGACATCAAAAGGAATTGTGTGGTGATAATTTATTTGAATAATTTTAGATATATGTTTTCAAAAAAATTATCCAATAGTTTTATATAATATAATTTACATAAGTTTATGCTTAGGAATTCTTGAGTTAAGAGAATATAAGAGGTATGTTAAGTCAAGATGTGATATATATGGTCCCACTAATAGATATGATGTAAGGGAAAAACATTTTAGTGAGAGTTTATTAAATAAAATTACTTTTTGGATACATGTGTACAATATGATACCAATTTGAAAAAATATATTATTTATTTTCCAATTGTAGAAAATATATGTTTATCAAAAAATTACTGGAGATAAATAATATGGGGAAAGTTAAATTATAGAAACTTCTTAGAATATTATCAAAATTCTTGATTTTCCTTAAATATGAAAATTTTATATTATTTAGAGAAACCTTGAAAAAAAATAACATAGTAATTCAAATAAACATGTCGAAAAATATTTTTTTGAAAGTGGATTCTCTCCAACCTACTCAAGCTTGTACTTTTAGATTACCATGTCATGTATACAATTCAATATATACATATTTTTATCTTACCATAAGAGTTTTATTATTTTACATGTACTATATATGAAAATATCCCAAGATTACATGATAAATATAATGGTTTTATAATTTCCCAAATATAATGATAATCCAAAGATACTTTGAAAATAATATTTAAGTATATAATCATGTTAAGGGACACTAATATGATAGTATACATATGATGTTTGACTATCAGTCATTAGAGACTCATAATTAGTATGATTTATTCACATTAATATCACACCCAGTTATCTCAAGTATATTATATCATAGGTATTTATCCATAAATATGAACACCACATATTTTAGTTGACATTGGTTGGTCTTATCTATGATCATGTGTATTGATCTCTCAACTTGATATCATTATTAATGTGTATAATTAATCATATACATTATTTCATTACAAAAACTATAATATATTATTTTTAGAGTTAGGAATCTTATGTCAGGTGCATAATTTGTGGAATGAATTTTATTTAATGATCAGGGTAGGATTTTCCACTTTAGATTATTAAAATAATATATCTCAATCAATTTGATATTGATGGTAGTACATATTTTAAATCTATGTCCATGGTAAATATAGGAAAGTACATCTAATATAGTTAATGAAGGAAAAATAAATCATCGAAGTGTGGGGACACAAAGTATACTTACTCCATTAACATGCACAATTGGGTTGATCAGCAGTTGGGTTTATCACATGCATCATATTTGATATAGTGTTTCATTCATTGGTTTGTTGGTTTTTTGTGTTTTTGGATGAGGGGGATTTACCTTTTTTCTAGATGGCGTATAGTCTTATGTTTTGGGAGCCTATTTTTATCCTTTATTTATTTTTTATGGGGTTGTAAAGCTTAAAACTCATACAAAATAAAAGTGTAAATTTTCTTTTGAGTATGCTCCTTACATGATGAGATATCAGTTGAAAAGTATATTGTATTACATAATACATGTTTCCAAGAAAGTTTTTCGTTATATGACTTATAATTATCTCTTTAGGATTTATGATTTTTTTAGATAAAACTAATGGAAAATTAATTATACACATCTCCATCAATATATGGGTCAGGAGGTTTTCAAACAATGTTTATCCAATATTTTCATTGATTGTGATAAATCAGAGTTTAAGATGATGTGGCCCCCATGTTCATGGGTTCGATTTTATATGAGTGTGAATGAACACAAGTAAATAAATAAATGGGTTCAATTATATTTTATTATAGTTTTGAATAATGTAACATGAATTTATATATCAAGGTATTCATAAATTATTTAGGATTATATAAGTGGGTATGAGAAGTTATTTATGTAATGCACATTACTCGTTCATGGTTAAATAAATTATTATTGGAGAATTAAATCCAATTTATAATGAATTCATCAGGAATATATATATATATATATAATATTTCTCAAATCCAAGAATTATATAATCATAAATTGAGGTAGGGGTATGAGATCACATGTGCACTTTTTACCTGTGTGTTGGGAAAGTTACTCCAAGGGGATCCTCATGTATACCAGATGATTCATTATATTGAGTGATTAAAAAATGTAAGGCTTAAGATAAATTATAAATTATCCATGAATATCACATTACCATTATTTCTACCCAAATAAACAAGTTTCATAGTTAACTATATCATGAAAATTATAAAGAGTTGATTCTTATATATTATATTTATAATTATCCATTATAATAACTTAACCTTTAGTCCTTATGGTGAATAAGAAAAGAAAAGGAAAATATATGTTAGAAATGGATAAATAAAATACATGGGAACTTGTAATCTTATCTTCTATGAAGCCAATGATATTGATGGATAGCAACAAGTAGGGGGCTAGTTATTTCACCCATGTATAGAATAATCATTGGAATAATAACTAGATCACACCACAGATGATTCTAGGGTATACCTTAGCTTCTAGAACATTTATATTTGAATTCAATACTTTTATATATATAATATGGGTATTGGATATTTCATATGTCTCGAACATATTTATTCGATAATAAGAACTAAATATATTCAAAAAGATAAAAATGGGTGAACTGTATTGTTAATAAACTAATGGAAATACAAGAGGCATTATCAATAGAAAAATATCATATTATTTACCAATTGTATTTTTATTATACTTGGGAACCATTATTATATATCATATATAACTATAAATATAATCTTTATCTCATACATAGACAGAAGGGGATATTATTTCAAGTTTTATATAAAAAATATTTATTTTTTAAGTAATAAATTTGTTTCTTAATAGAATATTTAAATAATGGTTTATACACTCTTGGACATAGAAACATAGTTTCAGTAATTTATGAAAAATCCAATGAACGTGAATCATTTAAACCCATATATATAACCCTGGGATTGGTTATGTAAAAGAAAATAATTAAAAATATATATATCAAGAAGGGTATCTAGACACTTTTGAGTCAAAACCCTTAGAACTATACCATGTATGTTTACAAGGTGAAACAATCAAGAGACATTTATTAGTAATGAAACTTATAGAATTAATTCATAGTCATGTATATATTATATTTTAAATTGATATATATAGGGATGGAACTCTTACTTCATTAATTTTACCAATTTAATTAATATATTTGGTAATATATACTTACTGAGGAATAAGTTAGATTCAATTATTATGTTTAAGGAATTTACAAATAAAGTAGATAATTATCATTGAATTAATATAAAGAAACTTTTATCAAACCAATGAAAAGAATATCTTAACCAATATTTCACCAATAAAAACTAATGTTTGTGGGATAGTCTCTTGTAATGACCCCAAAATTTTGAGGTACTATTCATGGTTGATTTTTATATTTAAAGATAATTTCTTATAGTTTATTCATGGTGTACTTATAAAATGTTGATATTTGATCGAATTTTTTAGAGGGCGAGTTAGGGATTTATTGATGATTTAATGTAGTAAATGCAATAGAATGTATGATGTAAGACCATTGGGTACACGGTTTCATGTATAGTGGCTCGATAACACATTAATCCATACTAGATATCTAATGGTGTTATATTAGGTGGAATATAGATCATCGGGTACTCGATACAGATAAATCAGGTGCCCAGTGGTCTACCTAAGTGAATCCCATTAAAGGAAGCTTTATCTTTTAAAAAACAAGCCTTTTTTAACAACTTTTATCCTCTTCAGTGATAAATCTGTGACTGTATGCCCCCTTAGGTTACCTCCATGGAATAAAAATCAACTCTAAACCTAAAATATTTTAGGAATAAATCCTCATTAGTTTTTAACACCCTTCATGGGTAAGTCTTACACTATCTAAGTGTTATTTGTGTGGAGTGTACATTGTTTCTTATACTTCTATCTCAAATCCCAATTTAGAGGGTATTATTTAATTTCTTCCATTTCTATAGATTGATCTTGAATCATATGTTATCTTTTATTTGTGTTTTAAGGTAGTAAGTTATTACCATGTTATAACATTAATATCGGATTTCATGGGCTGTCATTTTTACGGGTTTATGTGTATTATTTTATTTATTCTACTTAAGGTATTCAAATAGTTGGGTGCGTTATAAATAATAGATTTATCCTTTATAAAAATATATATGGGTGATCGAGACTAATTGATACATTTTATTTATATTTATGGTATTATTTCATAGGATTGTACACATTATTAAATAATGTATAGATTGAGATTCCTTGGCTTATTGATAATAATGGAAAGTTATGGGTTATTATATGGGTATGTGTTATCCCCATTCAATTTGAAATAGTATCAGGATTAAAAATTCTTGTGTGATATAGTTGAGATAGTTTGGGTGAGGAGTGTCTCTAATGGGAATACTCCTTGTGGTTTTATGATTGAGATAATGTCTTGGAATGAGTGGTGGGTTATGGGTTGAGTTGTGTGATGGATATTGATAATTCATGTGGGGAAGTTCCTAGTTGAAATGGATCTTATCCATGGGACAACACCTTATAATATAATTTTTGTTTGGATTTCAGGATAGGTTGGTTATATTATGCCATCCATTGGATATATTTCTGATGTAGAGTTACCTATGGGACCTTACCTTGGATGAAGTGTTTTTATTCATATTACACAAAAGGTTGGATATGTAATTACCTAATTTCTTCTACTTACAATTATGGTTTCATTGGTACTTATTATCCATTCCATTATAGCTGTGGTAATATAAATTATTTTCAGGATTCATAGTATCATGGTTAATTCAATATGAACATATTGGTTCTATGTTATTTTTTTATTTTATTCCAACCAATACATTCGTCCCTATATATTTTAAAACATTTATTAAGGTATTTTTGGTGGTTCTTAATAGAATATATTTATTTTATTATTAATATCTATATTTTTATTGGAATATTTAAATAATATTATGAACACAGTTGAACTTAGAAATTTGGTTTTGGTAATAAAAAATAAATTTCATGAATATGAATCATATAAAACTCATTTGTGGAACCTAAAATTTGGTAATTTAAATAAAAAAGAATTAACAAATTTCGTAAATAAGGGGATTTAAACACTTTTGATTTAAAACCCTTAGATACATGTCCGACATGTTTAAAAGGTGAAATATTCAAAACACTTTTTATCGATAACCAAACATATCAAATTAATTCATACTCTTGTATGTGGTTTATTTTCAACATAAATAAGGGGAGAGTACTCTTACTTTTTTACTTTTACCAATTTTTTTTATCATATATGGTTATTTATACTTAATTTTGAATGAGAGAGATAACTTTACCATGTTTAAGGAATTCTAAAATAAATTAGAGAATTATCTTGGAAAGAATATAAATAAAATATACTCATACTAAGGAAAAAAACATCTTAAAAAATATTTCACAAAAAAAATAAAGGAGTTTAGGATAGTCTCCAATAATGACCCCCTATTTTTAAGGTACAATTGATAGATAATTTTTTTATAAGAAAAATTAATTTTTTTTACATTATACATTTTGTGTTATTCAAAACGTTTGAGTGTTGATCACATTTTGGAGAGGGGTAGTCATGAATTTATTATTAATTTAAAGTAGTGGTGGCTATAGTGTGTATGGTGTAAGGCCACTAGGTACTCGATGGGATGTATAATAGAGATATAGCCCCTGGATCCCCACAAGATAGCCATTTGGATTTTATTGGGTGTCCTATATTGAGTCAAGTACTTGATAAAGATAAACTTGGAATCTAGTGGTATATATAAGTAAATACCATTAAAGGGTGTTTCATATTTTCACACCTAATCCCCCTTTTAACCCCTTTTGTTTTCTTCCCTAATCCATCCTTGATTGGATCCCCCCTTAGGTTCCCTCGTTGTCATAAAAAATGAACTGAAAACCTAAAATATTTTAGGAAAAAATCCTCAAAAATTTAATTCACCCTCCATAGGTAAGTCTTACTCTATCTATGTTTTATTTATGGTGACTGTCCAATTTTTCCTCAAACTATTTCTCAAAACAAAAATATAACGATTTTTATTCAAATTAATTCATTTTTTGGATTGATATTAAATTGTAAAATTTATTATTCTTTTTCTTGAGGTAGGAAGTTATTACCATGTTACAACATTTATATAGGATTACATCTTGTATGTAGTTTCATGTGTATTATTGCATTTATTCTACTTAAGGTAATAACATGGTTGGGTGGGTTTTGAAATAATGGTTTTGTCCCTTAGGAAAATATGAATAGGTGTTATAGATTGATTTTAACCTTAAATAGATATTTATAGTGTAATTATGAAGGGTTTTACACCATGTTCAATTAAGTATAAAGTGATATTCTTGAGCTTATTGTTAATACAGGAATGTTTGTGGGTTCATTTATGGGAAATGAAGTGCATTGTGTTGCATTTGTTGTCAATGAGGCATGAAGTTGTCTTGGAATGAATGGAAGTCAAGGAATTGTCAAGATGTGAATGCCAAAGGGTGTGATGGTGATGGTGATGAAAAGAGAATGGCCATGATACTAAGAGGCATGTCACTTAGGAGATTCACTAAGTGGCATAGGAGATGTGGTTGAAACATTCTCTAGAAATATCTGACGATTGCTGAGCTGCTCTTTAAGTTCATAGAACTTATATCCTGATGATACAAAGTCACAACAATGATAGAAGACCTTGCATTGTATTGACAATGCATGAGGAGAAGCAAGAGATCCATCCACAACTTCTAAGTGGATGAAGTGGATTTAAAGAAGACCATGCACTATCACTTAGTGCATGTAAATGTGAAAAAGTTCCAATTGATCTCTGATTAGATTAATGAAGCACTTTGAAGATTATAAGTGATTCAGGAGTTCGGTTGATGAAGATGAACCTTTTGAATTCCATATCCTAAGTAAAGATCATATGAGGAGAAGTAATGGAATTCTTAAGAAGAAGGTGTGGAGGAATTCTTGAAGAAGAAGAAGAATGGCTTAGAGGAAGATGGCTTGGCATTTAGAATGGGCATTTAGAATGGGCATTTTTCATAGAAGAAATTTGTATTTGACAAAGTCTTATTCATGCCTTTGCCAAAAAATATGGCCAGCCAAGGCACCTTGGGGGTTCAACCCCAAGGCATGGGCACCAGGGCACCACGCCCGGGGGAACCCGTGGGGCGAGCCAGGGCGGCAGGGCGCACCCGCAGGACACCGCATGGGCGCCTGGGGCACGCCCGGAGGAGCGCAGAGGGGTCGTGTGTAAGCCCCCGAGGGCACGCGGTGGTGAAACCCGCGCACCCGGAGAGCATAGTGGGCACTAGGAGCGCGCCCGCAGGAGCAGAGTGGGCGCAGAGCGCGCCCGCAGGGAGAACACGGTGCGGGGCGGCACCGTGGAGGGAGAGGATTCAACTGAGCGCTTCCCGGCAGCGCTTGGTTATTTAACCGCGGAAAAACAGGAGCTCGTTTCGATGTGGGACGCGGATTTTTCCCACGGGAGCGATCCTGGCCGCTCGATTCATCGCGCGCCAGATCCGAGCCGCTCATCTAATCCCGCGCGAGATCTTCAGATCCAGGCCGCCCGATGTATCTCCATCGCCTGATCCGACGGCCGTAGCTCATCTCCTTCCTCGAGCTCGAGCCGAGGTACCTCCCGCAGCCGCCGATGAACCAGAGGCTACCCAAGGCCGGTTTTCGAGTTCCCGGCCACCTCTGAAGGATCTAAGACGTCCAGGGGGTTCGTCTGAGCCGTATGAACATTTCCATGCATAAAAAAGGAGAATGAACACGATGTATGGGAAATTGGAGTTTGGCCGAGGCATGCGAAGTTGCCGAGGCCACGTGGAGAGCATGCTTTGCATGCATGAGCTTAAACAGAGGCCGTGCATGCGTTATAAATCGCATGCACGAGGAGGAAGAAAATAATAAAAGAACCCGCGTTTAAACAGAGGATAAAAATCAAGATTTGGAAAGATTTTAAAAGCCCGAAAAACTCGAGGATTCAAGATATCACACGCGGAATATCTGAGGCATCCCTCTGCCTATAAAAAGAGAGGCCGAGACCTCTGGAAGCTTGCTGAAACCTTGTTGAAGATTTGTGTCCCGCGTGTGCCTCTGCCTCGCGAAGAAGAAGCCGCCTCGCAAAGTACTTGCGCGGCTGAAGATCTCGGTGCCACCCGAGGCCCGAAAGAGATCCCTGTGCGCTATCCTTTGCGCGACAAGAAGGAGTGAGGGCAGCGCCAACTTGCGCGCCCCCTCTGTGCACCGCGGCCCCCTGCGCGGTAGCACTTGCGCGCCCGCGGTGCCTTGCACCTGTGGCTAGTGCGGCCTAGAGACCTTGTTCTCTTGCGCGGCCAGTGGCACCAAGTGTGCCTTGCGCTTTGAAGAAGAAGAGAGGCCGCGGCTCATACCTTGTGCTCTTTGAAGAAGAAGTGGAAGTGGCCGCACCCTTGCGCGCCTGGTTGCACCAAGTGCACCTACTTGGCAGTGTTGGAGAAGAAGACCCGAGGCAGTATACCACACCCTTGGTTGTGGGTGCTTGGCAAGGAAGAAGGCCGAGGCCTTGCCTCGTGTGTGTGCCAAGTGAAGTGGAAGACCACAATTTGTGTGTGTGAGAGGTGAAGAAGGAAGGCCGAGGCCTTTGTGCCTTTGTGTGCAAAAAGAAAACAAAGAGCCCGTAGCCCTTGTGTGTACAAAATGGAGAACCAAGTGTGTGCATAAGTGAAGTGCACACTTTGAAGAAGATTAAAAGAACAAGGAAGAACCCGAGACCTTGGCTTGGGTATGTGCAAGTGGGTAAAGTGAAGACCACCACACTTTGTGTGTGTGTGCATTTGAAAGGAAGGCCGAGGCATAGCTTGGGGTGTGCAAAAATAGTGGAGGCCAAATACACACTCATTGTGTGTGTGCAAAGCAAAGAACAATGTTGTGTGTGCAAAACAACAAAGTGAAGTGGCCGAGCCTAGGTGTGTGCACTAAGAAGTGTGTATACACTTAGAAGAAGAAAAGGGAGGACATCCACACAAAGAAGAACACACATTTATGTGTGTAGACAAATTTCATAAAGTGTGTGAAGTCTGAGAAGTAGGTGTGTGCTGAAAAGAATTACACCCTCTAAGGGTTTACTGCACCAAGAAGAGAAGAAGGGGAGTGCATGCATGCATGCATGCACGTGCACACGTGAACAGTGCTAAATCAGTGGTGTGTATCTGAGGAGATCAAGACTTGAAGATTCTTGAAGAGTGAAGCCAGGTCATCCTGAAGAAGGAGATAAAAGCCTGAGCTAGAAGAGAAGCCCTGATCAACCACAAGTGATCAGAAGAGAAGATCAAGGCCAGTAGCCTTTATCCCAGGTTGCTGAGGATACTTGAAGAACTTAAAGTGGAGAAGAGCTACTCGTGTGACTCGAGGAGCCAGGAGAAGACCCTGTGGGACTCAGGGAGAAGAACTCTTCAGTGGGATTCTGGAGCAGGCCAGTGGGACTCTGGTAACACTGTGGGACGCAGTATAAAGACCCTCCTGTGGGACTCAGGAGATATATAGTGGGACTCTGTATCGACCATTGTAATTCTAACAAGTTATAATGGGAGAATCCATGCTGGGAGAGCATGGCAAGGATGTAGACCTTTGGTGCCGAACCTTGTAAATCCTTGTGTCCTATGCCTTTTCATTACTGCATTATCCGGGAAAGGTTGAGAGATACAAGAAGAGTGGATCGAGGCTTTAACCAGCCATAGAGGTTTAATTGATAAGGAATCAATTAGTAAAAAGTTTTAAAGGATCACTGATTCACCCCCTCCCCCTCTCAGTGATTCACACTGATCTGGGCACTTCAATTGGTATCAGAGGGAGGTTCCCTCTAAAAGATCCAAGGGAGTCTTTACGGAGTGCAGATTTGAGGAAATGAGTGACCAGCCTCAAATGGAGATATCTGCCAAGACTCAGAAAAATAGAAAGAAGAAACAGGCCAAGAAGATGAAGAAGAAGGTTGATGCAATCAGAGAAACTCCTTCTATGGAAAGAAATGTGAAAGTCACATCATATGACAATTCCTTTTATCATTCTTCTGATGAAGCCTTCTCTAGCTGTGATGAAGATGGAAGAAACAATGACCTTCTAAATGCAATCAAATATCTTCAGAAGAGAGTCCCCAAGGAAGTTGCAATGTGTATAGCTACAGGCCTCCTTGATCTTCAAGAAGAAAAATTACAGCTAGAAGATGAAGCCAATGCTATGGAAGATCAGCTGGAAAAAAGGGTTGGCATAACCAACACTCTCAGAAAGCTGGTAAATGCCAAAGATGAAACTGTTTCCCTTTGCAATGAAAGATATGAAACACTACTGAAGAATTGCAAAGAAGCCTTTATGAGAAAGAATTCTTTATGATAATAGTCAAAGATGTTGTCCATGCACTGGAAAAGAGGCACAAAGTGTCAATGAATGTCAGAGATGCTCAACTCGAAGACAAAGTCAAAATGGTTAAGGAGCTTGACAATTCATTGCTTGAATTGAAGACGGTGCATGATGACCAGATGGAACAGCTGAAACAGAATTGGGAAGGTAGGCTAAGAACTATTGAGGATGAGAAGAACTCCCTCAATATGAAATGCTTAGAACTAGAGGTGATATTGAAAAATCTGCAAACACCCAAAGCTGAAGCTTCCCAGTCAGCTGAAAGAAGAAATGTTGCTACTCAAGTGAACTTTGAGCAGGATGATTCTAAGAGAAAGACATCCTCTAATAAAAGTGCAACATCTTCTAGAAAGAAGGTACCATCCATACCATCTTGTACTGATGCTTCTAATTGCGTTTCCACAAAAAGTGTAGGATGGAAGAATAATTCCAAACAAATATGGATGAAGATAGTAAAGAAGCAGAGCTCTCCTGAAACAGCACAACAGGTCAAGAAAAGTACCCTACAATCAGAAGGACTGAAGAGGTCAAGATTCGTGGGTCAGTGTTGGTGTTGTAACAAGTATGGGCATTGTGCAAAGGATTGTTGGTACAATCCACTGAATGCCAAAGCACAGAGGAAGCCCATGCCAAGGGGGAGCAATCCAGAAGGAAGGAAGCAACATCCACAGGTCCAGAGACATCTGTTTACTGCAAATAGATTTGGATTACTTGACAACATCTGGGATGGTTGCAAAAGTGGTCAAAAAGATACATGTCAATCTCCAACTGTATCCAGAGCTCAGAAGAAGAAAAGATCACAGAACCTGGTTAAAAGAGATTCCTTGGGAAGCAAGCAGAAGAAAGTGGAAGATGCTCCCAAGAAGAGTTTGAAGAAGGAAGAGAAGTCCTTGGAATTTAAATCCAAGAAGGGTGATGCATCCAGTAGGACCACCAAGAAAATATGCTTCTACTGTGGGAAGAAAGGACACATCATGGATCTTTGTGAACAAGCCATGAAATTCAATAGAGGCAGACTGGACTCAAACAGACAATCAATCCAGAAGAAGTAGAAGGGATTGATTGAAAACAAGTTGCCTAAGAAAGGTAGTTTGACAGCATCAAAAGAACCATTTGGAATATCCAGAACTGAGGCCACACTTGCAAGTGACTTACTAGTCATATGGCCAAATCAGTTGCAACTTTCCAAAGATCTACAAAGAGCTGAAGATGAAGTTCTGGCAATTGCTAAGGCAAAAGGGAAGAAGAATATTTCACATGAAGATGTATTGAGATCCACACCAGCACAATCATCAATGAAGATCAAATGTGCAAGTGTGAAGAATGGTGAAAATGGGACATCTCGGTTGAGAGAATCTTCTCAACCTTGTTGTTCACATTGATGAACCAAGGAGGTTCCATCTTATTCCCTTATACATTGGTATTTACATGTGCTAACATTGCAGGGAATTGAAGATGATGATCATTCTCAGCTGGAGGATGGATTGGATTGAATGGAGTGCACCCCTTGAGGGGGAGCCAATCTGGAGAAGATGATATTTTGGGATTTAATATCATCTTGAGAAAAGTAAAGGTAATCCAATCATACTTTCATCCCTTGTTTCTTAATTGAGGCTATTTTGTCAATTAAGGGGGAGTATGGATTGAAGACAAATGGATGAAAGGGGGAGCTTTATCATTGCACTGAACTTTCTAATGAGTTTTGTGAAGTTGTGCAGGATTTAGCAATTCATTGTTATATCTGAAAAATTTCAAACCCCTAAGCATGATCTCACATGTGTAGAGAATTTTGGACAGCTTTGAATTCCTTGGTCATATCACTCTTGTTTTCTACACCGGGTTAGCCCAAGTAGACTTAGAGTTGATTTACTAAAGGTTCTTTGCTAAAGAAGAACATGTGACATCATCCATCTCTCAGTGTTTTTCAAGAAAATACTTTTATAAGGGAGGAAGAGATATTTTTGAAAGTGAACCACACCACACCTTTGCATTTGATTGCCAATAAGGGGGAGAAAATATTGGCACACATATTGACCCATTCATATGTGTTGAAGGAGTGTATTGACAACAAATACAAAGGGGGAGATTGAAGTGCATTGTGTTTCATTTGTTGTCAATGAGGCATGAAGTTGTCTTGGAATGAATGGAAGTCAAGGAATTGTCAAGATGTGAATGCCAAAGGGTGTGATGGTGATGGTGATGAAAAGAGAATGGCCATGATACTAAGAGGCATGTCACTTAGGAGATTCACTAAGTGGCATAGGAGATGTGGTTGAAACATTCTCTAGAAATATCTGACGATTGCTGAGCTGCTCTTTAAGTTCATAGAACTTGTATCCTGATGATACAAAGTCACAACAATGATAGAAGACCTTGCATTGTATTGACAATGCATGAGGAGAAGCAAGAGATCCATCCACAACTTCTAAGTGGATGAAGTGGATTTAAAGAAGACCATGCACTATCACTTAGTGCATGTAAATGTGAAAAAGTTCCAATTGATCTCTGATTAGATTAATGAAGCACTTTGAAGATTATAAGTGATTCAGGAGTTCGGTTGATGAAGATGAACCTTTTGAATTCCATATCCTAAGTAAAGATCATATGAGGAGAAGTAATGGAATTCTTAAGAAGAAGGTGTGGAGGAATTCTTGAAGAAGAAGAAGAATGGCTTAGAGGAAGATGGCTTGGCATTTAGAATGGGCATTTAGAATGGGAATTTTTCATAGAAGAACTTTGTATTTGACAAAGTCTTATTCATGCCTTTGCCAAAAAATATGGCCAGCCAAGGCACCTTGGGGGTTCAACCCCAAGGCATGGGCACCAGGGCACCATGCCCGGGGGAAACCGTGGGGCGAGCCAGGGCGGCAGGGCGCACCCGCAGGACACCGCATGGGCGCCTGGGGCACGCCCGGAGGAGCGCAGAGGGGCCGTGTGTAAGCCCCCGAGGGCACGCGGTGGTGAAACCCGCGCACCCGGAGAGCATAGGGGGCGCTAGGAGCGCGCCCGCAGGAGCAGAGTGGGCGCAGAGCGCGCCCGCAGGGAGAACACGGTGCGGGGCGGCACCGTGGAGGGAGAGGATTCAACTGAGCGCTTCCCGGCAGCGCTTGGTTATTTAACCGCGGAAAAACAGGAGCTTGTTTCAATGTGGGACGAGGATTTTTCCCGCGGGAGCGATCCTGGCCGCTCGATTCATCGCGCGCCAGATCCGAGCCGCTCATCTAATCTCGCGCGAGATCTTCAGATCCAGGCCGCCCGATGTATCTCCATCGCCTGATCCGACGGCCGTAGCTCATCTCCTTCCTCGAGCTCGAGCCGAGGCACCTCCCGCAGCCGCCGATGAACCAGAGGCTACCCAAGGCCGGTTTTCGAGTTCCCGGCCACCTCTGAAGGATCTAAGACGTCCAGGGGGTTCGTCTGAGCCGTATGAACATTTCCATGCATAAAAAAGGAGAATGCACACGATGTATGTGAAATTGGAGTTCGGCCGAGGCATGCGAAGTTGCCGAGGCCACGTGGAGAGCATGCTTTGCATGCATGAGCTTAAACAGAGGCCGTGCATGCGTTATAAATCGCATGCACGAGGAGGAAGAAAATAATAAAAGAACCCGCGTTTAAACAGAGGATAAAAATCAAGATTTGGAAAGATTTTAAAAGCCCGAAAAACTTGGGGATTCAAGATATCACACGCGGAATATCTGAGGCATCCCTCTGCCTATAAAAAGAGAGGCCGAGACCTCTGGAAGCTTGCTGAAACCTTGTTGAAGATTTGTGTCCCGCGTGTGCCTCTGCCTCGCGAAGAAGAAGCCGCCGCGCAAAGTACTTGCGCGGCTGAAGATCTCGGTGCCACCCGAGGCCCGAAAGAGATCCCTGTGCGCTATCCTTTGCGCGACAAGAAGGAGTGAGGGCAGCGCCAACTTGCGCGCCCCCTCTGTGCACCGCGGCCCCCTGCGCGGTAGCACTTGCGCGCCCGCGGTGCCTTGCACCTGTGGCTAGTGCGGCCTAGAGACCTTGTTCTCTTGCACGGCCAGTGGCACCAAGTGTGCCTTGCGCTTTGAAGAAGAAGAGAGGCCGCGGCTCATACCTTGTGCTCTTTGAAGAAGAAGTGGAAGTGGCCGCACCCTTGCGCGCCTGGTTGCACCAAGTGCACCTACTTGGCAGTGTTGGAGAAGAAGACCCGAGGCAGTATACCACACCCTTGGTTGTGGGTTCTTGGCAAGGAAGAAGGCCGAGGCCTTGCCTCGTGTGTGTGCCAAGTGAAGTGGAAGACCACACTTTGTGTGTGTGAGAGGTGAAGAAGGAAGGCCGAGGCCTTTGTGCCTTTGTGTGCAAAAAGAAAACAAAGAGCCCGTAGCCCTTGTGTGTACAAAATGGAGAACCAAGTGTGTGCATAAGTGAAGTGCACACTTTGAAGAATATTAAAAGAACAAGGAAGAACCCGAGACCTTGGCTTGGGTATGTGCAAGTGGGTAAAGTGAAGACCACCACACTTTGTGTGTGTGTGCATTTGAAAGGAAGGCCGAGGCATAGCTTGGGGTGTGCAAAAATAGTGGAGGCCAAATACACACTCATTGTGTGTGTGCAAAGCAAAGAACAAAGTTGTGTGTGCAAAACAACAAAGTGAAGTGGCCGAGCCTAGGTGTGTGCACTAAGAAGTGTGTATACACTTAGAAGAAGAAAAGGGAGGACATCCACACAATGAAGAACACACATTTATGTGTGTAGACAAATTGCATAAAGTGTGTGAAGTCTGAGAAGTAGGTGTGTGCTGAAAAGAATTACACCCTCTAAGGGTTTACTGCACCAAGAAGAGAAGAAGGGGAGTGCATGCATGCATGCATGCACGTGCACACGTGAACAGTGCTAAATCAGTGGTGTGCATCTGAGGAGTCCAAGACTTGAAGATTCTTGAAGAGTGAAGCCAGGTCATCCTGAAGAAGGAGATAAAAGCCTGAGCTAGACGAGAAGCCTTGATCAACCACAAGTGATCAGAAGAGAAGAGCAAGGCCAGTAGCCTTTATCCCAGGTTGCTGAGGATACTTGAAGAACTTAAAGTGGAGAAGAGCTACTCGTGTGACTCGAGGAGCCAGGAGAAGACCCTGTGGGACTCAGGGAGAAGAAGTCTTCAGTGGGATTCTGGAGCAGGCCAGTGGGACTCTGGTAACACTGTGGGACGCAGTATAAAGACCCTCCTGTGGGACTCAGGAGAGATACAGTGGGACTCTGTATCGACCATTGTAATTCTAACAAGTTATAATGGGAGAATCCATGCTGGGAGAGCATGGCAAGGATGTAGGCCTTTGGTGCCGAACCTGGTAAATCCTTGTGTCCTGTGCCTTTTCATTACTGCATTATCCGGGAAAGGTTGAGAGATACAAGAAGAGTGGATTGAGGCTTTAACCAGCCATAGAGGTTTAATTGATAAGGAATCAATTAGTAAAAAGTTTTAAAGGATCACTGATTCACCCCCTCCCCCTCTCAGTGATTCACACTGATCTGGGCACTTCAGGAAAGAATTATAACCCCATTTAACATAGAATAGTATAAGGCTTAAAATGGATATTGTGAGATAATTTATGAGGTATAGATGAGGAGTGTATCCAATGGGATGAATCTTTATGGTTTTTACAATTGAGAGTATGACTTAGTTTGAGTGGATTTATTATAGGTGGAGTCGTGTGATGGTTTTTGATTATTCATTTTGGGTAGTTCTCAGTAGAAATGGAATATATCCATGGGAATTCAACTTGGAATAAGATGTCAATTTAGATTTTATGATGGGTTGGTTATGTTATTACTTTGTTAGGATAAATCTATGATATAGAGTTTTCCTTAGGATTATACCTTAGATTAAGGGTGTTTGTTTAGCATGTACAAAAGTTTAGTTATTTCATGTTATCCTTGATTATAGTTCATATGTTCTTAATGATGGTTTCACTGGTATATGTCTGCACTTCCCTTCCTGTTTTGGTTATATCAAGTATTGGTAGGATTCTATATAATCCTGGTTAAGTCATGATGACCAAACTTGTGTCTATGATTTTTGTTTTTATTTATTTCCTACAAATAAATTCACTCATATATCTATTAGAACTTTTGTCAAGGTCCTTTTAGTGGTTTCTAATTGAAGATGTTTATTTTTTAAAAAAACTCATCTATTTTTAATGGAAAATTTGAATAATGTTTTATACACACCAGAACATAGAAATATATTTTTAGTAGTTGATGAAAAATACAATGAACATAACTTATATAGAACGCATATGTGGGTACCTCATTCTTGGTTATGTAAATTAAAATAACTGAAAAATTACATCAATTAGGGTAGTTAGATGCTTTTGAGTTGAAACCCTTATATGTATGACATTCATGTTTTCAAAGTGAAATATCAAAAACACATTTTAGTGGTAACACAAATTCTCAAATTAATTCACACTGAGGTATGTGGTATATTTTAAATAGAATTAATGGCTGCATGATCCTACATCATTAAATTTAAAAATATATTTAATATATATAGTAATTGATAGATAATTAGGAATAATTTGGATTCTCTTACCACGTTTAATGAATTCCAAAATAAATTATTGAATTATATTTGGAAGAACTTAAAGAAACTCTACTCATAACAAAGCAATTAATACCTTTAAAAATCATCCACCAAAACTTTAAAGGAGTGTGGAATAGTCTCTTATAATGACCTTAAATTTTTGAGGTATAATTCATGGTTCATTTTTCTATTAATAATTGATTTGTCATAGTTAATTTTTTGTGTTTATGTAAATGGTCACGAGTTTATGAAAATTTAGAGAGGGGTTGATAGAGATTTTTTTATTTAAATTAGTGGAGTTTATAGTGTGGTCGAGGTAAGGCTACTAAGTACTTTTTTGAATTTATAGTGGCCCTATATACCTTAGATCCCCACTAGCTAGCCAGTGGTATTGCATTGGGTGGACTGTAGTGAATTAGTAACTCGATACAAGTAATCCATGTATCCAATGGTCTACCTAGGTGAATCCCATTAAAGGAAGTTTCATCTTTTCACACCGAATAATATTTTTTTCCCATTTTCTCCTCTTCCTTAATATATCCTCAGTTTTATCCCATCTTAGGATCCCTCCTTAGAATATAAATCAATACTAAACCTCAAATATTTTATAAACCAATACATAATAGTTTGTATCACCATATATGGATAATTATTACACCTTATAAGTGTTATTTATTGTTAGTTTCCATTGTTTATTCTTCTTCTATCTCAAATACCTAATTTAGATGTTTTTCTTGATGTTTTTTTAATTTTGATGGATCTTTCTTAAATCAAACATTCTATTTTATTTGGGTCTTAAGGTATAAGTTGTTACCATGGTGAAATATTTATATAGGATTACATCATCTATGTGGGTGCATGTGTATTTTTTTTATTTCTTCTACCTAAGGTATTCATTTGGTTGGGTGTGTTAAAATAGTGGATTTTTACTTGAGAAAAATATATATTGGTTTTATATCTAATCGATACCTTATAGTGATATTTATGGTGTAATTATATAGGTTTGTACACCTTATTTAATTACGTATAGAGTGAGATTCTTGGTCCTGTTTCTTATATTATAATGGGTGTTTTTTAGTCTATGATAATGTTTTATAACCCCCTTCAACATGGAATATGATAACTCTTAAAATGTCTAGTATGATTTATTTGAGATGGGATGGGTGAGGAATGTATCCAATGGGATGACTCTTATTGTTTTGTGATGGAGATAATTTCTTGGCCTAAGTGGGTGGATTATGGGTGGACCTGTGTAATGGTTTTTAATAATTCATGTCAGGTTGTGCCTATTTGATATGGATCTTAACCATGGTACATCATCTTGGAATATATTTTTAGTTTGGTTTGTATGATTGGTTTTTTATATTATGCCATATTGGGGATAAATTAATGATGTTGAGTTATCCAAGGGATCATACCTTGGATGAAGGGTTTTGGTTTAGCTTGAAAACAATGTTGGCTATTTCATTCCTTCCACTCTTATAGTTTATCTGTTATCAGCAATGGTTTTAATGGTATAGGTTTTCCCTTCCCTTCCAGTGTTTTTACATCAAGTATGGTGAGTATTCATAATATCTTGGTTAGTGCATGATGAACTGACATGGGTCTTTATTTTTTGTTTTTATTAATTTACTACCAATACATACACTCGTATATTATTTATATCTTATGTTAAGGACATATTAGTGTTTTATAATCAGACTTTTATACTCACACCCAGCATAGGAACCCTAGTGCATGCACTAACATTGTTTTTATGGACCCTGGTAAGGGAAAGGCCCATATGTCAAGTGGTTGAGTAGGTAAAACTAATTATGGGATGGAGGTGTTACAGTATATACACTAGTATGTTTTAATAGATGAACTTTATCTTTTTTCTGTTATTTTATATATCAAATTTTTTGATATACTCCCAATGGGGATCATCCATTAACTACTAATGTGTGATTGTGATGGGTTCATATTGTAATTACAAGTAATGTGATTTATATGAATAAATTAATTTTTAATTAATACAAATAATTTATTTATTATTACTACTACCAATTTTATTTATGTTTAGATAACTTTATACTGAGGGAATGAATATTAAATGTTTGGTGTTATCCCTCACAACTAGTCAGAAGCCTTTTGTGTATGGGGTGGTTTACATGAGCTAATGCAGTGATTTAGCTTAGACTCGGTGAATCGGGATGATGTTCTATAAAATTTTATCCAAGCCCTTATTTATATATTTATTATTTTAGGATAAATTTATTGAAAATAACAATGTAAATTATATGGTTAGAAGATATACATTTATTTGGATGGAACCTATATGTGAACACTCTTGTTTCTAGGGAAGTAGGATAAATTTCATTTATTTTTAAGGCTATGGTTTCTTAGTTTTATTTAGGTTATAATTTGAAATTTAGGGTTTATGTATTTTTACTTTAGGTTGGGGTGGTGAGGGAGTTTTATTTCATGAATTATGTTGGTAGTAGTTCACATGTCATGCTCTAATTTGTGTGTGATTGAAAAATGTTTTTAAAAATGAAGATTTAATTTATTAAATTCCAATGGTAGTTTATCAATTTTCTTGAAAAATAAATCATTCAAGTCATTTATTTAATTAAATTCTAGAGTTTTTTAATTTTTACAAATTTTATATTATTTTTATATCTATGTGGATATAAGAAATATGATATCCAGACTTGGGTAAGTATAAGTTCATGATATGTGGTTCATTATAGATTAATCTCATAATATGTGTATTTAGGTATTAGTTAAATACCTTAGGATGGTTTTTAGTGATTGATAAGTATTTTTTATACAAATTACTAATCATGTATAAATTTAATGGAGAGTTAAGAAATTTGGAAATATTCTACATCAATGTGTTTTTTTATTTCAGTCATTTTTCCTCAATGAAGTTTCATAGGGAACTAAATTATAGGTTTTAGGATGTTCTTGAGGTTCAAAATGTCCTAGTTATACCTTTTATTGATCAAGAGGGGGGAGATAAGCACACTCCTGAGAATGTTTTGGTGGTCCACGACACTATACCTCTTTAGCATGGGTGTTTCATATAATGTTATTTAAAGGAGGAGGCTTATATCAAGATGAGGCCACTATGGTAGAATTAACTCAAGATTTATAGATGAAATATAGTCTAACTTTAAAAGGAAATAGAGCTCCCAAGGAAACTAAGGATTAGATCGATATGGTCAAGAATATATTTGAGCTCGTTGAGACACCCATGGATAGGATGGTGAAGTTAATATACTTCATATTTCAAATACATAAAGGGAAATTGTGGGGTGTGATTTTATAGGTTAGGAATGAGTTATTATCACAATATTCTTTAAAATAATGCTTTTTCAATGATATTTTCCATGATTTGTTAAATATGGATTTGGTATAGATGTTTTTGGGAACTATCAATGATCAACTATAATTCGAGATTTTTAAAGTTATTAAGGATAAACAATTTATTAATAGGGATAAAGTCAAATATGACCTATTGGTTCAATATAATCCTTTAAATATATTTTAGGCTATAGGAAATAATTTTAAATCTGATGTCCTAAGTTGGGGTAGTCTATAAGGATCTGACTGTAACACCCCAAGTTTTTGTGATCATTTTTTCAAATAAATTAATTTTCTTTGATTTCATGCATTTCATTCTACACAAAGTCAAAATATAATTATACAATATACCAATATAAATTTGTGTTATATATAACATATACTTTTCTTGCATTACACGGAAGACCGTGTTTCTATGACACAACATTTTATTATTATAATTATTTAAACGAGATAGTTATAATCTAGTCATTAAACATAATAATATGTAGAGTAATAAAAAAAATTTAAATATTATTTTTAATAATTTTATATAAATAACACATATTGTTAATAATATATATAATTTTCTGTAAATACTTTATATGAATAAAAATATTATTTTCTTAAAAATGCTTTTTATGTCCTTCTGTGAAAAAATAATATAATTAATTTTAGAAACATTTAAAAATTTAATATGATAAAATAAAATTATTCTTTGAATTAATAATATCAATATTATATTCTGGTGATTTTTGGGTATTTTTATTAGAAGCATCATTTTTGGAAGAATAGTGAAAAATACTGAATTTTAATTCAAAACTACAATTTCTTCTAATTTATTTATATAGTTAAATTATATTTTATGTTGGATTAAAAGTAATGGTATATAATTTATAAATATATTAATATAATTTAGGGAATTGGTATCATTTTTATATTAAATTTTGATATAAAATATTGATGGATATTTGAACATTCTCACTTTCAAGCCCTTCTTTCTCTCCATATCTGTTGGATTAACGTTAAACTTGATTTTTAAACTTATGTGAATGGAATTTAAAAGATGTAAATAAAAGTTTTAATTAAGTATAATATTGATATTCTAAGAATATCAACTTATTTTTTTACCAAAAATATTAGTGAAAGTGATTAAAATTAATTACAGCGATTGTGGTAAAATTAAGATTAACAAGGGACTAAACCGTAAACAAAAGGGCCAAAATGACCTAAAAACTTGTCCAAACCCCATTTTATGGACAATTTCAGCAATAAACCTTACATTATTTATTATTTTTGGTTTTTTATTACATTGTTTAGCTAAAAACTTGGGTACACCTAACCTGTTTTCAAAAATGTCAAGTGTGTCACCTCTCTCCCTTATAAAAGGCCACCATCTCTCACCATTCCTCACAACTCTAAAGCCACTTAAGTTTGGCCAATATCTGCCCAATTTACTTTCAAACATATCTAAATTTATCCTTGAATCCACTATTTTTTCATAAATCTAACAAAGGAATCCCTTTTGTTCAAACCAAAATGAGTTACCCTAAGAAAAGGTAACGTCCTTCCTTGGGATCCTTTCCATTATTTTCTTTCTCCACTAACTCTATTATTCTTCTTCCAAGACTAAATAATATAATAATTATCCTAAATATAATAATATTTTTTTATGATAATTTTTATACTTACACTTACACAAACATCCATCTATTGGGTAATGATCATACCAATCTTGTGTATGGATAACTACGGCCTCACGAAATCATGATATCCGTTTTTCCTTTATCACCTCTCATGTTTGAGAATAATGATGGAAAATATATTTTTATATTCTATATATGATTTATTTATACTTATTTAATTATTATATATTACATACCTTCATTATTACCACTTTGTTTAAATACAATAATTTTGTTTGGGGAAGTGTGCACTACCGCTTCCTCAGAGCGATGTGATTTGTTCACACACTACATGGAATATATTAAGGATGCGTGTAATGAAATTATATTATATATATGACATGGTAATAATAATTTAATGATATTATATATATATATATGTATGTATGTATGTATTTATATTTCATTTACATTCTTTCTTTCAATATGATAAAAAAACAGAAACAATGTTCATGTGTACGTATGGCCTACCGTCTCTATGAACAGTGTATTACATTCCATATTTATATATTATATAGCTTATTATAAATAAATATATACTGAATATATGTGATATTTATTCCCTGTTTTACATTATTTAAATCATAAAATAATTATGAGGACCAAAATATAACAAATTAAGACACATGTGAAACACAAAGCGGATATTGCCCGAAGGAGAACCTTAACTTGTAATTGTTAATAAGAAAATAATGTAAAGTAATAATAAAAAATGGTATTATATATAATAATTTGGTTCTTTAAAATCTTTATAATAAACTTATATTTATTATACAAAACTTTTTTATGATTATGAAGAGATTCAAGACATAAGGTAAGGGTTTTCTCATCTCACTTTTATTTCTGTGAGATTTATGTCTTATTCACCACTAGTTTATTTTGTGTGGTGTATATACTAAAAATAACTATATTATATGGTAATTATACTAATGTTTATGGGTATTTAAATATCCATTTTATGATCTCTCTTTTATGGGGTTTATTTTTCAATAGCTACCAAATCCGTAACGTAATTTTTCCTTAATTAACATTATTTGAGACGCATGTCAAGTTATGCTTCTATATTTTTCTATGAGGTGTATATACTTCCCATTTAAATTTTATAAAATGAATAAAATAATTTTCATGATATTTTAATCTTCTTGTAACTTTATTATTTCTGTATCACTATGATTCGAAGTTACCAAGTGGTAAGAGTTTATTCAAACAATCTCATCATTTATCGGGATTGTTTATGATTATTATTCCATTATGAAATCTTATAACAAATATCTCAAAAACACACACTAAATTTATTCTCCTCTAGTAATTTAGGATATCTTCATGTACTATAAAAAAAATTCTAATTTTTTTACATTAATACAATTAAGAATGAATTTTTAAGAAAATATATGTTTTTTACTCTCTTGGGTCGGAAATCTGTGTTCTTTTAAATAAGGTTTTCTAAATAGGTTTTAAAAAATGTTTTATGTTTAAAATTTATTCCATAATTTTTTTTGTATTTTTTTCATGGAAAATGTTTTTCAAAATGTTTTCAAGCTACTTTTATAAGTTTTCAAGAAAAAGGTTTTTAAAATTTTTTCTTGATTCTTGTATATGTTTTCAAGGGAAAAGTTTTCAAAATGATTTCAAGTTTATTTATATTTTTTCAATGTATTTCAAAAGGAAATTATTTCCAAAAGGTTTTATGTTTGAAAATCCTTTTTCAAATAAGAAGGATATTTCCCTTAAGCACTATTTCTAAAATATATTTCAAAATTATTTTCCATCTAAGATGATATATGTTGATGTTACTTATGACTTTTTGGGAAATGATCCAAATGTTCCAATCATATTATTTTTTAAAATGGTTTCTGTTTTGATGTCATGATGCTTATGAAAATCATTTCTATTTAACATGTTATAAAATTTTTAAACCTGCTTTTTTTCAAGGTTTATTATTTGATGAATTGATTCTGAAACCTATATCTTTACCATAGTTTAATATGTAATGGAATTTTTATTATACCCATTTCATTTCATGGGTTACAATATGTTGTTTTAGAATCCCATATATTTTTATGGTTCATGATATAATGGAAGTTTTATTATATTATGGAAATTTTATAAATGATTTTATTATGTGACAGGTGAGATATATATCTACCCACAATGTATTTCATAATGATTTATATATCATTAAATAATGATAGGAATCAATGCGATGGGATTGATCTACTACAGGGAGATTGGGAAACTCAATCCCTTATAAGAAAAGGAATGTAGTTGGGGATGGTGGTGTGTCCCAACTAGTAGGTGTAGTCACCATGAATATGGGGTATGGGAAAACCCGATTCACTATGGGAAGATAGGGAAACCCTAACCACTGTGTAAAGATGGGGAAACTCGGTCCACTATAGAAAGATGGTGAAACCTAATTCCTTATAAGGAAAGGACAATGACAAGGGATGGTGGGATTTGCCTTCTTGTAGGTGTAGTCCCCATGATGTTCCTTGATAAGTTATACCAATAACTGTTGACTCATACATAATGATATTACATTTTTATGTTTATACAACAATTCCATTTCTTATTCATATGTTATGATTTCATCTATTATGCTCGTGATTTTCTCATGATTCATTACTTATAAACTTCTAACCTTTATTCCATGATTCATGTTTATTATATTTGGGGTATGACATTATAATGTTATTATCACATTCTCATACCCTAATGCTCATGTTTATGTTAACGTATCTCCCTTGTTTACTCTTATTGAGCATGTTTACTCAAGAATTTTCATTTTCCCTTACCAATGTTATAAAGATATTCTTTATGTATGATATGACTAAGAGGGTTGATAGTTTAGGGGAACCTAGTGTTAGGTTATGTAGCTCACTCATGTACCATTTTTTATGTTTCTGTGTCTCTAAAGACACTAAAATAATATAGTATTTGGGCATATTCTTGTATATTGTTTTAAGTACTATAAAACAATGATGTAATGTCTATGTGTCTTATGATTGGGTTGTTATTGTTGGAACCAGAGAAATCTTTTAGTCAACCATTAGAAACTAGAATGAGAAACATTTATTGAGAAGTCTAAGGACTTGTATATGGATAATTATAATGATAAGTAAAAGTATAGAAAAATTTCATGGAGTTTTGGTAAAGTATAGAGTGGGTGGTTTCCTAGAAATACATATTCCTATAGATACTACAAGTGGATGTGGTTCTCAAACAGAAATAGTTAGGAGTAAAAACTCCAACAATTTGTGTCAGGCTTGACTCGAGCGTAACCAGGTACAAGACAATGGGATTTAATATACACCTAGTCTGAAGCTCCTGGGGGATATTATTTTGAAATTCACAAAATATTTACGAACCATCAATAAGTATTTAAAAAAAAATTAATATAAATAACCTATAATAAACCTATGGTTTCATATATTAAATAGGGTTTCATAATTTAGACAACCTAGAAAGTCATTTTTCATAATTATGTGGTTCCTCACTATGAGAAATGATTCTTACTCTATACTTTTTGGTTTAAGTCAACAGTGGGAACTAGAAATAACTGGGTTAACGATGAACATGATAGGAAACCTGTAGATAAGAATCCAAATGGTGTGATCATTGGGGTGAAGGATATTATAATCATTTTTAATCATATTGAATGGAACATGATTAATAATGTGTACCTTAAGCAACTCTTAGAATCACCAAAGAATATATGGAAAGATATCACAAAGATTTTGGGAAATAAAGAACATAAAGGAAATAAAATTAAGTTATCTACATGTAAACAATGTGGGAAGAAGCACCCTTGTTAATGTTTTAGAGAAACATGAAGATGTTTTGAATGTGGAAAATAAGTTGACAAAGAAAGTAGCTATAAATGGAAAATGGAAAATGAAAAAATTAGTTAATGGAATGGATGGTAATTTTTGCCTCCCTAAGTTATTTTCAATTGATGAATTCTTTAAATTTTGAAGTTATGGGCATTATAAAAATTGATTTCCTATATGGAAGGCTCAGGAAGAGAATCAGAAAGGTAGTAAAAGTAATTTTTTTCTAATGATTAAGAGACCAAAAATGACATATGAAAGGTATGTGTTTTTCTAATAATATTTTTGATAAACATGAATAAATTGAGTTTGATAAATGTTAATACAAGATTATTATTTTATATTATAAGAAAGTGTTATTAAGGAATAAGTTGATGAAGCCTAGGTAATGGTTTAAGAAAAGAGTGGAATCATTTAAGTCTATATGTTATAAAATTCAAATATTATATTATAAGAATAATGAAATATAAAATTCTTTTTAGTGTAATTTTTTCATTTAGGATATGAAAGTATTTTTCAAATGGTTCTCATGAGGTAGAAAATTGATTTCATAGAAATGTGATATTTTTATTAGGGTAAGGTAACCATTAGTCTATTCCTAATGTTGAGATAATTATGTTTGTATAATGATGTGTTGGATATGAATAGGTAAATTGGATGGTACCAAATACCTCAAAATAGAAAAATGAATTTTTGAAAAAGTAGACTATTTTATAATGGATGAATTTTAAAACTCCTTGATTTTAAAAAAGTTATCCAATAATCTTTTGTAATAAAGAAACATGAATGTTTTCAATAAGTATTTATGGTTATTCAGGTCATTTTCATCTTTCAAGATAATACCTGATAAAGGTATTCAAATGATTTGTTTTTGTTAGATAAGATCTACTATATGATATGTGAGGTATTAATGTTGAGCTTATTTTGATAAATTTTGTGACCATATTTATATAACTTTCAATTTTAATCTTTTGGAAGGGTTATAAGTTTATCTTGTTATGGGAATCATAAGTTAAACTTCATATTAAGTTTGTGAGATTAATGTATTATCTCACCACAGGATAATTTATGCATATTTGATAACCTATTCAAATAAAAAAATTTCTATGAAAACTGATGAAAGAGGGGATGGCTTATCATAGATCTCATGATATATTAGTGCTTTGAGAATGAAAAATTCTCCTTCCTTTTTTGATAATGAGGTAAAGAGGAAATTTATCAAGGGATAAAAAAGGGTGAGGTTGTCCTAAAATTATAAAAGTATATCATTTCATTAAAATATTTCAATATTAAGAAAAAAATATAAAAATAAATTTTTTTCCTAATACGTTAATTTTTGTCGAACAAAGGGTCTTTGAAATCATCACAGATATATGGATTTGGGGGCCTTAACTTTCCATTGATTATTCACTTATTAAAGATTTATGACCTTAATAACTCACTATAAATATTTACACTTCTCTTCCAAGTCCATATTTTTAATTTCCATAAACATTATCACATGTCTAAACCTATTTATAATTAACTTTGGGTAACCATCATGTTTCAAACATTCCCTTTTTAAATAAATTTTTATCATTCAATTTTATAATGTGGGTTTCTATGAAAAGAACTTTCATGTATTAAACCTTAAATAACCCAGAATAATTTCAAGGGTGAAATTCAATTTAAAGGGGGTAAAATGCAACACCATGAGTTTTTGAGAAAATTTATTTTCAAATAAATTAATTATATCTTATGGAGTTCACTGAATGATATACCAAGTCGATGTTTCATTATACACTACCCCAAGATAATCTTGTGTTACACGTAAAACTGTGTTTAAAAATAATTATTGTTATAATTATTTAAACAAAATAGGTATAACCTATCCATTAAACATAGTAATATGAAAAGTAATAAATAATTTTTAGATATTATTTGTAATGGTTTTATATAAATAAAACATATTGATAATAAGATATAAATTTTTTAGAAAAATCCTTTATATGTTTGAAAATACTATTTTCTTAAAAGAACTGATTTTTATCTCCTTCTGTGAAATATATTAAAATTAATTTTAGTAAATTTTATAAATTCCATTTGATAAAATAAAATATTTTTTTAATTAATAATATAAAATTTATCATAGGGTTAGTTTTGGAATTTTTATAAGAAACTTCATTTTTAAATGAATAATGAAAAATACTACATTTTAAATCAAAAATGAATTTTTTTCTAATTTATCTATATAGTTAAATTATATTTTATGTTGGTTTTAAAGTCACAATAGATAAATTATACCCATTTTAATCCAATTTAGTTCATTATAATCATTATTTTGTTAAATTTATATATAAAATATTAATTAACATTTGAACATTCTCACATTAAAAATCTGTTTTCTTACAACTTCTATGGGATTAGAATTATACTTATTCTTGCCGATTATGTGGACTAAATTTAAAAAAATAGACATAAACGGTTTTAATAATTATATTATTCATATTATTATAACATCAACATAATTTTTGACCAAAAATATTAGGGAAATAGATTAAAATTAATTATAGCGATTAAGGTAAAATTAAGCCTAACAAGGGAATAAACCTTAATCTTAAAGGACAAAATGACCTAGAAACTTTTATAAAACCCATTTTATGGAAATATTTAGTCCATACTCCTTACATTATGGATTATGGTTGGTTTTTATGACTTTTTTAAGGTTAAAACGTGGGTACACCTGACTTGTTTTCAAAAATGCCAAGTTTGACCCTCCCTCACTTATAAAAGGTCACCATCTATCCCCCCTTCCTCATACCTCTCAAGACACTTAAGTTCAGAAAATATCTGCCAAATTTAATTCAAAAAATTACTACCCTCCTTATTTAATTCTCCCTTTTAGAATAAATCCAACCAATGAATCCCTTTGGTTCAAACCAAAACGACTTACCCAAAGAAGAGGTAATATCTTCCTCAAGGTCCTTTCCTTTATATTCTTTCTCTACTACCTCAATTATTCTTATTCCATGAATTCATAATAAACACATTATAATAAATGTACTGATATTTTTTTATGATAATGTTTTAACTCCACTTACACACACTTCCATCTAATGGGTAACGAACATACCATTCTTGTGTATGACGAACTAAAGCCCCATGAAATGATGTTATTTTTTTCCTTTACCACCTCTCATGGTCGAAAATTATGATAGAAACTCAATTTTTATATAATATATATGATTTATATGATTTATTTATGCTTATTTAATTATTATATATCACTCATGCCTTCATGTTTTCAAAATTTTGTAAATGTGATAATTTTGTTTGGGGAAATGTGGACTACCACCTCCTCAAAGTGATACGATTTCTTCACAAACTACGTAGAATATTTTAGGGTTGATTTTAGTGAAATAATATGATATTTATTCTATAATAATTATACTATAATGATATTATATATATATATATATATTTCATTTACTTTATTTCCTTTAATATGATAAAAAAATGGAAACAGTGTTCATGCGTACGTACGGCCTACCGCCTCCATGAACGATGTATTCCATTTCATATTTCTATGTTATATTGATTATTATAAATACATATATACTGAATATAAATTATATTAATATCATGTTTTACATTACATAAATCATTATATAAGTATGAGGACCAGAAATATAACAAATTAAGACACATGCGAAAAAAAAGTGGGTATTACCTGAAGAAAAACCTTAACTTGGAATTGTTAATAGGAGGGTATTGTAAAGTCATAATAAAACCATATATGTTATTACATATAATAATATGGTTCTATAAAATATTTATAATAAACATATATTTATTATACAATAATTTTTTTATGAGTACGAAGAGATTCAAGACATAAGGTAAGAGTTTTCTCTTCTCACTTTTATTTCTATGAGATTTATGCCTTATTCACCAATCATTTATTTTGCATGTTTCGTATACTGACCATGACTATATTATATGGTTATTATCCTTAAATTTATGTTTATTTACATACCCATTTTATTATCTCTCTTTCATGTGGTTTTTTTAAAAAATTACCAAATCTATAAATTAATTTTGCCTCAATTTACCTTCTTCAAGACATATGTCGAGTTATGCACATATATTTTTATAAAAGGGGTATATACTGCCCTTTTAAATGTTTTATAATGAATATAATTATTTTAATGATATTTCATGATTAATGTAATGTTATTATTTCTATATCATTGTGATTCAAAGTTACCATGTGGTAATATTTTGTTGCAACAATCTCATCGTTTATCAGTATTGTTTATGATTATGATTCCATTGATGAAATATTATGATCCATATCCCGAGAACACTCATGAAGTTTCTTTTAATTTGGTTATTCATGATATATTAATGTACTAGAACTGTTATTCCACTCTTTGGTACTTAATACAATTAATAATGTTTTTTTAAGAAAATGCGACTTTATCTCTCTCTTCAGTCAGAAATATATATTCCTTCAAATCATGTATTTTAAAACGTTTTTTTGAAACATTTTCTTTAAAAAGTGTTTAAAATTTTTTAAATATTATTTTATATTTTTTCAATGAAATGTTTTTTCAAAATATTTTCAATCTTCTTTTATATATTTTCAAGAAATTTTTTTTAAAAAAAAAGAATCTTCTTTTACAAGTTTTCAAGGGAAAAGAATTTCAAAATTATTTCAAGCCTTATTTTTATGTTTTCAAATTATTTTCAAAGAAAATGGTTTTAAAAAGGTTTAATGTTTTAAAAATCATTATTTATATGTTTTCAAAGTTGATGTTACTCATGCCTTTCTAGGAAATGAATCAAAATTTTCATTCATGTTCTTTCAATGAATGGTTTATGTTTTAATGTCATGATGTTTATGACACCCATTTCTCTTCCACAAGTTATATACTTTTGAAACCCACTTCTTTTTACAGGTTATGATTTTATGAAATGATTGCGAAACCTACCAATTTTCAAAAGGTTATGATGTTATGGAATGTTTATGATACCCATTTTATTTGATGGGTTATGATATTATGTTTTTGAAACCTAATTATTTTTATGGGTCGTGATATGATAAAATTTTAATTATCTTTTTTCACATTTGAGAATGATTTATTATATGATTGGTGGGACCTAAATATCTCTCTAATTCATTGGGTAATGATTTATATATCGTTAAATAATGACGGGAATCAAGTTGATGGGATTGATCCAATATGGGAAGATGGGGAAGACTAATCACGTAGAAGGAACGGACTGCGACTAGGGATGGTGGTGTGTCTCACCCAGTATGTGAAGTCACCATGAAGATATAATATGGGAAAACCTAATATACTATGGGAATATGGGGAAACCTGATCTACTGTGGGAATTTGGGGAAGCTTGATCCACTATTGGAATATGGGGGAACACAATACCTTACAAGGAAAGGACTACAACTAGGGATGGTGGTGTGTTCAACCCAATAGGTGTAGTCCCCATGAAGTGTCCTTATAAGTTAAAGAAATGTATCTTGACTTATAGATAATGATTTACATGTTTATGTGTATTCCATAATTCCATGTCTTATTCTTATGTAATAATTCTATGGGTTGTGATCTTGACTTCTATATGATTCATGCATTATGAACTGCTAACATTTATACCATGATTCATGTTTATGATATGTTGGGTATGATCTTCTAATGTTATAATCACATTCGCATACCCTTATGCTCAGGTGTATGCTCACATATCTCCCATGTTTAGTCTAACTGGGCTTCTAAGATCACCCCTTTTATGTTTTCTTCCCCATGTTATGAAGATATGTTTTCTGTATTATATGACTAAGATAGGTGCTAGTCTTATAAATCCTAGTGAGAGATCATTCATCTCACTCGTGTACCAATTTTTATATTTCCAAGTTTCCAAACTAACTAAACTAATACCATCCTAGGGGGTCTATTTCTGTAATGTTTTAATTATTCAAAAAAATGATGTAATGTTTATGTATGTTAATAATGGGTTTTTATACTCACCACTAAGAAAATCATAGAAGATGTAAATGTCACTAGATCATTTCCATTCCATGGTGTCCCTTCTAATGGAGTTACTGGTGTCAATTTTAGTGTTATAAGTATAATTTATGATGATATGATCCTGAGAAGTGATAGGTAGTCATGGAAGGGCGGAGGTGCTTCGCTTTCTCCCTTAGGAGGAGATTATATTGTTTATTATAAGTGAGGTAGTCTATTCATTTAAATGGTTCACATCATAACCCATTTATGGATTTCATGCTTATAGTGAGTTGAAAAATTTATAGATTTTGTTGTGTGATAATTCCTCTATATAGTTCAGGAAGATACTTGGGGAAGATACAAACTTCTAAATATAGTATAGAGGACCTCATAAAATAAACATAAAAGTTTTATATAGGATTTTAGGGTGATGATCTGGTTGAGGATATTAGGGTCAGTAGCTATAGATACCTTTATATATTTCTCCCCAGGCTAGAAGGGGATAATGAGGCTAGGTCCAAGGACCTAAGCCCTAAAAATATCATTTCACTGGACCAGGTTCTATGTGTTAGGATAATGGTACTTCTATCAGGAGACGTATGTTTTATATTTTTTACCTTTTTGATTTTTTTGTGTGATATTGGGGTATCTCATTTATTTTTATCTGATTTTTTATCATCTCAGTTGGGGATTTCATTATATTTTCATTCGAGTATTTTTTCCCTTGATACACCTCTTGATAAGAGGTTGGATCGTGTTTAGAGGTTTCTTATGTGTTCTATAATAGTTGGAGGCTATGGTAATCCATTTATTTTCTTCATTTTGAATATGAATTGATTTAATATTATCTATGTAATGGATTAGTTACTCTGGGTTCACATTGATTTATATCAGAGGTGAGTTTCCTTTACTTTATTTATGGGTGATAAGAATGCCTTTATAGGTGAATGAGATTTCAAATCCAGTAGAGTTGGGATACATCATAGTCAGCTGGGTGAAATTACTAAATAAATGGTTAGGATGAATTTTATAGTTGAGTCAATAATTATTCCACCAGCTTTTTATATAGTAGTGTTTCATTTTTTGGTTGTTTTCCCTATTAATTTTTTAGGTATTGCACCTATAAGGGATGTTTATTCGATGACTAATATCAGTTTGGGTATAAGTACCATATCTATATCCACTTTCTATATGGAACTGGCTGAGCTAAAAGATCAGAAGATATAGTTCTAGGATGTTAAGGTCATGGTAATTATCTATCCTTGTACTTCTCTATGGTTTGAATCTATTTTTTTACTAGGAATGGTGATGGTATCTTGAGTTTATTTTCAATTACCAAAATAAAAACTAATTTATGATGAATAAAAACTATCCACTATCATGGATAAAATATTTATTTTATTATTTGATATGATCCCAATGGTTCTCCATGTTTGATTTTAAATTATGATATCATCATGTGTGATTCAAGATGGAGGATATACCAAAGATGGTGTTTAGGATCCGGTATGGAAAACAATTTTTCCCTATGATTCCGTTTATTTTGATGAATATACAAGAATTTTTCATGTCCCTCGTGAACCATATTTTTAATCCATACCTAAACATCATCATTATGATATTTTTATGATTTTTTGGTCTGTTTTTAGGATTAAGAGATGCATAAAAAGAACCTAACGATCTTATTGAGTGTTCTTTGAGCACATCTGTTATACACCAAGATCTTGAAGTTTCATTTCTCAATTTAAGAGGTGTGATTTCCTAGATTTCTCATATCGGAGGTTGGAATATGGGTTATCCCAATTAAAGTGGAGGCCATGAAATTTTTAGATAGACCCAATAATTTATTCAAGATAAATAATTTCCTTCAATTGGTATGGTATTAAAAATGATTCATTCAATAGTTCTACCTCTTAGAGGCACCTATGATGTTTCTGGCTAAGAAGTGGATGAAATTCAAGTAAACCAACTAGTGTGAAGTACTATTTTCATATTTAAAAGTAAGGATTATATATACTTCAATTATAATTATTCATAACCAAGTGAAGGGTTATACCATATAATTAATCACTTACAATCTAGGATTGGATGTTGTTTTGGTGTAAGATAATAGGGTGCTCACTTATGGGTCTCACCAACTATGACCCTGTGAGTGGGACTCTCCTACTCTTGACTTGGAGCCAGCTATTATGGTCTATTCCTTAAATTTTTGGCTATTGTATCTCTTAGACAAGATATGTATGGTTTAAATAGACTATAAGATCTTGGGATTAATATTTTCTCAGTGACAATTGAACTTTAAATAGAGGCATTGGGTGGATAACTTGTATACATTAAACTATGATATGTATTAAGCCATGTAAAAGGAAAAAATAAAAAAAAAATTAGTAATAATATATAAGAAGAACTCGTTCATGAATCTAGTGAGGAATATAAATTTTAAAAAAATTAAATGGAAGCATGACATGTCTAAGGGGACAGAGGTCATAAATATTTCTCCTATAGGTATTACTTTCTCACTGGTAAATTAGGTAAAAATAATCCAAGAGTTTGATTTATTTATTTTTTTGACAATGGATCCCACTTTTTATTATAGAGCTCATTTTGGGATATACCTAAGATAGTGGTAGGTATTTTTTTCCATGGTATAGTGATGATTCCTAATTCACTAAGGGTGTGATAATAATGAAATTTCATGCCACTTGATGGGTGATACATCCTGGTCTCTGGAAGGTGAATCAGGATATCATATGTTTCTTATGGTAGACTAGTTTGAAGTTACATCATAGGTTATGGGGCATATTTTCTCAAATTCTAAAGAGTGATGGTAGAGTACCAGTGGCCATGATAATTACTTCATCCACTTTTTGTGCCTATATTGAAGTGATATGTAACACCTAGTGATTTTAAAATGTGTTTTACATTAAAAAAATACTAAATGTAAAATATTGTATCATATGAAAAACTAAACTAAAACGACTCTTGGTAAATTAAAATTTAAAATAAACATTAATATATCAAAAGAATAAAATATGAAATAACAATAAGAAAATTAAAAGAAGAGTAAAACCTCATGTAAATAAAAATATAGTTAAATTAATCTATTTTAATTACTTACATATTATTATTATTGTCTAAAAGAATAATTTGATGTGTTATAAAGGCGCTCAGTGGTGGGTGACAGCCCACATATACCGTGTAACCCCTTGGGCCTAAAAACCCAGTGTACTATTAAGTATATAGCTTCCCTCTCTATCCATTGAGGGTGATCGTTTCAATTCAATCATTTTTGAAGATGATCTAACCCAGTTTGATATTGTAGGTCATGCAGATCTCTTTGCCATTTTCTATCCACAAGAAAGGATTGATTTTCTCAAGTCTGATCTTGAGACTGATGATGATGATTGGCTGAGGAAGGCACCTCGGATGTGCACAACTCTTGCTCTGGTGCAGGCAACAGAGAAACCAGATGACAGGGATGTCGGGTATGCACCCATCTGCGGGAGGAAGTTTTGGGCCTACAAGGACGCGAAATTCAGCAACAAAAAGGTGACTCATATGGGGGCCTACATGATATTCTTCCTCAAGGTGATAAAGCAGGTTGTTTTGGATATTTTTTCATGGGATCTTGATTATTGGGGTCATTGGCGGAATACGGTATGGGATATCGGCATGTGGTATCCTGGCGGAGTTGAGGGAGGACAATTGCTATCCATTTCTCTTTGGGGGTTCGTTGTGCTGGTGACTTCTTGGCAGTGGATCATCTGTCTCTGACATGTTGTGTACAGGATGAGGGTCACCTCAGGGTGGGTTGAGGTGAATTTGGGTCGCGCTGTTCTTGGGGCTATTGCAGACAGCTGGTGGCCGTGCTTGGAGGATGATTCACGCGGATTTCCTGATGAAAGCGGAAACCTCTTCTGGGTTATCGACAATTTTGGTGACTTTATTGGGACGCGGTCCTCGTCTTCTGTTTGGGCCGATGGCATGTCTTTGCATTGGGAGGTCACCGAGGGCTCCGGGTTCTAGCCAAAGATGATGGTAGGAGGTGTTTTTAATGACAGCGAAGGATCGGGTGTGGAGAGCGTAGGTGAAAAATCCATTAGATGTGGAGAGGATGATGATGTGGTGAGAGTGGCATCAGGATGCGGGGTGAATGATGACTTTGGGATTCACAAGGGAGAATGCACCTCAGAATGCAGGTCAACAACCTTTTTTTCATTATTTTCGATGTTGTACAGCTCTGTCTCAAATTATTTTAGGGTGGTTGACATAGGGTGGCGACATTTTCTATGGGTTGCGAAAGTGGATCGTGTCCATTTGGCTGAAAGGGTATTGTGAGATTTTATGTCTTTTATTTTGTGTGGGTCTTTGGACCATATATTGTTTGGATGACTATAATTTCCCATTTCTCTTTTTTGGTGATAATTTTGTACCACACGTCTGTTTGTAACTTATGAATTTTTATTTTCAATAAATTTTATAGGATCGAGTATGCTCAGTCTGGAACTTTCAAGATTAATTATAAATTTATATGAAATAATATTAAGAAAAACCTAAATTTAAAAAATCTATTTTCTTTCATAAAAACACTTTTTCCATATAACATTTGTTTTCATTTAAAAGTTAAATTCGTTAATTATTTAATTTAAATTTTATAAAAATGAACATAATTTTAAAATAATAATGTTCATTTTTTATTAAAGAAATTTTTTATACTTTTTTGAGAAAGTTTATTTTTTTGGTGAATAGTAAAAATATATCTTTTTACAAATTCTACAATTTTATAACATCAATAAGATGTAAGAACGAATTAAAAAATTATTAAACCATTTTATCAACCACAGGTTAATAAAAGGATTTAAATAATTTATTTAAGAATAATATGTTTAATTTTGGAACTTCTGTTGGAGTTTTTGGAACCTAGGTTATATTTTATTATAATAATAATTATTTTGATTCTTTATCCATAATAAATCATTTCCAAGATTCAATTCATTTTTGGCTCAGTTTAGAAATCAAATAACCCTCCTTTATTTAATTATATAAATATAAATTTCATTTGAATCAATACTATTCTAAATTTTATGTACTAAATGATAAAATAATAAATATTTTAACCCAAAAATATCAATCTCCTTATGTATAAAGACTCTCATTCTTAGCCTTGGAAAATAACTTCTGATTAATTTATAAAAGAACAAGATCAGCCCATTTCCCCTATCATAAGTCTCTTAGTACACTAATTAATTTTTTAGGTACTCAATCCCCAATCTTCAATTCTGTAGAAAAGGATTAAATCTTCCATAAAGAGGTAACCCTAATTATCTTTCAATGTTTTCTTTCTGTTATTATTTTTAATCTCCCAATAAATTAACTTTATTCATATTCTAAAAATGTTCTATATATAAATATAAATATATTTATTTTATTATTATATTGGTCTAAATATTTTAATCTATTTATACTAAATACTCTCTCTCCCCCTCTTTTAACACATCCTAGTAACGATCAGTTTTATCAGCCTAAGAGGACATTTTCAATGATTTCCTTATCACTTCCTGCATATATAGTTAGTTTAAATTCAAATATATAAATGTATTTTAATGCATTCTAATATTCTATAAATAATTTTTATAAATTATAAATTATAAATAATCAAAATCATGTAATAAAAATAAAACGGGATGATTTAAAAGTAATCATTGCTTCAGGCCATTCTATCTTTTAATGATATAGAAATTGATAAATTTAAATGATTATAAATAATAATTAGTTAAAATAATATTCCATTTTCTAATTCACTTTCTAATAAACATAAATTTATTATACAATAGGCATAAATTTTTTGTAATAAAATGGGACTTAAGGTAAGGGTTATTGGCCCCAAGTTGCATTTCTTGATAGATATGTCAAATTATAAAACTATTATTATTTGACGTGATGTGATTACTATAAACTGAATTTTTTTATCATAAATAACATTTTATTCAGTTTATTTATATTATATTTAATGTTCTATTTCCATGGGATTTTGATTCATTACCAACCCCATAAGGTGATTATTAACTCAATTGCCTTTCATTGACTTGTACCCATAATTCATTGATTATCTGATTCTAATATTATGTAAATAATAACCCATAGTTTACTTATTCTTTATTTCAACTTTTTTTATGTTTATTTACATTTATTTAACAAAATATATTTATTGATATATTCTTACTTCAAATTTTAGATTCATGGTAGGGTTTTTTCCAAGTCTCCACTCATTTCAATTATTTTTCCTAAATTCCATATTTTATCTTAAATAACATAAATTAATGTTCTTAAAAGTTTTACTTCTTATTTTTGAAATATTTTTAATGATTTTATGGTCTCATTTCCATCTGTAGGTATTGATATTTTATATCTTACTTTGTTCGTTACAATTTTTTTTCCAATACCAACTTGAAATCAAGATTTTTTATGACTAAGTTTCTATATGGTGGAATTAGTTTATATTTCTCTTTCAAAGTCTATTTATTTTCCAAGCCACTATTTATTCTTAGGGTTTTCCTGTCTTATTACCTTCTCACTTATCTTTAGTTCATAATTCATCTAAACTTTTCACGTAAATAGATCCAACCTTAAATCTCCTTTATAGTAGGAAAACATTAAATTTCATGTCAATATTCTTTATATTTTTTCATGAATGATATTTTTTATTTCAATGATTGTTTATGTTCATTTTTAGTATCCTTCTAATTTATTTAAAATTTTTTAAAAGGAATATTTATAATTTTTTATTTATGAGTCATTTTTTGACTTTCATTACAAAAGTGTGAAAAGAATATAATTTTTAACATTTTACACATGAATGTATTTTCCATATTTTATTACTATTTTTATTAATTATGCTTTATATTTATGTTTTCATTGTTTTTAAAAGTAATTTTTATTCTCATTTTTTGTGAATTTTTTATTTTTAAAAATAAATGTTAACGTTTTATAAGATTAGATACTAGGATTTCATCCCACTTATGTATATTTTTTCTTCCAATACCCATTTATTTTCATTTAATTTATTTATATTAAATGTTTCAATGTTTATAATTATTTTAAAATTATGGTTTTCAATGTCTTCATTTTATCCAATTGAAATCAATTTTTTAAGTGGCTTATATTTTTATTTTCACAATAATGCTACAAAAAATTTATGAAATTTATGTATATAATTTTAATTTAATTTTCCTAAAAAACTCCAAAAGACCTATCAACTTTAGAATTTAATTTCATGCATTTCCCTCTATATGTTCTTATTATTTTCTTTTTCTGTTTTATTAAATTTGTGGTGTAAAATAATATAATTCTTGATCTCTTCTTATGTGATACCTTCTGAAAGTGATAAGTAACCCATATTTGTATAAAATTGTATTTAATCTAATTAAAAATCCTCTAATAATTCTTATGATTCACTGGGCATATTCTCTAATGATACAATCCATCTTCTTTCAATAGATGTAATATGATCATGTTTTGGGTAAATCCACATTAAACTCATTTCTTTCTCAAGTAAATTTTACTTTAATGAATTAATGAATGTTTTATATTATGGTACACATATTCATGTACATATTATGATGTGATGAGTGGGATTAAAATTATATATCCCTCTAGTGAATTATGTAATGTTTTATACCTCATGATATAAAATTTACGGGATTGGGTAGTAAACTCAACCACTTATGAATCTCTATCTACTATGTTATGTTGTCTTAGTAATGAGCGTTGATTTATGTTTATGATTTCATGTTTTTTTTTGTTTCCACATTTTTATAATGTCATGATATTTTGATAACTACTTCTTTATGCTGAAAGACTTATGTTATGATTCATAACGTATGATCCATGCTGTATTTAGTATTATTTTCTTATAATGTGTTCTTTTTCTTTGATTATTTTCTCATACCCATATGTTTAACTTATGCTCACTTATCAACTCTGATTGTTATCACTTATGATTACCATTACTGGGAATTTGGACCCATTCCTCTTATTTTCTCATTTCCCCAGGATATAAAGGTGAGTATTATATATGATATGTCTAAAAGGGTTTCATGTTTGTAGAATTTTCTTATAGGATATTGTGAAGACATAGTGCAATGTAATGAATACTTGGTTTAGATAAAAAAATATAATTTTATAGGAAATATGTGAGTTTTTTTAGTTAATGTTTTTTCCTAATTATCTAAAACTCTAAAACTAAAAGGTATTAAGTATATTAGAGACTCAATATTATTTATTGATATTGAAATTATGTATGGTTAAGTTTGGTTCACTTCAATTTGTAACAATCCAATTTGTAAATAATATTTTGTTTACCCATATCTAGGAGTGTAGGTCTGGGGTGCTTCATGGGATGGGGTGACCATGGACTTTTTCACTAGACTTATGAGGATGTATAGAGGTTATGATGTCATATAATTCATAGTATACCAACTCATGAAGGTTACAATTTTCTTTCGATTTGATTGAATTGACCGATGGATGAGTTTTTTAAGATATATGTATGAGAGATTGTGAATTTCCATGAAATAAATATGAATATCATATCATATTTTGATTCATATTTCACATCCAAAATCTATAAAGGGTTTTAAAAAGCAATGGTATCTCAGTTGAAGTTGAGTACAGTGTATCTCATGTTTGATAGGATGATTCATATACTTGATAATATTATTTAGGATTGTGTTAGAGAATTTAGTGGAGCATGTGATGGATATATAGAATTAGAAGAGTTCTCATATAATAGTAGATATTTGACTTTGTCCTATATGGATTCCTATGATGTCTTATACAGTTTATCATACTGCATACCTTATATTGGATAGAGGTGGGAAAGTCTAAAATGGTTGGTTCAAGGATGGTATAGGAAACCCCCAAGTGGGTGTCATTGATCAAAGATCAGTTGGTTACCACTCTAAGAAATCAGTGCTCCTTTTCTGGCCAAATGTGATGTCCCTTGGAGTTTGGCCTGAGAAAATGAGTGTTCTTATGGGTATTACCTCAATTATTTCATCATTGATTAGGGTAGTAGGGGAATCTTGTTCCTTGGATTGTCAGACAATTTGAGATAAGGTATTGAGTTTGTAACACTGATTAGTGGTTGGATGTTACTTAGATATATTATGACATGCATGTTGAATTTCATGTTTCATAGATCTGAAACTATGTGATGGATTCCACACATGTAATTGACAGTGATGATATTGATTTTGAAGCTAAAGTATCATTTAAGGAGAGACCAGTGGGTAATCTAGATAGGATAGAGAATGTGATGTATGAAAAAAATTACCTCTAATATTCCTATAATGGTAGAATATATTTATTTAGTATCAGACTAGGGAGAGGGAGCCTAATGAATAGGCCCAATAGAAGGATTTATTTAGAGAGGAACAATAGAAATGCTTCTCAAGGATGATAAACCGTTAGGGGGAGTTTTTAATAACCCAAAATTTTGAGTTATAATTGTTGGATAAATTTTGGTTTAAAAATTAATTTATTAAATAAAACTTATGGTATTCTTGGAAATGGTTGGGAGTTATAGGAATTTAAGAGAGGGTAGTTAGGGCCTTTCTGTTGATTTAAAGTTGAAGATGACACCTGGTACTCAGTGTAGGCCCACAAAGTACACGATGGCATGTATAGAGGTACTTAAACTCTTGTATCCCCACCAACCAGCTGATGAGAGTGTAGAATGTTTCTAGTTCAGCAGTGGATACCAATTATAGGCAAACTGGGTACTCCGAGGTTTTCCTAGGTAAATCCCATTAAGGGAAATTTCATATTTTTTACTTTTAAGACTCTTTTTAACCTCTTTTCTCCACTTCCCCTTCCCAACCTAACCAAATACCCCTTTGGGGGTCCTCCTTGGCTTCCAAATATCCTCTAAACCTAAAATATTATTAGAATCAATCCACATAACTTATAATCATCCTCCTCAAGTAATTTTAACCATGTGTAACTGTTATTTTTTATGAGTTGTCACGACCCGCCCTCGGGGTCCGTGCCGTGACTACCCCAAGCCCACCTTCCATAGGCCAGGGGCTGGCGACTAGCACCAAGGAGTAAATCCCGGTAAAAAGGGAAGGCATTGCCTTTGAAAAGTAAACAAACACCACAGATTAAGCAAGCGGAAAGTAAACACTAAGTAAAACCAGAGTACAACTGAAAGTGCGGAAAAGTAAATGGGCCAGTATACAAACCCAAACTGAAAGTAAAGTACAACTCGAAAGGGAAAACAACAACTGTAAGTAAAATCCGCTACACCGAGCTATCCACTAGAGGTCCCACCTGAAGGGTGGGTACAGATAGCTCCACTGCTCCATGGGTCCCACCGTCCGCTCCGAGTACGTCCCGCCCAGTGGTCCACCTCCAGGTATCGTCCTGCTCTGCAAGCCTCAGCCAAGATCAACGTTATCCGTCGTCTGCAACCAACACAACGTAGTGCGGGGATAGCCCGTGCAGGGGTGAGTATAAGCTACTCATTAGGGACCCCGAGACCCCCGAAGGTCTCCCAAAATCCACAAAGGATAAACCACAAAGGAAGATAAAATCACGAAGTAACAACCGACACTGCTTAGGTATATGCCCATACATATATCTAAGTCATCAATTCCAATACACTCCAACCTCCGAGCCCAAGTACAACTCAGTCCACACAGGAAAGTAAACGTATTCCACACAGGAAAGAAAAACGAAATCCACACAGGATAGCACAACTCAATCCACACAGGAAAGCAACAAGATTCAGCTCACACAGGTATACTTCTTCAAAGGACGATAAAGATGATCTCTGATCCATCTATGTCGTCGGACCCACGAAGGATCGATAGGTAACTAACCCCCGCAAAAGACCCACACAGGATCGGGCCCACACAGGACCTGTAGGCGCTGGTTCACACAGGACCGCTGAGCGCAAAGACCCACACAGGATCAGACCCACATAGGATCGAGCCCACACAGGACCTGTAGCACGGATCCACGTATGATCGCTGAGTGATGTAGTCGTCGTCGAATCCACAAAGGATCTCTGTACTGTCGTCGTCGCAGTCATAGTAGCAGTAGCAGTCACAGTCTCAGTAACAGTCACAGTCGCAGCCAGCTCTAGGGTTCCCGCACACAACAAGCTCGTTCGGGAGGGTCCACTCCATGAGCCGAGAGGCTGATACATCAACTGTCACAAAGTCCAGAGTTGATGTATCCAAAAGTTCTGTATCGTCAACATGAACTCAACGCAACAGACGGCGCGTCGATCGGACGCCCGGTCTGAGAGTTATTGGCTTTTTCCTTCCAGGGGCCCGGTTGGTTTTTAAGGCAAAACCAACCCGACCGTACTCCACCTGCGTCCAAACCTCGGTCGGAGTATGCCAAAAGATTCGTCTCCCTAAGAGGAATACAACAAAGCTGACAGAACGTCATTCGGACGTCCGTAGCTCAAGATACGAGTGTTTCTGCTCCGAGGGCCCGGTTGGTTTCGTGTACGAACCAACCCGGCCGAACTCAAAGTAATCCGAAACTTTGAGTGCGATATACCAAGTCTACCGACTCGATCCAAGTATCGCATCGCTGCTGACGGTTCGTCGATCGGAGGTCCGTAGCTCATGTTATGGCCAAAAGACCGAAAATTGATTCGAAAACGGGGGGTCCGTGTCCGGGGCGACCCGGCCCGACCCCCCCATGGGTCGGCCCGAACCGGTTCGACCCGACCCGGGTCCGACCCGGCCCGGCCGGCGGCGCGGTGGTGCGGTCCGGCGGCGCGGCCCGGCCGGCGGCGGCGCGGCCTGGCGCCGCTCGGGTGCCACGCGCGGGGGGCAGAGCCCCCGCCTATCCATGCTGGCGGTGCGGCTAAAGCTGCGCCATTGGAGAAAACCGGCCCCCCTCGTGGGGGCCTGCCTTGAGGGAAACGGGGGGCCGCCTGCCCCCCCCCCCTTTATGAAACCCCCCCCCCACCTCTTAAATGGGGGGCATTCATGTTGGCCGGGGGAATTAAATTCCCCCGGTTTTTCCTTTTCCGGCCGGCCCACCTGGCCGGCCGGTTCTTCTTCAACGGGACTGGCAAAGCCGGTCCCCTTCCGGCTTCCGACACCGGCGGCCCGGCTAGCTGCCGGTCTTCTCGTCCCTCCGCGGCCCGGAACCGGCCGCGGCCTTCGTCATTTGGCGCGGTGCGACGGCACCGCGCCCCTCTGCCGCGACCCCACTCCAGCCGCGGCGCCTTCGGTTTTCTTCGACGCGGCGCGACGGCGTCGCGTTCATGATGATCCTTCCACGGTGCGGCGCGATGGCGCCGTGCAATACAACCGTGTGAATTCCCGCGTGGTGCGACGGCACCACGCCATCTCGTTCATCCACGAGAAAATAATAATAATCAATAACAAGGGAGGGGGAATTCGACCGTGTTTGTGTGGTCCGACCCCCCTCTCATTAGATGATAACTCTTAAATATTTATCCACAAGATTATCATGCTAGAACCAAGAACGAGAGTAAATAAATAATCCACAACAAACCCCTACCTCGGTTTCAAGTACGATGTTCGTCAACGACCCGCGGAAGACAACGTCGCGGAGGTCGGGCGTCGCGGTAAACGTTCGTCAATTCGGTTGACGAAGAGGTACGTCCGAAGAGGTACGTCGTTGGTGAATCTTCGTAAGCCGGCGAAGGAATTCCAAGGAGGAAGCGGCGTTCCCTTTCGTTGACATGGAAGGCGTCGTCGATCTTCGGAAACAACCGGCTACGAATAAGAGAGGAGCGGCGTTCTTCATAGGAGCTCGAAGGTTCTTCGCGTTCTTCGTCAAAGTTGAAGAAGAAGAAGGAGCTCCCAAATCCTCTCAAGATGGCTAAACAAAATAAAATAAGCTAAGGCTTATTTTATTTACACAAACATCAACTTGAATTTAAAAGGTTTGAAATTCAAATCAACCCACCTTAATTAATTAAACCATGTTGTCAAACATTAATTAAAGGGGGTTATAGGGGAGTTTTGCGAGAAGATGGGGAGTTGGGGTTCGGGTGGGCCCCAGCACACTTAATCCTCCCAAGGGAGGTTAACTAGATGTGGGTCCCACCTTTAACTCCCTTTGGGAGAAGTTAACCAACAAAATAAAAATAAATAGTGTTTCCACATTTTTATTTAACTTCTTATAAATTCTCCCAAAACTAACTTTCATCCCGCATAAAACGCAACCTCGGAAAAGGTCTCCTTAAGCGAATAACGGCGCTGCGAGTTCATCGGTGCCCTCGGATTTCAATTCCGAGCACCGGATGAAAAGTTAGAAATTCCCGCTCGTTCGTTCACTGAACGTACCCGAGCCAAACTTTGGAAATTGATTCCGGGCACTCCGGGCCTCAGAATCAGGTGCCATCAGAAACCGCGCTCTTGAAAAATTCCAATGAAAATTAAGAAAAAGTTTCCCTTGAATTTTACGGGTCTTTACATTACTCCCACCTCAGGGCTTTACGTCCCCGCAAAGATACATCAAAAACTAGGGGAACAAATGAGGTTACTGAGCATGCATCTGAGCCTCCCGCTCCCAAGTGCTCTCCTGGAGGTTCCCGTGATGCCATCTGATGCGCACAAGAGGAATCGATCGCCCACGTAGGACCCGCTTCTGTCGATCCTCGATCCCCACCGGGACCTCCGTAAAAGTCGCCCCATCGTCAACGTCAAGCTCCCCATGGTCAATGATGTGCGTCGGATCGTGCACGTATCTCCTCAGCTGAGACACGTGGAAGACGTCGTGCACCCGGTGCAACTAAGGTGGTAGAGCCAGGCGATAAGCCACCTCGCCAATCCTCCTGAGGACCTGGAAGGGTCCGATGAAGCGCGGAGATAACTTTCCGCCTCGGCCAAATCTCAGTATACCACGTCAAGGTGAGACCCGCAAGAAGACGTGGTCGCCATCCTCGAACTCTAGTGGCCTCCGCCTCCTGTCAGCATATGAATTCTGTCGGCTCTGAGCTGTCCTCATCCGCTCTTGGTTGACCTGGACCTTCTCTGTCGTGGCCTGAACCATCTCTGGTCCCACAAGTGCTGACTCCCCAGTGTTTGTCCAGCACAAAGGAGATCTACAAGGTCGGTCGTACAATGCCTCGTACGGTGAAATCCCGATGGTGGAGTGGTAGCTGTTGTTGTACGCAAACTCCACCAAGGGTAGGTGGTCCTCCCAGCTACGACCAAAGTCGAGGACACATGCGCAGAGCATGTCCTCGAGAGTCTGAATGGTCCTCTCCGTCTGACCATCCGTCTGAGGGTGAAAGGCTATGCTCAGACGTAGCTGCGTCCCGAACGCCTCCTGTAACCCCTTCCAAAGCCGGGAAGTAAAGCGAGCATCTCGATCGGAGACGATAGATGATGGCACGCCGTGGAGCCGCACAATCTCTTGAACGTAGAGACGTCCCAAGCTCTCCACTGAGCCCTGTTCTCTGATGGTTAAGAAGTGTGCCAACTTGTTGAGTCGGTCGACAATCACCCAGATGGAGTCGTGACCTCTGGAAGTGCGTGGAAGTCCAGTCACGAAGTCCATAGATATCCCGTCCCACTTCCACTCCGGGACCTCCAAGGGTTGTACCAAGCCTGCTGGTACCTGATGCTCTGCCTTCACCTGCTGGCAGGTGAGGCATCGAGAAACAAACTCTTCTACAGCCTTATTCATGCCCGACCACCAGTGCTGTCGTCTGAGATCCTGGTACATCTTCTCCACTCATGGATGTCCCGCCAAAGGAGAAGTGTGAAACTCTCTCAGCACCTCCTCTCGCAAAGCGACTGGTACCATGGTACGTCCTCTGAAAAGGATGTCGTGCTCTGCTCCAAGCGAGAAACCATCAGGTGTCTTTCCCGAGGATATCTGTACACGACGTGTCTCACAGTTAGCGTCCTCACGTTGTGCCTCTCTGACCCTCTGCAGTAGTGGAGGGGTGACTGTGAGAGACTGAAGGAAGGGTGCTCCATCTCTATCCACGAATGATATCTACAAAGAGGCTAGCTGCTCTGTCGCCTCCTCATGTAGCTGAATGCCCGTCCTCCTGCTGAGGGCATCGACTACTACGTTCCCCTTCCCAGGAGTATAGACTATCTCAAAGTCATAGTCCTAGAGGAACTCGAGCCATCACCGCTGTCTCAGGTTCAGGTCCTTCTACGAGAAGATATACCAGAGACTCTGATGATTAGAAAAGACTGTAAAGCGCTCGCCCATCAGGTAATGTCACCATGTCTTCAGAGCGAAGACCACTGCTGCTAACTTCATGTCATGGGTAGCATAGTTCTGCTCATGCGACCTCAACTAACATGATCCATAGGCGATCACTACCCGCTCCTGCATCAGAACACCTCCGAGCCCGGTCCCTGATGCATCGCAGTAGACTACGTACCCTACTCCCTCCTCAGGCAACCCCAAGATAGGTGCGCTAGTCAACCTCTGTCTCAGCTCCTGGAAGCTTTGCTGACATCTGTCTGACCACACGAAGGGTTTCCCCTTCCTCTTTAATGTACGGAAAAGCTGCAAAGATTTATCCTTTGCCGAAAAGTGAAATTCGGTGTCATCCCCTGGATGAACCACGTTCCTTGCCTAATATAGTCAATCCCGTCATGATTAGTTAATTCATGGCATGGATGATGTTGTAAGGCCTTGACGCTGCTACTAAGAGATCCAACCATTACTCTCGCCACCAAGGGTTGAGTCACACTGTCGGCATCAGTATGTGGTCACTGGGTTTCCTCCAATAAGAATCTTGCAAGTGAGGGTCAAGTCAACCGTTTTTTTTCACCGGCACCTCTTAGTAAAAAAAACAAAAGACAAGAAAACAAAAGTCACCAAGGCAAGTATCTTTTATTACTTCAACTTAAAGTACAAGGACACAAGGAAACACAATCTACGAAGCTAGAGGCATTATGGGCAAAGGCCTCTATGCCTGGAGCTAGTCCCGCACTAGTCCACCCGCTTCCGGAGCTCCATGATCGTAAGCTTCAGCTGCCTGAAGCTGTGCTCTCCCCTGAGGTCGGGGTGGACCTCCTGGTGGTGGTGGTGGTAGAGCCTCAAAGCGTCGCCCACCACCTGCTGCTCGGCCAGCTCCTCTTCCTTGTCCTCCTACTCCCTGCGGAGCGCCATGGTCGAACCTCTGCCTCTGCCTAGGTGGTTCCTCAACCGTCTGCTGCTCCTCTGCATGGCGGGTCGGGCAGTCACGAGCCATGTGGCCTTGCCCGCCACATGCATAGCACTGTCTTCCACTCGAAAGACTGGCTTTGCGTTGTGTGCCCCGCACTTCTGAGCTAGTGTCCTGAGGTCGTCTGCCCGAAGGTCTGGTCTGCCTGGACCCCTGAGTCATCCGTCGACTGCCTGCTGCAGATCACTCTGCCACATTCCGCCCTGCGGTGGGTCTCGGCGCTTGTGAAGACTTAGCAAGGAATATCTCGATCAAAAGGGCCCGCTCCAGTACTCCTGTATGAGTCGGTATGCTGAGGGAGATCAGCGATGCCCTGATCTCGTGTCTCAAACCCTGCTCGAAGGTCCGGGCCCAGAAGAATGGGTCCCGTACCATGTCGGTCAAGTAGCGCGAGAGATCGGTAAATCTCGCCGAGTACTGAGCGACCATCATGCTGCTCCGCCGTAGCTGAAGAAGCTCCTGGATACGCACCGCACGAAGGGTGGCTGGGATGAACTCTGAGCGGAAGAGGCTCTCCGAGTCCGTCCAAAGAAGAGATGCCTCATCGTGAAACTGAAGCATCAAGCTCCGCCATCGGCCCGCTGCTGCGTGCAGTAGGATCGCAGCAAGGATCACCATGAGGTCTGCAGGTGTCCTCACTAGCCTAAAAACTTGTACCACTGCCTCCAGCCAGTCCTTGGCTGCCTGGGGGTCCGTCTCCCCACAAAACCTGGGTGGTCAATGGCGCTGAAACTCATGCAGTGCGCTGAGGCGACGTGCATCGTCAGCGGCTGGTGCTGGAAGCATCGGTGGCTCGACGGGTAGAGCTACCGCCGGTGCCACTGCTGACAAAGGGCCCTGCACCGAGGCCTCGTCGCTCGGTGGGTTGTCGTCACACTCGACTCTCGAAACCCTAGCTGGCTGCCGTCGTGGGGCCATCCTGAAAAGGAAACAGGTGCGCCATGGTTAGAACAGTATACCTGGTGAGCTGATATAAGTAATCACAAAGAAAACTTTGAAACACACAAGCAATCAATGTTTTCGTTCATTAAGTTGGAAATCAGAAGTCAGGGTGCTGGTGTACAGATACGTCGGCCGCTGCACCAACACTGGACTCCCTGGACTGATAACCACACTCAATACGCTAAACATTATTGCTTTACATAGAAGATATCAGAGTTCGCGGTAGAACCAAACTCCTCTGATACCAATTTGTCACGACCCTCCCTCGGGGTCCGTGTCGTGACTACCCCAAGCCCGCCTTCTATAGGCCAGGGGCTGGCGACTAGCACCAAGGCGTAAATACCGGTAAAAAGGGAAGGTATTGCCTTTGTAAAGTAAACAAACACCACAGAGTAAGAAACCGGAAAGTAAACACTAAGTAAAAACAGAGTACAACTGAAAGTGCGGAAAAGTAAATGGTCCAGTATACAAACCCAAACTGAAAGTAAAGTACAACTCAAAAGGGAAAACAGCAACTGTAAGTAAAAGCCGCTACACCGAGCTGTCCACTGGAGATCCCACCTGAAGGGTGGGTATAGATAGCTCCACTGCTCCACGGGTCCCACCGTCCGCTCTGAGTACGTCCCGCCCAGTGGTCCACCTCCAGGTACCGTCCTGCTCTACAAGACTCAGCCAAGATCAACGTTGTCCGTCGTCTGCAACCAGCACAACGTAGTGCGGGCATAGCCCGTGCAGGGGTGAGTATAAGCTACTCAGTGGGGACCCCGAGACCCCCGAAGGTCTCCCAAAATCCACAAAGGATAAACCACAAAGGAAGATACAATCACAAAGTAACAACCGACACTGCTTAGGTATATGCCCATACATATACCTAAGTCATCAATTCCAATACGCTCCAACCTCCGAGCCCAAGTACAACTCAGTCCACAGAGGAAAGTAAACGTATTCCACACAGGAAAGAAAAACGAAATCCACACAGGATAGCACAACTCAATCCACACAGGAAAGCAATAAGATTCAGCTTACACAGGTATACTTCTTCAAAGGACGATAAAGATGATCTCTAATCCATCTAAGTCATCGGAGCCACGAAGGATCGATAGGTAACTAACCCCCGCAAAAGACCCACACAGGATCGGTCCCACACAGGGCCTGTAGGCGGTGGTTCACACAGGACCGCTGAGCGCAAAGACCCACACCGGATCGGACCCACACCGGATCGGGCCCACACAGGACATGTAGCACTGATCCACGTAGGATCGCTGAGTGATGTAGTCGTCGTCAAATCCACAAAGGATCTCTGTACTGTCGTCGTCACAGTCACAGTAGCAGTAGCAGTCACAGTCGCAGTAACAGTCACAGTCGCAGCCAGCTCTATGGTTCCTGCACACAGCAAGCTCGTTCGGGAGGGTCCGCTCCACGAGCCGAGAGTCTGATACATCAACTGTCACAAAGTCTAGATTTGATGTATCCAAAAGTTCCGTATCATCAACAGGAACTCAACGCAACAGACGGCGAGTCGATCGGACGCCCGGTCTGAGAGTTATTGTCTTTTTCCTCCCAGGGGCCCTGTTGGTTTTTAAGGCAAAACCAACCCGACCGTACTCCACCTGCATCCAAACCTCAGGCAGAGTATGCCAAAATATTCGTCTCACTAAGAGGAACACAACAAAGTTGACGGCACGTCATTCGGACGTCCGTAGCTCAAGAAATGAGTGTTTCTGCTCTGAGGGCCCTGTTGGTTTCGTGTACGAACCAACCCGGCCAAACTCAAAGTATTCCGAAACTTTGAGTGCGATATACCGAATCGACCGTCTCGATCCAAGTATCGCATCACCACGGACGGTTTGTCGATCGGAGGTCCGTAGCTCATGTTATGTCCAAAAGACTGAAAATTGATTCGAAAACGGGGGGTCCGGGTCTGGGGCGACCCGGCCCGACCCCCTGGGTCGGCCCGAACCGGGTCGACCCGACCCGGGTCCGACCCGGCCCGGCCGACAGCGCGGCCTGGCGCCGCTCGGGTGCCATGCGCGGGGGTCAGAGCCCCCGCCTCTCCATGCTGGTGGCGCGGCTGAAGCCGCGCCTTTGGAGAAAACCGGTCCCCCTCGTGGGGGCCTGCCTTGAGGGAAACGGGGGGGCCGCCTGCCCCCCCCCCCCCTCTTAAATGGGGGGGAATTCATGTTGGTCGGGGGAATTAAATTACCTCGGTTTTCCCCTTCCTGCCGGCCCACCTGGCCGGCCGGTTCTTCTTCAACGGGACCGGCAAAGTCGGTCCCCTTCCGGCTTCCGACACCGGCGGTCCGGCTAGCCGCTGGTCCTCTCGTCCCGCCGCGGCCCGGAACCGGCCGCGGCCTTCATTTTTCGGCGCGGTGCGATAGCACCGCGCCCCTCCGCCGCAGCCCCGCTCCGGTCGCGGCGCCTTCGGTTATCTTCGACGCGGCGCGACGGCGTCGCGTTCATGATGATCCTTCCACGGCGCGGGGCGACGGCACCGCACAATACAACCGTGCGAATTCCCGTGTGGTGCGATGGCACCACGCCATCTCGTTCATCCACAAGAAAATAATAATAATCAAGAACAAGGGAGGGGGAATTCGGTCGTGTTTGTGCGGTCCTACCCCCCTCTCGTTAGATGATAACTCTTAAATATTTATCCACAAGATTATCATGCTAGAACCAAGAACGAGAGTAAATAAATAATCCACAAAAAACCCCTACCTCGGTTTCAAGTACGATGTTCGTCAACGACCCGCGGAAGACAACTTCGCGGAGGTCGGGCGTCGCGGTAAACGTTTGTCAATTCGGTTGACGAAGAGGTACGTCCGAAGAGGTACGTCGTTGATGAATCTTCGTAAGCCGAAGAAGGAAGTCTGAGGAGGAAGCGGCGTTTCCTTTCGTTGACACAGAAGGCGTCGTCGATCTTCAGAAACAACCGACTACGAAGAAGAGAGGAGCGGCATTCTTCGTCGGAGCTCGAAGGTTCTTCGTGTTCTTCGTCAAAGTTGAAGAAGAAGAAGGAGCTCCCAAATCCTCTCAAGATGGCTAAAAAAAATAAAAATAGCTAAGGCTTATTTTATTTACACAAACATCAACTTGAATTTCAATGGTTTGAAATTCAAATCAACCCACCTTAATTAATTAAACCAAGTTTTCAAACATTAATTAAAGAGGGTTATAGGGGAGTTTTGAGAGAAGATGAGGAGTTGGGGTTCGGGTGGGCCCCACCACACTTAATCCTCCCAAGGGAGGTTAAGCGGATGTGGGTCCCACCTTTAACTCCCTTTGGGAGAAGTTAACCAACAAAATAAAAATAAAAAGTTTTTCCACATTTTTATTTAACTTCTTATAAATTCTCCCAAAACTAACTTTCATCTCGCATAAAACGCAACCTCGGAAAAGGTCTCCTTAAGCGAATAACGGCGCTGCGAGTTCATCGGTGCCCTCGGATTTCAATTCCGAGCACCGGATCAAAAGTTAGAAATTCCCGCTCGTTCGTTCACTGAACGTACCTAAGCCAAAATTCAGAAATTGATTCCGGGCACTCCGGGCCTCGAAATCAGGTGCCGTCAGAAACCGCGCTCTTGTAAAATTCCAAAGAAAATTAAGAAAAAATTTCCCTTGAATTTTACGGGTCTTTACATGAGTGTCCATTGTTTCTAAGTCTAATATAAATAATACCTCATTTAGATGATTTTATTTAGGTTCCTTAATTTTAGTGGATTGATCTTGATTGACAAGTAATTATTGTTATTTAGTTAATTATGGATAAATGTTGGAGTTTTTTACTAGGTTATGCTTTTTTTATAGGATTACATGGAATATCATGAATGTGTGTGCATGTGTATGATTATATTTCTTCTACATTAGTTATTAAGTGGTTGGTTGGGTTCAAAATGATTTATTTTTCCTTGGTAAAGGATGTTATGGATGTTCTATATTGATCAAGACATAACCATTATATTTAGTGTAATTATATTGGGTTTTCCACCTTGTCTGATTAGGCATAGATTTAGGTTCTTAGTCTTATTTGAAGTACCAATATATAAGTGGATTTTTATAAACATATATTATAACTACATTCAATATCGAAGAGTTTTAATCATGAAATAGGTTATATGAGATTCTTGAGATAGAATAAGTTATTTGTTTATCTAATGTGTTTACTCCATGTGGTCTTGTAGGTAAAATGATGTCCTATGAAGAGTGGTTGAACAATGGGTAGACTTTTATCTTAGTTTTAGGTAATTCAAATTGGTATATCTAAATTGATATGTAGTTCAGTCATGGTAACTCACCTTAGAAGAGGGTGTTTGTTTGGATCATAAGGTGGGTTGGCTATGTCATTCCCTCCTTGTGTTATTTTTCTAATGTAGAGTAAGATAAGGGACCTTACCTTATAAGAGGTTTTTGGTTTGTATTTTTTGAGTAGTTTTCTATTTCACACCCTTCTTATTTACACTTCCAATATTTTCAGTGAGGGTTTTTTGGTATGATTTATCCATTAACTTCTAGTTTTGGATACATTATGTATATTTAGGATTCATAGTGTCCTGGTAAGGGGATGATGACCTAACAATAGTTCAGGATTGATGTTTTCAATGACTTGATACTATTGTATGAGATCACATATAATGTATCACTTGTTTTGAGGATCCATTGGTGGTGTATTAGTATGTTTTTATACACACACCCTACCAGGACCCCATGTTGATATATAGACATTTATATCAGGGACCCAAATAATTGAAAGGCCCATTTTCATTGAAGTTAAGAAGGTGGAGAAGATTATATGATAGAAGTGATATAAGACATACTCTAGGATATTTTTATTAAATGTCATTCATCATTAGTTTATTATTTAATATATCACATTTAATGAACTACTATAAGTGGGTATCATCCTTTAACTATTGATGCATGATTAGAACGGATTAATTTTCTCACATATGATGTGATATATATGTTTAAAAAGAAGTTATATTCATATATTAATCCTTTAATTATTATTACTACATATGATTTTATTTGTGTTTCGATTACTTAATATTAATGGAATAGTCTACCCGATATATGGTGTTATCCCTCACTACTATTCGATATCCTATTGCATGTATGGGGGAATGTGTGAGGTCATGTGTTACTTTGGATTAGACCCGATGAATTGAGATTAGGTGTTTCATATCCCAAATCACTTTTCCTTATACAACTTAGTGGAATGGTGTTATTGAAAGAATGAATTGTACCTTTCTACACATCATGAGATGGATAATGAGGCATGAAACTCTTCCATTATCCTTTTGGGTTATGATTTTTAAATAGTTATATATACCATAAAACAACTATAAAATAAAGTGTAATATAGAATTATATATGATTTATGGCATGGAAAGACACCTAGATTGTCACATATACATATTTATGTTTGAAAATAATTATTTAAGACAATAAAAATTTATAAACTTCAATCTCAATGAACAAAGTGAATTATGTAATATAACCTAAGGAAACTAAAGGATATTACAAAAATAACCCTTTATAAAGAATCAAAACTGTGTAAATATGTGCAATATTTCTAGAAATATAGAATATTTCTAATAGAAACAGTGGGAGAAAGATATAAATTGATGAAGTTCAATCATTATATACACAATAGTTAGTATGGGTTCAAACTCTGCAAGAACTAGTTGAAGAAGAAGTTCCTACAATACTGGTACTATGTTGCTTAAATTAGGAGGTTAAAGAATTAGAGAGATTTGGTTTTATTATCATTGATTTAAGTGACTCATTATTCCTTAAGAAAAATGAACCTCTTACCAAAAAGGAATTATAATATGAAAAAAAAGTTATCAATTGTAAAGAGGCCATGAATTCTAAAATGGATTCCATTTACCAAAATCAATTTTTCAATTTGGTAGACACATAAACTAATGTAAAACCCTTATAGTGGAAATGGGTATTAACTAAGAGTATTTACATAGAGGGTAAATAAAATAAATTTAAATAAATGTCATTAATTGATGGTTTCATCTATTGTGAGGGATTTGATTATGATGAAACCTTTTCACCATTTTCATTGATATAATATACCAGAATTCCAATTTTCATAAATTATTCCAATGATTATGATATTTTTAAAATTAATGTCAAAATTATATTTTAAAATATATTATAGGATAAATATTTCTATATGAAACAACTATAATGTTTTGTAAATTATATAAATTTCAACATGTTGTGAAAGATATAAAGATTTATTTATGGATTAAAGTAGTCATAATGATCACAAAATATTAATTTTGATGATGGAATAAGGTAATTTGGTTTTATCAGATATATAATTAGTCAATGAGTCTATATGAAGTTTAGTGGGAGTTCAATTCTTTTTATTATGTAATTTGTTAATGGTGTATTACTAGTGGGAAATAGAGATCAAGTATTAATGTCATTCAAGGAATTATTAGATGAATTGTTCACCATGAAACACTAAGGTGAAGAAAATTATAATCTAGGGACCAATATATATCAAGATATATCTAACAGGATTCCCTTTTATGTCAAATATATACATTTATAAGATAATCAAAATGTATAACATGGAATAATCTAAGAGATGATTATTACCAATGTCATGTGGTATTAATATCTCCAAGAAAATGTTTCTATTGATATAGAATTATATGGAAATAATGATTATAATCCCTTACACTTATTTTAAATAATTCAAAATGTGTTTAATGTTATATACCTGGATATATATCTCTTATTCCTTGAGTATAATTGGTAGATATTAATAAAATCTGGGATATATACACTGGGTAGTATATAAAATTATTCTGAAATAATTGAGGTGATTAAGGAAAATGTTTTAGATTTATGTGGGCGATAAAGAGTTATAATTGAGAAGATATATAGATTCATGATAATAGATACATTAAGATGATATTAAATCACACTCAAGTTATGTATTATGCCTTAATGGTATTTTATTGAACTAGAAAATATCAAAGAATCAAATGGTCTCCAATTATATAGTAGGATCTGATTGTATTATGGTTAATGAGGTGGATAAATCAGAAGTATGAATCACTTATTTGTCTCAAATCGTGGAATTTTTTCTATAAAATGAAGAACCTATCAAAGTATATTGTGACAATTATCCAATATTTATAATTATGAAGGAGCTCATGTCAGAATAGGGGATAAGGAAAATTTTATATCTTGAGTAATTTTACACAAAGTGATGAAGTTATAATTAGTAAAGTGTCCACAAAATAAAATTTTTAAAACCCACTTACTAAAGTTATATCTATATAGAATCATGATTCTCTTATAATAAATGATGGATTAGATTTGTTATCATTTGGATTTCGTGAAAGTGGGAATGTTTTGATAGTGGGTTCCCTAGACCAAAATCAATATTTTACTTTTCTATTACCATGCCAGATATATGGTTTAATGTATACTTTTTATTTCTTATCCAGATAGTATTATTAATTTTTTATGAATTATAAAAGATATTGAACAAATTTTATATTCCATATTAAAAGGTTATATTTTTCCAAGCTATAACAAGAAATTGTAAATAGTATGAAAATAATATTAAAATGTATAATATCTTCAAGATACATCATTCGGATAAGGTATATATGATATTTAGGTATCAAGAATTAGAGTCTCAAAATCACTGAGACTTATTCTCATAAATTTCATACTTTTTGATCTCAATTATATGATATCATGAGGACTAGACCTTTTATAGAAACACCACATGTTTAAGGTTTCATTGGTTGTGCTTATCTATGAGAATATGTATTAATCTCTCAACTTGAGGTCATTATTAATATGTATAATTAATCACATGCTTTGATATATGATTAAAACTAAAATAGTTTATGTTTAGGGAAAGGTATCTAGCACCAAGTGTGTCATTAGTACTTTGATATTGACTTAAGGATCAAGATAGGTTTTTTCCCTTTCGTTTATTGGAAGAAGATATATATGGCACTTTGATTTACGTGGTTATACCTGTATTAAATCCATTTTTAGAGTATAAATGTTCAATTCCAACCAATATAGTTAAATAATGAAAAATAAATCAAATTTTAAAGTTATATAAAGTATGCATCCTTCTTGATGAGATGTAGGTTGACAAAGGGAATGTATTACACAATGCATGTTTATAGTAAGGTTGACATTATTATAAAATGTACTTATCACTTTAGGGTCCATGATATTATACTATATATCCTCTATTATTCTATGAGTTAGAATATATTTAATCAAGATAGAATCATATAGGGTCACTCATAATGTGTATACTAATGTTCCATTGATTAAAATGAATCAGGTTTTAGGGTGAACATTTTACATTAGGAAAAATTGTATTGGTTGGATAAGTAAAAAACAAGATAGTGATTATTTAAGTAAAAAGGTGTTGGATTATGATTCAGTTACTAAATCTTGTACTCAAATTGCGTGGATTTAGAAGTATTTGGAAGACATCGATAATGTTGTACAACATCTAATGATGATTCAATGCATCATAAAAAGAGATGTTGAGTTGTCTAAAAATATGATTCATCACTCACACATGAAGCACATTGAGATCCGACATCATTTCACAAAAAAGAATGCGGATAAAAACATAGAGAGACTGAAATTTATTACAACTCAATATCTAGTGGTTGATATTATCTCAAATCCGTTGGTGTCTCATATATTTAAATAATATAGGTTGAACCTCTATGTTTAACTAATTTCCTCAAAATAAGAAGGTACAGAATTTCCACAGTAACCATTTTATCTAATGTGATATATGGAATTTGTGTGTTATTATAGGAGTATATGTTTCATTTAGTTTTAGATCAAGAGGAAGTTACAATATATGGGATTTTTCAAAGAGATAATTCTTTTCTTAAAATCATAGATCGCATTATAGCACTTAATGATTTCTCTTGTTTCTGGTACTGATATTTGTATCGATTAGGCTTAAAGAAAATATTAAATGAATTTTTCTTCATTTATGGTGTATTATAAAGTTAAATAAATTTTTAATTTTATCATTAAAATTGTTAGTGAGTAATAGAGACTTCTGAAAATAAAAGTGAGTATTTCCATAGTGAGTATTATCAACAATTTAGAAATTTAAGTATTGCTAATAAAATCGGAAGGGGGTGTTTAAACCAAAGGTATTTGTTTATTGGATTATTTTAAATATATATTTATAATATATTAAGAGTTTTTTTGAAATTATTGTAAATGAATTTTAAGAATATAGAAATTGTAGGAATAATTTGGAATTCTGGAAGGAGTTGGTTAGAACCATGGAATAAGGAAATGTACCACATTGTCATCATATTTGATGTTAAAAAACATTGAAAGGACACAGAATGTGTGTATGTTTTATATACCTTTATATATCTAGATTTTTTAAGATATACATTTCATAAAACCATTTTCCACCCTATAGTGGTGTTTGTAGTTTGAAAAAAAATGGTTCCAACCCTTACAGCACTATAGGAGAAAAGCACCATCATGAGGTAGTACCAAGCTAAACTACAGGTTCAAGAAAGGTGAATAAGGAATATAGATCATAGTTCATGTTTGTAGTTGGTGGTTATTGGGTCCATGGAATAGAGTGAAACCATGGAATAAGGTGATATTGAGGGTAAAAATCCATGAGAGTGTCCATAGTACAAAGCATGACCATAATTATTTTTTATTTTTGGATAGTGCATTGAGGTTTCTAAAGGAGAGGTAGCCCATACAATAGTTTGATGTGGGGTTCATTAAAAATTAAATATTCTAAAATATAGGTTACCCTTAAAAATAATACAAAATATTGAATTCACATAAGAAATTTTTTGACAACACTGTGGAGGCAGAGTTACACTATAAAGATGTACAATATAATTTTAGTCATGCTAGAGATTTTGCGATGTATACACCACAGTGTAATTCTTTCACCATGGAGGGTATGAATTTGAATGTTAGGGAGAAATAATTATATATAATATTAATAAAATTTCATGACGAATATGTGTATCACATTGTTGTCACTATTGTAGTTGAAAAATATTTGAGTAAAAACTATATCATCACGCCATAAAGGGGTAGGTTACACTATAATAAATTAGTTATATATAATTCAAATAGTATTGATAATGTGGATATATCTTGGAGGTTTTTAACTTAGTTTAAAATATAATTCTATTAATTTTAATTGAATGATGGAGAGTTGATAGAAAATTAATCAAGGAATATAATTGTTGTAAAATAAGGGAGGATGTTAAATGAAGTTTGAATTTAAAATTTAAAATATAACAATTCTTAGGATTTTGAGAGAGTTATTGTGTAGAATTAGATAATCACATACAAAATACATAATGGTAGACTATAATATTAAATATTATATAGATATAAATATCATCAAAAGTCTAGATTAAAGAATTGAAGTGTGTGGTACGGAAGTTCTCTAATGATTAAGATTGAAAGAATATTTTATTATTCCTATCTCGGATAAATATGGACGTTAATAGTAGTGAATCATGTAAGAACAAACTTTTTTTTTGTATTTTTCTCTTTCCTATAAATATTATAGGATCAACCAATAAGTTTATTTAATCATTCTATCCCCCTTGAATGTAGTATCTAGGATACAGGATGTGCCCATAAACCTTGTTGGAGAAATAAGATCTTCCTAATGATGTAATCGCATACTAGTGAAGTGGTAAATATTTAGAATATCACAACATCTTTGATATTTTAAACTTAGAGTATCCTCTTATAAGTAAACCAATTAAAATCAATTTTTTTATTCTCTTAATATATTTTTATTGGATTGAGATTAAAAATCAAATTTACGTTGTCTTTACCAACATAGAGAAAATATCTAAGTTGGTCTAAAGAGAAGAAGAAATCTCATCACCCTAATTCACCTCCCCTATTATGATGTATAGTGGGACTAGTGTATAGAATATTTGATATACTTTCTAACTTATATGATATTGATACTCTGTTATATTATTGTGGTAAAATTTCATTGATGGTTCATGATATGTTTTCATAAGGATACAGGATTCCCGAATTTTGATGTGATGTGAGGTATTTGGTATTCCCACCATGGGTAGAGTATTTATTATTGTTGTTATATAATGATAATGATAATTATTATTTTTATATTTTTATATTCCTAGTTATAGAAGTTGATAGTAGTTTTGGTTGGATCTACTATTGTAATAGGTGTGTATAGAATTACGTGGTGGATTTTACATTTAAGGTTATGTGGATGAGATTGTGGATGGATTGTAGTGGAGATTATTTATGTATTTGTTATTATTTTTGTTTTGATTAAATAAATAATATTATTATAATCATTCACATTGGCTTTACTATACCTCTTCATTTTACATGAGATAGGTTGGAAGAGGAACCTATAAAGTTTACTTATATACTCACCCTAACATTTTCTATTATATTTCCAACATATGGGATCATGTTGAGGGTCTTGAGTGGAATTAGTTGTGCGAAAGTTTTTCCAGATTGGTGTAGGTGGAGTTGTATGTTGGTTTTTTACCCTTTTTATGTTGACATATATTTTCTTGATTATGGATTATTTATTTATATATTCATGCATGTGTTTACTCATTTATGAGGTAATTTGTTTGCCATACTTATGGTTGTGGTTTTAATTGGTTTATTGAATTATATTTTATAAAAGGGTAATTACTATCATAATTAATGTTTTATAACCCTAGTGTTAGTCTCTACCTTAAGTCCTATTAGAGAAAATCCTCATGGGTCACCCTCAATTTCATTATAAGTTAAGGGGGAGTAAAAAATGGTTTGAATTGTGAAACCTACCACCATAAACAAATCTTATGAATACATTAAAGATAAAAAAAACCTATTTGATATAATCAATATAGTTTTTCCTACTCAATAATTTTTGTCTCTCAGAAGGTGGAAGGAGTTTTCATGGAATGACCCACGATATGTTATTTCTCCCAACATCCATAAGTGTATGCCAATAGTGCAAAATCACTAAGAAATTAAAATATGTCCCAACCGCTAGAAGAGAAAGAAACATATAATTTAAAGATAATAGGGAGTAAAATAAAGTACAGATGATCCCTATTGACTTTTGGTGTGTCCTCCTCTATGTGATATGCAGGTTTGTAGAGTATGTAGTCACACCACCATGATCACTCTAAAATCATTATATTCTAAAATTTCCACCACAATATTCTCATAAATGGGGTCAAATTTATCATTTTATGAATCACTATATAGGGATATGATTTTTACTGAATATATGAATGAAAAATTTGGTAATTTGGTTTTCAATTAAGAATCAATGAGATGTGAATAAAATGAATTCTCAAAAAATATGACTCCCAAGAATTTCTATATTCAAACTCTTGTTCCTCATAAATAGAAACTAGGATAACATTTTATAGAGAATGGGAAAAATATTATTTGAATTATTTATCATCCTCTATGTTTTATTCAAATTTAAATGTGTGTGGAATTTCTTTAGCTTGTTTTTTATAATTTTGACCATAATGCTTTGATTTATTGGGTATAAGTGGGGAGAAATTCTATTTATCTACTAGTTTATTCTAACATCTTGAAATTATTGTGAATTTTAAAATTTAAAGATTATTCTCTATTAGAATAAATAGCATTTTTATCCAGATAAGAATAATAAAAATCACTATAAAAATACATCAGGTCTTATTAAAAGAAATATATTCATTTCAGTTATTTTTTTATTTCATCAAAAAGAATTTGTTTTTTTTCAAAAACATATTGTGTAATACCTTAGAATCCCTTAAATTATTAAAAACTGTTGTGTGGGGACTTTTTGTGTATCCTAATTCAATATTTATATTACCTAACAATATAATATAGTGCATGACCTAGGGTCGATCTCACGTGGATAAAACTCACAAAAACTGATTTTCTATTGTCACAATTATTATTAACTAAAATATACTACAATTATAATACTAAATATCATGGGGATTTGTGGAAAATTCAATTTATGTATGTATATATTGTATATAAATAAAATAAAATACTAAATAAAATTTAAATAGGTTAGTAAAAATAATTTTTTTCCATATAGGTTCATTGTGATGCAATCATTGTTATAAAAATATATTCTTGACATTTTATACAATGTGTCATGTCACACCATAGTATCCTTATTTTTATTGTTATTACCAAAAACTAAGACCTATATATCAAGTAATTACTCTTCCTAAATCTTTCTAGGAGAAAACTTTGTCATCTAACACTATTCAAGCCATACTCTATCATATACATAGCTCAAAAAGTGAAGGGAGTAATGATTTATTATAAGGAAACATAACACAAGCATATAGAAAATCTGTAAAATGATCATTTTAATCAATTTAACCACTATTTAAATTCCAATAATAGAATAAATAAATAATATTTAAGCATAATAAACTATAAACTCACAACTTATCCCCCCTCAAACAACAATGAGTGTAATTTCTCTACAAATATGGAGTTAAGAGAAGTATAATGGGGGAAATCAAAAAAGTTGAAAGAAAAGAGAAGAATTAATTAGAGAAAAATAAGACTGATATATATTAAAATAGTATAAAACTATTATTGTGGAAAAAAACTCCTAATATATATAAAATGGATAACTAAGTGGATAACTCTTGATAAAGGAGTGGAGGTAAAAAAAATTAGGCAACATGGGTGAACTTTTTAGCTCAAAATTAATACTCTAACTATTTGTGCATTATTGTCCCATTAAATTATATAATTTAGGAAAGTTTACTTTATTAAATTTATTCTATTTATTATTTCATATTCACCTAAAACATTTCATATTTATTTTCAATGTGTGGCCAAATTTATGATTGGATTATTAAAGATATTAGTTTTTTCAGGATGTACTTCATATTCCTCTTCTCTAATTTCTAATGAATTTATGGCCACAAAGGAGGTGTAAAAACATGATTCCATAGTTTATGAAAAGAATCTCACTTCTCTTATATTGATATAAAAACTTATAATTTAATTTTTCCATTTAGGATATATGGTCCCGTATTTGAATGTATCTAGTACTATGCATAGATTTCAAGTTCTAAATTATAAGCTCATTTTGGGCCTCGAAAGTTTGGATTTGGTACTTGTTCCTATTAAATAAAATGAGACACAATTAAAATTGAAGGCTAAAAAATGAATTTCTCACTAAAATTAGTGTAAAAGAAGATATTCCTGAAATAAAAAATTAAATATAAATGCTTAAAATTCCAAAAAAAATCATTTTCAGATTAAGATCAAATTATTCCTAAAACCTAAATATGTGATAATTTTCCATAAAATAACACTTTATTGGGATTAAAAATATTTAATTAAAAAATAAAATATGTGAAATTATGATCTTCATCACTACCACATTACATTTTATTAAATTATATGTAATCTAGAAATCATAAACCATGAGAAAATCCTCCATTTCTCCACTAAAAATGATTAAAATATCCCTAAAAATGTATATTGCAAGATCATATGGTATATAACAACCAAATATTTTTCATTAAGAACATAATAACCCCATTATATAAAATAAAAAACTATATATACCAACTTGAGATTGTGGGTCATATAATTATGATCATGATATTAGATATACGTGGATCTATAAGATACAACCACTCTCACTTTCATTAGAACACACATTAATCCTTGACGTGAATTATCACACTAAACCTCAAACATAATTAATTACTCAAGTAAAAAAACAATAGGGGAACATTTAAATTTTTGATTCAAGAATAAAATTTTAACTTATAATATGGTGTCGAAATGAATGTACACTCCTTGGTTAAATATGATAAGTTTTCTAAAATATGAGAGAATCAAAATAAAAACATCCCATAACAACCAAATAAACTAATAATGTTATGCACATCTAATACAATATTTAACACTTCCTATACAACAAACACCTCAATAATGGATGGATATATAACAAACACTTACTCAGAAATGAAATGTCTAAGTAAATGGACTTCATGTACTCAAAACTTATACGTTATCACATTCCCATAAAACTATTTTTAGAAATTTAGCTTCAAATCCAAAAAATATATTCAAAATTATCCTACTTTGTCCTTGATTAACCCAAATATATTCTATGAATACCAATAAAAATGATAAAGATGAGTCTCAACATGAAATTCATCAATCATATCAATATTTTTGTTGAATTAGTGAATCCAAAGGGAATCAATATAAACTCAAAATTCCCATAACAACACTAAATGTAGTACTTTTAATTATTTTATTAATTTACCTTCATATAATGGTATCATTATTGTGAGTCTATCTTCAAGAAGCAACTATATTCCTTATGTTAATCAATAAATTCATCAATCCATTATATAAAAAATTAATTCTTCACCAAAAATTGATTAAACCGTTTATTTCCAAAACATAATCTCAAACAACTATCATCGTTATTATAGAATAACGCCATGTCTCCCCTTATTGAAACTCTTGAATGAATAAAACCTATTTTAATAAGTAATCAATTTGAATCCATGTCTATTTAAGATTAGATGGCTCTATTTGATAATAATACATCCACATTGAATAAGTACATAGGTGTAGCTTTATATCAAACTTCATCTCCTTCCTAGGTGGAAAATGGTGATCTCCTTCGGGAAAACATTAATAAAATCCATAAACACCCTAAGTAATTACTTAACCTATGATTTGGAATCACAAATATTAAAAATTTTATGTTGAGAAATGGTTCTTTGAGGTTAAATATTTTATAACCCATTTCTCTAATCTATTTATATTATGAATACCACTCGATCACAATTTACATTTGAATAAATTACCCTTATATTATTAGAATTAATATAGGATTACAAATAATTAAACAAATCCATTTCAAGAATCGTATTGTAAACTTTCATCAGTAATATGAATAGATCCCACTTCATATGACCACTTCCAATCACCATCTCACATCCATAAATTTTCTTAAATAATCTCATTTAATATCCTACAAGATTATAAAACTATAGAGGTAGATGAATTAAATATATATGATGTTTTAATCTTATTAATAAACAAAGTGTTAAGAATTAATGAGAAAAAAACTAAACCAAATAAAATTTAATAGATATTAAAAATAAATATATCATACTTTACACCACCAAGGGTCTGTCATGTACCATCCCACCGGTCAATGGAAACACCAAACCTACATGCACTAGGTTGGGGGGTAAGTAAAAGTGTTGAGGTATCCAAAATGATATAAATATCATAACCTCTAATGAATATCACAACTTATACAATAATTAAAATCACTTAAAAATGATTAATAATAAAAATCCAACTATACAAATTATGATTCCCAAACCATGATATCCATATGATACCCCAAAAAATGACAAGATATGTCATTTATTCAATGCAAGGGATATAATTACCCATACTTTTATACATGATATTTTCCTTCTAAATAAACATGTGTATAATATTTAAGAATATATTATAGTATAAAAAACATACACCGCATAATAAAAAAACAAAACTTCATTTAAATAATTTTGGAGAATAATTATACTCTATAAAATTGAAAATAGTATAATGAGTCAATTAATTTAAAAAACAACTAGAATAGTAAATTTTGGATCATTATGCTCTCTAAGAAGTATTACACCTATAAATAAAACTATAAAAATGAAATAAAACATTATTAATGTAATTTTCATTTTGAGAATAAATAATTTAGAACCTTGATAGGAATTTTAGTGAACAATGAATAATGAATATATGAGATATTTATATAATGTGTAAAGGTTAAATGGACATTGGAAATATAGCAGTTGGAATAATAACCTAGTTGTTAGAATAGTAACATGGACATTATAATAGTAACATGACCATTATAATTGCAAAATAATATTTTGAATATCTTATGAAATAAATATATAAAAAATCTATATCACTAGAAAATTAAATAAAAATTTTAATTATGATAAAATAAATATTTGACATAAAGAAAGAATAATTTTATTTTTTGGAAAACATTTATGTTTTCTTTTCATCAAAAATAAATTTCATAATTAATTTTAAATTTTAGAATAAAATTTTACTTTTATATATTGTTTTATATAACACTATTGATTTTTATATAAATAATAAATTAATTTTATAAAACTATAAGTAATTTTTTATGGGTCAGAAATTTGACTGTGTATTAAATATTAGTATTTATCAATAAATAAATATTTTTTTTAAAAATTAAATTTAACATGTTTATAAAATTATATCCTTAAAATGGATGAATTTTTTAAAATCATGATGTAAAGAAATTAGGGTGAAATTTCTTCATTTTTCATATGTAATAAAATATGTAGGTGAATATTAAAATATTGTATAAGTACCATGTTTTTTAATAGAGTATATGAATAAATTTTTGAGGTTTTATAAATTTAGATGAATATTTCAATATTAGTTTTACATTTCAATTACAAGGTACTTACTATTGAATCACAAGTTTCATCACTATTTTAAGATATAATATTTTATTCTAATATTTTATTTTAAAACACTCTTCTCATACTCATATAAACACCAACATTCATCAACCCTCTTATCCTCACACATTAGGATTGTTATTTTCTCTAGAATCTTCCAAAATACCTCCCCAACTATATTATACATTCTATATAGGTATATGTCTCATCCAAAGACCACCCTTTGAAAGCATAACTCAATTAGCAAAGGATTCATCCCCGGATGTAAGGTAAGAACTCTTAGTCACTATTTTTCATTTTTATTCCATTTTATCATCTTATTATAGCATATAAATTTAATATTCAGGTTCCATTTCATACAATATATGATATAAGGATACTTTAATATTAATATTACAACTATATAAGGATACAACAGTTGTTTTAATAAATAAACATGTGTTCATGGATGGTATAACCATCTATAAGGGTTTTTTTAAACAACTATTACTGGATTCATGGATAAAGATAATAAACTATATGGTTAAATATAAAATTAATCATTATATTATAATAGTATTCATATTTTGAAATGGGTAAATAATAATAAAATTAAATAAAACAAATTCAGTTCATAATGGTCTGTAAACCCAACTAAATGAACAATCCATTAAACAATAAAATTTATACTCAATAAACCATGTATATGTCAGAAGAAATATGGATATTTGATTCCGTTTGAACTTATTGAATGTCATGAAAATCATATCATCACACTTATATAGTGGTTGGATCACTTGATAAGAACTTTCATCATTAACTATAAATTGACGTAACCTTGGAACTGTGCAACAAACATCTTCTAGATGGTGATCATAAACATAATTTCTTAATAAAATGATTATAAATGAACATAAAATAATAAAAAAATATGCAACAAAATGGTTGTCAATCAATTATTTAATAAATTTTATTTTATTATTTTGCATGTTATACATGTGCACCAAGCGATTCAGAACCAAATATAGGGGAACTCCCATACAATTATCATTTCATTTGGGTTATTATTTCTATATATATACCTATATTTATATCAATATTATTTACATGTAATTATTTTTTATTTTGTATATATTACTTACATATATACCAAGTTTATCTTCCCGTTCATTTCTGAGTTACATAATATTTTCAAGTTCCATTGACAATCTTTTCATTAATGAAACAAAATTAAAGGAAATTGTTCTATTCCATATCCCTTTTCATGTATCACTCTATCAAAAACATTCCACTTCCATAATTTCCAAAAATAACAACCATTTTATGAAAAACTGTTTTTTTATTCTATTTTTTAGGAATAATTATTGTTTTTTCCTTCTTTAAATGTTTTGTACCCCTTTATTAAAAAAATTTCCTAAAATATTCCTTTTTATACCTACTTGTCCACTCATTTATTTTGACTTATTCATCATGTGAACTCCATATTCATGAAATATGATTATTTTTAAAATTATTAATTTCTAAAAGTATTTAATCTTTTTTTTATTTTGGATATTTATGATATATCATTTGGTTATGATTTAACAAAACATTATGAAACCCAATTCCTTATCATGGGTTTTCTCATGCTTATAATTTATGTATGATTTCTTTTCCTTATGTGAAACACATATGTAAGTAAATATTATGATGTGATGGGTGGTTCTCGAATTATATATCCCCCAATTCATTAGGTAATATTTTAATCTCATGAGATGCCATGTATGGTGCATGTTAAATTAGCCTTACACACTATGTTATATAGTCTTGGAAGTGAAACTTGACTTATGAATATGATGTCATCTTTTATATTTTTTACATATATTTATGATTTCATGATCTTATGATATTATTTATTTTATTCCATATTTATATTTGTATGATTATCCTCTTTTATAATATCATGATATGTATCTTGACTTGCATGTATTACTTTACCATCTTGTTTTACTCTGATTATTCTATTTCTGGGACTTATAAGCTCACCATTTTCCTTCTTGTATATGCCCAGGGTACCCTATACAATAATATAAGTTCAATTTAATATAGGATAACATTAAAAAAATTTCAAATAAATATGATTTAATTTATTTTTATGTTGATATATTACGTATCTAATATCAAAAAGACATTAAACCTCTAGATTTATGATTTTTGACTTATGGATTTTTATATTTAAAATCATGTAATAATGCTTATATGAGACTTAAGTTATTATAATGTAAATAAAAAATATAACAGTATCACAAGTCTCTGGGAAAGAAAAGGTGTGAAAATTAGCTCTAATGTTACTAACCTATTATTCCTTCCATTCAACTCCAATTTTCACCTAAGGATCTCTATGGATACAAATAAAGCACACCAATTCACATGTAGGGGTGATAATGAATACTTAGTATAGTCATCTCATGTAGTGAACTGACCTATAAATAGAAATAAACTACATGTGAAATAATATTTTTTAATATGTAAATAAGGATAGGTATACCACATTATTTCAATCATTCATAGGTCATGATTAAATTATCAGAACTACACTTGTCTCTCTTTTAGGCACTCACAAAATGAAAAAAAAGTAAACAAAAAATAGCTCATATCCTATCAGAATGTTACACATTAAAAACTTCACCATGGATACACCAAACTAGATTCTAGATGAAATACTTTTCTTTTGTTATCCATGAAATTTTTGTAGAAATACACATCTCCAAGGCTAAAAATATATATCCAGAAACTAGAATATATAAAAATCACTAGTTTTATAGTTGTATATTGGAATACTAGATTAAAACACATCCCCATAGTTGTATAAATATAATTGATCCTCTTAATACTACTACTATATTTAAAAGAGGATTACAATATGTGGATCATTGTCTACCTAAATTTGAGAGAGTGTAACTCATGGGTGAAGGGACACTAATCTTATAGTGATAATAGGTTCTTAAAATAGTCGTATCAATATAATCATTTCTAACTACACCCTATATTAGTGGGGGGGGGGAAATAATATAAGCTCGGATCTGATCAACCATATCTACAAAAATATAAATGGTGAGCACTGAATACTCATCAATGATCACCATTTTTGACAACCATTGATTGTCTATATAAAGAACAAAGTGATATATTACACATTAAGGTTTCCTATAGAGATAGTTAGTAATTCCATATCATAACATTAGTATTCAAGATTCCACTAAGTTTATAATCTCTTATTACTTGGAAAGATATTAATTGACTATATCCATTGGATTTATATGTGAAATTGTTTCATCAAAATTAGAATTACTAATCTTCTATGAAAATAATATTATATAAAATAATTATAATGAAATTATTTTCCCAATACCAAATAGAATCAAATAGTAACATCCTATTATTTTTTAATCCAAATAAAATACACTACATGGAATTCATCATCATTTATGGAGAATAACCTCAAAATTAGGTAACAAGGTAAGTTAATTTAAAATTAAAAAACTAATATTTATTATAAATAAACCAATTTTAGCTTTCCCAGATTCCATGAGTTTATATGATATATATCAATGGTTAGAGGACATCAATATAAGTACAATAAATTTTTCTTCACCAAAATTCACTGCGCTACGTGCCATCATGTATAGGGTGATGATTTATCAAACTAGTGGTTCTACATAGAACCCTCACACATGTTCACATGAAGATACCATCCACTAAAATATATGGTTTCATATGTTATCTGGTTCAAGGGATCGGACATATCTCACATCACCACACCAATGGGCAATGTGGCCTAGTGGGATGTAGTCTGATCAATTTGGCAAGATAGCTCATGGCCATAATCCCATGTTTCTTGGGAGGTGGTGATATAGACCTTTCTATTCCTTCAAATAAATATAATCATAAAAATTGATTAGCCTTAATTGATGCCATATACACTCCTGAAAATGGTTGACATGGAACAATTTTTACTATTTGATCTTATTGATCAAAAGGTCATGAATTTTTTTTATGATGAGTATCATATTCCCATAATAATATGGATGAAATATCCATTTTTTGGGTCATTTGATGAAAAATTCAGTTGGTGAGATTATGTTATCATGACCTTCATCACTAAAGCCATCCACCATTACATACAACAATTTTCTAAAGAGAGTGTGTCTCTATGAGACTTAAATTTTGTGAAGTATTTTTTCCTCCTCATCAGGATAATAAAAACACAAGTTTTATCTAATAAATTTTTTTAAAGGCCTTTAATTATATAAATAAAGAAGAAATGTACAAAAAAATCTATGATATTTTGAAAATCGTTCACCGAATGAATATAGAATCAATCCCATTTGATTCATCTTTTCAATACCTATATAATGGTATATGGTTTTCTTGATAATTCTTTATATATTTCAATAGATATCAAAATTATTAAAAATATAATAAAATATTCTATCTATGATATCTCTAAAAATATATCTCTGAATTCAAAAAAAATGTTTTATTAAAATCCTTTTGATAAGTATACTAATATATGTAAAGATCACTTTGTGGATTTTAGTTTTGGGTGTCAAAATTCAAGTGGTTATTTAGAAGAATCAAACTTCTCTATAAAATTTCTCAAAACCATTCATCATATTTTAACCAAAGAAATTCGATTGTTCTTTTTTCAATTTCCAAAAGTGTATATTGACATTTCTCAAATAAATTCATTTATTAAGATCGTGAACAAGATGAGAGAGTTTTGAAAGAATAAAATTTAGTAAATGATGATAGATATCTAAAAAACCATACCTTTATAAATGATGAGATCTATATTCTCCATAGAAATTACTCTTGTGTGCATCTTATTATCTATATAAATTTTGGAATTAGCTTTTATGGAAAGAAAATTTCTATAAATGGAAATTTATTGGAACCTAAAAGGGAAAATGAGTATTTAATGACTATTATTATTATTCAAACACATTAACTCCTCTAAAAAATTTCCATACCATTTAAAATTATTTTAAATCTATAGAAAAATATACCCCATAATAATAATTTAATTATGAAGCCCAAAAAAATATATATAACATGATGAAAATAAGTAAAATTACCATTTTATTTACTTTTGATTAATTATTCAATTCAAAAAAATCATTTAAAAGGATAATATTCACATAAAAGTTAAAGTAACCACTCAAGTTAAATCTAGTATATTACATATTCCCCTCTAAAAAATTAATCTTCAAAAAGAAATATGCACAAAGTAGTAGAATGTTTAGATGTATACCTCATGTGAGTAGGTAGGTGTACTAGCCAAAAATTATCTCATACTAATGCCAAGTACAGTCCTACACTTCTATGTGAAAGCACATCACCCTAAAAAGTAATATATTCTAAAAACCAAACACTTTCTCTCAATGTTTTAGCGTCTCTATAAGATTTTTCTTAGATGTGGAATCCTCCTCCAAATCAGGTCACCCAAAGACACTATATGGGAAGGATCATTGAGATTCTATAGGATATTTGGATTATAGTGTCCATACACTCAAACTGAGGTAGTAGGTCCAAGCAGTAAGGTGACTCCATGACCCACTCCAAATTATCAAAAGTCCCTACAAACCTCAGAGATAGATTTCTCCTATTCTAATACCTCCACTATCCTCTACATTGAGAAACCTTTAAAAATAAATTGTCACCCAGCATGAACATTATTTTTGTCCTCCTAAAATGTTTATATTACATTATTCTACATTGGGTGGCCCCTATATATTCATGAATCAATTGGATAGTACATGTAAAACTATACAGCAAGTCAGTTCCAAAAGCGACTACCTAACCAACCTCAGTCCAACATATGAGTGATATTCAAGGTCAGTTATATAAGTCCATAGTTGTTTCATACCAATAGTAGTGAAATATATTCATATAAGTGAACTTTATAGGGGTAATTTATCTAACCATTAACCCCTAAAATTCAAGAAACATTCCATTGGTGCATCCTCCAAAGTCTAGATAGTCCTCTTAGTAAGACAATTGATCTAAGGATGGAACGTAACACTAAGATATAAGAGGGTAACAAAATAATGTTGTGGCACATGAGATATTCTCAAATTGAAACATTCATCACAATAAAATACTATCATAATAGGAACTCTATGAAGCTATATTATCTTTTTGACATACAAATTTTTCAAAGGATCTATTAAGGGATACTCTTTAAAGGAAGAAAGCTAGAAAACTTCATAATTTAATCTGTAATAACCCATAGATCATAAAATCCCCTTGTCATCAAAGTAATAAATTCCATAAATTACATGATTATTTTATTTCTATTACTATTATGTGATAATATTGGCTACAACAACCCAACTTGAACGCAGTGATTTTCCTTCACTCTCTATAAAGTGAGGTATTGAACAACAAGCTCAAAAATTCCATGCATCATCTTTGGATAATAGAACTATCTATTTCAATCTTGGTATATATTTCTCACATCCTAGTTAACCACCAATGTTTAATGATGAAACACTTGTAACACCTCCTTCCTCAATGCCTAAGGGATAATCAAATTACCCTAGAAAATAATCGGGTTCACCCTAACTTCAGTCCGTCCCTATAGTTCCTCACTATAGATAATGTAATCCTTATAAAAATTACATTTAAGATCACTAAATAAAGAATATATAACCTTTTTACTATAGTAGAGGATATCATCAATTGAAATAAACACCCCCATCCATAAATCTCTCCAATATTTAGGTGCAGGGATACCAATTTCTTTATATCTATCCAACTATCTTAAAATCCCTAAATCAACTCCTAATAACACTTCTTGCTAATAGAAACTACCATTACATCCCCTTTACCTAGAATTTAGGACATATCAAACATGTTTTCTTGATTCAAATCTACCTAAAAACACTACTTCAAATTGAAGTTTCATTGACAAGAGATATATATCAAGATCTTGTGGTCAATGAATATGAAAAATCACCCCCTCAAAAAATAGTGTCATCAAAATTTCAAATAAAATACTATAGATTCTAATTCCAAGTCAGGTGTAACATAATTACATTCCTGGATATGAAAATATCTCAATCCATGGGCAATATACTCTTGATCAAGTATTATTAAATAGTCACGGAATGATCAAGAATCATTATAATACACCATGTAAGGCATCCCATCAACTAAAAGTCTAAGAACTAGTGCACCAGTCAGCATCACTTTCATATGATTAAAGGGTGTCTAATACTCTTCTATACAAATGATAGCTTCACCCTTCATTATCAATGTAACCAAATGGGTATTTATTATTGGGAATTTTTTTAATGAAGCATTGATAATATATATCCACTGCCGGTAGATATCAAGAATTTACATCCCTGGTATATGTGGAAGGAATCACAAATGGATAGTGATAGCCTGCCTCCCCTAATGATTCACCTCAAATAAAAAGTCTCAATTAATTGTGTAAACCTTTTTCTCTGTTATGGAAAGTACAGAAGATCCATTTATAAAAATATTCCACATAATCTCGGATAAATGATAACCCATTGATGCCAAGGATGAAATTATATCATCGCATCTATAGGAGTATAAGGTATCTTACATATGATCATATCCAAGGACTTTGAAATAATATCATAAAAAATACATTTAAATACAACTCTCACCAGATGGTTTTTAAAAGAATTGATATCTTGTCTAGATTGGGCACTGAAATATCAAATTATCTTAATTGACTCTTGTTGATGAAAGAATTTGTTTCCCCTATTTCAATACAAAAAATATAGAGTAGAGAATCCATTGATGGTACCAATCACCACCACTGATCCCACTAGATCCTTAGTATCAGCTACTCTTACTACATATAACTACCCAAGGTTGTATGACCTCTAGCTACATGCCTCACCTAGAACCATCCCATCTGTAAGGTCAACTAGCTTTGTACTGTTATCCAACCAGTGCATGTGGTGGATGAGGAGAACTATGTGGTGGCCCTACTCAACATCAAAATTGATCCTAGACATTATATTATCCTCTTATATGTTTTATATAATGTTGGGGTGAAAACTATCATTCCCACCTTGGGGGTTTTTTCACCATTACAATCCCATATCACCCAGATTACATTTTCAAACAGTCATTCATCTTTTGACCTTGTCATCTACATGAAAATAAATTGTCCTGGATCAGTATTATCACTTATGGGGGAAAGTACCACCTATTATTAATGCCTAGGACGAAGTGGGATATGTGAACCAAATCACCTTCGTATTGGTCTAGTCTTAGTGAAGACTTCCTACTCCTAACATGATATTTATCCTAACTATGAAAACTACATATAGCACTCTAATAGCCAATATAAATCCCACCGTTCCTTAGAATTATCCTTTTATATACTATTTCTCTCTAAATAACGTTATTATAGATACAAAATCATAAATACCTAATATATCTTTGAATACCTGATCAAAGGGTTACATAAAAGTGCCTCGCATATAACTCCTCATTTTCCAACATGTTAGGTAAATATCAAACTACGAACATGAATCAATATGTGATCTATCAAAATGAGTAATCCTTTTAGATGGCCACCAAAAACTCTTTTTATCACTCAGTATCAAATTTCACTGATTATAACTTCTCTAAGAATAGTTTATGAAACTCCTCTTATGTCTAGTGGCATCGTCATTATCTTCTCGTATGAGTATATTCTCCCAAATGGCATGAAGGCCTTATTGTTTTATTCATTATCTAAAATCACCATTTTAAGGGTTTAAGGGGATACCTTACATAACATGTAGGCCCAATTCACAAGGATTGACATGACTCAAAGGCCAATACATAACCCGAAGACCCAGAGGCATACTATGCCCATTACATAACCCATAGTCCCAACCCACTAGAACTGCTGTCACGAACCAAATCTGGTTGCCATCAAATCCAGCACCAAAACCAGCCCATGACAATTCCCGAAGGGATTTTCTGATCCCCACAGGCTGGTACAAGTGCTCGGGTATCATGAAATGTAAATTGGGAAAGATTTACCCAAGTTTATAAACATAAAACAACAAAAGAATCCCATAAAACGAATATTGATTTTTCAAACCAAACAATCTTTTACAAAAATTCAGAACTGAATTACATATTTTAAAACAACTCAACAAGACTATAACAAAGGTACAAAACCAAAAGTAAACAGACCAAGAACCAGCATGGCATGGGGCACTACCCACAAGACATCTCTACAAGACTTCACCACCAAGGACCTGCTAGAAACCCGAACCACTTGAACTAAAAAGTGTACCCAACCTGCGACAAAAAAAATAACCAAGTATACTTACAGCCAAGGGTGTAAGTAGGGTGTGAGAAAATTCCTAGTAGGATACCACCACTAATAGATTCCATGCGATAAACATTCAAAGACGAAAAGCATGCAAGTTTTCAAAAACATGTAATTTCTAGTTACAATTTCTAAAAGATGAAACTTAAAAAAAATTAGTTTTCAAGTGGGATAATATAATGAATCAAAACATTTAAAATAAATGATAAAGCTACTGAATTTTCCAGCCAAATATACCATATTCCGACGGTATGTATAAAGGATCTAATGAGCACAAGAAATAGGAAATAACCCCTTGGCACTAGCTCGTTGTGGGTCCCAGGTACCTCATATTTCGGTGATAGTAACCATCATAAATGTTCGTTCTCATGCACGATCCACTATTAGGGAACATACCCATAACCTATTATTCCCCAATCATCATCATCAAAGTTTAGTTAGAGTTGTAAGCATCAATCTTCCTAAGTGAAACTGAGGCCAAACCCCACGGATTCACTAGCATACTAGTACACGTCCACCCACCTAGATACTCGGGCTTTCCCTTTGTGCTCAAACAAGTTCAACAAGTCAAGAAATATAATTTTCACATGAAAATATCATTTCCTCATCAAAAATTCACCAAAAATCCCACATGTATTCCACACAAGTCACAAAAGTTCACTTTTCATTCAAATTGATTTGAAATCTGACTCACACCAAAATAGCCCACACCACTTTTCGCATTTCCTTAACACTTCCACAAATCCATTAAATTTTTTTATAAAACCAGTCCAATATATTACAAATCACATAACAGACCACTCACATGTTACATAATACCCTTTTTCATAACCAAAATCCATTTTGCACATCACACTCACACAAAACCTCCCACATCACTTCACATCTCTTACACACTTTAGTAAATCCTTCAATCATTTTTGTAAAACATTTTGAAAATGGAACACATTACCAAACAGATCCTATAAAATTTAAAATGTACCATTTTAGAATATACACACTCCAAAACATTTTTCCAATATGGTTTCACCACTTAGATAAATCATTAAATCTTTCAAATCTTTCATAAAACATTTCCCAAGAGTATACCCAATCTTTCCTCATAAAACCCATTTCAGAACCATATTTCAAGGAAAAAACCACAAAAAACACCACCAAAGTATAATTATCAGACCAAGAGACATTTTTAGAACCACTTTCAAGTGTTATAAAATCACCTTGGATAATACCACAAAAGATACAAATGAAAATACCCATTTTCATATAATGCTCTCCAGAAGTATAACAAAGTTTTACACAACAACCCTATTCAAAAAACCCCCATACAAGGGTCACATGACACTAAGACATTAACAAAATAGAATTTTTAGCCCCTTTCAACATCTAATAAATCTATTTCGTATTTTATAAAACTACAAAAATGATACCACATGTGTTACATTTGAAAAGTTCACAACTTCAACAAAAATGAAATTATAAAATTAAATGCTTAACCAAATCCCTCAAAAAAAAATTTGACCAAAAAACACCAAATCAAACCCTAGGTTCGAACCCTAACCTCTGGACATTTTAGAACATAATTAAAGAGGGAGAAACCCTAAGGGAAAAGGAAGAAACCAAGAAGGAATCCCATACCTTGAAAAATGTTGAACACATCACCCCAAATACACCTGTATCTGAATTTGAAAACAACCAGCCATTAAAGTGAGATTAAAAAAAGGTTTAAGAGATCATTTAGGAACTATAATGGGGAAAAAGAGTTAGAAATTAAGGTTTTATGAAATAATCAATTTACCTCTTCAAATCTGTTAGATTTGAGAAAATCAGAGAAGTTTCATCTAAATTCGCTATGCAATTGAGCTCCAAAGAGGGGGAGGAGAGCCTGGGGGGCGTGCCTTCGGTATGTGGGCTTGGGGGAGAGTTGGAATCACCAACAAAACTTAAATATTGAAGGAGATATTAAATAATTAAAATATATTTTTAATGCAGGAAATGGGCTTCCATGCATGCCCAATCTCTTAAATGACAACTCATATCCACCATGCTTTTGGATTCCTAAATGTTCCAAATTAATATGGTGGTGTTAATAGGTCATGGTATGACATTTAGGAATTATATTGAATGAAAAATGTTGAAAATGAAGGATTTATAAAGGAATCAAAATTTATTTTGAAATCTGGAATTGGGCTCACGGTTTGGCCAAAATCATGAAAACTCAATCATTCCTCCATAAAAGCTTGAGAATCCCCCAAAACAAAACATAAATGGAAATTAAATGAAATTTGACTTTAAAAATAATTCATGTATGTGAAAATTATCCCCATCATGAAAACTTTCCATCCCGGAAAAGCCACAGCAAGGCCAGATACAAAAACCAAACACAACTGATAAACCAAGATGTACTTCTTTGCCATGCTTCGCACCCAAGGGCCAAAACACCTCTAGTGATCAATTAAGGAAGGATTAATCTGACAACCCAAACTTAAACCACTTTCATAAAATGATCAATCGCATTCATATTTTATCCCAAAATAAAACTCCTAAAACACTATCCGAATAAAACTCAAGTAATTCACCCAAACGAACAACAACTTCGAACAAGGATACAATTACCTTACTTTAACTAAACCATTGGACACTCTCCAATCCCAACGTTTACTCAAGGAAGATGTTGGTAGAGAGATAGTACTGAATGAGACTACATACTACTAAGCCAAGAACATGGATAAATCTGAGCTATTGGTACGGGGGACACAAATAGGCACCCCATCATAAGAGACAACCTATATTTTTCCGATACAGGATCAGGACACTAACAAGGGGAGGGCTGAACATACTCCCTAGAACAAAGGGTAGAATTCCAATCAATGTTTATGAAGGAACATTCATGAGAATCATATTAGGTCTCCCCACCATAAGAACCAACCATCTTAACTGACCATCATTGGCTGACATAGAAAGACCCAAAAAATTTTAAAGATTTTGGAAGGGAGCATGGGTAGTCCGCACGGTTTGGGAAACCGTGCACAAACTGTGTAGATCATTCTTTTTGCATGGCTTCCTGGCACACGATCACTACTAATTGTGAAAAAAATGTGTCCTCAGCATGTCTATACAAATTTCCAACCATTATCTAATGAGTCAATGGAAACCAAAGGGGGAAGGAATGACATTAGGCCACAAGCTTGGGCACGAGCCCCTCCACCTCTTTCCCTCGAACATGAATAACAGAAGAAAGATGACGACACCAGAGGTTTAAAATCTTCCTATCATTCATACTAAGGGTAGGACTTATAAAAGGGTATAAACAACCCTGGGATTTCCCCTAACTACGCGCTAGCTTCTCTTTGGGACCTATGGATGGAGCTCAAAAGATTGAATCATTTTTGGCCTCGTAGTTAGGATTTGAAAACCCATGTATGGAACTTCTTCTTTCGGTGCGACAAAAAACTACACTACATACCCCAAGGGGATTTCCAAGACATAACACATTCCAAACACACTTTTCCCTAACTTGACATTTCACGGAAACAAGGGCTTAGAAGATGCACACACATCACACCTTGTTTCTTCTAATGAGAAACAATAGAAGTAAAGAACACCTATACTCACCTTCCTCTAAAATGGAATATTTTGAAGTTTTTTCAAGGGATAAATTCTCCCAACATAACAGAGACTCTCATAGGATTTCACAACTTTCACCTTTACAGCCCATCGAGTACATGACATCACAAGGCGTCACCGAACATGACCATTATGACTGATATAAACAATGCCTGGAGAGGGACCTTATACAACATCCTAAAACAACACACGATTCTAGAAAGTGTCCACAATATCCTCTCATGACCAAATTTCCCACATTAGTAGTTTAACATGATCTCCTTCTTATAAGAGACTATGAAGGACCAAGAGGACCTCTTAGACACCATCCAAATAATCATCCATACTAACAACCCCAGACCACTTACACGTGTGGAAAATCAGTAAACTTAAAAAGCTATGGTCTATTTCAACCTTCCATGATCACACTCCTGCTATAAGAGAATACACCAAACCATGAATGGAAAGGGTGTAGACTCGATCTAAAAACCCAAGAAAAAGAATCCTTATATTGATCAATTGGAGGGTCTTCAAATGGCGAAACAATCCTGGTTGCACTTCAGTTGTGCACTAACCCCTAATGGGGAGTAACATATCTAATGATTGAACCCAAGGAACCAACCAAGATGGTCCATTGGTCAAGATATACCACAAACCATATCCAAACACATTAAAGGATCTACTTTAAAGGCATCCCAAGACATTTCTTAGAAGAGACCACTTACCAGCCCTTCAACACAGCTTACCAACCAAACAAAAACCAAAAACATAGTTCAAACAGGAGGGGTTCGTGGACTCAAAAACATCCCACAACATTAACATTTTCAAAAACACATAATACACACCATCCCAAAATAGTCATCAAGACATCAATTTTTTTTCTTTAAAATCATCTTTTTGAAAATAACTGCTTCAGTGGTTAGCGTATCCACTAATGGTACCCCATGGGCCTCACACATGCATGTTTTTGTGCCACAGCTAGCACCCTCCTCATATCCATCCTGAAACTAATCTAGTCATGCCATTAACCATCCATCATCCCATATAACCCCATGAATTTGGTATCCCACGAAAATACTAAAGGTTAATAAAAATACTCATTACACTTTTCAAAACCAAAATAATCAACCAATACTTCCTTTTTCTCAAGACCGCTAACCACGAAATCAAACCCAAATCACCGAATTAAATAAACTTTTCAGAAAGGCACAATCATTCCAATGAAAACCAACATTCAAGTTATTCACATCAATTTCAAAACATCTCATCCCAGTAAAACATCTTTAAATAGTTTAGAAAACTCTATTGGAAACACTTTTTCCAAACCAACCTTAAAATATTCCATTCTTTCAAAAGAGATGCAAACACACCATTTTTCATTCCAATACAATTCTGAAAATTCAGTTCTCCATTTTCAAAAATCTAACCATTCCCTATTTATTAGATAAGCATTTCACAAAAACATTATGCTTCTTAAAAGCAGGTCACTTTAAAACCAAAGTCCGATGATTTCAAAGCTAAAGAACACAAGACAATGTGAGAGGAAACTAGTTTAATTGGGTGGCTTGGATATATGGTTGGAGGCCATATTTCAATCACTTAACCATCAAAGAGAGTGTTCTAGGAAAATATTCCTGGCTTCGCATGGCTTGCCAGACCCTGAGAGCTCACTAAGACCATTAACCCTACTCTCTTTTAATTTCCACTAATCATCATAAAACCAAGAAAACCAAAGGACTCAGAAAAGACTCGACTTTCCCTGGCGACTTGAATTCTGTAATGAAGTGTGGTGATCCACCACACTACTCCTAACCAGAATTCCACGTCCTGACAATCCTAACTCCATACTATCCTGACTGTTCCCCAAATAATATGGCCCAAAGAGAGTGAACCTCCTCTGATACCATTTTGTCATGAACCAAATCATGTTGCCACTGAAACTAGCACCAAACCAAGCCCGTGACAAGGCCCAAAGGTCATTCCTAATCCCCACAGGCTGGCACAAGTGCCTGGGTATCATGAAATGATAATTGGGAATGATTTACCCTAGTTTATAAACTTAAAACAACAAAAGAATGCAATAAAACAAATCTGGATTTTTCAAACCAAACAGTCTTTTAAAAAAATTAAGAACTAAATTACATATTTTAAAACAAATAAACAAGACTATAACAAAGGTATGAAACCAAACGAAAACATCCCAAGAACCCTCACGGCAAGGGGCACCACCCTCTAGCCATCTCTATAAGACTTCACCACCAAGGACCCGCTAGAAACCCGAACCACTAGAACAAAAAACTGTACCCAACCTGCGAAAACAATAATAACCAAGTCTACTTACACCCAAGGTTGTAAGTAGGGTGTGATAAAATCCCTATTATGATACCTCCACTAAGAAATTCCATGTGATAAATATTCAAAGACGAAAATAATGCATGTTTTCAAAAACAAGTAATTTCTAGTTACAATTTCTAAAAGATGAAACTTAAAAAAAATCAGTTTTCAAGTGGGATAATTTAAAGAATCAACAATTTTAAAATAAGTGAAAAAACTACTCAATTTTCCATCCAAGTATACCATATACGGATGGTAAGTATAAAGGATCTAATGAACACAGTCAATAGAAAATAACCCCTAGGCATTAGCTCGTTGTGGGTCCCAGGTACCTCATATCTCGGTGAGAGTAACCATAAAAAATGTCTGTTCTTGTGCACAAACCACTATTAGGGAACATACCCATAACCTATTGGTACCCAATAATCATCAACATAGTTTAGTTAGAGTTGTAAGAATCAATCTTTCTAAGTGAGATGGAGGCCAAACCCCACGGATTCACTAGCATTCTAGTACACGTCCACCCACCTAGATACCCGGGTTATCCCTTTGTGCTCAAACAAGTTCAACAAGTCATGAAATATAATATTCACATGAAAATATCATTTCATCTTTAATGATTCACCAAAAATCCCACATGTATAACACAAAACTCACAAAAGTTCACTTTTCATTCAAATTGATATGAAATCTGACTAACACCAAAATAGCCGACAACAATTTTCACATTTCTTTAACACTTCCACAAATCCATTAAAACAATTTATAAAACCAGTGCAATATATTAAAAATCACATAAATTCCCACTCACATGTTACATAATACCCTTTTTCATAACCAAAATTCATTTTTCACATCATACTCACACAAAACATCCCACGTCACTTTCACATCTCTTACACACTTTAGTAAATCCTTAAAACATTTTTGTAAAACATTTCCAAGATGTAAAACTTCCCAAAACAACCCCTCTCACATTTAAATTGTACCATTTCAGAATATACATACTCCAAAACATTTTTCCAATATGTTTTCACCACTTACATAAATCATTAAATCTTTCAAATCTTTCATTAAACATTTCCAAAGAGTATACCCAATCTTTTATCATAAAACCCATTTCAAAACAATATTTCAAGGAAAAAACCACACCAAAACACTACCAAAGTTGAATTGGTAGATGAAGAGACATTTATAAAACCACTTTCAAGTGTTATAAATTCACCTTGGATAATACCACGAAAGATACAAATGAATTCACCGATTTTCATAAAATGCTCTCAAGAAGTATAACAATGTTTTACACAACAAACCTATTCCAAAAACCCACTTCCAAGGACCACATGACACTAAGGAATAAAAAAACAGAATTTTCTTCCCCTTTTAACAACTAATAAATCAATTTCATATTTTAAAAAACTACCACAAATGATACCACATGTGTTACATTCGAAAAATTCATAACATCAGCAAAAATGAAATTATAAAATTAAATGCTTTACCAAATTCCTCAAAAATGATTTTATCACCACACACAGCATATGGGGAACATGAAAAACTAGGAAAACAAGAAAAATAACTCATCAAGTAATGGTTAACCATGGAATCACCTACCGAAACTGTCAAATCCCTCAATACTTGGTGAAAAACATCAACTGCACCACCGACGCAGCACAAGGAAGATAAATCCAGCCCTAGACCACAATATTTGACCCAAAAATCACCAAATCAAACCCTAGGTTCTAACCCTATCTTTTGGACATTTTATAACATAATTAATGAGGGAGGAAGCCCTAAGGGAAAAGGAAGAAACCAAGAAAGAATCACTTACCTTGAAAAATGTTGAAAAAATCACCCCAAATACACCAGTATCTGAATTTCCAAACAGCCAACCATTCAAGGGAGATTCGAACAAGGTTGTATAGATAATTTAGGAACTATAATTGGGGAAAAGTAGTGATAAATGAATGAATAGTGAAATAATCAATTCACCTCTACAAATCTGTGAGATTTGAGAAATTCAGAGAAGATTTATCCAAATTCGCGATGCAACTGAGCTCCAAAGAGGGTTATGAGAGCATGGGGGAGCTCCTTGTGTAACAGCCCAAGATTTTATAAAAAAATATTCTTTTTAATTTTATTAATGTCTTGTGTTGTATGCTACACCAAAAGGATCTTGCACAACACGCATCCTTGTCTTGCCTTGCATTACACGCAATCGCGACCTTCCTCGATAGCGTGTGTAATACGCAATACCGAGTTTCACTAAACAACGATGTGCTATTAAAATATTATTAAAACTAGCTGTTATGAATAGTAATAACCACTTTTTAAAATTCTTTAAATCTTATTTTTCAAAATTAACTTCATTCTTGGATTCGGAGTATCGAATTTAGCCTAAGGTGAAATTTTGGTACTTTTCGGATAACTTTCATATTCTGATGAATAGTGAAAATTACTAAATTATAATTAAAAACAACTTTTTTAATCGAAATAATTAATAGTGATAAATTATTAATTTGAGTGGTTTTAAAGTATATTTAGAATATATTTTTACAATTTAATACAATGTTGGTCATTGGTTGTGATTTCACATTTAAACCAGACATAATCAAGTGTCAATCTTTTGATATATATTGTTTCCTAAAAACACGCTATTTATTTTAACAGCAGGATTTAATTATAAAATTAATTAATGCAACTTCTATGTTATTAATTTGGTAAAATAGATTTCATTTTTGAATTTGGAATATGAAATATAGCTTAGGATGAAATTTTGGCATTGTTCTGAAAAACATCAATTTTTGATGAATAGTGAAACTACTAAGTGGTAGTTAAAAAAACTGAATTTTTCATAAAACTTAATTTTGCCGCTTCTGTGAATGGAATTTCGAAAATCCGAGAGACACGGTTAATATCAAGGACTAAAATGTGGTTCAATGAGATGAAAATAATTTTTTGGTGAATAGTAACTTTTTATTTTTTTTACCTCGGTTAATAGTAAATAGGGTAACTAAGGGTAAATATGATATTAATATTACCCTAACACATGTCCTAATTCTATTGGACAAATGTAATTCGACCAAAAACAAACTTAGGAATAAAATATGACCATTTAGGCCCACTTGGATTAGATTAGGACATTTATTATTAATTTATTTAAAGAAAGGTTAAAATAGTTAAAATCAAAGTTTAATAAGTAAATCATTTTTAATATTGGGTTATACATAAGATAAATTCGATCGTAAATATTCATTAGAAATCTAAAAAGATTTCCTACATGATGGTATTTTATTTGTAATTTTTAGACATCAAATAATTTAATTTATTTATGACACAACGATGATTCAGTAATTATCTTATTAATGAAATATTGACATAATTGATGTTATAAACACCAAAATAAATGTAATTTGAGATTTTTTATGAATTCCACTAATTTTCTAGGTTACTATTATATATTAATGTTGATTTAATCAACTTGGTTCGAACATTTAATTCTGTTATGACTTTCAAAAAAATCATATATCAAATAGTGTCAAAATTGACACAAAATAGTTTTTAAATCAAATATTATATTATTAATTGTTATTGTATTTCTAAAAATCTAAGATTCGGCCAAATGACTTAGATAAGGATATATATATTAATAATAAACAATTTGGGGTTCGTTTGGCATGTTATAGTAAGTGTATTAACCATATAGTGAAAGAAAACAAAAAGACATGGTAAAAGTTAAATTATTTAACTTAGAGTTAAATCTAATTGATAAGGTTAAAATAATATCCTAAACTTGTCTAAATTCTATTGGTTGATAGGATTTCGACCCATCCCAACTTTAGCTTCGAAATAAGACCCTTTGTAACCATTATAAACCGATTTTGACTTTAATATAAAATAATATTTTGAGATATTCCTAAGGTGCCCCTCTCCTCCCCTATAAAAGGACACCTCCTCCCCCTCCTCCTCACACCAATTTGAGCACTCAAGCTCGGCCAACCCCTGCCAAAATCTCTTCTCCACTTCCCTAGAAACATCCTAGAGGTTCTGGTCTTCCTCAAAGTCCAATTCTAGTGCCCTAAGAGGAGGTCTCAAAGAGGCACTTCAAAGAATAGGTAATTACCGTTACCAATTCTTTCATCTTTATTTCTTCTTCCACTTCTTCTTATTAGGTTGTTTCATTATGAAATAATAACATCAGTATCACTCATATACTGATATGTTATTATAAGTATGAAACAACCCTATTTCACCATCTATCCATCCTACGGAAAAAGAAATCACCGCGCGTGCGTACGTACGGAATACCGTCTCCATGCCGTGGTGTAATCTATTTTCCACCACCACCTTACATGGATGGGTATAATGGTGTAAAGAATAACTATACATAGTTATTACAACATCATATTGATTCTGATATATTTTATAATCCACTCCAATTCAATTCAATATTTATAGAAATGATATCATCGCTCGTGCGTACGTACGGACTACCGTCTCCACGACGCGATGAGATTCATTCTCCATGTTAACCATTTAAGAATGATTATAATGTATATATAAGAAATAATAATGAAATATATGACATTATAAAGCTACTGGATTTATGTATATATATACATATGTATGTCATCTACTTACTTCCATTTCAAGACAATAAGGAAAGAAAAACAGCGTTCATGCGTACGTACGGACTACCGTCTCCATGAACGGTGTTTTTCATTTTATTTATCTATCTATTATATATATATATATACTGAATATATATGATATATAAATCATATTTTATATTCTGTAAGTAAGTAAATCATGATATAAGTAATAATGATGTCAAGAACAACAAGTCAAAACACCTATGATAAATGAAACGATTTTACCCAAAACGCTTCTTTAACATGGAATTTACAAAAGAACGGGTAATATAATGTCATAAGTGAACCATATATGATATCATAACAATGAATATGATTCTGTAATAAGTCAATGACATTATTTAAATCATTATACAGGAGGTTCGGACACATACGAAGCAAATTGGACCTAAGGTAAGGGAAATATCACAATCTCATTTTTATCCGAGATTGTTTATACGTTGGTATTTACTGGGGTGTATTTTATCATCCACATCCATGTTTTCTCAATATGTAATATTATTTCCATCCACCTACAATTGTTTAAAACAAATTTTACCCTTCTATGAGTTTTTATTAAAAGATATGAAAGGAATCTTTTGTCGTTTTTTATACGATGTACTTTTTGACTTTTCCGACAAAAGTACGAAGAATGTTTTTTTAACTTATACGGAACGAACGGATTTTTACGGTTTTATAAAGCCTTATTTTCATGAACCTTCCTCCAAAATATTTCATGACTATTTTCAATAAAATCTTTTTCTTTTAAAATTGCATGATGTTTTGTGAAAAGAAATTGATTTTGAAGAAGAAAGGATATTTTCCTCAAGAATTCAATTCAAGTGTTTTATCAAAATTATTTTTCATCTAAGATAATAAAGGGATCTGTTTCTATCCATATTTTTACATTGATTTGACTATGTTGTGATGGAATTATGTTTATGAATTCCTTTATCTTATATGAATGGTTTTATGATGTCATGTTGTTTAAGAATCCCATTTTTATTACATGGGTTATGCAATGATTTATGATTTTGTGGCACACATAAGAATGGTATCATTATGAGATGGGTGGGACCTATATCTCCCTCCAATGCATTGGGTAAAGATTTTATATCTCATGAGATAGACAGGGCTGGAACGGTAGGTTATACCGGTTCAGTGAAACAGGACTGAAACGAGGGTTACTCGATTCAGAAAGGGACTTTGTCCACTAAGATAGTCTTGGCAATGAGTCTTGACTAACAAGAAATGATTCTCTATGATTATGTGTTAATGAAACAATGTTTCATGTTTTAAGTTATGATTATTGTGATTACATTTCACTTCCATGATTTACCCCATGTTATTAAATTATGATCTCTTTTGCAGGTTATGATTTACAAAAGTTATGTGCTTATGTATATGATGTGATTGATATTTCTTTTGTTTACCCTTACTGAGCATTTGAGCTCACCCTTTTATGTTTTCTTTTCCCCAGGATATAAAGAATGTTTTTAGGTAAAAAAAGGGAAGATCTTTATGGGAGATTTTGAAGATCTTTCACCACGATTAGAAGATTATATTCCGAGTTTCCAAAGACACTAAACTATTACGATCATTGTGTGTGTGTGTTTTTGTTATGTACTAAGTATTCCGCAAATGTAATGTAATGTCCATGTACGTTAAGCTTCGGGTCTCTACAGTTGGTATCAGAGGAAAGGTTTAGTCAACCTTTGGAAACTAGGATGCGAAAACGATAGTGAGATCCCTAGAGATATTTCTAAGGTATGTCTAGGGATGTCCCTAGGGATAAGTATACGTATAGGTTATAGTAATATAATTACGCTAACGATCATAGAATTAAACCTAAGATGTTGGATATTGAAGGTACTCCCCCTTTATTATGTTGTTTTCCCTAGCATGATTTTTTCCTCTCACACTATTCTTTTTGGGTTTTAGACGATGGATGGAACCCGAAGGAACCGTGTTGATCAATGAAATGGACAATGCAATGATTGCCCTCCTGAACAAACAAATGTTATGGGAGATGGAGTGCAAAATCTTATTACTATACTTACACAAGCTATGAATCATTCTGGACTTCCAAATGAGCAGAGAAGGGAACAATATTCTATTGAGTCCTTCATGAGGCAACGTCCACCTTCTTTCAGTGGGACTTCCGATCCACTTGTTGCTGAACAATGGATCAGTACCACTGAAAAGATATTTTCAGTTCTTCAATGTTCTGAACATGATAAAGTCATCTTAGTAGTATATCGTTTGGAAGGTGAAGCTGATCAATGGTGGAATCTTATCAAGAATACGAGGCCAAGGGATGAAATTGAGTCCATGGAATGGGACGAGTTCAAGAACTTGTTTTTCAGTAAGTACTTACCTCGTATTCTTCAAACAAAGATGGAAAAGGAGTTTATTGAGCTGAAGCAGAAGGATGATGAATCTGTTGGTATATACGAAGCGAATTTTACAAGACTTGCAAGGTATGCATCTGGCATTATCATCCAACCTGAAAGTAAAGTTGATCGATTTTTCAGTGGCTTAAAACCAAGTCTTTGAAGGGCATTAGCTATAAGAGACTTCAGTAGCTATGAAGAAATTGTGCGTTGTGCTATCAAGGTAGAAATGGAAGTTGGTGTTACATATCCATCTCATGGTTTTGACAAGAAACGAAAGATGGAGTTCAAGGAGAAATCTCATAATAATGGTGAAAAGAAGATGAATGTTTCCTTATGCACAAAGTGTGGAAAGAAGCATGGTGGAGATTGTCTTAAAGGAACTAGAAAATGTTTTAAGTGTGGAAAAGAAGGTCATAGAGCAGCTGAGTGTCGAAGTAATGGAAAAAGGGTTTCTAATGATGTGAATAAAGCAAACACTGCAGAGAACGCACCACCAACACTTCAATGCTTCAAGTGCAAGGAAATGGGGCATTATGCTAATAATTGCCCTAATCCAAGGGTTAGTGATGATCAACATGAGCAACCACTGAAGGCAAAGGACAAAGGGAAGTCACATGCGATCACTATTGGCGATGTTGAATATGATAACGATGTGGTGGAATGATTAAGCGTTTATGTAATGGGATTCCAAAATAATGTTGTATCATTGAGTATTGCAATATTTATTGATGTGGTATTCAAAGTGATTGAGATATTTTTTTTGGAAATAAGATGATATGCGCATAATGAAGACGAGAAAATGAAATGTTTAATAGTATTCATGAGCTCATGATTGATATAAGGACTATGTGATATCATGGATTGAGTATATAGAATTTTGAGGATTTTGGTATGTGTAAAGTGTTAACTTTTAACTGCATTCATGTTTTCACTAAGGTATTCAAGAGAATACATGATTAAGGACTTTGAATGTTTAGAATGTGACCAACAAAACATATCTTATGATATATGGGGATCAACGATGGTATTAAATCTCTGGTAATCGTTTTCACTATGTTATGAGAGTGGACTGCAGTATTATGGATAAGCCTAAAGATTGAAATGGATTATGTTGGACAAAAGTGATTATTGTTTAAGGATAGAAGTTTTTTTTTGATATTATTGATGGGATGTTATAGTAATGTAGTTTTAGAAAAAGGACAACCTGCAGGACGGGAGACAGCCCATCGCTTCGGACAAGGCTGTAGGAATCGAACCCACAACCGAAGTGCGACTGGCCTTTATCACCTACCACTGGCCTACAGGAAGTCCCTGTTTAGTAGAAACTAGTTTTATTATATTAAGCAGTATGATATATAAAGTATAAGTCCATTTTAGGAACCATATATGATTAATCTCACTATAGATCGATTTATGCATATAATTTTTGCTAACCTTTTGTTTTAGACAGATGGAATGACCCGTCATTCTATCACATGATCTGCTAACACTTCACGAATAACAAATTCAACTTCATTTATTTAAGAGATGAAGTGGAAATTGTTCAAGGCACGAACAATAGTGAGATTGTACCAAAATAAAGTAAGTATTTATTCTAATTCAAATTTTCAACTTTAGGGGAAATGATCTTGAAAACCAAAAATGTTGTCCTAGTGATCTTATACCTGATGAATCAGATGGTACCTTATATCATCACAAATCTATGGATTTGTGATTACTGGCTTTTCCATAGCCATGTTCTCTACCACTCTCCATCAGAACATGATGGTTAGATTTCTCTTCCATATCCATATTTTCACCAATGTAGAAACCCAATGATTAGTTTATTTGGGTAACCGTTACGTTTCATACTTTTGTTTTTAAAGATTGGTTTTGATATTCCTTTTTACGATGTGGGTTTCTATTAAAGAAACTTTCAAATAGTAAACCATTTATAACCCCGACGAATTTCGAGGGCGAAATTCATTTTAAGGGGGGTAGAATGTAACAGCCCAAGATTTTATAAAAAAATATTCTTTTTAATTTTATTAATGTCTTGTGTTGTACGCTACACCAAAAGGATCTTGCACAACACACATCCTTGTCTTTCCTTGTATTACACGCAATCGCGACCTTCCTCGATAGTGTGTGTAATACGCAATACCGAGTTTCACTAAACAACGATGTGCTATTAAAATATTATTAAAACTATCTGTTATGAATAGTAATAACCACTTTTTAAAATTCTGTAAATCTTATGTTTCAAAATGAACTTCATTCTTGGATTCGGAGAATCAAATTTAGACTAAGGTGAAATTTTGGTACTTTTCGGATAACTTTCATATTCTGATGAATAGTGAAAATTACTAAATTATAATTAAAAACAACTTTTTTAATCGAAATAATTAATAGTGATAAATTATTAATTTGAGTGGTTTTAAAGTATATTTAGAATATATTTTTACAATTTAATAAAATGTTGGTCATTGGTTGTAATTTCACATTTAAACCAGACATAATCAAGTGTCAATCTTTTGATATATATTGTTTCCTAAAAACACGCTATTTATTTTAACAGCAGGATTTAATTATAAAATTAATTAATGCAACTTCTATGTTATGAATTTGGTAAAATAGATTTCATTTTTGAATTCGGAATATGAAATATAGCTTAGGATGAAATTTTGGCATTGTTCTGAAAAACATCAATTTTTGATGAATAGTGAAACTACTAAGTGGTAGTTAAAAAAACTGAATTTTTCATAAAACTTAATTTTGCCGCTTCTGTGAAGGGAATTTCGAAAATCCGAGAGACACGGTTAATATCAAGGACTAAAATGTTGTTCAATGAGATGAAAGTAATTTTTTGGTGAATAGTAACTTTTTATTTTTTTACCGCGGTTAATAGTAAATAGGGTAACTAAGGGTAAATATGATATTACTATTACCCTAACACATGTCCTAATTCTATTGGACAAGTGTAATTCGACCAAAAACAAACTTAGGAATAAAATATGACCATTTAGGCCCACTTGGATTAGATTAGGACATTTATTATTAATTTATTTAAAGAAATGTTAAAATAGTTAAAATCAAAGTTTAATAAGTAAATCATTTTTAATATTGGGTTATACATAAGATAAATTCGATTGTAAATATTCATTAGAAAGATAAAAAGATTTCCTACATGATGTTATTTTATTTGTAATTTTTAGACATCAAATAATATAATTTATTTATGACACAACGATGATTCAGTAATTATCTTATTAATGAAATATTGACATAATTGATGTTATAAACACCAAAATAAATGTAATTTGAGATTTTTTATGAATTCCAATAATTTTCTAGGTTACTATGACATATTAATGTTGATTTAATCAACTTGGTTCGAACATTTAATTCTGTTATGACTTTCACAAAAATCATATATCAAATAGTGTCAAAATTGACACAAAATAGTTTTTAAATCAAATATTATATTATTAATTGTTATTGTATTCCTAAAAATCTAAGGTTCGGCCAAATGACTTAGATACGGATATATATATTAATAATAAACAATTTGGGGTTCGTTTGGCATGTTATAGTAAGTGTATTAACCATATAGTGAAAGAAAACAAAAAGACATGGTAAAAGTTAAATTATTTAACTTAGAGTTAAATCTAATTGATAAGGTTAAAATAATATCCTAAACTTGTATAAATTCTATTGGTTGATAGGATTTAGACCCATCCCCACTTTAGCTTCGAAATAAGACCCTTTGTAACCATTATAAACCGATTTTGACTTTAATATAAAATAATATTTTGAGATATTCCTAAGGTGCCCCTCTCCTCCCCTATAAAAGGACACCTCCTCCCCCTCCTCACACCAATTTGAGCACTCAAGCTCGGCCAACCCCTGCCAACATCTCTTCTCCACTTACCTAGCAACATCCTAGAGGTTCTGGTCTTCCTCAAAGTCCAATTCTAGTGCCCTAAGAGGAGGTCTCAAAGAGGCACTTCAAAGAAGAGGTAATTACCGTTACCAATTCTTTCATCTTTATTTCTTCTTCCACTTCTTCTTCTTAGGTTGTTTCATTATGAAGTAATAACATCAGTATCACTCATATACTGATATGTTATTATAAGTATGAAACAACCCTATTTCACCATCTATCCATCCTACGGAAAAAGAAATCACCGCGCGTGCGTACGTACGGAATACCGTCTCCACGCCGTGGTGTAATCTATTTTCCACCACCACCTTACATGGATGGGTATAATGGTGTAAAGAATAACTATACATAGTTATTACAACATCATATTGATTCTGATATATTGTATAATCCACTCCAATTCAATTCAATATTTATAGAAATGATATCATCGCTCGTGCGTACGTACGGACTACCGTCTCCACGACGCGATGAGATTCATTCTCCATGTTAACCATTTAAGAATGATTATAATGTATATATAAGAAATAATAATGAAATATATGACATTATAAATCTACTGGATTTATGTATATATATACATATGTATGTCATCTACTTACTTCCATTTCAAGACAATAAGGAAAGAAAAACAGCGTTCATGCGTACGTACGGACTACCGTCTCCATGAACGGTGTTTTTCATTTTATTTATCTATCTATTATATATATATATATATACTGAATATATATGATATATAAATCATATTTTATATTCTGGAAGTAAGTAAATCATGATATAAGTAATAATGATGTCAAGAACAACAAGTCAAAACACCTATGATAAATGAAACGATTTTACCCAAAACGCTTCTTTAACATGGAATTTACAAAAGAACGGGTAATATAATGTCATAAGTGAACCATATATGATATCATAACAATGAATATGATTATTTAATAAGTCAATGACATTATTTAAATCATTATACAGGAGGTTCGGACACATACGAAGCAAATTGGACCTAAGGTAAGGGAAATATCACAATCTCATTTTTATCCGAGATTGTTTATACGTTGGTATTTACTGGGGTGTATTTTATCATCCACATCCATGTTTTCTCAATATGTAATATTATTTCCATCCACCTACAATTGTTTAAAACCAATTTTACCCTTCTATGAGTTTTTATTAAAAGATATGAAAGGAATCTTTTGTCGTTTTTTATACGAGGTACTTTTTGACTTTTCCGACAAAAGTACGAAGAATGTTTTTTTAACTTATACGGAACGAACGGATTTTTACGGTTTTATAAAGCCTTATTTTCATGAACCTTCTTCCAAAATATTTCATGACTATTTTCAATAAAATCTTTTTCTTTTAAAATTGCATGATGTTTTGTGAAAAGAAATTGATTTTGAAGAAGAAAGGATATTTTCCTCAAGAATTCAATTCAAGTGTTTTATCAAAATTATTTTTCATCTAAGATAATAAAGGGTTCTGTTTCTATCCATATTTTTACATTGATTTGACTATGTTGTGATGGAATTATGTTTATGAATTCCTTTATCTTATATGAATGGTTTTATGATGTCATGTTGTTTAAGAATCCCATTTTTATTACATGGGTTATGCAATGATTTATGATTTTGTGGAACACATAAGAATGGTATCATTATGAGATGGGTGGGACCTATATCTCCCTCCAATGCATTGGGTAAAGATTTTATATCTCATGAGATAGACAGGGCTGGAACGGTAGGTTATACCGGTTCAGTGAAACAGGAATGAAACGAGGGTTACTCGATTCAGAAAGGGGCTTTTTCCACTAAGATAGTCTTGGCAATGAGTCTTGACTAACAAGAAATGATTCTCTATGATTATGTGTGAATGACACAATGTTTCATGTTTTAAGTTATGATTATTGTGATTACATTTCACTTCCATGATTTACCCCATGTTATGAAATTATGATCTCTTTTGCAGGTTATGATTTACAAAAGTTATGTGCTTATGTATATGATGTGATTGATATTTCTTTTGTTTACCCTTACTGAGCATTTGAGCTCACCCTTTTATGTTTTCTTTTCCCCAGGATATAAAAAAGTTTTTAGGTAAAAAAAAAGGGAAGATCTTTATGGGAGATTTTGAAGATCTTTCTCCACGATTAGAAGATTATATTCCGAGTTTCCAAAGACACTAAACTATTACGATCCTTGTGTGTGTGTGTGTTTGTTATGTACTAAGTATTCCGCAAATGTAATGTAATGTCCATGTACGTTAAGCTTCGGGTCTCTACACCTTGGGTATGTGGGCTCAGGGGAGAGTTGGAATCACTAAAAAACATAAATATTGTAGGAGATATTAAAGAATTAAAAATTATTTTGAATGCAAGAAATTTGCTTTCGAGCAAGCCTAATCTGTTAAATAAAAAGACATATCCTCCATGCTTATAGATTTTTAAATGGTACAAATTAATATGGTGGTGTTAATAGGTCAAGGGATGACATGTAAGAATTTTAATGGATGAAAATGGTGAAAATGAAGGATTTATAAAGGAATCAAAAATTATTTTTAAATTTGGAATTGGGCTCACGGTTTGGTACAATTCATGAAAACTCACCCATTCCCCCATAAAAGCTTGAGAAACACCCAAAACAAATCCTGAATGGAAATTAAATGAAATTTAACTTTAAAAATAAGTCATGTATGTGAAAAATTCCACTCCCCAGCATTTGCATCACTGATCACCTATCTCCCCACCTTGCATTGCTGATTGGATAGCATTGCCCTGTAGAGAGATGCACGGTGCCTGGTCCCGATGGCGGCTGTCATACCCTCTCATTCTTCAAATCTGGTTAGTTGTACTTCTAGTGACTGATACACTTGTTTCTTTTATACTCTTCTAGGGATTACTCTATGTGAACTGGGCTACTCCATGGTTTCTATGGCCAGAAGGCCCTAAGGCTCGAAGGCCTTTGATGACCCGAAGACCCTTGAGACCCATATGCCCAAACCGGTGGCCCGGAGGCCCAAATCGAGTGAATAGTTTTGACTACTATAGTTTCGAACAGTTCCTGCTATAGAACTTCTATAGTGACTGCTATAATCCTTCTATAGTATCCCGGAAATTCTTCTATACCCTGTTTTGAACCTAGGTCTCTTGGAGGCCAAGTAAGAGCCGTTACCACTCGGGGTACGGGCTCGTTGGCTCATATGAGTATATTCCATTGTACAATAATATACTAGAGTGAAATGGTCCTCATAATCACTTGATACTATGGAAGAGAGTCCAAAAGACACAAAATATATCTTCAAATTCCCATTCTAATACTGAATAGCTCTATAAAAACCATATCCTAAAAACCTCAATAACTATTACCTATAATAATGTGTGAGTTCTAGGTCCCATGCAACACTATATTTAACCGTAATAAAACCCCTCTAAGGATCCTGATTTAGTTATAATGGTTCCTTATCACCCCTCTTATCAGATGCTTAGAATGCATCAATACCCTCTATAATGGATTTTTCTAATGCTTAGTGTGTAGACTTATACATTTTAAAATCATCACTCAATCTCCATGGACACGTGCTGGTAGCTCATGATCCAATCAAATAATAAATTTCCTAGTTAATTAGAGTCATGATCATGGTATATAATCTATAATTTAAAATCATTAACCAAAACTAGAATAGGATGATGAAAATGAAACTTTGATACTTCATTATATATGCATCTCTCCAGAATGTATACCCAAGATTCAATTAGCTAAAGGTTTTTTGAATCTAGTCATCAGAAATAGTACCAATCAAAAATAAATATGTTTTCACATCCTTTATTAAGTCCCCTATTGTGGCTAGGAAGGCATTTGTTCCTTTAGTTTAATTTATTTATGTTACTCCAAAAATATCCTCACTAGGTTCCTACTCTGATTTATATCCTATGATATGAAAACAATTTATCAATTACAACCTCACAAAGTAGTTAACACAAAAACCCCACCTCAACTAGGTCAAAGGATATAAACAAGTGAAGAATTTTCTACACTGATATGGGATGAATTACTTGTATCTAACATAACAACTCCAATTATAAGTAAAATGATTAAAAAATACATAATATAAAACATCCAAATATACAAATTATGAAGCATAAAAAATGTAATCCATAAGACACATAATCTCAAATGGCTCCAACCTATTGCTGCTCTCAAGTACCCCCAAAGTTCACAAAGGTATATTCATGGACACATGTCAATATCAGAAGTGTGCATGTTTCCATGTAGGGGTGAGTAATAATTCTTGGTATGTTTGTCCTCAACATTGGTTGGATCCATAAATTAAATTGATTATTTATGTAATAATAAAGTATAACTTGTAAATAAGGATATGCATAAAAAAAATGTCAATAATTTACAAATTAGGATTGTATTATTATAAGAACAGTTGTATCTATTTCAGTCCCTCATCAAATAAAAAATGAAAAATAAAAACACGATATCTTATTTCTTATAGAAATGTTCTTCATTCGTAAGTTCACCTTGGATGCACCAAAATAGATGCTGGTAGAAACAACCATCTCTTCTTATACATGAAATACATGAATAAATACACATCTCTATAGCTAAAGTGGTTTATCAAAATGATAAAGTAAATACATATAGAAAAGTATTTTGTCATATATGTAAATGTTTAAGGAAATACACATCCACAAAATTGTATCCAAATAACAGATCCACTAAATTCCAATGTTGTGGATAAATTATAATAGGAATCAGTGAATCACTATCCACCTTGATCCCAAAGAGTTTAACTCTCTGGTGAAGGGGATCCAATATCATATTGATAAAAGGTTATTGAGATTAATTTTATCGGTATGACCATTACTAACTCCAAAATAGAGTATTAGGATAGTAAGGAATATGAACTTAGACATCATCAACCATATCTACATCATTCCAAAGGGTGTGAACTAAATAGAAAACAATTATTATCATTGCTGACATTCTGAAATTAGACATATCAAACACAAATTGAAATATTGCGCAAAAAGGATTTCCCTGGAGATAATATATAATTCTACATTATAAATAATGTAGTCTCCATTCCACTAAGTTTATAATCTCTAATTAATTGAAAATTTATTATGGACCTGATCTATTGTTTTCTTATGTGAAACAGTATCCTCAAAACAACATGTGTCAATCATGTTGGATAATTTTATTGGATAAAATAATAATAATGTAATTATTTTATCAATACCTCATAAAATATGATAATTTTATCATGTTGTTATAGAATCTAACTAATGTACACCCCATAAGAATCACCTAAAAAGAAGGTACCATGAGGACTTTGTTTCATATTAAGAAACCCTCATTTCTTATAAATTAATAAATTTCATATTTTAATAATTCCAAAAGACTCTATATATATAACAATGGGTCTAGGATGTTTATAATATTATAAAAAGGGTTTTAATTCCAAAAAAACTAACCACATTTCCCCATGCATAGGATTATGATTTGTCCAACCAGAGGGTGATATGTGGCACCCCTTGTTCCCCCACACATGGCTATATCAACGTAGCCACCCACTCGTCTCCCCAACTCCTTAACATAAATAACCATGATATATTTTAAATATAACACATTATGTTTTCATTGCACTAATTTATAATAGATAAACCTAAATTTCCTTCCAACTATGCCCAAAATCCATGATTTTTCCAACCAAACCAAAACATGTCACATAAAACCACTAATTGTTTCCCAATTTATTTAATCCAATAGCTAAATCGGTAATACACACCACTAATCCATAATCACTTTTATTCAACCATCCTTTTTTGAACAAATGATGGAATGTTCCTTACTCGATGAGGTAAGATTTTCATTTAATATTGCATTCCTATCAAAAATTGGATTTTTATATTCTCCATTATTCAACAATACCCTTAAAACTCACAAGTTAAATATATAGTATTTCAAGATCTATATATTAGAAATAATTCAAAAAAACCTTGAAATTTAATAACATGTTACTTTAATCAGATAAAGTAACTATTCAAAAGAAAAAACCATTACATTCATTCTCAACATACAAAATTCATCTAGACCTTACCCCACCAATCATCTATAATTTCCATATATAAAATTTTTGAGAATTTTATCTAATGTAATATGATACAAAAGTCCCCATTACAAAACATAGTTTATTACCCAACCAAAAAATTACCCATGAATAACAAGTAAAACACACAACATGTTATGATATATTGGTCAATCACATTGATATCTATTCCCAAAAATGGACTATTTATAATGTAAAATACTACATATAGTGCTCCCCAACTAAAATATAGTGGTAAAAAATAATAAAAGGGTTCTTGATGATATACACACACACACCAACCGAATGAAACAAAACCTACTCCTGGTATAGATTTTATGTTTTACGGCATCATGATTCTCCTTGCAATTGAACTCACCCCAACCAATTTCATCTCATCATAAAATATAATTTTGAATCTAATTATATATCTACAACCGGATGGAAGACACTAGGAATATATAAATAATTTGTCGGACAATCTAATAGTGTAAATAATGAAATAATCAAAATAGGATCAAAGAAATATTTCAAACAATGGTCCCCCATTCCTAGCTCAAAAACATGTTCTAAAAATCCCAAAAATCTAAATTACAAGATTTTTAAAATCAAATTCATTTGGTCAAAATCTATGGTAAAAAATTAACACATTTTTAAAGATTAACAAACTCCTAAGACAATTTTTTTAATTTGGCCAACACCCCTTCCTGTAGTACTTTTTTCAAATCATGCATAAACAAAATACCACTTTCATTGTGTATAATTGTAAAAACAAACTTTTCTCATTAAGTTTTATCCCAAAATATTGAAATTGAAACAATAAACTCCTATAAAACTGATCCTGCTAAAAAATTTAATTATCAGCCCAATTTATGATTTAATATTCCCAAAATATCGTTTTAATCACATAAAAATTTGATTTATCCCTTAAATTATTTGAAAAGAAAAATATTTACCGAAAATAGCATAATATTAAATTCTATAATGTATTTCAATATTTCTTGTTATACCTAAAAATAGGGTGGGAATTATAACATTTCCCAATTGTGTGGTTTACAATCATGGTTTATAAATCATTTAACAGGTGTTATAAAGCACAAAACATGTGAAAACCCTCTATTTGAAAAAAAAAATTATCATAATTCACAATTAGAAATCCTATGGTAAAATGAACTAAGATAAAGATAGCTTAAATAATATATTAATTTTTTAATTTAAATAATATATCTTACAAATATTGGCACAACCTGGGGACTGAAAGGTTTAGTTTCACCGTGATTTTTACATAAACATCTTATTTTATAAAACTTGAAAAAATTACTCCATAATTATGTTACTCTAAAATATTTTATATAAATATCACATGATATAATCATATTTATATCCTTTGTATTTAAACATAATAAGTTGGTGGGAACAAACTCTCAATAATATAAAAATACATCATGATGTATCATATCATAAACATGAAGCAGAACATGAGGAAGAAGATAAATATCTTACTAAAAGATTATATAACCATTGATAATAGTCATAAAACATGATATAGAATGATAATATCATAAAAATATCACTAATAAAGAATAAAAACATATTACATGGATCAAAATACATCTTAATAATCACAAAACATGATACCATGACATAATAGTGTGGAATATTTAAAAAATAAGGTGTGACATGAGAACATGGAATATCATGAAAATGAAAAGAATATTTTAAATTTAACATTACTTGATAAAAAACATATAAATGTGTAGATACCATAATAATAGGAAAAAATTAGTGAGTAAACTCATTATTCTGATACCTATGTGAAGAAAATCATTATTTTCATGATAAAAATGTGAGCAAACCCATTATATATACGCCTATGTGAAAAAAACTGATTATTTCCACGACTGAATATATCAAGAGATATACAATTAAACAAATAAATTATAGGTTGAAATATTACCCCACATACCCTCATCCATTAATATTTGTTCCACTTAAAATCAATAATCAAAATATCTGAAAAAAAAACTCATGGAAAAAACATTGGGTTTCTTAAACCTTTCAAAAAATTCACATAACATGAACTTAAGAAATCATAGGATGTAAAAATATTTAACTTTACAAAATGTATAATAAAATAATAAATTATATTGGGTGATTATAACATCACTTTATGAGATATGAACCTAGGTGTAAAAATTTATGTGAAAATACAAAAGTTTTCACAAAACCTTTTAAACATTGTTATAAAAGATTAAGTGATGGTTAATTTGAAAAACTTTTTTGTGAAGGGAATGATAATCCATTTAAATAAAATTATTATAAATATTTAAAAATAAATAACTCTTTAAATTTAACCAAAAAAATAATCTATTAAACCTCAAGTTGAAAATTATAAAACTAAATGCATTCATTGAGCTTTTTAGGTAGTTATAAAGAAAAAACCCACATCATGGAAAACATAAAAGAGTATCCTTTTTTTATATTGTAAAATGAATTAAGGGAAATTAAAAGGAAAATTCATTATTGATTTATTTAAATAAAATAATTTTTATGGGAAAACATGGACATGGAATAGATGGTTTGTTGGTAAGTATGGGATTTATCTTTACCAATGTTATACCTTTATTTTAGATGTTGTTTTATCAAAGAAGTGGTTATTGATTATTAGAAATAATGACCACAGAGAAAAATAGGAAATACTATATAAAATAGGGTAATTTTTTGATCAAATAAATCTATAATATTATATTCAAGTCAATGATACTATGACATAATGAATTAGAAATTGAGTCGATGAAAACCATATCTTAGTCTTAATTCGTTCTTTTCATGCTTCAAAACTCATAGATAATAAAAATAAATTTATTAGATAAATTATTTTAAAAAATATTCACATATATTTCATTTAATTCAAAAAATTATTTTTCATATTTCATTTATTTATTCTATAGTTTTGGTTTTTTTTCTTGAAAATGGAATCAATGTCGGTTTATCTTGGTTATTTAGCAATCGAATATGACATGTTTTAAATAAATGAAATAATTTAAATAACCATTATACAACCATAAAAATCATTTTTTTATTATTAAATAAAATTAATTTTAGTATTTATGTTCTCATATTCATTCATGATATAGATTTATAGCATTGTTCAATAAGGTGGTTTGACTGGCCCAAACCTAAACACGCTATATTTTGATGAGAAAGAATGGGAAAAAATTGGGTTTTTACATAATATCATTATAAAACAATTATAATGATATTATTTATATTTTTAATATTTATAATTATATGTAATTTATTTTAGATAAAGAATAAATATCAATATGAAAAACAAAAAAATGTAACCTCATATAGGTAGTAGCCCACCCAATGCACAATTGGCATAATTTTGTTTTTGTAAATTGAATGGAATGAATAAATAATGGTTATTACATTAAAATATCCACACTTTGGTATACTAATGGTACTTATTTCACTGTATAACTATGTTTATGGTAGGTTTGGAAGGTAAATAATAATAAGAAAAAGATAATTATTAATTAATACTCACTTTAGGACATTGAACTTTCTCTTAAATGTTACCTTATAAATGAAGGTATTATGATAACTTATGGTGAATAGAGGTTAATTAAATTGAGATATTTTTATATGAAGATAAAACGGGTATATTTTTAAGAATAAATTTTAAGGTGTGGGTGGGGAATGAAGATACGGAAGTGTGACCTTTTTTAAGTGATGAAAATGTATTCTTGTTCGAACAAATTATTTTTCAATAATGGAATGACACTATTCATAGGTAACAAGTTCAAAAAGTGATAAATAATTGATTTTGGGGTGTTCTAAGGTTTATAAATCCTCTATAACTCATTTTTTCACTTGTTCTAAACATTTTTCTAGCCTTTGACTACTTTATTTTTATGTTTTACCATTTTGGTTTTTACCTTGGTAACTAGTTTTTAACTGAGTAAAATATGATTTGATAAAAATATCAAATAATGAATCTTAAACAATTTAGGTGTTATAAACCTAAATTAATTATATATTTAATATAATTCAATTTATAAATAAGATAAATCTTAATTTTAAATTAGAATATTTTATATATATAAGAAATTTTTTATAGAAAAATGGTGTTTTGACAATTATGTGTTCTTAACATTATTTAGCATCATTTTCCAGTTAAATGTGTGTTAATATAATTATATATATGTTCAAAAATAATATTATATTAATTACATAAAATATATTAATTAAATTTATTAGGTAAAAATTATGTAATATTAATAAATTAAATGTTTGAAAATAACTTTTTCACAATTATCTCTATAATTAACTTTAATTTTATTAATATTATTTTTATTTCTAAAAAATTAATGATATTTTTTGTATAATTTGGATCTAATAATTCTAAAAATATAATCCATTTCACCAAATAAAATTTATAAATGTGAGAAATTTTAATTTTTATGTTAGCGAACATAATTGGTAAAAAATTGGAAAATGTGTGTCTCCAAGAATAAAATGACCTTTGTATTATTATAAATTTTATATAGATTTTATAAAGTGGTTAATTCTATTTATAACCACTAATTTTATGGTTATACAATAATGGTCTTATTTAATAATTTTATTAAGGTAATGATGTTTTCATTTTAGTTATGTTTTTTATGCAAGACAAGCTACGCGCATGGTATATAATTAAGAAAAATTATTCACAAAAATAATATTTCATTACATTATAAAAATCTTAAAAAGAATTTACATCTTCAAATTTTACTACATTGAGGAAAAAATTGAGGGTAATTTTATCAAATAACGTACTCATATTCCCATATAACCTCATCAAACGTATGATTCCTCCAAAAAACTTTGACTAGAAGGGAGGTCTTATTACTCATAACCTTGTTACTTCGATCTAAGATTTCCATAGATTTTTCTTCATATGAAAGTTCAAGTTACAATTTTTTAGCTTTTAAGCTTAGTACATGTCATGGATAAGTATTTACTTCCTCAGAAGCAATGTGTGGAACACATTGTGCACTTGATAGAGGTGTGGAGGGAGCATTAAGAAATAGGATAAAACCCTTACATGAACAAGGATCAAGAATGGACCAATGTATCTATCTCCCAGGTTCCCTATCTTCCCAAATCTCATAAACAACTTCTAAGGATATATTTTAAGGAAATCCCTATCACTAACTCCAAACATTAGATCTTTTAAAATATTATCTGCATAATTTTTTTGTCAAATTCATGTGGCTTTCATATACCACTTAATGGTCTGAACCTTCTTTGTAATTTCATGGACAAGGTTAGGACATATCATCTTCCTATCTCCAAATTCATCCCAACATGTTGAAGCATGACACCTCTTCCCATAAATATCCTCATATTGTGTCATCTAAATGCTATAATGGAAATTTTTGTTATATGAGAAGTGTATCAGAAGGGGTGTTGATCCCAAAATCCTTATAACTCTGTCAAATAAGATCTCAAGATATCATTTAGAGTTTAAATTGTCCTATTATACTAACCATTTATCTAGGTATTATAAATAGTATTGAAACTGATCTATGTAACCAATAATTTTGGAAGACTTCTCCAAAACCTCAAGGTAAACCTCATATCCCAATTAGATACAATAGAGATCGTTACTCCCTGAAACCTTACCACTTTCCTTTTGTATATCTTTATGAGTTTTTCAAGAGATAAATATACTTTGGTAGATATAAAATCCACTAACCTTTTAATGTGATCAACTACAAATCAGTTAGTATTTTTCCCTTTAGACATTTTATGGTTTCCTCTAATAAAATTCATGGTGATGTCACCCCATTTCCATTCTAGTATGGGTAATGGTCACAAAACAACCATAGACTCTTTTCATTTAGTCTTAAATTATTGAAATATAAATAATCATGATATTTAATCTATAATTTATATCATCATGTTATCCCACTAGAATTTTTTGTTTCTAATATCTATATATGTTGTTACTTCTTGGATGAATAGGGAAGGATATTATATATGCATCATCCAAAAGTTACTTCTTTAATTTTGGTTTTGGTGGGACACATGTCCATGTTTCAAACCTTATAACTCCATATTTATCAAATTTTAACTCCAAAATATTCACTGTCATATTTTGTATCTCTACATTATATTTATGGGATTCTTCATTATTAATGTGGATGGAAGGTTGAGTATTCAATTGGGAAAGATAGGATTTTTCTCCAAACAATATGTCTTTAAGATTCATCCTCTATAAATCCATGATAATTGGGTGTTTTTAAATCCTTTTCTTAGATAGAGTACAAAGGTATTGATTGAAACCCAAGAATTTTATACATGTTATTACATGATTTCAAGCATAATTATCCATCAAATACAAACTAAGGAACGTAAAGTCCAGTTTCATTGTACGATTAGGTACATAATTAGAAAACATGAATCTGAAATATATAATATTTTCAATAATGAGATCCAACCTCCATTTTAACTCCTATAACTACCTAGGATAATATGTGGAATACATAGACAAACAGTATGAGCTAAATATCCCAGAAAGGGAATAAAACAAGGAATAAATCATAGAACATTGGTTGGAATGAATAACCAGATAACATAAAAAGGCATGTCATATGAATATTAATATGGAATCATAGTATATAGAGAATTTTATCATGTGATCTTGGAAACATAGGAATGTGGCATCAACATATAAAATGAAAAAACATGATTCTAGTCTATCTTCCAAGACTATATCACATGGTGGAAAAAGTCCCGTAATGGATTTGGTTTACTCCCTAACCCCATACATGATGGATCATGCAAATAAATATTACCCAATGCATTATAGAAAGATCTAGGAACACCAATAATAACACATTCATGCATATTTATTCCACATGAAGAATTATAGCATAAGGAATAAACATAATGGTTACCCATAGAAAGAAATGGTTATCGTAATCACGTCATAAGGCATAACCAAAGGGTGTATCATATCGATTTCAATGAAAGAATTGATTAAAATATTAAACATACATTAATAATAGAAAATAGGAATATATTATGATAAATTATTCACAAGTTAAGTGAAAAAATCCAAAAAATAGTTTTTAAGAAACATTAGAAATGAGACACTTTAGTGTGGTATTAAGAAAATATTAAAAAATATTTAAGGGAGAAAAGGGAATATTTGTCTCTATAAAACAATAAATTAACTAAGATATTTTTTCATGAGAAAAATAATAATTTTATAAAAATAATTGAGGATTAAAGTAGTTCATGGAGTGCACTTGAAAATGGGAAGGAAATGGAGAAGTTCCATCTAATCGTTCTATCTTATGAGGAGAATTGATATGGGAACCTTATAAAACATATATTTATACATAAAAGAAGATGAATTGATATGGATACATAATTCTGGATCACATAAACAGAGTTTATAAGAATTATATATAGTTAATGAATGTATACATTGGTTTAAAGATAGAGTGTTTGTAACCCAATGGTAAATTTGGATGTTCTGATAGATCCCTTAACTTATGTCTGAAAGTGTTTTGTACTTTAACATAATATCCTATATAATAAAATTATATCCACTAATTATTTAATTTATAAGATTACACACACATATTTTTTTAATAAAATTTTAATTATGTTCATTTTTGTCCATTTTTATAATTTATTATGTTTAATTTTTGTTATTCTGAGAGCGTTCAATTCATGATTTTATGGTCGGTTCCCTTGAGTTTAATTATAGAAACTCATTTAAAATGAAATAAAAACTTCATAAGCCTAATGATATGGTATTAATATATATTAATATTTTTAAATAGTCCCATATATCATTTTTAATATATAATAATGATTTGTTAGATAAAATTTTATGATAAACATTTTTTATTTTGGTGGATTTTCATTCATCATGAACTAGTTTTGTTTTATTATTTAATATTTTTTATATATACTAGTTACATAAATTAAACAATTTATAATATAAATATTTAAATATTATTTAATCATAATAATTATCGTATGATAATCCTTGAAGGTGGTGATGGAAAACAGAAACTCGTCGTCCACAAAGGCGGTAAATCGACACATCACAGAAGATGTTTTCATTTAATATAAATTAGAAGAGAAGATATTTTATGATGGATATTACATTAAAAAAATATAATTACATTATATATATGATACTAGAGTTATCGTGTAACTTTGGATAGTGTAGGAATGTATGTGGTATAAGAAAGAAAGAATTTAAAAGAGTAAGGTGAGGGATTTTACCACTTGAATATCGTCTCCTTGAGAAGGTACTTGGGTTTGGTGTTTTTTGAGGCTATAAGAACCAGGAAATGGGGAAGAGGATTTTGAATTTAATTGGATATAATTTATAAAATATTAAAGGTTTATAATTTGTAAGGAGAAGGGGTGGTGAAGGGTAGTATTTATAATGGGGGGAGAGGGTTGTTTTTGATTATTTTATTAATTTGTTTGTTATTTTGGATCAAGACTATAAATAGTATTGATACTTATCACTAAATACATTAAATTTTGAATTATATTTACATATAATGGTGCTTAAATTATCCATGACTCAAAATTTTTTGTATTTTTTAAATACTGTAAATTACCATATTTCACTATTCACCAAAAAATCAATTATTTTAGAAAAAACCCAAAAAATCACCCAAACCATTTTTAGACATGTAGATTTAAAAAATGTACTCCATTTTAATAAAATAATTTTCTAAATTTAATAAATTTAATTTTTAATTAAAATCATTATTTTTTTAAAAATAGTGATTTTAAATTTATAACTGATTTTATGACACTTCGAAAAATTAATTAAGGTCTCATAAAAATATCTTATAATAATAAATAAAAAATTTAATTAATGAATCTATTTTATTTAAATAAATTTTATTTTAAATCAATATATTAATTGTAAAATTGTAAAAAAACATTTACGTTACAAAAAAATACAAACACTTAATTTATCATTTTTAAAACATTTATTTACTTATTCCAGGATATAAATATATAATATTTTCATTTAAAAGATACATTAATTTTATTTATACTTTAATAGGTTATATTACTATTATAACATCCAAATTACTATTCCTAATGGTCATAATACTATTCCAATGGTTAGGTTACTATTCAAATGATTGGATTTCTAACGGTCATAAGGGTTTTATACTTCCTGTAAATACCTATTATTCCATTCATCAGCCAATTATATTTTATCCCAATGTTATATATGCTTTCACCATTTAAATGAATATGTTATTATTAACATTATGTGTTCTTTCTACAGCTCTTTTCATAAGTGTGTTTATTCTAGTAGATCGAGTATATCCAAATTTTCTAATTATTTTTATATTATTTAATATTTATTGTCCTGCTATAATATTTTTCATTATTATTAGTTTATTTTCTAACTAATGGATCATTCTTAATTTATGAGAATGATTTTTTATTGGGTTTTCTATGTGATGTATGTTCTTTATACTACATGACATAATTATAAAAATAGAAATTTAATTTATAAAATTATTGGTCATTACATTCTTACCCCTTATGAAATTTCATCCTCAAATTTTAATTTTTCATAATAAGGTGAAGACTTCTGAGGGTAATTCTCCTTCATCGCTTCCTCTAATGCCCATATAACCTCTTAATATTTATGGTCTGTCCATAGTACTTTTACCAGGTGAGTTGTCTTTTTCATAGAAATTTATCTCTAAGGTTCAAGATCTTAACCAGCTTCTCCTCATAAGTGAGATATTTTTCCAACTGTACCACCTCTAAATTCAAAAAATGTGAGGTATATGGTATGTACTTTCTCAAAAGGATACATGGAATACATCATGCACTTGAGACATGGTTGGTTAAAGTGTTAGTTAATAGGCCACAGCTCTGACACAATCAAGAGTCTCAGAGTGGATGATGTACCTAGGACTTAGCTTTCCTTTATTCCTAAATCTCATGACCCTCCTACATCTAGATATGTGGTGGAATAACATGTCTCCAACCTCAAAATCTAAGTGTAAGAACCAAGATTTCTCCATAAGGTATTTTTTACTTACGTCTTAGTTTAAGCACATTAATTTTGTTAATTAAGTGCTTTCCAAAGTCCTTAAGGAGGCTCGAGGGTGTTTTGGGGGATCTGGACACGAAAAAAGTGGGAAATGCATTTTTTGGGCTAGCTGCATGGTTTGTGCATGGTTAGTTCTAACCGTGTGGGAAGCCCCGGTAAATCATGCAAGAGGAAAATTTTCAGCCAGTAGCCTCCACACAGTTTGCACATGGATTGGTAAACCATGTAGGTGAAATGTGCGAAGGGGATCTTTGGGATAGAAGCATTCGCATAGATTGCGCACGGTTTGGAAAACCGTGTGGGTAAACCAAGCGGCCCAAAAACCTTTAAAAATTTACAAAATTACCACTCTTGGATTTTATAACCCACTCGGTATTTTCCCTATCTTCATCTCTTGTAACCCTAGGAATGAACCAAAGGGACCAAGAGCACCCAAGGATAAATATTTTTAGATTCTTGGCCATTTGGAGTGTCATTGGATGCGAATCAAAGATATGGGGGAGTCTATTCTTCCCCTCCTCTCTCTTTTCTGGTTTTGGTCTTGTATTTTGGGTGATTTCTATATGAAGATATCAACCCTATCTTCTTTGTTGAGATCTAGGTTGAGGCCTCAAAGGGGTGTTGAATCGGGATCTAAGGATTTGGTTGGGAGAGCATTCACCAACGGATTCAAGGTAGGTGGTCAACAAATTATATCACTTGGATTTTTTATAGATTTGTGCATGTAGGGTTTTTGTTCTTTATCTCTTTTCAATAGTAGTTGTGTCTACATAGCTAATTTATCCCCACTTTATCCCCATGGGATACAAGGAGAATGACTCAACCAAATTAGGTCCACCCAAGGGGCATGCCAATATTTCCCCAGACTTATAGTTAGCTAAGCAAGTGTAGGTCATTGTGTAAGAACGTAGATCCATTGATGATTATTTTAATATGCTTCTAGGAATTTCAATTGTTTTCTAGTAATACACCTAGGATGGATAATTACCCGAGAGGTTGTTTGGTTGGCACGAAAAAGGGTTAAATGGATAAATGGGAAATGTGAGGTGACGAGCTTATAATTGATTATTCTTAGTGAGATAGGCATGGGAAATGGGAAATGGGTCTATAAAGGGTTAATTAATTAAAATGATGAATGTGTTTAATGGATTGAGGAGCTCTTGAGGTCATGTAACTACCCAGATCAGGGCACTAGTTTAGTGGCTCTTGGGTTGGGTACATTACAAAGTGGTATCAAAGGAGTTCTTATCTATTTATTACTATTTGGGGATGGTAGACAGAAGATTAGGAATGTTTTAGGCCTTAGTAATGAGCTCGTTCTTGGGAGTAGCTAACCCGTGTACGGGGGGAACCCCAAGTCACCCAGGGAAGGGATTGTTGTTCTTGTTGTGTGATGTTACATTTGATGATATTACACCATTGGGAAATGCACATGTTGTGTGATTTGACACTTTCATGATATTTCTCTTGTGATAGGAGTGGTATAAGGTTTTTCATTCATGCATCATTCTACGAACCTATGTAGGAAAGTGACATGCATTATAATAGGCACACACACGGGATGGGTGTGTGGGTTGTAAAGGTTGGGATGCATATGTTCTCTTTAAAGTAATGAATTGTGCCTAATTAGAAGGTATGAATGAGTAAAAAGGGAATGTGAAAATATCAAGTAGTAATTAGAAAATGGTTTTTGATAAAGAAGTAAATGTGGAATAAATTGTTGTAAGGGTAAATTGGAATATGAAAATGGTTCGAATGGGAGTAAAATATATGGCTTGTAACCCAGATAATTAGATACTATGTTGACCATAGATTTAGAGAGATGGATGAGGGTAGTGAACAGGTTTTGAGTGGGATATTTGGAGTAGTTTAAACAAAATGTTTTGGTTATCACAAGTGATGAGCCTGTCTATACATCTTCCTTCTCATATAAGCTTTATGGTTGTATTCTAAAGCTCACGTTTGGCATTATAGAGAAATACCACCTTGAATACGTGTGCTGATTGGGCAGCATAAGGACATCTACGAGAATTCTACTCCAGTAGTGAAGTAAGGGAATGTGTTGATACAAGGAGTTAGAGAAGAGAAGTTTTAGTATTACCTTGCTTGCTTTATGCAGATGATGGAATAAGACCCAAGGTGGGTTGAACCGAGCATGTTTGAGCTGACTACTGAGTTTCAAGAGAAACACCCTCTGACCTTCACCGGAGAGGGTGGTCTAGAAGCAGCATAGTTTTGGATTGAGTCCATCCAAACTATTCTCAATCATCTAGAGACCCCTCTCGATAAGCGAGTCAAGTTAGCATCCTATATGCTGAGGGCGCAAGCAAAGCGTTGGTGGGACATTATGGTTCAGATAGAGTAGGCTGAGGGGTTGATGCTGAATGATTTGTAAGATGTGTTTCTTGAGAATTTCTATCCGGAAACCTTGAGGTAGGATAAGGCTGTATATTTTATGAGTTTGACTCAGGGGACAATGTCGATGATGGACTATGCTTGTCGTTTCACCTATTTGAGACGCTTCGTCCTAACATTGACGGGAGATGAGGCAGCTGTAGAGAAATGCTTCCAACATCGGCTGAGACACAAGATCAGATCTCATTTGAATATTTTCCACTAAAAAGGGTTGTTGAAGTGTAATATTAAGCTCATATCTCAGAAGGGAACCTGAAGGGAGCTTCAGGTATTGATCTTGTGGAGCCAGCTGGGTGAGTAAGTAGTGCGGCTTCAGATAGTACGAAGCACCAGTTTGGAAGCTTTCTGTAGGGTGGAAGCAAGAAGAGTAGTCAGAATAGGGGGCCAACTTCTTAGGGTGGAAACAAAGTATTTTGTTTTCAGTTTGGTAGGTTGGGGAACAAGCGTGACCAGTGTCCTTGCCCACCAATTGAGTGTTGAGCATGCGGCAGGCTAGGCCACATGCATAGATTCTGCAGAAACCTGCGATAGTATAGGAATGATGGAACTTAGAGGAATATTCCGAGTGTAGGCAGGGAATCAGTTACCCCATATCCGGTAGGCAGTTGGTGCTCCAGATGCCATACTAGTAGGGGGCGGTGGACGTGGAACTCTAGGGTGAGATCACCCTTACCAGCAGAGCAATGCAGTGAAGGGTACTCAGGCTAGAGCCTAGGGTAAAGGGGAAGGTCATCTCCATGCAGTTCAGGCTACACCTGAGGGTGGTGAGGCTGGACCATCTACTGTTTGAGGTACAATTCTTGTAGCTTCCACATTTTCTAGTACTGTATTCAATACAAGTGCTACACATTCCTTTATTTCTACTCAGTTTGTAGTTTTATTGGGATTAGCTGTAGAGACTGCATGTGGGGTAATATCGCTTGATACTCTCCTAGGGGTGCAATTCAAGGACATCATCTAGTATAAGGGTTGGGATCTAGAGGTTGGTGGGTAACATTTTCTGTGGAATTTGTTTATACTAGATATGTCAAGTTTTGACCTAATCTTTGGAATAGATTGGTTGGTGTTATATCAAGCCCATATCGACTGTTACCGACATTGGGTAACGTTCACATCTCTCGATGGGAGCACTCATGTCCTTTGTGGTGAGTGGGATACTCGAGTGGGTCATGCAGGTCTGCTACTCCATCAGACAGGGGAGCTCAAAGCACAAGTGGCATGCCATATGATAGATTATGGGGAGAAAGGTCAGCCAATATTCCATTTTCTTGTGGATCAGTTTCATGATGTGTTCCCTGAGAACATTTCGAGGTTACCACCTAAGAGATATGTTAAGTTTATGATTGAATTGTTTCCTGGAGCGGAGCCAGTTTCCATTCCACTTTACCGAATGGTGTCAGCAAAGCTCCAAGAACTTAAGGTTCATTTAGAGGAATTAGAGCGTAAGGGGTTTATACATCATAGTATATCACCTAGGGGATCTCTTGTGTTGTTTTCTAAGAAGGCTAACAGATCACTGATGATATGTGTTGATTATAAGAATTTGAACCAGATGATAGTTAAGAACTGATACCCTATTCCGATAATTGATGATCTTTTTTATTATCTTCGAGGTTCCTCAATGTTTTATAAGATTGATTTGAGATTGGGATACCATCAACGGAGGGTGAGACCTTCTAACATACTCTGGACGGCTTTCTAAAGCATGTATGAATTGTATTAATTCCTTGTAATTCTGTTTGGTTTGACCAATGCACCAGTGGTGTTCATGGCCTTGACAAACCAGATATTCCACCCGTATCTAGATTAGTTTGTAGTTGTTTTTGGTGATGACATCTTGGTGTAATCCCGAACTCAGGAAGATCATGCCAAACATCTTGAAATAGTCTTTAGTACACTAAGAGAGAATAGGCTTTATGATAAACTATCAAAATGTCAGTTTTGGATTGATGAGGTGCACTTTTTGGGGAATATCATATCTAATTCAGGTATGTCAGCGGATCCCGAAAATGTGCAGGTTGTGGTATATTTGGAACACCAATAACATCTCTAATATTCAGATTTTTCTAGGTTTGCCCGGTTATTACTGAAGGTTTATTAAGTATTTCTCTTGTTTGGAAGTGCCGCTCACAGGCCTAACTAAGAAGGTGGTTAAGTTCGATTGGTCATAGGCTTGTAAGGATGCTTTTAAGGAGCTGAATAATTGGTTGAACACGGCACCAATTTTCATCTTACCCAAACAAGGTAAGAGGAACACCTTGTTCTTTGATGTGTCTATTACAGGACTTGGGGAAGTGTTGATTCAAGATGATCGGGTTGTAGCATATAGCTCGAGACAATTGAGGCCACATGAAAGAAATTATCCATCTCATGACCTAGAGCTAGTTGTTGAAGTCCATGCCATAAAGTGTTGGATACATTATTTTTTGGGAGAACCCTTTACGGTGTCTACTGACCAAAAAAGTCTCAAATAAATCTTCTCTCAATAGGATTTGAATCTTCGACAGCGACGATGGGTTGAGTACTTACAGCCCTTTGATTTTGAATTGGTTTACACACCAGGAAAATGGAATACTATCGCAGATGCTCTCATCCAAAAGACTCAGAATCAAGTGGTTTAGGAATGCAGTTCAGAGTGGGTGATGATGGCCTTGTTTGTAGAGATGTATTTGGAGCTACAAAAGGGTCATGGTCAGATGACCCTTACATCTATAGAAACTGAGTCCGCACTCTTAATCAGAGTTAAATAGGGTCAGTTGGTAGATCTGGAGTGCTTGGATATGAAGGAAACTCTTGAAAGTTGGGTGTCACCTTCTTGTTGAACCTTCGTCACTGCTGAAGTTTCTTATGTTCATGGTCATGTTGTGGTGATGGAAGATGTATGGGAAGAGTTGATGTTTTATTTACATGCATTAAAGTGGGTGGTGTATGTAGGCTTGGCTAAGATGTACCGTGACCTTTGTATGAAGTTTTGGTGGTTGGGAATGAAGAGATAAGTTGCAGGTTTTGTGGAACAATGCCTTACCTGTCAGTAGGTGAAGGTCGAACATCAGTGCCTATGTGGGTTGTTGCAATCATTGCCTATTCTATAGTGGAAGTGGAATTACATTAGATGGAATTCATAGTGGTTCTTTAGAGGATTCCTTGGAAGAATGATTTCATTTGAATAGTGGTAGATCGACTAACCAAATTTTCCCATTTCTTGCTAATTCAAGAGACCTATATAGTTGATCAGTTGGGGGAGTTGTATGTTCGAGAAATAGTATGGTTGCATGGTGTGCTGAGAACCATAGTTTCAGATCATGATCCACATTTCACCTCCCACTTCTGGAAGGAACTACCGAAGGCACTTGGTACCTAGGTGTTTCTGAGTACGGCCTACCACCCATAGACCGGTGGTCAGTCGGAGCGTACAATTCAGGTATTAGAAGAAATGCTGAGAGCATGTGTTCTATATTTCGGTGGGTTGTGGGAAAAATACTTTTCTCTTGTTGAGTTTTCTTATAATAACAATTTCCATGATACTCTTCAGATGGAACCTTTTGATAAACTTTATAAGAGACTATGTAGATCACCATTGTGTTGGTCAGAGATCAGAGAGTCTCATCTATTAGGGCGGAGTCTTTTGTAGGAGATGTCATAGAAGGTTTGTTTGATTCAAAAGCATATGGAAATAGCTCAGAGTAGGTAGAAGTCATATGTAGATCAGCTTTGAAGCTCTCTGGATTTCGTGGTGGGTGATAGTGTGTTTCTTCAGGTGTTTCCAAGGTTGGGTCACCATCGAATTCGGAAGCAGGGATAATTGGAACCTAGATATGTTGGTCCATTTGAGATTGTGGAGAGAATCAGACCGGTGGCATACCAACTGGCTCTCCCACAGTGGTATGGTGGGATTCGTGACGTTTTCCATGTTTCACAACTTTGACAATATCACCCTAGCCCATCTCATGTGATAAATGCTGAGGATGTTGAGCTTGAGGCTGATGCGTCCTTTAAGGAGCACCTGGTTCATATTGTAGATCATGGATAGAATGTTTTTAGGGTGGGGTTGTGCCCCTGGTTTGTGTAATGTGGCAACATGTAAATGTTCAAGAGGAAACTTGGGTGTGGGAATTTGGCATGCTGGTCCAGTGGCCCGATCTCTTTTCTTTAGAAACTCAATGATGCTCAGGAAGAGTTGCTCGAGGACGAGCCGTTATAATGTGGGGAGTTTGTAAGATCCTGGATTTCTCTGTAAGGTATGTTTTACTTACATATCAGTTTAAGCCCTTTATTTTGGACAATTAAGTTCTTTCTAACGTATTTAAGGAGGCTTGGGGGTGTTTTCGGGTTCTGGACATGAAAAAGGGGGAAATGAGTTTTTTGGGCTAGCCACACGGTCTGCACACAATTAGTGCTAACCATACGGGTAGACCAGGTAAACCGTGCCAGAGGAAAATTTTTAGACAGTATCCTTCGTAGGGTTTGCGCATGGCTTGGCAAACTATGCAGGTAAACCATACGAAGGTAATCTTTGAGACAAAAGCATCCGCACTGTTTTCACACAGTTGGGTAAGTAGTGTGGGTAAACCATGCGGCCTAGGAACCATTAAAAATTTACAAAATTTCTACTCTAAGATTTTATAACCCACTTTTTATTTTTCCACTTTTCCGCTCTTTGAACCCTTGGAACAAACCAAAGGGACCAAGAGTTCCTAAGGATAAATCTCCTTTGATTAATGGCCGTTTGGAGTGTCGTTGGATGAGAATCAAAGATCCAGGTGGGTGTAATCTTCTCCTCCTCTCTCTTTTCCAATTTAGTTCTTTTATTTTGGGTGATTTCCATCCAAATCTCTCAACCATCTCTTTTTTTTATGAGATCTAGGTTGAGGATTCAAAGGGGTGTTGAATCGGGATCTAAGTATTTGGTTGGGAGTGCATTCACCAATGGATTCAAGGTAGATAGTCTACAAATTATATCCCTTGGGTTTTTTGTAGATTTGTGCATGTAGGGTTTTTGTTCTTGCTCACTTTTCTAGAGTTTTGGGTGCCTTTGACATGATGTGATGTATTGGTTTCTAAATGGATAATTTAACCCCACTTGATCCCCATGGGATGTAAGGAGAGTGATTCAACAAAATTAGGGCCACCTGAGGGGTGTGTTGATATTTCCTTGGACATAGAGTTTTCTAAGTGTAGGACTTTGTGAAAGAACGTAGATACCTTGATGATTCTTTTAATATGCTTATATTAATTGAAATTGGTGTCTAGTAATACACCGAGGATGGATAATTACCAAATAGGTTGTTTTCTTGCACGAAAAAGGGTTAAATGGATAAATAGAAAATTCTAGGTGACTAGATTATAATTGATTATGTCCAGTGTGATAGGAATGGGAAATAGGAAATGGTGCTAAAGGGTTAAGTAATTAAAATGATTAATGTGTTTAATGGATTGAGGAAATAATGTTATTTTTCCATTTATTGAAATTATTATGATGATTGTAAATGATGTTGGTTATGTTGTTGTGATATGGTGTTTTGTGGTAAATGATAAATAAGCATGTGCACATGGCTTGGATAAGTGGGGTATTTACTTGACTTTTTATATCCACGGGTCAAGTTGGACTGAAGTTCTAGCATCTCCCTTAAATGCATGGGTTAGCTAAGGGGACAGAGTTCTATTCCCATAACGGTTGCATTTCACCCAGACTGAGGCTTCGAGGTGAGGATTATGAGATTATTATAATATGGTTCCTAGTGAGATATGGATTGATTTTGTTTCTATATGCATAAGAACATTTAATGTGCCTAATCCGTTGAACACATATAGAGGGGAGATGGAATAATGAAATGCTAGAGTAGTGAACCCGAATTCATTGGTAGTATAAATAAAATGAACATAGTTTAGAAAGACCTATTGAACTTTTTACCTTTATTTTTCCATTATTATTTTTTGAATGCACTATATACCTTTCTGGATATTTTGTAGACACCATTGGTGGTGGCCTACTGAGTTATACTCACACCCTTCGCGGGTCGTCGTTGGGTACTCGAGTAGATTTCATGCTTGCAGGTCAGGACAAGGGCAAGGGCCCTATACTAGAGAGATGAGTTGGACATGGGACATGTTAGGGTGAGGTTTAGTCTTGGAGTTCGGACCAATTTGGGGATTCTTATATTTTATATATTTTGGGGTTTTGGTCACTTGAAATTGTATCATTTCATGACATATTTAATGTTGTTATGATTGTACCCAGTTTTGGGATTTGGTTATTATGCATGTTATGGATTTTTCTCTTAATTTTTTTCTATTTAAGTTATTATCTAATGTGGATTACTTTGGTATTGAGGTTATAGTCTCCCCATGTCACCTATTGGACCCTCACTGGTAGTCAGAAACCTCTAGAATATGGGGAGGCGTGCTTGAGGTTCTGTAACTACCCAGATTGGGGCATCAATTTAGTGGCTCCCGGGTTGGGGACATTACACTAAGTCACATCGATGATTATCTAGATCGATCTTCCTTCTAATTTGGGAAACCATAATGTGATGTTGAATGGGTATCACCTTTTTCAACCATATCTACAACCACTTGAAATCCTAGTAGCTTACATTCACCAACCTAATATCAGTATGCAGGTGTTCTATATCTTTTCCCATAGATGGCTTCATATTCGATGCTTGAGTGGGAAATGTTTTTGTAAAAGAACTAGACTAGAGGTAGATGTTTCCCCATCCTCCTCTGAAGTCCATATAACATTCTCTAAACATTTATTCCAATGTCGTAATAGGTTTTTTATATTTTCCATTAGTTTGAGGATGATAAGTTGTACTGATGTTCATATCAGTGTTTAGAGCATGTTGGAGTATTTTCTAGAACATGGAGATAAAACATAGATCAAGATCAGATATAATTTATAATTATACTCTATGAATACTTAAAACTTATATGATGTATATCTATGGAAGTAGATCGAGTGATAAGTCCTCTTGAATTTCTATAAAGTGCTAAGTCTTTATAAGACGATCCACAACAACCCATATAGCATTATTTTCTATGGATGTATTTGGATGTCTAGTGAATAGATAAGGTTGAGAGAAGTGTATCATTAAAAATATCTTTCTTTATCTCTATATTGGATGATACACATAGTTGTGACCCAATTCATACAACTCCTTCTTCATCAATTTTGAACTCTCTGGATTTCCCCTTTCTTTTAGCTTCCATCTTTTTTTGAATTTCCATATCATTTCTTTGAGAATCCCTTATTCTCACCATAAGGGATAGTTGAGTAATAATTTGAGAAAGGACTGATGATGTACCTTCCTTAATGATTCCCATGTATGTCCTTTGAAAATATAATAATATTATATACTTCTCAGTTCTCATCATTGAAAAATTTGTATGATCTTTTCTACTTAGAGAATCTACCACATTATTTTATTTACCAAGATGGTAGTGAATTCAGTAGTTATAATCATTGATGGGATATAACTATCTTTTCTAGTGCATATTAAAATCCTTTTGGATGAATATATATTTTAGGATCTTATGATTAGTATATATCTCACACTTCTCCCTATAGAGATAATTCTTACATATTTTCAACGTGAAGGTAACAGCTGCCAACACCATATCATGTGTGGGGTAGTTTTTGTCATTAAATTTCAACTACCTTGAGGCATAGTATATCACTTCATCATTTTTCATTAGTACACAACCTAATACTTTATTTTACTAATCAATTTATAACACACATATTTCCCCACTTGTCAGTAGTGTCAGTACTGGTGTAGTGATATGCCTCCTTTTCAAATCTTTGAAGAGGTCTTTACATTCACTAGTCCAGAAAAACATTACTACCATCCAAGTAATCATGGTTAATGGGTTTAAATATAAGGATAATTATCTCATAAATCATCAGTTTTACCTAACTAGACCAAGGAAACTACGAATCTCTATTATATATGTTGTCCTGGGACACTTCTCAATTACCTTTGTTTTAGAAGGATCCATAGATATTACTTTTCCAGTGATAACATTCCCCAATAATGATACTTTATCCATCCAAAACTCATATTTACTATAATTTTCATATAAATTATCCCTATAAAAAGTTATTAGCATATTATTAAAATTATCTTCCCATTCCTCCTTTCTCTTCAAGTATATTAGAATGTCATCGATAAATACTGCCACAAATTTGTTAAGATTGTCTCTAAAGAAAATATTCATTAAGTCATTGAAAATTTCTAGAGCATTAGTGATTCATAAGGGAATAACTATAAACTCATAGTTTTAATACCTTATTCAAAAGGCAGTCTTGGGAATATCTTCCTTCTCACCTTTAATTGGTGATATCTTAACTGAATATCTAGCTTAGAGAAATATTTGGCCCCTTGCATCTGATTGAACAAGTCATCTGTCTATGGTAGGGGATACTTGTTCTTTATTGTGTTTTTTTGAGCTCATGATAATACATGAAAAGTTACATTGATCTGTCCGTCTTCTTTATGAAGAGGATTGATGCACCCCGTGGTGAAACACTTGGGCATATAAAACCATTGTCTAGATTCTCTTGTAACTGCTTCTTCATTTCCTCCAACTCAATGGTGTCCAGTCTATAAGGTTTATTTGATAGGGGAAGTGATCTAGGTATAAGATCAATTGATAACTCGACCTCTCGATCCTGAGGAAGCCTAGGAAATTATTCAAAGAATACACTAGCATAGTCCCTCACAATGGTCATTTCTTCAACCATTGTCCTCTCCTCTGTCTCAATCATTTGACCTTGATATTCTTTCTCATAAGGCAATAATATCCACAGTTGAGATGATGATTTTGAATAATATTCATCCTTATCCTTACGCATGTACAAAATTGGTGGATGCCTTAGGATGTAAATAGCGGTCTCCCATTCTCGATAGTTGGCATTGGCTTTATATAAATATAGTCAATCTAGGCCCGATATAGAATCAAACTCCACAAAAAAAAAGTAAAATGATAATTTCTTGGAATTGAAATCCACAAACATTAATAGGGGGAGTTATATACTTTGGATGCAATAATTAACCCATTTTCTATTCTCACAGATAACTCAACAATCATATTTTGAGGTGGTGTTTGATATCTCTACTAAACATGGAAGATATGAAAGAATTTGTATAACTTAAATAAAATAGTATGTTTTCAATTATTGAATGAATAACCAATGTACCTTTTACCACATCATTTTTAGGATCCAAATCAGTATTAAGGATAGAATATTTCCTTGATTTCTTCCTTAGATTTTATTATTGTAACACCCCAAGCTTCTACAGTACGATTCTCTTTGAATAATGAAATAGCGTGTGTTGTACGCAACATCGAGTTCTAAAACACCACAACCAATCGAACTAGCCGTTATGAATAGTAATACCCAATTTTTGAAATTTTATAAATTTTATCATTCAAAATGGAATTCATTTTTGGATTCGGAATATCGAAATTAGCCTAGGGTGAATTTTTGGTATTTTTCTGAAAAACATCATTTTTTGATGAATAGTGAAACCACTATGTGGTAGTTAAAAAACTGAATTTTTCATAAAACATAATTTTACCGCTTTTGTGAGTGGAATTTCGAAAATCCGAGAGACACGGTTAATGTCAAGGAGTAAAATGTGGTTCAATGAGATGAAAATAATTTTTGGTGAATAGTAACTTTTTTACTTTTATTTACCACGGTCAAAAGTAAATAGGGTAATTAAGGGTAAAATTGATATTAATATTACCTTAAAACATGTCCTAATTCTATTGGAAAAGTGTATCTAGACCAAAAACAACCTTAGGAATAAAATATTATCATTTAGGTCCACATGGATTAGATTAGGACATTTATTATTAATTAATTCAAATAAGAGTTAAAAGAGTTACAATCAATGTTTATTTACTAAAACATATTTAATATAGGGTTATATATAAGATATATTTGATTGTAAATATTCATTATAAAGATAAAAATATTTCATATATAATGATATTTTATTTATAATTTTTAGACATTAAATAATTTAATTTATTTATGACACAATGATGATGCAGTAATTACCATAATAGTGAAAAATTAAAATAATTGATATTATAAATACCCAAATAAATATAATTTGTGACTTTTTATGAATTAATCTAATTTTATAGGTTAATATGACATGTTAGGATTGATTTAATTAACTTTGTTCCAAGTAATAATTCTGTTATGATTTTCACAAAAATCAATTTTCTAAATAGTGTCAAAATCGACATAAAAGAGTTTTTAAAAAACAATATTATATTATTAATTGATATTCAATTCCTAAAAATCTAAGGTTCTGCCAACAGACTTATATCATGATAGGTGTATCATTAATGGACCACTTGGGGGTTGTTTGGATGTATATAGTAATATTATTAACCATATAATATAAAAATACAAAGAGACATTGTAAAAGTGAAACTAATTAACTAAGTGTTAATACTTAAAGATAAGGTTAATATAGTAACCCAAACCTGTCTAAATCGTATTGGTTGAGTGGGTTTCGAGATATCCCCACATTAACATTTAAATAATCCACTTTTAGGCCATTAGAAACCGAATATTAAATTATTATAAAATAATATTTCTAGCTTTTCCAAAGGTGCCACGCACCCCTCTTATAAAAGGGCACTCCCCCTTCTCACTAATTCACATATTCAAAGCCTTTTGGATCGGCCAAACCCTACCCAAATACTATCTCAACTTCCCTCACTACAACCTAGAGGCCTTAGTTTGATCAGAGAGCCAACCTATGGAGCCATTTTGATCAAATCAAAAGGAAGAACCCGAAGAAGAGTTAATGTTTTCACCACCCTTTTTCATGTTCATTTCTTCTTCAACTTCTTCTTTCTTTGTTATTCCCATTCTAAAATAATAAATCCAATATCTCCTATATACTGTGATATTATTATAAATATGGTACAACCATATTCAGTATTCTATCCATCTTTTGAATGACATGTCACCATACGTGCGTACGTACGGCTTACCGTCTCCACGTCGTGGTGTAATTGGTATTCAATATATTATTATTTGGATGGGGTATAAAAATGATTTTTAATTAATTTAAAAAATAAATATAACATGATAATGATTCTGTATATATGATATACCATCCAATTAAATATTATTTCAATATCAAAATAATGATATTGTCGCTCGCGCGTACGTTCGGACTACCGTCTCCACGAACGCGATGAGATTCATTCTCCATTGTATCCATTCAAGTCTAATTCTCATTTGAAGATTAATAATAATGTTTAAGGAGTTAATATCATTCTGTATATGAATAAGATACAACCTATCCATAACAAACATGTCTTACATAACAAAACTTATAAAAGAACATGAGTAAGTTATCACCCAAAACGACAATAATATTAAGATATTATTAACAGAGCAATATTAAAAAATAATATATGATATCATATTAATGTATATGTTTTTTGTATAATTTAATAAAAATTATTTCACCATTATACATGAGGTTAACCAACCCTCAACCAATGAAAAGTACAAGGTAAGGGTTTATTTCGCAATCTCTTCATTAACCGAGGTTGTTTATATGTAATAATCTACTGGGATTTCTTTATCATCCACATCCATGTTTCTTAAAAATGTATTTCAATTTTTTTTACTATTTACAAGAATATGGTTTAAAGTCATTTATACCCTTGTTTGAATTTTTATAAGAGGTTTTTAAAGGAATCTTTCCGTCATTTTCCAAACAAGTTGTTTTTTAACCTTTTCGATAGAATTAAGGTAAGAATGTTTTTTTTAACTTATACGGCGGGTGTAGCTATTTTCCGCCATTATAAAATATTTGAATCTTCCCTTACAAGCTTATAAGAAAATTTTCAATGTAAATGTTTTGTTTTATAATTATGTGACTTTTAAAGGATTTCAAAAAAAGGGATATTTCTCTCAAATAGTTTTGATTTCATCTATGTCAACATCATTTGATGGATTTTAATCTTATTTGAAGTTGGTTTATTATGATACAAAACTTCTATATTGTATTGAAGATTTTGTGATTTTTTTGACTGTGGATGTGTTATTTTTATACCATTCATGGTTTATGAAGAAAGTATTGGCATTTCATATGCTAGTTTTAATACGAATGATTATGTTATGTTTAAACCTTTTCATATAGGAATGCATTGAACTTAATATGTGACAGGTGGAGCCCGCTATAGCTCCTCGATGCATCAGTAGGTCTAATGAGACAAACTAGTGTCTTGGAACAAGGCCTTGACAAAATATTATTTTTAGTCTTGGCACGAGGCCTTGCCTATGTGGTTATGATAGTCTGGCATTATGCATTCCATCATTATGAAAGTAGTTATTGATATTGCATGTGATTATTCGATTAGTATAATATCCATGTGAATAAGTAAATGGAATTATTTCATTTTATTTTTGACATGATATGTTTAAGTTCATGTTTAAAAGGCTTTTGTTTTAGTTATACATTGCCTTAAATGTTTATTCTTATTTATGAATGTTTCCGCTATATTGTTATCCTTACTGGGCATTTGAGCTCACCCCTTTTCTATGTTTTATTTTTCCCAAGATGTGAAGAAATAATTTATGAATGACCTGCAGGGATAGTATGAGGGGATACGAGTGTAGACTATAGAGACTATATTGTTGTAGTTTTAATTTTATGATGTAATGTAAACCTTATTAATTTATCTAGTTATTCCAATGCTACTAAATGAATCGGTCTTTCGAGATTCTATCTTTCTTATGATCATGCCAATGTTATGTAATAATGCACCGACTCTGGGTAACTAGGGTTGGGGCGTTACAGTTGGTATCATAGGAAGTTTAGTACAAACCTTGGAAGTTGGATTTAGATAAACTCTGATTAGAGCACGTAGACCTATGATGGTCTTTGAGGATTAGTATAGAAGAACTTCCTAGAATTTTGGTATTGTAGAGATTTTGTGAGTTTTCAAAGAAATACATCCCTGTCATGGATACAAGCATGTAGAGGCGGCTCTGGTATAGATGTACCTAGGGTTAAATCCCAAAAACACCTCTTTGAGCTAGACTCGAACAGGAACTGGTGCACGACAAGGGGCCCTGCTGCACTCTTGGATACGACACTCCCGGTGGATATGCTTAGGATAACTCTCATTTTCTTTACAAATAATTATAAAGGGTTTATGAGTATATACTTCCTCAAAGAAAACATTTTTATGATTATGGATTATATCCATAAATAGTTCAATTTATGTTAAGTGTTTTATAAGTATGGAATTATGTATTTTCATTCATAAACTGATCTAGTTTATGCCATTGTTTAGAAATGGAACCTAGTGGAAGAAATAGAAACCGTATCAATGCATGCAATCCATGTAGGGATTTCCCTCCTCCTCAAGATAATTATAGTGGAACTGGTGATGCAACTGGTGTTGTTCAGCTAATCACCATACTAGGACAACTCACTCAGGTTATGAATAATAACCTTACCCGTATGGAGCACCCTGATCCGCATCATGGAGGATCATTTTTAGATCGCTTCATGAGGCAACAAACACCAATGTTAAATGGGAGTAAAAATCAATTAGTAGTTGAGAAATGGATAAATTCCCTAGAGAAAATATTTCAGGCTTTGGGGAGTAGTGAAAGGGAAAAAGTTATCATGGAAGTTTACTGCCTCACTGGAGATGCTGATCAATGGTGGTCATTGATTCAAAACACGAAGGAAGATGATGAAGTATCAAATATGTAATGGAGGGAGTTCAAAGATCTATTTTTAGAAAAATACTTTCCTCACGACCATCGAAAAGATATGGAGAGGCAATTTCTGAGTCTAAGACAAAAGGAGGATGAGAATGTCACAAAGTATGAGTCTAAATTTACAAGGTTAGCAAGGTATGCTGGAGATTATATACGTAACCCAATTATTAAGATTTATTGTTTCTTTGATGGGTTAAAACCATTTCTCCGTCGATCATTAGTCTCACAATCCTTCTCATCGTACGAAGACATTGTCTCATATGCTATTAAAACAGAAAAGGAATTCTCTAAATCTTATGAAAATAAAGTAAAGAAAGAGAAGAAGAGAACAACGTAGCAAGAGACAGATAAAGGGAAAAAGGGAAAGAATGAATTTTCATTATGTGAAAATTGTGGGAAAAAACACCATGGTACTTGCCTAAAAGGAATGGGAGTTTGTTATAAATGTGGAGAAAAAGGTCACTAGGCTCATGATTGCAAGTGAAAGAAAGAGGCTGTCAATATTGAATGCTACAATTATAGAGAAATGGGGCATTATACAAATGAATTCCCTAAGCGCCAAGGGAACTTACTTCAGAAAAGGACAAGGGATCAAGGCCAAGCTTACACTGTTACTACAATTGAAGAGGAATAATTTATGTATTTGTGTTTTTGGACATAAGGATTATATTCTGGTTATATGAATAATGTGATATATACAAGGATTGTACTACAGTACTTTTTTTTACATTAAGGTTTTAATATGAATAAGGTAATAATATTTTCAGTATGTGACAATAAGAGAAACTTTACTTTGGGAGAATATGATGTTACAAATGAATTTGGAATTTAGATATCTTTTACAGAGAGTCTGGACAGAGGTACATTGGATAACTATAATGATTGGAATGGATTAAGTTGAACATTGGATAGAATTTTTTAAGTTTAAAACATTTCTTATGATTATTTTTGGAATATTATGATACTATAGTTTTAGGAAAAGGACACCCTGTAGGTCGGGCGATAACCCGTCGCGTCGGACAAAGCTACCGGAATCGAACCGACAACCATATTGTGACAGGCCTTTATTACCTACCACTAGCCTACAAAAAGTCCCTTGTTATTACAAAATATTTTTCATCACTATAATGGTATGTGTGTTAACATTTAGAACCTTATATGATTAGGATAAATATAATATTTTTGAGTTCTGTTATCTTTTGGAGTGAAAGATGAGTTTGTGGTAGAAATTCGTTGAAGGAAGAAACTCTAACTGTCAAGTATATATATATATATTACTCTTATTCTATGAATAAATTAATTCTTAAACTTTAGGTATGGTATATTAAAACCAAAATTGTGTTATCCTAATAACTTATGCTTTGTTGAACTGATTATATTTTAAATTATCATAGATTGATGGCTTTGAGGCCCGCAATTTTACACGTATTTGTGATTGATGACCTCAATCACTCCATATAAATATTTATGTTTTTACTCTAATTACATGTCTATAATTTCCACCAACATTCTCCTATTCGAAACCCTAATTTTGTGGTGACATTCCCATTTCCCTTTCCCTCTTATTAAAACTAAATTTTAATAACCCTATTTCTGATATGGGTTTTCCACAAAGGTATTTTCTATTTTCAAACTTTTATTTTCGAAAAAGAATTTCAAATTGCAAGGATGAAATTTATTGAAGGAGGGGAGAATCTAACACCCCAAGCTTCTACGATATGCTTCTCTCTGAATAATGCAATAGCATGTGTTGTACGCAACATCGAGTTCTAACACACCACATCCAATCAAACTAGCCATTATGAATAGTAATACCCACATTTTGAAATTTTATATATTTTATCTTTCAAAATTGACTTCATTTTTGGATTAGGAATATCAAAATTAGCCTAGGGTGAATTTTTGGTATTTTTCTGAAAACATCATTTTTTGATGAATTGTGAAACCACTACGTGGTAGTTAAAAAACTGCATTTTTCATAAAACTTAATTTTACCGCTTCTGTGAGTGGAATTTCAAAAATCCGAGACATGGTTAATATCAAGGAGTAAAATGTGGTTCAATGAGATGAAAATAATTTTTGGTGAATAGTAACTTTTTACTTTTATTTACCATAGTTAAAAGTAAATAGGGTAATTAAGGGTAAAACTGAAATTAATATTACCCTAACACATGTATTAATTCTATTGTACAAGCGTATCTCGACCAAAAACAACATTAGGAATAAAATATTATCATTTAGGTACACTTGGATTAGATTAGGACATTTATTATTATTTAATTCAAAGAAGAGTTATAAGAGATAAAATCAAAGTTTATTTACTAAAACATTTTTAATATAGGGTTATACATAATATAAATTAGATTTTAATTATTCATTAGAAAGATAATATGATTTCCTACATAATGATATTTTATTTATAATTTTTAGACATTAAATAATTTAATTTATTTATAACACAATGATGATGTAGTAATTACCATAATAGTGAAAAATTAAAATAATTGATATTATAAATACCCAAATAAATATAATTTGTGACTTTTTATGAATTAATATAATTTTATAGGATAATATGACATGTTAGTATTGATTTAATTAACTTTTTTCGAAGTAATAATTCTGTTATGATTTTAACAAAAAAAACAATTTTCCAAATAGTGTCAAAATCGACATAAAAGAATTTTTAAAAAACAATATTATATTATTAATTGATATTCAATTCCTAAAAATCTAAGGTTCGGCCAACAGACATATATCATGATAGGTGTATCATTAATGGACCACTTGGGGGTCTCTTGGATGTATATAGTAAGATTATTAACCATATAATATAAAAATACAAAGAGACATTGTAAAAGTGAAACTAATTAACTAAGTGTTAATACTTAAAGATAAGGTTAATATAGTAACCCAAACCTGTCTAAATCCTATTGGTTGAGTGGGTTTCGACCTATACCCACCATAAAATTTAAATAATCCACTTTTGAGTGATTAGAAACCGAATATTAATTTATTATAAAATAATATTTCTAGCTTTTCCAAAGGTTCCCCTCACCCCTCTTATAAAAGGGCACTCCCCCTTCTCACTAATTCACACAATCAAAGCCTTTTGGATCGGCCAAACCCTGCAAAATTACTCTCTCAACTTCCCTCACTACAACCTAGAGGCCTTAGTTTGATCAGAAATCCAATTTAAGGATCCCTTCTGATCAAATAAAAAGGAAGAACCCGGAGAAGAGGTAATGTTTTCACCACCCTTTTCAAGTTCATTTCTTCTTCAAATTATTCTTTCTTTGTAATTCCCATTCTAAAATAATAAATCCAGTATCTCCTATATAATGTGATATTATTATAAATATGGTACAACCATATTCAGTATTCTATCCATCCTTTGAATGACATGTCTCCATACGTGCGTACGTACGACTTACCGTCTCTGCGTCCTGGTGTAATTGTTATTCAATATATTATTATTTCTATGGGTATAATAATGATTTTTAATTCATGTAAATAATAAATATAACATTATAATGATTCTTTATATATGATATAACATCCAATTAAATATTATTTTAATATCATAAAAATGATATTGTCGCTCGTGCGTACGTATGGACTACCATCTCCACGAACGCGATGAGATTCATTCTCCATCGTATTCATTCAAGTATAATTCTCATTTGAAGATTAATAATAATTTTTAATAACTTAATATCATTCTGGATATGAATAAGATAAAACCTATCCATAACAAGAAAAAACATATAAAATAAAATGAGTAAGTTAACACCCAAAACGACTATAATATTAAGATATTATTAACAAAGCAATGTTAAAAGATCATATATGATATCCTATTAATGTATATGATTCTTGTATAATTTAATAACAATTATTTCACCATTATACAGGAGGTTAACCTACCCTAAACCAAGGAAAAGTAAAAGGTAAGGGTTTATTTCACAATCTCTTCATTATCCGAGATTGTTTATACGTAATAATCTAATGAGATTTCTTTATCATCCACATCCATGTTTCTTAAAAATGTTTTTCAATACATTTTTACTATTTACAATAATATGGGTTAAGGTCATTTATACCCTTGATTGAATTTTTATAAGAGATTTTTAAAGTAATCTTTCTGTCGTTTTCCAAACAATGTGTTTTTTAACCTTTTCGACAGAATTAAGGTAAGAATGTTTTTTAACTTATACGGTGGGTGCAGCTATTTTCCGCCATTATAAAATCTTCAAAGCTTCCCTTGCAATCTTATAAGAAAATTTTCAAAGTAAATGTTTTATTTTATAATTATGTGACTTTTAAATGATTTAAAAAAAGGGATATTTCTCTCAAATAGTTTTGATTTCATCTATGTCAACATCCTTTGATGGATTTTAAGCTTATTTGAAGTTGATTTATTATGATACAAAACTTCCATATTTTATTGAAGATTTTGTGATTTGTTTGACTGTGGATGTGTTATTTTTATACCATTCATGGTTTATGGAGAAAGTATTGACATTTCGTATGCTAGTTTTAATTCGAATGATTGTGTTATGTTTAAACCTTTTCATATGGGAATGCATTGGAATTAATATGTGACGGTTGGAGCCCGATATAGCTCCTCGATGCATCGGTATGTCTCATGAGACAAACAAGTGTCTTGGCACAAGGCCTTGACAAAATCTTATTTTTAGTCTTGGCATGAGGCCTTGGCTCTGTGGTTATGATAGTCTGGAATTATGCATTCTATCATTATGAAAGTGGTTATTTATATTGCATGTGATTATTCGATTAGTAGAATATCCATGTGAATAAGTAAATGACATTATTTCATTTTATTTTTTCCATGCTAAGTTGAAGTTCAAGTTTAAAAGGATTTTGTTTTAGTTATACATTGTCTTAAATGTTTATTCTTATTTATGAATGTTTCCGCTATATTGTTATCCTTACAAGGCATTTGAGCTCACCCCTTTTCTATGTTTTATTTTCCCTAGGATGTGATGAAGTAATTTATGAATAACCTGCAGGGATAGTATGAGGGGATAAGAGTGTGTACTACGGAGACTATATTTTTGTAGTTTTCATTTTATGATTTAATGTAAACCTTATTAATGTATCTAGTTATTCCAAGTCTACTAAACTAATCGGTCTTTAGAGATTTGATCTTTCTTGTGATCATGAAAATGTTATGTAATAATGCACCGACTCTGGGTAACTGGGGTCAGGGCATTACAACTATCATATAATTTCCCTGACAACCCTTGGCTTAGGGTATTTGCTCGCATAGTTCTCATGATCTTTCTAGTTAAATCATTGTACAATAGGCATGGTTTTCATCTGAACTTTATTTTCCACTTACTCATTAGTTGGTTTCTTAATTTCACTTCTGCATTGATTATCTTGGTTCCCCTATCTTCCACACCTAAAGTGCCTTCTAGTTCAAATTAGGCAGTTTCCATAATGGTTCTTCCCCCACATTTTTCAAGTATGCGGTTAGATTTTCGTTCCTCCATAATATTTTTCAATTATCCCTTCAGAAGAAAATTAAATCTTATATTATTTGTTTCTAGTCCCATGAGACCACCAAGAATCATATATCTCTATCTAAATATTAAGGGAATAACTAATAATCTTTTCATAACTTTCAAAGTCTTGATTTCAAAGGATTTTCATAGACTCAGTTTCAACCCACTAAATAATTGGTCTACCTTAATTTTAGTGCTTATGATAAGGTCTAAATCATACTATGAAAAACTTTTGAAGATTTCCTCATATTCTTTGATAGTATCATCTTTCATTTACTTCAAACTAAGGAACTCCCTATCCATAATATGATGAATAGTTTGGGGAAAATACTTATGGAAAAATATTTCTTGAATGTGTCACATTACATGGAATACATTTCCTCATTATACTTTGTGTTCTTTATTAGTGTCCACCATTGATTAGATTCCCCAACAAAATTATAGACCACCAGTATAACTTTCTCTTCTTCTGACAATTGAATGAAAGAGAATATCTTCTCAATGGAGTTAATCCATTGTTCCGTAATAAGGGGGTTAGAAGATCCACTAAAGATAAGAGTCTTTAGTCAAATAAAGGATTTGAATGTAACTTTATCCTTCTAAGAATAAAAAGGGAGTTCCATACTATTCAATTAATTATTCATAACTTGATCTAGTTGCATTAGTACTATCATAAACTTTTTATCTCCCATTCCCATCATATTTAGAATTTTATTTGATAAATTATCACATTGCCTATCACATTGATTTTTGGAATGGGTTATTATATTTCACACCATAAACAAAGAAAAATAAATAAAATACAATAATGGGGCTTGAATACGTAGCTAATAATCATATAAAAAGGAATATTTGAACATAGATGGGTAAAATTATAAATGAAAATTATATCCTAACTTGTGATTCCCTAAGATTAAATATAGGTTTTCTATGGTGATATAATTATCCATAGGATTCCCCCTAGATTTTTTTAGTTCTAATTTCCAAAAATAACTAGACCATGCTCTAATACCAACTATAGAAACTGTAAACTTTTTCACATATTATTACATGATTTTAAGAATAATTATCCAAAAAATAAAACCAAGGATTGTAAAGTCAAGTGGATTTTGAAGATTACGTACATAATTAGAAAACATGGAACCCAAATATAACATATTTCCCACAGTGGTATCCTAACTCAATTTTATCTCCAACAACTGCATGGGATGGCCTGGGGTATACATATACAGAAAAAAGATCTAAAAAATCCAGTAAGGGAACACAAAAAGGAATAAAGCATAGCACATGGGTTAGAAGACATAACATGATGACATAAAAATGCATGGAACATAAATAATAATATAGAAAAATATCTCATGGATCATGGTATCATGTGATCATGGAAGCATAGGTACATTTTTTTAAAATATAACTTTACATAAACAAGAGTTGAGGATAACTACCAAGAATATATAACGTGGTAGATAATGTGCCATAATGGATTAGGTTTACTCTCTAACCCCATACATGACATATGATGAGAATAAACATTACCCAATTAATTAGAGAACTATTCATTCATACTCATAATCATATGTTCATACATATTTGTGCCACATGAAGAATAAAATTATAAGTAATAAACATAATGGTTACCCATGGAAAGAAATGGGTATAGTAATCATGTCATAATGAATAACCAAAGGATGTATCATAATGGATTCATGAAAGAAGGGATTTAAATCTTAAAAGGGAATTAATAACAAAAAATCAGAATAGATCATGATAAATGATGTCCAAATAAGGTGAAAACATTCAAAAAGAGTGCATAATAAATATTTTAAATGAGATACTTTAGTGCAGTTTAATGAAAAAATTAAAGAGACTTTAAAGTTGAAAAATGCATAATTATTTGTATAAAACTAGAAATTAACTAAGATTTGTTTTCATGAAAAAATGGGTTATTTTTTAAAAATAATGGTGGATTAAAATATTTCATGGAGTGTACTTGAAAATGGGTAATAAATCGGGAAGTTCTCTTTAATCAAACTTTCTTATCGAGAGGAATTGAGAAGGGAACCTTGTAAAACAAGTATTTCCCAATAAAATAAGGATTAATTTATCTAGATAAATAATTTTGGAACAAAAAAATATAATTAAAAAGAATTATTTGAGAATAATGATGATATACATTGGGGTAAAGAGATAGATAGTTCAACCTAATGGTAAATTTGGACGTTCAGAGAGATCTCTTACCTAATGTCTGAAAGAGTTCTGCACTTGCACTTAATGTCATATATTATCAAATTTAATCCATTAATTACTTAATTAATAACCTTCCCCATATATATTTTATTTAAAATAATTTTATTAAGTTAATTTATGGTCATTTTAATGAGTTATAATGTTTAAATTTGTCGTCATGGGAGTGTTCATCCCATGATTTTATGATTGGTTCCCTTGACATTAATTATGGGAGTTATTTTCAAATGGAAGAAAAACTCTAGAAGTGTAATGAGATGGTATTAATATACTTTAATAGTTTTAAATCGTCCCAAATATCATTTTTATATATAATAAGGATTCATTAGGTAGAATGTTAATGATAAACATTTTGTTCATTTTGGCGGCTTTTTGATCATCGTGAACTAGTTTTATTATATTATTTAATATTATGTATATATAATAGTTAAAGAACATGAAAAAATATATAATATAAATATTAAAATATTATTTAACCATAATAATGGTTTTATTAGTATCCTTTAAGGTGGTAATTGAAAATTAAACTCATCGTCCACGAAGGCAGTAAATCGACACATCACGAATGATGTTTCCATTTTTAGAAAAAAAGGAAAGAGAAAATATTTGATTACTATTTTTCCATTAACATAATAAAATTATAGTATATATATATGATATTTTACTTATGATGTAACTTTTTATAGTGGAGTAATGTATAAGTTAGAAGAAATATAGAATTTAAAAACAGAAAGGTGGAGGATTTTGCCTCTTGAATATTGTCTCATTAAGAACCTCCATAAGGCACATGGGTTTGGTCATTTGTTTAGACCAGAAGATCATAGATGTGGTTTTAATTCTTGGTAAGGGAATTAGGAATGATTTAGATAATATTAAAGGCTCATATGGTGTGAGTACAAGGGGTGGTATTTATAGTGCGAGGAGATGGGTGTTTTTGATAATTTTATTCATTTGTTTATTAATTTGGATCAAGACTATTAATAGTGTTTATCCTTATCACTAAATACATTATATAATGAAGGGGAGTATGATATAATGGTTCTTACATCATCCTTACATCATCCATGAATCAAAAAATCATTTATTTATTAAATACCTTAAATTACGATATTTCACTATTCAATAGAAATTCAACTATTTTTGAAAATTACAAAAAATTAAACCTAACCATTTTTTGATGTGTATATTTCAATAATGGACTCAATTTTATGAAAATAATTTTATAAATTTTTAAAACATAATTTTTAATTAAAATCATCATTTATTTAAAAAATACTGATTCTAAATTTATAACTGATTTTATGACACTTTTAAAAATTAATTAAGGTCACACAAAATTATCTTATAATTATAAGACAAAAAATATTAATTTATGAATCTATTTTATGAAAATAAATTTCCTTTTAAATCATTATTTTAATTATAAAACTATAAATAAATATTTATGTTACACAGAAATACAAAGACTTAATTTGTCCTTTTTAATGCTTTTAATTACTTATTTGAAGATATAAATATATTATATTTTCATTTATAAGATAAATAAATTTTATTTATACTTTAATAGGTTATTTTATTGTTATAACAGCCATATTATTATTACTAATCTTCATATTACTATTTCAATGTCCAGGTTACCATTCCTACAGTCATTTTTATAATGTTCATAAGGATTTACTACTTCTGATAAATACCTCTTATTATATTGATTATTTACATATATTTTCTACCATGGTTATATATACTTTCATAATTTAAATAAATATTTTATTATTAACATTGTTTTTTATTTTTACGCATGTTTTCATGAGTGCGGTCATTATAGTGGATCGAGGAGATCCAAATTTTCTGCTTCTTATTATCTTGTTTTCTATTTACTGTTCTGTTGTAAAATTTGGAATCCTTATTGGTTTATTTTCTAACTAATGTATTGTTTTTAATTTATTAGAATAATTTTTTTATTATGTTCTCTATGTGATGTATGTTCTTTATACTATATGACATAATTATGAGAAGGTAAATTTCATTGATAAAATTCTAGGTCGTTACAGTCTTTCCTATTCAGAGCATTATGCAGCTTATTTTCCTTCCCCATGTGTTAATTTATTAAGTAGTCATAATATTTTATCAATTCTAACTATATACTTTGTATCATATTCAATTACTTATATGTGGATATAAATTTCAATCTCTTATGATCTATATATATATATCACACTTTTCTCTATAGAGATAATGCACCAAATATTTATTACAAAGATCATTGTTTCCAACTTTAAATCATGCATCAGGTAATTTTTTCATCACTCTTTAATTGGTGTGAGGTATAAGAAATTACCTTATCATTCTGAATAAGGAAACAACCCTAGATATTTTTCAAATCATCATTATATATTACAAATGCTTTCCTAAACCAAGGTAATGTAAGTATAAGAGTGGATCCCAACCTCCTTTTTAGTTCCTTGAAACTTTTTTCACATTCCTCTGTCCAAATAAACTTTACTCCATTCATTGTTAACTTGTTTATTTGATTTTATATCCATGATCAATTAATCAGAAATTACCAATAATATTCTACTAACCAGAGAAAACTATAGATCTCAGTTACAATAGTCAGGTTGGTACAGTACTTGATAACATTCTTCTTTTATATATCTACTCATATGCACTTTCTTGTGATTTCATGGACAAAGAATGATACTTTCTATATCCAAAATTCACACTTTCTAAATTTTTCACAAAATTTATCCTTTCTCAAGGCCTTTAACAGAATACTCAAATGATCTTAATGTTCTTACTTTCGGTTTGAATATTTAATAATATTTTCAATAAAGATAGCTAAAAATTGATCATTTTAGTCTCTAAAGACTATATTCATTAGATCCCTGAAGATAGTGGGAGAATTAATGTTTCTAAAGAGCATCGCTATAAATTTATATTTTACATTACTTATACAAAAATTTGACTTCGAAATATAGTCCCCTTTAACTCTTAACTAATGATATCCAAATAAAAGGTCAATCTTTGAAAAGTATCAATATCATCTAATATAATAAAATATATCATCAATGCAGCATCAAGGATACTTTTTCTTGATCATTATTTTATTAATATGATGATAATAAATGAAACTTTTTATTGATACATCTTTTTTTATAGAGAGGACCAGTGAACCCCATAGTAAAGCACTAGGTCATATAAAAAAAAATTCTAGATTATTTTGTAGTTAATTTTAAAATTCCTCTAATTCAATGGGAGACATTATATATAGACTCATTGATATAGGAATGGATCTAGGTATGAGTTTGATTGAAAAATATAACTCACACTCTAGGGGAATACCAAACAGTTCATCCAAAAAATACATTTATCTACTCTTGTAAAATAACCATTTCATCAATGTTGAATTCCTCCGTGATCATTTAAGTAAAGAGTCTCTCAGTTTTGGGTATCATAACCCCTATAATATAATTTTATTCCATAGGGAGTTCATAATCATCCTTACATTAATATTCTATAACATGATAATTACGGATATGAAATGATATTTCCTTATCTTGATGGTTGTTACATGATTTATTCAAATAAATCCAATTCATACCCAATATTATGTCAAATTAAACCAATGGAATAAGAATTATATCTACAAGAAGTACCCTCTCAAAAATCTCAATTAGAAAAGATTTATATATCTTAGATTTGATCATTGTGACGCAAGGGTTTTTATGGATAATTAAATATCAAATACTTGAGGTGGTGATTCCATATTCATAGAAAACATATTTTATATAAAATAATGTGATTAATTAAAATCAAATAAGGTATTATAAGATCTAGAAAAGAGATCAAGTATACCTCAAATCACTTCATTATCATGATTTACCTCAACAGTGGGGATCATGAATGCCCATCCATGTTCCCTTGGTTTGTGAGTCTTTTAGGTCATGTTTTCTTCATTGTCCCAATATATGGGCCATTTATTCATATAATATATTAAATAATTTAAAATGAAACAATATAGTGTAGGTGGATCATTAACTGGGACCATATTATCTTATGTTGTGTTAATTGACCTTTTATCCATATTTCAATAGTTGTGAGTTTGGTTTCCTTCTTTACCATACTTAAATAAACTTCCTTTGACCCCAAATGAAATTACTTGGGTTTTTTCTCCCACATTTATTTCATTTAGGAAATTATACTTTGCACCATGTTCCATATTATTAGATCTTCCATGACACTCCACTTTTCTTTTCTTTTCCCTAGAATAATGGGAGGTTATAGTTTCCATATCTACTTTAATATCATGTTATACAATCTCTCCAGAGCTACCAAAGTCTATTATGGATAATGACCTTCTAAGACTAGGATTTAATCCATTAAATAAGTAATCTATTTTAATATCTTTATAAGAGATAAAATCAAAGTCATTCCTTACAAGACTTATGAAATTTTCTTCACAATATCTAATTTATGTATCCTCTTTTTTTTTAATTACATGAATTCCCACTCTATTTATTGTGAATATTATGAGGAAAATAATTAATTAAAAATATCTTTTTAAACTATTCTCATTCTATAGAGTCTAATTATTCCCTTTACATAGTATTCTTAATGAGATTCAAATATTGTTTGACATCAACATTTCAATAATAGATTGACAAAATGGCCTTCTTATGGTCTGAACACTAGATAATTGAAACTATATTTTCTATCACATTAACCCACTACTCAAAAATAAATGTATTAGAATCCTCACTAAAATAAGGTATATGATTCCTCATTAATGAATCAATAGAATGTTGTTTTTTCCTAGTTACATTCTAGATCTCAATATGATTTGTGTTTTTCCCAAAAATTATGGTAGTTGGGTGAGCATTTCCATATGTTTTTGTATCCCAGTCCTAATCTCATTAGGTTTCCCATTATGAAAATCTTCACATTTTCCATTTCACCTACTATTAACTGGGTTCCTTGGTGTTCTCACAATTACCTTAACTAAAGGAAAATTAGGAATAAGTATACTTAAATTAATTAATATATATATAATGAATCTATAAACCTAAAATGAGGATTTCAATAATTATTTTTACTTGTTAACTTTTAAATCACTTGGTTTTAATCTAGGCTATCCATGTAAGGTTTTCTAACTAAAGTAGTTATATATTCAAATCCTTCATAATGGTTTATAAAAAAATTTAATTAACCAAATAATATCCCCTAGGAGTGTAAAACCAGGTGTATAGTTATCCCTCATTACCATTCACTGGGTGATGATTGAGTTAATACCCAACATTCCCCTTTTAGGGTTACTAAACATATGTACATATTTTCAAGATATTTCATCTACATATAGTATCTAGATAGGGATTTGATTTCTAGGAAAACCATACAATCTCAAATGTAACAAAATTCCAATATTTTATCCTATATTTAGACTTAAAGTTTAGACTTATCTCTAGGGTTTTCTTTAAATTTCTTTAAACTAATCCCATAAATTACTTAAAAATACTCTAACACCATCTAAAGAAACCCAACGTAAACATTACCTACATTTTACATTAATTTCATGATATATATAATGCATCTCATAAAAAGTCATATAAAATAAGGACTGAAATGTTTTTTATCTTGGATATTAGCTAAATAAACATATTATTTTACAATAATTGAAAAAAAATCCTCCATAATTATACCCCTTTAGAAATTTTCCTAGAAATCTAATAATACATAATCATCTTCATAACCTAGGGACTAGAAACATAATAAATAGATGATATTAGATTCTCAGTAAGGTAAAACATCATCATAATTTATCAGATTATAAACATTAAGGAGAACATGATAAAGAGGATAAATATCTTATTAAATGATCATAAGACCATATATGATAATAATAATACATGATCAAGAAATATAAGATCATAAAAAATCATTAAGGTAGCATTAAAGTAATGAGATTTCTCAAAATACATATTAATAATCATAAAACATGAGAGCATGACATATGAGTAGAATATTTTAAAAAAATAAGGTGTAAAATGAAAATATAAAATATCTTGAAAATGAAAACAATATTGTAAAGGTGTCATAAATTTTAAAAAAACTTATAAATGTGTAATAACCATAATCATGGGAAAACATTTTTGAAAAAGCTCATTATTCCTACTCCAATGTGAACAAACTCATTATTCCCATGCCACAAAATGTAAGAACACCCATTATACCCATTCCTATGTGAATAAACTCACTAGGTCCATGATTGAATATCACATAAGATATAATATTTAAAAATAATAATTTTAGGGTGATATAGGACACCTCCCATCATTATCCATACATATGTGTGCCACTTAAAGTCAATCAGCATCATGTATTAAAGAACCCATGGAAAAATTAAAGGTTTATTAAAATTTTTAAGAAAATCACACAAATTGAACTTAATAAAACATATGATATAAAAAAGAACTCATTTTAAAAAATTAACCATATCATAATAAAATATATAAGGTGATAAAAACATCACCTCATGAGAGATAAATCATGGAAGAAAAATAAAAGTGAAGATATAACATTTATCACAAAACCATTTAAACATTGTTATAAAAGATGAAGTAAAAATTACTATAAAAAATTTTATATACAAATAATACTTCTGGAAACATTATTATAAATATTTAAAAATAAATAATTCTTTAAAATAAACCAAAAAATGAGCTAATAAATCAAGAGTGGTAAATAATAAAACTAAATTCTTTTATTGGTTTTTTAATTAGTTTTAAAGAAATACCGACATCAAGGAAAACATAAAGGATTTTTATTTTGAAAAGTGTTATAAGGTGATAAGGTAAATAAAAAATAAAAAACATATTTTTATTTATTTAAATAAAGTAATTTTGATAGTAAAAACATGAACATGGACGAAAAGACTCATTGGTAAGGATAGGAGTTGTTCTTAAAAATGTTATACTTTTATTTTGGAAAATGTTTTATCCAAGAAGTGATTATTGATTATGAAAAGTAATTTACCCATAAAAAATATTTAATAACATAAAAATAGTGTAATTTATGGTTAAAATAAATATTTAAGGGGATATTCAAGTAAGAAAGACAATGACTTAATGAATCATAAATTGAGTCATCGAAACCCTTACCATGGTCATTATTCATTCTACACACATGTCCAACTTCATAAATAATAAAATTAAGTTTATTATATACCTTATTAGTATACATATTAATATATAATTAATTTAATAAGTAACATTTATTATAATATATTATTTTTTATTCAATATTTTTTTCTTATGTCTGCATAAAAATGGAATCGTTCTCGTCTTATTTTGGCATTTTTAGAGATCAAATATGATATTTTAATACTAAGTTAAATACTTAATATATCCTTCATGAACTATATAAATTCATTATTTTATTATTAAATTATAATAATTTTACGATTTAAGTTCACATAGTCATCCATGATATAGTTTTATAGTATTGCTCAAGTAGGTGTTTAAACTGACCCAAACATGAACATACCATAATTTATTGGGGGGATATGGTTAAGAAAGTTTTTATTTTTACATAAAGTCATTATAATATAATAATAATATTATTATTATTATATAGATGATTTAAATTTTTTAATTTTATTTTAAGTAGTTTGGATAAATAATTAAGATCAATATGAAAAATGAAATATGTTACTTCACGGTGGGGGTAGTTTGCGTAATTCATTATCAAAGATATTTTGTTTTTATACATGTATGGGAAGAAATAAATAATTTGTATTACATTAATATAATAATTATTAATTATACTAATAAAATTGTGGTAATTATATAACTATGGTTAGGATAGGATTGGAAGGGAAATAATAAGTAGAAAAGGATAACAATTAAGTAATACTCACATTGGGAACTTGAACTTTCTCTTGAAAGTATCATTAGAAGAGAAGGGATTAAGATAATGTATAGTGAATATAGAATAATGAAATTGATATTGTTTTATTGGAGGAGAAAATGTAAAATTTTCAAGAATAAATTCTATGGTATGATTGTGTCATGAAGGGATGGAAGTGTCCCCTTTTATATATAAAGAAAATGGAACTTTTTTAACGGCAATTATTTGTCAATAATGAAATAAAAATATTCAAGGTTCAAAGGTTCTATAAGTGAGAAATAATGAATTTTTGGGTGGAATAAGGTTGCTAAATTTACCAAAAATCATTTTACCACATTTTTTAAACATGTTTCAAACTATTTTCTTCTTTATTTTTATGTTTTAGTATTTTAGTTTTTACCTTGGTAACTAGTTTTTAACTAAGTAATATATATTTTAATAAAAATATAAAATAACACCAATTTAAAAATTGGGGTTCTATAAACCTAAATTAATTATACAATTAATATAACTAAACATATAATTAAAATGAAATTATCTTTTAAATTAAAACATTTTATATATAGAAAAATATTTTTTGTAAAACAATATTTTTTTGTAGAAAAATGGTGTTTTAATCATTATGTGTTATTAATATTAATATTAATTGGTTTAAAATTAAAATAGTGTTTATATAATTATATATTTGTTTAAAAATAGAATCAGTGTTATTATTTAAAAACTATTGAATTAATTTATTATATAAAAACTATACAACATTAATAAAACAAATATTGGAAAATAAAATATTCACCATTATGAGTGTAATTAATAATAATCTTAGTTATATTATTTTCATCCCTAATAATAAGATGTGTATTTTTATATAATTATTTCCTAATGATTCAAAATATTGAATCCATTTTACCAAATAAAATTTCTAAAGATGAGAAAAACGTCATTTTCCTCATAGCACACTTAATGTGTAAAACAAGTTTTTAGAGAAAGAGTATCTCCAATAATAAAATAAACTTTTTTTATTATACCTTTTATAAAGTGGTTGATTAATTAATATCTAATTATTTAATAGTTATAAAATAATATTAATGTTTAATGTTTTGATAAAGGTGACACAATTTCCCTTTTAGTTCAATGTTTCATGCACGACAAGCTACTCACACAAAATTTAATTAAGGAAACATATTCAATAAAATCATAGATTGTTACATCAAGAAAATTTTCCGCACTAAAAACCAATTAATTGAGGTTCATTTTGACATTTATTCCAATATAAATTCTACTTTTATTTTCATATTAAAAGTCTATATACTCCAAGTTCAATATTTTTCGGAAGTGACCAATTGCTTACCAGAATGACCAAAAATGTATTTACCCAAACCAAAACAATCCACTCATATTATAAATATAAGGCCCTAACATTAAAATATTACACAATCATAAATTAAATGAATAATTCACATAGAGGATCTTTTCAGGTTTAGAGTTTTAGAGAATTATGATATAACTATTACATCACAAAAGATTAAAATGTAGACACTTCTACTAAGTTTCCATAAAATAAAAACACTTAAAAAGAAGCATGTCTAGTTCCATGTTTTAGATAGCATGTCTTTACTTCATCCCATCATTTACCCTATTCGTCTTTATGTCCTTTGGAGAACATTTCAAAAACTTGGGATGAGCATAAAATTCCATGTAAAGGATACACAAAGAAGGAAAACTGTTAGTTTTTCAAAACATCAAGTAAACCATGAATACTTTATCAAAGTAATAATTTTCACCTTTATGAAGTAGTAAAAACTCTTTACTGAATAAAAGATCATTACTTACACTTTTTTAACCAAAATATTACCATAAAACCCATATAAAGAACACATAACATATAAAGGTAACTTGGGACATAAACATACTTAAATGGAATAACCATACGATCGACTTCCACGCATATCACTAAATGGAATAGCCCTACAGCCGACTTCCATACCCAATGCATTGGAGGTTATAACGTAACCAACCGTCATGATATTCATGGAACCACCCATCATATGGTTTATCACCTAACCACCCGTTAAATTTCCATGTACCATTATAAAATCATATCATATAAAACAATCATAAAGGAAAGAAAACATTTCCACATTTCAATCACAATATATCACTTAAATATATTGACAAAACAAATCCATTATCAAAACCATTTTCGATACCAAAATACATAAAATAGTATATGGTATTTATTTACTTTTAAAAACATTATGACTTGTTGAGGAAGCCAAGGATCAAATAATACTCGCGACGGTAGAAAGGTCGTTATCACCACGTACGTTAAAAAGAAACATACTTTTTGTCATTTAGTAAAACACTTCTTATAAAAAATATTCCTTTTGAATAAAAGTATAAGTCAAAGGGTATTATACACCATATAAAAGAATGTTGTGAATAAAACAAAATATGCCTCAATGAAAGGATATTGAGACGAAGTCCCATACAAAGTCGGTATCCTTAGATTAAGGATAAAAAAATTACATGATTATGTGTGAAAAATATAAATACACCCAATATAGGAGGATATTAAGTGTAAAACAATAATTGGACATCCAAACATATTCATAGAATGAAATAATCAATAAATATTGGTTTAACACAAAGAATATAAATTGAGTTAAAAAGTTCCCTTGCAAAAATTCGACAGCCTAACAACGTCACATTAAAATTCCAAAATTATTTGATGAGAGAGAAAATGGTATTTCATCAATTGGAAATAAAATTTTCATCAATAAGGATATATAAGAACATATCCCAACATAATAAGATGTAAATTAAAAGATATAAAAAAATAAGTCTTTTACAAAAAAAGGAGGGTGAAAGGTTCCCTTACCGAATTGGGTAACTTCCAAAATGTACACCCCATGAAAGAAGGGTCATAAAATGAAGATGTAAATACCCATAAATGAAAGTATATTAAACAGAGGGTATAACAATAGGAAGTACATACACCACAAAAAAGAAAGTAGTGGAAAATATAGCTTAAATCTCATGGGAATAAAAGTGAGATGAAAAATTCCTTACGAAAACTTGACAGTCTAACAATGCCACTTAAAACATCCAAAAATGGATTTACAAGATAAAATAGGGTCTCTCATAATATGGAGAAAAAAATTTCTGTATGATTCATATAAAATAACATCCCCAAACATAATAAAGAGAAGCTTAAAGTAAGTGACATAAAAGAGAGTACTTTAAAAGAAAGAGAGAGGTAGGATCCCTTACCTCGTGTCCGACATGACTCGATCGTTATTTAATCTCCTGAATAATAAACTTTGGTCACTTTATAATTTCTTAATGAACACTTTTAAAGATTATTATTCAGTTCATATGACATATTATAATGTTATTATAATTGGTTAATAATGTGAGTTCATATCAGACGTTTTTGTCGATGTTCGGTATATGAGTACAAATTGAACTTGTTGGAAAGGAATTTTCCATATAATTATAGGTAAATCATCTCCAGAATAGTATTAATGATTTAAATGTCATATATATCCAGTATCTATTTATTTCATACTATTCCATAACATTTGGAGATAAAAATGAAAATCACCGTTCATTGAGACGGTAGGTCGTACGTACGAATGAACGCTACTTTCATTTTTTTCATATTAATGGAATTAAAGTTAAAAGAGAGATATATATATTATAATTACAGAATTATATCAATAATTTATTTGTAATATATGAAATACATATCCATTATATAAATGTACTTATAATAGTACATAAAATTTGGAGATAAGAAATGAAATGTACAGTTCATGGAGACGGTAAGCCGTACGTACGCATGAACGCTACTTTCATTTCTTTGGCACATTAATGGAGTTAAAACTATATGAGATAGATATATATATTATAATTACAGTATAATATATATGTTATATAGATCACATAATTTCATCAATTTCATTCTTTATACATTCCATGTATTGCATGAACGAGTCACATCACTTGAGGGGGCGGTAGTCCACACTTCCTCAAATGAAATTATCGCATTTTCAAAACAAGAAAAGAATAAAGGTATGTATTAAATATAAAATACTGAAGTATAGAGAGGAAATAAATATACTATATATCGTAAATAAATATAGTTCCATCATAATGGCCACCATGAGAGGTGGTAGGAGAAGATAGAATAATCATCGTTTCGTGAGGCAGTAATTCGCCATCCACAGAAATAGTATGTTCTTTAACCATTAGATGGAGGTGTGTGTCATTGTAGATCTAATAATTACCATAACAACATCATATTATATTTAATATTCTGGTGTTGTTACAATAGAAAGAAATAAAAATATTTTAGGGGGTTGGAGAAGCAAAATAAAACAAAATAACAAAAGTGAAGACATTACCTTAAAATCGGGTAACTCTTTTTTATTTGAGCCCAAAGGCTTCCTTTGAAAGGATTATGCCCAAAGTGAGGCTTCTAAGAGTAATAGAGGTATTTCTAGAGACAAAATGAGCAGATTTTGGCTGAGCCAATTGCTTGAGAGGTGTTGGTAAGGAGGTAGAGGTGGGGGCCTTTTATAAGAGGGAGGAGGGGCACTCTTGGAAATTAAAGAAATGTTACTTTATATTGAAATGCGTTTCGGATTTTAATGTTACAAAATTGATATATTTATAGGATAAGGTGATAAGGGTTCTAAATATAATCATCCAATAGTTTTTGGACAAGTTTATTTCATATATTTTCATTATCTTTTCATTTTATTTAAATCGTTCATTAATGAGGTAATCGCTGCGTCATCATGGAGTCATAAATAAATTAATTTAATTAATTTCAAAAAATTATAAAAAAATACTATGATCTAGGAAATCATTTTATATTTCCAATGAATACTTATAGTTAAAAATACGACTTGTATAACACCATGTAAAAATTGTTTTAGTAAACTAATACATGTTTGTGACATGTTTATTTTAACTTTAAATAAAACGTTATTAATGTCATTTTCCTACCAAAGTGGCTCCATGTGGTCCCCAGGTTGATATATAGATTGTATTGGTCCTCCATGACTCATACTATAAGGGTAGGACATGTTTCAAGGTCATTTCATATTATTATAACATTATCTTTACCTTAAATTACACTAATTACCTTTAATCGCGATTAATAAAACTTAAAAGTTACTATTCACCAAAAAATTATTTTAATCCCATTGAACCAAATTTTAAAACATAATGACAACCATGTATGTCAGATTTTTGAAATTCAAATCATAGAAGTGGTAAAGTTTCATTTAAATGAAAAATCAGTTTATTAACTACCACTTAGTGGTTTAACTATTCATCAAAAATTGAAGTTTTTCAGAAAAATACCAAATATTCACCCAATGCTATATTTGGTATTCCAAATTCAAAAATGATGTCTATTTTAAAAAATTCAAAACATATAAGTTTCATTTATTAATTTAATAGTTAATTCCCACTGTCAAAACAAATAGCGTGTTTTTAAGAAACAATATCTATTAAAAGATTGACACTAGTTTAAGTCCAATTTCAAAGTGAAATTAATTACAATGACCACTGTTGGATTAAATGTCAAAAATATATTCTAAATAATCTTTAATCCCAATTAAAAATATAATCTATCCATATTAATAAATCAGATTAAAAGGAGGATTTGAATTAAAATACAACATTTTCACTAAAAATTATCTTTATCGGAAAAATAACAAAAATTTACACAAAGTAAAATTTGATGTCCCGATTCTAAAGAAGGAATTTATTTGGTCCAATATAACATATAAAATTGTAAAAAAGTGGATTTAAAAAGGGTTCTCCATTAAAAGGAGGTTAATCAACCTTTTAAAGAATATTAGAATATTTACGCTTAAAATTGGATTCATTTGCATTTTAAGCCTCTAATTTTTTTTGATACAAGTAAAAATATTTGACAAACATATATAATCATTTTGTAGTTAGTTCTGTTCATTCCCGTAATTAAAATGGCTAGGCTTTAACTACCATTTAATATAATATTATTTTATTATTAGAGTGCAACGTATGATTTCCAAGAAACTCATTGTTGCGTATTGGGTACGCCATCGAGCATAAAGTTCCCTATAAATTAATATTCTTCATTTACCTGGGATGTTACAAGAAAAGTATATAGGAAACCCAAAAGATGGTTTCTAAAAATATTGGGTTCCCAAATATCATAATTTAAGTTCCTTTGTATAATCATTTAACACCTAAGATACATAAAAAACCAAGGTTAATATTCCACTTAATCACTAACTACGTTCAAGGATATCCCAATAAATTATAAATGTTTATGGTGAAACTGATCCCTAAATCAGACCATAAAAATATTTAAAAATACCTATATGTATTTTTATTTTATGAAGAAACCCAAAGATTCTCATTTCCATACAACACCCATTATTCATCAAATAAACCCATTTTAACTTGAATTAATACATATTATCATTGAATCGTGTAATTAAAACTCTTATTCCAATAGAACCCTCATCCACTATATAAAGAACCCAAAACTAAATAGTCTATTAGAAATTCAATCACCCCATATTATTAAGCAAATAATCTACTCCAATTAAGATAAAAATCCCACATTTCCACCTTATATTAGAAAATAAACATCATAATTTTGAAAAAAAATAATCCAAATTAAATTAGGTTAAACATGCTCAATGTAAAGGATATAGACATGATAAATGTTGATTTTTACTTACCATTGAGTCTAAAATACATTTACCAATCATTAAGAATTTTATATTTAATTACCAATAAATGGTCACAAATAAGGAAATTTTAGAAATTAATGAAATGCCTCCAGAGAAATTTTCCAATATCAACAAATTTATATTTTTTAAAATCACTTAAACATTGAAATAGTATATAGATATCAAATAAACACTATATTAAAAAAGATTATAATTCAATTATTCATCATTAAAAATTAAAATGTAAAAATTCTCAATAGAATGAATTTATTTTGATTTGATCAAAACTGCCCCATATTCCAGTCATGCATTTCATGTGCTTTACAAAAAATACTAACTTTTCATTTAAAATACCATTATAATTTCAACATGTAGTCTAGTAGATATTTAAATATATTTGACTCAAACCAAGTTTATAAAAATAGTTTAAAACAAAACCAAACTTGGAATGGGTTTCACCCAAATCATCAAACATTAAGCATTCAAATAAAAAACATTCTAAAGAAACATAAAATTATAAAAATTACTCTAAGAAGCCTTTAAATCCAAAAATATCCTTTATTAATGGTATAACTAGACCAAATACTTAATTACAAACCATTATTATATAATTTATTTTAGAAAACAAGTCAAATTCTCAACACAATCAAAGGAGAAACATCAAGGGAGTCAATATCCTTTCAACCCATAGTTATTTTATTAAAAAATAGGTAATAAATTACAAAATAAATATTTATTTAAAACATTTATCCTATTAAAATTTCATGAAATACCTTTAAAATAAACCTTGATCCAAAATAATTATTATTTAAAATCCTTTATTTGACTTTAAATGATTCAAAGGAACTGCAAAATATTCCAGAAAGATGACTTTTTGCATAAAATTTACCAACTAAAGGAAAATCTCATTTAAAAAGAGAATTTATATTTAACTAAAAAATAAAGTTCATAATGAAATTATTTATTTATAAATTATTATTTTACTTAATAGGATGATCAAACATAAGAATATTTGTTTTAAAAAATTATTTCCCTTGAAAAGTTTACAAAAAATTTTTAAAATAAAAAATTATTTTTCAAAATACCAACTAATACATTATAAATTTTTATAATAAAAGATAATAAAATTATGCACACTGATGCATATAATCATCCAGTGATTTTTTAGGCAGTTATGCCTCCACCAAAATGATTTTTTTACCGCATTATATGGATTTATAGTAATTTTAATAGGTTTAAGGCCCCTTTTATTATAAGAGTACCTAACACATATCATAATCAATATGATAAGTGACTCAAAACATAATTCAACAAATAAAATCACTCATCACATGTTCATCACAAAATATTTTAATTAAATACTTATACAAAATTCTAATTCTTTCAAAACCACATATGAAGAAGAAATTAGTAAAAACATTTTTATTTTTATAATTACAATACTAGTTTTTACTCAATAATGTAATCAAACACATATATATTGATTTATTCCATGTAACTCCTAACATAATGCTTAATGAAAAATTATATGAAAGTCACATCCCAGTCATTCATGGTGAGGATATATTACCAGTGAAAAAAATGAACCATTATGGGTCGATCTATAGATTATATATATCATAATCCCAGATAAATCAGGTTTCACTATATACATAGTGATCAGAAATTTTTATAAATTACCACCAAAGTCCCAACCTTCATATATCCATTCCATCTGACCTAAAAAAACTAATATGATACCATTTGAAATTCTCTAACTCATATACTCAATAAACCAACCATGAGGTTGATCCAGAAAAGAATATGGATTTTGGAAAATCCCTTGATATCCAATTATTATAAACTGGTGTTGATATTTTATCTAATGGGGTTATGGGACAGTTTACCCCCATTCCTTACAAAAAACCACATAAATATAAATGAAAAGGAATAGAATCTAATGATTATAAATTAATAAATAGAATAAAATAAAATACACAAACAGTAGTCAATATAGATATAACCCACTAGCTAATAGACTAAAAATTAATTTAATAAATAATAAAAAAATGCTAAATTGAACCAACACTTCCTCAAGTATCCACTAGTTATGGTCGTATATCCATCCAATACACCATGACACAAGCTTAATGTACTTGAAATTCAAAACCAACAACAACAACATTTGTGTGTGTGTGTCGAGATGCACATTCAAGGACTAATAATAATACATAAAATAATTTCTCAAAAGATTCAAAATGGTTTTATGCCTATGAAAATTGGGAAATCCTATGCTGGTGATATAAAATGCATACAAACAACTCATGAGTACATAAAATAACTGTTTATACATTAGATAACATGCATATCTTGATTATAAGAAACAAAAGTTTCTTTAATAAACAACTCACCGAAATCCAATTAATCCATCCTTCTTCACCCATACCACCTTTACAAAAACTAAAAAAATCACCCATGATAGTATTTTTCAAAACCAACGAAATTCACCCATGTCAAAATTTTATAAAACCAACAAAATTAATCGTGCCAAAAAATTTCAAAACTAATTCAATTTACATCTGCAATCTTTCTACAAAATAACTCTATTAATCAATGTTAATATATTTTTGAAAACCAACCAAAGGGAATATATAAGCGAAAAATCTTAATCTTCCTAAGATACCCTACACACGAGTGAAAATAATTTCTCCCTTAACCCAGTTTGTTACCCAGTGGTACAAAACAATAAGACAAACTCCCCATTTTAAATATGGGGCCACAATTCTATGGTGGGAATCCAATTTTCCTTTTTATTCTCCCAATCAAAAACCAACCATAGTTCAACACCAAAATTCTTTACCAGGTTATACCCAACCTATCATAATGTTGTAAAATTATATCTCATGCCATTTTTTATATTCCAAATCTGACCATCAATAAAATCCCACAAATCATTCCAATTAACACAAATAATATTTTTAAAACTAAATATAATCATAATAAAAAAATTCAACTATAGAAATACCAAAAAAATCTTTAAAATACATTAAAAATTTATAAATATTTTTAAAACCTATAAAAATATTATAATAGGGATTATAAAAAATGTTTAACTAAGAAAATATGATTTTAGTGAAAAAATGGGAAATAAGTGGATCAACCTATCTCATATGAATCACTAAAGAGAAAACATTCAATATTGATTAAAATATATACACTCATAATGATCCACTATATTTTAAACATGAAATTCTAAAATCATCACAAACCTCAAGCTTGATCTGACAAAAATTCCATTATTAGGGTTTCCAGAGGTTATAAAAGGGAATAATAAATATAGGTAAATATTGAGAACTGAAATAGCATAAATACAAAACAAAAATTCCATTGTATGTAAGATATAAAAGATTTACAGTAGGATAAACTATAAATACCACTCAAGGCGGTACCCTCATCGAGTATCCCCTATAAGAGGGAAGAAGTAGGGGTCATAAATTTTGGGTAAAAATACCTTTTATGGGGAATTTTTATGGGTTCACATAGTTATATTGCATGGTTATAAAATCATGTAGCTTACCATGAATACCATACTATCCCAAAATTGAAATGTTTCATGGTTTTACAGGTTGTGGTGTATGGTAATAAAAACTAGGTACCTAAATATGCACAACCTAAAAAACCACCCTTTTACCCAAATTCATCATGAAAATTCACCAAAAACCTTTCCACATTCCAAAACCCAAACCTAGACTATAATAAATATATTTTTAAAATATAAAATATTTCATAAAAACTAAATACCAAACCCAATAAAATATTCCAACTTAACAACAAAAATCATGTCTTACCCCATATTTGGTATTTATGATATAGAAATCATTTTTCTTTAAAATTCTAATACATGGTTTTATAATACCAACTATTCCTTACACTGTTGTGATTATATATAGGGAATCATCAGTGAAAATATAGTTTTATGAAAGAATCTATAGTTTTAGATCTAATTCATCAATTTAGTAGTTGTTAATAACTTTTAAGTGGAAATTTGTTATATATATCAGCTTGGAGAACTTATTTTGGATTTTATGAGTTATGTAAATCATCATGTGTTAGGATAAATCTTATTGGTATTTTGTAAAACAAAATAAAGTTAGAATTTTTTTTAATAGATGAAAAGTTTTTTTCTCAAATAAAAATGATATTTTAAGTTTCTAGCCCATGATACACTCAATAAATAATTTACATGATATATATAGTAAATGCTTTATATTTTCATATATATGTTTCAATATATAACATAATAAAATAATTTGGGTATGGTAAAATTTATTGCTAAAATATGATAGGAGTAAAGATTTCATTAGAAAAGAAATCTATTTAGTAACGGAGAATGTGAAATTGTTTTACTTTTTAAGAATAATTTTTAATAAATTAAGACATTATAAAGAATAATTCTATTGAATTAATATTCATAATATTTATTCAACTTAAAATAATTAATAAAAAGTGTAATATATGGGTTATAAATGTTTCAAATGTATTTTTAAATGTTTTTTGGGTTGTGAAATTTATTTATAATATTTATTTTCAGAAATATATCCAAAAATATTATAAAACATTATTTTTTAGAAATCCTAAATGAAATAATTTGGTATTTTTATTTATATTCAAAGTGTTTTATATTATCTTATCATAATTATTAATTGAAAAGGGATATGTTATATAAAGAAATGATAGAAGATAATTTGATATTTTAAAATTTTAAATTCAATAAATAAATTCTATTTTGGAATAAGTTAGGTTGGTATCAGAAAACATGTGGAACTTATAGATGCCAACACTAGTGAATTTCACTAAGTTAGGTTCTAAAATATTTATGAATTTTTAATGAAATAATAATTATATTTGAAATATGATGACTTATTATAAGTAGTCATACGTTCTTTTAGATTAAAAAATATAATTTTATTTATCCGTTAAATTTTCTGTTGTTTCCTAAATAATAAGTTAGAAAAGGTTTCAAGTTGTTATTTATTGCATCATTAAGAGTAAATAGAAAATGTTTTGAATGACATATTAGAATTTTTTTTTAAACCATTGGTTTTAATTATGATCCAAACATTTTTAATATTGTAAAAGTTTTTATCAGGAATAATGATATAACGATTTTTCAATTGGTTATAGATTGTAATGTAGAAAATCCTTTAAAACCCCATTATCAAAATAAAAACATGATGGGTATATGAATTTGTTAGGTATTATATATATCGAGGATCAAATACAAAGTATTTTTTTATAATTCCCAAATCTATTTAATCTAATGTAAATATTGATATTATATATTGTATTATTGTTTTACTGTTAATATAAATTTCTACTTTATCATTTATTAAAGTGTGTTTCATTTATTACAAGATATTTTAATGTTAAACAACCCCTTAGAGGTAATCTATTTATTTTTCTTAATTAATTATTATCATGGAAATTAATTTATTATGATGACATATTAAGATTTTTGTGATTATACAGATCATATAGATATACACAGTTCACTCACGAGGCACAAATATGACATATAGTTCGGACTGGTTTAATTTGTGTATGGTACATGGAATTTCATACATATATCTCATCAGTATATGTGGGGAACTTACTACATAGTAATCCTCGATACCCATGATAAGAAATGTACCCTATATATGAGCATCTAGGATTTTATACCTTTTCCATGCCAATTTTAAAGATTGAGATAATCATGGGTGGTTTGTTATGTTATTTTTCATTCAGTAGGTTTTACTTAATAAAGATATAGTTTATCTTTATGTATGATGATAGGTATATATAGTATCTTCATTGGGTTATAATTAATAAATTTATATCCATTCTCATTTTAGTTTCTTTTGATTTTGTCATATACTTGAATGAATGATATGTGATGCATTTATTTAAATTGGTTAGTCCATGGAATAAAGAATGTATGTGTTAGCCTATAAAATATTGAAATGTTAAATTTATCAGGGATATAATCAATTTTTTAATAATGTAATTGTATGAGTATACATACTATGTATAAATATTTATTTGGTATACATGATCATATGTAGATACCGGTATTTGGTAGATATCTTTTCAAATCCATTTTTTTCTTATGAGTTAATAATATTTACTCGATACCTCCCTTATATTGTGGACATGAATAATGAATTCATAATTTTTAACAATTTTATAAATCCCTACTCAGTCAAAAATCAGTCTATGTGATTTAAAAGTTAATTTTGTACAAAAAAAATTCCTAAAATATGTGAAATTTTACATCATAGTTCCTATCTATAGGAGTTTGGAAATGATTTCACAAGTTATGAAATATTCATAAAATACATGATTATTTATTGAAGCTAAGATATTGAATGATATATGAAATAATTAATATATAATATAAAATGATATATAGTGTATCACTATATGTGATATACATGGTGATATAGCAATATTTGATATCATATTATTATTATTTCATTAAATCTTGTATTTTCTATGACACTATTATGTGGTTAAAATTTAATATCATTTGAGGATATGGACTAAACATGTTTCATGATTGTTAAAATATTTAATAAAAAATATAAGATTATTAAAGTCATATTTTTTAAAATATATTGTAAAAGTTTATTATATGAACAAATTTTGGTTGAGTGTTGTGGAACACTTCAACTCCAAACAGACCCTTCATTAAATAAAGAAAGTTTTTACAAATAGAGTTTTACCTCATTCTAAAACATAGATTGGTGAAATTTTATTGTTAAATATCCACACCACTCTCTTATATATGTTTATATTAATTTATAGTAGAGTTACTATCATGACTTAATCGAGAGAGAGATCCTGTGAAATAGCTTAGTGATTCGGTAGATTTTAGATTAACATAAGAGGTAATGAATCATTGGTTATGACTTAGATTTTAGCATCAAGGTCACTATTTCTCTGAATCAAATCAAGAAATAAGTTATTTTATTAATATTTATTTAAAAAAATTATTATATTTATTTATTTTCAAGTGATTTTGGTATTCGGGTTTTGATGTGGGTGTGTGTTACTCTACCAGGATCAATTAAAACTCAATAAGAGGGGTGCATTTTTATATATAACTATTTACTAATTAAAAATTTTTATTTGTACCTATGAACCTATTAGATTAAATGAATATCAAAAATTCATCTCACATTTTTCTTAAATACATGTAATAAATTCATAAACATCAAAGAAAATAACACACTAATATTTATGAGGTTTAGTCACAATGTGTGAGATCATCCTATATGTATAGTGGTTGGTATCTCACATACACATGACTAGGATTTTATTATGAAGAAAAATAAAAGGAAAGGGTGTTTCCTTGAACCCTTATAATTGGTACTAACCACACTAAAATTCATGACACCAAATGGCTCGTCAAGGACCTACTTGCGGTTCTTTACAGACACTTGCACTAACTAGGTCCTTTCTTTATAAACAGATTAAACTAGGTCCCTTTTAAGTAAGATTGATTGGATAAACACAAGTCATAATATGAATAATAAAGTTTGATCTTATTCCTCAATATTAAATAAATATTCCTTCAATTTCATCTCTTACTTTTCTTTGAGAACTTCAACGACCAGTATTTTATTCACTAGATAGTATGTACGTTAGTCTCTATTTCTTCTATTCAATTTATTGTTTAACAATTTAGATATGTTTCCACACCATAATTGGTTATATTAGTATCTCCTACGTTATTTCTTATAGACCCTTCATTCACATGTTATTCAATAACATCACTTCATCAGTATCTCATTTCTTTTTTCCCCCCATCAACTCATATTCTTCTTTAATATTTTCATTAAGACAATGATGATAATATTCCAAATTTGAAATATGGAAAATCCCTTTATATTTTTCATCATGGTATTATTATTAATGTTACATTTTATTAAAGATTAAATAACCTCTAAGAATAAAGTACCAATGGTCATAGATATAGAGACATACATTCTTATTCAAACCACCTCTGATATCATTCTATGATATACAATTATTTCTTCTTATTTAAAATGGTAAAATATATCTTTAAAAATATTTCAAGATATTTTATTTGACTTTACTAAAATTTTATATTTTTAATTTTTCTATCTTCCATAAAAATAACTTTTTCTTTTCAATGGATTCATGCTCACATGAAATAATATTATCAGAGTGCAAATATTTATCTATGTATGAATAATACATAATCTAATATCAACACCAATATTAGATTGAATCATGGAATAATTTATCAAGAATTTTTATTTATATTCAATAAATAATGTCATATAATTATATTAATTAATATTAAATTTCACCTAGGAAGACATTTTTAATCTTACGTGACCACTTGATGGATCTTATATATCCTTTAAAATCCTCTGATTACACTTACACATCATTAGAGTTAATATTATATGAGAAAAAATTATTCTTACATATGATGGATAATATCAAAATTAATCTTAAATATAGTCAATAATATACCCCCCCACAATAATTTAAAATATTTTCCTTTTATAATTAATTTAATTTTGTAGATGTCTTTAATGCACACAGTGATGGGTTTAAACAAAACACTATTTAGTCTTGTTTTACACATTTAATTAAATTTTAACACTTTTAGAGAATTTATATTGTAAATTTAGATTTTATATATCCAATAATATATTTTTACATTCATCCAATATATTTGACATACATATGATAGGTACAAACCCAATTTTACGCAAAAAAATCTATATTTTTCTAGATGCAATTTTTCCACTATTTAATGGTGTGCCTATTTTATAATATATTTTGACACTTTTATAAATTTTAAATGATTTTTTTTTTGAAATTTGATTTTTAAAATTATCTTATGGTGCATTTTTTGATTTTTTCTGAGAAGTTTTCTTTTTAAAAAAATACTGAAAAATATTGAAATTTAATTGAAAAAAGATTTTTCATTTAATAAATTTATAAAGTTAATTTATATTTTAAATAGGTTTTAAAGTATAATTAGTTTAATTATTAATAAATTAATCCAATTAAGATAATTTTAATCAATTTTAAATTAAAATTGGTTATAAAAACATTTCAATGTTTTGAACATTTTATCTTTAAAAACCTGCTTTCTCATCTAATCTGCTGGATTAATTTTAAATTAATTTATACCAATTATTTTATTTTAATTTTAAAAAATGGATTAAATATTTTGAATAATAATATTATATAATTTATAATGAGTTCAACTTATTTTTTTAACAAAAATTTTATTGAAGGAAATTATAATTAATTACAACGATTAAGAGATAAAGTAGCTTAATATGGGTCTAATCCTTACTACTAATGGAAGAAATGACCTAGAAACATGTAAAAACAATATTTTATAGAAATATTTATATAATATACTCTTTTTTATATAATAATTTTCATTACTATTGGAATATGATGTAAGGTAGACCTTCCAATAGTGTTTACTTGTTTATATTTAAAAGAATGTCACTCCTCCTCCACTATAAAAAGGCACTCTCCCCTCACACTTATTCACACATATAAAGAAATTTATCTCATATAAAACCTACAAATAAAATAATCCTACATCCCTAAACTCTTCCTAGAATCCTAACTTTGGGTATAAAGAAAAAAAATTAATAATTTTGGTGTAAATAAAAAAGAGTTACCCGAAGAAGAAGTAACATTCTTCAACATGCTCTTTTGTTTTATTTATTTTTCCACCACTTAAATTATTCGTATATATTTTCTTATATACTAATATAATTATCCTAAATATAATGATATTTGTTTATATAAAGTTTATGACCAACAATTTCATACACTTCCATCAAATAGCATACGCAATCATCGTTCGTGTGTACAGCGGACTACCGCCTCGCGAACCGATGCTGTTTATTCTTCCATTACAACCTTTAAAGACTGGTAATAATAATGAATTTATAGTTTATAACTAATATATATAATATATATAATTTTTTTATTCTTATATAATTTTTATATAACATATATCTTCATGCCTTCCATTTTGTGGGAATACGATAACATCGTTTGTGGACGCATGGACTGCCGCCTCCTCAAAATGATGTGATTCATTCATGCTATACATAGAATTTATTAAGGATGATTTTAATAATAATATGTTAAATATATGACATAAATTTGATATTGGTATTATAAGTTACATATATGTCATTTATTTTTCATTCTTTTAACACGACAATAAAATGGAAACAGTGTTCATGCGTACGTACGACCTACCGTCTCCATGAACGGTGTATTTCATTTCCTATATCCAAATTTTATGGATTATTATAAATACATATATACATAATATATATGATATATAAATCATTTTTACATCCTTTATATTATGAAATCATGATCTATGTAAGAATAAAAAATATTAAAAGTCAAAACATACTCGAAAAACATGACAATTAACACCCAAAAGTATGAAAATAATGAAAGATTGTTAACAAACAGGTAATAAGTTGTTATAAAAGGATGATATATGATATTATAAATATTATTATGGTTTTGGTATAATCTATTAACATTATTTAAATCACTATAAATGATTTTAAATGCCACATAACAAAAAGGAATCATAAGGCAAGAGATTTCATCTCAATTTACATTCCATTGAGACTTATTTGTTATTATGCACCAATTAACTTTAACATATAGTATATAATACACATTATTTATTTAATATCATTATTATCTCATAACTCATGGTATTTTACATTTCTATTTGAACTATCTCATCCAAGGTGTTTCGACTTGAAAATTATCATGTGGGGAAGTTATCTTTGCAATATCACTTTCTTTTGTGATTGTTAACTTTATCATGAAACAATAACTTAATTATGATTATTTTTATTATAAATTAAATTAATATTAAATATCCATATTCAAATTAAATGAATATTATTATTTTTTAAACCATATTCCATTTCTATAAATAGTGCTCAATTTGACAGTTATATTGTTAATTGGGGAAATATCGATACATATGTGTCTTTTAATCAATAAGAATATTTAATGATAAGGAATATTTTTCACTAATTAAATTGATTATTAGATATATAAGGAATTATTTGGAAATTCATTGCGTGGTTTGCGGACTAGCTAATACAAGCCTGTTGACGCATCCCTAGTCTCATGAGATGAATCTTTTGGCCAAATCAGATGAGTTTTTACCTAGTATGTTTTAAACTATCTTAATGATAGATATTAATAGTAAATTTATCATGTTCTTAGGAAGCATGATATCCATTAATTAATAATTTCCATTATTTAGAATTCAGTTATTATTATTATTCATGATATTTTTTCTTTGACATTATCTATGGATGAATTTTCGTTCTCATTTTATTGATTAAATGGCATGTGTGTTTAGTTATTTACCTTTCCACATTGATTATGCCTTATCAAATTATTTAAATTTAATGTGTTCCTAGTTATTACCTAGACACATTGATTAATCATTATTAATTCATGATATATTTCATTATACTTTACCCTTACTGAGAATTTGATCTCACTCTTATTTTGTTTGTTTTCAATGGTTTATAAAGAAGAAACCTTTGAATAATATTTACAAGATAATTTTAATCTTATTTTATAATGTATTATGTTTTATTTACTATTTAAAAATGTTATATGGGTATCATATATGAAAACTGGATTTTCAAAACTACTAAAATAATTGGCACTTCGAGATTTGATTTTTTGTAATCATTCCAATGTAATAAAGTAAGGAAACGAATTTGAGATTATGGGGTCAGAGTGTCACAGTTGGTATCATAGGAAGTTTAGTAGAAACATTAGAAACTATATTTGAGAAAACATAGATTAGGGAACATAACTCTAAGATAGACTTTGAGGATAAGTATAGAAGAACATCCTAGAATTTTGGTAAGGTGTAAATTATGTGGGTGTTCCAAGAAATATATACCTATCCAGATACTATAAGTGGATGTAGTTTTATCATAGATGTATCTAGGGGTAAAAACACTAAAAAGGTGTTTAAAACCTAACAAGATCATAACATGGTACACAAAAATGGGCCTTACTGCACACCATGTTTGACACTCCTGGGGGATACGGTTAGGATAATTCACATTTTCTTTACAAACCATTAGAAATAATTTAAAAGTAGTCATGTCCCTAAAGAAACCAAAGTTTATGATTCTAAGATTTGTGATACATAAATATTTAATTTAAGTTGAATACTATTCCATATTTGGAATTATACATTATAATTTAAAATTCATAATTTAATGTTCTAATTCAGTATATACCATTGTTTAGAAATAGTTCTTGTAAGAATGAATGGTGTAAATATTCATGGAAAATGTAGATATTTTCTGACTAAGGAAACCAATATTTATGTTATTGGAATAGAGAAAATTATGGCTATATTGGGGCTATTTGATAAGGTAATGAAAAATAACCTTGCCCAAATGGAGAAACTATTCAACAACGAGGATCTTCTATACTAGATCACTTTATCTGAAAAAATACCCAATCGTTTTGTGGGACTACTAATCCAATTATAGATAATCAATGGATCAAGTTTCTAGAGAAGATATTTATGGCCTTGGGATGCTGTGAAAAGGAAAAGGTTACACATGTAGTGTATTTTCTCAAAGGTAATGTTGATAAATGGTGGTCATTTAACCATAATACCAGTGATGAAGATGAAATATAACTCATGGAAAAGAGAAATTTTAAGGATATATTATTTGATTAATAATTCTCTCATGGTAAAAAAATTGAGATGAAGAGAAATATCCTTCGATTAAAGAAAAATGAAGAATAAAGTATTGTCGATTATGAATCTACATTTACAAGGTTAGTCGGGTATTCTACAGATTATATAGATAACACAGAGTGCAAGGTGAACCACCTCTTTAAGGTCTTAATACAAATCTTTAAAGATCGCTGGTTTCTGATACATTTTCATCATATGAATAAATAGTTTTATGTTCAATCAAAATTGAGAAGGAATTCTCAATATCTTACATATTCAATGGAAACCAAGTGAAGAATAGGTCTTCTAGACACCATGAAAAAGTGAATGTGTCAAAGAAGAAGAATGGAATGAATCAATTTTCACCATATCAAAAGTATGAAAAAAATTACTCTGGGAAATTATTTAAGGGAATGAGAGTTTTTTATAAGTGTTTAGAAAAGGGTTATCATGTTAAAGAATGAAAGGGGAAGAAGGAAAACACTGTTATTTAGAGTTTCATCTATAGGGAGATGGGAACTATTAAAATGAATATCCCAGGCATCAAGGAAATCTAACATAGTAGATAACAAAGGAATATGGGAAAGAATATTGGATCATTACAATATAGGTATAATTACCATGCTAATGTAGTGGTAGGTACATGAATAATATCCTGAAATTTATCAAATGCCATATTTTATTCTAGATCATTACACTCTTTTATATCTTCCAATTTTTCTTGGAAAATTAGACATTTCCCATTTTATTTAACAAGAGAGTTGTTAGTAAAAACTCATAAGGGACGTCTTATTATAATAAATATGTTTCGGGAAGTCCATATTATGACACATATACATGCTTTATTTTATAGACTTATTGTCATACCTATGTTTGAATTATATATAATCCTCGGTATGTAATAGATTTAAAAATATGACGAAATCTTTTATTGAAATAAGAAGGAAATTATTATTTGTGAGGAAGATATAGAATTATTTACCTTTAGATCAAAAGAAGCATCATATGATTCTCATCTAGATCCACCCATAATAAATCTACTGAATTAAATTATTGGGGAAGAAGTGAAAACAATCTAGTGATAAAGAATGTAATCTTAAAATTGATGATGTACCTATTTTATAGTAATATATTTATGTATTATGTGATTAATTACCTAGAAATACCCAGAGTGGGAACTTGAATTTTCCATTGATTTAACCCCCAAGCAAGTCCAATACCAAATAATCCCTTTAAAATAGCCATTTTTGAATTAGTGGGGTTAAAGAAACAACAAGATGATTTGGGTAATAAGGGACTTATTCTCCCTGTTATTTCACTATGGGGAGTCCTTGTTTTCTTCATTAAGAAGAAATATGGATCCATGAGTTTTTGCATTCATTATATGTAAATCAATGCTATTAAAATTAAGAAAAAATATCTAATGTTTCACATTAATGAATTTTTTGATAAACTTCATGGAGCCCAATATTTTTCAAAGATTGATCATCATTCTGGGCATCTCCAATTGTGAGTAAATAAGGAATAAATTTTGAAGACAAATTTCTGAATTAGGTACGAACATTAAAAGTTTATAGTAATTCCATTTGGATTTACTAATGCACCCTCTATTTTTACGGACATAATGAATAGAGTGTTCAAGGAATATCTATATTATTTTTTTGTGGCATTGATTGATGATATTCTGGAGTTTTCAAAAAGCTATGAGGATAATGAGAATCACTTGAGGATCATTCTTAAGACTCTTAGAGGGGAAGAGTCATATAGTAAATATAGTAAGTTCCATTTCTAGATTCAATAATTTTCATTTCATGTACATATTGTCTCTAAGGGTGAGCTATCAGTTGATCCTGCAAAGAAAACAGTAGTCATAGAATAGAATACACCAAAAAACATAACTGAGGTATGTAGTTTCATTGATTTGTAAAGTTATTATTATTGAATCATTCATAACTTTTCTCAATTAGCTAACTTGTTTACCAAGATTACACATAAAGGGGTTGAGTTTTTTGTACAAGGGAATGTGATTAATGATTTGATGAAATAAAAAGGAGACTTTTCACTGCTCTAATTTTGACCTTACAATCTTTAAGTGATGGGTTTGTTATATATAGTGATGCATCAAAGAAGGTACTGGGTTGTATCCTAATAAAAATGATAAAGTTATTGCATATGCATCAAGGAAATTGAAGACTTGTGAATAGAACTATCCAACCCATGATCTTGAGTTAGCAGCTATAATTTTTACTCTAAAAATAGGGTTACATTATCTATATAGTGAAAGATGGAAGATATACATGGATCATAAAATCTTGAAATACATCTTCTCATAGAAATACCTAAATATGAGACAAAGGTAGTTGGTCGATATATTCAATGATTATGATTCCTCAATACACTACCACTCAGATAATGAAAATAATGTAGCATATGTATTAATTAAGAAGGTTCAAAGAGTTCTAACCCAAATGAGGATTGAGAAGGATCATATGTTCAAAGATATAGTAATGATATATATGGTAATTTCTAAGGAAGGGGAGACATAAATATTTTTTCAAATGATTAAAAAACTATCCTTATTAGAGAATTTAAATAATTCTAAATCTAATGATGAGAAATTTCATAAGAAAATTAAAGCTATGAATGATGGGAAATTAGAAGACCTTTTTTGTGATGACGGTGTTCTAAAACATGGAAAGAGACTATGTGTTCTATTTATACATGATATAAAAAGGTATTTTTGGACAATAATCATAGATAAAATTTTAATATACACCCCAGTAGCACAAATATTAATAATTACTTGAATGAATATTTTTATGGGATAAAATGAAGAGGGAAATTGTTTATTTTGTGTCCAAATTTTTGGTTTATAGATTAGTGAAAGTTGTGAGGTAGCATCCTAAAATATTCCTAAAACCTCTTCCTATTCCTCTATGTACATGGGATGAAATTACTATATAATTTTTCATGTCACTACCAAATACTCATAGAAAGAATACTACAATATGGGTTATCATTTATCACCTAACCAAACAAGAATATACCATGATTAATGGGTGTTATAGGTGATTTAGTTGAAATATAATTATATCAATAGAATAATAAGAATATTTAGTTTTTATTAGTGTGATGTATCATAATTATAATTAATTATAAGAACAATTTATTGATATTAAAATAATACATAATATGAATTTTTTTCTCTCGGTTTTCTTATTTAAAGCGATTCATTTTCTAACAGTTGTTTCTAATTAATATATTTAATATGTTATTCAATTTGTATTATTATAAAATTATTCATATCATAAAAATAATATTTATCCTTTAAAACCATTCTCATGAAAATCCATGTTTGTCAGTGATGAAATGAAAACAGAAATTGATCGTTCAATGGAGGCAACAATCCACATATATGCATGGATAATGATTTTTTTCCCATAGAATGGGAAAATAATAATATAGTTTATCATTTAATAATATAAAAAATTTCATAAATATCCTGATAATTCATTTAATTCCCTATTTTGATGATCATTTTAAGGTGGTTAAGGAAAATGATACATGTTACATCGTGGGGGCGGTAGTCTGCACAATGTATGATTCACATTTTTTATTTTCTTAATGGAAAAGGTGATGGTGGTTAATGATTGTATAATCATTATGATAACATACCATTATAATAACTATAACTATATTATTTTTTATAATATTTTTGAAAATAATTTGAGGAATAATAAATGCACAAAAACAATTAGAAGAAAGAAATAGAGCTTAGGAACGTATACCTCACTACTTGGATTACCTCCATTACAAAAGGAGTTAAGCCCTTCAGGGATGTAATTTTGACAAAAACACATTTTTAATGTGTTTAAAATTGTTTATAAGATTTTTGGGTAGATTTTGGGTCAAATTTATGGGGGTTTGGTCTAAGGGTAAGTGCAAAGAGGAGTTCCCCTTTTAGAAGTGAAAATTGATGGACTTTTTGTAAATACAAAAAACCCTTCAATAATGGGATGTCACTACCAAGTAACATGGCTCAAAAATTGAGAAATATTTTATAGGAGAATAGATAAGGTCTATCCACACCTCAAACACTCAATTAAAAACATTTTTAATGTATTAAAAATAAGTTTTTGAAAAAAATATAACTTAAGTACTAAAATGACTAATAAAGTCTTATAAATAAAAAAAATTAAAATTATAAATTAAATTATTAAATAAATATTTGGTCTTAAAAAAAGGCCTCAAGAAATTACATTTCATATTTATACAATAATAATGTCGTAAAATTGAAGTTATTTGTAAAAACGGTATTTTTCACTATTCACCTAAAATCAACTTTTTTAAAAAAAATACAAAAAATTAATATTAAGCTAATTTTGACATTTCAATTCTAAAAATTAATTTATTTTTAACTAATTTATATTATAAAATTTATAAATTTAGTTTTTAAATGAAGATACAAAATATAAATAAAACCCACTTTTATTGAAAAAATGTTGTTTTTAAAAATTAAGTGTTCTTAATATTATTTCATATAAATTTTTAATTTAAAATATGTTAATAAATTATTTAATAAATAATAATATTAGATAAGTTCTCAATTTAATTTATTAGGATAAAATATATTGTACTTATCAAAACGGTTCTTTGAAAAAAAAAGAAATATTACTTTTATACTAAATACACTTTAACAAATACCATTAAAAATTCATTATTTAACTTCTAAAATTTAATTTTATGACTAATTTTAAATAAAATATTTATTAGAATTTTATATATACAGAATATCATATTATAATAAGATTATTAATATTTATACCTGATGCATAAATATATTTATTTATTTTTCAATATCAAATTAGTATTTCATTGTGAGTTATATTGTTTTAAATTTACTATTTAACAAAGCATGATTTCAGTATAACTACTAGATATATGATCAATGAAAAAATTTGATATGGTAATATTTTCAATGGCCGGATTTCATTCTTGTATTTATACACTTTCTAAATCATTCATTCATTACACTCTCACTTCGTACGGCATTCCTCTTATATCATATTATAGATTTTACAAAATGTTTTCTCCTTTCATGGTGATCTTCCCCATTATATATTTTGTTTGTTTATTGCTGATCCTAAGGGTTAAAGATGATCCAGGATATTTCTTAGTTGTGAGTATTTTATTGTTTTATATCTATTGTCCCCTATTTATTTATGCATTTTTAATCGATTTATGTCATCCATGGTGAGTAATAATTTACAGTCTGTAGTACTGAGTTTTATGTACTTTTGTTTTAATGACCCAGTTATCAATGAATAAAGTGTCTTTAGTTTCAATTTATATCTTATATGACTTATTTCCTAATAAATTTTAATTAAAAAAAGGTTAAAATTATAAACATATAGTTTATGGAAACAATATGCTTCCAAAAAACAATTGGCGTTATAAAAGAGGCTAAAAAATCCAAATATGAATTTGGAAGAGACCAATAAGATTTTAGGATGCAAAATCAAAAGATATAAATGGGACAGGTAGTGAGGGGAATGAACATAAGAGATAAGGGTAAGAAACCAAAAACAAAATAAATGGCTTCTAGGGAAAATTCCATGATAATCACCACTAGGAGTAGTTTAAAAACCCATGAGGAGGAAAGAAATGAACCTAAGAAAAAGAAACATGAAAACTTGAATTCAACTAGTAATCAGATTCTTGAATTTCTAGAATATGGGACTCTAGATATCCCTTGATTAATTGAGATAAACCTTATTGTGGTGCCTAAAAAACAAGAATAAAAAATTCTAAATGTTAATAAGAATAAAGGAAAATAAAATAGTGAGGAAGAACCTGAGTGGATGCTTATAATTTTGAAGAATGTATCCCTAACATCCATTTTCCTTGGATAATTAAGAAAAATAACCACTGACCAAAAATAATCAAATTCCTTGTATTTTTTAAAATGATTTACATTAACTTATCATTCCTTCAATATTTAGTTCAAGTTCCATAATATCTAAAAATAATTAAAAATATTGTTTCCAATACAAAAAAACCCCTTGATGATTTTTTCACCTACATATTTACATAGGAGTGTATTGTTGTAGTTCATAATATAATACCCCCTAAGATCTTAGACCTAGGTAGTTTTTTCATCCCATTATCCTATGGAAATTTAAGACTATCCAATTACCTTTGTGACCATATATATGGCATAAATCCAATCCCTTATCACTATTTTTATTGCTATGATTAAGAGACTTATTTCCCACCACAGTGGTCTTATAATTGGTTAACTTCTCAATCATTCATCCCATGGGAAAAGTATATGATTCTATAGTGTGATTTAGAAAAATATTTCTACCTACTAAATTACATATCTTAGACATGGAATGTGACAAGGAAGTCTTTATCATTATTGGTAGGCCTTTCCTTTCCACTGGAGGTATAATTATGAATGTTTCTAAAGGGAATATAATTTTAAATTTTGGTTAATAATGTAAGGAGTTTAATGTATTTTAGAGATCCAAAGTTATTCCACAAACTAAAGAATGTTCTAAATATGATCTACTAGACTTTAAAGAACCCTTTAGTTAAGAAGACTAGGAATTTTCAAAATTAATTGAACTGATTATGAAGAAACCCAAACCTACTAATACTTTTATTGGTACCTTTTCAATTTTGGAAAAATATCTTTTTTATATTTATGAGGGTGATCTTTTAGAACATCATGATCAATTTTATGAGAAAGAAATAATAAAATCAAACCTATAATGTGAATTTGTGGAGCTATTTAATCCAAATAAAAGTGAATAGGTGTCTTACTTATTCTTCCATTAAATCTTTGAGAAATACATTTAGGGCCTTAGTCCACCTAGACCCACGATTATACCTTCTATCCAATTAAAACCATAATTGATGCTCAAGCCACTTCCTTCTCATCTGAAATATTCATTTTTGTATGAGATATAATTGATTTTAGTTATCATATCTACTAAGTTAGGGAGAATTAAATAATAAAAACTATTGGATGTTTTTAGAATATAAAAATCAATTATAGATTTGTCTATAGCTAAAATCAATGGAACTAAACCTTTATTTTTAATTCATAGCATCCATACGGAACATGATCATAATCCAAGATTTTATGGCCAAAAGAGGCTCATACCAAACAAGAAAGAATTTATAAGAGAATAAATGATAAATACTTTTTATTCGGGGATTATCTATCCTATTTCTAACAGTACTTGGTTCAGTCTAGTCTAATTAGGTTCAAATAAGGTAGGTTTCATTATTGTGACTAATTAAAAAAATGAACAAATTCAGGTTAATAAGGAAACTATGTAGTGGGTGTGTTGTGAATTTTTGAATCTTAATTATACCAATAGAAAAATATAACTTTTTTATGCCATTATTGGACCAAATTGAGAGGCTATATGAGAATGAATTATTCTATTTTCTAGATGGATGTTTCAGTTATAACTATATCCCTATAGTATAACACCTCGTAACTTAATCAATACATAATTATGTGGTTTTTATTATCATTTTAACATTATTACATTTACAAGATATTTTCAATATATATTTTTATAAAATAATGTAAAATATTACATAAAAAATTATAAATTTCCATGCTATGACCATTATTTCTACAAAAAAAATGTTCTTTATGACGACACGTTAGCTTTCTTTAAGGTTAATCCCATAACTTGAACTCTGACGTTATTAATATTTTTAATCTTACTTAATTATTGTTAAAAACATTTGAAAATATGGAATGATAAAAAAAATCTTATTAAGGGATATTAAAGAAAATAAACCAATTACTCTATTTATAAACATTGAAAATTAATAAGAAAGTTTTCTTTTTCTATAATAAAAATCTTAGATCAAATATCTATTTACTTTCCCATGAAAAAAATAAAATTCTCAATAGATTTCAAAGAATATTTAAAATGAAATCATAAAAAAAATTTAAACATAAAAGTTTATTAGAAAACATCAATACTTGTGAATAACTTTCCATGAAAAATAATCCTTTTTTCCTTTTTAAAAAACATAAACTCTCCTTAAAATAATAATCTCATTTAATTGCCTTTTGAAATCAAAATAATTCCTTTAAAACCCATTAAAATATTATCATATATGTGTCATGTGAAATTATCCTTACTTTCACACTTATAATAACCCTTAAAATGGAATCATATAACCAGATAATTCTCATATCTCTTAGGAGAAAACTGTCACTGATAAAATCCATCACTTGATCGAATGCATTGGAGAGCTATATTGGGCTCACCCATCATCAGAACTATTTTAGGATCACCCATAATTCATATAAAACTTCCAAGAACCAAATCATATATAAAATTCATATATATTTAACTTTAATCATCAAACCCATTTGAATTATATTTCAAGACCATAATTAATAACCCTTTCAGTTATCTCATAAAAATGGGAAAATGTTTTTGTTTCCGTAGAAAAAACTTTTTAAAAATAAAAATTATCAAATTATTTATAGAGTTTTTTTATTTTAAAATAACCATGAAAACCATTAGAAGAATATTTATAATGAATAATATTTATGATATAGTAAAAAATGGTTATGTTTTATACTTTAAAAAAATCACATTGGTAGAAAAACATCAAAATGACCCATATAGTAAATGTTTAAAATATTTATTTTAAAACTTTTAAAAGAAATGTAAAATTATTTTAAAATAAATTTTAATAATATTTTTTTTTATAAATAATAACATTATGAGAAAATTTTATGAATATAGATATATAGAAGAATGATTTGAAATGGAAACTTTAAAATAGTTTTTGATGAAAAATCTACTAACTTATGTCTCTTCTAGATTTTTACGTTCTCGAAATCTTGTATAATAAAATTATAGAAGATTTATAATTTATTAGGAAATTTTATTCATTTTAATTTCATTATTATTATTCCATTTATTTCATTTATTACCCAGACTTATTTAGTTACTAAAATGGTAAAAATTATATTGGACATTTTGGGGTCGTTCAGTTTATAACCTCAAAACAACATAGGTGAGTTGACTGTGGACAAAGGTGTGATGGTTCCATAACCTAAATGATATTAAAAAATTAATATTTATAATATTTATACATTAAATATAATTTTAATTCAATTATATATCCTGGTCATAAAAAATGATCGATTCCATTTCATGGAGACTGCAGTTTGTACGTATGCATGAATGACGTTTTCATTTATAAAATGGGTAGAAATGAAATAAATTTGATAATATTTTAATTTTATAGAATAATAAATATGTTATATATTTCATATTTATTCATTAATTCTATCCTTATATAAATCCTTGTATGGTAGAGGAGACAAATGAGTCACATCACTTCGTATTGGTGGCATTCCACACATAAGGACAAGCTACGCTATCAATTTCCAATGGATTGATAGGGTAAGAAGGTAAGTGAAATTTTTCCTTTAAAAAACTATAACTATGTCATAAATATCATATTTATTTATTTATTCCATCGTTATAACCATCCATATGATCATGTGATGAAAAGTGAAATGCATGGCTTCGTGGAGGTGGTAGTTCACACGTACACATGAACAATGATTTCATTTCCCATAAGATTGGAAATGATATGAAAAATGGGTTTGAAATAATCAAAAACAATTAATTTAATTTAAGATAATTATTTTATTATTTTATGATTTTTAAAGAAAATTTTAATGTGGTATATGAATAAATGAATATGAAATACTCGGTTAAGAGTTATACACTTTCTTTGGAAAACCTCCTTTAACTTGCACCTTAAGACTTCTAGGTTTGGTATTTTATTGAGACTAGTACCTCTAAGACATGGAGATAGATTTTTTGGAGATATTTTTTAGGAATTTTCCCAACAATATTTCTCAAAAGGTGTGAGGAATGGAGGATAGGAGGTTCCCTTTTATAAGTGAGGGGAGCGACACACTTGTAATTATCCAATGTTTTAAAATAATATTAAGTCACATTCATGGTAAAGTGGAACTTAAAAAAATAATATTAGAATATAAGGTGATAAGGATTGAAATAAAATTATTCAATAATAATAAATGTTATATTTTTCAGTTTTATCACTTATTTTTTACTTTAATTAACCAAAATTACCCTTTTACAATGGTGATGCATTTTTTTCATTGGTTACTATTCATAATGGCCAAAAACTGAAATTGAGATCACAAATAAATTTGAAACATCAAATTCCAAATATGGAATATATTTTTTAAGATTAAATTTTTATAAGTAGTAGAAATTATTTTTAACATAAGTGTTCAAAACACAATGAATAATAGTTTACAGAAAAAAACATTTAGGAAAAAAATGAACTTATACCAAAAATATATATATAATTCCAATTACTATGGAATTATTTATATTATTTATAAAAACATTGATCATATTATACTTTAAAAAAAATCAAAAATATAATTATACTTTTAAATTACCTAAATTAATGAAAAAACAATAGTTTTACAAAAATTATTATTTTTTCACTATTCACTTGAAAATAAATATTTTCATAAAAATCATAAAAATTCATCAAAAGAATATTATGACATGATTATTTCAAAAAATTAAAATAAAATATCTTGCATTTTTAGAAACTAAATATATTATCTATGCACAAAATGCAGTAAAATCCATTTTTTAAGAAACTATATTTTTAAGGAATAAAATGACTTTATTCTCATTACTCTCTTAATAACAACAAATTTATGAGTTTCAATTAATTAAATTTTATATATAATGTAAATATTTTATTATAATCATTTATCAATAGTGATAAATTTAATCTATTAAGATAAAAGTAACATGGCGTACATAAATCAGTTTTTTAAAAAACAACTCTTTTAACGTCGAAATATTTGATCTTAATTTCTAAACAATTGATAATAAATGCATAATTCATTATTAATTTTATTAAGGAAAAATTTATATTTATATTTCATAATATGTATATTCCTACTCATAGCCACCAAACCAATGGCTAGGTCATAATATTCATAATTAAATTATAATACTTCTTTAGTATATCATTATTCGTTTAAGATCAATGTTGTGTATACCACATGCTATTGAATATATTATTTAAAGAAAATAAATTCACAAATCATAGGGTGTTACATTTTATCCCACTTAAATAAATTTAATCCTCCCAATTTTATCTTGTGTCCAATAAAAAGGTTTCAAAGAATTTTTTAAGATTAATTCCATGGAGTGAAAGATAAAACATATGTTCGTGAAAGGATAATCGTGTTTAATATTTCCAAAATATGTTATTTGAAAAATCCCATAGTAAAAAATGGATAGTAAAACATCATTTTGAAAATAGGAGAAGTGAAATATAAAGGTCACCAGGAATAACACAAAATCAGGTTCCCATATAAAGATCACAGTAATGGGAAGTGAAAATATAAACATGTAAAAGAAAAAAACATCCAAGGAATAATATAGAGTGATAGAGAACATTATCATGAGAAAGTTAATTACCAAAAAATCATAAATTAGTAAGAGATCAATAAGACCAAAAATTCATTACAAATAAAGATAAAAAAGACAAAAAAATATTTTAATATTTTTTTCCTAGAGTTAATGGGTTATTTTACTATAAATATAGAGAACACAATAAAATATACTTACCAAATTTATTTCCATTTAATAATCACAATTTAATCCATTGGTTTTTATTTGACTAATTTCCACTTATATATCATATCTTACTCCAAGAAATGAATATTCAAGATTAATTTTTTTATGTTTGAAGCACTAAAATTAACTTCTAATAGATCACATGATTCATAAAAGGATAATAAGTTATTAATATTATATTAAGACATTAACCAAAACCAAAATTCATAGAATGAGGTATGATAACATACAAATGAAGAAACACTATATTAAACTATAATTCCTCAACAATAACAACCAAATTGAAACATTAAACATTCCATAAATAACTAATCTTAAAACTCTCTAAAATATTCATGACCATGTTCAAAACCAAAAAATTAAAAATATTTGATCACATATTCTTCCAAGATAAAATTAACATTTATCTTCAAATAACATCAATCACTCTTAAATTCACATACCAAAAATATATATTCCCAAATAATATAATCTCGAAAATATTATAATATTTTCCACAAATTCTTGAATCACCATAAAGCCATAATAAATTCATATATGCTCCCAAAAGATATTTCACAATTTATTCCTCAAATAAACTCCCATGTTATCCAAAAAAAATATTTATATTTCCCTTAATCATATAATCTTATCAATATAGTGAACATCTTTAGAAATAACTTTAATAACTTAGTCACCAAATCACATTTTGGTCCCATGGTTATATATACAAAAAATCATATGTTCCCAACATTTAATAACCCTTTTATCCTCATTAAAAATAATTACCTAAACATAAAATATAAATTTAACACCAATGGTTATCAATACTTTTCAATTTATTTCCACAAAATATAAAATTATTCTTCCTCCGAAAACTATTTTACTACAATACAATTTAAACATTAGAATTAAATATACCTTAAATTTGTATCAAAACTCAATACATTTCACCCAAAATAATAGAATCACATAAAACCTCAAAAGGGATATCTATATTGTTAAAATTATAATAAAAATTAGACTTATTAACCAATTAAGGTATCTAAATCTTTCAAAATATCTTCATATGAATCATCCCAACCTCTAATGTTATCTAAACCTTTATTTTGATACCAACTATAATAGTCTATACATTAATCAACCAAAAATTTTATGATTTATAATAATGGTTTCACTTTATTGCATTTATAAAACCCTTTCAGTTTATAGTTTTATATAATTATGAAAAACATTACATATCAAAGTAGTAATTTCCACACAGTGTCCATTTTTCCTACAAAATAAGTGTTTTTATAAATACACACTTGCTTTGTTCAAGGTAACTGTCATAATTATAACATTTACTTTATTAAAATATATAATATCCTTAATCATTGTGAAAAACATTTGAAAATATAGTATTAGAAAAATAATCTTGGTAAGGTATATAAAATAAAATAAACTCATTGTTCTATTTGTAAACCTGCAAAATTAAAAAGATAATTGTCCTTTTCCATAATAAAAATTTTAGCTCAAATAATTTTTTACTTTTACATGTAAAAATAAGTAATTTCTCAATCGGTTTCATATAAAATTTCATATGAAATCATAAAGGTAAAATCATAAACATATGGTATTCCATGAAAACATGAATACTCATTTATACCTTTCCTCAAAAAAACAATCCCTTATCATTTTTAAAAAAACATAGACTTTAATTAAAAACATAATCTTATTTTACTACAATTTTAAATTAAAAGATTTACTTTAAAAATCATTAAAATCATATCATTTATGTAACTTGGGACATTATCCCTATATTCACCCTTATATAACCCACACAATGAAATCCCTTAACTGAATAATTCCTATATCTCTTAGGAGTAACCTATCACTAGTAAACTCAATCAATTTAACCTATGGATCATATTTTAATTTTATAAAATCATAAATATGTTATATATGTCAAATTTATTCATTATATTCATCCTTAGGACAAATATTTTAATACAGATATTAAAAATGAATTAAATTTCTTCATAGAGGTGGTATTCAACCCATGCGCATGAGTGGCGATATAAATTTCCAACATACAGAAAGGCTAAGAAGGTAAGGAATATATTATCTTTAAATAATCATAATTATATCATAAATATAATATATATCTATTTTCATCACTATAAACATCCATATGATCCAGTAATGGAAAACAAAACACTTCAATTTGTGGAGGTAGTAGTCCACAGGTACGCATGAACTATATTTTCATTTCTCATGAGTTGTAAAAATATATTAAAAATGGTGGTAAAATAAAAATAACTACATTTTATTATATTCAATATATTAATGATATTATTTTTTCATGGTTAAAAATTATTTTAAGGATGTTAAATAATAAATAATCATGAAACCCTATGTTAAGAGTTATACCTCTTCTTTTGGAAACTGCCTTTGACTTACACCTTAAGCCTTCTAGGTTTGGTATTTTGTTGAGATTAAGACCTATAGAATGTGGGAATGTATTTTAGGGAGATATTTAATTAGGTATTGGTCAAACTGGTTTTTTGAAAATGTGTGAGGAATGTATGAGATGAGGTGTCCTTTTATAAGTGAGGGGAGTGATACACTTGTAATTATTCAAAGTTTTAAAATAATATTAAGTCACTCTCATGGTCAAGTGGAAATTAAAAAAATAAAATTAAAATATAATGTATTTATTTTATAAATCCCATTATAAAATATTAATTAAGATAATATTTTCTTCCTGATCACATTATTTTTACCTTAATTAACCTGATTTACCATTTTACTATGGTGACAAATGTTTACCATGGTTACTATTCATAATGACCAAAAAATGAATTTGAACACATTACTAAAATTTAAAATAATAATAAAAAATATGGGATAATTTTTTCAATATTTAATTTTTAAAATTGGTATAAAATAATTTTAATATAATTTAAGAAAACGCAATAAAAACGGGTTTTAGGAAATTGCATTTTTAAGCCTAAAAATGAAATTATACGAAAATAAAATATAATTTCAATTAATATGGAATTATTTTGATTATTTTTATTCATATAGATTTTATTTTACTTTAAAACCTAATCTAAAACATAATGGTACATTTAAATTACATGATTTAATAAAAAATTATTGTTTTTCCAAAGTCTACATTTTTTACAATTCATTCAAAAATCAATAATTTCAGGAAAAATCTCAAAAACAATCCTATTAATATTATGAAATTTTTATTTAAAAATTTATGTCTATTTTTCGAATTCATTTTCTAAAATTATCAATAATTAATAATAATATCCACACAAAATGTTATAAAACCCATTTTTTTAAAATGTATTTTTATACATAAAATAGATTTATTCTCATTATATTTATGATAACCATAAGTATATGAATGTAAATTCATTAAATTGGATATATAATCTACTTATGTCATTATAACTGTTTTTTAATAGTGATAATTTAATCTATTAAGATAAAACTACATTGCATGTATAAATCGGTTTTATGAAGAAAAAAACTATTTTACCTTCATTATATTTTATCTTCATTTCCAACAAATTTATAATAAATGAATGATTTATTATTCATTAAATAAATTAAAAACTTTATACATATATTTCATAATATGTTTATTCTTATTCATACCCCCAAACAAATGGGTAATTAATTATAGTCATAATAAAATAATAATATTTTTATAGTATATCATGCTTTGTTTAACCTTAATGTTGTGTATATCACATGCTATTGAAATATTATTTAGGGAAATTAAATTTTATAATCTCAAGGTGTTACATGTGTCCCTAAAAGATCAATATAATGTTGTATTCACATTAAACATTGGGACATTTTCATATCGAATAATGCCATTTAGACTACGTGGTGCTCTTACTACCTTTCAATGATGTATAATAGACATTTTCACACACATGATTGAAAGGATTTTGGGGGGTTTTATAGATGATTTTTATATTTTTTTAAGAACATTTGATAACCATTTATAAAATATAGAACTATTTTTGAATGGTTTTTAATATACCAACTTGCTTATAACTAGGGAAAATTCAATTTTATGGTCACTAAGGGCATTGTACATGGTTGTAAGGTCATAAAGAAAGGAAAATAGGTGGAAAATACTTAGATAAAAGTGATTAAAAATATATCCCATCCTAAAATTATCATGGATGTTAGAATTTTTTTATGTCATGTTCGATTCAACCAGATATATATTAAGAATTTTTCAAGGATCACCATACATGTTTGTTATCTTTTTCGAAAGGATGTATCCTTTTTTTATGAAGAATGTTTTGAATCATTCATCCTACTGAATTAAAATCTGACCTCCTCATTCATCATCATGGTATCATATTGGAAACTCACTTTTGAATTATTTTGTGATTCAAATGATCATTTTTAGGGTTTATTTTGGGGTAGAGGAAGTAAAAGATACTTTGATTGGTGTATTATGCTAGTAAATTCATAGATGATTCCTAAAGTTATTACACAAAAACCAAGAAAGATTTATTAGTGGTTATTTTTTACTTATAAAAGTTTAGTTAGTACTTTATTAGATTTAAAGCCATAATTTTTACTAACATTGATGCCCTAAAGTATTTTTTGTTAAATAATGATATTAAAACAATACTAATGAGATGGATCCTTTTATTATAATAATTTGAATTAGAAATTAAAGATAAGTATGTAACTAATAATTTATTGGTTTATCATCCATATAGGTTTCCCAATACCCTAAATTATGACACAAGTGAGATTAATTAACTTTTCCCTGATGAAAATTTCATATAATATTAATAAATAAAACTTCCTAATATGAATAATTTACTAATTTCCTTAATATAGGGGTGATTCCTAAGTATATTACACACAATAAGAGAAAGAAATTCATTTCTTATTTGAATTACTATTTTTTGATAACCCACTTCTCTTTAGAAGATGTTAAGATAGAATTTCAAGGAGATGTTTCCCTATAGAGGAAATGTTACCCATCCTATAGAGAAAACATTAATTACCTTGTGGAGGACACCATGGGGGATAAAAACTACCCATAAAGTGCTTCGATATGGGTTTTATTGGCCCATACTTTTTAAAGATGCTAGAATCCTTATTGTTAGTTGTCAAAAAGTCCAATGAAATGGAAGTGTGGGTATAATATAGGAGTTTCCCCAAAAATTAATTCTAGAAGAATAGATTTTTTGTCTATGAGGGTACTATTTTATGGGACCTTTCCTATCTTTCCAAAGAAATTAATATATTTTAGTGGTTTTTTACTATGTATATAAATGGTTTGAGTGTATGGCTCTCCCAAATAATAAATAACATAGTATAGTGAATTTCAACAAAAATAACATCATTTCTAGATTTAGGGTACCCAAATCCATTATTACTAACAATGGTAAACACTTTAAGAACATTAAATTCAAAGACTTAATGGAAAAATATGAGAGTGTCTATAAAATTGCTACTAATTACCACCCTTAATATAGTGTAAAATATTAGGGTTAAAATAATAAATTAAAATAGATTTTGGATAAATTTTTCAGTAGATCGAGGAAATATTTGTCCGTAAATTTAGATGAGGCATTGGGGGCCTATTGGAATAATTTTAAATCATCCATAAAGATTTATCCTTATATTATTATCTTTTTAGAATAATGAAATATACCTATAGAGAATAAACACAAGTTCTTTTAGGCAGTTAAATCAGTGAGTTTTGATTTCAAATATACTGGTGATGGAATTTTTTTAAAACTAAGTGAGTTAGATGAGATTATATGGAAATATTATGAGAACTATAGGTTAAAAAAAAGAACAAAATCATTTAACAGCTCAATATTTCAAAATATAAACTTTAAGGTAGGTCATAATGTTTTGTTATTAAATTATAGTTTGAAACATTTTCTAAGTAAACTCAAATCCAAATGTTGTGGATATTTCACTATCTATAGAGATATGGTTGATGGTGTTATGGAGATAGTATGAGAAGAGAATATTACTTTTTTAGTTAATGGGTAGGAAGTTAAGCATTACTTTAAAGGTAATCCAAATGGCTTTATTGTTATCTCTATGCTAAATGATTGATCATTCACGAATTCTAACTAACAACTTAAAATTCAAAACCTCATGGGAGTAAACCCAAGTTCATCTTTTTGTTTTACTTTTATTAAATAAAAATAAGTACAATATTTTAATAATTATTCCTTATTGATTATCCTAATTTTCTAAGGATCTGGCCTTTCATCTTGGAATCAACTTAAATTCTACCCTAGTAGATCAGTGTGGAACCAAGTATCCCTCAGAAATACAGAGGTATGATTGATCGTAACAAAAAAAATAAACTAACTCTGTTATGGGATAATCATCCACATGAATATTCGATCGAAAACATGATGAGTGTGAGATGACTTTAAAGATGAGTTATTATTGTGGTCTTAATCAATTTCATAAAGGCAAGACTGATAGAAAAAAGGTATTCAATATGCCACAATAATGAGATGTATACTGGAACTACCTGGACCACTTTCCCTTTAAACATAACCTATAGTTTTCACTGTTTCAATATTTAACTATTATAATCTAATGCTAAATTTTTTATCTTATAGGTATCACTAAATGACCAACTAGGACGGATATTACATAAAATAAAATAGACAAGGTTTCAATTGATAGGATATAATTGGGCAAAGATTCTTATAAGGGGATTTTTTTTTATTTTAATTCTGTAATTTTTTCATCTCATTTAATTATTATTTAAAATTTTTATCCAAATTTCTTTATGATTGAAATTATGAAAGAGTGTGTGAAATTTTATAAAGACATCCCACTGTATGAAACTAATTTTGGGGAAATTTCATTAACTATTATAAGTTGATTGAACTTGGAATATAAGACAAAATGTTTTCATTTTTCATAATCACTATATAAATATTCTAATTTCTAAAATGTGTTGAAATTAATTATTTACTGGCCTAAATAAAAAATAATTTTCAATTTAAAATCTACTTTTTTGAAAACTATTTGAGTTATGGAAACTTTTTATTTTGAACTGACCTGTATCCCTTAAACATATTCTTGAACTTCTCAATTAAAAATTTCATTGAAATAAACTTATTTTATATGTTTCTCTCACATTATATTTATCATTGGGGACAATTTTGGTATTTAAATATGGGGGAATATTCTTCACTAATTTCTTATTTTAATTCATTTGGAATATATCGATATTCCATTAAAAAATTCCTTTTTTTCTTTTTTTTAAGTATAAATTTTAATTTTTGGTGGATGTAAATTTCACTTTAATTTAATGACTATTTTCTACTTTTATTGATTAATCCTTTTTATTTACCCATGTATTCTATATAGTAACATCATTTACATTTATATCTTTAAAATTATTGCTTGTGTTGAAATTTTTGGAAGTAATATTTATAAAATTAATTTTATCTAAATTTCTTTATTATATTTTAAACTCATAAACCTTAAATTTAGATGGGCCATGAAATAAAATCTGAATCCAGGTTAATATTTTTTATTAAATAAGCTAAAATCTATAGATGGTTTAATTATTGATTATTTTAAATTATTAAACTTACCCACTCTTTCAGTTATTTCTATTTATTATGTGTTAATTATGTAAGTCTATCCAGTGGGAGAAAAAGAGAAGTTTGGAAGTTCAATTAAAAATATGGTGAATTTTATTTAAATATTTTCAATGTTTTCAAAATCTTTCAATTTTATAAATACAAAACCTAACTGTGGCTAAAAAATTTCTTTCAAGTAAATAAATCAACCATTTTTTCTTAAGAAAATCCATGAGGGAAACATCTTTGAAAAGGTTCAGTTTGTGGGAATTATGGATATTTCATTTTTAGGATAAATTTACTTCTATTGAATTTGATAAATTAATTTCTAGACCATAATAAAGACGTTAAGTCTCGAATAACTTGATGTGGCATCATTTTGACCACACGTTTTCAATATCACTTACATGTAAATTTAAATTATTTGATGACAAAAATGTGCTTAATTGATTATAATTTGGATTCTCATAAATATTTTGTGGTATTTGTAATTTTTATAATGTTTTCACAAAAATGTGGATTTTGGGTGTGAAATTGATCAATTTTTCTTGATTTAATTTTCATATATTTTAAGAATAAACTATTGGGTTGATTTTGTTGAATTTCAATTCAAATATTAATTTTTGGAAGTTTAAAAGTGTGTTGGATTTATGGATAATTATTTCATTATTATAATTTTATTATTTTGAAGATAATTTGGGGAATACTTTTTACAAATATAACTTTTAATACTGAAATTTATTTATTTTAATCTGTAATTTTATTGATTGGTTTTAATTTCAAATGTTTAATTCTCACTTAGTACCATATTTCATGGGGTGCATCAACCAACCAATTGACCGTAAGGTAAATCAGATACATTTCCACCCATACACATCGTGAAGCAAACACGGTTGCGGATGGCCTTGCCAACAAAGGAGTCAACCAAGCCATGACATGGAGTCATTCTATACCAGTTGATCTTCTTCCCCATTTCGTTAGATATTGTAATAAGATACCATCTTTCCATTTCATGTAACCTTTCTCTCTCTTTTCTTTCTCAATAAAATTTTCTCTAGACCTTCAAAAAATTGACTGTAAGGTAAATAACTAACCTAACATGTCAACCTATCATGATAACCTATGATAAAGCCCTAGTATTTTTGTTCCTAATATATTAGGCCTTGTTTCCACATCCTACTTTAAGTTCCTGGGTTGATCCATGCTTGGGAAAAGTCTTTTAACCTTTAAGTAGATTTTGGAGGATTTATGTTATTTTTGTTTCAAAAAAGGATCCACTGTTGTTGTGGTGAAATATGTAGTGGTTCCTTGTATACGTATATCTAAAATGGACAAGGGGCATGGTTGGGTGTGGGAATGGTCATCAGCATGGAGCACTAGGAAAACACATGTGGGTCACATTAATAGCAGCCTCAGCATGCCTATGGTAGAGTCTATGGTGAGGGAAAACAGATTGGGTTTTATCAAAACATCATAGGCACTCACCATGTTTCTCGGTGTGTTCAAGAACACAAAATTCATGGTGGACTTCATGGTGGTAGTCATTTATATCCTAAAATGGCCAAAACCACCTTCCTTCTTCATGGATCTAAATAATTTCAATGGTTAAATGCATGAATCTTAAAATTATGGTCTTGAAATTTTTTTTAAGTTGATTATTCTCTCTATTAATTGATTTATACTCCTCTCCCTAATCATACCTTCAAATGAGGCTAGTTTTAGATTATTATTTTTTGGAAAATTAGGGAAAGTATTTGAATAATCATTATTATTAAAGTTACGGACTTGGGAGATTCATTCTCTTTGACTTTCATTGATCAAACTTATTGAATAATTATTACTTGGGAGATTGATACCTATTCTTGATGAACCAGAATTGTGAGAGCCTTATATCTCTTCCCTTATTATTTTCCAAGTGTGATGAAGTTGCTTCTCCCTTCAACCAGACTTAAAGATAGTGTTTTCCAATATTTTAAATTGGGTAATGTTATTTTTACCCGTGGAATGATTCCTTATTGAGTCTTATTATGGGAACTTTTTGATGCCTTATTGGAATCTATTCTTGGATTTCTTGGCATGAAAACTTATTCTGGTTATAGGGTGAACAATGTTAGGGTGACTATTCTCATGAATAACCTTGACATTGATGTCAATACACTTGATATAGGAAGTTACTTACCATGTAGAGGTCATATATATGTTTGTTAGCATGATATGAAATGTTTTTTTCATCTGATTTAGACCATTCTTGATTTTTAATGCATGTGTCTATGTGTGGACAGTTAAACCATGTTTTATGTTTGATCACATGTGTGTGTGTACATAGCCCATGAGACCCATGTTTGATTTTGATCATATGTATGTTTGGTTACTATTTATCACTCTTGATATTCTATGTTGTTCATATTTATATTATAAAACTATTTTCATGTGATGTATCTGGAATGTATTGTGTTGTTGTTTTCTTATGCATGGTAACAATGTGATAGGTGGACCCATCATGGATAGATGGCCCTAGAGGGGGAAGGTGTATAGATGCTGCACATGACATGATGATATGAATGAGTTAGATGATGGGGCATGATGCACTTGTGGCCTAACCTTGGGGCATAATGGTATCATGTTATCCGACTAGAGAGGAAATAGTGTGGAATGATAGTCTTTAGTGACCTAACATGAGATAGAGTGTTGGGATATGATGACTTTGTGGCCTCACTCAGGGTAGTTTTGGGATATAATGGCCTTATAACCAAATCTATGAGAGAGAGAGGGGTCATGATGGCCTTCTGTACTGACCTAAGACTCCACATCCTTCTAGTGGTTATTGGATATGCATGGTGACCTGGTGATTAACTCTAGATCACGAATTCTGTTATGACTATTTTTTGAAATGGATCTAATGTTGGTACAGTCAGGGTTTTTGGAAGCTTCGTTAGAGAATGGACACTCACTGAATTATTGTATAATGTTTTCTTGAATATTTATATATTATCATGTCATACACTCTTAAGCATGTTCACTCTTTTTAAGGATTCATTGGTAGTTTCCTACTTGGTTTTATTACTCACACCCTATGCATAAATATCGATGTGTGTAAATACTTCATGATCAAGGATATAGGAAAGAGAAATTCCCCAAAAATATGGTTCTAGGATATGGATTATAGTTATTAGATTCGGTATCAGGATGGACTATGGAGTGATGTCATAGTGTTTTTCTTACATATCTATCTTGCTCACACTCTTGTTTGACTTACCACTTTGGGGGTCCTTATTTTTTATTTTGTACGACTTTATATAATTTCCGTGCCATTTGTTATAGAATTGTTTATTTGTTCTTAAATATTATTATTTGTACTTTTCATTATTGATACTAAGGGTATAGTCTCCCCACTAATGGTAATCAAACCCTCACTGGTAGTTGGAAACCTCTTGCGTATGAAGAGGCATACATGATGCCATATGACACTCTCAATCAAACCTGGTGATTCAGGTCAGGGTGTTTCAAAGTGGTATCAAAGGAGGTTTTCCATATTTTATTCTTATTTACTATGTTTTAGTGAAAGGTATAAAGAAGATAGGTTTTGTGGGACTAAAGCATGGTATTTTCATTTGTTCCCGACCAACACATGTGTAATAGACCTATGAATTACCATTTTTAGGATTGATGTTATAGTTATGGTTTTATAGTTTCATGTTGATAATGATTATATTGTGTTGTTATAGTTTTTTGGGATTTTTGGTGCATTCAGGCATCTTGAGTAGTAATAGAGAATTAGATGTCATATATATGCATGTTGAGTGGTGTATGTTAGTTCTTAAATTAAATTCTTTGATAATATATCCATTTCCCTTCTTTTTTGATATAATTGTGTTGGTATTTATTTTTATTTTTATTTTTAAACTTCATAATGCTTGTTAATATATATATGACTATGACAAATTTCCATGAACAAGGAACTATGCTTGTGCCTTAAGTAGTGCTTGGATGGTTCTGTTTTCTTATTATTGATAGCCTCCTAGGATATTATTTTTGAAATCCCTTGTGTATGAAAATGAACTAGTTAGGTTGTTATCTAAGTAATATTTTATAGTTGTTCTAATAAATTGTTGGCATTTTAGACAATATCTAATCAACATAATCTTATGGGACCACCTAGAGAAGTAGTCTAGGACACTCCCACAAGGGAGGAAGTTCTAGTTATACCACTATTTATAAATGATAATGTAACTAAGGATGCATTGGAACCCACTCTAGTGGTTCAGTAAGAATGGGTACTTCATCATGGAGTCTTCCTCTTAGTGAATGTTCATGGTGGAAGAGTTTCCAAGACTATGGTCAACTATGGTCATGAATTTAAGCTCAATCATTCTCCATCCTTATAGGGAACCATACTACTTTGAGATGATGAGGATTAGATTGATGTAATTGAAGGGATATTTGATCCATTGTAGACTCTATAGGACTATCAAGTAGATTTTTCAACCTTCATGCTTCAAGGGGACACTAGGAGGTAGTAGACTGTTATGAACCAGGAAGAAAGATCTGAAGGTCTGACTAGATGACCATTAAAGACCATTTCTATGTTTTTGTCTCTTGATATACCCTTATGGATAAAATTAGATCATATTTAGAGATTTACAGGATGTACTATAGTAGTTTCTAGATATGGAAATTTGTGGGTCTTCATGATCTTAGGATGAATAGAATCAATGTGATTATTAGCATGGACATGATAACTAGTTATCGGGAGCACATAGAATACCATAGGATATGTTTATTATTTACTATGCCCAAGGGGGAGAAGGTTGTTTGATAGTTTTATGGGATTTTGGTGTAGGTTGAGTGGTACTAGACTAGAGTCAGGTTAGATATATTACGCCTTAGTAGTAGGTTCGGCTATTACATTGGATCCAATAATAGCCTCTTCATTTCCTATAGCGGTGGACTTGTATTAGGATATCTTACAGTATGGATTCTTAGGTCTCCATATTATTGGATAATTGAATTTGAGGTCTGACTCATGTTATGCGTGCAATATATATGGATCCCCCCATATCGTATTGTGACAATTAATTTGATGGAACTCAATGTAAAACTCTAGGATTTGTAGAAGAATGGTTTTCTCAAACTGATCACATGACCTTGTATTTCTCGAGTATTTTTTGAAAAGAAGTTGGATGGTATAATTTTATATATTTTTAGATTACATGAAGCTAATCCAAGTAACTATGAAGAATCTATACCTATTATTAAGGATCGATGACTCATTTGACCAACATTGGGTGATCAATGGTTCTTTAAGATTGACTTATGGTCAAGATACCACCAACTTCTGGTCAGAGAGGGGGTATCCCTAATATTTCATTTAGGAGTATGTATGGACTATATGAGAATATTTTCATGGATTTTGGGTTGAAAATTTCACCAGCAGTTTTCATAGATCTCATGAATGGGATATTCCATCTATATCTTGACTCTTCATTGTCATTTTTGATGACAATATCCTCATATACTCATAGACTAAATATATACATGTTTATCACCTTGATATTATTCTATGAAAACCTAAATAAGGTATCTTTTATACCGAACTCTTGAAGTTTCTCTATTTGATTTAGAAGGTATGGTTCCTTGGGCATGTGATCTATGAGGTGGGAATTTTTTAGACTCAGAGAAGGTTAAGGTAGTGATATCTTGGGCATTACTGGGGAATGATTTTGAGATCAGGAAAATTATTGGTTTAGCTGGGTACTATATACTATACATATGTGACTTATCTCATTTGTAAACACCTATGACTGGGATTATAAAAAAGGTAGTGAAGTTTTAGTGGGAGGATCTTTGTGAATAGTTCTTCCTAGAGTTAAAGGGAAGATTGATAACAGACCTGGTTCTTAAATAGATAGAGCATGGGATTAGATATATATTTTATTACGATTCCCCAAGTGTTTTTTTTGGATTAGTTCTAATTCATAGGGACTAGGTAGTAGTATATAGGTCACGTTAGCTATAACTTCATGAGCAGAACTGCCCAATGCATAAATTGGAGTTGGTAGTTATGGTCTATGATCAAATTTGTTAGTGACATAATCTCTTTATTGAGAGTCTTGTTATCTATAAAGACCACAAGGGCCTTCGATATATCTTATCTCAACAAGTAGATTCATTGGGTGAAATATCTATATACGTGTGACTTTAAGATGGCCAATTCTCCAAGAAAGAGTTATATCAGTGAAAATTATCTTAGCATGAAAATATCAGAGATACATGAGCTTGTAGAGAGGCCTTTATAGGAGGAGTGGTGTCTTATGAGTTTGTTGGTTGAGTGAATTATAGATGCATAAGAGGACTATGGAGTTATGACTTTTCTTCCTTTGGTTATAATTACTCTATTAGTGTAATGGGTGAAGAGTCTCCAAGAGTTCAATCGTGAGAGTGTGGTGATGCAAGAACGATTGGAATGTAGTGACACAGTTCTAGAATGGTCATTACATGATTACAAAATGATCTATATTCATGGTAGGGTAGTTGTAATAGCTTTATTTAGGGATCTAATCATGTGATACTATCATGCTTCAAAGTGAGCAGTGCATCCAGGGTTGATTAAGTTGTACCATGACATCTAACATCAGTTTTGGTGGCCAGGTATAAAGAGAGACATCATTGATTTTAATTCATGATGTCTTTCCTTCCATAGGGAAAAGTTTGAGCATCATTGTCTTGGTGATTTACTTCATCCTTTTCAGGTTCCATTGAGGAAGTGGTAAGATGTGATATAGACTTCATGATGGGGCTACCCAAGTCCCTGAGGAGTCATGATTTCATTTGGGTAAGAATTGATTGGTCAACAAAAGTAGCACATTTCTTATTAGTCTGAGAGACTCACTCTATTGATGAGTTGTTAAAGTTGTAATCCTAAGAGATTATATGACTATATGGACTACCTCAAAGTATCATATCCTAATAATATTTGAATTTTAAATCATGGTTTTGGAAAGACATACAGAAGGATTTGGGGAATCACTTGAAGCTGAGAATGGCATACCATCCATAGACCAATGGAAATTCAGAGATAATGATTCACATCTTTGAGGATATGATTTTTGAATACATCCTAGACATTAGTGGAGCATAGTATAAACACATATCCTTATTATAGTTTACATACAACAATAGTTTACATGCTTCAAATCAAATGGAACCTTTTAAAAATCTCTATGGATGGTCATGCGGCTCACTGTTGTGTTGGAACAAGGTGAGTGAGGTAGCAGTTATTGGGATGAGTATGGTGAAGGAGACCTCAGAGAGTGTTTGGTTGATTTGGAAGTGGTTGGTTACTTCTCAAAGTAGGAAATGATCATATGTCGACTGGAGGAGGCAACCTTTGGATTTTTCTATTAGTGGTTGAGTTTTCTTATATGTTTCATCTTGGTTGGGGAATTTTCATTTATGGAAGTTAGGGAAGTTTGAACAGTATTTTCTAAGACCATTGGAGATCATGGAATTTATTATAGCAGGGGATTACCAACTATGCCTTCCTTCAAGATATTGAGTTTTGCATAATGTGTTCCAAATTTCTCATCTTCATAGGTGTATGTTTAATCTTATGCATGTGATTAAATGTGAGGATTATCAGTTTGAAGCATATGAATATTTTATGGAGCACCCAGTGTAGATTGTAGACCATAGTGAGAAGGTGTTGCAAGGGAATATGATTCCACTTATTTGAGTCTTTTAGTAGCATGGACAGATCATGTAGGAGACATGGGAATATGAGTCTGGTGTTCAAGCTCAGTGGACTAAGTTATTTGAGCAGGACCACTATAGATGCTTCTCGGATATGGGAATCCCTACAGGGGGTAGATTTTAATGCCTTGGAATTTTTTTCCCTAATATGTAAATTCTTTTTTCCACCTTCTCCTCCAATTTTCTAGGTTGATTCATTCATGGGGAAAGTCATGTGAAATTTGAGTATATTTTTGAGGTTTTTGGATATTTTTTGTTTAAAAAAATCTACAAAAAGGTTGTGGTGAAACTCATGGTGGTCCCTAGTGTAATCCTATGTAAAAAAGACAAGGGGATATGTTCGAGGACAGGAATGCCTATGGGCATGGATCGCAGGGGAAGAACCTACAGGACACAATCATAGAAACCTCACCATACCCATGGTGATGGTCATGGTGAGGGGAAAACGACTGGGATTTAAAAAAACATGGTGATCACTCATCCTGTTACTCAGTTTGTTCAAGATCACAATGGTCTTGGTGGAGATCATGGTGGTAGTCGGATGGATTCTGAAATGGCCAAAACCTTCTTCATTCATTATATATCTCATGTGCTTAAAAGGTAAAACATTTTCATCTTAAATTAGGGTTCTTTAATGTTGTTTAATTTGATTATTCTTTCTATTAATTGATCATGCTACTATCGTTGATCATTCCTTTGAATGAGATGAGTTTCATATTAATTTTCGGGTGATTTAGGGAAGGTTTTTGGAAAAACATTATTATTGAATATATATCCTTGGTAGATTCATTCTCCTTGAATTTCCTTTCTTAACCATATTGGAAGATAATACATTATGAGATAGAGACTTATTCTTGATAAACCAGATTCATGAGAACATTTCAGCACTTCTCTTATCATTTTCCAAGAGTAAAAAATTTTATTCTTCCTTCCACCAGACTTGAAAATTTACATTTTCTATATTTTTCATTGGGTAAGTATTAGTTAAACCCTTTGCATGATTCTTTATTAATTATCATTATAGAAAATTTTTATGCCTTGTTGTAATTGTCCTGAATGGAATAAATGGCCTGAAGGAATTCTTTTTTATTGATTTTTGGTAACCCCCCTTTCAAGGGATGAGGGTGAACCCTTAAAAGGCCTTTAGTCTTAGAGATTACATTTCTTATAGGCTTGGAGACATTACATGACCCATATGACTAGTTGAAACTGCCCCTCCCCAACATCTGCATCGTGATCAACTATCTATTTTTGCATGGTTGTTTGGCTAGTTGTCATGTGCAGAGATGCACAGGCCCGATACCAGTGGCAATTACATACCCTCTCATTCTTCCAAATATGTTAGCCCATCTTTGGTGAATGTGTCCTGCTCTTGAATCCTTCTCTGGAGCTGGTTCCTTGTAGAATCTTTCTGGGAATCTGCATATCAAGTGGCCCTAAAGGCCTTGAGGTTGCTTGAAGGCCTTGACGTGGCTTGAATGCCTTAAAGGTGGCTCGAAATCCTTACTTACCAAAATTCCTGGGTGGACCAAAGGACTTAAGGACTCCAAGTCCAAACTAGTGGCCCAAGGTTAATAGTTCCAGCTACTACAGTACCGAATAGTTCCTGCTACAGTAACTACTACAATACTGCAAAGTACTGCTATAGTTTCTTCTATAGTTCTACAAAAGTACTCTATAATTATGCCTCTTCCTGGTTTTGAACCTAGGTCTCATAGATGCACTTATAGATACCTCACCAATTAGGTTAACGCTCATCTGAAAAACGTGTGTAATGTTAACACTCAACTCCCACTGGGGTGCCCGCCATGCCCAGAGCTCGCCGCACATTCTCCAGCTAGGAAAATGGATTTGAATCACCCTGTGCATAATATGCGTAGTGTTAGAGTCTGGAGGGACTCGATCCTGGGCCAGTTTTTATTATAATTTATTATAGGAGTTCTTGGCATGAAAACTTATTCTCGTTAGTGTGTGAGTGTATTTTTTGTGACAATTCCCTTTAAAAACCTTGATGTTGATGTCAAAATTATTGAGGTAGGAAGTTCCTTATCATGTAGAGATCGTGTGTATATTATTTATCAAGATTTGGCACTATGATTATATGATTTAGATTATTCTTGATTTTGATCTCATGTGTGTGAGTGTGTAGCCCATAATACCAAGTTTGATGTTTGATCCCATTTTTGTGTGTGTGCATATCACGTGAGACCCATATTTCAGTTTAATCGCATGTATATATGATTGGATACTGTTTCTCACTCTTAATTTACTTTATCATGCCTCTGTATGTGATAAAATAGTTTCCATGTGATGTATCAATTATTTATTATATTTTTATTATTATATCCTTAGTACCAAAGTGAAAAGTGGTCCCATCATGGTTTGATGGCCCTAGATGGGGAGCATGTACAGATACTGCATGTGACATGATAATAGGGCTGAGTCAGATAATGAGGCATGATGGACTTATGGCCAAACTTGGGGGCATAATTATATTACATGATCTGACCAGAGAGTTGACGGTGGAGCATGATGGACTTCGGTGACCAGAAATGGGACACAGTGTCTCGATATGATGGGCTTATGGCCTAACTCAAGGTAATCTCAGGATATGATGGCCTTATAGCCTGACCCATGATAGATATAAGGCATGATGATCATATGGATTAACATGATACTTGGTATCCTTGTGGTTGTTTTGGGATATACATGGTGACCTTATAGCTGAATCTATCTCATGACTTTTGTTGTGACTATGTTTCTATCTTGGAGCCAAAGAAGGTACGGTCAGGGGTTTTCAGTGGCTTAGTTACTAAAAAACCACTTGGTACGTGATTGTATGATTATTACTTGTGTGTTTATATATTATCATTTCATACACTGTTCTGCATGTGCACTCATGTTAAGGATACATTGGTGGTGTCCTGCATGGTTTTTTTACTCACGCCCAACATGGGAATCTCGATGAGTCTGTGGGCTTCAAGATCAAGGATATAGGAATTGGAAAGGCCCTACTGATAGGGAACCAAGAGATTGAGTATGGTGATAAAAGTCAGTATTGGGATGGACTCTAGAGTGATGTCTCGGTGTTTTTATTTTCTTACCTATCTGTTTCACACCCCGGTTTGTCCTGTCGCTTTGTGGGTCCTTCGTTTATTATTCTGTATAACTTGAGATACTATTCATGTCATATTTTATAAAATTGTTTATTTATTCTGTTGTGTTATTATTTTTACTTTTCTTCTTTGATGTTAAGAATGTAGTCTCCCCAATAATGGAATCCATACCCTAACTACTATGGGAAACCTCTTATGTACGGGGAGGCATGCATGAGTTCATGTGGCACTCCAACTCAAACCTAATGATTCATGGTAGGGGATTACACCTACCATTATAATTGATTATACCTAAGAAAATGTAAGATAAATCTTCAATGGACTGGGATTGGAGAACCTTAGATTTATCCAATGGAAAAACTATACCTAATAAGACTAGTGATTCTATTCTTGAATATTAATAAATAACATTAAGTTAAATTAAATGAGATTTTCTAAGACTAGAACACAAAAAAATGATGAATAAATGTCATGAGTGAAGATTGAATATAGAATGTGTGATTTTAAGAAGATGAAGAAACCCAAGATCAGTTTTATATGAATCAGTCCTCTTATAACTTAAAGGTGGCCAACCAAGCTAGTTCAAGGAAGAAGATGCTAAAACCAACCTAAGTCGAAGTGGAATGTGCTGCCATTGAATGCAGATTATATAGGAAGGCTAATGATGATCCCTATTGAAAATGGTGAAGTATTGATTTAGTGATGTTCGATGATATTGATGGTGAACTTTATGCAGATTAATAACATTGATATCTAAATGAATTAATGAAAATGCACAAATGAGGATATTTTGAGTTATTTAATGGTATTAAGTTAAGGAGATTCATATTTTTGTTCTAACTACTGAGATGAATATGTTTAATTTTCTAGGTTTTTATCTCTGTGCAGAATGTGAAAGAACATAAAGAGATCCTCCATACTCCCCAATGTTGGAGCCTCTACATTGAATTGTAGTGAAATCTGGATGTTTAATAAAATACCTCAATGAGTTTGAACCATTCATTGGAAAACTATCTAAGATTTATATGGAATAACTAATTCCAAGTATATTTAAATGAAGCTATTACTACTATTTTATTGTTCCATGGATGATTTAAAAAATTTTAACACATTTATAAGGTAGAATATTGAGTTCAAAATTGATGGAATCGCTACAAAGGGGTAGGTTGTGGCGTCATCTCACCTAAGAGTTATTTAAGAGGATATGGAAGGGTAAAATTCATAGAATGGGATCTATAGAAAGGTATCCATTGTGAAATAAATTTTGTGGAAAGGTAACCTACATGAATTCAATAGCTAATAAAGGGCAACCACGTAGCTGAAAATCAATGTAAAGGTAATGTCACATGGTAGGGGATCTGCATCATGGAAAATTAATGCATTATTACTATGTAAATTTTCCACAAAAGGTAGTTAAAATTCATGAATATTATTTCTAAAATAAAATAGAAAATCAAATATGGCCCAAAATAAGGTTGAGAAATTGTTTATAAACTCATGATGATTTTCAGGAAATCCAAAAAAAATTAGGAAATGCATTTGGAGGTTTTGATATACATGAGGGAAACTTCTAATCAAGCTATAAGAGAGGAATAAAGAAGATAAAGTTTTTATTTTGAAATATATTATGGGGTTCAACTTGAGTCATCAGAGTTTGAAGATGATCCACAGTGACCCATGAAACATGGTGACTCAGGTGAAAATATTGAAGTTTTGGACTGTGAGTCATGAATTGGGAGTCGATACATGACTGCAATTTAATAAGGGTAGGATATTTAGAAGGAAATGAGAATCCTCCATTGATCAATAACCATTAAGATAACTTATATATCAAGGGAGATTGAGAACAACTGGGTGATTCAAGTGACAACACGATAAAAAACTGGAGCTTCTCAATAGAGAATTCACTTTTTTATTCTTCATTTTTGTACTATTATTGTGAATTCAATGTTATATTTTAAATCTTTAAACATTATTTGTAATGACCCTACCCACTAGGGACCACCTAATTGGAAGAAGGTCGAGCCTCCACAATCCCAAGCCCTCTTCTAATAGGCCATAGGATGGCGACAAGCATCAAGAAAGCATAATATAAATGGGAGGCCTTTTCCTAGCATACTGTTATGCATGCACCCAACTGTATCCATGAAATAGTGCAGAGGAGTAATAAAAATGGTTGTGATATCTATAGTAACACCATGCATGCAAAAACCTATAGGGAATGCATCAGAGTATGATAGAAAACTGCCAAATTGTAAAGGTAAAAATACATGACCAACCCAAAAGAATACCCAACCTGACAATAGATGAAATAAAGGAAAGGTGAGAGATCATAGCTACTGTTCTCCAAGCTCAACCATCATACAAAATCTATGCACCTGAGTATCCCTCTGCTCCACCGAAATCAATGTTGATTTATTCATCATCTGTATAAGACATGACACATGCTAGAAAATCCCATGTAGGGGTGAGTATATACATACCCAATAGGATACCCCAAAAACAAAAAGGGGAGAAATAGAATATATGATAGAAGTAGTCATCTCAACCCAAAGCAAGATGCAAATGAACCTAGCAACACACATACACAGACACAGACACACACACACACACATACATATATTTGTGTGTGAGCTCATAGAACAAACCTATATGATAGAGAAAGGGAATATCCATCTAACAAAACATCCCAGGTCGATGAATCTACCAACAACTCTAAAGGGCCCAACTCTGATGCCTAACATCTCATGTGTCCGTCAAGGTAACTGTGTAGAGGACCCACACCTCTCCATTATTCCTCATAGTCAAGGGGGGAAATCTCAAATAGAGGACTAAATCCCTAGTGTTTCTTTGGGGTTCCACTCAGTAGGTTGAGGACCCCCACCCTAGTCCATTATGGGTTTTACTTAGAGTATGGAAGACACACTCCCTATTGAATTAGGGGAGTTCCACTCAGTAGATAGAGGACACGTTTCCCTATTTCTTGAGGGTGTTCCACTCATATTATAAAGAAACCACTCCCTAGTGCATTAGGGGGTACTCATTAGGTAGAGGACCCACAACATATTCACCAAGGGGATACCACTCAACCAGTGTCAGGAGTATTGGGGACCCATGCCCTGGTGCAGCATTGGGGTTTCCAACCCCATCCTATCTCTGTTGATCTATCCTGATCACTACCATCGTAAAGTATCACCTAAAGAATACTAATTCTTACATAATTACTCTTCATATCTCAAAATATACTATTAAGTATACCATAATGTTTTACACAAAAAAATCTCATTATGGAATACTCATGGGTCAAAATATGATTCTAGATGAAGGAGATACTCGATGTGGAATTTTCTCAAAGGGGTACATAGAATGTATGGGGTCCACATGGTGTGTGTTTCCACTTCATTACCTGGTTTAATTATCCTCTGGAAACATTTCTGGATCCATTTCAATATACACAATGTATAAGGGGTCCCACATGGTGTGTCTCACCCACATGGGGCCTTCCCATGTGCTCTAGTCGTGCCCGAGTTCATAAGGTCATGCCTTTGTACTAGATTGTGTGTCTGGACATTCCCAAGTACCAGCTTGTACCCTTGTACTCCAAGAGTATATGGTGTGTCCACCCACATGGGGTCATAGGTGTGTGTCAGATAACACATGGCTTGTACACCTAGGAAGGGTCACACAACTTGTGGATCTGGCCACTTGATGTGTGATCTTTATCTTCCCAGAAACCCTAGTCATCACAATAGGGTGAGGCTACATTGTGTGTGTTCATTGACTACACACCTTGTAGTAAAAGTTTCTAAATAAATCTTATATTCTTCACACAATCTCTAGATCCATCCCCTCCCTACACTTCCAATTGCACCTTTTGACCACCTAAATCATAGGAAACTGCCTTCAACCATTGATTTCATCCCTCCAATGGCTGGAAATCCAAAATCTCTCGTTCTTAGAAATCCACATGCTATCAGACATGCCTCTCATCATCTAACACTCATCCCAGATCCTAGATCTAGGGAAAAAATATACATTCCACAACAAAACTTGATCCATCCACAAATCATTGTCTCGATCATTGCTCTCACAACCACCATGAATCTGAGGGTTTGATCGCACTCTAACTCGCCCCATAAATTCTGAATTGTAACCCTATAGGCCTATGGTGAATAACATGAAAAATAATGTGGGAAAAGCACAATAAATAAGTTTCTAAATATCATTGGTCATACATTCCTGACCTATGATTTCAAATCAAGGAATCCAGGGTGAGATCGTAGCATAAAAATAATATAAATTGATCCAAACAATTTAACTTTATATAACTTCTCATGCACATATCAAAAGAACATATATAAAATAATATAAGATAAAATCCATTATCAAACTTTTAATCAAGGGTAGAAACCACAATTGACCATCACTAACTCGAAAAAGGATTCATTTTTATTGAATAATGTGTTTTGCAGCAATAAAGAAGACCCATTGCATTTGCTACCTCTCGATCTACCTCAAACTGATTGGCATTCATCATCTGATGGAAATATGTCAATGAATAATGCTCGAAACATCCTCACAAAACCTCCTAGGGTTATATGGATAACCTTATAAATTTTTCATAAGAGGGTATTTATAGAGGTTTTATATTAGTTCATTTAAAATAAAATAAATAAATTTATTTATTTATTTTAATTAAAAGCACCACCAATAGCTACTTAAATTGAACGTCTGGTGTCAGCAAACCATAGGCCATGTATAGGGTAAACCATAGGTTTTGGATTCACCTGTGGTGTCATATTTCAGATCTAAGGCTCTAATCATAAGATAATCCATTATTTATAAAAAACTTGTCACGTGTGATATTAATATATTTAATATTTTTATAATATCAATTTTGGTCTAACTAGGCCTCGAAATCTTTCATCGTCTCCAATCCTATCTCTGAAAGTATTTATTAATAAATTTCAAAGACTTACAAGGAAAAAATAGTTTCACTATATTATTCCCCCTTAAAGTATTTTTTTCCATGAAAAGCACAAGATAAAAAAAGGTGGGGATAATGATCTTGCATCCAGCTCTCCTACTCCAAAGAGATCTCCTACATGCTCTCGTTCTACCAGAGTATGCAAACTAAGGGAATGTTCGTTCCTCATAGTACCCTCTCTAATTGATCCTTGATCGCCACTGGGGTTTTTATGTAGGTTTATCTATACTAAATGTCCATATTTTCTCAAACATTTACATGTGTAGGATCATGCATGAATCTCCTAAACTGTGGAACATAGAAGATTCCTTGTACCCACACCAATTGTGGGGGTAAGTCTAGGTGGTAAGAAACCTCATCATCCCTCCTTATGATATTGAATAATTCAATGAACCTTGTGGGTAGATTACCTCCCTCACCAAACCTCTAAAACACTCATCATGGGGACACTCTCAAGAAATCATGGTCTCCCTCTTTGAACTCCAAGGGCATGAAACGTCAATCTATGTAAGATTTATATCCACTCTAAGTTGTACTCATATGGTCATGGATCACTTGGGTATTCTCTGTCATCACCAACAACATCTTTTTCCCAATAATATATACTTTTCCAATCTCATTCTAGCATGACAGTGTTCTTCAGAGTCTCATGTACAAGGAATCGAAAGGTTCCATTACAATTATAGAGTGGTAGCTATTATTATAGGAAAAATATACCAATGTCAATTGATCCTCCTAGCTCTGAACAAAGCCTGACACACAAGATCGTAGCGTATACTCCAACACTTAGATAGTGAGATCATTATTCCCACATGTATGAGGGTTAAATGTTGTATTCATCCACAACTGAGTAATGAATGTTTCCTATATTACTCTCCACAACCGCAAAGTAATCCCCACATTATGGTCATTGAAAATAGTCGAGGTTACCCCACGGTGTAGGATGATCTTATGTATGTACAACTATCCTAGATTCTCTACTAAAATATTCTCTTTAATAGAAAGGAAGTATGCAGAATTCATGAGTCGGTCAACAATCACCCAGAAGAAATCATGGCCTCCATCTATCCATAGAATCCCTGTCCCAAAATTCATGTATATTCCATACCATTTCCACTTTTAGTTCTCAAGAGGATGTGTCAAACCTATAAAAATCATGAGCTCATCCTCCACCTGCTGACATGTGAGACACTGAGAAATGAACCCTAGGATGCTCCATATCATGGAATACCACCAAACCTACAACTAAAGGTCCATGTATATATTCCCTATACTAGTATTCACACCCAAAGGAGAAGTGTGAACCTCCCTCATCAACTCTTCTCACATCACAACTGAAACCACCATCCATTCCCAGAAAAGGATGACATGCTACCCTCTTTCAGAAACTTCATATGGTGAATCTCATTAGGATATATGGTAATGAATAACATCATAGTAAATGACTCACAACTAATCCCCCCTCTCATGATGGAGAAACTAAAGAGTCAACAGAATCGACTAAAGAAAAAGTGTGCTCCTCTTCTCTACTAGGGTCAGCTGCAAAGAATCCAACTACTCAAATGCCTCATCCACCAAATGACAATGGGACTTCCTACTAAGTGAATATTCCACAAAATTTTCCTTTACCTAGAGTATATAATATTTTGAAACCATTTTCCTATATAAACACTAACCAACCTTTATCTTAAGTTCATATTTCTAACACCTTGGTTTTTTATGAATTATTATTTTTTGAATAAACTAAAATTCATTGATGGACTGCATTACAAGCTACACCAAGATAAGCTTTCCTTATACCCAACACCAAGTTAAAAATTCACTACAAACAACACTGAGTTTTTCCTATGGTGCATGAAACACTATGTTTGTCGTGTGTTATATACAATATTGATTTTCTTCGACAGTTTGTGTAATATGCAAGACTGAGTTTTTCTGAACTACAATGTAATATTAATATTTTTATTTAATATGATAGTTATTATCTAGATATTAAATAGGTGGTCATAAAAAGTTTTAAAATATATGGTTTAATTAATTGGTTACCAATTAATTAAAAAAGAATATAAAAAATTGAATATAAAGGAAATGTTTTTATAAAAAAAACTATTTTTATGTGACAAATGTATTTTATCTTAATAAATTAAATTAATAAATATTAGTGGATGATATTAATAAAATTTATATATTATACATTCATTAAAATATATTTACATTCATCCAACAGATTTTATAGGCATATATAATAACAAATCAAATTTTACACATTAAGAGATCTATTTTTCTAAACGCTGTTTTGCCGCCTTTTAATGACACACTTGTTTTAAAACTAAATTTTGACACTTATATAAATTTTATTTGAAAATATAAACTTTATTTTTATATTTTAAGGTCAAAATTATCTTAGGGTTAATTTTTGGGTTCTTTCTAAAAAGTTTCATTTTTTTGATGAATGGTGAAAATAATAAATTTTAATTGAAAACTACCTTTTCATTAAATTTATTTATAAATTTAAATTATATTTTAAGTTAGTTTAAAAGTATAGTTAGTTAAATTATACATATTTTAATACAATTTAGCTCATTGGAATAAATTTTATATTGAAATTGGATATAAAAACTTTGTAAACTTTTGAACATTTTCACTTTAAAAACCTACTTTCTCATCACATCTATAAGATTAAATTAAAATTAAATTCTAAGAGTTATGTTAATGGAATTTGGAAAAATGGATTCAATATTTTTAATAATAATAATTTATATTATATGTTAATTTAAACTTAATTTTTTTACCATGGTTATTAGTGAAAAAAGTTAAAATTAATTAATGTTATTAAGGTTTAAACGGGGTTTTGTGTGTTACATCTATTTATATTAAAATTAATTTTACACACACATAAGATTTTTATTTATTTAATTGGACTTAATATTTAAAATAATTGGATAAAAATTTTCAAATAAAATTCTTTTTAATTATAATATTAATGGATAAATTACCTAGGTAAATAAAAAGATACAGGTTACCATGGTAAAAACTATAAAGGTAAAATTGAGTAAACGTAAAGAAAAAGAAATAAATTGATAAAAAAAATTATATTTTGTGGTGAAGGTATTTATAGACCAAGTAATCCCTATTCTACATTATTTCTCTATTTTTTATGTACATGAGGTAAGGGATACCTCCCAATAGTGAATACTTTTGGGTATTTACGAGAATATCACTCATCCTCTATTATAAAAGGGGAATCACTCTCCCAACTTATTCACGCCTATCATGCAATTTGGCTCGAAAACCCCTTCCAAAAATAACTTCACAACTTTTATACCCTCATAATATCCTTGATTTTGGAATATATCCAACCATGTAAGGACTTTGTTGTAACCCAAAAATAGATACCAGAAGAATAGGTAACGTTCATCAATGAACGTTTTTTATTTTATTTCTTCCCAAAACCGCTTTAATTATTTTTATATCATGGTTATATAATAAACAAAGTATCTCCCATATTCTGATATTTTTTCATGTAAAAGGTAAGATTTATAAACATTCATACCTCCATCAAATGGATTATCAAATCATCATTCGTGTATATTGTGGACTACCATCTCACAAACAGATACCATTTGTTTTTCTATCACCACATTTCAATGATGGACGTAATGATAGAAATAATATTTATATATAATTTTTATGATTTTTATGATTTTATTATGATTATTGAATTCTTATATAACATATACTTTTATTATTTCCATTTTTTTGGAATATGATAACGTTGTTCATTTGTGTGGAAGACTACTCCCTCACGAAGTGATGTGATTAGTTCAAACTTTTCATGGAATGTGTTAAAGATGGGTTTAATATAAATATCTGATATAAATATATATATATATCATTAAAATGCTACTAGTATGATAATATATATATATATATATATAATTTACTTTTCTTTCAATACGATGAGAAAACAGAAATAGGGTTTATGTGTAAGTATGGCCTACCATCTCCATGAATGGGGTATTTCTTTTCCTATCACTAAATTTTATGGGTTAATATAAATACATATATAATTCATATATATTATATTTATATCATTTTTATCATAATTTAGATGATTAAATCGTGATCTAAATAATAGTACCAAGAAAAACAAGTCAAAAAATATACAAAAAACAAAGCATCTGTTACCTGAAACATAACTTTATCATTGTATTGTTAATAAATGGGTAATATAAATTCATAAGTAAATAATATATGGTATTATATATATAAATATGGTTATGTTTTATATTTATAATAAACTTATATTTATTATATAGTATGTTTGAATAATTACAAATAGATTCAAGACTTAAGGTAAGGGATTTACGTCTCACTTTTTACTTTTATGAGACACATGATATATTCAACACCTGTTTATTCTATGTGGTGTATATAATACCCATTAATGTAATATATGATTCATATAATTAAAATTATTGGTGCTTAGACATCCATTTTAGTATCTCTCTTTCATGGTGTTATAGTTTCAAAGTTACTGACGCGTTAATAGAATTTTATCTCAATTTTCCATCTTTGAGAAACATGTTATGTTATGCACATATATTCTTTTAAGAGGTGTATATAATTCCCCTTTGACATATTATATCATCAATCTCCTTATTTTCATGATATTTTATGCTTCAAATAATTTTATTCTTTCATGGGTAATTATATTCAAATTTACCAAAGTGGTAAGAGTGTATTGCTACAATCTCGTCATTTATCATGATTGTTAATGATTATAATTCCATCAATGAAATATTATGATCCATATCTCAAGAATTATCATAAATTTTATTTAACTCTAGTTATTCATGGTATCTTTAACTATTTGTTACTTAATATAATTAAGAAAAAAATTAAGCAAATTTGACATTATTTATCTCTTCGGTTGGAAATATATTTTATTTGAAAAAACCATGTTTTATAAAAAAATTATAATATTTTAAATAAAAATTTAATCCCATTTTTAAGGAATATTATTTTGAAAATTTTTTACTTATAAAAATAGTTTTAAATTATCTTTAAAATCTTTCTTTATAGGTTTTCAATATAATTTTCAAAGAAATAAATTTTCATAATGTTTTATAATTTGAAAATTGATTTTCAAGAAAAGATATTTTCCTTTAGAAATATCCAAAGTTGTATTTCAAAAAAAAATTAACTAAGATGAAATTATTTTAGGTTACTCATGATTTATTAGAGATATGATCCAAGTATACTCTTCATATTATTTATTTGAATGGTTTGTGTTTTGATGGAATGATATTTATGAAACCTACTTCTCTTCCACGGGTGATACCATGATAAAATATTTATGAAACCTTTTTCTTTGCATAGGTTATTCTATGATGAAATTATTATGAAACTTTTCACTTTTCCATAGGTTTTGATATGATGAAATGTTTATGATACCCATTTCATTTTATTGGTTATGAAATGATGAATTTTTATGATCTTTTGGCACACATTTGTATGACTATTATGTGACGAGCGGGACCTATATCTCCCTCAAATGCATTAGGTAAAGATTTATATATATCTTGAGATATACATGGTTGGAATGGATATTGAAATTGATATAGTAATATAGGGGTAGAAGGAGGAGTAAACTCAGTACAATAATACATGGTTAGAATAAGGAGTGAACTCGGTATATTAAGATAGAGCTTCCACTAAGGATGGTGGTGTGTCCCACCCAAGAGGTTTCATCACATATGTGTGAACTTGATTACATATTAAAAATTATATACATAAACACAATTACATGTTCATAATGTTATGTGTGGACCTGATTATATGTACAAAATTTTATGAATAGATCGGTTTATATGTCCATAAGTTTATGAGAGGGCCTTATTTGATGTTTTTAACATAATGAGTGAACCTAACTCTATTTACAAATTTTCATAATGTTATAAGTTGATGTGTATGCCACAATTATATGTATTATTCCCATTTTATTCTCTAATCACTCATATTTTTTTATTTTCTTTTGATTTATGCCTTATGAACTGCCAATATTTATTCCATGATTCATGTTTTTGATTTTTGATAAGCAAGGTAAGTTTTTCCAATGTTATGCTCATATTATCATATCATTATGCTTATTTCATGCTTATGTTTCTTCCTTTTTTACCCTTACTAAGCATTTGATCTCACCCTTTCATATGTTTCCTTTCCTGGGTTATGAAGAAATGTTTTATGTATGGTATTCTTGGGAAAATTACTAGGGTAAGAAATGTATGGGATGTGTTGAAGATCATTCACGAAGTTAGAATATTATGTTTCCAAGTTTCCAAAGGCACTATACTATAATGGTCCTCAAGCATTTTTTTGTGTTGTATTGAATATTCGTCTATGAGGATGTAATATTTATGTATAAAAATATAGGGTCACAATAAGATCCCTCGGTGTCAAGATAAACCTAAGAATTCGATTGTCTGAGTAAACAATAAAGCACTCTATTAGATGATAACGCCTCAACATCTTTAGAGAAAATACTACCACTGCCAACACCAGGTATTGATTCATGTAGTTATTCTCATGGGTTTTAACTACCTCGACCCATGTTATATCATTGTTTACATTTGAATTAAAATGCATCTAAGGACAACTCCAGAGGAATTATAATACACTATATACTTCATACCCTCTAAGGGTAGTCTCAACACAGGATCATTGCTCAACCACATCCTCAAATGCTGGAAGGATCTCTAACACTACTTGATCTAGGTAAATGGATACTCTTCTTGTGTCAAGGACGTCAAATTGGCTAAAATCTTATAGAATCCCACCATTAACATCCAATAGTATCCTACAAAGATAAAGAAACTCTGCTCCTATGACACACTCTTAAGAGGATCCCAATAAATCACTGCATCAATCTTCACTGGGTCCATAGATAATTCATGTTCATATTTGACATGACTCAGAAATTCAACCTCAGGGATCCAGAATTGGAACTTTGAGAGCTTAATATAATGCTTGTGCTCCTGGAGTAATTATAGGATCATCCTCAAGAACTATGTATGCTCCTACTATAATACAAAGTAGATTATTATTTCATCAATGAAGATAATCACAATTCATTATATGTATGGATGGAAGAAATAGTTCATCAAATTTATAAATGCAGTTAGGGAATTCATCACATCGAAAGGAATCACTAGGTTCATATAATGTTTTTAGCAACATTGGAATTCCAGCTCTATAATATCAAACTCATGAAACCTCAACTAGTGGTATCCAAACTTGATATTTATATTCAAGAACTAACTCATGCCTCACAAATGATTACATTGTTCATCAATCCTCATAAATGGTTACTTATTATTGATCATTTTCTTATTCAGGCACTGATAATCAACAAAAATCCACAAACTCCCATATTTTGTTTTCATGAACAAAGCTACAGCTTCCCGGTGGGACACACTGGGTCTAATAAATTCCTACTCTTAAATGTCCTCCAAATGGAGCCTTAACTCTGGAATGTTATTAGGGTCCATCCAATATTCCATAGAAGGTATAGATATGGACTTAGGTTTCAATTGAATGTAGAAATCCATCTCCCACCTCAGAGGTAGTCCTGGAATATTCTAGAGGAAGTCATTTATAAATTCATCCACTATTAAAGGAATTCAGATTCATAAATATCCAAATGTTCATGGGACTAGACACACCTATTGATGGTTCAAGGGCAGTAGTTTTCGCTCATAATGTCTAATCTCCCTTTAATGAGATCTTTATCACCCAAAAAGGAGAATCTCATCCCATATATCTGAAGGCATCTGAACCGCCCGTGAGTACAGTTGATATGGTTTTAAAATGTGTAAAAATATTCCATACCCAAGATGATGTCATGAGGTTTAATAATTATGTCCATGAGGTCCCACATGAAACTCTATCCACCAATAGATATCTTGAACTACTAGAAAATAAGAAATAACGAATAATCTCACCCAATCAAAACCTCTATAAAAAGTTATTGTGATGAGGACTCAAATGGGAGATATAGATCCCACACAAGGGATATGGAAATTAAGGAGAAACTCATAGATATGTTTAAAAGTACTTGATAAAGTAAATAATAAAAATAGAACATATCTTGTATCATCTTATGAGCTACCAGGTCATAAGCTTCCATGGCTTGCAGCCACCCGCCACCCACGACCCCAACTACCAAATCCATGAGCTTAGAATGGGTCTCCTTGTTGTGGTGGTATTAGTAGATCATAGTGTATCCATCCACCAGTATCTCCTCCTCTAGGATCCCTCCTACTCCTCTCCCAACTCCACCTCACTGGGGGTTGTCGTGGCCACACCTAGGAGAACCCTAATCATAGTCTTGCCTCTACTATAGTTGTACATCTACTGCATGATGACCCCCTCTATGCGTTGCTCCAAGAAATCACCAGTCATGTGATTACACCTGTCACATGAATAGCATCTCCCCTCTTTGGGATGACCTGGTACTCTATGTGAACCTTGTTCTAACTTTCCACATGACTGATACTGGTAATGGGAGGGTCTTCTACACCGAGATCCTACCGGCTAGTGTCTGCTAGATGTTATATACAACTCAACCCTATGATGCTGACTACCATCTCCAACTGCATGGTTTCCCTCATATAGAAATTTGTTTATCACCAGTACCTACTCTATAACTTCAGCATAGGTAGGAATTCAAAGGGGAACCACACTTGTATGGTTGTATCTAAGGATACCCTTATCAAACTTTTTTTATCAGAAGTAAACATCACAAACTATATATAGGGAGTATCAAGTAACATTATAGAACCTTACAGTAAACTAAAAAATCGTCATACTACCCTATTGCATCTCTATAAGGTCCTAAATATGAACTGAGTGCAATAATGATGTTTAATAATCCTCATGAAATGGATAATGGAAGTTAGTTTATGATAGTACTAACTCATCATGAATTTGTGTGACTAGAATCCACTAGAACCCTATATCTATGTAGAAAATAATGTCTATTAATTAGACCATATAATCGGTTAGGTTATGCATGATCCTAAAGACTCATATCACCAACTCAAGCCAATCCACCACGTCCTGGGGATCTGGATCACCATGGAACCTCAGCAACCTCTAAGGAAGGAACTCACAGAGTTATTTAATATTTTTTACAACTTTAGCCTACCCTACTGGTAAAATTTTCAATTCAACAGGTGGGGGTATTGTTACCTGCCCACCTGGAGGAAAGATCTCATGAGATGGACTCTAAACTGAGGCCTCATTGATCATTGGATCTTCAACGTGATCCTAAAATAGTAACCTAGATGGTTTCCTTCATGGTTGCATCCTGAAAATGGTCAAGATGTGCCATGATAAGATGATCATATATATATATGGGTATATGACTCATGAAGGATAGTAAAAAGACTCAATCATATATGAAGCATGTACCAAGTTCCTTATGACCAATGTCTTGTTATCTCAAGTCGATAAGAATCTAGTCAAAGCCCTAGTGTATGGATATCTCTTCTGCCACACCAAAACTAGGTTCCCTGGCCTAAAATCTGCACTCAAGACACTCTGACATTGGTGCCCTATGTTCCCAAGAAATCCTCACCATGTCTATGTATGTACACTGACCTAAGGATGAAACAGCTTTGACACCACTTTGTAATGACCTGACCCACCAAGACCCACCTATCCAGTGGAAAGTCTGGCCACCACAACCCCAATCCAACCTCCAATAGTCCAGAAGATGAAGACATGTTCTGAAAAGTCATAATATAAATCATAGGCCTTTATCTAGTGTACCTATACACACACACTCAATAATCTCTATGTAATAGTTTAGAGGAATAATAAAAAGGGATGTAACATCTTGAGTAAAACCATGCATGAAAAAACCTCAAGTAAATACATCAAAGTATGAAAAAAAACCTCCAAATTTTAAAGGTAATATTACACATCTAACCAAAAATAAGTCTCAACCTAACAACAACTGGAATAAAGGAAAGCTAAGAGAGCTTAGCTTCTGATCACCAAGACTGACCACCATATGTATTCTATGCACCTGAGTATCTCTATGCTCCACTAAAATCATCATTGATCTATTTATCATATGCATAATATACAACATGTGTGGGTAAATCACATGTATAGGTGAGTATATACATACCCAGTAGGATGCCCTAAAAATGAATGGGGGATATAGGATATAATAGAAGTAGTCAGCTCGACCCAAAGAAAGAGGGAAATGAAACCCAACAACACATATATATATATTCTCATAAAATAAACCTAGATGAGAGAGAAAGGGGATCTTTATCTCAAATCCTATCCCAAGTTGATGAGTCTGCTAATAGCTCCAAAGGGGTTATCCCTGATGCCTATATTCTCATGTATCCATCAAGGTAATTGTGTGCAGGACTCACACCTCACCACTATGTCAGATAGTCGAGGGAGAATAATCTCCAGTAGAGGACCTACACCACAGTGCATCAGGGGGATGCCACTTAGTAGCTATAGGAACCACGCTTTATTCCATAAGGGGGTTCCACTTATAGTATATAGGACTCATTCCCTAGTGCGTCAGGGGGGTTCCATACAGTTGGTATAGGACTCATTCCCTAATCCATCAAGGGGGTGCCACTATGAGTATGGAGGACCTGCACCCTGGTGTATCAAGGTGGTACCACTCGATAGGTAGAGGATCCATTCCCTAGTCTGTCAAAGCGTACCACTAAACCAGTTCAAGGAGTATGGGGGACTGACTCCTTGGTGCAGCAGGGGGTTTCTAAACCCGACCTCCCTTTGATGATCCCTCCTAATCACTATCATCTTCAAGTGTCACCTAAAGAATAATAATGCTTAAAAATTATACTTTTTATCTTGAAATCTACTATGAAATCTAATATTAAATTTTATGTGGAAAACTAATGAGGATAGGATTCCCACAAGCCAAAATCTAGGTCTAGATGAAAGAGATATGCAATGTGGAAGTTTCTCAAAGGGTATACCTCATGTGTGGGGTCTACATAGAATGTTATCCCACTCCACTTTCTTGCAAATTTCTCATTTGGACACTGCTCATAGTCCATCACTCTATACAAAGAATGTAATGGGGGCCACATTGTGTATCTCATCCACCTAGGGCCTTCTTGTGTGCTCCTGGTTGTGCCCGTGTTCATTGGGTCGTGCTTGTAAACCTAACTATGTACCTATTCATCCCTATGTAATGTCTCATGACCATGTACTCTAAGAGTACATGGCATTCCCTCCCACATCGGGTCCTAGTTTTGTGCCAAATGGTGTATGGCTTGTCCACCCAAGGAGATCACATAGTGTGTGGGCCTAACCACATGGTTTTTGATCCTTATCATTCATGAAACCCTAGTATTCATAGCTGGATGGGAATACATGGTGTCTATTCTTCAACTACAAGTCATGTAGTCGACGTTTCTTCAAAAATTCCAAATTTTTCATGTGTTTTCCAAATCCATCATCCCCACCATGAATTTCACCTGTTGACTACACAAAATCATAGGAAACCAACTCCAGCTATTGATTTTGGACCTCTAGTGGCTAGAAATCAGGAATCACTCATTCGCATGAAGCCTATGCCACCAAACATGACTCTCATCATCTTTCACTCATCCTAGACCCCATATCCATGGAAAACACACCCACATCCTATAATGAAAACCAATACATCCATAAATTTTCATCCCAATCATCCTTCATAGAACCGCCACGAATCCAGGGGGTTCGATCATGATTGAACCCACCTTGGTAATGTCGAATTGTGACCTCGTAGGCCAATAGAAAACAATTCAAATAATAATGGGGGAAATCACAATAATAAAGGGTTATAAAAATTGTTGTCCAAGCGTTATTGGCCTCTGGATACAAAGTAGTGAATTCAGAGTGAGATATTGTCATAGAAAGAATATAAATTTATCCAAACGATTTAGGTTTATGGAATGGATAATATGAAAATCAAAAGATCCTAGATAAAATAATAGAAGATAAAATAATTGATCAAACTTTTAATAAACGGTAGAAACCACAATTGATTATATTAGCCACAAAATTGGATTGATATTTGGTGAAGAACATGTTTGTCAATGATGGAGAAGACCCATTGAATTCTCTACCTCTCGATCCACCTCAACAAGATCATCATTCATCATCTGATTTTGATTATCCAATAAAGAATTCTCTCAAACTCCACTCATGTTCTCCCAAGGTTATGTGGATAACCCTTGTGATTTTCTATAATAGAGTATTTATAGAGGATTTATATTAGTTCATTTAAAATAAATAAATACATTTAATTATTTATTTTAATTAAACACAATACCAACAGCTTCCTCAATCATACATTTGGCACTGACCAGCCTTAGGTCATGCCTAGGGTAAACCCCACATTCTAGCTTCAATTGTGGTATCGAATTTCTGATCCAAGACCCTGCTCAGAATATAAGGCATTATTCCTGAAAAACCACATGTGCGTGATATTGACATATTTAATATTTTTATAATATCAACTCTAAGCTCACTAGGCCTCAAAATCAAATGTTGTCTCAAGTTCTGGATCATAAAATATTTATTAATATATTTCAATGTCTTATAAAGAAAAAACAGGGTCAAAAAATTATCGTTGGATAAAAATATATTGGGGGAAATAAAATTATTCTTCATTGACTCTTTATACCTCATTCTCTCATCTTTATTAATGGGATAATATTGTTTCCCCTTTTCTTACATTCATTTTTTCTAAACCATGAAGAATCGATACCCATGATCTTTATTTTCATTTCAACTATTAATAAATTCTTCCTCGTAATATTTTGACAAGAGTTTTTTGAATCAATGAGTAACACACCATGATCAATGAAAATTTTATCTTAGTGAGGCTAGTTTCTTCATTTTCACTGATTAAGAACACCTTTCAACTGAAAAACTATTTATAATTCCTAGTAGAAACCCAACCCTCTCAGCATTTGGGTCTGGCCTAATTTTTTAAATGTTCCTCAAGAACATTATTCATTTTTGAATGAAGTGATATAGTTTTCAAAGGTAGGAAACTAGAATTTCTCCTATCTTATTCATTACTTGTTGCTTTTATTGATTATTTGTCTTTGGTTTCAGTCTTAATTACTTCTAATTCATCACTATACTACTCACCCATCTAAAACCGCACATCACCACTCACTATTTCATCTATTTCATTTTTTTTGTATTTTCTTCTTGATTATTTCATATTTTCTTGGATATTGAAAATAATTCATTAGCGGTTCGACCCCTACTTACTAATTTACTAGTGTTACAAAGGGAAAAAATAAATAAACAATTTGACCTATCACAATGATAGTCGGTCACCTATATTCAAAGAATGTATATATTCTATGAAATTTAATTAATGGAAACATATCACTCTTCAAAGTCTTCATCTTTCCTATTAACTTGTCAAGTTATTCAATGATGGTTTATAGTTTACTCTATAAATATTAACTACAAAAACTCATTTATTGATACTTTTATCTTTACTTAGCACATGTATAAATCCTTTTTTGTACACATTAATCTCCATTCAACATTCTCATCTCGATGTATATTGACATCATTTTTTATTAACATCAAATAAAATGAATCATCATCTAATAGACTAATAGTGTGTGTGTGTGTGTGTGGTAAGGGGTTTTTTTATAGTGAGCCACAAGGTAACTTATACTCGATAGAATGGGTAGGTTTCTCTCATGGTTACATCTAGTTATATTGGAATAACTCTAGTTATAAACCTTGCAATGGAAATAGGGTGGAGTCATGATTTGTTTGTTTCACACTATTACGGTTGCTATTAATAATATTTATCAATTTTGATCTAGTGTAGTATATATATTTGGGGTAATTCTACAAATTATTATGATTCATACTCAAAAAATAAAGTTCATGTATAATTTTCCTTATATTTTTTTAGATATATTTTGGTGAAGGTTTTGGACACTACTTTTTGGGTGGTGTCCCTAGGAGTAGTTACTAATTAAAATAATAGTTTAAATGTGAATGAAAGTTTTACAAGTCTTCCCTTTACCAACACATTAGGTTTCTTGTTATGGATTTAAAGTGAGATTACTTTTTTCAGTGTTCAATTTTTTATGTTTTGAATTAATTAATATTTTCATATTATAATCTATTGTTCATTGTGTCATTTTTTGACATTCTTATTTTGGGATTTCATGTAGTGATATTTAAATGTTTTAATTCCCTAAGGGTAATTACTTTCATATATTTGTCTTTCACTCTCAATATTAGTTATTTACCTATGAAATACTAAAGGAAAATTTAGGGAGTTACATATATAATTTCATTACAAGACTAAGGAATCTATACTTTAACATGGGGTGGGTCGATCAGGTTCAAACCAAAAAAACAACCCATTTATTAATTAGGTATATCTAGGTTGACCCTAACATAACCCATTTATTAATTGGGACTTGAAAAATAAATTATTACTAACAAATCCATGTGAAAACAACATCTATTAATTAGGACTTAATATATTATTAAATTAAATAAATTTTATTGTAATTAATATTTAATTTGAAATATTAAAATATAATTTTGTGATTTTAAAAAATATATACAATTATAATAAATCTTGACTAGGTTGGGAAGGTCACACACCAGGTCACTTATTAAATCCCGAGTCTAACCCTATTATTAATTGAGCTTTAAATTTAGGCTTGTTTAATAATTGAACCTAAAAAAGTGGTCTCTTTTAAACATTTTTATAAGTTTGGGATTATTGGGTTGGGAATTTCCCCTAGCCCATATACCAATCTAAGGGTAGGGTCCTGATGGGGTTTTGTCATGATGGATTATGAGAACCACCTAAATGGAAAGAGCATCATTTTGTGGATTTATTTGGTTGTAAAATGTAAAAAAAGTGATTTTGATTGTTTTCATATTATTTACCAAAAAAATATTTTATCTGTAGAATCTACCTTTTAAAATATTTCAATATGAATATTATTTACTAAATGTGAAGAATGTGCTTATTATGATTAATAAATTTCATAAATATTTTTTTATCTATATTTTCATACATTGACCATAAATTTTGACATTCATAGATAGTTGTTTGACATTTCCATAGAGGTTGTAAATCAAGTGGTTAATCGAATTATTATTCAAACCCCATCTTGATAATAATAAAGTTTTTAGTTTTAATTTATTTCTAAAAAATTTATTTGATTTTGATAAATAATCAAGTTATTTTTTATTTAACATTAGATAAAAATATGATAAGAAAAAATTGAATAATTAATATAATTATGTTTTTTGTAAAATATGAAAATGTGGATGTTATAATCATAATAATGATGATGAATCTTCTGTTCCCAAGACAACCTTTCACATGTCCCAACCATCCATATTCTCCAACCTTAGGAATTACAATGATTGAATTAGATATGGTAGTGGTTAATCTTAATTATTGGATCATATCACATGTACTCTATATATATATGGATATGTGTTAATGAAATGGGTGAAATTTTTACGCTCAATATTGTATTCCCTATGATTCTTGTTTTTCTATTATATTTTTTTTTCATTTTTCATCATCATCATAAAAATATTCGATGCATGTTTTTTCAATGATACGCATCACCTTTGATCGATCATTTATTCCTAGTTTCAAAATTTCACATGGTTTCAATCATCATTCAATCAATATCATAGCATGTTATCAGCATGATCTTCTTCTCTTCATTATGCATAGTGATGATCCTATCATCAACATAAGATAATTATTACATAAAAATTTGTGTCACAAGTTTCGATAAAAATTCTTATTTTGACATACTCTTTCATGTGTGCATCGACTCCACCCATTCAAAGAGTTATATCAACAAGTGAGACTTATTTTATATTATATTTATCCCCCATATTATTAATATTGTTAAATATATGAATTTTTTATAGTATTTTACTATGAGAAAAATAATGAGCTTCTGAAGATCTTTAATGACTTGCAACTTCAAAAATTCCAACTCATTACCTGAAGAGAATGTGATGGGTTAATAATTGATGTAGTCAATATCGAGAAAAAAATTATTCATCGAATAAAATAATGAAACAATTCTGCTTGAAGTAGTTGAATTATGAACATCACATATTTTTCATACATCGAAGTAATGAATTAAATTTTACTAATCTAATCCAGAAAATGATGGAGATTTAATTAAATTTAATATCTCATATCTATTTGTACACCCATAATGTGTCAAAATTGGTTATGATGTTTAAATAATCATTACAGAGAATATATTTATTTTATTTAAACACATCCCATGAAGTACGATGAAAATTATGAATTGAATATTCATGCCTATATCTTGAAGACACTATAAAACCCAAACAAATAATTTTATTTTGTTCATTAAAGTGAATGTGAATATTTATTTAAAAATATTTATTTTATTCCCCAATGTGAATGAAAATATAAATGATTTTATTTTAAATCAATTTCACGAAGAATATGATGTTTAGAAAATAATCATTATTTTGTATTTATTTATAGAAAAATAATAATAATATATCCACTAGAAGTGGTATGATGATAATAAACATTTAAAGAGTTAAATGAATTTTAATGATGAATATAAAATAATTCATCTCCGAATAATGATATGAAAATAGTGTCCTTTAAAATTATATTAAAATATATATTAATTTATCAATTATTTCACTTGTATTAGCAATGTTGAATAAATACATTATCATTTATCATGTGCTTATGGATTATTATTATCATCTAATGAAATTCATTTGATATTATTCCTTGTTATGGATATTATTCCTTTTATAATTCATAGATGAGATAATATAATTACATAACCATTATAATCAATACATTTTATTAAAATTATTTTACCACCTAAAGTGTTAACAATGATTATCATAATAAATGAAATTATTATTTCATACATGTTGTTCATTATTGATGACTAATGAATTATCATTCAGAATCAGGAAATTCAATGAATAAATTCATTCCCCAATGTGAATTTAATTACATTATTTTATTCATTATAGATAATGAGATTATTTAAGAAAGATTTATATGATTTTTTCTACTCAAACATAGAATTTTATAATGAATATTTGAGAGTTTATGAATTTTTATAAAATGATTTCTCCTTTATATGGTAAAGTAAAAATTATTCTATGAATTACAATTTTGTATGGTGATGAGGTGTGTGTTGTGAATCTAGAAGATTATTCCACATTAGTTCTCACTACTATATTCAAAATCATCAAAATATATGGGGGTTCTACTACTAATAATATGTATTATAAAATAATATTTGGAAGAGAAGTTTCAAAATATAAAATAATCCACTTGGTGATGGGCCTAACCTATTATGATTATATTATGAATTCATCAACCAATAAAAGTGGAATTTATAATGATAAATATGTGTATTCATAACGTAATAACCTATAAATATTACGTATATTTCTTCAATTATAATCTTTTTTTGGGACCAGATACACTCAGAGGGGGGTTAAATCTAGGTAATATTAAAATTTAAAATAATCTCCATGGTCTGGTTAACTTTATTTTAGCATTTCTTCCAAATTGATAGAAACTATGATCAACATGTCACTAGATTAATCCTTCCACTCAACCTCATGGAGTAATAAAAAAATATATAGGAAAATAAAACATCCATGAGATATGGGATTTTTACGTGGTACACCATAAAGGGGAACTACAAGGTGCATATGCTGATTTTGTGTCAGTTGTACCATAATCCACTGATCTACAATATTTTAGTGGATAAAAATGATTTATTTTTGGTAACTCTATGTTAGGTAAACTTACTTTAAAATATCTAGGGTTTGGACACTCCTCACCCAAGGCACACTGCCTCTTTCTCACCTCTGTGCACTACGTTGATGAAGGTATATTCATAGTTTATATACTTTTATGTCTTATTCAATAGTTTGGAATCATGTGGATTTTTTCTTGATTTTTATAAGATTTGTATTTCATCATATCCCTAGTTTGATTCCCTCTGAATTCACTATTCACTGAAAATTGGTATTTAATTCATTTTTTCATGCAACTTCTACTTTTATGAAACTCTTTCATTCATGAAACTCGTTCTTTTTTGAAACTATTGCTTTTTAAAAAATATGCTATAATGCATGAACCTTTCTCAAGACTATTATTTCATTCAAGATAAACCTTCATTACAAATAGTGTTCCATGTAAAAAATTTGTCCATGGAACTTAGTGATTCTAGGAAGTTCACTCGCGGAACTCAATGTTTCACAAAACTCATTCACATAACTTCAAATTTTTGACAATTCAGATCGTTTTCCTCACAAGAATCTCCCTAAAACAAGTATCTATATATCTTTATATAAAAATATTTGTCTTCCTCTTTTGGTATTAGGTATTTATCAGAAAATACTAACTCTTTTAATAACATGTAAACATTACCTTCACAGAACTTCGGTTTTCAAAACATTATCCACCATTCTTCATTAATGAAACTTTACCTCACAAAACATCCCTATTTCATGGTGCCTTTGATTTTCCAACTTATATCGGTTCATGGAAGTCTGTATTTAAAAAAACTCTACCACACCCAAAAAACTTGTTGCCTTTGATTCACCAATTTATACCTACTCATAGAACTCGGTCTTTCACAAGACTATAGACTTTTCCAATATTTCACGTACCTTCTTTTAGCAACCTTTATTCATGAAACATCTAACTTTCATGAAACATTTTTCATTAATCCAAATTTTGTAAACCTATTCCTTTTATATAAAATATTTCTCTATCATCTGGACCAGGACTTTCATGAAACTTTAATGTCCCTATAGAATTTTGTACCCAAATATTTATTAAACACTGGGAAATGATGCAACTTGAAGATACTCATCTAGGATTATGAATTCATGTTATGTTATTCACTGCTTAGATATGTTCTTATTTATTCAACAAAATCATATGAGAATAAATCATCAAGATGAGGGTTAATTACATATCTTACATAAATTACAACAGCATGTGAAACTTCATCAATCTAAGAATAATTATACACTTGAATCATTTTGTTGCATTCATCATCCTTCAACGTGCTGATAACACATTGGTGTTCTACCTATCATCGCTTGATCTAGAAATGATCACTAACTATGGATTGAGTGATGAAATTCATATCCTACTTACCTAAACTGATTTGGTTTAGAAACTTTATAGATATTCAACCAGCTCCTTATTCCTATTCAAACAAAACTCCTGGTCATAACTTTAAGATATGCAATTGATATCTTCCAAGAATTTATTTTTATTTAATTATCTAAGACTAATAAGTATTTGAATATATTTAATATATTCCATGTGATATCAATTATCATTACTATTTCATTACACAAGTCATATTATATGACAATGTGATTAAAAAAAATCCAACACCAAACATAGATTTGGGTCCAACATTCATCCACTTTGTATTTTTTTCAATGTTATCATAAATCCATCCTCTATTAGATGCTCCAAAAATTTCATGGATATGGATTTATTCTTTCTTTTCCTCCCTAGTGACTTTTCTCTTCCCTTTTGAAATTAAAATGAAATTGTTCATATGAAACTAGATTTATTATTTTGGCTCTCTTCCCCTTAGGGTCATGAAATATTTCTTTTATTTCATCTCCCACTTTTACATCTTCACTATTAGGGATACATTGAACCCAAATTTCCTCTAAGTTTCAACCTATCATTGTGAAGCCTTTATTATATTTCTTTATCAAAATAATTACTCCTCCTTACTCAGTAATCTCTATTTAATATATTTCCAATATGATTTAGTATATTGGGGGGGAACATAGTTCTCCTCCAATTTCTAACATCCATAAAATATCACCATTCTAATATGAAGTCACATTCTTCATACTGTTGAAAAATAAAGATGTATTTTTAGTGATTGAAATTACCCCTTGGCATTGATTCATTGAACGATCCTATAAGCCTACTAAGTTAGAAATAATTATAGGAAAAAAGAGTTTAATCCAACAAACACCAATGTTATCTATATCACTCACTTGCTTCCATATATTATAGAAGTGTAAATTTTATTCTTTTGAAGAACATCATTTGATCATGATCATACTAGCACCAAACTATTAGTGAATAATAAATTAAGTTCAAGTGTGTGAGTCATAACATTTTTTAAGATGACCTCATGGTTCCACTTAGTATGCATGACCTTAAATTCATCATAGGACTCCATTTTTTGATAAGGTTAAAGAGCCTAGAGTTCTTGTCACCAACTCTCTCTAAATATATCTAGCATTATGATTATACAACTTTTTGATACAAATAATTGAATAGCATTGAATCATTTAATTCCTCATTATAATAGAGAGACCACTTAATCGAAATTATATTTATTATCTAGAAGCTTATTGGTGTCCTAAAAATAGTTAGTTGAACCCTATTATCATAAAAAAAGTAAATAAACATGAAATATATGAATTTTGATTCTTCTCCACCAATTTATCTTTTCTTAGTGGTTAAATTCCACTTGAACAGAGGTCTAATACCAATGGTTGAATAATCATTGTGACTTAGAACCATTGGAGCATTCAAATATAGCTTTTCCGTCTCTTAATTTTCATATCAAAGCTCTTCATCATATGTTCTTTCAAAACCCAATTATTGAATCTGATACCATATTTGAATTTCAAGTATTATGACTCTTCTTGTTATGTGCATCTCCATTTATCTTATGCAGTTATTACCTTTTAGAATATACACACACCATGGATCATATCTCCCCCTTAAACCTATACCAAATAAAACACATATTATAAATAATTAAATTCATGGGGAGATGGGTATCTCTGGAATCCTAAAAAATAGTATTGTCATTGATCTTGATGGACCAACCCTTTGATATTTTGCTACAAAATATTATACTCCTTATGTGTTTGTTTCAAATTCCTAGACACTCCCAACTGATATGTCCATATAGTTAGACATTCCCTACTCACATGCTTAGTATTCTTTTTATATTTTGGTTTCATAGGTTTGGTAATATTCATAGTTGTGGGTTTAAACCCACTAGTACAAGGTTATCTCTTTAACACACCACTTATATGACTTTTCCCATGATTCATTCATAGATTAGTAACCTCTTCACTAGTCATTTTCCCTTGTTTCTTCCTCAATTGGAAGGATTTTTGTCTTTCCTTTACCTCTCACCTTATGGTAAAACATATGAATCCTCTAAGGAATTATTCATGATTTGTATCTTTAAAAACCATATGAGTCACCTGTTATATTTTTTTAAGTGAAATTATTTATTTTATTGTACATTCATCTAACTCACAACTGGGGTATCCTCTCCCTTTTTCTTCCAAATTTTTTTCATTACTTATAGAAGGGTTGTTGTGAGTGTGAACTAATTGGTACTTGATTAAAATTTTGTTGAGATAATTTTTTTCCACCAAGTATATAAATCAAGTTTCCAGGTTAATTGGTGTTTTTACATTATAGGCTCTTTTCTTGTAATCCATTAGCGTAGAGTACCTCCTAATGGAATATTTTTCCTTCTACTCATTCTTCCAGTTGCATTGTATTTCCATATGAGTAGGGTGATAAAAAATAAGACATATTACATTAAACATATTCCTTGTATCATCATGTATTATTTTATATATTGATTCAACCATAATTATTCTATCATTATGCCTTTAAGATTCTTGAAACACACTCATAGCGTGTCCCATTATTCCCCAGTAGCAGCATCTCATGGCTATCTTCTTCTGTGATTCATCGATATCTTTCCTTTGATTTGTGAATTTCAAATTCAAAAACCATAATACTTCACTCATAGATACTTATTTATTAGGAAACCTTACCTCTCATTTCCATTATATAGATATAGATTTACCTCAAACTCCTTGATCTTTTTATTTTTCTCATTTAGATGAAATTTAATCTTATTCAATCTAGAGCCGGATTCATTCTTAGATTATCCTATCACCTCTACTAGTGTATTGAGAGGGAGTAATTTTTCATCCATATCCTTCTCTGTGATCAAATTATTTTTAATATTTTGATACATTTCTTTAAGAAGACCACTTTTGTATTTCATCTTGTCACCCATATTATGTTTTTAAAAATTTAGGGCCAAATATATGCCTTTTAGCATCTTTTTCTCCATGAAAAAATATTATATGATTACATAGTTCATTTTCTTTATGATCTCCCACTAATCTACCTTCTATTTTAAGGATTGTATCTCTTTTCGGTCATGCGAAAAAGTTACTCTAAATTGATGACTATGTGTCATCATCTCTTCTTATATGTTAGAGTTCACATAATATGTGAGTGGTTAATATTCACCACCAATTCCACCAAAACATTATCCTCAAAATCAATATCCTCAAATATAACTTTAAATTTTCTCCTTTTAAGAACTTCCCCCTCAAGAGACTCAATATTTTAATCTTATTTATTAGTAAAATATTTCAAACTTTCAATAACCTTGGATTTCACTTCAGTCTTAAACTTGAGATTAAATAAATATTTATAATTTACTTGAACAATTACCTCATTTATTAGTATATAAATTTTTTCTTCATGGTCATTAACATATTTTGTGGATTCTTTCAACAGAAAATTAACCTTTAAATTTTTCACTCTTTTATTGTATAGTTCTTAAATAGATCCATCTAGTTCTATCTATTGGTTAACTACAACCTCTATTTATATCTTTTCATGGGAGGAATCTGTACTTATAGATTTATAATAAATTTCTACAACATGATCAGAATCGAATGAAATGACTGAATTAGAACCATTCACCTTCATTTTTGTATCTGATATCTGATGGAACATATTATATTCCTTTTTCTTACTCTTACCTTTGTCACAAGTCCCTCTCCTTAGACTATTTTACAATCTTATTTTGAGGATTTCTTCACAACCTTCTTTTCCTCTATCATTTTTCTATAAATAGTTTCTTGGGTCTTTCGCATTTCAAAATTAGTAGCACAATAAATGGATTTCTTAAAAACTTCATCAAACAAATATCTATTCATGATCTTATCTATTTATGAATTCTAGGTTCATTCACTATGATTTCTCAAGTTAGTGTCTCTTTGGATATACTTTAGAACCTCTTCATCACAATTATATAGGAACATGATCATTTTTTTACCATCCATCAAATTTAGTTCCATAAAAAAATAGAGGCTTCATCATAGAATCCATGTTCACAACTATAATCACTACTTCTGGGGTTCAATACTGAGTCTAAACCATTACATTTTTATACCACTTTTTAGCACTAGATACACCCTAGTAGAGGGTGAATTAGGGTGATAGATAAATTTAATCTTTTCTACACAGTCTAGTTAACTTTTATCTAGGATGTTGTTCCCACATTTGTTGGAACTATGTTCAGACTATCACTTAATTACTCCTTATTATTGACCTCCTAAAGCAATAAAAAAATATTAACAAAAGTAAAAAATCTATGTGATGCATGGATTTTTACTTAGTTTTCCAAAAAAATCCTAGTCCAAGGAGCATACAATAATATTGTTTTGATCATACCACAATCCACTAATCTTAATTAGTTTGGTGGATAAAAATGATTAGGTAATGGTCACTGCATGAAAGGTGCACTACTTTTAAAGTATTTTGGGTTTGGACACTCCTCACCCAAGGCACACACCTCTTCCTCACCTATGTGTATTGCATTTATGAATGTACTTCCATAGTTTATAGACTTGTAGGTATCCTTAAATGGATTATAATCATAAGGTTTTTTTCTTAATTATCATGAGAATTTTCTTATGTAATAGTTCTGATTTGATGCTATCTGAATTTATTGTTCACTTAAAACAGATATTCAATGTTTTCTATTCTCATAACTTCTCCTTTCATGAAACTCTTACTTTCATGAAACACCTTCTTTCACAAAAATATTATTATTACCAAACTATGATCTTGTAATTACTAACACATGAAACTTTCTCAAGAATGTTTTTTCATGAAATATTAACCTTTACACCAAACAAGGGTTCCTGAAAATGGTGTGTTCATGGAACTTATTAATTCATAGAAGTTCACTCATGAAACTTTGTGGTTTGTAGAACTCATTCACGTAACATCAAACTTAAGAGAATTAAAAACATTTTTCTCTAAATAATATCCATCAATAAAGTCCCTCTCTCTTCTCCTATAAAAATATCATTATTCCTCTTTACGGATTGCATATTTATAGGAAAATATTAACCCTTCATTTAACTTGAAAATATCACCTTCACGTTACTTCAATTCATGAAACTTTCTCCATCGTTCTCCATTCGCAAAAAAATTCCTCACTCGGCTTCCCTATTTTGTGGCACCTTTGATTCTCTAATATTTTCTAGTTCATGGAACTCCATATTTCATTATACTTCACCATGAGTAAAAAAAATTTCACCTTTGTTTTACCAATGTATTCCTATTCTCAGAACTCAATATTTCATGAGACTTTAGAATTTTTTAATATTTCATCTGCCTTCTTTGTGAAACCGTCTTTCATGAAACATCCTAAATTTTTAAAAACATTTTGTATTCATCGATATTTATTAAAACCCATTCCATTAATCCAAGATACTTATATATCATCCATACCTTTACTTTTTCTAAACTATAATCGCCCTATATAATTTTCACCTAAAAATTTGGCAAGCACTAGGAAATGGTATAACTTGAAGTTCCTCTTTAAGGCTTTTAAATTCAGGCGCTACGCTTCACTACGTGGTTGTGCTCTAATTTCTTATAAAAACCCATATGGGACTAACTCCTCAATATCACGTTCAATTTCATGTCTTCCATAAATCATAATAGCATATGCAAATTCATCTGGATGAGAATAATTCCAGATTGGAATCATTCAACTAAATTTATCCTCCTTTAACATATAGATATAATATTGGTTCTCTACCTATATTCAACTGAGCTAGAAATGTCACTCACTGTGGATTGAGTGATAAACTTTACAACCTACTTCCCCCAACTTAGTCTATTCATAAACTTTGTAGATATTTAACTTGCTCCTTCTTCCTATTTAATCATAACTCCTGATCAAAACTTTTGAATATGAAATTGATATTTTCCAGTAATTTATCTTCACTTAATTCTCTTAGACTGGGAAGTATCTTCAGATATTTAATATCTTCCTTGTACTATAAACACTCATTACCATTCTAATATTTTATTCATACTTAATGAAACTGTGATTGAAAATAAATTCAATACCAAACTTAGGTTTGGGTCTTACATTATTATAAATATTATTTTGATTAAATGATTTAAAATAACTCATATATGAGTTAGTATATGCCCATGTTAGTACATTTACTGGTAGTTAAAATCAATTAATATCACCGAAAGAGAAAATATATTACTATATAATAGTAAAAATTATTAGTACTTTCTTATATATAAAGCCCTGATGGGATATATCAATGATATTATTGAAAATGCATACCATATGGAGACATTGTATAAAATTGGTACCTTGATATGTAATAAGAAATCATAAAAAGTAATTATAAAAAAATTTATGTGCAATAAAATCATTAATAGTAAACCAAAATTTTTTTATCCTAGATATTTAAATCTATGGAATAATGGTTTAGGTCTTCTGGGATAAATTATAATGAAATATATTAATTCAAGTATACATGAGCATAAATTTTCTGATAAAATAGTAGACATATATCAGGGAGATAATGGTCAATTCATTTAATGGATGTGTTATGACCCCCACCCTCCAAAGGTACTAATCCTAGGCTGGTAATGATGGAAAAAGGATAGTAAACCTGAGTCTCACCTCTAGTAATCCCCAAGTTGGAAACTAGAACCAAGGGTGTAATAATATCAATATGGGATGAATTATCCTCTATAATATATAAAGGATCGAGAGATAGGATATCAGTTAACAATAAAATTCATGAAATAATATAAAAAAGAAACCAAAACTATCCCAAAATGCATGTATAAGTAAAATATATATAGGTAAAATTGTCTAATAAAATACCAAAATAAAAGCTAAAGTATAGTCACAATAATAGTCCAACGGTTTGAGATAGTAATGTCCAACATGATCCATATTGTCCTCCTATAAACATGTAAGTAGGTCGTATATACATGGGGTGAGAATACAAGTATTCTAGGTATTGGGATGCTCATTGGAAGTTGATGGGATAGGAATTTAAATTTTTTTACATCATTGGAGTGACGTAACATCATCGACTCTAGTGAGATTATCCCGGTATAGTCCTAAGACACGTGTGGTTTATACATAGTGCAAAAATAAAATGAACAGGTACCTCGTCTGGATCTGATTTGTGTAAGCCTGTCGCAAGATGCCAGTGTCCTTTAATCGAAGACTCCGACGTTGAAGACCTCTAGATCATCCACACATGCTCCTTGAATATTCTCATGTGTCGTTCATTGGAATATGAGTGCTAGCATGGTACATCAATGACCACTTTGATGCAGAAATGATCACCACAAGCCAACGTCTTCAATCCGAGAAGATGGAACTTGAAGAAAATTATTATTTGAGAGAATCTCTCTCTAGTAATCATGAGGAGATAGGGGTTCTCATTTCCAATATAAGAATAGTCTACATGGGATGTTCCTCTCTCCACTTATATAGTGAATATCTATAATACCCAATTTGGGTTCCTGACCCCCATGTAATAAATAACCACTATAAATTTTATAAATAATTATTTATGACAAATAAAATTATTCCATAAAAAATATTTATAATTTATCTCTAGACTATAATATATATTAATATATTATGTGATAATATTGGGACATTTACTCGACTCACATATAAATATAATATTAAACAAATCCGGGATATTTAGTTAATATTCATTCGAATAATATTTATCCTTGTACTTGCTGAATCACTCATGAATACATGTCATAAATAAATTCAATGAATTATTCTAAACATGAATAATTAAAGAATTTATTTAATCCTTGTTGATCCATAGAACTTGGATAATATCCCAACCTCATTGTGGGTCCCACCAAATTCTATATTCTGATTCAATAGAATATGGAAAATTCTCAAAGCGATATTTTATGTGACCCTCAAGGCCCTTGTCTCAATAATAGTGAATAATATTCACAGACCTAGAGTGGGGTCTAATAACCCATCAAGTCCCTTAAAGATATAATGACAATTCAAATAAATGAATACCTTCCTATGAAAACAGTTTGTGTAATATAATCTCTTCATGGTCGATATCTCAATAAAGTAGAATGCACACTAGTGTCATCATTATTTATATTGATTTATTATTTTTTGATCCATTCGGATGGACTTACCTTCCCCTACCATGGCCATGTATTTAAATAAGGTACTACCATCCTAATCGATCAGGCCTGAGATATATCTTCCTCAACTTGGAAGCAACAACTCCTTTCCTGATCATTTAATCAATGTCATGTAACCAATGACATACCCAACAGAAACTACCTCATCACAACTTCATTTTCATGGTTTTCATCTTGCATAAAAATATGCTATCAAATGAAATAAATTTATAATGATCTCAAGTCAAGAGACTACTACACATTTCCATAGATATGAATAACCAATGACACCTGAATCATGTGGTGTTTCTATTAGCAGGTTTGTCCTCATGATCTCAACAACTAGAGATCACCAAGTGTGAAATTCATCAGATGTCTCAATGCTTATGAAACCCCACCACTTGACAGTCTCACATCATTTGTGTCCTATAAAAATGATGTAAATATATTATAGTTTATTTAATTAATATTAATGTCATAGTATCTCTAGGTTCTCATTAGAGCATAGGATATTCTATAACCCTTTGATACGATATGTAATCTAAGAACATTACAATAAATGAAGTGGATGCAGAAGTATCTACAATATTATATCAAGATGAACACATGTAAATATAAAAAACTACATACATGTAGTGTTAATAAATGTACAACCAAAGTTGGGTCTAGGGCACCTACTTTCACTAGACACAACTACTAACAAGTCTCAATCTGTTATCCATCACATGAGAATCATGCTTTTGCTGAAATATTTATTTAGTTAGGGGTCTGCCATGTTGTCTTCTATGGATACTCTGCTAACTATGATTTCACCTCTCGGAGTAAAATCCCTCAAGTGATGAAACTTCCAAATTATATTCATTATCCTCTGGTGAGACCTAGGCTCCTTGGAAAGCACCACTGTAGTAGTATTATCATAGTAAACTGAAATAGGGCCTGCACTTCTAGGCACAACACCAATGTCTAAGAAAAAGTTTTATATCCAGAATTCTTTTTTTACTACATCATAAACAGCTATATACTCAAATTATTCTATAGAATTGGTGACCACATATTTCATTCAGCTTCTCCAACTCACTGCACCTCCATTCAGTAAAAATATGTATCCTCACTATGATTTCAAATCATTGTGATATATCTAGAAACTAGCATCAGTGTATCACCTTACTACTAGTTCCTCATCTCCGCCATATACTAGGAACATGTCCATCATTCGCCTCATGTACTATAGGATAATTTTAACAGCTGGCCAATAAAGTTCTCCTAGATTAGCTTGATATCTGCCCACCATACTTAAAGAAAAGGCAATATCAAACCTAGTTCACAACATGGCATTCAATATAGAACCCACTACCGACACATGATTTGTTCTACTCATTCTCACAATCTCCTCTTATTTTTTGGACACATTTTCTTGGAGATATTAATAACATGAGACATAGGAAACAAACCTCTCTTGGATTGTTCCATATTGTAACTTTTGAGTACCTTGTCAATGTACGTAATTTGAATTATCCCAACCAGCCTTTAAGATATATCTCGATAGATCTTGATCCCTATAATGTAGGCTACTTCACTTAAGTCTTTCATGGAGAATAATTCATTTAACCAAGTCTTAACTGACTGTAAGACTTCTACTTTTTTTCCCATAATTAATATGTCATCAATATATAATAATTGGAAAGTGATTTATTTCCCATCAACCTTCTTATAGACACAAGGATAACTTTCATTTTTGAAAAAACCAAATTCAATTATGGCCGCATCAAAATGAACATTCCATGATCATGATGCCTACTTCAACCCATAAATGGATCTCGACAGCTTGTACACCTTATTCTCATTATTTTACCTAAAAACGCTTCTGGTTGAGTCATATAGATGTCTTCAACCAACTTCCCAGTTTGGAAAGTAGTTTTGAAAACCATTTTCCAATTCTAATAATCATGAAAGGCAATTATTTCAAGAAATATTACGATGGCTTTTAGCATTACTACTGGTGATAAGGTTTCATCATAGTCAATGCCTTGACATTTTTTGAAACCCTTTGAAACTAATCTTGATTTATAGGTATTAACCTTACCATCAATGTCTGTATTTTTCTGGAATACCCATTTGCACCTAATGGGTTTTACATCAGTTGGACGGTATACCAAAATCCAAACATGATTTTGGTACATGGACTCCATCTCATAATGCATGGTATCTTTCTATTTAGAATCTTATTTTCCTTCTACTACTTCCTTGTAGGTTAGGGGTTCATCATCCTCAAAGAGTAATGTGTCACCTAACTCGGTGACAAGAAAACCCTAACGCTCTGTTTCTAAAACCTCTCGAGTAGACCTGTGCAGTATTTGTGTCTCAGGAACCACTTCTTCTTCCACTTTCTCTTGTGGAGATAGTTCTTGTACCAACTCTTGTGCATCTAGAGCATTAAATTCATTAAATTCAATCTTTATTCAACTATTCCCATTGGAAATTTGTTCCTTTTTGAGAAATATGGGATGTCTTTCCAAAAAAAAATTCTATGTAAATGGTTGTATAGGTAATATTCTTTCATTTCCATAGGATAACCTATAAAGATTCACATCATTATTCTATATGCTAATTTTTCACTTGGTAAAGTCTTGAAAAAAGCCTCGCATACTCATACACCTAATTTTTTTAGATTGGGTTTATTTCCACACCATAACTCAAATATAATCCCACAAGGTGCTTCAGTTGGTACTCGGTTAAGGGTATATGTCACTATCTACAAAGCAAATCAACAAAAGTATAAGGAAAGAGTTGTCTAGCTCATTATTGATCTGACCAGGTCAATCAAGGTCTTATTACTCCTTTCACTAACACCATTCCACTATATTGTATAAGGAGGAGTGAGTTGGGATTCTATCCTACACCCATTCAAGTGATCAATGAATGCTTGGTTAAGATACTCTCCACCTCAGTCTGATCGAAGTGCCTTAATCTTCATACTAATCTAATTTCTACTTCATTTTGAAATTTCTTAAATATCTAAAAGGAATCAGACTTATAACGCATCAATTTTATATATTCATACCTACTATAGTCATCGGTAAAAGTAGTGAAGTATGAAACACCACCCCTTTTCTCTTCTGGAAATGGACTACATACATCAGTATGTATTAATTACAGTAATGCATTGGCTCTTATCCCTTCCAAGAGAAAGCTGCTTTGGTGATTTTCCATTATAAACAATATTATAATACATCCAAGGGTTTTAACTATACCAAGTCTAAATACCCTTCTAAATGTAATTTTTTTAATCGCTTCTCATTTACATGACCTATCCTGAAGTGCTATAGGCGGTGATATTAGAGTCGTTAACGCTATTGTTTTCATTGATTTTCATTACCATATTTTCATGTTCAATTATATATAATCCATTGTTAAGATGTGCCATGCTATAACACATATTATCCTTATAAATGAGGAAACATTTATTTTGGAACTTGAAATAAAACCCCATCATGTCTAAACTTGACACTGATATTATGTTTTTTATTCCATAGGATTCATAATAACAATTACACAATACTGGAACCAAACCACTTGGTAATGTTAAGTGATAGTCTCCCACTGCCAAGGCTTCCAGACTTGCACTATTTATAGCTCAGAGATCCACTTTTCCTCTTTCAATCTTCTTGAATCTACTTGGTTCCTATATATGAATACATATGTGTGATCCACATGTTGTATCCAATACCCAAATTTTAGATATGTAAAGATTGAAATCAATGAAAAAATACCTAAATTTGAATCATCAACTTTCTTCTTTTTCATAATTGTGCAATTTTTATTCTAGTGTCCTTTCTTGCCACATGAAAATCATACAACCTCTTGCTCATTACTCTAATTCTAAATATTTGGATTTTTAGAAGGATAGTGTATTGGATTATTTGGCCTTGACTTGGCCTTAGACCCATATTCCTTGTCTTTCTTTCTTTTTTTCACCCTAAGGAAAGCTTAATTGTTATTTTTCATATCCTTATTAGCTTAGAGAACTAAATCCAAAAGGTCTTGGAGTGACTTTGTCACATTGTTCATGCTATAATTGACAATTAAAGTTGATAATATTATTGTTAAAGAGGAAATAGTGAGATTTGTTGTTAGTTCTTGGTTCAATTTGAACCCAATGGCTTCAATCCTCTCAATGTACCCAATATTCTTGAGTACATGAGGACCTTCTTTGGGCCATTCTACTAGATTCTTCCTATAAAGGGCACTAGAGATCTCAATCCTTTCCTTACTAGCCCTCTCCTGATATAATTCTTAGAGATGTGAAAGAATCTTGTAGGAATCCTCATCCTCAATCATTTTCTACAATTGGATGGACATGGATGACAATATGATGCACTGAACATCAAGTGCATCATATACATACTTTTTCTAATAATCTTTTTCTGTCTTAATTTATCCCTAAAGAGGATCTGTAGGAACTGAGGATTCCAGCACATATAGATTCCTTTCTTGGCGTAGTATTATTTGAAAGTGTATGTACCGCTCCCGGATGTTATTTCTGGTTAGGATATTTTCTTTATCTAGAATTGACCATACTGATAATGTACTTGTGGTGTTGGTGATTCCCATTTTAAATCTACAACAGATAAACATTAGCAGTTAGTTATTAATTTTATTACCTTAAGAAATTTATGATTAAATAATTATTATATCATTTTTAATGTCTCCCACTATTTTAGTGAACCCTAATATTCCTCACTATTGGATTCATAATACTCTGTCACTTGAGTATTCTAGTGTAAATGATCCTTGAAACTACTCCTCTTATTCTAAAAGATTATTCTACGCCACTACTTGGAGATTTTCTAGGTAGGATCTAGTCCGGCCAACCACATTAATTCGCGGTTCCCTGTACTGTTGAGTAAAGTCCCATATTTTGGAATTAGAACTTGATTCTCTCAACATATTACCTCTAATGTGATATCATGCTAGCTTTGGATACTTATTTTTCTACCAGCTTTAGTCATGTTAACTGATCACTCTTATAGGAACTCCCTGGTGGTAGAGAGAACTCTCAACTTTGGCTAAAGAGCACTCCGAACAGCCAGTTTTCCTCAAATTTGAGTAATGTAAGGATTTAAGACTCAATATCTCTTTGAGGGATTTTTGTTTATTGACTAATATAATCCAATTCTATTTTATTTGTTCAAACTATGTTTTTGTACTCACAAATGAACAAGAAATAGAAAAATATTTGTCACATATTTATGAATTTTTTATTTTTTATTATTTTACATGATCAACCAATAATCATGTACTTTCATAAAACAATAAACTGTGCATAAAGAAAAAGCATGAAATCTGATTGGTCTTGAGAATTTAATTATGATCAATCTATAATGGATCAATAATGTCCTAGGGGTTCCATACCTAAGTAGACTGTTGAATCGTGTCACACCTCTCCCCTAGAGAAAAGTTCTCAACTCCCATCTAGATTACCACCTCAACTTAGTGGGGTCTGTTTCTCTGAATATCATTTTCAATTATACAAATATAATCGCATGCGGGTGAGTGGGTCTAAGGGTGTAATGTACAATAGTTGTAATGGATGCGCAGGCCCTTATACATGTTTTAATTAAAAGTGACAATGCACAGACCATCATTTAACTAAATAATTATTAAAAACATCACACACAATGAATATATAATTAAATAATTAAATCCATACATTCATAGGTCAGTTTCTAGCTCAAGACCAGTTGATATTAAAAAAACGCACAATAAAAAAAACCACAATACATTTAAATAGTGTGAGGGTGTTATAAAAAATTAAATGAATTTTAGTATATTCAAATAATTTATTTATTGGTTCCAACTATAATTTAATTTTTTAAAATCCAAAAAATTAATTATTCCATTAATTTATTTTAAACTCAAATTAAATTAAATTTTTGGATTATTTTATATTTTTAAACCCTCAAAATTAATTTTCATTAATTTAATTTAAGAAACAAAATTAAATTAATCAAATTAATTTAATTCGTTTACCTCCATTCAGGGAAGGTGTCTGGGTGGACTATAGATTGAAAAGGTGCTGTTTCACCAGAGCTGTGCAGAATCGCAATGGAACCATCACAGTGTGTGGCTAGTCCGGTGACAACCCACGACTTCTCTCATGGGAGTGGGAGGTGTGGCATCGGCAGAGCCCAGCTAGGGATCTGGGAGTCTGGATCTGATATGTGATGGCGGCAGTCGACAGGCAAGAGCGGTAGCTAGGTCAGGCATGGCAGTGCGGCTCAGTATAAGGGCACCATTCGAGGGAGGTGGTGGCACATGGTCGGGACCGTGAAGCCTCTTCGAGATAGAGGTGGTAGGTTGGGATGGCACAGTAGGGCCGAATATCGGTGGTGGCGAGCTCAAGTTGTGGGAGGCACATCAAGATCGGATGGCGCGGTAGACCTGAGATGGCGGTGACGACCAACGATGGTGTGGAAGCCTATGGGTCGGGGCGGCGCGACGACGGCAGCCTTGTCGGGATGAGACAACATTTTGGTAAAGTTGTTGGTTTGGATGAGAGAGGGAGAGAGAGGAAGGGTCCAGGCCATGCAAGTCTAGGTCATGCCCCATTTTCCCTTAACACATTTTAAAAAAGTCTATTAGACTTTAAGAAAACAGTACAGAAAAAATTTTACAAAATATAACATCAACTCTTGTTTTATTAAATGAAAAATGAAATTAATATAAAAAAATAGATTTTTTTTAATTTTTATTCTGATAATTGATCACCACTAGAAAAAATCTAGTGACTGAATTCTATCCAAAATATGGCCAAATTCTATTAAATTTTCAAGAACACAAATAAAAATTTAAATTTGTGTTCTTCAAAAATAAAAAATCAGAATCTGAAGAACATAAATCTGACAACATCGATCCTTTTAAAAAAATCAAATGGTCGTTACATGGCCATTCAGAAATGGAATGATGCGTGATCAGATCCATTGTAAGCATTTTAACACCCACAACTTAAAATTTTAATCAATTTAATTTTCCTTGACTCTAAAAAATCACATGTCTCTCTAATACCACTATTAGGTACTTGGACGATCAGTGGAAGCCGATGGGATGTGAATTTAAATTTTTTTACATCATCAGAGCGACATAACATCATCAACTTTGGTGAGCTTATCCCGGTACGGTCTGAGGACCACGTGTGGTTTATACATAGTACAAAAATAAACTAAACAAGTAACTCATTCAAATCTCATGTGTGTAAGCCTGTCATGAGATTTCAGCAACCGTTGCTCAAAGAATCCAATGTGAAATTCCTCTAGATCATCCACACAAGCTCCTTGAATCTTCTAGTGCACCATTCATCATACTTTGGGAGCTAGCTCGATACACTGATGACCAATTCAACACAGCAACAATCACCACAAGCCAACGTCTTCGATCCGAGAAGACAAAACTCGAAGAACTTTCTTGTTTGAGATAGTCTCTCTCTATCAATCGGTATGAGAGATAAGCTCTCATTTCCAATAGATGAATATTCTACATGGGATGTGCCTCTCTCCACTTATATAGTGAATATCTATAATACTCGGTTTGGTTTCCAGACCCTCGTGTAAGAAACTTCCACTATATAAATATTATAAATAATTATTTATGAAAAATAAAGTTATTCCATAAATAATATTTATAATTTATCACTAAACTATAATATATATTAATATATTACGTGATTATCTTATTCCATTTACTCAACTCACATCTCTTGATAATATTAAACAAACCCGGGATTTTTAATTAATATCCATTCAAATAATATTTATCCTTGTATTTACTTAATCACTCGTAAATACATGTCATAAATAAATTCAAAGAATTATTCGAAACTTGAATAATTAAATATTTTATTTAATCCTTGGTGATTCATAGAACTTGGATAATACCCAGACCCTATGGTGGGTCCCATCATGTTCTATATTTCTATTCAACATAACAGGGAAGATTCTCAAAGCGCTATTGTGTGGACCCTCTAAGCCCTTATCTCAATAGCAGTGAATAATATTCATAAACTAAGAGTGGGGTCTGGAAACCCATCAAAGCCCCTAAAGAGATAAGAAAAAGTAAAAGAAACAACTACATTACTACAAACACAGTCTATGTAATATAATCTCTTCGTCATTGATTGTCTCTATAAATCAGAATGCACGCTAGTGTCATCATCCTTTATCTTGATTTATTATTTGGTGATCTTTTGATATGGACTTACCTTCACCAATCATGGACATGGATTTAAAGAAAGTAATACCTTCCTAATCAACCAGTCCAGAGATATCTCTTCCTCAACTCAGAAGCGAAAAATAATTTCTTGATCATTCAATCAATGCCATGTCACTAATGGAATACCTAACACAAATTACGTTGCCATGAATTTATTGCCATGGTTTTCCTCCTGCATAAAAATATACTGTCAAATGACATACATTGATAAAAATCTCAAGTAAGGAGACCATTACGCATGTCTGTAGATAGGAACAACTGAAGACACCTGAAACATGTGGTGTTTCTATTAGTGGGTATGTTCTCATGATCTCAACTACTAGAGAACACCAAGTGAGAACTTCATGAGAACAAGTATCAGTACTTATGATCCCCCAACACCTGATAGTCGCATGTCATTTGTGACATGTCAGAATATTGTAACTAGACCATAGGACATTACTTTAATATTGTTGTCATAATATATCTAGGTTCTCATTATAGCTTGGGATCTATTATAACCCTTTGAAATGACATCTAATATAAGAAAATTACCATAAACAAAAGTGGATGTAGAAGTATCTACACTATTATAGAAAGATGAACACATGTAAATATAAAAAATTGCATACATGTAATGGTAATCAAAGTACAACACAATTTGGTCTAGGGAACCCACTTTCAAAAAATTATACCCAATTAGGTAACCAAATTCTGTCATGAACATGTGAAAAGGGAATAATAATGCACCTGTGAGAAAACAAAAAAACCTACAGCACCTAAGCTGGTCAAATATCAAATCCCATCCTCACCAAGGTACACTCACCACATAAGCCAAGTGTAATGAAATAATAAGATGCATATCGATGTTGGGTACCACACACCGCTTTTACCACGAATTTTCTACTCTCACACCCATCATTATATGTCCTAGAGCACCCACCACTTCTATATAAAATCACATCACATCTTGTCCAAAGACACCTCATCCATCACATCATATCACATCTCACTCAAAGACACATGGAATATCACATCTCGTCTCATAACCAGGGTAGTAGGCTATCATGAACATGATGTATGATAACTTCATTCCCTCCACCTACCATGAACGACCTCGCCATAAGTCATCCCATCACATATCATCTCGACACATATAATCTGAATATACTTGGGCCACCACACTATAACACATCTTATAAAAACAGTGAACTTTTGACTTATAGACATCATTGCTCATGCATGTCAACATCACCTCGAAGAGGGAGTGGGGAAGATCACATAGCCAACCGTCCATCCCCACCATTTGTATGTGGGGAAAAACACCCATAAAACATTTGGTTATTATCATAAGGTTCTTTCCATGGGTGTGATGCATATAGAAATCATAAAGAAATATAATGTATATAATATCATAGTACACAATCCAAACCTATGGGTTCACAACAAGGCGCTAACCAACTCACAACATTTCTACCAATCCTCACAACACCATCACTTTCACTACCACCACTAAATGAAATACACCACACAATCAAGTCATAATCCATAAGATAATTTTCATATTCTTTCTCAATTTTATCCAATTTATAGATTTCACATTACCAACCAACTATATTTAGAATATCCAAGTTATTCCATTATTTACATCCCATTAATTTCATTATTTCAACATGTTACTTCGTATTTAAAATTATCCATTCAAACCACACATCCCATTTAATTCATTTATTAGAAAATTCCATCCCATTTACTGAACAAGAGCACATCATTTCAATTTAAATGTTATCATTTAATTCCAATACTACTCAGGAATCTTGCACAGCATAACACAACACAAAAAAAACAAACCATCATCCTTGTCAAGACAACCATCTCTACATCACTGCCATTCCATATCCATGTCCACTTCCTCCTTACCATTTCCATACCACAACTACTTTTCCACCAAAAATGACCCATATCGTAGCTACACCACAACACATCATCCCCACACACCACAACCACATATCACAACATTATTCAAATTACAACACAAGACATTTTTCAGATTATCAAGGGTAATTTCATAAATTTCGTTTCTTTATTTTAGGGGGATTATCACAAAATCCCAAAATATCCTAGGGAGACCATATCATTAACCAAATATAAGTAATTATCCAATTGAATTTAAAGTGATGAAAAAAAACACAACAATCAGGGTTTCAATGCACATGTCAAATAAACATAAGTAAATCACCCAACAGGCACGATTTTCAACAGGGCATTTATCCCATATAATCATAATATCAACAAAAATATCAAAGTTCTAAGGAAATGTGAATCATTCCCCTTCCCATTAAATTAAAATTAACCATTTAATTATATTTATTAGGTGATAGAAAACCATATTACCATAGATAAACATGAGTAAAACCCCTTCTACGTGATACATAAGATGAGAGATGAGGTATCCCCTACCTTAAATGAATATTTTAGATCCACTGCACAAGGATGGATTGAGGACAAGGACACAAAAAAACACAATGAAAAATATCACCTTGATCACTCTAAACACAACAACCACATCGTCTATTTATAAAAACACCATCAAACCCCATGATTCCCTAACAACATCCCTCCTAGATGAAGAAATAGGAAGAGACTAGGAGAAAATAAAAAGGGGAACTCACATAAAGCACCATGAATCGGTCCTCAATGGACTAGGTTAAATTCCACTAATTAGAGGATAAAATTGATCCTTGGTAAACACAAGGGTCATCCAGGAAATTAGATGAAAGACTAAAGAACACACAGGTTTGAGGGACTCCCGGAATTTATACCCATCCTGAAAAACATAAGACCACAACACAACCCATAAGACCATGTCACAACCTAGTTAAAAACCAAAGGGACCATGGTGCAGCACCCATCACCACACCATAACTTTATTGGTAAAATAACCTCTAAGAAATATGTATATAGTTTCAACATAGATCTTATAAAAAGGAAAATTTACCACAACGTGGGATAGACCACTATAGAATAGACCCCCAGTAACCAAGAAGAGGTTGTACTACAACCCCAACTCCTTGCCGCAGCTATTCCAAAATTGATGGAACCACTGAAAACTGACCCTTGGGACTCCACGCCATAATCAGGGTCTCTACACCAGAACCATTACCTTCTAAGAGGTTCTATGTTGTAGATAAGGCTCAATGACATAGCTACCCCAAAAAATAGTTGTAGCTCCAAACTCTACCCTGATCTCCCCCTATGTTGTAGCTACATACACATGTTGTAGGTGTCACATTTGTGTATTAGGACCTTTATCCATGCCATATACTTTTCAGAAATGGAAACCCCCTCTTCCTAACACCTAGAAACACCTTGTAACCTCCTATAGTTTCCTCTAACACTAAAAACACACAAATTAAATGGATTCCAAGGTCTGGGACGTTACATTAGATACCTCAAAAATATTCTTTCCCTAGAGAATCAAATAAAACTCATAAAAAAGAGGTAGTACGTCCAAAAACCCATCCCTTGAGATACCTCCCTAGGATATCATTACATCCCAAACAAAAACGCACCACCAACCAAATGAAAACACCCACCAGACATCCCACACAACCACACACTTCACTATCCACCCCCACCAGGAACAAACCTCCTTTATTACATATAAACATATACAAAAATGCCCTGTACCCCACAAATATCAATCCAACGACCACCACAGACACTACACAACAAATCCCCAAGCTCGCAATTCAAGGAATTCTATATTACATGTAAAAATATTATTTAAGTTGGGTGGCACTGACTCACTCACATGGTTTTAATCATGTCAAATTATAATGCTTCTTGATTAGAAATTAGGTTTTCATTCACTCATGTTTCAGAAGTTTGATAGCACATAACATCAATATAAGAAGAAAATCTCATAAAATAAAAAGATCCAACCATCATATCATGAAAAAAATAATAAGGAAAAAGTAAAAAAAATCTCTAGGAACTGGCCATGCATCTACATCTCATGCTCCCAAGTACTCTCCTTTAGGCCACCATTGTAGTGACCCAAGATTGACGTAAATGGACATTACATTCCTTTTGTGGAATATTTAATACATGACACAAATAGATGCTGAAAGACCGTATTATTTTAGTGTCTTTGGAAACATGGAACATAATCATCTATCTTGGTGAAAGGTCTTCAACATCTCCCACACAGAACTTCCCATTTTGTTTTCCTACCTAAAACATGTATTTATATCCTAGGGAAAACAAAACATAAAAAGGGTAATATTCTTAGTAATGTTAAAAATAGAGATCATAAAACAAACCATAAACATAATAATGTAAAATCATGAACAAAAAGATTAAATATCAAAATCATGAGTCATGCAATAAATTTTGGCAGTTCGTAAGGCATAAATCATAAAGGAACATTAATCATGATAAAATAAAATTGGAATAAAAAATGGAATTGTAGAAAACTATAAACCACATAATATTATTTCCATAGTAGCCAAGTAATTGCTACCAATACCAGCATAGTGGAAAAATTCCATTATTGAACTGGGTTTACTTTCCATTCCATCCATGTATTACTGAATCAGATTTAATTATCGTTCTAGCCTTGTATTACTGAACCAGATTTACTTTTAATTCCAGTAATGTATATATAAGGAGTATAAATCATTACCCAATTCATGGGAGGGATATATAGGTCCCACCCATCTCATAATTAAATCATTCTTACATGTACCCAAAAAACATAAATCCTTCATCATAGCATAACCCAAGAAATAAAATGGGTTTCTTAAACATCATTCAATAATAACATAATCCATATAAAATATAATTCCATAATTAACACAATCGAATAATAATAACAATAGGGATAAAAACATAACCCTATTAAAAAGCATCATCTTAGGTGGAAAATAATTTTGATAAAACACATGAACTTATTTCTGGAGGAAAATATTTTTTCTTCTTCAAAAATGTTTTCTTTTCTCAAAATTCCACACAATTTTAAAAGAATACAATTTAGTTGAAAATAAACTTGAAATATTGTATAGGAAGATTCATGGAAATAAGGTTTCATGAAACCGTAAAAAATCCATTCATGTCGTATAAGATAAAAAAACATTCTCCTCATACTTTTTCCGAAAAAGTCAAAAAAAGTACCTCGTATGGAAAACAAAAGAAATATTCCTTCCATACCTTGTAGTAAAATTAAAATATGGGTAAAAATGACTTTAAACATACAAATATGAATAGTAAATATTTTATGAAAACTTTTTTAGAAAACATGGACAAGGATGATAAATATATCCCCAGTAAATACATGCATATAAAAAATCTCAGATAAAAATGAGATCGCAAAATTATCCCTTGCCTTTAATTTTCCTTAGTAGAGGGTGTGGTAACCTACTATATAATGGTTAAATCGTGTTATTAAATTATACTAGTACTATATCTATATTTATGATGTCATATATGATTCTATTATATTATTTTGTTAATATTATTTCAATATTACCATTATTTCAGGTGTTAACAACTTCGTTTTCCCATTCGTGTTTTACTGTGTAAGTCATGTTTTTCATGCATAGTATGTATTTAATTCATGAAATTAAGTTTATTATTATTATTTTAACAAATAATATAAATTTTATAATCATTCTTTAATTATTAATGTGGAGAACGAATCTTACCATGTTGTGGAGATGGTATGTCGTACGTACGCACGAGCGATTGTATCATTATTTGGATGGTTAAATGGTATGAAATTGGATGGTTTGTTAATTATAAAAAATAATTATCATGTTATATTAATTATTTAAATACATTATACTCATCATTATACCCATCCTAATAAAGAATTTTTGAATAACAAATTACACCACTGCGTGGAGATGGTATGTCGTACGTACGCATGCATGTTGATATTGTTATTCATATAATGGATAAAGGGAGGTGTAAGGTTGTCCCATAATTATAATAACATCTAAGAATGTATAATATACTGGATTTATTACTTTAGTATGTAATCAACATAGAAATAGTAAGTATAAGAATAAAATAAACTGAATTGAATTGTTTAAGAAATTACATCTTCTTTGTTGGACTTCCTTTGGATCTCTTCTTAGGGACACTAGGGATGGACATTTTGGAAAACCAGGACCTCCAAAACATAAATAAGAATATTTATAGTATAATTGGTCAGGTTTTGGTAGAGATAGAATGCTCAAAGATGTGCGTAGAAATGTTGTAAGAGATGCCTTTTTATATGAGAGGATAGGGGAACTTTAAGAAACTATCAAAATATTAACATATAATTAAACTATTCTAGATCTAAATAATTAAAAATGGCCATTAATGAAATTTATAATACATTTTAGACTATATATTATCCCATTGTAATTATTTAACATTTCCTTTATTTTTAAATAATTTAATAATTAATTAATTCAATAATATATTATTGTTACCAAATTTAATAGTATTCATTTAATTTGACTTAAAATACAACAATACAAATTGGGAATTTGAATACAGTGATTTCACACAATTATAATATATCTTATAGTTCTTTTAAATTTGTTATACACATCAACTAATCCAAAATATAACAAAATTAATATTATTAAAATCATTTATTCTATTTTTATGTTAATTGAATAAATTTTGTTTTTGAATTGAAGAGACTTTTAAGGTAATTGTATAACATATAAAAATTCAATATAATTTCATATAATAAAAATTGTTTCATTTATATCAAAATAGAAATTTATATTCATTCATATATTTATTTTTTCCCTATATGGATACATACATGATATTAAAATACAAGATAGTGATATGTTGTAACTATCATTGATTTAAATAATATATAATTTATTTTCATGTACACGTTTCAGTTAAACAACTCAAAATAGGTCATATTTTGGTAATTATTGAATATTATTTATCCAATAATTTTTTTTACATGTTTTGGTATTATTTCAAACCTTCTAATTTTGATTTACCCTTGATTAATTCCACTAACTCTTACCATGGCACCATGTCTTTTTATTTACTAAGGGTTAATATAGTCACTCTAAAATGCCAAATAAGCCATAAATGGACCATTGGTGACATATTTAACTTCATACCAATTAATTTTCCAAGGAATATATTATTATGAATTTTATATAATTTAATAAAATCTTATTTATTTAAAATATCAATAGTGTCAATTTTGACACTTTTCATTAGTTGACTTTTTAGAAATATCATAACATAGAGATATGTTCGAACAAAATCCTTTAAACCATAAATAACATGTTCAATTAATACATAAAATTATTGTATGACATTAATTCACTAAGAAACTTATTTTAATATTTTTAATATCACTTATTTGATATTTCTATTAATAAAATAATTTCTACATCACTATTGAGTCGTCCTTAATGATAATTATTTAATCACTAAAAATTATAAATAAAATTTTATGATGTATTTAATTCTATTATATTTCTAGATACTATCTATAGACTATTTTATTCCCTGGTAATCTCTAAATTAAAATTAATATACTTATATAAAATGAAATTGTGACATTTTGTCACATTCATTAATTTTTTTTACATTCATGTCATATTCATAGGTAAGTGGCCATTAAGTTATTCCATTTTGAAAATTAAATGATAAGGGTCGAATTTAGTCAACTAATAAGATTTTTACAAGTGTTATGGTAAGTTTGTAATATTATTTTTTACCTTAATTACCTGATTTACCTTTAACCATGGTAATAAAAATAATTACCAAAGTTATTATTCATAAATCCCAAAAATAAAATTAGCCTATTAACATAATTTGGACCTACTGATTTCAAATATGGAATACATTTTTTAAAATTCAAAACACATAATAATTAATTAATTAATTTAATATTAATCCCGTTGTTGGAAAAAAAACAGGTTTTTGTTTAAAACTTAAAACATTGCAAAAGATTGAAATATTTTTATATGTGAATTCAATGTAAAATTAATAAAAAAGACTTAAATAATATTAAAATATAAAAATATATTATTTTTATACTTTAAAAACATTCAATAATATATTTTATACATATAAATTATTTCAGTGAAAAAAACTATTTTCAATTAAAATTTAGCGTATTTTTACTATTCATCAAAATATGAAAGTTATCAGAAAAATATAAATATTCATCAAAGTAAAATTTGATATACCACTTCCAAATAAGAAGTTTATTTTGTGAGATTGATCTTATAAAGGTTTTTAAAATGATATTTAAAATGGGTACCCCATCAAAAGGCGACAAAACTACATTGTTTGGAAAAGTACTTCTTGTATCTGAAAAATTATATTTGTTCTTATATAATGTCTAGAAAATACATAATATGAATGTTTATGTTATATAAAATTCAAAATATGGTTAATATTATTCATAGTGGCTACTTTATATCCCATTAAATAATAATATTTTAATAATATATCATTGTTTAGTGAAACTCAGTATTGCATACAACGCAGGCTTTCAAGGAAGGTCACTCTTGCGTGTAATGAAAGACAATTTAGTATTTCATTTTAGTGTAATATTCTTTTGGTGTTGCATATATTATAATAAAAGCATAGTTCTTTTATACATTGAACAAAATCTATACTCACTATTGCGTGAAATGAATTCTATCAAAAGAACATCAAATTGAGTGTAACACAAGACAAGAATAGTGTAGCATATACTGTAAGCTAATAATGTGTTGCATATAGTGTAAGGTAATCTTGGTGTAGCATAGAACACAAGACATCAAAGAAATTAAAAAAAATCTATCTCATAAAATCTCATGGTGTTACATTCCACCCCCTTAAAATTAATTTCTCCCTCAAAATTCATCAGGGTTATAAATGGTTTACTACATGAAAGTTTCTTTCAAAGAAACCCACATCATAAAAATAAATACTAAAACTTCATTTTAAAAAGAAAATTTAGAGATTTAATGGTTACCCAATGTAACTCATCACTGGGTTTCCACATATGGGAATGTAGGTGGGAATTGAAAACATGGATATGGAAGAAAAATATAACCATCAAGTTCTAATGGAAAGTGATAGAGAACAAGGTTTTGAGAAAGTTAAAAACCAGAAATATATAAATCCGTGATGATTTAAGGGGCCATCTGATTCATCGGATAAGAATTTACTAGTATAACATTTTTGGTTTTCAATATCCTTTTCCTAAAGTTGAAGAATTTTTCATAAAAATAAATACTTACTTGATTTTGGTACAATCTCACCATTGTTCATTCCTTGAAGAAATTCCAATTCATCTCTAATTTAATGAAATGAAGTTGAATTTTTCATTCTTGAAGTGTTAGTAGATCATGCGATAGAATGATAGGTCATTCCATCTGCATAAGTCCGCCTATAGTGAGATTAATCGTATATGGTTCCAATAAGGGACATATAGTTCATCTATCATATTTCTTAAATAAATTAAAACTAATATATACTAACTAGGGACTTCCCATAAGCTAGTGGTAGGCAGTAATGGACTGTCGCACTTTGGTTTTGGGTTCGATTCCCGTAGCCTTATCTGACACGACAGATTGCATCTCATCCTGTGGGTTTTCCTTTTTCTAAAACTATACTATTATAAAATTATCTAAATAATATAAAATTGTTTGAGCCTTAAAAAAAGTATATGATGTCCAACTTAATCCATTCCAACCTTTAGGCTTATCCAAAATACTTCTGTCCAAAATCAAATTACAAAAAAAAACAATTACAAGAAAGGTCAAATAACAAGCATGTAAATAACTTCATTTATCCCCCATAAATCATAAGATATGTCTCTGGTTGGTAACATTCCAAAATGTGAAAACCTTCATCGTGTATTCTCTTAATTCATGGTAACAACCTGAATTATCATATCTCCTTATTGAAAACATGCATGTTTCCTTATTCTAAAACTTATTGGATATATTTTGTTAAGTCCCAAAAAGTTGTATACTTCATCCATGATAGCATAACCCACTTGTCAATAACTCCATAATTAGTACCCAGGAAACTAGAATCAGCCAATTTACTTATTCAAATCCAATATATCTTTATCAAAACATCATTATCTAAACATAAGGGACATATTAAGGATTATATTTCCCTTAATCATGTGTTCTAAAAATATATTACCTTAGCCTTAAATAACTTTTTTGTCTCCATAGAACTATTCAACATATCCGTTGAAATCCTTAATTAAATACTTATACAAAAAGTAGTTATATATTTCAGGATTCTTATAACATAATCTTTGAAATCTGAAACATATACACCTTAATCATCCAACATTATTCTTAAACCATTACTCAGGATCTATCATCTTCATATTTCATAAAATATTAATCATGTATTAAGGTTTATCAGCCTAAAACATCTTATGTTTAATGTAAACAATACTAAAAGAAGATCACATACCTTTAACATATCATTTACAATCTCTATATCCTCAGTACTAGGACCAATACTCATACTGTCTTCATGATTCTCATCATGATATTTCTACTTAGGAAATCAACCTTCATAATTCACATAATTTTCACATATGAAAAATTCAATGGTTAACTATTTTATATATAGTTCTGTCTATTGAGTAAGATTAGAAAGAAAAGTTTGAGAAATACATATCATATATTAGAAACACATAAGTAAGGTAAATTACTTATAATATTTCAATCAATTATATCATTGATTTAACCCTAGGTTGGTCATGATTATCACAAAAAACCCTATGATTATAACCAATACTTGAATTATCCTTAAGACATCCCTAGACATATCTTTATAAATATATTTAGGTATCTCACTAAATGTTTCTCATCTTAGTTTACAAAGGATGATTAAACCTTTGCTCTGATACCAACGGTAGTGTCCCAAGCTTGACATACATGGACATTACATTACTTTTCCAGAATACTTAATAGAAGACTAAAAAAGATACCCAAATATTGTATTAGCTTAGTGTCTTTGAAAACATTTAACATAATCTTCTATCTTGGTGAAATACCCTCAACATATCCCATAAAGATCTTACCCTTTTGTAACCTTTATTTATATCCTAGGGAAAAGAAAACATAAAAAGGGTGAACTCAAATGCCCAGTAAGGGTAAAAAATGAAAACATAAAACAAACCATAAACATAAGAATGTAAAAACATGAACAAAAATTTTAAATATCAAAATCACGAGTCATGAAATAAATCTTGGCAGTTTGTAAGGCATAGATCATAAAGGAACATTAATCGTGATAAAATAAAATTTGAATAAGACATGGAATTGTAGAAAACTATAAATCACATAATATGATTTTCATAGTAGCCAAGGAATTACTTCCAAGACCATCATAGTGGACAAAGTCCATTACTGAACTGGGTTTACTTTCCATTCCTGCCACGTATTACTGAATCAGATTTACTTGTCGTTCCAGCCCTGTATTACTAAACCAGAATTAATTTTTGTTCCAGTAATGTATATCTCATGAGATATAAATCATTACCCAATGAATGGGAGAGATATATAGGTCCCACTCATCTCATAATTAAATCATTCTTAAATTTTCCACAAAAACATAAATCCTTCATCATAGCAAAACCCAAGAAATAAAATGTGTTTCTTAAACATAATTCGATAATAACATAATCCAAATAAAATATCATTCCATAATTAAAAAAAAATTAAATCATAATAAGAATATGGATAGAAACATAAACCTATTTAAGAGTTTCATCTTAGATGGAATTTTTTTATAAAACACTCGAACTTACTTCTTGAGGAAAATATCCTTTTTCTTCAAAAATGATTTCTTTTCTCAAAATTCAACAAAATTTTAAGAGAAAATAATTTAGTTGAAAATAAAATTTAAATATTTTATAGGAAGCTTCATGTAAATAAGGTTTCATGAAACTGTAAAAAAAATCCATTCATGTCGTATAAGACAAAAAACATTCCCCACATTCTTTTGCTAGAAAAGTCAAAAAAGTACCTCATATGGTAAAAAAATGAAAGATTCATTCCATACCATGTAGTAAAAGTAAAAATTAGGTAAAAATTACTTTAAAAATACATATAATAATAGTAAAAATTTTATGAATTTTTTTTTAGAAAACATAGACATGGAAGATAAATATTTCCCCAGTCAATACTTACGTATAAAAAATCTCGGATAAAAATAAGATCGCAAAATTATCCCTTACCTTGTACTTTTTGTTAGTAGAGGGTGTGGTAACCTCCTATATAAGGGTTAAATCTTGTTATTAAATTATGCCAGTACCATATCCATATTTATGATATCATATATGATTCTATTATATTATTTTTTTAATAGTATTTCAATAATACCATTATTTCAGGTGTTAACTACTTTGTTTCCCCATTCGTGTTTTGTTTTGTTAGTCATGTTTTTTATTAATAGGATGTATTTTATTTATGAAATTTTTTTAATAATTATTATTTTTACAAATCATATAAATTTTATAATCATTCATGAATTTTTAACGTGGAGAATGACTCTTACCTCGTCGTGGAGACGGTATGTCATATGTACACACGAGCAACGATATCATTCTCTTGATGGTTAAATGGTATGTAATTGGATGGTTTATTAATTATAAAGAATAATTATAATGTTATATTCATTATTTAAATCTATTATACTCATCATTATACCCATCCTAATAAAGTATTTTTGAATAACAAATTACACCACGACGTGGAGATGATAAGTCAGGTGTATGCACACATGGTGATATTGTTATTCGTATAATGAATAAAAAGAGGTATAAGGTTATCCTATAATTATAATAACATCTGAGAATGTATAATATACTATATTTATTAATTTATTATGGAATAAACATGGAAAAAGGAATTAGAAGAAGAAAAGAAATTGAATTGAATAAGTAAAGCAATTACGTCTTCTTCATTGGACTTCTTTTGGATCTCTATTTAGGGACACTAGGGATAGACTTTTTGGAAAACAAGAACCTCCATAAGTTAAATAATAATGTTTATAATAGAGTTGGGTAGGGGTTTGTTGAGATATATGGCTCAATGAGGTGTGTGGAAATGTTGGAAGAGGTTCCTCTTTATAAGAGAGGAGGGGAATTTTAGGAAACTCTCAAAATATTAAAATATAATAAAACTATTCAAGATCTAAATAATTAAAAGCGGCCCATAAATGAAATTAATAATACATTTTTGGGTATATATTATCCCATTGTTATTATTTACTATTTTTTTAATTTTTAAATAATTTAATAATTAATTAATTCAATAAGATATTATTATTTCCAAATTTAATACTATTCATTTAATTTGACTTAAAATACAATAAGATAATGTGGGAATTGGAATATAATGCTTTCAAACATCTATAATATATCTTATAGATCTTGAATTTTTTTAGACACATTAACTAATCCAAAATATAAAAAAATTAATATTATTAAAATCATTTATTCTATTTTGATGTTAATTAGATAAATATTGTTTTAGAGTTGAAGATAATTTTAAGGTAATTATATAACTTCTAAAAATTAAAATTAAATTAACATAATGAAAATGGTTTCATTTATATCAAAATATACATTTATATTCGTTCATATCATGATTTTTTTTCAATGTGGACACGTAAAAGATATTAAAATCCTAGATAGTGGTATTTTGTAACTATCTATGATTTAAATAATATATAATTTATGTTCATGTAAAAGTGTCCATTAAATAAATCAAAATAAATCATGTGTTAGTATTTAATATTATTAATCCAAAATTTTTTTTGACAAGTTTTAGTTTTATTTTAAACCTTATAATTTTGATTTACCCTTGATTGATTCATTTAACTCTTATCATGGCAACATGTCTCTTTATTTACTAAGGGTTAATATAGTCACTCTAAAGTTCCAAAGGATCCATAAATGGAACATTGGTTACATATTTAACTTCATACCAATTATTTTTCCTAATATTATATTTTTATGAATTTTATATAATTTAATAACATATTATTTATTTAAAATATCAATAGTGTCAATTTTGACATTATTTTTTAGATGACTTTTTAGAAATAGAATAACATATATATATGTTATAAAAATCTTATTTAAACCATAAATAACATGTCAAAGTCATCCATAAAATTAGTTTATGACATTTATTCCCTCAAATTATATTAATTTTAATATTTTTAATACCATTTATTTGGTATTTCTATTAATAAAATAATTTATGCATCACTATTGAGTCATCATTAATGATAATTATTTAATATCTAAAAACTATAAATAAATTTATATGATGTATTTAATAATATTATCTTTCCATATACTACCTATAGTCGATTTTATTCCCTGTTAATCCCAAAATTAAAATTAATATACTTATAAAAATGAGAGTGTGACATTTTGTCGCATTCATTAATTTTTTTTATATTCATGTCATATTCATAGGTAAGTGGCCATTAAGTTATTACAATTATAAAATTAAATGATATGATTATAATTTATCCATCCAATAAGATTTTGACAAGTGTTAAGGTAATTTTATAATATTATTTGTTACCTTTAATTACCTGATTTACTTTTAACCATGGTAATAAAAATAATTACCAGAGTTACTATTATTAAATCCCAAAAATAAAAGTATCCTATTAACATAATTTTAACATATGGATTAAAAATATGGAATCCGTTTTTCAAAATTCAAAACACATAAGTTGCAGTAATTAATTTAAAATTAATCCAGTTGTTAGAAAAAAAAAGCTATTTTGTTTAAAAGTTAAAACATTGCAAAAGATTAAAATGTTTTTACATATGAATTCAATGTATAATTAAGGAAAATGACTTAAATTGTATTAAAATATAAAAATATATTCTATTTATATTTTAAAACCATTCAATAATATGATTTAACCATATAAATTATTTTGATGAAAAAAGTTGTTTTCAATTAAAATTTAGCGTATTTTTACTATTCGTCAAAATATGTTAGTTATCAGAAAAATATAAAAAATTCATCCAAAGTAAAATTTTATTTCCCAATTCCAAATAAGAAGTTTATTTTTTAAAATCGATCTTATAAATGTGTCAAAAACTCAATTTAAAATGGGTGCGCCATCAAAAGGTGGAAACCCCGCATTTTTTAGAAAAATACATCTTTTATCTAAAAAATTGTATTTGTTCTTGTATCATGCCTATAAAATACATAATATGATTTTTAATGTTATATAAAATTTAAAATGTGGTTAATACTATTCATAACAGCTAGTTTATATCCCATTAAATAATAATATTTTAGTAATATATCTTTGTTTATTGAAACTTGGTATTGCGTACAACACAAGCTATTGAGGAAGGTCTATCTTGCATGTAACGCAAGCCAAGTTAGTATTTATTTTTAGTGAAATCTTCCTTTGGTGTTGCATATAACATAATCCAAACATAGTTCTTTTATACATGGAACAAAATCTATACTCACTATTCCATAAAATTAATTCTATCAAAAGAACTTGATATTGTGTGTAACACAAGCCAAGAATAGTGTTGAGTATACTTCAAGATAATACTATGTTGCATATAGTGCAAGATAATCTTGTTGTAGCATACAACAAAAGACATAAAAGAAATTAAAAAGAATCTATCTCATAAAATCTTGGGGTGTTACAGCTATTCCTCCACAACACAAGAACCAAAGTAAGGATTTGTCCACATGACACCTTCTCCTAATGATCCTGGATCTCCACAGGCTACTCTACAAACATCACATCATCTACAATATCTGACTATCCTCAATCTATTACATGGGAGTTATCATGAAGATACTGATAAATCTGAGAGATATGGATTATTTTTTGGATTCAATCCAATCATGGTGGAAGTTCCAACCATTAATCTACTTCTCCAACGTGTCCCAACACCTCAAAAGGTCCCACAAACAGGGGAAAGTCCTTACTCTCCCTACCAAACCTTTGTAACCCGTGTTGAAGGAATACCTTGAAGAACACATAGTCTCTAACTTTAAACTCCAAGGGGCTTCTATTTTGATCAAAAAAATACAGATTCTAGTATTTTTCTACTTTCATCCTCTTACAAATAATTTAAGCCTCTTTTTTTCGTGCTCTGCACCACATCGGGACTGAGAATTGATGAACCCCCAACCTCAGTTTAGTATAATATAGAATGAAACATCCTCCCAGACAAATCCTCAAATGGGGCCATATCGATGGATGAGTGGTAGCTATTTTCAAAATTGAACTCATCCAAAGGAAACTGTTGTGCATAAGATCTGATGACTTCTAAGATGTCTGCCCGCAATATATCCTACAACGTCTGGATAGTCTACTCTATATGTTCTTCCATCTAGGGGTGGAATGTAGTTTTCAGGCATAATCGAGTTCCAAAATAATAACGCAATACCCTCTAGGATCACAAAGTAAATCTTGTGTCCCAATACAGTATAATAGTTCTTGGAACCCCATAAAACCACACTACATCATCCACACACCTCCTTACCAAAACATCCATAGTGCTCGACTCCTTGATCGATGGGAAGTGGGAAGATTTCATCAACCAATCCATGATTACCCAAGTGACATTACAACCTCCCTGGGATTAGGGTTACCCTGTAAAAAATCACTTAATATTTCATCCCATTTACACTCGAGAACATCTAAGGTATGAAAAAACCCTCCAAGAACATAATGCTTAGCCTTTCTCTTCCAAAAAACTAAACACTAATACAAAAACTCTACCACCACCCATTTCATCTCAGGCCACAAAAAATGCATTTTCAAGACATGATACATCTTGGAAACTCATGGGTGTATCACCGAATTTGATCTATGAAACTCAAAAAGGACTCTCTCAGGAATCATTACTTACAAACAGCCTCCCTCGAAACAACATCTGGTTCTGACCATCCCTCTAAAGAATCTCTGTAGACTACACAATTGTGCATCACCGCCACCTCTGAGTTTACCCACTGAGAATACACCACCTTCTATATCATAGAATACTATTCCATCATCTAAAACAAGAAACCTCTACCATCAACCACCATTTCATATAAATATAAGGCTTTAAACTCCTCCATCACACATCAAGTACCTCTAAACTCTTAATCCACATCCTTCCTTGACTTCCTAATTAAAGAATTATCTAATAAATTTCCTTTTCATAAGGTGTAGTAGACCTCAAATTTATAGTCCTAAAGAAACTCTATACACCTCTATTGTCGTAGATTCAATACATGCTAAGAAAAGATATATATCAAGATTTTATAATTTGTGAAGACCATAAAGTGCTCCCTAATGAGGAAATGTCGCCATGGATTTAGAAAAAACACAACTATTGTTAACTCTGTATCATGTGTGGAATATTTAAACTCTTGGGGGCATAACTATCCAGACCCATAACAGATCAACACACTCTATTGTATCCAGACACATCCTAGGACTAGAAAATAAGAATCATAAAACACCTCAAACATCAACCCTTCGTCTAGAAATTAGGGCATCAGAGCATTGAACAATTTCCCCATTATGTAGACAAAAACTTTCAAACATTGATTGATTTACATAAAAGCCTAATACTTTTCGGTTAGATATATAAACGAGGTTTTAATCCATGAGAAATAAAACATGAAACCTTGGTAATATCCTGCAAGACATTGGAAGCTATGATCCTCATCCATATTCTTGGGTGTTGACCAAGAAACAACATCCTTGACCTTCTAAAGTTCCATGGATACACCCTACCGTGACACCACATTCCCAAGGAAATGAAACTATCACATCTATTACTTACACTTAGACAACATTCTATAGATCTAGTTTCATCGGAAGACCTTCAAGATAGCTCTAAGATGATCTTCATGCTCCTCTACTGACTTCAAGTATATCAATATGTCATTGATGAACACGACTATGAACTGGTCTAGTAATTCATGGAACATAGAGTTCATGATACCCACAAACATAGTTGACTTGTTCATAACACTGAATGACATGACCATAAAATCGATGTGCCCATACCTACATCTGAAGTCAGTACTCAGGACATCATCCTCCTTGACCCTCTACAGGTGATATCTAGACCGCATATCGATATTAGAAAGCCAAATAAATACCCTCAGTTGGTCAAAAAGATCATCTATTCTTGGAATGGGGTAAGGATTATTGATCTCCATCTGATTCAATATCTGTTAGTCTATATAGAAACTCAAAATACAATCCACCTTCTTGGTGAACAACACCAGATCACCCCATAGTGAAAAAATAGGCTGCATAAATACCCTCTATATCAGATCATCTATTTGAATCCTTATCTCTTTCAACTCATAAGGTTCCCTTAAATAAGGATCCATCGATATCGAAGAAGCACTAGGCTGTATGTCTATCTCAAACTCAACATCACATCAAGGGGTAGCGTTTCAACCACCTTAACAAAAACATAAAAAAACTTCATAACTACTCTAGGAACCTCTATCATCCTAATGCCTACTAATCCCACAAAAACTCATCCACTGAGGAAAGAAGGGACTCAACACATCTACTTCCCACCTGATAACTCTTCTCACTAATTGTATGATATCTATACACATCCAAAAACAATACTCTAATCTAGAATTAGTCGATAACTACACATGCATAATAATACCAATAAATTCCAAGAATAAAATTATATCACTGCATATATAGTAATAAAATATCTTCAAATAACTAATGTATCCCCATCATCAGTCTATACCCCTAAAACACATCAAACAAGTGGTTCTGGACTCTAGCTATCGTAGTCAAAATTAGGGCCATGAGAATCCTCTTTATATTTAAACCTAGGGAATAGAATAGAATGGGTGAATCAAAGGAGTGTGAATCTCCTGAATCAAATAAATCATAAACAAGGGTACATGATAAACTAATCATACCTCTAATGATTGCTAGCCCATCTGGTGTTTCCACCTCCACTATATGCAAATGACCATTCCCATATCCCCTACCTCTATGTTGATGGTAAACTCCATGACCATGCTCAAGTTGAGGTCCCTAAACACAAGGAACATCCTAAGTTTTCCCTTTACCTGGTCCATCGACTCTCAGTGAAGCATAATTCTGATACCCCTACTACTAAAATGGTCTCACTAGAAGCTGCTACTGAGGTTGATGTTGAACTTATTTAACAACACCAAAATTATCTATAAAAACCACTAGGAACTGATTCATATGATGAAAAAAAACCACCCAAAACAAAGAACATTATCTTAAATCCCCTTGGAAAATAATGACACCACTTTCCCCAAAAGACCATAAAGAAATCTGTTGAGGATGACACCCTTCTAGTAAAAACCTCAAAGTCCCTGGAACATGATACCAACTACTGATAACTATAATATTCAATGAGTGATACTAGTTCTCCTATCTTGGTAAACCTCCTTGATAGTGTATCCAATCAGTCACTTATTCCTTCTTATGAACCTATAGATGTTTTGGAAATGTAAAAGGAGTAATTGTATATTGTATATAAGGATTAAGTTCCTCTTCAAGAAGTATCACATAATACTCCTCATCTAGAAAGAGGTCTAGGTAAAAAACATATCCTTGAACTTAATTACAATCTCCCACATGGACATACTACCCTTAAAATAAAAGAGTATCCCTTGGATCTTCACTAACTTCATGGTCAATGAAATAAACTCTTCTTGGAACTATTTATGGAAGTCAACCCATGAAACATCCACCTCCTTCCATTCACCAAGATACAACATCAACCACTAACCCGATACTTATCACATCTGACTAACTACCTATGAGAAAAAGTAATCCACCGGGGCCTAGATAAAACTGAAGGCAATCTCGAGCTCCTTCAACCATCTCTTTATCTTGAGATTGGAAATGCTTCCCTTATAATTCTGAAAATCCTAATACTGAAAATCATTAAATGTTCTTGACCATTGATCATCCTCCTCAACTGGATGAACCAGATTATCCTGATGATCCTCTACTACCTAAACCATGTGAGGATGATGATCAAGATCCATAGATGAAATATAAACAACGATTTTATAAGCCCACTAGTATGAATTTTTTTATTAATTTTTTTTAATTATTTTTAACTTCATTTTAAATTTCCCAAAACCACCCAATTCCAGTAAGAACACAATTCAATCCTGATACATATACCTATCATAGTTCTCCACTAAACAAGAAGCATCACCTCACTTGGTCATTTAGTAGGCTCAGAGTCCTTATGTTGGATCCCAGGGGACCCTAAAATCCTATTTCATATCTAGTCTTCCCTTGCCTAGGTCATGAACTAATATCAAATCACATTGTTTCCTTGCCAACCCATGCAATCTTAATTGTTCCTAACTCTAAACTCCACCCTATCTAAAAATCATCACCTCTGATACCACTCTTTCATGACCCCCTCCCACCAAAGTTACCCCTCCTGAGCCAACAATGAAGGATGAAGGATAGTGAACCCTGAGACCCACCTCCAGTAGGCCCTGGCTTGGTGACTAACACTGTGGGTATAATAATCTCAATTTGGGATGCATTACCCTCTATAATATATAGTATCAGAAGATAAGATATCAGTGATCAATCAATTCCATGGTATAATATAAAAATTAAACCAAAACCATTCTATAATTCATGTATGAGTAAAATATATATAGGTAAAATTCTCGAATAAAATGGAAAAAGAAAACCTAAGACAGAGACACAGTAATAGTCCAAAGGTTAAAGCTAGTAATGTCCATCATAGACTGTGTAGTCCTCCTATAAACCAAAAAATAGTTCATATATACAGGGGGTGATCATACAAGTATGATCAGTAGGGTAACCAAAGTCTCTCATGAACATGTGAAAAGAGTATATTAATTCTCCCATGAGTAAATAGTAGAACCAACGGTACCTAAATAGGTCAACTATCCAATCACATACTCACCAAGGAATGATCACTAAATAACACTAGACAAGAATAATATCATAATAATAATAATATTGTTGAAGGGTTCCCTGCAATGCTTTCCCACTAATTTTGCGCTCTCATTCCCCAATGTCGTAATTCTTGGCACTCCCACCTCTTTTGTATAATATCACATCACTTCTCGCTCGAAGACACTTAGGCCATCACACCACATTACATATATCCCAAAGAAAAATGGGTTATCAAATCACATCACTTATCATCTCATGACAAATTTACTAGGGTATCATGAACATTAAGTACATCAACCTCATGACCTCATCCTACCATGCACACCCCCCACCATAAGTCATCGTGTCGCATCTCAGCTCAACACATCTCACTTGAATATGCCTGAGACACCATATCACATATCAATAGTTCAATTTTTAATTCTAGACGTCATAGCCCACGCATGTCAACATCTCCTAGATGAGGGAGTGGGGAAGAACGATTAGCCAACCATCTATCCTCACTATTGGGATTTTGGGAAAAACGCCCCCAAAAACATTTGACTTTCAGCACAAGGTGCTTGATATGGGTAGGGTGAATAATGAAATCACAAGAAAATACAATGTATATAATATCATAGTACACAAGAACAACCTTTGAGTTTATAATAAGGGACTAAACAACTCACAACATTTCCACCAATCCTCACAACACCACCACTTTTATTTCCACCACTAGTGCACAATGCCAAACAATCAAGTTATAATCCACAAGACACTTCTCATATTATTTCTCAATTTTATCCAATTTCAATATTTTACATTATCAACCGATTCCATTTAGAACATCCAAGTAATTAAATTATTTCTATACCATTCATTTCATTATTTCAACCCATTACTTTATATTTGACATTGGCCATTTAAACCATGCATCCCACTTAATTCATGCTTTAGAAAAAAAATTCCCATTAACCAAACTATCCCATGCCATTTAAATTTCAATGATATCATTTAATTCTAATAATACTCAAGAATATATCACAATAAAACATCACATAAAAAATAACCCATCATTCTTTTCAAGTCAACCAACTCTACATCACGACCATTCCACATCAACATCCACTTCCCCTATAATAGATCCACATCACAACCACTTTTCCATCACAAATGTACCATAGAATAGACACACCACAAAAAAATAGAACCACACACCACAACCACATATCAAAAAATCATTCACATCACAACACATATAATGTTTTAGATTATCAAGGGGATTTTCATCATTTCCACTTCTTTATTTTAGGGTCATTATCACACTAGCCATAAATCTCCTCGGGAAACTATTTCATTAACTAGATATAAGTTATTAGACAATTAAATTTAAAGTGATGAAAACAAACACACAAAATAGAGTTACATGGTAAATTTCATGTCAGCATAATAAAATCCCACAACAGCCACAATTTTCAAGAGGGCATTTAGCTTGTACAATTTCATTATCAATAATAATATCAAAATTTGTAAATACATGAAAATAATTACCATTACCTTTCAATTTCAATTAACCATTTCAATATCGTTATTAGGTTGGATCAAACCAAATTACCATATATAAATAAGATAAAAACCCTCCCTCATGATATACAAGATAATAAAATAGTTATCCGCTACCTTAAATGAAATTTTTTGATCCACTGTGCAATGTTAGATTGAGGACATGGCCACTACAAAGAACCATAAAGAAGAAGATAACCTTGTTCAACATAAACACAAAAACCACATCATATCATTATTAAAACACCATCAAAACCCATAATTCCCTAACAAATTCCCCTCCCATGTGAATAAATCGGAAGAAACAGGGAGAAAACAAGTAGGGGAACTCACCTAAACCAACACATATTGATCCTCAATAGTCAAGGTTAAAATCTACTAATTGGGGGATGAAAGTTATTATTGGGAATCACTTGGGATTCCCATGAAATGAGAGGAACAACTAGATAATGGTTGGTTTTAAGGGACTTTGGTATTTTATACCTAGCCTGAAAAACATAAAACCAAAGCAAAACCCATAGGATCATGCCATAGCCCAACTAAAAACCAAAAGGGCCACGGAACAACACCCCTCACCACACTATATCCTTGTTGGTGAAATAATATCTAAAAAAGAAAGGTATATTTTTACAATAGATCCTATAAAAAGTGGAATGGACTACAACATAACCTAGACCACTACACTATAGACCCCCAACAACTTGGAAGAGGCTACACCATAGCCCCCGATCCAAAGCATGGCAATTGAAAAATTGGAAGAACCACTAAAAATTGACTCCCAGAACATCAAACCATAGCCAAGTTCTTCGTATTTCATACATCACATATCAAGAGGGGATATGTCGTAGCCAAGGCAATATAGTGTAGTTACCCCCCAAAATGGAAATTACTCCAAAATATACCCTGATTTCCACTTACGCCATAGTAAGAGATCCAAAATTTAGTGGATAACTTTTCACCACAACCCCTTGATCCATGTTGTTGCCTTACCAAAAATGGAAATGTAACCCCCCCCCCCCCCCCACACACAGAAACACCTCCATACACCCTAGAACATCCTCCAAGTGCCTCCAATGCCCAAAACACAAAAAAGGGATTATAATGTCTAAGACCTTATTGTATGTATGTCTACTAAATTATCAAATAATTAATTCTCAATAGGTTTTTATGATTTCACCTTATATAATAGTTTACCATAAGTTATTGATTATTAAGGTACCAATTATTGAGGTAAATTATTTATATCATTAATAGCTATTTTTTAAATGATTTTTCCATATACTTATGAAGAACATATTATGAAGTATATATAGGCATGCCCACATACCATGTGATCCATTTAAATATTATACGGAGGATGTATCTATTAAATAAACATATGTGTTTTTATATATTTGTGAGTATACATTTCATGCTATGTATCCTGGTTAAAATAAATATTTAGAATTACATACTATATCCAAAACGCTCATGCTGAACTATTGAAAAGATTATCACAACACTTACACGAATGTAAAGTGTTAAAAATAATTAGCCTAGATTTACACAATAGAATTATGGTTTAACTAATTATATAAAATCATTGTTCATCATGAGTAGAAAGAAATAAATATATTTTCCCTTGATGAGGAAAATTAATATATCGATAACATTATATCTTTTTAAATATTTCCCCTAAAGTGACACTGGTACTAGAAAAATTATGAGATCACATTCAATGTTGTTTATAATATATTTGAATTTTTAAATTATTTAAAAACTCATAAATAACAATGTATTTTAATATATATAGACATTACATTAAATATAATAAAGTATTAATGGAACTTATGATATTTTTACCATATAAAGTTTTGTGTTGATTATCAAAACAACCAAGACTATTTAATATTTTTGATATTATTGTAAAAAATATTCTTCCTTATAAATTTGGATATTTGGATTATGTAAAACTGATGTTTTCATTATTTATCTACATGAAAACTATGAATCCCTAAATGGTTAAAAATACCTGAAGAATATTTCATGTGTAAATATTAAGATGTATTTGTATAGGGAAGAATTTACAATTGATCCTATAATAACATAGTTTTTATAAATTGCTGTTTTTCATAAATCTATATTTTTTTATAATATTAAAACTTCTAGAGAGTTTAAAAAATCATTAGTATGTTTAATGATATAATTACAATGAATATCCATATATTTTGAATCAATAATCATAAAGATGAAATATTAAATTTTAGAATGATTTTACCATTAATGAGTAATTAAATATCTTACTTCCAAGAGTGATATATTTTATACATAAGGGTTTGATAAAGATTTCACTTTTCCCAGAAGGATTAAATATAAAATCACATTTTATTTATCCCCAAAGGATATGCACATACATGTGCATATATAGATTGATAATAACAATAAATGATATTATAATTCATGTTAATGTTCTTTCCTATTAATTGAAATATAAAGGTTATAAATTATTCCAAGATTCAAAACTCAAATTGTTTTTATGAATTGAACATGGAAATTCTATGAGTTAAATGATACTGTGATGATGATTATGAGTGGGATATGTAAATGTTGTACAATTTTTTCCCTTAGTCAATTTTTCCCATTGGGTTTTCTTGATAAAATATTTAACAAGGAAACACTATGGAAACTTGATGTTATTGTACTGTTTTTACCTAATGAAGGGTTTTTCCCTGAAGGGGTTTTTCATCCATGGGGATTTTAATGAGGAAATAATACATCATTGTGGATATCTAATGGAATTTTATAAATTATTATGGATATTTTTAATTATTGGAAACTATTTTCCTTCCCCAAGAGTCATTATTTTCAATGGAACCTTTCATTATTACTTATGGTTTTCCTCCCATGCCTCAAATAAATAACAAAATTATAATATTAATTGATATCCTGAAGACACAATTAAATGATATAAACAAGATCTGTTGGGAATATTGTACCCTTTTTCCCTTCATCGGGGTTTTCCCGACTAGGTTTTCCTAGAATGGTTTTTAATGAGACAACATGGCATGGAATTCAATTAATTTAGCTTAGCTCATTTTTCACATGGTTTTTTTAGTGAATATTATATAAGATTCCATGAAATTATGACATCCAAGGGGGTGTTATGAAATATTAATATATGAATATCATAATGATAATAATGATGATGACTCCTCATTTCCCAATACAACCCTTATAATGGACCAACCTTTTATATTCTACAAACTTTGGAATTCCAACCATTGTATTAGATATGTTAGGGATTAATCTTAATCATTAGATCATATCACATGTACTCTATATATATGGCTATGTGTTAATTAAATTGGTGAACTTTTTGGGATATATATTGTGTTCCCTCTAATTCTCATTTTTCTCTTATATTTTTATTTTTATTTGTCATCGTTATCACCATAAAAATATTCAATGCATGTTTCATTAATGATATTAATTATCTTTGATTGATCATTCATTCCTAGTTTCAAAATTACTTATAGTTTCAATAGATGTTCGATCAATTTCATAATAGTTTTTAAAATTTTTAAACTAAAAATTTCAAATAATTAAAATCAAATATATTAATGTAAGATTCTGTATCCATATGAGTTGTAAATTTCAGAAGGAATTTGAACTTTCAATTACTGGATAGGCCAAATTTTTATCAGAGATTTGAAATGGAATTTTGAAGTTAAAATGCCTTGAAGTGATGTTTTTTAAATGTGGAATAAGTATTGGAAGGTGTCGTGGAGGTTTTGGGAGTGTCTTGGGGGTTTAGGGTACAAAGTAAAACTTTTAGAAAAGTGCATCCTATGGTACACAGTTAGGTATAACCATGCTTCCTGAACATATGGCATAGATTGTATAGGCACACAGATTGGGAAACCATATGGAAGGCTAGGGGAAACTATAGAAGTGTCATGTGTTAATTTTAGACATGTCACATAGTTTGAACACATTCTATTAAGCCATGTGTCATAACCGTATGATGTGGGTGTGCCTCAATCAGCAGGGGATCACGGTTGGTGAACGGTTTGGCCAACCATATGGCCAAACCATGCGACTCATTAAAGGAGAGAAAATTACTATATTACCTTCTGGAAACTTTAAGAGTGCAGACCCTTATTTCTTTCCTTTTACTCTCTCATGTAATCCATATACCCTCTCCCTCTTTTCCCTTATTCAAACACCTTCAAGGGGGTGTTATTGGTGGATTTATATGGCATTTTTTAGGTAAGATCTTCCCTATGGTATCTTCCCTTACTCCTCTCCTCTCTCTGTTCCTAATATTTTATTTCACCAGTTAGGTTTCTAATTTTTTATTCCACTATAAAATGGTGGAATCAAATACTAATGATGGGTATTTTTCCCTACATAGGAAGAGGGTGACCAGGGTGTCCATATGCACTTCGCTACATGTTATTTCATTGAGGTATGTCATTGTGGTAATGTTACAAAAATTTAAATATTAGATTAAATTTTTAGGGTAATTTTTTTGATGTTTTGTCTTAGGGATAATGCTCGGTTAAAGTATTATTATGTTCCATGAGTTGTTGGGGATAAATTGGTCACAATTCTGATGCAATGGGGTCATAAAATGAGATTTTGGTATTTATGCCTTCTTGAATAATTATTGGTTTATTATTTATAACTCGTGGAGATTAATTAATTAATTAATTATGATGTAATGATAACTAATTAATTTAGGATTATTTGGTTGTTATGAAGGACCTCATATTTCATAGATGAGCTTGAACGGGCCTTGGAAACTATTTCTGGCCTTTGGAAAATAAATGTAAAGGTTATTATAAGGTAGGTTGTCTTCCATACCTACCATGTGATATTTGTTCATGTTTATGTTTTTATGTGAATTCTCAGGCTTTCCCCTAATGGCGACGCACCCTATTTAAATTTATTCCAATTTTTTAATTAAAATAATTTGGCTAATTTTAATGGATGGATGATAGGGGTCACGAACAACCCATGTGTACTAGTTTACATATTGGCCTCTGATGGATGAGACTGAGGACCTTGAGACACTAAGTAGTCTCTAGACCACTTGGGAGGTTTGTATGGACTACATGAGGCATATTAGCCCTTTTTTAGGCCTAGGTGGATATACTTTAGGAAAACGTAGGTTGAGTTTAGTTACTAGACCGTCTTTAAGAGACCTTGAGCATCGATATGAGTCTTGACCCTTCTCCTGATGGATGTTGTAGTGGAAATACCCTATGTAGTCCGTAAGGAAGCACTACCCTATTTACAATGTTGTGGGACTTGGCATCATATTGTATTGAGTTTTGACTTGAGACCATAGCCTTGACTTGTAGGATCCCAAATGGGATTACTCTACTTTCATATGATTCTAAGGTTCCCAAGAGTGATGAATCTACTTATGATTAGACTTAGAGGGTCCTAATAAGGATACCTACACTTATGTGTGGACCTAGAGGATCCCACAAGGGATACATATCCAATATATTAATCTAGGGGCCCTAGTGGGTTCCCCAATGGTTGACTAACCCATATTGAGTGTGTTATGGGTTTGGGTAGTGATGGTAGTGGGTGTCACAATAGAACTCATACCAAACATGTAATCTCATGAGGTTGTGTTAGTAGGGAAGGGTTTGGGTACTTAGAAAACCCCTTTATCTTATTTATGATTTCATATAGTTTTTTTATTTAGTTATGGATACCCAAACGTGCTTTAGATAACTCAACCTATGGTTCTGACATGATGTGATTGAATGGTGGGAATTCCCATAGGTACTTCCTAGCATCCATCTTATGAACCTTATCTAATTTAATGTTACCTTACCAGAATTCCTAGTGTCACTGGGATTCCTCCCTTCTTAAGGAACATAAAGGATGTTTTTGAGTGAATATTGGAAACGCATCTTAGTTAGTGTGTCAATCAGGATTCCTTACTAGTTGGGATTCAGGTGATTACAAAGGTTGTCAGGTGGTTGCATTTCCCCTAAGCACTAGATGCTTGTAACATCCCCAAGGACTGATAATGATGTCCTCAATTGATGTATGGGATACTCCTCAGGATTAAGGGGAATCACCGTGTTTATATTTCCTAGTGTTTTATGGGAATATGATTTTAATTCAGTGATTGTTGGATGATAAGTTATTATCTTGGATCTGGAGAGTATTTTATACATATTTCTTAAGGTTTATCCCCCTTAGGAATTCATACATGTTCCAATGTCTTGATTAACTATGGAAAACCACCTAGGACTCTGACATTGGATTAGATTAGGGAACACCGAGAGGTCATCTTGGTTCCACTTGTTACACACATCTTGAGTGGTATTTCGAGAATTTTTAAGATCATACTTGATGCCTTATTTACAATATATCAAACTGATACCTAGAATCATATATCAAATGTCGTAGATACTAGTATGAGATATCCCAAGGTTATGAATTATATCACCATAGGGTGATGTATCTTTGTTCATAGTTATTTTGATGCTGGAAAAAGTAGGTATGGTCAGACTAGGGTAGTCATCAGGCCCTCGGTATAACATTGGTTATTTATTTATTTATTTTTAAATGTTATCATTTACTTTATTATTTAGTGGAGTGTCTCACATACACATACCCTGGATTTACTAGATATATACAGGACCTCATTAGTGGTTCCCTACTAATATTTTTACTCACACTCTACTCGGTCCATCATTTCACTTGGGTACATGAGAAGACATTCAATTTTTTATAGGAATATAATGGACCGAGGCCCAGAACTGATCGAGGAGGATGGATCAAATATGTATAGGGAGATGGATATAAGGTAAGGATCTGTGTGGATAGTAGAGCCTTGTACTTTTTACTTCTATTTCTTATTATTTATTCCTGTATATGTGGTCATCCCAGTGGGAAATCAATATTAAATGTATGACATGGCAGTTTGGACCTTTACTATATTTCATTTTATTACAACCTTATTTATATTTATTACACTCACACTCTAATTATTTACTATTATGTGTGATATTTGGATATTTTTTAAATTTATATTACTCTAATATGAGGTTATAGTCTCCCCATGGACACACCCTAGGCCCTCATGGCTAGTCGACACCCTCTAGCATATGGGAAGATGTGCTTGAGGCGTTGTGTAAAAACATCTCGGTTACTATTTATAGAGTAAACTGGTGAGGTACATGAAAAATTGGAATCAGATAAGTTCCTTTCATGTTGGTTTACTATTTGGGACATGTTAGATAGGAGTATTAGGAATGTGTAGGAGCATGTGATATCAGAATGGCGCATCATGAACACTTGTTCTGGTGATAATTATAGGTTACCAAGGATGTGGGATTGATGTTATTGGTATGTGAAGTTACTATTGAGTATGGTTTTCACTTCAAGAGACGCACATTTGGTGTGGATTATATGATTTATTATGGTTTTCTAGCTCTCGATCCATTGTTGAGAGTCCAGTGATTGGTTTTTACTCTTGTAAAGTAGAGATATGTGGCATTTTTAATGCATTATATTTGGTTTGTAGGTTCCACATGTTATAGGGATTCTAGTTTTTCATTTTGTTGAAGGTTGAGTAAAATTTTATAAACTGTCACAAAAAACATAAATGTTGTTTTCCCATATAGTCTCTTAGTGTAATTCTACTAAGTTGGACTTCCTTGTTTACATATTTCTATGAAATGCCATGTGTACTAAACCATGATGTGACTTGGAGATAGTGACACTAATAAAATCCTATACATAGGTGTTGTAACAACCCTTTCTAGGTTAGAATATGTTCTTGGTGCCACTTTAGTAACTATGATAGGTCTATAGGGTCATTTGACTCCTTATAGAGGGATTTTTAGGAGGACTATGTAGACCCAGGAAAGCTAATTCCCTTCTAGTAAACCCCTTGAAGGTGTATCCTTTTCAGGTTCAGTTAAATAAAGATTCATGGCAACCTACATGAAGTTTTCCCGTCTATCTTGTTATGCAATTTTACTTAATTGGCCTTTGTTTTTTGATATCTATTTGGATCTTCTAGTGCAATGTTGATAGGTACATGAACTTTTATGGTGAACTAGAACCTTGATGGGGTATTTCCATGTATGGATATCCAGTGAGGATCAATTCATTACCATTATTCTCTTCACATTAGGGCCCCCTAGGAAGTATTCTCATATTGGGATGCTCATAGAGGATTAGGTCCCAGTAGGAAAATTCTTGGTATCCTTAAATATTTAAGAAACTATAATTCTCCTTGAGTTATGAGTTTCCAATGGGTTTCATTTAAATGGGTTTCTAATTAAAACTTATAGGGTGCTTTCCTCAATAACTTATGATTGAAAACCTATATAAAGGAACCCTCGTAGTCATGTTTTGACACTAAAAGTTTGATTTTATCCTTACCTACCTTTGTTTTTTCTTTCTTAGAGTGGGTTTTTAGGTTCTTTAGATGTCAGGAAATAGTTGAGGTGAGAATAAGTATGTTTCATGTGCATTATAAATAAAGTGGTAAATAGTTCTTATGTGAGAGACCTTTGATCTAGGTGGATGGACCTATTTTACCTATCATGATCCTTGACCAGTAGGTCTAGGTTGGATACCTATAGGCCTTAAGTTTTAGATTAAACATTATAGGTTTGGATTTTTGTTTGATCGAGGACAACCTATGAGAGGGGTTGGCTCAGGTTTATGGATTCCTTTAGAGGAAAGGATCTTAGTGGTATTATCATGAAAATTTTAATGAATGTGAGGTGTTACCAAGTATATAAACTATGATGTATGATTAATTTGGTTTGTTAGGGATCACCTATGGTGATTAGGTATCAATACTAATTATGACTGGTAGGACTGTATAGGATCCTGGCCTTGTTGACTTGTGGTTGTGCATCTCATAATGTGGTTAGAGTGTGGCGGAATTTTCATGACAAGAACTATTATAGGTGGTGGATAAATATTTGGATGAGGTTTATACACTTTAGATCATGGTATTGAAACTATAGTGTAAAAACGATGTCTTGAGTCAAGCATTCATTGATGAATCATGCCACAAGTAAGGTGCCTGATTTTGAAGAGGAGTATCCGAGGAGCACCTTGTGTATAAAGACTAGAATATCATAGATCATGTTTAGATTGAACTTTATAAGGTTACACTCATGATAGTGTGATTTGGATGGTACGGTATTGCACACCCACTATTTAGGGGAAGTTTAATTCATGTTCATTGCGTGTGGTAACTATTATAAATGGAACATCAGTGATTAGCCAAGGGCAAGCCGAGGATTGAGAGTTGCAAGTTTGATATTTGTGGCCATGGATACCAAGATATTTAGGTGAACTAAGGTAATTTCATAGTGATGAGGGATATCTTGGAAACAAATTAGGCATTGTGAGATGGTTTACATAAGGTTGGACCATCAGATTCACCAGCTGGAGACATGGTGTTAGGGGTTAGTTAAAGCCAAGTGAAATCTATCTTAATATGAATGTGGTGTGGTAAAGAGTGACATGTGTTTAATGGTATAGCCTTATAAGGAATGACTTGAGTGTGGTGTCCCTATTATGAGTAAAAAATCGATGTCGAGAATATCATTTTCATGGATTCAGGGAAGGGTGATTTATGACATTATGTTGGCTCTTGGGAATGAGTGGGTTTTTATTCATGCCAGTCATTATATCCAGAAACGGGTGAGGCATGGGATATGGTGATCAAGAAATTGTTTCAATGGAGAAATGAAAACGGTTCTCCTGAGGTGGGGAGTGGGGTTTTGATTGATAATGATTGACCCTCATGTGAGAAGGGTCGTTCAAGTATTATATCGGTCATTGTACGATCATTTGGATTTTAGATACCATTAGATAAATAGAACCAGGTACTGTTGTATTTCTCAGTAAATTCCATGTAGAGGTTCTAATACAAACTTGGGTGGAGTCTTAGAGTAGGTGTTGGGCCTGGGGTATATGGATATAATATGGTTTAGGAGAATTTTCATAATGTTGGGGGGTGTATTTTAGTAAGACATTCTAATAGTGGAACTACCATGGATTGGAATTGGTCGTTGTAAGTGAGAACCTATGGTAGAGATCCCATATGTCAATTGAGTAAAGAGATGAATATGTGGTTGTGTATTGGTATATATGAAAATGGGTAAATTTCATCTTGAAGTTCAAACAACCTTTATGAGTTTTTTATTAGGTTTTGGTGGGATAAGCTCTATATGTCTAAAGTTTCACTTGGAAATGCATTGGGCATTTAGAAATTTAACACAACCGTTTGAGCATGAATCCAGAACCATAGTAGGATGGTTTGTTCAATTCTATTCATGCCAAGACTTATTAGGGATGATAAGTGTTAATGTGGGGAGGTTTTAAGATCATTCATCCATATGAGTTGAAATTTTCATTAGGACTTTGAATTTTTAATTACTGGATGGGTTAAATTTTTATCAGAGATTCAAAATAAAATTATGAAGGTTGGAATGACTTGAAGTGATTTTTTTATACATGGAATGAGTATTTAAATGTGTATTAGATGTTTTGGGATCATTTTTGGGAGTTTGGTTTCTAGAGTTTAAGTTTTAGAAAAGTGCATCATATATTGCATGGTTGGCACATGATTAGTGTTAACCGTGCGGCCAAATTTTGTGGCCCAAATTGTATAGGTGTAACACCCTGAGAATTTGTGAAATATTTTTTACAAATAAATTTAATATTTTCAATATTTTTCATTACATGAAATTCCAAGTTTATCTTTCATTACACGAAACATTTATTTTAGCTTATGTTACACGCAATACTAAGTTTATCTTGCATTACAGACAACACCAAGTTTAAATAAAATGTGACATACTATTAAAATATTATTATTTAATATGATAGTTGTCACATAGCCATTGGAATGTTGGGTATGAATATAATTAACTAAATTATGAAAATATATGGTTTACACATGTATATAAAATGAAATATTTAGTGACCAATTAAATATAAATGAAAATTAATACTATTTTAAAATAAAGGAAATCTTTTTATGAAAAACTATTTTTATGCACATAAATGTGTTTCACTTAAATAAATTAAACAAATAAATTTTGGTGAATTATTTTAATTAAATTTATATATTTTATATTCAATAAAAATTTTAACATTCATCCTATTTTTTTATACTAGAGATAATAATAAATCCAATTTTATGCATAAAATGTCTTTTTCTAAAAAGCTATTGTGTCATATTTTGGGCAATTATTTTAAAATTAAATTTTTCCAATTTTAGAAAATTTATTTGAAAAAATAAACATTATTTTCTAAATCATAATTTTAAAATTATGTTGGATTTAATTTTTGATAATTTATTGAAAAGATAAATTTTTCGATGAATAGTGTAAATACTTGTTTTTATTATGAATTGTCAATTATTTTAAAGCATTTAAAAACATAAAAGTTATTTAATATTGTTTTAAAGGTAATTTTAGTTAAATAATATATCTATTAATCCAATTTATTTCATTACAATCTATTCCATATTGAATTTTTATATACAAACTTTTTTAACTTTTGAAACTTTTCTCCTTCGAAAACTGAATTTTCATCATGTTTGTTGGATTAATTTTAAATTAAATTTTTATAATTATTTGAATAGAATTTGGAAAAATGGATTAAATATTTTTAATTATAATAATTTATATAATATAATAATTTCAACTTAATTTTTTAACGTAATGAATAGTAAAAATTATAAAAAATATTTACCATTGTTAAGGTAAAAAGGGTTTATCGAAGGGTTAAACTAAAAGTATAAGGGGTAAATAACCTAAAAACTTATTAAAAACCCATTTCATTTCCATATTCAGACCTTTTAACCTATAATTTTTTATAATTTTTTTTTTTTTAATCCTCTTGGTATGTGAAAAACATGAGTACACATATTTATTTTCAAAAATTACAAGTATGCCACTCACCTCGTTTATAAAAGGCTACCACCTCTCCTCTCTTATTTACACTTCAAAAACCATTTGGTTTAGTCAATACCTCCAAAAATGTATTCCTTAATTCCCTCCCCACATCCTATATTCATTTTTGAGGTCATAAATTCAATCTAGTAAGGATTTAGGTTAAACCTAAAGAGGTTGTTTGAAGAAGAGGTAATGTTTTTAACTATGCATTTTTTGTTTTAATTATTCTTTTAAATACATAAAATATTTTAAAATGATGATAAAATAATAAAAAAATAATATAATATACAATTATATTTTATTTTATTAATTTCATAACCTATATCCATCTCCACTTCCATCAAATTAAATGTAAAATCGTCATTCATGTGTACGGAGGACTACCACCTCACGAACCAATGTTATTTATTTTCCATAACCACCTATCACAGATGGATATAATAATATATTTAATGATTATATAATATATTAATTATATTATTATAATTTTTAATTATAATATCATATCTACCTTATTAACTTCCAACCCATTGGAAAACAATAATGTCGCTCGTGTGTACGACGAACTATCACCACGCAGACCAATGTGATGTGTTTTTCATTTCTGTTTTACTTGGATGGTAATAAAGATAGATTAGATGAATATATATGATATTTTTAAAATAATTATACTTATTTAAATATCATATCACGTATACCTTTTTAATTTCCATTCCATGGGGGATAAGATAATGTCATTCACGTTTATGGTGAACTACCACCCCGCAAAGTGATGTGATTCATTTTTCAAAAACTCTTTGCATGGAAGGTAATTTTTTGGAAAATTTAATGAATATATGTGATATATATTACATAAAAATGATTATTTAATGTTAATATATTATTTAACATTCTTTCATTTCATCTATCAAGAAAATGGAAATGGCATTCATACATACATACGGGCTACCATCTCCATGAACACTGTATTTCATTTTCTATCTCTAAATTTTATGGATTACTATAAATACATATAATATATATATATATATATATCATATATATATCATGGTTAAAATTCTGGATATTATGTAGCCATTATCACATTAAGATGATAGAAAATAACAAATCAAAACATACATGAAAAACAAAGCAGTTATTGCCTGAAATGTGACTGTATAAAAGAATTGTTAATAAATAGATAATAAAAGGTCAAAAGTAAATAATATATGGTATGATAAATATTATTATATTTATTTTATATATTTATAATAAGCATATATTTATTATACAGAATTTCAGAATGTGTACCAAGGAATTTGAATCTTAAGGTAATGGATCTCTATCTCACTTTTTACTTCTCTGAGACACATGCCATATTCACCACTTGTTTATTTTATGTGGTGTATATACTGACCATGAATGTATTTTAATATTATTTTACTAAAAATTATGGGGATTTAAATTTCCATTTTAGGATCTCTTTTTGATGTGGATTATGATTCAATGTTAGCAAAGTCGTAATGGTTTTATGATACAATCTCATCGTTTATTGGTATTGTTTATGTTTATGCTTATGATGATAAAATATTATGATTAGTCACTCAAGAAACTCATGAATTTTCTTATCCTATGTTTATTTCCTGAAAATACATGTTTTCTATTCAATTTCCTCGATTTATGTACACAAGTATTTAAAATAATATTTTTAATAAAAACTGACTTTATTTCTCTCTTCAGTCAAAACCCCTTTTTATTCCATATCCATGTTTTCTAAAAAAAATAAATTAAAAAAATTATTTATTAAATATTTTTACCCGTGTTTTAATTTTTATAAAGTTTTTTAAAAGGGATATTCATATCGTTTTCAAAATAGTGTCTGTTTAGATTTTATTGAAAATGTTAAAGGAATTTTTGTTTTAATGTGTATGAAATTTCCACCGTCATAACCACTCAATGTTTTAATGCATTATTTATAATCTTCCAAGTTTATTTTCAATGAAATTTTTTTTAAAAATTATTATGTTTTAAGAAGATTTTTTTTCAAATTGGAAATGTTGTTTTCCTTGAGAAATGTTCTATGTTATTTTTCAAAATAATTTTCCATCTAAGATGACATCTTCTGATGTTAATTAACAAATACTGGGGATATTATATAATGATGCCATATTTATTATTTCTCTAAATGATTTATGATTATTATGAAAATATGTTTATAAAACCTATTTTATTCCACGAGTTATAATTTAATGAAATGTTAATGTAATCAAACCCCTTTTATAGGTTATGATATGATGAATGTTTTATGATCTTGTGGCACATAGATGTATGGATTATGTGATAGGTGGGACCTATATTTCCCTACAATTCATTAAGTAAATATGGATAAATCATGATTAAATATGATATGTGTGAACCTGATGACATGTTCATAATTTTATGTGTAAACCTGATCACATGTTCATAATGTTATGTGTGGACCTGAATATATATTCATGGTGTTATGAGTGGACCTAGATTTTATGTACATAAGGATATGTGTGTACCTAGTTTCATGACAATAATTGTATGCAAGGGAATGATTTCATGCCCTTAAGGTAATGAGTGAACCTATTTATATTTATAAATGATCACAATGTTATAAGCTTATGTGTATTCTAGGAATCTATTTCTTATGCCAATGTTATGTTCTCATTGCTCATATTATTTGATTCCATTATGATTCATGTATTATGAACTTCTAATATTTATTCCATCACACACTATTTCGATCTTTTATATTCATATTATAGTTTTCATATGTAATACACATCTTCTCATACCCTTATGCTCATGTTATGTTTATGTATATCTAATTTTTACCCTTACTGATCAAATGAGCTCACCCTTTCTTTTGTTTCCTTTCCCAGGTTATTAAAAAGGGATTTAATTAGGGTTTGTTTATAAAGTGTAAAAAAGGGGAATATATTTATAGGATATAATGAATATGTTTCACTAAATAAGATTATTTTGTACTTATTCTCAAAAGGCACTAAAACATTATTATCCTTAGGTGTGTGTTTTTTGTAATATAATGAATAAAATATGTAATATATATATATGAGAAATTTGGGTCTCTATAGTTGGTATTAGAGGATAGGTTTAGTTAACCTTTGAAAACTAGGATGAGAAAACTTTAGTACTATCTTAGGAATATTTATAAAAATATGTCTAGTTATATGTCTATGAATAAGTCGAAGGATGAGTCTAAGTATAGGTTAATGAACTAGGATTTTGGTAAAGGATATAGTGAGTGGTTTCTAAGATATTGCATCCCTGTTTGGATACTACAAGTGGATGTTTCTCTTATACAGAGGTAATTAGTGGTAATAACTCCAAAAGGGTACATTGATATAGACTCAATAATCACCTGGTGCATGACAATGGTCCTTGCAATATATATGGTTTGATAATCCTAGGGGATATGTTTTGGAAATTCACAAACTCTTTATGAAGCATCATGAAGTATTTGAATAATCATCAGGAGTGCTCTAGGTTAAACCTAAGGTGTCATAGATTGAACAAAATGTTTCATGATTTAGATATAATGTAATTTATTTTTATGATTATATGGTTTTCCACTATGATTAGTGTTTCTAACACTATTAAATTTTGTTTTAGTCGATGGTTGGAACCCGAAGGAACTGTGTTAATGATAAGTGTGATGGAAAATGAAATAATTTTCCTATTGAGATGCTAAAAATTATGGGATATATAATGAAAAATCTCAATATTATTCTTACACAAATTTCACAAGATATGAATCATGTCTAACTTCCAAGAAATTAATGGAGAGAACAAAATTCGGTCGATCCCTTCATGAGGAAACACCCCCCTTATTTTAGTAGTTAAATTGATTCACTAGTTTCTAAGAAATGGATCAGTACCACTGAAAATATATTTTTCCTTATCCAGTGTTCAAATCATGAAAAATTAATTTTGGTTGTCTATATTTTAAAAGGAAAAGTATATCAATGGTGGACTCATATCAATATTATGAGTTAAAAAGATAAAATTGACTCCATGGAATGGGGTGATTTTAGGAACATATTTTTTAATAAGTACATTCCTCATATTATTCATAAAAAATGTAAAAGTAATTCGTTGATCTAAAACCAAAGGATGATGAATCTATTGGTATCTATGAGGAAAATTTTACAAGACTTGTGAGGTACTCTTTTAGTATTATCATCTAACCTCAAAGTAAGGTTGATCGATTCTTCAATGGCTTAAAACCAAGTCTCTGAAGGGTGTTATCCATAAGGGACTTCGATATCTATGAATATATTGTTTTTTGTGCTATCAAGGTGCAAATATAGATTTTACATACCTATAAATTTCATGGTTTTGATAGGAAAAAATATAGAATTTTAGTAAAACTCTTAAAACCATGGAGAAAAGAAGATGATATTTCCTTTATGATTAAAGTGTGGAAGGAAACATGGAGTAAATTGTTTTAAGGGGGCTAATAAATGTTTTATGTGTGGAAATGTAGTTCGTTGAGTAGTTTAATTTAAAATTAGTGGGAATAAGTTATCTAATAATGAAAATTGAGGGAAATATCCAAAAAATGAACCACCCACACTCCATTATTTCATATGTAAAAAGTTTTGGAATTGTGTGAATAAATTTCCAAATTCAAGTGTTGGTGAGGATGATGAACCACAAAAACCTATTTTGGTAAAGTAAAAAAGGAAATATTATGCAATCACTATGAATAAAGTGAATCGTGATAATTATGACAAACTTCTTCTCCACTCCTTAGTTGGGAACTTAATGTTTTATTTTTTATAAAGGATCCCTATGAAAATATCATTAATTGACCTTTAGTGAAACTTTATTTGATTATAAGAATTTATCATCTTCTTATATAAGGGTTATGGAATAATCAAATCTCAATTGATATTCTATCCCTGAAAGGATGAACCGAGGATTTTAATAGATTTTTTTTGAATAATATAAGAGCTTATTTAAGGAATAAAGGGTGAATTATCTTTTTTAAGTGTGTATGTCTCCATGTATGATTAACTTAAGAGTTATGGACACCATCATGGGTATATTATGAGTTTAAGTTTGATCATAATTTCAAATTCTTAGACATTCCTTTTGAGGTTTTATGTGATGGTTTTTATCAAGATTAAGGATATTTTTGGAGAAATTTAAGTAAATTCAACCCTTTGGTTTTGTATATGTTATAATGGGAAAATTTTGAGGAGGAATTCATTTACATTTTATGTGAATATGATTAAATTTATTGGTAACCTTTAGGGTTTATCTTATATTTTATATTAATTATATTATGGGATATTATAATTTCAGAATTTTTTAGAAACTATATTAATATAGTTTTTGAAAAAGAATAACACACAAGAGGGTGGAGACCTATTGCATCTAGAAAGGATGTAGGTCTTCAACCCACAAATGAAGGGAGATAAGGGTATAGTTCCTACCACTGGTTTACATGAAATATTGTTTCTGGTGGGAAAAAATAAATAGAGATATTATTGAGTATGATTAGTATGTCAGCAAGTTAAGGTTGAGATAGAAAGGTATAAAAGGATGTTTCGACAATTATTCTTACTAGAAAGAAAATGTAAAAACATCATTGTAATATTTTTCATCAAACTCACCCAAAACATCTAAATGGAATAATGTTACACGGGTTATAGTCTATCACCTTAAAAAGTTAGCACACTTCATCTCCATCAGATAATATTTAAATTTGGATAATATTTTCATGATATATATTAATGAGGTTTTAAGGTTTCATAGAGTAAAATATTATATTTTATATGATCGAGGTTTGAGTTTTACCTCAAAGTTCTAGATAAGTCTTAAGAAGACCATGTATATAGAGCTAATTTTCACAACTACGTATAATCCTTAGACATGTGTTCATTTAAAGAAACCCTATAGGTTATGCTAAAATATTTTTCTTTAGATTTAAAAGGTGGTAGGGATCAACACCTTCCTCTATTTTAGTTTTCTTATAATAATATATCTTAATCAAGAATTCATATGGCTTATTATAAATCCCTTTATGGAAATAATTATAGAGATCCAACATATTGGAATGAAGTTGTAGAAAGAAAGCTATTGGGACCTGAGTTAGATGATGAAATGGAAGATAATTTCCAAGGCATTCAACAACATTTAAGGGAAACACAAAGTTGATAGAAAATTTATATTGATAATCATTGATGTGATCTAGAAGTTAAAGTTGGTGAAAAGTTTTTCCTACAAATTTCCTCATGGAAAAGTGTAATGAGATTCATAAAGAATGGAAAACTAAGTCCTAGGTGTATCATTCCCTTTGAAATTATTGATCATATTTGGAACATAGTTTATCACTTGGTGCTTCCACTGAACCAATCTTAGGTTTACAATTTATTCCATGTATCTCTATTGAGGAAGTAAATACCTAATCCATCACATGTATTGAACTCAAAGGTTGTATCATTGGAGCATGATATTTCTTATAATGAAAAACAAGTGGAGATTCTGTATTTTATAGAGAAAGTTCTATGAAACAAGACCACTCACCTGGTAAAAGTTTTGTGGAAAAACCACCTACTTAAGGAAGATATGTGGGAACCTAAGTATATAATGAGGTAGATGTATCATCGGTTTTCATACCAAAGTGGTGAATTGTGAGGGAGAAATTAATTTTAATGGGGGTAGAATGAATCACCCTGAGATTTTGTGAAATATTTTGTTCAAATAAATTTAATATTTTTTATATCGTGTGTTACACACAACACTAAGTTTAGATTTCATTATACACTACATTAATTTTAGTTTTCATTACATGAAATACTGAGTTTATCTTTCATTACATGAATCAACAATTTTAAACGATACATGACATACTATTAAAATATTATTATTTAAAAATATCATTATTTTCTAACTATTGGAATGGCAGGTATGAATATGATTAACTAAATTAGGAAAATATATGGTTTACATGTATATATATATAATGAATTATTTAGCGACCAAATTATTTTAATATAGTATTAAAATTAATATTAGTTAAATTATATTTCTATTAATCTAATTTATTTCATTAAAATAATCTTCATATTAAATTTTTATATAATTTTTTTTTATCTTTTGAAACTTTCTCTTTGGAAAACCGCTTTTTCGTTGCATCTGTATGATTTATTTTAAATTTATTTTTGCCACTTATGTGAATGGAATTTGGAAAAATGGATTCCATATTTTGAATAATCATAATTTATATTATATAATAAGTTCAAACTAATTTTTTTACCATAATTAATAGTAAAAATAGAAAAAATTACTTACCATGGTAAAGGTTAAAACTGGTTTACTAGGGATTAAACTAAAAAGATAAGAGTTTAATGACCTTAAAATTTTCCCAAAACAAATTTTATGGATATATTTAGAACTTATAACATCTAATTTTTAATAATTTCCCATTTTAGACCCTTTTTCATGTTAAAATTTTGGTTACACCTTTTTCTTTTCAAAAATTACAAGTGTTCCACTCACCTGACTTGTTAAAATCCACCCCCTCTCCTCTCCTAATTAATCTTAAAAAACCATTTGGTTTAGAAAATACATAACAAAATTTCATCCATAATTCACTACCCACAAATTATAGTCCTTTTTGAGATCAAAAATCCAATCTTGTAAGGCTTTAGGTTAAACCTAAAGAAGTTTTTTTTAAGGAATAGAAAAAGTTTTTAACTATGCATTTTGGTTTTACTTATTTTTATAAATCCTTAAAAAATTAAAAATATAAAAAAATAATAATAAAAATTATATAATATATAAATTTATTTTAGTATTATAATGAAATAACCCATATCCATCTCCACCTCCATGAAATGGGATATGAAATCATCATTTATGTGTATGGCAGACCACCTTGCAAACTGATGTTATTCATTTTTCATCACCTCCTATCACAGATGGATATAATGATGTATGTAATGTTTATATGAGATTTTTATGATATTATTATACTTTTTTAATTATAATATCACACCTTAATTCTTACCTTCCAACCTATTGGAAAACAACATCGTCGATCGTGTGTACATCGGACTATCGCCTCATGAACCGATGTAACATGTTTTTTTTAATTGGGTGGTAATAAGGATATATTAGATGAATATATATTATATTTGTAAAATAATTATAGTTTTTAAATTATTTTATCACATATTCTTTCTTACTCTTCATTTCATGGGGGATACGATAACGTCATTCGTGTGTACAGCTGACTACCACCTCACGAAGCAATGTGAGTTGTTTTTCACTAATGATTTTCATGGAAGGTAATTAGGGTAAATTTAATTAATATATGTAAGATATTTGGAATAAAAATTATTATTTAAAGGTAATATATTATTTACCTTTCTTTAATTCTATCTGTTGAGAAAATGGAAACCATATTCATGCGTATTTATGACCTACTGTCTCTGTGAACAGTGTATTTCATTTTCTATCTCTAAATTTCATAGATTACTTTAAATAAATATATACTAAATATATATTATATTTATATATTGGTTAATATTTTTTATATTATGGAAACATGATCAAATTAAGAGGATCAAAAATAAAAAAATTAAAAACATAAGAAAAACAAAGTAGTTATTTCCTGAAACATGATTTTAACAGGTAGTAGTTAATACACATGTAATAAAAGGTCATAAGTAAATCATATATAGTATGATAAATATTATTATAGTTATGTTATATCTTTATAATAAACTTATATTTATTATATTTGAGGTTCAAAAATGTACTAAGAAAGTTTAAGTTTAGGGTAATGGATTTTCATCTCCCTTTTTAGTTCAGTGAGACATGTGTCATATTCACAAACTATTTCTTTTTTTTAGTTTATATAATTCCAATTAATGTATTTTATGATTATTTTACTGAAAATTATTGTGATTTACATATATATTTTATGATCTCTCTTTCATGGGGCTTACGATTCAATGTTACCAAAGTGGTAATGGTTTTATGATACAATATCATCATTTATCGGGATTGTTTATGTGTATGATTTCAATGATGAAATATTATGATACATATCTCAAGAAACTCATGAATTTTATTATCCTCTAGTTATGTCATGAGAACAGATTTGTTTCCCTTCAATTATTTTTTTTATGTACTTGAGAGTTCAAAATATTGTTTTTAATAAAAACCAACCTTATTTCTCTATTCGATCGAAAACCCTTTTTCTTATATATCCATGTTTTCTAAAAATATTTTCATTTTTTTTACATTACCCAAAGTGTTTATTAAATACTTTTACCCATTTTTTAATTTTTACAATGTTTTTTAAAATTAATCTTTATTTGTTTCAAAATAAGCCCTGTTTAGATTTTATTAAGAATGGGAAAGGAATCTTTGTTTTAACATGTATGAAATTTTCCATCGTCATGAACACTCAATTTTTTAAATATTCCTTCATAAGTTTCCAAGTTTATTTTCAAATAAAAATATTTTAAAGTTTTTTATATTAAAAAAAATAGAGTGGAAATGTTGTTTTCTTTAAGAAATGATCTAAGTTATTTTTTAAAATCGTTTTCCATCTAAGATCACACCCTTTGATGTTACATAAGATTCACTAGGGATATGATCCAGTAATACCATCTTTATAATTTATCTATACGGTTTATGATTATGATGAAAATATTTTTATGAAACCCATTTCATTCCACACATTATACTTTAATGAATTTTTTATGGAACCAGACCCCTTTTCACAGGTTATGATATGATAATTTTTCATGAACTTACGGAACATAGATTTGTGGATTATGTGATGGGTGGGACTTATATCTCCTTCCAATACATTGGAAAAATATTTATAAATTATATGTAAATATGATATATGCAAACATAATTATATGTTCATAATGTTATATATGAACCTGATGATATGTTCTCAATGTTATGTGTAAACCTGATTACATGTTCATAGTGGTATGTATATACCTAGATTTAATGTCCATAAGGTTAGGTGTAGACATGGTTTCATGTCTATAAGTTTATGTGAGTGCTTTATTTCATGTCCTTAATTTAATGAGTGAATATATTATTACATGTTTATAATGTTATAAACTTATGTGTATGCCACAAATCTATGTCTTATGCTAATGTTATATTCTCAGGGATCATGTTATTTTATTCCATTATGATTTATGTATTATGAAATAGAAATATTTATTCCATGAAACAAGATTTTGATCTTTGATATCTAGGATATAGTTTTTATATATTTTGTTCATGTTCTCATTCCCTTATGCTTACATTATATTTACATATTTCCCATGTTTACCCTTACTAAGAATCTGAGCTCACCATTTCTTATGTTTCCTTTCATAGGTTATGAAGAAAGGTTTTAAGTAGGGTGTGTTTATAAAGAGTAAAAAATGTTAAGATATTTATGGAAGATGTTGAAGATCTTTCACTAAATAAGAACATTGTGTACCTAATCTCAAAAGGAAATAAAACATTACGATCCTCAATCATGTGTTTTTTAATGTAATGAATATTCATCTAAAAGATGTAATATCTATGTTTGAGAAGTTTTGGTCTCTATAATAGATGCATGGGTTGGAAAACCATGCAGTAAGCTGAGGTAAAATGTGTGATTGTCTTCAGTTAATTGCATACATGTTGCACGGTTAGATCATGGTCTATTTAAATGTCCACCATAACCATGCAAGGTGGGAGTTCCTCTGATAGTGGGGGTGCACGGTTTAGAAAAACGCGTGGTAAAATAATTAGACTCATTAAAGGAGAGAAAATTATCAAATTTCTCTCTCGAACCTTTAAGATGGTATCTTCCACTTTCTACCCTTTTCCTCCATCGCATTATTTGTATCTACTCCCCCTTCCTTCCCTTCTTCAAACTTCTTCATGGGGGTGTTCTTAGTGGCTTTCTGCAGCATTTTGAGGTAATATTTTCCCTCTAGTATCCTCTCTTTCTCCTCTCTTATATCTATTCCTAATATTTAGTTTCCAAAGTTAGGTTGTTGATTTTTGATTCCACCTTTAATGATGGAATCTGATATTGGTGATGGGCCTTTTTCTCTTCCTAGGAAGAGGGTGACATGGGAGGTTATATGTACTTCATTCATGTTGTTTCGCTGAGGTATGTCATAGTGGTGAATTTTTCAAATCTTTAAAGCTTCAATTAAATTGTTTGGGTAATTTTTTTTTACATTGTGTATTAGTTCTTATGCCTAGTTAAAGTTTAGGGATGCGGTGTGAGTTGTTGGTGAGTTTTTTATCATGGTTCCGTTGCAACGGGATTATACAGTGATATTTTGGAATTTATGCCTTTGTAAATAATTCTTTGTTTATTTTTTTATAATTATTTTATATTAATTATTTAATTTCTGGTCATTTGATTTTGAGAAAGGACCTCATATATCTTGAATGACCTTGGATGGGATTCAGAAGCTATTTTTGGCCCCTAGAAAAATAAACAGAAAGAATATTATGAGGTAAGTGGTATGTTGTACCTTCTATGTGGTATTTTTGCATGTTTATGGTAGTATGTGAATTCTCAGGCTCTCCCCTGAGAGAAACTCCCATACACAAATTTATTCCAAGAATTGTTTAATTGAATTAATTTGGTTAATTATAATGGATATATTTTAGGGATCATAAATAACCCTTGTGCGCTAGCCTTATGCCTTGGACCCTGATGTCCAAGACCAAGATCCTTGAGACACCGAGTAGTCTCCAAACCTCTTGGGTGGTGAGGCTAGACCCAGTGAGGTATGTAAACCCTTGTATAGTCCTAGGTGGATAAACCTTAGGCATACAGGGAATAGGATGGGTGAGTAGACCATACTAGAATGACCTTGAGCACTAAGAGGGGTCATGACCCATCTAATGATGGTTTTTATCGTGGAAAGACCATGTGTAGTCAGAAATTTCATGCTATCTTGTTTAAAATTTAATGGGACTTGATATCCGAGTGTGTCAACTATTGACTCAAGACCATAACCCTGACTTGGAGGATCTTAAGTGGGATGCCTACACTTTTATACAATTATGAGGATCCCAAGAGGGATGCCTATATTTATGATTTAACTTAGATCATCCCAAGAGGGATACCTACACTTATGTGTGGACCTCAAGGATCCTGTAAAGGATACCTCTCCAATTTATTGACCAAGGGGACCTCGGTTGATTACTTGGTGGTTGATTGACCATGAACGAGTGTGTTATGGGTTTGGGAAGTGATAGTAGTGGGTGTTACCTTAGAACTCATACCAAACATGTGATACTGAGAGGCTGTGGTGGTATGGATAGGTTTAGGTGCTCAGAAAACCCCTCTATATTATTTATGCTTTAACATAGTTATTTTTGGTGTAGTTATGGATTCTTAGATGTGATTTTGAGAACTCAACCTATGGGCCTGAAGTGATGTGATGAAATGGTGGGGATTCAGATAGGTACTTCCTAGGATCTAACTTATGAGACTTATTTGATTTAATGCTACCTTACCAGAATTTTTAGTGTCACTGGGATTCCTCCCTGCTCATGGAACATAGAGGAAGTTGTCAAGCGCACCTTGGAAACCCATCTTAGTTAGTGTGTCACCCAAGATTACCAACTTACTACGATTAAAATGGTGTTAGTGGTTGTAGGGTGATCACATTTCCCCTGAGCTCTGGATGCTTATGACATTCCCAAGGATTAATGATGATATCCTTAGTTGATGCCTAGGATACTCTTCTAGATCAAGTGGATGCGCCATGATTGTATTTTTTGGATCTATCTAGGAATATTCTTTTATGTTAGTTCTTGTTTGATGTTGAGTTATTATCTTGGATCTTGAGAGTATTACTTACATATTGCATGAGGTTCATATAAATTTTTGGAATGATTTTCCAAACTAAAAAGACTATTTAACACTGATTATCTTATTATAATGAATATTTTTCCTTATAAATTTGGATATTTGGATTATGTTCAACTATTGTTTTCACTGTTTATCTATATGATAACTATGAATCCATGAATGGTTCAAAATACCTGAAGCATTTTTCATGTATAAATATTAAGATATATCTATATAATGAAGAATGTTAAATTGATCATTTCATCAAATAGTTTTATAAATTAATGTTTTTTAATTAATGTATATGTCTTGGATAACATAAAACCTTTTGAAGAGTTTAAAAAATCATTGGAATGTCTGATGATATAATTAAAAATAATATCCATGTATTCTGAATCAATTATCCTGAAGATGAAATATTAAATTTTGGTATGATTTTACCCTTAATGAATAATTAAATATCTTACTTATAATAGTTATATATTTCATATAAGAGGGTTTATGAATAATTTACTTATCTTTTATGGATTAAATATAAATGTACATTTTATTTATCCATGAAGGATATGCATGTAAATGTTCATATGTTATTGAAAATAACAAGAAATCATATTATGATGCAAGGTAAATTTCTTCCTTATTCCTTGAAATCTAAAGGGTATAAATTATTCCAAAATTAAAAACTAGATGTTTTGGTTATGAATTGATTGTGTATATTTATGAGTTAAATGATGTATTGATGACCATTATGATAGGGATATGTAACTGTTGTATTCTTTTTCCCATAGTCAAGTTTTTCCCATTGGTTTTTCTTGATAATATTTTTAACAAGGAAACACTTTTATGTTATTGTGCTATTTTTCCCTGATCAAGGGTTTTTCCTGAAGTTTTTTTCTTCCATCATGATTTTAATGAGGTAATAATGCATCACAATGAATATCCAAGGGAATTTTTTTAAATTATTATGGATATTTTGAATTAATGGAAATTGTTTGCCTTCCCCATGAGTCATAATTTTCAATGATACCGTTCCTTATTACCAGTGGTCTTCCTCCGATGTCTTGAATAGATAATTAAATAATGATAATAATTGATATTCAAAGGCCACAATTAAATGATATAATTAGGGGGAGTTGGGAATGTTGCACTCTTTTTCCATTTATCGGGGTTTTTCACAAGGTTTTCCTGGTAAGGTTTTTAATGAGACATCATATCATGTAATTAAATTACTTTGGATTCACTTACTTTTACCATAGGTTTTTTTAAGTGAAAATTATATAATATTTCGTGAAATTGTGATATACAAGGGTGGTGTTATGAAATATTAATATATATGGATGTATTAATGATAATAATGATGATGAATCCTTGTTTCCCAATAAAACCATTTATATGGATCAACCGTCCATATTCTATAACCTTTAAAATTATAACTATTGAATTAGATATAATAGGGATTAATCATAATTGTTAGATCATATCACATGAACTCTTTATATATATATATATATGGATATGTGCTAATGAAATTGGAAAACTTTTTAGGATCTATATTTCATTCCCTCTACTTATCATTTTCCCTTATATTTTTATTTTCATTTGTCATCACCATAATCCTAAAAATATGTGAAACATATTTCCTCGATGATATGCATCTGCTTCAATAGATCATTTTTTCTCAGTTTCAGAATTCATCATAGTTTCAATAAACATTCGATTAATTTCACATCAATGTTTAAATTTTTTAATCTAAAATTTAAAATTAATAAAATAAAATATATTAATGTAATATCCCATGTCTGTAAGAGTTGGAAATTTCATAAGGAATTTTAATTTTCAATTACTGGACGGAGAAAATTTTGATTGGATATTTGGAATGGAATTCTGAAATTTGGAATGCCTCTAAGTGATGTTTTTAGTTGTGAAACAAGGATTGAAATATAGATTTACGATTTTAGGACAATCCTTAGGGCTTGTTTTCTAAGGTTGACGTTTTAGAAAAATCAAACCTAGGGCTCATGGTTGGTGCACCATTAGTGATAACTATACTTCCTAACCATGCAGCCAATATTATATGGGAACATGGGTTGGAAAACCATGTGAAAGAATAAGGAAAGACATTTGGTTGTATGATATTAATTGTAGAAATATCTCACAATTGGTGCATGGTCTATTAAATTGTGTGTCATGGACGTGCAAGGTGGGTGTGTATCGGTTAGTAGGGGTACACAGTTTAGCCAACCGTGAATTCAAACCATAAGACTCATTAAAGGGTGTAAAATTATCATATTGTCTTCTCAAACCTTTAAGAGGGAATCCCCATCTTTCTTACTTTTTCCTCACTCAAACAGTTCGGATCTTGTCTTCCTTCCTTCCCTTTTTTAAACCCCTTCAAGGGGGTGTTCTTAGTGGATTTTCATGGTGTTTTGAGGTAATATATTCCCTATGGTATTCTTACTTACTCATCTCCTCTCTTTGTTCCTAATATTTAGTTTACCTAGTTGTGTTTTTTATTTTCGATTCCACTATAGCATGGTGGAATAGGATACCGATGATGGAGCTTTTGATTTTCCTAGGAATAGGGTGACTGGGGAGTCCATATACACTTCATCGCATTTCATTTCATTGGGGTATTTCACCTTGGTGATTTTACAAAGCTTTGAAGATTAAATTAAATTGATTGAGTAATTATTTTGACATCATGTGTTAGGTATTATTCATGGTTAAAGGTTGGGGATGTTCCATGAATTGTTGGTGGGAGTTTGGTCATAGTTCTAGTGCAATGGGATTGGCTGGTGAGATTTTGGGCTTTATACCTTCGTAAATAATTATTGTTTTATTTTTTATAACTTTTTGAGATTAATTAATTAATAATGATATAATTATAAATAATTAATTTTTTTCCATTTAGCTGTTAGGAATGACCCTGTATGTCTTGGATGATCATGGAAAAGCCTTGATAGCTATCTCTAACCATTAGAAAATAAGTGTAATGGTTCTTATAAGGTAGGTGGTATTTTGTACCTTCCATGTGGTATTTGAGCATGTTTACGGCAGTATTTGAATGCTCAAGTTCTCCCATGAGGGCGATGTGTCCTGTCTAAATTTATTTCAAGACATTTAATTAGAATAATTTAGTTAATTATAATGGATAGATATTAGGGGTCATGAACAACCCATGTGCATTGGCTTTATGCCTTAGCCCTTGATGGATTACACCAAGACCCTTGAGACACCGAGTAGCCTCCAGACTTATTAGGAGGTGATGTTTGACTGGTTGAGGCATGGAAGCTATTATATAGGCCTGGGTGGATAGATCATAGGCGGACTAGGATTGGGTTGGGTGATTAGACCATCCCAGAGTGACCTTCATCAACGATATGGGTCTCGGCCAATATCCTAGTTGTTTTGTCCCATGTAGTAGGAAAGGACATACAAACCTATTCACGATGTTTTGATACTTGGCATCCTTATGTATTAGGTGTTGACCTGAGACTATAACCTTGACTTGAAGGATCTCAAATGGGATTCCTATGCTTGAATACAATTCTGAGGGTCCCAAGAGGTATTCCTCTACTTATGATTTGACTTAGAAGAGCCCAAGAGGGATACCTCCACTTAATTGTGGACCTCAAGGATCCCACAAGGGATACTTGTCTAGTATATTGACCTAGGGTACCCCGGTGGGTGCACTGGTGGTTGAAAAACCCTGAGAAAGTGTGTTGTGGGTCTAGGTAATGATGGTAGCGGGTGTCATCGTATAACCCATACCGAACATGTGATCCTGAGAGGTTGTGGTAGTAAGGATGGGTTTAAGTGCTAGGTCAACACCTCTCTCTTATTTATTCTTTCACTTAGTTATTGTTGATGCAGTTATGTATACCCCAATTTTCTTTCAAGAACTCAGATTATGGGCCTAACGTGATGTGATGGCATGGGGGGAAAGCCTAGAGGTACTTCCTGGGATCCAACTTTTGATCCTTATTTGATTTAATGTTACCTTACTAGAATTCCTAGTATCACTGGTATTCCTCCCTACATAGGGATAGAAAGGAATTTTTTGAGTTCATCTTGAATACTCATCTTAGTTATTGTGTCACTTGGTATTCCTAGCATGCTAGGATCTAGGTGATTCTAGAGGTTTTTGGGTGGCCACATTTTCCATGAGAACTGGATGCTTCTGACATCCCTAAATATTGATGATGATCTCATCAATTGATTCCTAGGATAATCCTCAATATCAGGTGGACGCACCATGATTTTATTGTCCAAATTTATCTAGGAATAGGCTTTTAAGCCTTTGATTATTGGATGTAGAGTTTTTATCTTAGATTCAAAGAGTATTTTGTACATATTATATGAGGGTCATCCCCATTAGGAATTCATCCCTATTCTATTTTCTTGATTGCCAATGGAAGGGGATCTAATAATTCGATATCGAACTATATTAGGGAATGTTGAGACATTTTCTGGGATCCTATGGTTATACATGACTTGAGTGGTATTCCTAGGACACCTAGGATCCTATTAAATTCTTTATTTATAGGATATCTAGTTGATACCTAGAATCCTAAATCATATTTAGTATAAGAGGGTGTGGGTGATCCCAGTGATAGGACTTGTATCCCCCTATGGTGATGTAGGTTTCTCTGAGGTATTCCGGTACTGGAAGAAGAAGGTATGGTTCGACTAGGGTAGCCATCAGGACCTCGGTACGACACTGGTTATTTATTTATTTTTAGTGGTTATCATTTACTTTATTATTCAGTAGAGTGGCTCACATAATTATACCCTACCATTACTGGATATGTATAGGACCACATTATTGGTCCCCTATTGAGTTTTTTACTCACACCCTGCTCGGGACACAATTACACTAGGGTACCTGAGTATACATTCACTTGGTTATAGGAATAGGATGGGTTGAGGCCTAGGACTAATTAACAAGGATTTCTTGGATATGTACGAGTAGTTAGGTACGATGTACGACTTACTGTGGGAAATAGAGCCTTATACTTTTTACATATATTTATTTTTATTTATTCTTTTATTTGTGGTTATCCCAGTGGAAAATCAATATTATATATATGACATAGTTGTTCATGCCTTTACTTTATTTCATTTTATTGCAACCTTGTTTATATTTATTACTTATGCACTCTAATTATTTACTACTATGGGTGATATCTGGTTATTTACATTGTTTTTATTACTCTAATACAAGGTAACAGTCTCCCCATAGACACACCCTAGGCTCTCACTACTAGTTAGTAGCCTTTGGCATATAGAGAGACGTGATTGAGGCCTTATGGTGAACTATATTTATTACTATTCATGGAGTGAGTTGGGTCGAAACATGATAAAGTGGTATTAGGGAAATCCATTTCATATTTATTTTCTATTTAGGACATATTAGATAAGAGTATCAGGAATTTGTCTAATCATGTGATGGATATCAGACTGGTGCATCAAGAACACTTGTTCCAATGAGAAGTTCAGGTTACCAGGGATATGGTATTGATGTTCTTGGTTTGTGAAGTTAAAGTTGAGTATGATTTTATCTTATAGTGACACACATGTAGTGTGGATTCTATGATTTATTATGGATTTATGGAACTTTTCCTATTGGTGGGAGTCCAGTGATTGGTGTTAACTCTTGGCTAATAGGGGTAAGAGGAATTTTTCGTGCATCATATTTGGCATGTATGGTCCACATGTTATTGGTCTACTAGTCTGTAATTTTTTGATGAATGGGTCCAACTATTTAAATTGTCAACAAAAACCTAAATGGGGTTTTACCATATAGTTTATTGGTGGAATTATAATCAGTTGGACTACCTTCATTACATTTATCTATGACACGCCATGTGAACTATTCCATGATGTGAGTTTTCAATGGTGATACTGATACAGGATACTGTATATGAGGTCTATATACCTTTATTATTTCATAATATGTGGTTATTGTCTCATTAGTAACAATGATAGGTCACTAGGGGTATTCTATTCCTTATATAGGGATATTTAAGAGAACCATGCTAAAATGGGAAGTTAATTACCTTCTAGTAGACCCCTTGCGGGTGTGTCCCATTTAGGTGAAGATAACTAAAGATTCGTAACAACCTTCATGATGTTTTACCATCTAACTTTCTATGGTATTTTACTTAAATGGAATTCATTTGTGGTTATCTAGTAGGATATTCTAATGTGATTTTGATAGGTACCTGAACATTTATAGTGAACTAGAACCTCAAGGGGGTATTACCATGTATGGATTCCCAGTGAGGAATAGTTCATTATCTTTCTTATCTTCACATCATGACCCTCCAGGGAGCACTCCACTATGGGAATTCTTGGAGAGAATTAGGTCTTGGTAGGATGATTCTTGGATGGTGATGCCTCAAATGTTTTATAAACTAGAATTCTCCCTGAGTTAGGAGTTACCAATCGGTATCATTTAAATATGATTCCAACTACAACTTATAGGCTGTTTTATCTATAACTTACAACTAAAAACCTATATTAATGAACCCATTTAGTCATTTTTTCACCCTCATATGTCAATTTTATCCTTACCTGCCTTTATTTTTACCTCTATAGAGTGGGTTTTCTGGTGCGTTACCTGTCATGAAATAATTGAGGTGGGAACAATGATGTTGCATGTGCATTATAAATAAAGTGGGATGTGGTTCTTGTGTGAAAGAACATTGATGTAGGTGGGTAGACCGAGTGGTCCTCTTATGATCCTTGATTGGTAGGGATATTTGGGAGGCCTATAGGCCCTTAATTTTGTCTTGAACCCTAGAGGGTCGATGTTCAATTTAATTGAGGTCATACAATGAGAGGGGTTTTCCCAAGGTTTATAGATGCCTTTATAGGTAGTGAGATTGGTGGTACATTCATGACATGGTTGATGATTGTGAGTTGTTACTGATTATGTAACCTAAGAAGGATTATTTCTTTAGTTTCTAAGAAAGCACCTAGGGTGCTTGGGTATCAAGACCAGTTATGAAGGGTGGGACTAAATAGGTGTTTGGACTTATTGACCTATGGTTGGAAGTTTATAAATTTTGTCAGAGTATAGGTGGATGCACATGACTGGAATGGTTCTAGGTGGTGGATAAGCATGTGGATGAGGTTAAAACGCATTATATTGAGGATGTGAAACTATGGGGCTAAAATGACGTCATGGGGAAAGTATTCATTAGTGAATCATGGCATAAGTAAGGTGCCTGATTTTGAAGATGAGTTCTCCATGATCTCTTAGTGTTTAAAGATTTATTTTTCATAGATAATGGTCAAATTTAACTTTGTAACATTCCACTCATGAGAGCATGAATCTAAAATTATAGGTTTATAGACCCACTGTGTAGGGTGAGTTTAGTTTGCGCTGATTGCATATGGTAACTATTAAAAATTGAATGTCGGTGGGTGGTTGAGTGCGGGCTGAGGATTTAGGGTTTCAAATTTGATACTTATAGGTGTGGTGACCTAGAGATTTGGGTGACATAATAGAAGTTCCCATTTATGATGGTTATCTTGGAAATAGATTAGGTTTCGTGAGATGGTTTACCCGAGGGTGGACCTTCACATGCACTATCTGGAGACGTGGTGCATGGGGTTTGTTAAAGGAAAGTGAATCCTAACTTGACAAGAGCGTGGCTCGGTGGTATCAAAATGCATTTAATAGAAGAGTCTTCTGGTAAATGACTCATGGGTGGTGGCCCTGATATTATTTGAAACTCAACATCAAGTATGTTATTCCCATGAATTCTTAGATGTGTAAATTTTGACATTATGATAGTGATTGGGAATGAGTGGGTTCTTATCCATTACAGTTTTTATGTCTATAAATGGGTGGGGCATGTGATATGGTTGTCGGGAACTCATTTTGATGGAGCTATAAAAATAATCCTCTTAAGGTGGGTAACAGGGAATTGATCACCACTGAGTATCCCTCATGTGAGAAGGGTCATGTGAGGATGAGATCGGCAATTGGATAGTCATTTGGATTTTATATTTCATTGGATAAATGGAACTTGGTACTACTGGATTTCTTATTAAATTCTAGGTAAGGGTTAAGATATGAACTTGGGTGGATTCTAAGCACGAGTGTTGGTCTTGGGGTATCTTGTGATGATACAAGTGCATTTGATCAGGAATGCACTAGTGTTCATGCAATGGAATGACAGTGGACATGGATGGGGAATGGTTCATTTAAGAAATTTCACCAAAAGTATATTATGGTATTTAATGAGCATGTTCAAAATGATCTTGGTGTGCCTTGGGATAAAGGTATTGGGATCATGTTTTGGTGACGCGTTGAAAGAAAAAGATGAGCATCTCCAGAATAGTCTTCCAGAAGTGGTTTGAATTAATTTCTCTCGAATAGTTCAATGAAGTTGGTGAGTAACCTCATCTTACATTCCATTGGGATGAGACGGGTATGATCTAAAGTTTGGTCGAATCTTTTCAAGGAAAATTCAGTGCAACCAGGCTACGCTTGGTCAATTAGAATTCGACTTTTTAGATAAAATCAAGGACTGAGAGCAGCATCCTGATGTGTGAGTGGGGGTAGTGAGTTAATAAATGTGTCAAAATTGTTTTTAAGATGTTGGGGGAATGTTTTGGTAAGTAATTATGATGGTGGAAGTATTGTGGCTTTGAATTGGTCATTGTAAGTGAGAACCTGTGGTAGAGAGCAAAAAGGTCATGTGAGTAAAGAGACAAATATGTGTTTATGTCTTAGGAGAGATGGGCCAAGGTAATTGTTTTTTTGATGTTTTGGAAATGGTTACATGTGTTGGATTAGGTTTTGGTGGGTTAAAATGTGTATGTTTAAAAGTGGTGCTTGGAAACACGTTGGGAATTCGGAAATGAAATGTGGTTGCTTGAGAAAGAATTTATGACCGTAATAGGTCGAATTGTTCGATTGGATGCCCATCAAGACATCTAAATGATAAAAAGTGTTGAGGTGGGGAGGTTGTAATATTCTCGCATCTGTATGAGTTGTAAATTTCAAAAGGAATCTGAATATTCAATTACTAGACGGGTCAAATTTTGATCAGGGATACAGAATGAAATTCCTAAGGTTGTAATTCCCCAAAGTGAAGATTTTAGACATTAAATGAGGCTTGAAGGGTATCTTGGTGGTTTGGTGATAATCTTGAGAGTTTGGGGTTTGGAGTCGTAGTTTTAGAAAATTGAAACCTCTGGCACATGATTGGCACACAGTTAGTGCTAACCATGAAGCCTAACCATGCAGCCCAGATTTTATAGGTTCACTAGTTGGGAAACAATCCGGTAGGTTATGGGAAACTATGTGGGTGTCTGCAGCTAATTGCAGACATGTTGCATTATTGGATCATGATCTGCTAAACTATGCACCATAATCGTGCAAGGTGGGTGTGCCTCATATAGTGGGGATGCATGGTTGTTACACCATTTGGTCAAATGTGCGGTCAAACCATGTGACTCATTAAAGGATGGAAGATTTCCATATTGACCTATCGAATATTTAAGAGGGAAACCCTTTCATTCTTCCCTTTTCCTATCTCGCACGAGCCGGATCACCTTCCCCTTCCTTCCCTTCTTCAAAACCCTTCAAGGGGGTGTTCTTTGTGGATTTCCATGGCATTTTGAGGTAATATCTTCCCTCCAGTAGTCACTCATACTCCTCTCCTATCTTAATTCATAATCTTCAATTTCCTCGATTTGGTTTTTTATTTATGATTCCATAGTAACATAGTGGAATCAGATACCGATGATGGGGCTTTTTCTTTGCCTAGAAAGAGGGTGAATCTAGAGGTCATATGTACTTTTCCGCATTTCGTTTCATTGAGGTATGTCGTCATTGTAATTTTCCAAAGATTGAAGGCTTAAATTAAATTTATTGGGTATTTGTTTTTGAAGTCATGGCTTAGAGATTATGCCCGGTTAAAGGTTGGGGATGTACCATAAGTTTTTGGTGAGTGTTTGGTCGTAGTTTCAATGTGATGGGATTGGATGATGAGATTTTGGGATTTATACCTTTATAAATAATTCATTGTTTATTTGTTTATAACGTATTGAGATTAATTAATTAATTCATGGTCGTTTGGTTGTGAGGTAGGACCCTTTATGTCTCAGATGCGCTTGGACGAGTCTTGGCGTCTATTTTCGTCCCTTGGGAAATAAATGGAAGTTTCTTATGAGGTAGGTGGTATGTTGTTTCTATGATATTTGTGCATTTTTATGGTAGTATGTGAATGTTCAGCGTCACCCTCGAGGGTGACACCCCTTTTAAATTTATTCTAAGACTTGTTTAATTAAATTAATTTGGTTAATTATAATGGATAGACATCATGGCTCACAAACAACCCCTGTGTTCTAGCTTTATTCCATGGATCCTAATAGCCATGACTGAGACCCTTGAGACACTAAGTAGTCTCCAGACCTCTTAGGAGGTGAGGTTGGACCTGGTGAGGAATTTCATCCCTTGTACAGGCCTAGGTGGACATAACACCTACAGGTAGGGATCAGATTGGGTGATTAGATCATCCCAGAGCGACCTTAAGCACTGATATGGGTCATGACCCATCTCTTGATTGTTGTCATGGGGGAAATACCCCATGTTGGAAATTCCATTCTACCCTATTTATGATGTCATGGTACTAGATGTTCGGGTGCATCGGGTGCTGATTAGAGACCGTGACCTTAACCTAGAGGATCCCAAGTGGGATGCTTCCGCTTGAATATAATTTTTGTGGTCCTAATAGGGATGCCTCTACTTTTGATTTAACTTAGAGGATCCCAAGAGGTATACCTCAGCTTATGGGTGGACCTCGATGATCCTACAAGGGATAATTCTCTATTCTATTGACGTAGGGAACCCCATTGAGTGCCTCGGTGGTTGACTGACCTTGAGTGAGTGTGTTATGGGTTTTGGTAGTGATGGTAGTGAGGTAAACTTAGAACTCATACTGAACATATGATCCTGAGAGACTCTGGCGGTATGGGCGAGTTTAGGTGCTCAACCAACCCCTCGTTCACATTTATGCTTTCACTTAGTTATTGTTGATGCAGTTATGGAGGCCCATATATGCTTCTGAGAACTTTTACTATGGGCCTAGAATGATTTTATGGCATGGTAGAGATGCCCATAGGTACTTCCTTGGATCTATCTTATGACCAATATTTGATTTAATGACAATTTACCAAAATTCCTAGTGTCACTGGGATTCCTCCCCGCTCAAGGAATGCATGGGAAGTTGTCAAGTGCATCCCGGAAACCCTTCTTAGTTAGTGTATCACTCGAGATTCCTTTCTTTCTAGGGTCTAGGTGAGTCATGACCTATCCCCTAGGGCCCATGTCGTGACTACCCCAATCCCACCTTCGATAGGCCATGGGCTGGGGACTAGCACCGAAGGTGTATTCCCTAAAACTGGGAAGGCATTGCCTTTATAACCTGTAACACGCACAACTAAGCACACAACAAGATATGAACTCAAATAAACTGAATAGTAAACAGAGTGAGTACAGTAAGTAAAAATGGGCCAGAATACAAGACCAACAGAAAAGTACAAGGAAATCTGGATGTACAAGACAACTGAAAGTTCAAGTAACTAGAATAGCTCATTTGATCATCCGCCAAGGATCCTACCTGAAGGGTAGGTACAGCTCTCGATCGGTCGTCTATGCGGTACGCCTCATCTGGGTCCACCTCTGAGCTACCTCTAGTCTTGATACCCTCTTCCTCAGTCAGTGTAGTCCTTCGTCTACATCCAACACAACATGATGCGGGAATAGCCCGTGCAGGGGTGAGTATAACGATACTCAGTAGGGACCCTGAGACCCTCAAGATCTCAAAAAATCCACCAAAGAGAAACCACAAAGTATGAAATCAATAGATAACCCTACTTAGGTATATTCCCATACATTTACCTAGGTTTTCAAGTAATCCATGTCAATATTGAGGAAACATAGAGGCACTGACTCAACTCACACATGGTATATCTTTAGGTACAGTAATAGAAATGATTAGATGTAACTATAAAATCATCTTACTCTATTAAGAGGCTATACTGCTAAACTACACAGAATCGCTAGGAGTTAACCCACATAAGATTGCTGGAGCTGACCCATAGAGGATCTCAAGGAGCTGACCCACACAGGATTGCTAAGAGCTAACCCACAGAGGATCACGAGGAGTTGACCCACACATGATCATTGGAGCTGACCCAAACAGGATCGCTAGGAGGTGTCCCACACAGGATTGTTGGATCTCACCCAGGATCGCCAAGAGCTGACCCCCACAGGATTGCTGGAGCTGACCCACATAGGATCGCTAGGAGATGACCCACATAGGATCGATGGGAGCTGACCCACATAGGATCGCTAGAGCTGACCCACACAGGATCACTAAGAGCTGACCTGCACAGGTTCGCTATGATCTAACCCACATAGGATTGCTAGGAGTACTCTTCTTGTCACAGCCAGCTGCTTAGTTTCCGCACTAGGCTTGCTCGTCTCTGGGAGAGTCCACTCTCCAAGCCACTGGTCAATTCTCTAAATTCCATGATGTCCCATGAAGAAGTATCCCAATGTACCACCATGTAATAAGGGTCTCAACACAATAGATGGTGCATCAACCAAACATCTGGTCTGTGAGTTATTTTTCTTTTAGTCCTGAGGGCCTGGTTGGATTCGTGCTTGATCCAACCCGACCGTTTCCCAACTTTATCCAAAACATTAATGGGGTATGATTAAAGGTACCGTTTCCCTCCATGATTTTCAGCACCACTTGTGGTTTTTCAAATGGACTTCTGGTGCCAGATTTATTGAAAAGAGAGAGTAAATGGGTCGTAATGGGTTCAGGTGTGGTCTGACCCAGTCGGACAGACCTGGCCCAGCCCTTTGGGTTCAGCCCGGCCGGCCGCGAGGGTGCCGCGAGGGTGCGGGGTGGCCAGGCCGCATGAGTGCCACGAGGGTGTGGGGTCATGGGGTGGCTCAGCCAGAGTGGCTCGGACGCGGGGTGTCACAAGGGCGCGGCACGGGGTGGCTCTGCCGGAGCAGCTCGGCCGCGGGGTGCCACGAGGGCGCGGCACGGGGCGGCTCGGCCTCGTGGTGCCGCGAGGGAACGGCGTGGGGCGGCTCGGATGGCGGCTCGGCCAGAAGGTGGTCTCGGCTTAGGGGGCGTGGCCGTGGGCGGTAGAGCCATGGGACAGCGGGGCGTCGTGCCTTCGCCAACGGCTGGTTTAGCCGACCTCTATCTTTGTTCGTCGTAGTGGTGTAATCCAATTTCTTCCATCGCAAAGAACACAAAAATGGTGAACTGTGGATGTACCAGGCCATTTTTGTTTCGCACACACCCTCCGTGTTAGAGCGGTAGTAAGCAGCTCAACAAAAATCAAAATTCAAGAACTAAAAACACTTCAACTTAATACAAAATGTGGATCAAATAGTGTTGGTTGATCCACGTTCTCCATGCTTTTCTAAGAATGATAAAATTAATCGACAGAATTCAAGAATTCAAAAATAACTGCTACCTCGTTTGATTCATCGACGGAGATCGCAAGGGAAAATATGGCGTCATTGGGGAGGGAAAGACGATCACTGATTGAATACCTCCCGTGTTGGGGGATGTCCGGAGGAAGAAAGTCTAAGTCGAGGTTGGCGTTCTTCGTTGGCATTCTTCATTGGAGAGCTTTCTCACAAGTTCTCCAACGCTCTCTCCTTTGCCAAGCCTTTTCCCCAATTCCACCAAAATAAAAAGGTATCCCAATATAATATATTATGATGTCTATTATTTAGTTTGTTGGCACAAATTAAAAATCCTGATTAATTAAATTGAGTTGGCATAATAAATGTTGGAGGATCTGTAGAGGCTCTCCCACATTTAATAGGAAATTTTAGGGTTTCTCCACTAATGGGGAGTTCAAAGGTGTTTACACCTCGGGTGGTCCCCACTACCATAACCTCTCATGGGAGGTTAGTTTGGGTGGTCCCCACCATCATAACCTCTCATGGGAGGGTTAGGTCTATTAGTCCCCACTTCTCAACTTCCAGAGGTAGTTTAAAATTAAAAATAAAAATAAAAGCTACATAACTTTATTTTTATTTTATTCTTCCATGAAAACCCCAAATTCTATCATTTACTCTCGACCCACTACAGTCAAGGTGAAGGTATCCTTAAGGGAATATTGGCACTGTGAGTTCAATGATGTCCTCAGATTTCAATTCCGTGCACCGGTTCAAAAGGTATAGAAAACCCACTCCCACGTTTACTGAACGTACCCGAACAAAAGTTCAGAAATTCATTCCGGGCACTCCGGACCTCAGAATCACACACCGTCAATTTTTTTGGACTACTAAAATTATCATTTAATAAAAAAAAATTATATGGAATTTATGGGTCCTTACATTCTCCCATCCTCAGGGATTTACCTCCCCATAAGCTACAACTCATAACTAGGTAAACAAGTGGGGGTACTAAGCACGCATCTGAGCCACCCGCTCCCATGTGCTCTCCTGGAGGTTCCTGTGCTACCAGTGAGAGCCAACCAGAGGTATCAACCATCCATGAAGGACCTGCTCCAATCGATCCTCAATCTCTACTAGAACCTCTTTAAAAGTCACCCCAATTCGACATCCAACTCTCCATGGTCGATGATGTGAGAAGTGTCGGGAACATGTCTCCTCAGCTGGGATACGTGGAAGACGTTGAGCACCCGATGCAACTGAGGTGAAAGATCTAAGCGGTAAGCCACCTTTCCAACTCTACGGAGGACCTGGAAGGGTCTGATGAATCTCAGAGATAAGTTGTTGCCTCATTCAAATCTCCGCAAACCTCATCGGGATGAGACCCGTAAAAAGACGTGGTTGCCATCCTCGAACTCCAGAGGTCTCTATCTCATGTCGGCATATGACTTCTGCCTTCTCTGTGTAGTCTTCATCCACTCCTAGATGATCTGCTCCTTCTCTGTGGTAGCCCGTACCATCTCTGGTCCCACTAGTGCTGACTCCCTTGGGTCAGTCCATCACAAAGGTGATCTGAAAGGTCGCCTGTACAACACCTCAAAAGGTATCATCCTAATGGTGTAGTGATAGTTGTTGTTTTACGCAAACCACACCAAAGGAAATTGATCCTCCCAGCTGTGACCAAAGTCGAGGACACAAGCACGCAACATTTCCTCGAGGTTCTGAATGGTACGCTATGTCTGGCCATCCATCTGAGGATGGAAGGTGGTGCTCAAATGAAGCTTCATCTCGAAAGCCTCCTACAAACCCTTCTATAGTCGGGATGTAAAATGTGTATCACGATCGGAAAAAATCGTCAAGGGTACTCCATGTAGCCTCAAAATCTCCTGCACATAGAGGCATCCCAATCTCCTTACTGAACCCATCTCTCTAATCGGTAGGAAGTGGGCCGACTTGGTGAGTCAGTCGACAATCACCCAGATAGAGTCATGACCTCTAAATGTATGTGGAAGTTATGTCACGAAGTCCATGGATATACCATCCCACTTCCACTCTGGGACCTCTAATGGTTGAACCAAGCCTGGTGGTACCTGATACTCTGCCTTCACTTGCTAAAAACTGAGGCAGTGAAAGACAAACTCTTCTACTTATTTCTTCATTCCCGGCTACCAGTGCTGTCGTCAGAGGTCCTGGTACATCTTCTCCACTCCTAGATGAACCTCTAGTGGGGATGTGTGTAACTCCCTCATCACTTCCTCCTGAAGAGACTCTAGTACCATGGTACGTCCTTTGAAGAGGTTGACGTACTCCCCATCTTCAGAAAATCCATCAGGTGTCTGCCCTATGGATATCTGAGCACGTCGAGTCTCACAGTCAGTGTACCCATGCTACGCCTCCCTGACTAGCTGAAGAAGTGGGGGAGTGACTGTAAGAGACTGAAGAAAAGATACTTCATCCCTATCCACAAAGGATATCTGCAAAGTAGCCTGCTGCTCCGTTTCCTCGCCTAGTATCTATATACCAGACCTCCTGCTGAGTGCATCTGCAACATCATTCTCCTTCCCAGGAGTATAGACTATCTCGAAGTCATATTCCTGGAGGAAATCAGGACAACATCTTTGTTTCTGGTTCTTGTCCTTCTGAGATTAGATATATATGAGACTCTTCTGATCAGATTACACTGTAAAACATTCACCCATCAGATAGTGTCGCCACATCTTCAAGGCAAAGAACACTACTGCTAACTCCAGGTTATGGGTAGCGATGTTCTGATCATTCTGTCTCAGATTTCGAGAAAATAATGCGATCACTGCTTGCTTCTGCATCAGGACACATCTGAGTCAGGTCCCTGATGTGTCGTAGTAGACTATGTACCCTACGCCCTCCTCTGTAAGCCTCAAGATAGGGCACAAGTAAGCCTTTGCCTCAGCTCCTGAAAACTCCACTGGCATTTCTTCGACCAAATGAAAGGTTTACCCTTCTTCTTTAATGTTGATAGTGGTTATGAAACTCTGGAGATGTCCGGTACAAACCTCCAGTAGTATTCATCCAAACCCCAGAAACATTTTACCTCTGTCACACACCTAGGTAGCTCCCAATCATGTACCACCTCAATATTTTATGGATCCACTAAAACTCCAGCCTCCGATATGACATGTCCCAGAAAGTGAACCTCTCAAATCCAGAACTGGAACATTGAGAGCTTAAAAATAAAGCTGGTGCTCTCAGAGTGTGTCTAGTACTACTTGTAAATGATAAGCATGCTCCTCCTCAGTATCCAAGTAGATTAGAATTTCGTCGATTAAAACTACTATAATGAGATCAAGGTATGGATGAAAGATCATATTCATGAGTCCCATGAACACTAATAGAGCATTTGTTACTCCGAATGGCATAACCAAGAACTCATAATGGTCATACGGACACCTGAAGGTCGTCTTCTGCACATCCTCATCTCGTACTCTGAGCTGGTGATAGCCTAATTTGAGGTCTATCTTTGAGAAACACTATGCTCCCTTCAGCTGATCAAAGAGGTCATCAATCCTTGGGAGTGGGTACTTGTTCTTCATGGTCACCTGGTTCTGGCGCCGATGGTCAACACAAAGCCTCAAGATCTCATCCGCCTTCTTGGAGAACAAAATCAGGGTTGTCCAAGGACAAACACTGGGCCTAATGAACCCTTTCCCATGTAAGTCCTCCAACTGTACCCGCAGCTCATGAAGCTCTGCGGAAGCCGTCCGATACACTGGTGTAGATATCAGTGTCATCCCAGGGTACAAGTCAATGTAAAATTCTACATCTCTATGAGGAGATAGAGCTGAAACATAATTGGGGAAGACATCTGCATACTGGTCCCCCAAAACAGGATAACTCGGACTCACTACATCAACCGCTATAAGGGTAAGGCTAGCCAACTAATGAGTGATTGGCCGAACTCTCCTCCGGGTAATTCCATCTTGTGCTGCAAAGGCTCTTTTCTCGCTGGTGAAGGTAAAACCGGTCCCATCCATGCGAACACACAACACTTTGCGCCTAATATAGTCTATCTGAGTATGGACTGTAGATAACCAGTCCATACCCAAGATGACGTCATAGATGCCACTATTAGGAAATCCCAGCCGAAGCTCCCGCCTCTTAGATTAAGCTCACACTGTCAGCACCAGTACGTAATCGTCGAATCCACTCCCATAGGAGTCTCTAGACATAAAGATCAAGCCAATGCCTCCATCAGAATCTCCAAGCTCCGAAACAGGGTAGTGGTAATAAAATAATGGCTGACACTTATGTCTATAAGAACTGCAACTAAGATAGAGTAGACACAGATTGTTCCTCGTATCATCTCCAAAGCTCCATGATAATAAGCTTCAGCTGCCTGTAGCTGATCTCTCCCCAGTCCACCTGCTCCCTGTGGTTGGGGTGGACCTCTTAGGGAGATGACTCAATAGATCAAAAAGAAAACTTTTTAAAACACACACACAATCAGTGTTTTCTTGCACTGAGTCGGAAATCAGAAGTCAGTGTCCTGGTGTATGGATACGTCGGTCGCCACACCAACACTGGATTCCCTATACTAATAACCCCAGTCACTATACTTAACACTATTTTTGTTAAAAGAAAGATCAGATTCCTATGTTTTGCGGTAGAACCGACTCCTTTGATACTAATTTGTCATGACCCGTCCCCTTGGGCCCGTGCCATGACTACCCCAAACCCGCCTTCCATAGGCCAGGGGATGGCGACTAGCACCGAAGGGGTATTCCCTAAAACTAGGAAGGCATTTCCATTATAAACTATAACACACACAACCATGCACATAGTAAGATACGAACTCAAGTAAACTGAATAGTAAATAGAGTGAGTACAGTAAGTAAAAAGGGGCCAGAATACAAGCCCAACTAGAAAGTATAAGGAAAACTAGAAGTACAAGACAGCTGAAAGTACAAGTAACTGGAACATCTCTTGTGATCACCCTCCAAGTATCCTACCGGAAGGGTAGGTACAACTCTCAATCAGGCATCTCTGCGGTACGCCACGTCTAGGTCAACCTATGAGCTTCCTCCAGTCCTGGTACGCTGTTCCTTAGTCAGCGTTGCCCCTCGTTTGCATCCAACACAAAAAGGTGCGGGCATATCCCGTGAAAGGTGAGTATAACGATACTCAGTGGGGACCCTGAGACCCTTAAGGTCTCACAAAATCCACCAAACAAAAACCACAATATTGGAAATCAACAAATAATCCTACTTAGGTATATGCCCATACATATACCTAGGTTTTCAAGTAATCCATATCAATCTTGAGGAAACACAGAGGTACTGACTCAGCTTATTCTAGGTATATCATTAGGTACAGTAGTAGAGGTGATTAGGTGTAACTGCTAAATCATCATACTCCGTTAACATGCTCTGCTGCTAACCTACATAGAATCGCTTGGAGCTGATCTGCACAGAATCGCTGGAGCTAACCCACGCAGGATCTCTAGGAGCTGACCCACATAGGATCGCTAGGATCTAACCCACATAGTGTCTCTAGGAGCTTACCCAGAGAGGATATCTGGAGCTGACCCACACAGGATTTCTAGGAGCTGACCCACACATGATCTCTAGAGGTGACCCACACAGGATCTCTAGGAGCTAACCCACACAGGATCGCTAGGAGATGACCCACATAGGTTCTCTAGAGCTGACCCTCACAAGACCACTAGGAACTGACCCAAACAGGTTCACTAGGAGCTAACCCACACAGGTTCGCTAGGTGCACTCTTCTCGTCATAGCCAGCTACTGGGTTTCCACACTAGGTTGCTCATCTCCGGGAGAGTCCGCTCCCCAAGCCACTGGTCGATTCTCCAACTACCGTGATGTCCCATGACAAAGTATCCCAAATAACCACAACGTCACAGGGGTCTCAACGCAATAGATGGCACATCAATCGGATGCATGATCTATATGTTATTAGTATTTTAGTCTCGAGGGCCCGGTAGGATTCGTGCTTGATCCAACCCGACCATTTCCGAAATTTATCCAAAACTCTAATGGGGTATACTTAAAGGGACCATTTAGCTCCAATATTTCTAGATCCATTGACGGTTCATCAAACAGATGTTTGGTGCCAAAGTTGTGGCCAATAGGTAGGAAATGGGTTGTAATGGGCCCAGGTCCGACCCATTAAACCACGAGGGCCGTGAGGCCATGGGGGTGCCGCGATGGCGCGTGGCTACTCAGATGTCGGAGTTCTGCTAGGGCGTGAGGGTGCGGTGCGGCTTGGACTGAGTGACTCAGCCGCGGGGTGCCGCGTGGGTGTGGTGTGGGGCGGCTCGGCTGGAGTGGCTCAGTCACGGGTTGTCGCGAAGTTGCGGGGCAGAGCAGCTCAGCCGAAGTGGCTCGGCCGTGGGGCGCCGCGAGGCCAGGGCGTGGGGCTGCTCGGCCAAAGCATCACAGTCGAGGGGTGCTGCGAGGGCACAGCGCGAGGCGGCTTGGCCGGACTGGCTCGGCCGCGGGATGTCGCGAGGGCACGGCGTGAGGCAGCTTGCGTGGCGGCTCGGCCGGAAGACGGCAACGTCTCAGGTGGTGTGCTCGTGGGCGACGACTGGGCTCGGGCAACAGATCCTTTGGATGGCGGGGCGTCGTGCCTTCACCAGTGACCGGTTTAACCGGCCTCTCTCTTCGTTCATCGTCATGGTGTAAACCACTTTCTTCCATCGTGAAAAACACCAAAAGGGGGAATGGTGGACGGGTCGGGCCATGTTTGTTTGGCCCGCACCCTCCACGTTAGAGCGGTAGTAAGCAGCTCAACGAAAATCAAAAATCAAGAACGACAAACACTTCAAATTAATACGAAATGTGGATCAACTCATTTTGGTTGATCCACATTCTCCATGCTTTCCAAGAATGAAAAAAATAAATTGATAGAATTCAAGAATTTAAAAATAACCCCCTATCTCATTTGATTCGTCGACGGATATCACAAGGGAGAAGAAGACGTCGTTGATGAGGGAAATACGATCACCAATTGAAGACATCCCACATTGTAGGATGTTCCAAGGAAGAAAGTAGAATTCGAGGTTGGTGTTCTTTGTTGGTGTTCGTCGTTGGAGATCTTTCTCCCAAGTTCTGTGACGCTCTCTCATTTTCCAAGCATTTTCCCCAATTCCACCAAAATTAATAGTTAGCCCAAGATAATAGATTATGATATATACTATTTGGTTTGTTGGCACAAATTAAAAAGCCTAATTAATTAAATTGAGTTGTCATAATAAATGTCGGAGGAGCTTTAGAGGCTCTCCCACATTTAAGAGGAAGTTTGAGGGTTTCTCCGTTAATGGGGAGTTCAAGGGGGTTTACACCTCAGGTGGTCCTCACTGCCATAATATATCATGTGAGGGTAGTTCGGGTGGTCCCCACCATCATAACCTCGCATGGGAGGTTTAGGTATGGTGGTCCCCACATCTCAACTTCCACATGGAGTTTAAAATTAAAAATAAAAATAAAAGCTAAACAACTTTATTTTTATTTTATTCTTCCACGAAATACCAAAATTCTATCTTTCACTCTTGACCCACTACAGTCGAGGTGAAGGTCTGATTAAGAGAATACTGGTTCTGTGAGTTCAATGGTGTCCTCAGATTTCAATTCCGAGCACCGATTCAAAATTTATAAAAATCCCGCTCGCACGTTTACTGAACGTACCCGAACAAAATTTGAGAAATTAATTTCGGGCACTCCAGGACTCATAATCACGTGTCGTCAATTTTTGCAGACACGTAAAATTCTCATTTAATTAAAAAAATACATGGAATTTCAGGGTCTTTACATTCTCCCCACCTCAGGGATTTACATCCCCATAAGCTACAACTCACAACTAGGTAAACAATTGGGGGTACTGAGCACGCATCTGAGCCTCCCGCTCCAATGAGTCTGGAGGTTCCTATACTACAAGCGAACGCGCACCAGAGGTATCAATCATCCATGAAGGATCTTCTCCTGTCGATCCTCAATCTCTACTGGACCCTCCGTAAAAGTTGCCCCATCATCGATTCCCAGCTCTCCATGGTCGATGATGTGATAAGGGTCATGCACTTATCTCCTCAACTGGGATACGTGGAAGACATCGTGCACCCGATGAAATTGTGGTGGAAGAGCTAAGTAGTAATCCACCTTGACAACTCTAATGAGGACCTGGAAAGGTCTAATGAATCTTGGAGATAACTTGCCACATCGACCAAATCTCTGCAAACCTCGTCAGGGTGAGACCTGAAGAAAGACGTGGTCACCATCCTCAAACTATATAGGTCCTTGTCTCCTGTTATCATATGAATTCTGCCACCTTTGTGCAGTCTTCATCTGCTCCTGGATGATATGTACCTTCTCTGTGGTAGCATGTACCATCTCTGGTCCCACAAGTGCTAACTCGCCTGGGTCAGTCCAGTACAAAGGTGATCTGTAAGGTCGCTCGTACAACACCTCAAAAGGTGTCCTCCCAATGGTGGAGTGATATCTGTTGTTGTACGTGAACTCCACCAAAGGCAAGTGATCCTCCTAGCTACGATTGAAGTCAATGACACAAGAACACAGTATGTCCTTGAGGGTCTGAATGGTCCGCTCTATCTGACCATCCGTCTGAGGATGGAAGGCGGTGCTCAAATGAAGCTACATTCCGAAATCCTCCTGAAAAACCTTCCACATACGGTATGAAAAATGTGTATCATGATCAGAGACAATAATCGAGGTTACTCCATGTAGCTGCAAAATCTACTGAACATAGAGGCGTCCCAAGATCTCTACTGAACCCTCCTCTCTGATCGGTAGGAAGTGGGCCGATTTGGTGAGTCGATCGACGATCACCTAGATAGAGTCATGAACTCTGGATGTACAAGGAAGTCCTGTCACGAAGTCAATGGATACCCAATCCCACTTCCATTCTGGGACCTCTAAAGGCTGAACCAAGCCTGCTAGTACCTGATGATCCACCTTCACTTGCTGACAAGTGAGTCACTGAGAGACAAAATCTGCTACTATTTTCTTTATTCCCAGCCACCAGTGTTGTCATCAGAGGTCCTGGTACATCTTCGCCACTACGAGATATACCACTAGAGGGGATGTGTGGAACTCCCTCATCACTTCCTCCTGAAGCTACACTGGTACCATGGTATTCCCTCTAAAGAGGATGATGTGCTCCCCACCTTCAGAAAATCCATCAGCTGTATGCCCTATGGATATATAAGCACGTCGAGTCTCGCAGTCAGCGTCCCCACACTGTGCCTCCCTGACACACAGAAGAAGTGGGGGAGTGATTGTAAGAGACTGAAGAAAAGATGCTCCATCCCTATCCACAATGGAAATCTGCAATGCAGCCAGTTGCTTCATCGCCTCGCCTAGCAGTTGTATACCATACCTCCTGCTGAGTACATCTGCAACAATGTTCCCCTTCCAGGAGTATAGACTATCTCGATGTCATAGTCCTATAGGAACTCAAGACAACGTCGTTGTCTCACACTATTGGAAATAAGATCTATACCAACGGTTTTGGGAAACCCGTTGGTAAAGTTCAATTATATGGACCTATACTAATGGTTTGGGAAAAACTATTTGTATAGGTCACTAATTTGGGAATATACCAACGGTTTTGGACAAACCATTGTTATAGGTGGGACCTATACCAACGGTTTGAGGAAAACTGTTGGTGTAGGTCCCAAAATCAATGAATCTATACCAACATTTCTCAAAACCATTAGTATAGGTCTATACCAACGGTTTTGAGAACCGTTGGTATAGTTACATGTATTTTTTATGGAATCTTCTTACAAAGAACATTAAATAAAATAAAAAAATTTTTTACGATAATACATATATATATTTATGAAATTATGTTTACAAAAGTCAGGTTAGGTTAGTGGTTAGGTCGTTCAATCATAAACTGCAGGTACTGGGATCAAAACCCACCGAATGCTTCTTTTTTGAAATACATATACCAATGGTTTTATGGAACAATTGGTATAGATTTTTCATATTACATATACCAACAGTTTTGAAAACTGTTGGTATAGTTATGTACCAACAGTTTTATGAAAACCGTTGGTATAGACCTAACCCCACGACCTAATTGGCCACGGTTCTCCAAACCATTCGTATAGGATATACCAATGGTTTGGAGGCCTATAGTAACGGTTTAAAACTGTTGGTATATGGTATTTTTCTACTAGTGTCAGGTTCAGGTCCTTATGAGGGAAGATATTCCAAAGACTCTTGTGATCATAGTACACTGTAAAACATTATCCAATCAGATAGTGTCGCAACATATTCAAGGCAAAGACCACTTCTGCTAAATCCTGGTCATGGGTAGCATAGTTCTGCTCATGTTGTCTCAGCGGTCGAGAACCATATGTTATCACTACTTTCTCCTAAATTAGGACACATCTAAGTCCATTACTTGATGCGTCGTAGTATACTAAGTACCATATGCCATCCTCTGGAAGCCTCAAGATGGGGGGCACTAGTCAGCCTCGGCCTCTGCTCCTCAAAACTCCACTGGCATTTCTCTGACCAAACGAAAGGTTGACCCTTCTTCATCAATGCTAATAGTGGTGATGCAACTCTGGATAAGTCTAGCACAAACCTCTGGTAGTATCCAGAAAAACCCAGGAAACTTCGTACCTCCGTCACACTCCTGGGTGGCTCCTAAGCAAGTACCGCCTCAATCTTTGCTGGATCCACTACAACTCCAACCTCCAATATGACATGTCCCAGAAAGTGAACCTCTCGGATCCATAATTGTCACTTAGAGATCTTACCATAAAGCTGGTGCTCTCAGAGTGTGTCAATTACTACATGTAAATGATAAGCATGCTCCTCATCAGTAGACGAGTATATCAGAGTTTCGTCGATGAAAACTACTACAAAGAGATCAAGGTATGGCTGAAAGATCATGTTCATGAGTCCCATGAACACTACTAGAGCATTGGTTATACTGAATGGAATAACCAAGATCTCATAATGGTCATACTGACTCCTAAAGGTCGTCTTCTGCACATCCTCATCTCGTACTCTAAGATGGGGATAGCCTGATCTGAGGTCTATCTTTGAGAACCACCGTTCTCCCTGCAGCTGGTCAAAGTGGTCATCAATCCTCGTGAGTGGGTACTTGTTCTTCACGGTCACTTGGTTCAGGGGTCGATAGTCATCACAAAGCCTCAAGCTCTCATCCGCCTTCTTGGCGAACAAAATCTAGGCTTCCCAAGGAGAAACACTAGGCCGAATGAACCCTTTCCCTTGTAAGTCCTACAATTGTACCCACAGCTCACGAAGCTCCACAGAATCCATCTGATATGCTGGTGTAGATATCGGTGTCATCCCATGGTACAAGTCAATATAAAAGTCCACATCTCTACACGGAGGTAGACCCAGAACAAAATTGGGGAAGACATCCGCGTACTGGTCCGCCACTACAGGATAACTCGGACTCTCTACATCAACCACTCCGAGGGTAAGGCTAGCCAACTGATGAGTGATTGGTTTCACACTTCTCCGGGTAAGTCCACCTTGTGCTGAAAAGGCTCCCTTCTCACCGGTGAAGGTAAACCTGGTCCCATCCGTGCAGACACACCGCACTTTGAGCCTAAAACATTCTATCTGAGCATGGACTATAGATAACTTTTCCATACGCAAGATGACGTCGTAAGGCCTCGACGTCGCTACTAGGAGATCCCAGTCGAAGCTCTCACCTCCTAGAGTAAGCTCACACTGTCGGCACCAGTGTGTAATCGTCGAATCCGCTCCCATAGGAGTCTCTAGCCATAAGGATCGAGCCAACGGCTCCATCGGAATCTCTGAGCTCCGAATGAGGGTAGTGGAAATAAAAGAATGACTAGAACCTGTGTCTATAAGAACTGCAGCTAAGGTGGAGTAGACACAGATCATACCTCATATCATCTTCGGAGCACCATGAATGTAATCTTCAGCTGCCTGGAGCATAGCTCTCCCATGTCCACCTACTCCCTGTGGTCGGGGTGGACCACCTTGTGAGATGAATCAAAATATCACAAAGAAAAATTTTGAAAACACACATGCAATCAGTGTTTTTGTGTACTGAGTCGGAAATCAGAAGTCAGGGTCATGGTGTATAGATACGTCGGCCGCCGCACCATCACTGTATTCCCTAAACTGATAACCACACTCACTATACTAAACACTATTTCCATTAAAAGAAAGATCATATTCCTATGTTCTCCGATAGAACTGATTCCTTTGATACCAATTTGACACAACCCGTCCCACAGGGCCCGTGTTGTGACTACCCCTAGCCCGCCTTCCATAGGCCAGGGGCTGGAGACTAGCACCGAAGGCGTATTCCCTAAAACTGGGAAGGCATTGCCTTTATAACCTGTAACACACACAACCAAGCACATAGTAAGATACAAACTCAAGTAAACTGAATAGTAAATAGAGTGAGTAAAGTAAGTAAAAATGGTATAGAATACAAGCCGAACTGGAAAGTAAAAGGAAAACTGGATGTACAAGACAACTGAAAGTACAAGTTACTGGAACAAATCCTATGATCACCCACCAAGGATCCTGCCTGAAGGGTAGGTACATCTCTCGATCGGTCATCTCTGCAGTACGCCTCATTAAGGTCAACCTCCAAGATACCTCCAGTCCTGGTACCCTCTTCCTCAGTCAGTGATGTTCGTCGTCTGCATCCAACACAATAATGTGCGGGCATATCCCATGCAGGGGTGAGTATAACTATACTCAGTAGGGTCCCCGAGACCCTCAAGGTCTCACAAAATCCACCAAAGATAAACCAAAAAGTATGAAATCAACAGATAACCCTACTTAGGTATATGCCCAAACATATACCTAGGTTTTTAAGTAATCCATATCAATCTTGAGGAAACACAGGGGTACTAACTCAGCTCACACCAGGTATATCTTTAGGTACAGTAGTAGAGATGATTAGATGTACCTGCTAAATCATCTTACTCCATTAAGAGACTCTGCTGCTAACCTATACAGAATTTCTAGGAGCTGACCCACACAGGATCACTAGAGATGAACCACACAAGATCGCTACGAGCTGACCCACATAGGATCACTAGGAGCTGACCCACACAGGATCGTTGGAGCTGACCCACAAAGGATCACTCGGAGCTGACCCACAAGGGGTCACTAGAGATGACCCACAGAGGATCGCTAAGAGATGAACCACACAGGATCGCTAGTAGCCTACCCACATAAGATCTCTAGTAGCTAACCCGCACTGGATCACTAGGAGTTGACCCTCACAGGTTCACTAGGAGTTAACCCGCATAGGTTCACTAGGAGCAATCTTCTCGTCACAACCAGCTACTGGTTTTATGCACTAGGCTTGCTCGTCTCCGGAAGGGTTTGCTCCCAAATCCAATTGTCTATTCTCCAACTTCTACAATTTCCCACGAAGAAGTATCCCAAAGGACTTCCACGTCATATGGGTCTCAACACAACAGACAACGCGTCAATCCAATGTCTGGTCTATGCATTATTAGACTTTTAGTGCCGAGGGCCCGGTTGGATTTGTGCTCAATCCAAACCGACTGTTTCCCAACTTTATCTAAAACTCTAGTGGGGAATACTTAAAGGGACCATTACATTCCATGATTTGCAGCGCCATTGAGGTTTCATCAAACAGATGTCTTGTGCCAAAGTTATGTCCAATAGAGCGTAAATGGGTCGTAATGGGCCCTGGTCCAGTCCGACCCGGTCAGACAGACCCGGCCCGACCCGGCCAGACCCACTGGGTTTGGATTGGCCCGCCGGGCGGCCCAGACCGTTGGATTCAGCACGGACCACTGGGACCAGCCCAGTAGGCCGTGAGGACCGCGAGGCCACGAGGGTGTTGCGAGGAAGCGAGGCCACCGGGCAGCTCGACCGCAGGGTGACACGAGGGCGCAGTGTGGGGCGGCCCGGTGGGGGCGGCTCGGCCGCGGGGTGCCAAGAGGGCATGGCGCGGGGTGGCCCGGCCGGAGCGGCTCAGCCGCGGGGTGCTGCGAGGGCGTGGTGCAGGGAATCTCGGCTGGAAGGCGGCGACGACGACTCGGATGGCGTGGCCGCGGGCGATGGCTCGGGCGGCGACGTCATGGGACGGAGGCTCGGCTTGGGTGGCAGAGCCGAGGGATAGCGGGGCACCATGCTTTTGCAGGTGGCCAATTTAGTCGGCATCTCTCTTTGTTCATCATCCTGGTGTAAGCCACATTCTTCCATCACGATGAACACAAAAAGGGAGAACTGCAGATGGGTCGGGCCATATTTGTTTGTCCTGCACCTACCGCATTATAGCGGTAGCAAGAGGCTCAACAAAAATCAGAAGTCAAGAACGAAAAACACATAAAATTAATATGAAACATGGATCAAATCGTTTTGGCTGATCCACGTTCTCCATGCATTCCAAGAACGAGAAAATTAATCGAGAGAAATCAAGAATTTAAAAATAACCCCCAAACTCGTTGGATTCATCGACGAAGATCAAAAGGGAGAAGACGACATTTTTGGGGAGGGAAATATGATTTCCGATTGAAGAGGTCCCACATTGGAGGATGTCCTGAGGAAAAAAGTTGAAGTTGAGGTCAGCATTCTTCATTGGCGTTCTTCGTTGGAGATCTTTCTCCCACGTTCTCCAACACTCTCTCCTTTGCCAAGCATTTTCCACAATTCCACCAAAATGAAAAGGTATCCCAAGATAATAGATTATGATATATATTATTTAGTTTGTTTACACAAATTCAAAATCCTAATTAATTAAGGTGAGTTGGCATAATAAATGTTGGAGGAGCTGGAGAGGCTCCCCCACATTTAATAGTAAGTTTGAGGGTATTTCCATTAATTGGGAGTTCAAGGGGCTTTATACCTCGGGTGGTCCCCACTACCATAACCACTCATGAGAGGTTAGTTCGGGAGGTCCCCACCATCATAACCTCTCATGAGAGTTTTAGGTTTGGTGGTCCCCACTTCTCAACTTCCATATGGAGTTTAAAAATAAAAATAAAAATAAAAGCTACACAACATTATTTTTATTTTATTCCTCCATGAAAAAACCCAAATTCTATCTTTCACTCTCAACCCACTGCAGTCAAGGTGATGGTATCCATAAGCGAATACTAGTGTTGCGAGTTCAACGGTGCCCGGATTTCAATTTCTTGCAGCGGTTCAAAAGTTAGAAAAAAATTGCTCCCACGTTTACTGAACGTACCCGAAAATAAATTCTGAAATTCATTCCGGGCACTCCGGTCCTCAGAATCATGTGCCATCAATTTTCATGGACTTTTAAAATTACCATTTAATAAAAAAAAGTTACACATAATTTCCTGGTCTTTACAAGGTGATGCCAGAAGTAATCAAGTGGTTTCATTTCCCCCGAGCACTGGATGCTGGTGACATCCCTGAGGATTGTTGATAATCTCCTCGATCGATGCATGGGATACTCTTCAGGATCATGAGCTATTTGGGAATATGATTTTGAGTCAGTGATTTTTGGATGTTGAATTATTATCTTGGATCCAGAGATTATTCCTTAAATATTTTTTGAGGGTCATCCACCTGAGGAATTCATCGATGTTCCAATGTCTTGATTGCCTATTGATTGAGACCTAGGAATCTGACATCAGCCCGAATTAGGGAACGCCGAGATGTCATCCGAGTTCCACTGGTTACAGATGACTTGAGTGGTATGCCTAGGATGCCTAGGATCATACTCAATGTCTTATTTATAAGATTTCCTAATGATACATGAAATCATGCATCATATTTAGTGGAGTCGAGTACAGGTGATCACAGGGCAAGGACTTGTATCCCCCTATGGTGACGTAACTTTCTCGAAGGTATTTCGGTGATACCCGAAACATGTATAGTTGAACCAGTGTAGCCATCAGATCCTCGATACGATATAGGTTATTTATTTATTTTCAACAATTATCATTTACATTATTATTCAATGGAGTGGCTCGCATACAAATGGCTTTCTTTTACTAGCTATGTATGAGACTACTTTAGTAGGGTTTTGCTAAGTTTTATACTCACACTCTGCTCAATCCATCATTGTTCTGGGGTACCTGAACCTAGTCTCACAAACAAACCAGACCTCATGATCTTTGGGTCATAATTAATATATTTCTATGTTAAAATGTATTTCAAATTATGTGTAAAATGGATGAGTCACAATACCATATCCCATGTAATGGTATTCCAAAGAGAGTAAAATTTTAACATATTCTACATTCTGTCACATCATGAGGTGATATCGGCATGCATAATTTTTGGGAATGTTTCACAAATTCATTGGTACGTTTCGTCCAACACTAAATATGGGTGGGATACCAAAGTTAAACAAGTATCTCATGGAAAAGAGGAAAATTACATTAATAATAGAGTTATATATTTATATAAATTATTAGGATATAAGAGGATGAGGTTTAATATACACCATGTCATATGTGGAAGGGTTGTAATTAGGTTTGTAGGTCATCTCATCAAGTGTATAAAAATGAATTTTAGAGGCACTCAAATTGATGGTTGGGGGGATTTCCATTGTCATATTTTTCAAATCATAATTGTTGGAAACCTATATTAAAATGAAATTCCTATCCACCCATGTGATAGTAATTTTATTTATGTTCTCCATTGGAATCATCAGGAAAAATTAACCAAGGAGACTGACATGTGTGTCAGTCAACAAGAATGAAAATCGATGAGGCACATGGAATCTAGCATAGATGGATCTTAGAGTGAGTTAAACCACTAGTCAGTGATGATATTCTAGAATGTTTTCCTATGTGAGAATTAATTTCAGGACAAAAAGGTTTTTTAACTATTCATGTGTGGAGTGAAGCTAATATAAAATATTATGGATGCCTATAATGATATTGACATAAAAATTTTACATTTTACTTGGGTATTGGGGAGGAAGACTAATCAGATAATCTAGTAACTAGTTCCCTCTAAATTAAACCATAGGATAAGAAGATCTAGATTATGGTTTATATTGGTTATATAAAATTATTTGATGTATATGGGGTGTAATTACCTTCAATGCTTCTCAATATTTATATAAATAGAATGAGGTGGTTTCATTGTTGTGTTATCTAATAGACCAAACAACTCTAAGCGGGCTATATTTGGTAAGAAGCATTGGATATATGGTATGGAACAAAATTTATGTTATGGTACCATACTATGTGATAAAATATAACTCACAAGTGTTGGTTGTTTATTTAGAATATAGGATAGTGTTCAAGGAAGTTGATATCAGTTAAGGAGTTCAAAACAACTTACCTGCTGAGTCAAGAAGTCCTAAAAATACATGCCCCTCAATCACATGACCGAAACTCAGTCATTGAGATGATTTCTAGATCATGATGAGTATTATGAATCATAAAATGATGAAAAAACTATGAGAATATTCCATGTTAATCCCACTGGAACATGTTTCAATTGATCCTACGAGATAGTGTAAGCCTATTAAATAACATTCTTATTGTGTTAGCATTTAATGGAAATTAAATTAGAATTCCTAATACTGAGATATAGTGATTTGTGGAAACATTAGGAGAGTTTGAATATATCACTTAGAACATCAATATTAGTTAATTTTTTTCTCTTCAACATCCCACCTACCATATAAATGGTTCAATCAGATATATGATCCAATTTCCTGAATTTCACCACGCATCACATTGCCTTCGATGTTCCCTTAATGTCCCTTGAAAACACAAATAACCAAATGATTTCCTTGCGCAATCATACTCATAAAAAATTCATGTTTCTATAGTTAATGGAATTTAATCAAAAAAATAACAATGTATATAAGGGAAGTTGGAAAATGGATCTCTAACATCAAGATATGGATTAGCTCTAATGAATAGGCACTGTAGTCCCAATATTTGACAGTGTTATTATCAAGGAAGTAATAGAGATTATATAGTGGTGGGAGAGGGTTATTACATAATTTTTTAGGGAATTAATTGAGAATTAACCCCTTAGGGTCCTTCCATAGGTATTTAATAGATGACTCAAAACTCATATGAACAATGGGAATCTGATTATTTAATTAAAAAAATGCTTTGCGATGGTCCTTGTGGATTCTTAAACAATGTTATATCATTCCATTCCTCTAAATTTTAATGTGATGAAATTAAACCAATAATTTTTAAATGATAAGAGTAAATTTAAAGGTGTATCCAACCAGATTGAGCAGTTTTTTTGGATGCCTTAAAGTGAAATTCCACCGGGGTTGAAGTTTAAATCAATTGTGTATTACATTAATATATATAATGTTTTTCAAATTGTTAGAGTTTCTATACCATGATGATCCATATAGATCTAACCTTATCATTATCTATTCATCCCTACGAATGAAGAATTATTGAAAACCGCTAAAACTAAAAAGGCTTGGAATCAACATAATTTGGAGGAGTTAATGTCCACCATCACCTCTTATGTCAATAAAACTCTGAGTGAAATATGTGTCCTTGCATCACATTCCTCAAGTCCTATCATGTATCGAATCCTTTCATGACTTATGGAATGGATTTGAAATCATAAGACTAATTGATCCCCTTATTTTCTGAGTGACTTTTGAAAGTTGTACGGGTGTAAGTAAATTTTATCAAACTTAAATATAACCATTTCGGAATAAAAAAGGAGATTATCCTAGTTCACAATATGCGTATGAGTCTCTATACCAAATATGTTCTATGTATTAGGTGTAATACCCCAAAAATGGTGTGAAATTGTACTGGCGAACCATAAAAATAGAACCTGAATTTTCCACCCATTGGGATGGGTGAGGAAATATGACATATTTTAAAGTGGGTTAATAAACTAGTCTTGTGTGGGGAATGAGGTTATACATTATTTTAGATCACCCACTCAATTGTATATTATGGATGTGTTTTCAAGGAATTATCATTTTCAAGATCTAATTTATCATTTAAATCCTCTAAAACCATAAATATGAATTGTTATATAAGTTTATGTTATCTTGTGGGATATTTTAAAATGAATAAATATATTTTTTGGAGGGAGAGTCAGTGAAATCCCTTGGTCAATGTTCTGGTGGTGAATTCTTAGAGGGTTGTCTAACTAATAGGATGAGATAATGATGGATTTAAAATTAATAAATATGTGTAATCTAGCCAGATTACCATTATGTCTAGTTTCTAAATCCCCCATTCTTGTTTTATACTTCTAGAAACATATGCATATTAGTGAGGATATCATTGAGGAATTCATCTGAGCATGTGGGTTGACACTCTTCCCTAGGTGGAAAGGGGAGCTAATTACCTCAAATATTGAAAAGTTCTATTGGCGATGACTTGATAGATGTGTTGATAATTGATATATTTGACCTTAATTAATTTTATATTATTGTAGAAAACATGATTCCACTAACATTTAATATTGAAATATTAATGAAATTGGATAGATTTATCTTCATATATATTATCATGTCATGGTATTTTGGCCTTCTTACATAGACACATATATACTCGGAAAGATGATTCTGCATGGAGTCAGGGGAGACCTAATACATAGAGAGCATAATAAAATGAGAAGAAATTAAGAGAGGATTCGATGGACTCTCATAACCAAGAGGGTAATTCAGGATTTATCAACATCCTCATACATCCATCTATTATTTTCCTTGATGATTAAGTCAAAGTGTTGTAAATAGAGAACAAACCCTAACTATGGTGGATGGTTCTTGTGACACAACAACTCCCTTATATGTTAAGTAGTCATCTGTTAACCGTGAAAAATAATGTATTTTTTAAATATGATTTTATCATTTAAATTTTATATTATTTAGATGACATTTAAAAGAATGATTCATCGAATAGGGATACCACAAAACCTATATCCACCTCATCATTTTCATTTATTTTTAAGAAAATGTCAAAAAATAAATACGGAAGTCCCTTGACCGATGGACGGCTAACCATATGAAGTGTTTTCCTTGCTGATAAAGAAATGTCCATTTGTGTGTTAGTTTTTGACTTACAAAGTCGGCCAAAATTGGAGCTCATTGATGGCGGGGATCGATTAATTTATTTATTTTATTTAAAAAAACAAGTTTTAACTTTTATATGAGATGAAATATTATTTAACAGGTGAATGTCATGCCAACGATGATGATGAATCATGGTTTACCGACACTTTACATGACCAACCATTCATTTTATCATACTGTTAATGTTTAAACCGTTGGATTTGATATGATATATTAGGATTAATCTAAAAATCTGATTATACTATCATGTATAATATATACATATATGGTAATATGTTAATGGAATGATGGACTTTTATCCCAATATGTTCATCTCTTGTCCACCACTTTTACATTATCGATTTTATTACTTTCATAGATTCAACTCAAGATTCATCAACATTTTGCATCATTTATGATCGATTATGCATTTCCAATTTTGAAATTATTTACACTTTTAATAATCATTCAAATAATTTCCCAATATATTATCTACATGATCATATTCTTTACTTTACGCATCACAAAAAAACCACCTCCATCACCATCATTGACCTCCACTGTCACACCCATCATTTTTAAAATTATCTACTTTATTAATTTTATGGGAATTAGGTAGTCTGGGTTAAGGTCCGACTTAATTATTGAGTTCTTATTTAAATAAAATGCATGTTTTGCCTTTGAAATCGTTCGGCGCACCGGAGTTAAAGTTGCGCGACCTCGCCCAGCTCACCGCACGACCTGCCCGATATTCAAGGAAAATGAATAAAATGTAATGAATAATAAAATTGGAATAAAATAAAAAGAATTAAGAAGTGTAATTGGATTCAAGAGACTATTTGAATGATATTGATAATAATATTCTTCGAGAATATTATTATTATAATTGATAATGTTTAGAATATAAATTTTATTAAGTTATTAAGTATTGATTTTATTGTTAACACCAAATTAAGTTGCTATAACATTATTATCTTATTTGGAATTAAAATGTTCTATCGTGGTGCGGACTAGGTACCGGTTAAATTTGGTGTTTTTGTCGATAAACGATTTTTTTCAGGGCTTGACAGCATGTGATGCACGGGCGGAGCATAATTGCGAAGCCGAGTGAATTCACTAGATCCACCGTGTGACCATGTCGTTGTTTAAAAAATTGAATAAAATTAATTAATAATAATCAAATATGATTAAATGAGTGGTAAAATAAAAATAGAAATATAATGAGAAAAATTTGTTAATAATTTAATAAGTTGTTTTTTAATGATAATAATAATATTATTGCTAAGGTTTTAGTTTAAGAATAATACTATTATTAATATTTAAAATATTATTGGTTTTATTTTATTTTTTGTTTTACTTTTATTTTATTTTTTTCATTTTGGGTAGGGTTTGGACCCCCCCCCCCCATCGCGGCATAGCCCTTCCCCCTCCTACGCACTACACCTCATCGCCAGCTTCCCCTCCTCGGTTCTACTCGTGCCCCCACATCGTCCACTCCACCTCCTGGTTCCAGTCCTCCTGCTTTGTCTAGCGCCCCTGCTGCATCTGGCTCGTGTCGTCACCCCGACCCCCTTCCAGGTCGGCTCACGCTGTCGCGCGACCTTCCCTGAAAACCAAGCGCCACCCCCTGTCTCGTCTGAACCCCTATTGCGTCGCCACCTCCCCCTCCCCCCTCTTGGTATTCTTTTCTAGGTTTTTAGTCCTAATCATTTTGGGTTTTGGTGTTTCCAGCTTTTACGGTGTTAATTAGGATCTTAATTTTAGTTATTTTTGTTCGATTTCATGGATTAGGGTTCTCCTTTGGTTGGCTTGTGGTGTGTTTGATGCGCAATTGAAGTTCCACACCATACCACTTTGATTTCTTCACCTAAGGTAGGTGGTTACATTCCCTTACATTTCTTAGATAATTTAATTTGTTTAAATTTAATATTTTTTAGGGTTTAGTTACATGGTAAGAATTTATTTTTAAAAAAATGATGTGAATGTGGTTGGAAACTGGTTCCTTTTATGAACATAGTTTACTTAATTGTGTAAATGGTTTTGGGGTGTTTTATAAATTATGAAATGGATAATTTAAATTGTGTTGATAGTGCGATGCACAATATTATATGGCAAGGACGTGTGGTCATATTTTAAAGAGGGTTTTCCGGTGTACATTTGGTTTAAAATATTGGTGTGTTTAGTAGGGCTGCTTTATGAACTATTATAATGTATTATTAAATTATTTTTAATGGTGAAAAATATGTTTTTGAAGGATTGGTGTGATTACGTGTTGAGTTTGGATTTTGTACAAAAAAATGGTTATGTTGTGTGTGTGTGTGTGTGTGTGTTTTAAAGTGGTGTTCAAAACAAGGGTTGTGTGAGTTTTCTGTAAGGTGCAATTTGAGCATGGAAAATATTTAAATTGGTTTGGTGTTGAAAAATGGACTCTTTGAGAATGTGGGTTATATTCATTATGTGTCGTGCATGCGCCTTTGTGTTTTATACCTCGAATGTATATGATGAAATGTGTGGGTAGTGCGAAACCCCTTTTTAAATGGTTTCATTATGTGTATGGATTATAAATGGTTTTGATAAAATGGAAATAAGGTGTGTTTTTCTTGTGTTAACCTTCCTTTACAAATTTGTAAGTGTTTTATAAATTTTTTAACTATATGTATTAAAGTATATGTGGTGTGCAGGATTTGTTTTTGATAGATTTAAATGTACATTAAGTTTTTTTAAGGAACCTTTTATTTGAAACTGAGCATATTTCATGCGAAAAACATTGTGGTGCAATTTATAAATGTTATTTAAGTTGTTTAAATAATTTATCAAGTCAAGGAAGTTATGCGGTTTATTATGTGAAATGGTTTTGGTGTGTGTTTGGTCTACAAAGGGGGATTTCGAGTATGTCTTCGGGTGTAATGTTTTGTGATGCCTTCAGAAATTATTTTCGAATGTTTTTAAATGAACTGCTAAATTTTATAAGAGGTGTGAGGCATATTTTGAAAGGTGTTTGAGTGTGAGTTTGATTAAAAAAGGGGACTTTGGGTGTATTTTTGGGAAAAGACTTCTTGGTTATTCTTGATGCGATTTAATAAAATGTTTAAATGATTTGTCAATTTATCTGGATAACGTGAAAAGTGGTATTTCGGAAGAGTTGAATATGCGATTGTTTTGTTTCAGTTGTATTTTTATATAAAAAGAGACAGGTTTTTGGTGTAAATCTTCTTCACTTCACACTGTGGTGTTTTATAAGTGGTGAAAACGGTTCTTTTAATTGTGAATGTTGTGTGAAACTTGTTTTAAGGTGAATGTGTTAAGCAGGCGATTTAAAATGAATTTCCTTCTGAAATTGGGTATGTTTATTGTGTAAGCCCTTATTGTGATATTTACTAATGCTTTCTACGTTGTGAAAATTGATTATGTTATTCTTTGAGTGTTTCCAAATGGGGATATTTGAAATGGCTAAGTAATGAAAAATATGTTTTGGAAAGGTATTTTGATATGCGTGTGTTTTTGAAATGTTGTTTAGGTATGAAAGTGATGACTTTTTTGTGTAATGTCTGGTTTGTCCTATGATATGATAAAGCATTACACTATGTGAATGTGAAACTTGATTGATCACAAGGAAAAAACCCTAGGTATCTAGGTGGGTGGACTAGAACTAGTGCACTTGTGATCGGGAGGGGTATCGTCCATGTTTCACTTAGCTGGATTGACGATAGAAACACTAACTAAACATTTGAATTACTAAGGGTCGTGGTCTTCTAAGACACATTTTCTGAGGTTCAGGGTTTCTAAGGCACGTTTTACCGAGACACGAGGTTCTAGGGTCCCACTCGAGCTAGATAAACCTTATGGGATTTACCTGCGGTGCTCTACTATTCATGACATGGTGCCTTCTGTCGGCATATAGAGGACCACTTGAGCATGTGCATGTTCCTTACGAATTTCCTCTTCCATTTTAAAGTAGTATTTTTGAAATAGTTTTTCATTTAGTGCTATTTTCTTTTTTTTTTACTTTCAACCTTTAAATGTTTTCCTTAAAATCATTTCAAAAGTATGGTCTTAAATAAGCATGCTAAATTATCATTTTGATGTTGTAGCATGGAACTTTTTTATTTGGTGGTATCCTACTTGGCCTTTGGCTAACACCCTACATAGACTTTTGGGTGTATGCAGACTCTATTGTCACTTTGTTTCAGGTTGCAGTTGGTCTTCTCGTACATGTTGGTGTTTATGTGGCCTCTTGTTGCTGGGAGGTTTGGGCTAGAGTTTTAGTTTGGTTTCCTTTATTGTAGTTTCCATTGTTTTCTTTTTTTAGTTGATTTTTAAACTTTGAATTTAAAATGTTGTAATGTTTGGTTTGGTTGTATAAAATCATTTTCTATCTGTTAACGAAATTATTTGGTTTATGTTTATTATTTCGGGTAAACTGTTCCCATGTAATATTTTGATACCCAGGCACTTGTACCAGCCTGTTGGGATCGGGAATGCCCTTCGGGACACGTCATAGACCGGGTCGGGGACTGGGCCTGATGGCGACCCGGACTGTTTCGTGACAAAATGGTATCAGAGTGGTTTTTCTCTCTTAGGTCGTGTTCTTTTGGGATAGAGTTATGGTAGACTGAAGTTAAGGTTGTTGGAACTCGACGTTCTGGCTACAAGAAAGGTGCCTGGCCAGCACACCTCATGGCAGGACTCGAGTTACCAAAGTAAGTTGAGGTTTGTATGAGTCTAGTCTTGTTTGGGGGAAATGAAAAGGGAGTTAGGGTCAATGGTCACATCGATCTCGCAGGGTCTGGCAAGCCATGTGGAGTTGATGACATTACCCTAGTATGCTCTTCGTGATGGTGGAATGACTAGAGTATGACCACCAACTATGTTTCCAAGTCACCAGCTGACACTAATTTCCCGTTTGCGTTGTGTTGTGTCCCTTTGGGTTTTGGAAAATCTTATTGAAAACCATTGTTTGAATGTTTATTAAAATCTGAATTTTTAAGTTGAAATGATGTGAGTTTCAAAGATTGTGTATCTTCTGTCAGTTATTATGTCAAGAAGACCCAATGTGAGTCTTGTTGAAATCCCTTTGGAGTGAGTTGATGCTAGCCTATTTCCATGGTGGGGGGTCCTCTCACCCCCCCCCCCAGGTTGGTCGTCCCGTGGCGGTTTCTTAGTTTCATCTCGGTTTCCCAAATCTTGTTTCGGTTTGTAAGTTTGGTTTGTGTGGGTGCAAGAGTTTCATTCCTTGATCAATCAACTGGTGGTGTTCTAACTCTTTTTCATTAGGGGGGGGGTGCCTCTCTTCAGCCTGAGTTGTGGCTTTCTAGGGATGGAAAGCGTTATGATGGGGGAGAATTGTCACACCCTTCATTTTTAATATTATATACTTTATTAATATTCTGGGCATTAGGTATTCTGGGTTAAGGCCCTCCTTACATATTGAGTTCTTATTAAAAAAATGCACGTTTTGGCTTTGACATCATTTAGCGCACCGCGGTCGATGCCACACGACCTCACCCGACTCACCGTATGACTGACACGATATTCAAGGAGAGTGAATAAAATGTAATAAATAATAAAATGGGAATAAAATAAAAAAAAATAAGAAGTGTAATTAGATTAAAGGGACTATTGTAATGATAATGATAATAACATTGTTTGAGAATATTATTATTATAATTGATAATGTGAATAATACAAATTTTATTAATTTATTAAGAGTTGATATTATTTTTAACACCAAATTAAGTTACTATAACTTTATTATCTTATTTAGCTTTAAAATGTTACGTCGAGGTGCGGACTAAGTCCCGATTTAATTTGGTGTTTTTTTCGTTAAACAATTTTTTTCCCGGGCTTGACATCATGTGACGCACGGGCGGAGCATAATTGCGAAGTCGTGTGAATTAGCCAGGGTCGCCGTGTGACCTGCCCGTTGTTCAAAAAATTGAATAAAATGAATTAATAATAATAAAATATGATTAAATGAGTGGTAAAATAAAAATAGAAATATAATGAGAAAAATTTGTTAATAATTTAATAAGTTGTGTTTTAATGATAATAATAATATTATTGTCAAGGTTTTAGTTTAAGAATAATATTATTATTAATAATGAAATTATTATTCATTTTATTTTATTTTTTGTTTTTACTTATTTTTTTGGGTAGGGTTTGGACCCCCCCCCCCCCCTCATCGCAGCACACCCCTTCCCCCTCCTATGAGCTACACCTCATCATCGGCTTCCCCTCCTCGGTTTTGCTCTCATCCCCACGTCGGCCGCTCCAACTCTCGGTGCCATTCCTCCTGCTTTTTCTTGCGCCCCTACTCCGTCCATCTCATGCAGTCACCACGACCCCCTTCCAGGTCGGCTCGCGTTGTCGCGTGACCTTCCCCGAAAACCTGGTGCCACCCCCTATCTCGGCCGAACCCCTATTGTGTCACCGCCTCTCCCTCTCCCCTCAAGGTATTTTTTTCTAGGGTTTAATTCATACTCATTTCGGGTTTTGGTGTTTCCAGCTTTTAGGGTGTTAATTAGGATCTTAATTTTAGGTATTTTTGTTCGATTTCATGGATTAGGGTTCGCCTGTGGTTGGCTTGTGGTGAGTTTGATTCTCAATTGAAGTTCCACACCATACCTCAAGTATTTCTTCACCTAAGGAATGTGGTTCCATGCCATTATATTTCTTAGATAATTTAATTTGTTCGTTTGGTTAGTTTGAATATGTTTTATGATTTAGTTACATGGTGTGAATGTAGTTTAAAAAAATGATGTGAATGTGGTTGGAAACTGGTTCCTTTTATGAACTTACTTTACTTAATTGTGTAAATGGTTTTGGGGTGTTTTATAAATTATGAAATGGATCATTTAAATTGTGTTGATGGTGCAGTGAACAATTTTATATGGTGAGGACATGTAGTCAGATTTTAAAGAGGGTTTTCGAGTGTACATTTGGTGTAAATGATTGGTGTGTTTAGTAGGGTTGCTTTATGAATTATTATAATGGATTATTAAATTATATTGAATCGTGAAAAATTTGTTTTTAAGGATTGGTGTGCTTAAGTGTTGATTTTGGATTTTGTACAAAAAATGGCTATGTTTTGTATGTGTGTGTTTTAAAGTGGTGTTCAAAAAAAGGGGCGTGTGAGTTGTTTGTAAGGTGCAATTTGAGTTCAGATAATATTTAAAGTGGTTTGGTGTTGAAAAATGGACTCTTTGAAAATGTGGGTTATATTCATTGCGTTTCACGCACATGCCTTTTTGTTTTATACCTCAAATGTTTATGATGAAATGTGCGGGTAGTTTGAAACCCCTTTTTAAATGGTTTCATTATGTCTATGGCTTATAAATGGTTTTGATAAAATGGAAATAAGGTGTGTTTTTCTTGTGTAAACCTTTGTTTACTAATTTTTAAGTGTTTTATAAATTTTTTAAGTAGATGTATTAAATTATATGTGGAGTTCTGTATTTGTTTTTGATAGAGTTAAATGTACATTAAGTTTTTTTAAGGAACCTTATATGTGAAACTGGGCATATTTCAAGAGAAAAAAATTGTGGTGCTATTTAGAAATTTTCTTTAAGTTGTTTAAATAATTCATCAATTTATGAAAGTGATGCGATTTATAATGTGAAATGGTTTTGGTGTGCATTTGATCTAAAAGGGGGAATTCGAGTATGTCTTTGGGTGTATCATTTTGTGTTGCCTTCAAAAATTATTTTAGAATCTTTTTAAATGAACTGCTAAATTGCATAAGAGGTGAGAGGAATATTTTGAATGGTGTTTGAGTGTGAATTTCATTTCAATAGGGGATTTTGGGTTTATTTTGGTGAAAATACTTCTTGGTTATTCTTGATGTGATTTAATAAAATGTTTAAATGATTTATCAATTTATTTGGATGATGTGAAAAGTGGTATTTTGGAAGAGTTGAATATGCGATTGTTTTTTTAAGTAGTATGTTTATATAAAACGAGACATGTTTTTTGTGTAAACCTTCTTCACGTCACACGATGGTGTTTTATAAGTGGTGAAAATGGTTCTTTTAATTGTGCAAGTGGTGAAAAACTAGTTTTAAGGCAAATGTGTTAAGCAGGCGATTTGAAATGGCTTTCCTTTTGAAATTGGGTATGTTTATTGTGTAAGGTCTTGTTGTGTTATTTACTAATGCTTTCTACATTTTGAAAATTGATTATGTTACTATTTGAGTGCTTCCAAATGGGGATTTTTGAAATGAATAAGTAACGAAAAATATGTTTTGGAAAGGTATTTTGATGTGTGTGTGTTTTTGAAATGTTGTTTGGGTATAAAAGTGGTGACTTTTGTGTGTAATGTCTTGTTTGGCCTGTGATATGAGAAAGAATTATACTATGTGAATGTGAAACTTGGTTGATCACAAGGGGAAAACCCCAGGTATCTAGGTTGGCAGACTAGAACTAGTGTGCTAGTTATCCGTAGGGGTATCGTCCCTGTTTCACTTAGCTGGATTGATGATAGCAACACTTACTAAACATATGAATTATTGAGGGTCGTGGTCTTCTAAGACACATTTTCTGAGGGTCGTGGTTTCTAAACCAAGTTTCATCGAGACACGAGGTTCTAGGGTCCCACTCGATCTAGATAAACCTTAGGGGATTTACCCACGGTGCTCTACTATTCATAATGTGGTGCCTTCTGATGGCATATAGAGGACCACTTGAGTATGTGCATGTTCCTTACGAATTTCCTCTTCCATTTTAAGGTAGTATTTGTGAAATAGTTTTTCTTTTAGTGCCATTTTTTTTATTTCATCCTTTAAATGTTTTCCTTAAAAGCATTTTAAAAGTATTGTCTTAAATAAGCATGATAAATTATATTTTTGATGTTGTGCCATGGAACCTTTTTATTTGGTGGTATCCTACTCGGCCTTTGGCTCACACCCTTCATACACCTTTAGGTGTATGCAGACTCTGTTGTCACATTGTTCTAGGTTGTCGTTGGTCTTCTCGTACATTTTGGTGTTGATGTGGCCTATCTTGTTGCCGGGAGGTTTGGGTTAGAGTTTTAGTTTGGTTTCCTTTATTTTAGTTTCTGTTGTTGTCTTTTTTTAGTTTAGTTGTAAACATTGAATTTGGAATGTTGTAAGGTTTGGTTTGGTTGCATAAAATCATTTTATTTCTGCAAAATAAATTAGTTGGTTTATGTTTATTATTTCGGGTAAATCGTTCCCATGTAATATTTTGATACCCAGACACTTGTGCCAGCCTGTGGGGATCGGGAACGCCCTTCGGGCCACGTTGTGGACTGGGTCGGGCACCGGGTCTGATGGTGACCCGTCCTGGTTCGTGGCATCCACTCATTTCAAAAGTCATATCAACGGGGCTTATTTTGTATGTCATGTACTGTTATATTTATATTTTCCTTAATTGATGACTTTCAATAAATATAGGAATTATTTTATTTATCATTTGTTATGAGAAAAAAACAATGAACTCCTGAATAAAATTTCACTATATCCCCTCAAGTGAATGTGATTAATTATTATCAAAACTGTGTTAATAATCAACATGCACTAATACATACAATATCACGGATTGACGCATGGGCAGTACCAGCTTTCATAAGCGCTAAACAGAAAGCGTTGATAAAAGAGACATCTTCATTAACACCACCTTAAAATGTTGATAAACGTAACTTTTATTAGTGCTATAAAAGCGCTTATAAAGGTGTACCCATTATTAGTGTTATTCTCAATGTTGATAAAAAAAATTAATAAAAAATATAATTAATATATATATATATATATAATTATTATATTTATATTAAAACACTAATGTTTATTTATATACATTAATTAGAAAACACGTGTTTATAATTAATATAAATATGATATATTAATAAATATTTTTATTAATTCCAATATATATATATATAACGTTTTTATGAAAGGTAATTATAAAATTATTAATAAATAATTATATATTTAAATAATTATAAAATTATAATAAATTTATTTAAATAATAAATATATTTATTATACTTATAATTATATATAAATACATATTAATATATATATATAAATATATAAATATAAATATATACACATATACAATTATATACATATATATAATTATATAAATACATTTTTATTTATCTAAAAATATTTATTTATAATTAGAATTATAAATATATATATATATATTTAAATAATTATAAAATAATAATATTTTTTGAAATAATATATATATATATATATTTATAATTATATATACTTTTACACCAATAAATATATTTAATTATGTATATATAGAATTATATAAATAAATTTATAATTATATACTAATATTTATAAATATATTTATTTTTAATTATAATTATATATATATATATATATATTTGTAAATAACTTTATATATATAAAACCATCAAATTTATATTAGTAAAAATGTTTAATAGTTTATCTATATACATTGATTACAAAATGTGTATATAATTAAAATAAATATAATATATTAATAATTTATTTAAACAATTATCTAATATATGAATGAATATATATATATATATATATTAATTTTAAATAATTTAAAATATACATGGTAGGTCCGGGGTGGGGGTATAAAGTAAATAAACCCGCGGACGTGGAAGTTCGATAAATAATTTTAAATATATGTACATGTATAACTTCATGTATGTATGTGCATGTGTGTATATAAATTTTTGTGTAAATGTGTATGTGTACATATAGATGTTTTTAATTCACGTAAATATTTGTTGTGAATTCACTTTTTAATATTTTTTTAATTTATTTAATTTAATTTATCCATTTATTATTATACATTCATTAACAATGTTAAAAATATATTTAACAATTTTGTAATATTTATTTGTTCTTATATTTATTTACAATATACATGTAATATTTCCAATATATCTATAATTTATATGAATAATATTTATTCGTTTTTATTTATTAAGTTTTAACATTTAAAATATGTTTGATATTTATATAATTAACCTATTTAAATGTTTTTTAACAATTTTTTTACTTAAATATTTAATTATACAATTATAAATATATTTTTTTAAAAAAAGAATTTATGAAATTATAAATAAATAATTAATTATTTAAATAATTATAAAATTATAATAAATATATTCAAATTATAAATATATTTATTTTTAATTATAACAGTGTGTGTATATATATATAATTATGAAATTATAATAAATATAGTTATTATATTTATAATCATATTCAAATATATATTGATATAAATATATATAATTATATAAATATATTAAAGCGGCGTGGCGAGCGGCGGAAGACACGCACAATGGTTGCAGGTGTGAAAGACAGATTCACGGGGCCTGGCCTTCAGCGGCTACCGAAAGAGAGGTGGACTCAAGGGTCAATGACTGATCTATGGACGAGGTTTGATGACGATGATGGAGGGCATCAACAAACACCTGAATTTGAAGGGCATGAAGAAGGGGCTGAGATGGGGTGGTCTTCATACAAACCAAAACGACATGCAGTGTAGGGAGTGGGCCAATGGCATCGATAGCGGCAAAGCAACGACACTACCTCATATGAGTGTTCCTTTTTCGGTCTTCGATATGTTACTATGCAGCTGTCATCCATTGGTATTAGCCTTTGAGGGGTATACTAGTGCGATGGAGGACCACCTCAAGCCGACGAGGGATCTTTGTCCCAATGGTGGAGGCTGGTCATGATGATGGATTCAACTGAAGGGTGTGTAGTGATAGACATCAAAGGCTTTGTGCTGATCATGGTGGGTCATTAAAGGTCATTTAATGATGAGCTTTCAGGATTTGTAATAAAAAAGGGTATATAGATTGCAATATGATAAGCTCTGGATATGGTGGGTTACCCCTTGGGGCTATGACCGACGCAGGGTTGACTGCGGGTGATGATGCGGGCCAAAATCTGGCCGATATTTTTTTGGATCAGCAGCGATTTCAGTCGCACAACACCTCTAGTGTTTATCGGGCTATTTGAGGTGGGAAATTGCCTCCTTCCGGCATAATTGTTGGGTATGTGACGTCCGCGGTGGCTGCTAGGGGTGTTGCTGGTCAGGTGGTAGGGAACTCTTGCACAGATCCACCAGCAAAGGGAGTTCGGGCATTGAACCATTGTGAAAATCCACCTGAAATGGGAGGCTCGGTGTCTCGACCCTTGGCCTCCTTCAGAAACTCAATGATGAGATGAATTATCAGGAAGGTATCTATTGCCCATGTTATTGCGGACTCTGATGTGGTATCAGAAAGCTTGGGAAAATGAAAATTCTTCTTGGTTTCTCGACTGATTCTTCCAAAAGGTGTGACGCCATGCCGTCTAGAGGACATGGTAAGATGGATTTCATCAATCTAGGGATTAACTGATAGAAGATGCATCTCGGTTGGTAGAGTATTTTTTCACTGCTTGTTTTCGTTCGAGGATTTGCGACAGAAGGCATGGGGTCACGAGTCTTTGTATCTGAAGCCCGAGGACCTTCATATTCTTTAATGGTCTTTGGGATTTGATCCCTTTATTGTTAAAAATACCTTTTCACAAGAATGAATAATTATTTATGAGCTGTCTTGGGTCTTATCACATCCAAATATACTTCATGATGTAGCTACTGCAGTTTAAGTTCCCATCCAAATGGACAAGGAAACTGAAGTGGTCAGCTATGGGCATTTTTTCAGGACTGTCACGACCCCTTCCCCACAAAGTGTACCCCTCCTGGGCTGGCAATGTGAGAAGGGTGATAATGACCCCGAGTCCCGCCTCTAGTAGGCCTCAGGTTAGAGACTAACACCAAGGGTATAGTAAACACACAAATGGGAGAAACTACACTCTAAGAGAACACATGCGAAAGGGAGAGATAAGGTAGAAACCAACCAACTCCAAATCAACCAGTAATATTAAAGAAATCCCAAGTACATATATGAAATGTCATGCAAAACTACTATAACTGAAAGGGGAAAAACTTCAAGTACCCAAAAGAAATTAAAACAGCATCAACCACAAGCCCGAACAGCCCCTGCAACAACATGCTAGTAGTAGCTAGCCTGATCTCCAACCTGCTCCAAGTGACCTGAAAAACAGTTTATATATACATAGGTTCAGTATACCAGTATACATAGTAGGATCCTCCCCAAATCCTCTCATGCAAAAGTAAATAAAGCATGCTAAAGCCTAGTGAACAACAAGTGAAACTAACTCATCATCTAAACATGTATACTAAGTTCCCAGCCCCACCATGGCTACTCTCACCAATTAACACATACAAGAGTATATAATATAATAAAAAATATCAAGGGTACCCTACTACTACTTCCCACTGGTTTGCTGCTTCGCCCCAACATTGCACGTTCTAAGCATCTCTCTCTAAAAAGGCTTGCCTGTAGATAGCTGGGTGAAGTGTTAGGGTTGGTGTCCTGAGATCCAACTGTTTATACTTTGATTACATGAATGTACACTTATTATATATTGTTCATTTTTATGCATGACTATAATATAAAAATGTCCCGGAATATTTGTTGCATTAACAAGGTCATGGAAGCTCCCCGCTATGAAGACAACATTGAAATGTTATAACAATATTCTTAAATAAAGTTCTACGGTTGGATGACATAATATGATTGGACACTTGGTATAAAGACCATCATGCGAGAGTACTTGTAATAATAAGAGACTCTCTCTCATGGAGTTTGCACTTTGTAATCTCCAAGATGGGAGATTATGAGAACAGACCCGCCAGTAGAAATTCCTCATGCCCTGGTGTCATCATACATTTCTATCTACGAGCGTGTGTAATGGTCCTTAGACTGCAATATTATCATTAACTCATGTCGTGACTTCCACACTTAGATTTTCTGATGAAAACTGTCACAAAAACAGTTGGTGGGAAGTAGGGTACGTTGGGTGCATCATGAATGACATATTGTTAATAAATAAGTCGAGAAAGGATTTTTTCCCTTCCATATTTATGGAAGTAAATATCTTTGGCCCTTTGATTGAAATAGAACTGTTGAACAAATTCCATGGCCATGGTGTCACGATGAGTTTATTTCTAGAAGTCAAATAATGAAGGATCAAGCATATAGGTTTATGACACTTCCATGAAACCTGTTTGATGAGATATTGAGACAAAGGGATTAAATTACATGGTAAGCGTTCATATGAGGTGACAATTCAATGCAGTGTTGACTTCTTTCTCTTTGGTGCCTTGACCCGTTGCTAGACAGTAATCTTGGACTTTAGGAAATCCCACCTAATGCCAATGAGAAAGTGTCCTAGAGGGTCACACACTATGTGTATCCAAATAGCACAAGTAGAATAAATATTATTCTCATATGTGGTTTAATAATTATTCAAGGAATCCTAAATCGTTTTAATGTTGGAGGAAGAATAAAATGAAAATAAGATATACACGCCGTGTATATTAAATGTACACACTGTGTAGTTTTCAATGAAAAATGAGTACACACCGTGTATTAATGATTACACGTTGTGTAGTTTTTCCAGTTGGGATTTTGAGGAAATAATATCATTTTATTAAATTATATTTCTTTTAATCAGCGTTGGTTCATGTCAAGAAATAAATGATTTGACATGGGGTTTTCAATAAGAGTTAATGAAATAAATAAAACGTGGATAACGTTTATTTATTATCATAACTCTATAACCTCAAACCCGATTATAAATATCCTCACAACGCCAAAAATTTTCCTTAATCATTGTCCACAACAATTCTGGAGAATTCTCTCAAGTCCGAAAGAATTACATCCTCCAAGAATGCTCTCATGACCGAGAGAGAGATCCACCTCCATCGGATCAACGCGATCTAAGGTGGACGATGCATGTAATGGTTTCTCCATGTTAGCACCTGAAAACTCCTTTGGAGACGTCCAGAGATATGTGGTACACATGTGGATCACTGCTAGAGGAAGTCTAAACTTGACTTCTAAGACGCAACGATGAATCACATCAGAACGTGATCAGAAATATCAACGAAGAAAGAACGTCAGAAAAGGTACTTCTTGTCAATTAATTAAATTAATTATAATCAACCTGTGATGATCCTCATTTGTGGTTCCGGGACTATTCTTTGTTTTTGTCTATTTCTGTGATTCGATCTGTGGAGTCAAGCATTTATCATCGTATTGATCCCGGATTGATCACTGCTAATGAAAAAAAGCCTAGTGGGCACATCCACCCACGAGCTTCCACTGCGCCCAAAACCTTCACGAAGCACCACAACATGCACCTCATATAAAAAAACCACCACGCCCACGTAAGCAAAGCAACCAGGTAGTTTCTGGGAGCCACCATAGATCGCATAACGTGTATCATACATCAGGTATTATACCTCAAGCCATTACAGCCCATAGACAGAGTAAGGATCATCAAGCCATCACATCCTATACATGTTACACCTATAATAGCCCATAGAAAACTATATCCAGAATATATGTGTGTGAATAACCACAAGACATTACTTCCCTCTACATACATATATGGGGAAAACTAACCAATGTGCCTTCAAGCACAAGTAACTACCAAGAGAAGAGTGCAGGGCCAAAGGGGGTAGTCATCCATTCATCCTCCCCCCAGAATGTTGGGTAAAACACCCCCTAGATCTCAGAATCCTCGGGGTGTCAGTTTCCCTTACTGATAGGGTGGATTAGCATATAGAAACACAAAAAGTACAGTATATACTATATCTCAAAACCACACTATGGTAATAACCTAGTCATAGACTCAATTGCAGCTAACGTCTCTCGGACTCTGGGATGCTACTTATAAGACTAGGTATCCGATAATCACACATCCATTTAAAGAGATTTAATAGATTATTTCATTCCATTTTTATCAGTTCCACTTTACATTAATTAATTCTTTAAAAATTAATTAACTATTTACAATTCCACATTAAACTTCGTTAGCAACATACCCAAAGTCCACTGTCCCTTTAAAATTACAACCTCATCATTATGTTCCAGCAACTCCAACCCCAAGGGTTAACATAATTTATTCAATTATTCATTGCAGAATTACATTCCCATATTCTTAGGCATTCATGGAAAACATTCTATGATACTAAACACAAGGGGGCCAAAAATGGTGAGTAGATGTACTACCCGTCGAGTCATTACCACCTATAGCAAGAGCGTAAACCCATCCTCCCTTGAGAATATAAACACGGAAAGAACATGGAATACCCCGTGCGTATTCGCCTCTTTCGGAAGAAGGGTAATCAAGACAAGCTTCATTCAGTAGTGGGAAAAAGTAAAGCAGATAATCAACCAATAAGAATCAGCAAGCATCCAACAATCACATCCATCTTATTCCATCATCCCTGGTGTCCTCCCCAACACCCACATGCATAAACCGATGTATCTTGCCACTATAGGCATCATATGCTGCCACAACCAAAGGTCTTCATGCCCCCACATACCACAACAACCATCCAGGCTCACATAACAACACAAGCAGCATGAAAACAAACATATTAACAATTGGGATCTTATCCCTTTAACAATAAAGAGGGTAACTCAGAACCTTTCAAGGAATTATTGAACAATCATTTCTTTAATCCATCTTGAATTAACCGATCTATTATTCATAGGTTCTAAATTTGGAAAACCTAATCAGTAAGCTATCAATAATAATTAAACATGCTTACTGTTCCAATTTGATTAACATCAAATTACAATAAGGAGAACCAGATTTATTTATTTGCCTGTTTATATTTTTACCAAACCATTATCATTTAATAGATGTTTAGGTTCATTACCAATTTCCATCAAGAACGAACATCTAAACAAAGTAATCATAGATATCACACTATCTAGCAAAACAAGAGGCAATAACATACGATCGATATCAATTTATTTATCCGGTTCAAATATTTATAATGTCAATTCCATTGTCATCTTGTGGGATAAAACATGCTAACGATACAGTTGCACGTAAAAGAAAAGAGAAGCAATGAATATCCTACCTCAAACGGTTCTTGATGTTCTTTATTTCAGAACAGTCCACACAACGGGTCACGATCCTCCGCTCGCGACAACTGCATCCACCTGAGGATGCCACGGTACGACCGCACCAACCAAACCCCAAGAAAACTCCATTAGACGCATGGATATCACATGTTATAATATGGAAGGATAAACATGAAAAGATGAACCCCAAAATAATGGTTATAAAACATACCTTGTATCATAGATTGATCGATACAACTTTGTTGCATCAAAACCGAGAAGAACCAATCTGAGGATGAAAGTTTGATTGTGCAACTCCTATGAGAAGGAATGGGATGTTCGAGTGTCTCACACCTGAGAACAAGAAGAAATAATTAGGGAGGAAGATATCCCATCCCTTTAGAAGATTTGATGGAACGACAGTTTAAGATACACTTAATTTCTCATTAAAAGTGGATCACATTAAACCACGTGGTTTGACATAGTAAAAACATCCCAAGCCTCAGGGATAATTAATATAGGAGTTATGGCCTTTGAATCGGCCATAGAGTCCTTAAAATGAGGCTTTAAATGCATTTTACGTCAAAGGAAATGTCAAAGGGGTGAAATAGTAGGAAGCTGGAAACACTGTTCACCATTGGAACCTCACTGTTCTGGATACACTATTCATGAACCTCACCATTGGAACCTCACCATTCTGGAAACACTGTTTATGAATGTCACTATTGAAACCTCACTATTCTAGAAACACTATTCATTAACCTCGCCGTTGAAACCTCACTGTTGGAACCTCACCGTTGGAACCTCACTATTCTGGGAACACTGTTCATGACTCTCACAGTTGCACTGTCCACAGAAGGTTAATGTTGACTGTGTTCATATGAGGTTACCATTGCACTGTTCACAACGGTCTACCGTTGGAACTGTTCACAGAAGGTTAATGTTGACATTGTTCACCTAAGGTTACCATCGAACTGTTCATAATGGTCTACCGTTTGAACTATTCACAGAAGGTTAATGTTGACACTGTTCACCTAAGGTTACCATTGCACTGTTCATAGTAGGTTAATGTTGACACTGTTCACCTAAGGTTACCGTTGCACAGTTCACAATGGTCTACCGTTGGAATTGTTCACAGAAGGTCACCGTTACACTGTTCACAATGGTCTACCATTGGAACTATTCACCTAAGTTTACCGTTGCACTGTTCACAATGGTCTACCGTTGGAACTATTCACAGAAGGTCACCGTTGCACTGTTCACAATGGTATACCATTGGAACTATTCACCTAAGGATATTGTTGCACTGTTCACATTGATCTACCATTGGAACTATTCACCGAACTGTAATTTTTCCAAGTGTTGGGGATAAGTTACCCTGACCACCCGGAACACCTCAAACACCATATTTTCACAATGTAATGGACCAGAGAGGTTCGAGCCATTACATCAAATACCTCTCAAAACATTCCCATCCTCGAGAATTCAAAACCCACCTAAAGAGATAACTAAACGGGGTCTGAACAACCACCCATCGAGATACCTCTCAAAAGAGAGCAAGCGACAAGAAGAAACAAAATAAATTCATATTATAAACATGAAAGGTCTAACCACAAAGGGGAAATCAATACATGAAAAGAGTTAAACATCAAACATCTCCGGGTAATGAGTATGTATCTGTGACCCACGTTCCTAGGTGATCTCCTCCATACCTTCATTTCTCCACAAGACACGAACCAAGGGAATAGAATGCTTGTGCAACATCGTCTCCTTACGGTCTTGGATCTCCATAGGTCGCTCATCAAAGGTCACATCATCATCAACATCGATCTCTCTCCAATCGATGACGTGAGAGTCATCACGAAGATAATGACAAAGCTGTGATAAATGGATAAATTCATGTATCTGGATCATCTGTGGGGGAAGGGATTCTCGATACGCCACAACTCCAACATGATCTAACACCTAAAAAGGCCCAACAAAGAGGGGAGAAAGCTTACTCCCACGACCAAACCTTCGCTGCCCACGGCGGGGAGTCACCTTCAGAAACACATGATCCCCAACATTTAACTCTAAGGGTCTCATCCTTTGATCAGTATATGATTTCTTATGATCTTGTGTTGTCCTCATCCTCTCATGAATCACCTGAACCATCTCTGATGTATTCTACACTAGTTCTGCTCCGAAAATTACTGACTCTCTGACACCAGTCCAGCACAAGGGATAACGGCAAGGTTGGCCATACAAGGCTACAAATGGTGCCATACCTATGGTGGAGTGATAACTATTATTGTAAGTGAACTCCACCAAGGGTAAGTGCTTCATATATGAACCTCCAAAATCCAGGACATAAGAGCGTAACATGTCTTCACGATTCTAGATGGTTCGCTCTGTTTGACCATCCGTTTGAGGATGAAAAGCAGTGTTATGACATAATTGAGAACTGAAATCATGTTGGAGAACTCTCCACACCCTGGAAAAAAAATTAGGATCTCGATCAGAAATGATCGTCATTGGGACTCCATGAAGTCTCACCACCTCCTACAGATAATGCCTCGAAAAAACTTCCACTGAGCTCGACTCCTTGATCGCTATAAAGTGGGCCGATTTTGTTAAATGATCCACTACCACCCAAATAGCATCATGTCCTCCCGGAGATCGAGTTAAACTAGTAAAAAAGTCCATTGAGATGTCCTCCCACTTCCACTGATAAATCTATAATGGTTGTAGAGGACCACCAGGAACACGGTGTTCATCCTTTACCTTTTGCAGACCAAACATCGAGACACAAACTCCACAACTGCACGCTTCATCCCCGACCACCAAAACTGGATCCTCAAGGCTTAGTACATTTTTTTCAAGCCAAGATTCACCGCTAAAGGCGAACTATGAAACTCTCTTAGAACCATCTCGTGCATCATCAAAGGAACAAAAATCGTTTTTTGATACAACACTCGGTGTTGTTCATCCTCTGACCAACCATCAGGGGCCTCACCACAAACAACTCGGTCTCTCCAGACCTCCACCTCTAGATCCCCCAATTGGGACTCTTCAACCTTCTGCATCTGGGAGGACTATACCGTCATCTCCAAAAAGACAACCTCTACCCCCAAATTCTCCCGTATCAAGATGTAATGCTGACAACTATTCAATTACTCTCTAGGAATCACTAGATTCACGCGTAGTATCACTACGTGACTTTAGACTTTGCACATCAGCTAAAACATTCCCCTTTCCAGGTGTATATGATATCTCAAAGTCGTATTCCTATAAGAACTACATCCACTGATGCTATCGTAAGTTTAAGACATGATGGGAGAAAACATACCTCAAACTCTTATGATTAGTAAAAACCACAAAGTGCTTTCCAATGAGGTAGTGTCTCCACAACTTCAGAGCAAACACCACGACTACAAACTCAAGATCATGGGTGGCATAGTTACGTTCATGGAAACGCAACTGCCGAGACCCATAAGAAACAACTGAACTCTAATGCATGAGAATACAACCTAACCCTAGATGTGAAGCATCACAGGAAACATCAAATTGAACTCCCTTAGCTGGAAGACAAAGAACTGGAGCACTTACTAACTTCTCCTTTAGATACTCGAAAGCTTCCTGTCGTTGATCAGTCCATATGAATGCCTGATCCTTCCTGGTCAAATCTGTCTGAGGAGTCACAACTCACGAGAAATTGGCTACGAACCTCCTGTAGTAGCTTGCGAGACCAAGGAAACTTTGCATCTATGACACTATCTTGAGAGATGCCCAAGACACAAATGCTTCTATCTTCGATGGATCCACATCTACTCCCTAATGGGACACAAAATTCCCCAAGAAACTAACTTCTCGAGCCGAAAACTCACACTTCGAAAACTTTCGAAATAGCTGATGTTGCTGCAGAACTCTCAAAACGATGTGTAGATTCTCTTCATGCTCCTCCTCAGATGTGGAGTACACAAGGATGTTGTCAATGAAAACCACCAAAAACTTGTCCAGGAACTCACATAACATAGCATTCATCAATACCATGAACATAGCTATAGCATTTGTCATGCTGACTGGAATTACAATGAACTCATAATGCCCATGACAACAATGGAAAGTAGTCTTCAGGATATCCTCATCCTTTACACGCATCTGATGATATCCTAACCTCAAGTCAATCTTTGAGAACCAACTTTAACCCTTCAGTTAATAGAATAAATCATCAATCCGTGGAAGAGGATAGCGATTCTTTATTGTCACTTTGTTTAAGCGATGATAATTGACACACAACCAAAAACTGTCGTCAGCCTTCTTCACGAAAAAAACTGGTGCACCCCACTGTGACACACTTGGCTGAACAAAACCACACTATAACAGACCATCAAGATATATATGTAGCTCTCATAACTCAGAAGGGGACATCCTATATGGAGACATAGAGATAAGAGACGCTCTTGGTTATAGCTCGGTCCCAAACTCGATCTCTCGTCGAGGGGGTAATGCAACAACCTCTTTTGAAAAGACATCAGGGTACTCTTCTATGACCCTAGGAAATGCCAACTACTGAACCAATGAAGAACTCAACATCATCTCAGCCATCGTGGATGATAAGGACAAAATGTGCCTATGACCAATCTGAGGATCTGTCTCACCAACAAACACCTCTGGCTCTCTATCCACACTAATGAAAATGAACTTCTTCCTGAAGCAATCCACGATAGCCTACACCGAATACAACCAATCCATTCCAAGGATGACATCATATGGTTGTATTCGTAAACATAGGAAATATCCCCAAGAGCGGTGTTTCCCCATCACTAGCTCACAGTATCTACATATTTAAAACAAGTCAGCTCGACCTCCAACTGGCGTAGTCAATGCCAAGGGAATTGGAAGCCTCTCAAACTCAATTTCCAAAGCATGGAAAAGGGTAGGTGATATGAAGGAGTGTGTCAATCCTAAATCAAACAAGGCATGCACCAAGGTAGAAAACAAGAGAAGGGTACCTCGAACGATGTATGGCTCACTTGGAGCTTGCAACGCTAGAGCATGAAGCTGACCACGACCTCCTCTATAGCCTCTCTGACCCTGATGACGACCACCACCAAAGCCGAACTCTTCTCTCTGAGGATGGGGAGAATCCCGGGGCTTTTCTCTTCCTGCCCTATCTACTCTCTGTTGATCAAAATCTAGTGAAACTTGTTGCTATTGCCTCGGCTGGAACTGCCTCAACGGAGGAACCTGGAGCGTAGCACCTGGTGCATGATGACTACTCTGAAAGGTCAGGCACTCCGGAGCTAATGACAACGACCACCACAAGAAAAAAAGTGCATGATCCCTTGACATAGGCCTGAGAGTTTATACCAATGGAGAAACGAGATGTGAAGGTCTGGGACCTACCACCGGCTGAACAGAAACTCTTCTGCCCCGAAAACCGGTAACCCCGGACCACAACTCCATTTTGTGAGGAATCATGAAGATTCCCCTCCCGTGATGATCCGGTCCTGGACAAATTCCTCTCGACAACCTCTTCCATCACCAACACCTCAAGATATGTTATCAACATAAATGGGGTGACCTGGCGCTGGATCTATGGATGCAAAGGATCCTCGAAATGCCTTGCCATGTCCTCCTCATCTTGCAGGAGGTCCGAATCATATCGTTAAAGTTTCCTGAAATAGATTCCAAACTCTGGAACACTGAATCTCCCCTGTCGAAGGGTAAGAAGCTCCTACTGACTAGACGCCTTCGCAGTCGAAGAAAGAAACTCCACTCTAAACTTGTCTCGAAACTCCTCCCATGAGATCTCTGACTCCTCATGATCCCCAAGGAATAAGAACCACCACTGCCTTGCTACTCCATGCAACATCATCACAACCAAGGACACCGAGTGATCCTTCTAAGCATAGATCAAACTGAAACCTATCCCGGCCTCCTCCAACCAGTCTTCTATGACTGCATCTGAAATGGAGCCATCGTACTTCTGTAGACTCTGGCGTTGAAAATCTCAGAGTGAATTCCTCTAAGTGTCGTCGTCGTCAACCTCTACCCTGCGACGATTTTCTAGAATAGCCTGCTGGACATTTTCTGCGCTAAACTGACGTGGAAATCGACCTGGAGCCATACTTGTAAAATAAAAAACTATTGGAGAACCTAAACATGTAATAAATAAGACTCAACATTAATTAATTAATTGTTTTATTTTATTTATTTTAGGTTAACTTATCCCAAGGTCTACCCTTTCAAACACAGACACAAAGAAGAATGTTGCATGATCATTTCCTAGGTCTCTACCCTGCAACTAGTATCACCTTGTTTAGTAGCAATTATAAACTTAAATGACTGTACATCAGATCATAGGGGGCCCTAAACGCCTATGTCTCAGCTGGTCTCCAGTGTTTACATCACTTTATAAACAATAATGACATTATTTCCCTATTAATCTGTGCAACCTCGCTTGTTTCGAACACCAATCTCCATCCTATCCCTCAACCTGCCTCTGATACCACTCTGTCACGACCCCCTCCCCACAATGTGTACCCATCATGGGCTGACAATGTGAGAAGGGAGATAATGACCCCTGAGTCCCACCTCCAGTAGGCCCCAGGTTGGCGACTAGCACCGAGGGTATAGTGAACACACAAATGGGAGGCATTACCCTCTAAGAGAACCCATGCGGAAGGGAGCGATAAGATAGACACCAACCAACTCCAACTCAACCAGTAAGATGAAAGAAATCCCAAGTACACATTTGAAAATTCAAGCAAAACTACTACAACTGAAAGGGGAAAAACTGCAAGTACCCAAAAGAAAGTAAAACAGCAGCAACCACAAGCCCGAACAGCTCCTGCAACCACAAGCTAGTAGTAACCAGCCTGATTTCCAACCTGCTGCAAGTTACCTGAAAAATAGTTTATATATACATTGGATGTATAACAGTATACTCAGTAGGATCCTCCCTGAAGCCTCTCGTGAAAAAGTAAAGAAAGAAGGCTAAATCACAGTGAACAAAAAGTGAAACTAACTCATTATCTAAACAGGTATTCTAAGTTCCCAACCTCACCATGGATACTCTCACCAAGTAATGCAAACAAGAGTATATAATATAATAAATAATATCAAGGGTACCCCGCTACTACTTCCCTACTGATTTTCCGCTTCGTCCCAATGCCGCACGTCCTAAGCATCTCTCTGTAAAAAGGATTGCCCGCAGACACTTCAGCAAAGCACCACAATATGCAACTCGTGCAACAAAACCACCAAGTCCATGTAATAAAAGTAACCAGGTAGTTTTTGGGATCCACCATAGCTCGCATAACATGTATCATACATCGGGTATTATACCTAAAGCCATTACAGCCCATACACCGAGTAAGGATCCTCAAGCCATCACATCCTTTACACGTTACACCTATAGTAGTCCATAGAAAACTATATCTAGAATATTTGTCTTTGAATAACCACAATCCATTACATCCCTCTACATTCATATATGGAGAAAACTAACCGATGTGTCTGCCAGTAAAAGTAACTACTAAGACAAGAGTGTGGGTCCAAGGGCGGTAGTCATTCATTCGTCCTCCCACCGAAATATTGGGGAAAACACCCCCAAGGGATCAAAATCATTGGGGTGTCAGTTGCCCTTACTGATAGGGTGGAGTAGCATATAGAAACAGAAAAAGTACAGGATATACTATATCTCACAACCACACTATGGGCATAACCTAGTCTTAGACTAAACTGCAGCTAACGTCTCTCAGACTCTGGGCTTCTACTTCTAAGACTAGTTATCTTATAAGCACACAACCATTTAAAGAGATTTAATGGATTATTTAATTCCATTTTTATTAGTTCCAATATACATTAATTTATTCTTTAAACATTAATTAACCATTTACAATCCCACATTAAACTTCGTTAGAATCACACCCAAAGTCTACTGTCCCTTTAAAATTACAACCTCATCATTATGTTTCAACAACTCCAACCCAAGGGTTAACATCATTTATTCAATTATTCATTAAATAATTACTTTCCCATATTCCCAGGCATTCCAGAAAAACATTCTATGAAACTAAACACAAGGGGGATCAACACTGTGAGTAGATGTACTACCCATCGAGTCTTTTCCACCTATATCAAGAGCGTAGAACCATCCTCCCTTGAGAAGCTAAACACGGAAAACAATTGGCATACCTCGCGCGTCTTCACCTCTTTCGGAAGAATGGTAAGCAAGAACAGATGCCTTGAGCCATGGGGAAAAGTAAATCAGATAATCAACCAATAAGAATCAGCAAGCATCCAACAATCACATCCATCATATTCAATCATTCCTAGTGTCCTCCCCGACACCCACATGCATAAACCAATGCATCTCGCCACTCTAAGCATCATCTACTGCCACAACCAATGGTCTCCATGCCCCCACATACCACAACAGCCATCCGGGCTCACATCACAACATAAGAAATAGGAAAACAAAAATCTTAACAATTAGGCTCTTGGCCCTTTAACAATCATGAGGGTAACTCAGAACCCTTCAGGGAATTATCAAACAATTTGTTCTTTAATCCATCTTCAATTAACTGATCTATTATTCATATGTCCCAAATTTTGAAAACCTAATCAGTAAGCTATCAAAAATATTTAAAAATGATTACTATGGCAATTTTATTAACATCAAATTAAAATAAGGAGAACCAGATTCATTTACATGACTCTTTATCATTTAACAAAACCATTATCAATTAATTGTTGTTTACGTTTATTACCAATTTCCATCAAGAATGAACATCTAAACAAAGAAATCATTGATATCAAACTATCTAACAAACCAAGAGGCAATAACATACGCTCAATATCAATTTATTTATCCGGTTTAAATATTTATTATGTCCATTCCATTATCATCCAGTGGGATAAAACAGGCTAACGATACAGTTTCACATAAAAGAAGAGAGAAGAAATGAATCCCCTTCCTCAAACGGTTCTTTATGTTCTTTATATGAGAACAATCCACACAACGGGTCATGATCCTCGTCTCGCGACAACTGCATCCACTCGAGGATCCCATGGTACGACCGCACCAACCGAAACCCAAGAAAACTCCATTAGAAGCATGGAGATCACATACTATAATATTGAAGGAGAAACAGGAGAAGATGAACCCCAAAAGAATTATGATAAAATATACCTTATATCGACGATTGATCGATATAGGTTGGTTGCATCAAAACCGAGCGGAACCAATCTGAGGATGAAAGTTTGATTGTGCAACTACTATGAGAAGGAATGGGATGTTTGAGTGTCTCACTCCCGAGAACAAGGAGAAAGAATTAGGGAGGAAGATATATCATCCCTTTAGAATATTTAATGGAGCGACGGTTTAAGATAAGCTTAATTTCCCATTAAAAGCGGATCGCATTAAACGACGTGGTTTGACCTAGTAAAAACATCCCGAGCCTTAGGGATAATTAATATAGGAGTTATGGACTTTGAATCCTCCTTAGAGTCTTTGAAATGATGCTTTAAATGCATTTTACGTCAAATGAAACATTAAAGGGGTGAAATAGTAGGAAGTTGGAAACACTGTACACCGTTGGAACCTCCATATTCTGGAAGCATTGTTCATGAACCTCACCATTCTAGAAACACTATTCATGAACCTCACCATTCTGGATACACTATTCATTTACCTCACCGTTGGAACCTCACCACTCTAGAAACACTATTCATGAACCTCATCATTGGAACTTCACTATTCTGGAAACACTGCTCATGGACCTCACCAGTGCATTGTTCACAAAATGTTAATGTTGACACTATTCACCTAAGGTTTATGTTGCACTATTCACAGAAGGTTAATGTTGACACTGTTCACCTAAGGTTATCTTTGCACTGTTCACAACATTCTATCATTGGAAGTATTAAAAGAAGGTTAATGTTGACACTGTTCGCCTGAGGTTACCGGTGAACTATTCACATTGGTCTACTGTTGGAACTGTTCACAGAAGGTTAATGTTGACACTGTTCACCTAACGTTACCATTGCACTGTTCACAATGGTCTACCATTGGAACTGTTCACAGAAGGTCATCGTTGCACTATTCACAATGGTCTACCGTTGGAACTGTTCACCTAAGGTTATCATTGCACTGTTCACAATGGTTTACCGTTAGAGCTGTTCATAGAAGGTCACTATTGCACTATTCATAACGGTCTACCATTGGAACTGTTCATCTAAGGTTACCATTGCACTATTCACAACGGTCTACCTTTTGAACTATTCACCGAACTATAATTTGGAAAAGTGTTGGGGATAAGTCACATGGACCTCCCGGAACACCTCAAACACCATATTTTCACAATGGAATGGACCAGAGAGGTCCGAGCCATTACAAGAATATTGGTTGAAATAGATCTCAATTGTACTCTGATTGATCGGGTGATATTGTATACTAATACTAATGATATTAGTCTGAATATTACGTAGGAAAAAGTTCCATTATTTTTTAATTTTTTTGTACATTCCAATGATAAATGCTTTAAATCGTTGAAATGTGAAGCCTGCTCCATGAGAGGTCATTTTCTGCAGGGATGTAAAAGGATGAGGAGATGATACCATAATGAATGCCCAGGTTTATCCTGGTGTTGTTCAGAATCATTCCTGATCTTCTATAGCAGGGGATCCAAGATTGGGTCATTAAAGTATTGAGGGGCTGGACATTGACGTGGGGAAGATAATCACAGACATTGAGCTTACCATTATAGTGGATGGATTTGATAAAGGGGATTGTTGTTCATCACCATCCCCAATGGTTTCTTTTGCTGCGGATGAGAAAGTGGGGGTAGCAGATCATGCACTCTCATTTAAAAAGGCTCTTAACAAAAGCACTGGAGTGTCTATGGAGAATTAGGTTTTCTCGAAGAGGGAAGCATTGGATGAGATGGATATTTCAAGAAGATCCAAAAAATCTTCAGCTCGTATGGGTGAGAAGGATTTCATGGTGACAAGCTAGGAAGGTCCATGGAATCTAAGACTTGGCTCTAATGATGTATGGGGCACACAAATGAAATCGGACACCTAAATGGCCTTGGTAGGGAATCAGGACAAGTTAGAAGTGGAGGAGGTTAAACCGAATGAGACTTGGCAACAATACAGGTCATGGAGACAGGGAAATCATCCAAAATATCGTGGTTGTGGATGTGGTTGTGCGGAATCTACTACACATGGGCATAGCCGGAGCCATCTCACTATGAAGAAACAAAAGTTAAGGTTGAAATGATCTATTCTCTTCAAATAGAAAAATTCATAGTCCGAATGAGAATCTGTTGATGATCTCTCAGATCATGATTATGGGGATGACTGGATCTTCATTTATCGTTCTATTTGTGATGAGTTCTTGTTCATTGTTTGACCACATCCATTCTATTTTATTAATGTCTTGTCTTTTATTTTATTAATAAATTTGGTAGGGGAAGGTTTCACCTGACTCATGAACCTCTTGGTTATGTATATTTATTATATAAATAATCTTATAAATATGCATAATTATATAAATATATTATTAATATTAGATATTTATCAGTGTTTTTAGCACTGATAAAGATACGCCATTATTAGAACTCAAAAAATTGATAGAAACGTGTCTTTATCAGTGCTAGAATTTTATCATTGATAAATATATATTTTATTAGAGTTTTTTTAGTGCTGATAAAGATGCGTTTTATCAACGTACTAATATTTATCAGTGTTTTTTAAAACAATGAAAAAATTATTCTTCTATTTTATAAAAATAACCATAATAGAGTTTCCTTCTCTCGCACCTTCAAACTTTCGCGGAACCCGACTCCTACCACTGATGAAACCTACCTCTACCGCCATCGAACCCTACCATTACCACCTCTGAACTCTATCGTCGTCGATGCTGCCGATCACCACCACCAACCTCCTACCACTTCCTCTGAACCCTCTCCAAATATAAGGTATGTTTCACACTGTCTTCACATCTTCTTCAAGGTCACAGTATTAAAAATTCGATGACAACATTTCTTTCTCCTCATTCAATTTATTTTCTTGATTTTTTTTCTATGTCATCTTTTTTTCTACTTTACTGTGAAAGAATCTATGAGAAAGGAGTAGGGAAACATTGCATTTGTAGTGGAAATGAACATAATTCTCTAACTGACTTGGGTTGTGCCCCGAGTCTACCATAATTTTTTTTATGAAACATCTAGAAGATCCATTGAAGTATATTTTCCTAGTTTGAGATGATTCATAGACGTAGAACACTTATTTTTAAAACACTTTCCGATTCATAGGTGACTCATATAATAGAGATTCATAGAATCAAATGTTATGGGTTAAGATGAATTGGAGATTTATTTCCTAGTTATCAAAGGAGGATTATTAGGGTTAATATATTAATTGTATATGTGATATTTCTCTATGGTATAATAATTATGTTGGGTGGCTTCTTCTATATGCTAATTTTTTAGAAATTGTGAAGGCTTAGGTGTTGAATTTTAGAAAAAGTAATTTTAACAGTTTTAAATTGATTTATAAATGGATTTAGAGTGCTTATGAATATTTTTTTATGAGTAACATTTTTAGAAATTCTTTGTGGGTTTTCCTAGAATGTGTGTACATTTTAAAAAAATGTGGATTTATAAGGGTGCTTATTTCATGGAAATGACTTAATTTATAATTCAATTTTTTTGATGTATCATTTTCATTATATTTATATAATTTATATATAAACTTCTGTTAAACATTTATAATAATATAGTTGTATACATTTTTAAATTTATATACTTTTATAAATTTTATAGTATATCGTATTATAATAATATAATTTAATAATAATTTTTTATTAAATATTTATACTTTTATAGTTTGAGTCATTTATAATCTATATACTTTTATAAATATTATAGTATATCATATATATATATAGTTTAAATATAAAATTTTATTAATTATTTATACTTTTATAGTTTTTTAGATTTATAAATTAATATAAAATGATAGTTTTATTCATTATAAATTACTATAATTTTATTCTTTCATAAATTTTACTTTTAAATAATATCATTTTATACTTTTATAAATTTAAAAAACTATATACTTATGTAAATTATGTATACTTTTATAATATATATATACTTTTATATAGTTTTATAAATTTATATATATATATATAAATTATGCATATTTCTTTAAAATATATATTATTTTATAAATTATATATAATTTTATGCTTCTATATACATCTATAATTTTATATATTGATATAAATATATATAAATTTTTAATTTATACTTTTATACTTGTATAATGTTTTTCAATTTATCAATAGTTAAATACTTTTATACTTTTATAAATTTTATTTCTATAAATTATACTTTTATATTTTTTTAATTTTGTAATAATATTATTATTTTTTCAAAAAAATCATTTGTATAATTAAGAGTTATTTTATTATATGCAATATTTTATGTTTTAAATAACAATGGATAGAATTTAGATGTTTTGTTGTAATTGATTGTTGAATGAGTTTCAAAAGTAGCTTTGTTTTTTTTGGATTTCATGTTCAATAATGTATCTAAGGGGGAACTTTTTTGATTAATATTTATAATTGCATCAGTAGACCATGGTTTACTCATAAAAGATGCTATCTATATTTACATGATCATATTAATTTTCAGAGACCTCTTAGATACACAAAATCTCACCTCCTACATAATATATATTGATAATAACACCATGTTAAGGTAATGCCACTAACTCTATCCAACCCATAGGATATCTATCATGACCTCACTCTCGCAAAATGTGAATTAATGTTTAACCCCATTGCAAATCCTAAACCTATTTTGCATCCAACACCACCTATATGGTTCAAATTAGGGGAGTCCTCCACAACTACATCTTCTCTCTGATTTGGTGTTAACTTCTATGGGGATGATTCTTAGACAAAAAATGCAATAATAACTATCATCATCCTCAACTGCATCTCTCAAATAGTTATTATTTCATTTTTTTCCTAAAACTCACCCCCATCTCTTCTGGACACACACTTATGCTGCTTGAACAACTCTGAGCAGTAGTCATCCCATACCAGGTACTAGTGAACATTGTGGATGAATTCAAAGGATAACACCTACCACCAGTGGAGTAATTCTTTTCATAAATTAAATTACCCTTTTCCTTCAAAGCATGATGAAATTATTTTAAACATTCAAATGTTGGGTTCCCTTTATTTAAAATTCCTATTTTTTGTATTTATTTATTTTGTTAAATATTAATACCACCGGATCAAATAGGATGGATATGAATAGAGAATGGATAGATGCCAATCATTTAGAAAAAATGGTATAAATATGGAGTGAAATAGTTCATCAAGTTTATAAAAGATCATGAATACGACCCTTCTCAAATCCTTTTTCTGTGTTTACGCTATTGTTATTCAAGACTAATTAGTTCAGAGGAGTTGGAAGAACACTTGATCTATCACAGAATATATTGAAGTTATAAATGTTGGAATAAACATGGGGAAAAGTGAATATAGCTAGAGACTGAGATAACACCATTTTTTATGGATCATATGATATGATTTCAAGTGTGTAAAATGATGAAAAACGTACCAAGGATGTGATTATAGGCGTGAATGATGATGAATATCGTATTGAAGAAATGAAAATGATAATTGAAGATGAACTTCATGATTGTCCCAAACTGTATGAGAAACTAAAGAGTTGTACAAAAATTCCATTGTATATTGTTTTCACTAAATATATAACATTTTCAACTATACTAAAGCTATATAATTTAAAAGTTGAAAAAAGATAGAGTGATACCAGTTTTACTAAACCACTTGCTATCTTGAATGATATGCTCCCAAAAGATAATGTGCTCCCTAGCCAAACATATGATGCTAAAGGAATGCTACGTTTGATGGTCATGATCTTTGAAAAAAATATGCTTTTCTAAATGACTTTATACTATTTTACAAGGACCAAAATTAACTTAAAGAATGACAAAAGTGTGGTGCCTCACAATACAGGAAAGGTGAATCATATCCTATGAAAATTGTATGGTACTTTCCAATCATTCCAAGGTTTAGGTGCCTATATGGAAGTGAGGAGACTGCAAGTCAATTGACATGACACAAAAATATAAGAAATAAATATGGGAAACTTCATCACTCAACAGACACTCCTCAGTGGAAGATAATTGATCATGAGTATCCTAAATTTGGAAATGATCCAAGAAACCCTTATCTCGCTTCATATATAGATGAAGTAAGTCTCTTTGGTATTCAAAGAAGCACTCACAGTACATGGCTAACTATATTGGTAAATTATAACTTTCCATTGTGGTTATGCATAAAATTAAAATATATTATGTTATTTGTGATTATATCAAGACCAAAACAACTGAGTAATGATTTTGATGTTTATTCGGATCCATTGATTGAATATTTGAAATTATTGTGGGATTCAGGTGTTACGTTGTATTATTCTTATAGAAATAAAGATCTCATATTGAGAGCCATGTTGTATGGGATGATAAATTATTTTCCTACTTATGAAATTTATTCAGGATATAACCTTAAATGAACTCAAGGGTGTACCATATATAGACAAGGTACACAATTAATTAGGCTGAAACATTCATCGAAGACTGTGTTTCTAGTACAACACAGATTTCAACCCTAACAAAATAATTACTGATCTTAGACGATATCATTTAATGGGAGTTTAGAATAACGTACAAAACTATCTCTACTAACAGGTGATCAAATGATTGAGAAAGTAAAAGATATGGATAATTCTTTTGGTAAAACTATTTTGAAAAACCTTATAAAAACTTGTTAGAAATGGAGATATGTTTTTTTACTACCATAATGGAATTGTCTGTATGTTAGAAATTTTATTGATGTTATTCATGTTGAAAAAATGTATGTGATATCATCATTGATATGTTACTAAATGCACCCAACAAAAAAATGGAATTAAGGCTAGGTTGGAAACGATTAACATGAGAATACGAGAAGAGTAGGAACCAATAAAGGGTAAAAAATGGAATTTTATTCCTCTAGTCTCTTACACTCTTTCCAGGTAGGAGAGATATCAATTTTTTAACTTCATGAATAATGTAAATATTCCAGAGGGGTATTCATCAAATATCAATAATAGTGTGTCAATGAATTCTTTAAAGTTAAAGGGTCTGAAATCACATGAATTTCATGTTTTGATGAAAAATTTAATGATTGTAGCTTTACATTGATTTTTCCTAATAATTTCCATTATACATTAACAAAAAATATTTTCCTTTTCAATGATACAAGAAACAAAGTTATAGACCTATAAAAATTTCCAACTATGGAAAAGGAAATTGTCATTATATTATGTGAAGTGGAAATGTTATTCCCACAAATATTATTTGATATGATAGTTCACATGATAGTTCAATTGGTGAAAGAGATTTGACTATGTAGTCCTGTACATTATAGATGGATGTACCCAATTGAATGGTATATAAATATTTTGAAAGGGTATGTCAAAAACCAAATTTGTCTAGAGGGTTGTACTTATGAGTGATATATTATTGATAAAGCTGTTGAATTTTGTATCGAATACCTATCCAGTGTGGATAACATTAGTCTACTGAAATATCATCACACTAGGTAGCTTATGGGTGAAGGAAGTTTTGGAATAGATATTTTCACAATAAATATTACAGATTGAGGGTAAATCCACCTTTACATTTGTTATAAATGTTTAGAGGTTGCCTCATATGTTAAAACCCATAAACAAATTCTTAGGCATTTGAATCCTTCAAGGGATGAAATTTGGACATCAAATACACATAATGAAAAATTTATAGGATGGTTTCAAGACCATATTTTTAAGGAGTCAGATAAAAATCCAGATTCAATTTTAAATTGACTTTGATGGCTAGCGAGAGGACAAAGTGTCAATGTATTATCTTATAATGGTTATGTAATTAATGATTATATTTTTTATAAAAATGAACATGATGAATACATTACCATGAAAAATAGAAGAGTTACACTTATAGCTGAAGCGATGCATGTTTCTGGTACCAAGGATATAATTGCAATTTATGTGAATATGTCATACTTTGGCATCATCAGACAAATATGGGATTTGGATTATACAACATTCCAAGTGTCTATTTTTTAATGAAAGTAGGTTGATAACATAAGTGATATTAAAATAGAAAAATTGGGATTCATGAAAGTGGATCTTAGTAAGTATGGGTATAAAGATGAAGTATTTCTAATATAATAAAAAGAATATAAGTATTTTATGTTCCAAATCCTGAAAACTAAAAGTGCTCAATTGTTCTATTATTAAGAAAAATAATTCAATGGTTAGATGAAAATTCAACTAAGGATGAAACTTTCATTGGGACATCACAATCATTTCACTGAGGTCCTATTGTAAATTAGGTTTTGTATTTAATTGGAGACTGAAAAAAAAAGGAATTTGGATACTCGATAGAGGTATCAAATAGATTTAACCTTTTAAAAAAGAGAGAGTTTAATAATCAGGTTATATTTTTTTTAATAAAAATTGTCTTACCTCATGTTATTATCTATTCACGACTAGATTTATATAACATAAATTAAATATTGAACCTCTTACACAGATAATTACTTCTACATGTGTTGATGCTCCCAATCCAGAAGAACAATAGTTTTCTCAACCTATTGTTACTCCCAATGTAGAGGAACATTGAACCTCTACACATACCGATGATACCAATCCAGAGGAACAATATATTTCTCAACCTGCTATTTCTCCCAGTGTAGAGGAAAAATGACCTTATTTACATATCGATGCTACCAATATAAAGGAACAATATATTTAAAATTTTGAACCTAATGAAATGGTAGATGAAAAAAATGATTTCACAGAAAAAATAGGATCATTGTAGCATGAAAGTGTTAGATTAAATTATTTAGGTGAAAAAAAGGCATCAAATTCAAGGTCATATGGAATGAATGTGACCAGCCTGTTAACCACAAAAGGGCGTGCTAAATAGTTTCATTGGGCTCATCACTTAGTAGCATGTTCCAATTGATGTATATTAATGGAAACATGTTGTTCCCACACTTAAGAAACTAATTTGGGAATATATTAGGGTAACATTATGATATCCTTTATTTATTTTACTAAAAAAATCAAATAATAAATCATTGAATTACTCTTCATCATCCCTTATAAAATTAATTTATAGTAGTTAAATCCCACAAGAAATTTGTATTAATGCTTGCTGGAAACACTCATAGAGTCTTCCACACAATTCTAATGAAATTTTATCTCAATTTCACTGAAGGTAAAATAAAGCCACACCCACCACATATGTATGCACACCTGATAATCCAAGAAGCATGTGATGCATTTACTAGAAATTGTGGGTAGATATCTTCTTAGGTATATTGTGATTGATAATACATTTTTTTGAAAATACATGTATCAATCACTTTGATTGAGAATTTTTAATTTATGAAACAAAAAATGTGTATTTAAAATAAGGAATGGGTAGAAAAAACAACATACCCCTATAGTAAATCAAGTATGGGGTATGCATCAATTGAAAAAATGGTACATATTTTAAATGTACTGTAATACTTTTACGTGACATGAAAAAACAAAATAATTATGTTCCTCTGTTTATATACAAATTGATGAATACAAATACAAAGCCACTTCTATCCCACATCATGTGCTATGTAAGGAGGAACATGTAAATAAATATAGGATACTGATCAATAAAAACACACAAAAAGTTCAGGAATCATGTGTAAGTATGACATAATATTTTTTTTCTTTAATTCACTATTACATAACAATTGTTACTTATTTTCCTATATTTTCTATCCAACTTAGAAACATGAACCAACAACTTCTATACTAGATGACCACCGACAATCAGTGGCCTTCAAGTCACCAGAATAGTATGGTGACATCAGAGGTATGGGTTTTGGTGTGACACCCTGAACATATTTTAAGAAAACAAAAGAACAGGAGGATAAAGATAAAGAAATGGAAAAGATGAAAGAAATATTAGCTTCCCTTAAAGAAAAATTTCATTGGTATTCTGATTTGATAGAAATTGTTAGGTGGGGAATCAAAGAGAAGAAACAACCCAAGAATAACCAGTGCATAAAGATCCCGACCCACCCCCACCAGCTTTGAGGTGATCCGTTCCCCTCAAAGAGCTATCTTAGATGATGTAATCAATACTATAATAATTATTTCTATAAAATATGAATCAGAAATACATTGATACCTTTCATATACTGATATTATACAAGATGAAAATGGATATGATTTATATCTATCAACACCCACCTATCGCCTTGTTGTGTGGGATACCGTGTTCAATATCCAAGAAGATAGTATACACAACGGACCACTAATAAAAATTCATGTGAGAGTGAGGACTACTGTTTCTCATGAGATGAGCATCGAACTACATGTTCCACATGATGATTCATATATTCACATGATCAAGCAATCTATTGGAACATTCATATCATGTCCATTAGATCTTTTCAAAAAATGTCGACAAGGAGGTATTCATTTCTAATTTATTTTTCATGCTAAACCTTTAACAATTAATTAAAAAAGGTCCGAACCAATGAATGTTATTATATAAGGGAAAAGGGAAGGGGTGAAATGAAAGGTTGAATCAAAACCATCTAAAAGATCAACCAACTGATCAAAAATATATTTAGAAAGCAACTTTACCCTGCCCATTCAATATCTGCATTTACTAACAATGAAGGTTCATGTAGATAAAAAGTTACAAATTTGTAGTAATCACATAGTTTATTTTGGAGAAAAAATGTATTGAGAAGCCATTACAAAATACATTTCTCTTGATAATGTAAATGAAATACTCAAGTATGAATGGATAGGATTCTCATTTGTAAATGAATACATTAGGTGTGTTTTCATGATTTGTCTTTCTAAAAGCTGATATACTTTGTTAATTATGAATAAATAAATTTCATATTTTTTTAAAGGTTTATATATGAATACCAATTTAAGGGATTACCACATCAACATAAATATGGACTCATTAGTCCTCATACAACTTATACATACCAAAAATAAATTGACTAAAAAATGGATGAAGTAGTGAAAAAGTGGCCAAATCATTTGAAAGAAAACTTATGGATGACATAATACTCTTAATACCAATGATTTAGGGGTAAAACTCTACAATTTAATCATATAATATATATTTTAATTCCTTTCATTACTTATTCCTTTTTTTGTTTTTAGAAAAATTTGATACTCATTGTGGTCAATTTGGATACTCCAAAGATTTATTTTCTTGATTCACTACATGGATACACTACTAAAAAATGGGCCATTAACAATGATAAAAAGGGTATTCATCACTGCTAGATAATCATTGAATATCAGAGTGAGATTAAAAGCCCTAGTATTTTATCAAAACTTTTATTTAGTGCTAATAAAGGGGCATACTGTAGTGTGATTTCACAACAAACTACAACACAAGAAACACCACCAAAAATTAAAAAAAAAATCAAGTACAAATATAAGATTTAAATGAAATAAAATTTAAAAAAAAAAACAAAAGAAAAAACACAATATTATAGAAATTTAAAAAATTGGTTTATATAATTACATAAGTGAAAATTATTACATGCATAAAAAAACATCAATTTCCTTTGTCTTTTCATCCTAACCCTGACTCATGCTATTTATGAACAACCCACCCCTTCAAAAGAAAAATAATGTAACTGTATAAGAAATCAATTATTATGTTAGTAATAATATAAAGATATAAATTTACATAAAGTGTAAAATTTAAATGAAACTTTGAGTTATACCAAGAACATTGTGTATCAGATTGATTTGTGGTTGATTCTTACACGTCACACCATTTCTTGTTCATATTCAAGAATTATCTCTGTGAAAATTAAATAAATAAGTATAAGATAAAAATGATAAGGAAATAAATAAATTAATATCATATAAAATTATGAGAAAAGGATCTTGGTTCATTTTCTCGGTTTTGGTGATGTGATGCACGTTTTAGACTAAAATTTCACTTATATACTAAAAAGACGCACTTGGAGTCATACTAGTCACACCATGCATCAAATTGAGGTGTGAATGATCATTAAAAGTCCCAAATTCCGTATGTATCATTTTACTAAGTTATAAAAATAATTTGAATTCGTTTCATTCGTTTTGAGTACATCACTTTTCTTTTTTACTAAAATGTCATTTTAAGCCAGAAACATGCACTTTGAGTCATACCAGCCACATCATGTTTCGGTTTGATATGAGACTGATTTATACATTCCAAAATGCCTTATAAAAAAGTTTCCTAAATTATAAATATAATATGATCATTTTTTCTTGGTTTTCAGTGAGTGAGAATTTTTGAACTAAAATGTTAATTTTAAACACATAACAGACACATTGAGTCATATCGAAAATATAATGTATCGGAATGCGGTGTGGATAATTCCTACACATAAAAAATTAATTATGTATTGTTTTAAAAATTTATTAAAACAATCCTAATGCATCTTATTTGTTTTGAGTACATCAATTGTATTTTTTACTAAAACTAATGTCAATTTTAAATAAAAATACACACTTAGAGTCATACCGGTCACACTGTGCGCCATATTGATGTGTGGATGATTTCTACACATATCAAATGACTTATGGACTATTTTAATAAAGTATAAAAACAATATTAATTCTTTTTCTCAATTTTGAGTATTTAACTTGTCTTTTTTACTAAAATGCCATTTTAAACTGGAAACACACACTTTGAGTCATATATATAACATTGTGTGTCGGTTTGATGTGAGACTCATTAATAAAAATAAAAAATTAATTATAAATAATTTTCATAAATTATCAATATAATCCAATCATGTTTTCTTAACTTTCAGTGAGTGACACTTTTTGAACTAAAATGTCAATTTTAAATTTATAATGAGCACTTTGAGTCATACTTGGAACATCGTGTATCATATTGAGGTGAGTCTAGTTAATAAACATAAAAAATGATTTATGGATCATTTTATTAAAGTATTAAAATAATCCTAAGGTATTTTCTCAGTTTTGAGTATGTCAGTTGTCCATTTTACTAAATTTAATGTCAATTTTAAATAAAAATATGCACTTGGAGTCATATCGGTAACAACGTGCATCAAATTTAGGTGAAAATAGTTCTTACACATTTAAAATGAAATATGGATCATTTTTATAAATTATCAAAACAATTTGAATCTGTTTTCCTAGTTTTGAGTATGTCACTTTTCTTTTTTACTAAAATGTCATTTTAAAATGGTAACATGCAATTTGAGTAATACCGGTCACATCATATGTCAGTTTGACATGAGACTAATTGACACACATTAAAAATTAATTATTAATCAATATAATAAATTATCAAGACAATATGATCAAATTTTCTCATTTTTTAGTGAGTGAAACTTTTTGAACTAAAATATCATTTTTAAATGGTTGTCATACCAGGCACAACATTTATCAGATTGAGGTGAGGATAATTCTTACAAATCAAAAATAACATATAGATAATTTTCCTAAATTAATAAAAAGATATGAATTTGTTTTATTGGTTTTTAGTGTGCCATTTTTTTTATAAAAATTATGTCAATTTTAAATAAAAAGATGACCTTAAAGTCATATCGATCACACCGTGCGTCATATTGAGGTACAAGATGATTCATAATCTTCCCAAATTAATTATGAATATTTATAATAAATTATTAAAACAATATTAATTCTTTTTCTTGGTTTTGAGTACCTCACTTTTATTTTTTAATAAAGTTTCTTTTTAATTAGAAACACACACTTTGAGTCATACTGGTCACATCGTGTGTCAGTTTGATGTGATATTTATTCCTGCATGTAAAAAATGGATTATGAATAATTTTATTAAATTATAAAGAAAATACAAGTGTATTTTCTCAGTTTTCAGTGAGTGACACGTTTTTAATTAAATTTTCAATTTTAAACTCATAACGGGCACTTTGAGTCATACCAGGTAAAACATGTATCAGATTAAGGTACAGCTGATTCCTACACATAAAAAATGACTTATATATTTTTTTCCTACAGTATCAAAATAATTATAATGTATTTTCTTGGTTTTTATTAGGAATTTTTTCCTTTTTACTAAAATTAATTTCAATTTTAAATAAAAAGAAGCACTATGAGTTATACCAGTCACATTGTGTGTCAGATTGAGGTGAATATGATTCCTACACATCCCAATGTTTCAAAAAAAATTACAAATTCCATTGGTACGTTTATTTATATGGATTTATTTTTCAAACCACCAACACTGCAAATTGAGTGGATGTTCTTAGCCGGAAAAAGTTTTTTGACTAAGAAAATAGACTCAATATGCAGTGTTGGCAGTTAGACAAAGAATGAAAATGAAAAGAATGATAACATAGAAATAGAAGAACATGTTTTCACTTTTTTGGATTGTTTTCTATAGTTTCAATCAAAAAAAATAACTTCCCAAAAGATCTATGAAAAAACTAAATAAGTATTAGATAAAACCTTTAAGGAAATTAATTTATGAATATTAGATAAAATGATGAAAAAATTAATTAAATAATTATTAGGAATTAAACTTTTCATGATGCTTGTATATAGTCTTGAACCATTTCATTTTAATAATTATCTTAGTTTTAGTCTCAAAGTCTAATTTCTCAAGAGCATGAGCATCTTCGAACAAACCACCCTAACTCGAGCAAAAGCATTCACCTATATAAGAAAGAAATTCTTATGCGAGTAATATGAAAAATAAATAAATAAAACATAAATATGAAATAAGAAATTAATTCTATGTATAATGATTTTACTATTGAAATATCATTATTACCTCTCTGATTGATCTGAGGCAGCATTGTTGCTCTTCCTACAAAGGCGGTGGAGGGAACTTGAAGGAAAGCGATAAATGCCAACACTATAGGGGTGAAAAGATTTTGAGGGAGAAAAAGTATGTGGATGTTTGGGTTTAAAAAGGAATGAAATATGGATATTAATATTCTAAAATAAATAAAATTTTCAAGGAATAATGAAAATTAAATCAATGTTTTATTATATAAATTTTCAGTAAAATAGAGAAAGTATATCATAACATTACCTCTACATATTCCAAAAGGGTTTCCTTCATTATAGTTTATTCATCCATGGGATTGGTAACATCATCATGTGCAGAATAAATTGTCTTCATGAGTAGTCAAACATTTAATTTATATTATGTTAATACAATAGAGAAAAAATAATATTATAAGAAAAAATATACTATATTAAAAAACACTTTTACCTTATCATTGAACTCTATTTTTTAAAAGTTTTAGATATTGGGATCCTCTATCAAGAATCCAATTCCCCTCTTTATGGTCCCCCCTAATTTATAATACATTATCTATATTAGGACTAACATGAACTAATTGTGATCTCCCAATTAAAGGGTCACCCTCGATTGAATTTTCATCTGAATCGATAGTTTTTCTAGTCACTAGCAGTGTAATCAACCAATCCTTGTTTTCAGGATCTTAGATATAAAATACTTTCACTACATGTGATGAAATTATGAATGGATCATCTTTCCCCCATTCCACATTGAAATTCACCTTTATAAATCTCATTTAACCAACTTTCATAGCACTCCTATTGTTAACCCATTTGCAATAGAAAATCGGCACTTAAAATTTTGTATAATCCAACTCATATATCAATTATAAAATGAAAAAATATGAAATATTTTTATAAATAGTATTTCTATACTTAGAACCAAATATGTTCATCACTTCCTCCACAAGCGTAACTCCACTTTTTTGCATCATATTGCATTCATAGTGTTCTTTTGTATAGAACATATAATTATTGATTACAAAACCAGTATAAGATATAACATTTTCATTTAGTCCCTGGCTACACATCAAAGTTGTTTGGTAATTAAATTTGTATTTTCATATAACTCCTTATAAATTTTATCTTTTAACCATCCTATAAACTATTTATTATGTCTATTTGATATCCATCATTAAACCCTTGATTGATTCAAATATCTAAGAATTGGTTTGTGGGATTCAACTTATGGATCAAAATATTCATTATTATGTAAAATTTAAAGTTGTTCTTGCTTCTACTCTGTGAAGGAAATTGTAACAACATATATTCTAAAGATCCCTTTGACCATAAGGCATCTGCTGTGATGAGAATTCCGAAGACTGATGCTATCAACATCTTATAGGTAATCGGTACATAATTCAATAGCTTCTTCAACAATATATCATTATATAATAAAACCTTCTAGGCAACATCAATTATTGACATACCCTTTCAAAATAATAATATATCGTTCAATGGGGTACATCTATCTTTAATGGATAGAACCATATAGTTGAACCTCGCCAGCCAAGTGAAAAATCAGGTGGACCATTATATATTTGAATATTGGTGTAAAAACATCTCTAATTCGGATAATATGACTAAAAGATCCTTATTAATGATTGGAAACTCCTTCAGGCCCATAACTTCACTGAATATATCTTTTAAAAAGAAATAGAGTTTTTTTTAATGTATACCATACCTTTTTTGGCATAATGAAATGGAAAGAAACATGCATCAAATCTTGCATCAAAATATGACAGTCTTGTGATTTTAGTCCCTATAACTTAAAATTAGTTATTGACATGACATTATTGATATTTTATGAACACCCATTTGGGAATTGTACACTATTAAGGAATAGAAAAAATTTCAATTTTTTCTATCTGGATAATGTGTAAGCTAATGGAGGAAGAAAATTCTTCCCTTTACCCTTCACATGTGCCAACTCTCCCCTTATCCTCATGTCAATCATGTCTAACCTATCCTTGATTCCATATTTATTTTTTCTATAAACATTTAGTAACGTTCTTATAACACTATAAAATACATTTTTTATAAATGCATGACATCATGAAAATGATTGACATAAAAAAAATTCCAATATGGAAATTAAAATAAAATTTATTTATTCTTAAAAATTGATTTCATAAGGATTTTCAAAATTGGTTTACTGAAAAAAAAAATGTCAATATCTTTTACTTTATCGAATAGTTGACCACCCATTATTGGATATAGTGTTGTACCTTGTTCGATATTCCCATCAAATTTTGTCATCAAGGATCAATATTTATGTCATCGAGGTAAAATTTTCTAATGTCCTAAAAGCATAGTCTTCAAGGAATGTTTCAACCAAACTAAGTTTGTGCATTCTTAAAAAATGGTACACCCCAACATTCCTTTAATTATATTGCTAGATAAATTTCAATACGTAGAAAGGTCATTTATCTTCCGTTATAACATGGCCCTCAATGTGAATTATTCACATCTAAGAGCATTACACATTGTAACACCTATATCCCACATCAATTTCAGATATTTGATCAATGGAGCTAAATAGTCATCAATATCATTACCAGGTTGATTTGGTCTAAATATAAGCAAATACAACATAATGTATTTGTGAATCATGCATAACCATGGAGATAAGTTATAATTTACCAACATGATGAGCTATGTACTATGAGTACTACTCAGTACACCAAAAGGATTTATTCCATCTATAGATAACACAAGTGGAAATATTCTTGGATCATTTCCAAATTCAAGATACTCATAATCAAGTTTCTTCCACTACGGAGAATCTATTGGATGATATAGGTTCCCATATTTAATTCTTGTATATGAATTCTATTCTAATTGACTCATAGTTTCCTAACATTCATATAGTCTTCTAAACTGTAGAATGATATGAAAGTACCATACAACTTTCTAAGGACTTGATTAATTTTTCTTTTATTGTTCTACACCACACATAAGGAATTTTATGAGTTATTCATGGTCCTTGTGAAAGAATATGCAATCATTTGGACAAGCATGTATTTTTTAGAGACCATTCTCATTGAACATAGCATTCGTTTAGCATCATATATTCAACATGATAGCTCTTTTTATTCTGGTAGCATATCATTCGGAAGACCAAGTAGTTTTGTAAAGCTGGTGTCACTCCATCAACTATCATCTTTCAAATTATATAATATTCAATACAGATGACAATGTTGTGTATTTAGTACAACCGTTATACAATGGTCTCTTAGAACAACTATTTAACTTCTCAAAATTTTTTGACAATCACGATAGTCCTATTAAATTTCTATTATCATTTCTTCCATTATATCTCTATCATCATTTACACTGGTATTCATGTCAAATGATTTTATAAAATGCAGTATCATCCCAATTGGTTTCCATGTTTAGTTTTTCCCCATGTTTAGTCTAACATTTATAGCTCTGATCTATTCCATGAAAAAACAAATGTTCTTCTAACTCTTCCCTAATAATTTGTCTTGAATAACAACAACATAAACATGGAAAAAGGATTTGAGAAGTGTCATATGCATGATCTATTGCATACTTGATGAACTCTTTAACTCCATATCCATACTCTATTGTCGAATGATTATCATGCATTCATTTTTTATTCATATCCATATTATTAGGTTCATAAAATATTCATTTTTTATATTAAATAAATAAATACATATAAGATATTCATTATCAAAGGTGATAGTTATAGATAATTAAAATACGGGAAACCCAATATTTGAACGTTTCAAAGAATTTTAGAATGCTTTAAAGGAAATGGAAAATTGAATTTACGAAAAGAATTACTCCACAATGGTAGGTGTTATACGAATCCTTGGGGAGTCTCTAAATTATCTATTTATAGGAGTAATCCCTCTTTTAATAATTTCAATCCTCTAACAAAGACTAGTCCTTCCTCTATTAAAATGAGCCATCAAGTCCTTATTAAATTCCCTAGACAAATGAAAATATAATATAGGAAATTAAGGAGTAATAAGAAAACCAAATATGATAAACCAGAATAATAAACTATCATTCCATCAACTAGAAGATATAAAAATGTATTTATAAAATATTTTAATAAATAAAAAGTTATTTCATATACATGGATGATAATTAGATATTAATAGGGGTGGAACCAATACAGAAAGACCTAAAATAATACCTAAAATATTTTCTAATAATTATTCTAGTATATATAGAATTTGATTACCTCCATTCTATTTTTGGAACAAGTGATGTAACAACCTAAGGAATTGTTACATTTAATAATAATGGTATATCAAATATCATTAATCTCTATAAATTATCCTAATAAATATTTTCACCTTAATAAATGATATTTTATTGAATGAAGATACTTATAGACTGTTTAACTATTCTAGGATTCTTGAATATGCCTCTTTATAACCATAATCATGAAGAATAATATATACTAATAAAATTAAACATCAGTTAGAAAAATAAATAAATCTATAAAACCAAATAAAAAATATAAAAAATTGGTCACATTATAACGAATAAATATTAAGTGTGGAGTAAGTAAAAAATAATGTACATGTAAACATTAGTAAATAGAGCATACATAATCTTGGGAAATTCCAAAACATCCCATTATGTGACTTCAGACATACTTGGGTTGGAAACACCTATAAGAATGATGAAGAGTTCCTATATTTATAACCTACTAGAGACCCACAACTTTCCTACCTTGTTGAACTCCCATATGGACTTTGATACAAGTGGGGACCCATACAATCTAATCAGGACTACATTGTAGCTATCTATCATCCCTCACTAAGATGCATACAATCCTTATTATGATAGTAATGGGAGGTATGGTCTCCTTTTCAAAAAACATATCAATAGAAAATAAATATAACCCAAACATGTATATTCAAACATACTTCCAACACCCAGAATATGATATCTATATTTAAAAGAAAAAATCTCACCTCATGAAAGCTAATATTGACAGATTCCATATACAGTGATAAATTTTTATAAAAACCATTTCATGGTACCAACAAGTCCATAACACTTGATACTACTACTAATTTTCAACCAAAAACTTCTTTCTTTTAATATTATTTAAAATAAAAAAGTGATAATCAAAATAATTTTAAAAAGTTCCAAATGTGCCTCAAATTCATAATTTTAAAAAACACATATTAATAGTCTATCTTGGAATGCATTTTTGAAACCAAGATAAAAATTATCGTCTGCTTTATTGAATGAATCCTATCTATATTTCACATGACTACATTCTTACATATATAAATGAAATAATATGTTTATATATATATAAGTAGATTTAAAAATGAATATATACATATATATGGATGTTCATATAGGATATCAAGAAAAAACAGAGATAAAATTCAGGACACTTGACATAAAATAAAAATCTCGATGTAATACCAGTGAAGCTTCCAAATAGAAAACCCCCTAAAATCCTCACCTCAAATTCATGAAATCATTACATGAAATCCATTTTGATTTATTAAATAAAAAACATGGGTATAATTTTAACAAACACCTTTTGTGCATTATTTCTATGGAAGGAAGTTTAAAACATTTAATCTTAATTCGCTATAAGGATGAAATCGGTGTGTGGAATTATTAATACACTATAAGCATCAAAAAAGCTTGTAAAGGGTGAATAAAAACCCAAAATAATATAAACCTATGATTAGAAATTCATTCGAGAATGGAAATCAACAATGGAAAATGAATATCAATAGATAATGAACAAAAAATGCAAATAGATATCATCAAAAATGAAATCAATGGGTGAGGAGAGGAGAAAATAACATGCATTGGATTGAAGCTTTGAATCATCTAAGAGAAGGTAAAGATATCAGAAAACATGTTATTCTTTCGATCCTTGTATTTTTTCAACCCTTGAATCATTTAAGCCTAGGATTTGAGTCTTGGAATTATTCAAGCCTTGATTCGAGCTTGGATTCGATGAGGAGTACAAACAATAGGTGGCTTCCGCGGAAAGCTTCGGATTCATGACTAGTTCGCAACTGGTTAGGGTTTTTTGAATAGATTGGGGATAATTTTATCAGTGCTTCCAAAAAATCACTGATAAATCTCTCTTTTATCAACGCTAAAACTTTAGCGCTGATAAAGGAATTATAATTATAATTATAAATAATTTTTTTTGTAAATATGTTTATAAAATTATATATATATTTAATAAATATATATGAATATAAATATAGTAAATATATTCATTATTTAAATATATTTATTATAATTTTATAATTATTTAAATATATAATTAATTATTTATAATTATATAAATACTTAAAAAATATTTATACCTTTATACCTTTATATCATTACATATTTTTATATAATTATATATATAAATATAACAAATATATATAAATAAATATATAGTAAATATATTCATTATTTAAATAAATTTATTATAGTTTTATAATTATTTAAAATATATAATTATTTATTTATATTTTTATAAATACTTTTTTAAAAAATAATATTTATTTATTTATAATTATAAATATTTAAATGTATAAATATAGTAAATATACATTTATAAATATATTTATTTATAAATACTTGTTTACAAATATATTTTTAACATTATTAATCAATATTTAATCTTATGTGCATGATGTTAAAAAAGAGTGAAATTGAATAATTGAAAACGAGTACACTAACAATATTGAAAAATATATAAGTTTTATTAATTAAATATAAAATATTAAAAAAATATGGATATATCTTGAAATAAGGATGAATACATATTAAAAATATTAAAAAATAAAAAATAAATAGATGTAATTAAATAATAGAAAGTGATTAGATTCCCAAAAAATAAAAAATAAAAAATAAAACATATTAAAAATGAATTAATACATAATTGTAATTAAATTAAAAATAAAAAAAATTTACAGATTAAATACATAATATATTAAATTTATCTTGTTATAATAAAATTATAAAATACCAAAATTTGAAAAAATTATATAAATATTAGGTGTATGTTTTTCTATATAAGATTTTATTAATTATGTAAATATTTGTGTGTGTGGATTGTATATAAGAATGCATTAATTATGTTTATTTTTGTGAAATCAATATAAAACACATTTGATGTATATATATTAAATTGAAATATAAAACGATATTCAATTAATTCTATTACTCGATGTAATTAGTTAGTATTTTGAATCCATATTAATTTTTAATTATAAACCATTCTTCACTAAATATACGACTAATTGAATGTAAAACATAAATATTTTTTATTATATAAAAAATATTTAGGAAATATTATATAAATTCACATATATTTAATATATACTATTTATTATTATTTATAATATATATATATATATATATGAAACTTATTAATTTTTATCAACACTTATTTAATTTCCAAAATGTATTATATTTTTCCTAATTTACTTATTTTTAATTTTTATTTATTTAATTATTTCATTTTATATATCTATATATTTAATATATACTATTTATTAGTATTTATAATTTATATATAGTATATTAAATTTATTCATTTTATCAATAATTATTTATTTAATTTTTTTAAATATTTTTTTTAATAAAATCATTTTTAATTTTTTTAATTATATCATTTTATTTCGGACCTTTATCAGCACTAAAAAAGCACTGATAAAATATCTCTTTATCAACGCTAAAAATAAAACGATGAAAAAGGGTACATTTTATCAGCACTAAAAATAAAGTGCTGATAAAGGGCACCATTTATTAGCACTAAAAAAAGCACCGATAATGGTAATCCTTTATCAGCACTAACAAAAACAAGATTATAAAGAGCACCTTTTATGAGCGCTAGAAAAAAGAGATGATAAACATTACTCATTATCAGTTCTTGTTTTAGTGCTGATAAAAGGAACATTTGTTAGTGATTTTTTCTAGCACTGATAAAAGCAAGTGGTGTTAAATGCCTATTTTATAGTAGTGATCCCCAAAAAATAAACCACATGTAATCATATTATTTTCTTTTTAATACACTAAATCCAAAATTTTAGAACTAAACTTCAAGTTAAATATTTTATATTATGTTTTAATGAGAATTATGTTATGATAGAGTAGTGTTTAAATATCATGAAAATCATGGAATAGGGATAGTCCATGCGCACAAGTAGCCTTTCAACTTCTAAATATGGAAAAGTATTAAACTATATATAATAAGATTTCACTAGGAAAAAACATATCAAAACAGATTACTTTTTTTTCAATATTTCTACAATGTCTGAAACAAAAAAATGGGAAAGATTGTGGTTATTGTGTTTTTAAATTCATGAGAGATATCATATATCTTCAACAAACTAAAATCTCTGAAGAGGTATTTTCATAGATAATTTCAATTTCATTTAAAATATTTGTTAATAATTTTTGTATTTATATTTTTCTAGTACTATTATGACTATAAAAAATCCTTGTATTCACATAATGAAATATATTTGTTTAGAATTGAATGGACAACATAACTGATGGAATAATGTAAACATATATCATCAAATGTGACTTCCTACTTATTTAGTTAATTTTATCATCATTTTAACTAATTTTTTTAGTTAATTTCCCCAATATTTCTATCTGATACTTATTTTGATAATTTTTATAGATATCACAAATAAATGACTTTGTCAAAAAGGATGATTCACTCTTATACTATGATCATGCACTCAATATGATACATGATGTACCCAGTATGACTCAAATTATATGGTTTCGGTTTAAAATTAACATTTAATTAATGAATTATTTCATATTTATATTTAATTTATTTTTTTTATAGTATTACTATCATAAGAATTGTTTTCTTATACAGGTGGAATCTTTTTCTTGGGTTGTGGTGGTTTGTTCGAAGCTTCTCATGCTCGTACGAGATTGAACTTTGAGGCTATAACTAAGATAATGAAAATAATGAAATGGGTCAAGAATGTATACAACCATCATGTAAAGGTGAGTTCCTACTACTTATTTAATTAATTTTGTTATCATTTTATCTAAAATTTGTAAGTTAATTTCTTTATCATTTTTAATACTTATTATAATTTTTCATAGATCTTTGGGGAAGTCATATTTTTCTTTTAACTATTTGCAACAAACTATAAAAGATAAAACATTTTCCTTTCTGATGGAAGAGGAAACCCTATGCCACCTAAAATGTGAAGTGTTTTAGGGATCATGGAGTTTCACTTCCATCAGAATGAAACATGTTCTCTATTTTCTTTATTTTCTAATATATTTTAAAACAAAACACATATCGCATACCCAATCATTCACAACTCAATCCAATACAAAATGTGCTTATTATGACTCATACTGTATGTTTTTAGTTTATAATTTTCATATTAGTTCAAAACACACATCACATACTCAAAAACAAGAAAAAACATTATGATTAGTTTTTATACTTTAGGAAATTAATCCATAAGTCATTTTTGACGTGAATGAATCAACCAAACCTCAATCTAATTCATGGTGTGGTCAGTATGACTACAAGTATGTTTTTCAATTTAAAATTGACATTAATTTCGGTTAAAAGAACATGTGACATTCTAAAAAATAATAAAACACATTTGGATTATTATTATACTTTAAGAAAACAATCCACAAGTAATTTGTGACATTTAAGAATCAACCACACCTCAATCAAACATACAATGTTACTGATATGACTCCAAGTGTGTCAGTTTATTTAAAATTGAAATTAATTTTAGTAAAAAGAACAAGTGGCATACTAAAAACTGAGTAAACACATTTGTATTATTTTTATACATTAGGTAGATGATCCATAATTCATTTTTGAAATTTAGGAATCACTCGCACCTCAATCTAATACACAATGCATCCGATATGACTCCATGTGTGTCTTCTAATTTCAAATTGACATTCATTTTTTTAAAAATAACAAGTGACATACGGAAACCTGAGAAAAGACATTTGGATTGTTTTCATAATTTAGGAAAATGATCCATAAGTCATTTTTTATGTTTATGAATCATCCAAACCACAATACGATGCACGATGTGACCGGTATAACTCCAAGTATGTATTTTTATTAAAAATTGACATTAATTTTAGTAAAAAGAACAAGTGACATAGTGAAAATTTAGAAAACACATTCATATTTTTTTATACTTTAGGAATAGGATCCATAAGTAATTTTTGATGTGTAGGAATAAACCTCAACTCAATCCAACACACTATGTTCCTGGAATGACTCTAAGTGTATCCTTTTATTTAAAATTAGCATTAATTTTAGTAAAAAGGAAAAGTTCCATACTCAAGACTGATCAAATTCATTAACATTGTTTTTATACTTTAATAAAATGATACATAAGTCATTTTTGATGTGTAGAAATAAAATTCACCTCAATCTAAGGCATGGTGTGACCAGTATGACTCAAAGTATCTATTATCAGTTTAAAATTGATATTTTAGTTCAAAACATGTGCCACTCATTGAAAACCAATCAAACATAATTTGATTGTCTTGATAATTTTCTAAAATGATTCATAAGTTATTTTTGATGTGAATGATGTATTATTATGTCAAACTGACATATGATGTGACCGGTATGACTTAAAGAGCATGTTTTGAGTTTAAAATTATATTCTAGTAAAACAAAAAAGTGAAAAAGTGAAAACTGGGCAAACACATTCTGATTATTTTGATGTTTTATAAAAATTATACATGTGTCATTTTTGATGTGTAAGAATCAACCGCAACTCAATCTGACATACGGTGTGACCAATATGTCACCAAGTGTGTCTTTTAATTTCAAATTGACATTCATTTTAGTAAAAAGAAAAGGTGACATACTGAATACTGATCATGTAATGACTTGAATTTTCCAGGTTTTATTTTTGGAAAAATTTATGGAAAAATTTCAAGAGCAGGCATTGAGACAACATGTGATTCTGAGGCCCGATGTGCCCAAAATGGTTTGATGAAAAATGTTATGTTTTTAATAGTGTGTGTGAGTGGTTTTCTTGAAAAAGCAGAATGACTCTTAAACATGTGTTTGGATTAGAAATATGAGGGCACTGTTAAGTTCAGGATGATGGGTTAACTTTATGCGCGACTTAACTTTAGTCAGCATAGGTCTTCAGTGGGAAATCCCCAAAAGGACATAACCATAAATAAAATTTTAATTAAAATTATTTTATTTTAAAATGTTAATAAATCATGAATGGTGACTCATATTGGAAATTTGAGACCATTGTTGAGTTCATAATTTTGTGTTTTTTTTAGGTGGGGTATAACATCGAATGATGCGAGTCGACTGTGAAAGTTAATTTTTGGACATTTTAAAGAAGAATAAAATAAACTTAAATAAGTTTATTTTATATCTTTTTAATGTTTCATAGCATGGCGATGCAACAATGAGGAAACCCATTCTCTTTCATGAATGAAATAGTGTGGTGATATTGTAACGCTGCAATGAAGATGCTAAAATGAATTTTCTTCATTTAACACATTGACATGGATACAGGATTAGATGGAAAATTTTAAAGGATTTCCCCAAAAGCTCTAGAGAAAATCATTGGTGAATAGTGGTGGATCAACCACCTTATGATCCGGTGAATTTAGGATCGAGACTCAAGGATCGACGAACCACGATGATACAATCGCTATTTGTCAACGATAAAATGGAATATAGGTAGGGGTTTATTTTTCTTCATGATTCCTTTCCCCATTGTTGATTTCAATGAAGAATGCAGGCCAACTGACGAACAGGTCGATCCGCAGTTCGATCATTCTTGCGGGATGGATGAACTGTGAGATTTAAAGGGATTAGATCTTTGTGATTTTCATCTCGTTCTTCATGACCCTACTAATAAGGATGAACTAAGGATGATATTAACAAAGGCATGGATCGTCTTTTGGGTGTTATTATGTCTCTCCTTTTCCCCTGTTCTTTGCGTTCTTCATGATCATGAGAGCGAACGGTTGTTGCGCCTTCGACTCATGGCGCAACGATCCAAAACCAAGAAACTCACACCGCAAAGACCCCACAGTGGTTCGATGAATGACGTGGAATGAGACAAGGCCAATGGCAGAGGCTACACTATCCCAATGGTGTAGCTGATCTAGGCAGATGCGGCGGAATGGCCGCTGGAGGTAGCGGTGATCTGCAGTCCAGGTGGGACCACGACAACGGGTGAAAGCGACGAAAGGAGGTTATAGTGGAAACTGGGACATGGAATCTGTCCACATCGGAAAACCTAGGTGGAAGAGGAGACTTCGGTGGCACAACTGCAAGAGGCGGTGGATGACCATGATAGGATCCCGGGTCGGAGTAACACGGCTCACCGGAACCGCGTCAGAGGAGGGACCTGCGGTAGAGCCACAGGATCTGGCGGTCATGTGGATCGGTCGTGCCACGCGGTCCGACCGCATTGTTAGAGCATCACATGTTGATGAGCCACGTGTGGGGGAAGCGGGGGGTTGTGTCCAGGTCGGGCCACAGTCAGCGGAGCAATCCTATCCATTTCATCTGGCTGGACAGGGAAAGCTGGGCCGCTCTAGCAGCCCGGCAGGCTAGACCCATGGCCCAGTAGTCTAGGCCCGCAGCCTAGCGGGCAGGGTCTAGTAGGCTCAATGGGCTGGGCCGGTTTGGGTCAGATGGACCAGGTTGGGTTGGGTCGAGTCGGCTACACCGGGTCGGTTTGGGTCAACTGGATTGGGTCTGGTCGGGTTGGGTCGGTGGGTCCAGGTCGGGTGGGACCCCAGTCGAACTGGACCCAGACCCAACCGCCCCCTTTTTAGTAAATTTACCATAACTCTCAAAACGTGTGTCTGTTTAACAATCCTTTTATGGTGTTCGGACCCTTGCAAAGAGGAAATAATTTTGAGATACGCTAAGTGAGTTTCCCTAGAAGGTGGCACACAGACTTTTTTGGATCGAGGAGGAGGTGCTCCCGGAACGAGCGTTCTAAGGACAAAATATGATGACTGGCTGCGACTTAGAATTTATGTGTTTAACTAGACTGTGTGTGTTACCTAGACTATGTGTCTTATCTAGAATTAATATCGTACCAAGACTGAGTCGTTACTCCCCTGTACCACCAGGGTACATGTCCTTTACTCTTTGACGACACTCCATGTGTTACCTACAATCCATGTCTTACCAACAATCTGTGTCTTACCAACACTCTACGTGTTATCTACACTCCATGTGTTACCTACACTTTGTGTTTTACCGATACTCTGTGTGTTACCTACACTCCGTGTGTACCTACTTTAGGGTACTGTGGATTCTTATGACAATCCTGTTTACGTACCATAGACCTATACTTGGGGTGAGATGACTATAGTGACTCTAATGGCTGTGATATAGAGACTTGATGTATTAAAGATACCGAATGTCTCAGGGAAACTTCATGATGTATCGATAATGGGAGTTCTCTCGGATACTTTTGGTAGACCTGTTCTATGTGCTTACATTCAGATAGCTTGAGGAGTGAGATCTCCCAGAATCGAGCATGATATGGGCAGAACCATATGACTGGAAGTGGATGATACCTTGAGTCATGGAATCCTTTACGAGTATACCTCGATGTTCTTTTCATATGTGTTGTTGACATATACCTATGTTGAGATGACTGTTTCTTCTTAGTGGTATTTTCTTTGTGGTCTTTTCCTTTGTGTTTCACGGTGCCCTACTGAGTATTGTTTTACTCACCCCTGCACAGGATTTTCCCAAATGTATCGTATCTTATACAGATGGTAAGAACTTTGACAGAGTCCTTGGTGTACCAGGGACAGGTTGTGCTTAGAGTGACCCGAAAAACGAGGTGTGCTTCTACATCTTTATAAAGTTGTTTTTGTACCTACCCTTTAGCTAGGGTTTTCTGCAGAGGAGTTCCAAGGACTTGTACTTTTACTTTTCCTTTTTGTGGGCCTTGTATTATGTCCATCTTTACCTTAATTTTTCTACTTCCATACCTTTTTTTGTTTACTTAGTGTTTTCACTTTCCAACATATGTGTCTTGGAGTTTTGTGCATGTGTACAAGTACTTAGGAAAATGCCTCCCATTTGTTTGGGATATGCCTACTCAGCACTAGTCTCCAACCGCTGGCCTATGGGAGGGGGGTTGGGGTAGTTACGACATGGGCCCTGGGGGATGGGTCATGATAGAGTGGTATCAGAGGAGGTCGGTTCTACCTTAAGAACCCATAGTCTATGATTATGGTTTGGGGAAACAATATTAATTGTTTTGAGTTTGGATTTCAGGCCAGGGACTCCATTGTTTGTGTGGTAGCCAACGTATCCATATACCAGGACCTCAAATCCTACTTTTCTACTCTGTACATGAAAACACTAGTTGCAAAAAAACGATGGTACTTGCATCATATAGGAATGGGTTGTGTTTTCCTTGTCCTTTTTAAGTCAGCTCACTAGGTATACTCTATTGATTGTGGTACATATTATTTTGTTTCAGGATACTTCCATGTATAAATCTATTTAGGATTCCACCGCATGATAACATGGATAATCAGTGGGGCGACGATATCGGTACAAATATTTTTACTAGAGACAACACCTCTGGGTGGTGTGCTAGTTGTATGACCACCTCTGCTGGAGCACATGGTACTCATAGTACTAAGGTATGAGATGAACGGGATGAGCGAACTTCATGAGTTTCACCGACATAGACCCCTTAGGTTCTGAGGAGATCCCCACTCTGGGGTGGATGAGGACTGGCTTGAGGTGGTGACTGAGTTTTCTATCCAGTTAGGACACCATTATATAAGATGTTGGTCCTAGCGGTGAGCCTTCTATGGGGATCAACAGGGCGATGGTGAGGTTTAGATTACCTGGTTCTTCGACGAGGTGACTCTTCCATGGACAGAGTTTGAGAACCTTTATCAAATAGGGGCATCTCATCATAAAATATAAGGTCTATACATACCCAAGAGATTTTACAACTTTGCCAGGGTGACATGTCAGTAGCTGAGTATTCATCGAGGCATACCGACCTTTCCATGTACTCAATGAATACGATAAGAATAATTCTTCAGGTCTTGGACCTCTGAGCATGGTGTGTTTAGGGTCATCCGAGCTAGAATTATCCATCTATTAATTTCTACTTATTATAGGGTTCTAGAGTGAACCTTTGTAGTTGAAATTCCTTTGGTTGAGCAGATACAGCTAGTGGATGTCAACAGTGGGAAAGTAGGATCAGAGACCTCAGTAGCTAGAATCTGATGTCAGTGTTAGAGACTTGGATGTGCGAGACATTCCAAGAGGAGGTCCCATAATAGGGTATCTATAGCTCGGGTATCATAAGGTGAGTCTAGTTGGCCTAGAGAGAGGAAATTATTTTCCTGAGATTGCATAGGACATATCATTAGAGTTTTTCCATCCCGTTGTGATACTGATAGGGAAATGGTGGATGAGCCACCGAGGCATAGATAATGACATGAAAAAATGTATATGTAGGGTTTCATACATGATAGAGGAGTTGGGAGATCATCAGGAGGTGGTATACATTTCTATATGATAGCATCACCACCCCCATGAGGTCCACACCAGGCTCAAGGAGCTGGAGGACATGGGGAGGGGCAGCTACATTTGGTCAAGGCATATGAAACAAGAGCTCCATGAATTATTTTAGGTATGTTTTATTTCTACTATTAGTTTCTTTAATAATAGAAAATGTTTTAATCATTATTCCCTATCATAGATCTTGTTCGACGCCTAGATTTTCCGGTTAAACCATTGACTTGACCCTTACGTTAGAAGATACCTATGGGAGGAGACTTGATAATCACACTAATTCCAATAGTGTGATCTGAACCATGAGGTGGTAGTTTTTTTTTTGAACCTCTTGATGGCAGCATCGAGGTCATACAAAACCATTATTGATATGTATTGGTTATCAACATTCCATTATTAGATTGACTGTTTTAGGAAAAAGGGTGAGGTATGTTCACAGTGATGGAATGGGGTTTTCCTTGGACAGTGGAAAAAAGGAAAACCAAGAAGCATGGGATAGACTCATGCATAGGAGGATGAATTCGATGACTCTTGAGTTGGCTAGTCATACCCTCAGGGCAGTGGATATTATGAGTTTTTAGTTCCTCGCAGTAGTGGCGATGTACGAGGACGTCTTTCTAATAGATGTTTCTAGGTTTACCTCCCCATAAGAAGGTAGACTTATACATTGTTCTACAACCTGATATGGCACTGACATTATCATGAGTATATCAGATGGATTTTGTAGAGCGTCGCAACCTGAGGGTGGAATTGGAGGACTTGGAGAGGAAGGGCTTAGTAAGACCCAATGTTCAAGGTTATGTGTAGATTACTAAAACATTAACCAAGTGACCATGGAGAATTAGTATCCACTACCAAAGGGTTGATGAAAAATTTGATCAGTTGAAATGGGAATACTTTTGTGTGGATAGAAGTGTTCCTACATGCTTTTTAGAAGTTATGATAGAGTTTTCAAAGTGCCATGATCTTGAGTTTTCCAATGGAGGAAGTCGAGTACGTAGTGTTATGTGATGTATTAGGGACCAGACTTGGTTGTGTCCTGATGAAGTGGAAAGTGGGGTTTGCCTATGGTTTATTTCAGTTGAGACCACAAGAGCAGAACTACATTATCCATGATCTTGAGTTGGCAACAGTAGTCTTTGCATTGAATATGTGGCAACACTACCTGATAGGTAGACAATTTATTGTCTACTCAGACCACAAGATTCTAATGTATGTATTCTATTAGAAGAACCAGGTATTGAGATAGAGTTGATTCCTAGATCTCATATAGGACTATGACTTAGAGTTGTTCTATACTCCTGAGAAGAGGAATGTGGAAGTATATGCTCTCAGCAGGAGATCCAATTCATAGTAGCTGAATCAGGAAACAAAGTAGTTGGCTTCATTACAGTTATCCTTTGTGGATAGAGATGATTCAGCTTACCTCCAGTTGGTGGTTGTTACCCCTCTACAAATATAGTGACTTAGGGAGGAATGAATCAATGATACCGATGGCGAGACTTTATGTTCTCCGTTGTCCATAGGGAATGCCCCTGAAGAATATTCGAAATGTGGAGAGCTCGTCATTCCTTTCAGGGGACGCAAAGTAGTAGTAGTGGGATCCTAGAGTGGTGAGATGCATCGAGATATACATGTGGGTGTTAAGGCAGACATTGAGGATGAAATAATAGGTTGAATTTGGGATTACTTGTTGATATAAAAGTTGATCTCTTGTTTGAATCAGTTTTGTGGTTTTCCAACTCACCCTATCATACCACTGTACTTAGAAGGGGTTTCTCTTTTCTACCTTGGGTTTCTAGTAAGGGAGTGAGAAAGGATATCATAAAACCTTGTGATAGGTTTTCCACATACGTCTAGGGGACATGATACCATATAGGTGATAGTGGACCAAATCACCAAGTCAGCCACTTCTTAGCTTTTCAGAAGCAGAGTTCAGTAGAGAGCTTGAGATGCATCTACGTATAGGATATGGCTTGACTCCATGGAATTCCATAGACAATGGTTTCTAATCAGGATTCTCTCTTGCATCCTGGTTATGGAAATTGAGTATTGAAGGGATAGAACCCTCCATGGGAAGTTGATTACTTTAGTGTGTGCTCTGTGGAAACACGAGAATCTATAGAAGAGCGCATGAGAGTGGAAGGCTCAAGTTCGTTCTTGTACCCTCATTGATTTGGGTATCCCTTGGTTTGGATTTCAGGGATCTAAATCCTTAAGGTGGGGAGAATGTAATGACTCGGATTTTCATGGTTTTATTTTTAGAAAATTTATAGGAAACTTTTGAGAGCAAGTGCTAATATGGAATGTGATTCTGGGTCTCAGTGTGCCCGGAATGGTTTGACAAAAAATGTTATGTTTTTAATAGAGTGCATGAGTGGTTTTCCTTAAAAAAGGAATAACTCTTAAATGGTTGCTCAGATCAGAAATATAAGGGAACTGTTGAATTCAGGATGGATGGCATAACCTACGCGTGACATAACGTTAGTCGGCACGGGTATCTAGTGAGAAAATACGAAAAGGAAGTAGCCATAAATAAAATAATTAAATAAAATTATTTTATTTTCTAATGTTAATAACTCATGAACGGTGAATTGGATTGGAAATTTGAGACAACCATTGAGTTTTTAATGTGGCATTTTCCTTAGGCGGGGCTTAACATCGACCGGTGCGGGTTGACAATAAAAGTTAATTTTGGGATATTTTAAAGAAGAATAAAAGAAAATTAAAGAAGTTTATTTTATTTTATTAATGTTTTGCAGCATGGAAATGCAATGATGTAGGGATGGGGTAGCCCGTTCTCTTTCATGAATGAAATAGTGTGGAGACACTGCAATGACGACGTCGAAACGCATTTTCTTTATTTAATGTCTTGATAGGTATACAAGATTAGATGGACAATCCTGGAGAATTTACCTAGAATCTCTGGAGAAAAGTGTTGGCAAATAGTTGAAGATCGACCACCTTAGGATCCAACGAATCAAGGATCGAGATTCAAGGATCGACAAATGACGACGATGAAATAACTCTTTGTCAATGATCGAACCTAATCCCGGTAGGAGGCTTATTTTTCTTCACGATTCCTTTCCCCGTTGTTGATTTCAATGACGAAGGAAGACCAAGCGATGAACAAGTTGATATGCGGTTCAATTGTTCTTGAGGGATGGATACATTACAGGATTAAATGAGATTAGATCTTTGTGATTTTATTCTCATTCTTCGTGACCCTACTAACAAGGAAGAACTAAGGCTTGAATGAACAAAGTCCCGGATCATCCTATGGGTTTCCTTGAGCCTCTATTTTTCCCCATTCTTTACGTTCTTTGTGATCTTGAGAGAAAATAGTTGTTGTGACTTGTACTTGCGGTGTAACAACCCAAAACCAAGAACCTCACACCACAACGACCCCACGGAGGTTCGACGGTAGGCACAGTATGAGATGAGGGCACCGACAAGATGAGGCCGATGATAGAGGTGACACTGGACCGACGACATGTTCGGGCCAGGAGAAACGGCCTCCAGCAGGGCAGCTAGTAGAAGCGGTGATCCGCGGTCTAGGCGGGACTACGGTAATGGGTGGAAGCCATAGAAGGAGGTCCTGACTATGGTTGGGATGCGGAATTGGGCCACATTTGAAAAACCAGGCGATGGAGGAGCCCGCCGCTAGGTCGGGATGCGGCCAATGGAGCAAGCCAGTGCACTGCATGCGGTCCATACCGGTAAAGCCGGGCAGCTTTAGGAGCCCAGAGGGTCGGACCCATGGACCAACGGGTGGGGTCTAGAGGGCCCAATGGGCCAGGCCAGTTCTGGCTGACCCGGACCGGGTCGGGTCAGGTCGGACAGATTGGGTCAGTTTGGGTCGGCCAGACCAGGCTGGGTCGGGTTGGGTCGGGTCACTGGCCCGGGCTGGGTCGTACAAGACACAAACCCAACCAGTCCCCTTTTTATTAAAATGACCATAACTCTCAAACCATGTGTCCGTTTGACGAGCACTTTGCAGTGTTGAGACCCTTGCAATGAGGAAATAATTTTAAGATAATATAGGTGAGTTTCCGTGGAATTTGGCATACGACCTTTTGGCTCGAGGAGGAGTTTCTCCCAGAACGAGCGTGCTATGTATGGAATCATACAGCTGGCTGTGACCTAGAAGCTATGTGTCAACCTAGATTGTGTGTCTTACCTCGAATATGCGTCTTATCTAGACTTTGCATCTTATAAAGACTGATTCAGTACTCCCATGCCCCACTATGGTGCGAGTCCTACAGTCTTTGACGATACTTCATGTGTTACCTACACTCAATGTGTTACCTACACTTCGTGTCTTACCAACACTATATTTGTTAGCTACACTCAATTTGTTTCCTAAACTCTGTGTGTTACCTAAAATCTATGTGTTACGGACACACTGTGTGTGGCCTACACTCTATGTGTTACTACTTGATAGTAATGTGGATTCTTATGACAATTCTGTTTATGTACCATAGACCTATACTTGGTGTGAGATGACTCTAGTGACTCTAATGGATGTGATATCAAGACTCTGTGTCTTAGAGAGACTAGATGTCTCTGGGAAACTTCATGATGTATCGAGAACATGTGTTCTCTTGGATACTTTTGGTAGACCTGTTCTATGTGCTTACTTTCATATATCTTGAGGAGTGAAATATCCCAGAATCAAGCATGATACGAGCAGAACCATATGGCTGGTAGTGGATGAGACCTCGAGTCCTATAATCCTTTACGAGTATACCGATATGTTCTTGTCATATGTGTTGTTGACATATACCTATATTGATTTGAATTTTTCGTCTTAGTGGTGTTTTCATTGTGGTCTTCTGCTTTGTGTTTTGGGGTTCCCTACTGAGTATTGTATTACTCACCCCTGCATGAGATTTTCCCACATGTGTTGTGTGTTTTTTATATGGTCAACGTTTTGATGAAGTCCTTGGTCGACCGGGGCTAGGTGGTGCTTAGAGTGACCCGATAGATGAGGTTTTCTTCTACATCTCTAGATAGTTGTTTCTACACCTACCCTATATATAGGGTTTTTTTGTGGAGGAGTTACAGAGACTTGTACTTGTACTTTTTTTATGTTCGACTTGTATTTCGGCCACGTTTACGTTTAGTTTTCTACCATCGTACCTTGTTTTTGTTTACTTAGTGTTTTCACTTTCCATCATATGTGTCTTATAGTTTTTTGTACGTGTATAAGTACTTATAAAAACTCCCATTTGTTTGGTATATGTCTACTCGGTGCTAGTCACCATCCCCTGGCCTATGAGAGGCGGGCATGGGGTAGTCATGGCATGGGCCCCGGGGGACGGGTCGTGAAAGATCAAACATATTCATATTATTCTTATACTTTCTAAAAATGACCATTAATTTATTTTTAACATATAAGAATAGACCACACTTCAATCCGATGCATTGCGACTAGTATCACTCAAAGTTTGTCTTTTTATTTAAAATTGACATTAATTTTAGAAAAAAGAACAAGTGACATACTAAAAACCAAGAAAACAAATTCACATTACTTTGATACTTTAGGGTAAGGATACATAATTCATTTTTGATGTTAAGGAATCAACCCCACCTAAATCTGATGCATGGTGTGATCAGTATGAATCTATGTGTTTACTTTTATTTAAAATTGACTTCAATTTTAGTCAAAATGAAAAGTGACGTACTAAAGACCGAGAAAACACATTCATATTGTTTTGATACTTTAGTAAAATGATCCATAAGTTATTTTTGATGTATAGGAATCATCTTCACCTCAATCTGACGAACACTATAACCGGTATAACTCAATGTATCTGTTATCGGTTTAAAATTAACATTTTAGTTCAAAATGTGTGTCATTAACTAAAAACCAAGAAAACATGATTCAATTTTTATGATAATTTAGGAAAACATTTAATAAGTCATTTGTGACATGTAGGATATAGTCTCACATCAAACCAACACATGATGTGATTAGTATGACTCAAAGTGTGTGTTCTAGTTTGAAATGACATTTCAGTAAAAAAGAAAAGTGACATACTCAAAACTAATAAAACAAATTCATATTGTTTTTATAATTTTTGAAAAATTATATACAAATAATTTATGATGTGTAGGAATCATCCTAACCTCAATTTGATACATGGTGTGACTAATATGACTCCAAGGAATCTTTTTTATATAAAATTGACATTAATTTTGATAAAAAGAACAAGTGATATAATGAAAACCAATAAAACACGTTTCTATTGATTTGATACTTTAGGAAAAGGATTCATAAGTCCTTTTTGATATATAAAAATCAACCAAAACTCAATAATACGCACGGTATGAATGGTATAACTCCAAGTGTGTATTTTTTATTTAAAATTGGAATTAAATTTAGTAAAAAGAACAAGTGACATACTAAAAAATAAGATAATAAATTTTGATTATTTTATACTTTAGGAAAATGATCCGTAATTCATTTTTATAATTTTCAAATCAACCACACCTCAATCTAATGTATGGTGTATCCGGCATGACTCCATGTTTTTCTTTTTATTTAAAATTGACATTAATTTTAGTAAAAATAACAAGTGACATAATATAAAACATGAAAACACATTTATACTGTTTTTATAATTTGATAAAATGATCCATAAGTTATTTATGATGTGTAGGAATCAAACTCACCTAAATTTGATACACGGTGTGACCAGTATAACTTAAAATATCTATTATCAGTTTAAAATTGACATTTTAGTTCAAAATATGTGTCACTCACTGAAAAGAAAGAAAATCCATTTTGATTATCTTGATAATTTTGTAAAATGATTCATAATTCATTTGTGATGTGTAGTAATAAGTCTCATGTCAAATCGATACATGATGTGACCAGTATACTCAAAGTGCATGTTTCTTATTTGAAATGACATTTTAATAAGAAACACAAGTTACATACTCAAAACCTAGAAAACACATTTAGATTGTTTTAATACTTTTGTAAAATTATTCATAAGTAATTTTTGACATATAGAAATTAGAAACACCTCAATACGATACACAATATGACTGGTATAACTCAAAGTGTGTCTTTTTATTTAAAACTAACATAAAATTTAGTAAAAAGAACATGTGGCATACGGAAAATTGAGAAAACAAATTTATATTGTTTTGATACTTTTTGAAAATGATCCATAAGTCATTTGTAATGTGTAATAATCACGCAAACCTTAATATGAAAAATTGTGTTACCTGTATAACTCTAAGTGTATATTTTTATTTAAAATTTACATTTTATTAATGCATAATTTCATATTTATGTTTAATTTATTTCATTGCAGTATTAATAACAAAAATATTTTTTCTTATACAGGTGGATTCTTTTTCTCAGTTTGGGGTGGATTGTTAGAAAACTGATACCATGGTTGGGATTTTTTGATAGGGGGTTGCAGGTTCCAAAGATGATAAACAATTAATGTTTTTAAACGTTTGTAGATAGTAATTATAAATGTAAGTATACAAAACATTGTTTGAAAAATACATATTAGAATTTTTTATTTTTGGTGTAAATTTTATTTCAATTAAATTATATATTTGCATGAAAGTGTATTTTCATATGGGTTACAGGTTTATGAGTAGCTGTGTACTGTTATTCAAACAACACATAGCAATAGGTTGGCTTTAATCAGTGCTAATAAAAGAACTAATAAAGGGTGGCCATTATCAGAGCTAAACTACCACCAATAAAGAAGGGCCTTTACCAGTGTTTTTTTAGTGCTGATAAAGATACCCCTTTATCAGCACTTTTTTAGGACTGATATGGGGAACCCCCCTTTAATAGCACCGAAGAAAAATAATGGTTTTTAGCACTGTTAAATCACTTTTTGTGTGTTGTTAAAGGGATGAACTGTAGTAGTGATATTTCATTATATTAAGTGATACTCTTTATTAGTTCTAAAAAACTCACAAAAGGAAGTCTTTATCAATTTTTTTACATTGATAAATATCACCCTTTATCAACATCAAAATGCTTGTTTTTAGCACTGATAAAAGGTAAAATTCATAAAAAAAATTATATATTATAAAAAATAATATTTTAATACATGAATATATTTATGTTAATATATATATAATAATTTATTAAATATGATTTATATGACACTAAATATGTTTTTAAAATTAATATATAGTATATTTAGTGAAAAAGGGTTTATAAAATAATAATAATTAATATTAATTAATTATATACTAATTTATATTGAGTAATATAAACTTAACAACAATTTTATGATAGTAAAAATTAATAAATTTATTAAAATCTTATGAAAAGTTAAAAAATGGTATGAGTTTCAAATGACTGTAACTTTTGATTCATGCATCCTTTTAGGCTCCATAATATTTCAAATCAAAACTTGTGAAGAGATTTACAATGTTTAGACCTAGGTAAATTCAAGTCCCTATTTTTTTTATCCAAAAAGGCCAAGAAGGCCATTGAAATTTTGTTTTTAGACAAGATGCCAAAAGTTTTAAACATTTGATGAAATTTCAGCTTTGTTAAAAAGACACTTCTTTTCTTTTTTGGATGGAGACTGAATTTATTCCTCGTGTGTACACTCATATTGATATTATGGTGTTGAAATTTTAATATTTTTCAAATTTTAATGTTATTTATAATTATATATATACACATATATACATATTTTTATATATTTACATATATAAATTTAATTTTATAAATAAAAAATATATTTTTAAATACATAAACCCAATGAAAATAAAAAATTATCATCCATTTTATTGAAAATAAAAAATTTATAATTTTATTTACCATATAAAATGAATTGATATGTATATACCTATATAAATTTATAAATGTTTATATATAAATGAGTGAGAATTAATAAATAAATACACACACACACATAAATATAAATATGTCAATGTATGACAGGTAAAACCTGATGGGATAATAGTAATGGTACTTGTTGAAATTGTGGTGGTTAGGGGGTGGTATCGAGCATGTGTAGGGTCCCATATGGGGTGAGTCAACTGGTATTTTCCATTATTTTTTAAAAATATTTTTAATATCCTATTAAGAAAACAATATGAAATTCTTTTATCAGCACAAGAAACCTAGAGTCAATAAAAGAAATATGCTTTTACAGATGCTTAGAGTATTGGAATTTTTTAGTGCAGATAAATCATTATACTTGTGATCATAAAAGGATGATCCATATTAGTGGAAATAGATGTCAAGATAAACATACACCACTATAGAATATGATTTTATCTATGTTAGAAATGTTATAAAAGTGGATACCCTAGACCCAACTTGAGCACTAATTTTTTTATTATCATATCATGTATAAAGTAAGTTATGAATGATGTATTCTTACCACAATAGTGTTGATACTTTTGCATCCACTATTTATATGTCAATGTCTATATATTGTTTGTCATATCAATAGGTTATATTAGTCCCAACTATAATGCAACGTCCCAACCCGGATGCCACTAAAATGGTGCCCCGAGCTGGTTCACCACATGACATCAGGCCCATATCCTTGTATGCCAGAGGTTGATGACTAACACTGAGGGTCTAAGGTAGTAATGTGAGGAGACTATATATACATATTAGAGTTCACAATAACAATATAAATATCCAAGCATCAACCACATCAAAATACACTGAAATAAAAAATAAATATATCATGCTATAATATAAATTGAAATGAAATAAAGGCCCAGACATCCATATAATCCATAAAAATAGCCACCCACTAGTCCGGTTACATAACATTCCATAATAAAATAAAATAAAAAAAGGGGACCTATTGTATCTCCAAGCCGAACCTCATCCAGTCTCATAATACCAATTGAACTATCCTACCCGATCATGAAAAACTCAATACGAGCCTCATACCAAATCAATTCCTATAATAAATGTTTACATTAAGTGTTTTTTTAATTATTTTGATAAATTTCAATACCATTTATTTAATTTTTTAATTAAAATTAAATTAAATCTTATTTTATTTAGATGTATTTATTTGAAGTTAGAAGGAGATTAATTTTTAGTAATTTTATTTTGGAATTAATGTTTAACTAAATATTATTTTATTATATTATTTGTATTATGGAATTGCTGTTTAACAATTTTTTAGTGGATATTTTGTAAAACATTAGGGTAACCGCACAAGCCCATGGGCCAGCCCATCAACCAATCTTTGGGGACCAATGTGCCAACCATGTAGGAGGTCCGACCTAAGGGACTTGCATAATGAAAAGAGATCAGGTGGGCCGTTTATAGGCCCGAGCATAGTGGATTCATAGTTCTCTCACAAGTGCAAGCCTGCAGGAGTGTCGGTGGGCCAGTGTAGTTGTGATGTGACCCGTTGTGGGGTGCAATGTGGTGTAACAGGTATAGACCCCCAACAGCTATCTCAAAGCAATAGTGGAATGTGTTAATTGATAAACCAGAGGCCAACCCTTAAGATAAACCAATATTGTACTTATGAAGTGAAAAGAACATACTACACTTTAAATATTACGCATACAAGTGTAGCCATCCGATATAAGAAAAAACAATAGTATAATCATCATGGGACTTTATCTTCATCCTCTAGATGCTCGACAATTTTCTATACACCTCAGATAACTACTAATCCTTCAATGGTCAAACCAAGATCTCCACATGAGATCTAATATCAATTTTTTGAAGTAATGAAGGATATGATAACATGCATTCAACTTAGTTTTTCATGCATGTTATTATTTTGAGGATTATTCTTTGGCTAAATGAAAACATATTTGCAGGAGAGAATTTATCCATTCAATAACAATGGATGAATTTGAGCATGAAAATAATGAGAATCACACAACTCATATCTCTTATACAACTCCTCCATTCAAATTATTAGGAATGCTATGGGGTGATATTCCTTGGTTTGATGGTAGCTCCTTCTCTTAGCAGCAAAAGTACTACCATATCTCTTAAAATGGTATCTCCTAATAACAGTAGCTCTGCTAACATAACGTGGGACAATTATTCTTTCATAGCAGCCCATCCCTCATAGTGTGAACTACTAGCTTCAACGGTTGTATCGTCTAATCATCCGGATGGTAACATGATCTTTCATAGTAGTACCACTAGGTACTATTACCCGATGGTATCTTTCTCGAATGGTTGTACCGTTCACTGAATAACATGGTAGAACGATTCATGTCCTCATGGTAGCACTACTATACATCATCATAGTGTCATCTCATTCTCTAGTAGTAGCACTTGCTCTTCATAGTAGCGGTAGCACCGATCTTCATGGTAGTAGTGTACTCCTTCATAATAGATCACCGAATGTTATATCATGCCGAATAGTAGATCATACCATATAGTAGATCTTCACTAATGGTATATTATCACAATAGTATCACGTGATAGTAATGATCTCTTGTTAGATACATGTATTTTTAATCTACCATTAGTTTAATATATATATTTTTTGAAATTATAATTGGTATATTATTTTAATTACTAGAATTGAAATATAATTTTTAATTAATATTTTAATGATTATATTTTGAAAAAATTTAATTACATGTTGTTTAAAATAATTTTATGGAAAAAAATTCCTAACACATATAACACATAAAGTATGTTGTATGATACTATGTTTTCTATGATTTTTTACATTCCAATATAGTGCACATTTATTCCTTTTATTTTAATTATTTTATTATTATGGAATATATTTGTTTTATCTAATAATTATGCTAGAATCTTTCTGATATTATTCCATGTAGGAATAATGGAGCACATACTCTCTAAGTATAAGCACATTAATTAAGATTAAGGTAATAAATATATTTTACAAGTTTATTATTTTTATAATGCATCCTTATGGGATTATCCAAAGGTATGCTCTAAGATATTTTGAGTTAATAAAATGATTATATGTTGAAATATCAAATCAATAGGCTAATAAAATAATCTTGACAAAGATTATTACTGTAACATTGATTGTGACATTTAAGAGAATCACAATGATAATAAAATACAGCGTTCATACGATCTTTGTGAAGTACAGCTTTTGGAATACGACTACTACTCTGTTACCTCAATCATGAAGGAATTCATCATTTTACTCATCCAATACTAAAGTTATCAAAGATATTGAGTGGAATTTAATTTCAATATCATCTACTCTACTGCTCTTTTAAATTATTATTATTTTCACTATTGTATTTCTTCCAACCCTCTGTTTTCACTCTAGAGTTTGGTTTATGCTTTTAGCATCCAAAAGTTGTCATATAGTTCTATTAATCCCATCTAAAAGAAAGTTCAGGGTATTCCTCCCAAACAAAAGGAAGGTAGGTTGCGACTCCTTTAAAAGTTAGGGGATATACTACCAAGTGAGGAAAAGGTATGTTTTTATGTAATAGGGTTATCACTCCCTAAAAAAAGTAAGGATCTTGTAAATACCAATCTCCTCAACAATTATGGGAGATTGATGTGTGGACTAAGATCTTGGTGATCTGAACCACCACAAAAACATCACATGTTATTTGTTTTTATTTCTGATACACATTTAACACAGTTTAATTACTATAATAATCTTATTCAATTGAATAGTTTTAAAAGGACTATTCACACCCTCTATTTAATACTGCCATATAACGGGACTTAACAATTGTTATCAGAGGGTTGTTTCTTTTAAGGAATGTTTTTAAACATTTCATTTTCTATTTTGAACTAACCATTATTCTAAATTTAATAATTTAAGGAAAAGATCCATTACTTTGTTATGGAATGTCAGGAATTCAAGATGTTAAATCCCATTAGACCACCACACTTCAATGGAAGTGACTATATTTACTGGAAGAATCAAATGGAGGTATTTATTAAAAATATAGCTCTGGTGTAATTACCCAAACTCAGAAACCCAGAGCTGGTGCATTACTTTATTACATTGGTATAGAGACAAGATTTAAATCCCAACGGACGGAATAGTTTAGTAGTTTTGGAAAACTAGATTACATACATGACACCCATATTACATTTGGAAATATAAAATAAAAATGATACATAAGAAAATGGAATGAAATACATACTTTAAATATTATTCAAATATTTCTTCTCCATAACCTGGGGAAAAGAAACATAATAAGGGTGATCTCAAATGCTATATATGGGTAAGTAAATTGGAAGCAATAAATAATTGATGGGAGTAAGTTAACATGGAAAGGTAAATAACTAATAACAAATGCTATTAAAATAACTAGATAAGGAAAAATCAATATGGAAATGTAATAAATTAAAACACATTCCATTTAATCAATGAGATAAGAATGAAATGAACCCATAGATATGTCGACACAAAATATCATGGACAAAAATGACATGTGAAATGAAGGCAATGCTTTAATATTGGACGTCATGTATTTGGAACATGAACCAATATAACGTCAAGATCTATTCTCAAGACAATTTAAACTATTTTGATTTGGAAAATTGATTCATCCCATGATATTACCGATGAATTGAGTGGCTATCTATAACTGGACCCTAGTTGTATCTTCTAGCCCAAAGCATTTCTCATATATCAAATATTATATTTAATTATTAAATAGTGTGCCTTATCACAAAATATCTGTATTGAATAAGGGATACCTACTTATCAATAATTTCCCCCAATTGAGGATAAGTAAATATAAGGGTTTTTGATGTTGATGAATGGAAATTACATTGAAATATCATTAAAACATTCTTGAGTAAACTAATCATTAAACATTCCAAAGTGTCCAATACAACATTGAAAATTTCGAATCATAATACACATGAAGGAATAAAATTAAATGAAACTTATAATATCATTAAAATAATAATATTCATGATATAATATGTCAAAGGTAAGTATATAAACCATATAAAGGTGATTTGGTTCATAATAACAAATAAGTTTCAATGGAATATAAATTGAGACAAAATCCCTTACATTGAGTTAGACTTATCCCACGTGTCTTTATACTCCTAAATAATAAACTTATGTCAATTATTTACTTTCTTGATAAAAATTTTCAAGTTTTTTATTAAGTTTACTTCACTTATTACAATTTTGTAACCAACTACTTAAACAACTAAGTTTACAATAGGTGTTTTGACTATATTCAGTTTACATGTCAAAAACGACTTTGATAAATCGACTATGGTCAAAGGGGTCATTATATAAAAATATATAGAATAATAATAATTACATAATTAACATATTTATACGTAAATTATACTTTTAAAACCAATCATTAAATATGATTATAAAAATTAATCAACGTTACAATCATGGAGACGGTAGGTCGTACGTACGCAAGATTAACGTTCTCATTTTTCAATAATTGGTATGGAAAGAAGTTAAGTAACAATATATATTTATAGAATGATAATTATATAATAAATACCATTTTATTTATTAATATATACTTATACATAGTATTCTTGTTATGTAAAAGGAATCACATCCTGTTAAGGATGCGGTAGTCCACACTTCCATGACTAACGTTATCACCTTTTAGTGTGTGAAAAGGGTAATAAATAAAATGATATATTATATTTAAATAATTGTAATTATTTTATGAATATAATATATATTTAATTTATTTTACATTTTTTTAATTAAAACAATCCTTTATATGTTTCATTTATAGTGTGAATGAATAACATCAATTTGAGGAGGCAATAGTCGACACTTTCACAAACAATGTTATCGTATTTATAAAAAATGGAAAGTATAAGGGTATTTGTTATAAAAGAATTAAAAATTAATAAATATGAAATTAATATCAAATAAAAAATATATAAATAGAGTTTCCATTATAATTCCCAACCATTAAAGGTGGTAAAGTAAAATGAACTATCATTGTTTCGTGAGGCGGTAGTTCGTTGTACACATAAATTGTATATCTGTTACCCATTAGATGGAAGTGTGCATGAGTGTAGGTATAAAAATTAGATTAAAAAAATCCTAGTATATTTAGGATAATATTTTTTTATATAATAATGTAATAATAATATTTTACAGGATGGATAATGGAAATAAAACTAAATAGCTTAAATAAAGATGTTACCTCTTTTTTGGGTAACTTCTTTAGGTTTGTACCAAAAGGATACATTGGATGCATTTATACCAAAGGAGAGGATTATAGTATAAAGAGATTTATTTTTAGGAGCTTTTTTTAGATATTATATGATCCAAAGTGGCTTTAGAGGGGTGAGGAAGTGGGAGGAGCAGAGACCTTTTTATAGTAAAGGTGGAGTGGCGCTCTTGTAAAATTTGGAAAAAGAATTGCACCCACATTTTTACCATTGAAAGTGGATAAAATCATGGTAAATATTGAATAGAATTGATTATAGGGTCTAAATATATCCATAAAATGGATTTTTTACAAGTTTCTAGGTCATTTGAGCCATTAAGATTAAGGTTTAGTTCCTTTGTAAATTTCATTTCACCTTAATTGTTGTAATTAATTTTAATTACTTTCACTAATATTTTTGGTCAAAAAATAATTTTACCTTATTATAAATTATAAATAATTCTTATTACAAATATTTAATCCATTTTTCTAAATTATAATCACATAAGTGGCTGATATTTAATTTAAAATTAATTCCGCAGACAGGATGACAATGCGGGTTTTTAAAGTCAAAACGTTCAAAAGTTTTCTATGTTCTTATACCCAATTTAAAATTGAAATGTATTATAAAAATGTAAATTGGTTAATTAAAAAAAATTAAATATAATTAAACTTTAAAACCAATTAAAAATATAACTTAACCCTATAAATAAATTAGATGAAAAAGTAGGTTTGAATTAAAATTTAGTATTTTTCACTATTCATTAAAAAGTAAAACATCATAGAAAAATACAAAAAATTCACCCTAACATAATTTTTATGTTTCTATTTAAAATATTAAGTTTATTTTTACATATTATATTTATAAAAGTTCCAAAAATTGGATTTAAAATGGGTTCTCCATTAAAAGGCGGTAAAAGTGCCTTAATAAAAATATAGTATTTTGTGCGTAAAATTGGGTTTGATATTATCTTATGTCTATCAAATCTATTGGATGAATATAAAAAATATTTCATTGAATATAATATATATATATATATATATATTTCATTAATATTACAAACTAATTGTAATTAATTTATTTTATTAGTATAAAATAGATTTGTGAGCATAAAAATATTTTTTTATAAGAAATATTTTCTTTATATTCAATTTGTTTTTCTATTAAATTCTAATAAATTTGTTACTAATGAATTCATTTTATATTTATGTAAAGAATATATTTTCATAAGTTGGATAATATTATTCATAACCACTAATTTAACATCTAGGTTAAGTCTTATTATATTAAATAATAATATTTTAAAAATATTTTGTTGTTCAGTTAAAACTCAGTCTTGCGTGTAATGAAAGCTATCAAACAAGGTAGTTCTTGCATGGAAGGAAATATAACTTAGTATTTGAATTAATTTCACACTATATCATATATTAATTTTATTTAAAATAGTAATTATTTTTTAAAGTCTCCGGATATTAAATTCTCGTACGTGCTTGGCATTGCGTGTTATACACACTATCAAATACAATGTTCTTACTTTATAATTTTGGGGTGTTACATTCTCCCCACCTTAATTAAACTTCATCCTAACAATTTAAACTTGAACTTTGTAATAAATGGATTGATTTTTTAAAATTCTATTATTGAAAAACCCACATCATAAATAGGGTTAATAAAACATTTTCTTAATAAGAGAGAAAAGAAATTACAATGGTCACATAATTGGGTTCCCTAGTAGGAGAACATAGGTTGGAAATGGAAACATAGATATGAAAGAAAAATATAACAATCATGTTTTTATGGAGATTTTTAGTGAATATGTTCAAATGAAAGTTGTTGACCACAAAACCATAAACTAGAAGTGTGAGTAAAGGCCCTTAATATCATCAAAAATGATGATAACAAGACAATTTTTTTCCTCGAAACCCTTTTCCCCTATAGTTGAAGAATTATTTCACTCTATAAGAATATAAGTAATTATACATTTCTATAAACATAGTCTTATCCTTTAGTTGTTCCTTTAACTATTTCTACTTTTCTTCTTATATAGTGAAGTAATACAACAATCTATAAAATCTTGTCCAAAGATCAACTTAAACCATTTCAAAAATGGTTAAATTTTCAAAAATATTATGATATAACCCTTTAGAAGGAAGTTCACTAGATTTCAAAAAATTAACATATAATTATCCTTTAATCTACATTACGCATCTCTTTAATCATCATACACCAAATATGTGAACTCCTTCATCGTGAATTTTATTAAAATATGGAAGTTACCTGAATTACCATAATGATTTATTAAAAACATTAATTATTCCTTATTTATTAAGTAAAACACATGTTATTGGATATATTACATATATACAGAATGGTTTTAAACTCCATATATGATAGCATAAATCATTACTCATTTCCAAGGTAATATGATATTATCTGATTTATGTTATCTAAACCAATAATTTCTTTATCCAAACATCATTTTATTAACATTAGGAACATATTAAGGGTTATATTTACCTCATCCATGTGTTTTCCAGAATGTTTTACTTTATAATTAATAACTTTTATTGGTACCATTCAACATGTGATCTACAATATTTTTTGAAATAGTACTATAGTATAATCCTTACATATTTCATAAATCATATGATGATAAAACCATCAATAAAATACTTTTACAACATATTTCAAAGATCTAGATACAAAAGCACATTAATCATTTCACTTCAGTTGTGTCAATAATATATGTTTGACCTTGATCTCTTAGCTTCTTCTGAGGTACATTCCCTTGATGCTTGGGGAATTTGTTTTCATAGTGTCCCATCTCCTTGGAATTGTGACACTCAATAGTATACTTTTTATTTTTCCCTTTTCATTCTTTGGCATGGTTACCCTTATCTCCGCACTTATAATAAACTCCCATTCCCTTCAAACATTTACCAAAGTGATTATTTCCATAGTTATCACATTGAGAAAATCCTTATTTCCATTCTTCTTTGACTCGTTCATTTTTTCATGATGCACAGATGGAGTCTTATTGTCTTGGTTTCCCTTGAATATATTGATTCTAGAAAATTCCATCTCTATCTTAATGGTGCATAAAACTATTTCATTGTATGATGAATTTTTTTTAGAGGCTAGTACCCTCAGAGATTTGGATTAATACCTTCAAAGAAATGATCAATCTTACATATGTGTTATGCAAGAAATATATATCATCTCTTTTTAACCTTGTAGAGGCATCTTAATACTCCATAACACTTTCTTCCTACTTTTTCATTAAACTAAGGAAATTTCTCTTCATCTCAATTTTTTGATCACGAGGGAAGTATTTATCAAATAATGTCTCCTTAAAAGTCCTCTATTACGTGAGTTTTATTTCTTCTTCCTCTCTAGCATTCTAGATCAAAGTCCATTATTGATCAGCATCACCTTGGATAAAACACAACACAAGTGTATCCTTTTCCTTTTCACCGCATCTTAATGCCATAAATATATTTTCCAAAGACTTAATCCACTGCTCATCTTCCATTAGATCCTTAGTCTCACTAAATTATGGGGGAATCTATAACATAATGCAATCCAACATAGTATATTCTCTCTATGGGATAGGTTTCTCTATTCAGGAAAGGTTAGTTGCCATAACCATAATATTTCTATAACATTATCAGTTCAAATAATAATTTTATTGGATTCCTTGGTAGGAAAATCTCTACATTTTCCATGAGTATTGATACCATTCTTCATTCCAGGAACTATTTCTTAAACAATGGAATATTATGGATTAGCTTATAAAATTATGAACATTTTATTATTCTAAACATGGTTTAACACTTAGTATAAATTGAAAAATTCATGTATAACTATTCTCATAATTATAAACAAGTTTTTATTTGGGAATATATTTACCTTTTAAATCCTTCATAATGGATTTTATATAAAATTACAATTATCCTAAGCATATCCCCTAGAAGTGTCACACTAGGTGTGCAATAAGGCTTGTTTTCATGTACCAGGTTATGCCGAGTCGGGCCCGACACACCTTGTCAGATTTGTCACATCTAGGTATATATGTGAGAGATCCACATCCAATTTTAGTATCCAGATAGGGATGTATTTCTTAGACTACCCACACAATATCTAGATTACCAAAATTTTAGTATGTCCTTCTATACGTATCCTCAAAGTATTTCTTAAGATTATGTTCTCTAATCTATGTTTTATAAATCTAGTTTCCAAGTTTGTTACTGAAATTTCTCTAATACTAACTGTAATTCTCTGACCCCATAAACTTGGAGCTAGTGTATTATTTTATTACATTGGCATAGATACAAGCTTAAAATCCCAAGGGACAAAAAAAATAGAAGTTTTAGAAAACCAGATTGCATACATGATACCCATACTACATTAGAAAATAGAAAATAAAACATGATAGGTTAGAAAATGAAATGAACTCCATACTTTAAAGATTATTCAATGATTTATTCTTTATAAATTGGAGAAAAAAACCATAATAAAGGCGAGATCAAATTCTTAGTAAGGGTAAGTAAAGTAGAATCAATAGTGAATAGATGAGAGTAAATGAACATGGTAAGGTATATAAATTATTACACATGCCATTCAAATAACTAGATAAGGAAAAATAAATATTGAAAGATAATAAATTGAAAAAAAAAATCATTTAATCAATGAACTAAGAATTAAATACATCCATAGATATACCGACACAAAATCTCATGGATAAAAAATGATAACTGAAATGAAGGAAATGATTTAATATTGGATACCATGTATCTGGAACATAAACAACTATACCATCAAGATATATTCTAAATATAGTTTAAATTATTATAATTTGGTCAATTGATTCATCTCATGAGACTACCGATGCATCGAGAGTCTATCTATAACCGGTCCCCACCCGTATCTGCCATTCTAAAGCATTCCTCATATATCGAATAATCAATTTAATTAATAAATAGTGTGCCTTATCACTAAATATATATATTGAATAAGGGATAATGAATTATCAATAATTTATCCCTATGCATGACAAGTAACTACAAGTGTTCTTGACTTTGATGAATAGAAATTACATTGAATGATCATTAAAACATTCTTGAGGAAAATAATCTCTAAACATTCCAAAGTATCCCATACCACTTTGAAACATTTGAATCACAATCCCCATGAAGTAATAACATTAAATTAAACTTATAATATCATGAAAATAATTATATTAATGATACAACATGTTAAAAGGTAGTATATACACCATATAAAAGTGATTTGGTTCATAATAACAAATAAGTCTCAATAGAATGTAAATTGATATGAAATCCATTACCTTGAGTCTGACTTGTCACGTGTGTGTTTATATTCATGAATAATAAAATTATGTTAATTATTTACTTTCTTGAGAACCTTTTCAAATTTATTATTAATTTTACTTCAATTATTATAATGTTTTAAACAACTACTTAAACAACAAAGATTACAAATGGTGTTTTGACCATATTCACTTTATGTGTCAAAAAAGACTTTGGTAGATCAATGATGGCCAAAGGGGTCATTATATAAACATATATAGAATAATAATTATGAAATAATTATCATATTTATGCATCAATTATAGTTTTAAAACCAATCATTAAATATTGTTATGAAAAATTAACCAATGTTATAATCATGGAGACAGTAGGTCGTACGTATGTATGGGTAACGTTCCCATTTTTTAGTGATCGTTTTGGAAAGAAGTTAAGAAACAATATATCTTTATATAATGTTAATTATATTATAAATTCAATTTTATTTAAATCACATATTCTTATACATAGTATTTTTGTGATGTAAAAGGAATCACATTGTGTCAAGGAGGTGGTAGTACACATGTCCACGAATGACGTTATCACTTTTTAGTGCGTCAAAAGGGTAATAAATAAAATGATGTATTATATTTTAAAAATAATAATTATTTAATGAATATCATATATATAATTTATGTTACATATTTTTAATTAAAACCATCCTTTATATGTTCCATGTATAGTGTGAACAAATCACATCGCTTTGAGGAGGCGATAGTCCACACTTCCACAAATGATGTTATCATATTTATCAAAAATGGAAAGTATAAGGGTATGTATTATAAAATAGTTAAATAAGAATAAATATGTAATAAATATTATATATAAAATATATAAACATAGTTTCTATCATAATTCCCAACCATTAAAGGTGGTAAAGTAAAATGAACAATCCTCATTTCGTGAGGCGGTAGTTTGTCATACACATAAACAGTATGTTCGTTACCCATTAGATGGAAGTTTGTGTGAGTGTAGGTTGAAACATTAGAAAAATCATTCTAGTATATTTATGACACTGTTTTTTATATAATCAAGGAATAATAAGAGTTTAGGGGGTGGATAATGGAAATAAAACTAAAGACCTTAAGGAAAGATGTTACCTCTTCTTTGGGTAACTCCTTTTGGTTTGCACCGAAGGGATTCCTTGGATGGATTTATGACCAATGGGAGTATTATAGGATTAGGGGAGGGATTTTGAGGAGATATTTGGGTATATATTGTTCGATAAAAAGTGTATTGATAGGTGTGAGGAAGTGGGATGATATGAGGCCTTTTTATAGTGGACGAGTGACAATTTTGTAAATCTTGGAAAAGAAATTACACCAACATTTTTACCATTAAATGTGTTTCCAAAATTTGTTCAAATTAAATAAAAATTAAGCATAGTTTAGAAATATTTTCATACAATGGATTTTGAATAAATATATAGGTCATTTGGGCCCTTAATATTAAGGTTTGGTCCTTTGTTAATCTTAATTTCACCATAATCATTATAATTAATTTTAATTACTTTCACTGATATTTTTGGTCAAAGACTAAGTTGAACTTATTAAAAATTATATATTATGATTATTAAAAATATAGAATCCATTTTTTCTAAATTCCAATCACATAAGTGGAATAAATTAATTTAAAAATAATCCCGCAGACGGGACGACAATGCTGGTTTTTAAAGTAAAAACATCCAAAAGATTGCTGAGTTTTTATACCCAATTTCAAATTGAATTTTATTCCAATGACCTAAAATAGATTAATTAATAAAAAAATAATCTAATTAAATTTAAAACCTATTATAAATATAACTTAACCCTATAAATAAATTATATTAAAAATTGGTTTTGAATTAAAACTCAATATTTATCACTATTCATTAAAAAATAAAACTTCACAGAAAAATATCAAAAAATAACTATAACCTAATTTTTATGTTTTTATTTCAAACATTAAGTTTTTATATATATAATATTTATAAAACTTCCAAAATTTTTATTTAAAATATGTTCTATATTAAAAGGTGGTAAAAGTGCCTTACTCAAAATATAGTATTTTATGCATAAAATTGGGTTTGATCTTATATTATGTCTATCGAATCTATTGGAGGAATATAAAAAATATTTTATTGAATATATAATATATATATTATATTTATATCACTCACTAATTTTAATTAATTTAATTTATTATTATAAAACAACTTTGTGAGCATAAAAATAGTTTTCTATAAAAACATTTCTTGTATATGCAATTGTTTATTATATTCATTTCTAATAAATTTTTAACTAATGAATTAATTTTAAATTTTTTCAAACCATATATTTTTATAAGTTAGCTAATACTATTCGTAATCACTAATTTAATGTCTAGGTTAAGTCTTATTATATTAAATAATAATATTTTAATAATATAATATTGTTCTGTTAAAACATGGTCTTGCATATGATGAAAGCTATCGAACAAGGTTGTTATTGAGTTTAAATAAATTTAACTTAGTTTTTTCATGAATTTTATGCTGTAGAATATATTAAATTTATTTAAAATAGTAATTATATTATAAATTCTTGGGATATTAAATTCCCTTACGCACTTGGTGTTTCATGTTATAAACGTTATCAAATACAATGTTCTTACTTTAGAATTTTGTAGCATTACATATTGATTATTGGGTTACTATTTTAAAACCTTATAAATTTCTTAATGTAAATTTAGAAACTCTAATAATCAATGATGCTAAAATATGTGTTTTAAACTCTAAAGATATGAATTATTTGTTCTGTTATTTAATTATAAATATTTATAGTCATATTTCATCATGTAAAACTATTACTGATATCTGGAGGACTTTAATAGTGACCCATTAAGGAACTGACAAGTTTCAGAGAAAAAAAATAGGTACTCATATAGCTAAATTTCAATAATTCAGAATGAATGATCAAGAGCGCAGAAATGAGATGTATAGAAGATTCAAAAAAAATTATAAACAACATGGTTGCACTTGGGGAGACCATGAGAATTGAAACTCTTATTGAAAGGTTACTTTGAGATCTACCCAAAATATGGCACTCAAAGTAGTTTTCTATTGAAGAGGGTAATTATTTAATTGATTATTTAATAGATGATTTAATATAATCACTTATTCAGTATGATCTAGAACTAAAGAATGATAATGGTGATGATCATGATAAAAGGGAAGATATAACATTTAAATCTAATGTAAATTTTATTGATAACTCCTTTGATTTTGTGTTACAACAATATGAGAAATATGAAATTAAAAATTTCACTAAAGGAGTCTACAAGTCCATGAAAGGAATGATAGTCTTTACGAATCATTCTAGAATATTTTATCAAAATGATGATAGAAATGGAAGCAAGAAAGGTAAATGTAGTAAATATGATGTTTTCAAATTAATATGTTATAATTGTAGGAAAAGGGGGAATATAAAGTCAAACTATCCAAAATCGAAACAAGAAAGAAAATACAAGTAATAAAATAATAAATTAAAATGATCACACCATGTAGGATAGACCTTTATAGAAGAGTCATACACTATTAGTGATGGTTTCGAGAGTTAGAAGGAATCATCCAATCTTTGTTTGATGACAAAAAAGAATGAGGAAACCATTGATTCTAATCATAGTCTTGGTTATGAGTATGATATTTAAAATGAATTTACATAATTAATTTAACAAAATAAAAAGTTTCAAAGTGACATTCTGAGAATGGATAAACTATATATATAATTTCAAAGAGCAAATAAGAAGGTTATAAAAGAGAAAAATGTTGCATATTCTGGACTAATTAATTTAAAATATGAGAATGTAAGAATGAAATATTTCATGTAAAAAAATTATGTTCAATACAAGAGATTTAAATTAGTTTTTAATTATTTGTAAAAAATTAAAATGGTATTTAAGAATCTTTAAAATGAAAATAAGATACTGAAAGATATAGGATCATGTTTTACTGTGAAAATATGTGATGACCAAGAAGTTTCTCAAAAAGGGAATGAAAATCTTAAAAGGGAAATAATCGAATTAAAAGAAACTATATCTGTTTTTATTCAAGGAAAAGTAAAATTAGATTATATGATGGATTTAAATAAAAATAATAAATAAAAATCTATCTTTGGATATAATAGACAGATTCTTAATATTTATAAAACTACCTTTGTTAAAGGAAATAGAGGAATTGTTTCAAATATTATATGCTTTAGATGTAATCTGAAATGTAATTATGAAAATAAATTTTATTTAAGATTTAATCAATCATTATTCCACACTAAGACTTTTATATCTAATAATATGTCCTCTAGATTACCCTATAATAAATATCTTAAATCTGTAAGGGTTCCTATGAGTTTTATTACTCGTCCAGTTGGACAAAAAATTACTTGTGTACCAAAATAATGATCTAATTAATCTATTTTATAGGAAACCTAACTAAAGAGTTATAAAGATACATGGTATATGGATATTGGGTTCTCTAAGTACATGATTGGTAACAACTCTAATTTTATATCTTTTAATTCCTATAACAGAGGTACTGTCACTTTTTGTAATGTCTCAGATCTGGGGGACACACAATGGGTGCCTCGAACCCGGTTGGTCACATGACCTCAATCGCATTTCCTCAAATGCTAGAGGTTCCTGACTAGCAGTGAGGGCCTAGGACTGATAGTGGGGAAACTATACCATCATTTGTCAAAGTATAGCGCAGCAAAATAATTATAAAGAAACCAAAGCGGAAGTAGTAAACAATATAAACCTGAAATGGACAATGGAACTGAAGTAAAAGATTACAAACAATCATATATATAATGATGCTACATGTCTCTAATCTAAGAAATCATCCAAAACAGGATACATTGCAATCTAATATAGTACATCACAAGGTACAAAGTACCGCAAACCAAAACCAAGATAGTGCAATAGGAACTCAGCACCATCGCAAGCCTAAGCTCGGTCCCATGCCCTCTTACTCCTCTACAACAATCATGTACCTGTGTAGGGACCCTTTCCCTTATCAATACCTGCTGTAATATAATCTATTTGGGCCCAAGAGATGACCCAAATAGGGTGTGACAAATAAATCCCAGTAGGCAACCACCAAAGGCCCGTGCCCAAATGTCAGTGAAAATGTGCAACAACAGTGTGCAATAATAAAATGCAGTAAACTAGGAAGTACTCAAAAGTAACCATTCCAACCAGTTATATATCCATTTTAATAATTATTGACCAATTCAATATAATTGAAATATGAGTTTTCCCGAGACTCAACCTCGGCCGACAATCTGTTATACAGTGCCATAATAGAAATCAGAAAAGGTTATCTAATAGGTAAAAGATAATAATAATAACACCAAGCATGTGCTTTAGCTTGGTAGGTACAACCTAATAAATCACCATAGTGAATATAAAAAGTAAACGTTGTCCTCAGACATAAAAATCCTTATCCTCAGGAAATCAGAATCAGAACCCCTAGGTGACTTCCCTTAAGCATAATGAATATTTCCCTCGGGCATACGAGATATTCCCCTCAAGCATGAAAGCTACTGCCCTCAGGAATATGAAATGTTTCCTTCATGCTAAAAAAAACTGTTCCTTCAATCTAAAAAAAAAATTCCCTCAATAATTCTCTAGGAAAACAAATAACCAGGCTAATCCCAATGCATAAGTAAGCAGTTAATACATTTCCTCTAATGAAAAATCAAAACATGCTATAAACACGACATACCCATGGGTATCCTGGACAAACGACTAAACATGGGAACCGCACCCTCGGGGTGGCCCTGGATCAAAGAATCAATCCCAAATAGAAGTTTTTACAAAATAAAAATATTACCTATGCAATTCTAGGTATCTAAACAGTCAAGGCCTCAGCCACACGACACCCCGAACATGGGAGTGTGGCACAATGGTACACAAAATCAACTCAATAATTGGAATCAAACACAAGACCACCTACCTCGATCTCCTCTGATCGATATACGTGAACGACGCCTCCTGAAATAACTGAGAACGACGTAGATCTGAGATAAAAATTTACCCGTTCAAACTAAAATAACTTCTCTTCAGGAAAGAATTGGAAGGAAATACTCAAGGAGAAGGAAGTCCTTACCCATGCAGTCCAAACAAGATTGTCAGTGGAAGAATTAGAATATTGGTGAGCATTCAAATTCTCCTCCAAACGTCGACCTCCTCTCCCGGTCTCTTAATGAGTTTTTTGCCTCCTCTACTGAATGAGGAGGCTACTAACTATTTTAAACAAAAAAACATAACTACCCGGCGTGTACTCTCAAGTACATGGCGTGTAATTTCTTTTTAACAATTCACTAGTGAAAACTCTCCACCACCTTACTGTTCATATGCCAACTGATTACACAGTGTGTATTACTAAGTACACGACATGGAGTATCCTTCTTACTATTCATCTAGAGGCTACTCTCCACCACCTTACTGTTCACCTGCTGACTGATTACACGGCGTGTAGTTAGTTTTTACACCCTGAATCACCAACAAGCCTACATGCCCTGTATTCTCATCCCACATGGCCAAAGTACACAACGTGTGGAAAAGTACACGGCGTGTACCCATAAATTTGGGATTTTCCACTATTTTCCTTATTTACTAAAAACACTAAAGGAAAAGGAAAAGAAGAAAATTGTACCTCAAGAATAAGAAACAGGTTCTTAAAAACTTCCCTCTTATATAAATTCATCCACAAATTGGCCTTCCAAGGGTGGTGAAGATAAAGATGAGAACAACTCTGGCCACTGAGCACGTACATCGGTCTCCTACTTCCAGGTTTCATCCTGCACTCAGCCATGCTGCAATAACACTCGTACGAGAGGAACTGACTGGCCTCATAGAACCTTCGTGATCCTATCAACAATACGAATTAGATGATCCTCAAAGGACGCATTGACCTAAAGTTCAATCTCCTCGGGCTGAAAAACCTGAGATGGGTTTGAGTGATAACGGAGCAAGAGAGATACGTGGAAGACATCGTGCATGGCCCGGTACCTCTGTGGTAACTACAACCGATAAGCAACTGGCCCGACTCTCTCCAGAATCTCAAAAGGCCCCACATACCTTGGTGAAAGTTTACCCTGTGTCCTAATCCGCCTATGTCCCAACCTTGGATAAACATGAAAGAAAACATGATCCCCAACCACAAACTCAAAATGTCGTCTACTGCGATCAACATAAGATTCCTAATGAGACTGTGCCATATCCATCCGCTTCTGGATCATCTTAACCTACTCTAAAGTCTCCTACACAAGATGTGGTCCCAGTAAAGCTACCTTACCTGCTTCCAACCAGCACAAGGGTGATCGACATGACCTACCATATAAAGCCTCGTAAGGTGACATCTCAATAGTTTCCTGAAAACTATTATTATAGGAAAACTAGACCAGGGGTATGTGCTTATGCCAGGAGTCTCTAGAGTCTAGTACTCATGCATGTAGCATGTACTCCAGCACTTGTATCGTACGCTCTGACTGGCCATCGATCTAAGGGTGGTAAGATGTGCTCAGATGCACCTGGGTACCCCGGTCCCTCTAAAAACTCTACCAGAAACAAGGCATAAAATGGGAATCCCTATCTGAAACTGTAACAACCCAATATTTTATAAAAAAATATTCTTTTTAATTTTATTAATGTCTTGTGTTGTACGCTACACCAAAAGGAGCTTGCACAACATGCATCCTTGTCTTGCCTTGCATTACACGCAATCACGACCTTCCTCGATAGCGTGTGTAATACGCAATACCGAGTTTCACTAAACAATGATGTGCTATTAAAATATTATTAAAACTAGCCGTTATGAATAGTAATAACCACTTTTTAAAATTCTGTAAATCGTATTTTTCAAAATGAACTTCATTCTTGGATTGGGAGTATCGAATTTAGCCTAAGGTGAAATTTTGGTACTTTTCGGATAACTTTCATATTCTGATGAATAGTGAAAATTACTAAATTATAATTAAAAACAACTTTTTTAATCGAAATAATTAATAGTGATAAATTATTAATTTGAGTGGTTTTAAAGTATATTTAGAATATATTTTTACAATTTAATACAATGTTGGTCATTGGTTGTAATTTCACATTTAAACCAGACATAATCAAGTGTCAATCTTTTGATATATATTGTTTCCTAAAAACACGCTATTTATTTTAACAGCGGGATTTAATTATAAAATTAATTAATGCAACTTCTATGTTATGAATTTGGTAAAATAGATTTCATTTTTGAATTCGGAATATGAAATATAGCTTAGGATGAAATTTTGGCATTGTTCTGAAAAACATCAATTTTTGATTAATAGTGAAACTACTAAGTGGTAGTTAAAAAAACTGAATTTTTCATAAAACTTAATTTTTCCGCTTCTGTGAATGGAATTTCGAAAATCCGAGAGACACGGTTAATATCAAGGACTAAAATGTGGTTCAATGAGATGAAAATAATTTTTTGGTGAATAGTAACATTTTACTTTTTTTACCGCGGTTAATAGTAAATAGGGTAACTAAGGGTAAATATGATATTAATATTACCCTAACACATGTCCTAATTCTATTGGACAAATGTAATTCGACCGAAAACAAACTTAGGAATACAATATGACCATTTAGGCCCACTTGGATTAGATTAGGACATTTATTATTAATTTATTTAAAGAAAGGTTAAAATAGTTAAAATCAAAGTTTAATAAGTAAAGCATTTTTAATATGGGGTTATACATACGATAAATTCGATTGTAAATATTCAATAGAAAGCTAAAAATATTTACTACATGATGGTATTTTATTTGTAATTTTTAGACATCAAATAATTTAATTTATTTATGACACAACGATGATGCAGTAATTATCTTATTAATGAAATATTGACATAATTGATGTTATAAACACAAAAATAAATGTAATTTGAGATTTTTATGAATTCCACTAATTTTCTAGGTTACTATGATATATTAATATTGATTTAATCAACTTGGTTCGAACATTTAATTCTGTTATGACTTTCACAAAAATCATATATCAAATAGCGTCAAAATTGACACAAAATAGTTTTTAAATCAAATATTATATTATTAATTGTTATTGTATTCCTAAAAATCTAAGGTTCGGCCAAATGACATAGATAAGGATATATATATTAATAATAAACAATTTGGGGTTCGTTTGGCATTTATAGTAAGTGTATTAACCATATAGTGAAAGAAAACAAAAAGACATGGTAAAAGTTAAATTATTTAACTTAGAGTTAAATCTAATTGATAAGGTTAAAATAATATCCTAAACTTGTCTAAATTCTATTGGTTGATAGGATTTCGACCCATCCCCACTTTAGCTTCGAAATAATACCCTTTGGAACCATTATAAACCGATTTTGACTTTAATATAAAATAATATTTTGAGATATTCCTAAGGTGCCCCTCTCCTCCCCTATAAAAGGACACCTCCTCCCCCTCCTCCTCACACCAATTTGAGCACTCAAGCTCGGACAAACCCTGCCAAAATCTCTTATACACTTCCCTAGCAACATCCTAGAGGTTCTGGTCTTCCTCAAAGACCAATTCTAGTGCCCTAAGAGGAGGTCTCAAAGAGGCACTTCAAAGAAGAGGTAATTACCGTTACCAATTCTTTCATCTTTATTTCTTCTTCCACTTCTTCTTCTTAGGTTGTTTCATTATGAAGTAATAACATCAGTATCACTCATATACTGATTTGTTATTATAAGTATGAAACAACCCTATTTCACCATCTCCCCATCCTACGGAAAAAGAAATCACCGCGCGTGCGTACGTACGGAATACCGTCTCCACGCCGTGGTGTAATCTATTTTCCACCACCACCTTACATGGATGGGTATAATGGTGTAAAGAATAACTATACATAGTTATTAAAACATCATATTGATTCTGATATATTGTATAATCCACTCCAATTCAATTCAATATTTATAGAAATGATATCATCGCTCGTGCGTACGTACGGACTACCGTCTCCACGACGCGATGAGATTCATTCTCCATGTTAACCATTTAAGAATGATTATAATGTATATATAAGACATAATAATGAAATATATGACATTATAAAGCTACTGGATTTATGTATATATATACATATTTATGTCATCTACTTACTTCCATTTCAAGACAATAAGGAAAGAAAAACAGCGTTCATGCGTACGTACGGACTACCGTCTCCATGAACGGTGTTTTTCATTTTATTTATCTATCTATTATATATATATATATACTGAATATATATGATATATAAATCATATTTTATATTCTGGAAGTAAGTAAATCATGATATAATTAATAATGATGTCAAGAACAACAAGTCAAAACACCTACGATAAATGAAACGATTTTACCCAAAACGCTTCTTTAACATGGAATTTACAAAAGAACGGGTAATATAATGTCATAAGTGAACCATATATGATATCATAACAATGAATATGATTCTGTAATAAGTCAATGACATTATTTAAATCATTATACAGGAGGTTCGGACACATACGAAGCAAATTGGACCTAAGGTAAGGGAAATATCACAATCTCATTTTTATCCGAGATTGTTTATTCGTAAGTCTTTACTGGGGTGTATTTTATCATCCACATCCATGTTTCATCAATATGTAATATTATTTCCATCCACCTACAATTGTTTAAATCCATTTTTACCCTTCGGTGAGTTTTTAGTAATATCTATGAAAGGAATCTTTTGTCGTACGAGGTACTTTTTGACATTTCTGACAAAAGTACAAAGAATGTTTTTTTTTAAACTTATACGGCATGAATGGATTTTTAAAACATTATTTCCAAGAAGCTTCCTTTACAAGTTTTCAAGTTTATTTTTAATCAACTTCTTTTATTTTAAAGTTGTATGACATGTTATGAAAGGAAAAATGTTTTTGAAGAAGAAAGGATATTTTCCTCAAGAATGGAGTTCAAGTGTTTTATCAAAATTATTTTCCATCTAAGATAATAAAGGGTTCTGTTTTTATCCCTATTATTAAATTGATTTGATCATGTTGTGATGGAATTATTTTTATGAATTCCTTTATCTTATATGAATTTATTTATGATGTCATGATGTTTCAAGAATCCCTTTTTGTTACATGTGTTATGCGATGATGTATGTTTTATGATTATGTGGCACACATAAGAAAGGATTCATTATAAGATGGGTGGGACCTATATCTCCCTCCAATGCATTGGGTAAAGATTTTATATCTCATGAGATAGACAGGGCTGGAACGGTATGTTATACCGGTTCAGTGAAACAGGACTGAAACGAGGGTTACTCGATTCAGAAAGGGACTTTGTCCACTAAGATAGTCTTGGCAATGAGTCATGACTAACAAGAAATGATTTTCCATGATTATGTGTACATGCCACAAAGTTTCATGTTTCATGTTATGATTATGGGGATCTCATTTTCACTTCTATGATTTATTAAGATTTTATGATCTCTTTTGCAGGTTATGATTTTCAAAAAGATATGATATGATTTTTATTTCCTTTATTGCCCATGCTGAGCATTTGAGCTCACCCTTTTATGTTTTCTTTTCCCCAGGATATAAAGAAAGGTTTTAGGTAAAAAAAAGGGATGACCTTTATGGGAGATATTGAAGAACTTTCACCACGATTAGAAGATTACGTTCCGAGTTTCCAAAGACACTAAACTATTACGATCCTTTAGTGTGTGTTTTTGTTATGTACTAAGTATTCCGCAAATGTAATGTAATGTCCATGTACGTCAAGCTTCGGGTCTCTACAGTTGGTATCAGAGGAAAGGTTTAGTCAACCTTTGGAAACTAGGATGCGAAAACATTAGTGAGATCCCTAGAGATATTTCTAAGGTATGTCTAGGGATGCCCCTAAGGATAAGTATACGTATAGGATATAGTCCTAGAACTATGGTAACGATATTAGATTAAACCAAAGATGATAGATATTTAAGTTACTCCCCCTTTATTATGATTTTTGCATCTAACACTATTCTGTTTGGGTTTTAGAAAATGGCTGGAAACAAGATGATTCACAATAATGGAGGATATGATGGACAATGGAATGATATTCTTCATGAGCAACCAAATGAAATGGGATTTGGATGTCCAAACATCATTATTATGCCAAATCAGCAATCTCACAATATGATCAATAAAGTACAATTTGGTAAGTTTCCTGACTCGACTAATAAGAGAAAGATGGAGTTCCATGATGATCATAGAGGAAAGAAAGTTCAATTTCCCCTATGTAAATCATGTGGGAAGAGGCATCAAGGAGAATGTTTCAAGGGAACTGGAAGATGCTTTGGGTGTGGAAAAGAAGGACACAAAGCAAGTAAGTGCAAAGGAAAAGGGTCGGTTAACACCATGGATGAGGATAATGGTATTGCTACGACATCAAAAATGGTTAAGTGTTTTAAATGTGGAATGTATGGGCATTATGCAAACAAATGCCCAAGGGAAAGACTCATGAGGAGAATCAGTATGGTCATATGGGTAGTATTTATGTGAATGATGATGAAGAGACTACAAATGATATGTGAGATGAAAGAATTTTTGAAGCTCGGTCAATGGTTTGAGAATGCAGTGGAATGATTACATGTTTATCATGTGTAATTTTGGAATAAAGAGACATCTATGGATTGTTACACTGTTGTCTTTCCTTGTGTTTTGAATGTGTATGATTAATGTTACCAGTATCCATGAAAGGTTATTCAGATATTTTTGGAATGTAGATGATATGCGCATAATGAAGGGATAAGGGGAAAATTAAATGTTTGATAGTATTCATGATCTCATGATTGATATAAGGACTAAGTGATATCATGGTTTGAGTATATAGAATTTTGAGGATTTCGGTATGTGAAAAGTGTTAACTTTTAACTGCATTCATGTTTTCACTAAGGTTCAATGGGTATTCAAGAGAGTACAAGATTAAGGCCTTTGAATGTTTGGAATGTGACCAACAAGATATATCTTATGATATATGGGGATCAACGATGGTATTAAATCTCTATGTTATGAGAATGGACTGCAGTATTATGGATAAGCCTAAAGATTGGAATGGATTATGTTGGACATAAGTTAGTATTGTTTAAGGATAGAAGTTTTTTCGATATTATTGATGGGATGTTATAGTAATATAGTTTTGGAAAAAGGACAACCTGCAGGACGGGCGACAGCCCATTGCTTCGGACAAGGCTGTGGGAATCGAACCCACAACCGAAGTGCGACTGGCCTTTATTGCCTACCACTGGCCTACATGAAGTCCCTGTTTAGTAGAAACTAGTTTTATTATATTAAGCAGTATGATATATGAAGTATAAGTCCATTTTAGGAACCATATATGATTAATCTCACTATAGATCGATTTGTGCATATAATTTTTGCTAACCTTTTGTTTGAGACAGATGGAATGACCCGTCATTCTATCACATGACCTACTAACACTTCACGAATAACAAATTCAACTTCATTTATTTAAGAGATGAAGTGGAAATTGTTCAAGGCACGAACAACAGTGAGATTGTACCAAAATAAAGTAAGTATTTATCTAATTCAAATTTTCAACTTTAGGGGAAATGATTTTGAAAACCAAAAATGTTGTCCTAGTGATCTTATACCTGATGAATCAGATGGTACCTTATATCATCACAAATCTATGGATTTGTGATTACTGGCTTTTCCATAGCCATGTTCTCTACCACTCTCCATCAGAACATGATGGTTAGATTTCTCTTCCATATCCATATTTTCACCTATGTGGAAACCCAATGATTAGTTTATTTGGGTAACCGTTACGTTTCATACTTTTGTTTTTAAAGATTGGTTTTGATATTCCTTTTTACGATGTGGGTTTCTATTAAAGAAACTTTCGAATAGTAAACCATTTATAACCCCGACGAATTTCGAGGGCGAAATTCATTTTAAGGGGGGTAGAATGTAACAGCCCAAGATTTTATAAAAAAATATTCTTTTTAATTTTATTAATGTCTTGTGTTGTACGCTACACCAAAAGGAGCTTGCACAACACGCATCCTTGTCTTGCCTTGCATTACACGCAATCACGACCTTCCTCGATAGTGTGTGTAATACGCAATACCGAGTTTCACTAAACAACGATGTGCTATTAAAATATTATTAAAACTATCCGTTATGAATAGTAATAACCACTTTTTAAAATTCTGTAAATCTTATTTTTCAAAATGAACTTCATTCTTGGATTCGGAGTATCAAATTTAGCCTAAGGTGAAATTTTGGTACTTTTTGGATAACTTTCATATTCTGATGAATAGTGAAAATTACTAAATTATAATTAAAAACAACTTTTTTAATCGAAATAATTAATAGTGATAAATTATTAATTTGAGTGGTTTTAAAGTATATTTAGAATATATTTTTACAATTTAATACAATGTTGGTCATTGGTTGTAATTTCACATTTAAACCAGACATAATCAAGTGTCAATCTTTTGATATATATTGTTTCCTAAAAACACGCTATTTATTTTAACAGCGGGATTTAATTATAAAATTAATTAATGCAACTTCTATGTTATGAATTTGGTAAAATAGATATCATTTTTGAATTCGGAATATGAAATATAGCTTAGGATGAAATTTTGGCATTGTTCTGAAAAACATCAATTTTTGATGAATAGTGAAACTACTAAGTGGTAGTTAAAAAAACTGAATTTTTCATAAAACTTAATTTTGCCGCTTCTGTGAATGGAATCTCGAAAATCTAAGAGACACGGTTAATATCAAGGACTAAAATGTGGTTCAATGAGATGAAAATAATTTTTTGCTGAATAGTAACTTTTTACTTTTTTTACCGCGGTTAATAGTAAATAGGGTAACTAAGGGTAAATATGATATTAATATTACCCTAAAACATGTCCTAATTCTATTGGACAAGTGTAATTCTACCAAAAACAAACTTAGGAATAAAATATGACCATTTAGGCCCACTTGGATTAGATTAGGACATTTATTATTAATTTATTTAAAGAAAGGTTAAAATAGTTAAAATCAAAGTTTAATAAGTAAAGCATTTTTAATATGGGGTTATACATAAGATAAATTCGATTGTAAAAATTCATTAGAAAGCTAAAATGATTTCCTACATGATGGTATTTTATTTGTAATTTTTAGACATCAAATAATTTAATTTATTTATGACACAACGATGATGCAGTAATTATCATATTAATGAAATATTGACATAATTGATGTTATAAACACAAAAATAAATGTAATTTGAGATTTTTTATGAATTCCACTAATTTTATAGGTTACTATGATATATTAATGTTGCTTTAATCAACTTTGTTCGAACATTTAATTCTGTTATGACTTTCACAAAAATCATATATCAAATAGTTTCAAAATTGACACAAAATAGTTTTTAAATCAAATATTATATTATTAATTGTTATTTTATTCCTAAAAATCTAAGGTTCGTCCAAATGACTTATATAAGGATATATATATTAATAATAAACAATTTGGGGTTCGTTTGGCATGTTATAGTAAGTGTATTAACCATATAGTGAAAGAAAACAAAAAGACATGGTAAAAGTTAAATTATTTAACTTAGAGTTAAATCTAATTGATAAGGTTAAAATAATATCCTAAACTTGTCTAAATTCTATTGGTTTATAGGATTTCGACCCATCCCCACTTTAGCTTCGAAATAAGACCCTTTGGAACCATTATAAACCGATTTTGACTTTAATATAAAATAATATTTTGAGATATTCCTAAGGTGCCCCTCTCCTCCCCTATAAAAGGACACCTCCTCCCCCTCCTCCTCGCACCAATTTGAGCACTCATGCTCGGCCAACCCCTGCCAAAATCTCTTCTCCACTTCCCTATCAACATCCTAGAGGTTCTGGTCTTCCTCAAAGACCAATTCTAGTGCCCTAAGAGGAGGTCTCAAAGAGGCACTTCAAAGAAGAGGTAATTACCGTTACCAATTCTTTCATCTTTATTTCTTCTTCCACTTCTTCTTCTTAGGTTGTTTCATTATGAAGTAATAACATCAGTATCACTCATATACTGATATGTTATTATAAGTATGAAACAACCCTATTTCACCATCTCTCCATCCTACGGAAAAAGAAATCACCGCGCGTGCGTACGTACGGAATACCGTCTCCACGCCGTGGTGTAATCTATTTTCCACCACCACCTTACATGGATGGGTATAATGGTGTAAAGAATAACTATACATAGTTATTACAACATCATATTTATTCTGATATATTGTATAATCCACTCCAATTCAATTCAATATTTATATAAATGATATCATCGCTCGTGCGTACGTACGGACTACCGTCTCCACGACGCGATGAGATTCATTCTCCATGTTAACCATTTAAGAATGATTATAATGTATATATAAGACATAATAATGAAATATATGACATTATAAAGATACTGGATTTATGTATATATATACATATGTATGTCATCTACTTACTTCCATTTCAAGACAATAAGGAAAGAAAAACAGCGTTCATGCGTACGTACGGACTACCGTCTCCATGAACGGTGTTTTTCATTTTATTTATCTATCTATTATATATATATATATACTGAATATATATGATATATAAATCATATTTTATATTCTGGAAGTAAGTAAATCATGATATAATTAATAATGATGTCAAGAACAACAAGTCAAAACACCTACGATAAATGAAACGATTTTACCCAAAACGCTTCTTTAACATGGAATTTACAAAAGAACGGGTAATATAATGTCATAAGTGAACCATATATGATATCATAACAATGAATATGATTCTGTAATAAGTCAATGACATTATTTAAATCATTATACAGGAGGTTCGGACACATACGAAGCAAATTGGACCTAAGGTAAGGGAAATATCACAATCTCATTTTTATCCGAGATTGATTATTCGTAAGTCTTTACTGGGGTGTATTTTATCATCCACATCCATGTTTCATCAATATGTAATATTATTTCCATCCACCTACAATTGTTTAAATCCATTTTTACCCTTCGGTGAGTTTTTAGTAATATCTATGAAAGGAATCTTTTGTCGTACGAGGTACTTTTTGACGTTTCTGACAAAAGTACGAAGAATGTTTTTTTTAAACTTATACGGCATGAATGGATTTTTAAAACATTATTTCCAAGAATCTTCCTTTACAAGTTTTCAAGTTTATTTTTAATCAACTTCTTTTATTTTAAAGTTGTATGACATGTTATGAAAGGAAAAATGTTTTTGAAGAAGAAAGGATATTTTCCTCAAGAATGGAGTTCAAGTGTTTTATCAAAATTATTTTCCATCTAAGATAATAAAGGGTTCTATTTTTATCCCTATTATTAAATTGATTTGATCATGTTGTGATGGAATTATTTTTATGAATTCCTTTATCTTATATGAATTTATTTATGATGTCATGATGTTTCAAGAATCCCATTTTGTTACATGTGTTATGCGATTATGTATGTTTTATGATTATGTGGCACACATAAGAAAGGATTCATTATAAGATGGGTGGGACCTATATCTCCCTCCAATGCATTGGGTAAAGATTTTATATCTCATGAGATAGACAGGGCTGGAACGGTAGGTTATACCGGTTCAGTGAAACAGGACTGAAACGAGGGTTACTCGATTCAGAAAGGGACTTTGTCCACTAAGATAGTCTTGGCAATGAGTCATGACTAACAAGAAATGATTTTCCATGATTATGTGTGCATGCCACAAAGTTTCAAGTTTCATGTTATGATTATGGGGATCTCATTTTCACTTCTATGATTTATTAAGATTTTATGATCTCTTTTGCAGGTTATGATTTTCAAAAAGATATGATATGATTTTTATTTCCTTTATTGCCCTTGCTGAGCATTTGAGCTCAGCCTTTTATGTTTTTTTTTCCCCAGGATATAAAGAAAGGTTTTAGGTAAAAAAAAGGGATGACCTTTATGGGAGATATTGAAGAACTTTCACCACGATTAGAAGATTACGTTCCGAGTTTCCAAAGACACTAAACTATTACTATCCTTTAGTGTGTGTTTTTGTTATGTACTAAGTATTCCGCAAATGTAATGTAATGTCCATGTACGTCAAGCTTCGGGTCTCTACAGAAACGATAGAACAAGGGACCCCATGAAGACTACTACCTCTCAGATATACAACTTCCTGATCTCATCAACACAGAAGGTCTCCTTGATTGGAAAAAATTGAGTTACCTTCGCAAGTCTATCCACAACAACCCATATGGCTTCATTGCATCGAGGTGACCTTAGCAACCCGGTCACGAAGTCCATCGCGACATCATCCCATTTCCACTCTGGGATGGGTAACTATTGTAATAGTCCAGCTGGCGTCTAATGCTCCGCCTTCACCTGCTGACATGTGGAACATCTCGTAAAAAAACCAGCTACCTCTCTTTTCATACCCGACCACCAATACTGACGTCTCAAGTCATGGTACATTTTAGTAACTCCAGGATGCACTTTCCATGTTGAATCATGAAATTCCCACATCAAATCCTCGCGTATATCCCCTGGAACCCACACTCTTTCATGGATACACAATACCTCGTCCTCGCCTATCATCCTACCAGGAGGAGGGTCCTCACTTTCCACTGACTCCCGTAGAACTAGGCCTTCTATATTTGATAGTTGTCTCATCCTCACTCTATCAAGGAGGGTAGAATTCACAGCTAAAGATGAAATATAGGTTCAACCCTGGCTATCGTGCACCTCAAAATGCATCTCAGAGAACAAATTCATAAGCTGCCACTCACCACTGGCCTCCTGCACTGCCTGTATATGAGTCCTCCTACTCAGTGCATCATCTACTGCCTTACCTTTACCAGGTGTATAGGCAAGCTCAAAGTCGAAGGACTGAAGGTATTCAACCCACCTTCACTATCTAAAATTCAAGTCACACTGGGTAAAGATGTATTTAATACTTTTGTGGACTGCAAACACCACAAAATGTTCTCCTATGAGATAATGTCTTCAACAGTGTAACGCGTGAACAAATACAGCCAACTCGAGATCATGCATCAGGTAATTTCTCTCATGTGGCCTGAACATCCGAGACCCGTACACCACTACTCGATCGCCTTGCATCAACACTGCTCTCGGCCCAATACTTGATGCATCATAGTAAACTGTATATCTCTTCCCTTTCTCTGGATGTATCAGGATTGGTGCTGATGTCAACCTTCCCTTAAACTCATGGAAGGCTGTCTCGCAAGCTTCTGACCAAAAAAATTTCATACCCTTCTTAGTCAACCCCGTCAACGGTGCTACTAAGCGGTAGAATTCATGTATAAAGCGCATGTAGTAACCATCCAGACCCAAGAAACTACGTATTTCAAATACGTTCTTAGGATACTCTCCGGAAACTACTACTCTCACTTTCTCCGAGTCTACCGCAACTCCTGCCTCTAAGATAATATGACCCATGAAGTGAATCTGGTCCATCCAAAAGTAGCACTTTGAGAGCTTAGCATATAACTGATACTCCCTCAGTGTACTCAATACGATCTCAAGATGGGTGTCATGGTCGTGTCAAGTGTGAGAGTACACCAAGATATCGTCCATGAAGACTACCATAAATGAATCCAGATATGGGTGGAACATATGATTCATCAGATCTATGAAAACTGATGGTGCGTTCGTGAGCTCGAATGGCAAGACCAAGTACTCATATAGAACATATCTTTTCCGGAAGGCTGTAAGTGGTTTGTCTGATGGTCTAACGCACGAATGATGATATCTGTATCTGAAGTAAATATTTTAGAAAACTCGTGCTACTCGAAGTTGATCACAAAGATCATCAATCCTTGGTAAGGGATATCAGTTCTTAACTATCAACTGGTTCAACTTCTGATAATCCACACAAGGTCTGAGGGAACCATCCGCCTTCTTCGCAAACAGGACAGGCAAACCCCAAGGAAAAGTACTGTGTCTGATGAAACCCTTTGCCTACAACTCATCTAACTGGCTCTTGAATTCTTGAAATTCTAGTGTAGCCATCCTATAAGGAGGAATGGACACTAATGCCTCTCCTAGCACAAGTTTAATAGAAAATTCCACCTCTCTCTCCAGAGGTAGACCTAAAAATTCATCTGGGAAGACATCCCTAAAATGATTTACCACTAGAGGTAAATCCTTTTAAAAGGTTCCCTAGTCATCCAGATATAAAATCGCAATCTAGACTATCACCCCACCTTTCCCACGATGATTGGGTCTAGCTCGGCTCGCCTAGACATCCCATTCGCCCTTGTATAGAAACTCTCCTCCCTCTGGTGATGTGAAACTCACCCTGCGAAGATAGAAATATACAATGGCTTGAAATGGTACCAACCATTCCATCTCGAGAATGACATCATAGCCCTTCATCTCTAAGACATAGAGGTCCCATAGAGAGTGGCACCCACCATCCTCTTGGGGGCACTCCTTTCACTGGCGCACACTAGCCTTTATAATTCCCAATGGAGTGTCTAGCTTCATGATATCAGAAGAAGAATAAACAAAGAGCCCAAGGATCTCCACAAAGAGCATAAATATAAAGCTATGTGTAACACCAGTATTAAAAAGTACTGAAGATAAAACTGTAGAAACTAGAATAGTACCTCTGAAAGTGGAAGGTCTAGAATCCTGCTCCTGTTGGGTCTGTTGCACTACATTGGCCTACCCTGTGTCGCGGCCCTGCGACACAACCTAACTACCCTGAGCCGACTCGCCCTACTATCTCTGAGATCCCGGTGTCTGGCTACCATGGCCACAACCACCATCTCAGCCTGAACATCCTGATGTATTCCAATTTCGTGATTGGTAAGAACCTGTTGGCCCTGTTCCTATATGTGGAGTCTGCACCGAACCCCTCTCACTAATCACTGGTGGAAACTCCCTATAAAAATGATAAAGATGACCCATCTTTCCACAAGCTCATCACTCCTCTGGGTCACGTGGACACTGAGGTCTCTTATGCCCCTATTTACCACACTGGTATCACATCACCTGGCCACCTGAAGAATTATTTTGGCTAGTACTTCCACTATGAGAGAAATCTATCTGCCTCTTCCTCTTACGAGTGGGAAAAGTACCATAGATCGGTGCTGAAACGCCCTAGTCCTCACCACTAGCTTTCCACAGGTTCCACTCAGTAATCAACACCTGGTTCACAATAGAATATAGTATGGGTAACCTGAAAATGTTCACCAGAACGCGGATGTCATACCGAAGACCATACTCAAAGCGTCTAGCCCTCAACGTATCATCACCCACCAGAACAGGTGAAAAACGATGTAGCTCGGTGAAGCGGGAAGAATAGTCCATCAATGACATGGAGCCCTGCTGCAGATTCATGAACTCTTGAGCTCGATCTGCCCTTAGCATCTCTGAAAAGAAAATTTCATAGAAGACTGCCTGAAAATATTATCACGCCATGTCTCGTTGATGCTCAGTCTGGGTGGTAACATCCCACCATCTCTTGGCGGAATCACATATCATGTAAGTAGCGAGATTGACCCTTCTCCTAGGAGGCGTCTCCAGATGCTCTAAGATCGTCTGCATAGAACCCAACCATGACTCTGCAGCCTGTGGTCCGTTATCCCCTGAAAATGTAGGCGGATGCTATTGCTGGAATATACGTGTCAGCTCTACCATAGATGTGGCAGCCGACGGTGCTCCCTGGAAGGTCTTCATGAACAACATGAAGCCCTCACAGAACTGCACATCTGCGCCTGCATCGAGTATAATGGATGGTGCCACATTTGTCACTACTGTAGGATCCATCAGTAGCCCATGGCATACCATCTCTAGAGTATAATTGTTGCCACTCTCCTAGTGTGAAACTTATGGTCATCTCGGTGGCATGACTCTACAAGGTCAAACACTCGCCTTAGATAAAGATCATCAAGTACTAAGAACTAGAAACGTACAAAGGGAATAGGAGAGAGAAAACATTCAAGTTTTACAAAACAAGACTACACAACGTGTATAATAACTGCACGGTGTGCTCCCTTATGTCTTTCACATGGGCATGTACTTCTTCTAGAACTGGTCGTGTAACACCCCAAACACACGGCGTATTGTCCTTACACATGACGTGTACTTGAATTTTCTTCCCATGCCTGAGTCCTTCTACACGGCTAAGACACACTGTCCCCATTCGAACAAAGTTACACGGTGTGTTACACCCGCACATGGCGTGTACACCACCCTGTTTCCCTAGCCACACAACCAAGTCTACACGGTCTCTCAACGGTCAAGACTACATGGCATGTCCCATAGGTACACGACATATACTAGACGGGCTTTATTGACCCGTGTTGTTCGAGACACAGTCGGATACACGGCTTACACTACACGGCATGTTCAATAAGGACACGACATGTACATAAAAAGATAACACTGAACCGTGTTGTTAGCTACACGGCCGGCTACCTGGGTTAGACTAGATGGCGTGTTAAATCCTGACACGGAGTGTATAGCTTATGGTGTACCCCATCCATTTCAGTAGTTATACTGGAAGATGAAAGGTCAACCCTACACGATGTGTATAACTGGTACACGGTGTGTTTCCCCAAGAACTTCCATATCCCATGTCTCTGCCCACACGACATGTGACACAGTTAGAGACTATACGGCGTGCACATAAGGTACACGTCGTGTGCTTAAGTAAAACAGTTTCTTCAAAAACTGAAGAACACATGGCGTGTAGTCAAAACTATACGGCATTTTTTCTGGGTTTTTCCAGACATTATGCCTCGAAAACTACTTCAGAGACCATAAAAACACTGAAACGAACACCAAAGTTCCAAATTCTGATCCGTGAGGGCCCATACTCCCCAAAAACCAAATATTGGAATCTTATACGTATTATACGAAGGTACAAAATTCGATGATCCACCACATTCCGATTGATGAGGGCCCATATTCCTCAAGAACCAAAGTTTGGCATTCATTCACAAAACCTTACAAAATAATACCCTATCAAATAAAAGGTATTTTATCAAGGCATCTATCACAATAGCATGCATTTTCTATCACAAAATCTATCACAACAACATGCAATTCTTAATGCACCTACATGGCATGGAAACTATGCATGACATGTGATTCTAACATGTGCATAAATGATGCATTTGATGGAATAATCTCATCTCATCGGGTTGCAACTAAATAGAACCCAAGTATAAAATATAAAAAGAAAATCACAAGTGCGTCACCCAACAGTGAAAATCAAATCAACTGTAAAATTTCTGAACAAAAAATTGCAATTAAACGAGGTTGACTGGCAATTACCAATACACGGGTTAGCTACTCCTGGACACAACTTATTACCAAGTAAATATTCTTTCATATCCCTGGATAAGGCTCCAAACAATAGGTCAAGAGAAAAAAAAAATCCTCTGATACCACTTTGTAACATCTTGGATCCGGGTGTAACACAATGGATGCCTAAAATCCGGTTGGTCACATGACCTCAAGCGCATTTCACCAAACGCCAGAAGCTGCTGACTAGCAGCGAGGGCCTAGGAATGATAGTGGGGAAACTATGCCCTTATTTCTCAATGTGTAGCTCATGGGAATAATTATAAAGACACAAAGCGGAAGCAGTAAACAATATAAACCTGAAATGGGAAATGGAACTGAAGTAAAAGATAACCAACAGTCATATATATAATGATGAAACATTTATCTAATCTAAGAAAGATGCCAAAATAGGATACAATGCAATCTAATAGAGTACATCACAAGGTAAAAAGTACTACAAACCAAAACCAAGGTAGTTCAATAGGAACACAGTAGCATCACAAGCCTAAGCTCGGTCTCATGCTCTCCTACTCCTCTACAACAATCATGTACCTCTGTAGGGACCCTTGCCCTTATCAACACCTACAGCAATATAATCTGTTTGGGCCCAAGACATGACCCAAACCAGGTGTGAGAAATAAATCCTAGTAGGCAACCACCAAAGGCTTGTGCCCAACTGTCAGTGAAAATGTGAAACAATAGTGTGCAATAATGAAATATAGTAAACTAGTAAGTACTCAAAATTAACCATTCCTAGTAGTTATATTTCAATTTTAATAATTATTTAAAAATTCAATATAATTGATTTATGAGTTTTCTGAGACTCATCCTCATCTGACAATCTCATATATAGTGCCACAACAGTAATTAAAATAGGATATCTAACAAGTAAAATCTAATAATAATAATACCAAGCATGTGCTTTATCTAGGTAGGTACAACCTAAGAAATCACCATAGTGAATATTCAAAGTAAACATTGTCGTCAGACATGAAAATCCTTACCTTCAGGCAATCAGAATCAAAACCCTCAAGTGACTACCCTCAGGAATAACCAATATTGCCCTCTGGCATATGAGATATTTCCCTCAGGAACGGAAGATACTTCCCCCATGCATATGAAATGTTACCCTCAGGCTAAAGAAAACCTTTCCCTTAGGCTAAACAAACATCACCCTCTGGAATTCCCTAGGAAAGAAAATAATCGGGCCGATCCCAATGCATAAGTAAGCAGTTCATACATTTCCTCTCAAGAAAACTCAAAACATGCTATAAACACAGCATACCCACGGGTATCCTGGCCAAACGGCTAAACAAGGGAACCACACACTCGAGGTGGACCTGGATCAAAGCAGCAATCCCAAATAGCAGTTTTTACAAGATCAAAAGACTACCTGTGAAATTATATGTATCTAAACAGTCAATGCCTCAGCCACACGACACCCCGAACATGGGCGCGTGGAATAACAGTACACAAAATCAACTCAACAGTTGGAATCAAACACAAGACCACCTACCTCAATCTCCTCTGATTGATATACGTGAACGACGCCTCCCGAAATAACCGAGAATGATGTAGATATTAGATCAATATTTACCCATTCAAACTCAAATAACTTCCCTTCACGAAAGAATTAGAAGGAAAGACTCAAGGAGAGCGAAGGCCTTACCCGTACGATCAAAACGAGATCGCCGACAGAAGGATCGAAATCTCGGTGAGCGTTCGGAAGCTCCTTAAAGCCTCAACCTCCTCTCCCGGTCTCCTAACGAGTTTTTTACCTCCTCTGCCAAATGAGGAGGCTACTGCCTATTTTTAATTAAAAAAAATAACTACACAGTGTGTACTCTCAAGTACACGGCTTGTACATTCTTTTTAACTGTTCACTAGCGGCAACTCTCCACCGCCTTATTGTTAATTTTCCAAATGATTAAACGGAGTGTATTACTAAGTACATGGTGTGGATTGTCCTTCTTACTATTCATCTGGCAGTTACTCTCAACCACCTTACGGCTCACCTGCCAACTGATTACACGGCGTGTATTACTAAGTACATAGTGTGTATTTAGTTTTTACACCCTGAATCACCGACAAGCCTACACGCCCTGTATTCTCATCCCACATGGCCAAAGTACACGACGTGTGGAAAAGTACACAGTGTGTACCCATAAATTTGGGATTTTTCTCCCATTTTCCTTATTTTCTCAAAACACTAAAGGAAAAGGAAAAGAAGAAACTCATACCTCAAGAATAAGAACCAGGTTCTTACACTTTTGGTGGCAACTATAAAATCATGGGAAAATATTTTGGAGAAGTATGTATATTAAAATTTGTTATAACTTCTAAAGTACTAAATGTATAAGGATTAAAACAAAATTTAATTAGAATATCACAACTTTGGGATGATGGTATTAGTGTAAGGTTTAATGATAATAAATTTCTTGTCTATAAAGATAAAATTGGTTTATTTTATACCAACAGAAAATAAAATTTCTAATCTATAGATCTTTCAGAACCAATTGATCAAAATGTAAAGTTATTAAATTCTATAGAAATAGACCACATTGTTTGTCACATTAGTTTAGTAAATGTTCTTCTTTGACAACTATACAAGTTAGTAAAACATGGAAAGGTTTTGGAACTTTCTAAATTTAAATTTAGTAAGTTTTTTGTATGTGATTATTTTATGAAGGGTAAGTATCACAAAAATTATTTTAGATATGTTTGTTTAACAATGCTACATACTTACAACTACTTCATCTTGATTTATTTAGACCGATGAGAACTTCTAGTCTAGGTAGTAAGAGATATGTGTTTATAATTGTAGTTGATTTCAGTAGATTCACCTGGACTTTGTTCTTATCCCTTAAAAGTGAAACCTTGAAAAAATTTATTACATTCTATAAATATATTCACAATAAAAAAGGTCATTTAATTTCATCAATTAGAAGTGATAAAGGAGGACAATTTTTTAACATAGATTTTAAGAAATATTTTCAAGATAATAGATATTTTCATAATTTTTCTAACCCTAGAACACCACAATAAAATGGTGTTGTACAAGGAAAAAACTAAAATATTCAAGAGATGTAAAAGAAAATGATAAATTAATTATACTTACCAAAATATTTTTGGGATGAATCAGTTAGAACTTCTTGTTATATCTTAAAAATATTCTACATTAAACACTTCTAAATGAAATCCCCTTATGAACTATTTAAAAAAATTAAACCTAAGATAGGTTACTTTAAAGTGTTTGGATATAGAGTGTATATTTTAAATAATAAAGATAATATGGAAAAATTTGATGCTAAAAGTGATGAAGGTAAATTGTTAGGATCTTCCAACAATAGTAAATCCTATATAAAAGTTAACAAGAGAACTATGTTAATAGAGGAATATGTGATTATAAATTTTATTTAAAATAATGAAAAAAATTGCATATTATATTGATTATGATGAAGAATTTAAATATTTCAATTTTTTTGAAGATAAACCTGAAATAGTTAATGCATCAATTGAGGGGGTTCATATCTCTTCTCAATATGATCATATGAATTGGAAAACTCACATACATCATTTATTATAAAATGTTATTAGAAATTATGAATCTAGAATAAGAATTAGAAAATATTTTTACAATTTTTGTTCTAATTATGGATTTGTACCTAATTATGTTCCTATTAATATTAAATAAGCTTTGAAATATTCAAACTAGATAAATATTATGCATGATGAACTTAACCATCTTGATAGAAATAAATTCTGGAATCTAGTAGAGTTACCTAAAGGCAAGATTTCTATTAGAAGTAAATGGATATTTCAAAATAAAATGGATTAGTTTATTATTATAGTTATAAATAAGGCTATATTATTTTACCAAGATTATTTAAAAGAAGAAGGAATTTACTTTGAAGATTAATTTTTACAAGTTTTGAGATTATAATCCATTCAAATTTTATTGGATTTTGCAAGTTTTTAAAATTTTAAAATGTTTCAAATGGATATAAAAAGTGATTTTTTAAATACTATCATTTCATTAGAGGCATATGAAAATCAACCACCTAGTTTAGAAAATGATGAATTTTCAAACCATGTTTTCCAACTATTTAAAGAATTCTATTGTCTAAAGAAATCTCCAAGATCTTGGTTTGAAAGAATAAAAATACTTTTAGTACAAATTAATTTTAATAAAGGTAAGGATGATCCAACCTTATTTATAAAGAAATGTTCTACTTATATTTTAATTGTAAAAATATATATTTATGATATTTTATTTGGATCTACAAATGATATTCTTATTAAGGAGTTTTCAAAATTAATGACTAATGAATTTGGTATGAGCCTAATGGGAGAATTAAAGTTTTTCCTTGGTCTTTAAACTTTAAAAATAAAATGTAATATCGCAAAAATTCTTTATAATTTTTTTATTATATGGAATTATTTTGATACCGTGAAATCTGACGGCATGTAATTTCGAGGCCCAGAGTGCCCGTAATGATCCGTCGAAAAGTGTTAAGCTTAAAATAGTGTGCGGGAGTAGTTTTCCTGAAAAATTCGAATATCTCTTAAAAGGTTTCCCAGATCAGAAATATGAGGGTACCATTGCATTTAGGATGGTGGGTTTACCCTAGGCACGAATTCGGCGCAAGCCTCTAGTGAGAAAAACAAAAAATGGCATAACTATAAATAAAATTATTTTATTTTTCAAATGCTTATAACTCACGAATGGTGACTTGGATTAAAAATCCAAGACCACCGCTAAACTCATGAGGGTATGATTTCCTTAAAATGATCCTAAATTTGGCCGATGCGGGTCAATAGTGGAAGTTAGTTTTTGGCCGCAAATAAAATAATTAAGTAAGAATTATTTTATTGTTAAATTCTATAAATCCTAAAAGGAAACTCATATTGGAAATCTGAGAGTACCGTTGAGCTTGTGAGAGCTTGTTTCTCTTAGGTAGAGCCTAAACTCAACCGGAATGGGTCGAGGGTGACTATTAATAATTTTTGAACTTTTTTAAGGTATATTCAGTAAATGGGCTGGTGGCGTTTTCTATCTTTTGAACCGGTGTTCGGAATTGAAATCCGAGAGCACCGTTGAATCCTCAGCGTCGGAACTCGCTTAAGGAATCTTAACTTCCACTGTAGTTGGTCGAGAGAAAAGGATAGTTTTTGCGACTTTTAAATAAATAATAAAATAACATAAATTATTATTTTATTTCTTTTTTCTACCACCTATTGAGCGGTGGTGGCGGGGACCATAGAGGTGGTCATACCTATAATTATGGTGATTTAATTGAATGGTTACACTTTGGTTGTGTAACCACCCCTTTAATAATTAATGAGACACTTTAATTATGTCAATTAATGAGGCACATTAATTACGACAATTAATGAACCTCATTAATTCCTTAAGGAGTTTCTTGTCATTCACCCTCCTATTTAAATTGGAGCTCGAGGTGGGGTTTTGGCATGACTTCATCAAGTGAGGAGCCCCTGACGAAGTGACGCCACACCTTCCACAGACGGAGAATGGAGGATTGAATACACCTGTTGTAGGATGGATCCGAAGGTCGACGGATGACGAACGCCAACGACTGCGATATCCCCAACGAATCACAAGGTAGGGGTTGACTTTTAATTCAATATTTTCTCTTGATTGTATTCCTCTCTCTTGAATTTGCAGGAGGTTATTGCAGGGGATTTGAATGAGGTTCATTATTATTGAAAAGTGATGAATATTTACCTCCCTCTTGTTATAACGCTAACGCGGAGGGCACGAGCCAAACAAACAAGGCCCAGATCCTCTGCCGCTTGTTGTTTTTGTTGCGTTCTTCGGGGACATTTTTTCCAATTTGACTGCAACGCGAGATATAAGGTCATGTTTTGGCGGTGACAATCTGAGAATCCCATAGACGCAGACGACACTATGAACGGATCACCGGATCACGTTTAGTGGCCCGCGGAAACAACTGTAGGTGCATCATGCCGGCAGCAGCCGGCGGTGGCCAGAGGTGGCTCGCGACAACCGACCGTTTGGGAGAAGGGCGGCGCCCGCAGGTGCCCCCGGTGGGCCGTGGCAGGAGGGTGCAGTGCGGACCCCACATCGTGCCGCATCGTGCCGGACTAAATGGCCCCACATTTTCAGGGCCAGTTGAGAGGAGTGGTCTGCCTTCAAGTGGATGTTGGCTGCCCAAGCAGGCCGGGCCAGACCCGCGGGCCAGCGTGGGTGGGCCAAGCCCCACCCAGCAGGCCGATCCAACCATGGCCCGGGCCCGCGAACCAGTCGGGCTGACCCCGACGGGATGGACCCAGTGAACTGAGCTGACTCTTAAGGAGCTGGACCTAGGCGGGGTCAGGTAGACCTCGAGACCCGTTGCATCGGGCCAGCCTGACCGGGTCAGACTGGGCCCAGACCAAACCGACCCTTGAATAAAGAAACGCCCGTAACTGAAAAACCAGGTGTCTGTTTGACACGCCTTTAGTGGAGTTGGGACCCCTTTTGGGAAGAAATCTCTTTGAAATATTCCAGAGGGCCCAACCATGTTGGGCCGGACCGAGGTGTGATCACCCCTGTTTCACGGAAAGGGGTGTAACTAACATACCGGGCGTCTGATCGACACGTCGTCTATGGAATAAGGACTCTTGTGACTAGGAGGTCCATTGGAGATATTATAAGTGAGTTTTTATGTAGTTTGACATGATACCTAGGTTGTATCAGACTTGAATCCAACCAGCCCTTTTAACAAAAGTGCCCATATCTCACAGACTGGGTGTCTGATCGACGTGTCGTCTATCACGTTGGGACCCTATAACGGGGAGGTCCCTTGGTATGATTTTTGGGGGACTTTTTTACAGTTGAAGAAGGACTGATTTCTTGAGGAGAAGAGTCTTCCAGAGATTAGACGTGCTTTGTGCGGGAATCCAATGGCTGGTTGTGACATGAACAAGAAGAGCGACCAATGCGGGTCAGCATCAAAAACTCCAGAGTGGGATGACCTAGTTATATGACTAATCATCCCTACCTTTTCATAAGCGACCAAAACAGGTCATCATCAGTGACCAATACGGGTCAACACCAATGAACAATACGGGTCAGCATCTAGCGACCAATACGGGTCAGCACCAGCGACCAATATGGGTCAGCATCTAGCGGGTCAACATCTAGTGACCAATAGGAGTCAGCACTAGCGGCCAATATGGGTCAACATCTAGTGACCAATACGAGTCAGTACTAGCGACCAATATGGGTCAACATATAATGACCAATGTGGGTCAGCAATAGAGTTACTACTGATAAGATGATCTGGCTTTACGACTAGTCATCCCTATCCGAGTAACCTTGATGTTATACCATTAGAGTGATTTGTCTCCTTTTCTTTGTGCTTCGTGATCTAGATCATGCTTGTGATATTACCTTGGTGGTATGTCTTGTGATTTTTTTCTTTTTGGATTATTGAGAGACATTCGGGGGTCTCAGGGTCCATACTGGGTATGGTTATACTCACCCCTGCACAGGCTTCACCTGCACCTTGTTGCCTCTGGTGCAGACTACTGACTCTCCGAGGAAGACTTTGGAGGTTAGAGACTTGGTGGAGCTTGGTGCGATGGGAGCAGTCGAGATCCTCTTCTTCGACTTCAGACTTATAGTTACTACCCTCTAGACTACTGATGCTCCAAGGCAGACTTTAGAGGTTCGGGACTTGGTAGAGCTCCAGGGCACATGCAACGACTATTTACTTTCTTTTCAGTCTCTAGGTATTGAATTCTAGCCCACTATTTTCAGTTGATAGGTGTATTGGTGTTTGTACTTTACTCTCACGGTTATACCATACTTTTTTGGTTTTTTACCTCAATTTCCCCTTTTTAGTGTGTATAGATCTCTAAGTAAATGCCTTCCCTATTTAGGAAAAGCCTTTGGGTGCTAGTCACCAACCCCTGACCTATGGAAGTCGGGCATGGGGTAGTCACGTTCGGGCCCCATGGGACGGGTCGTGACAAAGTGGTATCAGTGGGCGGTCAGTTCTATAGAAGAACTAGGACTCTGATCTTTTTAATAGTGCAACAGTGTTAAGTGTTTTGAGTGTGTTTTTCAGTTCAGGGAGTCCAGTGTTGGTGCGGCGGCCAAGGTATCTATACACCAGGACCCTGAATTCTGATTTCTGACTCGGTGCACGAAAACACTGATTGCTTGTGTTTTGAAAATGCTATTTTTCATTTGATCTATTTGAGTAAGATCACCAAGTATAACATATTGAATGTGGGCCATCTTGATTCTCTGTCAAGATGCCTCCATGCAGGTAGCCAGCTAGGATTCTTGAGAGAGTACACGATGATGGTCCACTGAGTGACGAGGCTTCGGTACAGGGCCCTCTTGTTATGGTAGCACCTTTGGGTAGTGCACCAGCAGCAGCACCACCTGTTGGGAAGCAGATACCACCATCCCCACAAGAAGACTGTGCACACCGACTAAGTGCATTGCACGAGTTCAAGAGACATAGGACTCTGAGGATTTGAGGTGAGACACATACCCCTCAGGTTCCGAGGCAAGCCTAACTAACAGGTGACTAAGGGTTGGCCTGAGGTGGTGACTGAGTTTCCATCTAGCCAGGGAACCATTAGATCAGATGGCGGTCCTATAAGTGATCATTCTATGAGGCTCCATAGGGAGAGGGAAGGGTTTAAATTACCCCTAACTTATGATGAGGTGACTTTTCTATGGTCAGATCTTGAGAACCTTTCTAAGAGAATGGGTCTCTCTACATAAAAAGCTAAGGGGTATGTGTTCCCTTGAGCTTCTACTGATTCGGCAGGACAACATGTCAGTAGCTAAGTATTCTTTGAGGTTTACCGATCATTCCAGGTACTCTATGAATACGATACGAATAGTGCTTCAGGGCTCGGACCTCCGAGCAAGATGAGTTTAGGGACATCCGAGCCGAAACTATTTTCTCTATGCATTCCTACTTATGTAAAGATGATAGAGAGAACCTTTGTGGTTGAATGTTCATTGGTGGAGTAGATGCAGCCATCGAATGTTAGTAGTGGGAAAGAAAGAAACTGATGTCAGTATCATATACTTGGGTGTCTAAAATATTTTGGGAAGAGGATTCTCTAGGGACAGATGAATCTGAAAGGCAGCAGACGTGGAAGAGGAGCTAAGAGAGCAGCATGAGGTGGTATACATTTAAACATGTTACAACCACCACTCCAATGTAGTCCCCACCAGGCTTAAGGGAGCTGGAGGATATGGGAAGGGAGTAGATTCATGAAGTCAAGTAATGTGAACAAAGGGATCGAGGAATGATTTGAGGTACAGTCTGTGTCTAATACTAGCTTCCATATTAATAGACATAGATACAAATCATTCCTTTTCATCAGGAATCTTGTTCAAGACCTAGAGTTTCTGGTTAAACCACTGACTTGACCCTTACGTCTAGAGATACCTATGAGAGGAGACTCAATAATTACACTTATGTCGATGGTGTGATCTGAACCTTGAGGTGAGAGTTTCGGTTGGAACCTCTTGGTGGTTTCATCGAGGCCTTACGACGTTGGTTTGGGTATGGACTGGTCATCCCCAGTTCATGCTCAGATTGACTATTTTAGGCAAAAAGGTTGTAGCATTTCTAGAGCATTGGAATGGGGTTTTCCTTGGTCGGGAAAAAAAGTGAAACCCAGGCAGCATGGGTTAAACTCATACATAGGAGGGTGTAGTCGACCACTCTGGAGTTGGCCCACCATACCCTCGTTGAAGCAGGTGTTTTGAGTTTTTAGTTTCCAACATTAGTGGTAGAGTGTGGGAACATCCTTTCAACAGATGTTTCCAAGATTACATCCCCACAGTGAGAGGGACTTCTGCATTAACTTTTACCCAAGGATGGCACCAATTTCTACAGCTACATATCAGATGGCTTCTGTGGAGCTCTGGGAGATGAGAGTATAGTTAGGAGAACAATTTAATATTTTCTCTGATCACAAGAGTCTCAAGTATATCTTTTCATAGAAAGTCCTAAAACTGAGATGGAAGTGATGGTTGGATTCCCTCCAGAACTATGACTTTGAGATTGTCTACACTCTTGGGAAGGGGACGTGGTGGCAGATGCACTTAGCAGGGGGTCTGGGCGACATTTGTTGAGTGAGGCGACATAGAAACTAGAAGCATTGAAGATATCCTTTGTGGATAGAGATGGAGAATCTTACCTTCAGTCTATGACTGTCACTCCCCCACTCCTTTAGTGAGTTCAGGAGGCTCAGTTTGGGGATGTAGATTGTGAGGCTCGATGTGCTCAGATATCCCTAGGACAGAGTCATGAAGGATTTTATGAAGGTGGGGGGCACGCCATCCTCTTTAGAGGGAACACCATGGTACCAGGGACGCTACAAGAGAAGGTGTTGATGGATTTCCATATATCCCCTTTAGCGGTACATCCTGGAGTGACAAAGATGTACCAGGACCTTTAGCATCAGTACTGGTGGCCATGGATAAAGAAATCAATGGAAGAGTTTAATCCTGATGCCTCACTTTTCAACAGGTGAAGGTCGAGCATTAGGTACTAGCGGGCTCATCTCAGCCACTTGAGGTACCAAAATAGAAGTGGGATGGTGTCTTTATAGACTTAGTGATAGGGCTACCACATGTGTCCACGGGTTATGAGTCCATCTAAGTGATCATTGATCGACTCGCCAAGTCGGCCTACATCCTACCCATCGGAGAGTATGGATCGGCAGAGGGTTTGAGATGTCTCTACGTACAAGAGATTGTATGGTTTTATAGGGTTTTATCGACGATCGTCTTAGATCACAATGCTATTCTTACATCTCACTTGTGGAAGGGATGGAAGGAGGCATTCGAGACTCAGCTACGTTTGAGTACCGCCTTTCACCCTGAGATAGATGGTCAAACAGAGCGGACCATACAAACACTTGAGGACATGCTTCATGCTTGTGTCCTCAATTTTGGTTGTAGTTGGGAGGACCACCTACCCCTGGTGGAGTTCACATAAAACAATAGTTATCACTCCACCATCAGCATGGCCCCATTTGAGGCGTTTTAAGAGCGACCATGTAGATCACTCCTTTGCTGGATAGACCCAGGGGAGTCAGCACTCATGTGTCAAGAGTTGGTACAGGCTACCACAGAGAAGGTGTAGATCATCCATGAGCGGATGAATACTACACAGAGCTAGAAAAAGTCTTATACCGAGAGGAGACTAAGACCCTTGGATTTTGAGGAGGGAGATCATTTCTTCCTACGGGTCTCACCCCAACAAGAATTACAGAGGTTTGGCCAAGGCGATAAGCTATCTCTGTGGTTCATCGAACCTTTCCAGATCCCCAGTAGAGTAAGTGAGGTGGCATACCATCTAGCTCTTCCCCCACAGATGCACCAAGTGCATAATGTATTCCACATGTCGCAACTAAGAGGGTACATGCATGATCCATCACATGTTATCGACTGGGGCGAGATGGACATCGATGATGGGCCGACGTTTGTGGATTTCATGATGGAGATAGAGGATCAGAAAAAGAGGGTCCCTTGTGGGCGGTTGATACTTCTACTAAAAGTTCATTGGAAGCAGAAGAATTTCCAAGAGAGTACATGGAAGAGAGAGGTTCATATTTGTGCTTAGTACCCTCATTTGTTTGATTTTCCTTTGTTTTGGATTTTAGGGACGTAAAGCACCAATGTGGGGATAATGTAATGTCCCAGAAATTCTGTATAATTTTTTTATTATATGGAATTATTTGGAGACTACGAAATCTGATGGTATCTAATTCCGAGGTCCAAAGAGACCAGAACGATCCATCGAAAAGTGTTAAGCTTAAAATAGTGCACATAAGTAGTTTTAATGAAAAAGTGGAATAACTCTTAAAGGGGTGCCCGAATCAGAAATTTGAGGGCACCACAACATTCAGGATGGCGGTTTTACCCTAGGTGCGACTTAAATTTAGTCAGCGTAGGCCTCCGATGAGAAAAAATAGAAATAGAATAACCATAAATAAAATAATTAAATAAAGTTATTTTATTTTTAAAATGCTTATAACTCACGAATGGGCACTCTGATTAAAAAACCAAGACCACCGCTGAACTCTTGAGGGTATGCTTTTCATAGAAAGATCCTAACTTTGGCCGATGCGGGGAAATAGTGGAAGTTAGTTTTTGACCACAAATAAAATAATTAAGTAACAATTATTTTATTGTTAAACTATATAACTCCTAAACGGTAACTTGGATTGGAAATCTGAGAGTACTGTTGAGCTCGTGAGGGCGTGTTTTCTTTATGCAGAGCCTAACCTCGACTGGCGCAGGTCGAGGGTGACTATTAATAATTTTTGAACTTTTTAAGGTATGTTCAGTAAACGCACAGGTGGCGTTTTCTATCTTTTGAACTGGTTCTCTGAATTGAAATCAGAGCGGACCTTTGAATCCACAACATCGGGATTCACTTAAGGAAGCTTAACTTCGACCGCAGTTGGTTGGGAGGAATGGTTAGTTTTTGAGACCTTTAAAGAAATAATAAAATAACATAAATTGTTATTTTTTTTCCTACCACCTGTTGAGCGGTGGGGGCGGGGACCACAGAGGTGGTAAAACCTTTAATTATGGTGTGTTAATTGCATAGTTACACTTTGGTTGCATAACCACCCCTCGCTTAATTAATGAAACACTTTAATTATGTCAATTAATGAGGCACATTAATTATGGAAATTAATGAACCTCATTAATTCCTCAATGTGTTTCTCGTCTTTCCCCCTCTTATTTAAATGGAGCTCGGGGTGGGGTTTGGGAATGACTTCATCAGGCGAGGAACCATTGACGAAGTGATGTCACCCCTTCCACCGACAAAGAATGAAGGAATGATGACACCTGTTGTTGGATCGATCCGAAGGTCAAAGAACAACGAACACCAACGACTGTGATATCCCCAACGAATCACGAGGTAGGGGTTGTCTTTTAATTCAAGATTTTCCCTCGATTCTATTCCTCTCCCTTGAATTTGCGGGAAGTTATTGTGGAGGATTTGGATGGGGTTCATTATTATTGAAAAGTGATGACTATTTACCTTCTCTCATGTTATAACGCTAACGCGGAGGGCACGGGCCAAATGAACAAGGCCTGGACCCTTCGCCACTTGTTGTTTTCATTGCGTTCTTCTGGGGCAATTTTCCCAATTTGATGGCAACGTGAGAAAGAATGTCACACTGTGGAAGTGGTGATACTGGAGGCCCATAGGCGCAGACGACACCAAGAATGGACCACTGGAGCACGTTCGGTGGCCCGCGAAAACAATCACCGGCGCGCCATGCCGGTAGTGGCCGGAGGAGGCCCGCAGCAACCGGCCATGGAAGGTAGGAAGGCGGCGCACCGTCGTTCACCACGGTGGATAGAGGCGGCTGGACAGAACCATCCGCACGGGATAAGGGCGACGCCCACAGGCACCGCCGACGGTAGTAGTCGTGGCCAGCGTGCCGCGTCAGGAGGGGGCGGCGCGGACGCCGCGGCGCGCTGCGACGCACAACACTAAACGGCCCCGTAACCATAGGTCCAAGTGAGAGGAGAGGTCCACATTCAGGTGGACGTGAGCTGAACCCTTGGCCTAGCGGGCTGGACCCCTCCAACGGGATGGGCCGGACCCGCGTCTCAGTATGCCAGCACAGGTGGGCAGAGCCCCACCCAGCGGGCCGAGCCAATTGTGGCCCGGGCCGACCACGAAGGGCCGAAACCCGTGAATTGGGCTGACCATTAATGGGTTAGACCCGAGCATGGTCAAGTAGACCCCGGGACCCACTGCGTCGAGCCAGCCTGACCGAGTCAGAATGGGTCAAGACCAAACCGACACCCGAATAAAGAAACGACCGTAACTGACAAACCGAGTGTTCGTTTGACACACCGTCAGTGACGTTGAGACCCCTTTTGGGAAGCGGTCTCATTTTATATTCTGATGGGCCCAACCAATCCGGGCCGGACCGAGGTGTGATCACCCCTGTTTTACGGAAAGGGGTGTAACTAATAGACCAGGCATCCGATCGTTGCATCGTCTGTGGAATAAGGACCCTTGTGACAAGGCGGTCCATTGGAGACACTCTAAGTGAGTTTTGACAGAGTTTGACATGCGACCTGGGTTGGATCAGACTTGAATCCAACTGGGCTCTTTTTACAAAAGTGCCCATATCTCATAGACCGGACGTCCGATCGACGTGTCGTCTGTCACGTTGAGACGCCAATGACGGGGTGGTCCCTTGGGTATGCTTTTTGTGGGAAATAATACCAGTTGAAGAAGGACTAATGGATTGAGGAGTAGAGTCTTCTGGATATTAGGCATGCCTTATGCGGGAATCTAATGGTTGGCTGTGACATGAAGAAGGAGAAAGACCAATGTAGGACAGCGTCAGAAACTCCAGAGTGGGATGAATTAGTTGTATGAATAATCATCGCTACCTCTGCATCAGTGACTAAGACAGGTCTGCACCAGCGACCAATACAGGTCAGCACCAACGACCAATACGGGTCAACATCTAGCGACCAATACGGGTTAGCAGCAGCGACCAATACAGGTCAGCATCTAGTGACCCATACGGGTTAGCACCAGCGACCAATACAGGTCACCATCTAGCGACCAATACGGGCCAGCATACAATGACCTATGTGTGCTAGCAATAGAATTACCACAGATAAGATGATCTGGCTTTATGACCAGTCATCCATATCCTAGTAACTTTGAAGTTATACCATTAGATTGAGCTGTATCTTTTGTTGTGTGATTCGTGATCTAGATCAAGCTTGTGATATTACCTTGGTGGTATTTCTTGTGATGTTTTCCTTTGTGGATTACTAAGATACCTTCGGGGGTCTCATGGTCCCTACTAGGTATGGCTATACTCACCCCAGCATGGGCTCCACCTGCACCTTGTTGTGTCTGGTGCAGACTACTGACGCTCCGAGGAAGACTTTAGAGGTTTGAGACTTGGTGGAGCTTGGTGCGACGGGATCAGTCGAGATCCTCTTCTTTGACTTCAGACTTACAGCTACTACCGTTCAGACTACTGATGCTCCAAGGCAGACATTGGAGGTTCAAGACTTGGTAGATCTCTAGGGCAGATGTGACGGCTATTTACCTTATTTTCAGTTTCTAGGGCTTGTATTTCGGCCCACTGTTTTTAGTTTACAGTTGTACTTGTGGTTTTACTTTACTCTCACGCTTATACCATGCTTTTGTTGGCTGTTTACCTCAGTTTCCCCTTTTGAGTGTGTACAGATCTCTAAGGTAATGCTTTCCCTATTCGGGAAAAGCCTTTAGGTGCTAGTCACCAACCCCTGGCCTATAGAAGGCGGGCTTGTGGTAGCCACATCCGGGACTCGTGGGACGGGCCGTGACAGAAAAGATGGTTATTTTATAAATCAAATAAATCATGATAAATATTTGGTAAAAAAAATTCAATCTTGATTCTTGTAAAACTATGAGAACCCCATTGAGCACTAATTCTAAAATAGATGTAGATAGATCTGGAAAATATGTTAGTGATAAATTGTATAAAGGAATGATAAGAAGCCTATTTTATTTAACCATATTAAGGCATGACATCATGTTTGTTGTCCACATGTGTGCGGGATATAAATTTATTCCCAAAGAAATTCATTTAAAGGTATTCAAAAGTGTAATTATATATGTTAAAGGAATAATCAACACTAGTAATTTTACTCCAATAAAAATTGTTTTAATATGTTATAATTTTTTGATTTTGACTTTGGAGGTTGTAGACTTGATAGGAAGATTACATAGGGTATGTTACACTTATTAGATAAATGATCAACTACATAACAACTACAAATATGGTTTTTATCGGCACTAGAAAAGTAGATTAACAGCGCTAAAAAAGTACTGTTAATCAAGGCAAGGATAAGGGGGGTACCTTTTATCAGTGCTACGAAAAGCGCTGATAAAGGCCCATTTTATGAGCACTAAAAAAAGCGCTAATAAAAGAGGCATTTTATGAGCACTTTTAAAAAGAGCTGATAAAAGTTAAAAAAAGACTAAAAAAAATAAAAAAATATATTTTTGCAATTTTGGGGGGCGTGAACAACGCTTGAAGCCCCCCATTAATAGCACCCACCGCCATGGTAGCCCACGCACGCCCCAGGCATGATCCTCCCATCCCCACCCACCTTTAACAGCGCGAGGTAATTCCCCAAACCTACACGCACAACCTACCTCCCCCAGTATTTGAACTCGAGACCTCTTGCATGCGCGCCTAAGCCTTTACCACTCCACTATATTTCATTTCTTTTCATTTAGTAATATATCTATTTATTTATATATATATTTAGTCGTATTAATATATACATATATTTAATTATATTAATATATATATATCCATATATTAATATATATATATATATATATATAAACACACACACACACACATATATATATTAAGTCATATTAATATATACATATATATTTAGTCATATTAATATATACATATATATTTCGTCATATTAATATATACATATAGTTAATTATATTGATATATATATATATATCCATATATTAATATATCTTTATATATATTTATATATATATATAGTTATAATTTTTTATCCATATATTTATTTGTATATTAATGTATATTTATAAGATTAGTTTTAAATACATTTATAAAATATTTTTCTCATGTGTGTTTTTATAAATAAATACATACATACATACATACACATATACAACACACACACACAGATATATATTATATGTATATCTGTATGTATAATTATACATATTTATATATATACACAAATATTATATATTAATATGTATATACAAAAGTGCTAGAAATGGGGTCTTGAAAAACCTAACAAATCGCAGAGTCACTGAAAAAGACATAAATTCTTCTCCATGTGTCCTTTTCAGCTCCGTAAATAGTCAAACTGAAGCTCATAGAATGAAATATGATAAAACAGGTGTCGGAGGCCGAACAGACACACAGATCAGAAGTTATGACTGTTTAAATAAAAATTTTACAGAGGTCTGGACACAGAAACTGAGTTTTGGAGGCCTTCTGGTGGTTTTTTGGTATTTACGGGTACTAAAATTATTGAGACTATGTCTGAGTCGACCTTATGCATAGATCTCTTCACTTCCTTCGATTTGATATGTGGTATAGCCCAAACGGACACCCAGAGCGAAAGTTATGGCCGTTTGAAGTTGGACTTTTTTTGGAGTGCTATAACTGATATATCTTTTGTTCCTATGATCTTCTAATGGTTTCGACTGGACATGATTGTCACTCATTTTACGAGCCTCAATTTGACTGGTCACGACACTCAAACAGACAATCGGAGCAGATGTTATGTCTATTTTAGTGATTTGTTGGTTTGTTAGGTTTTTAGGAGATACTAGAGTTGCAAAATTTCAAACGACAATAACTTCTGCTCTGAGTGTCAGTTTTGGCTTTACCACTCATCAAATCGAAGCTTGAAAAAAGTTACACTCTAGTGATCACCGAAACCCCTTCTCACTTTCTTTTAGGTTCAAAAAGGACCAAAAACCATCTGAACGGTGATAAGTTTGGCTCAGGGGGTCCGTTTTGCCATAACTTCTGCTCCGGGTGTCTTTTTTACATCAACCACATATCAAATCGAATATTACGAATAGACCTATACTATGGTGACCATTGTAACACCTTATTATATTCTTCATGGTATGAAAAGTTCTTTAATCCCTACAAATGACCATAATTTCTACTCCGGGGTGTCCATTTTGGGTCTACGACATATCAAATCGATATAAAACATATTTTAAAAAATATTTATTATATTTATATCAATATAAATATACTTATATATCAATATATTATTTTTTATGATTTTTTTAAATATACACATTTATCAGCGTTAGTAAAATGCGCGATGATAAAACCCTCTTTATCAGCGCTACTAAAAAAATGCTGATAAAGGGGAAGCGCTTCCCTTGCCCCATTTTGTGGTAGTGCATGGAGTTCCAAAAAGAAATTTTTAGTTTCATTTTCTATAGATGAAGATGAGTACATTGATGCTGCTAATTTATATTCTCAAATCCTATTGGTAAAAAAATCTCTTTGTGATTTTAATGTTTACTTATATAAAATACCTATATTATGTGATAATACTTCTTCCATTTCTATTTCTAGAAACCCCTTAAAACATTCTAGGACTAATCATATAGATGTTAGATTTCATTTCTTAAGATATCATGTTAATAAAGAGGACATTGTTCTGGAATATATTTCTATAGAAAACCAACTAGCATACATATTTACTAAAGCTCTAGATTCTGTGAGATTTAAAGATTTAAAATTATAATTGTGAATGGTGGAAATTTAATTTTTGAGATCATGTTAAACTATGATTTACTGTTTTTACTTAACTATTTTTATAATTTCATGAAGTCATGAGGATTTATCCACTATTAAATTTTATTTATATATTATTCATGGAATTTTTTTTATCTTCCATTTTTTTCATATATGTAAATAAGGGGAGAAATTTGGGGAGAAAAACAAGAGAGAAAATTTGGGATCTCTTAAAATGATAAATTTTGTTTTGGTTTTTCAGTTTTGAAAAAGTGGGAGATTGTTTACAAAGTGTTTTTTGTGTTTAATTGGTTTGATAAATTGAAATCCCCTTCATTTAATGTTTTAATTGAAATTAATTACAATTATATTTTATTTAGATATATTTCTTTGATGTTAAAATAAAATTAATTTTTATCGATTTTATTTTTGAATTAATGTTTAACTAAATTGTATTTTATTTAATTATTTGGTTTCTAGAATTACTATTATTTTTTTAGTGCCTCTTTAGTAAAAAATTGGGCCAACCGCACAATCCCATGGGTCATTCCATTAGCCACTCTTAGGGTCAACTGCATGGGAGGTTTGTCCCAAGGGACCTGCACAGTGGTAGGAGATCAGGTGGGCTATGTATAGGCCTGAACATGGTAGACGTATAACACACCCACAAGTGCAGGTCGTGTGTAGGCCCGCATGAGTGCTGGTGGACTAGCGCAGCTGTGGTATAGCCCGTGGTGGCATGCAGTGTGGTGTAATGAGTACTGATCCACCATATCCAGATCGAAGCAATAACAAGAGGAGTTAATTGATAAACTAGAGGTTATACCTTGTGCTAAATCTATGTGGGTCTCTAGAAGTGAGGAGCACTGTTACTCTCCATAAAATCTTGCGCATATAAGTGTAGTCGTTTGATCCAAGCAACCACAGTCATCCGATCATCTTGGGAATTCATATTTAACCTCCAGATTCTTGAAAGTGTTCATGTATACTTGAGATAATATTCAATACTTCACTAATCGAACCAAGGTCTCCATAGGAGATCTAAGATCAAGTTTTTTAAAGTGATGAAGGCTACGATACCATTAATGCCACTGTTTTGGATGCATTCAATTATTTTGAGGATCAATCTTTAACAGAATGGTATATCTTTAATAATGGTAGATCATCACAATGGTAGCACAAAATGTTAGAAAAATATTTCTAGCGCTAGGAATTTTTCATATACCATTAGTTTAAAATATTTTTTTGAAATTAAAATTGATATATTATTTTAATTAATGGAATTGAAATATAATTTTTAGTTACTATTTTAATCATTATATTTTGATGAAATATAATTACATGTTTTTTAAAATAATTTTGACAAAAAAATTCATAACACATATAACACATGAAGTATGCTATAGGATACTCTGTTTTTTGTTATTTTTTATATTCTAATATACTATAAGTTTATTCTTTTTATTTTAACTATTTTATTATTATGGAATATATATATGTTTGATCTAACAATTATTTTGAAATATTTAATATCTAATTCTATGTAGGAATAAAAGAGTGCAGAAACTCTAAGTATTAGCATGTTAATTCAGATTTAGGTATCACATATATTTTACATGTTTATTGTTTTCTTAATGTGTCCTTATATAATTACACAAAGTGATGTTCCATGATTTTTTGAGTTAATGAAATTATTATCCATTGAAAAATTGAATAAAAATACTAGAATAAAATCATCTAAAAAAATATTATTACCATAACATTGACTACAAAAATTGAGAGAATCACAAAGGCATAAAAATACAACTTTCATACGAGCTTTGTAAAGTACCACATCTGGTCTAAGACTACTATTCCATTTCCTTAATCCTGATGGGATTCATAATTTTCATCATCCACCACTAAAGTGATCGAAGATCTTGACTTGCCTCAAATTTCAACATCATCTTCTTCAAAACTATTCTAAATTCTTTATCTCACTACAAGAAAACCACCAATTAGCGGCAATTATATTTCCGTTTAGCAGTGGTGTAAACCACCGCTACATGAGTTGGCGGCAGTTTATAGAAACCGCCGCTAAATTTGGCGTCGGTAAACTATTAGCGGTGGTTTTTTCTATCTAGAGGCGGTTTAAGAAAAACATTGTATCTGCCTCATTTCACGGCAGTTCTCATCACTTTAGGGGCGGTTTTTAAGAGCCTGAGATTTTTGTTTATTAGCGGCAGTTATAACCACCGTTAATAAAATAAAATCCAACGGCCGTAAAACCGCCGATAAAGTCTCGAGAACTGTCGTGGAATGCACGTGGGTGAGGCAACTCTGTAGTGGCAGTTAAAACAGCCGTGAAACGTAAAAATACTTAGGTTTAGAAGTGGTTTTAACCGCCGCTACTGCCTTACCTGTATACTATTAGCGGCAGTTAAAACCGCCACGAAAAGATGACCAGAAAATAAATAAATAAATATTCTGCTTCCACTACACCACTGCCCATAAAAAAAAATCAAACAAGACACAATCTCATAAAATAACATCAACTCAATGATGTGTTGGACCTTTCAAGGATGTTTTTGGATATATTGATGAAGAGTGGATTGGGTTTATGGCCACCCATGGGGTGTGCCAATCCCATGAACATGTGAATTTAGTTATTAAATGATAAATTGAAGGGTTTATGAGATTCAAAAAATTGTAGATATTTTTAGCATGTCAAAATGGAATAAGTGGTTTATCATAACTTTTATGGTGAAATGGGTTGTGAGATAACTAAGGGGAAAAATAATGAATGGAAAATGTGGAAATATCCATGTTATAAGATGGAATGGAAAATATGTACAATGGTTTTTTTATGAATGAATAGTAAAATAGAATAGTTATGGAGTTACATTAAGTACAGTGAAAGTGATAAACTATGTGAATATTGGTGAAATGAAATAGGTTCACCCTTGATATTGTAATTTGTTAAAAAGGTCAAGTGTGTTTGACCTTGTGGAATGTGTATTGATGGATTAGTAAATGATGAGGGACACATGGGTAAAAAAAATTTACAAGGAATTCCTTATCATTAATGTGGGTTGGCTAGACAAGAAATTTGACATAATGGACTTGATATGATGTATATGGAGTTTCCTATGCTTGGATAGTGTATTGACATGGCTTTCCAAGCACTAAAGCCTATGTGTATGGTATGAGTGAACTGATTTGTGCACCATAATATATGAATTTTAAATGATTAATGAATTACCATTGTTGTTAATAAAAATGAAAAACCCATTTATACTATTGTTTTACCCTGGTAAAGATGAAATATTATCCCCACATACCTCATTTTGGACCCTCAATACTAGTAGGAAGGCTCTTCTATATGAAAAGGCATTCCTATGGTCATGTGGCACATTGGTTTTGGGAACCAGTTTAGTAGAACATAGGTAATGACGTCACAATGTTGTATCAAAGCCATTTTATTTTCTATTGAATAATTTTTTTGAAAGTTTTATATGATATTAAGGTGTTTTAGTCCTTGGTAATGTGTTTTTTATGGGATTATCTAACCCACATATTGGGGAAAACCCAAGTTCTCGGTGTGAGATTGTTGTTCTTGTTGTTTGATGTTATAGTTGGATGTTATTTCACATTGGGTGATATGCTAGCTGTGAGATATTATTGTTTTCCAAGGTTTTATTCATGGAACGACATGTAATTTTTTATATATTCATGAATAATTTTAGGTAATCAGGATTAATATAACTTGAATCATATTAGGCTCAAATAGAAAACAAGGTTATTTCTTTTGTTATGGAAAATGAAAATCATTTTATATTGGTTTCATAGAAAATACTTCCTAATAAAGAGTTATCAATCCACATGTTTTTGTGATTCACAGTGTCATAGGATACCAACGCTAGAAAGGTTTACCTTCTTGGATGATGATATTGAATAATTACATATTATAATATTAAGAGTCAAGAATTTATTCAACACATCAACAATGGGTTTAACTCCTAGTCATCCAAAATTTCGACTACCAATTCAAACACAGGCCTAACTAGAATGATGTATACCACACTCGAGAAATCAAGACATAAAAGGAAACATCAGAAATCAATAAAATGTATAAAAGGAAACATAAAAAAATCAAGAAAATGTTAGGACATGAAAGTATTTGGTGGCAACTATGTGCCACACATGGTACATATACAAACCAACCGTTCCCATATTTGTTCAACACATCAACAATACGAATACCCACTGTCTGATGATGCATCATCACCCTCTCCTCCATCGTCACCCTCTCCATCTCCATCTCCACTTTCTGTTGTCACCTATAAGAAGATTATATTGAAAATTAAATATTATTGCATATTTATATTAAAAATTAAAACCAATGAATTTTTAACAACTAAATGATTTTGATTTTGTGTGATTTACCTGCTGACCACTAGTCGATGCACTACCACCAGGGGCACATCTGTTCATCTGCTGATGTATATCAGTCATCACTTTCTACAAAGCAGATATCTGAGCCCCCTGATGTTGAACTATGGTTCGTAGAGAAGAAATCTCCCTCTGAGCATATTCGGGTATGGACTGACTATAACCAGGAGTAGATGTAGCTGGAATCCCTGGTGGCATGCCAAAGACCTCAGATGGTATGGGTCCAAAACTCATCCTGTGCACTCTACCAGGATGCTCCTTCCCAAGGACTTTAGCAACTGGGTCATCCTGGGGGACTGAGTAGGACTTCCCATGATTGGAATCCCATAGTTCTTTAATTTTTACATAGAAATAAAATATCGAAAGTTATTAACACAGTAGAAATTGATAATAAGTTATTATAATAAAAAATTGACTTTATACCCCAACTTCTTAGGCAGACTCATTAACAAAACTTCCGTTTAATTTTTTTGTGAACATCCAACCACACTTCAGTTCAGGTTGCTTTGTGGCCTAAAATCTATGACTGCATTAAGGAAATATAAATAAACAATTAAATATATTAAACAGATAATATTTCCTTATAAATATTTAAAATAATTAAAAGATTACCAATGTCATTCGGCTTCTAGAAAATATTTTGGAGCCCGCAGTGTGAGGGATGACTTGTTTAGCCCGGTTTGATGCATTCTGTCTTGAGAGATCCTGAAATAAATAAAATTCAATTTAATAGTAATGTATTCAATGTCATCACCTCTTTATATACATGAATAAATGTAAAATGAGGACAATATAATAATATATATTTCAATACCATCCACTTCTCATCACGATGTCTGTCAACAAAAACATTCCACTGTTCTTTTGGTACCCCACTGGGTAGCTTCTCATACATTTGTTACACGGTCAACGAAGTATCGTTGAAATCACACCACATTCTCCATTTGAAAGCTTTCTATTTCTTACCATGATTTTTCAACGTCCACATCCGTGCTATCACATCAGCAACTGTAAAGTAGAAGAACATCTGTATACATAAATTCATTTTGAACATATTAGTAGAATGAAATTGAATTAAAACATAATGTAATAAAATTACCTTTATTTGGGAATCAAAAACTTCATTTTTCCAGCTATGAGGCATATGTCTCCAATCATTATAAGAAATTGGTAGGGAAATGGGCTCCGCTGCCAGATGGCCTAGAATCTGGCCAAGTAACCCCACAGCGTCTTCTGTAGGGACCCTATAAGAATAAAATGGAACGACTATCTTCTCACCATTCATATTCCAAACATCTGAACTTTTTATGTTTTTCTCCACGATTTCATTTTTTTCATCTTCAATGAGAAAAAAATTAGTATAAACAAAGTACAATAAATTTATTTAATTAAAATTTGTACCTATGACAGTGACACTCCAGTATGTCCATGATGAACTGGAAGGGGCGTGTTTCCACCCCAATGCTGAGGCTCCGAAAGGGGGGAGTCGATGAATCAGCCTCTTATGGGACACCCAAAGATGGTGTGGGAGATGGTGCAGCGGGAGATGGTGCAGGGGTGTAGGCAGCTGGTGCCTCAGATGCCATGGGGAGGGAGCCAAATGGATCATCATCTGTCGCAGAACTATATGAAATAGTGTACCGCCTTTTCCTTAGAATTCCTTTCATTTAATAAAATAAAATTTAGTTCAGAATATATATTTCAAAAAAATTATGCAGAAAAAAATTAAAAATGATAATAGATTCCCAGTACTAATAGAAAATATATATATAACAATGATAATGAATGACTGATGAAATGAAACAAGTGGTTGCTGAATGAAAAAATAATTGTACATACAATCATTTCCCCCTTCAATCATGTTGGTTTCCTACTCCATTGCTTCATCCACTTCATTCATCCTTGCTAGACTAATATTTTCAATATCATGATGGACAAATAATTCTTCTTCCTGTTGTTGATGAAATTCAATTTCAGAGGTAAACTCTTCCACTTCATCACCCATATCATACAAATCTATTTGTATTACGTGAAAAAATACACTCTACCCTTCATCCAAAACATCATTCACATAATATAACATTTTTTGCTTGTGATGCTTTGATATATGGATCATGCAGTTCATGATCACCAACATCCATCAAGCGAGAGAAGTTCACAGAAGTAAATTACAAGGAATCTCTTTTAACACCTATGATAATATCGACCCATTTGTATTTGAATAAAACAACATAAAAATATACTTGGTAGTTTAATTCAAAAATATCATGAAGCTTTCCATAGTATCCCACTATAGCAAATGTAAATATACCACTATTCTGTGTTTTCAAACCCACTTCTCGATCGACTGTACGAAATCTAAATCTATTCGCATTATAAGAATCGATCTTTCTATCTTGTTTTATAGGACCTCTAGGAAGAAACTTCAAATCTTCTGACATGTCTGCTCAAGTATCAGAATTCATGATTTGAAAAAAGAAATATAATTTAATATATTTACAAAATTTATGTGTCAAAGTAATATTCGTATTTATTGTAATATTTATGAACTTACACGTCGTGCAAACCATTCTACATGCTCTTTATTCACAGCTTTCGTTATATCTTTCTCATTTCATGTTCTGTCTCTCATTAGTCTCTTTGTTTGTATCATCAACTCTTCAATAAATGGATCTGCAATTTCAATATTCAGCAACACATATCTATGTTTCTGTAATAATTCCAATACTGTCAGTGTCACATTTGAGGTCCTCCCAACTGATCGGCCAATAACAGGAAATATTTTTTTAATTTTTGATGCATTTGAGATTGAGTTGATGTGTCATAAACATGTCCAACTCGATTAAATCTTATCTCAATATTATCCAAATATCTAGAACAGAAGGTAAGACACTCCTCAGCCAAATAGCCTTCAACAATAGAGCCTTCTGGTTGAGCTTTTTTTCTCACGTATGCTTTCAAATGCCCAAGATATCTGTGAAATAAAATATTAATATTATTCATTTATTTAAATGCCAAAAATTGTTTAATTAAATTAATAACATATAAATAAAATACCTCTCAATTAGATACATCCATCGATAATGAATGAGGCCACCTAATTTAGCTTACTCAACCAAATGCATAGTTAAATGCATCATGATAGTAAAAAATGATGGAGGAAAGATCATCTCCATTGCACAAAGGGTCAATACAAACCCCTCCTGGAGGTTGTCAAGCTGAAATGGATATAGAGCTTTCTCACATAATTTCCTGAAAGATGTAAAAAATTGGAGTACAACATTAGTAACTTTTTCAGGTAATAATGTACGCAATGTCAATGGTAGTAACTATTGTAACAAAATATGTGAATCGTGACTTTTCAATCCATGTAACTTACAATTCTTCAAGTCAAAACACCTCAAGATATTACTTTAATACCATCATATACCTTCACATTCTTCAAAATTCGAAGGAATATATCTTTATCCCTATTTTTCATTGCAAAAATTTCCGGAGCATACTTTTCATTCTTATCTGGCCAGATATCACGTTTTACGTTCATTAATTGTAAGTCTTTGCGAGCATTGAGATGATCCTTCAACTTTCCATGCTCATTAAGTAATGTAAAAATCAAATTATCACAGACATTCTTCTCAATATGCATCACATAAAGATTGTGCTACAACAAATCAAACTCCCAATACGGGAGTTTAAAGAATATACTTTTTTTCTTCCATTGTTGCGTTCTGATTTCACCTGACGATGCACTTCGGACATGTTTTCCGCTATCATTCAAATGATGAACCTTCCAAAATTTTCTTTCAACATTTTCAAGTTGTGTCAATATTTAAGAACCAGTTAACAACTTTGGAGGTGGTCTACGATCAATGGAACCGTTAAATTTTGATATGTTCAGCCAAAATCTATGAGATGCATCAAAAAATCTTTGATGGTACAAGAAGAACCCCTTTCTACTATGAGGTAGCCATTTGGGCTCAAAATCAAAGTTAAAAATGGGACAAGACAAACCCATGTAAGTGTTCCAACCAAATAAATTCTCAAGCCCAAGGAAGTCCCTAATAGTCCACATTAATACATCATGCATTTTGAACATTGTTTTAGAAGAAGCATCAAATGTATCAACACCGTTGCTCCATAACTCCTGCAATTCGTCAATCAAAGGCTGCAAGTATACATCAATATCATTTCCAGTCATTTTTTTTCCATGAATAATCATCAAAATTATAAAATATTTTTTTTTGCATACACATCCACAGAGGCAGATTATAAGGTATCAAAACAACTGGACAAATGCTATAACTAGTACTCAAAGTCCCAAATGGGTTGAATCCATCGGCAGCCAATCCCAATCGAACATTCCCAGGATCATCTGAGAAATCTAGATGTAATGAATCAAATTTCATCCACGATTGAGAATCTTGTGGATGTCTCATTAACCCATCATTATTTTTATCTGCAGAATGCCACTTCATGTGTTTGACGGTTTTTGATGACATGAATAATCTTTGAAATCGAGGCTTTAAGGGAATGTAATGCAAAACCTTTGCAGGTGTGTTCCTTTTCTTCTTCTCCATGAAATTATGTTCATTCAGACTTCCAACATCACCCTTTGACTTCCATCTAGAAGAAGAACATTTCTTGCAATTCTATCTACTTGAATCCTCTCCCCAATAAAGCATACAATCATTGGGACAGACATGTATTTATGTATAATTCAGACCAAGTTTGTTAACGACTTTTTTCATATCATAAAAAGATTCTGGGATTTTTTTCTTTAGGAAATGCATCATGAATCAATTCCAATATCATGGACATTGCCTTATTTCTAATTCCACATAGAAATTTGATATGGTACAACTTTAGAAGAAATGAAAGCTTTGAATATTTCAAACACCCACTATACAACTCTTGATTTCCATCATCAACTAAATCCTAAAATTCATTTTTCTCAGTATAGTTTTCCCTTACATTTGGCTCCACATAATCAAGAGGAGGATCCAATGATATGTTACAATCTTCATCTTCTTCTGTTATAGTCTAAAAAACATCACATGTCACGTTACAATTTATAGCACCCTCTTCTGGTTGTTCTGATTTGTTTTGATTCTGATAGTGGTCTCTTGTAGTGCCCAATTCATCATTTATGAGGTTTGGAAATTCATTTTAAATTGTCGATGAACTTGGGACCTCATTCTATGGATTAACATCAGTACTCAATCTTTATGTAACGTTCGATTCTCTATGCCAAACCCAACACAAATATTGACCAGGGAATTGCTTCAGTATTAAATGTTCATAATCTTCATCTCTCTGTAACCATGTTCTAAATTTACATTTAGGACATGGACATCTTATTCTCCCTTCAACGGATCAATTAGAAATTGAAAAATCTAAAAACTCATTCAAACACTTAACATACTGAGGTGTGTTCCTCGGTAATGTGATCTAGCTTTTATCCATGTATATCACAATGTTTCTACACAATAATAATAAAAATTAAAACACATAGTTACTACTAAATAGAGAAAGAGATTCATATATACGATAGTGTAAAATTACCGAAACATAATATTCAATGAAAGTGGTTACTTTCATCCAAGACTATACATATTAATGAAAAATCATTTAGTTTGGATAAAATATAGAGAAATAAAATACAAATAAAATTTAAATACAAAATAAACCTAGTTGAACTATCTCACAATAACATTTCCCAAAAAAGTCACAACCATATTCCCAACTCAAAACATCTCCATGTGATCCCCAAAAAGTCACAACAATCCAATGTCCATTAATAGAACAAGAGGAAACAAATAACTAGAAATCAAAATCTTGGAATTAGAATGAAAAGATAGAAGTTACACACACACATGAATGTGTATGAAAATTGTGATATAAATAGTCCTATAAATAATTTGTAATTAATTTTATAAAAAAGATTAAAAAATACTTATTTTAAATATAGTTCTAGAGTTTATTATTTACATATAGAAGTTTTAAAATACATAAATCACATGATTTTTCCATTTTAGTAAAAAATGTACAATTCCTATATAAAACATGGGTAGATTTAACACATTATATAGTAAACATTAAAACAAAAAAATAACTAAAACAAGAAATGAACATAAATAAGCCCCTAGATATTACTAAATAACTATATAAACATCCACCAAGAAATGGTTCCGAATTTAAAAAGAAAGGTCTATGGGTTCAATATAGGTAGGAAATGGGATACACTAAGTAATAAAAAATGGGAACCAAGAATTATGTGAAACTCACTGGGTTATAACATGATGGATATTGGAACACACATATGGACAACAAAAGTTTTATCGGCCAACCCTATTTGAACTAAACTCTAATTTCATATGTACAAGTCCTCCAATCCCTTATATATAATCCCACCTAAAGACACCTAGTCAACTATATCATACCAAGCAACCTGTGTGTATCTATCCATCTAATCTTTTCCACAGACACCTGGGAAACTGCATCATATCAACGTCAGATTTCCATTTCCTTCACAGCCTCCACCACTCGGGATTTCCCATGCTGAATCAGTGCTAACAAGTACGCGAGTTTCCTCCCAGCATTTGCATCTCAGTTCTAGTAGATATTGGCACCAGGTCAGCTTACCGTACTAGTAACATTATTATTACTTTCAAACAAATATTCCAACTTACATTACATAACTATCTCTGTAGATTACCGCTTCCAGGACCTGCACGACCCATTGCACTTCACAAGGGTGGAATTCACACTCACCTGTGAATACATGTATAGTATTAATATATGATTACTGTGTTTACTTTGTTTTCATATCTATTTTATGAATTCATATATGTATAAAAATGTATATTACATCATGCAGAGTACACATACTTTATTTGAAAGTAACTCACAGTATGTCTCCCCCGATTGGTAACAGGTTTTTATAAATTTTACTGACTTGATTGTACTAATCTGATTCTGTTTTTATATATTGTTTTATGTTCGTATAGGGGTATACCCCTATAGATTTGTGGTACAGTTGATGTTTGGATGAATCAAAAAATCACATTTTATAGGTCAAAACAAATCACATTCATGACTTTCCTTTGTTTTTTAGTCCATTTTTATATGCATGTTGCAATTGTTCTGAGCATAAATGATTTTGCATTTTCAGGTTCTAGTTAGCCAGCGATTTTGAAGGCATATTGATGAAAGGTAGAAAAAATGAATTTGCATCTTTGTGTATAACTGGATCCATTTATTCTATTTTATTTTAGTTATAATATTCTTTTTCATGTATAAGTTGATCATTTTATTCTATTTTAATAATATATTTTCTTTTCTATTCAGTTGCAACCACCTTTTGTTGAAGATCCATTCAATATGACGGGGTAATATGGTTTTAAGGTTTGGAATTTGTGATTTTTTTTGTTCAGTTTTTATTGTTTTCAGTTAATAAGGAGTTGAAATTGATATATCCCATTCTTTTACCACTGTGTAAATGAAACATGACAAAATCTTTATCAATGACAATATCCACATAAGGATGGCTAAAAGCCTGCCCTCATCTTGGATCTGGTGATTTTTTTGGGTCAGTCCTGTTTGTTTTGGATCCGGTGATTTGTTTATCAGAGGTAGGATTCCATTATCATACACCATTACATTCTAATTATAATTTATTCAACAATACATTTTCTTCTCAAATTTTATAAATATTAATCTCTTATTTGAAGAAAAACTAGTAATCGAATGCGTCGTTCAATAGCATGGGCGAGTACTAGTTATTATTACCTCCTCTTGGAGCCTATGTCTATGTTAATTACCTCACCCTATAGCCTCAATCTAAGTGAATTTACACTTTCATTAATTAGGGATGTAGAGCCTCAGTATTACTCCCTAACCGATGCAATACTTTGGTGGTCCTAGAGTATCAGTCTGATCAACCCGTTGGAGGAGCCTCAATCCAATACCCCACCCACTATTAATCCATGTGAACATGCTTCTTTATCACTAACTAATATATCAACTAAAAAACACAACCATTGAACATATTTACCATTTATAACCATAAACATTTAACACATTTATCTTTCACATACATAACCCATTACACTTATACCATTATTCCATACATCCCCTTATCATGGTTTGTTAACTAGTAACATTCATCATTTAGTTCATTTCATAACAATGTTAACATTACAACAAAATCCCCATGGGTTATATCTCCCTAAAAAATATATCCAATTAATTATTATGGTCCCAAAAAACCTTTAAAACCAAATAATGTTATAAACACAATTCAAGTACTCATTTGAAATCATTTCGAATCCACCACTTAAAACATGGGTATTACACTTTTAAAACTAAAAAATTACTCAAGGATTTCATTTCTAGATCAACCATTCAACCCAACCATTTATATTTTTCATAATATATTTTTTAAACCCCAAATTCAAATAATCATTTGAAATATCATAATAAAATCCAACTTTAAAGCATCATTTTCATCATATAAAATTCATAACCAGATTAAAATCCCAAACACATATTTCAAACCATTTCAAGAGACCCCTGGGAATTTCAAAAATAATTAAATATAATCATTTAATTTTACCCTTTAACCACACCCACATTCCCAATTAAAATTTAGAACACATTCGCTCTAACATTTACCCCATTTTACTATTCACCATGTTATTTCACCATTATCAAGGTTTTGGAATATTCCATGGGTATCACTAGGTTTGGTCTTACATCATCAACAAACACAAAAAGGTTTGTGAAGGGTTTAAAAATTAAAACCTCAATTTAAGTCCCCAAATATCATTACTTAACCAAGGACTCCAAATGAAACAAGGTTACACATAATCACAAACTCATAAAAATATAGACCATTAAGATTGATGGATAATTATCTAAATGAACAATGAGAAGAAAAAAAGGATAAAAAAAGAGGTTAAGGATCAATATACCAAGGTCATCGGGGTCACGGGGGGCCGGGGGAAGCGGGGTCGCCGGGGTCGCGAGGGGTCGGGGTCGTAGAAGAAGCCAGGGGCCAGGGGAAGAAAGATAAGTGGGCTGAGAAGAGGGTAGGGGTGGGGGGAAGGTTCAGCAGTGTTAAAAAATGTTTCTCTGTTGTTTATTATAGACCGCCGTGAAACCATTTTGAAAAAAGGTTTAGCGGCAGTTTCCAAAACCGCCGCTAAAAAACCACCGCTAAACACAATATCTGTTGTAGTGTGTTTTCACTGTTGTATTTCTTCCTACAATCTGTTTGTACTATAGAGTTTGTTTTATGCTTTTCTCATAGAAAAGCTATCATATTTGGTTATTCCTCCCATCTAAAAGGAAGGTAGGTTGCGACTCCTTCAAAAGACAGGTGTTAATAGGTGATAAAAAGTTACAATTATATATAACCATGTTATCAATCCCTAAAAAAAGTGAGGATCTAGTAAATACTAGTCTCTTTGTCAATTAGATGAGATTTAATATTTGATTAGGATCATGGTGATATGAACCACTATAAAAAAATCATATGTTATTTGTTTTTATTTCCACTACAAATCTAACACTATTTAATCACTTTGATAATCTTATTCGATTTAATAATTTTAAAAGGACTATTCACCCCCTCTCTAGTTAATAATTCCATACAATGGGACCTAAAAATGAATATATAAGGGATTCCTAGGTACCCATGTGTAGTGACGGCCTGATCAGGGTGTGACAACAACTTAGTAGGCCACCACAAACAGTGTCTAAAACAAATATCAGCCAGTAAAATAGTACATGATGATAAATAATGGATAAATAAATAGTACATAAAAGGAGATACTTCTAAAAAAACCATTTAGCGATTGAAATGTTGGCCCTTAGGTTCTGCACGACACCCGGGCCAACCAAACATGCATCGACCAAAATTTATCATCTAATACATAACACATAGGGCGAAACATACTATAAATAAATTAAAGGGGATTTTCATTTATCATTTAACTCATGAAAGCATAAAACATCAACCCAGTTCTCTAAAACTCAATTGTGTAGTTCCATGTAAGACACCAAAACCATACATCATAACAATAATTCCGAAAGACTTAGCCCAAAACCTAATCATACATTTAAACAATAGTGCCCATAGCATCAGTCTAGAAACTACTAATACTTTTAAACAATAGTTCCTAGACCATCATTCCAACACTTTAAACTATGGATATAGAGCATCAGTCCACAATCCATTTTTATATGGTATACTATCAGTTTCTAGAGACCTAATATGACTCTGATCCATATAGTATACTACCTATGCCTCGAGCATCAATATGACACCTGAACCATATAGTTTACTATCCATGCTTGAAGTATTAGTCTAAAACCCAAACCATTTCATCAATTTTCAAAATACTAAAGGTAAAAATATTGAATTTACATAGTATTCGAAAAACCAAAACAAAACCTTTTAAAACCAATATCATTTACTAAGGTCCCTATAACCTTTAACACCGAAATAAGGACAAATCCTTTATTTCCATCAAAATCATTAATAGATCCATCTAGGCATTTCACCAAGGGGAAAAGACACACCCATTTTGAATAAAAATTTAAAATCCATTTATAAACCCCATTTTATAAATCAATTGGAGGCCAACACCTCATTTCAAAAATAAAACCACTTCAAAACATAGCTTCCCCCCTTAACACCCAAAACCGAGTTAAAACCTCACAGACATGAATAGAACAATTTCAAAATCCCCATAGGCATTTCAAAAAAGTAAACACATAAAAAATTCCATTTTCAGAGGTTGGTACACCCCATGGGTAGCTGTAGTTCTAATCTCATAATAACTAATAAATCCAATGGGGTCCATGAAAGGTTTAGGTATCAATATAAGACCCAAAACTACTAACTTAAACCATGGGATAATACACACCGCACATGATATTTAAGGTACATATCATATACACATGTAAATAAAATATCACGACTATTATTAAATCTCTTAGACCACCCATCTCATTAACAAAGCTTTCAATATCATTTCCAAAGCACGATGACATTTCCATGGCCCATCCATGTCCCTTACAAACTCCTCGACATCCAAACAAGCTCATCTCAACTACCCAAGCTCTAACCTCATGTTAATTAATATCAATTAATTAATCATAATAGTTATAATTAATTAATATATTAAACCCCAACATGTAATAATTACGAAAAACTCACCGGGCACTTACCTCCTATCGAAACTCTTCCTAACTACCATGGGTGTTCCATAATAGATTCTTTTCACCACTCACTAGTGCAAAAAACGTTTATCATAGCGGCATTTTTTATGTCGTTTATATATAATCGACGTGAAAAACCTATAATGGACATTTATCACATCGGTTATTTTATAATCGACGTGATAAATGGAATCACGAAGGTTTATCACGTCGATTATAAAATAACTGACGTGATAAACTGACGAGCCTTGATTTATAACATTGGTTATATTATAACCGACGTGATAAACATAAAAAAAGAGGTTTATCACGTCGGTGATAAAATGACCGACGTGGTAAACCGAGGCTCGGGGGTTTATCACGTCGGTTATAAAATAACCGATGTGATAAACCAAGTTCCGATGATTTATCACATCAGTTATAAAATAACCAATGTGAGAAATCAAGTCTCGGTGGTTTATCACGTCGGTTACTTTATACCCGACATGATAAACCCTTTAAATGATTTATCAGGACCCGTATGCTTATCTGTTTTCTTCGATATGCGGCTTGCGACTCGTCTCTCTCACGCGGAAAACCTAGAAACCCACCTAGAACTCGTTCCCTCAATGTCAGTTTGTCTAGATCCTTAATCATAAATATTTTTAGAATATCTATCATATCGACTCGCAATCCCTAAGTAATACTTTCAACCCACCTCGATTTCATTTATTATTTTTTGAGGATGCCCTATATTCATTTTTATTATTTCATTTACTTTGATTCTAATTTTCAAGTTTATAATCTGGTTTCTCACATATTTATGTACGTTTTCAATGCATCTTAAAAGTTAATTTGATGATAGAATCAAATTGATTTTTTTCAAAAGAACAAGGGTTGTCTATTACGAAAATTGTGCTGAATAAATTCTAGATTTTACATCATTTTGTTATTATGGGTTGAGCCATTGAGGGTTTTGTATCATCATTTTGTCATTATGAGTTTAGACAACAGGGGTTTTGTATAATTCCATGTTTATGGTTTTTCTTTTTTTTCTTCTTAATTATTTTTCTTGTTATTACAAATAATAACTTTTACACATGTTTGATTTCATTTTATTATATTTCAGAATTTTTTTGCATTCAAATTATGATATTTTTCATATAAATATAATTTTTTTTTCTTTACAAGATCTCTAATTTTGATATTTTTTATAGGTAATAATGAGTCGACGTTGGATTAAGACACATCAAATGAGTAATGAATATGAAGAAGGTGTTGATGCTTTTTTGGAATTTTCTAAACGAAATGTTCCAAGCAACGACATTTTTTTCTGTCCCTGCCTGAGATGTTTGAATATGAAGATGTTGAAAAGTAGAGAGATCAAAGATCGTATGATTTTTCCTGGTTTTAATCCAAGTTACAGCCCTTGGATTTAGAATGGTGAAACTAGACAGAATGTCCGATCTATTGATGATGATGATTTGCAAGATGATAACTCAGATGGAATTGAAGAAATGATTCGTGATATTGCAGCAGAACAAATTGATATAGAACCGACAGTTGCGCGTCTTTATGGTGATGCTAAAAAACCATTATATCCTGGTTGTACAGATTTTATGTTTTTTTCGAAAGTGTTAGGATTGATTAGCCTGAATGAGAAACATGGATGGAGTGACAAAATTTTTACGGAGCTGCTACAATTGTTGAAAAACATTCTTCCAAAAGGCAACAATCTTTCAGAATCACATTATAAGGTGAAAAAAATATTATGCCTGATGGTAATTGGATACAAGAAAATTCATGAATGTCCGCATGACTGTATAATATATTGGAAGGAATATGAATTTCTTTCAGAGTGTCCAAAATGTGGGACATCACGGTATAAGTTGAAAGAAAAAGCACAGGCTGATGTAGATATTACAAAGATCCCTGCCAAAGTATTTTGGTATCTTCCTATAATTCCTCATTTGAAGTGTTTATTTGCTAACTCACATGATGTAAAAAGATTAAGATGGCTTGTTGATGAGTGTATATGTGATGGAAAAATTCTCCATCCAGGTGACTGTCCACAATGGAAGAAAATTGATGAGCTATATCCAACATTCAGAAATGAAATTAGAAATCTCAAACTTGGATTGTGCATATATGGAATGAATCCATATTGAAGTCTCAGTAGAACACATAGTTCATGGCCTATTTTATTGGTAATTTACAACCTCTCCCTTCATGTTTGTATGAAGTTCCAATGTTTCATGTTTAGTATAATGATCTCTAGTCCAAAGCAACCAAAAAATGATATTGATGTTTTCTTGTCACCATTGATTGATGATTTGAAAATTTTATGGGAGGATGGTGTGAGAGTGTATGATTCTTATAAAATGAATTATTTTCAACTCCATGCAGTGCTTATGTTCACTATAAATGACTTCCCAGCATATGGAAATTTGTCTGGATACATTGTTAAGGGGCATAAAGCATGTCCATTTTGTGAAAAAAAGACTTCATATTGTCAATTGCATCATGAGAGGAAAACAGTCTAGATGGGTCATTTAAAGTTTTTACCTATGGATCACTCATATAGAAGACTAAAAAAGACATACAATGGGTCACAAGAATTAGATATTGCACAAAAACCATTATCCCATGATGAGTATTTTGGGAGGGCGAAAAACCATGATGTGACATTGGGAAAGACACATAAATATGGTCATGATAGACATGATTGGAAGAAAAGTTCAATATTTTTTGAGCTACCATATTGGAGATATCATGAAGTGAAGAATAATATTGATGTCATGAACGTAGAGAAGAATATCTGCGACAGTTTTATTGGAACATTTTTTAAATGTCAAAGGAAAGACTAAATATGGATTGAATGCAAGATTAGACTTACTATGAATGGGAATACGTTTGGAGTTAGCTCTGACTTCTGATAGAAGACGAACATTTCTTCCTCTGGCTTGTCATACATTATCCAAGAGGGAGAAAATTATCTTCTGTCAGTGTCTTCATGATATCAAAGTGCCTCAAGGTTATTATTCAAATGTAAAAAACTTTGTCTCTCTGAAGGATTTGAAGTTGATAGATATGAAATCTCATGATTGTCATGTCATGATGAAACAACTTCTACCAATCTCATTGCATGGAATATTGTCCATCAGTGTCAGAAAGACTATAACAAAGGTATTTCATTTTTTCAATTCAATTTGTAATAAGGTGATTGATGTGAATGCTTTGACCATTTTGGAAACAGATGCAATATCTATACTTTTTCAATTGGAAATGTATTTCCCTCTATCTTTTTTTGATATAATGGTGCATTTAATGGTTCATATAGTTCGAGAAATAAGGTTTTGTGGACCTATATATCTTCATTGGATGTATCCTTTTGAATGTTATATGAAAATATTGAAGGGGTATGTTAAAAAACTTTATTGTCCTGAAGCCTCCATTATTGAAAAGTATATTTATGAAGAGGTTGCAGAGTTTTGTACGAGATACTTGTCTGCAGTGGAGCACATAGGTTTGACTATATCTCGTCAACAACGAGTTAATACTGAGGGAAAGGGGATTCATGTCTTGAAAGTCAAAATGTTGTTAGCTGAACAGATGAAGAAGTTACATTTATACATATTGAATAACATAGCTGATGCTCAACCATATATCACATTTCCTATTAATGAGTTGAAACAATGTCATCCAAAAAAGAATGAAATGTGGATTTTGAATGAGCACAAGAATTTTTTTTGACATGGTTTAAAAAGACCCAAGTTAGTAGATCAGATATCTCAGAGACGTTAAGATGGTTACTAGATGGTCCGTGTTTAAATTTGATAACATGGTTCGGGAATGACATTAAAGGCTATACATTTCATACGAAAGCTCAGGATAACAGAAGTGATGTTCAGAATAGTGGGGTATTGGTGTTTGCATAAGCAATGCATTTTTTGACTTCTAAAGACAGAAGTCCAATTTCTGCATCAAGTGCATATTATGGAGTCATTAAAGAAATATGGGAGGTTTATTACATTAAAATTAAAGTTCCATTTTTTAATTTCAAATGGTTTGTCGGTAACAACAGTGTGAGACACGATGAATTTGGAATGACATTTATTAATCTGAATATATTGGAAGACATAACAGATTCTTTTATACTGGAAACATGTGGAAAATAGATTTTCTATGTTGTTGATCAATCAGATATGCAGTGGTCTATTTTTTTATAAGGAAAAAAATAATATGTTGGTGAGTATCAACTTGATGTAGATGTTGATTTATCTGATATCCCTACATCCATGGAAATATTAGAAGAGAATAATGATGAGCATGATGTAGACATGGTTTTTTCCATAAGGAATGATCATGAAAAAGGAATTTTGGAAAACAATCCATTTGTACATTCCTAATATTACAGGTAACGCATGTTTACTATGTTTACCATGTTTACCATGTTTACCATGTCTACCATAGTTTGTGTCATAAGGAATGATCATGACCAAGGAATTTGGGAAAACAATCCATTTGTACATTCCTAATATTACAGGTAACGTATGTTTACCATGTTTACCATATTTACCATGTTTACCATGTTTACCATGTTTACTATGTTTACCATGTTTACCATGTTTACCATAGTTTGTGCCATAAAGAATGATCATGATGAATGAATTTGGGAAAACAATACATTTGTACATTCATAATATTACAGGTAACATATGTTTAGCATGTTTACCATGTTTACCATGTTTACCATGTTTACCATGATTACCATGTTTACCATGTTTACCATGTTTACCATAGTTTACCGTAGTTTACCGTAGTTTACCATGCTTAACATGTTTACCATATTTTACCATTTTTACCATATTTTATCATATTTTATCATGTTTTCCATTACGTAAGTTATATATTTATTGATTTTGTTGAAATACCAATTACACTACCATGTTTACCATCTTTACCATTGTTTATCATGATAAACCATATTTACCATGTTTACCATTGTGTTAGTTGAATTTGTTTATTTGTGAATTAATGTTTCCTTTTTTGATTTCAAGAACAATGACAGATCAATAAATTGATCAACCACATGACTCTGAAGGTGAGAAACATGATGATTCTTCTAGGGAGGAACATTTTCATGCTACTGCTGATGTTCCCTAATCGTCTTCATGTGCTCCCATAACAACTAAGAGTTCAAGAGTTGGTAAACGTGGCAGCACACGTTTACCAAAATTATCAGTTTTTCGTGCCTAGGAACAGAGGATAGTAGTTGAATTTAATGAAAATTATATTCCAAGAGGTCCAAATGAAAAATATTTTAAGAGTTTTGTATCAACTCAATGAAAAAGAAAAGTTATCATTTTGTACAATGATTGGAAATGTGTGGATGAAACGATAAAATCTCAGTTGTGGGAGACTATTTTGGTAAGATCTTTTTCTACTGTTTGACTTATCTTTAAAAAAATATAGTATAATATAAACACTCTCTTCCTTAGCAGATGAAATTTGATATTCCTGACACTAGAGGACTCAAGAAGAAATGTTTATCGATGGTAGCTAGAAGATGGAGGGATTTAAAATCGACCCTCACATCTGATTTCATTTATGGTCAAATAAATCATGACGATCCATGTCGTATATATATCCTTTCATAGATGAAGACACATGGAAATTTTTTTTCAAAGTAGGAGACAAGAATCATTTTTTGTAAGTGTAATGTAACCTTTTATAAGTTTTCTTATATAACTGAACTTAATAATAATTTTTTAATGATTTATTATTGTCAATTTACATCATACAAGGAAATCTCATCAGGAGATCAAAGCTAAAAATGTATACCCTCATAGCTTATCTCGGGGATGGTATACATTATTGGAAGAACAAATGATGGTAGAAAAATTAGAAAAACTTACAACTGAGTCTTCAAGCTCGGGAGAGGTTGTTACTCCATCCCCTCCATCTAGACAAGAAAAATGGAAGAGGGCTCAGGTGGGAAAAAAGGGGCAATATCTTTCAGATGAATCGAGGATCGTAGCTGAGAGGATTGAAAGATATTTATTTTATTTATTTAAATTGTTGTCTATGAATTATATACTTTGGATCAATAATTTTTTTAATTAATTAATACAAGATTCTCTTGAGGAGAAGAGCACACATGGGGTATTTATGCATGATATTTTATTTGAAGCATTGGGAAAGCCCAAACACCCCAGTCTTGTGTGAGGATACCCTATGGGTGTATCAGTAAGAAAAGTGTTGCCACGTTATTCAACGTATTCCATTGAGTGTGTGTATAAAAGAATAGATTCTTTGGAGGCTGAAGTTCAAAATATTAATGCGACGATGGAGGAAAATATCAAAGAATCAGTATAGTCTATGTTTGCAGGCATGCAAAGACAATTTCAAACTGTAGCTCCCACTCCTCTAGCTCCCCCTGCAGACCCCATTTTTAACCTCCACCTCCAGAAGCAGATCCCACTCCCCCACCTCCGAAAGCAGCTCCCACTCCTCCACCTCAGCCTGAGGCCTAGATTGCTCTACCTCAACCTGTGTACCATATTTTTTATCCTACTCATTCGCCACAACTTCCTACTTATTGTGAGTTGTATGTTGATGATCCTCACTATCATATAGTGGCATATGGGCTGGTATATTGTATAGGTGACACAGTTCATCATCAGCAGTTAGAGGTAGAGCATCATAGGGTCATTGTAACAACCCGAGATTTTATAAGATACATTCTTTTTAATTTCATTCATGTCTTGTGTTGTATGCTACACCATGATTATCTTGCGCTATACGCAACACCGTATTAGCTTCCAGTATACGCAACACTATTCTTGGCCTATGTTATACATAATTTCAAGTTCGTTTGATAGAAGTTATTCTACGGAACATTGAGTGTATATATATATATATATATATTCAATATTTTTGGATTCTGTTATACGCAACTACAAAGGAGTTGTGAACTACACGCAACCCTGACTTGGCTTGCATTACACGCAATCGCGACCTTCCTCGATAGCGTGTGTTGTACGCAATACCGGGTTTTACTAAACAACGATATATTATTATAATATTGTTATGAACTAGACATTATGAATAGTGTTAAATAAATTTTTAATTTTATAACATTATTATTCATCTTACACATTTCTATAACATGGTATAAGAACAAAATAAATTTTTCAGGTAAAATAAGTATTTTTTAAAAAATGCAGTTTTGCCACATTTTGATGGTGCACCGACTTTAAATCTAGTTTTTGACATGTTAATAAGTTAAATTTGACGAAATAAAATTATTCTTGTGAATCAGGATATAAAAATTTACATTAGATAAAGTTTTGATATTTTTCCGATAACTTTCATATTTTAATGAATAGTAAAAACACACTATATTTTAATTAAAAACTACTTTTTTCATCGTAATATATTATGAGGTTAAATTATAATATTTAATGATTTTAAAGTATAAATAGAATATATTTTTACCATTTAATATAATTTATGTCATTAGCATTGATTTTACCTTGAATTCGTAGGTTAAATCAATTCAATCTTTTGCAATGTTTTAAAGAAAAACCCGTTTTCTTTCGACAACGAGATTAATTTTAATTGAATTTCTGCATCTTTTGTGTATTGAATTTGGAAAAATGGATTCCATATTTGGAATCAGTGGGTCCAAATTATGTTAATAATCTACTTTTTATTTTTGGGCATTGTGAATAGTAACTACGGTAAATTTTATTTACTATAGTTAAAGGTAAATCGGGTAATTAAGGGTAAATATAAGATTATAAAATTACCCTAACACTTAAAAAAATCCTATTGGATGGCTAAAAGTATACCCATATAACCTAAGGGTCGGATTAGATTCATTTTATGGACATTTTCCCATGAAAATAATTTAATTATAATTAAAACCAAAGAATGTGACAACATATCACTTTCCTAAATTTTATAAGTATAATAATTTTAATTTAGTGATAAAATTCAGGAAACTTCTAACATGAATAGTCTCCAGAAATATAATTCAATTATCTACATCATAGGAATTTATTTAGAATTTTTAGGGATTAAATAATTATCATTTTTTATGACACAAAGATGATGCAATAATTGTCTTATTAATGAAATATTGACATAATTGATGTTATAAATGCCCAAATAAATGTAATTTGAGACTTTTTATGAATTAAATTAATTTTATAGGTTAATATGACATTTTATTGTTGATATAAGTAACTTGTTTTGAACTTATCATTCTGTTATGAATTTCATAAAAATCATGTACCAAATAGTGTCAAAATTGACATAAATTAGTTTTTTAAAGAAATATTATATTATTAATTGTTATTTAATTCCTAAAAATCTATGGTTCAGCCAAATAACTTAGATAAGTATATATATATTAATAATAAACATCTTGGGGTTCTTTTGTCTTGTTATGGTATATTTATTAACCATATAGTTTAAGAAAACAAAAAGACACTGTAAAAGTTAAATTATTTAAATTAGAGTTAAATCTAATTGATAATGTTAAAATAATAACCTAAACTTTTCTAAATACAATTTTATGAGAGGGTTTAGACCCATCCCCACTTTATCTTTGAAATAAGACCCTTTGGAACCATTATAAACCGAATTTGACCTTAATATAAAATAATATTTTCAGATTTTCCTAAGGTGCCCCTCTCCTCCCTTATAAAAGGGCACCTCCTCCCTCTCCTCCTCACACAAATTTGAGCATTCAAGCTCGGCCAACCCCTACCAAAATCTCTTCTCCACTTCTCTAGTATCATCCTAGAGGTCTTGGTCTTCTTCAAATACCATCCTTAGTTCTTGAAGTGGAGGTTAAAAAAAGGCGCGTCAAAAAGAGGTAATATCCATTACCGATCTTTTTCAATTTCTTTCTTCTTCAACGTATTCTTATTTTGTTGTTTCGTGATAAAGTAATAACATCAGTATTTCTTATATACTGATATGTTACTATAAATATTAAACAACTCTAATTAACCTTCTATCCATCCTACAGAAAAAGGAAATTATCGCGCGTGCGTACGTACGGAATACCATCACCACGCCGTGGTGTAATCTATTTTCCACCACCACCTTAATTGGATGGGTATAATGGTGTAATGAGTAAATATATATGATTATTATAAAGTGATATTGATACTGAAATATTATACATACACTTCAACACAAGTTCACGATCATGAGACCGATATCATCGCTCGTGCGTACGTACGGACTACCGTCTCCACGACGCGATGAGATTCATTCTCCACATTAACCATTCATGAATGATTATAAAGTATATATAATGAATAATAATGAAATATATGACAGGTTAAATCTACTGTATTTATTTATATATATATATTTGTATTTCATCTACTTACTTCCATTCAAGACAATAAGGAAAGGAAAACAGCGTTCATGCGTACGTACGGACTACCGTCTCCATGAACGGTGTGTTTCATTTCATTTATCTATCTATTATATATATATATATACTGAATATAAATGATATATAAATCATGTTTTATATTCTGTAAGTAAGTAAATCATGATATAGTTAATAATAATGTCAAGAACAACAATTCCAAACACCTACGATAAATGAAACGATTTTACCCAAACGCTTCTTTAACATGGAATTTACAAAAGAACGGGTAATATAAAGTCATAAGTGAACCATATATGATATCATAATAATGTATATGATTCTTTAATAAGTTAATGAAATTATTTAAATCATTATACATGAGGTTCGGATACGTACAAATCATATCGGACATAAGGTAAGGGAAAATATCACAATCTCATTTTTATCTGAGATTGTTTATACTTTGGTATTTAATGGGGTGTATTTTATCATTCACATCCATGTTTCCTCAATATGTAATATTGTTTCCATCCACCTACAACTGTTTAAATCCAATTTTACCCTTCGGTGAGTTTTTAGTAAAAGATATGAAAGGAATCTTTTGTCGTTTTTCGTACGAGGTACCTTTTGACTTTTCCGACAAAAGTACGAGAATAATATTTTTTTAACTTATACGGCATGAATGGATTTTTAAAACATTATTTCCAAGAAGATTCCTTTATAGGTTTTCAAGTTTATTTTTAATCAACTTCTTTTAGTTTAAAATTGTAAGACATGTTAATAAAGGAAAATGTTTTTGAAGTAGAAAGGATATTTTCCTCAAGAATGGAGTTCAAGTGGTTTATCAAAATTATTTTCCATCTAAGATAATAAATGGTTCTGTTTCTGTACCTATTATTACATGGATTTGATTATGTTGTAATGGAAATATTTTTATGAATTCCTTTGTCTTATATGAATTGTTTTATGATGTCATGTTGTTTAAGAATCCCATTTTTATTACGTGGGTTATGCAATGATGTATGATTTATGATTTTGTGGCACACATAAGAATGGTATCATTATGAGATGGGTGGGACCTATATCTCCCTCCAATTCATTGGGTAAAGATTTTATATATCATGAGAAAGAAATGGCCGGAACGGTAGGTAATACCAGTTCAGTGAAACAGGACTGAAACGAGGAGTGAACTCGGTTCAGAAATGGACTTTGTCCACTAATATAGTCTTGGAAATGAGTCTTGACTAATAAGAAATGATTCTCTATGATTATATGTATATGCCAAAAAGTTTCATGTTTTCAGTTATGATTAATGGGATTTCATTTCACTACTATAATTTATCCCATGTTATGAAATTATGCTCTCTTTTGCAGGTTAAGAATTCCAAATTGTTATGTTCTTATGAATATTATGTGATTGATATTTCTTTTTTTTACCCTTACTGAGCATTTGAGCTCACCCTTTTATGTTTTCTTTTCCCCAAGATATAAAGAAAGGTTTTAGGTAAAAAAAGGTAAGATCTTTATGGGAGATGTTGAAGATCTTTCACCACGATTAGAAGATTATATTCCGAGTTTCCAAAGACACTAAAATATTACGATCCTTGTGTGTGTGTTTTTGTTATGTACTAAGTATTCCACAAAAGTAATGTAATGTCCATGTACGTCAGGCTTCGGGTCTCTATAGTTGGTATCAGAGGAAAGGTTTAGTCAACCTTTGGAAACTAGGATGCGAAAACGTTAGTGAGATCCCTAGAGATATTTCTAAGGTATGTCTAGGGATGTCCCTAAGGATAAGTATACGTATAGAATACAGTCCTATAACTACGGTAACGGTCATTGAATTTAACCTAAGAAGTTAGATATTGAGGATACTCCCCCTTTATAATGTTGTTTTCCCTAGCATGATTTTTTCCTCTCACACTATTCTTTTTGGGTTTTAGATGATGGCTGGAACCCGAAGGAACCGTGTTGATCAATGCAATGGACAATGCAATGATTGTCCTCCTGAACAACAAATGTTATGGGAGATGGAGTGAAAAATATTATTGTTATACTTATACAAGCTATGAATCATTCTGGACTTCCAAATGAGCAGATAAGGGAACAATATTCTATTGAGTCCTTCATGAGGCAACGTACACCTTCTTTCAGTGGGTCTTCCGATCCACTTGTTGCTGAACAATGGATCAGTACCACTGAAAAGATATTTTTCAGTTCTTCAATGTTCTGAACATGATAAAGTCATCTTAGCAGTATATCGTTTGGAAGGTGAAGCTGATCAATGGTGGAATCTTATCAAGAATACGAGGCCAAGAGATGAAATTGAGTCCATGGAATGGGACGAGTTCAAGAACTTGTTTTTCAGTAAGTACTTCCCTCTTATTCTTCGAACAAAGATGGAAAAGGAGTTTCTTGAGCTGAAGTAGAAGGATGATGAATCTGTTGGTATATACGAAGAGAATTTTACAAGACTTGAAAGGTATGCATCTGGCATTATCATCCAACCTGAAAGTAAAGTTGATCGATTTTTCAGTGTCTTAAAACCAAGTCTTCGAAGGGCATTAGCTATAAGAGACTTCAGTAGCTATGAAGAAATTGTGCGTTGTGCTATCAAGGTAGAAATGGAAGTTGGTGTTACATATCCATCTCATGGTTTTGACAAGAAACGAAAGATGGAGTTCAAGGAGGAATCTCAGAATAATGGTGAAAAGAAGATGAATGTTTCCTTATTCTCAAAGTGTGGAAAGAAGCATGGTGGAGATTGTCTTAAAGGGACAAGTAAATGGTTCAAATGTGGAAAGGAAGGTCATCGGGCATTTGAATGCCGCAATGATGGGAAGAAGATGTCTAATGATGCAAACAAAGGAAGGGATACACAGAATGAACCTACTACACTTCAATGTTTCAAGTGCAAGGAGATGGGACGTTATGCCAATAAATGCCCTAATCCAAGGGTTAGTGATGATCGACATGAGCAATCGCTTAAGGCAAAGGACAAAGGGAAGTCACATGCGATCACTATTGGCGATGTTGAATATGACAACGATGTGGTGGAATAATTAAGTGTTTATGTAATGGGATTTCAAAATAGTATCATGGAATCTCATTTATGGTATTGTGGAATTTTGGAATATCTATGTATTGGTTTTCAATAATTATATGATACTGATATCCAGGAAAAAAAAGTGATTGAAATATTTTTGGAAAGTAGATGATATGCGCATAATGAAGGGACAAGAAGATAATGAGATGTTTGATTGTATTAATGAGCTCATGATTGATATAAGGACTAAGTGATATCATGGTTTGAGTAAATAGAATTTTGAGGATTTTGGTATGTGGAAAGTGTTAACTTTTAACTGCATTCATGTTTTCACTAAGGTTTAATGGGTATTCAAGAGAACACATGATTAAGGCCTTTGAATGTTTGGAATGTGACCAACAAGACATATCTTATGATATATGGGGATCAACGATGGTATTAAATCTCTTGTAATCGTTTTCACTATATTATGAGAGTGGACTGCAGTATTATGGATAAGCCTAAAGATTGGAATGGATTATGTTGGAAATATGATAAGTATTGTTTAAGGATAGAACTTTTTTCGATATTACTGATGGGATTTTATAGTAATGTAGTTTTAGAAAAAGGACAACCTGCAGGACGGGCGATAGCCCATTGCATCGGACAAGGTTGTGGGAATCGAACCCACAACTAAAGTGCGGCTGGCCTTTATCACCTATCACTGGCCTATAGAAAGTCCCTGGTTAGTGGAAAGTAGTTTTATTTTATTAAGCGGTATGATAAATAAAGTATAAGTCCGTTTTTGGAACCATATACGATTAATATCACCATAAGATGGACTTATAACTTCTGCTAACCTTTTGTTTGAAACAGATGGAATGACCCATCATTCTATCACATGATCTGCAAATGCTTCACGAATAACAAATTCAACTTCATTTCTTTAAGATATGAAGTGGAAATTGTTCAATTCAGAAACAACAGTGAGATTGAACCAAAATCATGTAAGAATTTATTTTAATTCATAAAATTTAGGGAAATGATCTTGAAAACCAAAAATGTTGTCCTAGTGCTCTTATATCCGATGAACCAGATGGTATCCTAGATCATCACAAATTTATGGCTTTATGATTGTTGGCTTTTTCATAGCCATGTTCTTTACCACACTCCATCAAAAATTGATGGTCAGATTTTTCTTCCATATCCATATTTTCACTTATGTTCTCCTACGTGGAAACCCAGGGATGAGTTAATTTGGGTAACCATTATATTTCATACTTTAGTTTTTAATGTTCAGTTTTGGTATTTCTTTTTACAATGTGGGTTTCTATGAATAGTAAAAGATTTATAACCCTGATGAATTTCGAGGGCGAAATTCATTTTAAGGGGGGTAGAATGTAACAACCCAAGATTTTATAAGATAAATTCTTTTTAATTTCATTCATGTCTTGTGTTGAATGCTACACCATGATTATCTTGTGCTATACACAACACCGTATTAGCTTGCAGTATACGCAACACTATTCTTGGCCTATGTTACACACAATTTCAAGTTCATTTGATAAAGGTTATTCTACGCAACATTGAGTGTATATATATATATATTCAATATGGTTGGATTCTGTTATACACAACAACAAAGGAGTTTTTCACTACACGCAACCCTGACTTGGCTTGCATTACACGCAATCACGACCTTCCTCGATAGCGTGTGTTGTACGCAATACCAGGTTTTACTAAACAACGATATATTATTATAATATTGTTATGAACTAGCCGTTATGAATAGTGTTAACTAAATTTTTAATTTTATAACATTATTATTCATCTTACACATTTCTAGAACATGGTATAAGAACAAAATAAACTTTTCGGGTAAAATAAGTATGTTTCAAAAAATGCAGTATTGCCGCCTTTTGATGGCGCACCCACATTAAATCTAGTTTTTAACATGTTTATAAGTTTAATTTGAGAAAATAAAATTCTTCTTTTGAATCAGGATATAAAAATTTACATTAGATAAAGTTTTGATATTTTTCCGATAACTTTTATATTTTAATGAATAGTAAAAACACACTATATTTTAATTAAAAACAACTTTTTTCATCGTAATATCTTATGAGGTTAAATTATAATATTGAATGGTTTTAAAGTATAAATAGAATAAATTTTTACCATTTAATATAATGTATGTCATTAGCATTGATTTTACCTTGAATTCGTAGGTTAAATCAATTCAATCTTTTGCAATGTTTTAAAGAAAAACCTCTTTTCTTTCGACAACGAGATTAATTTTAATTTATTTTCTGCATATTTGTGTATTGAATTTGAAAAAATGGATTCCATATTTGGAATCAGTGGGTCCAAATTATGTTAATAAGATTCTTTTTATTTTTGGGCATTGTGAATAGTAACTACGGTAAATTTTATTTACTATAGTTAATGGGAAATCTGGTAATTAAGGTTAAATATAAGATTATAAATTTACTCTAACACTTGAAGAAATCCTATTGGATGGCTAAAAGTAGACCCATAGAACCTAAGGGTCGGATTAGATTCATTTTATGGACTTTTTTCGATGAAAATAATTTAATTATTATTAAAACCAATGAATGTGACAACATGTCACTTTCTTAAATTTTATAAGTATAATAATTTTTAATTTAGTGATAAACTTCATGAAACTTAGAACATGAATAGTCTCCAGAAATATAATACAATTATCTACATCATAGGAATTTATTTAAAATTTTTAGGGATTAAATAAATATCATTTTTTATGACACAAAGATGATGCAGTAATTGTGTTATTAATGAAATATTGACATAATTAATGTTATAAATGCCCAAATAAATTTAATTTGAGACTTTTTATGACTTAAATTAATTTTATAGGTTAATATGACATGTTATTGTTGATATAAGTAACTTGGTTCGAACTTATCATTCTTTTATGAATTTCATAAAAATCATGTACCAAATAGTGTCAAAATTTACATAAATTAGTTTTTAAAACAAATATTTTATTATTAATTGTTATTTAATTTCTAAAAATATAAGGTTCGGAAAAATATCTTAAATAAAGATATATATATTAATAATAAACAATTTGGGGTTCTTTTGGCTTGTTATGGTAAGTTTATTAACCATATAGTGTAAGAAAACAAAAAGACACGGTAAAAGTTAAATTATTTAACTTAGAGTTAAATCTAATTCATAATGTTAAAATAATAACCTAAACTTCTCTAAATCCTATTGTATGAGAGTATCTCGACCCATACCCACTTTATCTTCGAAATAAGACCCTTTGGAACCATTATAAACCTAATTTTACCTTAATATAAAATAAAATTTTGAGATTTTCCTAAGGTGCCCCTCTCCTCCCTTATAAAAGGGCACCTCCTCCCTCTCCTCCTCACACCAATTTGAGAATTCAAGCTCGGCCAAACCCTACCAAAATCTCTTCTAAACTTCTCTAGTATCATCCTAGAGGTACTGGTCTTCTTCAAGGACCATCCTTAGTTCTTTATGTGGAGGTTAAGAAAAGGCGCGTCAAAAAGAGGTAATATCCATTACTGATCTTTTTCAATTTCTTTCTTCTTAAACTTCTTCTTATTTAGTTTTATCATGATAAAGTAATAACATCAGTATTTATTATATACTGATATGTTATTACAAATATGAAACTACTCTAATTAACCTTCTATCCATCCTACGGAAAAAGAAAATCACTGCGTGTGCGTACGTACGGAATACCATCTCCACGCCGTGGTGTAATCTATTTTACGCCACCAACATAATTGGATGGGTATAATGTTGTAATGAGTAACTATATATGATTATTATAAAGATATATTGATACTGAAATAGTATACATACACTTCAACACAATTTCACGATCATGAGAACGATATCATCGCTCGTGCGTACGTACGGACTACCGTCTCCACGACGCGATGAGATTCATTCTCCACATTAACCATTCATGAATGATTATAAAGTATATATAATGAATAATAATGAAATATATGACATGTTAAATCTAATGGATTTATTTATATATATATATGTATTTCATCTACTTACTTCCATTCAAGACAATAAGGAAAGGAAAATAGTGTTCATGCGTACGTACGGACTACCGTCTCCATGAACGGTGTGTTTCATTTCATTTATCTATCTATTATATATATATATATATACTGAATATTTATGATATATAAATAATTTTTTATATTCTTTAAGTAAGTAAATCATGATATAAGTAATAATAATGTCAAGAACAAAAAGTCCAAACACGTATGATAAATGAAACGATTTTACCCAAAACGCTTTTTTAACATAGAATTTACAAAAGAACGGGTAATATAAAGTCATAATTGAACCATATATGATATAATAACAATGAATATGATTCTAAAATAAGTTAATGACATTATTTAAATCATTATACAAGAGGTTCGGATACGTACAAAGCATATCGAACATAAGGTAAGGGAAAATATCACAATCTCATTTTTATCCGAGATTGTTTATACTTTGGTATTTACTAGGGTGTATTTTATCATCCACATCCATGTTTCCTCAATATTTAATATTGTTTCCATCCACCTACAACTGTTTAAATCCAATTTTACCCTTCGGTGAGTTTTTAGTAAAAGATATGAAAGGAATCTTTTCTCGTTTTTCATACGAGTTACTTTTTGACTTTTCCGACAAAAGTACGAGAAGAATGTTTTTTTTAACTTATACGGCATGAATGGATTTTTAAAAAATTATTTCCAAGAATCTTCCTTTACAAGTTTTTTTTTATTTTTAATCAACTTCTTTTAGTTTAAAATTGTAAGACATGTTATGAAAGGAAAATGTTTTTGAAGTAGAAAGGATATTTTCCTCAAGAATGGAGTTCAAGTGTTTTATCAAAATTATTTTCCATCTAAGATAATAAAGGGTTCTGTTTCTATCCCTATTATTACATGGATTTGATTATGTTGTCATGGAAATATTTTTATGAATTCCTTTATCTTATATGAATTGTTTTATGATGTCATGTTGTTTAAGAATCCCATTTTTATTACGTGGGTTATGCAATGATGTATGATTTATGATTTTGTGGAATACATAAGAATGGTATCATTATGAGATGGGTGGGACCTATATCTCCCTCCAATGCATTGGGAAAAGATTTTATATCACATGAGATAGACATGGCTGGAATGGTAGGTTATACCGGTTCTGTGAAACATGACTGAAACTAGGAGTGAACTCGGTTCAGAAATGGACTTTGTCCACTAAGATAGTCTTGACAATGAGTCTTGACTAATAAGAAATGATTATCTATGATTATGTGTGCATGCCACAAAGTTTCATGTTTTATGTTATGATTATTGGGATTTCATTTCACTACTATTATTTATCCCATGTTATGAAATTATGCTCTCTTTTGCAGGTTATGATTTCCAAAATGTTATGTTCTTATGAATATGATGTGATTGATATTTCTTTTGTTTACCCTTACTGAGCATTTGAGCTCACCCTTTTATGTTTTCTTTTCCCCAGGATATAAAGAAAAATTTTAGGTAAAAAAAAGGGAAGATCTTTATGGGAGATGTTGAAGATCTTTCACCACGATTTGAAGATTATATTCCGAGTTTCCAAAGACACTAAACTATTACGATCCTTGTGTGTGTGTTTTTGTTATGTACTAAGTATTCCACAAAAGTAATTTAATGTCCATGTATGTCAGGTTTCGGGTCTCTACAGTCACTGTAAAGAATATTATAGATATATCAGCTCGAGTTCCAGTACCTACAGATGTGGTGACGACAATTGGACATAGTATCATCCACTTTTTTGTTTGGCCATCCAGAATTATGCGAGTCATTACTGTAGAGGTATGTGTGTTATATCTTATATTTTATTTATTAATAAAGTTGTTTTAGAATTTTAATGCTAATATATGTATCAATTTATTTACAGGAATACTTTAATGGTAAATAAATACTTTATAGACAACAACAAAGACAAATGGCTATGACATCAGAAACAGATTCTAGTAGTCTTGAAATATTGTCAAGATATTCAAATTTATTAGCAGACCATTATTCATTTCCATTGGAAGGTCATGTTTTTAGACGTACAATAAATGTGGGAATTTTGAAAAATGATATCATGGAGCTTGTTACTGGAGACAAGTTGGGCGTCAACGTGGTGTAGATTTTTTCCATGTAAGTCTTAACACTATTTTTTCCCTGAGTTAAATTTATAAAAAATGAGTACTTATTTCTGTTTTGTATTAGGTATCTTTATAACATGTGTTGGAGGAATGACCAGAAAAATGTATATGGGTTCATGGAGCCACATTTTATCTCCCCGAATGCACATTTATTGGATGAGGATGAAAGGCCAATTAATATTGCTGAAATATTTCAACAAAATATTATCCCACAGTGTTGGATGATGCCTTATTGTGAGAGGTATGAAACATATATCCGATAGTGTTCTATCTCTCTTAACAAAAAAACTACTAACCTAAAAATTTCCTTTATATCAGTGATCATTGGATGTTGGGTGTTTTTTGTCCACAGGAGAAAACACTATATTGGATATGCTCTATCCATGTTGATGCATGTAAAAGTATTAAGAATTCGTTGGAGAAGTATGTTTCAATTTCCTAATTTTTTTTATATTATAATGTATTTTAAATTTATCTCATTCATATTATTTTCTAACATGGGATGGAACAACTTTCTAAAAACCAGAAACAAAAGGATTGCCAAGATCAAAAATGTACAAGTGAAGGTAAATATCGATTTATAATTTGTAATTTTGGATGTATTACATAAAAAGTTTTATTTAATTGACACTCATTTAAATAGAAATGTCATAAACAACAAGGCATCATCTAATACGGATATTATATGTTAAGATTTATGTATGAAATAATTACAACGGGAACACTTTTGAAGTTTGACTGGGTTATATTTTCTTATGAACATTGCCATAATATTTCATTTGATTTATTCATTTTACATGTTAACTATTTTCCTTTAACTTTGAATATATTTGATGACCCTAATCCGTATAGTTCTCAAGAGGTTAAACACTTACAAGTGGAATGGTCAAATTATTTTATAGGTTTGATTGGATTTTAGTTTTTTTGTAATGTAAAATATAATTTTGAAAATTTCATTAGTAATTGTAATTGTGTATTTTGTGATTTTTTGGTTGGATTTAAGTTCTTTTTATTTGACATTGTAAGTTTTAAATGTTATCAATGTAAATTAGTAATTTTTCTTTGGTTCTTGTATTGTCCTACTTCTGTTTTTCTGGTATGAAATCTTGGTTTGGTTTCTGGTTGTTTCTGGGGAGAGCAGAGGACTGTTATCTATTTTTTTTTAAATTTTTTTTTCACGTCGGTTATTTTATAACCGATGTGATAAAGGAATGGGGGGAGGGTTTATCACGTCAGTTATTTGAATAACTGACTTGATAAACCGCTGTGGAATGGTTTATCACGTCGGTTATTAAATAACCGACTTGATAAACACCCCCATAGGTTTTTCACGCCGGTTATTAAATAACTGACGTGATAAACCCTCCCCCACTGGTTTTTCACGTCGGTTATTAAATAACCGACGTGATAAACCATTGCCCGGGGTTTATCACGTCGGTTATTAAATAACCAACATGATAAACACCCCCCGCACTAGTTTTTAACATCGGTTATAAAATAACCGACGTGATAAAGGACTGGGAAGGGTTTATAATGTCGGTTATTTGTATAAATGACGTGATAACCCCTGGGAAATGGTTTATCACGTCGTTTATTTTATAACTGATGTGCTAAACACTCTTCCACTGGTTTTTCACGTCAGTTATTAAATAACCGATGTGAAAACACCTCGATGCTATGTTTTTTACATTGGTTTTTAAATAACCGACACAAAAAAATATACTTATAATTTCGTCCATATTAACGTCGTCTAAAAACTGATGTAAAAAATGAAAAATAACCATTGTAAAAAACGTTTTTTGCACTAGTGACTCCTTGGAAAATCCATAATATGTGATACCATTTAAATAATTAATTAATTTATTTCATTAGGTAAAACCTAAATAAATTCACCTTGTCCTCATAACTTAATGAAACGTCATGAAACTACGTTAAAAATTCATCTTGGGATCTCATCTAAGTAAGCTGATTAAAATCACCATGATAAATAGAATATTTCAAAAAGTTTTTATGGAATCATCAATATAACCAAAAATTGATAACTTAAAATTAGAGAGGATTACGAAGAAGTGGAAGAGAAGCCACTGGAAGAGAAGAACTCACCTAAATCTCTATATAATCACCACGAAAACACCCAAAATTTTGGGTTGAAAAAGGAGGAAGGGGTTGGGAACACCCCTGGTTCATGCACACAAAATGGGGGATAAAGGGGGTGTAGTGACCTAAAAACCCAAGGGATTATTTTTGTAAAATCCATTACGTTCTGGGCATCCACACAATTTTCCAAACCATGTTCCAACCATGGGGTTGGCACTATCCAAAGACAACCCACCCACACCATTTTTCCAAATAGTTGTTCAAACTATGTGTTAACCATGAATTACACCATTATACCCCTCTTCAATGTGGTGAATGATTTTTATGAAACCATGTTCAGGCCTTGCATCAATTCCTAGTCCCCCATCAACCTCACATAGTTTATCCTTTAGCTCGCATGGTTTACCACAAACCGTGCTCTAATTGTGAAACCCAACTATGCTCAGTTCAGAATGAACTGAAAACTCCCTTAGAATCAATGTGTCACATGGTTTCTCCTCAAACATGCACACCAAACTATGCACCCTATCTAGATAACTCCAAAACTATAAAAACTCAATATGTAGCCTCCAAAGCTCATATGAACACTTGAGTTACCTCCCAAGCATCATTTATTATCTCAAAACACCACTTTCAAGCATTAAAACTCTCATAATTCCATTCCAAGTCTTGTTAAAAAAATTTATCTTTCCAGTAAATGAAAATTCAAATTCCTTTTGTAATTTCCAACTCATATGGATGCGAGGTCTTATAGCTACACCACCACAATACTTCTTGTCACTAAGAATTTTTAGTGGTCATCCATCTGCACCACCCAAGCTACGCTATTCACTAGTGTAACCATAAAACTTGTTCACCTTCCATAATCCTGAAACACTACCAAGGTACAACCTCTAACTCAACACACTCACTCAACTAAAAAATGATTCAACACCCATTTTCAAAATTATAACACTAAGATGGTGGTTATAAAATCCCATCCAACCAAAAAAATGTTTTTTTTCATCACCTAAACACTCATAAGGGATATAGTGATACCCACCATAAGAATCAACTTATTAATACCAAATTACCATTCTTAGAACCTCCACTATTAGAAAAGTTCAATGGGTCCTTGAACTCATGCTCCCACGACATGCCCGATGCAGTTTCCAAATTACTACACCCAAACATCGATTATAACTATATTTATCATAAGCACCCATCCTTATCAATGAAAGCCAACTGGAGTGGATGCATACCAAACTTAAAATAGTGAACTAATAATAAACCAGCTATGTGTCAAAATCATAGTCCAAAATATAAAATACATTCATTTCACATGTTAACCCAAGTCAGTCTATCCCTGACCGACTCATCCCAAAAGTGCTCGACTCCAACTACTGACACACTCCCATCTAACATGATAATAATGCCTTTTTGAATAGTGTAATTTCATGATCACACAAAAACACCCACTGAATTCCATAAATTACTCCTAATGAGAATCCACAGTCATATCCTCTACTGACCCAAAACTATCAACATGCCATATCGCACCCCCAACACATCCCCAACACAAGAACCTCATATTAATTTTTGGAACCACTTTAATCCCAAAGCCAATACTCGATTCAATCATCCACAAAAAATAATTTACTATTATAAATCCCTATACAATTCAATCAAAAACTTCATCGGTTCCTCACCGGCATTACAATGACACCATGATTGATCCATATTCAATTCTATTTTCCTACAACCCTTCTATAATGAGGGATGAACCCCTATGACTGACACGTCACTCCCCCCCCCATAGGAGTGTAATTATAACCACCACATTCAAGATACTTTAACTACCATGGACCATGATCCAACCACTACTAACCCAATAATTTTATGTGTCTATCTCGCTCTCACTAGTGTGACAAAAAAAAACATCAACCATCACCCATTCCTAGCTTCTGAGAACGGTACCCATGAAATTCATCAACAAATGGTCCGTTAAAAGGAAATTATCACAATGTTTAATGGTGAACCTACCACTATATGACTTCACTTACACCGCTCTATGTGAAACATCTCCAAAAACTACCTTTATCGATCTGAAGAAGACATTTAGCTGGCTAGGCATGTAACTGGTGCTCTCTCAGTATTATCAGTATGGTGTCAATATATTGGGAATAATTGTCTCTAAATTGAGAGTAAATTAATATTTTATTGAATAATACCCCATAAATATATCTATTTTCAATGTAAATTATAACTTAAGGGACATTTAAAACCTTTTAAAAGAACATGGGACTCCCTTCCCGCAAGTGCCTCATCACACCCACATCAATTCTCAACCTAATCATAACTGACTACTGAACTCAATAAAATTGGGTGTATGATCTTGAAACATATGTTCTATAATAAAAATGAAACAGTGTTTCCCTATAGTATCATGTCTATAACACCCCATTAACACTTAACTATTACACTCCCTTGCATATCCCAACCAGACAACTTATCTCCGATTCTAGCGAGTCACGTCTCTTGAAAACTTGGCTCACAAGACCTATAAACTAGCCATGCATCTCTCACATTCTTATTTCACCCAAAATAAATCATACTTGGTGCTTTCCAAAACTAATGGAAACCCACTGATCCAAAACCACATACTCAACCACTCAAAACTAAGTGTTGTTTAAAAGTTCCACTAAGTTCATTTACACCCCCACAACATTCCTAAAGATGAATCCAGAGCCAACTGGGTATGGAACTAAACAAAAACTTCCCTAAAAAACCACATGTACTATTAATCATAAGTACACCAATTGATTTCCATATCAAGGAAACCAAACATCTCCATGTGCCTCACCCTGGGAACATACAAGGTCAACCCCTCCTATATGGTTGTCGCCCATGTAAACTCATGTATTGAAAACCACATAACCTTGAGCACATCCTATTCTCCTAATCTAATTAATAAAAACTAGACACATCCCTATTTATAACTGTTACCCAGTCTAGGAACTTGAATAATCCTTCCCCACAGAAAACGGACAAAAATTATGAAACACTAGCACATAAGTGCTACTTCGTAAAATAGAAGGCATCTAATGTTCCTAAAACCCATACCATCATACACCCTTCATACAACATTTTTAAAATACCAAATAATATATCTATGCCTCACTCACTAAAAGGAACAAAAACTTAGTTGTTCCCTCTCACATGTCACCCTTGAAAATCACACAATACTAACTCCCTACACTAGAGTCACATCTAGATGGTCATTAGGTTCTCACATTATTCCCTACCATTCACGTATCACGTCAACCACTAGGTCCAACTACCTAAGTCTATTCCAACTCATAGAAGGACACAACTCATGAGATTTAAAAAATGACCCCATATCATAATCACATGAAATCAACATGTCAAAATACCCATATTTAGGGTCTCAAAAATAGAAGAAATCACATACCAAACTAGCCACCCACAACCAGGGAACCCATCCTCTCTGAGAATCTACACATTAAACCAATCCCTAGAGAAGTAGGCCACACAACCAATTCCAACAAAACCCACCCATAAGGTTCCAGCAGACATATAATTATACCATACTTACCCACCAGGGTCATTTCACCTACTTTGTATGAGGACCATGTCAATATCCTCATCATAAAGAATCACACTGTAGATCCACATAACCTACCATAAAAAAATATCCATATACAATTCATCTCAACTTGGTATAATTACACCAAGTACTTATATTGGAAAACATTGTATGAATAGTCGTTTACATTTTAAACAACTAAGCCTATATTTTTAGCAAAATCACACACTAGAATGCCTATAACATGTGAATTCTATGCGCCTACCATGGTGAATGATAATTTTATTTCCTCTAGAGTCAATGATTAAAATCTAAATCATGGGACTCTCACTAATGAGACAAGATCCATAGATCCATCAAAAATCATCTAATCTAAACCATATGTGCAATAAATGAAGAAAAAATAAAATATAATTGTAAAATTACAAATCAAAATAATAATACCAACCATGGTAACCTATAATTACTATTTGAATGATTGTTTTCAACACACCAGTCTGATATCCATCACAGGCTCTAACACATTCCTATATCTCTAGACTACAAAATCCCAAATAGGCACTCACCTCTTATCGAAACTCCATGAAACCACCCCAGGTGGTCCAAAACGGACTCCCAAAACCATTTCTAGGAAAAAACCTAAGAGGTGATACCATTTTAAAAATTAATCAATTTATTTCATTAGAAAAAAACTAATAAAATTTACAACAATCTCAGAGATTAACACAACATCATGGAAAAAATTTCAAAAGTTATCTCAGGATCTCGTATATGCATGGGGAACAAAATCCTCATGAGAAATGAATGATTACGCCATGATCTAGTGGAATCATTAACATAACCTAAACCACAGAATTCCAAATTAGAGAGGTGTAATAAAAAGTGGAAGAGAAGTTGTTGTAGGATAAGAAATAACCTAAATCACTAAGGGATCACTATAAAAACACCCCAAATAAAGGGTTGGAGAAGGAGGAAGGTGTTGAAAAAACACTTGGTTCATGTGCATCGAATGTGGGATAAAGGGGGTGGAGTGGCCTAAAAACCCAATGGGAAATTTTGGTAAAATACCCCTTTTAATGAATTTCTAGGCATCCACATAATTATGCTGTATGATTTTGAAATATATGCACCAAACATGTCGTCGGAACTTTCCAAAGCCAAACCACCATCACGGTTTGGCCACACAGTTGTCCAACCTATGCATCAACCATGAAACACCCCACTGGACCCCTCTGGAACATGGAGCAGGATTTTTTTGAAACTGTGTGTTTGATACGCACCATGTCCCATGATCCCCTCAACCTCACATTTTTTCTCATTTGAATCGCATAGTTTACCCCAAACCATGCTCTAACCATGCAACCCAACTACGCTCTGTTCAAAATGAAATGAAATCTCCCTTATCTTCAAGGTGTCACACGGTTTCTCCTAAACCATGCACACTAAACCATGCACCTTAGCTAGAAAACTCCAAAACTCATGAAACTTAACTCGAAGCCTCCAAATATCATACGAACACCTGGGTTACCTCTTGATAATCATTTATCATCTCAAAACACCACTTTGAATCATTCAAACTCTCAAAATTACATTCTAAGTATTACTCCAAAATTTGAAACATCTAGCAAATGAAACATCAAATTCCTTCTATAATTTCCAACTCATACGGACGTGGGATATTACATATAATGAAAACCCAGAGATACTATGAAATTAATATTAAACACATGACATGTAGTCTAGATACATCTGAACTAGACTTTCATTGAATCCAATCAAAGTATAATTATTTATTTTCCTACTAACTATAGAATATGTGGAAAATAGGTTCGAATCCACAAAGAAGGCAAATTTGACCACTATTCTTCTAAAAACTTACAAAAATACCCCACTGTTTCCAGCAGTGGGGTAGATTTTATATTTTTTACGTTTTTTTATATTTTTATTGAGCAGTAAAGTGACTGAACATTTCAAATCCTATATCTAAACTAAATTTAAGAAAGAAATAGATAAAAACATAGAGAAACAAAGATATATAACGCTGATAAATAAACAATCAAGAGAAACACTCGGGGAAAAAATATCCATTCTGCTAGTTTTAAAAGTATTCCAATTCACTAAAAAGTTATTGCATTGTACCACCATAAGAGAATGAATTGCCTCCCTCTCCAGTATCTAAGACACACAAGCCAATCAATTTTAGTGTTCGCCACACCAAAATAAATCAACTGTGAACAATTTGATTCAAAAAAAGTCAACAGGATGAACTCATCGTAAGTCCTGAAGTAATATGAGTTTATTAATTTTTTTAAGGATCCATCCACGATCTATATCACTGATTGATTGTGGAGTTTTGAAAATTATGTTCAAGTGGTAAAATTCAATTGAATGAATTTAGTATTTATCTTGCCGATCTATTCTGAATCCAATGAAGTGATTAAGTGATAAGAAAGAATTTACAGATAACTAGTAGAACTTCACTTTCTCCTCAAACTAGAAGGTTTAGCCTAAAATTATCTCAATTATGTAAATATAAATCATATGATTACAAGAAATTAATTTTAATGAAAATAGAGGATGATATATCTCTCTTCAAGCCTCAATCGCTACTGCTCCTGGTCCTTGAATCTCCAGGGAGCGGTTCTCTGAGAAGCACTCCAAGAATCTCCACTAGTTGTCCCTCTTCTTGGGACCTATGTCGATGATCCAATGTATCGAATGAATGTCCCTCATTCTACTACTTTCTCTATTTTTAAATCCTACTATCATAAGCATCACGTCACCCCCTATTTTCTACTGACTTCACATGTCCTTCAATTATGCACCGCACACGTGCGTTTTTTGATGACTAACTTGTCGCGCTATCTTTTCCCATGTAACTAACTACTGGTTATTTAGTTGAGTGAACCTGGACGTGTTTTAGACTCTTCCATGAACCTTCATAATATAAAGCAAACAAAATAATTAAAACATGAAAGAAAGTTAATTAAAATATTAATGTTATTTTTTATATAAAAGTTATATTACTTATAAAAAAGCCAATTAATAAATAATTAAGTTGATAAATGTTATTTACATAATTAAATATTATTATTATAGTTATTAATGTATTATTAAATCTTTAATTAGATGAAGTAATTAATTTTCTAATTTAATATTATTTATTTACTTATTTTATTAATGTTATTATTATTAGTAAATAGTTATTATAACTTAATGATATTTTTGAGTAAGGAAATTATTTATTAAATATTTTATTGAGTTTATAAATTTTATTATATTAATAATTGTTTATAAAGTTAATTTAAATTGAATTATTATTATTTGAAAGTTAAGATTATTTTAGTTTTAAATAAGTTCTATTTTATTATGTGATTTTACATAGTAATTTAATTTTATGATTAATTCATTATTTATTAGAATTATTTTATATTATATTTATTATTGTTATTATATATTGTTTTATTTTTATTTATTTTGTATTTTTCATATTGGGTTTATCTCTCTCCCCCCAATCTCGGGGTAAAGGGAGGGTTTGTTCATCTTCCTGCTGAAGACAGGCGTTGGCCGCTGCTCTTCCCAGCGACGCAGAAGTCAGATCCTCCTGGTGACCCCATAAAGAAGAAGTGTGGGTTCTCCTACTTCATCGAGGCATGACACCATCTCGACAATAGAACTTAGCGACTAATTTTTTTATCTGTGTTTTTAAAAAATTAAAATTTGATAAAAGGGTATAGGGTTCGAATATTTTTAAAAATGGGTCCGAGATGCGTGAACGCCGTTCACGCATCACTGACCCCGGGAAGATGCGTGAACGGGGTTCACGCATCTTAACCGCGCTGAAGGATGCGTGAACGGGGTTCATGCATCCTACAGTAATTAAAATTTTTATTTTTATTTTTTTTGTTTTGTTTTGTTTTAAATATATATATATATATATATATATATATACAAACAAAACATAAAATTCAGCAGAATTTATCTGCTATTTAATATCTAGCAGAACTGTCATTACAGCAGTCTGGATTCTGACAGAAACCATCACCCAGGGCTCTCTTTTATAAGAGGGCTTGCCCAGGAAATCATACTGCATTTCCGATGTGGGATTCAGGTTCTCTTTTCCTGCACAGAACATTCTGCATTTCCGATGCGGGATTCTGTTTCAAGTACGTGACTTTGAAAGACTGTAAAATACAAACTATAAGACCAATATAAATGAAACTTAAAACATGGATTAAACATATAATAAATAGTTGAAAATGAAAAGAATTTCGTAAAAAGGGTTGATGAATAATAATTTATAAGCTTTCAAAACCACCAACTTGAAACTTAAAAAAGTTTCAAGTACGTGACTTTGAAAGACTATAAAATAAAAACTATAAGACCAATATGAATGAAACTTAAAACATGGATTAAACATACAAGAAATAGTTGAAAATAAAAACAATTTCATAAAAAGTGTTGATGAATAATAATTTATAAGCTTTCAAAACCACCAACTTGAAACTTAAAAATGTTTCAAGTACGTGTCTTTGAAAGATTATAAAATACAAACTATATGACCAATATGAATGAAACTTAATATACGGATTAAACATATAAGAAATAGTTGAAAATAAAAAGAATTTCATAAAAAAAATTTAATGAAAAATAATTTATAAGCTTTCAAAACCACCAACTTGAAACTTAAATACGTTTACGTGCCTTTGAAAGCCTATGAAATACAAACTATAAAACCAATATGAATGAAAATTAAAACATGGATTAAACATATAACAAATAGTTAATAATTAATTAGTTAATTAGTAATATAATTATTAATTAGTTAATAATTAATATAATTATTAATTATTAATTACTAATATACAATAATTAATTAGTTAATTAGTAATATAATTATATAATAGTTAATTAGTTAATTAGTAGTATAATTATTAATTGATAATTACTTAGTTAATTAGTAATATAAATCTTAATAGTAATTATTAATTATAATTATAATTATTAATTATTAATTATTAATTATATAATAATTAATTAGTTAATTAATAATATAATTATTAAATATAATTATTTATTATTTATTATATAATAATTAATTAGCTAATTAGTAATATATTTATTAATTATAATTATTTTTTATTTATCTATAATTATTAATTAGTTAATTTGTAATATAATTATTAATTATAAAATAAGTAACTGATTAATTAGTAATATAATTAGTGATTATAATTATTTATTATAATTATTAATTATTAATTATTAATTATTAATTATTAATTATATAATAATTAAGTAGCTAATTACCAATATAATGATTAACTATTAAAAATTAATTGGTTATTTAGTACTATAATTATTAACTATAATTATTATATATTAATTAGTAATATAATTATTTATTATAATTAGTAATATAATTAGTAATTATAATTAGTAATATAATTATTAATTATAATTAGTAATAATTAATTATATAATAATTAATTAGTTAATTACCAATATAATTATTAATTATTAAAAATTAATTATATATTAATTAATTAGTTAATTAGTAATATAATCATTAATTATATAATTAATAATTATAATAATAATTAAAAATTATATTACTAATTAACTAATTAATTATTATATAATTAATTATTAATAATTAATAACTAATAATTGTAATGAATATTTATAATTATTTATTATATTACTAATTTACTAATTAACTAATTAATTATTATGTAATTAATAATTATATGTTTAATCCGTATATTAAGTTTCATTCATATTGGTCATATAGTTTGTATTTTATAATCTTTCAAAGACACGTACTTGAAACATTTTTAAGTTTCAAGTTGGTGGTTTTGAAAGCTTATAAATTATTATTCATCAACACTTTTTATGAAATTATTTTTATTTTCAACTATTTCTTGTATGTTTAATCCATGTTTTAAGTTTCATTCATATTGGTCTTATAGTTTTTATTTTATAGTCTTTCAAAGTCACGTACTTGAAACTTTTTTAAGTTTCAAGTTGGTGGTTTTGAAAGCTTATAAATTATTATTCATCAACCCTTTTTACGAAATTCTTTTCATTTTCAACTATTTATTATATGTTTAATCCATGTTTTAAGTTTCATTTATATTGGTCGTATAGTTTGTATTTTACAGTCTTTCAAAGTCACGTACTTGAAACAGAATCCCGCATCGGAAATGCAGAATGTTCTGTGCAGGAAAAGAGAACCTGAATCCCACATCGGAAATGCAGTATGATTTCCTGGGCAAGCCCTCTTATAAAAAAGAGCCCTGGGTGATGGTTTCTGTCAGAATCCAGACTGCTGTAATGATAGTTCTGCTAGATATTAAATAGCAGATAAATTCTGCTGAATTTTATGTTTTGTTTGTATATATATATATATATATATATATATATATATATAACAAAACAAAACAAAAATAAAAATAAAAATTTAAAAAAAAAAGTTAATGTAGGATGCGTGAACCCCGTTCACGCATCCTTCATTAACTTCGTGAAGGATGCGTGAACGCGGTTCACGCATCCTTCAGCGCGGTTAAGATGCGTGAACCCCGTTCACGCATCTTCCCGGGGTCAGTGATGCGTGAACGCCGTTCACGCATCTCGGACCCATTTTTAAAAATATTCGAACCCTATACCCTTTTATCAAATTTTAATTTTTTAAAAACCCAGATAAAAAAATTATCCGAACTTAGCTCACCACGCACTGGTTTCTTCAACAGACGATGACATGACCTCGACGCAAACCGACGACGGATCCCTCCTTCAGCTCACGGCGACTTCTGCCGATCTGGAAAGTCCAGTAAGGCGGCTTCCTGGTTTTTCCTTTCTTACGACGAAGGAAGCACTTCCACACGTGAGAATTGGATTTGGATCTCAATTAAGATCCAAGTTAAATGCGGTGAAATTACATAGGTCTTGGGTCTTGCGTTGTTCCTTAAAACAAGTTCTCAGATTGGTTCGCGGTGGACCATGGCGGGTGAGCCTTCTTCGATTCACAAGGGTGATGGGTTATTCAGTGGATACGTGAGTTTGCTGGTCCACAAGTCTCCACTTATGGGGAATAAAGGGTTGTAGTAGGTGAAACGGCTGGCATTAATGACAATGAGAGGATTTTTTAGATTTGGAAATAAGGACCAGTTGAAGTGATGGGAGGTTTTCTTTACTATGGATGGTGTTTTGCGATGGAAGAATTGTTGTGCAGAGGCAGGATAAAGCAGCGAGACTATGAAGTGAGGAAGCATTGTTTTAGAGGGTTAAGGTGGAAGGGGACTGGAACCACTGAGAGGAGGCATCGTAAAGAATGAAACTGTGAGAAAAATAAAAGGAAAGCGATGCCATGGAAAAAGAGGAGCGGTACGAAGAAATGGCAATAGAAGAGAGGTGAAACCGTGGAGGCAGGAGATGGTGGTGGCTGTAGTAAGGGAAGGAGAAAACCGGCTGCAGGAGATGTGGTGCAACTGTGAAACAGAAACAATGCGTGGTGGTAGCGATGCCACTGTGAATTAGAAACGGTGCGTGGTGGCACCGTCAAGAGAAACAGTTACTGTGGCACCACGACACTGCAAAATAAACATAAAGGTAAAATAAATTAAAACTTAAATAAAACCTGAACAAGATAATTAATTAAAATTAAAAATTAATTAAAACAATTGAAAATCCTGGTACTCATAAACTTTAACAAACATATAAAACCATTTAAACTTAAGTTAAATTATTATTAACTTCAATTTATAAAACTTAAATTGTTACTAAAATAAAATTAAAATTAAAAAGCAACTAAATTATTAAAATTTTAATATAAAATTTAAACATTTATAAAAAAAAGTTAAATTATTTATAAAAGTTACTATTTCAAATTAAATTATTTAAAGTAAAAAGATAATTATTATATTATTAAAAAATTATGTTAATTAATGAAATTGAATTATAGAGATTTAATTAATGTAGTAAGTTTATAATCTAAAATTTATAAAAGTTTAATTGTTAAAAGATGACTAATACTTGTACAATGTTATGTTGATTAATAAATATTTAATAAAAGAAATTCTAAATTTAAACTACATTATTTATGTGTAAAAGCATAATTAATTAATTAATTAATTCTTGTCAACAAATCAAAAATACAGACGAAAATCACCAAGCTAAATTAAAAGTTATTAGACTATAAAAATAAAGTAAAACCTAAATTAACTAATTGGAAGCTTAAAATACATTATTAATTATAAAAAATTGATTAAATAATAAATTTATTAATAAAAATACAAAAGTGCCAAAATTAATCCAAAAGTGGAGAATTATTTAATTAAATTGTTAAATATTAAAGTAAAAGATGTGGAAACACTATATAAAATAATGCCACATCATATCCCCCCACACTTAAGCATTGTTTGTCCTCAAACAATCTCATGTTTTATTATCATTCGAAAATAGAAGTATGTTTATTAATCTGATCAAGATGTAACAAGTCCAGTGTTTAAGAATAGAGGATAGAAGTGTCAATAGGCTTTTGTAAAGATAACTCAAATAAATTCTTTCCTTAATCAATCTCTTATTAGAAATCAAGAAGGCAATGAACCATATATTAATGAAAGTTTCCTACCTCATATGTGAATCTGCTTAGTGAATCATTACAATCCAAGCTCAAGTTCTAAGTCCAAGAGTGATAAGAGGTAAAATATTTGTGGAATTAAGAACTTAACCAGAAGAACTCTATACTTTGACTTTTCACCTAAGTTCTAAAAATTAATTTTTTTTGAATCACCTTATTGATACAACATAAATGACTCCCATAAAAGCATTGTTACCTTCTCCATTTTATATTAATCATTCCGCTCACCTTAATGAACTCATTTTTGACCCTATACACTTTATTTTTTTCCCAAGACATGTATCATGTGCTAAGCACTATGCAATGCACTTATTCAAAGTGTACATAGGGCTTATAGCAAACAAAAACACACCCAGTATCTAGGGTCTCAGAGACTCACCGTGGGATCCCAGATGCCCAAAAAACTCCAGTTTCAAAATATTTTTATGACAACCATTTACATTGGCTCATTAAGGTGATTACTTTAATAATTAAAAGAATAATGATTTCTATAGAATCAAGACCAAATAGCTAGTTCCAAGGGTTATGATCAAAATTCCACTAACAGGTTACCCATATTACTCTAAAAAATAGTCCCTATACCAAATTTCCATTAAATCACTAAGTTTACTCACTCAGAAATCAGCCACCCACATTAATTTCATATTCATAATAACTCTTAACTACCCATCATGAATTATCCTAAGGCAAGACCCCTTTGAGAAACAGTGTAAAATTTTGAATTTTTTAAACCATTTTCAGAAAAAAGATTGAAGTGGAAGTGGGAATTGATGAGATTACAATTAAGAATAGTTTAGTAAAGTCAAGAATTGACCCCCTCCCCACATATAAAACCAAACTTTGTCCCCAAATTTTACTTCCAAATATAGAGAAGAATAATTAAACATTAAAGGTTCAAAAAATATTTTTTATTTCAGTAGATTGATGACATATATAAAGGTTCTCTTTGAAGTTCAAAAATATTGTTTTTCATAATGAATAACTTAATTGAAGATTCACAAGCAAGTACATGAATTATCATTTAAGTCCAGTGACAAAGATTTTCAAGAATTTTTAAATAGTTTCATGAGACTTGTGAGTGCACAGTGAATTGAGTGTAGCAGTTTGAGAAAGTATGATTCAAATGAATGTTCAATATAGAAAAAAGAGGCATGCTAAAAACCCTATAGACTAAGAAAATTCAATGAAAAACCCAATAAACATCCCACATGTTTCCCCCCACACTTAATTTCATACTGTGAAGGGTTTAAAAATATCAATGAATTCCAATTTTCAACAAGGAGGAACATGCCGAACTTCTTATACAAGGAGAATTTTCCGGGAAAGCAAGACATTCAATAGGTTTTCTTACAGTACAAGTTCATTTTTATAATAGAAAATAGAAGAATAAATAAGTGGAAAAGTAAAGTGAAAAAACTTCTCTGTATATATTTGTGAATTACCATTTAGTATGAGAATTACACTCCTTCATGAAACCAATCAGAAACATCATAAAAACACATATCATGTTAACCAAGAACAAATAACCAGTATAGAAAGAGAATACAGAAGTCTACACAACAACACTTTTTTACAAGTATAACAAGAACAGAAACAAAAGTAAACACAAAACAAAAAACATGGGTCGAATCCCATGAAGCAGTGAATTTAAAGTATTCAGTTAGACATTATTTAAGTATATTTTTTTCTATTTTATAGAAAATAAACAAAACCATGGGTTGCCTCCTATGAAACTCTATGTTATAAAGTCTTCATCCATACATTATTAAAAATTAGTTCTCAAGAATAGTGAAGGCAACCAAGCCCTTCGTCTATCCCTGAAAATAACATTTCCCTCTCTGCCCATTAATAAATATGGGTTTTTTCTCTTCAACTACAATTTCAATAGCTCCACTCTTATGCACTATCACAATTGTAAAATGTCCAGACCACTTGGACTTAAGCTTTATAGGAAAGAGTTTAAGTCTATAGTTTAAAAGGAGGACCTTCTGTCTATGTTTGAATTCCTTGTTTTGTATGATAGAATCATGAAATATTTTAGTCCTCTATTTGTAAATTATTGAATTATCATTAATCTCTCTCCTAATCTCATCGAGTTCACTTAACTCAAGTAATCTCCCCTCACCAGCACTCTTAGAATCAAATTTCAGAGCCTTAACTACCCAATAAGACTTATTTTGCAACTCCAAAGGTAAATGAATGCATTTCCCAAATAAAATCCTATAAGGAGACATACCTATTGGGGTCTTGAAAGCAGTTCTATATGCCCATAAAGATTCATCCAATTTAAGAGACCAGTCTTTCATAGAGGTTGACATGGTTTTCTTGAGTATCTGTTTTAGTTCTCTATTTGAGATTTCCACTTGTCCACTGGACTGTGGATGATAAGGAGTTCCAGTTTTATGAACATAACCATATTTTCCATCAAAGATTTAAAATTTTAGTTCTTAAATTGTGTTCCATTGTCAGTGATAAAGACTTTGGGAAATCCAAATCTTATAAAAATGTTCTTTTTGAAAAATTTTATTACAGAATTGGCTTGGTTGTTGGGAAATGCCACTACCTCAACCCATTTTGATACATAATCAACAACAACAAGTATGTACCCATTTCCATTAGATGATGGAAATGGACCCATGAAATCTAAACCCCAGACATAAAAAAATTTTACTTCCAGAATTCCTTTTTGGGGAAACTCATGCTTCCTACCAATATTGCCTAATCTATGGAAATTGTCACAACTAACTACAAAGCTACTAGAATACCTAAAAAGAGTAGGCCAATATAAAATAGATTATAACAATTTTTGAGCAGTCCTTTCACCACCATGGTGACCTCCCCAAGGTGAGGAGTGAAAAATCCCTAGAATGGGTAGCATCTCTTCCTCAGGTACACATATCATAAGGATACCATCATCACATTTTCTAAATAACATGGGATCATCCCAAATATAGTATTTAAGCTCAGAAATAAATTTATTCCTTTGGTTATTAGATAAATTTTTGGGAAAGAAACCTGCCACAAGGAAGTTGGCAAAATCTGCATACCAAGAAGATTGCCTGGTAGAAACAGTGAACAAATTTTCATCAAGAAAAGAAGAGTTGATCTCCCTTGGATATTCATATTAGGTATGAGGAAGCCTAGATAGGTGGTAATCAACTATATTTTCAGCTCCCTAATTATCCCTAATCTATAAATCAATCTCTTACAACAACATAATCCATCTAATTAGCATGGGTTTAGTTTATTTCTTATAAAAAAATTCTTTTAGGCTGAATTATTAGTGAAAATGATGACTTTTGAGCCTAACAAATACTGTCTATAATTCTATAGAGAAACAAATAGCAAGATTTTGTTTCAATAGTGTTATAATTCTTTTGGGCCTCATCTAGCAGTCTACTAGCATAATAAACCACATGTAACTTCCTATCTCTACTCTGTCCAAGGTCATCACCTACATCCATATCACTAGTATCACACATAAGTTCAGAAGGTAACTTCTAATCAGGTGAATTGATAATAGGTGATGTAGTAAGTTTCTCTTTTAATAGATTAAATGATTTCAAACAGTTATCATTAAAGTTGAAAGGTGCGTCCTTAACAAGAAGAGAACAAAAGGGGTTATTTATTTTTAAAAAGAATTTTATAAATCTCTAGTAGAAACCAGAATGACCTAGAAAAATTATAAGAAAATTAACATTTCAAGGAGATGAATTTTTTTGAATAACTTCTACTTTACCAGTATCGACTTCCAAACCTCTCTTTGACACTTTATGACCAAGAACTATACCTTCGGTGACTATGAATTGACACTTATCCCAATTAAGAACAAGGTTGGATTCAATGAATCTTTCTAGAACTAACTGAAGATTTACAAGACATATATCAAAAGTGCTACCCATAATGGAGAAATAATCCTTGAAAACCTCAATGATTATTTCAATAATATCTAAAAATATAGCCACTATACACCTTTTAAAATTGGATGGAACTCCACACAACCCAAAGGGAATCTTCCTGTAAGAAAATTTCCCAAAGGGGAATGTGAAAGTGGTCTTTTATTGATCCTCTGGAGCAACGAGAATCTGATTGTAACCAGAATACCCATCTAGGAAATAGAAAAACTCATTTCTAGAAAGACTCTCAAGCATTTGATCGAGGAAGGGAATTTAAAAATGGTCATTCCTAGTGACTTCATTAAGCTTCCTATAATCTATACAGACTCTCCATTTTGTGGCTTTCATAACTTGAATTTTTTCATTATTTTCATTTTTGACTACAGTAAAACCTCCCTTATTAGGGACAACTTAGAAAGGGATGACCCAAGAACTATCAGAAATGGGATATATTATTCTAGTGTCCAACAACTTAATAAATTACTCTTTCACAACTTCTTTCATGTTTGGGTTCAAACTTCTTTGACACTCTACCCTAGGCTTATGGTCAGACTCTATAGGTATTTTATGCATGTAGAATGAGGGACTAATACCCTTTATATTAGATATGGTCCAGCCTATTTTAGATTTAAAATTTTTCAACACACTCAACAATCATTCCTCTTGATTTTTCATTAAGATCAGTAGAAATTATGATAGGCAAAGTAGAATTTTCACCGAAAAATTAATATTTCAAATGAGCAGGGATTGGTTTAATTCAATAGTGGGTGGTTCTACACTCGAAGGAAGAATCTTAGGCCTGGGAGGTACAAGATGTTCAACATATCTCATGTAAGGAGTATTGAATGATGAAATATTTTCAATTCCATGCTCAGATTCAGAAAAACCATTGTTGCTGTCCAAAATGGACAACACACTGTCAAGATTTTCTAGATCAGAATTCTACAAGTTTATTAGAGAAGAATCGTCAAGTTTTCTTATAAGTTTTCCTTCAACATAATCAAACTGCTCAGAAAGGATGGTGTTAATAGAAACACCCTCAAATTCACTCAAAACTCTACTAAGTTTAGGAATATAGGACTCATCTAAAGCAAAAACTGAACAGTTGTTCAGTTCTGGAAAATTCTCCGGATTCAATTTTTGAGCAGAAATTTCAACTTGTGAAATATGAAATTCATGATTTTCAACTTCCAAATGATTTTATTCAACAAATGAGTGATTTTTAGATTCTTCAATGTTTTTAGTTGAATTTTCATCCTCTAAGGACTCTACCATTGAACAATTTTCAAAATTGGCTAGTCCTTTGACGTTTTTAAATACATTGAATTTTTCTTGTTGTTATCCAATTTTATAAATAATCTGACCCTTTGACACATAAATAACAGCACCAACTGTGGCCAAGAAGGGCATACCCAAGATGATGGGAACCTCTTGATCACACTCTATTTCTAAGACTATAAAGTATTTAAGCAAGAGAAGTTTCCCAACCCCAACTAGAAAGTCATCTACCCTACCCACAAGATGAGTGAAAGACCTATCAGATAACTATAGTATGAATGTGGTGGGTTGAAGGTCACCAAACCTCATCTTTAGAAATAGTGAGTATGGGAGAAGATTAATAATTTCACCTAAGTCAAACAGACAGTTGAGATGATCAGAATTTTCTAGGGTACAAGGGATAATAAAGCTACATGGGTCTTTCAATTTAGGTGGGATTTTCTTTTTAAGTACAGCACTGCACTCTTCAGTGAGGCTGTAAAAAACAAATTCTTCCAAGCTATTTTTTTTGAAACAATTTTCTTAAGATATCCAGATAAGATGGGATTTGAATTAAGGATTTAATGAAAGGAATGTTTACTTGAATTTTGGAAAGGAGAAAAAGGCACTGAAGAAGTTCAGCCTTGGTATTACTTTGAGGTTTTAGATTCTCAGGGAAAGGGATGGGTGGGGAATTTTTTTTAAGAACAGTAGGTATATCACTCACCACTTCCACAACTATTTCTTTTACCTTATTACTTTGATTTTTAAATGAATTTCCAGCTTCTGCTTCAGATGAAAAATTCATATTTTCATCATTTCCAAGCTTTTATGTTGATTTCCAGTATGTGAACAAAAGAGATTTTTGTTCCCAGATTCAAGAAGATTTTCATCTTGGGCATTTTCATGGTCTTTATCAATAATAGTTTGAATATTTATCACGCTTATAGTTACTAATTCCATGTCATTCTATTTAGTATTAAGTTCTATTTTAATTTAATGTCTACCTTTTTCCCTAGAAGAAAAATCTATAGAAAGTTGGCTAAGTTGTGTTTCCATGTTTTTAATTCTCACATCAGTTTTTATTTTATCTGACTCATATTGATTTTGATTTTTGGTTATATGAGTCATGTATCTTTCCTCTTGTGAGTTAATTTTGTTCAAGATTAGATCAAGCTTAGAAGACATTTGATTATCACTCTTTCCTTATGCATTTAAAGACTCACCCCTTTGTTTATTTTTAAAATTTGGTCTTGGTTGATTATGATAGTTAGGGGTAGTGGATTTCTTAATTAGGCATTAATATTTACCTGATAAATTTGGATGGTTCCTATAGCCTTGATTATACTTTTTCGAAAATGGATCTTCTTTAGGAGGAATTCTAGGACCATAGTTGACAAAAGTTGAGTTTTGTTGTTGTTGGGATGGCATATCAATGTTAGGAAAAAGTTTTTAGTTTGCCCAAACATTCCACATTGTGAACACTTTTTTCTTAAAGATTGATTGGTGTTTCGACATCCAAGTTGGTTAAAAATTTTCTTAGAGTTCTGTTTCATTAAAGATTGAAGTTGGTTTGTGATTTTAGAAATTTGAATTTGAGTTTCATTCATTGAACCAATGTTTGAATTAACATTTCTATTGAATCTTTTTCTTTTTGAATTATTATGTTGAGAATTAAGTGAAAGATTATTAAAAATTTGTCTAAGTTTTTCATCTGTATTGTCATTATAATTACCCCCAACAGCCTGATCAACTAGATTCTATCCATAGGATGAAAACCCTTCATAGAAGGTGTCCATGAGAAGGTGATATGGGTGTTGATGATAGGGAAACTACCTAAACAGATCCTTGAATCGATCCCAAGATTCATGAAAAGCTTCTCCATCCTCTTGATAGAAACTAGTAATTTTTGTTCTTAGTTCACCTTTCAATCTTTGGGGACAAAATTTCATAATGAAAGAATTGTAGACTTGATCCCAATTTTTGAAAATGTTCTCATCCAGGCTCAAAAACCAATTCCTAGCATTCCCTTTAAGGAAAAGGAAAAAACTCTCATTCTATGTTCATTCTCTATGAGTCCTAGAAGAGTTAGTTGTTGCATATTATTATAGTAGTCTCTAATTAAGGAAAGAGAGTCCTCATTAGAGATCCCAATAAATGTAGGAAGTAGTGAAATGTGTGGCTATTAACCTATAATTTCTAGCTCTAGAAATATGTATAATGGACGATGGATTGCTTGAAACTTGGGGAAGTTGGAACTCCCTCATCCTTGGCCTTTAATTTTCTTCTAAGAGTTCTGATTGATTTTGGAAATTGTTAGGCTCAGGAACCCTATTGTCTATGTTCTCCATTTCAGATTTTTGTTTCTTCTTTCATAGAACAGTGATTTGTTTGTCTATTTCAATATTTAAGGTCTGTAAACTACAAGAAGAGGTTCTTGTGCTCATGAAAAGTATAATAATATTTCAAAATAGCACAATAGTAGAACTAACAAGAGTCTATCAATACAGAAAATAGTTGAAATTCAGTAGTAAATGAAGCAATTTTTTTACAGTTTTAAAATATTTCAAATATTTCTAGATTTTTTTTATTTGTGTTTTTTTTAGTTTTTTATAGAAAAAGGATGGATCATGCCTTCCCCAGAAATGGTTCCAAAAACTTGGGTTGTACTATCATTGAAGCTAGTCTAAGTTGAATTATTTATTTTCCTACTCACTAAGTATATGTGGCAAGCAGGTTCGAACCCACAGAGAAGGAAAATTTGATAACTATTCTTCTAAAAACATTCAAAAATAGCCCACTGTTTTCAGCTGTGGGGTAGATTTTCTATTTTTTTACTTTTTTTATATTTTTATTAAGTAGTATAGTGATTTAACATTTCAAATCTTGTATATAAACTAAATTTAAGCAAGAAACTGTTGAAAACATAGATAAATAGAGATATAGAATACTGATAAATGAACAATCAAGAGAAACGTATGGGGAAAAAATATCCATTCTACAAGTTTTAAAAGTATTTTGATTCACTTAAAATTTATTGCAGTGTACCACCATAATAGAATGAATTACCTCCCTCTCCAGGAGTTAAGTCAAACAAGCTGATTGATTTTAGAGTTTTCCACTCCAAAATAAATCAACTTTGAATAATATGACTCGAAAAAAGTCAACAAGACGAACTATCCGTAAGTCATGAAGTAATATGATATTATTATTTTTTAAGGATGCATCCATGATAAATCTCTCCTATTGATTGTGGAGTTTTGAAAATTAATTTCTAGTGGTAAAAATAAATTGAAAGAATTCAGTATTAATCTCACTGATATATTCTAAATCCATTGAGGTGATTAGGTGAAAAGGAAGAATTTACAGATAACTAGAAGAACATCACTTTCTCCCCAAACTATAAGGTTTAGGGTAACATTATCTCTATTACGTAAACAGAAATCAGTCAATTACAGGAGTAGAATTTTAATAAAAATAGAGGAATATCTATCTCTCTCTTAAAGACTGAATCGCTGCTGCTCCTAATCCTTGAATCTCCAGGAAGTGGTTCTCTGAGAAGCACTCCAAGAATTTCCACTAGTTTTCCCTCTGCTCTGGACCAAAATCGATGATCCAATGTATTGAATGAATGTCCTTCATTCTGCTGCTTACTATATTTTTAAATCCTGCTGTCATAAGCTGCACGTTACCCCCTATTTTCCACCGACTTCTTGTGTCCTTCACTTATGCACCACACACGTGTGTTTTTTGATAACTGACATGTCATGCTATCTTTTCCCATGTAACTAACTCTTGGTGAGTTAGTTGAGTGCACCTGGACATGTTTCCGACTCTTGCATGAACCAGCATAATATAAAGCAAACAGAATAATTAAAACACAAAAGAAAGTTAATTAAAAGATAAAAGTTATTTTATTAAATAAATGTTATATTACTTGTAAAAAAGTCAATTAATAAATAGTTCAGTTGATAAATGTTATTTAATTAATTAAATATTATTATTATAGTTATTAATTTATTATTAAATCTTTAATTAGATGAAGTAATTAAGATTTTAATTTAATATTATTTATTTGGTTTTTTTATTAATGTTAGTATTATTAGTAAATAGTTATTATAAATTAATGATATTATTTAGTAAGGAAATTAATTATTAAATATTTTATTTAGTTTATAAATTTTATTATAATAATAATTTTTTATAATGTTAATTTAAATTGAATTATTATTATTTGTAAGTTAAAATTATTTTTGTTTTAAATAAGTTCTATTTTATTAAATGATTTTACATATTAATTTAATTTTATGATTAATTAATTACTTATTTGAATTATTTTATATTATATTTATTATTATTTTATTATTGTTTTTATATATTTTTTATTTTTATTTATTATTTTTAAAAAATTGGGTTTATCTCTCCCCCCCCCCAATCTTGGCGTAAAGGGAGTGTTGGTTCATTTTCCTCCTGAAGACAGGTGTTGGCCCCTACTCTTTCCAGCAATGGGGCGGTCGGCTCCTCCTGGTGACTCCAAAAAGCGGCAGTGTGGGAGATTTTACTTCACCGAGGTGCAACACTAGCTCGACAATAGAAATTAGCTCACCGCGCACAGGTTTCTTCAACAGACGATGACATTACCTCGATTAAAACCGACGACGGATCCCTCCTTCAGCTCGTGATGACTTCTGTAGATCTTGAAAGTCTAGCAAGGCGGCTTTCTGGTTTGTCCGTTCTTGTGACGACAGAAGCACCTCGACATGGTCGAATTAGATTTGGATCTTGATCAAGATCCAGTTGAAATGCGGTGAAAAGACATAGGTCCTGGGTCTAACGTTGTTCCTCAAAACAAGTTCTCATATCGGCTTGCGTAAGACTATGGTGGGGGATCCCTCTTCGCTTAACAAGGGTGATTGGTTCTTTAGTGGCTGCGTGAGTTCGTTGGTCCACAGATCTCCACTTCCGGTGAATCACGGGTTGCAGTAGGTGAAAAATCTAGCTTTAACAGCAGCGAGATGATTTTTAGATCTAGAAATAAGGACTAGTTGAAGTGATGGGAGGTTTTTCTTACTATGGATAATGATTTGTGGTGGATGAATTGTTGTGCAGAGGCCGGATATAGAAGTGAGACCGTGAGGTGAGGAAGAATTGTTTCAGAGGGTTATGGTGGTAGGGTACTAGAACTGATGTGAGGAGGCACCGTAAAGGATGAAACAGTGAGAAAAAGAAAAGGAAAACGGTGCCATGGAAAAAGAGGAGCGGTGCGAAGAAATGGTGGTAGAAGAGAGGTAAAACTGTGAAGTTAGGAGATGGTGGTGGGTGTGACAAGGGAAGGAGAAAACTGATCATAGGATATGTGGTGCAACCGTGAAACAAAAATGGTGCATGGTGGTAGCGGTGCCACCTTGTATTGGAAATGGTGTGTGGTGGCACCGTAAAGAGAAACGGTTACTGTGGCACTGTGACTCTACAAAATAAACAGAAAGGTAAAATAAATTAAAACATAAATAAAATCTAAACAAGATAATTAATTAAAACTAAAAATTAATTAAAAAATTTTAAAATATAGGTACTCATAAACTTTGAAAAACTTAAAAAACCATTTAAACTTATGATAAATTATTATTAACTTCAATTTATAAAACTTAAATTGTTACTAAACTAAAACTAAAATTAAAAAGAAACTAAATTATTAAAATTTTAATATAAAATTTAAACATTTATAAAACAAAGTTAAATTATTTATAAAAGTTATGGTATAAAATTAAATTAATTAAAGTAAAAAGATAATTATTATATTATTAAACAATTACATTAATTAATGAAGTTGAATTAAAGAGATTTTATTAATGTAGTAAGTTTATAATCTTAAATTTATAAATGTAGAATTGTTAAAAGATGAATAATTTTTGTACAATGTTACTTTGATTAATAAATATTTTATACAAGAAATTATAAATTTAAACTACATTATTTATGGGTAAAAGCATAATTAATTAATTAATTAATTAATTAATGTTAAATTTTCAAAAATGCAGACAAAACTCAGCAACCTAAATAAAAAGTTATTAGAATATAAAAATAAAGTGAAACATAAATTAGCTAATTTAAATATTAAAATACAAGATTAATTATAAAAATTGATTAAATAATAAATTTATTAATAAAAATAAAAATGTTCCAAAATTAATCAAAAAGTGGAGAATTATTTAATTAAATTGTTAAATATTAAATTAAAAGAAGTGGAAAAACTATATAAAATAAGGCCACATCAACCTCACAATTAAATGACACAAATGATGTATGAATATCAAGTGTTGCGGCCTCATAAGCATTGGGTGTTCTTATCATGAAGTTCTTACTTAATGATCTTTAGTATGGGAGATCACAAGGGTTGAATCTCCAATGAGAACCCCACATGTTTTAGTTGTTATTGGTTCCTCCTCCAATGGCCTGAAGGTCTTAATTTTTATTGATTTTGATAATCCACCTTTCAAGGGGTGAGGTGGAACCCTTACAAGGCCTGTATGAATAAGTATTACATGACGTGTAGGCCTTATATGAATTCATTTCCCGTAGGATTCAAACATTACATGCAACCCAGACTAACTACATGGAGCTGGTCCTCCCCAGAATCTTCATCGTGAAATCATCTCTCCACCTTTTCATGGCTATTCAGATAGGCTTTCTCGTGCATGCACATGCTTTTCCCAATGGCAGGTGCCATACCCTATCATTCTTGCAATCTATTTAGCTTCTTCACTAGTGAAAGATCCTTGATTATCCTTCTTCTGAATCTTGTTTCTTTTAGGTTGTCTGGTTTTCATCTGCACTTACGGTGGCATGAAGGCCTTGAGGTGGTCCAAAGGCCTTGCTGACCCAAAGGCCTTGGTGGCCCGAAGGCCTTAAAGGACTCGGGGACCAAATCGGTGGCCCGAAGGACCAAACGGGGGAATATTTCTGGATGCTATAGTGCCAAACAGTGCCTACTACAGTTCCCTCTACAGTACCTGCTACAGTACTGCACAATTCCTTCTACAGTACTGCATAGTCCCTGCTATAGTACCGAAAATTAGCCTCTGCCAATATTTGATCCCGGGTCGTTTGGATGCACTTAAGGAGTCCTCACCATCTAGGCTGAGGCTTATGTGTGTGTCATTGGGTCCCATTTATGAACACATGTATTGGTTATCTGGCTTGAGATCATTATCAATGCATACCATTTGATCACATACTTCAATTCAATATGAAAACCATTTCATTTATGTTGTTGATAGGTAGCTTACATTGGGCGCGTCATTGGTTTTATAACGTTGATTGAATGGTTAAGAAAGTATTTGTAAATTTTATGAAGGAAAATACATATCAGGACTAGTTAACCAGGACGGTAGTAACTTTATTGAACCCATGAGCATGGTAAGAGAAAGTATGTCTGAATAGAAATGTCATGAAACAATAAAGTATGAAAATATGATGACATAAAGTGTGTGTCCTACTTTATGAGATATCATTAAAAAAGGGATCATATTAGATGACGTGTGTTTGTAGGTGGTTGTCATTTCAATGACTAAACCTTGTTTCCTTTGGGGTCTTTATGAGTTTCTATAATTCATTCATGATCAATGATTACCATTCATTGCGATAGATGTAATGTCCTAGAGGGTCACACACAAAGCTTATTTAAAATCTTGGTCAGTTCTAGTGAATTGAAGTTTAAGACTTGGTGGGACTTGTGCTGGGGGTTAGATAATGTCCAAGTCATGAAACTGCAATGAAAATAAATAGATTCAATATTATTCAAGTTTAGAATATAACGAATAAATTTATTTACTTATTTTATTCACAAGTCATTCACTAAATATAATGGAAAATATTTTCTTAACAAATAATTAATATTTAATGTTTGAGGTTCAATAAATATTTATGGGGAGATGAATCAAGTTAATGACTTTGAATTTATGGCATAACATATATTAATTATTGCAAGTAAGCGTAAATTACTTATGATCATTATGACCTGTTTATGTGGTTATAAGTGTTATTTTGGGTGTTTTTGGAAGGGTTAACTTATTAATGGTATTAAGTGAAAATCTTAATAAGTTTAAAACCAACTATAAAATACAAAATAATCCTAAAAATGAGATATTTTTCATTATCTAGAATTTAAGAGTATCTCTCACCTCGAAAGTTTAGAGAGAGAAAGAGAGGTTTGAGACCATCTAATCCAAGAACAGAATCTTAGATCAGGTATATGACACTCATATGATCATTTCAATTTCAAAAGAACCTTCAAATATACATGATGGTATATAGTGATATAATATATAATTTAGTGAGAGCTTATTGAATGTGTGTGGATGATCTATATGGTTCCTTGTTTGTATAGTTCAAGCGATGATCACTAATAATGAGCAAAAATAATTTCTGATCGAAATAACTTGAGGTATGAGTTCAATTTATTTTTATTTATTAATTACTTACACATGAGAGGTTTGTGAAACATGTTTATTTATCATGGATATGACATTTTGACATCGATCCAATGATAAATATTTTAAAATCCTACTATTCGAAGCTTCCACAACACACTTGGTACCATAAATTTCTATCAGAGGAAGAATATTAAGAATTAAGTGAAATTAAAACTATTTCTGTAATCAATTTGAGTAGAGGGTGTCACAATGGTCCTAATAGGTCTGGAAATGATTTTATATGTGTTTTTATGGCCACATTATGGCCATTTGAAGATCAAAATCGAATAAAAAATCAATGTTGCAGGTTTTAAAATTAAACACATAAACACACACACAACTCTCTCTCTCTCTCTCTCTCTATATATATATATATATATATATATGTGTGTGTGTGTGTCTTTGGTGTAAAGAAATTCCAATGGCGTCAGGTTAGAGGTGGTATCCTGATGACCATAATTGTCTTGGTGAGAAGTTTTTTTGGTCAAACTATAACACTTGGGATTCAAGGCCAATGCAATCACACAAACAAACACACAAAGGCTAATGTTTTAGCCATTAAAATATTTGAAATATATATATATATATATTCTTAAGTGGTAAATATTCTATTTAAGACCAAAATTTATAATAAAAAAAGAAAAAATTAAAAAATATTTTTAAAAGGATAAGAATAGGCTTTGGAAAAAATCCAAAAAAAGAGTTTTTTTATATAGGCAGCTAAGACACCCACTGTGGGTTCCCAGTGCCCCCACATTGGTGGGGGGAGTTAACACCCTAAAGGAGAATTGTATTGGTGTTTTCAGTTTATTTTATAACTTTTGAGTAGGCACCAAGGGGTGCCTCCCCTCCTTTATATACACCCCAAGTAGGGTGCGTCTAACCTAGTAGACTCGGTATGTAGTCAAGTGGGCTCAACCTGACATGTACCAAAGTTGGTCTAACAAATATACCCTTTGGGGTTATGTTTAATAATGATATCCCCAAATAAATTACCTAAATTTCAATTATATCATAGAATATTTGTTTGGAATGTATAAAAAATATTTTTGTGACTGTGCGTGTTATGAAATATGGATTAAAATTAAAAAATATATTTTAATTCATAATTTTTTCCCTCAAGGAGAAATGATTAGAAGTTTAATTTAATACTATAATTATATTTCATGTCGACTGATCATGAGTAAGATTGACCGATGTTTTTTAGTATTTTATTTAATGATTTAATTATCTCATGATATTTTTGTAATAATTAATTAATTTAAAGATAATATGTGCATCATCTATCTCACATTATATGTATGAAGGTCTGTGTGTCCACGATACAAGTTATTTATCTATATTTAACATACATGAGTTCACCTCATCTATGAGTGAGTATTTATGTATAATGTTGAATATTAAAGAAGATAGAAACATTTCTAATATTTGTCATAATATTGGATGAGACATAGTCAAATTTATAGGGCTGGATGCAATAACACGAGCCATACACGACTCAGGTAAATACCCTTAGGGCCTCAATTGATCCATTAACCACTCAATGGATTAACCAGTAGTAAACACTCATGATCAGTCGCTTTATTTATTTATTTACACAAGGTTTATTTTTATTCTGTATGTATAATTTACAAGATTACATAAAATAATATACAATCATGTATAGTTAAAATGATCAAGCATGATGAATGATTTTTATTTATGAATGATTCAAATGTGAGTGTGATCCCACAACAACATGCATTTTAAATATAAATAGTATTCATTTTTTAAGAAATATTAAATCCCTCAATGAAATATTAAGTCATAAACACCATTCATCACTTAATTTTGAACAAAAGTGATTGTCCTAGCTACTCATCATCCCTAATTGAGGTCGCCACATACTATCGAGGAGTTAGTATAAGAGAATAGTGTCAAATTAACTAAATTTGGAAGAAAAGAACTATTCATAGACAGATTTTTTCAATTTTAGAGGCAATTATTGAGCATTGAGGGATTACTCTTTATAAGAAATGAGACTGTACTCAACAGATCAATGAGCCACAAGTTAATATGTCCAGATGACTAAAATCCTACCTAGAAACTCTATTTTTAGTGTCATTTCCATAACTTGGACTATGAGGAGAAGTTTTAAGGATCCTTTATACTAGAATTATTAAGTGACTGATTATTATAAATCTAGTATTTGGGGGATAATAGTGTTTAATAAAATATTGGGAGACATTTAATATTATTAAATATATAACATCTAATAATCGGTAATCAAGATAAAAGTTCTAATATTCCAATATATTATTTTATAGAAAATAAATGGTATGAAATATCATAAGTTCAATATGATATACATTGGACTACAGACACGTCTATACTAACACTCATTACTAAGAAAAGTATATGTTCTTCCACATAGTATTAATATATGAATGTAAATCAGATGTACCGAATTCCCCACCGACTATTCAACCACATCACCTAGTGAGCGAAGGTGAGTATAATGCCTACACGAGGTATATAAGAATTATCATATAGTCCATTGAATCAAGAAATCAGTTATATCTAAAAAAATAGTAATAAAACATAGATACTTGGAAATCTAATCCATGATATATCATCTCTTATCACTTGAGAAGGAGTTATAGAGAGACTTTAGATAATTGAGATTGTTACTACAATATAATAGTGTTAACTGGTAGATGTGTATGTGTATAATTATCTTGTCTATGATGTATTTACGTTCATTGATCAGTTAGTGAACTTGGCCTTGCATGTGGATTATAAATAATGCATTAATATCATATTATCATCTTACCTTACAGGTTCTCCTTATTAATCATGTGTCATGATATGAAAAATATAGAGGAACAACTCATGGGATATTTGACTAAATTTTCACCAGGTATATAAGGGTTGCGAAGAACTCAGTTTCACAACCATATAATGAATGAGAAGAAATGAAATGTTAGAAATCACATGATTGAGTTAAATATGGTGGTTAATTTGTAATATATTTCAATGAAATAAAATATTCAAAGGCATTACCATGAACATGAGGCTATTTTATTCACATATGATAAGATAAGTTACTAGAATAATTACTGCATTGACTTGAAGTCAAAGCAAGAAGATGATTTAAATTCATGTATATTCATCATTAATGTAATATTTATATTTTAATTCTTGGGTACTAGATACTATATGTGTTATGCACATTTTTATCTAATTATATTAACCAAGTAAGTTCATAAACATTATAATAAGTAAGGAAAATTATCTAAGAGAATGATAATGGGTGATTCCTATGTCAATGGTGAGAAGCATACAATTTATAATTTCCCAGTGAATTGATTCTAGTTGAACTATTTCGAGTATTATAAAAACCTTTACCTCATGTTTCATTGGATTTAATGAAACATTATTTCATTTGGGAATTAATGTTGTTTTTTATGTTTCATACTCAACTAATAGTTCAGTAATGCTTGAATAATTGGTGATGATCAATGAATATAAAATGTAAGACTTAAAAACCCAATTACGGTATGATAATTATTTTTTAGTAAAATTTAAAATAATTCTCAAGGACATACCTAGTATGGTATTTAGACTATCCAGATCTAAAAATATTAGTTATCATTGACATTCTTGTTATGTTTTAGATAAATAAAAATTAAAAAATAATGGTAAACCACAAAGTTTCTAGGATTAGTTCAACATTATACATATGAACTATTTCAAGAAGAAGGTAGAGGTAAATTTATATACTTTATGAGATGGATTTAATAAATTTAGGGAATATAAAAGTGAATTAAGGAGCATGTATGGTTAGAAGGTATTATTTTATTCTGTCTTGTGAGAAGAATTATATCTTGACTAAGAATTTATCGATCATAAAAATGTAAAGTGGAGTAATTACTAAACTCAATTTTCCTTAATCACATCAAATCCATGACGTGAGTAAAAGGAGGATCGATGATGAGTCTTACATGCATAAATTGAACATCAAAATTTGGAGTGGATTTCTTCCTAAATTCAAATTTACTTATACACATCAAATCCATGATATTAGTAAAAGGAGGATCAATGATGAATTTATCAAGTCATGTAAAATCATTCATTATCTTTTTGAGACATGCTTTGGAAATAGTGGTTATAACCCATATTCATATGGAAATTATTGTGAAAAATGGACATCACATGATTAATAATATGAAAAGAATCCATTATGTCACAAATCATATGTATATATGTAAAGCGTTTGATAAAAAGAAGTCAATAAACAAACATGAAACAAGAATAACACAAAGTGTATCTAAGGTAATTATCCTAAAGGTTTTTTAGAATATTATATAAATCCCATAGATAGAAAATTTATAATAAAGTGATAAATTATATTTCTATAAAAGTGTTCACATCTATATTTAAGATAGTGTAAGTGAGATTGGATTGAGTTAAGTCAAGGCTGAAGATGTACAAGTAGTTGATATTGGATCATGTTCCATAAGATATCTTGGAAAAGGAATGGTCTTGAGAAGCATACTGCATAGTAAAGTTAAAATCATAGTGGAGGTTTTATATTCACTTTTGAGGGTGATACATTATTCTATAAGAATAATAGACCCTATAAGAAAGTTAGTAAATAGAAATGAGGTAAAACAAAAAGTGAAAATGAATTTAGAAAATGGATTCCATGTATCGAAATCATGCTTGAATTTCGGCAGTATCTTTAAATTATGTAAAGTCAATGGTGTATATTCAAGAGAAACTATAAATGGGAGGGACAATCATGGTACCAAAAAGGATTGATTAGTTATAACAAGTCTCCATTATTATATCTATTATAATTTTACATTTCATAGAAACTTTCTATGATCATCATATGAGGAATTAGATTTAAAGACTACCTTTCTTAGAAGGTATCTATATAACACAACTAGAAAAGGTTAGTGACACTATAGAATGACAATATGAAATTAATGTTATAGAGTTGCATTTATATATTAATGCAAGAATTTTTATCATAGAATGAATGATTGTCATATTTCTATAAGAGGTTAGTGGGAGGTCCATTGTTCTCTAAGTGACATATGTTGAGAACATATGAAAAATAGTTATTAGTATTATAGTCATTTAATACTAGGATAAAAAATATCTCTCTAAATATTGTCTTAAAGTAGTAACCCAATGTCTAGGTAACAATATTTACTAAAGTGGATCTTATGGGTTACTTAGATCAAGTTAAAGTACATATACTAATAAGGTATTGAAAAATAAAATTTTGAAAAATTCAAGAGTGAATTGTTTTTAATGTCATATGGCATAAATATCTCTATTAATACATGTATGATACATAGAAGGAGATTATAATGGTGACTATAATTCCATATGATTCATCAATGAATCTATCACATATGTCATGATATATACTAGATATGATATTTCCAACACATATATTATGGTAGGAAAATATCAGGTAAATCTATCTTACATCATAGTTAGGCCAAGGAAATGAGCAAGAGAAGATCATTCAAGCTAGTGGTTTCCATATCTATAAACACTAAGTATATTGTGAATTCTAATATAACTAATGAATTATTATAAATATAAATTTATTTTTTGTAGTTCTTGGAATCATACCAATGGTACTAGCCATGATGGAATGTTTAGATAAAAGAAAAAGGGATATACTTGGGGATATCATCAATTGAATAATTATAATCAAGGAAGTGAAATCCTAAATAATAGATTATATAAATAGTAAAAGAATGTTAGTCCCTATGACTAATAGAATAACTCAATATATGCATGGTCTTTTCATGTGAGTGATAATAGGTTGATTGTTAACAAGTTGGCTTTGGTTCTAGTTGGAGGGTTGTAAAAGTGGGTTCCCTAGACCCAACTTGAGTAGTACTTTTTAGTTACCATATCATGTATACAATGAGTTATTAATGATGTATTCTTACCATAATAGTGATGATACTTCCACATATTATATTTACATGGTAATGTCTTGTCACGACCCGACCCAAGATGGGGCTCGAGCCACAACTACCCCAAGCCCATCTCCATAGGCCAGGGGCTGAAGACCAGTGCCGAAGGCATAACTAACATGAGGGACTTTACTAAATACCTATATGCACACACACTACCGTATCAATGAAAAAGTTTTGAGATAGTAAAATTAAAGAAAGGATAAAGCTAAGGGAATAAACATGAATGGAAAACTTCCTGATAGTACAAGATAAGGACAATGAAAACTCAAAAATAAAGGGGAAAAATACTCACCCATCCAGAAAATATGTCCCAACCTGAAAAAAAATGAAAACATTAAACTGCTGAGACAACCCAACTCCATCTCTCCAAGCTATGACCATCGCACGCAGTCCAAAGTACCAGGTATCTCTAAGTCCTCTGAAGTCACCATAAACCTGTCCTTCATCTTCATAAGACATGCCTTGTGTGGGAAAATCCCATAAATGGGTGAGTATATACATACCCAGTAATACCCCTGAAAAGCTAAACGGGGAGTAGTAAAAGATACAACAGGAATAAAAAGACAGTAGATGAAAGATACAGTCAAAGAGAACAAATCGAACCAAACCAATAGAGAGAGATAGTAACCTCATCCAATAAAAAATGGTTCATAATGGTGAGTAGATGAACTAGACATTGAGTATTCTCCAACTGTAGTAGGAGAGTATTCTCATCCAACCACGAGAATCTAAACATAGAAAGCACATATTATACCCTGTTTGTCTTCACCTCTCATAGAAAGAGTAACTGAATCCAAAGGTATGGATATAGATGAATATATATATATATATATATTCAAAATATGATCCAAGATAATTAACTCAAACACATCCCCCATCAACCATGATACATATCCATTTGTTTTTTATTTATTAAAATTAAATCTCATTTAATTTTATTAACTCGTCACCCTTATTATTATTATTAATAACAATATTAATCACCCATATTATTATGAATAATAAGAATATTAAATAACTTTATTATTATCCATAATAATAATATTAACACTCACAAAATTGACCATTTCCAACTGCCTCTCCATAGATCCAAGTCTGGCCACCACCTCGTCATCTTTGCATGTTAACCGATAAAATGGGGATCATCGATCTAATCTCAAACCACCTCCGATCACAATGTCTGCACTCACAAAAATAATATGATCCACCCACATAACACCATCCCTCTCATTTTATAAATCTATCACAAAATCAATGACCCATGTTTCATTCGTCCCATCAAAATGAATCTTTGGGTTTGTTCGTACTTTAACTCACCCCGAAAATGTTGAATCGTGACCCCATGATCCAATGATAAATAATGCGAAGAGAAGTGGGATACAAAAACCAATAACAAAGGTGATAAAAATCATTTTCCAAGTGTTCTTGGCCAATCATTTCATAGAAGTTAAACTGGGGTGAGAAACATGGAATGTAAAATAAATATTTAACAAGAATAATTTATTTTGATATACAAGCTCATGCGAAGGTTCATTTAAACATAGATCAAGGAAAAAAATTTGATCATGCTCAATCTTTCAATTAGAGGTGTGCAAACCACAAATGAAAATTCCTACCTTGATTATGAATCAATCATTTGTGAAGAATGAATCTACTAGTGATGAAGATGATTCGTTGTGTCTTCTATCTATCAATTCACCTCAATCCAATCACCAATCATCATCCGGTCTCCATTATCCAACGAAGAAGGGGTGGAAACTTCTATCAATGATCCCTAGGTTTTGCAAATAACCGTAGAAATTTTACATAGTATCTTACAGATAGAGGAAAATGTTTTAGGTCATTTAATTAAAACTAAATAAATAAATTATTTATTGTAATTAAATTCACCCTCCAACCGGTGCCTTTACCGGACATCCCACACTGTCCAACTTTAGGCCACACTTAGGGAAAACTATGCATTCCAAACTCAAAAATGGTCTCAAATTTCCCTTACAAGCCTCCTTTTATAAGGTATTTTGGTTAGGGTTTTTAAATAAATTCATTAAATTAATTAATTTATCCAATGTACCCACCAACGGCTACCCCATCCGAATTTCACATGCTAACCAACCTTAGGTTGCACCTAGTGTAAACCCCATGAAACATATTCAACCATGGAATCAAATTTCAGATCATAAACTCTATTCAAGAGATATTCTACTTTTTTATGAAAAATTTTCATGCGTAATATAACATATGTTTAATATTTTTATAAAATTATCTTAAGGCTCACTGGGCCTCTAAATCATGCATCATCTCAGTTCCTGACTCTGAACATATTCCTAAGAATATTCCAAAGTCTTACACAATGAAAAAGAGTCTCTAAAATATTCCGTTATTTAAAACCTTTTATCCATGAAAAGGAAAAATTAAAGATATATGTGGGGATACTGAGCCCACATCTAGATCTCCCAAATTGACAAGCTCCCACAATGGTTTCCTGTGCTTCCAAGAAACATACACCTAGTGAAAACACTTCCTCATGAAGTTTATTTCTCTACTGATTCTCTACACCACCGTCTCCTTGAAAAAAGAAAGTCCACTATTACGAACCATTTTACCATGGTATGTATTTTACAATGAGTCTTCATATACCTTCTCGACATTGACATGTAGAGAACACCATGTTACTAGTCTTACTGTAAATAGGTCGACTACTCCATCACCTCGCTCGACAACAACAGACATAAAACCCCATTGTGAGTATCTGTTGCCACAGTCATACCCTAATTGGATCTCAATCTCATTCCAGCTAAACCTATACAGGGTCCGCTTTCACTCCAGTGTATGAGAAGACATATCCTAAGAATTGGACATTCAACTATAGAACTGACTCCACGAGAGCTGTCATATGATTAGCACTCATAGATCTTGTCTAGAACCATCCTCATGTGTCTCTCAACTCTGACTCTGATGATAAGTACATGATGGTACCATCATATAAGACTATCATGAACCAACCCAATAAAGGTTAAGGATCTGGATTATAAGTCTTGAGAACTCTTATGTGGCATTCAATAAGCCAAATTAAATTACCATGAACTCAAAGAAACAATAACGGCTCTGGGGATACCTGATTAGTACAACCACTACTCAAATTAGGAGCTGATGATAACTCATCCTGAGGTTAGCCTCTAAGATCCACATTAACCCAAACCACTATTTGAAGAACTCAATGATTATTGAGGGTGGATACTCTTCCTCGCGTCACCTGGTTCAATTGAAACTAACCCAAACATGACCTCATGCTCTCATCCACCTCTTATGCGAACAACAAAGGGCTTCCCAGGTGAAAAAACTAGGTGTTATGAATCCATACCTCTGTAAACTTCTCCAACCACACCTATAGCTATCCTAGCTACACTGATTCATCTGATATACTAGCACATATATTAGGTCATCTTTGGTGAAAGTTGATGTATAAGGAAGACTCTCGATGTTGATTTAAACTCAGAAAATCTTCAAGAAGAATTCCCTCATACTACTCCACCATCATCAAAAATAGAAAGTTCATGGAATTTTCTGCTCCAAGGGTAATATTATACAAATAATAAGAAAGCGGTTATACCCTCCTACGAATTAGTTCATCCTTCCTTGTCTGGGGATCAATCCTTATTAGAGGAGGAAAAATCCATCCCACAACCAGGAATCAATACCATACTCACTTGTAGTAATTATATAATAATGTATGGTAAATGACAAACCCATAATAAGGAGAACATCATAGGGTTCCACTACCACTATGGATATATTTCATGCGAGTATCGCTATCTCCTTTTAGAGTCAAGTCACTCTATTGATAGAAGAATGTGATCACTAATCCTCTATGCAAGAGACTCCGACACAAGGGTCAAATAAAAAGGGCATCCATTGGTATCTCTAGGTATTGAATAGGGTCTATGTATAAGGAAATATATTTTTTCTACTTTGTGCTAACAACTGAATATGGAGAATTAGTGATAGAGGTCGTACCTCGAACCTCACTCGAGCCTCTCGACCAAAAGTCTCATATGCTGAGAACTCATCCTTTCCATTTCCTGCATTCTCTCCTCAACTAGGGCCTACTTTGACACCCCAACACATCTTCGCATCCTGATCACGCAAGTAAAAGGAACTTCCCCATTACACCTTGATGCCATTCTCTTTGGGATGGCACCGAATCACCCACAAGGTTTTGAATCGCATCACAAGGATGCGTCTCAGTGGGGAAAGTGTCCCTCTTCCTTGAATGTTTGATGCCAGGATAAAAAATTTCCATCACAGGACTCTACTGATGGACAAAATTTTCCAAGAGAGGTATCACCATGAGGATCACCATCAATAGGGATCCTAACTATGTGGGATATCCAAACCACTTGGTTGTACCTGACCCCAACCACCTAAGAAGGGAATCTAGATCAATAGAAATCCAGGGCGATCCCTATTTCCAGAGCCTAAAATGCACACTAAGAATAGGAAAATCATCTACTGGAACCACCAAAACTAACTAATGATATATGAAGAGCACTGGTTGCAAGTGAAACCTTCCGACCAATCTGGTTCATTACATGTATGAAAAATTGGATCACTAACTCATTCCACACCTCCACTGGCAGGGGAATTGGATCATCATAGAACCTCAATGTCATCTAGATCTAGAAAGCATGGGGTATACTAAGCCTACATGCATTCTAATCCTAATATATTGGTACTAATCGCTGCTCGATAGACGGGGGTGCTGCTACCTTCCCACCTGGAAGAATAATCTTGCAGGATAAACCTTGAACTAAGGTATCATTACTCATCATATCATCATCATGATCCAGAAGTCAATACCCTAGCCGCCGGTCTTCGCAGAGGCATCTCAGAGGTGACTGATATGTACCACAGTCATATGAATATATATATATATACAAACAATGGGGAGATTAGTTGAGAAGAATAGTCAAAGACTCAATCCTATATGATGCATGTACCAATGTTCCCTAAAACCAAGGTCTCATTATACTAAGTTGAAAAGAATGTAGTAATAATCTTGATGTATGGATACGTCCACCGCCCGCACCAACACTGGGTTCCCCAGCCTGTGAGCCACACTAGTTACACTTTGACATTGTCTCACTTTATCCCAACTAAATCATCATAAAGGGACTACTATAAATACCATCACAAGGATCAAAACACCTATGATACTAATTTTTCACGTCCCGACCCAAGTCGGGGCTTGAATCAGAACTACCCCAAGCTCACATCCATTGGCCATGGGATGACGTCCAACGCCGAAGAAATAACTAACATGGGGAGACCTTTTCCTATGTACATGTATGCACACACACAACTATCTCAATGAAAAATTATAGAGGGATAAAAGTTAAAATAAGTAGAAAGATAAGGGAAAAACCATGCATGAAAAACCACTAGGCAGTACAAGAGTATGATAGTGAAAACTGAAAAATAAAAGGGAAAAATACATTCCCAACCAGAAAATATGTCACAAACTGAAAAAATTGGAAAATGTAAACTACTGATAGAGCCCATCTCCAGCTCTCCATGTTTCAACCACCATACATGATCCAAAGTACCAGGTATCACTAAGCTCCTTTGAAGTTACCATCAACCAATCTGTCATCTACACAAGACACGACACATGTGGGAAAATCCCATGTAGAGGTGAGTATAAACTTACCTAATAAGATGCCTTGAAAGTTGAAGGGGGAGAAGTAAGAGATACAACAGGTATACAAATACAGTAGATGGAAGATACAGTCAAAGACAATAGATCAACCCAAATCCAAATGGATATCAACCTCGTCCAAGAACAAGGGTATCATCATAGTGAGTAGATGAACTACATGTCGAGTATTCACCACATATAGTTGGAGAGTAGACTCATCTATCCTCGAGAATCTAAGCACGGAAAGAACATGGTATACTCCTTCATGTCTTCGCCTCTCATGAAAAGAGAGAAACTGAATCCCAAGGTATGGATACAAATGAATATATATCTATATATATATATTCAATATATGAGCCTAGATAATTAACTCACGTGCATCCCCCATCAACCATGATATAAATCCCTTTATTTTTTTCTTTATTAAATTTATATATCCTTTAATTTTATTAACTCGTCACCCTTATTATTATTAATAATAAGAATATTAATCACCCTTAATAATATCAATAATAATAATATTAATCACCCTTATTATTATCCATAATAATAATATTAACACTCACCATGTTGACCATGTCTGACCACCCCATTGTAGATCTGATTCTTGCCACTGTCTCGTCGTTGCTGCATGTCAACCGAGAAAATGCGGATCATTGATCCGATCCCAAACCACCATTGATCACAAATTCCATACTCGTGGTGCCAATATAATTAGTTCACACAACACCATCCCACTTTTTTATCAATCCATCCATAAACTATCAATCTGTTTACCATTTATGCTACTGCATTGAATTTTGGGGTTTGATCTCACTCGAACCCGCCCCAACAATGTTGAATCGTGACCCCATGGTCAAATGATGAATAACACAAATAATGGTGGGATAAAAACATGAATAACAAAGGTTGTTATCATCATTGGACAAACTTTCTTGGACAATTATTTCATAGCAGGGAAACCAGGGTGTGAAACATGTAATGGACTATAAATATATTGAAAGAATAATTTATTTCGATATTCGGGTTAATTCAAAGATTCATTTAAAAACAGATCAATAGAAAATATTTGATCATGAACAATATTTTTCTCATAGGGGAAGAAACCACAAATGATGAGTCCTAACTCAATTATGGATCAATAGTTGATGAAGAACGCATCCGCAAGTGATGAAGATGATCCCATGCGTATGTTGTTTATTGATTCGCCATGATCCGATCATCAGTTGCCATCTAGTCTCCATTATCCAATTAATAAGGCGTTGTAGCTCCTATCAATGATCATAGGGTTATGCAACTAAACCTAGAGATTTTTCATTGAAGCTTACTTATAAAGGGAAATTGTTTAGCTAATTTAATTAAAAATAAATAAATTATTTATTTATTTTAATCAAACACACCCACCAATAACTGCCTTTATCGGACATCCTGTGTCGAACAAATTTAGGTCGTAATGTGTTATGAACTCCACATTGGTCTCAAATTTTCCATCCTATTCTTTGTTTGTGAGTTATTTGGGTTAGGGTCATTAAATAAATTAATCAAATTAATTAATTTATCCAATGCGCCCTCCAACAGTTGTCTCATCCGAATTTCCCACTATGACAAACCATAGGTCACTTCTATGATAAACCCCATGCTATGAATTCAACTGTTATCTCATATTTCTGATCAGAAACTCCATTTTTTATATATTCCACTTTTTTAGGAAAACTGTTCGTGTAATATAAAGTATATTTAATATTTTTATAGAATTAATTTCAGGCTCATCAGAACTCGGAATCCTACACCATCTCAGTTTTTAGATCCAAAAATATTCATAGGAATATTCCATAGTATTACATGACAAAACCATAGTCTGTACATGTCTGTATATTATTTTTCATATCAATAGGTTATAATAGTTCCTTTCTATAATGAGAACCTTGAGATATTACGACATTGATCTTAAACATTTGTACTGTGGTCTAGATACATCATAATGATAGGACACAAGATAATCTAGGAAAATTAGGTGATGGGGGCAATAATAATTGATACTTTTTCTCATGAAGTTCACACTTGGTGATCTCAAGTATAGGAGATCATGTGGAATGACCCATTGATAGGAACACCACATGTTTCAAGTGTCATTGATTATTCCTATTTATGAACATGTGTATTGGTATCTTGACTTGAAATGATTATAAATGTATACTATTTGATCACATACTTTTATTAAAGATGAAAACCATGAAATTTATGTCCTAGAGAGATAACATCTGTTCGATGTTTCATCGATGTTATGACAATTATTGAATGGTCAAGATATGATTTGTCACTTCCATAAAGGAATAGATGTATTAGTCCAAGTTGACTCATATGGTAGTAACTTTATCAAACCCATATACATGATAGAAGAAAGTATTTCCATCTATTAAGGTCGTGAAATAATAAAACAAGGAAGGATAATGACCCAAAGTGTACAACCTACTTTTTGAGATATTGCAAGACAAAGAGATTATATTACACATCATGTGTTCATAAAAGGTTATCATGGAGATGAATAAACCTATTCTCCGTAGGGGACTTGATGGTTTGCTATAATATTCTCTTGATCCATGTGTGACACTCATTTTTATATAGATAAGGTTTTACAGGGTCATATACAAAGGATATTCTGTAGCTTGAAAAAATCTAGAAAATTAGAGTTTAAGACATGGTGGGCCATATATTGGGGGTTGGGCAATGTCTGATTTATACAATCACAAAAGAAATAAATAAATTCAATATTATTCAAGTTTATAATAATAAAGGTTGAATTTATTTAATTGTTATATTCATAAGTTATTCAATGAATATAATGGAAAATATTTTTTCAAACAAATATTTAATATTTAATATTTGAGGTTTGATAAATATTAATGCGGAGAAAAGTCGAATTTATGACTCAAAATTTATCAAATAACATATTTTATTGTTATAAGTAAGTGGTAAATTACTTATGATAAATGTGATACATTTGGGATTTTATAAGTGTTATTTTGGATGTTTTTGGAAGGGTTAAATTATTAAAGGGCTTAAGTAAAACTTTAACAAGTTTAAACTAAATTACAAAATCCAAAAAAAGCCCATGTTTGAGGAACTATTCATTCCCTAGAATTTGAGAGGATATCTCCCCTCTCTCAAGTTATAGATAGAGAAATATAGGTTTGGGAGAATTCAATCTATGGATGGAATCCAGATCAAGTATAGGATGCTCCCATGACCGTTTCAATAATGAAAGCACATTCATCTCTTTCTGCTAGCAGCTAAAGATCAAATATCAATCTTCATGAAAGATTCTAGAATGAGTGTGTATAATCTAGAGGGTTTCTAGATTGGACCCTTCAATTGAAGATCACTAATGAAGAGAAAAACATGTTTTTCATCAAAATAATATGAGGTATATGTTTGATTTATTTATCATGATTAATTCATTCCATATGAGATCCATAGGTTTTGAACTGGATACAATTATAGTGGATAGGACATTATGACATTGGTTCGATGATAAATATTTTAAAATCCCACTATTCCAGTCTTCCATAGTGTGCTCGGTACCGATAAGAAATCACTACTATTAATTTCACAAACCACTAAAATTTTAATCACCTTTAAAAGATGACCAATTTTATCAAATTATATTTTAGTGCTGATAAAATGATATTTTATTAGAGTTATTTCTAGTGATGATAAAAGTAAATTTCATCAATGCTGCTTCTTGAAATGATAAAATATCCTTTTATTAGAGATATATTTAGTGCAAACAAAAGAACTAATTGAAGCATTATGCTACTACATTTACGGTACAATGTATCAATAAACAGTTACAAACAATTTCAAATGTTTCAATACATGTATTGAACATTGAAATATTTAATTTTAAATTAATATACATTACATACATTTTAATATATTTTCATTACATTTTTATGTGCAATTTATTATAAACATTACATTTTTCAACATAAATAACATGGGTGTCCCTGTATTCCACTATCTTTGGGACCCCCTTTCCAAGGAACCCCATCACACTATGAGGGTCTAAACACACCAACCAAATCCAACAAATGAAGAGTTTAGATGTAATAAAAAACAATTCCTATGTTAGAAATACTATAAAGAAATAAATGAAACATAAATATGATAGAGTAATGCATTAATAAAATGTCACCTTTTATATGGTGTTGATTCCTACATGTCCAAAATGATTTATGTATCAATTTTTAGTATTGGTATTTGTTTTGAATAAAAATGTAAAATTTAAATTAAAACACACACTTTTAGAAATCCCATCCACATGCTGTGTTGGATTGAAGTGTGGATGATTCATACATGTCACAAATAATTTATGGATTATTTTACTAAAGTATCAATATAATCCATGCATGTTTTCTCGGTTTTTAAAGAGTGACTCGTGTTTTGAACTAAAAGGTCACTTGTAAATTGAAAACATGAACTTTGAGTCATACCAACCACATCATGTGTATGATTAAATTTTGGTTTGTTCTTATAAATCATAAATGAATTTTTTATTATTTTCAGGAATTACAAATTCAATACGATTGTGTTTTCTCTTTTTTAGTTAGTGACACACATTTTAAGCTAAAATATCACAATTAAATGAAAAACACACACTTTAAGTCATTCCAACTATACTATGTGTCAAAATGACCTGTGGTTGAATCATACACCTAAAAATGATTTATGGATCATTTTACTAAATTATAAATACAATTTTATCATGTTTTCTTGGGTTTGAGTATGTGATGAGTGTTTTGAAAGAAAAATTTAATTTTAAATAAAACCAAACACTTTCAGTTATATTGGGTACAATGTGTGTTAGATTGATGTGTGGTTAATTCCTAAATATTAAAAATTACTCATGGGTATTTTTTTAGAGTATCAAGATAATAAGAGTTCATTTTTTAGATTTTAGTGAGTGATACACATTTTGAACTGAAATGTAACTTTTAAACTACAAAAAACACTTTGAGTCATACTAGGATAATTGTGTGTTTTATTGAAATGAGGTTGATTAATATACATAAAAAATGACTTATTGATCATTTTAATAAAATATCAAGACAATATGATTGTGTTTTCATAGTTTTTAATGATTTTTACACTTTTAGAACTAAAATATCACTTTTAAACTAAAACACACTCTTTGATTAATAATAGGAACACAATGTATCATATTTATGTGAATTTGATTCCGATATATAAAAAATGATTTGTGGATATTTTTAAAAAATTATCAGGATAATAGAAGTAAATTTTATTAGTTTTGACTGCGTGAAACACATTTTAGAATAAAATTTCACTTTGAAACCAAAAATACACACTTCGAGTGAATTGGACACACCATATATTGGATTGACATATGGTTGATTACAACAAATTAAAAATTACTTATAGACTATTTTACTAAATTATAAATACTTTAATAATTGTTTTTCTTGGTTTTCAGTGAGCAATTTTCATTTTGAACTAAAATGATATTTTAAACTAAAAATATGAACTTTGTGTCATACTAGGGACACCATATGTCAAATTGTTATGTAGTTGATTAATAAATTTACAAAATTATTTATAGATAATTTGCCTAAATTATAAAGATAATTTGAGTATGTTTTCTTAGATAGGATTTTGTGACGTGTATTTTGAACTAAAATGTCAATTTTAAATAAAAACATTCACTTTTAGTAATACTGGACACACTGTGTGTCGTATTGATTTTTAGTTGATTCCTAAACATAAAAAACAAATTATGGATACTTTTAATAAAGTATCAAGATAATATAAGTGAAATTTATTAGTTTTAAGGGAGTATGCAATTTTTGAACAAAAATTTCAATTTTAAACCGAAAACACACACTTTGAGTCATACGAGATGCACAACATGTTATATTGATGCGTAGTTTATTTTTTACACATAAAAAATAACTTATGGATAATTTTACTAAATTATTAATATATTCAGAGTGAGTTTTTTACTTTTCAGGTATTAATGCTTGTTTTCAACTAAAATGTCACTTTTAAACTGAAAACATGCATTTTGAGTCATACTGGACACACCATGTGTCATATTGACTTTAAGTTTATTCCAAAACATCGAAAATCATATATGGATCATTTTAATAAATCATTAAGATAATAAAAGTATGTTTTATTGGTTTTTAGTATGTAACACATGTTTTCAACTAAAATATAAATTTAAAATATAAACATACACTTTTTTCATACCATCCATACAATGTGTCAGATTGATGTGAAATTGTTTCCTATACATAAAAATTTTGGATCATTTTCTTAAATTATTTAGATAATCTATGTCTGTTTTATTGGTTTCTAGTGAGTGATCATGTTTTGAACTAAAATTTCACATTTAAACTCAAAACAAACAATTTAAGTCATACTAGGAACAACTTGTGTCGGATTGATATAAATTTTATTCCTACACATAAAAAATAAATTATGGGTCACTTTCCTAAATTATTAAGACATTACAAGTCATTTTTATTCATTTTTAGTGAGTGACACCTGTTTTGAACTACAATTTCACTTTTAAACTGAAAACATGCAATTTCAGTCATTACAGGAGTACCACATGTTAGATTGATGTGTGGCTGATTATTACATGTTAAAAATTATTTAAATATTATTTTCCAAAATTATCGATATAATATGAGTGTGTTTTATTTGTTTTGAGTATGTGATGCATGTTTTGTATTGAAATGTCAATTTTAAATAAAAATAAGCACTTTCCATCATACCAGCCACACCATGTGTTAGATTGACATATGATTGATTCTTTCATATAAAAAATTAATTATAGATAATTTTACTAATGTATAATGATAATATGAATTATTTTTCTTGTTTTTTAATGAGCGAGAATATTTTGAACTAAAATATCATTGTTAAACTGAAAACATGAACTTTGAGTCATATTGGGAACACCATGTGTTGAATTGATGTACAATAGATTTATTCATGTAAAAATTACTTATAAAAGATTTTACTAAACAATATAGACATTATGAGTGATTTTTCTTGGTTTTTAGTGTGTGACACACGTTTTGAACTTAGATGTCACCTTTAAATTGAAAACATGCACTTTGAGTCATACCAGTCACATTATGTGTCAGAATGATGTATTGTTTATTCTTGCACATCACAAATGAATCAAAAACCATTTTACTATAGTATTAGAAAAATATAAGTAAATATTATTAGTTTTGACTATGTAACTTATATTTTGAACTAAATTGTCATTTTTAAATAAAAACAACCACTTTCGGTCATACCGAACACACTATCTATCATATTGATGTTTTGTTGATTATTACACATAAAAAATGACTTATGGATCATTTTAATTAATAATAAATAAAATTCAAGTATTTTTTCTTAGTGTTTAGTGAGTGAGCATGTTTTTTGCTAAAATTTCACTTTTAAACAGAAAACACACACTTTGAGTCATGTCAGGCACACCTTATGTCAGATTGATGTTTGATTGATTCTTATATCTCAAAAATGACTTATGGATTATTTTAATAATGTATCAAGACATTCCAAGTGATTTTTATTAGTTTTTAAACAGTGATCATGTTTTGAACTAAAATGCTACTTTTAAACTGAAAGCATGACTTTGAGTAATACCAGACACACCATGTGTTAGATTAATGTGTGGTTGAGTCCAAAACATAAAAAAAGAATCAAAAAATTATATCCTAAAATATCAAGATAATATAAGTTCATTTTCTAGGTTTTAACTATTTAACACACATTTTGAAATAAAATGATACTTTCAGTGGAATTTATATACCCTAATATATTTGGACAATCCTAAATGGATTAGGTAAAAATATATACAAGCATCCCATCGTGGGTATTTAGAAATGTATACAATTGATAGTTTCATTCCCCAATTACCTACTATAGTAAATTCAATAAATTTAATTTCTATTATCAAAACAAAAAGTTACCTCATCAACATGTTTTTAAAGGGGATTCATCTGAACAAATTATATTTTTATTCAATTTCTAAAAACTATTTTTTAAGGTAGAATCTTAACTAAAAAATCATGAAATTAGAATTCAATATGAAATGATTAAATATTCCAAAACAACCTTTAATTATTGGACATTTATATCCAGTGACGACCCCACAAGATAGAATATTTACTCTGATGTGGATCTTTTTGAATGATATCCTCAAATAGATAATCTAACTTATCATAGGTCTTTATGTACACTTATTTATTGATATTTACTTTGTTCAATACTTTAATCAAAATGTAATCCTATCAATCAATCCATTATTCTTGTTCTATATTGGTAGTAGCTTTTATAGTTATAGTGATCATCCTATTATAATTCTATAGTGAGGAAAATTTTATTAAAAATTACTTTTCCTTGATAAACTACTTATAGTGCATGAGGATATCCATGGGGAGTTATGGTATATATAATCTTCCATTAATCCTGAACACTCTTCCTCAAATTATTATATAAGAGGTGGTGTTGATGTACTTCATTGTGAAATATTACGCCTCTTTTCCATCCATTGTTATTGCTGGTTCTAATTTGCTGGCCTTGGTTCCCAAATGCAGGTTCCTTAAACTCCTCGATCATATAACCTTCCATATAAGGGAACTTCAAAGCTGGGGATGGTTGTATCCTTTCATGAAAGTATTTGGATTTCTTATATCCCATAAACTTCACCCCAAACCTATAGATCATGCTTAATTACTTTGGTATGCTTACTTACAACTCATCCTCTATTCACCGTATATAGCTGATCCCTAGACTTCCTTAGAGAACTGGGTTATTCTACTATAATTTGAATCTTACCTTCATCCTAAAAATTCCCTATATCCACTTCTTATTTAGATAGGTAAATCTCCATGATATTTCCCACATCAATTATATCTATCTCCATAATTCCCTCAGATACAATATTATAGGTAGCCTCAATCTTGAGACCATAATGATGCTCAAGCAAGAGAACTATGATATTGAATGATAGATGAAAATTACCTCCACCTGTTACCTTTTTTTCAACCCCATCTTCTTTTACCAGATTATTTTATACCCATGTGTAACTAGGATAAACTAATTTAGATCCAATACCCTTACCTAAAGATATATCCATCATGGGTTTGGGTAGCTTTGATTAGTCCTTATATTATATAAATTTATCCCCTTTGTTGAAAGAGTATTCCCCAGGGCCATGAACTCCTTTTTCCTTTTCATAGTGTTTGATCAAAATAATAATTCAATATGTCTATCCTACTCATAGTCTAAGTAGGCTTGTGAAGAGATAAAAAAATATTTTGATCCATCCATAGACTAATGAGAACCTATTTTAGAATAGACCTACTCATTTATATCTATATTTTTCTTGGAAATATACAAATTTTAACTTGGTATATTTAACATACCATACTTTTCATACATATATATTACATATTTTTAGATAAATATTTATTACATAACATAAAAAATCCACACTTGAACTATATAGGTCTAGTGTCTTTGGAAACGTGGAATATTAAAAAAACTAGTTCATAAAATATCTACATAATATCCAACTTATTTCCTTCATAACTAGATCCCCTTTTGACATATCATACTTAATACCTTTCTTCATATCCTGGGGAAAAGAAACAAAAGAAAAGGGTGAGCTCAGATTCTTAGTAAGGGTAAATAAGGGAGATATAAATGATAACATAAGTATAATGGAATTAGAACACGAACAAAAAAATTGAAAATTTTACCATATATATAAAATATCATAATCTAAAGTTATGGAATAAATCATATAATTTCATAATATGTGAATCATAAAATAAAATGATCCGTGATAGAATAAAATTGGTGTAAAACATGGAATTGTGAAGTACACACAATCATGGAAAATATTTTCCTTATTATTCTAGGATCACTTCCAAGACCATCATAGCAAAAAAATTCTTATACTAAACTGGGTTAACCCCCCATTTTATCCCTATCTTACTAAACTAGGTTCAATCCCTATTCGAGCCCTGTCTTACTGAACCAGGTTCACTCCCTATTCTAGTCCTGTCTATCTCATTAGATATAAATCTTTACCCAATTAATTGGAGGGAGATATATATCCCACCTATCACATAATTAAAACCATACATATTTATTCCAGAATAATATAAATTATTCATCTTATTAGAACTGATGAAAATAAATGGGTTTCCTAAACATTTCATCATTGTATAACCCATGGAAAAGTAATGGGATTAAAAAACCTCATGCAATCATAAAAATAAACCATAAAAAGAAAGAATAAGGATGGTATAATTGGATTATATACCCAGTAAATCATATGTAACATCAAATAATGTTGTCTTATATGGGCATTTGTTTTTAAAGATTACTTGAAATAATTTCTGAGGAAAATATCTTATTCATTTTTAAAACCTTTTTTTGAAAAGATGTGAAATAATAAACGAAAAAATTTTCTTTGAAAAGAATATTGTAAGATTATAGAGGAAAATTCAAATAATTAAGAATTCATGATAGTGGTAAAATCTTCTCATTCCATAAAAGTTAAAAAAACATTCATTCCATATTTTTTTTGAAAAATTCACAAAGTACCTTGTTTGGAAAATGATAAAAATATTTCTTTCAAACCATTTTGTAAAAATTTAAACATGTATAAAAATGAATTTAAAAATTCATAGGAGAATAGAAAAAACCATTTTGAAATTTTTTTTAGAAAACATGTACATGGAAGATAAATATTCCTTAGTGGAGTCTTGAACATAAACAATCCGGAATGATAATGAGATTGTGAAATAAAACCTTAGCTCAAGTCATTCCATTCTTTGTTCACATTCAAACATACTATAAAATAAATAAGGATTTATTATAAATTAATTAAACAACCTTAATTCTATAATACCATTTATTATTTATTTATAACATTATATCACCCATTTATTACTTATTTGTTATTAAAATCACGGTTCTGGGTGATAACTGCTTTGTTTTCCAAGCATGTTTCAGTTCAGTAGTATTGGTCCTTATACTTTGATAGTGTTATCATAATTTATATATTTTTAATCATGGTAAAAAAATAATATATAATAATTATATACTTATTTATAATCATTAATATAAATTAGAAATATAAAAATGAATGACACCATTCATGGAGATGGTAGGTCGTACATACGTGTGAACATTGTTTTCATTTTTTGATTTATGGAATGAAAGAAAGGTAAATAATAGTTAATATTAAAATAATAATTATTATATAATATATATAATATATATTAATTAAAACCATCAAAATAACCATCTATAAAATATGGTGATGAAAAAAATTGTATCGCTATATGGAGACGGTAAGCCACACGTGCACATGAGCGATACTTTTACTTCTTGTTTCATGGGAAAGAGGGAGTATAATGGTGTTTTCATAATAATAATAAAATTTAAGAATATTTATAATACTGAATTTATTATTTTATGAAAAAAATATTATATTTATAGGAGTTAAGTAAGAGTAGAAAAAAAAGTTACCAGTTAGAGCGATTACCACTTCATTGAAATGTCACCTTTGGATCTCCTCTAAAGGGATCTAAGGTTCATCTTTTGGGAATACCAGAACCTATATAATGTTTATAGAGAAGTGTATAAGATAAATTTTAATAGTATGGTTGAGATATAAGGCTTAAATTAGTGTAAATAAGTGAGGGAGGGGTGTCCTTTTATAGTTGAGGTGAGGGGAACTTTTAAATTTTCTAAAAGATTAAATTATAATAAATTTATTTTTTATCCAAATATAACCAAATGGACATATATTATAAGAAAATATAAGATAACGTTTTAATATAAACAAAAAATATATTTTAGAAAGGTTTTGTTATTATTTTAAACCTTATCATTTTGATTAACCCTTAGTTAACCTATTTTAGTTTTAACTATGGTAAAAACGTTTTCAATATTAAAAAGTTTCAATTTTTAATTATATGGTATAAATTGGACTATAAATGAAAAATATATTACTTTTATACTATATCTTAATCAATTTTTATTTTTAAATTATTTTTATGATTTTAAAATAATTCAATAAAATATTAATCTCATAAAATATCATTATTATAAATTTTGATATTATTCAATACTTCAAATTTTAAAAACATAAATACAACATGTAAAATTAAAAAAAACTATTTTATATTATCCCTAACATTTCTAGTTAATATATATAATTAATGGACCACCTTAAATATCTCAAATTATTTTACTATTAATATTTTTAATATCATTTATTTGATTTTTCTAGTTAATTGAATAATTATTGTATCAATGTTGTGGGAATGTTTAGGGTTTTTATTTAATTTATAAAAATTTTAACTAAATAATAATGATTAACATACATATTTTATATTTCCAAATAATATTTATATTTGAGAATATCTTCTAGTTAACTCCATATTAAAAATATTATCCTTATTAAAAATAAGAGTGTGAAATTTTTTCACTTTCTTGGATTTTAATAGTATATAAGTCAATTTCATGGAAAATTGTCCACTAAATATTTAAATTTAGAAACTCAGGTGTTAAGGTAATTATTAACTTCATCCAATAATAAATATGATGAAAAGGCATGGCCTTATAACTTATTTTTAATCCTAATTAACCCATTATACCCTTTACTGAGGTAATAAATTTTACCATAGTTACGATTCATATTGACAAAAAATAAAAGGGGTTTAGTTACCAAATTTGTACGTACTAATTATAAATATGAAATTAATTTTATCTAATTAAAAATATATAAATTTTACAATTTAGTTTTAATTCAAGTGCATAAAATGTGAAGAAAACTTCTTTTTAGGGAAAATCCAATTTTAAGAAAAAAAATGGATTTATTCTTATTATATTATTTGAAAAATATTTTTTGAATGTTTAAAAAATTTTATCAAGTAAATAATATATATATTTCAGTAAAATAATTTACCATAAGTTATTAATTTAATATATAGATATAAATTTCATTTTCCTACGTAAAACAATTTTTTAGAAAAACACCACTTTTATTTTAAAATAATTTTGTTTTCAATTATAATCATTTGATAAATAAAGAATTAATTTTATAAATTAAAAGGCCATATATTTTTTATAATTTATTTATAACTATTCATTACCTTTAATCTAACAGCCATATGATAATAGACACATTGTTACATGTTTCATTTAAACTCATTGTTTTATGCAATGTAAGATATCGAAAAAATAAAATAATTTAAAGAGAAATATTTCATAAAAATATCAGGGTGTTATAGTATAATCACTTTCCATACAACTAATTAATTATTGAAAATTTATTATTCTGATAAATTTTTGAATCGGTTTTGTCGCTTAATACACGAAGAGGTCTCTTGCACCAAATGCCTTAAAGGTAAAGATCTTTGTTTTCATTTATATCCATGGGCTTGTAGAAATACACCATTGGTACCACCACATTCTTATCCAATTTCTTACCATAAGAATACTATAGATTCCTAGTATTAATAATAGCTATAAATAATCCCTAAGACATATCAACCTTCCCTTTATTTGAATTTAGAGCATCATAAGTGATTAAAGTGGCTAAAGACCACACCCTATCCATCTCACGAAGAATAGGGGGACATGCTTGTCTGATAAAACCATGAAAACGTGTACCTCCTACTATATAAGAAAACATAACATACAAATAGGATTTATTATTAGTTCTAGGACTCACCTTCATCATGAGAGAAGGGGTTATCTAAACTAAAACATTCCACTAAGAATCCTTCTGCACACAGTCTACTTTGCCATAAAAAAAGCCTTTATCCTATTAGAAATCATTTTACCAATATCTCTACTCTAAGAATCCACAAAAATTTATTCAGTATCTTCCCCCTATAAAACACAAAAATGGTATCTCTTATGAAAATTAGATAAACCTTGCCATTGATGAAAACATAACTCATAATAACCAATTATTTATTCATACAACACCAATTTTCTATACCTAAACTATCTTGAGATCACAATCTATAAAAAACTTTTTCGGGGTTTATAGATATCAATATCAATAAAAATATGAGATATATATAATGATTCAACATGCGAGTGAAGAAATTTGAACAAAGGAACCACCTAAATCATTTCCATGTAGTTTCAACATTGTTAGGTTCTGTAACTGAAGAGGAAGAACAAGAAACCTTACCCAGACTGATGACATCAGAGGATTATTGTGTAATATAAGATCATAATACCACCTAAAAAATATGAATGAGAATTAAAAAAATATCCATAAAGATCTAGGCCAAGCCAAAGTAAAATCCTCTTCATCTAAAAGATAAATGAGTATGTGGAAATCATCCAACAGATTGACTACCACATTGCTGGGAAAACCCTATTACGAATTGACATGTAGATAAAAATTGATCATTGAAGGACTTCAATGTAAAAACCAAGGAACTAGAGAATTATCATAAATCTTTGAAGCTTCCATAAATTTTTATAGGTAGAAATTAACTATCAGATCTCCCTCAATCAGTTGAAAAGGAAAAAGACCAACCTAACTGAATTTGAAAATAGGAGTGGGAAATAGTCTAAACTCTGAAATATCCTCCCCTATTGGAAAGGTAGGGGCCTAAGTAGCCAAAATAAAAATCTAGGTAATGATACACACCAAATATCATTCAAAATATTGGTAAATTTAAAGGTATTGGAACCAAAAGGGAATGAATTTTATCACTACTTCATATAAAAAAATAAAATAAGAACAAATATCTCAACAGATAGAACATTGAATAGTAACTTAGTACATTATCCTTTCTAAAACCTTTATCAATAATTTATTTTTATTCATGTATGTTTTTCCTATAAAGTGCAAAAATGCCTCCATATAGAGTTTATGATCCTTTATGAAGGATATTATAATTTCACCTTCAAAATACCACTCCATGTAATGTAATCATTTCCCTTTTAGAGTTCAGGGTTCTTCTCTATAGAAATGATTTTAGAGTTAAATAAGGATATTATAATCTATATTGAGGCCTTTTTTACTCTTCATATGAATAAAAGTCTTGAAGACAAATTAGTGGGAAACAAACTTTTTATAATATCTACTAAAATAAATTAAATGAACAGTAAATTAAAATGATAATAAAATTAAAAAATAAGGAGTATATGGACTAGGTTCAAATTACATTTTATTAAAAGAAAAAATAATTATTAGATAAAAAGATAAAAAAATTAATTAAATAACGCGTAGATAAATTGTAGCATTCCTATCTTGTGACTACTCATGTAACAACCCAAGATTTTGAACACTTTAAATTAATGTTATCTTCAATAGCATGTGACACAGACCAAACTAAAATAATGCAACACTGAACTAAATTTAACCATAATATATTAAAATTACAAGAATAATATAACCATTAGTAGATAAAAAGATAAAAATCAATTAAAATTATTATATATCATTATTTTTATTTGGTTAATATATTTAAAAAATAATTCCATTTGGAGAAAAATTTAAGAAAAGGTTTTTTTTATTTTACCATAATAAATTAAAATTTCAAATACCCTAACCCTAGTAACCCCGAGCTGATGTATACTTTATTACATTAGAACTAGATACAAGCAATTACATCCCAAAAGACTGAATATCTTATAAGCCTTGGTAATCTAGATACATACTTGAATCTCACATCATATTTGAAAACATTAAATATAAAATAATATTTTCTTTGAGAACATCATTATCCATTATAGAGTAACATTTCATATCAATCATAGTAACAATTTTGGGATCTTAGGGAAAATGGAAACCTAAGAAAGGAATGATCTAAAATGCTAAATAAGGGTTACTTATAATGGAATATATATTGATTAAATAAGGTATAATCAACATATAAAGGTAAATAACTAAATAAACATTCCATTTAATTAATAAGTTGAGAATGAAGAATAACGCGGTAGGAATAAATGAAAATAATTACATATAAATAATTATATGAGCTTGAAACTTAGCAATGGATATCATAACTATTCAAAGAATCAAATATACATCAATAACTTATTTCATAATGATTAAATGCATAATTATAAACATATTAAACTTATCATCAAGGCCTTTTTCCAAGACATCATACACATACGATCAAGGCCTCATGCTAAGACATCATAAATAAATGGGTAGGTGTATTCTAAATTCCTAAACTATTCTATCTCATGAGACCCACCAATTAATTAAGTGGATAGAATGGGCCTTTCCCATCACGTACTAAGTCCAATGCATTCGTCATATGAAATTGGTTAATAAGAATTCAATAAATCATCACCATGAACATCTGTATTGAAAAAATAGCACATTAAATGTTAATATCTTCCTTAATTAATAAACACAATAATATTATCAAAATACATCTAAATAAATAAGGTATATGGTAACATTAGAGTATATCTTTATTAAATCATAAGATTCCTCATATGATGTTCTCATATATAAAAATAATTTTAAAAAAACACTGGTATATTTCTTGAAGAAAATAAACTTTTTATTTTGAAATTACTTATTTTAAATCTAAATTTTCCCAAATATTTAGAAAACAATTATCTATGTGAATAACTATGAAAAATGTTAAATTAATATTCAAATAAAATATTAGTTATGATGATTAGAAAATCCTCTTGTGCATTGTATGTTAAAATAAATATTTCATTCACACTTTACGTAACAAATACCTTGTTTGGAAAATAAAAATAATATCCCTTTTAAATTTTTTATAGAAAGTAAAAAATGGGTAAAACTGTCTTTAATAAATCATTTTATAATATTTAAAACATTATTTAAATCATTTTAAATATAATATGTAAATTGAAGAAAAATATTCCTGACCAAATTTAAAAATGAGGATAGTTTTTATTTAAAACATTATTTTGGTATTTTTGAGTGACAAAGAGGATGAAAATGGAAATAATACTTGAAAACCATAGAAATAAACCTAGGAGAAGAAAAATTATGGGGTTTAAGATAGAAATATTGTATAATTTTTTCAATGTAAACTTTAACACAAACAATCCCGAATAATGATGAGATTGTGAAATAAAACATTTTGGTAACTTTTGAATAAAAATCCAAGGGTGAAATAATTTGAATTTAAATATTAAATACCAAGAATTAAGATGTATACATGATATAAAATATCAAATTGGTAGTATATACACCTCATAAACATAAATATGTGTATAACATCAAACATGTCTCAATGAAATACTATTGAGATGAAGAACCCTTACAAAGATCATATCATTGAAGTGAGAATTAATCAATTAAGTGGTCATGTGTAACAAATTTAATTCAAAAAAATGGAAATAAAACATAATAAAATAATAGTTCATTTCACAGAAAATCATGGAATAACATAGTCAATTAAGTATAAGTATTCCCCAAGAAATGAAAATTGAGTTAAGAATCCCCTTACCTCATGCTTCCACATTGTTGAACATGATCTTACCTCATGCATAATGGTTTTGATTTTTTTAATTTATATAAGATCTATATTCATATTTATAATATCATATATTATCCACTTATAACATCTTATCACTTTTTCATCAAAAACATTTTGTTATTTTCATTGTTTCTGGTAATAACAGTTTTGATTTTTACGGCATTTTCAGTTCAATAGTTATGGTCCTTTTACTTTGATCATGGTTCCATAATATATAGAATTATAATATTGATATAAATATCACACACACACACACAAAGATATATATATACATAAATAGAATAATCCATGAAATTTTGAGATAATAAAATAAATTACACCATTCATGGAGATAGTAGGTTGTATGTACTCATGGACATAATTTTCACTTTTGATGGATAGAATGAAAGAAAGCTAAATAATAAAACACCTTTATATAAACATTTTTATATCATATATTTAATATATATTAATTAAATCTATCCTTATTACCATCCATGTAAAGAATAAATGGAAAACGAATCACATCGCCTCGTAGAGGTGGTTGTCCACAAGTACACATGAGGAATGTTATCATTTTCCAACGGATGTAAAGAAAAGAAGGTAAATAATATATTATATTTCAAGAAATATAAATATGTAATAGATATCATATATACTAATTATTTATATATTTAAAACCATACAATTAAAAAGGTTGTGAAAAATGAATTATACCACTATGTGGAGACGGTAAGCCGTATGTACGCCCGAGCAATGTTTTCACTTTCCATAAGACTAAAAATTAGTGGAATTTTTTTACATAATCAAAAAAACAAATTAGTGTTTTTATGATACTATATTTATTATTTTATTATGGTTAAAATATATTTATATGATGTATAAGAATAAATAAACATGAAAGAGTCGGTAAATATGATTACCTCTTCTTCAGTATACTTCCATTATATTTCTTCTTAAGGACCCATGGAATGGTATTTTGAGAATAACAAAAACTATAATTCATGGAAAGAGAATTTAAAAATATTACAGGGGATTTTTTTGAGCTATGTTGTTCAAAGTGGTTTAAAGAATATATGGGTGGGTTATCCATTTATAATTGAGGTGCGTCGCACACTTGTAATTTTTCAATGTTTTAAAATATTATTAAGTCACTATATTGTAAAAATGGCTCAAAATGAATCATATTAGAATGTGATAAGGTTAAGGTATAAATAAAACCAGAAAATTATATTTAATCATTTTTATGTTCATTTTGACATTTGGCTTTTGGTTTTACCCCTTCATTGATCATTTTAACCTTAACCGCAATAATAAATTTTTCAATCTTAAAGGGATATAATTTTACTTATAAGATATAAAATTTAATATTAATTGGAAAATAGATGAACATTTAAACCAATTATAATCGTAATTATCTTATTTCAACTTATTTGTGATTTTTAAATAATTTAATAAAATATTATTTAACAAAAAATATCATAATGTCATTTTTGACACTATTCATTTAGTTTGACTTTAAAGGTAAGAATATTATAATTTAATTCAAATATAAACCTTAAAAACTTCCCTAATATGTTATATTGTTCTAAAAAATTCATGGGACACTATATATAATCCAGAAAATATTACTTTTATAATTTTTAAAATTGTTTACTTAATTTCTCTATTGCTTGCGCAATCACTGTGTTGGCATTGCGTAATCATTTAAGGTAAATATTTCATCATTAAAAATTAAAAATAAATTACCATGATAATTAATAACTATTTATTTTTAAAATAACCATTAATAACAAAAAAATGTTTTATTTTTTTATAAAATTTTTAAAATATTAAAATTAAGAGAGGGATATTTTTGACCTTATCCTTTACTTAAAATATTATATAAGTAATTTTCATGGAAAATTATACCATGAATATTTAAATATAGAGAATAAGGTGATAATGGAATAAATACGACCATATAATAATACTTAAAATGAAAATTTATGTCCTTACCACTTAGTTTCAACTTCGGTTAACCTCCTTTTAGCATGATGATTTTTTTACTATTTTTACTATTCCTTATGATAAAAATTAAGTTGAAATTATTGAACAATATTAATTATATGGATTACAAATATGGAATCTGCTTTATCAAATTCAATATCTATAAGTGGAAAAAATTAATTTTATAATAATCCCGCAAAGCATGATGATAAAATATTTTATAAAAAAAATGTCTTTTTAAGTCTAAAAGTATTTTTATATCGAGATCATGTATAATTTTTATTAATATATAATAATTATATTATTTATAACTAAATTATTCTTAAATTAATTTTTGACCAAATTCAAGACATTATGATTATTTTTTAATTAAAATAAATGGCACTTTTACAAAAAATGGTATTTTCACTATTCACTAAAAAAATCAATCTTTTCCGAAAAATCTAAAAACATTCACCCAAAAATAATTTTGATATGATGATTTAAAAAATGTTATTATTTTTATAAAATAATTTTTTTTATTATTTCCAAAAATAAATAATAATATTCACTCATAAAAAGTAATAAAAATAATTTTTGAAGAAAACATATTTTTTTAAGAATAAAAAGACTTCACTAAAAAGTCAGTGTTTATTTACTAAGAATTTATCGATAAATTTTTATTTATTATATCCTTTAAATTTATTTCATAATTTGGTTAATCATATTTATACACTCAAATTCAACATCAATGTTATAACTGTAACATTTTAATAATAATATTATGTGGTTAATTTAAGCTCAATGTTTTGTGTTGTATACACTATTGAACAATGTGTTCTTTTTTAAATATCAGGGGTTACATTCTCTCATTCTTTAATAAATTTCATCATCATAATTTATTCATGTTCTTGGTAATAAAGTATTTTAAATTTATAAATAACTATGTTTAAAACCCAAATTATAAAAAGGGTTAATAAAACCTCCTCTTGAAAAGAGGGAAAAGGAAATATGAAGGTCATCTAGAATAACAAATAACTTGGTGTCCAAATAGGATAAAAGTAGTGATGCTTGAAAATATGTACATGGAGGAAAAGAATTAATGGAAAAATAATGATATAAAGTGGTATATAACATTGATCATAATAAGTTGAATGTTCATGATAAAGTCAATGACCCCAAAACCGTAAAAAAATGTGGTGTGAAAAAGATCATCGGTTCATCAGAAATGAAGGTAATAGGATAATTTTTTTGGTTCCATATCATTTTCCTAGAGTTGAATAATTCATATACCATCTATTTTAATAACATAAGGAATATACTTACTCAACAAGTATAATTTCATGTTTTAATCAATTTACACCACAATCTCATATTTTTCTTTAAATAATGAGTATTCAATATGACTTTTTCATGTCTGAAGAACTAAAATAAACTTCTAATATATAATAAGATCCCAAAAATATAATAAGTTATTCCTCCTACCTGAAACATTAACCAATAATAAAATGGTTAACATAAGGTAAGAAAATATGAATAAACCTTTATATGAGGAAATAAAACATTAATCTCCAAAGCCTCAATAATAATACCTAAAGATTTAAATTATTTGGTCACATATTATTACAATATAAACTTAATATTTATCTATGAATAAAATCATTTACTCTTAAAGTATCATACCAGAAATATATATTACATGGTCATATATTCTCCAATATATTATAATAATTTCCTAAAATAAAGTAAAAAATAATGTCTTATATACTACAAAATGATAGATAGACCAATATTCCACAAACAAAAACCCTCTTAGACAAAAGTATTTATATTTACCTTAATCATATAATTTTCCCAAAATAGTTATCTTTTAAAAAAATACCATTAGTTACATATTCACTAAATTAATTTTCAATCCATTGGTTATTTATAAAATAAAATATATGATCCTAAAATATAATAACCATTTGATCCCAATTAACCATATTAACATCAAATATCATGTTAAACCTACAGGATTTCAATACCTTTTAACTTATATCCACAAATATAAAATCATTCTTCCTCAAATAACCTTTTTTGTAAAACACTTACTAAACCAAAGGGTTGTATGCTGTAAATATCCTTAAAATATCCTAAATCATCTTAAACTCGATCACCTAAAACATCAAAAGGGGTATATATAACTTTAAAATTATTTTAAATCTTAGACTTATCAACCCATGATATATTATTTTTATCCCATATTACCTATGGTATATCATAGGTTCCCATATATTTTATCCTCTCATTCATCATAATGGTTAATAAAGAAAATGTGAATTAACCAAAGAATATCCCTAGGGAGTATCAAACCAAAGGTTCTGGGTGTAACAGAAGCACCTTGGATGGGTAATAAATCAAAAATTATTTTTATTTGGAATTACCCAGAACCCAAATAGAGAATCTTCAAATTAAATTTATAATTAATTTAATTAATATCGGATGAAATGGATACCTTGTCTTAGGAACTTTCTCCAATGAAGATGTTGTTGATCATATGAAAACCCCTTTTTTGAATTACCTTCATTATGTTAGGAGGATCCGATTATAGAATCCATCAACCAGTGATCCACACATGATCCTTTTTCTTTAAATGATTCCAATTAATTTCTGGTTGCAAGCATGGTGAATCAATTATCTTTCATTGTTTTTGATGATTTCTTCTAGTTCCTTAAATCTTGAAGGAATCTATCAGGCACTTCTCTATCTTAAGAGGAAGAGAGGAGGTGGAATGGAAATAGAATTCCCTTGTGAAAAACAATTCTCAAATCTCAATCAACCCTACACAATATAAATAACTATCTTTTTATCGAGCTAGGGTTTAGGCTAAAATTTTATTTAATTACATTCTGACCCTTAAATAAGATAATAATCATTATTAAACCCCATTCCATCAAATAATAATAATAATAATAATTTATGGTGTGTGATAACTTTATCAATGATAAATATTATTTAATAGCTTGTAATTAAATATTCATCATAAGATACAATCTGGGTTCGCTCTAATTCATTAATGTTTATTTAATACCCAAATAAAAATTTAATTAAATATTTTATTCATCAATAAATGAATATTTTATTATCAATCTAGTGAATCAATATTTATCAAATATTATCATAATAAAAATAAATAAATAATTTGTTACCTTGAGAATATTAGTGATCAATAAAACATGAATATGATTATTGCTCAATCATGAGAATAATATTTATTTGATTAATTAAATTCAAATAGAATTTAATTAATATCAACATAAACACTTAGTGTTTGAACCCCTTGGAATATTTCTAATTGGAATTAGGTTGGATTGCCTAAATTCCAAGATTAATATCTAGAAATGGGACAAGACTTGGAATATAAATAACTTTATGTCACAACATCGATAACCACATACGAATGCTCACTATGTAATGTAATCCCATTATCACAATATATAATCAAGAAAGATGTACATCCATGTCATCAATTATATGATTCATACATTTTTCATTGAATCTATGAAATAAACACGTTGTTACACAATGACCATGGAATTTAATACAACGATTCTATTCCAATCAAAGGGTCAAGATATCAACTTCCATAAAGATGAAAGGGAAAAATCCTTCCTTGACTTATTCATTTGTAACACAACACTTGTGACAAACCCAAAATATCCAACTTCTCCATGAACTATATCATCATGGTTTATGAAATAAATCTAAGTGAATGATTTGAAATATTCATTAATAACAATCTTAAAATATAAGGACAATCACACACGTTCACTTATAGGAATATCCGATGACATCAAAACATGAAAAATTCCTACTAGTGGGTATATTCTCATATCTTCTATCTTAGAGATTATGAAGTGAAAAAATCCTAAGAAAAAGAATCATCCTATTACAATTAATTACACATTATAGTCACATTCTATGTGTCCCATAATAGAATTTTATCTTACCAAAGAACTATATTGAAGAATATCATCATGGCATTTCAACGTTTTCATCATAAAGGGGAACTGCTATAACTTTATCGATGTGAAAGATGCTTCAGAACATTATTAAATTAAATTCATTTATAAAAATGATCAATATGTAATAATATGAATACTAATATTCAAATATTTCAATACACATCTTATCAAGGTATAATAAATTGGTTATAGAATGCTAACTCCAAAAAAACTCCCACTTGGATTAGAGATAGCCGCCTATAAATTTTAGTCCGCTAGACCTCACATGATAATATTGTTTCTACTGAGTTAAAGATTTATTCAAGGGATACTCCACCTTATCTTCTATAGAAATAATATTCACTAAAACCTCACCTCTCTAAGAAAAACCCCTTATGATATGGTACTTCCGAAGTATGTGCTTCACCCGCTAATGTGACCTTAGATATTTTAGAAGATCCACCACTGTGGTATTATCACAATAGAGTGTGATACAAACAATATTTACAGGCTTCATGTTGAGATATCAAATGAATTTTTATCTACATAATTCTTATTTAGAAACCTCATAATATTTAATATACTTATACTCTACTATAGAATCTATGACCACAACCTACATTGATCTCTTCCATCTAAAAACAATTATATTCAATGTGAATATGTATTAATTTTTTTATTTCATATTGTCTTGATCTGTTTGGAAACTAGAAACTTCATATCCTTTGATGGATAGTTACTTATATCCTCCATATACCAATAATATATCCTTAGTATAACTCAGATGCATAAGGAATGTCTTGATTACCATCCAATGGCGGTTACCTAGGACAACAAGATATCTGATTACCACACCTAAAGTGTAGAAAACATCTATCCTATTACATATCATATAATTTTTTTGATAGAATCATATACACATATGTAATCCTTATCATTATTCATCTTTCCTCATGTTTCTGAGGACAAATTTTCCTAAAAAGAGGAATTTCTCGTGACATTGGAAACAATCCCCTCTTGGATTGTTCCATACTGAACCTATTCACTATCTTATCAATATATGTACCTTTAATTAGTTTGAGTAGCCTCTTGGATATATCAAAATATATTTTTAACCCAAGAATATATCTTACTTCACCTATGTCCTTTATGGATATGTATATATTCAACCAGGCCTTAACAGACTATATAATTGGGATTTAGTTTCCAATAAGTGATATGTCATTGAAATAAAATATTATAAAAATGACAAAACTCCCAATAAAACATTTAGAGACACAAGGAAGACACCTTTTATTTATGAAACCAAATTATTTAATGGCCTCATAAAAATTAATGTTCCGTGATCTCGATGCATGATTCAATCCAAAAAAAGATATTTTCATTTTTCAAACTTTTTTGGAATCCTTTGGAGTCACAAAACCTTCGGGATTTTTCATATAGACACGTTCCAAATGTTTACCATTAAGTAATTATGACTTGAAATCCATTTTTCAAATCACATAGTCATGGATGGCCACAATGTCAATTAGAATTGTGATGGTTTTTAGTATTGAAACTTGTGAAAAGGTTTTTTTCATCATCAATTCCTTGACACCGTTTAACCCCTTTTTTAACCACCCATGACATATAGGTAATTAATTGCCTACCCACATCTAGTCTCTTATTGAATAAAAATTTATAACCAATTATATTTACATCAACTGAAGGATCTCCCAAAATCATAACATAGTTTTGGTACATGGAATACATTTCATAATTCATTTATTCATACCACTTAGAAACATCAATTAAACTTAATACTTCCTTGTAGGTTATATGATAATTAGTATCAACTAATAATTAGTCACTATCCTTTGTGACAAGAAAAAAATAATGTTCTGGTACCCTAGCCTCTCTTATACTTAAATTTAGTATTTTTGTCTCTGGAACAACTTCTTCAATAGATATTTGTGGAACTTTTTCCTATGGTAACTATTGTGTATCTTGAGCCTGGATTTCATGAAATTCTATTTGAATCCCACTATCACTTATAGAGATATGGTACTTCTCAAAAAACATGGGATATATTTCAACCAAAAACATTTTATCTAAAAGATTGTGTGGGTAGTATCACTTTATTTCCATGGGATATCCTATAAAGATACATGTTGTTCCTCTAGGTGTAAGATTATTACATAAAGAGACCTTAACAAATACTTCACATCACCACACATGTGTTAAAAACAATACACATTTCTTTCCATTTCATAATTAGTATAGAACATTGTCTTCCACTTTAGTTGGCACTTGGTTTAGTATATATGCCACTGCTTTCAATGCATATCACCAAAAGTATAAAAGAAGAATCACATGACTCATCATTGAACTCATAATTTCCAAAAAGGTGTGTTTCCTCCTTTCTCTTACACTATTCCACTAAGCAGTATAAGGATGAGTAAATTGGGATAAGATCCCAAACTTTTATAAGTAATCAATGAAATCTTGATTAAGTTATTCTCTACCATGGTCTGAGCAGCGTTTCTTAATATTATTAAAAATATGGTTCTTAATTTCATTCTTACATTCCTTGAATATTTCAAAGGAATCCAAATTATACTTAATTAAATATTCATATCCATATTTACTTAATTAATTATTAAAATTTAGGATATATGAGTCCCCACCCATCGCTTTAACTGGGAATGTTCCACACACATCAATATGAACTAATTTAAGGATCACTTTGGCCCTTTCACTTTTTCTACTAAATGGGACTTTAGTTATTTATCCTTGTAAATATATGTGAAATACACAAAGTGTTTTTAGTTTAAAAGAATTTAAATACCCTTATTTCTGTAATTTAATCAAATTATTTTCATTTACATGACCTGGTCGGTGATTCAATAGTTGGGTGTGGTATGAGTCATGTGAAGAAGTTTTGTTATCAATTTCCATTACCTGGTTCATATAATCCAACAAATAAAGACCATTATTTAAATGCTCCTAAACAAAATAAATGATATTCTTATAAAATAAGATACATTTATTCCTAAAATTGAAAATAAATCCATCTATATCAATTATGTGTCAGATATAATGTTTTTGGTAATAGAAGACATGATAACAACCTTCCAAAACCAATATCATTCTCATTGGAAACATTATATGGTATCTGCTAATATCTACAAAAAAAGTTTAAATCCAATGGACTCTAGTAGATCTACCTCCCATCAGTAAATCATTATGAATATACTTAGTTCATGTTTTTTGAATATATATGTGATAACCACAAGTTGTATCGGATATGAATTTTTTAGAAACATATAAATTTCACTCAATAACAAAAACACCTGAATCTTCCCCTTGTTTATTTGGTAGGGTGTATTTTTTCTTCCAGTGACCCTTATTTACACATGAAACACTCACAACATCATATTCCCTTGATTTCCCCTTGATCTTTATCTTCTTGTAAGGGTGTTGCAAAAAGTTTTAGGCTTAGAACTCTTTGATTGTCCTTTTCGTTTGTTCATCATAAGGATGTAAATATTTTCACACTTGGTCTCCTTTTCTAATTTGAAAAGACGAGTAAGAATATATGGGAGAGACTTCTCAATTTTTTTCATGTTAAAAATTAACAATAAAGATGGATAATCTCTATTGGAGTGATGCAAGAAAGATATTAGTGTGTAGTTCACCAGGGAGTTTAAACCCTAGAACCTATAGGTGCTAAATATAGCCTATGATCTTGACTACATGAGGCCTATATAGTGTAACCTCTATAATATTACTCTAAAAATGAGCCTTGGATATCCCAAATCATTCATGTCTAGATCGCTCATGGTATAGACCATGGAGATGCTTGGGGATACTATAAACATCCCAGTTTGCATGAGGCTTCATGAGTTTACTAGACAAAGATGATAATATTAAACATTGAACATAAAACACATATTTCAAATGTTTTTCATAGAAAATGAACTCTTTATCACCCACCTCCTTTGTTAGAATATTTGGAATTGAGGATTCTAGCATGTAAGATTTCCATTCATAGTGAAACAAAACCTAAAGCTATCTGAACCACTCTTAGAAGTTATTTCCATTGGAGAGATGGTATTTGTCTAATATAAATTACAAGAATAGTGTAGATAATGAAATTTACATTTATTATACAATTTAAAAGATAATATTGTTAATAATTTTATTTATTACAAATTATGTGAGATATAATAGTATTTTGTTTTCAAATTTCCCACGATTTTATTAAGTCCCAATTTCCATAACTATTAAAATTGGAATGTCTAGTTTCTTTAAAATATTATTATAAAGGATCAATTTTACCATTCTTTATGATCCACGAATTTTCCTTGAAAATCATGGGAAGGTATTTAGGTAGACTGCCTTGCTAACTATGTGATTTTAGTTCCTTAATCTATTGAGTGGACGCCGCACTCCAAAAATCAGACTTAGATATTGTAAAACCCTGATATTTTATGAGATAGATTATTTTAATGTCTTTTATGACTTGGGTTTTATGATAAACCTAGATTATATTGCGCTATACGCAACACTGTATTAGCTTAGAGTATAAAAAACACTATTCTTGGCATGTGTCGTACACAGTTTCAAGTTCTTTTGATAGAATTCATTTCACGCAACACTGAGTATAGATTTTGTTCAATGTATAAATGAAATAAGTTTGTATTATGATATACACAACACCAAAGTAATCTTGCACTACATGCAACACTTACTTGGCTTGCGTTACAAGCAACAATGACCTTCCTCGATAGCTTGCGTTGCACGCAATACCAAGTTTCACAAAATAAAGACATATTATTAAAATATTATATTACTAGCTGTTATAAAAATTATAAAGCACATTTTTATTTTATATAACATTATAATTCATCTTACACATTTTCTAAAACATCATATGATAACAAAATAAATTTTTTCAGATAAAAGAAGTATTTTTCAAATAATGCAATTTTACCGCCTTTTGATGGAGCACCCATATTAAGTATAGTTTTTGAAACTTTTATAAGTTAAATTTTAAAAACTAAACATTTTATTTGAAATAGGGACATAAAAATCTACTGTTTTTGAATTATTGGTATTTTTCTAATAAATTTGAAATTTTAATGAACAGTGACAAATATTGCATTTTAATTCAAAACTGCCTTTTTATCTAATTTATTTATATAGGTATATTATCTTTACAATTGGTTTTAAATTGTAATTAGATTATATTTTTATCATTTAATCCAATTTTGGTCATTATAAGTAATTTAATATTTAAATTGGACATAAACAAACGTCAATCTTTTGATAGTTATTACTTCTTAAAAACATGTTCTTTGGTTTTGACAACGAGAATTAATTTTAAATTAATTACTGAAACTTATGTGTCTTGAATTTGGAAAATTGGATTACATATTTGGAATCATAGGGTTCAAATTATTTAAATAGATACCTTTTATTTTTTGACATTATGAATAGTAACTTCAGTAATTATTTTATTTACAGCATTTAAAGTGTAAATCTAGTAAATAAGGGTAAAAAATAATATTATAATAATATTAACTTCCCAACACATGTCCTAATCCTATTTTATGAGATATTTCCGACCATGGTCATCCTTGGGTTGATTTTGGGACCCCATGGATTCACTTGGATTTGAAAATGATATTTTATAAGAATTAATTTAAAGTAAGATAATTATAACCTAAACATATATATTTTAATAAATTGATTTTAATATAGGGTTATATAATAGATATATATTTATATAAATAATAATTATAAATATAACGACATTTCCTATATCGTGGTATTTTATTTATAATTTTTAGACACCATAAAAATAAATTTTTTATGACACAATAATGATGTAGTGATTACCTTAATAATGAATGATTTAAATAAATGAGTTTATAAATATTAAAATAAATTTATTTTGAACTTTTTTATTGAATCCACGAATTTTAAGGATTTTTATTTATTTTCATTTAAATTAATGAAGTTTTTTTAAAGAATCAAGTTGTTATAAATTTTTAAAAAGTCATGATATGAATAGCATAAAAATTGATATAAATAATATTTAGAAAATATACTATTTTATTATATGATATAATAGTCCTAAAAATATAATATTCATCCAAATAATGTAGATAATGTTGAAAATGTAATTAATTGACAAGTTTAGGTTCTATTTTAATTTTATAGTAACTATATTAACCATATAGTATGAACATACAAGAAGACATGGTAAGATTTAAATTATTAAACTAAGGGTTAAAGCTAATGGATAAGTTTAAATTTGAGACCTAAAATTGTCTAAAACCTATTGGTTGAGATTATTTAGAACAATAATCATCATAACTTCAAATTAAATGAGTTTTTTACCTTTTTATACTGAAAATAATTGTGTAATAAATTAATATTTTGAGAGTTTCCTAAACTGCCCATCTGCTCTCTTATAAAAGGGAACCTCCTCCCTCTCATCTTCACTCCATTTTGAGCCTTCAATCTCAGAAAACCCCTACCCATTTCTATTCTAGATTAACTTATTTACATTACAGAGGTGATGGAATTGTCAAAAGACCAACTATTGCACCCTAAGAGGAAATTTAAAGGAGGCACGTCGAGGAGGAGGTAATTTCTTCTACCGATTCTTTCAAATTTCATTATTCTTATACTTCCATTTATTTAGTTGTTTCATTATAAAGTAATAACAAAAGTATCACTCATATAATTATATTTTATTATAAATATTAAACAACCCTATTTCACCTTTTATACATCCTATAAAAAACAAAATCATCGCGCGTGCGTACATACGACTTACCATCTCCACACCGTGGTGTAATATGTTTTTCACCACCACCTTACTTGGATGAGTATAATGGTGGAAATAATAAATATATATGATTATTATAACATTATAATAATTATTATGTATTACACACCATCCAATTCAACACCATTCAACAATTATGCGAACGATATCGTCGCTCGTGCGTATGTATGACTTACCGTCTCCACGACGCGATGAAATTCATTCTCCATGGTAACCATTAAAGAATGAATATAAAGTAAATATAATAAATAATTATTAAATATATGAATTAATAATTAAACTAGATATATATATATATATATATCATTTACTTACTTCCATTCAATTTTATAAGGAAATGAAACTTGTATTCAGGCGTATGTACGGCCTATCGTCTCCATGAACGGTGTATTACTTTTCATGTATCTATCTATTATATATATATATATATACTGAATATATATGATATATAAATCATTTTATACATTCTAAAATCAATTAAATCATGATCTTAATAATAATATCAAGTATAGCAAGTCCAAACACGTAGGATAAATAAAACGATTATTACCCAAAACGTTGTTTTAACATGGAATTGGAAAATGAACAGGTAATATAAATTCATAAGTAAAACATATATTATATCATAAATATTATTATGGTTCTGTTAGAAGTTAATAATATGTCTACACACACTATATAAGAGTTTCATACACATAAAGAAGAAATCAGACCTAAGGTAAGGGATAATTTTGCAATCTCATTTTTATCTATGATTGTTTATATGTAAGTATTTACTGGGGATATATTTATCATCAATGTCCATGTTTTATAAAAATGTTTTCATAAAATGTTTAATATTATTATATGTAAGTTTAAAATAATTTTTACCAATTTTCACCTTTTACTACATGGTATGGAAGAAATCTTTCTTATGTTTTCCATATTAGGTACTTTTTGACTTTTTCGACAAAAGTATGAGGAGAATGTTTTTTAACTAATATGACATGAATGGATTTTATTATAGTTTCATGACACCTTATTTCCATGAATCTTCCTCTACACTATTTCAAGTTTATCTTCAAATAAATTATTTTTTTTAAATCTGCGCATCATTCTGAGAAAATAAAACGTTTTTGAAGAAGAAAGGATATTTTAATCAAGAACTAAGTTCAAGATTTTTATCAAATTTATTTTCCATATAAGATAATGCTCTTAAATAGGGTTATGTTTTTATCCCTATTATGACTATGATTTGATTGTTTTAATTATGGAATGATCTTTTATATTGATTATGTTATGATGAAATGATATTTAAGAAAACCATTTTATTTCTTGGGTTATGATGTGATGAATGATTTATGTTTTGTGGCACATGTAAGAATGATTTCATTATGAGATGGGTGGGACCTATATCTAATTCCAATTAATTGTGTAAATATTTATATCTCATGAGATAGACATGAATGAAATGAAGATTAAATCTGGTTTGGTAATACATGGCTGGAACGGTAAGTAAACCCAGTTCATTAATGGACATTATCCACTATGATGGTTCTGGAAGCAATGCCATGTCTACTATGGAAATCATATTATGTGCTTATTAGTCTTCCACAATTACATGATTTATTCCAATGCTATTCTATCATGGTTAATGTTCCTTTATGATCCATACCTTACGTACTACCATGATTTATTTCATGACTCAAGATTTTAATGTTTAAACTTTATGTTCATGTTTTTTGTTCAAATGATTATGGTTTGTTTTATGTTCTCTATGTTTACCCTTACTGAGAATTTGATCTCACCCTTTCTTTTTTTTCTTTTCCCTAGGATATAAAGAAAGGTTTTAGGTAGGAAAACAAAAGGGGAAGATCTTTATTGGATATTTTGAAGATCTTTCACCATGATTATAATATTGTGTTCTGAGTTTCTATAGACACTAAACTAATAAGAATTTTGGTGTCTGTTTGTGTCACGTATTAAGTATTCCACAAAAGAAATTTAATGCCCTTGTACGTCAAGACTGGTTCTATAAAGTTGGTATTAGAGCGAAGGTTTAGTCAACATTTGGAAACCAGGATATGAAAACTTTAGTGATATCCCTAGAGATATTTCAAGGATATGTCTATGGATGTCCTAAGGATAAGTAAAGTATAGGTTACAAACCTAGGTTTTTGTGATAATAATGAATAACCTAGGGTTAAACCGAATATATCATAGATTGAAATATTATAATTAATTTAACTTACTTAAGTGTTTCTAATATCTGATATGTATTTATCACACTTTGTTTTTTGATCATAGTCAATATATAGAACTACGTAGAACTTAGTTAACCAGTGAATGATTCATAAGTGAAAATTATGAGAATTATGAAGATCAATTTCTTAAGTGGAAATATCATGAAGAGAATCATGACGATGGTATGAGTATTGGTCATACTTCTGAGGATAAAGAGATTGTAAATGATATGTGAAAGGTATGTGATGTTCTTACAATATTGTTTATATTGAACCTAAGAATCTTGAGGTTGAGAAATGAAAATACACAATTCATATTTTAGGAAATATGCAGATGATGTATCATAAGTAATGGTTTAAGAATAAATTTTTATGATTGAGGTGTATATGTTTTGGAACTATAAGATTATGTAATATAAATCATGAAATATATAAGTGTTTTTAGTATAAGGATTGGAAAGGATATGATTAATAGTTCCTAAGAGATAGAAAAGTTATTTAAGGGTAAGGTGATATACTTGGAGAACACATGATTAAGAGAAAGATAACCCTTAATATGTCCCTTATAGTAAGATTATGATGTTGGGATAAATATATTTTGGATTTGAATAAGAAAATTGGATGATTCTAGTTTCCTGAAATATAATTATGGTGTTATTAACAAAAGGGTTATACTATCATGGATGAATTATAAAATTTTTTGGGACTTAAGTAATATATCCAATAAGTTTTGGAATAAGGAAACATGCATTTTTTCAATAAGTATATCTGATAATTTAGGTTGTTACTGTGACTTAAGAGAATACATGATTAAAGTATTCACATGTTTGTAATGTGACAACCAAGAACTACCTTATGACATATGGGAGATAAATGTTATGTAAATTTAGATCACCACTTTATAAGTTTTATATTTTTGAAAGGATTGTAATGTTATCCATTTATGGATTATATAATTTATATTCCAGTTGAAGTTTGTTAGATTAATGTATTATCTCACTATAGGTGGACGTATACATATTTGATTTCCTGTGCTAACCTTTATATTGAGATAGATGGAATGACCTATCATTCTTTCGCATTATCTGATAAAACTTCAACAATGATTAATTTGACTTTATTTTTTTAAATAAGAGATGAAGTGTAAATTGTTCAAAGTAGGAACAACGATGAGATTATAACAAAATCAAGTGAGAATTTATTCTCATGCAAAATTATTCAACTTTAGGGAAAGGATCTTGAAAACAAAAAATTTTATCCTAGTACTTTCTTATCCGATGAATCAGATGATCCCTTAAATAATCACATATTTATGGATTTCTTTTAGTTATGTTTCACCAAACCTTATTCTCTATCACTATTCAGCATAACTTGATGGTTAGATTTCTCTTTCATATCCATGTTTTAACTTACCATCTATGTTCTTATATGTGTAAACCCAGTGATGAGTTACTTTGGGTAACCGTTATTTTTCTAACTTTCCTTTTAAAATGATTTTTTAGTATCCCTTTTTAAGATGTGGGTTTCTATGAAAGATACTTTCAAGTAAAAAACCATTTACAACCCCGACGAATTTTGAGTTAGAAATTCATTTTAAGGGGGGTAGAATGTAACACCTCAAGATTTTATGAGATAGATTATTTTAATGTCTTTTATGAATTTTGTTGTACTCTACACCAAGATTATATTTTTCTATATGCATCCTAGTATTAGAATGCAGTATACACAACCCTATTCTTGGCTTATATTGTACACAATTTCAAGTTATTTTAATGGAATTCATTTCACACAACACTGAGTATATATTTTTTTCAATGTATAAATGAACTAAGTTTGTATTATGATATACACAATACCAAAGGAATCTTTCACTACACACAAAACATACTTGGATTGTGTTACATGCAAGAGCGTCCTTCTTCGATTGCTTGCGTTGTACGCAATACCAAGTTTCACTAAACAATGATATATTATTAAAACATTATATAAATAGACATTATGAATAATATTAACCACAGTTTGAATTTTATATAACATTATAATTCATCTTACTCATTTTCTATAACATGATATGAGAACAAAATCAATTTTTTCATATAAAAGAAGTATTTTTTCAAAAAATGCGATTTTACCACCTTTTGATGGAGCAACAATTTTAAATCTAGTTTTGACACTTTTTAAGTTAAATTTGACAAAATAAACTCCTTATTTGGAATTAGGACATAAAAATTTACTTTTTTTTGAATTTTTGGTATTTTTATAATAAAATTAAAATTTTTATGAATAGTGAAAAATACTGCATTTTAATTTGAAACTACCTTTTTATCTAATTTATATATATAGTTAGATAATCTTTTTAATTGGGTTTAAAGTTTAATTGGATTATATTTTTATCATTTAATCCAATTTTAGTCATTGGAAGTAATTTCACTTTTAAATTGGACAAAAACACATGTCAATCTTTTGATTGTTATTATTTCTTAAAAACCCGTTTTTTTTGTTTTGACAATGAGAATTAATTTTAAATTAATTACTGAAAATTATGTGTATTTAATTTGGAAAAATTGATTCCATATTTGGAATCATAAGTTTCAAATTGTGTAAATAGGTACCTTTTATTTTTGGACATTATGAATAGTAATTTCATTAATTATTTTGTTTACAATGGTTAAAGGGTAAATCTGGTAAATAAGGGTAAAATATAATATTATAATAATATTACACTACCCCAAAACAATTATTAATCCCATTGTATGAGATATTTATGACTATGGAAATCCTTGGGTCGATTTTCGGACACCATGGATTCACTTGGATGTGAAAATGACATTTTATAATAATTATTTTAAAGTAAGATAATTATAACCTAAACATATATATTTTTCTAAATTGATTTTTATATATGGTTATATAACTGATATATATGTATATAAATAGTAATTAGAAAGAAAAAAATATTTCTTACATCATGTTATTTTATTTATAATTCTTAGACACCATATAAATAAATTTATTTATGACACAATGATGATGTAGTGATTACCTTATTAATGAATGATTTAAATAAATGAGATTATAAATATTAAAATAAATTTATTTTGAACTTTTTGATGCCATAAAAGAATTCTATGAATTATTAGGACTTATTATATTTTAATTAATGAAGTTTTTTTTGAAATAATCAAGTTGTTATGGATTTTTAAAAAGTCAGCATATGAATATTAAAAAATTGTCATAAATGAGTTTTTAAAATAAATACTATTTTATTAAATGATATAATTGTCCTAAAAATCTATGATTATGACAAATGAATTAGAGAATTTTTAAAATAACATTAATTAAACATTTTATGTTCTATTGAAATTTTATAGTAACTATATTAATCATATAGTATGAATATACAAGAAGATATGGTAAGAGTTAATTTAGTTAACTAACGGTTAAAGCTAAAAGATATGGTTATATTTGAGATCTAAACATGTCTAAAACCAATTGGTTGAGAGTATTTAGAACAATATTCATATTAAATTTTAATTAAATAAGTTTTTGACCTTTTGAAACCGAAAATAATTTTGTAATAAATTTATATTTTTAGAGTTTCCTACGGTTTGCATCTCCTCTCTTATAAAAGGGAACCTCCTTCCTCTCCTCTTCGCTCCATTTTGAGCCTTCAATCTTGGCTAAATCCAAAAAAATTATCTTCTCGACTTAACTATTTACATTATATAGGTTATGGTCTTATAAAAATACCAACTCTATTGCCTTAATAAGAAATTTAATGGAGGCACGTTGTGGAGGAGGTAATTTCTTCTGTCGATTCTTTTAAATTTCGTTCTTCTTTTATTTACTCTTATTTTTTTATTTAACTATAAAGTAATAACATAAATATCAATAATATACTGATATTTTATTATAAATATTAAAAAACCTTATTTCACCTTATATCCATCCTATGAAAAACGAAATCACTGCGTGTGCATACGTACGACTTACCGTCTCCACGCTGTAGTGTAATCTGTTTTTCACCACCACCTTTCTTAGATGGGTATAATGGTGAAAATAATAACTATATATTATTATTATAAAATTATAATAATTATAATATATTATACACCATACAATTTAATACCATTCAACAATTATGGGAATGATATTGTCGCTCGTGTGTACATACGGCTTACCGTCTCCACGACGCGATGAGATTCATTCTCCATATTAACCATTCAAGAATGATTATAAAGTATATATAAAAAATAATCATGAAATATATGACATAATAGTGCTATTGGATATATATATATATATATATTTCATTTACTTACTTCTATTCAATTCAATAAGGAAACAAAAACAGCATTCTTGTGTACGTACGGCATACCGTCTCCATTAATGGTGTATTCCTTTTCATGTATCTATCTATTATATATATATATATAATGAATATATATGATATATAAATAATTTTTTACATTTTGTAAGTAATTAAATCATTAAATGAGTAATAATATCAAGAATAACAAGTCCAAACACGTACGATAAATAAAATCATTATTACCCAAAATGTGGCTTTAACAAGGAATTGACAAATGAATGAGTAATATAAATCCACAAATAAATAATATATGATATCATAAATATTATTATGGTTCTGTTAAAAGTTAATAATTTGTTTAAACCCACAATAAATGAGTTTCAGACACATATGGAAGAAATCAGACGTAAGGTAAGGGATAATTTTTCAATCTCATTTTTATCTGAGATTTTTTATATGTTAGTATTTACTCGGGATATATTTATCATCCATGACCATGTTTTCTAAAAAAGTTTTAATAAAATGTTTAATATTATTATATGTATGTTTAAATTCATTTTTATCCCTTTTTTACTTTTACTACATGGTATTGAAGGAATCTTCCTTTTGTTTACCATAAGAGGTACTTTTTGACTTTTCTGAACAAAGTACGAGGAGAATGTTTTTTAACTTATATGGAATGAATGTATTTTTTATGGTTTCATGACACCTTATTTACATGAAGCATCCTCTACACTATTTCAAGTTTATTTTCAACTAAATTCCTTTCTTTTAAAATTGTGTGAAATTTTTATAAAAGAAAACATTTTTGAAGAAGAAAGTATATTTTCCTCAAGAACTAAGTTCAAGTGTTTTATTAAAATTATTTTCCATCTAAGATGATACTCTTAATTAGGGTTATGTTTATATCCCTATTATTACTATGATTTGATTGTGTTAATGATTGAATCATCTTTTATATGGATTATGTTATGATAGAATGATATTTAAGAAACCCATTTTATTTTTGGGTTATGCTATGATGAATGATTTATGTTTTGTGACAATGTAAGAATGATTTCATTATGCGATGGGTGGGACCTATATCTACTTCCAATGAATGGTGTAAATATTTATATCTCATGAGATAGACATGACTGAAATAGAAAGTAAATCTCGTTCAGTAATAAATTGCTAGAACGACTGGTAAAACCAGTTCAGTAATGAAATTTTCCACTATTATGATCTTGGTAGATATGCCTTGGCTACTATGGAAATCATATTATGTGCTTATTATTTTACCATAATTTCATGTTTTATGACAATTATATTCAATCATGGTTAATTTTCCTTTATTATCAATGCCTTATGTACTACCAAGATTTATTTCATGACTCAAGATTTTGATGTTTAAACTTTATATTCATGTTTTTTATGTTCAAATGTTTACAGTTTGTTTTATGTTCTCCATGTTTACCCTCAATGAGAATTTTATCTCACCCTTTCTATGATTTATTTTCCCTAATATATAATGAAATGTTTTAGGTAGGAAAATAAAAGGGGAAGATCTTTATGGGATATGTTGAAGATCTTTCACCATGGTTAGAATATTTTGTTTAGGGTTTCCCAAGAAACTAGACTAATACGATCTTTGGGAGTCTGTTTGTGTCATGTATTAAGTATTCTGAAAAAGAAATGTAATGTCCATGTACATCAATCTTGTGTCTCTACATATTTCCTCAAAACATGCCTAAAAATTTTTATTGAACAAACTTTAGCAGTTAAATTCAATACATGTTTGGTTGATTCAGACCAAAACTCTAATGAGATCTTCCTGATAAAAAAAAGTTTCCAGAAATTGGTCATTTAGACACTTAATTATAGGTTTCATTTCCAATAAAGAATTGGAAGGCTTAGTCTAACTTTATATTAAGTTGGGGGATTTTAATTTATTTTGTGCAAAGATTTATTATTTTATCCTTTATATGAATTTTTAATATTAGGTGTATTTTCTTTAATTTATTAACCATTTTTTAATAAAAACTTTTACACATAATCCATTTATTTAAATTCCATATTTACACATTAATTCACTTATTTATGTGATTGAAATCTTGTATCTATAAAATAAATAATGCATAAGATAGAAATAAATAAATAAATAAATGATCCAATTAGGAACTTATCCAATGCTTAATTTATTAAGCAGACAATAAATGAACCTATGACCTAGTCGAAAACTCCTTATGTTGGTCTTGGAATGAGTTAAAACATTCTATCTATCTATGTATAACCTGAGCTAGAATTATCTTGGTTACATCTTAGCCCGCCTCCACAAACCTTGGGATAATCCATTAATTATATACATTTATAACTCACACACGTGAGGCGAACCAAAGTATTAGTTAAGGTGGAATACATAAATAGCCTTGGACACACATGTTGTACATAATAATGGAGAGAGGGATGACACGCATGCTATCATTTTAATCTAATAATTAATAATTTCAAACTCATTCAATAAATTAAATTAAATAATCCCAACTAATATAAAGGCCTTGGTCAAGTTCATGAATGTTCATACACATACAAAAAATACACAAAATTAAAACTGGTTAACATTAATTTGTTATTCATTATTTATTATTAAGATAAATTCTCTTTCATTAATTAATTAATTCCCTTTTATATTAATGTACATCCTAATTCTCTTGGAAATACCCATAATAAATTCATTCATGGAAAATAAATGGAAGAACCAATAATTTTATATTATTATAATAAATTAATTGAGCATTTAATAATTCTTTTAAATCATTATTAAAATGCCAAACATAATAGGTTCAAATCAATATAATATGATTTTAATGTTGTAATTATCAATTTAATTCAATTTAAACCTATCCTTTATTGGGAGACTACATGGTGTATAATTTTGAGTTACATTCCATGTATCATGGTTAATGTGTACCTGAGAAACACACCTAAGGCTTTAGGGTCTCCCATGGCCAGACTACATAGGGTGTACTAACTCGCCACACACCATGTGTTCTGTTATTCATGTGATCGAGATACATTAATGGGTTTTCAGAGTGTATCTGGGTGGATTACATGGAGTGTACTACTGGCTACACACCATGTGGTCTGAATTTTGTGTGTCTGTGAAACCTAATGAAGGACTCGACGTGTTTATCGAACATAGGTCTATACAACATGTACAATCCAACTATACTCCATGTATCTTAAATGTTGTGTGTCCTCTTATCTCACTAAATGGCTCGACATATACATTAGATGTGAGAATTACTGAACTACATGTTGTGTATACTAGATAAAAATTGTGTGCATCATAAAGGCTTCATGATATCAGTCTCATGTGGTTTTGAATTTGTATATGAGAAAACATATTTTTTTAATTTCACTACTAAACCATATATACTATAGGGCATGTACGTTAGCTACACACTATGTAATCTAATATGTTGTGTACTAGGTTGGACCGACCTATATGAGGTGTGAAATTGATACACCATGTGTAGTTACTACACAACATGTTGTGTATCCCACATCATGGCCAGGTGAAATACACTTGGGTACATGGTATGTACTCTCGCTACACACCATGTAATCCCATGCAATCCGGACAAAATCCTTGAAACTTCCCAAGGGAATCATTGATAATTATTCATCTATTATTAAACCATTAATAAAATGAAATCATAAACGAAGAAAATTAAAATATTAATGATTTTAAATTTGAAATGTAATTGCTCTGATACCATTTTAAGGTTCTGAGTGATGCGAAAGCACCTTGGGTGGGTTATAAATATAAAATTATTTTAATTTAGAATTTCATAGAACCTAATGAGATGATATTTCATGTTAAATTTAAAATCAAATTAATTTAGATAAAAAGAAATGTTAACCTTGTTTCATTAACTTTCTCTGATAAAGTTGTTTTTAATGGTCTAAAATTCCCATTTCAGATTACCTTCATTGAGTTTGGATGATCCAAGTATATAATCCCTCTAGTGTTGATACACACATGATAATTTGATCTCTGAATTATGTTGATTGGTTTCTAGGTGCTAGCGCGGTGAATCAATTGTCTTACGTTGTTTGTGTTGATTGCTTGCAGTTCCTTCAAGATTAAAGGAATATCTCTAGTGCTTCTTGATATTTAGAGGAAGAGAAGAGGATGAATAGAGAGAGAATTTTACTGTGTTTAAAATTATTAAATATTGATTTATCTTACACAATATACATAGACATCTATTTATAGAGCTAAGATTTAGGGTAAAATATTATTTAATTGCACACTAACACTTAAATTATATAGTAATCATTTTTAAAACCCAATTCCATATAATAATAATAATATTATTATTGTTATTATTTTATTCCCTCTTCTAACTTGCACAATGATAAATTTTATTTTCTAAATATCAAATAAATATTCACCATCAAACATGATTTTGGTTCACTCCAATTATTTGACATTTTTTAAATATCCAATAAATATTTTATTAAATATTTTATTCATTAATAAATGAATATTTTATTCATAATGGTGTATATAAATATTACTTATTAATTTATTAATATTAGTTATAAATAAAACATGAATAAAATTATTCTTTTTTCTTGAGAATAATATTTATTCAATTAATTAAATGCAAATAAAATTTTATTGATATTAATGAAAAAACTTAGTGTTTTCCCTCTATCATTCTTTCTCATTGACATTTGTAAAGATTGCATAAAGTCCAAGATTACTATCTAGCAATGGGTCAAGGCACCCAAGATAATTTACTTAATTTCACCATGTCAACATCCATATAAAAATACTCTCTATATAATATAATCTATTTTTCATAATATCTCATCAAGTAGGTTTCATATTCATTTCATCAACCTATATGCTTGATATGTATTTATTTGACTCTCTAAAATAAACACATCATCACACCATGAACATAGAATTTAGTGTGATAGTGTTATTCTAATCAAAATGCTGGGATATCAAATTTTATAAACATGGAAGGGATAAATTCTCCCTCAAATTATGCATTAATAACACATCACCCATGATGCACCCAATGTATCCAAATTTCTTATGAACTAAAACATCATGGTTTATGAAATATACCTAAGTACATGAGTTATAATGTTCATTATTAATAATATTAAAGTCTGTATACCATCACACATAATTTTAGATAGGAATATCTGATGACACAAGAATATGTGGAATTTCTACTGGTGGGTTTATTCTCATAATATTATATCTTGGATATTACCAAGTAAAAAAATCATGAGAATAAGCCTCATCTTCTTATGAGTACTCACACCTTACAGTCACATTTTATGCGTCCCATTATATAATGTTATTCTACCACATAATTATATTTATGAATATTTTCATGGAATTTCAGGCTTCTCATTATAGAAGGGAACTGCTATGACCATATCAATGTGACAAATACTCTTGAATATTGTTATATTAGAGTCTTGTAGAACAATGATCAATATTTAATAATATGATTTATTAATATCCAAATATTTGAATACACATGTAATCAAAGTACAATAATTTGATTATAGAATTACGACTCCTACACAGACCACGTGTTTAGTAAGGGACCATTCACCATGCTCCAGAATGATGGTCAATATATACTCAACCGACTCTTTTTGGGTTCATTACCCTTAGATTCATCTATGATAATACCACATCCACTTATAGCATCCTGAAAGGGATGTATTGGTAGGAAAACCACATAATCTCTACCTTAACAAAACATCAACATGTTATACTTGTAACATCCCAAGTAAGTAATGAATAATAGATATTTTTATCTATGTCTATTAATGATTAAGATAGTGTTTTGGAGGCTTAAAATGAAAATAAATACAATCTTATGCATGGAATACACTAATATTCTAAAAAAAATTGTTTTACTGCCTTTTGATGGAAAACCCTTTTTAAATCTATCTTTTGACAATTTTATAAGCTATGTTTGTCAAAATAAACTTATTATTTATGATTTGGACATCAAAATTTACATTGTGTGAATTTTTGGTATTTTTCCGTAAAGTTCATTTTTTTAATGAATAGTGAAAACTGTTGTATTTTAATTCAAAACCACTTTTTAATATAATTTATTTATATGATTATTTTATCTTTTGAATTGGTTTTGATGTGAAATTAGAATATATTTTTACCATTTTATCCAATGGTGGTCATTGTAATCAATATCACTTTGAAATTGGACTTAAACTAGTGTCAATCTTTTGATACTTATTGTTTCATAAAAAAACACGATATTCGTCATGACAGTGGGAATTAGTTATTAAATTAATTTATGAAACTTACATGTTTTGAATTTTGTAAAATAGAAATCATTTTTGAATTCAGAATATCAAATATAGCTTAGAGTGATGTTTTTGTATCTTTCTGAAAAACTTCAATTTTTGATGAATAGTGAAACCACTAAGTGGTAGTTAAAGAAACTGATTTTTCGTTTAAATGAAACTTTTCCACTTATGTGATTTGATTTTCAAAAATCCGACATACATGTTTGTCATTAATAAGTAAAATGTGGTTCAATGAGATTAAAATAATTTTTTGGTGAATAGTAACTTTTAAGTTTTTAATCGCGATTAGTGGTAATTAGTGTAGTTTAAGGTAAAAATAATGTTTTAATAATATGAGATGAGCTTGACACATGTCCTACCCTCATTGGATGTGTCATGACCGACCAAGAAAATCCATGGGTCAACTTGGGGACCCCATGGAGCCACTTTGGTTGGGAAATGACATAAATAACTTTTTATTTAATGTTAAAGTAAAAATGACACAAACATGAGATGTTTTACTAAAACGATTTTTACATGGGGTTATACAAGTCAGATTTTTTATTATAAATAGTAATTGGAAATATAAAAAGATTTTCTACATCATAGTATTTTTTTATAATTTTTAGACTTTAAATAAATTAAATTATTTATGACATCATGATGATACATCGATTACCTCATTAATAAAGGATTTAAATAAAATGAAATGATAATGTAAAATCTAGGAACTACACATGTTCAAAACCTATTTTATGGGTGGATTTCTAACCCTTATCACCTTACCCTAGAAATATATCAATGTGGGACCTTTTGAATCCGAAGCTCATTTTAAAATAAAGTAACATTTCTTTACTTTTCAAGAGTGCCCCTCCTCTCCTCTTATAAAAGGCCCCCACCTCTACCTCCTTACCCACACTCCCAAAGCCTTTGGCACGGCCAACCCCTGCCCATTTTGTCTCTACAAATCCCTCTCTTACTCCTTGAAGCCTAACTTTGGGCAGAAGTCTTCCCAAGGAATCCTTTGAGCTCAATCCAAAGGGAGTTACCCGATTTTAAGGTAATGTCTTCACTTGAGTCCTTTTGTTTTTTTTTTGCTTCTCCAACCCCCTAAAATCTTTTTATTCATTTATTTTGTAACAAATCCAGTATCTTCAATATACTAGGAATTTTTTATAAGAAGGATTCAAGCTACACTTACACACACCTACATCTAATGGTTAAAGGACATACTGTTTCCGTGGATGGTGAATTTATGCCTCCCGAAACGATGATTGTTCAACATTCTTTTAACACATTAAAAGGTGGCCATTAAGATGTCACTATATTTATATATGATATATAATATGTTTATGTTTTCCTTAAGCTTCTGTATTTTTCATTTTGGGCATACCTTTATGGTTTCCATTATGGGTAAACGCGATATCTTCATTTAAGGAAGTGCGGACTACCGCCCCCTCAAAGTGATTTGATTCGTTAAATACCATATGTGGGACGTATAAAGGATGAAACTATGATATTATATATTATATTATACTGGAATTATAATATACCTTTATATCATTATGATTCCATTCTATAAAATACGAAATTGAAATGAAAGTAGCGTTCATGTGTATGTACGGATTACCGTCTCCATGAACGGTGCATTTCATTTATTACCTCTAAATGATTATGTAATATTATAAATGCATGAATGTACTGGATATATATGACATATACATCATGAATACCATTCTGGATATAATTGATACATGAACAACTTGTAATTATAAAGGGATTATTTTTGAATCAAGTACCAATGATCGTTAAAACAACCGTTATTAACTTAAATAATTACGTAGTGTTCATGACATGGCAATAAGTGATATAAAAGGAATAATGAACTTGAAAAATGTTCTTAAACAATTAGAAATTAACTCAAGTTTATTATTCAGGAGATTAAAGAACGACCGAGTCAAGTCGGACCCGAGGTATGGGACTTCGTCTCAATCTCCTTTCATTAAGGCATATTTTGTTTTATACACAACCTTCTTTTATACGATGTATAAACCCCTTTGACTTTTACTTTTATTCAAAAGGAAACTTTTTTATACGAAGCATTTACTAAACTACAAAAGGTAATGTTTTTGTCGTACGTATGCGGCGACAACGACTTCTCTGCCGCCATGACCATTTTTTGAGTTTCGGCTTCCCCTACAAGCCATACCTTTTTTTAAAAGAAAAATTAATACCATGTTTTACTTTTCTTTTATTTTGGTATTGAAAATGGTTTTCATAATGTTTTTATATCAATTTGTTGTATTGATATCTTGTGATTGAAAGGTGGAAATGTTATGTTTCCTTTATGCATGTTTTATGTGATACAGTTATGTTGAGGTTCTGGGGTATTATTATGAATATGGGTGGTTCCGTGATAAACTAAGGGCGGGTGAGACCGATATAGCTCTCCAATGCATTGGGTAACGCGAAGGAGTGAAACGTTAAGGTTTCTCCGAAGAGATTTAGGGAATATACTGTGATGGGTATTCCAAACGTAACCAAGTGAGTTACTCCCTACGTAAGAATGTTATGAATGCCTCAAGTTACCTTTATGTCTTATGATTTCTATGATTTATTCCTGATTTGATGAGGTATGTTAAAGTGCTTATGTTTTATTGGTAATGTATGATTTCATTCTTTTGTATATATGTACCCATGCTTCCTTTCCATATTTTTATATCCCTTACTGAGCTTTTTATGCTCATCCCAAGTTTTTTTGAAATTCTTTTCACAGGTCAAGGGAAAGGTACATGATATGATGATAGTGTCAAAGAAGTGTCAAGAAAGAATCCATGTTTTATTTTAAATATGTTTCCATTGATGGGAAAGAAGAATACTATCTTTATGTAACCACTTTGTTTATATGTGGAATGTAATGCAAGTTTTATGATCTAATTCTCTAAAAATCTAAAACCGAAACGATTCTCAATGTGTAATCTTGTAATAACTCTAGATTAAGTAAGGGTTAAGGCTGGGGCCAATAGTTGGCATCAAAGGTCGTTTTAGATAACTTTATGAGTTAGAATTCTATTAAATGATTATCCAATTTTTTTTTTGAAGTGATGTAGAATTTGAAGATTACCATGTTGCTTCATCTAAGACATGTTTGTTCAGAATGGTTTTCCGTAGAGGAAACAGGGAAGCATTGCTAGGAAGGCATGCAGAAGGAAATAACCTTCCGAATCAGCATCCTGAGATGGTCGGAATTGGAACTGAACAGTTTGTTGCAGTAATGGCACAGTTGACTCAAGCGATAAATGGTGGTGGTATCCATGCACGAGATCAGCCAGATCAACCACAGAGGAATATGTCAGTGGTGGAACATTTCATGAGGCAACATCCCCCATCATTCAGAGGATCATCTGACCTTGTGCTAGATGAAGGGTGGATTAAAGAACTAGAGAAGATTTTCGATGTCATGGGGTGTTCAGACAATCAAAAGGTTAGTCTTGCTATTTACCGTTTGTAGGGTGAAGCAGATCAGTGGTGGTTGATGGTTAAAAATATCAGGGATGCTGATGAGATTGATGCTCTCGACTGGGATGAATTCAAAGGTATGTTTCTTGAGAAGTGTTTTCCTAAGGCTGTTCGACTTAGGATGGAAAATAAATTCTTGGAATTGAGGCAAGAGGAAGACTCAGTGGCTACCTATGAAGAGAGGTTCACTCGATTGGCAAGGTATGCTCCAAATTTTATCTGAGACCTTGATAGTAAAATCAATCATTTTTACTCAGGATTAAATCCAAAATATCGAAGGGCATTAGCTTATCATGAGTATAAAAGTTATGAAAAGCTTGTTCGATGTGCTGAGAAGGTGGAAATGGAGTTTGCCGATGATCAAGTGTTCTATAACAACCAACAGAAGAAGAGACCAAGGTGGCAGGAGAAAGGTAATAATTCTTCAAAAAAGTCCGATGGTAAGAAAACTAAGTTTCCATTTTGTGATAAATGTGGCAAAAGGCATTCTGGGGAATGTCTTCTGAATTCTGGAAAGTGCTACCGTTGTGGTATGATGGGACATAAGGCTCGTGATTGCACTGCAAAGGATCAAGGTGAAGGTAAGACCAAATTTGATTTACAATTAGTGAAATGTTATAAGTGCAATGAGATGGGTCACTATGCAAATGAGTGTCCAACATAGAGCTTGAGTGATGGGAAGCAGTTAGACTACAAGCAGAAAGGTGTGGTGAAATACTTTGCAACTACTTCAGCAGATGTCGGGCCATCAAAAGAAGTTGTATTAGGTAATTTGTTTGTTTTTTCAGATTATGCCAGTGTGTTTTTTGATTCGGGGTCTACACATTCTTTCATCTCTGAAAACGTTTCTAGTAAAATGGGAATACCTTCTCAAGAAATGACTCCTGAACTTTTGGTAAAAACACATGGGGGAAATGTTGAGGAAAAAATAATTTATAAGAATCTTCCTATCCTTATATGTGGAAAGTACCTACTTGAAATACTTATTGTTCTACCTCTAGTAGAGTTTGATGTTATCCTGGGTATGGATTGGATCTCTATTTACCATGCTAAGATTGACTGTAGAGCTAAAGAAGTTTCTTTTCAGAAAGACTTTCAGTTTGTGTACAAGAATGAACCCTTACTGTTGATAACATATCAAGAGGCCGAGAAACTTATAAAAGATGGAAATGAATGTTACCTTGCACACATCGTTGAAAATAAAGGAACTATTCATATTAATGATGTGCCAGTGGTAAATGAGTATCCTGATGTTTTTACTAATGAGTTTCCTAGAATAATACCAGATCGGGAATTTGAGTTTACCGTTGACTTAGTTCCTGATGCTAAGCCAATTTCAAAACCCCCTTATCGAATGGCTCAAATTGAACTTTTAGAGTTGAAGGAGCAATTGCAAGATTTATGAGAGAATGGTTTTATTTGTCCTAGCACATCACCATGGGGTGCTCCTGTTTTATTTGTTAAAAAGAAAGATGGTTCAATGAGACTTTGCATTGATTATAGATCCTTGAATAACATCATTGTTAAGAAAAAATATTTTTTGCCTCATATCGATGATTTGTTTGATCAGCTCCAGGTAGCTCAGTATTTTTCAAAGATTGACTTGAGATCGGGGTACCATCAGCTGAAGGTAAAGGAAGTAGATGTTCCAAAGACCGTGTTCCGTACAAGATATGGCCATTATGAATTTGTAGTAATGCCTTTTGGGCTAACCAATGCACCTGCTGTATTCATGGAATTAATGAATAGAATTTTCCATGAGTTCTTGGATAAGTTTGTTGTGGTTTTCATTGATGATATTTTGGTGTTTTATAAAAGTAAAGAGGAGCATGAAAGACATTTAAGGGTTATCTTGTAAACCTTAAAAGAAAAGAAACTGTATGGAAAATTCAGCAAGTGCGAGTTTTGGTTGCAACAAATTTCTTTCCTTGGTCACATTGTTTCTAAAGATGGGATAACTGTTGATCCTGCAAAAACAAAAGTTGTGGAAGACTGGCCAAGACCCACAAATGTAACTGAGATTCATAGATTCCTTGGTTTGGCAGGCTATTACCGAAGGTTTGTTAGAAATTTTTCACGGTTATCTAGTCCAATGACTAAGATAACTCGGAAGGGTGTTAAGTTTATCTGGACAAAAGAATGTGATGATTGTTTTCAGGAATTGAAAAGAAGATTAGTGAAAGCTCCAGTTTTGGAACTACCTTCCAGGAATGGTGAGTTTGTTATCTACAGTGATGCTTCATTGAAAGGACTTGGTTTCTTCTTAATGCAGAATGATCAGGTAATTGCTTATGCTTCACAACAGCTGAAAACTCATGAGGTAAATTACCCTACACATGATTTGGAATTAGCTGTTGTTGTTTTCACTTTAAAAATTTGGAGACATCATTTGTATGGAGTAAAGTGTGAAATATATACTGATCACAAAAGTTTAAAGTATATATTCACTCAGAAAGAGTTAAGCATGAGACAGAGGAGATGGCTGGAATTAATCAAAGATTATTATTGTACAATTCATTACCATCCAGGAAAAGAAAATAAAGTGGATGATGCTTTGAGTCGAAAAAGTAATGTATCATTAACAATGTTGCGTTTGGAACGTGATCCTTTGGTTAAGGATTTGATGAACTTTGGCATAGAAGTTTTTGGCGCAGGATGTTCTTCTGTTTTGTTTCAGGTATCAGTGAAATCTTCTCTATCAGACAGAATCAACCAAGCACAGAAGTAAGACAGTGAGTTGCAGAAAAAGGTAGAGTTGGTTCAGAAAAGTAAGTTGCCTGAATTCAACATTGATAGTGATTGTGTTTTGAGATTTGGTAAGAGATTGTGTGTGCCTTGTGAATCACAGTTGAAGATAGAGTTGTTATGTGAAGCTTATAGTTCTCCATTTTCAGTTCATCGTGGCAGTACTAAGATGTACAGAGATCTGCGGGAGTATTACTGGTGGGATGGAATGAAAAGAGATATTGCGGATTTTACTGTGAAGTGTTTGACATGTCAACAAGTTAAAGCAGAGTGGCAGTTACCGAATGGGATGCTTCAGCCTTTACCAGTGCCAGAGTGGAAATGGGAAAATATATCCATGGACTTTGTTGTGGGATTACCGAAGACATCTCGAGGTAATAATGCAATCTGGGTTATTGTTGATTGCTTGATAAAATCTGCTCATTTCCTTTCTATACGAGATACTTTTTCCCTAGATCAACTATCCCGTTTGTATCTTAAAGAGATAGTTAGGTTACATGGAGTTCCCCTCTCCATTGTATCTGATCGTGATCCCAGGTTCACTTCTAACTTTTGGAAAGGACTTCAGAAGTCGTTGGGTACTGAATTAAATTTTAGTACAGCTTTTCATCCTCAATCAGATGGGCAGTCAGAATGAACAATTCAGACCTTGGAGGATATGCTACGAGCTTGTTCGATGGATTATCAGGAAAGTTGGGACCAAAATCTTTCTTTGGTTGAGTTTTCATATAATAACAGTTTTCATTTCAGTATACAGATGGCACCATTTCAGGCATTATATGGGAAGCGGTGTCGAACTCCAGATTTATGGGATGAAGTGGGTGAAAGGAAGCTGATGGGACCAGAATTGGTAGAAGAGATGGCAGAAAAAGTTCAGCTGATACAGAAACACATGAGAATAGCTCAGAGCAGGCAGAAGAGTTATGCGGACAACAGGAGGAAGGATCTCTCTTTTGAGGTAGGTGATCATGTTTTTCTCAAAGTATCACCATGGAAAAGTGTGATGCGATTTGGTAAGAAAGGAAAGTTGAGTCCAAGGTTCATTGAACCATATGAAATTCTGGAGAGAGTTGGATCAGTTGCTTACCGAGTGGCTTTACCCCCAAGTTTATCTCAGGTACACAATGTTTTTCATGTTTCGATGTTGAGAAAGTATATGCCAGATCCATCTCATGTTTTGAGTCCAGAGGTATTTCAGCTGGAAGAGAACCTATCATATGTGGAAAAACCAATCCAGATTCATGACCACAGGGAGCAAGTGTTACGGAATAAGGTGATTCATCAGGTAAAGGTTTTGTGGAAAAACCAATGATTGAAGAGGCAACATGGGAATCTGAAAATACAATGAGGGATAAGTACCCCCATTTATTTGATAAGTAAATAAATTGCGGGGACAAAATTTTCTAAAGGGGGGAAGGATGTAACATCCCAAGTAAGTAATGAATAATATATATTTTTATCTATGTCTATTATTGATTAAGATAGTGTTTTAGAGGCTTAAAATGAAAATAAATACAATCTTATGCATGGAATACAGTAATATTCTTAAAAGATTGTTTTACTGCCTTTTGTTGGAAAACCCTTTTTAAATCTATCTTTTGACAATTTTATAAGCTATGTTTGTCAAAATAAACTTATTATTTATGATTGGGACATCGAAATTTACATTGTGTGAATTTTTGGTATTTTTCCGATAAAGTTCATTTTTTAATGAATAGTGAAAAATGTTGTATTTTAATTCAAAACCTATTTTTAATATAATTTATTTATATGATTAGATTATCTTTTGAATTGTTTTTGAAGTGAAATTAGAATATATTTTTACCATTTTATCCAATGGTTGTCATTGGAATCAATTTCACTTTGAAATTGGACTTAAACTATTGTCAATCTTTTGATACTTATTGTTTCATAAAAAACACGCTATTTGTCATGACATCGGGAATTAGTTATTAAATTAACTAATGCAACTTACATGTTTTGAATTTTTTAAAATAGACATCATTTTTGAATTTGGAATATCAAATATACATTAGAGTGAAGTTCTGGTATCTTTCGGAAAAACTTCAATTTTTGATGAATAGTGAAACCACTAAGTGGTAGTTAAAGAAATTGATTTTTTATTTAAATGAAACTTTTCCACTTCTGTGATTTGATTTTCAAAAATCTGACAAACATGGTTGTCATTAAGAAGTAAAATGTGGTTCAATGAGATTAAAATAATTTTTTGGTGAATAGTAACTTTTAAGTTCTTAATCACTATTAGTGGTAATTAGTGTAGTTTAAGGTAAAAATAATGTTTTAATAATATGAGATGAGCTTGACACATGTCCTACGCTCATTGGATGTGTCATGGCCGACCAAGACAATCCATGGGTCAACTTGGGGACCCCATGGAGCCACTTTGGTTGGGAAATGACATAAATAACTTTTTATTTAATGTTAAAGTAAAAATGACACAAACATGAGATGTTTTAATAAAAAAAAATTTACATGGGGTTATACAAGTAATATTTTTGATTATAAATAGTCATTGGAAAGATAAAAAGATTTAGTACATCATAGTATTTTTTTTATAATTTTGAGACTTTAAATAAATTTAATTATTTATGACATCATGTTGATGCAGCGATTACCTCATTAATAAAGAATTTAAATAAAATGAAATGATAATGTAATATCTATAAACTAAACATGTCAAAAACCTATTTTATGGGTGTATTTCGAACCCTTATCACCTTACCCTTTAATTATATCAATGTGCGACCTTTTGAATCCGAAACGCATTTTAAAATAAAGTAACATTTCATTACTTTCCAAGAGTGCCCCTCCTCTCCTCTTATAAAAGGCCCCCACCTCTACCTCTTTACCCACACTCCCAAAGCCTTTGGCTCGGCCAAACCCAGCCCATTTTGTCTCTCCACATCCCTCTCTTACTCCTTGAAGCCTCACTTTGGGTAGAAGCCTTCCCAAGGAAGCCTTTGAGGTCAAACCAAAGGGAGTTACCCGATTTTAAGGTAATGTCTTCACTTGAGTCCTTTTGTTTTATTTTGCTTCTCCAACCCCCTAAACTATTTTTATTCATTTATTTTGTAAAAAATACAGTATCTTCAATATACTAGGATGTTTTTATAAGAAGGATTCGAGCTACACTTACACACACCTACATCATAATGGTTAAAGGACATACTGTTTCCATGGATGGTGAATTTATGCCTCCCGAAACGATGATTGTTCAACATTATTTTAACACCTTAAAAGGTGTCCATTAAGATGTCACTATATTTATATATGATATAAAATATGTTTATGTTTTCCGTAAGCTTCTTTATTTTTCATTTTTGGCATACCTTTATGGTTTCCATTATGGGTAAATGCGATATCTTCATTTAAGGAATTGCGGACTACCGCCCCCTCAAAGTGATTTGATTCGTTAAATACCATATGTGGGATGTATAAAGGATGGAACTATGATATTATATATGATATTATACTGTAATTATAATATAGCTTTATATAATTATTATTCCATTCTATAAAATACGAAATAGAAATGAAAGTAGCGTTCATGCGTACGTACGGCTTACCGTCTCCATGAACGGTGCATTCCATTTCTTACCTCTAAATGATTATGTAATATTATAAATGCATGCATGTACTGGATATATATGACATATATATCATGAATACCATTATGGATATAATGGATACATGAACAACTTGTAATTATAAAGGGCTTATTTTTTACTCAAGTACCAATGATCGTTAAAACGACCGTTATTAACTTAAATAATTACATAGTGTTCATGACATGGAAATAAGTGATATAAAAGGAATAATGACCTTGAAAAAGGTTCTTAAACAAGTATAAATTAACTCATGTTTATTATTCAGGAGATTAAAGAACGACCGAGTCAATTCGGACCCGAGGTATGGGACTTCGTCTCAATCTCCTTTCATTGAGGCATATTTTGTTTTATACACAACCTTCTTTTATACGGTGTATAAACCCCTTTTAATTTTACGTTTATTCAAAAGTAATCTTTTTTATACAAAGCGTTTACTAAATGAAAAATGGGAATGTTTTTGTCGTACGTATGCGGCGACAACGACTTCTCTACTGCCATGACCATTATTTGAGTTTCGGCTTCCCCTACAAGCCATACCTTTTTTTAAAGAAAAATAAATACCATGTTTTACTTTTCATTTATTTTGGTATTGAAAATTGTTTTCATAATTTTTTTATATCAATTTGTTGTATTGATATCTTGTGATTGATAGGTGGAAATGTTATGTTTCCTTTATGCATGTTTTATGTGAAACAATTATGTTGAGGTTCTTGGGAATTATTATGAAGACAGGTGGTTCCGTGATAAACTAAGGTCGGGTGAGCTCGATATAGCTCTCCAATGCATTGGGTAACGTGAAGGAGTGAAACGTTAAGGTTTCTCTGAAGAGATTTAGAGAATATACTATGATGGGTATTCCAAACGTAACCAAGAGGGTTACTCCCTACGTAAGAATGTTATGAATGCCTCAAGTTACCTTTATGTCTTATGATTTCTATGATTTATTCATGATTTGATGAGGTATGTTAAAGTGCTTATGTTTTATGGGTAAAGTATGATTTCATTCCTATGTATATATGTACCCATGTTTCCTTTCCATATTTTTATATCCCTTACTGAACTTTTTTATGCTCATCCCAAGTTTTTTTTGAAATGTTTTTCACAGGTCAAGGGAAAGGTACATGATATGATGATAGTGTCAAGGAAGTGTCAAGAAAGAATCCATGTTTTATTTTAAATATGTTTCCATTGATGGGAAAGAAGAATACTATCTTTATGTAACCACTTTGTTTATATGTGGAATGTAATGCAAGTTTTATGATCTAATTCTCTAAAACTCTAAACCCGAAAAGATCCTCAATGTGTAATTTTGTAATAACTCAAGATTAAGTAAGGTTTAAGGTTGGGGCCTTATAATACTATACTAATACTTATCCTTAAATTTTATCGTAGGGTTGAATTCCCTATTCCATTTTTTCCTAAATCTATTCAATTGGTTTTCTAATAAACTTACTTTGATACTATCTATAAAGATACTTCCCATAGTAAACTGGAGCCAATGTCTACTTTATTACATTTACACTAGATAAAGTGATTTTATCCTAAAGTAATTAATAGGTTATTAGTCTTGGTAAGCTTGATACATACTGGAATCTCAAATGACATTTTAATACATAAAATACAATATAATATTTTATTTGATAACATCATTATTCCCTCTAGAATCTTCTTACATATCTGTCATAGTAAAACTCTTGGGATCTTGTAGTAAAGGGAAACATAAGACACTGGTGAGCTCAAATTCTCAGTATGTGTTTCATACAATGGAAGATGTCTTGATTAAATAATTCATAATCAATATGGAAAGGTAAATAATTGAAAAAAATTCCCTTTAATCAATAACTTGACCCTGAATAATAATATGGTAGGAATACATGAAAATAATAACAATTAAATAATCACATGATCTAGAAAATTATCCATAGATATCATAACTATTTAGAGAATCACATAGAAATCAATAATTGATTTCATAATGATGGAATTCATAATGTTGGACATTTAAACTTTCTTTTAAGGCCTTATTCCAAGAAATCATAATCATACCATCAAGGCCTCCTACCAAGACATCATAAATAAATGGGAAAGGTATGAACCTAATAACAAAACTAGTTTGTCTCATGATACCTACCGATGCATCTAGGGGCTATATCGGGCCCTTCCCATCACTTAATAAGTCTAATGAATTCATCATATGAAAGGGGTGAATAATAATTCATAACATCACCAACACTTACATATTGGAAAAATATCATAGAAAATAATATTATTTTACCCAATAAATAAATACAAGAAACATGATCATAATCCATCCAGTTAAATAAGGTGGATGGTAACATTATATTATATCTCTAGTAAATCATAATTTTCATTTATATTCATATAATTGAAAATAGTTTTAAAAAATATCTGAAACAATTCTTGAGGAAATTGCCCATTTCATTTTGAAATTAGTTATTTTAAATATTGAAATTTACAAAATACTAGGAAAAACTTTTCATTGGAAATAACCATGAAAACTTTTAAAGGAATGTTATAATAAAATATCAGTTATGAGAACTAGAAAATCCACTCGTATGGTGTACATTAAAATAATTATTATGTTCACACTAGTGGTAAAAAACACCTCATTTAGAAAATGAAAAGAAAATAAATTTTAAATTTTATATGTAAATTCAATCATGGGAAAAAATATCAATAATCAATAATTTTATAACATTGAAAACATTATTGAAAACAATTTACAGAAAATATTTAAATGGAAGAAAAATATTCCCAAACGAATTGAAAAACAACATCAATTTTACTTTAAAAAAATATTTCAGTCTTTTTGAGTGCCAAAGAAGTTGAAAATGGAACTAATACTTGAGAAACACACAAATAACTATAGGAAAAAAAATTTATGGTGATTAAAATTTAAATATTTTATAAATTCCCCAATGGAAACTTAAATATAATCAATCCAGAATAATGATGAGATTGTGAAACAAACCATTTTGGTAACTTTAGAATCAAAACCCATTGAGTGAAATAATTTGAATTGTAACCTTAAAAACCATTAATTAATAATTATACATGATATAACATGTCAATGGGGTAGTATATAAACATCATAAACTAAAATAGGTTTATAACATCAAACATGTGTCAATAAAATAATATTGAGAAAAAGAACCCTTGCAAAGATTGTATCATCGGAGTGAGAATTAATCAATAAAGTTATTATGTGTAAAAACTGAAAATAAAAAAACAAATGGAAATAGAACATAATACATTAATAGTACATTTCATAGATAATCATTGTATAACATAGTCAATGAAATACACGTATAACCCAATGAATAAAAATTGAGTTAAGAAACACCTTACCTCACACTTCTACTTTATTGAATGTACTCAAAACTTATATATAATGGTTTTAATTTTTTTTTTTTTATTAAATAACCACATTCATATTAATAATATCATATATGATCCACTAACCCATTATTCAATAGTCTTTTAATATTATCATTGTTTCTGGTGTTAACTGATTTTTTTTTATGTGAATTTCGGTTCAATGGTTCCGGTACTTATTATTTGATCATGGATAAATAATATCTATAATTATAATCATGATATAAATATCATATATATATATAAATATATATAACTATACATTAATGGTATAAATATAAAAATTAATTACATTGTTCATGGAGACAGTAGGTCGTACGTACGCATGACCACTGTTTTCACTTCTCGACAGATGAAACAAAAGAAAGGTAAATAATAATTCAAATTTAAGGAATTATTATTCTATCATATATATCATATATATTCATTAAATCTATTATTATTACCATCCAAGTAAATCATAAATGAAAAATATATCACATCGCTTCGTAAAGGCGGTAGTCTACATGTACGCATGAGAGACGTTATTGTTTTCCAACAGATAGAAAGGAAATAATGTAAATAATATCTTATATTTATATAAACATAATTATTTCATAAATATAATATATAATAATTATGTATATCTTATAACCATATAAGTAATTTTTTTATAAAGATCAAATTACACCACTATGTGGAGGCCGTAAGCCGTATGTACTCACGAGTGATATTTTCAATTTCTATAGGATAGAAAAGTGGCATAAAATGGTTTTAATATAATCATAAAAATATAAAATTGTATTTATTAAATTGTATTTATTTTTTTATTATGGTAAAAATATATTTAGAATAAGTATAAGTATAAAAAAACTTGAAAGAATCGTTAAAGGCAATTACTTATTCTTCAGCAAACTTCTTTTAGTTCCCTTCTTAAGGACCCTTGTAATAGCCTTTTAAGAATACTAACACTATTAAATCATGTATATAGAATTTTATAAGATAATTGTGAAGGTTTTTGTCTTGATAAGTTTTTCAAAGTTGTTCAAAGAAGATAAGGGACGAGTATCCATTTATAATTGAGGAGAGTAGCACACTTATAATTTTTCAAAGTTTTAAAATAATATTAAGTCATCTTCATGGAAAAAATGGTTCCAAAATGACTAATATAAAAACATGAAAATGAAATTTTTTAAATAAAACCAACCAATTTGTTTTAATAAAGTGTTTTGATAATTTTAACCATTGTATTTTTGTTTAACCCCTTTGTCAATCATTTTTAACGTTAATCTCGGTAATAAAATTTTCAATCTTAATGGGTTATAATTTTACTTATACGATAAAAAATGGATCATAAATGGAAAAGGGATGAAATTTTAAAACAATTATAATCATAATTTTCCAATTTCCATATTTTTATGATTTCAAATAATTTCATGAAATATTATTTAGCATTAAATACCATTAATGTCATTTTATCACTATTTATTTAGTTTGACTTAAAAGATTAGAATATAGTAATGGATTTAGAATATAAACCTTTCACACATCCCAAATGTGTTATATTTTTCTTAAAATTCACTATACACTATTACTCATCCAAAAAATATTACTTTTATAGTTTTTAAAATCATTTACTTGATTTTTTTACTGCTTGCACAAGCACTATGTCGGCATTGCGTAAACATTTAAAGTATTTATTTATCACTAAAAATTAAAAATAAAATTTCAAGATTAAAAAAAATTATATTTCAAATCAAAATTTATAATCATATATAAGTTTTTTTATCCATTTTGCAAAATATTAAAAATATTAAAAGCAAGCGTGACATTTTTTACTTTATCCTTTACTTAAAATATTATATAGGTCATTTTCATGGAAAAGTGTCCCATAAACAATTAAATCTAGAGACTAAGGTGATAATGGTAAAAATAAATTTCTATAATAAGAATTAAGATGAAAAATGGTGGCCTTATCACTTAATTTCAACCTAAGTTAACCCGATTTACTCTTTTTCTATGTTGAATTTTTTATTTTTTTATTATTAATTATGAAACAAATAAGTTGTACTTATTAAAAAATGTTAATTATTATTATTATTCCAAATATAGAATAAATTTTTCAAAATTATATCTCTATAAATTTTAGAAATTTATCTTATAATAATCCTACAATGCTCGATGAATAACTATTTTATGAAACAGTGTATTTTTATATCTAAAACTATTTTTGTACCAAGATTATTTATAATGTTTATTACTATATAAATAATTATATTATTTTAAGTAAAAGATATTTATATTAATTTAAAATCAAATTCAAATAATTACGGGGCTTTTTCAATTAAAATATATTAGAATCTTTTAAAAATCGGTATTTTTCACTCTACACTAAAAAATCAATCTTTTTAAAAAACCTTAAAAAATTAACCATAAGATAATTTTGATATGATTATTTTAAAATTTCTATTATTTTTATCAAATAAAATTACATAAATTACCAAAAAATAATTATAATATTTTCTCAAAAAAAGTAATAGAAATCACTTATGAAGAAAACCTATTTTTTAAAGAATAAAATGGCATTACTAAAAATTCAGTGTTTATTTCCCAAGGACTAATAAATAAATTTGTATTGTTCAGAAACTTTATATTTACTTCATAATTTGTGTAATACTATTCGTACCCTACAATTTCGTTACTAGGTTATAACGGTAACATTTAAATAATAATATTTTGTGGTTTGTTTGAGCTCGGTGTTATGTACTCTATATGCTATCGAACGAAGTGCTCTTTTTAAAATCTCACAGTGTTGAAAAATAAATCATACTTAAAATTTTTTTATAATAATTAATATTTATATTTATAAAATAATATAACTATATAAAATTAGTTAGATATTTATATGAAATAATATTAACGACACTTGATGTTTTAAAAATTCATTTTTTAATAAAAACAATTTTTCTTTATATATTGTATTTTCATTTAAAAGATAAATTTATAAATTAATAAATTTTAATTTGAAAAATTAACTTCATTTTTATAATAATAATTTAAATATTATCTTATGATAATTTTTTTGATATTTTTAAAAAATAATTGATTTTTAAGTATATAATAAAAATTGAATTTTTACTAAAATTATAAATTTTATTACATTATGAATAAATGAGAAAGACCTAGAGGATTATTAAAAATTTTAATTTATTAAATATTTATTTAATGTGTAAAACCATTTATTTTAAAATATTATTTTGAACTTAGAAAACCTTTTTTCAACATTTTAGAACATAAGTAACATTTGATTCTAATTTTTAGTCTTTTCTTTTAATTAAACATTTTATTTGTAATATTCAGTTTTAGATTGAATTTGAATCCATATGAATCTTATTTGTTTTATAATAAACCAATTTATATCATTAAGGTCAATTAAATTGATAAATTAATACTACATATAAATTTTAGCTTAAAGAACACTTTTTCTAAATAGGGTTTTATGCGTTATGTGTCTTAATATTACAATTTTATTTTCCAAACATTAGAAATTTTATTTCTTAAAACTATTTTCATATTTTAGATAATTTTTTTATTTTTATTTATTAATTTTAGTTTCATTTTCTTGAATATAATTGTGATTACTTAGATTAAAGTTAGTGTCCATGATAATTGTAAAACTGTTATTTTCAAAGAATTATTTTATTAATATTGTTAAATTTTTTCCAATAAAATAAATTAATAAAATATATAAATTTACTTTAATATAATTTTTAAAACCATGTTTAAATATATTATTAGTAATTTAATTAATAATAAATAATAAATAATATTTAGAACACTTAATATTGAAAATAACATTATTCTACAAAACAGTTTTTTCTACATATAAAATGTTTTAATTGAAAATTTATTTTTATATGATTTAGAAATTTAATTAGATTAAATGGGGATTAATTATAGATTAATCACACCCAAATTTATTATTATGGGTTATTTTATTTTTTAAAACATAAGTTACTTGGGTACAAACTAGTTACCCCGGTAAAAATAAAAAATGGTAAAAGTAAAAATAGAAGGGTAAATAACATACAACATTTTTAAAACATGTATGTAAATATTTTTTGAGAATTTATAGACCCAATATCACCCAAAAATACATTATTTTTAACTTTTAGAGTTTTTTACCCTCTAATAGTGTAATAATTTCATTGAAATGTAAAAAGTATCCACAAAATGCCCTTTTCTTCACTTATAAAAGGGTATACTTCCACCCCTCAATTCTGAACCCATTCCTTTGATTTTTTTATTAAAATTTTAAATTATTTATCTTTATATAAATATATCTCAAATTAATAAACCTATAGTTAAAATAAGCTATCATATTCCCTTAATTTCCCAGGATACTTTCAAGAGAAAGTTCAAGGTACCAAAGTGAATATTGCTTGCTCCTTACATTTTCTTCATAATATTTATCTTCCAAAACTACCTTAAACAGAGTAATATAATGAAAAATATATCATTAATATATTTAATTGTTTTTATATTAATTTAAACCATTATTTATTCTTTTCCATCAACTTATAAGAAGAAAATAACACTAATCATGCGTTGTACAGATTGCCAACTCCACAAAGTAATTTTTTTCATTTCTTCATCTTGAATTTATTTATTTTTCCAAACCACTTAAAATATGATTCAATAAATTATAAACATATAACAACTTCATTATTATTATATTATAATGATATTATATAATTCCTTAACCATACCAACCCATCAAGATCTAGCTTGTTGATGTTTAAGGTTGGTTTAACCACATACTTGAACAAATCTATGAAAATAAATCATGGATGACTATGAGAAATTAAATAGTAATGATATTATGAGTTAATAATAAAATAATTATTTGTTTATGGTCATATAAATTTTATGTTAATTATTTACCTTATTATTAAGATTTTATCTTATATTTATAAAATTGTCGAAATAAGCCGACACCGATCAAATTTTAATGAAAAGATAAGTAGAAGCTATATAATAAATAAATAGAATATGATAATAAATGGTATATATTAAATTAAATATATACTAATAAGGTTTAAAAAAGGTATTTCCTAAAATTATATTGATTATTTTTGAATTTATACGCATGTGCATAACAAATCTGGACCAAGGTTGGGGTTTCTTGTCTAAAATTTAATTTACTGAGAAATAATAATTAATATATACCGTGTTTTATTTGGAATGGTGTATCTAATTCCCCTTTAATATATTGTATCATGATACTTTAAATATTTATTCTATTCAATGTTTCATTTGAAATCATATCCTTCATGAGGTTTTGATTCAAAAGTTCTAATTTTATAAGGGGTTTCATGGTCCTAATTCCAATTTCTTGAGACATACATCATGTTATGCACCAATTTTATTTTATATGATATATATATTGAATATTTGTTGTGTTATATAATGAATTATCTTTAATGGTTTTTTAATTTCATTTTAAATATCTTTCTTATTCAATGGATTTGATTTAGATGACACTTAATTAATACAATTTTTTTGTCTCAAATTTCCACCCCTTGAGACATATTTCCTAATATACACAATATTTTCCTTGGATTGGTGTATATACTCTCTAATGAATGTTTTTACCCTAATAATTTAATTCATGTGGTCTTATAATCTATATCATGTACTCTCTTTAAATGTATTTTGATTCCAAAGATACCAAAGTTTTAAGGGTTTTTGTTAACTCAACTCCCTCCATTGATTTACAATTCTCCCTCTTGAACTTATTTATTAAAGGATTGGTTTATTTCACATTAATTTATTATTTAATGGTAATTTATCTTATACCATATTTTAAAATGAACTTTTAATTAAAATATTTTACCTTGATGAAATTTCATTCCCTAAAAGTATATCATTATTGAGAATAATTCACATCCACTTTAATGACAGTTTCCATTCCTTGTCCACATTTTCGCTTCCCACCAATGTTATAATTTATAATTGGAAACCTAGTAATGTTTTATCTCATGTGATCACTATATTTTCCTTTCAATATTTTAAAAATGATGTTTTTTACTCTTTTTTTATGTGGGTTTTTAATGAATATATTTCAAAATACTTAATTTTTTCCATCACATAAAATGTTTTGTCTTCTAATCCACATTTTTTAATAACCATCATGTATTTTCAAGGATATATTATTGATGTTTATTTTCCAAAGGTATATGTTTTTCAAAATATTCAATTACCCACTTTAGAAATAACTTTTTAAAGTTACCAGTAACTTTGTTTTTTTACGAATGTCTTCTAAAATATATTTTTATTGTTTTTTCATGTGAACACATATTTCCACCGACATTGTTATTTTATGTAAAAAATTCTCTCTAAATTATCATATATTTAAAAATGAATTATTTTCTTCTATATTTATAGAATATTTATTTTAAAATCATTTCAAAATATCAAGTATATTTATTTTTTCCAAAGTGTTTTTTTCTACTACTCCTAAAAGGAATTTTTCATCTTATCCATTATTCAATAACATATCGTATAATTTATCAAGGTCATTTTTCAAAAACTTTCATCCATATTTTTTTATGTATAGATTATATAATACCTTTCACTTTTGGATGAATGATCCATCACCGCCTTTGTCTTACCTAATCATCTAATATGTAAAAGTATGTGTTATATTAAAATGTTTTTCTTCTATGAATACTCTATATTTCCTTCTTATGATTTAAATTTCTTCACCTAGATTTTATACATTGATTGATTGGATAAATTATTGATTTAACTATATACCCTTTATCTATATGGTGTAAATACCATTTTCTTTATTTTATTGATTGAATAAAATTTACTATGAAAAATTATTAGTATATATGTATTCCTAATTATTTTCTAGGGGAATATAATATTATGATTATAAATGTAATTATGAATTTTTTTCATATTTTATTATAATTTAAATGGATATGAAACCCATTTTATTTTCTTGATTTACTTATGATATGATGATGATTTATTTTTTATAGAATACATATGTATGAATGATGATGGGTAGGGTCCTATATCACTCCTTTATTCATTGGTTTATGTTTATATCTCATGAGATAGGTAGGTGTGGACATAATGAGTTTGTCCACACAGGCATGGTCATAAACAGTTTGTTCATATTTTTAGCCATGGATATAATTATTTTTTTCACATAATCATGGGAATAATGAGTTTTATCATACTGTTTTTCCTATTATTATGTTTGTTCCATAACTCTAAGTTGTTTTTCATGTTATTAAACCTTTCTAAGATTACTTTTTAGTCTATATTATGCTCCATGTTTGTTCCTATTTTCTAATATATTTTCTCACTTTTATGTTATCCCATGCCGTATTCCCTGATTTTTGATCTATTATTTATTGGTTATATCTTTATTATGTATCCTAATTAAAAAATATGCTCATATTACACTCACTTATGTTATTTTATTGTTGTTGATTATATTTACCATTAATGAGAATATGAACACACCCCTTTATTTAGGTTCCATTTCCTTAGGTTATAAAGAATAGTGCTACATAAGATGTGTCTTGAAGAGTCTCTCATGTATAGATTTTTTTAGAAATGTGAAAGAGTTATTATGGGATAAGAATTTAATCATATAGTGGAAAAAATTACTATTAGTTAAAAAATTCATGGGATTTATTGGTAAATAATTTTTATTGATTTTCTAAAACTATAAACCTAAAATATCAATGGAATGAATTGTTATAAAATATTTTCTTTAAGTCATGTAATTGAGATAGATATAAAGGGAATCCCAATTAGTATAATATCAGGGTTTAGATAACTTTGGAGATTAAAATTATTTTAGTTGAGGATAATTTAAGAGTTATAAATTTAATTAAATGTTAATAAGTTGAGGTTAATAATATTTTCAAAGGTATAAAAAACATTAGGTCAGTTGACGTAATTTTGAATATTTTAGGGATTAAGATAATAGAACTTAATAAATTCTAAGGGATAAGACTATGCGAATTTTTGAGTATGTTGTTTTATAGGTAATGAAATCCTTATCTGGAAACTAGAAAGTGGATGAGGCTATGTCACATATGATCCTAAGGGTAATCACCACAAAAGGATGGTTGAGAATTGACTCGATCTTCATTCTTGTTCATGATGAGTGGGCCTAAGACTACACACCTCAATAGACATTCCCAAGTGATTTTATTTGGTTAATTTAGATTATCATTATAAATTATTATTAAGGATTTGAAAATATTTATGTCAAAAAACCTAACAGATAATGAATATGGATAACTTATATTAAAACGTATTACTTCACATGTTAAGGTATATATTAATTAATATGTGATTTTATAGATAATGGGTAATTTGATCATTGAGAGCATAGATTTCAATGATTTTTAGGAAGGTTCATGATAATTTTGGGATATTTATTTTTGGCATTACGCTAAGAAATACAAGAGAACCTAACATAAAGAAAAGTATATTAAAATTAACGTATCGAAGGATGAAATGAATGTGTCATTATAGAATAAATATTATAATTGTTTTTTCATATCCAAATGATCATTTACTCTGATTTTTCTGATACCCATTTTTGGTTTTAGTATTTGGTTAAAACAATATCATGAAAATGAAGTTGAGAAATATATGTATCTAGAGAAAAATAAGTCTTATATCTAAATAAAGGAGAATACTTAAATTGTTTATAATATTATTACATGATAGTTATGATAGAGAAGGTTTGTTTCTTATTCTTAAATAATATAGTGATGTTGATATTATAATTGAAATTAAATCTTGATAATTCTATCTATTCTCATTAGTGAGTGATATTTATTGATGATATTTGGGTATTTTATAAAATTTATGAGGAGTATATGAAACATATTAAGATTTATATTTAGTATTTTTTCTTTAAATATTTAGAAAAATATATTAAATGGTATCAATAACCTTAAAAAGTTATTATATGTAAAATTTGTATTTTTTGGGGATAACTATTAGAGAAATGATTATTGAGGTATGTAAAACTCTTAGGATTAATTTATTCTTGATGTTGAGGTAATAATGGGTTGATTTATTTTGATAAAAGTGAGTGAGATAATATAGATAGTATTATCTCATTTTTGTGATTATGGTATATATTGTCTAGTGGATGACATTATAAAGTTGTGGTTAAAGAGAAGAGTAAATTTTTAGAGGAATATATTATTTTAAATGATTTAATACCTTGGAGATTTAAATATTTTTGGTAAAGGTATGTTATAGATAATATATGATTATGGTATATACATATTAGGTTATATGATTTTATGAATATTTAATATTTTTTGAGGAAAGATTAGTAACGTGATATAGCCTAAGAGAGTAAGGTAGATTTCATATAAGAGGTTATATCCTAAATGATGAATATGTTATGAATAAACTCACCTAATTTCACCAGTGAGTAATAAATAAAAATTATAGATCATAATTTATTTAAGGCGGTATAATTTAATGACATGATGTTTTGGACTCTTTAATTTAAAACTATCTTTAGTTTCTTGCGTCACACATAACACCGAACCAAAAAAAACAACCTATTAAAATGAACTACAATATATTAAAATTACATGAAGAATATAATAATTAGTACACAAAAAGATAATAATTAATTAAAATAATTATATATCATTATTTTTATTTGATTAATATTTTAAAAAATTATGACTTTCAGAGAACCATTAAAAAAGTATTATTTTTACATTAAAAAATTAAATTGATTATAGTTAAAAGTTTATTATAATAAGTAAAATTTAGATTTATAAACTAATGTATCAATATTAAATTATATAGAAATTTATATAAAATATTATTAATGACACTTGAACTTTAAAAATGTAATTTTTTAAATAAAAGTAGTTTTTTTAATATTGTATTTTCATTTAAAATCCAAATTTATAAATTTTGGATTTAAAATTTCAAAAAAAAATTAATTTTATGAATTAAATTGTTAATATTATCTTTGGATATTTTTTTTCTAAAATAATTAAAATTTATGTAAAAAGTGAAAAATATAGTTTTTACCAAAATTTTAAATTTTAGGACTTTATCAATATACGGGAAAGGATTATAAGTTTATAATTTTTTTTAATTTAATAATGTTTTATTTAAGTAATTAAAATTTATATATTAGAATATCATTTCGAATATATAAATCATTTTTTCATTGTTTTAGATCATAAGTAACGATTCATTCTAATTTTTACCCTTTTCTTTTAATTAAACATTTTAGTGATAATATCTAGTTTTTTCCTGAATTGGAAGACAAATAAATATCATATGTTTTATAATAAAAAAATTTATATCATTAAACATTGATAAATTTATACTACTTATATATTTTAATCTTAAAAATGAACTTTTCCTAAGCATTATATGTGATAATATAAAGTTAACTTTTATAATGTTTAGAAAATTTATTTTATAAAATTATTTTAATATGTTAAATAAAAATTTTCATATTATATTATAAGTTAAATTTCATTATTTGGAATAAAATTATGATTTTTAAGATTAATGTTAATGATAATGATAATAGAAATATTGTTAGTTTCAAATAATTGTTTTATTAATATTTTATAATTTTTATCTAAACAATTAAATTAATCACTTCTAGAAAATAAATTTAATATATTTTTTGAACCAAAATATTAATATATTATCAATCATTAAATTTGTAATCAATACTAAATAATATTAAGAGCACCTAATAGTGAAAACAACATTTTTCAATATATAAAATGGTTTAATTAATATTTAATTTCATATCACTTCAAAATTTAAATAGATTAAATGAATATTAAATTTATTGTCATCACATCCAAATTTGGTAAGATTATTTTTTTTTATACTTTTATTAAAACATAATTTACTTGGGTAAAAACTAGTTAGCCCACTAAAAACGTGAAAAATTAAAAGTTACAATATAAGGGTAAATGACTTCCTAAATGTTTAAAAAATGTGTGGAAATAATTGTTTAAGGATTTATCAACCAAAAATCACCCAAAAATCCATTATTTATAACTTTTTGAGTCTTTTACACTTGAATAGTGTAATTATTTCGTTTAAATATAAAGGGTATTCACAAATGTTCCCTTTTCTTTACTTATAAAATGGGGCATTTATACTCATTCATTACACACTTATTAATTTGAATTTATTCAAAAAAAAATATTCCATTTTTCTACCTTTTGGAAACCTCTCACAATTTAATTAACATATATTCACCATAAGTTATCCCAATCCCTTCATTTTTTAGGAAACATTCAATAGAAAGTTCAAGGTACCAAAGTGAGTATTAATTTATAATTACCATTTCTTATTAATATTTATCTTACAAAACTAACATAACCATATTAATATAATGAAATTAGTATCATTAGTATAATTAATTGTTATTATATTATTGTAACAAACATTATTTATTATTTTTTATCCAGTAAAAAAAATAAAAGATCGTTAACCATGCGTTGTGTAGATTATCACCTCCACGAAGTAACATTTTTTATTTTTCATCGTTATTTAATTTGTTTTTACAAAAATCTTAAAATATTAATTTAAAACACAAAAAGATAAAATAATACCATTATTATTCTTTTATAATTATATTATACACTTCCTTAACTATAATCACCCATTGAGATATAACATGTTCCTATTTGAGGTTGGTTTAATAACTTACTTGAACAATGCTACAAATTTCTATCACGGATGACTATGGGAACATAAATACTAATGTTTTTGTTATATTATAATCATAAAATAATTATTGGTTTATGGTTTTTGAAATATTAGGATAATTATTTATTTTATTATTAAAATATAATATCCAATCACTAAAATTACCGAAATAAGCTGATATAGATTCAATTTTCACATAAACATAAGTAAACACTATATAATTAATAAACAGAATATGATAATAAATGGTATATAATAAATTAAATATATATATGAATATGATTCCTATAAATATATCAAATAAACTAAATTTTATTATTCAGAAATTTAAGGGCATGCACAAAAAAATTATAAACAACATAAGGGTTTATTTGGAATGGTATATCTAATTCCAATTTAATATTTTTTACCATTATTCTTTAAATATTCAAGATATTTAGTTTTTTTATTTGAAATCACATCCTTTAATGGGTTTCGATTCAAAATTTAAAATTTCTCAAGGGCTTTCTTAATATCAATTCATATTCCTTGAGACATGCTTCTAATAATACACCAATTTACTTTTATATGGTGTATATATTGGGTATTTTTATATTACATCATGAATTATATTTCATAGTAATTTAAGTTCAGTTTCAAGATATTTCTCCTTCAATGGTTTTTATTTTGATGATACTCAATCTGTAAGGGGTTTTTGTCTCGAATTTTCATCCATTGAGATATATTTCCTAATATACATCTTGTTTTTTTTAAAATATTGTATCTGCTTAATAATTAATGAATTTTACCATATTAATTTAGTTTATGTGGTTTAAATATCCATATAATTTTGTCTAATTAAATGGATTTTTATTCAAAATATACCAATGTTTTAAGGGTTTTTGTTAGTTCAACTCCCTCCATTGAGTTACAATTTTTCCTTTTGAAATTATATATTCCAAGATTTAATTCTTCCACCATAAGAGTTTATTTAATGGTACTTTCTCATGTAATCTATTAGAAAATAAAATTTTAATTTATATATTTTCCCATGATAAAATTTGATTCACTAAAATTATATCATTGTTGAGAATAATCCACATCCTCTTTATTGATGGTTTCCTCTCCTTGTCCATTTTACTTTCCTACCAATATTCACCATTATATTATAATTGTAAACTTAGGTATGTGTTATATCATTTAGAATATATATTTTAATTCTCAATTTTTAAAAATGATGTTTTTAATCATTTTATGATGACGAGTTTCAATAAAGACATTTAAAAATATTTAAAAAGGTTTTCCATACTTTCAAATGACTTATCTTCCATGCCACATTTCTTTTGATAGACATTATGTATTTTTAATAATTTACTATAAAAGTTTATTTTTCAAAACTAAACATTTTTCTAAGTTTTTAGTTCACCTTTTTGACAATAACTTTTGAAAGTGACCCGTAACTTTATCTTTTTAAAAATTTCTTCTAAAATCTCTTATTATTATTTTTTATGTGAAAAAATGTTTCCACCACCTTAATAATTTTATATGAAACTTTTTCTCTTTGTTTTCATGTGTTTTAAAATAAATCGTTTTCTCCAAGATTTATAAAATACTTCGTTTAAAGTGATTTAAAAAGATAAAAGTTATTTATTATTTTTAAAGTTATTTTTTTCTAAATATGTTAAATTGTATTTTTGATATAATTCATTTTTATTTCATATATATTTTACTTATTGAGATCATTATTCAAATGATACCATCTACCTTGTTTCTTGTGATGGATTATTTAATTTCTTTTTTTGGTGTAATGATTCATCACGGCCTTCATATTGTCTAATTATCTAATTTGTATAAATACGATCTAGATTCCAATGTTTTTCCTCTACGAACACCCTAAATTTTCTTTCTTTGATTGAAGTACATTCACTAAGATGTCATGCATCTATTGATTGGGGAAATTATTAAATTAACCATATACCATTTTTCTATATAGTGTAAATACCATATGATTTGTAATATTGGTTGAATGGTATTCACCTATAAAGTTACAAAATATCTTTGGATTCCATTTTACTTTCTAGGGGAATATCATGCTATAAATATTAATGGAGTTATGAAAGTTTTCCTTATGTTATTCCATTTTTAAAGGATATAAAACCCATTTTATTTCCTTGGGTTCTTTATAATATGATAGTGATTTACTTTTTTTGGTACACATATGTATGGATGATGATGGGTGGGTTCATATATATTCCTCTAATGTGTTGGTTTAAGTTCATATCTCATGAGATATTTAGGTGTGGAAATAATGAGTTTTTTCACACAGATGTGGGAATAATGATTTTTTCACATTTTCAGGTGTGGACATAATTAGTTTATTCACATAGGTATGGGAATAATAAGTTTTCTCACAAATTGTTTTCTGTACTTATGTTTTTTCCATATATACTTGCCTTTTTCATGTTATTACTCTTTTATAAGATGTATTTATTTTTAATATGTGTTTTACTCCATGTTTATCCCTCTTTTCTAAGATATTATGCACTTTTATGATATCCCCTGACTTATGCTATGTTTTGTGATCTATGATTTAGTGGGTATAAATTTATTATTTAACATGATTATACCTATATGTTTATATTATGATCACTTATGATATTTTATTATTATCAATTATTTTTACCCTTTCTAATCATTAGAGACCACCCCTTTATTTTAATTCTATTTTTATAGGTTATGAAGAAAATTTATACATATTATGTGTCAAGAAGAGTATATTTTTTAGAGATTTTTTGGGAAATATTGAAGAATTTTTATGGATTAAGGAGAAGATTATATAGAAGAAAAAATGACCATTAGTTAAAAATACATGGGTTTTTCTGTTAATGTTTTATCCTAATTATCTAAAACTCTAAACCTAAAAGATTATGGGAATTATTTATTATGAAATATTTGATTTAATAAATATAATTAAGGTGGTTATGTCCTAGTCATCATTATTCATTAGTGTCCAGACCAAACAATCACTGGTGCCTCAAGCACCCCTCTCCATATTCCAGAGGCTTCCGACTAGCAGCAGTGGTCTAGAGTGTTATCATAGGGAGATTATACCCCAATATTAGAGTGTAAAATATTTGGAAATAAACAAATATCATCCAATAATAATAAACATCCATCGGATCATGAACAAAAAACAAAAAATACTAATTAATAATAATAATAATATGAATGTGGAAGGAAATAGTTATAAAAACTCACAGTCATTCCAATACACAAAAAATGATCACCCACCAGGAAGATGACACATACAAGATAAATAAAGAATAAAATACACTGACTTTATACTTCCATCCCCAAGACTCGCCTCATATAGTCTTTGAATATCATCCTATCTATCCCAATCAATCAATCCCAGACCACTTTCCAAATTGAACTTGCAATCAATGAAGTCTAATTGGGTACCTAATTGCCATGGTCACACAAACAAAGTTTGAGCACACCTCATTTGGTCACCACCAACATGGTATCATATATAATTAGTAAAGGTAGGGTTTACACATGTGATATACTAAAATAAATAATTATATAATATTTTAATCATAAATAAATAAACATTTTTTATCATTGGTTTCTAATGTGAAACCCAAAATCGACCAAAACCTCCTTTGGCCAATGTTAGGGTGTATCTGAGCACGTCACGTAACCCCTCCAACCAATCTTAGGCCAGTGAAAAATTTCTAGAAGTGATTCCTAGAAAATTCAATAACATCATGTTCAATAGATGATTCCTATGAGGATGTACTAGGAAATATAAATCATGTCTAGAGGCCACCGTGGAGCGTCACATCCCTTATCTTCAATTCTAAGGAACAAGTCTAAGCAAATCTAAACCATATGAATTCTAAATACCATGATCGGTTCCAAGGTATTCCAAACCAATATGAGAGGCCCACTAGGAGGTTTACATATCCAATTCCTAATTCCAAAGAATAAGTCCAAGGAAATCTAAATTGTATCTCATCCAAATCCAAGGAGAATTTCTAAGGTATTCTAAACCAATAGTCAATCTAAATCCAAGGAGCATGTCAAAGGCATTCCAAACTGATATCATGCATAATGTTCAGATCCAAGGATAACATCCAAGGCATCCCATATATATAAATATGTCTCAATGGGTAGTGTTTCCCACTCGAATCATCTCATACATATCACTACAACCATCTTGGTCTTACATCATCGATCTATGGTCTAATGTGACACCCATGATCATCACTATATATTTCCAATAAACACACTTTTTCATGTTAACATATCAGTGGGGCACTCAAAAGGTTCCCCTAGGTATCATCATAACACATGTACTCAACTTGGGCTACCCAACCTCAATCTCATCTCTCATATCCACACCCATAATTAAAGGGCATAGTGTCCCTTAATATCATCAAGATATCATCAAGGCCACATTATCCTCCCTATTAAATCCATATCATCACTACTCTATGGAGATGGAACAAATCCAATTTCATATCCCAATTCATCATTATGTTAGTTTTCATGCACCCGACCCATCCAAATATTACCCTAGGCACACCAACCCAGGTGTCCACATTTCAAGTGGGAGGAATACTTAATCCATGATCATTACACTTAGCCTAATTCTCTAAGCCATCATAAGGTTTTTAAATAGACAATACCCAGGACATTCATCTCAATTCATCACTCGCTTATACATGGAGGTCATTAAGGGCAGATATTACAAGGGACACTTATTTTCATTCAGTTAATTAATTTAGATTCAATTTACACCTCTCTATGTCCAAGTATTACATGGTATTAATTTATTTTTGAAGCCTCGACTATTAGAGGTTATGGTATCAAGATAGTGACTGAGGTCACTCATGTGACTTGGAACTTTTCCAATTTCAATCATGTGAATTAATTTTTAGATAAAAAATTTATTTAAATTAAACATGTGAACCACTCTCAATGGATAGACCACATATCACATACCAAGAATAAATAAACTAATGAAAATAATATAAGAGTATGCTCAAGATACCACCTACCTAAATTTGAAATTGTTCCCTTTTTAATCACCACTAGTTAGATCTACCCCATCTCATCCATTCCCAACTAGTTATCTTTCATCCACATGAAAACCTAACTCATTTCATAACACCCGATTTAATTAATTATAATAATTTTTTATTAATTAAACAATTTTACAATTGAATTTTAAATTTAATTCAATTTGGAATAAATTCATAAAAACTTACCAAGCCATAACAACTCACCAAAACCTCAAACAACGGGGTGTGGTCTACTCCCAACATGTACCCAAACCCAAGGCATGAAAAATACCCAACCTAATTACCCAATTCCATAGTCAATTTTATCCAAAATCACAAAAAAAATATTAAATAAATTTATACGTTAACGCACCTTCATCAAAACTATGTGCGATGGAATATAATCATCATTTCAGTACATAATCTTACTAATACATTCCAAATCACCATCATATTAGGATGATTCCACCCCTATTCAGTGGAATTTCCTCTCAAATCCCTAGTTTGGTTGCTTAAAAATTAGACAAGATAATGAAATAAGAACAAAATAGGACAAAGGAGGAGAGTGTCACCTTGAAATTCAATGAAATAACACTAAAACCCACTCTAAATCCATGGGGATTAGAAGTAGAAAGGGAGGTGGTGAACCTCCTAGTTTGTGTGTATGAAGGTAAGGAATAAGGGAATCTAAGAATTAAAATACTAAAGGGAAAATAGGAAAATTCCTACTTATTAATAAAAAATTGACATGCCACACAATTCTTCAAACTATGCACCAACCATGAAGATGACACTATACAAGAACACCCCTTTTACATGGTATGGATTCATAGTTTACCAAACCATGTTCCAACCATGTAGATAAAATCTTTAACTATAACTACACGACCCACACAATTTGCCTATAATTGTATGATGACCATGTGCCATGACCCTAAGCCAAACCCCCTCTTATGTTTTCTATTAAATATACACGGTGAACCCTTAATTGTGAACGAACCATATTGGACAATCCTATTCTATAAAAAATGAACTAAAATGTACATTAGACCAAGGGTGTTTCATGGTTTTCCCTAAATCATGCACAAAAAACAAATTTCACCTAAAACACTAAAATGTAACTCGAAGCTCTTGAGACTCACTTGATCTCCTGAAGAACCTCTTGGGACTCAAATCATAGGATGGTATAACTCTCAGATTCTCGATCCAAATCCCAATTCTCAAAAATAACATATCATCAAACCTAAAAATTTAAATTCCATTATAAATTCAAAACTTAAAAGGACATGGGGTTTTATAACCTCCCCACTATAGCACTTCTCATCCCCAAGATGCCTCAGTAGTATAAAAGCACAAGTACCAGACTCTACTAGTATCTAATTTATATATAACTTATTGTGCTATACTATGGAATTACAATCTATCTTCTTCCATGTAACTCTAAACACAATGCACACTATTCAATAAAAAACCTATCCACAACTTGTTGCCATCATCAAAACACTAAGACAACACTCACTTATGCATGTATATCCCAAGACACCAATGTGTCATCAATCCATAAACTCGCTATCAAAATCATGGTTCTCCCCACCATATATCTCTACTTTTGTGGGATGATTTTAAGTAATAATGGTCCCCACTATCAAAATCACATACCGAACATAGTTCTCAATGGTCCAGTGACACACTTAGAAAAGTTTTCATCTCACCACAATAATTACTACACAAAACAACCATCCATAATTACTATATCCTACCTTAATAAAACATGTTTGGATTCACCCACCAATATATTATTGCATTAAAACTTGACCATTATGCCTTAATCCTCGTAGGTATCATGATATTGTTCTACCATTCCACACCAATGTCTAAACCCAAATCTCAATGTAATTCCATGGTTGGATCACTAACCACTCGGAACAACCATCATGTTCTTAACATGATAATTTTCACACCTTTTATCTAAATCATGTTTGGATCATATCAAAAACACCCAGATCCTGATGCACCATATGAACTCCTTCTAATCACGCAACTCTATTAAAATAGGGTATTCTCTATGGAATCAGACATAATTGGATCCATCTATATATCGGTATCCTAGTTAAATTTTAATCATCTAATGACCAGACTCATTACACCCATTACCCTACCATCATGGGTATATACTTTAAAATCCCACTTTCATCCCACTACTTCATTTAATGGCTAGATGTGACTATCCCGCTTATACCCGAGTACTTGTATGATACATCAATCACCACCCATTCTGGATCATGGTAACGTTATCCCCATCACCCATAGAAACTCATACATAATGAGGGTTACACCCTACAACAACAAATTATTAACTCCACACTATATGGATTCTATTATACCATTCCCTAAGTGAAACATCAACAAGTACAATCATCACATATGTCTCACTCCTCCCAAGTAGATTTCATATCATTATAAGAAACACCTATCTAGGATTAATTTAAAATAAACTATTCCACTAAACTCTGATCCAATTATTATGTCACCACTCACCATAGTGGGGAGTTTCCCTTTTTTTATCAAACTTTGGCCCGCCAAGCCTATAATAAACTATCCAAAAAACACTAGATCTATGATCCATTTCTAGTGAAACTAACTTATAAAACCATTCATTCACACCTCATGCCACTGTAAGAGTGTCCCTCTATCACAGTGATCTATAATCCTTATTTCTAAAATACAACATACTCAAGTTGGAATGAACCCCAATTCCACCTTTCCATATCATCCAACTCAAACCACATCAAGTATTATCTCATAAATCCAAGTCTCATAAACCCAAATCACCAACCACACTCTATTAACATTTCATTATCATATAAAGAAAACACCCTTGGGTATCCTCTTCAAAGTCATAAATTTCATCTATGCCATGGTCTGTCATATGATCAACAAGTAATTTGGGAGTCATTCCAAAAACTAGAAGAATCTACTACCACTCTCACCACACCATCCCAAGTGCATCCAAAATCAATAGGTCAAGGCATCCTACTAATTCTTCCATCTAAAAATAGACTTGATACAGAAAGCACTAGCTCTCCAGGTGATTCCCTCATGAAAAACCAAGGCATCACCATGCATACACTATATGTTCATTAGCACCTTCCATGCACTGATCAAATAACCCAAAGAATCTAACCATGCTACCCATTTATAAGGGACTCACAAAACTATGTTAAACCCTATATTATTTTACCCTTGCATATCACAGATCATGTCATTTTTAACACCTAGACCACCAACCTTGAGCCACATATGAAGGAAATGGGATCTCTAACCCATACTATAAACTAAATCTCACATAAGTCACAACTCATAGGAAACATTTCTATTTCCACACCAAACACCAATAGCTAACTCATATGACAAAGAACCCAAATTAGAGTCTCATATATCACACACACATATCAATCACCACACACCAAGGCATTAGCCTACTAAGGTACTACTCCTAACCGGTCATCTGTATATGAGACCACTCCCTAAAGAATCATAATCTCATCTACAACATATATATACACATACCAGCATCACATTAAAAATTCTTAGATAACTTGGGGACTCATTATCATTGGGAATGCACATATAGGACTACCCCCCTCAAGAATCACAGTATCACGCTAATCTTTATCAGGTATTTACATATGAGATCCACTCCCAGAGCATCAAATTATCATCTACGTACACATATCCAATGGAATCTACTTAACATGATTTGTGTCAATTATACCATAATTTTATAGTTTGGTTAAGTATAATACCACCATTATTCTATATGGGAAACACTATATATGTTATATTTCAAAATTTAAATTACCATAACTATTTATTTCAAAAATAATATCATAACCACCAAAAAGGGGTATATAATGATGGAATCCAATTCCTATCCCAATATATTAAGGGTCACTAAACATCCCTTATAAGAGGTATTGAATAATCATCATCATAATTGAGCATCCCTCTATATTATCCACATGAATTGTCATCAATAGAAAATATACTATGGTTTTCCTAAGCAGAATTCCTCTAATAATTTATTTTGGAAATCACTATATTATTTTATGATGAAAAACAAATAAACAACTTTTCATTATTGATCTCAACCAAATGAAAACACTTGTATTCCATGTAAATCATATATGATGAATATGATGCATGTGCACAACCATTTACCATTGATCCAAGATTCAAAAATCACAAGATGAGAAATCTAAAACTCAAGTTCCACACGATGTGAAATCACCCAATCAAATTAGAAACCAAGAATAGTAATCCCATTCCCCTATTTATATGTAATTACTATAAAAAGGGGTTCGTGATGCACTAGTTTGATATCCATCACAACCATCAACACATTCCTATGTCACCGGTCTTTTATCTCCCTAAATAGTAAAAAAAATAAAAAAACACTAATTCTTTGTGTGATATAAATCACCTAAACTATATAATACCACTTTATAACATTTCTAGTCCCTGAACACTCATTAGTGTCCATAACATAGAGTCACTGTGACCTCAGGTTCACCCACCCATATGCTAGAGGATACCTACTAGTAGTTGTGGTATATGGTGTTACTTTGGAGATACTATACCCCTATATCAGAGTGAACTGTAATAGTCAATGACAAGATATCATTAGTTAATAAAAAAAGTCAATTAGAGTATGAATAATCAATAAAAAATCATTAATAATAATAATGAATTTATAAGTAAATAGTAATACAAAATCATATTCATACTAGTACATGAAAACTATTCACCCACCTTACTGATCACATATAAAAGATAAATAAAGAATAAAATACATTGGGGCTCTGCTTTCATCCCAAATACTCACCTCACATAGTCCTTAAATCCAAATAAATATATCCTTCTCAATCAATATTTATCCTCTATCCAACCTAAACTTCTGATTAGTGATGTATGATTGGGAACCCAAGTTCCATGGATACCAAAGAAAGGTGTGAGAACACCTCAATAGAGCACCAAAAATGTGATACCATATATTAAATGAAAATGAAATGTGTAAAAATGTGATATTATTAGATAATAAATTAAATAATCATATAAGAATAAAAAATTACCATTTTCAATCCTTATGTTTTTGCATGAAACCCAGGATTGACCTAAACCTGATTTTTCCAATTCCAAGGTGTATTTGATCATGCCATGTTACCATTACAACTAAAGTCAAAACCATGGGTGATTCCTGTGTTTGTGCCCTAGTAATTTCACTAACATCATGATCAAAAACCAATTCTTATGATAATGCCCTAATAATTCCAAATCATTCCCGAAGGCCACCTGGGAGGGTCACATTCCCAATCCCTATTTTCAAGGAATAAGTACAAGGTAATCCAAACCATATCATATCTATATATAAGGTGTGTGTCCAAGGTCCCTCTAGGAGGGTCATATCCCCTATCCCCATTTACAATAAATGGGTTCATGGTAATCCAAATCATACCATATCTGAATCCAAGGATTATTTACAAGGAATTCAAAACCAAATATAAATCCAAGGATCTTGTCAAATCCATTACAAAATGATATTAGAAAAAAAAGGTTGGATCCAATGAGAACACCTAAGGCATATTATAAATCATAATACATCTCTATGGGCAGTGTGTTCCACCTAAATCATCTCACAAATAACACCAAAACTATCTCAGGATTAAATTTTCAATTTGGGTTATAAGTGGAAACATGTTATCATTACTAACCATTTCCCATAAATACCCTTTCATGGGTTAGTATCTCAATAGGGAACCAACCATGGCCCCCTATGTCTCATCATAACAAAGGTACATTACTTGGGATCCCTAACCTCAATATCAAATATTGGTTAAACATCCATTACTTAAAGGGAATAATATCCCTCAACACCATCAAGACCTCATTGTATTCCCTGGTAAAGCCATACTAGAACCACTATATAGAGATGGAATAAATCCTATCTCATATCCCAAGTCATTACTAGGTCGGTCCATACACACCTAACCCATCCAAAAATTACACAAGGAACACCTACCCAGGTGATTACATCTCAAGGTGGATGAATATTCACCCCATTGTCATTCCACCTAACCCAAGGCTCCGAGGAATCACAAGGTTCTCACATGGACAAACCCCAAGCCATCCACCTCAATTTATGACTTACCTCTACTTGGAGGTCACTAAGGGGACCTATTACCAGAAACATCATCTCATTCACTTAATTAATTTAAATTCAATTGACACACTCATGATCTAAGTTTCAAAAAACATTCATTTATAATTGAGTCCTTGACGATTGGTGGTTGAGACAAAAATCTAGTACCCAAGGGCCCTTAGGGTACTTGACACTTTATCTATTTTAATCACTGGCATTATTTTTTAATTAAACATTTCAAATACCCTCAGTGGTGAGACTACATATTATATGACTAGAATAAATAAACCAATTAAAATGCTAAAATGGTATGCTCAAGTGACCACATACCTAAATTTGGAGTTATTCCGTTTTCAATCACTACCCGATAGCTCTTCCTCAGCTCATCCATGCACAACTATCCACCATATATCCACACAAATTATTAACACTCATCATAAAACCCAATTTAATTAATTATAATCATTTATGATTAATTAAACAATTTACAATTGAATTTCTAATATAATTCAATTTATAATAAATGCCTAAAAACTCACTAATTTATAACCTCTCATAAAAACCTTGAGCAATTGGATGTGCTCTACTCCTATCATGAACCTGAACAGAATCCACACAAAACATCCAACTCAATTACCCAATTCAATGATCAATTTTATCTAAAAATGACAAAAATATTAAATAAATTCATATTGTGACATAACATTCTTGAAATAGTGTATGATGAAGTGTAGTAATTGTTTTTGTACTCCCTCTTATTAAGAAATGATAAACCCTCGTCATATTGGGATGGTTTCACCAAGATCTAGTGGAATCATCTCTCAAATCCCTAATCATGTCAACCAATAATTATAAGAGATCTAGAAGGAAGAATAAAAGAGGAATAATGTGGAGAGTCACTCCTTGAAATGTTATGAAATTTCAACAAAACCCACCCTAAACCCTTGGGGATTATAAATAAGAAGGGTGGAGGAGACCCTCACAGTCCTTTTATTTAAAGGTAAGGAAGAAGGCAGGTTAAGAATTCAAATACTATAGCGGAAAATAGGTAAATTTTCATTTTAAAAAAATCACCAAGCTGTACAATTTGGCCACACATTTTACAAAACCATGCACCAATTTTGTGGATACCACTGTCCAAGAAAACCCATTTTCATGGTTTGACCACATGTTTTACAAAACCATTCCCCAACCATGTAGATCACCTTTACAACAAAAATTTCAGGTCCTGTGCAGGTTTTCTACAATAGTGTGGTGACCGCATGTTATGCCCCTACGTCTAACCACCTCATATTGTTTTCTATGAAATCATAATACATAACACTTAACCATATTCTAACTGTTCATTCCAATCATACTCTATAAAAAATAAACTAAAAATCGCCCCAGACTCAGTGTACCACATGGTTTACCCTAAACTATGCACACCAAACCATGCAACTAGTTAAGAATCCTTCCAAAAAAATCAAAAATTTAACTCGAATCTCCCTAGACTTTCTTGAGATATTGAGGCAACTCATAGTCCTCAAACCATATAAAAAATCACTTCAGGATACGCTAACTCCTGGTTTCTTGATCCAAATCATAGTTCTTAAAAAAACTATCATCAAATTCAAAAATTAAAATTATCTAAAAAATTAAAAAACCAAAAAAGAATGGGATTTTACCTAAAATAACTCTTCATTTAAAAATTGGGCCATACTGATAGCCCACACACCTTTATTTTTTAATGTGGTCACTTGGTCCTAGATCACTAGGTGCCACTGTTTTCCCCACAAGTACATGTTGTCCCTTCCCTAGGGCCCACAAATGTTCCCAATGAGATAATTAAACAAATGGATGTCCCTATATGACAACACATGTTCCTTCAGTATGTTTTTTTATTTCTCACACACACCTTGGAAAACTTCCCAAAAGGCTACCCATCCTAACTCTACTCTAGGGCAAGCTCACTTTACTATAGACTTATAATTAGGTGGACTTTCAAAAATAAAGGTGAACCATGTTGACATGGGTGTTAACATTTAGTCTTTTAACCCCTTAACTTTATAGGGTGTTACATTCTCTCCCAATTTAGAGCAGAATGTCCTCGTTGTGGACCGTACAATTTATCCTAGGTAGTTCCACTACTATTTTAGATGGGTATCACCTTTGATAACACTTTAACAACTTGGTCCCAGTAATAATACATGCACCCAAAATTTTCAATATGGATGTTGGGTCTTGGATTTCAAGGAACTACTAGTTTCCCCATAGACACATGTTTTCCCCTCCTCAGGCTCCACCCACATTCCCTAACGGATCAACAAACTAATGACTATCCTCACATGCCAAGACATGTTCTTTTAGTGTGCTTTTTCCTCAGTCACACAAACCCTGGGAAGCCTCTTATGAGGTCACCCATCCTAACACTTCTCCAGGATAAGCTCACTTAACCATGGAGATTTAATCAAGAAGTCTTCTAAAAATAAAAGTTTACCTAGTTGACTTGGGTAATAACATTTAGTATTTTTACTTTATAACTTTCTTGGATTGTTACACTTCATGATATTTTTGAAATAAAAAAAAATTACAAATGTGATGATAAATTACATCTTCATGATGTGTGTAAATATTCTAACACCAAGTAATCTACCCACAAATTTCTAATAAAATATACTTTCTCTTTTAAATATGTGTACAATTGAATGTCCTGGTAGAATTGTAAAAATATATATAAATAAATGATTAATAAATATTTTAACTAAAATTTTAATTATCACTGGGAATACCTCTTTGGCTATTCTAGTTTGTTGATATAATATAATATATTTCACAAATATAAAAATGTAATTATCATTACTGTTATCATTATTTTAATTTGGACACTAGGGAAACATTGATAAAAATAAGTATTTTTTATATATATGTTTTGATAATTAAATATTATTATATATACCCTAAGACATATACATTTGTAGAATTTGATTCTTGTGCTCAGAGACCATCCTCATACCATGATTTTTCTGATACAAAAACATCTCACAATCATAATATTTTTTTGTTAAAAATAGTATAAAATAGATGATTTAAAATTTGTTTTTAAAATGTTGAATTTGGTGTATTTGAAATAAAAAATTTCCATTATTGGTAAATTTGATGGATATATATGATTTGAATAAAAATGAATAATTTTTAGAGTTTCTAAATTGATTACAATGAACATATAATACTTCCTATTAAAAAAAGAATTAAGTAATAGGGAAAACAAGAATATATTTTATATCATTAAATTATATTGTTTCAACCTAGAATTGTAGGTATTAAGAAGTGTTTTTAATCAGTTATTTTATTCTCAAATGTGGTATCCATTCACTACACTTTTATTTAAATTTCCTTTTTTCCAATGAAACATTTTTATAAAAGTGATTTGTAGACAAATGAGTCTAATTTTTTGTTCACAGGGTTTTCTATTCACATATTAATGATATATACACCTCTCAAAAATGAACATTATTTCATAGTAATTAATAAATTAGATAAATTATTAGATAATAATACTATGACAATATACCTTATTAGTAAATGTAGTAGTTGAGTAGATTGGGTAAAGGTGCTATCAAAAGGTAATTTTAATTTATTGGTTGATACTTTAGATTATTTGGATTAAACCTTCTATTTCCCCTCAATTTTCTCTGTATATAATTATATTACATGATTCAGTTCTTTTTTAATAAATTATTAATGGTTTAGAATAAAAAATAAATTAAAAAGGATATAACTCGTTACCATGATGTATTTTTACAAGATCAAGTGGTCATTCTATAAAAGTTCAAATCCCAATTTCAACAATGTGAATATCTATATCATCAAGGGGAATAGGTAGATCAATGCTTGGATCATAATCTATTTGAATCACTACTTTCACATGATCTTTTGGAAGTTGTTTATTATATATAATATCACCTTGGATATTGTACATTGTTCCCCTCACAACAAGGTGATGGGTGGGTGTGTTTAGATATAAATCACATTCAATTCCACCATGTATAATTTTAATATAGTAAAGGTATCAGTATATATGTGATTCACATTTTCTAGAAATAGTTATGAAAAAATGGATTACCTTTGGTAAGGTAGTCCCTTTGGTGGAATGAAAAACCACAACGCTGATGGGAGGTGAGATCATTATATAGTGGTTTCTGCAATGTTGTTTCTTTTATCTAATAACTAACAATTCTAATTAAAATTTTCTTTTAGATCATTTATCTTTGAATTCATATCATAATTCTATTATCTATATCCCCCCTTTTCTTTGATTTCTCAAAATACACTTGAGGCGACACTCCAAAACTTGCACCTTTGGCCCGAACATATTTTTCTAGACGCTTCTTGATCACTGAAAGTAGTCAGTCAGTAGGTATAGCTGCTGATGATTCTTGTGTCTAAATTGAATAAAAAATTTAGTAAAATAATTATCTATTATTATTTAATACTGATATAAAGACAGAATTTTTTTATTATGTCATACTTACACAAGGTTTCCATACCATGTGTGTTTTTATCTTTTAGTTTTCCCTCTTTATTTACACGATCCTCCTTCCATGGAACATGACCTAGGATATAAGAGGCTTTGGATTTTGATTCATCAATCTGTACATATAAAAAGAACATAATTATGTTATTGTTTAATATCACATAAAAGTTTTACTATAGATTTAAAATACATACAATTTTTTTCTTGTGAAGAATACTCCATCCTCGATTTATGGTAAAGTTATATCAGTTTTTATGCACACTACTTATTTTCAACACCCAGTTACTATTTTATAAATTAACAATTCTTAACAAAAGTTATTAATATAGTTAATTTCATGTAAAATATTTCCAATTATAATGTAGTTGAAATGATGCATCCTCACAAAGCTGAACTTCTGACGAAGCATCAGTTTGGTATCAGAGTACCAGGTTCCAATGAGTAAGTTCCATCAAATTCGTCTTATTACTCCCCACCATGTCTCATAGGAGTGGATCTTATATTCCTACTACTCCATTGGAAATATCTGATACACAATTACAATCACAAATTAATCAAATCTTTGATCAACTTTCTCAACTATTGAGAGAACAATGAGGTGATTTCCCTCATCCACAGTGGAATCCCCACCCTCCATCTTCATATTATAGGTGCAATCCGGTACAATTTTGTAAATATTTTAAAAATGGTGATGATTCCAGTGATTTATAGGTGTATATGAGAAGAAGAATAGACAATGAAGATATTGAAATAGGGTTAAATATTGACATTCTAAATTTTTATGGGAGTATTAATCTAGATGATTTTATAGATCAGATGTTTGAAATTGAACGATTCTTTGAATTTAAGAATTGTTATGATGATAAGAAGTGAAAGGTATCCATTCTAAATTTTATATATTCTACATCTATTTAGTGGGAAAATATAAAGAAATAGTGGGAACATGATGGGAAAGAAAAAATACACACATGGCAGATGTTGAAAAATATTTTTAGTAGGTGATTTCTTCATGAGAATTATAAGAAAGAGCATTATTTCCCAATGCATAGCTTGTGAAAAGGAGATAAATCTGTTCAAGAGTATATTTAGAAGTTTGATCATTTATTCATGTGAAGTGATATTCCAAAGTATAAAGTGAAAAATATTTCAAGGTTTTTGGGTGTATTAAATGAAGAAATTGCACATTTGTTTGAGTTATAACCATTCTAATCACTTGATGATGTTTTCAAGATGGCTATCAATGTGGAAAACCAAAAGCAGACCTCAAAGGAACCAGATATCAAGAACTACAATAAGGGTAAAAAATTTCTAAATCAATTTCTTTTAATAAATACAGTGTTTGTGAGAAAGAATTTGGATGGATCAAGATTTTATATTAAGGGAAATAGAAGGATAAAAAATAACCAAAAGGAAATCTAACTCCTTTGAAAGTGGGAATCGAAATTGTTTCAAATGTCACGGTTATGTTCATTTTTATGCCAATTTCTCTAACAATTGAATTATTAATATAATTTATATTGGATAGATTGAAAAGGAAATCAAATAGGATGAATATAATGGGGAAGAATCTGAAAATGGGGATCATTTTGTAGAAGAAGATGATGTGGGCAACATGCTAATTCAATGAATAGTTTTTCAAGATCAAATATTCCCAAATTAATATCAAAGAGAAAAATTGTTTGAAACTCATTAAACCATTAATTAGTGGGTATTCATGGTTATTATTGATAGTGGGAGATGTAAAAATGTTTCTTCAACAAAAATAATGGAAGAATAGAATCTTCCAACTTAGAACCATCCTCAATCATACAAATTAAAATTGTTAAATAATGGAAGAACCCTAAAATTTAAAAAATAGGTTTTAATTTAATTTTCCATTTGTAATAACTATATTGATGAGGTATTGTGTGATTTTATTTATATATATGCTTGTTACTTGTTTTTCGGAAGGCCTTAGTAGTTTGATAGGGAAGTTAAATGTGATGGGAAGAAGAACAAATACTCTTTCTGATCTAGGGAAAATAATATCACACATTATCCTTTAAATCTATCCCAAACCATTCAAGAAAAATATGTTCCAGAAGTTCCCAAATATATCCTATTTATCAATAAATCTCAACTGGAGAAAGCAATAAATAATAAAAAAACCAACTTTTTCTTTATTGATGATGTGAAATCCATTCTATGAGGAGAAGAGTCATCACCATCCTTTAGCTCATTCCTTGATTAGGGAATATCATGGTGTTTTTCCTAATGATCTTCCAATAGGATTACTACCATTTAAAGTCATTGAACACAATATTGAATGTGTACCCGGTGCACAATTTTCTAATAAACCAACATATCATTGTAATCCTGTGGAATTAAAGAAATTACCCAAGTAAGTGTATGTATTTATGGATTGAGGCTTTATAAGGCCAAGAATGATCCCATGTTATATTCCATAATTATTGGTGTCGAAGAAATATGGTACATATGGCATGTGCATTGATAGTAGAGCTATCAATAATATCACTATCAAATACAAGTATCCCATTCCACGTCTCGATGATATGCTTTATGAATTACATGGGTCATCAATATTTTCAAAGGTTGATTTTCATAGTGGATACCATAAGATTTGAATGAAATGATGGTATGGGTAGAAAATATATTTCAAAACCAAAGGTGGATTGTTTGAGTGGCTGGTCATTCCATTCGGCCTCTCGATTGCTCCTAGCACAATCATGTGACTCATGAAATAAGTTATGAAAACATTTATTGGTAAATTTATTATTGTTTATTTGGTTGATATTTTGATTTATAGAAAGGATGTGGAGAACCATGTGGATCATCTTTGGTGGGTATTTAATATTCTATAGAAACAAAAGCTATATTGAAAGTTGAAAAATGTGAGTTCTTTTCAACACAAGTGGATTTTTTGGGATATGTGGTGACCAAAGAAGGAATCATGGTAGATCAATCAAAAGTGGAAGAAATCAAGTCCTAGCCACAATCGACTCCATCACAAAAGTAAGGAGTTTCCATGGTTTGGTATTTTTATCATCACTTTGTTTCAAATTTCAGCACTATCATGTCACCCATCACTGAATTCTTGAAAGTAAATATGAGTTGTCAAAGGCAACAAATGAGGCATTTTAAATCATTATGATAAAGTTATTTGAATCACCATTTTTTGTGTTACCTGATCTTGATCAAGTCTTTGAATTGGAATGTGATAAAATTGCAGTTAGGATAGGTGTTTTTCTCATCTAAAGAAAGAAACATATTGCACATTTTAGTGAGAAATTGAATGATTCAAGGAGTAATTTCATCACCTTTGATAATGAATTTTACAATATTTTGAGAGTGCTTGATCATTGGTCTCATTATTTGAGACCAAAATAGTTTGTTCTTAATTTTGAACATCATGAATTGAGGTCTATAAATGGTAAAAATGATGAGTTTTAGGCATGAAAAGTGTGTGAAATTGTTACAATCATTCTCATTTGTGTCAAAATATAATAAGAGGCAGGATAACCCACGAGAATATGCTTTATATTGAAGGTATGAATTATTTACCATTCTAGATGCTCGAATGCTTGGATTTAAGATTAATAAAGAATATTATCAACATGATATGGTGTTAAATTCTATTTTAATCCAATTTCAAAATGGATTTATGGATGATTATTCTATACATGATGGGTTACACTTTAATAGAAACAAGTTGTGTGTTCCAAAGGGTAATTACATGGAATTTCTCATTCAGGAGGCTCATGAAGGGGGACTTGATGATCATTTGGCATCCATAAAACCTTTTAAACACTAAAGGTTAATTTATAATAGATGAATATGGGATCATATGTCCATGAAATTCTTCCAAGATGTAAAATATGTCAAAGATAAAAGAGTCTTTTCAATCCTAGTTTATAAATTCCATTATCTATTTTGGATATAAGATCCTGACCTTTTATGGAGATGTATCAGGATCATTTATGGGTACTATTTTACATTAAGTTGATTAATTTTCATTTGGGTTTGACCTTTATGTGTGTTTGGGTGAAAATTTTAGAAAAATGGAATAACGAAAATAGTACACAGTTGGCACATGGTTTTCCTTGACCATGCGCCCTAGCACAATAAATCATGTAACCCTAGATAGAGAGGGTTTAAATAGATGGATCCCAATTTTTCAAAATATGCACCCTAAATTGAGAAACCATGCACCCCCAAGAAGAGGAGCACAATTAAGGCACATTGTTTGGGAAACCATGTGCCTCTGCCTAGAAAACTATGCATGGGATTTAAATTGATCCAAAATTTTGTTTTAAAATTTATGAAGCCCCCATTTTAACCCTAATTCGACCACCACCCAACCCTAACCACTATTTTAAAATTTTGGAGGCTCCTAGATATATTCCTAGCCTTCCCGACCGAAGTTCTTAGTAAATAAAAGGGTGGATTAAAGATTTACCCCTCCATAAGTATGAGATTTCTTCCCATATTGATTTATCTCTCTCTCTCCCACTCCCCTTCCTAGATAAAAGAGGGATGTTTATCTGATATTGGTTCTAGATATAGATCTAGGTTTATTTGATCTTGTTTTTAAATCATAGATCTAGGTTTAATATCTAGATCATGTTCTTCATTGAGTTCTTGATTAATCTGCTTCAAATTGTGGGTTCTTCCATTGACAAGTGTTTTTCAATTAATTGAGGTAGGTGGTATATTATTTAAATCTCATAGTCATGAATTACATTACGTGTATGTAATTATAAAATTTATAGAGGTTTTTTTATCAATTTAATTTCCTATTTGAATTAATTAATTTGGTGAATTAATTAATTAAAGGATATTGGAATTGGGGTAATTAATAATTGAATTAATTATAGGAATATTAAAATTGTGGGATTTAGGGAATAATTAATTTTTGAATTAATTATGGGATATTGAGATTGTGAAATTGAATAATTATTTATTGAATTAATTATATGATATTGAATTATTAATTAGAATAATTAATTGTTGTATTAATTATTGGAAGTGGAGATTGAGAATTGATTAATTAATTGTTGAATTAATTAATGGAATGATGGGTATGTGTAGGGGAATATGATAGAGGGTTAATGTTGATTAACTTTTAATGTTTTGTAATATGTTTTTAATTGAGAATGAGGTGTAGGACAGGTAATAGTGCTCTAAATACTCATGAGGGTGGTATACATGATGTTCTAGACCCAACTACATGCATGAGAATATTTTTTGTATATGATAAGGATTGATTCTCCAAATACCTATGGGGTGTGGGACATGGATTGGTGCTCTAAATACTACAGGGTGCTAGAACTGAAATTATTCACCCATAGTTAGAATTGAACTATATATCCAATTAGGCATTATACAAATTGATTATGTGATATGGTTCTACTTCGGCATAGGCTGAAGAAGGTATTGTGGTTCAGGTTTCCTTAGGAACCTAGTGGTTTATGCCGTTTAATAAAGTATAACTGAATAAATGTAAACTATTTACTACATTGATTGTATTTTATTCTTAATACATCTATATACACTGTTATTGACTTGATTTTCTTTAGACGTCATTGGTAGTGTCCTACTTAGTTGTACTCACACCCTACTCGGGCTGCTTTATTAGTACTTGAATAGATTTCATAGTTTTAGGATAAGATAAGGGAAAAGACCTAGTGTTAGATGAATTATTTGAGATGGAGCATGGATGAGGGAACTAGACGTGGTTTGGGACCCTCTTGGGAGTAGTTAATGTATCTATTTATTTTTGGTTTTTTCATATTGGAACTTGGCATGTATTTTAGCATGACATATTTACTATTCAATTTTGATATTGTATTTCTTTTTTTGGACATTTTGAGATACTGGAATTTTTTGTTATTTTATATGTCATTTTGGTTATTGATTATTTATTTCTACTGTGGTATTACTCTGATAATTAGGTTATAGTCTCCCCTTGGTCGATATTAGACCCTCACTGTTAGTCCGTAGCCTCTAGAAAATGGGGAGGCACACTTAAGATCATGTGGCCCACCGGCTTGGGGCACTGATACATGGAACCCAATCTGGGATGTTACAAAGTGTTATCAAAGCATATTTCTTTTCTTTTCATTTTTCCTGCTATTTGGGAAAGGTAGAAAAGTGACTACGAAGAGTTGTTCCTTGGTTACAAGATCATGCATGGGAGTTAAAAAACTGTGTATGAGGAAAACCCAAGTACTTATAGTGGGATATTTTTATTATTATTTGCTATTACAGTAGGATGTTATTTCACCTCAGGTGATGCACTTTTTTGTGATGTGATAATTATTGTTGAGATTTTATGAGATTTGACTCATGGCATGGTGTGTAATGAGATACAAGTAAGAATGCATCATTTTATGAACTCATGATTATTTTGTGACATGCATCATTTTAGGAATGCATAGGAAAATTGGTTTTGGGTAACTTGTTGAACTTAAACTTTTTTAATTGCTTGTGAAATTGAATTGAAAATGGTTCCTAATAAGAAATTAAAAGTCATAAAATGATGAAAATTATTAATAAATGGGTGTATAAATGAGAAACTTGAATATTGAAAATTAGTTTACCCTTTGATAAATAAGACCTAGATGTAGGATGGTTAAGGGTAGAGTTAGCACCTTGGTTTCGACCATACTGTGAGGTTTGGGAAAAAGACTTGTTCTATCTTGTTGTGATTTAATCTTATTTAAACATGATAAAATGGTTTTATGTGTCCTAAGATTTGTGTTTTTAATTGCATAGATGTGAATACATGATGACGATTGTTGAGAGGATGATGAGAGGACATGGTTGGAGATCCTCCACCATTAGTGGAACCATAGGCATTGATAGTGCCGGGTGAGGAAGTATGAGAGAAGTTCCATGAGAACCTCAATTTATTCATGTAGTTTATGGAATGAGACCTAGGTAGGGTTTTGAAAAGCACATATAATCTAATGAGGGTGTTTTAGTTACAACAACCTGTGAATTTTACTTAAAAGGTTGTACCAAAGGTAGTTGAGTTATGGATCCTGTCCATCAAGAATATACTTGATCACATGGAGACTCTTACTAAGAGGAGAGTCAAATTATCTACTTACATGTTATGTGGTCAAGATAATCATTCTTAGGACTTCAAGAATTGGAAAGGAAAGCTCTAGAATATGGAATGGAAGGAGTTTCAGGTTAATTTATAGGATCACTTTTATCCAAAGATACTCAGACAAGAGAGAGAAGCTATGTTCATGAGATTGACTCAGGGGAGTAAGTCTATGATGTACTTTGATATAATATTTATAGGTTTTAAGTGCTTTGTTCTAACATTGGTAGGAGATGAGGCTATTGTGAAATATATTTTTTAGGATGGGATTAAATGTGAAATTAAGTCCCAAGTGAATAACTTCAGACTGAAGAAGTTTTTAGAGGTAGTGATTCAAACTCTCATATCTAAGGGGAACCGGAAGGAGGCTTACAATGGAGGATATGTGAATTTAGTTATAAGATAAGGAGGTATGACTATAGAGGGTAGGAAGTGTAACTATGAAAATATTATCTAGGTTAGTGGAAAGTATAGTGGGTATACATTGGGGTCTGTTACATAAAATCTTACATGAGTGCTTTTCCACCGGTGCGCTAGGCCAGGCCACTCTCGTAGACATTGTCCTAGACTATCGGTGGAGTGCCAATTTTGCAGAATGATGGGAAACCTATGAAGGGTTTTCATAATACTATGATATAAATGTAGTGATGGCGAATCTAGATAGATCAATAGTGTAGGAAGGTTATCTTCTGCACCGTATCAGTTTGGTAGCTAGAGTTCTACTGGCTGAGGAGGAAGAGGTAGTTGACAAGGAGATTTTGGGAAAGAGTCCCCATATCAGAAGAGTGGTGAAGCATAAGGGACTTAGGTTTCATCATATAGAATATGGAAATGACAGTTACATGATGTATAACCAATACTTGTGGATAGAGAAGTTGTTCCATCGATATTTAGAGGTACTATTCTTGTAGATAATACACTAGCTAGTACCTTATTTGATACTGGTGCCTCTCATTCCTTTATATCTGTAAAAAAAATATGTGGTTTGAGAATGGTGGTGGAGTTTGTGAGTGGGGTGTTAATTATAGATACACCATTTAGAGTATGGTCCAGAGACTTCTTCTTGTGTAAGGGGTGTTCTCTCGAATTTGGGGAGTATCGCTTTTTTTGGGATCCTTATATCCTTGACATGACAGGATTTGAACTAATTATGGGCATGGAAAGGTTAGTAGCATCATAATATCACATACATTTTTACCATAGGAGAGTAACATTTATGTCTCCTGAGGGTGAAAAGTATATTCACCATGGTGAGTGGGATATCAAAGTGGGCCGTGTAGGGATAGTCCACCACCAGTTGGTGGAGCTTACTGCCTAGGTTGCCATTTTTTTGTTAGATGATAAAGGTACAAAGCAATGTGTCTTTCTACCAGTAGTGGAGTGGTTTCAAGATGTATTTCTAGAATACTTCTCAGGGATTCCAGCAAAGAGATGTGTGGAATTTACTATTGTTCTCATGTTAGGGGATGAGCCAGTATATATTCCACCATAAAGAATGGAACCGATATAGCTTCAAGAGCTCAAGAATCAACTAGAAGAACTTGTGGATAAAGGATTTATCCATATGAGTACATCACCATGGGGTTCACCACTTTTGTTTTCCAAGAAGTCCGATGAGGGTTTTCACTTTTGTGTTGATTTCTATAAGTTGAACCCAATTAATGTAAAGAACCAGTATCCTCTTCCATGTATCAATGGTATTTTTGAACAATTGAGAGGGTATTGTGTATTTTCCAAGATTTAATTGAGATAAGGGTATCATTATTTGAGAGTAAGAACTTCTGATATAGAAAGGGATACATTCAGAAGATGGTATGGCCTATGTGAGTTCATTGTAATGCCATTTGGGTTAATGAATGCACCAATAGTGTTTATGGCCTTAATGAACATAATATTCTATCCTTACCTGGATCAGTTCGTGGTGGTGTTTTTGGATGACATATTAGTGTTCTCCAAGACTTGTGATGATCATGCCCCACATTTTGACATCGTCCTGAGCACACAGAGAGAACATCGACTATATGCAAGATTATTTAAGCATTAGTTTTGGATTGATCAGGTACACTTATTAGGTCACATAATTTCATGGGAAGGTGTGTCAGTGTACCCAGAGAAGGTTCGGGCAATTGTTTCTTAGGAGCATCCCTAAAATGTATTCGATATTTGCAGCTTTGTGGGATTGGCTATATATTATCAGAAATTCATCCAAGAATTTTCTTAATTGGAAGTGCCATTTTCAGGATTCTCCAAAAAAGGTATAAAGTTTTATTGGTCAGAAGCTTGTGATAAATCTTTCCGAGAGTTGAAGAATCATTTGACATCAATGATAATCTTGATCCTACCTAATTTAGGTGAGGAGTATATGATGTTTTGTGATTCTTCTAGGATCATAATTGAAGGAGTGTTGATTTAGGGAGATTGAGTTGTGGCATATGGGTCTTGGTAGTTGAGTCCACATGAATGGAATTACACTACGCGTGACCTTGAGTTGATAGTTTTGGTTTATGATTTGAAGTGTTGGTGGAGTTATCTATTGGGAAAAAAATTACTATTTAAACTGACCATAAGAGATTAAAGTATATTTTTTTAGTGATATTTGAATTTATATCAGTGGATATAGGTTGAGTATATGTAGACATTAAATTTTTATCTAGCATATATTCCCAGTAAGAGTAATAGTGTTTCTCGTACTTTGAGTAGGAAATCTCAGACCCAGGTTCTTCAAGAGTGTAGTGTTGAGTGGAAGATGACGACTCTACTAACAGAGATGCATGTTGTGGTTAATGAGAGTAAATATAAGATGAATACTATATTAGTTTTCATGGATTATAAAATTTTAAGACATATTAGAGATAGAAAATATGAGGATTTGTAGTGATTAACCTTGAGGTAAATCATAGAATGTGGGAAGTCACCTTTTGATTGGAGCCTAGTTGAGGATAAGAACATCTATGTTAGGTGGTTTTTCTGCCTATGAGCATTCATGAGGAGTTGATGGATGAATTTCATGCCTCAAAGTGGGCGGTACATCTAGGTGTGAAAAAAATGTACCATGAACTACAATGATAGTTTTGGTGTCCGATTATTAAAAAGGAGATAGTAGGGTTTGTTACATGATGATGCACCTATCAGCAGGTGAAGGCCAAGAATCAATATCCTAGTGGTTTACTATATCCATTTCTCATTCTAAAATAGAAGTTGGATGATGTTACTTTGGAATTTGTGGTGGGTCTCTTGAGAACACCTCAAAAGAATGATTCTATTCGAGTTATTGTGGACTAACTAACGAAAGTAGTGAATTTCATTTATGTGAGGGATAATTTCTCAGTGGATCATTTGGGATAACTATATGTTCAAGAGATAATACATCTTCAATGGGTTCCGTAGACTATAGTTTCACACTGAGAATCTCATTTTACTTATTGATTCTTGAAGGTATTACAGAAGGAACTTAGTACACAGGTTTTGTTGAGTATGTCTTTCCAACGACAGACTTATTGTAAGTTAGATTGTACTATAAAGATGCTTGAGGATATGATATGAGCGTCTGTTCTAGACTTTAGTGGGTCTTAGGAGAATCACCTAACACTTTTGGAGTTCTCTTATAATAATAGTTATCATGAAACTATTCAGATGACACCATATTATGCTATTTATGGTAGGCTATGTAGATCACCTCTATGCTGGATGGAGGTAGGTGAGTCAGAGTTGTTGGGGATGAGTCGCATACATGAGATGTCGGAGCAGGTACAAATAATTCAAAATAATATGGCTATGGCTCAATGTAGATAGAAGTCGTATGCTGAAAGACATAGAAAAACACTAGAGTTTATATATGGTTATCATATATTCTTATGGGTGTCACCTAGATTGGGTCATCACTGGATATGGAGACAGGGCAAGCTGGTGCCCAGGTTTGTTAGACCATTTGGGGTTTTGGAGAGAATCGAGCCAGTGGCATACCATTTGGATCTTCCATAGTGATAAAGTGCTATGCATGATATTTTCCACATGTCACAACTTCAAAAGTATCACCCCAACCCTTCTCATGTGATCTATGTAGATTATGTTGAACTTTAGATCGATGCATCCTTTGAGGATCATATGATACGTGTGTTGGATCGTAGTGAGAAAGTGTTGTGGGGTAAGACCATGTCTTTAGTTCATTTATTGTGGAAATATGGCCATATACATGAGGAAACATGGGATAGAGAGGTGTATATATGGTCTGAGTGGGCCGATCTTTTTGACTCGGAATCTTAGAGATGCTTGGGTGTGTAGTTCGAGGAAGAGCTGCTATAAAGTGAGGAGATTGTAAGATCCCTAACTTTTCTGAAGATGTATCAAAATTGTATATAAGTACTATTTTTCATTATGTTGATTACATTTCATTTGGGTTTTACCCTGGGGTGTGTTTGAGTGAAAATTTGAGAAAAATAGAAGAAAGATGGCAGAGCACAGTTGGCACATGGTTTACCCTAATTGTGCGCCCTAGCCCAACAAACCGTACAACCCTAGAAAGAGAGGCTTTGTAGGACTAGCAAATGGTTTTTAAAACCATGCACCATAGAAGAAGAACTTGTGCACCCCTATAAGATGAACAAGGTTTGGAAAACCATGTGCCTCTTACCTACTAGATGTGCATGAGATTTAATTTAATTTTATTCTTTTTAAAAAACTTGGGTTCCCAATTTTAACACCAATTTGATCACCACTCGATCCTAACCTATATTTCAGCATTTTGGAGGCTCTCGGATAGATTCCAAGCCTTCACGGCCTCCGTTCTTTGTGAATCAAAGGGAGGATTAAAAAACTGCACCTCCATGGGTATGTGATTTCTTCTTGTTTAGATCTATCTCTCTCTCCCACTCCTTTTCCTGAATAAAAGAGGGATGTTTATCCATTATTGGTTATAGATCTAGATATAGGTTTATTAGGTCATTATTTTTTTAATCAGGGATCTAGGTTTCAGATCTATATCGTATTCTTTGTCTCTTTCTTGATTAATCCACTTCAAATTGAGGATTCTTCCATTGGAGAGCTTATATCAATGATTTGAGGAAGGTGGTATATTATTCAATTCCCATAGTCGTGAATTAAATTATGTGTATGTAATTGTCAAATTTATAAGGTTTTTAGCAACTAAATTTCTGATTTGAATTAATTAATTTAGTTAATTAATTAATTAAAGGATTTGGGAATTGGGGATAATTAATTATTGAATTAATTATTATAATAATGAAATTTTGAAATTTGGGGAATAATTAATTGTTGAATTAATTATGGGATATTAGGATTATGAAATTGAATAATTAATTATTAAATTAATTATAGGATATTGAATTCTGAATTATAATAATTAATTGTTGAATTAATTATTGTAAGTTGAAATTGTCAAATGATTAATTAATTGCTGAATTAATTAATGGAATGATGGGTATGTGCATGGGGAATGTGATAGAGGGTAAATGTTTATTAAAATTGAATGTTGTGTTATATGTGTTTGATTGAGAATGGGGTGTGGGACACAGAATGGAACTCCAAATACCCATGGGGGTGCTAGACATAGTGTTCTAGACCCAACTACATGCATGTGAATATTATTGTATGGGATTGGGACTCATTCACCAAATACCCATGGGGTGTGGGACAAAGACTGATGCTCTAAATACCCACAGGGTGCTAGACATGATGTTATACACCCATTAATTTGCATTGGAATATGGATCCAATTGACTGTTATAAGAATTGATTATGTGATATAGTTCAGACTCTAACATAAGTTGAAGTACGTATTGTGGTTCGAGTGTCCTTGGGAACCCGGTGGTTTATACTATTAAATAAAGGATAACTAAATAAATGTAAACTATTTACTTTATTTCTTTTATTTTATTCTTAATACAACCGTATACACTATTATTGATTGGATTTGTTTAAGACGTTGTTGGTAGTGTCATACTGAGTTATACTCACACCATATTCAGGCTACCTGATCGGAACCTGAGATTTCATAGTTATATGATAGGATAAGGGAAAAGGACTTTTGTTAGATGGATGATTTGAGATAAATCATGGATGAGGGAACCAGACATGGTTCTGGAACCGCTTGGGAGTAGTTTGTGTCTTTATTTTTTTTGGGTTTTTCATATTGAGACTTGACACGCATTTTAGCATGGCATATTTACTGTTGAGTTTTGATATTTTATTTCCAGTTTTGGTCATCTTGTGATACTAGTATTGTTTCTGGTTATGTTATATGTAATTTTGGTTATTGATTATTTAATTATGCTATTGTATTACTATAATAAAGAGTGTATAGTCTCTCCATGGATGATATTAGACCCACTCTACTAGTTGGAAGCCTATGGAATACAGGGTGGTGTGCCTAAGGTCATGTGGCCCATTCCTTTAGGGAACTGGTGTATAGAACCCTGGCTGGGACGTCACAGTTGAGCATTTATGGGAATATCTCAACATGGATTTCATTATGGATTTACCAAATACTCAACTAGTTAAAGATTAAAAAATGGTTTTTGTTGATCAATTTTCTAAGATGGATTATTTAATACCTTGCCATAAGACTAAATATGCGGTGAAACTGGTAGAATTGGTTTTCAAGGATATTGTTCATCTTTATGTAATTATTTGTAGAATTGTTTTACATATAGGAACAAAATTTCTCATCTATTTTTGGGGGATATTTTGAGGGAAATTGAGTGAAAAAATTCTTCTCAACACATCCCATCACCCTCAAACTGTTGGGAAAACATAAGTTACCAACTATACAATAGGCACTATTCTGAGAACATTGGTGAACAAGAGTATGAGAGATTAGGATTTACAGCTTGCACAATATAAATTCTCATACAATAGGTCTTCTTATTCTACCACTAGATATTATCCATTCAATGTGGTTTATGAAATCAATACAATCACTCTTATAGTATTGTGCTCTTTAACACTTCATTTGCAGTTTAATATTGATGTAGAGCAGAAGACAAAGAAAATGAAGAAGCTTCAGTAATTTATTCATGCTCAAATAGAGAAGTATAATGAAGAATATAAGAGGATTTCTAACATGCATCATAAGTAGTCCTGTTACCAAATTGGATAAAAAGTGTGGATGTAAATTCGCAAGGATGGATTTCTATCCAAAAGGAAAAGAAAAATGGCTCTATAAGCTGGATGTCCATTTAAATTTCTTGATAATGTGGGAAAAAATTTCTACAAAATCGATTTACCTAATGATTTTGGTGGAATTTCTACAACATTCAACATTGGAAACTATTCTCCATACAATGAAGAAGATGATTCCATGGATTCAAGGGAAAATACTCTCCAACTAGGGTGAATGACGTAGATCAGATCCAACCCAAGGAGAACAATTTTGGGCTTGAAAAAAATTTTAAGCCCAATTGTTATTCAAATTGGATCAGCATGCACTTTTTGACATCCAACACAATGGTGGGCCACAACACACTTATTTGGGAACAAAATTGAATTTTCCACTTGGAAAAGGAAGTAAATTCATAGAGTCACATTAAAGAGGAGAGAAGGTGGATAAATGCATCATTAATAAGGAAATTCTATAATTTAGTTAGTGGAGTCATTAAATAGAATGGTAAAGTGTTATTTTAATTTTTTAATGTTCATTTTGAGTTCCTTGTTGCTTGTAACTCATTTTGGGGAATTTTCTTCCCTTTATTGTGTCTTTATAATGTATTTTAATCTCTTTTTAATGGATGAACTTGAATGTGATGAATTTATGAATATTTCTATGCATCATTCTTACATTATCCTCTTCCATTTACCTAAAATTGGTGGTGAAACTCCATTACTGGTGAATTTGTTTTTAATCATGGAGAAACCTTGATGGGTGGCATTGCCTTTAAGAATAGGTCGTTCGACTATATTTCACCGCTCATGTTCCCTTACTCATTTTCAACTTTGGATGATGAATCAATAATGAAGAGTAAATCAATATTTTATTATTTTATATTTTAATAAAATAGGTAAATTTAATGATAATGTTTCCCTAATACCTTCCAAAATCAGCTTATTCAATGTATGTATAACATTGTGCCATGAATCTATATCAATAATTATATTAATTTGAGTTGTGAACCCAATATAACTAATGAAAATGGACTTGTTAGGGTTAATGGTTTAGTCACATTAATTCTATACAACCTCAAATGTTATTCCTCTTATTATCAACTTAATAATATTGTTAATATTTTTTCACTACAATGCTATTATATTTTCTCAGACATAGGTTGTTCACCTTATACCATTTCCATGGTTTCAATATTTTCAATATAATATTATATAAGATTGGGATAATCAATATGTATGGAAACCTATTGTTTCTTAGGATTAGGAGCGTCAACATGTGGATAATCCATTATTTGTAAAAGTTTTTGAAGTGTTAATTTTGATTATGTAAATGAAGTAGGGAACACCTAATATTATGAGGTAGCATACTATATATCGAAAATAACTTTGACATGATTATTGAATTCTATTTTTTCTTTAGTGGTTTAATATATTTGAACCCTATATGTAGTATCCAAATCCCCTCACTGTGGTCTCCGTTGATATACACGATGTTGTTTATGTTTGGACCATCATGAAATGATTGTGATGTTCCAATGAAAACATCATACTAAATATAATTTTCATGTAAACCTACATTGGTTTTAATTGATAACAGAAAAATTAACTAATTTCTATTTTTAGGATCTGAGATAGAAAATACCGGTGCTATCTATAATGTCCTGAGGAAAGGTTTTTTACTTAACTATTCCTTACTTAAATTCACATTCATGAATCCCAATTCATCAATTTTAACTGCACTCCTATTATCAACCCATTTTCATTGAAAAATTGGCACTTGGAAAATTATATAATCCAACTCCCATATTTGTTAAATGATTACGAAGTATAACATATTCACTTAAATAATATTTATCTCCTTAGTTCCAGATATATTTATCACTTCTACCATAAGATTAACTCCATTATTTTTCATCGTACTGCATTCATACCATTCCTTTATATAGAATTTATAATCATTAATTTCCTATCCTTTATAAGATTATAAATGAAAACTTAGTCCCCTAGATATTAATAAAAGTTATTCTGAAATTAAATTCATATTTTATAATAACTATTTAAAAATATAGTCTCGAAACCATCTTATAAACCATTCATTATGTGTATTTAGAATCCATATTTCAAACTATGATGTATTAAAATGATTAATAATTACTCTGGGTTTCAACATATGGTGAAACCTATAAAATTTTATGTAAAATATAAAGGTGAGTATACTCCCTCTTGGTAATGGTAATTATGACAACATCTCATCTAAAAATATATATACCACTCAATGAGGTACATCCATCTATACTGTATAGGGCCACATAATCGGGTCTCTCTAACCAAGTGAACCACCAATTGAATCATTATATCAAATAAATATAGTGGAAAAACATCTATAATTAACTTAATATAGAAAAACATAAATTTTTTATATTTGGATACTTTATCAAGACTATAAATTTATCACATATAGCTTTGAAAAAGAAACAAATATTGTTTTATGCGCATCAATTTTTTTTACAGAATGAAATGTAAATCTACTAGAATTAAATCTTGAATAAAAACATGAAATCCATGGGATTTTACTACATTTAACTACAAATATATCATTGACATGATATTCTTTATATTTTATGAATACCCCCTCAGGAGCCTTTATATATTTAAGAAGTTGAAAAAACTAATATATATCTTTCATAGAAAGAGTGTTATATACTAGAGGAAGAAAAGTATACCTTTCACCCTATACTATAACTAACTCTTCCCTTATGTCCTTTTTAATCATGTATATCATAGCCTTAATACCATACTCTGTTTTGCGAGATGCATTTAGTTACATTCCAATAACACTATCACATTCATTTTTTCTAAGTGCAAGACATCAAGAAAATGTTTGATGTAAAAAAAATTCTAGTAATAGTAGTTCAAAAAAATAAGATCTTGTTTTCCAATTGGGTTTTATAAGGTTTTCTGAATTTTTTTTTCTAAAATGGTGACCATATCCATTAATTTCTCAAACCATTGATCGAATGTTAGTGGATATAGTGCATCACCTTCTTCTTATTTCCCGTTGAGAAATTTCATCTGGGATAGTATTTATATTTTCTGGGTAAAAATTTGAATGGTTCAACTGATATAGTCTTTAATTAATGTTTAAACCTAATTGAGTGTGTATCTTCTTCAAAAAATGGGACACCTTATCATCCCTTTAGTGCAATATCCTAAAAAAATATCCATAAGTAGGAAAGATATTTATTATTCATTACAATGTGACTCTCAATGTGAAATATTTATTTCTATAGTCATAATAAAACCTAACACCAGAATTCCAAATTAATTCTAGATATTCAATCAATGGAGCAAAATGAACATCAATATTATTACTTGGTTTTTTCACCCTGATATAAGAAGATACAACATAACGTATTTTTGATTCATACATAACTACAGTGGCTAGTTATAATTTACTAAAATAACTAGATATTTACTATGAGTGCTAATTTTTACACCAAAAGGATTCATTCCATATATAGATAGAATAAGACATATGTTTCTAATCTCTTTCCAAAATTCAGGAAACTTGTGATCAATTTTCTTATACTGAGGAGAGTCTGTTGGATGAAAAAGTTTCCCATCTTGAATTCTTGTATCTATGTGTCCTGTCAATTTCCTTATATTCTCCTCACTTAAATATAGGAACCTAAACATTTGAATAATTGGAATGTACCATAAAATTTTTGATGGACATGATTCATCTTTCTTGTATCGAGAGTCACTACACTTAGGACATTTTTTTAAGCGATTCATGGTCCTTACAAAACAATATACAATCATTTAGAAAGACATGTATTCTTTCAGAGATCATAACCATTGAACATAAAATTCATTTAGAATCATATGTTTGATAAGTAAGCTTATTATCTTTGTAACACCCCAATATTTCATAGTACGTTATTTCTTCAAAATAATTCAATAACTTGCACTACACACAACCCCGAGTTCAAGCACACCATGACTTACCAAACTAGGAGTTGAAAAGAAGTTATGAATAGTATTAACAAAATTTTTAACTTTATATAATACTTATAATATTAGAATCCATATTATGAGTTTCTTAGACATAATGAAAAATCAAATTCATTTTTTTCAGATAAAAGAAGTATTTTTAAAAAAAATGCAATTTTATCGCCTTTTAATAGAGAACCCTTTTTAAATCCAATATTTTAATCTTTAATATATTCAATTTGACAAAATAAAATTCTTCTTTAGAATTGGGACATAAGAATTTAGTTTCAATAAATTTTTGGTGTTTTCTGATAACTTTCATATTTGGGTGAATAGTGAAAAATACTATTTTTTAACTGAAAAAAACTTTTTTAATCCAAATAATTTGTAGTGTTAAATTATAAATTATAAGGATTTGGAAGTATAAATAGATTATATTTTTACCATTTAATATAATGTTACTCATTGGAAATAATTTCACTTTGAAATTGAACATAAACAACTATCAATCTTTTGTTAGTTATTATTTCTTAAAAACACTCTTTTTGGTTTTGACAATGGGAATAAATTTTAAATTAATAAATGTAACTTATATTTTTTTAATTTGGTAAAAAACAATTAATTTTCGAATTCAGAACATCAAAATTATCTTAGGGTGAAATTTTGGTATTTTTCTGAAAACATTCAATTTTTGATGAATTGTGAAAAACAATGAGCTATTGGTTAAAATCGACTTTTTATTTAAATAATTATTTATTTTATTTAAATTTATTTTAGGTAAAATTAGATACATAATACCTATATAATTTCAATGTAATTCATTGGAGTCAGTTTATAATAATTTTAGATATATAAAAATTTTATTGAACTTTTTACCGTCTATTACCCACCTCCTAAGAGCATTTGCAAATTTACAAAAAACTTAATTTTGCCACTTCTCTGAGTTGAATTTAAAAAATCTGTGTGACATGGTTGATATCAATAAGAAAAATGTGGCTCATTAAGATGAAAATAATTTTTTGTGAATAGTAACTTTTTACTTTTATTTACCACGGTTAAAAGTAAATAGGGTAATTTAGGGTAAAAATGATATTATTATTACCAAAACACATGTCATAATTCTATTGGATAATTATAATTCGACCAAAAACATCCTTATGAATAAAATATGATCCTTTAGGTCCACATTGATTAGATTAGGACATTTATTATTATTTAATTCAAAGAAGAGTTAAAAGTGTTAAATTCAAAGTTTAATAACTAAACCATTTTTAATATAGGGTTACAAATAAGGTAAATTAGACTATAAATATTCATTATAAATATAAAAATATTTCCTACATAATGGTATTTTATTTATATTTTTTAGACGTTAAGTAATGTAATTTATTTATGACACAATGATGATGCAGTAATTACCTAATTAATGAAATATTAAAATAATTGATATTATAAATATCCAAATAAATGTAATTTGAGACTTTTTATGAATTAAAATAAATTTATTGGTTAATATGACATGTTAGGGTTGGTTAGATGAATTTTTTTGAAGTAATAATGCTATTATGAATTTAGCAAAAACAAAATACCAAATAGTGTCAAAATTGACATAGAAGAGTTTTTAAAACAAATATTATATTATTAATTGATATTATATTCCTAAAAATCTACGGTTCGGCCAAAGGTATTAAATAATATTATATATGTCATTAATGAACCACTTTTGGTTATATTGGAAGTTTATAGTATGTTTATTAACCATATAATATAAAAATACAAAGAGACATGGTAAATGTCAAACTATTTAACTAAGAGTTAAATCTAAATGATAAAGTTAATTTAGTCACCCAAACCTATGTAAAACCTACTGGTTGAGTGTTTTTTGAGCCATACCCACCTTATCCTTCAAATAATTAATTTATGTGCCATTAGAAGCTGAAAAGGATTTTATTATAAAATAATATTTCTAGCTTTTCCAAAGGTGCCCCTCACCCCTCTTATAAAACGGCACTCCCCCATCTCTCTAATTCACACATTCAAATCCATTTGGATCGGCCAAACCCTTCACAAATACCCTATAAACTATCCTCCCTTAATCCTAGATGCCTTCCTTTAGCCAGAAATTCAACCTAAAGATCCCTTTTGATCAAATCAAAATGAAGAACCCGAAGAAGAGGTAAATATTTCATCACCTCTTTCAAATTCCTTTCTTCTTCCACTTCCTATTTCTTTGTTGTTTCCATTCTAAAATAATAACTCCAGTATATTCTATAAACTGTGATGTTATTATAAATCTGGTACAACCATTTTCATTATTCTATCCATCCTTTGAATGACATGTCACCATACGTGCGTACGTACAGCTTACCGTCTCCACGTCGTGGTGTAGTTGTTATTCAATACATTATTATTTGGATGGGTATAATAATGAAGTATAATTGATATAAATAATAAATATAACATGATAATTATTATGTATATATGATATACCATCCTATTATATATTATTTTAATATCAAAAGAAAGATATTGTCGCTTGTGTGTACGTACAGAATACCATCTCCAAGAACACGATGAGATTCATTCCCCATCGTATCCATTCAAGACTAATTTTCATTCGAAGATTAAATTTTTTTTAAAGACTTAATATAATATTAAATATTAATAATATACATCTTATCCATAACAAACATTACTTATGTAACAAAACATATAAAGGAAAACAAATCAGTTAACACCCGAAACGACGATAATACTAAAATATTATTAACAAAGCAATATTAAAAGATCATATATGATATCATATTAATGCATATGATTCTTGTGTAATATAATTACAATTATTTAACCATTATAGAAAAGGTTAACCTACCCTCGACCAAGGAAAAGTGAAAGTTAAGGGTTAATTTCACAATTTCTTTATTATCCAAGGCTGTTTATATGTAATTATCTACTGGGACCTCTTTATCATCCACATCCATGTTTATTAAAAAGGTATTTCAAGACATTTTTAATATTTACTAGATAATGGGATAAAGTAATTTATACCCTTATTTGACCTTATATGTTTTTAAAGGATTCTTTTCGTCGTTTTCCAAACAAGGTACTTTATAACCTTTTTGTCAAAATTAAGGTAAGAATGTCTTTTTTTTAACTTATACGACGGGTGCAGCTATTTCCTGCCATTATAAAATCATTGAAGCTTCCCTTACAAGCTTATAAGAATATTTTCAAAATAAATATTTTCTTAAATGACTTCAAAATATAAAGAGATATTTTTCTAAAAAAGGTTTTGATTTCATCTATGTCAACATCCTTTGATGGATTTTAAGCTTATTTGAAGTTGATTTATTATGATACAAAAATTCCATATTGTATTGAATGTTTTGTGATATGTTTGACTATGGATGTGTTATTTTTACACCATACATGGTTTATTGATTAAGTATTTACATTTTGTATGCTATTTTTAATATGAATGTTTATATTATGTTTAAACCTTTTCATATGAGGAATGAATTGGACTTAGTATGTGACGGGTGGAGCCCGCTATAGCTCCTCGATGCATCGGTAGGTCTCATGAGACAAACTAGTGTCTTGGTACAAGGCCTCGACAAAATATTATTTGTAGTCTTGACACAAGGCCTTGACTATGTGGTTATGAAGTCTTGAAATTTGCATTCCATCATTATGAAAGTGGTTATTGATATTGCATGTGATTATTCGACTAGTAGAATATCCATGTGAATAAGTAAATGGAATTATTTGATTTTATGTTTTCCATATTATGTTGAAGTTCATGTTTAAAAGTGTTTTGTTTTAGTCTTATACATTCCCTTAAATGTTTATGCTTATTTAGGAAAGTTTTTGCTATATCGTTATCCTTACTGAGCATCTGAGCTAACCCCTTTCTATGTTTTATTTTTCCCAGGATGCGAAGAAGTATATTATGACTAACTTGCAGGGATAGTCTATGGGATCTCAGTGTTGTATATAGAAACAATGTTGTTGTACTTTTCCATTTTATGATGTAATGTAAACCTTATGAATGTATCTAGTACTTCCAAGGCTACTAAACTAATCGGTATTTTGAGACATGATCTTTTATGATCATGCCAATGATACGTAATAATGCACCGACTTTGGGCTTCTGGGGTCGGGGCATTATAATATTCTGGCATCATATCATTCCAGGGAGAAAGTAGTTAAGAAATGAAAATGTCACTCCATGTATTTTCATATTTCAAATTATATAGCTTCGGTATGGCTGAAAATGTTGTATATTTAGTATAACCAAAATGAAATGATGTATTTACACAACTCTTTAACTTCTCAAATAGATTTGGATATTTGTAAAGTTGATATTCAATTTCAATTGTTATTTCCTCAATATGATATCCATATTTATTTATACTTGTAATCATATCCTTGATATGATCATCATCATTAGCCACACTTGTAATCACATCATACGATCTATAAATGTCTATGTTATCCTAGTCACTAGCTACATTAAATTCTTCCCTGTGTTTAATTTAACATTTATAAATTTGATCTATTTTTGTACAGATCAAGTGTTTTTTAAACTCCTTTAAACTAATCCATCTTGAAGAACAACAATATGAACACAAAAAAAGGATTTGAGAAGGGTCATATGCATTCTTTTTTGCAAACCTGGGGAACTCTTTAAACCCATATTCATAATCTTTTATCATATGATTGAAATCTATCCATTTTTGAGTCATATCCATCTTATTTGATTCAATAATTTTAATATTTAAGAAAAAATGCATATAAGGCATGAGATTAGATTCCTAAAAGGTTATTCTTTACACACACACACACAGTCATCATAATTCATTCTATTTTTTGAATGGATTCATCGAGTGGTATAATTAAATCCATGTTACAATCAATGTAGACAACAAACCTATGAATTTTTATAGATAGAGAAGTTTTAGAGTATATATAATAATATTTCACTATCAAAACATATATCAAAATGAATTTTTTTATTTTTCTTAGTGTTTCTAAAGTGTTTGAAATAATGTAATCACTTTGATTATATTTATTACGTTTGTACATTTTTGAATGATATCATATTAATGCAGGGGTGGGTTATGCTTATGGGAGGAAAAACTACCCTTTATAAGCATTAGGTTTAACATTGATAAAGTCTAAATTTAGCATTGATAAATACTAGTTTATAAAAATTTAAAATTAAATTTAAAAATTAAAATACATTACTAAATATATAAATATGAACAATAAAAATTGAAAAATTACTTTAAAATAAAAAAGAATAACTATTAAATTAAAAAATATCAAAAAAATATTATTATGAATATGAAATATTAAATGAATAAATAATATTAATTATATAAATTTTAAAATTGATAAAATAAATATATAATATTAACTAAATATATTAAAAATAAATTAAAAAAATAATATTAATTTGGTAAATTAAAAAAATATTATAAATGAATAAATAATATATATTATATATATTAAAAAAATATAAAAGAATAAATATTAAAATAAAAATGAATGAATACTAAAATGTTTTTAAATAATAAAATTTACATTAAATAACTAATAAAAAATGAATAAATAATAACTGTATACAGACATGAATAAAAATATTAATATAAAAATGAATAGATTTTAAATATGTTAAATTATAAAAATATTAGAAATATTAAATATTAATAAATAAAAATGTATAAATAAATATTAAAAATGAATAAACTATAGAAATATTCAATGAATTAATGCTAAAAATGATTAAAATATAAAAATATTAAAAGCGAATAAGTATTAAAAATGAATAGATAATAATAAGTATTAAAAATGAATAGATAATAATAATTTTTAAAAATGAATAGATAATAATAAATAAAGGAATATTAAAATTGATAAAATTTCATAATTATAAATGAATAATTTGAAAAAATGATAAAAATGGATTAACAATTTCAAATTTATAAACTACTAAAATATTAAAAATGAATAAATATTGAAATAAAAATATTAAAAGTTACATTTTAAAACAAGAGATTTATAATAAATTGCCAATTAATAACGAATAAAGGATAATTTTATAAAGATTTATATTCAAATATATTGAAATATAAATAAATAAAAATTAATTATATAAATTACATTCAAATGAAAAGTACTAAATATTAATATTAAAAATGTATAAATAACTATAAAAAATAAATACTATACACAAAGATTAAATGGATAAATATTAAAAATGAATAAATTGTATACAATATAAATAGTGAATAAATGTTAAAAATGAATAAAATTTAATAATTAAAATTGAATAAATTACGAAAAATATTAAAAAATGAATAATCATGTTAATTATATCTGTTAGAAAAATATTAAAAATGAATAAATATTAAAATTATAATAAATGAATATTAAATATTACATTTTAATATAAATGATTCACAATAAATTACAAATTAAAAATAAATAAATTATAAACATACACATACACATACATACAATTACATGCACATTTATACACATACACACACGTACACACACATACATACACATACATACACATACACACACATACAAACACATACATACACGTACATACACATACATACACATACATACACGTACTTATACATTCTACATAAACATACACATACTATATAAACACACACACACACACACATGCACATACATACACATACACATACATATATGCATACACATATGTATCTGCATACACATACATACAAAGACACATACATGAATACACGTACATAAACATACATGCATACACGTACATACAAATACATGCACAAACTTACACACACACACAAACACAATTACACATAAACATACACAAAAACAACACATACATCTATATATATACACATACACGTACAACACATACATATGAACACACACACATATATACACATGCATATACATACATACAAATACATACACATTCATAAAAAACCATATGCACGCACACACACACACACATAGATATACACATACATCCCCACACACAGATGCATACACATACATAAAAATATATGCGTATATTTTAAAATATTTCATAAAAATATAAATATATAAATTCAAATATGAAAAATATTTAATATATTTTTATATTTATTTATATAGTTCACATAACTATATTTTAACACACACAAAGATATCTCTATGTGTTATTATAATAATACATATAATTATAAATAAGTTTAAATGAATAAACAAAAGTAAACATATTTCTTGTTATATAAATAATATTTAAGAACATATAAATATGTATATATAAATTAAATATATATAGTCATCCACATACATTATAAATACAATTAAGAAAATAAATATTCATTTTTATGTTTATATAGTTTTTTAAATAATTTTTTAATATATTTTATTAATATACATATTTTTAAGGTATAAAAATATATAATTAAACATTTTTAGTAATTAATGAAAATTTGATAATTTTTTATATATAAAATTAGGTGAATGAGATCGATAATATATTTTTTATTATAATGTAGTTATATAAATAATATTTATATAAATATATATACTTGTTGTTATATAAATCATATATAAATATATACACACATGCTGGGACATGGCTCACCCAAGTTCAAGTCCCAGGGTGCATTTGTTTTTTGTGTACGTTCCATGGAGGAAGATTTATAATATCTTATATATATATATATATATATTGTATATATATATACTTATTATAATATAAATCATATTGAAAAATATATTAATATTATTCATGGTGCCCTTATTAGTGTTTTTTAACACTGTTAAAGGGGTTCCTTTTATGAGTTCTAACTAAAGCACCGATGAAGGGTAACATTTATCAGAGATAAAAAAAGACATGATAAAGGGGTACCTTTTATCAGTCTTTTTAGTTAGCACTGAAAATGATTCCCCTTTATCAGCATTATTTAGTGCTGATAAAGAGAAACACTGAACAAACACAAATCTATATTAGTGACCATTCATCAAATGAAAAGATGAATCGCTGCCATAAAAAGTGGTCCAGTGATGAATGTTACATACTTATCTCACATCAAAGTGAACATTGCTAATCAGGCCATGAACCATGACAATAATATAATAAAACTTCACATTTCCCATTTCTTTGTACACCCTAAAGGTGTTGAGTTTGATTATGATGTATAAATTCTCTTGGAAAATATGACACACTACTACAAAAGGGCCACCAACGACCACCAAAAAAAGGTCACTACAGGCATGTAGTATCCTTTTGGTCATCCAATTAGAGGCTATAATGACTTATATATGGTGCTTTCTATTGGTAATCTGATGAGAGCCTATAAAAACAGCCATGTGATAGTTGTTATAAGTCATCTCACAACAAGAAATAACAACCATCATATAATGGTCTTAATATAATTTTATTATAAAATCTATAATTAATATGTCACCATAGATGGTGTTTTAAAAAATACAAAAAACAACTATAATTTTGAAATTCAACATATATCTACACCATAACTAATTTATTTAATAATCTCACAACTAACCTCGTCAAATCATTTTTCAAGCTCCACACTCATCATTTCATAACTGAAAATAAAATAAATTAAAATTTAAAGTTAATATAGTAAAAAAACAAAAATTAATAATAATTAGAACCCACTAGATTATTTAATGTAAATTTTAATATAATAAACAAATAGTTTGTGGTCATTTTCTTATTTTTTAATATGTTACATATTTTTAATCGTTTTTAATCTAAAACTATTTTTATGTCATTCTGAGAAGACCAAATGTAAGATTGATATAATGAATATTTATACATGTCAAAAATAATTCAAATGTCATTTTCTTATAATTTAACATCAATTATTGGTTATATTCTTGGTTTTTACTGTTACACACACGTTTTAGAGTTTAAAACACTAATATCATGTTTTTAGTCATCCTGAGAAAACAATAACGCATATTAAAGTGATGTCAATTCCTAAATTTCCAAAAAAATATATTTGTCAGTCTATTAATATTTCATGGATATTAGAGATTGTTTTCTTGATCTTGAATCCCCCAAAACATGTTTTTTAAGGACTTTAATGTCTATAACAATTGATTATTTAGTCATTTTGAACACACCACATGTTAGATTGACTTGTTGTATATTAAAAAATATCAAAAATAATTTGAATATCATTTTATTATGATTTCACACCAATTCATGGTTGATTTCTATGATTTGATCATTATGAGAATGTTTTAGAGTTTTAAAACACAAAAAGATATTTTTTTGGTCATATTGAGAAAAACACAACTCATATTGATATCACATCAATTGATATATTTTAAAAATAAATTAATAATAATTGTATTAACATTTTATGGAAATTTGAGATCATTTTATTAGTTTTAACTCCCTAAAACATGTTTTTAAATACTTTGATAAATTAAAAAATTACTTATCTAGTCATTCTGAGTACACCCCAAGTTGGATTGATGCTCTATTTGTTAAAACATTTCACAAATTATTCAAAAATTGTTTTCATTTTATTTTACATTAATTCATTGTTTTTTATAGGGTTTGACCATTACAAGAATTTTTTAGAGTTTTAAAACTCAAAAAGTGCATTTTTTGGCCATCTCGAACAAACCATTACTTGGATTGATGTGGTGTATATTTCTATATTTATAAAATAAACCATTGGTATTTTTTAAAATATTTTATGAAATTTTAAGGTTTTTTCTATGTTTTGACTCACAAACGCATCTTTTTAAAGAATTTCATATTTTTAAAAACCGATTTCTTAGTTATTTCATGCACATAACATGCCATATTGATTCTTTATTTGTTCTTACATGTTAAAAATAGTTCAAATATCATTTTACAATGAATTTATATCAATTTTTGATTGTTATCTAGGTTTTGAACATTACATGAATGTATTCGAGTTTTAAAACACTAAAAGTGTACTTTTTGTAATCTTGGTAAAACCAAAACTCTGGTATATGTAGAATTCCTACATTTTAAAAATCAACCAGCAATCATTTTTATAAGATTTCATGATAATATGAAGTTATTTGATTGTTTTTTACAACATAAAATATATTTTTAAATACTTTTATATCTTTAAAACTAATTATTTTGTCATTCTCAACACATCACATGTTGGATTTATGCGATTTATTATCATAAATGCCAAATTAAATAAAAGATAATTTTTATATAATTTCAAATTAATTAATTGTTATTTTATTGTTTTTTACCATTGCAAGCATGTTTTAGAGTTTTTAAACACTAAATGTTCATTTCCTGGTCATCCTAAGAAAACAAAAACTCTAATTAATGTGGTGTCTATTCCTATATTTCATAAATCAAAAAAATTATTTTACAAATATTTCACATCAATATGAGGTCATATCTTGGTTTTCGACTCCTTGAAACATGTTTTTAAATAATTTAATATCATTAAAAACTACTAATTTAATATTTACGTGCACACCACATGTCAGATCAGTGTAATATATTTTTTCTCATATAAAAAATAATTCAAAATGCATTGTTCTATGATTTAACATAAATTCATGTTTTTTGGGTTTTGTTTTTAAATGAATGTTTTAGAGTTTTAAAAATCTAAATGTTTTTTTGGTCATCCTAATAAAACTATGACTCAAATTGATGTGGTTTCAGTTATTACATTTTAAAAATGAATTAGAATTCATTTTACTAGTATTTAATGGTAATCCAAGGTCATTTTAATGGTTTTTACTAGCCAACAAATATTTTTATATACTTTTAAATATTTATATACTACTTATTTATAAATTTTGAGAACACCTCAACTCAGAGTGATGTGATATCTATATAGAAATATAATATTTAATTAAAATATCATTTTCCTATTATTTCACATAAATTAATTATCATTTTATAATTTTTTAACATCACACGCATGTTTTAGAGTTTTAAAACACTAAATGTTTTCCTTTTGGTCATCCTAAGAAAACAACAACTCATATTGAAGTTATGTCACTTTTTATATTTCCAAAAACAATTATAGGTTATTTTATTATGATTTCATGTCAATCTAGTGATATTTTATTGGGGTTTACCCACTTAAGTGTGTTTTAAATGATCCTAATACCATTACAAACTTTTTATTTAGTCATTTTGAGCATATCATATACTAGATTGTTATGTCATCTTCTCATACTTGTAAAAAACAATTCAAATATTATTTTACTATATTTTCATACCAATTAATTGTTATTTTATATTTTTTGATTTCTATACATAATTTATAGAGTTTTAAAACACTAAAACTACCTTTTCACTCATTCTGAACACACTGCACATCAGATTGACATTCTCTCTAATCGTACATGTCAAAAATAATTCGGCAAATTTTTCCTAGGATTTAATTTCAATTCTGGATTTTTATCGTTTTTTAACATTTTTAGACAAGTTTTGGAGGTTTAAAACATTTAAAAAGTGTTTTTGGTCATCTTGGGAAATCCTCATGTAATATTGATTTGGATTCAGTTCTTACATTTCAAAATTTATCTACAATCATTATACTATGATTATATTAAAATTAATGACCATTTATTAAGTTCAGACTATAAAACTTCAATATGAGAAACATTTTTTTCTTCTCTATAACCAATTTATAATAGAAAAAAAAATTTATTATACATCTAAACAAGAATGTTAAGTAAAAGAGTAAGGGACAATACCTTATGAATCTGGTGTATTCGAATCCAAATCCCCTATGGACTCTCAATGATGCCCACTTACTGCATCAAAATACTATAACTTATATAAATAATATATATAATAATCATATTAAAAAAATACATGTGACTATAATTTGTATTCTTTTTTTACTTATTATATTGATATCTGTGAAACATCAATGATACATTAATTCATCACCACATATATAGCTTCTGAAATGTGTGATAGTCTCTCCTTATACTTTGTGTGTAGTTATTGAATCGGGCATCAAGACCATGCTCCATAGTTTTTACTATTACATCTACCTCCGCCTATGTGTGAATCCCTATATCTCTATATGCACCCATCACCTCACTTGACCAAAACACAACAAAATCCTACCACTAGGAGGGAAGAATACTCAAAACCACTTAATGTTCGATTTTTATCACAACCATTAATGATGCACAATGATCTTTATTTAGCCTTCCCTTATAATATTTCCATAAATTTTAGCATTTAGTAATTAACATTAAAAAAATCTTCTATAAAGGATATTAAATTATCCTATTTCCATTTTTTAGTTTCTACATTAATAATAAAAATAATTTCATGGAAATTAAATAGTAATTCTACCCAAACCTACCGTAATTATTTTTAAACCATATCTTAATGGAATGAGGTATACTCATGATTTTTTAAAGAGAATATATAGGGGTCTTATATCATATGTCACAATTAATGAATCAATACACCCACCCCCTCTAACTAGATAAAATGTGCCATCAAATAACACATCTAGTTGGGTACTAGAGTTCCAAGATCAAAAACCTTTACCAAGGCCCCTACATCTATTAGAAGATTCACAAAATCCTATTAAACATAAATTCATAATGTATTTAATAATAAATAATTTTTAATTAAAAAATTAAAATTTATAGGCGAACATACTTGAAGAAACTAATTACAAATTAACATAAAAATGAAAAAATACATTCCAATCATGTGTTTATTTTGGAAAAGAAATGATATATATTCTTTATATATATTATTTAATTATCACATAGACCCATTATATATTTTTTTTATATACATATATAGTGGTTCAATCTAGTGTTTATTTAGGAAAGTCAATAATATAGGGTTCCTCTCATTTTATTAGAACCCATCCATCTATATATTTTCCACACAACTTTCTAATTTCAATTAGTGTGGAAAAAGTAAACATAATCTACTTGTGATTCCATTATAAATGGCTTGTTTATTAATCTATAATGAACCAATTCTTCTAAATATAATATCACATGATTTTTAAGTAAATAGAACCAAAGGATCGAATGAACTAGTGTATTTGAAAGACCAGGTTCATAATACATCAAAGTGAAACTAAAATAAAATGCCTTTATTTCAATCTCTATAAAGAGATCCTAGATCACTTTGAGCTTCTAAAACTATAAGGACCCAGCCTAATTACATACATAATATTTAATTTAGTCAAGAAAAAACTTCCTTTTATATTGAATATCCTTTCAAGTTTATAGCCTTAGAGAATTAGGACAATACAGTCATAACATTACACATTATTACATAGTGGATACCATAAAAACAGTTTCCATTTTTTAAAAAAATATAAAACATTAAAACATAAAACAAGACCCCTTGAAAATTCTTTAACATTTAACATGGCTTCATTCCTTGTCTTGCACATCCATTAACCTGTGAAAATAATTTAAAAACATGGGATGAGCACAAAATCTCAGTAAGGGATAGAAAATAAGGAAATATCACATTAGTCCATGAATACTCGTAATGTATGAAAGAATTTTCAAAGGTAATTATTGTCACTGAAATATAATTACTTTTTGTAACATGATATTTAAACAAGATCCACACAAAACATGAGAACATAAATATAATCATAAAGGTATCTTCGGGCATTACTTATATAATCTTGTAACCATTCTTGGCTACCTTATAATTCGTAACCCTCATGACTAACTTACTTTTTGTAACCATCGTAGTTACACTTAGAGTAACCATACGACCGACCTCCAAATTACTCATACCCAATGAATTTGAGGGATACATAGGTCCCAACCTTAATAAAAAATTATTCCCAAGAACCAAAAAAAAATCATGCAACATGAATGATTCCATAAAAACATTCCTTTGGAATTTCGTAAAACCGAATTTAAAAAGAGGATTTTTAAGAAAAGCCCCTTATAAATATCATACAATTGAAGCGATATTTAATAGAGTGGATAGAGTATGTCTATATAATGTAAATAAACATAATATAAACAAAACCAATCACAAAAAAAATTAAATAGCACATAAATAATGAAGCAGAAGGTTAACCCAAAGAATGGAAATCGGGTTAAGAATTCCCTTACCTCGGGTTTTGTCTTACTTCCAACTTGTTAAAAAATCATGTATAATGGTTAAAAGAATGTTATTAATATTTTAAAGAAACATTTTCATGTTTATAACATCTTATATTATCATTTCATAACATTATTTCACCCTTTAACTGTTAGTATTTTGCTCCTTGCACTGTTTTTGGGTGAGTTCTTAGCATGATTTCCATGATTGGTTCATGGTGGATGTTCTTGTCGATTGGAAGTGAAATTCTAGAATTGGAATGGAGTAGTATTTACATATATACAGTAACATAAATTATACCATTTATCATTTTGAGTTCTTTCATTAGGATGATTCATAAGTTAAAACATTAATGGTGTTCGTTTAGATCATTTTAGTGGTTCTTTGATAATAACTACCTCATTTCATTTTATAAATTAAAACCACGTGTTAAAATGAATTCCAGAACCATTGATGCGACATAATAAATATATTATAACCTAGTTCAACCATAAAAATGGTTTCATGACCAGACTTTAAGGATTTAAATAAAAATTAAATCACATCGTCCACGATGTCGCTAATTCGACACATCGTGGACAATGTTTTTAATTCTTTGAATAAGTGGGAGAGGAGAAGAACAATGTTGTTGAATATTACATGAACATGAGAACATCCAGAATATATATGATTTTGGAGATTTCATGCCTCTTGGATAATAGGTGGTGAGGAAAGAAGAAATAGGAATCATGAAAAAAAAAGACTTGATAAATTTATCACGAAAATTCGGCAGCCAAACAGCGTCTCTTAAAATTTCATAAAATAGTTTAATGAGAGAAAATGAATATCTCATCACTAATAAATAATATGGACAGTAAGGGGGGATATGGAATGAAATATCCCAACATAATTCAAAAATAAAGGAAGAGAATAACATAAAATGGAAGAAAAGAAATAAAATAAAAGTTGATGTTTACCACTTAATCTCTTCTCCTTGAGACCCTTCTTAAGGGATTTTGTTTTGGTCTTTTGGTGAGACCCGCAACTCTAGGAAGTGAAGAAGAGACTTGGTAGGAGTATTGCATAGAACATAGGAATGGATCAAGGCTTGAGATGTGAGGGGAGAAGAGGGGAGTGAGGGTGGTATTTATAGTGGAGGAGAGGGGGTATTTTTCATTATTTTAATCATTATTATAATAATTTTTCCCAAGATTATGAATAGTCTTAGTTCATGTGACCTAAAATAGTAATAATGGCATGTGAGTTCGAAACAAGTGGCCTTGAATCACTTATTATGTCATAAATAGTGTATTTTACTGATAATTTTATTATACGGTATTTTATCGTATTTCACTATTCACTGAAAAATCTTGAATTTCAGAAAAAACCCAAAAATTTACCCTAACCATTTTTCAACGTGCAGAATTAAAAAATAAATTTCATTTCATGAAAATAATTTTCTAAATATTAATAATTTAATTTTAAAATATAACCATACTTAATTCAAAAATTAATAATTATAATTCTATAACTACTTCTATATCAAGATGAAAAATTAACCAAGATGTTATTATCATAAAGCCTTAAGAAAATAAAATAATAACAAAATTTACTATTCATTAGTGTCATATTACTATTCATAAGGTTATGTTACTATTCACCAGAAAAACAAGTTGGTTCCAATAGACTCCAAATAACATACTGAACACAATTGTAGATGACAGTTTCTTGAAATTCAAAACATAAAAGTAGAAAAGATATGTTTTAAAGGATAGATTAAAAAATATCTACTTAAAAAAAATTTCCATGAATTTTTATTTATTTTTAGAAAATAATGGGGTGTTACATTATCCCCACCTTCTGGAAATTGTATCCTCACAATTTTATTTACTTATTAAACAACTGAGGGTATTTTTCCCTCATATCATTTTCGGACTCCCATGTTGCTTCTTCAACCATGTGGTCTCTCCAAAAAACCTTTTTCCTGGTGGATTACCTTATTCTGCAATACCTGTTCCATTCGATCAAGAATATGAACAAGTTTCTCTTCATAAGAAAGGTTCACTCCTTGTGAAACTGCTTCTGGCCTCAAGACATACGATGAATATGGCTCATACTTTATCAACGTCAAAACATGAAAAACATTGTGTACTTGAAACAAACTTAGAGGAAAGGCTACACGGTATGAAATTGTTCCAACTTTCTCCATGATTTCAAAAGAACTGATAAACCGTGGACTTAGCTTCCCTTTCTTACCGAAAAACATCACACTTTTCCAAGGAGAGATTTTATGGAAAACATGGGCACTTACCTAGAAAGAGAAGTCTTTCCGTCTATTATCTGCATAACTTTTCTGCCTACTTTGAGCTGCCCTCATGTGCTGTTGGATCATCCTCACTTTCTCAGCCACTTCTTCTACTAATTCTGGCCCCATCTACTTTCTTTCACCGACTTCATCCCAAAATGTTGGAGTCCTACACCGCTTCCCATACAAGGTCTCAAAAGGTGCCATCTGAATACTGGAATGAAAACTGTTATTATAAGAAAACTCAAATAAACAAATATATTGATCCCAACTTCCCTAATAGTCAATTAAACGAGCTTGAAAAATATCCTCAAAAGTTTGAATCATTCATTCTGACTACCCATCTGATTGAGGATGAAAAGCTGTATTGAAATTTAACTCTGTGCCCAACGACTTGTGAAGTCTCTTCCAAAACTTAGAAGTGAACCTTGTATTTCGGTCCGATATAATAGAAATAGGAACTCCATGTAACCTAAAAATCTCCTTGAGGTACAATAAAGAAAGTTTATCCAAAGTCATTGAATCTCGAATAAAAAGAAAATGTGCAGACATTGTTAGCCGATCAATAATAACCCAAATCGCATTGTTACCTCAAGAAGTCTTTGGTAGTCCCACCACAGAGTCCATGGATACATTCTCCCATTTCCACTCTGGCATTGGAAAAGGTTGAAGCATCCCCTTCGGTAATGGCCGCTCTGCTTTAACCTATTGACATGTCAAACATCTCATGGTAAAATTAGCAATATATCTTTTCATTTCATCCCACCAATATTACTACCGAAGGTCTCTATACATCTTTCTACTGCCAGGATGAACTGAAAATGGGGAACTATGAGCTTCATACAACAATTATTTCTTTTTCTGGGAATCACTAGGCACACACAACCTTTTTCGAAATCTTAAAACACAATCTTTATCAAGATTAAATTCTGGAAACTTCCCCATTTTAACCAATTATACCTTTTTATTCAGCTCACAATCTTCCTTATGTGCTTGCTTAATTCTGTCTGTTAATGAAGAATGCACTGAAACCTAAAACAAAAAAGATGTATTCCCTGCACTAACAACTTCTAAGCCAAGATTCATCAAATCATTAATCAAGGTATTATGGTCCAAATGTAACATGGTTAATGATTCATGGTGTTTCCGACACAAGGAATCTTCCACTTTGTTTGCTTTTCCAGGATGGTAATTGATCGTAAAATCATAATCCTTTATCAGTTAAATCCATATTCTCTACCACATGTTTAATTCCTTTTGAGTGAATATATACTTCAGACTTTTATGGATAGTGTATATTTGACATTTGGTTCCGTATAAATGATGCCTCCAAATTTTCAAATCAAAAACCACAGCTGCCAATTCCAAATCATGTGTGGGATAATTTATCTCATGAGGTTTAAGTTGTATTGAAGCATAGGCAATTACCTGATCATTTGGCATCAAAACAAAACCAAGTCCCTTCAAAGAAGCATCACTGTAGATGACAAAATCACCATTTCGGGAAGGTAAGGCAAAAACTGGAGTATTCAACAATCTCTTTTTCAGTTCCTAAAAACAAACATCACATTATTTTGTCCAAAAAAATTTAACCCCTTTTAATGTTAACTTAGTTATCAGGCTAGATAACTAAGCAAAGTTCTTAACAAAACGTCGGTAATAACCAGCTATTCCAAGAAAACTACGAATCTCTGTAACATTTGTGGGTCTTGGCCATTCATCAACCACTTTTGTTTTAGTAGGATAACATATTATTCCATCCTTATTTATAATGTGCCTAAGAAAATATATATTTTGCAACCAAAACTCCCACTCGCTGAATCTTCCATACAATTTCTTTTCTCATAAAGTTTGCAAAACAACCCTTAAATGTTTTTTTCTCCTCCTATTTATTTTTAGAAAATACCATAATTTCATCAATAAATACAACCAAAAACTTATGCAAGAACTCATGAAATACTCTATTCATAAGATTCATTAATACAATAGGTGCATTAGTTAATCCAAATGGCATAACGAAAAATTCACAATTCCCATATCTAGTACAAAAGGCTGTTTTCGGGATGTCATCCTCCTTCACCTTCAACTGATGGTATCCGGATCTCAAGTCAATCTTGGAAAAGTACTGAGCTCCCAGGAGCTGATCAAACAAGTCATAGATATGAGGCAAAGGATACATTTTTTAAATAATTATTTTATTAAAAGCTCTATAATCAATGCCAAGTCTCATGGAACCATATTTTATTTTAACAAAAAAAATATGAGCTCCCCATGGTGAAGTGCTAGGATGAATGAAGCTTTTGTCAAGAAAATCCTGCAACTGATATTTCAATTCAAGAAGTTCTATTAGAGCCATACGATAAGGCGGTTTTGAAATTGGCTTAGCATCGGGAACTAAGTCAATTGGGAATTCGGCTTCTCGATCAGGTATGACACCAGGTAACTCATCAGGAAAAACATAAAGGTATTCATTTACCAATAGAACATCATTAATTTTAATAGTTCCCTTGTTTTCTACAATATGAGGAAGATAACATTCATTTCCATCTTTCAATAGTTTCTCAGCTTCCTGATATGTTATCAATTGTGTGGGTTCATTCTTGAATACAAACTGAAACTCTTTCTGAAAAACAACTTCTTTTTCTATACAGTCAATATTAGTAAGATAATCAGAAATCCAGTTAATTCCCAGAATAACATAAAACTCAACTATGGGTAAAACAACAAGGTTTGCAGGTAAAGTCTTTCCACATACCACAATAGAAAGATTCTTATAATTCCTATTTTCTATAACATTTCCTCCTGGTGTTTTAACAATATGTTCGAGTCTCATTTGTTGAGGTGATATTTCCAATTTACCAGAAAATTTCTCATAGATGAAGGAATGTGTAGACCTCATATCAAAAAAACATTAGCAAAATCTGAGTGAACAAACAAAGTACCTGATATGACTTCATTGGATGGCATGACATCTGCTGATGTAGTCGCAGAGGATCTCACTACCCCTTTCTGCTTGTAGTCTAGCTTCTTTGCATCATTTTGATCTCTCTTTGGACAGACATTTGCATAGTGACCCATCTCATCACATTTAAAACGCATTACAGTTTTCTTATCAGGATTAGTCTTAGGATCATTTTCATTGAAAACTCGTGCCATATGTCCAAACTTACCACATTTAAAACACTTCCCAGTTTTGCAAAGACATTCCCTAGGGTGCTTCTTGACACACTTTTCAAAAACTGGAAATTGTATTTGCTTACCATCAGATTTATTTGGTTGATTCTTACCCATTGTTTTCCAACTGGACATATTCTTCTCTTTGTTTCCAAAATGCACGTGATCATCAGAAAACTTCATCTCTACCCTCTCAGCACATCAGAAAAGTTTCTCATAACTTTTGAAATCACGGGAGGCCAACGCCCTTCGATTCCTTGGCTTCAATCCTGATCGAAAGCGGTTAATTTTTCTATCAAGATCCAGAATAATATTTGGGTCATACCTTTCCAGTCGGGTGAAGTTCGCTTCATACACAGCCACTGAATCTTCCACCTTCTATTTCAATTCAAGGAATTGCTTCTCCCTTCTAAGTCGCCCCACTTTATGAAAATATTTTTCAAGGAAAAGCCTTTTAAATTCATCCCACTATAAGGCATAAAAATCCTCTCTACCCCTGATATTCCTTACCATTGACCACCACTTGTTGGCTTCCTCTTTAAAAAAGTAAATGGAAAGACTTACCTTTTGATTGTTTGAACATCCCATAACATCGAATATCTTTTCAAGGGCATTGATCCATCCTCCAGCTTCTACTGGGCCAAAAGATCCATTGAATACAGTAAGATGTTGTCTCATAAAATGTTCCACTACTGTCATGTTCCGTTGTGGTACCTCTATTGGATCTCTTTCATGGATTCCACGACAATTTATTGCCTGCGTTAGCTGAGCCATTACTGTCACAAAATGCTTGGTTCTAATTCCTACCATTTCGGGTTGTAGTTCCAGAAGGATGTCATTCTGTCGGTGCCTATCCTCTTCAGTATCCATGTTCCTTATGTGGACAATGATTCTAAACAAACATGTCTTAGATGAAGTACCAGGGTAATCTTTAAATGCTATAACATTTCAAATTATTCATAGAGTACAAATCATTTATGGTATTCTATTAACTTCACCCTAACCACTAAAGTTATCTAAACCATCCTCTGATACCAACTATAAGGGCCCGACCTTATTACATACATAATCTTGGATTTAGTCAAGAAAAAAACTTCCCTTTACATTGAGGATCTTTTCATGTTTAGAGCTTTAGAGAATTAGGAAAATACATTCATAACATTACACATTATTACAGAGTGGATACCATAAAAAAGTTTCCATGTTTCCCAAAATATAAAACATTAAAACCTAAAACAAGACTCCTGGAAAATTCATCAACATTTAACATGGTTTTATTGGTTGTCTTACACATCCATTAACCTGTGAAAATCATTTATTGTATTCTATTAACATCACCATAACCCCTAATGTTATCTAAACCATCCTCTGATACCAACTATAAGTACCCAGCCTTATTACATACATAATCTTGAATTTAGTCAACAAAACACTTCATTTTACAATGAGGATCTTTTCAATTTTATAGCTTTAGAGAATTATGAAAATACATTCATAACATTACACATTATTATAGAGTGTATACTATAAAAACATCTTCCATTTTTTCCAAATATAAAACATTTTAACTTAAAACAAGACTCCTTAACAATTCTCCAACATTTAACATGGCTTCCATCCTTGTCTTACACATCCATTAACCTGTTAAAATCATTTAAAAACTTGGGATGAGCACAAAATCTCCGTAATGGATGGAAATGAAGGAAATATCACATTAGTTCATGAATACTCGTAATGTATGAAAGCAATTTCAAAGGACATTCTTGTCACCCATATATACTTACTTTGTGTAACATGAGATTTACACAAGATCCAAACAAAACATGAGAACATAAATATAATCATAATGGTATCTAGGGGCATTACTTACATAATTTTGTAACCATTCTTGGCTACGTTATAATTTGTAACCCTCACGGCTACCTTACTTTGTGTAACCATCACAGTTACACTTGGAGTAACTATACGACCGACCTCTAACTTACTCATAACTAATGCATTGGTGGGATATATAGGTCCCACCCTTCATTATAAATAATTCCCAATAACAAAAACATAATCATACACCATGAATAATTCCATAAAAACATTGCTTTGGAATTTCGTAAAACCAAATTTAAAAAGAAGATTTTTAAAGAAAACCCCCTTATCAATATCATACAATTATAGAGAGACTTAATAGAGTGGATGGATTATGTATATATACTATAAATACACATAATTAAACATAATATAAATAGAACCCATCACACAAAAAATTTAAATAACACCTAAATAATGAAGTACAAGGTTAACCCAAAGAATGGAAACCGGGTTAAGAATTCCCTTACCTAGTGTTTGTCTTACATCAAACTCGTTTAAACTTCCTGTATAATGGCTAAAAGAGTGATATTAGTATTTTACAGTAACATGTTCATGTTTATAACATCTTATATTTTCATTTAATAACATCATTTCACCCTTTAATTGTTATTATTTTTCCCCTTGTACTTTTTTGGGGTGAGATCTTTACATGATTTCCATGATTGGTTCATGAAGGATGTTCTTGTTGATTGGAAGTGAAACTCCAGAATTGGAATATAGTAGTATTTACATATATCCTGTAAAATAAATTATACCACTTATCATTTTTTAATTCTTTCATGAGGATGATTCATAATTTAAAACATTAATGATGTTCGTTAAGATCATTTTAGTGGTTCTTTGATAACATCAACCTCATTTTGTTTAACAAATTAAAACCATGTGTTAAAAAAAATTACAGAACCATTGATGAGACATAATAAATATATTATAACCTGGTTCAACCATAAAAATGGTATCATGACCAGACTTGAAGGATTTAAATAAAAATGAAATCACATCATCCACGATGTCGGTAATTCAACACATCATGGACAATGTTTTTAATTCCATGAAAAAGTGAGGGAAGAGAATAAGATTGATGATGAATTTCCCATGAACATGAGAAAATCCATAATATAAAAGATTCTGGAGCTTCAATGCTTCTTGGTTAAGATGGGGTGAGGAAAGAAGAAAAAGGAATCATGAAATAAAAGAAAACTTGAGATATTTTTCACGAAAATTCGGCAGCCTAACAGCGTCTTTTAAAATTTCATAAATGTATTTTGATGAGAGAAAGCGAATATCTCATCACTCGTACAAAATATGGACAGTAAGGGGGGATATTAAATGAAATATCCCAACATAATCCAAAAGTAAAGGAAGAGAATAACATAAAAGGAAAGAAAATAAAGAAAATAAAAGAGGATGTTTACCTCTTGATCTCTTCTCCTAGAGATCCTTCTTAAGGGATTTGGTTTTGGTATTTCGGTGAGACCAGCAGCTTTAGGATGGGGGGAAGATCCTTGGGAGGACTATTGGGTAGAACTTAGGCATGTATCAAGGCTTGAGAGGTGTGGGAGGAAGAGGGGAGTGAGGGGGTATTTATAGTGAAGGAGAGGAGGTATTTTTCATTATTTTAATCATTATTAAAATATTTTTTCCCAAGATTATGAATAGTCTTAGTTAATGTGACCTCAAATAGTAATAATGGCATTTGAGTTTGAATAAAGTGTCCTTGCATCACTTATGATGTCATAAATAGTGAATTTTACTGATAATTTGATTATACGGTATTTTATCGTATTTCACTATTCATAAAAAATTAATGAATTTCAAAAAAAACTAAAATATTTACCCTAAACATTTTTCAATGTGTAGAATTCAAAAAATGGAGTCCAGTTTTTGAAAATAATTTTCTAAATATTGTTAATTTAATTTTTAAATAAAATCATACTTAATAAAAAAATTAACAATTCTTATTCTATAACTACTTCTATATCACGATGAAAAATTAACCAAGATGTTATTATCTTAAAGCCTTAAGAAAATTAAATAATAATAAAATTTACTATTCATTAGGGTCATATTACTATTCATATTACTATTCATAAGGGTATGTTACTATTCACCAAAAAAACAAGTTTGTTCCAATAGACTCCAAATAACATACTAAACACAATTGTAGATGACAGTTTCTTGAAATTCAAAACATAAAAGTGGAAAAGTTATGTTTTAAAGGCCAGTTAAAAAAATTTATACTTAAAACAAAGTTCCATGCATTTATATTTATTTTTTGAAAAACTTGGGGTGTTAAATTATCCCTACCTTCTGGAAATTATGTCCTCGCAATTTTATTTACTTATTAAACAACTGAGGGCATTTTTCCCTCATAGAAATTTCAGACTCCCATGTTGCGTCTCCAACCATGTGGTTTCTCCACAAAACCTTTACCTAGTGGATTACCTTATTCCTCAATAACTGTTCCCTTAGATCAAGAATCTGAACTAGTTTCTCTTCATAAGAAAGGTTCTCTTCCAGTTGAACTACTTCTAGGCTCATGAAATGTGATGAAGTTGGCACATAATTTCTCAACATCGAAACATGAAAAACATTGTGTACCTGAAACAAACTTAGAGGCAAAGCTACCCGGTATGCAACTGTTACATCTTTCTCCAAGATTTCAAAAGGACCGTTGAACTGTGGAAATAGCTTCTATTTCCTACCGAAACACATCAAACTTTTACAAGGAGAGATTTTAAGGAAATCATGGTCACCTACCTCGAAAGAGAAGTCTTTCCTTCTGTTATCTGTATAAATTTCCTGCCTGCTTTGAGCTACCCTCAAGTGCTTCTAGATCATCCTCACTTTCTCAGCCACTTCTTCTACTAATTCTGGCCCCATCAACATTCTTTCACTGACTTCATCCCAAAACGCTGGAGTCCGACACTACTTCCCATACAAGGCCTCAAAAGGTGCATCTGAATACTGGAATGAAAACTGTTATTATAAGAAAACTCAACTAAAGAAAGTTGAGGATCCCAAATTTCCTGATAGTCCATTGAACAAGCTCAAAACATACCCTCCAATGTTTTAATTGATTGTTCTGACTGCCTAACTGATTGAGGATTAAAATTTGTACTAAAATTTAACTTTGTGCCCAATGAATTCTGAAGTCCCTTCCAAAAGATAGATGTGAACTTGGGATCTCAGTCAGATACAATGGAAAGAGGAACTCCAAGTAACCTGGCAATATCTTTGAGGTATAATCGAGAAATTTGATCCCAAGTTATTGTATCTCGAATAGAAAGAAAATGTGCAGACTTTGTTAGCCGGTCAACAATAACCCAAATCACATTGTTACCTCGAGAAGTCTTTGGTAGTCCCACCACAATTTCCATGGATACATTCTCCAATTTCCGCTATTAAATTGTAAAAGGATGAAGCATCCCCTTCAGTAACTGCTGCTCTGCTTTAACCTGTTGACATGTCAAACATACCGTGGTAAAATCAGCAATATCTCTTTTCATTCCATCCCATAAATAATACTCCTGAAGTTCCTTGTACATCTTTGCACTGCCAGGATAAACTGAAAATGGGGAACTATGAGCTTCACACAAAAACTCTTTCTTTAACTGGGAATCACTAGGCACACACAACCTTTTTCCAAATCTCAAAACACACTCTTTATCAAGATTAAATTCTAGAAACTTATGCATTTTAACCAATTATACCTTTTTCTATAGCTCTCAGTCTTCCTTCTATGCTCGCTTAATTCTGTCTCTCAATGAAGACTGCCATGAAACCTGAAACAAAACATATGTATTCCCAGTACCATCAACTTCTAAGCCAAAATTCATCAATTCATTAATCAAGGGATTATGTTCCAAATGTAACATGGTTAATGATGCATTATGTTTCTGACTCAAGGCATCCACCACTTTGTTTGCTTTTCCAGGATGGTAATTGATCGTGCAATCATAATCATTTATCAGTTCAATCCATATTCTCTACCTCATGTTTAATTATTTTTGAGTGAATATATACTTCATACTTTTATGGTCAGTATATATTTTATATTTGGTTCTGTATAAATGATGCCTCCAAATTTCCAAAGAAAAAACCACATCTTCCAATTCCAAATCATGTGTGGGATAATTTATCTCATGAGGTTTAAGTTCTCTTGAAGCATAGGCAATTACCTGATCATTCCGCATCAAAGCACAACCAAGTCCCTTCAAAGAAGCATCACTGTAGATGACAAACTCACAATTCCGAGAAGGTAAGGCCAAACTGGAGCATTCACCAATCTCTTTTTCAATTCTTGAAAACAAACATCCCATTCTTCTGTCCAAAAAATTTTAACCCCTTTCTGTGTTAACAAAGTTATTGGGCTAGATAACTGAGAAAAGTTCTTATCAAAACTTCGGTAATAACCACCTAATCCCAGAAAACTATGAATATCTGTAACATTTTTGAGTCTTTGACTGTAGAGACCTGAAGCCTGACGTGCATGGACATTACATTACTTTTGCGGAATACTTAGTACATAACAAAAACACACACAGAAGGATCGTAATAGTTTAGTGTCTTTGGAAACTCGGAATATAATCTTCTAATCGTGGTGAAAGATCTTCAACATCTCCCATAAAGATCTTCCCTTTTTTTACCTAAAACATTTCTTTATATCCTGGGGAAAATAAAACATAAAAGGGTGAGCTCAAATGCTCAGTAAGGGTAAACAAAATAAATATCAATCACATCATATTCATAAGAACATAACATTTTGGAAATCTTAACCTTCAAAAGAGAGCATAATTTCATAACATGGGATAAATCATAGTAGTGAAATGAAATCTCAATAATCATAACATAAAACATGAAACTTTGTGGCATACACACATAATCATAGAGAATCATTTCTTATTAGTCAAGACTCATAGCCAAGACTATCCTAGTGGACAAATTCCATTTCTGAACCGAGTTCACTCCTCGTTTCAGTCCTGTTTCACTGAACCGGTATAACCTACCGTTCCAGCCATGTCTATCTCATTAGATATAAAATCTTTACCAAATGCATTGGAGGGAGATATAGGTCCCACCCATCTCATAATAATACCATTCTTATGTGTTCCACAAAATCATAAATCATACATCATTGCATAACCCACGTAATAAAAATGGGATTCTTAAACAACATGACATCATAAAACAATTCATATAAGATAAAGGAATTCATAAAAATATTTCCATTACAACATAATCAAATCCATGTAATAATAGGGATAGAAACAGAACCCTTTATTATCTTAGATGGAAAATAATTTTGATAAAACACTTGAACTCCATTCTTGAGGAAAATATCCTTTCTACTTCAAAAACATTTTCCTTTCTTAACATGTCTTATAATTTTAAACTAAAAGAATTTGATTAAAAATAAACTTGAAAACTTGTAAAGTAAACTTCTTGGAAATAATGTTTTAAAAATACATTCATGCCGTATAAGTTAAAAAAACATTCTTCTCGTACTTTTGTCGGAAAAGTCAAAAAGTACCTCGTACGAAAAACGACAAAAGATTTCTTTCATATATTTTACTAAAAACTCACCGAAGGGTAAAATTGGATTTAAACAGTTGTAGGTGGATGGAAACAATATTGCATATTGAGGAAACATGGATGTGGATGATAAAATACACCCTAGTAAATACCAAAGTGTAAACAATCTCGGATAAAATGAGATTGTGATATTTTCCCTTACCTTATGTCTGATATGCTTTGTACGTATCTGAACCTCCTGTATAATGATTTAAATAATGTCATTAACATATTAAAAAATCATATTCATTGTTATGATATCATATATGGTTTACTTATGACTCTATATTACCCGTTCTTTTGTAAATTCCATGTTAAAGAAGCGTTTTGGGTAAAATCGTTTCATTTATCGTAGGTGTTTGGACTTGTTGTTCTTGACATTATTATTACTTATATCATGATTTACTTACTTACATAATATAAAACATGATTTATATATCATATATATTCAGTATATATATATATATAATAGATAGATATATGAAATGAAACACACCGTTCATGGAGACGGTAGTCCGTACGTACGCATGACCACTGTTTTCCTTTCCTTATTGTCTTGAATGGGAGTAAGTATATGACATACATATATATATATATATAAATCCAGTAGATTTAACATGTCATATATTTCATTATTATTCATTATATATACTTTATAATCATTCATGAATGGTTAATGTGGAGAATGAATCTCATCGCGTCGTGGAGACGGTAGTCCGTACGTACGCACGAGCGATGATATCGTTCTCATGATCGTGAACTTGTGTTGAAGTGTATGTATACTATTTCAGTCTCAATATCAATTTACAATAATCATATATAGTTACTCATTACACCATTATAACCATCCAATTAAGGTGGTGGCGGAAAATAGATTACACCACGGCGTGGAGACGGTATTCTGTACGTATGCACGCGCAATGATTTCTTTTTCTGTAGGATGGATAGAAGGTTAATTAGAGTTGTTTCCTATTTATAATAACATATCAGTATATAATAAATATGTATGTTATTACTTTATCATGAAACAGCTAAATAAGAAGAAGATGAAGAAGAAAGAAATTGAAAAAGATCGGTAATGGATATTACCTCTTTTTGACACGCCTTTTCTTAACCTCCACTTAAAGAACTAAGGATGGTCTTTTAAGAAGACCAGGACCTCTAGGATGATACTAGAGAAGTGGAGAAGTGATTTTTTCAGGGGTTGGACGAGCATGAATGCTCAAATTGCTGTGAGGAGGAGAGGGAGGAGGTGCCCTTTTATAAGGGAGGAGAGGGGCACCTTAGGAAAATCTCAAAATATTATTTTATATTAAGGTCAAATTCGGTTTATAATGGTTCCAAAGGGTCTTATTTCGAAGATAACGTGTGGATGGGTCTAAATCCTCTCATCCAATAGGATTTAGACAAGTTTAGGTTATTATATTAACCTTATCAATTATATTTAACTCTAAGTTAAATAATTTAACTGTTACCGTGTCTTTTTGTTTTCTTACACTATATGGTTAATAAAACTACCATAACAAGCCAAACAAACCCCAAGTTGTTTATTATTAATATATATATCCTTATCTATGTTATTTGGCCGAACCTTAGATTTTTAGGAATTAAATAACAATTAATAATATAATATTTGTTTTAAAAACTAATTTATGTCAATTTTGACAGTATTTGGTACATGATTTTTATGAAATTTATAACAGAATGATAAGTTCGAACAAAGTTACTTATATCACCAATAACATGTCATATTAACCTAATAAATTAATTTATGTCATAAAAAGTCTCAAATTACATTTATTTGGGCATTTATAACATCAATTATGTCAATATTTCATTAATAAGACAATTACTGCATCATCTGTGTGTCAAAAAAAATGATAATTATTTAATCCCTAAAAATTATAAATAAATTTCTTTAATGTAGATAATTGTATTAGCTTTCTGGAGACTATTCATGTTCGATGTTTCATGACATTTATCACTAAATTAAAATTATTATACTTATAAAATTTAAGAAAGTGACATGTTGTCACATTCATTGGTTTTAATAATAATTAAATTATTTTCATGGAACAAAGTCCATATAATGATTCTAATCCGACCCTTAGGTTATATGTGTCTAATTTTATCCATACAATAGGATTTTTTCTAATTGTTAGGGTAATTTTATAATCTTATATTTACCCTTAATTACCCGATTTACCTTTAACTATAGTAAATAAAATTTACCGTATTTACTATTCACAATGCCCAAGAATAAAAAGTATCTTATTAACATAATTTGGACCCACTGATTCAAAATATGGAATCCATTTTTCCATATTCAATACACAAAAGATGCAGAAATTAAATTAAAATTAATCTCGTTGTCGAAAGAAAACGGGTTTTTCTTTAAAACATTACAAAAGGTTGAATTGATTTAACCTACGAATTCAAGGTAAAATCAATGATAATGAGATAAATTATATTAAATGGTAAAAATATATTCTATTTATTCTTTAAAACCATTAAATATTATAATCTAACCTCATAAGATATTACGATGAAAAAAGTTGTTTTTAATTAAAATATAGCGTGTTTTTACTATTCATTAAAATATGAAAGTTATCGGAAAAATATCAAAACTTTATCTAATGTAAATTTGTATATCCTGATTCAAAAAAACATTTTATTTTGTCAAATTGAACTTATAAACATGTCAAAAACTATATTTAAAGTGGGTGCGCCATCAAAAGGCGGCAAAACTGCATTTTTTTGAAAAATACTTATTTTACCTGAAAAATTTATTTTGTTCTTATACCATGTTCTAGAAATGTGTAAGATGAATAATAATGTTATAAAATTTAAAATTTAGTTAACACTATTCATAACGGCTAGTTCATAACAATATTATAATAATATATCGTTGTTTAGTAAAACCTGGTATTGCGTACAACACACGCTATCGAGGAAGGTCGCGATTGCGTGTAATGCAAGCCAAGTCAGGGTTCCGTGTAGTGCACAACTCCTTTGTTGTTGCATATAACAGAATCCAACCATATTGAATACATATATATATATACACTCAATTTTGCGTAGAATAACATCTATCAAATGAACATGAAATTGTGTGTAACATAGGCCAAGAATAGTGTTGCGTATACTGCAAGCTAATACGGTGTTGCGTATAGCACAAGATAATCATGGTGTAGCATATAGCACAAGACATGAATGAAATTAAAAAGAATGTATCTTATAAAATCTCGGGTTGTTACAATCTACCCCCTTAAAATTAATTTCACCCTCGAAATTCGTCGGGGTTATAAATCGTTTACTATTCATAGAAACCCACATCGTAAAAAGAAATACCAAAACTGAACATTAAAAACTAAAGTATGAAATATTACGGTTACCCAAATTAACTCATCACTGGGTTTCCATGTAGGATAACATAGGTGAAAATATGGATATGGAAGAAAAATCTATCCATCAAGTTCTGATGGAGAGTGGTAGAGAACATGGATATGAAAAAGCCAACAATCACAAAGCCATAAATTTGTGATGATCTTGGGTACCATATGGTTCATCAGATATAAGAGCACTATGACAACATTTTTGGTTTTCAAGATCATTTCCCTAAAGTTGATGAATTAAATGAAATACTTACATGATTTTGGTTCAATCTCACTGTTGTTCGTGAATTGAACAATTTCCACTTTATATCTTAAAGAAATGAAGTTGAATTTGTTATTCGTGAAGCATTTGCAGATCATGTGATAGAATGATGGGTCATTCCATCTGTTTCAAACAAAAGGTTAGCAAAAGTTATAAGTCCATCTTATGGTGAGATTAATCGTATATGGTTCCAAAAATGGACTTATACTTTATTTATCATACCGCTTAATAAAATAGAACTACTTTACACTAACCAGGGACTTCATGTAGGCTAGTGGTAGGTGATAAAGGCCAGTCGCACTTCGGTTGTGGGTTCGATTCCCACAGCCTTGTCCGACGCGATGGGCTATCGCCCGTCCTGTAGGTTGTCCTTTTTCTAAAACTACATTACTATAAAATCCCATCAGTAATATCGAAAAAAGTTCTATCCTTAAACAATACTTATCATATGTCCAACATAATCCATTCCAATCTTTAGGCTTATCCATAATACTGCAGTCCACTCTCATAATATAGTGAAAACGATTACCATAGATTTAATACCATCGTTGATCCCCATATATCATAAGATATGTCTTGTTGGTCACATTCCAAACATTCAAAGGCCTTAATCATGTGTTCTCTTGAATACCCATTGAACCTTAGTGAAAACATGAATGCAGTTAAAATTTAACACTTTCCACATACCAAAATCCTCAAAATTCTATATACTCAAACCATGATATCACTTAGTCCTTATATCAATCATGAGCTCATGAATACAATCAAACATCTCATTATCTTCTTGCCCCTTCATTATGCGCATATCATCTACTTTCCAAAAATATTTCAATCACTTTTGTTTTCCTGGTTACCAGTATCATATAATTATTGAAAACTAATACATAGATATTCCAAAATTCCACAATACCATAAATGAGATTCCATGATACTATTTTGAAATCCCATTACATAAACACTTAATCATTCCACCACATCGTTGTCATATTCAACATCGCCAATAGTGATCGCATGTGACTTCCCTTTGTCCTTTGCCTTAAGTGGTTGCTCATGTCGATCATCACTAACCCTTGGATTAGGGCATTTATTGGCATAATGTCCCATATCCTTACACTTGAAACATTGACGTGTAGTAGGTTCATTCTGTGTATCCCTTCCTTTGTTTGAATCATTAGACATCTTCTTCACATCATTGCGGCATTCAAATGCCCGATGACCTTGCTTTCCACATTTGAAACATTTACTTGTCCCTTTAAGACAATCTCCACCATGCTTCTTTCCACACTTTGAGCATAAGGAAACATTCATCTTCTTTTCACCATTATTCTGAGATTCTCCTTTAACTCCATCTTTCATTTCTTGTCAAAACCATGAGATGGATATGTAACACCAACTTCCATTTCTACCTTGATAGCACAATGCACAATTTCTTCATAGCTACTGAAGTCTCTTATAGCTAATGCCCTTCGAAGACTCGGTTTTAAGCCACTGAAAAATCGATCAACTTTACTTTTAGGTTGGATGATAATGCCAGATGCATACCTTGCAAGTCTTGTAAAATTTGCTTCGTATATACCAACAGATTCATCATCCTTCTGCTTCAGCTCAAGAAACTCATTTTCCATCTTTGTTCGAAGAATACGAGGGAAGTACTTACTGAAAAACAAGTTCTTGAACTCGTCCCATTCCATGGAATCAATTTCATCTCTTCGCCTCGTATTCTTGATAAGATTCCACCATTGATCAGCTTCACCTTCCAAACGATATACTGCTAAGATGACTTTATCATGTTCAGAACATTGAAGAACTGAAAATATCTTTTCAGTGGTACTAATCCATTGTTCAGCAACAAGTGGATCGGAAGACCCACTAAAAGAAGGTGGGTGTTGCCTCATGAAGGACTCAATAGAATATTGTTCCCTTCTCTGCTCATTTGGAAGTCCAGAATGATTCATAGCTTGTGTAATTATAGCAATAAGATTTTGCACTCCATCTCCCATAACATTTGTTTATTCAGGAGGATAATCATTGCATTGTCCATTGCATTGATCAACACGGTTCCTTCGGGTTCCAGCCATCGTCTAAAACCCAAAAATAATAGTGTGAGAGGAAAAAATCATGCTAGGGAAAACAACATTATAAAGGGGGAGTATACTCAATATCTAACTTCTTAGGTTAAATTCTATGATCGTTACCGTAGTTCTAGGACTGTATCCTATACGTATACTTATCCTAAGGGACATCCCAAAACATACCTTAGAAAGATTTCTAGGGATCTCACTAACATTTTTGCATCCTAGTTTCCAAAGGTTGACTAAACCTTTCCTCTGATACCATCTGTAGAGACCCGAAGCCTGACGTACATGGACATTACATTACTTCTGCGGAATACTTAGTACATAACAAAAACACACACACAAGGATCGTAATAGTTTAGTGTCTTTGGAAACTCGGAATATAATCTTCTAATCGTGGTGAAAGATCTTCAACATCTCCCGTAAATATCTTCCCCTTTTTTACCTAAAACCTTTATTTATATTCTGGGGAAAAGAAAACATAAAAGGGTGAGCTCAAATGATCAGTAAGGGTAAACAAAAGAAATATCAATCACATCATATTCATAAGAACATAACATTTTGGAAATATTAACCTGCAAAAGAGAGCATAATTTCATAACATGGGATAAATCATAGTAGTGAAATGAAATCCCAATAATCATAACATAAAACATGAAACTTTGTGGAATACACACATAATCATAGAGAATCATTTCTTATTAGTCAAGACTCATTTCCAAGACTATCTTAGTGGACAAAGTCCACTTCTGAACCGAGTTCACTCCTCGTTTCAGTCCTGTTTCACTGAACCGGTATAACCTACCGTTCTAGCCATGTCTATCTCATGAGATATAAAATCTTTACCCAATTCATTGGAGGGAGATATAGGTCCCACCCATCTCATAATGATACCATTCTTATGTGTGCCACAAAATCATAAATCATACATCATTGCATAACCCACGTAATAAAAATGGGATTCTTAAACAACATGACATCATAAAACAATTCATATAAGATAAAGGAATTCATAAAAATATTTCCATTACAATATAATCAAATCCATGTAATAATATGGATAGAAACAGAACCCTTTATTATCTTAGATAGAAAATAATTTGGATAAAACACTTGAACTCCATTCTTGAGGAAAATATCATTTCTACTTCAAAAACATTTTCCTTTCTTAACATGTCTTAAAATTTTAAACTAAAAGAATTTGATTAAAAATAAACTTGAAATCTTGTAAAGGAAGCTTCATGGAAATAATGTTTTAAAAATTCATTCATGCCGTATAAGTAAAAAAACATTCTTCTCGTACTTTTGTCAGAAAAGTCAAAAAGTACCTCATACGAAAAATGACAAAAGATTCCTTTCATATCTTTTACTAAAAACTCACTGAAGGGTAAAATTGGATTTAAACAGTTTTATGTGGATGGTAACAATATTACATATTGAGGAAACATGGATGTGGATGATAAAATACACCCCAGTAAATACCAAAGTATAAACAATCTCGGATAAAAATGAAATTGTGATATTTTCCCTTACCTTATGTCCGATATGATTTGTACGTATCCGAACCTCCTGTATAATGATTTAAATAATGTCATTAACTTATTACAGAATCATATTCATTGTTATGATATCATATATGGTTCACTTATGACTTTATATTACCTGTTCTTTTGTAAATTCCATGTTAAGGAAGCGTTTTGGGTAAAATCATTTCATTTATCGTAGGTGTTTGGACTTGTTGTTCTTGACATTATTATTACTTATATCATGATTTACTTACTTACAGAATATAAAACATGATTTATATGTCATATATATTCAGTGTATATATATATAATAGATAGATAAATGAAATGAAACACACTATTCATGGAGACGGTAGTCCGTACGTACGCATGAACGTTGTTTTCCTTTCCTTATTGTCCTGAATGGAAGTAAGTAGATGACATACATATATATATACATAAATCGAGTAGATTTAACATTTCATATATTTCATTATTATTCATTATATATACTTTATAATCATTCATGAATGGTTAATGTGGAGAATTAATCTCATCACGTCGTGGAGACGGTAGTCCGTACGTACGCACGAGCGATGATATCGTTCTCATGATCGTGAACTTGTGTTGAAGTGTATGTATACTATTTTAGTATCAATATAACTGTATAATAATCATATATAGTTACTCATTACACCATTATACCCATCCAATTAAGGTGGTGGTGGAAAATAGATTACACCACGGCGTGGAGACGATATTCCGTACGTACGCATGCGCAGTGATTTCCTTTTTCCGTAGGATGGATAGAAGGTTAATTAGAGTTGTTTCATATTTATAATAACATATCAGTATATAAGAAATACTGATGTTATTACTTTATCATGAAACAACTAAATAAGAAGAAGTTGAAGAAGAAAGAAATTGAAAAAGATCGATAATGGATATTACCTCTTTTTGACGCGCCTTTCCTTAACCTCCACTTAAAGAACTAAGGATGGTCTTTGAAGAAGACCAGGACCTCTAGGATGATACTAGAGAAGTGGAGAAGAGATTTTGGCAGGGTTTGGACGAGCTTGAATGCTCAAATTGGTGTGAGGAGGAGAGGGAGGAGGTGCCCTTTTATAAGGGAGGAGAGGGGCACCTCAAAAAAATCTCAAAATATTATTTTATATTAAAGTCAAATTCAGTTTATAATGGTTATAAAGGGTCTTATTTAGAAGATAAAGTGTCTATGGGTCGAAATCCTCTCATACAATAGGATTTAGACAAGTTTAGGTTATTATTCTAACCTTATCAATTAGATTTAACTCTAAGTTAAATAATTTAACTTTTACTGTGTCTTTTTATTTTCTTACACTATATAGTTAATAAACTTACCATAACAAGACAAACGAACCCCAATTTGTTTATAATTAATCTATCTATCCTTATATAAGTTATTTGGCCGAAACATAGATTTTTAGGAATTAAATAAAAATTAATAATATAATATTTGTTTTAAAAACTAATTTATGTCAATTTTGACACTATTTGGTACATGATTTTTATGAAATTCATAACAGAATGATAAGTTCGAACCAAGTTACTTATATATACAATAACATGTCATATTAACCTATAAAATTAATTTAAGTCATAAAAAGTCTCAAATTACATTTAATTGGTCATTTATAACATCAATTATGTCAATATTTCATTAATAAGACAATTACTGCATCATCTTTGTGTCATAAAAAATGATAATTATTTAATCCCTAAAAATTCTAAATAAATTTCTATGATGTAGATAATTGTATTAGAGTTCTGGAGAATTTTCATGTTATAAGTTTCATGAAGTTTATCACTAAATTAAAATTATTATACTTATAAAATATAAGAAAGTGACATGTTGTCACATTCTTTGGTTTTAATAATAATTAAATTATTTTCATGGAAAAAAGTCCATAAAATGACTCTAATCCGACTCTTAGGTTATATGGGTCTACTTTTAGCCATCCAATAGGATTTTTGCAAGTGTTAGGGTAATTTTATAATCTTATATTTACCCCTAATTACCCGATTTACCTTTAACTATAGTAAAAAAAATTTACCTTAGTTACTATTCACAATGCCCAAAAATAAAAAGTAGATTATTAACATAATTTGGACCCACTGATTTCAAATATGGAATCCATTTTTCCAAATTCAATACACAAAAGATGCATAAATTAAATTAAAATTAATCTCGTTGTCGAAAGAAAAAGAGTTTTTCTTTAAAACATTGCAAAAGATTGAATTGATTTAACCTACGAATTCAAGGTAAAATCAATGTTAATGACATAAATTATATTAAATGGTAAAAATATATTCTATTTATACTTTAAAACCATTCAATATTATAATTTAACCTCATAAGATATTACGATGAAAAAAGTTGTTTTTAATTAAAATATAGCGTGTTTTTACTATTCATTAAAATATGAAAGTTATCGGAAAAATATCAAAACTTTATCTAATGTAAATTTTTATATCTTGATTCAAAAGAAGAATTTTATTTTGTCAAATTGAACTTATAAACATTTCAAAAACTAGATTTAAAGTGGGTGCGCCATCAAACGGCAGAAAAACTGCATTTTTTTAAAAATACTTATTTTACCCGAAAAATTTATTTTGTTCTTATACCATGTTCTAGAAATGTGTAAGATGAATAATAATGTTATAAAATTAAAAATTTAGTTAACACTATTCATAATGGCTAGTTCATAACAATATTATAATAATATATCGTTGTTTAGTAAAACCCGGTATTGCGTACAACACACACTATCGAGGAAGGTCGTGATTGCGTGTAATGCAAGCCAAGTCAGTGTTGCGTGTAGTGCACAACTCCTTTGTTGTTGCGTATAACAGAATCCAACCATATTGAATATATATATATATACACTCAATGTTGCGTAGAATAACTTCTATCAAACGAACTTGAAATTGTGTGTAACATACGCCAAGAATAGTGTTGTGTATACTGCAAGCTAATACGGTGTTGCGTATAGTGAAAGATAATCATGGTGTAGCATACAACACAAGACATGAATGAAATTAAAAAGAATGTATCTTATAAAATCACGGGTTGTACATGGACATTCATCAACCACTTTTGTTTTAGAAGGATGAACTGTTATTCCATCCTTATTTATAATGTGCCCAAGAAAAGAAATCTATTGCAACCAAAAATCACACTTGCTGAATTTTCCATACCGTTTCTTTTCTTTTAATGTTTGAAAAACAACCCTAAGATGTTTTTCATGCTCCTCTTTATTTTTATAAAATTCCAGAATGTCATCAACAAATACAACCACAAACTTATCCCAGAACACATGAAATACTCTATTCATAAGCTTCATGAATACAGTAGGTGCATTAGTTAATCCAAACGACATAAGAGAAAATTCATAATGCCCATATCTAGTACGAAAGACTGTTTTCGGGATGTCATCCTCCTTCACCTTCAGCTGATGGTATCTGGATCTCAAGTTAATCTTGGAAAAGTACTGAGATTTCTGGAGCTGATCAAACAAGTCATCGATATGAGGAAAATGATACTTGTTTTTAATAGTGATGTTATTCAAATATCTATAATTAATGAAAAGTATCATGAAACCATCTTTCTTTTTAACAAACAAAACAGGATCTCCCCATGGTGAAGTTGTAGGACGAATGAAGCCATTGTCAATGAAATCCTGCAATTTATTTTTTAATTCAAGAAGATCAATTGGAGCCATACGATAAGGGGATTTTGAAATTGGCTTAGAATCCGGAACTAAGTAAATTTTGAATTCGACTTCTCGATCAGGTATGACACTGGGTAACTAATCAGGAAAAACATCAAGTTATTCATTTACCACGGGCACATCATTAATTTGAATAGTTCCCTTGTTTTCAACAATATGAGCAAGATAACATTCATTTCCATCTTTCAATAGTTTCTCAGCTTCCTGATATGTTATAAATTGTATGGGTTCATTATTGTATAAAAACTGAAACTCTTTCTGAAAAACAACTTATTTAGCTCTACAGTCATTCTTAGCATGATAATCAAAATGCCAGTCCATTCCTAGAATAACATCAAACTCTACTAAGTGTAAAATAACAAGGTTTTTAGGAAAAGTCTTTCCACATACCGCAATATAAAGATTCTTATAATTATTCTTTTCTACAACATTCCCCCTGCTGTTTTAACAACAAGTTGGGGTCTCATTTGTTGAGGTGATATTTCTAATTTACCAGAAAATTTCTCAGAGATGAAGGAATGTGTAGAACCCGTATCAAAAAAAACTTTAGCAAAATCTGAGTGAACAAATAAAGTACCTGATATAACTTCATTGGATGGCCTGACATCTGCTGACGTAGTCAGAAAGGATCTCACTACACCTTTATTCTTTTAGTCTGGCTTCTTTTCATCATTAAGACCTCTCTTTGGGCATGCATTTTCATAGTGAACCATCTCTCCACATTTAAAACACTTTACAGTTTTCTTATCATGATTAGTCTTAGGATTATTTTCATTGAAATATCGGGCCATATTTCTAAACATACCACATTAAAAACCCTTCCTATTTTTTCTAAGACATTCCCCAGGGTGCTTCTTGCCACACTTTTCACTAACTGGAAATTGTATTTTCTTACCATCAGATTTATTTGGTTGATTCTTACCCATTTCTTGCCAACTGTACCTCTTCTTTTCTTTGTTTCCAAAATGCACGTGATCATCAACAAACTCCATATCTACCCTCTCTGCACATCAGACAAGTTTCTCGTAACTTTTGAATTCACGGGAGGCCAACGCCCTTCGATACCTTGGCTTTAATCCTGAGTAAAGGCAATTGATTTTTCTATCAAGATCCAGAATAAGATTTGGAGCATACCGTGCCAGTTGGGAGAAGTTCACTTCATACACAAACACTAAATCCTCCTCCTTCTGTTTCAATTCAAGTAATTGCTTCTCCATTCTAAGATTCACCACCTTAGGAAAATGTTTTTCAAGGAAAGGACTTTTAAATTCATCCCACTCTAAGGAATCAAAATCCTCTCTACCCCTGATATTCCTTACCATTGACCACAACTGATCAGCTTCCCCTTCAAAATGATAAATGGAAAGACTTACATTTTGATTGTCTAAACATCTCATAACATCAAATATCTTTTCAAGGGGTTTGATCCCTCCTTCAGCTTCTACTAGGTCAAGAGATCAAAGGAATGCAGGAGGATGTTGGCTCGTAAAATGTTTCACTAATTTCATGTTTCGTTGTGGTACCTCTATTATTTCTCATGCAAGGATGCCACCGCCATTTATTACATGTTTTAGTTGATCCATTACTATCAAAAACTGCTCTGTTCCAATCCCTACCATTACGAGCTGTAGTTCCGAAAGGATGTTATTTTGTCGGTGCCTCTCCTCTTGAGCATCCCTGTTCCTTTTGCGGACAAACATTCTAACCAAAAATGTCTTAGATGAAGCAACAAGGTAATATTTAATAGCTATAACATTTCAAATTAAACATAGAGTGAAAATAATTTATGTTATTCTATTAACATCACCCTGAACTCTAAAGTTATCTAAACCATCCTCTGATACCAACTATAAGGACCCGGCCTTTTTACATACATAATCTTCAATTTAGTCAATAAAAAAATCCTTTTACATTGAGGATATTTTCAAGTTTAGAGCTTTAGAGAATTAGGGAAATACATTGGTAAAATTACACATTATTACAGAGTGAATACCATAAAAACAGTTTCCATTTTTTTCAAAATATAAAACATTAAAACTTAAAACAAGACTCCTTGACAATTATTCAACATTTAACATGGATTCCTTACTTTTCTTACACATACATTAACCTGTGAAAATCATTTAAAAACTTGGGATGAGGATAAAATCTCAGTAAGAGATGAAAAATAAGGAAATATCACATTAGTCCATGAATACTCGTAACGTATAAAAGCATTTTCAAAAGACATTCTTGTCACCCATATATACTTACTTTGTGAAACATGAGATTTACACAAGATCCAAACAAAAAATGAGAATGTAAATATAATCATAAAGCTATCTTGGGTAATTACTTACATAATCTTATAACCATTCTTGGCTAACTTATAATTTGTAACCCTCACAACTACCTTACTTTGTGTAACCATCACAGTTACACTTGGAGTAACCATACGTCTGACCGCTAACATACTCACACTCAATGAATTGGAGGGAGATATAGCTCCCAAAAGTTATCATAAATATTTCCCAAGAACAAAAACCTAATCATAAAACATGAATAATTCCATAAAAACATTGCTTTGGAATTTCGTAAATCCGAATTTAAAAAGAGGATTTTTAAAGAAAAAAATCCTTATAAATAACATACAATTGAAGAGAGACTTAATAGAGTTGATGGAGTATGTATATATACTATAAATAAACATAATAAAACATTATATAAACAGAACCCATCACACAAACAATTTAAATATCACATAAATAATGAACTAGAAGGTTAACCAAAGAATGGAAATCGGGTTAAGAATTCCCTTACATCGGGTTTGTCTTACTTCAAACTTGTTTAAACTTCCTGTATAATGGTTAAAATAGTGTTATTAGTATTTTATAGAAACATTTTCATGTTTATAACATCTTATATTATCATTTATAAACATCATTTTACCCTTTAATTGTTAGTATTTTTCTCCTTGCACTTTTTTTGGGTGAGTTCTTTACATGATTTCCATGATTGGTTCACGAAAGATGTTCTCGTTGATTGGAAGTGAAACTCCAGAATTGGAATAGAGTAGTATTTACATATATCCAGTATCATAAATTATACCATTTATAATTTTTAATTCTTTCATGAGGATGATTCATAAGTTAAAACATTGATGATGTTCGTTTAGATCATTTTAGTGGTTCTTTGATAACATCGACCTCATTTCATTTAATAAATTAAAACCATGTGCTAAAACAAATTCCAGAACCATGGATGAGATATAATACATATATTATAACTTGGTTCACCCATACAAATGGTTTCATAACCATACTTGAAATAATTAAATCAAATTCAAATCACATCATTCAGGATGTCGGTAATTCGACACATCACAGACAATGTTTTTAATTTCATGAACAAGTTGGGGAAGAGAATAAGATTGATGATAAATTTCCCAAGAAAATGAGAACATCAAGAATATAGAAGATTTTGGAGTTTCCATGCATCTTGGTTAATAGGGGGTGAGTAAAGAAGAAAAAATAAATCCTGAAATAAAAGAAAACTTGAGAAATTTCTCACGAAAATTATGCAGCCTAACGACGTCTCTTAAAATTTCATTAAAATAGTTTGATAAGAGAAAGAGAATATATCATCACTCATACATAATATGGACATTAAGGGGGGATATGTAATGACATATCACAACATAATTTAAAAGTAAAGAAGATAATAACATAAAATGAAAGAAAAGAAAAAAATAAGAGGATGTTTACCTCTTGATCTTTTCTCCTTGAGACCCTTCTTAAGGGCTTTGGTTTTGGTCTTTAGGTATTACCAGCAGTTCTTGGACATTGGGAAGAGACTTGGGAGGATTATTGGGCAGAACATAAGCATGACTCAAGGATTGAGAGGTGTGGGAAGGAGAGGGGGGTGAGGGTGGTATTTATAGTGGAGGAGAGGGGGTATTTTTCATTATTTTAATCATTATTATAATATTTTTCCCAAGATTATGAATAGTCTTAGATCATGTGACATAAAATAGTAATAATGGAATGTCAGTTCAAACTATGTGACCTTGCATCACTTATGATGTCATAAATAGTAAATTTTACTGATAATTTGATTATATGGTATTTTATCGTATTTCACTATTCATTGAAAATTAACGAAATTCAGGAAAAAACCAAAAATTTACCCTAACCATTTTTCAATGTGTAAAATTCAAAAATGAATTCCATTTTTTGAAAATAATTTTATATATATTATTTATTTATTTTTCAATTAAAATCATGCTTAATTCAAAAATTAACAATTCTAATTTTATAACTACTACTATATCACTATGAAAAATTAACCAAGATGTTATTATCTTAAAGCTTTAAGAAAATAAAATAATAATAAAATTTACTATTTATTAGCGTCATATTACTATTCATATTACTATTTATAAGGGTACGTTACTATTCACCAAAAAAACAAGTTGGTTCCAATAGACTCCAAATAACAAACTGAACACAATTGTAGATGACAGTTTCTTGAAATTCAAAACATAGAAGTGGAAAACTTATTTTTAAAGTCTAGTTATAAATATCTACTTAAAACAATGTTCCATGCATTTCTATTTATTTTTAGAAAAACTTGGGGTGTTACATCATCCCCACCTTCTAGAAATTGCGTCCTCGCAATTTTATTTACTTATTAAACAACGGATGGTATTTTTCCCTCATTACATTTTCAGACGCCCATGTTGCTTCTTCAACCATGTGGTTTCTCCACAAAACCTGTACCTGGTGGATTACTTTATTCCAAAATACCTTTTCCCTTTGATCAAGAATCTGAAATAGTTTCTCTTTATAAGAAAGGTTCTCTTCTAGCTAAACTGCTTCTGGGCTCAAGACATGTGATGAATCTGGCACATACATTCTCAACATCGAAATATGAAAAACATTTTGTACCAAAAACAAAATCATAGGCAAAGCTACGTGGTATGTAACTGTTCGAACTTTCTCCAATATTTCAAAAGGACCTATGAACCATTGACTTAACTTCCTTTTCTTACTCAAATGTATCACACTTTTCCAAGGAGAGATTTTAAGGAAAATATGGTCACCTACCTCGAAAGTGAAGTCTTTCCTTCTACTATCTGCATAAATTTTCTGCATACTTTGAGCTTCTCTCATGCACTGCTGAATCATCCTCACTTTCTCAATGACTTCTTCTACTAATTCTAGCCCCATTAACTTTCTTTCGTTGACTTCATCCCAAAACGCTAGAGTCTGACACCACTTCTCATACAAGGCCTCAAAAGGTTCCATCAGAATACTAGAATGAAAGATGTCCTTATAATAAAACTCAACTAAAGAAAATGTTGATCCCAAATTTATGGATAGTCCATTGAACAAGCTCGAAGCATATCCTCCAAAGTTTGAATCGTTCATTCTGACAGCTGATCTGATTGAAGATGTAAAGCTGTAATGAAATTTAACTCTGTGGCCAACGACTTCTGAAGTCCCTTCCAAAAGTTAGAACTGAACCTGGGATCTTAGTCAGATACAATGGAAAGAGAAACCCCATGTAACCTGACAATCTCCTTGAGGTAAAATCGATAAATCTGATCCAAATACATTGTATCTCAAATAGAATGAAAATGTGCTGATTTTTTCAGCAAATCAACAATAACACAAATCGCATTGTTACCTTGAGAAGTATATTTTATTCCTAACATAAAGTCCATGGATACATTCTCCTATTTCTATTCTGGCATTGGAAAAGGATGAAGCATCCCTTTTGGAAACTGCCGCTCTACTTTAACCTATTGACACGTCAATGATTTCATGGTAAAATTAGCATTATCCCTTTTCATTATATCCCACAAATAATACTCCTAAAGGTCTCTGTACATCTTAGTACTGCCAGGATGAACATAAAATGGGGAACTATGAGCTTCACACGAAAATTATTTCTTTAACTGGGAATCACTAGGCACACACAACCTTTTTATAACTCTCAAAACACAATATTTATCAATATTAAATTCTGGAAACTTACTCATTTTAACCAATTCTAACTTTTCTTGTATCTCATGGTCTTCCTTATACGTTCACTTAATTCTGTCTATCAATGAAGACTGCACTAAAAACTGAAACAAAAAATATGTATTCCCAGCACCGACAACTTCTAAGACAAAATTCCTCAAATCAGTAATCAAGGGATTATGTTCTAAACGTAACATGGTTAATGATGCATGATGTTTCTGACTCAAGGCATCCGCTACTTTGTTTTCTTTTCCCTAATGGTAATTGATCATGAAGTCATAATCCTTTATCAGCTTAAGCCATCTTCTCTACCTCATGTTTAATTACTTATGAGTGAATATATAATTTAGACTTTTATGGTGAGTATATATTTTGCATTTGGTTCCGTATAGATGATGCCTCCAAATTTTCAAGGCAAAAACCACAGCTGCCAATTCCAAATCCTGTGTGGGATAATTTAGCTCATGGTGTTTAATTTGTCTTGAAGCATAGGAAATTACCTGATCATAATGAATCAAAACACAACCACGTCCCTTAAAATTAGCATCATTGTAGATGAAAAACTCACAATTTCGGGAAGGTAAGGTCAAAACTGGAGCATTCACCAATCTCTTCTTCAGTTCCTGAAAACAAACATCACATTCCTCTAAACAAAAAAATTCAACCCCTTTCTATGTTAACTTAGTTATCGGGCTAGATAACAAAGAAAATTTCTTAATAAAATGTCGGTAATAACCTGCTAATCCAAGAAAACTATGAATCTATATAACATTTGTTTGTCTTGTCCATTCATCAACCACTTTTGTTTTAGCAAGATCAACTGTTATTCCATTCTTATTTACAATGTGCCTAAGAAAAGAAATCTGGTGCAACCCAAAATCACACTTTCTATATTTTCCAAATAGTTTCTTTTCTTTTAAATTTTTTAAAACAACCGTTAGATGTTTTTCATGCTCCTTTTTTTTAGAAAATACCAGAATTTCATCAATAAATACAACCACAAACTTATCCAAGAACTCATGAAATACTCTATTAATATGATTCATGATTATAGCAGGTGCATTAGTTAATCCAAATGTCATAACAACAAATTCATAATGCCCATATATAGTACAAAAGGATGTTTTTAGGATTTTATCATCTTTCACCTTCAGCTGATGGTATCCGAATCTCAAGTCAATCCTGGAAAAGTACTAAGCTCCCTGGAGCTGATCAAACCAGTCATCGATATGAGGCAAATGATACTTTTTTTAACAGTTGTGTTATTCAAAGCTCTATAATCAATGCAAAGTCTCATGGAACCATCTTTCTTTTTAATAAACAAAACAGGATCTCCCCATGGTGAACTGCTAGGTTGAGTGAATCCTTTGTCAAGAAAATCCTACAATATATTTTTCAATTCAAGAAGTTCTATTAGATCCATACGACAAGGATGTTTTGAAATTGGCTTAGCATCAGGAACTAAGTCAAATTTGAATTTGACTTCTCGGTCATGTATGACACTAGGTAACTCATCTGGAAAAACATCAAGGTATTCATTAACCACTGGCACAACATTAATTTGAATAGTTCCTGTGTTTTCAAAAATATGAGCTAGATAAATTTTGTTTCCATCTTTCAATAGTTTCTCAGATTCTTGATATGAAATCAATTGTATGGGTTTATTAATGTTTAAAAAACTGAAACTCTTTCTGAAAAACAACTTCCATATCTCTACAGTTAATCTTATCATAATAATCAGAAAGCCAGTCCATTCCCAGAATAACATCAAACACGACTGAGGGTAAAACAAAAAGGTTTGCTGGTAAAGTCTTTCTACATACCACAATAGAAAGATTCTTATAATTCTTCTTTTCTATAACATTTCCCCCTGGTGTTTTAACAATAAGTTCGGGTCTCATTTATTGAGGTGATATTTCCAATTTACCAGAAAATTTCTCAAAGATGATGGAATGTGTAGACCCTATATCAAACAAAACTTTAGCAAAACCTGATTGAACAAACAATGTACCTGATACAACTTCATTGGATGGACTAACATCTGCAGATGTAGTCGCAAAGGTTCTCACTACAACATTCTACTTGTTGTCTAGATTCTTTGCATCATTTGGATCTCTCTTTGGGAAGACATTTGCATAGTGACCCATCTCACCACATTTAAAACACTTTACAGTTTTCTTAACAGGATTCATCTTAGGGTCATTTTCATTGAAATATCGGGCCATATGTCCAAACTTACCACATTTAAAACACTTACCAGTTTTTCTAAGACATTCCCTAGGGTTCTTCTTTCCACAATTTTAACAAACAGGAAATTGTATTTTCTTACCACTAAATTTATTTGGTTGATTCTTACCCATTTCATGCCAACTGGACCTCTTCTTCTCTTTGTTTCCAAAATGCATGTCATCATCATAAATCTCCATCACTACCTTCTCAGCACATCAGAGAAGTTTCTCATAAATTTTGAATTCACGAGAGGCCAACACCCTTTGATACCTTGGCTTCAATCCTGAGTAAAAGTGGTTGATTTTTCTATCAAGATACAGAATAATATTTGGAGCATACCTTGCCAGTCGGGTGAAATTTTCTTCATACACAGCTACTGAATCTTCCTCCTTCTGTTTTAATTCAAGGAATCGCCTCTCCATTCTAAGTCGCACCACCTTAGGAAAATATTTTTCAAGGAACAGAATTTTAAATTCATCCCACTCTAAGGCATAAAGATCCTCTATACCTCTGATATTCCTTACCATTGACCACCACTGATCATCTTACCCTTCAAAAAAATAAATGGAAAGACTTAACTTTTGATTGTCTGAACATCCCATAACATCGAATATCTTTTCAAGGACTTTAATCCATTCTTCAGCTGCTACTGGGTCAGAAGATCCATGGAATGAAGGAGGATGTTGTCTCATAAAATGTTCCACTACTGTCATGTTTTGTTGTGGTACCTATATTGGTTCTCTTTCATGGATGCCACCACCATTTATTTCCTGTGTTAGCTGATCCATTACTGTAACAAACTGCTCGGTTCCAATCCCTACCATTCCCGGCTCTAGTTCGGGAAGGATGTCATTCTGTTGGTGACCCTACTCTTCAGCATCCCTATTCCTTCTACGGAAAACTATTCTGAACAAACATGTCTTAGATGAAGCAACATGGTAATCTTAAATGATATAAAATTTCAAATTAAGCATAGAGTGAAAATAATTTATGGTATTCTATTAACATCACCCTAACCCCTAAAGTTATCTAAACCATCCTCTAATACCAACTACAAGGACCTGACCTTATTACATACATAATCTAGAATTTAGTCAAGAAACAAAACATCCTTTAACATTGAGGATCATTTCATGTTTATATCTTTATAGAATTAGGAAAATACATTCATAACATTACACATTATTACAGAGTGGATACCATAAAAAAAGTTTCCATTTTTTTCAAAATAGAAAACATTAAAACATAAAACAAGACTCCTTGACAATTATTAAACATTTAACATGACTTCCTTCCTTTTCTTACACATACATTAACATGTGAAAATCATTTAAAAATGTAGTATGGGTAAAAAATCTCAGTAAGGGATGAAAAATAAGTAAAGATCACATTAGTCCATGAATACTCGTAACGTATGAAATCATTTTCAAAAGACATTCTTGTCACCCATATATACTTACTTTGTAACATGAGATTTACACAATATCCAAACAAAACATGAGAACATAAATATAATCATAAAGGTATCCTGGGGCATTACTTACATAATCTTTTAACCATTCTTGGCTACCTTATAATTTGTAATCCTCACGACTACCTTACTTCGTGTAACCATCGCAGTTACACTTGGAGTAACCATACAGCTGACCTCCAAAGTATTCATACCCAATGAATTGGAGGGAGATATAGGTCTTACCCTTCATCAAAAATAATTCCTAATAACCAAAACATAATCACACAACATGAATAATTCCATAAAAACATTTCTTTGGAATTTCGTAAAACCAAATTTAAAAAGAGGATTTTTAAATAAAAACCCCTTATAAATATCATACAATTGAAGAGAGACTTAATAGAGTGGATAGAGTATGTATATATACTATAAATACACATAATAAATCATAATATAAATAGAACCCATCACACAAACAATATAAATATCACATAAATTATGAAGTAGAAGGTTAACCCAATGAATGGAAATCAGGTTAAGAATTCCCTTACCTAACGTTTCTCTAACTTAAAACTTGTTTAAACTTCCTGTATAATGGTTAAAAGAGTGTTATTAGTATTTTAAAGATACATTTTCATGTTTATAACATTTTATATTATCATTTCATAACATCATTTTACCCTTTAATTGTTAGTATTTTGCTCTTACCACTTTTTTTGGGCGAGTTCTTTACATGATTTCCCTGATTCTTTCATGAAGGATGTTCTTCTTGATTGGAAGTGAAAATACAGAACTGGAATGGATTAGTATTTAAAAATATCCAGTAAAATAAATTATACCATATATCATTTCGAATTCTTTCATGAGGATGATTCATAAGTTAAAACATTAATGATGTTCGTTTAGATCATTTTAGTGGTTCTTTGATAACATCGACCTCATTTCGTTTAATAAATTAAAAACATGTGATAAAACAAATTATAGAACCATGGATGAGATATAATACATATATTATAACTTTTTTAACCATAAAAATGGTTTCATAACCATACTTGAAAGAATTAATGCAAAATGAAATCACATCATCCATGATGTCGGTAATTCGACCCATCACATACAATGTTTTTAATTCCATGAAAAAGTGGTGGAAGAGAATAAGATTGATGATGAATTTCCCATGAACATGATAAAATCCAGAATATACAAGGTTCTAGAGCTTCCATGCATCTTGTTAATGAGTGGGTGTGGAAAAAAGAAAAAGGAATCTTGAAATAAAGGAAAACTTGAGAAATTTCTAACGAAAATTTGGCAGCCTAACGACGTCTCTTAAAATTTCATAAAAATATTTTTATGATAGAAAGGAATATATCATCACTAATACGTAATATGGATAGTAAGTGGGGAAATGGAATGAAATATTCCAACATAATCCAAATGTAAAGGAAGAGAATCACATAAAATGAATGAAAATAAAGAAAATAAAAGAGGATGTTTACCTCTTGCTCTCTTCTCCTTGAGATCTTTCTTAAGGGCTATGGTTTTTGTCTTTTGGGGAGACCAGTAGCTCTAGGATGTGGAAAAGATAATTGGGAGGAGTATTGGGCATAACATAGGCATGGATCAATGCTTGAGAGGTGTGGGAAGGAGAGGGGAGTGAGGGTGGTATTTATAGTGGATGAGAGGGGGTATTTTTCGTTATTTTAATCATTATTATAATATTTTTTCCCAAGATTATGAATATTCTTAGTTCATGTGACATCAAATAGTAATAATGGAATGTGAGTTCGAACCAAGTGTCCTTGCATCAGTTATGATTTCATAAATAGTGAATATTACTGATATTTTGATTATATGGTATTTTATCGTATTTCACTATTCATCGAAAATTAAAGAAATTCAGAAAAAACCCCAAAACATACCCTAACCATTTTTATTTGTGTATAATTCAAAAATGTAGTACATTTTTTTGAAAATAATTTTCAAAATATTATTTATTTAATTTTTAAATAAAAGAATACTTAATTCAAAAATTAACAATTCTAATTCTATAACTACTTCTATATCAGGATGAAAAATTAACCAAGATGTTATTATCTTAAAGATTTGAGAAAATAAAATAACAATAAAATTTAATATTAATTAGGGTCATATTACTATTCATAAGTGTATGTTACTATTCACCAAAAAAACAAGTTGGTTCCAATAGACTCCAAATAAAATAATGAACACAATTGTATATGACATTTTCTTGAAATTCAAAACATAAAAGTGGAAAAGTTATGTTTTAAAGGATCGTTAAAAAAAACTACATAAAACAAAGTTCCATGAATTTCTATGTATTTTTAGAAAAACATGGGGTGTTACATTAACCCAACCTTCTGGAAATTGCATCCTCGCAATTTTTTTACTTATCAAACAACTGGGGGTAGTTTTCCCTCATAGAATTTTCAAACTCCCATGTTGCTTCTTCAACCATGTGGTTTCTCCACAAAACCTTTACCTAGTGGATTACCTTATTCTGCAATACATATTCCCTTCAATCAAGAATCTGAACTAGTTTCTCTTCAAAAGAATGGTTTTCTTCCAGCTAAACTGCTTCTGGGCTTAAGACATGTGATGAATCTGGCACATACTTTTCAACATCGAAACATGAAAAACATTGTGTACCTGAAACAAACTCAGAGGCAAAGCTATGCAGTATCCAAATGTTCGAACTTTTTCCAAGATTTCAAAAGGGCCGATGAACCGTGGAATTAGCTTCCCTTTCTTACCGAAAATCATCACACTTTTCCAAGGAGATATTTTAAGGAAAAAATGGTCACCTACCTCAAAAGATAAGACTTTCCTTCTGTTACCTGCATAACTTTTCTGCCTACTTTGAGCTACCCTCATGTGCTTCTGGATCATCCTCACTTTCTTAGCCACTTCTTCTACTAATTCTGGACCCATTGACCTTCTTTAACCAACTTCATCCCAAAACACTGGAGTCCGACACCACTTCCCATACAAGGCCTCAAAATGTACCATCTGAATACTGGAATGAAAACTGTTATTATAAGAAAACTCGACTAAAGAAAGATGTTGATCCCAACTTTCATGATAGTCCATTGATCAAGCTCAAAGAATATCCTCAAAAGCATGAATCGTTTGTTCTGACTGCCCATCTGATTGAGGATGAAAAGCTGTACTGAAATTTAACTCTGTTCCCAACGACTTCTGAAGTCCCTTCCAAAATTTAGAAGTGAACTTGAGATCTCGGTCAGATACAATGAAAATAGGAACTCCATGTAACCTGACAATCTCTTTGAGGTATAATCGAGAAATATGATCCAAATTCATTGTATCTATAATAGAAGGAAAATGTGCAGACTTTGTTAGTTGATCAATAATAACCCAAATCACATTATTACCTAAAGAAGACTTCGGTAGTCCCACCAAAAAGTCCATGGATACATTCTCTCATTTCCACTCTGGCACTGGAAAATGCTAAAGCATCCCCTTCGGTAACTGCCGCTCTGCTTTAACCGTTTGACATGTCAAACATCTCATGGTAAAATCAGCAATATATCTTTTTATTCCATCCCACCAATAATACTCCTGAAGGTCTCTGTACATCTTAGTACTTCCTGGATAAACTGAAAATGGGGAACTATGAGCTTCACACAACAATTCTTTCTTTAACTGGGAATCACTAGGCACACACAAACTTTTTCCAAATCTCAAAACAAAATATTTATCAAGATTATGTTCTGGAAACATACACATTCTAACCAATTCTACCTTTTTCTATAGCTCACGGTGTTCCTTCTGTGCTCGCTTTATTCTGTCTGTCAATAAAGACTGCACTGAAACCTGAAACAAAACAGATGTATTCCCAACACCAACAACTTCTAAGCCAAAATTCATCAAATCATTAATCAAGGGATTATGTTCCAAACGTAACATGGTTAATGATGCATGGTGTTTCTAAATCAAGTAATCCACTACTTTGTTTTCTTTTCTAGGATGGTAATTGATCGTGCAATCATAATCCTTTATCAGTTCATGCCATCTTCTCTACCTCATGTTTAATTTCTTTTGAGTGAATTTATACTTCAGACATTTATGGTTAGTATATATTTTAGATTTGGTTCCATATAAATGATTCCTCCAAATTTTCAAGGCAAAAATCACAACTGCCAATTCCAAATCATGTGTGGGATAATTTAGATCATGAGGTTTAAGTTGTCTTGAAGCATAGACAATTACCTAATAATTCTACATCAAAACACAACAAAGTCGCTTCAAAGAAGAATTATTATAGATGACAAACTCAGCATTCCGGGAAATTAAGGCCAAAACTCAAGAATTCACTAATCTTTTTTTATGTTCCTGAAAACAAACATCACATTCTTCTATCAAAAAATATTATCCCATTTCCGTGTTAACTTAGTTATCGGTCTAGATAACCTAGCAGAGTTCTGAATAAAAATTCGGTAATAACCAGATAATCCAAGAAAACTACTAATCCTTGTAACATTTGTGGGTCTTGGACATTCATCAACCACTTTTGTTTTAGCAGGATCAACTTTTATTCGATCCTTATATATAATGTTTCCAAGAAAAGAAATCTATTGCAACAAAAAATCACACTTACTGAATTTCTATATAGTTTCTGTTCTTTTAAAGTTTGAAAAACAACCCTTAGATGTTTTTCATGCTCTTATTTATTTTTAGAAAATAACATAATGTCATCAATAAATACAATAACAAACTTATCCACGAACTAATGAAATACTCTATTCATAAGATTCATGAATGCAGTAGGTACAATAGTCAATCCAAACGGAATAACAAAAAATTCAAGATGCCCATATCTAGTACGAAAGGCCATTTTCAGGATGTCAACCTCCTTCACCTTCAGCTGCTGGTATTCGGATCATAAGTCAATCTTGGAAAAGTACTGATCTCCCTAGAGCTGATCAAACAAGTCATCGATATGAGGAAAAGGATACTTGTTTTTAATAGTGAAGTTATTCAAAGAACTATAATCAATGTGAAGTCTCATGGAACCATCTTTCTTTTTAACAAAAAAATAAGAGCTCCCCATGGTGATGTGCTAGTATAAATGAACCCTTTTTCAAGCAAATCCTGCAACTGATTTTTCAATTCAAGAAGTTCTATTGGATCCATACAACAAGGGGGTTTTGAAATTGTCTTAGCATTAGGAACTAAGTCAATTGTGAATTCTACTCTTCGATCAGGTATGATACTAGGTAACTCATCAGGAAAAACATCAAGGTATTCATTTACCACTATCAAATCATTAATTTGAATAGTTACCTTGTCTTCAACAATATGAGCAAGATGACTTTCATTTCCATCTTTCAATAGTTTCTCAGCTTCCTGACCTGTTATCAATTTTATGGGATCATTATTGTATAAAAACTAAAACTATTTCTGAAAAACAACTTCTTTAGCTCTACAGTAAATCTTAGCATGATAATTAGAAATCCAGTCCATTCCCAGAATAACATCAAACATGACTATGGGTAAAACAACAAGGTTTCCAGGTAAATTATTTACACATAACACAATATAAAGATTCTTATGATTCCTCTTTTCTATGACATTTCCCCCTGGTGTTTTAATAACAAGTTCGGGCCTCATTTTTTGAGGTGATATTTCCAATTTACCAGAAAATTTCTCAGAGATGAAGGAATCTGTAGACCCCGAATCAGACAAAACATTAGAAAAATCTATGAGAACAAACAAAGTACCTAATACGACTTCATTGGATGGCCCGACATCTGCTGACATAGTCACAATGGATCTCACTACACCTTTCTTCTTGTAGTCTAGTTTCTTTGCATCATTCGGATCTCTCTTTGTGCAGGCATTTAACAGTGCCTCATCTCACAACATTTAAAACCCTTTATAGTTTTCTTATCAGGATTAGTCTTAGGATAATTTTTAATGAAATTTCTAGCCATATGTCCAAACTTACCACATTTAAAACACTTCCCAGTTTTGCTAAGATAATCTCCAGGGTGCTTCTTACCACACTTTTCACAAACTGAAAATTGTATTTTCTTGCCATTATATTTCTTTGGTTTATTCTTACCCATTTCTTTCCAACTGGACCTCTTCTTCTCTTTGTTTCCAAAATGAAAGTGATCATTAGCAAACTCCATCTCTACCCTCTCATCACATCGGACAAGTTTCTCATAACTCTGGAATTTATGGGAGGCCAACGCCCTTGGATACCTTGGCATCAATCCAGAGTAAAACAGGTTGATTTTTCTATCAAGATCGAGAAAATGATTTGGAGAATACCTTGCCAGTCGGGTGAAGTTCTCTTCATACACAGCCAATGAATCTTCCTCCTTCTGTTTCAATTCAAGGAATTGGTTCTCCATTCTAAGTCACACCACATTAGGAAAATATTTTTCAAGGAAATGACTTTTAAATTCATCCCACTCTAAGGCATTAAAATTTTATCTACCCCTGATATTACTTAACATTGACCACCACTAGTCATATTCCCCTTAAAAATGATAAATGGAAAGTCTTACCTTTTGATTGTCTGAACATCCCATAGCATCAAATATCTTTTCAAGGGATTTTATCCATCATTCAGCTACTACTGGGTGAGAAGATCTGTGGAATGCTGGAGGATGTTGTCTCATAAAATGTTACAATACTGTCATGTTTAGTTGTGGTACCTCTATTGGTTCTCTTGTGTGGATGCCACGACCATTTATTTCCTATTTTAACTAATCCATTACTGACACAAACTGCTCTGTTCCAATCCCTACCATTTAGAGCTGTAGTTCCGGAAGGATGTCATTCTATCGGTGCCTCTCCTCTTCCGCATCCCTGTTCCTTCTGTGGAAAATCATTCAGAACAAAAAATTTCTTAGATGAAGAAACATGGTAATCTTTAATTTCTATAACATTTCGAAATAAAAATATAGTTAAAATCATTTATGGTATTCAATTAACATCACCCTAACCTCTAATGTTATCTAAACCATCCTCTGATACCAACTATAAGGGCCCGACCTTATTACATACATAATCTTGAATTTAGTCAAGAGAAAAACTTACTTTTACTTTGAGGATCTTTACAAGTTTAGAGCTTTATAGAATTAGTACAATACATTCATAACATTATACATTATTAAAGAGTGGATACCATAAAAACAGTTTCCATTTTTTTCAAAATATACAACATTAAAACATAAAACAAGACACCTTTACAATTATTCAACATTTAACATGCCTTCCTTCCTTGTATTACACATCCATTAACCTTTGAAAATCATTTAAAAAACTTGGGATGATCACAAAAGCTCAGTAAGGAATGAAAAATAAGGAAAGATCACATCAGTCCATGAATACTCATAACGTATGAAAACATTTTCAAAAGACATTCTTGTCACCCATATATACTTACTTTGTGTAACATGAGATTTAAAAAAGATCCACACAAAACATGAGAAAATAAATATGATCATAAAGGTATCTTGGGGCATTACTTACATAAGATTGTAACAATTCTTGGCTACCTTATAATTTGTAACCCTCACAGCTACCTTAATTTGTGTAACCATCGTAGTTACACTTGGAGTAACCATACGGACGACCTCTAACTTACTCAAACCAAATGAATTGGAGGATGATATAGGTCCCAAACTTAATCATAAATAATTCCCAAGAACCAAAACATAATCATACAACATGAATAATTCCATAAAAACATTACTTTGTAATTTCGTAAAACTGAATTTAAAAAGAGGATTTTTATAGAAAATCCCCTTATAAATATCATACAATTTAAGAGAGACTTAATAGAGTGGATGGAGTATGTATATATACGATAAATACACATAATAAAACATAATATTAATAGAACCCATCACACAATCAATTTAAATAGCACATAAATAATGAAGTTGAAGGTTAACTCAGAGAATGGAAATCGGGTTAAGAATTCCCTTACCCCGAGTCTGTCTTACTTAAAACATGTTAAAAAATCATTTATAAGGGTTAAAAAAGTGTTATTAGTATTTTAAAGAAACGTTTTCATGTTTATAACATCTTGTATTATCATTTCACCAATTAATTGTTAGTATTTTGCTTCATGCACTGTTTTTGGGCGAGTTCTTAACATGATTTCCATGATTGGTTCGTGGTGGATGTTCTTGTCGATTGGACGTCAAATTCCAGAATTAGAATGAAAAGATATTTACATATTTCTAGTACCATAATTTATATCATTTATCATTTTGATGTTTAATATGATGATGATTCATAAGTTAAAACATTAATGATGTTCGTTTAGATCATTTTAGTGGTTCTTTGATAAAAATGACCTCATTTTGTTTTATAAATTAAAACCACGCGTTAAAACAAATTCCAGAACCATTTATCAGACATAATACATATATAATAACCTGTTTCAACCATAAAAATGATTTCATGACCAGAGTTGATGTATTTAAAGAAAAATGAAATCACATCGTCCACGATGTCTCTAATTCGACACATCGTGGAAAATGTTTTTATTTCTTTGAATAAGTGGGAGAGGAGAAGAACAGTGTTGATAAATTTTACATGAACCTGAGAAAATCCATAATATACATGATTCTATATATTTCATTACTCTGGGATAATAGGGAGTGAGGAAAGAATAAAAAGGAATCAAGAAATAAAAGAAAACTTGAGAAATTTCTCACGAAAATTCAGCAGCCTAACGACGTCTCTTAAAATTTCATAAAAATAGTTTGAGAAGATAAAGGGTATATATCATCACTCATACATAATATGGACAGTAAGGGGGGATATGGAATTAAATATCCCAACATAATCCAAAGTAAAAGGAAGAGAATAACATAAAATGAACGAAAAGAAAGAATATAAAAGAGGATGTTTACCTCTTGATCTCTTCTCCTTGAGATCTTTTTTAAGGGCTTTGGTTTTGGAATTTAGTGAGGCCAGAAGCTCTAGGACGTGGGGAAGATCTTTGGCATGAGTATTGGGGAGATATTAGGAATGGATCAAGGCTTGAGAGGTGTGTGAAGAAGAGGGGAGTGAGGGTGGTATTTATAGTGGAGAAGAGGGGGTATTGTTCATTATTTTAATCATTATTATAATATTTTTGCCCAAGATTATGAATAGTCTTAGTTCATGTGACCTAAAATAGTAATAATGGAATGTGAGTTCAAACAATGTGGCCCTGCATCACTTATGATGTCATAAATAGTGAATTTTACTGATAATTTGATTATACAATATTTTATCGTATTTCACTATTCATCGAAAATTAAAGAATTTCAGAAAAAACACAAAAATTTACCCTAACCATTTTTCGACGTGTATAATTCAAAAATGAAGTCTATTTTTTGAAAATAATTTTTTAAATATTAATAATTTTATTTTTAAATAAAATCCTACTTAATTCAAAAATTAACAATTCTAATTCTATAACTACCTCTATATCACGATGAAAAGTTATCCAAGATGTTGTTATCATAAAGCATTAAGAAAATAAAATAATAAAAAAATTACTATTAATTATGGTCATATTACTATTCATAATGGTACATTTCTATTCACAAAAAAAATAAGTCTGTTCCAATAGATTCCAAATAACATACTTAACACAATTGTAGATGACAGTTTCTTGAAATTCAAAACATAGAAGTTGAAAAATAATGTTTAAAGTCTAGTTATAAATATTTACTTAAAACAATGTTCCATGAATTTTTATTTATTTTTAGAAAAACATGGGGTGTTACATTATCCCCACCTTCTGTAATTGCATCCTCTCAATTTTATTTACTTATTAAACAACTGAGGGTACTTTTCCCTCATAGCATTTTCAGACTCCCATGATGCTTCTTCAACCATGTGGTTTCTCCACAAAACATTTACCTGGTTGATTACCTTATTCCACAATACATATTCCCTTCAATGAAGAATCTGAAATAGTTTCTCTTCATAAGAAAGGTTTTCTTACAACTGAACTGCTTCTGGGCTCAAGACATGTCATGAATCTTGCACATACTTTCTCAATATCGAAACATGAAAAACATTGTGTACCTAAAACAAACTCGGAGGCAAATCTACGAAGTATGCAAATATTCCAACATTATCCATGATTTCAAAAGGACCGATGAACTGTGGACTTAGCTTCCCTTTCTTTATGAAATGCATCACACGTTTCCAAGGAGAGATTTTAATGATAACATGGTCACCTACCCCAAAAGAGAAGTCTTTCCTTCTGTTATCTGCATAAATTTTTTGTCTGCTCTGAGCTACCCACATGTGCTACTGTATCATCCTCACTTTCTTCATCCACTTCTTCTTCAAATTATGGCCCCATCAACTTTGTTTCACTGAATTTATCTCAAAACGCTGGAGTCTGAAACCGCTTCCCATACAAGGCCTCAAAAGGTTCCATCTGAATACAGGAATGAAAACTGTTATTATAAGAAAACTCAACTAAAGAAATATGTTGATCCCAACTTCCCTGATAGTCCATTGAACAAGCTCGAAGCATATCCTCCAAAGTTTGAATCATTCATTTTGACTACCCATCTGATTGAGGATGAAAAGTTGTACTGAAATTTAACTTTGTTCCCAACGACATCTAAAGTCCCTTCCAAAAGTTAGAAGTGAACCTAGGATCTTGGTCTGATACAATGGAAGGAGGAACTCTATGTAACCTGACAATACTTTTAAGGTACAATCGAGAAATCTGATCAAAAGACATTGTATCTTGAATAGAAAGAAAATTTGTAGATTTTTTCATCCGATCAACAATAACCCAAATCACATTGTTACCTTGAGAAGTATTTGGTACCCCCCCCCCACAAAGTCAATGGATACATTCTCCCATTTCCACTCTGGCACTGGAAATGGTTGAAGCATCCCCTTCGGTAACTTCAGCTCTGGTTTAACCTATTGACACGTTAAACATTTCATGGTAAAATCAGCAATATCCCTTTTCATTCCATCCCACCAATAATACTCTCGAAGGTCTCTCTAAATCTTAATACTTCCAAGCTGAACAGAAAATGGTGAACTATGAGCTTCACACAACAAATATTTCTTCAACTAAGAATCACTAGGCACACACAACCTTTTTCCAAATCATGAAACACAATCATTGTCATGTTTAAATTCTGATAACTTACACATTTTAACCAATTCTTGTACCTCACAGTATTCCTTCTAAGCTTGCCTAATTCTGTCTGACAATGAAGACTGCACTGAAACCTAAAACCAAACAGAGGTATTCCCTTCACCAACAACTTCTAAACTAAAATTCATCAAATCATTAATCAAGGGATTATGTTCCAAATGTAACATGGTTAATGACGCATGATGTTTCCGACTCAAGCCATACGCCACTTTGTTTGATTTTACAGAATGGTAATTATAGTACCCCCGATTTATGGTATGTAACCCTTACTTGATTATTTTCTTTTTTTTAAAAGTTAAGGGTGATGTATGGGAGAGTCAGGAGATCCTTGTTCGAAGTTTAAAGTAAAGGGGAAGGCACATGAGCGGCGCACGGTTTGTCTAAACCATGCAGCCAAACCGTGCGTGGCTGATTGAGGAGGTATTGGCTTCCACACGGTCAGACCACGGTTAAGGGAAACCATGTGATGAGGTCGTGTAAGAAGGGTGGCCGAGGTAGTAGCTAACACATGGTTAGCGCATAGTTTTTCAAACCGTGCGGACTAACCTTATGGACACTTCAAATTAGATCCTTAAATTGTGGATCTAACTCATTTTGCATTTAATTTCCTTGTTTAAAGCTCTTAAAAATCCCTAACTCGGGATTACTCTCCCTTGAAGGTTTTAAATCTTCTCCCAAGCATTCCGGAGGTGATCCGAAGGATTCCCTTGGTGAATCAAAGCCGGATCCTTGAGGTATGTGATCGTTCTCCTTTGTTCTTGATTGTTTTCTTAGATCTACTTAGATCTAATTCTCCTCTTCTCTCGATTTCTTATATCTACACACGTAAGGGGTAGATCTAAGTGTGTGGATTCCAAATATGACAAGTTTTGGTCTTTTTGTGTTAGGATAAGAGATCTTAGGAGGATCCTTGGTGAATCATCCTAGTTGTCTTGTTCGTTCTCCGTTTGTTAGGGTTTTCGTCAAAACCTTTGAGGTGGGTGGTTTCACTCTCGATTCCTCTTTTTGAGAAATTGATGGCTTAGTTAAAATTAATTAAATTTCTTGGTTTTGATTGTGAAATTGTGGTGCAAAGAATGTTATAAATCTTCTTTAGTGATGATTTATGGGTTTTGATGGAATTGTGGAAATTGAAAGAATGGTTTGTGAAAAGTGTTTTGGTTTCTTGATTTTAAAATGGTGATTAAAAAATATGGATTTTCTAGATTTTTAAAATGGTTTTTGGGAAAAAGGTTTTCAATAAAAGGGGATGTTTTATTGAAATGGTTTTGGCATGGTTGGAATGGTGTGGTTTTTCGACATACTGGGTGTGTGCGTTCATATTGTATTTACAAGGATTGGTTGAAATATGACCTTGTTCTCTATGCCAAATGTGTAATGGAACATGGGGAATAATTACCTTGTGATGACTTGGTAGATCAACGAGAGACCGCTCATGAGTATGGAACTGTCATAACGATGCATGCATAGTTGATTTCACAGGTTGTGAAATGGTTGGTTGTGTGGATTTGTGAAATGGAATGAATGTGCCAAAATGGAAATGTGAATTTGATTGGAAACTTTTCTTGGTTTCTTTTCTTGAGGAAGATGGTTTTTTTGGAAAAATGGTTTTTGTTGGAAAATGGATTTGACATGGAACTTGTTAATTGTGAACTGTTTTGGAATTTTTTTATATAAATTGTTTTATATAAACGTGCTAACATGTTTTATCCTAGAGTCATGGGTTAGGGAAGTCATCGGAGAAAACCTACTGAGTTTCATTACTCACCCCCTGCTTTGGCCCTATGGTGTTTTGCAGATGTCATATACTGGGATGTTGGCAAAGGTAAAGTGTCACATGTTTATTGCACTGATTCATGACTTTTGGGCTGGTTCATGATGTTGGAGCTTGGAGCTTGTAGAGCATGGAGTTGGTTTTTTGTCTTAAAGTCTTATAGTTGTCTTATCGCTGTTTACTCTGATTTGGTTTTGTATTTCGTTGTTTCACCTGGTTGGGTTATTATGAAAATAATGGTTTTGTTATTTCGATTTTAAATCATGCATCATATAGTGGTTGCTTGAAGATGTTTATCTAGTTTTCATTGTTTGTTGGTTGTTCTAAAAGGGTAAATCGTTCACCACTTATTTTGAAACCCTTCGACATTTATTGTCAACCTTTGGCTCCTTGGGGATGTCGCTTAATGCCTAGTAATAACTCATTGAGATCTCAATCCAATGAGAATTGGTGGGTCATTACAAATGGTATCATCTTGTTTGGTCCTTGCCTAATAAGTGTTCATCGATGTTCTTGGTCTTGGAGTTGAAATTCCTTCTTTTCTATTCCATGGGTGGTCATCTAGATAGGAGTAGGATTGTCAGAACTTGAAATGTATAGCAGAAAAAGACGTAGCTAACCAGTTTATGTTGAACATCAAGTTACCACGGTGTTGGGTACATAAGTCTTTTGGATACACTTCTAGAATGTTGGAAATCTCATTGTCATGGGTTTAGCAAATGAGATAAGCATGTCATGCATTGTAGAGGAATGAATTCCCACTAGGATTGCATAAATCATTTTGAGAAATGGATTATGGTTTGTTTCAAAAGTGTGATTTCTGAAAATTTTAAGCACGTTTTCAAATGAAATATTTTGAAAAGATAATGGTTGATGTATTTTGAAAATAGATTGATTTTCGAAAGAAAGAAAAGATCTGTTTTATAATTGGTTGGAAATCAATGTTGTGATAGTGGTGTAATAGAGATTGAAATTCTAAGCCTTCAGTTGCTAGGAAGTGATACTAATGACGTGCATTGTTTGTATATAAAATGACACATGTTAGACATCGTAGAAACCAAACAGAAGAAGCTATGAAGAATGTGGTTACACCTAAACCACATGTGAACCAAGAGCTGGTTCAGAGTATTGTTCAAGTGTTTTATGCAGTGGACATGGGGAATCAAAGAGATGAGTCAAGGCATGTAGACCATTCCATCTAGTTCCAGAAGTAGAAGCCACCCATATTTCAGGGTGATTCTGAACCATAAAGGGCAGAGGTGTGGTTGAGTAGGATGAATCGTATCTTCGACATCATCGGCACCCCAGTAGAACTGAAAGTAAAGTTGGTGACGTATATACTGGAGGATCTTGCACTAAAGTGGTGGGAGCTAGTGGTGGAGGCTGAGGTAGATCAAGGCCTAGGCTGGAAGGAATTTAATGAATTGTTCAATAAACAATTCTATCCTCACACGTTCAAGATCTAGAGGACAACTGAATTTTTCAGCTTGAAGTAGGAACATATCTCAATCACGGAGTATGTGGCTAAATTCATGAATTTACTACGCTTTTCACCGAAAGTTGCTGCATGTGCATCGCTGAAGGCACAGATCTTTGAATCTAGGTTGTGACAGGAGATTTGTTCGAAGATAGTTGTGCTCTGCATTACAAATTATACGGAGATGGTAAACGGAGCAACAGTAGCTGAAAGAGACATCTCAGGAGTTATGGGAGGAGAAATTATGATGATACCCACAAGAACGGGTGGGGACTCTAATGTTGGGAACAAGCGGAAGAGGGACACCTACTTCCAAGGTGGGAGTGAAAATCATAATCACACGACTGGATTGGTGAATCTTCCTCAATGACACATGATGAAAGCTGGGTGTTTTCAATGTGGCGCGATTGATCACATGAAACGGGAATGTATAGAACCACCAAGAGCATGCCATAATTGCAACATGATGGGGAATCTTCAGCGATATTGTTGCAGTGCTCTGAGGTCAGGTGCACGTGACACTTCCCAGGTGTCACAAGCATCCTATGCTTCGGTAGGACGCGGATAGAAAAATCAGTCTCGCTAGCAGAACAGAAATAGCTATGGTGATCCCAAGAATACCATAACTCCTTAGGTCGGGCAATCTCAACAAGGTAATAAGGAGAAAAGTGCAGCAACAAAGCAATTGTATGGAGTGGAACAGGTGATTGTGGATGACCAGTCTGGACCGTCTACAGTGGGAGGTATGATTCTTTTGAATTCTACCATCATGCAAGTGTTGTTCGATACTGGCGCATCCCATTCTTTTCTTGCTTCTTGGATTGCTGAATTTCTGAACTTAAAACTTGAAATGTTTCCTTCAATGTTAAAACTGAAAACTCCTCTTGGTGAAAGAGAATGTCAAGCCTTCGTTTGTAGAGCATCTGCTATAAATGTTGATGTAGTTGAGCCGAAATGGGACTTCTCCATGTTAGATATGGACGTCTATGATGTAATCCTGGGTATGGATTGATTGAAAACGTTTAAGGCTCACATAGACTGTTATGGGAGAACGGTTAGTTTCATGATGGAGGATGACATCGACCATCTCTTCAGAGGAGAGAGGATGGTAAAGATAGGTGAAAAGAGCTTGTTGGTACCAATGGTGGGAACTATATCTTACCAATTGGTAGTGTTAACTTTGGTATCAATGGAGGAGAATGACGGAAATAGTATTACAGTAGTCGTGGATCAATTTCTTGATGTTTTTCCTAAAAACTTCTCAGGGTTACCACCTGTAAGAGAAGTGGAGTTTACAATTGATCTCCTTCTGGGGACAAGTCCTATCTCACTTCCATATTATAGTATCGCACCAATGGAGTTAATGTAATTGAAGGTGCAGTTAGAGGAGCTGTAAAGAAAAGGTTTTATTCGGCCAAGCGCGTCTCCATGGGCAGCACCGATTTTGTTTGTAAACAAAGCAGATGGAACTTTAAGGCTATGTGTGGACTATCGTAAACTTAACCAAGTTACGATAAAAATAGATATCCACTTCCTCGCATTGATGACCTGTTTGATCAATTGAGGGGAGCTCAGTGGTTCTCTAAGATGGACTTGCGGTCAGGATAACACCAGTTCTGAGTTCAGAAGGAGGATATTTCAAAGGCAGCCTTCAGAAGAAGATATGGCCACTACGAATATGTAGTCCTGCCTTTTGGTCTTACGAATGCACCAACAGTCATTATGGCATTAATGAATCAGATATTTCAGTGATATCTAGATTCTTTTGTTGTGGTGTTTGTGGATGATATATTGGAGTATTCAAGAACAAGGGCTGAGCATGAGCAACACTTGGATATAATGTTGGAAATCTTGAGAGACAATCACTTGTATTCCAAATTAACAATGTGATATTTTTGGATACAAGAGGTATGCTTTCTAAGCCATGTTGTTTCTGAGAAAGGTGTTTTAGTGGATCCAGAAAAGATAGAAGCAGTTCTTTCTTGGAAACCACCGATGAATGTCTCTGAAATCCGAAGTTTTCTTGGTCTAGATGGTTATTAACGACACTTTGTGCGTGACTTCTCACGACTAGCTTCAGCTATGACAGTATTGATAAAGAAAAATAGTGCATTTCAATGGACATAGGAATGTCAAAGATCTTTTCAAGAGTTGAAACTTCCCCTTACATCAGCACCCATCTTGATCTTTCCTGAATGAGGAAAGGGGTATGTGGTGTATTGTGATGCTTCAGGAAGAGGTTTGGGATGTTTTCTCATGCATGGAGACCATATTGTTGCTTATGGTTCAAGGAAGTTGAGGATGCATGAGAAGAATTACCCAACACACGATTTGGAGTTAGCTGCAGTTGTCCATGCCTTGAAGTCTTGGTGTCATTATCTCTTTGGTGAGAAGTTCACTGTGTTTATAGATCACAAAAGCCTGAAACACATTTTCTCACAACGAGATTTGAATCTGAGGCAGAGGAGATGGATGGAGTATCTTCAAATGTTCAACTTTGACTTGATGTATACACCGGGTAAGGGAAATTCGGTGGCTGATGCATTAAGCAGAATGTTGTATGCTCAGTTGGAGAAAGAATCTTCAGATGAATGGTAGTTGATGTCGGTCTTAGCTGACATGCATGTGGAATGTGAAGACCGAGGTGATGTTGCGGTTTTCTTTTCAGTTGCGCTTGTTCCTGATTTGGTGGAGATAGTAAAAGAGGCCCATGCATCTGATGTAGACTCTGTTGCAATGAGTTCAAAAATCAATGGTGGGGATACCATTGAGGGATGGAAGCTACATGGGAGTTCAGTTTTGCGATTTCGAGATTGGATTGTTGTACCATTAAATGTTTAGGAACAACTCCTTCATGCTTACCACCATTCTAGATGGGATGTACATCCGGGTACACAAAAGAAGTATAAGGTGTTGAAGGCGCAATTTTGGTGGAGCGGCGTGAAATGGAAGGTGGTCGAGTTCATCTCATGGTGCTTAACTTGTCATTAGGTCAACACAGAGCATCAGAGACCAGCCGGTATGTTACAACCTTTACCTATCCCTATGTGGAAATGGGATCAGATAACAATGTATTTTGTTATAGGTCTTCAAAGAATGGTCCGGAAGCATGATGCCATTTGGGTGATAGTGGATTGGCTAACCAAGTCGGCCCACTTTATACCTATTCGTGAAACTCATACGGTGGAAGATCTTTCAAAAATCTATATCCAAGAAGTTGTAAAGAGGCATGGAATACCAGTTTCAATCAGGTCAGACAGAGATCTGAGGTTCACATTTCATTTCTGGCAATCCTTACAAAAAGCCCTGGGAACTCAGTTGACGATGAGTACGGCTTATCATCCTCAAATGGATGGACAATCCAAAAGGACGATACAGATGTTGGAAGACATGTTTCGGGCTTGTTTAATGGATTTTGGTGGCTCATGGGAGTAACATATACCCTTAGTGGAGTTCTCATACAATAACAATTATCAGGCCTCGATACACATGGCTCCGTTTGAACCATTGTATGGGTGTCCTTGTCGTTCTCCACTATGCTGGGTGGAAATGGGTGAAACTTCACTAGTTGGGCCGAATCTTGTCCAAGAAACAACAGAGAAGATTCAGTTGATAAAAAGGAGGATGGATATGGCACAGAGTCGTCAGAAATCTTTTCCGGATCATCACCGAAGACCGTTGTTGTTTGCGGTGACTGATCATGTCTTTTTGAGAATCTCTCCAAGGCTTGGACATCGTCGTTTTGGAATGCAGGGCAATATATCTCCTCAATATATAGTCCCTTTTGAGATACTGTAATGGGTTGGTGAGGTGGCGTATCTCTTGGCTTTACCACCACAGTTCAGTGCAGTGCATAATGTGTTCCATGTATCTCAGCTAAAGAAGTATCAGCCTGATCCTTACCATGTGATCAGATGGGATCACATTGACCTAGAGATGGATGCTTCTTTGATAAATATCTCAGTACGGATTGTGGATAGGCAAGAGAAAGTCTTTCATGGAAAAAGCATCAGTCTAGTGTGGGTTTTATGGCAGCATGGTCAGATTTAGGAAGAGACTTGGGAATGCGAGAAAGAAATGAAAGAGCAGTGGCCAGAACTCTTTCAGACAAGATGTGGTTTTCTACTTTTTGATGACGAAAAGGCCCATGGTGGGGAGAATGTAGTACCCCCGGTTTATGCTATGTAACCCTTACTTGATGTTTTTCTTGGTTTTAAAAGTTAAGGGTGACATATTGGAGAGTCCGAAGATCCTGGTTTGAAGTTTGAAGGAAATGGGAAGACGCATGAGTGGCACACATTTTGTCTAAACAGTGCGACCAAACCGTGTATGGATGACTGAGGAGGCAGTGGATTCCACACGATCAACACACAGTTAAGAGAAACCATGCGATGAGGTCGTGCGAGAAGGGTGGGAGAGGCAGTAGCTAACACACGGTTTTTCAAACCGTGCAGACTAACCGTGCAGGCACTTAAAATTAGATCCTTAAATTATGGATCTAACTCTTTTTTCCTTTAATTGTCTTATATAAAGATCCTAAGCATCCCTAACTTAGGATTACTCTCCCTTAAAGGTTGGAAAACTTCTCACAAGCATTTCAAAGGCAATCCGAGGGCTTCTCTTGGTGAATCAAAGCCGGATCCTTGAGGTATGTGATCGTTCTCCTTCGTTCTTGATCGTTTTCCTAGATATACTTAGATCTACTTCTCCTCTTCCCTTAGTTTCATAGATCTCCGCTCATTATGGGTAGATCTAAGTGTGTGGATGCCAAATATGATGGGTTTTGGTCTTGGTTGTGTTAGGAGAAGAGATCTAATGAGGATCCTTAGTGAATCGGCCCGGTTGTCTTGTGCGTTCTCCGTTTGTTAGGGTTTTCATCAAAACCATTTTGGTAGGTGGATTCAATCTTGATTCCTCTTTCTTAGAACTTGAAGGATTAGTTCAAATTGATTTAATTTCTTAGATTTTATTGTGAAATTGTGGTGCAAAGAATGTTATAAATTTTCTTTAGTGATGATTTATGGGGTTTGATGTAATTGTGGAAATTAAAAGAATGGTTTGTGTAAAGTTTTATAGTTTCTTGATTTTAAAAAGTTGATTTTAAAATATGGATTTGCTGGATTTGGAAAATGGTTTGCGAGAAAAAAAAATTCAATAGAAGGGGTTGTTTTATTGAAATGGTTTTTGCATGGTTGGAATGGTGTGGTTTTTTGGAGTACTAGGTGTGTGTGTTCATATTGCATTTTATGAGGCTTGGTTGAAATATGACCTTGTGCTCGGTGCCAAAGGTGGAATGGAACAAGGGGAATAATTACCTTATGATGACTTGGTAGATCGATGAGAGACCGCTCATGAGTATGGAACTGTCATAATGATGCATGCATAGTTGATTTCATGGGTTGTGAAATGGTTGGTTGTGTGGATTTATGAAATGGAATGAAGGTTCCAAAATGGAAATGTGAATTTTATTGGAAACTTTGCATGGCTTCTTTTCTTGAGAGAGATGGTTTTTGTTAGAAAAATGGTTTTTGTTGGAAAAAAGCTTTGATGTGGAACTTGTTAATTTTGAACTGTTTTGGAATTATTTTTTATAAATTGTTTTATATAAATGTGCTAACATGTTTTATCCTAGAGGCATGGGTTGGGAAGTCATCAGGGGAAATGGAAAAGCTAAAGTTTCACACGTTTATAGCACTACTTCGCAACTTTTGGGCTGGTTTGTGATGTTGGAACTTGGAGCTTGTGGAGCATGGAGTTGGGTTGTCTTCTTGAAGTCTTGTAGTTGACTTTCCGCTGTTTACTCTGATTTGGTTTTTTATTCCATTGTTGCACATGGTTGGGTAATTATGAAAATAATGGTTGAGTTGTATCGGTTTTAAATCATGCATCATATAGTGGTTTCTTGAATATGTTTATCTAGTTTGCATTGTTTGTTGGTTATTCTAAAAGGGTAAATCATCCCCTACTTGTTTTGAAACCCTTCGACATTTACTTCCAGCCTTTGGCGCCTTGGGGATGTCGCTTAAGGCCTAGTAATGACTCATTGAGCTCTCAAGCCAATGAGAATTGGCTGGTCATTACAGTAATTGATCATGCAATCATAATCCTTTATCAGTTCAAGGAATCTTCTCTACCTCATGTTTAATTCCTTTTGAGTGAATATATACTTCAGACTTCTATGGTCAGTATATATTTTACATTAGGTTTCGTATAAATGATGCCTCCAAATTTTCAAAGCAAAAAACCATAGTTTCCAATTCCAAATCGTGTGTGGGATAATTTATCTCATGAGATTTAAGTTGTCTCGAAGCATAAGAATTTACCTGATCATTCTGCATCAAAACACAACCAAGTCCCTTCAAGGAGGTATCACTATAGATGACAAACTCACCATTCCGGTAAGGTAAGGCCAAAACTGGAGCATTCACCAATCTCTTTTTCAGTTCCTGAAAACAAACATCACGTTCTTCTGTCCAAAAAAAATTAACCCTTTTCCGTGTTAACTTAGTTATCGGGCTAGATAACCGAGCAAAGTTCTTAACAAAACGTCGATAATAACCTGCTAATCCAAAGAAACTACGAATATCTATAACATTTGTGGGTCTTGTCCATTCATCAATCACTTTTGTTTTAGCAGGATCAACTATTATTCCATCCTTATTTACAATGTTCCCAAGAAAAGAAATCAAGTGAAACAAAAAATCACACTTTTTGAATTTTCCATACAGTTTCTTTTCTTTTAATGTTTTTAAAACAACCCTTAGATGTTTTTCATGCTCCTGGTTATTTTTAGAAAATACCAGAATGTCATCAATAAATACAACCACAAACTTATCCAAGAACTCATGAAATACTCTATTCATAAGATTCATGAATACAGAAGGTGCATTAGTTAATCCAAATGGCATAAAAACAAATTCATAATGACCATATCTAGTATGAAAGGCTATTTTCGGGATGTCATCCTCCTTCACCTACGGCTGATGGTATCCGGATCTCAAGTCAATCTTGGAAAAGTACTGATCTCCCTGGAGCTGATCAAACAAGACATCGATATAAGGCAAAGGATAGTTGTTTTTAATAGTGATGTTATTCAAATCTCTATAATCAATGCAAAGTCTCATGGAACCATCTTTCTTTTTAACAAACAAAATAGGTGCTCCCCATGGTAAAGTGCTAGGACGAATGAAACCTTTTCCAAGGAAATCCTGTAATTGATTTTTCAATTCAAGAAGTTCTATTGGAGCCATACGATAAGGGGGTTTTGAAATTGTCTTAGCTTCTAGAACTTAGTTAATTGCGAATTCAACTTCTCGATTAGGTATGACAATGGGTAACTCATCAGGAAAAACGTCAAGGTATTCATTTACCACTGGCACATCATTAATTTGAATAGTTCCGTTGTTTTGAACAATATGATCATGATAACTTTTATTTCCATATTTCAATAGTTTCTCAGCTTCCTGATATGTTATCAATTTTATGGGTTCATTCTTGTATACAAACTGAAACTCTTTATGAAAAACAGTTTCTTTAGCTCTACAGTCAATCTTAGCATGATAATTACAAAGCCAGTCCATTCCCAGAATAACATCAAACTCAAATAAGGGTAAAACAACAAGGTTTGCAAGTAAATTCTTTACACATACCACAATAGAAAGATTCTTATAATTCCTCTTTGCTATAACATTTTCCCCCTGGTGTTTTAACAACAAGTTCGGTGCTCATTTGTTGAGGAGATATTTTCAATTTACCAAAAAAAATTCTCAGAGATGAAGGAATGTGTAGACCCCATATCAAACAAAACTTTAGCAAAAGCTGAGTGAAAAAATAAAGTACTTGATACGACTTCATTGGATGTCCCAAAATCAGATGATGTGGTTGTAAAGGATCTCACTACACCTTTCTGCTTGTAGTATGGATTCTTTTCATCATTTGGATCTCTCTTTGGGAAGACATTTTCATAGTGACCCATCTCACCACATTTAAAACACATTACAGTTTGCTTATCACAATTAGTCTTAGGATCATTTTCATTGCAATCTCAGGCCATATGTCCAAACTTACCACATTTATAACACTTCCCAGTTTTGCGAAGAAATTACCTAGATTTCTTCTTGCCACACTCTTCACAAACTTGAAATTGTATTTTCTTACAATTAGATTTATTTGGTTGATTCTTACCCATTTCTTGCAAACTGTGCCTCTTCTTCTCTTTGTTTCCAAAATGCATGTGATCATCAGCAAACTCCATCTTTACCCTCTCAACACATCAGAAAAGTTTTCATAACTTTTGAATTCACGGGAGGGAAATTCCCTTTGATACCTTGGCTTCAATCCTGAGTAAAAGCGGTTTATTTTTCTATCAAGATCCAGAATAATATTTGGAGCATACCTTGCAAGTCGGGTGAAGTTCGCTTCATACACAGCCACTGAATCTTCCTCCTTCTATTTCAATTTAAGGAATTGCTTCTCCATTCTAAGTCTCACCACCTTAGGAATATATTTTTCAAGGAAAAGACTTTTAAATTCATCACACTTTAAGGCATAATAATCATCTCTACCTTTGATATTCCTTACCATATACCACTACTGACCAACTTCCCCTTCAAAATGATAAATGGAAAGACTTACCTTTTGATTTTCTGAACATCCCATAACATTTAATATCTTTTCAAGGGCTTTGATCCATCCTTCATCTGCTACTGGGTTATAAGATCTGTGGAATGCAGGAGGATGTTGTCTCATAAAATGTTCCACTACTATCATATTTTGTTGAGGTAGCTCTATTGGTTCTCTTGAATGGATTCCACTATCATTTATTTCCTATGTTATCTGAGCCATTACTGTCACAAACTGCTCGGTTCCAATCCCTACCATTCGGGGCTGTAGTTCCAGAAGGATGTCATTCTGTCTGTGCCTCTCCCCTACAGCATCCCTGTTCCTTCCGCTGACACCCATTCTGAACAAACATGTCTTAGATGAAGCAACATGCAATCTTCAAATGCTATAAAATTTCAAATTAAACATAGTGTGAAAATCAATTATGGTATTCTATTAACATCACCCTAACCCCTAAAGTTATCTAAACCATCCTCTGATACCAACTATAAGGACCCGGCCTTATTACATACATAATACTGAATTTAGTCAAGAAAAAAACATCCCTTTACATTGAGGATATTATCAAGTTCAGAGATTTAGAGAATTAGGACAATACATTCATAAAATTACACATTATTACAAAGTGGATACCATAAAAACAGTTTCCATTTTTTCAAAATATAAAACATTAAAACATAAAAAAAAGACTCCTTGACAATTCTTCAACATTGTACATGGCTTCATTCCTTGTCTTACACATCCATTAACCTATGAAAATAATTTAAAAACTTGGTATGAGAACAAAATCTCAGCAAGGGATGAAAAAGAAGAGAAGATCACATTAGTCCATGAATACTCGTAACGTATGAAAACATTTTCAAAAGACATTCTTGTCACCCATATATACTTATTTTTTGTAACATGAGATTTACACAAGATCCACACAAATCATGAGTAAAAAAATATAATCATAAAGGTATATTGTGGAATTACTTACATAATCTTGTAACCATTCTTGGATACCTTATAATTTGTAACCCTCACGACTACCTTACTTTTTGTAAACATCGCAGTTACACATGGAGTAACCGTACGGCCGACCTCCAACTTACTCATACCCAATTAATTGGAGGGAGATATAGGTCCCACTCTTCATCATAAATAATTCCCAAGAACCAAAACATAATCATACAACATGAATAATTCCATAAAAACATTGCTTTGGAATTTCATAAAACCGAATTTTAAAAGGGGTCCTTAAAAAGGAAATCCACTTATGAACTACATAAAATTGAAGAGAGACTTAATAGAGTGGATGGAGTATGTATATATACTGTAAATACACATAATAAAACATAATATAAATAGAACCCATCACACAAACAAATTAAATAGCAGATAAATAATGAAGTAGAAGGTCAACCCAAAGAATGAAAATCAGGTTAATAATTTCCTTACAAACATCATATAATTGAAGTGAGACATAATAGAGAGAATTTAACAAGTATATATACTATAAATAAACATAACTCATGATAATATAAACAATTTTCATCTAAAAAACAATTTTATTACCACATAAACAATGAAGTAGAAGGATAACCTGAAGAATGGAAATCAGGTTATGAATTCCCTTAAAAACATCATATAATTGAAGTGAGACTGAATGTAATATGTATATGTACTGTAAATACACATAACTAATTATAATATAAACAATTTTCATAAAATTTGTTTTTAATACCATATAAATAATGAAGTAGAAGGATAACCCAAAGAATGGAAATCGGGTTAAGAATTCCCTTACCTCAGGTTTGTCTTACATCAAACTTGTTTAAAATTGCTGTATAATGGTTAAAAGAGTGTTATTAGTATTTAAAAAAACAATTTTCATGTCTATAACCTCTTATATTATCATTTCATAACATCATTTCACCGTTTAATTGTTGGTATTTTTCTCCATGCACTTTTTTTGGGTGAGTTCTTTACATGATTTCCATGATTGGTTCGTGAAGGATGTTCTTGTTGATTGGAAGTGAAACTCCAGAATTGGAATGGAGTAGTATTTACATATATCCAGTATCATAAATTATACCATTTATTATTTTTAATTCTTTCATGTGAATTATTCATAAGTTAAAACATTAATGATGTTCGTTTAGATCATTTTAGTGGTTCTTTGATAACATCAACCTCATTTCATTTAATAAATTAAAACCATGTGTTAAAACAAATTCCAGAACCATGGATGAGATATAATACATATATTTTAACATGTTTAAACAATAAAAATGGTTTCATAACCAGAATTGAAAGAATTAAAGAAAATTGAAATCACATCGTCCAAGATGTCGTTAATTCGACACATCACAGACAGTGTTTTTAATTCCATGAACAAGTGGAGGAAGAGAATAAGATTGATGATTAATTTCCCATGAACATGATAAAATACATAATATAAAAGAGTATGGAGCTTCCATGCCTCTTGGTTAAGAGGGGGTGTGGAAATAAGAAAAAGAAATCATGAAATAAAAGAAAACTTGAGAAATTTATAATGAAAATTAGGCAGCCTAAGGACATCTCATAAAATTTCATAAAAATATTTTGATGAGAGAAAGGGAACATCTCATCATGCATACATAATATTAACAGTAAGGGGGGATATGTAATGAAATAACCAAACATAATCCAAAGGGAAAGAAAGATAATAACATAAAACGAAAGAAAAAAAGTACATAAAAGAGGATGTTTACCTCTTAATCTCTTCTCCTTAAGGTCCTTCTTAAGGGATTTCATTTTGGTCTTTTGGTGAGACCAGAAGCTATAGGATTTGGGGAAGAACCTTAAGAGGAGTATTTGGTATAACTTGAGCATGCCTCAAGGATTGAGAGGTGTGGGAAGAAGAGGGGAGTGAGGGTAGTATTTATAGTGGAGGAGAGGGGGTATTTTTCATTATTTTAATCATTATTATAACCGTTTTTCCCAAGATTATGAATATTCATAGTTCATGTGACCAAAAATAGCAATAATGGCATGTGAGTTTGAACCAAGTGGCCTTTCATCACTAATGATGTCATAAATAGTGAATTTTACAGATAATTTGATTATACGGTATTTTATCGTATTTAAATATTCGTCGAAATTTAAAGAATTTCAGAAAAAAACCAAAAATTTACCCTAACCATTTATCGATGTGTTCAATTCAAATATGAAGTCCATTTCTGGAAAATAATTTTCAAAATATTATTATTTTAAATTTTAAGTAAAAGCATACCTATTTCAAAAATTAACAATTCTAATTCTATAACTACTTCTATATCACAATGAAAAATTAACCAAGATGTTATTATCTTAAAGCCTTAAGAAAATAAAATAATAATAAAATTTACTATTAATTAGGTTCATATAACTATTCATAAGAGTATGTTACTATTCACCAAAAAAACATGTTGGTTCCAATAGACTCCAAATAACATACTGAACACAATTGTATATTACAGTTTCTTGAAATTCAAAACATAAAAGTGGAAAATTTATGTTTTAAAGGATAGTTAAAAAAATATAATTATAACAAAGTTCCATGCATTTATATTTATTTTTAGAAAAAATTGGAGTGTTACATTATCCCCACCTTCTGGAAATTGCGTCCTCGCAATTTTAATTACTTACTAAACAAATGAGGGTATTTTTACCTCATAGAATTTTCAGACTCCCATGTTGCTTCTTCAACCATGTGGTTTCTCCACAAAACCTTTACCTAGTGGATTACCTTATTCCGCAATACATGTTCCCTTCGATCAAAAATATGAACTGGTTTCTCTTCATAAGAAAGGTTCTCTTCTAGCTGAACTCCTTCTGGGCTCAAGGCATGTGATGAATCTGGCACATACTTTCTCAACATAGAAACATGAAAAAAATTGTGTACCTAAAACAAACTCGGAGGCAAAGCTACATGGTATGCAACTGTTCCAACTTTCTCCAATATTTCAAAAGGACGGATGAACCGTGGACTTAGCTTCCCTTTCTTACCGAAATGCATCACAATTTTCCAAGGAGATATTTTAAGGAAAACATAGTCACCTGCCTCGAAAGAGAAGTCTTTCCTTCTGATATCTTCATAACTTTTCTGTCTACTTTGAGCTGCCCTCATGTGCTACTAGATCATCCTCACTTTCTCAGCCACTTATTCTACTAATTCTGGCCCCATCAACTTTCTTTCACCGACTTCATCCCAAAATGTTGGAGTCCGACAACACTTCCCATACAAGGCAACAAAAGGTTCCATATGAATATTGGAATGAAATCTGTTATTATAAGAAATCTCAACTAATGAATGATGTTGATCCCAACTTCCCTGATAGTCCATTGAACATTCTCAAACCATATCCTCCAAAGTTTGAATCATTTGTTCTAACTGCCCATCTGATTGAGGATGAAAATATCTATTGAAATTTAACTATGTTCCCAACGACTTTTGAAGTCCCTTCTAAAAGTTAGAAGTGAACCTGGGATATCGGTTAGATACAATGGAAATAGGAACTCCATGTAACCTGAAAATATCCTTGAGGTAAAATTGAGAAAGATGATCCAAATTCATTTTATCTCGAATAGAAAGAGAATGTGCAGACTTTGTTAACCGATCAACAATAACCCAATTCGCATTGTTATCTCGAGAATTATTTGGAAGCACCACCACAAAGTCCATAGATACATTCTCCCATTTTAACTCTCGCATTGGAAAAGGCTAAAGCATCCCCTTCGGTAACTTCCGCGCTGCTTTAACTAGTTGAAATGTCAAACATCTCATGGTTAAATCAGTAACAACTCTTTCCATTCCATCCCACCAATAACACCCCCGAAGGTCTCTGTAAATCTTAGTACTACCAGGATGAACTGAAAATGGGGAACTATGAGCTTTACAAAACAATTATTTCTTTAAATAGGAATCAATAGGCACACAAAACCTTTTTCCATATCTTAAAACACAATATTTATCAAGATTGAATTCTGGAAACTTACCCATTTTAACCAATTCTACCTTTTTATGTAGCTCATGGTCTTACTTCTGTGCTAGCTTAATTCTATCTGTCAATGAAGACTGCACTTAAACTTGAAACAAATAAGATGTATTCCTAGAACCAACAACTTCTAAGCCAAAATTCATTAAATCATTAATCAAGGGATTATGTTCCAAACGTAACATGGTTAATGATGCATGATGTTTCTGAATCAAGGTATTCGCAACATTATTTTTTTCCCAGGATGGTAATTGATCGTGCAATCATAATCCTTTATCAGTTCAAGCCATCTTCTCTGCCTCATGTTTAATTCCTTTTGAGTGAATATATACTTCAAACATTTATGGTCATTATATATTTGACATTTGGTTCTGTATAAATGACGCCACCAAATTTTCAAAGCAAAAAACACAGCTGCCAATTCCAAATCATGTGTGGGATAATTTAGCTCATGAGGTTTGAGTTTTTTTGAAGCATAGACAATTACCTGATCATTCTGCATCAAAAAACAACCAAGTCCTTTCAAAGAAGCATTACTGTAGATGAAAAACTCACCATTACGGGAAGGTAAGGCCAAAACTGAAGCATTCACCAATCTTTTTTTCAGTTCCTGAAAACAAACATCAAATTCTTCTGTCCAAATTTTTTTTACCCCTTTCCATGTTAACTTAGTTATCGGGATAGATAACCGAGCAAAGTTCTAAACAAAACGTCGGAAATAACCAGATAATCCCAGAAAACTATGAATCTCTGTACCATTTGTGGGTCTTGGCCATTCATCAACCACTTTTATTTTAGCAGGATTGACTGTTATTCCATCCTTATTTATAATGTTCCCAAGAAAAGAAATCTGTTGGAACCAAAAATCACACTTGCTGAATTTTCCATACAGTTTATTTTCTTTTAAAGTTTTAAAAACAACCCTTGGATGTTTTTCATACTCCTATTTATTTTTAGAAAATACCAGAATGTCATCAATAAATACAACCAAAAAATTATCCAGGATCTCATGAAATACTCTATTCATAAGATTCATGAATACAGTAGGTACATTAGTTAATCCAAATGTCATAACAACAAATTCATAATTCCCATATCTAGTACAAAAGGCGGTTTTCGTGATGTAAGCCTCCTTCAACTTCAGCTGATGGTATTCAGGTCTCAAGTCAATCTTGGAAAAGTACTGAGCTCTCTGGAGCAGATCAAAGAAGTCATTGATATAAGGAAAATGATACTTGTTTTTAATAGTGATGTTATTAAAAGCTCTATAATCAATGCAAAGTCTCATGGAACCATCTTTCTTTTTAAAAAACAAAACTGGAGCTCCCCATGGTGAAGTGCTAGGATGAATGAAGCCTTTGTCATGAAAATCCCGCAACTTATTTTTCAATTCAAGAAGTTCTATTGGAGCCATATGATAAGGGGTTTTGAAATTGGATTAGCATCAGAAACTATGTCAATTGTGAATTCAACTTCTCGATCAGGTATGACACCGAGTAACTCATCAGGAAAAACATCAAGGTATTAATTTACCACTAGCACATAATTAATTTGTATAGTTCCCTTGATTTCAACAATATGAGTATGATAACTTTCATTTCCTTTTTTAAATAGTTTCTTAGCTTCTTGCTATGTTATCAATTTTATGGATTAATTCTTTTATACAAACTGAAACTCTTTCTGAAAAACAACTTCTTTAGCTCTACAGTCAATCTTAGAATGATAATCATAAAGCCAGTCCATTCCCAGAATAACATCAAACTCGAATAAGGGTAAAACAACAAGGTTTTTAGGTAATGTCCTTCCACATACCACAATAGATAGATTCTTATAATTCCTCTTTGATATACCATTCCCCTTGGTGTTTTAACAACAAGTTCAACTCTCATTTGTTGAGGTGATATTTCCAATTTACTAGAAAATTTCTCAGAGATGAAGGAATGTGTAGAACCCTTATCAAAAAAAAAACATTAGAAAAATCTGAGTGAACAAACAAAGTACCTGATAGGACTTCATTGGATGACCCAACATCTACTGATGTAGTCGCAAAGTATCTCACTACACCTTTCTACTTGTAGTCTGGCTTCTTTTCATCATTTATATCTCTCTTTGGGTAGGCATTTTCATAGTGACCCATCTCACCACATTTAAAACCCTTTATAGTTTGCTTATCAGGATTAGTCTTGGGATAATTTTCCTTGCAATCTTAGGCTATATGTCCAAACTTAACACATTTAAAAAACATCCCAATTTTTCTAAGACATTCCCTAGGATACTTCTTGACACGCTTTTCACAAACTAGAAATTGTATTTTCTTACTATTAGATTTCTTTGGATCATTCTTACCCATTACTTGCTAACTGGAACTCTTCTTCTCTTTGTTTTCAAAATGCACGTGATCATCAGAAAATTCCATCTCTACCCTCTCAGCACATCAGACATGTTTCTCATAACTTTTGAATTTACGGGAGGCTAATGCCCTTCGATACCTTGGCTTCAATCCTGAGTAAAAGTGGTTGATTTTGCTATCAAGATCTAGAATAAGATTTGGAGCATACCTTTCCAATCGGGTGAAGTTCACTTCATACAGAGCCCTTGAATCTTCCTCCTGTTTCAATTCAGGGAATTGCTTCTCCACTCTATGTCGCACCACCTTACTACAGCATAATAGACATATAGCGGCGTTTTTTTTGTTTATGGGCAGTTATAACCGCCGCTAAACGGTGTGGCGGTGGTTTCCAGAAACCGCCGCCTAATACGGCGTTGCCAATCTTTTCACGGCGGTTGTTTTTTTTTAGCTACGGTTTTAGGGAAGCGTCGCAGCTGCCTCATTTCGTGGCGGTTTTAGCAGCAGTTATAAGCGCCGCTAATAAATTCAAATCCAGCGCCGTAAAACCGCCGCTAAATCCAGAAGAACCGCCGCAAGATGAGACTGCCACGATGCGACTATTTCGTGGCGGTTATAACTACCGCTAAATGTATATTTTATTTTACGTCTAGCGGTGGTTTTGAACGTTTAGCGGCGGTTTAAACTGCCTTAAAATAGTCGCCGTATTTCATTTAGCGGCGGTTTAAACCGCCGCTAAAAAGTTTCCCATAAAAAATTACCTGATTCTGCTACCCCACAGCTTGAAAACCAAACCAAAACACATATAACAAAGAGAAAAAGTATAATACATGAAAACAATGTTAGGGAAAGAGGTGAATCTAGAGGTTTAAGTGATTCAATTTGTAGGATAAAAGATAGGGGATAGTTCAAGAAATATATAATTTAATCTAGAAACAAGGTAATCAAATGTTTTAAATGTAAACAACCTGGACAAGGGTGACTTTAACGATAGTAATAATGACCATTCCCTATTAGTTGAACAAGACTTCGACACTACTAATGTGTTAAATGTCAGTGATATATCCATATTATATGAATAGAACCATGATTCATGATGCTCATTCCACATGTGCCCAAATAAGTAATTCTTTACTGAATTAAGGGAATTGAATAATGGTGAGGTATTTCTAGGGAATAATATGAGCAGTCACATCATGGGCATAGGCTCAATTTTACTAGAGCTTCATGATGGGTCTGTTAAAACTCTTGAATAATTTAGGTGGGTACCTGAATTAAAAATAAACCTAATATCCCTAGGAACCCTTGACCATAAAGGGCACGACTTCAAGTCTGGATCTGGAAGCCTTAGAGTTTCCCAAGGATCCCTCACTGTAATAAAGGGAACCCTTCGCAATGGTCTGTTTGTGTTAGATGGAAAAGTGTATAGAAATATGTTGAATAGTTATTCTAGTTTATAATGTGATTCCACCACCTTATGTCATAGGATACTATGGCATGTTAGTTCCATGGGTCTTAGTGAGCTTAAGAAACAGTGTCTTCTAAGTAATATCCCTCCTAACAGTTTACCTTTTTCTGAAGACTATGTATATGAGAATTCTAGGAGAATCAGCTTCAGTGGATCCATGTTTAAGGCTAAGGAACCTCTTGAATGTGTACATTCTAACTTGTGGGGTCCTTATAGGGTTACCTCCCATGGTGGTGGTTTATACTTTGTAACCTTTATTGATGATTTCTCTAGGAGAGTGTGGATTTATATTATTAAGCACAAGTCAGATGCCTTTCAGACTTTTATGAAATGGAAAGTTGTGGTAGAGAGTGAGACTAATAAGAAACTTAAGGCCTTAAGAACTGATAATGGTTTAGAATATATATCCAATGAATTCATTTAATATTTTGAATCTGAAGGAATTAAGATATATCAGACTGTTTTGGAAACTCCATAACAGAATGGGTTAGTAGAGAGAATGAATAGGACTGTTCTTGAGAGGGTAAGGTGTATGTTATCCCACTCAAAACTCTCTAGGTCCTTCTAGGATGAGGATGATTCAACAACAGTGCACCTCATTAACTTTTGTCCATATTCTTCTAACTCCTTTATGACACCTGAATAAATTTCGAAGGTCACACCCCCAAATCTAGCTCACCTTAGGATATTTGGATCCATAGCTTACGTGCATTCATGTAATGATAAGCTAGATGATACGGCTATTAAATGAATAGTCGTGGGATATCTAGAGGGTGTTAAAGGGTATTATTTATGGGTAGATAAACCAGGTTACTAGAAATGCATCGTTAGTTGCGATGTGGTCTTCCATGAATCTGGTGTGACCAGCGATAAAGTACCTGAACATGTTGTAGCTCCTGATGAAGCTGCAAGACCCTTAGAGGTCCCAACACCTTTAGGTGTTGATGTTCGTTTAAGATCAGGTGACCAACCTCAGTTCAGTGTTGGTCCTGCTCCTTTGGTTACCCAAGCCCAGCCTAAATCAGATCCCAATTTGGAATCCGAACATGAAGACCAAGAACCTATTGGCCTGATCAACAATCGGCTTACTTGAGATAATGAAAGGAGAGTTATTAAACCTCCAGCCCACTTCAACTAGTCATACATTGCTGCCTATGCTTTCAATGTAGCTTATGAATTGTTTAATGATGAGCCTAAAACTTTTAAGTAAGCTTTTAATTCCAAAGAATATAGTAATTGGATGAGATCAATACAAAAAGAAATGAATTCCCTTCTTAAGAACAACACCTGGGTTGTTGTTCCGAAACCCAATAACCAGAAAGTTATAGGTTCAATATGGATTTATAAGAAGAAATAAAGCAATGTAGGGGAGTCTAAAATCAAATTCAAAGCATGCATGGTATCTAAAGGTTTTCTAAAATGTGAAGTCATTGATTATAGTGAAATATTATCTCCTTTTTTAAGCATTCATCCATTAGAATTATGCTTGCATTTTCTGACAAACTTGATTTGCATGTTGAACAACTCGATGTAAAAACCACTTTTTTACATGGTAGTCTTGATGAAAGCATTTATATGAATCCTCTAGAATGATTTTCAAAAATTTTCAAACCAAACCATGTTTTTATTTTACATAAGTCCTTTCATGGGATTAAATAGTCTTCAAGACAATGGTATAAAAGGTTTTATTCCTTTATGAGTGAGAATCAGTTTCCTATAAGTAGATTTGATGCATGTGTGTATTTTAAAACCCTTAAACATGAGTCTTTTTACCTTTTATTATATGTTGATGACATGTTTTTAATATGTAAAAATATAAAGATCGTAAATTTAGTTAAGCACCAGTTGAACTGTGTTTAGGGTGTGGATACTAACCACATACCGTATGAGAATGAAATGGAATAATACCTTATCAAGGATTGGAAAAAGTTGTTGAAAGCATAGTAGTCATTATAATTAAAAAATGATAACAAAACTGACTATCAGGACACAGAAATGAGCAGATCAGATTGAAAAAAAAAACTTAGCCTGAAACTCATAATGTTGAATAAAAAAATGTATAGGTCATAGTTAAGAGCATAAATTGTTCCATTATCATGCATGTATGATGCATTAAATTACCATTTCCAGATTGATGTACCCCATAAAGAATGAGAACTTCTTATTCTGTTTTTTTCAATGGATGTACCCCTGCAAACAGAAACAGTATAGTATGGTCATCTTCCTTTAACGCACACCATATGCATCGTTGTCTTGCCTAGAGAAGGTGTAAATCAAACCTTTTATGCATGGACCCGAATTGTGTGCTTTGAACTTGTTGAACGGTGCCGATTATTTTTCATCGTATAACAGGGATTCGTGGAAATACTTCTATACAGTGCTGTATTTTTTGGGCAATGACAGCACAGTTTTTAAATGTTACAACTATTCATAAACGTCAAGACATATTAATCTATCCTGAAATCCATTTCTAAGGAATTTGAAAATATAGATTCATGAATAAAGGGATAGAAATCTGATGGGAGGCTTACCGTTTGCATCTGTGTACTCCTATTTCCATAAAAATTCGATCTTCTATCATCTGGTTTCTCCATGGATCCATGTTACGACAACCTGAAATCATATTGAAACAAAATATTGATGCATAAAAAGGTAATATAAGTGGATAAAATATGAACACCATTAAAATACACGAAATCTGATTAATACCCTAATTGAGTTGATTATTTAATCTGAATACATGTATAACCTGAATGTTGTTCATACGTTGACATCATCCTTGCCAAAGGGGACATCATATTATGAATTGCCTTGTGGTCTCTGAGTAATCTTGATACATATCAAATTTACAACATCAGTATACAAGAAAGAAAGCAAAGAACAATGAACACCTTAATGCAAAGATCAAACATACTTCAAATAGGCTCACTTCTGGATAAGAGAGTCCTAAACTTCAATTGTAAAACAGAGTAGTCCGGTGCATGCTGTAAATCCAGAGCCATGCATCATTCAAAGCTGAATAGGTAGCAGTCCGAAAGCATCAAGTGATATGTATTTGATCCATCCTTTAAGCACTCAGGATCCTCAGCAAACCTGGACAGCCATGAATATAACATATTCAATGGGAAATGAGGCCTCAAAACCATCCAAATAGAGGAAACCCAAAACAGTCAGATATGTTCAAACAATAAACATGCCAACTGAAAACTCAACTGACCATAATCCAGGTAGATATAGAATAGTATGACAGCTTCAATCTAGATCAAATCGGTAATCATCTTTATGTACATCCTTCTTCTCTATGTATAACTATCCTATGTGCACATGACTTGTGTGACATTAATAGTAGGTAAATCTTATATGTGTTAAATGGGCATGTCTCGCATACACATTAAATGGGCATGTCTCGCATACACTTTAAATATTAATATATATCCCCTGTACCCCCCCCCCCTCCAACCCCCTTGCATCAGACCCCCCCTGCACCATCCCCCAACCCCCCAACCAAAAAATCACTGTCTCAGGAAAATAAAAAAACTGTCTGGTGCATGCTGTTAATCCATATCAATATAATATTATTCAGCCTCATGCAATATAATATTATTCAGCCTCATGCAATATAATATTATCAAACTCTTATAAACATAGTTAGATAAAATCTACATGTATTTCAATGCCTCATGCAATATAATATTATTCATCCAAAGCAATATGATTGCCCAAGCATAATCACAAAAATGTGTCCACTTCACAGAGAATAATCTAAAAGCTCAATTTCAGTTTACACCATAACCAAATCATAGAAAGAAGAAAATAAATCTTCAAGGCATATAAAATTCATAAAAATGCTCATAACCATGATTTATAAAGTAGTCAAAACCAAACACAAAAAAATAATAATATAGAACCCTTGGAAAAGTTCTTAGTAGTCTAATCAAACAATTTATTCCTAAATGATGTATATGACACTCGAGAAATCAAGACATAAAAAGAAACATCAGAAATCAATAAAATGCATAAAAGGAAAATGAGAAATCAAGGAAATTTTAGGGCATGAAAATGTGTGGTTGCAACTATGTGCCACAAATGTTACATATACAAACCAACTATTTTCATATTACAAATCAACAATACAACTACTCAGGGTCTGATGATGCATCATCACCCTCTCCACCTTCATCTCCACTTTGTGATGTCACCTGTAAGAACATTATATTGAAAATTAAATACAATTGCATATTTATATTTATATTAAAACTTTAAACCAATGAAAGTTAGGAAACTAAATGATTTTGATTTTTTGTAATTTACCTGCATACCACCAATCGATGCACTACCACCGGGGGAATATCTGCTCATCTGCTGACGTATTTCAATCAACTCTTTCTGCAATGCAGATATCTGATCCCCCTGCTGGTGAACTGTGTTTCTTAAAGAAAAAATCTCTCTCTTATCATCTCCGGGTATGGGATGACTAAAGTCAGGAGTAAATGTAGCTACTATCCCCGATGGCCTGCTAAAAATCTCAGATGGTACAGGTCCCAAACCCATCCCGCGCACTCTCCCAGCATGTTTTTCCCAAGGACCTTAGCAACTGGGTTATCTTGGGAGACTGAGTGGGACTGCACAGGATTAGCATCCCATAGCTCTTTAAATTTTACCTATAAATCAAATATCAAAATATATTATCACAGTAAAAACTGATAATAAGTTATTATGATGAAAAATTGACTTCATACCCCAACTTCTTTAGCAGGATCGTTAACAAAACTTTCATCTGATTTCTTATGAACATCAAACCATAGTTCAGTATTGGATGCTTCATGCCCTAAAATCTGTGACTGCATTAAACAAAGATAAATCAACAATTCAATATATTATACAGATAATATTGTCTTATAAATATTTAAACTAATTAAAAGATTAACAATGTTGTTCGGCTTCTAGAAAAACTTTTTGAGCCCGCAGTGTACGGGATGACTTGCTTTGCCCAGTTTGATGCATTTTGTCTTGAAAGATCCTGAAATAAATAAAAGGCATTTTAATACTGATGTATTGAATGTCATTTCCTTTTCATTTACATGTCTAAATGTAAAATGAGGATAATATAATAATATATATTTCAATACCATCTGCTTCTAATCACGATGTCTATCAACAAACACTTTCCACTACTCTTTCGGTACCCCACTGGGTAGCTTCTCATACATTTTCTGCGTGGTCAATGAAGTATCGTTGACATCACACCATAATCTCCATTTTAAATCTTTCTAATTCTTACCTAGATTTTTCAACGACCACTTTCGTGCTATCACATCAGCAACGGTAAAGTGGAAGAACATCTGTATACAGAAATTCATTTTGAACATATTAGTAACATGACATTCAATTAAACCATAATGTAATAAATTTACCTTTATTTGAGAATCAAACACTTCATTTTTCCAGCATGAAGGCATATGTTTCCAATCGTCATATGAAATGGGAAGGGAAATGAGCTCCGCTGCCAGCTGGCATATAATCTGGCCAAGTAACCCCGTGGCATCATCCGTAGGGACCCCGTAAGAATCAAATGGCACAACAATCTTCTTGCCATTCAAATTCCAAACATCTGAAATTTTTATATTTTTCTTCACGGTTTCATTTTTTTCATCTTCAATGAGCAAACAATTAGTATAAACAAAATGAAATAAATTTATGTAATTAAAATTTGTACCTATGATAGTGACACTCCAGTGTGTCTGGGTTGAACTGGAAGGGGCAGGACGCTGACCCACTGCTGAGCCTCCTGAAAGGAGAGTCGACGACTCACCCTCTACTGGGACATCCACGAAAGGTGTGAGAGATGGTGTAGGGGGGATGGTGCAGGGGTGTCGGCACCTGGCATCTCAGATGTCATGGGGAGGGAGACAAATGGATCACCATCTATCGCGGAACTAGATGAAACAATATACCGCTTATTCCTTGGAATTCCTGTCATTTAATCAAATAAAATTAAGTTCAGAATATATATTTCAAAAAAAATTATGCATAAAAAAATTAAAAATGATAATAGATGCCCAGTACTAACAAACAAAATATATATACCAATGATAATGAATGACTGCAGAAATGAAACAAGTGGTTGCTGAATAAATAAATAATTGTACATACAATCATTTTCTCCTTCAATCATGTTGGTTTCCTGCTCCATTGCTTCATCCACTTCATTCATCCTTTCTAGACTAATATTTTCAATATCATGATCGACAACTAATTATACTTCCTGTTGCTGATTAAATTCAATTTCAGAGGTCAAAATTTCCACTTCATCACCCATATCATACAAATCTCTTTGTATTAACTGAGCAACTACACTCAACCCTTCATCGGCAACATCATTCACATAATATACCATTTTGGCTTGTGATGCTAAGATATATGGATCATGCAGTTCACGATCACCAACATCCATCATGCGAGAGAAGTTCACAGAAGTAAATTGCAAGGAATCTCTTTTAACACCTCTGATAATATCGACCCATTTGCATTTGACTAAAACAACCGAAAAATGTCCGTGATAGTTTAATTCAATAATATCATACATCTTTCCATTGTATTCCACTTCAACAAATGTAAATATACCACTGTTCTGTGTTTTCAAACCCACTTCTCGATCGACTTTACAAAATATAAAGCCATTAACATTTTAAGCTTCGAACATTCTAACTTCTTTTAGAGGACCTCTAGCAAGAAACATCAAATCTTCTGACACCACTGCTCGAGTATCAGTATTCATGATCTCAAAAAAGAAATATACTGTATTAGATTCACAAAATGTATGTGTCAAACTAATATTCGTATTTATTGTAATATTTATGAACTTACACGTCGTGCAAAGAATTCTATAAGCTCTTTATTAACAGCTTTCGTTATATCTTTCTCATTTCATGTTTGGCCTCTCATTCATCTCTTTTTTTGTATCCTAAACTCTTCAATAAATGGATCTTCAATGTCACTATTCAGCAGCACATATCTATGTGCCTGTAATAATTCCAATTCAGTCAGTGTCGCATTTGAGGTCCTCCCAACTGATCGGCCAATAACATTAAATATTTTGGATTTCTGATGTATTTGAGATTGATTCGATGTGTCGTCAACACGTCCAACTCGATTAAATCTTGTCTCAATATCATCCAATTATCGAGAAAAAAAGGTAAGACACTCCTCATCCAAATAGCCTTCAACAATTGAGCCTTCTGGATGAGCTTTATTTCCCACAGATGATTTCAAATGTCCAAGATATCTGTGAAATAAAATAATCATAATTATGAATTTAATTAAGTACCAAAAATTGTTTACTTAACTGGAAAACATATAAATAAAGTACCTCTCAATTGGATACATCCATCGATAATGAACGGGGCCTCCTAATTCAGCTTCCTCAACCAAATGCACAGTTAAATGCATCATTACAGTAAAAAAGGACAATGGAAAGATCATCTCCATTGCGCAAAGGGTCAATACAAACCTCTTCTGGAGGTTCTCAAACTGAAATGGTTGTAGACATTTCTCACATAGTTGTCTGAAGAATGTGCAGAACTGTAGTACAGCAACAGTAATTTTTTCAGGTAATAATGTACGCAATGCCAATGGTAGTCACTGTTGTAACAAAATATGTGAATCGTGACTTTTCAATCCATGTAACTTACGATTCTTCAAGTCAACACACCTCGAGATGTTACTTGAATACCCATTAGATACCTTAACATTCTTTAACATTCGAATGAATCATTGCAAAAATTGTCAGAGGATACTTTTCATTCTCATATGGCCAGAGATCACGTTTTATGTTCATTGCATGTAAGTCTTTGCGAGCATTGAGATGATCTTTCGACTTTCCATGCTCATTAAGCAATGTGAAAATCAAATTGTCACAGACATTATTTTCAATGTGCATCACATCAAGATTATACCGCAACAAATTAAATTCCCAATACGGAAGTTTGAAGAATATACTCTTTTTCTTCCATTGTTGCGTTCCAATTTCTCTTGACGATGCACTTCGGACCCGTTTTCCACTATCATTAAAATGATGAACCTTTCGAAATTCTGTTTCAACATTTTCAAGCTATTTCAATATTTCAAAACCATTTAACAACTTTGGAGGTGGTCTACGATCAATGGAACCATTAAATTTTGATCTGTTCAGCCGAAATCTATGAGATGCATCGAGAAATCTTCGATGACACAAGAAGCACCATTTTCTACTGTGAGGTAGCCGTTTGGGATCAAAATCAATGTAACAAACGGGACAAGCCAAACCCGTGTAAGTGTTCCAACCAGATAAATTCCCAAGACCAGGAAAGTCACTAATGGTTCACATTAAAGCAGCATGCATTGTGAACATTGTTTTAGAAGAAGCATCAAATGTCTCAACACTATTTCTCCATAACTCCTGCAATTCGTCAATCAAAGGCTGCAAGTATACATCAATATCATTTCTAGGCATTTGTTTTCCAGGAATAATCATCGAAAGGATAAAAGATGTTTGTTTCATACACATCCATGGAGGCAAATTATAAGGGATCAAAATAACTGGCCAAATGCTATAATTGGTACTCAAAGTCCCAAATGGGTTGAATCCATCGGCAGCCATTCCCAATCAAACATTCCTAGGATCAGCTGAGAAATCGAGATGTAATGAATCAAATGTCTTCCACAATTGAGAATCTCATGGATGCCTCATTAACCCATCATTGTTATTATCTACAGAATGCCACTTCTTGTGTTCGGTGGTTTTTGATGACATGAATAATCTTTTCAATCGAGGTTTCAAAGGAAAGTAATGCAAAACCTTTGCAGGTGTGCTCATTTTCTTCTTCTTCTCCATGAAATTATGTTCATTCAGACTTCCAACATCACTCTTTTCCTAGCATCTAGAAGAATAACATTTCTTTCAATTTTGTCTACTTGAATCCTCTCCCCAATAAAGCATACAATTATTGGGACACACATGTATTTTTGTATAATTCATACCAAGATTGTTAACAACTTTTTTCATATCATAAAAAGATTCTGGGATTTTTGCTTCAGGAAATGCATCATGTATCAATTCCAATATCATGGACATTCCCTTATTTGTAATTCCACACAGACATTTGATGTGATACAACTTCAGCAGAAATGAAAGTTTTGAATATTTCAACACCCACAATACAACTCGTGATTTCCATCATCAACTAAATCATGAAACTCATTTTCCTCAGTGAAGTTTTCTCTTACACTTGGATCCACAAAATCAAGAGGAGGATCCAATGATATGTGACAATCTTGATCTTCCTGTGTTACAGTCTCAAAAACATCACTTGTCACGTTGCAATTTGTAGCACCCTCTTCTGGTTGTTCTGAAATGTTTTGATGCTAATAGTGGTGCCTTGCAGTGCCGAATGCATCATTTATTAGGTTCTGCATTTCATTTTCCATTGTCGACAAACTTGGGACCCCATTCTGTGGATTAACATCAGTGCTCAATCTTTCTATAACGTTCGATTCTCTATGCCAAATCCAACACAAATATCGATCAGGGAATTGATTCAATTTTAAATGTTTATAAACCACATATCTCTTCAACCATGTTCTAAATTTACATTTAGGACATGGACATTTTATTCTCTCTTCAACGGATCATTAGAAATTGCAAAATCTAAAAACTCATTCAAACCCTTAACATACTGATGTGTGTTCCTCAGTAATGTGATCCAACTTTTATCCATGTATATCATAATGTTCCTACACAATAATAAAAAAAATTAGAACACATAGTTACTACTAAATAGAGAAAAAGATTCATATATACGATAGTATAAGATTACAGAAACATAATATAATAAAGATGATCCCCTGAGTTAGATATGAACCCTTAGTGTTTGGGATAGGGGAAGTTTCTTTGGTAAAGAGAAACAGTGTGCTAACAACGTGGTAGCTACTTTAACATGAAAACCAAAACACATTGTTAATTTGGAATAACCCCAATAATTGTGAGAAAAACTTTTAAAAAGGTGTGGATTTGCATTTTTAAGCTGAATTGGATTTACTGGAATCCTAGAATACAGTGGGATATTGCTTATGCAGTGGGTTCCCCTATTTGAATTGACAGAGAAACTGATAACCCAAGGTATAGGCACTATATAAGAGTCCTTATCAAGATTGACCTAGCAAGAACTCTGGTTGAGGTAGTGGTCCTCACCACCTTTGATGATACGTTGAATCTAGAAATTATGTATGAGAGAAGGTCTAGGTTCGGTGGGAATTGTAACAATATTGATCATTCGATTTATGAATGTAGAATATTAACAACCTATGACAAGTGTAATCAATGATTCCATCATGATGGAGACTGCCAGAAGATGAGGGGGAAGGGAAAAGAGAATTTGATCCACCCTCTGAGAAGCATCCCTCTGTCAAGTCACTCATCACTGAGCTAATACTTTCCCCTGCTATGAAAACTCATAATGAGGTGGCCACCACATCCCCCCAGGATGATCACTCAGGTCATGAGTCAAGACCTACTCGTACTTTAGGCTCTACCTCAGGGGGAACAAATCTTGACTTAATTGTTGGCCCTGGTCCAGGCCAGGCCAATATCTTGGAGGCTGACAGGGATGGATCAACATCAGATGCTGGTGGCACCAAATTCCTCTTACCTGTTCCTGCTATAACTGTAAATGCATAGGTTGGTGAGGGGCGAGAATTCCTCATTGCTATGGAAGCATTACAATGATCCTTGGCTCACCAAATTCACCGAAGGCACCAGCCCTCTAGGCACATTCTCAGGTTTCACCTACAGCTGACTCAGTGCTTTCCTTATGTGGAGGTGGATAGGGTATTGATAGGAAGTAGGAGGGGGATTTATAACAGGCTGTTGCGGCTCCGAAACCTACTTCCGCCCTGCATGATGTAGGGTTTTCGAACACCACTACACACTTGGAAGACAAGGGCATGCAGGTGGTCAGCAATCAACCTTCTGTTCATAAACAGACCGATGTAGCTCTTATCACCTATTGTGCCAATAAAAATCCTTCCCCAATGCTTTAGTATACTTATTGAATTGAATTTTCTATATGGCCAAACCACATTAGACCCGCATCATGAATTATCATACGATATACACATTATTCTAAAATATACAATGAATATCTTACAATAGGGTGAACTAGAATTCTAAATAAGTGAAAAATATTTAAAATATCATCAACGGTTATATCACATAGAGAATAAAACAGTAGAAGGGGAGAAATGTCTTATTTAAAATTACATGGAATAATAATAGTTCTCCACAATTTATGATTTAAGGAAATGTATTATAAAAAAACTATATTTACCATGGAGAAATTGTGTGGGTTCATCTTATAATAAACATGATCAATGATAAATAATCATAGGCATAGGGAATATAATTGTAACATTCCCTCACAATAGAGAATAGAAAATAAATTTGGCACCAATATAAGAATAGTGAAAATCACATTTTGGAGTCACACACTTTCACCCAAGATTGAAATTCACCTTAAGTACATAGAAATTTATATCACCTTCATGAATCACACACATGCACCCAGGATTGTGAGATAACTAAATAATTCTCATATATATATATATATATCATAAGATTTGTTCTTCTAAACTATGAATTGGAAGAAGATAATTAGAAATCAAACCCTAGGGTTCGTATAGGTCGCCGGGGAAGCCGGGTCGTCGGGGTCGCGGGGGGCCGGGGTCGCCGAGGTCGCGGGGTCACCGGGGAAGCAGGGTCGCCGGGTTGCGGGGTCGCTGGTGTCGCCGGTGTCACGGGGGGCCGGGGTCGCAGGGAAAGCGGGGGGCCGGGGGAGCGCAGGGTGAGAATGAGGTTCGGGGTGGGGGAAAGGTCGGGGCCATGTAAAAAAATGTTTTGTGGCGGTTCCTAGAACTGCCGCTACAAAACCGCCGCTAAACGGCGGTTTTGTTGTAGTGTTAGGAAAATATTTTTCAAGGATAATACTATTAAATTCATCCCACTCCAAGTCATAAAAATCCTATCTACCCCTGATATTCCTTGCCATTGACTACCACTGATCGGCTTCCCCTTTAAAATGATAAATGGAAAGACTTACCTTTTGATTTTCTGAACATCCCATAACATCGAATATCTTTTCAAGGGCTTTGATGCATCCTTCAGCTGCTACTGGGTCAGAAGATCCGTGGAATGCATGAGGATGTTGTCTCACAAAATTTTCCACTACTTTCATGTTTCATTGTGGTACCTCTGGTTCTCTTGCGTGGATGCCACCACCATTATTTTCTATTTTATCTAAGCCATTACTATCACAAACTTCTCTCTTCCAATCCCTACCATTTCGGGCTGTAGTTTCGGAAGGATGTCATTCTATCAGTGCCTCTCCTCTTCAGCAACCCTGTTCCTTCTACTGACAACCATTCTGAACAAAAATGTCTTAGATGAAGCAACATGGTAATATTTAAATGCTATAACATTTCAAATTAAACATAGAGTGACAATCATTTATGGTATTCTATTAACATCACCCTATCCCCTAAATTTATCTAAACCATCCTCTGATACCAACTATAAGGACCTGAAATTATTAAATACATAATCTTGAATTTAGTCAAGAAAAAAACTTCCTTTTACATTGAGGATATTTTCAATTTTAGAGCTTTAGATAATTAGAATAATACATTCATAACATTACACATTTTTATAGAGTGGATACCATAAAAACAGTTTCCATTTTTTTCAAAATATAAAACATTAAAACTTAAAACAAGACCACTTAACAATTCTTCAACATTTAACATGTATTCCTTCCCTATATTACACATCCATTAACCTATGAAATTCAATTAAAAACTTGGGGTGCTTACAAAATCTCAGTAAGGGATGAAAAAGAAGGAAAGATCACATTAGTCCATGAATACTCATAACATATGAAATCATTTTCAAAAGACATTCTTGTTACCCATATATAGTTAATTTGTGTAACATGAGATTTAAACAAGATACAAAAAAAACATGAGAACATAAATATAATCATAAAGGTATCTTGGGGCATTACTTACATAATCTTGTAACCATTCTTCGCTACCTTATAAATTGTAAACATCACGACTACCTTACTTTGTGTAACCATCGCAGTTACACTTGGAGTAACCATACGGCCGACCTCCAACATACTCATAACCAATTCATTGGAGGGAGATGTAGGTCCCAACCTTAATTATAAAAAATTCCCAAGAACCAAAAAATAATCATACAACATGAATAATTCCATAAAAACATTGCTCTGGAATTTCGTAAAACCGAATTTAAAAAGAGGATTTTTAAATAAAAAACCCTTATAAATATCATACAATTGAAGAGCGACCTAATAGAGTGGATAATGTATGTATATATACTGTAAATAAACATAATAAAACATAATATAAGCATAACCCATCACACAAACAATTTAAATAACACATAAATAATGAAGTAGAAGGTTAACCCAAAGAATGGAAATCTGGTTTAGAATTCACTTACCTCATGTTTTTCTTACTTAAAACTTGTCTAAAAATCCTATATAATTGTTAAAAGAGTGTTATTAGTATTTTAAATAAACATTTTCATGTTTATAACATCTTATATTATCATTTCATAACATCATTTCACCCTTTAGTTGTTAGTATTTTTCTCCTTGCACTTTTTTGGGTGAGTTCTTTACAGGATTTCCATGATTGGTTCATTAAGGATGTTCTTGTTGATTGGAAGTGAAACTCCAGAATTGGAATAGATTAGTATTTAAATATATCCAGTAACATAAATGATACCATTTATCATTTTTAATTCTTTCATGAGGATGATTCAAAAGTTAAAACATTAATGATGTTCATTAAGATCATTTTAGTTGTTCTTTGATAACATCGACCTCATTTCATTTAATAAATTAAATCCATGTGTTAAAAAAAATTCCAAAACCATGGATGAGATATAATACATATATTATAACTTGGTTCAACCATAAAAATGGTTTCATAACTAGACTAGAAAGAATTAAAGCAAATTGAAATCACATCATCCATGATGTTGGTAATTCGACACATCATGGACAATGTTTTTAATTCCATGAAAAAGTTGGGGAAGAGAATAAGATTGATGAGGAATTTCCCATAAACATGAGAAAATACAGAATATAAAATATTCAAGAGCTTCCATGCCTCTTGGTTAAGTGGGGTTGTGGAAAGAAGAAAAAGGAATCACGAAATAAAAGAAAACCTGAGAAATGTCTCACAAAAAATCGGCAGACTAACGACGTCTCAAAAATTACATAAAAATATTTTGATGAGATAAAGGGAATATCTCATCACTCATACATAATATGGACATTCATGGGGGATATGGAATGAAATATCCCTACATAATCCAAATGGAAAGGAAGATAATAACATAAAATGAAATAAAAGAAAGAAAATAAAAGGGGATGTTTACCTCTTGATCTCTTCTCCTTGAGATCTTTCTTAAGGGCTTTGGTTTTTGTCTTTTAGTGAGAACAGTAGCTATAGGACGTGGGGAAGAGCCTAAGGAGGAGTATTGGGAAGAACTTTAGCATGGCTCAAGGTTTGAGAGGTGTGGGAAGAATAGGGGAGTGAGAGTGGTAATTATAGTGGAGGAGAGGGGGTATTTTTCATTATTATAATCATTATTATAATATTTTTTCCCAAGATTATGAATAGTCTTAGTTTATGTGACCTCAAATATTAATAATGGCATGGGAGTTTTAACCAAGTGGCCTTGAATCACTTATGATGTCATAAATAGTGAATTTTACTGATAATTTGATTATACAGTATTTTATCGTATTTCACTATTCATCGAAAATTAAAGAATTTCAGAAAAAAATCCAAAAATTTACCCCAACCATTTTTCGACGTGTAGAATTCAAAAATGAAGTCCATTTTTTGAAAATAATTTTCTAATTATTATTAATTTATTTTTTAAATAAAAGCATACTTAATTGAAAAATTAACAATTCTAATTCTATAACTACTTCTATATCACAATGAAAAATTAACCAAGATGTTATTATCTTAAATCCTTAAGAAAATAAAATAATAATAAAATTTACTATTCATTAGGGTCATATTACTATTCATTAGGGTATGTTACTATTCACCAAAAAAACAAGTTGGTTCCAATAGACTCCAAATAACATACTGAACACAATTATAGATGATAGTTTTTTGAAATTCAAAACAGAAAAGTCGAAAAGTTATATTTTAAAGGCTAGTTAAAAAAATATATACTTAAAACAAAGTTCCATGCATTTGTATTTATTTTTAGAAAAACTTGGGGTGTTACATTATCTCCACCTTTTGAAAATTGCGTCCTCGCAATTTTATTTACTTATTAAACAACTGAGGGTATTTTTCCCTCATAGCGTTTTCAGACTCCCATGTTGCTTCTTCAACCATGTGGTGTCTACAAAAAAACATTACCTGGTGGATTACCTGATTCTGCAATACCTGTTCCCTTCGATTACGAATCTGAACTGGTTTCTCTTTATAAGAATAGTTCTCTTCCAACTAAACTGCTTCTGGGCTCAAGACATGTGATTAATCTGGCACATGCTTTCTCAACATCGAAACATGAAAAAAAATTGTGTACCTGAAACAAACATGGAGGAAAAGCTACGTAGTATGCAACTGTTCCAACTTTCTCCAAGATTTCAAAAGGACCGATGAACCATGGAAATAGCTTCCCTTTCTTACCAAAACAAATCACACATTTCCAAGGAGATATTTTTAGGAAAAAATAGTCACCTATCTCGAAAGAGAAGTCTTTCCTTCTATTATCTGCATAACTTTTATGCCAACTTTGAGCTTCCCTCATGTGATGCTTGATCATCCTCACTTTCTCATCCACTTATTCTACTAATTTTGGAACCATCAAATTTCTTTCACCGACTTCATCCCAGAATGCTGGAGTCTAACTCTGCTTACCATACAAGGCTTCAAAAGGTGCCATCTGAATACTGGAATGAAAAATGTTATTGTAAGAAAACTCAACTAAAGAAAGATGTTGTTCCCAACTTGTCTGATAGTCCATTGAACAAGCTCGAAGCATATCCTCTAAAGTTTGAATCATTCGTTCTGACTACCCATCTGATTGAGGATGAAAAGTTGTACTAAAATTTAACTCTGTGCCCAATGACTTCTGAAGTCCCTTCCAAAAGTTAGACGTGAACCAGGGATCTCAGTCAGATACAATGGAAATAGGAATTCCATGTAACCTGAAAATCTCCTTGAGGTACAATCAAAAAAGATGATCCAATGTCAATGTATCTCGAATAGAAAGAAAATGTGAAAACTTTGTTAGATGATTAACAATAACCCAAATCACATTACTACCTCAATAAGTCTTTGGTAGTCCCACCACAAAGTCCATGGATACATTCTAACATTTCCACTCTGGCATTGGAAAAGGATAAAGCATCCCCTTCAGTAATTGCCTCTCTTATTTAACCTATTGACATGTCAAACATCTCATGGTAAATTTATAACTATCTCTTTTCATTCTATCACACCAATAATATTCCTGAAGGTCTCTGTACATATTAGTACTGTCAGGATGAACTGAAAATGAGGAACTATGAGCTTCACACAACAATTCTATCTTGAACTGGGAGTCACTAGCCACACACAACCTTTTTCCAAATCTCAAAACACAATCTTTATCAAGAATAAATTCTAGAAACATACCCATTTTGACAAATTCTATCTTTTTTCTATAGCTCACAGTATTCCTTATATGCTCGCTTAATTCTATCTGTCAATAAAGACTACATTGAAACCTGAAACAAAAGAGATGTATTCCCAGCACCAACAACTTCAAAGCCAAAATTCATCAAATCATTAATAAAGGGATTATGTTCCAAACACAACATGGTTAATGATGCATGATGTTTCCGACTCAAGGAATCCACCCCTTTGTTTTCTTTTCCAGGATGGTAATTGATCGTGGAATCATAATCCTTTATCAGTTGAAGCCTTCTTCTTTGCCTCATGTTTAATTCCTTTCGATTGAATATATACTTCAGACTTTTATGATCAGTATATATTTGACATTTGGTTCCGTATAAATGATGCCTCCAAATTTTAAAAGCAAAAACCACATCTTCCAATTCCAAATCGTGCGTGGGATAATTTATCTCATGAGGTTTAAGTTGTCTTGAAGAATAGGCAATTACCTAATTATTCTGCATCAAAACATAACCAAGTCCCTTTAAAGAAGCATCACTATAGATGACAAACTCACCATTTCGGGAAGGTAAGGCCAAAACTGGAGCATTCACCAATCTCTTTTTCAGTTCCTAAAAACAAACATCAAATTCTTTTGTCCAAAAATATTTAACCCCTTTCAGTGATAACTTAGTTATCAGGCTAGAGAACCGAGAAAAGTTTTTAACAAAACATTTGTAATAACCAGATAATCCATGAAAACTACGAATCTCTGTAACATTTGTGGGTCTTTTCCATTCATCAACCACTTTTGTTTTAGCAGGATCAACTATTATTCCATCCTTATTTATAATGTGCCCATGAAACGAAATCTGTTGCAACAAAAAGTCACACTTTCTGAATTTTCCATATAGTTTCTTTTCTTTTAAATTTTACAAAACAATCCTTAGATATTTTTCATGCTCCTCTTTATTTTTAGAAAATACCAAAGTGTCATCAATAAATACAACAAAAAACTTATCCCAGAACTCATGAAATACTCTATTCATAAGATTCATGAATACAGTAGGTGCATTAGTTAATACAAATAGCATAACAACAAATTCATAATGCCCATATCTAGTAAGAAAGGCTTTTTTTGGGATTTCATCCTCCTTCACCTTCAGCTGATGGTATACGGATCTCAAGTCAATCATGGAAATGTACTGAGCTCCCTGGAGCTGATTAAACAAGTCATTGATATGAGGCAAAGGATACTTGTTTTTAATAGTGATGTTATTCAAAGCTCTATAATCAATGCAATGTCTCATTAATTCATATTTCTTTTTAACAAAAAAAACAGGAGCTCCCTATGGTGATATGCTAGGACAAATGAAGCCTTTTTCAAGAAAATCTTGCAACATATTTTTCAATTCAAGAAGTTCTATTGGATCCATATGATAAGGGGGTTTTGAAATTGTCTTAGCATCAGGAACTAAGTCAATTGTGAATTCGAATTCTCGATCAGGTATGAAACTGGGTAACTCATCAGGAAAAACATCAAGGTATTCATTTACCACTGGAAAATCATTAATTTGAATAGTTTTCTTGATTTCAGCAATATGAGGAAGATAAATTTCATTTACATATTTCAATAGTTTATCAGCTTCCTGATATGTTATCAATCATATGGGTTCATTCTTGTATACAAACCGAAACTCTTTCTGAAAAACAACGTCTTTAGCTCTATAGTCAGTCTTAGCATGATAATCAGAAAGCTAGTCCATTCCCAGAATAACATCAAACTTGACTAAGTGTAAAACAATATGGTTTTTAGGTAAAGTCTTTCCACATACCATAATAGAAAGATTCTTATAATTTCTCTTTTCTATAACATTTCCCCCTGGTTTTTTAACAACATGTTCAGGTATGATTTGTTGAGGTGATATTTCCAGTTTACTAGACAATTTCTTAGAGATGAAGGAATGTTCAGACTCTGTATCAAACAAGACTTTAGCAAAATCAGAGTGAACAAACAAAGAACCTGATATAACTTTATTGGATGGACCGACATCTTCTCACGTAGTCGCAAAGGATCTCACTACACCTTTCTTCTTGTAGTATGTCTTCTTTGCATCATTCGGATCGTTGTTTGGGCAGGCATTTGCATTATGACCCATCTCACCACATTTAAAACACTTTACAGTTTTCTTATCAGGATTAGTCTTAGGATCATTTTCATTGAAATCACAGGACATATGTCCAAACTTACCACATTTAAAACACTTCTTAGTTTTTCTAAGACATTCCCCAGGGTGATTTTTGCCACACTTTTCACAAACGGGAAATTGTATTTTATTACCATTAGATTTCTTTGGTTGATTCTTACCCATTTCTTGCCAACTGGACCTCTTCTTCTCTTTGTTTCAAAACTACACATGATCATCAGAAAACTCCATATCTACCCTCTAATCACATCAAACAGGTTTCTCATAACGATTGAATTCACGGGAGGCCAACACCTGTCGATACCTTGGCTTCAATCCTGAGTAAAAGCCGTTGATTTTTATATCATGATCCAGAATAAGATTTGGATCATACCTTTCCATTAGGGTGAAGTTCTCTTCATAAAAATCCACTGAATATTCCTCCTTCTATTTCAATTCATGTAATTTCTTCTCCATTCTAAGTCATACAACCTAAGGAAAATATTTTTCAAGGAAAAGACTTTTAAATTCATCCCACTCTAAGGCATCAAAATCATGTCTACCCCTGATATTCCTTACAATTGACCACCACTGATCAGCTTCCACATCAAAACGATAAATTGGAAGACTTACCTTTTGATTGTCTGGACATCCCATAACATCGAATATCTTTTCAATGGCTTTGATCCATCCTTCAGCTGCTACTCGGTCAGAAGATCCATAGAATGCAGGAGGATGTTGTCTCATAAAATGTTCCACTACTATAATGTTTCGTTGTGGTACCTCTGTTGGTTCTATTGCATGGATGACACCACCATTTATTTATTTTGTTAGCTGATCCATTACTGTCACAAATTACTCGGTTCCAAACCCTACCATTTCGGGCTGTAGTTCCGGAAGGATTTCATTCTGTCGGTGCCTCTCTTATTCAGCATCCCTATTCCTTCTACGGACAACCATTCTGAAAAAACATGTCTTATATGAAGAAACATGGTATTATTTAAATTCTATAACATTTTAAATTAAACATAGAGTGAAAATCATTTATGGTATTCTTTTAACATCACCATAACCCCTAAAGTTATCTAAACCATCCTATGATACCAATTATAAGGATCTCGCCTTATTACATACATAATCTTGAATTTAGTCAAGAAAAAAACCTTCCTTTTACATTGAGGATCTTTTCATGTTTAGAGCTTTATAGAATTAGGAAAATACATTCATAACATTACACATTATTACAGAGTGGATACCATAAAAACTGTTTCCATTTTTTTTAAATATAAAACATTAAAACTTAAAACAAGACTCATTGACAATTCTTGAACATTTAACATGGATTCCTTCCATGTATTACACATCCATTGACCTGTTAAAATCATTTCAAAACTTTGGATGAGCACAAAAGCTCAGTAAGGGATGAAAAAGAAGGAAAGATCACATTAGTCCATGAATTCTGATAACGTATGAAAGCATTTTCAAAAGACATTCTTGTCACCCATATATACTTAATTTATGTAACATGAGATTTAAAATAGATAAAAACAAAACATGATAAAATAAATATAATCATAAAGTTATCTTGGGGAATTACTTACATAATAAATTAACTATTCTTGGCTACCTTATAATTTGTAACACTCACGACTACCGTACTTTGTGTAACCATCGCAGTTACACTTGGAGTAACCATACTGCCGACCTCCAACTTACTCATACCCAATTCATTGGAGGGAGATATAGGTCCCACCATTAATCCTAAATAATTCCCAATAACCAAAATGTAATCATACAACATGAATAATTCCATAAAAACATTGCTTTGGAATTTCGTAAAACCGAATTTAAAAAGAGGATTTTTAAAGAAAAACCCCTTATAAATATCATACAATTGAATAGAGACATAATATAGTGGATAGAGTATGTATATATACTGTAAATAAACATAATAAAACATAATATTAATATAACCAATCACACAAACAATTTAAATAGCACATAAATAATGAAGTATAAGGTTAAACCAAAGAATGGAAATCGGGTTAAGAATTCCCTTACCTCAGGATTGTATTACTTCAAACTTGTTTAAATTTCCTTTATATTGGTTAAAAGAGTGTTATTAGTATTTTACAGAAACATTATCATGTTTATAAAATCTTATATTTTCCTTTCATAACATCATTTCACCCTTTAATTGTTAGTATTTTGCTCCTTTCACTTTTTTTGGGTGAGTTCTTTACATGATTTCCATGATTGGTTCATGAAGGATGTTCTTGTTGATTGGAAGTGAAAATCTAGAATTGGAATGGAGTAGTATTTAAATGTATACAATAACATAAATTATACCATTTATCATTTTTAAATCTTTCATGAGGATGCTTCATAAGTTAAAACATTAATGATGTTCATTTAGATCATTTTAGTGGTTCTTTGATAACATTGATATCATTTCATTTAATAAATTAAGAACATGTGTTAAAACAAATTCCAAAACCATGGATGAGATATAATACATATATTATAACTTGGCTCAACCATAAAAACAATTTAATAACAATAATTTAAATAATTAAAGAAAATTTAAATCACATCGTCTACGATGTCGGTAATTCGACACATCATGGACAATGTTTTTAATTCCATGAACTAGTGGGGGAAGAGAATAATATTGATGATGAATTTTCCATGAACATGATAAAATCCAAAATATAAAAAATTCTGGAGCTTCCATTCCTCTTGGTTATGAGGGGGTTAGGAAAGAAGAAAAAGGAATCATGAAATAAAAGAAAACATGAGAAATTTATCATGATAATTCGGCAGCCAAACGACGTCTCTTAAAATTTCATAAAAATATTTTGATGAGATAAAGGGAATATCTCATCACTCATACATAATATGATCAGTAAGGGGGTATATGGAATAAAATATCCCAACATAATCCAAAGGGAAAGGAAGATAATAACATAAAATGAAAGAAAATAAAGAAAATAAAATAGCATGTTTACCTCTTGATCTCTTCTCCTTGAGATCCTTCTTTAGGGCATTCGTTTTGGTCTTTTGATGAGACCAGAAGCTCTAGGACGTGGGGAAGAGCCTTGGGAGGAGTATTGGGAAGAACTTAGGCATGTATCAAGGCTTGAGAGGTGTGGGAAGAAGAGGGGAGTGAGGGTGGTATTTATAGTGGAGGAGAGGGGGTATTTTTCATTATTTTAATCATTATTATAATATTTTTGCCTAAGAATATGAATAGAATTAGTCAATGTGATCTAAAATAGTAATAATGGCATGGGAGTTCGAAAAAAGTGGCCTTTCATCACTTATGATTTCATAAATAGTGTATTTTACTAATAATTTGATTATATGGTATTTTATCGTATTTCACTGTTTACCAAAAAATCAAGAATTTCAGAAAAAAACCCAAAAATTTACCATAACCATTTTTTGACATGTAGAATTCAAAAATGAATTCCATTTTTTGAAAATAATTTTCAAAATATTATTAATTTAATTTTTAATTAAACGCATACTTAATTCAAAAATTAACAATTCTAACTCTATAAATACTTCTATATCAAGATGAAAAGTTAACCAAGATGTTATTATCTTAAAACCTTAAGAAAATAAAATAATAATAAAATTTACTATTCATTAAGGTCATATTACTATTCATATTACCACTCATAAGGGTATGTTACTATTCACCAAAATAACATGTTTTTTCCAATAGACTCAAAATAGCATAATGAACACCACATCATGTCCCTAGGCACGAAAATGGGTAGGTCATATGAAGGAGTGTGTCTCTCCTGAATAAAACAAGGCATGTACCCAAGTAGAAAATAATTAAATATTACCTCGAACGATGTCCAACTTGACTATTACTAGAAACTATAATGCATAAAGATAACCACGACTTTCTACACAACCGTTCTGACCCTACTAGAGACTGGCTTCATGGATGAACTCTACTCTCTAAGGACGTGGAGCATCTTAGGGTTGTCCTGTGCCTGCCCCATCTGCTCACTATGAATCCAAAGCTGGTGAAACCTATCACAAGGTATACCCATTCAAACACAGGTGCAAAGAATAATGATATGTGATCCTTCCCTAGGTATCTACCCTACAAAAATTATCACCTCATATAGTAGCCATTATAAACTTAAAGGTTTTTTCATCAGATCATAGGGGACCCTAAATACATGTGTCTCAAGATGTCTCTTGTGTTTACAGTGCTTTCTGAACAAGACTAACACAGTTTCCCTACCAACCGTGAAAAATTTAAGTTTTAAAGGATAATTATAAATATATACTTAAAACAAAGTTTCATTCATTTAAATCAAAAAAAATTGGGATGTTACATTATCCCCACCTTTCGGAAATTACGTCCTCACAATTTTATTTACGTATTAAACAAGTGAGGGTACCTTGATCATGGTGTCCACCTGGTCTCATAATCATCTTGATCATGTTAATAGAAGTTCCATGCATTGAATCAATGATTTAGATATCCTTAAAAATCATTTTCTTCCTTTATCCAAATACACCTTGTACAACTTGGGTCATATGGGTGTTCACAGAAAAATAGTTTTGGAAAATAATCATGTATGGCATATAATTTCAAAACATCTGATAAAACTTGATTTTTATAAAATAGTCAAACCGAGTTTTAGTTGAAACTTTAAATCAATGGTCCTTTTAAAATACCATAAGTATTTTCTAAAAGAGTATATTGTAAAAGAAAATATAAATAGGTTGCGCAAGGGTCTCATTCTTCTACACCTCGTTCAAAATCATAATATGCTTCAAAATATCTTGATAAGGTAAAATATTTAAAAATACCTTGATAATATTTACCTTTCTTGAAAATATGAGAATATTGAGAAAATAGGATTTGATTAAATACAACCCATGATCCACGATGGTATCGAGGTATAGTGGAGGTGTTTGATATCTCAAACAATTGCTTTCAAGTGAGTTATATGTTAGAAAATTCTTCAAAGTTTTCTCGACACGAATTTGAAATAATTATTACAATCAAGTCATCAGGAAGAGATAAGAATGTCATTTGGGATCCTCCTCCTTCCATTTTTAACTGAATTTCCTTAATCTAAAATGTTATAAAACAAGGATTTAACTTAATGAATAGACATACATACCAACCATATGTTTAACAAAAACTCATAATCCCTAAAGTTGTCTAAACCATTCCACTGATATCAATTATATGGACCTGGCCTTATTACATAAATAATCTATAATTTAGTCAAGAAAAGAATTCCTTTTACAATTAAGATCTTTTCAAGTTTAGAGTGTTTGAAAATTAGGACAATACATTCACAACATTACACATTATTATAGATTGGATACCATAAAAAGAGTACTCATTCCTTCCAAAATTTAAAAATTTCCAAATAAAACATGATTTCTTTGATAGATCTTCAAACATTTAACTTGGATTCCTTCACTTTCTTAAACATACTTATAACTTGTGAAAATCATTTAAAAACTTTGGATGAGCACAAAAAGCTCAGTAAGGGATATAAAAAAACACATTAGTCCAAGAATACTTGTTACATATGAAATAACTGTCAAAAGATATGCTTGTCTCCAATATATACTTAATTCGTAAAACATGAGACTTAAAAAACATACACACAAAACATGAGAACATAAATATAATCATAAAGGTATCGTGGGTCATTACTTACATAATCTTATAACCATTCTTGGCTACCTTATAATTTGTAACCCTCACGGCTACCTTACTTTGTGTAACCATCGCAGTTACACTTGGAGTAAACTTATGACCGACCACCAACATACTCATAATCACTACATTGGAGGGATATATATGTCCCAACCTTCATAAAAAATTGTTCCCAAGAACCAGAACATAATCATACAACATGAATAATTCCATAAAAACATTGCTTTGTAATTTCGTAAAACCGAATTTAAAAAAAGAATTTTTATAGAAAAGCCCCTTATAAATATCATACAATTGAAGAGAGACTTAATATAGTGGATGAAGTATGTATATATACTGTAAGTACCCATAATAAAATATAATATAAACATAACCCATCACAAAAAGAATTTAAATAGCACATAAATAATGAATTAGAAGGTTAACCCAAAGAATGGAAATCGGGTTAAAAATTCCCTTACCTCGGGTCTCTCTTACTTCAAACCTGTTCAAACTTCCTTTATAACTATGAAAATAGTGTTATTAGTAGTTTAAAGAAACATTTTCATTTTTATAAAATATTATATTATAATTTCATAACAACATTTCACCCTTTAATTGTTAGTATTTTACTCCTTGCACTGTTTTTGGATGAGTTCTTAACATGATTTCCATGATTGGTTCATGGTGGATGTTCTTGTCGATAGGAAGTGAAATTACAAAATTGGAATGGAAAGTTATTTACATATTTCCATTACCATAATTTATACCATTTATCATTTTTATTTTTAATATTAGGATGATTCATAACTTAAAACATTAATGATGTTCATTTAGATCATTTTAGTGGTTCTTTTATAATAACGACCTCATTTCGTTTTATAAATTAAAACGATGTGTTAAAACGAATTCCAGAACCATTTATGAGACATAATAAATTTATTATAACCTGGTTCAACCATAAAAATGGTTTCATGACCATAATTAAGGGATTTAAAGAAAAATAAAATCACATCGTCCACGATGTTGGTAATTCGACACATCAGGGACAATGTTTTTAATTCTTTGAATAAGTGGGAGAGGAGAAGAACAATGATGATTAATTTTCCAAGAACATGAGAACAACCATAATGTACATGATTCTAGATATTTAATGCCTCTTGGATAAGAGGGGGTGAGGAAAGAAGAAAAAATGAATCATGAAATAAAAGAAAACATGAGAAATTTCTCACGAAAAATTGGCTGTCTAACGGTGTCTCTTAAAATTTCATAAAAATAGTTTGATGAGAGAAAGGGAATATCTCATCACTCATCAATAATATGTACAGTAAGGGGGGATATATAATGAAATATACTATTATAATCCAATGTAAAAGGAAGAGAATAACATAAAATGAAAGAAAAGAAATAAAATGAAATAGGATGTTTACCTCTTGATCTCTTCTCCTCGAGATCCTTCTTAAGGGCATTGGTTTTGGTCTTTTGGTGAGACCAGAAGATCTAAGACGTGGGAAAGAGCCTTGGGAGGAGTACTGGGCAAAACATAGGCATGGATCAAGGCTTGAGAGGTGTGGGAAGAAGAGGCGAGTGAGGGTGGTATTTATAGTGGAAGAGAGGGGGTATTTTTCATTATTTTCATCATTATTATAATAGTTTAGCCCAGGATTATGAATAGACTTTCATGTGACCTAAAATAGTAATAATAGAATGTTTGTTCGAACCAAGTTTCCTTGCATCCCTTATGATGTCATAAATAGTGTATTTTACTGATAATTTGATTATACGGTATTTTATCGTATTTCAATATTCACCAAAAAATCAAGAATTTCAGAAAAAATCCAAAATTTACCCTAACCATTTTTCAACGTTTAGAATTAAAGAATGAAGTCCATTTTTTGAAAATAATTTTATAAATTTTATTAATTTAATTTTTAAATAAAAGCAGACTTAATTCAAAAATTAACAATTCTAATTCTATAAATACTTCTATTTCACGATGAAAAATTAACCAAGATGTTATTATCTTAAAGCCTTAAAAAATAAAATAATAATTAAATTTACTATTCATTAGGGTCATATTACTATTCATATTACACTTCATAATGGTATATTACTATTCGTCAAAAAAACAAGTTGGTTCCAATAGTCTCCAAATAACATACTGAACACAATTGTAGATGATAGTTTCTTGAAATTCAAAACATAGAAGTGGAAAACTTATGTTTTAAAGGCTAGTTATAAATATATACTTAAAAAAAAGTTTCATTCATTTCAATTCAAAAAAACCGGGATGTTACATTATCCCCACCATTCAGAAATTGTGTCCTCACAATTTTATTTACTTATTAAACAAATGAGGGTACCTTGATCATGGTGTCCACCTGGTCTCATCATTATCTTGCTCACATAAATAAAAGTTCCATGCATTATAACAATGATTTATAGATCCTTCAAAATCATTTTCTTCCTTTATCCAAATACACCTTGTACAACTTGGGTCATATGGGTGGTCATATAAAAATAGTTATGGGAAATAATCATGTATGGAATATAATTTCAAAATATCTGATAAAACATGATTTTTATAAAATAGTTGGACCAAGTTTGAGTTGAAACTTTTAGTCAATGGTCCGTTTAAAATACCATAATTATGTTCTGAAAGTGTATATTGTAAAAGAAAATATAAATAGGTTCCACAAGGGTTACCTTCTTCTGCACCTCTTACAAAATTATAATATGCTTCAAAATCTCTTGATAAGGTAAAATATATATAAATTTCTTGATAACATTTACCTATCTTGAAAATATGAGAATATTGAGAAAATAGGATTTGATTAAATACAACCTATCATCCACAATGGTATCGAGGTATAATGGAGGTGTTTGATATCTGAAAAAATTACTTGCAAGTGAGTTGTATGTTAGAAACTGTTTCAAAGTCATCTCGACATGACTTTGCAATAATTATTGCAAGAAAGTCATCAGGAAGAGATGGGAATTTCATTTGAGATCCTCCTACTTCCATTTATAACTGAATTTACTTAATCTAAAAATTCATAAAACAAGGATTTAACTTAAATAATATACCTACAGACTAACCATATGTTTAACGAAAACTCATAATCCCTAAAGTTTTCTAAACCTTTCCTCTGATACCAACTACAAAGACCTGACCTTATTACGTACATAATCTTGAATTTAGTCAAGAAACGAATTCCTTTTACATTGAGAATCTTTTCAAGTTTGGAGATTTAGAGAATTAGGACAATACATTCATAACATTACACATTATTATAGAGTGGATACCATAAAAACAGTACTCATTCATTCCAAAATTTAAAACATTCCAAATAAAAGATGATTTATTTGATAGATCTTCAAACATTTATCTTTGATTCCTTCACTTTCTTCAAAATCCTTATAACCTGTGAAAAACATTTAAAAACTTTGGATGATCACAAAAAGCTCAGTAAGGGATATAAAAAAACACATTAGTCCAAGAATACTTGTAACATATGAAATCACTTTCAAAATACATGATTCTCACCCATATATACTTACTTTGAAAAACATGACATTTAAAAAACATACACACAAAACATGAGAACATAAATATAATCATAAAGGTATCTTGGGGAATTACTTACATAATCTTGTAACCATTATTGTCTACCTTATAATTTGTAACCCTCACGGTTACCTTATTTTCTCTAGCCATTGCAGTTACACTTGGAGTAACCATACGGCCGACCACCAACATACTTATACCGAATGAATTGTATGGATATATAGGTCCCACCCTTCATAATAAAAAATTCCCAAGAACCAAAATATAATCTAACAAAATGAATAATTCCATAAAAACATTACTTTGGAATTTCGTAAAACCAAATTTAAAAAGAGGATTTTAAAAGAAAATACCCTTATAAATATCATATACTTGAAGAGAGACTTAATATAGTGGATGGAGTACATATATATATTGTAAATACACATAATAAAACATAATATAAACAGAACCCATCACACAAACAATTTAAATAGGACATAAATAATGAAGTAGAAGGTTAACCCAAAGAATGGAAATTATGTTAAGAATTCCCTTTACCTCAAGTTTGTCTTACTTAAAACTTGTTTAAACTTCCTGTATAATAGTTAAAAGAGTGTTATTAGTAGTTTAAAGAAAAAATTTCATGTTTATAAAATATTATATTATCCTTTCATAACATCATTTCACATTTTAATTGTTAGTATTTTGATCCTTGCCCTATTTTTGGGTGAGTTCTTAACATGATTTCCATGATTGGTTCATCGTGGATGTTCTTTTCAATTGGAAGTGAAATTCCAGAATTGAAATGGAAAGGTAGATACATATTTCCAATACCATAATTTATAACATTTCTCATTTTGATTTTTAATATGAGGATGATTCATAAGTTAAAGCATTAATGATGTTCATTTAGATCATTTTTGTGGTTCTTTGATAATAACGACATCATTTCATTTTATAAATTATTACCACATGTTAAAACGAATTCCAAGACCATTTATTAGACATAATAAATATATTATAACCCGTTTCAACCATAAAAAATGGATTCATGACCAGACTTGAATGATTTAAAGCAAAATTAAATCACATGATCCACGATGTCGGTAATTCGACACATCATGGACAATGTTTTTAATTCTTTGAATAAGGGGGAGGGGAGAAGAACAATGATGATGGATTTTCCATGAACATGAAAAAATCCTGAATATACATGATTCTAGAGATTTCATGCCTCTTGGATAAGAGGGGGTGGGTAAAGAAGAAAAAGGAATCATGAAATAAAAGAAAACATGAGAAATTTCTCACGAAAAATCGGCAGCCTAACGACGTCTCTTAAAATTTCATAAAAATAGTTTGATGGGAGAAAGGGAATATCTAATCACTCATAAATAATATGGAATGTATGGGGGGATAGGTAATTAAATATGCCCACATAATCCAAAGGAAAAAGTAAGAGAATAACATAAAATTAAAGAAAAAAAGAAAATAAAAGAGGATGTTTACCTCATGATCTCTTCTCCTGGAGATCCTTCTTAAGGGATTTGGTTTTTGTCTTTTGGTGAGACCAGTAGCTCTAGAAAGTGGGGAAAAGACTTGGGAGGATTATTGGGAAGAAATTAGGCATGGCTCATGGATTGAGAAGTGTGGGAAGAAGAGGGGGGTGAGGGTGGTATTTATAGTGGAGGATAGGGGGTATTTTTCATTATTTTAATCATTATTATATTATTTTTTCCCAATATTATGAATAGTCTTAGTTCATGTGACCTAAAATAGTAATAATGGCATGTTATTTAAAACCAAGTGGCCATGAATCACTTATGATGTCATAAATGGTGAATTTTTCTGATAAATTGATTATATGGTATTTTATCGTATTTCACTATTCATCGAAAATTAAAGAATTTCAGAAAAAAATCCAAAAATTTACCCCAACCATTTTTAGACATGTAGAATTCAAATTTGAAGTCCATTTTTGGAAAAATAATTTTATAAATATTATTAATTTAATTTTAAAATAAAATCATACTTAATTCAAAAATTAACAATTCTAATTCTATAACTTCTTTTATATCACGATGAAAAATTAACCAAGATGTCATTATCTTAAAGACTTGAGAAAATAAAATAATAATAAAATTTACTATTCATTAGGGTCATATAACTATTCATACTACTATTCATAATGGTATGTTACTATTCACCAAAAAACAAGTTGGTTCCAATAGACTCAAAATAACATACTGAAAACCATTGTAGATGATAGTTTCTTGAAATTCAAAACATAAAAGTGGGAAAGTTATGTTTTAAAGGATATTTAAAAAATATCTACTTAAAACAAAGTTCCACGAATTTCTATTTATTTCTAGAAAAACTTGGGGTGTTACATTATCCCCACCTTCTGGAAATTGTGTCCTCGCAATTTTATTTACTTATTAAAAAACTGAGGGTATTTTTCCCTCATAGAATTTTCAGACTCCCATGTTGCTTCTTCAACCATGTGGTTTCTCCAAAAAATCTTTACCTGGTGGATTGCCTTATTCTGCAATACCTGTTCACTTCGATCAAGAATCTGAACTGGTTTCTCTTCATAAGAAAGGTTCTCTTCCAACTGAACTGCTTCTGGGCTCAATACATGTGATGAATCTAGCACATACTTACTCAACATTGAAACAAGAAAAACATTGTGTACCTGTAACAAACTCAGAGGAAAAGTTACGTGGTATGCAACTGTTCCAACTTTCTCCAAGATTTCAAAAGGACCAATGAACCATGGACTTAGCATCCATTTCTTACCGAAATGCATCACACTTTTCCAAGGAGATATTTTAAGGAAAACATGGTCACCTACCTCGAAAGAGAAGTCTTTTCTTCTGTTATCTGCATAACTTTTCTGCCTACTTTGAGCTACCCTCATGTGCTGCTGGATCATCCTCACTTTCTCAGCCACTTCTTCTACATATTCTAGCCCCATCAACTTTCTTTCATCGACTTCATCCCAAAATGATGGAGTCTGACACCACTTCCCATACAAGGCCTCAAAAGGTGCCATCTGAATACTAGAATGAAAACTGTTATTTTTAGAAAACTCAACTAAATAAATATGTTGATCCCAATTTCCCTGATAGTCCATTGAACAAGCTCAAAGCATATCCTCCAATGTTTGAATCGTTCATTCTGACTTCCCATCTGATTTAGGATGAAAAGATATAATGAAATTTAACTATGTGCTCAACGACTTCTGAAGTCCCTTCTAAAAGTTAGAAGTGAACCTGGGATCTCAGTCAGATACAATGGAAAGAGGAACTCCATGTAACCTGACAATCTCCTTCAGGTACAATCGAGAAAGCTGATCCAAAGTCATTGTAACTCAAATATAAACAAAATGTGGGGACTTTTTTATCCGATCAACAATAACCCAAATCACATTATTAACTCAAGAAGTCATTGGTAGTCCCACCACAAAGTCCATGGATACATACTCCCATTTCCACTCTCGCATTGGCAATGGCTGAAGCATCCCCTTTGGTAATTGCCGCTCTTCTTTAACCTGTTGACATGTCAAACATCTCATGGTAAAATCAGCAATATCTCTTTTCATTCAATCCCACCAATAATACTCCCGAAGGTCTCTGTACATCTTAGTATTTCCAGGATGAACTGAAAATGGGGAACTATGCGCTTCACAAAATAATTCTTTATTTAACAGGGAATCACTAGGCACACACAACCTTTTTCCAAATCTCAAAACACAATCTTAATCAAGATTAAATTTTGGAAACTTACCCATTTTAACTAATTCTACCTTTTTCTGTAGCTCATGGTCTTCCTTCTGCGCTCCCTTAAATATATCTATCAATGAAGACTGCACTGAAACCTGAAACAAAATAGATGTATTCCCAGCACCAACAAATTCTAATCCAAAATTAATCAAATCATTAATCAAGGGATTATGTTCCAAACATAACATGATTAATGATGCATGATGATTCTGACTCAAGGTATCCTCCACTTTGTTTGCTTTTACAGGATGGTAATTGATCGTGCAATCATATTCCTTTATCAGTTCAAGCCATCTTATCTGCTTCATGTTTAATTCCTTTTGAGTGAATATATACTTCAAACTTTTATGGTCAGTATATATTTTACATTTGGTTCTGTATAAATGATTCCTCCAAATTTTCAAAGAAAAAATCACAGCTGGAAATTCCAAATCATGTGTGGGATAATTTAGCTCATGAGGTTTAAGCTGTCTTAAAGTATAGGCAATTTCCTGATCATTCTGCATCAAAACACAACTAATTCCCTTCAAAGAAGAATCACTCTAGATTACAAACTCACCATTCCGGGATGGTAAGGCCAAAACTAGAGCATTCACCAATCTCTTTTTGAGTTCCTAAAAACAAACATCACATTCTTCTGTACAAAAAAATTATCCATTTTCCGTGTTAACTTAGTTATTGGGCTAGATAGATGATAAAAGTTCTTAACAAATCATCGGTAATAACTAGCTAATACAATAAAACTACGAATCTATATAAAATTTGTGGGTATTACCCTTTCATTAACCACTTTTGTTTAAGCATGGTCAACTGTTATTCCATTCTTATTTATAATGTGCCCAATAAAAGAAATCTTTTGCAGCCAAAAATCGCACTTTCTGAATTTTCCATACAGTTTCTTTTCTTTTAAAGTCTGAAAAAACAACCCTTAGATGTTTTTCATGCTCCTCTTTATTTTTAGAAAATACTAGAATGTCATCAATAAATACAACAACAAACTTATCAAATAACTCAAGAAATAATCTATTCATAAGATTCATGAATACAAAAGGTGCATTAGTTAATTCAAATGGCATAAAAACAAATTCATAATGCCCATATCTAGTAAGAAAGGATATTTTCAAGATGTCATCCTCCTTCACCTTCAGCTGATGGTATCCGTATCTCAAGTCAATCTTGGAAAAGTACTGAGCTCCCTAGAGCTGATCAAACAAGTCGTCAATATGGGGAAAAGGATACTTGTCTTTAATAGTGATGTTATTCAAAGCTCTATAATCAATGAAAAGTCCCATGGAACCAACCTTCTTTTTAACAAACAAAACAGGAGCTCCCCATGGTGAAGTGCTAGGACAAATAAAGCCTTTGTCAAGAAAATCCTGCAACTATTTTTTCAATTCAAGAAGTTCTATTGGAGCTATACGATAAAGGGGTTTTGAAATTAACTTAGCATCAGGAACTAAGTCAATTGTGAATTCAACTTATCAATCAGGTATGACATCGGGTAACTCATAAAAAAACATCAAGGTATTTATTTACCACTGGAACATCATTAATTTGAATAGTTCCCTTGTTTTCAAAAATATGAGCAAGATAACTTTCATTTCCATCTTTCAATAGTTTCTCAGCTTCCAGATATGTTATCAATTGTATGGCTCCATTATTTTATACAAAATGAAACTCTTTCTGATAAAAAAATTCTTTATCTCTACATTCAATCATAGCATGATAATCAGAAATCCAGTCCGTTCCCAGAATAACATCAAACTTGACTAAGGGTAAAAATACAAGGATTGTAGGTAAATTCTTTCACATAACACAATAGAAAGATTCTTATAATTCTTCTTTGTTATAACATTCCCCCCATAGTGTTTTAACAACATGTGCAGGTCTCATTTATTGATGTGATATTTCCAATTTACCAGAAAACTTTTCAGAGATGAAGGAATGTGTAGACCCCGTATCAAAAAAAACTTTAGCAAAATCTGAGTGAATAAATAAAGTACCTAATATGACTTCATTGGATTGCCCGACATCTGCTGACGTAGTCGCAATGGATCTTACTACACCTTTCTTCTTGTATTCTAGCTTTATTGCATCATTTGGATCTCTCTTTGGGTAGGCATTTGCATAGTGACCCATCTCACCACATTTAAAACACTTTACAGTTTTCTTATTAGGATTAGTCTTAGGATCATTTTAATTGCAATCTCGGGACATATGTCTAAAATTACCACATTTAAAACACTTCCCAGTTTTGCTAAGACATTCCATAGGGTGATTCTTACCACACTTTTCACAAACTGGAAATTTTATTTTCTTACCATAAGATTTTTTTGTTTGATTCCTACCCATTGCTTGCCAAAGGGACCTATTCTTCTATTTGTTCTCAAAATTCACGTTCTCATCAACAAACTCCATCTCTACCCTCTCAGCACATCAGACAAGTTTCTCATAACTTTTGAATTCACGGGAGTCCAACGCCCTTCGATACCTTAGCTTCAATCCTGAGTAAAAGCAGTTGATTTTTCTATCAAGATCCAGGATAATATTTGGAGCATACCTTGCCAGTTGGGTGAAGTTCGCTTCATAAACAACCACTAAATCTTTCTCCTTCTATTTCAATTCATGTAATTTCTTCTCTGTTCTATGTCGCACCACCTTAGGAAAATATTTTTCAAGGAAAAGACTTTTAAATTCATCCCACTCTAAGGCATCAAAATCCTCTATACCCCTAATATTCCTTACCATTTACCACCACTGATCAGCTTCCCCTTCAAAATGATAAATGGAAAGAATTACCTTTTGATTATCTAAACATCCCATAACATCGAATATCTTTTCAAGGGCTTTGATCCATCCTTCAGCTGCTACTGGGTCAGAAGATTTGTGGAATGCAGGAGGATGTTGTCCCATAAAATGTTCCACTATTGTCATGTTTCGTTGTGGTACCTCTATTGGTTCACTTGCATGTATGCCACCACCATTTATTGACTGTTTCAGCTGAGCCATTACTGTCACAAACTGCTCAGTTCCAATCCCAACCATTCTGGGCTATAGTTCTGAAAGGATGTCATTCTACCGAGGCCTCTCCTCTTCCGCATCCATGTTCCTTCTACGGAAAACCATTCTGAACAAACATGTCTTAGATGAAGCAACATGGTAATCTTTAAATTATTTAATATTTCAAATTAAAAATAGAGTGAAAATCATTTATGGTATTCTATTAACATCACCCTAAACCCTAAATTTTTCTAAACCATCCTCTGATACCGACTATAAGGACCTGACATTATTACATACATAATCTTGAATTTAGTGAAGAAAATAGTTCCTTTTACATTGAGGATATTTTCAAGTTTATAGCTTTAGGGAATTAGGACAATACATTCATAACATTACACATTATTACAGAGTGGATACCATAAATACAGTACTCATCCCTTCCAAAATTTAAAACATTCCAAATAAAACATGATTTCTTTGATAGATATTCAAACATTTAACTTGGCTTATTTCACTTTCTTAAACATCCTTAAAACCTATTAAAATCATTTAAAAACTTGGGATTTTCACAAAAATCTCATTAAGGGATACAAAAAAATACATTAGTCCAAGAATACTTCCAATATTTGAAATCACTTTCAATAGACATGCTTGTCACCCATATATACTTATTTTGTAAAACATGAGATTTAAAAAACTTACAAAGAAAACATTAGAACATAAATATAATCATAAAGGTAAATTTGGGAATTACTTACATAATCTTTTAACCATTATTGGCTACCTTATAATTTGTAACCCTCACGGGTACCTTACTTTGTGTAACCATCACGGTTACACTTGGAGTAACCATACAGATGATCTCCAACTTACTCATACCCAATGCATTGGAGGGAGATATAGGTCCCACACTTCATCATAAATAATTTCCAAGAACCAAAACATAATCATATAACATTAATAATTCCATAAAAACATTACATTGGAATTTCGTAAAACCGAATATAAAAAGAAGATTTTTAACAAAAATCCTCTTATAAATATCATACAATTGAAGAGAGACTAAATAGAGTGGATGGAGTATGTATATATACTGTAAATACACATAATAAAACATAATATATGCAGAACCCATCCCAAAATCAATTTAAATAGCACATAAATAATGATGTAGAAGGTTAACCCAAAGAATGGAAATCGGGTTAGGAATTCCCTTACCTCAGGTCTGTCTTACTTCAAACTTGTTTCAACTTCCTGTATAATGGTTAAAAGATTATTATTAGTTGTTTAAAGAAACATTTTCATGTTTATAACATCTTATATTATCATTTCATAACATCATTTCTCCCTTTAATTGTTAATATTTTACTCCTTGCACTGTTTTTGGGTGAGTTCTTAACAGGATTTCCATGATTGGTTCATGGTGGATGTTCTTCTCGATTGGAAGTGAAAATACAGAATTGGAATGGAATGGTATTTAAATTTTCACAGTACCATAATTTATACCATTTATCATTTTTATTTTTAATATGAGTATTATTCATAAGTTAACACATTAATGATGTTCGTTTAGATCATTTTAGTGGTTCTTTGATAATAACAAACTCATTTCATTTTATAAATTAAAACCATGTGTTAAAAAGAATTCAAGAACCATTGATGAGACATAATACATATATTATAACCTGGTTCAACAATAAAAATGGTTTCATGACCATACTTGAAGGATTTAAAGAAAAATTAAATCACATCCTCCACGATGTCGGTAATTCGACACATCATGGACAATGTTTTTAATTATTTGAATAAGTGGGAGAGGAGAAAAAAAATGATGGTTAATTTTCCATGAACATGAGAAAATCTAGAATTTACATGATTCTATAGATTTCATACATCTTGGATAAGAGGGGGTGAGGAAAGAAGAAAAAGGAATCATGAAATAAAAGAAAACTTGAGAAATTTCTCACGAAAAATCGGCAGCCTGACGATGTCTCTTAAAATTTCATAAAAATAGTTTAATAAGAGAAAGGGAATATCTCATCACTCATACATAATATGGAAAGTAATTGGGAATATGGAATGAAATATCCCAACATAATACAAAGGAAAATAAAGATAATAACAAAAAATGAATGAAAAGAAAGAAAATAAAAGAGGATGTTTACCTCTTGATCTCTTCTCCTTGAGATCCTTCTTAAGGGCTTTGGTTTTGGTCTTTTGGTGAGACCAGAAAATCTAAGACGTGGGGAAGATCCTTGGGAGGAGTATTGGGCAGAACTTCTACATTTATCAAGGCTTGAGAGGTTTGGGAGGAATAGGGGAGTGAGGGTGGTATTTATGGTGGAGGAGAGAGGGTATTTTACATTATTTTAATCATTATTATAATATTTTTGCCCAAGATTATGAATAGTCTTATTTCATGTGATTGAAAATAGTAATAATGGTATGTGAGTTCGAACCAAGTGGCCTTGAATCACTTATGTTGTCATAAATAGTGTATTTTACTGATAATTTGATTATACTTTATTTTATTGTATTTCACTATTCACTGAAAAATTAAGAATTTCCGAAAAACCCCGAATATTTACCCTAACCATTTTTGATGTTTAGAATTAAAAAATGAAGTCCATTTTTTGAAAATAATTTTCTAATTATTATTAATTTATTTTTTAAATAAAATATTACATAATTCAAAAATTAACAATTCTAATTCTATAACTACTTCTATATCATGATGAAAAATTAACCAAGATGTTATAATCTTAAAGCCTTAAGAAAATAAAATAATAATAAAAGTTACTATTCATTAGGGTCATATTAATATTAATAAGGTTGTGTTACTATTCACAAAAAAAACAAGTTGGTTCTATTAGACTCCAAATAACATACTGAACACAATTGTTGATGACAGTTTCTTGAAATTCAAAACATAAAAGTGGAAAAGTTATGTTTTGAAGGCTAGTTAAAAAACATTTACTTAAAACAAAGTTCCATGCATTTATATTTATTTTTATAAAAACTTATGGTGTTACAAAAACTATATAGGATAACATAGGGAATACATAAAGAAAAGGGTTTCACTATAAATCCTAATAAGGTAAGGACCATGATGAAGAAGCATAACATATGAGTCAAAAGACATTACATGATATCATAAAATGGAAAACTCATGGATAATAATATGTGAGAATGATATAAAGAACATGGAATCATAATATCATTGAAACATAAAAATTTGGAAACAATATAAAACATGACATAAGTACAATTCAAGGCTAATAGCCATGTCAACATCACATGGTGGATAAAGTCCCACCATTGCTTAGGTTTACTCCCTAATCCCATACATATCATCTCATGAGAAATAAACATTAAAAATGAATTATAGAATTATTTGGGTGAACCCTTCATAACACGTATCTATATATGTGTTCTACCCAAGGAAATCATACATAAGACATAGACATAAGGATTACCCATAGATAGAAATAGTTTACATAATCATCTCTTATAACATAATCAGATAGAATATCATAATGGTTTCAATTAAATAAGGGAATAAATAATTATTGGACTTTCATAGTTGAAAAATAATCACATTACATGGAAAATTATTTCTAATATAAGTAAATACATAAATAAGAGTGGAGAAAACACTTTGGAAATAAACATCTTAATCGAGTTAATAGGGAAAAGGGTAAGGAGTCTTTAAAGAGGGGAAAGAGAATACTAAATTCCATAAAACTATAAATCAAATAAAAATAGTTTTTGATAATATATTGATAAATTATAGAAACTATTAATGGTTTAAAACATTTTATAGAGCGGTACTTGAAAAGGGGAAGGAATGAGAAAAGTTCCCTTTAATGAAGTTTTCTTATTAAATGAAATTGAGAAAAAACCTTTAAAATATTTATATCCCCATAAAGGAAAGTGAATTAAACAAGGAATATATTTTCATGAAATATACTAATAATATATAATAAATAAATAATATTAATTGAGATCTAAATTAATGAAAATAGAGAGAAATAATATCATAAGGAAAATAGAATGGTTTGGAGAGATTCCTTACTTTAGGTCAAGATTCATTATGGACTTACACTTAACATCACAAATAATAAGCTCGGATTAATTAATTACCTAATTTAGAACATTTTATATACATATTATATTTACTATAATTATATTATGTTCATTCACAACCATTTCAATGAGATATAAAGCTTAATTTTGTTGTTCCGTGAGCATTCGTTCCATCTTTCTAAGGTCGGATCACTTGTGAATAATTATTGAAGTCCTTATAAAATGGTAATACAACTATAGAAGTAAAATTAAATGATATTTCTATCCTTCATGAAATTGAAATGGTTTGAAATATTCATATGTGTTCTAAAATAGGGATGATTCATTTACTAAAAATGACAACATTATATGATTACTTCATTTAGGTGGATTTACTAAACATCAGAAACTAGATTCATTTTATTTGATTCAATTATTATTAATATATTATCAAACATGTAATAATTTATAATATACTTATTATTAACCTATTTAACCATAATATTTTTTCTACAACCATCCATGAAGGTAGTGGAGAAAAATAAAGTGCATTGTTCATTAAGGTGGTGAACAAACCATATTATGGACAATATTTTCATTTTAGAATCAATAGAATATAGGGTATAAGATAAATATTAAAAAATAATAATAAAATATACATATATTTATCATACCAATTTTATTATGTTTAGGTGTATGGAAAACATATGGGGGTGGTAGAAGAAGAATAAAATGGAAAGAAGTTTAGTTGATAATTTACCTTTTTCTTTGGTTTCCTCCTCTTAGGCACCACTTAAGGAACCTTGGATCATTCTTTTTATAATAACAAGGCCTCTTGAGATTTTTGGGAGATATTAAGATACATTTTGGTATAGTTTTGGTAAGATCCATGGAATATAAGGTGCGAGGAGAAGGGGGTGGTGAATAGTGGTATTTATATGGGTTGGAGAAGGGTGTTTTTGAATATTATATTCATTAGTTTATTATTATGGATCAGGACTAAAAATAATGATAAAAAAATGACTATATAAATTAATTAAAGTACATGAGCTTGGAATAATGGTTTCTCACATAACCGATTATGAAATTAATCATGTTTTAACTAATACTGTTAAATATCATATTTTTTTATATTTAACTATTCACCAAAAAGTAATTTTTTCAGAAGAATACCAAAAATATTAACCATTTTTTGAAATTTAAATTACAAAAATTAAATCCATTTTATTTTTTTCTACATATTAAAATTTTAAATTTTAATTAAAATCCTTATTTATTGTAAAAATATACATTTTAATATTATGATTAATTTTTCAACCCTTTGAAAAATGAACATTGTTTCATAGAATTAAATTATCATTATAATAAAACATAAAATTAATTTATAAACAAATTTGATGAAAATTAACTTTCTTTAGAGTCTTTATATTTGTTATAAAAATTTAAAATAAAACATATATATTTTCTAATTTTATAAACACTTCTTTTATCATTTTTAAACCATTTTGTCACATGTTATGTGATATAAATATGTTATATTATCATTTTATAAGATTATTAAATATTATTTTATAGTTACATAGGCGAGGATACTATTATAATGGCTGGGTTACTATTCTTAATGACATATTGGTATTCCAACAGTGAGATTACTATTCCAAAAGATAGATTTTTAATAGTCATATAAGTTTACAACCTTATATAAATACCTTATATCTCATTCATTATTTATTTACTTATATTTTCTATCAAATTTATATATATTTTAATTTTCAAATTTAATTTTTCATTACTAATATTCTATTTCATTTCTACAGTGTCAATTAGTGTGATTATTTGAGGAGATCAACCTGTCCCAAATTTTCATTTTATAGTTGTCTTATTTTATATTTTTTATACCATTAAAATATTTTTAATTATTATGGAAATATTTAATCTGTAAATTTATTGTCCAATTCAATTTAATAAAATACTACTATTTTTAATTATATGTTTCATGTGTTTTATATAATACTATATTACTAAATATCACATAATTATATAATTATAAGAGAAATTCCACTGATAAATTTATGGGTTGTTAAATTCAACCCCATTAATAAATTTCTTCCTTGAAATTTCATTTTACACACTAAGGTAAAAATAGGTGAGGGTGATTTTATATCATCATTTTAACCAGTTCCCATGTAGCCTCCTTATACTTATGGTTCCACTATAATACTTTGACATGGCGAGTTTTCTTATTGCATATAGCTTTATGTATACTGTTTAAGATCTTCACCGAAATACCCTAATAAGAAAGTTCATTCTCCAACTATACCACATCTTGATTGAGTACATATGAGAGATCAGTTATTTTCTCCCTCAAACAGGATATTCGGAACATGTCATGTACTTGAGAGAGTGTTGGTGGGAGTGCTATTCGATAGGATACAACTCCGACGTGATCAATAATATCAAGGGGAGGATGTACCTTGGACTTAACTTTACCTTCTTCCCAAATCTCATCACTCACTTCCATGGATATATATGAAGGAACACTTAATCTGTAACCACAGACACCAGGTCTCTCTGACTGTTATCAACATACATATTTTTTTAACTCTGAAATATTCTAATGTATTGTTGAATAGTCTTGAACTTTTATACCATTTATTCAACCATTTCAAGTCCTATTATCTCGTGTTCACCAACATTATCCCATCATTTTGGTGTCTTTAATCTCTTCCCATAAAGGGATTCAAATAGAGTGTGATTCCTTGTGTAGTCATGAGTTTTAAAAATCTTGGAAAATGTTAACTTTATATTCCTAGAAGTGTTTTAGGGGAAAATATTAAATTATCCTATAATATGGTCTCAAATAATTTTTCAAGACAATCTGTTGGTCCCATAATAGAGTGTTTACTCTAGGATATAATTTTGGTGGAAATCCAAGCCATTCTAATTTTCAAAATATATTTAATATTTAATTAAATAAATATTAATTTTTCCATGAATGTTTATTTAGTGATATAAATAAATATTCATATTCATATTACTTCTATGAATGTTTCTATTATGGGGCTTTTTCCTAGGTGAGGCATAAACTTATCATAGGAGTTGGGGTGGGGCCCGAGCCCCTTTTTGTTTCTTTTTTCTTTCTTACTTTTCTTTTCTTCTTTTCTTTTATTCCTTCGATTGTTGCATAAAACCACATGGTATTATAACCATTGGGGGTATTTTTAAAAGATATGGAGATATATATAATAGGTATAGGTTGTATGAGGCACCACATGGGGAGTTGTTGTAGAGGTAAATTAAGGCTCAGTGGTTGTGTGGTGCAGATCCTATGTGAGGCTTTAGCTGTTTCTACCCATAGGTTGGATATTTTTATGTTTTTCAACATAAATGACCATAGTTTAATTGTTTTAAAGTTTTTAAATACTTTTTTAGTTGTTAGGGACCCCCAAAGGTGTTGATCAAGGCTTAATCGACGAGAAATAGAGGTTTTAGGATCTTTTGTGGGGTTTTAATTTGGGAAAACCCTTGTATAAGGCCTGAAGTTTAGAAAACACACACTATGTATTAATTCTATTAGAGGAAATTGACTTCTTTATACTACACACTAATGACCCAAGATTTACGTACATATACATAAAATTAATTTTTTGAAGTACTTAATACATTAAAAAAATAGATTCCCAAAGACCATATTAGTTTAGTGCCTTCGGAAATTTAGAACACAAACGTCTAGTCTAGTGAAAGATCTTCAATGTTTCCCACAAAGATCTTCCCCATTTTTTGCTCCTACCTAAAACCTTTCTTTATAACCTAGGAAAAATAAAAAATAAGAAAGGGTGAGCTCAAATGATCAGTAATAGTAAACAAGGGTGATATATAAACATAAACATGAGAATAAAGGGTGTGAGAATGTGATCATAACATTATAGGATCATGCCCTACATATCTAAGGTAAACTTGAATCATAAGGAAGTAGAAGAACATAATCCCCAAGAACATAAAATTAACATAAGGTATGAAATTTTGGCATGTAAATAAACTTGTAACATTGTGAACTTGTATAAATAGTAACATGTTAACTCATTAAGGACATGTAATTGAACCCTTGCATAAATATATGGACAAGAAACCCATGTCTAGTCATAAAATTATAGACATGAAAACCAGTTCCATGCATAGAATTATGAATATAAAATCAGATTCACACATAACATATATACCTCATGAGTTATCCATACTTACCCAATGCATCTGAGGAAGGTATAGGTCCCACCCATCTCATTATTAAATCATTCTTATGTAATCCAAAAAAACATAATTCATTCATCATATCATAACCCACTGAATAAAACAGGTTTCTTAAACATAATACTGTTATAACATAATCCATGAAAACGAAAACGAATTTCATAAATATAATTCCATAATTAATATAATCACACCATAGGAATAATATGGGTAGTATACTTGAAACATAACCTTATTAAATAATTCCATCTTAGATAGAAAAATATTTTTATAGAACACTTGAAATTATTTCTTGAGGAAAATATCATTTATTCTTTGAAAACATTTAACTTTCTTAAAATACCATGAAATATTAAAAAAAATGATTTATTGGAAAATAACCTTGAAATATTATAATGTATAATTCATGGAAATAAGGCATTATAAAAGTGTAAAAATATGTTCATGCTACATAAGTTAAAAAACATTCTTGTACTTTTTTCGGAAAAGTCAAAAGTACATTGTATGGAAAATGAAATAAATGTTAATTTCAAACCATGTATTAAAAGACAAAAATGGGTCCAAATGAATTTACACATCCCTATGAGAATATTAAAATATTTTATAAAAGTATTTTTGGAAAACATGGACATGAATGATAAATAAACCCTAGTAAAGTCTTACGTATAATGAATCTTGAATGAGATTGTGAAATTATCCCTTACCTTAGGTCCGGGTTCCTTTGTATGTATCATAAAATACTATATAACGGATTAAAAAATGTTATTACCTTTTTAAATAACCATATTTACATTTTTAATATCATATATTATCATATTAACACCCGTTTAATAATATTTCATTATTACGCTTCTTTCAGGTGTTATCTACTTCATTTTCTTACGCTTGTTTTGTCAGATAAGTTACTATTTCTCTTATTATGTTATAGTTATATCATTTAAAAAATTATATTAATATAATATATATCATACTTATTCATTATAAACATTTATATAATCATTCTTTAATGAATATCATATATAATGATTCACATCGCATCGTGGAGACAGTAGGTCGTACGTACTCACAAGCGACGATATCATTCCCATAATTATGAAATGGTATGGAATTGGATGATAATTTTTTTAATTAATAAATATCATGTCATAATAATAATATATACTTATTGTTTACATCATTATAACCATCCAAGTAAGGTGGTGGTGAAAACAGATTGCACCACAACGTGGAGACGGTAAACTGTACGTATGCACGCGTGGTGATTTCATTCTTCGTAGAATGAATAGAAGGTGGAATATGGTTGTTAAATAACCATAAAAACATATAATTATACAATTTATTATAGATTTATTAATTTATTATTTTAACGGAAAATGAAACAGAAGTAGAAGTAGAAATGATCTTGAGAGAGTCGATAAAGGAGATTACCTCTTCTTCGGCGAGCTCCCTATAGATCTCCTCTTATGGCACTAGAGTTGGTATTTTGAGAAGACCAAAACATTTTTAATGTGACTATATAATTTGAGAAGGGAAATGGGTAGGTTATGGCTGTTAGTTGTGTCTCAAAATGAAGTGATAAAATGAGGTAGGATGTGGCCTTTTATAATTGAGGTGAGGGGAACATTTGGAATCTCCAAAAATATTAATTAATATTAAAATAAAAAACCATAACAAAACCTTATAAATGTATTAGTTTCTAAAATTAGATGATATAAGGTTTTAATATCATCAAAAAATAATTTTTTTACGTATTTTTCTATCAATTTAAACCTTATACTTTGAATTCACACTTAGTTATTCTATTTAATTTTTAACTAAGGTAACAAATATTTCAATATTAAAAGAGAGAAATATTTAATTATTTGATGTAAATTAGACCCTAAATGAATAATTTAGAAAATATACACCATATAATAATTATTATATATTTTTAGAAATGATTTATTATTTTTAAATAATTTAATAATGCATTATTTTGATAACCAATCAATAATGTCAATTTTGACACTATCTAATTTATTGATTTTCAAAAATATAAGGACAATATTTTATCCTATAAAAAAAATATTATTATATCCCTAAGGGTTCAAGGTAATCTATAAACTTATTTTTATATATTAATTATCTAAAATTATATTTATTTTGTATACTTTTAATAACATTAATTTGATATTTTCATTAATAAAATAATTATTACATCAGTTTCATGTAATTATTTAATATAATTTTTTGTTGGGTAAAAATTAAAAATAAAATACCATAAGGAATATAGTTATTCTATATTTAATAATAATACTTCTAGTCAAATATTTATTCTGAAAAATACTACATTAAAAATGTTATACGTATTAAAACATGAATGTGACAACTCTAACAACACTTTAAATAAAATAATATAAGTTTTATAATCTCTTCCATATTGATCCAAATGGTCAATAAATAGACCCTTGGATGATTATAGTCGATATATACTCATTCAATAAGATTTGTTCATGTGTTTTAGACTTTTAATGGTTATTATCATTTTAATAAATATTATTTTATTGAATTCTCTTCAATTAAATAATTTCTACATTATCAATGTATAATCCTTTAAAGAAATTATTTATTTACTAAAAATTAAAAATAAATCACCCTAGTAAATGAAGAAAATTTATCTTTTAAACTATTATTTAGTGTGGAATTTATATTTTGTATAAACTTATATTAAAAATGATATAGTTATTAAAATTGGAGTAAGAGGTATATAACTCTCTTTAAATAAAATAAATTAAATGTCCTAAGCTCATCCAAGTGGATTCCAAGGAATACCATTTCAACACAAGTATGATTTAGGTCAAAAAAACTCATCTAATGATATTATGAAAAGCCTTAGGGTAATTTTATCGTTTTATTTTTACCCTTAATTACTTTATTTACTTTTTACTGTATTAATACAAAATACTGAAGTTATTATTCAAAATAGAAAAAATAAAACAAAGTTATGTACATAATTTGGACCTACTGATTATAAATATGAATTCCATTTATAAAAATTTAAAACACAGAGGTTTCAGTAATTAATATAAAATAAATCTCTTTGTCGAAATGGGAAAACATGTTTTCAGAGTTAAAACATTTCAAAAGATTTAAATGTTTTTACATCTGAATTCAACATAAAATTAATGCTAATGAACTACATGATATTAACTGATAAAAATAAAATATATTTATACTTTAAAAATATTCAATAATATAACTTATCCATATAAATTTTTTTGATGATTTTTTTTTCAATTAAAATTTAGTATATTTTTACTATTCATCAAAACTTGAAACTTATCAGAAAAATATAGAAAATTCATCCAAAGTAAATTTTTATACCCCTATTTTAAAGAAGAAGTTTATTTTGTCAAATATAATATAAAAATATGTAAAAAAACTTTATTTAAAATGGGTGCGCCATCAAAAGGTGGGAAAAGTGCATTTTTTGAAAAATACTTCTTTTATCCGAAAAAATTGAATTTATTATTTAATCATGTCTAAAAAATATAAGATGAATTTTAAAAATTATATTGAAAAAATATTACATATATATTCCATTATTAAAATCTCTGATTATTGATTTTATTATTTTTATAAACTCACATATTTGCATTTAAATAGTATTTGAGAAAACCATTTTCATTTACCTAAAAAGTGTTTTATTTTCATTTATAATTAATTTATCACAAAATAGTTAATTATATAATCATGTGTAAAGAATATTTTTATAATCCAGTTAATATTGTTCATACACACCATTATATTGGCTAGGTTATAAGGTAACATAATAATATTTACTTATTTTCTTAAACTTGGTGTTATGTGAAATGAACTCTATCAAAAGAACTTGAAATTGTGTATAACAAAATCCAGACATAGTGTTTCTTATATCGCATGCTAAGTCAGTATTGCATGTATCATAAGGTTATCTTGGTGTAGCATACAACACAAGACATCAAAGAATTAAAAAAAACATAAATTAATTAATTAAAAAAATCTATCTCATCAAAATATCAGGTTGTTACATTATTCCCCCTAAAAATTATTTTACCTCAAAATTACTCTAGGTTATAAAAGGTATAATACCTAAAAGTTTCTTTCATAGAAACTCACATTAGAAAAATGAATAAGAAAACATCATTTTTAAAAAAGAATGCGAGAAATATAATGGTTACCTAAATTCACTCATAACTGGGTTTCCAAATATGAGAACATAGGTTGAAAGTGAAAACATGGATATAGAAGAGAAATAAAACTATAAAATTTTGATGGATATTGATATAGAACATTGTTTGGATAAAGTTAATAATGAAAATCCATAAATCTGTGATGATCTAAGGGATATTTTGATTCATCAGTAAAGAAGTTACTAGGATAATTTTTTTTGTTTCAAGATACTTTTCATATAGTTTAATAACGAGAATAAATACATACTTTATTAAGAATAATCTCATCCTTCCATTATTCCTTGATCAGTTTCCACTTCGTCTCTTATTCTATGTAATGAAAGTGAATTTTCCATTCCTTAAGCATTAAAAGATCATGAGATCCATAAAAAGAATGATAGGTCATTCCATCTAACTTTTATATAAAAAATATGTTTTCACAAGTTATCAAATATCCATAAGTGCATCTATAGTGAGATAATACTCCATTCTAACAAACTTCATCAAAATTTTAACTTAAACTATCCATAAATTGATAACCTTACATTCGTTCTAAAAACTGAAAATCAAAAACATTAAAAAGAGGTGAATTAGATCATCTTAACATTTATCTCTCATATCTCATAAGGTATCTCTTTTTGGTCACATTCCAAACACGTGAATTCATTTATCATGTATTTTCTTTTCATATACTATAAATCCAAAAATTCTAACTCAATCCATGATTTCATCATATTTGTCCCAAGTTCATTAATAATATCAAACATATCTTTATTTCCTTTTCCCAAAGTTATGAACTAATTAAGGACTATCCTTCCCTTAATCAAGTGTTTTCCAAAAATATATGAATCACATTTCTTGGATAAAAGTACAATTCGACATATACTCTTAAATAAATATGGTAAAACCATAGTGAAACAATTATCTTATAATACCATAAAAGGTATTCTACAACATTATTCTAGAATCCCATTACATAAACAATCAATCATTCAACCACTTCATTATCATAATGTATATCGCCAAAAGTGATCACATGTGATTTTATATTTTCTTTGGGCTTAAGAGGTTACCGACGTCGATCATCATCAATAACCTTGGGGTTCGATAATTGGTTAACATAATTCCCCATTTCCTTTCACATGTAGAATTGAAGTGAATGTGATGGATATTTTTGAGCTTTGACTCCATTTAATGGAATCTTTACATCACTTTAACACTCTTTTTCTCTATGTACATGCCTGCCACACATGAAGCACATTTCTATTCCTTTCAATCATTCCCCTGAGTGCTATTTTCCACATTTTTGGCAAGTAGGATGTTGAGAATTTTTCTTGTCTCTTTATGGAAAACCACTAGAGTTTCCATTAGTCTCCATATTCCATTCTTATCTCTAGAACCTTGAGAGTTACCAACTTCAATTTTAGCTTTTAGTTCACAAATAATGACTTCTTCATAGCTTCTAAAGTCCCTTGTTGCTATTACCTTTCAGATATTTGGTTTTAGGCCACCAAAGAATCGGTCAATTTTTCTTTCAGGGAAGATGATTAACCCAAAATCATACCATGAAAGTCTTGTAAAATTTTCCTTATACATACCAACTGACTCATCATCCTTTTATTTAAGCTCATAGAATTCATTCTCCATATTTGTTCATATAATACAATGGAAGTACTTACTAAAAAATATTCGTTTAAACTCTTCCCATTCCATATATTCAATTTATTCTAGATCCCTCATGTTCTTAATAGGACTCCACTATTGACAGCTTCACCTTCTAGATAATAAACAACCAACATGAATTCTTCATGATCAAAACACTGAAGGACAAAAAATAAATTTTCAGTGGTACTAATCCATTGTTCAATAATAAGGGGATCAGAAGACCCAGTGAAAGAAGGTGGACATTGTCTCATGAAGGAATCAATAGAAATTTGTTCCCTCCTCTATTCATTTTGAAGTCCATCATGATTTATTTCTTGTGTGAGTATAGTGATATGATTTTTAATTGAATCTCACATAAAATTTGTTTTCTCATAAGGACAATCAAATAATTTCCCATTGAATTAATCATTAACATAGTTCCTTAAGGTTCCATCAATTGACTAAAACAGAAAATAATAGTGTGAACAACACTAATCATACTAGAAGACCACATAATAAAAGGAAACATATTAGGTTTAATCCTAGTTAATCCTTGATCATTACTAAATTCTAGGATTTTAGTTTATAATTAGACTTATCTTTAGGGACATCCCAAGACACATCCTTCAAAAATCTCTAGGTATCTCACTAAAGTTTTCACATCCTAGTTTCCAAAGGTTAACTAAACCTTCACTCTGATACCAACTCTAATGACCCAAGCTTGAGGTATATGGACATTACATTAATTTTTCGGAATACATAATAAATTAAATAAACATATTTGAAAAAACCATATTAGTTTATTGGATATGTAAACTTGGAACAAAAACTTCTAGTCTAGTGAATGATATTCAATTTTTCCCAAAAAGATCTTTCCCTTTTTTACACCTACCTAAAACCTCTATTTATAACCTGGGGAAAATAAAACATAATAAAGGGTTATATCAGATTATCAATAAGAGTAAAAAAGGGTGATATGTAAACATAAACATAAGCATAAAGGTTATGTAAATGTGATCATAACATTATAAGATCACTCCCTTCAAATCAAAGGTAAAATTGAATCATAAGGAAATCAAAGAACATAAACCATAGGATCATAAAATTGACATAAGGTATGAAATCGTGGCATACAAATAATCTTGTAACTTTGTGAACATATATAAATAGTAATAGGTTCACTCATTAAGGATTTTAAATCAATCCCTTGAATAAACATATGGACATGAAAACCAGGTCCACTCATAAAATTATGGACTTGAAAATGAGGTCCATGCATAGAATTCTGAACCTAAAATCATGTTCATACATATCATATATACCTCATGAGTTATCCATCCTTTCCAAATTCTTTGTATAGAGATATAGGTACCACCCATCTCATAATTAAATCATTCTTACATTTTCTACAAAAACATAATTCATTCATCATAGCATAACCCACCGAATGAAATGGGTTTCTTAAAAATAATACCATTATAACGTAATCCATTTAAAACAAATGGATTTCATAAATAGAATTCCATCATAAAAATAATAACACCTTAGGAATTATAAGGGTATTATACTTGAAACATAACCCTATTAAATAATTCCATCCTTTATGGAACATAATTTTGATATAAAACGTGAAAATAATTCTTGATGAAAATATCCTTTCTTCTTCGAAAATGTTTTCTTTTCTTAAAATACAATGAAATTTTAAAAGAAAATGATTTATTTTAAAACAACTTTAAAATATTTTAATATAATATTCATGGTAATATTTCGTTATAAAATCATAAAAATACAATCATTCCATATAAGTTAAAAACATTCTTCTCATACTTTTGCTAGAAAAGTCAAAAAGAACCTTATATAGAAAACGAAAGAAATATTTCTTTCAAACAATCTGTTTAAAGTAAAAAATGATTAAAAATGAATTTAAACATACAGATGAGAATAGTAAAATATTATATGATATTATTTTTAGAAAACATGGACATAAATGATAAATAAACCCTTGTAAATACTTACGTATAAGCAATCTTGGATGGGATTGTGAATTTATCCCTTACCTTAGGTATGGGTTCCTTCTTATGTTTTAGAAAAACCTACATAATTTATTAAATAATGTTATTAAATGATTTCATAACCATATTTACAATTATTATATCATATATGATCTTATTAACACCTTATTAATAATATTTCATTATTACGCTTCTTTTGGGTGTTAACTGCTTCATTTTCTTATGCATGTTTTGTCGAATAAGTTTTCGTTACTCTTATTAGGTTATAGTTATATCATTTTAAAAATTATATTTATATAATATATATCATATTTATTCGTTCTAAACATTTATATAATCACATTTTAATAAATATCATGTATAATGAATCACATCACATCACGGAGACGATAGGCCGTACGTACACACAAGCGATGATATCATTCCCATAATTGTGTAATAGTATGAGATTGGATGGTATATATTTTGATATAGAATAAACATATTGTTATAATAATCATGTATAGTTATTATTTCCATCATTATACCCATCCATGTACGGTGGCGGTGAAAACAGATTACACCACGATGAGGTGACAGTAAGCCATACGTACGCACTTGTGGTGATTTCATTTTTCATAGGATATATAGAAGTTGGAATATTGTTGTTCCATAAGCATAAAAACATATCAGTTTATATGTGATAACATATTTATTACTTTATCATGTAAAAAACAAAGGAAAAGGAAGTATAAGAAGAAATGATCTTGAAAGAGTTGGTAAAGGAGATTACCTCTTCTTCGGTGAGCTCCCTATAGATCTCCTCTTAAGGCACTAGAGATGGTATTTAGAGAAGACCAGAACCATTAAAATGTGGCTAGGAAATTTTAGAAAAGAAATGGGTAGGTTATATATGATCTTTAAGGCTCAATGTGAATTGAATAAAAGAGGGAGGATGTGACCTTTTATAATTGTGGTGAGGGTCACATTTGGAATCTCCTAAAATATTAAATAATAATAAAATAAAAACCCACACAAAACATCCCAAATGTCTTAGTTTAGAAGTTGAGATTAAATAATGTTGTAATATATCGAACCAATAAATTTTAGACAAGATTTTATGTCAATTTAAGCCTTATACATTTAATTAATACTTAGTTATTCTATTTAATTTTTAACTAAGGTAACATATATTTAAATATTAAAAGGGTATAATATTTCCTTATTTGATGTAAATTAGACCATAAATGAATAATTTTGTACATTTAAAAAAATATAATAATTATTATATATTTTTAATTTTTTTATTATTTTTAAATAATTTAACAATATATAATTTTCATAAACAGTCAATAGTGTTAATTTTGACACTATTCAATTTATTGATTTTTAAAAATATCAAGATAAGATGTTATCCTAAAAAATATATTTAATATTATCCTTACAAGGTCAAGGTCATATATCAAATATGTTGGATATATTAATTATCCTAAATTATATTTATTTTATTGTTTTTAATAACATTAATTTTATATTTTCACTAATAAAATAATTACTACATTAGTTTTGTGTAATTATTTAATATAATAATTTTTTTTGTTAAGAATTAAAAATAAAACACAATAACGAATATAAATATTCTATATTTAATAATAATACTTAAAGTCAAATATTTATTCTGTAAAATCCAACATTAAAAATGGTATATGTATTAAAAGATGAAAGCGACAACTTTAATATCGCTTTAAATAAAATATTATAAGTGTCATAATTTTTTCCATATAGATAAAAATGGTCAATAACACGACCCTTTGATGATTATTGTTGATATATACACAAAAAATAATATTTGGTCAAGTGTTTTAGTCTTTTAATGGTTATTGGCGATTTAATAAAAATTATTTTATTCATTTTTCATCAATTAAACAATTTCTACATCATCAATGTATAAGCCTTAAAATTAATTATTTATTTCTTAAAAATAACAAATAAATTACCATGAAAAAAATTTATATTTCAAATGAGTATTTATATTCAAATTTATATTGTGTATAACATTATATTAAAAATGATATAATTATTAAAAATTGTGTAACACATATTTAACTTTTCTTTAAATAACATAAAATAAATGTTGTAATCTCATCCATGTGGATTTCAAAGAATCCCATATTTACCCAAGGATGATTTAGGTAAAAACAATCATCTAATGATATTAGAAAAAGTTTTAGGGTATTTTTATTATATTATTTTTACCCTTAATTACCCAATATACCCTTTTACCATATTAATAAAATTTACATAGGTTTCTATTAATAATGACCAAAAATTAAAGAATGATATTTACATAATTTGGACCAATAGATTCCAAATATGGTATAAATTTTTAAAAATTAAAAATACATAATTTGAAGTAATTAATTTAAAATAAATCTCATTGTTGAAATGAGAAAACGAGTTTTAAAGGTTAAAACATTGCAAAATATTTAAATATTTTTACATCTGAATTCAATGTAAAATTAATACTAATGACTTACATGATATTAAATGTTAAAAATATAATCTATTCATAATTTAAAACCATTCAATAATATTACATAACCATATAAATTATTTCAATGTCAAAATGTTTCTTTCAATTAAAATTTAGTATATTTTTATTATTCATCAAAACATGAAACTTATGAGACAAATATAAAAAATTCATCTAAAGTAAATTTTAAATTCCCAATTCCAAATAATAAGTTTATTTTTGTCAAATATAATATAAAAATATATAAAAAAATTTATTTTAAAGGGGAGTGTCATCAAAATATGACAAAACTGGCTTTTTTGAAAAATACTTCTTTTATCTGAAATATTGAATTTGTTCTTATATCATGTCTCGAAAACATATAAGATGAATTTTAAAAATTAAATTGAATATATTTTACATATATATTTTATTAATAAAATCTATTAAGATTGATTTTGTTATTATATAAACTCACTTATTTTCATTTAAATAGTGTTTTAGAAAAACATTTTTATTTTCTTAAAAGGGTTTTATTTTCATTTATAATTAATTTCCCTCTAAATAGTTATTTATATAATCATGTGTAAAGCATATTTTCATAATCTAGTTACTATTGTTCATACCCACCATTATAATGGCTTGGTTATAAGGTAACATAATAATATTTTGTTGTTCTCTTAAACCTGGTCTTGTGTGAAACAGACTCTATCAAAAGAACTTGAAATTATATATATCATAAGCTAGACATAGTTTTGTGTATACTGTAATCTAAATCTATGTTGCGTGTAGCGCAATGTTATCTTGGTGTAGCGTACAACACAAGACATCAAAGAATTAAAAAAACATAAATAAATAAATGAAATAAAATAACTAATAAATAAATAAATAAATAAATAATAAATAAAATAAAAATATCAGGGTGTCATATACACTCTATGTATTAGGGGTACACACTGTTTAGTGGCAACTCAGGGTATGCTGGGGGCACATGTCCATGTAGGGCACACTACCAAATCCTGTGTGGGGTACATGGACAAAAGCCCTGTATTATGTTTGACTAGACCTGGTGTGGGGTTACATGGCCAGGTACATGGTTGGAAACCCTATGTAGGGTACACACCATGTATGTGGGGATAAATACCATGTAATCTGACATTTTACACACCGATTGGGTGTTGAGGTACACAGGTAGGGACCTTGTGTGAAATACACTCCATGTATGGGGTCAACATGCCATGTCCTTTGAAGAAGTACATGCTGAGTGGCCAATGTCACATGGATAGGGAGGACATTTTGGGTTACACACCATGTAAGTTTTCCTGTCTTGGCCTGATTTTCCAATTTTTCACCCTGGAGTAGGAATTGGACTTGTGACTAGTTCATTCTAAGTTTCATTCCATATATATCACAATTATGGTATCCTTTCATTGTTTAGAGGCTATCTAGATGGTGTTTTGGATGGGGTGAGCATTTTTAGGTGGATTTATTTGAGGTTTTGATTCAGAATGCTCTAGTGGGTTGGGTTGTGAGATGTGAGGACCAAGTTAGGGTTGTGAATGTTGGATTAGACCAGAACCTACTTATTTTAATGATTCCAAATCATGTTCATCTTATTATTAGTGATCTTTATGTTTTCTATAAGAAACCAATTTATTGGAAAAACTTGCAAAAAATGTTAACTATAAATATTTCCATCCACCTTACCGTATGAAGGAAATGTGACCATATCACCTTACTACACAATATGTTTCACCTTAATATATGTACAAAAATTTCTTCCCATGAGATAGGTGAATGAAATATATCCAATTATTCAACTTACTGTAAGAAAGAATCACCATACCACAAGAAGGAATCTCCTTACCATAAAAAGGAATCACCTTATGGAAATAAATATTCACTTTACCAAAATAATGATGCACCCTACAATAATAAGTATTTACCATAACATAAGAAGTATTTACTTTACCATTCCAAGATATATAAATTCTCATAAATTTATATACTGATATTATTTTTCTAATGTAGTGACCCAATGAAGAACAAGCTAGCCGCATGAACAAGTGAGCTGATCACATGAAGCAATGAACCTACCACATCAACTCTCTGCATCAGTTGGATGTGACATGTTTCCCTAATCACATATAAATATAGTTCAAGAGAAGAAATCCTACTATGTCTAACTTTTCAGTGGAGCATTTCAAAATATCCAATGACTAGTTTTGATCCATTAATTATAGGTTCATAACATTTAATGAAGGATGATTATTTCAGATTAAGATATCTTTAAGGAAATTTATTTGATTATGAATAGGATTATGATTATGTGCTAATAATAAATTTAATTTCACAAAAATAATAATAGAGGATTTTAAATATGAACACCTTCTATGAGACTTTTTTTCATAGGATTATGAAAAAACTTATTAGAGATCCTTTCAAAGGAGAGCTCAAGGACTATGAATAGTCAAAGTATCATAGATTGAGTTGATTCAAAAATTATATTCATCTATTTAGTACTCTTTTTCATTTTATTCTTTACTTTTGAGCAGTGTGATATTGAACCTTTCTTATTCATACACTATATCTCTTGTAATTAAATTAGGGAATACTCGATAATATCGCAAACTCTCTTTTACTTGTATTCTCATGAATAACCGTGGAAGAGGTCATGTATGGACTATATTGATATTATTCACATGTATAACTGTGTAAGATGCATTGATCCTAGGTAATTTTTGTATTATTTCTTGTAAAACCTAATCTATGTTATGGATCTGATTATTGTTATAATGATCTACATAGTAGTTTGTCATTTCTAAGTGGAGGGGATTATGTCACGTCTTGAGACCAAACCTCTGGTTTTATTCCACAATGTATTTTAGTATAATTTTACTATATTTAAAGGATAAAATTTTCTCTGATATTTAAATTTGGAAAAAAAGTCTACCTTGATAGTTAATCTTAATTTATGTTTATAATAAGTATTTTATTAAGAAACTTAGTTTCAAAAGATAAAACACTCACAAGATATTTTAATTGATCTATAATCACATTTTAGAGAAACAATTTGAAAGATCAAAGTTATATATTTATACTATTTTGATTAACTAGGTGTTTTTAATCAATTTGGTGGATTTAGTTTGAATGTGCTTTTAACGAAAACATTTATTGGGAACTCAATTCACCCCCTATTGAGTTACTCACTCTGACCAAAATTTGGCATCAAAGGGGATACACATATTTGTTTTATTTTCCAACATTGATTTAGTTTTATTTAAATGATCTAAAATTTCTATTATTTTAAAATTTAATTATTAATGGATAATAATATACAAGAGGGATCTTCTATAAGTATGCCTCTTTATATTAATGGAACAAACTATGATTAGTGGAAAATTAAATTGTAAATGCTTATTTAATTAATGGGGTTTGAAATATGGTCTTTCATTGAATAAGAATATGAATTACAAAAAAAATACTAGAGATACTTGGAGTAATCCTACTAAATAATCTTATAATGATAACTATAAATATATGAATGAATTATACTATGCTTTGTGTGATAAAGAATTTAATATAATTTTTTCCTGTATTACTATTTTAAAATTTGGGATGCTTTATTTATTTCACACGAGGGTACGTCTTATGTTAAAGAAATACGCTTGAATACTTATATTATTAAATATGATAATTTTAAGATTAAACTTTATGAACCCATTTCTAATATGTATCTCAAGTTTAATGATATCATGAACATAGTGAATTCATTTTGAAACTCATTTTTTGAGAAAGATCAAGTGATGTTCCTGTTGAGGTGTTTACCAGATAGATGGATATGAACTTCAATGTCAATATGAGAGTCATGTGATGTAAGAAAGTTTACTGTTAAGGATGTGATAGAAAAAATAATTATGTATGAGGAGTAACTTAAAGTAACAAGAGAATAAGAGTATGAACCAAAAATGAAATCTATATCCTTCAAAACCACTTCTTCAAAATTAGAGGATAAGATCAAAACTGATAGTTCAAGTTATGTAGAGTCACCCACTAAAAATGATGAAGAATGGGACACTTGGATAAAAGATTTAAATAAAACTAACATATAAATAAGTTCTTCAGAAAACCGAGTTATGAAGTAAAATATTATGATAGAGGTAATTCGAGAAAGGATTAGAAGAAAGATGATACTATGAATGAGATAATATGTTATGAGTGAAAGAGAAAAGGTCAGGTCAAAGATGACTAACCTAAGCTATGATTTAAGAAGAAGTATGATGATAAAGATAATAGATATAATAAAGGTATGAACAAAACCTAGATCACTTTAGAGGATACATCAAGTGAATTAAATTCAAGTAGAGAGGAAAACCATGGTAGAGACAACATGTGTTTTATGATAAACACATCTGAGGTATCTAATGTTTTTTCATGTATCCCTTGTTCATATTTATAAAATATTGGGAAATGAAAACCATGATGAAAATAAATATATTGAAGAAATTTTAGAATAATTTATTATTATGATCGATAATTTTAATGAACACAAAGATAAATATAAGATTTTAAAGAAGAATCATGACTTGATTCCTAATTTTAAAATCGATCTTACTATTGAGAAGGATAAAAATTCTCAACTGTTAAAAGTAAAAAAGAGTTAAAATTCTCTATTTAGAGTTGAAAGAGGAATTTTAAAGATTCAAAAATGGGAGAAATAATCTTACTTGAATTATTGGAAAGAGGATTGATCCTAAATATACTATCGGGATAGACTATCAATCGGGACAAAGAAGGATCATCAAAAATAATTTTATTCATAGTTTTAGTTTTGTAAATTTTATTGATAGTATTTATTCTTATAGACCTAATAATTTTTTATTTATAAAAGTATCAAATCTATTTTTATGAAACCTTTTAAGAAATTATGGATTCCTAGATGTTTTATTACAAACATTTTTGGACCTAAGAAAATATGGGTACCAAATTCATTTTTGTCTTAAATTTTGTTTTATAGGAAACCTACCTGAAGAGTTCCAGTAAAAACCTATGGTATCAAGAAAATAGTTATTTCAGACACATTATTAAGGAATATTAATGTTTTAAGAACCTACTCAAATTTGATGATTGACATGTCAAATTTTGTGACAATTCCAAAGGATTTTTTTGGACTTGGTCAAATTGGTAACTCTAACACTATTTTAATTTCTAAAGTTTTATTAGTAGATGGATTGAAATAAAATCTTATTAGAATTTATTATGTGATGATGGTTTTTATGTTAATTTTGAAGATTGTTCCTACAATTTTTTGGATTCTGAAAATGCTTTAGTTTTTATTTCTTTGAGAAATGATAATATATTTTCTATCAATTTAGATTCCTTGTATTCTAAAAATATTTTATATATATGTTCCTTTCCCAAAGACTCTTAGATCTAGAATAGGATGTTAGGACATTTCAATATTCATTCACTTAGAAATATAACAAGGAAATGGTTAGACAATGATATACCTAAACTAGAATTCCTAAATGATAAAGTCAGTAACCCATGTCAAAAAAGGAAACAAAAAAACTCTCTTTCAAATCAAATAAAGAAGTTTCAACATCTCAGTCACTATAGTTGGTTCAAAGGGAATTGTTTGGACCGTTTATAGCTTCTAGCTTAATTGGAAATCACTGGGTTTATGTTCATATAGATGTATTTTCTATATATACTTGGGTATTATTTCTAGCTAAGAAATGAAGATTGTTCTTATTTTACCTATAATGATAAATCTTTAAAAAAAGATTAGTTGATTTATAATTAAAACCTTATGAAGTGATCATGGCCGTGAGTTTGAAAATCATGATTTTGAGTCTTTTCTTCTCAAAAAATGGATATAATCATAAATTGTATTTTCCTAGGACCCCACAACAGAATAGAATAGTATAAAGGAGAAATATAACCCTTCAAGAAATTTCCCAGACCATGTGCAATGAGTATGAATTACCTATTTATTTTTGGGAAGAATCGATAAATATATCTTGTTACATAATTAAAAAAGTTATTATAATACCTCTATTAAATAAAAATACTTATCAATTATGGAATGTTATAAAACCAAAGGTTAATTACTTTAGAGTGTTTTGGTGAAAAGTCTTTATGATTAATACTAATTATAAACTTAAAAATTTTCTTCCAAGAGTAATGAAGGAATTTTAAATGGTTATTCAACATATATTAAATCATATGGAATGTTTAATAAAAGAAAAAAGATAGTGGAAGAATATATTCATGTCAAATTTGATGAAATAGATCCACATGAGACTAAAACCCCATTATAAAACCTTGAATATGACCCACCAAATTTGAATATCAATGCCAAACCTTGTAATAATTATGTGAAACAAGTATAGAATTCCTCAAGTTTTGAGGAACAAACTAAACCTAATCTTGTAGATGACAGTGTGACATCTATAACTTATTTTATTATAAAAGATAGGACTCATAAATATCATCCTCTAGATGTAATTGTTGGAGACTAAATAGAGGTACACAAAGTAGATCTTATATTAAAAATAATGTTGAACATCAAGATTTCTTATCACAACTCGAACCTGAGAACATCAATGATGTAATTAATGATTAATTATGTTTGATGGAAATTTAAAAATTACTTAATCAATATGAAAGAAATAAATCTTGGGAACTAGTGGTTATAACTAAATACTAACTGAATATTGGAACTAAGTGGGTCTTTAGAGACAAAGTTGATGATTTAGGCACCATAGAAATAAATAAATCCATATAAGTTTGACAACGATGTAGTCATGAAGAGGGTATTAACTATGAGTAAACCTTTTCACAAGTGGTTAGACTTGAATCCATAAAAATATTGGTTGCCTTTGTAGAACATTTTTTTAAAAATATATCAATAAATGTCAAACATGCATTATTAAATGGTTATATTGATGAGGTTGTTTTTATTGAACAAACCCATGGATGTTAAAATCACCATTTTCCATATCATATTTTTAAATTAACTATAGATTTATATGGCTTAAAATAGGCTCTTAGAGCTTGATATGATAGACTCATTTCTTTTTTTTCTAATGGTTTTACTAAAGGAATAGTGGATCCTACTATTTTTATAAAAATAATTTCAAATTATGTTTTAGTATTACATATTTATGTTGATGATGTTATTTTAGGAACTTCTAGAAATTATTTCTATAATGAATTTTCAGAAATGATGCAAAGAGAATTTGAAATAATTTTAAGGGGTGGAGTTATATTCTTTCTTGGTTTTATGATTTTTTAAAACAAGTAATTTTTTTAAATCAAAGAAAGTACACCAAATACCTTCAAAAACATTTTATTTTGGATGTAACTAATGGTAGTGACGATACCATGAGGACTAACTTAAAGATGGATATTTATAAAGCTGGTAAATTAGTTGATAAAACTAGTTACATAGTTATAATTGTAAGATTACTATAATTAACTGATATCCAACCCTATATTATGTTTAGTGTGTGTATATTAACTTGTTTTCAAGAAAATCCAAAAGAATCACATCTATTGGCTGTGAAAATAATTTTTAAATACCTAAAAATACAAAAATACTTAGGATTAGTCAACTGTAGAGGTTGTTTTTGATTTAGTTAGTTATTTAGATATAGAATATGGTGGTTTTATGTTATATAGAGAAATAACTTATGAAATATTTTAGTTTTTAGGAATGTTTCTAGTATCATAGTGTAGTAAGAAGTAGAACTCTATCTCATTGTCCACTACTAAAGTCGAGTACATAGTTACAAGTAACTATTATACACAAATTCTATGGATTAAATACACATTTTTATATTACGGATATCAACATAGAAATGTTTCTATACACTATGGTAACACTAGTGAAATAAATATTTCTAAGAATCCTATATCTCATTATAGAACACATCATATTGATATAAGATATTATTTTATTTGAGATCATTATCATAAGGTTGATATAACTCGTGAATTCATAGGTATATAACATCATCTTGCTGATATTTTTACAAAGACATTGAATAGTGAGATACTTAATTATATCAGACGTGAATTAGGAAAAAAAATTATGTTTACTTTATTGGATATTAATTTGATTGTAAAAGTATTTTAACTTCTGTTTTCAAAGTTTATTTAATAATATATGAAGTTTATTTTACACAGTTAGTAGGGTGACCATGGTTTTTTTCATAAAGTTAGTACACCTATTGTTTACTTTAGTTAGCATGATTACCGTGCATGTGATATTTAATTATCTATGTTAATTAGTCTTACCATGTCTATTTTAACATTGAATATTTCATGAAAATCATTTTGTGAGATTTAAATTAACTTTATTATTATTTAAATCCTTCAATTATTTAAATTTAAATTAAAAATAATAATATTTCAATTAAGAATTTGAGCCCATACCTTTCTTTTCCTTTAAATATCCTCGATCCTTTAAGATATTTTTATTAGATATCTTGTTTGTTATCTCAAACCTCTTTGTATATCATCTCAAATATATCTATAATAATTTTTATTTTTAAAAAATTCAATGTTCTAGTATCTAATCAGAATACTGAGGATGAATAGTTTGTTGAATACTTCTTTTTCAGTTCAGTTACCTCTTATATAGAAGTCGAAGAAGAAGAAAACTAGATCGATTTTTTTAGTAGATCCAATGAACCCACATATTGTTAATCACCCATTTATGTGACAAAATAACTTGATTCTCAGTGTTTAAAGTCAAGAAAATTGCAAGTCTGGAATGAAATTCCGAAACAAGGTTGGGCTAAATGGTTTAAAAAGAATAGTATAACCTTTTATCCAAACCTTATCAAAGAGTTTATCTTTAATTCTTACCTAGAGGAAAGAAGGAAAAATTAAAATCAAGGATTAATGGTGATGTTTTTAAATTCTCATTGAATATTTGGGAAAAATGTTTGGGTGTACCAAACAAAGGGTGAGTATGAATATTATCAATGTTATTATCCTATAAATAATAAAAACCTAATGTTTTAGAGTTCTCTATACAAACTCACTAGGGTTGGAACTCCCAGAAGACCCACCACCGTTGAGATTAATGGTTAATGTAAACTTCTAGTTAATTTTATTCAGCATGTTATCTATCCATGAAAAGGAGACTTTAGTATATTAAGGAATCAAGATTTTATTTTCATTTTTTTAATGAAGAATGATGTATAATATTATCTTTTTAAATTTATTATGAGGAATATGGTTGGGATATGTAAGAGAACTTCAATGTTTTTCTCATTACCATATCCTAGATTGATTTTTAATCTGTAAGTATTCAAGGGATTTTTTTTCTTAGGTAGAGGATAAATTAACTATATCTAATAGATTATATCTTACAAAAAATTTTTGTAAGTAGATGAAATTCAACTGAAACCCTTGGAAATAAGAATGGGAATAAGACTCAGAAAAACTTTATGACCAATTTTACCCAGTGAAGTTTACAGTTAGACTATGAAATCTTGTAGATCCATATCTTGATCCTGATGAAGTTATTGAATATTCTAATGATGTTGTTTATTATTGTGAAAAAATATAGGAAGATGAAGTCACTAAAGAAGAATAAGTTATAGAATAATTTGAATAAAAAGAAGAGGAAGACGAAGGAATAAAGGCTATTGATCTTAATGAGAAAGATTATGAAGATGAGTATATATGGGATAAGTTTATTATATATGATGATAATGAGGATATCTTAGATATATCTCATATTATTGGGAGTACGCCTAGAAAATATCTAACAGATGAACCTTCTTAGGGGAAGTAGTCCCATATATCCTTTGGTTTGGGCATAACTTATCCCAACTTAGATGATGAAGATCATAGTGGCAGTCCACCTGGACATGGTGGACCCACCACTGTTTATATTCAAATAAATTTAGAGGGACCTTTGATGAATGAATTTGATTTTTAGGATATAATTGAATCTTATTAGTTTGTTTCTCATGAGGATGTTGTTGAGGTTTCTCTAAGTATTTAAATCCAATATATAAAAACCAGTCTGATGGAGAGTTTACCTAAAACAGATGATAGGAATTTAGATAGTGACACATCTCCTTATTCTCCTAGAAATTCTATTCTTTAATCCTTGTATTCCACTAAAGGTGAAATAATTGAATTCCAAAAATATATTTTATGGATTCTGCAAAATTTTTTGTCATAATTTTCAAGAGTCACTAATCAATGTGAGGCAAGAGGATCTTTCTGAAGCTATTACTAGGGTAATCGATTATTTCTATCCTAGATTTAATTTCAGAATTGAAATGATCCAGAATGAGATTAGAGATATGGGAGCTTAGGTGGGTGATTTAGAAGCTTCTATCTCAGATATAATGTTTTAGTTTAACTATATATTAATGAATGTAGTGTCTCAACCAACTCCTATGTCTTCTATTTCTCTTGTTGACGAAGAAAAAATCATGCAGTCCATTCGAGATTAGCTGCAAGCTTTGTATACATAATTTTAAAAAACTTGTGAAGCTATGTTTGAAGGGATTCAAAATCACGATTCCAAGACCCTCAATTTGGTTCGTAAGGATGATAAACATGCTTGTTAGGATAGATAATCAATCAAAAGAGAAATTGATTATTATCCTAGTAGGATATTTACAAAATTAGTTTTGAAAGGAATGTTTATAAATCTTGCTTTGGATTTAATAATTCATCCATTGACATAAAATTTTAAGTATCAAGTTGAGAATATTAATGTTATGAACCCTATTTTGGAAGCCTTTATAGGGAATGAAGATGATTTTCTTTAGGCCTTGGAGCATGGTTCTCGAGATTTTGGTGAATTTACCTAGTTGATAAAACCCATCCTATATACTTTTCAAATTGATATCTAAGATCCTTTATCCATTCCTATGTTTTACACTACCACATCCTATACTATCAATCCTTTTGGTCTCACTCCCACCCAAAACTTTTAGTATCTTAAACCAGTTTCTATATGTGTAGTTATTAGAGAACCTACCTCCACTTATACCCCTACCACTACCTCTTCTCCTGCTTCTACTTCCAAAGGAAAAGATACCATCCTTCATTAAGAGCCAATAGACCAACCTCATCCAGATTATTATTACTGTTTATTATTAAGAGATTTTTTTACTTTTATTATACACTTTTTTTATAATATCACTATCGAAATATTGATAATATTCTCTCATATCTTCTCTTTTTTCTTTGGTATTATTTATTTTTGATAATCTCAAAGGGGGGAAATTATGATAACTGATAAATCAAATTTCATTGAATCAAGAATGTGAACATGGAAAGAATTATATACCATGATTAAATGTGTAAGAACTTTTCATAATTTCAAAAATAATTTTAATTATAGTTATTTCAATCATTTTTAAATTTCTCTTTGATGGATTCAATTCATTTAAATTTAGAAATAATGATTTGTGATCATAAAAAAGGGGGATATTTTTTGAATAGACCAGCACCTCCTTATTTTAATGATACCAAATAATGTTCATATTTTTATCAATGATCTTTATTTTTTATATAAGAAACCAATTTAATGGAAAAAATTTAGAAAATTTCTAAGAATAAATCTTATTGTGACACCTTACTGTATGAAGGTCAGCTAATCCTCTCACCTTACCTTGCACTATGTTTCACCTTAATGTATTTACACAAACTACCTACCATAAGATAGATTAATGAAATATATCTAGGTATTCAACTTACAATATAAAGGAATAACCTTAACTCAAGAAGGAATCACCTTAACCCAAGAATGAATCACCTTAATGCAATAATTATTCACATTATCACAAGAAGGATTTTCCTAACCCCAAGAAGGATTTACCTTACCTCAAGAAAGATTTACCTTAATTTGACAAGGTACGTAAATTATCATAAATTGATATACTGATATTATGTTTCTAATGTAGTGATCGTACAAAGAACAAGATGACCATATAAATAAGTTTTCTGAACACATAAAAAATTAACCTACAATATCACATCACTACATTAAATTACCGTGAAAAGTTTCTGTAAGCACAACTGACTATTCTTCAAGTGAAGAAAGCCTACCGTGTCTAACTTAATAGTGGAGTAGTTCAAAATTTCCATTGACTATTTCATATTTGGATGTATTTAATGATATTTATTTGATCATGAATATGATAGTGATGATGCTCTACTAAGATATTCAATGAATCATAGAGAATAAAATAGTATTTTAAATGAGAACACATTCTACGACACTATTTTTTCTTATGATTACTGAATTTTTTTTGAGATCCTTTCAATGAATAACTCAATGACTCTGAACTACGAAAGTATCATGAATTTATATGATGTAAAAATTAAATCCATCTATCTATTTATCATTCCATTTTATGCTTTACTTTTGAGTAATGTGATATTGTACTATGTTTATTCAGACACACTATCTCTTGTTCTTAAATTGGAGAATACTAAATATTATTTTAAACTCTATTTTACTTGTATTCCCATTAATAACTATAAAATAGGTCCTATATGGCCTATATTGATTTTATTCCCACATATAACTATAGAAGAGGCTTTGAGCTTAGAAATTATGAGTTCTGTTTTTTTAAAACCCGATATGGGTTATGGATCTGATTATTGTTTTAATTATTATTTTGGTAGAAGGTTATTTACAAGTGAAGGGGATTAAGTATCAACTTGAATATAAACCCCTTATTTTATTCCACATTTTTTTCAGTTTTTCCTTTCTATATTTCAAGGATAAAAATGTATTTGTTATTTAAGTTTGAAACCAACATTTACATTGATAGTTAATCTTTATTTGTATTTATATAAAATATTTTATTAAGTAACTTAGTTTAAAAAGATAAATTATTCACAAGATATTTTAATTTTTCTATAATCATGCTTTTGAGAATTTTTTAAAGATAAAAGTTATATAGTTTTACTATTTTGATTAGTTGGGAATTTTTAATCAATTAGTTGGATTTATTTTTATAATGATTTAATAATTTTTTTTATTGGGAACTCAATTTATCCCCCTCTTTAGTTACTCAATCTGACCAAAAATTATCTCAGTGATCTTCTTGGATCCATAATGCCATTCCAATCTACTTGAGGTTCTTTTAGAAGGATCTTAGAAAGTTGGATCTAGTAGTATCTTTGAAGAGATATTGGTTTTTTGGGTATTGGGGTTGATTTATTGAGTTTAGAGCCGTTGGAGCCTTCGGGATGGATTGACACCATGGGATGCCATTTACATCTTGGTGGAATTGATTTATTAAGATTATTTTGAGGGAATATCAAGGATTCCCTTATGGGGTGGTTTCCAATCAAGTGACCAGCAGATTCCATAGTTGGAAGTTGAGAAATACTATATGGATTGGTGTTTCTTTCGATGCCCTTATGGGAGAGTTGGTACTTTTGGATGAGTTGTTTACTAGGAAGCATATATGATGTTTTCTTTCATGGTAATCTCCTCAAGGATTGGATTGTACTGAGGATCCTCTGTCGGGTCCTACTTCTGTGGTGGACATGCGAACCATTGTGAATTCCCAAGTTGGCATGATTTTCTTTTGGATTCCCCTTTGGGTGTGTTGTTAATGATGATTAGTTGGAGGCCACTGAGGTCTATTTGGGATGTTTCCACACCGAGCATGTCCCGTGATTTGGATGATCTAGAGGTACCCCTTATAGCATGTCATGATCTTTTTTGCAGTGTCTGGTCTATTTGAGAATATTTCTATAGAAGTGGACTAAGTGATTGGGAGTATTAGGAGAGTCCCTATTTAGACATCACTTTCTTTTGTGACCCCATGTACTATGGGATCCCTAAGTTTTTTTAGACCTAAGGTGGGTCTTACAGAGCCTACAGTGGCTGTTTTGTTTAATGCTAAGATCTAGGGTATAAATGGAGGTCTTATGCTTCATTTGATGAGAGCTAATCGACACTGATAATTTAGTTGTTTGGATGGCGTGTTCAAGGGTTGGACTGAACCATGTTATATTGGGATATAGCCATGTCTTTTTGGTAGTTTCAACATAGGAATTTTGTTTGAGGGGGAGACCTTTGGGATATATTAGATCAGTCATTTACCTTGAGTTTTGATTTGGTTATCTCTTTCATTGGATGGAAATGGTTAGATAGGTTTAAAGGGATAATAGGAAATCTGGATTTGTTCAATCCCCTCTATTTGAGTGTGTACCCTAGGTAGATTGGCTTTAGGATCCTGTGGTACTGAGGGAGTCATAGAGTAGGGGTTTTCAAGTGTGTATCTTATGCCACTCTCAACCCTTAGGTGTTGTGGACTCTCAAGTTTCTGTATGGAGCCCACTTATTATTAGGTCCATTTCTAGTGCCCGATTCATTTGGAAGGAACTTTTACATTGATAGGTTTTCTAGTATTGTCGACCTAGATGTTACTCTCACAAGTTTAGATCATACTATCAGAGTCCTAGAGCCTAATAAATATGATTTTTCATGTGGATTCTTATAGTTATGACATGGTTCCCAACATTCATTCCTTTTTTAGACATCTTGGTGCTCTTATGTGGATCTAGCAGACGTTACTGAATTCATGTGTATGGGTGAGTCACAATCTATAAATCCTATGGAATGGGTTATAGTGTGGTTAGATTTACCTCAGGTGTTAGGGTAGAACCCATGGCTGGTTGTTTTCTTTGTTTTTTTTTACCCACTATGTTTTTATTGTTCTATTATTTTTATGCCAATTATTATAAGTTTTTGACTAGGATGGGCAAATCACTTGTCAATTCACTTGTTATGATAATAGATTATAGGTTCAACATTGGAGGTGGCCTAATGATATTTATTTCTCAGACCATGTATGTGAAACTTAATGTGCATGAATACATGAAGTTTTCTTTCAGGATGGAGAATAAGTTTTACTATGGATGCGATGAAGGCCTAGTGTAGCTTGATCAAGTAGATCCACTCATGTATAGTCCCATGATCATTTTTCAGTAGCTCGATTATTGTGGAGACTTTCTATGTGGTTATTCTTGGAGTTGGAAGTGGAGCCCAATATATTTAATTTGCAGTTTATTTATTTTGTATACATGGTTATCCCAATGGGACGTTGGCTATTTTATGTTTTTCATGCTTTAAGTCTGTACAATTATATTCCATATTTCATTTATTATATCATGATTATATTTTAGTTATTTATTATAAATACTTGGTTGTTCATACCTATGTATGAGTTTGTTTATTTTATGATATTTTTTATCTTGGAATAGAGGTTATAGTCTCCCCACTACATCTTTTAGAACCACTTTTCTGGTCGGTAGCCACTGGCATTCAAGGTGGTGTACTTGAGGATTTGTGGTAAGCCAAATCAGTGACGTATCAAGTTACTCCAGGATAACTTATTACAAAATTGTATCAGTGAGGTTTGGTTTTATGATTCTGGGAGATGGAAGATATATGGTCTTGGAATGTGTTGGAAATTGTGATAAATATTGGTCTTGTGTGTCATAAACACCTTTTCTGATAAGAAATAAAAGTTTTTATGGAATGGTATCACTATTCTTGGTTTTTATTTTTACATTTTTGTGGTTTAACGTAGTGAGATTCACTCTAGTTTTTGGTTTATGTTTTTTGATGGTTTTTGGATCTAGTCCCATGGGTATCAGTCCATTTTTCATGCATAATTATAGGAACATATAATTAACACGACATATTCCTATCAGTGGTATTTTTTTGGTGATAGATGTTCAATTGTTTAAAGTGAAAAAAACTGCACATATGGGTTTTCTAATATAAGTACTTTGTGTAATTATAATAAAGTAAATCACATTTATATAATTTCTTATAATTACATGAATTTTGGATCTTGTGGTGAGATGTTAATCAGTGATTGAGATGAAATCCCTTCGTCAAGGGATGCATGGAGACCCTTATGGGTTGGTAGTGGGATCTGAGTGGTTTGTTGGGGGCATAATGAGGGAAAGGATGCTTGAGGTATGTTTGGTTTAGGATTTAATTTACTTGAGGTATTGATTCCCTTACATAGCTGGTTCTTGTTTCTTGGGAGGGAGTTGTTCTTACCATGTGTTGTCTACCGGGTTTTGTGGTGCAGCCCATGTGCCTACTATCACTGATGGCTTGGGTGGATATGTATGTTTTTCATTACAGTATTCTTTCACTAGGGTGTGGTTAGGAATAAGGATTCTAAATGTTTTAGAATTAGAGAATTATGATTGTTCCCAATGTCATTGATGGACTGAGAGGGTATATTTGGTTGGACACTGGACCTACTAATTTGGGTTACACTTTGGATAATGTAGTCAAAGAATCGTTGGATGCTTATTTATTTGGATCGACGCCCAAGTGGAGGGTGTTCTTGTGTTTGATCTTAGAATAAGTTAGATGCCTAATTTTTTAAGAGGAGGTTGAGGGTGCTCCAGTTTGTTGGAACTGATCTTTATGAGGAGCTTATTTGATGGTTTTAGGTATGTTAGCTTAGTTTCATTTAGACTTGGCCCATGTGAGCGTGAGTCCTATTACATTTTTGAGAATAGTTTAAGAGAAACCTTATGGTGGGAGTCCACTATATGGTTTTAGAGGGTGTGAGATTTATTTAATTGGTTTATTGAGTGGATGGGTTGTTGTTCTTGGTGAGTCATAAATGAGCCTTGGTTGTTTCATTTTTTGTATTGGCACTCAGGTGTGAGTGGTTTGGAAATATATATCCATTTTATTTGGTGATGGACATAGTTTGGTTCATGTGGTTTTCTATATTATTAGAAACAAAATGATAAGGATACTATTGGGTTGGGGATCATTAGATCATTTATGGTTGAATGTCTCTCATATTGGGAGTGAGTTGGGGATGCTGTAAGAATGGTTGTTGGATGGTCAAGATAACATCAGCTGCAGCTGTACTCGGGGGAGGGAATGGATGATAGTTGTCCATTGAGGATTCTCAGGGGTGATAAGCATTTGTGGTGGGGATTTTTTGATGCCTCATGTTATCACAGGTTGTGAAAATCTGTGAAAATTTGATTATTTTTGTTCCCAAAAGTGTTTAAGGGGAAAATTGGTAAATTCTACTATTAGATGATCTAAGATATTTTTTTACCACTCTATTGGTTCCATAATAAGGTTCTTACCCTAGGAAAGGATTTTTGTTGAAATATGAGCCATTCAAATTGTCTTGGAATATTTTATATTTAATTAATTAAATACTAATTTATTAGAAGGTTCTCATTTTGTGATATTTTTAAATAGAGTGTGGGATTGGGATTCTATCTCTACGGTTGCATCTAGAAGGGGTTTTTTCCTATGTGAGGCATAAAACTATCATGGGAACCGGGGCTATAACATATTTCCCCGAAATCCACTAATCAGTGCCCCAAGATGGTTGACCACAAGACCTCAAGTGCACCTCCTTATTTTCTAGTGGCCGACGACAAGCAGTGAGGGCCTAGGGTGTGTCCGTGTGGGGAATTTTCCCTCATGAGTCATAGTGTATCACAATGGTAATCAATATAGAAAAGAAACAGAAATAGTAATATTAAATCATCCAATATAAATAAATAAGAGAAATCTGAATGAATAATACATATAAAATAACGATGTTCATGTCATGTATCAATAAAAAAATTGGGTACATGAGATATAGAGGAAAAAACATATACCACATGCTATATAGAAATAAAAAAGGCCAAAATATACTACTACTATCATCATGAGCATAGATTCAGTCCTCTTCCACCATGGTCCATCCTAGTAACAAGAATCAAGCACCTAAATCTAGATGCCTCCCTTTATCTACAGCTATAGTCATGAAGCCTACTCAGGTAACATCGGAAGCCTAAGAAGGGTGTGAGATATTATTAGTAGGACACCTCCATTGGTGTCTATATCAATACAGTCTATTCATATAAAATTATTAATGTTTAGATATATAACAAATAAGAAGAACTAAATATATTAAACATGTTGGTTTGGGTTCCTCATGCATACCCGACCAACACTACCAACTATGGCCTAAGGCGGGTATGTCTAAAATAAGGTCAAACTATATAGATATAATATGGATGTGATTAATGATCCATCATATAATAATCATAAAGAGTGGAAAGTTCCCAACTATGTGATATGTCTTGGAGGATGAGTCCCTGGATTATGACTATACATGGTTATTTTTTAACTTAAAAGTCATCATTTAAATTTTATAAGAAGAACCCTTAACCCATCCAAGGAAATCTTAAATAGAATCCCTATTATTTATCCAGGGTAACTATGAATACCAAACACCATAAGATATTGCAAAATCCATCTAGAAATAGAATCCCAACTATCACCCTTAGTGTGTCATGAAAAAAACCATTCTACCCCATCCCTCATATCTCACATAGGGAACCAAGTATCACTCATGGCATGACATAACCATCAATCCACCAAACCATTCCATAGTTTCTCTCCTAGGAAACCATAATTTCTCCTAAATAGGTAAGGAAAATTCAGTTGATCCCATCCAAATCATACCAAGTATCACTCCGGATGTATTTACAATTAATTAATAATTTTTAATTAAAAAGAATGAGGATCCTGTTTGAGGTATCTGTATGTTAGTAACCTTATATCACACTTAGAAATTTATAAAGATAAGTTTAAATATCAAGAACATATAACCTTTATAAAGTATTTAATAATCATAAAGATTTACTCAAGTAGGCCAATTAATTTGATGCCAGCAATTGATGTTATGGCATAAAGCATGGTGCCTAACCACATGGCCTATTATTACTTATTAATTTATTTCACATTTCAAAAGAATTTATTCAAAGGAAATAACACACCTCAAAGGTGGTTTAACAATTAAGGAAAGGGAACTTAATCCTTTATGTAAGGGCACACCCATGGGGTGGCTCATGTCAAGGTGAACAACTGATGGTGTTGATTCACCATTAGCTAGGATCATATTAAATATGAAAAAAAATAATTTAATTTAAAAAACATAATTGAGGTGAAACTAGATGGGTCCAATGAACGACCTGATGAAACATAATATAAATTCAATGATACTTAGGGAAAATAACTTAACCACCAACTTTGTACCTATGACACTCTCCTTCTCCAGTATTATCCCTTGAATCAAGATAGAATGGGAGAAATTAGAAGAACTGTCAAATTCCATGAAAATAGGGAAAATGATCTTGCACTAAAATAACACAAGATATGGGAAGATAAATCAATAGCAGAATAAATGGGATTAAATAGATTACCACTATAGATCCAATCCACCAGATGGTGAAGAAAACATAGGTTAGATGAGGTAGTTACCAAAAAGACTAGCTTTGCTTGAGGGAGTAGATCTAATGCATGGGGAAGATATGTACACTAGAACAGAAATGAATAAATAGGGTTTACAACATTTTAGGGTAAAAATGGTAAATTCACATTTAAATAATGGGTTTCATGGTTTTTCTGTATGTTTGGCCAAACTGTGCACCAACTGTGTGACATCTATATCTTAGGGAACCCCCTTACATGGGATGTCTGCACAGTTTGGCTAACCATGAATAGCCCATGAAAAAATCCCCGACCAAGGTGTTTGTAGAACCAGAATGGGTTTACATCCTAGGTTTTATAATTTTAGACAAACCATGAGGCCTACTTTATTCACTGAGTGCCATGGAAGGTTGGGTTGCATATTAACCACTAATCGTGTGATAACCATGCGACTTAGTTTTCCTACTCAAATTCTGGAGCTCTGGGATCTGAAAAATCCCCAAAATATCCTAAACTAGTCCTTATAATTTATATCACATTATTATTATCATAAAACAATTCTTTTTTAATTGTATCATAAGTGTCTGTACCTCTCAAAAAATTCTAGATGTTATAACCTACCATTGTTAAATCAAATCGTCCCCAAGTTTCCCTTCCATGGGAGGTAATGCATTGTATAAGAAAAGTTCTAGCCACTAGGCATGAACATCATCCTCCCACTCTAAGGTCTCATCATATACATGAAATTTCTACCATAGAACCCATACTAATAGAACAGACATGCCTTAGAGAACCTTCATGATCTGATCAACTATACATATCAGATGCTCCTTAAAGGACTAATCTTCCTCTAGCTCTATTTCCTTAGAATCAAATGAATGAGATGGTTCCAAATGATAAAAGTGAAGTTGTGATACGAGGAATAAATTTTTCATGGTTCGATACCTCTGAGGTAAATCCAACCACTAGGATACTGACTCTATTATCCCCATGATCTCAGAAGGTTCGATACAATGAGGCGATAACTTACTCTATCTTCCAATAAATCTATGAAAAAATCTTGGTGAAACTCATAGAAAGACCCAATGTCTCACCCTTAACTCTAGAGGATGATAATGATGATCGATATTAGACTTATTCTTAGACTGATCTATAGCCATACAACTCTAAATTATCTATAAATTCTCTGAAGTCTCCTAAATGATATGAGGACCTAATAGTGATGCCTCACCCACCTCTAACCAGCATGGAGATGAATAAAATATCCTACCATAAAGGGCCTCATAGGGAGCCATCTAAATCATTACATGAATATTATTGTTGTAGGAAAAATCAATGAAAGTTATATGTTTTTCCCAAGAACCTACAAAATCAAGGACACATTCCCGGATCATGTACTTTAATACCCATATCAAACGCTCTGTATTACCACCAGTCTAAGGGTGATATTCAATAATCAAGATCACTTGTGAACCCATTGCATTATGTAACCCTTTCTAGGATCGTGATGTAAACTAGGCATCATGTTCTGATATGATAGAATAGGGAACACCATGAAGGAACACTATCTCCCAAATATGAAGCCTTCCAAGATCATATACTGAGAAGTTTTATTAAATTGGTAGAATGTATATGGCCTTGGTCAACCTATCGATGATCACCCATACCACATTATTGAATTGAGAGGATCTGAACAAGACCATCACAAAATCCATAGTTACATCATTCCATTTCCACTCAAGAATGGATAGATGTAGTATAATCCCATCAAGTCACTATTGCTTTGCCATCACCCATTATCGGGTGGAGAAATGAGTGATAAAACATGATATCTGCCTCTTCATACCTGGACACCAATAATGATGATGCACGTATCAGTATATCTTGGTAATACCATGGTGAACTTCCCAAAAAGAGGCATGATATTACTCTATCAACTCCTCCCATATGTCTGAAGGCACCCATACATGCCCATGGAAAAGCAAGATCTAATTCAAATCAACAACCAAACCAAGAGGTGGGTTCCCACTTGGGACACTATCCCTCAGGTTGATGCCTTTAGGATCTGATAGTTTTCTCATCCTCACCCATTCCAGTATAGAGGATGTCACTAAAAAAGTAGACATGACAAGTAAACCTTAACACTCTTGAACTTCTAGGCGCATCTCAAAAATAGATCCATAAACTGCCACTCACTACTATCCTTCTAAATAGCCCATGTCCGAATATTCTTGCTGAGGGTTTTAGCCATAGAATTCCCCTTTTTGAGTGTTTAATAAAGATCAAAGTAAAAGTTTTGTAGGCACTCTACCCACCTAAACTACCTGGTATTCAAGTCTCATTGTGTACGGATATATTTGAGACTTTTGTGATCTGTGTGAACCAAAAACTGCTCAACCAATCGATAATTCATCCAATAGGGAAAGGCATGAACCATGGATGTTTGATTGAGGTTGTTAATAGGGTAATTATTCTAATGAGGTCTCATTTGGTGGGACTCATATGCAACGAACAAATCACCATGCATAAAAAAAATTCTCCAATCCCAATTCCTAATGCATCATAGTAATCTTTATAACTTTTTTCTAGCTCTGGAAGAATCAGGATCAGTGCTAAATTAATCACCCCTTTCAATTTTTAAGAGGCTGACTCACAGTATTTGGACCATAAGAACTTCACACCCTTTTTTTTCAAGCTTGTAAGAGGCACTACTAGGTATGATAAATCTAGGATGAATCACCTATAGAAGCCAGTTATCCCTAATAAATCGCATTCGTTAAATACATTCTTGGGATAATATGAGAAAATAACCTTAATCACCTTCTCTAGGTTAAAAGACAGTCTAGAATATAAAATAATATGACTCAATAAGTTAACCTTATCAATACAAAAGTGTAATTTTATAATATTATCATATAGCTAGTGCTATATCAATATATTTATCCTGATCTCAAGATGGTTGGCATGGTCTTATCATGAACAAGAATACAAAAATATGTATTCTACAAATGCTACCACAAATGAATCAAAATATGGGTGGAAGACTTGATTCATCAAACCCTTAAAGATTGTTGGAACATTTTTAAGGCCAAATGGCATAAAATGATACTCGTACAAACCGTACCTACTTCAGAACACTGTACGTGGTATGTCTTGTGGTCTCACATGCACCTGGTGGTAGCCCTACCTCAGGTCGATCTTATGGAAAATTGTCGCTCCACAGAGCTAGTTTAATAGGCCATCTATAGGAAGTAGTGGATTAATATTATTTACTATAAGCTGGTTCAAATTTCTTTAATCCATGCACAACCTAAGTGTGTTGTCCACCATCTTGTTGAAAATGATCGGTGAACCCCATAAAAAAGTATTGGGTCATATAAAATCCTTCACTTATAAGTCTTCCAACTGTTTCTTGAATTCTTTGAACTCTATAGGTGACATCCTATAGGGATAATGGAAATTGGTGATTCACCTAGAACTAGCTTGATAGTAAACTCTACATCTCTCATATAAGGTAATGTAGAGAAATATTCAAGGAAAACTTCCCTAAAACAGTACACTATAGGTGGAACTCTATAAGTCGCATTCAATGATCACTCAAAAAGAAACTAGACATATAGTTTATGACTCCTCCAAGATCATGATGTTTGGTTCTATCTTAGTTCACATAGACATCCCATTTATTCCTTATGGATATAAGAACAACCCTTAAGTGATGTAAATGAAACACTTCATCAATTGCAATAAACATGGTCATGATAAGACACTATCCAGTCCATTCCTAGAATGATATTGAAGTTGATCATCTTGAGGACATAAAAATTACACAAGAATCAATAACCACCTACCTTAAGGGGGAACTCCATGAATTTGTGTAGATTCTATGACCAAACCCCTAACGGTGTGTCGAGAGTCATCACAACATCGAAGTATTATATCTCTAGGCCTAGACTTCCCATAATTTACATAGATCTAAAAGAGTGTGATACACTGGTATAAAATAAGGAAGAAACTAAAGTAGAGGATATTAGAAAAGTATCTCATACTATGGAAATTCCTTGAATCTTATCCTCATGTGTAGGATTCACTGCATATATATGGACCAAACCAAGACCTTGAGATGCAACCCAACTACCCTGAGAAGGTCTGCTCTGCTGGAGATGAACCTATGAAGTCTGACTACCTTGTCCATGACCACCTCCTCGACCTGATTGGTCAGTAGTAGACTAGATCCTAGCCTTTTGTGGATCTACAAACCCTTTACATGAATTCAGTGTGTGTACAAATCCCTTCTTGCTTGGTACTGGAGGGAAAGTTCTATAGAAATGTTGCAGGTTACCCATCCTACCACAATATCAACCCTCAATCAGGTTCCTTATACACTATGAATTCTTACAACTTTCCCTCCCACACTGATGAAAAACCACATAGATTTTGGTATATGTTATATGGTTGTCACTGCCCCCATGTGCTCCCTCAAAATTGCACTTCCCGCTACTTTATGAGTTGTCCCTCTATCTCAGAACTAAATCTCTCTAGCTCACATTGTTGGACTCACTCAGGTTATGCTTTGTGATAAGGGACTAGTTCGCTATATTAGAAATGGTAGTCAACCAAAATACATTCACTTATGATTGGATGGCATACGAAATCCCATATTAAAAACATTTGACATTCATCATCTCATCATCGGCCAATGTCATTGAAAAATGTTTAAGATCAGTGAAATGATCTGAGTAATCCATCACCAGAATAGAACCATGTTGAAGATGAATAAACTCTCTAGTGTGGTCTTCTTGCAATATATGGGGAAATAAATAAACATTAAATGATTTATGGAAACCCACCTAGACCATATTATGATAACGTCCATCCTCGATAATGACATCCCACCAGCGTTTAGTAGAATCATGAATCATATAGATAGTGAGTATGACCCTCCAATCCGGAGGCATCTCGAAATGCTCAAATATTGATATACTGGCCTCTATCTAGGTTTCTATAACCTGAGGACTTCCATCCCCCTAAAAGGTGAGAGGATGTTGATGTAGGAATCCACATATTAATTATTACATAGTAGGGGCATGTCATGGAGCTCCCTATATAAAATACATAAAGCTGAAAAATCTATCTTTTAACTGAGCATCGATGTCCGGTGGAAGATCAATAAGAGGTTCCTCAAGTGGCATTATAAGAGGTAATACCAATGGATAGGGTCCCACTACCTCTGAAGCATGGTCCTCACCACTGTCCTAGTACACGACTTGAGGAAGTCATGGAAACATAAATCTACAATTTTTAAGAACATGCCTCAGATAATATTTTACAACAAAATATAGGAATTGTGATAAAAGTAAAGGACATGTACAAAGCTTTCCTATAAATGGATCAAAACTCTCTGGCTACTTCTAAATCTAGGTGTAGGTGATCAAAAAGATCATAGAGGTCATGAGAGACACTTTATAATTCCCACTACTATGGATAAGCCTGGGTTAAGGTCTCATATAAAAAGTAGAGGTTCTGATGTATGGAGTTTCAATTACAAGGTATAGAGTAAAACAACCTTTACATTAAAATTGGAATCCAAATTTATTGGTGATCATTTCATTTTTAAAAAATTAATTTATTAAAGTCCATACATATTTATAATCATATAGATATAATTGTCTAGTTGGATTAATTACCCTTCCCAATTTATAAAGTCACATATTCTTTATAAATTGCAAGTGACATGTCAAGTAACTGAGACATAACCTTTACATATGATATTAGGATATAATAGGTCATATATTTTGATTTGATTTAATGAACTGCCATTCCAAATTTAAAAAATTATGTTCTTTATAAATGACAATTGGCATTCATGTAATCAAAATAATCTAATTTTTCATCATATAGAAGTAATGGTTCATGGATAAAACATGTAATTCTTTGGTTAATTAAGGTGTTATCACCATCAATGTGGGAAAAAACTATTTATATTGTTGTAGGAACTTTAATTATTCCAATTATGTTATCTCTATGAGAAATATTTACACACTCTACATATAATAATCTGGGGACTAACCATATGCAGTAGGAAATGCACATAGAAAGTAAACATGGCATAAGAAAATGCATGGAATATAAGTCCTAAAGTACCTAAAATGATGCATGAGATGATGTATTCCTTCCATACTAGGCCAAGGGGAAATGAAATCCATAAAATTAATATATATCAATAATAATAATGTCATTAAACACGTGTGTCAACCAACAGTGAAATTAGTACAATAGTAATAGGCATAAACCAAAACTATAATAACACATCCCAAGTAATTTAGGTTTCCCCTATACGAGGATTAACTAATCCTAGGAATAGGCTCATTACCGAATATCATTATGTCATAGTCTCCTATTTAATACCCAAAATACAAGAAATAATGGAAAAAAGGTTATGACACCACTTTGTGGCATCCTGCCCCGTAATCCACTAAGTGGTTCCTCTAGATGGTTTGATACAAGACCTCATGCACATCTTCTCTTATTCCAGAGGATCCCGAATAATAGAGAGGTCCTAGGATGTGTCTGTGGGGAGGCAATTCCCTCATTATTCAGAGAGTATCACAATGATAATAAATATAGATAAGTAATGTAAGTAAGAATAATAAATTATCCGATATAAATAAATTGGTGGAAGCTGAATAAATAATAGATACAAAATGATGAAGATCATGTCATGTAGCTATACAAAAATAGGGTACATGGGATATATGAGAAACATAAATATACCATATGCTATAAAAAATAAAAAGAGGCCAAGATATGTTACTACTAGCATCTTGATCATAGGATCGGTCCTTTTCCCCCGTGCTCAATCCTAGTACCAAGAATCAAACATCAGAAGATGGAATCTTCCCTTTATCTACACCTCCAATCACAAATTCTTATCGGGTACCAAGGGCATCCCAATTAGAGTGTAAGATATACTCAGTAGGCCACCAACAATGGTGTCTACATCAATCTAGTCTGTGCATATAAAATGGGCAATTTATAGATACATAATAAATAATAATAGGTAAAAAAATAAAGCATGTTGGTTTGGGTTACTCATGTTTACCCAAACAACACTACCTACTCCGGCCTAAGCTAGGTATATCTAAAACAAGGTCAATCTATAAATATATAATATGGATGTGATAAATGGTCCATTATATGATAATCATCAAGCGTTTATTATGCCCAATAATGCGGTTTTTATTTCAAACTCTTCCCTAGATAACAAATGATGGTGTTTATTCCCCACTATATAGGACTAGATTAAGCATGAAAAACGATTTAATTTAATTTAAACAACTTAATGTAGGAGACACCAGAGGATTCAGGTGCATGGGACAATGAAATAAAATATATATAAAATGAGACTTATGTAAAAGATCTAGACCACCTACGTTAGCCCCATAACACTATCCTCGTCCAATGCCAACCCTTGAATTGAGCTAGAATGGGATAAACTAGAATAATCCTCAAATTCTATGAAAATAAGTATAATGATATCACACTAAAATAGTATAGGAGATGGGAAGATAAATGAATAATGGAATAAAGGGGATTAGAGAGCATACCATTGTGGATCCAATACGCCTGAAGGAAAAGTTAACAGAGATTGGATGAGAGAGTTACCAAAAATCCTAGCTTTTCTTGAGGGAGGAGAGTTCATACATAGAGAGGATATTTATGCTGGAGAAAAAAGGAAGGATTTTTAAAAAAATTTAGGGGAAAGATGTAAAATTAAAATTCAAATTAGGGGTCTCATGGTTTGGCTTCATGGTTGTCCAAACTATGCACTAACTGTGTAATATCTACCGCCCATGGAACCCCTGACATGGACTATCTACATGGTTTGGATAACCATGCACAGACCATAAAAAAAGATTCTCTCAAGGTGTTTGGAAAACCTTATTGAGAATGCGGTTGGGGTCACATGATTTCCAAAAAAAACTTGCTGCCTCTTCTCTGCACTGAGTGCCACACATGGTTGAGTCGCACAATTATCACTAGTTGTGCGCTAACTATGAAACCCAGTTTGCCTCATCAAATTCTAGATCTCCAAGATTTGAACAAGCCCTAGACTATCCAGAACCACTCCTTATCCATAAAAGAACATTATTATCATAAAAATATAGGGTTTTAATAGTATAATAAGATATTATATATCTATAAAAATACGTATCGTTACAATGGCTAGGCCTGTTCTCCTTTTATTTTACATTTATTTTCTTTTGTATTCCATTTTTTATTTTATATTCTCCTTTGGATTGTCATGTATGACCCTATGAGATTCTCCCATTTTGGGTCTTTCGAAAATAGAGGTGGAGGGAGATAAAAGGGATATGGATGAAGAGTTACTACATGGAGAGCTGTTGTGGAGGAAGATTAGGGATTCGTGGTCATGTGGCATGGATATGGTGCAAGGATTCAACAGTTTCCAGCTAATGGTTGGCCAATTTTACGGTTTTCACCATAAAACCCTATATATTAGTTGTTTTAAAGTTTTTGAAGTCTTTTTTTGGATTTTGGGGAACCCCTAAGGGTTTATCTTAGCTTAATCGGGGAGAAACGTTGGTTTTATGATGTATTGGGGGTTTTCATTTGGGAAATCCCATTTACACAGTGTGTATATTAGAGAACACAGCCTTTGGGTTATTATTATTTGAGTATTATGAGTTTTTGGGAATACATACTGTGTATTGGATGCACACACTATGTAGTGGTGAATTGGGGTGTGCCATGGAACATGGCCATGAAGGGAACATAGTCTGATACTCTATGAGGTACATAGCTAGAAGCCATGTACTATGATTATAAAGACATTATGTGGTGGTATATGGCTAGTTATAAGGCTAGGAACCTCATGCGGGGTACATTCCATGTATGGTGCAGTACACATCATGTAATCTGATAGTGTACACACTAAGTGGGGGATGAGGTTCACGGGAAGGGACCATGTGTAGGGTAAATTCCATGTATGAGCTTGACACATTGTTTACTTTGAAGAAGTACATGCTAAGTTTCCAATGTCACATGGCTAGGGAATAAATTTTGGTTTACACATCGTGTACCCAAAGTATACACTATGTAATTTTTCCTTCCTTGGCCAATTTTTCCTTTTTTCACCCTATAGTTAGAATTTCACTTTTGAGTAGTCTATTATGATCATTTTTACACACAGATAGTGATTATCATATCCTTTCAGTTTTCAAATTTCATCTAGATGGTTTTTAGGATCAGGGAATCATTTCTAGGATGAATTATTTGAATTTTGGATTTAGAATCCTCCAACAGGTTGGGTAGTGAGCTATGAGGATTGGGGGAGGGTTGTGATCTCGGTGATTGGACTAGTTTGAGTGTGGAATAATGATTTTTTTGAATTTATTTTGGATGTATATCATAATGTGGAATTGATTAGAACCTATGAGGAGTCCTTGGTTTGTCCATAGGTATCAGGACCAATTGCTCAAGGTTTGAGCTATTGGAGGCTTTGGGCTGGGTTGATGTCATGGGATAATAGTTTTGGCCAGGGGCCATTGAGTTGTTGAGATGAGTCCAAGGTCATCTTAAGGATTCCATTGTGGTCTAGTTTCTGATCATATGATTAGTGGATTCCATAGTCAATAATTGAGAAATCCAACATTGCTTGGTGTTTCTTTGGATTACCTTATGGGTGATGTGGTACATGTGGATGAGTTATTTTTTGGGAAGGCCAAAAAAGTTTTTATTTTGTGGGAATTTCCATATGGTTTGGATTATGTAAAGTAGTCATTATAGGGTCCTTCTTTTGAGGTGTTCATGAGGGATTTTGTCAATTCCTGGGTTGGAATTCCTTTTTTTGAATTCCCCTTTGGGTGCATTATTGATGAAGGATCAGTTGGAGGCTATTGAGGGACATTTGGGATGTTTCCTAACTAGGTGTTTCCCATGACATGGATGAGCTAGAGAAACCACTCATAGGGTGTCATTATCTTTCTCTGTCTATTGGTCCATTTTGGGTTCTTTTGATTGGCATGGCTCGAGAGCTTGGGTGTAGTAGGGGAGTCCCTAGTTGGATATCACTTTTGTGATGCGACTCCAGGGAACATGGGAGCTTGAAGTTTGTTTTTCCCCATAGGTAGGACGTGGAGAACCTATGTTGGTTGTTTTATTTGATGTTGAGATCCAGGGACCAAGAGAGGCCTCGTTCTTTGTTTTTTGAGAGTTTATTGGCACCACAAGTTCAGCTGTTTGGATGGTAGGTTTGAGAGTTTGAATGACCAATGTTATGTTTGCCTTTTCCAATATCATTTGAGGTAGTTTCTACTCAGTGCATTGGTTTGAGGAGGATACCCTTAGGATATCTTATATTGGTCATAGTTCTTGAGTTTTTATCTAGTTCTATCCTCCATTGGATGGATATGTTTAGATCATCTTAAGGAGCTAATGGGGGATCTGGATGAGTTTAACTCCACTATAATTGAGTGTGTGCCATGGCTTGAGTGTATTTGGGATTATGAGGTGTTAAGGCCCTTAAATACTGGGTTTTATATTCTATGTATTCTATGGAACTCCCAACCCCATTGATTCTATGTACTCCCATGTTTATGTATGGAGACCACCTATTGTTGGGTCCATATCTAGTGCCTAATTTGTTCTTCCAGACCTTCTAGACTAATAGGTTCTCTAGTTGTGTTGATCTATATGTTCCTATTTCTAGTTCAGATCATGCTATTGGAGTCATATAGGTCATTATATGTTCTTTTTCATTTAGACTCCTATAGTTACACCATGGGGTCCAACATCCACACCTTTTTGTTTAGATGTCTTAGAGATCCTATGTAGATTTGGAGGACGCACCTGATGTCATGTGGTTGGGTGGGCCATATGCTATAGATCCTCTATAATGGGCCAGAGTGGGGGTATATTTACTACAGGTGTCTAGATAGAACCCATGGTTGGACATTCTACTTGTTTTTTACACCTTTTGTTTTTATATAGTTTTTCTTTTTATTCCATCTGTCATTAGTTTTCAACCAGGCTAGGTATATCACATGTGATTACACTTGTTATAAAAACAGATTATAGTTTCACCATTAGGGGTGTCTTAATAAGATTTAATTCTCTCTCCCTATATATAAACCATGGTGTTCTTGAATAAATGTGGTTTTATTTTAGGTTGGATCATAGTTTTCACTATGTATGGGGTTGAGGCCTATTGTGAATTGATCTAGTAAAGTTGTCCGTGTGGAGTCTTAGGATTGAGCCAGTGTAGCATGAGCATCTTGGAGATCCGGTATGTCGTTTAGATCAGAGTTGGTAGTGGATCATGATATATTTTATATTTATTTTGTTTAGTTTGTTTTTAATATTTGGAAGAATGGGTGGGTATGACATTTTCCATCGCAACCAGGCATGTGTATCTCTGCACATGATAGCTAGCCAAATAGCCATGCGAAGTTGGAGAGCTGATCACGATGCAGATACTGGAGATGGGTGGTTTCATGTAGTCAAATTATAGGATGAATTCCTCTAAATATTTTAGATCCTATAATTTCATGAAGCCTACATTCCATGTAAGGGTTCCCCTTTAACCAATAAAAAGGGGAATAACAAAAATGAATAAAAATTGAAGGGATTTGGTCTATTTAGGAACACTTTGTGTCTATATGAATGTATACCATTTTTAATTTATTATAGAATTATTTTTATTTAGTTATTTATTTTTCATACTCTAATGTTGATGTATATGTATGATTTTGGATATTTTACACCGTCATTGTACTCTAACCAGAAGGTATAATTTCCACTTCATCTTTTAGATCCTCACTGCTAGTTGGAAAAATTTGTTGTTTGTGGAAGTGTTCTTGAGGCCTTATGTTGATCCAAATATTATGACGTGTTAGGTTGAACCCGAATAATTCATTACATGGTTCCATTTGGATGCATGATTGAAAGATATTATTTTACGATAACTCAGCCAAAGGAAGATGTTAATCCTACCCTCCGTTGAAGTCTATCAAGAATTCTCTCAACATGTCCTTAAATATTCGGATAGTCCACCTAGGTTGAACATATTTTTAGTGGTGATAAGAGGTGATGAATCTCAAATTGTAGTTTAGATCTATTAGAGACTTTTCTAAAACTTAGTGTTAAACCTTGGACCTTGGTTGGATACAATCAATAATGGTATTCCATGAAACCTCACCACTTCTCTAACTTATATTCTTTAAATTTTACTAAGTCAAAATTATTCTTGACTAAAAATTAAATGTGTAGTATTTTAAAGATAATCCTCCAAAAACCATATAAAAATTATTTCTTATGGATTTATTCAGAAGAACAGTGACAAATTACACAGTTATTTTTTCTCATTTCCTTGTTGGTTTGGGTAATTGTTGCATTGTCCACTTGTATATTTTCCTTTAAATCTATAATTGCTAATATACCAGGAAATAAGATATATATTCTATGATATCCTTATTCAAATTGTCCCACCAATAATTCCATCAGAGATCTCAATTTATCTTCATGCTCCCTGGGTGGAAATAGAAGGTTGAGCAATGTTTATTATTCAATAACTTCTTATTTATCTCAATATTTAATGGTACACATAGTTGTTCTCACAACTTAAAACTCCTTCTTTATCAATTTTAAAATATTGGGATTTCACTTTTCTTATATCTTCCACCTTCTTATGAATTTCCATATCATCCCTTTGATAATACTTTATCCCCTCTAGAAGGGATTATTGAGAAAAAAATTATAAAGAAATGATGATGTTATTTCCTTTATGTTTTCCATGTCTATCCTTTTCATGTCAAAGATGACCATATCCCTTTCAATCCTAATCATGGATAATGTTGTAGGATCATTTCTAATTAGAGAATCTTCCACTTTAGTTTCCATCTTAGGATGGTAATGGATTAAATACTCATAGTAATTGATCATGTTTAACCATCATCATTGGGGAATATTAATCTCCATATATGTGAATATATATTTTTAAGGCTCTTATGATTTATATATAATTTACACTTATCCCCATAAATATAATTCCTCCAAATTTTCAATAAAAATATTATTGCATCCAACTCCATATCATGCATTGGATAATTATACTCATAAACTTTCAATTTTCTTTAGGCACAATTTCTCAATTTATCATTTTTCATTTGTAAATAAACAATTAATTTCTTTTAAGATTCACTATAAAATATGAAAAGATCCCCACTTGATGCTAGAATAAGGAATTGTGTAGTGATATGTCATATTTTTTAACTACTTGAAGCCTTATTTTCATTCATCAGTATAGAAAAAATTTAATCCCATTCAAGTCAACTTATTTAGTAGGCTTGACAGTCAGGGGAAGTTTCTCACAAAATGTTGGTAATTCTCATCTAGTCCAAGGAAGATATAAATATCAATTATAGACGATGGTCTAGGACACTCCTAAATCCATATTTTAATATTTTCAAATGAAACTTTTAAAGGATTAAGTGTGAACCCTAAAACGATTCCAAGAAAATAAAAACCATCAAGAAAATAAAACAACACAACCCACCCACTTCAGAAATCAAAGAGAGAGAAAACTGAGCAACATAAATTTTTTTTTAAAATTCCAATTTAAAAAGACAAAAAAACATCATAACCAAACTCGGTCCACAATCCAACCCGCAACATATGCCCACCGAAGCCTATACCACCGCTGTTATCCACCATCCCCATCGTGAGTCACACCAGATGACGATGCTTACCTAACCTCCAATGTCATCACTTTTCATCATGACACTAGTGCGCCAGAGCCGCCATCCGTCGGAGCAGATCTTTTCCACTCCACAACCTCCATGAAGAAACTAAAACAAGAAACCAGTAGAAAATATCAACAATATACCTTAATCAACCTCAAAGACATCATTACTCCGTCATTGCCTCATGAGACAACCCCATAGAACATTCCCCTGGAAAGCTATTGGCCACTCGAACACCACTTCCCAAAGTACCAAAGAACCACAATGCTAGACCGACCTAGAGAGGGGAGGTGGGACTTGAGGCTAGGGAAGAGTTGGGTATCTTAAGCTTCCACAGAGATTCGATTCCATTGTCTCGAAGAAGACTAGAAAAAATGTAGCCATTTCAAAGCATATCACAACATTAGTCATCCACAAAGAAACATAAATTACCAAAAAAACACCCAAATATAAGCTAAAACCCTCCATCAGAAAGAAAACCCAAATAAGAAGAAAAGAAATGACCAAGATGAGGAGGAAAGGAAAGTAACACCGATAAATAAAAAATACTGAGAATGATATTGGTCTCCCTACAACACCATCCCAAGATAACCGAGGACACACATCGAGCCCAAAAAATATGGATTTGAACCTGATGGGTTGGCCTTTTAGGGAATAGGAGAAGGAGAGAACTGAAAACCACCACCACCACTATTATAAATATAGCTTTTATCAGCACTAAAAATGGACTTTAACAACGCTATAAAAAGCGCTATTAATGTCAGAGAAGATAAAGGGGGGGTTCCCCTTTATCAGCTCGAAAAAGCACTGATAAATACCCCTTTTATCAGCGCTTTTTTTAGCGCTGATAAAAATATAAAAAAAATAAAAAAAATAATGCCAATATCTGGGGGGATTTTTACAGTGCTTGAGCCCCCTAATTATCAGTGCTTTCCATCACCTCCCGCTCCTGCCCACACCGCCCACACCCTTTATCAGCACTATCCCTATAAATCACCCTTGCGCGCGCGCCCCTGCTTCCACCCAGATTTGATCTCGAGACCTCCCCCCTGCACCTAAAGCCTTTGCCACTCCCCTATATTGATTTGTTCTCTTATTCATGATATATCTATTTAATTATATATATATATAGTTATATTTATTCGTATAGTAATATATATTTATATTAATATTTATATTTATATTAATATATATATATATAGTTATATTAATATATATATTTATAGTTATATTAATATATATATATATAGTTATATTAATATATATATAGTTATATTAATATATATAGTTATATTAATATATAGTAGTTATATAAATATTCATATATTGGTATTTTAAATAAAATGGATATTAGTTATTATTTAGATAAAGATAATATATTTTATATGTAAATATGTTTAATTATTTATTTAATAAATTTAATTTTTAGGTGTGAATATAAAAAAAAATATGTACATATAGTTATATATTTGATTATAAATAGAAGTTTATTATAAAAAACGATAACATTTCAAAGAAATAATATCAATATGAATGTAATACCTTGGAATAAATCCAGTCCCCAGCAAAAAAGCCAATAATACCCCATTAAATGAGGCTGAAAATCCACAAAATGTTAAAAAATCTGGGTACCCCGACTAAAAACTCAGTTTTGGAGGCCTTCTGGGCCTCTTTTAGCCTCAATAAACCCTTTAATGGTGTCCCCCTAGTGATAGCGACATAGAGCTCGTCACAGGCTTCGATTTGATATGTGGTAGAGCTCAAACGGACACCCGGATCAGAAGTTATGGCCGTTTGAAGTTTGAGTTGCGTTTTCAGCATATTTTGGATCTTTTTTAATTTTTTTTTACTTTTTTAGTCATCAAATTGTTATTAAATTACTATTACTCTGTAATAATTAGCAAATTATTAATAAAAAATATTTTTTTAATTTTTTATAAGCCATTTTCACTAAATATCTTATATATTAAGTATAATAAGTGTAAATGTATATTTATACTTATCTAAAATATATTTAAAAATTATATATTATATTTATATCAATATAACTATATTGATATATTTATATATTAATATAATATTTTTAATTAATTTTTTTTGAATTCGAATCCTTTATCAGCACTAAAAAAAGCGCTGATAAAGTGGGGGGGGGGCTTTATCAATGCTAAGAAAAATAACTGATAAAGGTACCCCCTTTATCAGTGCTTTTTCGTTAGCACTGATAAAGGGGTGGCGTTGGCCTTGCCAAGTTTTATGGTAGTGCACCACTAACCCAAGCCGACCGAAGCACCATCACACAGACCCATATAGAGGTCCAATGCACAAGGGTTAGTTGGAATGTGGGTGGTGAGAGGCGAACAACATCCGCACAAGTCGAAACATCAGTAGAGGAGGGGTAAGAGAAGAAGATACAGAGAATGAAATAGGTGAGGTGAGGAGTTCCATCACACCAAGAGGAGAAATCCTAGAGGGAAGGGATAGTAGAGAAGCGACGAGAGCGCCGAGATATAGGAGATTGAAAATCCTTTTTATCTAGGCCACTCCTCAATTGTATTTATCTTATAAGGGTCAACTTATATCTCTTTATAGGTGATAACATTCCACAAGAATGATACTTGCTCCATCAATAACTCACATTTACTATAATTTTGTTATAGCTTCTCCATTTTCAATGTCTCTATAATTATATTTTAATGATCCTCATAATCCTCTTTTCTTGTGGAGTATATCAAAATATTATAAATAAAGACTACAATTTTTTTCAAGGTAATCTCTAAAGAATCTATTAATTAAGTTTATAATGATTTTTGGAGAATTAATGAGTTTTAAGGGCATTATTTGGAACTTATAGTGTCCATACCATGTTCCAAAGGTGGTTTTGTAAATATATTCCTTCTTCACATTAATTAGTGATATCATGATTAAAGGACCACCTTAGAAAATTAGCTGCCCCATATATTTTATTGAAGAATTCATCAATATGTGGTAGGGGATACTTTTTCTTTATCATATTTGTTTTGATTTCATGACAATCAATTCATAGGAAAATTGACCTATATTTCTTCTTGATAAAGAGGGATGGCACACCCCATGGTGAAGCACTTGATAATATAAAACCCTTTCCTGGATTCTATTATAACTACTTCTTTAGTTCTTCTTATTCAATAGAGGCCATTATATAGGCAATATTAGATATGTTCAGGGATACAAGTATAAGTTCAATCTATAAATCAACCTCTTGGTTAGGATGAATAGTATGAAACCCTTCAAGAAATAATTTAGTGTAGTTCCTCATAATAGGCATGTATTTGAGCATGATTCTCTACTTTGTCTCAGTCATTTGAGCTAGATATTCTTTCTCATAAGGTAATAATATCAATTCTTTAGAATAATATTCCAAAGGAGATTCATCCTCATACTTAAACTTGTACAAAACTATAGGATGAATTAGGTTGTGAAGAGTGATCTCATTCTCCTGAAAGTAGATATTGTTTATATATAAGGACAAACAATTCATGAATAATATATAATATATCTCAACTAAAGGAAGTATGAAAATATTTTATGGGAGGTTCAGTCAATAAACATTGATTAAGGTGGGGTTATATACTTGATATGTAACAATTTCTATATTTTATGTTCTCATATATTTCTCAACCCCCATTTTTGAGGTGGTGTTTAAATAGTTCTACTAAAATTACATGATATAAACAAATGTGTAGAAATATAATCAAAAGTATGTTCACTAGTTTTGAATGAATAAATAGTGTACTTATTATAATATCATTTTTAGGATCCACTTTAGTAGTAGGGATATCATATGCCCTTACTTTCTCTATAGGCCTTGGAGGTTGTTGGTATTGATTTTATTCAAAAACTATTTTCATAGATCATTTTTGGAATAATTTTCATGTTCCTTATAGTTGAAACGATGTACTACATGTTGAGTATTTGTTATAACCTTTTTTCATCCATTGCATTAGTGATCTTCTTAACCACCATTAAATAAAAATTATCTTTATTCCCTTATTTTCAACACTTTAAGCATCTTCTTGTTCAATTAATACATTTTATAAGATGATTATTCCTACATTTTTGACTTATGGGAAGTTTATTTTTCTTTCTTATATGGGATTTATCCATTCATCCTCCTAAATAAATAATAATTTTATGCTTTTTATCTCAACCCCCACGAGACCACTAAGAGTAAAACATATCCATATCAACCATAATGGCTCGATAAAAAATCTCTTATTAGATATTAAAGTATCTAATCTCTAAATATCATCAAGAATTGAGTTTAATATACAGAATAAGTGTCCCACATTAATTTTGGCCTAGTTGAAAATGTTGTAGGAATCGCTTTCAATACTTTTGAGGGTTTACTCATACACCCTGATAAACTCATATTCCTATTTTATTAGTCTAAGGAAATATATCTCTATTTTAGGTGGAGAGTATAGGGAAAGTATTTATTGAAAAATATTTTCTTGAATCCATCCCATTACATGGAATAAAATTTCTCTTTGGGCTTCATGTTCTTGATCAGCAACAACCACTTATCATCTCCCCCTCTAGGTGATGAACATATGATATAACTTTCTCTTCTACTGAGCATTGGTGGAAAAACAATATCTTCTTGATAGTGTTAATACATTATTCCATGATGATGAGATAATAAAATCCACTAAATTTTGTTGGCGTTTTTCACATAAAGTACTCAAACAAAAAAATTTATTTATTAGTAGATGGAGGTAGTTCCACATGATTTAAGTTATTATTCATAACTTAAGTCAGTTGATCCAGTACTTCCATGAGTTTATCATCTCCCACTCCCATTAAGTTAGAAATCACATTAATATAATCACCACATTTCCTTTCGAATTGGTTATGGCACGGTTCATACCATTTCCCACCACTAACTAAAATAATGGAAATAAAATTAGGGATGTGAATACACAAACTAAAAATATTATAAAAGGGAAATTATGAACGTAGAAAGAATAACTTATAAATTAAATGTAAATACTAACATATGAGTCTCTAGGTTTCAATATGGGTTATCCATGTTAATTTTCATATTAGGTTTTCTAACCTAACAATCTATTCAAGTCCTTCATAATGGTTCATAAATAGTTTGTGAATCTTCCAATGAATATACCCTAAGAGTGTCAAAATAGGTGTGAAACAAGGCCTCTTCCATGAACCAATTATAAAATGATTTAATACCCAATGGTCATTTTTGGGGTTATTACCCCTAGGAAAATCTTTTCTAGAGTCACAAAATCTTGTAGTACTTAGAAAATGATACAATTTCCGAGAAACCACTCACTCTACAATTCACCAAAACTATATGATATTTTAATATACTTAGACTTATCCCCAAGTTTTTTACTAAAATATTATTTTCCTACACCCCAAAAATAAATATAACCCCCTTTGATTCCAACTATAGTGACCCAATAATTTTACATATATTATTACGTGATTTTTAAAATAAAAATAATGCAAACACATCCCAAGGATCGAGAGGCCTTATGTCATTGGAAGACTAGGTTCATAATACATCAAAGTGAAACTAAAACAAAGAAACATTATTTTAATCTCCATAATGATATATTAAATACCTTTGATCACCTAAAACTATATAGGATAAATTGGGGAATACATAAAGGTAGGTGTGATCTATAAATCCTAGTAAGGGAATACACAATATGAATAAGAATAACATGAGTCGAAAAGTTTAACATGAAATCATAAAATAAAAGGCTTATTAATAATCATATGTTATTATGACATAAATAATATAGAATCATAATATCATGGAGACAATGTAATATTACAATAACATAAAACATGACATAAGCATAAGTCAAGGCTAACCGCCAAGACACCATCGCATGGTGGAAAAAGATCCATCATGGATTAGTTTTAATCCCTTATACCATATATATAGTCTCATGATACAAAAAAATTCCTCAATGATTTGGAGTTCTATTTGTGTTCACCCATCATTACATGTACATACATATGTGTACCATGTTAGGAAATCAATCATAAGGCATAAATATATGGATTAACCCTCGATAGAAATGAGTTTCATTATCATGAATCCCAAAATAACCAGATAGAATATAATAATGGGTTTGACGAGAGAAGGTATTTTTAATGAATCCCTTTTTTCCCTTGTTAAAATTGAAATATTTTGAACAATATTTTCAAAGATAGGTGGTGAGCTAGTATGGGATTCCAGGACTCATAGAGCCTCAATGTTTATATAATAAAAATATTAAATATATTATATCACACATGTTTCATTTTTTCTAAAATAATGGAATATATCATGAATGGTTAATTGGATGGGAAATATGAGACTACCATTAAATACTGAATATTGGTTTTACCCTAAGCACAACATAACATTTTTGTGTATTGGGTGTTTGGTTCAAGAGTCTTTAGGGGAGGAAAAATAATTAATTAATTAAATTTATTTATTTATAATTAAATATACTAAATATAGTATTTACTATATTTAAACCATGTTGTGGATGAATCATAAGGTTAGAAATATAACTATATGGATTTTAGAGGATCCATGGAGGAGAGCCTTTGGAAAATGATAGAGAAATTGTGGGTTGAAAATCAGTGTACCAAAGATATTGTCTTCAACAAAGGAGTTCATGGATATCACTAATTACAACAACGTAGAACCATTATTCATCTGTGATCAATACAAAATTGAGGTAGGATTTTTTTTCATTTATTTAACCCCTATTTTTTATATAATGTAAAAATCTAATAAATTATTTTAATAAATTTGTTTTTGGGTCAATCATTGATTTACAGGTGTTGTTTTCTATTATAGGGATTATGAAATGATAATATTTTTTAATCCTTGATTTTTATAACATTCAACACATTATCCATCAATGGATCAAGGGTAAAAAAAATGGTTGATGTCTATTTGTGAAATTATCTTTTTTATTTATTTTCTCCCCTTATTCTTCATGCATTCATCATCGGTGTTCCATTTGGCTAGTGGTTCAACAGTACGTGGAATCCGGCCATTGAACAGTTGATCTTTAGCACAACATATCATTTCAAGGGGCCAAGTATCAGGATCATGAGAATGGTTTGGGTGTGATGTGGTGTTATGGGAGATCAAAAAAGTATTAGAGACTGGATAAAGTGTTCTTCATTTATGGGTTTTGGCATTCAATGATGCAGTGCGATGGGGATGATCCTCACACCGATTAGGTGGAAAAATATAACCACTAGTGAGGATTTGGGTTTAGTTAATATCATATCCATGTTCCATGGTGGATTTCATGGTTAGATCATAGGCGGTAGTGGTGCTGGTGAAAGAGCATGAAGGTTTTTTGATTTCTAAAAAATATTAACATATAGGGAGTGTACTTTGAAAAAACAAATATCGTGTAGTACCCTAATAGGATGGATAAGGATTATATATTGAATAAAATATCACATACCACATGTGATTACCACACATCATGTGACCATGTGTTGTAAGCTTGGTGTGTACACTAGGGGTAAATGGGAATATACATGGCCAGATACATGAGCACGACCAGAGTACACAGACATGACCTGATACACATGAAAATACATGTCCAAGTACACGATCACGACCTGATACACATGAAAATACATGGCCAAGTACATGATCATGACCTGGGTACATGGAAACAATGTGCTACATGGGCACAACATGGATAGATCACTCGAGCATGACCAAGAACAAAACATGACTAGATTAAACAAGCACATGCCAAAGTATATGAGCATGGGAAAAAGTACATGGGAGGGCCTGAACTATCCAAGGAACATTGTGTACTACCTATAAATGTCATCTAGTTTTTCTAGGGTAGGTTGAGACCCCTGTTCTCTTCAATATAAATGAGTATTATTAGGGTAAATTCCCTTGGTCTATCCCTACAAGGGTATTTTGTGGTGTCCCATCCTAAGTATAAGATGAGTGATTACCTCTATAAATTAGTTTTGGATAGATTTAGATACCCCTCTATGTGTCCTGGGGTATGATCTTATATTATTCTTTTATAGGATTGGCTAGGTATATCATAACAACAACCAAGGTGTGTGATCCCTATCCTAGTGGAGTACTCAAGATAGGGTTAGGTATCCCCCATAGGCCCTGGGTGAGATTCTATATCTCTGTATCAATATCTTATGTGTTTCAGTATGTAATTATTTATAGTGAGGAATGACATGTACAACCTCTTGGATGAGCGACATTAGTGTGAGAATGATCCAAGGAGTGAGTTCTCCTAGAATAACATTACCACGAATCCTCTAGTATAATCCTAGTCTAATAGTATAGTTTTAACATTACATTGAGACTTGGTGTCAATCTTGAGTATATCTGGGTTATTATTGTTGTTGTCACATATTTTTATTAACACACCTTCCTGTTGACGAGTTGAATACTCTCTTTGATTCTTTGTGTTTTGTAATTTTGGGTTGTCCTACTGGGTATGTTACACCCACCACTTCGTGGTATTTTTCCACACATTTCTTATCTTATATAGATGATAGGCCTTTTGATGATGTCCTAGGTGGACCAGAAGAAGGCAGATCATAGTTGAGCTAGACGAACCGTAGTTGGTTCCAGGTGTTGAAATTGAAAGGAATCCCCTCATTTCTAGATGTTTGAACTCTTTTACAGTTTTGGTGGGTTTCTATTTATCCATTTTCTTTCGTGTACATATATCACAATCTGATGTGGGATTTAGTTGTCTGCATGTATCTTGGATTCACTTATGTCTTTACCTTATGTATTAGATCAGTGTATGGAGATGCGTGCATGTGTATAGGAACCTTGGGTTAAGGACTCTCATGTGTGTGATATGCATAATCGGTGCTTGTCACTATCCCCTGGCCTATTGGAGTTGGGCTTGGGGTGTCACAGTCAGCTTACTACTGGCCAGGCAGGCCCCTGTGGGTTGGAACATGATAGAGCAGTATCAAATGTGGTTATATTAGGAATCATGTTTAGATATTTTCTATTTGTGAGTTTTTTAGGAACTAGGATGATGTTGTTAAAGTTTTTTGAGTTTAACTCTTAGACCAAGGAACCCAATGATGATGTAATGACCAATGTATTCATTCACAGGGACTCTAATAACCTACTTTCTTACTTGTTATATATAGACACTGGTTGAAGTGAAAACATTCGTACATACATCACCTTGGAATGAGTTGTGGTTTCTATGTCCTTAATGAGTAATCTCTCCAGATATATGCTTTGAACATGGTATGCCTTGTCTATTTCAAGATAACTTCATGATGAAATATAGAAAGGATTCTATAGTAGGATCTTGATGATGATCTACTAATTGAAGAGGCTTTTGTATAGGGACCTGTGTAGGAGGTTGTTTCACTTGATTGTGTTCTGATGATGAATCCACTAATGGAGTAGACAATTGTGTTGGCAGTACAATAAGATTATATACATAGGTAGAGCATGCTTCAAGAGTTTCAAAGATAGACACCCCTTAGGTTTTAAAGAATTTCAAAACTCTCTAAATCATATGACTGGATCAGTGTATTTGGGTGAGTTTTCAATCCAGTTAGGATGCAACCTAATCAGATGGAAGTTCTAGTGGAAATAATTCTATATGGCTCAGCTGGGTAATGGTATAGTTTGGTGAATTAGACTCATTAATAGTTGAATCTCTCTTATACTAAATTGGAGTGTCTATTCTAAGAGGAATTATACCCATAAAAATTTTGGGCAATCACATCTTGGAGCTTCTCAAGCTCTAGTATGGAAACATGATAGTTTTTGTGTATGCTTTGAGGTTCAATAACCACTAATAGAAATTTATAGATATGGTTCATGATGTATTATTTTTAGAACACACATTTGATCATGTAATTCATAGAGTTATATGGGATAGTGTGATATTCGTTTACATTCCTACTTATGCCGGGGTGATCGAGCAAGCCTTGGTGGTTGATAACTTCATGGCAGAGTAGTCTCTAATAGTTAGTGTTGTTAGTGGGCACTCTAGATCCAAGAATTTGGAAACTGGAAGATAATGACATACATAGGGATCCAAGAGCACTAGGGATTTCCCAAGACAATCTCAAGATAGAGGTTCTACAATTTAAACCTCACATGATGGCTCTAATTAACCAAGGGAGTGTCAATGCTATTCTTATTGATGGGTGGGGACATCTCATGAGAGATTATCCAACTAGCCAAGAAGTTGAAAAAGAGACAGTCAATAGAGAACCTAGCCAGAGGAAGTGACTTGAAAAGAGAGTTATGTATGGTATTAGATATGGAAGATGGCCTATGAAAGCAGTAAGAGGTGTTCAACAATTTGATCTATTTCCACTACCACCACTAAGTGGTCTAAGATAGTATTAGGGAACTAATGGTCAGGGGTGAGGACAATTGTTGCTAGTAGAGGACTATAACACAAAGGCTCTAGATATGATTTGAGGTATGATTTTTGCCTTATCTACTTTAGCTATAGTATTTATAGACACAAGTGTGATCCATTATTTTCTTTATGTATCCCTTGTTTGAGATCTAGAGATTATAGTTGTTCCTTTTCCTTGACCCATATGTTTGTATACTTATACCAGAGAAGATTTAGTGATCACACAATTTTTCTAAAAGTTTTACATATCTATTGAAGGAGAGAGATTCTTGTGGGATATTTTCATAGCAGTGATGAGGCCTTATGATTTAATCTTAGTTATGGAATATCTATTCATAGTTCATGTACATAATGACTATTTTAGGTCGACGATACAGTGCTCTCGAATAGACGGGATGAGGTTTTCCTTCATCAAAGATAAGGAAACCCAAAAATATTAAGATGGGTTCATATATAGAAAGATATAACTGATTAATCATAATTTTTCTATAATTACACTTGGATTAGTAGATTTTATGTGCTTTAAACTTCATGTAGTGGTGGTTAAGTATAAGGATGTATTCTATGAGGACATACTGGGATTCAATCCCCATTAAGTGATCGAATTCTATATATAAATTCATCTAGGTACTACCCAATATCTACACCAAAATATTATATTTCTCCCATAGAGAATCAAGATATGAATATCTAGTTATAGGGAAGGGATTTTTTAGACTTAGTGTATCTCCCTGGGCATCCCTAGTATTTGTCTCTAAGATGGAGGGTGATAGATTCAGGTTATGTGTGGATTATCGTCACTTAAATTAGGTGACCATCAAGAATAAATATACACTCCCAAGAATCAATGACCTCTTTGGCAATTTGAAATGTGAAAGGTGGTTCTCAAATATTTCCCTCTTGGACGGGCTATCACCATCTATGATTTTGAGATAAGTATATACCAAAGGTGACATTCCAATGTCACTATGGGAACCATGAGTACATGGTGAGGACTTTTGGCATGAAGAATTACCCAACATTGATTATGAGATTTATAAATCAAATCTTTGAGCCCCTCTTGGATCAGTTAGTTGTATTCTTCATCAATAACATTCTATTGCACTCAATGTTAGAGGAAGATCATGCAGGAAACTTGAGGATGGTTCTAGGAATTCTCCAAGAGCAACAGCTTTATGGGAAGCACTTAATGTGTCAGTTATGGATTTGATATGTCCACTTCCTATAAAATTACATCTCAGAAGATGGAGTAGTAATAAATCTGACAAAGGTTGAGATATTTATAGATTGGGAGCCACACAAGAGGGTGTTTGAGGTGTGAATCATCATTGGGTTGGCAGAATACTATCAGAGATTCATGGATAATTTTTCTAGAATATCCACAACCTTGACTACTTTAACTCTAAATGGGAAATCTTTCAGGTAAATGGAGAATTGTCGGAATACTTTTTAGGAGATGTATTAGAGGTTGATGAGTCCCCCCTCTTGAGATTTCCAGAGGAAGGTACTAAGTATGCAGTATTTTGTGATTCTTACAAAACACAGATCATTTTGTTTATGTAGATGTAGAAAATTAAAGACTATGGGTCCTAAAATCTGATACCCCATGAGTTGAACTGCATGACCCATGATATAAATCTAGTAGTGGTGGTATTCACCCAAAGTTTTAGTGACTATATCTTATGGGTGATCATTTTATTATCTATTATGGCCACAAGATTCCAAATTTTATCTTTTTATAGAAATATATATACAAGGGAAAGAGGTGATGGATTGAGTTTCTATAAGATTATGACTTAGAGATAGTCTATACTTCTATAAAGGGGAACATATTCTAAGATTCTCTCAGAAGGAGATTTTGTTCATAGTTTTTGAGAAAGGTATCAAATAATTTATCCTCATTACTATTGTACTTAGAATATGAGGATGACACCACTTACCTCAAGTCGGTGATTGTTACCCCACCGCTTCTATAATGATTTATAAAGACTCATCTTGGAGATATTTTTTGTGAGATATTTTTTGTTTAGATACCCACTAGACGCACTCTTAATATATTTTCTAAATGTGGGGAGCACATCATCATTTTCTGAGGGTGGACTATGGTATCAGTGATTCCTACAGAGGAGGTAATGATGAAGTTTCTTATATCCCCATTAGAGGTATATATAAAAGAATATAAGATTTACCAAGACCTTTGGAATTAGTTATGATGGTTAGGGATAAATAATAGTGCATCTTAGTTTATCACTCAATGTCTCACTTATCAACAAGTGATGGTTGAGCACTAGGTTCTAGTTGTAAGAGTTGGTGTCCTAGAACCAAATGGTTTTACTTTGATTACATGGACATTTAATGTATTATTACATATAGTTCATTGTTCTGCATGACTATAATGTAATAATGTCTTAGAGTATTTTTTGCATTGATAAGGTCATGGAAGTTCCACGCTATAATGAGAACCTTGAAATGCTATAAAAATATTCTTAAATATAGTTATACGGTTGGATTACATGCTATTATGGGACACAGAGCATGTAGAATCTTAGGTGCGAGTACTTGTAAGCAGACGAGACTTCTTTTCATATAGTTGGCAAGAAGTAGGGAACATTGGGTGTGTCACGAGTGGCATGTTATTAATGGATAAGTTGAGGAAGGATTTTTCCCTTCCAATTATGGAAGTTGATATCCTAGATATTTGATTGAAATAGAACTGTCGTGCAAAATTCCAAGACAATGGTGTGATAACGAGTTTATTTTATATAGTCAAAGAACGGAATATCAATCATAAAAGTTGATGACACAATCATGAAACCTTTTTGATGAGATATCTTGACAAAGGGATTATATTACACAGTGAGAGTTTGTATGTGGATGTCATTGATGCTACTTTACGTTCCTTCTCTTGGGTTCCTTGACCCATTTCTAAATAGTACTCTTAGACTTTAGGCAAGCCTGCCTAATGCCAATGAGAAATAATCCTAGAGGGTCACAGACTAAGTGTTTTTGGTGGTCTCGGTTAAATTATTTTTGAATTTAATTAATGAAATAAATATTATTCTCAACACTGTGGAATAATTTTATTCAAGTTAAAATGATCTCATAAATTAAATAAAATATATGTATTTATTTTATTGAACATTTAAAAAATATTTATTTACTAGTTTGAAAATAAAATATTTATTTAAGAGAATAAATTATTTATTTATTTATTTGGGTGTTTAATAAATGGAAGTGGAGTTTGAGCGGACCAAGTTCGGTCTGGTAGTAAAATAATTATTTGCAAGATGGTAAATAATTATTTAACTTGTGGCACAAATTAAAATAACATTGCTATTATTTTTTGGTGCGGAATTTTATTTATAATTCCATTTTGCGCAAGTTGGCGCACTATAAATAAGATGCAGTATTATTATTAAATGCATGGGTTTTCTCTAAGTTCATGAATATATTTAATTGTTTCTATGCAATTAAAAATTGTAACTGAAATTACATGTATATAAATAGAAAGGTACCTCTATTGTTCCATACACCACACCACACGCTTGGTGAATTGAGAATTGTTGAGCCAAAAAAGATTCTCTCTAGATTCCTCTTCACTACCCTCTTAAAAACGAGAGACATTCTTCATGGCCGAAGAACAAGAGATCAAGAACGACCGACACAAGACACTCGCTTCATCGTGCTAGCACCCAGAGAATGAGCACTGTCGATTGGAGGCCATCAGAGCATATGTGGATCACCGCTAGATGGATTCTAGTTTGGATCCCTACAAGCACAATGAGATAATCCAAAAGGGTCAATCTAGATGATCAACATCATCAACGAAGAAAAATACCAAAGTCATAGGTAATTTGTTTATGAAATTATTTAAATTAATTATAAACATGATGTGAAAGATCATCTCTAAAGATTTCTTGACTATTTCTTCTTTATATAAATCTTTGATTATATTTCGTGGAGACTGGAGTTCATCATCGTATTGATCCTAGTATAATCATTGATCATTGTAAAAATAAAAAATGGATTCTGTCCCGACCACACTTCTGCTGTGTCCGGAACTTTCAAGTGGTATTAGATCAGTTACATCATAGTTTGTAATTATTTAAATATTTTTTTCATGAACTATGCATTTAATAATTTAGTTGTTTCAATTTTAGTTAATCATTCTAAAAATATGAATCTTGAGGTCTATTCCTCCTCTCTTTTTTCTCATGTACCTTACAAAAACGATATTTTCTTTTAATTTTGATTAAAATAAAACAGAGGATCTCATTTGGAGGTTCCAAATCTTCCTAGTTGTACAACACCAGAACACACGGTGTGTATTCAGCAGAACATGCCATGTAGTCAAGATTCAATGCATCAAACCGGTCTTCCAAACCAAGCAGTGTGTTGGAGTATCTCTAAGTCTTAAATGACTCTGTGTGTTGACTATGAACAAGTGGCACGTGGTTTCTAGATTACATGATGTGTAGACCAATGGACACGACATGTAGTCTCTTTGGGTTAGGGTTGGACTATGTACCCCACAAACGGCTTGCCTGGATGGAGGTTATGTAACGAGGAACTATATGGCATGTGGCCCACTGGACACGCCGTGTACTCCGATGATTTCCAAAGTACACTCACACGTCGTTTCCCCAAGCATGTACTTTAGATAGACGGTGAAAAATAGTACACATCGTGTAGTTGAAACTACGAGTCTTATACTCATTCAAATTACGCAAATTTATTAAAATTTATTATTGTATTATACAAACCCTTGAGACATGTACCATAGTGGAAGCGTAAAGATGATGCACAACATGTGATAGGTGTTTTATATATATCTGTTTAATTTAACATCTGTGTAATGTTCATTTCTACTTAATGAGTCTTTATGAATAGGAATTCGCCTGGTTTCCTCCAAGGTACAAGTTACGTACAAAGATAATTTTAAATGAATTTATTTGTTTAAAATAATTATGGATCAGAATCTCATGGAAATTCAGAAAAGAATTTGAGATAAAATGATTGATTAATTAAAGATGCTAATTAATTGATTCAAGCATGATTTATCTTAAACAATAATGATTAAATAATTGAATTCTAGTTTATTTATATGTAAACATCATTTCATGTAGGGATGATCATGAGCTAGACCAAGACCTTTGTAGGTGGATGGTTTATTTTAATTAATTTATATAAATTAAATTTGTTGGCATGCGAGCATTCTCCTCATTAGTATGTAGGGCCTGCGTGCCCAAGGATTATTTTATGTAAAACCCATTTTTACCCCTCACCTACATGTGAGTTAAAAAAGGAATATGTAATGGATGGAACTCCCAAGCTAGTGGAGGCAGTTCAAGCTGGAGCCAAGACCAAACCAATCCCAGGAGATACAGAGGTGGACAGGTGGAAGCTGTAAACACGAACCCAAAAGGTTCCAGTTGTTTCTCCCCTAGGTCAGGGTTTGTTTATCAACCACTAGATAAACTAACCATTAGAAAAGCTCGTGATTATTCCATTTACTTTATTTCTGTCAGTTTCATGGTTTATCATTATGGATGTGTTGTCACGATCACATAATTAATGAATTAAACAAACATGCAAGTTGGAAGTAAAATAAACCATACTTATGCATAAATATTATCAAGACATGATTAATCACCTATGTAAGTTCCACTTAATATTAACAAGGGTGTGATAATGATAATAAAAAATTCATGCATAAGAGATAAAAATCCCTCAAATAAAATATTAAGTCAGAACAAGCCTTCCATTACTTGATTAAAGGAAAAAACTCAATAAAACTTTGTGTTTTAACTACCATTTTGGGACACTTACTTTAATATAGGAATCCCTTATGAAAGGTTTCAGGTTGACATAACCATATTTCATCAATAAGAGTATCCTTTGCTAGACTTGGTGTAATATTGGAGGCAAGAGTTGAGGAAATACAAAGTCATGATTTCTGGATTGGGGAGTCCACTCAACATATCAAGGATCTTCATGATCGCAATTGGAAAATCCTTTCCTACCTAAATACATTCTAATATCTTAACCTACCCTTGTTCGGGTTATGAGAAGGAAAAATATGGATCCTTTCCACTAGAATGTCATGGAAACTGGACATTATGAGTTCAATGGTGAGGGTCATTGATACTTGATAAAATAGTGGGAGACGTGATCAAATTTATTATTTCTCATAAAATGTAATCAAGAAAATACTAATGATATTATCTTTTAATTGTAGAATAAAAATTTCAAGCTCATCAACCACATTATCCCTATGATCAATTTTGGATAAAGACAACAAAATCACCGGTAGTAACTTCCAAGAATGGTTTAGACGCCTTCGGGTTATCCTACACCATGAACGGAAGTCTTACGTGCTAGAGTTAGCATTACCTGATCTGCCTTCCAAGGAGGCGACTGATGAGGATTTCCTGGTCTATAAGAAACATATGAACGATGCAGTTGGCGTTCAATGTTTGATATTATCATAAATATCTAGTGAGATCATGAAGTCTCATAAAAACATGGATGCTTATAGCATGCTCGAGCACCTCCATGGTCTTTACCAGGAGAGATAAAGACAGTAAAGGTTTGAGATCTCTGAGGAACACTTTCAGAGTAATCTTGGAGAAGGTGCCCCAGCCGAGACTCATGTATTCTAGATCATTTGATACATTGATCACCTAGAGGTTCTAGGGTTTAAACTCCCTGAAGAAGTAGGCACCAATCTCATTCTCTCATCACTCCCTCAGAGAATCTCTAAATTTGTTGTCAATTTCAATATGAAAAACATTGATAAGTCTCTATCTGATCTTCTTATCCTCATTCACCAAGTGGAAAAATATATAAAGTGTGAAAATCCTTCTATCCTTATGGTGAATAATAAGAAAGAGAAGGTGAATATCATTAAGCCCAAATCTTCTTCATGGCCTTCCAAGAAAAGGAAGATCAAAGGGGAGGCAAGGGGACATGAGGTTGTTTGTTTCATATGTGGCAAGAAGGGACACTGGAAGAAGAACTGCATCGAGCCTAAGAAGCAATGGGAAGATTCACGTGCATTTGTTATCGAATGCAATCTATCTGTTTCTACAAATTGGGTATTAGATAAAACTTATGGTTCTCACATATGTTTCCAAATAGAGTAACCAAGTAGATTCAGGAATATTGATCAAGGGGAGGTAGATCTACAAGTAGCCAACGGAGCCAGAACTGCTGTTGTAGCTGTCGGGGACTACCACATCATGTTTCCAACTGAGATGATATTGATGTTAAAGGGTTGTATTTATGTGCCTTATGTAACCAAAAACATAATTTCTATATCCAGAAAAGATATAGATGGATTTGTTTTCATGTTTTAAAATTAATGTGGCTTCTTTTATAAAGATAAATTTTTTTTGGTAGGTCACATTTATACAATGGTCTTTGTGTTTTGGATTACACAAACCATGTAATGGAAATTGATGACAAATATACTTCACATGACTCATACCACACCTAACTTTCGAATCACCGTCTAGGTCATATAAATGAGAAATGGTAGAAATAGTTACATCAAGATGGATATTTATATTATTTGGAACTAAAACCACTTTGCATATGTCATCCATGTTTACAAGGCATAATGACCAAAGACCCATTTGGTGGGAAATGTGAAAGGGCTAAAGAGCTTCTTGAATTGGTTCATACCAATGTGTGTGGACCATTTCCAGTTGAAGCAAAGTGTGATTACTCATACTTAATAACTTTTAATGACGATTTTAATAGATATGGATATATCTACTTAATGTGGTATAAGTCGGATTCCTTTGAGAAGTTCTAGGAATACCAGAATAATGTTGAAAACTAGCTTTGTAAGAAGATTAAGGCAATATTCTTAGACTAAGGTGGGGAATATCTTAATCAGTACTTCATTGATTACTTACGAGAGTTTGGGATCCTATCTCAACTCACTCCTCCTTACACACCTCAATGGAATGGTGTAAGTGAATGGAGGAACAACACTATGTTAGACATGGTGAGATCAATGATGAGTCATGCAAGTCTTTCATTATCCTTTTAGGGATATGTGTTACAAATAGAGACACACATACTAAACCAAGTACCAACTAAATCGATAAATGGCATTCCATAAAACATCCAGAGTGGAAGAAAATCCATGTTATCGAATTCACATGTGTGGGGTAGCGAAGAATTTGTTAAAGCCTCTTCATGTAATAAAATCACACCCTGAGACACAAATTTTTCCTTTATAGGACATCCCAAAAAAACAAGGTTATATTACCTATATAAACCCTTAGACAAAATGCTATAGTGGGAAGACATGCCATATTACTTGAGAGGGAGCACGTCTCCAAAAGAGATAGTGGGAGCGAGATAGTCTTTGACGAAGTCGAGTATCAAGGTGCACAAGATTTGGTACATGAATAGATTCCACAAAGCCCTATGGAAGAATAATCTGTTTCAGAGACACAAGTACTGTGTAGGAGTATAAGAGAGGTTAGAGAACCAGAATGGTACGATTTTATAGTTATCGAGGATGGTGACTCCTTATTAGTTGATAATAATGATCTTCTAACCGACAAGGAAGTAGTAAGTGTCCTAGACATTTCCAAGTGGAAAGAATACATGAATTCTGAAATGGATTCCATGTACCAAAACCATGTCCAGATTTTGATAGATCCTCCAGTTGATGTAAAGCCTATTGGTGTAAAATGGGTATTCAAGAAGAAACTGGACATGGAAGGGAAAGTCGGTACCTATAAGGCATGATAGGTTGAAAAAGGTTTTAAATAGCATCATGTAATTGACTATGATGAAACCTTATCACTATTTGCAATGCTGAAATCCATCATAATTCTACTTGCTATTTCAGCTTACCATGATTATGAGATTTGGAAAATGGATGTAAAAACAACATTCCTTAACAGGAACCTTCAGGAAGTTTTCTACATGACACAACCTGAAGGGTTTGTGACTCTAATGGATTCCAATGAGGTATGCAAGTTGAAAAAATCCATTTATGAATTAAAGAAATCATTCAGGTCATGGAACATTCATTTTTATAAAGCTATAAAAGAATTTGGTTTTATCAAAAATGAATGTGAGACTTGTGTCTACAAACAGTTTAGTGGGAGTGCAGTCATTTTCTTAATAGTATATGTTGATGACATATTACTCATTGGAAACGAGATACCATTCTTACAGTTTTCTAAGGCATGGTTGAATCAATACTTCTCTATGAGGTGGGCCTAAGTCAAATTGGATACACTGATATGATACTGAAGAGATTCAGTATGGAACAATCCAAGAAGGTATTGTTACCAGCATCACACAACATTCATCTTTCCAATAAAATGTGTCCTCAAACACATGAGGAAAAAAATAATGGCAAGGACTCCATACACATCAGTGATTGGGTCAGTCATGTATGCCATGTTATGTACTAGGCTGGATGTTGCCTATGCATTGCGTTCGGTAAGAAGATATCAATCTAACCCAGGTGACCGCCATTATATGGCATTAAACACTATCCTAAAGTATCTAAGGTGTACTAAGGATATGTTCCTGGTTTATGGAAGAGATGAGGAACTAGTCATCAAAGGATAAGTATATTCTAGTTTCCAGACTAATCAAGATGACATGAAATCACAAACGGGTTACATCTTCACTTTTAATGGAGGTGCAGTGAGCTGGAAGAGCTCAAAGTAGAGTGTGGTCACACATTCTATAGTAGAGTCTGAGTATATTGTAGCTTCTGAGGTACCTAAAGAAGCAGTTTCGATGCGAATCTTCATCCAGGAGCTAGATGTGATACCTAGTAGTGAAGACCCCATCACACTATACTGTGATAATACTAAAACAGTGGATGTCACAAAAGATCCAAGGTCACATTAGCGGACAAATAAAATACTTTAGAAGTATCATCTCTTGAGGGATTTTTATCAGAGAGGCGAAGTTGTGTTCAGTAGTATTTCCACAAAAGAAAACATGGCAGACCCCTTGACTAAAGCCTTGACTCAACAGAAACATGATCACCATGTGAGGTTGAGTAGACTGAAAGTCACAGGCAGTTTGCTCTAGTCTAAGTGGGAGTTTGTAAGAGTTGGTGTCCTAGAACCAATTATTTTTACCTTGATTACATGGATATTTAATTTATTATTACATATTGTTCATTATTTGGCATGAATATAATCTAATAATGTCTTAGAGTATTTGTTGCATTGATAAGGTCATGATAGTTCCCCGCTATGATGAGAACCTTGAAATTCTATAACAATATTCTTAAATATAGTTCTGCGGTTGGATGACATGCTATGATGGGACACATAGCATGAAGACCGTTAGGTGTGAGTACTCGTATGATGATGAGACTTCCTCTCATGAAGTTCGCACTTAGTAATCTCCAAGATATTAGATTATGAGAATAGACCTGCTAGTAGTAATTCCACATGTTCTGGTGTCATCAGATATTTCTATCTGTGATCATGTGTAATGATCCTTAGACATTAATATTATCATTAATTTGTGTCACAACTTATACACATTGATTTACTAATGAAAACCATCACGCAGAGAGTTGGAAGGGAGTAGGGTACCTGGGGTGCATCACGAGTGGCATGTTATTAATGGATAAGTTGAGGAAGGATTTGTCCCTTCCATTTATGGAAGTTGATATCTCATACCTTTTATTGAAATAGAACCATCGTGCTAAATTCCATGGACATTGTGTAACGATGAGTTTATTTCAGGTTGTCAAAGAATGACGTATCAAGAATAAAAGTTGATGACAAAATCATGAAACATGCTTGAGGAGATATTGTGACAAATGGATTATATTACCCAGTGAGCATTCATATGTGGATGTCGTTGTTGCGACTTTATTTTCTTTCTCTTGGGTGCCTTGACCCATTGCTAGACAGTAGTCTTGGACTTTATGCAAGCCCATCTAATGCCAATGAAAAGAATACTAGAGGGTCACACACTAAGGGTTTTTGGTGGTCTCAGTTAAATTCTATTTGAATTGAATTAATGAAATAAATATTATTCTCAAGACTGTGGAATAATTTTATTCAAGTGAAAATGATCACATAAATTAAAAAAATATTTCATTATTTTGTTGAACATTTAATAAATATGTATTTACTAGTTTGTAAATAAAATATTTATTTAAGAGAATAAATTATTTATTTATTTATTCGGGTGTTCAATAAATGGAAGTGGAGTTTGAGCTGACCATGGTCTGTCCTGTAGTAAAATAATTATATGAAATATGGTAAATAATTATTTAACTAGTTGGAAAAAATTAAAATAACGTTGCTATTATTTTGTGATGTGGAATTTTATTTATAATTCTGTTTTTCTCAAGTTGGTATTCTATAAAAAAGATGTGGTATTATTATTAAAGGCATGATTTTTCTCTAGGTTCATGACTATATTTAATTATTTCTATGAAATTAAATATTGTAACTGAAATTCCATGTATATAAATAGGAAAGTACCCCTATTGTTCCATACACCACACCACACACTTGGGGAAATGATAATTGTTGAGCCAAAAAAATCTCTCTAGAATCCTCTTCACTAACCTCTCAAGAACAAGAGATGTTCTTCAAGGCTGAAGAACAAGAGATCAAGAATGACCGATACAAGACACTTGCTTCGTCGTGCTAGCACCCAGAGAACGAGCACTATCGATCAGAGGCCGTCAGAGCACATGCGGATCACCGCTAGAGGGATTCTTTTTTGGATCCTTACCAGCACAATGAGATAATCTGGAAGGGTCAATACAGACAATCCACATCATCAACAAAGAAAAATACCAAAGAAACATGTATTATTTTTATTTATGAAATTAATTAAATTAATTATAAACATGATGTGAAAGATCCTCTCTAAATGTTTTGGGTCTCTTTCTTCTTTTTCTAAATATTTGATTATATTCCATGTAGACTGGCGTTCATCGTCGTATTGATCCTGGAATAATCATTGGTCATGTAAAAAATCAAAATTGGGTTTCATCCCAACCATGCTTCTGATGTGCCCAGAACCTTCACTAGTAGGTTTGGTTCAACCCCTCGAGGTTACAAAGTGGAATTGGGATGGTATATCTGTAGACTTCATGATTGAGATTACATTATCAGCTAGTGGTCACTATGTTATATAAGTGATCGTATACGAACTCACAAATTCATCCCAATTATTTTCCATTTGTGAGAAGAGTTAAGTAGAGAGATTGAGATAACTTTATATGAAAGTGATAGTCTCACTTCATTGATTTCTCTTGATGATTGTTTCTTACCATGATTCTCTCTTCACATTGTTATTATGAAGCATAATAAAGGAGGCCTTTGGGAATCATTTATGATTGAGAATGACGTTTTACCCCTTGACAGATGGCTAGATTGAGAAGACCATTCATGTAATAGAGGGAATTTTTTGGGATTTAATGTTATACTTTGGCCATAGATGGGACGATCACCTACCCTTTAGTGGATTTTATATATAAAAATAATTACCACTACACCATTAGTGTGAAAATATTCATGGCCTTTTATGGGAGACTTTGTAGGTCAGCAATATATTGGACTGATAATGGGAGTCAACACTCATGGGCCTAGAGTTGGTGTGAGTGATGACAGAGAAGGTTTAGACCATCCGGGAGTGGATGAGAACTACCAAGATCCATCCTAAGTCTTATGCAGAATGATGACAAAGGTCTTTAGAGTTTGATGAGGGAGACTATGTAATCTTGAAGGTCTCACTATAGCGAGGATAAAAAATATTTGGATGAGATGAGATCAAAATTGAGGATAGAGCTACTTTCATAGAGTACCTGGTATATACTGAGGATCAATAAGAGAATATCACTAGTGGGTGAGTGATTCCCTTGGAGCATGTCTTATGGCAGCATGATAATCTTCAAGATAGGACTTGGGAAATAGAGAACCAGATGCGATCTCAGTACCCTCATATTTTTTAGTAGGATTTTTTCATTTTGTTATAAAAAATATATAAATGGGGAAAATTTAATGATTTTTTTTCCTTTTAAAAATTTATAATTTTTTAAATAATATATTCAGAACTAGGTGTTACGTAAAATTCGGATTCTGGGACCCAAGGAGCGAAAATTTTTATATAATAAAAATATTAAATATATTATATCATGCGTGACCATTTTTATGAAATAATTTAATATCTCTTGAATAGTGTTCTGTATGGGAAATATAATACCACTATTAAATTTGGAATGTGGGTTTTACCCTGGGTGTGACATAACCTTTTTACGTGTTAGGTGTTTAGTTCAAGAGTGGTCTCATGTGGAATAATAATTAAATAAATTTATTTATTTGTTATTAAATGAAATAAACATAGTTTCTACTCTATTTAAACTATTTTATTGATGCATAATATTATTATCCACATAAATATACAGAACTTAGAGGTTTCGTGGAGAATAGCCTTTGGAAAATGAAAGCAAGGCCGTGGGTTGACCATCGGTGTGCCAGGGAGTTCGTCTTCAAGAAAGGAGTTCAAATATATCTCCAAAGACAATGATGTAGAACCATTATTCATCAGTGATTAATCCAAAATTGAGGTAGATTTTTTTTCATTGGATTTATTCCCTCTTTTTTATCTCATGTAGAACATGAGTCAATAATCCTAACAAATTGATTCTCATGTTGATCGTTGATTTATAGGTGTTGTTTTATCTTCATAATATTAGTAATAAATAATATTATTTAAACCTTGACTGTTCTTATGTTCAGTGATTTCTCCATTAATATCAAGGATAAAAAACAAAAACTTATGTACATTTTCTTACTTCTCTGTTTTCTACTTCTACCTATGTTCTTTGTACATTTATAGTTGGTAATCTGTTTGACTAACAATTTGAAAATACTTGGAAACTGATCATTTTACAGCCAGTATTTGGTGTAATGGATTGTATCCATGGGTCCAAAATCAGGATCAATAGAATGATTTTGGTGTGATGTGGTTTTATGGGATACCAAACAAGATTCAGGGATCATATTACGTATCATTCATTCGAATGTTTTAGAATTCGGTGATACGATACGACGGGGATGATACGCATGAAGATTGGGTTTCCAGAATCTAGGCACCAATGAAGATTCCTGGTCGGTCAATATCAAATATAATTTTTTTGTGGATTTAATGGATGGTTCAAAGTCGTTGGTGGTGTAGGAGAAGACACAATAATGTTTTTTGGTTTCTAGAAAATCTTGACATACACAACATGTACTTCTGAATAAAAAATGTTGTGTAGTCCCATCATGTGGAGGATAGGGATCAAACATAGTATAAAATATCAAATACCATGTGGGATTACCACACACCTTGTGACCTAGTGTGGGTAGATCTGTATGTACCTCAGGGGTACACAGGAACATACATAACTGGGTACATGGGCATGACAAAAGTACATGAGGATGTCCTGGTACACGGGCACAATCATGACCAGATACACAGGCATGGCTGGAGTACATGGGAATGACCTGTAAGTGGGTACTGACACAACCAAATCTCCTAGGCATGACCAGGTACATGGGAATGTCTGAAGTACATAGGCAAGGTCTAGATTACACATGCATGACCCAAAGTACACAGTAAAAACTAGACTAGCCAATACACTCGATGTACTACTTATACATGTTGTGTACATCTTCCAGGTTAAGTTAAGGACCCCATTATCATTAGTGTAGGTGAGTATTAGTAGAGTATATTCTCTCGGTCCATCACTATGAGGGTATTGTGTGGTATCCCATCCTTAGGATACATTCTCCCATTTTTGTGATATTCCTACTAGGTTCTTGTCGCAAGCCCTTGGCCTATTAGAGGCATGCTTGTGGTGTCACACAAATCTTACAGTTGGATAGGTCGGAATAGATGGGTCAGGTAATGAGAGTATTTAATAATTCATGGATGTTCATTAGTGAAAACCTATCATATTCTATGAAATATAGTGTCCAATTAAATTGAATACGTGAAAATGAGTGGATAAATAACTTTTATAATGTACCTATTAAGATGAGTTTTAAGGAAAAGGGTAAAGAGTATTTAAGATGAGGAAATAGAATATTAAGTTATATAAATTAGAAATTAACCAAAAAGGATTTCACATAATATAATGAGAAATTTTACACACTATGGATGGTTTAAAAACATTTATGGAGTAGTACTTGAAAACGGATAAGAAACAGAGATGTTCACTTTAATCGGGTTTGCTTTTCGAATGAAATTAATAATGGAACATTTAAAACATGTATATCCCCATAAATGAAAGTGAATTATAATAGGTATATATGTTTAAGATATATATATATATATATAATATATATATAAAAGAAATAATATTAATAGAGAGATAAAGTTGGGAAAATAGGGAGAGAAATCATATCCTATGGAAATAGGCTAGTTCAAAGAGGTCCATTACCTTAGGTCTAGAATCATTATAAACATTCTCTCAATATCATGAATAATACAATTTGATTTATTAATTAATAAATTTTTAACCATTTATTTCTATATTTTATTTACTAAAATTATATTATGTTCATTTACAACCATTTCAATGATATATAATGTTTAATTTCTCTATTTCGAGGCTGTTTGTTTCAAGGTTCTAAGGTCGGATCACCCGTGGATAATTATTGAAGTACTTGTCAAATGGGAATACAACTTTAGTAGTGAAATAAAATTATTTTCATTTCCTTCCAAAAATTTATATGGTCTCAAATATCTATATGTGTTCTAACATAGGGATGATTCATTTAGTAAAAATGAAAACGTTTTATGATTTGTTCATTTAATCAGTTTTCTCAACCATCATGAAGTAGATTCATTTTATTTAATTAAATGATTTTTAATATATCCAAAAAATGAAATTAGTTATAATATAATTATTATCATTATATTTATCTATAATATTATTTCTATAACCATCCTTTAAGGTGGTGGAGAAAAAATAAGTATGTTGTTCATGGAGGCAGTGAACCAACCATATTGTGAAAAAAAACTTTCATTTTAGAGTCAAGTGAAGGGATGGTAGAAGATAGATGTTACAAAAAAATTATAACATGTTATTATATTTATTATAATAATATTACTATGATTATGTGAATGAAAAACATATGGGGGTGGTAGAATAAAATTAAAATTAAAAGAGTTTTAGTTTAGAATTTACCCCTTCCATTTGTTATTTCCTCTTAGAGATCCCATTAAGGCACCTTGGATTGGTATTTTGATAAGACCAATGATTATAGGGACATGGTGGAGATATTTTGATAGATTTTATTAGATTTTGGGTGACCTTAAATGTTTATAAGGTGTCAGGAGAAGGGGTGGAATTTATAAGGGGAGGATAGAGGTATTTTTGAATATTATATTAATTTTAATTTATTTTTTTGGCTCATGAATATCAATAGTGATGGATCTTGTGACTATATATAGTAATTAGTGAATGTGAGTTCATACTAATGGTTTCTGACATCCCCCTTATGCAATTAATCATGTATTTATCTTATAATGTAAAATATCAGATTTTTTCATATTTCACTATTAAATAAATTAAGGTATTTTAAACAAATTAAAAAAAATTACTCGATTTTTTTTTAAATTTAAATTCAAAAAATAGAATTCATTTTTTAATTTTTTTCTCTAAATATTATAAATTTAATTTTTAATTAAAACCCTTATTTATTTGAAAAATAATAACTTTAATATTATGATCAATTTTATGACCATTTGAAAAATTACCTATGGTCTCATAAAATTATATTAACATTATAATAAAGATTAATTTTAATTTATAAAACCAGTTTATAAAAATAATTTTTTTTTAAATCTTTATATTTTTTTATAAAAATTCAAATAAAACATATATCTTTTACAAAAAATAAAAATACTTATTTTATCATTTTTAAAACATTTATTTATGTGTGTCATGATATAAAAATGTCAAATTTTTATTTTATAAGACAGCTAAATATAATTTTACAGATTCATAGGTAAGGATAGCATTATAATAGTTTTTTACTATTCTTAATGGTGAGATTATTATTCTAATGATAATACTAATACTCAAACGAATAGATTTATGATACTAATATGGGTTCTCTAGCTTCTATAAATACCTAATATTCCATTAATTCTTCATTAAATACTATTTTATTTTAATTTATATATATTTTAATTTTCAAAATGAACTTTTCATTTCTAGTATTTAGTTTCATTTCTACAGTGTTGATCGTGAGTGTGATTATTCTAAGAGATCGAGCATATCCAAATATTTATTTTATAATTATTTTATTTTATATTTTTTATACCATTACAATATTTTAAATTGTTATGGATATATATATATATTATATATATTTAATTTCCATTTCAATACAATAAAATATTTCTATTATTCATTATGTGTTTCATGTTATTTATATGACACTATATTACAAAATATGACAAAATTATATAATATGAAGGGAAATTCTATTGACAAAATTATGGGTCATTACATAATTTTTCCTCTTTATACAATATATTTTTAAAGTTTACCAACATAAATTGGAAATGTAATACTATCATTCTATGAAAATAATTAAACCAATCACACCTCAATAATATATATTTTAATCCATGTTCATAAATAAATCAATAATTCCCTTCAACGTTCCATAATAATAACTAACATTGATCGATGGATAACCAATACCACTGTTTTTAATTTCTTGACTCATGTCAACATTTATAACGAGAAACAGAAATCCATCAGCATCCAAATAATTATAACGATGACTTATAACATATAGACCATCACCTAGTTGGTTGAGTTCTTCAGTGACTATATAAGTACCCAATTCATGTATCATGCTAATCTATAAATTTCCAAAAACGTTAGTGTATCGAGGGTTCTATAAATTCACTTGAGATATATTATAAAAATATTAAATAAATTATATATAAATACATGAGTCTTGAACCACTCATGAAATGTGTGGAAATTAGGGTGTTGGATCTGTTGATCAATGGAACAAGGCCTTTCTCATTTTAACTCAGTGATATGCATCCTAAATTACAACACAATAAAATATAATAATAAAAATTGTATATAAAAATTATAAACATAATAGATCAATTATATAAATTATTTTATTAATATAATAATCAATGGAGTGTTGAACAACACATATCAATGACCTTAAACCCACACATCGCTCTCCATATCAAAAAATTTTCCTTCTCCTATTGGACCTTAAGTATTTTGTAAGGGTTTATCTAATTTTGTTTCAACTTCATTAATATATACAAAAAATAAATTGGTGCATTCATTAATCAAATAAACCTTGTAAATTAAATCTTTCAGATGATCTATGTTTCTAAAAAATAATTTCAATGTATTCATGCATCATGCTATTGGATAAATCCACTTGAATTGCATAGGACCACTATTAATGACTTTACTAGTTAAGTATATTGTCAAGTGGATTATGAAAAAAATGGAATAACTAGTTTCTCAAAGTGACATAGTGCAATGAAAATCTTATCTAGTATATTTTTAAAATTACCTGTGCAATGATTTCTTGAATAGACATATTTGAAAAAATTAGAAACATTAATCAATAACTCAATAATATGGCCTGAAAAACAATCGTGAATTGTAATTGGGATTAAATGTTGACATATAATATGATTATATTGACTTTTAATCCCATCTAATGTTATTCTCACCACATTAATACACCTATAAATATAATAACAATATCCAATAGACACCTTGGTTGTCATCAAAATTTATAGCAATGCCTCTTTCTCTTTTTTACTTATCATGTATTGTGTGGAAAGAATGCATGCCTTATTATAATCACCCGATTATAAATCTAAATATTTTCTAAATCATATTTATTGAAAATCAAGTCATGAATTGGAACCATCCTTTTATTTTCCCTTGATTCCAAAAATGTTTCACATTATATTATCATACATATTTTATCATTGTGCATCACATTCAAATTATTCCCTAAAATACTATCTTTCTAACATGAAAATTCAAATAAAATAATCCATTCCTTCTAATTATGAATATTCTGTCTATTTATGGAATAAATTAACCAAAATTTAAGAGATAATAAGTCCATAAAATCATATACTATGGGAATGTTTTCTTAGTCAAGTTGTGTTAGAATTTGAATCATAGACATTATTTACCATAGTGGGCCATGATCTATGTTCCCATCAAATGACACACTATCTTTTCTAAACTTGTGTAGTGGAGGAAGAAAGAGTTTATGACCAAGGTATTCCCACATTCTATAGTGCTTAATATATGTTGATTTATTACTTTTATTTCATTAATGGTAGGAAAATTATTCATTTTTACTCCAACCTAATAAGTTAACACACACTGTAAAGTCATTATTTATCCATAACAAAACATCTCAAAGTCTGAACATTTCATTAGCTACTGAATCAAAAGTCATTACACTATTTTCCCTAAAATTATTGAATCTCGTCAATTAAATATTGCATATAAACATAAATTTTATCATTTTTTTCTCTTGATCCATAATTAATAGTGGAAATTAACAAAAATGGTTGCTTTATACTTTACCATGGGGAAAGGTTGTATGAAATCAACACCAATGGCCATGTACTATGTGCTGCATCAACTATAGAACTGAATAGGTTAAAACCATATTCTACAAAACCTATGAAAACATAATTATTATCCTCGAAATATTATGAGGTCATTTGATCAAAATCCATCTTTGAAAAATAATTTTCTAGGTGAGTTAACTTATTACCCCCTTTGTTTCTCCCTAAACAGAACAACATCAGTTTAAAAATTTTATATAAAATGAAGAATCCATTAAACCTCAATTTTAGTGGGAAGTAATTCAATTGATTATTATAGATATGTTTCTTATAGTTCTAGAGATTACTATAAAGAATTTTACTTACTTGATTAATCGTGTTGTCCTTCCCCTAGGGTGAGTAACAAACAGTACAAGCACCAAGGTTTACACTCTCTTTTTTGAACAATATATACTTATCATGGCACACCTAAATGGTATCACATGTAAAAAAATTATATCAGTTAACTTGTGAGGTTGGTAGTATAGATTCAGAATCATTGTTCTAACAGAATGTACCTTCTGCAATTATACGGACAAAATATTTATGGCAGTGTCTATAAATTGATTTAAGGTATTCAATTGTAATAGTTAAATGATTATTTTTTTTCCCAAATCTAGTGCATCGAAGATATAATTTTTTATGTACATCATCAATAATTTCAAGGAATTCTAATTATTCTCCATGTGCACTAGGAAACATATTACTCCCTCCAACATAATTATTTTCAATATTACTCTAATCAATTTGAAACTAATATATCATGTCATTTAGAATTAAATTCCTCTGATCAACTATTATCATGTTAACATCTATATGATTACTTTCTGATTGATGAAAAGAACCTAACTCTTCCCTATGACATGTTTTGTATTATATTTTTTGAAAAACCCATTTAGAAACTAATGTTCCGTAATGGTATATCATTTTAAGAGATATCTTTTTAAACATTTTCTATGTGGAAAATTAATCAAATCACTTTTAAATACATTGGTGAAATCATTTTTTTTAATCCCCTCAAAATATTTAGCATTAAATATGTTCATTTTATCAATCCAACTCTTATCCATATATGTATCTATACAAAATCAATTAATTTAAATATAGAAACAATACTTATTAGATTGAGAGTTCAATAATATAAATCAACCAAAATATCATTATATATAATCATTAAAAAATATAAATAAAAAATATGAAAAATAATAATTAGAAAAAAAATATAATGACAATGTATACCAGTTTATTTCTATTTTCAGAGAAAATAACTACTTATTATTATGAAATAAATTAAAATAAATTTATTATTTAAGGGATAAATTGATTTTTTAATTTATAAATATTACTAATATAATATTAAATCAACTATATTTTACTAATATATTTTTTAAATAATATATATACATATAAAAAAACAAAATATTTATTAATAAAAATAAAAAATAAATTCAATTTGCTCAAAAAATGTTATAAAAATATATATTTTTTCAATTATTAAAGTAAACATATTTTAAATTATAAATATTTTTATAATATATATTTGACTAATATATATTTGACTAGTATATTCTTGAAATAAAAATATTTATTTTTTTAAATTAAATATATTTTACTAATATATACACCCTATGTTAATTTAACAAAATATTCAAATATGACATAATAAACACCAATTTGTTATAAAAAAAAGGATAAGTAAAAAAATTATTTCTCACCATCATAATAAGTACCAATTAAGCACTAAAAATGTTACCAAAATTAAAAAAATTAACAAATTCAATATAATTATATTTCATTAAATATTTCAACTATGATGCATTGAAGAAATGATATATTAATAATATTAGTAAATTTTTAATTATAATTAATTATTAACACTCATCCGTAATTAAAATTAATATCTTATTTTTTATGGAAATTATAATAACCATTTTTTGATTATATGAAATATATAGATTATTAAAAAAATTAAAGTAAATCCTTGGAGGTGAATATAAAAACCCAAAATCTCCAATTATACATATAAACCTATTTTTTGGAAATTAATTAGTCACATATAGTTATCAAAGAAAATATTTAGGGGAAGAGTTTATACTTTGAATGGAAATACTTATAATGAGATCCCTGGGGAAAAGTGGTTGCATGATAAACTAGTTGGTGTGAGATTATGATGAGGGGGAAGGGGGGTTGCATCAACACTGGTTGAAAGTGAGATGTGATAGGAATGGGAGTTGAGGAAACAAGGGGAGATTCCATCTAGGAGTGATCCACGATAGAGAGGGCAGTCGAGGTAGGGTGGGAAGCTATCAACTATGAGTGATCCAGGATAAGAAGGCGAGACGATGAGTTGAGATAAGGAGGGGAGCTTCCAACCATGAGTGAATCATGATAGGGATGGGATTTGAGGTAGGTGGGGAAGCCACCGACCAGGTGTTGAACACACTAGGGAGTGGAGTGACTAGTGAGTTCTCATGGTGTGATAGTCGAGAGAAGATCGTATAGGGAGGATGTAACCACATGTGGAATTGTGGGAGAATCGTGTGGATCTAGAGGGAATCACATCCATTGGGAGGATTCAAATAAGGTATGGGGGTTAAAATTGGAGTGGTATTGAGATTTTTTAAACTTTATAGTGACGATCATTTGGCAGTTTCTATTAGTAGAAATAGTGACTATCAAATGGAAGTCTCGAGATTACCATCAGCACAACTTCCCATTTTATTAGAAGTCTTTATATTGTATATTTTTTGATAAATATTGTATTGGTTTATTTCCTTTCTATTTTATTTTAAATATTATATGAAAAATATATGAAATAAATTATTTATTAATTAATAATAACATAAATATATTATATTGATATTCACACCAAAGTGAATGAGAATATTGAATTGAATATTCATGTTTTCATCTTAAATACATGATAAAACCCAATAAAATAATTTTATTCCATTCATTTAAGTAAATTTTATTGTTTGTTAAAACAATTCTATTTCATTCCTTAAAGTTAATGAAAATATACATTGTTTTATTTTATATCAATTTCAAAGTGAATATTGTATTTTTTGATGATCATTTTTTCTTATATGTTTATAATGAAAATAGATAAATAATAATAACAAAACCATTAGAATTAGTTTGGTGAGAATAAATATTTAAAAATCATAATGAATTTTATTAATACTTATCAAATAGTGCATCCTTTAAGGATGATATGAAACTAACGTCTTTTGAGATTATGATAAAGAATATTTCATTTATTAAATTTTTATCATACAATATCAATATTGAGAAAATTATTATTATTTACGATGTGAATATGTATTATCCTTATCATATCATGTTATTAACTAGATATTGTCACCTAATGTGGATATTATTCTTCTTATGGTACACAAATGATATAATATAATTGTATAATTTTTTTAATCTATTATTTTTTGGAAATATTTTCACTACTATAAGTGGTTAAAATAATAATAATAATCAAAATAAATAAAATTAGTATTTTTGTATAAGATGATCAATGTTGATAAATATTGAATTATAATTCATGAATCATGAAATTAAATGAATTAATTAATTCCCATATGTGAATATATTTTTAATTTATTTATTTAATTATTTGAATATAATGAAATTATTCAGGAAATTTATTAATTAAATTTATATTTTCAACCATGAATATTTAAGAAATCATATAATTAATTTAACTAATTTCTCATTCATTACTTGAAGTGAATAGTTACAAAATTTATCTAATTATATATTATCACAGTCTTGATAACGTATGTGTTACGAATCTTGAAGATCTATCCTTGAGGCACATCACACCATATGCATCTACCATAAAATATGTGTGGACTCCTTTCCCTAATAGATATATTTTAAAAATAATTGGTCAAGAAGTTCTAAAGTTCACAATATTCACTAAGTGGTGGTATTAAACCATTATAATTATATTATAAATTTATTAATTGATGATCAACCACCATAATTTGAAATTATAGTGCCAACAAGTTTGTAGTCGAGTGGAAGAGGCTCCATCTTGGCAACTGAAAGACCCAGGAACAAATCTGGGTAGAGGTGAATGTCTAGGATACTATAGTAGTTCTGTAGCAGTAATGTAGTAGTGACGAAACTACAGAAATAGTGGAACTATAGCAGCGATGAGTATTGTATTACTCGAGGTACTATAGTAGGTAATATAGTAGTCTGGGCACTATAGCAGTACTATTCATTGGAGGGTCCTTTGGAAAAAAATGGTCTTTCATGACTTGTATTAGGGATTCATTCCCTTGGACCTTCATTCCACTCAAATTGGACTTATGGGTCATGGGTATTCAGGCTATGTAATGGGTTATCCTCTACTGATAGAGAAATCAGATCCATTTTTTAATATTAAAAGGAGGCTTCAACCCCAACTTTTTTTAAAAAGTTTAAATTATTATGATAAATATGAGTATTTTAATTTTTTATCAGATACCATGAATCTATTAAGTGTGAATAATAAGAGATCTTATATATGTTCATCTTGAGGTAATTTTTTAATAAATATTATTTTAACCAAATTATTAAAAAACTCATATATGTTTATTTTTAATTATAACTCTTGAAGTGTTATTTTATACACGTGTAAGTAAATCATCCTGTAGTAAAGTTTAATCAAAGGTTATCCAAGTGATAATATATGCCAACATGATTTTATAAAATTCTTAATAAATAGATATCTATTTTATATTAAGTTTCAATTTATTATATTTAACTTTAAGGATAATCTTGAAAAGGAATATCATATAGATACATTATATAAATTATGTGTCAAATACCTCTCTATATATAAATAATTTATTATAGAAAAAAATTTATTATAATGAATTTGTTAAGATTTTATTTTTTAATATATAAAATTGAATCAATTATTATAAACCTGAAGTTTATTGATCCTAACACATTAAATACATGATTGATTATTTAGGTGATCCCAAATCAGTTATATTGAATAATATTGATACAAGTATATATGAGAATAAATTTATTAATAAAGTAATATACATCCACCTAGTGGAGAATGATGAATTTATTTAGTGGATACATGTGTACAAAATTATTTATTCTCATTATATTATTATGAATGCACCTATATGATGATTTACCATGAGTTAGCTACTATCTGGTTAAATTATCTATATCATCCCCACTTATATTTGAAGTTAATTTACAATATTTATATAAAGTATAAATTATGATATATATATATATATATATAGGTACACCTACCTACAATGTGAACCATTTAAATATTTTATAAAATATGTATCTATTAACTAGAAACGTGTATTATTATTTTCTAATGAGTATATATATCATGCTATGAATATTTATTAAAATAATTATTGAGAATCATATAACATGTTTAGAAAAGTCAAATCGAACCATTGATAAGATGCTTACAATAATTAAATGAATAATCCATTTGTAAAGTTTTAAAATTAAATAGTCTAATTATTCAACAAGAAGCATGGTTAAACTGATTATATAAAATCATTTCACATCTTGATTAGAATGTAATAAATAAATTATTCTCTTGAATTAAAAAATGAATATATCAATAAAGACCGGTTTTTTATATATTTTCCTTGAAGTGAAACTTGTACAAGATAAATAATGAGATCACATTAAATTTTATTGATGATATATTTGAATTATTGAATTATTGAAAAACTCATTGATGATAATGGATTTTGAGAGCAATAAGCTAAAATGATTTAGCGAATATATGATATGTTCAATATATAATGTTTTGGATTAGTTATCCAAACTACCATGGATATTGAATATATATGATTTCATTATGAAGAAAACATTATTCCTCTTAAATTTTTGAAATTTATATATTTTTATTATGTCTAATTTATGTTGTCATTGTTTATATATATGAAAACACTGATTATAAAAACTAGAAATCAATCCCTGAATGTTTAAAAATTTATAAAACATATTCGATATTATGAAAGATCCACCAAATTTAATAAATTACTTTTGGTGGTGAACTAAATAAGATATATTTTATGTATCCATCTTAAAATATTTCATATAATAAAAAAATAAAAAATTGATATTATCATCACATGGTTTGTATAAATTGATGTTTTCATTAATCTATATATATTGTATAACCCCAAAACTTCTAAAGAGTTTCTGAATGTAATTGAATATCTAGTCCTTAAATTACAAGTAATGTACTTGTATTTTGAATTTTAGAATGATTTTACCCTTAATTCATAATTAAATATTTTTCTTCCAAGCGTGATATAATTTTTAGATGAGGAGATGATAAAAAAGTTATTATTTCCTAAAGGATTGAATACAAATGTACACATTATTTATCCCTAAATTATATACATATACATGTTCATTGGTATATATACCTTGTGAAGAATATGAACTCTTATTATACTAAATTTATTTCAAGGTAATGTTCTTAAGGGTATAAATGATTACTTATTCAAAAATTTTGGATCCAAATTGGTTGATTATACAGATGGTATAAATGTTTCTAATCCATTTATAAATAAGATATCTAACAATATATTTATTCAAAAATTTAAGATCTTATATTTCATAGTGTTATATAAAACAAAAAATTTCCAAAACTTCCACCAATCATTCTAAGTTAATTGAAATTCTTGAAGACAATCAAGAATGTGTTCTGTTGAGATCAGTTATTTATTATATTAGAAATAATTACGTAATATAAATGAGTGATGATATTCCCAACATAATATATGAAGATAATTAATCTTGTATAAAAAAATTAAAGGATTAATAAATTAATGGTGATAAAACAAATCATATCTTATCAACATTATTTTTCACTTAGGAACATCAAAATAATGGAGAGAGTGATAACTATCAAATAAGATCATATGATAATCTTACATATTTCTTCACAAATAATTGTTTTGATGAATTAATCTATAAAATTAGGGTTTGAAGAATGAAAAGTCTATCATAATTTTATGATGGGGAGTTGAGAACAATTCATTCTCTTACCATTCATTATTTTTTTTCATCCTGATATTTCTAATTAAGTTTTTAATGGGAAAACATGGCATGGAATCCTATTACATTGGATTTACATATTTTTTCCCACATGATTTTTTAAAATGAATATTATATAAGATTCCAAGAAATTATGACATCAAAAGGCACTATTATGAAATATTATTTAATATATGGATTTCATAATAATAATGATAATAATGATGGCTCCCCTTTTGCCAACACAAATATTCCCATGGACAACCCTTTATTTTCTCAAACCAATTGTATTCCAATAATTGGGTTTTAATATGGGAGATATGGATTAATTTAAAAAATTTATTACAGCCTAATGTACCCTATATATATAGAAATATATTAAGTAATTATGGAATTTTGTCCCTCTATGATTTATCCTTTGTCCACCACTTTTATATTATCATTTTTTTCATCAATATCATTTTCATTACAAATATTCAACCCACATTTCATCAACATTCTACTTCAGTTAAATTTTATATATATTGAATAAAATCTATAATATTATTTAAATAGTATTTACTATAAAATATAAATATATAATGATTAATATGTGATAAATTATTATAACTACACCTGATAAATTTAAATTACTCCAATTAAAAAGTATTTGTTATAATAAAGTATCATTTTTACCAATTAATATATTGAACTAAACAATTATATTCTCAATAGTAACCTAAAAGGTCCCACCTGGTTCGAACGGGATGTGTTTCTATACATTATAGACACCCAAGATACCAATTATAATCATAAAATAGTATAAAGTATATTACATCCTTCAACATAGAACACTGTTCAAGGAAATAAATGCCTACCAGGACTCGAACTTGGGTAAGTTATGACCAAGCCCTCCCCTCCCGTACCACTGAACTGTGATGATTAGATTAAATTAAATTGAATTTTGTTGGTTCAATAGATTGGTAAAGTTTAGTAGAATCAAATCATGTCTCAGAAACCTAGGGTTGTTAAGTTGTATTTACTCTATTAGTAAATATTTTATAAAGTTCAACATTATTTATGGTATTTTTTTGAATTTATTTATTCATTATTCAAGATTTGGCCATATTAGGCACTACCCTTTCTCAATTATTTTAATAAATGGTGTAAATAGTCCCTTTATTTAACTGAATACACCCCTTTTTTCTTTTATCATTCATCTATGTGAGTTGTTGTACTGAACTATTATTGTATCTTTGTGTTTCTAAATATTTATCATCAAATCCATATAATAACCCTAGTATTTTTTTTATTTTTTTTAATTCTATTGATTCATTTTTTATATGAATCCTTAAATGTTTTGGTTTTTATTTTTTCATACCATTGTTTAATGAAAATTATCATTAAGATTGATTATATATGTGGGTAATGATTGAATCATCCCCTAGGACATTTTTCATTCTGTCTTAACTTACTAGCATACCAAACAATTGGATGTATATTTAGAAATCTACTTCTTCATATTATCCCTCCATAAGTACTCATAGATATATCTCTAAATCATTGTGCTTACTATGTGGATAAAGATTATTATGCTATATGCATTATCTACTAACTAATTTTTTATCATAGTCTCATATGGTACACATAATCACATACAATATCTTAAAAATCCATTTTTATTGATGTTGAACTCTTATTTCCCCCCTTCCTTATTGGTTCCACTTTTTTTGAATCTCCAAATAACCCCTTTGTTCCTCCTTAAACTACTCTATGATATATGTTTCAAAAATCATTTAAGAAAGGTATGACGTATTACCTTTTTTTATGATTCCAATATCCATCATTTTTGTGTCTAATAAAATTGGATATATTTGAATCCTCATCATGGATAGGGTTATAGAATCCTTTTGGATTAGAGTACATGCTAATTTATTTGATTTTATAGTATGATAATTGATTTTGTAGACATAGTCTTTGATCAGCTCTAACAATATTCATTGGTACATGTTGATATATTTCTTTGTTAGTATATACTATAGAATTTTATTATCAATATATATGTCACACCTTTATCCATAAAGATAGTGCCTCCAAATCTTCAAGGAAAGATTATCACTGAAAAATCTAGATCATGAGTCAGGCAATTTATCTAATTCACTTTCAACTATATTGAGGAATATATTATCACTTTATAATTTTTAAAGAGTATATAAACTAAGACCTTCTTTGAAGAATAATTTTAGATAAAAAATCGTTCCCCAGTTAAGACCACTGTGAGTACATGTGTTGTGAATAGCATTTTCTTTAACTCCTTGAATCTGTCTTCACATTCATTTTTCTAGAAAATATTTAATCCTTTTATTGGTTGTCTTGGTTAGTGGGTTTGACCACCATGACTAATGTCTCACAAACCATTTATTGTAACCAGTTAATATTAAGAAACTATAAATCTTTAAAACTGTTTTTGTTTGGGACCATTCATCAATTATCTTAGTCTTTAAAAAACCAAAAGATACCCCTTACCTTGTGATAAAATGCACAATAAAGTGAATTTATCCATCTAGAAGTCACATTTACTGCATTTTGAATACAACTTATCCTTTCACAATGTATTTAACAAAATAATGAATCATTCATCATGATCTTCATTATTTTGGAATATATGATAACATCATCTATAAATACCATCATAATTTTTTCTAGGTAATATCTAAAGATTCTATTCAACCAATCAATGAATATTACTTGAGATTTAGTGAGTCTGAATGGAATCACTATAAAATCATTATATCTATATTTTATACAATTTACAATCTTTGGAATACCCTTATTTTCAACTTCAACTAATGACATATCGATCAAAGATTAATCTTTGAGAAATATTGATCCCCATGTAGTTGATAGAACACATCCTCAATCCCTGATAAATGATACTTTTCTTTATCATGATCTTACTAACTTCACAATAATCAATATAGAGATTCATTTAACCATACTTCTTCATGAAAAATATGATGGGGGTTCCGCATAGAGAATAATTATGGAATATAAAACCAAATTCTAGATGTTCTTATAGTTTCTGTTGGTCGGAGTGGATACTCAAGAGGGGGGTGAATTGAGTTCCAATTAAAATTTCTGTTAAAAATATTTCTCTTCAAATCCCCCAATTAAAAAAAAAGTTAAACTGTAGTGAATTTATATAGAGTGTAAATGTTCAATTAGTTTCTCAATGATTGATTAGGTCTCAGTTAATTTAATCTGAAGATTAAATTAACTTTTGATACTAACTTACTGGTTTATAATAAGTATAAACACTTGCGAATTTAACTATCACAGTAACATTAAAATAGTTTTGTATTTAAAAGTAACTAGCAACGGAATATGTAATATATATGTAGTATACTTATGACTTAAACTAAAACGCACAGCAGATGTAACCAAGAGGTTCAGTCTCAATACGAGACTTAGTCCTCTTAAACAATTTATATAAATTGATCCACACCCTGGATCAGGGTAAACAACAGTGCAAAGACTGTCCAGGTTCAAAGACCTCTACCACAATTCTACGTGGGAAAACAAACAACAGATCACAGTTGTCCAAGTCTCACTCAACCTCTACCACTATCCACAGTGGGATACAAGAAGTTATAGATTTTGAATAAGGATTTGAGAGTCCTCAAGCTTAGCTCAGGAGACAGTGTGTGTGTAAAATAGACAGGGTACACACACTCCTCGAAATTTAAATAAAATAATCACTAGAGTAAGTATGAATGAGTTTAGAAAATCTTTAGTGATTGGCAGTGCATCTTTGGACTCATTTTATTGGTCAGAAAAGCTTCTGAGTCCTTCTTTGGTTTTTGTATGAAAAACAAAGGGTCATTTTCTTCCTTGGTTTTCAGGTTCATCTTATCAGCCTGAGTGCATGAAGTGTTTGTTGTAGTTCGTCACTCAAGATGCATCTTGTGTTCTCCTCTAGAATGATTGGCTTTGTGTATGTTCAGTTCTCTCCAGGTATGGATGTAGCCTTGTTTGAATGCACCACGTTTCAATGTTGTTTAGCCCTTGTCTTTTTCACCCTTTTTGTGCCTTCTTAGTTACTTTACTATGATCTTCCTGTATTCATCGCCTTTCATCTAGGTCTTTATCTTCCCTTTTATAGCTTTCAGCTCTGGCAAAAAAAAGATTGATTACCTTTTTCATGGGTACTAGGAACGGTTCCCTGACAAGACAACAGATATCATTAAATAACATTAACTACCTTAAAAACATCAAATGTAACCATTAGCTTAATAAATAAATAATATCGAGAGTATAGAAATTGTGACTATAGCCATTATGTGAGCAATAAGATTCAAACTCTTGATTTTCAAACTCACAGCCATGATCAATTCTCAGGGTCTTAATCTTAAGTCCACTATGGTTTTCTACAGACTTGGAGTATTTAACAAAGTAAGAACAATCTTCACTTTTGTGAGCTAATAAGTATAACCAAGTATATCTAGAAAAGTCATCCACTAAGACATAGACACAGTGCTTCCCATTTAATCTAGAAACTCTAAAAGGTCCAAACAAGTCCATGTGAACCAACTCGAGAGGTTGAGAAGTTGAGACTTCTTTCTTTGATTTAAAATAATCTTTATGTTCCTTTCCCTTTTGTTAGGGATTACAAACTTTGTCATTTGGGAATTCAAGTATGGGTAGGTCTCTAACCAAGTTCTTCCTAGTCAATTTTCTTAAGTGAATGGTTGTTACAGTGTCCTATTCTTCTGTGCCAAATCCAAGACTCTTTATGAAAGGCATTTAAAGAAGTGACATATAGCTTAGCTAAAAATTCAGATCAACAACATAAACATTTTCATTTCTCAAGGTAGAAAATACTAAAACATTCTTAGAATTAAAAACATTAAAAGAATCATTTTAAAACTTAACATTAAACCCATCATCACATAGCTGATAAATACTCAACAGGTTATATTTAAGTCCATCAAAAAATAAAACATTAGAAATTAAAACTGAATTAATGTTACCAATCTGGCCTAGGCCGATGATTTTTCTTTTAGAATTATCACCAAAGGTGAAATAGCCTCCATCAACCTTTATTAAGCTTTCAAAGCATGAGTAATCTCCAGACATGTGCCTTGAACATCCACTATCCATGTACCATACCTTCTTGTGATAACTCTTCATGAAGGTCTCCTACAAGACAAGTTTAGATGGAAAATGACTTTGGTACCCAGATCTTCTTGGGTCCAGAAAGGTTAGCAATCAAAACTTTAGGTACCCATATTTTTCTTATGGGTCTCATATAACTTACAGAATCAATAGATTTTGAAAGATAAACTTTATTTGATCTATAAACATATGAATAACTAGTTGAGGAATACGAATTTCCAGAACTGGAACAAGAAGAATTTTTTCCAGATTTAGGAATAAATCAATTTTTGGTAAACTGTCTCTGTCCAGGTTGGTATCGCAAACTAGTAGAATATTTCGGTGCAACTTGCTTACCTAAAATTTGAGTAACTGTATCTTTTCCTTTTGTGAACATTTCTAAGTCCCTTCTAAGTTGATCATTAGACATTTTCAGTTCAGTATTTTCCTTATATAGTTGAGCATTCTTTTCCTTTTCTATATCAAAGGTAGATTTAACATTGGAAGTGAGAGCATGTTGTTTCTTTAATGCCTTATATTTGTCCTTAGGTTCATTACATGTTTCTTCCAGCATGTTATAGTATTCAAATGGTCCAGCCATAGACATATTTTCATCATTATCTGAATCACTATTATTTCCATAATAATAATCATTTGGATGAGGGAAAACAGGTACCTCGTATATGTTAGTCATGAAGCACATGTTGGCATGATTCTTTTCAGAATCAGAAACTTCAGATTCACTTCTGCTTTCTTCTGAAGCACCCCAGGTTTCTTTCATGGATTTCTTGTACTTCTTTTCCTTATAATCATATTTATTTTTTATTTTTTATTTTGGACAGTCATCCTTGATGTGTCCTTTCCTCTCACATTCATAGAAGACTATATCGTCTTCCTTATTGGATTTCTTCCAATCCTTCTTCCACTTACCTTTATTGTCATACTTACTTTTGTAGTTTGATTTTCTGAATAATTTGTTCTTCCTATAGAACTTCTTAAATCTCCTGGCTATTTGAGCAATTTCAGCATCACAATCAGAGTCTGAACTTTCACTTGTTGAACTTTCAGTAGGTACATTCATTTCCTCCTTGTCTTTTCTCTTTGAAGTAGTAGACTTGAATTCCACGGATTTTCTCTTGGGTTCATCATCTTCTTCCTTATTTACTTTATGTTCTTCCTCATACATCATAAGCTTACCTATTAATTATTTAATAGGCAGTTTGCTGATGTCGCATGATTCTCTAATGGAAACAGATGTGCCTCTCCATCTTTCGGGTAGACATCTTAATATCCTCATAATTTGTTCCTTTGCGAGAACAGCCTTTCCAAGAGAGCTCATAGTATTGAAAATCTCATTGAACCTGAGATACATGTTATAAATGGGTTCATCAGGTATCATCATAAAATTATCATATTTAATAGTATAGGTATTCAATATCATTTCTTTAACATTGGTTATTCCTTCATGGGAAATAGCCAAAGTGTCCCATATTTCATAAGTTGTTTTACAAGTAGAAATCCTATTAAACTCTTCATCTCCTAAAGCACAATACAGGGCATTCCTAGATTTACAATTATTATTGTAAGCAGTCTTTGTAGGTTCATCCCAAGTAGTTCTCTCAGTTTCTGGAATATTATATTGAGTCTTTATAGAAGTCAAAATATCAAAACTCATACTCTCCAAATGAATTTTCATCTTAAGTTTCCACTGGGTATAGATTGTACCATTAAAGAAAGGTGGCCTGTTAGTAGAAGAACCTTCTAGTCTATTGTCCATAACAATATTTTAGAAAATATATTAATGAGATAAAATTTATAACTAACAGAAATTTAAGATCTTTAAAAATGCAACTAAAATCACAGTTGAAAAATAGAATGTTTTGAAAACATGTATTAATAGAAACCTCTGACACCAAATGTTGGTCAGAGTGGATACTCAAGGGGGGGTGAATTGAGATCCAATTAAAATTTCTATTTAAAAGATTTCTCTTCAAATCCCCCAATTTAAAAACAAAGTTAAGATGTAGTGAATTTATACATAGTGTAAATGTTCAATTAGTTTCTCAAAGATTGATTAGGTCTCGGTTAATTTAATCTGAAGATTAAATTAACTTTTGAAACTAACTTACTAGTTTACAATAAGTATAAACACTTTCTAATTTGACTATCAAAGTAACCTTAAAATAGATTTGTATTTTAAAGTAACTAGCATCGGAATATATAATATATATGTAGTATACTTATGACATAAACAAAAACGAACATCCGATGTAACCAAGAGGTTCAGTCTCAAGCCGAGACTTAGTCATCTCAAAAAATTTATATAAATTGATCCACACCCTAGATCAGCGTATAAAATAGTGCAAAGACTGTCCAGGTTCAAAGACCTCTACCACGGTTCTACGTGGGAAAACAGAAAATAGCTCACAGCTGTCCAGGTCATACTCGACCTCTACCACTATCCACAGTGGAATACAAGGAGTTATAGAGTTTGAATGAGGATTTAATAATCCTCCATCTTAGCTCAGGAGACAATGTGTGTAAAATAAACAGGGTACACACACTGCTCGAAATGTAAACAAAATAATCACTAGAGTAAGTATGAATGAGTTTAGAAAATATTTAGTGATTGGTAGTGCACCATTGGACTTGTTTGATTGGTCAGAAAATCTTCTGATTCCTTGTCTGGTTTTTGTATGAAAAACATAGTGCCATTTTCTTACTTGGTTTTTAGGTTCATCTTATCAGCCTATGTGCCTGAAGTCTTTGTTGTAGTTCTTCACTCAAGATGCAGATTGTGTTCTCCTCTAGAATGAGTGGCTTTGTGTATGTCCAGTTCTCTCCAGGTATGGATGTAGCCTTATGTGAATGCACCACGTTTAAATGCTGTTTAGCCCTTGTCTTTTTCACCCTTCGTGTGACTTCTTAGTTCCTTTACTATGATATTCATGTATTCACCGCCTTTCAGCTATGTCTTTATCTTCCCTTTTATAGATTTAATCTCTGAAAAATAAAAGAATGATTAACTTTTGCATGGGTACTAGGTATGGTTCCCTGACATGCCAACAGATATCATTAAATAACATTAACTACATTAAGAACATCAAATGTAACTGTTAGCTTAATAAATAAATAATATTGAGAGTATAGAGTTTGACTGGTTGGTCAATCGTTAGTAGCTCCTGTTGGTAGATGTGTACGGTGAACTTTGTGTAACAGTGACCTTCCATCGGTAGCTCTTTGAACTTTTATTGCTAGCTCCTGATATCGGTAGCTTTATATACCGGTTACTTCATTATATCGATAGCTATTGATCTATCGATAGCTCTTGATATCAGTAGCTTTATATATCGGTGACATCATTCTATCGGTAGCTCTTGATCTATCGGTAGCTCTGCTTTGTATCCGTAGCTCTACTTTGTATCGGTAGCTTTGCTTTGTATCGGTAGCTTCATTCTCTATCGGTGACTCTGTATATCAGTAGATCTTGGTCTATCTGTAGCTCTTGGTTTATCGGTAGCCCTTGGTCTATCGGTTTCTCTTGGTCTATCGGTCACTGTATGTATCACTAGCTTGATTTGTTCTAGTGATTATGTGTATCGGTAGACTTATGCATATAGGTATCTCCATTCTGTACTATCGGAGGAGTTGTTCTATTAGTAGCTATCTGTATCAGTGACCTTGGCTTATTGGTGACTCTGTCTATCGGTAGACTAAGTACCAGTATCTCTGTTTCAGTAGCTATATGCAGATCAGTGACTAACACTTATCTGTTTTATGTAGAACATCTCCGATTGGGTTAGAATTACTTCAAAACTTATATAAACAAAGATAAACATTGATTAACATATTTCAAGGATTATTTTAATATTATTATCATATTGAAGGTCATAGATTGAGCGAATTAGAATATAGATAAACAGTAATCGGTATTATCAAAGTATGTGAAATCATAGTTGGGATTATCAAAACAGGTGAGGTCAACAATCTCCTCCTTTTTGATAATCACAAATTATGATATTATAGTTTTAAAATAGTGAGTAATTGTATCAGAGGATATATCATTAAATTCAATTATCTCAAAGAAAAGAGCATGTTATAGAACATAATGTATCATAGGTATAATTAAATGCAATGATATCAGAGGGAAAAATCATGGTATCTCTTAGATAATATTTCTCCCCCTTTGAGAATATTTCTCCCCCTTTGATACTTTGGTAATATTTACCCCCCTTTGTGATAATAAAAAAGTGGGAAATAACAAAGAGAAGAGGAACAAAATGAGAAAGAAAAGAAATCCAATTGGATTATATGTTGCAAAAAGGGACATAGAAAGAAAACAAAATGCAAGGGATTCCTATCAAACATCTTAGCCACCTATTCAATCCACATCCTCAATGTGAGATTTTCCCTTTGTATCAGAAGAGGATTCAGACTGTGTGGATGCTAGTGAAGGATTAGGAATTTCGGAAATGATCACAGGGGGCTGATCCATAGAAACTGTGTCTGGCCTGTACTGAGGAGTTCGTTGAGTGATCATAAGTGTAAGAATTCGAATGGCTTGGGGTGGAGTCATCTGAACAAGAGAAGCAGTAGAGGCAGAGGCAGGTAAAGATGGAGGTACAATCACTGTCCCATCATTGACATGCAGGAAAGGCAACAAAATATTTCTAAAATCCATAATTATTCATCATCCTCTATCCATAGCAGATATGAAATAATCCTTATTTTCCATGAATTTGTCCAAGGAAGGAGTCAATTACCTTAGTTTTATGACTTTCTCTCTGAAGGATTGATTGAAAGAAGGTAACTTTAGGTTTTCTAACAGAAGTTTGAAGTAATTGTTGAGTTTATGCTTGGTGTAAACCTTTTGGAAATAAGAGTCTACCTTTTCATTAACTTCTTTATGAGAGGTAGAAGATTCTCTCATATAGTCTTAGACTATCTTAATTATTTCTCTAGCTGAATATCTAGTAGAAATCACAACTTTTCTCAGGTTGGATGAGTCCACAGAGCCACTAGTTGATGCTGAACCAAGCTCCTCCTTCATTACAGCTCAAATCTGATTCAAATCCACTGAAGGTCTAGAAGTAACAGAATCAATAGAGAAGGTTACTGTTTCCTTGAAGTTTTTGGTCAACCCACTAATAAGGTTTTTGACTAAGGAATCCTGGGTGCTAAAATGTTCTTTCATAGAGGTTTTAAAACCTTCAAAGACAGATACCATCTGGCTCACAACACTTTTGACATAGGCTAAGTACTTGTCTACTTGAGATTTTGAACTCATGTAAGATTCTAAAGACATAACAGATTTCTTTAGAGATTCAACATCCACTTCCAGTCTAGATACTTGAGTCTGGTAGGCTGCAACTTCTTCCACTATTTCTGCCACAAAGGTTGACATATTACAACCGAGAGAGAGTTCAATTTTTTCCCCAAATTTCTCATCTCTTCAACAAAGCAGTCTTAAATTCAGCAACAAAAGCACTAAAGGAATCTTTCATCTCATCCTTTAAGGATTTAAGGTCAGCCCTGGTGATCATATCAGCAGGAGAAATTACAACAGGTGCTCTTTTAGATGCTATGCTGGCCACTGAGTCATTCATAATCGATTGAATTGATGACACCAGTGAAACTTCCATATTCCTTGTCTCTTACAAAAAACTGACGTTATTATTTTTCTTCAAATTATCTAGGTCATCCATTCTGACCACATCTTCAGGTAACAACTCAGTCTCAATATCATAAATGACATTTGGTTTATTAAGGGATGCCTCATTATCAGAATTAGGATAGTCTAATCCATAGACCACAAAACCTGGGTCTTCTACCCAGTCCTCAATCTCAACAGCCACTGAAACACTTCCAAACTTGGTTTGATGCTCCCCCTCAATGGGTGCATTCCCATGTATAGAAACAGCATTCTCATAAGGTCTTTTTTCCTCAGAATAATATTTTAATATCAATTCTATCTCTGCAATAGCATGAGGGTCCTCTGGATTAAGTACAACTTCTTCCATTTCCCCTACTACATCCTTAGTAGGCACAACTGAGCTTCCAATTAATGGACTTAGACATAAGCCGACAGAATTAGAGGCTTCAAGTTCATTTTCCTTTTCTTCTTCATGCTCAGGCATTGGCTGGTCTTCCTTATCAGCATGTGTCCCTTCTTCTACTAAGGCTTCCTTTCTAGAAGATACAATTTCAGCAACTGGACTTGGGGGAAAGTCTAGATCTCTTCCATCATCCATAGAAGTCTCTTCTTCTTCAGTCTCATCATTGTACTCAGGTTCTTCTTCATCTGTTCCTAGACCTGGATCCCTCACATCCTTAGGTCTTGAAGGATGATCCATAGGATTGAATTTATCATATACCGTCTTGTCATCATTAACCCACTCTATTCTCCATGGGTTCCAATTTATCTTCATGTATTTCCAAACTTTCGTTGTGATACAAAAATTATTCTTTACTACAACTGTCTCATCTTGAGACTCAGCTACCCCTTTCACTTTGATCATCACAGAGATCAACTTGGAAAATAATAGGGAATTAGTCTTTGATTTTGGCCTTGTCATGTCTTCTATTTGAATCATCAGAAATCTGCACAGATTCACTTTTACACAATGTCTCAAGAGATCCAGGAGATATATATCCTGATATCTTAAATTCACAAAGTCTACTCTCCTTGGTATAAAGATGTGTTGAACAAACATGAACAAAAATATGTTCTCTCAATCCATTTCAGCAGCCACTACTTGTCTTTGATTTCCATCACCAGTGAGATCCTCTAAGGCAGCCTCATAATCTAATATATCACTTGTAGGTGGTATAGCTTTCGATACATATCCAGATACACGTTCGTGTGGAACCTTCGGGATTTCAGCCCACTCAACAGATGAAAAGGATATCTCTTTTCCATTCACAAAAGAAATCACTCGGTTCTCATCTTCAGATTTCTCAAAGCTTGCAAACTCATAAAATTGTTTCACTAGCTTTGGATAGTAGGGTCCATTGTTGTTAGAAAAGAAATCTACCCACTTTTTCTCTTCCATCAATTCGATCACTAATGATTTTCTAGGCAATAACCATTCCACACACAGCTCTTTTTCAATCACAATAACTCTATTCTGCAAATGAGTGTTCACTGGTCGCCTCCCTAACCTTGTTCTACCAACACTACCACTTTCTTCTGGCTTGGACTTCTGCTTCTTTGCATTCGGCTCATCAGTTTCATCTCTTATGGTAGGAAGTTTGGTTTTTTCCATCTCTGATTTGAGGGATTTAGGGTTTTTGAGAGATTCGGAGCTAAGGATTGAGGGTAAAGGGTTTGAGGCTCAGTGGATTGAGAAGTAACTAGGAATTTGTTTTTATCATTTAGGAATCATAAAATAAATAAAAAAAATTAAATAAAGTAAAAATGATTCAGATTCTGGCGGCAGACAGAAGTTTAAAACAGCACACTCATCGGTTGGGTTTATCAGTGATAATTCCTATCAGTGTGGTCCATCGGCGAGGTCACATCGGTGAGGTCACATCGGTAAGGTTACATCGGTGAGGTTACATCGATGAGGTTACATCGGTGAGGTTAAATTGGTGAGGTTATATCAGTGAGGTTATATCAATGAGGTATTACATCAGTGAGGTTACATAAGTGAGGTTACATCAGTGAGGTTACATCGGTGAGGTATCTACCGATCAAGGTTAATCATTCCCAACTCATGCCTAATGTAACTTAACCTATCCGAACATAAAGTTTTGGTGATAATGTCAGCTAATTCATGTTCAGTACCTACAAATTCATGAGTAATATCACCCTTTTGGTAATGATCTCTCAAGAAATGGTGCCTTACATCAATGTGTTTGGTCCGAGAGTGAGATACATGGTTCTTTGAAATGTTTATTGTACTAGTGTTATCACAGTTGATAGAAACATGCTTAAAATCATATCTATAGTCCAAAAGAGTGTGTTTCATCCACAGAATTTGTGCGCAGCAACTACTAGCAGCAATATACTCTGCTTCAGCAGTGGACAAAGCTACAGAATTCTACTTTTTACTACACCAAGATACAAAGGATTTTCCCAATAAATGGCATGTTCTAGATGTGCTTTTTCTATCCAACTTGCAACCAGAAAAGTCAGCATCTGAATAACTCATTAGCTCAAAAGATTATCCTTTTGGGTAAAACAAACCTAAATTTACAGTATGTTTAAGGTACTTAAAAATTCTTTTAACAGTAAATAAATGAGATTCTTTTGGATTAGCTTGAAATCTTTCACACATACACAAACTATAAATAATATCTGGTTGACTAGAAGTAAGGTAAATTAGGCTTCCAATCATACCTCTGTAATTGGTTTGATCTACTGGTTTCCCAGTTTCATCTACATCAAATTTACAGACTATACTCATAGGAGTATCACTTTCCTTAATACAATCCAAACCAAAATGTTTTAAAAGATCCTTTGTATATTTACTTTGATTCAAGATAATACCATTTTCATTTTGAAAAACTTCAAATCCATGAAAATATTTGAGTTCTCTCATTAAACTCATTTCAAATTCATTTTTCATAATTTTTTAAAAATCAGTACATAAATAATGTTTAGCAGATCCAAAAATAATATCATCAACATAGATTTGTATTATCAAAACATCTTTAGAAATTCTTTTAATAAAAAGAGAAGGATCAGAAATACCTTTAGTAAAACTTTTTGAAATAAGAAAATTACTAAGTCTATCATACCAAGTTCTTGGAGCTTGTTTTAAACCATATAAAGCTTTAGAATGTTTAAAAACTCGATTTGGAAAACGAGGATTAATAAATCCAGGTGGTTGTTCAACAAAAACATCTTCAATTATAAAACCATTTAGAAAATCACTTTTGACATCCATTTGATATAACATGAAATTTAGATGAGCAACATAGGAAAGTAAGATCCTAATAGCTTCTAATCTAGCAACAAGGGAAAAGGTTTCCTCATAGTATATACCTTCATCTTGACTATATCTTTGTGCAACTAACCTAGCTTTGTTTCTAACTATATTTCTAGATTTATCAACTTTGTTTCTAAAAATCCATTTAGTGTCTATTGTTAAAGTGTCCTTGGGTCTGTCAACTAATTCCCAGACTTTGTTTCTTTCAAATTTATTTAAATATTCTTGCATATCCATTACCCAAAATTCATCATTGATTGCATCATTGAAATTTTTAGGTTCTAGCTGTGAAAGAAAGGCTTGATGTTCAACCTGGTTTCTTAGAGAAGCTCTAGTCTATGTCTCTCTCTCAAGATTACCAACAACAGCATCCAAAGGATGATTCTATAGAATCCTAGTTGATCTAGTAAAGGTAGAACTAGAAATTTTTGTTTCATCTCTAAGTTCATGTTCTATAGAAGAAGATTCTGGAGTATTTCCAGAACTAGATATTTTTACAAAAGGTTCTGTATTTTTATCATTAAGGTCCAGAACAGTCAAATCTTCTTCATGATTTTTAAGAGAGATTTTAGGCTCATGTGGATCAGTTTCATAAAACTTGATGTGAACAGATTCTTCCACACATTTGGATCTTTTGTTAAAGACTCTATAAGCTTTTATAGTTAAAGAATAACCAAAAAAAATTCACTCATCAATTTTAGAATCAAACTTGTCTATATTATCCTTTGTATTTAGGATAAAGACTTTGCATCCAAAGACTATAAAGTAACTAACTTTGGGTTTTCTATTATTCCATAGTTCATATGGGGTCTTCTTGAGAACATTTCTAATAAAGAAACTATTGATAATATAACAATCTGTATTCACAGCTTCAACCCAAAAATAAATAGGTAGGTCATACTCATTATGCATGGTTCTTGAAATTTCTTGAAGGGTTCTGTTTCTTCTTTCTGCTACACCATTCTGTTGAGGTGTCCTAGGGGCAGAGAAATTGTGACTATAGCCATTATGTGAGAAATAAGATTTAAACTCTTGATTTTCAAACTCATGGCCATGATCACTTCTCAGGATCTAAATCTTAAGTCCACTAAGGTTTTCTAAAGACCTGGAGTATTTAAAAAAGTAAGAACAATCTTCACTTTTTTGAGATAATAAGTATAACCAAGTATATCTAGAAAAGTCATCCACTAATACATAGACATAGTGCTTACCATTTAATCTAGAAACCCTAAAAGGTCCAAACACGTCCATGTGAACCAACTCGAGAGGTTGAGAAGTTGAAACTTCTTTCTTTGATTTAAAATAATCTTTATGTTTCTTTCCCTTTTGTTAGGGATTACAAACTTTTTCATTTGGGAATTCAAGTATGGGTAGGTCTCTAACCAAGTTCTTCCTAGTCAATTTTCTAATTGAATGGTTGTTACAGTGTCCTATTCTTCTGTGCCAAATACAATACTCTTTATGAAAGGAATTTAAACAAGTGACATATAGCTTAGCTAAAGAATTCAGATGAACAACATAATCATTTTCATTTCTCAAGGTAGAAAATACTAAAACATTTTTAGAATTAAAAACATTACAAGAATCATTTTCAAACTTAACATTAAATCCATCATCACATAACTGATAAATAATCAATTGTTTATATTTAAGTCCATCAACAAATAAAACTTTAGAAATTAAAACTGAATTCATGTTACCAATCTGGCCTAGGCCGATGATTTTTTCTTTAGAATTATCACCAAAGGTGACATAGCCTCCATCAACCTTTATTAAGCTTTCAAAGAATGAGTAACCTCCAGACATGTTCCTTGAACATCCACTATCCAAGTACCATACCTTCTTGTGATAAATCTTCAAGAAGGTCTCCTACAAGACAGGTTTAGATGGAAAATGACTTTGGTACCCAGATCTTCTTGGGTCCAGAAAGGTTAGCAATCAAAGCTTTAGGTACCCATATTTTTCTTATGGGTCTCATATAACTTACAGAATAAATAGATTTTGAAAGATAAACTTTATTTGATATATAACCATATGAATAACTAGTTGAAGCATACGAATTTCTAGAACTGGAATAAGCATAAAGTTTTCCAGATTTAGGAATAAATCAATTTTTGGTAAATTGTCTCTCTCTAGGTTGGTATCCCAAACCCGTAGTATATTTCGGTGCAACTTGCTTACCTAAAATTTGAGTAACTATATCTTTTCCCTTTGTGAACTTTTCTAAGTCCTTTCTAAGTTGATCATTAGACATTTTCAGTTCAGTATTTTCCTTCTATAGCTGAGCATTCTTTTCCTTTTCTATATCAAAGGCAGATTTAACATTGGCAGTGAGAGCATGTTGTTTCTTTAATGCCTTATATTTGTCCTTAAGTTCATTACATGTTTCTTCCAACATGTTACAGTATTCAAACGGTCCATCCATAGACATATTTTCATCATTATCTGAATCACTATTATTTTCAGAATAATAATCATTTGGATCAGGGAAAACAGGTACCTCGTATATGATAGTCATGAAGAACATGTTGGCATGATTCTTTTCAGAATCAGAAACTTTAGATTCACTTCTACTGTCTTCTGAAGCACTCCAAGTCTCTTTCATGGCTTTCTTGTACTTCTTTTCCTTATAATCATATTTATTTTTTAATATTAATTTTGGACAGTCAGCCTTGATGTGTCCTTTCCTCTCACATTCATAGCAGACTATATCATCTTCCTTATCAGATTTATTCCAATCCTTCTTCCACTTACCTTTATTGTCATACTTACTTTTGTAGTTTGATTTTCTGAAGAATTTCATCTTCCTATAGAACTTCTTAAATCTCTTGGATATTTGAGCAATTTCAGCATCACTATCAGAGTCTGAACTTTCACTTGTTGAACTTTCAGTAGGTACATTCATTTCCTCCTTGTCTTTTCTCTTTGAAGTAGTAGACTTAAATTCCACAGATTTTCTCTTGGTTTCATCATCTTTATCCTTATTTACTTTATGTTCTTCCTCATACATCATAAGCTTACCTATTAATTATTTAATAGGTAGTTTGCTGATGTCGCATGATTCTCTAATGGAAACAGATGTACCTCTCCATCTTTCTGGTAGACATCTTAATATCCTCATAATTTGTTCCTTTGTGGGAAAAACCTTTCCAAGAGAGCTCATAGTATTGAAAATCTCATTGAACCTGAGATACATGTCATAAATGGGTTCATCAGGTCTCATCATAAAATTATCATATTTAATAGTATAGGTATTCAATCTCATTTCTTTAACATTGGTTGTTCCTTCATGGGAAATATCCAAAGTGTCCCATATTTTATAAGTAGTTTTACAAGTAGAAATTCTATTAAACTCTTCATCTCCTAAAGCACAATACTGGTTATTCCTAGCTTTACAATTATTATTGTAAGAAGTCTTTGTAGGTTCATCCCAAGTAGTTCTCTCAGTTTCTGGAATTTTATATTGAGTCTCTATAGCAGTCTAAATATCAAAACTCATACTCTCCAAATGAATTTTCATCTTAAGTTTCCACTGGGTATAGATTGTACCATTAATGAATGGTGGACTATTAGTAGAAGAACCTTCTATTATATTGTCCATAACAAGATTTTAGAAAATATATTAAAGAGATAAAATTTATAACTAACAGAAATTTAAGATCATTAAAAATGCAACTAAAATCACAGTTGAAAAACAGAATGTTTTGAAAACATGTATTAACAGAAACCTCTGATACCAAATGTTGGTCGGAGTGGATACTCAAGGGGGGGGGGGGTGAATTGAGATCCAATTAAAATTTTTGTTAAAAATATTTCTCCTCAAATACCCCAATTTGAAAACTAAGTTAAAATGTAGTGAATTTATACATAGTGTAAATGTTCAATTAGTTTCTCAAAGATTGATTAGGTCTCGGTTAATTTAATCTGAAGATTAAATTAACTTTTGAAACTAACTTACTAGTTTACAATAAGTATAAACACTTTCTAATTTGACTATCAAAGTAAATTTAAAATAGATTTGTATTTTAAAGTAACTAGCATCGGAATATATAATATATATGTATTATACTTATGACATAAACAAAAATGAACATCAGATGTAACAAAGAGGTTCAGTCTCAAGCTGAGACTTAGTCCTCTCAATCAATTTATATAAATTGATCCACACCCTGGATCAGGGTAAACAATAGTGCAAAGACTGTCCAGGTCTTACTCGACCTCTACCACTATCCACAGTGGGATACAAGGAGTTATAGAGTTTGAATGAGGATTTAATAATCCTCCATCTTAGCTCCGGAGATAGTGTGTGTAAAATAAATAGGGTACACACACTGCTCAAAATGTAATCAAAATAATCACTAGAGTAAGTATGAATGAGTTTAGAAAATCTTTAGTGATTGGTAGTGCACCTTTAGACTTGTTTGATTGGTCAGAAAATCTTCTGATTCCTTGTCTGGTTTTTGTATAAAAAACATAGTGTCATTTTCTTATTTGGTTTTCAGGTTCATCTTATCAGCCTGAGTGCCTGAAGTGTTTGTTGTAGTTGTTCACTCAAGATGAAGCTTGTGTTCTCCTCTATAATGAGTGTCTTTGTGTATGTCCAGTTCTCTCCAGGTATGGATGTAGCCTTATGTGAATGCACCACGTTTCAATGATGTTTATCCCTTGTCTTTTTCACCCTTCGTGTGCCTTCTTATTTCCTTTACTATGATCTTCATGTATTCACCGCCTTTCAGCTAGGTCTTTATCTTTCCCTTTATAGATTTCATCTCTGAAAAATAAAAGAATGATTAACTTTTGCATGGGTACTAGGTACAATTCCCTAACATGCCAACAAATATCATTAAATAACATTAACTACATTAAAAACATAAAATGTAACTGTAAGCTTAATAAATAAATAATATTGAGAGTATAGAGTTTGACTGGTTGGTCAATCATTAGTAGCTCCTGTTGGTAGATGTGTACGGTGAACTTTGTGTAACAGTGACCTTCCATCGGTAGCTCTTTGAACTTGTATCGGTAGCTCCTAATATCGGTAGCTTTATATACCGGCGACATCATTCTATCAGTAGCTCTTGATCTATCAGTAGCTCCTGATATCGATAGCTTTATATACTGGTGAATTCATTCTGTCGGTAACTCTTGATCTATCGGTAGCTCTGATTTATATCGGTAGCTCTCTTTTGTATCGGTAGCTTCATTCTGTATCGGTGACTCTGTATATCAGTACCTCTTGGTCTATTGATAGCTTTTGGTCTATCGGTAGCTCTTGGTCTATCGGTGACTGTCTATATCGGTAGCTTGCTTAGTTCCAGTGATTATGTGTATCGGTAGACTTATGCATATCGGTAGCTCCATTCTATACTATCGGAAGACTTGTTCTATTGGTAGCTATCTATATCGGTGACCTTGGCTTATCGGTGACTCTGTATATTGTTAGAATATGTACTAGTAGCTCTGTATCAGTAGCTATATGCAGATCAGTGACTAACACTTATCTGTTTTATGCAAAACATATCTGATTGGGTTAGAATTACTTCAAAACTTATATAAAAAAAGATAAACATTGATTAACATAATTCAAGGATTATTTTAATATTATTATCAAATATAATGTCATAGATTGAGGGAATTATAATATAGATAAACATTAATTGGGATTATCAAAGTATGTGAAAGAATAGTTAGGATTATCAAAACAGGTGAGGTCAACAGTTTCTTCTTCGACTCTTCTATTTGAATGGGGGATATTCTATAGGGAATATTTTTTATTGGAAAACCTCTTAGAATATATTCAATAGAGATCCCAACCTTTCCATCATAAGTATCACTAGGAAACTCTTTATGTAATACATCAATATATTCTCTTACTATATAAATTGACTCAAAGAAAATCCTCTCTTTTGTATCATCATTTGAGCTACATATGTTTTCTCATAATTAAAAAATATCAATGTTTGAGGATTTTGAAATGTATTTCTTAATTCTACTTGAACTTGTATTGGATCAAAGGAAGTTTTAGTATATGTTAAGTGATTTAACTATCCTAAAAGTTGATATGTTACCTATTTAATGATAAGCAGTTCATTCACAATATAACATCAAATTATACCAAAGGAAGTAAAACTAGTTTTGAAAGAAGATTATTCCCACAAACATTAACTGGGAAAGATTAATATACTTTATATGAAATGATTGAACCACATGGTGTTTTCATTGATAACATTACCTCTATGTATCGTGGTGTTGGTTGGGTATTTATAGAAAACTCATATGATATGAATGGATGTGTAGAGCCATAATCAAATAGGATATTCAATATTCTCGAATGAATAACAAGTGTACATTTCACTACTTTATTTCCATTATTAACCTTGGTGGTAGTCATTTTATTGTCCCTTCCTTATTCTATTGGCTTTGGAGGTTGTGGCCAAAATTTATCATCAATTCCCCTTAGACTATTGTATTGAGTTTTATAATGTCCATGTTTCTTATAGAAGAAACATTATACCATTAGTAGATTATTGAAAAGATCCTTCTTTTCTTCCATTATATCGAGTAGATTATTAATGTCCCTTTGATGATCATTAACATAATTCTATTATATTCCACATTTTATCATCTCCCTATTCTTTGAGGTAGGTTTCAAGGTGTTTCTTCCCACCTAATTTACATGTGGGTAATTAAATCTTATTCCCTCTATGAGGTCTATCGGTTGAACCACTAGATCTAAACTCCATTATTCATTTATTATCTATGGTCCTTTGAGACCATTAGGATTTATCAGCCTTTTCATGACCCAACCCTACAGTGGTTCAAGCTGCTACTACCCAAAGCCCACCTCCATAGGGCAGGGTATTGAGACAAGAACCAAAAGGAATAACCTAAATGTGAGGCCTTTACCTAATGTACTTGTATGCACACACACAACCATAACAACATAGAAGTGTAGAGGAATAAAAGAAAATATGAAATCTTTAGAATACAACCATATATAAAAAAATGTTTAGGTAGTATAAGAGTACTATAACGAAATATAGAAGGTCAAAGGAGAAAAATACATGCCCAACCAGAAAGATGTCCCAAACTAAAAAAATAGAAAGTAAAAGTGTCAAGAGAGACCCACTTCTAATTTCCTAGATCCGACCACCCTACATGGTCCAATGCACCGGGTACCCCTAATCTCCTTTGAATTCACTTCTTACATGTTTGTCATCTATATAAGATACAACACATTCTGGAAAATTCCATGTATGGGTGATTATATGAATACCCAGTAGGACGCCTTGAAATCTAAAGGGGGAGTAGTAATATACACGATAGGAATAGATAGTAGATAGCTCAACAAAAATCAAGAGAGTGAAAAAATCCAATGACATGGATAAATTTATATATATATATATATATATATATATATATATGTGTGCTCAAACCAAAGAAACCAAAAAGAGAGAGAAGGGGATCACCATCACATTGTTCATCCCCAGAATAGAGTTCCATCAACTCTAGAAGGTCCATCATTGATGCCCCACATATCGAAAATCTGTCCAAATAAGTAATCATGTGGAGAACCACACATTACCACTGTTCCACACAGTCAAGGGGGAATAATATACAAGTAGAGGAGTTATTCCCTATTGTATTGGGGGGGTCACTTTTGGTAGAGGAACTGCTCCCTGTTCTGTCAAGGGGGTTCCACTCTAGTGTGATGAGGACCCACACCTTATCTAATAGGGGGTACGCTTTAGTATATAGAAGATCTGTACCCTAGTCCATTTGGAGGGTTCCACTATGGTGTCATGAGGACCCACACCCTATCTGATAGGGATTACTTATCAGTAGATAGAGGATTCATTCCATAGACCATCAGGGGGTTCCACTCGGGTGTCATAGGGACTTGTACCCTATCGGATAGGGGTACCACATGGTAGGTAGAGGACCAATGCCCTGTTCTATTAGGGGGTTCCAATCCAGCATGTTTGGTGATCCTATGCGTAATAACTACCATCATCCATTTCCAAATAAATAATTTTCACAATTAGTACATCTCACATCATATCACTAAACCCACTATGGAGGCCACCCTAACATTCTACATGGATAAAAACATAGGATTTGATACTCGCAGGCCAAAATATGATTCCAAACCAAGGAGATATGATAGATTAATGTTTCCTTAGAAGGAAATAAGGGGGTACACAACGTTTATGTTTCCCACACGATATATGATCCCACTTCACTACATAGACGTGTCTGTGATGATACACAGTTCAAAATCTGTGTATCACTACCTAGTGTGTAAGGGGACTACATGATATGTCCAATACACTGGGGTTCCATGCTCTTCCTCCCTATATGTTTTCATGTACTTCAGTACATGGCGTGCGCCTAGCTGTGTCTATGTACATTGGTACATGGAATGCACTTGGCCATGTCCTCTCGCACATGGTATTTCCTGTGTGATCCACCACATGATATGTATACATGGGGAGAGATATATATCATGTAGGTGGGATACACTCTGTTTTATCCTTATCTTTTTTCCAAAACCCTAGCACTGTAGCAATAGGAGCTACACGTTGTGTGCTCATCAAAAAACACTGTGTGTAGTCCTTTGTTTTTTTTCATAATGTTAGATATGTGCTCAGGAATTCTAGATTTATCCTTTATAATTCATATCTCACCTAAAACCATTTAAAATCCATGGATCTATGCTCTATATAGTGATTCTGGCCCTCTAATGGCTTGGAAATCAATTCTTGATACTTCCATTGCGAACTCGTATGGACAACCATCACCCCCATGTGACACCTTTCATCACTATTGGTCTCATATCTTAATCCCATGAAAAAACATATTTTATATAATTATACAACCCCAAATCAATCCCTAATCACCAATCCCTTCATCACTCATGATGTATTCATGAATTTGGTGGTCTGATCGAGCTCAATCCCACCTAGTAATGTTGAATCATGACCCTGTGATCCAATGATGAATAACATGAATAATTTATGTGAGAAAGGCACAAAAAAGGGTTTAATGTTTTCCCTCAAGACTTATTTTCCAAAAGATACAATTTGGAAGATCTGGGTGAGAAAACAAATGAATAAAAAAATTAATGTCACTACACAGGCGAATGAAAATGTCCACAATTAGTGGAGATCAAAGAAGGGGATTGCATATTCTTAAAAATTTAATCAAATAAAGAATAATAAGAAAATGAAGATTCATAACTAGATATTTTATCATTTGTTTTTGAAGAATGTTCTCTCCAATGATTGAGAGGATTCATTGCGTTCATAGTTCTCAGATCCGCTTTGATCCAAAGTCTCATCGTCATCGGATATCTATTTCCTAAAAAAGGAGAGGAATAATGTCTCTCGATTCTCTCAGGGTTTATGTGATTAACCCTTTAGGATTCTTCATAATGGTTTTTTATAAATTATTTCAGATTTAGGTTAATTAATTATGTAAATAAATTTTTTTTATTTATTTAATTAAACACACAATCCATGGATGATTTTATCTGAAAGCCCTATGACAACCTATTTTAGGGCATTCCTTGGGTAAAAATCACAATCTCGACTCAATCATTGTCTTAGATTTCTGATCCAACATTCTATTTAAGATTTATCCCATTTTCTTTAAGAAACATTGTGTGAATAATATAAATTATATTTAATATTTTTATAAAATTAATTCTAGAAAAATAGGGCCTCTTAAAAGAACACTATCTTAGCTTCTAACTCTAAAAATATATTTATAAATATTTAAAAGTCTTACAAGTAAAAAATGGGTATGTTCATTGTTCTCTCATTAGAGTTTTTCTTCACCCAAAAGAAAAACTACAACAAATTCTTGGGATACTGAGCCCACATCTTGTTCCCCTACTCGCATGATCTATCATGCCCATTCCCATACTACAACAACACACGAACCAAGTTGATGTTCCATCCACATAGGGTCTTATTTTGACGATCCTCGATCATCACTAGGTGATCTGAAAAAGTGGATCCATCCTCAATGTCCATCTCTCCCCAATAAATAACATGCATTGGGTCATTCACGTATCACCTTAGCTGTGAGACATGGAAGACGTCATGCACCTACTCCAACCGTGGGGGTTGGGAGAGGTTCTAAGAAATCTCTTCAACCTCTATATGATCAAAAATGACTTAATAAACCCCAATAATAGCTTTCCACCCAGGATGAACCTACACAATCCTTATTGTATGGGGAATCTTAGGAAATCATAGTCTCACTGCTTTAACTACAATGGCCTAAAATGTCGATCTATGAAATATTTCTTCCTTCTTCATGACATCCTCTTAAACTCATGAATGACCTGGACCTTCTTCATCATTTCCTGCACCATCTATGGATCCAAAAGAGATGCCTCACTGGTTTCTGTCTAGCAAAACGGTGACCTACATGCTCTCTTATACATGACCTAAAAATGTGTGATTCCAATAGTAACTTGGAATCTATTGTTGTACACAAACTCTACCAAGGTCAAGTGATCCTCCTAACTTTGAACAAAGTCTAACATGAAAGTCCTCAACATATCCTCTAACACCTGGATAGTGTTCTCAGTCTGCCAATTTTTTTGTGGGTGAAAGACTATACTCATCCTTATCAAGGTCCTGAATTCCTCCTTTATTATCCTCCAAAGCCATTACATAAACCATCCATCATGGTCATAGACAATAATCAAGGGCACCCCTTGAATGAAAACTATCTCCAATATGTACAAATTCCCCAAACTCTCCACCAAACTCTGCTCCCCGATAGTAAGGAAGCATACTAACTTTGTGGGTCAGTAAACTATCACGTAGATGGAATAATGGTCATTCACTATCAATGGAATCCCTGTCACGAATTCCTTGTATATTCCATCCCATTTCCACTTTGGGATCTCAAGGGGCTGTAATAAACTTGCTGAAACCTGGTGCTCAGCATTCCCCTATAGATAGGTGAGGAATCTTGATATGAAATTACCCACTCTACATCTCATTATGTCCTATCAAAAAAAGAAACGAAGGTATTGATACATCCTACCCACACCGGGATATACATCTAGGGGAGAATTATGTAACACTCACATCACCTCCTCTCACATAATGATAGGGAACACCATCCATATTTAGTAAAAGATGACATGATTCCCTCCTAAGGAATATCCATTTGGTGATTTTCTTGTGGTTAATTGTCCACACATGAACTCAAATAAGATGTATCCCAAATGGGACTCTCTCAAACGTTGAAGAAGTGAAAGATTCAACACCATACAATAATGAAAAACTATACCCCAGTACTCAAATAGGGTCATCTACAAGGAAGACAACTACTCAGAAACCTCCACCAAATGAGCTTGGTACTTCCTGCTAAGGAAATATGATAAGACATTTTCATTCCCTAGAGTGTAGAATATATCAAAGTCATATTACTGTAGAAAATACAAACTAAACATCTATTTCAAGTTGAAATCTCTCTCCATGAAGATGTACTTGAGACTTTGATGGCCTAAGTAAACCAAAAAGTACTATCTTATAAGATAATGCCTCCACATAATCAGGGTAAAGATCACCACTTATAGATTTAGGTCATGGATCACATAGTTCTTCTTGTGGGGTCTCAAATGCCTCAACCCTTATGTAATAACTGCCTTCTTCTGCATCAAAATGATGTCGAGCCCATCTCATGAGGAATTACAATACACTATATACTCCACACCCTCCTCCTATTGTCCCAAAACAATATCAGTTATCAACCTTAGTCTAAACACCTCAAAGGCCCTCTAGGACTGCTCAGTCTAAGAAAAAGGCCTCGTTTTCTACATTAGGGTGGTGAAAGGGGATGGAATTCTTGGAGAAGTCCACCAAAATCTCATGGTAGTACCCCGCCAAACCAAGAAAACTCTGCACCTCTGACATGTTATTGGGTGGTTCCCTAGAGAGAACTACATTGATTGTTACTGGGTCAAAGACTAAAAAATGATAAGAAATTACATGCCCCATAAAGTGATGCTCGTGAATCCAAAACTGGAACTTTGTATAGCTTACCATAAAGCTGATCCTATCAAAGAAAATCTTATACCATCCTCAAGTTCTCTACATGATCCTCCTCTAACATAGATTATATGAGTCTGTCTTCAATAAAGAAAATCATGAAATGTTCCAAGTAAAATTAGAAAACCTGGTTCATCAAATCCATAAACACAGTATGTGGATTCTTCATGCCAAAGGTTATCACTAGTAACTCTTAGTGTTTGTAAAGAAATAAAAATTCTAGCGTTAGAATATCAGCATTGTGATATCTCAACTAGCGGTAGACAGACCTGATATCAATCTTTAAGAACTATCTCACAGCTCACAACTAGTCAATGAGGTCATCAATCCTCAACAAGGGGTACTTGTTCTTTATCATTCCCTAGTTCATGTGATGATAATATACACAAATCCAAAAGAAAAAATCCACATTTGTCATGAACAATAATAGATCTGCCCAATGGGACACACTGGGCCTAATGAAACCCTTCTCTCAAAGGTCATCCAATTGTAAGTAAAGATTACAAAGCTCGGTAGGGTCTATCTGATATGATATAGAAGACATCCGAGTAGTCCCCATATGAAATTCAATAAAAAATCCATATCCCACATCATAGGTAGTCTCAAAAAATCATTAGGAAATATATTTATAAAATACTCCATGATTACAGGAATATAAATACTTGAAAAGCCTACTACGCCAGGGGATACACTCACCAACTAGTGGTTGATGGGTTGCAGCCTCCTAGTCACAAAATCCACTCATCCCGCCATGATATCTATCTAGAATGTTAAAGAGAATATATTTCCATCCGTGTGAAGTAATATGACTCATTTATGGTGACAGTCATTTTAGGCTCTGACAATGGAAAACCAATCCATACCCAAGATGATGACATATGATTCCATCGTGATGGCCATAATGACCCACATGAACCTCTATCCACTAGGTGATAACTCTTATTACCAGTAGATAAAATATATAGAATAAGCATAGGAACCTCAAGATGAAGCTTTTGGGGAAAAGATTCAAATGGGAGCTCCATCTCTCACACAAAGAGTAAATAGGTGAAAGAATGAATCGCACATATGTCAAATAATACTAAATAAAGAGTATAATAAACACATATCATATATCTAGTCATCTCATGTGTCAAGGGGTGATAAGAATAAATAACCTACTACTATTCATGAACCCAACCACTGTATCTTTGAGATTGATGTGGGCGACCTAGTTGTGGTGGTGTTGGAAGAATCTCATAGCATCATCCACCACCCATATCTCCTTCTCCTGGAGCTCCACTTTCTCCTCTACCAGCTCCACCACCCATAGGGGCTCCTTTCCCTCTCATGAGAGATACCTAAGCACAGTTTTGTCCCTAGCATGGTGGTATGTTAGGTATAGTCTTGGCCTCCTTAGAATGTCTAGTCGGGCAATCACAAGCCTTGTGACATTTCCCTTCACATGAATATCACCAACCCTCCCCAATCATCCCTGGATCTCAACACTATCCTTGTGCCACATAACCACATGCTTGAGTCTAATCATAGGGATGTATCTTTCAATGAGATCCCATCGATTGGTACCAGATAGTTGTTACAGACCACTCAACCCTGTGAGGACCAGTTCCAACTCTATTTCTCTCGCGATACTCCCCTTCTCTCTCGTGGATAGGGTTTCCCTTCAGCGGTGACCTAGAGGGGGGAGGATTGTATGCTTCTCTAGAATCTCCTCCCACTTCCATATTTCTTCTCCTCATTCTTTGGATGATTTTGTTCCTTGTTTGCTCTCGTTCTTTGTTTTCCCTTCCAAAGCATCTCGATTCCTGGCCAGATTTTCTTCCTCATCTATCTGCTTGCCTTCCTCATTCATCAGATTGTGAATCTCCCATCAACGGTTCATTTGGATCTTTCCTAGTTATGTTATTCATGCACAAAGTGGTGGTTCTTGTCTCTGGTTGGTCCAAATCTGAAGATGGTGGTTTCCTTCGGTTTTGGTTTCGGTACTTTAAGCCCAAAGTGGCGTTGTATCATCTTCCATGCATCGATGGTGACCTGGTACTTGGCCGAATGGGGGTGTCACTTGAAGATTCATGAGAGTTACAACGCTACCAAGTTTTGTTTCACTATTGGATGGTTCATTTTTCTAGGTCTTTTCATGGTTTTATCAGTGTGATTCGCTTCTCTGATGCATCTTTTTTTTCTGCAATGGTTTCATTTTGGGTGTTTCTGTTCTATTTTGTGAAATTACTAGTGTTTTCCAGCCTTGATTTTCTGCAGTGTTTCTCCCCTACAAATGGATGGTTGGATTGTGTGTTGGTTTGATGGTGATTGGATGTTTTGGAAATGATGGAATCAGTGATGGAATACGGCGATAATTTGGATGTGCAGTGCCTGACCGTGACTTGGGGATGCATTTTTTGTGTTGACATGAAGGCAGTGTGTTGGTGTTTGGATGGCGATGTGATGATAGCAGTCTATCGTGGATCCATGAACTCTCTAGATTTGAAATTTTAAAAATTTCGATCTATTTTTTTATTCTGGTTTGGGCAGGATTTGAGGATTTTTTTTAGAAATTGGTTTTGTTTTGAATTTTGTGTATAAAAGAAATCAACACACTACATGGTTCAACTCCAGACAAGGATCAGAGTAGGAAGCATTAACCAGAGCATTGTCATTATGATTTGGAATTCTGAGATGGTATGGTTCTACCATCAGTATCGGGCCCATGAAACCCTTCATGGGACAACTAGCTGATCAATCTTTTAAATTTGGAGACTTGACATCACATTATAGTCACTGGGGAGGGTAGTTCTTGTACTCGTGATCCAGATTTACTTCTTTTATGGTTTTATTTGAATTCATTGTATGGAACTTGTGGTTTTTCACTTTTTCCTCAAAAAATGTTTTCATAATAAAAAATTAAGTTGCAGTCTATCACCATTTCTACTTCGAACACCCCTATATAGGTGGTAATGCCCAAGGGCATAATTCTAGCATGGATCTTTCTACGATGTCCTTGACCAACTCCCATTCTTAGAAATAGCCATCCTAGATTAAGTTGAGGGAGTACCATGTAAGGTCTATGAACCTTGCGATATACTTAGCCACTATCATCCATCCCTTATATATCTCCATAAGCTCCTAAATCATAATGAAGAATAGGAGGGGTGGTACTCCTCATGAAATAACTATTGGAAGTTGGTCCCTAAGAGTGTTGTCTCATCATGCATTAGGGTAAAAATACTCCATCATCACCTAACTACTCTATGAAAATGAATAGATTCTAGCATAACTGCCTCATCTATCATTGTTTGAATAATCGTGAAAACATAGACCACAAACTCTAGCCCAGCCTCTACTGCATGAGGATATGGCTCTCCAGGGAACCCTAACAGCCTCTAATGCTAGAACTTTTGGAATGTGCTAAGCTATCACACCTTCTTAACCTACTCTTCTAGAATAATATGTAGCTCGACAATGGGGGTGGAGTTACTTGTCCACCTGGAGGAAGGTTCTTATAAGATGGACCATGAAATGATTCCTCATCACTCATCAGATCATCATCACAATCTGGAACTGGTAACCTATCTTGCTATCATTGCAGAGGATTCGTGAAAATTAATTAAGATGTACCGTGGTCAAATGATCACAAATACACACACACACACACACACAATGGGGATAGGATTTAAGTATAAGATTCAAAGTTTCAATCCTATATGATGCATGTGCCATTGATCCTTGAAACTAATGTCTCAGTATACTGAGATGAAAAGTATGTAGTAATAGTCCTAGTGAATGGATACATAAGACACCACACTAGCATTGGACCCCCTAGAATGAGAGCCACACTTGAGACACTTTGACAGTAATTCCCTAAATCCCAACCAAGTACTCATAAGGAGACTACACCAAGTACTATCCCAATTAATGAAGTACTCTGATACCAATCTATCATGACCCGACCTAACTGGGGCTCGAGCTGAAACTTCTCTAAGCCTACCTCCGTAGGCCTGAAGGTGGAGACAAGTACATAGAGGCATACCAAAAATGGAGGCCTTTACCTAATGTACCTGTACGAATACACCGGACCATCTCAATACAAAAGTGTACATGAATAAAATAAAAAGATGAAATAACTAGAATATAACCATGCATATGAAAAACCTATAGGGTGTATAAGAGTATGATAATGCAATACAAATATTAAAAGGGAAAAAATACACGATCGACTAGAAATATTTCCCAAAATAACAAAATTATAAATTAAATGTTTTGTGAGGACGAACTTCTGATCTCGAAGATATGAACATCGTATATGGTCCAATGCACCCAGTATCCCTAAGATCCTCTAAAGTCACCACTGAACTTTCTGTCATCTTCATAAGACCTAGCATGTGTAGGAAAATCCCATGCATGGGTGAGTATATACATACCTAGTAGGAATCCCTAAAAGGTGAAGGAGTATAAGTAAGAGAGAGAGGATATGAATAGATAGTAGACAACTCAACACAAAGCATGAGAGTAAACAAATCCAATGATATGGATAAATACATACATACATACATACATATATACATACATACATACATACATACATACATACATATATACAGAAACACACACACACACACATATATGCTCAAACCAAAGAAACCCAAATGAAAGAGAAGGGGATCTCCATATCATATCCCTAACTATGAATAGAGTTATATTAGTCCTAGAAGGTCCATTATTGATGCCAAATATCTCACTCATCTGTTCAAAGAAGTAATCGTGTGGAGGCCCAAACCTTTCAATTGTACTGCATAGTCGATGGGGAATAATATCCATGTAGAGGACCTGCACCCTAGTGCATCAGGGGGTTCCATTCTATAGGTAGAGGACCCATGCCCTAGTAAATCAAGGGGTTTCATTCTGGTGTCATGATTTCTCATTCCCTATACAACAAGGGGTGCCACTCTATAGATAGAAGACACATGCCTTGGTCTGTTAGGGGGTTCCACTTTAGTGTTATAAGGACCTGCTCTGTTTATGATATGGGTAGCACTTGGTAGATAGAGGACCTTTACCCAAATATGTCCGGAGGGGTTACACTCTAGTGTCACAAGGACCCATGCCATATCTAATAGGGGGTAATACTTTATAGGTAGAGGACCCATTCTCTGGTCCATCAGCGGGTTTCCATTCTAGTGACTATTGTGATCCTCTTCCTAATCACTACCATCACTGGGTGCTGCCTAAATAATCATCATGCCTGAAACATCTCACATTGTATCTCAAAAGACACCACAGAGTACACCATCGCATTCTACATTGAAAAAAAAAACTCATGCTAGGCTACTCATGGCCTAAAATATGAGTCCAAATAAATGAGATATGAGAGATTTAATTTTCTTTATAAGGGAAGAAGGGGGTACACAACATGTAAGGGTCCCACAAGACATGTTGTCCCAATTCGCTACATAGATGTGTCCCTATCAGTACACGGCTCACCAACTATGTAGAAATACATGGAATGTATGGTGACTTCATGGAATTTCCATGCCACTCAAGTTCTCTTCCCATGCTCCTTAGTGGTGTCTATGTACTTCAGTACATGGCATGTGCCTAGCCGTGTATGTATACATCAGTACGCTATGTGATCCTGGCTATGTCTTCCAGCATGGGGGTTTTCCTGTGTGCTTCTCCACACAACTTGTCCACCTGAGGATGGATATAGATTGTTTAGGTAGGATAATTACTGTTCCATCCTTATATTTCTTTCTAAAACCCTTTCACCATAGTCGTAGGAGCTACAAACCATGTGTTCATCAGACTAGATGGTGTGTAGTTAGGTTTTTAACAAAAAGTCATATATGCACATGGGAATTCAAAATCTAGATCCTCCACCAAAGATATCGCCTCTAGCCTCCCAAAATTGGTCGATTTATGCTATGTCTAGCATTTCTGGCCCTCTAGTGGCTGAGAATTCAATTACCAATAATTCCCTTATGAATCTTCATCCACCACCAGTGTCCCGCATGTGACTCCCATCACCACTATTGGTCTTAGATATCAAATACATGAAGAATGAACCATTATACAATGATCCATACCCAAATCCATCCTTGATAACCAATCACTTCATTTCCTATGAAGCCATCATGAATCTGGGGGTCTAATCTAGCTTGGTCCTGCCCAGAAATGTCAAATCATGAACCTGTGGTCCAATAATAACTAACTCAAAGAATTTGTGGGAGTAAGGCACTAGATAAAGGCTTTAACATTCTATGGAAAAAGTTTATTTTCCAATGAATACAATTAGAATGATCTGGGTGAGAAAAAAATGAATAAACAAATTAATATCAATACGCAGGCATATGCAGTTGTCCACAAGGGTCGTAGATCAATTAAAGGGATTGATTGTGCTAAAAAATTTAATCAAATGATTTATGAAGAGTCATACCAGGGTATTAGATAGTTTTTTTTCTAACAACATGTTCTCCAATGATTGATAGGAGTCGATTCATTGGTTGCACTTATATCTGCTTCAATCCAAAATCTCATCATCATCATAAATTGATTCACTAATGAAGGAGAGTAAGAAAATCTTTTGATCCTCCTAGGATTTATATGGATTAACCTGGAGGATTACATATAACATTAGTTTTGTAGATGATTTTATAATTAGGTTAATTAAATAAATAAATAGAATTTAATTATTTATTTAACTAAACACACCTCCCATGACATCCTTTAACCGAATGCTCCACGCCAACAAATTTTGGATCATGCCTTGGGTAAAAATCACATTCTAGACTCAACCATGATCTTAGATTTATAGCATGAGATTCCTTTTAAGAGATAACTTTTTTCTTTAGGAAACCATGCACGTGTAATATAAAATATATAAAATATTTTTATAAAATTAATTTTGGGCACAATGGGCCTCGAAATCGCACAATGTATCAACACATGTCTCTAAAAATATGTGTAGAAATATTTCAATATCTTAAAAAGAAAAAATGGGTCTCTAAATCATTCCCTCCTTAAATATTTTCATCCCCTAAAATCAAAAATACACAAATATCTTAGGATACTAAGCCCGCATATGGATCTCCCTCTTTCAGGTGATCTCTTGCATTATCATGTGCTTCCACAACACATGAACCAAGGGGATGGTCTACCCATACATGGTCCTCTCTTACTAATCCTCAATTTCCATTGGGTTTTCCACAAAAGTGGTTTCATCCTCAATTTACAGCTTACCCTAATCAATAATGTGTGTGGGGTCATGAACGTATCTCCTCACATGTGACATGTGGAAGACGTCGTACACCCGCGCCAAATATGAAGGTAGTGTGAGGTTCTAAGAAACATCACAAACCCTTTACATGATCTTGAATGGCCTAATGATCCTTAGGGATAGCCTTCCTCCCTAGATGAATATCTATAATCTTTATCATGGTGTGACTCTCAAGAAAACATGGTCTCCCTAGTCGAACTCCAAGGGCATATGAATTCAATATACGTAATATTTCTTCCTACTATGGGCCATAGTTATCCACTCACGAATGATCTATACCATATTCTTCAACACATTCTCCATCTTTGTACCCACAAGGAATGCCTTTCTAATCACTAACTAGAATAAGGGTGACTTGTAGGGTCTCCCGTACAGTGCCTCAAAAGGAGACATACTAATTTTTGAGTGGTAGCTATTATTATATGAAAACTCATCTAGGGGAAAGTGATCCTCCCAAATTCTGCCAAAGTCTAACACACATTCCCTCAAACTATCCTAAAAAACATAGATAGTGCTCTTGGTCTACCCATCTATTTGCAGGTGCAAGGTTTTACTCATCCTCATCTCAGTCTCGAATGCCTCCTTTCATCCTCTCTAAAATCGTGACGTAAACCATGCATCACAGTCAAAGACAATAGTTGAAGGAATACAATGAAGGGAAACAATTTCCTATACACAAAACTTCCCCAAACTCTACTCCCTAATAACATGGAAGTGTTCCTACTTAGTGAGTCAATCAACAATCAACCATATTGAATCATGGCCCTTCACTGTCTGAAAAATATCTATAATAAATTCCATGGATATGTCATCCAATTTCAATTATGGAATCTCAAGGGACTGCAACAAAACTACCATAACTTGGTTCCCATCCTTCTTTTTCTAACAAGTGAGGCACCGTGAGACAAACTCTACCACACTCTATCTCATGTTAGACCACCAAAACTCCCACTGAATGTTTCAATACATCTTCCCCACACTGGGATGTACAACATGGGTATAAGTGTGTAACTTTTTCATCACCTCCTCCCACATCATGATGGGGACCACTATCCATCCCTGGTAAAGGATGAAATGATTCACTCGTTTATAATATCCATATGGGGAATATTATATGGATATATTGTCATGAAAGACCTCATAGTCAGTGCCTTCCAATTGGGATGCTCTTACACGTTGAAGAAGAAGACGATTCAACAATATCGACTAAAGAGAAATTTCACCCTCCTGCTCAACTAGGGTCAGTTGAAAAAAAATCCAACTACTAAGAAGGCTCCTACACCAAACAGGCTTGGGAATTCCTAAAAATTTAATCTACTACTATGTTCCCTTCCATGAAGTGAAAACTATCTCAATGCCATAGTCTTACAGGAACTCTAACAAGTTCTTCTGTCTCTAGTTCAGTTCTCTCTTCATGAAGACATACCTAAGACTCTGATGGTTTGAGTAAACCAAAAAGCACACTCCTAGAAGATAGTTCCTCCACACACTTATGGTGAAGACTACTCCTTCTATCTCTAGGTCATGACTTGCATAGTTATTCTCATGGTATCTCAGCCGCCTCGATCCATATGTGACAACTTCTTACTTCTACATCAAAATATTGTTTAGCCTAGTTCTCAAGGCATCATAATATACAAACAACTCCACACCCTCTTCATACATTCTCAAAAAAATATCACTAGTTTTTCTTTGCCTCAACTCCTCAAAGTACCTCTTTTAGTAATCAATCCAGACAAAAGGCTTCCCTTTATATTTCAAGGTAGTCAATGGTTCTGGAATCAGGAAGAATTCTTTCACAAACCTCTGGTAGTATCCCAAAAAACCATGAAAACTTTTCACCTATGACATGCTCTTGGGTGTCTCCCAAGAATGAATTACATCAATCATTGTTGGGTATATAGATAAACCATGATTGGAAATGACATTCCCTAGAAAGTGAACCCCATGAATCTAGAACTGTCACATTGTGAAATTATCATAAATATAGTTTCCCTAAAGAAAATATGTTACCATCCTCAAGTGCTTTTCATGATCCTCCTCTAACACATAGTATTTCAGTATGTTTTCAATTAAGACAACCACAAATTGGTCCAATTACGGCCAAAAAACCCAATTCATTAAATCTATAAACACATTGAGAGAATTCATCACACCAATGGTCATCACCAAGAACTCATAGTGCCTGTAATGAAATTAGAATTACAGCTTCAAAATATCAGCCTCACAAACTCTCAAATAGTGGTAGTTAGACCAAGGATTGATCTTTTAGAACCATATAACACCTATTAATTAGTTAAATATGTATTAAATCATAGAAAATATGTAATTTTATTCATAATGGACTGGTTTTGCTAATGATAATTTATACAAATCCGCAATCTCCCATCCACCTTTTTCATGAAAATCATTGGAGCTGCCTAGGGGGACACATTGGGCTTGATGAAACCCTTCTCTCAAAGGTCCTCTAACTGAAACCACATCTCCCGAAGCTCAGTAGGGGCCATATTATATTAAAAAAAATTCCAGAGCAGTCTTACGGTGAAAGTCGAAACAAAACTGCATCTTTCACCTTGGAGGTAGTCCCGAAACATCATCAGAGAATAGACCCATAAAATCCTCCATGATTAAAGGAATCCAGATACCTAAAGTGACTACTTCACAAAGTACTACACTCAATAACTTATGTGTGTTGGGATGAGACCTCCTTCTCAGAAAACCCACTCATCCCAACATGAGATCCCACTCACCCGTAAAGGAGAATCTCATCCCATCAGTGCAAATACATCTGACTCTTATGAGGTGAAAGTTAATATGGGATCAAACCTTAGAAAACCAATACATATCCAATATGACATGATTGGGTTCCATCATAATTACTAAAATTTCCCACATGAACCTATATACTCCAAGAGATATCTCACATTGTCGGTAAATAAAAGATACAAGAGAAGGGTTCCTCGTAAGAATCTTAATACAGAGCTACTGGGAAAAAGACTCAACTGGGAGCTCCAGATATCACACCAAGAGTAAAGAGATGAAGGAATAACTCATACCTCTGTCTACTAATACTGAATCGAGAGTATAATAAACAAATACCAAACCTCTAATCATCTCATGTGTCACGGGGTCGTAATCCTTCATTACTTGTTTCTATCCACGACCCCGATCGCTAGCTCCATGTGCCTGAAGTGGAAAACATGGTGGTGTTGGTAGTGGAATGATCACATAGAGTCATCCCCCACCCATAATTCTTTCTCATGGATATCCACCTAATTTTATTCCTATATATCCTTAATAGGGGGCTCTCTTCCCTCCCCTAGGAGATCCCTAATCATGGTGCTATCTTTGTTGTGGAGATCCATCATCCATCTACCTGCCCTCCTTAGCTCATCTGGTCAGGTAATCATGCATCATGTGACCTCACCCATCACATAAAGAACACCACCCCTCTCTACGATTCCCTATCCCTCTGCGCTATACCAATTCAACTTGACCACGTGCCATAATCTGATCTCAGGAAGGTCTCATGCATCGAGATCCTATCAACTGAAACATTTTAGCTGTTGTAGACACCTCATCCATATAACACCTAGTGATAGCTTCAGTTTCATGGTGTCCCTATAAAAGGAGTATCTATATCACCAGTTTCTGATTTAACACCTCATCATATGTGGGGATGTATGAGGGTATTACCTTGGAATGAATATCTCTGCGAAGTCCCTGCTTAAACATCCATGCACGTAAATTTCCATCCTAGATCATGTCGAGGGAGTACCAAATAAGTTCAGTGAACTTCACTACGTACTCAGCCACTACCAACCCTCCCCAAATTAGTTCTAGAACCTCCCAAATACAAACTAAGAATAGATTATATGGGTAGTAATCCTCCTAGAATAGATATTAGAAGCATGTCCATAAGATTTTCATCTCATCATGCATCTGAGTAACAAGACTCCACCTCTAACCAGCTTCTCCATGAAAAAGACTAGCTGACAGTGCATCCACCTAATCCGTCGGTTTAAGGATTAGCCTTAAAACATATACCACTAAATTTATCCAATCCTTCATTTCCTGGGGATCTGGATTACCAAATAACCTTAGTGTACTCTAGCATTGGAACTTGTGGAGTATGTAAAGCCTGCATGTATCCTCAGCATACCCTTCTAGTATGATCTTATACTCAACATGTAGTGGGTACGAATACCTATCCACCAAAAGAAAAGATCTCATAAGATAGACCGTAAACTAATGAATCATCACTCCTTAGATCGTTGTCATGATCGAAAACAAGTAACCTGGCTAGCATTTGATATAGAGGCATTCTAAAAATTAATCAAGATGTACCACAATAAAATGATAACACACACACACACACCCAATGGGGAGATAACTTTAGAAGGATAGTGAAAGAATCAATCCTATAGGATTAATGTACCATTTTTTCCTACAAAAAATGTCTCTATATTCATAGTTGACAAGAATTTAGTCAAGTTCCTAGTGAACAGATACATAGGCCACCACACCAACACTAGATTCCCTAGCCGAAGAGATGCACTCAAGACACTTTGAAACTGTTTCCCTAAATCTCAACCAAATCCTCATAAGGGAAAAATCTAATTACCATCCCATGGAATGAAATTATATGATACCAATATTTCATGATACTACCCAACTGGGGCTCGATCCGCAATAATCTCATGCCCACCTCCATAGTCTAGGGGTGGCGACTAGTATTTAAAGACCTAACCTAAATGGGTGTCCTTACCTAATTTACATGTATGCATTCACCCAAACATCTCAATGCAGAAGTATAGAGGAATAAAAAAATATGAAATATCTATAATACTACCATGAATATGAAAAAACTCTAGGGTGTATAATAGTACGATAATTCTATAATGAAAGTCAAAGGGAAGAAATACATGCCCAACCAGAAATATGTCCCATCCTAAAAAAACTGGAAAGTAAAAGTGTCAAGAGAGTATAAATTATAATCTCTAAAATTTGACCACCATACATGGTCATATAAACCCAGTATCCCAAACCTCATTTGAATTCACCACTGCCCTATCCGTCGTCTGCATAAGACATGACATGTGGAAAAAAATCCCATATAAGGGGGAGTATATACATTCCCATTAGGATGCCCCAAAAGCTTAAGGGGGAGAAGTCAGATACATGATAGGAATGGATAGTAGACATCTCAACACAAATCAAGAGAGTAAAAAACTCCAATGACATGGATGCATATATATATATATATATATTTATATATATATATTCAAACCAATTAAATCCAAATGAGAGATAAGGGGTTCTCCATCTTAGAACCCAACCTAGAAATAGAGTTCTATTAGTTCTAGAAGGTCCATCATCGATGCCCAACATCTCACGTGTCTTTCCAAAGAAGTAACCATGTGGAGGGGGAAACCTCTACACTATGACACACTTTCTAGGGGGAATAATCTCCAATTAGAGGTCTCTCACCCTAGTGTATCTGGGGGATCCACTCAGTAGGTAGAGGACCCATACCCTAGTCCACTTGGTGGGTTCTACTCTTGCGTCATGAGGACCCAAACCCTATCTGATATGGGTACCACTCAGTAGATAGAGGACTTGGGCCCTAGTCTATTAGGGGGGTTCGACTATGGGGCCATGAGGACATGTACCATATTCGATAGGGGGTACCACTTTGTAGATAGAGGACTCGTGCCCTAGTCCATTAGGTGGGTTCCAATCTGGTTTCATGAGGACTCACGCCCTATCGAATAGGGGGTGGGGGTACCACTCAATAGGTAGAGTAATTTTTCCTTGGTCCATAAAGGGGTTCCACTATAGTGTCTTTGGTTATCATTTGCCTGATCACTACCATCATCACGTTCTTCCTAAATAATAATTACACCTGGAAAATTCACATTATATCTTTAAATCTATTATTGAGGACACCATCATGTTCTATGTTAAAAAAACTCAGGATAGGATACTTGTGGGACAAAATCCGAGTCCAATTGAAGTAGATATAGGAGATTGAAGTTTTATTAGAAGGAAAAAAGGGGGTACATGACATGTAAGGGTCCCTCATAGATTGTGTTCCCACTTATCTACCTGGACATGTCCATATCGATACACATATCACCAATCGTCTAGCACTACACAATGTGTAGGGTGACAACACAATGTTTCCAAGCCACTTGGGGTCCCAACCCATGCTCACTGCCCATGTCCATGTACATATGTACATGGCGTGCGTCTGGTTGTGTCCGTGTACACATGGTGTGCGAGAGTCCATGTCCACCCATAGGGGGAATTTCCCATGTTCTCCACCACATGACATGTACACCTGAGGAGGGACACATGATGTGTAGCTGGTCTCTACACCATTTCGTCCTTATTTTTTTCCCAAAACCCTAGCATTGTAGCCACATGAGAAAAATGATGTGTGTTCATTGGACTACTCGACATGCAGTCTGGTTTTTTATAGAATGTCAGATCTGAACTTGGGAATTACATATATGGATCCTCCAACATGGATCTCACCTCTACCCACACAAAATTAGTTGATCTATTATCCAGCATCTGATTCCCGCACTTGGGTGGTCTAGAAATCTATTCCCAATACTTCCCTTGTGAACCCGCACGTACCACCATCATCCCGCACACTACTCCTATCACTGCTATTGTTATTTAATATAAAATACATGAAAAACAACACATGTTATACAATGATCCATCCCTAAATATATCTTTGATCTCTAATCCCTTCATCACCAATGAAACCTTCACAAATCTAGGGGTACAATTGGGCTTAGTCCCACTTTTCAATGTTGAATCGTGACCCCATGGTTAAATGATGACTAACATGAACAATTTATGAGAGAAAAGAACAATAAAAAGGGGTTTATAATCATTTAACATGAATTAGTGGCCAAAAAATACAATTTTTTTGATTCGTGTGAGAAAAAAAATGAATAAAAAAATTAATGTCAGTATGCGGGTGCATGGAATTGTCCACAATTGGCATAGATGAAAGAAAGGGATTGATGATGCCCAAAAATTTAATCAAATGAGGCAGAATCCAAAACTGATGAATCCTCCCTAGATATTGGATTGTTTTTCTTTGAAAAACATTCTCTTAAATGAATGGGAGGAGTCATTTATTTCACTGCGCTTTGATCTGATTCGATCCAGAGTCTCATCACCATCGGATGTCGATTCACAAAGGAAGGAGAGGGATAACTTATGTTGATCCTCCCAAGGTTTATTTGGATAAAACTAGAAATTTTTCATAATAGTGGTTTTATATAATATTTTATTATTATTTTAATTAAATAAATAAATAATATTTAATTATTTATTTAACTAAACACACCACCCACAGTCAGTTTTATCCAAATTCCCCATGTCGACCTATTTTAGGTCGTGTCTAGGGAAAAAATTACCTTCCAAACTCAAACATGGTATCATATTTCTGATTTGAGATTCAATTTATGTTTTATCTCATTTTATTTAAGAAATTTCCCATTCTTAATAGAAAAAATATTTAATATTTTTATTATGTTTATTCAGGGAACACCGAGCCTCATAATCATATGCCTTCTTAGCATCTGTCTTCAAAAATATATATGAAAATATTTAAATATATTCCAAGAAAAAAATGGGTCTTTAGAAGTCTCCATATACACCTTAATAGTACATTACACTACTTACAAATGTCCACTGAAGTCTCAAATTTCTAAATCTTTTTGATGACTTGGTTTTAGGACACTAACGAAGAGGTCAACCTTTTATTCTGGATCAATGAAAAAGTTAGAGGCATAGCTTTAATGACTTGTATTATTTTCCTCACATGACCCAATAGAATCATCATCCCTTTTTTTATTCTAGAGTAATACCCTCTTTATTTTATTATGAAGAGTTCAAGGAAAATATTTATTGAAATATTTTTTCAAATTCATTTGATTTTATTACATTGATGTCTTCATAGGGATTGGTATTTTTGATCAGTTTTCATCACTGATCGGATCCCACCAAGAGATAAATTTGGAAGAATACCTTCTCTTTCTAAGAGAATTTTAATATGAATAATAATTATTTAATAGATTTTATCAATTTTTCAACGATTAAAAGATCAAATGATCCACAAAAGTAGGTTTTCAATCTCATATAAAAGGCTGAAAAAAAATTTTATCATTATTTAGAGGAATCGGGTGCTCCATATTGTTAAATTTATTAATCATAACTTGAGTTAATTAAGAATGCACTTCCATGATGTTTTCGACTCTAGCTCCCCTCATATTAAGAATTGTATCTGGGAAATCAGTACCTTGCCAATCATATTAGATTTTTATATTATTTCTCATATTTCAAACCATTTACTAAAACAAATTAGAGTTAGGGATGAAAATATATTAAATAATAATTATATATTATGAATATTATTAACTTAAATATAATTAATCACATGTGATTCCAAATTTATAGCTTCCTAAGGTTTGATATTGGTTATTTAGGGTGAATTTCCTATTAGGTTTTCTAACTTAATCCCTAAAAATAACATCACCTTATTTTGATATAAACTATAATTTCTAATGAATCATGTACATATTATTACATCAATTTTATCATAAATTTTAGTGTAATTATACTAGAAATCTAGAGGCCTGATGTCTATAAAAGTAGGTGAATCATAAAACAACTCTTAAATAATGACACAATATTTTATTATTTTTTTAATATTTTATCCTAGAGATCACTATAGACTTATAACTATATGAAATATCCTAGGTAGATACACAAAATAAAGGTTGATTCGTAAATCCCAGTAAGGGTGTAACATAGGAAAAATATTGGTGTGAGATAATAGAAATATGTCAATAATTAACATAGAATCAGTATTGGTAAGGATCATAATACATATCATAGAAAAATTAATAAGGTACTAGATTTAATAATATCTTATAAATCATAAAAATGTGGCACAAACATAAATCATGTCATAAGTCAGGTCTCACTACTAAGACAATATAACATTTCTTGAAAGGCTCGCTACTCGTGCATCATACAAAGTATCTCCTGAGATGAAAGAATTAAAAAATTGATTGAGGGGATATATAATTATAGAATGACATGTCTCACTATAATAAATCATGAATATATTTACCATATATAAAATAACATTCTTTAAGATTAAACATGAAATATACCCATGAGAAATAAATGGGTAATGTAATTGTGTTAAAACGATTAATCAAATGGGAAGTCATGTAGACACCCAAAGAAAAAGGATAATATATCACATAAGATACTATAGGTTTAAAATAAATATATAATAAATGGTTTTATACCATGAAGTAAATAATTAATGTGGCATATTATTATAATAAGAATGTGGTAAAAAGTTGTAGAAACTGGGAAAGTTGCCCTTATAAGATTCATAGATATGAATTAAAAAAAGAATAGAAACATACTGGAATGAATATCCCCTAAAAAATAAAGATAAAGGAATCGTAAATTTCATTAAGTAATCATATTATAATTATATAAAGAGAAAGATATATAATTAGAGAGTGATCGAGAACATATTTTAAAAAATGGAAAAGTGTGGGAAATGAACTGTTACCTTGAGTTCTGAATTTCTTTGGAAGAACCTATAAAATATTTAATAGTAAATATACATTAAATAAACACAAAATTCACAACCCTTTTAATATTTATTTTATGTATTATTATCCATTTACTATGTTTTATTTATTTGTTAGATTATTATTGTTTGTGTCAGTCATTTTCAGGTCATTTATTCCACAATTCACAAACTTTTTCTGTATAATGAATTAGTAAAAGATCCTAATACAATGGTTTTTTAGCTCCAAAATTGTGAAATTAATATTTAATTTCATCATATATGTAAAAGTGTTCAATAGTTCATGAAATAGTTATCATTAAGATAATATTCCTTGATAATCTTGTTTTTTACAGTTAAAACTATTTATGTTTGTTTAATTTTAATTTAAATATTATCAAAATTATTTTTACCATTAAAAAATAATAAATAAGAAATTAATTGAAATTAATTTTATATTTAATCATGAAATAAATTTTTATTAATGTACTTCAAAGGAATAGTTTTATGAAAATATCATTATTAAATTAGGTAGCGTAAAACCACCACAGTGAGCAATGTTTTTCAAAAGTGTTTAAAAGAAGGGAACACCGAATAAAAAATTTAGTTTTATAAAAAAATTATATTATAATTAAACTTATATTTTAGGTTTAATTTTATAGATTAATTAAGTTATTTAAAGTTGTAAGAGAATTATAGAAATTAAAAGATGCATTTTTTTAAAATCCTATATTTTAATGTAGTAACGACTTATCAAAAAGGGCTTTATAAGGTTAAATTGGTAGTATATCATCAATAAGAGATAAAATTTATTATGATAAAATTAAAATAAAATCATGTAATCATATTAAAATTCTGTTAAAAGTAGTTTTTAGCTAAGGAATGTCAAGTAGAAAATGAAAAGAGATATAATTAAGAAACCATTATTTTGATATAGTAATGGATGATCTATCATCAATGATGAAAAAACAATGATGATGTCATGAAAATGGAATAATTTAATCAATATTAGTTGAGTTTTTAAAGGAGTTTAAGATAAAAAAATCCCAAATTAGAAAGGGGAAATAGGATTAGAAACTCTTACCATTCTCTTTTAGTCATTTCCCTTATATTGAGCTTAAAGGATTTAGAAGAGTGTTTTTGGTCACACAAGAGGATTAGGGTTGTGGAAAAAGATTTTTAGAGAGGTATTTTTTAAAATAGTTTTAAAATGAATGAATTTTAGAAGTGTGTTGAATGGGGTGGGGAGGGTGTTTAAATAGCCTAATGATAATGGTAATTTTAAATAAAGTATTGATTATTTTATTTTTCAAGCCAAATACTTTGGATTATATTGATTACCATAACATTTTTAGTCTATGATTAAATTATGGAGGGTATATTGACATTAAAACCAATCCAGAACTAAATGTAATGTTAGAAAAACCTAATTAAATATAAAGAACCAAAATAAATTTTTTATAATAAAATATAACTTAGATTCCATAATTTCAAATATAGATTTATAACTTCATATTATTGTATTAAAATAAAAAGAATTACTCATTACGTCAATTTTAATTCAATGAAAAAATTTCATATATTTTTAAGTCATATTTATATCATTATGATTCCATAAAATTGATGGTATTAAAAAACAATTTTTTAATGTTCACAAAAATTAATTTTTTCGATAAATTCATAAATTCACCTTAAGGAAATTTTGAAATTATGATTAAAAAATGAAATACATTTTATCAAATTTAAATTCGAAAACTTGGAGATTTAATTTTAATTAAAATCACTCAATGGGTGAAAACACAATTTATTTATAATAAAAAATATTTCTTTTACTAAGGGAGATCATATTATTATTCATATATATTATAAAAGTTATTTTTATTTATTATATATCTTTTATAATAATATATGTATCAAAATAATAAGTAATATTTTTTTGGATAAATGAAGACATTCATTGATACTAAAAATATATTAGAGAGGTTAAATTATTCACATATGAAACTCCCAGTCATTACATAATGGGACCCTATGACATGGATTCCCAAAAATGTCATAGTATCATAATCATGCATCATAAATATTATATTTAGATATTAGATATTATCCAATGAATTAATGGATTATTTAATTTTGGTCCTACCAATTATATAACGTATTGATTATTCAATGAAACACAAAAAAGACACACACACACACACATGAAAGAATATATTAGACTAGTTAAAAAATGATCCCCATATTAAAAATTTTTTATCCATAATACAAAAAATACTTGATATACTTATGGATATATATATATAACTATATTAAAAAAGGCTTCACTAGAATGAATGATGATTAATCTAGTTGCATTAGGTATTTATGAGCAAATTTTAAGAAACAATTATTTTTCCTAAGAATAAAAAAGAAACTACAATGTGATTAATGGATTAATAAACCCAATTCACACACATATATCTAATCAACTATTATAATTAGTTATCATTAATTTTACCAAACACATATAGGCTACCAACGACCATATTACTATTCCAACAGTCACTACTATTCTATTGGGTATATTACCAGTGACTACCTTACCCTTAAAATAGTCATAGAATAACTATATTAATCATAAACATCCTATAAATTACATCATATTCTAATAAGAAAACACACTTTCATTAATTTAATTTACTTTCAATGGTTTAAAAAATATATACCCAAATTATAATATTTTTTTTCTTGAATCCTTGGTTCTTTTAGATATGATATCTATAGTAGACTATGATCCATGATATTTACATCTTGTAGTCATTATATTTTTCTATATTTGTTTACCTATTTTATTTTTAGCTGTTATAATGAATGTATATATCCTTAATTGGTAATTTTTTCTTATGAGATAATACAAATAATGTTTATTTAATGATGTCATGTAGATGTTTTTTTATAGTTTTCCATTATACTTGAGTTTGTTGTGATGAAATAAAAAATATTAGTTAGAGGATAAATATGGAATATCTTGGTTCTTATAATTTAACTAATACAATTTTAATATTTCTTTCCATTCTCTGAAAATTAGTGTCATACAAATATGTATGTTTCCAAAATTTATAAATTCTGGTGGTTCTACAATCTGCAGTAGGAGGAGGTGACTAAAAAATTTCCAACTGTTCACTTTAGCCCATTTATTTTGAATGTTTTGTGTTGTATAGTTCTTGTATTGAATATAATATGATTAGTGTAATAGTAGGAGGAATGTTGAATATGATGGTGTAATTAATGTCAGAAGGATTCATGGTTATGTAAAGTTTGAAGATGGTTCAATGTTCCAGAAGTCAATGAAATGGAGGATTATTGAAATGATGGGTATGATATTAATAGAAGATGGAATATAAGCCATGGTTTCCATGGAAACACAAGAGTGAGAGAGGAAGAAGGTTGATAATTTATAAGTAATGCATATTATTTCTAGATATTAATGATATAGAGTGAAATCATTGATGGTCACAAAAAAGTTCATGTTATGGTTTTTTCTCTCACAGAAATCCATTTTACTTCTAAATAACTTCAATAAAATGATAATAACCATGATATAGATGCACTATAATTTGGTTTAGGGGAGGATAGTGAATAGTAAGAGTAAGATATCTAGAGGGTGATATTTAGGAGGATCCTTTTGTTATTTGGTAGTAGGAAAGTTGTTCTCTCATCTATAATTCTACAGGACATATAGACTTAGGTCATGTTAAGGCTAGAGAAAGGAAAAACCCAAATCTTAGAACATGTTTCTATATAGTGTCTCTAATTATATGGAAAAAATATTAAGAATATTATTAGAGAATTAAAAGTTCCTCTGGAATGGAGGTAGAACCCTTAAAAAATAAGGAGCAGGTGGAGAAGTGGGAGAAGAGGACCATGATGGCATTATTTTAATTGAGAAATAGATTCAATGAGAGTTCATTATACTTATGAAACCAGAATTTTTTATAGTAATAGATAGATGTAATATATGATGATTTCATTGTATTTTGGTGTGTCATAAGCTCTTGAGTTTTAGCGACATGATCAGAGTGTTAAAAGTAAATTTCCAAAGAGTAGGTCTACAGACCCATTGTACAACAAAACTTGTTGAACATAAGTTAAATAAAGTCAAAGGATGGAAACTATGTTATATTTTTCTTTAAATAAAGTCCATGGAGTCATTTAGAAGAGTTTTGAAGATGAAGTGGAATGAAAAAATGTGGTTCTATAGTTTGAAGAAGCATTCCTTCTATGGGAGCATGGATGATAATGAGGACGCTTGACATGGAGAACCTTGTGAGTGGTGTAGAAATAAAGTGAATGGAATATATCCAAAGGGACTTTAATGTAATCATGAAAATAGTCTTTGAGTGGGATATTGTTGGAATCAACAATAAAAAATAATTATCAGGTGGGATATTGTTAGGTTGGGGATGAAAACTATTTTTCGAGTCAAGTGTTAAAGATTGTGAAGTTAAATCACTAGTAGTAACACTTAGAGGATCTAGATAGTGGAAATTAAATATCACCATGGAATTATATTTTTGGTTTGTTGAATTTAGTTCACCAAAATTCTAGTAAGTGCATGATTCAGCTCACTAGAAGCAGTAGAATGAGTTAGACATAAGTTCAACTAGATCCTCAAGATGTTATAGAAAAGGATGTTCATTAGAAGGTGTGAGTTAATTGAAAGTTCACCAGATGGATCATAGTAGATCCCCAATTTTAAATTGTTGAGGATTATAATATGATGAATATACTCAGGAAGTTAGTCATGGATCTAGAGGAGGTAGTGAAGCAAATGGAAGGGGAAGCAACCAGTAGCTGAATAAAAATATGGAGGATGGTTGAACAAAGTGCTGGAGTTAATATCTTGTGTAAAGTCACTGATAAAAGACATGGAAAATTTAATTACATATATGTAAAATAATTTTTTTTTCAATTTCATTAGTGTGGAGAAGAATATGGAAATCACTATTCACCAAGAGTTAGTGGTTGATGAATTTTCTACTACAGAAAATCAGGGGTTGCATAGTGCAGCGGTGGGGTGCCCACGTATACTAAATGGTGGTTAAAAATGGATGATTGAATAGGGAACTCTATAATAAGGACATTGGTCAATAGGTGTATAAAAAGGATGGATGAAAGCACTGACGACATCGTATAGAGGATCTAAAGGGGTCAGACAGGGAAGCTGAGGTGGTTCCGGAAGGAGCATACCTAGGCACATCCCTGTGTCAAAGGATGAAGTGATGAAGGAATAAGATAGAAGTGAGAAGTGGATGAAGGATTAAATGACCATAAATAATTAGTGATACTTCTTTTATTATCCTAATTATGTTTATTGAATGTTTGAAATCACTTATAACTCATACATAATTCATATGGAATGAAATATATGTTTCAATTTCTATCATTTATGTACAAAACACTGTCCAAAACATGAAATCCATTGTATGAATTGTGTTCGTAAATTTTTCTTGGATCTTTATGTTTTTCATATACTTAATCCCTTTTTTGTTTTCTTGAAGGAAGATCATCAAGTGACTAGTACTGGAGGAAGCAAAGATGAAGGATGACTTGATGCGGTGGTTGGGGTGTGAATTCTTCTAAGTCTCAGTCTTCTAAGTCAGAGGGATGGATGATCTAAAATTTATATATGTTTAGTGTTTTAATTTCTACTACACTAGATAAATAATAGTATGAACCACTTGTTATCAGTTTTTAGGCCTTCACACTAACACCCCCTAGTTAGATCAATATTAGCATCATGTGTACAATCCTGATCACCAAAGGCTAATAACTAACACCGATAGTGACATAATCCGGCCCACCTGGACCATAATTAGGATAGAAGTAAATCAAGTGTGACATCATAAGCCTACCTCTAATAGTCCATAGACTGATAAAAATAAATAAGAATCCATAACACACATGTGGGATGCCTTATCCTATAAACTTATAAACATCCACATATATATATATATAACATAATATATATATATATATATAACAATTCAATCACATAAATAAAGTAACCAACTAAAGTACATCATGCGTGTAACCAAATCCAATTTTCAAATAATTTAATAGATCTCAAAAGATATGAATAAGGAAAAACACAAATCCCAACATCATAGTAAGGACCAACTTGAACAATAAAAACAGAATAACTCCACATCATGGAATGAGAACTTTAAGCAACGAGAATGGAAAACAATGAACACCATCAATGTCCATCTCCTCCAGCTCCTCAACCTCATGGTCCAACATGGAACTATGTGTCTCTTACACATACAAAACATACATGGGCCTGAATCATGTGTAGGGATGAGTATAAATATACCTAGTAGGACACCCTAAAAACAAATAAGATAAGTAAAAAAGGAAGTAATATTAATCAAAAAGTATCTAGATATGATTTATGTAAAATAGATAAGTATAGTTAAGTAGGTCATAAACAACACTACTCAGTAATCTGAGATTCAAATATCATAAAAAATCTTATTACTCTTGAGAACTGTAGAAACAAGCACGCCAATAATTGAAACTTAATAGCTTCACATCTATTCATTTGTAGGGAGGGACTTCACCTCATCAAGAAATATGAATATCAGTATTGGGATTACTTGAGCCCCATGTAAGAATAGACCCTAACATTTGGGGGAGTACTGACTCCACCGATAGATGACTGTGTCTTGACATATAGGTAGTACTAACTCCACTGATGGAGGACTATACCTCAACATATGAGGGTGTACCTAAACACCATCTATAGTATGGGGGACCACATGATATAATATGTATGTTTATATAGGATACCTGAGACCCATACATTTAGTATTGTTCCTAATATACAGGGGAGTTATTAACACTATATATACTCTTAACATCTCACCCATAACATGTCATATCTCCAGTAGAGCTAAGATCCTTGAACTATCTAAACCACATGGCGAACAACCTCTTGTGGTCAAGGAAATCACATCGTTGTGGTCTATATGAGAAAGATACTCATAATGGACTACTTGTATGTCCAAATATGGAAGCTAGAAAATAACTCATAAATAATAATATAAATAGACAGGTACATGATATTTCTAGTATGGTACATGGAATGTGGGGATATTGGTAAAGGCTAGTAGCATAATACCCCAACTCAATCCATGTGAAGTCAACAGACATAGTGTGTCCAACATGGTTACATGGTGTGTATAGATAATAAATACATGACTTAACATTACATTTATAGATGGAACTCTATGTTATTATTACATAGATTATACGATGCCTCTAGAATTACATGATATTTAGCACCAAAATTTACCTAGTTTCTCATTGGAATACTCTATGTGTATGGTATACATGGATTATAGGTGTGTACTTCCTTTACACATGGATCCTTCTTCCTTGGGGTTCACGGTGTGTGAGATATGGAACATGTCATGTGGGTATTTCACATCATCTAATCATGTGCATGGAGTACAAGTCAAGGCACTCATCCTAGGGACACCCAACATATTTCACAGAGTCACACAATGTGTGATATTTATGGGTTAGAGAAACCCTAGTGATGTAGCTCATGGAATATAAAGTGTATGAGTCTAAGGATTACATGATGTATAATATTAAATTTCAAACCTATAGTGCACAAAAATTCATGAAATGAATCACTGTAACTAACTCTATTTCTTTCATCACTGAAACTCGACTCCAATGTCCTCGTGGTCTATATCATACCTCACTAGGATGATATTCATCCATCCATCAACATTTTTTCTATCACCATCAATTCATTTTTTAAAATGCACTTAGAACTCAGTATGTCTTCAATGCCATGCACCCAAATCGATGAATTCTATGGTTTTCCTCCATTATAGTATCATGAATAAAAAATAAATCAAATTGATAGAAAAAGATAATGATATTTTAGTTGGTGGTGGATGGAGGAACACCTGAACTCCCAATGATGGGCTCATGATTAGGTTAATTGAAGAATGTGAGTTTGAGATAATAATAGAGTTAACTATTCATGTGCAAAAGTTTTTCAATGGGTTACGATTATTTTAATTATTCTTTATTCAATAAAAAACGATTTATAAAATAATAATTTTATCAAATATAATTATTATTTTAGATAATCACCATAAATAAAAAACCACATTATAGAAATAATCCAAGGAAAATTATTGATGTAAAAAATAATGACAAACATTGAGGCTTCATCCCAATGATTTCTCCATTTGGGGAACAAAATACTTAAACAAATAATCTAGCATGATTTAGGGATAAATATAATTTAGGTAAAAATATTATTTTTATCATGAGTTATAAAAAGAATATAATTTAGTTATTTAATCTTATTACTCTTAAAGAACATCATTCCTTTTATGAAATAACAAACATCTGTTCATGAATATGTTCAGGATAAGATAAAAGTATATTTATTTGTGCCTTGAGATATAAAAGAATAATATATTGAAATATTTTCTTTTTTTATTATATGATTATAATATTTTCACATACAAATATGTTTTTTTGAAAGATTAATTTTTTTAAGAAGAGAGTAGGATTATAATAGCCCTACTTTTTATTAAACACGTAAACATGATTTATTATATAAAATATCACTTAATAAAAATCTGAGGATAGATAGTTCTAGTGTCTTGGTAAATTAGAAACATTACATAACAACTTAGAACATAAAACAAAACATATTTATTGAAAACATATTTTACACGACCACAACATTCCTTCGTAATTAGCATTTCATGAGATAACTTGGGGACATGCATAAGAAAATGGTGATCTATAAAGTCCAGTAAGAGAGTAAAAAAGGAATAACATGAATAATATAGTACATTTTAGACAATAGTCATATCAATGGAGAACAAGAGGAACATGAACATAATGGAATGATATAGCATGATTATCATAACATGAATATGTGGAAACCACATTTTACATGATACTATAATAAGCCAAGGCTCATTCAACATGGAGCCTGAGTAAAACCTTATTTAACTTGAATTAGCATGAGTAAACCCTCATTAAACTTGACATATCATGATTCCAATCTTTACTGAATGCATTGGAGTGCTATTTGTAGGTTCCGAGTGTAGTGGAAGCACGTGGATGGGTGTACCCAACATTAATTTTATCATTAACAACGATCAATCCAAGATCCATCGTGATGATAAAATGCCGAATCTTCAAAATAGAACAAAGAACGAAAGAAAAGAGGGGAGTCTTGAAATCATATAGAGGATCATCATATGTTGGTTATGATTAATTTAATTAAAATACAAGAATTACCTTGATAAAATTCCCTCTTCATTGATGTTTTTGGACATGATCCGATGTGATCTGTCATTTTATCATAGAATCCAAGTGTAGGATTACTCTACCAGTGATCTACACATGCTCCACATATATCTGGATTTCACCGAAGGGATCTAAGAGTGATAGAGGGAAAGAGGATTCACTTTCAATGTCTAACTTCGATCGCCTTGGGAGCCACTTCAAATTCACTCTCTATGATCTGGTGGATGAGGATCTCTCTCCTAACTTAAGAGAGTTCTTGGAGAAAAATGAATTCATTTTTGTCTAGAGAGATTTCTCCAGATCCATTGGGCACAACCACAAAGAATGGCTAGGTTAATTAGAACAATACAATTGAGATTTTAATTACTTAGAATAATAAAGTGAATTAATTACCCAAAGCATTTATTCATTTCATATAATTCTTAGTAAAACCCCATGTATAATAATAACAGTTGAATATTTTTATTACTTTACATGAACCCAAAGAATTACACCTAATATTATTTAATTAAATAAATAATATTATTTCTCACAAATCCTCAGAAAAACCACATGGTGTGTATATTATTATACACAGTGTGTATTGTTTTCCCATTTACTTTGTTTCCTCCACCCATTTATTAGACCTTGAATAATGACTATTTATTTCTCAAATAAATATCACTGCATTAATTGCTAATAAATATATTTTTTTTCCCTCCAATATATTTTCTCGACTAACTAGTGTCAAAATGAATGTGATCAGACATCCTTGAATAATTATAAAGCCACAATCTAGAATAATATTTATTCAACTTGTTAAATTAATATTTAACTGAGATACTTGGACACACTTAGTGTGTGACCCTCTAGGGTTCTTTCTTAGTGGAATTAGGCGGAGCCTGCCTAACCTCCAAGGTTAGCATCTAGAAACACACCAAGGCACCCATAAACAATGAAGTTAACTTCGCAATGACGTGTCACCGCCTACAAATTTTTACAATGTAATGTAATACCTTTGTCTCGATATCTCGAATCAAGTGGGTTGCATGCTAGTGCCATAGACCCATGTGCTCGATTATTATTTCCCTGACTTCCTAGAATTGAACTTTCCCATCCTCACCATGGACATAGATTTATCTAGGATATATTAATTCCATCAAAGGACCTGAGATATCAACTTCCATTATAGAACAGAATGAAAAAATTATTTCTCACATTATCTATTAATGCAGTATTACTCGTGACACACCCAACATATCCTACATCATTATGAACAATGTGTCATAATAGATTTTGTCAATACATCTAAGTGCGTGAGTTTTAATACCCATTAATAACAACATTAAAGTATAATGACCAATACACACATCTGCAGATAGGAACATCTAATGACACTATGATATGTGGATTTCCTACTGGTGGGTCTTGTTCTCCTAATATCCTCCTAGATATTACTAAGGGAACACACCATAAGAAGGTGCCTCAAAGTTTTATGAGTCCTTACCCCTAATGGCCTATACTATTTGTGTCCCTCAAATGAAATGATCTGGATATGGAACATATATTCAAGAATATAGTTATGGAACTTCCAGGTTCTCATCATAGCAGGGATCCACTATGATCTTTTGGTGCAACAAATATCCTTAGGAAATTATCACATGCATTGTCATGTAGAATAATAGTCAAGATGTAATAAGGTATTTATTAATGAATAATGTACAAAGTAGTTGGTTCTAGGCCACCAAATCCAACAGACTCCCACTTGGACTAGAGACAACTACTAACAACCTTTAACCTGCTAGATCTCACATGATATTCATACTTCTGTTGAGATAGGGCTTTAGTCTTGGGGTCCACCACGTTCTATTCTTTAGAGACTCTACTCAATTCAACTTCACCCCTCTCCTAAAAATCCCTAAAGATGTGATATTTAAGAAGAATGGTCTTTTTCCGTTGATGCGACTTTATTTTTTTTTCAAGAGCCACCACTTAGTATTATCACAATACAATGTGATAGGATCTTTAATTATAGGCACCACATCAAGATCCTGAAAAAATTGATGAATCTAGAAAGCTTCCTTGACTACATCAGAAGCCGCTATATATTACAACTCCACTATAGAATCCGCGAAAAATGGCTTCTTTGAACTCTTCCAGCCCACAGATCCAACATTAGGACATAAAACATATCCAGATTACAACTTCATATCATTCTGATCTATCTGAAAACCAGAATCAGCATACCCTCTGATGTCAAGATCTTAATATCTTCCAAACACTTGGAACATATCCTTAGTTCTTCACAGATACTTATGGATAGTCTTTAACAGCATCCCATTGCGGTTATCCTAGATCTACTTGATATCTGCCTACCTTTCTCAGTGCATAGGAAACATCAAACCTGGTACATAACATGGCATGCATGATGGATCCTATAGCTGAAGCATATGAGATATTTCTCATCTTATCTTTCTCCAGTTGTGTCTGAGGACACATTTTCTTCGAAATATATAATCCATGTGACACTCGAACTAATCACCTCTTGGATTGGTCCATACTAAATATATTTAGTATATGGTCAATGTATGTACCCTGACTTAGTCCAAGCAACCTCTTGGATCTATCACGAATGATCTTGATCCCTAGAATGTAGGATTCTTTGCCTATGTATTTCATGGAGTAACACTTTTTCAAATAGTCCTTAACTGAATGTAATACTTGTACATCATTTCTTGTAGGTAATATGTTGTCAACATATATTGTTAGGATAAAGTCTGCATTCCCATTAAACCGTTTATAAAAACATGGCTCACATTTTTTCTTAATGAAACCAACTTCTTTTATGGATTCATCAAATTGAATTTTCCATGATCTGGATGCTTGATTTAATCCATAAATGGATTTCTTCAACTTGAGTACTTGTTTGGCTTCACCTAGTGTCACAAACCCTTATGGTTGTGTTATATAGACATATTTCTGAAGGTTCCTATTATGGAATGTTGTGTTGACATCCATTTTCAAAATCTTGTAGTTATGGTAAGCTGCTATAGAAAGTATGATTCTTATGGATTTAAACATGGAAACTGGTGAAAAGGTTTCATCATTGTCAATTCCTTGATGTTGCCTAAATCCTTTATCCACTGTCCTTGATTTATAGGTGCTAACTTGACCTTCCATGTCCAACTTTATCTTGAATACCCATTTGCATCCAAAATGCTTTACATCAACTAGATCATCGACCAAAACCCAGACTTGGTTCTGATACATGGAATCCATCTCATATTTTATAGCTTTTATCCATCTTGCATCTTCTAAGCTTTGTAATGATTCCTTGTTTGAGATAGGTTAATCATTGACCAACAATAATGATTCACCATCCTCGGTGACTAAGAAACCAAATCTCTATGATTCCCTTACCTCTCTTAAGATCCTATGTATTATTTGTGTTTCTCGAACCTCTTCCATGAGGACCTGTGGAACTTGTTCTTGTACCACCACTTATGTATCTTGACCATCAACTACATCGAATTAAATATTGATCCCACTATCATTTTTAGGATGTTCTCCCTCTCAAGAAATACGCCTTTCCTGGCGACGATCACTTTCTTGTCTGAAGGGTTATATAGGTAATATCCTTTCCTTTCCTTGGGATATCCTATAAAGATACACTTCGTGCCACAAGGTGCTAGTTTATATCCTGAGAAGGCCTTAACAAACACCTCATATCCCCATACATGTGTGTGTGACAAAATGGGTTTCTTTCCATTCCATATCTCAGAGGGAATTCCATTGGCAGCCTTAGTTGGTACTTGATTTAATGTGTATGTTGCAGTTTGTAATTCATATCCCCAAAAGGATAATGCAATATCTGCATGACTCATCATTGATCTCACCAAGTCCAAAAAGGTGTGGTTCCTCATTTCACTAACACCATTCCATTATGGTGCATAAAGAGGAGTGATTTGAGATACAATATGAGACTCCCATAAAAAGTTGATGAACTCTTGGTTTATATTTTCTCCACCTCAATCTGATCAAAGCTTCTTTATCTTCTTACAAAGCTTATTCTTTACTTCATTGTTGAATTCCTTAAATATTTCCATGGACTCTGACTTATACCTCATTAAGTATATATATCCATATCTACTCAAAACATCAGTAAAAGTAATGAAGTAAGAATATCCACCTCTAGCTTCTACTGGAAATGGTCTACACACATCAGTGTGCACTAATCCTAGAACCTCTGTGGCCCTTTCACCCTATCCACCGAAAGGTGGCCTGCTCATTTTATCTTGTAAACAAGAATGGAATATATCAAGTGGTTTTAGGACATTAGAGTATAAATAACCATCTTAGAGGAGCTTTGTCAAGATCTTCTCATTTACATGACCTAGACAGTGATTCCACAACTAGCTGTTGTATGAGTCATGTGAGATTGTTTTTTTATCGTTTTCCAACACTTGGTTTTCATAATTTAATACAAACAAACCATTATTTAAATTCTCCATAGCATAACATACATTGTTATTATAAAAGAAACAACCCTTATTTCAAAACTTGAAAATAAATTCATCCATATCTAAACATGATAGAGAAATTATATCCTTGGAAACACAAGGCCCATAATAATAGTTATGTAAAACCAAAATCATCTCAATTGGAAATGAGAGATGGTAATCAAAAACATATAATGCAGCCAGACTCACACCATTGGCAGCTTAAAGATCCTCCTCTCCTCTGCCAATCTTTCTAAATCTACATGGTTCCTACATTTGAATATATATGTGATCCCCACAAGCTGCATCTAATACCCAATGTTTAGAAATGGAAAGATTACCCACAATAAGGAACACACCTTTAGCATCCCCATGATTTTAGATGTAGTTCCTCTTCTAGTGGCCTATCTTGCCAAATGAAAAACAAACCACCTCTAATTCCTTTTCCTACCTCTAGATCTTCCCCTTATTAGAGGGATGGTGCTCAAGGGCTTCAAACTATTTATGAATCCTTGGCCCCTTTGAATTGTCCTTAATTTTCTTATTCACCATAAGAAATGTTGGTTTTTCATGCCCCATGTCCTTATCTACCTAGAAAATTAATGTTATAAGTTCTGATAGACTCTTCTCATTTTTTCTCATGTTGTAGTTAACAATAAATCTAGAGAAGGTCTTGGTTAGTGATGATAGGATACAATCATACGCAACTCATCCGGGAACATAATCCCTAAGATGTATAGGCGTTGAATGTATCCAATAATCTTGACTACATATGGACCAGCTGGTGCAGAATCTCCAACTTTGGTAATTAACAAAGCATTTAAGATCTCATATCTCTCATGTCTCACCTCTATTGATAGATATCCTTAAGGTGAAGCATTATTCTATACGCATCCATGTTTTCATGTTGCTTCAAGAGATCATTAAACATGGCCAATAGCTTGAAACATTGGACATATGTGGAATCATACATATGTTTCTTAAAGAGATAGAGTTCCTCATCATTGTACAACTGGAATGGGATCCTCCAGAACATACAATTTCCTCTCATGGAAAAGGATGATGCGTAAATGCCTCTGCCATTCCTGGAAATTGGTGCCGGTGAGAAGATTTTCCTTCTCAAGTATGGTTTGAAATGATATGTTTCAAGTAATTTATCTTATCTTTTATATAAATTAAGATGAAAAAATATTTTAGTACTTTATCATGATATTCTAAGATAAATAAATAAATTAATACTTATTAGTCTCCCACTATTTTATCAAAATCCAATATCCCTCACCACTGACTTCGGAATATTCAGTTTCCTTAAAATTCTAGTGGCCAGGATCCATATCGCCCTTCTCATTACCCTAACTTGGGTTGGTCATGGAATTTAAAAGGTTTTAGGTAGGTATTCCAAATATCAACTGCATTAACTCGTCACTCCTTGATCAATTGAGTGGACTCCCCAATCCTGGAATCCTTTTATTTTGGATTTCCTCAACTTTTGCCTCTTGGTTACACCAAGTGCTATTGTGGAAGTCAACCCATGATGTGAACCAAGTAAAGTCAACCCAAAACCTTTAATTATAATTCTTCTATAATTGAAATCACCCCAACTAGGGTTGGTCAAGAACTTTGAACTATGGTTAAATTCTAACCAAGATTATGGAAGTTTATACTGACTTAATATTTCTTTGTGGAATTTTATCCTTATACATAAATTTACATTTTATTATCTTTATTACAAGCTTGTTAATATTAAGTGTGATATACATAAGTGATTAACCATTTGTAAGATAATTTTTATTCATAATTCGGTCTTATTTTAGTTCCATCTTGTATTCTTGTTTAATTTATTAATTGTGTGATCACGACAACACACCCAGAATAAATAAACTATGAAACTGATTGAAATAAAAAAATGGCATGATCATGAGATTTTTCTATTGGTTAGTTTATCTAGTGGTCAATAAATTAACCCATGTCCTAGGTGAGAAAACACCTTGAACCCTTTGGGTTCATGTTTATAGTTTTCCACCTGTCCACCTTTGTATCTCCTTGGATTGGTTTCACCTTGGTTCCTAACTTGAGCCAACTCCACTAGCTTAGGAGATTTATCCATTACATATGCTTTTACCTCACTTGCAGGTGAGGGGTAAAATAGGGTTTTACATAAATGAAACCTTGGGCATGAATACCCTACATATTAATGAGGATAAGGCTCATAGGCCAAATTTTTTAATTTAAATAAATAAATTAAAAGAAACCATCCACATACAAAGGTCTTGTTATAGCTCATGATCATCCATGCATGCAACAATATTTACGCATAAATAAAACTATCATTCAATTAGTTAATCATTCTTGTTTAATATAAATCATACTTGAATCAATTAATTATCTTTAATAAATCAATACTTTTTATCTTAAACCCATTTTTGAATTTACTTTAGATTATCATCCATCATAATTTTAAACAAATAAATTCATGTAAAATTATCTTTGTACATAACTTATATCTTGGAGGCAACCTAGTGAATTCCCATTCATAACTACCCAATGAGTAGAAATGAACAATACACAGATGTTAAATTAAAAAACATATATATAAAACACCGATCACCTGTTGTGCCTCACCTTTACGCATGTACAATGGTACACATCTCAAAGGTTTTTATAATATAATGATAAATTTTAAGAAATCTACGTAATTTGGATGAATACACAATGTGTAGTTCCAACTACATGGTGCATACTATCATTCACCATCAATCCAAGGTACACGCTTGGGGATACAATGTGTAATTGTACTTTTTAAATATTCAGAGTACATGGTGTGTCCAGTGGGCCACATTCCATGTAGTGTTTGTGTTACATGTTCTCCAGTCAAGCAAGCCATGTACAGGGTACACGGTATAACCCTAACTAGAAGGGACTACACACCATGTTCTGTGGACCACACATCGTGTAATTCAGAAACCGTGTTCCGCCTATTCCTGGTCAACACATGGAGTCATTAAAGACTTAGATAGACTCCAACACATGGCTTGGTTTGGCAGACCAGTCTGATGCATTGAACCTTGAATACACAATGTGTACTTACGAATACACACTATGTGTTCTAGTATTGTATGTCCAGGAACCGATGGAACCATTGGATGAGACCTTTTATTTTATTTTAATCAAAATTAGAATAAAATTTCATTTATGTAAGGTGAATGAGAAATGAAACAGGACGAACAGATCTTGAGATTCAGATTTATAGAACAATTAACTTGAATTGAAACAACAAAATTATTAAATGCGTAAATAATCAATGAAAAACTAAATAATTATAATCAATAATATAACTGCTATGATACCTCTTTTAGGTTCTGGGAGCAGTGGAAGCACGTGGATGGGTGTACCCATATTTAATTTTATCATTAATAACGATCAATCCGAGATATGTCACGATGATAAAACACCGGATCTTCAGAATAGAACGAAGAATGAAAGAAAATAGGGAAGTCTCAGAACCATAGAGAGGATCATCATATGTCGATTATAATTAATTTAATTAAAATACAAGAATTACCTTGATGGAATTCTCTCTTCTTTGATGTTTTTGGAAACTGTTCGATGTGATCCTTCGTTGCATCGTAGATGCCAAGTGTAGGCTTCCTCTAGAGGTGATCCACACGTGGTCCACGTATCTCTGGAAATCACCAAATGGATCTCTAGGTTCTAGAATGGAAGAGGCTTTGCTTGTGATGTCCGCCTTCAAATGCCTTGAGAGCCTCTTCCAAAGAGTCTCCTTGATCCGATTCAGGAGGATCTCTCTCATAACTTGAGAGAATTCTTTGAGGAAAAATAATTCTCTTTTAGCTTGAGATATTTCTCCAGATCTTTTGTGCACAACCATAAAGAATATCTAGTTAAACGGGAATAATATAATTATGATTTTAATTACCTAGAACAATAAAATGAATTAATTACCTGAAAGAATTTATTCGTTTCATTTAATTCTTAGTAAAAATCCATGTCTAATAATACAAGTTGACTATTATTATTACTTTACATGCACCCAATGAATTACACCTAATATTATCTAATTAAATAAATATTATTATTTCTCATAAATCCCTAGAAAAACTACACGACGTGTATTTTTTTTCTATTTTCTTTATTTCCTCCACCACATTTACTAGACCTTGAATAATGACTATTTATTTCTCAAATAAATATCACCACATTACTTGTTAATAAATATATATTATTTGGCTTAAAATATAATCTCTAAAATAACTACTGTCAAAAAAATGCGATCAGAAAACCTTTAATAATTATTATACCACAATCTGGAATAATTTTTATTCAACTTGTTAAATGAATATTTAACTGAGATACGTGGACACACTTAGTGTGTGACCCTCTAGGTTTATTTCTTAGTGGAATTGGTAGGAGATTGCCTAAATTAAAAGGTTATAGTATAGAAACATGCAAAGGCATGCATAGAGAAAGAGGTTAATCCCACAATGACGTATCACCTCCTACAAATGCTTGTCGTGTAATTTAATTCCTTTGTCTCATTATCTTGAATCAAACAGATTTCATGCTAGTTCCATTAACACTTGTGCTCAATTATTATTTATTTTAATTCCATGAAATTTATTTTCCATCCTCACCATGGCCATGGATTTATCCAGGATATATCGATTCCATAAAAGGTCCTGAGTTATCAACATTCGTTGTGGAAAAGAAGGGACAAATCCTTTCTTGTATTATCTATTAATGCAACATTACACGTGACCCATCCAACATATCCTACCTCGCTGCGAATAGTGTGTCATCTCAATTTTCTTCAATACATATAAGTGCATGAGTTGAAATACCTATTAATAATAATCTTAAAGTCTATGGACCAATACACATGTTCGCAGATAAAAACATCCAATGACATTATGAAATGTGGATTTCCAACTGGCGGGTCTTGTTCTCATAATATCCTCCGGGATATTACCAAGGGCGCACACCATGAGAAGGTGAATCAAAGTCTAATGAGTCATCACCCCTAATTAAATGTATTATTTTTTCCCTTAAATAACATCATCTGACCATAGAACATATATTTACGAATAGTGTTATGGAACTTCCAGGTTTTCATCATAGTAGGGTTTCGCTATGACCCTTTATTACAATAGCTATCCTCAGGACCTTATCACATGAATCATCATTCATAAGAAAATCCAAGATGTGATAAGGTATTTATTAATGAATAAAGTAAAAATTAGTTGGTTATATGACACCAACTCCAACATTATCAGGGGACACCCTTCTTAATCATTTCATTTCATGCATAAGTGTGCCACATAGATCATACAACATCGATTCATTAAACATCATAATTTATTCCAAAAATAAGAGATGTGAAATAAATTAATGTAAGTCCTCAATCAAAATGTATATATGCATAAAGGTGAATACCCTTGATAGAGAAATGGGTATGGTATTCACTTAAACGATGATTTTGGCCTGGGAAATTTTGGTGTAACTTCGACAGCATAACGACGTCAAATAGAAATCATAAAATGGGTTGATGAGAGAGAAATGGGTATCACATCATTTATACACGAAATGGATAGTAAGGGAGTCATGGTACATAATATCCCAACATATGTAATGGAATTTAGATGCATAATAAAAAATAATTTCTTGAATGTAAATGAGAAGAGAGAAATTCCTTATGGAATTTCAGTATGGTAACAGGTGTACCTAAGAGGAATTAATGAGAGACAAAAAGGTCTCTCATCATTAAAAAATAAGGAGGAAAGTATTAGGGAGGGGATAAATCATACCTAATCTTTCTTAATTGAAAATAAAAGGGTATAACTACATAAAGAAATTTGGACAAAAATGAGAAAGGAAAAAATCCCTTACTTGGAAGTGTGATCCCAAAGGCTTGGGAGAGGTTTGAGAGAGGTTTATAGGGAGAATGGGGAACCTTGGGAGGATTTTAGAGAGTGGAGGGACGAGGTTGGTTGAGCTTCAAATGTTTTGAGTGAAGAGGAATGGGAGATTGAGTGGGTTTATATAGGAAAGGGGAGGGAATTCTTTATTATTTTGGTTTTGGACACTACACATTAAACTAATCAAAAGAACAAACCATCCTATGGTTTTGACCATGGTTTTTGAAAAAGTGGAGTGGAAAACATTATTTTATCATTCCAATGACCTAAGTTATTAAAATATTAGGCTTTCTTATGTGGATGTGAGTCACACTCTCAAGGATATCATTTTAAAATGTTAAAATGTTTTATAAGTCTTGTAGGGTCCACTAAGGCTTTGTAAAATAAACAAAACAAATCTAAAATCACATTATTTTAAAGTTAAAACATATATTGGAAGAATAAACCTTTTATAGTATTTTATTACATCACTATTAGGTCATTATGATGTCATAAAATAGATTATATATTTAAATGGTATTTAATGTTTTCCCAAAACGTCGACTATCTCAGAAAATTATTAAAAATTCACCATTAGATAATTTTGATATCCTGAAAAAAAAATTATATTAATTTTATCTAAATAACTTTATAAATATATGATTTTTTAATTTTAAAATAAAAACCAACATTTATAAAAAAAATCATTGGTTTTGACAAAAACAACTTTCAAACCATAGTAAAAATTACAACTGTATTCGTAAAAAAATTATACGATCATTTATATTTAATAAAAATTTATTTAGTAATTGTATTTTATTAAAATATTATTTAGTTAAAAAATCAATTAATTCATAAAAATAAATTTCTTAGTTGAATATTAACTAAAAATACTATTTGTGCTTTAAAAACCATTTAAAATGTATCAATAATAAAATGAATGTATATTATTTATACAAAAATTATGCACATAATCATAGTGATAGGGTATTGTTACATAACCCCTTATAATACCCACATAACACCTAAGAGTAAGGTCTGTGATGCTGAAAGACTCTTGGGGCGTCTCAGATAACATTACTCGGGTTGTAATCTCTATAACTTCCACTTCTCCTGCAGGTGGTTCCATTTAAGCTAAACATGCTGAAGATTGGCTTGGACTTGGTCAAGAGTGAAGCCTAGTGATGCTACCTACTTTCTGAACTCTGATAAATGGGCTTCATATAGATCAATTCATCTAGATGAGGCCATCACTTCACTGGCTGAGTAAATTGGATTTTTAAATCCCAATATTTATATTAATCTTTTGATTGGTGTTCGATGGCTATATTAGCAACAATAACAATTCCTAATGGTATTTTAAAATACAAAAACATATAACCAAATAATTGAATATTTCTATTATAAAAATTTGACATAACAATACATTTAATGATATCAAGAGTAATTTTCATTAATAAAAGTTTGCGTCGTTACAACGATGGTGCAGAATGAGGAAAACACATAAATAAAAAAATCTTCTTTACTGGTGATTCCCTGATGTTTGATGACCATGAAACAATTAAAAGTTTCTATTGTGTCCTTTACCATAAAGAAAACAAAGACCATATAGGGTTTCTTAATCATTATGCAAGGAAGTAGGGGGATATTTTTCCTTAGATTATCTCAGTCATAAAAATTAGAGTGTAATTATGGACAATTATAAGGGAAAATTATTTTTTCCATAATTCTCAATATAAATTTGTGAATTATTTTCATTTATTAAAAAAAATTATACTCCCTCATTAATTCTAATATACTACCCTTATTAATGGTGAATTCTTACCAAAATTAGTGGGTTTTATAATTTCACTTACCAAATCACCATAATGAAGTTCCCTATATAAAAGTAATGACAAGTAGGAATTGAAATGATAAGTAATTATGAAATTATTATTTTGACAATATAACAGTTTATGAAAAAGAGTTTGGGGAGAGGTAATTAATTTTCTCAAATAAATGATGGAAAAATGGATTACAATACCATGATAATTGAATAACGTTAAAAAAAAAGTGGAGCGTTATTAGCATTTTAGGATAAATAATCACAAATAAGAAAGAATAAAGGGGCTTAAAAACCCTTACCTTTCTCTTTGAGTTTTCTTCTTTTGATTGAGATTAAAACCTTTAGAAGAGGGGTTTTTAGACATAAAAGGGGATTAGGGATATGGTTGGGGAAGTGTACAGAGGTATTTTAGAAAATATATGGAATTTTATAAGTGAGAAGAAAGAGGTGGAGGTAGGGTCATTTAAAAATAAAATATAGATTATAATTTTTTTATGAAAAAGAACATTAATAGTATTTATTAACAACAAATTTACTAATTTATGATTAAATAAATGAGGTTTCTTTTTCATTCAATCCATCAAAAAACTGAATGGAATCTTATAAAAACATAATTAATGTTAAATAATGAAAATAGCTTTTTATTATAATAAAATAACTAAGGTTCCAAAATTTGAAATATAGGTTTATAAATTTAACTTTTTATTTTTAAATACATTTTTTTAATCATTAAATCAATTTTAAGTTTATAAAGAATATTTTATAAAATTTTAATACGTATTTATACCATGAATTGTTTTATAAAGGTTTTGGTACTAAAAAAAATGTGTTTTTACTATTCACCAAAAACCAATGATTTTAAAAAAATCCCAAAAATTATTCATAAGATAGTTTTGATGTGTTAATTTAAAAATTAAATATATTTTAAAAATTTTAATTTCTAAAATTTATAAATTTAACTTTAAATTAAAATCACACAATATATGGGAAACAATTTATTTAGAATAAAAAAAATTCTTTTATTAATGGGGATTGCATTGCCATCAGTACCAGGCCTGTGTATGCATGCACAGAAAAACTAGATGACTAGTCATGGAAAGGTGGAGTGTTGATCACAGGGTAGATGCTAGGGAGGGATAGTTTCAAGTAGTCATTATCTGGGATGAATTCCTTTAAGACCTTCGGGTCCTATGATATCACGAAGCCTATGTGCCATGTGTGGTTTCACCTTCAACCCTTACAATGGGGATTATAAAAATAAAAAAAAACAAAGGCCTTAGGGCCATTAATGAAAGAATTCTTATTCATATGTATTATATAATATATAGTTATTTGTTATATATCCTTTATTAGGTTATATATTTCAAAATTTTAATTAATATTTTACTAGATAAATTAAGGCACGCATTCATGTTGTAAAATATATTAAATACGTTAAATTATTCATTTTCAAAATTTTGTGTCATTACATTCTTCCTCACTTCAGAAATTTCATCTTTAAAATATCAAATCAAACCTAAATAATTAAATAAATGAGGGTAATATTGTTCTATAAAATCCTTAGATTTCTATCTTACCTCTTCATAATTATGGTTATTTCATTGTACTTTGAAAATATGAGTGGTCTTATTTTGTTTCACATTATTTATATGATTTAAGACTTCCACTTAGCACTCTTCATAAGATAGATAATGATCTAAATTTACCACCTACGGTTTATTGATATATGAGGTATATACTATGTACTTCCTCAAGATAGATTCATAGAACACATCATGTACTTTATAAAAGTTTGGTGGATGGGTAAGTGGATAGGCCACAACTCTAACATGATCATAAATCTCAAAGGGGCCTATATACCTAGGATTTAGATTTACCTTCTTCCCAAACCTTGTAACAGTCTTATATGGATATATTATAAGGAATAATTTATCCCTAATAAAAAAATATAGGTCTCATTATTGATTATACATATAACCCTTCTATCAACTTTTAGTAGCTCTAACGTGTTGTTGACTATATTGACCTTTTCTACGATATCTTTTATTAGTTATGGTTCCAACAGATTCCTTTATCTAACTTCATCCTAATAAGTTATAGATATAAATTTCTTCCCATATATGGATTCATATTTATTCATCTTAATTCTTCATTGGAATCTATTTTCATATAAGAACTCAACTATAAGAATATATTGATCCTATCAACCTTTAAAGTCCACAGAGCACGATATAAGCATATCTTACTAATCATAAATAGTCCTTTCATATTGACCATATTTTTGAGGATCATATAAAATATTTATGTTAAAATTTAATTTTTTTTAAGACTTATCCAAATATTTGTAGTGAACCTCAGATCTTGATCAGATATAATCTTTAGTGACATTTTATCCATCCACACCACTTATATGATATATATCATGAAATATTGATTGAGTGAAAAGTATTCTATAATAGATATGAAGTGTGAATTATATATAAAACTATCCACCACAGCCCATATGTAATTATTTCTCTTATTTGTCTTTCAATGGCCCATGAAGAGTTCCATGGTGATATTCTCCCATTTCCTTATTGATATGGGTAACAGTTGAATAATTACCTTAAACATTTTCTTTTCTACCTTAACTTACTAGTATACTATAAACTTGGATGTATATTAAAAAATATCCTTTTTTATATTACCCAACCATAAGTTCTCTAATATATCTCTAAAAATCTTTATGCTTGTTATGTGGATGGAGAATGTTCTGCCACACACATCATCTAATATCTAATTTTTAATTATAGTCATAGATTTTGCACATAATTATATCCCATTTTTTTACAAATATATTTTTTTTATGTCGAACTCTTATATTTCCACCATCCTTATTTCTTCCACATTCTTTGAATCTCAACATTATCACTTTTTTCCCCTTAAACGACTCTAATATAGATGGTTGAGAAATAATTTTATCATGATATGATGTCTTTCGTTTATAATTCCAATATATATCCTTTTTAATTCTAATAAGATTGAATCACTTTAAATAATAATAATTTATAAGTTTGTAGGATGATTCTAGATTAGGGAATCTACTACTTCATTTTCTTTTCTCTGATGATAATATATTTATTAGACCTAGTCTTCGATCTGCTCTAACAGTCTTCATTGGAACTTGTTGAGATATTTCTATGTTAATACATGCTTTTTAATTTTGTAAATAATATATATCTCATTCTTATATTCATAAAGATAGTTCTTCCAAATAATTAAGAAATATATTATCATTAAAAACTCTAGATCATAATTTGATTAATTTGTCTAAATCATCTTCAACTGTATTGTGGCATAGGCTATCAATTTATAATTTTGAAAGAGTATAAATCCTAAACCCTTATTAAATTATCAATGTAGATGAAAGATCCCTATCCACTTGAGGGAATTTGAGTAAAGTTGTTGGATCTATCCTTTTATTTAACTTCTTGAGTCTCTCTTCACATTAATTTATATATAAAAAATTTACTCCTTTTCCAATTTGGCTTGGTTAGTGGGTTTTCCCATAATAAGAAATTTCTCACAAACAGTCAATAATACATAGTTAATTAGAGGAAACCATATATATCCATAATAGTTTTTAGTTTATACCATTGATCAATATTAATAGTATTTAAAGGATCAACATAAATCTCTTACCTTATGATAACATGCCCTAGAATCTGACTTTATCCATCTAGAAGTCACATTTACTATAATTTGTACATAACTTCTCCTTTCTTAATGTATTCAATACAATACTCAATTGTTCTTCATGGTCTTCTTTTATTTTGGAATATATGAGAATATCATCTATAAAGAGAACCACAAATTCTTTAAGTAAATCTTTAAATACTCTATTCATCTAGTCTATAAATATTACTAAATAATTAGTGATTCTGAATGACATCACTATGAACTCATAATATCCATATCTTGTGAAAAATGTGGTCTTCGGGATATCCTTCGTTTTCACCTTCAACTGATGATATCTCCATCAAAGATAAATCTCTGAGAAATATTAATCTCCATTTAGTTGATCAAATATATACTCAATACACAGTAAAGGATACTCATTACTTATCAAAATCTTGTTAAGTTTATGATAATCAATACATAGATACATTGAACCATCATTCTTCTTATAAAAGAGGATGGGGGAACCCCATGAAGATGAACAAGGGCATATAAAACCATGATCCAAATGTTATTATAGTTTCTTCTTTAAGTCTTATATTTCTATGTGGGTTGTTATATAGGGACTCTCTGATCGAGGAAAATCTTCATGAATATGTTCTATATAGAACATAACATCTTTATCATAAGTAAGACTAAGAAATTATTTATGGAATACATAAAAATATTCACATAAAATAGTCATTTTCTAAAGGATAATCCTCTCTTTTTCCTCAATCATTTGATTTAGATATGCTTTCTCATAAAAAAATATCAATTAATGAGAATGAGTTTCAAAAGGAGTTTCACAATTTTCTTTGAACTTATATGGAATCATAGGATGGTTTGGGATATGGAAAGTGATTTTCCTCACCTAAAAGTTGGTATTTTATCTATATAAGTATATCTAGTCCATTCTCATTATAACATCAAATTATAACAAAGGAAACATTACTAGGGTTATAGTAATACTCTTCGCACAAACATTAGTTAGGGAAGAGCTATATACTTGAGATGCACTGATTTAACTACTTGGTGTTTTCATTGTTATATCTACCTCTATGTCTCAAGGTGTTGGTTGAATATTTATAGAAAAATCACATGATATTAATGAATGCATAGACCCATAATCAAACATTTTATACACTTTTATTAAATGAATAACAACTGTACCTATCACTACTTTATTTTCATTATCTGCCTCGTCGGATGTCATAATAAAGGATCTTCTTTTTTCCCTCTGTTTTGGAGGTTTCGGTCATAAATTATCATAAATTACCCTTAGATTTGTGTAACGAGATTCATAATTTCCATGTTTCTTACAATAAAAAAATTATACCATGTGTATAGGATTGATAATGTCCTCCTTTTCATCCCCCATATTGATTATATTCTTTATGCCCCTTCAACACTCATTAGGGGAATGCCCTTCTATTCCAGACCTGTATCATCTCTCTATTCCTTTGAGGTAGGTTTCATGGTGATTCATCCCACATATTTTACATGTGGGTAATTAAATATTCTTTCCTTTATGTGGTTTTCCAGTTGAACCCCTAGAGCGAAGCTCCATTCTTCTTTTCTTATCTCTGGTCCCATGATACTATTGGGATTGATCAATCTATATCTCCACCTTAAGGGCACATAAAACTATTTTGTCATAGATATTAAAGTATTTAATTTCAAAGTATTTTCAAATACTTGGTTTTATTCCACAAATTAATTAGTCAACCTTTAATTTAGGGTTAATAAAGAAGCTATAGGCATACCATGAAATCCTTGTAATGTTTACATCATAAAACCTAATAGAATCATCCAACCTTTTCTTGAGTCCAAGAAAATCCTTCTTCATTCTAGTATGAAGGGTGTGAGGAAAATATTTATCGAAATATTTTTTAATTCATTAAATTCCATTACATTGATGTATTCCTAGGGCTTGATATTCTTGATTAGTTTCTAACACCAATAAAATATTCCCTACAACTGATAAATGTATAATATTTCCTTCTCTTTATCATAGTATTGAAGTATTAATATTATTTCCTCAATAAAGATTATCCATTTATATATGATTAAAAAAATATGATTATCCACCAAAGGTGAGTCGTTTTTGTCTTATAAAAAACTCAAATTCAAATTGATCACTATTTAGAGGAATTGGATTCTCCACATGGTTCAAGTTATTGTTCATAACTTGAGTTAGTTGAGTAAAAACTGCCAGGTGATTTTAAACTTTATCTCCCCTCATATTAGGTACTTATTTGGGAGATATTCACCTTGATAAACACATTAGTTGTTGATATTATATTATGTATTCAAATCCATTTACTAAAACGAAGGATAATTTGGGATGAGCATACGTGAATTAATAAGTATATAATAGGAATATTATGATATTTGAAAGAATAAATCAAATGTGATTCTAAATTTAGGGATTCCAAAAGTTGTATATGGGTTACTTAGGGTAAATTTACTATTAGGTTTTCTATTATAATTGATAAAAATGAATATCACCTTTTTTCATACCAACTATAATTACCTATAGATCATACACATATTTTTATAAAAAAATTAGCATAATTATCCATATAATTCTCCTAGAAATATAGATGTCCAGCCTCTTTGTAAAATTATGTACATCATAAAAAACATTGTAAACAATGATATAATATTTTATTATTTTCCTAATTTTTACCCAAGAGCACACAATAAAATTTTTAATATATATAAAATCCTATGGACATACAAAAAAAATAAAGGGTGAGCTATAAATCCCAATTAGAGTGTAACATAGGACTAATATTAGGAGGAGATAAAAGAAAAGGGTTAATAATCATAACATAGAATAAATATTGATAAGGATTATAATGAATTACATAGAAAAACGTAATAAGGGGCAAGTTTTCATAATATCCTGTGAATCATAAAAACATGGCACAATCATAAAGCATGTTGTAAGTCAGGGGTCACTACCAAGATAACATAACAGAATATAGAAGGCTCACTACCCATGCATCATACAAAGTATCTCCGAAGATAAATGAATTACACAATTAATTTCGGGGATATATAATTCCAGGCCCACACTTATTATCATAAAACATAATTCATATGTGTACCGCAAAAAAACATTCATTATGCTTAAACATGAAACAAACCCATGAGATATAAATGGGTCATTTAATTGTGTCAAAAAGACTTAATCAAGCATTAATTCAAGTAAATACCTAAAGAAAAATGGTAATATATATCATAAGATTCTCAAATTTCAAAATCAATATATAATAAATGGTTTTAGTCAATTAAGGAAGAAATAAATTTGGTATAGTTTCACGAAAATAACTTAGTAAAAAGTGGAAGAAACTTTTAAATCTTATCTTATAGGGTTCATACGGTTGATTTAAGGAAAAATAAAAAATGGAATCATTCTAGAATTAATATACCAAGAAAAATAAATAAATAGTAATCATAAAGTTCATAAGTTAATTATATTATAAATGTATAAAGAGTAATATAGAGAAGCGAATATTGATTGAGAACATATTTTAAAAAACAGAAAAGTGAAAAAAAATAAACCATTACTTTGAGTCCTAAATTACTTTGGATGATCCAATAAAATCATAAATAGTCGATCTATATTTAAAAATAAATTTCTTAAGAAACATTTTCATACTTATTATATCACTTATTATCCATTTTATAATATTTTATTCATTTTTAAAATTAGTATTTTTTGTGTAGACCATTTTGGGGTCGTTCGGTCCATAGTTTCAAAACAACTTTGATATTATTGTATTAGTCAAGGATCCATGTACAAAGGTTCTGTAAGATAAAAAATTATAAAGGTATATTTTTAATTTCCATATATATTCAAAAAAATCAATAGGTTATGTAATAGTTTTCGTTCTGAGATTCTTCCTTGATGAGCTTGTTTTTTGGTTAAAAATGTCTATATTTTTACTTTTAATTTCATTGTTATGATGGATATTTTACCATTAAAAAATAGAAACATGAAATTAAATGAATATTAATATTATATTCAATAATTAAATAAAATCTTAATAACATTCTTGAAATACATAAGTTTATTAAAACATCATCATTCGCTTATGTAGCATAAAACCACCATATTGAATGATGTTTTTCAAAAAAAATTAATAGAATTGAAAACCCAATAAAAATTGAAGTTTTATAAAAAAAATTGAAATTAAACTAATATTTTTGGGTTAATTTTAAATATTACTTATTTTATTTAATAAATTAATAGAATAATAGAAATGAAAAAGACATGTTTTTTAAAAATATTATATTTTGACATAGTTTCGGCTTATGAAAAATGGTTTGATGAGATATAATAAGTAATATCTCATCAAGAGGAGTTAAATGGTATAATAATATAACTAAATTAAAAGCATGAAAGTATATTAAAATGTCATTTAAATTTGTTTATAGAATTAAATATCATGTAGAAAATGAAAAGGAGAGAATTAAGAAATATCTATTTTGATATAATAATGTGTTATGAAAGAGCGTTTCGTGATAGGTAATGGATGATCTCTAATAAATAAGGGAAAAAGAAATAAAATACCATTAAATTGTAGCCATTGATACAAAATAAGTTGATTTTTAAAATATTTTTAAAATATAGAATCACAAATGATAAATTAGAAAGAATCATGAAAACCCTTAGCATTCTATTTGAGTCATTTCCCTTCGATTGAGCTTAAAGATTTAGGAAGATGGGTTTTGGTCATATTATGGGATTAGGGTTGTAATACAGAAAGTATAGAGATGTATTTCAGAAAATATCGGGAAAATGAATGAATCTTGAACAGGGGAGAAAGAGGTGGAGGAGGTATGTTTATATAGCCATGGAAGTGGGGTATTTTATAATAAAGCATTGATTATTTTATTTTTTAGGACAAAGAGTATGGATCATATTGATTCCCATCACATTTACTGGTTTATGATTTAAAATGGATGGTTATTTGACATTAAAACCAATCAAAAACTGAATGGAATTTTGGAAACACCTAATTATAGGTAATGAACCGAAAATAGTTTTTTTAAATAAAATATAACATAGATTACAAAATTTCAAATATTAGTTTATAAATTGAAATTATTATTTTAAAATTAGTTATTTTCCTCATTAAATACATTTTAATTATAGAAAACAATTTCATAAATTATGAATCTATATTTATACCAAGATGATTTCATATAATTGAATATATTTGTAAAAACCATTTTTTACTATTAAAAAAATATTAAAAAATACAAAAAAATCACCCTAATATTATTTTGAACTATGATTAGAAAAATGAAATCCATTTTATCAAATTTTAATTCAAATTTTATTAATTTAATTAAAATTAAAATTACATAATATAAGAAAAATGATTTATTTAAAATAAAAATTTGCTTCTTTACTAAGGGTGATCTGATTCTTATTCATATGTATAATAAAATTTATAGCTATTTATTATATATATTTGTTAAGAATATATGCTTCAAAATAATTACTAACATCACAGTAGATAAATTAAGACATACATTCATTTTATAAATATATTAGAGAGGGTATATTATTCATATTTGAAATCCTAGGTCATTACATAATACTCTCCTATGACATGGATACCCATCAATGCCATAGTATCATAATCATGCATTATAAATAGTTTATTTTGAGAAGATATATTATCCAATTCATTATGGGGATTATATAATTTTAGTCTTAACAGTTATATAACATATTGATTATTCAACGAAACACTTGAACCATACACACACACACATGTGAGCCTATCTTAGCCTTGCTTGAAAAGGGTCCGCATATTAGAAATTATATATCCTTAATACGAAAAATACATGACATAATTATGGGTTTAAATGATAATATATAAAATGGTTTTACTATAATGAATAACCATTAATCTATTATCACCATTCATTTATGATCAAAGTTTATGAAACAATTATTTTTCTAAATAATAAACAAGAAACACCATTTTGATTAATGGATTAATAAACCATATTCATATTTATTTAATAAACTATTATAATATGTTATTATTTATTTTATCAAACACATATCTGATACTAATGATCATTTCACTATTACAACAGGCACACTACTTTTCCAATGAGTATTGAAGAGACCCAAGATAAACATATATAAATAATAAATTGATACAATGGTTTAATTAATACATATCCTAAATATTTGTGCAACTCAAGGACCTTATGGTTTTGTGTCTTCATGACTAGAAACATAAAAACACTTATTTTCCATGTTTTGGATATTTATCCATAAAATAAACCCATTATTAGAAATTTCATGAGACATAATCTTCTTCAAATCTCAGGGAAGGGGAAGCATAAGAAGGTGTGATCTCAAATGCTCAATATAGGATAAAATATCAAAGGTTATTGTGGTTAGATCATAAACATGTAGAAAAGAATAAATAAGGAAACATATATAATTCCAAGGAACATAAATCAATAAATATATACCAAAATAATGAAACATAGGCACGTCATATCAAATGATAACACTTTTTTTATGTAATGAGAATATAAATCATGAATCTTATAATAGGGACCATGGAACGTATGAAAGAAAGTGATATAATCATAAACATAGGATTTATTGTCATTGTAAACCTGGTTACCAAACAACATATTCACACATAAAATTACAATTACAGATATAAACCATCACAATCACTCTTCGTGAACCATGATACTCATTAACCTATTCACATGTAAAATTATGACCAGATTTAAATGTCATCACACTTACCTTTTGTGAACCTATATACTTTATAACTTGTTCAAATAAAATTTTTATTTCATAAGATATAATCCTTTAACTAATTAATTGGATGGAGATATAGGTCTCACCCATATCATAATCTATATATTTTTCTACCACCTGAAAAATAATCATCACATTGTAAAATAACACATAGAGTGGGAAATGGGTTTTACAGTATTATCAAATGGTATCTCATAAAATAGCTTAAAAAATAAAATCAAAAGATATGTAAACATGTTCAAAAAGATTTAATATATTATAACAAAACATATAAGGTGGATCATGAAACACATTTCCATTATAGGCAAATCGGTTATAGACATAGAAGAAATTGGAAGTAAAAATTTTAAAATAGCATTTCTTAAAAAATACTTGTAATTTGTTTGTAAAATGGAGTTTAAAATAATTTCCAAGATATTATTCTTAAATTTTCAAATATAATTTTAAAACATTATTAATAGAAATAAATATTTTTAAATAATAATTTCCTTGAATAATAAAATGAGGGCTAGAAGATAAAATATAAGACCTTGAAATTAAATCCTTTGTTATCAAAAAATTATAATTTTGTTGAAACACACATTATTTTAAGAGTTGATAAAAGATCCTTTCAAAAAGAGGTAATAATAAATATTAGGGTCCTAAGATATATAAAATAATAGATATCCAAATTATAAGCAATAAATTAGAGGAAATGGAAAATATGGACTTTGAAAAAAATGTTCCTTAGAAAATATGAGAATTATTCTTTGCAATATCATACTTTATAAAAGATATAATCATGGAAGAATAAATGGATATAAAAGATAATTACACTAGAAATAAAGAGGTTTTCTAACATAATACCTTTATATGGATGATTAGAACCAACTTTTAATGATGATTTTCAATAAAAAAAGTATAACTCAATGAATGTTAATTGAGTTATCAAAACCCTTACAACTTTAGTAATATTTGAATAAAAAGTCATTGGAATCTTGAAAATAACATGGATATATAAATATCGTGAATTAAACCATGAATTATTTCAATAATAAATTCTGGGGAGTTAATACACCATATAAATAAGAGATTTGTGCATAAAATTAAGCAATGTATTAGTAAAGGGGAATTTAGATGTAAAACATTCACAAACCAACCTAGTTCGACCCATAATTGGTCAACCGAGCTAGCCCGCGACATGGAACAAAGTGTGTTTCTGATCCCCATGGGATGGAAAATAGTGTCAGTCCTAAAAACATACAAGTGGGAATGATTTATTCCCAATCGATAAAGACTGGGACCAAATAAATAAATAGAAAAAACTTGAACGCAGTAAAACTAACAACTGAACATAAATAAATTAACAACTGATTCAGTTAAAAGATGCAATTAAATAAACTAAAAACTAAAACAAGAAAAAATAAACCAATGTAATGCGGTCTCCATGTGACCTCTTAGTCACCACTAACTATAGGACCAACTCTGCTCTAACACTAAGCAGCTGAACCAGGAACCTGAACAAGAAACAAAACCTGCAACTCGAAAGAAAAAGTAGTCGTGAGCACTGAAATTCTTAGTTGGAATGCCAATGATAAAACATGGAATCTTAGTGTTTCCTTTCCCAAAATAGTCCATTAACACTAGTTTCAAATACAATTATAAAAATATGGTTTTCACATTTTAAAAACAACACACACTGTATATTATTTCCAAAAACCAATTCCTATTTTCTGATCAAAATATAAAACAAGGAAGGTTAGGGTTGTACTAGGAAGAAATAGGTTAAAAATGTAGCTTAATGAAAAGGCGAAATATAAATAATAATAACCACAAGATATCCTAAAAAATCCTATAATATCCATGGACTTACTTTGTTTGGAATAACCTGCCGGTGTATGGTAAAGCTCATATATCAACAGCACACTGGCTGCTCTATCCTAGCCACACTAGGGGAAAAAACCCCACGACCTATCTACAAATCCATGATGGTACCGACCCATATAATCGAGTATGGTAAGATAATGTCACTCAATCATCTAAAAGATTCCTAGGAGCCTATGGTGGTAGTAAAACTATGTAAATAGGAGTCCAATGCATGCGTGACTCATCTTACCGTCCATCACTGCACTTGCCTACCCCAAACACAGACACTAATATACGATAAACCATGAAGGGAGGTCCCTCCTATAATGGTGCCCCATATACATACATATACATTTCATATAACAAAATGTGACAACCGGGATGCCATGCCATATAATAATTAAAACCTTTTCATAAAACCTTTTAGGTTTCAAACCAATCCCACACATCTAAAAAACAAAATCCTATATAAAAGTTAAAACAAACATCACCCTTGAGTTGAATGTGCCAAACATGACTTTATATCTACATAACTGAAAGAATTACCAAATCATCACACAAACACCACTTTAATATTTACAATTCCAAATAGGCCCTTAAGTTCCAAACACACACCCAAACACATCACGATTACCAAATGAGACTTTAACCATTTTAAACTCACACAAAAAAAATTTCAAGGGAAACTAAGACAAACCTTTAGGAACACCTTTAAATCCATGTTTTCCGAAGCCCTTGAATAAATACTTTTCCATTTGGGAGAAAATGGGACCATTTCGTGAAAAATAAAAGGTGGGAAGAATGATAAAATTTTAAGGAAAAAGAGTTTAGAGTGTCATCATCATTTGAATGCACATCCATGTGTGCACCTAGTGCACCCATGGATGTCCCAACATCCAATAGAACACTCTAAAATCTAATATATCACTCAAAAACCATTTTAAAAATCACAATTTTCATTGAAACCAAATCCAACCACTCATATTTTTAAAAGAACACAAACCATCCCCTTAAATCAATAAAACCCTCCCCAAGGCATTTTAACACATTTATCAAGCTATATCATTTCCAAATGATAAACACCAAACCAAAGTCACATGGAAAAAAACATTATCGCAAAATCATAAGGGATAAATATTTCATAAAAGAACCCAATTACACTTTAAAAGAACATGACATTTCAAACAAGCACCCTAGGTTCCAAAACCTAGACATTTCACACAAATATCATTAAAACCCTATTTTTAACAAACCAAACCAATTAAAAAATGCTATGATATGGTTAAAAAGGGATCCATAGGGGTAAAAATAAAATTTATTCATTTATTTAAAATTAAAATCATAAAATAAAATTCCTAAGGAAGAAAGAACATGGAAACACCTACCTCAACAATGTGCGGATGGAACATAACTATCAGGAATGGAAGATTTGGGACTCGAGGATGACCTACATGACCTAGATCAAAATGAAAACATTACAAGCACAAACCCTAACCATTAGGGTTCAGATAATAAGAAAACCCCCAAAGAAAAACCCTAGAAACAAAGAGGGAAAGAGAAAGAGTGAAAAAATAGCCAAAATACAAGAAAGCTAACCCTGGAACCTTCAAGGGCCTTCCATGGAGGAAGGGGATAAATAGAGAGGGGTGTGGGAGGACCACCTTGTTCTCCTAGGCCAGAAAAGGGATGAGGAGCCTGAAAATGGGCTAAAAGGAGGAGAGATGGAAAGAGGAATACAAATTTCTAATGACCTTGCACGACGACACGGTTTGGCCACACAGTTTGAAAACCCATGAAGTAATCGTAAAAAACTCTCTACCTATGGAGGGACCATCTCACAGTTACCTAGGATCTACCGCACAACCATAAACTAGTCATGAGGTAGGTTCTGTCTAAAGTTTTACTTGCCACACGATCTGGTTTCACAATTTCCACTAACAGTGCGGTACACGTGTGCCACTTGAAAAAACCACCTGAAAACTCCCAAAACAAAAAAATTTGACCAGGACTCAAACCTGAACCTAGACCAAAATACCCAAGACTAATAAAATGAAAAAAATTAAAGGACTATCTGTGGTATGGGTGTAACAATTTTCCCTACCACATACACTTTCTTCCTCAAGAAAGTCACCAAGCCGATTGTTTCCCAAAACTGAAGTCCATGCCCAGAAAAAACCGAGGAAACGATGAATTTTGGGATAAAATTTATCTCCACAAGTCACAACCGACTGATTCAATAAGAAAATAAGGCCCCAATATTGATAGGAGGCCATGAAAGGGTTCTCCTCACCACAAGAACTCAACTATATTGAAAACCTCAAAATCCTGACACACCACCCCTTAGGGGGGGGGGACACAGGAACTCCCAACCCGAATTTACCTAATTTTTTCACACTAACCAAAAAGTGGTATTACCACAACTAGAAACTAAGGAATTTTTAACGTAAGATAAAACATCTCTGTTAGAATTAGAAAAAAACTCCACCACAAGGACTCAAGTAGAATACCTACTACATAACATCCTATTGTACCAAGATACCAGAATGGGGAAACATACAACAAAGACAAAAAAACCACCACATAAGGGTGAAAAAACATCAAATCCAGAATTAAAAACTCCCCACACCAGCCAAATTCCCCCACATCAGGGAGAACCCATGAGAAAAAACAAAACTGAAACCAAATTTTGATTTGAAACTACTACTCATCCTCTTCAAAAAACTGAAACATTTCCCAAACAAGTACTATTGAAACCAAAACCAAATCGAAGACCCAAAAAAACCAATTTTTCTATAGGTCAAACATTCATTATGTTAAATGGATGATTCATAAGGGCCAAATTTAGAATAAATAAATCCTCTTATATTGTGATATAACATGTCCATCACACTATTATAGTAAAATACGAAAAGAAAATAACCAGAAGAACAAATATTAGGAAACATAAAACTAGCTTGGGATTCTGGTACCCCAGAAAACTTCTAATTGTGCGCGGGCTTTGCCCTAAGAATTTCATCTGGGGATATAATGTCTAAAGAATATCCTTCCTCCCAGTCGAGAAACACAACCTCTGATCAAAACTTCTTATTCAGACCATGCTTCCTGTAAAACTTCTCTAGATGACCCAAATAGCCACAATGAAGGCAGGTCTTCGGAGGATTGCCACAAGAAGTCTTTGAGTGTTCAAACTGGATGCACTGGAAACATACAAGAGAATGGTCTGACAAATAAGGAACTAGGACTAAAAAATGAGAATCCTTGTAAATAGGTTACTTCGGTTTTCACTCCTCACCATATGGGGAAACTTCATGAGAACCAACCACCACTGACTGCACCCTGAAAACTAGCATAGCCATGAATGCCTCATCCACCAACTTCATGAAATAGGATTTACCGGATTAGAGCACTGTTCTGCAATATCATGATAGAGACCCTATACAAAATATGGGTTTTCATCTGATCTTCTAATTCTTCCTCTGAGGAAAACAGAACTAGCTCTTTAAAATGTCCCACACAAGACTTTACTGACCGCTGACCCTACTGAACATCTTGTAACTCTACCACATTCTACAACTTTACCTCCTCTGGTGTTAAGCATTGGAATAAAGTGATATTAAACACTTCCCACATCATGTCAACTCTCATCGATGAGGGGTCAAAAAACTCCCACCTGTCCAATGATGGACCCTAAAAAACCTTTGAATTGCATAGAATCTAACAACCTCAGGAGTTCCCAATGACCAAAAAACGCTCTTGATTTCCTCAAGCAACTCCAAACCCTCTAAAAAAACTTGATCACTATTGAAACTAGGTGACACTCAAGAAGGACCAGAAGCTGGGCATGACTCATCAGAGACTTTGGGGACCTTGCTGGCTGACATTTCCTCAGCAACATGGATAACACAAACCAAATCCATTAGAAAACTGAGGTTCAATTAAAAAATAACACCTCAAGACAAAACAAAACTAGTTTTTAAGCCAAAAAAATATAAAAATGACCAAAACATTACGTTAAAAACCCACCAATTTCATTCATATTTCAAAACTACCTTCTTCCAAGGCCTCTTTTCCCAAACATAACCCACATTTTAAAATAAACCCAGTTTCCAAAACCATTAAATTCCAAAAGCTCACCCATGGAATCCTATAAACTGTCACATGTGTTTCTATCCATTTCTATCCACATGTTCCAACACACACTTCCCACACATTCCCATACACATGAAAACGTCCATAAGGAACACCATGGGTCGCACCCAATCTATATTCTCAAACCTGAAACACTTTCAATTTTAAAATCCACTTCACTAATTTAAACCCATTTGATGAAAATAACATTTATTTCAAATCTATTTTCATTTCAAAATAAACTTTCATTTTCCTCATACATATAAAACAACTGAAACTAAATAAAAACACCACCAACAAAGAACCATTGAAATGAGGAACTAGTGTCTATACCAAACCCGACGACATGGTAGTGAGTCATGCCTCGTGTAAGGCAGGACACTAAGAGGACCTTGAACCAGGAACGTGGACTCCACATTGGTCACTACTCCATTTGAGTCCTCATCATGACACCAATTCACCTCTATTGTCATCCCTAAATCCAAAACAACTCAAGGAAAAAGACTCAAATCCCAGACTACCCCTAGTGACTCGAGGATTAGTGCGAGAAAGATTTTGCGACGCTATTCCCACACCTAACTCCTAAGTCCCAACATCCCTAGTATCCAACTACCTGACACCCCAAATAACAAAGAACCTCCCTTTGATACCATTTCACATCAACCAACCTAGGTTGACCTTGAACCAGTCACCCGAGCCAGCCCGCGGAATGGCCCAAAGGGTTTTACCAATACTCACAGTATGGAAACTATTTCCGAGAATCTAAACATACAAATGGGAAAAATTTAATCCCAAAAGATAAATAATAGAACTAGATAAATAAATAGAACAAACTAGAACACCTAATAACTAACAACTTAGCATAAATAAATAAGAAAATTATTCAGTTACAAGATGAAATTAAATAGAATGAAAACTCAAACAATAAAAACTAAACCATTTCCCCACGTTCTCCATGTGACCTCTTGGATACAACCAACCACATGACCAAATCTACTCCAACACTGAGCAATTGAACCAGGAACCGGAACAATAAATGAAACCTTCAACTGGGAGGACAAAGTAGGCATGATCACCTAAATGCTCAGTAGGAATGCCAACGATAAACCACAGAATCCAAGTGTTTTCTTTCCCAAAAATATTCCAATAACAATAGTTTGAAATATAGTAACCAAAATAGTGTTTTCACATTTTATAAACAAAACACACCACATATTATTTCAAAAAACAATTTTCCATTTTCCGATTAAAATTGCAAAAAGAAAATCCAAGGCTATAGTAGAAAGAAATTGGAAAATAGTGAAACATAATGTAAATAAGAAATATAAATAATAATAACCATGGGTGATCATAAATATCCTTAGAATACCCTTGGACATACTCTATTTGGAACCACCTTCCAGCATATGGTGAATCCCCTAAGTCAATAACTAACTAGCTACTCAATCCTAGCCTCACAAATGGAACAACCCTCATGGCCTGTCTACAACTCCAGGATAGTGCCAACTCATCTAATCGAGGATGGTATGATACCATCACTCAATCATCTAAAAGATTCCCAAGAACCCATGGTGGTAGTAAAACTATATAACTAGAATGTCGACACACGCATGACCCATCTTACCTGTCGTCACCAGACTTTCCTACCCCAAACATGAACACCAATATATGATAACCCACGAAGGGAGATCCCTCCTCTAAAGGTTACCCATATACATATATATACATTTCACATTAAACAAGGTTACAACCAGGAATCTATACTATATAAACATTCAAAACATTCCATAAAACATATTAGGTTTCCAACTAGGCCCACACATCTTCCAAATCACAATCCTTTCAAAAAGTTAACACAAACATCACCCTTGAGTTGAAAGTTCCAAATAGGCCTTTATCTCAACATAACTAAAAGCATTACCAAAACATTACAAAAGCACCACTTTTATATTTATAATTACAAATGGTCCCTTAAGTTCCAAACACACACCCAAACCCTTCACGATTACCAAACGGGACTTTACCCTTTTTAAACTCACACCAAAATTATTTCAAGTCCAAATAGTCCAATCCTTGAGGGAAACCTTTAAATCCATGTTTCCCAAAACCCTTGAATAAATAATTTACCTTTTGGGAAGAAATGGGGTCGTTTCATGAAAAATAAAATGATGGAATAATGATTAAATTTTAAGGAAAAGTGTTTAGAGTGTCATTTTCATTTGAATGCATATCCTTGTGTGCACCTAGTGCACTCATGGATGTTCCAAAATACAATGGCACACTCTAAAATATAAGAGATCACTCAAAAACCAATTTTAAAAATCACCATTTTCGTTGAAACCAAATCCAACCACTCACATTATTAAAATAAAACAAACCATCCCCTTAATTTGAGGCAACTTTATAGATTTGAGAAAAAATTAATTTCCTTCTATGAAGTGTTTTGTTGATTATGAATCTTATGTGTATGAACATAAATAATTTTTAGGATATCATGAGGTTGGTTTACATTATAATTTTTTTGAATAATTTGATATGGTTAAGGAAGTGTTCTAATAAAATATGATGGTTTATTCTTGAAAAAACATCTTAAAATATGGTTTGATAATTTTGGGTAGTGGGTTGTCTGCTTTTGACAAAAGTGGTAAAAACATCAAATATGGTTTACAAATTGAAAAAATTTCCATTTCTTAGACTCATTTTAAGAAAAATATTAATGATATTGGACCACTGCAGTCCAATATTCTTCCTTCTAGTTAACAAGCACCAAATTTGGAGCACAAACATCTCCCAACACACCTAAAATACTAATTTTTAGTTGAAAACTCAATAATGTAAGTTATTATTTCCACTGAACTTAATGCAAATAAAGATAATTTTTTTAGTGTTATAAAAAATAATAATAGTACAATATATTGGTCTATATATGACGTCAAATGGATTTTATCTTCATATTTCATGCATAAGATTAACATAGAACCATGCTAAAAATTTTGAGTTGATGGTCAAAGGTGATTGAATACAAATATTAAAGATGTTTTGAGAGAAAAGGTTATAGCGTTGTTAGATTAAAGTATCATTTATCTAATTTCATATAATTCTTAGGTTTGGCATGTTTAATTATTCTTAAAGAAAGGATTCACTGGTGTTACTAATGAAAATAATGAGATAATTCAAGTTAGGAAAGAAAACAAATGGAGAGTCTATATGTACTATAGAAAAATTAATTAATACACTAGAAAATATCATTTCCTATTTCCATTATTAGATCAAATTCTTGAGAGTATTGCTAAGAATGAGTTTTTTTTTGGGTTGGATATTATGGATGAAACCATTTTTCTATAACCCCAAAATATCAAAAGAAAATCACATTTACATGCCCATTTGGAACATTTTTTATAGGATAATCCCCATTGGATTGTGTGGTTCCCAAAATAGAATTAAAATATGATTCATAAATATATTTTTAGACATTATAGAGATGTTTTTTGAGATTATTATAGAAGATTGTTCCATTTTTAGAAGCAATTTTTAGAGCTATTTGAAAAATAATGAATTAGTTTTAGATATATGTCATGAAACCAACTTAATTCTTAATTGGAAGAAATTCATATTTATGGTCACTAATGGGATTTTTTAGGACATAAAGTGTCTAATAGGGGAATTAAGGTAGAAAATTCCAATATATATTTAGACTAAAAATTTCCCCCTCCTTAAAATTTTAAGGGTGTTTGGAGATTTTTAGGGCATGCCAGTTTTTATCAGAGGTTTATTAAAGATTTTTCAAAAATCACAAATCTCTTGTGTGAAATATTGTTTAAATATAAAACATTTTTATTTGATGAAAAGTGTTTGGAATATTTTAATTTTATTAAATAAAAACTCACTTCATCACCCATCATCACTACGCTTGATTGGAAATTTCATTTTGAATTTATGTTTAATTAAAGTGATACGGTTTTTGGATAAGTTCTAGGATATAGGAAGGACAAAAGGATATATTTGGTGTACTATGATAGTAGGTTTCTAGATGATGCTCAAATAAACTACATCACTGTTGAGAAGTAGCTTTTATATGTCATTATTTCTCTATAAAACTTCAGGAAGTACTTATTGGATTCTAAATTCGTTGTTTTTAGAGACCATTATTTCTTAAAATAGCCATTGTCTAAAAAATAGGATAAACCTAAAATCATTAGGTGGATAATTTTGTTATAGGAGTTTTTTTATAGATTATAGATAAACATGGCATTAAGAATGTTATTTTTGACCACTTTTATAGGCAATCTAGTACCCAAAATAATTATCCCAGGGTGATTAATTCGTTTTTCATGATAAAAAACTATGAAATTTCTTAGTTAAACAATTTGCTTGGTATGCATATTTTTTTTATTTCTTAGTAGTGGGAGTTCTTCCAAAATATTCTTCAAAAAATAAAATAAATTAATTAATTTTTATGATTAAGTATTATATATGGGATAATCCTTTTTTGTTTTGGAGGTGTTATAATGGAATTATTAGGTGATATGTGTCATAGGAATATATGTTTCTCATTTTAGAGAGTTTTTAGTCCTCACATTGGGGATTTCATCAGAGAGGAGAAAGGGATAACAAAAACATCCTCAAACTATATTTTGTTTTTTTACATTGTTTAACCATTCTATGAGTATAGTTTTTGTATATGATAGTGTCAAAGGATATGAAATATTGGTAGGAATAAGGAGCAACCTTAGAAAGGTGTTTTAGATTTTAATATTTTTAATGTTCGGGAGATGAATTTTATGGGACTATTTCCATCTTCTCATGGGAATGAGTATATTTTTGTGGTTTTAGATTATATTTGTAAGTGGGTAGAAGCTGTAGTACTTCCCAATAGTCAATCCAATAGTGAGATTAAATTTATTAAAAATAAAATATTTTCAATGATTGGTGTGTCAAAATATTTCATCACGAATAATGGAACTAAAATTGAAAATTTTAAATTCAAATAATTGATGTAGAAGTATGGCTGTGCTCATAGGACAATAACTACTTACCATCCAATAACTACATACCATCTAAAATATAATTAATTTGATGTGGCTATATTTCTGTACATGTTTTCCACATTATTTTGAGTACTTTATCAAGATGTTTGAATCTTAAATTAGAATTCATTGGTTAAATAATTTTTTTTTGAGATTTTAGCCATTTTAAAATGTTTTCTGAATTTAAAAGTTTTGGTGAATTTCTATTCGATTTTTATTGATTAAAATTTTAATACATTTATAAGAATTTATTCTGTGTTTATCTCAGTACAATTTTCATAAAAAAATTATTTAAATTGTTTTTTGTGGTTTGAAGTTGGAATAAAATGTTAAAAAACCATGTTCTTAATTTTCAATTTTTTTTGTTAGAAAAATCATTTCTCATTATTATTTAAGTTTTATTATATCTTGTTTTCAATATTTTGCAGGTTTTATCTTATATTTTAATTTTTTATCATTTTAATAATTTGTAGTGATATTATAATTTGTTGACAGGAAATTTCTAAAGGAATTTTACTACAGTCCATAAGATAAATTTTATCATCTTTCATAAAAGAAATCACATCAGTAAGTGGATTTTACATAAGATAATTTAAGGCAGCCCTTAACAAATGTGAAATGTTTGTAATATGTAATAGAATTAAATCCAACAACATAAGAATAATTTCATCCATGTAAGATAAATTTGTATCTGTATAAGATAAGTTTAGAAATCCTATAAAATAATTCCTCACATGCGCAAGTCAAAACATGGAGCTCTATTTTATTCAAATTGTTGAAAAGTTAATATTGATACTGATCATAGTTTTCTTAATATGGTAACTCTGGGATTTTTGATTCGTTATAAATTATTCCCAAGTTCAATTTTTTTTGAGCCAGTGACACGATTGAAGATGGTTGAAACCGATATTTTGATTAAAGAAGTTGAGGCCAAGACTCTTATGACTTGTGAACCCGGAGACTTAAGAATCAAAGTCGGCCTTCAATTCAAAACCATGATAGATAAGTAAACTATAAAAACAACTAGAAGTTTGATATGCATCGATATTGATGCAGGTGATGATGCATCCACTGAAGTTAGGACTTTCCTATCTAGAATGAAGATGACTAACTGAATTGGTTTTGTTCCATCTTTAGACAAGGGGATTTATTTTATTCTGATGGATCAGGAATGTTGAAAGTTTATCCAAGTTTAACAAGGGGTTTTTTAGAACTACTTGAACCAGTTATCATATTTGGGTGTTGAGAGTTATTGATCGAGTGGTTCCTATATTTGATGATCATCTGGTCCATTTTTATTATTCCTACTTGATGGATTAGAATATTTTAAGGTGTGTCAAAGTTTAGTTGTATATGAATCATTCTATGTGAGTTATATTTGTGAAGAAGAATTATTAAGACCATTTAATTAATCTATCTATTGATGAAATATGAACCAAGATTGAGCTTCACATCAAGATTCATAACGCATGGATATTTAATAGATGCATTTAGGTTTGCCGTAGTTAATAAGAGGGTTTTATTAAAGTTAAGTGAAAACTATTTATTATTGTGAAAAATTACATATGGTTAGTGGTGAAGAGATCCCTTAACAATTTATTTGGATATTGTCTAGAAATAATAGTTAAAAAATGAAATGATTCTTGGATAGAAATATTCGGTGAAAAATATATTGAACAAGTTCGTATTTTCTTCTACATTTATAGAATCTTTATGATTTTGATTTCTTGAATTCCGTTATATTTTTTTATTATTTCACTAAGAAAAATCATACTTCAATTTTAATAAAAAATGTCATATCAAAATATTTTTATATAATAATTTTGGTACTGCATCACATTTACCGTTTTAAACATTGTTTTTTGTAGTTGGGAATATATTAGATTCAACCTGAAACTACTAAATCTTGAGAGAGTTAGTCGGTGATATATCTTTAAAACATTTGATGGTATAAATTAAAATTTTGAATGAATTAAGAGTTATATCTATCCATTCTATAAAAATTTTCCCAACTCTTCCTTATTCTTACTTCCTTCTCTTCTATTTGGTTGTTTGTTCTTGCATAATAGTAGTCATTTTTCATCATTTTATTTTTTTTATTGTTTTAATATGTTGGTATGTACAATATTTTTTTCTTCCTAGTGGGTTTGATACCCCACTTATAACTAAATAAACAGTTATTATGAATTAAAAACAATAAAATTTGATATTTTTAATGATTAAATATCATTATTTTTCTTGTTTATTATAATAAGTGTAATAATTTTCATGTTTATAATAAAATTATTATGAATCTAGAATAAATTTTTCATGTTAAATTTTTTGAAGATTTTTTAAACCTTGATCCTATTATAGAGGATTTTAAAGATGATTATAATAATTTTAATTTTAGAAAAGAAAAACCTCAAGATTATGTAACTATTGATGAAGAGATTACTCATTCTCATTATGTTCCTATCTCTTGTAAGGTTCATAAATACCACCCCATTGATATTGTTTTTGTAATGTTGGTTTAGGTTTTAATAATAGAGAAATTGTTTGAAAATTTTATGCAAATTATTCTTTTGTTTTTGATTGTGTTCATAATGATGTTTTAGATGCATTGAGTGATGAAAATTGGATTATTAATAATTATAAAGAACTTAATGAATTTTCTAGAAATAATTTTGGTCTTTAGTTTATCCCCTACATATAAACATGTTATTGGAAATAATTCAATTTTTATAAACAAAATGGATGAATTTGGTCAAATTTTAAAGAATAAATCTTGGCATGTAGATTGAGGTTATTTTCAAGAAGAAGGTATATATTTTGATGAGTGTCTTATACCTATTTCATTTATTGAATCGAATGTAATTTTATTATATTTTTTTAACTTTTCATGGTTTAAATTTATTTCAAATGGATATTAAAAGTGAATTTTTAAATGGGTTTATTTCTGAAGAAGTTTTTGTTTCTCAACCCCTAGTTTTGAAAATGAAAAACTTTATAATCATGTTTTTAAATTATCAAAATATTTATATAGTCTCAAATAAGTACAAAATTATTAGTATGATAGGGTTAAATTTTTTTATAGAAAAATTATTTCAATAAGGTAAAGTGGATACTACTTCTTTATCAAAAGAATTTCAAATAATTTTTTTATTGTAAAAATTTAAGTTGATGTTTTTTTTATCTTCAAATTATTTTCTCTGGAAAAAAATTTCTAATTTGAAGGTTAATGAATTTTTATATGAGACTCATGTGTTGAATCAAATTATTTTTAGATCTTATAATTAATAAAATAAATGATTGTATATTCTTGAATCAACCTAAATATGATAAAGATTTGGTTAAGCGTTTTGGTATTGATCCTTGTAAAACTTTTATAAACCTTTGAGTATTAGTTATCAATTTATATTATGATGTTTCTAAAAAATATAATTATTCTAAATTATTTAGAGGCATGATTGGAAGTTTGTTTTATTTGACTACTTCTAGATATGATATTATATTTATTGTTTTTTTATCTACTAAATTTAAATAAAATCTAATGGAATCTCACTAAATGGGTGTTAAATGTGTTATTAGATATGTTAATGAAACTGTTACTGCAAAACTATTTTATTCTAGATATTTTTTTTATTTTATAAGTTACTCTAACTTAGATTTTGGAGGATACAAACTTGATAGAGAAACCACCTTAGGTATGTGTCACTTTATCAATAAAAAATTTGTTCCTTAGAGTTCATGGAAACAAAATTCTATTTCTTTATTTATTGTTGGGGCTGAATATATTTTTACAACTTTACATTGTTCTCAATAATTATGGATTAAAAATACTTTATATGAATTTGGTTTTATTTTATAAAAGATACATATTTTTTGTTATAATTATTCTTCTATTTCTATTCTTAGAAAACCTTTACAATACTTTCAGACTAAACATATTATAATATGATTTAATTTTTTAATGATTTTTTTAATAAATTATATATTATTTTAGAATATGTTCCAACTAAAAAAATCTTGCTGATATTTTTATAAAACCATTGTATTTTTCTAAACATGATAAAATAAAAAATTTACATGGAATGATAAAAATTTTGTTTAGAAATATTAATTTAATTGTTTTTTTTTTCAAGGGGAGATTTAATCTTAAATTTTACCAATGTATTTTCATAAAAGGGGATTTTTAATGTTTTTTATGTTAATTTTTTGATAAATTTTAAAAAAAATGGAGAATTGTTTAAAAATATTTCTCATTTTTGTGAGTTCCAAAACATGGGAGATCATTACAGAGAATTTTTGTCTGATTTTGGAGTATATATGTGTTATTTATATTTTATGTTTTGAATATTAAAAATGCCTCTCATTATTATTATTATTATTATTATTATAGACTATGCAGTCACTATACAATTCATTGTTTATTTTATTTTAGGTTTTCTTTACATGTGTAAATTAATGTTTTTATTATTTAGTCTTTATTTAGTATTAAAATTTGTTAATTGTTAATTATGTATTCTTTTATTAACTATTATTTATTATTATTATTTATTATTATTTTATTTTATTATTTTTTATAATTTTTTTATTTCTAAGTATTTTTTACTAACCCTTATGTGATTTTTAAGATCACATTTTTACCCATACCCAAGTTTTATAAACCCTATGATACCCTTACTTAACTTTTCGTTTTCCCTTATATGCATATTACTTTTCCCTTATGGTACTAATGTAAGCTTATTTAAACCTTTACAAAACCTATAAAAAACTCTATTTTACATTTATATGGTGTTATATATTACCCTTACACGGTATATATAAAATGAAAGTTTCCCTTATGGTGCATTTGGAAATTTCACCTTAACCCTACACATGTATCTATTTATACCCTTACACAGCCTACTGAATTTCAAGGATACCCTTACATGATCTTCATAAGATTTTGATTACCATTACACAACCTGTATATTTTTTAGTGCTCATTTATGTAGGTTATATAATATAGTGTTTACCCACACACAAATAATAAAATCTCATTAATAAATTTACACATATAGTATTTTTTTTATATAAATGAGCTATGTTTTCATGATTTCTTGATATTTTGATTTGATGCATGTTTGTTATAAGTGTTTAAATTATTCTAATGATTCTATAAATTCTTATAAATTATATAGAACCTATACAGAGTGTTTTTACAATGGTTTAAACACATTATTATGAAGATCCAATTTGTTCTTGGTTTCACGCATATGTATACAACATGAAACCCAAAAAAATAGAATTTAGTATTTTGAGTTTATTTTTTTGTTTTAATGTTTCTAAATTAATATTAGATGTTAAGAAAATAATTCAAATTTTTTTTATAGTTTTAAATGAATTGATATTAATTTTAATATTTCTATTTATCTATATGTATTTCGGTTTCATGTTTTTAAATTTTTAATTTTAAAGAAAACTATTGTGAGATTATTATGATTTTTTCTTTGACCTGTTATTAGAAAGTTATTTTTAAACTTTTCTATCTATTATTTAAAATCATTTTTTATTGTTAATTATCATTTGTAATACTGGTGGAGAGTTGAGTGATAATTTTTTAACAATAATATATTTCTATCTCCCCCCAATAATTATGTATCTATTATTTTGAATTTGAATTGTCTAAGTAATGGTTCAACTGTATTGAGTTTCAATCTTATTTATGAAAGGTTGAGCACTTTTTGGAAGGGGGATAAAAAATTTGGATACAATATTCCTTTTATATGAACATTCATTTTTTCAAGTGTTTTGAAAGTCCATGATCCTATGAGAACAATTATTTTTCTAATGGATAATATCTTGAGTACTATATCTAAAACGCTTTGACTAATATTGCTTTGATAATATGGACTTATTTATTACTCAAGAACTAATACTTATACATATCTTATTTATCTAGTATCTTTTCATCTTAGTTTCTTGTTTCTATAACACTATGACCAATCTATATCAACATGCTCTCTCACTTTCTATTTATGTTTTCTCATATAAAACAATTATCTTTATTTTGTTTGTGACTCTCATATTCTAAATTCAGGACTGTTTTGGTTGTGACTCTTGAAGTTTAAAGATAGTTTTTTATTTGGATTATGACTCCCTATAAAAATTCATTTGTCTTAGTTATACTTCCACTGAATTTTTTTCTTGTAATTAGGTTATGATTCTCCTTAAAAAATCAATATAGTTCCCATTGTATATCTCATAGAGTAGAGATCTATAAGAGTGTAGTAGGTCCACCTTGGGCTGAACCTTTACAAAAAATGCATGTGTTTATTATTTTTTCCAATGATAATTAACTTTTTTAGTTAACTCTGAGAAATAATTTAGATAATTAATTAAATTTTTAATAAAATTTAATATGGTCTATCCATACCTCCTCTAGAATATCTTCCATAACTATTCTAACAAGAAAACATATCCTTCCACATTGATCTGTCTTCCTTGGGGTACACAATGTGTGCGATGTGGAACACATCATGTGGGTCTCGTGCATCATCATGGAGTGTACATGGATTACATGTCAAGGAACTCATCATAGGGACACACAATAAGTAGAATGTATTCACATGATGTGTGATATTTATGGTTTGGAGAAATCCCAATGTTGCAACTCATGGATTACATGGTGTATGACTCAGAGTGTTCCATTTTAGGAACAATATATTTAAATAAATAAACTCGCATGATTGATAGATAAATATGATTCAGGTAAAAATATTATTTTATTCATGAGTTATGAAATTAATATAATTAAATTATTTAATCTAATTACCCTTACAAAACCTCATTATATTTAATATATAAAAATACTCAGTTATTAAGAGTTATACACTGAATATGTTTTGGATATGATAAAAGTATTTCGTGTGTGTTCATTGAGATATGAAAGAATCATTTTTTAAAATATAATTATTTTCCTATTATCTAATTATAATATTTTTCACATAAAAAATATGTGTATTGATACTTCTCTTTTTAGAATATAATTGTGGGATGGAAGAGAATGAGGAAAACAAACAAAAAAAATCCCAACCTTTCTTGTGATAACCTAAAGTTTAATGATCATGAAATGATCCTAACTTTTCATTTTAACCTCCTCCATAAAGTAAAACAAGAACTCAATGGGTTTATTATTTTCTATGCAAGGAAGGATTGGGGAATATTTTTACTTAGATTCATCCAGCGAGAAAAATTAGAGGGTGATGGTGGAGAGTTAGAAGGGATAATTATATTTTCAATAATTCATATAATTTATCCTTGAATTAATTTCCTCCATTAAAAAAATTAAATTCCCTCATAAATTCTATTATTTTACCTTTTCTTAATGGTAAATCCATTCCAAAATTAGTGGGTTCTATATTATCCCTTTCCACATCACTAAAATGTGGTTTCTGATATGCTACGTCACATGACATGTCATCACCACCTCACTACACACAACATAAAAAAATGTTTATTTATTTTTATTTTAAACTATCAAATTCAAAGTTTTAGTGTTGAAAGACATTCCATTAATATTATACATCTACTAAGAAAAAACCCAATTACAAACACAACCACAGTGCTGAAATTTCGATTTGGGACTCTTTTTATGAGTTATTAAAACATCACATGTACATGTATAAAAATATTATATTAAATATATTATTTATTTTTGAAAGGCCGCAACACTAAAATTAAATGAACAAAATTCATAGACACCATTAAAAATATTATTTATTTTTTAAAAGGGATTATTACAAAAATATAGGTTGATAAATACTCTCCCCCTTTAAATAATTTCAGCCTAAAAACAATTCATAAAAAAAGGTAAGGGTATTCATCCGGAATCTGGATCTCAAACTCTCATGATATCTTCTAAATATTCATATTATCCTATAAAATATAAACCAATGGAATCACACCTTCTTAAAGGATATTCTATGACCAATCCTTGGTGGCCATCGAGTACTCCATTAAGGTTACATCATCATCAACATCTAGCTCACCCCATAATAATGTGTGATGGATCATGAAAATCCCACCTTTGCTGTGACAAATGGAAATCATTGTGCGCCTAGCATATGTGGAGGTAACTATTGGTAATAAAAAACCTTACCAAATCTTATCAATATATATAATGGTCTAATAAACCTTGGAGAATGTTTACTACCTCATTCAAACTTCCTAAAACCATACTAAGATGTGAACTTCAGGAATATATAGTCTCCCTCTTAAAACTCTAAGGGTCTCCATCATCTATATGTATAGGGATCCAAATGGCTGTAGGATTTAATCATATGCTCTCATATGACCTACACCTTCTCCATCATCAATTGCACTAGTTTGGTCCCCATAATTGAAGACTCGCCAATATATGTCCAAAAAGGTGTAACCTAGATGTTCTCTCATACAATGCCTCAATAGGTTCCATGAAAATAGTAGAGTGATAAATATTATTATATTATAAATCTATTAATTGTTTGTGATCATCCCAAATACATCCAAAATACAACACATAAGTTAAAAGTATATCTTCAAAAACCTTGATGGTCTACTCAATTTTACCATCTTGATGGGGATGAAAATCCATATTTAAACACTGATGGTCTCAAAATCATCTTATGAACTTCTCCACAATTTGTGTATGAAACAAGTATCAAAACTAGAGATAATAATTTAGGTTACTCCATGTATTCATAAAATATTCTCTATGGATGTAAATCCCAATCTATCTATCAAACTATGCTCCTAAATGGGAAGGAAGTGAATTGACTTGGATAGATGGCCAATAATCACCCAGATAGTGTCATGAGTCTAGGAAAGTTATGAAATTATATTCATGAAATCCATCAAGATATTATCCCACTTCAACTCAATATCAATAAGGGGTAGGATTATGTATGTTGAAATATTGTGATCAACCTTCACTTTCTGATATGTGAGGCACCACAGAATAAACTCATCCACACTTCACTTCATGTATAGACATAAAAACTAACACATAAATTACTCATAAATTATTTCATCCTTGGATGCACTGATAAATGTGGGTTGTGTAAGTCCCTTAAAAATTCATCACAAAACATTGTAAGAACCACTATTATTTATTGTAAGAAGATGAAATTCTCTAAAACATTGGAGAATACATTAGGAGTATCTCTTAAGATAATATAACCTCAAATAACATCATAGTTGATATCTATATATTGGGACTCCTTCACCTAGTGAATATTTATAGGGGTCAATATCATAAATTAAAGGTACGAAACTTTACCTTCTTATATAAATTTTGACTACAATTTAGTCAATTGGTTAGTCACCTCCACTAATAACTAAGAATGGGATTTATTACTAATGGAATATATTACAACATTTACTTTTCATAAACTATAGATTATCTTGAAATCATAATCCTATAAAAACTCCAACCACCACCTCTATATAAAATTGATGTCTCTCTAAGAATATATGTACTTTAAGATCTTGTTATACATGAATACCAAAAATCACTAATTAAGAAGATAATGTCTCCAAATAATAAATTAAAACACAATTATCATAAGTTTCAAGTATGAATTCATGTATTTTTTCTCATGTGGTCATAACTACCTAAACCCATAAATAATCACAACTCACCTCAAAATCAACACACATAATATCATAGAACTAGAATCATCACCGTACACATCATACTCCACTCCTTCCTGAGACAACCAAAAAACCAAGGAATTATTCAATATCTAATTTTTCTATTCAAAATATTTATTTCTATCCTCTAAATAAATTAATGGATTCAAATTTCATGTAAGTATATTAATAGGGGTTGTAATGTGGAATATTGTTTCCAAATTTTTTCAATAATACCACACTATCCAAAGAAATATACACAAATCAAACACTATAATGGTTGGATCCCAAGTCATCACGCCCTCATTTTCATGGGATAACTAAAAAAATACCCTTTGAAATGTTTTTCCCAAATAAATGAACTTTCCGAATCCATAATTTTCACTTTGAGAGTTTTCCATGTAGATACTTCTTACAAACTAAGTGTGGGATAATCCTATGATGCTTGGCATGACACTCATGTGTCCAAGAATAGTTTTGAATGTCCTCGATGAAAACCATCATGAACTAGTCTATGTATAGTTAGAAGATTTGGTTCATAAGTCTGATAAAAACCATTATGGATTTCTTCATGATGAAATTAATCATTAAGATCTCATAGTGTACATTGAGACACATGAACATGGTCTATGTGATTCCCTCCTTTTGAACCCAAATCTAGTGATAACCACACTTGAGATCAATCATCGAGAATAATATAGCTCCTTTCCTATATTTGAAGAGATCATCGACTCTTTAAAGATGGTGTGTGTCCTTAATAATCATATAATTTAGGAAATAATAGTCAATAAAAAGCCTTAAAATCTAATAATCCTTAGAAAACATAATATGAGCTACTCAAGGAGACACACTAGGTATGTTAAAGACTTTCCAAAAAAGTTCCTCTAAATACACCTTTAGATATGTTATATTAGATGAGGTGATCTGATTAGTCTCTAAAGATATTAGTGTAGTCCTAGGGTGATAATCAATACCAAAATCAACCACACAATGAGGGGGATCCTAGGAAGTTCCATTGGGAAAAATTATGCATACACCTTCACTACCTTATTCATATACTACATTATAGAATTGTTGGAACAAAGTTTTAGGATCACCAATTGATGGGTAATCATATGCAATATCCTAAGGTTCATCCTTACTCATCCTACCTAAAGGTCCAATTAACCAGTGAAAGTGAATCTTGAGTCATCCAATCGATAGAGTATAATTATACATTGATATAAATATACCTATAATTTGACTATAGATAACCATTATATGCTATGTATGATTTCATAAGGTCTCATCTCCACTGTGATGGGGTCTAATGATAAATAATATCTACTAAAAGTAATCTCACACTAATAGTAGATAAGAGAGAGAAAATTTCCACTAATAGAACGAGTCTCTATCCAAATGGTTTGATCTAAAAGATCTATTAGGATATTAAGCTCATGAAAAAATTATACAGCTATAATTGAATGGATTACACTAGTATTGATGAGTGTGATTGATAAGGTAGAGAAAAAAAAGTGTACCTTGAACCATATTGGGTGTATCATACCCAAAGCCTCAGAATTCCAGTATATATCTTTTGACCAAACCCCATCTTGACCCTAAAATGGTTTTCTTGGAGGTGTTGGTGAAAGATCAAAGAGACTCCCACATCTGGATGCCTCTCTTCCCTAGACACCTTTAGTACGACCACCCAAACCACCTCAAGGAGGCCTTTAGTCTATATATTGTCTTTGTCATGGAGGCCCATCCATTTGGCTATATTGACCACTATTTTCTACTCATCTAGTATGAAAATATCTATCCATATGTCCATGTCCATCATAGGTGTAATAAAGCCTTTATCCATTCTAATTGGACTACCTAAAGGATTCCTTTTTGGTCAATCCCCTGAATAAGGATTCTGAATACCAATGACTCTTATGATGAGATTCTGGTTCTTGGTGTCAGCTAGAAGTTCCTGATGACTTTTACTTTGGAATAATATAACTTTTTTTTTGTTACATGTTCATTCCTCATAGAGGAAATATTTTATCATTAGGGATGATTTAAATAACCAGGAATAAGAGAGAATACACAAAGGTATAGTCCCAACACAAATTTCTCACCGATGGATATATTAAAACTTTTTATAATCAAGTTACCATTCATGAATTGTATATAATAAATTCATCATGATTTATCTAAACCTTATACCATATTTATAAACAAACATAATTTCTAAATGGAGATATAAAACCTATTAAAACCATACCATCCTTAAGGTCACTATGTAATAATCCTCTCAAAATATGTTCTTAAACTATTCTCAAGAGAGAGTGGTATTGTTGTGAGTTAGCATGATTAATTAATGTTGGTATCTTGATATTCCACGGATATGACTTCTCGTAAAAACCACCATTTGTTCTATGGGTGTGGTAATTAGTGAGAAGATATAATTAATAGACTCTAACCAATCATTTACTATCCAAAGGTCTTGTTTTACAAGAAACCTAATAGGTATATGTCTCTATAAACCATGACGGGAACTCATCCTATGGTTAGTCTCATCATGCCGTATAGGTGATACTATCTAAATTGTGGGTGGGTTATCTCAGTGCCCAAATTATGGGGGATCACCCCCCTTCCTCATCGAGGGAGGAATCACCTCCCTATCATACCCATAAATAAAAGACTCATCACTTTTCTAGTCATAATCAAGAGGACGAATCATTGGTATAGACTCAACACACATCTATCATTGAACCTGAGTTGTATTTAAGAAGATGAACCCATATTTAATATAGCATATCTAGAAGAGAAGACTCAATTAAAGTGTGAATATGTACACAAATAACATGTTACTTAATGCATGTACTGTCCCACTAAACAAAAAATATAATTCCTTAGAGTTCTGATTTGACAAAAATATTATTCGATTCCTAGTGAAAAGTTACATCTATTATGTATAACAATCCCTGGGTTACTTGGTCTGTTAACCAAACTTAAGGCCACTCAACACAATTCCCTTAAGTATTCCAAAGAAATTATCATAAGAAAACAAACTCTAATATTTTTTCATAAGACTTGAACCACCCTAATATGATTCCAACATGACCTGACCCACCGGGAACCCACTTGGGTCAATAGTATACTGAGTGTACCACCCCAAGGCTTCCACTAATAGTCTATGTAATTCAATTAAGAACCAGGAAGTCATAACACATATATGGGTGGTAATATCCTATAAACCTATAAACATCCACATATCTCAATGAAATAATATATAAATGACAATAAAATCCCAAAAATAAAGGTACTAACTATATTAAGTCATACATGTAACCAAAACCAAAATCCCAATAAAAAAATACATCCCAAAATTTGTAAACAAGACAAAACATAAAGATTATCATCCACATTAAGGCCAAACTCAAATATTGTAAAAATATGAACTCCACATCATGATATGAGGTCTATCAGAAATAAGAACCACCAATAATGAACAACCAAAAACTCCCCAAAGATCCATCTCCACCAGATCCTCAGCCCCTGAGTCTAACTCAAAACTTTGTGACATCTGCACAGACATGACATCTTTGGGAACAAAGAATGTATAGGGGTGAGTATTAATATACCCCATAAGACACCCTAAAAACATAAGAGATTAGTATAATTGAATTTATATCAATCAAAAAGTATATAGATATGATTTATAGAATACATATAATCATAGTTAAGTAGGTCATCAACCACACAAATGATATTTCTAGAAGTTATCTAATAGATGGAAACTATTTAATCTTGAAAATTTTAAACCTAAATGAACCAACACTCAGAACATTATAGCTACACCTCTATACATCAGTAGTGGGGGAGCGTTCCACACCATGAAATATAGATATTGATCGATGGAGTACTAGAGAATTATAGAGGACTATACCTTATTATAAAAATAAGTATATACTCTACTAATGGAGGATCACACCTTATTATATGGGAGAGTGCTTACTCCATGATGGAGGAACCTACCTTGACATACAGGGGAGTACTTCATATCTATCTTCCATATGAAGGATTTTTATCTATAATGTGTATGTGACTAGGGAAATGAAAGGCCATTCCCCGACACACAAAAGAGCACCTGACCCCATATCTGCTCCAAATGTCCCATCTATGGACTTTCATCTCTCCAAAAGAGCTAATATCCTTAAACATTCCAAAACACAATGTGAAAAACCTATATATACCGAGGAAATCAGACCATTTTTATGTATATGATAATATAATCAGAATAGACTAATTAAATTTCCAAAACTAGAACCCAAGTGAGAAATCATGAAGAATATTTTAAATATTCAAGCACCTGAGATGTCTAGTATGGTACACAGTGTTTAGGGATCTCAGGAAGGGCTAATCATGTACAAACCCAACTCAATATAAGAATATACATGGTGTGTCCAAAATGGGTGCATGGTATGTATGACTAAAAGATAATAAACATAACCTTATATATACAATAACACTATGTTATTATTACAAAGATTATTAAATGTCTTGATAAATACCCAACACGTGGAACCATTTTATACATGGAGTCTCAAAATAATACTCTATATGTAATACTTATGAAATTTACAGTTTTGTACAATCTATATAAATGTATTCGTCTTCCTCAGGGTACACAACATGTGTGGAGTAGCACATGATGAATGGGTCATTTGAGTCATTAGGTCATGTACAAAAAGTGCATGCTGACATTATCATTCACAAGACACGTAATGTATGGTATAATTTCATACGATGTGTGATAATTATGGGCATGAAAATCCCTATAATCGATGCTCAAAAATTATATGTTGTGTGACTCAAAGGGTGACATGGTGTAAAATCAGAAATTACAAACCTGTAGTGCATGAAACTTCATGAAACACACCACTACCTCTACCTCTATTTCTATCTCCAGTTTATCTCAACTCAAACACCCATGGAGCCTCTATCACACCTCATCAACATGATTTTCATCCATCCATTTTCATTTAATCTACTACCATAAATCCAATCTTTAAACCACACATGAAACTCACTAATTTTTCACTGCCATTCACCCAAAACCATGAATTATTATCTTTTACTACATCATAGTATCATAAATGATAAATGAACTCTATAATGATGAAGAGGATAAGGATATTCAAGATGGTGGTTTCTAAAGAAATACCTGACCACCTAATAATGGTATTTCATTCTATTTTTTGGAAGAACACGAGTAATAAAACAATAGTGTTCTCTATTCAGGGAGGAAATTTATTAATGGGTTATAATTATTTGAAATATAACTTATTCTATAAATAAATAATATATCAAATTATAATTTCATTGAAAACAATTATTATTTTAAATAATATTCACCAAGAATAATCCGCATTTGATAAAAAATCCATGTAAAATTATTGAAACACAAATTCATGAAAAACATGGTGGTTGTTGAATGTTCACCAAAATAATATGCCTAGAATGCATATGACTTAAGAAAAAATTGGTTCCCACAAATCCTCAATCCAAATCCTAAACATACATTGGTTACAACATAGCCTAGTGTGAATGTGATGAAACCCAAGACTCTATTACACCTAATGTAATGTGTTCTCTGGACTAGAACTACTGGAACATCATCCACACTTAGTTTTCGTCGATTATAATCCATTTTGAATGGATTAAATATAGCTTAAAAATACATTTAAAGAGTTCAATGGATTCTCCCAACATTAAGTAATGCTCTGTCAACACCAGATCTGTTACAAATGATTGATACATTGTATTTATTGAGGAGTATTATGGTTGGACATATAAAAGGATTTGATCCCTTTTTTTGGTTGATCTTGATAATTAGTTTCTTTTAAATATTATTAAATTTCTCTTCCAACCGATAACAATGTTTGTAATGAAATGTGAAGGCACAAGAACTGCCCTCAGTGTGTGAGAATCCTTTGGAAGTGAATCAGGATATAAAGGTTGATAGATTACATACAGAGGTAGGATGCCTATATTTTCTACCGCATTGATCCTCATCAAGAAGGCTCCATTAAGATGAATACCACTTCTTTGGTTATATAGATATTTTTTCTTCATTATTCCTTGTATGTTGATTCCATCGATGATAAATTAGTCATATATGAGTTTTCTTCAACTTCCATCGATCATTATATTATACCATAAGAACGATCAGTGGTGTTATATCATACTTATTTGTCAAATAAGTGGGTATCATTCACCATTTAATAGATAGCATGTTTTGTAAAACATATACTAGTTTTTTCTCACTCGAAATTACATTATATGATAACATAAAATTGGTCACTCCACCTTGACATTACATTAAGTACTAACTATAATCTAAAGTGATTCCTTTAATAAATGAATATGCGATAACATAACTTATGGTGGGACTCAACACTAAATTATTTAGTTAACATAATGTGTAGTGTGAGGCACATTATATATTATTGGGATAACATAGAATGTGTTTCATACTACGGACAATAGACTATAATTTTTCCCTTTATTAACATTTGGTTGGGGTGTCAATGTAATTAGCATTATGCACTCCATATTATATTGAGTTTCAACATAATATGAGGGAAGAACTTTCTTAAATAATAAACAGTAACACACTTGAGTGATTCCCACATAAATATTCAAATCATATGCAAGTTGATTCATTACATACTCCACGTTATAGGGGATCATTGAATTCTAGTGTGACCTCCCCATTATACAGACATTATCCACATGTTCCTCAGTAAGAAGAATTATCCTGAAAAACTTCATATGCTCCTCATGCTTGCATTGACCTGTGATGTCCTTCTTCGCCAACTCTTCCACTCTCATCTAGCCATCCATTTAGAATGGTTGTTGTCCCCAATGATGACTAGTTGGATTGGATGGGAGAGTTAATGGTTGGACTATTTTTATCATCTTAATTATTTTTATTGTAGTTTTTGAATAAGTTATAAATGATCGGTGTCAGGATTTATAAAAATTAGTTTCTCAAGCCAAAATTAAAATATGAAAATATTATATTTTATCTCATGTTTTATAAAATAAATAAAAAATTCATTTATTTTTTAAATTCATTTAATATTTATGTTTAGTAAAATTATTTAAGATATATGACTATTGTGTATGAAAAAATTATGTGATAAATTACTTATAGGAGGAAGATATTTTCATTATATTCTTGGTGCAATAAAAAAGATTTAGTTTTTCATCTACCTTAACCTATTTTTCAGTTATAAGATTGATATTAGTTATTAAATATAGTTTGTGTATATTAGGTGTCATAGATATCATAAATTTAATTCTATATTGAGTAAACTCTCTCTAAAGTGAGGGACTTGGGTTCAGGCTACCCACTAGCCTAAAGGTTCATGCATTATTCTAGAAAGGAAATGGGTTGGTTATCTATCAAATCGGGCTTACTCTTGTTAAAATTTTCATTTTCATATAACTCTATGACTTTATATAAACATCTTATGTAACATGTACATGAGATGCATTAAAATATGAATGAATATATTTGTCTTCTATTTTTAGTTAAGTAACACAAACTTGTAGGTTGTGTAAAGGGTCACACATTAATGTGTGTGAAAACATTAATTTGCGTGATGGAATAGTAACCAAAAACTAAATTGTTAGAATCATACATACACAAAGGAATAAAACACAAGATAATAAAATTTTACATGAGATGAAAAGGGTTCAATATGCATGTGATGTAGATAGAATGGTGGGAATTTTTAGAAAACCCTTCAAAATATTAAGTGTGAGACTCCTTCCAACATTGTACTTGTCAAGACCTCGATAATTCAATGTGAGTGAACCTTGAAGTTAGGTTCCCATGAATTATCTTTTGTAAGGTAAGATAATTTGATGCTAACAATTATGTGCCTTGTTCTTGGAATTTTGTTTTTGGGTTACACTAGTTGATAAACACTAACGGTTTGGATACAAGAGGAATCAAGTTAATTGAATCTATATAATGTTTTTGGATAAACAGTTTAACCACTGAGATATCCATGAATCATATATGATATGATTGATAAATTTTTTATCTACCTGATAAAGTCGTGGATTATTTATGTTCTCATGTTAGTTTAATTCATGATGAAATATTTATCTTGTATCACTAAATAGATATCATATATGTGATAATCATTTTAAGTGGGATTAATTTTCATTAAAAGTACCTGAGTTAATCTTATAATACTTGATACTAACCAAAAAATATAGCTTTGTTATGGGTACTAGATTATTTCATTATAATCATATTAAGATCACTCATTGACCTGAACTATTTATAGTTCAAGACTATTATATAGGGTTTAGAAGATTTCTCAAGTGAGTCATTCAAAGAATATGAGTGTGAATGTTACAAGGTTTTATTTCATTAACTTTGAATCTTTGATATTTATGCTAGATTTTCATCACACAGTTATACTACCAAAAATAGAATAAGAGATATAAGAGAATTATAACATCTTGTTAACTTCTTTTAGGTATTACATGATCCTTGTTTTGATCTCATTTAGGATTGGTATTATCTCGGGGTGTTGCAAGAGAAATTCGGATAATTGTGGAAGCCCAAGGGAGTGTGCATGGTTAGCACATAGTTAGAGAAAACTATTTGGTTTGCCAAAGAAAATCCTGAACCCTATTGTGAGCCATAGGAAGGTGGTTGTTGATTTTTCCAATATGTGCAACCTTAGGTAGTAAGGGTTTTCATACATGAGTCATGGTTTGAAAAACTAAACACATTCCTATGAGAAACCATGAAACCTACCAAAAGGGGTGTATGGATTGGGTGCATTATTTGTCTAATCGTTTGACCCTTCCCAAAAAACCATGCATACAGGTTTTAATTCCTCTATTTTTTAAATACTAAAACCCTAGTTTAAATTTTTAATCTATCTTGTTCAACCCTAACATGTTTTTTAATCCTTGGAGGCTCTCAAGAAGAGATTTTGTCTCCTCCAAACCCTTTTTTCCATGAATCAAAGTGTTGGTGGAATAAATGATCTCTCTCTAATAATTGGATCCTTTCTCATGTGGTATCTCCCAATATTATCTTCTCTCTTCCTTAGATTTTGATGTATCATCATGTTCTTGATGGATCTAAAATTATCTTTATTGGACTTTGATTCTATGTTTCAATCTCTTGATTGTCTTTCCTTCATTATTCGTTGGCATTTCCATTGTGGGTGTAGTTCTTGATTTTTGTTATTAAAGGTATGTGGTTCCATATACCTTTGACCTATAATTAAAACCCGGATTTTCTTGATTTTTTATGTATATTTCCTTTTATTTACAAAAACCCTACTTGAAATTAATTGATGTGAAATTTTAAATGGCATTGGATTTATGAAAAATCCTCAATTTCAATGGAATTTGAATCATGGGATGGATTTTGAGAATGATGGATTGATTTTTGTAATATTGGTTTAATGATGGATTTGATAAAATAATTTCAGATTTATTTTGAGAAAAAATGGGTTAAATTTAAATGATGAAAACCTATGACTGGTTTTGAATTGAAAAGGAATTAAATTATGAAAAACCTATGATTTGGTTTTAAAATTGATAATAGCATTTTGAAATTTTAACAATAAAATTGAAACATAAATAATGATTTTATTTGAAATGAAATGATTTTTCCATGAATGATTGATTGATTAAGAACATGAAAGCCCGGGTATTTATTGTGTTGTTTGTGATAAGAATTCTAGGATGTGATCCCCTACAAATGGATATCAATTAAAAACACTAAAAAACTAGTTTAGCTTGATTATCCCCAATGGGATTATGATTCGTTCTGTTCCCCTTGAACCTGAGAGATGTGTTCACACATTTTAATCCACAATCACTAATTTAAGATGTGTGAGAATACAATAACTAGAAACTAACATACTTCATGGCATATGACCATGATGCCTGATTCCTTAGTTTTGATTATATATTCCATATTTGTTTATGAAACTATTTTAGTCATGGAATATGATTTATATAGATTATTTTATATAAAATTATTATTTAATACATGTTTTCAAATGTCTAGAATTTGTTAAAAATAATGCATGTTTTCTTTTAATATGCTATTGAAATTTCATGCCTCATTTTATTTTAATATTGAAAGCATGATTGGTTCATTGTTATTTTTTGATTATGGAACACTTCATGATACCCTCTTGGGAATTATAGCACACACCCTACCTTTTCTTTCGGGTGTTTATATATTTTCTTATTCTTGGTACATGTAAAGGTAAAGAAAAAATTATAGGTGATGCTTATTCTTGATCTTTGGGATCTGGATTCATAGAGGTGACTGGTGGAGAAGTTATCTACTCATTTCATGAGATGTTTTAACTTTTATCTTGTTAGATAAAGATTAATTTGATGTTATACTATTTTGGATTTTGTTTACCTATTTTATTTTGGTAATTTCTCATTTTTTTTGGAGTGTTGAGCATGCCAAATTACAACTTTATATTCTTCCGTTTTGTGGGAACAAATTGTTCCCTATTTTATAATATATGATTCCAGGTGTTATTCCCCAAACTGTGGGGATCATGAACACCCTTTGAGAAATGTCAGTTCCAGATAGGGTATTAGGGTACTAATTTATCTGGGGTTTTTCATGGAAAAGGGGTATTATAGGGCATTTTTTTCATATTTCCTTGATATAATCATATAGTTGGGATGTCCTAATAGAATGGAAACAAGATTTTTGGTACATAGGTGTTTGTTTTGAGTGAGTTCCTAGATAGCTCTCATCATAATGAGCCTCAAGTCACTATAGGTGTTTGGGGAAATCATCTTTATGAATGTTTTGATACGACTCTATAATTTTCATTACCTTTGTTTGAATTTTTTAAAATCCCAGTATTTCATTCTATTTGAGGGAAAAAATATTCTTCTATCTTTGATCTATGTATATTTGAACTTTGTAAACTTTTTGATGCATCCATTATTGTCTTTTGATGTTGTGAAGAATCATGCCTATGAGAAGATGATTGAATATGTCCCAATAGAAAGCTTCCAGCAAACCACAGTGAGAAATTTCTCTAGTGGAGTAGATTTTTTTTTGAGATTTTAGTGCATTCTATCTAAGGTCTAGGATAAGAACCAACACCCATTACCATTCGAGATCTAGTTGTGGAACCTAAAAGGTAACAATCTCAGATTCTTACTCAAGAGTTTATTTTCCAAAATTCGCTAACTTCTAAAATCTCTAATGATCCTCAAGAGGTTGAGGACTACTAGAAAAAATTAGATATTCATTTTGAGTTCTTAAAAATTATTGATTCAATTAAGGTAAGGTTTGTTACTTTCAAGATGGAAGGTTCTAGTAGGAGATAGTGGGATTATATGGTGACAATGAAGAAGTATGAGGTCTTGGAGTGAAATTAATTTAGATTTGTTTTCAATGATTAGTTTTATCTGTGGTTTATAGTCTTAGAAAGGTATATGGAGTTTATTAATCTCCAGCAGAGTGGCCAGACCATAACATAATATTCGAACCATTTTTCTAAGATTATAAGATTTTACATTTTTTTCATGACTAATGAGAAAATGAAGGCTCACAGATTTTTGATGTGTATTCATGATGACATCTGATCCCAAGACTTCATGTTCCAGATCACTTCTTAAGTTAATGTACATGATCGATCTTGATGGATGATCTCGACCTGGATGGTAAGTTAAGGTTTATAGGAGTTCTCATTTCTCCTAGTGGAATTTCTACAAGTTTCTTTAAAGTAAAAAATTAATCATGATGAGTTATGAAGTGTATCTCAATAGATGGTTTCTTCTATAAATACTACAGTTCCTGGAAGAGGCCCTTTGACTTGATTGTAGTGTGAAAAGTTTGGGCATTTAAAGTGGATTGCACTGTGGAACCTAAGATCTTTAGTTCATGTGGATGCTCGGGTCACTTTCAAAAGTTCTATTATATATTTTCTACATGATATAGTGTAATGGGATCATCAACACCTAATATTACTATGGTGGAATTAGATACTTCAAGAACAAATGGATTTTATCCTTAGTCATCCAGAATAAACCTTCTTCACGCCGTGGAGGAGTATCTAGAAGAAGTTAGTATGGGTCAAGTGACATTGAGAGGTACCAATACAATAGATTCGTCTTTAGTGACTTCTTTACTTTATATTGGTACATCTCATTCTTTCACATCAACTTGTGTTTTTTATTTTTTAAACCTTCCTATATAGATTTTCCCTTATGTGATGTATATTACTACACCCCTTAGAATTAAGGGAGAATAGGGCCTTATGTGTCTTTCTTCTCTTTTCTCTTTATTAGTGATTGAGTTTTTTGGGTATTTTCTATTTCTTGACATGAAATATCCTGACTTCACTCTCAATACAGATTATATGATTTCCCATAAGTCTAAGATTCATTGTTATCACTAAAGAGTCTCCTTTACTACACTCAGTGGGGTGTGTCGTGTCTTTCTGGGATAATGGGATCTAAGGTTGAGTAGATTCAGACCATCCTTTCTAGAGTTGGAAAGGGTAATATCAGTGTCTTATTTTTTACTTAGAGTGATAATATTTTATCAATGATATCCCTCCAGTTATCATTATATTTCTTAAGTTTTTTCCTTCTTATTAATCTAGTCTTCCACTGATAAGATAGGTATAGTTATCTATTAATTTAATACCTGGTACTTAACAAATATATATTCCTTCCTACCATATCGCACTAACTAAATTGAAAGAGTCGAAGGATTTTTTGGATGATCTACTTGATAAAGGCTTAATATTCCCTATTGTGTCACCTTGGGCATCACATATTCTCTTTTTAAAGAAAGGTGATGATATTATTTTACTCTATGTTGATTATAGAAAGATTTATTGATTTACCGTGAAGAAAAAGTATCTATTTCCTTAAATAGATGACATGTTTTATTATTTGAAAGGGGAGAAGTGGTTCTCAAATATTGAACTTCGGTCTATTTATCACCAGTTTAGAATTAAAGAATATCATATTCCAAAGGCTTCCTTTAGGAGAAGGTATGGTCACTTTGATTATCTTTTTATGCCTTTTTTCTTGACCAATTCTTCTATGATCTATATTGTATTGATGAAAAAATATTCCATGAGTACCTCAATATGTTCATAGTGGAATTTATGGATGATATTTTGGTTTAATATAAAACTAAAAAGGATCATGTGAATCATCTTATACAAATCCTCATAATCTTGAGAGATCACAAACTTTACATGAATTTTTCAAAATGCAATTTATGGATACAAGAAGTGAATTTATTAGAACCACGATCTTGGAACATATAATCTTAGTCGATCCGAAGAAGCTGAGGGATGATTTGAAATGGGAGAAACCACATAATGTTTTTAGGTACATATATTCTTAGGATTGGAATGCTATTACCATAGGTTTGTTATAGAATTATTTAAGTTGACTTCTCTAATGACTTCCCTAACTTTGAAGGTAGTTAAGTTCATGTGGAATGAAAAATGTTAGATTTATTTTGATAACTTGAAATTTATTTTTGACTTTTATGCCTGTGCCGACTCTTCGAGAGGATGGGTTGTTCTATGTGGTGTTTTTTGATTCACAAGGTTTGGTTTTGGTATATTATAATATGTAGGGTGATCAAGTAGTAGCATATGGATCTAGACATCTTAGGCCCCCTGAGAAGAAGTTTTTAAACCATGATCTCAAAATTGTAGTTCTAATTCATGATCTTAAGAGTTAGTGACATTAACTTTATATACAAATGTTTACAATTTATTATGAATACAAAAGAATAGTTATATGTTCTCTATTAGATATTTTAACCTGTGGTAAATGTATTATGTTGAGTGCCTATAATCTTTTGATTTTGACATTTCCTACACCCCAAGGGAGGGTAATTTAATTTATGATTATTTGATTAGGAAAGTTCTAACCCATACCATGGAAGAATCATTTGAAGAGTGGAACTAGAAGTTTATTAATACTCAGTTTTATTTGAGAGTTTCGGAGGAGGAGTCCATGGTGGTCTTGACATGTGTTCAATTACCTCATCTCTTCTTCAGATGATTCTTTAGGAGAAACATCGTGATGATGAATTATGTAGCACTAGGGACTCTCTTTTTTGTAGGGGGGCCATCATCAATTAAGCATTATCTTCTAGGGGAATCCTATCTTTTCAGAATCGGTGTGTTTTACCTTTTCCCATAAGAAAGGTCGTAATGGGGGATTTCCATAATTCTTGGTGGGTGGTGCACCCTAGAATCACAATGACTTTTTTGACATACAGTGATGATTCTTGTGTCTAGGTATGATATGAGACATCCCTAACTTCATTTCTCATTGTTATACCTGTCAGAAAGTCAAATTTGAGCACCAGATACCTTTAGGTTTGATTCAGCCACTTCTAGTGACAACTTGTAAGTGGGATGAGATCTCTATGGAACTTTTGGTTGGGTTTCCACAAACCCCTTAGAGAAATAATATGATATGAGTTGTGATTGATAGGATGACTAAATCATCTCACTTTATTATCACTAAATACACAACCAATTTTGAGTATTGGGGGAATCTTTATGTATATGAGATTATCATATTTCATGGTGTTCCATATGTAATTTTTTCTGATAGATATCCTCAGTTCACTCTTAACTTTTTGAGATTCCTAAAGGAGTCAATGAGATATTAGGTGATATTGAGTATAGTATATCATCCATAAATGTATTTCTAGATAAAATGATGTATATTGGTTCTTAAAGATATGTTATGTTCTTTCATTCTCAAATTTTGTGGAACTTGAGACATCCATTTGGGATGGTTTGAGTTTGATGATAATAATAGTTACTAGTATGTAATTCATATGAAAACTTATGAGACCTTTTATTGAATGTCATGTAAATCTATGTTTTGTTGGTTAGAGGTCGGTCAAGCTTCCTTGGTTAGAATGAGTATGGTCTAAGAAATGAAAAAATATATTAAATTGATTAATTAGTGAATGTTGATGGAACATAGATGACACAAATCTTATGTCGACCTTCATAGATGACCTTTTTATTTTTTTAGTTTTTAGCCATGTTTTTTTAGTGTTCCATCTCATTTGGGTGATCAATGACTTGGGAATCAAGGGAAGATTGCACCACTATTTGTGGGACCTTTTGAGGTATTTGAGTAGGTGCGTAATGTGTTTTGACATTTATCACTTCCACCATAGTTTATGATGATACATAATGTATTCTATGTATCATAACTTAGTAATTATCTTTCTAACCCATATCAAGTCTTGATATGGGAGGATATTGATGTTGATCAAGATTTATCTAGGACTAAGCATCCAGTCAATATCATTGGTTCTAAGACAAAGGTTCTTCATGGGAGGTTGATACCTTTAGTCTATCTGATATGTAAAAATAGTTATGATTCTCATGAGACTTGGGAGAAGGAGGAAATGATGAGGTAATAGTGGCCTCAACTCTTTAATATTAATCTTTATCAATAGGATTTTTGGGGATAGATTTTTATGGTGGGGAGGTTGTAACATCATGTTACCTTATTTCAAGTATTCCTTGACCCTTTTTATCTACTTTTGGTTAGTTATTATCTCAGGGTGTTTTGGGTGAAATTTGGATAATTTTTTATTCCCAATGGGTTGTGAAAATTTGGTACACTGTTAGAGAAAACCATTTTGTTTGGACTAGAAAACTATGTTCCCTATTGTGACCCACAGAAGGGGAGTACGGTTTTTCCAAACTATGTGGCTAGACCCTCTAAACTATGAAACCTTAGGTAGTTATTATTTTCATGGTTGGTACATGGTTTAAAAAAATGTGTTACCTCCTTGGAGAAAACATTAACCCTACTAGAATGGTCACATGGTTAGAGTGGATGACCTGTCTAACCATGTGGCCCTATCTAGCAAATTGTGCACACATGTTTTAATTCGTATGATTTTTTTAATCCATAACCCCTGGTTTAAGTTTCTAATCACCCCCATTCAACCCTAACACATTTTTTCATCATTTTAGGATCTCAATAATTGATTATGGTTCCTCCAAATCCTTTCCATTGTGAATAAAAGTTCTGATGGAAGATTTGATCCCTCTCCGTTAAGTGGATCTTCTCTCATGCGGTTTCTTCTGATCATCTCTTTTCTCCTCATTAGAGTTTGATGGATCATCATGTTATTTATATATATAAACTCCATTTTTGGGACCTTTATTCTAGTATTGATTCTATTAATAATCTCTCGTTTTTTATTCATTTTCATTCCTGATGTGGGTGTGGTTTTTGATTTCCATGGTTAAAGGTATGTGGTTCCATATTCCTTCACCCAATAATTGAAACCTTGGTTTGCTTGATATTTTTAATATATCTTTTAATTGATTTATAAAACCCTGATTTGAAATAAATTGATTTGAATTTTGAAAACTTTTTGGATTTATGAAAAAACCCCAATTTCAATGGAATTCAAATTGTGGGATGGATTTTTTAGAATCGTGGATTGATTTTTGGAAGATTGATTTTATGATGGATTTGATAAAATGACTTGAAATTATTTTTTAAAAAAATGTATTAAATTGTAATGATGAAATACTATGATAGGTTTTGAATTGAAAATGAATGAAATATTGAAAAACCCCATGATTTGGTATTGAAACTGATAATGGAATTTTAAAATTTTAACTTGGAAATTGAAACGTAAATGTTGATTTGATTTGAAATGAAATAATTTTCCTATGAATGATTGATTGATTGAGTACATGAGATTATAGGTAGTTAGTATGTTATTTGGGATAATCATGAAGGATATGATCCCCAATCAATGTATATAGAATGAAAACTCAAAAAAAAACCTAGTTCTATATGATTTTCTATAATGGGATACTGATTATTCCTATTCAGCCTGAGACTGAGGAATGTGTTTGCACATTTTGAGCTCTGATCACTGATTTGAGAAGTGTGAGGATCCGATAATTGGAAGCTAACATACTTCAGGGAAGATGACCATGGTGCATGATTCCTTTGTTTTGATTATATATGTAATATTTGATAATGAAACTATTTTATTCATGCTATATGATTTATATAAATGCATATATATATATATATATATTATTTAATCCATGTTTTTAAATGTCTTCAATCTATTGAAAAGAAATCATGTTTTGTTTTAAACATTCAAGTGAAATGAAATGCCTAATTTTCTTTGAAAATTGAAATTAGTATTGGTTTATTGTTATGGATTTGGTTTAGAAAACTTGGTTAAAACCTTTTGGGATTTATAGCTCACACCCTACCTTTTCATTGAGGATTTTTTGATTTTCTTATGTCAGTTCTGAGTAATGGGAAATCTCTACTTTTAGGTGGTTGATGTTCTTGATCTTTGGGATCCAAATTCATATATGTGACCTGTGGAGATATTATCCACTCATTTCATGTAATGTAGGATCTTTTATCATGTGTTTTGATGATTACTTTTATTTTATACTATTTTATGGGTTTTTTTTCCTATTTGATTCCTATACTTTCCCTTTTATAGAATTTTGATCATACTTACTTGTATCTTTATCTTTGATTGTTTTGTGAGAAAAATTGTTCCCTCTTTGATCTTGTATGATTCCAGGTGATATTTTCCAACTCATGGGGATCATGAATTCCATTCGGGTCATGTTAGAGCTGGCTTAGGTATTAGGGTACATAGTTATCTGGGATGGGTTGTGATCGAAATTCATAATGGGTGATGTAGATCTTAATTTTGGTAATGGAGGTAGAGTTTTCTGAATTAGAAGTAGGAATTTGTGATATAATTTTATAAAATTGATTAATAGTAGAATTTCATAACTATTATTATGTTCTCATAAACATAAATTTTATTTCTATATATTATTTGGACTAGAAGGTATTTTCTTTCACTATAGAGAACATGAGATGTACTATATATAATAATGAAATATTTTATGACATTAGGAATATAATAAACAATTTATGTATTATAGATATCGATAATACTATTTATATAATTCTAAATATAATGGTCAACATTGATTCTAATCCCCCCTTTCTAATTGTTTCCTTGGACATTTAAATGATAAGCACATCCAAACACTCTATAAATATGTATTATTAGAACTATTTAATAAGTTATTGTTTGAAAATTATGAATCTTGTTTATTAGGTATGATGAACAAAGTTCCTTTCAGTATAAAAGGTGAAAGGGCTAGTGGAATATTGTATCTTATACATGGTTATGTATGTGGAGCAAATAGTACTCAAGCAAGTTGTGGCTTTAGATACTTTGTTACATTTATTGATGATTTTTTGGTATATATATGTGTTTTTTATGAGAAACAAGAGTGAAACTTTTTAAAAGTTAAAAGAGATTCATAATGAATTACATAATCAACTAGGGAATATTATAAATATCTTCCAATCATACCGGGGTGGTTTGAGTTAAGAATTAATTAATTAACTGGGGTATTGTAGAGTTTCATCACAAATCACTCCTCCTGGAACACAAAAATTAAATGGTGTCTCTGAGAGGATGAATCATTCCATTTTAGACATGGTTCAAACAATGATGAGTCAATATGACATTTTTATTACATTATGGGGTTATTCTCTATAGGCTAATACCTTTCTACAAAATCATGTTCCAATAAAATTAATAATAAAGACACCATATGAGATATGTACTAGGAAAAATCCTATTGTGTATTTTATAAATATCTTTGGATGTGAAGAATTTTTATAAAGCTTAAATTCTAAAAATCTTTTCCCCGAATATGAAAATTTATTTTTTTTCATTATCCCAATTAATCTATGGGATATTATTTCTAAAATCACACTAAAAAAAGTGTGTATAACCAGATATATTGTTTTTTATGAGAAGTAACATATATGAAATGGGTTCAATTAGATGAAATTTAAGATTATATAAGTTCAAGACCATCAAATAAGAAGTTTTCCTATATTGGACATTAATTTATTCCCATTAAGAGTTGTGGAAGAAGAACCGAATCATAATACATAAGAACCTCAAATGACTATTAGGATTCTTTAAGATATCATGAGATATAGATTTGTCATGGATAATAATTATGTGGTAACGTTAATAGTTTATGAACCTACAACCTACAAGGAGTCTATAGAGAGTTATGATTATGTGAAATGATTAAAAGCTGTGGGATCTAAAATGGTCTCTATGTAGAATAACTTTGGAAGTTTTTGGATACACCTGAAGGGGTGAGACCCATAGGGTCAAAGTGGGTTTCTTATAAAAAAACAACATATATGAGAGAGTGTCTACCAATAAAGCAAGTTTAGCTGTAAAAGGGTACAAGAAAATCATGGTATTGACTATGTAGAAACCTTTTAACTTTTTGTGATAATAAATCCCATTTTTATATTTCTCACTATAATAACATAATTTGCTTATTAGATTTATCAAATAGATGTCAAAACCACTTCAAATAATAGAAATTTAATTGAGGACGTGAATATTATATAGTATAAAGGTTTTAAAGTTCAAAATGATACTACTATGGTATTCAATATTTAATGGTCCATTTATGGATTGAAATAACCTTCATGGAGTTAGAATATTTGTATTGATGATTTATTAAAAGATTTTGGTTTCATGAAGTTTTTTGATGATTTATATGTAGGAAAATAGATTATTGGAAGTGTTTTAGTGTTTTTTTGTAAGTATATGACATACAACTTATCGAAAATGACATCATAATGCTTCACTGTGTGAATATGTTTTTGGTAAATTCTTCTCAATAAAAGACATGGGTGAAGTTGTCTATATACTATGTATGAAATTTTATAGAGATAGATATAAACGATTACTTGGTCTTAGTCTGAAAACATACATTGTAAAAGATCTAAAGAGGTTTAGGATAGAGAACTCCAATAAGGGGTAATTACCAGTATTACATGTCATGAATCTTATGAGTATTTAGGATTCTTCTGAAGTGTTAGAAATTATGGATAGAATCCATTTTGTATCTACCATCATATTTATCATGTATATCATGTTGTGTACTCAAAAAAATGATACCTATTCACTAATTATAACAAATATATACAAATCCCATCATAGTGAAATTAATTGTATTATTATGAAGAACATTCTTAAATACTTGAGGACTAATGATCTGTTATTGAACATTGAGGCACAGGATGAGTTATGTGTAAAGTGTTACATATATGAATGTTTACAAAATGAAAAAGTTTATATGAAATATAAATTATTTTTTACTCTTTGCCTAAATGGAGATGATATCAATTGGAAGAGTTACAAACAAGACACCATAGAAGACTCAATAAAAGATGTAGAGTACATCACTACATCAGATGTTTTAAAGGAATCTATTTTATTAAGAAGATAATCTATGAACTAGAGGTTGTTCTTAACATTGATGGAGAAACTGGCCATTGATGTGATAATAATGGAGATTTTTCTTGGGCTAAGGAACCCTATTCTCACTAAAATACCAAACACATCCTTAAAAAATACCATATTATATGGGAGATCATTGAGTGGGGTGATATAAAGATTATATAGGAGGCTATAAATATCAATGATATTGATCCATTGATGAAACCATTATCATAGAAAAATAAAGGTTAATGTAGAGTCTCTTGTTATACAATACTTAATAGATTCAAGTAATGGTTTCATAATGTATAATTTTACTCTAATAAAGGTAACTTCCATGTATCATTTATTCATGTGTAATGAAATTTACTTTACATGAATGGTCCAATGATAATATCCCCTCAATGTACGACTTGGAGTTTTCCTTAATCGATGATCATCACATAGTCTTATGGGTTTTGATGATATATTAAGGTTAGAATGAATAATATATTATACTCATTACAAAAGATTATATATGGGACATTAATAATACATTTATGAGATAATAATTAGAGAATTAATACTGAGACTAACCCACTAAGAATATCCCATGAAATGTCATACAATCATAAATATACTTAGTGGTGTATGCTTATAATAAATCATTTTTACCTAAGTTTGGTGAGATACCGAGAATTATAACCTTAATTATTTGATACCTTTATTTAAAAATTCATTAATACTTAGCTAATAAAGGGGTGTTTGTGTATGTTACTTCTCATGTCATCGGTTGGAGAATTACCTAGATAAGATTTATAAAATTGTGTGAGGAGTAAAGGGATATGGACATTGATTGAATTAGGCTAGTGAAATGCATGACCATACATAGTTGAGTCACATGGGATTTTCAAATTACTTGGATGAGGTAAATTCTATTTACTCATATGTTAGATGAATGAAATGTGATGTATTCATCGACTTGGACAGTATTTTTTAGATAATAAAAAAAATAATATTACTTATACTTAATTAACATTTTTCTTTGTCTAATGGATACTATAACTCATGGGATAAATGGAATGTGTAGGTATACATACAATTTATATGATATATATTGTAGTGGACATTTCTATATAGATATATGAGTTATCTTGATGGACTTTACATCAGACCCCTTAGTAGCTTTAGTTTCAATCAAGATTTTCTTGAGGCCGCTCTTTGCGTACATCAATGAGATAGGGATTTCATATTTATTGTGAATTTTAATAAGTATTGTAGGTTCATAAAATTATTCCTTAGGATAAGGATTAAGTTTTAGAAAAACATTTTGTTCCAAAATGATGTGATTTTGATAAAATTATAACCAAAAGAAGTTTTGGATGGATTTGAAAAGAGTTAGAATGTTTTTTTGAAGCCCTTATAGATTTTAGTGAAATTAGGAGATTTTTTTATGTGAACCAAAATTATGTTCATATTGATTAAAGATATATTGGTACTAACATATCCTTAATCCTGATATTGAGTATACATTAGTTCCAACCTAGGCTGGTGTTCATGTGATAAACCTGAGAATACATTTTAACCAACATAAAGTATTCTCTCGGCTAAGAATTCCACCACATCATCCCCACACAATTTTTTTCAGTTGTAATCCACTATGATTGGATTGAATATGGATTGAAAATACAATTAAAGTATTCAATGTATTTGAACAATTATAAGCAACACTTGTCCAACACCTGATACGTCACTAATGGCTAACACACTATTTGTTTAATGAGGAGCATGGGGGTTCTCTATATAAAGGGGTGTGATCTATAATTTTATTTTATCTTGATAATAGATTTCAATAAACTATTACTGTGAAAAGAATATGTCTGTGATAGGATAATAGTATTAATTTCATTTTCTTTAAGAGAGGAAATAATAATTTATTTAAATATGATTCTTTTTATATTTTCATATTATATTATTTTTCACATAAAAATTTGTTTGTTTCTAACTCTCCTTTTTATAAGAATAGAGTAAGATAGAAGAGAATGAGGTGAAAACATAGATAAAAAATTCATACCTTGATGGTGATTATCTGATGTTTTATAATCAAAACACTATCCACATTTTTCATCATCACCTCCATCATGTATAAAATAAAGAACTTGGAGGATTATTTATTTGTTCAGTAAGGAGGGAGAGAGGGTAATTTTTAAATATATTCTCATAGTAGTAAAAATTAGAGGGAGATGGTGGATCAATATAATGTTGAATTATTTTTTCCATAATTCTCATAAAAAATCCATGAATAAATTTCCCTCATTAAAAAAAGTAAACCTCGTCACAAATTATAATATTTAGCCTTTCTTTAATGGATAAGGCATGCCAAAACTTGGTGGTTTCTAGAATCTCCACTATCCCATCACCACAATATGGTGCCTGTTACTCCATTTTATGTGAAATTTCATCACCATCTCATTGTTCAAAACCTAAAATAAAAAACATATTAATTTTTTTATTTTAAACTCATAAATTATGTGTCCCAGGGTTTGAAGACTTATAATGAAAGTTATATTTCTCTATGTAAAATCCATTTATTATAGACAAAACCACATTAATGAAATTTTAATTTGTGACTCTATTTAATAGTTATTAAATGTTATCTTGCATGTTGAAAAAATAATATGTTAAATATATTAGTTATATTTTAAATTCTACAATGGTAAAATTAAACGAACCAACTTCACATCCACCTCCAAAAATATTATTAATTATTTTCAAAGGATTTATTACAAAAAACAAGTAACTACAAAAGTTTAAACAAGTATTTATTAGGGATAAATTTTATTCTAAAAATGATAAACCACACATCATATAAAATAAATAAATAAAATAATAAATAACCATGTTATAAAATATTTTTAGACAACACAATATAAAAATCTATGCATGATAATTCAGTAAGTATGATATAACTCATCAATATATCAAACATACACAAAATATTTGTTGAAAAAAACTATGTTTCATAAAAGGGACCTTACAATATCAATATATAATAAATAAATAAAATGTAATATCTACATAGAGATAATTTTTCATATAGTTAATACTTGATATAAAAAACTAACTTTTGATAAATAAAATATACAAAATAGCTAAGATGCTTATGTCACCATCAGATGATCAAGTCCTATATTGAAAAATATATATCTATGTCTCAGATTTAAAATTTTAATCTAAAAATTCTATCATTGAATCCCATAGATAAATATTTTCAACCAAACAACATATATTAATTCATAAATAGGGACCCATAATGTACACAAACAGGGGATAAATACATGTGACTTAGTATAATTTTTCTCAATTAACCTCGATCTATATATTGTGTTGAAGGTCATGTATATATATGAATGTTATTTTATGCACTAAAGTCTTATCACAATACACAATATGATATTATTATTTCATGTGGTATTGTGATGGTATATAGTATCAGCATATCACTTAGATAAATATGCTTATAATTTTTTTAGCACATAGAGTGATAAAGGAATATATTTTACAGTGATAGAGTTATAAGACATCTATCATCAGGATTGATATAAGTATAAAAAATGTTATAATATGCATGTTATATTAGTTATCTCATACTTCTATCAAGATTCTTTAATCTAAGACTATCGAGGTTTTATCCTAAATATCATTAAATGATATTAATGGATTAAAAAACATCATAATGAATATATAAACATTAAATATTCAAGATCAATTAATAACATATATATTATAAAAATGTGTCAATTTCACTTCATGAATTGATCATGAGTTCTTCTCAAGATCATATGAGTATCATAAATCAACAATTATAGGTAATATCCTTTTAGTTTTATTAAGTAATATCAGATAAAGATACACATTTTTCTTCATGATGTAAGTTTATCATTATATTTTCTCTTAATAAACACTTTACATCCCCATACACATATATGTGATATTATAGGTTTATTTCTCTACTATATCTCAAACAGAATCACTTATACCACATTACATAGCACTCAATTTGGTGTATATTACTCTATATTCAAATAATGACTTCAAAAGGAAAATTAGAGAGTTATATAACTCATCATTGATCTCACTATATGAAGAAAGGTGTGATTCCCTATATAATTTCCACCATTCTGTTGAGGTGTATAAGGAGGAGAGAGTTGGGAGGCAATTCCATACTACTTTAAATTAATGATTAAATATTGGTTAAGATATTTCCGACTGGGGTCTAATTTTTTTCTTAATCTTCCTTCTAATACAATTCCCTTCTTAATTTACATTTCCCATAAATTTAGTAAAGGAACCTGATGTATACATCATTAATTAGACATAATGATATTTACTAAAGTCATTAGGTAATGTAATGAAGTTAGAATACCCTACCTATACTTTTACTAAAAATGGACCAAAAACATCAATATGAATCCATTTCAAAAAATATATATTTATTTATTATTTAACCCTGAAAGGTGATTTGTTGAATTTTTCTTATAAACTTGTGTGACATAAATATAAGGGTTTTAACTCAAAATAGTTCAAATTCCCTTCCTGACATAATTTTTTAAAGGTTTTTCATTTAAATAGACATGTCTAAAGTGATTTATATCAATCATATATGAGTCTTGTTCACCATATATTCCAATTATTATTATTACTATTTTTAAAGATCAATTATATATAAACCATTATTTATATGTTCCATAAAATAACATATGTCATTTTTATAATAAAAGAAAATAGTATTTCTGAACATGAAATAAAATCTGTTTGTGTATAACATCTATATAGAGATAACATTTATCGTAACATAATATACATAATAAAAGATTTATAGTATAATAACTGATCCACTTAATAAATTGGGATAATATTCCCTTATTCCTAATGCAGTCAGTATTGCCCCATTAGCTACTTATAGATCCACTTTACCCTTTTCCATCCTCCAAGATTCACTTGGTTATTATAATTAAATACATATATGTGAGCTAAAATATATATCCAATACTCAACTTATATAAGTAAAATGATTAAATTTGATGAAAAATATACCTCATAGTGATGCATTTTTTCTTCCATTGTCCCTTGTGTCCTATTTTTTGTTACTCTCCCTCAATTGTTTTATCCTCTTAAAAGAGTAGTTCATAGGTTCCCTTAGATTTGAATTATCCATTAGTATCTTATCCATTATATTCCTTCTATTGTTCACAATAAGAAATAGATAATTTTTATTATGCATGTCTTTATTAGCTTGGTAAAACATGAATAAAATAATCTAGGAGATACTTTATCATATTATTCATGTAGTAGTTCATAATGACATTTGAGAAGTAGAATAGTAAAGATAAATGTATGAGATTAGTGTATTGTTATTTATTTAACATTAACCCCATGGTCTCTAATCATTGAATATACCCAATCATATTGAGTACATTGGAGTCCCCTCAACTTTACTCTCCCATCATACACTTAAAATGTAATGTCTTAGATTTTCCATGTATTATTTTTAAATATTATATGGAATTATTTCGAGACCAATCACGGATATGGTACGTCATTCTAAGGCCCGGTGAGTCCAGAATGGTGGTTTAAAATTTTTTAAAGTTAAGTGAGTTGGTGTGTGTGCGTGGTTGTGACAGTTTCCAAACGGATGGCTGGATTAAAAATATAAGGGCACCATTGTGTCAGGGATGAAAACATTACCTAATAGTGGGCATAACCTCAACCAGTGCGAGTGGAGGTAAAAAGTTAATTTTTGGATGTTTTATGTAAAATAATATAAAATAAAATAAATTGAAATTTTTACTTTATTTTATTTGGAAACGCTCGATGCGGTGCAACGATGGGGTAGTTGTTTTTATAATTAATGACATGACATAATGACCCAAAAAAAGAAAAGATGACTCATTAATACCATATCGTAATAGAAAGATGAAATGAATCCCTTTATTTTTAATGGGTTAATCGAATGATGATCGTTGGAGGAAAGTTGAGAGAAACTCTGGAGAAATCTTGGAGAATTGTAGAAATTTTTTGACAATGAATGACGATGAATCAAAGGTGTGTATCGATGCGTCAACAGAGTTGAAGGATCTCAGCGATGATGGTAGCGCAATCACTTCATCAGTAATTGATCTTTTCTCAAGGTAGCGGTTATGTTTTAAAGTTGTTTTCTTTTCCATTATTTGAATTTAACAATGAACGTGGGTCAACCCACTAACTATTTGAACCGCCCATCATCGTTCTTGTAGGAGGGCTTTATCTGGTTCATTCCTTAGATTTTTCTTTTACATGTAATTTTTTTAATTCCCCTTGTTTAATCCTTCTAACATGAGTGAATTAACGCGGTGATGAATGACGGTGGAGGTTCGTTCATTAATTTTGGTATTATTGGATTTCTTCCCTCTTTTACCCATTTTGTTCATGTTCTTCGTGGGGATAAGAACGAGGAATCGTTGTGCCCCTGTTTCTTGTCCCAACATTCCCAAAACAGAGATCCAACATCGTGATGACCCAGCAGAGGTGTGACGGTGATAGTGGCAGACGAACTGACAAGGTTTGGGAGTTCTCATTCTTCAAGGGTTCTTCATACGAGTGAATCAGAACATGTTTTTGGGGCCAATCGGAGGCCCAAAACAAACGTAATCAGCTTTGATATGTCGGGGAGACCTAAACACTTGAGTTTCATGGAAATTAGATTGACGGATCGAAGAGAGGAGCATCACCGGAGGCGCATCGGCAGAGGAGAACGATTCTGAAAATTTATGAAATGCATGGTGTGTATCCCTAAGAACACGCAGTGTGGGACCATCTCAGTGGTGGCTAGGGTTCCGCGGTCCTAGAAGCGATAACACGACATGTTCTCTGAAGAACACAGTGTGTGGGTCCTTACGCGGGACTCAGCGTGTAACTCGGGCGACACGCGGACACGGGGTAGAGTACACGGTTGTGTACTCTTCCACACGGCCAGACCAGGCCATCTGAATGGGTTACCCCATATACCGGTTTCACAGGATGTAACACAGGGGTTTAATTAGTGTACTAGAACATGGCCACATACATGAAAGAAACCCCATTTTTTTCAGACACGACATGTAGTCCTTTATACACACCGTGTACTTACCTTTCTAAACGGTATGTCCCCTCAGACTCAGGCTGTTACATACGGGCAGTGCCTGGAGTTGTGAGACACGACATGTGACCCCTTCTACATGTCATGTATATCATGGTACATGGCTTTATCCTCTCGCCCATCGTTCCTTGGACAAGTTTAGTTTGGGTTAGTTCCACTTTTTTTATTCCCTGGAAGGTTAGGTATCATTTCCATCCCCATGAGTATGATCCCTTGAGTAGGACTTTCCGAGATAGAGTGGAGTATCCCTCCTAGAGGCCCAGAGCAAGATCCTTTATCCATTCTTGACCCCAGGTAGAGTTAGGTATCCGCATGGATAATCTTAGAGGGTGCTGATCCTCTACTTAGCAAGAAAATCCAGATGAGTCATGGTATCCGGCAAGGCCCTAGAAGTGATCCTCATCTATGTATCGTGAACTTTTCTCACTTAGGAGTGTGTTCTCTCGGAATGAGTGTATCTATATCTCTTGGATTTTCCCCAACAAATAGTACTTCTCTAACAGACTTCATCAGAACCATCATACTTATTGAGTGAGTTCTCCCATATGAGTTCTTTGTGGAACCTTCGAACTGAATCCCTAGCGGTGGTATACGGTCATGTGACTTGTCTCTAGACTACAGATCTTGGGTTTGAGTATATATAGATTATGTTTCTCTTGTTATATGTTCATAATACATATACTATGTAGAGATGATTTTACCTTTACCTTGTGTATTGCTTTCTCATTTTTGGGGTCCTCTACTGAGTATTGTTATACTCACCCGCACACGGGCTTTTCCCACACTTTTTGTGTCTTGTGCTGACGAGCAGCCTTTTGATGGAGTCCTGGGTGGACCTGGACCAGAATGAGCTTGTTGAGTTCCTTACAAGCCGAGTTGTTCCTACGGCTATGAGTTGCAGTTCTAGGATCTCTTTGTGCTTAGAGGTTGGAATTTTTAGTTTTAGACTCTTGTTTTTCGTGGGCTTGTATTTTGGCCCAGTTTTACTTTCTGCACTTTACTTCTATTGTACTCTATTGATTGGGTTTAGTTGTATGCATGCATTTTATTCCTTAGTGGGTTTTTACATTTCGGCATTTGTGGGTTTGGTGATGTGTGTGTGTGTACAAGTACTTAGGCAATGCCTCCCATGTTACTGATATTCCTACTTGGTGTTAGTCCCCAGCCCTAGGCCTATTGGAGGCGGGCTTGGGGAGTTGTGGCATGGACCCCACTAGGATAGGTCATGAAAGAGTGGTATCAGAGGTGGTTGGTTCTACCTTGGGACTGAGAGACTGTGAGATTTGGTTTAGGGCAATAGTGTTAAGAGTTTCGAGCTTGGATTTCAAGCCAGAGACTCCAGTGTTAGGGCAGGTGGCCAACATATCCGTACACCATGACTTTGAGAACATTCTTTTCAATGTGATACATGAAAACACTAGTTGTAAGGAAGTAAAAGAATGGTACATGCATCATATAGGAATGGGTTATGTTTTTCATGTCCTTTGTGATTGCTATCCAGATATACTTGTTGACCATGTTACATTATGTTTCCTTATAGGATGCCTCTACGGTGCATACCTGCTAGGATTCAATAGTGTGATCACAAGGATGACCCCCTCAGTGATGAGGCTTTGATACAAGGACCAGTCCCCCAGGTGTTTCTCCCAGGTGGTGCACCTACTATACCACAACCAATGTAGTAGCTCGTGGTACCTGCAGTACTGACAGATGAGTGGCACAGTTTGAGCGCGCTCCATGAGTTCTAGAGAAAGAGACCCCTTTGGTTTGAGTCAAGCCCAACCCTCAGGTGGTTGAGGACTGGTTTGAGGCCATGACTAGCGTTTTCTGTCTAGTTAGGACACCAGCGGACCAGATGGTGATCCTAAGAGCGAGCGTTCTTCAGGGTTCAACAAGGCGATGGTGGAGTCTGACCACACAGACTCATGATGAGGAGACTATTTTGTAGACAGATTTTGAACAACTCTTTAGGGAGGAGTTCTCTCCTGATTCCCTGAGATCAATTCATATCTAAGAGCTTCTTCAGCTCTAGTAAGGCAGTTTGACAGCGGTTGACTATTCATCGAGGATCACCAACCTTGTTAGGTACTTGATGGATATGGTCATGGAATAGTACTTCAGAGCTCAGATCTTCGAGCGAGGTCTATGACGGGACATACAATCTAGTTTCATGCCTCTATGCATTTCTACTTACACGGGAGTTCTCGAGCAGGACTTGGTGATCGAGAGCTTCTTGGCAGAATAGAGCCATCCAACGACAGTCAACAGTAAAAACATAGGTTTGGAGACCTGATCAACAGGGATCCGATGTTAGGAAAATGTTTTGGGACATGGGAGACATCACAGGAGGACCCATGATAAGGGATCGATAGTCCAGGGCTCTTAGGCTGGATCCAGCAGCCTAGGGAGAGGTGATACTACTCATGCGACGGTAGGGTAGATCTCACTAGAGATTTTCTGATCCATCGAGCTGCTGGCATAGATGTGGTCGATGGACCACCGAGGCATAGGTGGAGAGTGGAGAAGACAGACCCGCCAGGAGGAAAACGTGGAAAAGGAGCAGGGAGAACTATAGGTGGTGGCATACGCTTCGATCTAATTCCACCACCACCCCCAGGTGGTCCGCACCAAGCTTAGGGAGCTGGGGGATAGTGGTGGGATAGCTACATGCAGTCGAGGTGTACAAACCAAGGGCTCTAGGGATAATCCGAGGTACGATCTATGTCTTCTCTACCTTAGCTATTGTATTTATAAACAGAGGTTCCATTCATTCCTTCCTTTTCACATTTCTTGTGCGAAACCTTAAGATTCTGGTAGAGCCATTGACTCGACCGTTATGTTTGGAGACACCAACGAGAGAAGACTTGATGATCACACACCTTTTCATAAAGTGTGATCTTACCCTTGGAAGCGAGATTTTCGTTTGGAACCTCTTGGTGGTAGCATCGAGGCCTTACGATGTCATTCTTGGGATGCATTGGTTATCTTCAGTCCATGCCCAGATTGACTACTTTAGGAAAAGAGTGCATTGTGTCTGCAATGATGGGACGAGGTTTTCCTTTATCAGTGAAAAGGAGACCCAATCCGCACAGGATGGGATCATGCATTGGTTGGTGCATCTGATCACTCATGAGTTTTCTAGACTTACCCTCAGAGAAGTATATGTTGTGACCTTCCAGTTTCCAGCAGTTAATGCAGAGTATGAGGACGTCTTTCCCGAAGATGTTCCGGGACTACCTCCCCACTGAGAGATCGACTTCTGCTTCAAATTACACCCTGTGACGACACTGATATCCTCACTAGCGTATCAGATGGCTCCCGCAGAGCTTCATGATATAAGTGTTCAGTTGGAGGATTTCTCAGAGTAAGGGATTCATAGGACCCATTGTTTCACCTTGGGTGGCCCCAGTTTTTCATATCAAGAAGGAAGATGGGAGTTTGAGGTTGTTCATGGATTACCGATTCCTGAACCAGGTGATGGTGAAGAAAAAGTTTCCACTGCCAGGGATAGATGACTTCTTCAATCAGCTAAGAGGGGCATAGTGGTTCTCTAATGTTGACCTTCAATCAGGTTACCACCACTTATGAGTTTGGGACGGGGATATACTGATGACTGCATTCAGATGTGGCTACGGTCACTAGGAGTACCTGGTTATGACTTTCGGCGTGACGAACTCCCTCGAGAGTGTTCATGGGACTTATGAACCATATCTTCAAGACATATGTATACCAGTTAGTATTAGTCTTCATCGACGACATCCTTGTGTACTCAGCGTCAGAGGAGGAGCACGCAAGGCACCTGTGGATGGTTCTTGGCATACTCTAAGAGCACCATCTTTATCTGAAGCACTCGAAGTGTGAGATTTGGATTCAAGAGGTATACTTTCTGGGACATGTCATCTCAGCAAATAAAGTAGTTGTGGTCCCAGCCAATGTGGAGGTAGTGTTAGCATGGGATCTACCTCGGAGCGTGAGGGAGTTGCAGAGATTCCTTGGGTTGGTATGATATTACCGAAGATTCATTCCTGATTTATCTTGGATATCAGCACTGATGATATCCTTGACCAGGAAGGGGATACCCTTCATGTCGATGGAGGAGTTTCAGTTGGATTTCGAGCAGCTGAGACAGAGTTTGACGAGTGCCCTGATCTTGAGATTTCTAGAGGAGGGTGTCGAGTATATAGTTTTATGCGACACATCAGGGACCGGGCTTGGTTGTGTTCTAATGAAGGGACGGGTGGTGATTTCTTATGGTTATTTCCAGATAAGACCACATTAGTAGAACTATGTGACCCATGATCTTGAGTTGGAAACGGTAGTCTTCTCATTGAAGATGTGGCGACACTACCTTATGGGTGAGTATTTAATCGTCCACTCTAACCACAAGATCCTCATGTAACACCCCAAACTTCCATGGTACGGTCCTCTTTGAATAATAGAGCAGCGTGTCTTGTACGCAACCTCGAGTTCTAACACACCGTGACTAATCAAAGTAGCCGTTATGAATAGTAATACCCACTTTTTAAAATTATAGAAATTTTATATTTCAAAATTGAGTTAATTTTTTGTATTCCTAATATTGAAATTAGCCTATGTTGATTTTTTTTGGTAATTTTCTAAGAACTTCCAAATTTTTATGAATAGTGAAAAATACTTAAAACAACTTTTTTAATCAAAATAATTTATAGTTATAAGTTATACTATTGAGTGGTTTTAAAGTATAATTAGAATATATTTTTACCATTTTATCCAATGGTGTTCATTATAATTAATTTCACTTTGAAATTGGACATAAACAATTGTCAATCTTTTGATATAAATTGTTTCTTAAAAACACGCTATTTGTTGTGACAACGGGAATTAATTATAAAATTAATTAATGCAACTTATATGTTTGGAATTTTGTAAAATAGAAATCATTTTTGAAATCGGAATATCAAATATATCTTAGGGTGAAATTTTGGCATTATTCTGAAAAACTTCAATTTTTGATGAATAGTGAAACCACTAAGTGGTAGTTAAAAAATTGATTTTTCGTTTAAATGAAACATTACCACTTCTGTGATTTGAATTTCAAAAATCCGACATACATGGTTGTCATTAGGAAGTAAAATGTTGTTCAATTGGATTAAAATTTTTTTTGGTGAATAGTAACTTTTAAGTTCTTAATCGCGATTAGAGGTAATTAGTGCAGTTTAAGGTAAAAATAATGTTTTAATAATATGAGATGAGCTTGAAACATGTCCTAACCTCATTGGATGTGCCATGGCCGACCAATACAATCCATGGGTCAACTTGGGGACCCCATGGAGCCACTTTAGTTGGAAAATGACATAAATACCTTTTATTTAATGTTAATGAAAAAAATGACACAAACATGAAATGTTTTACTAAAACAATTTTTACATGGGGTTATACAAGTCATATTTTTGACTATAAATAGTAATTGGAAAGATAAAAATATTTCCTACCTCATAGTATTTTCTTTATAATTTTTAGACATTAAATAAATTAAATGATTTATGACATCATCATGATGCAGCAATGACCTCATTATTTAACGATTTAAATAAAATAAAAAGACAATGTAAAATAAAAGTCTTACACTTGTCAAAAACATATTGTATGAGTATATTTAGAACCCTTATCACATTATCCTCGAATTATATAAGTGTGGTACCTCTAAAATCCGAAACTCATTTTATAATAAAGTGACTTTTCTTTACATTCCAAGAGTGCCCCTCCTCTCCACTTATAAAAGGCCCCCACCTCTACCACATCATTCACAAATTCAAGCCATTTGGATCGGCCAACCTCTGCCCAAATACTCTCTCAACTTCCCCCTCTTACTCCTAGAAGCCTCACTTTGGGCAGAACTCTTCCCAAGGAAGCCTTTGGCTCAAATCAAAAAGAGTTACCCGATTTTAAGGTAATGTCTTCTCTAATGTTGTTTTGTTTTATTTTTCTTCTCCAACCCCCTAAACACTTTTTATTCATTTCTTTTGTAACAAAAACAGTACCCTAAATATACTATGATGTTGTTATAATAAGTATTCGAGCTACACTTACACACACCTACATCTAATGGTTAAAGAACATACTGTTTTTGTGGATGGCGAATTTTTGCCTCACGAAACGATGATTGTTCAACACTCATATAACACCTATAATGGTGGAAATTATGATGAAACTATTTTTATATATGATATATATTATGTTTTTGTTTTCCTTATGATTTTGTATTTTTCATTTATGGCATACCTTTATGGTTTCCATTATGGGTAAACGCGATATTTTCATTTTAGGAAGTGCGGACTACCGCCCCCTCAAAGTGATTTGAATCGTTAATACCATATGTGGGATGTATAAAGGATGGAGTAAATGGTATTATATGCTATATTATACTGGAATAATATTATAAATTTATATCATTATGATTTCATTCCATTAAATACGAAATAGAAATGAAAGTAGCGTTCATGCGTACGTACGGCTTACCGTCTCCATGAACGGTGCATTTCATTTCTTAACTCTAACTGTTACATAATATTATTAATGAATGTATATACTAGATATATATGATATATATGATATCTACATCATTAATATAATTCTGGATATAATCGATATTTCACCACATGAACAACTTGTAATTATAAGAAGTTTATTTTTGACTCAAGTACCAAAGATCGACAAAATGACCGTTATTAACTTAAATAATTACATAATTTTCATAACATGGTAATAAGTGATATAAATGGAATAAAAAACTTGAAAAAGTTTCTTAAGAAATTACAAATTAACTCTAGTTTATTATTCAGGAGGTTAAACAACGGTCGAGTCAAGTCGGACACAAGGTAAGGGAATTTCTTAACCCAATTTCCATTCTTTGGGTTAATCTCCTACTTTCAAATTATGTCATGATATTATTATGTCCTATCTTGTATTTGTACTTTCTTTATGTGTACTTATAGTGAACACACATAATTGATCTATTTTATTTTAAAAATGATCTTTTCAAGGACTCTGTCTCAATCTCCTTTCATTGAGGCATATTTGGTTTTATACACAACTTTCTTTTATATGGTGTATAAACCCCTCTGAATTTTACGTTTATTCAAAATGAATCTTTTTATACAAAGTGTTTTACTAAACGACAAAAAGGGAATGTTTTTCTTTCTGTACATATGCGGCGACAACGACTTCTCCACCACCGTGACCATTATTTGAGTTTCGGCTTCCTCTACAAGCCATCACTTTTTTTTATGAAACATAAATACAAAGTTTTAACTTTCTTCTATTTTGGTACTGAAAATGGTTTTGAAAGTGTTTTTATTATATCAATGTGTTGTATTGATATCTTGTGATTGAAATGTGGAAATGTTATGTTTCCTTTATGCATGTTTTATGTGATACGATTATGTTATGGTTTATGATATGTTTAAACCTGTTCATATGAGGAATGCATTGGACTTAATAAGTGACGGGTGGAGCCCGCTATAGCTCCTCGATGCATCAGTAGGTCTTATGAGACAAACTAGTGTCTTGGCATGAGGCCTTGAAAAAATCTTATTTGTGGTCTTGGCATGAGGCCTTGGCTACGTGGTTATGATAGTCTGGCATTATGCATTCCATCATTATGAAAGTGGTTATTGATATTGCATGTGATTATTCGACCAGTAGAATATCCATGTGAATAAGTAAATGGCATTATCTCATTTTACTTTTTCCATATTATGTTGAAGTTCATGTTTAAAAGTCTTTTGTTTTAGTTATACATTGCCTTAAATGTTTATGTTTATTGGTGAAAGCTTCCGCTATATTGTTATCCTTACTAAGCATCTGAGCTCACCCCTTTCAATGTTTTAATATTTTCCAGGATGTGAAGAAGTATTTTATGAATGACCTGCAGAGATAGAAAGAAGAGGATATGAGTGTGGACTATGAAGACTTTCTTATTAGCTTTTCACTTTATGATGTAATGTAAGATTTATGAATTTATCTAGTGTTTCCAAGGCTACTAAACTAATCGGTCTTTTGAGACTTGATCTTTTGTGATCATGCCAATGTTACGAAGTAATGCACCGACTCTGGGTAGCTGGGGTTGGGGTGTTACAGTTGGTATCAAAGGCAGTTTTGTACTAACCTTGGAAGCTAGATTTAGATAAACTCTGATTAGAGCACATAGCCCAAAGATATAATTTGAGTATTAGTATAGAAGAACTTCCTAGAAGTTTGGTATTATAGAGATTTTGTGAGTTTTCCGAGCAATAAATCCCTGTCTGGATACGAGCAGGTAGAGGTGGCTCTGGCACAGATGTACCTAGGGGTAAAACCCGAAAACGCCGCTTTGAGCTAGACTCGAACGGGAACTGGTGCACGACAACGGGCCTTATTTCACTCTTTGTTACGACACTCCCAGGGGATTTGCGTAGGATAATTCTCATTTTCTTTACAAACCATTATGTAGGGTTTATGAGTATATACTTCCTCAAAGAAAACATTCTTTGATTTTGGATTATATCCATAAACCGTTCAATTTACATTAAGAATTTTAAAAGTTTGGAATTATTCATTGTAATTCATAAACTAACCTAGTTTATTCCATTGTATAGAAATGGCGCCCAGTAGAAGGAATGTGAACTCCAACAATATATATGATCCAAAGAGTAAGAAGGATCGTATCTTTCACGGTATTAAGCCAACATTTCGAAGGGAAATAGTCTCCCATGTTTTCTCAACATATGAAGAAATAGTATCATGTGTTAATAAGATAAGTAAAGAATTACTTGTGTCCTATGGCTTTGAAGCGAAGCAAGAGACGAAAGGGATGGAAGATAAAATGATGGATAAAGGGATGAGGGGAAAGAAGAATTTTCCAATATGTGGTAATTGTGGGAAGAAACATCATGGCACTTGCCTAAAGGGAATGGGAGTTTGTTATAAGTGTAGAGAAAAAGGACACAGTGCGTGACTGCAAGGGTAAAAAAATGGTTTCAATTGTACAATGCTTCTTCTGCAAGGATTGGGGACACTACGCAAACCAATGTCCAAATCATCAGAGTATGCCCCAAATGATGTTATTGTATAATAATCAAGTTGTGATACTACCACAAATGAGGAGTAATGATTAGAGTTCTTATGTTGTTATTAAAGAATTTTGTAATTTGAGTGTTGTATCAATGATGTACTAGTTATAATAATTATGGAGTATATAAGGATTGTACTGCAGTATTATTTCATCAAGGACTTGAGATTGTGTGGAACCAAGAAAAGTGACTCCATAGTAGGTTAAATTTTTGGAAAATATATAGTTGAGCGAAAGATAAACCATAATATGGTTCTGATACCGAGATAGTGATTTTGGAATAATACGTGATTGATTTGGATAAATTATATTGGATATTCTTAACTTCCTTGAAACTGATTGATGATTTGTATACATTTTTGGATAGAAGGAGTATATCTAGTATTCTATAAGGAATAAGGGATCATGGTAATTCAGTATGTTTAAAAATAACACATGATGAAGGTGTTTACATGTTGTTACGTGGAAAAAAAGGATCTTCATTATGTTTACCTTCCTTATAAAATTGGGACTGTGAGTTGGACAGAAGTATTTTGGATAACTATAAAGGTTGGAATGGATTAAGCTGATCTTTGGATAGTATTGTTTAAGGTTAAAGCATTTCTGAAGATTATTTTTGGAATATTATAATACTATAGTTTTAGGAAAAGGACAACCTGCAGGGTGGTGCATAACCCGTCACGTCGGAAAAAGCTGTAGGAATCGAACCCACAACCATAGTGCGACAGGCCTTTATTACCTACTACTAGCCTACAGGAAGTCCCTGGTTATTACAAAATAGTTTTTGTAAACTAAATGGTATGTTCTAATATTTTGAACCTTTTATGGTTAGGATAAATATATTATTTTTGAGTTCTATTATCTTTTTGAGTGAAAGATGAGTTTGTGGTAGAAATTAGTTGAAGGTTGAAACTCTACTTGTCAAGCATAAATATATATATATACCTATATCTTAATCTATGAATAAATTAATTCTTAAACATTATTAAAGGGATATTAAAACAAAAAAATGTGTTATCCTAATACCTTATGTCTTGTTGAACTGATGATGTTTTAAATCAACATAGATTGAAGGCTTTGAGGCCCTCAATTTGACACTTGTTTGTGATTGATGACCTCAATCACTCCCTACAAATATTTACGTTTTTCCTCCAATTATATGTCTCTAATTTCCACCAATGTTCTCCTTATCGAGATCATAATTTGGTGGTGGCTTTCTTATTTCCATTTCCCTCTTATTAAGGCTAAATTTTATTAACCTTATTTCCGATGTGGGTTTTCCACAAACGTATTTTCTATTTTCAACCTTTTATTTTCAAAGAAAAATTTCAAATAGCGAGGATGCAATTTATTGAAGGAGGGGAGAATGTAACACCCCAAGCTTCCATGGTATGCTCCTCTTTGAATAATAGAGCAGCGTGTGTTGCACGCAACCTCGAGTTATAACACACTGCGACTAATCAAAGTAGCCGTTATGAATAGTAATACCCACTTTTTAAAATTATATAAATTTTATATTTCAAAATGGAATTCATTTTTTGTATTCCTAATATTGAAATTAGCCTATGTTGATTTTTTTTGTAATTTTCTGAGAACTTCCAAATTTTTATGAATAGTGAAAAATACTTAAAAAAACTTTTTAAATAAAAATAATTTATAGTGATAAGTTATACTATTGAGTGGTTTTAAAGTATAATTAGAATATATTTTTACCATTTTATCCAATGGTGTTCATTATAATTAATTTCACTTTGAAATTGGACATAAAAAATTGTCAATCTTTTGATATAAATTGTTTCTTAAAAACACACTATTTGTTGTGACAGTGGGAATTAATTATAAAATTAATTAATGCAACTTATATGTTTGGAATTTTGTAAAATAGACATAATTTTTGAAATCGGAATATCAAATATAGCTTAGGGTGAAATTTTGGCATTATTCTGAAAAACTTCAATTTTTGATGAATAGTGAAACCACTAAGTGGTAGTTAAAAAACTGATTTATCATTTAAATGAAACATTACCACTTCTGTGATTTGAATTTCAAAAATCCAACATACATGGTTGTCATTAGGAAGTAAAATGTGGTTCAATGGGATTAAAATAATTTTTTGGTGAATAGTAACTTTTAAGTTCTTAATCGCGATTATAGGTAATTAGTGTAGTTTAAGGTAAAAATAATGTTTTAATAATATGAGATGAGCTTGACACATGTCCTACCCTCATTTTATGTGCCATGGAAGACCAAGACAATCCATGGGTCAACTTGGGGACCCCATGGAGCCACGTTAGTTGGAAAATGACATAAATACCTTTTATTTAATGTTAAAGAAAAAAATGACACAAACATGAAATGTTTTACTAAAACAATTTTTACATGGGGTTATACAAGTCATATTTTTTAATATAAATAGTAATTGGAAATCTAAAAGATTTCCTACCTCATAGTATTTTTTTTATAATTTTTAGACATTAAATAAATTAAAATATTTATGACATCATGATGATGCAGCGATGACCTCATTATTTAACGATTTAAATAAAATAAAAAGATAATGTAAATTCCAAGGCTTACACTTGTAAAAACCTATTGTATGAGTATATTTAGAATCCTTATCACCTTAGCCTTGAATTATATTAGTGTGGGACCTCTAAAATCTGAAACTCATTTTATAATAAAGTGACTTTTCTTTACTTTCCAAGAGTGCCCCTCCTCTCCACTTATAAAAGGCCCCCACCTCTACCACCTCATTCACACTTTCAAGCCATTTGGCTCTGCCAACCTCTGCTCAAATACTCTCCCAACTTCCCCCTCTTACTCCTAGAAGCCTCACTTTGTGCATAACTCTTCCCAAGGAAGCCTTTGGCTCAAATCAAAAAGAGTTACCCGATTTTAAGGTAATGTCTTCTCTAATGTTGTTTTGTTTTATTTTTACTTTTTATTCATTTCTTTTGTAACAAAACCAGTATAATCAATATACTAGGATGTTTTTATAATAATTATTCGAGCTACACTTACACACACCTACATCTAATGGTTAAAGAACATACTGTTTCTGTGGATGGCGAATTTCTGCCTCACGAAACGATGATTGTTCAACACTCATATAACACCTCTAATGGTGTCCATTATGATGAAACTATTTTTATATATGATATATATTATGTTTTTGTTTTCCTTATGATTTTGTATTTTTCATTTAAGTCATACCTTTATGGTTTCCATTATGGGTAAACGCGATATTTTCATTTTAGGAAGTGCGGACTACCGCCCCCTCAAAGTGATTTGAATCGTTAATACTATATGTGGGATGTATAATGGATGGAGTAAATGGTATTATATGCTATATTATACTGAAATTATATTATACATTTATATCATTATTATTTCATTCCATTAAATGTGAAATAGAAATGAAAGTAGCGTTCATGTGTACGTACGGCTTACCGTCTCCATGACGGTGCATTTCATTTCTTACCTCTAAATGTTACGTAATATTATGAATGAATGTATATACTATATATATATGATATATATGATATCTACATCATGAATATAATTTTGGATATAATGGATATTTCACCACATGATCAACTTGTAATTATAAGAAGTTTATTTTTGACTCAAGTACCAAAGATCGACAAAATGACCGTTATTAACTTAAATAATTACATAATTTTCATAACATGGTAATAAGTGATATAAATGGAATAAAAAACTTGAAAAAGGTTCTTAAGAAATTATAAATTAACTCTAGTTTATTATTCAGGAGGTTAAACAACGGTCGAGTCAAGTCGGACACAAGGTAAGGGAATTTCTTAACTCAATTTCCATTCTTTGGGTTAATCTCCTACTTTCAAATTATGTCATGATATTATTATGTCCTATCTTGTATTTGTACTTTCATTATGTTTACTTATATTTAACACACATAATAGATCTATTATATTTTAAAAATGATCTTTTCAAGGACTCCGTCTCAATCTCCTTTCATTGAGGCATATTTGGTTTTATACACAACTTTCTTTTATATGGTGTTTAAACCCCTTTGACTTCTAAGTTTATTCAAAAGGAATCTATTTATACGAAGAGTTTTACTAAACAAAAAAAAGTGAATGTTTTTCTTTCCGTACATATGCAGCGATAACGACTTCTCCACCGCTGTGACCATTATTTGAGTTTCGGCTTCCTCTACAAGCCATCACTTTTTTTTATGAAAAATAAATACAAAGTTTTAACATTCTTCTATTTTGGTATTGAAAATGGTTTTGAAAGCGTTTTTATTATATCAATGTGTTTTATTGATATCTTGTGATTGAAATGTGGAAATGTTATGTTTCCTTTATGCATGTTTTATGTGATACGATTATGTTATGGTTTATGATATATTTAAACCTGTTCATATGAGGAATGCATTGGACTTAATAAGTGACAGGTGGAGCCCGCTATAGCTCCTCGATGCATCGGTAGGTCTCATGAGACAAACTAGTGTCATGGAACGAGGCCTTGACAAAATATTTTTTTTGGTCTTGGCACGAGGCCTTGACTACGTGGTTATGATAGTCTGGCATTATGCATTCCATCATAATGAAAGTGGTTATTGATATTGCATGTGATGATTCGACCAGTAGAATATCCATGTGAATAAGTAAATGGCATTATCTCATTTTACTTTTTCCATATTATGTTGAAGTTCATGTTTAAAAGGCTTTTGTTTTAGTTATACATTGCCTTAAATGTTTATTTTTATTGATGAAAACTTCCGCTATATTGTTATCCTTACTAAGCATCTGAGCTCACCCCTTTCAATGTTTTAATATTTTACAGGATGTGAACAAGTATTTTATGAATGACCTGCAGGGATAGACAGAAGATGATATGAGTGTGGACTATGAAGACTTTGTTATTAGTTTTTCACTTTATGATGTAATGTAATATTTATGAATGTATCTAGTGTTTCCAAGGCTACTAAACTAATCGGTCTTTTGAGACTTGATCTTTTGTGATCATGCCAATGTTACGAAGTAATGCACCGACTCTGGGTAGCTGGGGTCGGGGCATTACACCTCAAATACATATTCTCATAGAAGGATCTAAATCTAATACAAAGGAATTGGCTACAGTTAAACCTAGAGTATGATTTTGAGATCATATTTACTCTTGGGAAGGGGAACAAGGTTGAATATTCTATTAGAAGGAGATCAAGCTCACAACTATTGAGTGAGGTGACGTAGCAGTTGGTCACGTTGCAGTTATCCTTCGTAGATAGAGAGGATGCGGCTTACCTTCAGTCGATGGTTGTCACCCCTCCATCTTATAGTGAGTTAGGGAGGCACAGCTTGGGGACATCGACTATGATGCTTTAAATGCTCAGTTATCCATAAGACATGCTCCTGATGGATATTCTCAAGGTGGGGAGCACGTTTTTCTTTTCAGAGGACACACTGTAGTATAAGTGGAATTGCAGGAGGAGGTCCTGAGGGAGTTTCATACATCACCTTTAATGGTATACCCTAGCATGGAGAATATGTACCAAGATCTCTGATGATAGTTCTTGTGGTTAGGTGTGAAGAAGGTAGTAGCAGAGTTCGTTTCTCAATGCCTTACATGCCAGTAGGTGAAGGATGAGAGATAGGTTCTAGCGGGGTTAGCTCACCCCCTGAAAGTGCTAGAGTGCAAGTGGGATGGAATATCGGTGGACTTCATGATAAGATTTCCACAGGCATCCAAGGGGTATGATTCCATCTGGGTGATCATTGACCAACTCACTAAGTCGGCCCACTTCCTAGCTATTATGGAGCAAAGTTCTGTAGAGAGCTTGGGATGACTCTACGTGTAGGAGATAGTTCGGCTTCATCTCTTCCCTTAGATAATAGTATCAGACCAAGATGCCCACTTCACATCCCGGTTGTGTAAGGGATTTTAGGAGGCTTTTGGGTCTCAGCTATGCTTGAGCACAACGTTCCATCCCCAAACAGATGGTCACATGGAGAGGACCAATCCGGATCGGGAGGATATGTTGTGGGCTTGTATCTTGGACTTTGGTCATGGTTTGGGTAACCACCTACCACTGGTTCATTTTTCAGACAATAATAGCTACCACTCCACCATTGGAATGGCACCATTTGAGGCCTTATACGGGCGACCCTAACGGTCACCGCTTTGTTGGACCGACCCCGGGGATTCAGTACTCATGGGTCCAGAGTTGGTACAACCTGCCACCGAGAAGGTTCAGATCATCCAGGAGTGGATGAAGATTGCACAAAGTCATCATAAGTCTTATGTTGACAAGAGATGTAGACCTCTAAAGTTTGACGATGGAGACCATGTCTTCCTTTGGGTCTCACCTCGACAAGGGCTAAAAAGATTTTTTTGGGACGGCAAGCTATCTCCAAGGTTCATCAGACCATTTCAAATACTGCACAGAGTTGGAAAGGTGGTGTACCTCTTAGATCTACCACCACAGTTACACCAGGTGCATGATGTCTTTCATGTGTCGTAGTTGAGGAGGTACATGCCTGACCCATCGCATGTCATCGACTGGGGAGAGCTGGACATTGAGGATGGAGAAACCTTGGTTGAGTACCAAGTGGAGATCTAGGATCCGCAGGAGAGGATACTTCGTGGGTGATCGATTCCATTAGTGTGTGTCTGATGGCAACATGGGATCCTTCAGAAGTGCACATGGGAGAGGGAGGCTCAGATCCGTGCCTAGTACCCACATCATTTTGAGTAGCCCTTACTTTGGATTTTCTGGGATGCAAAGCCTTAAGGTGGGGAAAATTTAATATATCATATTATTTATGTATTATAGTTTAATATTTTATGGAATTATTTTGATCGCAAGAGCAGAGACGACCCATTATTCCATGGCCTGGTGATCCCAGAATGGTGGTTTGAACTTTTTTAAAGTAAAGTGAGTTGGCGTGTGTGTGCGGTTGTGGAAGTTTCCAAAGGATGCCCAGATTATAAATATGTGGGAACCATTGCATCTCGGACAACAACAATACCTAAGAGCAAGCCTAACCTTGAACGATGTGGGTCAAAGGAAAAACTTAATCTTCGGACGATTGAAGAAAAAAAATAAAATAAAATAAATTGAAAAGTTTACTTTATTTTATTTGGAAATGCTCGCTGCAACGCAATGACAGGGCAGCTATTTTGATGATTACTGACATGAATTAATGACCCTAAAAGAGAAACAATGACTCATTAATGACGCACCATAATGGAATGATGAAACACTTACCATACTTTTTAATGGGTTAATAAAATGATTACCATTGGTGGAAAATTGAGAGAAAATTTGGACAAATCTTGGATCTTTGGAGAAAACTCTCAACAATGAATGACGACGAATCAAAGGTGTGAATCGATACACCAACAGAGTTGAAGGATCTTGGTGAAAATGACAGAACAACCACTTCGTCAGTGATAAATCCTTTATTGAGGTAGGGGTTATGTTTTAGAGTTGTTTTAATCCCCATTCTTTGAATTTAATGGTGAACATGGATCAACCCATGAACTGGTTGACCCGCACATCATCGTTCTTGCGGGAGGGATTTATCGGGTTCATTATTGAGATTTTGTTTGCCACATTTGATGTTTTTAATTTTCACTATTTCATCCTTCTAACGGGAGTGGATCAACACCATGAAGAACGACAGTGGAGTTTCATTCCAAAAATTTTGGATTATTGGATTTCTTCCCTCTTTTACACGTGTTCTTCACATTCTTCATAGGGATACGAATGAAGAGTTGTTATATGATCATTTCTTGGCACAATGATTCCAAAACAATGATCTGAGATTGTGATGACGCAGCGAAGGTGTGATGAAGAAAGCGTTAGACGAACCAACATGGTTTGGGAGTTTTCGTTCTTCGAGTGTTATTCATGTGGTTGAATCGGAACAACATTATGGGGATGATCGGAGGCCCAAAACCGAAGGAATATTCTTTGTGATGTTTCAGAGACCTAAACCCATGAGTTTTATAGGGATCAGATGGACTAATAAAAGATTGGAGCATCACTTGAGGCACGCCGATGGAGGAGAATGATTCTGGAAATTTCTGGAACACACGGCGTGTATCCAGAAGAACACGTCTTGTGGGACCAGCTCAGTGGCGGCTAGAGTTCCACAGTTTAGGAAGTAATAAAACGACATGTTATCTGAAGAACATGGCATGTGGGTCCTTAAAAGGGACTTGGAATGTAACTCGGGTGACACACGAACACGGGGTGGAGTACACAATCGTGTACTCCACCACATGACCAGATCAGGCTGTCTACACGGGTTACCCCGTGTACCAGTTACATGGGATTGAACACAAAGGTTAAATCCATGTACTGGTACATTTCCGTGTACACAGAGGAAACCGTGGTTTTTTCAGACACGACGTGTGGTCTGTCTTACACGTCGTGTACATACCTTTCTACATGGCATGTCCCCTATAACTCGGTTCGTTACACATAGGAAGTGGTCAGAGTCGCGAGACACGGCGTTTGACTCCTTCTACATGCCGTGTATATCCTTAGACATGTCTTGACTCTCTTTTCCACCATTCCTTGTATATTTTTATTTGGGTTAGTTCCCATTTTACTCGTTCCCTAAAAGTTCAAGTATTGTTTCTATCCAGAGGAGTACGATCCCTTCAGGATGAATTTCTGAGATAGAGTCAGGTATCCAACCAAGAGGCCTGGAGGAAGATCCTCTATCCATTCTTGACCCTTGGTAGATTCAGTTATCAATGTGACTAATCCTTCAGGGCGTTGATCCTCTACTTATCATGTGAATCCGAATGAGTCGTGGTATCCTCCAAGGCCCTGGAAGTGATCCTCATCTATGTATCATGAACTTTCCCCACTCAGGAGTGTGTTCTCCCGAAATGAGTTTATCTATCTCTCTTGGATTTTCCCCAAAAATTAGTAATTCTATAACAGATTTCATCAGAACCATTAGACTGGTGGAGTGTGTTCTCCCATACGAGTGCTTTGTGGAACCTTCAAACTGAATCCCTAGTGGTGGTATGTGGTCGTGTGACTTGTCTCTAGACTATAGGTCTGGGTTTCAACTATATCTATACTATGTTTCTCTTTCTATATGTTTAGTAGACATATACTATGTAGAGCTGATTGTACCCTTAACTTGTGTATTGTTCCGTGGTTTCCGGTGTCTTCTACTGAGCATTGTTATACTCACCCCTGCATGGGGTTTTCCCACACGTGTTGTGTCTTGTGCAGACTAGCAACCTTTTGACGGAGTCCTGGGAAAACTTGGACCAGACCGAGCTTTCTGAGTTCTTTATAGGTCGGGGTGTTCCTACAGCTATGAGCAGCAGTTCCAGTATCTCTTTGTGCTTACAGGTTGGACTTTGCACTTTGGAAATTCTTGTTTTTGGTGGGCTTGTATTCTGGAATAGTTTTACTTTCCGCACTTTACTTTCGTTATACTATGTTAGTTGGGTTTAGTTGTATGCATACATTTTTTTTCCTTAGTTGGTTTTTAAATTTCTGCATTTTTGGGTTTGGAGATGTGTGCGTGTGTATAGGTACTTAGGCAATGCCTCCCATGTTAGTGATATGCCTACTCAGTGCTAGTCACCAGCCCTGGCCTATTGGAGGTGGGCTTGGGGAGTTGCGGAATGGACCCAACTGGGACGGTTCGTGACATAAAAATTATGTTGGATACCTCATACATCTTTGACCTCTCTCTCTATTGAAATAATTCCTGGAGATGAAAAAATATTTTTTGTGTATTTTTCTTCATTAATTATTTACAATTCATTAGACATAAATGAAAACATGATGAAATGAAAATAAAATTCATTATTTTTATCTCTCTAGTAGTCATCATTTCATACTTTTCTTTCTCCCAACGGAGTCTCAGGAGAAAGTTGGGACTCCAGCTCATTCAACTTCCTTTCTTATTATAGTATTATGCACTAATGTATTTACCACTACTTGAAATTATTTATGTTTAGGACATTCCATTTTTTCATGATATTTCATTTCAAAAGTTATTTTTGGTATTTCTTGAACTATTATCTATAATAAATAAATTTATCATATTAGTGCTTTTTTACTGATTTCATGTAATTTAGATGTTATTGATTTGTAACCTTTTAATGTCTCCCATTATTTTCTTTAAATCCCAATAGGCCTCAACCATTGTATTCAAAATATCTAATCTCTTGAATATTCTAGTGCAAAAGGTTCCTTAATTATCTATTTATATCCAAATTATGTAAATTCTAGCACTTATTGAGTTTTAATAAAGGATTTTTTATAGTTGATTATATTAAATCAAAACAGCTTGATCTATTGAAAGGATTTTCATCTACTATGAATCCTAAGATTGGATTTAATATACAATTTACCTATAAAAATTACACCAATCTAGCTATGGATAATTCTTTAATGTAAATTTTATTTAATTTAACCCTAAATTCTTATTATAATTCCCTAATAGATGGAGGCACCTTTAACTATGGTTGATACGCACCCTGAAATATAGTTTTGTTATGGTTTTAATGATGAAAGGAATAATTGACTTAATATTAATTTGAGGGGTTTTTAATTATTCTATTTAATTATAGAATGAGATCCAGTTTTATTTATCATGCCTATTAATTAAACTCCATGATCACTTTCAAAAAATTAACCATGCATAAATTGAAAAACATTCATTATTTAATTGTTGATTATTATATTTTCATGATTTTCAAGTATCCTATGTGATCATATTCCATCCATTAATTAACATAATAACTAACCATGTAAGTTAAATAAATAAATAAATTAAATGATCATGAGATATATTCTCTTGGTTGGTTTTTTGATCCAAAGATAAGGAAATCAAAACACAAGGGGTACACCATGATTCAATGACTAGATCAAGTTACAATGTCCTCATTCTTCTATGTATATTTTTATTTATTTGGAATTACATCGGCTATCATCTTTAATTTCCTCATTGTGGGGATCTTCTTCTTTACAATCATATACTTCTACAGAGGTGAGTGGATCTTGGGTAGTGAAAATTATATTTATAAATTTAAATGTGGACATGTGGGACCTTATACATTATAAATGGGAGGGATGATATGTAGATCATAAAAAATTATTAGTTAATAATTAATTATTATAAAACATTACTCATTGTAATAATTAAAATTAAATAAATAATAAATAAATAATAGTCTTATTGGGGATTCTGATTAGTCAACATGAATTAATATTTCATAATAAATCCCTGATATTCTAAAATTATACTTGAGTAAATTTTTAATTAATTAAAATAACATTAATTTGTTAATAATAACTCCCATCATCCTAGAATATTTTTATTAATTTATTATATTTTAAATTGATTTATAAATTTTTTGGAAATATTTTAGACTATTTGGGTCTGAAAAAGGCCTTGGATAGAATAAATGGGATTGTGTGGGACTGGGTGGGTTAGGCGAGACCCGACCCAAATCAGGTGACCTAAATTATAGTGCGAGGAAGATCTATTATCCCAAATTTTTTAAAAATATTTAGATATATTCATAGGTGTGGGTGGAGGATACCCTAGTCAATTGGGGTGCCCAAGGTGAGTGTTAGCTACCCATTTTAGTCTTTTTATAAAACTATATGTGGCATTCCCCTGCCCACCCCAATGCGTACCCCCCTTGTGGCTCCCTCCCCTGTTGTACCTCTATCTTAAAATGGTCATACCTTGTCCATAAAAGTTCTGATTGATTAATTTTTTCAACCATTCAGATCATATCCAACCCCTCTACTCAAATTCTTGAAAATATAATCATAACTGTCAACATAAATTCTTTTCAACCACTATGATACTAGATAAAGGAACCTAGATGTAGTGAAAGAATTAGTTATTTCTCAAAACATAATATATGACATATAAAAATTCATATTCCTTAATGAGTTACGTTAAACAAAATTTACATATAAATAAAATAAATTTAATGATACCTAGTCCATTTTTGTGATCCTGAAAAACTCCATTCATTGTCAACTTTTCTTGACTCAAAGAATCCAATAGAGGATCCCTCTAGATAATATACACATTCTTCATAAATATTTTGGTTTATAAATATTATATATTTGAATACTATAATAGTATATTGAAGTTATTTATGATGGCCATATGATTAATAAGAACATGTGATCATTTCATGAAGTGAAATTGACATGTTATTGTGATTACCTCTTGTTTATCACTCTAGAACATGGGATAGGAGATGTAATTTATTAAATATACTTTCACATCTATTCTATGGTATACTATAATTTTAAATACCTAGGTTAAACATTATTTATTTTCTCCTAAATCCTTAAAACATTTTTACTTACAAAAACAACTAATTATATCACTAACGACTTAGTTAATTTGTGATAAGTGTCATGAATATTTCATCACTCATTTAAAAAAATATTATACACTATGTGATGAAATATAAACCATTAAATCATATTTTTTATATTGAAAAGTTTCATGAACCTCAAATAGTTAATATTTATCTGAAAACTGATTTTCTTATATTCACTTATTTAAACTAAAATAAATTTTGAACACCTTGATAATTAAATTTAGTTCTTATTATTCTAATATTTTATGATATATAATTGAATTTATATATTTAATTAATTATGGTCATTCACACTCAGATGTTCCCTAACCCATTGATGTAGGTCCCCCGTTTTTATAAACTCTAATTCATAGAAATGGTGGAACTTCTAGATACACTTTGTGTTTGAAACTATATGTCCTTATCTCGATAGTAATGATTCCAACTAAAAAATAAAGATTGGTTTAAAGAAATATTTCAGTTTCACTAAAGTTATAATGATTTAATTGCAATGATAACCTTTCTTTTGAAAATTCATCATGTAATAAAATCTCTATCAGGTGATATCTTATAAAGTTAGATACACACTTTGTGTCACCATATTTCCATGATTTATTTATTTTTTCTTTAACTATATTAGATGGATTTTCGTTCATCTTCCTTGGACATGGATTTAATCCAGACACTACCTTCTGATTCAAAGTGTTTGAGATATCGTTTTAATATAATTTGATGTGTAAAATCCTATATTGATTATTCAATTAATGTCTTACCATTAACAACTCATCAGATGTATGCTACAATACCACAAACATCAAATATCATATTTTTAATCATGAATTAAAGTAAATTATTAATTAAATATATTATATTGGTCTCAATTCAGGATACTAATGCACATTATCATCGATAAGAATAACTAATGACACATTAAACATGTGAGGTTCCTATTGAAAACTAATTCCTTATAATCTCTCACACATAGGATTACCAAGATAAAACATCATTAGAAAAAGTTGTTATGATTATAATATCCCAACACCTAATAATCATACATCATTTGTGTCCCATATATTGATGTATCCATAACATAAGACATATTTTAATATTATTTCCATAGTATCACTAGGTTTTTTTATTGTTTGGAACTACTATAACAATTTGATAACAAAACAGTACCATATATAGTAAATGAGAACGTAAAAATACTATCATAGTAAGACTAATACATGTATGTATCGAATGACATACATGACCTAGTAATTGAAAAGTAAAAGTTTGATTTGGGTATTGGGAACCCACTCTAACAACCATTGTTACTTAGGTTTCTCCATTAACCATATAAAATAATCTTCTGCTTCACCATTAGAAGGCATGTTATTCATATTTATTCTTTACTCATACCACTCATAATAAATCCCATGATATTGAGTTTTTAAATTGTATTTTATTTTTTTGAGAATACATATGTATATCAATGCCTTTTAGTGGTTTCAGATGCATTTACATAGATATTATAATATGTTTCTAGTTTTTATGAAAATATAAAATTTGTTTAAGAACTATCATTTAATAGAAATTGATATGTTAATATTTATTTTTTTTATTTGAAGGAATATATAAAGTAATTTCAAATATTAATTATGTTATCAAAAAATATAAATATGTGATATCATTTTACATAATAGGTTACTATTCATGTGTATTGAAGATAGTGGATCATGTCACGACTATGGTATTGGTTAATCATTATATAATCCCATATATGTGATCATAAATTTACATATATTAAAGAAAATATTTCATTATTATACATTCCCAATACCATTTAGGTTTTGTAGTTTTAGAGAATTAGGAAAAAACATTAACTAACAAAACATATGTTCTTTGTATCAATTTAATATTTTTCCCATGATATTCAAAATTACATAATCCATAATTAATTTCAAAATCACCCATAAATTCTGTAAAGACCCGTAAATTTCAAAGAAATTTTTTTCTTAATTTTCTTTGGAATTTTACAAGAACGTAGTTTCTGACGGCACCTGATTCTGAGGCCCGGTGTGCCCGGAATCATTTTATGAAGTTTGGCTCGGGTACGTTCAGTGAACGAACGAGTGGGTTTTTCTAACTTTTGAACCAGTGCTCGTAATTGAATTCTGAGGGCACCGATAGAATCGCAGCGCCGGTATTTTCTTAGAAACTCCTCTTCCGGAGTTTCGTTTGCTCGGGTGTGGTTTTTAAATTTTTTTTGCGTTAAGTTAAGAAATAAAATAAAGTGTGCGACAACTTTATTTTTATTTCACTTGAAAGCCACTTAAGGCTGATTAAGATGAGTTGATGCGGATAGGGTGCTATCCAAAAATATTCTACCAAGTGGGTAGGATATTTGTGAGGTGGGGCCCGCACGAGCCCCACCGTTTCTATTCTGCTAAGTAACACACCCGAGAAAACCCCTATTAAATTAAAGTCAACTGGGGCGTTTCCTTAAACAATTAAACGCTCCTATTAAATTGGGTGGTTTATTCATTGAAATTAATTCTATGAAATAATGGGTCGTTACTTAGGTTGTTTTTTGTTTGATGGCATGTAATAAAATAAGACCAACATTTTTCTTCTTGAGTGTTGAGAGGATTTGACAGAAACCTTAAGTCCTTCATCCTCCTTCACGAAGAACACGAAGAACGCGAAGAACGTCGGCCTCCAACGAAGGGAGACGAAGAATGCCGAGCCCTCGGAGATCGACGACGCGACTCCAAGTACCGCGACGTCGACGATTCTTCTCCTACGACGTTCTTCTGTGACGTTCCTTCATCCGCGACAAATCTTTGATCATCCGTTGAGGTGAGAGATTGAGGACCTTTTAATTCCATTGTGGATTTTATACTTGACATGGATTTAATTCTTGTAAATTAAATCTGTGTGTTTTCTTTACCCCTCGGAGATCGTCGACGCGACGCCGTATACCGTGACGACGCGACGCCCTTCCGCGACGCGACGATCCTCTTCTCCCACGACGATCAATTCCGCGAAGAACGCACATTCGACGACTTTGACGAGGCATGGGTTGTTTTGAAAATGATAATAATCCATGTTTGTTTCCCTTCAAGGCATGAACGCAGACCAACTAATTAACAAGTTGGTCCGTGGATTATTATTACGGGTCGTGGTTCATCAATTGCTGGGGTTTCATGGTCTTGTTTCAAACCGCTAACGCGGTGGGTGCGGACCAACGAACTAGTCTGAACCCACCGCCGTTTGTTTCTTGGTGGGAGGAACGGCGGACGACGACAAAACGTGACGCCGAGATGATTTGTTGATTCTGCAGTGAAGAACGGGGCCCGGAATGAACTACGGCGCAAATGGAAATGGATTCGGACCACCGGAGCAACTCCGGTGGCACGCAGACTCCACCGGCGGCGTGGGTCGCCGGCGCGGCGGCGCCGGCAGCCGGAGGAGGCGGCACCCCGGCGCGCTTCCGGATGGAGCCGCCGCGGCTGAAGCCGCAGCGGTGGGATGTGGTTCCGCGGCCGCGCGGAACCGAAGGCAGGGACGCGGCGGCCCGACCGCATCCGGTGACACTGAGCGGCCCCACGCAGGGTCGTGACTTCGCTTCACGCGGGGGCAGCACGCCCCCCGCGGCTTCCCTCGCTCGACCGCTCGGCCGAGCCGAGACGAGTCGAGCCACCGGTTAGGGCCGGGTCACGCCCAGGCCGGGCTGGGTCGGGTCGACCCGGTTCGGACCGACCCAGGGGGGTCGGGCCGGGTCGGCCCGGGCCCAGACCCCCAATTTTCGAACCCTCCTTTGTCTTTTTCCCATATCGTGGGCTACCGACCTCTGATCGATGTACCGTCAGTTGCGTAGAGATCCTTGGATCGAGACGGTCGTTTCGGTATATCGCACTCACGGTTTTGCAATACCTTGGGTTCGTCCGGGTTGGTTCGGATACTAAACCAACCGGGCCCTCGGACCGGAAACGCTTATATCTTGATTTCCGGACGTCCGATTGACATGCCGTCGACTTTGATGGATTCCTCTAAGTGAGATGTATCTTTTGTCTTACTCCGCTCGAGGTTTGGATGTCGTCGGAGTGCGGTCGGGTTGGTTCGCTCACAAAACCAACCGGGCCCCTGGAACGAAAAAGCCAATAACTCACAGACCGGGCGTCCGATTGGCGCACCGTCTGTCTCATTGAATTCCTCTTGATGAGGAGGAACATTTGGCATACTTTGCCCGAGTTTTGGTTGCAGTTGGATAGTGGCCGGGTTGGATTGCACCTGAAATCCAACCGGGCCCCTAGAACGGAAAAGTTGATATCTTTCAGACCAGACGTCTGTTTGACGAACCGTCAGCGGCGTTGGTGATCACATTGAGAAACAGTCCCTTTAAGTTTACACTATGAGAGTTCGGGGTACAGTTGAGTTACAGCTGGGTTGGTTCTCTCACGAAACAAACCGGGCCCCTGGGATGAAAAGGCTAATAACTCACAGACCGGGCGTCCGATTGACGCGCCGTCTGTTGTGTTGAGACCCCTGTGACGAGGCGGTCCTTTGAGATACTTCTTCGTGAGACTTTTGATACATGGGGTATCGACCAGTAGCTCGTGGAGAAGACCCTCCTGGAGCCGAGCATGCGGAGTACGGAGACCGTGTAGCCGGCTGAGACCTGACGACTGCTTGACCGATTAACTCGGTGTGTTTCGGATAGCCCAGTGGGGAGCACTTGGTTGTAGTGGCAGACCCACGGTGGAGGAGCGCTTGGTTGTAGCGACAGACTCGTAGTACTCAACAGAAGAAGTACCTATGGAGGCTCTGAGGGGGAGCGCTTGGTTGTAGCGGCAGACCCACGGCGGAGGAGCGCTTGGTTGTAGCGGCAGACCTGCGGTACTCAATAGAAGGAGTACCTCTTGAGGCTATGAGGGGGAGCACTTGGTTGTAGCGGCTGACCCATGGTGGGAAGCGCTTGGTTGTAGAAGCAGGCCCACAATACTCGACAGGAGGAGTACCCCAGCAGTCTTAGGTTAGTGAGCAGTACCTCGGAGTCATGACAGGACCACTGTACACTCCAGAGATGGGGCTCTTCAGCAGTTATGGTTTTGATAATGAAAATACTGGTTGAGCTGAGTCTATGACCTTTGTGTTAACCTCATGATTGTGATGGGTTACATGATAACTTAGGTATATGTATGGGCATATACATAAGTAGAGGTTATCTGTTGAGATATTATTTGTGGTTATCCATGTTGGTTTTAGTGAGACCTTGGGGGTCTCGGGGTCCCTACTGAGTATCGTTATACTCACCCCTGCATGGGATCTGCCCGAACCTTGTTGTGTTGGTTGCAGACGATGGACAGTGCTGATGGAGGCCGAGTGTTCGAAGACTGGATGGTACCCGGAGGTGGACTACACGACGAGTCAATATCTGGAGGTGGACTTCACGGCTAGACGACACTCAGAGGAGGTTGACGGGCGAGATAGTTGTGGAGGCTATCTGTACCTACCCTTCAGGTAGGATCTGTGGTGGACGATCCAGGAGCTGCGCCATCTGTACCTACCCTTCAGGTAAAATCCAAGGAGGAAGACCCAGGAGCCGCTTCCGTTCTTCCAGCTGTTGTCTTTTTCTGTTGTACTTGTTCAGTTGTAGTTGTACTTTCATTTGGGTTTGTATTCTTGCCTATTTTCTTTTCAGCACTTTTTTTATACTTAGTGTTTTGCTTCCTTCTTACTCTGTGGTATTTGTTGTTTACTTTTATAAAGGCAATGCCTTCCCAGTTATCGGGATTTACGCCTTGGTGCTAGTCGCCAGCCCCTGGCCTATGGAAGGCGGGCTTGGGGTAGTCACGGCACGGGTCCCGAGGACAGGTCGTGACAAATTGGTATCAGAGCAGTTCGGTTCTACTGCAGAACTTGAAACTTTGATCTTTCTTCTATGTGAAGAAATAGTGTTATGCGTATTGAGTGTGGTTATTAGTTTAGGGAGCCCAGTGTTGGTGCGGCGGCCGACGTATCCGTACACCAGGACCCTGACTTCTGATTTCCAACTTAATGCATGAAAACACTGATTGCGTGTGTGTTTCCAGAAGTTTTTAAATATCAGCTCAAACTAGGTCAGCTCACCAGGTATAATCGTTTGACCGTGTCATGTTGTTTTATTCAGGATGCCTTTTATCGGACGACCAGCTGCAGCCCATAGGGATGTGCGTACTGATAGCCTGCCGAGCGATGAGGCTTCGGTACAGGGCCCTCTTGCAGTTGAGGCACCAGCGGAGGCACCAGCGGTACTACCAAACGTTGGCCCACCAATGCCACCAGCCCCAGCAGTAGGTGATGCACGCCACTTGAGTGCGCTGCATGAGTTCCAGCGCCAGAGGCCACCTAGTTTCCGGGGAGAGACGGACCCGCAGGCGGCTGAGGATTGGCTGGAGGCACTGGTGAGATTCTTCAGGCTAGTGAGGACGCCTACAGACTTCATGGTGATCTTTGTTGCCAGCCTTCTTCAGGCAGCAGCAGGCAGGTGGTGGAGCAACTTGTTCCAGTTTTGCGACAGGATGAACTTCACATGGGAATACTTCGAGACCTTCTTCGGGGTGGAGTTTGTGCCAGTAGCTCTACACCCCGAGCGTGTACAGGAGCTTCTGCCTTTACCGCAGGGTTTTCGATCAGTAGACGAGTCATCTGTGGGCAGTAGACAGATGATGCAGAGGTCCAAGAGGACCAGAGCCAGCTGTACGAGGAGCAGGAAGTGTTATGAATGCGGCGGAAAGGGTCACCTGGCACGTGACTATCCGACTCCTCGTACAGGTGATCCAAAGACTTTGGAGGAGCCACCGAGGCAGAAGCAGCGGCGGTTTCTTGACCAACAGCTGAGCAGTGGACAAGGCAGTAGATCTCCGGGAGCAGGTGGACAGGAGAGGAACTATTGGATACGTCCCTTGTACTTCTAGTTCCATGTTATGGTTGTATTCGTGCCTTTGTACTATGAGCTGCAATAATAAAAAGACACTTATCTTTGTGATGTTTTCTTTCCTGTCCTTTTGGTTGGTTGATACTGAGTGGTTCCGGTTAAAACTGTTGACATGACCCTCACGTCTGGAGATACCTTGGGAGGAGACTCGATAATCACACTTACATCGATGGTCTGGTCAGACCCTCGAGGCGAAAGTTTCGGTTGGAATCTCTTGGTGGCAGCGTCGAGGCCTTACGACGTTTGTTTGAGTATAGACTGGGCAATCATAGTTCATACACGAATTGATGGTATTAGGCAAAAAGGTTGCGGTTTAACTACGACGTCGGAATGGGTTTTCCTTGGTCGGCGAAAAAGGAAACCCCAGGCAGCACAGGGTAACTCATGCACCGGAGGGTGCGACCGATCACTCTTGAGTCGGTAAACCTTACCCTCGTGGCAGCAGTTGTTTTGAGTTCCAGTACTAAACAGGAGTTGGAGACCTCTAGAGTTCGAGGATGACGATCACGTCATTATACGGGTCTCACCTCAACGAGGTTTACGGAGATGTGACCAAGGCGGAAAGTTATCTCCGAGGTTCAGCGGACCTTCTTAGGTCCTCAGCTGGTTAGTCGGGGTAGTTTACAGCTTGACTCATCCACCTCAGTTGCACCAGGTGCACGACGACTTCCACGTATCTCAGCAGAGGAGATACATGCTCGACCCTTCGCATACCATCGACCATGGGGAGATGGACGATAGCGATGGGGTGACTTTCACGGAGGTTCCAGTGGGGATCGAGGATCGACATGGGTGGATCCTACGAGAATGGTCTATTCCTCGGGTGTGCTTTCACTGGCAGTATGAGAACCTCCAGGTGAGCACATGAGAGCGGGAGGCTCAGATGCGTGCTCGTTACCACTTTTGTGACCCTATTTTGTGTTAAATCTTTACAAGGACGTAAAGCCCTGAGGTGGGAGTGATTTAAAGACCCGTAAATATCAAGGAAATTTCTTTCTTAATTTTCTTTGGAATTTTACAAGAACGCAATTTCTGACGGCTCCTGCTTCCGAGGCCCGGTGTACCCGGAATCATTTTCCGAAGTTTGGCTCGGGTACGTTCAGTGAAGGAAAGAGCGGGTTTTTATAAATTTTGAACCAGTGCTCGGAATTGAATTCTGAGGGCACTGATAGAATCGCAGCGCCGGTATTTTCTTAGAAACGCCTCTTCCAGAGTTGCGTTTGCTCGGGTGTGCTTTTTAAATTTTTTTTGCGTTAAGTTAAGAAATAAAATAAAGTGTGCGACAACTTTATTTTTATTTCACTTGAAATCCACTTAAGGCTGCTTAAGCTGAGTTGATGCGGATAGGGTGCTATCCAAAAATATCCGACCAAGTGGGTAGGATATTTGTGAGGTGGGTCCCGCACGAGCCCCACCATTTCTTTTCCGCTAAGTAACGCACCCACGAAAACCCCTATTAAATGAAAGTCAACTGGGGAATTTCCTTAAACAATTAAACACTCCTATTAAATTTGGTGGTTTATTCGTTGAAATTAATTCTATGAATTAATGGGTCATTACTTAGGTTATTTTTCATTTGATGGCATGTAATAAAATAAGACCAACATTTTTCTTCTTGAGTGTTGAGAGGATTTGACGGAAACCTTAAGTCCTTCATCCTCCTTCGTGAAGAATGGGAAGAACCCGAAGAACGTGAAGAACGCCGACCTCCAACGAAGGGCGACGAAGAACGTCGAGCCCTCGGAGATCGACGACACGACGCCAAGTACCGCGATGCCGACGATTCTTCTCCCACGACATTCTTCTGCGACGTTCCTTCATCCGCGACAAATCTTCGATCATCCGTTGAGGTGATAGATTGTGGACCTTTTAATTCCTCTGTGGATTTTATACTTCACATGGATTTAATTCATGTAAATTAAATTCGTGTGTTTTCTTTACCCCTCGGAGATCGTCGATGCGACGCCGTATACCGCGACGACGCGACCCCCTTCCGCGACGCGATGATCCTCTTCTCCCGAGACGATCAATTCTGCGAAAAATGTATGTTCGAAGACTTCGACGAGGTAGGGGTTGTTTTGAAAATGATAATACTTCATGTTTGTTTCCCTTCAAGGCGTGAACGCGGACCAACTAATTAACAAGTTGGTCCGTGGATTATTATTACGGGTCGTGGTTCATCAATTGCTGGGGTTTCATGGTCTTGTTTCAAATTGCTAACGCGGTGGGTGCAGACCAACAAACAAGTCCGAACCCACAGCCCTTTGTTTCTTGGTGGGCGGAACGACGGACGACGACAAAACGGGCCGCAGAGATGATTTGTTGATTCCGTAGTGAAGAACAGGGCCCAGAATGAACTACGGCGCAGATGGAAATGGATTCGGACCACCGGAGCAACTCTGGTGGCCCGCGGACTCCACCGGCGGCACGAGTCGCCGGCGCAGCGGTGGGATGCGGTTCCACAGCCGCGCGGAACCGGAGGCAGGGACGCGGCGACCCGACCGCATCCGGTGACACCGAGCGGCCCCACGCGGGGCCGCGGCTTCGCTTCACACGGGGGCAGCATGCCCCCCGCGGCTTCCCTCGCTCAGCCACGCGGCCGAGCCGAGTCGACCCGCCTGTTTGGTCCGGGTCGCGCCCAGGCTGGGCCAGGCCACTCTGGCCGGGCCGGGTCGGTCCTGGCCCAGACCCCCCCCCCCCCCGTTTTCGAACCCTCCTTGGTCTTTTGCCCATATCTTGGGCTACGGACCTCCGATCGACGTACCATCAGTTGCGTAGAGATCCTTGGATCGAGAAGGTCGTTTCTCTATATCGCACTCATGGTTTCGAAATAGCTTGGGTTCGGCTGGGTTGTTTCGGATACGAAACCAACAGGGCCCTCGGAGCGGAAACACTTATATCTTGAGTTCTGGACGTCCGATTGATGTGCCGTCAACTTTGATGGATTCCTCTAAGTGAGACGAATCTTTTGGATTACTCCTCTCAAGGTTTGGATGTCGTCGGAGTGCGGTCGGGTTGGTTCGCTGACAAAACCAACCGGGCCCCTGGAACGAAAAAGCCAATAACTCACAGACCGGGCGTCTGATTGGCGCGCCGTCAGTCTCGTTGAATTCCTCTTGATGAGGATGAACATTTGGCATACTTCGCCCGAGTTTTGGTTGCAGTTGGATAGTGTCCGGGTTGGATTGCGCCCGAAATCCAACCGGGCCCCTGGAACAGAAAAGCTGATATCTTTCAGACCAGACGTCCGTTTGACGAACCGTCAGTGGCGTTGGTGATCACGTTGAGAAATAGTCCCTTTAATTTTACCCTATGAGAGTTCGGGGTACAGTTGAGTTACAGCCAGGTTGGTTCGCTCACAGAACCAACCGGGCCCCTGGGACGAAAAGGCTAATAACTCACAGACTGGGCGTCCGATTGACGTGTCGTGTGTTGTGTTGAGACCCCTGTGACGAGTCGGTCCTTTTAGATACTTCTTCGTGAGACTTCTGATACTTGGGGTATCGACCAGTAGCTCGTGGAGCGGACCCTCCTGGAGTCGAGCATACGGAGTACGGAGACCGTGTAGCCGGCTGAGACCTGACGACTGCTTGACCGATCGACTCGGTGTGTTTTGGATAGCCCAGTGGATAGTGCTTGGTTGTAGCGGCAGAACCACGGCAGATGAGCGCTTGGTTGTAGCGGCAGACCCACGGTACTCAATAGAAGGAGTACCTATGGAGGCTCTGAGGGGGAGTGTTTGGTTGTAGCGGCAGACCCACGGCGGAGGAGCGCTTGGTTGTAGCGGCAGACCTGCGGTACTCAACAGAAGGAGTACCTCTTGAGGCTATGAGGGGGAGCGCTTGGTTGTAGCGGCAGACCCATGGTGGGAAGCTCTTGGTTGTAGCAACAGGCCCACACTACTCGACAGGAGGAGTACCCCAGCAGTCTTAGGTTAGTGAGCAGTACCTCGGAGTCGTGACAGGACCACTGTACACTCCAGAGACGGGGCTCTTCAGCAGTTACGGTTTCGATAATGAAAATCCTGGTTGAGATGAGTCTATGACCTTTGTGTTTACCTCATGATTGTGATGGGTTACTTGATAACTTAGTTATATGTATGGGCATATACCTAAGTAGAGGTTATCTATTGAGATCTTCTTTGTGGTTATCCATGTTGGTTTTAGTGAGACCTTGAGGGTCTCGGGGTCCCTACTGAGTATCGTTATGCTCACCCCTGCACGGGTTATGCCCGTACCTTGTTGTGTTGGTTGAAGACGACGAACAGTGCTGACGGAGGCCGAGTGTTCGAAGACTGGACGGTCCCCGGAGGTGGACTACACGATGAGTCAGTATCTGGAGGTGGACTTCACGGTGAGACGACACTCAGAGGAGGTTGACGGGTGAGAGCGTTGTGGAGGCTATTTGTACCTACCCTTCAGGTAGGATCCGTGGAGGACGATCCAGGACCTGCGCCATCTGTAACTACCCTTCAGGTAGGATCCGAGGAGGATGACCCAGGAGCCGCTTCCGTTCTTCCAGCTGTTGTCTTTTTCTGTTGAACTTGTTCAGTTGTAGTTGTACTTTCATTTGGGTTTGTATTCTGGCCCATTTTCTTTTCATCACTTTCTTTTGTACTTAGTGTTTTGATTCCTGCTTACTCTGTGGTGTTTTTTATTTACTTTTATAAAGGAAATGCCTTCCCAGTTATCGGGATTTAGGCCTTGGTGCTATTCGCCAGCCCCTGGCCTATGGAAGGCGGGCTTGGGGTAGTCACGACACGGGCTCCGAGGACAGGTCGTGACAAATTCTCTACATAGGAATCTCTTTTATACACTTCATACATTTTATATCTTCATAACTAAGAGAAATTGAAACATATAAATGGGGTGAGCTTAGATTCTCAGCAAATAAGAACTTAGGTGATAACAATCAACAATCATAAGTGATCATAAGATAACCATCTGGGTGTAATCCAGATATATAATAATGTTATATCCAACAAAACCTAGATAATAAATCAGTTCATTACATATGAATACTTCATAAATTTTCCACATATCATAGAAATAAAGAATACTTGAGAATTGTGAAACATCCATATTCCTAACAAACATAAGAAAGTGGATCATTTATCACAACCTATTTTACTTATTGGATTTTGATCCACTAACCTATTTCCATATGTTGAACAAGTATCACAAGAAGTTTACCATTTTGGATCAAGTGTCAGTGATCATTTCATCATTATCTCATTAGATATAAAGCTTTACCCAATGCATTAGAAGGATATATAAATCCCACCCATGACTTATAGATTAAACATACACATTAATTTCTTATTACAACATTTAACCATCACATTATTAAAACCCATGAATGAGAATGGATTACATAAAACTTTAAATGAAAATCATTCACTTTTTTATATCTTAAAGTACCAATATAGAAAAAATGGGTTTCATTCAACACATTATAAATAACCCATGGAAATAAAATTGGGTTTAATATGTTGGATCTGGTTATACCAAATAAACACAACAGGGGGGTGAATTGTGACTTTTACAAGTTCTTCACGAATTGTGATGATGACCGCGTATATCCTTTTATCTTTATCAGATTATTTATGTAGCAGAAAATAAACAGTTAAAGGACGTAAGGATGTACAGTTGTTTGGGGAACATAAGGCCCCTAGTCCACTCCACCAACTCCCTACTCCAAGATCTTGGTGATTTTCACTATCTGGTCCTCTTATCAACAGACCGTCCACAACTGAGTGCAGGTAGTTAACACCTTTACAAGTTAAGGCTAAAAACATAGACTTTTGGTTCATACACAGAACTAAATACACAGATTAGTACAATAATCTAGTTACTCAAAATAAAAAAAATATTTGACTTAAAATACTTTCAAATTTATCTTCACAGTTGCAACAGCATGCAACTGACAGTTGATGGATCATCATCTTCAGAAAGAATAATCTTCAGGTAGAAGTAGTTTTAAGAAGATCTGGTTGTACTAGATATTGAAATAAATTTAGAAACTTCAACAATAGTTGATTCACAATATATAATTGATGTAGAATCGATGAATTTTCAATGTATTTCTTCTTCTTTTGAAAAGACATATTTTTTGGTTCCTTGTAACAGCAAATCTGTAAATCTCGAATGACTTTGTAAAACTGCATTCCTGAAGAACTCAAGATCTTGTTATATATTTTCATAATGATTCACCCTCGATTTGTATTAAAAAATATCACAAATATATATAGATTAATGATGAGCATTTTCCTTTAAAAACTTAGATCCACAAAAGTCACCTTCAGAATCGCGATATTCAAATGTTTGAATAACAGAGCAGTTGTAACTCCCCTGAATATTCGGCATGAAAATATAATCTTAAATTGATCCTTTGAATCAAAAATAAATGACTTTGAATCATTTAAAAATTTTCTTTAAAATTAGGATTTTAATTTGGATTAAAATCAGCGTAATAATCTATATAAAGACCATTGCTCAATAAATTCATAATTTAAATCTCTGATTCCAAATGTAGGGTTGAACTACATAGAATTCTTTCTTTGAACATAAGGTTGAAAATGTAAGGTTCACAACGTAAGCTTTATCAACCATACGTTTCTCTTCAACTCTCAAACGTATGGTACAATATCCATACTTTCCTTTTTATCAAAACATAAGATACATGATTAGTAAGGTTCATTATAAAAATAATTTTGATGATCCATACTTTTATCAGCTTCTAAAAATAAGGTATATGATCCATACTTTTCGATAAAACATAAGGTTGTTTTCAAAAGTAAGATTGATGAACCATACTTTTGAGAAAAAAACATAACGTGCTATATTAACGTGGGGTTCTTCTTCAATACTCTTCTGATATCCTGAACGTAAGGTTCCTTCCAAACATAGGGTTATTATTCCATACTTTTGTCTATAACGTAAGGTTTATTTACCATACTTTTCTGATATGCCACAAAGTAAACGATAGATTCCATCCATATGCTATGCTCTTCAACCTAGGGTTGAATAGTGTTTCCATAATATGAGTAAGTGATTTCCGAACACGTAGAGCATGAACAATATTTCTATAATCACTAAAACGATTTCTAAATACTCTGTAAAATATTCAACAAGGATTAAATACTTTAATATTATTCCAAAATAAGGAAATAAAGAATATTAATTTCCTAAAATATACTCAAAGTAAAATCATTAGAATAACACATGAGGGTATTTGTGAACATCAAAATCATCATAAAGAAATAGACTATTGTTCTCAATGATATCCCCTTAATAAAATAGAGTTTTGTTGAAAACAACACTTGCTCAACAATCTCCCCCTTTTTGATGATCACAAAACCCATGAAATAACCAATGAAATTGTCTTACAAAATTAATTTTATATAGTTTATAATTTTTCAAAGATAAAAGGAAAATTGTATATTAAAAAAATTATTTCTTAATTTATAAATTTTCTCCCCCTTTATAATGTAAAATAATTTCTCCTCATTTATAAATAAAGAAAATAAAATTTTTTGTTTATCCAAAAAATTTCTCCTTAAAAAACATTTAAAAATTTCTCCCCTTAAAATGAAAAGTTTTCTTTTCTCCCTTTGAGTAAAAGATTTATATAAAAAATGTTGTGTTTATCCATATTCCCCCCCCCCTTTTGTGCTATCAAAAATAATAATAGAAGAAGGAATATAACACATTTTAATGTAGCACTGAACTTAATTAAATGCTATAATAAACTATTTATCAATATTTGAAACAGTATTTCTGGCATTTTAACATATACAATACTGTTAAACAAATCAAAACATATGAAAATGAGATGCAAGTATATTTTATTGAAAATATAATTACATGTATAGTAATGACAATGAGAATGAAGGATGGGCTAAAAAGGTTTTGGAAACAGATTTCAGCGCCTCTAAATGAATTCCTTGAGCTCTAACATTTGTAGTTTCAACCTTTTCAATAGTCCATCGCCTAAATGGACTATGAGATTCCTTACATCTGGAGTCAGATGGATATCTTCAATCATACTAACTCAAAAAAACACATGTAACCTCTCTTCCTTCTCTGTAAACTGATTTATCTTCTCTATGAATCTCTTCAACAGAACTCTGAAACCTGGTTCATCTGAGGTAATCTGGTCAACAAGATGCTTTTGATTATCTAGAAGAACATAAAATAGATCATTGTTACACTGTAAGTCCTTCAATTTTTCATTCATATGGCTTATTACTGCTGTAATGGCCCGAAATATCCTTATCATATCTGGTGAAGTACCTGAGTTACCTGGTTAATTGTCCCTGGTATTTGCAAACTGTTGCTCCATGAAAATCTTAAAATCTTCCAAATCTAACTTCATTATCATTTCAAATTTCAGTTTTCTATCTTCAGTTAACATTTCATTCTTAAAAAATTCCACTTCCATTTTTGAAACTAAACTATATTTTAAGTTCTGAAATTTTTGCCTCTCCTTTTCTAATTCTCTTCTCAAAGAAGCATTTTCGGCTTGGACTTTATTAAATTTTTAGATTAACTCTTCCGCATGATAATTATCAGAATCAGAGGCTCCTTGTGCGTGATTCTCAATCTAAGATTCCACTGGTTTTAACAAAACTAATGGTAGAGGTTTAGCATCTTATTTCTCTTCATCTTATCTTTGTACTGGCTTCTCAACTGATTCTTCTTTAGGGTTCATCCCAAAATAATCCACACAAAAAAATCCTCATTAATAATTTTAGTGTGAATTTTAGTAGGGTTCTCTTCTATATTCACATGAATAGGTTCTTTCCCCTCCTTATCATCTTCTTCATTTATTTCCTCTAAGACTGGATCTTCTAATATAGGTTCCTCTTGAGCTAATTCCTCTTGATCAATCTCAGTAGGTTGTACAGTTTGACCAGATTCAGGTCCATCCACTTCAACTTCTCCAATATTTTTAATAGTTTGAGGAATAATTTCTTTTTCCACTTGAGGATTCACCTCAATATGAGAAACTGTTGGTTTTTCAATTTTTTGTACTGCATGTTCTCTAATAAATTTATAGCTCAGAAGAGGTTCAGTTTCATCAGCACTTGCTTGAAAAGTATCCTCACCAATTGGATCCACTCGATGTCTTTTCCCTTAAAGACCCTCCTGAATTTCCTCATAAGCAAGTGGATCAACTACTTCAAATATCAGTCTTCTTGAGGTTCCATTTTCTCTTGATTCATCCATGCCTTCCTTAGACTTAGTAGGTTTCTCCCCTTGAGCTGAGTTCTAGTCTTTCTAAGCTCCAATAGGCATAACCTTTCCATTCACAGTACTCTAGAAGAATCCTAAATTCCTTATAGTTCTAGAATTGGAAATATTATTGTGATGACATATTAATTTTTCATCTATTAATCTCACCATATCGAACTTAAACAATAATTTTGAAATGAACCTTCCATAGGGATAGAAGTTCATTTTAGCCACTAGTTAAAAATAGTAGTTGAGATATCTTACCATATATCTCCGAAAATTCAACTTGATTTCACTCGTAAGAAAAAACATTATGTACATGTTTGGAAACAGAATATTCTCCATCTCTGACATCCTAGGTGAAATAACTTTTTGAACAAACTTAGAAAGAATCTTCTGATCATGTTCTTGATCCTTCACTAACTTTTTTCTTATAATTTTATATCCAAATAAAAATGAAATAACATCCTCTGACTTATGTTCATCATCTCAAATATTCTTTAAGTCAAAATTATACACTCCCACGTGAAGGTAGTTTAAGATTCTATCTATTTCTATAGATGAAATTGAAAAATCCCGATCTTCAATTTTTGAAAATATGATGCCCTCTGTATCTCCAAGACTGAACTAAAAAGATTTGAAAAATGGACCAAGATCTACCTCATATTGAAACTCTAAATTTTAGCCATTGAATTTTTTCTTGAGATTATGAAAATCAAGTGCTTGCCGCAATATGAGATCTGTTTGATACAACTATTCCAGGTCAATTACTTTTCCATGTAGAATCTTTCTTTTTTTCATGAACTGACGCTTGGCATTACTAGCTTCTCCTTCCACGATTCTCTGTGTCTTGGCCATTTCTGTTTCAAAGTTCTGAAGGCTCTAAGGTTTCGGGTTTTGAAGGTATAGCCAAATGTAGAGGAAGACAGTAAGGGTTTTTGGTGTTTCTTAAGGTTTTGAGAAATTGAATGGGTTTGGAATTTGAAATAGTTTCTGATATCCTTGATTCCCATGTCATTTTATTACATAATAATCATTACATTATTTAAAAAAATAAAATATACGAAGAAAAAATAAAAATTAAATTATAAATTATTCTAAAAACAAATAATTAAATTATTTAAAATAGTGAAGATAAAAAACACGTAAAAATTAAAATTAAATTTTCATTTACAATTAAACAAACCTAGATCCCCCTTAATAAAATCAAACCTCACAGTGGGAAGTGGTTTAGTAAATATATCTGCTAATTGAATTTCAGTACTTACAAATTCTAAGAATATATCCTTTTTAATAACATGATCTCTTTGGAAAAGATGTCTTATATCATTATTCTTAGTTATAGAAAGATTAATAGGGGTTTTTGAAATATTTATAGAACGTGTATTATAACATAAAAGAGGTGTGATATTAAACTTTAGTCCAAAGTCCATACGAGTGTTTTCCATCCACAAAACTTGTACACCCCAACTTCCTGTAGAGATATATTCTACCTCAACTATTGACAGGGCAACTGAGTGTTGTTTCTTACTAGACCATGACACTATAGATTTTCCAAAAAACTGACAAGTCCCTGATGTGTTTTTTCTATCTAATCTAAAACATCCAAAGTTGTCATCTGAATGTGAAATTAAATTAAAATCAGATTTTTTTAGATAGATAAGAGATTGAAAAACAGTTCCTTTTAATTATATAAAAATTATTTTGATCGAACTTAAGTGAGATTCTTTAGGATCAGATTGAAATCTAGCACAAAGAAATACTGAATATATTATATCTAGCCTAATAGCAGTAATATATATTAAACTACCAATTGTACTTCTATATAACTTGATGTCAACTGATTTTCCAGTTTCATCCAAATCAAGTTTTATATTAGTACACATCGGAGTTGTATATGTCTTGCTGTTTTCAATTCCAAATTTCTTTAGTAAATCAGTAATGTATTTTCTTTGATTTAAAACATTTCCAAAATCCTTTTGATAAATTTGAATTCCTAAAAATAAATTTAATTCTATCATCATACTCATTTAAATTTTTTTTTGCATTTAATTTTAAAACTCATGACAAAGTTTTTTGTTTATTGAACCAAAAATTACATTATTAACATAAATTTAAACCAATAAAAAATTAGAGTTAACAGTTTTCTTAAAAAATGTTGTATCTACGATCCCAAAAGTAAAATCATTTTTCAAAAGAAAAAACTTAATCTTTCATACCAAGATCTTGGTGCTTGTTTAAGGCCATAAAGAGCTTTAGTAGGTTTAAAAAAATTTAGTTTTTGTGAATTTTCAAAACCAGAAGGTTTCTCAACATAAAATTCCTCCAATAAGTGACCTTTCAAAAATGTAGACTTAACATCCATCTGAAATAATTTGATGTTCATATGAGATGCATAGGCTAAAAGGATTCTAATATCTTCTAATCTAGCTGCAGGTGCAAAGATATCATCATAATATATACCTTCTTCCTGATTATATCCATTAGCTACTAGTCTTAATTTATTTCTAGTTATTATTCGTCGATCATCTTTTTTATTTCTAAAGAACTATTTAGTTCCTATAACTAGATAGTTTTGAGGTCTCTCAAATAAATTCCAAACAACATTTCTCTTGAACTGGTTTAGTTCTTATTGCACAATTATCATCCAATATTCATCAATTAAGGCTTCTTCTAATGTATTAGGTTCTAATGGGGACATAAATGCTGAGAATTCAACAAGATTTACTACATTTCTTCTAGTTTTTATTCTAGTATCTAAGTCTCATATAACAGTTTCTAAAGGGTGATTATTTAGGGTTCTAGACAGTCTAGGTAGTACACGGTTGGTTTCATCAATGTCATGTTCTTTTGAACTGAACTGAATTTCATTGAAATATTTTTCTAAATCATCTTTTATGTTCTCAAGTCTCATGTTATCATTAGTGTAAGATTCATCAATATAGTGTTTCCTTTTCTCAAAAGGATCAGATTAATCAAATTCCACATGAACTAATTCTTTAACAATTGTTGACTTTTTATTAAAAACTTTATAAGTTTTGGAAGTAGCAGAATATCCTAATAAAATGCCTTCATCGGATTTTGGATCAAACTTACCAATATTGTCCTTGGAGTTTAAGGTGTAAACCATGAAACAAAAAACTTTAAAGTAATTTACTTTAGGTTTTCTGATATTTTAAATTTCATTGGGTGTATTTTTAAAAATTGGTGTGATTAAAACTCTATTCATTATATAGAAGGTTGTACTTATTTCTTTTGCCCAGAAATAGGTAGGAAGACTATGCTCATTTAGCATAGTTCTAGCTATTTCTTGAATAGTCCTATTTCTTATTTCAATAATTCCATTTTGTTGAGGTGCTCTTGGTGCAGAAAAGGTGTGTTTAATACCCATATTTGAGAAAAAGGAATTAAGTTATAGATTCTCAAATTCTCCACCATGATCACTTCTTAATGAAATTATTTTAAAACCTTTTTTATTTTGGAAGGCTTTGTAAATTCTTTCATATATAGTAAAAGATTCGTTTTTATATTTTAGAAAATAAATCCAAGTAAATATGGAATAGTCATCGACTAAAACATATACATATAATTTACCATCCAAGATTTATATTCTTGAAGGTCCAAACAAATCCATATGGATAAGTTCTAGAGGTTTAGATATAGAAATTTTGTTAATAGATTTGAAGGATGATTTGTGATGCTTTCCAAGATGACATGCATCACAAAATCTATCACTTTCAAATTTCAGACTAGGAAAATCATAAACTAATTTTTTCTTAGATAACTTATGTAAATCATATACATTGCAATGTATAAGTCTTATATTCTAGATCCAATATTCATTTATATTATAAATTAAGTAGTTTACTTTTGTTTACACAAGGAATTTATGTCCAGAGAATAAACATTATCAGTTCTGGGTGCCCTAAATTTAAGCAATTTATCTCTAAAAATAGAACAACAATTGTTAGTAAAATCAACAAAATAACCATAATCATAGAGTTGAGAGATACTTATCAGGTTGTGTTTCAATCCTTGTACATAGAGTACTTTATTAATTGAGACAACTTCTGGATATCTAACAATTCCAATGCCAATAATTTTACATTTGGAATTTTCACCAAATGTGACTAATCCTCCATCCTTTTAATTTATAGTTTTAAAGTTCAATGAATTTCCACTCATATGCCTAGAGTAGCCACTACCCATATACCATATTTTAGTTCAGCTTTTGTGACCTGCTTCCTCATCAGCTTCTTCCATAAAGCACATGTTTTCTTTTAGATTTGATTCTTATTTTTTTGAGTCATACTTTGATGAGCCACTGGAGACTTCACAAACACTCCAAGTAGGTTTCATTTATCTTTTGTCTTTCTACTCATAATCATTGTTTTTGAAAATTTTCTTTTTCTTTTCTTCATTTAATTGAGGACAATCAGGTCTAATGTGGACCATCTTCTTGTATTTATAGCATCTGACTTCCCTTGGTTCTTTTTCATCCTTTTTGAAGGATTTTCTGAATCCATTCTTCTTTCTATATAATTTACTAAACTTTCTAGCTAGCTGATCTAGTTCCACATTTGAATTAGATGAATTAGAATTCTTGGATTTCATTTTTATTTCTTTCTTTATATTTCTTCTCTTCTTTTGGGATGTTACTTTCAAAGTAGTATTTTATCTATTGATAAAGACTTTATAATCATTTGCTTCATCTTGAATCTTAGCTTCATACATTATAAGACTTCCAATTGACTCTCTTATTGTAAGATCTTTGACTGGTGATGATTGCCTAATAGCTGCTGATATCCCATTCCATTTAGGTGGTAGTACTCTTAGTACTTTCAGGGCTTGATCTGCTTGTTTGATAGGATCTCCCAAGGCAGCGATGTCATTAACAATTTTTGTAATCCTTCCATTCATATGGGTGATGATTTCTCCTTCAAACATTCTAAATTTGTTGAATTTCAATTTAGCTATGGAATACCTCATCTGTCTAACATTGTTTGTTCTTTCATAAGAAACTGCAATTGTCTGCCACATTTCATAAGTAGTCGGGCACTGAGATACTCCGTTGAATTCATCTTGTCTAAGACCATAGATGATAGCATTCATAGATTTTGATTTCATGTCATAATCTGATTTTTTATCTACAGTCAATGTTTCAGGTTTCTCTAGAATCAGATAGGGAGTTATAATTTTCGAGTAGGCTTTGTATCCAAGGTTCTTTAAGTAAATGATCATCCTTGATTTCCAGCATCCTTAATTTTCACCATTAAAGTAGGGAGTTTGGACCATTGACATACCCTATCGTGTATCAGCCATTGTTCTCTATATAATCCAAAAAAAATTCATCTTGTTATAGGTTTGACAAAATCACCTCCTTTGATACCAATTGTTGGATTGAGTTAACCAAATTCTTACAAGAGGGAGGTTAATTGGGAATTTTACAAATTCTTCACGAATCGTGATAATGACCAAGTCTGTCCTTTTATCATTATTAGATTGTTTATGCAATAGAAAATAAACAGTTAAAGGATTCAAGGATGTATAGTGGTTCGGGGAACATAAGGCCCCTAGTCTACTACACCAACACTTTACTCCACAAGCTTGATTGTTTTCACTATTTGGTCCTCTTATCAATAGATCGTCCACAACTGAGTGCAGGTAGTTGACACCTTTACAAGTTAAGGCTAAAAATAGAGCCTTCTGGTTCATACACAGAACTGAATACATAGCTTAGAAATAGAATTTGGTTACTCAAAATAAAAAGAGTATTTGACTTAAAATACATTACAGTTGATCTTCACAGTTGCAACAACACGCAACTAAGAGTTGATGGATCGTTGTCTTCAGAAATAATAATATTCAGGTAAAAGTAGTTCTGGGCCGATCTGATTGTAGTAGGTCTTGAGATGAATTTATCAACATCAATAATAGTATATTCACAATATTTAATTGATTTAGAATTGATGAATCTTCACTGTATTTCTTATTCTTTAGAAAATACAAGGTTTGGGGTTCCTTGTAACAGCAGATCTGTAAATCTCGAACAAATCTGTAAAATAGTAGTCGTGAAGAAATAAAGAGATTGTTATGTATTTTCTTGATAATTCTCCCTCACTTTGTAATACAAAATATCATAGATATATATAGAATAATGATGAGCATTTTCCTTAAAAAAATTAGATCCACAAAAGTAGCCTTTAGAATCACAATATTCAAATGTTTGAATAATATAGCAGTCGTAACTCCCTTGAATATTTGGCATGAAAATATCCTCTTAAATCAATAATTTGAATCACAAATATACAGATTTTAATCATTCAAAGTCGTTCTTTAAAATTGGCTTTGAATCTGGCTTGAAATCAGCCTAATAATCTGCATAAAGACAGTTTGCTCAATAAAGTCATAATTTAGATCTTTGACGCCAAACGTAGGGTTGAACTGCATACCATTATTTATCTGAACGTAAGGTTCACAACATAAGGTAGATAACATAAGGTTGACAGCATAAGTTTCACAATGTAAGGTTGATCAACCATACTTTTCTCTTAAACTCTCAAACGTATGGTACAATATCCATACTTTTCTTTTTAGAAAAACATAAGATACATGATCCATAAATTTAATTGTAAAAGTAATGTTGATGATCTATACTTTTATAAGATTCTAAACGTAATTTATATGATCCATACTTTTTGATAAAATGTAATGTTGTTTTCAAAAGTAAGGTTGATGAACCATACTTTTAAGAAACAAACATAACGTTCCATATTAACGTGGGGTTCTTCTTCCATACTTTTCTGATATCCCAAATGTAAGGTTCTTTCCAAACATAGGGTTCTTCTTCCATACTTTTGTCTATAACGTATGGTTACTTAACCATATATTTCTAATATGTTGTAAAGTAAATTATGGATTCCATCCTTATGCTACACTCCTCAACGTAGGGTATGAATAGTGTTTCCAGAATATGTGAATGTGATTTACAAACACGTAGAGCATGAACAGTGTTTCTAGAATGTGCTAAAATGATTTCCGAACACTTTGTCAAATATTCAACGTAGATTAAACGATTTAATATTATTGCAAAATAGAGAAATAAAGAATATTAATTTCCTGAAATATACTCAATGTAAAATCATTAGAATAACAAATAAGGGTATTTGTGAACATCAAAATCATCATAAAGAGATAAAGTATTGTTCTCAATGATATCCCCTTAATAATATAGAGTTTTACCGAAAACAACACTTGATCAACATAATATCCTTTTAAAATGGATCTAGATAAGGAAATAAGTTATTATTCCATCAATAATATTAACATGATATCCTCATCAAATATAAATTGATATCCAAGAAGATTAAGTAACATTCTTGGTAAATACCATTCAATCGAGATAATAAAGCATATGGTATTTACACCGTATAGAAAAAATTTATATGGTTAAGATAATAATTTTCCACAATGAATTTATTTATGGAATCTATGTGAACACCCTTTAATCAATGGAATAAAAAAATAGGGTATTCAGAGAGGAAACTCATTGGATAAAAATCATTGTTACACACTGAAAATAATTACGAACTACAAAGGCAGCAAAGAATTGTTTATCTAAAAGACATAGAAATTAAATAATCCAACCTTATTAGGAATTTATATGGTCACATTTTAAAATAATCCTCTATCAATCATAATATATGTGAAAGGATATTAACTTAGATGAAAAACAATTTTAAGGAGTTTTAGAAAATAAGTTTAAAAATAATAAATATCCTTGTAATTTGGAAATTATTTTAAAAGTCGTATTTAAAAAATCTAGGATAAAAACAAAATTCATTTTAAAATAATGATAAGTAAGATAATTTTTAATATAAAACTACAATTGAGGTGTAAATATGTGTTCCCATAGAAAATGATGAAATAGATAATTTTTAACATAATTATAAAATGATGAAGTTACAGGTCACTTTCAAAAGTTATTTTCATAAAGGTAAATTGAAAACTTTAGAAAAAAATTACCTATGAAAAAATACTTCAATAAATGATTCTTTTAAATTACATAAATATTATAAAATTAAATGCGGGGTAGATGATAAAACATTTTATTTTGAAAAGATGTAAAATATTTTGAAATACCTTTATTTGAAACCCCACATCATAAAAAGAGTATTAGATTATACTTTTGATAATTTTTAAATAAAATTATCCAAGTCATATAAAATAATCCATATTATATTTCCCAAAAAGAGAGGAGAAAATTCGATATAAGAAAATTTTTTACTTGAAACAACGATCCAATAAAGTGACAGAGGTTCGTTCTTGATAACGTTATACTTTTAGGTGAGAGAACAATCAAGTAGAAATATTTGAATAAAAAGAAAAATTACCCACATATGGATAAAGGATAATATCATATAAAATTTGAGAATAATTAATAAAGATAATATTAAAGTTCAAGTTTCAAAATAAACCATATTTTTTAAAGAAAGATATTTGAGTTAGTAAAGTTCCTTATGAGCATAAAATTCATGAAGTAATAAAATTTGAAAAATGAGTTTTTCTGGAAAAAAATGTAATTACATATAAATAAAATAGAAAATTACACATAATAAATCAAATGGAATAATTTAACCAACATATATGAAATATGTTGAAGAAGATCAATTCTAACTCAATGAACAGAAATTGAATTAACAAAAACCCATACAACTTGGGGAGAATTTAAATCAAAACATCTTGAAAGGAGAGATTAAAAATGAAAATTAATTAAAAAAATAAAATTTATTTCCATATATAATATATCAATTAGGTATAATATACACCACATAAAATAAATTAGGTTCATAATACAAAACATGTATCAAAGGGATGAATTTGTGACAAAACCCTTACCTTGGTTACGATTTATTCTAAACTTGAACCAAACATCCTGAATAATTAAATTAAGTTTGTAAAATAAATACATAATAACCTTATTCATAAATATAACCATTTATACTCCACATTTATAATCATTCCATACATATATATATTTATTTTTTAGATATATTTAATATCTTTTGAAAGTAATCTTTATTGTTTCGAAATAATTTTTTATGAGCAATGGAAATATTAAATATTATTCCAAATTTAATCATTATTATATCATTAAAGACACATTAAGGGTTTAATTATAATTAATTATGAAGTATTTACTTCCGTTAATGAGTGTTTCATCATTTATCCTTGAAGATGAATTCTACAACAAATATATTTCAATGATTATTTACCAAAAAATGATGTTTTCTTAATTAATGAGTTGAATGTTGAGACAAAGATTAAAAAAATATTTTTTTTCATTTTTATATCATTTTATACCAATGATTATATTACCATAGTTATCCATGATATAAATTCCAAGAATTTTTCACGTAGGTGGTTAAACCGACCCAAACATGAACATACAATGATTAATGGGAAGTTATGAGATGGAATAGTTGAAATATAATTATAAAAATAGAATAATAATCCTATTTATTTTTTATTAGTGTGATATATCTGAATTATAAATAATTTTTAGAAGATTTTATGGATATGAAACAATTAAATAGTAGGAATAATTCTTTCCCTTTTTAGTTTGCTTGTTTAAGATAGTCAAATTTATAATGATTTTTTATCATTCATATCATTAATATTTTATTACATTTGTATTAAGAAAACTTATTCATAGCATAAAAACATATTTATCCTTTAAAATCATTCTTATAAACATCAATTAAATGAGTTAATGAAAAATGGAATACACATTTCCATCGAGGTGGTAATCTGCACATACACATGGACGATGCTTTCATTTTCCTTAAGATGGGAGTGTGGAGTAATATATTTTACCATTTAAGAATATTAATTATGTTATAGATATCATAATTATATATTTATTTCTATTTTTAAACTATCCATGTTATGTAGTGAAAGAAAATGAATATTTTACTTTATGGAGGTGGTAGATTGCACAATACCGGGTTAACAATTTTTTTTAGATAAAAAGGGAGAAATGTGGTTAATGAATATACCATAATTATAATAACATTTAAATTTTCTAAATATACCATTGTTATCATTTTAATATGGTATAGTGTAATTTTAAAAATAAATATTGCATAAAAAGACATAGAAATGAGAAATAAATGTTAGGAAATTATACCTTACTACATGAATTATATCATTTGACAAGGGGTTAAGAATTTGAGGGATGGACTTTTGAGAAGACCAAAACATCTTAAAGGTGTATATGAATGTTGAGGAGAGAGTTTGGTTTATTTTAGGCCAAACTAAGTGGGTTTTGGTGTAAGGGGGGTGAGGAAATGAGTGTTACTTTTATAAATAAAAAGGATTGACATTTTTGTGAATACTCTAAACTTAAATAATGGGAAATCACTATTAAGGAAAGTGGATCCAAAAAAACTCCCTATTAGAATAAGTTTCCTCCACCAGATGGTGAATCAGTGGATAAAATTTTTAAAATTTCTTTTCAATAGATATAAACATTTTTTTGAATTGTTATAGAATGATCGACTCAAAATAGAAATAACATATCTACACACAATCATATATAAATGAAAGACCATGGAACACATATATTTTACATGGATTGTATCCAATGTGGAATATTATTACTTTCCATGGTTAATTACTACCACACCCAACCATGAATTATTTTCACTATATCCCCAAGTTAAATCCTCTTTAATGAAATAATTTGGCATCCCAGCACACTTGTAGGAGTCCCTACCAAAAACATAGCTTTATGCTGCAATACATAATATGATTTCAAAATTAATTAGATAATCAGAAAAATAGTTTTCTTCAGCAACTAATGATAAAAATCTACATCCACAGCCTCCTAAATATGCAAGAAAGAATATCCCAAAGTACATACTTTAATTGTGCTATAAAAATATTCTTAAACACAAATCAAATCTCATTAAGACATGAGTTTCATCAAAATTTGATCACTAAATATATAACCACATATTTAGGCTCTTCTTCCTTTTCTCTTTTCTCATAGAACTGAATGTTTTATATATTGTTGTTGATATATATATTTTCTAGATATTTCTCTCTCCCTTATGTGATATATATTATGATTCCCATACCGTTTCTCCTTTATTTTTACCATAATTGGGACGCAGTACACAATCTTCATTGTCTCCCTTCTGTTACACCGTAGAGATCACACATCATGATCTCCATATTTTTTTATATCTCTCCATAATCTTGATAATAGCTAAAAAACTTGTATCAACATCATAACACAAATTTATTTTAAAACATAATAAATCATCATTTAATTCCCCTTAATAACTAATGAAAACTTATTTAAAACATACTATAATCGTTGATTAAAAATCAAATCCTGTGATTATATAAAAATTCAAAACCATTCAATTGTGGTAATAATTAATTCTCATTTGAATATTTGAATTTTATAAACTTATAGAAAACAAATCCATATGTTGAATGAAATATTAATTGACTATGTGGTGAATAATTGGATATGTAGAAGTTAGTTATTTGTTTCTCAATAAAACAATTTTACATAGCATACTCACTTATATGAGTCAGCATTTAGCTATGACACCAATCGACTATATCGATCACCACAAAATTTGATTACATGGTTCATTTGACTACATCACTAAAAATCATCTTCATGAAATAAATAATTGGTTACATAGATCATTTTTTCACATGATTAATTTGGTTACATGGATTAATCAACTATATGAATCATCCATGCAGAAGAAATGTCTTTGTGGGTCACCTACGTGAATTACCATTCATTAATTTGTCTCTGTGGATCCTGAATCCACCCTAACTCAAACATAACTGATTCAACTAACCTCCATACCTTCTCAAAATAATTTTGTTGCATCATGAAAATTTCTTCCATGATTTATAACTCTATAAAGACTAGATCAAGAATTTTCATATTTAGAGTTCCTCAAATAATCTTGTTAACAAATATAATAAGCCATACTCACCAAGAACCATGGGGTCTTCATTATTTCTCAAAAAAACCCACAAATACATGGGGCTCTTCAATATCCCCATTTTTATTTGTTAAAAATAAATTTTAAACCCACTAACAAGAGATTTTTAAAGAAAAAACCATTTCATCGTATCTAAGAAGATATATTTAAGACCACTAATTCAACTCCATTAGATTACGACCTTCACCATCTCTGAGGATATTTATTTTAAGACCAATGCTTCAACTTTAGTGGGTTACATCATTCAAAAATATCTTAGGATAGATAATTATGATAATACCATGACATCATCCCCACTGGGTAACTACCTTCCTTACTTTCTTCACCTACCTTACTTTCTTTATCATAAGCTCCTCCTATGATTTATCATTATTGAGTGAACACTTTTAGATTTTTCATATTTATAGAAAACTCCCCATGTAACTACAATCACCCTTTTCAAAGAATTTTCTCCCCCCTTTGAAACATAATCCAAAGAACCATTGTTGATCTCAATGAAACATAAATTGAAGTGTATGAGAAGGTTGAACATATGATTTCACCCTCAATTACAAAAGCCTCTCAAATGTAATAGATTTTGTAAATATGTCTGAAAGATTCTCTTTAGTACCAATATATAAATCCTTAGACACATTCTCTTTGATGAAATGATAATGAATTTTTAATATGGTTATATTGAGTGGGTTGAATATGGTCTTTTTACAGATCAATAACACTTTGGTTATCACGAAGAATCCTTAATGGTCTCTGAACATCAACCCACATATATTCTAGAAAAACCTACATCCATATGTCCTGTGTAAATTCATGTGTAGATTCCACATACTCTTATTAAACTATACTCAAGGTGACTAAAAATTGGTTCTTTCTATACCAGCTAACACAACCATCACCAATGAAGAACACTCCACCTGATATGGATCTATGGTTTGTATTATCACCTACCCAATCTCTAGTAGTGTGACTGAGAAAGTCTATATAAAAAATCCATATATAGAGTTTGAAATTATTCATGGATCCTTTTACATACCTCAGAATTATTTTAAATTTAATCATAAGTGAAACTTTTGGTTCTCTTTGATACCTTACACATAGAGTCACTACATAGGTAATATATGTTTTGTATGTTATGAGATATAAAAGTATTATAATCAACCATGATTCTTTGGTCATCATTGATAAATAAATTCCAACTTATATATGTGTAGAAGCCTTTTTATCATCTTCTATTCCAAACTTTCTAAAATTTTATTTGGCATACTTTTATTATGAAATAAAGATATATTCAATATTCTTCTTAATATATAAGCCTAAAAAGTAGTTTAGTTCTCCTAGTATGGACATATCAAATTGCATATATATATTTTACATAAACTCCCCATATAGGAAAATGTTATTATTATAAAAAATTTTGACATACATATAAATAATCACCATAAGTATGTCTAAGGAATCATTCCTCAGGTACATGTTTATATTAACAGTAACTTGGAAAAATACCATTTTCCTCAAAAATTAATCAATTTTTGAATACTAGACCCTTAGTACCTGTTTAAAACCATAAAAATAATTCTTTAATCTTTATAACACTACATCATAACTATAAAGAATGAAACTTTCTGTTTTTTCAATAAAAACTTCTTCATCAAGATCATTGTTCAGAAATGTAGACATTATATCCATTTGAAAAACATTGTACCTTTTATGATCTTCCACTACTAGGAACATTTTTAGTATATTAATTCTATAAACTATATAAATATTCATTTCAAAGTATATTACTTCCATTTGATAATAACCTTTGAAAAAAATTCTAGCCATGTTCTGTGTAACTTCAACTTTATCATTCATTTTTTCTGGAAAACCCATTGTTTACCAATAAAATTTTTAGTTTTCAATCTTAGAAAAGGGTACCATGTAAGGTTATTCTCAATTTAACTGATTTATTTATTCATAGGTACCACCCATTCATCGTGCTTAAAAGCCTCAACCACTTCCTTGGTTCAACTGATGATACACGAGCTGTCTATTTTTCAAATCTTAGTTTCTTTCTTGCCTAAACTGGTGCATTCTAATTACTAATTATATTATTAGTGTCAATATGTTTATTCTACATCTAAAAATAATTTTTTTCACTTCCAATGCCTTCTTTATAATCTCTATAACATTCTGAATTAGGATTAACTATTTTCGATCTAATTTCAGTAACTTTTCCTCAAATTTCATCATAAATATGCTTGTTGTTTTTTGTAGGATACTAAAATATTCTTGAATATTATATACTTTTTTGCCAATATTTTCTTCAATATTTACATATGAACACTCAAAAATCTTATGAAATATTTTATTCTAGAATCTGTAATCATTTTCTTTAGATAAATACCCCATAAAAACTCCATCCTCAAACTTTTTCTTTAAACATTCCCAGATTCCTTCCTTCAATTTTAGTATAAAAAGGTATACTAAATACCTTTAAATATTTCATTATAGAATTCTTTTGGTATCAAATATCATAGGGTGTTTCATGTTTAATGTTTCTCAAAATTCATCTATTTTTAATATACATCAGAATACATACTACTTCTCTACAAAATTATTTTGAAATATCATTCTCATCCAACATTGGTTTACAAATTTCCACAATGATCATATTCTTCTTATGTAAAACATAATTCTATTGTGATTAATAAGGTGTGTTATACTGATATATGATTCCATGTTTTATGAGATACATTTAAAACACTTCAGATGTGTATTATTTCTTGTTATCATATCTTAGTTTTTTATACACATACCACGATATTTTTTAACCCACCTTTTGTACATTTTGAACATTATAATAGGCATAGAATCATACTTTATAAAAATATAATTATTCATGTGAGTGAATTAATTTATAAAATTAATGAAATAAAAGATTACTTTAGGTAGACTTCTATAATCTTCTGCCCACATATAACTATGTGGGATAATTCCAATGGTCTTGTGGATATAATATCCACCTTGTTTTGAGCCTTCTGAATTATCATTACCTTCTGAGATGTTCCTCATATTTCATCATGATATCTTTTTAGCTTGGGTAAATCTATTACAAATTTTTATGTAACCATCATTATTAATCTTATTTTCTTAAGATTATCATGTTTTATGTTCCATAAAAATTTCTCATCTTTTATGCTCAAGTAAAATGTATTGGTTGGATCACCAATCAAGAATAAGTTTACATTTGTTGTACTACCTTGAAATATAGTTTTTCCATCAATTTTTCATATAATTATGCAATTTTTTATCTTTAATGTAACTTCACTTCCATTATCACAAATTTGGATAACACTTAACAAGTAGTGTTTCAGCCCATCAACATAAATAACATCATCCAATTTGAAATTATCATTCTCAATTTGAGTTATGATAATTCATTTTATCTTCAAGGAAGAGTAATTATAAAATGTTACTGCACCTCCTTCAAGTTTCTCAATATTCTTTAGAATTTTAGTACCACTACTAAAGTGAGATGAACACAAAATATCAAGTATCCATACCTTTTTTCTTCTTTCTTTATTTCAAAGAAACTTATTCCAAAATTAAATTTTCTTTATTATGAACTTGAACTACTTTCCCTTAATCATTTAGAGGGAATTGAAGAGGTAATATTATTATTCACTTCTAAACTCTATGTCCATTTTGAGCACAACTTCCTCATAGCTCTTCAATACAATCAATCTTGTTTTTTTCATTTTTATCTTATAAATAGTTTCCTTCTCATTTTGCATTCTTCCAGAATGATTATTTTTCTCATATGAATTACTCCCCCAAGATTCTTTCCTTCTCTCTAGTAAATATATGTTATATCAACATGTAAAATATTTATGTTTGAGTATTTCATTGCACTAAAAATAACCCTAAAATTTTAATTTTCTTGAAAAAAAGATTTCAATCTTGAAAGTTTATATCCATAATTTGACATCCGGTGAGATGGTTGAGTCTGATTTTGTCTCTGATAAGGAACAAAAGTTTTATTCAATATTTTTATTTAATAAGATATTTTCTTAGAAAATTTCTCCCCATTTTTCTTGATCCAAAATTTATCATAATTATGATTTAATCCTACAGTGTTAGTTTCAATATTTCTGAAAACATATTTTTCAAATGGGGACTTTACCATGATTTTTGTTAGAATCTTTGAAAAAAATTCCTTGACTTAAATAGATATTTTTAAGTCTTTCTTGATATTTTTTATATTTTTCTCTACTTTACGACATTTTGATTATCCAATTGATAATTATTCATCTTTCAAAGATACTTTTTCTTCATGTTCTTTGATTATCTTCTCCCATTCGACAACTTTTAATTTGATATTTTTATTTTATTCTATAATATTTTTCTCTCTTTTAGATTGATCACTATTTTCATTAACTCCTTTAATGTCCCACTTTTCAATGTATTATTTTTAAAAATTATATATATTATATTTTAGACCAGGTGTTGAGTCGACGTGTGATTCTGATTCCCGGTGTGCCCGAAATAAATGTTTTAAATATATTAAAATGTTAAATATAACGTGCATCCAATTTTCCTGAAAAAGTTTAACAACTATGAAACAGGTTCCTATATCAAATATATGGGGCACCATTTCATTTTGAGTAGTATTTTTAACTTAGGTGGGACCTAAAATTGGTTGGCCTTGGTCAATCTTGAAAAGTTTTCGCAGGTGTTTGTCATGAATAAAATAAATCAAAATATTTATTTTAGTTTTCTGTTTCATGATGCAGTGACGCGATGATGTTTTATTTTAAATAAACCATTAGGAAAAGAACTAGGGTTAGGCTCATAAACTTGGAATTACCTAGAGGCTTTGGAGAAGAAACCTAAAAGATTTATCTTGGCAGGCGATGACAGAACTATGGATTGAAGATCGAAGAACACCCTTCTTGAAGAATCTTTTCAGCGGTAATCGACCTTCAATAGTGAGAAATCTAATTACCATGTTGGATTTTTTATTTGGGATTTACTTTCTTGTTCTTAGATTCAATGTCGAACAGGAACAAACCAATAAAAATATTGATCCACAGTTCGATCGTGCTTTGCAGGATTAGTTTTAATTACAGGATTTATGGAGTTTGATTATTGTTTTCATTCTTGATCGTTCTTATAAAAAAAGGATCGAGGTTGGAATGAACAATGGTCTATGTTCATTCCTTATATTCATTCATTGTGACTTTTCTCCCATGGTATTTCTACGTGTGTTCTTCGTTCTTCAATGTGTTCTAGAATGTTTGATTTTTTCACCTTCGTTTCTTGTAATAAAGATTCAGAATTCAAGATTCGTCATCAGGATGACCTAACGGAGGTTCGATGGCGACGATGACAGACAAATCGGACCAAATAAAAACAAATTTTCATTTGAGTGGTTTTCATCAGAATAGATTGAAATGGTTTTATGAGCTTATTTAATTCCTAAAAACATTTATTCGATGTTAGGGTGGTGAAATAACCATGGATCTGGAGTTTTGATGTGAACAGGTCACCAGAATGAGATCTGGAAGATTGGTTGAGGTACACAGAGGAAGAACCAGATGTTCTAGAAAATCCTGATAAACATGGTATGTAATCCAAGATTACACCGTGTGTGGCCCCCACAGAGTGGTGTCTATGCTTTCAAGAGGTAGTTAAATGTTACACAGTATGTGACCCTTGTCACATGACATATAGGCCCTTCCTAGAGACTCAACATGTATCTCGATAGATACATAGACATGGGGTGGATTACACGGGTTTCCTACAAGGCTTGTACTACATCACACTGCATGTCCTGAACCAGATACATGGGATTCCCTGTGTTCTAGTACATGGGCAAGGTTACATGGATTGACACCATGTATTGGCACATGGCCAGAGGACACGAGAAGACCCTGGATGGAAGGAAATGGCATGTGACTCCTTCTAAAAGCTGTTTGATTCCTCTTCTATATAAAATGTTCTAAATACGTGGGACGTTGTACATGGGTAGTACCTAGGTTCAAGGGACATGGCATGTGAGGCTACTATATGTCGTATACCCCTTTCTACATGGCTTTATTCTCTTGTCCTCCATTGCTTGTAAACTTTTTGTTAGGGTTCTATCCCTTTATCATTTTCCATGAAGGTATGTACGAATCATTTCCTACTCATAGGACTATGACCCATTCAAAAATACTTTCTGGATAGAGTTTTGGAATCCCCCAAGAGGCCTGGAGTGGGATCCTCTATTCATTCATCATGACCTAGGTACATTCATTGGTATTGATGTGACCAAATTTATAGGGCATCGATCTTTTACTTAGTAGGTTAATACTGATTGAGTTATTGGTATCACCCCAAGACACTAGTTGTGATATACATATGTTGTATCATATATCTCTTTTGATATATCAGTGTATCTCTATCATGGTATGACCCAATGATTAGTACCTCTTGGATGGACATCCCCAGTGCTATCGGACTCCGGAGTGTGTTCTCTCGAATAAGTTATTCGTGGAATATTCAAGTTGGATCCCTAGTATAGTCATGTGGTAGTTGTGACATACCTCTAGACTACGTGTCTTGGTTTGAGTATATTTTTATATTATTATATGTTTTATAGACATATACTTGTGTAGATATGACTGTACTTTCCTTTTTTATATTTCTTTGTGGTTTCGGGGTGTTCTACTGAGTATTGTTATACTCACCCATGCATGAGATTTTCTTGCACATTTATTTTATTGTGAAGACGAGTGACCTTTTGATGGAGTCCTTGGGGGACCAGGACCAGATGATGCTTTTTGATACTAAGAAGGATATGTTGTGTTCTTACTGCTACAGATAGAAGTCCTAGTACCTTTACTTATAGGTTGGACTTGTTTCTACATACTTCTTTTGGTGGGCTTCTGTTTGGCCCAATTTCACTTTACTTTCCTATCATACTCTTTTGGTTGGGATATAGTGGTATGCATGATTTGTTTACTTTGTGATTTTTACATTTCAACTTTTTTATTGTCCTAGAGATGGGTGTATATGTAAAGGTACATAAGAAATTCCTACCATGTTAGTAATATGTCTACTTGGTTTTAGTCGCCAGACCTTGTAGTATTGGAGTAAGGCTTGTAGATTTATGAAACGGGCCCCACTGGGATTGGTCATGACAAAGTGGTACCAGAGGTGGTCAGTTCTGCTTTCGGACTAGGAGTCTGTCATATCAGTTTGGGGAAACATTGTTAAATGTTTTGAGTTTACCATTTAGGCCAAGGACTCCATTTTTGGTGCTGATGAAAAATGTAACCATACACAAGGACTCTCTTAACAGGATTTTAAACTTAGTACTAGAGAACACTGGTTGCAGGGAAAAATGTTATATGCATCATATGGGAATGGGTTGTGGTTTCTATGTCCTTCTTGATTTATCTCTCCAAATATACTCATCGAGCATAGTATATCTTTATTTCTTATAGGATTCCTCCATGATGCATAAAAACTAGAATTCATAATCTTGATCATAAGGGTGACCCCCTTAGTGATGAGGCTTAGATATAGGGACCAGTTACCTAGATGTTACCTCCCGATGGGGCACCTTCTATACCGCCACTTATAGAGAAGCATGTGGTACCCACAGTACCGATAGAAAAAGATCGTAGGTGGAGCTCTCTCCATGAGTTTCAGAGATAGATACCCCTCATGTTATGATAAAATCCCAACCCTTAGGAGGATAAGGATTGGATTGAGACGGTGACCTGACTTTTCTACTTAGTCTATACACTAGCAGATCAGATGGTTGTTCTGGCAGCGAGCAGTCTACATGGACCAACATGGTGATGGTGGAGTTTGGCCATCCAAACTCACGACGGGGAAACTCTTTCATGGAAAAAGTTTGTGCATCTATTTAGATATGAGTTCTTAGTTATGCTGAGAGTTGTATGTATACAAGAGCTTCTTGATATCTAGTAGGGTAGCATAACAGTGGCTGATTATTCATCAGGGTTCACCAACCTTTCTCAGTACACAATTTATATGGTTAGACATCAGTAATTCAAGGTTTAAAACTTTGAGCACGACCTACATAGAGATGTCCAAGCCATCATTATCCTTATATGCATTCCAAATTATGATGGGGTGCTTGTGCAATCTTTGGTGGTTGAAAGCCTCTTGACTGAGTAGATAAAACTAGTGATAGTCAATAGTGGATGAGAAGAAGCAGAGACCTTAGTAGCGGGGATCTGACATTTGTACTAGGGACCTAGATGTGGGACACATTTTAGGAAGAGGTCCCAAGATAGATGATCTATAGTTCAGGGCTCACAAGGTGGGTCCATTCAGCCTAGGGAGAGGCAGTGTTATTCATGTGATGGAAGGGGACATATCGCTTGAGGTTGTCTGAACCACTGTGCTACTAATAGGGAGATTGTGGATGGTCCATCTAGGTAGATATAGTGTTAAGATAAGGGAGATCCTCATATGGGAAAATGTTTAAGTGGATCTAGGAGATCAGTATAAGGTGTTCGATATTTTGAATTATTACCACCACCACCCCTAGGTTGTCCACGCCAGGCTCAAGGAGTTGGTGGACAGGGTAGGGGATAACTGCATGCTATTGGGGAGTATAACCTAGTGGAACTGGGAATGATCATAGGTACGATCTATTTCTTTTCTACTTTAGCTGCATTATTGGTATACAAATTTTCTAGTCATTCCTTTCTCACCACCTATCTTGTTTGAGGCCTTGAGATTTTGATTGAACCATTAAATCAAACCATATACTTGAGACACCTACTGGACAAACCTCGATGATCACACATCTATGCCGACAGGGTGACCTAACCCTTGGAGGTGATAGTTTTGGTTGGAACCCCTTGGTGGTAGTATTGAGGCCTTACGAAGTCATTGTTGGTATGGATTGGTTATCCACATTCCATTCCAATATTGACTGTTTTAGTTGAAGGGTGTGGTGTGTCTGTTGTGATGGAATGAGGTTTTGGAATTTTTTGTGTAAAGGAAACCTAGGTAGCACATGATGGACTCATTCATAGGAGGGTGTAACCAATTACACATCACTTGTATAGCCTAACCTCAGTGCAGAAGATGTTATGAGTTTTTAGTTTTCGGTGGTGGTGGCGGAGTATGAGGATGTCTTTCTTAAAGATGTTCCAGGATTACCTACCCACTAGAAAATAGACTTCTACATTTATTAACACCATATGATGGCCTCAATATTTTCACCATCATGTCGAATTTATATAAAATATCTTCTCAAACTGAGGGTTCAGTTGGATGACTTGCCAAGGAAGGCTTCGTGAGACCCAATGTTTCACTATGGGTGGCCCAGGTTTGTTTTCTAGAAAAGAATATGGGAGATTGAGGCTGTGTTTGGACTACAATTTCTTTAACCATGTGACCATGAAGAAAAACTATCCACTACCGAGGATTGATGACCTCTTTGATCATTTGAGAGGGGCATGATTGTTCTCGAAGGTTGACCACAGAACAGGTTATCACTAGTTGCAATTACGGTACAATGATATACCAAATATATCTTTCATATGTCATTATAGTCACTATAATTACTTGTTGAATCCATTTTAAATGATGAACACCACAACGGTGTTCATGGAACTCATGAGGTGGATCTTTCATCCTTACGTGGACTAGTTCATGGTAGTCTTTATCGACGATATCCTTGTGTAATCGGTGTTTTAGGAGGAGAACATGAGTCACTTAAGTATGGTTCTAGACATACACCGAGAGCACCAAATATATTAAAATCCTTTGAAGTGAAAGTTCTAGATTCATGTATTCCACTATCTGGGACACATTATCTCAGCATATGGAGTGATAGTGAACCCATCCAAGGTCGAGGTAGTGTTAGCATGGGAACCACCTAAGAACGTGATGGAGGTGCGGAGATTCTATGGGCTATCATGCTATTATTGGAGATTCATACTGGATTTCTATATGATATCCACACCTATGACAACTTTGACTCAAAAGGGGAAATCTTTTGCATAGATATAGAATTTACATCAGGATTTTTATCCGTTCAGGCAGAGTATGAAGAGAACTTTGATCTTGAGATAGCCGAATGAGGGTGTCGAGTATAGAATGTTCTATGATACATCGGGAACCAGTCTTGGTTGTGTCCTGATGTAGAGGTGAGTGGTGATTGCCTATGGTTCACACCATTTGAGACCACATGAGAAGAACTATGTGACCCATGAGCTTGAGTTAGCAGCGGTAGTCTTGGGGTTGAAAATGTGGCGACACTACCTAATGGGTAAGAAGTTTATCATATACTATGATCACAAGAGTCTAAAGTATATCTTCCCTCATAAAGATATAAACTTGAGAGAGAGGATATGTTTAGAGTTCCTCTAGTACTATGACTTTGGGATTTTCTATACTCTTGGGAAGGGTATCGTGGTGGTAGATGCTCTCAGTAGAAGATCTAGTTCACTGTTATTGAACAAGGCATCAGAGTTGTTGGCCTCGTTACAGTTATACTTTGTGAAGAATGATGTATAATATTACTTCCAATTGATGGTTGTTACCCCTCCACTCTTACAGTGATTCAAGGAGGCATAACTTTGGGATACCGACAATGAGAACCTATGTGCTCAGATGTCCACAGGGCATATTCTTGATGGATATTCAAAGGTGTGGATCACATCATTTTTTTCAAAGGATGCACAATATTACCAGTGATGTTGCAGGAATAGGTTTTGAGTGAGTTTCATACATCACCTTTGGCGGTACATCTTGGTGTGGTGAAGATGTACCAGGATCTATGATGTCAGTTTTTGTGGCAAGGTATAAAGAAAAGAGTTGCAAAGTTTGTTTCTCGACACCTTACTTGTCTGCAAGTGAAGGCTGAGCACCAAGTTCCATTGGGTTTATCTCAACCCCTTTAGGTTCTAGAATGGAAGGGGGATGAGATATCAATGGGCTTCATGATAGTTTTACCACATATTTCCAATGGACGCAATTCCATCTGGGTGATCGTCGACCAACTCACCAAATAAGCTCACATCCTAGCAATCTGAGAGCAGAGTTCAGTAAATAGATTGGGATGCCTCTATGTGTATGAGATATTTTGACTCCATGGAGTCACATAGATGATTGTTTCAGATCATGATGGTCATTTTATATAGTGGTATTGAAAGGGATTACAAGAGGTTTTTGGGACCCAATTACGCTTGAGCGCAACATTTTTCCCACAGACGATGACTAGGCAGAACGGACCATTCAGGTCCTAGAGGACATGGTGTGATCTTGCATGATTAAATTTATCAATAATTGGGAGGATCAACTACCACTGGTGTAGTTTTTGTACAACAATAACTACCATTCTTCCATTGTTATGGCTCTATTTGATGCTTTGTATGGGAGACCCTCCAGGTCACCACTTTGTTGGACTGACCCAAGAGAGTAAGTACTCATGGGCCCATAGTTAGTGTGAGCTACTATAGATAAGGTGAAGATCATCTTGGAGTAGATGAAGATTTCATAGATTCTTCAAAAGTCTTATTTTAACATGCTTTAGAGGCCTTTGGAGTTCGAGGAAAGAGATCATGTGTTCCTACAGGTTTCACCTCGATGTGGATTATAGGTATTTCTCCACTGTGGAAAGTTATCTCTGAGGTTTATCAACCATTTTTAGATAATGCGTAGAGTTGGAAAGGTGGTGTACTACTTAGTTCTACCCCCATAGTTGGACTGGGTACATGATGTATTTCTTGTTTCATAGCTGAGGAGGTACATGCATGACCCATCACACGCCATCGGCTGGTAAGAGATGGACATTGGGGATGGAGCAACTTTTGCTGAGTACCCAATGGAGATTGAGGACCGATAAGGGAAACTTTTTTACAAGCGAATGATCCCTTTGTAATGTGTCTAGTGAAAGCACATGAATCTCTTAGAGAGAACATGGGAGCAGGAGACTCAGATTCATGCTCAATACCCATATCTTTTGAGTATCTTTTGTTTTGGATTTTTGGGGACGTAAATCCCCAAGGTGGGAGAACTTAATGTCCCGAATTTTTTGTGAATTATTTTTAAAAATGATAAGGATTATATTTGAGACCATGAACTGAGAATACATGATATTTAATGTCCCATTGTTCCTAGAATAAATGTTTTAAATATATTAAAAGGTTAAATAGAATATGCATGTGATTTTACTAAAAAATGGAATAAATTCGAAATGGGTTTCCAGATCAGAAATCTAAGGGCACCGTTGGATTCAGAGTAGCAGATTTACCATAGGCATGATCTAACATTGGCCAGCGCAAGTCAACTATGAAAAGTTGTCACATACATTTTTAATGAATAAAATAAATTGAAATATTATTTTATTTTTCTGTTTCATCATTACAACGACGTAGTTATGGTTTTATTTTAAATAAACCATTAGGTAAGTATTCATGGTTTGGAACATAACCCTATAATTCCCTAGAGGCTCTGTATAGGAAACCCTGAAGATTTCTCTCAGCATGCGATGAATAAAATATGTATCAAAGATCAACGAACTCTATTCTTGACTGATCTCTCCAGAAAAAATCAATCTTCAATAGTGAGTGATCCAATTCCAATATAAGATGTATTATTTTGGATTTCATTTCCCATTATTAGACTCAACAACAAACATGGACCAACCAACAAACAGGTTGATATGCGGTTTTTTTGTGCTTTGTGGGATGTGTTTTAATTACAGGATTTATGGGGTTTGACTATTATTTTTATTATTTATCATTCTTACAGGAGCATAACAAGGTAGGAATGAACAATGGTCGAGGTTTGTTCATTAGATTCATTTATTGTGAATTTTCTCCCCCAATTTTTAATTTCTGTTCTTCATTATTCAGTGAATTCATGAAAGATCATTTGTTGTGCCTTTGGTTCTTTGTGAAATGATTTGAAATTTTAGATTCAGTATTGGGACAACCTAAAGGTGGTGTGATGGTAACAATGATAGATGAATCGGAATGAATAAGAAGAAACTGTCCTTCGAGTGGTTTGTGTCAAAATGGATCGAAATAGTTTTCTGATCCAATTTAAAACACATTGATTTAGTTTTAGGGTGGAGAAATGGACTTAGATCTGAAGTTTCGAGGTGAACGGATCACCAGAACAGGATTTAGAAGATTGGCCAAGGCACACAGAGGAAAAACCAAACATTCTGGAAAATCTCCATGAAAATGGCGTGTAATCCGAAATTACACGATGTGTGGCACCCACTGAGTAGAGGATAGGGGTTCAAGTGATATTTAAATGTCACACAACGTGTGACCCCTATCACATGGAGTGTAGACCCTTCCTAGAGACTCAGCGTGTATCTCAGGAGATACACAGACATGGGGTGAAGTACATGGGTTTCCTACACGGTGTGTACTACACTATACATTAGGGACTGAATAGGATATGTGGGGTACCCCATGTAACGGCACAGAGACAAGTTTAAATAGGTTGAAACCATGTACTAAAACATGGCCAAAGCACATAGGTGAACCTCAGATGAAAGGACACGATGTGTGACTCCTTCTAAATGTCATGTATTTCTTCCTCTATGCGATATGTTCTAAAGACACATGCCATTATACATTGGATGTACCCAGGGTTAAGGGACATGGTGTGAGACCCTACTATACACTATGTACCCCTTCCTACATGTATTGATTCTCTATTCCTCCATAGATTGGACAGGTTTCATTAGGGTTTTTTCCCTTTATAATTTTCTTTAAAGGTATGTATGAATCATTTCCCACTCATAGGACTATGATCCCATTAGTATGACTTTTTTTGGATAGAGTTATGGAATCCCCTAAGAGGCATGGAGTGATATCCTCTATTCATTCCTCATGCCCTAGGTAGAGTATTTGGTATTTATGTGACCATATTATAGGGCATCGATACTCTACTTTTTGGGTTAATCTAGATTGAGTTGTTGGTATCACCCCTTGGCTCTAGCTTCTATCCTCATCTGTTGTATCATATCTCTCTTTAGATCTATTAGTGTGTCTCTCTCCTGGTGCGACCTGACAGAGAGTATCTCTTGGAACGATTTCACTAGTGCTATCAAACTGAAGAGTGTGTTCTCCCGGATGTGTGCTTTATGTAATCTTCAAGATGGATCCCTAGTGTGGGCATGTGGTTTTCATAACATACCCATATATTGCGTGTCTTGGTTCGAGTATATCTGGATAATCTTATATGTGTTATAGACATATACTTGTGTAGAGATGATTGTACTTTCCTTTTTTATATTTCTTTATAGTTTCAATATGTCCTATTAAGTATTGTTATAATTACCCCTACAAGGGATTGGCCCACACCTATCGTGTCTTGTGAAGACAAGTGACCTTTTGATAGAGTCCTAGGCAGGCCAGGACCAGACCGTGCTTTGAGAGATAAGGAAGGATGAGGTGTGTTCCTACAGCTATATACAACAGTCCCAGTACATTTTCTTATAGGTTGGACATGTGGTCGGAGACTTCATTTAGTGGGCTTGTGTTTGGCCAAGATTCAAATTACTTTACTTTCTTATCGTACTTTGTTGTTTGGGATATAGTGGTATGAATTCATTGTTTATTTAGTGGTTTTTTACATTTAAATATTTTTTTCACTTGGAGATTAGTGTATGCATACAGGTACATAAGAAATGCCTCCCATGTTATTAATATATCTAATCGGTGCTAATCACCAAACCTTGGCCAATTGGGGGCGAGCTTGGGGAATCGTGGAATGGGCCTCACTAGTATGGGTCATGAAAATTGGTTTCATATTCTCTCTTACAAGAATATTATTCTCTTTCTTAAGCATGGGTTTGTTCTAAAGGCATGCCTCAAGTTTATCTTTAAGCATGTATTCATAATTTTTTGGTCTTGAATCATCCTCATCACTATTAGATGAATCAAAAGTATTCTAAATAATATCCGTAAAATTTTTAAATTTTTATTATGCCTCTTCATTAGAATAAATTTATGAGATAAGATATTATTCCACTTATTTTCTTATCATATTTCACATTTAGGTTAATTGAAATGTCTTATTTCTTCCACCAGCTTTTGAGTCTTATTTATAATTTTTTCTATATTTATTTCCTTGAGTCTTTTGACTATATTCACATTCATAATATACTCTCTTCTTATTTGGATACTTAATTTAATAGTTTCCAATACCATTTCCTTTGTAACATCTACCAAAAATGTACCAATGTTTTTTCTTTTTCCCTTATAAAGAAAGAACTCATTTATATTCATCTTGATTATCTGAATCAATCATTTCAGCAACATAGTATTCATTGAAAATTTTCATATTCCTCATAACTTTAAAATACATCTCTTATTTCACATTTTTTTTGAATAATTGATGTTTTCATATTTTATAAGCAATTACAATATTATGTAGATTATCCATAGAAAAATCTTCTATATCTTAAAGTGCTAAAATTTTGGAATAAAATCTATCTAGAGAATTTTTCATCAACTTCTTCACAATTGTGGAGTAATAAAGATTAGTACCAATCATAAAATAATAATTGAAACATAATTTACATGTTTAAATAATACATCAACACATTATTATTATACCATTTTAATGTCTTCAAATTTGCTTCTATAAATCTATATCTTTGCCTCTTTGACTTTTACATTGCCTTCATAACTTTTCTCCAACATATCTTATATTTATTTTGTAGTTTTTAGACTCATAAATTTTGTGTAAAACCTCTATGATAAAAAAATAATAATAGAATTCTATTATTTTCCAACCACTTCCATATTTCTTTTATTAGAAAATGTCATATATAAATAATTTTTCAATGGTGGAAAGTCTATTTTTGTTACATCACAAACATGCAGATCCTGTTATAAAATATATGACAATATTTGATTCTTCTAACTATCATAATTTTTTTTTCAAATTTTGGTACACCCCTTAATTAAACTGATTTTTTATTATCCATGGATCAAAATATAATATCTTGGATCCTATATAGGTAACATGCCTCTAATAAAAATTTAAGTGTCTATCATGATCAGTTCTCTCCACTAGGGGGGGGGGGGTGAATCATTGGAGGGTTGTTTGAAGTTATATTTTCAAAAGATATAAATCTATATGAACTGTTAGAGTATGATCCACTCAAAATTTAAATAAATAATCCTCACACGATCATTAAAAATGGAAGAGTAAGTAACATGTGTAGTTTACAAGGTTCAGATTCAATGTGGAATCCTACTCCTTATCACAGATGATTACTCCCTCCCCCCCCCCCCACAATAGAATATTTTCACTATTTCCCACAATGAAATCCACTTAAAAGAAGTCATGTGCAATCCTTACACACATTATTAGAGTCAAACCCAAAACCAAAAATTCATGCTACAATACAAAAGATGATTACGAAATGAGTAATGTCACCAGAAAAATTAGGTTTCTTCTGAAAGAAAAAAATAAAAACAACCAACAAAAACCATATTTTCATCATGGACAAATTGATTTTATAAAATAATTAAATAACCATTTAAATCTTCTTAAGAACCAATAAAAAAATATTTAAAAACTTACTAGGATCGTGTCTTAAAAAATAAATCCCTTTGATTATAGACATTTTCAAAACCATTCAAACATTTTCAAAATTAATTCCCATCAAAATATATTAATTATAAAAGAAAATAGATAAAAAAATCCATACATAGTGATAAATATGAATCAAATATGTAGAGAATAATTTTATATGTATAAATTAGCTACATGATTCACAAACAATAATAATTACATATAATATTTTCGTATGTGAGTCAGCATTCTACTAAATATCCAATCAGCTATGTTGACCACCTCAGAATTTGACTATGTGACTTATTCAGCCAAGTCATTGAGAAAAGTATTTTTGAAGTCCAAAATTAGATATAAAAATCATTTTTATATGTGATGAATTTGGTTATGTTTATGAATCAGCTACATAAACCACCTATGAAGTAGAAACGACTACATGAATCACTTGTACGAATTACCCTTCATTAATTCAGCTATGTGGATCCAGAATCCACCCTATCTCAAATAGAACTGATTCAACCAACTTCCATCTCTTATAAAAAATACTTTCTTACATTTTGAAACTTTATTACATGTCTTATAATTATATATTGGCATGAAAAATCATTATCATTCTTGGAGTTCCATAGATAAAGATGTAAACAAATACAACAACCCATGCTCACTAAGAACCATGTGATATTCAAACATTCTCAGACCAAGCCCTAGATACATGAGGTTCTTCCCCAAAATAAATAAACAATGGGGTGGTAAAGATAAAAGGATAATAAAAACCTTAACCATCAAATTATAAACATTTCTTAAATATGTTAGGTCCTTTACCTTTTAGGTTACTCATTTTACTATTTTGGTTTTCATCACGGTAACTAGTTTTCACCTAGGTAATTTATCTATTATTCCCAAGAATAAAATGGCCATTTTTATATAATTTGGACCTAATAATTAAAATTTTAAATCAATGTTTTTATTAAATTTATAAAATTGATAAAAATAATTTTAAAATACTAAATATATAATGTATTAAAATCCGTTTTTTTAAAATATAACTCGAGTTATAAAATGTAAAATATAGGTTTATAAATTTTAAAAAACGTTTTAAAATTAATAAATTCACTTATAAAATACATATTTGGTATTATAAAAAGCATTCATGAATTTAAAATCCACACTTATATACTAATAATGTCATAAATGTCACGTTATTTGTAAAATTGGTATTTTGCATTATTTACCTAAAAATAAATCTTTTTAGAAAAATGTAAATAATGAAACCTAAGATAATTTTGAAATTTTATATTAAAAAATTAATTTCTTTTATCGAATTAAAATTATAAAATTTATATGTTTAATTATTTAAATGAAAATACAAAATATAAACAATTTTTTTTTATTGAAAAATGACTTCTTAAACATAAAGTGGGTCTAATTTTATTTCATATAAATTTCTAAATAATTGAATATGGAAATAATATTTTAAAATATAAATGTTAAATATTATAATAATCTTTTAAATTTGATCAATTTAATTTTCTATGATATTATTATATACCTTTTTTGTAAAAAAAAATTCGAAAGGAATATATATTAAAGAAAAATAAAAAGGTGTAATTATTTAAATTGGTTATTATATTTTTATAAAATAAGGATAATATAATTTATGTAATTTAAAAATTCCTCAATTCAATTTATTTGGGGTTTTCATTAGTTCAATTTTTTGTGTGACATGAGCTATTGAAGATAGTTTTAATTTAAAGGATTCAAAATTTCATGTCACTACATTTTATCCCTTAAATAAATAGTTTCCTCACAATTTTAATAATAGATTTATAATGAAATTATTTGAGGGTATTCTTAATTTATTTATCATTTATGATATAACTTCTAATACTACATATAACTTACTCCCATTGGGTATATCAAGTTACTTATCTTTCCTCAAACAATTATAAAAATTCATACAATCATAAACACAAACATTTATATAATCAAACCATATATTCTTCATAACATACCTTTAATAAAACCACTTGAACATACAAGACATTGAACCACAATAAAATCATATATTACTTCAAAAATTAACCCTTATATTCAACCATTGGTTCATAAAATCATACACTAGACTATATATATCATGATCTCTAAAATGAGATAAACTTCACCAAAAATATCATGGATCAATTTTTCATTAAATAAATAATTAATTATAAAGTTATCAAAACTATATAACTCACTTTTCCCAAAATAAATCAACCCTTTTTATCTCAACATTAATCATATATTAATCCAAATATTTATCCATCCAACAATCACGTGTTCTCTAATAGTTATCCTCCCAAAATATAACATTATCATAATATCACTTCTCAATGTGATTGATACCGTTTAATATATGTTTCATACCTTTAAAGAGAAACTACTAATAAAAATTCTTATATGCTTCATATAATCCACACAATTTTTAGAATATACCAGAATATCATTGATAAATATCAATAACTAATGAAAATAGCTAAGAGTATCAATAATTAATTTCTATTAATATATTACACTCACTACCTTATTTAATATTAGGATTCTATCCTTTTATATTATAATAGTAATATAATAAGATCCACATCCATTTAATTAGGTTACCTTCTTCAGTTAGAAAACATAGTGGTTTCTAAATACATAACTTTCTCAACATCATTTATGTGATCGTGTTTCAACCACATACTAAAACCCAAAATGGTTATTAATAAAATCAGAATAAATGATCATATGAATATGAAATCTCAACCCAAATATTTATTCTACAATGATACATTCATTTAAACCTACAATACATTCAATTTATCTATGTCATATTGGGTGGGAGAAATGGAAAGAGTGAGGTTAATTTACTTTTTCAAAATTAAAGTGAATATATAAATCAATATTTTAAAAGATACACTGATATAATAAAAGTATAAAATATTAATCAAATTAAATAATAGTGGAAATAAAACCAATCAAATTATATTAAATCATTGTGGAAAATATAATTTATAAAGTAAGTGGACAATGGAAATTTTGTAAATAAGTTCATCAATAGTACCAAAAGGTACCCATATGTATCCTCTCCATGAGAAGGATTGTGAGGTTAAATATAATAAACTACTTGTTTTGAATGGGAAACAAGAAAAAACACTTCATTTTAACAAAATCTAAGAACCTCAAAACCCTTGTTTTAATAGAGTAGCAAGAACCTCAATCCCTTATTTTGATTGGATAACCAAGAACTAAATAAATAACGGAAAAAGATAAATGATTTTATTTATTAATTGAAATATGTTTATAATAATTAACTTCACTCTCTTTTAAAATAATAATAATATGATAGAAATGTTGAGAGAGAAGTATAAGAAGTGAGAGGCAAGTGGTTTTAGAATAGGCTTAATAAGAAGATAGAGAAAGATGCACAAAATATTGAACAAGAATATCGATGGTGCTTTTTATGAAGTCATTTAAGAAAATGAACTTCTTGATTCAGTAACTTGATCTCCTCTAATTATGATCACTTAATCTCCCCAAGAATAGTGATATATGATAATTTTAATATCTTGTGATATTTTGAGTGAATTGGTTTAACTTTGAGCTTTGAGAGTGTTTCAGAATTTGAACTTTGATTTGGTGGAAGTGGGATTACAATTGATATTGTACTAATCCTTTTTTAAAGACTCCATAGGATGTTGGGGTCCATGGGTTTGACCCAAAATATTAAATATCTTAATGGTCACTTTATTACCGTAATAAATTCACCAATGTACTATAAGTGTTCATGACACCAGATACATGATAGCCTACACTAGGTAACTGGTGGCCTACATTGAGGTGTAACCAATATTCCTGATCCAACTGGATACCTGGTAGGTCTCCATTGGGAAGATTGTGGGCCTTTTGGTGTCCTAGTGGTTTTATCATATGCTACTAGGTATCTAGTAGCACTGAACTAGCTAACCGGTGTTTCACTACTGCATAAGCTCTAAAAAAATACCTTCGATCCTACTTTGAAGTGGACATTAGGTTAGATACCTTACTTCCATTACAACTTAATGGAAACTAAAGGAAGACACTAAAAACACATTGAAACAAGTTAGAAAAACATTACGGTATTTTTGATCATTAAAAAACTATGCTTTGAGTACAACATTATACCACTTTTTAATAATCACAAGAACATGATATAAAAATCATGATAAGAAAGAGAGAAAATATAAAATAGTAAGGAGTTACCAAATATTCATGAATCCATGTCTCCCCCTTCGTTATGATTTGAAAAATAGTTCTCCCACTTTGAGATTATAAAAAAGAAAATTTCAAAGAAATAGAGATAGAGAGATAAAATTAATATAAATATAATACAATTAAACTCAATAATCTATTGGATAATAAAAATTAGTCACATGATTAAAGTAAAAAAAATAAAAACACGTGAATAAAAACTCTTTTAAAAATAAAACTATTGAAAAAATATATTTTTGAAACGAATATAAAGATATTAAATAAATTTATAATAATAATAATAAATAAATAAGAGATCATTTCAAGAGATTAAAAATTTAAAACATGTTTTTAAGAATAAATAATCAAGATAGAACATGCATGAGAATACTATAGAACATGAAAACATGTTTTCCCGGTAGAAAGTAAAAAATTAATAAATAAAATAACTCCCCATAAAAAACATAGTTAAAGAATATAATTTTACATAAATCATGGATTTTAATTTAGATCTTAACGTCATGGATTTCCCTTTGGAAAATCCTTCTTTTAATTAGATCATCCTTTTTTTTGTAAGTCCACCATATAATAGATCAATTAATATTCATGGGTAAGATGTATGAGATATCGAAAATTAATTCCTTTTGGTACCCTTGAGGGTTTGACAATGTTATCATACGATGATTTGGGAAAGGAAACAAATTTAAGTCCACAAACATGTACAAGTGATTATTTAGGGACCCAAAATGTCTTAATTTATTGAGAAATATTAGTATAAATATGGATAATTTTAGGATTTACATATATATAATTTTTACAATTACATTTATATATAAGATTTGTGCATTTACAAAAATATTTGAAAATTTTAATTCAAGAAACACCACTAACAAAAGTAGTGTTTTTTGAATAAGTTTCATTATTTTGAAAACCCAAACCAGGATTATTTATTTTAATTCATTGAGAACCAAGGATCATGTTAAGATTTTTTTCACCATGGGTTAATTTTAAATATTAATTTTGAGATCCTTGATTTCAGTTTTGAAATCCTCAACATCATGTTGTTTTTTATTTTAAAAATAAAATCATCATTTTCTTTTAAAGGAATATCATTTTTTAAAACTTGCTAATTTTATTCAATGAATTTATTATAAATATTTTCGAGATCAAAATAGAAAGAATTAATTTGATGATATACTTTTTTTGGTTAATCTAGGGAATATTTTATGTCTTCAAGAAAAATATATGTTAGGTGAATTGGAATGATAATGATAATGAAATTGAGACATTGAAGTACTAACCTTATTACCTTACTTAGGATGTGACATCAACATTTTAGACTTTCATCACTTTATGAGGATGAATCACTTCAAGTTAAAACTTTAAGATATTTCTTATCTATATTCTTATATTTAAATATATAGTTATAGATTCTTGAATTTGGTCTTATATGAACATTTTTTTTTGCACTCGTAGCATGTCACGTCTGAAATTTCAATAAGATAATATTTTTTAGAATGTTAGGATGATTTAATATTATTTAGGAATTTTTACACAATTTTGATAATCTATTAAAGTTCTCCATTATCATCTATGTCACTTTTAGAATAATCAACATCTTTGATTCCTTTAAAATAAATGTTTGTCTTAGTTTACTTCACTTCCTTGATTTCCTTAACCACTTATCATTTCATCTTTTTCTAATATTTCATTATGAAGCTAATGAGTTCTCTAACTTCCATTTTTTTCATTGCATTCTTTGATTTTCATGAATTTAGGGCCAAATGAACTAGGTAAAATCCATAGGATTTTATTTAAAGGAGGTTTTAATAACAAGTCATCACTGAGATATTTTAACCCATTTCACATGTCTATGAAACAAGTAATCAAGTTGGTAATAGATTCATTTTCATGCATGTAGAATATTTAGAAATCCTGGAAATATATATCTGAAATGGAATCCTTTTCCTTAATTATGTCATCATTTGTGAATTCTAATAATTTTCATATTTTATAATCTATTTTACAAGAATAAATATGGTTTAACTAAATATGTTCAAGAAAAAAATGTAAAGCATTCATAGAATTTCTATATAATTCCAAATATTTTATGTCTTCCAGAATTCATTTATCTTCTAGTTTATTTACAGGAGTATAACCATGAATTACCATTTTCCAAATAGAATATAGAAATATTCTAATAAAAATAGACATGTGAGTTTTCTAATATAAATTATCAGTGACATAAAAAATAATAGCATATAAATAAGAATAATAAATCATAATAAAATTATACATTAAAATCATTAATGATTTTGAAAAACCAAAAATATTTTTGAAAATGAAAATTTGTAATAAAAATAATGGTATCCATGATACCAAATGTTTCTACCAAGTAATAAATCAATTTTTAAAATAATATTTGAAATAAATTCAAAATAAAATTTTGATACCATTTTTTGGTTTCAAGGTAAAAAAATTAAAATAAGATTTTGAAAAATAACCATGATTTTGAGAACACAAATAATTTTTCATAAAAATGATAATCCCTCATTTGATACCACTTTTTGGGTTATAGAAATGGAAAGTGGGGGTGAATTTACATTTTAAAAATTATGATGAATTAATAAATCAATTTTATACAAGATACAATGATATAATAAAATCTTGTGATATATTAATCAATGTAAAGTGTAATAGAATTATGAAAATTAAATTAAGAAAAATGATTACAGAAAAAAAAATGAAGAAATTAAATAGACACATAAAATTTGTTAATGAAGTTTAATAATTATTACCTAAAACTATTCCTACACCTCCTCCCTTTGAGAATGATCACAAGGTTCAATATAATAAACCCCTTGGTTTTAACAGGATCCAAGAAACCAAAAACACATGGTTTTAATAAAACCCAAGAACCTAAAAAAACCATGCTTTCAATGGAATACAAAAAAAACTCAATCACTTTGTTTGAATGGATAACCAAGAACAAAAGAATTATAGGAATTAGAAAAGTAGATGAATTTTTTAACTATAATCCCTGTAAAAAAATGAATTTTACTCTCTTTTGAAATAATTATAAAAATATTGAAATGAAGATATAAAATAATAAAAATAGAGATATAAGTGGTTTTACAAACATGTCAATAGGGGGAGAGAAATTAGGTATAAAATATTGAATTATAATGTCTATGGAAATTTGGATGAAGTCATTTTATAATACACCCTTCTTGATTTGGGGTCTTGATCTCCTCAGATGATGATCACATGATCTCCCCATGTATGGTTAAAGTTGATAACTTTAAGTTCTTAAGAGATTTTGAGAGATTTGGATCAACTTTTAGGTTTAGGGGCATTCAAGTGTTTCAAATTTGATTTGGTGGAAGTGGGATAATAATTGCAGCTATCAGGATCTATGTTTATAGCCTCCATAAGGTGTCGGGTTCTAAATGGTTGAGCCATGAAATTAAATAACTAAACTAGAAGCTTTAAGAGTATAATAAATAAACCCTTGGACGATTAGTCCCAACACCACCAGATAACCGATGGAATCCACTAAGTATCTAGTGTCCTATATGAACCTACACTTAATCTACCCAATCCCACTTAATACCCAATAGGAATCCATTGGGTTGTTGATTGGCCTTCTAGAGTCTTGGTGGTTTTTTTATATTCTATCTTCTAGCTGGTACTGCACCCTTTTAAAATATTTGAAAAAATAACATTGAAACTAATTTGAATATTAATTTATGATATATCCCTTCCTTCTATTATAACTTAATATAAATAAATTAAAACCACTGAAAACACATTGAAACAAGTTAGTACAACATTAGAGTGTTTGTGATAATTAAAACAATTATGCTTCGGAGTACATCATGTCACACTTGGTTCATCCTATAACTCTCTTGGTTCTTTATTAGATTCATTTTGTTTTATCATAGTTATTAACCTAATATCATTAATTAATTAAAAATTAAACCCTTTATAATGGGTTTTAAAGAGAATTTGATCGACCAAAGTATATCCCCTGAGAGTGTCTAGCCAAATGTTCAGTCTTAGGCCCACTCATCATGAAACACATTAAAGATCGAGTTAATAATCAACATATAAAAACCATAAATCCAGTAACTCAGATCTAGTGTCTACTTTATTACATTTTAATAAGATACACAAGGACACTTCACTAAGGATCAATTAATTTATTAGTCTCAAAAAACCATATACATATATGATTCACATAATACATTGGAAATATAAAATACATAACATAATAAACTTTCTCGCACCCTTGATATTATTCATAATATATTTCTCTATATCCTAGGGAAAGTAAAAAAAATAAAGGGTGATATAAAATTATTATTAAGGGTTATTAATAGTAGAGTCTATCCTGGAGAAATATGGAAAAATCAGTATGCAAAGACAAATAATTGAAAACACATTCCATTTTTTCAATAACTTGATAATGAAATGCATAAATGGATAAAATCAATGTACTAATCCCATGGATAATAAAAAATGAATTCTCAATAAAGGAAATTGTTAATATTGGGACTCATGATCTTAAACATCATAATATATTTACCATCCAGGCCATATACAAAGGTAGTCTAATCAGTGGGTATGTATGAACCAAATTCCCATTTAATAAGGATATCCAACTATTTTGTCTCATGAGACCTATCGATGCATTGAGGGGATATATATAATTATGCCCCAACCATAAATTCATGTTCAATTCATTTATCATATATTTAATGATCAATTTAATTTAAAAACATATGCCTTATCAACAAAAGTACATATTAAGTAAGGAATATGAAATTTCAAAATTTCCTAGGTCAATAAAATAAATTTGAAAGTAAATTTTTTTTTTGGAAATCATATACAGCTTAGAAAATAATTATATCCATGATACAAATAATATGGATATTTAAGAGTAATTTAATGTATAATGATCATAAGATAGTGAATTTTTGAAGAGAAATTTAATTACCACAAAATTAATAAGTGATAAAATGTGAACATCATTTCATTTGAAATATAGGATTTATAATAATGTCATGTCCTTTGGAGAAGTAAAAAAAATGTAAGTGAAATATTAAAATAATCTTTTATTAAAGTGTTTTATTTATAAAACCACTAACAACTCATAGAAGAATTCAAATAGCATAAAATGGTTATGGTAGTGGGAAAATTCATTAATTCCATAAACATTAAAAAGAAACATTCCTTTTTTATTTTTATAAATGGAATTTAAAATTTACCATTAAAAAAATTAGAAAGAGTCCTTTTAAAAATTTAAGGATAAAATAAAAATTCCTTAAAAAATTATTTGAGTAAATAAATATAAATTTTGTAAAATATTTTTTTAAACATAGGAAGGAAGACCCTTATAATTTATTAAACCAACAAACACCTCTTTTTTCTGGGAAGAGGGAGCACATTACATGGCATGTAGGCCCATGGAAATTAAACCTCATTACATTATGGAATTTGTACCAAGTAAAACTACCCATGAATGAACCAAAATTATATTTTCTTCTTGGTATTGTTTACCATTTGTCATCAAATACCCAATAGTCTTGCATAGGGACAATCGTTGAGCCTCCATGTTAGCCCTAATGATGTGTTCATCATTGATTCCATAGAATTGCTGACATCGACCCTGTCACATTCCTAGTGTCTCGAAACCAACATTGTGGCATGATCAGTCAATATAAACTAAAAATAGACTAATTCCTAATTTGATCCCCATCGATGCTACTGAGGACCAAAATCATCTTTTGAGCACCACAGAACTGCCAATGCTGACCCCCCACCTCATGCCTGATGGTATATAACTGGTGCAACGAGCATTTGGTCCATCTGAAATCAGAGTAAGACCACTATCACACACTATGGATCACCTACAAAAGATTATAACTTCCTTAAATTTTTCGTAAATCTAGGGATTTATCCCTAGAAAAATATAAGCAATCCAAGACAATTTGATTATAAAATAAATTCTTACCTCTTTTGTAACTTTTAAATTATAACACGTTGAAAGTGAAAATTTGAATTTAAAATTTAATAATTATTATTAAAAAAATATTCATATTAAATACATCAAAGTGTTATTATATATACCATATAATAATTAATAGGTGTATAATATTAAGTATATATCAATGGAGTGGGAATAGAGATGAAATCCATTACATCATGTTCAACTTTCTTCAAATGAAATCAGGCCTCTTGAATAATAAATTTTAATTTATTATAATTATATAACAATTTCATTTAAATACTTATAATATAATATATTTTCCATATATTACATTTAAACACATGATTATTTATAGTCCCTTATTAAAATCATTGTTTTCGGGTGTTAACTGATTCATTTTTCATGAGAATTTTGGTTTGGTAGTTTCGATCCCTGTTATTTGATTATGGTTACATCATATAAAAAATAATAAACATGATATAAATATCATACATATTAATTATCTATATATATATAGTTTCATACATAAAATGAAGAGATAAAAATGAATTACAATGTTCATAGAGATGGTAGGTTGTGTGTATGCATGAACACTGTTTTAACTTTTCAAAAAATGGAATGAAAGAAAAGTAAATAATAATTCACCATTATCAAATAATTATTATATCATATATATAATATTTATTCATTAAATTTGTCTTTGTTACCATCCATGTAAACTAGAAATGAAAAACGGATCACTTCGCTTTGTGGAGGTGGAAGTGCACATGTACGCACGAGCGACGTTTTCATTTTCAAATAGATTAGAATATAAGAAGGTAGATATTATATTATAATTATATAAGAGTATTTATTTCATAAATATCATATATATTCATTATTTCTACATTATTACTATCCAAATAAATTGGGGATGAAAAATGAATTACACCGTTATGTGGAGATGGTAAGACCTACGTACGCACAAGCGTTGTTTTTACTTTTTCTAAGATAAAAAGTGATAGAAAATTATTTTACCATAAAAATAAAATATTAGTGAATTTATGATATAATATTTATTATTTTATTATAGATATAACATATTTATAACAAGTTTAATAAGAATGAAATTTTAAAGGGTCGGTAAGGATGATTATAACTTATTCGGTAGACTTCATTTAGATCCCCTATTAAGGAACCTTGGAATAGTCTTATAAGAATAAAAGTACCTATTATTCCTAGATAGATAAGTTTATAGTAGAATTAGGTTCGGTATGTTAAATCTAGGTTGCTCAAGAAAGTTTAATGAAAATAGATATGTGTTGTACTTTTATAAGTGAGTTGAGGGACACCCTTGTAATTACATAAATTGTTAAATTAATATAAAATAATTTTCATGGAAAAATGGTTCAAAATTGATATAATTTGAATATAATATGATAATTAGTCCAAATATGTTTTAAATATGTTTTTACACTTATCTTTTAGTTTTAACCCCCCCTATTAGCCCTTTTAAAATTACAGTGATATCAATGTTTTTTACATTTTAGGGGTCAAGAAAATTAATATAAAAGAATAAGTTACAAATAAATGGGAAATTGTTGATTTTTTAAATAATAATTCATTAATTTTTCATAATATATGATTCTTATTAATTTTACATCATTTAATAAAATATTTTTTATTATATAATATCATCAATGTTATTTTTTGATATAGATGAAAGATTATAATATAATATGTGTCTAACATTAGTAAAATGTATCCAAAATGACATTTATTTGAATATAAAGAGTATATGATAATATTATAATGAACATATAAAATTTATATAGGTTTATATATTGTTTTAGACCTAATATTTTGGTTTAGCGCCTTGGTTAACCAGTTTTTACCATGATAGTGGTAATAAATTTTTCAATATTAAATAATTATAATTTTACTTATAAGGTGAAAATTATATAATAAATGGAAAATTCATGATATTTTAGAAAATTTATCATCTAAATTTTTATATTTAAATATTTTATTTTTTTAAAATAAATTAATAAAATGTTATTTAATATAAAATATCATTGATGGAATTTTTGAGACTATTAATTTAATTTTACTTTAAAGCCATCAAGATAAAAATAATAATTATAATAAAAACCTTCAAAACAACCCTAATATTTTATATGTATATGTGAAATTTATTTTATACTAAAAATCACCAAAAAATTATTACTTTTAGTATTTTTAAAATAATTTACTTGTTTTTTATACTGCTTGAAAAAGCAATGTGTCAGCATTGCGTAAGTGTTTATGGTAATTATTTCATTTCTAAAAACTAAAAATAAATTAAAATGATAAAAAAATAATTAATATTAAAATTAACCATTTATAACAGAACCTGTGTTTATTATCCCTATCTAAAAATATTAAATATATTAAAGGTAAAAAAGTGACATTTTTTACTTTCCTTTTACTTAAATATTACACAGGTTATAATAAAAGTTAAGTGGAAAAAGGTCATATTTTAGAATTTTGGATTGTTATTGATGAAATTAAAAGATAAAATGAAATAACTTTAGGCATTTGAAATAATTTTAATCCTTATCACTTTAGTTTTAACTTTAATTACCAAATTTCTCCTTTTCTGTGGTGATAAATTTTACCACTCTTGTTATTCATAATGTTTATAAATAAAAGGGAACTATTTATCAAATTTTAACCCAGTAATTACACATATGTATCCATTTTATCAAATTAAAATCCTATAAATTTAATAAATTAATTTAAAAATAACCTTCAAAATGAGATGAGAATTTATTTTCTAGAAAAATGTGTTTTTAAGTCTAAAAATTGACTTATATTGAAATCATTTCAAATGATGGTCATAATGAAATTAATTAAATTATTTTAAATAAAATATATATTATATCAATTTAAATATAAAATTTAATGGGTATTTTAAATAATTTTTTTGAAGAAAATAAATTGTAGTTTTACAAAAATCAGTATTTTTCATTATTCAGAAAAAAAAAATAATTTTTGAAAAATCTCAAAAATTAATCCTAATATAAAAATGAAATTTAGAAAAATGATATAATTGTCACATAATAATTTTTCAATAGTTTTTTTGGTTCGTTTAAACTCAGTGTTGTGTGAAAATAAATCTATCAGATTAATTATATTTATTTAAAGGGAAATAAATCATAAAATTTTAGGGTGTTACATTCTACCCCTTGAAATTACATAACTCTAATAAAAAAATACGGCTAATTTTTCCTCATCACATCCTTAGGTTCCCATATAGAATGCTCAAATTTATGTTTTCTACATAAAACATTTACTAGATGTGTGGACTTGTTTAATATCCCTTTCTCTCTACAATTTAGAATCACCACTAGTTGTTCCTCATAAGATATATCTTACTCCATTAGTATGATATATGAGTTCGGTGCAATTGAAGGATCGGGTATGTACTTCCACATGAGTGATATATGGAATACATTGGGAACTTGAGAGATATTCGGTGAAAATACAAAATAATAAGCCAATGTCCTGATACGATCAAGAATTTTTAAGGGATCGATATATATAGAGATAAACTTTACCTTCTTTCCAAATATCACTACCTTCTTCCAAGGAGATGTTAATAGGAATAAATTTTCATGAAATTTAAACTATATATCTCATTGATGTTTTTGAAAAAAAAATTATTGAATTTGAGCGGCCATTATGTTTTGTTGAATGGATCTAACCTTCAATGTAATTTCATCAGATAGATCTAGCCCCAATATATTTCATTCTCCAACTCCATCCCAATACATTTCACTTCTATACTTCCTTCAATATAGGTATTAATAAATAACCATTTGAAAGCTCAATTAAAAGATTTTGGTGTAATAAAATTATACCAAAGGAAAGAATTCATCCCAGCCACATTTGAAATACATGGAGAAAGATATCAACATGTATTCTAGAGTTATAATGGTCCCCCCATTTTGGCTATATGTATGAGGATGATAATAAGTATATAAACTCAACTATTTATCCAGACCCCACTAAAGACTTCTCCATAACTTCGAGGAAAACATAAGATCCTGATTAGATATGATTGAGAGTGTTACTCCATGAAATCTCACAACATCCTTAATGTATAACTGAGTAAGATGATCAATAGAGAAATATTCTCTAATAGAAATTAAATATGAAAATTTTATAAGGCAATCGATTACAACCCAAATAGTATTATTCCCTTCAAGTTTTTTTGGGAGTTTGATGACGAACTCAATGATAAATATTTCTCATTTCCATTATTGTTTGAGTAATGGTTGTATCATCCCCATAGACTTTTGTATCTTATCCATATCTTGATGACTCACCAAACATCAGGATACATACTATGTAATATGCATTTTCATGTTATCTGACCAAAAATACTAATTCATATCTCTATAAATCTTTGTAATTCTAGGATGAATAAAGAATAATGAACTATGAGTTTCATCCAATACTTTATGATTTTACTCTGGTATTGATGGGACACATACTTGGTTCCTAAACCTTATCATTCCATAATGATCATAGTTGAACATAGGTACATTAATCACATTCTTCTATGATTCCATATCATCCTTACATGACTTCTTAATCATATAATTGATGGATGACTGGAAGTTCATATGATAAATATATGATATGCCACATTTCCTCAATATTTGAAGATAAAATTCTATAAATCCTTAATTATTGGATCTCATTCAATCCTCATCGTGAAAAAACTAGAATGGTCTTTCCGACTTAGGGAACCAACCAACTTATTCACCTTACCAGGGTGGTAATGCATTGAGAAATCATAATATTTGATCAACTACAACCATATTCTATAAAACTCTTGCTGTATAAATATATACTTCATTATATTATGATTATTATATATATATCACAACTTCTAACATATATAAAATGACTCCACATCTTAAAGTAAAAAATTACCAATTCCATATCAAAACCATGATTCGAGTAGTTCTTTTCTTTAATTTTCAATTAAAGGGGGTTATTATATTTCCCCATATCATTATATATGATCATGCATACAAGTCCCCTTTTTAATGCACCATTGTATATCATAAAATATTCTCCACCTTAGGGTGTTATATGCATAGGAACACTGATTAACCTTATCTTCAGTTCATTTAAATTATCCTCACATTAATTTTTCTATAAGAACTTAACCTCCTTCTAAGTAAACTTGGTGAGTGTGATACATAGTCATGATAAATATATCAAAAAGTTCCATTTTTATCTAGACAACCTATGAAAATTATGGATCTCAGTTACCATGGTTGTTTAATTTCATTTCAAAATAATTTCTATATTTGAAGGATCCATCGATATTATCTTACTTGAAATTATATGACCCAAAAATGAGTCTTTTTTTATCCCAAATTAACACTTGTTAAATTTAGAATATAGCATATCCTTCCTTAGAGACATCAACACAATCCTCAAATGTTATTAATGAACTTCTTTTCTCTGTAAATATATAAGAATATCATCTATAAAGACTACCACAAATTGATCATGGAAATATTTGAAGACTCTATTAATTAAATCCATGAAGATAGTATGATCATTGGTAAGTGAAAATGGAATTACTATAACTTCATAACTACCATACCTCATATGGGATGATTCTATGAGTATATCATCCTTATAAAACCATAGCTAATAATTCCTATATCAAAGATCAATCTTGGAAAAATATTTAACTCCTTTTAATTGATCGTACATATCATCTACATAGAGTACGGGATTCTTTTTCTTAATAGTGATTCTGTTAAGATCCATATGATCAATTAAAATATGCAATGACCCATATTTCTTCTTAAAAAAATAATAGTTGCATCAGAGGGTGAAGAACTAGGATGAATTAATCCCTTATCTATATTCCCATAGTTTTTCTTCATTAATTTTGGTAACTCAATCAAGTTCTCTCTATATGTATTCTTTGAAATTGGTGTAGCACTGGGTATGATTTATATTGAAAAATCAACTTCACAATTAGGGGGAAGACTAGGAAACTCATTTGGAAATATATTAACAAAATCCTATATAATAAAAATATATTTGTTATTTAGTTTCTCCCTAACCATATGAGATAAATATCCATCATGAATATTTAATAAAACCCATATGATGGATGTAATTTCCCTTAGGAGTTCAAGTTCATCCTCATAATAATAAACAATCATAGGTTGATTTGGAATATCGAATATAAATTTACTTCTTAAATAATTGGTATGGGATATATACTAAGAGAGTCAATCCATGCCCAAAATTACGTAAAATTAAATTAGTGTAAGAATAAAAATATTTAAAATAATCACATTCCCACAAACTTCTATTGGAGTGGAATTATATACTTCAGAAGTTATCATCCCTGTAACAACCTGACATTTTGAGAAATATCTTTTTTTAAAATAAATTTACATTATTTGATATATTACCTTAAATGAAATGAAAAATTTAACTTTCATTATATTAAACACCATGTTTATCTTGTGTTGCATGTAACATTGAGTTTCTTCGATAACGTGTATTACACACAATCTCGAGTCTTATTGGACAACAATATACTATTAATACTATTTGGATAGGTATCACCTAGCTATTGGAATGGTGGGAAAGAATGAGATTAACTAAATTATGAAATTATAGTTTACACATGTTTATAAAATGAATGTATTTGTTACTAATTAATTATAAATGTAATTAAAGACCATCTCAATATAAGGGATGTGTATTTAGAAAAACTATTTTTATGGCCAGAATGTAGTTTCATATTGATAAATTAAATTAATCAATATTATTGAAATATATTAATAAAATTTATATATTATATATTTAGGAAAATGGTTTGAAATTCATCCAATAAGTTTTATAGGCTTAATATAAGAATAAATCCAATTTTAAGCATAAAAAATATGAATGTTTTTGAAAGGCAGTTTTACCACCTTTTAATGGAAGGATTGTTTTAAAACTCATTTAGACTTTTTTATAATTTTTATTTTAAAAAATAAAATTAATTTTTTAAATTTTAATACAAAATTTTACTTTTGGGGAATTTTTGGTATTTTTCTGAGAACTTTCATATTTTGATTAATAGTGAATGACACCGAATATTAATTCAAAACTACAGTTTATTGTGATTTATTTATATAGTTGTAATATATTTCAAATTTATTTTAAAGTATAATTAGTAAAATAATACATCAATAAAACTAATTTATATCATTATAGTCAATTTATCATTGAAATTAGATATAAAAACATTTCAATCCTTTGAACATTTCTTTTTAAAAACTCATTGTCTCGTCCTGTCTGCAAGATTAATTTTAAATAAAATTCTTCTAATTATGTGATTTGAATTTTTTAAAAATGATTAAATATTTGAAATAAGTATAATATATAATTAATATTAAGGTAAAATTAATTTTTTACCAAAAATATTAGTGAATGTAATTAAAATTAATTACAGTGATTAAGGTAAAAACAAGCATAATTGATGATTAAACTTAGAAAATAAGGTGTAAAAAAGACCCTAAACTTGTCTAAAAATTATTTTATGGACATATTTAGACAATTAAACCTCTATATATTTATAATGGTCCATTTTTTACCCTTTTGGGACAAGTAAAACTTGGGTAGCACTCAAATATTTTCAAGAATACCCAATGTGTCCTTTTTCCTCACTTATAAAAGGCCTCCTCTCCTCCTCCTCCCATAACACCTCTCCAGCCATGTTTCTCATCCAAAACCATAAAAAATAATCTCCCAACACACTTCATCTCATCTTTTAAGCCTCACTTTGGTCATAAAAAAAAATTAAGTAAGTTCTTTGGTGAAAACCAGAAGGAGTTACCCGAAGAAAAGGTAAGATTCTTCAACGAGCACTTTTGTTTTGTTTCTTTCTCTATCCCTAAGTTTATTCTTATTACATGATTATATAAGAAAATTATTATTATAAATATACAATTTTTTATGTCAAGGTTTATACCTACACCTACACACACTTCCATAAAATGGGTAATGAAATCATTGTCTGTGTGTACGGCAGACTACCGCCTCGTGAACCGATGCCATTCTTTCTTCCAATGCCACCTTTCAAGGTTGGTAACAATGATGGAATTATGAATTTTATATGATATATATGACATTATTTATTTATTTATTATTATGGTATTATTATATAACACATAACTTTACAATTTACATTTTTTGGAATATGATAACATCAATTTTGGACGTGTGGACTACCTCCTCCCCAAAATATTGTGATTCGATCACTTTTTAAATGGAATATATTAAATATGGTTTTAGTAAAAAAATATGATATAAATGAAATTTTTATCATATTAATGACATAATTATATATCTTTATATATAACATATCATTTTCTTCTTTCAATTTCACACACTGAAAAATTGATAATGTTCTTCGTGGATGTGTGGACTACTGCCTCCTCGAAGCGATATGATTCTTCATTTTTCATCACCAAATAAAAATAATGATATATATAAGTATATATAATTAAATAATACGTTATTTATTATATAATTTTCATTATGTAAAGATAAACATTATTTTCTTTCCTTTCATAATGATCATTGAACAATGAGAATGTTACTCATGCGTACGTACGACCTACCATCTCCATGAACATAATGGTGGATCATTTCCCATGACCATAATTCCTATTTTATTTTACAAGTATAATTTATTTTAAAATGTGATAATTATTTCACAGTTATTATTCTACAAATCTCTAAACAATGTTCTCATTGACCTTAGTGGACCTATCAAAGTAATTTTTGACACATAAGCCAAATATGGTCAAAAAATTCAAATTAAAGAATATTGATTAAGTAATTATATATACCCTATTTATAAGTGAAATAAAAATTAAAATAAACTTTTAAAATGGTCTTAAGTGACTAAATAATTATCCTAATTTTATTATCTAAGAATATAGAGGATGATCATGACAAATCAAACTCAAGATAAGATATTTCTTAACTCAATTTCCATTCATTGGGTTAAACTTCTATGTCATTGCTTATGTTATGACATGAATATGTTTAAAATGGCCTATGTTTTATTTATAATTTATTTCCACTTTTATTTTTTAGATTTAAATTTATCACACATAATTACTTTATTTATTTATTCTCACTATAATTATAAGATCTTTTTAAGGGTTTTTCTGATCTCACATTTATTTCTGTGAGATATATTCCATATTCACAACTTATTTTTGTTATGTCTTTTATATACTTACAATGAATGTATTTTATGATTATTATCCTTAAATTTATTTGGTTTTACATAAATCTATTTTATCTGTCTTTCATGGGGTTTATGGTTTTAATGTTACCAAAGCAGTAATGGAGTTTTGTCATAATTTTCCTTCTTTGAGACGTTTGTTATGTTAAACACCTATTTTCTTTTATGAGGTGTGTATAATTATCCTTTGAAATTATATATAATGAATATTTTTATTCTCATGATATTATAACTTTCATTTATTGTTATTACTTCATGTAAATTATGATTCCAATTTTTCAAGGTGGTATGAGACACTTTAGAATGTATAAATGTTATTTTACACATAAATGTTTTTTTTATATTTTAATGATTTTTAAATTCATAAACATCGTCAAACCTTGTTGTTAATTATACACCACTAGTGATATTTTTTATTGATACCATCCTAATTATTTTATGGATGGACTTATAATTTATAAAATATATTTTTATGGAATCTGTTTCTTTACCGTAGTATAACCATGTTTCAAAGCAATTATTATGTAACACATTTTTTTCGTGGGTTAATAATGTTCCAATGAGATTGTTTTGGAAGTCTTTTTTCACAAATTTATCATGTTCTAAAGATATTTTTATGGAACCCATTTTTTCATGGTTTAATAATGTTTCAAAGAGATTGATATTGAACCCATTTCTATTCCTTGGGTTTATCATGTTTTGAAAAGATTGTTATTGATCTCATTTCTTTTCATGGGTTAATCATATTTTGAAGAGATTTTTTTTGAAATAATTTATTTTTCATGGATTAATCATATATAAAATATATTTTTATTGAATAAATTTATTTTCCATGGGTTGAACATATTTCTAAGAGATTTTTATTGAACCCATTTCTTTTTTAGGGGTTTATCATGTTTCGAAGAGATTGTTATTGAACTGACTTAGTTTCCATGGGTTAATCATGTTTTAAAGATATTTGTGTTGAAAAAATTTCTATTCCATGTATTAATAATGTTTCTAAGAGATTTTTAATTACCCAATTCGTTTTCCATAGGTTAATCATTTTTCAATTATATTTTTATTGAACCCATTTCTTTTCTTTGGGTTAATCATTTTTCAAAGGGTTTATTATTGAACCCATTTCTTTTTCATGGGTTAATAATGTTCCAAAGAGACTATTATAGAACCCATTTGTTTTCCATGAGTTAATATTATTTCATAGATATTTTTATTGAACATGTTTCTCTTTTGTGGGTTAATCATGTTTGAAAGATATTTTTATAGAACCTGTTTATTTTCCATGGGTTATTCATGTTATAAAAGGGATAATGGATGTTCCTATGAGTTTATGATGAAATAAAATATTTTATGTGTTATGTAATTGTACATAGAAATTTTATGGGTAGTTACATGATAAACCAATAATGGGTGATTACATGATAAACTAATGATGAGTGGTTACGTAATAAACCAAAGATGGGTGGGTCCATGATAGCACTCCAATGAATTGTCAATGGAATTTGATAGTATGGTTATTCCATTTGTAAGAGTTAATGTAAAAGTTAAGTGAAAATTATTTCCCAAGTACATACATTTTTTTCATATGCCTATAATGGGTTTAAAATGTTTCAAATGATTAATATTGATATCACATGGATTTTGATTTGTGATTTCGATGACTCTTTCCTTTTCCATGTTTTTATATTTGATAATCTGGGTATTGATGGGTATTATTTCTTTTATTACTCACTCATTCACTTTAATTATGTCATCATAACCTTATGTACTCTTATTCTCATTGATGACATTCAATTATTAATGATTATGTTTTCCCTTACTGAGAATCTGAGATCACCTTTATTATGTTTATTTTTCCTACACTTTTTAAAGAATTATGTTGAACAAGTTATGTCTATAAGGTATTTCATATAGATGATGATTATGTTGTAATGTGAAAAATAAAATCTTCTTTAAGTAGGAGAAATGCTCAATTAAGGTCATGTGAATTATTAATGTATGATTTTTTCCTAATTATATAAAACATTAAACCTTAAAAATACTAATTTATGTAAGTGATCTAAGTTTTCCTTTTGATGTTGTAAATTTTAGATGAAAAATTTGGGTCATAATTATCAGTATCAAATCCAAGAATGTGAGGTTAGGTATTTCAGGATAGGATCTGAGAGTGCACATTCTAGACTTTTATAGTTTGTATCAAAGGTTGGTTTAGATAAATTTGGATATTAGGATGTTTTAATGTGAGGTTACCTTAAGATTTATGGATTTTTTCATAGTCCTATAAGATTAAGTATTATTATATGTTCAAAGTATTAGACACCCCATTGAGGTTTTAAGAGATGAGATATTAAATTTATTTTTGGAGAAGTTTATTTTTTTGGATGAGGTATTTTTAAACCCTATGATCAAAATCAATTGTTTTTAGGGAGGAGTTTTTTTCATGTTTAAAGAAAAAAGGATAACCTCTTGTATATGGTAAGTTGGTGGGGCTTGAACCCATGACTGAATGATGATAAAGGTTTCACACACTACCACTAGACTACGCAGTTTCCTGGTTATAGAGACATTTTTTATAGGTAGAGATTATATTAAAAACACATTGGGTTTTATTTGAGTAATAATGGTTGATTTATCTTTAAAAACTATATGATCAAATCCTTCTAATCATTAGGTTTCAAACTTATCTAGTAAGGTTTGAGGAATCTTAAGGATAATTATTTATGAGAAAATTTATTTTCAATTTTGGGTATTATTTTGAATTTTTAAGATTAGTCTATCATTTGATGGTTTACTCATTTTTTGAATTATCTTACCATGTGATAACTATTTTGTTTTTTGTTAATGTATAATGATAGGTGTAATAGCTTGACTATCTCTTTTATGGTTATGTTGTATTTAAAAGTTTATTTTATTGCTTAAAGAATTAAAAATTCATCTTTAATTCTCATGTTTTCAAGAAAAATATGATATTTTGTAGAAATTGATAAAAGAATGAATTTATACTCATAAATTATGTATTTTTCATTTTTATTTTTCTCTTGTTATAGATGATAATAGAATTATTTAACTCTAGGAAAAGGATCTTGAAACTGAAGTATTATTCTACTACCTTCTATTCTGATGAACCAATGGTATTTTTGATCATCATAGATTATTAATTTTTGAGTCCCTTAACTTTCCATTTATCATTACATTTTTTATAATCAATAACCTCAATTAATCTCTATAATTATTTACACTTTTCCTACATTCCCACCTATTTTTCCTTTAGGTGGAATCTAAGTTATGTGTAAATTATGGTGACCTTTATGTTTCCCACTTTCCCTTTTTAAGAGGATAGTTTTATTAACCATTTTTATTATGTGCGTTTCAAAAATGTAATTCTAAAAATGTTAACCTTTGATAACCAATATGAATTTTGAGGTAGAAATTCATTTTAAGGAGGTAGGATGTGACATCCTGAGATTTTAAGAAATATATTATTTAAAATTAATTTAAATTCTTTGATATCCTGTGTTACATGAAATGAATAGTTTATATTGTGTTATATGAAAAACCATGTTTATCTTGTGTTGCACATAACATCAAGTCCCTTCAATAATGTGTGTTAAGAAAAAGCTTGAGTCTTACTGATCAAAAATGTACTCTTAATATTATTATGATAGGTATCATCTATCCATTGGAATGGTGGGAATGAAATATACTAACTAAATTATGAAATTATAGTTTACACATGTTTATAAAATAAATTCATTGGTTACTAATTAATTTTAAATTAAATTAAAGACCAATTGAATATAAAGGATTTGTATTTATGAAAAACTATTTTTATGACCAAAATACTGTTTAATATTAAAAAATTAAAATAATAACTAATATTTAAAGATAATAATTAAATTTATATGTTATATATTTAATAAAATGTTTTTAAATTCATACAATAAGTTTGATAGGCTTAAGATAAGAACAAATTCAATTTTAAACATAAAAAGTTGTATATTTTTAAAGGGGGTTTTAACGCCTTTTAATGGAACGCCTTTTTTAAAAATAAATTTTGAAACTTTTATTATTTTATTTTAAAAAATAAAATTCATTTTTTAAATTTTAATATCAAAATTTACTTTGGGTAAAATTTTGGTATTTTCTTGAGAACTTTCATATTTTTATGAATAGTGAATGACACCGAATTTTAATTGAAAACTTCATTTTCATATAATTTATTTATATACTTAATTTTCTTTAAATTTTGTTTTAAAGTATAATTTTTACAATTTTACATCAATAAATCTAATTTAGATAATTGGAATCAATTTCACATTGAAGTTTTATAAAAAGACCATTTTAAGCTTTTAAGCTTTTCTCTTTAAAAACCCAATGTCTCGTCCCGTCTGTGGGATTGATTTTAAATTAAATACTAGTTATATGATTTTAATTTGTAAAATTGGACTAAAAATTTTTAAAAAGTATAATTTATAATTTAAATTAAGTAAAACTTGGTTTTTGACCATATATATTAGGTAAAATAATTAAAATTAATTATAGTGATTAAGGTAAAAATGAGCTTAATTAATGATAAAAATTAGAATATATGGTGTAAAAATGAACCGAAGCTTATCTAAAAATTATTTTCTGGAAATATTTAGACCATTTAGCTTCTATCTATCTTTAATGGTCCATTTTTTAACCTTTTAGGAGAAGTAAAACTTAGGGAGCACTCAAATAGTTTCAAGAATACCCAATATGTCATTTTCCCAACTTATAAAAGGCATCTTATCCCCATAATTACATCACACAAATCAATCCCTTTGTCTCATAAAAAATGAAAAAATAATCTCTCAATATCCTTATTATCATCCTATAAACCTCAATTTTGGAAGAAATAAATACAAAAAGTTCTTTGGTGTAAACCAAAAGAAGTTACCTGAAGAAGAGGTAACATCTTCAACGAGCACTTTTGTTTTATTTATTTATCCACCCATTAAATTATTATTATTCCATTATTATTTCATAAAATTAGTATAATAAATATAATAATATTTTTTATGTTAAGGTTTCTACCTATTCCTACACACACTTCCATCAAATAGGTAACGAAATTAATATTCGTGTGTACGACAAACTACCGCCTTGCAAACTAATATCACTCATTATTCCATTACCACCTTTAAATGTTGGTAATAATGATGGAATTACTAATTTTATATGATATATAAGACATTTATGATTTATTTATGATTCTGGGATTATTATATAAAATCTACCCTCATGATTTCAATTTTTTGGGAATATAATAACATCGTTTATAGACGTGTGGACTACCGACTCCTCAAAATGACGTGATTCATCCATTATTTACATGGAATGTATTAAGAATGGGTTTAAAAAATAAATGATATAAATTAAATATTTATTATATTTATTACATATTTAATATATTTATTCATATAAAATATCATTTTCTTATTTCTATTTTACACACAGAAAAAGTGATAGCGTCATTTGTGGACATGTGGACTATCGACTTCTCCAAGTGATGTGATTCTTCCTTTTTCATCACGACATAACAATAATTGTATATATAATTAGATATAATTAAATAATATTTTTTTATGATATAATTTTTATTTTTTAAATATAAACATCACTTACCTTCTTTCTATACTGATCGTTGAAAAAATTAGAACATTACTCATGCATATGTACGACCAACCATCTCCATGATTGTAACATTGGTTCGTTTTTCATAACCATATTTCTTGTTTGATTTTAAAATTATAATTGATGTAAAATGGGATAATTATGTCATGTTTATTATTATTTATATGTTTAAATAATTACCTCATTGAACTTATTCGGCCTTTCAAAGTCAGTTTTGACACATAAGCTGAATATAGTCAAAACATCCAACTTAAACATTATCGATTAATTAATTGTATATAACTTTCTTATAATTGAAATAAAAGTAATAATACACTTGTAAAAGGTTATTATTTACGTAAAAAATTAACATAGGTTTATTATTCATGAATATATTGGAAAATCATGACAAATCTAACTCAAGGTAAGGGATTTCTTACTCAATTTCCATTCATTAGGGTTAAACTTCTATATATTTAGTTATGTTATGCCAAGAATATGTGTGAAATGACCTCTAATTGATTTATACTATATTTAAACTTTTATTTTTTGTATTTAAATTTGTCAAAAATAATTATTTCATTGATCTTTTCTCACTCCAATGATACGTTCTTTGTAATGGGTTTTCTCATCTTGGTTTTATTTCTGTGAGATATATTTCATATTCACCACTTTTTTTATGTAGTGTATATACTACCCATGAATTAATTTTATGATTCTTATCCTTAAATTTATGTGGATTTAAATATTATTTTTATGATCTATCTTTCATGGGGTTTATGGTTTCAAAGTTACTAAAGCGGTAATGTATTTCTATCACAAGTTACCTTTTTTAAGACATTTGTTATATTATACATATATATTCTTTTATAAGGTTTCTATACTTATCATTTGACATGATATATCATTATTAACCTTATTATAATGATATTATAAGTTTCATTTAATGTTATTCCTTCATCGTACTTATTATTTAATTGTTCCAAGGTGGTATGAGACACTTTGAAATGTTTAAAGGTTTTATCCACATCAATGTTTTTTTGATATTTTAATGGTATTTCCATTAATCAACATCAACAAAACTTATTGTTACTTATCCTATACTAGGAATATTTTTCATTTATACCAACCTCATTCTTTTTACTGATGGAATAAGATTTTTTCAAATAGATTGTTATAGAGGTAGTTTCTTTCCCATAGGCTAACCATGTTTCGAAGATATTTTAATGGAACTAATTTATTTTCCCTAGGTTAATCATGTTTCGATGAGATATTTTTAGAATTAGTTTCTTTTCCATTGGTTAATCATTTTCATAAGATATTGTTATGGAACCCATTTCTTTTCCTTATGTTAAACATGTTTTGAAGAGATTGTTATTGAAACCATTTCATTTACATGGGTTAATCATATTTCAAAGAGATTCTTATTGAACTCCTTTCTTTTATATGGGATAATCATGTTTTGAAGAGATTGTTATTGAAAAAATTTCTTTTCTATGGGTTAATCATGTTTTGATGATATTTTTATTTAACTTATTTCTTTTCTATGGGTTAATCATGTTTTGAATAGATTGTTATCGAATCTGTTTATTTTCCATGGGTTAATCATGTTTTGAATATATTTTTTTGAACCCATTTCTTTTACATGGGTTAATCCTATTTCAAATATATTTTTAATAAACCCATTTCTTTTACATGGGTTAATCATGTTTTGAATTGATTTTTATTGAAACCATTTCATTAGATGGATTGATCATGTTTTAAAGAGTATGTTATAGAACCAATTTCTTTTTCATGGGTTAATCATGTTCCAAAGATATTTTTATGGAACTCATTTATTTTCTATAGGATAATAATTTTTCAAAGATATTTTTATTAAACTAATTAATTTTCCACATGTTATTATTGTTTGAAATATATTTTTATAGAAACCATTTCTTTTCCAAGAGTTAATATTGTTATAAAGGGGATAATGGTTATTATTATGAGTTTATGATTAAATTAAATATTTTATGTGTTATGTAATTTTACTTGGACATTTTATGAATGGTTATGTGATAAACCAATGATAAGTGGTACCATAATAAACCAATGATATGTGGTTATGTGATAAACCAATGATGGGTGGTTATGTGATAAACCAATGATAGAGGGTTATGTGATAAACCAATGATGGGCGGGTCTATGATATCCCTACAAAGCATTGGTTATGCAAGTCGACCATGTGTTATTTCATTTCTAATAGTGAATGTAAGAGTAAAGTTAAAATGATGTCCCAAGTACGTACATGTTTTCCATTTTCTTGTTATGGGTTTATAATGTTTATAATTATCCAGATTGATATCACATGGATTTTGATTATTGATTCAAATGAATCTTGCCTTTTCCAAGTTTTCATGTTCAATGATCCAAGTATTGATGGGTATAAGTTATTTTATGAATCTATCATACACTTTTATTATGTCATCATACCCTTTTTCACTCTTTATATTCATTTCTGAAATTAAATGGTTAATAAATATTTTTACCCATACTGAGAATATGATATCAGCCTTCTTATATTTCCTTTTCCCTAGGTCATAAATAATGGTGTTGAAAAATTTATGTCTAGAAGGGATTTCATATGGATGATGATGATGTAGTAGTGTGAAAAATTAAATTTTGGTTAAGTGGGAGAAATAGACATTTGAAGTTAACTGAGATTTTTATGTATGAGTTTTTCCTAATTCTCTAAAACTCTAAACCTAAAAGTTCCTACAATATATAAGGGATCCAAGTTTTCCTTTTGATTTTGTGAAGTTTCAATGAAAATTTTGGGTCACAATTATCAGAATCAAATTTTGAAATGTAAAGCTATGGATCTCAACATAGTATCTGGGAGTGCGGGTTATAGGTTATTATAATCACACCATTTGGAGTTTTCACAACCAAATTAATATCTAATCACTGAAGTGATGAAGTGATACCCTTATAAAATTCTTTAGATATGAAAGCATGGGTATAACCTAGATAAAATTAAAAAAAATCACTAATATCGAAATTGATAAGTGTACCTTTCACTACATCACTTGGAACTTCCAATTCTATTGTAGCAATTATATATGCATGTCCTTATCCCCATGCTTTATTTTGTGGTAAGTTCCCCTAACACTCGACGAACTGGCTTGAATATTGACCCATATATTTACATTTGAAGCATTGGATAATTGTGGTTTCTTTATTTTCCTTACATTCATTGGCCAAATCACCCTTTTCTCCAGATTTGTAATAAATTCCCATTCCCTTCAATCATTTTCCAAGATGTTTCTTTCCAAAAATTTTACATGATGGATATTTATTCGTTCCCTTCTTCTTATTTTATGTGTTCTATTCTCCTTGGTGGTTTGCTGACCTCTTATTCTCATAATTTCCCTTGAATATATAAGATATAGAAAAAAATTGTCTTAATGAAACTTGATAATATATCATAATATGACAAAAAAAATATGAAACTAGCGCCCTTCTGTGACTCACATTAATCCCATAAAAGAAATGGAAAATATTTATTTTCATATTATGTATATAGTCTGAGGAATTTATGGATAATATTAAAAATTTAGACTCATAATATACCACTATTTCTTATTCTTTTTTCATTAAAGTGAGTAACTTACTCACCATTTCATCTCATTGTTCTTGAGTTAATTAATTCTTGAATATTATCACTTTAAAAGTTCTCTACTCCATTATTTTTATATCTTGAAACTTCTTAGTGTTTTGGATTAATAAAAAGAATTGATTGGAATCTTCTCTCAAATAATACACTCTAGAATAACTTTTTCAATTTCATTACATCCCAAAGCTAAGAATATCTTTTCAAGATACTTAACCCATTGTTCAACTACCAATGGTTTAGTGGTTCTATTAAAATATAGAGGCTTCTATCAGAGGAAGAAATCCAAAAAGGTGAATCATGCTGTGGAAAAATAGGTTTCTTCATATGGGTAAGGTTATTAATCATAAACAGAGTTAGCTACCCTAATATGGTCATGATCATTTTAGTTCCAATATTAGCTATATTGGATTGCTTATTAGTAAAATACCTACATTATCTATGTGTTCTGATTCCATTTCTCCAAATATGCACAATCACTAAATAGTGGAATACACTTAGTTAGTTAATAATCAGCATGAATACTGATCCATAAAATAAAAAACCAGTAATGGTAAAATTTCTGAAATACTATAAGGAATTATCATAATTCTCATATTAGTTATGTTCACTTAAAATATTTTCCCAAGGCTTCTTTTACACTCTCTATGATACCAACTATAGAAACCCCAACTCCAGTAACCCAAATCCAGTGTCTACTTTATTAAATTGGAATAAGATACGAGGGATAACATTACCAGGGATCGATCAGTTTAGTAGCCATAAAAAACCAAGATACAAACATTTTTCCCATATTACAAAGTAAATATAAAATACATAGCACCAAAAACATTCTCACATCCTTGATATTATTCATAATATCGTTATTCATATTCAATGGATAGGAAAACAATTAAAGGGTGATATAAAATACTTTGTAAGGTTTGTGTAAATTGGAAGCTATCATGATTAAATAATGCATAATCAATATAGAAAGGTAAATAACTAAAAAAACATTTCATTTAATCGAAAAATGAGTACAAAATGTGTCTATGGATAACATCAATGTAATAATATCATGGAAAATAATAAATAAATCCTTAATTAATGAAATTATTAATATTTTACATCATGATATCTTTACCATCAAGACCTTGTGCTAGGAGAGATTAATTGATGGGTAAGTATACACCAAAAAACCTTTTAGTAAGGCTAGCCAACTGTTTTTCCTTATGATACATGTGGATGCATTGAGGGGTTATCTATAAATAAGATCCACCCATCATTGCATGAACAATTCATTCCTCATATATAAAAAGGTCAATTTAATTTATAAATAATATTTCTTATCAATAAATTTCTATATTGAGTAAAGAATATAGAATATCAATAATTCCCTAGTCAATCACATAACATTAAAAGTAAAACACCATATGTAGAAACGTAATATGGTTTAAGAAATAATAATATTCATGATACAAATAATATAGATATTCTTGAAAATTGTAATGTCCAATTATCCCAAGAAATTAAATGTTTCAAGATAACGTTAATTTAACAAAATCAATAAGAGATAAAATATGGTCATCAGTTAATCAGAAATATACATTTATAATTAAATCATATCCTTTATAGAAATAAATAAATGGAATAAAAATATTAAATTATAATTTTTTAAGGATTTTTATTTTTAAAACCATTGAAAACATGAATAATATCTAATGAGTGTAAAATGATTATGGTAGCGAGAAAATTCATTAACACTGCATACATTAAAAAGAAAATTTCATTTTGACTTTTTGTAAAAGGAAGTTGAAAATTTACATTTAAGAAAACTTTAAAAATATTCCTTTTGAAAAATTTAAAAATTCAAGGATTACAAAAATTTTCATTAAAAATAATTTCAGTAAATAAAAAGTATTTTTGTAAAACAATTTTGAAAAATATAGATATGGAAGAAAAATATACCCACTCAAAAAGAGAAATAATATCAGTTTTTATTATAAAAACTTATTTTATGGATTCAAGTAATAAATAGATAAAAGTTGGGGTAAAAATTTTAAAATGATTAAATATCTAGAGGATTTTAAAATATATGTATTTTATGAAGAATAAATTATATGATTCCTTCAATGAAAAATATAATATTTCATAAAAAAATGAGATTGAAAGTTAAATTCTTACCTCTTCGATAACGTTAAAATTATAACCCCTTGAATGTGAAAACATTAATTTAAAATTTATTAATCATTAATTAATATATACTCATGTTAAAAACATCAATAACTTTGTATATACACAACATAAAAGTAAATAGGTTCATAATACCAAATACATATCAATGGAGTAGAAATTGAGATGAAATCCCTTACCTCATATGTTTCTAACTTCAAAAGTGATATAACCTATTTTATAATAAATTTTAATTTGTTATAATTCTATAGAAGATTAATTTAAATACTTATAATATCATATATGATCTACTTATAACATTTCAAAACCTATTTATTAATAATTCTTTATTTAATCATCGTTTCTAGGTTGTAACTGATTCATTTTTAATGAGAATTTTTGTTCAGTAGTTCTAGTACTTGTACATTGATTATGGTTCCATTATATAGAGAATTTTAACCATGATATAAATATAATATATATTTATTATATATTTATATTAATCCATAGAGGTTATATGTAGAAAAATGAATTACACCATTCATGGAGACAGTATTCCATACATATGCATCGATGTTTTTTTCACTTTTAGATGGATAGAATGAAAGAAAGGTAAATAATAATTCAAATTTCCATAAAAATTATTATATCATATATATTTATTAAATTTATCATTATTACCATCCATGAAAAGAAAAAATGATAAACAGATCACATTACTTCGTGGAGGTGGTAGTTCACACGTACGCAAGAGAGACTCTATCATTTTCCAATGGATTATAATGTAAAAAGATAGACATGTTATTATATTTATTTAATGATAATTATATCATAAATATTATATATATTAATTAGTTCCATATTTATATCCTTACAAATAAAATTGTGTTGAAAAATTAATTACACCATTGCATGGAGATGGTAATCTGTACGTAATCATGAGAAATGTTTTCACTTATTATCTGATTTAAAAGGGTTTTACCATAATAATAATAAAATATCAGTATATTTATGATATTTTAGCAATTATTATAGTATGGTTACAAAATATTTATAGTAATTATAAGATATAAATTTGAAAGATTTAGTAAAAACAATTACCTCTTATTTAGTATACTTCCTTTAGATCCCTTTTATAGGACTCTTGAAATGCTCATTTAAGAAGAAAAAACCTCTAATTAATGGATAAAGTAGTTTAGAAGATAATTTTATAAGGTTTATTAATCTATGTTTCACAATAAATTGTAAAGAAATGAGATAAGGGGTGTCCTTTTATATGTGAGGGGAGGGGCACTCTTGTAATTACATAAAGTATTAAATAAATATAAATTACTTTTCTCTAAAAATGTCTATAAATTTATATAATTTAAATATAATATAATTATGAGTCTAAATAATCTCATATAATAATATTTTTATAAGTATTGATTATTTTTTACCTTTATCTCTTAATTTTAACCTCTCGTTAACTCTTTTGATAATTACAGTGATGCCAATGTTTTTACTCTTTAGGGGTCAAGAAAGTTACTATAAAAAAACAAGTGACCCATAAATATAACATTATTGATATTTTAAACCATATAACATTAACTTTGTATAATATGGTATTTTTATAAACGTTAAATCATTTGATAAAAAAATTTATCATAAAATATCATTAGTTTCATTTTTGGAAATACATGAATTATTATAATATAATATGTGTCTAACTTATGTAAAATGGTTCCAAAATGAAAAAGATTAAAATATAAGGAGGATATTATCTTAATATAATCACCCAATAAAATTTATATAGGTTTATATATCATTTTAGACCTTATATTTTTGTTTAACCCCTTGGTTAATCAATTTTCACCTTAACTGTGGTAATGAATTTTTCAATATTAAAATATTATAGTTTTACTTATAAGATGAAAATCGGATCATAATTAGAAAATAGATGAAATTTTAGAGAATTTATCAACCTAATTTTCCTATTTTATTATTTTTATCACTATTAAATAATGTAATAAAATTTTATTTATCATAAAATATCATTATTTTAATTTTGACACTATTCCTTTAATTTGAATTTAAATCCATAAATATAGTATTGTAATTAAAAAATAAAACTTCAATACATTATTAATATGTTATATGTATCTATAAAATTCTTTTTATAATTTAACTAATACAAAAAATATTACTTTTAGTGTTTTTAAAAATAATTTACTTGATTTTTCTACTGCTTTCACAAGCACCGTGTTAGCATTGCGTAAGCATTTAAGATAATTATTTTATTAATAAATTTTAAAATAAATTAACATGATAAAAAACATTCAAATTTCAAATAACCATTTATAATAAATCATAATTATTTTTAGTCTGATCATAAAATATTATAGATATTAAAAGAAAGAAAGCAACATCTTGGACTTTATCTTTTACTTAAATATTATAAAGGTCAAAATCAAAGTTAAATGGTGAAAAAAGATAATTTTTTTGAATTTTTAATGATTATGGACGAAATTTACTCATAAAATTAAATAAATGAATGTTTTTTAATAAATTTCAAGCCTTGTAACATTAGTTTTTAACCTTAATTACCTGATTTACCCTTTATTGAGGTGATAAATTTTACCGATGTTATTTTTTGTACTGTCTAGAAATAAAAGGGAACTATTTACAAAATTTTTACCACATAATTAAAAATATGGGATCTATGTTTTAAAATTAAATTCTTATAATTTTTAGAAATTAATTTGAAAATTAAACTATATAATGCGATGGAAAGTGATTTTCTAGAAAAATGTGTTTTTTAATCCTAAAAATTGACTTATATCAAAATATTGTAAAATTATTATCCTAATGTAATTAATTAAATTATTTTTATTTAAAATTTATCTTATATCACTTTAAATCTAAAATATAATAGGTATTTTATATTACTTGATTTCAAGAAAATAAATGGTAGTTTTCCAAAAATCAGTATTTTTACTATTCACTGAAAAATTATTCATTTTATAAAATTCAAAGAAAATCAACCTAAGATAATAATTACCTAATGAAAAAATGATTTAGTTTTGAAATAATAATATTTTAATAGTTTTCATGATACTTGTAAATCCGGTGTTTTGTGTAAATAACAATATTAAAAAAAATTGACTTATTTAAAGGGAAATATATCAAAAAATCTCATGGTGTTACACAAAAATCTTTTTTCAGGGTGATTACAACTAAGTGAATATGTGGTATAGCTTAATCCACTTTTCATTATCCAATAAGTATGTATTTTATAGTAAAATAACATAATCTCTCTTTTTCCAAAATTTCAGGATGTAATTATATGTTTAGAATTATCCCTTAGACTTACCCCTCTGGTTATCACTAAAGTTATATTATCCTAATTCCAATAATATTACATCAAATAACATAAGGTTTATTTTAAACTTTAAAATTATAATCAACCATAACTTATCAAACTTGTATAAAAAAATTCTAACTACTAAATTATTTTCAACTAATAATATACTAATCTCCAAAGTTATCTAAAACCTGATCTGATATTAATTATAATAACCTATAGAAGTGACCATAAATTCACATTAATTAAATAAAATATTACATTATAATAAATTACCAAGAACGTTTAGGTATATATTTTTATATAATTAGGATAAAAACTTTTAGGTATATATTTTTATATAATTAGGATAAAAACTAACTAAAAAACACATGTTCTTTGAATCAATTGGACATTTTTCCATTATATTCAAAACAAATTAATCTATAATGAGTATTCACTATATATCACAAATTCTCCATATAAGACATTATTTTATACACTTCATACTTTTCATATATTCATAACATGATAAAATTGAGACATAGTATTAGGGTGATCTCATATAATTGGTAATAATAAACATAAGTGGTAATAATTAACGATCATAAGTGAGCATAAGATAAGAATATGGGTATAATCATGATATATAAAAATGTTATATAAAAAAAATTATGGATCATAGAACAGGTAATAACATAATAATACATCATTAAAGTTATGAATACCATATAAACAAGTTAAACTTGTGAATTTTGGAACATCTATAAGTATAAAAATCATAACATAGTTTAACATGTATCATAACATATTTTCCTTAGTGGATCAAGTTTCAATCCTCTGTTTGCCTTAGTGGATCAGGTATTACAACGTGTTTCCAATTTAGGATCGGGAATCAAAACTCATTTCAATATAATCTCATGATATTTAAATATCTACCCAATTCATTGGGGGATATATCCCCCCATCACTTAAAGGCAAACTATACACATGTTTTCAACAATAAAACATCTAACCATCGTATTATTAAAACTCATGAATAAGAATGGGTGTTTTAAAACTTTTAAATGAAAATAATTCAATTTTTTTATAGTTTAATGAACCAATAGAGATAAAATGGGTATTATTCAACACATCATAAAGAACCCATGGAAATAAAATGGTTTTTATACCCTTTTCAAATGGATTCACATAATTAAATAATTTATAATTCTATCAATAATCATAACATGATAAAAACATGTAATTTAAATTGGTATCCAATACAATAAAGTAAATTTCAAGGTAAATAACATTAAATCAATATAATATAGCATATTTTATGTACACCATAAATATAAAGGGTATATTGTTAAAAAATAATTTTTTTTGATAAATCAATATATGGAATATAAGTGAACACCCTTAAATCAAAAGAATAAGAAAATATGGTATTCACAGAGGAAAGGCATTATAAGAAAATTCAGTATTCTGTTGTAAAATAAATTAGGCAAGAAATAGGTAGTAATAGATAATTTATGATAAAGATACGGACATTATATAAGAAATCCCAATAAATAATTTAGATAGTCATGTTTCAAAAACATCCTTGATCAAGAATAATATATTTCAAAGGATAATGAATTAAATCAATATAAATTTTAATTATTTTTGAAAAATCGATTTGGAAATAGGAAATATCCTAAATATTTTGAAATTATTTTCAAAGATAAATTTTATAAATCTCGGAGAAAAATATTTTCTCCTGAAAACCATGAAAAATTAAAGATGCTGGAAATCATTTTTTAATTTTCAAAAAACTGGTTTAGGGTAATCGGTAACCGTACAACCAAACACCAAAATACATCAACTGCGGGTCAAGCGAAACCCCAAAATTTCCAGATACAATTCTAAATTCAAAATTTCAATTTCAAACTTCAAGAGAACCATATGTCCTCCTCGAGCCACACCACCACCTTGAGTTGCATGTCATCACGTAACCCCAACATCACCTCCGATCAGGTCGCCGGCGAGACAAGCCAGCCTCATCACCGTCTTCTCCGGCCTTCTGAATCGTCCACACCTCAAACAACATCACCTCATGAATCCACACCATCAGCGCCTCTGTTGATGTTGCTGGAGACACTCCGGGGATCAACAAGGAAGAAAATCCAGAATCCACCGCCATCACAAACATAACATCATAGAAGAAAGTGAAAACATGCCTTCGAGAACCCAAAATGACCAAAGCAACAACAACGACATTCCTTCCATAACCAAAATCAACCAAAACTACGACAACAATATGTCTATGAAAATCAAATATAACCAAAATAGCTGCATTACTAGGCCTCCGTAGACCCAAAACAACACCAGCAGATTTCACCTCATCAAAACAGGAGCTGAGAGGCTGAAACAATACCAAATCTAGGTTAACCGCGAGCATATCCAAGATCTTCTTCCAAATCCCACCTTCAAAGAAGTTTTAAAAAAATGACAAAAGCGGTGGGAAGATATATTCTCATATAAAATGTTAAAAGAGACCATTTTCAAAAGAATATTAAAATGATGAAGGTATAAGTCACTTTTAGAAGTCATTTTCCAAATTTTGAAATTGGAACTTTTTAGAACAATTACCTTTTAAGAAGAACCATTAATAAATGATTCCATGAAAAGTAATAAAGATTATAAAAGGAAATTTTGGGTGGAAGATAAACCATTCGATAATGAAATGATGGAAAATATTTTGAAATACCTTTGTTTGAAAAAAACTCATTGTAAAAGGAGTATTAGATTTTCCTATTCAAAAGGTGTAGATATAATTTTTATAATCATTAAAAATAACCCATATTAGCTATCCCAAAAATAGAGGAGAACATTACGGGGAAGGTAAATATGGACTTGACACAAAGAGATAGTTAAGTGATGAATGTCATTAAAAAAATGTTATAATTTTAGGTGAGAGAAATATCAAGTAATAATCTTTGAATCAAAAGAGAAATTATCCCCAGAAAGATAAAAGAGAAAATCATATAAAAATTGAGATCAATTAATAAAGATAATATTGAATTTTGAAGTTCAAAATTTACAATATAACTCAAAGAAATAGATTTTAGTTACCAATGTCCCTTAAAAACAACATAATCACAGATTTTCAAGGAAGGGGAACTATAAATTTATAAAGAAAACATGAAAATGCACACAAGCAAGAAGTTGGGGATACTCTAACTCGAGACCTCCTCGACACCCCATAGAGACCTTTTCCACTTGGTTAAGCCCTGGGGGATCCCATACAGACAACATAGTTCATGAATTAAGAATATTTTAAAAAGGGTTTAATGTGGTAAAACATTAAATACCTATAATTCAAAGAAAAAATACCACATAATAAAGTCATAGTGCATAATTTATCCAACTTATATGAATATGTTCAATAAGGGAAATTATAACTCAATGAATGATAATTGAGTTAATAAAAAAGTTAAAACTTGAGGATCATTTAAATAAAAACCTATTTAATGACATAGATTTAAATTTAACTTCAATTAACATGAATAAATTTTATTACATGATATAATATATCAATTAGGAAGCATATACACCAAGAAAAATAAATTAGTAATTTTAGATGAAAATTGTTAACTTGGTCCAGATTTATTCTTCACTTACACCAAGCATCCAAAATAATTAAATTAATTTTATTAAATACATGACTAGTAATATTATTCTCAACAATAAACATTTATACTCCTCATTTATATCCATTTTATACATATATATTTAGATAGTTTTTACCTATTTTTAATATCTATTGTAAGTAATCTTGATCGTTTCAAACTAGTTTTAAAAGTGAGGTAAAAATATTAATTATTATTATAAAATTAATAATTATAATATAATTACATTTACTATAATATGTTAATTACAATTATTTATTAATATTTAACTTTCTTTCGTAAGTGATCCATTCTTTATCCTCGAAGATGAAATCGATGATAAGAAAAATTCAGTGATTCTAAACCAACAATGGGAGTTTTCTTAATTAATGACATAAATATTAATATAAAATATTGAGAAAAAAAATAAATATTTATGTCATGTTGTTCCATTTATTAAGTTCCCATAGTCATCCATGATATAAATTCAGAGTATTATTTAAGTGGGTGGTTAAATCGACCCAAACATGAACATGTCATGATTAATGGGTGATTATGAGATGGTATACCTTAAATATCATTATACCATAAACATAATTATCCTATTTAGTGTTATTTATTTAAATATATATTAATTATAAATAATTTATAGAAGTGATTTATAAAAAATAATTTCATAGTATGAATGAATTATTTTTCTTCTTTGTTAGCTTGTTTAAGATGGTGAAATTTATAATGATTGTTTTTAATTCATATCATTAATATGTTATTATTATATTAAATAATAAAAACTAATAAAAAATATAAAAAAAAATATTTATCCTTTAAACCCATTTTTATAACTATCCATGGAAATTGGTAGTGAAACTGTTACACATATTTCCATAGTGGCAGTAGTTTGTGTATACAGATGGGTGATGCTTTCATTTTTCCTTATAATTTGGGAGGGGATTAATATTTTTTATTATTTAAAAACATTAAATAAGTTATATATATCATAATTATATATTAAATTTAATTTTTAAACCATCCATGTTAGGAATATAAATAAAATGAACATATTACTTTGTGGAAATGGTAGTATGCACAATGCATAGTTTACACCTTTGTTTTTCTTATTAGAAAATGGAGAAAAGTGGTTAATTATTAAACCATAATTATAATAACACATCAATATACTAAATATATTTTTGTAAAAAAATTAATATATTTTAGTGAAATTTTAATAATAATGAGTGCATAAAAATAAATAGAGATAAAAAAGAGAGGTCAGGAACTTATATCTCATTGTATATATTTTCTCCTTTTCGAAGGGGGTTAAACATTTGAGGGATGGTCTTTTGAGAAGACCATAAACTATTGAATTTGGATAAGAATTTATATGGGAGTTTGGGGTATATTTTGGGCTAAACTAACTGATTCATGTTGTGAATGGTAAGTGAGGAAACGCGTTCCCCTTTTATAAGATAAAAGTGATGTTATTTTTGTTAATACCTAAAACTTTTCAATAATGGGAAGTCACTCTCAAGAAAAGTGGCTCCAAAATTGAGAAATAATGGATTGGGTAAGATAAAAGGTTGATAAAAACCTAAAACACTCAATTATAAATATTTTTTAAATATGTTAGGCCCTTTACCTATTACTTTACACATTTTTACCATTTTGGTTTTCCCCACGGTAACTAGTTTTTACATGGTTAACTTTCCCTTTATTCCCAAAAATAAAATGTTTCTTATTATAAAATTTATAACTAATGATTAAAAATTTGAAATATATTATTTTTTAATCAATTTTTAAAATTTATAAAAATTATTTTTCAAATACTAAGTGTATAAAGTATTAAAAATAATTTTTTTTAAAAAATATAACTTAAGTTATAAAATGTCAAATATGGGTTTGTAAATAAAAAAATTAAAACTATAAATTCACTTATAAAATAAATATTTGTTCTTAGAAAAAGGTTTCACGAATCTAAAATTTATACATGTATGATAATAATGTCATAAAATTCATATTATTTGAAAAAAAACGTGTTTTCACACTTCACCTTAAAATCAATATTTTTTGAAAAATACCAAAAATTTACCTTAATATAATTTTGAAATTATAAATTCAAAAAATAAGTTATTTTTATCAAATTTAAATTATAATATTTATTTATTTAAATAAAAATTATAAAATATAAAGAATAACCGTATTTATTGATAAAAACTTCTTAAACTTAAAGTGACTTTAATTTTATTTCATATAAATTTATAAATAAATAAAAATTGAAATAATAGTTTTAATATGTAAATATTAATTATTACAATAAAATTTTAAAAGTGATCAATTTATTTTATTAAGGTAATATATTATACCCCTTTTTGTAAATGGATCATCAAAATATTTCTTTTTAAAAAATTAAAGAAAAATAATAATATGTAATTATTTTAAGTGATTATTATATTTTTATCTACTAATTATTGTCATTACAATCATTGTCTATGATATAGTTTAAAAACCAAGATTTTAGTAAATCATGTATAGTTACATAAAGATATCACAATATATTATTCAAAACATGGGGTGTTATACGATAGTGATAGTTATATGATAATTTGATAATTGTGTTTTTTTAAAGTGATATAGAGATATCACAGTTTCTCGTAAGGCTAGTATTGGGGGAGGTTTTTATTTCTCATGGTATTACTTCCATATGTAACAACTAAGGAACTATTCAATGTATCTTGGATTTATGATTCATATTGATAAAATTATTTTATTATGTAAAAGTGTAAATAAAAGTGACGATGAGGATTAATATACACGTATTAAAAAAAATGTAGAAAGTAAATGGACATGAGTATTTATGTGATTTGTCCCACTTTAGACCAAAATCATGGTATGAACACTACCATTGGAAATATTTATTATTAAATAAATAAAATAAATTTAAAGATAATACAGAAATAAAATCATATAAGATCACATAAACTATTTGAGGTACGATCCTCAGTAAATTAAATGGCACTACTGAACTATTTCATAAAGAATTAGTGTACACTACCGTCTAGAATAGATTCACTCAACAGACCAAAAAAAATCAAAATACATTATACCTATAAAATAAGAAGAGAAAGAATAGAAGCAATAATTCAAATCAAAATTATACTACTAAGAACCTAGTTACACATTAAAAAATTTGGGAACTCTTATATTTATCACTCTCTCCTATATTGTGGTTTTTCCTGCTATGAATCTCTCTAGTGTTGAACTACCCTTAAATATCAACCAGAATAGTATTATGGTATCAAGAACCCTATATATATAACACAATGACCACTAGATGGTGATTCTTCTTAAACTTTATCTCCCTCCATCCCTCCCTCAAACCCTCTCTCGACTAATAAATAGATCACCTAATAAAGTAATCCATCTCTCTTCACTTTAGGTATTTAAAAAAATTGAATAAATTATAGTGGGATAACCAATGAATCTGGGGTGATGTGGGGTTAGGTGGTAAAATAACATAATTAAAATGGGGTATATGGGGATGGCTAATATCACATAGAGGGGCCATGAAGGACATTTTCATAAAAAAAATAGTATGCCCTCCATATTGTATCAAAGGCATATGACACAGATACACAAAAAAAGAGGGACTATAAGCACAGTGAAGAAACACAAATCACCAAGGTGTAATATATTTTAACAATATGATCAATTATTAAGGAATCCCCTGAGTAATAACATAGACCAAGAAAAGAAATTAGGTCGAGTGAGAAGACCCAATTAATTATCCCACTAATTAAGTAGAAAATCCCAACAAGATGATCCCAACATAAACAAGTGTGTTAATACATAATAATGCAACATAATAAAAAAAAATTTGTATGGGATAAAAACAAAATGAATAAAACACACAAAAAAATCATGGAAGTAATCATAATTTAAAACTATGAAATTAAAACATCACAGCTAGCGATAATGGTATTCACCACATGCGGTTTGGTAGTGATATAAGAATTTGACTATATTATAGGTAGTAATAAGTGTAAATTTCTACTTGTGATAAAAATTATTTTTTAATTTTTCATTTTAGAAATTAAATTATAATTTATTAAGTGTTTATAAATTATAGTAAAATAATTTCAAAAAAAAAATTTTAATTAATGAAGTGTCTAGAAATTAATTATAAATTTTTAATTGATATTAATTATTTATTAAGTATTTATGAAATATACAAAAAATTAAAGCTTCGATATTAAATTTTAATTTAAATGTCTAAATTTACATGATATTTAATTTATAATTTTGATATGAAGGGTTTATATTAAAATTTTAAATTTATTTATAAAGTGTTTTAAATTTATAAATTAAGTAATTATAAAGTAATTATATTTATATTATGAAAAGTTCATAAATTATACATTGAATTTTATATATTATTGTATTATTATAAAAATTTATTTAAAAAATGCCAAAAATGGTTTTGATTTATTTTATCAAATGTTAAAATAACTATAAAATATATGATATTAAATAATTTAAATTGTTTACATTATTAATATGAAGAATTCATGTGTTTTAAAATGTGAAGATATCATGTTTAAATAAATATTATATTTTAATATGAAGGAATTAATATATGTAATATGTAAATATTAAATATAAGGAGTTCATATTTGTTACATAGATATAAAGAATTTATATTTATATTTTATTAAATTCTTATAAATTTTATTATAAATTGAATATTATTTATATTCATATTATATGAAATTTTCATTACATCACATGTCTAAATTTAAGATTTATTTATTTATTTATGTTATTCACTTCTTTATGGATATCAATTTTTTATATTATAAATATTTGTATGTTATGTTTAGAATGTTAAAATTATTTCTATAATTTTTCATACCATGAATTTAAGAGATTTCATGATAAGGTTTAACATATGATTTAATTTGTTATAAGAAATATTGTCAATTTATTGATTATAATTCCAAATTAAATTTTATGTTATAATTATTTTTATATAATTATAGTTAAAATCATATTGAAACTATGGATCACTTTGGATTAATTATCTATTTATAGTGTAACATTGGGTTTCACTTCCACTATTAAGGAGACTATATTGGTAATACCTCACGTTTTTATTCCATCAATATATTGAATATCTTATTTCACATGAAACACCGAACTAAAACAAACAAATGCTATATTTTATTAAGATGAAATATGACAATAAAAGATAAAAATTAATACATTATGAGAAAGAAATTTAAAGTATCATTATGAAAATTAAAATAATAATAAAACCATGAGTAAATAAAAAGGCCACAAACATGAAATCTTAATCCTCATGGTTTTACTTCATGATTATAAAACAATTAAAATTATAGATGGAAGTAAAATAATTATAAATATAATATATTTTTTGATAGAGAAATAAAAAATGAAATGAATTAATTTTAGATAAGTATGTATGGTTATATATTGGAATGAAAAAGGTAAATACGCCAGTTACATAATCGTTGGATATATGGTCATTAGATATATGTTCACTAGATACGTGGTCATTGGGTATACATGTATACGATAGGTATATTAAATATTTTATAAATATAAGTGACTAATGGGTTACAAAAAAATATATTTTTTATGTAATTATCATAAAACAAATAATTTTTGAATAATAAAAAATGATGCTATTTATTTTTGAAAATATATTTTATTATAAAGAAACTATGTTTGTTACATAATGTATTTTAAATTAAATGTGTTGATTTTAAAGAACCATCTTAATAAAATAGATTGAATTTTTTTTATTTAAATAGTAGTAAAATAAAAAAATAAAATTCAATAAATAATTGAGTAGTATAAGGAATAAGAACTTAAACATTCATGGTCAATAGAAAAGGCTTCATTTAATAAAATTGTTTTATATTATATATTTTCATTTAAAATATAAATTTCTCATATTTTTATTATGAAATTTAATAAAATTTATTATTTATATATAAAAATAATTAAATTAACATTCATATTATGATTATTAATTATAAAATAATAATAATAAAGTCACTTTTATGCTTACAATATAGTTTTCTAATTTTTTTGTATATTGTATTTTAATATAAAATTAATTTTAATTAATTTTTAAAATTTAATTTAATAAAATGGATTTAATTTTTGGAATCAATGCATTGATATTAAGTAAGAGGTTCATATTCATTTTAGGGAAAAAATAAATCATGAAGTTAAAAAGTGAGTTACCATCATAAAGGGTAAAATGAGGTAAAAAATTTTAAAATTAAGGGATAAAGACCAAAAATATCTCTAAACATAATAATAAATTGTGTATATGAGGGGATACATAACCCATCTCAATTATTTTTCCACTTTCTATCTACTTTTACTGTAAAATTACATTCCTTACACATTAATGATTGTGTGTCTATGTAAATTCCACTCAAACTCGCCAATAAAAGGACCCCTCATCTACCTATATAATACGAAACATTTAATTTATTTTTCTATTAAATCCATGCCAAATTACATATTCTAACGTATTATTATATGTTTTTAATATTATTCTCCAAATTATGTGGCATAAATCCTTCATTCTGAATAAAACTATTTCAAGAAGGAGTGGATTCATCACAGTAAGTTTCTAGTTTCTCTCTTTCTTATTTAGTTTCCTTCTCATGTCCAATATTTATCAATCTAATTAAACACTATAATTATGTATTATTAAAATCAGTATACTTTTTTAAAAATTATATCTCTATTATATAACTTTATACTCTTACTCATTCGTTAGTGTAACATATTCTTATTTGGGTCGATTCAACCACTTATAAGAAATATGTTATATTATCTTCACTATTTATTATAATAATGAGTATTAAGACATAAATACTAGAAATATATGATAATATGAACTAAATTATATTATGAATATGGTTCTTAAAGGGTGAATATTAGTGTTTATTATGAAGTAACTCATTGTTATTGGTAAATTACCAGAAACATGCTCATCGTGAATTCCATTCTCATGAACCGTACCCATAACCTTCATCAAATAAAAATTATAATGAACAATTAATTTCAAAAAATGATTCCAAAACCTTGAATAATATGGTAATGATTAACTTTTTATTAAATAATTCAGATCATTATTTCAATTACAAAACTTGTATGAAATAATCAAAATTACTAACATGTGATGATGAAAATAAACAATAAATAACTAATATATATGAAATAAATGATTATAATGGAATATTGTAAATGTTAATATATTTTAATAAGGTTTATAAATAATTTATTAAGATTTATATATTTATTATAAAATATTTTAAAGAACTTTTATGGGATACAAGATTAAAGGTAAGGGTTTCTCTCGTGGTGTTTTTAATTACTTTAGATTATTATTTTAAAAAATTCCATTAGGAAAATATGTAAAAAAATTTAATATAATCCCCAATTTTTTTTTAAATGGTTATATTTTGGCTCTAAATGTCTTCTTATAATTTCCCTCTCAGTGATTCCTAATTCACCAGAAATGATTTTCGTAAAGGGAATTGATTTTACCTTATCTTTTTTGTTGAAATAGTTTTCTTACTTGTAGATGTTTTCTATTTTTTTCATGGTTTTATTATCTATACTTATCTATACTTATATAATTTATTAAGGTCCCTTTACAATGGTTTCAAATTCTTTAAAAAATGTGTGTAAGGAATATTTTTATCTCTCCTCTATTATGTTTCTTTCTCAATCATTTTATCCCACTATTTTATTTGACCATATTTATGAATATTTCTTTTCAAGTTTACATGATTATTAAAATTAATTTTTATTAACCTTATAACTATTTTTAAAACTATTTATTTAAAAAAAAATTCGTAGCAAAGGTTAACCAAATATAAAGGACATTTTTTCCAACTTTAAAAATGATTTTATAAGATTCTTATAATTTGTTTTCTGTCTATGTAAATATACTCTAATGTTTCTCATGATTTATTTCAGATAATTTTTTATGAAATAATCCATTTTATTTTTTTTGTTGATGATTTATTTAGGACTTGTATAAATTTCCATGAAATTTATTTCTTTATCAAGGTTATTTATTAAATGGTTGATTTTTGAATGTGATATTGTTCATATAGAACACATATGTATGGTTTATTATTATATAATGGGTGGTACTAAAATTATATAGCCCTAAAATACATTGGGTAAGGATTTATATATCATTAGATGTTATGTTACAATACATTGGTTGTTATTATAGTCCATTGTATTGTGAGAAATTTCTATCCATTATGTGATTATGGTCTTGAAAATTATCCACAGTATAAGATATGATTTTCTTTGCTTATTCAAGTGGCACATTTCTATTTCATTCTACATTTCCAAGTTATGTATCAAATTTATGTTATGATTCATGTAATGATCCATGTTTCATATTTCATTGGGTGTGATTTTATTATTTTGTTCTCATACCCACATATTTATTTTATTCTCACTTATGGTCCTCTTTATGATAATTTATATTGATTCATTTCATATCTCATATATATTACCCCCTTACCAAGTGTTTGTCTCACCTGTTTCTTATGTTTCCATTCCCTAAATAATCAATAAGACTATTATGTTTGATATATCTATAAATTTATAATTTATAGAAATTTTTTATGTCAGATAATAAATAATTATTGTAAAATAATATGGTTATGTATATAATATCCAAATACACTAAATGTATATGTTCTGGGGGTGTGATTTATTATGATATTTAATTGATATTAAATTATAATGATGCATTATGTATTTATATTTTGGTTAATCCAAATAATTTTCTATCATAGTTGACTTTAGTTTATTTTGTGGATTAGGTAATAAATAATAAGACTATAGGACATAAAAACCTGTATTTAACTAAAAGTCATATAAGATGAACATGGATTTTCATAAGTGTTAATATTTTTGTCATTGGTTAGGACATCCTGGAATTTATTTTCATTATTATGTCATTTATTTATCTAGTTATTATTGTTTAATACTTGGTTTTATTATATGGTTGGAACCAGGATGAATTGAGTGAACAATGGGTGTGATATAAAATAAAAATAATTGTCCCATTGAGTGGCCAAATGGGATAGAAGATATATTAAAAGATCTGATGGAAATTATCACCAAATCAACTCAAGTTATGAACAATAAAATAAACATTTTCAAATTACCAAACATTTAAAGTAAGGAAAAAAATATCCATTGTTTCCTTCATGTGATAACGAAAACCTTACTTTAGTGGGATTTTTGATCCACTAATTATCAGAAAATTTATCAACATAACATAAAATATTTTTTTTGTTATTTAGTTTCTGAACCATGAAACAATTTTTTTTCTATTTATCATTTGTAATGAGAAGTAGATCAATGGTATAATCTCATTAAGAACATTGGTTTATACTAATAAATCACTCTATGGAATGAGATGAGTTTAATAAAGTAATTATCAATAAATATTTTCCTCAAAAAATTCACATTAAAATAGAGATAGAATTCTTTTATCTGAAAAAAAAAGAGGAAAAATAAATTATAAAATATGAAGAAGAGTTCATGACATATTCAAGGTACACATATGGTTTTTTCATTAAACCTGAAATAAAAATTTATCATTTCTTTAGTGTCTTGAAACTATGTCTCTAAAAAATTATTAGTTGTAAGGGACTTCAATAATAATGAATAAATTGTTTGATGTTATCTCAAGGTGAAAATGGAAATTGATTATTCTTAATATTATCATGGTTTTGGGGAAAATAATAGGAAAATATAGTTTCTTGTAAACTAAAATGATAAAACCCTTGAATGAAATAATATTAATCTCCCTATATGTTGATATTTTGGGAAGAATCATGGGGTGAATTTCCTCAATAGAATGTGAAAGTATTTCAAGTGTGAAAAATAATTCCATCAAGAACATAAATGTTGACGATATATGAGGGTTTAAAACAACACTATGAAAGAGATTATGGTCCCACCTAATACACCATCTACTATTTATTTCTTTAATTATAAAGAGTTTAGAAATTAAATAAACTAATACAACAGCCCAAGGGTTAATGGGTATAACATATGGTAGAAAACTCTAAATGCAAGGGAGAAAAGAAAATAATATGTAATCATAATAACTAAAGGGGTTCATGAAAAAATAAGTGGTGAAAGGATCATTTATCATACACTCAAGAAAAAAGTAACTTATATCATTCTAGTTCTAACTACTCCATATATTGAATTTTTTATAAAATAATTAAATCACCACCCAAGTGATAAGATATAAAATTATTGTTGAAAAACATAGTGGTGAACTGATTACTTCCCAAGGATATAAATCTTCTCCAATTGAGTTTTGTGGGGATATAATCCCTAAAAATCTATTTATCCTACCTTTAATGGAATTTTATATTATTTTGTGCATGGATTAGATCTCTCTATATAGAAAATATATCAATTTTTAAGATTAGGAAATCACATTTCATATCCCAAATAAGTACATGGTCATATATTAATAAAATATTATCAATGGACTCCCTATGTAAATTACTTCCCTTATATAGGCCTTAATGCTCAATTATGTGGGGTATTTAGATCAAAGGGTCAGGGATAAACTCAATATTGTAGATATTTAAATTTTGTGGGAATATGTCGATGTATTTTTTAAAAGAGTTGTTTTGTATTCCCATGAATCATGAGGTTGAGTTTTGAATTACAAACATACCTAGTGTAATTCCAATAATAAAGAATCATTATAGAATTCCCCTATTGAATTAGAGTAATTAAATAAGAAACAATAAGATAATGTGGGAAAAGGTTTTATATTCCCATGTGATTCAAAATGGGATACACCATCCCTCTTTGCTAAAAATATGGACGGATCAATGCATTTTTCATTGATTATCATTAATGTAACAAAATCATGATCAAGAATATGTATCGTCTACCCTATATTGATGATCTATTCAATAAACTATGAAGGGATTAATAATTCGCAAATATATACCTAAAATCCAAATATCCTTAGTTGAAGATAAAAATAGAGGATATACCTATGAAAACCTTTAATACAAGATCCAAAAACTATGAATTCATAGTGATAACTTTTAGAATTATAAATTACCCCATCATCTTTCTAGACATGATGAATAGAGTCTTTAAATATTACCTTGATCAATTTTTTGTAGTTTTTATAGATGATATTGTTATAAATTACAATATTAAGTAAGAACATGAAGAGAATATTATGATTTATTTTAAGTCCTTAATAAAGGATAAAAACTATAAAAAATTTAGAAAGTAGGAATTTTTTCTACAAAAAGTAGCATTATTGGTTCATATAATCAAAAGAGAGGGTATATCTATAGATCCTTCAATGATCAAGGTGATTGATGAATGGCCTAGACCAACCACTTTAACTAAGATCCTCAGGTTTCTTAAATTAGGTGGATACTATCGATACTTCATGTGAAATTTTTCATGATTTTCAAATCCAATAACCATGTTAACTTAAAAGAGATTCATGTTCTTCTTGAGAGATGAATTTAATGATAGATTCAAGGATCTTAAGAGAATATTGGGAACTACATCTATACTCACAATATCCCTTAGTGGATAAGGGTTCTCAATATACAATTACATATAAAATAATGGATTGTGATGTGTCCTTATGCCAAATGATAAGGTAGTATCTTATTACTCACATTAAATAAAGTCTCATAAGAAAAATTATATGATGCTTGATTTGGAGCTAATAGTGGTAATATTAGCATTAAATATATGCATATATTATCTCTATAGTTAAAATTTATGTATATATATATACTAGTAATAAGATATTGAATAATATATTCACATATAAGGAGTTGACATGTTCTACTAGAGATAGTTTGACTTGATCTAAGACTATGCCTTGTCAATACATTTTCATCCAAGAAAGGTAAACAAGGTTTATAATTATCTGAGTATGAAGTATAACACTATCTCATTTATGATGAGGATTTAAATAGAACCAATACTCATGGGTTTGAAAATAATTGACCTGGAAATCATAATATAAGGGGAGAAATCCTATCTTTTCTAAGTAATTGATCAACCATCCATCCATGCTAAGAATAAGGAGGTGAAAAAGGAGGATATGGACCTATAGAATAAGTTAAGAAATATTCCATAGTTCAAACATAAAAATTATGGAATTATAATATTCCATAAATAAATATGTTTAACTTAAATACCATAATTGAAGAAGGAGATTTTGGATGATGAACATAGCTCATCATTCTCAATCCCTCCTAGAATCACAAAGAGTTATAGAGATATGAATGAGTAATTTTGAAGGGATAAGATGAAGAGGTATATTGTAAAGTATATATATAAATTCTTGGTTTTCTAGTAATTCAAGGTAAAACATCAGAAGTCTAGGGGAATGATGCAACCATTACCCATACCTATTTGAAAATGGGAGAACACTTCCATGGATTTTTTTTAGGTCTTCTCATGACCTCTAATGGTTATAATTCCATTTGGTTTTTAGTATATCAAATTGTGAATTTGATACACTTCATTTCTATTTAATAGTATTTTTTACTCAATCAATATTATAATTTATATATAAAGGAAGTTGGAAGCCTAAATAGAGTATCAATTTCAATTGTAACAGAACGAGATCTATGGTTTTCTTAGAATTTCTAGAGGATTATTCAATAAGAATTGGATACATGGATGATATTTAGTATAACTTATCATCCTTAAACCAATGGTTAATATAAAAAAGTCATCAAAATTTTGAATATTAGCTGAGATTTTATTCAATGGTTTTAAAAATAGGTTGAAATCAATATCTTACTCTGGTAGATTTTTCATATAATAACAGTTCATATTTGATCATCAAAATAGAACCATATGAGTCTTTTCATGGGAATAATTTTATAACTCCAATATGTTAGAATGAATTCAAAGAGTAAAATTTTAGGGGACTAGATATTTATCAAGAAATTTTCTAGAGGATTCAAACAATTTAGGAGAATATTAAAGTAACACAAAGTCTATAAAATATTTATATTGATAATAATTAGTGAGATTTTTATTTTGAAGTTAGATACAAGGTATTCATTCAAATATCAACATACAAGGGGGTTATAAGATTCAGGAAGAAGGTAATTTTAATGTATAGATACATCATACCCTTCAAAATCCTCAATTGAGAGGGAAAAGTAGCTTATCTTCTTACCCTTCCACCGAACCTCTCACAAGTGAAAAATGTATTCCATATATCAATTTTGAGGAAGTACATACCCAATCTGTAATAACTATTGAACTAAGAGGTTTTAAAACATGAACATGATCTCTTGAATAACCTATAGATATCTTTGATCATAAAGATAAAGTACTTCAAAACAAGATCACTCACTTGGTTAATGTTCTCCGGAGGAATAATAAGTTTGAGGAAGTGAATTTTGGAACTTGAAGATGAATTTTGGAAAAATTTACCTTATCTATTTTTATATATGTAATGAAATTTCAAGGGTGAATTTTTTTAAGGGGTAGAATATAACACCCCATATTTTTATTCCATGAATATGTTGAATAAATTGTTTCACATGCAACACCAGACTGTAATGAAAAAATTCTATATTTTATTAAGATAAAATATAAAAATAAAAGATAAACATTAATTCATAATGTAAAAGTATTATGAAATATGTTTATGAAAATTTAAAAAGGAATAAAACCACATGTAAATAAAAATACCACGAACATGAAATATTCATCCTTATTGTTTTTGATGAAGACCATACCTCCAACTAAAATGATGAATAGAAGGAAAAATATTATAAATATAATAGAAATTTTGATATATAAATAAAAAAATGATATAATTAAATTTTAGAGAGGTATGTGAGGTTATATATAGGGATAAAAATGGTAAATATGACCATTATATGGTCATTGTATATATTTATATTGGATATATGGTCGTTGGATACATGGTTGATGGGTATACTATATCTAATAAGTATATTGAATATTTTAAGTGTAAATGACTGATGTGCTGCAAAAAATATATTTTATATATAATTAACATAAAATGAATAATTTTTGAATAAACTAAAAAGAAATTAATTCACTATTTTCAGTACATAATTTATTTTTAAATAATATTTATATTTCAAAAGAATCATTTTAGAAAAATTTATTAATAAAATTTAAATGATTATTAGTAAAAAAATGTATAACATTAAATAAATAAGTAATTATTATATGGAATAGTAATCTAACAATTCTTGATCAATGAAAAAGGTTTTATTTAATAACATTTTTTTATATTGTTATTTTTAAAGGTTAAATTTCTAAAATCTAAAGTATAAAATATAAATAAATGTATTATTTATATATAAAAAATAAATTAACATTCCTCTCATAATTAGTACTTATTAATTTAAGAACTAAAATAGAGCATGATGAAGAGCATTTTATTTTACTCCATAAGGGTAAATTCAACATACGATGAGTTTAGTTGAAAGTGTTGGAGTAATGTAAAAATTGATTAAAGAACACCATGATTAATGAAGTATTTTATATAAGGGGTATTTAAGAGTTCAATATTTTTTTATACAGATTTAATTCCCATGTTTTATTCCATTATGTATATTTCAAGGGATTCATTCACGTGTGGTATATCTATTTCCATGTTGGAAATTAATATTGGTAAATGAAAGTAGCTGCTTCATGGAGACTTGATATATAAAAAGTACACTTTAATATTTTATGATTATTAATATGAACATAGTTTGACTCAATTATAAGTGATATAAGTTGATAAAATCATTGTTTATAATGTAGTCTTGATGAGTTTTAGAAGCTAGTTGTGAGTTGATAAATTTAAGAAGCTAGTTGTGAGTTAAAGTGAGAATCCATCCTTGTATACATAAGTTATTCAAAAGGCACTATTTCAAAAAGAAGTGCATTACTTGGAGGATGAAGATGTATTATAAGTTAAATTAAGAATATTGGGAACTTTATTTAAGAATAAAAATAAAGTAACTTGTATGAATAAAATATAGTTTTCTTAAAAAAATTATGTGTTTATAATTTTTAATTTAAAATTAACTTCAATATATCTTAAAAATTAAATTTAATAAAATGGATTTAATTTTTGAAATCAGTTCATTGAAAATAATCCGGAGGTTAAATTTTATTTTTGGACAAAAATTAAGTTACCGGGGTGAAAAAAAGTGAGTTACCACAGTAAAAGTCAAAAAGAGGTAAAAAGGGTGAAAATTAAAGGATGAACCCCTAAAATATCTCTAAAATTATCTATAAATTGTGTAAATGAGAGGATAAATTAACCATATTCATTATTTTTTCCTTTTTTATCCACATTCCTTGTAAAATAACATTCCTTTCACATTAATTAATGACTATTTGTGTAAATAAGACTCAAACTCACCTATAAAATAGACCACTCCTATACCCACTTAAAATGATAATGTTCCCTCATTTTTCTCTCAAATACCTACCTAAATTTCATATCTTAAAGTCTTCTAACATATTTGGTATCTTTTTCTCAAAAAAGATACCTAAATCCTTCATTCCTAAGGAACTTATCTTGAGAAGTTAAATAATTAATTAAGTATGTAGTTATTATCTATATTTTTCAATTATATTTTAATTTATACAATTTATAAAACCAATATACCACTAAAATGATGTTTTATTAAACAAAATTATTATTTTGTTCAAAATATATTACTACAATATAACTCTATACTCTTATTAATTCATTATTATAACATTTTATTAATTTGATCGGTTCAACCACTTATATGAATGATGTTATTTCATCTTCATAATTTCTAACATGAATGAGTATCAATACATTAATACTAAAAATATATGACATAAAAAGTAATTTATTTTGTGAATATGGTTTTGTAAGGGTGAAAAACATAAATTTTCACTATAAAGTAACTTGTTGTTATTAGAAAACTACACGAAACATGCTCATTATGAATTCCATTCTCACGAACCGTAACCATAAATTCCCTGTAATAAACATGGTACTATAGGAATCATTTTAGAAAAATGATACCGCTTCTATAAAAAATCTTGGAATGACGAAATTGGTGTCCATGAAATAGGATCAACATCACTATTAGGAAACTTATCTGAAATAATAGAAATTACTGACATTCAATATTGAAAATAAATAATAACCAACTAATATTTGTCTGATAAATGATTATAATTGAATTTTATAAATTATAGTAGATTTGAATAAATTTATAAAATAATTTAATTAGATGCATGTGGTTATTTTAAAATAGTTTAAATTTATGTCATGGGATTGAGGAGTAAAGGAAAGGTTTTCTCTCCCAATATTTATTCTTACTTGAGATTATGGATTCATAAGATTAAATTGAGATAATATATAATGACCTTTTATATAATCCCCATTTTTTATTCTCTTCTACTTATGTTTGTGGTTCATGTTTTTATTTACCATTTACCTCTAATTGAATCCTAATTCACAATAAATGATGTTTATAAAGGGGATTTCTTTTACCTCTTCTTTTCAGTTGGAATCATTTTATTAAATATCCATGTTTTTTCAGTTATGGATTTTATTTATTATATATTATTACCTATAAATATAAAATTTTTTGGGATCCCTTTCTAATGGCATTTAATTTTTTTAAAAGGTTTGAAATGAATCATTTTATATCTCCTCCATTATATTTCTCGTTCGGTTATTTTCTCCAACCATTTTATTATGTTTCCTTTTTAAATATTAATTTTCAAGTTTTGATTATTCTTTAAAGTAATTTTAATTCACCTTATAATTATTTTTAGAACTATTTATTTTTAAATTATTACTTTACAAAAGGTATCAAAATTTAAAAGATATTTTTTACTATTTTATAAATGATATTCTAATATTCTTATGTAGTTTTTTCATCTATTTTAATGTCCTTTAATGTTTATCATGTATCATTGGGGATATTTTTTAATAAAATCATTCACTCTGAATATATAGATGGTTTATTTATACCTTATAAAAATTTCAATGAAATATGTTTATTTCTCATGGGTTATTTATTCTTTGGTTGATTTCTAAATGTGATCATGTCCATGTGGCACATATATATACTATTTATCATTATGTGATGGGTGGGAATTAAATTATATAACCTTTAAATGAATTATTTAAGGATTTAAATCTCGTTGTATGTTATGTTATGGGACATGGGAGGTTATCCTAGTCTATTATATTATGGTACATGCGTATCCACTATGTGATGATGGTCTTGATAGTGATCCTTAACATAAGTTATGATTTTATATGTTTTTGAATGTGAGAAATTTCTATGTCATTCTATAGACCCATGTTATGTATTATCTTTATTTTATGATTCATGTTATAATCCTTGTTTCTCAATTCATTGGTCATTATTTTATTATTGTTTTCTTTTACCCACATGTTCATCATATGCTCACTTATAATCCTCTTTATGATCATATATATTTATTCGTTTAATGTCTCTTATATTTCAAATAGTGATCCCAACTTTTCAAATATATATATTACATATTTTTAGATGACTATTCAATACATTAAACAAACACATGCATGAGGACCAAAATATTTTATAGTATTTGGAGACTAGGTATACAATCTTTTAATTTTATGAAAGATCTTCAACATCACCCATAAATATCTTATCCTTTAATACTCTTCACAAACATACCCTAATTAAAACATTAATTCATAACTTGGGGAAAGGAAACATAATAATGGGTGAGATCATATTCTTATTATGGGTAAACATGGGAGATACATAAGCATAACATTAACATAGTGGTATGAGAACTTGATAATAGCATTTGAAAACCATACCTAGTATATTAGAAATCATAATCTTGAGTAATGGCATAAAGATTGGCAGTTTATAAGACATTAATCATAAGGTTATCAAAGACCATGATCCATGAATCATAACATTAATATAAGACATGGAATCGTGGAATGAAGATAAGTATAGAAAATCAACTCCATTATATTCAAGGATAACTTATAAGGATATCATAGTGGAATAGGTTCACTCCTAAAACTATCATAGTAGTCATGGTTCACTCCCAATACCATCATAATGGAAAAATTCCCTTACAAAACCAAGTTCACTCCATATTATTGTCCTCTATATCTCATTATATATAAATATTTACCTAATGTATTAGAGGTAGATATAGGTCCCACCTATCTTTAGTTATAATGTAACCTTCGTACTTGGATATAACTTAACAATCCTCCTTGGATGTAATACAACCACGATCACATAACAAAAATCATACATGTGTGTGAAACAAGATCAAAAAAAGTCATCATATCATAACCCATTAAGTTAAATGGGTTTCATAAACATTTCAACATATCATAACCTATGGAAAAGATATAGGTTTTATAATCATTTCATTATTTAATCATATCATAACCCATGAAAAGAAGAAAGTTTCATATGATTTGTATCATGTAATAACCCATTGAAGAGAAAAAACATTCATAAGCATCACATCATCATAAACATAAAACATTTATTGAAATAATAAGAATGGTATCCTTAGATCATATACCTAATAAATAATAAGTAACCTCAAAGGATGTAATATAAAATAGAGAATGATTTTGAAATAAAAATAACTTGGAATGTTTCTTGATGAAAATAAACATTCTTTGAAAATAAATTTTTAAAACTAAACCTCATAAACTATTTTCGAAATCCTTTTATTTTAAAATTAACTCTAAAACTTTAAAAGAAAATTTAAAAATCATTTAAAACATTTCCTTAATGAAAATATCTTTTATGGTTTGAAAAAACACTATTTAAAACATAAAACATTCTAAAAATACTTTTCTTTGAAAATAAACATCAAAAATTATAAATTAATCTTAAAATAAAATAATAGTCCTAATGGAGGGAATTTCTATTCATTTTGTACACATTAAAACAAAGATTCCTTTCATATTTTTGGTAAAATCCAAATGGGTATTGTTTGGAAAATTACATGATGATTCCTTCCAAAAAAATTTAAAAATAAAACATGGATAAAAATGTCTTTTATAAATAATTTTAAGAATGTTAAAAATATTTTTGAAAGCAATTTTGGAAACCATGGTCTTGGAAGAAAAATGAGTGTTTGACTGAAGAGAGAAACAATGAAATTTTTTCTTAAAAATATAAATTTTAACTCTTGATTTCATAAAGAGTATAAAATGAGAAGAAAAATACATTATTTAAAAATAAACATAGTATAATAAAATAAATGAGTTTCTTGTGAGTTAGATCATATGATCTCATCATTGGAATCATAATCATGAGAAATCCTAATAAATGATAAAATTGTAACATAAAAAAAAACTTACCACTTGGTAACCTTGAATCATAAGCCCCAAGAAATAATAACATTATAAAAACTTAAAATGTATTAATTATTAAGAAAAGTATTGTTTTTAACAATACATAATAATGTTATTTAAAGGGGGAGATTATTGAAAATAATACTATGTCTCTTTATGATAATTTTGATGCTCACAAATACCCTTAGTTATTTTCTAATGATTTTATTTAGTATTTTGCAGAAATTTATTAATTTATTTTACTCCTGAAATAATGAGAATTTATTACTAGCGCATAATCTACTTTAGCACGTCCTGGAATCACTGTTCATACCTTACGTGGATAAATGTAGCGTGGAATCTGTTTTAGCGCATCCTGAAATCACTGTTCATACCCTACATGGATAAAAGTAGCGTAAGAATGAAAAGCGTGTATACTTTTTGAGATAAGAGAAAAGTATGGTTAAACAACCATACGTTTTCATCAAAGTATGGAAGAAGAACCTTACGTTAGGAAGGAACCTTAAGTTTTGGTTATCAGCAAAGTATGGAAGGAGAACCGTACGTAAGTACTAAACGTTATGTGTGTTTCTCAAAAGTATGGTTCATCAACCTTACCTTTGTAAACAAACATACGTTCTTGGAAAAGTATGGATCAAGTAAAAGTATGGATCTTTTGCCGTACGTTTGAGAGTTGAAGAAAAACTATGGATGATCAACCCTATATTTATAATTGAACCTTATGTTGTCAACCTTAAGTTTGAAGACTATGTCATCAACCCTATGTTTGGAGGCCACATCATCAACCTTATGTTTGGCATCAGAAATTTTGACAGACGATATTTTTATGCAGCGGTCAGCAAGCTGATTTTTGGGTGGATTTCAGGCCGTATTTAAAGTCGTTTTTAAACTACGACTTTGACTGATTCAAAGCCGTTTTATCAATGGATTTAAGATTGAATTAATAGGATCTTTTTATGCCGAGTCTTAAGGGAAGTTACAACTTCTCTGTAAATTCAAATTTTTGAATATCGCGAATAAAAAGGTGACTTTTATGGATCTAAATTTGCAGAAGATATGCTCAGATTTATTATATATGTTATCTCTGAAACACCAGGTACAGACATGTATGGTGATCAATCTTTTATAAAAAGGTGGAAAGCAGAGACTGCAAAAAAGAATCCAGTTCTACTAATTCAAAAGGAGCGTCAAAGATCTATTTGTTTAAGAAAAAGGAACTCGATAGAAGATTCACTTGTTCTGAATTGAATATATATTGTGGATCTGCTACTGCTGAAGTTTTGAACTATATCTCTATATCTACTATAACCGGATCGACTCAGAATTTCTTTGTTTTGAAAATCAATATTTTTAGAGACGACGATCCATCTGCTGTCAATTGCATTCTGTTGTAATTGTGAAGATCAACTGGAAAACTTCTTTCTGAAATTCTTTTTATTCTTGAGTAACCAACATCTCGTTCTAATCTGTGTAGGTTCATGTTTGAACCAGAAGGCTTTGTTTTTCCTTGGATTATAAAGGTGTCAACTGTTTGTACTCAGTTGTGAACCGGTCTGTGGAAAAGAGGACCAGATATTGAAAATCACCAAGCTCATGGAGTTGAGCGTTGGTAGAGTGGACTATGGGCCGTCTGTTCCCGGAACCACTATACATCTGTGTGTCCCTGCTTTTATTTATTTCCGTTGCACGATCAAATCCGATAAAGCATAGAGGAGAGAACTCGTTCAATCAAAAGAGTTACCGAAAAATCTGAAAGACACAATTCACCCCCTCTTGTGTATAATCTGTAGATTCAGATCCAACAATTGGTATCATAGGTGGAGCTTATGATAGAGCCTTAGCAAGCTAGAAGCATTTAAATATTATATAACAGAGCATCATGACTGATACAAGAGAAGGGATGTCAATGGTCAGAGCATCATATTTTAATGGAGACAACTATGGCTGCTGGAAATCGTGCATGATAATATATCTGAAAAACCTCGGATATAAAGTCTATTCAAATATTTTGAATCCTTATGAAATTCATGAAAATCCTGAGACATGTAGTGCTACTACAGAGGCAGAGTATGATATGAATTAGAAGGCTATGAATGTAATTATTTGCGGGCTAGGACCAGATGAATTTAACAGAGTATCTCAGTGCCCAACAACATATGAGATGTGGAAAATAATAGCTGTGGAATATGAAGGAACAGACAATGTGAGACAAATGAGATATGCAACTGCCAAATTAAAATTTGATACTTTCAGAATGATTGAAGGTGAAATAATTACCCAAATGAATGGGAGATTGATAGAAATTTTCAATAATATAACAGCTCTAGGAGAACCTATCAAGTAGACTGATCAAGCATTAAAAGTTCTGAGGGTACTTCCTACTCGATGGAATGGTATCTCTGTTACAATCAGACAATCAACTCCTATCAAAGATCTGACCATGTGAGAGCTGATTGGTACACTGATGATGTATGAAGCTGAAATGCAAGATGAGGCTAATGGACATAAAGTGCTTATCAAAATAGAAGATACTGCCTTGAAAGTAACTTCACAATAAAAGAATAGAAATCTGAAGAACAGAGAAGTCAAAGATAAATCAGAAATCTCAGACTCATCTAACTCAGATGAAGAACTGGCTCAGCTAGCCAGAAAATTTACAAAATTCTACAGCAAGAAAAGAGGCTTCAAAAAATCTTTTAAGAGAGATGATAAGGAAGTAAGATGTTATTAATGTAAGAAGATGGGATATATCAGACCAGATTCCCCACAATTGAAGGATGCAAAGAAGAAGAAATACTTCAAAATAAATGACTATGAGCAGAAAGACAAGAATGCTATGAAAGCAACTTGGAGTGTATCTGAAGACTCCAGTAGCTCTCCTGAATCAAGATCAGAAAAAGAAGAAGTCAATCTAAAGGCAAAAATGTGTTTCATTGTAGAAACTAATGAGGTACACTCATATTACTCCTCTGACTCAAACAATGAATCAGATTCTGAATCAAGCTACACAAATGAAAAACTTGCAGCCTACTACAATATGCGTGAATAAAGATATGACTCACTTTTTAAGAAACATAAGTCACTAAAAAACAAACATAAAGCCGTTTCAGATGAAAGAGATACAATGCTGAAACAACATAATGAATTAACTGATAAATATAATTCAATTAACACTAACTATATTAATTTTGAATCAAGAATAAAAACACTGCATGATGAAATAGAATCTTACAAACAGGCTACATTGGTTTTTACAAAAGGAGAGAATTCTTTAAATGGAATTCTTGGAAAAACTTTCATTAAAAAATAAATATTTAGAATTGGGAGTAAAGGTGAAAAACCTAAGCTATATAAATATTATTTTGTTCCTAGCTCTAAAAAAGTTAATTGTAATATTTTTGGGACAAAGGGACAAATAGCTAAAAAATATTTCTTAAGACACCCTCAAATTTGTGGTATTAAAAAAGCCTATGTTTCAAAAGACTTATATGATTCAGCTGATTTTAAAAGAAAAAAGCAAATCTGGATACCCAGATCATTGCTAGCTAACACATCTGGACCAAATAGAATATGGGTACCAAACCAATTTGTTTGAATGTATTTGCAGATAGCAGGCCACCAGAGAAGAGAAGATATATGGTACATGGATAGTGGCTACTCAAGACATATGAGTGGAAACTCATTGAATTTTTCTTCACTCAATCAAAAGGAAGGAGGACCTGTCACATTTGGTGACAATTCCAAAGGAAAACATCATTGGCATTAGAACTATTGGAGATCCAAAAATAGACTCAATCAAAAAATTACTTTATGTACAAGGATTAAAACACAATCTGATAAGTATCTCTCAACTTTGTGATGATGGATATACTGTTGATTTTACTGACAATTGTTGTACTGTTTCTAAAGATAAATTGTTTAAATTTCAAGAACCAAGAACTGATAATGTCTATACTTTGGATTTAAATTCCTTGTGTAAACAACAAGTAAACTGCTTGACTGCTAAAGTAAGTGAATCCTGGATCTAGAATAAGAGACTTGGACATTGCAATGTATATGTTTTACATAAATTATCTAAGAAACATTTTGTTACTGATTTACCTAGTCTCAAATTTTAAAGTGATAGATTTTGTGATGCATGTCAACTTGGCAAGCAACACAAATCATCCATCAAATCTGTTAATAAAGTTGCTACATCTAAACCTCTAGAACTTATTCATATGTATTTTTTTGGACCCTCAAGAGTAGCAAGATTATCTAGTAAATTATATGTATATTTTTTAGTTGATTACTATTCTAGATTTACATGGATTTTCTTTTTTAAATTTAAAAATGAAGCTTTTACCTTATCTGAAAGTTTCTGTAAATCTATTCAAAATGAAAAGGGTTTTAATATAATCTCATTGAGAAGTGATCATAGTGGATAATTTGAGAATTAGGAATTTAATTCCTTTTGCTCAAACATGGGTATTAAACACACCTTTTCTGCACCCAAAACACCTCAAAAGAATGGGATTGTATAAAGGAGAAATAGAACAATTTAAGAAATGTCTAGAACTATGTTAAATGAATATAGTCTACCTATATATTTCTAGGAAGAAGCTATGAATACAGCTTGCTATATAATTAATAGAGTTTTAATTAGACCTATTTTGAAAAAGACACCCTATAAACTATGGAATAACAAAAAACCTAAAGTAAATTACTTTAAATTTTTTGGATGCAAGGTTTACATCTTAAACACCAAGGATAATCTTGGTAAGTTCGATCCAAAATTTGGTGAAGGTATTTTCTTAGGATATTCTTCTACCTCCAAAGATTATAGAGTTTATAATAAGAATTCAAGGATTGTTGAAGAATCAGTTCATGTGAAATTTGATTAATCAGATCCCTTTGATAAAAGGACAGATCAAATGGATGAACTTGACTCTAATGAAAACATGAGACTTGAGAACTAAAATAATGATTTTAAAAATAATATAAAAGAAATTCAGTCCAATTTAGAGGAACATGATACTGAAGAACCTTTAAATATATTACCTAGATAGACTATAACACTAAATAATCACCCTTTAGAAACGGTAATAGGTGACATAGAAACTGGTGTTCAAACTAGAAGAAACTTAGGAAACCAAGTGTAATTCTCTGCCTTCCTATCTCAACAAGAACCCAAGACTATATAACAAGCTTTAGATGGTGAAAGCTGGGTAATAGCAATGCAAGATGAATTAAACCAGTTTAAAAGAAATGAAGTTTGGGAATTAGTGGAAAGACCTAAGAATTATTCTGTAATAGGAACCAAATGGGTCTTTAAAAATAAACAAGATAACCAAGGCACAATAACTAGAAATAAAGAAAGATTAGTAGCTAAAGGATATAATCAAGAAGAAGGAATAGATTATGATGAGACTTTTGCACCTGTTGCTAGGTTAGAATCCATTAGAATCCTTTTAGCCTATGCATCTTATATGAATTTTAAATTATTTTAGATGGATGTTAAATCTTCCTTTTTAAATGGTTATTTAATGGAGGAAGTTTATGTTGAGAAACCTCCTGGTTTTGAGAATTCTCAAAAACCATATTCTATTTTTAAACATACTAAAGCTCTTTATGGCCTTAAAAAAGCACCTAGAGTTTGGTATGAAATATTATGTTCTTTTCTTTTGAAAAATGATTTTACTGTTGGATTGGAAGATCCAACACTCTTTAAGAAAACTGTAAAAAATAATGTTTTATTGGTTCAAATTTATGTTGATGATGTAATCATTGGATCAACTAATAAAACTATTTGTCATGAATTTTTAAAGATAATGCAAGAAGAATTTTAAATGAGCATGATGGGAGAAATAAATTTCTTCTTAGGACTTCAAATTTATCAAAAAGATTTTGGAAATGTTTTGAATCAAAGAAAATACATTACTGATTTACTTAAGAAATTTGTACTTGAAAACAGCAAGACATTTACAACTCCTATGTATACTAATATAAAACTTGATTTGGATGAAACTAGGAAATAAGTTGACAACAAGTTATATAGAGGTATGATGGGTAGTTTGTTATATCTTACTGCTAGCAGGCCAGATATAATGTATTCAGTATGTCTTTGTACTAGATTTCAATCAAATCCTAAAGAATCTCATCTAACTGCTGTTAAGAGAATTTTTAGATATTTAAAAGGAACTGTTTTTCAATCTCTTATTTATCCTAAAACTTCTGATTTTAATTTGATTTCATATTCAGATGCTGACTTTGGAAGTTGTATATTAGATAGAAAAAGTACATCAGGAACATGTCACTTTTTAAGAAAGTCTTTAGTATCATGGTCTAGTAAGAAACAACATTTAGTTGCCCTGTCAACAGCCGAGGTAGAATATGTGTCTGCTGGCAGTTGCTGTGCACAAGTGTTGTTGATGAAAAACACTCTTATAGACTTTGGATTAAATTTTAATAATACACCTATTTTATGTGATAATACAAGTGCAATTAATATTTCAAAAAATCCTATTAGTCATTCAAGAACTAAGCACATTGATATAAGGAATCACTTTTTAAGAGATCATGTTATTAAAAAGGATATATTTTTAGAATTTATAAATAATTAAATTCAATTAGCAGATATTTTTACTAAACCACTTCCCACTGCAAGGTTTAATTTTATTAAGGGGGAGCTAGGTTTATTTAATTTTAAATAATTTTTATTTTTATTTACTTTTATTTTTGTAAATTTTATTTTTTTTATTAAATACTGTTTAAGATTTTTTTCTTTCTCCATATGAAAATTTCATTTAAATATATGTAATTATTAGTGATTACACGGGAATCAAGGTTGTCAGAGCCTTTTCGACTTCTAAACCGTTTCACTTCTATCGAAACCCTTTTGAAATCCGAAAATCGCACTTCTGCTCCTAAACCCTAATCTTAGAACCTCTAAAACCCTAACCTTCAAACCTTCAGATATTCTCACAGAGATGGTAAGAACTAAAAGATCCAGTGAAGCCGAGCCAAGAAATTCCAAGAGACAACGCTCCGAGGGGATAAAAATCTTACAGGGAAATGTAATCGATCTCAACTGGTTATTTGAGACAAATATTCTATTGAAGAAAGTGATGTTGTTTCATAATCATGAACAGACATTCAATAGTGAAAATACGGAATATTTGTATGAAGTAGGACTTAGATACTTCTTCAAATATGTACAGTTTAGTCTGGGAGATACCAAGGACATTATGATGGCTAAGATAGAGGATAGGGATTTCTCAATCTCATCAGTAGAGATTGGTCAGATTCTCAACTGCCCTCATGAGGGAGTTTTTCATTTTGATTTGAATAATATAGGAGATACAGTTCATAAATCCAAGTATATTATGTCTTTTTTGTTTGGAACATCTACTATTAAGAAAATGATGGTAAAAGATTTAGAACCAGATCAGAAGATCCTGGTTAAATATGTTCAGACAGGAATAGCTCCCAGAATGGAAGAAATGGAAAAGCTTTTGTACCCTAATATGTATATAATGTATCTTTTGTTAAGTGATATTAAGTTAAACTTCCCAAGGTACATGGTCAGGTACCTCAATTACTGTTGCCAAAGTGATTCCTGGATGAACTTTTATCCTTTCGGTCGGTTTATTTCTAAACTATTGCTTAAGAAAAACATGGTGAGATTAGTGGATGCCCGAGTACACTGTCATCACAATAATATGTTTAATGCTGTAACTTTGAGGAATATTGGATACTTCTGGAGCACCATTAAAGGAAAACTCTTGCATGTAGGAGCTGAGGAAGACTCAGAAAGTGCTCAGGCTCAACCTGCTAAGTCTAAGGAGGGGTAGGATGAATCAAGAGTCAGCAATGTAGCAAGAAGGATCTGATTTGAAGTGGAAGATGTTGAAGAAGAAAGAAGTCAGGAGGGACTTTAATCAAAAAGAAAGAGACCTGTCAAATAGGAAATTACCTCCCCTACATTGGAAACAATAACAAAAGCTTTATTTTATTATTCTTTTGTAAGAGAAGTTGTTGTTCATAAGACCATGGAAGATGTTACAGAAAGAACAGCACCAGTAGAGGGCTCAAGAGCTCAAGAAGAAGCTCAAAGGTAGAATCAGGAACAGATTGTAGCTAATGTTGAAGTTACACTTCAACAGAACCAAGATAAGGAGGTAGTGCCTGGTGGGGAAGTGGACAGACCTCAGGAAACTCCTGAAAATGTTGTTATCAAAAATCTAATGGAAGGACAAGATTCTGATGTTTGTGGTGTGCATGCTTCTGAAGTTCACATAGAAGTGCTTCAAGAGGATTTTTCTGTGCAGGAGTATGCGGACTCTAAGGAAAAATATGTGGACCAACCTACTCAGGACAAAGAAAAAGAGAAATCTGATGTTGAATCATTACCTTTGGTACTACTGCATCATCCAGATCCTGAGAATGTGAATCAAGAACAGGGTGCCTCTGATTCAAGGAAGAAAAAAGTTGAAGAACTGTACAAAAAGTTGTCTCAGTTAGAATCTGAGAATGTCACTCTGAGAAATTCCTTTACCTTTGAATAGTTGAGATTTCAAAAGATAAAAGAAAGTACAGTCTCAAGGCATGAAGTTGAAATGTTTAAAGAGGATATGCTGACTGCTGTTACACATTTGAAATCTGAAATGGTTATGAAGTCATATTTATCAGATTTGAAGTTTTTTATGGAGAACCAATTTACATCAGTTGAAAATAGTGATGTTAGTAGATCAGGTACCTCAACTGATTTAATCAGAAGGTTTCAAGCTATCAAAACTATGATGAGCAACATGAATGACAGGTTACAAGATCATCAATGTAACAGTTCTCCTTTTTCAGTGTTTTTTGAAAAAGAGGAAATGATGCATGAGTTTTTCAGAGTCAATTTAATCAAGGATATTCATATGACTCAAGAGAATAGAGAGATCATTATCAAACTTGGAGATGGGATGATGAAGAGACATTGGGAACAGTTTACAGATATCGAGTCTGCAATCCAGAGGAGATAGAACTTGTTGCCTATCTTACCCAAACCTTGATTCCTATGTATATCAATGTCATGTATATACTGCGGTTTTTGAATGAAATTTTCTTTTATTGTTTATTTGTTTCTTTTTATATTTGTTTATTACTATTTTAAGTTAATATATGTCAGTATATCAGATTTAATTATTGATAAACAGCTAATAATAATCATTTACCTATAGTTCAATGCAACATTAAATGTGTTCAAATCCATGCTTTATCATTCTTTTTTATATCACAAAAAAGAGGAGAATTTGGATACATACAACATCGTATTTTTATTTAGGGGAAGAATTACATGAGAAATTTGGATAACCACAAAATTTTATTTTACAAAACCTTATTTCAATGGTTATCTGTATATTTAATATTTTGGGTACTTATCCAGATTGTTTATTATAAAGGTTATTCAGAAGGATAAATTTGGATAAAACTAAAAACTTTTATTTCTAAATATTTTTTTTTTCTAGGGGAGTTATTTTTATTAAAAATAATTTTGCTAAAATTAAATATTGTTTCATTCTCTCAAAATTATAAAACTTTATGTAACTAATTTTGAAATTTAATTTCGTTTAAATAATTTTATTATCTTATGGGTTTTGTGATCATCAAAAAAGGGGGGATTGTTGAGAAAAGTATTGTTTTCAACAATACATAATCATGTTATTTAAAGGGGGAGATTATTGAAAATAATACTCTATCTCTTCATGATAATTTTGATGCTCACAAATACCCTTAGTTATTTTCTAATGATTTTATTTAGTATTTTTCAGGAATTTATTAATTTATTTTACTCCTGAAATAACAAGAATTTATTACTAGCGTGGAATCTGCTTTAACGCATCCTGGAATCACTGTTAATACCTTATGGGGATAAATGTAGTGCGGCATCTGCTTTAGCGCATCCTGGAATCACTTTTCATACCATACGTGGATAAATGTAGCCTAAGAATGAAAAGCGTGTATACTTTTTGAGATAAGAGAAAAGTATAGTTAAACAACCATACGTTTTCAGCAAAGTATGGAAGAAGAACCTTATGTTAGGAAGGAACCTTATATTTTAGTTATCAGCAAAGTATGGAAGGAGAACCGTACGTAAGTACTAAACGTTACGATTGTTTCTCAAAAGTATGGTTCATCAACCATACTTTTGTAAACAACCATACGTTCTTGGAAAAGTATGGATCAAGTAAAAGTATGGATCTTTTGTCGTACGTTTGAGAGTTGAAGAAAAAGTATGGATGATCAACCCTACGTTTATAATTCAACCTTACATTTTCAACCTTACATTTGAAGACTATGTCATCAACCCTACGTTTTGAGGCCATGTCATCAACCTTACGTTTGGCGTCGGAAATTTTGACAGACGATATTTTTATGCAGTGATCAGCAAGCTGATTTTTGGGTGGATTTGAAGACGGATTTAAAATCATTTTTAAACTACAACTTTGACTGATTCAAAGTAGTTTTATCAATGGATTTAAGATCAAATTAAAAGGAGCTTTTTATGCCGAGTCTTAAGGAAAGTTACGACTTCTCTGTAAATTCAAATTTTTGAATATCGCGAATAAAAAGGTGACTTTTATGGATCTAAATGTGCAGGAGATATGCTCATATTTATTATATATGTTATATATGAAACACCATGTACAATCGTGTATGGTGATCAATCTTTTATAAAAAAGGTGGAAAACAGAGATTACAAAAAATCATCCAGTTCTGCTGATTCAAAAGAAGCGTCAAAGCTCTGTTTGTTTAAGAAGAAGGAACTCGATAGAAGATTCACTTGTTCTTCATCGAATATCTACTGTGGATCTACTACTGCTGAAGTTGTGAACTATATCTCTATATCTACTGCAACCATATTGACTCATAATTGCTTTGTTTTGAAAATCAATATTTCCATAGACGATGATCCATCTGTTGTCAATTGCATTCTGTTGCAATTGTGAAGATCAACTCGAAAACTTATTTTTAAAATTCTATTTATTATTGATTAACCAACTTCTCATTCTAATCTGTGTAGGTTTGTTTTTGAACCAGAAGGCTTTGTTTTTCCTTGGATTGTAAAGGTGTCAACTGCTTGTACTCAGTTGTGAACCGGTCTGTGGAAAAGAGGACTAGATAGTGAAAATCACCAAGCTCATGGAGTTGAGCGTTGGTGGAGTGGAATAGGGGCCTTCTGTTCCCCGAACCACTATATATATTTTTTCCCTAATTTTATTTATTTCCAATGCATGATCAAATCTGATAAAGCATAGAGGACAGAACTCGTTCAATCAAAAGAGTTACCGAAAAATCTGAAAGACACAATTCACCCCCCTCCTATGTATAATCTGTAGATTCATATCCAACATTAATAATAAATAAATTCATGATATTACATTTCAAATTGGTTGTATATACACCTCATAAAAGAAGATAGGTGCATAATATGACATGTGTCTCAACGAAGGAAAATTGAGACAAAAATCCCATATCGCTATAGTATATTTTGAACCATGAACCCCATGAAAGAGATACCCTAAAACAGATATATAAATCCATATAATTTAAATTACAATCAATATAAAATACATTTATAGAAAGTACATACACCACATATAAGAAACAAGTGGTAAATATGGAATGTATCTCATAGATATAAAAGTGTAGTAATCTTTTGAATCATAATCCCCAATAAATAATTACATCAAATTAAAATTAAAATATAATTAAAATAATTATATTTTTCATATAACATTTCAGAGATGCAGTATATACACAGCAAAAAAGAAACAAGTGGTTAATTTCCATATGTCTCCTAGAAATAAAAGAGAGACCAAATATCTCTTACCATATGTCTCAAATTTATCTGTACACATTAAAAACAACTATATAATAAGAATAAGTTTATCATAAATATATAAAAGAACCATAATTATATATATAATACCATATATAATTTTTCTTATGACCTTTTATTTCTTAGTTATTAATAATTCGATATTAAAGTCATGTTTCAAGTAATAAATGCTTTGTTTTTTGAAAATGTTTTGATTTATTATTTTTGGTCTTCTTACACGGATCGTGGTTCAATAATATATATTAATAATAATGAAATAATTATCATATTTATAAATCAATTATACTTTTAACTCCAATCATGAAATATGGTTTTTGAGAGATTAAGTATGTTATGATCTTGGAGATGACAGGTTGTACATATGCATGAGTAACGTTTCCATTTTTCAATGATCATTGTGGAAAATAGATAAGTGATATTTTTTGTTTATAGATTAATTATGATATCATAAATAAAATATTATTTATTTAAATATACTTATACATATCATCAATGAGATGTGGTGATGAAAATAGAGAATCACATCGCTTCGTGAAGGCCATAGTCCACACATACTTGAACGACATTATCATCTTTCTATGAGTGAAAAGGTAAGAAATAAAAGGATATATTTGATTTTTTGAAATATAAATATTTCATGAATATAATAATTATTCCATTTTTCTCATATATATTCATTAACTTTATCCTCTTTATCTTCTATGTAAAGCGTTATTGAAAACGAATCACATTACTTTATGAGGCGGTAGTCTACCGTACACACCAGAGACGTTATCATATCCCCTACAGAATGGAAAGTAAAAAAGTTATAATGATATTATCAATCCATAGATATAATTATACTATAAATATCATATGAATATTTTATAACCATTATGATACAAAACCGTGAAAGGGGGTAAAAGAAAAAAAGAATGACATTAATTTTGCGAGGTGGTAGTCCATCGTACACATGAATGATGATTTCATAACCAACTTGATTGAAGTGGATTTGGTTATAATTCATTTACATAACATAAAAACATATAATTATATGAAATATACTGATTTTATTATATCATTACTTTTTAGTGATATTTTAATGAGGTGTAGGAAAAAATAAAATAAAAAACTTCATTGAAAAACATTAACTCTTCTTCGGGTACCCTCCTTAGGTTTGCGCCAAAATCCTTCATAGGCTAGATTTATTCCAAAAATAAAAAATCTAGGATGGGAGGAGGAAATTATTTAAGTTATTTGGGTAGTTATTGGCCAAAAAATGTTTTCAAGTGTGAAGAGGAGGGCATAGGGGTGACCTTTTATAAGTAAGGTGAGTGGCACACTTGTAATTGTTTTAAAAGATAAAGTTGTACCCACATTTTTATAATAACCCTATACTTTATTACACATTAATTTATTATTTATTACATAAAATTACATATAATACAACCCATAATATTGATAATTATAGTGTCTTTGGGAATGAGGTACATGGAATAACATCCTAAACATGGGATACAACAACGTTATTCAAAACTTCCTTAACATGATTTTAAAATTATATGGATTTTAAAACTGCATGGGATAACCTAGGGATATAAATAAGAAAGGGTTGATCTATAAAACCCAAAAAGGGAATAAAAATTTCATAAGGTGATAAATTTTAGACAACAGGAATATCAATGAGGAATAAATAGTGTGAGAGTCATAAAAATGAATAATAAGGCATGATATAGAGTAATAATCATAATATGGGAAATGTGGCAAAAACATAAAACACTACATCATAAACATAGGTTAAGGCTAACTGTTAAGAAATCATGATAGGAAAAGTCTCATAAATGAATCAGGTTCACTCTCTATATCAACATGATGTCTCATGAGATTAAACATTACCCAATGCATTGGAGCGCTATATAATTTTGAGTGCACCCGTTACTTTCATTTCATTCTCATGCTTAAGAGTGCCACATAGATCATACAACATGGATTCATTCATCATCATATTTTATTAAATTAAAAAGGAGTGTGGAATATATACATTTAATTCCCAATTCAAAGATTTATAAGTGTATGAAGGTGAACACCCTTCATAGGAAATGGGTATGGTATTCACTACACAATTGTTTTGGCATGGAAAAGTCGCATTGAAATTTCACCAACATAACGGTCACATAAAAATTCATAAAATGGGTTGATGAGATAGAAAGGGGTATATAATAATTTGGACATGAAATGGTCAGTAATAGGGGAATGGAAATAAATATCCCAACATTATTAATTAAAAATATAAGGAATAAGATAATAAGGAAACTTTAATAAAGGGCAGAAGGAAAGGATCTCTTACTTGAGTGTGTGATTCCATATGCTTGGGAGGGGCCTCATGAGATCTTGGGGGAAGTTTGGGATGAATACTGATAGAGAAGTTAAAAGTAAGTACATGTTACAATAATTTTTATTAAAGCTAAATGGGATCTTGGATGAGTTTATATAGGTAATGAGTGGGGATTTCTTTATTATTTCTCAAACATAGGTTTTGGACTCTATATAATAAAATAACCAAAACCACAAAAATTACCATGGTTTTTTCACGTGGTTTCTTCAAAATGAGATTTTTATTATTATTTTATAATACCAAGGTCTTAACTTAATAAAATAATGTCATTTCTTATATTGATGCAAGTCATACTTCTAAATAAATGATTTTAAAACCTTAAAATATATTAATGGTTTTAGAAAATTCATAATGGATTTATAAATCTAATAAAATAAACATAAAATAAAATTATTTTAAATATAAAAAATATATTTGACCATGGATATCATTTATAGTATTTATTACATCCCATTTGGGTCATTATGATGTTATAATACACAAAGTATATTTAAACGGTATTTAATTTTTAACCGAAAATTCAATTGTCTCAGAAAATTATGAAAAATTCACTTTTGGATAATTTAAAAATTATGATTACAAAAATAATATTCATTTATCAAAATATTTTTATAAATATGTGAATTTTCACTTTTAAAAATAATAACTTACATTTATTGAAAATGTTGGGTATTTTTACAATAATTGTTTTCAAACCCTTACAAAAATTACATTTGACTTCATAAATATTATATGATTATTTATATTTAATAAAAATATTTAATAAAACCATTTTATTAAAATATTATTTATTTCAAAAATCCATTAATTCATCAAAATAAATTCCTTCATTGAATTTGAATATTGCCCAAAAATACTATTTATGTTTTATTGTATCAGAATAAAAAACATTTATAAAGTTACAATAATAGGATGAAAATATATTCATTATTCTATAAAAAATAATTCAAATATTAATATTTTTACGGTCTTGATAAATATCCCTTTAATATTCCTGCAAACACCCTAAGGGTAAGGTGCGTGATAGTGAGACTTTCATGGTGTGGTTCGGCGTACATGGTTTGGGTCGTGATCTCGATGAGCTTGAACTTCTCCTGAAAATGGTTTTGCTCATGATTAAGTTATTGGATCACATATTAGGATTTGTCAAGGTCATATACCAATGATTATATCTCAATTATAATCTCTGATAAATGGGATATATAGGTTACTATACTACTGTTTGAGGCCATCACTTCTTTTGTCTATGTCAATTGGACTTGTTAAAACACTATATTTATACTAATCATATGATCACTATTCAATGGTTATTTTCTAAATTTTTAAGATTCCTAAGGGTAATTTAAATATAATAGGATATAATAAAACAAAATAAGTGCATGTGTTTTCCATAACCATATTACATAATAAGACATTTAAATAAATCAAAAGGAAGATTTTATTTATAACAGTTTGGGTTGTTACATTTTTCTCATGTCATAAGGATCCAAAATGGATTATTATTGAGAATTAGACATTATAATTTATAAATATGGTTATAAAAAATATTTTAGAAATGTTTTTAGGTCACTTTGACTCATATAGTTTTAGCATAACCCCCATTAAAATCATTTTTAACTTAACCGTGGTGATTAATTTTTACTACATTCACTATTTATTTTGGTAAAAAAATTATGTTTAAATAATTATATAATATAAATTATTATTATTTAAAATAGTAATTCCATTTTATCAAATTTAATTCTCAAAATTGAAAAGTTTTAATTTAAAATTAATCCTGCGGAAGTGATGAGAAAGTGGGTTTTTAAAGAGAAAAATTTCAAATGTTTATAATGTTTTTATATCAAAATTAAATATGAAAAATATTACAATTACCTAAATTTAATTAATACATATATATAATTTAACTTATTTAAATTTAAAACCTATTTAAAATATAATTTATATTTATAAATAATTTAAACTAAAATGCGGTTTTCAATTAGAAATTGTTATTTTTCACTATTCGTCAAACAATTAATATTTTTAGAAAATTCTCATAACTTCACCCTTAGATAAATTTTATATGGTGATTTCAAAAATTAGGTTTATTTTTTAAAACAAATCTTATAAAATTTTAAAATATTATTTTTAAAATAAGTTCACAAAATGGAGACAAAATTGCTTTTTAGAAAAATCCAGTTTTAAGCGTAAAATTGGATTTATTCTTATCTCTTATCTAGAAAATACATAAGAAGAATATTAAAATTTTAATTTAATATTTAATATATAAATATCATTAAAAAATTTCAAAAAAAATTATTAATTTATTGACTAAAAACACACTTGTATGGATAAAAAATGTTTTTTAGAAAATGATTTCCTTTATTTCAAAATAGTTTTTTATGTTCAGTTAAAATTAATTTATCACTAAATAATTTGTTTTATATACATGTGTCGACCATATATTTTCATAATTTAGTTAATTTTATTTATAAAATCCATTCTAATGGCTAGGTGTTAACTAACATATTAAATAATTATATTTTAATAGTATATTACGTTTTGTTAAAACTTTGTGTAACATGTATGGAAGGTTACACTTAGTGTTGCATGTAAATAAATATAAACTTAGTTTTGTATGTAATACAAGATAAAATTAGTGTTTTGAGTAACAAAAAAAATCAAAAATATTAAATTTATTTAAAAAATATATTTTCCAAAATCTCAGGGTGTTATATTCTATACCCTTAAAATGAATTTCTCCCTCCAAATTCATCTCATTGTTACCAACAATTGAGGATACTTCTACCATATTAAATCCTCAGGTTCTCACATAGATTTCTCAAGATATTGGTTTCTTCATAAAATATTGACCAGGTGAGTGGACTTATTTTGTGTTACTTTCTTTATTCGATTCCGAATATCAACTGATTTCCCCTTATAAGAAAGATCATGATCTATTGGCATGACATCTAAGTTCTATACTTGTGATGGATTAGGTTTGTACTACCTTAATAAAGATACATTGAACACATCATGAACCTGAGAGTGTTTCAGTTGACGCACCAAACGATAAGCAATGGTCCCAATATGATCAATAATTTCAAAGAGACTGACATACCTAGGTATTAGTTTACCCTTATTTATTTCATAGAGAAAATTATAGAAACTACTTCTCACCAAATTTAAATTCTAGATCATGAGGATGATTATCTATATAAATTTTTTCAACTTTTCCTGTATGTGTTGTTGAATGGACCTAACCCTGTCTTCAATGTAATTAGCTAGCTCAGGGGATAATAGATTTCTTTCTACAACTTCATTATAGTACATTGGTGTTCTACACTTCATTCCATAAAGGGTTTCATAAGAAGCCATCAAAATGCTCGAGTAAAATATATTGTTGTAAGAAGACTCAACTTGAGGAATTTTTTTATCCCAACCACCTTTGAAATCCACAGAATTGGATATAGAATATCCTCTGGGGTTTTAATTGTTCTCTCAGACTAACCATATGTTTGACAATAATATACAGTGCTGAAACTCATATCTATATAATGTTTTATCTAAATACCTTTCCCAAACATTGAAGTAAACTTCAGATCCTGATCAGATATAGTATACTATTTTACTCCATGAAATCCTTGATACTTCATTAATTTATATCCTATAAATATTATCCAAATAGAAATATTATCTAATATAGATAATGTGTGATAAATTTGTAAGGAGTTCAACTATCACCCATATATAATTATTCCCTTCAGATGTATTGGGGGATTTCAATGATAAAACCCATAGTGATGTATTCCCATTTCTTTTCTATTGTGAATAATGATCATAGAATCCTTTTAGATCTTTTTCTCTTATCCTTTAATTTTTAACATACTAATAATCAAGATATAAACTCATAAATATCTTTATTTATGTTATCCCACCAAAAATAATCATTCATATTGGCTAGTGGTAGGTGATACACTATTTTCTCCCTTCGTTTGTGGGTTCAATCCTCATGGCCTTTCCGAACGCAATAGGTTATCATCTAGATTGTGGTTTTTCATTTTTCTAAAACTATATTAGTTAAAAAAATTGAAATTACAATAACCAATAATTAACTTAACCTCAAAGATAAGATAAACCCTAAAGGTTACCAATACCTTTAATCATATGTCCATTAAATGGAATTCTTTCCCAAAACCAAAGGTTTTTATTTCCATAAATTTCACTCAAAATATACTTAATCTTGATAAACTCCCGACACATAAAATCTCAAAACTGGTTTTTATGAATTTGAACTTATGATCAACATTAAACTCAAAAACCCATGATGGAATCCATAACTCTTAAGTTAATCTTACATGGAGACATATATTCTTCTAAAAATAATGAAATATTTAAATTTTCCATGATTCTTATAAACAAAATACCATTAGAAAAATAATTCTACAAAATAATTATTGAATGCAAATACATGAATACTTAAATCCTTCCAGTTTAATGATTTTCAAGGAGTAGGTGCTTACTTGTTATAGATGTTAATTCATGGGACAGGGAATTGAGTTGGATAAATCCCATGCTCCCCACACATAATACATTAAAATCCAAGACAATTTTTCACTCTATGGCCATCTTTTCCACACAATATAACATCTCCCCTTCATTTGAGCTACTCCTCCATGTTTTTCTTCCCACCGTCATGACATATAGAAAGTTGAATTTTATTTCCTTTTTTTTCATTACCACATGATATTTCATAAAATTCAATCTTAATCTTATTCAATATGTTAGTAATATCACCAAGGTTCACATTATTAGATATATATCACAATATATGACTAGTTATAATCACAATATATTTCTCTCTAGTCACTATCAAATTTTGGTTTTTCATAGTCCCTGAATTTTCTATAAAATTTAATGTTTTCATGATTCCTTATTGTAACATACCAAGTAAGTAAAGAATAATATATTGTCATATCTATGTCTATATATGAATTATATAGTGTTTTAAAGTCTTAAATTATAATAAATCCAATCTTAAGAATTGAATTATCTCATATTTTTAAAAGATTGTTTTACCGCCTTTTGATGGAGAACCATTTTTAAATCTATCTTTTGACAATTTTATTAGTTTTATTTCTAAAAATAAACTTATTCTTTATCATTTGTACATTGAAATTTACTTTGGATAAATTTTTGGTATTTTTCTGACAATGTTCATTTTTTAATGAATAGTGAAAAATACTGCATTTTACTTCAAAACTGCTTTTTCATCAAATTTAATTATATAGATATATTGTCCTTTTAATTGTTTTTAAAGTTTAATTAGAATATATTTTTAAAATTTAATCCAATCTTGGTCATTTTAATTAATTTCACTTTAGAATCAGGCACAAACAAGTGTCAAACTTTTGATATATATTGTTTCTAAAAAAACCCGCTATTTGTTTTGACAACGGGAATTATTTTTAAATTAATTACTACAATTTCTGTGTTTAAAATTTGGTAAAATGGATTCCATATTTGGAATCATAAGGTCCAAATTATGTAATTAAGACTCTTGTTTTTGGACATTATGAATATTAATGATGGTAATTATCTTTAATTATCACGATTAATTAGTAATCGGGTAGTTAATGGTAATAAAATAATATCATAATAATAAAAAATGACCCCAACATGTGTCCTAATGATAATGGTTGTGTCATTTCCGACCATGGGATGCCTTGTGCCAAACTTTGGGACCCCATGGAATCACTTTTGGGTGATAGTGACATTTTATTATATTATTTTTTAAAAAAGGAAAGTATAACCAAAGTATGTATCACCCAAGTAAAACAATTTTAGTTTTGTATGTGTAAATTATATCTTAGAATATAAATATTATTTGGAAATATAACAATATTTCCTACATCACGATATTTTTTGTATAATTTTTAGACATTACATAAATTAATTTATTTATGACACCGTGATGATGCAGCGATTACCTCATTAATGGACGATTAAAATAAAATGAAAAGATAATGTGAAATATAAGACTTAAACTTGTAAAAAACCTATTTTATGGGTGGATTTAGAACCCTTATCATCTTATACTTGAAATATATCATTTTGGGACCTTTAAAATCTGAAACTCATTATATAATAAAGTAACATTTCTTGACTTTCCAAGAGTGCCCCTCCTCCCTCTTATAAAAGGCTCTCACCTCTACCACCTTACCCACACCTCTCAAGCCATTGGATCGGCCAAAATCTTCTCATTTTATCTCTCCACATCCCTATTTTTATCCTAGAAGCCTTACCTTAGTCATAAATCTCTTCAAGAAACCCTTTTGGGTCAAACAAAGGGGTGTTACCCGATTTAAAGGTAAAGTCTTCTATAATGTTCTTTTCTTTTATTTTGCTTCTCCAACCCACTAAACTCTTTTTATTCCTTTATTTTATAACAACACCAATATCTTAAGTATACTAGGATGTTTTTATGAGAATTATTCAATCTATACTTACACACGCCTCTGTCTAATGGTTAAAGAACATATTGTTTCTGTGGTTGGTGAATTTCTGCCTCACGAAATGGTGATTGTTCAATCTTCTTTTAACACCTTTCATGGTGGTCATTAAGATGTCACTATATTTATATATGATATATATTATGTATATGTTTTCCTTATGATTCTGTATTTTCATTTATGGAATACCTTATGGTTTCCATTATGGGTAAATGCGATATCCTCATTTTAGAAAGTGTGGACTACCGCCTCCTCAAAGTGATTTGATTCATTAATTCCATATGTGAGATGTATAAAGGATAGAGTTAATGATATTATATATGGTATTGTACTGGAATTATAATATACCTTTATATCATTATGATTTCATTCCATTAAATATGAAATAGAAATGAAAGTATCATTCATGCGTACGTACGGCTTACCGTCTCCATGAACGGTGCATTTCATTTCTTACCTATAAATGTTATGTAATATTATAAATGAATGTATATACTGGATATATATGATATATATGATATCTAAATCATGAATATAATTCTGGATATAATGGATATTTTACCACATGAACAAATTTTAATTATAAGAAGTTTATTTTTGGCTCAAGTACCAAAGATCGACAAAACGACCGTTATTAACTTAAATAATTACATAATGTTCATAACATGGTAATAAGTGATGTAAAAGGAATAATGAAATTTAAAAAGGTTCTTAAGCAAGTATAAATTAACTCTAGTTTATTATTCAAGAGATTAAAGAACAATCAAGTCAAGTCAGACACGAGGTATGGGACTTCGTCTCAATCTCCTTTCATTGAGGCATATTTTGTTTTATACACAACTTTCTTTTATACTGTGTATAAACCCCTTTTACTTTTACTTTTATTCAAAAATAATCTTTTTATATTATTCATTTTACTAAACGACAAAAGGGATTGTTTTTTTCGTACGTATGCAGCGACAACAACTTCTCTGCCGCCGTGACCATTATTTGATTTTCGGCTTCCTCTACAAGCCATAACCTTTTTTTTAAATGAAAAATAGATATCATGTTTACTTTTCTTTTATTCTGGTATTGAAAATGGTTTTGATAATGTTTTGATTATATCAATGTGTTTTTGATATCTTGTTATTGAAATGTGGAAATTTTTTGTTTCCTTTATACATGTTTTATGTGTTACGATTATGTTATGGTTCTTGGGAATTGTTTATGAAGATGGGTGGTTTCGTGATAAACTAAGGGCTGGTGAGCCCGATATAGCTCTCCAATGCATTGGGTAATGCGAAGGAGTTAAACGCTAAGGTTTCTCCTAAGAGATTTAGGGAATATACTGTGATGGGTATTCCAAACGTAACCATGAGGGTTACTCACTACGTAAGAATGTTATGCATGCCTCAAGTTACCTTTATGTCTTATGATTTCTATGAGTTATTCATAAATCTTATGATTTCATGAGGTATGTTAAAGTGCTTATGTTTTATGAGTAAAGTATGATTTCATTGATTCGTATGAATACATGACTAATGTTTTCATTCCGTAGTTTTATATCCCTTACTGAGCTTTTTATGCTCATCCCAAGTTTTTGAAATGTTTTTTCACAGGTCAAGGGAAAAGTACATGATGTGACGATAGTGTCGAGGAAGTGTTAAGGAAGAATCCATGTTTTATTTTAAATATGTCTCCTTTGATGGGAAAAATGAATACTATCTTTTACATAACCACCTTGTTGAAATGTGGAATGTAATGCATGATTTATGATCTAATTCTCTAAAAACCTAAACCTGAAAAGATACTCAATGTGTATTCTTGTAATAACTCAAGATTAAGTAATGTTTAAGGCTGGGGCCTTATAGTTGGTATCAAAGGTTGTTTTAGATAACTTTAGGAGTTATAATTCTATTAAATGATTATCCAAAAATATTTTTTTTATGGTCAAATTGAAATGATATAGAATTTGAAGATTACCATGTTGCTACATCTAAGACATGTTTTTTCAGAATGTTTTTCCCTAGAGGAAATAGGGAAGAAGTTCTAGGAAGGCATACAGAAGGAAATGGCCTTCCAAATCAGCATCCTGAGATGGTCAGGATTGGAACTGAATAGTTTTTTGCATTAATGGCTTAGTTCAATCAAGTGATAAATGGTGGTTGTATCCATGCACGAGATCATCCAGATCAACCGTAGAGGAACATGTTAGTGGTGGAACATTTCATGAGGCAACATCCCCCATCATTTAGAGGATCATCTGACCTTGTGTTAGCTGAAGGGTGGATTAAAGCACTGGAGAAGATTTTCGATGTCATGGGGTGTTCATACAATCAAAAAGTTAGTATTGCTATTTACCGTTTGGAGGGTGAAGCAGATCAGTGGTGTTCGATGGTTAAAAATATCAAGGACACTAATGAGATTGATGCTCTTGACTGGGATAAATTCAAAGGTATGTTTCTTGAGAAATATTTTCCTAAGGTTGTTCTACTTAGGATGGAAAAACAATTCTTGGAATTGAGGCAAGAGGACGACTTAGTGGATGCTTATGAAGAAATGTTCACTCAATTGGCAAGGTATGCTCCAAATTTTATCTGAGACCTTGATAGTAAAATCAATCATTTTTACTCAGTATTAAAGCCAAAATATCGAAGTGATTTAGCTTCTCGTGAGTTCAAAAGTTATGAAAATCTTGTTCGATGTGCTGAGTATGTGGAAATGGAGTTTGTCGATGATCAAGTGTTCTATAACAACCAACAGAAGAAGAGACCGAGGCGGCAGGAGAAAGGGAAGAATCCTTCAAAGAAGTCTGATGGTAAGAAAACTAAGTTTTCAGTTTGTGATAAATGTGGTAAAAGGCATGCTGGGGAATGTCTTTTGAATTATGGAAAGTTCTACTGATGTGGTAATATGGGACCTAAGGCTCGTAATTGCACTGAAAAAGATCAGGGTGATGGTAAGACCAAATTTGATTTACAGTTAGTGAAATGTTTCAAGTGCAATGAGATGGGTCATTATGCAAATGAGTGTCCGACAAACAGCTCGAATGAAGGGAAGCAGTCAGACTACAAGCAGAAATGTGTGGTGAAATCCTTTGCAACTACTTCAACAAATTTTGGGCCATCAAATGAAGTGGTATCAGGTACTTTGTTTTTTTTTTCAGATTATTACAGTGTGTTGTTTGATTCGGGGTCTACACATTCTTTCATCTCTGAAAAAAATTTCTAGTAAATTGGGGATTCCATCTCAAGAAATAACTCCTGAACTTGTGGTAAAAAAAGCTGGGGGAAATGTTGAGGCAAAAAGAATTTATACGAATCTTCCTATCCTTATCTGTGGAAAGAACCTACTTGCAAACCGTATTGTTTTTTCTCTATTAGAGTTTGATGTTATCCTAGGTATGGATTGGCTCTCTATTTACCATGCTAAGATTGATTGTAGAGCTAAAGAAGATTATATTCAGAAAGACTTTCAGTTTGTGTACAAGAATGAACCCTTACTGTAGATAACATATCAAGAGGCTGAGAAACATGTAAAAGATGGAAATGAATGTTACCTTGCACATATTGATGAAAACAAAGGAACCGTTCAGATTAATGATGTTCTAGTGGTAAATGAGTATCCTGATGTTTTTCCTGATGAGTTTCCTAGAATAATACCAGATCGGGAAGTTGAATTTACTGTTTACTTAGTTCCTGATGCTAAGCCAATTTCAAAACCCCCTTATCGAATGGCTCAAATTGAACTTTTAGAGTTGAAGGATCAATTTCAAGATTTATTAGAGAAAGGTTTCATTCGACCTAGAAAATCACAATGGGGTGCTCTTATCTTATTTGATAAAAAGAAATATGGTTCTATGAGACTTTGCATTGATTATAGGGACTTGAATAATGTCACTGTTAAGAACAAATATCCTTTGCCTCATCTCAATGATTTGTCTGATCAGCTCCAGGGAGCTCAGTATTTTTCAAAGATTCACCTGATATCGGGGTACCATCAGTTGAAGGTAAAGAAAGAAGATGTTCCGAAGATCTTGTTTCGTATAAGATATGGCCATTATGAATTTGTAGTAATGCCTTTTGGTTTGAACAATGAGCATGTTGTATTCATGGACCTTATGAATATAATTTTCCATTAGTTCTTGGATAAGTTTATGGTTGTTTTCATTGATGATATTTTGGTGTTTTTTAAAAGTAAAGAGGAGCACGAAAGTCATTTAAGGGTTATTTTGAAAACCTTTAAAGAAAATAAATTGAATGGGAAATTCAGCAAGTGTGAGTTTTGGTTACAACAAATTTCTTTCCTTGGTCACATTGTTTCTAAAGATGGAATAATTGTTGATCCTGCAAAAACAAAGGTTATTGAAGAATGGACAAGAACCAAAAATGTAACTGAGATTTTTAGTTTTCTTGGTTTGATAGGATATTACCGAAATATTTTTAGAAATTTTTCACGGTTATCTAGTCTAATGACTAAGCTAACTCGGAAGGGTGTTAAGTTTATCTGGACAAAAGAATGTGATGATTGTTTTTAGGAATTGAAAAGAAGATTGATGAATGCTCCAGTTTTGGCACTACCTTCTAGGAATGGTGAGTTTTTTTATCTACATTGATGCTTCGTTAAAAGGACTTGGTTGCATCCTAATGTATAATGATCAGGTAATTGCTTTTGCTTCACGTCAGTTGAAAACTCATGAGGTAAATTACCCTACACATGATTTGGAATTAGCTGTTGTTGTTTTCGCTTTAAAAATTTGGAGGCATCATTTGTATGGTGTAAAGTGTGAAATATATAGTGATCACAAACTTTTAAAGTATATATTCACACAAAAATAATTGAACATGAGATAGAGGAGATGGATATAATTAATCAAGGATTATGATTTTACAATTCATTACCATCCAGGAAAAGCAAATAAAGTGGATGATGGTTTGAGTTGAAAAAGTAATGCTTCATTAACCATGTTACATTTAGAACGTGGTCCTTTGGTTAAGGATTTGATGAAACTTGGCAAAGAAGTTGTTGGTATAGGAATTTCTTCTTTTTTGTTTCATGTGTCAGTGAGATCATCTCTATCAGACAGAATTAAGCAAGCTGAGAAGCAAGACAGTGAGTTGCAGAAAAAGGTAGAGATGGTTTAGAAGGGTATGTTACCTGAATTCAACATTGATAATGATTGTGTTTTGAGATTTGGGAAGATATTTTGTGTGTCGTGTGATTCATAGTTGAAGAGAGAGTTGTTATGTGAAGCTCATAGTTCTTCATTTTCAGTTCATCCAGGAAGTACTAAGATGTATAGAGATCTTCGAGAGTATTACTGGTGGGATGGAATGAAAAGAGACATTGCTGATTTTACTGTGAAGTGTTTGACTTGTCAACAGGTTAAAGAAGAGTGGAATTTACTGAAAGGGATGTTTCAGCCTTTACCAGTTCCAGAGTGGAAATGGGAGAATATATCCATGGACTTCATTGTTGGGTTACCGAAGACACCTCGAGGTAATAATGCAATCTGGGTTATTGTTGATCACCTGACTAAATCTGATCATTTCCTTTCTATACGAGATACTTTTACCCTAGATCGCTTTCTCGTTTATATCTTAAAGAGATATTCAGGTTACATAGAGTTCCCCTCTCCATTGTATCTGATCATGATCCCAGGTTTACTTCTAAATTTTGGAAAGGCCTTCAGAAGTCGTTGGGTACTGAATTAAATTTTAGTACAGCTTTTCATATTCAATAATATGGGTAGTTAGAACGAACAATTCAGACATTGGAGGATATTCTACGTTCTTGTTCGATGGATTATCAGGGAAGTTGGGACCAACATCTTTCTTTGGTTGAGTTTTCTTATAATAACAGTTTTCATTCTAGTATACAGATGGCACCATTTGAGGCATTATATGTGAAGCGGTGTCGAACTCTAGCTTTTTTGGGATGAAGTGGGTGAAAGGAAGTTGACGAGACCAGAATTGGTAGAAGAGTTGGCAAAAAAAGTTCAGCTGATACAGAAACACATGAGAACAGCTCAGAGCAGGCATAATAGTTATGCAGACAACAGGAGGAAGGATCTCTCTTTTGAGGTAGGTGATCATGTCTTCCTCAAAGTTTCACCATGGAAAAGTGTGATTTGATTTGGTAAGAATGGAAAGCTGAGTCCAAGGTTCATTGAACCATATGAAATTCTAGAGATAGTTGTATCAGTTGCTTATCGAGTGGCTTTACCTCCGAGTTTATCTCAGGTACATAATGTTTTTCATGTTTCAATGTTAATGAAGTACATGCCAGATCCATCTCATGTTTTGAGTCCAGAGGCAGTTCAGCTGGAAGAGAATCTACCTTATGAGGAACAAATGGTTCATATTCTTGACCACAGGGAGCAAGTATTGCGGAATAAGGTGATTTATCAAGTAAAGGTTTTGGGGAAAGACACATGATTTAAGAGGCAACATGGGAATATGAAAATGCAATGAGGGATAAATACCCCCACTTATTCGATAAGTAAATAAATTGCGGGGATGCAATTTTCTAAAGGGGGGAAGGATGTAACATCCCAAGTATGTAAAGAATAATATATTTTCATATCTATGTCTATTTATGAATTAGATAGTGTTTTAAAGGATTAAAATGAGAATAAATCTAATCTTAAGCATTGAATTCTCTAATATTTTTATAAGATTGTTTTACCTCCTTTTGATGGAGAACCATTTTTAAATATATATTTTGATAATTTTATAAGTTCTATTTTTCAAAATAAACTTATTCTTTATAATTGGGACATTGAAATTTACTATGGATAAATTTTTGTTATTTTTCTGACAATGTTCATTTTTTAATGAATAGTGAAAATACTGCATTTTACTTCAAAACTTCTTTTTCGTCTATTTTAATTATATAGATAGATTTTACTTTTAATTGGTTTTAAAGTTTAATTAGAATATATTTTTACCATTTAATCTAATCTTGGTCATTTTAATTAATTTCACTTTGTAATGGGGCACAAACAAGTGTCAAACTTTTGATAGATATTGTTTCTAAAAAAACCTGCTTTTGTTTTGACAACAGGAATTATTTTTAAATTAATTACTAAAATTTCTGTGTTTGGAATTTGGTAAGATGGATTCCATATTTGGAATCATAAGGTCCAAATTATGTAATTAAGACTCTTTTTGTTGTGTACATTATGAATAGAAACGACGGTAATTATCTTTAATTGTCGTGATTAATTAGTAATCGGGTAGTTAAGGGTAATAAAATAACATAATAATAATAAAAAATTACCCCAAAATGTGTCCTAATGCTACTGGTTGTCTCATGGCCGACCATGGGATACCTTGTGCCAAACTTTGGGACCCCATGGAATCACCTTTGGGTGATAGTGACATTTTATTATATTATTTTTTTGAAAAGGAAAGTATAACCAAAGTATGTATCACCCAAGTAAAACAATTTTATTTTTGTATGTATAAATGATATATTAGACTATAAATATTATTTGGAAAGCTAAAAAAATTTCCTATATCATGGAATTTTTTTTATAATTTTTAGACATTAAATAAATTTATTTATTTATGACACCATGATAATGCAGCGATTACCTCATTAATAGACGATTTAAATAAAATGAGAAGATAATGTAAAATATAAGAATTACACTTGTCATAAACCTATTGGATGGGTGTATTTCTAACCCTTATTACCTTATACATGAAATATATCATTTTGGGACCTTTAAAATCAAAAACTCATTATATAATAAAGTAACATTTCTTGACTTTCCAAGAGTGCCCCTCCTCCCTCTTATAAAAGGACCCACCTCTACCACATTACCCACATCTCTCAAGCCATTGGATCGGCCAAACTCTACTGATTTTATCTCTCCACATCCCTCTCTGAATCCTAGAAGCCTTACCTTAGGCAGAAATCTCTTCAAGAAACTCGTTTGGTTCAAACAAAGGGGTGTTACCCGATTTAAAGGAAAAGCCTTCTCTAATGTTCTTTTGTTTTATTTTTCTTATCCAACCCCCTAAACTCTTTTTATTCCTTTATTTTGTAACAAAACAAGTATCTTTAATATACTGGTATGTTTTTATGAGAATTATTCGAGCTATACTTACACAAACCTCCGTCTAATAGTTAAAAAACATATTGTTTCTGTGGTTGGCGAATTTCTGCCTCCCGAAACGATGATTGTTCAATCTTCTTTTAACACCTTTCATGGTGGCCATTAAGATGTCACTCTATTTATATATTATATATATTATGTCTATGTTTTCCATATGATTCTGTATTTTTCCTTTATGGCATACCTTATGGTTTCCATTATGGGTAAACTCGATATCTTCATTTTAGGAAGTGCGGACTACCGCCCCCTCAAAGTGATTTGATTCGTTAATGTCATATGTAGGACGTATAAAGGATGGAGTTAGTGATATTATATATGATATTATACTGGAATTATAATATACCTTTATATCATTATGATTTCATTCCATTAAATACGAAATATAAATGAAAGTAGCGTTCATGCGAACATACGGCTTACCGTCTCTATGAACGGTGCATTTCATTTCTTACCTCTAAATGTTATGTAATATTATAAATGAATGTATATACTAGATATATATGATATATATGATATCTACATCATGAATATAATTCTGGATATAATGTATATTTTACCACATGAACAACTTGTAATTATAAGAAGTTTATTTTTGGCTCAAGTATCAAAGATCGACAAAACGACCATTATTGAATTAAATAATTACATAATGTTCATAACATGGTAATAAGTGATGTAAAATTAATAATGAACTTGAAAAAGGTTCTTAAGAAAGTAGATATTAACTCTATTTTATTATTCAGGAGATTAAAGAATGATCGATTCAAGTCGGACATGAGGTATGGGACTTCATCTCAATATCCTTTCATTGAGGCATATTTTGTTTTATACACAACTTTCTTTTATACGGTGTATAAACCCCTTTGAATTTTACTTTTATTCAAAAGGAATATTTTTATAGGAAGCGTTTTACTAGACGATAAAAGGTAATGTTTTTTTCATGCGTATGTGGCGACAACGACTTCTCTGCCACCGTGACCATTATTTGAGTTTCGGCTTCCTCTACAAGCCATAACCTTTTTTTAAATGAAAAATAGATATCATGTTTTACTTTTATTTTATTCTGGTATTGAAATTAGTTTTGATAATGTTTTAATTATATCAATGTGTTTTTGATATCTTGTGATTGAAATGTGGAAATGTTATATTTCCTTTATGCATGTTTTATGTGTTACGATCATGTTATGGTTCTTGGGCATTGTTTATGAAGACGGGTGGTTCCGTGATAAACTAAGGGTGGGTGAGCCCAATATAGCTCTCCAATGCATTGGGTAATGTGAAGGATTAAACACTAAGGTTTCTCCTAAGATATTTATGGAATATACTGTGATGGGTATTCCAAACGTAACCATGAGGGTTACTCCATACGTAAGAATGTTATGCATGCCTCAAGTTACCTTTATGTCTTATGATTTCTATGAGTTATTCATAAATATTATTATTTCATGAGGTATGTTAAAGTGATTATGTTTTATGAGTAAAGTATGATTTCATTGATTCATATGAATACATGGACTAATGTTTTCATTCCATACTTTTAAATCCCTTACTGAGCTTTTTATGCTCATCCCATGTTTTTGAAATGTTTTTCACAGGTCAAGGGAAAAGTACATGATGTGATGATAGTGTAGAGGAAGTGTCAAGAAATAATCCATGTTTTATTTTAAATATGTCTCCTTTGATGGGAAAAATGAATACTGTCTTTTATGTAACCACCTTGTTGAAATGTGGAATGTAATGCATGATTTATGATCTAATTCTCTAAAACTCTAAACCTGAAAAGATCCTCAATGTGTATTCTTGTAATAACTCAAGATTAAGTAATGTTTAAGGCTGGGTCCTTATACTTATAGTTCCATCCATTGACTAAAACCAAAAATCATAGTGTGTGAAAAAATAATCACAGTGTAAAGCCGCATAATGATAAAAAATCACTAATAGGATGTCTAAATCATGACATATTATTTTTAATTTATGGAATATAAGTTTTATCCTAGTTCATTAATAGTCATCATCTATTTAAATCCTTCATAATGTTTCATAAAGATTTTCTGAATTTCTATATCATATCCACTGGTAGTGTCAGACCAGGTGTGTAGAAATAAGTATTTTCATGCACAAGGTTATGATCGAGTCCATATCAATATGCCCTTTTTATGTTATTACCCCTATGTAATATAGGATTACTCTATCTTTAACACTAATTAGGATCATAATAATTATCTAATGATGTAAATTCTCACAAGAGGGTGTGAATTGTAGTTTAAAATTTTATTTTAAAATATTTAAAATAAACAAAACCCAAAGCCTCTTTAAGTAGGCTATCAGGCTCAACCCTCAGTCTAATTAACAGTCACATAATCAGAATCACAGTATGTCTGATTATATTAGATTAAACATCATAAACAATATGGATCTGATTTATCAATGTATATTTATAGTTGTAATTACAATAGTAATGATAAAATAAACAATTTATAAATTGAATACGATGATCAACTTCCTACTACATATTGTGGAATTAAATCTTGTAAAAGAAATCAACAAAATAGCTATGTAAAATTAAGTTTGAATTACAATCTATTATTAAAAAATATTAAACTTTTAACCTTAAGAAAAATTTGTCAATAAATTTAACTAATGGTATCCATTCTTTTATAATTATCATAAAGTTTGTCTTTCCTTACCAGGAAATCCCTCTATACAATGATCATATTTTCTCTTTCTTCCTATCCCTGAAATCCCTCAATATGATGATCGTCTCTATCTTACTATCCTCATAAGCCCTCAATCCAAATATAATATTCTCTATCTTTCTATCTCTATAATATATTGATTTTTATGATTATCCGACACTGATAACAATTACAAAGGTTCTTAAGGAAACAACCAAACATGTATTCCTTTAGAACAACGACTCTCTAAAGAATTACAAAAACTAAGTATGAGAAGATCATGCCTTGAAATATCCAGATATCTCAAAAAATAATTCACATCCAAACTCTTCAAATGACTTGGTATTTATAGATAGCCTTCTAATCGTCATATCATGATCTCTTAATGGTCATATTTCCAAGTTTGTTTAAACTACATCAGCCACCTGGAAATTGACAACTCATAACAATCTGTCGTAACTGAAATTCCGGTGTTTTATTGATTAACAGTTAAAAGTTCTCCTTACATTAGAAAAAAGACTTTTGAATATGATTATAAATATAACTTAGTCCAATATACTTCCTTAAAATTTTTAATACGATAATATTTATGAGTGTTAGTCTGATTGTATCGGTACTAGTATCAGTCTAATTATTAAGAATTTTTAACTAAAATAAATATGACTAAAGTCTAACCTATGGTCTGATAATTGTGATTCAAAATTATTAGACACATGCTCATTATAATAATCATAATAAATAATACAAAGTTTATTTTTTTAATACTATAGAAATTTTTTTAAGTATCATAAAAGGTAATTTTTTCAAAAAAAACATGCTAAAACACTTCGGACATACAAAGATATTAAAATGTTTTAAGTGTTTGTGATTTATAATAATTAATGAATTAGAATGTAATAATTATAAATTCTAACTCAAAAATCTCCCCCATTTCAGAAAGAACAAACCCAAAGACATAAATGAAAGTTTTACTTGAAAAACATACAACCCATTTCTGTAAAGAACTTAATATTCATAGTTAAACTTTAAACCTTAACTCCCCTATGATTTTATAACTCATTTGAATATAACAGAGAGTATGATGTTGAATATTATGAAATACCCCTTAGGATAATATATCCACTTAAGGATAATATTCTAACCTTAAATAAATATCTTCCACTTTATAAAATCTTATCCTTATTGAAAAATAATTCTCCCTCTTTATATAAAATTCCCCCTTTTGTAATTTTCAAAAATGAATGTGGAATAATTCTATAGTTACCTGAAATGTTAGAAAAGAAAATATGAAAAACAATATATTTAATTAAATAATCATCCACTAAAAGTAAGTAAGAACATTCAACCAATTGGAATTGTAAAAAAAATTTAGAGAAATTAGATTTAGAAAAAGATTCATTCATTCAAACATTCATAATTTGTTCAAAAGTTTGATAGTAAAATATATTGAGAGTTCAAAAAATAAAAATTATTTCTTTCTTCATTAAGTTCTTCACAATGGACTTCATATTCATGAACTCCTTCTGATCTTTCTATAAATTTACTATCCATTATTCTTGAGACTCAAGATTTTTAACTTCCTCTAATAAATTTTTATCCTCCTCCTTGACAACGAAAAGTTCATATTCAACAGATCAGAGTATAGTCATCTATGACTCTATTTCTTGTATATTCTTTTTCAAATCATTAAATTCATTGGTTCATTCATCGATAAAATATCATAATACTTCTACAAACTTCACCCTATCTGCCTTGTATTTGGATAACGGATTTAATGATTCAGCAGATTCAATCATGATTTTCTTTACATCATCAAATTGTTCATAATTTATTTTAATATCAACATCAACCTAATAAGACTATTTAACCATCTAATTACATTACTTTTTATGAGTTTAGGAAATTTCTTGAAAAACTTTCAAATGAGCTTCATTATAAATTAATTTCTATGTTAAAACCTTTATCAATTCTAATTTATCATTAAGACTTTCTTGAATAAGTTGGCATCGAGATTCAAGGTTAGGAAAATAATGAATAGATCCTTCTAACCTTTTCATATAATGAACAATGTAATCAACTCCTTCAAGAGCTATGGTTTTTGTTGAATTTGATTGAACATGTTAAACCATATGAGGTTTTATTATGATAGTACCATCTTCCATTTATTTACCTTTAACTTTATTTTTATTTGAAACTTTATTCTCAATTTTTTTAGAAACTACCTTGTCATCAGATATTTCCATGATATCTATATCTTCATCGGTCCTAGATTTGTCATCATTGTTTTTTTGAATTTTGGTTTTCCTCATCTTTCATAGATGATGATTGTGCTTTGTCTTTCAATGAGGATGTTTCTTTTTCAGAACTTCTATATTTACTTTTCATATTTTTTTTGGATAGTTGATCTGATGATAACTATGATGATGAATCCGATGATTTTTTATTGGATTTAGTTTCTTCATGTTTATCTTCCTCTTTATTATCATCATCTTCATTCTCATCATATTCCTCTTCTAATTTTAATTCAATATCTATCTAAACTTCTTCAAATTATACAACTTATCACTCTTTTCCTTCCCATTCTTTCCCATAAACATCTTCATTTACTTCGTTATCAGGTTCTTATTGAAGTTTTCTGGCAGTTCTAAGAGATCAAGTATCAACTAAATCTAGTGCTAATTATTTCTCTTGAATTACTTGAATTGATTCTTCATCAATAACTTTTATTTTCCTTTATATGTGACAAAAGGAATAATACTAGGTATGACTGATGTTCCATGAAAAATTAACCTTACTTCTAGTACTATCTAATCAATGTTAAAAGTTGGTAATACTGAATTCTCTGAATCCATTCCAACTTCTTTTATCAAATTTTCACATAGTACGACTTCTCGTAAAATTTTATTTTTTTTATTTTTTTCCACTTATTTTAACTTCTCTGTAGCATGGATATTTTAATCCTTGGCCTTTGTGAGATCGAGTCTAATTTCTGGATCCCCGAGGTTCTTTGCATCTTTCTTTTTCATTATTTCATCCAAAACATCATGTGGTATCTTATTATGTTTCTTTTGTTTCTTAGGAGGAGATGTTTCAACCTTCCTATTATTCTTTCCAACATCTTTATACTTCCTTGATGGTTTTTCTTATAAAACATCCCCATAATCTTTATCAAAAAAAATACTTCCTATCAAACACCAACCTCTTCTGGTTCATTGTATCATCACTTATGAAATAAATATTATCCCCCATAGGATACAATTTATTAGACACTTTTAAAATTTCTAATCATTTTTCTACCATATTTCTTATAAAATCTTGAAACATAATAATCTTTTATTTTATGGATTTGTTTTTTATGTTTTCTATAGTGAGAAGGATGAACTCAATAAGATCCATATTTCTCATATTCACCAAGAAATAAAGAACAAAAACATCTGATACCTTGAGATTATATCTATATACCTTTCTTTATATTAGAAAACCTTGCATCCACAATACAACAACATGACTGTATAGTGTCATGTGGGATATTTTACTTATCTTTACATACTCCGAAAATAATGAATCTTTAGCTATTTTTTTTATAATGAACCAAGACTAATAAAAATCTTATGACATGGACAATAAGACTCACCTTTTGAAGGAAAATTGACTAAGTCTGCAAAATTCTTATATGATACCCTGTACCTTTTCCCATAATCTAAAAATAAAACATTTTATTTCCTATCTTCCATCAAAAACATAACTGATGCATAGAACTCATGAACTAAATCTGGATAGAATAAATCAAAATATTATTTTGGTATTTTGACACACATGGATTCCAAAACTTGAAAAGATATTATCTTCTTAAAAGTAAAATCATACTTGTCATAGAAATATATTTCAATTAACCTCTCTCTGAAAACATACAGTTTCAAAAAATCATCTTCAGTCAAAATCAAACTTGAAATCTAAAGCCACAAATTGAAAAAAATGAAACTTATCAGACTAAGGATCTTAAGGGGTGAAAGAACTCAATATTAGAGACTATGAACAACCGATGTTGGATAGGGGTTCACCATCCTATATATAGCCACCGGTTGTGATAGTTGGTATTCCATAAAAATAATAAAAGTTGATATTTAAAACATTTTAATCTGATGGTTTCCATCCATCCGAAAAAAATTATGAATTTAGAACTCTTTAGTTTTATAAATTTTTATCAGATTAAGAATGAATATGATTAGTAAAATTTCTAAAAAAACTAATAACAAAACAAAAATTTTATAAAATTAAAATCATAATAACAATAATAGTTAAAGAACTAATTGTAATGATATAGTTCCAAAAATAAAAGAATATAAGACCACATTTCATAGTAGAATAATCCATTCGTATGATTAAATTGTTCTTCATGGTTTTTATAAACAAATAGATTAAAAATATTTTAAAATGACTGAATAATAAAATTAATACAAAAACTAATTACAATAATTTTTAATAGGATACTATTTATGATAGTTTTATAAATAAAACTGAATATGTTAGTTTTAAAATATAAACTTATTATGAAAACTTTTTGAATCTGAAAGGTTTTTTAGAAATTTTGAGTCTGAAAATTTTATAACATTTCCAGTGTCTGAAAAAATCAATATGATGAAAATTTTAGAAAAACTAACATTTTTAGAAAACTAAATTTTTTTAAAAAAACATTAAACATATGTACTCCCCATATGATAAGGAGTATGATAATGTTTGGATATGGGTAAAAAATAAGTATATATGAATGGTTACTTTATGTTGATCATTCCTAGATTCTATTTAATATAATAAAATATATCAAAAGTGAGAGGTTTTTTTAAAAATGTTATCAAGTTGATCTTGGGTTCCAATGAATTATAAAATAATATCTTCTTTAAGTATGTGAACCCAAAGAAAATGGTGTCTCAACTCTATGTGTTACCATGTGAGGGATGTGTTAAAAGTTTTACTTAATGAAATTGAACTTTTATTATGACAATGTATTTGAGTTTCATTAAAATGAAATTTGTAGTCTATGAGTGCGTTTTGTATCCACAACACTTGAGGACAACAACTTCCAGTTCCCACATATTCGACTATAGTAGTGGAAAGTTCTATTGGTTGTTATTTCTTACATAATAAATAAACTAAATAATATCCTAATAAATGACAAGTTTTGAATGTGGTTTCCATATCCATTATATATCTACCAAAGTTAGCATCTAAAAAAATTTTTAGTTCAAACAAAATCTAGAAGAAAAAAAATTACTAAATCCATAGTTCCCTTAAGATAACAAACATTTTTATTTACTTATTTTAAATGGGAATATTTTGGATTTTCTTGATATATTTCACATAAGAATATAGAAAATTTTAAATATAGATGACTAGCTGTTAAGTAAACTAAAATTCCTATCATAGATCTAAAAATATTTTGATCAAGTAGTTTCCCATCCTCATCAAGATCTAAAGTATTTGAGGTAATGATGGTAGTACAAATACATTTAGTATTATCATATCGAAATTTCTTAAGAAGATATTTTATATACTTGGTTTGAGATATAAAAGTTCCTTCTGGTTTTTTGAAATTTTAAAAACAATAAAATATTTTAACTCACTCACCATACTTATTTTAAACTCAGATTTAATCATATCTTTAAAGGAATCTGTTAAAGGTTTTTTTGTTGATCTGAATATAATGGAATCAACATAGATTTTTAAAATCATAATATTTTTAGTTACTTCTTTTATAAAAATTGTTGGATCCATATCTCCCTTAACAAAACTATTTTGTAACAAAAATCATATTAACCTATCATACCAAGATCTATGGTATTTTTTAAGTCCATTTAAAGCATTATTAATTTTATAAATGTATTAAATATTTTTTTAAACGATGGGGTTTTCAACATAAACTTCCACCTAAACATATCTATTAATAAAATCAAACTTCACATCCATTTGAAAAAGTTTGAAATTAAAGAATTCTAAAAAATATAGAATTATTTAAATAGCTTCAATTATATATAATAGTGTATAGGTTTATTCATAATCTATTCCATCTTATTGATTAAAACCTTTAGGAAAAATCCTAGATTTATTTCGAACAATTATTCCATTTTCATCACATTTGTTTTGAAAAACCCATTTTACCACAATTATATAAGTTTATCTAGATTATTCAACCAAATTAAAAACTTTGTTCCTCTCAAATTAATTGAGTTCATCTTTCATTTCCTTAATCTATTCCTCATCACTAAAAGCCTCATCATGATTCTTCGATTCAAATTGGGATAAGAAGGTTAGATCTTCAATTTCATTTCTTATGGAACTTATAGTCTCAACTATTTGATCAACATCATCAATAATACTTTCACTGGGATTATTCCTATAAAACAACTAACTTCTTGGGCTTTAAAAAGTCTATTATTCAACAATAGCTAGAAAAATATTTTTGAGGAAAAACTTTAGAAACTATTTCTTGAGTTATTTCTTTATGAGAATAAAATTCTAACAAATGTTGAAAATAAGTTTTAAAAATAAAATCTAAAGATAGTGTAGGTTGGGTTATTTGAAAACAATGGGATCGGTTTCATCAAACATAACACACACTGTTTCCTCAATAGTTCAAGAATTTTTTTTAAAAACTCTATAATCCTTAGAAGTTGTGGAATAAACTAAAAATATTCCTTTATCGGATTTGGGTGAATTTTTTTGTAAATTATCTTTTGTATTCATAAGGAATACTTTACATGCCAAAACATTGAAGTAAGTAACTTTTGTTTTTCTTTCTATCCAAAACTCTTAAGTAGTTTTATTAAGAAAATATCTAATTAAAAATAGATTTATAGTATAGTAGGTAATATTAACTTATCCGACACAAAAATATTTATAAATTGCGTATTCATTCAGTATGGTTATAGTTATTTCTTGAAGAATTCTATTTCTTCTTTCAACTACACCATATTTTTGTGGGGGTTCTAGGTGCTGACAAGTTATATTATATACCTTTCTTACTATAAAAATTTTCAAAATCAGAATTTACAAATTATCTACCATGATCACTATGAATATTTATCTAGGATATATTTTCACATTTTTAGATTTGGCTACAAAAAATTTGAAATTAAAAAATCTTTGGATTTATTTGTGAGAAAATAAACAAAAGTATATCTAGTGTAATCATCAACTAAGACATATACATAGTATCTTCCACAAATACTTCCAAATTTTGTAGGACTAAATAAGTCCATGTGCATTAATTTTAAATAATCATAAATGTATACTTTACTAATATATTTAATAATTGACTTATGTTGCTAACTGTATTGATAAGTGTTATAGACTTTTGAAGTATCAAACCTATGCTCTGGTAGATCCTTAACAAGTCCTTTCTTAGTCAATTTAGATAAGTTACTAATGTTACAATGTCCTGGACATCTATTCCATAACCAATATTGATCTTCTATTGCACTTAATCAAGGTAAGTCTTGGATCCTAAGGTATTTTTTGTTTAGTGTATTAATATTCTCATACTAATTGGTAGACTGAAAAAATTCGTCTTTGGAACTATATACTAAACATTTTTCATTCCTAAAGTTAAAAAGTTAACCTTCATCACATAATTGACTTATTATTATTAGTTTTTTTTAATACCTTTAACAAATAAAATATTTTAAATAATATCTTTTCCAATAAGAACAATGTTACCTATTCGGATAATCTCTACTAGAGCATTATCTCTGAAAGTGAATTTACCACTATTAATTTTTATTATCTTATTAAATAAGCCTTTTTTCTAGTCATGTTCCTAGAAAATCTATTATCCATGTTCTAAGTATTCTTTTGGTTGGTATAATATTTGTTTTCTTGAAAACAAAACATTAGACTTTCGGCACCCAAACATTATTGGGTCTAGTTTTGTCAGAAAACAAAAATTTAGAAATATACATTTGTTTAAAAAATATGCTTTGTGAAAACCTAGTGATTGGAATTTATTTAATGAATAATTTTTTTTCCAATCCCCACCACTTTGGAATTTTTTGAAAAAAGTTTCACTTTTATAAATAAATAATTTGTTGCTAAAAACAGGTTTTTCTTATGAAAACCCTATTCCAGGACTACTTCTATAAGGACAAAATTTTTTGTAAATTTTATCAAAGTTTTATTTACTAGAGGTAAAATTTGATAAATGTTTATTCAAAGAATAGATTTCATATTTTAGTTTTAAAAATAAACTCTTATCCATGCTAGTAAAAGATTTTGAATTAAGTTTTTCAAAACTTGTTTCTAACATGGTAATCTCATATACTACTTTTTCAAAATCTTTAGAAATATATTATGTTTCTAAATTAGTTTTATAGAGATATTTAGAAAGATCGATTATTTCATTTGTTAAAATATATATTCTTGAATTATACTTTTCAGGTTTTTCCTAAGCATTAACATGTTTTTTGTAAACTATACAATTATAATTTTATAAAAAAATTTAAAAATGAGAAACCTCATCATAAGAAGGTAAAGAATTACCATCACTAGATAAGGAAGATTCTTTGTAAGAAGATTTTGAATCCTTCTCATCAGTATAATTATCACTTAAAGAAATATTTTAAGGTTTTTTTGTGGGTACCTTATCTATGAGACATTTATTAACCATGGGTACATATTTGGTATTATAAAAAGCTTTCATGAATTTAAAATCCACACTTATATACTAATAATGTCATAAATGTCACGTTATTTGTAAAATTGGTATTTTGCATTATTTACCTAAAAATAAATCTTTTTAGAAAAATGTAAATAATTAAACCTAAGATAATTTTGAAATTTTATATTAAAAAATTAATTTCTTTTATCGAATTAAAATTATAAAATTTATATGTTTAATTATTTAAATGAAAATACAAAATATAAACAATTTTTTTTTATTGAAAAATGACTTCTTAAACATAAAGTGTGTCTAATTTTATTTCATATAAATTTCTAAATAATTGAATATGGAAATAATATTTTAAAATATAAATGTTAAATATTATAATAATCTTTTAAATTTGATCAATTTAATTTTCTATGATATTATTATATACCTTTTTTGTAAAAAAAAATTCGAAAGGAATATATATTAAAGAAAAATAAAAAGGTATAATTATTTAAATTGGTTATTATATTTTTATAAAATAAGGATAATATAATTTATGTAATTTAAAAATTCCTCAATTCAATTTATTTGGGGTTTTCATTAGTTCAATTTTTTGTGTGACATGAGCTATTGAAGATAGTATTAATTTAAAGGATTCAAAATTTCATGTCACTACATTTTATCCCTTAAATAAATAGTTTCCTCACAATTTTAATAATAGATTTATAATGAAATTATTTGAGGGTATTCTTAATTTATTTATCATTTATGATATAACTTCTAATACTACATATAACTTACTCCCATTGGGTATATCAAGTTACTTATCTTTCCTCAAACAATTATAAAAATTCATACAATTATAAACACAAACATTTATATAATCAAACCATATATTCTTCATAACATACCTTTAATAAAACCACTTGAACATACAAGACATTGAACCACAATAAAATCATATATTACTTCAAAAATTAACCCTTATATTCAACCATTGGTTCATAAAATCATACACTAGACTATATATATCATGATCTCTAAAATGAGATAAACTTCACCAAAAATATCATGGATCAATTTTTCATTAAATAAATAATTAATTATAAAGTTATCAAAACTATATAACTCACTTTTCCCAAAATAAATCAACCCTTTTTATCTCAACATTAATCATATATTAATCCAAATATTTATCCATCCAACAATCATGTGTTCTCTAATAGTTATCCCCCCAAAATATAACATTATCATAATATCACTTCTCAATGTGATTGATACCGTTTAATATATGTTTCATACCTTTAAAGAGAAACTACTAATAAAAATTCTTATATGCTTCATATAATCCACACAATTTTTAGAATATACCAGAATATCATTGATAAATATCAATAACTAATGAAAATAGCTAAGAGTATCAATAATTAATTTCTATTAATATATTACACTCACCACCTTATTTAATATTAGGATTCTATCCTTTTATATTATAATAGTAATATAATAAGATCCACATCCATTTAATTAGGTTACCTTCTTCAGTTAGAAAACATAGTGGTTTCTAAATACATAACTTTCTCAACATCATTTATGTGATCGTGTTTCAACCACATACTAAAACCCAAAATGGTTATTAATAAAATCAGAATAAATGATCATATGAATATGAAATCTCAACCCAAATATTTATTCTACAATGATACATTCATTTAAACCTACAATACATTCAATTTATCTATGTCATATTGGGTGGGAGAAATGGAAAGAGTGAGGTTAATTTACTTTTTCAAAATTAAAGTGAATATATAAATCAATATTTTAAAAGATACACTGATATAATAAAAGTATAAAATATTAATCAAATTAAATAATAGTGGAAATAAAACCAATCAAATTATATTAAATCATTGTGGAAAATATAATTTATAAAGTAAGTGGACAATGGAAATTTTGTAAATAAGTTCATCAATAGTACCAAAAGGTACCCATATGTATCCTCTCCATGAGAAGGATTGTGAGGTTAAATATAATAAACTACTTGTTTTGAATGGGAAACAAGAAAAAACACTTCATTTTAACAAAATCTAAGAACCTCAAAACCCTTGTTTTAATAGAGTAGCAAGAACCTCAATCCCTTATTTTGATTGGATAACCAAGAACTAAATAAATAACGGAAAAAGATAAATGATTTTATTTATTAATTGAAATATGTTTATAATAATTAACTTCACTCTCTTTTAAAATAATAATAATATGATAGAAATTTTGAGAGAGAAGTATAAGAAGTGAGAGGCAAGTGGTTTTAGAATAGGCTTAATAAGAAGATAGAGAAAGATGCACAAAATATTGAACAAGAATATCGATGGTGCTTTTTATGAAGTCATTTAAGAAAATGAACTTCTTGATTCAGTAACTTGATCTCCTCTAATTATGATCACTTAATCTCCCCAAGAATAGTGATATATGATAATTTTAATATCTTGTGATATTTTGAGTGAATTGGTTTAACTTTGAGCTTTGAGAGTGTTTCGGAATTTGAACTTTGATTTGGTGGAAGTGGGATTACAATTGATATTGTACTAATCCTTTTTTAAAGACTCCATAGGATGTTGGGGTCCATGGGTTTGACCCAAAATATTAAATATCTTAATGGTCACTTTATTACCGTAATAAATTCACCAATGTACTATAAGTGTTCATGACACCAGATACATGATAGCCTACACTAGGTAACTGGTGGCCTACATTGAGGTGTAACCAATATTCCTGATCCAACTGGATACCTGGTAGGTCTCCATTGGGAAGATTGTGGGCCTTTTGGTGTCCTAGTGGTTTTATCATATGCTACTAGGTATCTAGTAGCACTGAACTAGATAACCGGTGTTTCACTACTGCATAAGCTCTAAAAAAATACCTTCGATCCTACTTTGAAGTGGACATTAGGTTAGATACCTTACTTCCATTACAACTTAATGGAAACTAAAGGAAGACACTAAAAACACATTGAAACAAGTTAGAAAAACATTACGGTATTTTTGATCATTAAAAAACTATGCTTTGAGTACAACATTATACCACTTTTTAATAATCACAAGAACATGATATAAAAATCATGATAAGAAAGAGAGAAAATATAAAATAGTAAGGAGTTACCAAATATTCATGAATCCATGTCTCCCCCTTCGTTATGCTTTGAAAAATAGTTCTCCCACTTTGAGATTATAAAAAAGAAAATTTCAAAGAAATAGAGATAGAGAGATAAAATTAATATAAATATAATACAATTAAACTCAATAATCTATTGGATAATAAAAATTAGTCACATGATTAAAGTAAAAAAAATAAAAACACGTGAATAAAAACTCTTTTAAAAATAAAACTATTGAAAAAATATATTTTTGAAACGAATATAAAGATATTAAATAAATTTATAATAATAATAATAAATAAATAAGAGATCATTTCAAGAGATTAAAAATTTAAAACATGTTTTTAAGAATAAATAATCAAGATAGAACATGCATGAGAATACTATAGAACATGAAAACATGTTTTTCTGGTAGAAAGTAAAAAATTAATAAATAAAATAACTCCCCATAAAAAACATAGTTAAAGAATATAATTTTACATAAATCATGGATTTTAATTTAGATCTTAACGTCATGGATTTCCCGTTGGAAAATCCTTCTTTTAATTAGATCATCCTTTTTTTTGTAAGTCCACCATATAATAGATCAATTAATATTCATGGGTAAGATGTATGAGATATCGAAAATTAATTCCTTTTGGTACCCTTGAGGGTTTGACAATGTTATCATACGATGATTTGGGAAAGGAAACAAATTTAAGTCCACAAACATGTACAAGTGATTATTTAGGGACCCAAAATGTCTTAATTTATTGAGAAATATTAGTATAAATATGGATAATTTTAGGATTTACATATATATAATTTTTACAATTACATTTATATATAAGATTTGTGCATTTACAAAAATATTTGAAAATTTTAATTCAAGAAACACCACTAACAAAAGTAGTGTTTTTTGAATAAGTTTCATTATTTTGAAAACCCAAACCAGGATTATTTATTTTAATTCATTGAGAACCAAGGATCATGTTAAGATTTTTTTCACCATGGGTTAATTTTAAATATTAATTTTGAGATCCTTGATTTCAGTTTTGAAATCCTCAACATCATGTTGTTTTTTATTTTAAAAATAAAATCATCATTTTCTTTTAAAGGAATATCATTTTTTAAAACTTGCTAATTTTATTCAATGAATTTATTATAAATATTTTCGAGATCAAAATAGAAAGAATTAATTTGATGATATACTTTTTTTGGTTAATCTAGGGAATATTTTATGTCTTCAAGAAAAATATATGTTAGGTGAATTGGAATGATAATGATAATGAAATTGAGACATTGAAGTACTAACCTTATTACCTTACTTAGGATGTGACATCAACATTTTAGACTTTCATCACTTTATGAGGATGAATCACTTCAAGTTAAAACATTAAGATATTTCTTATCTATATTCTTATATTTAAATATATAGTTATAGATTCTTGAATTTGGTCTTATATGAACATTTTTTTTTGCACTCGTAGCATGTCACGTCTGAAATTTCAATAAGATAATATTTTTTAGAATGTTAGGATGATTTAATATTATTTAGGAATTTTTACACAATTTTGATAATCTATTAAAGTTCTCCATTATCATCTATGTCACTTTTAGAATAATCAACATCTTTGATTCCTTTAAAATAAATGTTTGTCTTAGTTTACTTCACTTCCTTGATTTCCTTAACCACTTATCATTTCATCTTTTTTTAATATTTCATTATGAAGCTAATGAGTTCTCTAACTTCCATTTTTTTCATTGCATTCTTTGATTTTCATGAATTTAGGGCCAAATGAACTAGGTAAAATCCATAGGATTTTATTTAAAGAAGGTTTTAAGAACAAGTCATCACTGAGATATTTTAACCCATTTCACATGTCTATGAAACAAGTAATCAAGTTGGTAATAGATTCATTTTCATGCATGTAGAATATTTAGAAATCCTGGAAATATATATCTGAAATGGAATCCTTTTCCTTAATTATGTCATCATTTGTGAATTCTAATAATTTTCATATTTTATAATCTATTTTACAAGAATAAATATGGTTTAACTAAATATGTTCAAGAAAAAAATATAAAGCATTCATAGAATTTCCATATAATTCCAAATATTTTATGTCTTCCAGAATTCATTTATCTTCTAGTTTATTTACAGGAGTATAACCATGAATTACCATTTTCCAAATAGAATATACAAATATTCTAATAAAAATAGACATGTGAGTTTTCTAATATAAATTATCAGTGACATAAAAAATAATAGCATATAAATAAGAATAATAAATCATAATAAAATTATACATTAAAATCATTAATGATTTTGAAAAACAAAAAATATTTTTGAAAATGAAAATTTGTAATAAAAATAATGTTATCCATGATACCAAATGTTTCTACCAAGTAATAAATGAATTTTTAAAATAATATTTGAAATAAATTCAAAATAAAATTTTGATACCATTTTTTGGTTTCAAGGTAAAAAAATTAAAATAAGATTTTGAAAAATAACCATGATTTTGAGAACACATATAATTTTTCATAAAAATGATAATCCCTCATTTGATACCACTTTTTGGGTTATAGAAATGGAAAGTGGGGGTGAATTTACATTTTAAAAATTATGATGAATTAATAAATCAATTTTATACAAGATACAATGATATAATAAAATCTTGTGATATATTAATCAATGTAAAGTGTAATAGAATTATGAAAATTAAATTATGAAAAATGATTACAGAAAAAAAATGAAGAAATTAAATAGACACATAAAATTTGTTAATGAAGTTTAATAATTATTACCTAAAAATATTCCTACACCTCCTCCCTTTGAGAATGATCACAAGGTTCAATATAATAAACCCCTTGGTTTTAACAGGATCCAAGAAACCAAAAACACTTGGTTTTAATAAAACCCAAGAACCTAAAAAAACCATGCTTTCAATGGAATACAAAAAAAACTCAATCACTTTGTTTGAATGGATAACCAAGAACAAAAGAATTATAGGAATTAGAAAAGTAGATGAATTTTTTAACTATAATCCCTGTAAAAAAATGAATTTTACTCTCTTTTGAAATAATTATAAAAATATTGAAATGAAGATATAAAATAATAAAAATAGAGATATAAGTGGTTTTACAAACATGTCAATAGGGGGAGAGAAATTAGGTATAAAATATTGAATTATAATGTCTATGGAAATTTGGATGAAGTCATTTTATAATACACCCTTCTTGATTTGGGGTCTTGATCTCCTCAGATGATGATCACATGATCTCCCCATGTATGGTTAAAGTTGATAACTTTAAGTTCTTAAGAGATTTTGAGAGATTTGGAACAACTTTTAGGTTTAGGGGCATTCAAGTGTTTCAAATTTGATTTGGTGGAAGTGGGATAATAATTGCAGCTATCAGGATCTATGTTTATAGCCTCCATAAGGTGTCGGGTTCTAAATGGTTGAGCCATGAAATTAAATAACTAAACTAGAAGCTTTAAGAGTATAATAAATAAACCCTTGGACGATTAGTCCCAACACCACCAGATAACCGATGGAATCCACTAAGTATCTAGTGTCCTATATGAACCTACACTTAATCTACCCAATCCCACTTAATACCCAATAGGAATCCATTGGGTTGTTGATTGGCCTTCTAGAGTCTTGGTGGTTTTTTTATATTCTATCTTCTAGCTGGTACTGCACCCTTTTAAAATATTTGAAAAAATAACATTGAAACTAATTTGAAGATTAATTTATGATATATCCCTTCCTTCCATTATAACTTAATATAAATAAATTAAAACCACTGAAAACACATTGAAACAAGTTAGTACAACATTAGAGTGTTTGTGATAATTAAAACAATTATGCTTCGGAGTACATCATGTCACACTTGGTTCATCCTATAACTCTCTTGGTTCTTTATTAGATTCATTTTGTTTTATCATAGTTATTAACCTAATATCATTAATTAATTAAAAATTAAACCCTTTATAATGGGTTTTAAAGAGAATTTGATCGACCAAAGTATATCCCCTGAGAGTGTCTAGCCAAATGTTCAGTCTTAGGCCCACTCATCATGAAACACATTAAAGATCGAGTTAATAATCAACATATAAAAACCATAAATCCAGTAACTCAGATCTAGTGTCTACTTTATTACATTTTAATAAGATACACAAGGACACTTCACTAAGGATCAATTAATTTATTAGTCTCAAAAAACCATATACATATATGATTCACATAATACATTGGAAATATAAAATACATAACATAATAAACTTTCTCGCACCCTTGATATTATTCATAATATATTTCTCTATATCCTAGGGAAAGTAAAAAAAATAAAGGGTGATATAAAATTATTATTAAGGGTTATTAATAGTAGAGTCTATCCTGGAGAAATATGGAAAAATCAGTATGCAAAGACAAATAATTGAAAACACATTCCATTTTTTCAATAACTTGATAATGAAATGCATAAATGGATAAAATCAATGTACTAATCTCATGGATAATAAAAAATGAATTCTCAATAAAGGAAATTGTTAATATTGGGATTCATGATCTTAAACATCATAATATATTTACCATCCAGGCCATATACAAAGGTAGTCTAATCAGTGGGTATGTATGAACCAAATTCCCATTTAATAAGGATATCCAACTATTTTGTCTCATGAGACCTATCGATGCATTGAGGGGATATATATAATTATGCCCCAACCATAAATTCATGTTCAATTCATTTATCATATATTTAATGATCAATTTAATTTAAAAACATATGCCTTATCAACAAATGTACATATTAAGTAAGGAAAATGAAATTTCAAAATTTCCTAGGTCAATAAAATAAATTTGAAAGTAAATTTTTTTTTTGGAAATCATATACAGCTTAGAAAATAATTATATCCATGATACAAATAATATGGATATTTAAGAGTAATTTAATGTATAATGATCATAAGATACTGAATTTTTAAAGAGAAATTTAATTACCACAAAATTAATAAGTGATAAAATGTGAACATCATTTCATTTGAAATATAGGATTTATAATAATGTCATGTCATTTGGAGAAGTAAAAAAAATGTAAGTGAAATATTAAAATAATCTTTTATTAAAGTGTTTTATTTATAAAACCACTAACAACTCATAGAAGAATTCAAATAGCATAAAATGGTTATGGTAGTGGGAAAATTCATTAATTCCATAAACATTAAAAAGAAACATTCCTTTTTTATTTTTATAAATGGAATTTAAAATTTACCATTAAAAAAATTAGAAAGAGTCCTTTTAAAAATTTAAGGATAAAATAAAAATTCCTTAAAAAATTATTTGAGTAAATAAATATAAATTTTGTAAAATATTTTTTTAAACATAGGAAGGAAGACCCTTATAATTTATTAAACCAACAAACACCTCTTTTTTTCTGGGAAGAGGGAGCACATTACATGGCATGTAGGCCCATGGAAATTAAACCTCATTACATTATGGAATGTGTACCAAGTAAAACTACCCATGAATGAACCAAAATTATATTTTCTTCTTGGTATTGTTTACCATTTGTCATCAAATACCCAATAGTCTTGCATAGGGACAATCGTTGAGCCTCCATGTTAGCCCTAATGATGTGTTCATCATTGATTCCATAGAATTGCTGACATCGACCCTGTCACATTCCTAGTGTCTCGAAACCAACATTGTGGCATGATCAGTCAATATAAACTAAAAATAGACTAATTCCTAATTTGATCCCCATCGATGCTACTGAGGACCAAAATCATCTTTTGAGCACCACAGAACTGCCAATGCTGACCCCCCCACCTCATGCCTGATGGTATATAACTGGTGCAACGAGCATTTGGTCCATCTGAAATCAGAGTAAGACCACTATCACACACTATGGATCACCTACAAAAGATTATAACTTCCTTAAATTTTTCGTAAATCTAGGGATTTATCCCTAGAAAAATATAAGCAATCCAAGACAATTTGATTATAAAATAAATTCTTACCTCTTTTGTAACTTTTAAATTATAACACATTGAAAGTGAAAATTTGAATTTAAAATTTAATAATTATTATTAAAAAAATATTCATATTAAATACATCAAAGGGTTATTATATATACCATATAATAATTAATAGGTGTATAATATTAAGTATATATCAATGGAGTGGGAATAGAGATGAAATCCCTTACATCATGTTCAACTTTCTTCAAATGAAATCAGGCCTCTTGAATAATAAATTTTAATTTATTATAATTATATAACAATTTCATTTAAATACTTATAATATAATATATTTTCCATATATTACATTTAAACACATGATTATTTATAGTCCCTTATTAAAATCATTGTTTTCGGGTGTTAACTGATTCATTTTTCATGAGAATTTTGGTTTGGTAGTTTCGATCCCTGTTATTTGATTATGGTTACATCATATAAAAAATAATAAACATGATATAAATATCATACATATTAATTATCTATATATATATAGTTTCATACATAAAATGAAGAGATAAAAATGAATTACAATGTTCATAGAGATGGTAGGTTGTGTGTATGCATGAACACTGTTTTAACTTTTCAAAAAATGGAATGAAAGAAAAGTAAATAATAATTCACCATTATCAAATAATTATTATATCATATATATAATATTTATTCATTAAATTTGTCTTTGTTACCATCCATGTAAACTAGAAATGAAAAACGGATCACATCGCTTTGTGGAGGTGGAAGTGCACATGTACGCACGAGCGACGTTTTCATTTTCAAATAGATTAGAATATAAGAAGGTAGATATTATATTATAATTATATAAGAGTATTTATTTCATAAATATCATATATATTCATTATTTCTACTTTATTACTATCCAAATAAATTGGGGATGAAAAATGAATTACACCGTTATGTGGAGATGGTAAGACCTACGTACGCACAAGCGTTGTTTTTACTTTTTCTAAGATAAAAAGTGATAGAAAATTCTTTTACCATAAAAATAAAATATTAGTGAATTTATGATATAATATTTATTATTTTATTATAGATATAACATATTTATAACAAGTTTAATAAGAATGAAATTTTAAAGGGTCGGTAAGGATGATTATAACTTATTCGGTAGACTTCATTTAGATCCCCTATTAAGGAACCTTGGAATAGTCTTATAAGAATAAAAGTACCTATTATTCCTAGATAGATAAGTTTATAGTAGAATTAGGTTCGGTATGTTCAATCTAGGTTGCTCAAGAAAGTTTAATGAAAATAGATATGTGTTGTACTTTTATAAGTGAGTTGAGGGACACCCTTGTAATTACATAAATTGTTAAATTAATATAAAATAATTTTCATGGAAAAATGGTTCAAAATTGATATAATTTGAATATAATATGATAATTATTCCAAATATGTTTTAAATATGTTTTTACACTTATCTTTTAGTTTTAACCCCCCCTATTAGCCCTTTTAAAATTACCGTGATATCAATGTTTTTTACATTTTAGGGGTCAAGAAAATTAATATAAAAGAATAATTTACAAATAAATGGGAAATTGTTGATTTTTTAAATAATAATTCATTAATTTTTCATAATATATGATTCTTATTAATTTTACATCATTTAATAAAATATTTTTTATTATATAATATCATCAATGTTATTTTTTGATATAGATGAAAGATTATAATATAATATGTGTCTAACATTAGTAAAATGTATCCAAAATGACATTTATTTGAATATAAAGAGTATATGATAATATTATAATGAACATATAAAATTTATATAGGTTTATATATTGTTTTAGACCTAATATTTTGGTTTAGCGCCTTGGTTAACCAGTTTTTACCTTGATAGTGGTAATAAATTTTTCAATATTAAATAATTATAATTTTACTTATAAGGTGAAATTTATATAATAAATGGAAAATTCATGATATTTTAGAAAATTTATCATCTAAATTTTTATATTTAAATATTTTATTTTTTTAAAATAAATTAATAAAATGTTATTTAATATAAAATATCATTGATGGAATTTTTGAGACTATTAATTTAATTTTACTTTAAAGCCATCAAGATAAAAATAATAATTAGAATAAAAACCTTCAAAACAACCCTAATATTTTATATGTATATGTGAAATTTATTTTATACTAAAAATCACCAAAAAATTATTACTTTTAGTATTTTTAAAATAATTTACTTGTTTTTTATACTGCTTGAAAAAGCAATGTGTCAGCATTGCGTAAGTGTTTATGGTAATTATTTCATTTCTAAAAACTAAAAATAAATTAAAATGATAAAAAAATAATTAATATTAAAAATAACCATTTATAACAGAACCTGTGTTTATTATCCCTATCTAAAAATATTAAATATATTAAAGGTAAAAAAGTGACATTTTTTACTTTCCTTTTACTTAAATATTACACAGGTTATAATAAAAGTTAAGTGGAAAAAGGTCATATTTTAGAATTTTGGATTGTTATTGATGAAATTAAAAGATAAAATGAAATAACTTTAGGCATTTGAAATAATTTTAATCCTTATCACTTTAGTTTTAACTTTAATTACCAAATTTCTCCTTTTCTGTGGTGATAAATTTTACCACTCTTGTTATTCATAATGTTTATAAATAAAAGGGACCTATTTATCAAATTTTAACCCAGTAATTACACATATGTATCCATTTTATCAAATTAAAATCCTATAAATTTAATAAATTAATTTAAAAATAACCTTCAAATTGAGATGAGAATTTATTTTCTAGAAAAATGTGTTTTTAAGTCTAAAAATTAACTTATATTGAAATCATTTCAAATGATGGTCATAATGAAATTAATTAAATTATTTTAAATAAAATATATATTATATCAATTTAAATATAAAATTTAATGGGTATTTTAAATAATTTTTTTGAAGAAAATAAATGGTAGTTTTACAAAAATCAGTATTTTTCATTATTCAGAAAAAAAATAATTTTTGAAAAATCTCAAAAATTAATCCTAATATAAAAATGAAATTTAGAAAAATGATATAATTGTCACATAATAATTTTTCAATAGTTTTTTTGGTTCGTTTAAACTCAGTGTTGTGTGAAAATCAATCTATCAGATTAATTATATTTATTTAAAGGGAAATAATCATAAAATTTTAGGGTGTTACATTCTACCCCTTGAAATTACATAACTCTAATAAAACAATACGGCTAATTTTTCCTCATCACATCCTTAGGTTCCCATATAGAATGCTCAAATTTATGTTTTCTACATAAAACATTTACTAGATGTGTGGACTTGTTTAATATCCCTTTCTCTCTACAATTTAGAATCACCACTAGTTGTTCCTCATAAGATATATCTTACTCCATTAGTATGATATATGAGTTCGGTGCAATTGAAGGATCGGGTATGTACTTCCACATGAGTGATATATGGAATACATTGGGAACTTGAGAGATATTCGGTGAAAATACAAAATAATAAGCCAATGTCCTGATACGATCAAGAATTTTTAAGGGATCGATATATATAGAGATAAACTTTACCTTCTTTCCAAATATCACTACCTTCTTCCAAGGAGATGTTAATAGGAATAAATTTTCATGAAATTTAAACTATATATCTCATTGATGTTTTTGAAAAAAAAATTATTGAATTTGAGCGGCCATTATGTTTTGTTGAATGGATCTAACCTTCAATGTAATTTCATCAGATAGATCTAGCCCCAATATATTTCATTCTCCAACTCCATCCCAATACATTTCACTTCTATACTTCCTTCAATATAGGTATTAATAAATAACCATTTGAAAGCTCAATTAAAAGATTTTGGTGTAATAAAATTATACCAAAGGAAAGAATTCATCCCAGCCACATTTGAAATACATGGAGAAAGATATCAACATGTATTCTAGAGTTATAATGGTCCCCCCATTTTGGCTATATGTATGAGGATGATAATAAGTATATAAACTCAACTATTTATCCAGACCCCACTAAAGACTTCTCCATAACTTCGAGGAAAACATAAGATCCTGATTAGATATGATTGAGAGTGTTACTCCATGAAATATCACAACATCCTTAATGTATAACTGAGTAAGATGATCAATAGAGAAATATTCTCTAATAGAAATAAAATATGAAAATTTTATAAGGCAATCGATTACAACCCAAATAGTATTATTCCCTTCAGATTTTTTTGGGAGTTTGATGACGAACTCAATGATAAATATTTCTCATTTCCATTATTGTTTGAGTAATGGTTGTATCATCCCCATAGACTTTTGTATCTTATCCATATCTTGATGACTCACCAAACATCAGGATACATACTATGTAATATGCATTTTCATGTTATCTGACCAAAAATACTAATTCATATCTCTATAAATCTTTGTAATTCTAGGATGAATAAAGAATAATGAACTATGAGTTTCATCCAATACTTTATGATTTTACTCTGGTATTGATGGGACACATACTTGGTTCCTAAACCTTATCATTCCATAATGATCATAGTTGAACATAGGTACATTAATCACATTCTTCTATGATTCCATATCATCCTTACATGACTTCTTAATCATATAATTGATGGATAACTGGAAGTTCATATGATAAATATATGATATGCCACATTTCCTCAATATTTGAAGATAAAATTCTATAAATCCTTAATTATTGGATCTCATTCAATCCTCATCATGAAAAACTAGAATGGTCTTTCCGACTTAGGGAACCAACCAACTTATTCACCTTACCAGGGTGGTAATGCATTGAGAAATCATAATATTTGATCAACTACAACCATATTCTCTAAAACTCTTGCTGTATAAATATATACTTCATTATATTATGATTATTATATATATATCACAACTTCTAACATATATAAAATGACTCCACATCTTAAAGTAAAAAATTACCAATTCCATATCAAAACCATGATTCGAGTAGTTCTTTTCTTTAATTTTCAATTAAAGGGGGTTATTATATTTCCCCATATAATTATATATGATCATGCATACAAGTCCCCTTTTTAATGCACCATTGTATATCATAAAATATTCTCCACCTTAGGGTGTTATATGCATAGTAACACTGATTAACCTTATCTTCAGTTCATTTAAATTATCCTCACATTAATTTTTCTATAAGAACTTAACCTCCTTCTAAGTAAACTTGGTGAATGTGATACATAGTCATGATAAATATATCACAAAGTTCCATTTTTATCTAGACAACCTATGAAAATTATGGATCTCAGTTACCATGGTTGTTTAATTTCATTTCAAAATAATTTCTATATTTGAAGGATCCATCGATATTATCTCACTTGAAATTATATGACCCAAAAATGAGTCTTTTTTTATCCCAACTTAACACTTGTTAAATTTAGAATATAGCATATCCTTCCATAGAGACATCAACACAATCCTCAAATGTTATTAATGAACTTCTTTTCTCTGTAAATATATAAGAATATCATCTATAAAGACTACCACAAATTGATCATGGAAATATTTGAAGACTCTGTTAATTAAATCCATGAAGATAGTATGATCATTGGTAAGTGAAAATGGAATTACTATAACTTCATAACTACCATACCTCATATGGGATGATTCTATGGGTATATCATCCTTATAAAACCATAGCTAATAATTCCTATATCAAAGATCAATCTTGGAAAAATATTTAACTCCTTTTAATTGATCGTACATATCATCTACATAGAGTACGGGATGCTTTTTCTTAATAGTGATTCTGTTAAGATCCATATGATCAATTAAAATATGCAATGACCCATATTTCTTCTTAAAAAAATAATAGTTGCATCAGAGGGTGAAGAACTAGGATGAATTAATCCCTTATCTATATTCCCATAGTTTTTCTTCATTAATTTTGGTAACTCAATCAAGTTCTCTCTATATGTATTCTTTGAAATTGGTGTAGCACTGGGTATGATTTATATTGAAAAATCAACTTCACAATTAGGGGGAAGACTAGGAAACTCATTTGGAAATATATTAACAAAATCCTATATAATAAAAATATATTTGTTATTTAGTTTCTCCCTAACCATATGAGATAAATATCCATCATGAATATTTAATAAAACCCATATGATGGATGTAATTTCCCTTAGGAGTTCAAGTTCATCCTCATAATAATAAACAATCATAGGTTGATTTGGAATATCGAATATAACTTTACATCTTAAATAATTGGTACGGGATATATACTAAGAGAGTCAATCCATGCCCAAAATTACGTAAAATTAAATTAGTGTAAGAATAAAAATATTTAAAATAATCACATTCCCACAAACTTCTATTGGAGTGGAATTATATACTTCAGAAGTTATCATCCCTGTAACAACCTGACATTTTGAGAAATATCTTTTTTTAAAATAAATTTACATTATTTGATATATTACCTTAAATGAAATGAAAAATTTAACTTTCATTATATTAAACACCATGTTTATCTTGTGTTGCATGTAACATTGAGTTTCTTCGATAACGTGTATTACACACAATCTCGAGTCTTATTGGACAACAATATACTATTAATACTATTTGGATAGGTATCACCTAGCTATTGGAATGGTGGGAAAGAATGAGATTAACTAAATTATGAAATTATAGTTTACACATGTTTATAAAATGAATGTATTTGTTACTAATTAATTATAAATGTAATTAAAGACCATCTCAATATAAGGGATGTGTATTTAGAAAAACTATTTTTATGGCCAGAATGTAGTTTCATATTGATAAATTAAATTAATCAATATTATTGAAATATATTAATAAAATTTATATATTATATATTTAGGAAAATTGTTTGAAATTCATCCAATGAGTTTTATAGGCTTAATATAAGAATAAATCCAATTTTAAGCATAAAAAATATGAATGTTTTTGAAAGGCAGTTTTACCACCTTTTAATGGAAGGATTGTTTTAAAACTCATTTAGACTTTTTTATAATTTTTATTTTAAAAAATAAAATTAATTTTTTAAATTTTAATACAAAATTTTACTTTTGGGGAATTTTTGGTATTTTTCTGAGAACTTTCATATTTTGATTAATAGTGAATGACACCGAATATTAATTCAAAACTACAGTTTATTGTGATTTATTTATATAGTTGAAATATATTTCAAATTTATTTTAAAGTATAATTAGTAAAATAATACATCAATAAAACTAATTTATATCATTATAGTCAATTTATCATTGAAATTAGATATAAAAACATTTCAAGCCTTTGAACATTTCTTTTTAAAAACTCATTGTCTCGTCCTGTCTGCGAGATTAATTTTAAATAAAATTCTTCTAATTATGTGATTTGAATTTTTTAAAAATGATTAAATATTTGAAATAAGTATAATATATAATTAATATTAAGGTAAAATTAATTTTTTACCAAAAATATTAGTGAATGTAATTAAAATTAATTACAGTGATTAAGGTAAAAACAAGCTTAATTGATGATTAAACTTAGAAAATAAGGTGTAAAAAAGACCCTAAACTTGTCTAAAAATTATTTTATGGACATATTTAGACAATTAAACCTCTATATATTTATAATGGTCCATTTTTTACCATTTTGGGACAAGTAAAACTTGGGTAGCACTCAAATATTTTCAAGAATACCCAATGTGTCCTTTTTCCTCACTTATAAAAGGCCTCCTCTCCTCCTCCTCCCATAACACCTCTCCAGCCATTTTTCTCATCCAAAACCATAAAAAATAATATCCCAACACACTTCATCTCATCTTTTAAGCCTCACTTTGGTCATAAAAAAAAATTAAGTAAGTTCTTTGGTGAAAACCAGAAGGAGTTACCCGAAGAAAAGGTAAGATTCTTCAACGAGCACTTTTGTTTTGTTTCTTTCTCTATCCCTACGTTTATTCTTATTACATGATTATATAAGAAAATTATTATTATAAATATACAATTTTTTATGTCAAGGTTTATACCTACACCTACACACACTTCCATAAAATGGGTAATGAAATCATTGTCTGTGTGTACGGCAGACTACCACCTCGTGAACCGATGCCATTCTTTCTTCCAATGCCACCTTTCAAGGTTGGTAATAATGATGGAATTATGAATTTTATATGATATATATGACATTATTTATTTATTTATTGTTATGGTATTATTATATAACACATAACTTTACAATTTACATTTTTTGGAATATGATAACATCAATTTTGGACGTGTGGACTACCTCCTCCCCAAAATATTGTGATTCGATCACTTTTTAAATGGAATATATTAAATATGGTTTTAGTAAAAAAAATATGATATAAATGAAATTTTTATCATATTAATGACATAATTATATATCTTTATATATAACATATCATTTTCTTCTTTCAATTTCACACACTGAAAAATTGATAATGTTCTTCGTGGATGTGTGGACTACTGCCTCCTCGAAGCGATATGATTCTTCATTTTTCATCACCAAATAAAAATAATGATATATATAAGTATATATAATTAAATAGTACGTTATTTATTATATAATTTTCATTATGTAAAGATAAACATTATTTTCTTTCCTTTCATAATGATCATTGAACAATGAGAATGTTACTCATGCGTACGTACGACCTACCATCTCCATGAACATAATGGTGGATCATTTCCCATGACCATAATTCCTATTTTATTTTACAAGTATAATTTATTTTAAAATGTGATAATTATTTCACAGTTATTATTCTACAAATCTCTAAACAATGTTCTCATTGACCTTAGTGGACCTATCAAAGTAATTTTTGACACATAAGCCAAATATGGTCAAAAAATTCAAATTAAAGAATATTGATTAAGTAATTATATATACCCTATTTATAAGTGAAATAAAAATTAAAATAAACTTTTAAAATGGTCTTAAGTGACTAAATAATTATCCTAATTTTATTATCTAAGAATATAGAGGATGATCATGACAAATCAAACTCAAGATAAGATATTTCTTAACTCAATTTCCATTCATTGGGTTAAACTTCTATGTCATTGCTTATGTTATGACATGAATATGTTTAAAATGGCCTATGTTTTATTTATAATTTATTTCCACTTTTATTTTTTGGATTTAAATTTATCACACATAATTACTTTATTTATTTATTCTCACTATAATTATAATATCTTTTTAAGGGTTTTTCTGATCTCACATTTATTTCTGTGAGATATATTCCATATTCACAACTTATTTTTGTTATGTCTTTTATATACTTACAATGAATGTATTTTATGATTATTATCCTTAAATTTATTTGGTTTTACATAAATCTATTTTATCTGTCTTTCATGGGGTTTATGGTTTTAATGTTACCAAAGCAGTAATGGAGTTTTGTCATAATTTTCCTTCTTTGAGACGTTTTTTATGTTAAACACCTATTTTCTTTTATGAGGTGTGTATAATTATCCTTTGAAATTATATATAATGAATATTTTTATTCTCATGATATTATAACTTTCATTTATTGTTATTACTTCATGTAAATTATGATTCCAATTTTTCAAGGTGGTATGAGACACTTTAGAATGTATAAATGTTATTTTACACATAAATGTTTTTTTTATATTTTAATGATTTTTAAATTCATAAACATCGTCAAACCATGTTGTTAATTATACACCACTAGTGATATTTTTTATTGATACCATCCTAATTATTTTATGGATGGACTTATAATTTATAAAATATATTTTTATGGAATCTGTTTCTTTCCCGTAGTATAACCATGTTTCAAAGCAATTATTATGTAACACATTTTTTTCGTGGGTTAATAATGTTCCAATGAGATTGTTTTGGAAGTCTTTTTTCACAAATTTATCATGTTCTAAAGATATTTTTATGGAACCCATTTTTTCATGGTTTAATAATGTTTCAAAGAGATTGATATTGAACCCATTTCTATTCCTTGGGTTAATCATGTTTTGAAAAGATTGTTATTGATCTCATTTCTTTTCATGGGTTAATCATATTTTGAAGAGATTTTTTTTGAAATAATTTATTTTTCATGGATTAATCATATATAAAATATATTTTTATTGAATAAATTTATTTTCCATGGGTTGAACATATTTCTAAGAGATTTTTATTGAACCCATTTCTTTTTTAGGGGTTTATCATGTTTCGAAGAGATTGTTATTGAACTGACTTAGTTTCCATGGGTTAATCATGTTTTAAAGATATTTGTGTTGAAAAAATTTCTATTCCATGTATTAATAATGTTTCTAAGAGATTTTTAATTACCCAATTCGTTTTCCATAGGTTAATCATTTTTCAATTATATTTTTATTGAACCCATTTCTTTTCTTTGGGTTAATCATTTTTCAAAGGGTTTATTATTGAACCCATTTCTTTTTCATGGGTTAATAATGTTCCAAAGAGACTATTATAGAACCCATTTGTTTTCCATGAGTTAATATTATTTCATAGATATTTTTATTGAACATGTTTCTCTTTTGTGGGTTAATCATGTTTGAAAGATATTTTTATAGAACCTGTTTATTTTCCATGGGTTATTCATGTTATAAAAGGGATAATGGATGTTCCTATGAGTTTATGATGAAATAAAATATTTTATGTGTTATGTAATTGTACATAGAAATTTTATGGGTAGTTACATGATAAACCAATGATGGGTGATTACATGATAAACTAATGATGAGTGGTTACGTAATAAACCAAAGATGGGTGGGTCCATGATAGCACTCCAATGAATTGTCAATGGAATTTGATAGTATGGTTATTCCATTTGTAAGAGTTAATGTAAAAGTTAAGTGAAAATTATTTCCCAAGTACATACATTTTTTTCATATGCCTATAATGGGTTTAAAATGTTTCAAATGATTAATATTGATATCACATGGATTTTGATTTGTGATTTCGATGACTCTTTCCTTTTCCATGTTTTTATATTTGATAATCTGGGTATTGATGGGTATTATTTCTTTTATTACTCACTCATTCACTTTAATTATGTCATCATAACCTTATGTACTCTTATTCTCATTGATGACATTCAATTATTAATGATTATGTTTTCCCTTACTGAGAATCTGAGATCACCTTTATTATGTTTATTTTTCCTACACTTTTTAAAGAATTTTGTTGAACAAGTTATGTCTATAAGGGATTTCATATAGATGATGATTATGTTGTAATGTGAAAAATAAAATCTTCTTTAAGTAGGAGAAATGCTCAATTAAAGTCATGTGAATTATTAATGTATGATTTTTTCCTAATTATATAAAACATTAAACCTTAAAAATACTAATTTATGTAAGTGATCTAAGTTTTCCTTTTGATGTTGTAAATTTTAGATGAAAAATTTGGGTCATAATTATCAGTATCAAATCCAAGAATGTAAGGTTAGGTATTTCAGGATAGGATCTGAGAGTGCACATTCTAGACTTTTATAGTTTGTATCAAAGGTTGGTTTAGATAAATTTGGATATTAGGATGTTTTAATGTGAGGTTACCTTAAGATTTATGGATTTGTTCATAGTCCTATAAGATTAAGTATTATTATATGTTCAAAGTATTAGACACCCCATTGAGGTTTTAAGAGATGAGATATTAAATTTATTTTTGGAGAAGCTTATTTTTTTGGATGAGGTATTTTTAAACCCTATGATCAAAATCAATTGTTTTTAGGGAGGAGTTTTTTTCATGTTTAAAGAAAAAAGGATAACCTCTTGTATATGGTAAGTTGGTGGGGCTTGAACCCATGACTGAATGATGATAAAGGTTTCACACACTACCACTAGACTACGCAGTTTCCTGGTTATAGAGACATTTTTTATAGGTAGAGATTATATTAAAAACACATTGGGTTTTATTTGAGTAATAATGGTTGATTTATCTTTAAAAACTATATGATAAAATCCTTCTAATCATTAGGTTTCAAACTTATCTAGTAAGGTTTGAGGAATCTTAAGGATAATTATTTATGAGAAAATTTATTTTCAATTTTGGGTATTATTTTGAATTTTTAAGATTAGTCTATCATTTGATGGTTTACTCATTTTTTGAATTATCTTACCATGTGATAACCATTTTGTTTTTTGTTAATGTATAATGATAGGTGTAATAGCTTGACTATCTCTTTTATGGTTATGTTGTATTTAAAAGTTTATTTTATTGCTTAAAGAATTAAAAATTCATCTTTAATTCTCATGTTTTCAAGAAAAAGATGATATTTTGTAGAAATTGATAAAAGAATGAATTTATACTCATAAATTATGTATTTTTCATTTTTATTTTTCTCTTGTTATAGATGATAATAGAATTATTTAACTCTAGGAAAAGGATCTTGAAACTGAAGTATTATTCTACTACCTTCTATTCTGATGAACCAATGGTATTTTTGATCATCATAGATTATTAATTTTTGAGTCCCTTAACTTTCCATTTATCATTACATTTTTTATAATCAATAACCTCAATTAATCTCTATAATTATTTACACTTTTCCTACATTCCCACCTATTTTTCCTTTAGGTGGAATCTAAGTTATGTGTAAATTATGGTGACCTTTATGTTTCCCACTTTCCCTTTTTAAGAGGATAGTTTTATTAACCATTTTTATTATGTGCGTTTCAAAAATGTAATTCTAAAAATGTTAACCTTTGATAACCAATATGAATTTTGAGGTAGAAATTCATTTTAAGGAGGTAGGATGTGACATCCTGAGATTTTAAGAAATATATTATTTAAAATTAATTTAAATTCTTTGATATCCTGTGTTACATGCAATGAATAGTTTATATTGTGTTATATTAAAAACCATGTTTATCTTGTGTTGCACATAACATCAAGTCCCTTCGATAATGTGTGTTAAGAAAAAGCTTGAGTCTTACTGATCAAAAATGTACTCTTAATATTATTATGATAGGTATCATCTATCCATTGGAATGGTGGGAATGAAATATACTAACTAAATTATGAAATTATAGTTTACACATGTTTATAAAATAAATTCATTGGTTACTAATTAATTTTAAATTAAATTAAAGACCAATTGAATATAAAGGATTTGTATTTATGAAAAACTATTTTTATGACCAAAATACTGTTTAATATTAAAAAATTAAAATAATAACTAATATTTAAAGATAATAATTAAATTTATATGTTATATATTTAATAAAATGTTTTTAAATTCATACAATAAGTTCGATAGGCTTAAGATAAGAACAAATTCAATTTTAAACATAAAAAGTTGTATATTTTTAAAGGGGGTTTTAACGCCTTTTAATGGAACGCCTTTTTTAAAAATAAATTTTGAAACTTTTATTATTTTATTTTAAAAAATAAAATTCATTTTTTAAATTTTAATATCAAAATTTACTTTGGGTAAAATTTTGGTATTTTCTTGAGAACTTTCATATTTTTATGAATAGTGAATGACACCGAATTTTAATTGAAAACTTCATTTTCATATAATTTATTTATATACTTAATTTTCTTTAAATTTTGTTTTAAAGTATAATTTTTACAATTTTACATCAATAAATCTAATTTAGATAATTGGAATCAATTTCACATTGAAGTTTTATAAAAAGACCATTTTAAGCTTTTAAGCTTTTCTCTTTAAAAACCCAATGTCTCGTCCCGTCTGTGTGATTGATTTTAAATTAAATACTAGTTATATGATTTTAATTTGTAAAATTAGACTACAAATTTTTAAAAAGTATAATTTATAATTTAAATTAAGTAAAACTTGGTTTTTGACCATATATATTAGGTAAAATAATTAAAATTAATTATAGTGATTAAGGTAAAAATGAGCTTAATTAATGATAAAAATTAGAATATATGGTGTAAAAATGAACCGAAGCTTATCTAAAAATTATTTTCTGGAAATATTTAGACCATTTAGCTTCTATCTATCTTTAATGGTCCATTTTTTAACCTTTTAGGAGAAGTAAAACTTAGGGAGCACTCAAATAGTTTCAAGAATACCCAATATGTCATTTTCCCAACTTATAAAAGGCATCTTATCCCCATAATTACATCACACAAATCAATCCCTTTGTCTCATAAAAAATGAAAAAATAATCTCTCAATATCCTTATTATCATCCTATAAACCTCAATTTTGGAAGAAATAAATACAAAAAGTTCTTTGGTGTAAACCAAAAGAAGTTACCTGAAGAAGAGGTAACATCTTCAACGAGCACTTTTGTTTTATTTATTTATCCACCCATTAAATTATTATTATTCCATTATTATTTCATAAAATTAGTATAATAAATATAATAATAATTTTTATGTTAAGGTTTCTACCTATTCCTACACACACTTCCATCAAATAGGTAACGAAATTAATATTCGTGTGTACGACAAACTACCGCCTTGCAAACTAATATCACTCATTATTCCATTACCACCTTTAAAGGTTGGTAATAATGATGGAATTACTAATTTTATATGATATATAAGACATTTATGATTTATTTATGATTCTGGGATTATTATATAAAATCTACCCTCATGATTTCAATTTTTTGGGAATATAATAACATCGTTTATAGACGTGTGGACTACCGACTCCTCAAAATGACGTGATTCATCCATTATTTACATGGAATGTATTAAGAATGGGTTTAAAAAATAAATGATATAAATTAAATATTTATTATATTTATTACATATTTAATATTTTTATTCATATAAAATATCATTTTCTTATTTCTATTTTACACACAGAAAAAGTGATAGCGTCATTTGTGGACATGTGGACTATCGACTTCTCCAAGTGATGTGATTCTTCCTTTTTCATCACCACATAACAATAATTGTATATATAATTAGATATAATTAAATAATATTTTTTTATGATATAATTTTTATTTTTTAAATATAAACATCACTTACCTTCTTTCTATACTGATCGTTGAAAAAATTAGAACATTACTCATGCATATGTACGACCAACCATCTCCATGATTGTAACATTGGTTCGTTTTTCATAACCATATTTCTTGTTTGATTTTAAAATTATAATTGATCTAAAATGGGATAATTATGTCATGTTTATTATTATTTATATGTTTAAATAATTACCTCATTGAACTTAGTCGGCCTTTCAAAGTCAGTTTTGACACATAAGCTGAATATAGTCAAAACATCCAACTTAAACATTATCGATTAATTAATTGTATATAACTTTCTTATAATTGAAATAAAAGTAATAATACACTTGTAAAAGGTTATTATGTACGTAAAAAATTAACATAGGTTTATTATTCATGAATATATTGGAAAATCATGACAAATCTAACTCAAGGTAAGGGATTTCTTACTCAATTTCCATTCATTAGGGTTAAACTTCTATATATTTAGTTATGTTATGCCAAGAATATGTGTGAAATGACCTCTAATTGATTTATACTATATTTAAACTTTTATTTTTTGGATTTAAATTTGTCAAAAATAATTATTTCATTGATCTTTTCTCACTCCAATGATACGTTCTTTGTAATGGGTTTTCTCATCTTGGTTTTATTTCTGTGAGATATATTTCATATTCACCACTTTTTTTATGTAGTGTATATACTACCCATGAATTAATTTTATGATTCTTATCCTTAAATTTATGTGGATTTAAATATTATTTTTATGATCTATCTTTCATGGGGTTTATGGTTTCAAAGTTACTAAAGCGGTAATGTATTTCTATCACAAGTTACCTTTTTTAAGACATTTGTTATATTATACATATATATTCTTTTATAAGGTTTCTATACTTATCATTTGACATGATATATCATTATTAACCTTATTATAATGATATTATAAGTTTCATTTAATGTTATTCCTTCATCGTACTTATTATTTAATTGTTCCAAGGTGGTATGAGACACTTTGAAATGTTTAAAGGTTTTATCCACATCAATGTTTTTTTGATATTTTAATGGTATTTCCATTAATCAACATCAACAAACCTTATTGTTACTTATCCTATACTAGGAATATTTTTCATTTATACCAACCTCATTCTTTTTACTGATGGAATAAGATTTTTTCAAATAGATTGTTATAGAGGTAGTTTCTTTCCCATAGGCTAACCATGTTTCGAAGATATTTTAATGGAACTAATTTATTTTCCCTAGGATAATCATGTTTCGATGAGATATTTTTAGAATTAGTTTCTTTTCCATTGGTTAATCATTTTCATAAGATATTGTTATGGAACCCATTTCTTTTCCTTATGTTAAACATGTTTTTAAGAGATTGTTATTGAAACCATTTCATTTACATGGGTTAATCATATTTCAAAGAGATTCTTATTGAACTCCTTTCTTTTATATGGGATAATCATGTTTTGAAGAGATTGTTATTGAAAAAATTTCTTTTCTATGGGTTAATCATGTTTTGATGATATTTTTATTTAACTTATTTCTTTTCTATGGGTTAATCATGTTTTGAATAGATTGTTATCGAATCTGTTTATTTTCCATGGGTTAATCATGTTTTGAATATATTTTTTTGAACCCATTTCTTTTACATGGGTTAATCCTATTTCAAATATATTTTTAATAAACCCATTTCTTTTACATGGGTTAATCATGTTTTGAATTGATTTTTATTGAAACCATTTCATTAGATGGATTGATCATGTTTTAAAGAGTATGTTATAGAACCAATTTCTTTTTCATGGGTTAATCATGTTCCAAAGATATTTTTATGGAACTAATTTATTTTCTATAGGATAATAATTTTTCAAAGATATTTTTATTAAACTAATTAATTTTCCACATGTTATTATTGTTTGAAATATATTTTTATAGAAACCATTTCTTTTCCAAGAGTTAATATTGTTATAAAGGGGATAATGGTTATTATTATGAGTTTATGATTAAATTAAATATTTTATGTGTTATGTAATTTTACTTGGACATTTTATGAATGGTTATGTGATAAACCAATGATAAGTGGTACCATAATAAACCAATGATATGTGGTTATGTGATAAACCAATGATGGGTGGTTATGTGATAAACCAATGATAGAGGGTTATGTGATAAACCAATGATGGGCGGGTCTATGATATCCCTACAAAGCATTGGTTATGCAAGTCGACCATGTGTTATTTCATTTCTAATAGTGAATGTAAGAGTAAAGTTAAAATTATGTCCCAAGTACATACATGTTTTCCATTTTCTTGTTATGGGTTTATAATGTTTATAATTATCCAGATTGATATCACATGGATTTTGATTATTGATTCAAATGAATCTTGCCTTTTCCAAGTTTTCATGTTCAATGATCCAAGTATTGATGGGTATAAGTTATTTTATGAATCTATCATACACTTTTATTATGTCATCATACCCTTTTTCACTCTTTATATTCATTTCTGAAATTAAATGGTTAATAAATATTTTTACCCATACTGAGAATATGATATCAGCCTTCTTATATTTCCTTTTCCCTAGGTCATAAATAATGGTGTTGAAAAATTTATGTCTAGAAGGGATTTCATATGGATGATGATGATGTAGTAGTGTGAAAAATTAAATTTTGGTTAAGTGGGAGAAATAGACATTTGAAGTTAACTGAGATTTTTATGTATGAGTTTTTCCTAATTCTCTAAAACTCTAAACCTAAAAGTTCCTACAATATATAAGGGATCCAAGTTTTCCTTTTGATTTTGTGAAGTTTCAATGAAAATTTTGGGTCACAATTATCAGAATCAAATTTTGAAATGTAAAGCTATGGATCTCAACATAGTATCTTGGAGTGCGGGTTATAGGTTATTATAATCACACCATTTGGAGTTTTCACAACCAAATTAATATCTAATCACTGAAGTGATGAAGTGATACCCTTATAAAATTCTTTAGATATGAAAGCGTGGGTATAACCTAGATAAAATTAAAAAAAAATCACTAATATAGAAATTAATAAGTGTACCTTTCACTACATCACTTGGAACTTCCAATTCTATTGTAGCAATTATATATGCATGTCCTTATCCCCATGCTTTATTTTGTGGTAAGTTCCCCTAACACTCGACGAACTGGCTTGAATATTGACCCATATATTTACATTTGAAGCATTGGATAATTGTGGTTTCTTTATTTTCCTTACATTCATTGGCCAAATCACCCTTTTCTCCAGATTTGTAATAAATTCCCATTCCCTTCAATCATTTTCCAAGATGTTTCTTTCCAAAAATTTTACATGATGGATATTTATTCGTTCCCTTCTTCTTATTTTATGTGTTCTATTCTCCTTGGTGGTTTGCTGACCTCTTATTCTCATAATTTCCCTTGAATATATAAGATATAGAAAAAAATTGTCTTAATGAAACTTGATAATATATCATAATATGACAAAAAAAATATGAAACTAGCGCCCTTCTGTGACTCACATTAATCCCATAAAAGAAATGGAAAATATTTATTTTCATATTATGTATATAGTCTGAGGAATTTATGGATAATATTAAAAATTTAGACTCATAATATACCACTATTTCTTATTCTTTTTTCATTAAAGTGAGTAACTTACTCACCATTTCATCTCATTGTTCTTGAGTTAATTAATTCTTGAATATTATCACTTTAAAAGTTCTCTACTCCATTATTTTTATATCTTGAAACTTCTTAGTGTTTTGGATTAATAAAAAGAATTGATTGGAATCTTCTCTCAAATAATACACTCTAGAATAACTTTTTCAATTTCATTACATCCCAAAGCTAAGAATATCTTTTCAAGATACTTAACCCATTGTTCAACTACCAATGGTTTAGTGGTTCTATTAAAATATAGAGGCTTCTATCAGAGGAAGAAATCCAAAAAGGTGAATCATGCTGTGGAAAAATAGGTTTCTTCATATGGGTAAGGTTATTAATCATAAACAGAGTTAGCTACCCTAATATGGTCATGATCATTTTAGTTCCAATATTAGCTATATTGGCTTGCTTATTAGTAAAATACCTACATTATCTATGTGTTCTGATTCCATTTCTCCAAATATGCACAATCACTAAATACTGGAATACACTTAGTTAGTTCATAATCAGCATGAATACTGATCCATAAAATAAAAAACCAGTAATGGTAAAATTTCTGAAATACTATAAGGAATTATCATAATTCTCATATTAGTTATGTTCACTTAAAATATTTTCCCAAGGCTTCTTTTACACTCTCTATGATACCAACTATAGAAACCCCAACTCCAGTAACCCAAATCCAGTGTCTACTTTATTAAATTGGAATAAGATACGAGGGATAACATTACCAGGGATCGATCAGTTTAGTAGCCATAAAAAACCAAGATACAAACATTTTTCCCATATTACAAAGTAAATATAAAATACATAGCACCAAAAACATTCTCACATCCTTGATATTATTCATAATATCCTTATTCATATTCAATGGATAGGAAAACAATTAAAGGGTGATATAAAATACTTTGTAAGGTTTGTGTAAATTGGAAGCTATCATGATTAAATAATGCATAATCAATATAGAAAGGTAAATAACTAAAAAACATTTCATTTAATCGAAAAATGAGTACAAAATGTGTCTATGGATAACATCAATGTAATAATATCATGGAAAATAATAAATAAATCCTTAATTAATGAAATTATTAATATTTTACATCATGATATCTTTACCATCAAGACCTTGTGCTAAGAGAGATTAATTGATGGGTAAGTATACACCAAAAAACCTTTTAGTAAGGCTAGCCAACTGTTTTTCCTTATGATACATGTGGATGCATTGAGGGGTTATCTATAAATAAGATCCACCCATCATTGCATGAACAATTCATTCCTCATATATAAAAAGGTCAATTTAATTTATAAATAATATTTCTTATCAATAAATTTCTATATTGAGTAAAGAATATAGAATATCAATAATTCCCTAGTCAATCACATAACATTAAAAGTAAAACACCATATGTAGAAACATAATATGGTTTAAGAAATAATAATATTCATGATACAAATAATATAGATATTCTTGAAAATTGTAATGTCCAATTATCCCAAGAAATTAAATGTTTCAAGATAACGTTAATTTAACAAAATCAATAAGAGATAAAATATGGTCATCAGTTAATCAGAAATATACATTTATAATTAAATCATATCCTTTATAGAAATAAATAAATGGAATAAAAATATTAAATTAGAATTTTTTAAGGATTTTTATTTTTAAAACCATTGAAAACATGAATAATATCTAATGAGTGTAAAATGATTATGGTAGCGAGAAAATTCATTAACACTGCATACATTAAAAAGAAAATTTCATTTTGACTTTTTGTAAAAGGAAGTTGAAAATTTACATTTAAGAAAACTTTAAAAATATTCCTTTTGAAAAATTTAAAAATTCAAGGATTACAAAAATTTTCATTAAAAATAATTTCAGTAAATAAAAAGTATTTTTGTAAAACAATTTTGAAAAATATAGATATGGAAGAAAAATATACCCACTCAAAAAGAGAAATAATATCAGTTTTTATTATAAAAACTTATTTTATGGATTCAAGTAATAAATAGATAAAAGTTGGGGTAAAAAATTTAAAATGATTAAATATCTAGAGGATTTTAAAATATATGTATTTTATGAAGAATAAATTATATGATTCCTTCAATGAAAAATATAATATTTCATAAAAAAATGAGATTGAAAGTTAAATTCTTACCTCTTCGATAACGTTAAAATTATAACCCCTTGAATGTGAAAACATTAATTTAAAATTTATTAATCATTAATTAATATATACTCATGTTAAAAACATCAATAACTTTGTATATACACAACATAAAAGTAAATAGGTTCATAATACCAAATACATATCAATGGAGTAGAAATTGAGATGAAATCCCTTACCTCATATGTTTCTAACTTCAAAAGTGATATAACCTATTTTATAATAAATTTTAATTTGTTATAATTCTATAGAAGATTAATTTAAATACTTATAATATCATATATGATCTACTTATAACATTTCAAAACCTATTTATTAATAATTCTTTATTTAATCGTCGTTTCTAGGTTGTAACTGATTCATTTTTAATGAGAATTTTTGTTCAGTAGTTCTAGTACTTGTACATTGATTATGGTTCCATTATATAGAGAATTTTAACCATGATATAAATATAATATATATTTATTATATATTTATATTAATCCATAGAGGTTATATGTAGAAAAATGAATTACACCATTCATGGAGACAGTATTCCATACATATGCATCGATGTTGTTTTCACTTTTAGATGGATAGAATGAAAGAATGGTAAATAATAATTCAAATTTCCATAAAAATTATTATATCATATATATTTATTAAATTTATCATTATTACCATCCATGAAAAGAAAAAATGATAAACAAATCACATTACTTCGTGGAGGTGGTAGTTCACACGTACGCAAGAGAGACTCTATCATTTTCCAATGGATTATAATGTAAAAAGATAGACATGTTATTATATTTATTTAATGATAATTATATCATAAATATTATATATATTAATTAGTTCCATATTTATATCCTTACAAATAAAATTGTGTTGAAAAATTAATTACACCATTGCATGGAGATGGTAATCTGTACGTAATCATGAGAAATGTTTTCACTTATTATCTGATTTAAAAGGGTTTTACCATAATAATAATAAAATATCAGTATATTTATGATATTTTAGCTATTATTATAGTATGGTTACAAAATATTTATAGTAATTATAAGATATAAATTTGAAAGATTTAGTAAAAACAATTACCTCTTATTTAGTATACTTCCTTTAGATCCCTTTTATAGGACTCTTGAAATGCTCATTTAAGAAGAAAAAACCTCTAATTAATGGATAAAGTAGTTTAGAAGATAATTTTATAAGGTTTATTAATCTATGTTTCACAATAAATTGTAAAGAAATGAGATAAGGGGTGTCCTTTTATATGTGAGGGGAGGGGCACTCTTGTAATTACATAAAGTATTAAATAAATATAAATTACTTTTCTCTAAAAATGTCTATAAATTTATATAATTTAAATATAATATAATTATGAGTCTAAATAATCTCATATAATAATATTTTTATAAGTATTGATTATTTTTTACCTTTATCTCTTAATTTTAACCTCTCGTTAACTCTTTTGATAATTACAGTGATGCCAATGTTTTTACTCTTTAGGGGTCAAGAAAGTTACTATAAAAAAACAAGTGACCCATAAATATAACATTATTGATATTTTAAACCATATAACATTAACTTTGTATAATATGGTATTTTTATAAACGTTAAATCATTTGATAAAAAAATTTATCATAAAATATCATTAGTTTCATTTTTGGAAATACATGAATTATTATAATATAATATGTGTCTAACTTATGTAAAATGGTTCCAAAATGAAAAAGATTAAAATATAAGGAGGATATTATCTTATTATAATCACCCAATAAAATTTATATAGGTTTATATATCATTTTAGACCTTATATTTTTGTTTAACCCCTTGGTTAATCAATTTTCACCTTAACTGTGGTAATGAATTTTTCAATATTAAAATATTATAGTTTTACTTATAAGATGAAAATCGGATCATAATTAGAAAATAGATGAAATTTTAGAGAATTTATCAACCTAATTTTCCTATTTTATTATTTTTATCACTATTAAATAATGTAATAAAATTTTATTTATCATAAAATATCATTATTTTAATTTTGACACTATTCCTTTAATTTGAATTTAAATCCATAAATATAGTATTGTAATTAAAAAATAAAACTTCAATACATTATTAATATGTTATATGTATCTATAAAATTCTTTTTATAATTTAACTAATACAAAAAATATTACTTTTAGTGTTTTTAAAAATAATTTACTTGATTTTTCTACTGCTTTCACAAGCACCGTGTTAGCATTGCGTAAGCATTTAAGATAATTATTTTATTAATAAATTTTAAAATAAATTAACATGATAAAAAACATTCAAATTTCAAATAACCATTTATAATAAATCATAATTATTTTTAGTCTGATCATAAAATATTATAGATATTAAAAGAAAGAAAGCAACATCTTGGACTTTATCTTTTACTTAAATATTATAAAGGTCAAAATTAAAGTTAAATGGTGAAAAAAGATAATTTTTTTGAATTTTTAATGATTATGGACGAAATTTACTCATAAAATTAAATAAATGAATGTTTTTTAATAAATTTCAAGCCTTGTAACATTAGTTTTTAACCTTAATTACCTGATTTACCCTTTATTGAGGTGATAAATTTTACCGATGTTATTTTTTGTAGTGTCTAGAAATAAAAGGGAACTATTTACAAAATTTTTACCACATAATTAAAAATATGGGATCTATGTTTTAAAATTAAATTCTTATAATTTTTAGAAATTAATTTGAAAATTAAACTATATAATGCGATGGAAAGTGATTTTCTAGAAAAATGTGTTTTTTAATCCTAAAAATTGACTTATATCAAAATATTGTAAAATTATTATCCTAATGTAATTAATTAAATTATTTTTATTTAAAATTTATCTTATATCACTTTAAATCTAAAATATAATAGGTATTTTATATTACTTGATTTCAAGAAAATAAATGGTAGTTTTCCAAAAATCAGTATTTTTACTATTCACTGAAAAATTATTCATTTTATAAAATTCAAAGAAAATCAACCTAAGATAATAATTACCTAATGAAAAAATGATTTAGTTTTGAAATAATAATATTTTAATAGTTTTCATGATACTTGTAAATCCGGTGTTTTGTGTAAATAACAATATTAAAAAAAATTGACTTATTTAAAGGGAAATATATCAAAAAATCTCATGGTGTTACACAAAAATCTTTTTTCAGGGTGATTACAACTAAGTGAATATGTGGTATAGCTGAATCCACTTTTCATTATCCAATAAGTATGTATTTTATAGTAAAATAACATAATCTCTCTTTTTCCAAAATTTCAGGATGTAATTATATGTTTAGAATTATCCCTTAGACTTACCCCTCTGGTTATCACTAAAGTTATATTATCCTAATACCAATAATATTACATCAAATAACATAAGGTTTATTTTAAACTTTAAAATTATAATCAACCATAACTTATCAAACTTGTATAAAAAAATTCTAACTACTAAATTATTTTCAACTAATAATATACTAATCTCCAAAGTTATCTAAAACCTGATCTGATATTAACTATAATAACCTATAGAAGTGACCATAAATTCACATTAATTAAATAAAATATTACATTATAATAAATTACCAAGAACGTTTAGGTATATATTTTTATATAATTAGGATAAAAACTTTTAGGTATATATTTTTATATAATTAGGATAAAAACTAACTAAAAAACACATGTTCTTTGAATCAATTGGACATTTTTCCATTATATTCAAAACAAATTAATCTATAATGAGTATTCACTATATATCACAAATTCTCCATATAAGACATTATTTTATACACTTCATACTTTTCATATATTCATAACATGATAAAATTGACACATAGTATTAGGGTGATCTCATATAATTGGTAATAATAAACATAAGTGGTAATAATTAACGATCATAAGTGAGCATAAGATAAGAATATGGGTATAATCATGATATATAAAAATGTTATATAAAAAAAATTATGGATCATAGAACAGGTAATAACATAATAATACATCATTAAAGTTATGAATACCATATAAACAAGTTAAACTTGTGAATTTTGGAACATCTATAAGTATAAAAATCATAACATAGTTTAACATGTATCATAACATATTTTCCTTAGTGGATCAAGTTTCAATCCTCTGTTTGCCTTAGTGGATCAGGTATTACAACGTGTTTCCAATTTAGGATCGGGAATCACAACTCATTTCAATATAATCTCATGATATTTAAATATCTACCCAATTCATTGGGGGATATATCCCCCCATCACTTAAAGGCAAACTATACACATGTTTTCAACAATAAAACATCTAACCATCGTATTATTAAAACTCATGAATAAGAATGGGTGTTTTAAAACTTTTAAATGAAAATAATTCAATTTTTTTATAGTTTAATGAACCAATAGAGATAAAATGGGTATTATTCAACACATCATAAAGAACCCATGGAAATAAAATGGTTTTTATACCCTTTTCAAATGGATTCACATAATTAAATAATTTATAATTCTATAAATAATCATAACATGATAAAAACATGTAATTTAAATTGGTATCCAATACAATAAAGTAAATTTCAAGGTAAATAACATTAAATCAATATAATATAGCATATGTTATATACACCATAAATATAAAGGGTATATTGTTAAAAAATAATTTTTTTTGATAAATCAATATATGGAATATAAGTGAACACCCTTAAATCAAAAGAATAAGAAAATATGGTATTCACAGAGGAAAGGCATTATAAGAAAATTCAGTATTCTGTAGTAAAATAAATTAGGCAAGAAATAGGTAGTAATAGATAATTTATGATAAAGATACGGACATTATATAAGAAATCCCAATAAATAATTTAGATAGTCATGTTTCAAAAACATCCTTGATCAAGAATAATATATTTCAAAGGATAATGAATTAAATCAATATAAATTTTAATTATTTTTGTAAAATCGATTTGGAAATAGGAAATATCCTAAATATTTTGAAATTATTTTCAAAGATAAATTTTATAAATCTAGGAGAAAAATATTTTCTCCTGAAAACCATGAAAAATTAAAGATGCTGGAAATCATTTTTTAATTTTCAAAAAACCGGTTTAGGGTAATCGGTAACCGTACAACCAAACACCAAAATACATCAACTGCGGGTCAAGCGAAACCCCAAACTTTCCAGATACAATTCTAAATTCAAAATTTCAATTTCAAACTTCAAGAGAACCATGTGTCCTCCTCGAGCCACACCACCACCTTGAGTTGCATGTCATCACGTAACCCCAACATCACCTCCGATCAGGTCGCCGGCGAGACAAGCCAGCCTCATCACCGTCTTCTCCGGCCTTCTGAATCGTCCACACCTCAAACAACATCACCTCATGAATCCACACCATCAGCGCCTCTATTGATGTTGCTGGAGACACTCCAGGGATCAACAAGGAAGAAAATCCAGAATCCACCGCCATCACAAACATAACATCACAGAAGAAAGTGAAAACATGCCTTCGAGAACCCAAAATGACCAAAGAAACAACAACGACATTCCTTCCATAACCAAAATCAACCAAAACTACGACAACAATATGTCTCCGAAAATCAAATATAACCAAAATAGCTGCATTACTAGGCCTCCGTAGACCCAAAACAACACCAGCAGATTTCACCTCATCAAAACAGGAGATGAGAGGCTGAAACAATACCAAATCTAGGTTAACCGCGAGCATATCCAAGATCTTCTTCCAAATCCCACCTTCAAAGAAGTTTTAAAAAAATGACAAAAGCGGTGGGAAGATATATTCTCATATAAAATGTTAAAAGAGACCATTTTCAAAAGAATATTAAAATGATGAAGGTATAAGTCACTTTTAGAAGTCATTTTCCAAATTTTGAAATTGGAACGTTTTAAAACAATTACCTTTTAAGAAGAACCATTAATAAATGATTCCATGAAAAGTAATAAAGATTATAAAAGGAAATTTTGGGTGGAAGATAAACCATTCGATAATGAAATGATGGAAAATATTTTGAAATACCTTTGTTTGAAAAAAACTCATTGTAAAAGGAGTATTAGATTTTCCTATTCAAAAGGTGTAGATATAATTTTTATAATCATTAAAAATAACCCATATTAGCTATCCCAAAAATAGAGGAGAACATTACGGGGAAGGTAAATATGGAATTGACACAAAGAGATAGTTAAGTGATGAATGTCATTAAAAAAATGTTATAATTTTAGGTGAGAGAAATATCAAGTAATAATCTTTGAATCAAAAGAGAAATTATCCCCAGAAAGATAAAAGAGAAAATCATATAAAAATTAAGATCAATTAAAAAAGATAATATTGAATTTTGAAGTTCAAAATTTACAATATAACTCAAAGAAATATATTTTAGTTACCAATGTCCCTTAAAAACAACATAATCACAGATTTTCAAGGAAGGGGAACTATAAATTTATAAAGAAAACATGAAAATGCACACAAGCAAGAAGTTGGGGATACCCTAACTCGAGACCTCCTCGACACCCCATAGAGACCTTTTCCACTTGGTTAAGCCCTGGGGGATCCCATACAGACAACATAGTTCATGAATTAAGAATATTTTAAAAAGGGTTTAATGTGGTAAAACATTAAATACCTATAATTCAAAGAGAAAATACCACATAATAAAGTCATAGTGCATAATTTATCCAACTTATATGAATATGTTCAATAAGGGAAATTATAACTCAATGAATGATAATTGAGTTAATAAAAATGTTAAAACTTGAGGATCATTTAAATAAAAACCTAATTAATGACATAGATTTAAATTTAACTTCAATTAACATGAATAAATTTTATTACATGATATAATATATCAATTAGGAAGCATATACACCAAGAAAAATAAATTAGTAATTTTAGATGAAAATTGTTAACTTGGTCCAGATTTATTCTTCACTTACACCAAGCATCCAAAATAATTAAATTAATTTTATTAAATACATGACTAGTAATATTATTCTTAACAATAAACATTTATACTCCTCATTTATATCCATTTTATACATATATATTTAGATAGTTTTTACCTATTTTTAATATCTATTGTAAGTAATCTTGATCGTTTCAAACTAGTTTTAAAAGTGAGGTAAAAATATTAATTATTATTATAAAATTAATAATTATAATATAATTACATTTACTATAATATGTTAATTACAATTATTTATTAATATTTAACTTTTTTTCGTAAGTGATCCATTCTTTATCCTCGAAGATGAAATCGATGATAAGAAAAATTCAGTGATTCTAAACCAACAATGGGAGTTTTCTTAATTAATGACATAAATATTAATATAAAATATTGAGAAAAAAAATAAATATTTATGTCATGTTGTTCCATTTATTAAGTTCCCATAGTCATCCATGATATAAATTCAGAGTATTATTTAAGTGGGTGGTTAAATCGACCCAAACATGAACATGTCATGATTAATGGGTGATTATGAGATGGTATACCTTAAATATCATTATACCATAAACATAATTATCCTATTTAGTGTTATTTATTTAAATATATATTAATTATAAATAATTTATAGAAGTGATTTATAAAAACAAATTTCATAGTATGAATGAATTATTTTTCTTCTTTGTTAGCTTGTTTAAGATGGTGAAATTTATAATGATTGTTTGTCATTCATATCATTAATATGTTATTATTATATTAAATAATAAAAACTAATAAAAAATATAAAAAAAATATTTATCCTTTAAACCCATTTTTATAACTATCCATGGAAATTGGTAGTGAAACTGTTACACATATTTCCATAGTGGCAGTAGTTTTTGTATACAGATGGGTGATGCTTTCATGTTTCCTTATAATTTGGGAGGGGAGTAATATTTTTTATTATTTAAAAACATTAAATAAGTTATATATATCATAATTATATATTAAATTTAATTTTTAAACCATCCATGTTAGGAATATAAATAAAATGAACATATTACTTTGTGGAAATGGTAGTATGCACAATGCATAGTTTACACCTTTGTTTTTCTTATTAGAAAATGGAGAAAAGTGGTTAATTATTAAACCATAATTATAATAACACATCAATATACTAAATATATTTTTGTAAAAAAATTAATATATTTTAGTGAAATTTTAATAATAATGAGTGCATAAAAATAAATAGAGATAAAAAAGAGAGGTCAGGAACTTATATCTCATTGTATATATTTTCTCCTTTTCGAAGGGGGTTAAACATTTTAGGGATGGTATTTTGAGAAGACCATAAACTATTGAATTTGGATAAGAATTTATATGGGAGTTTGGGGTATATTTTGGGCTAAACTAACTGATTCATGTTGTGAATGGTAAGTGAGGAAACGCGTTCCCCTTTTATAAGATAAAAGTGATGTTATTTTTGTTAATACCTAAAACTTTTCAATAATGGGAAGTCACTCTCAAGAAAAGTGGCTCCAAAATTGAGAAATAATGGATTGGGTAAGATAAAAGGTTGATAAAAACCTAAAACACTCAATTGTAAATATTTTTTAAATATGTTAGGCCCTTTACCTATTACTTTACACATTTTTACCATTTTGGTTTTCCCCACGGTAACTAGTTTTACATGGTTAACTTTCCCTTTATTCCCAAAAATAAAATGTTTCTTATTATAAAATTTATAACTAATGATTAAAAATTTGAAATATATTATTTTTTAATCAATTTTTAAAATTTATAAAAATTATTTTTCAAATACTAAGTGTATAAAGTATTAAAAATAATTTTTTTTAAAAAATATAACTTAAGTTATAAAATGTCAAATATGGGTTTGTAAATAAAAAAATTAAAACTATAAATTCACTTATAAAATAAATATTTGTTCTTAGAAAAAGGTTTCACGAATCTAAAATTTATACATGTATGATAATAATGTCATAAAATTCATATTATTTGAAAAAAAACGTGTTTTCACACTTCACCTTAAAATCAATATTTTTTGAAAAATACCAAAAATTTACCTTAATATAATTTTGAAATTATAAATTCAAAAAATAAGTTATTTTTATCAAATTTAAATTATAATATTTATTTATTTAAATAAAAATTATAAAATATAAAGAATAACCGTATTTATTGATAAAAACTTCTTAAACTTAAAGTGACTTTAATTTTATTTCATATAAATTTATAAATAAATAAAAATTGAAATAATAGTTTTAATATGTAAATATTAATTATTACAATAAAATTTTAAAAGTGATCAATTTATTTTATTAAGGTAATATATTATACCCCTTTTTGTAAATGGATCATCAAAATATTTCTTTTTAAAAAATTAAAGAAAAATAATAATATGTAATTATTTTAAGTGATTATTATATTTTTATCTACTAATTATTGTCATTACAATCATTGTCTATGATATAGTTTAAAAACCAAGATTTTAGTAAATCATGTATAGTTACATAAAGATATCACAATATATTATTCAAAACATGGGGTGTTATACGATAGTGATAGTTATATGATAATTTGATAATTGTGTTTTTTTAAAGTGATATAGAGATATCACAGTTTCTCGTAAGGCTAGTATTGGGGGAGGTTTTTATTTCTCATGGTATTACTTCCATATGTAACAACTAAGGAACTATTCAATGTATCTTGGATTTATGATTCATATTGATAAAATTATTTTATTATGTAAAAGTGTAAATAAAAGTGACGATGAGGATTAATATACACGTATTAAAAAAATGTAGAAAGTAAATGGACATGAGTATTTATGTGATTTGTCCCACTTTAGACCAAAATCATGGTATGAACACTACCATTGGAAATATTTATTATTAAATAAATAAAATAAATTTAAAGATAATACAGAAATAAAATCATATAAGATCACATAAACTATTTGAGGTACGATCCTCACTAAATTAAATGGCACTACTGAACTATTTCATAAAGAATTAGTGTACACTACCGTCTAGAATAGATTCACTCAACAGACCAAAAAAAATAAAAATACATTATACCTATAAAATAAGAAGAGAAAGAATAGAAGCAATAATTCAAATCAAAATTATACTACTAAGAACCTAGTTACACATTAAAAAATTTGGGAACTCTTATATTTATCACTCTCTCCTATATTGTGGTTTTTCCTGCTATGAATCTCTCTAGTGTTGAACTACCCTTAAATATCAACCAGAATAGTATTATGGTATCAAGAACCCTATATATATAACACAATGACCACTAGATGGTGATTCTTCTTAAACTTTATCTCCCTCCATCCCTCCCTCAAACCCTCTCTCGACTAATAAATAGATCACCTAATAAAGTAATCCATCCCTCTTCACTTTAGGTATTTAAAAAAATTGAATAAATTATAGTGGGATAACCAATGAATCTGGGGTGATGTGGGGTTAGGTGGTAAAATAACATAATTAAAATGGGGTATATGGGGATGGCTAATATCACATAGAGGGGCCATGAAGGACATTTTCATAAAAAAAATAGTATGCCCTCCATATTGTATCAAAGGCATATGACACAGATACACAAAAAATGAGGGACTATAAGCACAGTGAAGAAACACAAATCACCAAGGTGTAATATATTTTAACAATATGATCAATTATTAAGGAATCCCCTGAGTAATAACATAGACCAAGAAAAGAAATTAGGTCGAGTGAGAAGACCCAATTAATTATCCCACTAATTAAGTAGAAAATCCCAACAAGATGATCCCAACATAAACAAGTGTGTTAATACATAATAATGCAACATAATAAAAAAAAATTTGTATGGGATAAAAACAAAATGAATAAAACACACAAAAAAATCATGGAAGTAATCATAATTTAAAACTATGAAATTAAAACATCACAGCTAGCGATAATGGTATTCACCACATGCGGTTTGGTAGTGATATAAGAATTTGACTATATTATAGGTAGTAATAAGTGTAAATTTCTACTTGTGATAAAAATTATTTTTTAATTTTTCATTTTAGAAATTAAATTATAATTTATTAAGTGTTTATAAATTATAGTAAAATAATTTCAAAAAAAATATTTAATTAATGAAGTGTCTAGAAATTAATTATAAATTTTTAATTGATATTAATTATTTATTAATTATTTATGAAATATACAAAAAATTAAAGCTTCGATATTAAATTTTAATTTAAATGTCTAAATTTACATGATATTTAATTTATAATTTTTATATGAAGGGTTTATATTAAAATTTTAAATTTATTTATAAAGTGTTTTAAATTTATAAATTAAGTAATTATAAAGTAATTATATTTATATTATGAAAAGTTCATAAATTATACATTGAATTTTATATATTATTGTATTATTATAAAAATTTATTTAAAAAATGCCAAAAATGGTTTTGATTTATTTTATCAAATGTTAAAATAACTATAAAATATATGATATTAAATAATTTAAATTGTTTACATTATTAATATGAAGAATTCATGTGTTTTAAAATGTGAAGATATCATGTTTAAATAAATATTATATTTTAATATGAAGGAATTAATATATGTAATATGTAAATATTAAATATAAGGAGTTCATATTTGTTACATAGATATAAAGAATTTATATTTATATTTTATTAAATTCTTATAAATTTTATTATAAATTGAATATTATTTATATTCATATTATATGAAATTTTCATTACATCACATGTCTAAATTTAAGATTTATTTATTTATTTATGTTATTCACTTCTTTATGGATATCAATTTTTTATATTATAAATATTTGTATGTTATGTTTAGAATGTTAAAATTATTTCTATAATTTTTCATACCATGAATTTAAGAGATTTCATGATAAGGTTTAACATATGATTTAATTTGTTCTAAGAAATATTGTCAATTTATTGATTATAATTCCAAATTAAATTTTATGTTATAATTATTGTTATATAATTATAGTTAAAATCATATTGAAACTATGGATCACTTTGGATTAATTATCTATTTATAGTGTAACATTGGGTTTCACTTCCACTATTAAGGAGACTATATTGGTAATACCTCACGTTTTTATTCCATCAATATATTGAATATCTTATTTCACATGAAACACCGAACTAAAACAAACAAATGCTATATTTTATTAAGATGAAATATGACAATAAAAGATAAAAATTAATACATTATGAGAAAGAAATTTAAAGTATCATTATGAAAATTAAAATAATAATAAAACCATGAGTAAATAAAAAGGCCACAAACATGAAATCTTAATCCTCATGGTTTTACTTCATGATTATAAAACAATTAAAATTATAGATGGAAGTAAAATAATTATAAATATAATATATTTTTTGATAGAGAAATAAAAAATGAAATGAATTAATTTTAGATAAGTATGTATGGTTATATATTGGAATGAAAAAGGTAAATACGCCAGTTACATAATCGTTGGATATATGGTCATTAGATATATGTTCACTAGATACATGGTCATTGGGTATACATGTATACGATAGGTATATTAAATATTTTATAAATATAAGTGACTAATGGGTTACAAAAAAATATATTTTTTATGTAATTATCATAAAACAAATAATTTTTGAATAATAAAAAATGATGCTATTTATTTTTGAAAATATATTTTATTATAAAGAAACTATGTTTGTTACATAATGTATTTTAAATTAAATGTGTTGATTTTAAAGAACCATCTTAATAAAATAGATTGAATTTTTTTTATTTAAATAGTAGTAAAATAAAAAAATAAAATTCAATAAATAATTGAGTAGTATAAGGAATAAGAACTTAAACATTCATGGTCAATAGAAAAGGCTTCATTTAATAAAATTGTTTTATATTATATATTTTCATTTAAAATATAAATTTCTCATATTTTTATTATGAAATTTAATAAAATTTATTATTTATATATAAAAATAATTAAATTAACATTCATATTATGATTATTAATTATAAAATAATAATAATAAAGTCACTTTTATGCTTACAATATAGTTTTCTAATTTTTTTGTATATTGTATTTTAATATAAAATTAATTTTAATTAATTTTTAAAATTTAATTTAATAAAATGGATTTAATTTTTGGAATCAATGCATTGATATTAAGTAAGAGGTTCATATTCATTTTAAGGAAAAAATAAATCATGAAGTTAAAAAGTGAGTTACCATCATAAAGGGTAAAATGAGGTAAAAAATTTTAAAATTAAGGGATAAAGACCAAAAATATCTCTAAACATAATAATAAATTGTGTATATGAGGGGATACATAACCCATCTTAATTATTTTTCCACTTTCTATCTACTTTTACTGTAAAATTACATTCCTTACACATTAATGATTGTGTGTCTATGTAAATTCCACTCAAACTCGCCAATAAAAGGACCCCTCATCTACCTATATAATACGAAACATTTAATTTATTTTTCTATTAAATCCATGCCAAACTACATATTCTAACGTATTATTATATGTTTTTAATATTATTCTCCAAATTATGTGGCATAAATCCTTCATTCTGAATAAAACTATTTCAAGAAGGAGTGGATTCATCACAGTAAGTTTCTAGTTTCTCTCTTTCTTATTTAGTTTCCTTCTCATGTCCAATATTTATCAATCTAATTAAACACTATAATTATGTATTATTAAAATCAGTATACTTTTTTAAAAATTATATCTCTATTATATAACTTTATACTCTTACTCATTCGTTAGTGTAACATATTCTTATTTGGGTCGATTCAACCACTTATACGAAATATGTTATATTATCTTCACTATTTATTATAATAATGAGTATTAAGACATAAATACTAGAAATATATGATAATATGAACTAAATTATATTATGAATATGGTTCTTAAAGGGTGAATATTAGTGTTTATTATGAAGTAACTCATTGTTATTGGTAAATTACCAGAAACATGCTCATCGTGAATTCCATTCTCATGAACCGTACCCATAACCTTCATCAAATAAAAATTATAATGAACAATTAATTTCAAAAAATGATTCCAAAACCTTGAATAATATGGTAATGATTAACTTTTTATTAAATAATTCAGATCATTATTTCAATTACAAAACTTGTATGAAATAATCAAAATTACTAACATGTGATGATGAAAATAAACAATAAATAACTAATATATATGAAATAAATGATTATAATGGAATATTGTAAATGTTAATATATTTTAATAAGGTTTATAAATAATTTATTAAGATTTATATATTTATTATAAAATATTTTAAAGAACTTTTATGGGATACAAGATTAAAGGTAAGGGTTTCTCTCGTGGTGTTTTTAATTACTTTAGATTATTATTTTAAAAAATTCCATTAGGAAAATATGTAAAAAAAATTTAATATAATCCCCAATTTTTTTTTAAATGGTTATATTTTGGCTCTAAATGTCTTCTTATAATTTCCCTCTCAGTGATTCCTAATTCACCAGAAATGATTTTCGTAAAGGGAATTGATTTTACCTTATCTTTTTTGTTGAAATAGTTTTCTTACGTGTAGATGTTTTCTATTTTTTTCATGGTTTTATTATCTATACTTATCTATACTTATATAATTTATTAAGGTCCCTTTACAATGGTTTCAAATTCTTTAAAAAATGTGTGTAAGGAATATTTTTATCTCTCCTCTATTATGTTTCTTTCTCAATCATTTTATCCCACTATTTTCTTTGACCATATTTATGAATATTTCTTTTCAAGTTTACATGATTATTAAAATTAATTTTTATTAACCTTATAACTATTTTTAAAACTATTTATTTATAAATATTTTCGTAGCAAAGGTTAACCAAATATAAAGGACATTTTTTCCAACTTTCAAAATGATTTTATAAGATTCTTATAATTTGTTTTCTGTCTATGTAAATATACTCTAATGTTTCTCATGATTTATTTCAGATAATTTTTTATGAAATAATCCATTTTATTTTTTTTGTTGATGATTTATTTAGGACTTGTATAAATTTCCATGAAATTTATTTCTTTATCAAGGTTATTTATTAAATGGTTGATTTTTGAATGTGATATTGTTCATATAGAACACATATGTATGGTTTATTATTATATAATGGGTGGTACTAAAATTATATAGCCCTAAAATACATTGGGTAAGGATTTATATATCATTATATGTTATGTTACAATACATTGGTGGTTATTATAGTCCATTGTATTGTGAGAAATTTCTATCCATGATGTGATTATGGTCTTGAAAATTATCCACAGTATAAGATATGATTTTCTTTGCTTATTCAAGTGGCACATTTCTATTTCATTCTACATTTCCAAGTTATGTATCAAATTTATGTTATGATTCATGTAATGATCCATGTTTCATATTTCATTGGGTGTGATTTTATTATTTTGTTCTCATACCCACATATTTATTTTATTCTCACTTATGGTCCTCTTTATGATAATTTATATTGATTCATTTCATATCTCATATATATTACCCCCTTACCAAGTGTTTATCTCACCTGTTTCTTATGTTTCCATTCCCTAAATTATCAATAAGACTATTATGTTTGATATATCTATAAATTTATAATTTATAGAAATTTTTTATGTCAGATAATAAATAATTATTGTAAAATAATATGGTTATGTATATAATATCCAAATACACTAAATGTATATGTTCTGGGGGTGTGATTTATTATGATATTTAATTGATATTCAATTATAATGATGCATTATGTATTTATATTTTGGTTAATCCAAATAATTTTCTATCATAGTTGACTTTAGTTTATTTTGTGGATTAGGTAATAAATAATAAGACTATAGGACATAAAAACCTGTATTTAACTAAAAGTGATATAAGATGAACATGGATTTTCATAAGTGTTAATATTTTTGTCATTGGTTAGGACATCCTGGAATTTATTTTCATTATTATGTCATTTATTTATCTAGTTATTATTGTTTAATACTTGGTTTTATTATATGGTTGGAACCAGGATGAATTGAGTGAACAATGGGTGTGATATAAAATAAAAATAATTGTCCCATTGAGTGGCCAAATGGGATAGAAGATATATTAAAAGATCTCATGGAAATTATCACCAAATCAACTCAAGTTATGAACAATAAAATAAACATTTTCAAATTACCAAACATTTAAAGTAAGGAAAAAAATATCCATTTTTTCCTTCATGTGATAACGAAAACCTTACTTTAGTGGGATTTTTGATCCACTAATTATCAGAAAATTTATCAACATAACATAAAATATTTTTTTTGTTATTTAGTTTCTGAACCATGAAACAATTTTTTTTCTATTTATCATTTGTAATGAGAAGTAGATCAATGGTATAATCTCATTAAGAACATTGGTTTATACTAATAAATCACTCTATGGAATGAGATGAGTTTAATAAAGTAATTATCAATAAATATTTTCCTCAAAAAATTCACATTAAAATAGAGATAGAATTCTTTTATCTGAAAAAAAAAAGGAGGAAAAATAAATTATAAAATATGAAGAAGAGTTCATGACATATTCAAGGTACACATATGGTTTTTTCATTAAACCTGAAATAAAAATTTATCATTTCTTTAGTGTCTTGAAACTATGTCTCTAAAAAATTATTAGTTGTAAGGGACTTCAATAATAATGAATAAATTGTTTGATGTTATCTCAAGGTGAAAATGGAAATTGATTATTCTTAATATTATCATGGTTTTGGGGAAAATAATAGGAAAATATAGTTTCTTGTAAACTAAAATGATAAAACCCTTGAATGAAATAATATTAATCTCCCTATATGTTGATATTTTGGGAAGAATCATGGGGTGAATTTCCTCAATAGAATGTGAAAGTATTTCAAGTGTGAAAAATAATTCCATCAAGAACATAAATGTTGACGATATATGAGGGTTTAAAACAACACTATGAAAGAGATTATGGTACCACCTAATACACCATCTACTATTTATTTCTTTAATTATAAAGAGTTTAGAAATTAAATAAACTAATACAACAGCCCAAGGGTTAATGGGTATAACATATGGTAGAAAACTCTAAATGCATGGGAGAAAAGAAAATAATATGTAATCATAATAACTAAAGGGGTTCATGAAAAAATAAGTGGTGAAAGGATCATTTATCATACACTCAAGAAAAAAGTAACTTATATCATTCTAGTTCTAACTACTCCATATATTGAATTTTTTATAAAATAATTAAATCACCACCCAAGTGATAAGATATAAAATTATTGTTGAAAAACATAGTGGTGAACTGATTACTTCCCAAGGATATAAATCTTATCCAATTGAGTTTTGTGGGGATATAATCCCTAAAAATCTATTTATCCTACCTTTAATGGAATTTTATATTATTTTGTGCATGGATTAGATCTCTCTATATAGAAAATATATCAATTTTTAAGATTAGGAAATCACATTTCATATCCCAAATAAGTACATGGTCATATATTAATAAAATATTATCAATGGACTCCCTATGTAAATTACTTCCCTTATATAGGCCTTAATGCTCAATTATGTGGGGTATTTAGATCAAAGGGTCAAGGATAAACTCAATATTGTAGATATTTAAATTTTGTGGGAATATGTCGATGTATTTTTTAAAAGAGTTGTTTTGTATTCCCATGAATCATGAGGTTGAGTTTTGAATTACAAACATACCTAGTGTAATTCCAATAATAAAGAATCATTATAGAATTCCCCTATTGAATTAGAGTAATTAAATAAGAAACAATAAGATAATGTGGGAAAAGGTTTTATATTCCCATGTGATTCAAAATGGGATACACCATCCCTCTTTGTTAAAAATATGGACGGATCAATGCATTTTTCATTGATTATCATTAATGTAACAAAATCATGATCAAGAATATGTATCGTCTACCCTATATTGATGATCTATTCAATAAACTATGAAGGGATTAATAATTCGCAAATATATACCTAAAATCCAAATATCCTTAGTTGAAGATAAAAATAGAGGATATACCTATGAAAACCTTTAATACAAGATCCAAAAACTATGAATTCATAGTGATAACTTTTAGAATTATAAATTACCCCACCATCTTTCTAGACATGATGAATAGAGTCTTTAAATATTACCTTGATAAATTTTTTGTAGTTTTTAAAGATGATATTGTTATAAATTACAATATTAAGTAAGAACATGAAGAGAATATTATGATTTATTTTAAGTCCTTAATAAAGGATAAAAACTATAAAAAATTTAGAAAGTAGGAATTTTTTCTACAAAAAGTAGCATTATTGGTTCATATAATCAAAAGAGAGGGTATATCTATAGATCCTTCAATGATCAAGGTGATTGATGAATGGCCTAGACCAACCACTTTAACTAAGATCCTCAGGTTTCTTAAATTAGGTGGATACTATCGATACTTCATGTGAAATTTTTCATGATTTTCAAATCCAATAACCATGTTAACTTAAAAGAGATTCATGTTCTTCTTGAGAGATGAATTTAATGATAGATTCAAGGATCTTAAGAGAATATTGGGAACTACATCTATACTCACAATATCCCTTAGTGGATAAGGGTTCTCAATATACAATTACATATAAAATAAGGGATTGTGATGTGTCCTTATGCCAAATGATAAGGTAGTATCTTATTACTCACATTAAATAAAGTCTCATAAGAAAAATTATATGATGCTTGATTTGGAGCTAATAGTGGTAATATTAGCATTAAATATATGCATATATTATCTCTATAGTTAAAATTTATATATATATATATACTAGTAATAAGATATTGAATAATATATTCACATATAAGGAGTTGACATGTTCTACTAGAGATAGTTTGACTTGATCTAAGACTATGCCTTGTCAATACATTTTCATCCAAGAAAGGTAAACAAGGTTTCTAATTATCTGAGTATGAAGTATAACACTATCTCATTTATGATGAGGATTTAAATAGAACCAATACTCATGGGTTTGAAAATAATTGACCTGGAAATCATAATATAAGGGGAGAAATCCTATCTTTTCTAAGTAATTGATCAACCATCCATCCATGCTAAGAATAAGGAGGTGAAAAAGGAGGATATGGACCTATAGAATAAGTTAAGAAATATTCCATAGTTCAAACATAAAAATGATGGAATTATAATATTCCATAAATAAATATGTTTAACTTAAATACCATAATTGAAGAAGGAGATTTTGGATGATGAACATAGCTCATCATTCTCAATCCCTCCTAGAATCACAAAGAGTTATAGAGATATGAATGAGTAATTTTGAAGGGATAAGATGAAGAGGTATATTGTAAAGTATATATATAAATTCTTGGTTTTCTAGTAATTCAAGGTAAAACATCAGAAGTCTAGGGGAATGATGCAACCATTACCCATACCTATTTGAAAATGGGAGAACACTTCCATGGATTTTTTTTAGGTCTTCTCATGACCTCTAATAGTTATAATTCCATTTGGTTTTTAGTATATCAAATTGTGAATTTGATACACTTCATTTCTATTTAATAGTATTTTTTACTCAATCAATATTATAATTTATATATAAAGGAAGTTGAAAGCCTAAATAGAGTATCAATTTCAATTGTAACAGAACGAGATCTATGGTTTTCTTAGAATTTCTAGAGGATTATTCAAAAAGAATTGGATACATGGATGATATTTAGTGTAACTTATCATCCTTAAACCGATGGTTAATATAAAAAAGTCATCAAAATTTTGAATATTAGCTGAGATTTTATTCAATGGTTTTAAAAATAGGTTGAAATCAATATCTTACTCTGGTATATTTTTCATATAATAACAGTTCATATTTGATCATCAAAATAGAACCATATGAGTCTTTTCATGGGAATAATTTTATAACTCCAATATGTTAGAATGAATTCAAAGAGTAAAATTTTAGGGGACTAGATATTTATCAAGAAATTTTCTAGAGGATTCAAACAATTTAGGAGAATATTAAAGTAACACAAAGTCTATAAAATATTTATATTGATAATAATTAGTGAGATTTTTATTTTGAAGTTAGATACAAGGTATTCATTCAAATATCAACATACAAGGGGGTTATAAGATTCAGGAAGAAGGTAATTTTAATGTATAGATACATCATACCCTTCAAAATCCTCAATTGAGAGGGAAAAGTAGCTTATCTTCTTACCCTTCCACCGAACCTCTCACAAGTGAAAAATGTATTCCATATATCAATTTTGAGGAAGTACATACCCAATCTGTAATAACTATTGAACTAATAGGTTTTAAAACATGAACATGATCTCTTGAATAACCTATAGATATCTTTGATCATAAAGATAAAGTACTTCAAAACAAGATCACTCACTTGGTTAATGTTCTCCGGAGGAATAATAAGTTTGAGGAAGTGAATTTTGGAACCTGAAGATGAATTTTGGAAAAATTTACCTTATCTATTTTTATATATGTAATGAAATTTCAAGGGTGAATTTTTTTAAGGGGTAGAATATAACACCCCATATTTTTATTCCATGAATATGTTGAATAAATTGTTTCACATGCAACACCAGACTGTAATGAAAAAATTCTATATTTTATTAAGATAAAATATAAAAATAAAAGATAAACATTAATTCATAATGTAAAAGTATTATGAAATATGTTTATGAAAATTTAAAAAGGAATAAAACCACATGTAAATAAAAATACCACGAACATGAAATATTCATCCTTATTGTTTTCGATGAAGATCATACCTCCAACTAAAATGATGAATAGAAGGAAAAATATTATAAATATAATAGAAATTTTGATATATAAATAAAAAAATGATATAATTAAATTTTAGAGAGGTATGTGAGGTTATATATAGGGATAAAAATGGTAAATATGACCATTATATGGTCATTGTATATATTTATATTGGATATATGGTCGTTGGATACATGGTTGATGGGTATACTATATCTAATAAGTATATTGAATATTTTAAGTGTAAATGACTGATGTGCTGCAAAAAAATATATTTTATATATAATTAACATAAAATGAATAATTTTTGAATAAACTAAAAAGAAATTAATTCACTATTTTCAGTACATAATTTATTTTTAAATAATATTTATATTTCAAAAGAATCATTTTAGAAAAATTTATTAATAAAATTTAAATGATTATTAGTAAAAAAATGTATAACATTAAATAAATAAGTAATTATTATATGGAATAGTAATCTAACAATTCTTGATCAATGAAAAAGGTTTTATTTAATAACATTTTTTTATATTGTTATTTTTAAAGGTTAAATTTCTAAAATCTAAAGTATAAAATATAAATAAATGTATTATTTATATATAAAAAATAAATTAACATTCCTCTCATAATTAGTACTTATTAATTTAAGAACTAAAATAGAGCATGATGAAGAGCATTTTATTTTATTCCATAAGGGTAAATTCAACATATGATGAGTTTAGTTGAAAGTGTTGGAGTAATGTCAAAATTGATTAAAGAACACCATGATTAATGAAGTATTTTATATAAGGGGTATTTAAGAGTTCAATATTTTTTTATACAGATTTAATTCCCATGTTTTATTCCATTATGTATATTTCAAGGGATTCATTCACGTGTGGTATATCTATTTCCATGTTGGAAATTAATATTGGTAAATGAAAGTAGCTGCTTCATGGAGACTTGATATATAAAAAGTACACTTTAATATTTTATGATTATTAATATGAACATAGTTTGACTCAATTATAAGTGATATAAGTTGATAAAATCATTGTTTATAATGTAGTCTTGATGAGTTTTAGAAGCTAGTTGTGAGTTGATAAATTTAAGAAGCTAGTTGTGAGTTAAAGTGAGAATCCATCCTTGTATACATAAGTTATTCAAAAGGCACTATTTCAAAAAGAAGTGCATTACTTGGAGGATGAAGATGTATTATAAGTTAAATTAAGAATATTGGGAACTTTATTTAAGAATAAAAATAAAGTAACTTGTATGAATAAAATATAGTTTTCTTAAAAAAATTATGTGTTTATAATTTTTAATTTAAAATTAACTTAAATATATCTTAAAAATTAAATTTAATAAAATGGATTTAATTTTTGAAATCAGTTCATTGAAAATAATCCGGAGGTTAAATTTTATTTTTGGACAAAAATTAAGTTACCGGGGTGAAAAAAAGTGAGTTACCACAGTAAAAGTCAAAAAGAGGTAAAAAGGGTGAAAATTAAAGGATGAACCCCTAAAATATCTCTAAAATTATCTATAAATTGTGTAAATGAGAGGATAAATTAACCATATTCATTATTTTTTCCTTTTTTATCCACATTCCTTGTAAAATAACATTCCTTTCACATTAATTAATGACTATTTGTGTAAATAAGACTCAAACTCACCTATAAAATAGACCACTCCTATACCCACTTAAAATGATAATGTTCCCTCATTTTTCTCTCAAATACCTACCTAAATTTCATATCTTAAAGTCTTCTAACATATTTGGTATCTTTTTCTCAAAAAAGATACCTAAATCCTTCATTCCTAAGGAACTTATCTTGAGAAGTTAAATAATTAATTAAGTATGTAGTTATTATCTATATTTTTCAATTATATTTTAATTTATACAATTTATAAAACCAATATACCACTAAAATGATGTTTTATTAAACAAAATTATTATTTTGTTCAAAATATATTACTACAATATAACTCTATACTCTTATTAATTCATTATTATAACATTTTATTAATTTAATCGGTTCAACCACTTATATGAATGATGTTATTTCATCTTCATAATTTCTAACATGAATGAGTATCAATACATTAATACTAAAAATATATGACATAAAAAGTAATTTATTTTATGAATATGGTTTTGTAAGGGTGAAAAACATAAATTGTCACTATAAAGTAACTTGTTGTTATTAGAAAACTACATGAAACATGCTCATTATGAATTCCATTCTCATGAACCGTAACCATAAATTCCCTGTAATAAACATGGTACTATAGGAATCATTTTAGAAAAATGATACCGCTTCTATAAAAAATCTTGGAATGACAAAATTGGTGTCCATGAAATAGGATCAACATCACTATTAGGAAACTTATCTGAAATAATAGAAATTACTGACATTCAATATTGAAAATAAATAATAACCAACTAATATTTGTCTGATAAATGATTATAATTGAATTTTATAAATTATAGTAGATTTGAATAAATTTATAAAATAATTTAATTAGATGCATGTGGTTATTTTAAAATAGTTTAAATTTATGTCATGGGATTGAGGAGTAAAGGAAAGGTTTTCTCTCCCAATATTTATTCTTACTTGAGATTATGGATTCATAAGATTAAATTGAGATAATATATAATGACCTTTTATATAATCCCCATTTTTTATTCTCTTCTATTTATGTTTGTGGTTCATGTTTTTATTTACCATTTACCTCTAATTGAATCCTAATTCACAATAAATGATGTCTATAAAGGGGATTTCTTTTACCTCTTCTTTTCAGTTGGAATCATTTTATTAAATATCCATGTTTTTTCAGTTATGGATTTTATTTATTATATATTATTACCTATAAATATAAAAATTTTTGGGATCCCTTTCTAATGGCATTTAATTTTTTTAAAAGGTTTTAAATGAATCATTTTATATCTCCTCCATTATATTTCTCGTTCGGTTATTTTCTCCAACCATTTTATTATGTTTCCTTTTTAAATATTAATTTTCAAGTTTTGATTATTCTTTAAAGTAATTTTAATTCACCTTATAATTATTTTTAGAACTATTTATTTTTAAATTATTACTTTACAAAAGGTATCAAAATTTAAAAGATATTTTTTACTATTTTATAAATGATATTCTAATATTCTTATGCAGTTTTTTCATCTATTTTAATGTCCTTTAATGTTTATCATGTATCATTGGGGATATTTTTTAATAAAATCATTCACTCTGAATATATAGATGGTTTATTTATACCTTATAAAAATTTCAATGAAATATGTTTATTTCTCATGGGTTATTTATTCTTTGGTTGATTTCTAAATGTGATCATGTCCATGTGGCACATATATATACTATTTATCATTATGTGATGGGTGGGAATTAAATTATATAACCTTTAAATGAATTATTTAAGGATTTAAATCTCGTTGTATGTTATGTTATGGGACATGGGAGGTTATCCTAGTCTATTATATTATGGTACATGCGTATCCACTATGTGATGATGGTCTTGATAGTGATCCTTAACATAAGTTATGATTTTATATGTTTTTGAATGTGAGAAATTTCTATGTCATTCTATAGACCCATGTTATGTATTATCTTTATTTTATGATTCATGTTATAATCCTTGTTTCTCAATTCATTGGTCATTATTTTATTATTGTTTTCTTTTACCCACATGTTCATCATATGCTCACTTATAATCCTCTTTATGATCATATATATTTATTCGTTTAATGTCTCTTATATTTCAAATAGTGATCCCAACTTTTCAAATATATATATTACATATTTTTAGATGACTATTCAATACATTAAACAAACACATGCATGAGGACCAAAATATTTTATAGTATTTGGAGACTAGGTATACAATCTTTTAATTTTATGAAAGATCTTCAACATCACCCATAAATATCTTATCCTTTAATACTCTTCACAAACATACCCTAATTAAAACATTAATTCATAACTTGGGGAAAGGAAACATAATAATGGGTGAGCTCATATTCTTATTATGGGTAAACATGGGAGATACATAAGCATAACATTAACATAGTGGTATGAGAACTTGATAATAGCATTTGAAAACCATACCTAGTATATTAGAAATCATAATCTTGAGTAATGGCATAAAGATTGGCAGTTTATAAGACATTAATCATAAGGTTATCAAAGACCATGATCCATGAATCATAACATTAATATAAGACATAGAATCGTGGAATGAAGATAAGTATAGAAAATCAACTCCATTATATTCAAGGATAACTTATAAGGATATCATAGTGGAATAGGTTCACTCCTAAAACTATCATAGTAGTCATGGTTCACTCCCAATACCATCATAATGGAAAAATTCCCTTACAAAACCAAGTTCACTCCATATTATTGTCCTCTATATCTCATTATATATAAATATTTACCTAATGTATTAGAGGTAGATATAGGTCCCACCTATCTTTAGTTATAATGTAACCTTCGTACTTGGATATAACTTAACAATCCTCCTTGGTTGTAATACAACCACGATCACATAACAAAAATCATACATGTGTGTGAAACAAGATCAAAAAAAGTCATCATATCATAACCCATTAAGTTAAATGGGTTTCATAAACATTTCAACATATCATAACCTATGGAAAAGATATAGGTTTTATAATCATTTCATTATTTAATCATATCATAACCCATGAAAAGAAGAAAGTTTCATATGATTTGTATCATGTAATAACCCATTGAAGAGAAAAAACTTTCATAAGCATCACATCATCATAAACATAAAACATTTATTGAAATAATAAGAATGGTATCCTTAGATCATATACCTAATAAATAATAAGTAACCTCAAAGGATGTAATATAAAATAGAGAATGATTTTGAAATAAAAATAACTTGGAATGTTTCTTGATGAAAATAAACATTCTTTGAAAATAAATTTTTAAAACTAAACCTTATAAAATATTTTCGAAATCCTTTTATTTTAAAATTAACTCTAAAACTTTAAAAGAAAATTTAAAAATCATTTAAAACATTTCCTTAATGAAAATATCTTTTATGGTTTGAAAAAACACTATTTAAAACATAAAACATTCTAAAAATACTTTTCTTTGAAAATAAACATCAAAAATTATAAATTAATCTTAAAATAAAATAATAGTCCTAATGGAGGGAATTTCTATTCATTTTGTACACATTAAAACAAAGATTCCTTTCATATTTTTGGTAAAATCCAAATGGGTATTGTTTGGAAAATTACATGATGATTCCTTCCAAAAAAAATTTAAAAATAAAACATGGATAAAAATGTCTTTTATAAATAATTTTAAGAATGTTAAAAATATTTTTGAAAGCAATTTTGGAAACCATGGTCTTGGAAGAAAAATGAGTGTTTGACTGAAGAGAGAAACAATGAAATTTTTTCTTAAAAATATAAATTTTAACTCTTGATTTCATAAAGAGTATAAAATGAGAAGAAAAATACATTATTTAAAAATAAACATAGTATAATAAAATAAATGAGTTTCTTGTGAGTTAGATCATATGATCTCATCATTGGAAGCATAATCATGAGAAATCCTAATAAATGATAAAATTGTAACATAAAAAAAACTTACCACTAGGTAACCTTGAATCATAAGCCCCAAGAAATAATAACATTATAAAAACTTAAAATGTATTAATTATTAAGAAAAGTATTGTTTTTAACAATACATAATAATGTTATTTAAAGGGGGAGATTATTGAAAATAATACTATGTCTCTTTATGATAATTTTGATGCTCACAAATACCCTTAGTTATTTTCTAATGATTTTATTTAGTATTTTGCAGAAATTTATTAATTTATTTTACTCCTGAAATAATGAGAATTTATTACTAGCGCATAATCTACTTTAGCACGTCCTGGAATCACTGTTCATACCTTACGTGGATAAATGTAGCGTTGAATCTGTTTTAGCGCATCCTGAAATCACTGTTCATACCCTACATGGATAAAAGTAGCGTAAGAATGAAAAGCGTGTATACTTTTTGAGATAAGAGAAAAGTATGGTTAAACAACCATACGTTTTCATCAAAGTATGGAAGAAGAACCTTACGTTAGGAAGGAACCTTAAGTTTTGGTTATCAGCAAAGTATGGAAGGAGAACCGTACGTAAGTACTAAACGTTATGTGTGTTTCTCAAAAGTATGGGTCATCAACCATACCTTTGTAAACAAACATACGTTCTTGGAAAAGTATGGATCAAGTAAAAGTATGGATCTCTTGTCGTACGTTTGAGAGTTGAAGAAAAACTATGGATGATCAACCCTATATTTATAATTGAACCTTATGTTGTCAACCTTAAGTTTGAAGACTATGTCATCAACCCTATGTTTGGAGGCCACATCATCAACCTTATGTTTGGCATCAGAAATTTTGACAGACGATATTTTTATGCAGCGGTCAGCAAGCTGATTTTTGGGCGGATTTCAGGCCGTATTTAAAGTCGTTTTTAAACTACGACTTTGACGGATTCAAAGCCGTTTTATCAATGGATTTAAGATTGAATTAATAGGATCTTTTTATGCCGAGTCTTAAGGGAAGTTACAACTTCTCTGTAAATTCAAATTTTTGAATATCGCGAATAAAAAGGTGACTTTTATGGATCTAAATTTGCAGAAGATATGCTCAGATTTATTATATATGTTATCTCTGAAACACCAGGTACAGACGTGTATGGTGATCAATCTTTTATAAAAAAGGTGGAAAGAAGAGACTGCAAAAAAGAATCCAGTTCTACTAATTCAAAAGGAGCGTCAAAGATCTATTTGTTTAAGAAAAAGGAACTCGATAGAAGATTCACTTGTTCTGAATTGAATATATATTGTGGATCTACTACTGCTGAAGTTTTGAACTATATCTCTATATCTACTATAACCGGATCGACTCAGAATTTCTTTGTTTTGAAAATCAATATTTTTAGAGACGACGATCCATCTGCTGTCAATTGCATTCTGTTGCAATTGTGAAGATCAACTGGAAAACTTCTTTCTGAAATTCTTTTTATTCTTGAGTAAACAACATCTCGTTCTAATCTGTGTAGGTTCATGTTTGAACCAGAAGGCTTTGTTTTTCCTTGGATTATAAAGGTGTCAACTGTTTGTACTCAGTTGTGAACCGGTCTGTGGAAAAGAGGACCAGATATTGAAAATCACCAAGCTCATGGAGTTGAGCATTGGTAGAGTGGACTATGGGCCGTCTGTTCCCCGAACCACTATACATCTGTGTGTCCCTGCTTTTATTTATTTCCGTTGCACGATCAAATCCGATAAAGCATAGAGGAGAGAACTCGTTCAATCAAAAGAGTTACCGAAAAATCTGAAAGACACAATTCACCCCCTCTTGTGTATAATCTGTAGATTCAGATCCAACAATTGGTATCATAGGTGGAGCTTATGATAGAGCCTTAGCAAGCTAGAAGCATTTAAATATTATATAACAGAGCATCATGACTGATACAATAGAAGGGATGTCAATGGTCAGAGCATCATATTTTAATGGAGACAACTATGGCTGCTGGAAATCGTGCATGATAATATATCTGAAAAACCTCGGATATAAAGTCTATTCAAATATTTTGAATCCTTATGAAATTCCTGAAAATCCTGAGACATGTAGTGCTACTACAGAGGAAGAGTATGATATGAATTAGAAGGCTATGAATGTAATTATTTGCGGGCTAGGACCAGATGAATTTAACAGAGTATCTCAGTGCCCAACAACATATGAGATGTGGAAAATAATAGCTGTGGAATATGAAGGAACAGACAATGTGAGAAAAATGAGATATGCAACTGCCAAATTAAAATTTGATACTTTCAGAATGATTGAAGGTGAAATAATTACCCAAATTAATGGGAGATTGATAGAAATTTTCAATAATATAACAGCTCTAGGAGAACCTATCAAGTAGACTGATCAAGCATTAAAAGTTCTGAGGGTACTTCCTACTCGATGGAATGGTATCTCTGTTACAATCAGACAATCAACTCCTGTCAAAGATCTGACCATGTGAGAGCTGATTGGTACACTGATGATGTATGAAGCTGAAATGCAAGATGAGGCTAATGGACATAAAGTGCTTATCAAAATAGAAGATACTGCCTTGAAAGTAACTTCACAATAAAAGAATAGAAATCTGAAGAACAGAGAAGTCAAAGATAAATCAGAAATCTCAGACTCATCTAACTCTGATGAAGAACTGGCTCAGCTAGCCAGAAAATTTAGAAAATTCTACAGCAAGAAAAGAGGCTTCAAAAAATCTTTTAAGAGAGATGATAAGGAAGTAAGATGTTATGAATGTAAGAAGATGGGATATATCAGACCAGATTCCCCACAATTGAAGGATGCAAAGAAGAAGAAATACATCAAAATAAATGACTATGAGCAGAAAGACAAGAATGCTATGAAAGCAACTTGGAGTGTATCTGAAGACTCCAGTAGCTCTCCTGAATCAAGATCAGAAAAAGAAGAAGTCAATCTAAAGGCAAAAATGTGTTTCATTGTAGAAACTGATGAGGTACACTCATATTACTCCTCTGACTCAAACAATGAATCAGATTCTGAATCAAGCTACACAAATGAAAAACTTGCAGCCTACTACAATGTGCTTGAAGAAAGATATGACTCACTTTTTAAGAAACATAAGTCACTAAAAAACAAACATAAATCCGTTTCAGATGAAAGAGATACAATGCTGAAACAACATAATGAATTAACTGATAAATATAATTCAATTAACACTAACTATATTAATTTTGAATCAAGAATAAAAACACTGCATGATGAAATAGAATCTTACAAACAGGCTACATTGGTTTTTACAAAAGGAGAGAATTCTTTAAATGGAATTCTTGGAAAAACTTTCATTAAAAAATAAATATTTAGAATTGGGAGTAAAGGTGAAAAACCTAAGCTATATAAAAATTATTTTGTTCCTAGCTCTAAAAAAGTTAATTGTAATATTTTTGGGACAAAGGGACAAATAGCTAAAAAATATTTCTTAAGACACCCTCAAATTTGTGGTATTAAAAAAGCCTATGTTTCAAAAGACTTATATGATTTAGCTGATTTTAAAAGAAAAAAGAAAATCTGGATACCCAGATCATTGCTAGCTAACACATCTGGACCAAATAGAATATGGGTACCAAACCAATTTGTTTGAATGTATTTGCAGATAGCAGGCCACCAGAGAAGAGAAGATATATGGTACATGGATAGTGGCTACTCAAGACATATGAGTGGAAACTCATTGAATTTTTCTTCACTCAATCAAAAGGAAGGAGGACCTGTCACATTTGGTGACAATTCCAAAGGAAAACATCATTGGCATTGGAACTATTGGAGATCAAAAAATAGCCTCAATCAAAAAATTACTTTATGTACAAGGATTAAAACACAATCTGATAAGTATCTCTCAACTTTGTGATGATGGATATACTGTTGATTTTACTGACAATTGTTGTACTGTTTCTAAAGATAAATTGTTTAAATTTCAAGAACCAAGAACTGATAATGTCTATACTTTGGATTTAAATTCCTTGTGTAAACAACAAGTAAACTGCTTGACTGCTAAAGTAAGTGAATCCTGGATCTAGAATAAGAGACTTGGACATTGCAATGTATATGTTTTACATAAATTATCTAAGAAACATTTTGTTACTGATTTACCTATTCTCAAATTTTAAAGTGATAGATTTTGTGATGCATGTCAACTTGGCAAGCAACACAAATCATCCATCAAATCTGTTAATAAAGTTGCTACATCTAAACCTCTAGAACTTATTCATATGTATTTTTTTGGACCCTCAAGAGTAGCAAGATTATCTAGTAAATTATATGTATATTTTTTAGTTGATTACTATTCTAGATTTACATGGATTTTCTTTTTTAAATTTAAAAATGAAGCTTTTACCTTATCTGAAAGTTTCTGTAAATCTATTCAAAATGAAAAGGGTTTTAATATAATCTCATTGAGAAGTGATCATAGTGGATAATTTGAGAATTAGGAATTTAATTCCTTTTGCTCAAACATGGGTATTAAACACACCTTTTCTGCACCCAAAACACCTCAAAAGAATGGGATTGTATAAAGGAGAAATAGAACAATTCAAGAAATGGCTAGAACTATGTTAAATGAATATAGTCTACCTATATATTTCTAGGAAGAAGCTGTGAATACAGCTTGCTATATAATTAATAGAGTTTTAATTAGACCTATTTTGAAAAAGACACCCTATGAACTATGGAATAACAAAAAACCTAAAGTAAATTACTTTAAATTTTTTGGATGTAAGGTTTACATCTTAAACACCAAGGATAATCTTGGTAAGTTCGATCCAAAATTTGGTGAAGGTATTTTCTTAGGATATTCTTCTACCTCCAAATATTATAGAGTTTATAATAAGAATTCAAGGATTGTTGAAGAATCAGTTCATGTGAAATTTGATTAATCAGATCCCTTTGATAAAAGGACAGATCAAATGGATGAACTTGACTCTAATGAAAACATGAGACTTGAGAACTAAAATAATGATTTTAAAAATAATATAAAAGAAATTCAGTCCAATTTAGAGGAACATGATACTGAAGAACCTTTAAATATATTACCTAGATAGACTATAACACTAAATAATCACCCTTTAGAAACGGTAATAGGTGACATAGAAACTGGTGTTCAAACTAGAAGAAACTTAGGAAACCAAGTGTAATTCTCTGCCTTCCTATCTCAACAAGAACCCAAGACTATATAACAAGCTTTAGATGGTGAAAGCTGGGTAATAGCAATGCAAGATGAATTAAACCAGTTTAAAAGAAATGAAGTTTGGGAATTAGTGGAAAGACCTAAGAATTATTCTGTAATAGGAACCAAATGGGTCTTTAAAAATAAACAAGATAACCAAGGCACAATAACTAGAAATAAAGAAAGATTAGTAGCTAAAGGATATAATCAAGAAGAAGGAATAGATTATGATGAGACTTTTGCACCTGTTGCTAGGTTAGAATCCATTAGAATCCTTTTAGCCTATGCATCTTATATGAATTTTAAATTATTTTATATGGATGTTAAATCTTCCTTTTTAAATGGTTATTTAATGGAGGAAGTTTATGTTGAGAAACCTCCTGGTTTTGAGAATTCTCAAAAACCATATTCTATTTTTAAACATACTAAAGCTCTTTATGGCCTTAAAAAAGCACCTAGAGTTTGGTATGAAATATTATGTTCTTTTCTTTTGAAAAATGATTTTACTGTTGGATTGGAAGATCCAACACTCTTTAAGAAAACTGTAAAAAATAATGTTTTATTGGTTCAAATTTATGTTGATGATGTAATCATTGGATCAACTAATAAAACTATTTGTCATGAATTTTTAAAGATAATGCAAGAAGAATTTTAAATGATCTTGATGGGAGAAATAAATTTCTTCTTAGGACTTCAAATTTATCAAAACGATTTTGGAAATGTTTTGAATCAAAGAAAATACATTACTGATTTACTTAAGAAATTTGTACTTGAAAACAGCAAGACATTTACAACTCCTATGTATACTAATATAAAACTTGATTTGGATGAAACTAGGAAATAAGTTGACAACAAGTTATATAGAGGTATGATGGATAGTTTGTTATATCTTACTGCTAGCAGGCCAGATATAATGTATTCAGTATGTCTTTGTACTAGATTTCAATCAAATCCTAAAGAATCTCATCTAACTGCTGTTAAGAGAATTTTTAGATATTTAAAAGGAACTGTTTTTCAATCTCTTATTTATCCTAAAACTTCTGATTTTAATTTGATTTCATATTCAGATGCTGACTTTGGAAGTTGTATATTAGATAGAAAAAGTACATCAGGAACATGTCACTTTTTAAGAAATTCTTTAGTATCATGGTCTAGTAAGAAACAACATTTAGTTGCCCTGTCAACAGCCGAGGTAGAATATGTGTCTGCTGGCAGTTGCTGTGCACAAGTGTTGTTGATGAAAAACACTCTTATAGACTTTGGATTAAATTTTAATAATACACCTATTTTATGTGATAATACAAGTGCAATTAATATTTCAAAAAATCCTATTAGTCATTCAAGAACTAAGAACATTGATATAAGGAATCACTTTTTAAGAGATCATGTTATTAAAAAGGATATATTTTTAGAATTTATAAATAATTAAATTCAATTAGCAGATATTTTTACTAAACCACTTCCCACTGCAAGGTTTAATTTTATTAAGGGGGAGCTAGGTTTATTTAATTTTAAATAATTTTTATTTTTATTTACTTTTATTTTTGTAAATTTTATTTTTTTTATTAAATACTGTTTAAGATTTTTTTCTTTCTCCATATGAAAATTTCATTTAAATATATGTAATTATTAGTGATTACACGGGAATCAAGGTTGTCAGAGCCTTTTCGACTTCTAAACCGTTTCACTTCTATTGAAACCCTTTTGAAATCCGAAAATCGCACTTCTGCTCCTAAACCCTAATCTTAGAACCTCTAAAACCCTAACCTTCAAACCTTCAGATATTCTCACAGAGATGGTAAGAACTAAAAGATCCAGTGAAGCCGAGCCAAGAAATTCCAAGAGACAACGCTCCGAGGGGATAAAAATCTTACAGGGAAATGTAATCGATCTCGACTGGTTATTTGAGACAAATATTCTATTGAAGAAAGTGATGTTGTTTCATAATCATGAACAGACATTCAATAGTGAAAATACGGAATATTTGTATGAAGTAGGACTTCGATACTTCTTCAAATATGTACAGTTTAGTCTGGGAGATACCAAGGACAGTATGATGGCTAAGATAGAGGATAGGGATTTCTCAATCTCATCAGTAGAGATTGGTCAGATTCTCAACTGCCCTCATGAGGGAGTTTTTCATTTTGATTTGAATAATATAGGAGATACAGTTCATAAATCCAAGGATATTATGTCTTTTTTGTTTGGAACATCTACTATTAAGAAAATGATGGTAAAAGATTTAGAACCAGATCAGAAGATCCTGGTTAAATATGTTCAGACAGGAATAGCTCCCAGAATGGAAGAAATGGAAAAGCTTTTGTACCCTAATATGTATATAATGTATCTTTTGTTAAGTGATATTAAGTTAAACTTCCCAAGGTACATGGTCAGGTACCTCAATTACTGTTGCCAAAGTGATTCCTGGATGAACTTTTATCCTTTCGGTCGGTTTATTTCTAAACTATTGCTTAAGAAAAACATGGTGAGATTAGTGGATGCCCGAGTACACTGTCATCACAATAATATGTTTAATGCTGTAACTTTGAGGAAGATTGGATACTTCTGGAGCACCATTAAAGGAAAACTCTTGCATGTAGGAGCTGAGGAAGACTCAGAAAGTGCTCAGGCTCAACCTGCTAAGTCTAAGGAGGGACAGGATGAATCAAGAGTCAGCAATGTAGCAAGAAGGATCTGATTTGAAGTGGAAGATGTTGAAGAAGAAAGAAGTCAGGAGGGACTTTAATCAAAAAGAAATAGACCTGTCAAATAGGAAATTACCTCCCCTACATTGGAAACAATAAAAAAAGCTTTATTTTATTATTCTTTTGTAAGAGAAGTTGTTGTTCATAAGACCATGGAAGATGTTACAGAAAGAACAGCACCAGTAGAGGGCTCAAGAGCTCAAGAAGAAGCTCAAAGGTAGAATCAGGAACAGATTGTAGCTAATGTTGAAGTTACACTTCAACAGAACCAAGATAAGGAGGTAGTGCCTGGTGGGGAAGTGGACAGACCTCAGGAAACTCCTGAAAATGTTGTTATCAAAAATCTAATGGAAGGACAGGATTCTGATGTTTGTGGTGTGCATGCTTCTGAAGTTCACATAGAAGTGCTTCAAGAGGATTTTTCTGTGCAGGAGTATGCGGACTCTAAAGAAAAATATGTGGACCAACCTACTTAGGACAAAGAAAAAGAGAAATCTGATGTTGAATCATTACCTTTGGTACTACTGCATCATCCAGATCCTGAGAATGTGAATCAAGCACAGGGTGCCTCTGATTCAAGGAAGAAAAAAGTTGAAGAACTGTACAAAAAGGTGTCTCAGTTAGAATCTGAGAATTTCACTCTGAGAAATGCCTTTACCTTTGAATAGTTGAGATTTCAAAAGATAAAAGAAAGTACAGTCTCAAGGCATGAAGTTGAAATGTTTAAAGAGGATATGCTGACTGCTGTTACACATTTGAAATCTGAAATGGTTATGAAGTCAGATTTATCAGATTTGAAGTTTTTTATGGAGAACCAATTTACATCAGTTGAAAATAGTGATGTTAGTAGATCAGGTACCTCAACTGATTTAATCAGAAGGTTTCAAGCTATCAAAACTATGATGAGCAACATGAATGACAGGTTACAAGATCTTCAATGTAACAGTTCTCCTTTTTCAGTGTTTTTTGAAAAAGAGGAAATGATGCATGAGTTTTTCAGAGTCAATTTAATCAAGGATATTCATATGACTCAAGAGAATAGAGAGATCATTATCAAACTTGGAGATGGGATGATGAAGAGACATTGGGAACAGTTTACAGATATCGAGTCTGCAATCCAGAGGAGATAGAACTTGTTGCCTATCTTACCCAAACCTTGATTCCTATGTATATCAATGTCATGTATATACTGCGGTTTTTGAATGAAATTTTCTTTTATTGTTTATTTGTTTCTTTTTATATTTGTTTATTACTATTTTAAGTTAATATATGTCAGTATATCAGATTTAATTATTGATAAACAGCTAATAATAATCATTTACCTATAGTTCAATGCAACATTAAATGTGTTCAAATCCATGCTTTATCATTCTTTTTTATATCACAAAAAAGAGGAGAATTTGGATACATACAACATCGTATTTTTATTTAGGGGAAGAATTACATGAGAAATTTGGATAACCACAGAATTTTATTTTACAAAACCTTATTTCAATGGTTATCTGTATATTTAATATTTTGGGTACTTATCTAGATTGTTTATTATAAAGGTTATTCAGAAGGATAAATTTGGATAAAACTAAAAACTTTTATTTTTAAATATTTTTTTTTCTAGGGGAGTTATTTTTATTAAAAATAATTTTGCTAAAATTAAATATTGTTTCATTCTCTCAAAATTATAAAACTTTATGTAACTAATTTTGAAAGTTAATTTCGTTTAAATAATTTTATTATCTTATGGGTTTTGTGATCATCAAAAAAGGGGAGATTGTTGAGAAAAGTATTGTTTTCAACAATACATAATCATGTTATTTAAAGGGGGAGATTATTGAAAATAATACTCTATCTCTTCATGATAATTTTGATGCTCACAAATACCCTTAGTTATTTTCTAATGATTTTATTTAGTATTTTTCAGGAATTTATTAATTTATTTTACTCCTGAAATAACAAGAATTTATTACTAGCGTGGAATCTGCTTTAACGCGTCCTGGAATCACTGTTAATACCTTATGGGGATAAATGTAGTGCGGCATCTGCTTTAGCGCATCCTGGAATCACTTTTCATACCATACGTGGATAAATGTAGCCTAAGAATGAAAAGCGTGTATACTTTTTGAGATAAGAGAAAAGTATAGTTAAACAACCATACGTTTTCAGCAAAGTATGGAAGAAGAACCTTATGTTAGGAAGGAACCTTATATTTTAGTTATCAGCAAAGTATGGAAGGAGAACCGTACGTAAGTACTAAACGTTACGATTGTTTCTCAAAAGTATGGTTCATCAACCATACTTTTGTAAACAACCATACGTTCTTGGAAAAGTATGGATCAAGTAAAAGTATGGATCTTTTGTCGTACGTTTGAGAGTTGAAGAAAAAGTATGGATGATCAACCCTACGTTTATAATTCAACCTTACATTTTCAACCTTACATTTGAAGACTATGTCATCAACCCTACGTTTTGAGGCCATGTCATCAACCTTACGTTTGGCGTCGGAAATTTTGACAGACGATATTTTTATGCAGTGATCAGCAAGCTGATTTTTGGGTGGATTTAAAGACGGATTTAAAATCATTTTTAAACTACAACTTTGACTGATTCAAAGTCGTTTTATCAATGGATTTAAGATCAAATTAAAAGGAGCTTTTTATGCCGAGTCTTAAGGAAAGTTACGACTTCTCTGTAAATTCAAATTTTTGAATATCGCGAATAAAAAGGTGACTTTTATGGATCTAAATGTGCAGGAGATATGCTCATCTTTATTATATATGTTATATATGAAACACCAGGTACAATCGTGTATGGTGATCAATCTTTTATAAAAAAGGTGGAAAACAGAGATTACAAAAAATCATCCAGTTCTGCTGATTCAAAAGAAGCGTCAAAGCTCTGTTTGTTTAAGAAGAAGGAACTCGATAGAAGATTCACTTGTTCTTCATCGAATATCTACTGTGGATCTACTACTGCTGAAGTTGTGAACTATATCTCTATATCTACTGCAACCATATTGACTCATAATTGCTTTGTTTTGAAAATCAATATTTCCATAGACGATGATCCATCTGTTGTCAATTGCATTCTGTTGCAATTGTGAAGATCAACTCGAAAACTTATTTTTAAAATTCTATTTATTATTGATTAACCAACTTCTCATTCTAATCTGTGTAGGTTTGTTTTTGAACCAGAAGGCTTTGTTTTTCCTTGGATTGTAAAGGTGTCAACTGCTTGTACTCAGTTGTGAACCGGTCTGTGGAAAAGAGGACTAGATAGTGAAAATCACCAAGCTCATGGAGTTGAGCGTTGGTGGAGTGGAATAGGGGCCTTCTGTTCCCCGAACCACTATATATATTTTTTTCCCTAATTTTATTTATTTCCAATGCATGATCAAATCTGATAAAGCATAGAGGACAGAACTCGTTCAATCAAAAGAGTTACCGAAAAATCTGAAAGACACAATTCACCCCCCTCCTATGTATAATCTGTAGATTCATATCCAACATTAATAATAAATAAATTCATGATATTACATTTCAAATTGGTTGTATATACACCTCATAAAAGAAGATAGGTGCATAATATGACATGTGTCTCAACGAAGGAAAATTGAGACAAAAATCCCATATCGCTATAGTATATTTTGAACCATGAACCCCATGAAAGAGATACCCTAAAACAGATATATAAATCCATATAATTTAAATTACAATCAATATAAAATACATTTATAGAAAGTACATACACCACATATAAGAAATAAGTGGTAAATATGGAATGTATCTCATAGATATAAAAGTGTAGTAATCTTTTGAATCATAATCCCCAATAAATAATTACATCAAATTAAAATTAAAATATAATTAAAATAATTATATTTTTCATATAACATTTCAGAGATGCAGTATATACACAGCAAAAAAGAAACAAGTGGTTAATTTCCATATGTCTCCTAGAAATAAAAGAGAGACCAAATATCTCTTACCATATGTCTCAAATTTATCTGTACACATTAAAAACAACTATATAATAAGAATAAGTTTATCATAAATATATAAAAGAACCATAATTATATATATAATACCATATATAATTTTTCTTATGACCTTTTATTTATTAGTTATTAATAATTCGATATTAAAGTCATGTTTCAAGTAATAAATGCTTTGTTTTTTGAAAATGTTTTGATTTATTATTTTTGGTCTTCTTACACGGATCGTGGTTCAATAATATATATTAATAATAATGAAATAATTATCATATTTATAAATCAATTATACTTTTAACTCCAATCATGAAATATGGTTTTTGAGAGATTAAGTATGTTATGATCTTGGAGATGACAGGTTGTACATATGCATGAGTAACGTTTCCATTTTTCAATGATCATTGTGGAAAATAGATAAGTGATATTTTTTGTTTATAGATTAATTATGATATCATAAATAAAATATTATTTATTTAAATATACTTATACATATCATCAATGAGATGTGGTGATGAAAATAGAGAATCACATCGCTTCGTGAAGGCCATAGTCCACACATACTTGAACGACATTATCATCTTTCTATGAGTGAAAAGGTAAGAAATAAAAGGATATATTTGATTTTTTGAAATATAAATATTTCATGAATATAATAATTATTCCATTTTTCTCATATATATTCATTAACTTTATCCTCTTTATCTTCTATGTAAAGCGTTATTGAAAATGAATCACATTACTTTATGAGGCGGTAGTCTACCGTACACACCAGAGACGTTATCATATCCCCTACAGAATGGAAAGTAAAAAAGTTATAATGATATTATCAATCCATAGATATAATTATACTATAAATATCATATGAATATTTTATAACCATTATGATACCAAACCGTGAAAGGGGGTAAAAGAAAAAAAGAATGACATTAATTTTGCGAGGTGGTAGTCTATCGTACACATGAATGATGATTTCATAACCAACTTGATTGAAGTGGATTTGGTTATAATTCATTTACATAACATAAAAACATATAATTATATGAAATATACTGATTTTATTATATCATTACTTTTTAGTGATATTTTAATGAGGTGTAGGAAAAAATAAAATAAAAAACTTCATTGAAAAACATTAACTCTTCTTCGGGTACCCTCCTTAGGTTTGCGCCAAAATCCTTCATAGGCTAGATTTATTCCAAAAATAAAAAATCTAGGATGGGAGGAGGAAATTATTTAAGTTATTTGGGTAGTTATTGGCCAAAAAATGTTTTCAAGTGTGAAGAGGAGGGCATAGGGGTGACCTTTTATAAGTAAGGTGAGTGGCACACTTGTAATTGTTTTAAAAGATAAAGTTGTACCCACATTTTTATAATAACCCTATACTTTATTACACATTAATTTATTATTTATTACATAAAATTACATATAATACAACCCATAATATTGATAATTATAGTGTCTTTGGGAATGAGGTACATGGAATAACATCCTAAACATGGGATACAACAACATTATTCAAAACTTCCTTAACATGATTTTAAAATTATATGGATTTTAAAACTGCATGGGATAACCTAGGGATATAAATAAGAAAGGGTTGATCTATAAAACCCAACAAGGGAATAAAAATTTCATAAGGTGATAAATTTTAGACAACAGGAATATCAATGAGGAATAAATAGTGTGAGAGTCATAAAAATGAATAATAAGGCATGATATAGAGTAATAATCATAATATGGGAAATGTGGAAAAAACATAAAACACTACATCATAAACATAGGTTAAGGCTAACTGTTAAGAAATCATGATAGGAAAAGTCTCATAAATGAATCAGGTTCACTCTCTATATCAACATGATGTCTCATGAGATTAAACATTACCCAATTCATTGGAGCGCTATATAATTTTGAGTGCACCCGTTACTTTCATTTCATTCTCATGCTTAAGAGTTCCACATAGATCATACAACATGGATTCATTCATCATCATATTTTATTAAATTAAAAAGGAGTGTGGAATATATACATTTAATTCCCAATTCAAAGATTTATAAGTGTATGAAGGTGAACACCCTTCATAGGAAATGGGTATGGTATTCACTACACAATTGTTTTGGCATGGAAAAGTCGCATTGAAATTTCACCAGCATAACGGTCACATAAAAATTCATAAAATGGGTTGATGAGATAGAAAGGGGTATATAATAATTTGGACATGAAATGGTCAGTAATAGGGGCATGGAAATAAATATCCCAACATTATTAATTAAAAATATAAGGAATAAGATAATAAGGAAACTTTAATAAAGGGCAGAAGGAAAGGATCTCTTACTTGAGTGTGTGATTCCATATGCTTGGGAGGGGCCTCATGAGATCTTGGGGGAAGTTTGGGATGAATACTGATAGAGAAGTTAAAAGTAAGTACATGTTACAATAATTTTTATTAAAGCTAAATGGGATCTTGGATGAGTTTATATAGGTAATGAGTGGGGATTTCTTTATTATTTCTCAAACATAGGTTTTGGACTCTATATAATAAAATAACCAAAACCACAAAAATTACCATGGTTTTTTCACGTGGTTTCTTCAAAATGAGATTTTTATTATTATTTTATAATACCAAGGTCTTAACTTAATAAAATAATGTCATTTCTTATATTGATGCAAGTCATACTTCTAAATAAATGATTTTAAAACCTTAAAATATATTAATGGTTTTAGAAAATTCATAATGGATTTATAAATCTAATAAAATAAACATAAAATCAAATTATTATAAATATAAAAAATATATTTGACCATGGATATCATTTATAGTATTTATTACATCCCATTTGGGTCATTATGATGTTATAATACACAAAGTATATTTAAACGGTATTTAATTTTTAACCGAAAATTCAATTGTCTCAGAAAATTATGAAAAATTCACTTTTGGATAATTTAAAAATTATGATTACAAAAATAATATTCATTTATCAAAATATTTTTATAAATATGTGAATTTTCACTTTTAAAAATAATAACTTACATTTATTGAAAATGTTGGGTATTTTTACAATAATTGTTTTCAAACCCTTACAAAAATTACATTTGACTTCATAAATATTATATGATTATTTATATTTAATAAAAATATTTAATAAAACCATTTTATTAAAATATTATTTATTTCAAAAATCCATTAATTCATCAAAATAAATTCCTTCATTGAATTTGAATATTACCCAAAAATACTATTTATGTTTTATTGTATCAGAATAAAAAACATTTATAAAGTTACAATAATAGGATGAAAATATATTCATTATTCTATAAAAAATAATTCAAATATTAATATTTTTACGGTCTTGATAAATATCCCTTTAATATTCCTGCAAACACCCTAAGGGTAAGGTGCGTGACAGTGAGACTTTCATGGTGTGGTTCGGCGTACATGGTTTGGGTCGTGATCTCGATGAGCTTGAACTTCTCCTGAAAATGGTTTTGCTCATGATTAAGTTATTGGATCACATATTAGGATTTGTCAAGGTCATATACCAATTATTATATCTCAATTATAATCTCTGATAAATGGGATATATAGGTTACTATACTACTGTTTGAGGCCATCACTTCTTTTGTCTATGTCAATTGGACTTGTTAAAACACTATATTTATACTAATCATATGATCACTATTCAATGGTTATTTTCTAAATTTTTAATATTCCTAAGGGTAATTTAAATATAATAGGATATAATAAAACAAAATAAGTGCATGTGTTTTCCATAACCATATTACATAATAAGACATTTAAATAAATCAAAAGGAAGATTTTATTTATAACAGTTTGGGTTGTTACATTTTTCTCATGTCATAAGGATCCAAAATGGATTATTATTGAGAATTAGACATTATAATTTATAAATATGGTTATAAAAAATATTTTAGAAATGTTTTTAGGTCACTTTGACTCATATAGTTTTAGCATAACCCCCATTAAAATCATTTTTAACTTAACCGTGGTGATTAATTTTTACTACATTCACTATTTATTTTGGTAAAAAAATTATGTTTAAATTATTATATAATATAAATTATTATTATTTAAAATAGTAATTCCATTTTATCAAATTTAATTCTCAAAATTGAAAAGTTTTAATTTAAAATTAATCCTGCGGAAGTGATGAGAAAGTGGGTTTTTAAAGAGAAAAATTTCAAATGTTTATAATGTTTTTATATCAAAATTAAATATGAAAAATATTACAATTACCTAAATTTAATTAATACATATATATAATTTAACTTATTTAAATTTAAAACCTATTTAAAATATAATTTATATTTATAAATAATTTAAACTAAAATGCGGTTTTCAATTAGAAATTGTTATTTTTCACTATTCGTCAAACAATTAATATTTTTAGAAAATTCTCATAACTTCACCCTTAGATAAATTTTATATGGTGATTTCAAAAATTAGGTTTATTTTTTAAAACAAATCTTATAAAATTTTAAAATATTATTTTTAAAATAAGTTCACAAAATGGAGACAAAATTGCTTTTTAGAAAAATCCAGTTTTAAGCGTAAAATTGGATTTATTCTTATCTCTTATCTAGAAAATACATAAGAAGAATATTAAAATTTTAATTTAATATTTAATATATAAATATCATTAAAAATTTCAAAAAAAAATTATTAATTTATTGACTAAAAACACACTTGTATGGATAAAAAATGTTTTTTAGAAAATGATTTCCTTTATTTCAAAATAGTTTTTATGTTCAGTTAAAATTAATTGATCACTAAATAATTTGTTTTATATACATGTGTCGACCATATATTTTCATAATTTAGTTAATTTTATTTATAAAATCCATTCTAATGGCTAGGTGTTAACTAACATATTAAATAATTATATTTTAATAGTATATTACGTTTTGTTAAAACTTTGTGTAACATGTATGGAAGGTTACACTTAGTGTTGCATTTAAATAAATATAAACTTAGTTTTGTATGTAATACAAGATAAAATTAGTGTTTTGAGTAACAAAAAAATTCAAAAATATTAAATTTATTTAAAAAATATATTTTCCAAAATCTCAGGGTGTTATATTCTATACCCTTAAAATGAATTTCTCCCTCCAAATTCATCTCATTGTTACCAACAATTGAGGATACTTCTACCACATTAAATCCTCAGGTTCTCACATAGATTTCTCAAGATATTGGTTTCTTCATAAAATATTGACCAGGTGAGTGGACTTATTTTGTGTTACTTTCTTTATTCGATTCCGAATATCAACTGATTTCCCCTTATAAGAAAGATCATGATCTATTGGCATGACATCTAAGTTCTATACTTGTGATGGATTAGGTTTGTACTACCTTAATAAAGATACATTGAACACATCATGAACCTGAGAGTGTTTCAGTTGACGCACCAAACGATAAGCAATGGTCCCAATATGATCAATAATTTCAAAGAGACTGACATACCTAGGTATTAGTTTACCCTTATTTATTTCATAGAGAAAATTATAGAAACTACTTCTCACCAAATTTAAATTCTAGATCATGAGGATGATTATCTATATAAATTTTTTTAACTTTTCCTGTATGTGTTGTTGAATGGACCTAACCCTGTCTTCAATGTAATTAGCTAGCTCAGGGGATAATAGATTTCTTTCTACAACTTCATTATAGTACATTGGTGTTCTACACTTCATTCCATAAAGGGTTTCATAAGAAGCCATCAAAATGCTCGAGTAAAAGATATTGTTGTAAGAAGACTCAACTTGAGGAATTTTTTTATCCCAACCACCTTTGAAATCCACAGAATTGGATATAGAATATCCTCTGGGGTTTTAATTGTTCTCTCAGACTAACCATATGTTTGACAATAATATACAGTGCCGAAACTCATATGTATATAAAGTTTTATCTAAATACCTTTCCCAAACATTGAAGTAAACTTCAGATCCTGATCAGATATAGTATACTATTTTACTCCATGAAATCCTTGATACTTCATTAATTTATATCCTATAAATATTATCCAAATAGAAATATTATCTAATATATATAATGTGTGATAAATTTGTAATGAGATCAACTATCACCCATATATAATTATTCCCTTTAGATGTATTGGGGGATTTCAATGATAAAACCCATAGTGATGTATTCCCATTTCTTTTCTATTGTGGATAATGATCATAGAATCCTTTTAGATCTTTTTCTCTTATCCTTGAATTTTTAACATACTAATAATCAAGATATAAACTCATAAATATCTTTATTTATGTTATCCCACCAAAAATAATCATTCATATTGGCTAGTGGTAGGTGATACACTATTTTCTCCCTTCGTTTGTGGGTTCAATCCTCATGGCCTTTCCGAACGCAATAGGTTATCATCTAGATTGTGGTTTTTCATTTTTCTAAAACTATATTAGTTAAAAAAATTGAAATTACAATAACCAATAATTAACTTAACCTCAAAGATAAGATAAACCCTAAAGGTTACCAATACCTTTAATCATATTTCCATTAAATGGAATTATTTCCCAAAACCAAAGGTTTTTATTTCCATAAATTTCACTCAAAATATACTTAATCTTGATAAACTCCCGACACATAAAATCTCAAAACTGGTTTTTATGAATTTGAACTTATGATCAACATTAAACTCAAAAACCCATGATGGAATCCATAACTCTTAAGTTAATCTTACATGGAGACATATATTCTTCTAAAAATAACGAAATATTTAAATTTTCCATGATTCTTATAAACAAAATACCATTAGAAAAATAATTCTACAAAATAATTATTGAATGCAAATACATGAATACTTAAATCCTTCCAGTTTAATGATTTTCAAGGAGTAGGTGCTTACTTGTTATAGATGTTAATTCATGGGACAGGGAATTGAGTTGGATAAATCCCATGCTCCCCACACATAATACATTAAAATTCAAGACAATTTTTCACTCTATGGCCATCTTTTCCACACAATATAACATCTCCCCTTCATTTGAGCTACTCCTCCATGTTTTTCTTCCCACCGTCGTGACATATAGAAAGTTGAATTTTATTTCCTTTTTTTTCATTACCACATGATATTTCATAAAATTCAATCTTAATCTTATTCAATATGTTAGTAATATCACCAAGGTTCACATTATTAGATATATATCACAATATATGACTAGTTATAATCACAATATATTTCTCTCTAGTCACTATCAAATTTTGGTTTTTCATAGTCCCTGAATTTTCTATAAAATTTAATGTTTTCATGATTACTTATTGTAACATACCAAGTAAGTAAATAATAATATATTGTCATATCTATGTCTATATATGAATTAGATAGTGTTTTAAAGTCTTAAATTAGAATAAATCCAATCTTAAGAATTGAATTATCTAATATTTTTAAAAGATTGTTTTACCGCCTTTTGATGGAGAACCATTTTTAAATCTATCTTTTGACAATTTTATAAGTTCTATTTCTAAAAATAAACTTATTCTTTATCATTTGTACATTGAAATTTACTTTGGATAAATTTTTGGAATTTTTCTGACAATGTTCATTTTTTAATGAATAGTGAAAAATACTGCATTTTACTTCAAAACTACTTTTTCATCAAATTTAATTATATAGATATATTGTCCTTTTAATTGTTTTTAAAGTTTAATTAGAATATATTTTTAAAATTTAATCTAATCTTGGTCATTTTAATTAATTTCACTTTAGAATCAGGCACAAACAAGTGTCAAACTTTTGATATATATTGTTTCTAAAAAAACCCGCTATTTGTTTTGACAACGGGAATTATTTTTAAATTAATTACTACAATTTCTGTGTTTAAAATTTGGTAAAATGGATTCCATATTTGGAATCATAAGGTCCAAATTATGTAATTAAGACTCTTGTTTTTGGACATTATGAATATTAATGATGGTAATTATCTTTAATTATCACGATTAATTAGTAATCGGGTAGTTAATGGTAATAAAATAATATCATAATAACAAAAAATGACCCCAACATGTGTCCTAATGATAATGGTTGTGTCATTTCCGACCATGGGATGCCTTGTGCCAAACTTTGGGACCCCATGGAATCACTTTTGGGTGATAGTGACATTTTATTATATTATTTTTTAAAAAAGGAAAGTATAACCAAAGTATGTATCACCCAAGTAAAACAATTTTAGTTTTGTATGTGTAAATTATATCTTAGAATATAAATATTATTTGGAAATATAACAATATTTCCTACATCACGATATTTTTTGTATAATTTTTAGACATTACATAAATTAATTTATTTATGACACCGTGATGATGCAGCGATTACCTCATTAATGGACGATTAAAATAAAATGAAAGGATAATGTAAAATATAAGACTTAAACTTGTAAAAAACCTATTTTATGGGTGGATTTAGAACCCTTATCATCTTATACTTGAAATATATCATTTTGGGACCTTTAAAATCTGAAACTCATTATATAATAAAGTAACATTTCTTGACTTTCCAAGAGTGCCCCTCCTCCCTCTTATAAAAGGCTCTCACCTCTACCACCTTACCCACACCTCTCAAGCCATTGGATCGGCCAAAATCTTCTCATTTTATCTCTCCACATCCCTATTTTTATCCTAGAAGCCTTACCTTAGTCATAAATCTCTTCAAGAAACCCTTTTGGTTCAAACAAAGGGGTGTTACCCGATTTAAAGGTAAAGTCTTCTATAATGTTCTTTTCTTTTATTTTGCTTCTCCAACCCACTAAACTCTTTTTATTCCTTTATTTTATTACAACACCAATATCTTAAGTATACTAGGATGTTGTTATGAGAATTATTCAATATATACTTACACACGCCTCTGTCTAATGGTTAAAGAACATATTGTTTCTGTGGTTGGTGAATTTCTGCCTCACGAAATGGTGATTGTTCAATCTTCTTTTAACACCTTTCATGGTGGTCATTAAGATGTCACTATATTTATATATGATATATATTATGTATATGTTTTCCTTATGATTCTGTATTTTCATTTATGGAATACCTTATGGTTTCCATTATGGGTAAATGCGATATCCTCATTTTAAAAAGTGTGGACTACCGCCTCCTCAAAGTGATTTGATTCATTAATTCCATATGTGAGATGTGTAAAGGATAGAGTTAATGATATTATATATGGTATTGTACTGGAATTATAATATACCTTTATATCATTATGATTTCATTCCATTAAATATGAAATATAAATGAAAGTATCATTCATGCGTACGTACGGCTTACCGTCTCCATGAACGGTGCATTTCATTTCTTACCTATAAATGTTATGTAATATTATAAATGAATGTATATACTGGATATATATGATATATATGATATCTACATCATGAATATAATTCTGGATATAATGGATATTTTACCACATGAACAAATTTTAATTATAAGAAGTTTATTTTTGGCTCAAGTACCAAAGATCGACAAAACGACCGTTATTAACTTAAATAATTACATAATGTTCATAACATGGTAATAAGTGATGTAAAAGGAATAATGAAATTTAAAAAGGTTCTTAAGCAAGTATAAATTAACTCTAGTTTATTATTCAAGAGATTAAAGAACAATCAAGTCAAGTCAGACACGAGGTATGGGACTTCGTCTCAATCTCCTTTCATTGAGGCATATTTTGTTTTATACACAACTTTCTTTTATACTGTGTATAAACCCCTTTTACTTTTACTTTTATTCAAAAATAATCTTTTTATATTAATCATTTTACTAAACGACAAAAGGGATTGTTTTTTTCGTACGTATGCAGCGACAACAACTTCTCTGCCGCCGTGACCATTATTTGATTTTCGGCTTCCTCTACAAGCCATAACCTTTTTTTTAAATGAAAAATAGATATCATGTTTACTTTTCTTTTATTCTGGTATTGAAAATGGTTTTGATAATGTTTTTATTATATCAATGTGTTTTTGATATCTTGTTATTGAAATGTGGAAATTTTTTGTTTCCTTTATACATGTTTTATGTGTTACGATTATGTTATGGTTCTTGGGAATTGTTTATGAAGATGGGTGGTTTCGTGATAAACTAAGGGCTGGTGAGCCCGATATAGCTCTCCAATGCATTGGGTAATGCGAAGGAGTTAAACGCTAAGGTTTCTCCTAAGAGATTTAGGGAATATACTGTGATGGGTATTCCAAACGTAACCATGAGGGTTACTCACTACGTAAGAATGTTATGCATGCCTCAAGTTACCTTTATGTCTTATGATTTCTATGAGTTATTCATAAATCTTATGATTTCATGAGGTATGTTAAAGTGCTTATGTTTTATGAGTAAAGTATGATTTCATTGATTCGTATGAATACATGGACTAATGTTTTCATTCCGTAGTTTTATATCCCTTACTGAGCTTTTTATGCTCATCCCAAGTTTTTGAAATGTTTTTTCACAGGTCAAGGGAAAAGTACATGATGTGACGATAGTGTCGAGGAAGTGTTAAGGAAGAATCCATGTTTTATTTTAAATATGTCTCCTTTGATGGGAAAAATGAATACTATCTTTTACATAACCACCTTGTTGAAATGTGGAATGTAATGCATGATTTATGATCTAATTCTCTAAAAACCTAAACCTGAAAAGATACTCAATGTGTATTCTTGTAATAACTCAAGATTAAGTAATGTTTAAGGCTGGGGCCTTATAGTTGGTATCAAAGGTTGTTTTAGATAACTTTAGGAGTTATAATTCTATTAAATGATTATCCAAAAATATTTTTTTTATGGTCAAATTGAAATGATATAGAATTTGAAGATTACCATGTTGCTACATCTAAGACATGTTTTTTCAGAATGTTTTTCCCTAGAGGAAATAGGGAAGAAGTTCTAGGAAGGCATACAGAAGGAAATGGCCTTCCAAATCAGCATCCTGAGATGGTCAGGATTGGAACTGAATAGTTTGTTGCATTAATGGCTTAGTTCAATCAAGTGATAAATGGTGGTTGTATCCATGCACGAGATCATCCAGATCAACCGTAGAGGAACATGTTAGTGGTGGAACATTTCATGAGGCAACATCCCCCATCATTTAGAGGATCATCTGACCTTGTGTTAGCTGAAGGGTGGATTAAAGCACTGGAGAAGATTTTCGATGTCATGGGGTGTTCATACAATCAAAAAGTTAGTATTGCTATTTACCGTTTGGAGGGTGAAGCAGATCAGTGGTGTTCGATGGTTAAAAATATCAAGGACACTAATGAGATTGATGCTCTTGACTGGGATAAATTCAAAGGTATGTTTCTTGAGAGATATTTTCCTAAGGTTGTTCTACTTAGGATGGAAAAACAATTCTTGGAATTGAGGAAAGAGGACGACTTAGTGGATGCTTATGAAGAAATGTTCACTCAATTGGCAAGTTATGCTCCAAATTTTATCTGAGACCTTGATAGTAAAATCAATCATTTTTACTCAGTATTAAAGCCAAAATATCGAAGTGATTTAGCTTCTCGTGAGTTCAAAAGTTATGAAAATCTTGTTCTATGTGCTGAGTATGTGGAAATGGAGTTTGTCGATGATCAAGTGTTCTATAACAACCAACAGAAGAAGAGACCGAGGCGGCAGGAGAAAGGGAAGAATCCTTCAAAGAAGTCTGATGGTAAGAAAACTAAGTTTTCAGTTTGTGATAAATGTGGTAAAAGGCATGCTGGGGAATGTCTTTTGAATTATGGAAAGTTCTACTGATGTGGTAATATGGGACCTAAGGCTCGTGATTGCACTGAAAAAGATCAGGGTGATGGTAAGACCAAATTTGATTTACAGTTAGTGAAATGTTTCAAGTGCAATGAGATGGGTCATTATGCAAATGAGTGTCCGACAAACAGCTCGAATGAAGGGAAGCAGTCAGACTACAAGCAGAAATGTGTGGTGAAATCCTTTGCAACTACTTCAACAAATTTTGGGCCATCAAATGAAGTGGTATCAGGTACTTTGTTTTTTTTTCAGATTATTACAGTGTGTTGTTTGATTCGGGGTCTACACATTCTTTCATCTCTGAAAAAAATTTCTAGTAAATTGGGGATTCCATCTCAAGAAATAACTCCTGAACTTGTGGTAAAAAAAGCTGGGGGAAATGTTGAGGCAAAAAGAATTTATACGAATCTTCCTATCCTTATCTGTGGAAAGAACCTACTTGCAAACCTTATTGTTTTTTCTCTATTAGAGTTTGATGTTATCCTAGGTATGGATTGGCTCTCTATTTACCATGCTAAGATTGATTGTAGAGCTAAAGAAGATTATATTCAGAAAGACTTTCAGTTTGTGTACAAGAATGAACCCTTACTGTAGATAACATATCAAGAGGCTGAGAAACATGTAAAAGATGGAAATGATTGTTACCTTGCACATATTGATGAAAACAAAGGAACCGTTCAGATTAATGATGTTCTAGTGGTAAATGAGTATCCTGATGTTTTTCCTGATGAGTTTCCTGGAATAATACCAGATCGGGAAGTTGAATTTACTGTTTACTTAGTTCCTGATGCTAAGCCAATTTCAAAACCCCCTTATCAAATGGCTCAAATTGAACTTTTAGAGTTGAAGGATCAATTTCAAGATTTATTAGAGAAAGCTTTCATTCGACCTAGAAAATCACAATGGGGTGCTCTTATCTTATTTGATAAAAAGAAAGATGGTTCTATGAGACTTTGCATTGATTATAGGGACTTGAATAATGTCACTGTTAAGAACAAATATCCTTTGCCTCATCTCAATGATTTGTCTGATCAGCTCCAGGGATCTCAGTATTTTTCAAAGATTCACCTGATATCGGGGTACCATCAGTTGAAGGTAAAGAAAGAAGATGTTCTGAAGATCATGTTTCGTATAAGATATGGCCATTATGAATTTGTAGTAATGCCTTTTGGTTTGAACAATGAGCATGTTGTATTCATGGACCTTATGAATATAATTTTCCATTAGTTCTTGGATAAGTTTATGGTTGTTTTCATTGATGATATTTTGGTGTTTTTTAAAAGTAAAGAGGAGCACGAAAGTCATTTAAGGGTTATTTTGAAAACCTTAAAAGAAAATAAATTGAATGGGAAATTCAGCAAGTGTGAGTTTTGGTTACAACAAATTTCTTTCCTTGGTCACATTGTTTCTAAAGATGGAATAATTGTTGATCCTGCAAAAACAAAGGTTATTGAAGAATGGACAAGACCCAAAAATGTAACTGAGATTTTTAGTTTTCTTGGTTTGATAGGATATTACCGAAATATTTTTAGAAATTTTTCACGGTTATCTAGTCTAATGACTAAGCTAACTCGGAAGGGTGTTAAGTTTATCTGGACAAAAGAATGTGATGATTGTTTTTAGGAATTGAAAAGAAGATTGATGAATGCTCCAGTTTTGGCACTACCTTCTAGGAATGGTGAGTTTTTTATCTACATTGATGCTTCGTTAAAAGGACTTGGTTGCATCCTAATGTATAATGATCAGGTAATTGCTTTTGCTTCACGTCAGTTGAAAACTCATGAGGTAAATTACCCTACACATGATTTGGAATTAGCTGTTGTTGTTTTCGCTTTAAAAATTTGGAGGCATCATTTGTATGGTGTAAAGTGTGAAATATATACTGATCACAAACTTTTAAAGTATATATTCACACAAAAATAATTGAACATGAGATAGAGGAGATGGATATAATTAATCAAGGATTATGATTTTACAATTCATTACCATCCGGGAAAAGCAAATAAAGTGGATGATGGTTTGAGTTGAAAAAGTAATGCTTCATTAACCATGTTACATTTAGAACGTGGTCCTTTGGTTAAGGATTTGATGAAACTTGGCAAAGAAGTTGTTGGTGTAGGAATTTCTTCTTTTTTGTTTCATGTGTCAGTGAGATCATCTCTATCAGACAGAATTAAGCAAGCTGAGAAGCAAGACAGTGAGTTGCAGAAAAAGGTAGAGATGGTTTAGAAGGGTATGTTACCTGAATTCAACATTGATAATGATTGTGTTTTGAGATTTGGGAAGAGATTTTGTGTGTCGTGTGATTCATAGTTGAAGAGAGAGTTGTTATGTGAAGCTCATAGTTCTTCATTTTCAGTTCATCTAGGAAGTACTAAGATGTATAGAGATCTTCGAGAGTATTACTGGTGGGATGGAATGAAAAGAGACATTGCTGATTTTACTGTGAAGTGTTTGACTTGTCAACAGGTTAAAGAAGAGTGGAATTTACTGAAAGGGATGTTTCAGCCTTTACCAGTTCCAGAGTGGAAATGGGAGAATATATCCATGGACTTCATTGTTGGGTTACCGAAGACACCTCGAGGTAATAATGCAATCTGGGTTATTGTTGATCACCTGACTAAATCTGATCATTTCCTTTCTATACGAGATACTTTTACCCTAGATCGCTTTCTCGTTTATATCTTAAAGAGATATTCAGGTTACATGGAGTTCCCCTCTCCATTGTATCTGATCATGATCCCAGGTTTACTTCTAAATTTTGGAAAGGCCTTCAGAAGTCGTTGGGTACTGAATTAAATTTTAGTACAGCTTTTCATATTCAATAATATGGGTAGTTAGAACGAACAATTCAGACATTGGAGGATATGCTACGTTCTTGTTCGATGGATTATCAGGGAAGTTGGGACCAACATCTTTCTTTGGTTGAGTTTTCTTATAATAACAGTTTTCATTCTAGTATACAGATGGCACCATTTGAGGCATTATATGTGAAGCGGTGTCGAACTCTAGCTTTTTGGGATGAAGTGGGTGAAAGGAAGTTGACGGGACCAGAATTGGTAGAAGAGTTGGCAAAAAAAGTTCAGCTGATACAGAAACACATGAGAACAGCTCAGAGCAGGCATAAAAGTTATGCAGACAACAGGAGGAAGTATCTCTCTTTTGAGGTAGGTGATCATGTCTTCCTCAAAGTTTCACCATGGAAAAGTGTGATTTGATTTGGTAAGAATGGAAAGCTGAGTCCAAGGTTCATTGAACCATATGAAATTCTAGAGATAGTTGTATCAGTTGCTTATCGAGTGGCTTTACCTCCGAGTTTATCTCAGGTACATAATGTTTTTCATGTTTCAATGTTAATGAAGTACATGCCAGATCCATCTCATGTTTTGAGTCCAGAGGCAGTTCAGCTGGAAGAGAATCTACCTTATGAGGAACAAATGGTTCAGATTCTTGACCACAGGGAGCAAGTATTGCGGAATAAGGTGATTTATCAAGTAAAGGTTTTGGGGAAAGACACATGATTTAAGAGGCAACATGGGAATATGAAAATGCAATGAGGGATAAATACCCCCACTTATTCGATAAGTAAATAAATTGCGGGGATGCAATTTTCTAAAGGGGGGAAGGATGTAACATCCCAAGTATGTAAAGAATAATATATTTTCATATCTATGTCTATTTATGAATTAGATAGTGTTTTAAAGGATTAAAATGAGAATAAATCTAATCTTAAGCATTGAATTCTCTAATATTTTTATAAGATTGTTTTACCTCCTTTTGATGGAGAACCATTTTTAAATATATATTTTGATAATTTTATAAGTTCTATTTTTCAAAATAAACTTATTCTTTATAATTGGGACATTGAAATTTACTATGGATAAATTTTTGTTATTTTTCTGACAATGTTCATTTTTTAATGAATAGTGAAAATACTGCATTTTACTTCAAAACTTCTTTTTCGTATAATTTAATTATATAGATAGATTTTACTTTTAATTGGTTTTAAAGTTTAATTAGAATATATTTTTACCATTTAATCTAATCTTGGTCATTTTAATTAATTTGACTTTGTAATGGGGCACAAACAAGTGTCAAACTTTTGATAGATATTGTTTCTAAAAAAACCTGCTTTTGTTTTGACAACGGGAATTATTTTTAAATTAATTACTAAAATTTCTGTGTTTGGAATTTGGTAAGATGTATTCCATATTTGGAATCAGAAGGTCCAAATTATGTAATTAAGACTCTTTTTTTTGTGGACATTATGAATAGAAACGACGGTAATTATCTTTAATTGTCGTGATTAATTAGTAATCGGGTAGTTAAGGGTAATAAAATAATATAATAATAATAAAAAATTACCCCAAAATGTGTCCTAATGCTACTGGTTGTCTCATGGCCGACCATGGGATACCTTGTGCCAAACTCTGGGACCCCATGGAATCACCTTTGGGTGATAGTGACATTTTATTATATTATTTTTTTTAAAAGGAAAGTATAACCAAAGTATGTATCACCCAAGTAAAACAATTTTATTTTTGTATGTATAAATGATATATTAGACTATAAATATTATTTGGAAAGCTAAAAAAAGTTCCTATATCATGGAATTTTTTTTATAATTTTTAGACATTAAATAAATTTATTTATTTATGACACCATGATAATGCAGCGATTACCTCATTAATAGACGATTTAAATAAAATGAGAAGATAATGTAAAATATAAGAATTACACTTGTCATAAACCTATTGGATGGGTGTATTTCTAACCCTTATTACCTTATACATGAAATATATCATTTTGGGACCTTTAAAATCAAAAACTCATTATATAATAAAGTAACATTTCTTGACTTTCCAAGAGTGCCCCTCCTCCCTCTTATAAAAGGACCCCACCTCTACCACATTACCCACATCTCTCAAGCCATTGGATCGGCCAAACTCTACTGATTTTATCTCTCCACATCCCTCTCTTAATCCTAGAAGCCTTACCTTAGGCAGAAATCTCTTCAAGAAACTCGTTTGGTTCAAACAAAGGGGTGTTACCCGATTTAAAGGAAAAGCCTTCTCTAATGTTCTTTTGTTTTATTTTTCTTATCCAACCCCCTAAACTCTTTTTATTCCTTTATTTTGTAACAAAACAAGTATCTTTAATATACTGGTATGTTTTTATGAGAATTATTAGAGCTATACTTACACAAACCTCCGTCTAATAGTTAAAAAACATATTGTTTCTGTGGTTGGCGAATTTCTGCCTCACGAAACGATGATTGTTCAATCTTCTTTTAACACCTTTCATGGTGGCCATTAAGATGTCACTCTATTTATATATTATATATATTATGTCTATGTTTTCCATATGATTCTGTATTTTTCCTTTATGGCATACCTTATGGTTTCCATTATGGGTAAACTCAATATCTTCATTTTAGGAAGTGCGGACTACCGCCCCCTCAAAGTGATTTGATTCGTTAATGTCATATGTAGGACGTATAAAGGATGGAGTTAGTGATATTATATATGATATTATACTGGAATTATAATATACCTTTATATCATTATGATTTCATTCCATTAAATACGAAATATAAATGAAAGTAGCGTTTATGCGAACATACGGCTTACCGTCTCTATGAACGGTGCATTTCATTTCTTACCTCTAAATGTTATGTAATATTATAAATGAATGTATATACTAGATATATATGATATATATGATATCTACATCATGAATATAATTCTGGATATAATGTATATTTTACCACATGAACAACTTGTAATTATAAGAAGTTTATTTTTGGCTCAAGTATCAAAGATCGACAAAACGACCATTATTGAATTAAATAATTACATAATGTTCATAACATGGTAATAAGTGATGTAAAATTAATAATGAACTTGAAAAATGTTCTTAAGAAAGTAGATATTAACTCTATTTTATTATTCAGGAGATTAAAGAATGATCGATTCAAGTCGGACATGAGGTATGGGACTTCATCTCAATATCCTTTCATTGAGGCATATTTTGTTTTATACACAACTTTCTTTTATACGGTGTATAAACCCCTTTGAATTTTACTTTTATTCAAAAGGAATATTTTTATAGGAAGCGTTTTACTAGACGATAAAAGGTAATGTTTTTTTCATGCGTATGCGGCGACAACGACTTCTCTGCCACCGTGACCATTATTTGAGTTTCGGCTTCCTCTACAAGCCATAACCTTTTTTTAAATGAAAAATAGATATCATGTTTTACTTTTATTTTATTCTGGTATTGAAATTGGTTTTGATAATGTTTTAATTATATCAATGTGTTTTTGATATCTTGTGATTGAAATGTGGAAATGTTATATTTCCTTTATGCATGTTTTATGTGTTACGATCATGTTATGGTTCTTGGGCATTGTTTATGAAGACGGGTGGTTCCGTGATAAACTAAGGGTGGGTGAGCCCAATATAGCTCTCCAATGCATTGGGTAATGTGAAGGAGTTAAACACTAAGGTTTCTCCTAAGATATTTATGGAATATACTGTGATGGGTATTCCAAACGTAACCATGAGGGTTACTCCATACGTAAGAATGTTATGCATGCCTCAAGTTACCTTTATGTCTTATGATTTCTATGAGTTATTCATAAATATTATTATTTCATGAGGTATGTTAAATTGATTATGTTTTATGAGTAAAGTATGATTTCATTGATTCATATGAATACATGGACTAATGTTTTCATTCCATACTTTTAAATCCCTTACTGAGCTTTTTATGCTCATCCCATGTTTTTGAAATGTTTTTCACAGGTCAAGGGAAAAGTACATGATGTGATGATAGTGTAGAGGAAGTGTCAAGAAATAATCCATGTTTTATTTTAAATATGTCTCCTTTGATGGGAAAAATGAATACTGTCTTTTATGTAACCACCTTGTTGAAATGTGGAATGTAATGCATGATTTATGATCTAATTCTCTAAAACTCTAAACCTGAAAAGATCCTCAATGTGTATTCTTGTAATAACTCAAGATTAAGTAATGTTTAAGGCTGGGTCCTTATACTTATAGTTCCCTCCATTGACTAAAACCAAAAATCATAGTGTGTGAAAAAATAATCACAGTGTAAAGCCGCATAATGATAAAAAATCACTAATAGGATGTCTAAATCATGACATATTATTTTTAATTTATGGAATATAAGTTTTATCCTAGTTCATTAATAGTCATCATCTATTTAAATCCTTCATAATGTTTCATAATGATTTTCTGAATTTCTATATCATATCCACTGGTAGTGTCAGACCAGGTGTGTAGAAATAACTATTTTCATGCACAAGGTTATGATCGAGTCCATATCAATATGCCTTTTTTATGTTATTACCCCTATGTAATATAGGATTACTCTATCTTTAACACTAATTAGGATCATAATAATTATCTAATGATGTAAATTCTCACAAGAGGGTGTGAATTGTAGTTTAAAATTTTATTTTAAAATATTTAAAATAAACAAAACCCAAAGCCTCTTTAAGTAGGCTATCAGGCTCAACCCTCAGTCTAATTAACAGTCACATAATCAGAATCACAGTATGTCTGATTATATTAGATTAAACATCATAAACAATATGGATCTGATTTATCAATGTATATTTATAGTTGTAATTACAATAGTAATGATAAAATAAACAATGTATAAATTGAATACGATGATCAACTTCCTACTACATATTGTGGAATTAAATCTTGTAAAAGAAATCAACAAAATAGCTATGTAAAATTAAGTTTGAATTACAATCTATTATTAAAAAATATTAAACTTTTAACCTTAAGAAAAATTTGTCAATAAATTTAACTAATGGTATCCATTCTTTTATAATTATCATAAAGTTTGTCTTTCCTTACCAGGAAATCCCTCTATACAATGATCATATTTTCTCTTTCTTCCTATCCCTGAAATCCCTCAATATGATGATCGTCTCTATCTTACTATCCTCATAAGCCCTCAATCCAAATATAATATTCTCTATCTTTCTATCTCTATAATATATTGATTTTTATGATTATCCGACACTGATAACAATTACAAAGGTTCTTAAGGAAACAACCAAACATGTATTCCTTTAGAACAACGACTCTCTAAAGAATTACAAAAACTAAGTATGAGAAGATCATGCCTTGAAATATCCAGATATCTCAAAAAATAATTCACATCCAAACTCTTCAAATGACTTGGTATTTATAGATAGCCTTCTAATCGTCATATCATGATCTCTTAATGGTCATATTTCCAAGTTTGTTTAAACTACATCAGCCACCTGGAAATTGACAACTCATAACAATCTGTCGTAACTGAAATTCCGGTGTTTTATTGATTAACAGTTAAAAGTTCTCCTTACATTAGAAACAAGACTTTTGAATATGATTATAAATATAACTTAGTCCAATATACTTCCTTAAAATTTTTAATACGATAATATTTATGAGTGTTAGTCTGATTGTATCGGTACTAGTATCAGTCTAATTATTAAGAATTTTTAACTAAAATAAATATGACTAAAGTCTAACCTATGGTCTGATAATTGTGATTCAAAATTATTAGACACATGCTCATTATAATAATCATAATAAATAATACAAAGTTTATTTTTGTAATAGTATAGAAATTTTTTTAAGTATCATAAAAGGTAATGTTTTCAAAAAAAACATGCTAAAACACTTCGGACATACAAAGCTATTAAAATGTTTTAAGTGTTTGTGATTTATAATAATTAATGAATTAGAATGTAATAATTATAAATTCTAACTCAAAAATCTCCCCCATTTCAGAAAGAACAAACCCAAAGACATAAATGAAAGTTTTACTTGAAAAACATACAACCCATTTCTGTAAAGAACTTAATATTCATAGTTAAACTTTAAACCTTAACTCCCCTATGATTTTATAACTCATCTGAATATAACAGAGAGTATGATGTTGAATATTATGAAATACCCCTTAGGATAATATCTCCACTTAAGGATAATATTCTAACCTTAAATAAATATCTTCCACTTTATAAAATCTTCTCCTTATTGAAAAATAATTCTCCCTCTTTATATAAAATTCCCCCTTTTGTAATTTTCAAAAATGAATGTGGAATAATTCTATAGTTACCTGAAATGTTAGAAAAGAAAATATGAAAAACAATATATTTAATTAAATAATCATCCACTAAAAGTAAGTAAGAACATTCAACCAATTGGAATTGTAAAAAAAAATTTAGAGAAATTAGATTTAGAAAAAGATTCATTCATTCAAACATTCATAATTTGTTCAAAAGTTTGATAGTAAAATATATTGAGAGTTCAAAAAATAAAAATTATTTCTTTCTTCATTAATTTCTTCACAATGGACTTCATATTCATGAACTCCTTCTGATCTTTCTATAAATTTACTATCCATTATTCTTGAGACTCAAGATTTTTAACTTCCTCTAATAAATTTTTATCCTCCTCCTTGACAAAGAAAAGTTCATATTAAACAGATCAGAGTATAGTCATCTATGACTCTATTTCTTGTATATTCTTTTTCAAATCATTAAATTCATTGGTTCATTCATCGATAAAATATCATAATACTTCTACAAACTTCACCCTATCTGCCTTGTATTTGGATAACGGATTTAATGATTCAGCAGATTCAATCATGATTTTCTTTACATCATCAAATTGTTCATAATTTATTTTAATATCAACATCAACCTAATAAGACTATTTAACCATCTAATTACATTACTTTTTATGAGTTTAGGAAATTTCTTGAAAAACTTTCAAATGAGCTTCATTATAAATTAATTTCTATGTTAAAACCTTTATCAATTCTAATTTATCATTAAAACTTTCTTGAATAAGTTGGCATCGAGATTCAAGGTTAGGAAAATAATGAATAGATCCTTCTAACCTTTTCATATAATGAACAATGTAATCAACTCCTTCAAGAGCTATGGTTTTTGTTGAATTTGATTGAACATGTTAAACCATATGAGGTTTTATTATGATAGTACCATCTTCCATTTATTTACCTTTAACTTTATTTTTATTTGAAACTTTATTCTCAATTTTTTTAGAAACTACCTTGTCATCAGATATTTCCATGATATCTATATCTTCATCGGTCCTAGATTTGTCATCATTGTTTTTTTGAATTTTGGTTTTCCTCATCTTTCATAGATGATGATTGTGCTTTGTCTTTTAATGAGGATGTTTCTTTTTCAGAACTTCTATATTTACTTTTCATATTTTTTTTGGATAGTTGATCTGATGATAACTATGATGATGAATCCGATGATTTTTTATTGGATTTAGTTTCTTCATGTTTATCTTCCTCTTTATTATCATCATCTTCATTCTCATCATATTCCTCTTCTAATTTTAATTCAATATCTATCTAAACTTCTTCAAATTATACAACTTATCACTCTTTTCCTTCCCATTCTTTCCCATAAAAATCTTCATTTACTTCGTTATCAGGTTCTTATTGAAGTTTTCTGGCAGTTCTAAGAGATCAAGTATCAACTAAATCTAGTTCTAATTATTTCTCTTGAATTACTTGAATTGATTCTTCATCAATAACTTTTATTTTCCTTTATATGTGACAAAAGGAATAATACTAGGTATGACTGATGTTCCATGAAAAATTAACCTTACTTCTAGTACTATCTGATCAATGTTAAAAGTTGGTAATACTGAATTCTCTGAATCCATTCCAACTTCTTTTATCAAATTTTCACATAGTACGACTTCTCGTAAAATTTTATTTTTTTTATTTTTTTCCACTTATTTTAACTTCTCTGTAGCATGGATATTTTAATCCTTAGCCTTTGTGAGATCGAGTCTAATTTCTGGATCCCCGAGGTTCTTTGCATCTTTCTTTTTCATTATTTCATCCAAAACATCATGTGGTATCTTATTATGTTTCTTTTGTTTCTTAGGAGGAGATGTTTCAACCTTCCTATTCTTCTTTCCAACATCTTTATACTTCCTTGATGGTTTTTCTTATAAAACATCCCCATAATCTTTATCAAAAAAAATACTTCCTATCAAACACCAACCTCATCTGGTTCATTGTATCATCACTTATGAAATAAATATTATCCCCCATAGGATACAATTTATTAGACACTTTTAAAATTTCTAATCATTTTTCTACCATCTTTCTTATAAAATCTTGAAACATAATAATCTTTTATTTTATGGATTTGTTTTTTATGTTTTCTATAGTGAGAAGGATGAACTCAATAAGATCCATATTTCTCATATTCACCAAGAAATAAAGAACAAAAACATCTGATACCTTGAGATTATATCTATATACCTTTCTTTATATTAGAAAACCTTGCATCCACAATACAACAACATGACTGTATAGTGTCATGTGGGATATTTTACTTATCTTTACATACTCCGAAAATAATGAATCTTTAGCTATTTTTTTTATAATGAACCAAGACTAATAAAAATCTTATGACATGGACAATAAGACTCACCTTTTGAAGGAAAATTGACTAAGTCTGCAAAATTCTTATATGATACCCTGTACCTTTTCCCATAAACTAAAAATAAAACATTTTATTTCCTATCTTCCATCAAAAACATAACTGATGCATAAAACTCATGAACTAAATCTGGATAGAATAAATCAAAATATTATTTTGGTATTTTGACACACATGGATTCCAAAACTTGAAAAGATATTATCTTCTTAAAAGTAAAATCATACTTGTCATAGAAATATATTTCAATTAACCTCTCTCTGAAAACATACAGTTTCAAAAAATCATCTTCAGTCAAAATCAAACTTGAAATCTAAAGCCACAAATTGAAAAAAAATGAAACTTATCAGACTAAGGATCTTAAGGGGTGAAAGAACTCAATATTAGAGACTATGAACAACCGATGTTGGATAGGGGTTCACCATCCTATATATAGCCACCGGTTGTGATAGTTGGTATTCCATAAAAATAATAAAAGTTGATATTTAAAACATTTTAATCTGATGGTTTCCATCCATCCGAAAAAAATTATGAATTTAGAACTCTTTAGTTTTATAAATTTTTATCAGATTAAGAATGAATGTGATTAGTAAAATTTCTAAAAAAACTAATAACAAAACAAAAATTTTATAAAATTAAAATCATAATAACAATAATAGTTAAAGAACTAATTGTAATGATATAGTTCCAAAAATAAAAGAATATAAGACCACATTTCATAGTAGAATAATCCATTCGTATGATTAAATTGTTCTTCATGGTTTTTATAAACAAATAGATTAAAAATATTTTAAAATGACTGAATAATAAAATTAATACAAAAACTAATTACAATAATTTTTAATAGGATACTATTTATGATAGTTTTATAAATAAAACTGAATATGTTAGTTTTAAAATATAAACTTATTATGAAAACTTTTTGAATCTGAAAGGTTTTTTAGAAATTTTGAGTCTGAAAATTTTATAACATTTCCAGTGTCTGAAAAAATCAATATGATGAAAATTTTAGAAAAACTAACATTTTTAGAAAACTAAATTTTTTTAAAAAAACATTAAACATATGTACTCCCCATATGATAAGGAGTATGATAATGTTTGGATATGGGTAAAAAATAAGTATATATGAATGGTTACTTTATGTTGATCATTCCTAGATTCTATTTAATATAATAAAATATATCAAAAGTGAGAGGTTTTTTTAAAAATGTTATCAAGTTGATCTTGGGTTCCAATGAATTATAAAATAATATCTTCTTTAAGTATGTGAACCCAAAGAAAATGGTGTCTCAACTCTATGTGTTACCATGTGAGGGATGTGTTAAAAGTTTTACTTAATGAAATTGAACTTTTATTATGACAATGTATTTGAGTTTCATTAAAATGAAATTTGTAGTCTATGAGTGCGTTTTGTATCCACAACACTTGAGGACAACAACTTCCAGTTCCCACATATTCGACTATAGTAGTGGAAAGTTCTATTGGTTGTTATTTCTTACATAATAAATAAACTAAATAATATCCTAATAAATGACAAGTTTTGAATGTGGTTTCCATATCCATTATATATCTACCAAAGTTAGCATCTAAAAAATGTTTTAGTTCAAACAAAATCTAGAAGAAAAAAAATTACTAAATCCATAGTTCCCTTAAGATAACAAACATTTTTATTTACTTATTTTAAATGGGAATATTTTGGATTTTCTTGATATATTTCACATAAGAATATAGAAAATTTTAAATATAGATGACTAGCTGTTAAGTAAACTAAAATTCCTATCATAGATCTAAAAATATTTTGATCAAGTAGTTTCCCATCCTCATCAAGATCTAAAGTATTTGAGGTAATGATGGTAGTACAAATACATTTAGTATTATCATATCGAAATTTCTTAAGAAGATATTTTATATACTTGGTTTGAGATATAAAAGTTCCTTCTGGTTTTTTGAAATTTTAAAAACAATAAAATATTTTAACTCACTCACCATACTTATTTTAAACTCAGATTTAATCATATCTTTAAAGGAATCTGTTAAAGGTTTTTTTGTTGATCTGAATATAATGGAATCAACATAGATTTGTAAAATCATAATATTTTTAGTTACTTCTTTTATAAAAATTGTTGGATCCATATCTCCCTTAACAAAACTATTTTGTAACAAAAATCATATTAACCTATCATACCAAGATCTATGGTATTTTTTAAGTCCATTTAAAGCATTATTAATTTTATAAATGTATTAAATATTTTTTTAAACGATGGGGTTTTCAACATAAACTTCCTCCTAAACATATCTATTAATAAAATCAAACTTCACATCCATTTGAAAAAGTTTGAAATTAAAGAATTCTAAAAAATATAGAATTATTTAAATAGCTTCAATTATATATAATAGTGTATAGGTTTATTCATAATCTATTCCATCTTATTGATTAAAACCTTTAGGAAAAATCCTAGATTTATTTCGAACAATTATTCCATTTTCATCACATTTGTTTTGAAAAACCCATTTTACCACAATTATATAAGTTTATCTAGATTATTCAACTAAATTAAAAACTTTGTTCCTCTCAAATTCATTGAGTTCATCTTTCATTTCCTTAATCTAATCCTCATCACTAAAATCCTCATCATGATTCTTCGATTCAAATTGGGATAAGAAGGTTAGATCTTCAATTTCATTTCTTATGGAACTTATAGTCCCAACTATTTGATCAACATCATCAATAATACTTTCACTGGGATTATTCCTATAAAACAACTAACTTCTTGGGCTTTAAAAAGTCTATTATTCAACAATAGCTAGAAAAATATTTTTGAGGAAAAACTTTAGAAACTATTTCTTGAGTTATTTCTTTATGAGAATAAAATTCTAACAAATGTTGAAAATAAGTTTTAAAAATAAAATCTAAAGATAGTGTAGGTTGGGTTATTTGAAAACAATGGGATCGGTTTCATCAAACATAACACACACTGTTTCCTCAATAGTTCAAGAATTTTTTTAAAAAACTCTATAATCCTTAGAAGTTGTGGAATAAACTAAAAATATTCCTTTATCGGATTTGGGTGAATTTTTTTGTAAATTATCTTTTGTATTCATAAGGAATACTTTACATGCCAAAACATTGAAGTAAGTAACTTTTGTTTTTCTTTCTATCCAAAACTCTTAAGTAGTTTTATTAAGAAAATATCTAATTAAAAATAGATTTATAGTATAGTAGGTAATATTAACTTATCCGACACAAAAATATTTATAAATTGCGTATTCATTCAGTATGGTTATAGTTATTTCTTGAAGAATTCTATTTCTTCTTTCAACTACACCATATTTTTGTGGGGGTTCTAGGTGCTGACAAGTTATATTATATACCTTTCTTACTATAAAAATTTTCAAAATCAGAATTTACAAATTATCTACCATGATCACTATGAATATTTATCTAGGATATATTTTCACATTTTTAGATTTGGCTACAAAAAATTTGAAATTAAAAAATCTTTGGATTTATTTGTGAGAAAATAAACAAAAGTATATCTAGTGTAATCATCAACTAAGACATATACATAGTATCTTCCACAAATACTTCAAAATTTTGTAGGACTAAATAAGTCCATGTGCATTAATTTTAAATAATCATAAATGTATACTTTACTAATATATTTAATACTTGACTTATGTTGCTAACTGTATTGATAAGTGTTATAGACTTTTGAAGTATCAAACCTATGCTCTGGTAGATCCTTAACAAGTCCTTTCTTAGTCAATTTAGATAAGTTACTAATGTTACAATGTCCTGGACATCTATTCCATAACCAATATTGATCTTCTATTGCACTTAATCAAGGTAAGTCTTGGATCCTAAGGTATTTTTTGTTTAGTGTATTAATATTCTCATACTAATTGGTAGACTGAAAAAATTCGTCTTTGGAACTATATACTAAACATTTTTCATTCCTAAAGTTAAAAAGTTAACCTTCATCACATAATTGACTTATTATTATTAGTTTTTTTTAATACCTTTAACAAATAAAATATTTTAAATAATATCTTTTCCAATAAGAACAATGTTACCTATTCAGATAATCTCTACTAGAGCATTATCTCTGAAAGTGAATTTACCACCATTAATTTTTATTATCTTATTAAATAAGCCTTTTTTCTAGTCATGTTCCTAGAAAATCTATTATCCATGTTCTAAGTATTCTTTTGGTTGGTATAATATTTGTTTTCTTGAAAACAAAACATTAGACTTTCGGCACCCAAACATTATTGGGTCTAGTTTTGTCAGAAAACAAAAATTTAGAAATATACATTTGTTTAAAAAATATGCTTTGTGAAAACCTAGTGATTGGAATTTATTTAATGAATAATTTTTTTTCCAATCCCCACCACTTTGGAATTTTTTGAAAAAAGTTTCACTTTTATAAATAAATAATTTGTTGCTAAAAACAGGTTTTTCTTATGAAAACCCTATTCCAGGACTACTTCTATAAGGACAAAATTTTTTGTAAATTTTATCAAAGTTTTATTTACTAGAGGTAAAATTTGATAAATGTTTATTCAAAGAATAGATTTCATATTTTAGTTTTAAAAATAAACTCTTATCCATGCTAGTAAAAGATTTGGAATTAAGTTTTTCAAAACTTGTTTCTAACATGGTAATCTCATATACTACTTTTTCAAAATCTTTAGAAATATATTATGTTTCTAAATTAGTTTTATAGAGATATTTAGAAAGATCGATTATTTCATTTGTTAAAATATATATTCTTGAATTATCATTTTCAGGTTTTTCCTAAGCATTAACATGTTTTTTGTAAACTATACAATTATAATTTTATAAAAAAAATTTAAAAATGAGAAACCTCATCATAAGAAGGTAAAGAATTACCATCACTAGATAAGGAAGATTCTTTGTAAGAAGATTTTGAATCCTTCTCATCAGTATAATTATCACTTAAAGAAATATTTTAAGGTTTTTTGTGGGTACCTTATCTATGAGACATTTATTAACCATGGGTACATTTGAGAAAATCCATATATTCTTATGTACGAAACTTCATTATCAGATGAACTTTCAGAAGAATCACCTCCACTAGCACTCTAAGTTTCAGCATATTTCAAAACATTATTTCTTTTATATTTATAATACTCCTTGGAATTAATTTATGAATTATTTTCCTTTCTATATTTTCTCTTAAAATTTGGACAACCTGGTTTAATATGTCCATCTTTCTTATACTCATAGCAAGTGAATTCATCTTTCTTATCACTTATATCCTTATGACCTTTTTTATATATATATTTAAAATCATTCATTCTAATTACATTATTCATCCTTATTTCTGGGATGGCTATTTCATACTTAGAATTTTCAGAAACACTTGAACCGTATTGAATAACTACTCTATTTTTCCTTGAAGATTTAATAGTTTTCTTAGAAAATTGAGCTTTTGAAGGTAGGTTAGATATCGTAGAAAAGGAAACACCACCATTTTTCTTTTTCTCTTTTTCTGCATCTCTTTCAAGAATTCCCTCATACTGTATAAGGGTTCTAATAAAATCATTAAGATTAATATTCGTTAATTTCCTTGTATCACCATTTTTTGTTCTTTTTTATTCCCATTCATTGGGAATAATATCAAAAATATTTTCCACAAGAATTTAATCATCAAGTCATTTTTCTCTAATAGATTTTAAGCTATTTATAATTTTCATAAACCTATATTACATATTTTCAAAATAATCACCATGAAAAAAAATAAAATGCTTGATAATTATCCATTCTCATTTCTCTTCTAGTTTCCATAAATTTTAATGTATGGAAATGAGTAACTTACAATTTACTCTAGATATTGTTAGTAAATTCACAAGAACATATTTTACTATAAATGTTTCCTATCATATAACACAAAGAACTATTTGGGACTTTATAATTCAGTTAGTATTCTAATTTCTAATCATTTTAAAATGCAAACACTTTCTTATCAAGAATCTGTTATATTATACTTAGCATAAGAAATTTATCAACCACTGTGTTGATTAAAAATGTATCATTTTTTATCTCCCATATTTATTGTCATTTTCATCCAAAATTGTTTATTGACTATGATTAAAGTTTTTAATAAAAGAAACATTAATTCCTTTCATATTTAAAACAAAAAATATTTTTTTTTACAAATACATGTTAGTGTAACAAAATTTTATAAAAAAAATTTAACAACTTGCAAAAATTAAAGAAAGTAAAAAACTCATCAAATATACGAGTAGTATAAACCCACCCGGATTCCAATTATAGGATCAGTATATCTTTAATATTTATTAGGTTCATAAGAATAATCTAATTACAGAAATACTCACAATATTAAGGTGAATTATAATTTAATAAACTTAGTTTAAAATATTTAAACTAAATAAAACTAAAAGACTCTTTAAGTAGGTTGTTAGAATTGGCGCTCAGTCCGATTAAAAGAGTCACATAGTCAAAATAATTGTATGTTCAATTATGTTAGAGTAAAAATTTTAATCACTATGCATTTAATTTAACAAAAAAATTTATTGTCGTAATCAGAATAGTAATGATAAAAAATAAAATATAAAGTTTAATACAATGATCACCTTCATATTACATGAATTGTAACTAAATATTATAAAAACAAGAAATAGAATAGTTATGTAAAAGTAAGAATTACTTACTAGAAATTATTAAAAGATAAGTATTTTAAACTTAAAATAAAGTTAGTAAATAAACTTTACTAAAGATATCCACTATTTTATACTTATAAAAATTTGTATTTCCTTACAAAAAAAGCCCTCGATACAATGATCAAATTTTCTCTATCTTCTTATCGCTGAAATCCATCGATTCGATGAATGGAACTATCTTATTATCCCTATAGGCCCTCAATCCCAAGATTGGATTCTCTGTCTTCCTATCCTGGTAATCCCTTGATCGTTGTGATGATCAGAAGTGGATTACAATTAAAAAGGTTCTTAAAGAAACAACCTCACAAGGATTTATTTAGAATAATTAATCTCTAATGAATTACAAAAAACTAAGAATGAGTAGTTTAGACTTTGTAATCTCAAGAGATTTCACAAAATCAAATAGATCCAAACTCTTAAAATGACCTGGTATTTAAAGGAACCCTTCCAACTGTCATATAGTGATATTGCAATGGTCATATTTCTGAGTTTTTTGCAATAACTTTAGACAACTAACACTTGAAATCTCATAATGATCTAGCATAACTGAAAGTCTAATGTCATATTGATGAACACCATTATTGTATTAAAAGATTTTATTATATTATAAAAAAGTCTCCAAATACGATTATAATCATAATTCATCCTAATGGATTTCCTTAATAATTTCAATATGATAATCATTATGAGTGTCATTCTAATTGTATGGGAACTAGTATCAGTATGGTTGTTAAGAAGTTTTTAGTATGGTAGAAATAACTATAGTCTAACATCTGGTCTGATAAAGGGGAGTTTTATTTATCAGAAACATAATAATTATGATAATCATAATTAATAATATAAAGTTTATTTTTTTAATACTTTATACTTTTTTATATGTGTGGTAAAAAGTAATGTTTTATACAAAAACATGCTAAAACACTTCAGATATAAAAAGTTAGTAAACAAGTTTTAAGTAAGTGTTTTTGATTTACAAAACTAAAGGAATGAAAAATTAAGAAGTATAACTTATGATTTAATAAGAACCTATGTTCTAGATGCACATCCACTTATACTATCCAGATAGGTAAGTAATTTCTTGGAAAATAGTAGCTCTATCCTATATAAAAATTCAATGAATTTTTACTATACTTTGAGGCATCCTTGGACTTATCCTTAGATACATCCCTAGAAATATCTTTATAAATATCCCTTGGGATCTCACCAAAGTTTTCTCATCCTAGTTTCCAAAGGTTAACTAAACCTTTCTTCTGATACCAACTATAGATACCCTAACTTTTCAAACATAGATATTACATCTTTTTAGATTAATATTTAATAAATTACACAAACAGATTCCTAAGGACTATAATAGTTTAGTGACTTTGGGGACTATGTACATAATTTTCTAATTTGGGGAAATATCTTCAACATCTCCCATAAACATCTTCTTCTTTAGTAATCTTCACAAACAATCCCTATTTAAAACCTTTCTTCATAAACTAGGGAAATGAAACATAATAAAGGGTGAGATCATATGCACAATAAGGTAAAACAAGTGAAATACATAAGCATAACATGAACATAAGGGTATGAGAACATGATTATAAAAATTTAAAACCATACTATGCATATTAAATATCATAATATTGAGTCATGGAATAAATATTAGAAATTCATAAGACATGAATAATAAGGAAATAAAATAACATGATCCATGAGAGTATAAAATTATCATAAAAATGGAATATTAGAATACACATAAGCATAGAAAATCATTTCCATAGTAGTCAGGGATTGATTCTAAAGCTATAATAGTGGAATATGTTCACTCCTCAAACCATCATAGTGGTCAAGGTTAACTCCCAAGACCATCATAACGGAAAAAGTCCCCTACTGAATCAGGTTCACTCCCCATTCCATTCATGTATATCTTATGAGATATAAATCTTTACCCAAGGAATTTGAGGGATATATAGGACCCACCTATCTTTGGTTATAACATAACCATTGTCCTTGTCTATAATGTGACCACTATCCTTGGTTATAACATAACCACCATCACATAATGAAAATCATAAATGTGGGTGTCACAATATCACAAAACATTAATCATATTATAACCCATGAAATGAAATAAATTCCATAAAAATTTCATCATATAATAACTTGTAAAAAGGATAATGGTTTTATAATCATTTTATCATAGCATAACTCATGAAGAGAATCGAATTTTATAAGATTTATGTCGTTTTATAAACCATGTAATAGGAACAAGTTTCATAAAAAACACCATAAAAACATAAATCGTTTAGAGAAAGAATAATAATGGTATCCTTGGATTATATTCCTAGTATAGCATAAGTAACCAAAAAGGATTTCATCTTATATGGAGAATGATTTTTAAAGAAAAATCACTTGGAATGTTTTGTGAAGAAAATAACATTTATTTGAAAATATGTTCTTGAAACTAAAATTTATAAAATATTTTGTAAATAATTTTCTTTGAAAATAAACTTGAAAACATATAAAGGAATCTTTAAAAATCAATTAAAATATTTCCTGAGGAAAATATCCTTTCCTATTTGAAAAAATACTTTTAAAACATAAAATTTTCTGAAAAAAAATTACTTGACAATAACTGTGAAAACATATAAATTTATATTCAAAGAAAAAATATCCAAAGTGGCGGGAATTTCCATTCATGTTGTACACATTCAAATAAATATTTTTTCACGTTTTTTGGTTAAACCCAAATATGAATTTCTTGGAAAATGACATGAAGATTCTTTCAAAAAAATAAACAAATAAAACATGGGTAAAATATATTTAATAAATAATTTTAATAGTGTTAAAAAAAATTATTGAAAACATTTCTAGAAAACATGGTTTTAGAATAAAAACAAGTTTCTTGACCAAATTGATAAATAAAGATGATTTTTCTTAAAAACATTTTTTTGAACTCTTAAGTATATAAATAGTGTAAAATGAAGGTAAATCATTTATTATTAATAAATAACTAGTGTATAATAAAATACATGTGTTTATTGAGATTTAGATCATAATATTTCATTATTAAAATCATAATCATGATTAATATCAATAAATGATGAGATCGTAACATAAAAACATTACCACTTTGATAACATTAAATCGTAAGACCTATGAAAGAATAAAATTAAATGAAACTTGAAATATCAGGATAATAAATAATTTCACGATATTACATGTCAACATTTCTGTATATACACCTCATAAAAGAATATAGGTTCATAACATGACATATGTCTCAAGAAAGGTAAATTAAGACAAAAATCCCTTATCGCTTGGGTAACTTTGGAACTGTAAACCCCGTGAAAGTGATATCCTCAAATGGATATGTAAATGAACATAATTTTAATTATAATTGATAAAAAATAAATTAATAGATAATATATACATTACATTTAATAAACAATTAGTGAATATGGAATGCAACTCACATATATAAAAGTGAGATGAAAAATCCCTTGCCACTTTAGTAATATTTTGAATCATAAGCCCAAATAAATAATAAAATGAAATGAAACTTTAAATATCATAAAAATAAGTATTTTAATGATATAATATTTCAAAGGGTAAGTACATACACCACAAAAAATAAATGAGTGGTGAATTTTCATGTATCCCATAAATAAAAGAAAGACTAGAAACCCCTTACCATAAATCTCAAATTCCTTCATACATGTTGAATCATATAGTATAATAAATATAAGTTTATTATAAATCTATTATATATCAATAATTATATATATTATATAATATATTATCTTTCTTATGACCTTTTATTTCATGTCTATTAAAAATTCCATGTTAAATTTGTGTTTTAGGCAATAACTGCTTTGTTTTTTACGTATGTTTTGATTTTTTATTTTTGGTCCTCTTACATTGATCATGGTTCCATAATCTCTAAAATAATAATAATGAAAGAAATTTCATATTTATATATCAATTAGACTTTTAATACCAATTATGAAATCTATTTTTGATAAATTTAATATGTTTCAATCATGGAGATGGTAGGACATACGTATGCATGAGTAACATTTCTATTTTTCAACGATAATTATTGAAAGGTGGTGAGTAATATTTTAACATTATAGAATAATTATAATATAATAAATAAAATTTTCCGTCTTTAGATATACTTATACATATCATCCATGTGTTTTTGTGATGAAAAGAGAGAGTCACGTCACTTCGTAAAGGTGGTAGTCCACACATACTTGAACAGTGTTATTATCTATCACTGAGTTAAAAGGTAAGAAATAAAATGATATATTATCTTTATAAAAATGTTAAATAATCCATGAATATCATATTTATTTCATGTGTATTACATATATTAATTATCTTTATCCTTAGTATCTTCCATGTAAATCAATAGGTAAAAATGAATCACATCACTTCGTGGGGAAGAAGCCTTCCATACACACAAGCAACATTATCGTGTTCCCTATGTAATGGAAAGTAAGAATTTATATATGATATAATGACTATATAGTTATAATTATGTTATAAATATCATATTTATATTTTATATCCATGATCATTCCCAACCATGGGAGGTGGTATTATAAAAATGAATGACATTAGTTTGCAATGTGGTAGGTGGTATAAATCCTTCATTCTGAATGAAACTGTTTCAAGAAGTAGAAAATCCATAAAAGTAAGTATCAAGTTTTTATCTATATTATTCAATTTATTTATCATATACACTCTTTATAAATCTAATTCACCCCTGTTATTCTGTATTATTAAACTTATTATGCTTTTCTAAAAATTATATTACTATTATATAACTCTATACTCTTACCCATTCATTAGTGTAATATATTATTGTTTAGGTTGATTCAACCACCTCCATGAGTGATGTTATGATATATTAACTATTTATGATAATAATGAGTATTAATACATCAATACTAGTAATATATTATATTAATGAGAAAATTATATTATGAATATGGTTCTAAAAGGGTGAATGTTAATGGTCATTATAAAGCAACTCATTGTTATCGGTAAATTACTAGAAACATACACATTGAGAATTAAATTCTCATGAAATTTACCCATAACTTCCATAAAATTAACATGGTAATGCGTAAATAATTTCAAAAAATTATTTTACAACCTTTAAAAATGTAGGAATGATAAACTTGTTATTAAATAATGAGGATCGATACCATTATTATGAAATTTGTAAGAAATAATCAAAATTACTAACATATAATGATGAAAATAAACTATAAATATCTACTATATGTGTCATAAATAATTATAATTTAATATTTTAAATTTTAATATATTTTAATGAGGTTTGAAATTATTTTTTAAGATTTTTACGTTTATTATTCAAGAGTTTAAAGCACTTTCATGGGAGACAAGAGTAAAGGTAAGGGTTTCTCTCACAGTTTCATTTTTTAATTGATATTTTTGATTCAAAATATTCTATTAGGATAATATGTATGATATTTACATTTGATCTCCAATTTTTCTTCTCATATGGTAAGATTCTTGGTTTATATGTCTTCTTATAATTTTCTCTCTTAGTGATTCCCAATTCACCCAAAATGATGTTTGTAAAGGGAATTTCTTTTATCTATTCTTTTTTTTGACACATTTTTCTTACTTTTACATGTTTTCTATTTTTTTCATTTTTTATTATCTATACTTATCTATAATTATATAATTTCTTGAGGTTACTTTCCAATGGTCTCAAATTTTTTCTAAATGTGTAAGGAATCTGTTTATCTCTCCTCCATTATGTTTCATTATCAATCATTTTCACCCACTATTTTCTTTGATTTTATTTATAAAGTTTTCTTTTAAATTCTCCATGATTCTTAAACTTAATTATTTTTCAACTTATAATTATTTTTAAAACTATTTATTTATAAAAAATTTCATAACAAAAGTTATCAAAATTTAAAGGATGTTTCTTCTTAATTTTTAAATGATTTTTAAGGATTATTCTAAGAAAATAATCTTTGTCAGTATACTTTAATTTTTCTTATTATTTATTTTAGATATGTTTTAATGAAATAATACATTTTATTTCTATGGATGATTTATTTAGGACTTGAATAAATTTCCAAGAAACTCATTTCTTTATCAAGAGTTATTTAGGATGTGATTGAATTATGAATGTCATCATGTTCATGTGGCACACCTATGTATGGTTTATCATTGTATAATGGGTGGGAAAAATTATATATCCCTCAAATGAATTAGGTAAGGATTTCTATCGCATGAGATGTTATGTTACAAGACATTGGATGTTATTCTAATCCACTATGTTATGGGACATTTCTATCCACTATGTAATGATGTACTTGGTAGTGATCCTCATCATAAGATATTATTTTTTGTGCTTATTCATGTGTTCCATTTATATGTCATTCTATATTTCCAAGTTGTAACATCCAGATACTGTTATCGGGTAATTGTTTCCCTTTTTCTAAGTTCCATTTTAGTTAAAAGTCCTTAAAAGTGGATTTTTAGATTTTCTACAGGCTGCAAAGTAGGTACACATCGTGTACTTGAGGTACACATTGTGTACTAGTTACTAGATACAGGTTGTGAATGGGGAAATCACATTGTGAGTAGGTACATGCCATGTACCTGAGGTACACATCATGTAGGGTTTAAATGTTAGTTTTTAACCTGAGGTAATGGGTTGTTTTTTGGCGTAACTTATCCAGTATGGACTACATGTTATATACCTGAGGTACACATCATGACCTGGACCACGCCTAGCTTTAAGGAACATGTTTAGTAGTTTCACTCAGTCTATTCTTTCCAGACCTCTTCACTCTCGAACCAGAACTCTCCCTTGTCTATTTTCATAGGTTCCTATCTTACCAGATCGATCCGATCGTCTTGGGATATTCATTGAATCTATAGTGTGTCTCTCCAGGTAAGTCTTATTTCTAGTTTTTCATTTCAGTTAATTGCAATAGCACCCTAGATTTGTGTTTTCTGATCCATTGGTCTAAGATGGATGTTTCTTCTTGGTATCTTCTAGATCTATTTTTAGATCTCTTTCGGGTGGCCTTTTCTTTCATTTGTTGTGGTGTGGTGGGATTTCATCTTTGTGGTATGTGGGTTTCCTATCTTCCACCAACATCTTGTGGTTATTTTTTGATTAATCACATGATTTAGATTAGATTATAGGGACTTCATTGTCATCATTGGGATCTCATTATTGGAGGACCCCATCACAGGCATGTGTGACCCGAGTTCTACGGTAGGTGTCTCCGTCTCTAGCCTATGATAATGAGCCTGATTGGTATTGCTTTTTAAATTGATTTATGAAATTGGCATGATTGTTTGTGTGTGTTCAAAAAGGTTTTTGAAAGAAAAAAGGTTTTTCCATGGCTTTTGATAAATGGATTGTGAAATGGTTTTTAATGGTTTTCAAAGCATTGAAATATATTGTGAATGGTTTTGAGTGGTTTTCAAAGCATTGAAATGAAATGTGAAAAAGCGAACATGGGTGGTACTTAGGTGTAAGGTTTATCATGATTCTATCATCCATTTCTTTGTGATTATTAAGGAGGTTTGTCTTGGGTGTTTACTTTTTTTCCTAGGTTTGTTTTTCTATGGGACCGATAGTGACATTTTTGGGGGGTTACTCATGGGTTATTCCTCTACTTCCTAGGACTTTGTTCTAGGATTAGTTTTGTGCACTTGATTATTATGGTATGATTAGTCTTCTACCTAAACCTGTAGTAATCCTTGGTGTTGTGATACTTGTGCGTCTATTTTGTACGGCTTGGCTTTCTGAGTTATCCTTGATATGAATGTTTATAATTGTGAAAATTGATATGGAAAATATGTTGTGAAACATATATACATGCTTTTTTTAGAACTTGGGAAAAGGGAAATGTTTACCATGTTTCCTATAAAACTACTTTACTACTTATCATGCCATGTTTTATTTTAAAATGAGAATATAGGATTTTTTATATCGAGACTTGTTATGGAACACCTGGGTGGGATCCTACTGAGTCTATTATCTCACACCCTACTCACATATTCGGTGGTGTGTAGACCTTTTTTTGTCTTCTGATGTAGGTAAATTCAAGGTGTCATAGTGAGGCAGCGAGGTTCGTGTCATCTAGTTGGGTAGTTGGTGCTGTGATGGTGGGAGTTTGTCCATCCCATCATTTGGAGTAGTTATTTCTTGTAGCCCTTTGCAGTTGGACTTGTCTTTTGGGTTTTTCTACTATTAAATTTGTTCTGTTTCTATTGTTTTCCTTAAATTTATGGAATATATATTTTTTAGTCTTACGATGTTCCTTTCTTCCTCTATATATGTTTTCCATGTGTTTGTTCAGGTTGGGAGAAATCACTCTCTTGGTTTTGTTATTCGATGATCAGGTTCTTGTCATCATCCCGTGGGGATCGGGAATGCCCTTCAGCTATGTGATGGGTCGGGTCAGGTGCTAGTTGAGGGAAAACTGATTCAGTTCATTATAGTTTGGTATCTGAGTAGGTATGTCCTCAAGAATCTTTTTTCTTGTGATGTTTGTTAGACTAGAGATATGATTGTCAGGACTTGAAAGGTTTGTTCTGATAAGTGTCTGGCCAGCTCATATTGTAATGAGACTCAATTTACCATTGGATGTTGGGTTACGTGTCTCTTGTATTGGTTTTTATTTTATTTTTTAAAACTTTATTTTTTTCTTATGGGTGTTCTAGTTTGAACTAAGATTTGTTTTGTTGTCTAATCATTCTTATGTTTCGGTGTGCAGTAGTATCCCTCTGAGACGTCTTCCACAAGTTCCTCAAGAGGGTGCAGCTGATGCTCTTTAAGGGAACCCACCTATAGATCATAATCTCACTAATACTATTGTATAGGAAGTATTTTCCATTGATTAGGATATACCACAGGTTTATAACGCTATTGTTGAGGTACAACCAGGAGCTGGAGGAGAGAGAGAGATATCACAGGGGTTCTTGGGTGAGAAGTCACCATCAATTAAAGGGATTACTGAACCTCGGGAGTCATAGGATTGGCTTTACAGGATCGATCAAATCTCTGGATTCCTAGAGAAACATTAGAATATCATAGTGAAGTGTGAAATGCTTAGACTCGAGGGTTCTCAAAAGCAATGGTGGGATTCTCTGGTCCAGGCAGATATACATGTGGTCTTAGATTGGAAGGGTTTCAAAACCCTGTTCTTTCAACAGTTTTTTCCAAAGTCTTTGATATTAGAAAATTCTCTAGAGTTTATGTCGTTGTATTAGGGAGAGTGTTCGGTGTTGGAATACACCAACCAGTTTACTAAGCTTTTTTGTTTTTCTCCATAGGTGGTAAAGAATGGTCGAGTAATGGATCAGAAATACCTACAGGGTTTGCGATCGGATATTAGATCATAGGTATTATGATGAATATTTGTACCTATGTAGAGACATTATACAAAGCTATTATAGAAGAATGAATATGGAATGCAAGGTTTTCATTACTGCCTCTTCTCTTCCAACTTTTGAAATATTCAGTGGCATTCATGGGAAGAAGAGGAAGTGGCAGGACCATCACAGAATTGGTGGAGGTGGGTTTCAGCAGCGAGCCTCTTCTACACCATCTGTTGAAGTTGTTAGTGTGCCTCTAACTTTCTATCAGTGTGTCAAGGGATTATACACTAGATTTTCTTATCTTATACCCATGATGACGTGCAAAAGTTGTGGATGAGTTGGCCATATTCAGCCTTTCTGTTAGGCTATGAATCCGCCTCATTATGGGTAGGGTTCGTCATCTCCAAAGGATATTGTAGAGAAGTTGAAGAATCAAATACTAAATGGGTCCATCCACAGGTTTTAAGAGTGAATCATTTACATGCATTAGATTATTTTACAATGGAATTTGATGTAGGTCTAAAAATAGTGAGAGGTATGCTTCTTAACGCATCTTCAGAAGAAATTTATTTGTTTTATACTAGTGCCTCCCACTAATTCATATCTTCACTCTTTTTTTATTCACTTAAACTTCCAATGGAACATATTCCCTTTACCATGGAGTTATATAAAACTCTTGGAAAGAGAAAAAAGAAAATATTTCAGTGTCCTTCTTGTTCGTTGAAGATAACTAATGTAGAGTTGGTCTAGGATTTTCTCATTATTGATTTGGATCTGTTTGACATCACCATCGGTATGGATTGTCTTGTTACTCCTCGAAATGAGGTTGATTGTTATATTCAGCATGTTTCATTTCATAATTTCAGTGGGAGATCTCATGTGTTTTAGGGGGAGTGGGACTCAAGGTCTGGTCATACAGGACCTTCCTTCCCAAATCTCAATTGTTTGTTGGGAGGTATTTCATTTTGGAACAATGAAGTTTCTTTTATTGATGATCTTTCTATTGTTGTTCAAGATTTACTTAACATTTTCCCAGAAAATTTATTCGGTCTTCCTTTATAGAGAGAGGTAGACTTTACGATTTACATGGTGTCAAGTACACAACTGATATCAATGCCTTCTTATCGCATGGCAATAGTGGAGTTGAAAGAACTCAAGATTTAATTGAATGACCTATTGTAGAAATGTACTATTTTCCCTAGTGTTTATATTTGGGTATCCCCTATGCTCTTAACCCAGAAATTATACGGTTCACTCAGGTTATTTGTGGACTACCGGAATTTTAATCAGTTAATGGTTAAGAACAAATATCATTTTCCTCATGTGGATGATTTGTTTGATAAGTTGAAGGGGGAAAGTGGTTCTTAAAGATTGATCTTCAGTTGTGTTATCATCTGATTAGATTTTGAGAGTCTGATATACTGAATATGGCCTTCAGAAGTAGGTATATCCATTATGAATATCTCATAATGCATTTTGGTCTAACTCAGTTTTCATGGATTAGAGGAATCAGATATTCCCCCAATATCTTAACGCCTTTTTGGTAGTGTTTTTGGATGATATTCTAGTTTACTCAAAATTTGATCATGAGAATGAGCACCATATGAGTTTAGTTTTAGAAATTTGTAGAAGTCGTTGTCTTTATGGAAAGATTTATAAATTTAGTTTCTGGATTCAAGAACTAAATTTATTGGGAGAAAAAATTTATAATATTGTATTATTAGTTGATCCAAATAAAGTAAAATCTGTTATTTCCTGGAAGGAACTGCAAAATGTATTTGAAATTAAAAGCTTTTCCTTGGTCTTTCTAGGTACTACTAACGTTTCATTAAGTATTTCTCTAATATGGCATCACCTTTGACTAATCTTACCAGAAAAATGGTGAAATTCACATGGGATGAAAAGTGTCCGTCTTATTTTGATGAAATGAAACGACTTCTGACATAGGCTTCTACTATGATATTAACTGATCCTAGTAAGGGGTACGTGGTGTTTTGTGATGCATGTGGTGATGGTTCTGGATGTGTGATTATGAAGGATGACCATGTCATAGATTAGAGCTCTCGTCAGCTCCAACCACATGAGAAAAAATATCCCACTCATGATTAAGATCTTTCAGCAGTCATTTATGTGATTGAATGTTGTTGGAACTATCTATTTGTGGAGAAGTTCACAGACTTCTCTGATCATAAGAGTCTGAGATATATATTTTATAAAAAAATACTTGAATATTTGATAGAGATGATGGATATAAATACCTCCAGATGTTTGAATTTGACATCACATATACATCGAGTAAAGGAAATTTTGTTTTAGATGCTCTAAGTAGGAAGGTACTATCACAGGCTATTTTGGAATCGAAGGAGGAGTGGAATCTTATGTGAATTTTATCTTAATTTCACTTGGACTCTTAGGAGGATGTTTTAGGTATGGTTCTAACTAGTGCTTAGTTGTCATCATCTCTCATTGAGTCTATTTTGCAAAGTCATTAGTAATATGGTGAGTTTTAGAAGACTCGGGAAAGTCTTTATGGTGGGGATACCGTTTATGGTTGGTCTCTTTCTTCAGATAGAATACTTCACTTCGTGAAGTGAGTTTTCATCCCAGAAGATATGGGAAGTTTAGTCTTTTTCTATTTTCATATCTCTTCATGGTTCTTTTATCCAGTCACTATGAATATGTATTATTACATGAGAAGAAGATTTGGGTGGCTGGGTATGAAGCGTGACATTACAAATTATGTGTCCCCCTATTACACCTACTGATGAATAAAGGCAAATCATTTGAAACCTTTTGGTTTGTGTCAGCCTCTTTTAGTTTGGGTTTGGAAATTGGATGAGGTATCCATGTACTTTTTTATTGGACTTCCATATACACCTTTCTGGAAAAACACTATCTAGTGGTTGTTGATTGGATGAAAAAGTCTTCTCATTTTATTCAAATCAAAGACACCACTAAAGTTAAACGTTTGGGTAAGATGTATGTGCAAGATATTGTGAGGTTACATGGGATTCCTTCTACCATTGTTTTAGATAGGGATCCTAGGTTCACCTCAAGGTTTTGGAGAATTATTAAAGAGGCATTGGGAACTCAGATCAAGTTGAGCACAACTTACCATCCATAGATGGACGGTCAGATGGAGCATGTAATTCAGATAATAGAGGATATGATTTAGTCTTGAGTCTTAGATTTTGGAGGATTGTGGGATATCCATCTGGGACTAGTTGAGTTTGTTTACAACAACAGTTATCATTCATCGATAAGAATGGATCATTTTGAGGCATAGTATGGTCGTCCATGCAGATCAAAACTTTTTTAGGAAGAGGTGGGTGAAGTAGCTTTGGTTAGACATAGTTTGGTTTTGGAGATGTATTTGAAGATTCAAGATGTGATAGGATGTCTAGTTACAACCTAGAGTTGAAAAAAGATATGCAGATCAGTGGCATTGTCCTTTGGATTTTTCTATAGGTGATTCGGTTTTCTTGAAAGTTTATCCTCGTTTAGGTCACCATCGGATTGGAAAATAGGGGAATTTGGCTTTGATATATATTAGACCATTTTATATCCTTGAGTGACTTTGACATGTTGTTTATCAGTTATCTTTATCAATTCAGTTGAATAGAATCCATGATGTTTTCCACATATCTCAAATCAAGAAGTATAACCCCGATCCCACTAACATTTTGAGTTGGGAAGAAATTGAGTTAGAGTCATATGCTTCTTTCTTAGAGAAACTAGTTGAGATCAATGACTCTCAGACAAAATTTTTGCATGGGAAGTCAATTCCATTGGTCATAGTTGTGTAGAAACAAGGATAATATTCTCATGAAACTTGGGAATGAAAATTTTTGATGTGGGATCAATGGGATCATCTTTTTCTAGGAGTTACATCTTTCACATGACTTCTTAGGGATGGAATGTATTTATGGTGGGAAGTTTTTAACATCTCATTACCTTTATCAGTTAATTTTTTCCATTTCTCTAAGTACACTTTTGGTTAAAATTATTGAGATTTGGTTTTATGGATTTTAAATAGGCTTTAAAGAATATACACATTGTTTACATGAAGTATACATCGTGTGCTGGTTACTGGATACAATTCATAAATGGGGAAGTCACGTTGTGAGTAGGTACATGTTGTGTACATGAGGTACATGTCATGTAGGATTTAAATGTTAGTTTTTAACTCGAGAAGACCATTTTTTTTGTAAATTATCCAGTGTGGACTACACATCATGTACCTAAGGTACACATCATGACTCGGCCTACGCCCAGCTTTAATTCACACGTTTAGCAGTTTCGCTCAGCCTATTCTTTCTAGATCTCTAGTATCTCAAACCAGAACTCTCCCTAGGTGATTTTCAGAGGATCCTTACCTTTTAGATTAGTCTGATCGGCTTGGGATCTTAATTTCAATTCGGTGTCTCTCTTTTGGTAAGTTGTCATTCCGATTATTCATTGTGGTGGATCATGATAGCGCCCTATCTTTGTGTTATTAGATCTATTGATCTAAGATGGATGTTTCTTCTTGGTTTCTTCTAGATCTGTAGTGAGATCTTGTTCTAGAGGCCTTTTCATTCATTTCTTGTGGTGCGGTGGGATTTTTTCTTCAAATTCTGTGGGTTTCCTCTCTTACTACAACCTCTTGTGGTTAATTTTGGATCAATCACATGATGTGTATTTGATTCTAGGGCCTTCGTCTTCATTGTTGGGTTTTCATCATTGGGGTATCCCATTGCGGGCATGTGCGACCTGAGTTCTGAGGTAGGTGGTTCTGTCTCTAGACTATGATAATGATCCTGATTATAATTTCTTTATAAATTGATTTATGAAATTATAATGATTGTTTGTGTGTGTTAAAAAAGGTTTTGAAAGAAAATTGGTTTTTTTTGGCTTTTGATAAATGGATTGTGAAATGGTTTTGAATGGTTTTCAAAGAATTGAACTGGATTGTGAATGGTTTTGAATGGTTTTCAAAGTATTGAAATTAATTGTGAAAAATAGAACATGGGTTACCTAGGGTACTTAGGTGGAAGGCTTATCTTGAGGCCATCGTCTATTGCATTGTGATTATCAAGGAGGTTTGTCTTGGGGCTTTCCTATATTTCCTAGGCTTGTTCTTCCAAGGGACCGATAATGAAATTTTGGGGGTTTAGTCATGGGGTATTCCTCTACTTTCTAGGCCTTTATTCTTGGATCAGTTTTGTGCACTGGATTATTGTGGTACAAGTAGTCTGTTTCCCAGACCTTTAGTATTCCTTAGTGTTGTGATACATATGCTTCTGTTTTATACTGATTGGATTTCTAAGTTATCCTTGATATGAATGTTTATGCTTGTGCAAAATGATATGGAAAATATGTTGTGAAATTGATATACCTAATTTTTTTAGAACTATAGAAAAGGGAATTCTTTACCATGTCTCCTATAAAACTTATTTACTACTTATCATGCCATTTTTTATTTTAAAATGAGCATACAATATTTTTTTACCTAGAATTGTTATGGAAACCCTGGGTGGGATCCTATAGAGCCTATTAGCTCACACCCTACACACATATTTGGTGGTGCATAGACCTTTGTGTTTATTCTGATACAGGGAAAGGCGAGGTGCCATAGTGAGGCGGTGAGGTTCATGTCAGTTTGTTGGGTAACTAGTCGTGAGATGGTGGGAGCTTTTCTATTCCATTATTTGGAGTAGATGTTGCTTGTAGTCTATTGTATTTGAATTTATCTTTTGGGTTTTTATACTGTTATATTTGTTCTATTTCCACTATTTTTCTTATAGTTATGGCATATATATATTTTTTAGTCTTCCACTATTTCTTTCTTTCTCTATATTTTTATGCCATGTGGTTGTTCAGGTTGGTCAAAATAGTTCCCTCGGTTTTTTCGTTTGATGCCCAGGTGATTTTCTCTATCACATGGAGATCAAGAACACCCTTCAGGTATGTGACGAGTTGGGTCAGGTTCCATTTGAGGGTAACCCAGGTCAGTTTGTTAAACAATTTATGTCTCAAATTTATGTTATGATTCATGTTATGATCCATGTTTCTTATTTAATTGGGTATGATTTTATTATTGTGTTCTCATACCCACATGTTCATTTTATTCTCACTTGTGATCCTCTTTATGATCATTTATATTGATTCATTTCATATCTCTTATGTATATCCCCCTTACCGAGTGTTTAATCACACCCTTTTCTTGTGTTTCCATTCCCTAAATAATAAAGACTACTATTATGTATGATATGTATACAAGGTTATAGTTTATAGATAATTGTTTAGGGAGATAATAAATAATTATTATAAAATAAAATGGTTATCTATCTAATATCCAAATACACTAAACGTATAGGTTCGGGGGTGTGATTTATTATGAGATATAATTTATATTCATTTATAAGGATGCATTATGTATTTATATTATGGTTGATCCAAGTCAGTTGGTATCATAGTATATTTTAGTTACTTTTTTGGATTAGGTTATGAATAATAAGATAATAAACTATAAAAAACCTATATTGAACTAAATTTGATATAGGTTGAACTTACAGTTTCATATGTTTAAATGAAAGTGTCATTGGTTAGGACATCCTAGAAATTATTTTCATTATCATATGATTTATTTCTAAAGGTATTATTGTATAATACTTGGTTTTATTAAATGTTTGGAATCATGGGGAATCTAGTGAACAATGAGTGTGATAGAAAATTCAATGATTGTCCCATTGAGTAACCAAATGTAATAGAAACTGGATTTCAAAATCTCATGGAAATTATCACCCAACCAAATCAAGTTATGAACAATGACATAAACCTTATCAAAATACCAAACATGGGAAGGAAGGAAACAATCTTCATTGATCCCTTCATGTGACAATGAACCCTTTCCTTTAGTGTTATTTCTGATACACTAATTACCAATAAATGGATCAACATAACACAAAAGATATTTTTTTATTTAGTTTTTGAAGCATGAAAATATTTTTTTTTAATTTATCATTTGTAAGTTAAAGAAGATAAATGGTAGAATCTCATTAAGATCATTAGTTAAAATTAATAAATCAACTATATGAAATGAGATGATTTTAATAAATTATTTATCAATAAATATTTTCCTCAAACCCTTCACACTAAAATGGAGATATAATTCCTTGATCTGAAACAAAAGGGGTACAAAACCATTATAACCTATAAATCCAACTTAATGACATAATGAAGATACACCTATGGTTTTATCATTGACCCTAAAATAAAAATAGATCATTTATTTAATGGATTTAAACATATTCTCTAAAAAGTGTTAGTTGTAACGAACTTCAATAGCAATTAATAAATTGTTTAATGTTATATCAAGGTGAAAATAGAAATTGAATATTCTCAATATTCTCATGGTTTAGGGTACAAGAAGAGAAAAATATAGTTTATTATAAACTCAAATGGAAAAAACCATGGATTTAAGAAGATTAAGCTCCCAATATTTTAAGAATGTGGGAATAATCGTTGGGTGAATTTCCTCAAAATAATATGAAAGTGTTTCAAGTGTAGAAAATAAGGCCATCAAGAACATAAATGTTGAAGTGATATGAGGGGTCTGAACAACACTATGGAAGATATTATGGTCCCACCTAATGCACCAATCACCCTTAAATGATTTAATTATAACATGTTTGGAAATTATACAAACCAATACACCAACCCAAGTGTTAATTAGGATAATAGATTTAAATAACATAAAATTCTAAGGGATAAAGGAAAAGAATATGAAATCACATCAATTAAAGTGTGTCATTAAAAAGAAGTGGTGAAAGGATCACTTATCATCCACTCAAGAAAAAAAACTTATTTCATTTTGGATCTAACAACTCCTTCATATATGGAATGTTTTCTTAAAATCATTAAATCACTACCTTAGTAACTAGATATTGAATTATCAATGAAAAAATGAGTAGTGCGATGATTACATCCCAAGTCTGTAACTCTTCTCTAGTTGAGTTTTATAGGAATATTCACCCTAAAAATATTGTTATCCACTATTTTATGGAATTCTATATGATTTTGGGCACGGATTGGCTCTATCTATATAGATAATATATCGATTTCAAAGATTAGGAAATCAAATTTCATATGAAAAATCAACCCATGATCATTTATCAATGCAATAATAACCCTTAAGTGCCTATATAAATAACTTCCATTTTATGGGCCTTAATAATCAATAATTTGGGGTATTTAGCTTAAATGGTTTGGTAGAAACTCAATATTGAAGATATTTCAATTTTTTTGGAATATGTTGATGTATTTCCTAAAGAGTTGTCTTGTATTACCATTGATCGTAAAGTTGAGTTTTAAATTAAACTCATACCAGGTGCAATTCCAATATTCAATAATCCTTATACAATGGCCCCTATTGAATTAGAGGAATTAAAGAAGAAACCATAAGATAATATATAATAGGGTTTTATATTCCCAAGTTATTTAGCATGGGGTACACCATAACTCTTTATTAAAAATATGTATAGATCAATTCATTTTTTCATTGATTATCTGAATGTAAAAAAAATCATGATCAATAACAAGTGTACTCAATCCCATATTTATTACTTATTCAATCAACTAAAAGGGTATTAATAATTCTAAAATGTATACCTACGATCCAAATATCATCAATTAAAGGTGAAAATGGAGGATATTCCTATAAAGAACTTTAATTGAATATCTATAAACTATGAATTCATAGTGATGCCTTTTATAATTATAAATTCCCCCTTTATCTGTTTAGACTTGATGAAAAGCGACTTTAAAGATTACCTTGATCGATTTTTAGTAGTATTTATAGATGATATTATTATATATCTCATATATCCAAATATCAAGGAAGAACAAGAAGTTAATTTTATGATTGATTTAAATTCCTTAAGAAAAGAGAAATCATATGGAAAATATATAATGCTTGAATTTTTAGTACAAAAAAGTATCATTCCTGGGTCATGTAATCATAAGAGATAGTGTATCTATAGATCCTTAAAAGATCATGGTGATTGAATAATGGACCATACTGACCATTATTACTAAAATCCTTAGTTTTCTTATAATAGCTGGATACTATCAATAATTAATTATAAATTTATCATGATTGTCAAATCTAATAACCAAGTTAACTCAAAAGAGTGACAATTTATTCTTGATAGATGAATGCAATGATAGTTTCAAGGATATTAATAGAATTTTGGTCACTATATATATACTCACACTAACTTGTATTGGAGAAGGGTTTTCGATATAAATTGATTTTAATATAAAGGATTGGGATGTTTTATTATGAAAAATGATAAGGTAGTAGCTTATGAATCGCATTAATTAAAGTATCATAAGAAAATTTACTTGATGAATGATTTGGATCTACTGGTGGTAATATTATAATTAAATATATGGATAAAATATCAGTGAAAATTGTGATATTTATACTAGTCATATGAGCTTTAAGTATATATTCACAGAGAATTCATTGAAATGATTTAAAGGTGATGGTTGGATTTGATCAAAGACTCTGACTACTCAGTACATTACCATCCTAGTAAGGTGAATAAGGTAGTTAACTCTCTATGTAAGAAGGATCACACAACCTCATCCATGATAAGGAATTAAAGTAACCCAATACTCATGGCTTTGAAAATAATGGACATAGAAATCATAAGGTAATGGGATAAATCATATCTTTTACATGTAACTGATCAACCATCCATCCATGTTAAGAAAAAAGAGGTTCAAAAAGAGAATATGAAGCTATATAATAAGTTAAGGAATATTCCATAGTTAAAACTTAACAATGATGGAATTATAAGATTCAAGAAATGAATATGTTTCCCATCAATACAAGAATTAAAGAAGGAGATTTTGGATGATGCACATATCTCATCATTCTCAATTCATCCTAGAAGCACAAATATGTATAGAAATTTGAATGAGTACTTATTGTGGGACAATTTGAAGAAAGATATTGTGAATTATATATCTTTATGCTTGGTCTTCCAGAAAGTCAAGTCTGAAAATTAGAAGTCTAAGGGGATGATGCAACCATTACCCATACTTATTTGGGAATGGGATAAATTACTATGGATTTTTTCATAGGTCTTACCATGACCAATAAAGTTTATAATTCCATTTGGGTTTTGGTTTTTCAACTTTTGAATTTGATACACTTCATTGATATTCAAGGGTATTTCTCACTCAATCAATATTCCAAGTTATATATAATGGAAGTGGTAATCCCACATAGAGTATCAATTTCAATTGTAATTGAATGAGATATATGGTTTACTTTGAATTTATAGAGGATTATTCTATAAGAGTTGGATACATATATGATATTTAGTGTAACATATCTTCTTTAAACTGATGGTTAATATAAATGAACCATCAAAATCTGGAAGATGTGTTAAGATTTAATTCAATGGATTTAAAAAGAGCTTGAAATCAATATCTACCTCTGGTTGATTTTTTATACAATAATATTTTCCATTTGATCATCCAAATGGAACTATATGTGGCTTTTCATTAGAATAGTTTCATAACTCCCATATGTTGGGATGAAGTTAAAGAGAAAAATTTATTGGTACTGGATCTTTCTCAAGAAATGTAAGAAAGTATTTAAACTATTCAGTATCATATTAAAGTAACACAAAGTCTATAGAATATCTATATTGATAATAATCAATGATATTTATATTTTGAAGTTAGATACAAGTAATTCATTCGAATATCAACAAGGATGGGGGTTATGATATTCAATAAGTTGGGAAAGTTAATCCCTAGATAAATTATACCCTTCGAAATCCTAAATCGTGTGGGGAAAGTAGCTTATCTCCTCATACTTCCACTAAACCTCTCACAAGTGAAAAATGTGTTCTATATATAACTTTTGTGTAAGTACATACCCAATAATTCATATATATTGAACTAAAATATTTTACAACTAGAACATGATCTCTCTTATAAGGAATAACCATTAGATATATTGGATCATAGAGATAAATTACTTTGAAACAAGATTACCCACTTGTTTATAGTTCTCTAGAGAAATCATAAGTTTGATAAAGTGAATTTGTAACTTGGAGATAAAAGGAGGAAAAATTTCCCTTATCTACTTTTATATATGTATTGAAATTTGAAGGGTTAATTATTTTAATGGGTTAAAAATGTAACACCTCACATTTTTATTCTATGAATATGTTGAATAACTTATTTCACATGTAGCAACAAATTTAAATAAAAAAACTATATTTTATTCAAATTAAATAAAAAAACACAAGATAAAAAGTAATACATTATCTAAAATTAATATTAAATATCATTATAAAAGTAACAAAAGGAATAAAACCACAAGTAAATAAAAATATTGTGAACGTGATATATGCATCCTTGTTATTTTCCTTAAAGATCATACCTCCAACTAAAATGATGGAAAGAAAGAAAAATATTAAAAATATAATATAAATGTTGAGATATAAATAAAAAAATTATATGAATTAAGTTTAGATAATTATGTAAGGTTATATATAGGGATGAAAAATGTAAATATAACCATTATATGGTCATTGGATATATGTCCATTAGATATATTGTCTTTGGATACTTGTTTAATGGGTATATATATATCTAATAATTATATTGAATAATTTAAAAGTGTAAATGACTAATGTGTTGAAAAAATATATTTTAAATGTCATTAACATAAAATGTATAATTTTGGAATAAACTAAAAAGACATTAATTTACTATTTTCAGTGCATAATTTGTTTTTAATAAAAAAATTAATTTAAAAGAATCATTTTAGTAATATTTATTAGTAAAATAAAAGTAATTATTCGTAAAATAAATAAATAATATTCAATATATAATTAATTAGTACAAGTAATAGAAATTAAAATGATTTTTTTTAATTAATAAGATTCATTCAATAACATTATTTTTTATTATTATATTTTATAGGTTAAATTTCTCATATCTAGAGTATGAAATTTAATGAAATATATTATTTATATATGCCAAAAATAAATTAACTATAAGGCCCCAGCCTTAAACCTTACTTAATCTTGAGTTATAACAAGATTACACATTGAGGATCTTTTCGGGTTTAGAGTTTTAGAGAATTAGATCATAAAACTTGCATTACATTCCACATATAAACAAAGTGGTTACATAAAGATAGTATTCTTCATTCCCATCAATGGAAAAACATTTAAAATAAAACATGGATTAATTCTTGAGCCATCCTTGACTCTATCATCTTATCATGTACCTTTCCCTTGACCTGTGAAAAACATTTCAAAAACTTGGGATGAGCATAAAAACTCAGTATGGGTTATAAAAAAACATGGAAAGGAAACATGAGTTCATATATACATAAGAATGAAATCACACTTTACCCATAAAACATAGGCACTTTAACATACCTCATAAAATCATGAATAAATCATAGAAATCATAAGACATAAAGGTAACTTGAGGCATTCATAACATTCTTACGTAGGGAGTAACCCACTTGGTTACGTTTGGAATACCCATCACAGTATATTCCCTAAAATCTCTTCAGAGAAACCTTAACGTTTCACTCCTTCGCGTTACCCAATGCATTGGAGAGCTATAACGGGCTCACCCGCCCTTAGTTTATCACGGAACCACCCGTCTTCATAATAATGCTCAAGAACCATAACATAATCATATCACATAAAACATGCATAAAGGAAACATAAAATTTCCACATTTCAATCACGAGATATCAATAAAACACATTGATATAAAAACATTATGAAAACCATTTTCAATACCAAAGTAAAACATGGTATTTATTTTTCTTTTAAAAAAAGAAGGTATGGCTTGTAGAGGAAGCCGAAACTCAAATAACGGTTACGACGGTGGAGAAGTCGTTGTCGCCGCATACGTACGACAAAAACATTCCCTTTTGTCGTTTAGTAAATGCTTCGTATAAAAAAGATTCCTTTTGAATAAACGTAAAAGTCAAAGGGGTTTATACACCGTATAAAAGAAAGTTGTGTATAAAATAAAATATGCCTCAATGAAAGGAGATTGAGACGAAGTCCCATACCTCGTATTCGACTTGACCCGACCGTTCTTTAATCTCCTGAATAATAAACTTGAGTTAATCTCTACTTGCTTAAGAACCTTTTTCAAGTTCATTATTCCTTTTATACCATGTTATGAACATCATGTAATCTGTTAAGTTAACAATGTTCATTTTGTCGGTATTTGGTTCTTAAGTCAAAAATAGACTTCTTACATTACATGTTGTTAATTTGGTCAAAGGTTCATTATATCCAGAATTGTATTCATGATGTAGATATCATATATGTCATATATATCCAGTACATACATTCATTTATAATATTACATCACATTTAGAGGTAAGAAATGAAATGCACCGTTCATGGAGACGGTAAGCCGTACGTACGCATGAATGCTACTTCCATTTCTATTTCATATTTTCTGGAATGGAATCATAATTATATAAGAGTATATTATAATTCCAGTATAATAACATATATAATATCATTAACTTTATCCTTTACACATCCCACATATGGTACTAACGAATCAAATCACTTTTAGGGGGCGGTAGTCCGCACTTCCTAAAATGAAGATATCGTGTTTTACCCATAATGGAAACCATAAAGGTATTCCCAAAATGAAAAAAACAGAAGATTAAGGAAAACATAAACATATTATATATCATATATAAAAATAGTGACATCATAATGGCCACCTTTGAAGGTGTTAAATGAGTGTTGAACAATCATCGTTTCGGGAGACAGAATTTCGCCATCCACGGAAACCGTATGTTCATTAACCATTTGATGTAGTTGTGTGAGAGTGTTGCTCAAATAAATCTTATAACAACATCCTAGTATATTGATGATACTGGTGTTGTTACAAAAGAAGTAAATAAAAAGAGTTTAGGGGGTTGGAAAAGCAAAATAAAACAAATGAACATGAGAGAATGAATTACCTTTAAAAGTGTAACTCCTTTTGAGTTAAGCCTAAAGGATTCCTTTGAAAGGATTATGCCCAAAGGGAATCCTCTAGGATTATGAGAGGGATGTGGAGAGAGCAAATGGGCAGGGGTTGGCCGAGCCAAAGTCTTGAAGAGTGTGTGAAATGAGGTAGAGGTGGGGGCCTTTTATAAGAGGAGAGGAGGGGCACTTTTGGAAAGTAAAGAAATATTACTTTACTTGAAAATGTGTTTCGGTTTTAAAAGGTCCCACATTGATATAATTCGTGGATAAGGTTATAAGGGTTCGAAATCCACTCATCCAATTGGTTTTGGCCATGTGTAGTTCATAGATTTTACATTGTCTTTCCATTTTATTTAAATCGTCAAATAATGATGTCATCGCTGCATCATTATTATGTCATAAATAATTAAATTTATTTAATGTCTAAAAATAATAAAAAAATACTATGATATATTAAATCTTTTTATCTTTCCAATGACTATTTATAATCAAATTTTGTACTTGTATAACCCCACTTAAAAATTGTTTTCGTAAAACATATTATGTTTGTGTCATTTTCACTTTAACATTAAATAAAAAGTAATTTATGTCATTTCCCAACAAAAGTGGATCCATGGGGTCCCCAAGTTGACCCATGGCATTTCATGGTCGGACATGACACAACCAATGAGGTTGGGACATGTTTCTAGGTCATTTCATTTTATTAAAGTATTATTTATACCTTAAACTACCCTAATTACCACTAATCGTGATTAAGAACTTAATAAGTTACTATTCACCAAAAAATTATTATAATCTCATTGAACCACATTTTACTTCTTAATGACAACCATGTATGTAGGATTTTCAAAATTCAATACACATTAGTGGTAAACTTTCATTTAACTGAAAAATCAGTTTTCTTGATTACCACTTAGTGGTTTCACTATTCATCAAAAATTGAAGTTTTTCAGAAAATTACCAAATATTCACCCTAATCTCTATTTGATATTCCGAATTCAAAAATGAAGTCTATTTTACAAAATTCAAAACATATAGGTCACATTAATTAATTTAATAATTAATTCCCGCTGCCAGAGCAAATAGCGTGTTTTTACAAAACAATAAGTATCAAAAGATTGACACCAGTTTAAGTCTAATTTCAAAGTGAAATTGATTCCAATGACCACCATTGGATAAAATGGTAAAAATATATTATAATTTCACTTCAAAACCAATTCAAATCATTTCTAATCATATAAATAAATTAGATTAAAAAGCAGTTTTGATGTAAAATGCAGTATTTTTCACTATTCATTAAAAAAATGAACATTGTCTGAAAAATACCAAAAATTCACACAAAGTAAATTTTGATGTCCCAATCATAAATAATAAGTTTATTTTGACAAACATAGTTTATAAAATTGTCAAAATATAGATTCAAAAATGGTTTGCCATCAAAAGGCACTAAAACAATCTTTTAAGAATATTAGTGTATTCCATGCATAAGATTGTATTTATTTTCATTTTAAGCCTCTATAACACTATCTTAATCATTAATAAACATAGATAAAAATATCTATTATTCATTACTTACTTGGGATGTTACATCCTTCCCCCCTTTAGAAAATTGTGTCCCCGCAATTTATTTACTTATCGAATAAATGGGGGTACTTATCCCTCATTGCATTTTCAGATTCCCATGTTGTCTCTTCAATCATGTGGTTTTTCCACAAAACCTTTACCTGATGAATCACCTTATTCCGTAACACTTTCTCCCTGTGGTCAAGAATCTGGACTGGTTGTTCCTCATAAGATAGGTTCTCTTCCAGCTGAACTACCTCTGGACTCAAAACATGAGATGGATCTGGCATATACTTTCTCAACATTGAAACGTGAAAAACATTGTGTACCTGAGATAAACTCGGAGGTAAAGCCACTCGGTATGCAACTGATCCAACTCTTTCCAGAATTTCGTATGGTCCAATGAACCTTGGACTCAACTTTCCTTTCTTACCAAATCTCATCACACTTTTCCAAGGAGAAACCTTGAGAAAAACATGATCACCTACCTCGAAAGATAGATCCTTCCTCCGGTTATCCGCATAACTCTTCTGCCTGCTCTGAGCTGTTCTCATGTGTTTCTGAATCAGCTGAACTTTTTCTTCCATCTCTTCTACCAATTCTGGTCCCATCAACTTCCTTTCACCCACTTCATCCCAAAAAGCTGGAGTTCGACACCGCTTCCCATATAATGCCTGAAATGGTGTCATCTGTATACTGGAATGAAAACTGTTATTATATGAAAACTCAACCAAAGAAAGATGTTGGTCCCAACTTCCCTGATAATCCATAGAACAAGCTCGTAGCATATCCTCCAATGTCTGAATTGTTCGTTCTGACTGTCCATCTGATTGAGGATGAAAAGCTGTACTAAAATTTAATTCAGTACCCAACGACTTCTGAAGGCCTTTCCAAAAGTTAGAAGTAAACCTTGGATCACGATCCGATACAATGGAGAGAGGAACTCCATGTAACCTGACTATCTCTTTAAGATACAAACGGGAAAGTTGATCAAGAGAGAAAGTATCTCGTATAGTAAGGAAATGAGCAGATTTGGTCAAGCGATCAACAATAACCCAGATTGCATTATTACCTCGAGATGTCTTCGGTAATCCAACAACAAAGTCCATGGATATATTCTCCCATTTCCACTATCGCACTGGTAAAGGCTGAAGCATCCCTTTCGGTAACTGCCGCTCTGCTTTAACCTGCTGACAAGTCAAACACTTCACAGTAAAATCAGCTATATCTCTTTTCATTCCATCCCACCAGTAATACTCCCGCAGATCTCTATACATCTTAGTACTGCCCGGATGAACTGAAAACGGAGAACTATGAGCTTAACATAACAACTCTCTCTTCAACTGTGAATCACAAGGCACACACAATCTCTTCCCAAAACTCAAAACGCAATCATTATCAATGTTGAATTCAGGCAACTTACCTTTCTGAACCAGCTCTACCTTTTTCTGCAACTCACTATCTTGCTTCTGTGCTTGCTTGATTTTATCTGATAGAGATGATCTCACTGATACCTGAAACAAAACAGAAGGACTTCCTGCACCAACAACTTCTATGCCAAAGTTCATCAAATCGTTAACCAAAGGATCACGTTCCAACCGCAACATTGTTAATGAAGCATTACTTTTTCGACTCAAAGCATCAGCCACTTTATTTGCTTTTCCCGGATGGTAATGAATTGTACAATCATAATCCTTGATTAATTCCAGCCATCTCCTTTGTCTCATGTTTAACTCTTTCTGAGTGAATATATACTTTAAACTTTTGTGATCGGTATATATTTCACACTTTACTCCATACAAATGATGCCTCTAAATTTTTAAAGCAAAAACAACAGCAGCTAATTCCAAATCATGTGTAGGGTAATTTACCTCATGAGTTTTCAACTGTCGTGAAGCATAAGCAATTACCTGATCATTCTGCATTAGGACGCAACCAAGTCCTTTTAATGAAGCATCACTGTATATAACAAACTCACCATTCCTGGAAGGTAGTACCAAAACTGGAGCATTCACCAATCTTCTTTTCAATTCCTGAAAACAATCATCATATTCTTTTATCCAGATAAACTTAACACCCTTCCGAGTTAGCTTAGTCATTGGACTAGATAACCGTGAAAAATTTCTAATAAACCTTCGGTAATAGCCCGCCAAACCAAGGAAGCTATGAATCTCGGTTACATTTGTTGGTCTTGGCCATTCTTCCACAACTTTTGTTTTTGCAGGATCAACAGTTATTCCATCTTTAGAAACAATGTGACCAAGGAAAGAAATTTGTTGCAACCAAAACTCACACTTTCTGAATTTCCCATACAGTTTCTTTTCTTTTAAGGTTTTCAAGATAACCCTTAAATGTTTTTCATGCTCCTCTTTACTTTTAGAAAACACCAAAATATCATCAATGAAAACCACCACAAACTTATCCAAGAACTCATGGAAAATTCTATTCATTAAGTCCATGAATACAGCAGGTGCATTGGTTAGCCCAAAAGGCATTACTACAAATTCATAATGGCCATATCTCGTACGGAACGCGGTCTTCGGAATATCTGCCTCCTTAACCTTCAGCTGATGGTACCCCGATCTCAAGTCAATCTTTGAAAAAAACTGAGCTCCCTGGAGCTGATCAAACAAATCATCGATATGAGGCAAAGGATATTTGTTCTTAACAGTGATATTATTCAAGGCTCTATAATCAATGCAAAGTCTCATAGAACCATATTTCTTTTTAACAAATAAAACAGGAGCACCCCATGCTGATGTGCTAGGTCTAATGAAACCTTTCTCTAATAAATCTTGCAATTGCTCCTTCAACTCTAAAAGTTCAATTTGTGCCATTCGATAAGGGGGTTTTGAAATTGGCTTAGCATCAGGAACTAAGTCAACAGTAAACTCAACTTCCCGATCTGGTATTATTCCAGGAAACTCATCAGGAAAAACATCAGGATACTCATTTACCACTGGCACATCATTAATCTGAACAGTTCCTTTATTTTCAACGACGTGTGCAAGGTAACATTCATTTCCATCTTTTACAAGTTTCTCGGCCTCTTGATATGTTATCAAAAGTAAGGGTTAATTCTTGTGAACAAACTGAAAGTCTTTCTAAAAAGAAACTTCTTTAGCTCTACAGTCAATCTTAGCATGGTAAATAGAGAGCCAATCCATACCCAGGATAACATCAAACTCTACTAGAGGTAGAACAATAAGGTTTGCAAGTAGGTTCTTTCCACAGATAAGGATAAGAAGATTCTTATAAATTCTTTTTGCCTCGACACTTCCCCCAGGTGTTTTTACCAAAAGTTCAGGAGTCATTTCTTGAGATGGTATTCCCATTTTACTAGAAAAGGTTTCAGAGATGAAAGAATGTGTAGACCCCAAATCAAACAACACACTGGCATAATCTGAAAAAACAAACAAAGTACCTGATACAACTTCATTTGATGGCCCGACATCTGCTGAAGTAGTTGCAAAGGATTTCACCACCCCTTTCTGCTTGTAGTCTAAATGCTTCCCATCACTCAAGCTCCTTGTTGGACACTCGTTTTCATAGTGACCCATCTCATTGCACTTATAACATTTCACTAACTGTAAATCAAATTTGTTCTTACCTTCAGCTTGATCCTTTTCAGTGCAATCACGAGCCTTATGTCCCATCTTACCACATCGGTAGCACTTTACAGAATTCAGAAGACAATCCCCAGCATTCCTTTTTCCACATTTATCACAAACTCGAAACTTAGTTCTCTTACCATCAGACTTTTTTGAAGAATTCTTACCTTTCTCCTGCCACCTCGGTCTCTTCTTATGCTGGTTGTTATAGAAAACTTGGTCATCGGCAAACTCCATTTCCACCTTCTCAGCACATCGAACAAGATTTTCATAACTTTTAAACTCACGAGAAGCTAATTCCCTTCGATACTTTGGCTTTAATCCTGAGTAAAAACGATTGATTTTACTATCAAGGTCTCGAATAAAATTTGGAGCATACCTTGTCAATCGAGTGAACCTTTCTTCATAGGCAGCCACTGAGTCTTCCTCTTTCCTCAATTCCAAGAATTGATTTTCCATCCTAAGTCGAACAGCCTTAGGAAAATACTTCTCAAGAAACATACCTTTGAATTCATCCCAGTCAAGAGCATCAATCTCATCGGCATCCCTGATATTTTTAACCATAGACCACCACTGATCTGGTTCACCCTCCAAACGGTAAATAGCAAGACAAACCTTTTGATTGTCTGAACACCCCATGAAATCAAAAATCTTCTCCAGTGCTTTGATCCACCCTTCAGCTAGCACAGGGTCAGATGATCCCGTGAATGATGGTGGATGTTGCCCCATGAAATGTTCCACCACTGACATGTTCCTCTGCAGTTGTTCTGGCTGATCTCGTGCATGGATACCACCGCCATTTATCGCTTGAGTCAACTGCGCCATTACTGCAACAAACTGTTCAGTTCCAATTCCGACCATTTCTGGATGCTGATTCGGAAGGTTATTTCCTTCTGTATGCCTTCCTAGCACTGCTTCCCTGTTTCCTCTGCGGAAAACCATTCTGAACAAACATGTCTTAGATGAAGCAACATGGTAATCTTTAAATGCTATACTATTTAAAAAAAATAATCATTTAATAGAATTCTAACTCCTAAAGTTATCTAAACCGACCTTTGATACCAACTATAAGGCCCCAGCCTTAAACCTTACTTAATCTTGAGTTATTACAAGATTACACATTGAGGATCTTTTCGGGTTTAGAGTTTTAGAGAATTAGATCATAAAACTTGCATTACATTCCACATATAAACAAAGTGGTTACATAAAGATAGTATTCTTCATTCCCATCAATGGAAACACATTTAAAATAAAACATGGATTAATTCTTGACACATCCTTGACTCTATCATCTTATCATGTACCTTTCCCTTGACCTATGAAAAACATTTCAAAAACATGGGATGAGAATAAAAACTCAGTATGGGTTATAAAAAAACATGGAAAGGAAACATGAGTTCATATATACATAAGAATGAAATCACACTTTACCCATAAAACATAGGCACTTTAACATACCTCATAAAATCATGAATAAATCATAGAAATCATAATACATAAAGGTAACTTGAGGCATTCATAACATTCTTACGTAGGGAGTAACCCTCTTGGTTACGTTTGGAATACCCATCACAGTATATTCCCTAAAATCTCTTCGGAGAAACCTTAACGTTTCACTCCTTCGCATTACCCAATGCATTGGAGAGCTATAACGGGCTCACCCGCCCTTAGTTTATCACGGAACCACTCGTCTTCATAATAATGCTCAAGAACCATAACATAATCATATCACATAAAACATGCATAAAGGAAACATAAAATTTCCACATTTCAATCACGATATATCAATACAACACATTGATATAAAAACATTATGAAAACCATTTTCAATACCAAAGTAAAACATGGTATTTATTTTTCTTTTAAAAAAAGAAGGTATGGCTTGTAGAGGAAGCCGAAACTCAAATAACGGTTACGACGGCGGAGAAGTCGTTGTCGCCGCATACGTACGACAAAAACATTCCCTTTTGTTGTTTAGTAAACGCTTCGTATAAAAAAGATTCCTTTTGAATAAATGTAAAAGTCAAAGGGGTTTATACACCGTATAAAAGAAAGTTGTGTATAAAATAAAATATGCCTCAATGAAAGGAGATTGAGACGAAGTCCCATACCTCGTATTCGACTTGACCCGACCGTTCTTTAATCTCATGAATAATAAACTTGAGTTAATCTCTACTTTCTTAAGAACCTTTTTCAAGTTCATTATTCCTTTTATACCATGTTATGAACATCATGTAATCTGTTAAGTTAACAATGTTCATTTTGTCGGTATTTGGTTATTAAGTCAAAAATAGACTTCTTACATTACATGTTGTTAATTTGGTCAAAGGTTCATTATATCCAGAATGGTATTCATGATGTAGATATCATATAGGTCATATATATCCAGTACATACATTCATTTATAATATTACATCACATTTAGAGGTAAGAAATGAAATGCACCGTTCATGGAGACGGTAAGCCGTACGTATGCATGAACGCTACTTCCATTTCTATTTCATATTTTCTGGAATGGAATCATAATGATATAAGAGTATATTATAATTCCAGTATAATAACATATATAATATCATTAACTTTATCCTTTACACATCCCACATATGGTACTAACGAATCAAATCACTTTTAGGGGGCGGTAGTCCGCACTTCCTAAAATGAAGATATCGTGATTTACCCATAATGGAAACCATAAAGGTATGCCCAAAATGAAAAAAACAGAAGCTTAAGGAAAACATAAACATATTATATATCATATATAAAAATAGTGACATCATAATGGCCACCTTTGAAGGTGTTAAATGAGTGTTGAACAATCATCGTTTCGGGAGGCAGAATTTCGCCATCCACGGAAACCGTATGTTCTTTAACCATTTGATGTAGTTGTGTGAGAGTGTAGCTCAAATAAATATTATAACAACATCCTAGTATATTGATGATACTGGTGTTGTTACAAAAGAAGTAAATAAAAAGAGTTTAGGGGGTTGGAAAAGCAAAATAATACAAATGAACATGAGAGAATGAATTACCTTTAAAAGTGTAACTCCTTTTGAGTTGAGCCTAAAGGCTTCCTTTGAAAGGATTCTGCCCAAAGGGAATCCTCTAGGATGAGGAGAGGTATGTGGAGAGAGAAAATGGGCAGGGTTTGGCCGAGCCAAAGGCTTGAAGAGTGTGTGAAATGAGGTAGAGGTGGGGGCCTTTTATAAGAGGAGAGGAGGGGCACTTTTGGAAAGTAAAGAAATATTACTTTACTTGAAAATGTGTTTCGGTTTTAAAAGGTCCCAAATTGATATAATTCGTGGATAAGGTGATAAAGGTTCGAAATCCACTAATCCAATTGGTTTTGTCCATGTGTAGTTCATATATTTTACATTGTCTTTCCATTTTATTTAAATCGTCAAATAATGATGTCATCACTGCATCATTATTATGTCATAAATAATTAAATTTATTTAATGTCTAAAAATTATAAGAAAAATACTATGATATAGGAAATCTTTTTATCTTTCCAATTACTATTTATAATCAAATTTTTTACTTGTATAACCCCACTTAAAAATTGTTTTTGTAAAACATATTATGTTTGTGTAATTTTCACTTTAACATTAAATAAAAAGTAATTTATGTCATTTCCCAACAAAAGTGGATCCATGGGGTCCCCAAGTTGACCCATGGCATGTCATGGTCGGCCATGACACAACCAATGAGGTTGGGACATGTGTCTAGGTCATTTCATTTTATTAAAGTATTATTTATACCTTAAACTACCCTAATTACCACTAATCGTGATTAAGAACTTAATAAGTTACTATTCACCAAAAAATTATTATAATCTCATTGAACCACATTTTACTTCTTAATGACAACCATGTATGTCGGATTTTCAAAATTCAATACACATTAGTGGTAAACTTTCATTTAACTGAAAAATCAGTTTTCTTGATTACCACTTAGTGGTTTCACTATTCATCAAAAATTGAAGTTTTTCAGAAAATTACCAAAAATTCACCCTAAGATATATTTGATATTACGAATTCAAAAATGAAGTCTATTTTACGAAATTCAAAACATATAGGTCACATTAATTAATTTAATAATTAATTCCCGCTGCCAGAGCAAATAGCGTGTTTTTACAAAACAATAAGTATCAAAAGATTGACACCAGTTTAAGTCTAATTTCAAAGTGAAATTGATTCCAATGACCACCATTGGATAAAATGGTAAAAATATATTCTAATTTCACTTCAAAACCAATTCAAAACATAATCTAATCATATAAATAAATTAGATTAAAAAGCAGTTTTGATGTAAAATGCAGTATTTTTCACTATTCATTAAAAAAATGAACATTGTCTGAAAAATACCAAAAATTCACACAAAGTAGATTTTGATGTCCCAATCATAAAGAATAAGTTTATTTTGACAAACATAGTTTATAAAATTGTCAAAATATAGATTCAAAAATGGTTTTCCATCAAAAGGCACTAAAACAATCTTTTAAGAATATTAGTGTATTCCATGCATAAGATTGTATTTATTTTCATTTTAAGCCTCTATAACACTATCTTAATCATTAATAAACATAGATAAAAATATCTATTATTCATTACTTACTTGGGATGTTACATTAACATTCATATAATGATTATTAATTCTTAATTGAAGAACCCATGGATCGTGATGAAGATTGTTTTTTTTATAAGAGTAAAGTCGATATATGATGAGTTCAGTTGAAAGAGTTGGAGAAATGGATAAGTTGATTAAAAACCCCAATGATTAATAATTAATTTTATATAAGGGGGTATTTAAGAGTTCAAGAGTTTGATATATAGCTTTGATTTCCTAGGTTTTCTTCCATTATGTATATTACAGGAGACCCATTCATGTATTGGAGATCTATTTCTATGTTGGAAATGAAGATTGGTAAAGGGATAAAGCTATTTCATGGAGATTTGATATACAAGGAAGTAGGTTGTATATTTGATTATTGTTGATCTGAACTTAGTTTAAATCAATGAAAAGTGTTTTAGGTTAATTAAATCATTGTCTACACCATGATATTTATGAGTTTGGTAAGCTAGTTGTGAGGTGATGAAGTTAAGAAGCTATTTGTGAGTTAAAGTGGGAATCCATCATTATATATATAATTAATTACAAAAGAAATATTTCAAAAAGAGGTTAATTACTTGGGGGATAAAGATATTTTATAAGTTAAATTAATAATAATGGTCACTTAATTAAAGAATAAGAATAAAGTAACTTGTAAGCCAAAATGTAGTTTTCTAAAAATTATTTTTATGTGTTTTTCATTTTTAATTTTAAATTAACTTTAATATATTTTATAAATTAAATTTAATAAAATGGATTTCTCTTAGACCCATTTCATTGAAATTAGGTAAGATTATAAATTTCATTTTTGTTCAAAACAATATGTTACCAAGTTAAAAAAAAGTAATTTGACATTGTAAAAGGAAAAATGAGGAGAAAAGGGTTAAAATTAAGGGATAAAGCCCTAAAATATCTTAAAACTTACCTATAATTTGTGTAAATGAGGGGATAAATGACCCGTATTTATAATTTTTCAATTTTGGATCCAAATTCCTTGTAAAATAAAATTCTTTGAACATTAAGGAATGAGTATTTGGGGAAATGTTACCCAAAATCACTTATAAAAGGACCACTACTATACCAACTTCAAACCATAATTATCCTTCAGTTTTCAATCAAATAAAATCCTAAATTACATATCTTAAAGTCTTATTACATGTTTTATAGATTTTTTTTTTAAGAAAGAGTCGTAAATCCTGAATTCATATAGAACTCATTTTGAGGAGTGGTTACATTAAAGTAAGTATCTAGTTATTATCTATATTTTTCAATTATATTCTAATTTATAATCTTTATAAATCCCACTCACCCCTAAAATTATGTATTACTAACATAATTATAATTTTGGGAAAAATATATTACTATAATATAACTCTATACTCTTACACATTCATTAGTATAACATATTCTTGTTTGGATTGGTTCAACCACTTGTATGAGTGATTCAATATCATCTTCATCAATTCTAACATGAATGAGTATCAAAACATGAATACTTAAAAAATATTATATTAAAAAGTAACTTATCTTATTAATATGGTTCTTTAAGGGTGAAAAAATAAATGGTCATTATAAAGTAACTTGTTTGTTATCGATAAATTACCTGAAACATGCTCATCGTAAATTCTATTCTCATGAATCTTTACCATAACTTACATCAAATAAAAATGGTACTATATAAATAATTTTAGAAAAATTATTCCCCTTCTTTAACTAATCTAGGAATAATGAATTATTTTTAAATGTAATAGGATCAACATAGCCATTATGAAAAGTGTATGAAACAATCAAAATTACTAACATTCAATATAGAAAATAGACAATAACAAAATAATTTTTCTATAATAAATGATTGTAATTTAATTTTATAAATATATTATATGTGAATACATTTATAAAATAATTAATTAATATGGATATGTTTATTTTAAAATAGGTTAAATTTTTTCAAGGGATTCATGAGTAAAGGTAAGGGTTTATCTCATAATATTTCTTCTTACTTGAGATTATAGATTCCTAATATTACAACGAGAGAATATGTTTGATATTTAATCTAATATCCACTTTTTATTCCCCTCTAGTTATTTCTGGGGTTCATGTTTCTCCTTAACATTTCCCTTTCATTTATTCCAAATTTACCTGATATTATGTTAATGGAGGGGATTTTTTTTAACTCTTCTTTTCAGTTGGAATCATTATCTTCAATATCTATGTTTTCTCTTTTATGTCATGTATTTATTATCTATAATAAAATATACATCTATAATTTTTTAAGGTATATTTCTAAAGGTGATTTATTTTTTTTAAACGGTGTGAAATGAATCATTTTATCTCTCCTTAATTATATTTCTCTCTCAATTATTCTATCCAACCATTTTTTCAGTTTCCTTTATAAATATTCCTTTTCAAGTTTTTATGATTCCTCAAAGTAATTTTTATTCAATATCTAATTGTTTTTAAAAGTATTTATTTTTAAATTATTTATTTAGAAAAGGTATCAAGATTTAAAATATATTTATTCCTATTTTTTAAATGGTTTTCTAAGATTATTATAAAAAAAATCAGTTATTTTAACATCCTTTACTAATTCTCATATTTCACTGGGGATATGTTTTGATAAAATAATTAACTCTATTAATATGGATGGTTTATTTATACCTTGTATAAATTTCTATGAAACTCATTTCTTTCTCATGGGTTATATATGTTATGTTTTATTTATGAATGTGATCATTTTCAAATGGAATATATATATACGGTTTATCACTATGTGATGGGTGGAAATGAAATTATATAGCCTCTAAATTCATTAATTAAATCTTTATATCTAATTGGATGTTATGTTATGGGACATGGGAGGTTTTCCTAGTCTATTATGTTATGGGACATGTGAATCCACTATGTGATGATTGTCATGATAGTGATGCTTAACAAAAGATATGATTTTATATATTTATTCATGTGACACATTTCTATGTCATGTTACATACCCATGTTATGTCTCGTCTTTATGTCATGATTCATGTTATGATCTATGTTTCTCACTTCATTGGTCATGATTTTATTATTATTTTCTTGTAAACACATGTTCATCCTATGATCACTTATAATCCTCTTAATGATCATCTATATTGATTTTTTTTAATATATATTATATTTTATATAGTGACCATATCTTTTCATACATATATATTACATCTATTTAGATGAATATTCAATATATTAAAAAATCAAACTCTTGAGAACCATAATAGTTTATTTTATTTAGACTACAAATAGAATATTATAATTTTGTGAAATATATTTAACGAATCCCATAAAGATATTTTATTTTAGTAATATTCACAAACATATCCTACTTAAAACATTTAATTATAACCTAGGGAAAGGAAACATAAGAAGGGGTGAGATCAAATACTTAGTAAGGGTAAACAATGGAGATGCATAAACCTAACATGAATATAAGGTTATGAGAACATGAATATAACATTTGAAAACCAAACCCTATATATTAAAGATTATAAAATTGAGTTATGGAATAAATATTAGAAGTTAATAAGACATGAATCATTAGGGAATCAAAGAACATGAGATTTGATATCATAATAACGGAATAATACATGGAATTATGGCATTCAAATAAGTGTAAATAATTGTTTCCATAGTAGTCAATCATCTCTTAGAATGATATCATAGTAGAGTAGTTTCACTCCTCAAACAATCAAAGTAGTCTAGGTTCACTCCCAAGACCATTATAACAGAAAAAGACCCTTAATCAACTGAGTTTCCTCCCTATTCCAATCCTATTTAACACATGATATATAAATATTTTCCCAATGCATTGGAGGGAGATATATGTCTCACTTGTCTCTGGTTATAATTTAACCACCATCCTTAGATATAACATAACCACCATCCTTGGATATAATGAAACCAATGTCACATAATGAAAATAATATATGTGTCTGCCACAATATCATAAAAAATTCATCATATCATAAACCATGAAATGAAATGGGTTTCATAAATGTTTCATTGTATCATAACTTTTATAAAAGAGACAGGTTTCATAATCATTTCATCATTTCATTATAGAATAACCCATGAAAAGAATCAGGTTTACTGAGAGTTATATCATAGTATAAACTATGGAAGAGAAATGGGTTTCATAAACATTTCATCATTATAAACATAAACCATTCAGAGAAATAATAAGAATGGTATCCTTGGATCATATCCCCAGTAAAGAATAAGTAACATCAAAGGATTTCATCTTAGATGAAGAATGATTTTTTTTTAAAAAAATCACTTGGAATGTTTCTTAAGAAAAATAACCTTTCTTTGAAATTTAGTTTTTAAAACTAAACATTATAAAATAATTTTTAAATCCTTTTATTTAAAAATAAACTTTAAAACTTACAAGTGAATATTTAAAAATCATTTAAAATATTTCTTGATGAAATTTTTTTTCTACGTTGAAAAAAACACTTTTTAAAAAAATTGAAAGAACTTTTATTTGAAAATAACCTTGAAAATTTATAAATTATTTTTTAAATTAAATAATATTTATAACAGAAAGAATTTATGTTCATGTTTTACACATTAAAACAAAGATTCCTCTCACATTCTTGATAAAATCCAAATGGGAATTGTTTGGAAAATTACATGAATATTCCTTTCAAAAAAATATAAAAAAATTAATCATGAATAAAAAACTATTTAATGACTCATTTTAATAATTTTAAAAAAAATTGAATTTTTTTTTGAAAACATGGTTTTAGAAGAAAAATGAGTTTTCGGCCGAAGAGATAAATAAAGATGATTTTTCTTAAAAACATTATTTTGAACTCTTGAGTACATAAAGAGTGGAAAATGATGATAAAAATGTATTACATAGAAATAACTATATTATAAAAAAATAAATGAGTTTATTGAGAGGTAGATCAAAATATTTCATCATTTTAGGAATAATCATGATCAATCCTAGTAAATGATGAGATAGTAACATAAAACACTTACCAATTTGGTAACATTGAATTTTAATCTTCATGAAAGAATAAAACTAAATGAAACTTAAAGTAGCATGAGAATAAATAAATTCATGATATTACATTTCAAAGGGGCTATAAATACACCTCATAAAAGAAGATAGGTGCATAACATGACATATGTCTCAAAGAAAGAAAATTGGTGAAAAAGTCCCTTATCGCTTGGGTATATTTTGAACTGTAAACCCCATGAAAGAGATATACTCAAACATATATTTTATTACACGTAATTTTAATGATAATAAATATAAAATATATTAATATATATTAAATACATCACATATAATATAATATTAGTGAATATGACATGTATCTCAGGGGTATAAAAGTGAGACGAAAAATCCCTTACCACTTTTGTAATATTTTGAATCGTAAGCCCAAATAAATAATAACATTAACTTAAACATTAAATATCAAGAAAATAATTATATTAATGATATAAAATATCAATGTTTTAGTATATACATCACACAAAATAAATGAGTGGTGAATTTTCATATGTATCCCAGAAATAAAAGAGTGACCAAAATCCCTTAATATAAGTCTCAAATTCATTTATACGCATTAGATACTTCTATATAATAAATATAAGTTTATTATAATTATATAATATGACTATAATTATATATATAATACTGTATATAATTTTTCTTATGAAATTTTATTACCCATTTATTAAAAATTCAATGTTAAAGTCGTGTTTTGAGTAATAATTTCTTTGTTTTTTGTGTATGTTTTGAATTGTAATTTTTGATCCTATTAAATTGATAATGGTTACATAATATAAAGAATAATAATAATGAAATTATTTTCACATTTATATATCAATTATAATTTTAATTCCAATCATTAAATATGGTTTTGAGAGATTATGTGTGTTACGATCATGTAGACGGTAGGTCGTATGTACGCATGAGTAACGTTTCCATTTTTTGATGATCATTATGGAAAGAATGTAAGTTATATTTTATCCTTAAAAAATTATAATTTTATAAATAACATTATATTTCTTTAAATGTACTTATAAATATCATCCATGTGATCTGGTGATGAAAATAGAGAATCGCATCGCTTTGTGAAGGTGGTAGTCCACACATACTTGAATGACATTTTCATCATTCAATGAGTGAAAAGGTAATAAATAAAATGATATATTAACTTTTTATAATTATAAATAAGTAATTAATGTCATAATTATTTCATGTGTATCACATATATTAATTAACTTTATCCTTATAATCTTCCATGTAAAGCGTTAGTGAAAAACGAATCACATCGCTTTACAAGGCAGTAGTCCGTCGTACACACAAGTGACATTATCATATCCCATCAGGAATAGAAATTATAATTTTATATGTGATATAATGAATCTAGATGTATAATTAGGTTATAAATATCATGTTTATACTTTATTACCATCATCATACCCATCCATCAAATATGGTAATGGAAAAAATGAATGACATCAGTTCATGAGGTGGTAGTCCACCATACACACGAATTAGGATTTTATAACTCATTTGGTAAAAGTGGAAATAGTTTTAGGTAATTAAACTAACCTAAAAACAGATCAATATATTTAATATTCTTATATTTTTATATCATCATGGTTTAATAATAATTTAATGAGTTTTTGGAAGAAATAAAATAAAAAAATTGTTGAAGAATGTTGCCTCTTCTTCAGGTGTCCACCTTAGGTTTTCACCAAAATCCTTCCTCATTTGGTTTTCTACCAACAATATGGCTTTTAGGATGATATTATGGAATTTTTTATGTCATTTTTTTAGTTATTATATAAACCAAAATGGTTTGAATTTGTGAATAGTATAATAGAGGGGTGGCCTTTTATAATTGAGGTGTGTGGAACACTTATAATCTTTATAAAAGGAAAAGGTGTACCCACATTTTTATCATTTAAAAAGGATAAAAATAAATTATTCTAGAGAGATATAAATTATAGGGTCTATATATATTCATAAATTATATTTTATTCATGTTTTTAGGTCATTTAAGCCCTAATATTCTTAGATTAACTTTCAGTAAAACCATTTTTACTAACTGTGGTGATTAACTTTTACTGTTTTTACTATTTATTTTTGTCAAAAATTAAGTTAAACTTATTATATAATATAAATTATTATTATTTAAAATATTTAATAAAATTCTCCAAATTAAATTCACATAATTGTAATAATTTAGTTTAAAATTAATCTCACAAACACGATAAGAAAGTGGGTTTTCAAAGAGAAAACGTTCAAAAGTTTATAAACTTTATATATCAAAATTTAATATGAAAACAATACAATGGACTAAAGTGGATTAATATATATATATATATATAATTTATATAATTTTACTTTAAAACAAATTTAAAATAAAATTTAACTTTATAAATAATTTAAATGAAACGGCAGTTTTTAATTAAAAATGGGTATTTTTCACTATTCGTCAAAAAAATAATCTTTTCAGAAAATTCTCAAAACATTATCCTAAGATAATTTTTATATAATTATTTAAAAAATTATGTTTATTTTTTAAAATTATTTTTCTAAAAGTTTCGATAATTATTTCTAATATAAGTTTGTAAAAAGGTGACAAAATTACTTTTTAGAAAAATACAATTTTTAAGCGTAAAATTGGATTTGTTATTATCTACTGTATATAAAACACATAATATGAATGTTTAAATATTTATTTTATATATAATATATAAATATTATTAAAATAATTCACCAAAATTTATTTTTTTAATTTATTAAGTTAAAACATGTTTTTGTGGATAAATATAGTTTTTCAGAAAAAGATTTCCTTTATTTTAAAATAGTTTTTATTTTAATTTCTAATTAATTAGTCACCAAATAATTCATTTTATATACATGTGTAGACAATATATTTTCATAATTGGGTTAATCCTATTTATACCCACCATTCCAATGGTTAGGTGATAACTATCATATTAAATAATAATATTTTAATAGTAAGTTATGTTTCATTTAAACTCAGTATAGCTTGTATCATAAGTTATACTTAGTTTTGCATGTAACGCATGATAAAATAAATGTTTCATGTAATTAAAGATATAATTAGTGTTTCATGTAAAAAAAAATATCAAAAATATTAAATTTATTTGAAAAATAAATATTTCACAAAATCTCATAGTGTTACATTCTAGCCCCCTTAAAATAATATTCACCCTCAAAATTCATCACTTTATTACCAAAAACTAGGGAAATTATGCTTCATTACATCCTCAGGTTTCCACATAGCTTTCTTAAGATGACTTTTTCTCCATGAAACATTGACCATGGGAGTGGTCATGTTTCATAGTACTTTATTTGTTCGATCCAGAATCTCAACTGATTATTCCTTTTAAGAAATATCTTATTCTAGCGGTGTGAGTTTTGATTTTAGTATGTGATAGATTAGGTATTTACTTCATCAGAAGATATACATGGAGCACATTGTGAACCTGAGTGAGTTTTTATGGAAGATCCAAGTGATAATCTATGGTACCAATATGATCAATAATTGAAAAGGGGGCGATATACCTAGGGCTTAGTTTACCATTCTCTCTTCCATAGAGAAATTCATAAAAAGTTGTTCTCACCAAATTCAAATTCTATATTTCTCCAATGATTATCTGCATAACATTTTTTTAACTTTTCTCATATGTGTTTCTGAAAGGATCTAAACTTCTCTTCAATTTCATTAGCTAGATCAGGTTTTAATAGATTTATTTCTACAACTTCATTCTAGTACATTGGAATTTTACACTTCCTTACATAATGGGATTTACAATAATTCATCTGAATTACTGAGTGAAATATATTTTTAAAAGAAAAATCAACATTAAGAAGGTGTTGATACCAAACACCTTTGAGAACAATAGAACATGATCTTATCATATCCTCTAGGGTTTTAATTATTCTCTTCGACTAGCCATCTATTTGAGGATAATATACAGTGAAGAAACTTAACTTTGTTTCAAGAGATTTCTAAAGACTTTTCCAAAACATCGAAGTACACATCGGATCCCGATCAGATCCAATAGAATTTTTTACTCCATGAAATACGTAATACGTCATTAATGTATATCTTCTAAAGCTTATACAAAGAGAAATATTCAATGATATGATAAAGTGGGATGAATTTTTAAGGAGATCAACAATAAACCATATAGAATTATTCCCTTCATGTGTTTTGGGGGACTCTAATGAAAATACCCATAGTAATCTCTTCCCATTTCTTTTCTAGTGTGAATTATGGTCGTAGAATCCTTTTAGACCTTTGTATCTCAGCCTTGACTTGCTGACATACTAAGAATCAAGATACATATTTAGAAATACCTTTATTTATGTTATTAAATCATAAATAATATTTTGTGTAGGACAGTGGTAGGTTTTACCCCATTGCCGCACTTCAGTTGTGGGTTCAAACCCCATGGACTTGCTAAATGCAACAGGTTGTCACCTAGTTTGTAGGTTATCTTTTTTCCAAAAATATATTAATAAAAATGTTTTAAAATTACAATAACCCAAAATTACCTTAAAATAAAAGATAAGATAAACCCTAAAGGTTACCAATACCTTGAATCATATGTCAATAAAAAGGTATTACTACTCAAAACCAAAGGGTTTTATTTTCATAAATTTCTTTCAAAATATCCATAATCTTGATAAACTCAAAACACATAATATATCAAAAGGGATTTCTAAGACTTTGAACTTATGATCAACCTTAAACTTATAAACCCATGATGGAATCTATAACTCTTAAATTAATTTGATATGGAGACATATATGATTCCAAAAATAATTAAATCCTTAGATGTTTTATGATTCTTATAACCAAAATACCATTGGTAAAATAACTTTACAACATAATTCTTAAATCCAAATACATAAATACCTAAATCCTTCTACTTCAATGATTGGAATATAATAGGTAATTATATTGTATATAAGTTAGTTCTTAGTTCATGGAATTGAGTTGGATAATTCTCATGTTCCCCACACATAATACATTGAAATCCTCATCAATTTATTGCACTATGACCTTATTTTATACATAGATAACATCTTCCCCTTTATTTGAGATACTCCTAAATGATCCTTTTACCACTTTCTTGACATATAGGAAGCCTAATATTCTTTTCTATTTGTTAATTACCACATTATATTTCATAAAATTCCATCTTACTATTATTCGACATGTTAGGAACATCACTGAAGTTTGTATTTTTAACTATGTATCATGATAGTTGATTAGGGATAATCACAATATATTCTTCTCTAGTCATAATAAAATTTGGTTTCTCATTATCCCTTAATTTTATATCATATAAAATGTTTTCATGATTCCTTCTAATTCCATCCATTGACTACAACTAAAAAATATAGCATGATAAAAACTAATCAAAGTGGAAAACCGCAAAATGATGAAAAATCACTTATATTATGTCTAAATAATGGAATAATATTTTAAATATATGACACATTAGGTTTATCCTAGTTCATTAATAGTAATCATATTTAAATCCTTTAAAATGGTTTATAAGGATTTTGATAATTTTCAATGCATGTCCCCTAGGAGTGTCAAACTAGGTATGTAGTAAGGCCTATTTTCAGGCACCAGGTGAAGATCGATTCCATCTCAATGCTACCTTTTCGGAGTTATTACCCCTAGAAACCTCTATGATAGATCCACTTACACTTATATTAACCAGAAATGGATGAAATTTCTTCGGAAATACTAGATATTTCCTTTTAAAAACTTTGTAAATTTTACTATACTTTGACGCATCCTTAATTTATCCTTAGAGCCATCCCTAAACATATCTTTAAAAATATCCATTGAGATATCACTAAAGTTTTCTCATACTATTTTCTGAAGGTTAACTAAATCTTTCCCTTTATACCAACTATATGTACCTTATATTTTCATACATAGATATTACATCTTTTTAGATGGATATTCAATACGTTATAAAAACAAACATCTAAGGACTATAATATTTTAGTGTATTGGGATACTAGTTACACAATCTTATAATTTGGTGAAATGTCTTAAACATCTCCCATAAATATCTTATCATTTACTACTCTTCAAAAACATACCCTACTTAAAAATGTTCTTTATAACCTAGGGAAATGAAACATGGGAAGGGGTGAGCTCATATGCTCAACATGGTTAAAAAAAGGGAGATATGTAAGCATAACATTAATATAAGGGTATGATAACATGAAAATATCATTTAAAACCCATACCCTTCACATTAAATATCATAATCTTGAGTCATGGACTAAAGATAATAAGTTTACAAGACATGAATCATAAGGTAATCAAATAACATGAACTATGATATAATAACATTGGTATAAGACATGGAATTTTGGAATACGCATAATCATAGAAAATAATTTCCATGTTTGTCAAAGATCACTTTCAAGTCTATAATGGTGGAATAGTTTCACTCCTAAAACCATTAGAGTAGTCAAGGTTCACTCCCAAGACCATCATTACAAAAATATTCCCTTACTAAACCGATTTCACTCCCTATTCTAGTCCTATATATCTCTGGAAATATAAATCTCTACCCAATGCATTTAAGGGAGATATAGGTCACAACCATAATTGGGTATAACGTAACAACTATCCTTATCTATAACATAACCATATTCTTTGGTTATAACATAACCACCATCATAAAATAAAAATCATACATCTGTGTGCCACAAGATTATAAAAAATAATCATATTATAACCCATGAAATGAAATGGGTTTCATGAACATTTCAGCATATCATAACTTGTAGAAAATATATAGGTTTCATAATTATTTCATCATTTCATTATATCTCCACCAGTGAAAAAAATCAGGTTTCATAAGAGTTATATCATGGTATAACTCATGGATGAGAAATAGGTTTCATAAATATCACGTAATCAAAAGGATAAATCATTCAGAGAAATAATAATAATAATATACTTGGATAATATTCCCAAAAAAGAATAAGTAAAATCAAAGGATTCCATATTAGATGGAGAATGATTTTGAAAGAAAAATAACTTGGAATGCTTTTTGAGGAAAATAACCTTTCTTTAAAAATAACTTTTTGAAACAAAACATTATAAAATATTTTTTAAATCATTTTCATTTAAAATAAACTTAAAAAATTATCAAGTGATCTTTAAAATTAATTTAAAACATTTCTTGAGAAAAATATACTTTCATCTTTGAATAAAAACTTTTTAAAACATAAAACATATTGAAAATCCTTTTATTTGAAAATAAACTTGAAAAAATATAAAAGAATCTTCAAATAAAATAATAGTCATAATGTCGTACAGAAATCATGACATACACATTAAAACAAATATTCCTTTCATATTTTTGGTAACACCAAAATGGGCTTTGTTAGGAAAATTACATAAAGATTCCTATCAAGATAATTTGTAAAAAAATAAAACATGGGTAAAAATGTCTTTAATAAATAATTTTAATAATGTTAAAATATATTTTTTTAAACATTTTTAGAAAACATAGTTTCTGAAGAAAAACAAGATTTCAACCTAAGAGAGAAATAAAGACAATTTGTCTTAAAAACATTATTCTGAACTCTTGAGTGCATATTGAGTGGAAAATGAAGGGAAAACATGTATTCTATATATTAACTAGGGTATAAGAAAATGAATTAGTTTCTTTATAGGTATTCCATATTATTTCATCATTTAAAGCATAATCATGAGTAATCCCAATAAATAATGAGATTGTAACATAAAAACCTTACTGGTCTTATATCTTTGAATTGTAAGCCCCATGAAATAATAACATTAAATGAAACTTCAAATATAATAATAATAAATTAATTAATGATATTATATGTCAAAGGGGATATATATAAACCTCATAAAATAAGATAGGTGCATAACATGACATATGTCTCAAGAAAGAAAAATTGAAACAAAAAACCATTATCCCTTGGGTATCTTATGAACTGTAAACCCCATGAAAGAGATATCCTAAAATGGATATCTAAATAAACATAATTTTCATGATAATAAATATAAATTACATTCATAGATATTATCTGAACCATATATAAGAAACAAGTGGTTAATAAGGTGTGTATCTCACGGATATAAAAGTGAGATGAAAAATCTCTTACCGCTTTAGTAATCATTTGAATCATAAGCACTAATAAATAATAACATAAAATGAAACTTTAAATATCATGAAAAAAAATAATACTAATGATATAATATGTCAAATGAGAATTATATACACCATAAAAAAGAAATTAGTGGTGAATTTTCATATGTCTCTCGGAAATAAAAGAGAGGCTAGAAATCTTTTACCATAAGTCTCGACTTCCATCATACACACTCAAACATCCTATATAATAAATATAAGTTTATTGTAAATAAATTTTAAAAAATATAATTATATATATATACCATATATTGTTTTTATGACCTTTTATTACCCGTTTATTTACAGTACCATGTTAAAGTCATGTTTTAGGAAATAACTACTTTGTTTTTCATGTTTGTTTTGATTTGTTATTTTTGTTCATATTACATTGATCATGGTTCTATAAACTCTGTAATAATAATAATTAAATAATTATATTATTTATATATCAATTATTATTTTAATAACAATCATGGAAGATGGTTTTGAGAAATGAATTGTATTATAATCATGGAGACGGTAGGTCATACATACGCATGAGTAACATTTATATTTTTTAATGATCATTATATAAAGAAGTTAAGTAATATTTTATCTTTAAATAAATATTATAATATAATAAATAAAATTTTATTTATTGAAATATACTTATACATATAATCCATGTGGTTTGGTGATGAAAATAGTGAGTCGCATCGCTTCGTGAAAGCGGTAGTCCACACATACTTGAACAACGTTATCATCATTCAATGAGTGAAAAGGTAAGAAATAAAATGATATATTATATTTTAAGTATGATAAATTTTTCATTAATATCATATTTATGTGATTCGTATCACATATATTCATTGAATTTATCCTTATTATATTTCATGTAAACAATTAGTGAAAAATGAATCACATCGCTTCGTGAGGCGGTAGTCCGTCATACACATAATCGACGTTATTATATCCCATAAAAAATGAAAAATTAAAAAAAAAATTAATATATGATATAATGAATCTAGAGGTATAATTATGTTATAAATATCATGTTTATACTTTATATAAATCATCATACCCAACCAAAGGAGGTTGTAATGGAAAAACAAATGACATCAGTTTACGAGGCAGTAGTCCACCGTACACACGAATGGTGATTTTGTAACCCATTTTAAGAAAGTGTATTTTTTTTTAGGTCATTAACTTCAAATAAAAACATCTAAGTATATTTTAGATACTTATTTTATGATATCATCATGATTCAATAAGAATTGTAGGAATAAATAAAATAAAAATTCTCATTGAAAATGTTACCTCTTCTTTAGATATCCTCCTTAGGTTTGAACCAGAAGCCTTAATAGGTTTAATTTCTACCCAAAATAAGGATTATAGAATGAGAGGAAGAAATATTAAAATTTATTTGGTAAGGTAGTTTCTAGAAAAAAGGGGGTTTAATGTGTGAATAAAAGAGGAGAGGGGGTGGCCTTTTCTAAGTGAGGTGAGTGGCACACTTATAATTATTAGGAAAGAAAAAGGTGTACCCATGTTTTTCTCATACCAAAAGGCTCCAAAAAGTTTATTATAGAGAATTAGAAATTAAATGGTTTAAAATGGATATAAAATAATTTTTATAAAAGTTTTTAGGTCATTTTAACCCTTATCTATTTAGTTTGAACCCTTGGTAAAACCATTTTTACCTTAACTGTAGTAATTAATTTTTATTTTTTTCAATATTCATTTTGGCCAAAAAAAATTTTAAATTTATTAGATAATATAAATTACATTTTTTATAAATATTTAACCCATTTTTAAAAATTAAATTCATAAAATTGGAAAAATTTTAATTTAAAATTTATCCTGTAGACGTTAAGGGAAAGCGGGTTTTCAAGGAGAAAATGTTACAAAGTTTATGAATTTTTTATATCAAAATTCAATATTAATAAATTTAAAATTACCAAAATTATTTTAAGAGATATATAATTAAACTAATTTTACTTTTAAAATAATTTAAAATATCATTTAACTTTATGAATAATTTAAATGAAAAGGTATTTTTCAAGTAAAATTCAGTATTTTCACTATTCACCAAAAATTAAATCTTTTAAAAAAATATATAAAATTAAACCTAAGATAATTATGATATTATGATTTAAAAATGAGGATTATTTTTTAAAATAATATTTTTAAAAGTCTCAAAATTTAGTTTTAAAATAAGTACACAAAAAGATGACAAAACTACTTTTTAGAAAAATACAATTTTTAAGAATAAAATTGGATTTATTCTAATATATTTTCTAGAAACACATACGATAAATGTTGAGGTAAAACATGTTTTTATGTGTAAAAAAAGTTTTTCAGAAAAAGATTTCCTTTATTTCTAAATAGTTTTTATTTTTATTTCTAATTAATTGGTCATAAAAAAATTAATTTTATATAAAATTTTAGACCATCTTTTTTCATAATTTATTTAATACTATTCATACCTACCATTCCAATGGATAGGTGATATCTATGATATTAAAAAATAATATTTTAATAGTATTTTATATTTCATTTAAATTCGGTGTAGTGTGTATCGCAAGTTACAATCAGTGTTACATGTAATATAAGATAAACTCATTATTGCATGTAACTCAAGATAAATTTAGTGTTGCATTTAACACAAACTATCTAAAAGACTAAATTTATTTAAAAATATATATTTCATAAAATCTTAGGGTGTTACATTTCACCTTTCTTACTAGGTGAATGAGCTCACTTTTTTCTTATTTTTACATTTCTAGGGTAATGAAGAAGAGTATTATGTATGCAATATATAGAAGGGTTTCATGTGAGGGTAATTTTTTTGTGTGTTAAAATATTATTTTAAAATAAAATGGTTTTATATATAATCTCCAAAGACACTAAACATATACATTATTGGGGTGTTATTTATTATCATATGTAATGGATATTAATATATAATGATGTATTATATATGTATGTTTTGGTTGGTCCATATCAATGTTTCTATCTCAAAAAGCTAGAAATAGATAGATATCACAAAATTCATGTTATTAAGTAGGATTTAAATTTCTTAAAGTTTTAATCTTTTACATGAAAGAGTTTCATGAACCATTTTCATGAGGTGTATATAGTTATGTGTTGAATATTATAATTAACATTTATTATGGATACTTAAAATAAATAATTTATTACATAAAGAGTAATGCATTAATAAGAATAAAACATGTTAATTTGGTTTACTAAGATGTGATGTATAAATTAAATAAAATAACATCATGCATATATATAGGGAAAGAAAGATATGAAAAATACATGATATGTACATGTGAATAGTTGGTGGGATAATGTAAGTCCCCTAAAAATACTAAAAGTTAGATTCCTTTTAACGTAGATGCTTTCCAAGGATTGGATCATTCAGTATAGGTGTTTTATACCAAAACTAAGTGACATTGATTATATTATGTAAACAAATTTGAATACATATGACACTTGTAATGACTCATGTAATTACGAGTTATGAATTTTATAGGGAATTTGAATTTTTGACTCTAGAGTAAGGACCATTTTGAGAATTGATATTTGGATTCGAATTCTAAGATTCAGATCATCTCAAAGAGATTATTTTGGATATGTATTAAGAATCAATAGTTGTATTGAGTTCTCAAGTGAGTTTTGGGAGCATTAGGTTGAAATTTAGAGATTTTATATCCTAGTGCATGACTTGGGTTGCACATTTTGGGGAAAACTATGTGGATCACCTTACGTGCAGAATCTTAAGATCATTTTTCTCATACACGGTTAACATGAATGGCTAGTCTAGGGTTCAAGAAAATCCATGCAGATTTCAAGGTAAACCATAAAGGTTGATTTTGGCTTGAGTATTGGATCATGTTTTATGCATGGTTGTAGAAAAACCCTGAAAAATGTGTAATTTTAGTTTTAGAGGGGTTCACATAGTGGCGCACCATTTGGAAAACTATGAATTCAAACCAAGATGTCTCCCAAATTTTATTAAAAAGTATTATATTAACTATTTTACCCATTAGTATTTTAACCCTTACCCCTCTCATTATTCTCCATTTCATTTGAAGACCTGGGGATGGATTCCTCTTTTTGTATCCTTCGATTCCCCCCTGATTTGGGGTGATTTTGGTAGTGTTTTGACGGCATTAAGAGGTGTGATCACCCTTTCCTTCCTACCTCCACCCATGTAGCCTTGCGATTTTTGGCATTTTTATTAGGTTTTCTTGATCATTTCCACTGGATCATGGAAGAATTCATTCAGAACAATGGATATTTTTTTCAATGTGCCTATAACTTATCCTGATATGATAAACACACACTATCACAAGTTGTTTTATTAAAGTTACATCACCCAATGAATTTTCATAGTATTTTTTTCCAAAATTATATGAAATTGGCTATTGAATCAAATGTATATGTTGGTGATTTTTTATGGATTAGTAATAGGTGTGTTTTGGGATGGTATCACACCTTGTTGCTTGAGGTTTTAATAAGTGAAAGTGTCAATTTTTTTTGGAATTATTACAATTTAAATTAACTTTTATTATTAATTATGAATTATTATAATTAATTATAAGTTATTATAATTTATTATTGTGTTTCTTGGATTTAGTTAGGGTCTCATGTGGGTTGGTGATGGAATATTGGATGTAAACAAGCTTGGGAGAGAGTTAGGAGGATATGATTAAAGTAAATATCTTCAATTGAGGTAAGTGGTCCCTTTCGAATACCCTATGTTTTATGATTTTGTTATATGAATGTGATATGTGGAAACTTCACCAAGGGTGATCTAACTTTTATTTAAATGATTTTTTTTGAAAATTAAAATTTTTATGGATGGACACAAGTTTCAAGGACAATTATAGACCCTTGAACAGTTTCTTAATGACCTATCCTCCAATGGTTGAGGTATTAACCATAAAATGTATTCCTTTTGATGTATAGACCCCGAGGGGTGTAATATAAATTAAATGAAATGAATGAATATAATAGGCCTTAATATAGGTTCCATCAGTTCCCTTGAGTCGGAAGTAGTGATGGTCTAGGCATGGCCAACCTCAGGTGTAACCTTAAAACCCAAGGGTAGGTCACGATAGGTGATGCACACCCATCACAGAGTATGTCTAAATAAAATTTATAAGTTTTCATATTGAAGAACAATAGGTGACTAGGGTCAAATCACTTTAGAAGGTTCGAAGTTTCCTTCTTACTATTTTAACTTCGCTTAAGAACTACTTGTTTTTTTATGAAAACCGTGTATTTTGGTGGAATAGATAAAAGAATAAAAACCTAGATTAAAATGAAATAAAAAACCTAATAGAGAAAGTACTTGTACTTTTAGGGTTTGGATTTGGGTTCTTTACATTATACATGTTGGTTGTTAAAATTTAGTTTGATAACACAATTATGAAATCTCACTCTTGGATCACTACTCTTTTATTTAATGATTTTCAAACCTTGAATTCCTAAGAATACTAGATTTGACCTCCTCCTATAATCAATGTTGAAGGAAAACCTAAATTGATAGTTTGACATCTTCCATGACCCAACTCCATTATACGGTGTTTCATCCCTTGAACATCTCAACTCCATCATGTGAAGAGATTGTGTTCAAATAAAGGAAGGGAAAATATTTAAATATTTGAATAGAAGTGAGTTCAAGTTATATGTCATTTTGGTAAATCACTACACTCATACACTTAAATATTTCTCACCACAAACATAAATAAATCACATGAATTGAATAAAAAATTTCAAATACACTCGATCCTCTCTAGAGGATAATCCTTGGGTTTGTCACTTATTATCGAGTGCAAGAGGTCATAGTGGAATATGTGAGAAGATGATAATGAGATAAAGAAAGAAATAATATTGAGATAATGAGAAAGTGAAATAAAGACAAAGGATGAATCACTTTAATTAAGATAAATAGAATTAATTATATAAAATAAACAAAAATATAGAATAAAAATAAAAAACAATAAAAAAGATCACCCAGTAGCAGTCCGATCCCAACCCTCCCATCCCTCGATTAGTGGTGAAACATACTTTTATTTATAGAGTGAGTTAACCTATATATCTCACATGGTTGTATATTTATATATCTTATCAATCATTAAATATATATTTTCAAAGATATTCTGTGTTGAATCTACAAAATTCTGGAGTGTTTCTAAATTCCAACACTGAGATATAATTTCATAGAGATGATATCATCATCTTACATTATAAATATATCAATATCAATACATTACATCACATCCACCCTTGTATCAATGGTGGATCACATCTAATACTAGATTATAGATATATCACATCTATCATTGGTTGTTTAATGTGATAACATCCCTTAAGAAATGGTAGCATGTTCTGAATAGGCCACATAGGTGTCTGGCAGTATCAACATTGGATCAAGAAATGAATCCTCTTCCTCGGCCTCCCCCTTGGATGAATGAAGACCATATATCCTTCATTCATAGTGCTTGTGGGTCACATGGGGGTGTGTTAGTTCCCGTGGTGGTAACTCTTTTTCTAAACTCTCTAGTGGAGAATCCATGGAAAGAGGCAGTGGTTCCCCATCTTGATTAGAGATTCCAGAAGGTCATCCATGGTTTTTTCCAGTGGAAACATTTGCAGTGGTGGTACCTTCCAATTATACCATTGTATCAAGGGTATATCACATCTACCATTGAATCAATGTTAGGTCACATATACCAATATATCAATGGTATATCAAAACTACTATTGGGGAAAAGTGTATAAAATCTACCATTTAGGTAATGGTGGATCATATCTAACATTTTCACAATAGTGTTTCTCTTCAAAATGGTGGTTGTATGTACATGGAAGTATCTCCCTTCTTCAGTGATGGTATCAGTCTAGCGTGGGATGTGGGGAAGTGATGAGTGTGCATGGTAGTGGTGAGGAACAACCTATGTGCATGAAGTAGTGTTGAAGCGCAATTTTTCCAGTAAGAAAAGCCTCATTCTTCTTCTAATAGGGATCACAGTGGTCTTTTGAAGAATCAGATGTGATCCAAGGTGATCATAGTCATTGGTTGTGGAAGGAAGTGGTAGGTGAGGAAGAAGAAGCTCCTCCTTCATTCAACCATCATAGTGGCCAAATGAAGCCTCTAAATGGATTAATGGGGAATTTGAGGTGGAAGAAGTGATCCATGGCGACCCTGGGTGGTGAAAGTGGCCAACGACTCGAGATTGGGATTCATAGGTGGTTGAGATATAAATATTTGGTAGTATACGTGGTAGATAAGGTCAAAGAAAAATGAGGTAGTGGTGGAGGATGGTGGATCTGGGTGTCCGAGTGCAAGGCATAAAAAATGGAGTAGGATGACAGTGTTTTTCTTAATGTGAACAATACCCACTTAAATCCTTGTTCCACATCGAAAGTGAGAAACAGTTTCAAGTTTGTTTATAATGTAAGGTGTGTGATAATACAATCAAACACATGCACCAAGGTGGGATCCTAGATTCACTTTCACACATGAACATGTGTCACGCATATTGTGCAGCTCAAGGGGGCCTAGGACCATCTATACATGTGGGATCCTCATACGGTCTCACATGATGAACGGGCCTGATTCCCCCATAAATTCTCATATCTTTCCAGATCAGCTGGCCTTCCCATTGGTGTCTTGTCCGTCTGACACATTTTTGTCTGCCTAGGTGGCTAGCTACCATTGGTTAAGGGCTGTCTATTCTGTCACATGTTTATTTTCAAAAAAATCATTAAAAATAACTTAATATACTTCAAAAAAATATTAAAATATATACCAAACTTAAAATTCTTTACAATTTTATTCATTTTAAATCATTTTACTTACACATTAATAATTCCCTTCATTTTATTAAAACATAGAAATACCTAGGAATTATTCATTAAAATCCATCAAAAATCCTTAAATTATGTTAAAAAATTCATGAAATATGAGTTTGTCAATTAACCCCACAATTAAACCATTATTTTCCTCAATCATAAAATATCAACATGAAATTCATAGGGCACTAATGTTATCGCTATTTAAATTTCAAAATAATTAAATGAAATTATTATTGGTTATAAATAAAACTTTCAAGAAACCACATTAAATATCAATGTAATCCCTCACTTTTAAAAAGAGTAACCAATTATAGTATTTTAATTTTTACCATTTTAATATTATGAAACATCTTAATTAATCCATTCAAGCTCCTTGATTTATTATTAAACTTTTCAAATTATGATATACCTCTCTTCAATCTTTTATATCATCACGCATTATACAATTCATGTAGATTTTTTCTCATATCATGATAAAATTATTCTTATCCATAGGCTTGTAAAGAAACTAATTTATCCACATTGTAAATAAAAAAGGATCATAAAATAATTAGGAATTTACAATTAAGTTTCTAATGACTCTAAGGCTTAAGGTTAGTAGTAATTAATGTTTAAAAAGTAAAGTTCAAATGGGAGGTTTCTCTCTAAAGTAAACTAAATGATATTCAAAAGTAAAAGCTTAATGAATTTATCTCTTTCAAATTTTAAAATCTCCAAATTACCAAGCTCAATGTAAGATCATGATCACAGTAAATCATAATGAATGATGTGAACCTTCTTGAATTTTCTCTACTTTTATGCAATTTTTTCATTTTATTTTTTTAGATTTTTTTATTTATTTGAAAGCTATGTTTAGAATGAACCTCACATCCACCACCTAACCACCAATGATAAAAAATATTTGATCTAGTAATAGTAATTTTTTATTCTCTAAGTCACAACACATTTCCATTTTTTTAAGAAGGGAAAACTATAAAGTACAATGAATGAATCATAATACTTCTTTAATACCCACAAATAGCACCCCCACACTTTTTCTTAAAATGTATTTTATCCCTTCCACCATGAATCCCTTAACCCACACACTTCAGCTTGAAAATATAATGAAAATACTAAGAGAAGGGTAAGAATGGATAAAAATGGCTTGAAACACAGCTCGTCCCTAACAAGGTCATTCATGGTCTTTATGGGATAAATGAGGATTAATGTAAAGGTTGTTTTCAAGGATATGGGATTTTCAAAAGATGCCTCAATCATTTTCAATATGTTTTTTCATAATCATTATCTTTGAAAAGTTTTAATGCAACTTATGGTTGTTGGAATGCCCCCAAAACACTCAAGAAATATACTTAAGAAAAAATTTGAAATATTTGGTCTATAAATCCTCTCGATAATGGGACATATGATTTGGGAAAATCACTCATGGCATGACTAAATATAACAAATAAATTTACATTAATTTATTATATTAAAAGTGTGAAAATGATAGAGAAATATCATTTACATGAATTAACTAATTTACTCAAATCATGAGTCCTCGTTTTAATATACATGCTTCACTTTAATCATCCAAACTCATTATCATTGAAATCTAAATCATGGCATCACAAGATTCCTAAGAAACTCATGTCACCTAGATAAGTTAAGTAAATAAATAATTTAAACTAATAAAAAAATACAAGTATTAAAACTAATAAAAAATAAAATAATTAAACAAATAAAAATTAAATTTGAATAAATTAAATAATAAATAAATTAAATAATTATTCGTAAATTTAATATATATATATATATATTATAAATACTAATAAATAGTATATATTAAATATAGATATATAAAATGAATAAAATTAAATAATTAAAAAAATAAAAATTAAAAATGAGTATATTAAAAAAATTATTTATTAAATCATTACTGATAAAAAAGAATAAATTTAATATAAATGTATATATTATAAATATTAATAAAATAGTATACATTAAATATATACATATAAAATGAATAAAATGAAATAATTAAATAAATAAAAATTAAAAATGAGTAAATTAAGAAAAATATTAAACATTATATTAATTAAATAATTATTGGTGAAAATAAATAAATTTTATATACATATATATATAGATTATAAATATTAATAAATAGTATATATTATATAAATATATATATAATGAATAAATTTTAATAATTAAACAAAAAAATTAAAATTGAATTAATTACAAAATTATTAAAAAAATATTAATGAAACAATTATTAATAAAAATGAATATGTTTAATATATATATATATATATATTAATTATAAATAGTAATAAATAATATATATTTAATATAAATATAGAAAATGAATAAAATATAATAATTAAAAATATATTAATGTCTTATTCTTTTTTAATATTTTTTATATATAATTGTTCATTAATACATTTATTATAGAAATATAGTCACATGTATTTCTATATATATATCAATATATATAATATTTCCTTAAATATGATTTATATAATACAAAAAAATCTATTCTTACATTAAATAAGTCATATATTTTGTGAATATTGGTTTATAATTAAAAATTAATATTAATTAAAAATACTAATTGTATCGATTAATGGACATTAATTAAATTTAGTTTTATTTTTTAATTTAACATATATCAAACGTTTGTTACATTAATTTCACACATACATATACATAATTAATGCAGTTTTATATACAACACACACACAAATATTTACTCGTTTTTAATATTTTTTATTATTGTTTTTTTTTGGAAATTAATCATTTTCTAATATTTATTTATTTACTTTGTTTTAATATTTTCAATATGTATTCACCTTTATTTAAATATATATCCATATTTTTTAATAATGTATATTTAATTAATAAATTATCCATTTTTAAATATTTTTAAAGTGTACTCATTTTTACCGAAAAGATCTAGCGAGAAGAAAAGTGCATGGTCTTTTATTAAAAGAAATAAAGAAGATAACAAGAGAAGCCAATGGGGTCAAACAAAGAGACTTTTCCTTATCTAGAAAACGATCTCAATAATCATAATAAGAATGACCATTCCCATAGTCATAATCAGATTTATCTACAATTTTTCACTCTGACTATGAGTTACCTTGGTTAAGAATCCTAAGGATCCCTACCTTGGGCCTGTCCTGCTCTGGGGTGAGCTCGACCTTTGAAGCATAGGAAGAAGATCTGGTATACATGTTCCTTAGAAGATTAGAATATACCTTTCATGGCCTTATTTTTGGAGGATCACTATTTCCTTTCTAATGAAAACATCCTTAAAAGAAACACCACTGCCTGAAGTCCTGAGATAAGCGGCGTCCAATAAAACTGACCACTTCTCTTTATCACTTTCATCATCCGAATTGTTTCCCAACCTCCCAATTCCTCAGGAGAAGAATATATTCTGAATATCTTGATGATAATTCATATCCTTCTGAATATCATATGGGCTGGACCCATCATCATGTGGAGCATGTATTGGTTCCACCACAAAAACTTTCCATTTAAGTGGTGAAGGATCATCCTATGGTGTGGTACACTAAACAAGAACCTCATTTGTAGACTCTTACAGCTCTTCAATTAGAAGAAGAGGGACCAGCTCGGTTAGAGGAAGACCTATCTCATACCCTCTTTCCACCTTCAGCACTTGCTGGTTTAACACTAACATATTACATGGCCCTGTTAGGTGGGAATTTCGTGCCTCCACTAAAAACTGCATTATTCTACATTGTATGCCTCTTAATTTTCTTCCTAAAATAACCATATGTATTCCCTTTTAAAGATAAAAAATATCATTCAAATTTTATACAATAGTTATCCATGACATGTCCAATAATTTAAAATTTTGGAAAAAAAAGTCAGGTAGTCTCTCATATTCAACTTTCAAAGAGATTTCATCATCTAATGCTAAAAAAAATATATTATTAATCAAGAAAGAGCTTAATTCATACTCTACTAGATCACTAGAATATTGACCAGATTTGGAAAACATAGTGGTCCTATCCTTTTTATCAGGATTCCCATGATAGAATATTTGTTAAATAAAATCTTAGGATTCCAAAGAATCCAGATCAAACCCAAAATTTTGATCCAAAATTGCTTCCTATTATTTTTAATTGCAAATGGATTGAACTAAATATCCAATTATTGAAAGAAAACCATACATAGATTTAAATAAATTGATCTAATTCCTAGGACATGTGATTCAAATCCTTAGATGGTAAAATGATATGAAATAATCCATGACTCATAGGTGTACACCTCCAATTAGAGGATCCCCATACAGAAGTAAACTTCCAATCTAGATCATCTATTTCGAAATTTTTCCTACAGTAGATAGAACAAGTCTAGAAATGATGGATTTATCATAAATTTTAAATATTTCAAAGATGGACTCCCTATCAACAACCTCATGGGTACTGCCACCCTTTATCGTGATTCTTTGAGGCGAGACATCTCTCATAGATGCGAAATACCTTCTATTTGGGACCCTTTTAGTTCCTGGAAGATTAGATTGAAGATCAATCTTCTTGCTAGTGTCCGTTGTAGCTATCAAAAGACCAGGTCAATTCACCTTAGTTGGACCAGATCCATCCGCCACCACCATTGTTGCAGTACTAGATCGACGAGGCATGCCCACTTCATTCACCAACATCACCATAGATCTACATGGATTGTTTATCTCATTCACACCACTTACCACATATCAGTAAACTCCACTCATATTTGTTGTCACTGCCTCAGATCAAAGTGATCCATTCATCTTGGTCTCTATAGATGTAGTCTGATGCAGATCGCCCATCTCGACCACCACTATCAAATATTGATGAGCACCGATCTCAGCAACCACAAACGCATTCCACCAAGATCTGTCCTCAGCCGAGTCAACCATCGTAGCTCGGTTCACCATGGCTTCCTCGTCCCCTATGAAACTGGATCACCATGATTTGATGATGCTCGCCTCGACCATCAGCCACTAAGCACCTTCAGCATCTTCACCTATAGCCTAAAGGATATAACTAAGATAATTAGGAAACTCCATTTTTGAGAAACCCTAACATTCAAGGACACCAGAATCACCATCACCCAGAAGTTACCAAACCCACGTCATCTGCTCAATATTTTTAATATAATGTACTCATTTTTAATTATCCAAGTTCACTTGTTTTTAACATGCATTCATTTAAGATTATATATTCTTTAATAATATTATAAATATATTTGTAAATAAATGTTTATAAATATATATATATTTATAAATGTATATTTGCTATATTTATAAATTTATATATTTATAATTATAAATAAAAAATATTATTTTTAAAAAAAAAATCATTTATATAATTATATATATATATATATATATATTTAAATAATTATAATAATTATAATAATTTTTTTAATAGTGAATATATTTACTATATTTATATTTACATTTATATCTATATTTATATCTATATTTATATCTATATTTATATCTATATTTATATCTATATTTATATATTTATTTATTTATTTAAATATATATTTATATTTATATTTATATTTATATTTATATTTATATTTATATTTATATTTATATTTATATTTATATTTATATTTATATTTATATTTATATTTATATTTATATTTATATTTATATTTATATTTATATTTATATTTATATTTATATTTATATTTATATAAATTTATTAAATATATATATAATTATATAAATATATATAATGATTTAAATTTATAAATATTATTTAAAAAAAATATTTATATAATTATAAATAAATAATTATATATTTAAATAATTTCAAAATTATAATAAATATATTTAAATAATGAATATATTTACTATATTATATTTATATGTATATATATTTATTAAATATATATATATATATATATATAATGATATAAATATATTTTTAATTATAAAATTATAATAAATATATTTAATTAATCAATATATTTACTATGATTATATTTGAATTTATATATATAATTATATTAATATATATATTGATATAAATATATTTATATTTATAATTATATTTATAATTATAAATAAATTATTATAAACATATTTATATCAATATATATTTATAAATATATTTATAAATATATATGTACTATATTTATAAAATTACATATTTATAATTACAAATAAAAAATATATAATTTTTTAAAAAAAAATATTTATATAATTATAAATATTTAATTATAAAATTATAATAAATATAATTTAAAAATTAATACATTTAATATATATATAATTATATAATTTTTTATAATGATATAAATAAATTTATAATCATATACAAATATTTATAAATATTTTTAAAAATATTTTTATTTATAATTATAATTATAAATCCTTTAACAATGCTAAAGTTTTTTCGTTGATAAATCTCTATCTTTATCAGCACTAAAGAAACACTGATAAAAATAGCTTTTATTAGTGCTTATTAATTTAGCACTGTTAAAAGTTATCTTTATCAGTACTTTTTTGGATGCACTGATAAAACCATCCCTGATATATTTAAAAGAACCCTACCTGCACTGATTTCAGTCACAATTGTAAAGCATTCATGGAAGTCCCCTGCTATTGGTGCTCCTCCTAGACTGTCTCTCGAAGAAATCTAGCCTCAAATCCAAGGAATGTTGTTTTTTCCTCCTCTCTTGTTGATTTCTTGTTTGGGATTTCTGGTTTGCCTTATTGTGGTGTTTTCTTGGCTCCTCTCCTCTCTTCTCCCACATGCTCAGTCTAACCTCCTTGGATCCCTAATAGGGTTTCCACATCCTTCTACTTCAATTTAGGTTTCTCCTCCAAAATTTTTCAAGTGTTTTCCAATGTAAATCCCCTCTTTCTTCCTTCTTATTTAAGTGCCTCCTCCCTCCATTTTGATTTCATCATGTACATTTTTCTCTTCTAATCCTTCATTTCATAAATCATAGAATTCCTAAGTCTTTTTAAATTCATTTTTATTTAAATTACGCCTATATGCTATGTTTATAATGGATTTGGAAAAAAAATTGGTTGAATTGCATTATTGGAATAAATGGTTTTCCATGTATTTTGATTGAATTATTTTGAATTAAATGTTTTATGATGCCAAGTGTTTAATCATATGCTTATGAGAAATTAAAAGTTGATATTTATGAAAAATGAAAGGATTATGACATATTTTGGGTTTAAAAGGAAGAAACAAAGTTTGAAAGAAATGTTTTATATATAAAAATGGTGTGTTTATAAATATTTCCAAAGTATTGAAATTGTTGAATTTCAAATGAAAGGAAAATAACTTGGTACCCCAAGTTAGATTTTGTTTATTAGCTCATTTGAAACATTAAAATGGGTTTATAGGTCATGATTCCCTCATTGATCACCCCTTGTATTTTTTGTGCCTGTTATGGGATGTTTATAAATTTATAATGTACGTATGATGTGAAAGGGTTTTTTATATGCAAGGTTGTTGGAGGTGAGGTGTAGGATATTGATTTTATTACCATATGTTTGTATTTCTATTTCTTTCTCACCTCCTCACTTGGTTTCTTGGTCATGGGAATGCTCAGAAACTAAATGGTATCTTGGATGAGTGAAAAATCTAGTTTAGATTGTTTCTATCTAGAGTGGGACTAGGTTATTGAGTGGGACTCGGTTATTTAGTACTTAAAAAATTTAGTATAGTTTCAAAAATAAAAAATTTAATGATACTTAATAAGTTATCATACCAAATCATTCCTTCCCACTTAATCAATCTATAAATTATCTCATCACCGATTCAATCACTAAATCAAGATTATGTATTGTTCATTGACTTATAATTCATTTAGGTTATAGTGAAAGGAACTGAATTTCTTTTTAATACATGACAGTGTATAAAATGGAATAATTAACTAAGTTCATTCATAACATTTAAACTCGTGTTTTAAAACTAAATTTAGGTTTAATAAAAGTACTCATGATATCAAAACATAAATATGTACCAAATAGTAATTTACTTTCTTAAACAAAGTTCTAAGACATGTAAATTTTTAGGTTACTTTATCAAAATAAAGTGAGGTAACATAACCCAAACATAATAAATCTACATTCATTTAAATATCTTAAAATTATTTGGATCTTATATAATTTCTAATAATGAACTTATATAAATGAAATAATTTAAATAATTAAAGAACACAAGTCTAAACATTAATTTTATAGAATAAATAATTTTAAAACTAGTAAACATGTTTAATTGACTTTACATAATAAACTAAGCCTAAATATATAATTGGAAAAACACGTGTGATGTGGTTTCCATATAACCACCCCCAATATCATGAAAAAACTTTATTTGGCCCTCCTATAGCTAAATTTTAACTTAAAATTCTCAGATTTATCCATCAATGAGCTATTTCATTTATCTGTGACAATTCCTAAACAACCCAAATCACCCCATGATATTTTAAACACCCACAAAAATTTACAAACTCAAAACTTGGTGTAACTTCATGCTTCGTTCATTTACAAATAAAAATCAAATCCATTATTGTTCTCTCACCCAGGGTACTAGAGAAACTCCAATTCAACTCTCAATCAGATAAATTCATATCAAAACTAAACCTGATATCACACACAGACTACATCTAAAAACTCATGATATTTTGGAAAATATCTTTAAATGTCATGAATATTTGTAGAACCTTCTTTATATTGATTCTTGAATAAATTTTATGACACATGAAAGATTGTATTTGTGGCTTCTTGTGTGATATTTTATGAAACTGGTTTTTGATAAATAAATAGTCCCTTGATTAAATTTCGATAGAATCCCATGGTAACCTCGTTATTTAGGTGGGTAATCCAATAAAATCATGTTAGTCATGTTTATATCTACCTAAAAATGGAATCTATAATGATAACACTAACTAATCATTGGTGAGGTGGAGAGACTCTTATAACGGTGTAATCCTACCCCCTAGGCCTGTAGCCCTAGGGTAATTTGTGCACTAGGTAGCCATGATCACTGAGAGTGTGAGGATCCTTGATCCTTGACCTAACTTACCTAAGAAATCCTTTACCATGGTGCTAGGATTTAAATTTTTAATTTAATCATATCTTCTGAAAAATGTTTTATTCATGACAGCTTGATAAAATACTTAGGAAATTTTTAATAATCATGATTTTTTTTAGAATGGGTGGTGGCCTACTTAGAATTTTTATGCTCATTCCTATTTTAAATTTTAGTTTTGAAAATGTAAACATGGTTTTAAATGTTAAAGTGGGTATTGAATTGAAAAAACAAGGTTTTCCCTTAAAATAAACTAAAATTGATTCGGTGTTTTAAATATCAGAAAGTGATTTCAAAGTGAACTTGTAGATTTTTAATCATTTAAAAGAATACATCTTTCCATAGAAAAAGTTTTTATCTTTTAATTTATTTTCAATGTTTTTTAATATGATTTTAAAAAAATTCACTTGATATAAATGGTTTTTATAGAAAAGGGGTTTCATATCCTATGAAATATTTTGAAAAAAGTTGGTCACTTTTCATTTGGAATTTAAAAAACATGGATTTCAAGAGGAGTTTTAAAATTTTAGAAAGCAGCCTTTTCAATTTTTAAAGTGTATTTTAGATGAGATTTGTAATTTTAAATTAATATGTGGTAATTTTAAAAGTTTTCATATCTTGAATTTTTTTTTGTAAAGTAGTTGGTTTAAATATGGAATTTGGAAAAAAAATTAAAAAAATGGTTTTGGTGTTAAAAAAATGAGTGAGTGGTTTCATAAATAGACTTGGAAAATGAATTTAAAAGGTGGTTTATTGTGATGTGTCTATATTATGTTGGGTGATATTTCTCACCAATTGCAAGTTGAGTTTCTCTTTATTATTTAGACTAAAAGTTACTCTAATTTTCATGAACTATAGTAATGTGAATCCATCTTGGTCCCTTAATGGAATGAAAATATGGTTTGTCTGAGATGAATGGAATAAATTTGAAAATTTATCATCTTTAACTTGATTCTCCAGTTGATATGGAAAACCATTAAGGCTTTCATAATTTTTGAATCAAAACCCCTTGAATGAAATAGCATGAAATATAGTAAAGAAAAATTACTACACCAGATAGAGATATAAATCATGAATCACTCCTAATAACATGATGTTTTATTCCTCTTATACCAACTAGAAGCCTCATCATAGTGTTTAAAATAATTTGGACTAGGAAATCATGTATCTATTTCCACTAGGATATAATATTGTAGTCTTGGTGCAATAATTTTTCTATTCAAGGGATAGTGGTTCGTGTATACTCAATCCAAGGTGGTCATGTATTTCATCCCATTGTGAATAGGTAAATAAGTATAAAAGAGTAAGGGCACTATGAACATGTATCGTATGATTAGCTCATTATCAAATCATTGTGTTCCTAAGAAACTTTTCAACTTTAGGTAACAAACTAAGAAATTTTTTCCGATTCTCCACCAACTCTAAACATGGAAAGATTTAAATTTAATGAGAGAACTATCACCCTCATCATCTTCATCTCCCGAATAGTTATTATTTCATTTTATTTCTCAAGACTCATCCCACATCTCTTTTGTACATGCACTTATGTTGCTTGAACTACTCTGAGCAGTAGTCATCGCATACCAGGTACCAATGATCATTTTAGGTCCCCCTTATTAAAATTCTCTATAACATTCACATTTTATTATGAATATATTATGTGTATTTATTTATTTTTTATTAAAAATGTATATTTCATGAACCTAATAGGATGTATATGAATTGAAAATGGATGCATGATAATTAAATGACTAAAGAGTAGGAAGATAGAGTTAAAGAGTTCATCAGGTTTGCAATAGAGCATGCATACACTCCTTCTCAAATTCTTTTTCTATGTTTATGTTGTTGTTATTCAAGAAAAAATAGTTTTAAAGAGTTGGAATAACCTTTTATTTATCACAGAATATATCAGAGCTATAAATGTTGGACAAAACATGGGGAAAAATTGAATGTGCACACCAATTGGGATGATACTGTGCTTTATGGGTCATTTGATATGAATACCAGTGTAAATAATGATGGAGATCACATGGAAAAAATGAAAATATAAATTTAAGATGACCTTCATGATTGAAAAAAAAAGTTTTTTGAGAAGTTAAATAGTTGTTCTATGAGACCATTGTATATTGGTTGTAATAAATACACAAAATTTTCAATTGTATTAAAGTTATATAATTTTAAATCTAGAAGAGGATGGATTGACACCAGTGGTACAAAACTACTTGGTCTCTTGAATGATATAATACCAGAATAAAATGAACTTCCTTTTTGAACAAATTATGGTAAATTATTGATACATTTAATGGGAATTTTCTCTAAAAAATACATGTTCATCCAAAAAATTGCATGTTTTTTTTTAAGAACAATGAATCACTCATAAAATTCACTAAGTGTGGTGTATATCAATACAAGAAAGTTGAATCAAGTAATTCGAAAGTTTTTTGGTACTTTTCTATCATTCCATGTTTTAGAAGATAATATGGATGTCAGGAAACAATGATACAGTTGACATGGAATGTATATACAAGAATTAATTATGGGAACCTACATCATCCAGTGGACTCCCCTTAGTGGAATAAAATTGATTATGAGTATCCTGGATTTATAAATGATCTAAGAAACTTTGGTATTGAGTTATTGAAAGATAGAATAAATCATTTTCATGTATAGATTAGTACTTACAGTACATGGCCTTTCTTGTTGGTAAATTATAACTTGTCATCACGGTTATGTATGAAGCGCAAATACATTATGTTGTCTCTAATTATATTTGGAATAAGACAACCTGGTAATGATATTGATGTCTATTTAGATACATTTATAAAAGATATAAAATTGACATGGGCTACAGGTGTTATAATGTATGATTCTCATATAAGTTATGATTTTACATTTTGGTCCATGTTGTACAGGATGATAAATAACTTTCATGCTTATGGAAATTTTTCAAGCTAAAGAATTAAATTAATTTTGGGGTGTCCCATTTGTGAATTATTCACACACTCGGTATGGTTGAAATATTCCTTGAAGACTATTTTTTAGGACAATAATTTTTTTTCCTCGATGACATAAATTCTAATCTTAGATGATAACATTTGATGTGAATACCGAACAAGGTGCAACACCATCTCCACTAATGGGTGATCAAATATTCGATAAATTAAAAAATATCAACATTTTTTTTGGTAAACTATTTTTGAAAAGCCTTACAAAATCATTTTGGAAAAAGAGATCAAATTTATTTGAATTTCTAAACTAGAAATGTTTTTATGTACAACATTTTCTTGATGACATGCATGTAGAAAAAATATATTTGGGAGTTTTATTGTCACATTACTAAATCTTCTTAGAAAAAAATTATGGCATCAAGGCTATGATGGATACAATTGACCTGGGGATAAGGGAAGAACTGGAACTGGTGAAGGGTAAAGGGAAGACTTTTCTTCCTCCATTAGTTTACACTCTATCCAGATAGAAATAATTATAGTTTTTCATATTCCTTTAATGGTGTAAAATTATAGAGGGGTATTCATAAAATATCAAGAATGTATTTTCAATCACTAATTTGAAGTTATAGGGACTAAAATCACATGACTATCATTTTTTCATGAAATATTTGATTCTCATGGATTTACATTGCATTCTGCATAAAAATGTATGGCATAAATTAACAAGACTCTACATACTTTTCAAACCCATATGTAGTAAATTTATAAACCTGAAGAAGTTTCAAATCATGAATAAGGAGTTTGATGTCATATTTTGTGAATTATTGATGTTATTCCACCATCATTATTTGATATAATGGTCCACCTAAAGGTTATCTTGGTTATAGAGGTTCAACTATGTGGTCTTATCGATTATAGATGGATGTAAGACATTGAACAATATATGAATATTTTGAAAGGGTGTGTCAATAATCAAAGATGGACTAAAGATTTATTGAATAATGATATATTATTGAAGAATATATTGAATTATGTACTAATTACCTATCATATGTTGATAACATTAGTCTCCCAAAGTCTCATCACAGCGGATTCCTTATGGGTGAAGGGATTTATGGAAGAGATATTTCTATAGTTACCATCATAGGGAGGTAGAATGCATACCTTTACATTTTACATAATAGTGAATATGTTGATCCATACATTGAATCCCACAATGAAATTCTTAGATATTTGAATCCATCAAGGGAAGAAGAATGGATATCAAATACACATAATCAACAGTTTATAGGATGGTTCTGAGATCATATTTATAAGGGGTTATCTGAAAATCTAAATTCAATTGTCGAATGACTTTGATGGCTAGCCGGGGGACCAAATGAAAATTTTATATCTTACATTGGTTTTGTAATAAATGGTTATGAGTTTTATATAAAAACACAATGAATATAGTATGATGAAAAAAAGTGAAGTTGTGCTTATGGTGGAACTGATGAAAATATCTGGTTCCAAGGATATAAATCCAATTTATGTGAATATGTAATATTTTGGAATTATCGACCAAATATATGAGTTTTATTATACAACATTTCAATTGTTTATTTCCATTACAAATGGGTTGACAATAGGAGTCTAGTGAAAGTTTATGAAATGAGATTTGTGAAAGAGAATTTTAGTGTCTAAGGGGAAAATGATGATTTGTTCATAATGGAATCACAAGTAGTGCAAGTATTTGTTGTCTCATCTAGAAAATAATAATTGGTTTATTTTTCTGATGGAAATTAAAATAATTGTAGGGTCGGATGAAAATTAAATCAAGTATGACCCTTTAATTGGGAGATCACAATCAATTAATTATGGTCCTAATGTAGACAATGTATTATATATTAAAGGGTTCCACAAAGAGGGGATTTATATTCTTGATAAATGATCCAAATCCCTTCATATATTTTTTAAAAATAGAGTTTAATAAAAAGGTTAAATTGTTCTTTAATATAGTATTGTTCCCTCATAATATTATCTGTTCACTACTGTATTAACATAATCTAAATTAAATGTTTTACTACTCTTGAAGATAATGTCTTCTTCACATGATCATGTTACTAATCTCAGGGAAGAAAAGACTATTGATGTTGAAACTTTAGAATTATTTCGGGATCAATATCATGTTGATGAAAAAAAATAACAACACCACATCATAGTGTTGACTAAAATTATCAAGGAAATAAGTAACAGAATAAAATTTTAGGTTGGAGGGAATCAATGTGGCCAACCTATTAACCCAAAAAAGTCAATTTTCATTAGTTATATTGGGGTCATTGTGAGGATGAATGTGTCGATTGATATAGAGTCATGGTGAAATTTCTAACCTATAACGAAGGAAATCCTTTGGTAAGATATAAAATTAATGTTATGATAACCTTTATTTATTTTATTGAAAAAATATATAATGAAACATTGATTTAATTTTCATTATTCATTATAGAGTTTTTTTATTTTATATGATTTCTATAATAAATATGTCTTAATGGCCACTAGAAAATCCAACAAAGGATTCTAGACTCTTCTTACCAAAATTAATTTGAGGGATGCTAATGGTAAATTAAATCCCCACCCATCAGTTAATTATTCCCACATTATAAAATAGGAAACATGGAATTCTTTCATCAGTCATTGTAATAAGAAATCATTTAAGGTTCATTATAGTTGATAATATAGTATTTTAAATTATTTATTTTATCTAATTTGATTCAAAAAATAATAATCTATGAAATAGTAAATGAGTTCTGAAAATAAATAACATGCTTCCAAACCAATATACCCCTATCACAAATCAAGAATGGTGTATACTTCAACAAAGAAAAAATTGGTATGTATTTTAAATCAAAAATAAAATTTTTATGTAATATGAAACAACATATATACCCTTGTTTATATATAGATTGATCAATAAAAATCTGAATCCACTTCCATCCCATGTCATGTACTATGGAAGAAGGCTCGCGTAAATAAAGAGGGTAAACTAGTTGATGAAATCAAAAAAGAAGTATGAAAAACATGAGTAAGTGTGGCATAAAATTAATTCATTATTCTTTAAAATAGTATTACATAAAAATATCTATTTATGTTCATATGTTTTTATATGGTTAAGACATAAGAATTGGTAGTGACCACAGTGAAATAAAAACTACTTTCAGTAGATTTGAAGCAATAAAAACCATATATTTTCATTAGAGGAGTAGGTTTAGGAGTGACTCCTAGGAAAAAACTTTGAGAAGAAAAAATCACAAGAAGATGAATTTAAGGTGTTGAAGGATGGCAGGCACAAATAGATTCTTTTAAAGGTATTATCGTCTGGTCTAGTTTGGCAAGCCAATATATGATAAAGGATCAAAGTGAACTAGTAGTGGAACAAAGATACACACATAAAGAACCAAATGACTCTGCTATATTTTAGGATAGTTATTCTTCTCAATATCATACCATACGTGAGATAATCAATTTTTTCATTACTCTTTCTCCTAAATGTGAATGAAACAACTTCTGATAACTTTATATTACTAAAATTCTACAGGGTAAAGTTGCATGTGATTTTCATCTATCAACACCCATGAACTACCTTGTTGCGAGGGGTATAGTTTATATTATCTTGTGAGACAAGATATGCAATAAAGAACTCCCAAAATATCACATGATATTAGGATTGAGTTATCTCAACATACGACCATTGAGTTTCTTTTTCTACTTGATTATTCAGATATTACAATAGTAAATGATGTTATTGGAACATTTATAGAATGGTCATATAATATTATAAAGATACATGAGGTATGTCTTTAACAAATATTTTAATATGAAAACCCTATAATAGTTGATGAAAAAAGGTCTGAAGTGAGTTATGGTATTATATATGGATAAAGAGATAGGTAAACGGAAGGTCGGATCAAGAAAATATAGTGAATCAACCAATAAATCAAAAGGACCTTTCGAGAGTACCTTCTCCCAACAAGTTTTACTATAACATTTTTTATCATTAAAACTTCATGTAGAGACCACATTTAAAGATGAAAATATTTTTTACATTTTATATGAAGTATACATATTTGTAACATTCACTACAGACATAGTTGGTCTTGAGAGTATAAATGAGATTCTCAAGTTTGAATGGTTGAGAGTCTCGAATGTTAATACATACATAAGGAACATTTTCATAATACTTCTGTCCAAATAATGATCTAATATGTTCATTAAAATTAATAACTATTCATATTTTCTATAGGAGTTTATATTACAACTATATAAATGGAAAACTGTGTGAAGAGATATTTGGATTCATTAATCCCCCTATCATTTCTATGCAAGAAACTTCTTTGGAGAATAAAGAAATTGATAAGAAGAAAGATGGTCTATATGATGCATTTGAGAAAAAATAACAGACGAAAGGCTCTTTTGTATACCTATAATACAAGGGTAAAACTCTATAATCTAATCACATAAAATATATTTTTATTTTTTTCATTACTTTTTTTAGGAAGCACTAGATGATGATCGCACTCAATCTGGATACCACAAATATTTATTTTTTGGATTCAATGCATAGATATCCAACAAACTGAACACACATGATGTATATTTTGAATTTTTAATACACTACAATCAACATTTTATAGATAAAATTCAAATTATATTTTTCATTTTGTGTTTTAATGAGAATTTTGTTATGATAGGGTGGTCACTAAATATAGGCTAAATCATGGCATGAATTCGGTGAATAAATATAAAAAGCATGTGTATTACTTAAAATGGAAACATATTAATCTATATAGAGAGAGATCTAACTATAAAAATATATTTCAAAACAATTTACTTATTTTGGTCAATGTTTATGCAGTGTATAAAGCAATATAATGGTAATGATTATTGATATTGTGTTTTCAAATTTATGAAAGAGATCATAAACCATCAAAAGACTAGCATTCCCAAACAGTTAATTTCTGAAGACAATTATAGTTTCATTAAAAATATTTCTTAATCAATTGTTTGTCTATATTTTCTTAGTACAACCATGATTTTCAAAAACCTTCATACTCAAAAGAAGAAGTAATTTTTTTAGAGATGAGTGGGCATTGTGCATGATAGAGGAATGTTTATCAACATCAAAATTTGATGATTAACTGCTATTTTTGTAATCTAGTATGGTATATGACCTTAGAAATATATTTGGGGTGTCAAACATTAGTATCAGAATGCTTATATATTATTTTTGATCTATTTCTCAAGGATAAGTATAATGGAGGAAATAAATTTATTTAGAAAGGAATGAGAAGAATACATGGTGTTAGAATATATACAATCATCAAGAGGTGAATTCCTACTAATTATTTAGTTAATTTTATCATAATTTTATCTAATTTTTCTACTTAATTTCCCTATCATTTTTATCCGATAATTATTTTTTAAATTTTACACATTAGTTCAAAACACATGTCACATGCTCAAAACTAAGTAAACAAGTTCATATTGTTTCCAAACTATAGAGAAATGATCCCTAATTCCTCACATCAATCTGACACGTGATGATATTGGTATGACTTGAAGTATGTGTTTTCAATAAAAAGGTTTCATTTTAGTTTAAAACATACATCAAATAGTCAAAATCAATAAACTGAGCTCAGATTGTTTTCAAACTTTGGGAAAACAATCCATAATTCATTTTTCACATGTAAGAATTAACCTCACATAAATTCAAGACATGATGTGGTTGATATGACCCAAAGTGCATGTTTTCAATAGAAATGTTCCATTTTAATTTAAAACGCATGTCAAAATAGACAGAACTGAGCAAACAAGCTCAGATTGATTTCAAACTTTAGAAAAATGATCCATAATTCATTTTTCACATATAGTAATTGACCAAACATCAATATGATGCATGATGTGACCAGTATTACTCAAATTGTGTGGTTTGAGTTTAAAATTGACATTAATTTTAGTAAAAAAGATAATTTACATACTCAAAACCAATAAAATACATTTGGATTGTTTCCATACTTTAAGAAAATGATTTCTAATTCATTTTTAACATGTAGAAATCAACCATACCTCAATCTGATACACCGTATAGATGGTATGACTCAAATTGTGTGGTTTCAGTTTAAATTTTACATTTTATTAATTTATTATTTCATATTTACGTTTAAATTATTTATTTATATTATTACTAACATATTAATTATTTTATTATATAGGTGTATTATTTTGATTGATTTGGGGTGGTTTGTTTGAAGCTGTTCATTCTCGTGAGATATTGGACTTCAAGGTTGAAACTAAGATAATGGAAATAAGGAAATTGGTCAAGAATTTATACAGATATCATAAAAAGGTAAATCTCTATTTATTATTTAGATTATTTTTTCACCATTTATTTATAATTTTTATGTTAATTTTCTTATCATTTTTATCTATTAATTATTTAGGTTTTTTCACAAATATTTTTTGAAGTAATATTTTTCTTTCAATTGTCTACAACATGCCCCAAAAGAGAGAACATGTTCTATCTTTTCTAGAATGTTATAAATAGTTGAACGAAAAATAAATATCACATACTCAATCAACCACACCTCAATCTGAGACATAGTGTGCTTGGTATGAATTCAAATGTATGTTTTTATTTTATAATTTACATTTTAGTTCAAAACACACATCACATACTCCAAACTGAGCAAACACATTCATATTGTTTTTTTTTACTTTAGATTAATGATCCATAATTCATTTATGACTTGTAGGAATCATCTACAGCTTAATCGAACACACGGTGTGACTAATATAACTCCAAGTGTGTCTTTTTATTTAAAATTTTCATTAATTTTAGTAAAAAACACAAGAAACATACTCAAAACTAATAAAACACATTTATATTGTTTTTATACTTTATATAAATGATCCATAAGTCTTTTTTGTTATGTAATAATCATCCACATCTCAATATAATGCATATTGTGATTGGTATAAATCCCAATGTGCCTTTTTATTTAAAATTGACATTAATTTTAGTAAAAAAAGTGACATAATCAAAACCAATAAAACACATTCATTTTATTTTGATAAATTAGGAAAATAATCCAGAAATTATTTGTGATGTGTAGGAATTAACTTCACCTCAATCCAATTAATGGTGTTCCCAGTATAACTTAAAGTGTCTATTATCAGTTTAAAATTGACATTTTAGTTCAAAAAGTGTGTCACTCAATGAAAACTAAGAAAAAACACACATATTGTCTTGATAATTTAGAAAAATGATTCATAATTCATTTTTGATATGTAGGAATCAGTTTCATGTAAAACCGACACACGATGTGATCGATATGACTCGAAGTGTGTGTTTCCAGTTTAAAACGGCATTTTAGTAAAATAGACAAGTGACATACTGAAAACCTTTAAAACACATTTAAATTGTTTTGATACTTTATTAAAATAACTCATAAGTTATTTTTGATATGTAGGAAGCATCTACACCTCAATATGAGGCACAATGTTACTAGTATGACTCCAAGTTTGTCTTTTTATATAAAATTGACATTAATTTTTGTAAAAAAGACAAGTGACATACTCAAAACCATGAAAACGAATTCATATTGATTTTATAATTAAGTAAAATGGTCCATAATTCATTTTTTATTTGTGGGAATCATTTTCACCTCAATCGGATACACAGTGTTCCTAATATGACTTCAAGTGTGTCTTTTTATTTAAAATTGACATTATTTTTAGTAAAAAAGATAAGTGACATACTAAAAAGAGATCAAACACATTAAAATTGTTTTGATAATTTATTAAAACGATCCATAAGTCATTTTTTATGTGTATGAATCAGAAACACCTCAATCTGATTCACAGTGTTCCTGGTATAACTCAAACTGTCCGTTATCAGTTTAAAATTGACATTTTAGTTCAAAAAGTGTTTCACCCACTAAAAACCAAGAAAATAAACTCATATTGTCTTGATAATTTCATAAAATGATCCATAACTCATTTATGGTTTGTAAGAATCTATCTCATTTCAAACCAAGATAGGATGTGATAGGTATAACTCAAAGTGTGTGTTTCAAGTTTAAAATGGCATTTTTATAAAAAAGAAAAGTGACATACTCACAACCAAGAAAATTAATGACAATTGTTTTTATATTTTAGGACAATTAAACTAAGTCATTTAAGAATTATTGAATCAATCGCACCATAATCCAAATCACGTTGTGACTGGTATGACTCCAAGTGTGCCTTTTTATTTAAAATGACATTAATTTTAGTTAAAAAGACAAGTGACACACTCAAAAATAAGAAAATGAACTCATATTGTTTTTATAATTTATTAAAACAATCCATAAGTCATTTTTTATGTGAATTAATCATGCTCACCTCAATACAATGCACAGTGTGTCCGGTATGACTCCAAGTGTGTATTTTTCTTTAAAATTAACATTAATTTTAGTAAAAAACACAGGTGGCATACTCAAAACTAAGAAAATGAATTTGAATTGTTTTAATACATTATAAAAATGATCCATAAGTCATTTTTTACATGTAGGAATCATCTTCACCTCAATCTGATAAACATTTTTCCTACTATAACTCCAAGAGTGTCTTTTTATTTAAAATTGACATTAATTTTAGTAAAAAAGACAAGGGATGTACTCAAAACTGGGAAAAAAAATTAGATTGTTTTGATACGTTAGGAAAATGTTCCATAAGTTGTTTTTTATTTGTATGGATAATATGCACCACAATATGATACACGGTGTTCCTGGTATGACTCCAAGTGTGTCTTTTTATTTAAAATTGACATTAATTTTAAATATGGGAGGAAGAGAATTTTATCAGGTACTATAGTAGTATTATATTAGTAATGTAGTAGTATTGTAGCACTATAGTGGTTCAGGTATAATATCAAGTACTGTATAGGGGTGTTGTAGCAGCAGTACTATTTATCCTGAATGAGTCTTCAGGACACTGGACCTTCAGGTCATCAAGTGGGTGGTGATGCAAGCATGACATGGGCAGGAGATGATGTGGGAAGATGCAACAAGGTCATTTGGGCCATCTAATGGTGGTCCTATAGGAAATGTAATGGTATCCATGTCCATTGGGCCTATGGGCCATGTATTAAATAAGTAATTCTTGATGGGTGGGCTATCACTTGGGGGGATATGGCCTGGCTTTCGGGCCTATGTGTGTGGTGTGTGTGTTTGTTTAATGTATTACCCCAAGAACCTAATATATATATAATTTTATTAAAAAAGAAAGTGACATTATCAAAATTGAGAAAACGCATTTATATTGTTTTGATAATTCGTTAAAAGGATACATAAGTAATTTCTAATGTTTAGGAATCATCCTCACCTTAATCCAATGTATGGTATGCCTAATATAACTCAAAGTGTATATTTTCTGTATGAAATTGACATTTTGGTTCAAAAAATATTTCACTCACTAAAAACCATGAAAATATACTTGGTTTGTCTCAATAATTTATGACAATTATTCATAAGTCATTTTTGATTTTTAGGAATCAATCTTATATCAAACTAACTCACAATGTGACCGACATGACTCAAAGTGTGTGTTTCTAGTTTAAAATTAAATTTTAGTAAAAAACACAAGTGACATAATCAAAACTAAGAAAATTCATTCATATTTTTTTGATACTTTAGGAAAACAATCCATAAGTCATTTTTAACATATATAAATTAACCTCATGTCAATATGACACATGATGTGGTTGGTATGACTTGAAGTGTGTTTTTTCAATATATAAGTGTCATTTTAGTTTAAAATTTTCATCACATCACCAAAACTAAAAAAATGAGATTATATTGTTTTAGTATTATTTTATCTACTATTTCTTAATTAATTTCTTTCTCATTTTTATCTTATACTTATTTAGTTGATTTTCACATAGATAATTCTTGAAGATTAACAAGAAATGGTGTGACATGCAAGAAACAACAACAACTCAATATGATACATGGTATTCTTGATATGACTCAAAGTTTAGTTTAAAATTGAAAAATTTTGTTTAATTTATTTCCTTGTAGTATTACTAAAAAAATAATTGTTTTCTTATACAGTTTCATTCTATTTCTTGAGATGGGGAAGATTGTACGACAATAGCAAGAGTGGGGGTCGGGGGCCAAAAACCAAGGAACATTGATGTTTTTGAATGTTTGTGATAATTTATACTTACTAATATAATTGTACAAACCAATGTTTGAAATTTATATAATATTGTGTTTTTTCTTTTTATTTCCATTGTAAATTTTATTTCCTTTAAAATCTATATTTTCACCTACTATTTCTGATGTTGTTTTTCTGCTATTGTGTGCAGTAAATTTAACAGCACACTATAGTATACCCCCTTTATTAGTGCTACTAAAGGCACTGATAAAGGTATCCTTTGTCATATTTTTAGTAGTTCTGATCAAGGAAGCCTTTATTAGCAATAAATAAAAGCCATTATAAATGGGGCCTTTTATCAGTGCTAAAAAAAGTACTGATAAAGGGTTCCTTAATTAGCACTTTTATAAGCACTGATAAAGGAGACATTTATCATCTCTCTTCTAGTGTTGATAATGATATAGGTATTTTAATTATTCCCATGTAGTCAGTGATTTTTTGTACTGATAACGGGAAAGTTTAGCATTGTTAAAGGCCTGTTTTGTATTAGTGGTGAATTTTTTGGATTTGAACCATCACATGTGTATTTTCCCAAATTTCACTTCTTATTTATTAAGGAGTAATAATCCATTAATAGAGTATATCAAATCCATCCCCTTCACAATTAATTATATATTTCATGGAGAGGGTAGGATGAAATTTGGATCATCCTCCTTCTTGGTTTCTACTGGTGCAACCACCTCCTTATTTTCTAGTGCTTTCTCAATAGGGGATGCATGAATTTAATGATCAAAGGGAAAGTAATCATGTATTTTTACTTGAACAAAATATAAATATGGATTATAAATAGTAAAATTATCCCTTTCAAAGTGATAATCATGTATCTTAGTTTCCTCAGGCTTAGCAACTTTGCCTTCCTCATGGGCTTCCTCAAATTCATTTTCAATAAAATCAGGGGGTTCAATGTGTTCTCCAACAGGTGTAGGTGTTATTTATTTATATTTCTCTAAGGAAAATTATGGATTTAATAAATCTAAAAATTCAATGTAGTTAGAGGTGATACTCAAATCATATTGAATAAAATTATAAAATAAAGATTTCAAAATAATATCATCTCCCTGAGTTAGTTCTGGTTCAATCACTTCTTCAGTGGTAAGAACCTCTTGAAGTTGGATCTTAGTGGATGGAAGTAGGTAATCGAGATTCTCTATATTTTCTAAAAATTTCACCACTTGGGTTGATTCCACCTATTCCATGGATAGATACAAGTATAGTGGTTCTGGATCTTTTACTTTTTAAAAACTGGGGAGATCATGTTATACATTATACTCATTCTATAATTTATCCAAAGTTTATTGATATCCCAAACATAGCTCAATAGGAAAGTCTTCCTCATCATTAATCCATTGTACTTCATCTTGGATAGCTTGGATTTGGATATAAAAATGGTTGGATTGTTGATATTACTCGAGTTTGGCATCAACTTCTTGGATGTATTCATAATAAGTAGGGTGCTCCAGTGGTACCTCTCTTGTGGAATTCAATCTTTGATAGTCATTTTTTACTTCATTGGAAATGTTTACCAATACTTGAAGTGAAAATATAGTCACTTGTCCATTTTTCATATACTTGATTAGGTAAGTGATATTTTTATATCTTTTATGTAGGGAATCTTCAGAATTTTGAAACACTCTCTCTTGGTCCTACACCCCTGAGTAATTGTTCCATGCACAAATATATGGTATGTTTTGATACATCATGGAAAATTAATTTTTTTTATGTTTTAAGTAAACTAATGATTAGATCCACATAAATAGTTCTAGTTTTGACATGCGCCTATCACAGGTCATGGAAAAAGAAAATTTTAAAGTTCCCTTAGTGTAGCATAGTGGCTGACCAGGGTCATCCTACTTGAGGAGCTTCATAGTTGTCTAGTTTCTATGTTAATTTCACCTAAGAACCATTTGCTTTTATTTTTTTATTATTTTATGAAAACTATTTATTTTTTATAATAGATAAAAGAATTAAAAACTAAATTAACATGTAATGAAAAACAAAATGGAGAATAAACTTGTCCTTTTAGGGTTTGGATTTGGGTTCCTTACATTATTCAAGATGAATGATTAAATTTAATTTTATACCCTAATTATGAAATCTCACAATTGGATCAATGTTATTTTATTTAGTGATTGTTAAAACTTGAATTCTTAATAAAACTATATTTCCCTTCCTCCTATAATCAAGGTTTATGGAACATATCAATCAAGAGTGTGACATTTTCCAGGACTCGGCTCCATTATATGTCGTTTCATACCTTCAATGTCTCAACTCCATTGTGTGAAGAGATTTTGTTCAATGGAATGAAGGTAAAATATTTAAATAAATTAATAGAAGTGAGTTAGAGTTTCATGTCATGGTGTAAAAACACCACACTTGTACACATCAATATTGATCACCACAAACAAAAATAAAACATATGAATTGAATAACATAATACAGGTACACCCAATCCTCCCTTGAGGTCAAGCCTCAGGTTAGTCACTCATTTTTGAGTGTATGAGGTCACAGTGGAAGAGATGAGAAGAATAGAATTATAGAAATCAAGAAAGAATATTTATATAATGATATAGTAAAATAAAGACAAATGATGGATCACTTTAATTAAAAGAAACATAATGAGTTACATAAAATAAACTAAATTACAAAAGAAAAATAAAAACCAGCAAAATAGAGCATCCAATATAAATATAATCTAGATCCTCTCATACAATGATTATTTCAACAACATACATTTATTTATAGAGGGAGGTAAACTCTTTATCTCACATTTTTGTATCATTCTATATCTTCAGAATTGTTGAATATATCTTTTCAAAGATATTCTAAGTTGAATCTACAAAATTCTTGGGTGTTTCAAAATTCTAGTTCTAAGATATAATTCCATAGTGAATGTAATAGCATCTACCATTGGACATATACCACTTTCACAAATTTAGATTACATTCATATTTGTCTCAATGGTAGATCACATCTACCACTGGATTACCGGTAGATCACATCTATTGTTGGCAGTCCAATGTGGAGGCATCACTTAAGCGATGGAAGAATGTCAGGAATGGTATTCATGGGTGTGTGGCAGTATCAACAATGGATAAAACAATTAATCCTCCCCCCTTGTATGAATTCAAACAACTACACCTTCATGCATGGTTTTCATGGGTCGTATGGGAGACATGGTAGTGCCCATGGTGGTTCCCCTTCGGCTGAACTCTCTGGTGGTGAATCCATGGAATGTGGCAGCAGTTCTACATCTCAAGTGAAGCTTCCATGAGGTCAACCAAAGTTTTTTCTAGTGTAATTAGTGGTAGTGGATGTTCCTTCAAAATATACCATTGTATCAACAGTGGATCACATATACCATTGTATCAACGGTCGATCACATAAACCATTGAGACAATGGTGGATCACATTTACCATTGAGACAACAGTAGATCATATATACCATTGTCTCAATGGTTATTCTCTTCACTGTGGTGGTCTTATGTACATGAAATCATATCCCTTCTTTAGTGATAGCATTAGTCTAGTGTGGGATGCAGGGTAGTGGTGAGAAAGCATGGCATCAGTGAGGAACCACCTTTTTGCATGTGTCAATGTTGAAGAATGTAACTTCCAGTAATAAAAGCCTCTTAATTCTTCTTAAAAGGATCATGGTGTTCATCCAAGGCACTGAATGAGATCCAATGTGGTCGCAGGCATTGGTATTGGTGGGAAGCTACAGGTGTGGTAGTGATAACTCCTCATTCAATCAGTATTTACAGTGGATAGATGAAGCCTTGAAATGGATTAATGGGGGTTAGTTGAGGTAGAGTAAGTGATCCATAGTGACCCTAGTTAGTGACAGTGGCCAACAGTTTGAGTTCAAGATTCATCAGATTTGGAGATGGAAATATCTAGTAGTATAGGCGGCAGAGTAGGTTGAAGACAGAGGCGGTAGCAACTGAGGTCGGTGTATTTGGGTGTCCAATCTTGAGGTGTGTGAAATGGATTGGGAGGATTTATTTTTTCTTAATGGGAATAGTACCCTCTTAAATCTTAGTCCCCCGTTGAAAGTGAGAATTTTTTCGGTGATTCATTATAAAGTAAGGCATGTGAGAAGCTGTTAAAATTCATGCATTATGGTGGACTCCTGAATTCAATTTCACACACGAACATGTGTCGCGTGCACTACATGACCTGAGTGGGTTTAGGCCTACATATACATGAGGGATCCTCCTATGGTCTCACACACCACATGGGCCTGATTCCTCCATGTAGTCTCACACCTTGTCAGATCTGTTGGCCTTATCATTGGTGTCTTGGCTGGTTAGCCCCTTATGGGATGGCTAGGTGGTCGGCTACCATTGGTTGAGGGATGGCCAACTTGGCACATATTTTTTCCCTAAAAATCAGTAAAAACAACATAATAAACTTCAAAAAAATAAAAAAAATATATATACCAGACTTCAAATTATTTACAATTTTATTCATTTTAAAAGATTTTACTTCCACATTTATAATTCCCCATATTTTAGTAAAGTATTTAAATGCCTAGGAATTATTCATTAAAATCATTAAAAATCATTAAATGATGTTCAAAAATTTTACATGAAATATGAGTGTTTCAAATATCCCTGCACTTAAATCAAACTTTTCCTCAATCATAAAATCTCAATATGGAATTCAAAGGGAATAAATTTAATCATTATTTATATTTCAAAAACATAAAATGAAATGATTATCAGTGTTAAATCGGCCTCCTTGGAGGTTTTCTCCGTTGTCGGTCTACTTTCACCTCACTCATTCTACTCGGGATAGGGCTTCAAGGTGGCGCGGTGACAATCCAGTGGTCGAGTACCAGGCTTTGCGGATGAGGGTTGCTAGCACGTCTCATATGAGATCATTGGGTGGTCCATTGCAGTCTCTGAGTGCATTTTGGAGGGCAGATGTGGGATTTGGGTATGAGATTGTGGCGGGGTATAGCGATCCATGGATTGGGTGTTCTTGGATACGGTGATGGTTCTTTATCTTTGTCTCTTGACTTCGTTTTAGGTTTAGGTTGTGGATCAGCTGATCGGGTGTTCTCGACTTTACAATTTTGTTTACTTCACATTATTTTTGGTTGGTTATGTGTTTTGGTGTGGATGTCTTGGATTTTGTGAAGTTTTTTGATGGGAGAGGATTTTTCTGTGGTTTACCTATGATTTTGTTGGTTTTACTTTGGATTTTTCTATTTGTGAAGAGGTCGGGCCTCAACGTGGATCATTCTAGTGGCGGTGTTTTCCTTGTCTGCTTTGGATGTGGTCTGCTTGTGAATTTAGTTTGGATGACTTTGATGTTTTTTTGGATGATTCTACATTTATCTATCTAGATGAAACTTTGATCTCCATTTTGATAAGTTCAGTGGCAGTTCCTGTATTTCATGTTGGATTTTGAATGTGTTTAAACTAGCACACTACATGGTCTGCTTCAGATGAGGTTCAGTGCAACCATCTTTCACCTTTGCATTCCATTCGGATTTGGAAGTTAGAGAGGGTATGGCTCTGTCATCGGTACCATCCCCATGCACCCCTACACATGACTGCTAGTCGAGCGGTCATGTGAAGGTGGAGGCATTTCATCACGATGTAATAGCTGGGATGGGGTAGATCTGGTAGTCTTGACATGGGTTATCATCCTTCATGGTTTTAATTTCTTGTAATGTTTGGACTTTGCAGTTTCTCACTTTTCCCTCAAAAAGTGTTGATAATAAAAAAGTTAATTTTCAGTCATTAATTTACCAATTTTTAAAAGAGAAATCAATTATAGTATTTTAACTTTTTACCATTTGAAAAAAATGGAACCTATTATTTCATCAATTCAAGTTCCTTAATTTATTATTAAACATTCCAAATTATGATCTAACTCTCTTGAATATTTTTTATCATCACTCATGGTATAATTCAAGTAGATTTATGCTCATATCATGAGTATATTCTCTGTAACCATATAATTTAAAATGAAATAATTTCTCCACTTTGTAAAGACAAAAGGTTCATAAAAGCATTATGAATATTAAATTAAGATTCTAATGACTATGATCCTTATGGTTGGTAAGAATTGATGTTTAAAAAGTAAATCTTAAAGAGGATGTTTCTCTCTAAAGTAATTTGAATAATATTCAAAGGTAAAATATTTATGAATCACTACCCTTAAAATTGTAAAAACTCCCACTTCATAAGATTAAATTAAGTTCGTGATCAAAATAAATCATAATGAATGATGTACACCTTCCTGAATTTTCTCAAATTTTATAATTTTTTACTTTTTTCATATTTTTTTCTTTACTTTTTTGAAAGTTATTCTTGGAATGAACCTGACATCCACCACTTAACCACAAATGATAAAAAAATAATCTGTCTAGTAATGGTGATTTTGGATTCTCTATGTCAAAAATCATTCACTCTTTTTTAAGAATGGAAAACTATAAAGTACAGTGAATGAATCATAATCCTTCCTTAATACCCAAAAATATTACCCCCACACTTTTTCCTTATAATATATTTCATCCCTTACACCATGAATCCCTTCAACCCAACTCTTTAATATAAAAATATCATGAAAATATTGAGAGGAGGGTAGGAATGGATAAAAATGGCTTGATACATGGCTCATCCCTAACAAGGTCATTCATGGTCTCTGTGGGATAAGAAATTATTAATGTAAAGGTGGTATTCAAGGATAAGGGATTTTCAAAATATCCCCCAATCATTTTTAAATGGTTTTTTACATAATAATTATCTTTGAAAATTTTCAATGCAAGTTCTTGTATGTGGAATGTCCCAAGATAAGTCAAGAAATATGCTCAAGATAAAATATGAAATATTCGATCTAGAATTATTCTTGGTAATGGGACACTTGGTTTGGGACAATCACTCCTAGAATGACTAATAATAAAAAATCAATTTGCATGAATTTTTGAAACTCAATGTTTGATAAATGATATAGAAATTTCATTTACATGGATCAACTAATTCCATCAAATCACGAGTCTCAATTTTAATATCCATGTTTCACTTTAATAATTTAATCTCATTGTCATTGAAATATAAAACATGGAATCATAGTATTCCTAAGAAAATCATGTCCCCTAGATAATTCAAGTAAATAAAAAATTCAAATTTGGGCATGAAAATTCTAGTTTAAAGCTCAAAACATGTTTTAGAGAAAAAAAATTATGGAGTTTAAAAATAATCATTAAAGTGAACTCACTTTTGAAAAGAAAATTTTGATACTCCTCCTTTAAATTTTTCTTGGGGGATTCCTTGTTACATCATGGTTCTACAATGGTAAATCACTCAATTAAAACATAAGGATAATTACATTAAATCTCAAAAAAATGATAGAGGGAGTGGAATGCATCATAAAATAATAAAATTGAAATCTAAATCACAAAAAATAAAATAAAGATAACACTTTTTATAATCCCAAACGTGGGCCCTAGATTTTTACTACCTCTAGAAGAGTAGTACCAGCTGTTATCCATGATCTGTTGGTGGGTTGAGATTTTTGGATTTGAACCACCACATGTGGTTTTTCACAAATTTTACTTCTTCTTTGTTGGTGATGAATAATCCAGGGATAGAGTATGTCAGATCTATCCCTTCAAAATTAAGTATAGCTTGAATGGTGGGGGTAGGATAAAGTATTGATCATCCCCCTTCTTGGTTTCTACTTTTTCAACCTCCACCTTCTTGTCCAGTACTTTCTCAGTAGGGGTTTCATGAATTGAATGATTAAAGGGAAAGTATGAATTTATTTGTACTTGAATAAAATTTAAATATGGATTATCAATAAGAAAATTCTTCCTTTCAAAGTAAGAATCTTATATCTTGGTCTCCTCAAGTGCAGCAACTTGGACTTCCTCATGGGCTTCCTTAAATGAAATTTCAATAAAATAAGGGAGATCCATGTGATCCTCGATAGGTGCAGGTGTTGTTTCTTTACATTTACTCTATGTAAAAATATAGATTTAACAAATATAAAAATTAAAATTATTTAGAATTTATATTCAAATCAGATTGAATAAAATCAAAAAATAAAGAGTTTAAATAAGATAATATCCTTAAATTGGTTCTGGTTCAATCACTTCTTAAGTGGTAATTTTTTATTAAAGTTGGGTCTCATTGGATGGAAATATGTAATCAAGCTACTCCAAATTTTCTTCAAATTCCACCACTTGGGTGGCTTCCTCCTCTTCCGTAGCTAGAGAAAGGTAGAGAGTTTTTGTATCTTCTATATTTTAAGGAATTGAGAGATCATTTTGTACCTCATAATAATTTTATAAGTTTTATAGATCTTGTTGATATCCCAAACATAACTCAGAAGGAAAGTATTCCTCACCATGAAACTACTCTACCTCATCATAGTCAGCTTGGATTTGGATCATAAAATGGTTGGTTTGTTGAAATTTCTCAATCTTGGCCTCAAATTATTAGAAGTATTTAGAAAAGTGGGTAGCTTTGGTGGTACCTCCCTTATGGCCTTCAATATTTGATAACCATTTTGTACTTCATTGACCATGTCCATCAATTAATGAAGTGAAAATCTAGTTGTTTTTTCATTTATCATCTTCTTGATCAGGTAAGTGAGATTTCCAACTCATTATTGGAGGGTCTATTTATCATCATGAAACATTATCACTTGGTCTGAGACACCTAAGTAATTGTTCCATGCACATAGATATGGTATGTTTTGATACATCATTGAAAAATAAATTTTTAATGGTTTTTTATTTTTAAAGAAATTAAAACTATATATAATGTGAAAATATAAAAATGAAGAAAACCAATGACTATCTCCCCATAAATAATTCCATCTTTGATGTTCTCATTTTGTAGGGTGTTCTAAAAGAAAATTTCAAAATTTTACTAGTGCAGCATAGTGGCTGATTAGGGTCATCTCACTTAAGGAGCTTCATACTTGTCTACTTACTAATTTAATTTCACCTAATAACTAATTTTTTATTACTTTTATTATCTTATGATGACTATGTTTTTTTGTAAATAGAGAAAATAATTTAAACCCAGACTAACATGTAGTGAAAAATAGAATAGAGAAATTACTTTTCCTTTTAGTTTTTGGATTTGGGTTCCCTGTATTATTCATGTTGATTGATTGAATTTTATTTTATAACCCAATTATGAAATATCACACTTAGGTCAATACTCTTTTATTTAGTGATTTTGAAACCTTTATGTCACGAACCAACCCGGGTCGACCCTGAACCGATCACCCAAATCGGCACGCGACATGACCCGAGAGGCGTTCTCGATCCTCCCAGGCTGGTGACAAGCGCCAGGGCATCAAAAAAGGCTATGGGAACGATTTAGTCCAATATAAATAAATAAAGTAGCAGAAATAATACAGAGTAGTATAGAATAAATAAACCAAGTAAAGTGACTAAAAACGCTAACGGAGCTCGACGACCGAAGTAACTTTGTGTGACCTCGAGGGTCACTTTCAGAATCAATGATCAAGTGTTGCCCAAGGTGAGTGTACACAAGCTTTAGCCTACACAAACACTAAAAACATAAAATAACTATAGGTGTGAGTATTAAAACTCAGTAGTCTATCCCGATATCTATTCCCAATGCACTACCTTTAAAATAAAAGAAACACCATTTCAAGTTTGAACTATAATTTACAAAAGTAAGTTTTTCTAAGTATTTTACTCCAAAGAAAAGTATAAACCATTACCCTTAACCATTATCAAATATATATTCATTTCCTTCGTGTCAATGGATTTTTAGAAAGGGAGAGTGATGTTTATATTTTTAAATTTGTACAAAGAGGATTAAACACTTTCATTTGAAAACAATTTCTAGAAACCAAGTCAAAACCAATTTATCACTTTACAAGGAAAACAATATACAAAAATGCACAAAAGTAATTACACAACAAGGGAAATGTAGAAATACATACAAGTACCAAATCATCACTCAAGTAACTAAAATTCAACAGACATGGGTGAACCTAGGAGATCAATAATAATCCAGAATACACCAATACATGAGATATCATACTCGTTGACATGTCACACATGATGAAATCAAAATGATCAGTATGCTCGACCATCCTTTATCAAGTAGGCCGAGGGAAAACCCCATAGTAATAAACCCAATATATTCACCAACTATAGGCCACTGGTCCATATAATAACCTACCAGTGCGGAACTCATTCTTAGAATATTCTCTCAATATCCCAGATTCCCATGTCTCAAGTATTTAGAAAGGGGGTGAGCCAACTGATGCCAGTCAAGCATTCAATCACACACATATATACATATATAATAATAATGCACAACAGGCATCACCTAGAGCCACTCCATGGGGAAACCTCTTTCCTTTAAATCATTCGAGTACTCGAGAGCCTCTAAGCATGGGCACCCAAACAATCAGTCGCAACCAAGGCAGGAGAATTATCCGAGGAGGGTTTTCATCAAAACATTTACTCAATTTTCCATAAAGTGTCAAATGGTAATTAAACACCTTTCACAATAACCACTTAAAAAAGTAAAACTTCTTTATAAGACCAAAACCAATTTGAAACCATTTAAGGATCCCCAAAATACTACTTCACAGGCTGCCAATATTTTTATAAAACTAAACCAAAACATTTTATTTTTCCAAATAAACCGTAAGATCCAACCAGAAAATTTCTCAAGAGAACCAAAATACTTTTTCATTCTTTATAAGAAATAATTTATCATTAAACCGAAACTACACTTTATATTTCGTGAATTATGTTTAAAAGCCAAATGAGAATTCTTTCACTATTGTGCATCTGTTCATCAAGAAAAATATTTCAAGTGTCGTGTATAAAATAAAAAGCACCTTTTACATCAAGAAATTATTTAAAAAAAATTATCTAATACTATTTCACATATATTAAAATTAATAAAATATTTAATTGAAAAATTATCATGTGAAAACATAACAAAACAACACCATTTTCACACCACAAGAATTGAATTATAAATTTGCATAATAAATGAATTAATCATAAGTTGCAGAATAATATTTAGCACATATCTACATATATATATATATAGGGTGAAAACAATAGGAAATGATGTAACATAAATTTTAAAATTAGTGCAATGGGAACCTACCTCAAGATCAAAGTGTGATGACAAAACAACCTCAGAACCAAGGCGCGATGACACAACGCGTGTCCAAAACCACGTGATAAAGTCCAACAACCTGCATAATAAATATCAAGGACTCAAACACATACAAAAATCTCAACTATATTATGATAAACCAAACGGTGGGGGGAAACCCTCACCTCAAATCCAAAGCCCAATGACAACGCCCACTTGGAATTGCCTCACGCAGTCCTAAAAAGCTATAAATGGAGCACCTGTGGGGATGGTCAGAGCAGGATACTAGGGTGGCGGCAGGGAAAATGAGGCATGGTTCGGTGCCAGATAACAATGTAGTAGGGGTATCATTCTAGTAGGAAAGCACATCGAAGGGGGTCGCGCTGATAGGAGGAGACGACGTCGGAAAGGATCGCACTAGAAAAAAAGGGAGGTTGTGCCAAAGGAGATTGATGGCTGGGGGGAAGGGGAGTTGGCCAACGGTGTTGGTGCTGGATAGAGGCCTCACCGAAGGTGGGGGTTTCTACTTGGGGAGACGGGGATTTTGTAAGGAGGTCGAGCAAGAGGAGTGGTCGCCAGAGAACAGGGTCCCTGACCTGCTTGCATTCAACAAAGGGATTTGGGGGGTGTTGCTGGCTGAGTGTCTAAAGCTCGGGATACTGTGATGGGAAAATAGGGGTGGTGCTGGGTGGATGGGACATACTACAAGGAGGCCGAGGGGGTCGAGGTTGGTTGTCATGCCAAAGCAAGGGATCTGGGAGGGGTCTCACAGTCGGAAATAGGGCAGAAGGATAGGCGGTTGGCTGGGGCGTGCTATGCTGGAAAAAAGGTGGTCGGGTCTTCAAGCATGAATGAGGGAAGCGGTTCTTCAAGTGTGAAGGAGGGAAGGCCGATGGGTAGATGAGTGAGTTGCATCAAGGGAGGGAGGCGGCTGATTCCGAGGGTGATGGATCGCGCTGCACAGAGGGAGGGGTGCGGCCGGGGTGATGAGGTGCTGGGGAGAAGTGGTGCACCGCTGTGATGGAGGGAGGCTGGGTTCGACAGCGTCCAAGAAGTAGGAGGGTTGGAAGGTGTGATGTAAGGGAGGTCGAGACATTCTAAATGGGAGAAGGGTGCTGGGTGCTCTGAGCAAGGAAGGAGGCAGAGGCGCGCTACAGAGGAAGAAGGTGGCGGCGGGCTGGCTCTCACGCAATAAGGGAAAGGGGCCGAGGGTCTTGGGAAACCCTAAAAAAAGAAAAACCAACCTAAAAAGACCAATTAAAAATATAAAAACCCACTAATAATAATATTAATAATATTAGGAAAGAAAATAATAATAATAATAATAATAATAATAAAATAAATATTAATGCTGATAATAAAAATAATAATATCAATATTAATAAGAATAATAATAATTATAATATCATGATGGTAAAAAAATTAAAGTATTTATTTCATTTTAATGATAATTAAATTAACAATTTTAGTGTTTATCTTAAAATAAAAATATTTAAATTCTTAATAACCATAAAAAAAATTAAATGACATAATAAATTAACATTAATCTATTATTTTTAATTCTTCAAAGACAATAACGCAACGCAGTTGTATGGGGGAAGCCGCATGGCATGTAAAGACCAGGAAAAGTCAAGGAAATTTTTATTTCTTAAATTCTTTGGAATTTTATGAGTACTCATTTTCTGACGGCACCTGATTCCGAGGCCCGGTGTGCCCGGAATAATTTTATGAAGTTTAGCTCGGGTACGTTCAGTGAACGAACAAGCGGGTTTTTCTATCTTTTGAAGTGGTGCTCGGAATTTAAATCTGAGGGCATCGATGAACTCACAGCGCCGGTATTTTCTTAAGGGCGCCTTTACCGCAGTTTTGTTTTATGTGGGTTGAAAGTTAAAATTGGGGTTAAATTAAGAAGCTAAATAAAATTGTAAGATCAATTTTATTTATATCTATAAGTTAATTTCTCCCATGGGAAGTTATTTGTGGGGACCACACCCACCCAACTTCCCATGTGGGGATATTTGAGAGGTGGGACCCACACGAGCCCCAACCCTTAATCTCCCCATAACCTCCCTTAAACCCCATTTAAACTCCCTTGTTTAATTCATACCAACCCCCCCCCCCCCTAATTATGAGGACTCTTCCTCTCCCTCTCTCCCTCTTAATGTTTGCCAACATAACTTAATTAATGAAAGGAACCTATTCAATTAATTAATTTAAGTGATTTAAATTTTAAATTTTAAATTGTATGTGTTAATAAAATAATAGCATTAGCCTATTATTTTATTTTTGGGGCATTAGTTGTGTTAAGGAGAGTTGGGAGAGAGCTCTTGAGAAAGAGAGAAAAGTATTCCTCTCCTCAACGAAGAACGGTTTTCTTCTCCGACGAAGAACACAAACCTTAAACGAAGAATGACTCAGCGAAGAACACTCCATAAATCTCAAATCATCTTCTTCCTCCGCATCAGGGGAGGAGACACCAATGCGGGGAACTCGCCAACGTCGGTGGTTCTTTCTCCTATGTTGACAGAGCGACATCGATTTCCGCATCTATGACGAACAAACCATTTTTGAGGTAAGAGTATTATGTTCAATTATTAATGGATTAAAATTGTGCCTCGTTCGTCGTTGTATATCTTTGTTTGTCCCGGCCTATTTTTATCACCTAACACGGAGGGAGCGGGCCGAACGAACATGGCTCGACAACCCTCCGCTGGATCTTGATTATTTATTTTTGGAATCAGCGACCGGAGGCGGAACAAGGAAGAGGTCGGCGGCACAAGGTCCGCCATCGCCCACGCAAAGAAAAGCTGTGGCCAAGCGGACCGCAGTGGAGGAAGCACGGCGTTGTCGCGTCGTGTCGGGGACGCGGAGCTGCGGCTAGGGCAGGACACGGTGGAGGAAGCCGGCGCCATCGCGCCGGCTGTGCGGAAGGAACCCCGGCCTGCTTCGAGGGCTGCTTTGGTGTAAGAACTGGTCGGCCCATCGGCCGGCCAGGTGGAGGAGAGCCGCGGTATCGGAAGGGCACCACACCGGATGAACCATGGCCCGCCTGTGCGGGCCTCTTGTGCCAAGAAGGCCGGCCGGCTTCGGTCGGCCGGTTAGGGAGGGCGGCGCCGCTTGGCACCGTCGGTTCGGGAATCCGGGGGGCCACGCCCCCCACCTCAGACCGCTCATCCCCCTCGGGCCGAGCCACGGCCGGGCCGAGCCACGACCAGGCCGCACCCTGTAAGGTCGGCCCATGCCGTACCTGGCCGGGTTGCGCCCCTCGGGCCGAGCCGCACAATTCATCGGGCTGGTACGACACCCCTTCCGGGTCGGACCCACCAAAACTGGGTTAACCCGACCCGTTGGCCCACTAGGCTTGACGGGTCGTGCCCGTTTTCACTTAAATGTGAATAACTTAAAGACCGCGCGTCCGATCGATGTGCCGTCTACGACACTAGGACCCTTGAAACGAGGCGGTACTTTTGCAATACTCTAAGTGAGTTTTGGAAAACTTTTGTGAATGGCCGGGTTAGAAACGAGCGTATTTCTAAACGGGCCCCTTGAACGAAAAGGCCAATATCTCTTAGATAGGGCGTCTGATTGACACATCGTCTGTTATGTTGAGTTCTTATTGACGAGACGAAACTTTGGGATACATCAACTCTAGACTTTTTGATAGTTGATGTATTGACCCTCCCTTGGCTCGATGAGCGGACCCTCCCGGAATCGAGCGTGTTGTGTGCGGGAACCCTAGATCTAGTTGTGACTACGACGACTATCGTGCTGGGATCCTCTGTGGGTTCGACGACAATGACTACTGTACTTGGATCCTCCATGGGTTCGGCATCGATGACGACTGTACTTGGATCCTCTGTGGGTTCGGCAACGACGACTACTGTACTTGGATCCTCCGTGGGTTTGGCAGTGGTGATGATTGTACTTAGATCCTACGTGGGTTCGGCAGCGACGACTTCTGTACTAGGATCCTGTGTGGGTTTGGTAGAGGAGATGATTTAGAGGCTACATCTAATCATCTCCACCCTTCTTCATTAGTAGTATACCTGTGTGAGATGAGTTTTGACTTTTAATCATTACCAATGGTGTGATTGACTTCTTTCCTGTGTGGACTGGGTTGTGCTTGGGCTCAAGAGTTGGAGCCCAACCGGAATTGAGGACTTAGGTATATGTATGGGAATATACCTATGTAGAGTTGGTTGATACTTCGTGATTGTATCTTTCCTTTTTGGTTTATCCTTCGTGGATTCTGGGAGTCCTTCGGAGGTCTCGGGATCTCTATTGAGTATTGTATACTCACCCCTTCATGGGTTACGCCTGCACTACTTTGTGTTGGATGCAGACGACGGACAACACTGATCGAGGTAGAGGTTTGTGGAGCTGGATGGTACCCGAAGGTGGACCACTAGATGGGACGTACACAGAGTGGATGGTCGTACCCGAGGATCTGGGGAGACAATCTGTACCCACCCTTCAGGTGGTATATCCGGAGGATGACTCAGTGGTTGCTACTTTTCTTTACTGTTGTTGAAATTTATTTTCAGTTGTACTGTACTGTACTTTCATTTGGGTTTGTATACTGGCCCATTTACTTTTCAGAACTTACTTCTGTACTCAATATTACTTATTTCTTACTTCAGTTGTGTACTATGTTGTGTTTTTTTACTTTTATAAATGCAATGTCTTCCCTTTTATCAGGAATTACACCTTTTGTGCTAGTCGCCAGCCCCTGGCCTAAGGAAGGTGGGATTGGGGTTGTCACGGCACAGGCCCTGAGGACGGGTCGTGACAAATTGGTATCAGAGGAATCGGTTCTACCGCAAAACTCATGACTCTGATAATTTATTCTCTGTGAATCAATAGTGTTAAGAGTATTGAGTGTGGTTTTCAGTCCAGGGAGTCCAGTGTTGGTGCGGCAGCCAACGTATCCATACACTAGGACCGTGACTTCTGATTTCCGACTCAGTGCACGAAAACATTGATTGCATGTGTGTTTCAAAAGTTTTCTTTGTGATTACTTTGTGTCAGCTCACCAGGTATATTATTTGATCGTGGTGCACCTGTTTCCTTTCAGGATGGCCCCACGAAGGTAGCCAGCTAGGGTTCCTAGTTACGTGTGAGATGGCAGCCCACCGAGCAACGAGGCCTCGGTGCAGGACCCCATTACAGCGGAGGCGCCAGCAGTACCACTACCCACTAGGCCACCGATACCACCATCCCCAGCAGTAGAGGGTGCACGCCACCTGAGTTCGTTTCATGAGTTTCAGTGACAGAGGCCGCCCAGGTTCCACAAAGAGACGGACCCTCACGCAGCCGAGGATTGGTTGGAGGCTATCGTCAGAGTCTTCAGATTGGTAGGGACATCAGCCGACCTTATGGTGATCCTTGTCGCGAGTCTCCTCCATGCAGCAGCTGGTAGACGGTGGAGCTTGATGCTCCAGGTGCACGATGAGGAATCTCTACTTTAGACGGAATTCGAGAGTCTCTTTCGCTTGGAGTTTGTTCCAGTCACCCTTCGTGCGGTGCGGATCCAGGAGTTACTTCATCTACAGTAGGGCAGTATGACAGTAGCTTAGTACTCGACGAGATTTACCGACCTCTCGCGCTACTCCATTGACATGGTACGGGACCCATTCTTCCATGACCGGACCGTTGAGCAGGGACTGAGGCATGAGATCACTGATTCGATGATCTCCCTCAGAATTCCGACGTAGGCAGGAGTGTTGGAGTGAGCCCTTCTTGTAGAGAGCTTTCTTGATGAGTCGACACCAGCAGCGAGACCCACCGTAGGGTGACACGTAGTGGAGTCTTCTGCAGCCGGTAGTAGATAGATGTCACAGAGGTCCCAGAGGACCAGGCCATCAGGTGGGTGACCTCAGGATATTGGTTCGGATGTGCGGGGCACACGAAGTAGAGCCAGCCATACGAGGGGAAGGCAGTGCTATGCATACGGCGGGCAGGGCCACATGGCTCGTGACTGCCCGACCCTCCATCCAGACGAGCAGAAGACAGTAGAGGGACCTCCCAGGCAGATGCAGAGGTTTGACTGTGGTGGTCAGTAGGGAGCAGGCGGAAGAGGCAGAGGATCAGGCCGAGCAGCGGGTGGTGGACGACGCTTTGAGGCTCTACCACCACCACCTCCAGGTGGACCACCCCGACCACAGGGAGCTGGCAGACAGGAGAAGGCTCAGCTCCAAGAAGTCGAGGCCTATGACCACGGCGTACCTGAGATGATTTGAGGTACTATCTGTGTCTACTCCACCCTTGTTGCAGTTCTTATATACACAGGAGCGAGTCATTATTTTATTGTCGTTGCCCTTGTTCGGAACTCGGAGATTCTGACGGATCCGTTGGCTCGATCCTTACGACTAGAGACTTTTACGGGAGCATACTCGACGATTATGCACTGGTGTTGGAAGTGTGAGCTTACTCTAAGAGGTGAGAGCATCGGTTGTGATCTTCTTGTAGCGGAATCGAGGCCTTACGACGTCATCTTGGGTATGGACTGTTTATCTACACTCAATTCCAAGATCGACTGTATTAGGTGAAAAGTGCGGTGTGTCCACACAGATGGGAGCAGGTTCACCTTCATCGGAGAGAAGGGAGCCTTTGTAGTTCTGGATGGACTTACACAGAGGAGAGGGTAGTCAATCACACATCAGTTTTCTAGTCTCATCCTAGGAGGGGTTGATGTGCGAAGTCCGATTTTTCCTATTGTGGTGGATCAGTATGCGGATGTTTTTCCTGACGATGTTCCAGGACTACCTCCTCGCAGAGAGGTAAAATTCTATATAGACCTGTACCTCGGGACAGCACTGATATCTACTCCAGCATATCGGATGGCTCCTGCCGAGCTTCATGAGCTGCGGGTACAGCTGGGGGACTTGCAGGGAAAGGGATTCATCTGACCCAATGTTTCACCCTGGGCTTCTCTGATTTTGTTCTCCAAGAAAGAGGATGGGAGCTTGAGACTGTGTGTCGACTACCGTCGCTTGAACCAGGTGACCATGAAAAACAAGTACCCACTCCTGAGGATTGAAGACCTCTTTGATCATCTCAAGGAAGCACGATGGTTCTTGAAGATAGACCTCAGGTCAGGCTATCACCAGCTCAGAGTTAGAGATGAGGATGTGCAGAAGATGACCTTCAGGTATTGGTAAGGCCACTATGAGTTCTTGGTTATGTGCTTCGGCGTAACCAATGCTCCAATAGTGTTCATGATTCTCATTAACATGATCTTCTAGCCTTACCTCGATCAGTTTGTCGTAGTCTTCATCGACGACATATTGATCTACTCGACTACTGAGGAAGAGCACACCTACCACTTGCGGGTAGTACTGGACACTCTCCGAGAGCACCAGATTTATGGTAAGCTCTCAAAGTTCTAGTTCTAGATTCGAGAGGTTCACTTCTTGGGACACGTCATCTCGGAGGCTGGGGTTGCAGTGGACCCAGTGAAGATTGAGGTGGTACTTGCTTGGGAGCCACCCAGGAGCGTGACAGAGGTGCGGAGTTTCTTGGGTCTGGCTGGATACTATCGGATATTTGTGCCAGACTTCTCCAGAGTAGCAGTACTGCTTTCAGATTTGATGAAAAAGGGGTAACCTTTCATGTGGTCAGATAGATGTCAGCAGATCTTTCAGGAGCTGAGACATAGATTGACCAGTGCGCCCATTTTGAGGCTACCGGAGGAGGGCGTTGGGTATGTAGTTTACAGTGACGCATCAGGGACTGCACTCGGGTGTGTCCTAATATAGGAGCGGGCAGTGATCACCTATGGTTCACAGTAGTTGAGGCAGCATGAGCAGAACTATGCTACCCATGACCTATAGTTAGCAGCAGTGGTCTTCTCCCTAAAGATGTGGCGGCACTATCGGATGGGCGAGCGCTTTACAGTCAACTCTGACCACTAAAGTCTCAGGTGCATTTTCTCACAGAAGGACCTGAACCTGAGATAGCAACGATGGATCGAGTTTCTCCAGGACTATGACTTTGAGATAGTGTATACTCCTGGGAAGGGGAACGTTGTAGTTGATGCTCTCAGGTAGAGATCAGGCATACAGCTTCTAGGGGAGGCGACGGAGTAGCTAGCCATGTTGCAGATATCCTTCATGGATAGAGATGGGGCAAACTTTCTAAAGTCTCTCACAATCACTCCTCCACTACTTCAGTAGGTAAGAGAGGAACAGTGTGGGGACGTTGACTGTGAGATGCGATGTGCTCATATTTCCACAAGGCAGGCGCCTGATGGATTTTCTGAAGGGGGAGAGCACGTCATCCTCTTCAGGGGACGTACCATGGTACCAGTTGCACTGCATGAGGAAGTGCTGAGAGAATTTCACACTTCCCCTCTAGCAGTACATCTAGGAGTGGAGAAGATGTACCAGGACCTCAGACGACAGCACTGGTGGCCGGGTATGAATAAGGTTGTAGTAGAGTTTGTTTCACGATGCCTCACTTTCCAGCAAGTTAAGGAAGATCACCAGGTACCAGGAGGATTGGTACAGCCCTTAGAGGTTCCAGAGCGGAAGTGGGATGGGATATCCATGGATTTCGTGACGGGGCTTCCACGTACTTCCAGAGGACACGACTCCATCTGGGTGATCGTATACCGACTCACCAAGTCGGCCCACTTCCTACCGATCAGAGAGTAGGGCTCAATAGAGAGATTGGGACGCCTCTATATTCAGGGGATCCTACATCTTTATGGTGTGCCATCGTCTATCGTCTTAGATCAAGACACTCTCTTTACTTCCCATCTTTATAAGGGGTTACAGGAGGCATTTGGGATGCAGCTACGCCTGAGTACCACCTTTCATCCTCAGACGGATGGCCAGATGGAGAGGACCATTCAAACTCTCGAGGAAATGCTCCGTGCAAGTGTACTTGATTTTGGTCGCAGCTGGGAGGATCACCTACCCTTGGTGGAGTTTTTGTACAACAACAGCTACCACTCCACCTCATGATGGCACCCTACGAGGCATTGTACGGCCGACCCTGCAGATCACCTCTGTGCTGGACTGACCCTGGGAAGTCAGCACTTGTAGGACCAGAGATGGTTCAGGCTACGACGGAGAGGGTTCAAATCATTCAAGAGTGGATAAGGACTGCACAGAGCAGATAGAAGTCATATGCTGATAGGAGATGGAGACCACTGGAGTTCGAGGATGGTGACCACGTTTTCTTACGGGTCTCACCTCGACGTGGATTACTGAGATTTGGCTGGGGTGGAAAGTTATCTTCGTGCTTCATCGAACCATTCTAGGTCCTCAGCAGGGTAGGTGAGATGGCTTATCGCCTGGACCTTCCACCTTATTTGCACCGGGTGCATGAAGTCTTCCACGTATCTCAGCTGAGGAGATACGTGCACGACGCGTCTCAAATCATCGACCACGGGGAGCTGGACATCGATGACAGGAAAACATTCACAGAGGTCTCGGTGGAGATTGAGGATCGACAGGAGCGGTTCCTACGTGTACGGTCGATTCCTCTTGTGTGCATTCGTTGGCATCATGGGAACCTCCAGGAGATCACATGGGAGCAGGAGGCTCAGATGTGTGCTCATTACCCTCATTTGTTTTCTTAGTCTATGTTGAAGCTTTATGGGGACGTAAATCCTTGAGGTGGGGCTAATGTAAAGACCCTGAAATTTCAAGGAAATTTTTTTTCTTAAATTATTTGGAATTTTATGAGTACGCAGTTTCTGACGGCACCTGATTCTAAGGCCCGGTGTGCCCAGAATAATTTTCTGAAGTTTAGCTCGGGTAGGTTCAATGAACGAACGAGCGGGTTTTTATATCTTTTGAAGCGGTTCTTGGGATTGAAATATGAGGGCACCGATGAACTCGCAGCGCCGGTATTTGCTTAAGCGGACCGTTACCACAGTTGCGTTTTATGTGGGTTGAAAGTTAAAATTGGGGTTAAATTAAGAAGTTAAATAAAATTGTTAGAACAATTTTATTTATATCTATGGAAGTTAATTTCTCCCATGAGAAGTTATTGGTGGGGCCCACACCCACCCAACTTCCCATGTGTGGATATTTGAGAGGAGGGGGCCACACGATCCCCAACCCTTCATCTCCCCATAACCTCCCTTAAACCCCATTTAAACTCCCTTGTTTAATTCATGCCAACCCCCCATTAATTATGAGGACTCTTCCTCTCCCTCTCTCCCTCTCTCCCTATTAATGTTTTCCAACATACCTTAATTAATGAAAGGAACCTCTTCAATTAATTAACTAAGTGATTTTAATTTTTAATTTTAAATTGCATGTGTTAATAAAATAATATCATTAGCCTATTATTTTATTTTTGGGGCATTCTTTGCATTAAGGAGAGTTGGGAGAGAGCTCTTGAGAAAGAGAGAAAAGTATTCCTCTCCTCAACAGAGAATGGTTTTCTTCTTCGACGAAGAACACCAACCTTCAACGAAGAACGACTCAGCGAAGAACGCTCCATGAATCTCCAATCTTCTTCTTCCTCCGCATCAGGGGAGGAGACACCAACGCGGGGAACTCGCCAACGTCGACGGTTCATTCTCCGATGTTGACGGAGCGACATCTCTTTCTGCATCTATGACAAACAAACCATTTTCGAGGTAGGGGGATTATGTTCAATTTTTAATGGATTAAAATTGTGCCTCGTTCATCGTTGTATATCTTTGTTTGTCCCGTCCTATTACTATCGCCTAACGCGGAGGGCACGGGCTGAACGAACACGGTATGACGAACCTCCGCTGGATCTTGATTATTTATTTTTGGAATCGGTAACCGGAGGTAGAATGCGGAAGAGGTCGGTGGCGTAAGGGCTGTCATCTCCCATGCAAAGAAAAGCCGCATCCAAGCGGGCCGTGGAAGAGGAAGCATGACGCCATCGAGCCGTGCCGGGTGTTGAGTCAATAAGGTTTTCCTTATGACTTTTTCATTCCTTCTTGTTTTGAAAATCACAAACACCTTTCTTAAGGAAAAATGCTTTCTTAAAGAAAATTTCTTTCTTAAGGAAAATCTCTTTCTTAAGGAAAATTGATTTTATAAGGAAATTTGATTTTATAAGGAAAATCACTTTTATAAGAAAAATTATCCTTATTATTTTTTCATCTAGATTTTTCTTAAGTATAAAATTCGGATTCATTTCTGTTTTCTCGGATTTGTTTAAAAATTTGATATAAAGTATTATGTTTGAGGAACCGAATTCTGGATAAGAACTGTAAGGAAGTCTCACTCCGGATTCCAGATGAGAACTGTAATAAAGTATCATTCCGAATTCCGGATATGAACTCTGACTAAGTTCTATTCCAGATTCAGGATATGAATTCTTATGAAGTTCGACATTGAATTCTCATTACGAATTCTAATGACGAATTCTCATTACGAATTCTGATAATGAATTTTCATTATGAACTATGATGATGAAATCTCATTACGAATTCTGATGACGAATTATCATTCCGAATTATCATTCCGAATTCACCTATTAAACAGAATCTGATCATCTTTGTTTTATACACTCTGAATTAATTCAGACTTCGAAAAATATTTTGGTTAGACTTCAAACTTTTATTCTGCTTACATTTCTATAATTTCTCTACTCTTTATTATTTCCATTTCACTCCGAATATTCACTCAGAAGCTTTCATTCCGAACTTTTGAGTTAGAATTAAAACAATGTCGTACATTCTGTTACACTTGTTTTGTTATAAAACAATGTCGTCTATTTTGTTATAAACTAACCGTTGTCTAAGTGACACATGTACAGATCCCTCTGATCTTTTAGGAAAATATGACCGTTGGAGAAGGAGCCGACCTTACCTATAAATAGGAGCTCATTTGAAAGAGCTCATGTGTGAAGTGCTGAAAAAAGGCTGACTAATCTTTGACTCATGTGATTACATGCTTGAAGTGATTTCTAGAGAGAGAGGCTCTTATTAACTCTCAAAGCTTCTTGCGACTCCGAATGTTGGTGATTACATTCGAGGACTTCCGGGGATAGGAAGACAGAGGTTCCGACTACCTTGAAGTTCGAGGGCTTCCTTGCTGAGGAAGATAGAGGTTACCAACTACCTTGAAGTTGAGGGCTTGTGGGGATAGCAAGACAGAGACTCCGATCTTCGTATCGAGGGCTTACCCTGATGTGGGTAAGACAGACTTTCTTGAAAGTATAAATCAAGGGACCTTTATCCAAGGTTGTTGGATACCCTTCTCTTTAGGTTAAAAGACTTATATCTTGTTACTAGTAGTTCTACTACTTGTTTATATTCCGCTGCATTTTGGTATTTTAAGGAAATTATAATTTTCCTATACTTCCTTACTTGTACTTTGTTTCATTTAGATTATATACTCTTTAAGGTAGAATCTCATATTGTAATATTTTGTTAAGTTGAAAATTCCGGAACCATATTTCCGGAACCTACTTTATGAATCTCTTTCCAAGTTTTCATTAGGTGTTAGAGGTGTTGTGAATTTGCTTAGTTTAACTTTGTTAAACTTAGCTCTTTCCTTTGCTTAAGGAAAACATAGTTATTCATAACTAACTTTAAAATTTCCAAAAGGAATTTTTAAAGTGTACAATTCACCCCCCCCCCCCCCTCTTGTATTTTGAGCATCTACATAACTATTTCGATCCTACAATTGGTATCAGAGCAGGTCTCTGAAATACTTATACTTACGAATAAGTTTTTCTTGCTCACTTTGTCATTCCAAACTTTGACATTCCGATTTTCCCCATTCCGAACTTTCTTATTCCGAACTTTGTTATTACAAACTTTTGTTACTAACAAATTTTTGTACCAAAAGTTGTTCTAGTATGGTAGGAATTAATGTTGATTTGATTGATAATCTAAATCCTACAAGACCACCAATCTTTGATGGTAATGACTATGAGTACTGGAGAGATCGTATGAAGACTTTTTTTATCAACACTGGAGTGGATAATTTTGTTATGCTTACTAGTGATTATAAAATTCCGGACAAGGAAGTTAGAACTTTCACTAACCAGGAAAAGCCAGAATATCAACTCAACTATAAGGTACGCAATACTCTACTATGTTCAATGACTAGAAATATATATAGCCAAATTTCTTCTTGTGAAGCAGCTAATTGTATCTGGAAGAAGTTAGAGGTTACACACTTTGGGACTTCTAAAGTGATTGAGACTAGAAGAGCTATGCTTAGAGCTGAATATCATGGCTTCAATTTTTCTTATGGTGAACCAATCTGTAAAGTTCAACAGAGATTCCTGACTATAGTCAATAGCCTACAATCTATGGAAGAAAAAGGTTTAGATGATGAAGCTCTTGTGGATAAGATAATTGATATCATGCCCAATGAGTGGGAATCCAAAAGAACAGCTATAGATGAAAACAGGAAGGTCACTCAGATCTCTCTTGATGAGCTTTTTGGAACTTTTCTACAACATGAAACCAGAATGAAGAGAGATGCAGACAACATCAAGAAGAATAATGGAAATGGTACTGTTGCATTTACTACAACATCAAATCAGATGAAAGATAAGACTCATGAGAGAGTAACCAGATCCAAGTCCAAGAAAGTTATTTTCCAATCTGAATCTAGTGAGAGTGAAGTCTCAGAAAATGAACTAGCAAATCTTGCTCGAAGGATGAACAAGATAGCTGGCCAGAGAAATTTCCAATCAAAGTATAAGAAAAGGGAAAGGAAAGATAAGAAAGATGGAGAAGTTACTTGTTATGAATGCAATAGAGATAGACATATTAGACCAGATTTCCCTATGCTCAAAAAGAAAGAAAGAAAAGAAAGGCATTCAGACAGGAATAGAAAGAAATATTATAAAGCTAAAGCTAAGAAAGTTTTGAAAGTCAATGACACCTGGAGTGCCAGTGGTGGTGACTCTTCAGATGAATCTTCTGATTATGAATCTTCAGGACAGAAGAATCTTGGTCTTATAGCCAGATTACCTATTGATAATCATTGTTTTATGGCTAAGGTACGAAATGCTGAATCATTGACCAATGTTTCTTTAAATTCCAATGATAGTAAGTATTATAACTCTTCTGATGAAGAATCATCTTCTGATGAGGAAAATACTTTACCTACTTATGAAGAAGTATCTAGGTTTGCTGAACTTCTTGAAATTGAGAATTCCAAACTCAATAAGAAACTTGATAAGGCTAACTCTAGGAATTCTATTCTTACAAAAGAGATATCAGATCTTTCTAAAAATCTTGATAAGAAAAATACTGATTTTGAAAGTATTTCAAAAAATCTTGAGGAAGTAAGTTCTGAGAAGAACAAACTTTCTAAAGAATTAGAAAAAGTAATTTCTAATAAAAATGTTTTCGAGCCTTACTCTAGTTCTAAAATTAATGAATTTGAGGATAAAAACTTGGTTGTAAAACTCAAGTCCGAAATTTTTTCCTTAAAGAAGTGTTTATCAAACTTTACCCATGGTAAGGAAAATTTTGATAAGATGTATTCCCAAATACGACCTTTAAGAAATAAATCCGGATTTGGTTATACCCATGCAAAACCAATTTTCAGTAACAATTATTTTGTTCCTCAAAGTACCCCATTTTGTACCAAGTGTCAATGTGGTGGTCACTGGGCAAAGAATTGTTCCTTAAACAAAACCCAATCTTTAGGATTTCACAAATCTTACTTCTCTAAGAAGATGTGGGTTCCTAAAATTTTATTATCTGGAAATCTCGGATCCAAACAAGTTTGGATTCCGAAAATCTAATTTTCTTCTTGATTTTAGGAAAATAAAGAGAGTATCAGCAACAATACATGGTACATGGATAGTGGATGTTCCCGACACATGACTGGTAACAAAATCTATTTTGAAAAGATTATCAAAACAAAAGGAGGAAAGGTAACTTTCGGAGATAATGCTAAGGGAGAGATTGTTGGTATTGGTAATATTGTTCTTCTTGTTAAAACCTTGATTTCAAATGTTCTTTTTGTTAAAGGTCTTAATCACAACCTCATTATCATAATTCAGTTATGTGATGAAGGTTACCTTGTGAATTTTAGAAATGATAAGTGCTTAGTTCACAATTCCAAGGAAGAATTTATTCTCTCAGCCAATAGGCAAGAGAATGTTTACACCCTGAACTTAGAAGACCTCAGAAGCCAAGATTTACCTTGCCTAAGTGCAATGGAAGATCACTCCTGGTTATGTCATGGAAGTCTAGGTCACTGTAACCTTAGGAACCTATGTAAACTCTCTAAGAAGAAACTAGTTAAGGATCTACCGGAGCTTAGATTTGATTATTCTAAAGTTTGTGATCCTTTTCAATATGGAAAGCTACATAAATCTAGTTTTAAATCAATCGGTGAAGTCTCAACAATCGATGCATTACAGTTAGTGCATATGGATCTTTTTGGTCCAACAAAAACTGGAAGTATTGGACGTAAATACTATGTGTTTGTTCTAGTTGATGATTACACTAGATTTACTTGGGTCTATTTTCTAGCAAAGAAGTCTGAAGCTTTTTCCTATTTCAAAAGTTTTAGAGCTCAAGTTAAAAATGAGAAAAACCTTCCATTGAAAACTATTCATAGTGATCATGGAGGAGAATTTCAAAATTCTGATTTTGAAACTTTTTGTAGTAAAAAAGGTATTACTCACAATTTTTCAGCACCTAGAACTCCTCAACAGAATGGTGTAGTTGAAAGAAGAAATAGAATTCTTCAAGAGATAACTAGAACCATGTTGAGTGAATATTCTATTGCTAGACATTTCTGGGCTGAAGCTGTAAGTACTGCTTGTTATACTATAAATCGAGTTTTTATTAGACCTTTTCTTAATAAAACTCCTTATGAGTTATGGAATGGTAGAAAACCAAGACTATCCTACTTCAAGGTTTTTGGTTGCAAGGTATTCATTTTGAATACTAAAGATAACCTACATAAATTCGCACCAAAATCTGATGAAGGAATTTTCTTAGGTTATTCCACAACATCTAAGGCTTATAGAGTTTTTAATAAAAACACTTATACTGTTGAAGAAACAGTACATGTAAAATTTGATGAGTCAGATGATTTTGTTTTTAAACCTCCTAAACCTACATCTTCGAATGTGTTTTCAAAAATTGATTATCAACCTTTGATAGAAGAACCTTCTGATAAGGATAATGTTCTAGAAGATACTTCTGAAACATTTACCCCAGAAGACTTTCTACTCTATGTTGATGAACAAGTTTTACAAAACCCAAATCAGGTGTTTCTTAAGAATCATCCCAGTGATAGTATCATTGGTGATGTAAATAAACCTGTAAGGACTAGAAGTTCCTTAAGAAATGAAGTAGAACATCTAGCATTTCTTTCCCAGTTAGAACCTAAAATCACTGATGAAGCTTTAGGTGATGATGATTGGATTAAAGCCATGCACGATGAACTAAATGAATTCGAATGGAATAAAGTCTGGACCTTGGTTGAAAGACATAAGGAAACTTCTGTTATTGGAGTAAAATGGGTTTTCAGAAATAAATGTGATGAAAATGGAGTCATAGTAAGAAATAAAGCTAGACTTGTTGCTAAAGGCTATAATCAACAAGAGGGAATATACTATGAAGAAACCTATGCTCCAGTAGCTAGACTTGAATCTATCCGTATTTTACTTGCCTTTGAAGCATTCTTTAATTTCAAACTTTTCCAAATGGATGTAAAATGTGCTTTTCTTAACGGTTATGTTCAAGAGGAAGTTTTTGTCGAACAACCTCCTGGTTTTGAAGATACAAAACATCCTGATCGTGTTTTTAGACTTACCAAAGCTTTGTATGGCCTTAAACAAGCCCCACGAGCATGGTATGATAGACTCACTGGATTTTTGCTTCAAAATAACTATATTAAGGGAAATGCAGATCCAACCCTTTTTATAAAGAAAGATAAGAAAAATGTTTTGATTGTTCAAATTTATGTTGATGACATCATTTTTGGTTCAACTCAGCAATCTTTGACCGACTCTTTCGCAAGTCTAATGAAATCTGAGTTTGAAATGAGTATGATGGGTGAGTTAACCTTTTTCCTTGGTTTTCAAATTTCTCAAAAACCAGAAGGAACCTACATATCTCAACATAAGTATATTAAAGATCTTCTTAAAAAGTATGGTTATGACAACACTAAGAGTATAAGTACTCCCATTGGTACCTCAAACTCTTTAGATCTTGATGAAGCTGGGAAACCAGTAGATCAAACATCATTTAGAGGTATGATAGGAAGTCTACTTTACTTAACATCTAGTCGACCAGACTTAATGTTTTCAGTATGCTTATATGCAAGATATCAATCCAATCCTAAGGAATCTCACTTAAAGGCAGTAAAAAGAATTTTTCGCTACCTTAAAGGAACCATGGATCTAGGATTATTTTATACTTCTGGAAATGATTTTGTTCTAAAAAGCTTTTCTGATGCTGAATTTGGTGGATGTAGAATGGATAGAAAAAGTACATCCGGAACTTGTCATTTCTTGGGAGATTCATTAGTTTCTTGGTCTTGCAAGAAGTAACATTCCGTAGCACTTTCCACTGCTGAAGCTGAATATGTAGCAGTTGGAATTTATTGTGCTCAAGTGTTGTGAATGCAACACACACTCACAGACTATGGCTTGAGTTTTACTAAAACTCAAATTTTGTGTGATAAAACAAGTGTAATTGCCCTCAGTAAGAATCTTGCACATCACTCCCATGCAAAACACATAGATATTAGGCATCACTTTCTTAGGGATCACACACTTAAAGGAGATATTATTCTTCAATTTATCGGAACACAAGATCAACTTGCTGATATATTCACAAAATCTTTGCCTTCTGATAGATTTGAATATATTAAACAGAATTTAGGAATGATAATCGTAAGGTAATCTTTCTTAATTAACTTTCTGTTGAAAAAGTCTCCTTACAGCAATAAACTCTTTTTCATAGGGGGAGTACATTTGTTTGTTTTCAAACTTTTCATAACGAAGATTTCCAGAATGGAACTTCCGGAACTACAATTTTTCCAGAATGGACATTTTCGTACATAATACTTCTAGAATGGAAGTGTTCGTATTGAAAACATCCGGAATGGAAATTTTTGTACTGGTATTTTCATAACGGGACTTTCATACTGAATCTTCCATAATAAGTTTTTCGTTTTCAAAATTTTGTAATGAATTTTTCGTACTAATTTTTTCCCTTACTAAGTTTGTTTTTCATAATGAGTTTTCCGAAATTTGTTTTCTGTAATGAGTTTTCCGTAATGAGTTTTTTTTTTAGTCTATTTTTCGTAGTAATGTTTTTTGCGAACTTTGTCTTTTCGTAATAAATATTTTTTCGTGGTCATATTTATATTACCCATTACGAATAATCCTCCTAAGCTAATCCGAAAGGTATGATTACCTTACTCAAGTTTTTGTAGTCATATTTTACTTGCTGGCATTTTCTGATATTTTATTTTTGGATTATAGTTTTCTTAATTCGTTTTTTTAATAAAAAAAACCTCAAAAAGATCGGATTCAGTTTTCTTGAAAATTCGTTTTCAACCGTCAGATCTGATCTCAGCTTATCACAACCGTTAGATCAACCGTGGAAGTTGAACCGTCATCTCATTGCCTATATAAAGGGGACCCAAATACTCGTCCCACATCGATTTCAAGCTCTCGCGTCCCAAATCTCTGCCTCTCTGTATTAAAGTCGTTATGAACTTCTTAGAGGACTTCAGATCCGAATGTCTGCGGAGTTAGTGTCTCAAGAAATGTCATCCACCAAGCCTATTTCTCAATGGTTAGTTTACAGAGAAAGGTTAGTCCATCCATATTTCTTCAACAGCTATGATTCTCTTATTTCGAAGAACATTAGGTTGAATGGGTGGGAAGATATTGTTGTATCCAAACCAGGGAATCAAGACGATGTTTTTTCGGAGTTACTTGTTGAGTTCTATGAATTAGTTTCCTTCTTTCAAGAAGATAATAGGGAGAAATTTTCTTTTAATTCTTATGGTAAGACTTACAAAATTTCTTATACCAAGGCAGCAAGCTTGGTAGGGCTGTCCTATGAAGGAGAAGCTGAGTTTATATCTCATGTTTTGCCGGATTCTAAGGGTAGCTTTGACAAAGAAAAAGCCTTGAAAACTCTCGGACTCTCAGATGACAAAGCTCCGAAGATTGCTAGTTTGCCTACAAATTTCCTGATTCTAGAGTTGTGGGTACAAGGGATTATCGTACCGAGGAAAGGTGATAAAGACAGTTTGAAGAAGAGTGATATCTATATCTTAGATTTCCTGATAAATCTAAGGAAGTTTAAATTCATGAGGCACATTCTTATAACCATTGAGAATCTTAAGAAAGGAAATCTCAAAGCCCTGATCGTAATGTACCCAGCAATTTTATCGAGGTTGATAGTTCGGTGCCTTGAGTCCTTCAAGGAAGCTTGCAGATCTAAGCCAAGGGTTTGCAAAATTTTGTTGGTCAGTGATGATACCCTTAAGAGGATGGATGTGGCCTTCAACAAAGAGACTGGTGAGTTCTTCGATCTGCCTAATCAAGAAGAAGCGGCTCCGAAGACTGCTGAATCGGAATCATCTAAGCCAGTAAAGAAAATAAAGTTGAAAGAAGTTGCAGCTGAGGTACAGGATCCAAAATCTAAGGAAGCTCAAACCGCACCTCCCAAACCAAAGAAGAAGAAGGCTTTTCCTGATGAGGTTGTTGCAAAGTGGAGAGCAGATAAAGAGAAAAGGAAAGAAGGGGATCCGCAGTTCGGATTGGACCCTACGGAGGCTAAGGCCTTAAAGGAGAGAAATGCTGATGAGCTTGAAAAACAAGTAAAGGAAAAGAAGCTCAAGAAGAAGATGACAGAAGCTGAGGCAGTACAATCTTTGTTAAAGTTTAATGAGATTGTATCCGGAAGCATTCCAGTTCCGAGAAATTTCTCCTTGGAATCTCTACCTGAGACTCCAGGAAGAAACCTTGATTTTCTGGAAGAGATTACAACTGAACATGTTGAGCAACTCGAGCAGATTCAACAAGTGGAAGAAGAAGAAGAAGATGTTGCTGAAGGAAGTGGTGAAACAAGAGACCTATTGAAAGAAGTATATGAGTATAAGGGGTCGCCTTCGGAACACCTATCACTCTGAACTTCAGAGGCTGAATCCTCTAAGTTAGCAACTCCAGAGAAGGATAAGAATGAGGAAGATGTTTTTCAAAAAGTTGTTGATGATATTGTTCAAGTATCTACTGGCGAGCAGAAAACTCCTGATCAAGAATCTATTCTGAAAAAGCACAAGGGAAAGAAACTCCTTGTTGAGACTCCGAAATCATTGGCTAGCAAGAAAAGAGAATATGGTGATTCGTCTAAAAGGAAGTTGGAGCTTATTGAGGAAGAAAATTCTCCAAGCAAAGTTTCAGATTCGGAGTCATCCTCGGTGGGGAATGACTTTGTTGTCCAGTCTTTAAAGAAGTTAGTGGGATCCATTCCGACCTTCTCAAGTATTGACTCAAGATACCAGATGCTCCAACATGCTTTAAATCAGAAAACAGACTTCGTATCTATGGTTATTGAAAAGTGCGTTGAGATTGAGGCTCAGTTCAAAACGTTTTTTGTTGGCTACGAAGCTCATAGAAAATCGTGCAAGAGGATGAAAAATTGGTCTAAGAAAACTGTTGAAGAGATGAGGTTATTTTATGAGTTTCAAGACAATGTTAAAGATGACTTCGAGACTGAGGACAGGAAGATAAATGAGCTGACTTCCTCCTTTGAAGAGAAGCTGACTGATGAAAAGAACTTCCAGATTCAAGAAGTCAGAGATCTGAATGGGAAGTTGAATTCTGTTTCTCAGAACTGGAAATTTGAAAGGGATCATTGGATTGAGTTTGAACAGGAGATGAAGGCTCAGGAAGAAAAGATCAAGGCTCAGGAAGAAAAGCTGAAAGCCCAGGAAGAAAATATTGAATCTCAATCCGAAAGAATAGTTGTCTTAGAGAAGCAAGCTGAAGAAGATCATAAAGACCTGAAGAAGATCAAGACTATTCTTAAGGGGCTCATTTCGAAGGAAAAAGATCCGAAATAACCAAATCCGGTTTTTTTTGTTGTAATATTTTTTGTTGCCGAGATTTCAAACTTAATGAAATTTGTGCTTGTCATTCCTTTTGTTGTTACTACTAATGTTTCAGGTACTTTTTTTTCATTCCCTCAATTTCTTTTTGAAAATCACAAAGGGGGAGAAGTAAAAGATCCTTAAGAAAAATAAGAACTCCAATGAGAGTTTATCAAAGGGGGAGAAGGAAAATATCCCTAAGGAAAAAAAACTCTAATAAGAGTTTGTTTAAGGGGGAGTTTTTCATTTAAGAAGACTTTCTTATTCATAATGAAATGTCACTCCGGAAATCTAGAATACGATCCTTAGGGTTTCAAAGCCTAAGGAGGAGTTAGTCGTATTCATCAATATCCTCAAATAAAAGGGAGATAAGCCTTAATGTTTTTCTTTCTTCTTAGAATTTCTTTTTTCGTAAGGAAGTTTGTGCTTTCCAAAAAGGGGGAGATTGTTGAGTCAATAAGATTTTCCTTATGACTTTTTCATTCCTTCTTGTTTTGAAAATCACAAACACCTTTCTTAAGGAAAAATGTTTTCTTAAAGAAAATTGCTTTCTTAAGGAAAATTACTTTCTTAAGGAAAATTGATTTTATAAGGAAATTTTCTTTTATAAGGAAAATCACTTTTATAAGAAAATTTATCCTTATTATTTTTTTATCTAGATTTTTCTTAAGTATAAAATTCGGATTCATTTCTGTTTTCTCGGATTTGTTTAAAACTTTGATATAAAGTATTCTGTTTGAGGATCCGAATTCTGGATAAGAACTATAAGGAAGTCTCACTCCGGATTCCAGATGAGAACTGTAATAAAGTATCATTCCGAATTCCGGATATGAACTCTGACTAAGTTCTATTCCAGATTCAGGATATGAATTCTTATGAAGTTCGACATTGAATTCTCATTAAGAATTCTAATGATGAATTCTCATTACGAATTCTAATAATGAATTTTCATTATGAACTATGATGATGAAATCTTATTACGAATTCTGATGACGAATTATCATTCTGAATTATCATTCCGAATTCACCTATTAAACAGAATCTAATCATATTTGTTTTATACACTCTGAATTAATTCAGACTCCAAAATATATTTTGGTTAGACTCTGAACTTTTATTCTGCTTACATTTCTATAATTTCTCTACTCTTTATTATTTCCATTTCACTTCGAATATTTACTCCGAAGCTTTCATTCCGAACTTTTGAGTTAGAATTAAAATGATGTCGTACATTCTGTTACACTTGTTTTGTTATAAAACAATGTCGTCTATTTTGTTATAAATTAACCGTTGTCTAAATGACACGTGTACAGATCCCTCCGATATTTTAGGAAAATATGACCGTTGGAGAAGGAGCCGACCTTACCTATAAATAGGAGCTCATTTGAATGGGCTCGTGTGTGAAGTGCTGAAAAAAGTCTGACTGTTCTTTGACTCATGTGATTACATGCTTGAAGTGATTTCTAGAGAGAGAGGCTCTTATTAACTCTCAAAGCTTCGTGCGACTCCAAATGTTGGTGATTACATTCGAGGACTTCTGGGGATAGGAAGACAGAGGTGCTGACTACCTTGAAGTTCGAGGGCTTCCTTGCTGAGGAAGACAGAGGTTACCAACTACCTTGAAGTTGAGGGTTTGTGAGGATAGCAAGACAGAGACTCTGATCTTCGTATCGAGGGCTTACCCTGGTGTGGGTAAGACAGGCTTTCTTGAAAGTATAAATCAAGGGACCTTTATCCAAGGTTGTTGGATACCCTTCTCTTTGGGTTAAAAGACTTATATCTTGTTACTAGTAGTTGTACTACTTTTTTATATTCCGCTGCATTTTGGTATTTTAAGGAAAGTATAATTTTCCTATACTTCCTTACTTGTACTCTGTTTCATTTAGATTCTATACGCTTTAAGGTAGAATCTCATATTGTAATCTTTTGTTAAGTTTAAAATTCCGGAACCATATTTCCGGAACCTACTTTAGGAATCTCTTTCCATGTTTGCATTAGGTGTTAGAGGTTTTGTGAATTTTCTTAGTTTAACTTTGTTAAACATAGCTCTTTCCTTTGCTTAAGGAAAACATAGTTATTCCTAACTAACTTTAAAAGTTCCAAAAGGAATTTTTAAAGTGTACAATTCACCCCTCTCTTGTATTTTGAGCATCTACATAACTATTTCGATGCTACACCAGGGATGTGGAGCCGTGGCCAGGGCAGGCCGCGGCAGAGGAATTCGGCGTCGTCGTGTCGGCTGTGCAGAAGAGACTACGGCCCGCTTCGCGGAAAGCTTTGGTGGAAGAACCGACAGGCCTGTCGGCCGGCTGGGTGGAGGAGAGTCGCGGCGTCATGAGGGCGCTGCGCCGGACGAACCGCGGCCCTCCCATGCAGTCCGCTTGTGCTAAGAAGGCCGGTCAGCCGGTTAGGGAGGGTGGCGCCTCTTGGCGCTGCCGGTTTGGGCCGAGCGGCTCAGCCAGTCGGACGGGCCGGGCCGCGCCGTGCCGGGTCGGGCCGTGCCAAGCCGAGCCGCGCCGAGCCGGGCTGCGCCCCCAGGCCAGGCCACACCACGCCCCCGGGACGGGCCACGCTACTCAGTCCAAGCAGCGCAATTCATCGCAATGGTCTGACACCCCTACCGGGTCGGACACACCAAAATTGGGTTAACCCGACCCGTCAGCCTACTGGGCTTAACAGGCTGGGCCCGTTTTCACTTAAACGTGAATAACTTAAAGACGGCGCGTCTGATCGACACTCCGTATGTGTCACTGGGACCCTTGTGAGGAGGAAGTCCTTTTTAAATACTCTAAGTGAGTTTTGGATGACTTTGGGGAATAGCTGGGTTAGAAACAAGCATATTTCTAACTAGGCCCCTCGAACGAAAAATCCAATATCTCTCAGAATGGGCGTTTGATTGACGCACCGTCTGTCGCGTTGAGTTCCTATTGACGAGATGGAACTTTGGAAGACATCAACTCCGGACTTTGTGATAGTTTATGTATCAACCCCCCTTGGCTTGAGGAGTGGACCCTCCTGGAATCGAGCGTGTTGTATGCGGGAACCCTAGAGCTGGCTGCGACTATGACGACTACCTTTCGGGGATCCTCTGTGGGTTCGACGATGGTGACTACTGTACTTGGATCCTCCGTGGGTTCGGCAGCGAGGACGACTGTACTTGGATCCTCCGTGGGTTCGGCAGCGACGACTACTGTACTTGGATCCTCCATGGGTTCGGCAGTAGTGACGGCTGTACATGGATCCTACGTGGGTTCGGTAGTGACGACTTCTGTACTGGGATCCTACCTGGGTTCGGCAAAGGAGAGGATTCAGAGGCTACATCTAATCATCTCCACCCTTCTTCATGAGTAGTATAGTTGTGTGAGCTGATTTTTGACTTGCAATCATTACCAATGGTGTGATTGAATTCTTTCCTGTGTGGGCTGGGTTGTGCTTGGGCTCGAGAGTTGGAGACGAACCGGAATTGATCACTTAGGTATATGTATGGGAATATACCTAAGTAGAGTCAGTTTATACTTTGTGATTGTATCTTTCCTTTGTGGTTTATCCTTAGTGGATTATGGGAGACCTTCGGGGGTCTCGGGGTCTCTACTGAGTATCGTATACTCACCCCTTCACAGGCTACGCCCTCACTACTTTGTGTTGGATGCAGACGACATAAAACACTGACCGAGGTAGAGGTTTGTGGAGCTGGACAGTACCCGTAGGTGGACCACTAGACGGGACGTACACGGAGTGGATGGCTGGACCCAAGGAGCTGGGGAGACCATATGTACCCACCCTTCAGGTGAGATATCCGGAGGACATATCAGTGGTTTCCGCTTATCTTTACTGATTTTGAACTTTCTTTTCAGTTGTACTGTACTATACTTTCATTTGGGTTTGTATACTGGCCCATTTACTTTTCAGCACTTACTTTTGTACTCAGTATTACTTAGTGCGCACTTCATTTGTGTACTCTTTTGTGTTTGTGTACTTTTATAAAGGCAATGCATTCCCTTTTATCGGGAATTACGCCTTTGGTGCTAGTCTCCAGCCCCTGTCCTAAAGAAGGTGAGCTTGGGGTAGTCACGGCACGGGCCCCGAGGACGGGTCGTGACATGGCGTCACGCTCCGCCCGTGCGTCCAACGACGTCGAACCCAAAACGCGCAATTTTTAGAATAGACTCAAAATTTTCGTCTGGGACTCACCCCAGACCCTCACAAAAAATATTTAATGGTTGAAAAATAATTAAAATAAAATAACACCATGGGTAGAGGTGTGACAATTCTCCCCACCATAATGCTTTCCACCCCCATAAATCCATAACACAATCCAGTCCATCAATCAACACCTAAGGATTCAACATAAACATGATATAACATCTTAACTGAAGGACATTCCATCGACCACCAATAGGAATCAACCTCATTTCATGAAACAGATCACCAGAAAAGGGGAGGACTAAATGGACTCCCCCGCATATGGACTCAACTGACACCTGATAACAACTTAAGAGAAGACCCAAAGAGATGGCGGGTCTCCCCACTATAAAAAACCAACCTACTAGCACCCAACCATAAATCCTACTTAGACCTGCACCAAGCCTTACTCAAGCCAAAAGAAGCACAACAAGAACATTCAAACCACTCACTCCCTTATGAAAGGGATAAGATCTTAAACGAAAACTCCATACGAACTATAAACCCCAACCCCACGGGCGGGGTGGGAGGGCCCAAGGATTGGATAAATGAATCTACGATGGACAAGTACTCACGAATCTTCACTTCAGGATGGATACAAACCAAAGTCGCAACTAATCCACATCGGTGGTCCATGCAAGGACACTAATAGATGACTAACATCCAAAAAGACACAATTACTAACATTGCGTGAGGGATAAGTCCATCACACTCTTTGCGACAAGAGGATAATTACAACGACAAATAAACCACAATAGATGCTAAAACTGTATCGCTGAAATGATAGAGGCACAACCTTAACCAGACTCCTTAAAATCCCTCGGGGTTCCTGACTACGCGTCGGCTTCACTCTGAGGCCTTTTTCCTAGAGTTCTGATGGATGAAGTGTCTCCTGCCTTGAAGTCAGGTTCTAAAAATCCCAATAAGAAAAAAACACCTTTTGATTTGATGAAGAAAGGAAAATATTTTAAAAATAAAAAACATAATGGCATTGAAAATAGAAGTTTTTCAAAAGACCCACAACATTCCCATACATTTCAAAACCCAAAAACGCCATCAGTACTAATACAATGATAAAAGATCCCTTACACTGAAAGAAAACTTAAACAAGAATATTTTAAAAAAAATCCAACAGCACATCACTTCTAAGAACTTCCTCTGTGATGCTTTCTAGCAACTCCCCAGCAGAATCATCACAAGTGACCCAGGCGTCCACATGCATGGCAGGGTTTCAGAGCACTTGGGCATGACGGCTTCTTGTGACCCAGCTTTCTACACTAATAACACCCAAGGATCTCTCACTCTGAAGATGTTGATGAAAGGTCCCAAGGCCTTTTAATTCCACGACTTGCTCCATCGACTTTCGATCACTTACTCATCCTCTTGTTGGAAGTCTCCCCACTACTCCTAAGAATTGAAGGAGGGAGGACCACTTCGAGCACTCCCACCGTCATGGATTTGATATGAAAAGCTTGTCTCTCCACATTGGAAAAATAATTTAGGTTGGACTCTGACACCTTCAACTGTAAAATCGGGGTGGAGACCTACCTCGAAACGTCGAGCCTTCACGGGGGTCATCTGTGGCATACCCTGAATCATAAGGGACTGGATCCACAAAGCACTAGAAATATTCCAACACGGATCTGTCACCCTACTAAAAACAACACATCTCTATCCCCTTCCTCGCCATTTCTTCTTTAGAGAAATACTGACAAATTAAAAAAGCCTTGAAGAACTCCCATTTAAGGTCTTGACAGGGTTTGTCCTGAGACACTGACTTCCACCACATCCACGGTGAACCTTCAAGCATGAAGGTTGCAAACTTGACCTTCAACAACTCGGGCAACTCAATGATGTTAAAGTCCCTTTCAATCTTCTGCATCCACTTATCCTCTATGTAAGGGTCTGGTTGACCATAAAAGAGAGATGGATCCAGCTTCCAAAAATCAATCATAAAATACTTAGGTTGATCAACCGCACTACGATCACCCATCGAAGCTTCAAAGGGATAACTGCTGGACAAGGAAAGATAAAAAACCCAATCAAGGCCAACGCAATAAATAAAATCCTCAAAATCAATCATCATGTAATGACAAGCTATAAACACAAGGAAACAAGCTATCATAACATCAAAACTTTCCTTTTGAAAACCTTTTTAATTTAAAACAATATTGGTGGGTTAAACCCTCGTCATTGGTATTCTTTAGAGTCTTACTCACATACATGTCTTCGTGCCACCCCAGACATCCATCCACCATACCAGGAATCCATCCACATTCCCACATATCACTATGCATGTGATCACCCCTAGTAACACCAAGGACAAAATAAAACAACTTCATTTTTTTTAAACCAACTTTTCCTGATTCAAAATTTTCAGAAGTCAGAAGAGACTCAAAATAACTCAAACAGCGAACTAGCGTCGATAGGTGACTTGACCAAATGGTTGGCGGCCATATTCCAAACACGTCACCGACATAGAGAGTCTATTTGAACCACGCCCCTAGTTCAACATGGCTTTCCAGGCCATGAAGATTAGGAGAACTACTGTCCTGACTCCCTTTGTCGTATCCCAATAACAAAATGTTCAATAAAAAACCCAAAGAAACTAATTAAACTGGACTTCCCATTGAAACCCGAGGATCAGAACGAGCAAGAGTTCGCGACGCTCTTCCCGCACCTACCCCTCGAGTCCCGAAAATCCTACTCCATCTACCTTGACATCCCAAATAGAAGAGGGTGCTCTGAAAAGCGAGGTCCGCTAAGATCCGACCTGGCTCTGATACCATTTTGTCACGAACCAACCCGGTTCGACCCTGAACCAGTCACCCAAGCCGGCCCACGACATAACCCGAGAGGCGTTCCCGATCCTCCCAGGCTGGCGACAAGCACCAGGGCATCAATAGAGGCTATGGGAAGGATTTTTCCCAATATAAATAAATAAAGCAGTAGAGATAATACAGAGCAGCGCAGAATAAATAAAGCAAGTAAAGAGACTAAAATAAAAATAACGCTAACCGAGCTCGACGACCGAACTAACTCGGTGTGACCTCAAGGGTCACTTTCTGACTCAATGATCAAGTGTCGTCCAAGGTGAGCACACACAAGATGTAGCCTGCACAAACACTAAAAATATAAAGGAACTATAGGCGTGATTATTAAAACTCAGTAGGCTATCCCGATATCTATTCCCAATGCACTACCTTTAAAATAAAAGAAACACCATTTCAAGTTTCAAATACAATTTACAAAAGTAAGTTTTTCTAAGTATTTTACTCTAAAGAAAATAAAAACCATTTCCCTTAACCATTTTCAAATATAGATTCATTTCTTTAGTGTCAATGGATTTTTAGAAAGGGAGAGTGATGTTTGTATTTTTGAATTTTTACAAAGAGGATTAAACACTTTCATTTGAGAACCACTTCTAGAAACCAAGTCAAAACCAATTTATCACTTTCCAAGGAAAACAGTATACAAAAATCCACAAAAGTAAGTACACAACAAGGGAAATGTAGAAATATATACAAGTACCAAATCATCACTCAATTAAATGAAAGTCAACAGACATGGGTGAACCTAGAAGATCAAGAATAATCCAGAAGACACTAATACATGAGATATCATTCCCGTTGACATGTCACGCACGATGAAATCAAAATGCTCGACCATCCTTTCTCAGGAAGGCTGAGGGAAAATCTCATAGTAATAAACCCAATATATTCACCTACTATGGGCCACTGGTCAGTACCATAACCTACCAGTGCGTCACTCACTCTCAGAATATTCTCTCAATATTCCAGATTCCCATGTCTCAAGTATTTAGAAAGGGGGTGAGTCAATCGATTCCATTCGAGCATCCAATCACATACATATATACATATATAATAGTAATGCACAATAGTCATCACCCTGAGCCACTCCATGGGAAAACCTCTTGCCTTTAAATCATTCGAGCACTCGGAAGCCTCTAAGTGTGGGCTCCCAAACAATCAGTCGCAACCAAGGTAGTAGAGTTATCCAAGGATGGTTTTCATCAAAACAATTACACCATTTTCCATAAAGTTCCAAACAGGCATTATACACCTTTCAAAATCACCACTTAAAAAAAGTACAACTTATTTATAAGACCAAAACCAGTTTGAAACCATTTAAGGAGCCACAAAATACTACTTCACAGGCTGCCAATATTTTTATAAAACCAAACCAAAACATTTTATTTTTCCAAATAAACTGTAAGATCCAACCAGGAAATTTCTCAAGAGAACCAAAACACTTGTTTTCACTTTAGAATAAATCATTTTTCATTAAACCAGAACTACACTTTATATTTCATGAATTATGTTTAAAATCCAAACAAGCATTCTTTCACTACTGTGCGTCTGTTCATCAAGAAAAATATTTCAAGTGTTGTGTATAAAATAAAAAACACTTTTTACATCAAGTAATTATTTAAAAATTAATTATCTAATACTATTTCACATTTATTAAAATTAATAAAATATTTAATTGAAAAATTAGCATGCGCAAACATAACAAAACGACACCATTTTCACACCACAAGAATTGAATTATAAATTTTCATAATAAATGAATTAATCTTAAGTTGCACAGTAATATTTAGCACATATATACATATATATATATAGGGCACAAACATCAGGAAATGATGTAACTTAAAATTTAAAATCAGTGCAATGGGAACCTACCTCAAGATCAAAGCGTGACGACAAAACAACCTCGAAACCAAGGCATGATGACACAACGTGTGTTCGAAACCACGTGATAAATTCCAACACCCTGCATAATAAATATCAAGGACTAAAATACATACAAAAATCTCAACTAGAGTATGTGAAACCAAGCAGCAGGGAGAAACCCTCACCTCAAATCCAAAGCCCGATGACAACGCCCACTTGGAATTACATCACATAGTCCTAAAAAGCTATCAGTTTAGCACCGGTGGGGTTGGTCAGAGCAAGAGACTAGGGAGACGGTAGGGAAAAAAGGCAGGGGTCGGTTCCAGATAACAATGCAGCAGGGGTATCACACCAGTAGGAAAGTGCATCGAAGGGGGTCGCGTTGATAGGAGGAGACGGCGTCAAAAAGGATCGCGCTAAAAAAAAGGGATGTTGCGCCAAAGGAGAATGTTGGCTTGGGGGCGGGGGAGTCAGACAAGGGTGTTGGTGCCGGAGAGAGGCCTCGCCAAAGGTGGGGGTTTCTGCCCAGGGAGAAGGGGTTGTTGTAAGGAGGTCGAGCAAGAGGAGTGGTTGCCAGAGAATAGGGTCCCTGGCCTGCTCGCATGCAACAAAGGGAGTCAGGGGGTGTTTCTAGCTGAGTGACTAAATCTCAGGCTACTACGACGGGAAAATAGGGGTCGTGCTAGGTTTATGGGGCGCGCTGAAAAGAGGCTGAGGGGGTCGGGGTTGGCTGGTGTGCCGGAGAAAGGGAGTCGGGAGGGTTCTCACGGCCGGAAATAAGGCAGAAGGATAGGCGGTCGGCCAGGGCGTGCTATGCTGGAAAAAGGGTGGTCGGGTCTACAAGTGTGAAGGAGGGAAGCAGGTCTTCAAGCATGAAGGAGGAAAGACTGGCGGGTGGCTGGTTGAGTTGCAACAAAAAAGGGAGGTGGCTGGGTCTGAGGGTGCTGGATCGCGCTGCACAGAGGGAGGGGTATGGCCAAGGTGATGAGGTGCTGGGGAGAAGTGGTGCACCACTGAGATGGAGGGAGGTCGGGTTCGACGTCATCCATGAAGTATGAGGGTTTCTAGGTGTGATGTAAGGGAGGAAAAGCCAAGCTAAATGTAAGGAGGGCGCTGGATGCACTGAGCGAGGAAAGAGGTGGAGGCGCGCTACAGAGGAAGAAGGTGGTGGTGGGTTGGTTCTCATGAAACAAGGGAAAGGGGATGAGGGTCTTGGGAAACCCTAAAAAAGAAGAAAAATCAACCTAAAAAAACAATTAAAAATATAATAACCCACTAATAATAATATTAATAATATTAGGAAAAAAAATAATAATAATAATAACATAAATATTAACTATAATAATAAAAATAATAATATCAATATTAATAAGAATAATAAGAATAATAATATCATGATTGTAAAAAATTAAAGTATTTATTTCATTTTAATGATAATAAAATTAACAATTTTAGTGTTTATCTTAAAATAAAAATATTAAAATTATTAATAACCATAAAAAAATTAAATGACATAATAAATTAACATTAATCTATTATTTTTAATTCTTTAAAGACAACAAGGCAACGAAGTTGTCTGAGTGAAGTCGCGCGGCATCACGCGCCACCCATGCATCCAACGATGTTGAACCCAAAACACTCACTTTTTAAAATAGACTCAAAATTTTCATCTGGGACTCACCCTGGACCCCACAATAATATTTAAAAGTAGAAAAATAATTAAAATAAAATAACAACATGGGTCGGGGTGTGACACTTTAATTCCTAAGAAAACTAGATTCCACCTCTTATTATAATCAAGGATGGTTGACCACATCAATCGAGACTGTCACACCTTACAGGATTCAGCTCCATTGTATGTCATTTCATCCCTTGAATATATCAACTCCATCATGTGAATTAATTATGTTAAAATTATGTAAGGGAAAATATTTAAATAAGTGAATAGAAGTGAGTTTGAGGTTCTATTTCATGGTGGAAAATATCCACACATGTACACTTCACTCTTAATCACCACACTCAAAAATAAAACATATGAATTGAACAACAAAATTTAGGTACACCCAATCCTCCCCTAAGGGAATACCTCAGGTTAGTCACTAATTATCCAGTTCAATAGGTCACATTGAAAGATATGAGAAGATGATAATGAGAGAAAACAAGAAATAAGATTGATTTAATGAGATAGTGAAAGAAAGAAAAATGTTGGAGTACTTTAATTAAAAGAAATAGAATGTGTTACAAAAAATGAACTAAATTACAGAAGAAAAATAAAAAGAAACACAATAAATCATTCAGTAGCAATCCGCTCCGGATCCTCCCATACCATAATTAGTGGTGTAGTATCCTTGTATTTATATTGGGAGGTAATCTATTTTTCTCACATTTTTCGTCATTGTATATCTTTTAAATCATTGAATATATCTTTTCAAGGATATTCAACATTGAATCTGGAAAATTCTTAGTTGTTTCAAAATTCTATTACTGAGATGTAATTCCATAATGATGGTAACAGCATCTACCATTGGAAATATACTGTTTTCAAGATGTTATATCACATCCACCATTTTCTTAATAGTAGATCACATTTACCACTAGATTATTGGTAGGTCACATCAATCATTGGTAGCCAAATGTTCTAGAATCCCTTACACTACTGGAAAACTAACCTATACCAACAGTTTGGAACCGTTGGTATAGGCCTCCAAACCGTTGGTATAGCCTATACCAACGGTTTGGAGAACCGTTGACAAGTAAGCCGTTGGGATAGGTCTATACCAACGGTTTTGGGAAAACCGTTGGTATAGACCTATCCCAACAGTTTTGGAAAACGTTGGTATAAGTAATATGAAAATATATACCAACGGTTATGGAACCGTTGGTATATGTATTTCAAAAAAAACATTCGCTGGGATTTGATCCCAGGACCCCTAGTTTATCATTGAACGACTTAACCACTAACCTAACATGACTTTTGTGAACATAATTACATATATATATATATATATATATTCTCATAATTATTTTAAATTTTGATTTATATAATGTTCTCGGTAAGAAGAACTGATAAAAAATCAAAGGATCTATACCAACGGTTGTCAAAACCGTTGGTATAGGTCCATACCAACGGTTTTGACAACCGTTGGTATAGGTTTTGATCTTGGATTTTGATTCTGGGTGAAGGTTGATATGTGGGAGACCTTTCCCAATGGTTTGTCCAAACCATTGGGAAAGGGTATACCTATCCCACTGGTTTGGCCAAACCGTTGGGAAAGGTGGCCACAAAGTGGACTTTTCCCAACGGTTTGGCCAAACTGTTGGGAAAAGTGGCCTCAAAGTGGGCTTTCCCAATGGTTTGGCCAAACCATTGGGAAAGGGAACCTATACCAACAGTTTTTACAAACCGTTGGTATAGAAGCATTGGTAAAAGTTAGATTTCCAGTAGTGTTAAGTGATGGAATCATGTCTTGAATGGGCCACACGATTGTGTGTAAGTATCAACAGTGGATCTATAAATGCATCCTCATATTCCTCCTCCCCTCAGATGAATATAGATAGAAGCTCCTTCATGCATGGTTTTCACAGTTCTCATGGGGGATGTGGTAGTGACCATGGTGGTTCCCCTTTGGCTGAAATCTCTAGTGGTAAATCCATGGAAAGCGGTCGCGGTTCCCCATATCAAGAGGAATATCTAGGAGGTCATCCATGGAATTTTCTAGTGAAATTAGTGGAAGTAGAGGTACCTTCCAAATATAACATTGTATCAATGGTAGATCACATCTACTATTGAGGCAATAGTGGATCACATCTACCACTGAAGCAATGATGGATCATATCTTCTATTTTTATAAAGGTGTTTCTCTTCAAAGTGGAACTCATATGTACATAGAAAAAACTCCCTTATTTAGTTATGGTAGCGTTCTAGCATGGGATGCGGGGAAGTGGTGAGCATGCATGGAAGTGGTGAGTAAGTGCCTTCATGCATTCAATAGTATTGAATGATTTCTATTCCAGTAAGGCCTCATTGTTCTTATAGTACGGCCCGTGGTGGTCATCTGAGGCACCAGATGTGATCCAAGGTGGTTGCAAACATTGAAAGGGTCGGGTAATGGTAACTGTAGCAGTGAAATATCCTCCTTCATTCAACCTTTATATTAGTCGAATGAAGCCTCTACATATATTGTGGGGGTTGGTTGAGGTGGAGGAATTGATCCATGTAAACCCTGAGTGCTGATAGTGTCCAATGGATTGATCTCAAGCTTCGTTGGTGGTGGAGATAGTGATATTCGATAGTACAGGAGGTGGAGCAGGTTGAAGATGAATGTGGAAGTAGTGTAGGATGGTGGATTTGGGTGTCTGACTATGAGGCACGCAAAATGGAGTGGGACAACATTATTTTTATTAATGGGAATAGTACCTACTTGAATCCTTGTCCTGCATCAAAAGTGAGAAGTGGTTCTATGTTTTTTTTATGTAAGGTGTGTGAGAATCCATTAAAACACCTACATCGGGGTGGGATCTCGATTATCTTGCACACATGAACATGGGCCACATTCACTGTAAGGCCCGATCAGGCTTAGGCTCAACAATACATGTGGGATCCTCCCGTGGTCTCACACGCCGCATAGGCCTGATGAACCCATGTGATCTCACACATCATCAACTCTGTTGGCCTTTCCATTGGTGTCTTGGTTGGCCAAAACCTTATGAGAAAGATTGGTGGTTGGCTGCCATTGGTTGAGGGATTTCTATATTTTAACATATTTTTTTCCTAAAAATCATTGAAAATAACTTTGTAAACTTCAACAAAATATTAAACTATATACCAAACCATAAATTATTTATAGTTTTATTCATTTTAAATAATTTTATTTCCGTATTTATAATTCCACACATTTTATTAAAACATTTAAATACTTGTGAATTATTCATTAAAATACTTTAAAAATACTTACGTTTTGTTCAACATTTTAGTATGAAATATGAGTCTGTCAACAAGCTTAAGAAGCCTTGGAGCCTTGGGCTAGACAATTATAGAGTGGGGAGTGTATTCCCCCCCCCCCCCATTATCGGTGGTTATGTCCTAGGTAAATTTGTGATATGTGGGGTGAGAAGGATACCAATGAATTTGGAAGTGATCTGGCCATTGTGTCATCTCTTAAGAGTAATGCAAGTATGGATTATTTGTAATGATCCAACATTCTAGACCTTGTAAAACTAATCATATGTCTGATAACTTGTTTTACTCACTACATTCAATGTAAAAGAACCAAAAATTATTAGAATAACATTATTAATAAATATATAATAAACACTAATATGGTAAACCATTAAAATATATTACCTTTGGAAGATAAATAATTAATAAGAGTTAATATTAGAAAAGGTTATTTTCAATAAAATACATTTTTTTATATTATATATTTTATTCTAAAACATAAATTAAAAATTATAGAATTAAAATCTGATAAAATAAAATTCATTTTTTGAATTACACACTTTGAAATTTACTTAGTATGAATTTTTGAGTTTTTTCTAAAGAGGTTTATTTTTTGTCAAAAAATACGGATTTGTAAAAATTATAATTTTAATGATTATGTAAAATTATTATAGAAAATTAAAAAACCTTTTAAGTAATAAAATATATATTAAATTAGTAATATTATCCATTTTAAAATATTCTTTGAACTTATAAATCCAATGTCTGATATGTTTAGAACTAAATTAAAATGTTACTTTAATAAAAACTGTTTTCGATCTTTTCTTCAAATTAAGTGTTTTGATGGTAAAATTCAATTTTGGTTTTCTTTTAAAGCCACATTCCATTTATATATTTTATAATAAAACATTTAATGTCACAAAAATTAGTATCTATGATAAACTTATCTTATGCATAAATTTTTTAAACATAAAAATGCACTTTTTCTAAACAACTATTTTCCCCGTTATATATGTTTATTTTAAAATTAACATTTCAAACCCTTGAAAATATTATATTTTAAAATGATTTAAAAAAATTAAATCATAAGTTTCAAATTATTTTAAATTTCTTATCTTAATTTTTTCATTAATATTAAGTTAAAAATTAATTACCAAAGTAAAAGTAAATTAGGGTAAATTTAAAAAAAAATAGAATAAAAATCCCAAAAACACTCTATGTTGTCTCCAAAATGAGTGGATGAGGATAATATATACCCACACACAATTACCCTTCAATTTTATATTTTTTTGATCCATTGAAATTTGAATAGTAACATTACATTATTGAAAATGTAATTGTGACTTCCAAAACTACCCTTCATTTCACTTATATAAAGGTAACACTTCAACCACTTCAATACAAACCTATTATTTGAATTTATTCTTGAAAATATGCCACATTAATACTCCTATAATTTTATCACACTTACATAAGCTTATAGTCACATTTATTTCTCTTAATTCTTTCCTTTTGTAAAATTTTTCTAAGAGAAACCCCATGCTTCTAATGCGAGTATTAATTTCACTTACTAATTTCTTTTTCTCCAATCCTTCCAAAATTTTATAAAAAAATAATTAATTAAATTAATTAAATAACATTAGTATACTTAAATTTTATTATATTTATTTAACAACTATCATGAACCAATCTGACTACCCTGGTACACCGACACCCAAGCTTCCACTGACATGGCTCAAAGGGTGTTATTGATTCCCATGGGTTAGCGACTAGTGCCAGGGCATCAAAAACTATTCAAAAGGAATGGTTTTTTTACAAGACAAAATTGTCAATATATAACAATTAAAGATAAATCAATGAAAATTTAGTCTTCAAAACACTCCTCAATTAGAAAAAATACTATAATCAATCATGGCTCAAGGTGTGCACACATCCCTATGGATCAAGCCATCAGGATATAATCAATCAATGCCCCATCAGGGAAAATAATTTTGAATTTGGTTTAGTTAGAGATTTTATTTTCAATCCAATAAAATGGGGTCATAATCCTAGTTTTCTTTTCTTAATCACCCACTGAATACCCATGCTCATATTTTCTTTCAATCAATCAAACAATCGCGGTAAAATTATTCTTTTCAATTCAATTCGTCATTCACAGTTCAAATGCCCAATTTCAAGTCTCAACATGCCATTTCAATTTCAAAACCAAATCATAGTTTTTTATAAAATTCATTCCTTTTAAAATCATATTTCATTTAAATTCATTTTTCTTAAGAATAAACATCAAAATATTTCATCAAATCACTTCTCATTTCAAGTCATATCTTCTTAAATACACTTAATATTTTAAAATCCTTTGAAATAGATTTTTATTTAATAATTTCTTGAATTTTATAATATTAATCTAAATCATCTCAAATAAAAGTTCAAAAATAAATTCAAAATACATTTCAAATCAATCAAGAAATCAAGGTTTCATGTGAATAAAAAATCCTTACTAAACCACCTACCTTTAGTCATATAATTAATCAATCACTCAAAATTGGAATCTCCAATGGAGAGTTAATGGAGGGGATGATCAAATAAGAATCACTATAATTAAAATCCATAAAAGTAAGGTTTATATCAATAAAAAACAAGACAATCCATCACTCTCAAAGAGGGATATAAGATACAAAAATAATATTCCAAATCAATGAGACCATACTTACTAGATAGGGATCAATTGTATTTACTAACACTTTGATCTGAGAAGATAAGAGGTTATATGATCCAAAATAATCTCTAGATAGCCTATAAAAGAAAAAGGGTCAAATTAGGTTTGATTATGAAGTTTTTATAATTTATAATGGTGGTTTGGGTCTTTAATTACAATTTTTAGAGGATTAAAAATCCTATCACATGGTTTCTTGGGTTATCCTGTATGGCTAGAACAAACATTTCACTATTACTAGGATTATAGAGAGATTTTCATGATTTGACAAACCATGAACCAATCATGCACTCCCTTATGGGCTACTGGAATAGGGTTGAATAGTTTGGATGCATGGTTTGATAACTATTTTCTAACCATGAAATGATAACTACCCTATGTCGCACAAGTTTAGGGTGAGGCCACATGGTTTGAACTAACCATGCCCCCCTAGAGCTCTAGCATGTGGCACATGGTGTCTTATGTTGAGACACATAGTTTTCCTTAATCATGCACCAACCATTGTAACACCCCAATAGTTCATAGTAAGTTTCTTTAAAGTAATTCAATAGCTTGTGCTACACGCAACATCGAGTTCGAGCACACCATGACTTACCAAACTAGTCGTTCAAAAAGAATTTATGAATAGTATTAACTGAATTTTGAATTTTATATACTCTATATAATTTTAGAATCCATATTATGTGTTTCTTAGACATAATATAAGACCAATTTAATTTTTTCAGATAAAAAAAGTATTTTTCAAAAAATGCAATTTTACCACCTTTTAATATAAAACCCTTTTTAAAACCAATATTTGACACTTTTATGTATTCAATTTAATAAAATTAAATTCTTCTTTAGAATCAAGAAATAAAAATTTATTTTGGATAAATTTTTGGTACTTTTTTTATAACTTTCATATTTTGATGAATACTGAAAAATACTAAATTTTAATTGAAAATAACTTTTTCAATCGAAATAATTTATAGTATTAAATTATGAATTTTAATGGTTTGGAAGTATAATTAGATTATATTTTTATCATTTAATAAAGTTTAGGTCATTATAAGTAATTTCAAATTTAAATTTTACATAAACACATGTCAATCTTTTGATAGTTTTTACTTTTTAAAAACCCGCTTTTCAGTTTTGACAACGGGAATTAATTTTAAATTAATTAATGAAACTTATATTTTTTGAATTTGGTAAAAAAGAATTCATTTTTTAATTCATAATATCAAAATTATCTTAGGGTAAATTTTTGGTATTTTTCTAAAAATTTTCAATTTTTGATGAATAGTGAAAAACACTGCGTTATTGGTTAAAACCGACTTTTTATTTAAATAATTATTTATTTTATTTAAATTTATTTTTGGTCAAAATATATAAATAATACCTATATAATTTCAATGTAATTCATTGGAGTCATTTTATAATAAGTTTAGATATATAAAAATTTTATTGAACTTTTTATCGCCTTTTACCCACCTCCTAGAAGCATTGGAAAATTTGCATAAAACTTAATTGTACCGCTTCTGTGAATTGAATTTAAAAAATACAAGAGTCATGGTTAATATCAGTAAATAAAATTTGGTTCAATAAGATGAAAATAATTTTTGTTGAATAGTAACTTCTAACTTTTATTTACCACGGTTAAAAGTAAATAGGGTAATTAAAGGTAAAAATGATATTATTATTAACCTAACACATGTTTTAATTCTATTGGAGAAGTTTAATTCGACCAAAAAAACCTTAGGAATAAAATATGATCATTTTGGTCCACTAGGATTAGATTAGAACATTTATTATTGTTTAATTTAAAGAAGAGTTAAAAGTGTTAAACTCAAGTTTTCATAGCTAAAACGTTTTTAATATAGGGTTATACATAAGATAAATTCAACTATAAATATTAATTAGAAATATAAAAATATTTCCTACATAATTATATTTTATTTATAATTTTTAGACATTAAATAATTAAATTTATTTATGACGCAATGATGATGCAGTAATTACCTTATTAATGAATAATTAAAATAATTGATATTATAAATATCCAAATAAATCTAATTTGATACTTTTAATGAATTCCACTAATTTTCTAGGTTACTATGACATGTTAGGGTTGATTAAATTAATTATTTTAAAAGTAATCATGCTTTTATGAATTAAAAAAACAAAATACTAAATAGTGTCAAAATTGACATAAATGTGTTTTTAAAACAAATATTATATTATTAAATGATATAATATTCCTAAAAATCTAAGGTTCAGCCAAAGGACTTATATAAGGTTATATATATTAATAAGTAACCACTTGGGGTTCTCTTGGCTTGTTATAGTAAGTTTATTAACCATATAATATAAAAACACAAAGAGACATGGTAAATGTCAAACTATTTAACTTAGAGTTAAATCTAAAAGATAAGGTTAATATGATGACCTAAACCTGTCTAAAACCTATTGGTTGAGAGGTTTTAAACCCATACAAACCTTATCCTCAAAATAATTCATTTTTTATCCATTATAAACCGAAAATGATTTTATTATAAAATAATATTTCATGTTTTTCCTAAAGTGACCTTCACCTCTCCTATAAAAGGGCACTTCCCCTTCTCTTAATTTCACACATCCAAAGCCTTTTGTATCGGCCAACCCCTACCCAAATATCCTTCCAACTTACCTCACATAAACCTAGAGGACTTAATTTGATCAGAAATCCAACCTAAGGATCCCTTTTTATTAACTCAAAAGGAAACACCCAAAGTAGAGGTAATAATTTCACCAACCTCTTTCAAGTTATTTTCTTCTTCCACTTCCTCTTTATTTGTTGTTTTCATAACAAAATAATAAATCCAGTACCTTATACATACTTTTATGTTATTATAAATATGTTACAACCATATTCATTATTTTATCCATCCTATAAATGACAAAGTCACCATACGTGCATACGTACGGCTTACCGTCTCCACGTCGTGGTGTAGTTTGTTATTCAAACACTTAATTATTTGTATGGGTATAATAATGAGTATAACTGATGTAAATAATAAATATAACATGTTAATTATTCTTTATATATGATATACCATCCAATTACATACGATTTCACCATCAATATAATGATATTGTCTCTCGTGCGTACGTACGGATTACCGTCTCCACGAAAGCGATGAGATTCATTCCCCATCGTAATCATTCAAGAATAATTTTCATTTTATGATTAAAAATAATTTTTAACCACATAATATAATTCTGGATATGAATAAAATACATCCTATTCATAACAAACATGTCTTACATAACCAAGCATATAAAGGAAAATGAATCAGTTAACACCCGAAACGATGATACTACTAAAATATTATTAACAAAGCAATATTATAAGATCATATATGATATCATATTTATGTATGTGATTATTTTATAATTTAATAATAATTATTTAACTATTATATAGGAGGTTAATGTACCCTCGACCATGGAAAAGTACAAGGTAAGGGGTTTCTTATCTCACTTTTAATTCCATGAGATTTCCATTGTTCGCCACTTATTTATTGCATGTGGTGTATCATGTATTTCCATTTGATATATATTATCATTATTCTATTTATATTCATGTTATTTTTTGATTCATTTTGTGTTTATTAAATTTTGGTCATACGAATCGATTGATTACAATGTGGTAAGGGGTTTTCATCTCAGTTCTTATTCCTGTGAGATTCATGTTATATTGCCACTATTTCCTTTTGTGTAGTGTATGTACTGCCCTTGATTGTATTATTTGTATAATATACTTTAATTTATGGGTATTTATATCTTAATTGTATGATAATTATTTCATGGGGTTTATGTTTCATAAGTTACCAAATCGGTAAGGGAATTTCAAATTTTAACTTCCACTCATTGGGCTTTACGCATAATTCATTGATTATTTTACAACAAGATTATGTGTAGAATAACTATTTATTATTTATGTAGTAATTTCAACTCACGTTTATGTGGATATACCTTTTATAAACATAATCAATCCATTGATAAATTCACATTCCATTGATATGAGCTTTTTAAGGGTAATCTTAACTCAATTTCCATTCATTGAGTTAAACATCCAAGTCATTGGTTTTGTTTTTACAAGAATATGTGTGAATGTAATCTGATTGATTTACACTTAATATTCAATTATATTGAGTGTATTTATATTTTTCACACATAATTATTTTATTTATTTATCCTTAATCTAAGTATATGGTCTTTATAAGGTATTTCGTCTCAATTTACATTCTTTTGATACCTCTTTGTCGTTATGCACCAATTAACTTTTATATGGTGTATATACTATACTTTGACATATTATATCATGAATAACTTTATTATCATGATATTATAATGTTTTGATTAATTTTATTCCTCAATTACTTTTATTCAAGCGTCTCGTATTTGGTTAGGAACTCTTTAACTAAAATATTATTTCAAATGTTTTAAAATTTTATTCTTCTAAATCTTTCTCATTAATGTCCATGTTTTAAAAATGGTTTTCATTATTTATTTATATGGACATAAATGTTTTGAAATTAAAATTCCTTTTAAAATTTTCAAAGTGGTATGGGACACTTTTATTCAAAAATCTCTTTTAAAAGACTTCTTTGATAAATAGTATGACATTTAAATATTTTCAAGAAAAAGGGGATATTTCTCTCAAATAGTTTTAATGACTGTTTTCAACTATTTCAATATCATTTAGTGTATTTTATTCATGATTGAGGTTGATTTATCATAATACAATCATCCATATTGTATTGAATGAGTTATTTTTTACTGTTGATGTGCTATTTTTATGTCATTCATGGTTTGTGGTTAAAATATTAACATTTTGTATGCTAGTTTTAATACGAATGTTTAGATTATGTTTCACCATTTCATATGAGGAATACATTGGACTTAGTAAGTGACGGGTGGAGCCTTCTATAGCTCCCCGATGCATCGATAGGTCTCATGAGATAATTAGACGTGGAATTGGCTGAGGCCTTTCCCAATTTGATATATGGTTTTGGCTGAGGCCTAAATCATTTTTAGATGCCTTGGATGAGGCCTTGACAAGATGTTTCAAAATGAATATCATTATACATTCCCTTATTATGAAAATAATAATGATGGTTCATGTGGTTATTCGACTAGTAGAATACCCATGACTATGTTTTATTATGGCATTATTTACTCAGCTCATATTCCATCCATAATGTGTTCATGTTTATTATTTGTAAAGGCAAGTGTTTTTAATTATTCACTATGCCTAATGTTTATGTTATCTTCTGTTGTATTTATTACCCTTACTGAGAGTTTGAGCTCACCCATTTCTTATATTTCATTTTCCCAAGATATGAATAATTTAGTTATGAGTGACTTGCAGTCATAATCTAGGAGTCTTGGATGTTTCTAATGGAATAAATTAGTGTTTTATTTCTTTTCAAGTTGTAATGTTGAACTTATGTATGTATCTTGTTTCTAAGACTACTAAACTGATTGGTCCTTTGGTACTTGATTCCTTTTAATCATGCTAATGTTATGTAATAAAGCACTGACTCTAGGTAACTAGGGTTGGGGCGTTACAACCATTCATTGTCCCATAAACTCCCAAAAATTTCCAAAAATATCAAACACAAACAAGAAAAAGATCCAAATAAAGTATGACCAAAACAAGGGATAAACTAATACCTAAAATATTGTAATGAGATGTTATAATCTCCCCACCATAAACACTTTCTATCCCCATAAATCTAATCAATAAGGCTTCATATTAAAGAGATGAGGCCACTACTCTCTCATTAGTGCCTCCTACTCCCAAGTCTGATGTGAATTAGAACTATTCCTCTAAATCATACAAACCAAATTTATAGACTTTCTATAAAGAACCTTCATCTCAAAATTAAAAATACAAACTGGATGGTCATACATGGATAAAACAAGTTCCACGTCAAGGTACTCCCAGTTTAATACATGAGATAGGTCATAGAGATACTTTCTGATCTATGACATGTGAAAAGTTTTATTAATCAACATAAACTAAGGTAAAAATTAAAATGGTAATCCACCTTGAAAATATACTCTACAACCGAAAATGGTATCATGTATATTGGTGATAACTTTTTATATTTTTCAAGCCTTTGTTGGCCCAACCAAGTCAATACTCTCAAAAAACCTGGTCACCAACTAAAAACTCCAAAGGGCATTGATAATGATCAGTATAATATTTATACCATATTTAATAAATTGTTATTCTCTGAAAAATCAACCAAATATTTGTTTCTATATTATGGACCAAACTAGGGCTAACTAGGGAAGCTTCACAAATCTTAGACCAACACAACATAGATTTATATAGACAGCCATACATGGACTCAAAGGGTGCTATCATGATAGATGACTGTGACTATTTTTATAGGAAAATTAAACTAGTCACAAGTGGCTATCCCAAGCTCCACCATAGTTAAGAATTCAAGAATAAATCATGTCTTCGGGAATCTTTATTGTTCATTTTGTCTAACCATCCATCTGTGGATGATGTTTCATGATCAAACTAACCTAAGATCCCATTTTCTCTTGGTGGCCTCTCCAAAAATGATAGGTGAATCATGGATCTACATAAAAAACTATAATAAATGGAAATACATGTAATCTAATGATCTCCTATACATACAGACTTCCTAAGTCCCTAACTTCAGTTATATCACACATGGGGATAAAGTGTGTTGATTTAGTAAGTCAATTGATCACTATCCATATCACATTAGTCCCTCAAGGTGTATGTGAAAACTAGTCCAAAAAATCCATTTAAATCTCATAACACATCTAAGTTATAATGTGAAGGGGAATAAGAAAACCTGAAGGTCTATGGTGTTTGGACTTAAACATACGATAGGTATAACAATGAGAAACAAAATTAGTGATATCTCATCTCATATATGGCCACCAGAATCATCATTTCATATCATAGAAAATATTCATGGTTCCAGGGTTTAACACCACCCACTATAAATTATGTAAACCCCTCATCATAGCCTTTATCATAGGAAAATGTATAATGTACCAACTCTAGAAGCATAGGATACCCTCAAAAGATAACAACCTCTCATTGATGGTATCCACACTATAATTAGATTACCTAATTCCATAGAACTCATTATCAAGATTCTTTTCTTGAAGAATAATATCGATAATAGAGGATTTCAATTGTACGGTTTCAAAGACAATATTGATCTCATCATCTCGAATTCTTAAATTCATACAAGTAATGATAGCCATAATATTTCACTATTCTAATGATTCTTTCATGACCTGGGTTATAAATTTCCTGATCAATGCATGAGAAATGATATTCACCTTACCAGGGGTGTAGGAAATGTCAAAATCAAAATATTACAGGTATTACAGCCATCATATATGATGAAATTCATATATTTTTTATAGAATATATAATTCAAGATTTTCTGATCATAATAAATAGTAAATATTTCTATGAAAATGTAATTTCATCAACTATTAAGATCATGAATCATATATTTGAGTTAGAGGTCATTAGTAGGATATTTCTTCTTACGTAGGATAAGTTTTTGGGAACTATAGGCCACCACATGATCACCCTACAAGGGAATATAGTCTAAATATAAACTTGACACATCAAAAAAGACCACATATCTCTTCCCAACCTCTGGAAGATTCAACACTAAGAAAAATTCATAAGGCACTTTTATTCATCAAAATAATTCTAACACTTTTAATTAAACAAGAACTTTACTCCTTTCTAAGTAAAAGTGCTCATCTGAGAATCCAAATTTGAGAAATCTTTAATAGACCTATGGTTATCGCACTCTAAAAATATGAATCTTTGAATCATGAAGTCATTGTGTGGTTGTTCCTATGTGATAACAGCCTTCACCTTCTTAGTATCAATTGGAATACCATTTTCAAAGACCACATATCCCAAAAACTTCACTTATGGAATAATGAATTTTTATTTTTATAGTATGGAATAAATTTGGTGATCTCTCATGATTCCCACAACATTTATTGGATGACTCACATGATATTAATTGGATTTAGAGTAAATCAATATTTTATCCAAAAATATCACCACACACTAATTTAGATACTCATGGAATATACTATTTATCAGTTCCATAAAAACTGTATAAGCATTGGTTAGAAAAAAAAAAGGAATAACAAGGTAATCATAATGGATATACCTACATCAGAAGGTGGTCTTTAGGATATTATAATCTTTGGTTCTTAGTTGGTGGTTTCTAGATCGAAGATCAATATTTGATAAACACTTCACCCCTTTCAACTAATCAGAAAAATAATTTATCTGAGGTAATAGGTGTGTGTTTTTTACTATAATTTTATTGAGTTTCTTATCATCAACAAAAAGTTGAATTGTTCCATTAAATTTGTTTTCAAAAAGAATAGGCACCTCCCAAGGTGACACACTCAGGTGAATAAAGCCTTTACCTAGCACCAAGTTGATATAAAACTTACCTCCCTAATTAGTGGAAAGCCAAAAAAATCAGATGGAAACACATTGAGAAACTTGAAGACCATTGAAGGAAGATCACCACTCAAATGTTCCTATTCCATGTCAAAATAAAACATGTATATCATATTTTTCAACTCTTTAATAGGATGTCTAGATCTACTTGATCTCGGGTCCCATTCTCCCTAAAAAAACAACACATCCCATTAGGGGCATTAAAGGAGACACGTAAAAGAAAACAATCAATCCAGGCTTATATTCAATCATTCAATACATACCTATAATGAAATCAAATGGTTTCATATTAAGAACTAAAAATTTCTATATTATCTCAATATTCAATAAAGATATGGCATGGGAAGGGCATCAGAGACCCTACTCTCTCTTAATTTTAAGGGGTGTAGCAATATCCAACACATACGATATAAGATATATAGAAAGGATTAATATATTTAAAATATGAGTAGATATGAATGAATGAGATTAACTAGTATCAAATAAAGTACACACTAAAGATGAGGTTATAGTGATGGTACCTCTCACCATTTCTAGACCCACATCAACTTGCACTGAAGACTTATCCACTATCTGAAGAAGCTTCATTCTGAATGTATGTGTCTGGAACCCATTAGTTATTTAAGCAGAGAAATAAACCATGGTACACTTTGGTGTTGATGATCATATTCCAGTTAATGTGGTAGAAATACAAGATATAACTTCTGCAAGTTTCATGAGAGACTTCATGAACCAAAGATCTTTGGTGCCTTAGTACAAACTCTCTTTGAATGCCCAATATTTACACATTAAAAGAAAGATAGCGGTCTTTTTCTATACACCACAAAAGGTCTAAATGATTCTTATCATTGAGATCCTCCATGAGACTCATCTCACATTTTCTTTCCTTTAAAGTCACTAATAGAACTTCCACGTGAGTTAGAGGAACTCTCATCAACCTGACTTACCATCTGGGACAAGATTATCCATTAAAGATCTATCCATAACATCTGTATAAGAGGTTATATTCAGTATAAAAACCAGATATTAGATATCAAATAAAAGTCCCATATCTAATATTTATGATTTCGGCTTCTCGTTCAATATTATCTCAGGTAAAAAATGAATAGGTTCAAAAAAATAGTTTTTATACTGAGTCATAGTTTTATCTCCTTGTTGGTGGCTGAGAAACTCTATAGACTTTTCCAAAACCATAAATTGTAGATAGAACTACTCTATGAAAATAACTATAAATTATTTCTACTATAATCCTTCATGTTTATTTAATGTAATAATCGAATCCCATAACCTCCTTCTAGGCCCCTCAATCTTGATGGTAACACATTTCACCTTTATTGAATCCAATAATTCCAAGAACTCAAAAAGAAATAAATCTTTTTCAACCAATATTCTTCATCATAAGGATCATTTGAGCCTTGAAAAGCTAGTGGTTTCTACCAAAGAAACTCCTAAGCATGATCTCTAGTTCTATCCCTTCAAGTTTCAACTATCGAAGCTTGAATGAGAATAGGTATGGCTACTTGTCCCAGATCTTAAACTGAACAGTCTATTATCTCAATAAGGTTTTGATCAAATGGAGTATTTTCTTACCATGGTTCATCATTGTATCAATCTTGAGTTCTATTTAAACATCTTCTTGGGGGAATGGTACTAAAAAACCCATATGAAACACAAAAACATTCACAACGGTTCTCATATCATCAATTCAATTAAGTGATACAGGAATATCAATCCCATTAAATTGAATCCAATATTCTATGATTTCAAAATACTCATATCATGTTGGTAAGAATACTAGAATTAGATCAATTTTTTCTTCAAAGCTGTTTTTCCCAAATACCCATGGTCACTCAAGGCTCTCTATGATGAGATCTACCCTGGAACTCACTCGTAAACCACCCCTTAAGTCCCAACAATCCAACCTTCTATCTACCAAGACATACCAGATTGCATACTAACATTAAGGAAATATGATCAACCCCTGTTGATACTATTATTTCACTAACCAACCCAACTACCCTAAAACAATGGTACCTGAGATATTACTAACATGGCCCAAAGGGAATTCTTGATCCCAACTAGATGGAAACTAGTACTAGGGCATTAGTAAATGGTCAAAGGGAATTGTTTATCCCTAATAAGAAACAATAAATATATAATAACGGAAGATAAATTAATGAATAAATTATATATCAAACACATTTCATGGATAAGAAAAATACCACAAGCTAATAAATAAATATTAAAATGGTACATCATACAAAAATATAACACAATATCTATCAAGAAAAAAACTCAGAATATTTTTGTAATGAATGTATCATAGATCCATCAGTCACCATCGTTGGTCAAGGTCCCTTGAATAAAGCACACATTCCACCTAAAAGTGTTGATTTCAATTTTCATGGACTTTAAATAATATAATATACAAATACCTGAAGGAAAATTTAGTGTGTGAGTGAAACATTCCAATAGGATTTCACCCAATGTTCCATAAACAATTACCTAACAAATAAACCATTCATGATTCAATTTAAATGAATAAAATTCATGGTATAACACTTTCATATTTTCAGTCAATCAATTTTTTTCAAAATATTAGATGGAATGTATATCAAATATAGTTTTAAATGAAAATTTTCAACAAAAATAAGGGAGTGCATAAAATAGTTTAATATACACTAGAATGGGATAATAAAATCAAAACAAAGCACCATGGTCATATTCCCAATGTTTCATTAATTTCTAGGTTTTGGATCCTCCCTCAACTCATCCAATTAATCATGGCTCAAGGTGTGCACACATTCCTATGGCTCAGGTCATCGGTAAAGAATCAATCAATACCCCATTGGGGAAAATCATGTAAAATTTGGTTTAGTTAGAGTTTTCATTTTCAATTCATTTCTAGGGGGTCAGAATCCTATCATGCTTTTCTTAATCACCCACTAACTACCCAGTATCACATGTTATTTTAATCAATCGATCATTTATGGGAAAATAATTATTTTCAATCCAATTCATGATTCATAGTACAAATTCCCAATTTTAAGTTTCAACAAACCAGTTCAATTTCAAAACCAAATCATAGTTTTTATCAAATTCATTCCTTTAAAATTCATATTTCATTTAAATCCATTTTTCTCAATAATAAACATCAAATAATTTATCATTTCAATCCATATTTTCTTAAATCCACCCAATATTTTCAAATCCTTTGAAAGATGGTTTTATTTCAAAATTCCATGGATTTTAAAACAATCATCAAAATCATCTCAAATAAAAGTTTAGAAATAAATTTAAAATACATTTCAATTAAATAAATAAATCAAGGTTTAATGTATAGGGAAAATCCTTATGGAACCACCTACATTTTGTCACATGATCAATAAATCACCCGAAATGAGAACTACTGATGAAGATTAGTAGATGGGGATGATAAAAGAAGAATCCCTATAATTAAAATCCATAAAATAAAGGTTTATATCCATAAAAAAATGAGGATCCAATACTCTCAAAAAATTAGAGAAGATACAAAAGGTGGATTCTAAATCAAAGAGACTACACTTACCAAAGAGATATCAATCGCATCCACCAGCACTTCAATATGGGAATCAAAGATATTTGAGGAGCCAAAATCCTATCTATAGAGCCTCAAAAATTCAAATGGTTGAATTATGATTGATTAGAATGTGTTTATAATTTTTTATGGGGGGTTTGATCTTAATTATAATTTTCAATAGATTAAAAATACCATCACACTATTTCCGGAGTTAGGCCACATGGTTAGAACAAACTTTTCACCTAACCATGATCCCTTACTGGGATTTTGGAGAGAGTCTCATGGTTTGGATGCATGGTTTTACAAACCATACACCAACTGTTCACTCTCTTTTGGGATATTCTAATATGTGTGCAAGGTTTGGCTGCACGGTTTGACAATCATGTTCCAACCATGCTATCCCCATTGTCCCATGCTACACAAGTTTAGGTGGAGGCTAAATAGTTTGAACTAACTATGCCCCCCCTACATAAATCCAATCTGTGGCACATGGTTTCCTGGGATGACCCACATGGTTTTCCCATATCGTTTTCCAACCATCCACTGGCACAGAAACTCCCAAATTTTTCTAAAAGTCTCTAAAAACAACCTAGAACAAGATCCAAACAAATAATGATAAAAATAAAGGTTAAAAATTAAATGAATTATAGGAATTATATTTTTTAATAATTATTATTCACTACTTTACATCCACTAATAGAGACCAAAATATTAAATGTGTATATGTGCGGACTACCACCTCTACGATGCGACGTCGTTCGTTTTTCATCCCCGCATCTCAATGTTGGTATAAAGGATGAATTTAGTGGATAAATATGTTGTATGTATCAAAAAAAAATTATCAAATTATCATTTTTCATATACCATCATTTCATCCATTCATGGAGAAATGGGATCATTAATCATGCACACATGCGAACTACCACCTATACGAATAACGAATTTCATTTTTCATCACCATCATAATTGATGGTTCTTAGAATGGTAGTAATGAGGATGTATTATTTTTATGAAATGTTTAATATTTTTTATATGTCACATTATCATTTTCTAAATATATCCCCTAACTCGTTAAATCATTATAACACATTTCCATTTGAGTCGATTTAACCGCTTATGTAAACGATGTTATAATGATTATGTCATAAATGATTATGGAATTTCATGTAATTTTAATCTCATGTAATAATGATATATTTAATATGTTTAAACTGATCTATAAAGGCATTTATAATATTTAAAATATTTATAAATATATCATATTTTTATCATTAAACACGTTGAAAACTAGTTCATTGTGTTTTCCATTTTCACAAGGTGTATTCATGTATTTAACATAATTAAAATGAGAATTTAGTAATTATTGAAAAAAAAATTATTATTATATATATAATTATATATTAATATTGAACTTTAAACCACTAAGTGAGAATCAATCCCGTCTTTATGAAGTTGTTTATGAAATAAACAACCAACATTTTTAACACCTAATAATGAAAATAAACTATAATTGTTCAATATATTTATAATATATTGTTATAAAGTAATTATAAAAGTGGTAGTATGCTTATATTAAGTTTATATGATAATTTATTAAGATATTTATGTTCAATATACATGTTTTTAGATCATGGTCAGGTAAGAGGGAATACAAGGTAAGTGGTTTTCATCTCAAATTCCTCTCTTTTATACATGTTTTGTATTATGAACCTAATTTATTTTATGTTTTGTCTATGATTTATAATTGAGATATAATATCATTAAGAAACCATTTATTCATGGTAATTTATTTTTTATTTAAATATATCTCCCTTTCAATATATTTTTATTTAAATGCTCCCTAAATTCTAAGTGTTTCTTATCTCAAATTTTTACTCCTTGAGAAAGATTTCTTATTATACACCATGTTTTCTTTGTAATGATGTATCTAATGACCCTTTAATATTTTATATCATTATTATATAACTATTAATGGTATTTAATGTTCCATTTTAAATTATATTTTTCAATGGGTCTTGATCTGAATGTTTCTAAAGTCATAAGGGTTTTCATAGTCTCAATTCTGATTCTTTAAGATATGTTACATGTTATACATCATGTTTCCTTTGTATAGTGTTATATTAATTTAATATTCCATGAATTTTATATAGTATATTTCCTTATAAATCTTGTTATATTATAATCCAAATCAGTTTTTTTCTTCAAATGTATTTTGAATCAAGTGTTTCCTTAGTCGTAAGAGTTTTTGGTAACTCAATTTTCATTCATTGAGTTATGATTGTTATCTTGAACTTATTTCATATAATTTTGGTACATTATACAATTTGATTATATTATTTTTCATTATATCATTGTTTAAATTTTTACCACATAAAACCATCTTAAAATATTTCTTCACTCATGGAGTGTGTTTCCTATAATGGATATTGATAACTTAAATATTGTTTCCTTGAGTTATAATGTTTAGTCCTTAAATTTTATTTTATATACTTGTGTTATCCCACCATAATATTTATTATATGGTATTTTATAATAATATTTGATAAAATAAGGGTTTCATACAAAGAATTTTTTATTATTATTTTTATAATGTCTGTTTTCAACAAAGGTATGTTAAAATTATTAAAAAGGTTTCTTTAATAATCAAATGTTTTATATTTATATCCAAATTTACAATTGAAATTTTTATTTCAATTTCAAGGCTAAATTATTGGATATTTTTTAAAATTTAAGGTTTTTTAAATATTTCACTCCACCTTTTCAAAATTTTCTTTTGAAAGTGACTTGTAAGTATTTATTTTACATTAATGTTAATTTTTTTTCTAAAATCTCTTTTAAGTTTTCACCTCCATTTTCATTTTCATATTAAAAAGGATTTAAAATCATGGAATTTATGTTACAGAATTTATTCTATAATAAATATATGTATTTATAATTTAGGGGATTGAACTCATGGTATTAAAAAATTAATTTCTTGATCCCTTCTTGTGTGATACGGTTCAAATCATTATTTTGCAAGAACATTTTTCATCTATGTTAAAATCCATCTGAGTTTCCTTTTTTGTGATGGGGATATGTTCTTTTGTAACCATCCAAATTTTTTTCAGATGGATTATTTAATTTTCTTCTATTTTGGACAAATGATCTATCATTTCCATTATCGTCCCTAATCATATTTGGTGTATAACCATACTTATTATTCCAATGTATTTTCTCTATGAATATCTTATTTGTTATTCCTTTGATTTAATGAAATTCATCTAGATTTCATACATCATTCAATTAGGAAAATTATTGACTTAATTGTATAGTCTTTATCTATATAGTGTAAATACCATATGATATATTATGTTTATTGAATTTTATTTACCTACAAAGTAACTGAATATATTTGGATACCTGTTTATTTTCCATGGGTATATCATGTTATGAATATTCTTGTAATTATGGATGTTTTCTTTATATGTTTCCATTTAAAAGGGATATGAAACCAATTTTCTTTCCATTGGTTCTTTATGATATGATGAAAAAATAATTTTTGGCATACATATGTATGAATGATGAAGGGTGGGGTCATATATCTCCTTAAAATGCATTAGTTTAAGGTTTATATCTTATGAGATAGGTAATCATGAGTACATTTTGGTTTCTCGTAAGAATAGACATTGGTGTTATAGAACATGAAAGTAATGTTCCCTATACTAATAATTATTCCATATTTCAAAGGTATCTTAATGTTATGATTTCATGGATCATTTTTATTGGGTAATTTTTTTCACACTCTTTTGATTCCTGAGTTTTTATTTATGTCATGTAATTTGGATAGTCACATCTATGGGATTTTATAGTTGGTATTAAATCATATTTTAGATAAATTTTAAGATTATGATGATATAGGATGAGGATAAATTGGGTGTTATAAATATCATAAAATGTCGATAAGTTAAGATTTATTATAATTTCAAAGGTATAGATAGCACTTTAGGTTATTTGAGGAAATATTATTAGGATTAGGATGAGAGAAATCAGTGAAAACCCATTAGATATGTCTAAGGGATATGTCTAAGTATAGGATAACATCTTGAAATTTTGGTAAAGTAAATATTGTGTGATTTTATTAGAAATAACATCCCTATATAGATATTAAAAGTGGATATAGGATCCTTCATAGATGTACCTAAGGGTAAAACACTAAAAAGGACATATTGTGTATTAACTCAACCACCACATGGGGCATGACAAAGAGTCCTAACTGCAAACCTGGTTTGAAACTCCTGGGGGTATACTTTGGATAATCACATTCACCTTTTAAACCATTATAAATAATTTATTCCCTAGTTAGTTTAAGGTATTAGGTTAAAAAATATGAGATAAGCTTGATTAAAGAAAATTAGATTAAACTGAGTGTATCAAAGGATGAAATGATGTTGTAACAAGGGAAGACATATTAGGATTGAGTTTTCATATTCATATGATATTATACTCTTATTTTATTGATAATCATTTTGGATTTAGTATTTCTTTGAAATAGGGTCATGAAAATGAATGTGGGAAAGTTATGTATCTAGAAACCACTATGGTTGAGAATTTTTGTATATACTTGTTATGATGAAAAAAGGTGAGTATATTAGTCTTACCTAAGGTAGTGAGGATGAGATATTAAAAGAAAATAATTAATTATACTCCTAGCTATTTTCACTAGTGAGTGATATTTATCGATGATATTCTGGTATATTCTAAAAACAATGAGAAATATGTGAAAAATATAAGGATTATTCTTTGATTATTTTTACTTAAAGGTTCAGAAATATATATTAAAATGTACCAATAAAATTTAAAATTTATTTTATATTAATCTTTTATTTTGGATATAACTATTTAAGAAAACATTTTTTAGAGATGGATAAGTTTTAAGTTTAATATATGTCTGATTTAGAGATAATAAAGGGCTGATTGATTTTGAAAATGTAAGTTTTTCAGTATCGATATCCTTGTGATTGATGTTAATTCATGATATTTTTGGTTAATTGTATCAAATTTTTAGAATTATGGTATATATTGTTTAGTATTATATTTAATTAACTAGTGGAAAATATAATTTGAGTATTAAATATAGAATTATTTTTTGGAAGAATATGTGATTTCAAAGTGGGTTTATTACTTATATACTTGATTAGTTTTGGTAAAGGTATACTCTAGAGAATATAATATTAGGGTATAAACAATCAATGTTGTTTGGGGAAAGATGAGTATATTGATCAAACTTAATATAGTAAGGTAGATGTCACATTGGAATATATATCATGAATAATGAGTATTCTAAGAATACTCTCACATACATTAATCTATGAGTAATAATTAAAATTGTGAGGACATAATTTATTTGGGGGGATGTAACAACCTAAAATTCAAGACCTTATAAAACTGTTATTATGTTCAATAACTTGCATTAGATGTTACACACAATGTAAACAAACCAAAACATATTATAAGAAAATTATTAGTAAATCTATAATAAACACTAATATGGTAAATAATTAAAATATATATCCTTTAGAAGAAAAATAATTAATCTGAGTTAATATTAAAAAAGGATATTTCAATAAAAAATGTTTTCTATATATTATTTATATTCTTTTAAAAACTAAATTTAAAAATCAAATAATTTAAATTTGAAAAAATAAAATTCATTTTTTGAATTCCACGAATCAAAATTTATTTAGTATGAATTTATGAGTTTTTTTTTGGAAAAGGTTGATTTTTAGTTGAAAAATATGGTTTTTACAAAAAATATAAGTTTTATGATTATGTAAGCATACTAAAAAAGATTAAAAACATATAATTAATAAAATATGTATTTATATAATAACATTATGCATTTTAAAATATTATTTGAACTTATAAATCATATGTCCAAAATCAATAGATTTAAATTAAAATGTTACTTTAATAAAAACTATTTTCGGTCCTTTCTTCTAATTAAATGTTTTGACAATGAAATTATGTATTGGTTTTCATTAAAAATAAAATTAACATTAAATATTGTTTTATAATAAGTCATTTTATGTCAAAAATATTAGTTTCTATGATAACCTTATCTTGTACATAAATTTTTAAACTTAAAAATGAACTTTTTCTAAAAAAATGTTTTTACCCATTATGTACTTTTATTTTTAAATTAACATTTAAAATAATTAAAAAAATTATTTTATAAAATGATTTAAAAAATTTAAATCATAATTTTAAAATTAGTAAAGAGTTACAATATTAATTTTTTCATTAATATTAATTAATATGTTTAAAAATTAATTACCATGGTAAAAGTAAATTAGGATAAAAGTTAAAAAGTTAAAAGAAAAGATTAAAAAACTCTAGTTTGTCTCAAAACTGATTGTATGTGTAGAATATATACCTACAAACACTTACCCTCTAAATTTCCATTTTTGATCTATTTACCTTTGAATAATAACAATTTATTTTTAAAAATATAATGTTTACTTCCAAAACAACCCTTCACTCCACTTATAAAAAGGTAACACTTTGGCCACTTCTGGAATCACCTATCCTTTTAATTTATTCTTTAAACTCTTCCAAATTACTCCTCATATAACCCTATCCCACTTTCATTAGATTATGGTCACCTTTATTATTCTTGAAGCCTTCATTTCCTATGAGTTTTCCAATAGAAAACTGAAGCTTCCAATGTGAGTATTACTTTCACTTACTCTTTTATTTTACTCCAATACTTATTAAATAATCTCCAAACTAATTAATATAATTAAATAATTATCATTAGTATAATGAAATTTTAAAATATTAATAAAATTATAATTATTCATTACTTTTTATCTACTAAGAGAGACCAAAACATTGATTTTGTGTACGTGCAGACTACTACCTCCACAACGTGATGTGGTTCATTTTTCATCACCACCTCTCAAGGTTCGTATAAATAATGGATTTTATAAATAAATATAATTATATGTAAAAAAAATATTAAATTATCTTTTTTATATACAATAATTTTATCCATTCGTTGAGAAATGGGATCCTTAATTGTGCGTACGTAGTGACTACCACTTCCACAAACAATGAATTTCATTTTTCATCACCATCCATCATTGATGGTTCCTATAATGGATTTAATGATTACATATGATTTCTATAAAATTTTTAATCTTATTTATATGTCACTTTTTCTTTATCTAAATACATCCATCTACTCATTAAATCATTATAACATGTTTCCATTTGGGTTGATTTAACCACATATGTAAATGATATTAAAATGATTATGTAATTAATGATTATGGGATTTCATATAATGTTAATGTCATGAAATAATTATATATTTATTATTTTTTAATATTTTGGGAAATTTGATGTTAATATTCAAAATATTTATTAATATATCATCTTTTGATCACTAAACATGCCAAAAACTAGTTCATCATGTTTTCTATTTTCACAATTCATATTCATGTATTTCACCTAATGAAAATGGTAATTAAGTAATAATTTAAAAGAAATTATTATTATATCTTTAATGATCTTTTAATGATTAAATTTAAACCACTTAGTGAGAATTGATCCCATCTTCATGAAGTTTTTTATGAAACAAGCAACCAAAAGTTATAACACCTGATAAAGAAAATAAACTATAATTGATTAATATATTTGTAATATATGTTTATAAAATAATTATAAAAATGTTGTTATGTTTCTATTAATTCTATAAGATAAATAATTATGAAAGTAATTTTCATTATATAGGAGGTTAGAGCATTATCGAGTAAGTGATAATAAAAGGTAACGATTTTTCATATCAAATTATTCTTTATGATGCATCTTTTATATTATGAACCAAATTTATTTTAGGTGGTTTATATAGTGAATAATTGAGATTTAAAAAAATTAAATACCCTTTATTCATGTAAATTAAATTTATATTTAAATCTCTCACTCTTTAAAGAGGTTTTGAGTTAAATGTTTCTCAATTATTCACTAAAATTTTCACTCCTTGAGAAATTCTTCTTATTATACACCATATTTTATTTTTAATGGTGTATATATTTAACATTTAATATTTTATATCATTATTATATCATTATTAATGGTATTTAATGTTTCATTTTAAAATATATCCTTTTAGGGTTTTTGATCTAAAAGTTTCTAAAGTTGTAAGGGTTTTCTGGGACTCAATTATGATTCATTGAGACATGTTACATGTTATGCACCATGTTTAATTTGTATGGTGTTTTATTGATTTACTATCCCATGAATTTTATATAGTTTATTTCCTTGTAAATCTTGGGATATACTATTCCAAATCAATTTATTTTCTTCAAATTTATTTTGACTCAATTGTTACCCCATTCTTAAGAGTCTTTGGAAACCCACTTTTCATTAATTATGTTTTTATATTTCTCTTAAAATTATTTCACATAATTTGGGTACATTATATCCTCTTATTGTATTATGTGATATTATATCATTTTTTATATTTTCACCACATAAATTCATTTTCAAATATTTCATGCCTCATGGAGTATGTTTCTCATGGGGGATATTGATAACTCAAATCTTATTTCATTGAGTTAAAATTTTTAATCTTGAAAATTTATTTTCCATGCTTGGGTTATCCCATACTAATATTTTATTATATGATATTTTATAATCATCATTTATAAAATTATTTTTTAATAAAATAAGGTTTTATTTTTATTTTTACAATGTGGGTTTTCAAAAGGTTTCTTTCATAATAAAATGTCTTATATTTGGATCCACATTTCCTATGGAAAACATTATATCATTTTCAAAGATCCATTATTGGAGATTATTTTTAAAAGTAAAAGTTTTTAAAATATTTCACTTCAACTTTTCAAAATTTACTTTTGAATATGTCATGTGAGTTTTTATTTTACATCAATTTTAAAAAAATATTAAATAACTTTTATGTTTTCACCACCATTTTCCTTTTCTTATTCAAAAGGTTTTACCTTCATGGGATTTATGTTATGTGATTTATTCTCTAATAAATATATATTTATAATTTGGGGGATTTAACTCATGTTATCAAACAATTCGATTCTTGGTTCCTCCATGTGTGATATTGTCTGAATCATTCTTTTTCAAGGTTTTTTTAGTCTATTTGAACATCATTATAGGTTTCCTTTGTTACATTGGGTATAAGTTCGATTGGAACCATACACCTTATTTCTATGTATCAAGTAAGTAATTTAATTCTCTTTTGTAGAAATTATCCATCACTACCTTTTTCTAGACTAATCATCTTCATTGTATAACCATAATTCTTATTCCAATGTGTTTCCTCAATGAATACCATGTTTTTTATTCCTTTTATTGAAGGGTGATCACATAGATTCCATACATCGATTGGTTGGATAATTTATTGACTTAATTTTATACCCTTTATCTATACAGTGTAGATATCATATGCTCTATTATCTTTATTGAATAGTATTTACCAAGAAATTTACTAAATATCTTTGGATTCCAGTTTATTTTCCATGGGAATATCATGTTACGATTATTGATGGAATTAATAATGTTTTCTTTATATGATTCCATTTTAAAGGGATATGAATCCCATTTTATTTCCATGGGTTATTTGTTATATGATGATAACATATTGTTTTAGCACACATATTTATGGATGATGATGGGTGGGGTCCTATATCTCCCTCTAATGCATTAGTTTAAGGTTTATATTTCATGAGATGAGTAATCAAGAGTACATTTTAGTTGCTCATTATCATGGTCACTAATGTTGTGGCTCATGAAATTATTTTCCCTATTCTAATGTTTGTTCCATATTTCAAAGGTATCCTAATTTTATTCTTGCATGTCTCATGTTTATTAGATAATGTTTCCACACTCTTTTGATTCATGACTTTTTCCTTATGTCATTATTTATTAACTATGATTTATTCTATACAACTTTATTATGTATCCTTATTATACCCATATTCTCATCTTATGATCACTTATGATATTTGATTTTTATCACCTATGTATAACATTACTAACCACCTGATATCACCTCTTTATTATGTTTATTTTTCCCTAGGTTATGTAAGATGTGTCTAGAAGGGTATCTTATGTGAAGAATTTGTGGGAGATGCTGAAGACTAATAAGTTGTTTATATAGTGAAAAACATTTCCCTTAATTATAAAAGACATGATTTTTCTTAGATGATGTTTTTATTATTTCTCTAAAACTATAAACCTAAAGTTCATAGGGATGTATTGAAATGAAATATTTTCTTTATGTCATGTAATTTGGACAGTCACATATATGGGTTGTTATATTATCCTATGAGGCTAGTGAATCCATAATGTGGTCATGATGATATTGAGGGATGTTATTACCTTCAAGTGATGAGCTATTATTGAAATATTATTTGAGGCAAGGTATCCCCTGTAGGTTTTTTTCTATGTTATGGACTTGGGAAACTCGGTAGATGCCCTTGTATTACATTGAACCTATAGAGAGGTAGTGTCGAGAGGTAGGTAGTGTCGACTTTTTGTGTCACCCTAGAACCCAAAGGTCAACGATGTGAGACCAATTTGGTTATAGTGATGATTATGTAAGATATAATAGGTGGAATAAACATACCTTGAGCTTTATGAATGAGTTACCATTATATCACTTGGTATTTGACTTTTATACTTTTCTAGAATGCCTAGGTTACTACCAAGTATTTAGAGTTTACATATGATATGATATAGAATACCCATGTTTCCACCTAGGATTGAACCTTTCTATCTACATGGAATTCATGGGAAATTAACTAGGATTCGACCTTTGTGCCTATATGGAATGCTCGGGAAATTTTCTGGGATTCGGCTATTATACCTATATAGAATTCCTATATTTTCACATGGGATTTTATGATTTACTATGTTGGATACCTAGGATACTCCCTATAATCTATCACTTTCACTTGATATGATGTATTCTTAGGATTCACCATGGGATCCAGTGTTTATGTCTACTACTATGTGGATTCCTAGGTTACAAGTAGGATCAGGCTGATGATCCTACCACTATATGGAATGCCTAATATATTATATGGGAATCCATGAGTATGCCTATATGAAATTATTATGTTATTACCTGGGATTTAGTTGTTATGGTTATATGGAATTCCCAGGTTGTTACCTAGGATTCATTTTTTATGCTTATTTGGTATGCCTACGATGTTACCTAGGATTCGGTGTTTACACCTGATATTATATGGAATGGTATATCATGTGCTCAAAGATATCCAGCATTGTATGAAGCATGTATAGTTGATCCCATGCATCACCTTAGAACTCATGGATCTATGGTGGTTATTTTATTTACACTTACACAGCTAGTGTTTATTTATTTTAATCATATTATGTGTATATACACTACTTTATTAGTTATATTGGGAACTTGTTGGTGGTTCCCTATTGATTTTTACTCAAACCATACTCAGAAGACCATGACACTTGGGTACCCAAGAAAGACTCATTATTATAGTTTTAGGTATGGAAGAGTCATAATGTTTCATGATCGAGTGGGGTAGCTCAAATGAGATTGGATATTTGGATAAGGTGAGGCTCGGGGATGGTAGTAGAGCCTCATGTCAGTTTTCTTCTTTCATTTATTTTTTATTTTTGATTGACCCATAAGTCGATCATTTTATGTATGATGGTATGATAGTGTATTTGTATGACAACATGCCTCTTCATTTTAATTTTTTATTGAAATATTCTTGTTTATTGTATTTCCATACTTTGATTATTATTATGGATATCATTTGGTTATTTTAATTGTCTTTTTTACTCTGATATGAGTGTATAGTCTCCCCACTATAACACCCTAGACACTTGTTTCTAGTCAACAAAATTTGGGATACAAGGAGATGCGCTTGAGGTCAAATAGTGACCCACCATATAAAACATTGGTTATTGGTCAGGGTATGGGGAGCATTATAAAGTATTGTCATATAATATTTTCTTGTCTTGCTATTTGGGGATATGGTGGATATAGAATCGGGATGTCTTGGATCTTGTGATGGACCTCAGACTGGTGAATCGTAAACAAATTTTCTGAATAGAATTACATGTCAATGTAGATATGGGATTTTTATTCTTAGTTTCTAATTTTACGATTATATGATTTCACCTAGCATGATTCACTTGGTTTTTGGATTTACGATTTATGTGGTTTTAGATCTTGTCTTGCTTGTAAGAGGCTAGTTTTCATGCATTATTTTTGTAACATAAGATTCAGATTACATAAAAATGCTTGTGTGTGATTGATATCATTGATGAAAAAGGGATAAATTGTTTAAAGTTTCAATAGAAACTTATATGGTGTTTTCCAATATAATTTTTTGCTATAATTTTACTCAGTTGAAGCACAGTATATTTTCTTCTAATTACAGGTCATGTGGATCTTGTTGTGAGATGTTCCTTGATAAATACTATGAAGTCCCTCTGTGTAAGGGATGTGTAATAGTGAACCTTATCTAGTTGCTACAAGCATTGGATTCCTTGATGATCAACCCCTAATGGATGAATGTGATATTTTTCTTGGGATACAAATGGGTTTTAGTTATTTGATGTGTCAATAAAAACTTATATAGTGTTTTCCAATATATCTTCTTTGTAATATTCTACTTAACTGAAACATATGAGTATGGTTTACTCAATACATATCATTATAGGGGAAATAGATTCTATATGTTTGGATGAGATTGTGACCCTCAAGGTAGTAGTCTGGTATAAAAATGTGTGATGAGAACTTATACCCTGGAGTGGGAAGATGACCTAGCATAGGATACCCGATATGTGTGTATATGATAACCCCATAATGGGTGTTTATGGTACATGAGTTTCCTTGTAGTATTTGTGGTGGGAGGATATATGTTTCCTTGTGATATATAGCCTATGTGAGACATGGTTTATGGGCTCGTTGTGAGAGCATAATGCCTTGAGATGTGACTGAGGATAGTAGTGAGTCAAGTTCTACGATTGAGTAGTAGGATGTTTTCCTGCTATGGTTGAGAAGAGTTTTGATATAAGAGGGTATCCCAAGAGAGGGATTATCTTAGGTTTTTGAGTGCCTTAGAGATGGGAATCATGAGTGGATGCTTCAGGTTATGAGATTGGTGCATAAGAGATGCTACCAGGTATATGGTATAGGCATGGGGAAGCCTTGGATTTTGTGATGTAAAGAACTTGAGGTACATTGGTATTATAAGATCCTCTGTACATATGGGTAGAAAATTTCTATAGGTATTTTGAATTTTTGAGTTGGTGGATGAGTTGAATTTTGAACCGATCTTCAGAATGGAATTTCGATAGTTTGAGCATCCTAAAGTGATTTTTTTAGACATGGAGTAAGGATTGTAAGGTAAATTGAGTTCTTGGGTGATTCTTGGAAGATTGGAGTTACATTTTTATATTTTTATAGGTTTATGGCCAGATTATATGGTTTAGTGTTCACGGTTTATAAGAAACCATGTGAAACCCTAAGTGTGAGAGGGTTTTCAATTCAATTTTTGTAGAAGAAGATCTATTTGCACAAATAGCACATGATTTAGAGAAAACCATAAAAAAATTAGAGGAAACCATGCAAGGTGGCATGGACCTAGGGCTTGGAACATGTTTGGCACATGATTATATACAAACCATCAAAAAATTTGCAGACCAAGATAGTGCCAATTCACATGGTTGGCATATAGTTTAGAAAAATTTATAACCTAAATGTGTGAGAGGATTTATATTGGTCAATTCCTACCACATAATTAAAATACAGTTAGAAAACCATTTTTCTCATTAAAGTTGTATTTTTATCATTTTACCCTATAAATTTTTAAGGGACATTCCCCCTTTCTCTTCTCCTCCCCCTCGCGTATGACCCATCTACTTTCCCCATTCTCCCTCTTCTTCTTCCATTAGTTTTAGGGATTCTTAGAGGCATTTTCTGGTGATATAAGGTAATTTATTTCCTCTATTGATATCTGGACTCATTCTCCTTCATCCTTCATTAATCTTGGTTATCGAGTTTAGGGTTTTCATGTTGATTCTACTCGACCATGGTGGAGTCAGCCAATTCTCATGGGGCTTCTATTTTTTCTAGGATATGACATCCTAAGATGTCATATGCATGTATCTATTTTATTTTTTGATGACGTACATCACCATGGATAATTTTTTATGGTTTCCCATTGAAATTAAATTATTTTAATGAAGTATTTGACAAATATAATAGGGATTTAACCCGATATGGTGTTGGGGGTCCGCTACAGACCTCATGTTGGTTATTGGTCAAGGTACTGGTGTGACGAGGCCTTTTATTGATATTTGGGAAGTTATGCCAAATTGAATTAATTTGGATTTAAATATTAAAATGTTTTAATTAATTATAAATTGATTTTAATTCATTCATTCATCATGTTCAGCACGAGCTAGAAGATGGATATGGAAAGACAGACTTGGATGAGGTTTTTTGGGAATGTACCTACCTTGAAAACTATTTATGGCCCTTGGAGTTAAATGGGAAAGACTCAAAATTGAGGTATACAGTCCCTCTATTTTACTTGTAGACTCATCTTGTTATATAATTGATGTGATGTGAAGTCATGTAGGATCTTCTTACATTATAATAATTTTAATTAAAAGATTTATTCATGGATTTATTTATTTTTAAATGAGTAAATTGTGCTTAAATGGATTAAAAGAGAAATAATGACATGAATGGGTGATTGTGAAATGGACTTTCATAATAACGATATTTTCAAGTTGATTTTTCCCTAGTTTTGGACCAAATTGAATGGTATACACTGAATGGAAATAAATACTTGTGGGTCCTGAGGATTAAATAATGGTTTGAAATGGTTTTGGATTTTCAAAATGAAAATGGTAATCAGAAATGGGTTTATCAGATATTTTTATTTGAAATGATAAATTTTGTTGGTTTTTAAAGGAAATGTGGAAATGGGTTTTTGGCATGTTTCTTTAAATATAAAAGGGAATGTATTGATGGAAAGGTTTGTTTTTTCAAATGGGTATTTGAAATGGTATTTTATAATATTGAATTGGAAATGTTATTTTGGAAATAGAAATTAGAAATGGTTTTAGTGACCTGTGTTTGCTACCTTTGAGTACGTGTTTTTTGGAAATGGTGTTTTTGAAATTGTTTGGCCAATGAGCTTGGAAATGTTCTTGAAATTAAAACATTCAATTAATATTTTTACCTTGTTTTTTTAATTTGTCTTGTGGAATTTTTGATATGTGTATGTTGTCTTGGTTACACTTAATAGTTAAACCTGAGGTGAGTAAACACATTTTTTATGGTTAAACCCAGGTGGAAATGTTGTTTATGGTTAAAATTGTGGTGAAGACGGCCCCTAGGTGCATGTTGGGGATCTAGGGTTGGGTATATGACCCTTGGATGCCATTTTGGACCAAGGATGGGTATATTACCCCTGGTCATGAGTGGTTTGGTTGGAAAAGTCAATACAATGTGCTCAGAGACACCTTGGCACTGGTCAAAGTAGGTATGTACAATTTAGGGTGTGAAATCAGTCCCTAGGTTCGAAATTTGTTTATTTTTTTCATTAAATGTTTAAATAGGTGTTCTTTTATTATTTATTTGAGCACATATGCTTGCACATTTATTCAAACTGGTTATTTTTAGGATTTTTTTTGTGGTGTCCTACTATGTTATAGTCACACCCTAACTTAGATTCCATGGTACTTAGGTACCTAAGTAGCATTGTACTTGTTGTAGGTCCAGGTTGGGTTGAAGCCCAAGATTTCATTATTGAGTTGGATCATCGATGATGGTATTGGGAGTTCAATATGAAGTGAGGCTTGGGGATTATAGTGGATCCCCATGTAAGTAATTTTTAGTATTACTTTAACTTTTCTTTTTGTATATTTATATGGGATCTAAAGTTCCAAAGGATCAAAGAACATTTGGGAAGGGGGTTGGATCGGTTTTTGACTTTTTATAAATTTAAACTTTAGAAAACTTAACCCCTAAAACTTGTTAGAGTTTATTCCTTATCAACTTTTAGTAAACACAAATGCATTCAGAAAAAATAAAAACAAGCATAGAACACATGATTTACAATATTTGGCCTCAATGTGAGAACCAACATCCTTTCCATAGTAACTCCCATGGGTCTATATAAATTCAATATTATGAAGAAGTGAATAAAAATTATTTCAAATCCCATTAAACAATTTATATCTCCTGATAGGAACGATTATACTGACTCCTACAAGTTTTGGAATTTTTTCTTACAAAAATTGAGCCATAAAAAAATAAAAGTAACTTTGAAAATTTCTACTCCATAAAGGTATATATAAAATCTATGTTCAATCAGACTCTGTCTAATTTTATAGCATCTAGTTGCTTCAGTCTGATAGCCTCATTCTAATAGACCTTTTGAATCTATGATTGAAATAAAATTTTGGATCCACCTGTTAACCAAATCTGTGATTCTCAAACTTCTTATCAAAATTCAAACTGATTCCCTTAGTTTTATTATCTCATTTTAATAATCTAAACTTTTCTCATTATGATCTTTTGATCATAATACTCTGTCTAGAAACTCTTCACCAACACAAAACAACTTCGGTTGTAAAACTCACTTCTAACACCAATTCTATAGAGATTAAGCTTTTATGCATGGGTGAACAGTTTCAAATACCACTATACTTTCCTCCTCTACTTATAGGTTCTCCATAAATATTAAATATGATAAAATAAAATATTTTCCTCTCATCCAAATTCTGTAACTCTAAATTTCACTCACATTTTAACTTTATTTTGACCGCTTCAAAACTTCTCATATCTTATAGTGTATTATTGAAACTTCTTTATTATTTACAACTATTATTGAATTTGTTATATTTAAACAAGATATAAACACCATTTCATATAAAAAAACTTTAATTTGGAGATGTTGATCTGAAAAAAAAAATCTTCATCTATCTAATCCTCTTGACCAAATTGAAATATATTCAACATCATCTTACACTTTGTAAAATCTATATCTGAAGATTGAAAGTCAGGAGCATATTAGTCAAAATAAATGTTCATCATTCCAGTTCTCTTGACCATATTAAAAAAATTGATTTATTCTGATCAATGTTTCTCAGCTCAAAATTTTTAAACAGATTCTATCTAATGGAAATTTTAAACTCAAAACTTCTGATTTCTACATTTTTATATCAATTACTCTTGACTAAACTAAAATAACTCACAAATCTTGTTCTTAACTCATTGAAATCAAAAAAACGTGAGCCACTAAAAAAACATAGGATTTCTAACTCTAATGATTTAATCCAGCTGAAAAAAGGTTAACAACATCATTGAAACTTCTAAATAATTCAGAAACCTGCAATAATTTTCCAGAAATAACTTCATCCTTTCAAACATTTTCTTTTCCTGAAGAAATTAAACCCTTATACTTCTTTATTCACAAGTATTCATAAAATCTCTTCATCTAATAAAATTGTTTCTAATAGAACTCTACATTAGATAACTTATCAATGTTAAATTCTCATCTAATGGACTGGTATAATCATCTCGTCTGATGATCTACACCTGATGCCTTTGATCAATTCATAACTAACACCAGTATGATCAGATCTGTCTAATAGAAAAATAAAACTTTATTATCATTAAACAAATTATTAATTTGGTTAACCTATGTGGCGAAGAAACTTCAAACTTATTTATGTTGACTCAGTTACTCAAATCTGATATCTTGATCCACTTCATATTTCTTTCACATTTTCAATGACGGAACAACTCAAAAATTAGAAATAGAATGTTTAGACTTTCTAACAAAAGAAATGTCTGATGATTCCAGACCAAGCAGGTGCGTTTGATGGATATATCGGATAATCCCCATTTGATCATCAAGTTTTCATTTATTTAATCTTCATTAAATTCAATCTTCCATTCTTTTGAGAACTTTTGCATCTGGTTCTTTTTGATCTAATTATTTGTGTTTGGAAAACTTATGACTAGAGAACTAAAACTTCTCCCTTTCATCAACAAATAATATCATGAGATTTTTCATGATGTTTAGAACATTAATATTAGTAATGAATTGTTTGAATTCATTTGGAAATCTTTTCAACTTCCCAACTTTCTAACTTTCTCACTTTAAAACTTAATTTATTTCAACAAATTTTGAATTTCTATTAAAAACTCAATTGGAAGGACTATGTCTGATGGATCGTCTGATCACAAACTTTGAAAAACACTTTAATTATCTTGAATTTTAGAAAATTATCAATGAAAAACTTATTTACTTCTAACAACATATCTCCCACCAAATTTAAAAAACATTATTTTATAAAAATTTAGTTGAAAATAAAAACAAAACATTGTTAAAACAAAAACACCACAATGGATATTCAATCTCCCCCTCTAGATATATTGATAACTTTTGTTAACAAATTTTTCAACTCATCGTTTTTCATTACTAAGACATTTTCATAACTTATTTTCAATCATTTAACAAACCAAAAATTTTCTCAAAAGAGAGTGTATCGACACCACACTACTAGATAAAGTAATGTTTTTGAATGAATTTCACCCCTAGATGACAATCAAATTTGTTTCCATGTTAAAATAAAATTCCCCCCACTTTTATCTTTTAATATTTGTTACAAGTTCTCAAATCACAAAATTTATTCTCTATTTTTGTGTTTTATTCCCCCATTTTATGATAACCACATATTTATATTCACTTAAGAAGAAAATTACATACTTCTCACTTATAGGATAAAATTTTAAAAAACCTCCCCCTTTGTCAACATAATTCAGAGCATGGCGGGGACCTCAATAATATGTTTAGGAGATATTTTGTGGAGGTTGACCATGAATTTGTAGCCTCTATTATTCAATTATATCCCTTGGAATAGATTTTTTGAAAACATCAACAATTTTTTATTTCCTTAAAATATATTCCAGAAAAACATCTCCACTAGAAACTTTCTCTTTTATAAATTGAAATTTGATATCAATATGTTTTGATCTTGAATGTTGGAAAATAATTTTATAAAGATAAATTTCACTCTAATTATAACAAAGTATCTTCATTGGTTTTCAAAATTAAACTTTCAAATCTTCCAAAAGTACTCTCATCCATAACATTTGAGTATACACCTAGGTAGCTGCAATATATTTTGATTTTAGTGTTCTCAAAGTTACTAAACTCTATTTCTTACTATGACAACTCACACAATATTCCCCCAAGTAAAATATTTCCCCATAAGTTTATTTTATATTGTTACAATCTCCATCCCAATCGACATTAGTATAACCATTAATGTTCATTTCACGGCTTATTTTTTAAAATAGTTCATTTGAAGTTATTTCCTTAACATATCCCCAAATTATATTTACTTCCAACATATGAGATTCTTTTAGATCACATTGATTTATGACACACAAATTCAGTTCACAAAAAATATCATCTCTTGAAGTTGTTTGATAAATTAAACTTCATATCATCTTCTGAAAATATTTATGATTCTCAATTTTTCTAGTTCCATATTTAATCAACTTTATGCTCACTAAAATAAGAGTAGAAACATCTTTATATTCTTCAATGCCAAACTTATTTAAAAATTATCTAACATACTTATATTGAGATAGAAAAACGTATTTTTATTTTCTTTAAACTTGTAATTCAAGGAATAAAGTTAATTATCTTAACATTGACATCTCAAAGTTCTCATTCATTTCTTCAGAAAATTATTTGTAAAATTTTTCTTTATGTCCAATAAAAATTATATCATCAACATACACAATTACAATCAGGGTGTTGGAATTAACTTATTTCACATACATGTTACTTTCAACCTTTACTCTATAAAAATTTTACATCTTTAAAAACTTTCAAGTTTAAAATACCAAGAACAAGGAGATAGTTTTAACCCATACAAGTCTTTCTTCAATTTATAAACTTTTCCTTCATCATTATCAAGTATAAACCCACAAGGTTGTTCAATGTAAACTTATTATTCAATATCAATGATAAATAAATATGAATTTAAATCCATTTGATAAAATTTTTAATTTCAATGTGCAGTCACTGTTAGAAACATTATAATAGTTTTTAATCTTATAATAGGTTCAAAGGTTTTTTAAAAGCCCACACCTTCAACCTATGCATAGCCTTTACAAAAAATTATTTCTTTGTTTATTGAAACTTATCCATGTTCATTCAGTTTTTTCTATAAACCCATTTTTTCCAATAAAATTTTTATTTTATAGATGTGGAACAAGTTTCCAAGTGTTGTTTTTCTCAATATAATCCAATTATTCATTCATTGAATCACCTAATTATTTGTGTTCAACTAATTTTGAAACTGATTCTATTTCAATTTATGAAATGAGTGATGTATGATTTTTTAATCTCAACCTTATTATTGTTTGAACTCGATCTTTATGATTCCTAAGAATATTCTCAGTTTCAATATGTTTCTGTAAATTGGGAAATTTAAAATTTTCTCTTCCAAATTCACTTTCCTCATTATATGATTCTTCTAAATGCTAATAATTATATTCTGAATCACTTCCATTCTCATTAGAAATATTCAGTTTTTCTTCCTCAACATTCTCAATATATTTTGTAAATAATTTTTTATTTTCAATAACTTTCACACCATATGAATCCATCACCATTTTAAAATTCTTGTTCTAATATTTATAACTTCTTTTGTTGGGTGAATATCCCATAAAATTCCTTCTACATATTTCTTATCAAATTTTAAAAGATCCATATTTTTTATTTTTATTAAATATGGATTTCCAAAAAAACTATGAAGTACTTAAATGAATGTTTATTGGTATACAAAATTTTATAAGAAGTATTGTTTGATTACAATATCAAAAAACTTATGTTTTACACATGTATAATAGTGTCAATGGATTATCTCTAGAAGAACTTATAAATTTTATATTATTCCAACATACTTCTTCTCATATCCACAAACTTTTGTTTTTCCTTTATGAAAATCCATTTTTTAGGGATGTATGGATCACTGTACTAATGTTTGGTTCCATATTTCTTCAAATATGATTCTAAGTCATTACAAGTGTACTCCTTTCCCTTATCAGTTCTCAACTTCATTATGTAAACACCCATTTCTCCCTCAACTTATCTTCTGGAAACTCTAAAAAAAATCTACTACCTCTAACTTGTGATTTATAAACATGATGTTTGTCATCCAAGTGAAATAATCAATAAAAGTAAGAAAGTAAAAAAAATCACCATTTTTTATTTATGTCTCATCATCCTACATAAATCTGAATGAATAAGATCAAGAGGTCTGGTATATTGAATCAAAAATTTCTTATGACTTTTATTAGTTATTTTCCCTTTCTGACAAGTTATACACACATCTTATTCTCTTCCATTCAATTATGGAAAATTTTGAACAACATAAACTTTATGAATTCTGTTTATATTTTTCTATCCATGATTCCTAGGTCTATGGTGTAATTACTTTTTTTCATCTTTAGAACTCAAGTATCAAGAGTTGAAAATTTTTTCTATTTGAATAATATTTCCACTAGTTCTTTATCCTCTCATAAAAACTTTTTCATCTTCCACACTTATGATGATTCAAGAATATTTTCTAAATATCACTTCTTTTTCATCATCAAAAAGTTGACTTAAACTAGGTATGGTATGTATTATCCCATAAATAAATAGAACTTCCTTTGAATTTAGTCTTTTAGGTTCTATTTCAATAGTCCATATTCCTATGATTTTTTAAGGAACTATCATTCTTGAAGGTAATAGCTCCTCTATCATGATTTTCAAAATCTTTTAGGATTTTAAAATGACCTTTCCTATGTGATGAACAACCAAAATCAAGTATCCATGGTTTTTTATTTTTTCTATATTTTAAAGCTTTCTCAATAAAAAAACCTCTTTCCTCAACTTTCTTATTTCTAGAATCCTTTTATTTTATATTATAAGAAACTTTTTCCATAAGAATTATCATACATTTTATATAAAAGTAGACTAGTTGATTACATCTTCCACAAAATTCCTCCTAATAATAAAACTAATTTTTTATTAGAAAGTTTCTAACTTCTTGACATTTTACTTTTCTTACTTCCTGTGACTTAGGAAAGTTACTAATTCTACTTCCACCATTTCTTACACTCTATTCAAACCTCTTTCCTAGTTGAGACATGTTATGAAAATAATTGTAATCTATATGCCCATAAATTTCACAACACTAATAAAACCCATAATATCTTAGTTTTCTATAGGATAATGATCTTTCTCTATAATAATATTATCAAGGTTCAAAACATATTTCTACTTTAGTTACCTCTGTGTGTGTATCAACTTTCCTCTGGATGTAATTTTCAACTTTTGTAGATGTGATAGGTTTATCGCATCCATTATAAACCCATTTTTTACCAACACTTTTCTTTAAACCTGAAATTTTAGAAAATTTTAGATGAACTTTTTAGTTTAGTGGATATAGATTTCACGAGATTCTTAGAGTGAGATTTTTCTAAAGCTTTAAATGATTTGTATTTTACTTTCAAAGCCTTCCGGAAATTTTAATTCAACTTTATTAATGTACTTTCAAACTCAATAAGTTTTGATTGAGACTTGTTAACTTCATCTTCCTTACCTGCCATCTTCTTAATAATATCTTCCACCATCTTTAATTTTTCATCAAATATAATTTTATAACTCAATATCTCCTGGATTTATTCTTATTATTACTTGACAACATATTTTCCACCTTCAATAACTTTTCCACTATCTTTCTCCATTATTATGATTTCTTTCTTGAGAGTTTTTTTTTCACAATACATACAATAGGTTCTGATCTGATCTGATACTCTCTGTAATATTATTTACCTCCTTCTTATTCACTATCTAAGGAATATTTTATTTTATTAATTTTTTTAGTGAATGTTATGAACTTTAATATTATAAAGAATTGTCGTCATTTAAGTTTGATTCATCTTTCTTACTCCTTATACATATTTTATTTCTAGTAAAATTCTTCTTAAATTTTTTGGATGACTTTTCATATTTAGATATTTTGTTCCACTTCTTCCATCAAGTTTTTTATTATAATCATCTCGATATTCTCTAACTTTCTTCTTGCAGAAATTCATTGAAAATTGTTTGATTTCGCCGCACTCAAAATATTTGAGAGGAATATTTTCTCTATACTTTCCTCTTTATCTTCAATAATTATTATAGATAAGAGAAATGATTTTTTCAATCAACTCATCATCCTCTTTATCTTCGAAATCACATGGATCAATATCTTAAATATCTTGAATTTTATTCTTTTTCATAGTTTCAAAATCCATTTTATATTTCATCTTTCATATTTTTTTTGAAAATAAGAGATTTTCTCGTCACATAATAAATAATAAATTTATACATTTTATCAAGAGATAAATCATATTAATCTTCTAAAGAATAAATTTTTTAATCAAACATGTCTGAAAATTTTCTCATTAGTTTTTTCACAATTTTAGAATATTCTATGACATCTATTAAACCTATTATTTTTCAAACAAATTCATTTACTCTAGTGAATTACTCATAAATAGTTTCTTCATCTCTCATTTTTATGTATTCAAACTCGTTATTCCATATTTTTAGTTTTTCTTCCTTCAATTTAGTATTCCCTTTGAAAATACTTTTGATATTTTCCCACAAAATATTTTTTGTTTTGAGACCCATCACCTTCATATAAACATTTACTAGAAGAGACATAAGAATAGAATTTCTAGATTTTCCATCAACTTCAATATTTATCTTATTAGTAAAATTCAAAGGATCATATTTCTCAATGGGTGGAAAACCAATTATAGAAAAATCAAAAAATTATATTCCAAGAGATGAGAGATATGGGATCATCCTATTTTTCTAACCATAATAATTTTTTCCATTGAAATTAGGAATTCTTCTACTATTGAAAAATATTAAATTTTCCATGATAAGGATTCAATAAGGGAAACCTCCGTTGATACCAATTGAAGTTCTAAATTATTTAAGAACAAATGAGATGGGGTTTTGAATCATTTTTTTCCTTTTTATAAGGATTTAACCAAGGAACCTCCCTCTAATACTAATTAATGTTTTAAATGATTGAATAACAACTGAAAAGATAGGGTTGAATCAGTTTTTGCCTTCTTAAAAATTTCAATTTTAGGAAACTTAACCCCTGTAACTTGTTAGAGTTTATTCCTTATAATTTTTTAGTAAACTCAAATGCATTCAGAAATAGAAAAGTATACATGGAACACGCGATTTATAAGGTTTTTCATCAATGTGATAACCTACATCCTTTTAATAGGCACTTCCATGTTTCTATGAAATTTTACTATTATTAATAAGTGAATGAAACATGTGTCAACTCTTTTTAAATACTTTCTATCTCCTAATAGGAATTAATATACTAAATCCCATTAGTTTACAGATTTTTTCTTTCATAAATTGTGCCACAATAAGAAAAGTAACTTTGAAACTTTATTCTCCACAAATGTTTTTCCAAAATATGTGTCTGATCAACCTCTATTCGATTTTCCGGTATATTATGGATTTATTACGATAGCCTCAATTGGATGGACCTATTAAATTTATGCCTCAAACAAACTTTATGATCTTTTAGTTTAATAAATATGCTCTTCACAAACTTCTTATCAAAACTCAAACTGATTTTCTCAGTCTGATTATCTAATTCCAGTAATATGAACTTAGCTTAGTATGATATTTTGATTAGAATACTCTATCTGGAAAATATTTTTTAACATGAAATAAATATGACTTGAAAACTCGCTTCTAACACTAATTCTATATAGATTAAACTTCTATTCATGGGTGTACAGTTTCAATTATGATTGTACATTGCTCCTCTATTTATAAGTTCTCTAGATATAGTAAAGGCGGGAAACCAAAATGCCACATACAAGACTTATTTTAAAGGTATTTTTCATTTAATTTCCATTCTTTTTTTTGTTGGGGTTTCCCATGCATTTTTGTGGAAATGGTGGATTTTCAAAATTTGGTCCATACCGTGAGCCCATTTCCAAATTTAAAGAAATAATCTTTATTTCCATTATAAATCCTTCATTTTTCAACATTTTTCATCAATTATAATTCCTTCTTGTCTTCTCCTAGACTAGTAACACCACCATATCAATTTGGACCCTTTAGGAATCCATAATCATGATGGATTTGGGTTTTTATTTAAAGAATTGGGCCAGCTCGGAAGCCCATTTCTAGTTCAAAAAAAATTATTTAATATATTATTAAATTTTAATGATTTTTTTGTCATTACATATCTCACCTGAGCCCACTTAACCTAGGAGTGCCCCCATTCTATTTTTCCCAACTTTGGAGCTCATTTTCTTCACGTATTAGGTCGAAACATCTTAAGCTTTCACAATTCGTCCATATTTAAAAAGGTAATTTCATTACTCCATGACTACCAACATTTTTACTATTTTCCCCCCATTTCAGTTCTCAATTGACCCTCTATTCTTTATTCGAACCTCAATTTCATTTTTGGCTGTTTTCAAATTCAGATACTGGTATATTTTGGGCGATTTCTTCAAGATCTCTCAAGTAAGTGGGTCTCCTTCATTCTTCTTTCCATTTTCTTAGGGTTTTATTAAATTTGATTAGGGTTTCTTCCCTTATCCTTGAGATTACTAATTTTGAGAAACTAGGGTTTCAAAAAAATGGTTTGATTATGTATTTCTTGGTCTATTATTTTGGTTTTATGCTTGATCTAAGTCCCTTGTGGTGCGGTGGTGGTGAGGTTAGATTTTCGCACAAAGATTCAAGGGTTTTCATTATTGTGGTAGGTGATTCCAATGTGTATGAAATATTTGTGACTTATATTATTGTTTTTATAATATTTTAATGTTTATATCATTTTATTATTTCTACAAAAAATTGGTTTTAGTGGTATTTTTAAATCAAATGAATTTTAAGTTCCATTTTTATGTGAAATTAAGGGTTTTTCATAGAAATCTTTTATTGGTTCATTTTAGGATTCCCTATAATTACATAGTTTATTTTATTGAAATTTATTAGGGATTAAAATCATGTTTATAATGTTTATTACATTTTTCTTTTGCTCAAAATGTTTTTTTAAATGGTGTTTGTGAAGCATATGGACTTTAAGTGCCATGTTTGTGTGAAAATGAGGGTTTTAAAAAGTTATAAAATCTTGGTTTATATGGGGCTTCCCCATAACTGAATTTTTGGTTTAATTGAAGGGTATTGGTCTGAAATTTCTATTTTGGTGACTTTTAATTGTGAACATGGTGTGAAAATTGGGGATTTCAAAGAGTTTTGGGTGCAAAATATTGTGAGGTTTTGAGAAGTTGTTTTATTGAAAATAAAAATGTTTGTTGTGTGTTTTAAGTGGTATAAAGTGTTTATAGCTACTGTATTGTTTGTTTTTAAAAATTAGTGGTGTTTTTATATTCAAATAGATGTATGTAGTATGCTTAAATTGTTTGATCCCAAAGGGGGAAGCCCGGGTACCTAGGTGGGCGGATATGTATTAGTAAGACTAATGATCCGGATGGGTTTTGTCCCTGTTTCACTTAGCATTTTGGATAACGACAGCTCTAACTAAACTATATTGATGATGATTTAGGACCAATAGGTTATGGGTATGATCCCTAGTATTGGATCGTGCATGAGAATGGATTTTTTCTGTGGTTACTTTGCGCTGAGGTACGAGGTACATAGGGCCCGAGACTGTCTAGTGCCTAAGAGTGTTCCCGGTTTTGGTGCTCATTGGATTTGTGGTATTTAACCTTATATTAGGGTGTTTCTGGATTCATATTATAGTAGATAACATGTATTATTTAAATTTTTTAACATTATGAAGGTTTTATTTTGAAAACTATTTACAATTGAAAGTTACATTTCTTGGAAATTTTCGTTGTTTTCCCTTACATATTAAAACTGCATGCTTTTCACCATATATTGCATACTATTTAGAATATTTGGGTGGTATCCTATTGGTCTTAGTATCATTCCCTACTTACAGCCCTTATGTGTAAGAATACTTGATTATGTTTGACTCAGGTAAAGGTAAAGCCTCATGTGAAGGCAGTTCGGGTTGTTAGTCCCCTCCTATGGTGCGGTGTTGTGGAGACAGCTCGGGGGTGATGAACACTTGTCATTTGGAGTCTTTATGGATGTTTTTATACTATTTTAATTTATGTTTGGACCTCTTTTACTTTATTTAAAACCATATATTCAGTTCTCTATTTTTCTTAAGTCTTTTTTTGCATGAAAATTTCAAATTCTTATTATTGATTATTTTTAATGTCTTATGCTTTCATACTCAGGTAAATATTTCACAAACCAAATTTATTGATACTCGGGCACTTGTTCCAGCCCATGGGGATAGGGAACACCCTTTGGGCCTTGTCATGGGCTGGATTTGGTGCCGGTATTAGTGGAGACAAAATTCGGTTCGTGACAAAATGGTATCAGTGGCGGTTTATGTTTTTCGGTTACATTATTATTTTGGGATGAGTCGGGATAGAAAGGAGCTAGGATTGTCGATAATGAGAGTTTTGTTCATGATTAGGGTGCTTGGTCCACACTACTCTTGGGATACCCCAAGTCACCATGGGACATTATAATTGTTTATTTTACTTCACTTCTAGGTGAGACGTGTGGGCTATAGACTACACATGGACATCGGGTGGGGGTGGAGTAGTTGTTTCTTTTAATATTATAGTGTGTTTAGATTATTTATATTTGATGTATTTGGTTAAAATTTTCAGAATTGTGGTATTGACTATTGTTTTGTGACTGTAGCATTTTGTAGCAACATGCTCTCATGCGCCGATGAGAGGAAGCTGGAGAGAGTTCTCCCACACCGATTGATCAGAGGCTAGTCGAGGTTGTGGTTAGGGTTGTCCAAGATCTGGTATAAGGACCACCTCATATTCCTATTCATGTTAGAGAGGATGAGACGGTTCCTAGAAAAGATAATGCTCGGGAGTTTCTGAAAAACTAGCCCCCTACCTTTCAAGGCAGCATAGAACCCCAAGAAGCAGAGGAATGGCTTGAGAAGATAGAGCACATGTTTGAGTTCCTGGATACACCCAAGGAGCTTAGGGTGAAGTGTTCATATTTTCTGTTGGAGGGTCGCAATTTCAGGTGGTGGGAATCGGTACTTCAAACTGGGAAGAATGAGCAGATGCGCTAGAGAGATTTCAAGGTTTTCTTCAATGAACAATACTTCCATGAGGTCTTGGAATATGCCAGGTCCTGAGAGTTCATGGATCTTGTTCAGATGAATCTATCTATGATGGAGTATGCCAACTATTTCTCTGAGTTGGTTCGGTATGCTCTTGAAATCATCTCTAATGAGCAAGTGAAGTCCTAGAGGTTTGAGAAAGCCTTGTGACTAGAGATATACTCCCAAGTTTTCTTGTTCAATATGAGGACATATGTTGATGTGGTTGATCGAGTGTGCATGGTGTAGATTGACCATAAAGGCAGGGCTGGTTTTTCTGGGTCAGAATTAGTAGTGGTTAGTTTCATCTCTTCATAAAAGAAAAGGAAGTAGGAGGAACATGTGAAGAAGGGAGGTGGTAGTTCAGGCCACTCTTCCAGACTGTTTTCATCTATGGATTTTGATGCGAGATTGATCGTGTGCCACTAGTGTGGGAGGTCGGGGCACATCTGATCAGCATGACCACTTCTTCTGAATCCTTATTACCAATGTGGAGGTATGGGGAATTTGAAGCACTTCTGTGGGGTGGCACGTCAACTTCTGAGTGGGGCAGGGTTAGTGGATTTAAGAGGAGTTCCAACTCAATCAGAGCCATTGAGGATGGAAGGATATCTATTTGGTGGCTATGGTGGTAGGATTGGGTCATCTTCTGGTAAGATCTATGTAACACCCCAAGCTTCCACGATACGTTTCCCTTTGAATAATGTAATAGCTTGCATTGTACGCAACTTCGAGATTCTAACACACCACGACCAATCAAAGTAGACGTTATGAATAGTAAACCCACTTTTTAAAATTTTATGAATTTTATCTTTCAAAATGGACTTCATTTTTGGATTTTGAGAATTGAAATTATCTTAGGGTGAATTTTTGGTATTTTTATGAAAACATTCAATTTTTGATGAATAGTGAAAATTACTAAATTTTAATTAAAAACAAATTTTTTAATAGTGATAAATTATGCATTTGAATGGTTTGGAAGTATAATTATTTTATATTTTTATCATTTAATACTATTTATGTCATTATAAGTAAGTTCACATTTAAATTTGACATAAACATGTGTCAATCTTTTGATAGTTATTATTTCATAAAAACACGCTTTTTGTTTTGACAACGAAAATTAATTTTAAATTAATTTCTGCCACTTATGTGTTTTGAATTTAGAAATATGGATTCCATATTTTGAATTAGGAGGTCCAAATTTTTTAAATAGGTAACTTTTATTTTTAGACATTTTGAATAATTACTTCGGTAAAAAAAATTACCATGGTTAAAAGGTAAATCCGGTAAATAAGGGTACAAAAATAATATTATAATAATATTAAATTACCCTAAAACGTGTACTAACCCTATTGGTTGATACATTTATGACCATGTAAATCTTTTGGTTGATTTTAGGACCCCATGGAGCCACTTGAAAGTGATAATGACACTTTATATTAATTAAGTTAAAGTAGATACAAAAATAACATAAGCATATATCTTTTAGAAAAACAATTTTTACATAGGGTTATATATGTTATATTTTTTACTATAAATATTCATTATAAAAATAAAAATATTTCCTACATAATGGGATTTTATTTATAATTTTTAGACATTGAATAATTAAATTTATTTATGACACAATAATGATGCAGTATTTTCCTTATTAATGAAAGAATCAAATAATTGGTATTATAAATGTTAAAATAAATATAATTTAAAAGTTTTGATGACATACAAAAACTTTATTCGTTAATATTACATGTTAGGATTACTTAAATGAATTTTTTTATAATTAATAAAGTTTTTAAGACTTTAACAAAAATCAATTATTAAATAGTGTCAAAATTCACATAAAGGAGTTTTTAAAACAAATATTATATTATTAATTGATATTCTATTCCTAAAAATCTATGGATTGGAAAAAGGACTTATATAATGTTATTTGTATCATTAATGGACCACTTGGGGGTCTCTTGAAATTATATAGTAATTTTATTAACTATATAATATAAAAATACAAAGAGACATGGTAAATGTCAAACTATTTAACTAAGAGTTAAATCAAAAAGATAAAGTTAACATAGTGACCCAAACCTATCTAAAACCTATTGGTTGATTTGTTTTCGACCTATACCCACCTTAACCTTTAAATAATCTACTTTTAATATATTATAAACCGAATATGAATTTATTATAAAATAATATTTCTAACTTTTCCTAAGGTGCCCCTTACCCCTCTTATAAAAGGGCACTCCCCCTTCTCTCTAATTCACATCTTCAAAGCCTTTTGGCTCGGACAAAACCTGCCCAAATATTCTCTCAACTTACCTCACTTCAACCTAGAGGCATTATTTTGATCAAAAAGACAACCTAAGAGCCCTTTTGATCAAATCAAAAGAAAGAACCCGAAGAAGAGGTAATGTTTTCACCACCCTCTTTCAAGTTCCTTTCTTCTTCGACTTCTTCTTTCTTTGTTATTTCCATTATAAAATAATAACTTCAGTATATTCTATATACTTTGATGTTATTATAAATATGGTAAAACCATATTCATTATTCTATCTATCCTTTGAATGACATGTCACCATACGTGCATACGTACGGCTTACCGTCTCCACGTCGTGGTGTAATTGTTATTCAAAACATTATTATTTATATGGGTATGATAATGATGTGTAATTGAATTAAATAATAAATATAAAATTATAATTATTCTGTATATATGATATACCATCCAATTATATACGATTTGTATATCAAAAGAATGATATTGTCGCTCGTGCGTACGTACGGACTACCGTCTCCACGAACGTGATGAGATTCATTCCCCATCGTATCCATTCAAGATTAATTATCATTTGATGATTAAAAGTAATTTTTAAGTACTTGATATCATTCTGGATATTAATAAGATACAACCTATCCATAACAAACACGGCTTACGTAACAAATCATATAAAGGAAAACAAATCAGTTAACACCCGAAACAACGATAATACTAAGATATTATTAACAAAGAAATATTAAAAGATCATATATGATATCATATTAATGTATATAATTATTGTATAATTTAATAACAATTATTTCACCATTATATAGAAGGTAAACCAACCCTCGACCAAGGAAAAGTAAAAGGTAAGGGTTAACTCTACAATCTCTTCATTATCCGAGGTTGTTTATACGTAATTATCTACTGGGACCTCTTTATAATCCACATCCATGTTTCTTAAAAATGTATTTCAAATAATTCTTGCTATTTTACATACTATGGTTTAATGTCATTTATACCCTTGTTTGAATTTTTATAATATTTTTATAAAGGAATCTTTCCGTCGTTTTCCAAACAAGGTCTTTTTTAACCTTTTCGACAGAATTAATGTAAGAATGTCTTTTTTTAACTTATACGGCGGGTGCGGCTATTTTTCACCATTATGAAATCGTCGAATATTCCCTTAAAATCTTATAAGAATATTTTGAAAGTAAATGTTTTAATTATGTGTCTTTTAAATGATTTAAAAAAAGAGATATTTCTCTCAAATAGTTTTGATTTCATCTATGTCAACATCCTTTGATGGATTTTAAGCTTATTTGAAGTTGATTTATTATGATACAAAACTTCCATATAGTATTGAAGGTTTTGTGATATGTTTGACTGTGGATGTGTTATTTTTATACCATTCATGGTTTATGGAGAAAGTATTGACATTTCGTATGCTAGTTTTAATACGAATGTTTATGTTATGTTTAAAACTATTCATATGAGGAATGCATTGGACTTAATAAGTGATGGGTGGAGCCCGCTACAGCTCCTTAATGCATCAGTAGGTCTCATGAGAAAAACTAGTGTCTTGGAACAAGGCCTTGACAAAATCTTATTTGTAGTCTTAGCACAAGGCCTTGACTATGTGGTTATGATAGTCTGGCATTATGCATTCCATCATTATGAAAGTGGTTATTGATATTGCATGTGATTATTCGATTAGTAGAATATCCATGTGAATAAGTAAATGGAATTATTTCATTTTATTTCTTTCATATTATGCTGAATTCCAAGTTTAAAGGGATTTTGTTTTAGTTATACATTTCCTTAAATGTTTATGCTTATTTATGAAAGTTTCCACTATATTGTTATCCTTACTGGGCATCTGAGCTCACCCCTTTCTATGTTTTATTTTTCCCAGGATGTGAAGAAGTATTTTATGAATGACTTATAGAGATAGTATGAGGGGATATGAGAGTGGTCTATGGAGACAATATTTTGTTGTAGTTTTCTACTTTATGATGTAATGTAAACTTTATGAATGTATCTAGTGATTCCAAGGCTACTAAACTAATCGGTCTTTCGAGACTTTATCTTTTGTGATCATGTCAATGTTATGTAATAAGGCACCGACTCTGGGTAACTGGGGTCAGGGCATTACAGTTGGTATCAGAGAATGTTTAGTTCAAACCTTGGAAGCTAGATTTAGATAAACTCTGATTAGAGCACATAACCCTGAGATAGACTTTGAGGATTAGTATAGAAGAACTTCCTAGAATTTTGGTATTGTAGAGATTTTGTGAGTTTTCCGAAAAATACATCCATGTTTGGATATGAGCAGGTAGAGGCGGATCTGGAACAGATGTACCTAGGGGTAAAACTCGAAAACACCGCTTTGAACTAGACTTGAATGGGAACTGGTGCACGACAATGGGCCTTTCCACACTCTTGGTTACGACACTCCCAGGGGATATGCTTAGGATAATTCTCATTTTATTTACAAACCATTATGAAGGGTTTATGAGTATATTCTTCCTTAAAGATAACATTTTTTTATGATTATGGATTATATCCATAAACTGTTCAATTTATGTTAAGTGTTTTACAAGTTTGGATTTATGTATTGTGATTCATAAACTAATCTAGTGTATGTCATTGTATAGAAATGGCACCTAGTGGAAGAAATGAAAACCATATCAATGCATGCACTCCATGTAGATATTTCCCTCCTGCTCAGGATAATTATAGTGGAGCTGGTGATGCAACTAGTGCTGATCAGTTAATCACCATACTGGGACAACTCACTCAGGTTATGAATAATAACCTTACCCGTATAGATCAACCAGATCCACAGCATGGAGGATCAATGTTAGATCGCTTCATGAGGAAACAAACACCAAAAATTAATGGGAGTACAAATCCATTAGTATCTAAGCAATGGATAAATTCCTTAGAGAAAATATTTCATGCCTTGGGGAGTAGTGAAAGGGAAAAAGTTATCATGGTAGTTTACCACCTCACTAGAGATGCTGAACAATGGTGTTCATTGATTCAAAACACAAAGGAGGATGATGAAGTATCAAATATGGAATGGAGGGAGTTCAAAGAGCTTTTATTAGAAAAATACTTTCCTCGTGACCATCGAGTAGATATGGAAAGGCAATTTCTGAGTCTGAGACAAAAGGAGGATGAGAATGTCACAAAGTATGAGGCTAACTTTACAAGGTTAGTGAGGCATGAAACAGATTATATACGTAACCCAATGAGTAAGATTGATCATTTCTTTGATGGGTTAAAACCATTTCTCCATTGAGCATTAGTCTCACAATCCATCTCATCGTACGAAGATATTGTCTCATGTGCTATCAAGACAGAAAAAGAATTCTCTAAGTCTTGTGACTTTAAAGAAAAGCAAGAGAAGAAGAGATATTCTGATCACTCTGGGAATGGAAATAAGGGGAATAAGGGAAAAGTTGAATATCCATCCTACAATAAATGTGGTAAGAAACACCTTGGTACTTTCTTGAAGGGAATGAGAGTCAATTACAAGTGTGGTGAAAAAGGCCACAAATCTCGTGATTGCAAGGGGAATAAAGAAGCTACCGATGTTCAATGCTACAATTGTAGGGAGATGGGACATTATGCAAATGAATGTCCTAAGCGTCAGGGAAACTTACCTTAGAAAAGGCCAATGGGTCAAGGCCAAGCTTATGCTATCACTACTGCTAAGGTAGAAGCTCTGAAAGACATGGTGGTAGGAAATTTAATGGTTTCCTCAAGTTTAGCAAATGCTTTATTTGATTTTGGATCATCGCATTGTTTCATATCTTCCCAGTTTGCTAAGAAAATTATATATTTCCAATTTGATTTAACAAGGGATTTTTCAGTCAAAACTCCTAAGGGAAGTATCATTGCAACATAGTTTTGTGAATCAATACCCGTTAGAGCACATAAATGTTCTCTATATGTTGATCTCATCATCATACCCATGATTGAATTTGATATAATCCTCGGTATAGATTGGATTTTAGACTATGATGCAAAGATTTATTGTAAGAAGAAGGAGGTTATGATTTTTGATGATGATGATAAATAACACCTTATCTTTAGAGCAGAATCGTCACCACTTGATTCTTATCTAGATCCACCCCCAGTAGCTCAACTAAATTCAATTATCAGGGAGGAAGAGAATGAAATAACTGTGGGTGAGGAAAGGAATGTTCAAATAGAGGATGCACCTATTGTGAAAGAATATGTAGATGTGTTTCTAGAATATTTTCCTGGACATCCTCCAAAATTAGAAATTGATTTTTCCATTGATTTAATTCCTGGTTCAAGGCCTATATTGAAGGCCCCTTATAGAATGGCCACTGTGGAATTAGTTGAACTAAAGAAACAACTTGAGGAATTGAGTAATAAGGGATTTATTCACCCTAGTGTTTCCCCATAGGGAGCCCCTGTCCTTTTTGTTAATAAAAAAGATGGATCTATGAGGTTATGTATCGAATATAGGGAAATCAATGCTATAACAATAAAGAACAAGTATCCCCTACCTCACATTGATGATTTATTTGACCAAATTCATGGAGATCAATACTTTTCAAAGATTGACCTTCGATCTGAATACCATCAGTTGTGTGTGAATAAGGAATACATTCAGAAGATAGAATTTTGAACTAGGTATGGGAATTATGAGTTTACAGTAATTCCTTTTGGATTGACTAATTCACCCTCAGTATTCATGGATCTAATGAACAGAGTTTTCAAGGAATATCTCGATGAATTTGTAGTGGTATTTATTGATGATATATTGGTATACTCCAAAATCTACGAAGATCATGAAAATCACTTATGAATTATCCTAAAGACTCTTAGAAGACATTAATTATGTGGGAAGTTTAGCAAGTTTGAATTATGGATTCAATATATTTCTTTTCTTGGACATATTTTCTCTAAGGATGGAATTTCTGTTGATCCTTCTAAGACCAAGGCAATTCAAGAATGGTCAGCACTAGCGAGTATAACTGAGGTACGTAGTTTTATTGGTTTAGCAGGTTATTATCAATGTTTCGTCTAGAATTTTTCCTGATTGGATAACCCATTAACGAAGCTCACACGTAAAGCGGTTAAATTTATTTGGAAAAAAGATTATGAATAATGTTTTGAATAACTAAAGAGAAGATTAGTCAATTCTTCTATATTGACTCTACCATCGAGGAATTATGGGTTTGTTATTTATAGTGATGCTTCAAAAAAAAGGACTTGGTTTTGTCCTTATGAAGAATGATAGGGTTATTGCCTATGAATCACGAAAGCTGAAAATTCATGAGAAAAACTATCCTACTCATGATCTTGAGTTAGTTGTTGTAATATTTTCTTTGAAGATATGGAGATATTATCTCTATGGTGAAAAACATGAGATATATACCGATCACAAGAGTTTGAATTATATTTTCTCACAGAAAGAACTCAACATGAGGCAAAGGAGATGGCTTTAACTACTCAAGGATTATGATTGCACGATACACTACCACCCGGGGAAGGAAAATAAGGTGGAAGATGCTTTGAACAGAAAATATCATGGAGTTTTGAACAAAATGAGAGTTTAAAGGGATCTAATTTTCATGGATATAGTAAAGTTGGATATGGGAATAACCATGGAAGGTGAAACATCGATACTTTTTCAAATGGTTTCCAAACCATCTTTACTAGAAAGGATTAAGAGTTCTTAGACTGATGATGAAGATTAAAGCTGTGAATGATGGGAGATTGAGTGAATTTGTGTATGAAGAAGGAATTTTGAAATTTGGGAAGAGACTTTGTGTTCCCGATATACCTGATCTAAAAAGGGAATTGTTGGATGATGCTCATAGTTCCAATTTCTCTATACACCCTGGGAGCACCAAAATTTATAGAGATTTAAAGAAAAAAATTTGATGGGACAACATGAAGAGGGAGATTGCTGATTTTGTTTCAAGATATATGGTTTGTCAACAAGTGAAAGCTAGAAGGCAATAGCCTGGAGGATTCATGCAACCTCTTCCCATACCTGAGTGGAAATGGGATAATATTACGATGGACTTTGTCATGGGGCTACCAAAGACTCCTAGAAGGAACAATTCAATATGGGTCATTGTTGATCGTCTTACCAAGTTAGCACATTTTCTTTCTATAAGAGAAGATCTAACACTTGAACATCTAGAAAGACTATATATTAATGAAGTTGTGAGACTTCATGGAGTACCCCTATTGATTGTTTCTGATCGTGATCCCTGTTTTACTTCAAGATTTTGGAAAAGTCTTCAGAAAGCCCTGGATACTGAACTTCATTTGAGCACTGACTACCACCCCCAAACTGATGGACAATTAGAACAGACTATTCAAACCTTAGAAGACATTTTTAGATCTTTCTCACTTCACTTTCAGGGTATGTGGGGTCAATATTTACCTCTGGTAGAATTTTCCTATAACAATAGCTTCCATTCAAGTATTCGGATGGCACCATATGAAGCATTATATGGAAAGAGATGTCGCACACCAACCTGTTGGGATGACGTTGGTGAAAGAAAAATCATAGGCCTAGAACTGGTAGAGGAAACGATGGAAAAGGTGAAGGTAATCCAAAACCACATCAAAGCAGCTCAAAGTAGGCAGAAGAGCTATGCCGATAACCGAAGGAAGGATTTGGAATTTCACGTAGGAGATCATGTTTTCTTGAAGGTATCTCAATGGAAGGGAGTTATACGTTTTGGTAAGAAAGGAAAATTGAGTCTCAGGTACATCGGACATTTCAAAATTCTAGAACGAATTGGGGCTGTAGCTTACTGTTTGGCAATCCCGCCAAATCTCTCCAAAGTTCACGATGTGTTCCACGTATCACTGTTGAGAAAATACATGTCTGACCTAATGCATGTACTCACCTATGAGGAATTAGAATTGTAACCTGATCTATCTTATTGCGAAGATCCTGTCAAGGTTCTTGATACAAGAGAACAAGTACTGAGAAACAGGACGACTTGTCTGGTAAAAGTTTTATGGAGAAACCATAAGATGGAAGAGGCAACATGGGAACCCGAGGAAATTATGATGAAGAACCACCCGAGTCTTTTTATGCATTAATATTCTAGAAATTTTTAGGAAAAAATTATTTGAAGGAGGGGAAAATGTAACACCCCAATCTTCCACGGTACGTTTCCCTTTGAATAATGCAATAGCTTTCATTGTACGCAACTTCGAGATTCTAACACACCGCGACCAACCAAAGTAGTCGTTATGAATAGTAATACCCACTTTTTAAAATTTTATGAATTTTATCTTTCGAAATGGACTTCATTTTTGGATTCAGAGTATTGAAATTATATTAGGGTGAATTTTTGGTATTTTTCTGAAAACATTCAGTTTTTGATGAATAGTGAAAATTACTAAATTTTAATTAAAAACAACTTTTTTAATAGGAATAATTAATAGTGATAAATTATGCATTTGAATTATTTTGAAGTATAATTAGATTATATTTTTATCATTTAATACAATTTAGGTCATTATAAGTAAGTTCACATTAAAATTTGACATAAACAAGTGTCAATCTTTTGATAGTTATTATTTCATAAAAACACGCTTTTTGTTTTGACAACGGGAATTAATTTTAAATTATTTTCTGCCACTTCTGTGTTTTGAATTTAGAAAAATGGATTCCATATTTTTAATCATGAGGTCCAAATTGTGTAAATAGGTAACTTTTATTTTTAGACATTTTGAATAATTACGTCGGTAAATATTTTTTTTACCATGGTTAAAGGGTATATCCGGTAAATAAGGGTAAAAAAATAATATTATAATAATATTAAATTACCTTAAAACGTGTCCTAACCCTATTGGTTGATACATTTCCGACCATGGTCATCTTTGCATCAATTTTGGGACCCCATGGAGCCACTTGTAAGTGATAATGACACTTTATATTAATTAAGTTAAAATAAATACAAAAATGACATAAGCATATATATTTTAGCAAAAAAAATTACATAGGGTTATATATGTTATATTTTCGACTATAAATATTAATTAGAAATATAAAAATATTTCCTACATAATGGGTTTTTATTTATAATTTTTATACATTGAATAATTAAATTTATTTATGACACAATAATGATGTAGTATTTTCCTTATTAATGAAAGAATCAAATAATTGGTATTATAAATGTTAAAATAAATATAATTTGAAAGTTTTGATGGCATCCACAAATTTTATTGGTTAATATAACATGTTATGATTACTTAAATGAATTTATTTCGAATTAATAAAGTTGTTAAGACTTTAAAAAAAATCAATTATTAAATAGTGTCAAAATTGACATGAAGGAGTTTTTAAAACAAATATTATATTATAAATTGATATTATATTTTTAAAAATCTAAGTATCGGCCAAAGGAATTATATAATGATATCTGTATCATTAATGGACCACTTGTGGGTATCTTGGAATTATATAGTAAGTTTATTAACTATATAATATAAAAATACAAAGAGACATGGTAAATGTCAAACTATTTAACTAAGAGTTAAATCAAAAAGATAAAGTTAACATAGTGACCCAAACCTATCTAAAACCTATTGGTTGAGTGGTTTTCGACCTATACCCACCCTAAAATTTAAATAATCCACTTTGTATCCATTAGAAACCGAATATTAATTTATTATAAAATAATATTTCTAGCTTTTCCTAAGGTGCCCCTCACCCCTATTATAAAAGGGCACTCCCCCTTATCTCAAATTAACACCTTAAAAGCATTTTGGCTCGGCCAAAACCTGCCCAAATATTCTATAAACTTCCCTCACTTTAATCTAGAGGCCTTAGTTTGATCATAAATCCAACCTAAGATCCCTTTTGATCAAATCAAAAGAAAGAACCCGAAGAAGAGGTAATGTTTTCACCACCCTCTTTCAAGTTCCTTTCTTCTTAGACTTCTTCTTTATTTGTTATTTACATTATAAAATAATAACTTCAGTATATTCTATATACTTTGATGTCATTATAAATATGGTACAACCATATTCAGTATTCTATCCGTCCTTTGAATGACATTTCACCATATGTGTGTACGTACGGCTTACCGTCTCCACGTCGTGGTGTAATTGTTATTCAAAACATTATTATTTGGATGGGTATGATAATGATGTGTAATTGAAGTAAATAATAAATATTAAATTATAATTATTCTTTATATATGATATAATATCCAATTATATACGATTTTAATACCAAAATAATGATATTGTCACTCGTGCGTACATACGGACTACTGTCTCCACGAACGCGATGAGATTCATTCCCCATCGTATCCATTCAAGAATAATTCTCATTTGACGATTAAAAGTAATTTTTATTTACTTGATATAATTCTGGATATTAATAAGATAAAACCAATCCATAATAAACACGGATTACGTAACAAATCATATAAAGGAAAACGAATCAATTAACACTCGAAACAACGATAATAATAAGATATTATTAACAAATAAATGTTAAAAGATCATATATGATATAATATTAATGTATATGATTCTTGTATAATTTAATAACAATTATTTCACCATTATACAAGAGGTAAACCAACCCTCGACCAAGGAAAAGTACAAGGTAAGGGTTAATTCGACAATCTCTTCATTATCCGAGGTTGTTTATACGTAATTATCTACTGGGACCTCTTTATCATCCATATCCATGTTTCTTAAAAATGTATTTCAAATCATTCTTACTATTTTACAGAATATGGGTTAAAGTCATTTATACCCTTTTTTTACTTTTTATAAGATTTTTATAAAGGAATCTTTCCGTCTTTTTCCAAACAAGGTCCTTTTTAACCTTTTCGACGGAATTAAGGTGAGAATGTCTTTTTTTAACTTATACAGCGGGTGAGGCTATTTTCTACCATTATAAAATCATTGAAGCTTCCCTTAAAATCTTATAATAATATTTTCAAAGTAAATGTTTTAATTATGTGGATTTTAAATGATTTAAAAAAAGAGATATTTCTCTCAAATAGTTTTGATTTCATCTATGTCAATATCCTTTGATGGATTTTAAGCTTATTTGAAGTTGATTTATTATGATACAAAACTTCCATATAGTATTGAAGGTTTTGTGATATGTTTTATTGTGGATGTTTTATTTTTATACCATTTATGGTTTATGGAGAAAGTATTTACCTTTTGTATGCTAGTTTTAATACAAATGTTTATGTTATGTTTAAACCTATTCATTTGAGGAATACATTGCACTTAATAAGTGACGGGTGGAGCCCGTTATAGCTCCTAGATGCATCGATCGGTCTCATGAGAAAAACTAGTGTCTTGGCACAAGGCTTTGACAAAATATTATTTTTATTCTTGGCACAAGGCCTTGACTATGTGGTTATGATAGTCTGGCATTATGCATTCCATCATTATGAAAGTGGTTATTGATATTGCATGTGATTATTCGATTAGTAGAATATCCATGTGAATAAGTAAATGGAATTATTTCATTTTATTTCTTCCATATTATGCTGAAGTTCAAGTTTAAATTTTTTTTTATTTATACATTTCCTTAAATGTTTATGCTTATTTATGAAAGTTTCCGCTATATTGTTATCCTTACTTGGCATCTGAGCTCACCCCTTTATATGTTTTATTTTTCCCAGGATGTGAAGAAGTATTTTATGAATGACCTGCATGTATAGTATGAGGGGATATGAGAGTGTTCTATGGAGACAATATTTTGTTGTAGTTTTTCACTTTATGATGTAATGTAAACTTTATGAATGTATCTTGTGATTCCAAGGCTACTAAACTAATTGGTATTTGGAGAATTGATCTTTTGTGATCATACAAATTTTATGTAATAATGCACCGACTCTGGGTAACTTGGTTCGGGGCATTACAATCTAGTTCAGGGCATAGCCACAGACTAGCGGTTTCCCTCAGGCAGAGACCGGACATCTCCATGTGGTGGATCAGGCACCAACAGGATCAGAGGCGGGACCGTCGACAGTTCGAGGTACCGTTTTGATTTCATCTTCTATAGCTGCTACTCTTTTTGATATTGGTGCCTCTGTTTCATTCATTTATACCCTTTTTGTGGACACTCTGAATTTTCCTACTAAGTTGTTGTCTTTTTCAATAGATTTAGTGACGCCGCTGGGAAAGAAGAAGGAGCGGGGTTTTAGGTTCCTGTTGTGTGCGCTTTCTGTGTCAGGGGTTGAGATGGAGTGGAACCTTTTGGTCTTAGATATGGATCTTTTTTACATAATACTTGTCATGGATTGTATATTACACTTCCAGTCACACATCGATTGCTATAGGTGGCGAGTACATTTCACGGCACCGGATGGGAGTCGTCAGGTTTTTCATGGAGAATGGGATCCTCGGTCGGGTTGTGCAGGACCTCCACTCCCAGAGTTGGGAAGTCTTATCTTCCAGTTATCGTCTCTCATTCTAGAGGATGATGGTCTTTCCCTTGAAGGTGAACTACCCCATGTAGTTAATGAGTTTCTGGAGCTATTCCCAGATGATTTTTCATGTTTTCCCCCAAAGCGGGATGTGGAGTTCTCGATTGATATGGCATTAGGAACATAGATGATATATCTTCCATCATATCGCATCACCCCCACCAAGATGAGGGAATTAAAGATATATCTAGACGACTTAGAATCCAAAGGATTCATTTGCCTGATTGTCTCTCCTTGGGTTTCTCCTGTGTTGTTCGCGAAAAAGGATGATGGATCCCTTCGATTGTGCACTGACTACTAGAAGCTGAATAAGGTTACAATTAAGAACAAATACCCTTTTCCCAGAATATATTATTTGTTTTATCAGTTGAAGGGGGAAAATTGGTTCTCAAAAATAGACTTGTGTTTTGGGAATCCATCAACTCAGGGTGAAAGAGGCAGATATCCCAAAGAATGCCTTCCGAAGCAGGTACGACCACTTTGAGTATTTGGTCTTGCCCTTCGGATTGACTAATGTTATAGTGGTCTTTATGGAACTCATGAACAGGGTGTTCCATCAGTATCTCAATTCTTTTTTCATGGTATTTTTGGATGACATCCTAGTTTATTAGGGATCTGAGGAGTAACATGATCATCACTTACGGATCATTATGGGCACTTTGCGAGAACATCGCCTTTATGAAAAGTTGTCAAAGTGCAATTTCTGGATTAGGCAGGTGAAATTTATGGGGCATGTGATCTCAGAGCAGGGGGTTTCATTGGACTCTGATAAGATCAGTGCAGTCATGTCATGGAAGCAACTGAATAATGTGTTTGAGATAAAGAGTTTCCTCAGCCTGGTTGGCTATTACAGGTTGTTCGTTTGGGACTTCTCTCGGCTTTCTTCACCGATGACCATGATCACCTGTAAAGGGGTAAAGTTTTTATGGGGCCCAAAATTTTATGCATCCTTCAAGGAGATGAAGTGGACATTGACTACCACCCCCCATGCTTATTTTTTCAAAGGCCAAGAAGGGGTATGCGGTCTATTGTGACGCTTCAGGTATGGGTCTCGGGTGCGTGCTTATATAGGATGATCACGTGGTGGCGTATGACTCTCACCAACTCTGACCACATGAAACTAATTACCTAACCCACGACTTGGAGTTAGAAGTGTTGATGCACACTTTGAAGACTGGGCATCACTACCTATTTGGGGGGAAGTTTGTGGTCTACTATGATCACAAAATTTTGGCTTATATATTCTTGCAGAAGTACCTCAACTTGTGGCAGTGTCATTGGATCGAGTACTTCTAGGGGTTTGACTTTGACATTTTCTATACCCCAGGCAAGGGTAATGTGGTGGCCGACACCTTGAGAAGAAGAGTTCCTGTTCAAGCCTTGATGAAGTCTGGTGATGAGTGGAATCTGATGTTACTATTTGCTTAGATGCATGTGGAGACCAAGGAGCAAAATGGGGGTGCGTTCTTGGTGAAATTTTAGTTGACTCCTTCTCTTTTGGATTTGATTCAATGAGAACAGCCCAGTGATCATCTTTGTTAGTGGTCGAGGTGGTTTCTTCATGGTGGGGAGACGTCCCATGATTGATCATTATCTCTAAAGGGCATCTCATACTTCAAGGGTCGTTCAGTAGTTTTGTTATCTCTGCAGAAGGTGGTGGTGGAGGATAGCCACCAGTCTGAGTGGGTTACCCATTCAGGTGTCACCAAGATGTACTATGATGTCTTTCAACAGTTCTAGTAGCCTAGTATGAGACAAGACATCACATACTTCATGTCGAGATGCTACACATGCTACCAGGTGAAAGCATAGCATCAAAGGCTCTCTAGTTTTCTCCATCCATTACCCATTCATACTTGGAAGTGGGAAGAGGTTTATATGGACTTTGTTGTTGGATTACCGTGTACACCTCAGGGTTAGAATTCCATTTGGGTGGTGATTGATCATCTGACCAAATTATCCCACTTCATTCTAATCATAGATAAAACTAAGGTGGATGAGTTGGGCAGTTTGTATCTCCAGGAGGTGGTAAGGCTACATGGTGTGCTGTTAGCGGTTGTCTCAGATAGAGACCCCCATTTCACTTATCGGTTTTGGTAAGTCCTTCAGAAGGCCTTGGGGTCTCATATTAAGATGAGCATGGAATACCATCCTCAAATGGATGGTCAGACAGAGCGAGTGAATCAAATTTTAGAGGACATGCTCTATGAATGTGTTCTCGACTTTAGAGGTTCCTGGGATGGCCTTTTGGGATTGGTTGAGTTTTCTTATAATAACATTTACCAATCCTGGATTCTAATGGCTCATTTTGAGGTACTCTATGGTCGGCCTTGTCGGTCCCCCCAATGTTGGGCTGATGTAGGTGAGACCTCACTGCTGGGGACGAGTCTGGTGCAGGAGACATTTGATAAGGTCAAGTTGATCAGGAAGCACTTATTGACATCTCATAGTCTCAATAAATATTATTCTGACCAAAGGCCTTGAGTTCTAGAGTTTTATGTGGATGATAGGGTATTCTTGAAAGTGGCCCTTCGTTTGGGTCATCGTCGATTGGGAAAGCAAGGGAAGCTGACATCACGGTATGTCGGACCTTTTGAGATCACCGAGCATAGTGGAAAGGTGGAATATAGTTTGGAATTACCTTCTCAGTTGACATTCATCCATGATGTCTTCCATGTATCACAATTAAAGAAATACAACCCAGATCCATCCCATGTAATGAATTGGGAGGAGTTGGATATAGAGCATGATTTATCTATTGTTGAGCAGCTAGTTCGAATAGTGTACTTCCAAGAAAATGTGCTTCTAGGAAAGTATATTCTACTAGTTTGGGTTCTTTGGTAGCATGGTAATGATACACATGAGACATGGGAGTGGAATTCATGGGTTGAGGAAGAGCACCCATTTCTGTTTTCCGATCAAGCTTCAGGTTGACTTTCTAGGACGGAAAGTTTTCATGGTGGGGAGAATTGCCACATACATGACTTATTTTAAAGGTATTTTTCATTTAATTTCCATTATTTCTTTTTTTTTGGGTTTCCCAGGCATTTTGGTGGAAATTGTGGGTTTTTAAAATTTGGGCTAAACCGTGAGCCCATTTTTAGATTTAAAAAATAAATTTTGTTTCTTTTATAACTCCTTCATTTTTCAACATTTTTCATCCATTACAATTCCTACTTGGCCTCCCTTGACCTCTTAACACCACCATATCAATTTGGACCCTTTATTGATCCATAATCATGGTGTATTTAAGTTTTTATTTAAGTAATTGGGCCATACCGGAAGCTCATTTCCAATTTTAAAAAAATTATTTATTTAATATCTTATTCAATTTTAATGATTTTTTGGGGATTCCACCTCTCACCTGAGCCCACTCAACCTAGGAGAGCCCCCATTATCTTCTACCCCTCTTTGGAGATCATTTTATATTTCATATTAGGTCGAAACATCTTAAGATTTCACAATTCATCCAAATATAAAAAGGTAATTTGATTCCTTCATAACTCCCTCAATTTTTACTCTTTTCCCCCCATTTTAGTTCTAAATTGACCTTATCTTCCTTATTCAAACCTCAATTTAATTTTTTGTATGTTTTAAAATTTATCTACTAGTATATTTGGGGATATTTATTCAATATCCCTCAAGTAAGTGGGTCTCCTTCATTCTTCTTTCAAATTTATTACGGTTTCATTCAATTTGCATAAGGTTTATTCTCTTATCCTTGAGGTTACTAATGTAAAAAAACTAGGGTTTTGAACCTAGGTTTTGATTCTGTATTTCTTGGTCTATTCTTTTGGTTTTAGGTTTGATCTAAGTCCCTTGTGGTGCTACGATGTTGCGGTTTGATTTTCGCACAAAGATTCAAGGGTTTTCATTATTATGGTAGGAGATTCCAATGTGTATGAAATAGTTGTGACTTATCTTTGTGTGTTTATAGTATTTAAATGTTTATCACGTTTTATTATTTCTGAAAAAATTGGTTTTAGTGGTATTTTTAAAGCAAATGAATTTTAAGTGCCATTTTTATGTGAAATTGGGGGTTTTTATAGAAATATTTTATTGATTCATTTGAGGATTCCCTATAATTACTTAGTTGATTTTATTGAAATGTATTAGGGTGGAAAATAATGTTTTTAATGTTTATTCTCCTTGGTTTTTTCTGCAAAAATTTTTTTAATGGTGTTTGTGAAGCATATGGACTTTTAAGTGCCATGTTTGTGTGAAAATGGAGGTTTTATAAAGATATAACTTCTTGGTTCATATGGGGATGCCCCATAACTGAATTGTTGGTTTAATTGAAGGTTATTGGGATTCCATTTCTGTTTTTTTGACTTTTATGTGTTCACATGGTGTGAAAAGTGGGTATTTCAAGGATTTTTGGGTGAAAAACAATGTGAGATTTTGAGAAGTTGTTTTATTGAAAATAAAAATGTTTTGTTGTGTGTTTTAAGTGTTATAAAGTGTGTATAGATACTGTATTGTTTTTTAGTGACCAGTAGTGGTGTTTTTATATGAAAATATATGTATGTAGTATGCTGAAATTTTTTGAGCACAAAGGGTGAAGCCCGGGTACCTAGGTGGCCGGATATGTATTAGTAAAACTAATGATCCGGATGGGTTTTGTCCCTGTTTCACTTAGCATTTTGGATAACGACAGTTCTAACTAAACTGTCTTGATGATGATTATGGACCACTAGGTTATGGGTATGCTCCCTATTATTGGCTCATGAACGAGAACATATTTTATCTATGGTTACTTTACACTGAGGTACGAGGTACATAGGGCCCGAGACTGTCTAGTGCCTAGGGGTATTCTCAGTTTTGGTGCTCATTGGATTTGTGGTATTTACCCTTGTATTAGGGTGTGTTTGGATGAAAATTACAATATCTAACATTTCTTATTTAAATGTGTTAACATTCTGAAAGTTTTATTTTGAAAATTTTTTATAATTGAAAGTTTCATTTCTTGGAAATTATCTCTATTTTCCCTTACATATTAAAACTGCATGCTTTTCACCCTGTATTGCATACTCTTTAGAATATTTGGGTGGTATCCTATTAGTATTAGGCTTACACCCTACTTACATCCCTTGGGTTTAAGTATACTTTATTATGTTTGACTTGGGTAAAGGTAAAGCCTCGGGTAAAGGCGGTTCGGGTCTTTAGTCCCCTCCTATGGTGCGGTGTTGTGGAGACGGCTCGGGGGTGATGACCCCTTGTCGTGTAGAGACTTTGTGGCTATTTTTATGATATTTTAATTTATTTTTAGACCTCTTTTACTTTATTTAAAACCATATATTTAGTTATGTATTTTTCTTAAGTCTTGTTTGGAATGAAAATCTCAGATTCTTATTATTGATTATTTTTAATGTTTTATGCTTTCATACTCATGTAAATCATTCCCAAACCAAATTTATTGATACCCAAAAAATTGTGCCAGATTTTGGGGATAAGGAACGCCCTTTGGACCTTGTCATGTTCTGGATTTGGTGTCGTTATTAGTGGAAACCAGATTCGGTTCATGACAGAAATATTTTCTTGATATCCCAAATTTCAAAACTCTAAATTTCACTCACATTTAAACTTCATTTTGACTACTTCAAACCTTATCCTATATTTTTTTATCTTCTAAAAACTTCTTTATTCTTCAAAACTCTTCTTAAATTTATTATATTTAAATAATATAGAAAAATAATTTGACAGGTCAAAACTTCAGTCTAGTGATGTTGATCCAAAAAACTCTTCACGATTATGATCCTCTTGAACCAATTGAAATATATTAAACCATCATCTTACACTTTGAAAAATTCCTATATAGAAATTTAAATTCTATAACATCTCATTCTGAAACTCTATTCATCATTCTGGTTTTCGTAACCCAATTAAAAAAATAAAACATTTATTCATTTCGATCAATGTTTCTCAGCTCAAACTTTGTAAAAAGATTCTGTCTGATGGAAATTCCTAACTCAAAACTTTTTATTTTATCTTTCCTCTATCAGTTACTCTTCACTCAACTAAAATAACTCACAATATTTCTATTGACTCATTGAGCCAAAAACAACTTGAGCCACTAAAAAGAAACATATGATTTCTCACTCTAATGCTCCAAGCCAAATGAAAAAATATTAACAACATTGTTACAACTTCTAAAGACTTCAAAACAAATAATGACTATATAGTAACAAATTAATCCTTTAAAACATTTTATTTATGGGGATACATTGAACTCTTATACTTCTTTATTTTTAAGTCTTCAGTAACTCTCTTCATCTGATCAGACTATGTCTGATGGAAATCTATATCCGATGACTTATTAGTTTAAAATGCATATCCAGTGGAATGGTATCATCATTTTGTTCGATGATATTCACTTGATTCCTTTGATCAAATCAACAAATTCCTCTAGTCCGATCAAATTTTTTGGATAGAAAAATCAAAATTTTCTATCATTCAGTAACTTCTTCATCAAATCAACATTTGTGGTGAAGAAACTTCAAACTTATTTGTCTTGGTCAGTTATTCAAAACTGACATCTCGAGTATCTTCATATTTATTTCACATTTTCAATACTACAATAACTCAAAAATCATAAATCACAAAGTCATACTTTCTAACAAAAGAAACTTCTAAGGATTCCCATCTTATTAGATGTGTCTTGTGGATACATCTGATAAACCGCATCTGATCATCAATTTTTGAATTTCTTTAAACTTTATCAAATTCAATATTCTTTCCTTTTTATAAATTATTCATATGTTGCTTCTATATCTGATGATTTTCATCTATAAAACATGTAACCCTAGAAAAACAACTTCTCCCATTCTTTAACACCTTATATCATGATATTTTTCATGATTTTGAGAGCTTTAAGATCATAAAGGTTTCATTTAACTTCATTTGGAATGTTTTACAACTTACCAACTTTCTAACTTTCTCACTTTACAACATTAATTATTTAAACAACTTCTAAATTTATATCAATAACTCAATCCGATGGACTTTTTTTGATGGATCGTCTGATCGCCAACATTGAAAAAAACTTTCATTATCTGTACTTTCAATAACTTCTCATAAAATAAAATATTGACTTTCAATAATATATCTTCCACATGATTTAAAAAAACATTCTTTTACAAAAGTTAGTCGACAACAAAAACAATACATTGATATAAAAAAATATCGCAAAGGATATTCAAGATCGACCCAGTGGGTAATCCATCGTGTATGCTTATATGTCAATATTTATTTTATTTAATCATGTTCAATTTATTTATTCCTTTTGTGTACTTTGATGGATTTTTATATTGATTGGTTATTTTGGGATATTTATATTAATATTTAACACTCTGATGTTATAGAAAGTTAATACAAAGGCACCTCATGGGAGGGATTGTGACGTCAGTCGTGGTGATATGACTCTCATGTGAGAGTGATTGTGGATGTGTGATGTCAGTCTTTGGATAGTTTCTATGGTGTTTTGAAGGATGGTGAGTAAATGGATCCATTTTTATTTGGATTCCTTATAGAATGACATATGCAAATCAAGATGTGGTTTTGGGTGGATTCTGATCATTGGCTTCAGGCTCAGGGTGATTTTGAGATGGTCCAAACATGATCGGATCGAAAATGCATTAGTTCTCATATATGGAGCATGATGATTGAGTTGGCTGGTTGAGGATATGATCATGGAATCACACTGTAAGTCAGGTTGGGAATTTGGTGGATGTATTGGGATAATATTAGGGTGCCTTTGGTATTTAAGTCATAGTGATCAGATAAATAGATTATGCATTGGCAGTAGAAACCGAGCATTTTTTAGAAGAGTCGAACTTAGGAGGTCTGACTGGAATTAGATACAGTGAACTAGAAACTACATTAGATACATCATTTTGGATGTAATGTTATTTTTTGGGTTTTGGTCGGGCTTTTCAAGGAGAATTTGTTGTGCTCCTGTTATGAGTATATGATGAGCGCGCATCCATTTTGGATTGTGTTTTGGAAATGAGAATGGATATTAGTGGTTGAATAGTGTTATCTTGTATGTTTGGGCATGGTAAGTTGGGATCCATTCCAAAAATGTTGGTGGACCACTAATAGTGTGCTTTAATGGTCCATTCCAGTGGTGGGAAGCGTTAAGGCATTGGAATTGGTCATTATGAACTCAATTCTATGGTTGGGAGAACCATAAGAAGGATGATCAGTTGTATGATAAAATGTGGTTTTCTCAAGATATATGGATTTCATGGAGAACCTCCCTGGTGTTTTGTAGAATGAATACGAGTGATGGATCATATTCTGTAGGTTGAGCATCTCATGTTTTAAGCTATGATTTATAGATGTTTTGGGCATTCCAGGATAGAACACAACCTTTAAATATAAATTTACAACCTAGATAGGTAGAAACTGATGATGGTATGCTTAATGATACTTCTCAAGGTCAATTTTTGGATATTGTATGATCCCATGTCTGCACCGGTTGAAAATTTATTGAGGGATTTTGAATTTTTGAGTTAGTAGATAGGATGAATTTTGAACCAGGCTTCAAAATGAAATTATGAGAGTTTGAGCATATTAAGGTGATGTTTCCAGACATGGAATGAGTATTTGATGTTAAATCAGGTTCTCTACAGAGTCTCTAGATTGTTGAGTTATGTTTTGGGAGTTTTATAGTTTTATAACTAGGGTGCATGGTTTTGTGTGCATAGTTTAAGAGAAATCATGTGACTCCCTAATCATTATGAGGTTTTCAGTTCAATATGTGTAGTGCATGGTATTTATGTATGGATAGTGAATAGTTTTGGTAAAATCATGTAAACTTACGAGGAAAATATATGAGGTGCCTTTGACCTAGGGATTGGCACAAATTCTACACACGATTTCATACAAACTATGTGAAATGTTATAGACCGTGATAACGCCAATTTATACAGTTTGTGCACAGTTTGTAAAACCATCTGGCCTAACCATGAGAGTGGGTTTCTCTTGGATGGTCCCTACTACATGGTTGGTGCATGGTTTGTAAAAATATGTATCTTATTAAAGGTTTCCTTTTACCATTTTTCCCTTGTGAATTTTTAAGTGGATTCTTCTTTCTCTTCTACTACTCCACGTGTGTGACCCATCTGCATCCCCCCCCCCCTCTCCCCTAGGATTTAGGAATTCATGGAGGATTTTTTTAAGTGATATAAGGTACATTATTTCCTCCATTTATCTTAACCCTCATTTTACTTTTTATTTATTTTATCTTAGTTCTTAAGTTTAGTGTTTTAGTGATTATTCCACCAGAGCATGTTGGAATTGACCGATTCTCATGGGGATTCCATTTTTCCTAGGAAGAGGACATCTCGAGATGTCATATGAATGTCATCATTTACCATTTAGAAGATTTATGTTGTCATGGTAAATTTTTTATGTTTTTTATTTAAAATAAATTAGTTTAATGATGTATTTGGTGACATATGTTAGGACTTTTTCATGGGATGGTGTTGGGGGTCTATTGTAGACCTCACATAGTTTGTTAGTCATGGTTCTAGAACTATTAGGCCTTCCAGTGTAATTTTTACATTTATTAAAAATTAAATTATTGTTCATTTCAATTATAAATTGATTGAATTAATTATAAATTTATTATAATTAATTACATAATGATGTTGGGTTTGAGTCAGAGGCTTGGGATGGCTGTAAAAACATAGACGTGGTTGTTTGGGCATGTATGGGCATTGGTAATTATTGGCCCTTGGAGTCAAATGGTAAAGCTTAAAAATTGAGGTAGGTAGCCCCTTTAATTAACCCATACACTCATCTTGTTATATAACTGATGAGATGTGTGGTCATGTTGTACCTGATTTTATTAGTCTAGTTTTAATTAAAATATTTATTCATGGATTTCATTATTTTTAAATGAGTAAATTATGTTTAAATGGATTAAATAAGAACTAACAGTGTGAATTGGTTATTGTGAAATAAAATTTCACAATCACTGATATTTATAATTTTATTTAACTATGGTTTTTTACAAAATGGAATAGTAAGTGTCGAATGGAAATAAATTTTTTTGGGTCATAAGAAGTAAATAATGGTTTGAAATAGTTTTGGATTTGTAAAATGAAATAAGTAATCGTAAAATGGTTTAAAATATTTTTTTATTTGTAATGTAAAATTGTTATGGTTTTTAAATTGAAAATGTAGAAATGTGGATTTAGTGTGTTTCTTTAAATGGAAAAGAGAATTGATTAATGTCACATACCTATATTTTCAATTTTTGAATTTAAAATGGAATTTTTAATTTTTGAATTAAAAATGGTATTTTGGAAATAGAAATCAGAAATGGTTTTAGTGACACTTTTTTGGTACCTTAGAGATAGTGTTTCAATAATTTGAGTTTTTGAAATGGCTTGGCCAATGGGGTTATAAATGTTCCTGAAATGAAAAGGTTCAATGAATATTTATACCTTGTTTTTTTATTTTGTGTTATGGAACTGTTGATGTGTGTATAGTTCCTTGGTTTCACTTAGTGTTTAAACCCAAGGTGAACAAGACCCCTAGGAATATGTATGGTTTATAGTTAAACTTGGGGTGAACACATCCCCTAAGTGGATGCATGGTTTATGGTAAAACCCAGGGTGAACGTGGCCCCTGGGTGGATTCATGGTTTATAGTTAAACATGGGGTAATAAAGCCCCCCCCCTTGATTTAATGATTATTATGGTTAAAACTAAGGTTAAAATGACCCTTAGGTGGACATTGGGGATTTAGAGATGGTTATATTACCCTCGAATGTCGGTTTGGACCAGACATGGGTATATTACCCTTGGTTGGGAGTGGTTTGGTTGTCATTGTCAATGTTGTGTGCTCCGAGAGGCCTCGACACTAGCCTGAATAGGTATGCATTTTTTCCAAGGTGAACTCAGCCCCCAGGTTAGACACTTTTTTTATATTTTTCATTGAATGTTTAAATAGTCATACTTTTATTTTTTACTTGAGAACTTCTATGTGCGCTTTTATTCATACTGGTTATTTTGGGGATGTCATTGGTGGTGTCCTGTTGAGTTTTACTCACACCCTTATTGGGATACCATGGCACTTGTGTACTTGAGTAGCTCCCCCCCCCCCCTTTTCATATTTAGGTTGGGTTGAGGCCTAAGATTACATAGTCGAGTTGGAGCAGCTCAGATGGGATTGGGAGTTCGGGATGAGGGGAGGGTTGGGGATTATATTGGAGCCTCCTGTGCATTCTTTTTGGTTTTAGTTTACCTATTCCTTCTGTATCTGTATATGAGATCGACCTAATGGGTGATCCATACAATATTCTTTTATGTCAACATTCCTTTTATTTCAGCATGTTTAGTTTATTTATTCCTTTCATGAAATATTATGGACGTTTATATTGATGAATTAGTTTTGGTTATTTATATTATTATTGTGTAGTTTTATGTTTTGGGAAATGATAAAAAGGGTGACCCATGGTGGGTAGAATGACATACGTAATGGTGATGTGACCCTCACATGAGAGGGATTTTAGATGTGTGAGACCGGTCATTGGAATGTCGTTATGGTATTTTGGATTCTGGTGGACAAATAGATCAAAGTTGATATAGATTCCTTAGAGAATGTCGGATGTGAATTGGGATGTGATTTTTGGTGGAGTCTGAGCATTGAATTTGGGCTCAGGGTAATTTTGTGATGGTCAGAATGTGATCAGATAAGTAATGTGTCAGTGCTCATGTATGGAGCAAGATGTAAAGTTTGGATGGTTGGGGATCCGATTGTGGAATCACTCTAGAATTCAGGTTGGGACTTTAGTGGATGTATTGGGATGATCTTGGGGTTCCTATGGGATTTGAGGAATCATGACCAGATAAATGGATAGTGCATTAGAAGTAGTGACTAGGGATTTTTTGAGAAGTTTCAGCCAGAGGACGTTTGACTAGAACTGAATATGATGAATTGGAAACCATTTCATATACATTGTTTTGGATGTGATGGAACTATTTTGGGTTTTGGTTGGGCTTTTCAAGTAGAAGTCGTTGTGATTTTTTTGTGTGTGTTCAATGAGTATGCATCTATTTTGGGTTGGGTTCTGAAAATAATAATAGTTATCTGTGGGTGAATAGTGTTCTAATGTATGTTTGGGCATGATAAGTTGGGAGTTATTTTGAATGGGTTGGTGGACTATAAGATCCTAACCTTTTATAGAGTTGTCTTAGGCTTTATTTAAACTACTCTTTTTTCCTTATTTGAGTGATTTTTGTTGGGGTTAAAACTTGGGGTGTGTTTGTGTTGAATTTTGAGAAAAATAAAAATTATAGGGTTGTTGACAGTTGGTGCACAGCTTTCCCTTACTATGCACCTCAACCTATCTAATCATGCGAACTCAAGAAATGGGGATTCACATGACTAGTGAACAGTTTTTCAAACCGTGTGCCCTCTTATGAGTAACTGTGTGCCCCTAAAATAATAGGTGCATGGTTTAGGGATACGATTAGAAGGAACTGTGCACCGTAGCTCAGCTAACCGTGCATGGGAATTAAAATCACCCAAAAATTAATTCTAAAATTTCCCAAACCCCCTAATTAACCCCAAATCGACCCCCATTTGACCCCAAGTCCTATTTAATGTTTTGGGAGCTCTATAAATGAATTTTATGTACTCTCGACCTCTATTATTTTTGAATCGAAGATTGAATCGAAGTCCGCATCTCTCCCGATATGTGAGTTCTCCTCTTATTCTTCCCTCATTCTTCCCTCGTTCTTTCTGTTTCCTTTCAGCGGTGTAATCTATTGTATTGGATATATTTATATCTATTTGGTGAGATCTAGATCTATGATTCTAGATATATATCTATATTTTCAAGATCTTGATTTTCTTTAATCTTGATTTAGAGTTTTGATATTCGTATCTAGATCTATGTCACTGTGCTACTCAATTTTCAAGGATTACTGTTGGGCTATAATTCTTCAAAGAATTGCGGTAGGTGGTATAATATTCAATTCCCATAGCCATGATCTTGATATGTGTATGCATGGTGTAGGATTTCTAGCATTCTTTAGCAATTTAAATTATTAAATTAGGTTATTTAACATGGCTAATTGATTAATTGGTTTATTATTGAAATTGATGATTAATTGGGGAGTTAGTCATGGGATTAAGGGGATGTCCATTTTGATGACTAATTGGGGAGTTAATCATGGGTTTAAGGGTCTTCTCAATTAGATAATTAATGGATGTATTAATTATTAAATTTAGGGATTTTTTATTTAGATGTTAGAAAATTGATTAATTGGATAAGTTGTTGAAATACATGGATAATTGGGGAGCTGATTATGAGACTAAGGGGCTTCCCATTTAGATAGTTAATTGAGGAATTAATTATGGGATTTAGGTGCTATCCATTTAGATAATTAATTGGAGGATTAATTATGATATTTAGGGATTTTTGATTGAGATAATTAATCAAGGAGTTAATTACGATATATATGAGTTGATATAATTAATGGTAAATTAATTATGAGATACCAAGATATATGAGTTGAGATAATTAATGGTAGATTAATTATGAGATATCAAGATAATTGGTTTGAGATAATTAATTGTAGAATTAATTATGTGGTATTGAGATAATTGGTTTGAGATAATTAATTATAAAATTAATTATGAGATATCAAGATAAATGAGTTTAGATAATTAATTGTATAATTAACTATGAGATATTAAGATTGTTTATTTGTATAATTTATTGTTGAATTAATTAAAGGATAATGAGTTTGTGGATACTAACTAATTAATTGATGAATTAATTAATTGAATTGAAATGATTAATTAATCAGGGAATTAATTAATGTAATTATGTGATAAAATAATTATTGAATCAATAATGAGATTGAAATGATCAATTAATTGTAGAATTAATTATTGGGATTGATGATATTAATTAATTAATTAATTAATTAATTAGGAGAAACAATGTTATTATTTAATGGTTTAATTAAATAATGGGATTTATGGGAGTGATTAGTTAATTGTGATATTAATTAATGGGATTGATGTGAACAATTAATTGGTGAATTAATAGAAGGGATTGATGCGATTAATTATTTATTGAATTAATTAATGTATGTGATGTGATTAATTAATTTTCAAATTAATTAATATCATTGGTTTGATTAGTTAATTATTGAATTGACTAATATTATTGAATTGGTTGATTAAATTATTGAATTAATTAGTGTATTTGATGTGATTAATTAGTTATCGAATTAATTAATATTCTTGGTGTGATTAGTTAACTGTTTAATTGACTAATATTATTAAAGTGATTAATTAATCATTAAATTAATTAATTTAATTGATGCGATTAATTAATTGTTTGATTAATTAATATTATTAGTGTGATTAATTAATTATTGAATTAATTAATATTATTGGTGTGATTGGTTAATTGTCAAATTGACTAATATTATTGAAGTGATTAATTAATTATTGCTTTAATTAATGTAATTGAGGTGATTAATTAATTGTCGTATTAATTAATATTATCAGTGTGATTAGTTAATTGTTGAATTGACTAATATTATTGAAGTGATTAATTAATTTTTGAATTAATTAATGTATTTGATATGATTAATTAGTTTCCTAATTAATTAATATTATCAGTGTGATTATTTAATTATTAAATTGACTAATATTATTGAATTGATTAATTAATTATTGAATTAATTAATGTATTTGATGTGATTAATTAATTTTTTAATTAATTAATATTATTTATGTGATTAGTTAATTGTGGAATTAACTAGAGAAAAAGATGTGATTAATTAATTGTTGAATTAATTAATTTTATTGATGTGATTAGTTAATTATTGAGTTAATTAATGTAATTGTTGTGTTTAACTAATTTTTGAATTAGTAATGGCATTGGTGTGGATAATTAATTATTGAGTTAATTATGTGTTGATGAATGGTAACATGGTCATTCGATTGTGAAGTTATGAATAGTAACATGGTCATTCAGTTGAGAAATAAAGAATTGTAACATGGTCATTAAAATGTGTGAATTTATGAATGGTAGCATGCTTATTCAATTATGAGTTGTTAAATAGTGAATGGTAACATGGATATTCAGAAAAGTATTATGAATGGTAAGATGATCATTCAATCATGTGATATTCAACAGTGAATGTTAACATGGAAATTTAGATAAGTATTAAGATTGGTAACATGGACATTCAAATGTGACATCCCTTGGGGATAGATCGACTCCGGAAAGACCCAAAGCATGTATTGAGGATCGGGTGTCCTCAGGAATCAGGGGGATTATGTGATTAAATAGGTAGTATTTAATAATGTGATAAACTATTTATTTATGCATTATATTTATTTATTTATATAATCACATACACTATTATTGACTGGAATTGTTTTTGACACCGTTGGTGGTGGCCTACTGGGTTATACTCACACCCTACTCAGGTTGCCAGATCAGTACCCAAATAGACTTTATGATTGCAGGACAGGTTAATGGAAAAGTATATGTGTCATATGTATATTTGATATGGCACGTGGATGAGGGAATTGAACATGGTTCGAGACCTCCTTGAGAGTTTTCAGTGTCTTTACTTTTGAGTTTAATTTGACACTTAGCACGTACATTATTATGAAATATTTATGTTTTGACCTTGTATTTTATGCTTTGGTTATCATGGGATATTAGTATTGTTTATGGTCATTTGTTTCCACTGTTTTTTATTTACTTTCATTGGTGTATTACTCTGATAAAGTAAAAAATAGTTTATAGTCTCCCCATGATCGATAATAGATCTTCACTACTAGTCAACAGCCTTTAACATACGGGGAGGCGCGCTTGAGGTAATGTGACTGACCAGTTTGGGTCACCAGTGTGTGGCACCCGGTTTGGGACATTACAAAGTGGTATTAGAGCAAGTTTTTTTTTTTGCCTTACTATTTTGGAAAGGTAGACAAGAGAATATGAATATTCGGGCCTTGGTTATGAGCTCATTCATGGGAGTAGCTACCCCATGTATAGGGGAGAACCCAAGTACCCAGGGTGGGATTGTTTTTATTGTTGTTTTTTGTTACAATTGAATATTATTTCACCTTGGGTGACTCACTTATTTTGTGATGTGATTATTGTTTATGAGATTTGTTGAGATTTTACTCATGGATTGGTATGGCATGAGAGTTGAGTTTGTATGCATCATTCTAGGCACTCTGGGGTATTGTGACATGCATCATTTTAGGCATGCACGGGATAACGAGTTATGGTTAAGTTATTGAACTTGAATTTTTTTCCTTGCTTGTGAAATTGAAATAAAAATGGTTCCTAACATGAAATTGAGAAAGACTGTAAAATTATGTAATATGATAATATATGGTTATCTAATGGAGAAAATTTAATAATGATAATTTTTTTACCCTTGTTAACGAGGACATAGAAGTATGATGGTTAAAGGTAGAGAGAGTGCCTCAGTTTTGAATATGTGGAAGAAAAAAGGGGGAAAGACTTGATATGGTTTTTTGTAAATATTTCTTGTTAATAGTGTAAATTTTTTGAATTAAGAATCCTTTTTTTTTGTTTTATTGTCACTTAATGTGGGTATTTTGGGTAGTGAGAATTCCCTAGTTTGAGAACTCAGTTGTGAGTTGTGTGAGGAACAATCTAGTCTTGGATTGGTGTGGTTAGATGTTGGTGGGCAGGGAAGCTTGAGACTTTCTAAAAGTTAAGGTATTTATATAGTGGGAGGTAACATCAGTGATGGAAGATTTGTGATGGAATTCATCGACGACTTCTTAGTTTACTTTTAATTAGTGATGATCATGTCCCTTGCCTTGACATTATCCCAGGTACACTGAGAAATCTTTGTCATTAAACCTAGCTACATGGATGTGTTTTGGTTGGATGTGGGTACCTTGGAGGTTTCACTTATAAAGCAGTATTTGTGGTGTTGAATGGTGTGAGGTATGCCATTAAGAGTTTATGAATGAGGTTATTAAGAGGTATCGAAGATTGATGAGTATCGTGGTGGATGGGTTTATTGAAAAAGAGGTGTTAAAAAAGCTCTAAATGTGGGGAGAGATGTGTTAGAATTAGGTGTATGGATCAAGACCTTGGGTTGGATGTGGTGCCATCGGAATTCTAAGGAGGAACCTATAAGGTGAATGTTCAAATTCCTCTAATAAAGGCCAGGTAATCCTTGGAGGTGGTGGATGTTCATCCTTTCTAGGTGTATTATTGATGGCATGGCTGAGTGATAACATTGGATGGTTTCTTATAGTTTTTGGGAATAGTGAGATGGGAAACGCATCATGTTTATTGTGGATGTTTATCTTGAGATCGATGCGTCCTTTGAGGAGCATCTAGTACATGTGTTGGATCGCAGGGAGAAGGTTTTTTGGGGAAAGAATGTGTTGTATTTTTATGTATTGAGGAAACATGGACGTGAATAGTAAGATACATGGGAGAGAAAAAAGGATAATCGGGCTCAGGGGCATGATCTTTTTTATGCAGAATCTTAGAGATGCTTGGGAGTATAGCTCGAGGGTGAGATTTTATAAGGTTGGGAGATTGTACGATCCTGAACTTTTCTGAATTTTTCACATGCTTGATTTCGGGTACTATTTTTATCTTATTTGAGTACTTTTTATTTGTTTTATAACTTTGGGTGTGTTTGGGTGGAATTTTGAGAAAAATGAGAATTGTAGGGTTGTGCATAGTTGGCACACGACTTTCCCAAACCGTGCGCCTCAACCCAGATAATTGTGTAAACCTAGAATGAGGGAATTCTCATGCCTAGTGAACGGTTTTTCAAGCCATGAACCCCTAACATAATAGGCACATATTTTAGGCGTATGGTTAGTAGAAACTATGTGTTGAAGCCCAACTAACTGTTTATGGGAATTAAAATCACTAAAAAATTAATTCTAAAATTTCCCGAACCCCCTAATTAACCCCATATCGACCCCCATTAAACTATAGGTCATCTTTCACGTTTTGGGAACTCTCCAAACGAATTTCCAGACCTCCTGACCTCCATTATTTGTGAATCAAATCTCGGATTTAATGTATCTTCTCTCTCAGTAAGTGAATTATCCTCTCATTCTTCCCTCGTTCTTCTCACATTCTTTTTATTTCATTTTAGTGATGTAATTAATAATATTGGATAGATCTATATCTATTTGGTGAGATCTAGATCTATGATTCTAGATCTTGATCTTGATTTTCTAGATCTTAATTTTCAATATCTTGATTTTCAAGATCTTGATTTTAAAGATCTTGATTTTCTTTAATCTTGATTTAGGGTTTTGAGATTCAGATCAAGATCTAAATTTTTGTGCCACTCAATTTTTAGGGATTTTCTTTAAGTGATTATTCTTCAAAGAATTGAGGTAGGTGGTATAATATTCAATTCCCATAGTTGTAACCTTGATAAATGTATTCATGTTTTATTATTTCTATATTTATTTAGAAATCAGAATTATTAAATTAGGTTATTTAACGTGACCAATTTATTAATTGGTTTATTTTTTAAATTGATGATTAATTGAGGAGGTAATCATGGGATTAAGGGGATATAAATTTTTATGACTAATTATTGAGTTAATCATGGGTTTAAGTGGAAACCCAATTAGATAATTATTAGATAAATTAATTATGAAATTTAAGTATTTTTTATTTAGATAATGGACAATTGATTAATTTGATAAATTTCTGAAATACATGACTAATTGGGGAGTAGATTATGAGACTAAGAGGATTCCCATTTAGATAGTTAATTAGTGAATTTAATATTAAATTTAGGGGTTGTCTACTTAGATAATTTATTGGAGGATTAATTATGAGATTTGGGGATTTTTTGTTGAGATAATTAATCGGGGAATTAATTATGAGACGTATGAGTTGAGATAATTAATGGTAGATTAATTATGAGATATCTAAATATATGAGTTGGGATAATTAATGGTAGATTAATTATGAGATATCAAGATATATGAGTTAATATAATTAATTTTAGAATTAATTTTGAGATATCAAGATAATTGGTTTGAGATAATTAATTGTAGAATTAATTATGAGATATTGAGATAATTAATAGTAAAATTAATTAAGATATATCAAGATATATGAGTTGAGATAATTAATTTTAGAATTAATTATGATATATTAAGATTATTTATTTTTAAAATTAATTTTTGAATTAATTATGGGATAATGAGTTTGTGATTACTGACTAATTAATTGATGAAATAATTAATGGAATTGATATGCTTAATTAATCATGGAATTAATTAAGGGGAATTATGTGATAAAATAATTTATGAATTAGTAATAAGATTAAGATGATTAATTAATTGTAGAATTAATTAATGGGATTGATTAGATTAATTAATTGATTAATTAATTAAGGGAAGTAATGTGATTATTTAATGGTTCAATTAAATAATGGGATTAATGGGAGTGATTAATTAATTGTGGGATTGATTAATGGGATTTATGTGAACAATTAATTAGTGAATTAATTAAAGGGATTGAAATTATTAATTAATTTTGAATTAATTAATGTATTTGATGTGATTAATTAATTGTCAAATTAATTAATATTATTGGTGCGATTGGTTAATTGTGAAATTGAAAAATATTATTGAAGTGATTGATTAATTATTGAATTAATTAACGTATTTGATGTGATTAATTATTTTTTATTTAATATTATTGGTGTGATTAGTTAATGGTTGAATTGACTAATATTATTGAAGTGATTAATTAATTATTTAATTGATTGATGTGATTAATTAATTATTGAATTAATTAATATTATTGGTGTGATTAATTAATTATAAAATTAATTAATATTATTGGTTTGATTAGTTAATTTTTCAATTAACTAATATTATTGAAGTAGATAATTAATTTTTGAATTAATTATTGTATTTTATGTGATTAATTAATTGTAGAATTAATTAATATTATTGGTGTGGTTAGTTAATTATTGAATTGATTAATGTTATTGAAGTGATTAATTAATTTTTGAATTAATTAATGTATTTGATGTGATTAATTATTTGTTTAATTATTTAATATTATTGATTTTATTAGTTAATTATTTAATTCACTAGTGAAAATGATGTGATTAATTAATTGTTGAGATAATTAATGTTATTGATGTGATTAGTTAATTGTCGAGTTAACTAATGGAAATGTTGTGTCATGACCGCCTCCCCACAAAGTGTACCCCTCCTCGGCCGATAATTGGATCCGAAAGTTAGTGACACCTGAGTGTCCAGTAGGCAGCGGGTTGGGGACTAGCACCGAGGGTATAGTAAACACAATGATATGAGACATTACCCTCTAAGAGAACATATGCAAAAGAGAGAGATAAGATAGACACCAACCAATTTCTTCTCAGACTAAAATATAAAAGAAAACCCAAGTTCACATATACAATGACATGGAAGAACTACTACAACTGAAGGTAAACTGAAAGTACCAAAAGATAAGTAAGGAAAAAAGTGACGACGAAGCCCAAACAACTCCTATTAAACCCCAAGCTAGTAGTAACCAACCTGATCTCCAACCTGCTCCAACTGACCTGAAAAATAGTTTATATATACATAGGTTGAGTATAACAGTATACTCTGTAGGATCCTCCTCATAGCCTCTTGTGAAAAAGATAAATAAAGCATGCTAAAGCACTGTGAAAACCCAGTGAAACTAACTCATCACCTAAACAACTATACTAAGTTTCCAACCTCACCATGGATACTCTCACAAAGTATCACATATAATAGCATATTATATAATAAAGAATATCAAGGGTACCCCACTACTACTTCCCCATTGGTTTACTAATTTTCCCCAATGTCACACATCCGGAGCATCTCTCTCCAAAAATGGTAGCCCACTAACACCTAAGTGACGCACCACAACATGAACCTCGTTCAACACACCACCACATCCATGTAACCAAAAGTAACCATGTAGTTTTTGGGATCCACCACAACCCACATAACATGTATCATACATCGGGTATTATACCTGAAACCATCATGGCCAATACACCAAGTAAGGAACCTCAATCCATCAAATCCTACACATGTTATACTTATAGTAGTTCTTAGGAAAATATATCGATAATACATGTGGGTGAAAATAACCACAAGACAGTATGGCCCTCTACACACATATACAGGGAAAACTAACCACTATGCATACCAGTACAAGTAACTACCAAGAGAAGAGAGTGGGATAAAATGGGGTAGTCAGTCATTTGTCCTCCCATCGAGATGTTGGGGAAAACACCCCCCCCCCCATGGGGCTTAGAATCCCTACGGTGTTAGTTTCCCTAACCGATAGGGTGTAGTAGCATATAAAAACACAAAAATTACCTGATATAATATAGATCACAACCACACTATGGGTATAACCTAATCTCATACTCAACTACATCTAACATCTCTTAGACTCCTAGCTTCCACTACTAAGACCAAATATCCTATAACAAACAACCATTTAAAGAGCTATATTAAATTAATTAATTCCTTTTCATTAGTTTCAATTTGTGTTAATAAATTCATAAACAATTAATTATATATTTTTATTTCTCAAATTACATTACATTATCATTACAACAAAGTTCCATGCCCTCCAGGCATAATCCAACTGATTCTAGGGCTTCTCAGAATTATAACCTCAGCATTTCATCCCAGAAAACTATAACCCCATGGGTTAAACATTTAATCATTTATCAACATTATTACTTTCCATATTACCTGGTATTATAGGAAAAATTCTAAGCTATCAAACAAAGTAAAAAACTAAGCACATCTATATACCTCAAGCAGTGGGGAAAGGAAAGTAGATAAACAAACAACATGGCTATCAGCCAAACAATAGATTCAAACAAGCATCCATCTTTCATGTCAATGTGTAATCCCATATTCAACCCGTTCTTTTATCCCTGGTGTCCTCCTCGACACCCACATGCATATCCTGATATATCTCTCCATAATAAGCATCAATTGTTTCCACAACAACTGGGCATCTCTACCCCACACACCACAATAGGCCTATAGGTTCATCGATCACAGGCTCGCATCACATCTGATCCTCCATTCCACATAAACCACAACATCCCTCCGGGCTCACATCATATCACAAGAAGTGGGAAAGAAACCTAGAAATTGCGCTCTTATCCCTAATACAAGGCATTTATTCTTCACACACAATGAGCCCTCACATCTCAAAGCACAAAGAAATCAATCATTACAAGAAAATGGGAAACTTAGTCCCTAAAAATGCATTATATTTCATCACACAACTAATTCTTATTCCATATTTAACAATTCATTATTTATAGGTTCCAACTACAGGCAACCTATGCATCAAGCTATCACATGCTATCAAAATTTAATTAAACAATTAATTTAACATGACTTTAATTATTTTATCAACAAGCATCATCATTCATCAGGTTCATTAACCAATTCAATTAACCATGCATACTTATATTAATTGATTATCATCAAATTACAATGAAAACCATATACATTAAACATTCCTCTTTAATATTTTATCTAATTAATTATCAATTAATTCCAAATTTACATTATTTAACAAATTTCCATGCTAAACCAAGCATAAAAAGAAAAAAATAGATACCATGCTATCTTGAAAATCAAGAGGAAAATGGTTATTGTAGTATAAAACAAAAACATCATCATGTGATCGATACCAATTCTTTAATCTAGTTTAAGTAATTATTAGGTTAATTTCATTGTGATACAAGGGGCTAAATCATGATACCTCTATAATTTCATGTAAATAATTAGAGAAGCAAAGAATCCCCTACCTCAATAGTGTGTCAACATTCTTTGCACAAGAATGAACCAACGCTCTAGATCCCGATCACCTCTCCCACAAGAACTTCATCCACCCAAGTATTTCGTACCACAACCGCACCAATAAACAACCAACAAAACTTCTTTAGAAACTTGTAGATCAAGTTCCATCACATGGAAAAGAGTAATGGGATTAAACTTTTCAAAGAAACCACAAGAATGGAGGTAGAAAATACCTTGGATCGAAGATGTATTTCTACGGATCAAAGGAGGGAAGCTAGAGATCAATCCATGATGAAGGAATCCCCAAAACGTCGAAGTGGGTGATTCCAGGTCAGCTAGAATAAGAGAGAGGGTAGATGAATCTGTAGGGTTTGACAACCCAAGCGACTAAAAATGTTTAAAACATACAACATAGGGGATTTACAAAATGTGTAATCCCCTTTCACATTGTGTAATCCTCAGGGTTTGTTTTCTGATGAAAAATGCACCGCCTTTTCATTTTATTATTTTTTTCTAACCTGAATTCACTATGCATTGTGAAACCTAATTTCATGTTGTGTAAAATTATTACATGTTGTGAAATCTCCCTGCTTCCAGCTTCTAGAAATCAAACTCCTCCATAATTCCTCTGAGCCTCCTCCAAGTACTTTGGCCTTCAAAAATTTGAACAGGGTCGATCCATGTGGATCTAAGCCCTTACATTAGATACCTCTCAAAACATTCTCATCCTCGAGAATCCAAATCCAAACCAAAGAGAAAACAGAAAAGGGTCGTATGAACATCCACCCCGTGAGATACCTCTCAAGCCTCTCGCCACCATAGAAGCTCAACCACCTCACCAAGAGAATAGAGGGAAACCATGAAACAAGAACAACCATCTCCTAACCACTCTCCCAAGGGAGATACCTATCAAAATAGAGAAATACACAGCAAGAAATAAGAGAAAGCCATCTCATAAACCAGAAAAGGTTTACAACTACAAAATAAATAATGTTACAAGAGAATAGCTAAATATCTAAAAGCTCAGGGTACTGAGCACTCATTTGTGACTCATGTTCCCAAGTACTCTCCTACACACCATTGTTTCGCCACAATACATGAACCAAGGGGATAACACGCCCACACAACACCTTCTATTGGTGGTCCTGGATCTCTACAGGACACTCCTCGAATGTCTCATCATCGTTAACATCGATCTCACACCAATCTATGACATGAGAGTAACTATAAAGATAACAATGGAGTTGAATCATGTGAAAAACATTGTATATCCAGATCATCTATGGGGGAAGAGCTATCTAATGTGTCATGGATCCAACATGATCCAACACCTCAAAAGTCCCAATAAACTGGGGAGAAATCTTACTCCCATAACTAAACTTTCACTGCCCATGATGGGGAGTCACACTCAAGAACACATGATCCCAAACATTGAACTCTATAGGTATCCTCCTATGATCAACATAGGAATTCTGACAATCTTGAACTACCTTCATCCTCTCTTGAATCACTTAAATCATCTCTATCATATTTTGTACCAATTCCAGCCTGATAATTTCTGACTCTATGACCCTAGTCCAGCACAATGTAGAACGGAACGGTCATTCATACAAGGCTTCAAATAGCTCCATATCGATGGTGTAGTGAAAAATATTGTTGTAAGAAAACTCTACCCAGGGTAGGTGCCTCATCCAAGAACCTCCAAAATCCAAGACACAAGAGTGTAACATGTATTCAAGAGTTTGGATGGTCTGCTCTATCTGGCCATCCGTTTGTGGATGAAAAGTAGTTCTAAGGAATAACTGAGAACAAAAAGAATATTGGAGACCTCTCCTCACCCTAAAGGTAAAATGAGGATCTTGATCGAAAATGATCATCCTTGAGACCCTGTAGATTCACATTACCTCTTCAAAATACTACCTCAACAAAACCTCCACTAATATCGACTCCTTGATTGTTATAAAGTGGTATAATTTCATCAAACAATCCACTACCAGCTATATAGCATCATAGACTCCCTAATATCGAGGTAAACCAGTAACAAAGTCCATTGATATGTCCTTCAAATTCCACTAAGAAACATCAAATGGCTAGAGAAAATAATTAGGAACATAGTGCTCGGCCTTCACCTTCTAGTATACCAAACATTGAGAAACAAACCCTACAACTACATGCTTCTACCTAGGTCACCAAAACTGATCCCTCAAAGCTCGGTACATCTTTTTCATGCCAGGATTTACCTCAAAAGTTGAACTATGGAACTCTCCAAGAACCATCTCATGCATCGCTAAAGGAATGAAAATCCTTCCCTAAAACAACACATGGTGTTTTTTATCCTCAGACCAACCATCAAGGGCCTCACCACAAAAAACATGGTCTCTCAAGACCTCCACCTAAAGATCCAACAACTAGGGTTCCTCTACCTTTTATACCATAGATTAATGAACCATCATCTAAAAAATACAACCACAACCCCTGACTTCTCCCATATCTATATTCAATACTGAAAGTTCTTCCATCACTCTCCTGGAATCACTTGATTTTCTCACCGCATTACTGCGTGACTTCATGCTCAGTGCATCAGCTAAAACATTCCCCTTTTTAGGTGTATATGAAATCTAGAAGTCTTAATCCTATAAGAACTCCATCCACCAACACTAGTGCAAGTTCAATTCATATTGTGAGAAAACATACCTCAGGCTCTTATGATCGGTAAAGACCACAAAACACTCACCGATGAGGTAATGTCTCCACAAGTTCAGGGAAAACACCTCTTCTACCAAGTCAAGATCATGGGGGGAATAGTTAAACTCATGGGGATGTAACGGTCTATACCCATAAGAAAAAACTAATCTCTACTGTATTAGAACATAGCCCAGCCCAAGATGTGAAGAATCACATAAAACCTCAAACAATACTCTTTATGTTGGTAGAAAAATAACTATAGTATTAACCAAAATCTTCTTCAAATACTCAAAAGATGTCTGAAATTGATCAGTCCACAGGTACACTTGATTCCTTTTGTTTAACACTGTCATAAGAGTTGCAACCTGAGATAAATTATCTATGAACCTTCTATAATAGCCTGTAAGACCAAGGAAATTTCACACCTCTACCACTATCTTTGGGTTTCCAAGAAAAAAATACTTCTATCTTTTATGGATCCACATCTAATCTTTTTTGGGATATAACATTCCCTAAGAAATGGACTTCTCAAGCCCAAAAATCACACTTCAAAAAACTCCCAAACTTCTCATGGTGAAGAACTCCCAAAACGGAACCCAGATGCTTTGCATGCTCCACCTTAGATGCGGAGTACACTAGGATTCCGTCAATGAAAACCACTGTGAACTTTTCCAGGAACTCACAGAACACCACGTTCATTAACCCCATGAACACAGTTGTATCATTCATCACACCGAACGACATCACAACAAACTTGCAATGCGCATGATGACAATGAGAATCAGTATTTAGGATATACTCATCCTTTATTTCCATATAATGATATCCTGATCACAAATCAATCTTCTAGAACCAACTTTCACCCTTCAGTTGATTGAATAAATCATAAATCCATTGAATAAGATAGTAGTTCTTCACTTTCACTTGGTTCAAGTGACAATAATCGATACAAAACCGCAAGTTGTTATCAGCCTTCTTTATGTAAAAAACTGGTGCACCCCACGGTGACACACTTGGCCAAAAAAATCACACCATAGTAAACCATTGATCTGTATAGGCATCTCTTGAAACTTGTAAGGTTCCATACTATATGGAGACATCAAGATAGGAGCCACGCCTAGTTTTAGTTAAATTCCAAACTTTATTTCCCGTCGAGGGGGTAACACTATAACCTCCTCTGGAAAGACATCGGGGTACTCTTCTAAATTCATGGGAAACACTAATTGATGAACTTATGAAGAACTATGTATCAGCCCAGCCATCAAGGATGATAAGTATGAAACACACCTCCAACCCATCTAAGGATCTTTCTGTCCAACAAACATTGTTGGCTCTCCATCAGCATCTAAGAACACAACCTTCCTCCTAAAGAAATATAAGATATCCTACACTGAATAAAACCAATCCATGATAATGATGATGTAATATGGTTGTATTTGTAAACATAAGAAATCTCCCCATGAGCGGTGCTTTCCCAGCACTATCTCATAGTTCCTGCATACTTCAAACAGGTTAGCTCGACCTCCAATTGGCATAGTCAATGCCAAGGGAACCGGAATCCCCTCTACCTCAATTCCAAAATCATGGAAACGGGTAGGTGATATGAAGGAGTGTGTCTCTCTAGGATCAAACAATACATGAAACCAAGTAAAAAACAAGAAAAGGGTACCTTGAACGACATCTGGATCACCTGGCTTTGGAAATACTAAATCATGAAGTTGACTATGACCTGCTCTAAGGCCTCTCTAGCCATTTTAAAAACCACCTACATGGTTGTGCTCTACTTTCTAGGGATGGGAAGTATCCTGAGGCTATCCACTGCTTTCCCCCATCCACTATCTACTAATACCAAACTGAAGAAACCTACTATTGTTGTCTCAGCTAGAACTGTCACACTGAAGGAACCTAAATAGGAACAATTGGTGCATGATAACTGCTTAGAAAGGTAGGGAACTCTTGTCGCTAATGACCCCGTCCTCCACAAGAAAAATATGAATCTTATCTCTTAGCATAGTTCTGAGAGATTCTTCCCCTAGAGAAATGAGACATTGAGGATTGGGACCTACCCCTAGATGATCAAAAGATATTGTTTCCTGACAACTGGGAACCCAAGACCATATCTCTACTTCATGATGAATCCTAATGACTTCCCTATCATAATTATTTAGTTGTTTATAACATCCTCTTGGTGACTTATGCTCTCTCCAGTACCTCAAGATATGCCTCCAGCATAAAAGTGGTGATCTGGTGCTGGATCTCTAGATAAAAATCCTCATTTAAATGCCTCTCCTTGGCCTCCTCATCTGGAAACAGGTCCGAAAAATATCATAGAAGTTTCCTAAAATTGACCTCAAACTCTCGCACATGGTATCTCCCCTACCGAAGGGTAAGAATCTCCTGGTGAATGGTTTCCTTCATGGTCGAAGAAATAAACACAGATCTGAACTGGTCTTGGAACTCTTCCCATGAGACTGTCGACTCCTCATGCTCTCGAAGGAACAATAACCACCACTGCCTTGTTGCCCCATGCCATCATCACAGCCAATGATACTCAGTGATCATTTCAAGCATAGATCAAACTGAAGGATATCTCAACCTCCTCCAACCAGTATTTTTTGAATGCATATAAAATGGATCCCTCATACCTCTGCAAACTCTACCATTTAAGCTCTCATATTTTCCTCCTCCAAGTGTCATTTTCATCAACCTCTACTCTACGATAATCTACTAGAGAGACCTACTGAACATCTTCTACACGAACCTGGCAAGGACTCCAACCTGGAGCCATGCCTGCAAAAGAAAAAATAGGTATAGATCCTAAACATGGAATATTAAATACCTTAACACTAATTAAATATTTTATTTTATTCATTTTAAGTTAACCTATCCCAAGTTCTACCCATTCAAGTAGAGGTTCAAAGAAGAATGATGCATGATCCTTTCCTAGGTCTCTAACCTAAAAACAATATCACCTCGTTTAGTGGTCACTACAAGCTTAAAGGTCCATGCATCAGATCATAGGGGGACCTAAATACCCATGTCTAATATGGTCTCCCATGTTTACAATGATTTCTAAACTTATCTGATATGGTTTCCCAACCATACCATGCAACCTCACTTGTGCCTAACTCCAAACTTCATCTTATCCCTCAACCATACCTATGATACCACTCTTTCATGACCCCTCCCCATAAATTGTACACCTCATGGGCCGGTAATGGGATAAGAGAGGTAGTGACACTCGAGTCTCACCTACAGTAGGCCCCGGGTTGGAGACTAGCACTAAGGGTATAGTAAACACACATATGGGAGGAATTACCCTCTAAGAGAACACATGAGAAAGAGATAGATAAGATAGACACCAACCAACTCCTTATCAGACTATAATATAAAAGAAAACCCATGTGCACATACACAATGACATACAAGAACTACTTAAACTGAAGGAAAACTGCAAGTACCAAAATAAAAGTAAGGATGAAAGTGACCAAGAAGCCCAAACAGATCCTGTTAAACCCCAAGCTAGTAGTAACCAACATGATCTCTAACCTACTCTAACTAACCTAAAAAATAGTTTATATATACATAGGGTGAGTATAATAGTATACTTAGTAAGATACTCTACAGATATTCTTATACAAAAGATAAAGAAAGCATGTTAAAACACAATGAAAAAAAAGTGAAACTAACTCATCACTTAAACAATTATAATAAGTTTCCAGCCTAACCATGGATATTCTCACCAAGTATCGCGTACAAGAGCATATAATAAAATAAATAATATCAAGGGTCTTCTTCTACTACTTCCCCACTGGTTTGTCATTTTCCCCTATCATCATACATCCCAAGAATATCTCTCCAAAAAGGATAGCCCACAGACACCTAGGAAAAGCACCAAAACACGCACCTCATACAACACACAACCACATCAACATAATCAAAAGTAACCAAGTAGTTTCCAGGAGACACCATAGCCTGTATAACATGTATCATACATCGGGTATTATACCTCATGCCATCACAGTCTATACACTGAGTAAGGAACCTCAATCCATTACAGTCTACACAAGTTATACCTATAGTAATCCTTAGGAAACTATATCCATAATACATGTGTGTGAAAATAAGAACAATACATTACAGCCCTCTACACACATATATAGGTAAAACTAACCACCATGCATACTAGAACAATTAACTACCAAGAGAAGAGAGTGGGGTCAAAGGTGTAGTCATCCATACATCCTTCCACTAGGATGTTGGGTAAAACACCCCCCTCCCTAGGGTTCAGAATCCTTGGGGTGTCAGTTTCCCTAACCTAAAGGGTGGAGTAGATTATAAAAACACAAAAAAGAGCTGATATAATATAGCTCACAACCACATTATGGTCATAACCTAGTCTTAGACTCAACTGCTGCTAACGTCTCTCAAACTCCCGACTTCCACTGTTGAGACCAGATATCCTATAAGCACACAACCATTTAAAGAACTACATTAAATTATTTAATTACTTTTCATTAGTTTTAATTTACATTAATCAATTCATTAAAACATAATTAATCATTTTAATTTCCCACATTACATTACATTAGCATTAAAACAAAGTTCCATTCCTTATAGGCATAAGAAAAATGAGTCCATAGCTTCTCAGAATTATAACCTTAGCATTGCATCACAACAATCTCTAACCCCATGGGTTAAACATTTATTCATTTATTAACATTATTACTTTACATATTGCTAGGTATTCTAGGAAAACATCCTAAGCTACCAAATAAAGTAAACAACCAAAACATTCATCTACCTCATGTAGTGGGTAAAAGAAATAAGATAAACAAAAAACCTGGCCATCGACCAAACAACAAATTCAAACAAGCATCCAACTTTAATATCAATGGGTAAGACCAACTTCAACTTGTTCGGTCATCCCCGATGTCCTCCCCAATATCCACATGCATATCTCGGTGCATATCTCCATCAAAAGCGTCAACTACTACGACAACAATTGGGCCTCCCTACCCAACATACCACAAGATCCCTCTAGGTTTATCCATCCCAAACTCACATCACCTCCATGACTCCTTTCCCCATATACCACAATAGCCCTCCAGGCTCACATCATATCACAAGAAACTGGAAAAAAACATATCCACCAGGCTCTTGGACCTAAAACAAGGCATTCATCTTTCACACACAATGATCCTTCATGACTCCAAGTGCAAGGCACTCAGCCTTTACAAGAAAGAGAGATAATTAGGCCCTGTAAAGGCATTATCTTTTATCACACAATTGATTCTTATTCTATCATGAATTAAACAATTCATTATTTATAGGTTCCAACTATAGGAAACCTAAGCATCAAGCTATCAAAATCTGTCACAAATTAATTAAAAATTAATTTAACATGCCTTTAATTCTTTTATAAAAAAGCATCATCATGATTTGGGTTCATTAACCAATTCAATTAAGCATGCATACTTGCATCAATTGATTATCATCAAATTACAAAAACAACTAGGTGTGGAGATAGTGTATACCTAGATTGAGTGTGTTCATTTCCTCTTCACTATGAAGGAAGTAGAACTAGATGTATAGGGAGATATTTCTCTTATGTGTATTTAGAACTGAAAAATAGATAGATAAGAGTAATCTATAAATGATATTGATTCGATTTTCAGATGAGAAAAAATTTGAATAATGAAGAACCTTTAAGATGAACCCTTGATCCAACCCCTTTCACCATTTGGGTGTTTGACTTGTGAGTTTTGATTTAATTTCATAAAATCAAAATCCCAAACAAACAAAACTCACCATCTTTGGCTACTTTCAAAATTAAGAAGAATAAACAAAAATGCATAACTGATAGGATAGCGAAACTCTCATTCCCTACTCCTTGAGAGATGACCATGGTTAGCCACTATAATTCATTATGAGTAAATAAAAATTTTGTTTTGTTATGGCTCGTGACAACCACGTGATCAAATTAGCACCATTGTTAGGGAGTTAAGCTGATTTTTCACTGTCTTAACACAATTGTAATCAGTTTTTTTCTGTTTTAATTTCTTTTTTATTTTATATTTTCTTTCTTTGCTCCACTTGGGACAAACAATAAAGGGTGACTATTCTAAAATGGATCACCAATTCTGGGCCTAAATTAAATAGATTGACATAATCACTATAGAGGTCTGAAACCCACACATTTCCCATTTATTTTTTGACTAATCTATATTTCCATATGTCGCATAGGTCCTTGAGGAAAATAGTATTCAAGACCCACAAATCAAGTAACTAGATAAGTTCCAAACATGCATCAACATCAGTTTGATGCTGGAAAAAAATTATTAGAGAAACAACAAGAACTAAGGGAGTTAAATGATATAATTACCATGATAACCCCAATCCTCCATAACCTTACTGAGCAAAGACAAGAATAGTAAGAAGAATAGATTAAGGAGGTATAGCGAGATGAACTTGAATCGAAGTTCTTGGTTATTGTGACAACCAAGGTGGAGATGGAACTTGAAGAGCTTGAATAAGAGAGAAAAGTACCCTTGTTTACCCCTAAACTCATCTGCCCAGTGACTCTGCACTTTAAAGAGTAATTAAAATATGAAATCATTGAGGGAGAATCTTGACTAAACTTTTCCTTATTTGATTTTATTGAAACTCAACTGACTTCTAACCTCCTTATATTGTAGAAGACAAATCAAAAGGTTGGTTGCAGACCCTGGATGATAAATCTAAAGGATAAAAAAATGAACTCTACTCTGAAGAATGAATGGAAGAACCATTATGGCTACCTACTGAGATTGAATAGTGATTTATAAATGACCACTAGTACAAAAAGTATTTATCACATCATATTTTTTCCATTAGTTATTATATAACCGACATGAAAAATAAAGTTACCCACTTTATTACATCGTTTATTATATAATTGATGTAAAAAATTCAATTTTTAACATCGTTTATTAGATAACCGGTCTTATATGCTATTTAAAAGTTTAAAAATTATCATTTTGAATTATTTTATTGTTATTCATTCTAGAGAAAGTATACTTGTTTCTATCACATAGAAGTCATAACCCTTGTTTCTTTGATCTGGTGGACTCTAATCTTGGATTTCCATCTTTATACATCATCGGGTTTTGTTGGCCTCATTGTTGTGAATTCGAATTTCTCCTCTCAAGTAAGTCTCATACATCAATTTTCCATTTCGTTAATTCAATGGCATGGACTCCCTAACCCTCATTTTTTTGTTTCTATGAACTAAAATATCACTTTACCATATTCATGAACCCTTAGTTTTTTCATCCTCATCATTGCACATTCAAATATAGATCTTCTCATCTCAAATATCATATTATAATATTAATTTACCTTAGTTATTCATTGATTTAAGTGAAAATGTGTGTGGATTTCATTATATCTTAATGTTCTATGTTAGATCATAAATTTGCACATTATATCTTAATGTTATGGTGTTTCTACCATATGGAAATGTGTTTTCACTGAATTGCTTCATAGATGTTTATACTACATCACATCTTAAATTTATGCATTGAATATATAAAAGTTTCTTATTTGGATGTTGTTGGTGAATCATTCACTATTTATGCATACACTACCATGTATATGGATAAATTTAAATTCGTGTTATGCATTTATTAGGGACTTAGTAATCTTAAAATGTAATGTATACATACATTTCAATTTTCATATAGTACAATATACAATATCATATAAGTAGTGTATATGCATATCAATAATTTTCTTATTATGTGAGCATTTTATTATCTTGAAAAACCCTATATTAAATATGCAACCTATATATTTTGAGTTACTATCAATATAATGTTGAAATTATTAGTGAATACATAATAAGTACTATCAATTGGTTCCTTTACATATCTTTCTTATATTCTGATATATATATATATATATATATATATATATATATGTTAGGTTTTAACTCTATTTGGACTAATTAACCCATTTGGTACAATTGATAATAGATATTGATGGGATATCTATCCACATTCATACTTTAGGTTACATTAATTTTTAAATTTAGAGGATTATCCCATTGCATAGGTAGAGTTTTTCTATGTTGTATTTTCTTAGAATTACACATGCATCACATGGTATTCACACTGAAAGCATTTTTCTCCCCATAAATTTGGATTTTTATTGTATCAAATGAAGTAGAATGAAATATTTAAAATGTGGGTTATTAGTACATTACATTCAAATAAAACATGTTAAAATATAATACAAAGTATTTAATATTATTTTCATAATTTTCATAAATACACTAGGCATAAATAATATATAATATTAATTCTATATATATATATTTTTTTTATTTATTTATTTATTTCATTGAAAATTCATCATTGTGTTATTTAAAGTTGACTATATGATTATATTATAATATGAATTCATGTTTCTTCTAATAATTGTCTATTTTTTCATGAAAAAAATCTTTTAAAAATTTCAATGATAAAGATTCAAATCAAAATGGAAAATGCGCACTTGGTTTGGATTATGGTCAATAATATTTAGTTTCAAGTTTCATCTAATTTCATTCAAAATAAAATGAAAAATAAGAGATTGGTCTAACTATATTTTTTTTAAATTACATCCATGCATTTATTTTTATGATTTACTAATTATATTTAAAATTATATTCCATTATTGTCTAGAATTTATAATTATAATTTTCAAATATGCATATATTTTTTAAAATTTCAACATTTTGTTACTTTCAAATTAAGATAGCTTTAATATAAATAGAAACATGGTTTAACTTAAATAATTTATTCTCTTCCTATATTTCATCTTTCTAAAGGTTTTAATAACTTCAAATTATGAGTGTGTGTGAATTTGTAATAAAATGATTATTCCCTACAAATGCATGGGTTGGGTACTAGTTGATATCCTAAAGACTAAATTAAATGATGATATTTCAAAAAAAATATTTATAAACCTGAATAATATAAGACCAACTAGATATAAGGATAAAAATTCTAGGAGAATAAAATGAGTGAATATAATTTATAACAGCAATATGGAGGTGTGTGTTTCAAAAGAAAAATGAAATTTATGTGTTTTTTGAGAAATACCTAATGAGATATATAAAGAGAATTCAAATGATATTGAAAACCCCAAAAACCTAAAAATAATTAAATATATTTTAATATTTTCACTATATTTGAATTATAGAATGGAAAGGAAATGGAAAATATTGATGAAATATTTTCATTTTTAGTGGCACATGATATCTAGAATAAATATCATGAACTAGGGTCAGTTATGGAATATCAAAAATAACCGGATGAAAATAAATAGAAAGAAACTAATTTAAGATAACTTAATAATAAAAATATATTCCTAATTTTTATTCTTTCACTATAAACACTAAAGTATTTTTATTATAAATGGTTTCTTATGTAAAATAAATATGAGAAATATGTGATTCATAGATACAAATATCAGCTTGTAACATAAGATTTTTCCAAAGACCTTGAATTGATTATGAGGATACATATCAATGATGTTATTATATAATTGGTCCTTTTGTTCAATGAAATATTTCTTTTTATTGGTTGAAGAATATAATAATCAAATCTAAGAGTGATATTTGTAGGAAATTATATCATTCATTGTTAATATTTTCGTCCAAAAATTATGATTATTCACTAAGATTCGTGTTTGAAATTTCATTAGAGTTACTCTTAAGGTTTTCCTATAGTGGGAGGTGACATTGTTGATGGATAAATTGTCATGGAATTCATCAACGACTTCTTGGTGTACTTTTAGCTAGTTAAGATCATGCTCAATATCTTGAAATTATCCCATGTACTCTAAGAGAGATCTGGATTTATGCCTAGATACCTAGATGTATTTTGGTTGTATATGGGGCCTCATGGAGGGTGAACTCGTAGAGTGGTATATGTGGAGCTACATGTTGGGGAATATACTATTGACTAGTTATGGATAAGGTCCTTGGGATGGATCAGATATCGACGAATTCCATGAGTACCATTCTCAGAAGCTGAGAATGAGTGGTGAGTGATGTTTGTTTTGTTGTTTCAATGGAAGATGGATAGCCATGTCTAAGTTTTTAGATCTTATGATTGAATAATGATCTATGGTGGTTGAAATTTCTTGAGGTAACTAGTGATAATGACACTCCTAAGGTGGGTAGAGTTATATTAGTCATGGATGTGTGGAGAAAACTGCGGAGCAGTTACGGTGGCATCATGGTGCCAAAGAGAAGGATGTAAGGGACATGTTTGGGTTTCTTAGGGAAGTCCAAGTGGGCCTTGGATGTGGTGGTAGATCAAATTGGGTGAAGATTGTGTATATGGAAAATCCAAAAGAGTTAGTTTTAGTAGTTTAATGTATAAGGATAAATAACCCCTTGAGTGTGTCCACTCTGATCTTTGGGGTCCTTCTAGGGTCACCTCCCATGGTGGAGGTTTGTACTTCATGTCCTTTGTTTATGACTACTCTAGGAAATTCTGGATTCATATACTCAAACATAATTATGATACCTTTCAAAATTTTAGGAAATGGAAATCTAGGGTGGAAAGTGAATCTGGTAAGAAACTCAAAGCCTTAATAACTGATAACAGTTTAGAATATGTATCCACTGAATTCATTGAATTATGTGAATCTAAGGGAATAAAAAGATATCGGACTATTGTGGGAACACCACAACAAAATGGATTAGAATACAGAATTAATAGGACTATTCTAGAGAGGGTTAGGTGTATGTTATCCCACTCTATACTCCCCATGTCCTTCTGGGCCTAGGCTGCCTCTATGACAGTCTACTTAATTAATTATTGCTCATCTTCTGCTAATTCCTTTAAAACACTGAAAGAACTCTGTAATGGTTCACCCCTAAGCCTTTCACACCTTAGGATATTTGAGTCCATATCTCATGCCCATGCCCGTATAGATAAGTTGTCTTCTAGGGCTGTGATGTGTATATTCATGGGTTATCCTGGGGGTTTTAAGGGGTATCATCTGTGGATAGATAAACCAGGTTATCAAAAGTGCATAGTTAGTCAGGATGTAGTGTTTCATGAGTCTGGTCTCTCCAATGGTAAAAGAACACAATCTGTAGAGTCTTCTAATAACAATGGAGAATCGTTTAGATCCCTAACACCCATAGGTGTTGAATTTCTATTAGAATCCAAAGACCAATCCCAATCCCAATCCAAGGTAGTTTCTTCTCCTTCTATTCCCCAGACTCAAGGTGAATTTGATTCTAATTCATATTTTGAACCTAAAACTGAAGAACCAGATAATCTAAGAAATTATCAGCTCACCCAAGATAGAAATAGAAGAGTAATTATTCCTCCATATTGCTTCAATCAAGATAATATTATTGCTTATGCATTTAATGTTGCTTGGGATTTTATTAATGACAAATATCAAACTTATAAGTAGACCCTTAAGTCCAAATAATCCACTAAGTGGTTAGGTTCTATGCAAGAAGAGATAAATTCACTCCTTAAGAATAACACTTGGGTTATTGTTTCCAAAACTAATAACTAGAAGGTTATAGGTTCTAAGTGGATATATAAGAAGAAGGAAAACAATGTTAGAGAAAATAAAATCAAATTTAAAGCCCGAATGGTTGCTAAAGGATTTCTTCAATGTGAAGGTATTGATTATAGTGAGATATTCTCCCTAATTGTTAAACATTCATCTATAAGGATTCTTATTGCTTTTGCTACCAAGTTTGATTTTCATGTTGAACGATTAGATGTAAAAACTAATTTTTTGTAAGGTACCCTTTATGAAATAATTTATATGACTCCAACTAAAGGATTTTCAAATCTATTTAAACCCAATAAAGTTTTCCTTATTAAGAAGTCATTATATGGGCTTAAACAGTCTTCTAGGAAATGGTATAATTTTTTTTATTCTTTTATGATTGAAAATCATTTTTCCAGAATTAATTTTTATGCATGTGTATACTATAAATATGTTAGACATGAATTTATTTATCTTTAATTATATGTTGTTGAAATGATTTTAATCTATAGAAATATAAAGACTATAAATTCAATCAAGAACCAATTGAACTCTATCTTTGAAATTAAATACTTATGACATGAAAAATAGATCTTGGGTATGGATATAATTAGAGATAGGAAGGCTCAAACCTTATACTTATCTCAATTTGATTATGTTAAGAAGGTATTAAAAAGGTATCTCTTTGAGCACATTAAACCTGTTAATATTATTTTAGGACAACATTTTAAATTTTCTTTGGAAAAATATCCTAAAAATGATGATGAGGCTTTCTTAATGAATAATATTCCATATACTAATGGGGTGGGAAGTATTATGTATGTCATCGTCTTTTCTAGACTAGATATAGCATTCGTTGTTTGTACTTTGAGTAGGTTTATGGGGAAACCTGGTAAGCCTCACTGGAATTCATTGAAGTGGATCCTCAGGTATGTATCCATTTATAACAAATTGCACATTCAATATAGATTAAATAATAGTTTTAGTGATGAAATTTTTGGTTTTTTTGACTCTAATTATGCTATAAATATTGACACTTGAAAATCACTCATTAGTTTTGTGTTTTTTTCATATGGAAAATTGATCTCCAAGAAATGAAACATGAAATCAGTGGTTTCTCTCTACACTACCAAGGCAGAGTATATAACCTTGATAGAATCCATCAATGAGGCTATATAGTTGAATGGCTTGCTATCCAATTTGTCTTTATTTATTGATAGTATAGTAGTCTATTATGATAGCCAATCTACATTGAATCTGTCTAAGAACTATGTATTCCATGGTAGATTGAATCATATTGACATTAGACTTCATTTTTTAGGTAGGTTATAGAATATGGGATAGTGAGTGTCACTAAGATACCCATGGGGGTAAATCTAGCTGATAGTTTGACTAAGTTCATGCCATTGTCTAAGTTCATGCACTGCCTTAAATTAATAAACTTAGTACCAATTATATAACTTAGTTTGGGAGAATTTCATTCTTAAATTCATTTAATTGCTTGGTGGATATTTTTTGTTTTATTCCCCTACATATGTTTCAATTTAATTCCTTTAATTTTATTCTTATGATTTATTCATATTTTCCTAAGGGTTTCATGTATGCATGGGGTTGTAATTGTTGCATGGGGACTATTAAAATTGCACTTCTTATTTGTTGGTTTACTAGAATACTTGTTTTCCATACCGGTATAAGTGCTTGAATTCAGATCATTGATCATGGGTGATCCAATGGCTCTGGGCACTCCCAGTTGTGCTTGTTTGGATCGTCCTTGATCTGGGTCGCCTCCTCTGTGCTAATGGAACGGTGCCACCTATCCCACCATTTGATCCACCATTTTTTTAGTGATCCATCTATGTTATCTATATCGTCCACGCAGATTTTATCCCATGGACCTGACATTGTCGCCTGATGATTTCTTAGAATACCATAATTACTCCATTGTACACATTTATTCAACGCGATCCATCCCTTTCTGTCTGAGGGTTTCATCTGGTTCTCCAAGAGAGTTCTCGATGTGAGATTCTACTACGATGAGAAGGGTTCTTAGAGAAGAAGAAGGGAAACTTGGGTGTTTTGTCCACCCACACTCCCCTCTATCGATTTTGTGACACCTTCTAGAACCAGAGTACGTATTTGGTAGATATTTATTAGATATAGAATTGATCTTGGGATTAGGGAAACTACACACCAAAGGAGGTTCCATATCTTGAATTTTTTTCATCGTAACCAGGTTTCAGTTTATGATTCATGGATCTGTAGTGGTTTATTTTGTGTTTTCATGTTTGGAATTGTATCCTTATTGGGTGTGTGTGTGATTCCTTCCAGGAGTGGATGGTGTTGACTCTAAGTGATGGGTTTCATCACCGGCACCTAGTTCAACAAGGGTGGCCTCCTCAGATAGTTTCTATGGTTATCATATTTATACTCCAAGTCTGTATTTCTTTGCTTGCCTTTTGCATAGTAATAAAACAACTGACATGGTTGGTGTTTTCACAGTGCATGTAGGATCACATTGATATGAAGAATGTTATATCTAATTTTATTTATTTACTGCTCTTTGTGTTCTTTTACTTCTATTAGTTCGTTTAAATAAGAAATCTATTTAATTTTCTTGTCACAAATATTCTAAATTTATCAAACCAAATCTGTAACCTGATAATACATATTTGTGTGTATTTTATGTTATAAGGATTAAAAGATTACCCCAACAAGTAGAAAAATCGATAAAGGTAGATATATGGTATTCATACCCTATTTCTGATGAGCTGTTACACCCTTGAATTTATCCAATCACTTCTCACTCCCTCTCTCAGTCTTAACTGTAAAACAGTGAAACTGAGTGGACTGAGGGACAAACAATATACGATGAAGCTAGGTGTGGAAAAAATGGACACCTCTATTGAGTGTGTTCATTTCCTCTTCACTATGAAGGATGTAGAACTATATGTATAGGGAGATATTTCTTCTATTTTTATTCAGAACCGAAAAATAGATAGAGAAGAGTAATCTATGAATGATATTGATTCGATTGTCAGATGAGAAGTAATGTGAATAATGAAGAACCTATGTGATCAACCTCCTATCCAACCCCTTTCACCCTTTGTGTGTTTGAATTCTACATTTTGATTTAATTTCATAAAATCAAATTCCCAAAAAAAACTCATCATCTTTGGCTACTTTCAAAATTAAGAATAAAAAAACAAAAATACATAAGTGATAGGATAGTGAAACTCTCATGCCCTACTCCTTGAGAGACGACCTTGGTTATCCACTATAATGAATTATGAGTAAATAAAACTTTTGTTTTATTATGGCTTTTTACAACCACATGATCAACTTGGCACCATTTTCAGGGATTTAGGCTGGTTTTTCACTGTCTTAACACAACTATAATTAGTGTTTTTATGTTTTTATTTGTTTTTTGTTTTCTATTTTATTTCTTTCCTCCACTATGGTACAAACAATAAAGGGTGACTATTAAAAAATGGATCAATAATTATAGGCCCAAATTAAATAGATTGACATAATCACTACAGAGTTCTGAAACCCACACATTACCCATTTATTTTTTGACCAATATTTATTTCCATATGTCTCACAAGTATCTAAGGAAAATAATATTCATGACCCACAACTAGAGAAACTAGATAACTTCCAAACATATGAATCAAAATCAGTTTGATGCTAGAAAAAAAATATTAGAGCAAAAACAAGAACTGAGTGAGTTAAAGGATATGGTGATCATGATAACCCCCATAATCCATAACATTATTGAGCAAAGACAACATCATCAAGAAGAAGAGATTAAGGAGGTAGAGAAAGATGAACCCGAATTGAAGTTCCCAGTTATCATGAAAACCAAGGTGGAGATGGAACTTAAAGAGCTTGAATAAGAGGGAAAATCACCCTTATTTACCCCTAAACTTGTATGCCTAGTGGATCTACACTTTAAAAGGGAATTAAAATCTGAAATCATTGAGGGAGAATCTCTACTAAACTTTTCCTTCTCTGATTTTATTGAAACTCAAATAAATTCTAACCTCCCTTATGTTTTAGAAGAAAAATCAGAAAGTTGGTTATAAACCTTGGATGATAAAGATAAAGGATAATAAAATGAACTCTACTTCGAAGAAGGAATAGAATAACCATTGTGGCTACCTGCTGAGATTGAATAGGGAGTTAGTAATGACCACTACTACAAAATATATTTATCACTTCAGATTTTTTCCATCAGTTATTATATAACTGACTTAAAAAATAATGTTACCAACTTTATCACATCATTTATTATATAAATAATGTGAAAAATACACTTTTTGACATCAGTTGTTAGATAACCGATGTTATATACCATTTAAAAGTTTATAAATTATTTGTTGGAATCATTTTGGTGTTATTAAATCTTGAAAAAGAAGACTCATTTCTCTCACACGAAAGTCCTAACCCTTGTTTCTTTGATCCAGTGGACTCTAATCTTGGATTTCCATATTCATGAATCCTTAGGTTTCGTCATTCTCATTGTTGCGCATTCGATCTGCTCCTCTCAAGTAAGTATCACACATCGATCTTCCATTTTGGTCGTTCAATGGAGCATACTCCCTAACTCTCATTTTTTCGATTCCATGGATTCAAATATATCATTACCATCTTCATAAACCCTTAGGTTTCATTAGCCTCATCATTGCGCATTCAAATATAGATTTTCTCATCTCAAAGCTCGTATTACCATCTTCATATTCCTTGGTTATTCATTGATAAAAGTGAAAAGGTGTGTGGATTTCATTATATCTTAATGTTATATGTTAGATCATAAATTTACACATTATATCTTAATGTTATGGTGTTTCTACTATATGGAAAGTTTTTTTCACTGAATCACATATTTTTATACTACATCACATCTTAAATTTTTGCATTGAATATATAAAAGTTTCTTATTTGGATGATGTTTGTGAATCATTCATTGTTTATGCATACACTACCATGTATATGGATAAAATTCAATTAGTGCTATGCATTTATTAGTGACTTAGTAATCTTAAAATGTAATATATACATACATTTTAATTTTCATACAGTGAAATATACAATATCATATAAGTAGTTTATATGCATATCAACAATTTTATTATGATGTGAGCATATTATTATTTTAAAAAATCCTATATTAAATATACAGTCTACATATTATGAGTTACTATTAATATAATGTTGACATTATTAGTGAATACACAATACAAACTGTCAATTGGTTCCTTTACATATCTTTTTTATATTATGATAGATATATGTTATGTTTTGAATCTATTTGGACTAATTGACCCATTTGGTAAAAATGATAATAGAGATTGATGTGCTATTTATCCCTATTCATAATTTATGTTACATTAATTTTTAAATTTATAGGATTATCCCACTGCATAGGTATAGTATTTCTATGTTTTATTTTCTTAGAATTACACATGCATCACATGGTATTCACACTGAAATCATTTTGCTCCCCATAAATTTGTATTTTTATTGCATCAAATGAAGTAGAATGAAATATTTAAAACATGGGTTATTAGTGTGTTACATTCAAATAAAAAAAGTTAAAATAAAATACAAAGTACATAATATGATGTGCACAATTTTCATAAATACACTAAGTATAAATAATATATGATATTAATTTTTTTATATATAATGCATTACAAATTCATCATTGTATTGTTTGAACTCTACTATACAATTATATTATAGTATGAATTAATGTTTCTTTTAATAATTGTTGGTTTTTTCATTCAAAAAAATCTATTAAAAATTTTGATGATAAATATTCGAATCAAAATGGAAAATGTGCACTTGATTTGGATTCTGGTCAATAATATTAAATTTCAAGTTTCATCTAATTTCATTCAGAATAAAATGAAAAATAATAGAATGGTATAACTATATTTTCTTTTTTAAATTACATCCATGCATTTAGTTTTATGATTTACCAATTACATTTAAAATTACATTCCATTATTGTCTATAATTTATAATTATACTTTTCAGATATGCATTTTTTTTAAATTCCAATATTTTTTCACTTTCAAAATATGATAGCTTTAATATAAATTTAAACATGGTTTAACTTAAATAATTTATTCTCTTCCTATATTTCATATTTATAAAGGTTTTAATAACTTTAAATTATGAGTGTGTGTGAATTTATAATTAAATTATTATGTCGTGAAAATGCATGGGTTGGGTATTGGTTGACATCCTAAATACTGAATTAGATTATGATATTTCAAAAAAAAATTATTTATACACCTAAAGCATGTATGACCAACTAGATCTAAGGATAAAATTTTTTGGAGAATAAAAGGAGTTAATATAATTTATAACCACAATATGGAGGTGTGTGTTTCAAAATAAAAATAAAATTTAAGTTTTTTTCAAGAAATACCTAATGAGATATATAAAGAGAGTTTAAATGATATTAAAAACCCCAAAAACTTGAAAATAATGAAATATGTTTTAATATTTTCACTATAGTTGAATTATAGAATGGAAAGGAAATGGAAAATTTTGATGAAATATTTTAATTTTTAGTGGAACATGATATCAAGAATAAATATCATGAACCAGGGCCAGTTATGGAATATTAAAAATAACCGAATTAAAATAAATGGAAAGAAACTAATTTAAAATAACTTAATAATAAACAAATATTCCTGAATATTATGATCACACTATAAACATTGAAGTATTTTTTATTATAAAAGGTTTCTTATGTAAAATAAATATAATAATTATGTGATTCAAATATCATCTTGTAGCATAAACTTTTTTCCAAATACCTAGAATTGATTATGAGGATACATATCATTGATGTGATTACAAAATTGATCCTTTTTTTTCAATGAAATATTTCTTTTCATTAGATGAATAATATAATAATATAATATAAGAGTGATATTTGCAGGAAATTATATCATTCAATGTTAATATTTTCTTCCAAAAATTTTGATTATTCACTAAGATTCATGTTTGACATTTTATTAGAGTTACTTTTAATGTAAGAAATTTTTCTTAGTGAGTGTCTTAACTTCAACCTCCAACTTGTTTTGCTAGAAACTAATACATACAATACTTCTATACTTAATATAATATCTTCAACAACTTCATTCTAGTCAATAATGATCCAATTTTATTATTTATTTTTTACTTTCAATTCAATGAAATCTTCCCTTGATATTTCTAGATATTTAGTCTGTCTTCTAAGGATTGCATTTATTTGTTATTTTCCATTAAGAGTCTCTTTTGAAGGATAGTGGTATAAATTTACTTTATTTTATATTTTAATTTTTTATAATCATTAAAATTAAAATTCAATTCCATCTCCAATTTTATTAAATTTTAAAACATCATATTCACTATTATTGAAGATCATAGAAACATTTTACTGATGAATTATACCACAAGTGTGTCTAGTTGATTATCATTGAAATAATCAAATATTTCCCCCTCTTACTCACTTTTATCACCACTATATTTTTTTGACAAGATATTTATTTTTTTTATTTGTTATAGATAATAATGAATTGAAGTTGGGTCATGAAACTTTGAATAAATGATGAATATGAGGAAGGTTTTGATGCTTCTTTGTAATTTTATAAACAAAATTTTCCAAAAAATGACATGTTTTTTTCCATGCCTAAAATGTTTAAATATTAAGAAGTTGAAAATAATAAAGATAAAATATCATTTAATTTGACATATTTTTAATTTGAGTTACATCCCTTGGATTTAGAATGGTGAAAATGGCCAGAATTTGGAATCTATTGATTATGATACTTTGCAAGATGATAACTCTGATCAAATTAAAGAGATGATTTGTGATATTGAAGTATAGGCAATTGCTAAAGAATCAAAAATTGAGAATCTATATGGTGATTTTGTAAAACTATTGTATCCAAGTTTTATAGAATTTTTTGTTGTATCGATGATGTTAAGATTGATTAACTTAATAGAGAAACATGGATGGAGTGATAAGAGTTTTACAGAGTTACTACAATTGTTGAAAGATATTCTTCCTAAAGACAACGATCTTATGGATTTATATTATAAAGAGAATAAAATATTATGCATTAGGGGATTAGGGTACAAAAAATACATGTCTTCCCGAATAAATATGTTCCATATAGGAAGGAATATGAATTTTTGTTAGGGTGTCCTAAATGTGGGATGTCACGGTATAAGTTCAAAGAAAAATCATAGTTTGATTTAGTAGTTATAGAGACCCCTACCAAGGAATTTTGGTATCTTACTATAATTCATCATTTGAAATGTTTATTTGAAAATTCACATAATGAAAAAAGGTTAATATGGAATGAAGATGAGAAGATATGTGATGGAAAATTATAGAATCTAGATGATTATCCACAATGGAAGAAAATTGATCACTGGTTTCCTATATTCAGAAATGAAGTTAGAAAACTCAAACTTGGGTTGTGCACGGATGTAATGAATCTATATTGAAGCATTAGTAGAACACATAGTTCATGTCCAATTTTATTGGTAAATTACAACTTATCTCTATAATTTTGTTTTAAGTGAAAATATTTCATGTTTATTTTAATGATCTCTAGGCCAAAACAACTCAGAAATGATATTGATGTTTTCTTATCACCATTGTTTGATGATTTGAAACTTTTATAGGAGTAAGGTATTAGGGTGTATGATTCTTATAAAATATAATATTTTAAACTGTAATTAATGATTATGTTCACTATAAATGACTTCCCATCATATGAAAATTTTTCTGGATATAGTGTTAAAGGGTATAAATATTTTCCAATTTGTGAACAAAAGACTGCATATTATCAATTGCATCATGGGAGAAAAATAATATACATGGGCCATCAAAAGTTTTGTCTATGGATCACTCTTATAGAAGATTAAAAAGGAATTATATGGCACCCAAGAATTTGATATTACTCCAAAACCATTATCCATTGATTGATATTTAGAGAGGGTGAAAAACAATGATGTGACATTTGAAAATACAAATAAATCTGGTAATGATAGAAATATTTGGAAGAAACGATCAATATTTTTTGAGCTATCATATTGGATATATAATGATGTAAAATATAAAATTGATGTCATGTATGCAGATAATAATATCTATGATAGTTTTATTGGAACATTTTTAAATGTTAAAGGAAAGACTAAATATGGGTTGAGTGCAAGATTGGACTTACTCTCAATGGGAGTATGCTTGGAGTTAGCTCCAACTCCTGATGGAAGGAGAACATTCCTTCCCCTAGATTTTCATACATTATCCAAGACAAAGAAATTTAACTTTTTTTAGTGTCTTCAAGATATCAAAGTGTTTTAGGGTTATTCTTCAAATGTAAAAAAATTTGTGTCTTTAAAGGATTTGAAGTTGACAGGTATAAAATCTCATGAATTCCATGTCATGACATAGTGACTCCTACCAGTTTTATTGTGTGGAATATTTCCCATCTATGTTAGAATGATTATCATAAAGGTGTGTTATGTTTTAAATTCAATTTGTAATAAGGTGATTGATTTGAATTATTTATATAATTTGGAGAATGAATTAGTTTCTACAATTTTTCAATTGGAAATGTATTTTCCTCAATTTTTTTTTGATATCATGGTTCATTTAATGGTTCATTTTGTGTGAGAAATAAAGATTTAAAGACCTTTATATCTATATTGTATGTATCATTTTTTAAGGTATATGAAGATATTGAAGGGGTATGTTAATAATCCATATCGACCTAAAACCACTATTGTTGAGAGGTAAATTTCCAATGAGGTTGTGGAGTTTTGTAAAAGATACTTGTCTATAGTGGAGCACATTGGTTTGCCTACATCTTACCATGAATGAGTTAATTATGGGGGAAAGGGGATCCATGGCATGAAATTCAAATTTTTGATAGGTTAACAAATAAAAAAGGTACATTTATACAACTTTATTTCTGAGGCTTTTACGCCGGGGTGCGCGCACATCTGTCGCGTGGGGGGAGGAAGCATGGCTTGTTGCCCCGCATTCTTGCTTTCCAAAGGTAGGCGGCATCCGTTTCTGTTTCAGGGACGTCTTCTCCTTGATCAAAACTGGGATGATGGGATGTCGGTTCTTCCTTCCGTGGATTCCTCCTCGGAGCTCGTCACCTAGTCCGGGTCTCCCTCATAGATTTAAGACGGGTTCGTGAAGCTCATTCCGGGTGCCATATCTGCATGGACGCCAGTTAATTATGCTACTTCCATCGAGACGCTCCAAGGGGTCTGGTCGGGGCAACAACATTCGGTGAGGAGAATGGTCACGTTGGGGTGTCGTTGGCATGTCTTGACGCTGGGGATTGGCATGTCTGCCTTCTATCCCTTATCATAGGGCTTCTCGAGGACGCGGAAGCCCGAGGCATCCCACATCGAACGCGGGGGATTGTGTACCATCTGAGGTTTTCCTCAGCTTACCATGTTTAACATGGGGTATGCCGCGATTTTAACGTTTGGCGGAGACGGATCGGACTGATCGAAAGACTGAGAGTGGTTCAGATTGAAGGACCCCCTAGGGGGAACACCGATGTTGGGGCCAGCATATGGGCGGCTTCCCAGATACTGTGGGGTGGAATGAGGTGGCATGATCTCACCAGGATGTGGAAGCCCGGGTGAGGATCAGGATGGGTGATGGAGTGACAGGATTGAACCTCGTGGAAGCTTCCTACGTATCCCCATGGAAGGGAATCAAAGTCCGCATAGTTCGGTGATACGGTGGGACACCTGAAGAGGCGACCCGTGAGAATGAACGCATGGATTGGAGCCTGGGGGAGTAAGATATCCGGGCTAGGGAATGAGCTTCCCGAGGCACATGGGATCGAGGGAGAGGTTAGGATGAGACGTGGGTGTGAGGTATGGGGCTTACGCTCTGAGGCGGCCCATGATGGTGGGTATGGGGCTTAAGCTCTGAGGCGGCCCATAATGGTGTTTGTGAACCGACGCGGAGGGGTCAGAACAACTGAGTGATGGGATTGAACCTCGTGGAGGCTTCCTGCGTACCATGCGTTAGCACGGATCAAAGTCCATGTAGTTCGGGGCATACAGTTTAACGTCATGCGGGACGAGATATAGTTTAACATCATGCGGGATGAGGGCATACAGTTTAACGTCATGCGGGATGAGGGCATACAGTTTAACATCATGCGAGATGAGGGCATACAGTTTAACATCATGCGGGATAAGGGCATACAGTTTAACATCATGCGGGACGAGTAATTTTGGGCTTATGCTCTGAGGCGGCCCAAGGTATTGGCGAACCGACGTGAAGAAGTCAGAACGACTGGGTGGTGGGCTTGAACCTCATGGAGGCTTCCTACGTACCATGCGTTAGCACGGATCAAAGTCCGCGTAGTTTGCAGGGATGTGGATTACGCTCTGAGGCGGACCATGAGAGGATGTCATGGTCGATGCGCGCTCTAAGCCCACATGAGTCATGCTCGGTGTGAGAAACAAGAGGCAGCAGGGACCAGACGATCACGTCACAAAGGGTGCGTCCGTGAGAAGTGGAAAGGGGCTTATGCGTTGAGCGGCCCAAAGAGAAAACAGGGGCTTATGCGTGGTTATCGGCCCTTGGTGCCAAGGATTACTCCAGGATGGAGGCACGTGGTGCGACAAAGCGCAGTGGGAAAGGGACTCCACTGGCCTTGGCAATGGGGAAGTACGGAGGTGCATGGGTGCAACCTTCCGCAAGAGAGGCTAGGGGCTTACGCTCTGAGGCAGAACTTCCCCTGTGGACAAACGCCACTCCAAAAGGAGGATCTCATTCCATGTGAGGAAGATTCCATTCCCGTGGAGATGAGTGGGTGTAAAGAATGTCCGAGCTAGGGGGACCCTGCGTGTGAGTCATGGGGCCGGACCATAGTTTAACGTCATGTGTTAAGGACAAGGTGCTTAGCAGTTTAACGTCCTTCAGCTTGGACGAGGTGGGTTTTCTCCACACCCCTAGGGCTTACATGCCCAACACCCTCTACCCCTTGTGGGAGGGAAGGCATCGGCAAGGTCGTAGTGAAGGGGGGCCCCAGGGCGAACCATCTAGGGGTCCACATTAGCGTGGCTATGAGAAGAAGCAGTAGCCGTTAGCATGCCTATGTGAAGAAGCATAAGGCAAAGCAACGCAACGGGAAACACCGCCCAAGGGACCTTGAGGTTACTTTGTACGAGCCTGGAAGGCTGTACAGGAAAACAACGTATGGCGTGCATTCCCGGCATTGGAGACATCGGGCGCCTACGCAGGGCGTTAAGGTGAGAGGTCCTGGGTTTTGCGCGCAAAGAGAAGGTTAGCATGCAAAAAACCGAGATGACGCGCAATTGGGTCAAAGAATTGCGTGCGGATAGGGGATTGCGTGCAATGGGCCTCAATTGCACGTGGGGCAATGGCCGATCTCTGGCGAAACCTATCAGAGGAATGGCGCGCAATTTGGAGGGGTTTGCACGCAATTGGAATGGATTGCGCGCAAGGGGAAATGATTGCGCGCAAAGGAAGAACCCGGAGGAGTTTGGAAAATTCACTTAAGCCAGTGGGGTTGCGCGCAAAGGCGAACCCTGGGGAAAGGTTGTGCGAAAAATGGAATTACCTGGAAGTCATCTTGCGCACGCGGGAGTCTGAATTGCATGCACGGGAGCTGGTCCGAATTCCTCAACCCCAAAACGGTTGAGGTCGCCTTCTATTTATAGGCATCCGCCGTCGCGGAATCCAGGCGGCGCGTGAAATCTTCCGTGCCAGGACCAGTCGGCACGCAATGCCTCACCACGCGGAATCGGGCATTCAAAATTGCACGCCATCCCGGTCTTTTTACGCGAATCCCGGACTTCCTTCGCACGACCAACATTCTTTCGCGCAAGTCCTCCTTAATTTCGCGCACCACTTTCGGGCCATCCGGTTCGGGCCTCTGAGTCCGAATATGACTTCGCTTCATCCGTTCGAAACTTCCTCCAGGAGTTTCAGACTTTTTCAGCGTCTACAAATACCCCCCCCCCCTCAGAATTGGATCGGCGAGAGGTTGCAACGATCGGATTCTAAGGGAAAAGCTGAAACGCCGAAGCAGTACATCTTCTGGTCATTTTGCACGCAAAAATCCAATGGGGCGCGTAAAATGACGGATCAAAGCGGAATTCTCTTTCCGCGCGGTGCGGAACCCTGGCCTCGCCTATAAAAAGGGGCACTGGGTCCTATGTTCCGTACTCAAGCTTTTCCGCATGATATCTATACCGCTCTCCTGTGCAAAATTTATCCCGCAGCTGCGCGTAAAAACGCTTTGGCAGCACATAATTCCCTCCGAATTTCGGCCGCATTTGCACGCCTACTAGGGATATTCCGCGCCTAGGGTGACAATTGTGTTCCCAACTCCTGGATTTTGTGCCGCAGCTTCAGATTTCATGCACTACATCCTGATTTCGCGCAACTCCCGAAATATTCGATATGGCTGCAAACCAAGTTGATGAGGGGGAAGCCACCGCTCGTAGAACCGAAATGACGGAGAACGAGGAGGTTTATGGCGCCAAGGTGATCGTTTACAACAAACTAACCTTGTTCAATCTGCTGACCCCATCCCAGAAGGCGTATCCCTTATCTGACAACCTCCCGCTCTGAAACTTTGGCATCCTGGAGGAGGTTCCCCTGTCGGGCTTCGATGTGGAACACAGCGGTCATGGGTGACCCGGGAGGACGAGCTTACTCGCTACAACATTACCAACAATGGTCATCCTTCTAGGGAAACTAGACATATGGATGTATATGTCTTGAACTTGAGGACCAGGACCATTACTAGGGATGAGCCTGTCGCAGAGAATTCTCTGGCCCTCTGCGCGAGCATGTTCCGTCAGAGCGTCGTGGATGACACGAAGGGCTGGCTGAAAGATTGGGACCTGTGGTCCGGGGGGAACTTTACCAGCGAGTGGCCCTGGGCGTTCTGGGTTTTCCATACTTGCGACCAATTTGGGGCTGAGCTGCGGCATATTGGCATGTTCGAGGCGGTATAGACGTCGCAGTTCCACTTCAACCGTCAACCTGAGCTCGGGCCGGAGCTATTCACCCGGTGGTCTCCTGACACCAACACATTCCACCTTCACCATGGGGAAGTTAGAATCAGCCTCTGGGACGTTCACTGCATCGGAGGTATCCCACTGGAGGGCTACCAATATGACGAGTTCGTTCCTCCAAAGAACACCTGGGAAGACAGGTCACGAACCCCCATGCTAACGTGGCACCTGTTGGAGCTGGCAAAAGAGATGTTGGGGGTCAAGGAATTCCTAAAGGACATTGCCTACAAGGGCTGGTTCAGCCAATTCCTAGAAAAGGATCTAGCAATCAAGATGTCGGGACGGGGTAAACGGTGCCCAACCGCGGCTCAGAGGAGCAAGGATGGGTCGTATTGGAGGACCCTGGAGGCGGGGCAATACCAATCGTGGGGCTACCGCGTCATTGAGGCCCGAGACCCGAACGTCCGGTACGCCGGGTTTCTTGTCGCCTTCCTAAGTAGGTGGCTCCTGCCGGTGCAGGATGCGAGGATGGGCATCCGTCCAGCAACACCGGTGATGGCATGCACCATGGCCGCCAACAAACGGTTCAACTTGGGGGGTCCCCATTCTGGCCAAACTGTATGCCATCCCGGGACGTATCTCAAGAGGGGGGTCGCCTCAGAGGGTATGTGGCCCCTTCCAGATCTTCCACGGCTGGGTGGCGGTTCATCTCAGCAGGTACACTTTCCCAAACGTCATCCGTCCTCCAGGCAACAGCATGCGACCATCCCTGCTGAACATCGCTGGGGTGGCGCTGATGACCCTCAATGAGGAGGGCGTGAGGATCTGCATTGGTAACCACACCAACTTCAACTTCAGCCCGTTCCCCACCCCGATTGGCCAGATGGTGGACAATGGGCGAGGATCTCTGGAACAGCAGGAGTATTTTCAGAGCATCCGGGGCGGGGTGCTCGTGGCTCGGATCGACAGGAAGGTGATCTGCGAGCCTTACGTTCCATCCCGATTCTCTAGGAAATTCGGGTGCCTCCAACAAATGAGAAAGAAGGTATTCATGGCTATCTGGGAGGAGAATAATTCCTGCGTTCTGCGCCAAATGTGGTTGATGTTCACCACTTTCGGCTCTAGCGATGTCATCACTCTTCCTCCCACCGGAGTCGACGATGGCCTAGCAACTGAGTATGCCGAGCACTAGACCATTTCGTACCCTGAGGGGATTTTACGCAAGTGAGTCAGGCAACTTGAGGCTATCCGTGTGGAAACCGGGCGATGGGGGAGAAGGCAAGGTGCCACTAGAAGGGGGGAACCAGGGGTGCGTCAGGCAGCGAGGCCTGTGCAGGCCGGGACCTCAGTGGTGGGAACATCACACAGTGCCGCCGCGACCTCGTTGCCCGTGGGGGGTCACACGAGGCGGCCAGGGAACTGCCCGGGAAGCAGATAAGGTACTTTCTCAAACCTTCCCAAGATGAAATTTTCCTGGCACTGTGGTCGGCCTGGATGAACCTACGGCAATCACTGGACGTTGAAGCCATCTGGCAAAAGATAATGCAGAACGGGATCCAACTGCCAGAGGTCGGGCTCATTCGAGTTACCGACAGAGTGAACTTCCATCGGTGACATGCTTATCTGATGGCCATGGACACATACGTGTGCCAAAGGGGTCGACGTGAGGATCCACCTTTCCTAGTGAAAGTGATGCTCGGCCAAGAGCATGATCCGGAAGTGATGCTGTCGGGAAAAGGCGACAGGGAGGAGGATTCGGAGGGGGAGGAGGAAACCGAAGAAGATGAAGGTGAAGGAGAAGATGAAGGGGAAGGATAACCCAAAGGTGAGGGGTCGCAGGGGGAGACCTACCAAGGGAGTCTTCGGGAGAGCAGCGAGATTATCGGCTCTGATATCGACATAACTGAGATACTCGAGGTCTGTCTCTATCTTCATTAATTTTCCTTCTTCATCCATTCTCCTTTACAATTTCCAACCCATCTCTCTTCCTCACTCAGGAGCTCCTAAGTGTTGGTCAGGCGTCCCCACTAGAGGAGGGAGGAGAGGAACCGGTGGGACAGGATGGGGATCTGACACCCATCATTGAATTGACAAGCTTAGAGGGGTCTCATGTCATGGAATCTCCTGTAGCAGCCGGAACACTGGAGGCTGACACTCTGGGTTTCTGTAAGTCCCACGCTTCACTACTGGCGCTTGTTATCAAAAGATCCCGACTAATCAGCGTACGCCTTGTGCGGTGATCTCAAAATTGGAGGCTTGTCAGGTTGCGGAGCCCGGTCCGTCCGTGAGTGGACTAGTGGCGGACATACCACCTCGTTCAGAACATGCTCCCGGCACTGAGTCGGCCCCAGAAATTAGTGAGAAGGGGGCGGCGGACATCAGTGGCACTGTCCTTGACGCGAGGCCGGAAGCTGATGGAGGCACCGTCGCTATTGGGGAGAGAGAGGAAGGTCGACCGGATGTCTAGGATCCTATTCCTCATGAATACATCCCTGAGGAAGATCCTACCACTGACCTACTGGCTGCCTTTCCTGTGTATCGGCCCGCTGATCCTGAGGAGGTAGACGACTTGGACTCAGAAGCGGTCGAGGAGATCTGGATGACACAGCGCAAAGGGTAGAATTGTATCCAGCACTTTCTCAGGTATCCCCATTCGGATTGGCTAAGGCGGATGGGATCACTTCAGACCTGGCTACGTTTCCTGTGCGCTGGAGGGGCTGACGCTCAGTGCCTTCATCTGATGGTCCGTGATTACATGGCCGAGAAGATACGCGAGAGAAGTTGGCGCACTAACGTTTCCCAGTGTCGGGAAGGATTGGTGAGCACCCGTGCGTTTCTGAGGGTGGAGTGGGAGGTCCGGCGCACTAACGTTTCCCAGTGTTGGGAAGGATTGGTGAGCACCCGCACGTTTCTGAGGGCGGAGTGGGAGGTCCGGTGCCTCGAAGGGCAGGTAGTAGAGAAGGAGGCATTCATTGCAATGTTCTCTGAGCTCGTGGAACAAATGATGGCCCAACTGGCTGACGCCCAATAGCAACTGACGGAGGCGAGTCACCATATGGTCGTACTTTAAACCGAGCGGGCGCAGGCATAGGCCAGAGTTGGCGATCTGCGCTCTGCGTCTGTTGATGAAGAGAGAGTCTTCAAGGAGAGAGAAGCAGTCCTGGAGGCTACCAGCCAAAGGGTAGCAGCACTGGAAAGATCGATCCAGCACGCTGATCCTTAAGGGCTTTGTTTCGGCCATCTCATGAACTTTTGGCTTTTACTGCTCAACATTTTGACCCATGTATGGACCAATCTATTTATCTGTACCTTTGGTATAATATGCTCACCATAATTCCGAAATGAATAACAACTCACCCCTAAGATCCTGTGGGTCTCACCCAACGCGATAAGTAAAGGATGCTCATGTTATCATTTCGTCCAACTGTGGGGCATTTACCAAACTTCAGGCATCCGAACTCGGGCCTGGATTTCTGAGGAGAAGAGGGAGGTCCATCCGACGGGAGGGGACCTCAGACCGATCGATGTATCGTCTCCTCCACGTGCCCTAACACACGAGAAGGGAAATGCCGGGGGCATTGAAATTCCTCCAAACATAGAGAGATGAAAAAGGTGAATCATGTTACCCGAATTCGAAACACAATGGGGCGCGGCGATGGAGTATAACTGTTAACCGTAGTGGAAATGCAGCACCCATATCGCATTGACCTAAAATGGGGACAATAAATGAGGGATGACCTCTGACCATGTTCGCAACATGGGGACTAACTCAAATATCTCCGATCAGTCTTCTAGAATGTTGGCCCAAGACAGCAGGTGGACTATAGGTCTATCATCCATATTGCTACAATAGGCGGACCAACGGTCTATCATCCATATTGTAGCAGCAGTCGGACTGAAGTCTATCATCCATACTATTAGGGGGTCCCATCAAACATGAGCATTCCTCCGGGACGTTGGCCCAGGACAGTAGGTGGACTGTAGGTATATCATCCATACTGTTGCAATAGGCGTACCAAAGGTCTATCATCCATATTGTCGCAGTAGGCGGACCAAAGTCTATCATCCATAGTGTTAGTGGGTCCCATCGAACATGAAAGAGGATGAGGATTCTGAATAAAGGGTCACGTAAAGCGTGGAAAGTGGAGTGGTGGTTTGTTCGAATAGAGTCCAACACTCCCAAAATTGTGCCACCGCGGCAGAGGCACGTTAGGCGGATGTACCAACCTGATCACAGATCGTCCCAATTTTCAGATAGGACCTCTCCGGTGAGAGAACTGCCGCTTCCCACCATCACTATGGGGCATCCCAAACTTATTCGGGGTATAGGTCACGACTACACCACTCCTCAAGAAGTCAGGCCGAGGGACCGACAGTAGGGAGGGATGGAATTTAGTAATCCCTGGGGCTGGACCCAAGACGAAATGTCCAGGTGTTCCTACGTATCTTATAAGGAGGAGAATCAATCCACATGTAGTTCTTTAAGGCACCTTTGAATGTCATGGGGAACATGACATAGGAGGGCTAATCCTGAGAACATGGTGCACGAGGTGCAGCTATTGCAAACCCGGCGTGAATGAGGACATAATCCCATACCACACCACGTGATCCCATGGTTGGGGTTCCGAAGGTGGGACCGAAGAGAAAAATTAGCTGAACTCAAGCTGGACCCAAGGACAGAAGGTCTGGGCATTCCTACATATCTCATAAGGATGAGAATCAAGCCACACGTAGTTCTACAGAGATCTTAGTTTATGGTCTTAGAGCTCGAAGCAAAGGAGCCCAGATATAGGGCATAATGCAGTTTAGGGTCATGTAGGATCGCAAAATGATCTTAGTTTTAGGTCTTAGATCTTGGACCAAAAGGACAAGGGGAATGGGTGACACACGGTAAAGCGGTTGCGAAACCCGGCGTGAATGGGGGTAAGGCCCTGATTACGATGTGCTCCTAGGGACGTGTTTAGGCTGAGGGACCGAACATGAAAAGTTAGGATGGGCCCATGGGGAAGTGACCAGGCGCTCCTACGTATCTTATAAGGATGAGAATCAATCCATACGTAGTTCTAGAGGGGTGGTTTGGCACAACATGGCACCTACGCAAAGGACGAGGGAGACGTGTGGTCTAGCCCTCACACCAAAAGAAGCGGCATTTGATATATCTTGTTTGTCCTTGAAGGTGAGTGGTTTTTATTTTTTGGAGCGACCAGCCTGGGGAAGGAACTCCTGGCATCGTCACAATAATCAAGCCGTAACAGGCGTTGACAAATGGTATGGCAATTGACCAATGCCCAACATGATGTCCCCTATGGGGAGGTCACCACAATGCAATGCCATTTTTCGTCGTGCGGCCAGGACGATATCATCACAGTTTAAGGTCGTATGGCTTAGACCTGGCAGCACAGTTTAAGGTCGTATGGCTTGGACCTGGCAGCACAGTTTAAGGTCCTATGGCTTGGACCCGGCAGCACAGTTTAAGGTCATATGGCTTGGACCTGGCAGCACAGTTTAAGTTCGTGTGGCTTGGACCTGGCAGAACAATTTAAGGTCGTATGGCTTGGACCTGGAAGCATAGCTTAAGGTCGTATGGCTTGGACCTAGCAGCACAGTTTAAGGTCTATGTCTTGGACCTGGAAACACAGTTTAAGGTCATATGGCTTGGACCTGGCAGCACAGTTTAAGGTCATATGGCTTGGACCTGGCAGCACAGTTTAAGGTTATATGGCTTGGACCTAGGGAATACGCACGATGCGTTAAGGCGTACCCAATGTAGATGAGGGCATATCCCCATACCATAACTGCGTGAGACTCCGAGAGATGAGTCTCGGGCCAAGGGGCCGGTGAGGGTTCAACAATCCGGGGGGGAAAGAGATGCTAGCTCCCAGCTACACAAGGCCTGAAACGTAATGTCTGGGAAACTCCTTGTTTCCCATGGGGATGAGGGTCAAGCTACACGCAATCCTTAAAGAACAAACCCAAGCACATACTCTAGCACTCAGATCATGGGAGCCCTGAGATACACTGTTACGCAGCTTGGTCTGTCTGACGTGTGGGGGTGCACTGAGGGTTAGTGAAAGGAGTGTCGAGATTCCACCTTGACACAGTGGGGTGGAACATAATGTGAATCATGCAACCAACATTCAGGGCCTGAAGAAGTCGGCGTGATGACTGAGGATTACTGCTGACCATGTTCGCAACACAGCATCTTGTCGCGTTAGCCTAGAGATAGGGGAAAACAAATGAGCATCAATCGCTGACCATATTCGCAATGCAGGATTTGTATCAATTTGTTTCCCAGAACCCTCGGGGGCGTTGGCCTGTGACAGTAGGAGAGCCCTTAGGTGTTGTATCCAGGCCGTTCTTGGGGGTCCCTCTGGGTGTGAAATATAATGGGGCCCGAATAAAGGGTAGCACGAAGCTTGACAAGTAGACGAAAACTTTCCTAGGTCGAATCTGACACTCCAGGTCCTAGACCAGAGTACTCTGAACACATTAGCAGACCACTGGAAAGGGTCGAAGGGCTCAGTCTGAGAGCGGCCAAAAGATGGCGGATTCTCGGGGGAAGGGGGCGTAGTGCCAAAAACCCTGTACCACACCTATATATTCCATCCATGGGGAGGGACAGGCCAAGAGGCCGAGGTGACCGGGAGATCGTGGGATCTCCTAAGAGATGGGGCTAGACCTGTCATCTAGGTGCTCAGGCGGTCCTATGTATCCCATAAGGATGGGAATCAAGACGCACGTAGTTCTTGAAGCGCAGTTTAACGTCATGCAGGACAAAAGGAGCACTTCTTCCAGGGGGTGTACATGGCGCAGCGGATAAACCGTCACGAATGAGGACCTAATACTACAGTGCACCGCATGCTTCGGGTGAAGGCTGGGGCTGAGAGGCCCGAGGAGTCCAAGGGGCCTGAGGCTGGGCCTTGGTTAGGGATGCATAACCAGTTTTCAGTTTAACGTCTTGCAGTGAGGACGAGCACGCGGTTTAATGTCACTCTAGACCATGAGGGTCTTAGTTTAAGGTCTTAGAACTCGGACTGAAGGGGGCCAGATTTAGGGAAAAATGTAGTTTAAGGTCATGCTGGACCGTGTAAGGGTCTTAGTTTAAGGTCATAGAACTCGAACCTAGATCTTAGTTTATGGTCTTAGAGCTCGGACCATAGGGGCCCAGATGTATGGCAAAATGTAGTTTAAGGTCATGATGGACCGTGTAAGGGTATTAGTTTCAGGTCTTAGAACTCGGACCCAGATCTTAGTTTATAGTATTAGATCTCGGACCATAGGGGCCCAGATGTAGGGAAAAATGTAGTTTAAGGTCATGCTGGACCGTGTAAGGGTCTTAGTTTAAGGTCTTAGAACACAGAACCAGATCTTAGTTTATGGTCTTAGAGCTCGAACCATAGGTTCTTAGGAAAAATACCGTTTGAGGAACCTGGCGTTGGTGGGAGGAGTGACACGCTCACCATCCATAGTCACCAGGGAATACGCGTCATTGGGATAGACCTTATGGACAATAAAAGGCCCCTCCCATTTTGGCTCCAACTTGGGTGGTTTTTTTCCGGGAATCATTGGCGCTCTAAGAGCACCAGGTCACCTTGCAGGAAGGAGTAGAGGTGAACCTTCTTGTTGAAATCTCGAGCCATCCTACTCTGATTCCTTTCCAAGTTATGTAAAGCGCGAATCCTATTTTCGTCCAGCGCTTCCAATTCAGCAAGACGGATTTCGACAACTCTATCCAGCGCTTGTTGGTCATAGACTGCCACACGCAATAAAGGTAATTGAATCTTTATGGGCAGGATGGCCTCAGCTCCGTATATCGGGGAATACGGAGTCACCTGGGTGGAGTTACGATTCGTCGTCCGATAAGCCCAAAGAGTGTTGGGGAGCTTTTCCGGCCAACTTTTCTTGTTCTGACTAACCATTTTTTTCAGAATGTTAGAGAGGGTTTTGTTAAATGCCTCGATCTGTCCATTCGCCTGCGCATGATAGCGGGAGGTGTGGTTAGAGCGAATGTTGTACTTGGCGTACAATTTCTTCAGCTCGGCTGATCGGAAGTTGGTTTTGTTATCCGTAAGGATAGCGTGAGGTACTCCAAATCGATAGATGATATTGGAGCTCACGAAGTCAGTGATATAACATGATTTGACTTCCTTGAGAGGAATTGCCTCCGCCCACTTGGAAAAGAAATCTGTAGCGGTCAGGATGAACCGGCACTGGCGGGTCGTCGTCGGCGGGTAAGGTCCTACGACATCCAACCCCTAGACTGTAAAGGGCCAAGAATACTTGGTAGTATGGAGAGGCTCTGGTGGACGATGCACAAAGTTAGCGTGAACTTGGCATGCATGACACCTATTGGAAAACTCGATGTAGTCGTAGATCATGGAGGGCAAGAAGTATCCCAGCCTCCGAATCTGGTGGGACCACTTCGACCCGGTCTGGTGGGAACCACAGGAACCAGCATGAAATTCTTGCATGACCTGTGGGATCTCGACTCCTTGAAGGAAACGGAGGAGAACACCATCAAATCCGCTCCTGTAAAGGAGCTACTCAAGGCTGGGACCGCTCTGAAGGGTAAAATGCAGCGCGCGGTATCGGATTCGCTCGCGCTCGGCTCGGTCTGATAGAAGTCTATCGTGCTGGAGATACTCAACCAAGGGCATCCTCCAGTCAGGAACTGTCTCGATTACCGCATCTGAAGTCCCCGGGGATCACGACGTAGGGGAACCAGTGGTGAGATGGTTCACCCGCGGGCCACGATCATCCTCCGGAATAACAGGATCAATGACTCTCTGGTGTGCCACGTGGATAATTAGGTCGTCCTGTTCGGACTCCGCAAGTGATGCGGCCAGGCTGGCCAAAGAATCTTCTTGACTGTTCTGCGACCGGGGAATATGAACGACCTCTGGCCGAAAGGGGAACTTAGCCATTAGACAGAGGATGCACTCCATCAATGGCATGAGTTCTGGCTTTCTGACAGCATAGTCACCATTGACCTGCTTGATGACTAGCTCGGAGTCCCCTTTCACATGCAGATGGGGTACGTCAATCTCGAGAGCCAACTCGAGGCTAGTGATGAGGGCATGATATTCTACCTCATTGTTGGTGCAACCTTCTGACAATAGGAATGAATACGGCAGAATGGCTTGCTCCGGGGTGATGAAGACAACACCCAGGCCCACTCTGTTGAGCCTAGGATCATTGAGCCTTCTACCAGTGGGGCTCCAGGAGGCACCTTCAAAGTACATCTTCCAGCATGGGACGGCATGGTCGACTGAGAGGATTGCATCATTAGGAAATCATAGATCCAGTGGATGGTCCACGGAGGTTGGATGAGCAGCTAAGAAGTCTGCCAACGCCTGTCCTTTGATAGCCTTATGAGGTACGAACCTAATGTCGAACTGCTGGAGGATCACCACCCAGCGCGCCAATCAGCCGGTCAACATAGATCGGTTAAGGATGTATTTCAACGGGTCTACCTGAGAGACCAGTGGTACCTCGTGGTGCTTCAAGTAGTGCCGCAATTTCTGTACGGAAAATACGAGTGCCAAGCAGCTCTTCTCAATGGGAGAATATCTAATTTTCGTATCAAGGAGCATGCGGATGAGGTAGTAGAGGCTATTCTCTGTTCCCTCGCTATTCTTCTGGGAAAGAAGTGCACCGAGGGATCGTTCTAGGGCGGTCACGTAAAGGACCAGCGGCTTTCCAGAAACAGGTGGCATCAAGACCGGAGGTTGGAGCATATACTTCTTGATTTCCTTAAAAGTGATCTGACACTCTTCGTCCCATTCATAGGCGGCGCCTTTCTTCATGAGCCGGGAAAAGGGCTTTGACTTGCTGGACAGATTCGCAATGAATCGGCGTATGTAGGCTAAGTGGCCTTGGAGACCTCGAAGCTCCCGAATATTGTTCGGGGGAGGCATCTGACTGACGGCCTTGATCTTCTCCGGGTCGATCTCGATGCCTCGGTATCTAACAATGAAGCCAAGAAACTTTCCGGAGGTGACCCCGAAGGCACACTTCAGCGGGTTCATCTTCAAGTGGCAAGAACGGAGGAAGACGAACACTTTATCAAGGTCTTTGAGATGGTCCTGGAACTAGCAAGATTTAACCACCAGATCATCCACGTAGCACTCCACCAGCGTCCTGAGAATCGGCTTGAATATGCAGTGCATGGCCCGTTGATAGGTGGAACCTGCATTCTTCAGGCCGAAGGGCATAACCTTGTAGCAGAAAGTACCTTGGGGGGCCCTGAAGTCAGTGAACTCTTCATCCTCAGGGGACATCCAGATCTGGTTATACCCGGAGTACCCATCCATGAAGGAGAGGGCTTGGAACCTGGCTGTGGCATCGATCAACAACTCTGTCACTAGAAGGGGAAAATCATCCTTTGGACAATGGCGATTGAGATCATGGAAGTTGATACAGACCCTGATCTGTCCGTTCTTCTTCCTGACCGGCACAATGTTGGCTAGCCATCGGGGATACTAAACTTCTTTGACGAAGTTAGCTTTGATGATCTTATCAATTTTGGCCTCAACCATGGCACCGTGAGAGGGGTGCATCTTTTTGGGAGGCTGCTTGAACCCATGATGGTTTGCTGGAAGGCCAAGGCGGTGGACGGCTACCTGGGGATCTAGTACTGGCTTCTCATCATAACTCCAAGAGAACACATCATGGTGTTTTCTAAGGAAGTCTACGTAATGTTGCCGCTCCTCGGGGGGCATAGTGGTGCTGACCAATGTGGGTCTTGGGTCCACCTTGCTACTGAGGTTCACCTGCACTAACTCATCTACCGTAGTGGAGACGCCTTCCTCAAAGGCAGTGGGTGCATCTTCCACGTCCTCCTCTCCACTTGTGGAGGGATCATCCACGGGGGGAGCCGTTTTGGGGCTGCTAGACCCTTATGGGAAGCTGGTGCCGGATTGGGCGGCAGAAGTCGTCATGTCAGGAGACTCATGTACTATGGAGAACGTGGCGAGAAAGGCGGTTGATCCAATCCCATCTGGCCTTCAGCCCAAGGGGCCACACTTTATGACACCAAAGCATTAGTGGTGCGTCGGCTTGAGCTGGTCGATTCCGGCCCGGTGAAACAGACACGTATGACGAACTGTCATTTCCATGAGCCTAATGTCCCGATATTGTATATGGTTAGGAGGCTTGGGGATCACCTAAGCCTGGTTGGTGTAGGAGTATGAGGTGATTTCCCGCCGTTGCTTGGACCCGGAAATATGCCTTCCTCTGGTACTCAAAACAACAAAGCACTGCCCCATGTCTGGGGTTGTGGCCTCCAACCGATGGATTGGGAAGACATATGCGTCATCCAAACCTGCCCAGGGATCACTTGCGACAGTGGTAGGCTCAACCTCACCTGCCAGGATCTGCTTGTCCTTTCTCTTTTAATAGCTAGCGTCTAGATAACAGGCTTCAAAAGAGGAAAAAGGAGACGAATCTCCTTAGAGCACGCCTACTCGACCCTTAAGGGAGTATTTAAGGCACTGGTGATACGATGAGGGAACCGTTGCGTGAAGGTGGAGCCACGACCTGCCCATCAACGCGTTGTAGGCGGTGTCCTGAGAGAAAACCATGAATTCAGTGTTGGCAATTACGCCACCGAACTGGGTCTTCAAGCAAATCTTGCCGAGTGGAGTTTTCCCGGTCATGTCATACCCCGGGATCCTGAGGTCAGAGGGGGTTAGATCATCCTCAGACAGCCCCAGCTTCCGCAGTGTCCGAGTTGGGATTAGGTTAATCCCAGAACCCATGTCAACAAGACAGCGTTAGACTTCCACGCCATTGAACTGTCCGGTGATGTACAGTGGGAAAATATGCCCATGTATGGGAGGGTCTTCATCTTCACCAGAGAATGAGATAACCTCCTGACATTCGGCGTTCTCAATCGCCTCGGTGTGGAAGGCTTCTGCATCCAATACCTCCGTCTCAAACCGGAGGGGTCTCCTTAGAGCCTCAGCGAGCACCTCACGCATTTCAGACGATAGGAGAAGAGCCTCAAGGATAGAAAGACTTGCCGGAATGCCGGCCAGGTGCCTCAGGACATCATACTTTCGAGCCAAACACGAGCTTCTGCTTACAGGAGGTCGCTCTGCGATTGGATACATGACGTGATCTGCCAGCTGGACCGGTGACTGACTGGTACTAGGCACGTCTCGTTGTTTACTAGTCGAAGCCCGGGAAGTGGATACCGGATTAGGGCTGGAAGGCTACGGTCCCGGATTAGGTCCAGAAGGTTGTGGTCAGCCGGTGGCAGGGAATAGCTTGTCACGGCACGGCCGAGGTGGTTCTGCCTGATCCAACAACACAAACGGTGGTAAAGGTGATCCCATCAACACCGGATGAAGGGGCCGCGTGTGTTGAGCTCTGTATCGGGCCTGCTGCCTGGTTTCAGTGGCGTGAACGGCCTAGCTAGAGGTGCCAACTATCGTGCCCCAGCGATTCATATAGCCACGGCTCTGCTGACATTGGCGACGGCTGGGGACATTGGGAAGGTCCACCTGGCGTTCCTCATCATCGGGAGTCAAAAAGGGCTTTACCAACTCTACGGTATTAGCCGAAGCGTACCCCGGGCTTTCACTCGAGGATTCATCCACTACCGAACGGAGTCTCGGAGGGATCCCCATTTGTGGAGTCATAAAATCACCAAGAGTGCGGGATTATGATGGAATTGGCAGGGCGTGCTCTTTCTTCTTGCGCCGCCGCTTGCTCTTCTAGGAAGAGGTAGGCTGGGACGACGATGCCGAAGTGGCGCTCACAGATTCTGAGGGCTCTGGCTGATTCAGACGGGCACGTATGATGCCATGGGCACGGGCGACCATCTTTCGGGCCATCTAGTCGTTATACTTCCGGGACCCACACTCGGAAACTTGCTTCCATTCATCCTCGCTGTCAGTACTGCCATCTGGTCTCACATAGACACCTGCCACATGCACCAGGGTTGGGCCCAACCTAACTATGTTGTTGTCAATCTAGTCTTGGAGCCCGTCCTTGAACACATAGCATCGCTGGATGGTGTGCCCTAGGGTTCGGTGATAAGGGAAATAGTTAGGGTGATCAGTGAGACGCGCCTCTTCACGCTTCCGGCACTTAGGCAGCCGCACGATCCTCTGCTCCAAGGCACTACGGAAATAACCGGGGACCTAGGACTCGTCAAACAAGTAAGTCTGATTCCTTCTGTTTGGAAAGGGGGATCTTGGAGGCTGGCCATGACCAGGGGCCGGAGGAGCATGCCAAGGAGGCAGAGCCTGATTATCTCACCTAGGTGGTGGCGGTGCGTTACGCGGAGGTGCCTTCCGATTTTGAGGCGGTCGCTGATGGGCAGGAGGTTGTGCCCGTGGGGGTGGACCCCTATGGGGATGCTGAGCTGGCCTCACTAGTAGCAACTCTAGCTGTCTGGGAGCCTCTATCTGGGCCACAGTAGTGGGCTCGGCTCTGGAAGCTCTCCTTGCAGGGACTACAGGAGGCAGTGGGCGTGCCTGACTAGCCTGTTGCAGGGTTTCTTCGAGGCGCTGATCCTTGTATGAGAAGTCCCGGAACCCTCTGGAGTAATTCTAAGTGATCAAAGAAGGAACCAGCTCTTCCTTGACGTTCCCTATGCACATCGTCGGTAATTTCTCATGAGTTAGTGGCATGTCAAGGGAGTATATGAGCCCCTTCCACCAGGAGACGAAGTCCGCGACTCGCTCATCGGGCCTTTGTTTGCACCTGAATAGGTCTGAGATGTTCGTCTTCCGGGTCGTGGAACTGAACTGGTAGAGGAATTTCCTACGAAGGTCCTCCCAGCTAGTCACAGATCTGACAGGGAGCTGGCTGTACCAGATGAATGCTGGTCCTTCCAACGTCTGAATGAAGCAACGGAGCTTGGTGGACTCCTGTTGTGCCGGAGTCCCTAACATAGGCCCGCACCTCGAGTTGAAGTGGGCTAGGTGCTGTGGAGGGTCTCCGGTCCTATTAAAGGGGGAAAAAGTGGGGTTCCCAAATCCCGGAGGGGCCGGCATATCATTCACCCATGCTGGGTGTGGCTTGTCGTCTGGTGGGAATACCACCTGCCGAGTTTCCAGGGCCTCTAAGAGGGCGATGAGAACTTCCATTAGATTGTCTGGATGTGGTTTCCTGTCCTGATGGGGATCTATAACCACAAGCTCATTTTCGGGCTCTTCAATCCGGTATTCAAGCTCAACAGCTTGCGGGGCGGCAGGCGGAGCGACTCTTGGGGCAGCGGGAGGAAACCGAGCGGGGTCCCTTGGGTGATCACACCGCTCAGGAGGGTTCGACAAAACGTATCATGCCCTCTTTCCAGGGGCTTCGTCCTCTCCCCTGTCAGCGAACGTGGCATGGTCGCGGTTGCCCGGGGGAATCTCGTCAAGGGGTAGGTGCTCCTGCCCCTGCTGTCCTGGCCTAGGATTACCGTAGTCAGGCCGCCACTCTGCAATGCGTTCAGCCAAGAGCTCATCAACCAGCCTCTTTTTCTTGGAAAGTTGTTGGCATAGCGTGGCCTTCTCGAGATCTTCCTCTGCCTTCTGTGCTGAGGCAGATGGGTCAGCAAGCTTGACAACCCCGACGTGCTCTTTACCCTTGTCGATGTTTTGGCTCAGGGTTAATGCCTCAGTGGGTGTAGGGAGACCTAGGAGTCTCCTCTGTTGGCGAGTAATCATCCCAGATGGGTCCATTAGAGGATTTTCCTCAGGAGGTGAGTCCCCATCGAGGAGTTCCACACCATTTCCCTCACCTGGAAGGTCGGCCATGTTGACTGCCACTACCCTCGGCAACATTCCCTCAGATCCTCCCAGTGAATTGGGCTATCGGCGAATCGCACAGAAAAGAAGGGCAGCGTACTTCACCCATCCGCTGATGTGCACGTGGGGGGTGGCTTCCTCGATAAATTTGCAGAGTACTTGAAAACTCTGGACACATTGTTGTTGGAGGTCCCTGTGGTGGCCAAGTGACTCAGGGTGACGAACCGCGGGGAGCGCAGCTAGGTCAACCTGACGAAACTGCTCACAGATATCCTCGAGATGTGCTTGACTCCTGGGATAAGGCACTCGCTGATGGAGAAGGCAGGAGTGGTTCACCCAGAGAGTCTGGCGGAAACATTCAAACTCTCCCGGGGTGAGCAACTCTGTCATATCAAAATCCGATTCTGCAACATGCCAAAACTTCTCGAGGAAGTGGCCTGCTGCGAGGACGGTCCAGAAGCTCCATGACCCTGGTTCGGGATCCGGCCCTTGAAGCCCCTGCTCATCAACCGAGAATGGCCGGAGAACTGGCAGCGGTGCCGAGGCAGGCCGTTGGGCCGGTGAGCTGGCCGGCGGAGAATACGGCAAGCAGGCCGATTGGCCGCCGATCACTAAGCTGTCCTCCGAGGGATGCGGTGTCCTAGATGCCACATCGCGATAGGATGGGCCAGAGAATAGGCCACCTGTCACAGCATCGGTGCTTTCCGAGGGTGTGTCATGTTGCGACTCTTCCGTCGGTCCTCAGAAAAGTTCCCCACCCTCCCTGACTGAGATGGAAGGTGCTTCCAGGGAGGCCAGTGGTAACTAAGGGTCTGATCCCTAGGGGTATTCCAAGTCCTCATCCTCCTGGATATACCTTCGGAGGGAGGCAGGAATCATGCGGATCTCTCATTCGGGGAGTACAAGGCTGACGCGCCATGTACCCACCCTCGCCCTTGACTTATAGGACTGGGGGGAGGGATCCATTTCCAAGTCATACTCCGCCTTAGAGTCTGAGAAATAGACTGGTCTGATTTCCATCCGGACTCCCCTGACATGCCTCTTACGATGACGACGTCCCGCCTTCCTGCCCCTGGGTGGCTCCTCAGGGCAAGGATAATTTCCGTCAAGGAGTCCCCTGGATGCAATAGTGCTGGGGCAGAGAGGACTGAAGGCCGGGGTGCAAGAAACACTGGGACAGATGTAGAAGGGGACATGGGGAGGACCTCCATGTGGGTGAGCGACCATATATGCAACGGATCCATACTCGCGGCCAGTGGTAGGGGAAGTGACCTCATACCCAGCACAGTGAGTGTTGGAAAAATCCATACCTGTAGCGTAGCTGTCGCGGAGAAGCCTTATGCTTTCCAGATCAGTGGCACGGAATGGGCCTTTATGGTGTGTAGCACTACTGCGAATTGGTCTGCGGTGGCCATTGCATGTGCCTGTGACCGGGATATTCGACCCAACCTACCTGCAGGGCGGTCGGGGCCTCGATCTAGGTCGGGCATGTGACTGCCCCTGCTCAACGTGTGCGGGGGTCTAGTAACAGGAGTCAACAGTGGCTCGGGCCATAGTGGTTGCTGATGTTGGTGCCCCAGGGCGGGCATTCTCTTCCACTTGTGCCCGACGCTGGCGTTGGGTCAGATGGGTTGGAGCCGGTGGTGCGGGCACGAAGATTTCCTGCTCCTCGGCCTAGGGAGTCGGGAGGCGGCATTGATGCAGCCTGGTAGGGGCCCTTGCTGTGAACCCCTGGGATGGGTCTCCGATTGGGCGGACCCAGACATCTCCCACCACATCGGCGTAGGGAAGGGAGGTGTCAAGGCGCTCTGGGGATAGGCTCTCGAAGCAGTTGAACATCGGAGTGGGGAGCGGCAGATCCCTGTGTAGCCCTCGGGGGCAGCGACGGTGGTGGTGAGGCGCAACCGCCTCTAGATCCAATCGGTCCATGTCCCTGGTGGGTATGACCCCTTCCTCATCGTACCTACGAACCAGGTCTTTGATCACCCTTCGTTGGATAATTTCTGATGGGGAGAGGGGGCGTGAGCACCCGTCAGCTACAGCGGTCAGAGTTGGAGCGATTGTGGAAAATGCGGGACCGCGCGGGGTGGTCGTGTCGGTTCTGCCCCTGCCCCTGCGCCGGTGGGTAGGTGGCGATCGAGCTCCGGATGCAGCGATCTGATTCCTGGAAGTAGGGAGATGAACCCATTAGTACTAACAGGAAAAGAAATCGACAACCAATAGCCCAGCGTCATTCCGTCTTCTGTGGTCGGCGAGAGGGATCCACACTGATGACGTCGCAGAATGGAGTTCTCAACATCCTGACTGCCTCAACCCCTGGCGATTTTTACGTCCTGGTGCTAGGTGCCCAGACCCGGTGACATGCCAATCTTCCGACACCCCGAACGCTACCCGTCTCTGTATTGAGGAGAAGAGCTTCACGTTGGGTTAACCATTTTCTGATTCCGATGCTTTTACATTGGGGCACGCGTGTATCCGTCACGCGGGGGAAAGGACGCGTGGCTTGTTGCCCCGCATTACCTTTTTCCAAAGGCGGGCGACATCTATTTCTTGTTCAACGAAGTCTTCTCCTTGATCGAAATCGGGATGATGGGATGTCAGTTCTTCCTTCTGTGGATTACTCCTCGGAGCTCGTCACCTAGTCCGGGTCTCCCTCATATATTTAAGACGAGTTTGTTAAGCTCGTTCCTGGCTCTATATCTGCATGGATGCCAGTTAATTACGCTGCTTCCATCGAGATGCTCCAAGGGGTTTGGTCGGGGCAGCAACCTTCAGTGAGGAGAATGGTCACGTTGGGGTGTCGTCGGCATGTCTTGACGCTGGGGATTGGAATGTCTGTCTTTTGTCCCTTATCATAGGGCTTCTCGAGGGTGCGGAAGCCCAAGGCATCCCACATCAAACGCGGGGGATTGTGTACCATCTGAGGTTTTCCTCAGCTTCCCATGTTTAACATGGGGTATGCTGTGAGTTTAACGTATGGCGGAGACGGATCAGACTGATCGGAACACTGAGAGTGGATCAGATTGAAGGACCCCCTAGGGGGAACACCAATGTTGGGGCCAGCATGTGGGCGGCTTTCCGGATACTGTGGGGTGGAATGAGGTGGCATGATCTCACCGGGATGTGGCGGCCCGGGTGAGGATCAGGATGGGTGATGGAGTGACAGGCTTGAACCTCGTGGAGGCTTTCTACGTATCCCCATGGCAGGGAATCAAAGTCTGCGTAGTTCGGTGATATGGTGGGACACCTGAAGAGGCGACCCGTGAGAATGAATGCATGGATTGGAACCTGGGGGGAGTAAGATATTCGGGATAGGGCATGAGCTTCCCGAGGCATGTGGTCTCGAGGTAGAGGTCAGGATGAGACGTGGGTGTGAGGTATGGGGATTACGCTCTGAAGCGGCCCATGATGGTGGGTATGGGGCTTACGCTCTGAGGCGGCCCATAACGGTGGTTGTGAACCGATGTGGAGGGGTCGGAACAACTGAGTGATGGGCTTGAACCTCATGGAGGCTTCCTACATACCATGCGTTAGCACGGATCAAAGTCCACGTAGTTCGGGGCATACATTTTAACGTCATGCGGGATGAGATATAGTTTAACATCATGCGGGAGGAGGGCATACAGTTTAACGTCATGCGGGACGAGGGCATACAGTTTAACGTCATGCGGGACGAGGGAATACAGTTTAACGTCATGCGGGACGAGGGCATACAGTTTAACGTCATGTGGGACGGGTAATTTGGGGCTTATGCTTTGAGGTGGCCCAAGGTATTGGTGAACCGACGTGAAGAAGTCAGAACAACTGGGTCATGGGCTTGAACCTCGTGGAGGCTTCCTACGTACCATGTGTTAGCATGGATCAAATCCCACGTAGTTCACTGGGATAGGGCTTACGCTCTGAGGGGGCCCATGAGAGGATGTCATGGCCGATGCGCGCTCTAAGCCCATGTGAGTCATGCTCAGTGTGAGAAACAAGAGGCATCAGGGACCAGACGATCATGTCGCAAAGGGTGCGTCCGTAAGAAGTAGAAAGGGGATTATGTGTTGAGCGGCCCAAAGAGGAAACAGGGGATTACGTATGGTTAGCGGACCTTGGTGTCGGGGCTTACTCCAGGATGGAGGCCCATGGTGCGACAAAGCGCAGTGGGAAAGGGACTCCACTGGCCTTGGCAATGGGGAAGTACGGAGGTGCGTGGGTGCAACCTTCCACAAGAGAGGCTAGGGGATTACGCTCTGAGGCAGCCCTTCCCCCGTGGACAAACGCCACTCCAAAAGGAGGATCTCATTCCATGTGAAGAAGATTCCATTCCTGTGGAGACGAGTGGGCGTAAAGAATGTCCGAGCTGGGGGGACCCTGCGTGCGAGGCACGGGGTCGGACCACAGTTTAACGTCATGTGTTAAGGATGAGGTGCTTAGCAGTTTAACGTCCTGCAGCTTGGACGAGGTGGGTTCGCTCCACACCCCTAGGGCTTACATGCCCAACACCCTCTACCCCTTGTGGGAGGGAAGGCATCGGCAAGGTCGTAGTGAAGGGGGATGCAGGTCGAACCATCGAGGGGTCCACGTTAGCGTGGCTATGCGAAGAAGCAATAGCCGTTAGCGTGCCTATGTGAAGAAGCATAAGGCAAAGCAACGCAACGGGAAACATCGCCCAAGGTAACTTGAGGTTACTTCGTACGAGCCTGGAAGGCCGTACGGGAAAACAACGCATGGCATGCATGCCCGACATGGGAGACATCGGGCACCTATGCAGGGCGTCAAGGTGAGAGGTCCTGGGTTTTTCACGCAAAGAGAAGGCTTGCGCGCAAAACACTGGGATGGCACGCAATTGGGTTAGAGAATTGCGCGCGGATAGGGGATTGCGTGCAATGGGCCTCGATTGTGTGCGGGGCAATGCTCGATCCCTGGCAAAACCTATCAGAGGAATGGCACGCAATTTGGAAGGGTTTGCGTGCAATTGGAAGGGATTGCACACAAGGGGAAAGGATTGCGCGCAAAGGAAGAACTCGGAGGAGTTTGGCAAATTCACTTAAGCCAGTGGGGTTGCGCGCAAAGGCGAACCCCAGGGCAAGGTTGCGCGAAAAAGGGAATTACATGGAAGTCATCTTACGCGCGCGGGAGTCTGAATTGCGCACATGGGGGCTGGTCCGAATTCCTCAACCCTGAAACGGTTGAGGTCGCCTTCTATTTATAGGCATCCGTCGTCGCAGAATCCAGGCGGCGCGTGAAATCTTCCGCGCCAGGACCAGTCGACGTGCAAAGCCTCACCACGTGGAACCGGGTGCGCAAAATTGCGCGCCATCCCGGTGTTTTTACACGAATCCCGAACTTCCTTCGTGCGGCCAATATTCTTTCGCGCAAGTCCTCCTTAATTTCACGCACCACTTCTGGGCCATCCGGGTCGGGCCTCTGAGTCTGAATATGACTTCGCTTCATCCGTTCGAAACTTCCTCTGGGAGTTTCGGAATTTTTCGGCGTCTACAATCTTGAATAACATAGATGATGATCATCCATATATAACATTACATATTAATTTGTTGAAACAATATTATCCAAAGAAGAAATATATATAGATTTTTAACGAGCATAACAACACTTTTTTCCATGGTTTAAAGAGACCATGCTCGGTAGATCAGACGCATCAGAAACATTAAGATGGTTAGTGGGAATTCTAAGTTTAAATTTAATAAAATGGTTCAGGTATGACATTAATGGCTATAAATTTTATATAAAAGATCATGACAGTAAAAGTGTAGTTCAGAATAGTAGTGTATCAGTGTTCGAAAAAGCAATGCATTTTTTGAGTGTCAAAGATAAAAACTCAATCTCTGCATCAACTTCATATTATGGAGACATTGAAGAAATATGAGAGGTTTATTACATTAGATTTCAAGATCCATTGTTTAACTGAAAATGGTTTATCGGTAACAACAGTATCTGACATGATGAATTTGTAATGACACTAGTTAATCTGAATAAATTAGAATACACAACTAATCCTTTTATCATTAAAACACATGAAAAACAAATTTTCTATGTTCTTGATCAATCTGATATGCAGTGGTCTGTTGTTTTATAAGAAAAAAAATAGTATGATGGTGATGATAAACTTGACAAAGATGCTGATTTATGTGAGATCCCTACTTCCATAGAAAGATTAACATATAATAATGATGAGCACTTCATAGACATGGTTTGTGCCATATGGAATGACCATGATAAAGGAATTTGGGAAAATAATCCTTTAGTACATTCCAAATATTACAAGTAACATATGTTTATTTCTACTTTACTTTTTTAAATTTCATAAAATTTTAGATATTTTAATTTTATATTCTTTATTAAAATACATATTATAACTAATAAGTTAATTTTTTGTTTATGTTAGTTTTTTTTTGTTTATTTTACCATGTTTACCCTTATGTGAATTATTTATTAATTGATTTTATTGAAAAAATATTTTAAATTTAATATGTTAAATAAAAACAAAAATATTGAATGAGATTATATTCAAAAAATATTATTTTTTATGTAAAAAAGATTTATCATTTTGGAGAATTTTTACTATTCACACACCATTGTTGGATTTTTTTCATTCATTTATGTCATTTCATCTCTCATTAATATTGTTATAATTTTAGTTAACTATAAAAAATATGAATAAAAATGTGTTATTTTTAGTTTAGTTTACTTTTTGTTTGATAATTGTTCATTTTTTTATTTACATTTTTATGTAATAGTTGGATTTGTATATTTGCGTACAAATTATTTGTTGATTTGATTTGTAAAATAATGACATATCAATCATAGGATCCACCACATACTTAAGAAGATGATCATACTCATACCTTTGGGGAGGAATGTACACATGCTTCTATTGATGACCCCCTTATCCTTCTTTATAAGAGACATCTACATCCACGGGGTAAAAAATAGTTCGAGGGTTGGTAAACGTGGAAGCACGCGTTTACCAAAATTATCAGTTGCGTGTAGCCAGGATCAATGGATACCAGTAGACTTTGATGATAATGATATTACAAGATGTCCAAATTCAAAACAATTCAATACTTTTATAGCAGCACAAGATAAAAGAAAATTCACTATTATGTTTGATGTTTGGAAAAGTTTTGAAAAATTAAAAATATCTCACTTGTGGGAGATTGTTTTGGTAAGCTCATTTGTTATTATTTCACTTATTTTTAAATTTTTATAGTAATATATGTTTTCCCCCTTCTTATCAGATGAAATATGATATGTCTGATTCTGTAGGAGTTAGGAAGAAATATTTATCATTGGCTGCTAGGAGATGGAGGGATTTTAAATCAACCCTCGCATAAAATTTTATTTTGGGGAAAATAAAACATCATAATCCATGTATATATATATATATATATATCCATTTATAGATCAATATACATCGAATTATCTTTTTGAAAGTAGGAGATGAGAATAATTTTTGTTAAGTGCGATGTTACCTTTTAGAAGAAAAAAAATTATATTAATGATTGTATTAATGATTTATTTATTATTAATTATTAGTTCTTAATTTACAAAAAATGAGGAGATCTCATCAAGATATCCAATATTGAAATGTATACCCTCATACTTTATCTTGTGGAGGGTATAAGTTATTGTAAGAACAAATGATAGTAGAAAGATTTCAAAAACTGAGAGCTGAGTCTTCAGGCTCTGCAGAGGTTGGCCCTACTTCCCCCCTCTAGACATGAAAAATTAAAGAGGTCTCACATGAGTAAAAAATGATAATATCTTATGGAATATTCAAGGTTTATAGATAAGAGGAATGTAAGATGTTTACTTTGTTTATTTATTTAAGTTAAATCAATTATTTATATATTATGATTCATTACAGATTTTTTCAAATATTACATACAGAATTATCTTGAAGAGAAGAGAACATAGGGGGTCTGTATAGATAAGGGTATGAAGTATATTTTAGCCACAACATTAGGAAACACCGAGCACCCAGGTCATGTACGAGGATACCCGGTAGGTGTATCAGTAAAAAAAGAATTTCCACATTCTGAATCATCTTCAATAGATGATACTTATAAAAAAAAATAGAATCTTCAGAATCTGAAGTTCAGGATATTCATGTGATGATGGAGGATAATATTAGAGTTTTGGTATAGTCAAAGTTTTCAGGAATTCAAAGATAGTTTCAAACTGCTAATCTGACTCCTCCACCACCACCAATATATCCCACTCCTCCTACTAATCCTACTCATGCATATCTGCCTATAGACCCCACTCCTTCTTATCCTACTCCTACACCCCTCCTCCACAGCTTCCCAATTATTGTGAGTTATATGCTAATGATCTATGATATATTGTTGCATATGGGATGATAGTTTATATTTTTTATACCATTCATCATCAACAGTTAGAGATAGAGCATCATAGAGTCACTGTACATGATATTATAGATAGACCGCTAGAATATCATGCCTTACAGATGAGTTGAGTATAGTTGGAAAAAGTATCAGCCATTTTTTAGTTTGTCCATCTAGACTTGTTTGATATATTACCATAGAGGTATATATATTTTTTATTTTTTATTTTTTATTTTATTAATTTTTTTTATAATATTAAAGTTTTTATATTTATCTATTTTTTTACTAGAATAATTTAAATGTAAATAAATATTTTATAGACAACAAAAAATAAAAAGTGTTATGACTTCAGATACAATTTCTACTAGTCTTGATAGATTATTAACATATTTAAATTCTTTATTAGATGTTTATGAGATTCCAATTGAAGTTGGTGTTTGTAGGAATACAATGACTTTGGGGATTTTGAAAAATGATATCATAGAGCTTTTACGTGGAGATTAGTTGGGCATCAACACGATGCAAGTTTTTTCCATGAAAGTCGATTAACAAAAATGTTTTCAGTTGTTTAATTTATTGAAAATTTATACTTATTTTTGTTTTTGTATTAGGTATATTTATATAATTTTTACATAGCATGAAAAGACAAAATTATATAGATATATGGACCCATAGTTTATTTCACCTATATCGAGGACAATGACTGATTCAGAAAGAACAATTTATATTGCCGAAATATTTCAAAAGAATTTAATTATTCAGTGTTGGATATGTCCTTATCTTCACGATTATGAAATATATTTATCAAAAAGTGTTATATATCTATTAACATAATAAAAACTTACATTAAATTTTCTTATATATCAGTGGTCATTGAATGTTGGGTGTTTTTTGTCTAAGGGATAAGACATGTTACTGGCTATGCTCTGTCCATGGTGAAGTATGAGAAAATTTCATGAATGTATTGAACACAGAAGTTTGAATATTTTAATACTTATTTATATTATAATGACATAAATTTATTTTATTCATATTATTTTCAAATAGGGAATGGGATTCCTATATATAGACGATAAGAAAGAAGAGTGCCAAAATAAAATATGTAAAAGCTAAGGTGAATTTTCATTTACAATTACTACATTTTGGATATATTACTTAAAAATGTTATTTTGAATTGAAAAATTCTTTTAAATATATGTTTCATCAACAAGGAGTAGAGTAACTTGGATATTATGTTTTAAGATTTATATATGAAATAATTTCAACTAGTACAATTATGAAGTTCCACAAGGTTAGATTTATTTATAAACTTTTACTTAATATTTCATTCATTTTATTCAAAATACAAGTTAAATGATTTCTTTATAATTTTTTGCTTTTTTATAAACCTCAACCTTATATTGAATAGAATATGAGACACTTACAAATTGAATGGTTTAATCATTTCATAGGTTTGATTAGATTTTAGTTTATTTGTAATATATATTGTAAACTTGAAAGTTCAAATTATAAATGTCTTGCTGTTTTTCTGCTGGTTCGGTTATTTGCTAGTTTTTTTCTTGTTTTTACTAGGGAGGGGAAGAATCAAAAGTTATTTAAAAAAATTGATCTTTCATGTCTGTTATTTCATAGCTGACATGAAAAATTAATGTTATCATGTTTTTCACATTGGTTTTGAAATAGTTGACATGATGAACATTCTTCCATGTTGGTTTTTTAAAAAAACTGACATGGAATACAATTTTTCATTTTGGTTTTTTAATAACTGATGTAAAAAAACTTTATTGAATTCATTTTTCATGTCGGTTATGAAACAACCAATGTGAAAAATCAATCCTATGGGTGGTTCCATATCAATTATGAAATAATTGATGTTAAAAATACCCACAAAAAATTATTTACCATGAATATTTTTTTTAACCGATGTTAAAAACATATTTACAATGTCTCATGAAATAATATCATGTATTAACTAGAATTAAAAAAAACAATGTTAAAAATCATTTTTTTCACTACTGTACATCTAGATAAACATTGAACAATCCTTTCAATAAAAACTAGTTAATGAGATAATTCATAGAGTAACCAATGCATCATCAGTAGGTTGTCCAAGTGTATCAAATTATGAATAAAATATCAAAGTTCCATAGCTTTCCACCTCAATTATAGCAAAATTCCAATAGTAAGTACACTTTCATGAACAACTAGAACATCAAGATGAAATAATTGAAGGATATTTTCTTACCCTAACTACATTTCAATTAAATTTTTATGAATTTCATTCATATTTACCTATGTAAAACACTACTAATTCATCACCATTTTCACCTGCTTAGGATAAATAAATTAAGTTATATGAGTAATTATTTTAAAACTTTGTCAAAATTTCTCTAGAAAAAGAAACACAAGTGGCTGGAAAACCAGCAACAAAACTAAAGATTGATCGCGTGGAATAAATAGATATACATTTGGACTTGGAAAGTGAGTACAAGTCCACCCAAGTATAGGAAGAATCCATTGATTTGGTTGTGGAAAAACAAGAGGCCCCATTATTCATCTACCTAGTCCCACATTTCAAGATGTTTTACATTACCAAGGGTCTAGAAATGAACCACTCTATCAAAGTGGACCTCTAAGAAAAAAATATGAAGAGACGTGGAAGAACAAGGATGTGGTGGTTCTTACCGTAGAAGGACAACCTTACAATAAATTGGGGATGAACACAAGAATTTTTAGATGTGGAATATCTAAATAAAACCCCTATTATGAGGGGAAAAACCCAAGATTCTCTTCTCATCTATTTCTTTTTCATTCTCTTTACTTTTAAATAAAATTTCTTATGTTTATTCTATTTTTATAGGTTTTTTCCATAGTAGAAAACGCCTATAAGACTAGCTCAAGGTTTTCTATAAGATCCTTAGGATAGAGTACCTTTCAAACCCATTGGAAAAATAACACTGGCTTATACCTATCCTTTTACACTATTTATTTACTTTAATTCTTGTGCATGTTTGATCGAACTTAAATAGAAATTGTTGGATAAGTGTTGGGGGGAATCAACCTATTTAGCTTAAATTCGTTTTACTAACTGATAAAACACATTTTTATTGAATATCTTATTGATAATAAATGGTATAATTTCCTCTCATTGTGTTAAATATGTTTATTTATAGAATATTTGGGATTAGATCATTCATTTTTAAATTTAATTAAAATTCCAGTTTTGATCCTTTAAAGTGAACTATAGTATTTCAGACATAAATATTTTTTTATGAATTATTTGAATGTAACATTTTGTAATAGTGTTCCTTACTAAATGGGATACAACTTTAATTTAGATCATTCAAATTGTATCTTTCATTTAATTTGAGTAAATAGGCCATGAAGTCAAATTTAGACTGGACTCATCAGATTGGACACCACTTCACCATTTTTCCATTCTCTTCTACATCTACGCTTTTATTGGGCTCAAATTTAGATAGTAAATAGAGGACCCAATTCCTCAAAAATAATCATTCTTTAAGGACAACTGGTTCATTTTTTTTGTGTTCAACAAGTCGGTTCAAGTTAGATTAAAATATTTGTCCAAATTTCTCATTCACACATGTAAAGTCTTGAAACCCTAGCCTCCCCTCCACTCTATAAATGTTTTTTATCATCTAGAGGGGTTTTTAAATGAATTAATAAATTTAGGGTATATTAGAAGTGTTTTCACTCTAATTCTCCAATAATTGAAAGAGGGGTAGCTCTTGAAGCAAGGACCCTTTCATCGAAGCCTCCTCCTCCTTCTTCTTCATGTTGTAATGCTTGTGTTTTTATAATAAAATATTCATTTCTCTTCCATTTCTTCTATTATTTTCAATTTATTTCTTCTTTACTTTTCCTCTTTGGTATGTAATTCATGATTAGAAACATGACTAGGTTATAACCTTTTTAAACCTTTTCACATGAAAAATGTTTTCACAATGACTACACCGCCTATGGGAGAGTATTTTTTATTAGTCATTAATCTAATTATCACCTTATTCACTTATTTTTTTTTTGAATAAATGGGATACTATAATTCATATAATATGATCCATGAATTTAGTTTTTAAATTAAATGAAACTAAGAAATAAATTGAACAATTAACACAAAAAAATGTGAGGTCAAGTAACATGTGAATTGTGAGAGCATGATTGTAATCGGTAAAAAAACAACGTGGGATCAATTTGTAGAGTTAAAATACAATCTCAAAAATAAATTCATCCTAATTTAAAAAATGGATATGTGTCTTGATTTAACATTAACCATAATCTAGCCTTATAATATCAGTCAAAGCAGGGTACTACGATTGCATGTTCCAAAGCTAGTTAGGGTTTAATTAATTTAATATTTGTAGTTAAGTTAATTCTCATAATTTTTGGGGGTTAAAAAATTAAGGGATTATAATTAACTTTATTTTAATTTAAATTATAATGATTAATAATTAAGTGAAAATGTAGAGTTATATCAATTACGTCTTTTAAAAATATTTTCTAAAAAATTATTCTCATTGTTTTTTATCAATAAAATTTTAAAAAATAAAAATAAAAATTCTTCTTCTAGAATATATCTTATAGTTTTATAAACATTGAACAACCCCCTTCCTTTTAATTAATGTTTTTCTTTTCAAAATACCTTTAATATTCTTTTTTAATTACTTATTCCTTTGAGAGACGACCTTCCTTCTTTGTGATGCCTCAGGTACCTTCTAGAGATGCATGGTGAGTATCTTTTTTGATTTACTTGAGTCTTTAATTGATGTATTTATACATGATTTTATAGTGTATGGTTCCTCATTTTATAAGTTTTTATTGAGTTTGGGTAATTTTTTTCATCATTTCATTGAGAAAAATCTTGTTTTTGAACTTTGAAAAATGTAATTTCATGGTAGAGAAGGGAATTGTCCTAGGTCATGTAGTGTAAAACCATGGTATTGAGGTTGATAGATCTAAGGTATATATTATTAAATCATTTTCATATCCTACATGTGTTCATGATATTTTATCATTCCTTGTACATGCTGGTTTTTATCGACACTTCATCGGGAATTTTAGTAAGATCTCCCTACCCTTATCTCGATTGCTTCAAAAAGATATTAACTTCTTTTTTTGATGATTCATGTAGGGTATCATTTTATGAGCTAAAAAATAGTCTCACAACACCCCTGATCATACATCCCCCATTGTGGGACCACCCATTTGATCTTATGTGTGACACTTCAAACTTCGCAGTTAGAGCAGTCTTATCTTAGAGGTTGGAAGGGTGGTCCCATGTGATTTATTATGTGTTGAGGACTTTGGATTCAGCTCAAGAAAATTATACTAAAATTGAAAAGGAGTTTATTACTATCATATTTGAATTATAAAAATTATTCTCTTATTTATTAGGATCTAAATTGATTATTTTCTATGATCATACAGCATTGAGGTACCTCCTAAAGAATCTAGTTGCAAATCCATGACTTATTCATTGGATGCTTATTCTTTAAGAGTTTAGAATTGAGTAAGGGATAATAAGGGGTCATATAACATGGTGTATAGACACATAACCAGAATCACTTTCATATTGGAGCATGATACCCCAAAATAGGTACCACTTCAGGACACTTTCCCCAATGAGCATCTCTATGTCATCTTAGGTACGCATCAGTGTTATGAAAATTAGTTAATTACTTGGTTTCCTTTTAAATTCCTAAAAACCTAAATAAAAAACCAAGTTGAAAAAATTAAGGATGAATATAGGTTTTATTTGTGATATGATCCTTGACTTTGGTGCATTTTTAGTGACCAATCCATTAGGAGATGTGTTCCTAATCATGAGTTTGAGTCTTTTTTGAAGATTTTTCACACTTACTTATAGTGGACAGTTTGGACTTCAAAGGATGGCTAGGAAGGTATTAGACTCTATATTATATTGTACTACCATGTTTAATGACGTTAATGTGTTTTTTAAGTCATTATCTTATTGATAACACACTAGAAACATTTCGAGGAGACATGAGATTCCCCAATGGTCTATATAATTTTTTGAGATTTTTGATGTATGGGGAATTGATTTTATGGTTATGTTTCCAATTTCATTTGGTTTCTTGTACATTTTTGTTGACATGTAGGTTTGGAGTACCAAATTATAATCAATGACCAAGAGATCTAATTTTTAAATCGACATTTGGCTTCCCTCCTACTAAAGCATGGGGTAACACACAAAACGTCAACACCATACCACCCCCAAACAAATGGTCAGACCGAAGTTTCAAATTGTGAGTTGAATATGATATTGGAGAAAATGATGCGACCGAATAGGAATGATTAGAGTGAGTGCTTGGGTGATTCACTATGGTATTATAGGATGACATTAAAAACTCCCCTTAGTATGTCCCTCTTTCATATTTTTTTTGGGAAAGAATGTCATCTTTCCGTGGAGGTTGAGCATCGGGCATATTAGGGTATAAAGAAATGAAATATGTATTTAGCCCAAGTTGGAGACTAAAGGAAGCTACAAAATCAAGATCTTGAGGATATTCAATTGTCATTATATAAGAACTCAAGCCTCTACAAGGAAAGATCAAAATTTACTCATGATAGAATGATCCAAAAAAGGGAGTTCCATATAGGAAATAAATCCCTTCTCTATAGTTCACAATTGAATTTGATTCTTGGTAAGTTGCATTCTATATGGTTGGGACCTTATGTTGTATCTCATGTTTTTTCTTATGGTGCATTGGAGGTCACTCAAGAGGCTACAATAAGAAACTTTATAGTAAATTGGTAGCAGTTGAAGCAATACATTGAGGTATTCCCTACACATGCAATTGATGCCATCACACTATATGAGCCCGTCATCACTTGAAATTATTAGGTTATCCCTTACCCTCTCACTTTTATATTATTTTTCCAAATTTTAATTCTTAATTTCATGTGAATATATTATTTCATAGAGTCACATTGAGGACAATGTAATATTTTAAGTGTGGGGGAAGGGACCACATTTTAGAGTAGCTTATTTAGGATTTTCATTTGTGTGTTTTGTATGTGTTTTCTATTAATTTTTAAAAAACAGAAAAAAAAAGAGAGAGAGAAACATATCATTTAACATGCTTTTTACATGTGGAACATATGGAAAATGCGTGTTTTCAAAATTTATTGGCAGCATGATAATAATGAGAAAGATTTCTTCATTAAGGTTTAATTTTTATAAAAATGTAAGTTGTCGATGATATGATTGGTTGTGTCATTATAAAACCTTTTGATTATGAAACCATTCTTTGTGATATTTGTTCATCGTAATTTGTTTTATTTATTTCTCTACACAACTTTTCATGCAATCATAACTTGTGACATCTTTCTTACTCAATTAAAATTATAGCCAAGTTAGGTAATATTTTTTCATCTTACATCAATGGTTGATCCATATGATCATTTCTCTTTTAATTGGTTTCATTACTTTACTAAATTTGACTAAGTGTGTTTACTTGATATTCAATAATTTTACGCCCTCAAAAAAATCAAAAAACAAAAAAAAACAAAAAAACAAAAAAAACAATATATATATATATATAATATTAATAAATAGGGGAATTATTAAATGTACAATACATGGGTATATCTAGGTCGGGAGCTTAAGGTTTGATTTTCAGGAATGCTTAAGTGAGTGGGTCTTGAAATTTGATTACAAAGGAATTTAGAATAGGTTTGGTGGAATTAAAACATACAAGAAGAATTGTTTTACTTGACCTAAATATACTTAATAAAGGGTGGAGATATGAGCTTGAAATGGTTGGAAAACACACATGTGAAGAATTATTGGAATACTATACCCATAAATTTTTTTCTCTATGATTAGTGTAATTAATCTCATTGGATTTGGTTTTGATACAATTTATGATACAATTGCACTCAAATTTATTGAGATTGACTCTTGATTAGAATCTTACTTTGCCTATATTTCCATTTTGGATTGGGGAATATGAACATGCATATCTTATCACAGTTTTCTGAAATACATATGACATGTGACTTTTCCCAGGAGTTTCAAAGGGTGAGTGTGGGGGAGTTTTTAAAACACATTTTTATTGAAACTTTTATTGATAATAAATGACATAATTTCTTCACATTGTATTAAATATTATTATTTATAGAATATTTGGGATTATATCATTCATTTGAAAATTTGATAAAAATTAAATTTTTGACCCTTTAAAGTGCACTGTAGTATTTTGGCTATAAATATTTTTATATGAATTATTTGAACTTAAATTTTTGTAAAAATGTTATTCATAAAATGGGATACAACTTTAATTTAGATCATCCTATCTTTATCATGTATTTGATTAGAGTAAATGGTCTATAAAGTCAAAATTGTATTGGACTCATCTGACTGGACACCACTTCACCATTTAGGCCATATCTTCTACATCTAGGATTGGATTGGGGTAAAATTTGGACAATAGATATAAGACCTAATTATGCACAAATAATAATTATATAAGTATATATGGTTCACGTTTTTTAAAGGTAAACAAGTCAGTGAAAGTTGGATTAAAATATTTGGCCGAATTTCTCATTCACACTTATAAAGCCTTAAAACCCTAGCCTCCCCTCAACTCTATAAATGTGTTTGTTATCATTTGGATGGGGTTTTCCTTTCATTAGGAATTTTAAGGAAAAGGATAAGTGGTTCTTCTCTAATTATATATTCATTACAAGAGGTGTAACTCTTGAAGCAAGGATCCCTTCATCAAAGCCTCCTCTTTCTTCTTCGTGTTGTAATGTTTGTGTTTTTATAATAAAATATCTATTTATCTTCTATTTATTCTATTATTTTAAATGTATTTCTTATTTAATTTTCTTATTTGGTCTTGAATTCAAGGGTAGAAACATGATTGGGTTATACCCTTTTTAAACCTTTGCACATGCAAAATGTTTCTATGATGACTATACACTACAAGAAATTAACTGAATAGCGATGATTTTTTTATTATAGAGACGGTTTAAACTGCCGCTAAATTTGGTGTTGGCATTCAAAACGTGACATTTTCTTAAATTTAATAGTGGTTTTTTTAAACCGTCATAGTAAACACATTTAGGGGCGGTTGATGTGGTTTTCGTGGTGGTTGTCCTGGAAAAAATGAATGTTTTTTTAGCGGTGGTTTTAATCGCCGCTAAAATGATAACAGAAAATGAAGAGCCTTTAGTGGTGGTTTTAACCGCCTCTAAAAAATATCCATTTTTTGCACCAAAACCAACGCTAAAGCACCAAAACTACTTCTAAATTGTACGGTGTATATATTTAGCAGCGGTTTAAACAACAGCTAAATATGGACCGTTTATTAGCGGTGGTTTAAACCAATGCTAAAGGTAGATTTACAATTTAAAAAATACTGCTAATTATGTTGCCCCAGTACTAGTACCCTGAAAAAACATATACAAATTTCATATAACACCTGGGATGGGCGGGGTACATATAGATTTCAAAAGACACATACAATGCGCAAATATATATATATATATATATATATATATATATATATATATTCACATACATTCCCATCTTATGAGTTCATAATAGGAGTTCCAATTTACATCCACCATTTTTACAACCACCACTAAATTCATAACACCATAAAAGAAATCCAGGAGCCACAATTTACATCCACCTTTCTTTTTAAGTTAACATCGTTGCACAATCTCCAATCATCATACGTAATCAGAAGGGAAACTGGCTCCGCAGCCAACTGGCCTAGAATTTGGCCAAGTAATCCTTTGGCGTCATCTGTAGGGACCCTATAGGAATCCAATGGGACAACTATCTTCTCTCTGGTTAGATTCCATACATATGAAATTTTCATATTTTTCTCCATACATTGTTTCCATATTTTATGAAAAAACAGTTAGTAAAAAGGTGCAATAAATTTATTCATATTAAAAAATTTACCTATAACAGTCACCCTCCAGTATCCCTACGAAGAACTAGAAGTGGCACCCCACTTCCTCCTTGGCATTACTGTCATTTAATAAAATAAAATTAAGTTCAAAACATATATTTCAAAAAAATATACAAAAAAATTAAATATGATAACATATACACAGTACTAACAAACAAAATATACATAATAGTGATAATGAATAACTACACAAATGAAATAAGTGGTTGCTAAATGAATGCATAACTTTACATACAATCATTTTCCTCTTCAATAATGTTGGTTTCCTGATCCATTACTTCTTCCACTTCATCCACCCTTGTTAGACTAATATTTTCAATATAATGATGGACAAATAAGTCTACTTCTTGTTGTTGATGAGATTCAATGTCAGAAGTCAAATATTTCACTTCATCACCCATATCATACAAATCTCTTTTTTTACATGAGAAACTACACTCCACCCTTCATCCAAAACACCATTCATATAATATACCATTTTATCTTACTATGATAAGATATATGAATCATGCAGTTTATGGTCACTAACATCCATCAAGAAAGAGAAGTTTACAAAAGTAAATTCCAAGGAATCTATTTTAACACCTCTGATAATATCAACCCATTTTCATTTGAATAAAAAATGAAAAATTCTCATGGTAGTTTAATTCGATAATATCAGTCAACTTTCCATAGTATCCCACTTTAGAAAATGTAAATATACCATTATTCTGTGTTTTCAAACCCTCTTCTCGATCGACTGTATGAAATCTAAAGCCATTCATGTTGTAAGCGTCAAACTTTCTAACTTGTTTTAGAGGACCTCGAGTAAGAAACTTCAAATCTTCTAACAACTCTGCTCGAGTATCATTATTCATGATCTAAAAAAATAAATATACATTATTAGATTTAAAAAATATGTGTGTCAACCTAATATTCATATTTATTTCAATATTTATGAACTTACACATCATGCAAACCATTCTACAATATCTTTATTAACATCTTTCGTTGTATCTTTCTTATTTTTTGTTCATCCTCTCATTCATCTCTTTGTTTGTATCCTCAAATCTTCAATAAATGGATCTACAATTTCACTATTTAGTAGCACATATCTATGTGCCTCTAATAATTCAATTTATGTTAGTGTAATATTAGAGGTCCTCCCAACTAATCGGCCAATAGTAAGAAATATTTTTGATTTCCCGTGTATTTGAGATTGATTTGATGTGTCTTCAACATGTCCAACTTGATTAAATATTGTCTCAATATCATCCAAGTATCTAGAACAAAAGTTAAGACACTCCTCTTCCAAATAGCCTTCAAAAATAGAGCCTTCTGGTTGATATTTATTTCTCACGTATGATTTCAAATGCCCAAGATATCTATGAAATAAAATAAAAAAACATAATTGTGTATTTAATTAAGTTCCAAGAATTGTTTACTTAACTGATAAACATATAAATAAAGTATATCTCAATTGGATACACCCATCGATAATGTACGAGATCTCCTAATTTAACTTCATCAACCAAATGCATAGTTAAATGCATCATGACAGTAAAAAACGACGGAGGAAAGATCATCTCCATTGCACAAAGTGTCAATAGAAATCTCTCCTGAAGGTTGTCAAGCTCAAATGGATATAGATATTTCTTACATAGTTGTCAGAAAAATGTGTAGAATTGGATTACAACAGCAGTAACCTTTTCAGGTAATAATGTACGTAATGCCAATGGTAGTAACTACTGTAACAAAATATGTGAATTGTGACTTTTCAATCCATGTAACCTAAAATATTTTAAGTCAACGCACATTGAGATGTTACTTGAATACCCATCAGATACCTTCACATACATTAAAATTCAAAGGAATGTATCTTTATCCCTATTTTTTCATTGCAAAAATTGTCGGAACATACTTTTCATTCCCATCTGGCCAGAGATCACGTTTTATGTTCATTGCTTGTAAGTATTTCCAAGCATTGAGATGATCCTTATAATTTCCATTCTCATTAAGAAATGTGAAGATCAAATTGTCACAAACATTCTTCTCAATATGAATCACATCAAGATTATACCACAACAAATTAAATTTCCAATACGATAGTTTGAAGAATATGCTTTTTTCTTCCATCGTTGCATGCCGATTTTACTTGAAGAAGAACTTAGAACTCGTTTCCCACTATCATTCAAATGATGAACCTTCCCAAATTATATTTCAAAATTTCAAAGTTTTTCCAATATTTCAGAACTAGTTAACAACTTTGGAGGTGGTCTACGATCAATAAAACCATTGAATTTTGACATGTTCAGCCGAAATCTATGAGATGCATCGAGAAATCTTCGATGGAACATGAAACACCATTTTCTAATATGAGGTAACCATTTGGGATCAAAATCAAAGTTATAAACAGGAAAATACAAACCCATGTAAGTGTTCCAACCAACTAAATTACCAAGTCCATGGAAGTCACTAATGGTCTACATTAGAGAATCATGCATTTTGAACATTGTTTTAGAATAACCATCATATATTACAACATCATTGCTCCATAATTCCTACAATTATTAAATTAAAGGCTGCAAGTATACATCAATATCATTTCCTGGCATTTTTTTTCTAGGAATAATCATCGAAATGATAAAAGATTTTTTTTTCATACACATCCATGGAGACATATTATAAGGGATCAAAACAACTAACTAAATGCTATAACTGGTACTCAAAGTCCCAAATGGGTTGAATCCATCGGCAACCAATCCCAATCGAACATTCCTAGGATTAGATTATAAATCTATATTTAATGAATCAAATGTATTCCATGATTGTGAATCTCGTGAATGTTGCATTAACCCATCATTGGTATTATCTACAAAATTCCACTTCATGTGTTCGACGGTTTTTTATGACATGAATAATCTTTGAAAATGAGGCTTTAAAGGAAAGTAATGAAAAACCTTTGCAGGTGTATTCCTTTTCTTCTTCTTCATGGTAGTATGTTGATTCAGACTTCTAACATCACCCATTGACTGCCATCTAAAAGAAGAACATTTTTTTCAATCCTTTCTGCTTGAATCCTCTCGCCAATAAATCATATAATCATTAGGACACACATGTATTTTTGTATAATTTAAAACAATCATGTTAACAAATTTTTTCATATCATAAAAATACTCGGGAATGTTTTATTCAAGAAATTAATCACACAACAATTCCAATATCATGGACATTTCCTTATTTTTAATTCCACATAGGAATTTGATATGGGATAACTTCAGCAGAAAACAAAGTTTTGAATATTTCAAACATCCACTATAAAACTCTTGATTTACATTGTCAACTAAACCATGAAACATATTTTTATCAGTGAATTTTTATCTTACATTAGTCTCCATAGAATCAAGAGGAGGATCCAATGATATGTTACAATCTTGATCTTGTTTTCCTACAGTCTCAAAAACATCACTTGTCGCGTTGATATTTGTAGCACCCTCAACTGGTTTTTCTGATATGTTTTGATGCTGATGTCGGTGTCTTGAAATGCTGAAAGCATTATTTATAAGGTTTTTCATTTCATTTTCCATTGTCCACAAATTTGGGTGCTCATTCGGTGGATTGACATCAATGTTTAACCTTTCTATAACATTCAATTCTCCATGTCAAATCCAACACAAATATTGAGAAGGGAATTTCTTCAATATCAAGTTGTCATAAACTTCATCTCTCTTCAACCATCTTATAAATTTACATTTAGTACATGGACATATTATTATTCCTTCAACAAATTGATTGGAAATTGAAAATTCTAAAAACTCTTTCAAACCCTTAGCATACTGAGGTGTGTTCCTCAGTAATGTGATCCTGCTTTTATCCATGTATATCACAATGTTCCTACACAATATTAAAAAAATTAAAACATATAACTATTACTAAATAGGGAAAGAGATTCACATATACTAGTTGAAAAAAAGGAATACGTTAAATAAGGTTTTCCTATATAAATACATATGGTAAATAATGAAGCATTTTAAATAAGGTTTTCTATTGTCTTCTTACTACAACCAGTTGTATAGACTTATCTTGAAGATTCTATCCAAATATTTTTTGTATTTATAAAATATCCACAAATGAAATAAAATGTTTTTTAGGTCTAAAATAAAGCATCAAATAAGGTTGTGTTCAACATGTTGATATATAGTTGAAAAAGACTAAAAAAATACATGACACCCATGGTAAATGACGGAATGGTTGATGGGTGGAGTATCATATAAAAATGGTCAAATCCAAAAGGACTATGCCCATGGTGTGAGGAACTTTGAAGGCCTATCAGTCAGTTATTAAACAACATATAATGGTGAGAGCCATTTCAAGGAGGTTGATTCAATTATGAGCAGTTTTCATTATGTTTTATCTTGGATGACTGAAGGGATATCTAAATCATACTACAAAATGGTCATTATGGCATGGTGTGTATGTTTCATAAAATTAGATTTTGGGGTTAGATGAAATCACACCACAAATTTGGTGTTTTTCTATAAATGATACTTGAATAGAATATGTCACATTAAAACCAAATGGTTTCATCCTAAAGGGTTCTTTGGTGGAGTTTTATCAATTTTCCCTTGGGTGGTTGTTTGTGCCTTGATTACTTGGTCATGCTGCAATGTGTGGTTAGGATGTTATGGGTGTTTTTCTAAGGTTTATTTTTATGCCATGATCCATTGGTTCATTCTATAACAAAACCATATAAGTGGGTAATTGAGCCATTCCCCCATGAGCTAGGTTGAAATGGTCATTCGGTCCTCTTTTTTTGGAAGGGTCAGACCTGTTACTTGAGGGTTGGTTATTCCTTCTTCAGTTAGGTAGGTTCTTTAAAGTGGTAATTTTTTTAGCCCACTCCCCCATTGTTCCCCTATTTTGATCCCCCCTTCCCCCGTATTGGAGGTTGATTAGAAGTTTTTTCACCATACTAAATCTATTTAATCTTCTCCATCCATCTTCTCTCTTTCTCTTTGTGGTTCTTCCTCTGATTTTGGATGGTTTCATCTATGGACTTAATAAAAATTACACCAAATCATGGTGGTGTTATCTTTGATTCATGAGAATTTATGGTATTGTGGATATAGGATTCCTAAGGAGGATAAATGATGCTTGTTTCTTACCATTTGAGAAATGGCTTGCTGAAGTATTTGTTTTGGGAATTAAACCAGATTAGATTGGAATTAATGGTAAATTCATGGGGATTTTGGTCAAAGGAGTTCTAGAGGAATGATATGAGTCTTTCACACATCATTGGTCGATATTTGTATGGCGTGATGATTCTTGGTGATTTATCAATGGTTATTCCTTATTGGATTAAGTTGTCTAATTATTTATAATTATTTATAATTAACTATTGGAGCCTTGAGGTATGAGAAAGGGGCTCAAGAGCATAGTGATTCTTAGTCTGATCTTGGATAGAGATGGTAAACTGGCTATGGAATGGGGAAAATCTAACATCATGTTAGGTATCCCCTTTAATACATATAAATATTCATGCATGAATATTCATGTGTGTGAATGATAGGGGACTGGGTTTAGGAATGTGGGTAGGTATTAGTTTGGTTCAAAGTGCCTCAAGTGGCCTAGGTTGATCCATATAAAATAAATTTGGGTATTTCATGCTTGGTCCATGAATTTTAAAAATTCCCAATGGTTATACTAGTAGGGATAATAGATTCATAAACAAATTGTTGTACCTCTGTGTTGTATTTATTGGTGTGATGAGTTGTGTTTGGCATGGGGAGAGCCTTAGTGAGCTAGTTTAGGGGCATCCAAGTGGTTAACCCTTTAGTGATGGACTAGTTAGCATTGGAGATTGGGATTTTTCTAGGAACATCTATAGGAAATGACCTAGAACATAGAAACACCTTAATTAAAAGGGGTGGTATGTTTTTAAAGAGTCGAGTAGCTTGTGATAAGTTGTTGGTCTTGGGATGATCATGGGATTAGATGGTAGAGGTGATTAACCACTCACTAGAATGTTCCTAGAGTAAATTGGTGATAATGAAGTTTATTCTTAGGATTCCTTATCCTCATGGTTCCTGAGGGAATTAGATGGAATCTATGTAACTAGTTAGACACCTTAGTTTTTGGTTGGATACCAGTGGTGTTCTAGTGATGGGAATTAGTGATGGAATATACTCCAAGATTACCTTTGATGGGGTGTATGGACTCCAAGAGGCTTAATGTTTAGTGTGGATAGATATGACCTATTATTCATGATTTTAAGTTGGGTAAGGACTAAGTGCTTGGAATTTTATTGAGAGCTTGTGTACCTATATTTTATGATCCTGATGGTTGTGTGGTTGAGATTGGTCATGGTTGAGATTGGTCATGGTGGAAGAACAAAATACACATATAGGATATATTCCTACATTCACATATGGATATGCCCACATCTAATGAAACGCCCATAAGGTATCTCGAAAATATAGAAGGCTCCAATTTAGAAATAATAAGGGACATTGTAACCATCTATAAGAATTTACAAACAGTCATCAAACCAAAAAAAAGGAAACCAAATCACTCACCCAACTCAATTTCGCATGCGACACAACTACAAAAATACAACTAAGGTTAAGATAATCTAAAAAACACTCAATTACACTTTAGAATCTAAATTTACATTTTATCAAACTCTTTAGATGCACACATATATAGGCTTACTAAATGAAATCCTTTGCAACCCCTTTTCTCATCAAAAATCAAACATGAAAACACCACTATAATCCATAAAAACACACCATAATCATGAGCAACTCATTTAAAATTTAATTAGGAATGATCAAGAATTGAAATATTATTCCGAAAAGGTACTGGATAGAGACACCTATTTCAATAGTGTGAGAATGCAATAAAACTCTCATAGAAGGAAGAACGAGGCTTGAAGAACAATCCGCACACCATATAATCTAAGAAAATTAAACCAAACATCAAACATATCCCCTCAGGTTCAGCCAAGAGAGATTCAAGATAAGAAATAAGAAGGAACCAAGGGAGGGAAAAGATGAGAAGATGAAAAACACCTTAAAACTAAGAAGAACATTCTTAAGAACCTTGAGGAGGCTTCAATGGAGGATTGAGAGCAAGGGAGGCACAGAGAAATGGCCAGGTGTGACGAGGGCGTAGAGGCATGGTGAGGGGCTGTGGAAAGGTGCAGCGAGGGATGGCGAAGGGGCAGGTAGGGATTCAGGGAGTTGGGGGGTCGGGGGGGTCAGGGGGTTGGGGGTGTCGGGGGAGGGGGAGAGTGTCGTCTGTTAAAAAAAATTAATGGTTTAGTGGTGGCTTTTTAGAAACTACATCTAAATTATTTAAAAAAATATAATGATAGTTTAATAAACCACCGCTAAACCGTCAGTTTGGTGTTGTGATATTGTCCATGGAAGAGTAGTTTTTCTTAGTAATTGATCCAATTATCACCTTATTGACTTTTTTTTTGAATCAATGATCTACTATAATTCACATAATATGATCAATGGATTGAGTTTTTAAGTTAAAAGAAACCAAGTAAGAAATTGAACAATTAACCCAAAACACACGAGATCGAGTAATGTGTGAATTGTGAGAGCGTGGCTGTAATCGGTAAAACAAAATAACATAGGATCAATTTTTAGAGTTCAAATACAGTCCCAAAACTCAATCCATCCTCATTCCCAAAATGGATATGTGCCCTAATTTACCACTAACCAGAAGTTAGCCTTAGAATATCAATCAAAGCAAGGTGATATGATTGCACGTTCCGAAGCAAGCACAAGGTTTAATTAATTTCATCTTTGTGGTTAAGTTAATTCTCATAGGGTTTGAGGTTTAACAAATCAGGGGATCATAATTAAGTATAGTTTAATTTAAATGATAATGATTAATTACTAAGTGAATAGGTAGAGTTAGATCGATTACGTCTTCTAGAGATATTTTCTAAAAAAAATATTCTCATTGTGTTTTATCAATCAAATTTCAAAAATAAAAAACAAAAGAATAAAATATTCTTCCACTATACATATTTTAGTTTTATAAACGTTAAACAACCCCTATCCTTTTTATTAACGTTTTTTATTTTTAAAATTCCTTTAATATGTTGTTTTAATTACTTCCTCCTCTGAGACATGGTCTTGGTCAACCACTATGTTGCACCTAACTACCCAAAAACCATACATCATTTGAGACCACTCACGACAACGCCTTTTAGTAAAATTTTTAGAATATCTAGATAAAAATATGTTTACTATTTTAGTTTGTTTTTAGTGAATCTTTATTTTATTTAAAAAAACACAAAAAAAATAAAAAAAATCGCTCTATTGATAAATGTTGTACACAGTCATTTGTATAGTTTTTGGTTTGATTTTGAACTTCGATGTTTTCCTGTCTAGTTTAAATATCATGCTAGTTTTTGAGTAATTCAATGGTTCTAAAATCATGAAAATTAAATTATTATTGAGTGAAATGTTTCACTATTTTCATATATATTTTGTTTTAGAACTAGGAAAGGGAGTGTGAGTGAAAAGATTACAATGGAATCAAAACTACAACATGAGGTCACTAAAACTTTTGAACTTAATTTGAGGTGACTTGGCATCTGTGAAAAAGAACACCTCATGGATCCAACTCAAAAGAAATTAATATAAGTACTGTAAAACTAGAGTAAAATGGGAAATTAGGATCCCATGGTGAATCTCTGAGACATTAGGCACTGAGTGTGTGATTTAAAGCCCACTTTACATATTCAATAAGTGATTTTTCATAGTGCATCACACATACATGGTTGGGAAAAATTCCAAAAAAATTAATAAGTTCCTAATAGTAAAAAGATGAATTTCTTTAGGTGAGGGGAATATTGAACCCATATGAAGAAGGGGACAATTGAATTATAACAAATTCATTTGAGTTGTATCAATGAAGTGGAAAATTGAACTATGGTTTAAGAAATGTAGGAGAGAGGGAAAAATGGAAGTGCTTCTTGTTAAAACTTTGATTCCACTTAAATCCAATTTGATCCACTTCTGGACTTGGATCTCTTGCCTGAATTGAAGTAAGATGGTGAATTGATTCATAGAGGAAGCATGATAATTTTTTACAATGGATGAATAAGTGTTTACTTCTTCTATGACTTGTATATTTAGATCTTGGCAGGATGAATCTTTTTTATTAATGGAATTCAATGATAAAATTGACTAGAAGGGTAATAGTTCAAGTGTGAGAGAGTGATGTGAGTTGAAAATTTGAAAAAAAAATGTATGTTATTCCTTGAAATTAACCCTCCTCCAATTCAAGAAAACTCAGGTAAATCATTCACTTTTTGTCACTTTTTGAATTTTAGAATTTATTGTAAAATGGCCCAATTGATGATTTTAATGGATTTATTCGTTTTCAGAATTAATTATGCATCCACACATGGATTTCAAAATTTGAAATTTAATTGTTTAGGTGGTTGATTCGATTTAAATGTGGAATTATAGTCTTAAATGGATTTTCTTGAGTTCTAATTGTTTTAATCATTTCTGAATTAATTGAAAATCCATAAATTCAATTTTATTTTAAAAATAATTGTGAAATGTAAAAATGGATTTTTAAATTATTCATTGGAAAAGTAATGAGTCCTTCAAAATCAGATTTCTATGTTAAATAAAAAAATGAATTTAAATTTATTCTGGAACTTGTTTGTTAATGTTTTTTTTATCTAGTAAAAGAATATTTTATCTCTCCACTATTATTTCCAAAGTGAAAAAAATGTCGTGCTACTGCCTTACCTTATACCACCACATATGCTACTGTTGACCCATGTTCTGCCAACCCACTTCCGATCATTTCTGCTACTCGTATCCCCTGCTTCTACCATCATGATTTGCACTTGTTTCCCTACCACCATGAAAAAATCCTCCTTCTGTGCGAGCACCTCAACCCGAAGCCATGGGAGGCCAGCCGACTGGAGAATCCGTTCAAAACCCATGAGAGCCAAGCATGGAGATCCAGCCGCGTCGCTTGTGGAAGCTTGAAGAACAAAGGAGATTAAGCTAAAGATGGTGGTGCAGTTCGAGGATGCCAACACCGACTAAATCTCATCTAGATATGGATGAACCAAATGAATAAGAAGAACATGTGATTGTCAATGCTGACCAAAAGAGTGGAGAATAGAATCCCGACCTCCCGCTAATCTTGATGAAGGCTGGCTGAGCCGCACCATCTTGTTATACCAATGCTCACCACTGTCTCCTATAGAAACTTTGAACTGAAGGAGGAAACTGAACAAGTCCCATTGCCTACTGAAGCTCCATCGCCGATGAAGAACATCTAAGTCACACCGCCTATAAAAAATTCTGATTGGAACTGTGGCAGTTGATCCCGATCTCGATGAAAAATCAGAAGAGGTTGATGCCCGCCAAGCCACCCTGATGCAATCAAATCCATCCGGCTAGCTCAAGTGCATACTGTAACTCATGCGAGTTTGAGCTTGAAATCCACCCTCGAGCCACTGTCAAAACTCGATGGATAGCGAAGTCACCATAATGAAACTTGATCAAACCAGGTTGAAGAACTATTTCGCCCTGTTCTAGCTGAAGAAGATGAATCTGAGCATGCCTGTTTTCTAGATGAACCTAAACATCAATGAAGCTGTTGATAAATTATTCTAATTTATGGTTGTCACATGCTCCCTGTGCAGGAATTTGAAGATGGAAGAGGCCTCATGTTTTCCCCACGCATTGGTTGCAGGTCCACAGGAGAGTGCACACAAGGTGCTCGTTGAAATGCCCCAACATATTCGATCAATCCCAACACTCCATTCTGCACTCAAAACCGCTGCAACGAGTATCCCTTGACCATCCAAGTGCACAACATGCACTAAATCACCCAACATGGAATATTTTAGATCACTCAATTAAAGCATCCCAAAGGCCTGAGCTCAATTTCCTCTCCAGCACCTGAGTTGATCCTCACACTAAGCCAGCATGACTCAAATCCAAGATCATAGAACCATTCCCAGCCACTACCAGATGCACTTAAGGTGCTCAATCAAATGATTGATCCAAGACCCAAATTAGTCCAGGCCTAAATCCATGTTTAGAGTCGAACCCATCAAGATAGGCCTGATTTTTTCATCCTAGGCCCAAGCCTGCCTCTCTTTCCATCGAGGATCAAGATGGGAAGCACTTCCACTCAATTTTTTCTCAAAGGCATTCAGAGCATAGTCATGGGAAGGGATTTTTTTAGTTATAATATTCCAGTGATGTTGATCCCGACCCTCGACCACAACACGTAGCACTTAACCAACTAAAGTAGGAGCACGCCTCAACACTGAATGTGAGGATCAAGAAGGTCAATTATTATAAATATTGTTTCCCCTCTCCCAATAGAAACATATGACTCCTAATCGTAGGAATTCTATGTAATTTTCTCTTCATTTAGAATGTTAATACTGTTTTTGTTCTATTTATTTTCATCGTGTTGTGTTTCTCTTCCTCCTTAATTTCTCTTGTGATTCTCAATCTTCTTGCCATTTTTTTGACCTCTTTAACTCCATAATCATGGATAACTAACTAGGGGGAATGGTCCTTGGGGCACAGGCACTCTGAATCTCAATTCTTTCATTTCTTATTCTCATTCTAGATGTTGTATAAAAATAGACAAAGGCAGATATATGGTATTCATTTCCTCTCTTCGATGAGCTGATGCACCCTCAAATTTATCAAATCATTTATCCCTTTCTCTTGATCTACATAGTATACAAGCGAACTGTGTGTACTGAGGGATGGACAACATATGATGGAGCTGGGTGTAGAGACTTTGAATACCTCGATTGAATGTGTTCATTGCATCTTCACTATAGAGGAGGTGAGACTTGATTTATAGAGATGGATTTCTTCTCTATGCATTCAAAACCACAAAATAGATAGAGAAGAGTAATCGATGAATGATATTGATTCGATTTTCAGATGAGAACAAATGTAGATAATGAATAACTTATGTGGTTGACTCCTAATCTAACCCCTTCCACCCTTTGTGTGTTTAACTTTTGTATTTTGTTTTAATTTCATAAAATCAAAATCTCAAATAAACAACACACATCATATCTGACTGCTTTCAAAATTAAGAAAACAAAAGGAAAAATATATAAGTGGTAGGATAATGAAACTCTCACACTCTACTCCTTAAGAGACGACCTTGGTCAGACACTAGATTATATTAAGAGTAAATAAAAAATTTATTTGACCATGCCCCATGATAACTGCATGATCACCTCTCATAGAAGCTTATACAGTGAAATAATTTAATTTCTTTGATTCCTTGAAAACTTAAAATATTTGTCAAAACTCTCATTACTTAGATTGGAACAAGGGATCTCTCAAGGAAGATAAAATTGTTAAGGGGATTACCTTAACTTGTGATCCCTGATCAAAAGTTAAAAGAAGCATTGAGTAATCAATCGTAGCCCCCCAACCCCTAGTATTTTGATGGTAGTGGACAGAGCCACTATTATCCATTAAATCCATTTCTTTCCAATTTAGTTAAAATTCTTCTTTTGGCCTGTGAATTTAAATGTTTTCATATTTAATTGTCTTGATTATAAATTTTCTATTTAAATTCCTTTAATTTACATGCATGAAAAATTGGTTTATATTATCATATTAATATGGTGGATATTGCTTGTTTGTTGGGCTGCTCAATTGTTGCATGGGCCATTGTGTTGGGCCACTGGCTCGGGCTGTTTGTTGTTTTTCCTTTGACCCATATCACCCTGCACCTGCTTAGTCGCTAATCTATGCGACCTTATTTCCAGGTCATCGATCATGTTGTCTCCCAATTGATCTCATCCCTCCATCCATCCTCACCCGTGTGTGCCATTTCATTTCAATTCGGCATGGACTCATGGCATCTGCTGGTTGGCTGGGTTGTTTCGAGGCACTGCCACTGTCGAGGGAATTGATCACCCCTATCATCTCTCGATTCGCTGTATATTTACCATTCCCCCCATTCTATTTTTTCTCTCACTCTGGTTCTAGAAGCCCTAGCTTTAATGTGTTTTATTTTCTCAGAGATCGATCTCTGCACCTGCCATCCTCCAGAGTACACTGTTGGTGTGTTGCTTCTAGTGGGAGTTCTGATGGCATCCTTCATTGATGAAGATGTGTGCCTGGGTTCCCAATTAATGAACATCTGACTTCCAAACCAGGTGAGTCCTTCAATATCCATGAGCACAAAAAGATCTGTATCGGCTTCCCGAAGATATCCTGAAGAGAACAAAATGTTTCAAAAACACTGGGAGTCACACGAAAGTGGTTTGAAAATGAAGAAAATACTAAACAAAAGAATAAGATGATGATGAAAATGGATGCGATGATTTATGTGTTTCGAGAATAATCCATATGTCCACAGAGAGGCAGAATCACTTCACTAAAAAAATATGAGAGCACAATTACAAGAAGATCAGAGTTTCACACACACAAAAACTGATCTTGAATAAGCTAATAAAGAATACGAAGCATTGTGCCACCAACTGTATAGTAAGTCCATTGTGCTATAGTGAATGGTGGCTAGGAGTCCATATTTCTTCAGTGTTGCAGCCACCCAAGTCCAAGTTTCTATAGTGGTCGGTGGCTAGAAGTTCACAGAGCTACAATACTGTTGTCTCCAAAGTTTGAAATGCTACAGTAGTCATGCCAAAGTTCGCACTACTATAGTGCCCTATCAACCCGAGTGTTCGATGTTGTATGCTTTACGTTCTTACTTCTCATTTTTATAGCTTTATTTCTTTAAATATTCCTTTGTTATTTCATTGGTGGTTGATCTTGTATGTTGTAAATCTTGTTTTTTGAGCTAAATAAATCATGTGTGTTGGTGACATTCTTGTCATGCATGTAGGTCCAAACTAGACCAAAGCACATTAAATCCTTGTGTTCCTATTTACTGCTTTCTTACTTTCTTTCATCTTGAACGTTCATTTTCAGTTCGATTCAATTCTTTGGGAACAAATCACCTAATTGGTCCTTTCGAGTTCGTGCGAACTATCAACTGCCAGTGCACCTTCCCCCAACAAAGTGGTATCATAGCAACATTGGGTTATCTTTTGTTTTTTGAATTTGTTTCTTATTTCAATCTAGTTTCTTCTTTTAATTTTGCACCTCAATCTTGTCTTGATTCGCCTCTGGCCTTTTCTATTTGCAATTAAAGTCACTGTAACCTCAAACTTTTTTCAAATTATAATACCTAATTGTATAGTCATGAATATCCACTGATCTTGGCCGGTTCTTGTGGGTGTACGCTTATCGTTTTCCACAAAAAAATGGCATTTGATCTTTTGGACAAACATGACAACAACTAGGTTTGAAATAAAAAAATTTGATGGTGACAATGACTTCAATCTATGGCGGATCAAACTGAGAGCCATGTTGGTTCAATAAGGGCTAATTAATGCCCTATTTGGCTCTAAGAAACCTATTGTTATTGTGTTTAAAACTGGACAGGCCTCTACTGTTTATCAATATGTATCCCCAAATGTTCTAATTATGGCCCACAATTCTCCACTTCTTTCTTTAGGTGATAAAGTGTTTAGAGAGGTTACTTATGAAACAACTGCTGCTGGTATATGGCTTAAACTAGAGAAAATTTATATGAAAGCCTCACTCATTGGAAGACTTTATAAGACACATCACATGTTTACATTCAAAATGAAACACAGTGTTTTAATTAAAGCTCATTTGGATGAATTCAATAACAAACACCAACATAAATGTGACTGTTGACGATGAAGATCAAGCCATGATTCTTTTAATTTCTTTAAACAATGCCTACAACACATTAATAGAGACAATGATGTATGTCCATAACTCCCTAAACCTAGAATAGGTTAAGTCTGCCATGCTCTCTAAGGAATTACATTCTAAACCTAGAGTTAAGAGTGAGGCAGAGAGTCTTTTCAAAAGAGATAGACCACAATCTAGGGGTAAAAAGAAAGAGCAAAATAAGGATAAAGGCAATAATAATAAACAACCCAAATCTAGGTCTAATTCTAGGGAAAAAACTTGTTTTCTTCCACTATGGAAAGCCCGGGTACAATAGACCCGAGCGAAAAAGCCAAAACAAAAGCATGAGACTAAAGAACCTACTAACAAGTCCCTTCTAGTGGATTTTGGTTATGACACTGCTGAAGTGTTGAATGTGTCCAGCCATGCACTCGCCCATGCGAAGGTCCTAGATTCAGGCTGCTCATTCTATATGTCCCTTTAGGGAGTCCTTCCTTGATTTGCTAGAAAGGGTAGCAGGAGATGTTCTTTTAAGAAATAACAGGAGGTGTTAAGTCATGGGAAGAGGTTCAATTTTAATAGAACTAGACGACCACTTTATCATTACATTGTCAGATGTTAGGTGGGTTCTTGACCTCCATAGAAACCTGATATCCTTAGGAATTCTAGACCAAAAGGGTTTTACTTTTAGGACCGAATCAGGTTGCCTAAAAAACTCTAAGTCTCTAGAACTATAATTAAGGGTTCCCTTGTTAATGGGTTGTATCTATTGAATGGGAAGACACATTCTAGATAGTTGGGTAGTGTGTATGCAACTAAAACCGATAATACTCTGTTATGGCATAGGTTATTGGGGCATGTAAGCTCAAAGGGTCTTGAGGAACTTAATAAACAAGGGTTGTTGACTGACATTAACCCTCCCTTTTGTGAGGATTTTGTAATGGGCAAAGCTAAGAGAATCGGTTTCAATAAGTCTACTTTTAAAGTCAGTTGCCCCTTATAATATATACATTATGATCTATGGGGACCATCTAGGACCACCTCCCATGGTAGATGATCCAATTTTGTTATCTTTATTGATGACTTCTCTAAAAAGGTTTGGATTTACATACTCAAGAACAAATATGATGTTTTTGAAACTTTTAGAACCCGGAAAAGCCTTGTAGAAAATCAAGTTGGTAAGAAAATTAAAACTATGACAATTAATAATGGATTAGAATAACTCTCTACTAAAGTTATTCAGTTATATCAACCTGAGGGCATTGCAAGACACTGGGCTATTAGAGACCCCCCCAACAAAATGGGTTTGCTGAGAGAATGAATGAGACTATTCTTGAGAGAGTATGAAGTATTCTTGCATGCTCGGGTCTCCCTAAATCCTTTTGAGAAGAGGCTTCCACAACGATGGTTTACATCATGAACATGTGTCCATCCTCTGCGAATCATTTCAAATCCCCGAAATAACTTTGGAATAACAAACCACCCTCTTATAATAACCTAAGAGTCTTTGGTTGTACTGCACATGCCCATGTTAAGACTGATAAGCTTGAACCTAGAGCTCTTAAGTGTATTTTTGTGGGATACCTCGAGGGTGTCAAAAGTTATATACTGAGGGTTGAAAAAACCGATAATAAAAAATGTATAATTAGTAGAGATGTGTTCCATGAGTTTTGTTCTTTGGGATCTAAATCTGATGACACAACCATTGACGGGGCTAGTGAAACCAGACATTCAACCCAATTTGAGGTTGCTATACAACCTCCTGCCAATAACGCTGGGTACGTTTTCATTGTTTGTGGAGGGTCCATTTCTTGGAAATGTAATATGTAATATATGGTTGCTCTTTCAACCACAGAATCGAAATACATAGTTTTGACCGAGGCAGTCAAAGAAGCCTTATTGAATATGGAACCATATACTGATGATAAACCGCCTAAAAGTTTAACTAAAGGTGTATTATTATCAAAATTCAATTATTGTTTAAGTAGGTTGAATTTGATTCCCATTCAATAACCTTAGATGAAAGAACATTGCTAATTTCAATTGAAAATGATGGAGATTTGTGAATTTAGATGTTTTCATATTGAATTGCTTTGATTATGTGCCATTTAAATTCCTTTTATTTACATGCATGCAAAATTAGTTGAATTGTTTTATATGCTCATATTAATACCAAATATTGCTTGTTTGTTAGGTTGCTTAATTTCCACATGGACCTTTGTGCTAGGCTACTTGCTCGGGCTGCTTGATGATTTATCACCTGCCTGTGTCATCTTACAAAAACTTAGTCATTGTATTGCGTGAATTTATTTCCTGGTCGTCAATCATGTTGTCACCCATTTGATCTCAGCCCTCCATCTATCCATCCCCACTAGCGTGCGCCATTTCATTTCAATTCGACGTGGACTCAATAACATCTACTGGTTTGCTGGGCTGTTTCAAGGCACTGTCGGTGTCAGAGGAATTGATCACCCATGTTGTTCATCACCTCACCTCATTTGCATCATTTCACCATTCTAGTTTCTGCTCTTGCTTCAATTCTGAAAGCCCTAGCTTTGTTGTGTTAGATTTTCTCAGAGATCAATCTCAGTGTTTGCTATCCTCTAAAGTACATCGCTTCTGTGTTGCTTATGGTGGAGTTCTAACGATGTCCTTCATTGATGAAGATGCATGGCCAAGTTCTCGATTGAAGAACATCCGACTTCAAGACTACTCGAGTCCTTCAATCTCTGCGAGCACAATAAGACATGCACCAACTTCCCGACAACACCCTAAAGAGAACAAGACTAGGACTGAAGCACATTAAATCCTTAAGTTCCGCTTTATCGCTTTCTTACTTTTTCTTGCATCTTGAATGTTCAATTTCAATTCAATCCGATTCTTGAGAACAAATCACTCAATTGATCCTTTTGGGTTCATACCGCAAATGCACCTTCCCCATAACATGGCCTCTAGTGAGTCATTTTTCATAAAGTCCAAGAATTTGTATTAGAATTATATGAAGTTTTGGGTCTTATTACAGACCATGCACATTAAAGACATGGTGGAGTCAATGAAAAATTTACATTAAATGTTAATGTACAATGCATATGTAAACTTTTTATGCAAGACATAAGTAAATGATTACTTGGGTGATGACTTTAAATTAAATGGGGTGTGACATTCAAAGTCATTTACATTGGATTGAGAGTCTTCTATTATACGTTGCTAACATAGGCAAGTAGATAGTGATTTAAAAAAAAAAAAATCTCCTATTTCAATATGGTCCCCGGTATAATTTACTGCTAATTGTTAAATTTATATTTACTTAAACATAAAATATTTCATTAAAATAAATCTTAATTAAATGTGATATATTTAATGATGAATAAATGAAATGATCTCATGAATGTAATAAATGATCATGCCCTCAGAGAGCGACCCCCTCTTCATCGAGCAGCACCGTGTCGTCTTCTCCTCTCATCCACTCTGCAATCACAGAATGAGATACAGGAAGACCTGGTTATGTTACTTCATCAATGAAAATGGCGAGTTGGATCAGCGTTTCGAAAAACCAAATGCCATGGACCGGACAAAATCACAACCAAGCACCCCAACCGGGATACATCTGACAGAGCCGATCCGGGTCGATGGCGTCCTGGATCAGCTGTTGTACCTATGAAATGACAACCCCAAAACACATCAACCAAAACACATGCTGAGATAGGAAGAAACGGGAAAAGAAGGAACCCTACCTGTCCATGCACGCTCCTCATTTCCCCTTCCTCGTAACCGTCCAGCTTTTGCTTCGCCCGCAGCAGTGCCCGCGCTGCGTCCTTGTTCCCTTCATATTCCTCCCCCGATCCTCCCAACCCTGTTCCCAACTCCTCGTCTATTTCCTGTTCACAAAATACAGTATTTTCAGGCCAGACTTACACCCCTAATTGAGAGAATTTATGTCACCGATAATTGAAAGAATACACGAGTTAATGAAAAATAGTGAATGCAATGACATATAATGGTAGATACTAATTAATAAACTAAATTATTAATTATGATTAACCAATAAAAAATATTATTACTTATCACCACATCATATTATTTAACAATATCAAATGTAGAAAATACATAAATAAAGGTTTTATTTTATACCTGATATAAAATAATTAACACCTCACATTATTTTTCTAATAATCCCATGCTCATGCAACCAAATTTTGCCCAAGGAGGCACGGAACAATAAAGAAGAAATGATGAAAAAAAAAATACAGGTCATTGTTTGACCTCAGTTCTTTGCCATTCAACTTTAATAACATATCGTGGACAAAAATTAGAGGTATATAAAGCATCTCTTATTAATCTAAAATAACCACAACATCAATAATTAATACAATCCATGGTTCACCATATAAGCAAAAATTAACATTTTCATAAAAATTAAATAAATTCCGTTAAAAATAATTGGACACATCGAATTTATCACAAATTATAATATTTTAAAAACCATCACTGGTTCAACATTTACACTCTATTCTCTCCCATAATTAACAAAGCTCATTTGTAAAAAAATGCAATTAAATACACATTTTCTTATATCGTGGATCATGAAAACTCCCTACTTTTTTCTTATATCGTGGATCAAAGGTAGTATAAGGTAATATATTATAAAAAAATAAGACAAAAAACATGAAATAAAGGTGGATCAGCACCTTTTGACGTTGTAAAGCTTTCAAAGGGGACAAAGCCCACTTATACAAAGGATCGTGGATGAAGACCTGAAGAAAATATTTTATTAGCCATTGCATAAAAGAGGATATAAATTTTAGGTTATTTGTCTGAGGTGAAGTCTTCAGAAATATACCTCAATGATTGTTAGAAGCGCTTCTTTATTCATTCGGATGACAGAGAGTGTTTCCTCACAACACCTCCTGAAGACGCCTTCCACTCCAGTAACACCCATCCCATCGATAATATCCCGAGTCAATCTAAAAGGAACCTGCCAAAGAACAAGCAAGAAGAGATACGCTCATATTAAGTTCATATTCAAGGGACAAAATAAATAAATAAATATAAGGATCAAATGCTTACTCGTTCTGGTGTCTTGAGCATCAATCCCTGTTCGAAGGCAACACCGAGATCTATGTGAACAACTTCAGCAGTTGCTTGGTCAATCAAAATATTCATTGAGTGCCGATCCCCAAGACCAACGATGTAGCCGACCTGGCCCAAAACAAATGCACCAGAGCAATCGGTTGTTAAGAATATTGCATGATAATTTCGTATCCGGGACTCTACTATGATCCAGATTTTAATTTGAATTAAGGGTAAGTTTGGCAGAGTAAACATGGTGACACAAAAGGAATGAGAAATGGAAAATGAGTTTCTAATGTTTGGTATGCACCATATGCAATATATTTGGAAATCAAAATTCACCTTTCCAGACAAATTCCCTTCCCTCCCCCTTTCTCATTCTTCTTAATAATATTGAAAAGACGTAAAATATCTATTCATGCAAGCAGACACACTCAAGTTTCTACTTGGGTTTCTTGTAGTAATTATGTATATAGAAAACAGGTGTCTCTATATTCATTATATTTGAATAGGTCTATTGCTCTATCCAATCCCCCATATATCTCCCTAGTTTGAATTTTGTATCTCTAATTTATCTTAAGTTTAGTAACTCTATCTATCTCTATAAATATAGAGCTTCAACCTCATTCAAGAGAAACAACTGCTGGTATTGGGGTGCGCAGCGGAAACCAGTGCGCCGAGGATTTAAAAATTTTCATCACTGGAGCGACGAAATTTCGTCATCTCCAATGATCCGAGTCCTGATAGAAGTTTGAGGATCTCGCATTAATTTAATAAGCATAAAAATTAAACAGAATGGTTAACTCGTTCAAATCGAAGTGCGCTTGACTATAGCTCGTCGTCGACGACCGTTGTTCGAAGGATCTGAAGTCGAACCCCTCTATATCATCCATACACGCTCCAAGAATCCGCGCGAACGCCAATCGTCGAATTTTAGGTGTTAGCGCGAAGCTTTGATGATTCTTTCGACGTCGCGACGATCACCTCGATCTCGTGACTTCAATCCACAAAGGCGTTTTTGGATCGTTCGCTCGGACAAAGCCTTTCTCTCTCTAGAATAGTACAGATTCTTGAATACGCTATTATGTGTGACCCTCTAGACCCTTATCTCAACAACAATAAATATTATGATTTATGAAGGTACAACCATTTTGATCAACTAGGTTCGAGATATCATTTCCTCAACACGGAAGCAACAAATTCTATCTTGATTATTCAATCAATGTCATACCACCAATAACGCACCCAACACAAGCTACCTCATCATGACTTCAATACCATGATTTTTTCTTGGCATTAAAGAATGCGATAAAATGGTACACTTCGATAATGATCAAGTCAGGAGATCGATACGAGTTCATAGATAAGAACATCCAATGATACTCAAAACATGTGATGTTCGTATAGGCGGGTCTGTCCTCAAGATCTCATCTACTAGAGATCACTAAGTGTGAATTTCATGAAAAATCTCAATGCTTATAAGCCCCCCAACACCTGATAGTCATACATCAACTGTGTCCAGTCAGTATGTTGACCATATGACATACGTTTAAGATTAATGTCATAATATTTCGATGTTCTCATTATAGTCTGAGAACAGGTATAACATTTTGATACAACAAATAATCTATGGACATTACTATTTCAATGGTGGACACAAAAATATCAACAATATAATGGTAAGAGTACATCATGTATAACTCACTGTATACAGGGTATGGTAACCGAAAAGTACTAATCAAGTTGAGTTGGGACTAGACAACCCACTTTTAAAACAACTTATCCTATTTCTTCTACACTTGCCATCATGATATCAGATTGAGGTTAGAAAGTTCAAATGAAAACAAGAAGTAACCTTATGTGTGTTTCATTCATTAAAATGAACTTGCTTTCTGTTTTTATTTTCTGAGAAATCGGAAAACATAATGGAACACATCTAGATTTAGAAATTTAGAGCAAGATTTTAGAACATGAAAATAAAAAGGAATAGTTATTTTTTAAACAGACGTTTTCATTGTTTTCTAGTGAAACAAAGAAAGCGCATTTTTAATCCTTAAGTGAGACCGTAGGACCCAATCCCGCTCAACCTTACCTTCTCTTGGGCCAATAAACTACCAATTCCTCCTAACATGCCTAAATTGGCTATATAATTTATCTATTTAAATTTAATTTCAAAAATGTAATTACAAAGCATATTTTCATAATTTCCATTTTAAAAAATAAGTTATTTTCAAGAAATAAAAATAGAAAATGAAAACAAAAAATATTTTTATAAGCAAAACACAGCATAGCCATTGCGTACGTTTTCTTTTATCATCAAGACTAGTTGCGTGCCCCCAGTTCATTATCCGTGTTTCTTTTTGTAAAATTAATCAATGCTTTATTCCACTCTAGATTAGTAGTTTTACATCGGTTGTGTAAAGTGAGAACAATAACATTTGCACTGCACTCATGCTCCACATCAAATAAGCTCACACATAATTTAAACCGTGAATTTATTTCAGCGTTGGAAGCCTATTTTCCTCATTTGGTAAGAATTAATGAATTTCCCTTTCCAGCAATTGAGTACAGAAGACAACAGAGATTACTTTCCAGAAAAGATTGAATTTGCACCACACAATGAAATTCCGAGGGCATTTTTCACTTTGCATTTTATCATCTTCGATTCTTTTTTATTTTTATCACACCAAACACAATTTTGTAAATTGTTTTGTTTATATTCCTATTCATATTAAATAACCCATTTCCATTCTATTATCATTTTCATTCTGTTAAAAACCTTTCTTAGTACCAAAGCTATAAATAATTGATTTTAATGTTTGCCAGACCTAATGATTCATCCCTAAAACCAAATGTCAAATAAGGAACTAGGCAACCAAATATCTTATTAGACACTATACTTTCCCATATGCTGACACAATACAAAAGGCCAACTTTTGGGCTAAACACAACTTGGATCAACTTCTATAGAAATATTGGGTTGTGATATAACAAAGGGAATAAAAAGGGAAAATAAGATAATGAGTGAAAGAGAAAATTTTCACTGACCATTGAACTAGCCGCCACACTTCGGGTGTAAGCAAGTCTCCGCTCAAACCACTCTTCTGGCATCAAAAATTTCTCTAGGAAAAAGTAATGCATGACAGGCCTGCAGGGGCAGTCAGCCACGGTGAAAACCACAAAGCTAAGTTACCTTTATATTGCTGGAGACGGGTAAAACAATAACCTGAAGTTTTCACAAACTTCCTGGAATGCCTTGCACTTGTCTTTTGCCTAGAAAAGGAATTCACAATAAAAAAAAAACGATGAGACAAGAAAGAGAGAGATAATTTAAGAGTAGATTCATAATTCCATTTGTGCAAAGTCAAAAAAAAAAAAAAAAAAAAAACCGCTGTAGGCAGTAGAAAACTACTTTAAGATGTTCTCACTATGAAGACAATATTTGCAACCCATCATAGGAATTAAGGAATTTTTTTATGAACAAGGAAGTTGGAAGTGACAGGAAAACAGGGTGCCTATCCAGAACCTTTGTGACCCTATTGAGCCAACACTGAAAATGTAAAACCCAAAGGAATTTAAAAACTTTACTATGGTACAATTCACAACCCGAAACTAATTTTACAAAATTTGGGTTATCCCTACGGGATCATAAACTAGATTATGCCTTGTATGACCTTTCCATATATTTATCTCAAAAATACTCAACCAATTTAATTCTTTAAATCCAAAGAAATCTCAACCAAATAAATACAGGTTGTTGCTTTTAAATCCCACAGTTAAATCTCAAATCTCCAATAAAATCTCCACAAATCTAGGTATTTAAATTTCAGTCAAAATATATTCCAAGATTTCAGTCTTCCTCTCACCCGGATTTTTGTCTCAAAATATTTCCAATAAAATTTTTCGAATAATTGTCAAATATTTTTTTCAAAACATCTTCAAATCTTCAATAAGCTTATAGTTTGCATACTATAACAAATATTTGGTAAATCCAAATGTTCTGTTTACTTCAGTATTGACAAAAGTTTTGTGTTGGATTTAACCATTTTCTCAATGTCTAAATGTTCAGTGAATTAATTTTGACATATGTTTTGCGAAACATGTCCAACTAATATCCCTTCATTTATTCCATGCTTCAACAAATTCAGGGACAACCAATCTCAAAATGATTTGCCGCAGCCTACAAGAACTCTCAAATACTCTGGGCATTCTTCAAGTGTTCTGTCCACAAGAATCAACTTATGTTTTCTTCAATTGCTCTGTCCTACTCATCAAATGTGTTCTACTTCTCAAGCTCAGCCTCTGGATAATCAAATGTTTTGTCACAGTATACACATTGAACTGAAATGTTATGTGCAGCTCCAATTGCTTTGTAACAGACTTCTCATTGCACAAACCTTTTTCAAACTTCCCCAGCATGCTTCCACAGACTTCAATATATATCAATAAACTTCAATATGCTTTCTTAACCTTAATAGAAGTGTTGTATCCAAATGTTCTGTGCATTGGGTACATGTTCTGTGGGTTGTTCCTTTTGGAGATGCTGTCATCTTTCCCAAGGGAGTCTTCATAACCCTTTCTTCTCATCTCCATTATATGATAATCTTCTTCTCATGAGCTCTTCGGCATGTGTAGCTCATCATCTCATGTCCGTTAACATGGACTCTTCAACTTATGTGTGATGCTTAAAACTCATCTCATATGTGATTTTTGTAATATGTTGACAAAAAATACAACATGACACATCCATGGATACTTCAAATTTGATTTTTTTTAAGAAAAAAAAAACAAGAAGAAAAAGACAAAGGATGTTGGGAAAGATGTTTTCTGCTTTCTGTTTTTTTATTCCAAAACAATTTTAAAAAACATAAACAAGTTTTTTTTCCACCTTGAAAATAAATTTAAAAACGGAGAATAATGTATATTTATTACTGATATTACAATAAATATTATGTATCAGGGTTTCATTAACGGCAGTACTATAAATACTTTGTAAAGAAATTTAAATTTAAATTTAAATTATTAAACCTTTTTTTTTGTTTAAAAAACAGTTATTTAAATTAGATTCAGATGATAGTTTTTGAGGAAAAAAAACAATACAATGAAACAAGCCCTAAGATATCCAAAACCCACAAATAACCCTAAATCAATCAAATAGCACGATTGCCAACGAGCCCGTACCCGAGTGGTAAGGGCTCTTGCTTGGCATCCAAGAGACCCGGGTTCAAAACCGGGTGGAGGCGAATTTCCGAGGTACTGTAGAAGTACTGTAGCAGTCACTGTAGTAGTTACTGTTCGGTACTGTAGCAGCCGGAACTATTCACCCGATTTGGGCCTTCGGGCCACCGGTTTGGGCCTACAGGTCTCCAGGGCCTTCGGGTCATCAAAAGCCTTCGGGCCACAGGGCCTTCGGGTCACGTAGACCATGGAGTAGCCCAGTTCACACAGAACAGGCCCCAGAAGAGGATCAGAACAACATGAGTAGCAGCCACCAGATGCAAAGCTAACCGGATTGGAAGAATGAGAGGGTATGACAGCCGCCATCGGGACCAGGCACCGTGCAGCTTTGTACGGGGCAATGCTAGCCGATCAGCAATGCAAGGTGGAGAGCTAAGGAGATCAATGATGCAAGACGTTGGGGAGGGGCAGTTCTAGTGGGCTGGGCCTACGGGTCATGTAATGGGTATGGTATGCCTCTGGGCCTTCGCGTCATGTATTGCGGGTCATGTCGGGCCTTGTGCCTTGGGCCTATGGGTCATGTACGGGTTCCCCTTCAACCCATAAAAGGGGGATTATCTATAATAAAAATAAAAAAGAAGACTTTCGGGCCATTCAGGCAAAAAATCAAATAGCACGATAAATTTGACTCTAAAAGACCCGAAAAAAAAGTTACTGAAAATAGATGTCCAAATAATAATAATAATAATAATACCCTTGACACAAATAGCATGAAAACTGATGTAAATCTTTATAACACTCATATATCAAGCGTTTGGAAATTTGACTTGCATACATATTTGGATATATTTTGGAATGAGACTCAAAGCAGTAATAATAAAATAATTCAAAAGATCTTTGTAACACAAAAAGAAGTTGGACGAATCCCATTTATAAGGATTTTAAGTTCCGAGAGAAATGCTAAAAAAAATATTTTCACTGTATATCCATTGATGTAGCGCAACGAAGCTAACGAGTCCTTGCACGAGGAACTCGGGAGAAACACAAATAGAACACCCACAAATTGAGCAAAAGCTTATTACAATTGACAGTAGAAAACCTATTTATAGTAAAAAACCTTAAACAAATTAAAAGACTAATAGCCCTTAAATTAATATCCTCAATTGGGGCAAAAAAGCAATTAAACCAAAAGAAATAAAAGAATTAATCCCCCCCATGTGGAACACTGAGGCTAAGCAGGCGTTGTATCAGTATCTCCCGTTTGGAAAGGACTACACCTTGAGTCTGAAAGATGATAAAGCGGTTCCTCTAGGATAAACGACTCACATTGAATGTAGAAGAGATTTCACATCCTTCTGGAACTACTTGTTCTAGACTCATACCCGCTAATCTGCTGGGGGTACCAGACCCAGACTCGGATCCTCCAGGGTCTTGAAATATTTAACCAAACACGGATCCACCGATATCGGGTTTGGGTCTGGGTAGACTCATACCGTATGAAGCTATATAAATTTATATAATATTGTTAGTTATTATATATATAAAATAAGAAAATAATACAGTGACCTATAATTTAAAATTCCAGACCTAGTGGGTCCATATAGACACGAATTTAAAAATATAAAATTATATTAAATATATAAAATTATATAATATTATTAATTATTAATAATTTAAACGGTTTTGGGTCTAACGGGTCCGAAATAAGCAATTCCAGACCCGGACCCAATTAGAAGTCTAAACGGGTCCAGTTATAGGTTCACAGGTAGAGGTAACTCACCAAACCCACTTAAACGGATCTGGGCCTAGACCCGTACCATTTACAGCCCTAAGATCCGCCACGTAAGCATTGTTGTTGAGACGTTGTAGAACTCTGCAAAGGTTGATGTTCCTTGGCTTCAGCTAGTTGTAGGTTCTCACTGGGAATCGTTCCTTCCGAATGTAAACCATAATGAGATCTCCTTTGAAAATAGCTCGCATCCGCTTCGTGTCCGCCTCTACCTTGTACTTTGCATTTGAGTCTTCAGCATTGCAAATCACTGTAGTTTGGATGTCTTCAATGCAAGATGCCAGGTGCTTAGCAATCACACTGTACCCAAGGAGATTGGGCAACAGGATTAGATCAAGTGTATGGTTTGGCCGACGCTAGTACAACACTTCGAATAGAGTTTTCCCAATGGTTCGATTCGCCGCATTTTTTAAGGCAAACTTAGTCAAGGCGAGAACGAGATCCCGAAAAAAATGAGACCATATTACTTGGGAGGATTACCACACAAACAATGAATAAGAGTCCCGAGGGTGTGATTGACAACTTCCGTTTGCCCATGTTGGAGTATGTGTAACTTCCTGCCCCACTTCCTTTGTAACTTCTCTTTGTAACTTCCCTATCTTTTCTATAAATGAGGGCCCTCTCCTCACCTTGAGGAGTGTGGGGGATTTCTGATTTTACATGGTATCAGAGGGATTTACTCCCGACTCTTCCTCCCTCATTCTTATTATTTTTTCTCCCATCAGCCTTTAGGTTTTATTTTTCCCCGTCCGGGGGGCGGCGGCCTCAAAGCCCCGTAGGGTTACCGCCGCCGTCCCGCGGCTTCCCGTCATCCGACACTGCTCCGTTGCCGACGTCCCCTCCTGCGGCTTCCCGGCTTCGCCTCCTTGCGACGACCGACCCCGCCTCCCTCCGGCTTCCTGTCGCGGATCCTGCCTCCCTCCCGCGGCGCTCCTCCTGTCCAGCGGCCCTCCGCGCGCTTCCCGGCCGGCCCTCCGCGCGCCCTCCCGGCCCTTCCCGGATTTTTCAGCCAGATCCTTCTCCCGGCAGCTCTCCTGCGGATTTCCCGGCGACCTTTCCGGCTGGCCGGCTGCGTCTTTCCCGCCTTGTTCTTCCCGGCGGACCTCCCTTCCCCGACTGCTCCCTGCCGGACGACTCCTCGCGCCGGCAGCCTCCCTTCCCCGGCTTGTGACTGTTTCCGGCAGCCCGCCTCCTGTGCGAGTCTCCCGCCGGCTCTGTTGACGACCGACCTCCACCCCTGCCGGCCTCCACTCCTGCCGGCTCCTCCAGCAGCTGGCCTCCATTCCTGCCGGCTCCTCCAGCAGTCGGCCAACAGCCCTGCCGACCTCCCGTGCCACCTCTGCTCAACTGCTCCCTCCATGCCGACCTTCTCCTGCATCCTGCGGAATCCCCGCCTCCCTGCCCGATGCCTCCTGCGGAATCCCCGCCTCTCTGCCCGGCATCTCCTGCGGAATCACCGCATCCCTTCGCCGGCATCCTCCTGCGGATTTCCCGGCGCTTCGACGACCGGCACCGCCATTGCGGATTTCCCGGCGCTTCGACGACCGGCACCGCCATTGCGGCTTCCTCGGCATTTGACGACCGGCCCTCTCAAGCGGATTTCTCGGCGCTTTGATGATCGGCCCGACATTACGGTTTACCGGCGCTCTGACGACCGGCCCGTAGTGCAGATTTTCCCGACGCTCTGACGACCGGCACCCACCAGTGTGGATTTCCCGGCGCTCTGTTGTCCGGCCCCGCACTTTTCCGGCGATGACCCATCATTTTCAGCGGCATCACATTACAATCTTGAGGGGGAGCGGCATCATCAACGATTTTATTATTTCTGTTTCTTCTGTTTTCGTCTTGTTTTGTCATCAAGCTGGGTATGTCCAGCTTGAGGGGGAGTGTTGCGGTCTTTTTATTGATTTGTCTGTTTTTTCATTATGTGTCCAAGCTATGTACACCTAGCTTGAGGGGGAGTGTTGGAGTATGTGTAACTTCCTGCCACACTTCCTTTGTAACTTCTCTTTGTAACTTCCCTATCTTTTCTATAAATGAGGGCCCTCTCCTCACCTTGAGGAGTGTGGGGGATTTCTGATTTTACAGCCCATTTATCTTAGGATGAAAACAACAACAAACAAGGCTTAAACCTAATTAAATAAGATCGACTAAATGGATCAAGCATTGTCAATTAATTTGGTGATTGTCGTTCATCCGTAATGGCCAAAGCGCCGAATTGAGTCGTGTGCACACAGGTTGACTCCGTGATGAGGTGGTTTTGACCACTTGTGTGGGTAGAGGCCCACGGTAGTGCGGCTTAAGTGATTGGTTTGGGAGTGCTTGCCGTAAAAAGCCACATCGAAGGTGAGGAGGCTTCAGTAGATAGCGATGAGACCATCAATTAGGGATTGAGGCTCACCGTATTGAGGTCGTGGGCCTGGAATGATTTGGGAGACAGATATCACCGTTTCTCGGGATGTCGTGTTGTGAGCCGACGATGACTTTTATTGAGGACAAGTATCGCTGTGCCTCCGGATGTCGTGCCATGGGCCGACGAGTGTTTTCGAGCAGGGGTTCGAGGGACCGACGACTTGTTTGGATGTGTCTTCAGGACGTCGATGATTATTTGAGACACGAAGTGTCGAGTTACTTGATTTGAGGTGGAACCTGAGGGTTCACCTGGGCTATGTGACATCAGAGGATACCTTGGGCCACGGGCCAATGATCCTTTCCTATCCAGAGATTCCGGCGTTGACCGAAGCAGGTGACATCTCCCTACTGAGACACGTTCTCACACCCTATATGAGCCCTTCGGGACGCGTGTAGAATTCATGTCTTTACGTTTAGGTAAGGGATCAGTTTCAGGAGTTGATTCGTAGTGGCTGTTTAGCATAGGATGATGGCAAGGACCTTAAGGTCTTGCCTCTGCCGGAGTTTTTGTTTTAGTTTCTTTTGTTGTATCAACATGCTTATATGTGTATAACTACAGCGGTTAGCCTTTGGGTGACCCTTCTTTTGTATAATGATATGTAAGACCTGTTTTGTTATGCATGCTTTGTTTTAGTGCTACAAGTAGTGTGTTGGCATGTTGATTTGTTTATTTACTTCCGCCTGTACATCTATATTGCTTCTGCTATTGCTTGAAATTGTATGTGCTTCCGCTATTGGTAGGTCTGGTTCGAGTCTGCTGAGTCTTTTATTTCCGCCGCGTGTTATATATATGTACTCGAACTAGTATTACATCTTTCTCTGAGGGTATAATCTCCCCACAATCGGGTCGGGAACGCTACAGTTTGCAGATATTGTTTATCAAGACACAGATAAAGGGAAAGTATCACATTTCTTTAGTAGTGTTTCGTGATACTTTGACATGGATTGTGGAGTTGAAGCTTGTAGCTTGTGGGGAGTTGTTGTGTTGGTGTCTTTGAGTCTTTGAGTTTTGTTGGTTTTATCTTCCGCTTCGTATTGAGATATTGGTTTTGGTTTCCGCTTGGTACTCTGATATAATTGATTTGATTTGCTATACTTTGAGTTACATTACATTGTTATCATGCATCATATAGTGGCTTTGTTTATGGTATGTTTGGTTGTGGTTGTTTTTATTTTCAAAGGGCAAATCATCCTCCAATTATATTGAAGTCATTTGACATTTATTGTCAGTTTTTGGCATCTTGGGGATGTCGCTTAAGCTCAAGTAATATCCTTCCGCCTTCCCAAGTCGATGAGGAGGGGCGAGATGTTACAGAAGAACTGATTGCACACCTGACATAATTGGTAGAACAAAAGCAAAGACTACAATAGGAGAATGTGAAGGCAAAATTTGGGGAAGGGTTTTTTTTAATTTTATGGGTTAAATTATTTTTTTTCTATTTGGAATATGGGATGGTCGGGCATCAAATGAATCGACGCTTGGTTCAAAGCGGAGAGCATCAATTCATTTGACGCCCTCCACCCGATTTAAAAAAAAAAAACTGTTTTTTATTCATTTTTGTGTGTGTGTAACAAAATAAAACAGTTTTTTTAATATTGTTTTTTTAATTTTTTTAATTTTTTTTTCATTTTTGTTTTTTTTTTTGTTTTGTTTTGTCATATATATATAAAACAAAATTTTAAACAGTTTAAAATACTGTTTTTTATTCAGAATCACCGGCATTTAAGTAATTCTAAAATATAATTAAAAACTCCATCCAGAACACCCTTTTATAGTAGAGGGACATCGACATCCTTTATGACTTTTCCATGTGGAATTTGGTTTCACTTTTCCAGCATTATAATAAAAATATATTAACAATAACAATACATAAATAACAGCACATAATTAAAAATAAACTAATTAAAATAAATTATCATTAATATAAATAATAAACAATATTATAAATAAAAAAGCAAAAATATAATTAATATAATTCATAATTATTATGAGAAATAATAATTAATAACTAATAATATTATTAATAATTAATACAATTATTAATTAATAATATTATTAATATAATTAATATCATAAATAATAAATAATAATTAATAATATAATTTAAAAACACATAAGAATGAGCTGAAAGGCAGATCTGTTATAGCTGGAAAGTGCATGCAACTAATGGAGTCAGAGGTTTCCAAGTCCCAATTGGTATCAGGCCTGACCAAGAGTGCCAAGGCTGATTCTGACTCTAAACTTAATCTGAAATCTGGATGAAAAGATGCTTGAACTGAAGCTAAAAGAGGTATCAAAGCCTAATCTAAGTCCACAGTGGTATCATGCTAAATCTGGTGTAAAACAAGTGAAATCAGACCATGAAATTAGTGGAATCAGACCACTAAAAGGAAGTGAACAGATTGTGAGCAGCAGTAACATAAAAAAGGACCAAAAACTGCTGAACTGGAGACGTTTTTCCCAACAAGTGGAACCCCCAAACTGAAGAAAAGTTCAATAGATGAGGAGCTGCAATTTAGGGGGAGTTGAGGATGAATTTTCAAGGTTGTTCAGCCTTAATTGTGAATAAAGAAGCCAGTGAAATTAGAGCACATAGTCATATCTGAATTTTAGAGGAGTGTAAGAAGGGAATTGCTGCAAGTGTTGCAAAGTGAAGAAGAGAAAGCTGTTTTAGATTCAGAAACTGGAAAGATGTTTGAGACTTATTCTGGAAGTTGTTTTTCCATGACATCTCATGGAAAGAAGATGCTGCTCATGATGATGTTCATAGTAGGCCTATAGGAGCAAGAGGAGATCAATGACACCCATCTCTACATCTGATGCATTTACAAACAATAGGTGATATTGTTCTTTGGTTTGCGAGCCAACTTGTTAATCCTTTCTGTAGGTTGAGAAACCCCCTTACCTCCTGACCTCAAAGTGAGGCGGAGACATTCTTTTATAATGAATGAAAAGGACCATATCGGACCACAAGTCCGATGTGGGATACAGACTCCAACACTCCCCCTCAAGCTAGGTGTACCTAGCTTGGACACATAATGAAAAGAAAGCAACAAAAAAACAGATGCTAACACTTCCCCTCAAGCTGGACATGCCCAGCTTGATGACAAATACAAGACAAAAACAGAAGAAACGGAAATAATAAAATCGTTGTTGATGCTGCTCCCCCTCAAGATGGCAATGTGATGCCGCTGAAAAAAAAAGGATGGGTCATCGCCGGAAAAGTGCGGGGCCGGACAACAGAGCGCCGGGAAATCCACACTGGCGGATCGGTCGTCAGAGCGTCGGAAAAATCCGCACTACGGGCCGGTCGTCAGAGCGCCGGAAAATCCGTAATGTCGGGCCGATCATCAAAGCGCCGAGAAATTTGCTCGGGAGGGCCGGTCGTCAAAGTGCCGAGAAATCCGCAATGGCGGTGCCGGTCGTCGAAGCACCGGGAAATCCGCAGGAGGAGGCCGGCGATTGAGGCGGGAATGCCGCGGGAAGCAGGAGGAGGTCGGCATGGAGGGAGCAGTTGAGCAGCAGATAGGGGAGGCGACGTTGCAGCGGGATTGCAGCGGAGGTGCACGGGGAGGGATCTGGCCGGAACAGTCCGGAACTACCCAGAACTGGAAGGATTAGCCTGGATCTGGCCGGATATCACCGGATCTGGCCGGATTTTGGCAGATCTGAAAGATGTCGCGTGCAGGGAGTGGATCCGGCCAGATTTGGCCAGATCTGACAGATGGAGTCGCCGAGAGGCCATCGCGCGGAGGAGGGAGCCGCGCGCTGCGGGAGGAGGGATCTGGACGCGGCGGATCTGGACGCCGGGAGCCTCGACGGGAGCCGCGCCGGAGAGCCGTGCGCAGGGAGCCGCGTAGGGCAGGCCGTCGGGGCAGAGGATCCGCGGAGGGGTGCAGGGAACAACGCCGAGCAAGGAGGTGCCGACCGGGGGGGGGAACCGCCGGGAGGGCAGGGCGTTAAGCCATCGGAAACAAACCACGTCGCGCCGTCGGCCATCGCGCGCAGAGAGGAGACCACCGTGATGACGGGGCCGTTGCGTCGGGAGGAAACCCGTCAGGGCGGAAGGGGCGTCGTCGGGGAGAACCGCCGGCTGGGAGTGCGCCGCGGGGAGGGACGCCGCTGGAGCGGTGCATGCGGGAGAGGTTCCACCGTGATGGGATGCCGCGACGGGATCGGGAGGCGTGGCCTAGGATGAGGCCGTCGCGCGCAGCGGGGAGAGATGCTGACAGGGGGGGGATGATCCGCCGGGATCCGCCGGGATCCGCCGGGAGTGAGAGGGGGCGACCGCGGAGGACCTTCTTCCTTGGCCATGGAGGCCACCGCCCCCCACGGGGAAAACCTAGAATAATCTAGGGCTGGAAAAAATAAATATCCAAAGGAGGGAGGGTTTGAGATTAGGTTCCCTCTGATACCATGTAGGTTGAGAAACCCCCTAACCTCCTTACCTCAAAGTGAGGCGGAGACATTCTTTTATAATGAATGAAAAAGACCACATCGGACCACAAGTCTGATGTGCGATACAGACTCCAACACTCTCTAACAGCAGTGTGCAAAAGAGAGGGAGTGAGAAAAGTGATTCACGGGAAGCAGTTCGCGGTCTTGAAATCATAGCAAGGGGAGTGACCCCAAGCACACAGCCTAAATCCACCACTATATCAGTGAGGTTAGTGGCATAACACATCGCCATCGCATGCTCCTTGGATTGGCCTAGGTGAATCAAGTAAAACTCTTGTGTCCTACAAGATTTCATCCCTTTATACTTTGCATGACACAAACCGCTAAAGTGGGTAAAGCAACCATTGATAATATCTAGTAAGGGCTGATCAAGTGAAGTGATAATTGGATAAACACATTAAAAAAAAGAGCAAAAGAAGCGACTCTTATAATTAAAACTTCAAGATCAGTTAGAACAGTGAGAATTGAAGGAAAGGCGATAAATTGAATTAAGTTTCCATATCCTAATTCACCCCAATCTTAAGGTATCTCTAATCTAAGTCCCTAATAGGACCTAACAAAAAAACTTTTAAAGCTGAGTCAAATTTGATCCTCATTCAGTCAACCAAAAAGTGTGACCTTATGAGCCTTTGTAGTGTTGACAACAAATATCAATTATCATATCCATAAATGTAAACAACCCAAGGCTTCACCAGTACGAAGTCAGTATCCATTTGGTGCCTGGGTTCCTACTTTAGGATTTTAAGTACATGAGTTACTTTTGTAAAACATTTTGGAATATATTAATTGCAAGATTTCTAATCATCATCATTAGCACATATTCACAACTAAAAACATCTTCCTCAAGGAGACATGAAAATAGATATCATCTGAGGGAACTAAAATTTGTACATAAATATGATGACATAAAAGCATGTGCCACTTACATTTGCCATATGTTCCCGACACTTGGGAAATGACCAATCTCTTATTCCATAGCGTCCATGAGCACCTCCATTCTTTAAGCTGAAAGATCAAGACACCCGGAAGTTATATTGTCAAGCCCCCCCCCCCCCCCCCCCCTGAAGAAAATGTTCATATTCAATCAAATCCATGAGACCTACCTCCCTATGAGATATTCACCAAGGGGAAGGGTTCCATCAACCCATTCCAGAACACCAGCACTTGGGGTAAAAGGAACAACCTGTTTAACAAGTAATTAAGATCAACAAATTCAATATGGTACAAACAAACATCGGGAAAATCCGCCACCACAAACATTCGGGATGATGATGTGTAAAAATTTACAAATATTCATTAAATTTTAAATGCTCAATGTTTCATACTTTAAAACTCTACAAATATTCATTAAATTTTAAATGTTCATTGTTTCATACTTTAAAACTCTGCAAAAATTCTTAGTTTTTTTAATGAATGCAGGTTAGATCCTCTTCCAACATAAACTCTGTCCTATTTTAGCTCACTGCAATTGCTCATCAGTCAATTTCTCAAGTGTTTTGCGCTTAAATATCATTATCAAGGTATGCTTTCTTATTTTCCTAGGGGGTTGTGCCAAACAATGCCACAGAATGGTGCCCTCTTTTTCTGGAGGTTGTGATGAAGGTGCCCAAGATTGTCTAAAACAATCTTACATATAAAGTAACTAGTAATGATGATTTTTTCATTATTTTGTTGTATGTAGTTGACATGATTATTGCAGACCCCAATAAAGATTCAATCCAAGAGTTGAAGGCACAATTAACTAGAGAATTTAATATAAAGGACTTGGATCTAGCAAACAAGATTCCGGTGATGCAAATTTATTGTGACGTAAATAACTGTATGATTTGATTTATTTCAATTTCATTTATTTCTTTCTTGAATTTTGCATCCTGGCCCAACAAAATAGTACTATATTTTAGTGAAGACGTGTTTCTTCACGAAATGATATCCCTCAAGACAAAATCAGTTTACATTCTAATGTCATTGAAAAGAAAACAAAATTCTAAAAGAAAAGCATAACTAAAGAAAAACAAGAAACATTGAATTAAATTTCCAAACCCCATTGAACAAAGCCAACCCCATCTAAAGAGACCAGTGCATCAAGCGTTGATGTACCTTCTAATATGAAGTAAAAAAATGGGAAAAAGTGCAATTAAAACTCCAGCATCTTATACCTTGTAAGTACGTATCCTTAATCTCCTTTTCCACGTATCCCGATGGTTCTGTAAGAATGTGTTAACCAAACTAAAAAATTGTTCCATAACCTGCAATAAATAGTTTAGATACATATTAAGGCGCTTCATTACAGCACAGAGAGGACCAAACCATGTTAACAGATGACATCTCTGATAGGAAAATGGATCATGCAATGCTGCCCAAGCACAGAACAAACTAATAAGAACCAAAATTGGGGGCATGTAATGCAAAACTAAATTCCAGTGTACAAGGCACTCTTAACATTGAGTACCATCTGAACCATCCGAAAGCTTCTAAGTATACAGTGTATCCCTTTGAGATAAGAATGTTGCGAAACCATTTCTTTGAAACAACCTAAGTTAATAGCAACAAGGACTGTTAATAAAATGTCTAAACCATTTTCAAATCCTAAAAAAATTAAAGACAACAAGGGTTGAACAAATGCTTCCAAAATGTTCAAAATTGGTACTGGTCCTACATGGTTTGACACTAGTCATTTACAACTTTTACAATGCACAGGGAATCAAAGCAACATAGCATTCTAAAAAACAAGCGACATCCAACAAATAAGAAAAATTAAGAAAATTTAGATCTCACCGCATCTTGTCTAAGGTCATCGTTTCCAGATTTTGCTAGTTGTCTATATTTGTGACCATCTGATCCTAGGCATTCAACCACTTTTGGAGCATTGACACCATTCATTATCCTATAGACAAACAAGCAAAAGTTAGCAAAAAACATAGCTCATGCCAGTAACACGTGACAAGGATTTAATAAGAAGCAAGGCATACATTACTGAATCTGATAATCCCTTGAAATGTGGGAAAGAACCTTCAAGATATTGACAAGTACGGTCGATTGGAAATGTGGAAGTCACAACGGGGATCTGATGGTTCAATAATTAAATAATAATCATTCAGCATCATAGTGTGTGGATGGGAAATAAATAAATCATAAATGATAAATAAAGAAAAATAACAGCCAACAAAGCAAACAAAAAAATGCTAAATTAAAAAAACAAAAAAACAAAAACAATATGAGGGAAAAAACATTTCAAACAGATCAACCATAGCAACTTGAGTTTCTTGCATTCTTCTTCAACCCATTTTGTCTCAGTAGGAATTTGAGTTTGGATTTGAAACATCCCATGTGGTACTTGACTTTTCCTTTAGCATATCTGCACCATTTGGGAGTGTAAGGAACATAAAATGGGTCTGGGGCTGATGATGGTGGGACTACAGTTAGTGAAAATCTGGGTGCATTCTCTTGAATGGGTACAGTCCCTTCACCTGAGCATTTCATGCTACGTGTTGAGCAGTAGCCAAGCCCCTGAGGAGGCTAGCCACAGGTCTGAAATTAAGGTTCTTCGTTTCAGCAGCAAGAGTACCACTTGGGCAGTAGATGGTGCTTGTCTAGTGGTTTGCAAGGCAGCCTGCTAGAGGCGGAGGGTTACCACCTAATCGCTCGACAAATGCTCTAGTACTGTAGCAGATCTTTTCGTCAAAGAGAACTCTTTGATGGGGTAGTTCAACTTTTAGAGCTTAGAACAACAGTGACATTGCACGATTGTCTGAGCAGCAAGGTCTGCTTTTCAAGTGAAACCAGTCAGGCTCATGTATATCAGACAAAATTCTCCACGGGGGGTGATAGAGCTATCCCCACTCCACCTGTTTCCACTTCCCTCTTAACACCCCCAAAACCCAATTTTAATGATTCCCAATGCGATACAATTTTTGGGTGGATCAAACCCGAAATAACATGGAAATCACAAGAACTGACGGCACAATGCGTACAGACTGCTTAGAGAAGAGAAATTCAAGATTAATGTCGGATTTGAGGTAATAGTCCTTTCTTAATGTATGTTTAGTATCAGTAGGATTTCTAAGCTTGATTATGAGTGAAAACAATTAGATTAACACATGTTACACATGTGTGCATGATTTGGTTGAGATGTGGTGAGATGGAAACGAAGGGACTGCTTTGAGAAATCCTTTCTAGTGTTTGCAAAGGGTATTTTGGTGCATATGATTGATTGTGGTGTGATGGAACATTTGATTCCACCGTGAGAGCACATGGCTCCTTGAAGGTAATGTTTGGCATTAGGGTAATTTGTGTAGCATGATAAAATAAGAGAAACTCGAACCCCAAAGTTGTACTCTCTAAAGGAGTCATTGGGGTTCTTTTATAACAAATAATTAAGACCACACCGGACCTCAAGTCCGATGTGGGATACAGACCCCAACACTCCCCCTCAAGCTCAGTGTACCTAGCTTGGACACACAAAGAAAAAACAAAGCAAGCAACAGACAACAAACACTTCCCCTCAAGCTGGACATACCCAGTTTGATGACAAAACAAGACAAAGCAGAATTAAAGATAAAGCTGCAAGGCTGCTGTTCCCCCTCACGATCGAAGCTCCCCCTCACGATGATGGATGGATGATGTTGCGGGCGCAACAGAAGAAACCACTCACACCGGCCGATTGACGGAGCGTCAGGAATGCCGCACTAGTGGGGCCAGTCGATGAAACGCCGGGAATCCACACTAGCACCGGGAAAGCAGCTCTTGCGGGGCCGGTGACGGGAGGCGGGGATTCCGCAGAAGTGTTGCAGGATCTGGCGGCACCATAGGGCCCGATCCGAGGCGGTTGAAGAGCTGCGCCAGCGCAAGGGCGTGCCGGCGGACAGAGATGCGGCTGTCAGGAGTCGTTGGGAGATGCCGGCGAGGCGGGGATTCCACAGGAGGTGGCCGGCATGGAAGGAGCAGCGGTCCACCGGAGGAAGTGCCGGACGATGAGATGCGCCGGACTGGAACGGATGAAACCGGCCGGAGGGAGTGTTGCCTTGCAGAGCAATGCACTGGAGGGGGGGATCCAAGCAGAACCGGAGGCCGACTGCTGTAGGGGCCGACAGGGGTGGAGAGATCCGCCGGGAGGGAGGGCTTCCTTGCAGAGCAGCGCACTGCAGGGCGTCATGCGAGGTGGAGCCGCTAGACAGCAACAGAGCCCGCGGGAGATTCGCACAGGAGGCGGAGCCGGGAGAAGCAGAGGCGCCAGGACTGGGATGGGAGGCGGAGGAGTTCGCCTAGAGGGAGCCGCCTGGACCGGTTTGCCTGGAGGGAGCCGCGGCTGGAAGGGAAGAAACTGGACGAGGCCGGACGAGAGGGCACCAGAAGGATCCGCCGGGAAGGGAGCAACTGGACGGAGCGCGCTGGGAGGGAGTCGCGAGTCGGGTGGAGCCGCCGTCGGGTGGAGGAGCCGCGAGTCGCGGCGAACGAGGGCGCCGGGAACGGGCGCTGGATCGCGAGCGGGAGATGTCGGGATCGCCGCTAGGAAGAGAGGTCGGGAGTCGTCGCTGGGAAGGGCGCCACTGCGGAAGGCAGGGCCGGGGCGCCGGAGTGCGGAGCGGCGGAGGAGGCGACTCGTAGGGCAGAGACGGGGTGGCCGCGTAGGGCAGACCCGCGGGAGGGGGCCATCGCGCGCAGCGAGAAGGGGACTCCGGGGAAGAAGGTGTCGGTAGGGGGGAGATCCGCCGGACAGAGGGAAGGAGGCAAGTCAGGCCGCATGGGAGGAGCGTCGGCAGGGGGGAGATCCGCCAGAGATGGAGGGAGGTGGGGTCGGGGTGAATCGGGAATCCGCAGGGGAGGGAGGGTTCGGGATTAGTTTCCCTCTGATACCATGTAGAATGATAAAATAAGAGAAACTCGAACCCCCAAGGTGTACTCTCTAAAGGAGCCCTTGGGGTTCTTTTATAACAAATAATTAAGACCACATCGGACCTCAAGTCCGATGTGGGATACAGACTCCAACAATTTGGAATGAATGAAATGTACACCGTAGAATTAGACATCTTGTTTCTAGAGCTTATTAATGTAATGAGTGAGTTTGGACAGTGATTAAATAGGTGACCTCAGAGTCACTGATTGAGGACCCTGGAATGCATGGTGCCCAAGGTTCTTGTGCAACTTCAAATTAGTTAGATGCGAATGGGTAGTGAAACCATGCGATTGATCATCCTTTTTGGCGTTTTTAGGGCATATGTCCCATTATGATTGCGCTTTTTGGCATTAGTCACCAACATGTTGTTGTCAGACTCATCTATCTATCACAAAACAAAAAACCAACAATTACCATTAGTGTCCACAAGTCTATATAGTGTAATGTCTGTTAAAATGGTATGCATGATTTTCATCATGTATTCAAAATTGTTTATTGAAATTATCTAAGTTAGTCCACTTTAATGTTTGAGAATTGTATCCTATTATAAATTTGTAGAGAAGGAATTCTCCTTACCTCAAGGTGAGGCGGAGACCTTCTTTTATAGATTGAGAAAAATGAATACATGATGGAGTATTCCGATGTGGGATTCGGAAATACCCAAAATAATAAAAAAAAGGTTTAACGCTCCCCCTCAAGCTGGAAATGCCCAGCTTGGACCACGGGTCCCACAAAAGAAAGATGACATTAGACAATACCCTACACACTCCCCCTCAAACTGCGTCGAAAATGCTGTGGATGCCCAACTTGGAATTGAGCGAGGTCAGATGAGCCCCTGGGAGGCCTTTGGTGAATATGTCGACAAACTGATCCGTCGTCGGGATGTGGCTAAAGCTGACATGGTTGTGTTCGAAGTGGGGGAGAAGAAAGTGGCAGTTCATCTCGATATGCTTCGTGCGTTCATGGAAAACGGGATTTGAAGCAATCTTGGTGGCTGTCTGATTGTCACACCAGATATGAGCAGATGTCTGCGGAGGAAGGCCAAACTCTTGGAGAAGATGATGAAGCCAAAGGATCTCTATAGTGACGACGACCATGACACAGTACTCAGACTCTGCACTGGATCTGTAGACAACAGTCTGTTTCTTACTGCGCCAAAAGATGAGGTTGTCTGCCAAGAAAACAACAAATCCAGAAGTAGACTTCCAGATAGCAAGGCAACCAGCATAATCAGTATCACAAAAGGCCTCAATATTCAGATGAGCGTGGTGAGAGTAGCGAAGACCACGAGCATGGTCTCTCTTGATGTATTTGGCGATGCAGAGGACAACATCCCACTGAGAGGTGATCGAATGCTCCATGAATTGGCTCACTTTGCCAACAATGCAGACAATGTCGGGACGAGTCACAGTGAGATAATTGAGTTTGCCCACCAGTCGACGGTACCTCTCTGGGTGTGAATACAGTTCCGAAGAGTCATAGAGAGACCGTTCCTCAGGCTCAAGAGGAGTGTCAACGGCGGTGGCCTGTGTCAGCCCAACATCCTGCAGAATGTCCAACGCATATCTCTGTTGGTAGAAAAAGATGGTGTCCAGAGAACGGAAGACCTCGATGCCAAGGAAGTATGTGAGAAGACCGAGATCTTTGGTGTGGAAGTGATGATGAAGATGCCCCGTGAGGTGGGCGATTCCAGTGTTGTCGCTCCTGGTGATGATGATATCATCCACATATACTACCAACAGGATGCAGCCGGTGGATGTCGTCCTGTAGAACATAGCGTGGTCCTTCATACTGCGCGAGAGCCCAAAGTCGGTGACAACGGTGCTGAATCGGCCAAACCAAGTACGAAGAGATTGTTTGAGACCATATAGAGAGCGGCAAAGTCGACAGACTTGGGAGTCGGCGCCAGAGGCACAAAATCCAAGGGGCTGCTGCAGATAAATCTCTTCCTCAAAAAATCAATGGAGGAAGACATTCTTGACATCCAATTGATGAAGGGGCCAATGATGATGAGCGGCCAGAAAAATGGATAATCGAACGGAGGTCATCTTGACAACTGGAGAGAATGTATCAAAATAGTCAATATCGTATGTCTGAGCAAAGCCCTTTGCCACAAGGCGGACTTTGAGGCGATGTAGAGTGTCATCGGCATTAAGCCGGACTGTATAAATCCATTTGTTGTCAACCGTCTGTTTGTCTGCCGGAAGGGGGACCATATCCCAAGTATGGTTGTCTTCCAGAGTCTGCAATTCATCCCACATCGCTTGTAGCCACCCTGGGTGAGATTTGGCCTCGCCAACTGTATGGGGAATGGATATCGTCTCCAGAGCTGACAGACCTCTGTATGAAGATGTAAATAGAGGAGTAGTCTGGAAAGAACGAGTACATTTCCGAAGTGCAATGGGCAAGTCGTCTGGTGTCGGGACAGAAGCATCGGACGAAGCGAGGATGATGGTGTCCTCGGCCTGGATGGGGGGTATAGTCGATGGGCGGCGAGAGCAGACCGTACCAAAACGATGATCAGCAGGGGGAGACACCAGTGGAGGGTGGATGATGAGAGGAAGACAATCATCAATGTCAGTGTCGGGATGAGGAGAGGGAAGTGAAAACGGAGAGCTCTCAACAAACGAGACGTCAGCAGAGATGATATACCGCCGTAGGTCCAGAGAGAAGCACCGATATCCGCGCTGAGTGGAGAAATAGCTGAGGAATATGCAGCAGAGGGATTTAGGAGAGAACTTGGAGAGACCGGAACTAGTGTCACGAACATAACCGAAACATCCAAACACACGAAGTGAAAGTGAGTGAGGAGGGAGAGAAGAGAACAAAATCCGAAAAGGAGTCTCCCCCTAAAGGATAGAAGAAGATAGGCGGTTTAGGAGGTAGGTAGCAGTCAGGATGACATCGCTCCAAAAATTGAGAGGCACCTTCATGTGGAATAGGAGGGCACGAGCAGTCTCCAGAATATGGCGATGTTTCCACTCAGTCACTCCATTCTACTGAGGTGTATCGGGGCAGGATGTTTGATGAATAATGCCTTTATCCTTGAGAAATTGCTGAAAGGGCAAATATTCCCGTCCATTATCGGAGCGGAGACATTTCAGGGAGGTTGAGAATTGAGTATGAATCTCATTATAGAAGGTCTGAAAGGTAGAAAACACTTCAGATCGATCACAAAGAAGGTAGAGTCAGGTCATGCAGGAGTAGTCATCGATAAAGGATATATAATAATGGTACCCAGACTAACTAGGAACCCTGCAAGGACCCCATACATCGGAATGAACAAGGTCAAAAGGATTCGCTGCACGCGGGTCCAATCGAGGAACATATGTCACCCGTTGATGTTTAGCAAACTTGTAGGGTTAACAATGGAAGAAAAGGTGGGGACTAAATTGAGGGCACAACTTTTGTAGGACGGAAGCCGACGGATGACCAAGGCGAGAATGAAGGTCAAGGGTACGGGCTGAGGTGGATGAGCAAGCAAAAGGTGGTGAGATATCGAGTATGTACACCCCAACCCTAATATGACCTCGACCAAGTTCCCGATTCGTCGACCGCTCCTGAAAAACAACACCAATTGACGTAAAAATAGCAGCACAATTTAAGCCTTTGGTGAGTTTGCTGATGGATAGATAATTAAACGGGCTGTAAGGAACATGAGCGACTAAAGACAAGCTAATAGACGGGGTCAAAAGGCATGTGCCAAATCCCGCAATGAGGATTGTTGATCCATTGACAACAGTGATTCTAGAAGCACTAGTAAATGGATGGTAGGTAGTGAACATAACAGAATCCCCTGTGAGATGTTTGGACGCACCGGAATCGAGCATCCAGGCTGGCGGTCGATGAGATAGACAAGCGTTAAAGCCATCAATCTGAACAATGGTGGTCAGAGAAGAGGACGGTTGGTCAGGCGGGGGCCAAGAAACCGCGGGAGACGAGCCGAGGGACCGCTGAGGGCGGGGGCCAGGAGACTGCGTTAGAGGCAGGCCAAGAATCACCAAGGAGGGCGGGGTGAGCAGGGACACCGCGTTGAAGGTGGGCCAAAGAGTGCTGAGGAGGGCGGGGAGTCCAGGAGACCGCATCGGAGGTAGTGGCCGGGAATCTGCCGGGAAGCCGTCCGGATTGCAGGAGGTCGCAGCGAACGAGAGACGTCGGGGGAGATGGGTCGTTTGTTGAGTGGGAGAACCTGCGGGGGCTTGGAGATCACGGCGAGAGGCCACAGGGAGGTGGGGCCAGTTGAAGCCGGGAGGCTGCAGGGAGAGGCGGTCGGTCGACAGCTGGAGGGCGCTGCGACTGGAAGAGGAGGATGGCTGGGTGCGAACGTTGGAGGTCCGCCGGAGAGAGCCACGACGAGAGCCGGTGCTGGGAGGAGATCTGCGCCGAGAGGGAAGCGTGCTGAGTCGTTGTCCGAGGAGGCCGACGTGGAGAGGTCGGCCGCGGGGAGGGATGCTGCCGGGATGGCAAGCAAGAGGCTGATCGCGCCGGGACGATCAGGGCGCCGGGATGAGCAGGCGAGAGGCCGGGCTGGGCGCCGCGAGTCAGGAGCGCCATTGGGAGAGGATCGTGACGGGAGAGGAGGGCCGTAGCAGGAGGTCCGATCAGGGAGGGGTGCCCTGGGCGAGGCAGGAGCCGGGAAGCAGGGGCCTCCGAGATGTGCAGTGGGACTCGCCGAGGGCTAGAGAGCCGCTGGAGGTGAGGAGACGAGAGGCGCGACAGAGGCGGTGTGCTGCATAGGGAAGGAGGCGGGGCCGGGCGAACTGGGAGTCCGTAGGGAGGGTAGGGCCGGGTAGAACCTGGAGGCTACACGGGGAATTACTGGAAAAAAAGGGAGGGAGGGCTCAGGATTAGTTTCCCTTAGATACCATGTAGAGGAGGAATTCTCCTTACCTCAAGGTGAGGTGGAGACCTTCTTTTATAGATTGAAAAAAAGGAATACATGATGGAGTATTTTGATGTGGGAATCAGAAACACCCAGAATAATAAAAACAAGGTTTAACAAAATTCATTTAAATTCAAATATTTGGGTACTTTTATTAAAGGTTATTCTCAAATGAAGCAATTGTTTATAACTGGTAAAATTATTACAAATGTTTTATAATTAAATCCAAAATCAATATAATGTTACCACTAAATATATGCATTCTAAAAATGTTAAAAAGGTTTTTTTATCAGCATTAGGCCTCTTCACCTTTTCTTGGTACAGAGTCCTTCAAGATATTTCTTTTTTTTAATGTAAAAATAAGATGACAATAAAGATAATTGTATATTGAATGTTGCAGAATTCTCTCTTCCATATGCATATTCCAAATTATTTCTCGGAAAATAAAATTTTAATAACTTTCTAAGTCTAATTTTTTTCTTTTTTTCATAATTAGGTTTTACTCTCATAAGTAGATGCAGATACTTATCATAGGATTTAAGTTGAATGGAGCGGAGAAAGACTTTAGGGATGCTTAGTGACTAAAATTCATTCTAGAACGGTTATGAAACTAACAATTCTATATGGTAGTGAGTGTTGGTCTTTAACGAGACATCTTGAATAAAAAGTAAAGGTGATAAAAATGAAAATGTTAAGATGAACATGTAGACAAACAAAAATGGATAAGGTTGAAAATGAATGTATACTAGATAAAATTGGAGTGTGATGTAGCGCGGCGGTGATAAACGGGCTCTTACACGAGGAACTTGGGAATAACATGGGCAGGGCACCCACAAACGGAGAGAACATTCCCTAAAATTTGATTAATATGGTAAAATCTAATTACATTCACAACAGACAACCTATTCATAAGTTAAAACTCTAAAACAAAATAAAAGAAAAATTCACCTTTAAAATATCCTAGGCTAGGAGAAAAACAATAATTAAAGAAAGAAAATAATTAAAATGACCCATGAGGAACGCCGACCACAGTAGGCGCTGCATCATTCCCCCACTTTTGGAAAGGACTCGCCCTCGAGTATGATGCTAGATAAAGCGGCTCATCTAGAGTGAACTTCAAATCAACCATATTGAATGTCAGAGAGATCTCTTATCATTCCAGAAATTTCACCACATAAGCATTATCGTTGAGGCGTTGCAGAACTTTGCAAAGGCCGATGTTCTTTGGTTTCAGATTGTTATAGGTGCTGACTGGGAACCGTTCCTTCTAGAAATGACGAGACCTACCTCATTGAAAACAGCCCGCCTCCGCTTCGTCGTCATTTTATACCTCGCATCTGAGTCTTTCATGTTACGAACCACTTCAACTGGGATATCATCAATGAGAGAGGTCATGTGTTCAGTATCCACATTACACCCAGAGAGCTTGGGCAATGAGATTAGATCAAGCGTATGCTTCGGCGACCACCGGTACACCACTTCAAAAGGAGTTTTCCCCGTGGTTCGATTTTTCACAATGTTCAATTTATCACAAGAAGTAGATAAGAGTGTCGAGAGTACGATTGATAACCTCGATTTTTCAAGTTGTTTGGGGTGAAAGGAGCTGTTAAAGTCTCTCTAAAGCATTCTCCAATGTGTTTGCCAGAAATGGTTATGGAAACAAGTATCTCAGTCAGATGTGATGGTTTTCGGAATGTCATCGAGTTCACCACTTCCCGAAAGAACAATGTAGTCACATAAGAAGAATTAATCGTCTTTTTGAAGGAATGAAGTGCGACATCTTTGAGAATCGCTAAACTACCACGAAGATGGAGTTATGAGAGTATTGAGCGCGGGGTAGTCCCACAACAAAGTCCATAGAAATGTCTCCCCAGGGCGATTCCAGAAAGGGTAGGGGCATGTATAGATCACTGTATTTTGCTCGTCCCTTGTTCTCCTTGAAGGCCATACACAGTTTCACCACTTTAACAACACCCTGTTTCAACTACGGCTAAAATAATTGCACCTCCACTAAAGAAATGGTTTTTCCATTCTAGAAGGAGCTATTACAGTGCAGCTCGGTAGCTATGCCCCTTGTCCACCATGCATGCATTCGGCTAAGTTTCTTCTAGGTATGTATGTATTTGAGGGCTTCATGGTCGATATGGAGCATGAATTCCAACTGGAAAAGGTACTGCTCCTATTGTTTCACAGCTTGAACTACGGTGTATAATTCAATCACATACGCAGTCCACATGCGACAAGAGTCGCTAAGCATCTCACCCATGAATGCAACTGGTCATCTAGATTGGGAAAGGATAGCGCCAATTCCTATAAAGGATGCATCCGTCTCCAGCTCGAATGGCTTGCTGAAGTTGAGTAATGCTAAGGGTGGAGCGGTGAAAAGCTTCTCTTTGATGGTGGCAAAACTTTCATCAACTGTGCCGCTCCAAAGAAAACTTCCTCTTTTCACAATTGAGCTAAAATCTCTAATAAATCTTGGATAAAAGGTAACAAGGTTGTGGAAGCTTCGCAATTCACCAACATTCTTGGGTCGGGGCCACTCACTGATGGCTCGCACCTCCACATTGACTTGAATCTCGTCATCGGACACAACATATCCAAAGAAGATCAACTTAGGGAGCATGAAACTGCACTTCTTAAGGTTAACATAAAGCATGTTGTCCGGCAAAACTCAGAGTACCTCGCATAGATGTTCAAGGTGAAGAGCAAAAGTAAACCAAAACAAACTTATTAATGGAGGATTTTTAGAACCATGTTAATGAGCCTCATAAAGGTGTCAAGGGCGATAGATACCCTGAAAGGCATCACTAACCACTCGTACAACCCCTCCTTGGTTTTGAAGGTCGTTCATCACCTGGACTATGGGTCACAGCTCCTCCATTCTAACAGGAACCAATAGAGCTGGAATGCACAAGAGCCTCAGCCCAGTTAGTGAGGACTCGCTAGGTGCATCCAAGAGACCCGAGATCAAATACGGGTGGAGGCATAATTCCGGGTTACTGTAGCAATACTGTAGCAGGTACTGTTCGGTACAGCAGCAGCCGGAACTATTCATCCATTTGGGCCTTCGGGCCACCGGTTTGGTCCTCGAGTCCTGCAAGGCTTTCGGGCCACCCAAGGCCTTCGGGTCAGTTGATTCTCAAAGCCTTCGGGCCACCTTAAGGCCTTCGGGCCACCCCAAGGCCTTCGGGCCACATGAATGCAAGCCCCCAGACACACTACAAAAAGGAGCAGCCCCAGATGAGGATTCAGAGCAGGTGCACTCACCAGAGCAGAGCCAAATGGATTGTCAGAATGAGAGGGTATGGCTATGCCATCGGTACCAGCCTGTGCTTGCACGGGAAGCCTAGCCAGACGGTCATGCAAAGGTGGAGAACTACTATCAAGATGCAGATGCTGGGGAGGGGCAGTTCCTTGTAGATAGTTTGGTTGAATTTCCTAAGACCTTCGGGTCATGTAATCTCCTAAGCCTACGGGCCATGTAATCTCTGAGCCTACGGGCCTTGTAAGGGTTCCCCCTCATCCCTTGAAAGGGGGGTTATCAAAAATCAATAAAAAATGAAGGCCTTCGGGCCATTCAGGCAAGCAATAAAGCTGGAATTGTCATGGTTGTCCCAACATCAGTGGTCACACATCCATCTTGACCACGTCACACATCACACGATCTTTGTATCGATTGAGAATGGTACGCTACATTGTTCGGTCACACGAATGTCCCCTATTGACTTTATCCACCCAACACAATAGGGTGACGAGTGCTTTGTTGTCTTCAATTGCATCTTCAATTGCTGCTTGCTTACTGATTCAGAAATTCTCCTAGCATCCCCTGTCAATGATGATTTTGAGCACATATCCATTCACCTAATAATGAATGCAAAAGAGATTATGTTGTTATGGATCCTCTTGGATCGGCTTGGTGGTTATCACCAAGCAACACACAACTTTGACCTCCCGCTCTTCCTCGATGATGCCTTCATGATCGATATAGTACTGTTCCTCCTCTTGTTTTGGGTCAGTTGCTCCATCTTCTTCACTTTCAACCATTAAATCAACTCACCCTCAATTCGAGCAATTGTTTGATAAGTTTCCTGGTTGCTGGCATTGATTTCACTTGTCACCGAACTTTCAGGCATACAGGTTATTTTGTCAAGGTTGGGATGCTAACCAGATTGATTGTGATTATTATAAGTACCCACCGGCTGTCTCGACTGGTCTTCATCCTTAACCGCCGCTTCAAGGGTTTTTCCCTCCCTTTGCGGTGGAGGCTTAAACCCGAAGTTTTACTGCCTAGATGCGTCCCAAGTTTGGGTCATTGAAGGGTCCGAGCGAGGGTGGCGTTGTAGTTGTGCATTGACCCGCAGGGCTCAAGTAATGGTATCATCAGGGCCGAACACAGCGATCGGTTGAACTTGACCTCGAATGGCGAGTCGAAGGCCTCCGATGAACCTCGAAATTTGTTGACCCTCTGTCGCCCATGGGTTTGAACCTGGCGATAGTCTTTGGTAATCATGAGGGTATTGCTAGACAATTTGGGGGTCTTGCCGACAATCAAGGTACCACTGCTACAACATCTGATCATGGTTGTTTGGAAGGAACCAAAGGTTCAAGGCATCCTTCATTCGACGCTAAGAGCGGATGAGATTCTTGCAGTGCCTCTGATAGTTATCCTGCAATTGTTCCCACCATGCAGAAGCTCTATCGCAGACAGATCCATCAGTTGAATTTTCTACCATTTTTATATTTTTCTTTTTTTGTTAGAGCATGTGAGTCTCACATCGAAGTTGAGGTATCATGTTATCTTTACCATTCACTATAAATAAACACCAAGATCTCCCTTAAAGAGACATCTTGGGTATTAGGTACACCACTCCTCCATTCTAACATGTTATCCAAGCGGGTGTAATCTTTCCAATGCCCCTCCCTGCCAGCGCCCCCTGTGCGACGAAACCACTTCCGCACTTGGGCCTTTACGCGACGGCCGATGACCCTCCCCACACTTTCGCCCAAGAGCCCTTGTGTGATGGTTCCCTTCCGCGCCTGAGCTCTTTCGCAATGGCTGACGCCCCACTTTCGCGCCCCAACCCCTGCGCGATGGCTGATGCTCCCCCCCTTCCGCCCGCACAACGCCAATGCCCTCCTTCCCCGCGTGACAGCCTCCTGCACAACCGCGCCCCCCCTTGCGTACCGCCCCCTCCTTTCCCGACGCCCCCCTTGCGCACCGCCCCCCTTTCCCGACGGCCCCCTTGTGCACCGCCCTCCCCTTTCTCGACGGCCCTTGTGCGCCACCCCTCCAGCTGGTCACCCCCTGTGCGTAAACCCTTCCACACCTCCTGTGCGACGCCTCCTTTGAGCTCCACCCCACCTTGCTCCTTGCAGGACAACCTGCAGCGCGACTGCCCCTTCTGTGTCGCCTCTCCAGGTGCAATCTCTCTAACCGACCCCTTCTTGTGTGAAAACCCCCAACCCGTCGCTTCTCCATATGCGACGCCCCCAAAATGCATAGTCGCGCCCCTTCGCTATCCATATTGATCTTTCTTCTATGACCAAATTGATACCTGGATGTTCTACCTGTGCAATTTTAGCACCCTATTCTTTACCAACTGTGCACCTTCAGCACCTTGTCAACGTGCATTTTCAGTACACAATCTATGGCATCATCAAACGCAATTGTTACCCATGGCGATACTCCAGCAGTGTTTCTATCCCAACGGTCCACCTTATGGGTTCTTGACTCCGGTGCCTCAGAGCACATTACTGCGGATGCGGGTATTCTTCGGTCTTACAAATCGACATCGACTGGAGGTAATATAACTGTGACCGATGGTCAGATGGTCAGACGGTGCAGATTGCTGATTATGAAAGTTGTTCAATTATGCCTGACTTGACACTATCAGTTGTTTCTTTTGTTCCCAGTTGTCTCTTTAATTTACTATCAATTAGTAAACATACAGCTGACTTACAGTGTCTGGTCATCTTTTCACCTTTTCGATTATATTTCAGGAGCATTCGACGACTCGAGTGCTTGGTAGTGGACGTCTTCAAGGTGGTGTGTATGTGCTTGACTCGGCCCCAGCTCTCGCCTGTCCTACCACGTCTAATCATTCGCTCCAGCTTCACTATTGCCTTGGTCATCCACCTGTGCCCATTCTTTAAAAACATTTTCCAGAGTTAGGACCTCTTCTTCATTTTGAATGTGAGTTTTGTCACTACGTAAAGCATCACAAGGTCACCAATGTTCCCCGAGCAAATCCATCGCGCATCCACTCCATTTCATTTGGTTCATTTTGATACCTAGGGACCCATCCCTAATCCATCTAAACTGGGTTATCTATATTTTTTTTACTTTCATCAATGATTTTTCATGAATGACTTGGGACTATTTGTTGAAAAATAGTTCTGAAATCTTTTCCGTGTTTCATTCCAATTATCAAGAAATCACCACCCAGTTTTTCGCTAAACTTCATTGCTTTCGTTCTGACAATGACCGCGAATATTTATTTAGACAATTCCAGTCTTTTCTTAATGACCATAACATTATCCATCAGACTTCTTGTCCTAACACGCCTCAACAAAATGATGTTGTTGAACGAAAGAATCGTCATCTGTTAGAAGTGGCCCAACCACTTTTATTTCAGAAGAAAGTTCCAACCGTTTTTTGGGGTGATGTCATTCTCACACCCACCCATCTTATCAACAGATTTCTCTCGTCTGTTCTTCAGGGGGAGACACCCTTCCGTTCTTTATTTCCAACAACACCCCCTCATTCCCTACCCCTACGCATTTTTGGCTATATGTGATATGTTTGAGATATTCCCCCCTCGATTACCAAGTTTGATGCGTGTGCTCTAAAATGCATCTTTCTTGGCTACTCCCTTACCCAATGCGAATATCAATGCTTCTCTCCAAATTTGCGTTGTTATGTTGTCTCGGCTGATGTTTCCTTTGTCGAATCATTAGTTATTTCTGCTCCCGAGTTCCCACCACCATCTACATCTCCTTATTCTGAAGTTATTTTACCATATTCTCTTGATACACCACCACCCATATCTCTTCTTAGTGATATTGTTGGTGTTGCGGAAACACCGAGAGTTGCAGTAACAGAAACGGCGAAACACAGAAGAGTAAAAGGGAAAAAAAAGAGAACGAACAAGAACACAATGATTTACGTGGTTCGGGAATAATCCCTACGTCCACGGAGAGGCAGAATATTCACTATATCGGGACACAATTACAGAGTTTTTTTAGGTAAGAAACCCTAGCCCCAAATGGGCTACATATGAAGAAGACGATCTAATATTCCGACCAGGAAGTCCGCGTCGCTACAGTGAAAGGCGAGCACCTTTGTCAAAAGTGTTACAGTGGCGGGCCACAAGCATTCGGCCCAACCGGACCGGGCTACACCAATCCAACAGTTGGATCAAGATTTGGCCAGGTATATACTCATCGAGCTAGCAAACCTACCACCCTATCACTTGATGTCGCTACCACACCCGACGACTCACCTGCTCCTAATGCTCCATGTTAAAGTGGGACCCTGGAAAGTCTACACACGCAGGGGCAAAGCAGGAAGTGTTTATGGAGATTCTGTTTTGGCGGAGCCCACTGCACATGGTGATTCGGTTAGGGGACGCCCAGGTGTTGAATCCGAGGAGCACAAGGGCAGTTCAGGAATTCCACAGGGAGAATTCAGTTAGCAGTGGTTCTGTTATTAAATGGGACCCGCGGGAGGGAGCTGGGCATCGGGAATTATTTTGGTCAGTTACAGCCTTCCAGGCTTGGGCAACATAAAGCAGGTTCCCCTGTATTTTCTCCTGCTTTCCCTGATTCTGTACTGTTTTGGCTCTTTGGTTCAGCTGTAAGGTCAATACTCTGTTTTGAATATACGCCCTGCATCCATCTGTTCTTCTGGAATTTTTTGATTCGTAACATTCCATCATCAGAGTTGCCTATTGCACTTCGCAAAGGCTCATATTCTTGTCAGTCTTATCAGGGATTATCTGCGGCTATCTCACGAGTTATTAAGACACTAGCTGCTCATTCGATACCATGTACTGTTGTCGAGGTCATATCTCATCCTGGCTGGTTACACGCTATACAGGATGAACTTCAAATTCTGGACGCCAACCATACTTGGGATCCACTTCCTTCGGGTAACAGGTGGTCGGTTGCAAATGGATCTATACAGTACGCGTCAACGCCGATGACTCTCTTAATCGTCTCAAGGATCGCCCTATTGCCAAAGGTTATGCGCAGACATAGAGTTGATTATTTGGACACCTTCTCTCTGGCCTCGGTTCGCCTACTTATCTCTCTTGCTGCCTCAACTCACCGGTCTCTCAATCAGTTGGATGTTAAAAATGATTTTCTTAATGAAGAAGTATATATGGAGAAACCACCCGGGTTTGTTGCTCAGGGGGGTCCTCCAAGGTTTGTCGTCTTCGTCGATCACTGTATAGACTCAAGCAGTCGCCACATGTTTGGTTCGGGCATTTTTGCACCGTTATGCTTAGCTTTGTCACGTGCCAAAGCATAAAAGATTCTTCAATTTTCTATCATCAATCTATAGCAGAAAGAATTCTTCTGGTTGTCTATGTGGATGATATTGTTATTACTGACAGTGATGCTGCTGGTATTGGTCGACTCGAGACTTTTCTTCATCAGAATTTTCAAACAAAAGATTTGGGTACACTACGATATTTCTTAGGAATTGAGGTCACCAGATATAACAAAACGATTTTTCTATCTCATAGAAAGTATGTTCTTCATCTGCTACAGGAGACTGACATGACTCGACCTGACTCAGTTGACTCACCCCTCGAACTAGGAGAAAGGTCACTTCATACCGACAGTGAGATGTTTTCATCACCCGACAGGTATAGACGACTTGTTGGGAAGCTTAACTATTTGATGATGACTCAACCCGATATTGGTTGTGCGGTTAGCGAAGTGAGTGAGTTTATGGAATTTCCAACAGAAACATAATGGGATGTTGTTCTTCGCATCGTTATATATGTGAAAAAGGAACCAGATTTAGGTATTCTATATTCTGATCATAGGCGAATACAAACATTGAGGCATTTTGTGATGCAAATTATGCAGGATGTCTCTCTTCTAGAAGATCTACGTCTGGTTTTGCAGTATTTGTTGGAGAAAATTTGATCTCATGGCGAAGCAAGAAGCAAATAGTTATTTCCCAATCAAGTGCAGAGTTAGAGTATCGTGCCATGGCATATGTGACTGCAACGATTATTTTGGCATAAAGAATTCTTCAAGAGATTGGGTATACGACCAAGAAACCGGCACATATTTGGTGTGCGAATCAAACGGCTATCAAGATTGCCACAAATCCATTCTTTCGTGAGCGGACAAAGCATATTGAAGTTTACTGTCATTTCGTTCGAGAAAACTGAAGAAGATCACCTTCAGCCATGTTCACCCCTTTAATCAAAATGCAGATGTTCTCACAAAAGGAGTGTATGCACCACGCGTCCCATTTTGCGTAACAAACTGGCCAAGATAAATATATATGTCTCAACTTGAGGGGGGGGGGGGTATTAGGAATGTGGAAATGTTTCTTTTTTGTTTTCTTGTGTATCTAAGCCAGGTACACCTAACTTGAGGGGGAGTGTTAGAGGATGTGTGTTATGATTATATGCAAATATACTTTGGGGAAGGGAAGACACCTTAACTGAGAGAGAAAAACCAGAATGATATTACCAGGATTCGAATTACAACTATAGCTTGAGAGAATGAAAGTACAGCAGTTTGGGAAATCTGGAGAGTCCTCCTCCAGTTCAGGCGCTGCTCTAGGTGGAAAATGAAAGGAGGCCGGCCACTTCCTCCTTCCCCGTTTCTGTTCCAACAGAAAGTAATTTCTCTAACTGCCTTTCCCTCTCTCTTCCAGGCGCACAAATAGCCCAAACGTGGGGAGAGTCCTCACGCGCTGCCAACTGACCAGGGAGATCGTGGGAACAGGCCCACGTGCCTCCTTAACTAACCCCAGCCTGTGTTCCAAAATTACCCCTCCTCCTTTGATAAGTGTGTAATAGTGGGGGACGTGGACAGGGAGGTGTGTCAAGTGGATCACACCCAGAAATTGGGACCGAACTACTAACAATTCCCCGCTCCGCAAATGGCACCTTGTCCTCAAGGTGAAGATCTGGAAATTGAGACAGAATCTGTTCGGCATCTTCCCAAGTAGACTCCTCCGAAGGACGGCCACCCCACTGAACCAACCAAAGACCCCGCGGATGAGCAGGAGCAGACTTGGCCGCTAAAATTGCTGTAGGGAAGGAAGTGTCTGTTGGGGAGTTGTCCCAATAATCAGGAAGTTCCGACTGAACTGGTGAGTGGCCAACGGCCCGCTTGAGCTGCGAAACATGGAAGACCGGGTGTATTCGCGAAGAAGGAGGCAGAGTAAGTCTGTAAGCAGTCTGTCCCAAGCATGATTCGACCGGAAAGGGTCCATAAAAGCGGGCTGCTAGTTTTGGGAATGACTTAGCAGCTCTGGCAGTCTGTATAGTAGGGCGGAGTTTGACAAAAACAAGGTCTCCCACTGCAAAAGAGACATCCCTGCGGTGCTTATTAGCTGTGTGGGCCATGATTTGTTGGGCACGGGTGAGGTGATGACGGAGTTGATCCAACATTTGATCACGTTCAGCAAGAAGGGTAGCCACTGAATCTACTGGGGTAGTATCTGCAGTAAAGCGCTGCACAGCAGGGGGTTTACGACCATAAACAGCTTCAAAAGGAGTCATCTTTGTGGAGGTGTGGAAGGCTGTATTGTAGCAATATTTGGCCCAAGAAATCCACCGAGACCAAGTAAGGGGCCTTTCCGAAGCAAAGCATCGTAAATAGGTACTGAGACATTTGTTGACAATTTCTGTTTGACCATCCGTCTGTGGGTGGTAGGAGGAACTCATCTTGAGGGTAGTCCCCTCGAGGCGGAACAATTCTTTCCAAAAGTTGCTAACAAAAACGGGATCCCGATCGCTGAGGATTGAGCGGGGTATTCCATGCAGGCGGACTGTTTCCTTGATGAACAGTTCAGCAACTGTCTTCGCTGTATAAGGGTGCCGGAGTAGTAAAAAATGGGCATACTTGGTAAATCGATCTACAACAACCAGGACTACATTATAGCCTCGAGATTTGGGAAGACCGGAAAAGAAATCCATGGAAACATCATCCCATACTCGTGCCGGGATAGGAAGGGGCTGTAGTAAGCCGGCAGGAGACAAAGCTTGAGTTTTATGCCGTTGACAGGTATCACATTCTTGAACAAACTGCTGGATTCGTTTGGTCATACCCTTCCAAAACAGTCCAGCTGCGAGGCGTTTATAGGTTTTTAGAATACCCGCATGGCCCCCAATCGGAAAAGTATGGTAATACAACAAGAACTTTGGGATGAGGCTGGACGTTGAAGATAAAACGAGGCGATTGCGGTAGAAGAGCAGACCTTGGCGGACAGAATAACAGGGTGGCACGGGAGAACGATTTGCTGCTGCGGAGAGAATCTGTTTGATTGCAGGGTCCTGCTGGTATTCTGCCCTGATGACATCCATTTCCAGCCACATTGGTTCTGAGATTGCTGTCCCTAAAGAGAGAGATTCTGCACTGGTATCTAGGACATCGGCGGCTCGGCGAGAGATAGAATCAGCCGCTTGGTTTCGGTGTCCTGGTTTGTAAAGAATTTCAAAGTCAAGGCCCAAGAGCTTAGCCTGCCAGTCTTGCTGATTGGCTGTATGAAGTCGTTGGCTGAGAATATGTTTGAGGGCCCTATGGTCAGTATAAACAATGAAATGATTGCCGACCAGATATTGTCTCCAATGATTAATAGCCAACACAAGAGCCATCATCTCTTTCTCATAGACAGACTTGGAGAGGTTGGAATCAGCCAGCGCTTTACTGAAGTAGGCAATGGGCCGGCCAGCCTGCATGAGGACAGCTCCAACCCCCTGTCCGGAAGCGTCACAATCAATGATGAAGGGTTGCCGGAAATCGGGCAAAGCAAGAAGCGGGGCTGACACTAGAAAGTTCTTAAGAGTCAGGAAAGACTGTTCAACAGTCGAAGACCAGTGGAAATTGTTCTTCTTAGTTAATTCGGTAAGCGGCTTGGCAATTTTTCCATAGCCCTCAACAAACTTCCTATAGTACCCGGTTAAGCCCAAAAATCCACGAACTCCCTTAACCGTTTGTGGGCGAGGCCAATTGAGGACACATTCAACCTTTGCCGGATCTACTGATACTCCATTTGAAGAGATAATATGACCAAGGTATTCGACGGTAGGTTGAGCAAAGAAACAATTCTTTTGGTTGAGACGAAGCTGATTTTGCTGTAAAATTCGGAAAACTGTACTTAGATGCTGCAGATGTGCTGCCCAATCGCTACTATAAATAAGAATGTCGTTGAAAAACACCAGAACAAACCTCCTCAAATACTGTTTAAACATTCGGTTCATAGTAGATTGAAATGTAGCTGGGGCGTTCATCAACCCGAATGGCATGACAAGAAATTCATAATGTCCTTCGTGGGTGCGGAAAGCTGTCTTGTGGACATCCACTCCTCGTACCCGGATCTGATGGAAGCCAGATTTTAAATCCAGCTTGGAGAAAAAAGTTGCTCCATGTAGCTCATCCATAAGTTCCTCAATGATGGGGATGGGAAATCTGTCGGGTACGGTAAGCTTATTTAATGCTTGGTAATCAACGCACATTCGCCAGCTGTTGTCCTTTTTAACAAGAATAATAGGGCTTGCAAAGGGACTGTTGCTATGTCGGATAACACCCTGGTCCAGCAGTTCGTTCACCTGGTTTTCTACCTCGTCCTTGAGACAATGGGCCAGTTTGTAAGGTCTGATGTTGACCGGCGTCGCTCCAGCCACAAGGGTGATGGTGTGGTCAGTATCTCGTGGTGGGGGAAGGCCCTGCGGTTTCTGGAAAATGAGCCGGAAACCGTTCAGCAGACTGTTCAGCTCCATCAGGTTTGCCTCCCTACTACAGGAGGCACTCTGGAAACTGCAATGCGGCCATCCATGCCCAACCATCAAGAAGCAGAATTTTGTCCTGCATGTGGTCCTGTAGCTCCAGAGTAGTCTCTTCGCCGACCAGCCGACCCTGCAGTTTAACTTCCTCTCCCTGCCACATGAATTCCATAGTTTTGTGACTCCAGTCAGTTAAAACACTGCCCAGACCCCTCAACCACTGCATTCCCAAGATAATATCGGGTTCGCCAGTATCAAAAACGAAGGCATCCACTATAACGACAAAATTTTCCAAACTGATCTGGACTTGTTTGCATATACCCTGCGAGAGAGCACGAGAACCATTTCCAAGAGTAATCCCAAATGGTTTGGTTGGGTTAACTCTCACACTTGCAAGCTTGGCCATTCGTCTAGAAATGAAGTTATGGCTGGCTCCGTTGTCAACCAGCACTTGTACTGGTACTCCCGACAAGTGACCAACAAGAATCATCGAGTCTGCCCCAACCCTACTCATACTACGAAACTCAACAGGCTCCTTAGGACGTTCAGCGAGCAGTCTATCTCGGCCTTCCTGCCCAATGTCCACACAATCTACTTCCTCCTTAGCCACCTCTCCCTCCTGTTGTTCCTCTGGTTCTTCGTACTCCCATATCAACACCCGTAAATGCTTATCGGGGCACTTGTGCATGGGTCCGAAAGGCTGGCCACAACGGAAACAAAGGCCTTTTAATTTTCGGTCCTCCCTTTCTTGTCGGCTCAAGGACCGCACTCCATTCCAGCGGTCTTCCCCAACAGCTCTCTTCAAATCTTCATCCCGCCGGTTACGCTCCAAGACATAACGGTTGGCAGGTAAGTTTGGCGCTACTACCCCCGTGGACCGGGGTATAGGCTGTGCAACCGGTCGGGAACGGAAGCCTCGAAGTACTCCCTCACTAACCAGCTCTCTTTCGACCTTTCTGGCCAGAATTATCATGCGGAGTTTATTAGCTGGCTCATGTGTAGAAATTCGATTTTCTAGCTCCGGACGTAGTCCTCCCATAAAAAGGCTCATGTACCATGGTTCAGGAAAATCTGGAAGTCTCAGAGCAATTTGTTCAAACTCCTCAATGTACTCATCCACTGAGCCGGTTTGTTTCAGGTTTTTAAGAAATCTCAATGGATCCCCATCAGTATTCTTCCCATATCGGTCCAGAAATGCAGGCTTGAAAGCACTCCAGGTTGCTCCTGGAGTGACGCTATGCCAGGACAGGAACCAATATAGCGCAGTACCTTCCATACTAATTTGAGCATAGTGTAGCTTCATATCTTCGGAAGTTCGGTTTATCAAAAGTAAGTATCTGCCTTAGTAATCCATCCCAAGGGGTCATCGCCAGCAAACGTGGGAAGCTCCACCCGCCGTGAGACACACCGCAACTCGTCGGCCTGAACATTTTCCTCTACAATCGGAAATTTCTCCAGGCGCACCCCACTTTGCTCACTTCCGCCCCCTATGTTAGCAGAGTCCCTCGTAGCCGCTCCACGCTGCTTTTCATTTTCTGAACCATGCTCCAGTTGTGACTCAATTCCCTTCAGTCTTCCCACGGTTTGCTCTTCCAAATCTCGAACACGAAGTAACAATCGCTCCTCTGTTTGTCGTGCCACGTCGAGAGACACACGTTGACTCTCATTCTGCCCTCGCATCATCTTTTCCAAGTTCTCTTGTACTGAGGTCATAGCTGTTTTAATTCCTTCCATGGCCGATTCAATTGAGACCACGCGGTTTTCCATCCTTGTTTGCATAAAATAGGTTTTCTATGCTCTTCCAGCAGCAGAATTCTGAACTCCTGGAAGATCACAGCCTCGGGTTCTTTGTTCAGCTCCTGGCGCCGGATGCGTCGCTCTTCCCCAGCGGAGTCGCCAAAACTGTTATGATTATATGCAAATATACTTTGGGGAAGGGAAGACACCTTAACTGAGAGAGAAAAACCAGAATGATATTACCAGGATTCGAATTACAACTATAGCTTGAGAGAATGAAAGTACAGCAGTTTGGGAAATCTGGAGAGTCCTCCAGTTCAGGCGCTGCTCCAGGTGGAAAATGAAAGGAGGTCGGCCACTTCCTCCTTCCCCGTTTCTGTTCCAACAGAAAGTAATTTCTCTAACTGCCTTTCCCTCTCTCTTCCAGGCGCACAAATAGCCCAAACGTGGGGAGAGTCCTCACGCGCTGCCAACTGACCAGGGAGATCGTGGGAACAGGCCCACGTGCCTCCTTAACTAACCCCAACCTGTGTTCCAAAATTACCCCTCCTCCTTTGATAAATGTGTAATAGTGGGGGACGTGGACAGGGAGGTGTGTCAAGTGGATCACACCCAGAAACTGGGACCGAACTACTAACAATGTGAGTCCCACATCGAAGTTGAGGTATCGTGTAATCTTTACCATTTACAATAAATAAACATCGAGGCATCTTGGGTATTGGGCTCACCTCTCCTCAATTCTAACATTTTTTATTCTGCAAAAGACATAATCCGGCTCGAATGGCGGTGTAGTGGCGTTGAAGGGATGGTGGGAAAGACTGGCAGCGATGCGACCAAGGGTGGGCAGTGTGTTGCGACCGGCAGCGGTGCAAGCAGTGGTGAAGATGGTGTCTCTTGATTTCAAAAAAGCTGGGATCGCAAGGACCGCCAAACTTGGAAGACGGGGGCGGTTTAAACAAGATACGCAATCTGATAGTGGCGAACGGGGAACAAACTCGCTCTGATACCATACCGATATAACGCAACGGGGATAAACGAGCTCTTACATGAGGAACTGGAGAATAACACGGGCAGAACACCCACAAACTGAAAGAACCCTCCCTGAAATTTGATTAATATGGAAAAAGCTTACAAATGATAGCAAACAACCTATTTATAGGCTAAAACCCTAAAACAAAATAAAAGACTTAACTCGTCCTTAAAATATCCTAGGTTGGGAGCAAAACAATAATTTAAAAAATAGAAGTAAAATGGCCCATGAGGGGTGCTACAGCAGGCGCTGCATTAGGGCGGCACCGATTGATGAAAATATAAACGAGACAAGATTAAGATTGTTTAAATATGTAAAAAGAAGTCCAATGGATGTATCTGTTAATAAGGTAGAGTTGGTGGGAAAATACACAAACTAGGTGAAGTAAAAGGAAGACCAAAAAGAACACTAAAGCAAGTCATCTAAGATGATCTTACGGTGAATGGTCTCAATGAAAATATTGTTGTTTATAGAGCTAATTGATGACGTTATGATCCATGTAGTCAACCCGTTTAAATAGGTTTAAGGTCTATTTGTTGTTGTTATTGTTGCTTTAGGTTTTATTCCCATAAAACAATGTATGTTGATTAGGATTGACAAGAATGGCCAACTCCAAATGTCTCAGATATCCTACTGTTTCCAACATATTAAACACGCTTCTACCTTACACACGGGACACTCTAAATAATGAGACTAAAATGTGCTGAACACCGAAATGAGAAGAGTTGCACATTTAATGCCTCACCCATGATCACACATTGATTACGAAAATATTATTTCAACAGTACTTCAACCTCTAAAATATGTAAGTTTAAATATTGTAGAATCGTGGGTAATCTACTGCATTATAATGGACGCGCGAGTTTTGCTCCAAAGAAAAAAAAAAGGGGGTACTTACAAGTTCAAGCTGTCCAACACTACGGATGTCCCTTGGAAGCAATACACGCTTGTTGGTTTCCTGCAGACACAATTTAGTAAAATATTAACCAACATATTTGGTGGATGCACTCATAATTTGTGATTGAAACAAATTTGAAACGATAGAGATTCGAATCATTTGACACACCTCCCGCCTCGTTTCAAGTTCAGCAAGCTTAATGTAAATCTCCACCAACTGTTTCATCTATTAAATAAAATATAGAGTATTAAAAAGAAAAACCATACACAGCATTGAAACATTTATGAAATTTAGATTATACTTGTTCAATTATAGCTCCATGGTATGAAGATAACTCCTGTAAGAGTTTTTCTGCCGCATGTTTTTTATCCATATCCACCACAAATGAGTTTCTACTACGCTGCTTGTCCTTAATACGGTCACCATTTGCCAAAGCCAGGAGCTAGGGCAAAAACAAGGGATGAGACATAAATGTGAAATAAAAAGGTTAAGTAATTTCATCACTTCCAAATCCCGTCATATTGAATAAAATGTTGAGCAACAAAATTCTACCTGAAAGATTGTGTGGTATGGATGATCAATAGCCATTTTCTTGACAAGGGAAATTAGAGGAAACTATAATAAATAATAAAAAGAAGTCAGGATTGCGCATGAAACTTCAGCAAAAAGAAAGACAAAAATTTCCCAGTACCTGAAAACTATGAGGCACAGGACCATCTTTTGAGCCCCCCATTCTTGATGCAATTTGATAGACCAACGGTACAAACTTGTAAGACTGAACCTGGAATTTAATTAGAAAAGTGACAAGAAATTACCATTCAAGTGGACTTAACAACACTAATTTACAGTCACAAAGGAGACTTTCTGTATATAAACAAGTTAACACCTCTTTAATTGTGCTCTTCATGTTATCTACAACCATATGTCTAGATGACAGGCTGAACCACAGGGATACTAAACGGAAAACCTGAAGCACCCAAGCAGTATTCATGAGGAGATCGGTTTATATAAATAAGATTCAATATATATACATATGAAATGCTGCATTTGAAGAATATATTATGAGTCACTTATGAATGGAAGTAAAAAAAAAAGGTTTATGTAAAACGCATAGACAGTCATCAAGCAAGGCATCCTTACACAGCTAGAGGAGTGGAAAAAGTATTCATGTGTGAGGTGGTCAGATTACATGGGATTCCTAAGTCAATTGTGAATGACCGGAACCCAATCTTTATAAGTAATTTATGGACAGAATTATTCAAATAACAGGAAACAAAATTGAAGATGAGCTCCACCTATCATCCACAAATGGATAGACAAAAGGAAGTGGTTAACCGCTACAACAAGAAAGATGCTATACTTTTGGCTTTGTGTTGTTTCTGTTTTGTGGTTCTTTCCCACCCAACCTGGAAAAAGGCTGCTTTTATGAACATATCGAGAGAGAAAAACTGGAGGAACTTCTCTTTAAATAAATAAATCTTGTGTATTTGGTAACATGTGATACACGCAACATCGAACCAAAAGGAACAAATGCTATATTTTATTGAGATAAAATATTATAATAGAATATAAGCATTAATACATTATGAGAAATCAATAGGAAACATAATTATGAAAATTACAAAAGGAATAAAACTACGGGGAAAAAAAGACTACGAAATTGAAATCTCCACGGTTTGTCGTGAAAATCATATCACCAATTACAACCATGTGAAGAAGCCAAAACATTTAAAATAAGATAGACATTTTAAGAGAGAAATAAGATAATAGGATGAATGATTTATGGAAAAGTATGTAAGGCTACATAGAGGAATGTAAATGGGGATATGGTCGTTATATGCCCCTTAGATATATGATCATTGGATATATGTGTTGTGAAAGTGGGTGCCCTAGACCCAAAGATTATCATATTATGTATATGAAGAGTTACGCAAGATGTATTCTTACCAGAAGAGTATTATTACGTCTACATACACTATTTACATGGTAATGCCCCTAGATTACATGTCATATCAAAAGTGTAAGATCCCCGATTTTCATAGAAGTATGGATCCTTTTAAATTTCAATTAAAGCCTCTTTTTACCTTAATGTAAGTGAGTAAAGGGGTCATAGAGCCAGAGGCATTCAAACATGGTCCGGGGCCCAAAGTTCTAGTTTTTTTAGGAACAGGCTGAGAGGCACAGTTAGCGCACGGTTAGCATTAAACTTGCACCTCAACCGTGCGGCCCTGGAAGGGATGAGAATGGTTTGGAAAACCGTGCAACAGGGGCCGCACGGTCGGGCGAAACCTACAACTTATTGCTGATGACGAGTGAGCGTCCTTTTGGCCACATATGACAGTCGATTAGTTGGAAGCAGATCATTTCGCAGACACACTCAGGGCCACGATCCTGCATGTACGAGGGCGTGCATGGAATGGTGGTGAGAGAATGTCACGACCCATTCATGGGGTTCTCGTCCCACACCGGTAAGAAAGTCAAGGTTGTGGTTCATGTGATTTGTCCTTGTATAAGAGATGGAAGTTGCCCCAACAATGTGGAGGATGGTGTGTCAGTCCCGACACCACCCTGGTTGGGAGTTGGGGCCACTCTCCCGATGAGTCCATGGCAAGACGAAACCAAAAAACCTTGCATCATTTGAAGTGCTTGATGGCTAAACCCCATCTGCCTAGGAGGCGACTGAGGTGCCGCACGGGCGACCCGCTGTGGTGAGACACTCAACTCGTGACACTGGGCTTGACATGGTTTGTATTTATTTACTGCTTTACAATTTTTATACCTGCACACTGTTACATTTATATTCACAAACTGGACTTTCATTAGATAACATTGGTGGTGGCCTAATAAGTTTTACTCGCACACTGTTCGGGCCACCGTTTGGAATCCGGAAAGACTTCATGGATGCGGGTAGGGTTAAGGGGAAACACCCAGTTATGGGCGCTTAATTTCTTTTTAGGATGGGAGATAGAGAGCAGATGACTAAGTATGTGCTCAAGATGCTCATGGAGATGGTTGTTTTTGGTCTTTATTTCTTTTTGTATATTCTGGTACTGTATTGTATGCCAGCAACCATGTCGGTCTGATTCACTTTTGTATAGTCATGACATCATCAGATGATACTATTTCTGTTTATGTCTCTTTATTAATATTTGGATGATTTACTTCAACAACTCAGTTATTATATTCCGCAGCCTTACTGTTTATGTTGTGGTATTATTATTGTTTACCTGTCACGACCCGTCCTCGGGGCCCGTGCCGTGACTACCCCAAACCCGCCTTCCATAGGCCAGGGGGTGACGACTAGCACCAAAGGCGTAAATCCCGATAACTGGGAAGACATTGCCTTTATAAAAGCAAACAAAACACCACAGAGTACAAGCGGAAATAAAACACTAAGTACAAAAGGAAGTGCTGAAAAGTAAATGAGCCAGAATACAAACCCAACTGAAGTACAGCTACAACTGAACGAAAGTACAACAGAAAAAGACAACAGCTGGAAGAACGGAAGCGGCTCCTGGGTCGTCCTCCTCGGATCCTACTTGAAGGGTAGGTACAGATGGCGCAGCTCCTGGATCGTCCACCACGGATCCTACCTGAAGGGTAGGTACAGTTAGCCTCCACAACGCTCTCGCCCGTCAACCTCCTCCGTGTGTTGTCTCGTCGTGAAGTCCACCTCCGAATACTGACTCGTCGTGTGGTCCACCTCCGGGTACTGTCTAGTCCTCGAACACTCAGCCTCCGTCAGCACTGCCCATCGTCTGCAACCAACACAACGAGGTGCGGGCATAGCCCGTGCAGGGGTGAGTATAACGATATTCAGTAGGGACCTCGAGACCATCAAGGTCTCACTAAAACCAACAAGGATAACCACAAAGAAGATCTCAACTGATAACCTTTACTTAGGTATATGCCCATACATATACCTAAGTTATCAAGTAGCTCATCCCAATTATGAGGAAACACAAAGATTATGAAATCAACGGATAACCACTACCCAGGTATATGCCCATACATATACCTAAGTTATCAAGTGACCCATCTCAAACATGAGGTATACACAAAGATCATAGACTCAGCTCAAACCAGGATTTTCATTATCGAAACCCTAACTGCTGAAAAGCCCCGTCTCTGGAGTGTACAATGGTCCTGTCACGACTCCGAGGTACTGCTCACTAACCTAAGACTGCTGAGGTACTCCTCCTGTCGAGTACCGCGGGTCAGCCACCCAAACACAGTAGTGCTTCCCGCCGGGGTATGCCACTCAAACACAGTAGTGCACACCCCCTAATAGCCTGCAGAGGTACTCTCCGGACGAGTACCGCGGGTCTGGACTGTCACACAGGTAGTGTTCCGTCCGCCATGGGTCTGAACCCAAACAAAGTAGTGCTCCGTCCACTGGGCTAGTCGACTCACTCCAAGTCGAGTCGGTCAAGCAGTCGGCTACACGGTCTCCGTACTCCGCACGCTCGTCTCTGGAAGGGTCCGCTCCACGAGCTACAGGTCGATACACCAAGTATCTCAAAGTCCCACGAAGAAGTATCTCAAAGGACCGCCTCGTCATAGGGGTCTCAACGCAACAGACGGCGCGTCAATCGGACGCCCGGTCTGTGAGTTATTAGTCTTTTCGTCCCAGGGGCCCGGTTGGTTTCGTGTGCGAACCAACCCGGCCGTACCTCAACTGTACCCCGAACTCTCATAGGGTATACTCATAGGGACCGTTTCTCCACGTGATCACAAACGCCGCTGACGGTTCGTCAAACGGAAGTCCGGTCTGAAAGTTATCAGTTTTTCCGTTCCAGGGGCCCGGTTGGATTTCGGGTACAATCCAACCCGGTCACTATCCAACTGCATCCAAAACTCGGGGGAAGTATGCCAAAAGTTCCGTCTCAACAAGAGGAATCCAACAAAGTCGACGACACGTCAATCGGAGGTCCGGAGCTCAAGATATAAGCGTTTCCGCTCTGAGGGCCCGGCTGGATTCGTATCCGAACCAACCCGGCCGAACCCAAAGTTCTCCGAAACCTTGAGTGTAATATACCAAAACGACCGTCTCGATCCAAAGATCGCATCGCAACTGACGGTGCGTCGATCGGAGGCCTGTAACTCAAGTTATGAGCGTTCGAACGGAAACAATCCGAGCGGAAGTCGCGGAGCGGGGGGGTTGCGCGGCCCCCTCGCCGTTGATTGATGCCGGCGGCGGTTTGCGCCGCCGCCGTTCCTCCGGTATCCCACGCGGCCGCGGGATCCCCCGTGCCGCATCGCCGCGGCAAGCCGCGACAGTTTGCTTCTTCCAGCGGCGCGCTAGGGTGCCGCCGCCTCCTGGCGGCCGGACGGCTCTGGCCGCCGCACCCGGTCGCCGGCGGCGCCGCGCCGGCGACCCGCGCCTCCAAGGATTCCGCGGGCCACCGGAGTTGCTCCGGTGGTCCGTTTTCAAAACCGTCTGTGCCGGCGTTCATCTCGGGTCTCGAACTTTACTGCGGAAGCTTCAAAATTACCTTGCGGCCCCGTTTGTCGTCGCCCGTCAATCCGCGCTCAACGTTCAACCAGCGGAGTCTTCAATCGCCTCCGCGGCCCCGACTCCGGCCGCGGTTTCGTTCGGCCTCAACGGCGCGGCGCGATGGCGCCGCGCATCCTTGCCGTATTTCTCCATGATTCCGCGCGATGCCGTTGCACCGCGCCGCCTTCGTTCGAGCCGCAACATAATCAACAACAAGGGGGAGGAGGGTCGGCCGTGTTTGTGCGGTCCGACCTCCTCCTGTTATAATGATAGCAAGCGGCCATCAAATAGAAGTCGACGTACGGCAAAGAAATATTTCACGGGCAAAATCAATAAACCTCAACATCAACCTGCATGAACGAACGATCCGCGGATCAACCTGGAAATGGTTGGTCCGCGCTCGTCGTTCTTTTCTCAAAAGATAAGAGAACACCAAATAAATTTCCCTACCTCGAAATTGACGTCGCACGTCGTCGAGTCGCGGAAGTCGAACGTCGCGGTAGTCGAACGTCGGGGTAGTCGGGTGTCGCGGAAGAAAGGTATCGCTTACGTCAACGTCGGAAGAAGAAGGAGAACGTTGTTGTTGGCGTCGGTCTCGACGGTCGGCGTCTCCTTCCTTGTCGCGGAAGAGGAAGAAAAATGATTGGAGAAAACGTAGTGCGTTCTGCGCCGAGTCGGAAGGTCGTTCTTCGTTTGGAGATGATGTTCTTCAAAAGAGGGAAGAGCTCCCTCCCAAATTCTCTCACACAACAAAACTCATAAAATAAAAAAAGGCCTCTCCTTATTTTATTATTTTTCCATGCATTCAAACTTTTTTAAAAAATTCAAACACTTAGTTAAATTAATTGAAGAGGTTTAATCAATTAATTTAATATGTGTTTTGGCAAAATTAAAGAGGAGAGAGGGGAGAGTTACACAAGTTAAAGTGGAGTTACAAAATTTAAGAGGGAAGTGAGTTATGGGAGGTCAAGGGGGTTATGGGAAGATCAAGGGGGGTTAGGGTCTCGTGTGGGCTCCACCTTCCACATATCCACACATGGAAAGTTGGGTGGTTGTGGGTCCCACCAACAACTTCCCATGGTAGAATTTAACTCCCTTGGTTAACAAAAATAAAATTGTTCACAATTTTATTTATTTCTTCCTTAAACCCCAAAATTTAACTTCTCCTCCCAAGCAAACGCACCTACGGTAGAAGTCCTCTTAAGCAAATACCGGCGCTGCGAGTTCATCGGTGTCCTCGGATTTCAATTCCGAGTACCGGTTCAAAAGATAGAAAAACCCGCTCGTTCGTTCACTGAACGTACCCGAGCTAAACTTCGGAAATTGATTCCGGGCACACCGGGCCTCGGAATCAGGCGCCGTCAGAAACTGCGTTCTTGTAAAATCCCAAAGAAAATTAAAAAAAAAAATTCCCTTGAATTTTACGGGTCTTTACATTACCGTTGTGCTGCACTCAGATAAAGAGGGTATAGTCTCTCTACCGTACCACCATAAACCCTCGTTGCTAGTCGGCAGCCTCCGGCGTACGGGAAGACACGCTGGAGGTCATGTAGCCAACCGAGTTCGGTTACTAATGAGTGAACCAGGCCCGTGGTGTCACAAAAAGGTTCTAGCAGTTTCCAACTATGATGAGAACATCGAGATACTATGATAGTAATCTTAAACAGATGTCCTGCGATCTAGATACATCATATTAACGAGACACAGATGATACCAAGCTATCAAAAATCGAGGAGCTCATAACCATTAAGACATCTTTCATTAAGTTCGCATTTGATAATCTCGAATAGAGGAGATCATGAGGACTGATCCGCTAATAAGAACACAATATGTTCTGGATGTCATTGGATGTTCTTATCTACGACCATGTGCACTGAACTCTCAACTTAAGATCATTATTGTAGATTGGGAAAACCCCCTTACCTTAAAGGTGAGGTGGATGCCTTCTTTTATAGATTGAGAAAGATGAATACACAAAGGAGTATTCCGATGTGGGACTCGGAAATACCCATAATAATAAAAAGAATAAAAAAGAGGGTTTAACACTCCCCCTCAAGCTGGACATGCCCAGCTTGGACAACGAGTCCCACAAAAAAATGACATCATACAAGACCAGACACACTCCCCTTCAAGCTGGGCTGCAGATGCGGTGGATGCCCAGCTTGGAATTGAGCGAGGCTAGGTGAGCCCCTGGAAGGCCTTTGGTGAAGATGTCAGCAAGCTGGTCCGCCGTCGGAATGTGGCTAAAGCTGACATTATTGTGCTCTAGGTGGTGTCAAAGAAAGTGGCAGTCCACCTCAATATGCTTTGTGCGTTCATGGAAGACGAGATTCGAAGCAATCTTGGTGGCTGCCTGATTGTCACACCAGATGTGAGCAGATGTCTGCTGAGGAAAGCCAAACTCCTGGAGGAGTTGGCGAAGCCAAAGGATCTCCGTAGTGACGGTGGTCTCCGCGCTGGATCGGGAGACGACAGTCTGTTTCTTGCTGCGCCAAGAGATGAGGTTGTCTGCCAAAAATATGACAAACCCAGAAGTAGATCTCTGAGTAGCAAGACAACCAGCAGAAGGCCTCAATATGCAGATGAGGATGCTGGGAGTAGCGAAAACCACGGGCAGGATCTCGCTTGATGTATTTGGCAATGCGGATGACAGCATCCCAATGTGAGGTGGTCGGATGCTCCATAAATTGACTCACTTTGCCAACAACACAGGCAATGTCGAGACGAGTCATGGTAAGATAATTGATTTTACCCACTAGTCGACGGTACCACTCTGGATGTGGATACAGTGCCGAGGAGGCATAAAGAGACCGTTCCCCAGGCTCCAGAGAAGTGTCGACAGCAGTGGCCTGTGTTAGCCCAACATCCTGAAGAATATCCAACGCATACTTCCGTTGGCAGAGAGAGATGGTGTCCGAAGAATAAGAGACCTCGATGCCTAGGAAGTATGTGAGAGGACCGAGATCCTTAGTGTGGAAGTGCTGGTGAAGATGCCTCTTGAGATGGGTGATAACTGCAGAGTCGTTGTCAGTGATAATGATATCATCCACATAAACGACCAATAGGATGCAGCCAGCGGAGGTCATCCTGTAAAACATAGTGTGGTCCTTCATGCTGTGAGAGATGCCAAAGTCGGTGACGACCGTGCTAAAGTGGTCGAACCAAGCACGGGGAGACTGATTGAGGCCGTAAAGAGAGCGGCGGAGTCGGCAGACTTGAGACTCGGCGCCGGAGGCACAAAATCCGGGGGGCTGCTGCAGATAAACCTCTTTCTCAAGGAAGCCATGTAGGAAGACATTTTTGACATCCAGTTGATGAAGAGATCAATTATGATGGGCGGCCGGAGAGATGAATATTCGAACGAAGGCCATCTTGGCAACTGGGGAGAAGGTATCAAAGTAGTCAATACCGTAAGTCTGCACGAAGCCCTTGGCCACCAGGCAGGCTTTGAGGCGATAGAGAGTGTCACCGGGATTCAGCCTAACTGTGTAAATCCATTTGTTGCCGACCGCCTGTTTGCCTGCTGGAAGGGTGACAAGATCCCAAGTATGATTTTCTTCCAGAGCCTGCAATTCACCCCGCATTGCTGCTAGCCACCCGGGGTGAGATTTGGCATCACCAACTGTGCGAGGAATAGAAACTGTCTCCAGAGCGGACATACCCTGTATGAAGACACAAACAGAGGAGTACTCTGGCAGGAGCGAGTACCTTTCCGTAAGGCAATGGGCAAGTCCTCGGGCGGCAGGGCAGGAGCATCGGACGAAGTGGGGACGACGGTGTCATTGGCCGGGACGGGGGATACAGTTGATGGACGTCGGGAGTAGACCTAACCAAAATGGGTGTCAACAGGGGTTGACACCGGTGGAGGGTGAATGATGAGAGGAAGACAATCATCGATGGCGGGGTCAGGATGAGGAGAGGGAAGGGAGAACGGAGAGCTCTCAACAAATGCGACGTCGACCGAGATGACATACCACCGTAGGTCGGGTGAGAAGCAGCGATATCCACGCTGAGTGTGGGAGTAGCCAAGAAAAATGCACCGGAGGGATTTGGAAGAGAGTTTAGAGAGCCCAGGATGTGTGTCGCGAACGTAACAGAGGCATCCAAACACTCGAAGGGGAAGAGAGTGAAGAGGGAGAGAGGAGAACAAAGCCCGAAAAGGAGTCTTCCCCTAAAGGATAGAGGAAGGAAGACGGTTTATAAGGTAGGTGGCGGTGAGAATTGCATCTCCCCAAAAATGCAGAGGCAGCTGTCGATGAAAGAGGAGGGCACGAGCAGTCTCCAGAATGTGTTTGTGTTTCCGCTCGGCCATGCCATTCTGCTGGGGTGTATCAGGACAGAAGGTCTGATGACGGATGTCTTTTGTCTGAAAAAACTGCCGAAAGGGAGTGGAGAGATACTCACGCCCATTATCCGAGTGGAGACATTTTACAGAGATGGAAAATTGGTTTTGAATTTCATTATAAAAGGTTTGGAATGTGGAAAACACTTCGGAGCGTTCTCAAAGGAGGTAAAGCCAAGTCATTCGTGAAAAAACATCAATGAAAGATATATAATATTTATATCTCAAATGACTCGAAATGGTACAAGGACCCCACACGTCTGAATAAACCAGATCGAAAGGGTTTGAGGCCCTTGTATCCACGCGAGGAATGTATGTAGTGCGATGATGTTTCGCAAATGTACATGACTCACAATGAAAAGAATTATGCCGACTAAAATCTGGAAAAAGCTGATGAATGGTGGAGGTAGACGGGTGTCCCAACCGGAAATGAAGATCCAATGCTCGAGCAGAGGCAAACGTGCAAGCGATGGGTGTCAGTCCATCGAACATGTAGACCCCGTCCCGAAGCTGGCCTCTACAAAGTTCCCAGTTCGTAGTCCGCTCCTGAAATACAACACTAGCGGAGGTAAATATGGCAGCACAATTATAATCTTTTGTCAGCTTACTGATGGAAAAAAGATTAAATGGACTGCGGGGCACATGTGCCACAGATGGTAGGTGAATCGGTGGAGTCAGGGAGCATGCGCCGAAGCCCGCAATGGGGATAGTGGAGCCATCAGCGACGGTGATGACGGATGAACCGGTATAAGGGCAGTAGGAGGTCAACATACCAGCATCACCGGTGAGGTGGTCGGAGACACCTGAGTCGAGCATCCATGCAGGGGAGCGACGACCGACAAAGGCAGCGGAGCGAAGAGAATGGGCCAGAGAAGCCGAGGATGGACCGGGTCCTGCGGGGTCCCGAGGATCATGAGTCAGCCGGATGTCGGCCATAGACAGGTCCAGAGATGGTGGAAGAGTGGCGACTGCCGAGGAAGCCTCCGGGAACGCTGTCTGTCCCTGCCTCAGGCGCTGAGATGGACGTCCATGTAGAACCCAACATCGGTCGATCAGGTGGCCAAGCTTGCCACAATGTTGACAGAGGGGACGTTGACGACCTTCCACACAGCCACGTCCACGAGGGCCCGAGGAGCATCCACCGCCATGACCGACGAGAGCAGAGTGGTTGATGATCGGGGCGGGAGGGGGAAGAGCCCGCTGGGCCTTGCTCAACCGATGATAAACCTGTGGGATCTCCAGCGACGAAGGGCTGACGAGCAACTCGGTTGTCGTGGTGGCACACTCCAGAGCGAGGCTGCTGAGAAGAGTGAAGATACAAGGTTGGCCCCGCTGGGTCTGAGCCTCTACCGGTGTCTGGGGAACGGGGCACAACTCCTGCAATTCATCACGAAACTCTTTCCATTCCATGATATATGTGGTGAAGAACTGGTCCTGCTGTCGAATATGGGACAGGCGCTGGAGGATATCGGAAACCAGAGCCAGGTTGTTGGTCTCGGAATACATGATGTTCAAAGAGTCCCAGAGTTCCTTGACTGTATTCACCGTGCGGGTGACATCCTTGACTGATCGATCCATTGAATTGATCAGCAGAACGAAGATCTTGCTATCAACAAACTTCCATGAACGGTATTTGAGGTCAGTCGAAGCTGAGGGAGGATCCTCAAGGTGATGATCAAGGTCCATCCCGGTCAGGGACATCACCACAGCCTTCCGCCAGATGAAGAATTTTTTGGAGTCCAACTGGTCATCGACGAGGCGGGTGGAAGCAGTGATCATCTGAGGCAGAGGGGTGGAGTCTGCCATGGAAGCGTCGGGTAGCGGTCTAAGACGCAGTTGTGGGCAGCACTGGAATCAGCGGGGGGTTGGGCGTGCCGGGAAGTCGTGAATGGCGGGCAGTGTGTGGAGCAGCGAGATACAGCGGACAACGGGAGGAGCGTCGGGAGTTGGTGCAAGCTGTGCGCAGGAAGAGCCGGGAGGATGCCGGTTCGCCTGGAGGGAGCCGCCGGGACCGGTTTGCCTGGACTTGTTCGCCTGGAGGGAGCCGCGGCTGGAAGAAAAAAAATGCTGGGATGTAGGCGCTGGAAGGGGCCGTCGGCGGAAAGGGGGGGAGGCCGGCGTGGACATCGGGATCACGAGAGGGCCTCGGGAGGGATCCGCCGGGAAGGGAGCCGGCGTGGAGGACCGTTGGGCGAAGTCGCCAGGGAACAACGAGATGAGGCCGACCGAGCGTGCTTGGAGGGCGGGGCCATCGTGCGGGGAAGCGGCGCAGGGAGGCGTCGCGATGGAGGGCGGGGCGGTCGTGCGGGGAGAGCGGGGCCGTCGGGGGGCCGCAGGAAGCGCCGTGCGCAGAGGAGGGCCGTTGGGGGGGGGGGAGGCGCCGCACGCACAGGACGAGGGCCGTCGGGGGGGGGGGGGGGGGAAGGGTCGCGGGAGGCACCGCGCGCAGAGGAGGGCCGCCGGGGGGGCCACTAGAGGCGCCGCACGCAGAGAAGGTGGGCCGCTGTGGGGGGCGCTAGAGGTCGGACAGCGCAGGGTGCCGAGCAAGAGCGCTGCCGGAGGGCCGCTGGGGGGGGCACGGAGGGCAGACCGAGGAGGGAGGGGGGTGCCGCGTAGGGCAGACCTTGGAGGGAAGGATGCCACTTAGGGCAGAGCCGGGAGGAAAAAAATAGAGGGAGGGCTCGGGAATAGGGTTCCCTCTGATACCATGTACATTGGGAAAACCCCCTTACCTTCAAGGTGAGGCGGAGACCTTCTTTTATAGATTGAGAAAGAGGAATACACAAAGGCGTATTCCGATGTGGGACTCAGAAATACCCATAATAATAAAAAGAATAAAAAAGAGGGTAACAATTATCAATGTGTATTATTAAATCACGTGCTTGAATTCATGATGAAAATTATGGCAGTTTATGGTTGTGGTGAGATAACATGCGTTGGGTGCATCATTGATGGTATAACATTGACTGAATGATTAAGACGAGATTTGTTGTTTTGATTATAGGAAAAAAATATTTTTAGCCATTTGACTGGGATGGTAGTGCCTTGACTAATTCCATGGTCAAGGTAGATGAAGGAAAGTCTATCCAATATAGTCAACAAAAGATAAAGCATTAATGGATGATGACACAAAGTATGAGTTAAGAACCAACACCAGCTACTTGTATAATAAAAGAGAACCAGCAAAAAATACATGAAGAAGAAGAGGAAGAAGATCAAAAGACTGAGAGAGCCGCGCACAAGCCCACAAGCCGTTTCCCAAGCCAAACAGCCAATTCCCAGAAATTCTCTCCCCGCCCTTCTCTTCCCCCATGTATTCTTATTTATAAGGGATCCCCCACCACCATGTGGCCCCTCTCTAACAACCATATCCTCCCCCATAACAGACTCCAACTTCCCCAACAAATTAGCCCCATACAAAGACAAAAATACCCCTCAACAGAAATGGAATACCCCTCAACAGAAATGACCATCCAGCTTGGGTCCTAACACTCACCACCCCTTAAAACAGTATTGTCCTCAAGACCAAGGAAAAGAAACTAAATGTGGTGTCCCCTCACTTCACAAAATTTCCATGCAATATGCCAAATGGTCCTCCCTGCTCCATGGGCCTGCAGCTCCGGTTGGCGATGCACCCTGGCGCTACCTACTCGTTAGGCAATCTCCAAGATGGTCCTTCTCGCACTGTAGGCCGACCGTGTGTGTTGGTGCCCACTATGCAGCGAGGTCTGCCTCCGAGTGCCCGCAATCCGTCGGAAATAGTTGCGTCGGCCTCCTGCAAGACCCACGCCGCTAACCAGTATGCATAACTCACCTTGTTGCTTCTGCCAAAGTCGTGCTGCATCTCAGTCTTCAAATCCAGATGACTGCTTGCCCTGCATGATATCAGTGAAATCCATCAGTGCTCCTACGTGCAAACGCAACGCTTTCAATTCCCCACCCACTGCTGAATGTGCTGAAGTTTACTGATGCTTTTCCAGAAGAGCCATCTCGTCAGAAGGAGTCACTGTCTGCAATGACTGCATCACTTTGCTTTCCCTGCCGCCATATAACTCTGACAAATCTCCTCCCAGTAAGTCGGCAGTGTATGCAGCAGTAGTTGCGTGCTCCTTGTGCTTCCCTTTAGTGTCATCAGGGTCCACAAGCTTGTCACCTGATTCCTCCATGAGCAAAGAGGGTTGGTCGTCTTCCGGGTACGGTTGTGTTTCAGAGAGAAGCATAGCTCCAGTGAAGAACTGACGAAATTCCTTCTGCTCCTGCGCGTGTTTGTCCCAGTATCGTTGGTGCTCCTTGAGGGCCCCAATCGTTGAGGCGATCTTATCTAGAAAAGCTTTCAATTTTTCCATCATCGTGTCGATGCGGTCCAGGCGTTGCTCCGCTCTATCGAGTCGAGTGTCCAAGCTTGATTCCGTCACCAGAGCACCCATCCTCCCGCTGGTAAAATCAGCAACGAGCGTTCCTCCCCGAGTGGCTGCTTTGTTTTTGTTTTTTTTAGCTTCTTGTATTAATTTTTTTTTGTTTGTTTTTTCTCCTTTTTTTTGTTCTTTTCTTTTGGTAGCGCTGCTTACCTGTGCGAAAAAAAATCGGAGTCCGCTTCCTCCCGTGTGATCCGAAGATCCTAGGCGCGTGCCCCTTCGGTGTGAGCAGAAGGTCCATGCATGCTCACCTCACAATCGAAAGGTCGAGGCGTAGAGAGACGAACAATGGACGAGGTTCCGTTCTGGAACTGTGCGGCCTCCCGTTCTGGTGCTGCGCGCCGGCCTGGTGAGGGATGAGCCGTCTGGGTGCGGCTGTGTGGAACCAGGAAGAAGAATGTGAGGCGGCCGTCCATTGTGCGAGAGAGTTGGCAGTGAAGATCTCCATAGGCAGTGCATGCTGCCACAGGACGTGATGAAGTCGGCTAAAAGATATTCCTCCCTCTCACTGATATATCTCCCTCCGATGGATCCGACAGAAAGCCTCGTGAGTGTAATTAATGCGGCGACGACAACGGGCACCGGAGATGAATGGAAACGAACGAAAAGCCGACAACAGCAGGTTGCATGGCGACAGAACAAATGGCCGCAGTCCGTGTGGGGTTGTGTGTCCTTGTCCTCGCGGGCCTGCTCCATATGCAAAAATACCTAGCGCGACTCCTCAAAGAAGAACAACAGATACGAGCCAATTGCTGGTCAAGGCAGGTCTGACTAATTGTTAAGAAAAAACATCGGCTACTTGTATAATAAAAGAGGACTAGCAGAAAATACATGAAGAGGAAGAAGATCGGAAGACTCAGAGAGCTCCGCCCAAGCCAGCAGGCCGTTTCCCAAGCCAAATGGCCGATTCCCAGATATTTTCTCGCTGCCCTTCTCCTCCCCCATGCATTCTTATTTATAAGGGATCCCCCACCACCACGTGGTCCCTCTCTAACAACCATATTCCCCCCAATAATAGACTCCAACTCCCCCAACAAACTAGCCTCTTACAAAGACAAAAATACCACTCAACAGAAATGACCCTCCAACTTGGGTCCTAACAGTATGAATCCTATCTTATAAGATATCATGGGACAAAGAGATTATATTACAAATTATTTGTAGGAGGTAGTCGTAGTTTTGACTTATCATCATCTCTTCAAGGACCATGATGTGCTGCTAAATACCGCTTTTGGTCGGTGAATATGATTCATTGCTATCAAGATAAGGGTCTATAGGGTCACACACAAAGTGTATCCATGAGTTCCACCAATTCGAATGAATTAGAGTTTCAGACGAAATGGGTCCTGCGTGCAGGGATCGATGAACGTCCAAATGTAAACGATCATGGATAAATAATTCATACATTTAACTATATATTATTCAAGTTTAGAATAATACGAATTGAATTTATTACGTAAGGTATTCATAAGTTATTTATTCTTAAATAAGTAAATATGATAAAATAGTTTTCCGAACAAATATTATTTATTCAAGGTTCATTAAACAAATTCGGGAGGAACATGCTGGGTTAATGGTGCAAAATTCATCACGTGACATTTTATAGTGTCACAAATCATTGGTGAAATATTCATGACACTTGCAACATATTAATTATATCATTAGAGGTGTTACGAATCAGTTTTAGAGGTTTAACTTCTTTAAGGGCTTAAATGCAATTAAAGGGAGTTTAAACCTAGGTATAAAAGACAATTTAAGACCCAAAAATGAGTATGATAGCCCCTTGCCAGAATTCTCACTCCTCTCAAGCTCTCTCTCAAATTCTAGAGAGAGAAACTGATGGAAAGATCAAGAACGCATCAATTCGAATAAGTGTATCAATTGTGTGATCTTCCAGCGATCGAAGGGAGGTTGTAAAGCTCTTGATTCTTCCATATTAGCACACGAAGATTATAGAATGATGTTCTAGGGGTGTGGTATATATGTGGACAATCTGGAGGGATCCTACCTTGGATCTCTCAAGTTACGATGATCCGGCAACGAGCGGAGCATGTCGGGATCACACCATCCACAAAGGTATTGTTTATATTTCATTTTAATTCATTCACTGTGTTTAAAATTATGTGCACGAGATCAATGGATGAACCTAAATCCGGTATGCAGGATCTTGCGTTGCAGCGTCGATTCAGTAGGATTTTTTTTCAAAATACCGGTTATGAACACTTCTGCTGCACTCAGGTTCCTTCAATATGGTCGTTAGATATATAGTCGTTGAATATACATGTATCCAATAGATATATTGAATATTTTATAATAGAAAGTGACTAATGTATTATAAATAAGATATATGACATGTAATTATTAATCTAATAAATGATATTTTGAGAATATGTATATTTATCACTATATTTGTTTTTTATACATTTTGCATTTCTATTAAATATATCACATTATAGAATGATTTTGATTAAATCGATTTATAAAATCCAAACAACGATTTTAATAAAAATGGGTTGAAAAAATTTAGTGAGCTGTTAAATAATTAATTTTAAATAAATATAAATAAAATATAATTAAAAAAAGTTATTCTTCAAAGAATTGGTTTTCTATATGTTGTGTATTCTTACGTTAACAAATTAATTTGATCACTATTAAAGAAGAAATTTAATGAAATATAATGATAATATAAACAAATAAATTAATGGTTATCAAATGATTATTACTTGGCAATAAATAAGAATAAATCCATTAAGATGCTTAAAAATATATTTTTCTAAAAAAAATTGTGTGAAATGATTTTTTTTAAATTAATTTTATTGAAATTTGTATCCTACATCGGACTTATGGTCCCATGTGGTCTTTATTATTCATTATAAAATAACCTCAAAGCCTCCCTTAAAGAGGAAACCTTGGGTATTGGGTCCACCTCTCTTATCATTTTACATGGTATCAGAGGGGGTTCTCTAGCCCGATCTCCCCCACTTTTCTCTCGCCCTAGGTTTTCCCAGCGTTTTTTTCCTCGAGGGCAACGGCTCCAGCCGAATTAGTCAGCCGCCCCCTGCCGGATTTCCTCCCAGCAGATCGAGCCATCGGATTTACACGTCTGGGCATCCTTCCCGACGACTTCCCGTCCGCCTGCAGCTCCTCCCGCCCACGACCACCTCGTGTGGCCGAGCTCCCTCCAGCAGCACCGCGGCAGACCGCCTACCCCTTTTGCATGACACTCTTCCTTGCCGCAATCCCCAGAGCGGCGAGCCCTGCCGACGCTTTCCCCGTCACAGCATGAACCCGATTGCCGACAACTTCCGTACGGCGGAGCCCTCTGATTCTGGTGTTACCACCTCACGGCGGCCTGCCCTCTCCCTCGTGAACCAGATCTAGACAGATCCAACTCAAAGCCACGCCGCCGTCTTTCGCCAGACCTCAGTCGGATAGATCTGGCCCCCCCGCGGCCGACCGCTGTTGTTCGATGCAGTTTTCCGAGTAGGTACGCAGCCCCTGACGACCCTCCCTACCGAACGAGTCCCTGTGCGCCGCTCCTTCCTGTCGGACAAGTCCCTGCGCGCCACTCCTTCCTGTCGGACAAGTCCCAGCGCACCGCTCCTTCCTACCGGACGAGTCCCTACGCGTCGCACCCTCCCAGTCGCCCTATTGGTCACCCTGTTTTGGGCGTCGGCCTCCTTGTGCGACACCCATCCACTACTCCTCTGCAATGCAGCCCCGCATCCCATCACCGCGGCCAGACCGCCGTGCTCCTTCACCACAGCCAGACCGCCGTTGTCGTTTCCCCGGGCAGCACCTCTCTCGAGCAGCCTCCTGCAACGGCCTGCCTCCGCACCTCAATCGACAGATAATCGTCGATCTCCAGCGCAGCGCCTCCTGTGGTTTTCCCGACGCTCCGTCGACTGGCCCTGCTAGTGCGGCTTTCCCAGCACTCCATCAACAAGCCCCTCCAGTGTGTATTTCCCGACGCTCCATCGACCGGACCCGCCAGTGCGGCTTTCCCGACGCTCCGTCGACCGGCCCCGCCTGCGCGGTTCATCTGCTGCACCTCAACGTCTTGCCGCACCACTGATATAATCCGACTATTTCAGTGACATCTTCCATCATCCATCATTTTCATCTCGAGGGGGAACTGCGATCACAAATGATTTCTTTTTTGTCTCTTCTTGTTTTGTAATCAAGCTGGGTATGTCCAACTTGAGGAGAAGTGTTTGCAGTATTGTGTGTTTGCTTTGTTTCCTTTGGTTTGTTTTCTTTAATTCTGTGTTCAAGCTAGGTAGAGACCTAACTTGAGCGGAAGTGTTGGAGTCTGTATTGCACATCGGACTTATGGTCCTATGTGGTCTTTATTATTCATTATAAAATAATCTCAAGGCCTCCCTTAGAGAGGAAACCTTGGGTATTGGGTCCACCTCTCTTATCATTCTACAAATTTTAATCAATTTTAAAAATTGAATTTAAGAAAATGGGTCTTGTAGTTGAAATCAGCATATCAAAAATAGATAATGAAGTAAATTTCATTTTTTGAAAAAAAAATAAGTTACTGAGATAATAGTGAGTTACCGCGATAAAGGGTAAAGTCACATAAAAGCAATAAAATAAGATGTAAAGTCATAAAATTCTGGTAATATGTGATAATAATGACGAATTTAAGATATGTTTATAATTCTGGAATGATAATATACATAAGTATATGCATTAATAAAATTAATTCCTTTTATAGATTCAATATTCACAAAAAGAAAAATTTCTAACTGTTCTCTACGTATAATTACTAAAACACACATGAAATAATCACGGAACACCAAAACACTATCAAGCACATCTATCCCATCTCCACGACCATTTTGGAGGTGATGAACCCATGAGCAAAGAGCAAGGACCAAAATCTTCTTTGACTATGCTCTTCAAAGTTTGATATGTTCTACCCCTCTATTTCATATGGTATTTTTTCTCTCTAGGGAAATTATATTTTCATATCAAAATCTTCTTTTTGGATTAATTTAATACTCCATAAAAATATGACATTGTTAAGAATAATTCTCATCTGTTATATTGGCTAATTCTCTTCTATATCCATGTTCATTCTCAACACAAATGATTATTTTTCTTATTTCGAAAGCTAAATATGTTATCTCTTTTGTACCCTCCTCTTTTTTTTAACTTTATTAAAATGAAAACTTTGTATCTCTTTCATCAATGTGGGTTGTTTTTGAAACAGTTAAAATGCTTAAAAAGTACTTTTTTCCACCTCTACACCAATTTGTATCTTTCGGTCCACATTTATTCTATTTTACCCTTATTTCAATTCAAGGTTGCATTTTTGGGATGTTTAATTTTAACAAAAAGTTTTAATCGCCTTTTTTTCACCCCTTGAAAATGATTTTGAAAGTGATTTATAGCATCGTTTTTACGACAACATCGCCAAAAATTGAAGAAAACTCTAATCATTCTTTCTCTTTCATTTTCCTCTCTCTAGAAGATTCATCATTGATGGAAGTATGTTTCATGTATAACCCTCTCTAAATTCTCTCAAACTATGCATCTTTTGGATGATTGAATTTTGGGTATCATCTAATCCAATTCTTGATTTCGCTTTATGTGATACCTTATGAAAATATTTCGAAACTCTTTTCTTTTTCATGTGTTAATCAAGCTATGATGTATAATTGATATCATATGGCACAAATATGTATGGTTTATAATTATGTGATGAGTGAGTCTGGAGTTATATAATCCTCAAATGTATTAAGTAAAGATTTATATCTTAGGAGAATAATATGGGACACGGGTGGTTAACCCAAGTCCACTATGTTATGAGACGAGTTGTTAGCCCAAGTCCACTATGCTAACGGATGTAGGTGGTTAGCCGATCCACTATGATATAAATGTCTTGGTGGTTATGTTTGTACACATTTCTATGTTATATCACCATGATTCATGATTATTCTTATGATTTCACATTTTTATGTCATGGTACATGTTATGCTTTCATGGTTATCCTTTTACAGTTCAATGCATCTATGATATGATCTATGACCATGTTATCAGGCTTTTTTATCACTTTCTATGATTTCATAATCTTATCCCCTTAACCATGTATTTCTCTTATGATCATGTTTTCTCACATGTTTATGATCTAAATCTCAATGATTTATTGATATGTTATTTATCTTATTGAGCGTTTGAGCTCACCTTTTTTCCTATATTTCCCTTTTCCCCAAGTAATGAGGAGTATTATGTATGATATGTCTTAATGGAAATTATTTGTGAAGAATTTTGTGGAGATGTTGAAGCACTATTGTGTAATAAAATGGTTATGTAGTTAATCTCCAAAGACGCTAAATTTTTGTGTTTTGAGAGTGAGTTTTTATTTACGAAATGTAAAGTATAACTATGTAAAATGAAGTTAGATATATGTATGTTGTACTTGGGCTACTTCAGGGTGTTAGGATATGCTTTGTTTTCTTTTATCATCTACCCAAGCTAGGTGAACCTAGCTCGAGGGGAAACCTTAAAGAATTTTGATATTATTTAGATATTTAGGATATGGGATCTGATTGGGTCAATCTTATCTTATGTATTTTGAATTACAGATCTCTCGTTATCTCGGACATGTATCTTTTACCTTCATTTATAAATAGAACAGTCCAACCTCACTTAAAAAGTAAAGTTTAGAGGTCTCTCCTACGGTTATAATCAAGCGTTTGCAAGGAAAATGATCGTTGTCAATATATTTGATTGAATTTACTTAGTTTACTTGATTTTTTTCAGCATATCTTCTTCCTTTATAGCTTTTTTCGTCTTTTCTTTTTCTTCTGTTTTATCACTAATTTTCATTTCCAATTTCTTCTTTATTCATAATCATATTTTTTCTTCAATAAAAAACAAAACCATGCAAAAATATTTAAGTATCCATTTCAGTATCAGCATATTGACATCTTTTGAATAGAAGTTTCTAAAAGGAGCACATACCACTCGTACATCATACTTTTCACCGATGACCAAGCAACATTTATATCCCTCCAATGCTAGGTTAAGGAAGTTGTCCCTGTCGTCCTAAAACAAATAAACCAATGAAAAAAATTAAAATTTAAATTAGATTTATCAATATGGTACTATATACTCTTTAATTTAGGATCATTTTTTTAAAAGAAAACAAAGCTCAGTGTCAACAATATGAAAGAAGTTCATGCAACGAATCGCATGCCTTTAAAAATATAGCAACCAACAAGGGGTGATGCTGTGAGAACATAAAAATGCAAGTGATGACAAATACAAAGGGGGGAAAGGGAAAAGGGAAAAGGGATAAAATAAAAAAAATTGGGTTGAATTTTGATGACCTGAAATACACACCACAAGCAACACTTTGATTTCATCGCCCACAAAAGGGCATTAATTTAAACATTATTGAAAAACGTTTTTAATCACCATACTTATATCCGAATTATAAATATTGTATTTAAACTGCAGTTCAAAATTTGATGAGTAAATCAAAAATTAGAAAGTGAATTAGGAAATCAAAATCCTTCAAGCTTCTTTATTTTTTTGTTATTTTTTATTTACCCATAAACATATGTCAAAACAAAAACCTGAACAGTCTAAAAGTACAAATTAAATGGAATGAAAATTAAAATAAGGTCAATAGCCCACACATTCTGTATCAATGAAATCATGGGATAAGTGTAAACTCAACCCTACAGGAGGATAAGAGGGCATATAGCATAGATACCAAAGACAACTGAAAAAGCACACAATAAGAGCATCGCCCTTCCACAAGAGCTAAAAAATGCATGCTAAGAACAAAACCTCAGCTTGCCCACTCATCTTACACTAAGGCACATCTTTCAAAATTCTCCATAAGTACTCCATATTACATATTCAGAGTATTAGACAACTAGATATTTTAAATATTCGTATTCCATATCAGTGTGAGTTATCTATTGTACTCCTTTTTTCATCTATAAATGAAGCACCCTACCTTGTTGTGAGGTACGAGTTTCCATTATAACATGGTATTAGGGGGAGCTTAAGGTGTCTCTCTGGCGCGACGCACCCCTAACGCGCCGCTCCTCCCTAGGCGACGACCTCCTGCAGGTTCGATACTACCCATGCGATGGCTCCTCCTTGCGTGACAGCCTCTTGCATGCCGCTCCTCCTTGCGTGACAGCCTCTTGCATGCCGCTCCTCACCGCGCAACGGCCCCCTGCACCCGCTCCTCCCAGAGAGATGGCCCCCGGCAAGTCTCCTCCCCGCGTGACGTTCCCTCCTTGCGTGACGACACCTCCTACGCAACCCCCCCCCCTAAGGCGTCACTCATGCGCGATGCACCCCTAATGTGCCGCCTCTCCCTGGGCGACGACCTCCTGCACATCCGATACTACCCGCGCGATGGCTCCTCCTTGCGTGACGGCCTCTTGCGCACCGCTCCTCCCTGCGCAACGGCCCCTTGCACCCGCTCCTCCCCGGGAGATGGGCCCCGACAAGTCTCCTCCTCCCCGCGCGACGTTACCTCATTGCGCGACGACCCCTCCTGCGCGACCCCCCCCCCCCCCACCCCCTGTATGATACTCTTTCATCTATATGACCTAATTCATACACAGATGTTCTGGTTGTGCTCTTTCAGCACCTGCCTTTTACCGCTGCGCACTTTCAGTGACTTGTCCTTGCGTAACGTGCATCTTCAACACTCCAAAGTCCTCTTCTGATCTTTGGGCCCATATATGACAACGTCATCATCCTTGTCGGATACTATCATCGCTTCCACACGTCTTGAGGATGAACATCTCTTGATAGAATCACCCCACTCAAACTAGCAGCAGAAATATGTTTATTCAATGTAACAGTAATGCATACCAGGTTACAGACTCCAAGCCACAGAACAGAGAGAGAAAATAGGAAAACCAGCAATGCTTCGGGAGGCCCCACCCACTCTCCTGCACAAGCTCCAAGGAGCTATTCTAAAACAGACTTCGCTACCCCAGTGGTCCCCCCCTCTGGCCCACTTTATTCCCCTCCAATCAGTTGGAGATTCACCCATGCAGTTAGACCCCATGTGACTCCCTAACTGCCTTCCATTTTCTGGTGATCCCCCTCCTTCTAGAATAGACCTGCCAAGGTGGCAGGGTCCCCACCAACTCTAACACTTGCACCCCCTAAAGAACCAGTCTTGTCCTCAAGACCGAAAAAGGGAAATTGATTGCAGAGAGTGAATTCATCTTCCCATGTGGCATAGTCCATCGAGCGGCCAGACCATTGGATTAAAAAATGTGGTTAGGCCATTCCATCTTTGTAATGTAAACGATAAGAGAGAACAACCATAGGTTCGGGTCATTGAGCAGGATCAAGTTCCATTCCCGGTGGTAAGGACGGCTGAACATGTTGTGTGCTAATGACTCGCTTTAATTGAGACATGAAAAACTGAATGAATCCGAGAAGCGGCCGGTAAATCCAAACGGTAAGCAACCGGACCAATTTGCTCAACAATGGTACAAGGCCCATAGAATCTGGCTGCCAATTTGTGGTGAATGCAGTGGGCAATGGAGTGTTGTTTATGCGGTCAGAGTTTTAAGAATACCTGTTCTCCCACCTGAAAAATCACATGTCGTCGGTGCCCATCTGCAACACGCTTCATATAATCTTGGGAACAAATCAAGTGATAGTGAAGTTGCCGAAGAGCTTCATCACAGTCCCCCAAAGTCGCGACCACTGTTGGAACCCAAATTTCAGAGGGCAAAAAACCAAGAATGGTTGGGGGTTTGTGGCCGTAAACAACTTCCAAAGGGGTTGTCTTAATGGAGTTATGTCAAGTGGTATTGTAGCTCCATTCAACCCAAGGGATCCAAAATGACCAAGAGCGAGGTTGATCCCCCACAAAACAGTGCGAATATGTTTCTAGACACCGATTAACCACCTCTGTTTGGCCGTCCGTTTGTGGGTGGTAGGCGAAGCTTAGGCGAAGAGTGGTATCATAGAGACGGAATAATTCTGTCCAAAAATCACTGAGGAAGAGTGGGTCACGGTCACTCACAATAGAAGTGGGTACACCATGTAGACGGACTATTTTCCGGAAAAAAAGTTCAGCTACTGACCGTGCGGAGTATGGATGCTTAAGGAGCAGGAAATGAGCATATCTAGACAGACGATCAACAACCACTAAAATGACATCGTACCCTTTGGATTTGGGTAACACGGAGATAAAATCCATTGAAATGTCAAACCATACTGTTGTAGGAATATCCAACGGTTGAAGCAAACCTACAGGGGCAAGGGTTGAATATTTATACCGTTGGCACACCTCACACCGTGAACAAATTTCTGAACTGCCCCTTTCATGCCCACCCAATACAAATTGCTGGCTAACTTTCGATAAGTTCGGTAAAAACCCATATGGCCCCCTTGAGGAGAAGAATGAAATTCCACTAATAACAAAGGAATCCAAGAGGAAGTAGCTGGGATAACTAAAAGTCCGTGATATTGTAGTACACCTTGATGTAAGTGATAACCAAAAACAATCTGTTGTCCTGACTGTAAGGCATGTAAAATCGGTCCCAGATAAGGGTCCGTAATGACTCCTTCAGTCAGGTTGTGCCCCTCTTCCCAGATTGGCCGAGATTGTAGTTGATAGCAGCGGGTTGTTTCTTCATCTTTGCGGGATAACGAATCTGTAGCGGAATTTTCTTTTCCTAATTTATAACAGATTTCAAATTGGTACCCCAATAGTTTGGCGATCCAACATTGTTGATCGACCGAAGTAATACATTGTTGAAGCAAGTATTTGAGGCTGTGGTGGTCCGAATAAACTATAAACGGGTGGCCTAATAGGTAAGGACACCAATGTTGAATGGAAAGGACCGATGCCATAATTTCCTTCTCATAAATTGATTTAGCAAGATGACGGCCTGAGAGAGCAGTATTGAAAAAAATGGTCTTCATTTTTGCTTGAGGACAGCTCTGTTGGATTGGTGTTGCCCGATCCGGTTCGGCACTGTAGCATCTCTGACCACTGTAGCGGAGCTGACCGACCGACACCGACATGCACTGTAGCGGTGCGGACTTCGGGGTCAACAGTACTGTAGCGCTTTTGACTTCCAGCCGGCAGACACTGTAGCACTTTTGACAAAGTGAGCCGCCGATCACTGTAGCAACGCGGACTACTATTCAGAACAGTAGACCGTCTTCTTCATATGTAGCCCATTTCGGGCTAGGGTTTGTAACGTTGGAAAATCCTCTGTAATTGCTCCCGAATCATAGTGAAAATCTGCCTCTCCCGTGGACGTAGGGATTTTTCCCGAACCACGTAAATCGCCGTGTTCCTTGTTGCTTTTTCTTTCTTTCGTTTTCTCGTTTTCTGTCGTTCTGTCTCCCGGTGATTCCGCAACAAGCTCCTATCCCCCTCCCAGACGCATCACACTCCAGCTCAAATCTGGTAAAGCAAGGACGGGGGCCTCCGTCATTAGTTGTTTCAAATGATGGAAAGTGTGGAGGGCCTCATTCGTCCAATGGAAACCATCCTTTCGAGTAAGAGCAGTAAGAGGCGGAGCTACCTTGCCATAACCACGAATGAACTTGCGGTAATAGCCGATGAGGCCAAGGAAGCCGCGAACTCCCTTAATGGAAGTCGGGATTGGCCAATCTAACATCACCTGCACCTTTCCAGGATCAACAGAAACTCCTTCAGCTGAGATAATATGACCCAAATATTCAATTTCCCGCTGCCCAAAATGACACTTCTTTTTATTAGAAAATAAATGATTTTCGTGTAGAATACTAAGGATCGTTGCAATATGCTCTAAATGGGTCAGTCAATCCCTACTATACACGAGAATGTCATCAAAAAATATTAGCACATATTGTAAGAGACGAAATAAGTCAATCATTGTTGCTTTAAAAGTAGAGGGGGCATTCATTAAACCAAATGGCATAACTAAATACTCAGTGTCCACTGTGAGTCTGGAAAGCAGTTTTTTCCACATCGCCATCGCGCATTCGAATATGATGATACCCGCTCTAAGATCAATTTTAGAAAAGTAGCTCCACGCAATTCGTCAAGTAATTCTTCAACCATCGGAATTGGAAACTTATCAGGTACGATTACCTTGTTCAATGCTCGGTAGTCAACACATAGCCGCCACGAACCATATTTTTTCTTAACTAACAATACCAGACTCGAAAAGGCACTTATACTGGATCTAATTATACGTTTGGACAACATCTCATGTACCTGTGTTTCGATTTCATTTTTTGGAAGATAGGGATATCTATATGGCCTTACTGAAATCGGTCCTTGGCCAGGGATGAGATTTATTGCATGTTCGTGTTGCCTTAGTACTGGCATACCCTGGGGTTCAACAAAAATTGACGAATATTGGAGGAAAATTTGCAGTAAGTCATGACTTTGGTGAGAAGTCAGGAGCTACTCCCCACTACTCCGTTTGCCCCCAATTAATCGATGGTGGGCACCGCTGAGGTTCCGCCTACGAGACCATTGTTCCAGCGAGATTGCAACCCCGTTTGTTCGGTAGACTCCTGAGAGAGTTAACAGCTGATTTTCCACTGCAAACTTCATCACCATGGTTTTCCAATTGATACAAACATCCCCTAAAGTACTTAGCCATGCCACACATAAAATTAAATCCAGTCCGCCGATATCCAACATGTGTGCTTCTATGGAACATCCAAAAGCCCCCATTGATAACCATATATGCGGACACATCCTTGTAGTAGCCATTTTATGCCCATTTCCAAGCTTCACTCTCATTTTTTTTGAGTCCAGAATGGTTAGCCCCAGTATTTTAACCAATCTCGGACTAATAAAATTGTGGGAGGCTCCACTATCAAGTAAAATTAGAACATGTATTCCTTTGACGTTACCTTCAATTTTCAAGGACATGGTGGACTCTTCTGGACAGTCCCTGGTGCTGTACAAAATTCCCCAACTCTGCATTTCCACAAGCTTACATTCAACCTCATGAATTTCATCCACCTCTTCCATTGTTGTGGTGTCCTCATCATGTTGGGGAGTTTGTACTGCTTCTTCATCCTCTTCCCCCAAAATTAATACTCGCATTTTTGGATCCGGGCACTTGTGCATATGATTATATGGTTTTCCACAACAGAAACACAATCCCCACTTTCGTCGATCTTCCCACTCTTGACTAGTTAATTGACGAACTCCTTTACTTCCATTCGCAGCTGTTCGCAGTGCCTCTCTACTATTTCTTCCTGGCAGCTCTTCGCCCCTTCTTATCATTGGTGGTGTTTGACTTGGTTGTTGAGGTGAGATTCCCCTGGAAGTACTCAACCAGTCCCTGCCTCCATTACAGCGCGTCCCTCCCAACTGAGTTTGTGGTCTCAAACTTTTTCCTAGAGCTAATTCCACATGCCTTGCTAAGCACATTACCTGTATACGGGTCTCTGGATTATGAATACGTACCCAGCTTCATACTTCCTCACACAATACATGGCCAAAATAACCCACATATTGAATTTCTGGTTGGCGCAGAATGAGTGGTGCCAAAAATTCAAAGCGTTCTATGTATTCCTTAACTGTGCATTGTTGTTGATTAGCAGCTAGTTCCTCATAAGGATTTTGCACCTCTAATTCACTGAACCGTTCCATTAATTCTTCTTTAAATTGATGTCAAGAAAACTAAGGATGCACTTCTTCCAAAACCGTGAACCAGTGTATAGCAACTCCTTCCATACTCACCTGAGCCAGCAGAATTTTAGATAGTTCAAGCGTTTGGTTAATTCAGAAGTATAATTCTGCTCTGTTAATCCAACCGCAAGGGTCCTGTCCCTCAAAAACTGGCAGTTCAACTCGTCGAATTGCTAGTTGTGGTCCGGGACTATCTCCTATAGTTTCTTCTAGCCTACGTATCACCTCGTTTAGACGAGATCTTTCGTGCGATCGTAACACCATCCCCCCTGGCCCTCTTGTTGGTGCGGAAGTTGTAGCCTCCACGTGCATCGAAAGCTTCTCTAGACAGTGCACAATACTAGTCATGGTTTTCTGTAACTCCTTTAATCCAGAAATTTCTTGCTGAAATGCTCCCACTGTTGTCGCTAAACCCGACATAGTTGATTCCACCCGATCAATTCACTGCTCTCCCGCCCAAGCTCCAAGGAGCTATTCTAAAATAGACTTCGCAGTGGTCCCCCCCTCCGGCCCACTTTATTCCCCTCCAATCAGTTGGAGATTCACCCATGCAGTTAGACCCCTCGTGACTCCCTAACTGCCTTCCCTTTTCCGGTGGCCCCCCTCATTCTAGAATAGACCTGTCAGGTGGCAGGGTCCCCACCAGCTCTAACAATTTCGATTCCTCGAATTTTATCATGTGGAACAAGACTGTTATTGTCGCTTTGAAGGGCATGGACTACTATTCTCATCTTGTTGCATCCCCTCCCGATCCAAAGGATGTCACGTTTGGCCAATGGGAAGAACGGGACAACAAGATGTTTTCTCTGCTACTTAACTCCATGGATCGTCAGTTAAGCATGTTGTCAAGACTGCTAATACTTGCAAGGACTTATGAGACTCTTTATTGCTTATGCTTTCCTAGACTTACAATTTTGTTTGCATATCTAATCTTTTTTAGTAGCTCTTCGCACTTCAATTGGGCAGTCGCTTGATTCCCCCATATTACGAGTGGAAGTCTATTATCGATGAAATCAATGACTTGTGGACCATTCCACAGACTCCAGATGATGTCCGCGCTCAACGCGATCAATTGTTCATGTTCTCTCTCGTGCATGGTCAAAATGTCAAGTTCTCTACCACTGTGACCGACATGCTGGCCAACCCCACCACATTACATCCCTCCTTGATTTATAATCGCTTTGTTCGAGCCAGTTGTCTTCCGTCGACACTCACCACTGACCACTCTAATCGTGCTGCTATGGTCACTCTTGCGGCAAAGACCATCACATGATTAATACATGGTGACATTTGCATGGTCGTCCAGATGGTTCTTCAGTTCCAGGTCGCTCTTGTTCTGCACAGGCTGTCATACCTGCCATGTACCTCCAGATGACATTCATCATATTGTTGATCTCTCTGATGATGAGTATCGGTCTCTCCAGTCTCAACGTGCTGGTACTTCATCGAGTGCTACTATTGCTCATGACAATGCACTTGCAGCTAATCTATTCCAGCAATCCACCTCCTGGGTTCTTGACTTCGGTGCCTCATAGCATATCACTGGGAATACAGATATTCTTCGGTCTTGTAGATCGACTTCAATTGGAGGTAATATTACTGTGACTGATGGTAAGACGGTACGAATTGCTCGTTATGAGAGTTGCTCGATTACACCTAGCTTAACGCTCTCTGCAGTTGTTCTTGCTCCACACTGTCCCTTTAATTTGTTATCCATAAGTAAACTTATAGCTAAGTTACAGAGTCGAGTCATCTTCTCACCTACTTCGGTCTTTCAAGACGACTTGGGTGCTTGGTAGTGGATGATTTCAAGGTGGTGTGTACATGCTTGACACGGCACTAGCTCTCGCCTATCCTGCCACTTGTGACCGTGTCCTGCAACTTCACTATTGCCTTGGTCATCCACATGCATCCGTTCTTCGGTCACTTTGTCTGGAATTGGGTCATATTTCTCCTTTTGATTGTGAATCCTATCATTATGCAAAGCATCACCGAGTCACCTATGTCCCCGGGCGAGTAATCGTGCGTCTAATCCTTTTCATTTAGTTCATTTGAACATATGGGGATCCAATCTCAGTCCTTGTAAACTGGGTTATCGTTATTTTTTCACCTTTATTGATGATTTTTCACGAATAACACGGGTCTATTTGTTGAAAAACCCATTCTGAAATTTTTACTGTGTTTCGCTCTTCTTATCTTGAAGTCTAAACACAGTTTTCTGCTAAAATTCGTTGTTTGCGCTCTGCCAATAGCTATGAGTATTTTTCTGGCCTGTTCCAGTCCTTTGTTGATGACCATAACATTCTCCATCAGACTTCTTGTCCTGATACACCTCAACAAAATGGTGTTGCAAAACGTAAGAATCGTCATCTGTTAGAAATTGCTCATGCTCATTTATTTCAAATGAAAGTTCTAACCATTTTTGGGAGCGATGTCATTCTCGCCGCTATATATCTCATTAACAGACTTCACTCATCAGTTCTTCAGGGGGACACTCTCTTCCATTCATTGTTTCCAACCTCATCACCACATTCATAGCCTCTTCGCATTTTTTGTTGTGTCTATTATGTTCGGGATACTCGCCTCTCCCTTTCCAAGTTTGATGCACGCGCACTCAAATGTATCTTTCTTGGTTATTCGCGAACTCAGCGCAACTATCGTTGTTTTTTCCTAGACTTACGTCGTTATGTCACTTCCACTAATGTTTCCTTTATCGAATCATCCATCTCCTTTGTTCTTGATTTCCCACTATCACCTGTTATTCCTGATTCCAACATTACTTTACCCTATTCTCTTCATCCTCCACCACCATCATCTCTTCCTCGTGATGTCGCGGGATCATGTTTTGGCCAAGTTTATTCTCGTCGTCCTTGCATACCTATCACACCAAAGCCTGGTGATGTTGCCGCACCCGATGATTCACCGGCTCCTGATCCTCCATCAACGGAGTTACCCATTGTCCTTCGCAAAGGTAAACGCTCATGTCAGCAACATATCAGTTCATCAGCTTATCAGAATTTATCTGTGGCTACCTCTAGCGCTATTGCGACATTGGGTGCGTACTCAACACCGTGCATTGTTGCTAAGGCCAAATCTTATTCCGACTAGTTAAAGGTAATACAGGATGAACTTCAGGCATTGGAAACCAACCATACTTGAAATCTTGTCCACTTCCCTTTGGATAAACAAGTTGTTGGTTGCAAGTGGACCTCTACTGTGCGCGTTAACGTCGATGGCTCTCTTAATCGTCTCAAAACCCGACTTAATGTCAAGGGTTATGCGCAGACATATGATATTGATTACTTTGACACATTTTCTCCCGTGACCAAGATGACATCGGTCCGCTTATTTATCTCTCTTGTCGCCTCCTATCACTGGCCTCTCCATCAGTTGGATGTTAAGAATGTTTTTCTTCATGTATTTCTGAATGAAGAAGTTTATATAGAGCAACTATCAGGATTTGTTGATCAAGGGGAGTCTTCCAAGGTTTGTCGCTTTCGCCGATCATTGTATGGCCTCAAACAATCACCTCGTACTTTGTTCGGACGTTTTTGCACCGTTGTGCTTAGCTTTGACATGTGTAAAAGCATAAAGGATCCTTCTGTTTTCTATCATCAAGTTACAACATGCAGCATTCTCTTGGTAGTCTATGTGAATGACATTTTCATTACTGCCAGTGATGATGCCGACATTGATCGATGCAAATCCTTCATCAAAATTTTCACATGAATGATTTGGGTCCACTATTACAGAAACTGGAATGACTCGGGGTGACTCAGTTGACTCACCCCTTGAACCTGGAGAAAAGACTCTTCATACTGACAGTGAGATGTTCTCTTCACCCAACATATATAGACAACTTGTTAGGAAGCTTAACTATTTGACAATGACTCGACCCGATATTGCTTGTGTTACCAAAATGAGTCAGTTTATAGAATTCCCAACAAAAATGCAGTGGTGGACTGTTCTTCGTATTGTTAGATATGTGAAAAGAAAACCGGGTTTAGAACTTCTATATTCTGATCATGGGCGTACAGATATTGAGGCATTATGTGATACAGATTATGTTGGATGTCTCTCTTCTAGGAGATCTACGTCTAGTTTTCCAGTATTTATTGGAAGAAATTTGATCTAATGGCGAACCGAGAAACAGACGGTTATCTCCCGATCAAATGTGGAGTCGGAGTACCGTGTCATGACACATGTGACTGCAAAGATTGTTTGGGCACAACAAATTCTATAGGAGATTGTGTATACTATCACGAAACCGACACATATCAGATGTGACAATCAAGTTGTTATCAAGATTGTCACAAGTTCGGTCTTTTATGAGCGGACCAACCATATTCAAAATGATTGTCATTTCATTCGAAAAAACATTGAGAAGAAGATCACATTCGGTCATGCTCACCCCTCTGATCAACTTGCAGATGTTCTCACAAAAGGGGTGTCGGGACCACATGTCCAATTTTTGTGTAATAAGCCGGGCATGATAAATATATGTCTCAGCTTGAGGGGGAGTGTTAAGAGTATCAGAGTATCAGATATTTTTAATATTCGTATCCCACATCGGTGTGGGTTATTTATTCTACTTCTTTTCTCATCTATAAATTAAGCACCCTACCTTGTGGTGAGGTGCAGGTTTCCATTATAACACATATAAAAATAAAAACAGCCTAAAGCAAAACCTGTGCACCTGCAAATATTCTGCATAACAGTTGTTCAAGCAATAAAACAAGAAAACAGAAAATAAAGCTACAATTTTGGTCACTCATTTTACCTGCAGTTTTTCAGCCTCCTCTTGGTCCATTGTCAATTGCTTTTGTAACTCTAGTATTTTCACAGTGTAATCAGTTTTGTCACCCTAAAAAAAAGAGTAACCGAGTAAATTAATGTAGCAAAGTTTTTCCTACTGATGGTTACAAGGGACTGATATTTGCCTTTGATGAGCTTCTTTGTCGCTTTATGAGTGCTTCCAATTCAGTTGTCTGCAAAATTAATACACAATAAAAGGCAGCATGGTTCTCAAAAACAAATCATTTGAGTTCTCTACCTTGTGTTTCCGCAATTTCATTGCTGCTTGCCATTCACTCGAGGAAAGTCTTTCCTCATAACTCCTAAACAAAGCATCAGTATAATGTGCAAGATGGAAGTGCATTTGGCTTTTTCGAGATATGGAGTATTCATCGGTAGTTTTGCAATCCTCGGCAACTGAAACTGCACGTTTGAGGTATTTTTCCAATATGGTTCTGGAACTGCAGGCCGGGGACAACGATTGAAAATAAAATAACATAACTAAAAAAGGTCCACAAAATAAATTCATGAATAAAATTCATAACTAACTTGCTAGAATGATTTTCTGCTAGCCACTTCCCAACCAAACGATATACATTTGATGCACCTTCCTTTAATGAGTAATTTTCAGAAACATGCGCAGCAAGGTTGATGGCCATCTCATGCTGACCCTGGGCGCGCAGAAGCTTAGCTTCCTCAAGCTGCAAAATTAAAAATACTATATTAATGCTACTTAGTTTGGTCAAAATAAGATATATCAAACAAAAAATACTTTTAACTGAAAATTGACAAAAGGGGAAATCAAACTACTCCATACAATGTGGAACATCTTCGGGGATAAATGCATGGTCATTTATCAGCCTCAGCCGCATGCAGTCAGTCAAAAATTTGCTTTCAAATTTAAAAATAAAAATTAACACAAAAAAATATCCAGGAAATTTTAACCAACCCTTCCAAGCCAAAATGAGGTTGAAAGCGGTCCTTCCATCTCATCACATAGAAATTTAAACTCATGCAAAGCTGCAGCGGCTTGAGAATACCTAGAACCCTGTGAAACACCCAGTAACATTCGAAAATGAAATTAAACGACGACTATCAAAGCCACACAAGCATCCATTTGTACCTTTCGAAGAGTGGATGCAGATTGCAAAAGATTTTCGGCAATGCAGTCTTTACAACCCAAAATCCGAAGTAGAACCCTCCGAAATGCTATGAAAGGGTCCAACAAATTCATTTGTAGCTGCGCTTCTCTCAAAATGCATCCCCAGTCTGTATTTATCCAAAGCAGCTACAAAAAAAATAAAAAAAAATAAAAAAAATTGAATGATCTATCATACAACCAAGAAAATGGTTTCAAATTTCCTTTTTTATGCAGAGTTTTTTTAGTTATCATCAACTAAAAAATAAAACAAATTTAATTCAATTCCATTACGAAGATGACTGCAGGGAACAACATGCATTTGAGAAAACAATAATCTAACACCCATAAAAATTTTTAGGGGATAAACCTATGAAATCATTAAAACTAACAACAAAGCTTTAAACTCAATTAAATGGGGTCTGCTACATGAATCGAATGTCGTCAATTAACTCTACTGAAGATCATATTTTCATTGAAACCATTTAGAGCAAAATTATCATAAATGATTTGTTTAAGGGTCCTTCTAGGCCTTCCTCTACTTCTTTTAAAAAGTGAATTTGAAATTAGGAAAAAACATGACCGTTCATAACATCATATTGTTCCACGTGTCAAAGATAAATCAAAACAAAAAGTTAAAAGTACAAATAAAAATAAAGATGATCCAGGCTGAGAGCTCCGCTTGGGATGCTAGTGAGGGAAAGTTAACCGAAGTTAAGTGTTAGAATGGAGGAGATTGTAACTCAATACCCAAGATGTCTCCTTAAGGGAGGCATTTGTGTTTATTTATAATGAAGAATAAAGATGACATAATATTAAAGTCCGATGTGATACTCACATTCTATAACACTCTCCCTCAAGCTAGGTGTACCTAACTTGGATACATAAGAAAACTATTAAGAGTATTAGATGTGTTTTAATATTTGTATCCCACATCGGAGTGGGTAACTTGTTGTACACCTTTTGTTATCTATAAAATGAGCACCCCACCTCGTTATGATGTATGAGGTTTCCTTTCTAACATGGCATCAGAGCGGGTTTAGCCCTTCCCTTCCATCCGCCTTGCGCCCTATTCGACGGCGCCTCCCAGCCCCTCCTCTGTCGATCGCGTGCGCCCCTGCTCCCCAGCCTCTACGAAGCTCCCTACGCCCCCACACCCATTCCCAACGGACGAGCCCTTGTGCGCCGCTCCTCCCTGTCGGACGAGCTCCATCGCGAGCGCCTCCTATGCGTTGCCCTCCTTGCGTGACGTCTCCTCCGTGCGCGATAGCCACTCCTTGCCGAACGGGCCCCTTGCGCGTAGCTCCTCTTTGCCGGACAAACCCCATCGCGAGCGCCTCCTGCGCGCCCCCCTTGTGTGACCCCTACCTGCGCAACACCTACATCTCGTCGCCCCTCTGTGCGCGACCCCTACCTACACAACACCCCCTATTCTCGGCGCCCCTCCTGTGCGACGTCCCCCCTATGCGCGACGGTTTCTCATGTGTGCGACGACCTCTTGTGCGACGCTCCTGCTCGTTGCCCCTCCCTGCGGAAAGACCTCCAGTCTGACGGCTCTCCACCGTCACTACCTCTTGTGTATCGCCTCTCCCGGTGCGAATATGCGACGCCCCAAAATGCATAGCAGCACCTCGCCGCCATCCATGTGAATATTTCTTTTATAACCTAATTGATACTTGAATGTTCTAGCTGCGCAATTTTAGCACCTGTTCTATACCAACTGTGCACCTTCAACACCTAGTCACCGTGCATTTTCAACACAATCTATGGCATCATCACATGCCACTGTAGCCCATGGCAATACGCCAGCGGCGTGTCTATCCCAATGGTCTAGCTCATGGGTTCTCGACTCTGGTGCCTCAAAGCACATCACTGGGATGTAGGTATTCTTCAAGCCTAAAAATCGACCTCGAATGGCAGTAATATTACCGTGACCGATAGTCATATCGTGCAAATTGTTGGTTATTGAAGTTGTCCAATTACGTCTGGTTTGACACTATCCGTTGTTGCCTTTGTTCCCACTTGTCCTTTAATTTACTACCAATTAGTAAACTTACAATTGATTTACAGTGTCAGACCATCTTTTCACCTGTTTCGATGTCATGTCTCATCCCAACCACACTTGGGATCTTGTCCCTCTTCCTTCGGATAACCAGGTGGTTGGTTGCAAATGGATCTATACAGTCCACATCTATAAGGACACAACCTTAATCATAACTTATTCTAGTAACTTTTGACTAGAATTTATTTTCATTCATTCCCAAAAATCTTTTAGGTCTAGAGTTTTAGAGAATTAAGACAATATCTTACATAAACTTTCAATATTACAAAGTAGATAAGTCTACACACCATCCATTTTTTTCATAAAATAAAAACTATTAAAATGAAACATGGTTTCTTTTCAAGAAAAATCACCAAATACTTTCATTATAGCATTTTATTTGTCCTTACCAATCTTAAGACCTATGAAAAACATTTAAAAATTTGGGATGACCACAAAAAACTCAGTAAGGGAAAAATAAGGGAAACACTTTATTTGTTCATCCCCAAGGTGTCATATCACCAAGGTCCATCCCCAAGTTGTCATATCAGCAAAGTTCAACCCTAAGGTGTCATAAAATTACCAAGGTTATTCATCAAGCTATCGTAAAACTTGTCATCTCTAGAGATTAATTTCTTTACCCAATGCATTGGAGTGCTATCAGAGCGCACCCTTAATATGCCTTTATTTTCATGTGAGCCACATATATCATAATCAAACATTTCATAAATAACACAAAGAGAACAAAAGAAATGGATTTCATATCAAAATCGTGACGTTTTAAGAAGTGCTTAAAAACATGATCATTATGTCATTTATAACAAACAGAAAGAGAATGAGGGTTTTATGTATGTCAATTCCAGAATCAAATATATCATTTTTATGTCTGGGTAAATACCCCAGGAAATGAAATAGGTTTGGGTATTCACATATGTTGGAGTCTGTATCTCACATCAGACTTATGGTCCGATGTGGTCTTAATTATTCATTATAAAAGAACCAGGAATGCCGCACTAGTAGGGCCGATCGAGGATAAGATGAGGATGAGTCGAAATCCTCTCAATCAATAGGTTTTAGACAAGTTTAGGTCACAAAATTAACCTTATCTTTAACTTTAACCCTTAGTTAAATAAATTAACTTTTATCATGTCTTCTTGTATTTTTACACCATATGGTTAATATACTTACTATATGCAGATTGGGAAAACCCCATTCCTTCAAGGTGAGGCGGAGACCTTCTTTTATAGATTGAGATAGAGGAATACACAAGTGAGCATTCCGATGTGGGACTCGGAAATACCCATAATAAAAAGAATAAAAAAGAGGGTTTAACACTCCCCCTCAAGCTGGACATGCCCAGCTTGGACAACGAGTCCCACAAAAAATGACAGCATACAAGATCAGACACACTCCCCCTCAAGCTAGGCTGCAGATGCTGTGGATGCCCAGCTTGAAACTGAGCGAGGCCAGGCGAGCCCCTGAGAGACCTTTGGTGAAGAGGTCAGCAAGCTGGTCCGCCGTCAGAATGTGGCTAAAGCTGACATGATTGTGCTCCAGGTGGTATCGAAGAAAGTGACAGTCTACCTCAATATGCTTCGTGCGTTCATGAAAGACGGGATTCGAAGCAATCTTGGTGGCTGCTTGATTGTCACACCAGATGTGAGCAGAAGTTTGCTGAGGAAAGCCAAGCTCCTGGAGGAGTTGGCGAAGCCAGAGGATCTCCGTAGTGACGGTGGTCATGGCACGGTACTCAGACTCCGCACTGGATCGGGAGACGACAGTCTGTTTCTTGCTGCGCCAAGAGATGAGGTTGTCTGCCAAGAATATGGCAAACCCAGAAGTAGATCGCCGAGTAGCAAGGCAACCCGCATAATCTACATCACAAAAAGCCTCAATATGCAGATGAGGATGTTGAGAGTAGCGAAGACCACGGGCAGGATCGCGCTTGATGTATTTGCCGATGCGGAGGACAGCATCCCAATGTGAGGTGGACGGATGCTCCATAAATTGACTGACTTTTCCAGCAGCACAGGCAATGTCGGGACGAGTCATGGTAAGATAATTGAGTTTACCCACGAGTCGACGGTACCGCTCTGGATGTGGATACAGTGCTGAAGAGGCATAACGAGACCGTTCCCCAGGCTCCAGAGGGGTGTCGACAGCAGTGGCCTATGTCAGCCCAGCATCCTGCAGAATGTCCAACGCATACATCCGTTGGCAGAGGGAGATGGTGTCCGAAGAATAGGAGACCTCGATGCCGAGGAAGTATGTGAGAGGACCAAGATCCTTTGTGTGGAAGTGCTGGTGAAGATGCCTCTTGAGATGGATGATACCCGCAGAGTCGCTGCCAGTGATGATGATATCATCCACATAAACAACCAATAGGATGCAGCCAGCGGAGGTTGTTCTGTAGAACACAGTGTGGTCCTTCATGCTGCGAGAGAGCCCAAAGTCGGTGACGACCGTGCTAAAGCGGCTGAACCAAGCACGGGGAGACTGCTTGAGGTCATACAGAGAGCGGCGGAGTCGGCAGACTTGAGACTCGGCGCCGGAGGCACAAAAACCGGGGGGCTGCTGCAGATAAACCTCTTCCTAAAGGAAGCCATGTAGGAAGGCATTCTTGACATTCAGTTGATGAAGAGGTCAATGATGATAGGCAGCCAGAGAGATGAATAGAAGAACGGAGGCCATCATGGCAACGGGGGAGAAGGTATCAAAGTAGTCAATACCGTAAGTCTGCGCGAAGCCCTTGGTCACCAGGCGGGCTTTGAGGCGATGGAGAGTACCATCGAGATTCAGCCTGACCGTGTAAATCCATTTGTTGTCGACCGCCTGCTTTCCTGCGGGAAGGGTGACAAGATCCCAGGTGTGGTTTTCTTCCAGAGCCTGCAATTCATCCCGCATTGCTGCTAGCCACCCGGGGTGAGATTTAACATCACCAACTGTGCGAGGAATAGACACCATCTCCAGAGCGGACAGTCCCCTGTATGAAGAGACAAATAGAGGAGTACTCTGGCAGGAGCGAGTACCTTTCCGTAAGGCAATGGGCAAGTCCTCGGGAAGCGGGGCAGGAGCATCGGACGAAGCGGGGACGACGGCATCATTGGCCGGGACGGGGGACATAGTTGATGGACGACGGGAGTAAACCTGACCAAAATGGGTGTCTACAGGGGTAGACACCGGTGGAGGATGGATGATGAGAGGAAGACAATCATCGATGACGGGGTCAGGATGAGGAGAGGGAAGGGAGAATGGAGAGCTCTCAACAAATGCGACGTCGGCCGAGATGACATACCGCCGTAGGTCAGGTGAGAAGCAGCGATATCCGCGCTGAGTGCGGGAGTAGCCAAGAAAAATGCACGGAAGGGATTTAGGAGAGAGTTTGGAGAGGCCAGGACGCGTGTCACGAACGTAACAGAGGCATCCAAACACTCGAAGGGGAAGAGAGTGAAGAGGGAGAGAGGAGAATAACGTCTGAAAAGTAGTCTCCCCCTGAAGGATGGAGGAAGGAAGACGGTTTATGAGGTAGGTAGCGGTGAGAATGACATCTCCCAAAAAATGCAGAGGCACCTGTCGGTGGAAGAGGAGGGCACGAGCAGTCTCCAAAATGTGTCGGTGTTTTCGCTCGGCCACACCATTCTGCTGGGGTGTATCGGGATAAGAGGTCTGATGAAGGATGCATGTTGTCTGAAGAAACTGCCGAAAGGGAGTGGAGAGATACTCACGACCATTATCTGAGCGGAGACACTTTACAGAGATGGAAAATTGGATTTGAATCTCATTGTAAAATGTCTGGAATGTGGAAAACACTTCGGAGCGTTCTCGAAGGAGATAAAGCCAAGTCATTCATGAAAAATCATCAATGAAAGATATATAATATTTATATCCCAAATGACTCAAAATGGTACAAGGACCCCAGACGTCTGAATGAACCAGATCAAAAGGGTGTGAGACCCTTGTATCCACGCGAGGAATGTATGTAGTGCAATGATGTTTCGCAAATGTACATGACTCACAATGAAAAGAATTATGCCGACTAAAGTCTGGAAGAAGCTGATGAATGGTGGAGGCAGGTGGGTGTCCCAATCGGGAATGAAGATCCAATGCTTGAGCGGAGGCAGATGTGCAGGCGATAGGTGTCGGGCCATCGAACATGTAGACCTCGTCCCGAAGCTGGCCTCTACCAAATTCCCGGTTCGTAGTCCGCTCCTGAAATACAACACCAGAGGAGGTAAAGATGGCAACATAGTTATAATCTTTTGTCAGCTTACTGATAGAAAGAAGATTAAATGGACTGCGGGGCACATGTGCCACACATGGTAGGTGAATCGATGACGTCAGGGAGCATGCGCCGAAGCCCGCAATGGGGATAGTGGATCCATCGGCGACGGTGATGGCCGATGAACCGGTATAAGGGCAGTAAGAGGTGAACATACCAGCATCATCGGTGAGGTGGTCGGAGGCACCTGAATCGAGCATCCATGCAGGGGAGCGACGACCGACAAATGCAGCGGAGTGAACAGAATGAGCCAGAGAAGCCGAGGATGGACCGGGTCCTGCAGGGTCTCGAGGATCATGAGTCAGTCGGATGTCGGCCATAGACAGGTCCAGAGATGGTGGAACTGTGGCGACTGCCGAGGAAGCTTCCTGGACCGCGGTCAATCCCTGCCTCGGGCGCTGAGATGGACGCCCATGTAGAACCCAACACCGGTCGATCAGGTGGCCAAGCTTGCCACAATGTTGACAGAGGGGACGTGGATGGCCTTCCACACAGCCACATCCACGAGGGCCGGAGGAGCGTCCACCGCCATGTCCGACGAGAGCTGAGTGGTCGATGATCGGGGCGGAAGGGGGAAGAGTCCGCTGGGCCTTGCTCAGCCAATGATAAACCTGTGGGATCTCCAGCGACGAAGGGCTGGCGAGCAGCTCGGTTGCCGTGGTGGCAAATTCCGGAGCGAGGCCGCTGAGAAGAGTGAAGATGCAGAGTTGGTCCCGCTGGGTCTGAGCCTCTGTCGGTGTCTGGGGAACGAGCCAGAACTCCAGCAACTCATCACGAAGCCCTTTCCATTCCAGGAAATATGCGGTGAAGGACTGGTCCTGCTGTCGAAGATGGGATAGGTGCTGGAGGATATCGGACACCCGAGCCAGGTTGTTGGTCTCAGAATACATAATGTTCAAGGAGTCCCAGAGCTCATTGACTGTATTTGCCGTGCGGGTGACATCCTTGACCGATCGATCCATGGAATTGACCTGCAGAGCGAAGATCTTACAATCGGCAAGCTTCCATTTCCGATATTTGTTGTCAATCGAAGCCGGGGGAGGATCCTCAAGGTGATGATCAAGTTCCATCCCGGTCAGGGACATCACCACCGTCTTCCGCCAGATGGAAAAATTGGTGGAGTCTAACCGGTCAACGACGAGGCGGGTGGCAGCGGTGATCATCTGAGGCAGAGGGGAGGGGTCTGTCATGGAAGCGTCGGGTAGCGGTCTAAGATGCAGTTGGGGGCAGCGCCGGAATCAGCGGGCGGGTCTGGCGTGTCGGGAAGCTGGGAGAAGCAGCGGACAGCGGAAGGGCGTCGGGAGGTGAAGCACGTCGTGCGCACGAAGAACCGGGAGTAGCCGGGTTGTGTTGAGGATTCCGGGTCGCCTGGAGGGAGCCGCTTGGACCGGTCACTTTGAAGGGAGCCACAGCTGGAAAAGAGAAAAAAAAAACTAAAGCTGGATTGCGACGTCGACGTCGAAGGGAGCCGGAGGGTAGGGAGCCGCCGGGACCGGTGCTGCCTGGACCAATTCACTTGGAGGGATCCGCGGCAGGAGGGAAGAAAAAAAAACTGGGATGTCACGCCGGGGAAACCGCGGGAGGTGCCGCTCGCGCACAGGAGGATTGCCGAGGGAGGGCCGTGGGAGGCGTTACGTAAGCCGGGAGCAGGGAGCCGCGGTTGGAGACGGCGTGCGCAGGAGGACCACCGGAGAGGAGGGTCGTGCGTTGCGGGAGATGCGCAGCGGACCGGTTCGGTCGCCGGGAGATGCGGGAGCCGGTTCGAGCAGTTGCGGGAGCCGAAACGACCGCCGGGGAAGGCGGAAGCCGTTGAGGAGGCGGGCGACAGGAAGCGACGGGAGTTGTGGGGGAGGGGGGGGGGGCGCAAGCGCCGGGAAGGGCCGGGAGGGTGTGCGGGAGCCGGACGGAGCCGCGTCGGAGGTTCGCGCCCTGGTGGAAGCGCGACGAGGCGACTGGAGGGTCGCCGTCGAGAGCTGCCGCGGCGGGGAGGGCTCGCGCGCAGGAGAAGCGGTCGCCGTGAGGGAGGGCGCACCGGGGAGTCGGATCGGGCAGGAGGCGCCGGGGAAAGAGGGTGCAAAAAATGCACCGGGGAGGTGGGCTGGACGTAGCCGGGATAACCGCAAAGAAGAGCGGGGAAAAAAATTGGAAGTTGGAGAGTTCGGGTTTAGGTTCCCTCTGATACCATGTAGATTGGGAAAACCCTCTTCCTTCAAGGTGAGGCGAAGGCCTTCTTTTATAGATTGAGATAGAGGAATACACAAGTGAGGATTCCGATGTGGGACTCGGAAATACCCATAATAAAAAGAATAAAAAAGAGAGTTTAACACTATAAAATGTCAAACGAAGCTCAAGTGGATCATTAATGACATTTTTAACATTATCAAAATCAGTTGGCTGAAACTCAGATTTTTATGACTATTATATCATTTCATAAAATAGTATTTATTATAAAAACTCATTTATGTCTATTTTGACACTATTTAGAAATTGATTTTTCTTAAAGTCAAAACAACTTGATTCCTTCGAACCAAAAACATTAACTCAAAGCTAAAATGTCATAGCCATCCATAAAATTCGTGGATAACATCAAAATTTTCAAATTACATTTATTTCAATATTTATAATATCATTTATTTGAATATTTCATTAATAAGGTAATCGTTGTATCATCATTGTGTCATAAATACATTTATTTATTTAATGTCTAAAAATTATAAATAACATGATATAGTAAATCTTTTTAACTTTCTAATGACTATTTATAGTCTAAGTGATCATTTATATAAATCAAATTAAGATTCTTTTAGTTAGGAGATACATGTTTATGTTATATTTCACTTTTCTTTAAAATAAATATTATAAAAAGTCATTATCACACCCAAATGACTCCATGGGGTCCTAAATTCGACTCAAGGATGCTCATGGTCGGATATATCTCATCCAATAGGATGGGAACATGTGTTAGGATAGTTTTATATTATTATAATATTATTTTTTTACCCTTATTTAACTGATTTACACTTTAACCATGGTAAATAAAAATAATTACTAAAGTTATTATTCATAATGTCTAAAAATAAAAAAGTATCTATTTACACAATTTGAACCTTCTGATTCCAAATATGGAATCCATTTTCCAAATTCAAAATACAAAAATTGTAGTAATTAATTTAAAATTAATTTTTGTTGTCAAAACCAGAAAGCGGATTTTTAAGAAATAAAAACCATCAAAAGATTTACATGTGTTTATGTCCGATTTAAATGTAAAATTACTTCAATTACCAACATTAGATTAAATTATAAAAACATAATCCAATTACACTTTAAAACCAATTAAAAAATAATCTAACTATATAAATAAATTAGATGAAAAAACAGTTTTGAATTAAAATGAGGTATTTTTCACTATTCATTAAAATATGGATTTATCAGAAAAATACCAAAATTTCAACCAAAATAAATTTTGATATCCCGCTTCTAAAGAAAAAGTTTATTTTATCAAATAGAACATATAAAAATGACAAAAACTAGATTTAAAAAGGGTTCGCCATCAAAAGGCAGTAAAACGACCTTTTAAAATTATTATAGTATTTTATACTTAAAATTGGATTCATTCCCATTTTAAGTCTTTAAAATTTATTGGATAAATGTAAATACATTTAACGAACATGTGTAATCATATTTTAGTTTTGTTTATTCTCGTCAATACAACGACTAGGCGTTAACTACCATTTAAAATAATAATAATATTATTGAATATTTTTTCGGTATAACTCAATGTTGTATGCAATGTACGATTTCGAAGAAACTCATTGTTGTGTGTCGAGTACGCTTTCAGACAAAGCGCCCCCTTTAACATAATCGTCTCAAGGTTCACCTTGTTGCCAAAGGTTATGGGCAAACAGATGGTGTTCACTATTTTGACACATTCTCTCCAGTGACAATGACGGTCTCAGTTCGTCTTCCTCCTCTCAATGGTCACTCCATCAGTTGGATGTTAAAAAATGTTTTTATTCACGGTTTTCTTAATGAAGAAGTTTATATGGAGCAACCACCCGGGTTTCTTGCTCGGGGGGAGTCCTCCAAGGTTTGTCGCCTTCGTTGATCGCTGTATGGACTCGAGCAGTCGCCACGTGCTTGGTTCGCTGTTTTTGCACCGTTATGCTTAGCTTTAGCATGCGCCAAAACATAAATGATTCCTCTATTTTCTATCATCAATCTGCAGCAGGAAGCATCACTTTGGTGGTCTATGTGGATGACATTGTTATTACTGGCAGTGATCCTGCTGGTATTGATCGACTCAAATCTTTTTATCATCAAAATTTTCAAACAAAAGATTTGGGTCCACTACGATATTTCTTGGGAATTGAGGTTTCCCGATGTAATAAAAGAATTTTTCTATCTTAGAAAAAGTATGTTCTTGATCTACTGTAGGAGACTGGCATGACCTAAGATGATTTGGTTGACTCACCCGAACCTGGAGAAATATCACTTCATACTGACAGTGAGATATTTTCATCACCCCACAGATATAGACGACTTGTTGAAAATCTCAACTACTGGACAATGACTCGACCAGATATTGCATGTACAGTTAGCAAAACGAGTCAGTTTATGGAATCTCCAACAAAAACACAGTGGGAGGTTGTTCTTCGCATTGTCAAATATGTGAAAAAGGAACAAGGATTAGGTTTTCTATACTCTGATCATGGGCATACATATATTGAGGCATTTTGTGATGCAGATTATGTTGGATGTGTCTCTTCTAGAAGATCCATGACTGGTTTTGCAGTATTTGTTGGAGGAAATTTGATTTCATGGCGAAGCAAGAAGCGGACCCGTCTCCCGATCTAGTGTAGAATTGGAGTATCGTGCAATGACATATGTAACTGCAGATAGTATTTGGGCACAACAAATTCTACAAGAGATAGGGTATACTGTCAAGAAACCGGCACATATTTGGTGTGATAATCAAGCTGCTATCAAAATTGCCACAAATCCAGTCTTTCATGAGTAGACCAAACATATTGAAGTTGGTTGTTATTTCGTTCGAGAAAACTTTGAGAAAAAGAAGATTACATTCGGCCATGTTCACACCACTGATCAACTTACAAATGTTCTCATAAAAGGGATGTCTGGACCACATGTTCAATTTTTATATAACAAGCTAGACATGATAAATATATATGTCCCAGCTTGAGGGGGAATGTTAAGAGTATTAGATGTGTTTTAATATTTGTATCCCACATCGGTGTGGGTAACCTGTTGTACTCATTTTGTTATCTATAAAGTGAGCACCCCACATCGTTATGAGGTACGAGGATTCCTTTCTAACAAAAACAAAAAAGAAACATTCTCGCACTCCTAATACTCCCCAACAAGCTAGACCTGTCCAACTTGAATGCATAAAAAATAAAAAAAATTAAAAAGAATAGCATCTCCCGTATGCACTGCTGGGGACAACCCTTGCTTTAAGATGCTGGATGAAATGACGACCGACAAACGGCCTCAAAACGGCCGTGTGAAACAGCGCCTGACTAGCGGACTCAAATTGTTGAGGTGAAACAGAGTCCGATTTTGTAGACCCTAAAATGCTGCGGTGAAACGGAACATCCTTTGATACAATGTTAAAAATGAGGAGATTGTAACCCAATACCCGAGATGCCTCTCTAAGGGAGACATTGATGTTTATTTATAATGAATTATAAAGATGACATAATACCTAAAGTCCGATGTGAGACTCACATCCTCTAACATTAGGGAGAACACAGTCTAAAACTGGAAACTGAGAGGAGAAATCTAAGAAATGTGGTTGGGTTGAACAGGAGAGAAAAGTGATTGGATATTCAGATGCAGAGAAACACGATCGTTGGGGAAGCATCCGTTGTCGGCGAAGCATTCGGCGTTGTGGGGATGATCGGAGCAAGATGAACTCTATTTAGAAGTCATTGGAGCTGCGGGAATAGGTACGACTCCGCTGGAAAAAAAAAAGGAATACCGACTTGCAGGATATTATCTCTCCTCTACCGAGTTTTTTTTCCTGCCTTATCGGTTGTGGAAGGCTAACGCTGTTGGGAAAGTGAACGCCTCTGGGGAAGACATCCGCACAGCTGTACAGTGGAGATTTACGTTGGAGTTTGACCATCCAGAATGGCGACTAGTGTTGAGTTGCCGATTTTCTCAGGGGAGGATCCTTGGGACGGGATCACAAAAACAGAGGAATTCTTCCTGAAAGGTCAAATAGCAGAGGACATGAAGCTGCCTCGGGCGCAGATAAGTATGCAGTACATTGTGCTACCCTGGCTCTTTACATGGCGGGATGAGAATCGTGGTTCATCATGGAAACGGCTGAAGCTAACACACTTAGAAAAGTATGGAAACTGTTGGGGGCAGCTTAAACCAGCCTTATTGAAGCTGGGCGAGATGGTCGGGCAACCAACGCTTGATCGAGTGACGCTAGAGGCATTTGCCATTGGCCATGCGAATACAGCTTAGGAAGGCGAAACCTCACAAGCCTGTGAAAGTTCGGCCGACTGTTTTGAAAAGCATGGACAAAAACGATTCTGGTACAAAACTTGAAGAACGGAATAAAGAGGAAGAGGGATACATTGTGATGGTAGGGAGCAATAGACGAGAGCCAGAGGAGTATCTTGGTTCCAGGCTGGAACATCTTGAAGAGGAATTAATTGATTTCAGTTCTAGCAAGAATGAACAGGGAAGGTACGCCAAAGAGGAGACCAGACTGTTTGAACAGTAAATTTGCCTAGACAGACTTGAGACTGGTTCGAAAATTGTTGAACAAATAAAAGAGGTAGAGGAACAGGACAGGTCCAGCAGTGGTGTGCAAGAGGAGCAGAATAATTTCAATCCTATTCGGCTGGAAGAGGCGATTCCAGATTCAGTTTCTAGCCTGGATAAGAAGGTACGAAGCAAGGAGGAACCTCTAGTCCTTGCACTACATTTGTCTTCTGTCACCGTTGAAACTCATTTTTCGGGAGTACACAACGTCATGGGAGCTGGGAGCGTTGCCGGAAACTCTGGAAAAAGAAGTTTAGCAGACAACTCATGCCGAGCTGCTTAACTCATATTGAAACATGCCAACACTCAGATTCCTTTGAGGGAGCTTGGCATGGTGGCGATGCAGCAGCGACCTGTTCAAGTGACATTAGTGTCACGAGACTTGGCTTTCTCTCAAGCTCTCGTGCGGCACCCGGCTAGCTTTCCTTTCACAAAGCCTAGACGAGTTCAGCCTTTCGACACTCACAACGGAAGTAAGGATCGTAAGGGAAGTGTTTGAAAAGCTCACAAGACAGAAATGCAAAGAAACTCTCAAATGCTCTCAACTTCTGTGTGTCTTTACAAATGAGGAGTCACTCCCTTTATATAGGGCTTGGTGGCAAAGTCTACAACATTCTAGAATATGTACACTTCCACGTGATTCTAGAGTATTCTAACCTACTCTACTAGAATATATATGGAGCATTCTAGAACCCGTTGAGATCCACAACCTTCCATGGAGACCTAGAATGTTCCGGACCCTTCAAGGCCCAAGGGCTGTTCCGCAACACTCCGGAGAAGTCTGGAATATTCCAGAACTTGGTGGAGATGTAGAGAACTCTAGAAGATTATAGAAAACCTCACCACCGGGTCTCCTCTCCAGTTGGCGGGGCGTGACATTAGGCTCTCTTCTACAAGACATGCAAATTCTGGTTGCACGACCAATGAGTGCTAAAATAGAGGTGATAGGATTCTGCAAAGGTGTCAAAGACCCGGATTACCAGGGCAGTACAGATTACCAGCTAGTTCTGTGCGCAATACGCCCTAAAAGCGTCTTGACTTCAGTGTTGTCAAAGTCGCGCGGCGCAATAAGACGCAAAGGCCGTTTGGGGATGCGACGTGAGGCGCAACTAAGGCGCATACGCACATAATTAATTATATTCAGTTTTCAACAATATTTTAAATTTAAAAAAACTTAAATTCAACAAAAAAATACAAATTAAAATAGATACTGATAATTTTTAACCAAAATCATAAACAAATAATCAATGCTTGAGAACCTAAACATCAAAATTATCATCAATGGAAGTTTCATCATTAATGAAAGCTCCTAAACATCAAAATCATCATCAATGGAAGTTTTATCATTAATGAAAGCATCATCGTCACTGCTGCACCCTTCATTTGACTCATATGCCTCTGAATCTCCCTCTTTAACATCATTCATCTCATCAACAACTCGTGCACGCTTTGTACCACCAAGGGATTTGGAAGAAGTGGAAGTTGCTAATTTTGATTTCGATCTGAAAGTATATTCAGGTTCTTCAACCCCAGCGGCAGCAGCATACGGTGCGTATGCGCCCCATGTTAAACCTTCAGCACCCTCATCATTAAATACAAAGTCATTATCAGCATCCTCATCCTCTTCGATCCTCCCAATAAGTCATTCATTGTTATCATCAACCTCTTAGAGTGTAATGGGATCAATGGTATCACGGATTTGAAACCGACGCTTCAATGCACAATTATATTTGATGCAGACCAAATCATTTAGTTTTTGTTGAGACAACCTATTCCGCTTTTTGCTATGAAGCTGCAATATAATTCAATTGTTAATATTATAAAGTTTATAATAATAAATAAAATGAATTTAGAAAAGAAACTTACATGCTCAAATATGCTCTAGTTTCACTCACATCCTGATGCGCTACAAGTGAGATTAAGAACCTTCAAAGCAAATTTTTGCAAGTTTGGAGTTGAAGATCCAAACATAGACCACCATTCAGTAGGAGCCTTCTTGTTCCGAAATTTAATTGCCAAAGAATTTGCAAATAGACCCTCTGCCTCCTTATACAAAGTGATTTCATCCATGATTTTTTTTTGAATCTCAAGCCTTGAAACCAGCCTTTGAATGGATTTAATTAATCCATCTTGTACTTCAAAATCAAATTAGATTTTCTCCCACCTACGATCAATAATAGTAAAAATTTCTTTATACTTCTCTTCCTTCATTGAAAAAGTCCTCATGATTGCCTCTTTAGCCCTATCCATGGCTTAATAAATGTATCACATCGGTGCATTTTTCTCTCCATCAACCAATCTAAGCACTTTTACAAGTGGATTGGTCACTTTAAGACAATACAAAATAAAAGTCCAAAATGATGGCATCAATATGATTTTAGAAACTTGTATGCCTTGAACCTCTTTAGCCCACTTGTTTCTTGCTCATTCATCCGATGTGAACATTTTTCTCAAATTCTCCTTCTGATTACGAATATTTTTCATTGAAAGGAAAGCGTTAGCAAATCTAGTTTTTGTGGGTCGAAGCAACTCTTTCTTCAATGTAAATTCCCTCATCATATTCAACACCCTCGGACAAGTATATATGAAAGAGTAATGTCTGCATGCTTATGTCAAGTTTCCCAATATCCTCCAATATCAAATCCAAAAAATGGGTTGCGCATGGAGTCCAATAAAGATTTGGATACTTTACCTCAAACATTTTCTCTAAAAATAGGATTTGAAATGTCACGACCCATCCTCAGGACCCGTGCCGTGACTACCCCAAACCCGCCTTCCATAGGTCAGGGGCTGGCGACTAGCACCAAGGCGTAATTCCCGGTAAAAAGGGAAGACATTACCTTTGTAAAATAAACAAACACCACAGAGCAAGCAAGCAGTAGAAGTAAACACTAAGTAAAAATTGGGTACAACAATAAGTGCGAAAAAGTAAGTGGGTCAGTATACAAACCCAAACTGAAAGTAAAGTACAACTGGAAAGGGAAAAAACAACAACTGTAAAGCAGAGTCGCAGCGTCGAGCCGTTCACTGGAAGTCCCACCTGAAGGGTGGGTACAGATAGCCTCCACTACTCCTCGGGTCCAGCCGACCGCTCCGAGTACGTCCCGCCCAGTCTCTGGAGTGTACAGTGGTCCTGTCACGACTCCGAGGTACTGCTCACTAACCTAAGACTGCTGAGGTACTCCTCCTGTCGAGTACTGTGGGTCTGCTGCTACAACCAAGCGCTTCCCACCATGGGTCTGCCGCTACAACCAAGCGCTCCTCCGCCGTGGGTCTGCCGCTACAACCAAGCGCTCCCCCTCATAGCCTCCAGAGGTACTCCTTCTGTTGAGTACCGCGGGTCTGCCGCTACAACCAAGCGCTCCTCCGCCGTGTGTCTGCCGCTACAACCAAGCGCTCCCCACTGGGCTATCCGAAACACACCGAGTCGATCGGTCAAGCAGTCGTCAGGTCTCAGCCGGCTACACGGTCTCCGTACTCCGCACGCTCGTCTCCGGGAGGGTCCGCTCCACGAGCTACTGGTCGATACTACAAGTACCACAAAGTCTCACGAAGAAGTATCTCAAAGGACCGCCTCGTCATAGGGGTCTCAACGCAGAAGACAACGCGTCAATCGGACGTCCGATCTTTGAGTTATTAGCTTTTTCGTCCCAGGGGCCCGGTTGGTTTCGTGTATGAACCAACCCGACCGTATCTCAACTGTACCCCGAACTCACATAGGGTATACTCATAGGGACCGTTTCTCAACGTGATCACCAACGTCGCTGACGGTTCGTCAAACGGACGTCCGGTCTGAAAGTTATTAGCCTTTTACGTCCAGGGGCCCGGTTGGATTTCGAGTACAATCCAACCCGGCCACTATCCAACTGCGTTCAAACCACGGGCGAAGTATGTCAAAAGTTCCGTCTCATCAAGAGGAAAACAACGAGACAGACGGCGCGTCAATCGGACGCCCGGTCTGTGAGTTATTGGCTTTTTTGTTCCAGGGGCCCGGTTGGTTTCGTGATCGAACCAACCCGACCGCACTCTGACGGCGTCCAAACCTCGAGCGGAGTAAGCCAAAAGATCCGTCTCACTAAGAGGAATCCATCAAAGTCGACGGCACGTCAATCGGACGTCCGGAGCTCATGATATTAGTGTTTCTACTCCGAGGGCCCGGTTGGTTTCGTGTACGAACCAACTCGGCCGAACCCAAAGTTCTCTGAAACCTTGAGTGTAATATACCGAAACGACCGTCTCGATCCAAGGATCGCATCGCAACTGACGGTGCGTCGATCGGACACCCGTAGCTCAAGTTATGGGCAAAAAACAGAAGAAGGTCCGGTATTACAGGGTTCGGGCCTGGGCTGACCCGGCGCGCTGGCCAGGGACTCGGCCAAACGACCGAGTCGTTACGGGGCGGGGGGGCGCTGCCCCCGCGTGATGGAAACCGCGGCCCCTTAATGGGGCCGCTCATCTGGTCGGTCGGGGGTTTGTAACCCCTGACTTTTCCTGGTCCGGTCGGCCCGCTCCGACGCCGGCGGCCCGACCGGCCGCCGGTTCCCCTGCTCCGCCGCGGCCTTCATCCGTCCGGCGCGGCGCGACGACGCCGCGCCCCTCCGCCGCGGCCCCGCTCCGGCAGCAGTGCCTCTGAGGTCCTCCGACGCGGCGCGACAGCGCCGCCTCTTTTGTTCATCTTCTACGGCGCGGCGTGACGGCGCCGCGAATTTATTATTTCCAACGGTGCGGTGCGACGGCGCCGCGCTTCTCCGCTCTTCCTTTTACAAAATCCGCGTGGTGCTTTGGCACCGCGTCGCCTTGCTCGCCGCATCAATATCAACAACCAAAAAGAGGGGAGGAGTGTCGGTCGTGTTCGTGCGGTCCGACCTCCTCCCGTTAATGCGATAACAGGCGATTCAATTGAAAGGGGGATAACGACGGAAGTAATCACAAGAAAAACTAAACCCCTACCTCAACGCTGTCGTCGAACGAGCGTTCGTCGCAGAATTAATCGCCGCGGAAGAAGAGGGTCGCCGCGGAAGAAGAGGATCATCGCGGAAGAAGCGTCGCGGAAGAAGGATCGTCGCGTCGCGGTACACGGCGTTGCGTCGTCGATCTCCGAGGGTTCGGCGTTCTTCGTCGCCCTTCGTCGGAAGCCGGCGTTCTTCGTCGGCGACGATGCGTTTTTCGCGTTCTTCGCGTTCTTCAGCGAAGGAGGATGAAGATCTTCAAGCCTTAGAGTTTTCTCTAAATCCTCTAAACAAGCAACCCCTCAACCATAATAAAATAAGTCCAACACTTATTTTATTATCAACCTAATCTTTTGAAATTCAGAAGATAAGAAACGAACAATTAATTCGAAGAATTAATTGTAAGAATTTAACTGCCCAATTTAATGGGGCGTTTTTTAACCAGAAAAACGCACGGTTGACTTTCATTAAAGTGGGGGTTTGCGGATGCGTTACTTAGGAGGGGAAGAAACGGTGGGGCTCGTGCGGGCCCCACCTCACAAATATCCTACCAAATGGGTAGGATATTGTGGGTTCCACCTTATCCGCTTAACTTAGCTTAAGCCACTTAAGTGAAATAAAATAAATTGTTGCACCACTTTATTTTATTCCTTAACTTAACCCCGAAAATTAAAAACCACACCCGAGCAAACGCAACTCCGGAAAAGGTGTTTTTAAGCAATTACCGGCGCTGCGATTCCATCGGTGCCCTCGGAATTCGATTCCGAGTACCGGTTCAAAAGTTAGAAAAACTCGCTCGTTCGTTCACTAAACGTACCCGAGCTAAACTTCGAAAATGATTCTGGACACACCGGGCCTCATTATCAGGTGCCGTCAGAAACTGCGTTCTTGTAAAATCCAGAAGAAAATAAAAAAAAATTCCTTGAATTTTACGGGTCTTTACATCACTCCCACCTCAGGGCTTTACGTCCCCGTAAAGATACACCAAAAACTAGAGAAACAAAAGTGGGTACTGAGCACGCATCTGAGCCTCCCGCTCCCAAGTGCTCTCCTGGAGGTTCTCGTGCTGCCATCTGATGCGTACTAGAGGAATCGACCGTCCACGTAGGACCCGCTCCTGTCGATCCTCAATCTCCACCGGGACCTCTGCAAAAGTCGCCACATCATCAACGTCCAGCTCCCCAAGGTCAATGATATGCGTCTGGTCGTGCACGTATCTCCTCAGCTGAGATACGTCGAAGTCGTCGTACACCCGGTGCAACTGAGGTGGTAAGTCAGGCGATAAGCCACCTCGCCAACCCTGCTGAGGACCAAGAAAGGTCCGTTGAACCTCGGAGATAATTTGTCGCTTCGGCCACATCTCCGAAACTCACGTCGAGGTGAGACCCGTAGGGAAACGTGGTCACCAACCTCGAACTTTAGTGGTCTCCGCCCCCCCGTCAGCACCAGACTTTTGCCGGCACTGAGTTGTCCTCCTCCGTTCTTGGATGACTTTGACCTTTCTGGTCCTACAAGAGCTGCTAAAATTTCTTCTTTGCCGATAAGAGAAATCCGGTCTCATCCCCTGGATGAACCACGTTCTTCGCCTAATACAGTCAATCCCGACATGGATGATACTAATCCATACCAAGGATGACGTCGTAAGGTCTCGACGATACTACCAAGAGATCCAACCGTTACTCTCGCCTCCAAGCGTTGAGTCACACTGTCGGCATCAGTGTGTGGTCACTGGGTCTCCTCCAGTAGGTATCTCAAGTGAGGGTCAAGTCAACGGTTTTTAAACCGGAACCTCTTAGTAACAACAAAAAGAGTGGACAGGAAGGTAAACGCCACAAGAAAGGTGTCTTTTTATTACTGCAGCTCAAAGTACAAAGACACAAAGCAACAACAAACAAAAATCAACAGAGCTAGAAGCAACACGAACAAAAGTCTCCAGGTCTGGAGCTAGTCCCGCTCCTGTCGAACTGCTCCCGGAGCTCCATGATCGTAGGCCTCAGCTGCCTGCAGCTGAGCTCTCCCACGTCCACCTGTTCCCTGCGGTCGGGGTGGACCTCCTGGTGGTGGTGGTGGCAACACCTCAAAGCGTCGTCCACCTCCAGCTGCAGGGTCAGCTCCTCTGCCACGGTCTCCTGCTCCATGCGGTCCGCCTCGATCGAACCTCTGCCTCAGCCTGGGAGGTCCTTCGTTCATCTGCCGGTCATCTGTATGGCGGGTCGGACAGTCACGAGCCATGTGACCAACCCCGCCGCAGGAGTAACACTGCCCGCGCATGGTAAGTCGTTTTCCACCCCGGGTGTCTCGTACAAACGATCCGGTGTCATTCGGTCGACCACCTGTAGGTCTAGTCCTCTTGGACCTCTGCGTCATCTGTCTACTGCCTGCTGCAGAAGACTCTGCCGCATGTCGGCTAGTGGTGGGTCCTGCTGCTGGAGACTGCTCAGCGAGGAAACTCTTCACTAAGAGGGTTCGCTCCAACACCCCTGCCTGTGTCGGAATGCTGTGAAGCTCTAATCTCTCGCCTGAGCCCCTGCTCGAAGGTTCGGGCCCTGAAGAATGGGTCTCGTACCATGTCCGTCGAATAGCGCGAGAGATCGGTAAACCACGCCGCGTACTGGGCTACTGTCATGCTGCCCTGCCGCAGCTGTAACAGCTCCTGGATGCGCACCGCTCGGAGGGTGGCTGGGACGAACTCTGAGCGAAAAAGGCTCTCAAAGTCCGAGAGATGCATCGTCGTGCACCTGGAGAATCAAACTCCACCATCTGTTTGCTGCCGCGTGCAGGAGGCTCGCTGCAAGGACCACCATAAGGTCAGCTGGTGTCCCTACCAAACGGAAAACTCGTACAACAGCCTCCAGCCAATCCTCGGCTGTCTCAGGGTCCGTCTCCCCACGGAACCTGGGCGGTCGCTGACGCTGAAACTCGTGCAGTGCACTAAGGCGACGTGCATCGTCAGCGGCTGGGGCTGCTAGCATCGGTGGCTCGGCGAGTAGAGGTACCGTCGGTGCCTCAGCTGTCAAAAGGCCCAGTACCGAGGCCTCGTCGCTCGGTGGGCTGTCGTCACACACAACTCTCGGAACCCTAGCTGGCTGCCGTCGTTGGGCCATCCTGAAAAGGAAACAGGTGCGCCACGTTCAGAACAGTATACCTGGTGAGCTGACAAAAAGTAATCACAAAGAAAACTTGAAACACACAAGCAATCAATGTTTTCGTACATTAAGTCGGAAATCAGAAGTCAGGGTCCTGGTGTACGGATACGTCGGCCGCCTCACCAACACTGGACTCCCTGAACTGATAACCACACCTAATACGCTTATCATTATTGCTTCACAAAGAAAAAGATCAGAGTCCAAAGTTCTGCGGTAGAACCGAACTCCTCTGATACCAATTTGTCACGACCCGTCCTCGGGGCCCGTGCCGTGACTACCCCAAGCCCGCCTTCCATAGGCAAGGGGCTGGCGACTAGCACCAAGGCGTAATTCCCGGTAAAAAGGGAAGGCATTGCCTTTGTAAAGTAAACAAACACCACAGAGCAAGCAAGCAGTAGAAGTAAACACTAAGTAAAAACTGGGTACAACAGTAAGTGCGGAAAAGTAAGTGGGTCAGTATACAAACCCAAACTGAAAGTAAAGTACAACTGGAAAGGGAAAAAACAACAACTGTAAAGCAGAGCCGCAGTGTCGAGCCGTCCACTGGAAGTCCCACCTGAAGGGTGGGTACAGATAGTCTCCACTGCTCCTCGGGTCCAGCTGACCGCTCCGAGTACGTCCCGCCCAGTGGTCCACCTCCAGGTATCGTCCTGCTCCGCAAGCCTCAACCACGATCAGCGTTGTCCGTTGTCTGCAACCAACACAACGTAGTGCGGGCATAGCCCGTGCATGGGTGAGTATAAGCTACTCAGTAGGGACCCCGAGACCCCCGAAGGTCTCTCAGAATCCACAAAGGATAAACCACAAAGGAAAGATACAATCACGAAGTAACATTCGACACTGCTTAGGTATATGCCCATACATATACCTAAGTCATCAATTCTGGTACGCTCCAACTTCCGAGCCCATGTACAACCCGGTCCACTCAGGAGAGCAAAACGTAAATCCACACAGGATAGCACAACACAATCCACATAGGAAAGCAAAACAGGATTCAGCTCACACAAGATTTTCATTATCGAAACCGTAACTGCTGAAGAGCCCCGTCTCTGGAGTGTACAGTGGTCCTGTCACGACTTCGAGGTACTGCTCACTAACCTAAGACTGCTGAGGTACTCCTCCTGTCGAGTACTGTGGGCCTGCTGCTACAACCAAGCGCTTCCCACCATGGGTCTGCCGCTACAACCAAGCGCTCATCCGCCGTGGGTCTGCCGCTACAACCAAGCTCTTCCCCTCATAGCCTCCAGAGGTACTCCTTCTGTTGAGTACCGTGGGTCTGCCGCTACAACCAAGCGCTCCTCCGCCGTGTATCTGCCGCTACAACCAAGCGCTCCCCACTGAGCTATCCGAAACACACCGAGTCGATCGGTCAAACAGTCGTCAGGTCTCAGCCGGCTACACGGTCTCCGTACTCCGCACGCTCGTCTTCGGGAGAGTCCGCTCCACGAGCTACTAGTCGATACTACAAATATCACAAAGTCTCACGAAGAAGTATCTCAAAGGACCGCCTCGTCATAGGGGTCTCAACGCAGCAGACGGCGCGTCAATCGGACGCCCGGTCTTTGAGTTATTAGCCTTTTCGTCCCAGGGGCCCGGTTGGTTTCGTGTACGAACCAACCCGACCGTATCTCAACTGTACCCCGAACTCACATAGGGTATACTCATAGGCACCGTTTCTCAACGTGATCACCAACGCCGCTGACGGTTCGTCAAACGGACGTCCGGTCTGAAAGTTATTAGTCTTTTCCGTTCCAGGGGCCCGGTTGGATTTCGGGTACAATCCAACCCGGCCACTATCCAACTGCGTCCAAACCACGGGCGAAGTATGTCAAAAGTTCCGTCTCATCAAGAGGAAAACAACGAGACAGACGGCGCGTCAATCGGACGCCCGGTCTGTGAGTTATTGGCTTTTTCGTTCCAGGGGCCCGGTTGGTTTCGTGATCGAACCAACCCAACCGCACTCCGACGACGTCCAAACCTCGAGCGGAGTAAGCCAAAAGATCTGTCTCACTAAGAGGAATCCATCAAAGTCGACGGCATGTCAATCGGACGTCCGGAGCTCAAGATATGAGTGTTTCTGCTCCGAGGGCCCGGTTGGTTTCGTGTACGAACCAACTCGGCCGAACCCAAAGTTTTCCGAAACCTTGAGTGTAATATACCGAAACGACCGTCTCGATCCAAGGATCACATCGCAACTGACGGTGCGTCGATCGGAGGCCCGTATCTCAAGTTATGGGCAACAGAACAAAGAAGGTTTGGTATTAAGGGGTTCGGGCCCGGCCGACCCGGCCCGATACCCCCAGGGTCGGCCCGAACCGGGTCCGGGTCCGGCCCGGCGGTCTAGTCTAACGGACCGGCCAGGGCAGCCGCCCGACGCGCGGCGCGTTGGCCAGGGACTTGGCCAAACGGCCGAGCCGTTACGGGGCAGGGGGCGCTACCCCCGCGTGATGGAAACCGCGGCCCCTTAATGGGGCCGCTCATCTAGCCGGTCGGGGGTTTGTAACCCTCGGCTTTTCCTGGTCCGGCCGGCCGGCTTCTGCCGCCACGGGACCGGCAAGCCGGTCCCCCCAGCTCCAACGCCGGCGGCCCGAACCGGCCGCCGGTTCCCCTGCTCCGCCGCGGCCTGGAACCGGCCGCGGCCTTCGTCCGTCCGGCACGGCGCGACGGCGCCGCGCCCCTCCGTCGCGGCCCTGCTCCGGCCGCGTTGCCTCTGAGGTCGTCAGGCGCGGCGCGACGACGCCGCGTCTTTTGTTCATCTTCTACGGCGCAGCGTGACGGCCCCGCGGATTTATTGTTTCCAACGGCGCGGTGCGACGGCGCCGCGCTTCTCCGCTCTTCCTTTTACAAAATCCGCGTGGTGCTTTGACACCGCGTCGCCTTGCTCGCCGCATCAATATCAACAACCAAAAAGAGGGGAGGAGTGTCGGCCGTGTTCGTGCGGTCCGACCTCCTCCCGTTAATGCGATATTAGCCGGTTCAATTGAAAGGGGGATAACGACGGAAGTAATCACAAGAAAAAATAAACCCCTACCTCAACGCTGTCGTCGAACGAGCGTTCGTCTCGGAATTAACCGCCGCGGAAGAAGAGGGTCGTCGCGGAAGAAGAGGATCGTCGCGGAAGAAGCGTCGCGGAAGGAGGATCGTCGCGTCGCGGTACACGGCGTCGCGTCATCGATCTCCGAGGGTTCGGCGTTCTTCGTCGCCCTTCGTCGGAGGCCGGCGTTTTTCGTCGGCGACGATGCGTTTTTCGCGTTCTTCAGCGAAGGAGGATGAGGATCTTCAAGCCTTAGAGTTTTCTTCAAATCCTCTAAACAAGCAATCCCTCAACCATAATAAAATAAGTCCAACACTTATTTTATTATCAACCTAAGCTTTTGAAAATCAGAAGATAAGAAACGAACAATTAATTCGAAGAATTAATTGTAACAATTTAACTACCCAATTTAATGAGATGTTTCTTAACCAGAAAAACGCACGGTTGACTTTCATTAAAGTGGGGGTTTGCGGTTGCGTTATTTAGGAGGGAAGAAACGGTGGGGCTCGTGTGGGCCCCACCTCACAAATATCCTACCAAATGGGTAGGATATTGTGGGTTCCACCTTATCCGCTTAACTTAGTTTAAGCCACTTAAGTGAAATAAAATAAATTGTCGCACCACTTTATTTTATTCCTTAACTTAACCCCGAAAATTAAAAACCACACCCGAGCAAACGCAACTCCGGAAAAGCTCTTTCTAAGCAATTACCGACGCTGCGATTCCATCGGTGCCCTCGGAATTCGATTCCGAGTACCGGTTCAAAAGTTAGAAAAACCCGCTCGTTCGTTCACTGAACGTACCCGAGCTAAACTTCGGAAAATGATTTCGGGCACACCGGGCCTCGGAATCAGGTGCCGTCAGGAACTCCGTTCTTGTAAAATCCAAAAGAAAATTAAAAAAAAATTCCTTGAATTTTACGGGTCTTTACATGAAAAGAATAAGAAACAAACAAAAATAAATAAAATTCTTAATATGCATAACATAATGTATATGTATAAACTTATATATACTAATAAGGTGGATAGAAATAATACTCGCTAAAACATTTGAAGAAGCGTTATCAGTGACAACTTGAACAACGTTTTCTGAACAAATACGTTCCACAAATTTGCTTAGCAATTCAAATATTTTGTCTCCATTTTTGCAAAATGATGAAGCATCGATTGAATCAACGAACATGGTCCCTTTGCGACAATTCACCAAGAAATTGATCTATGTTCTTTGCCTTTTGTCCGTCCAACCACCAGACATAATTGTGCAACCATTTTTTTCCCAATCTTGTTCATGTTCTTCCATTATTATCTTTGAGTGCCCCATTTCCTTAACAATTGAACTCTCACCTCATGATAGCTTGGTGGCTTCATTCCTAGACCAAATTGCCCTATTGCTTCAATCATGGGATGAAAGCTATCATATTTCACAGCATTGAAAGTTATTCCCACATCATACATCCATCTTGCAATTTGTGTACATACCCTCTCGCATTTCTTTCTTGTGCTCTTCGGTTTTGTATGCATCTATGATCGTCCTTTGTTATCCTTTCCTACCATTAACAATTTCTTCCGGGTCACGTGTAAAATTTGTATCCATTGATCCGATATTACGTGGTGACTTAAATGATGAATTTCCCGTAGTAGTTTTTCCAAATTTCGAATTGATCTTTTAAATGTCATCACCATCTTCATCTTCATAATGGAAATCATCAATATCCAGAAGTATGTTTCACTGTTTCTTTTCTTTCATTTTTTTCATATGTTGTCTTATCTCCTCCTTCACGTGATCTGGACATTTCTTACAACCAGTAGAATTTCTATATCCTCCAACCATGTGCAGTTTCATTAGACTAATACCTCCTCTTTTTGTTTATAAATAGAAACTACAGGTTACTGAATCTCTATCGCCAATATTTCCTTGATAAGCATACTTCCAAGCCGAGTCTTTCCTTACACTACTTGAAGTTGCACTAGTTGGTGTTTCGGCATGATTATCACTCATAATTTCACTTCTTGGTGGGTGTTGTAGCTGATGTTGATGAAAATAGAAGATCCGAAGTTGGAAGGAAAGATGAAAACAAATGAAAATGAGACATAAATAGAGAAAAATTGAAACAAAGGTTGAATAATATGAAATAGGAATATAAATAACATTTTGACTGTAGAAGAACAATGAGAGAAGAAAGTTAATGCATTTGATTGCTGCTATTTCAACAAATGCAGCGTGTTGCTATTTCAACGGGTGCAGCAAGGTGCAACGCAGCAAGGTGCAGGTGCAGCGTGGTGCAATGAGGTGTGTGGGGTAGCAAGGTACGTGGTGCAGTGCAGCGAGAGCAGCGTGGTGGTGAGTTGTGCAGAGGAGGGTGGTGAGCAACAAGGTGAACAACAATTTTTTACTGTGCAGTGCAGCAAGGTGAGCAGCAATTTTTTGCTGTGCAGTGCAACAAGGTGAGCATGCAACATACTTGTAGTGTATGTTATGTTTTTCTATTAATATATTAAATGTGTTAATTTAATAGAAGAACTAAGTTTTATTCCCAAGCGACATCCCTTCCCCGATTTCAAGTGGCGTCCCTTCCCCGATTTCAAGTGGCGTCCCTTCCCCGATTTCAAGTGGCATCCCTTCCCCGATCTCAGTCGATCGCCCTCACCCACCCACCCACCCCCGATCTGCTTTCCCGATCTCAACCGATCGCCCTCACCCATCACCGTCTATGCACCCCCGAGCTCCGCCGCCACCCACTATATCATCGCTCGCCCCCGATCTTCGTCGCCGCCCCTGTCTGTTGTGTCACCCTCGATCCCATCGGCCACGGGTGCACTTCACGGTGCCTGGCGCTTTTAGCGCACCTTGGTTTGGCGAGCGAGGCACGCGCCTTTGGCGCGCCTTGGTGAGGCCGCACCACCACACCAGTAGTGAGACGCAGCAGGTGCACCTCGCCTCGCCTGGCGCCAAGGCAGTGTGAGGCGAGCGCCTTTGACATTATTGCTCTAGGAACATGGTAGTGACTCCCGGGATCGGTTCGTAACAGAGGAAAGGCAGTCATGTAAAGGTTGTTATTGGTGTTGGCGATTACGTAGGGGCTGCTAATGGTCTTCCAATGCAAAACCAAGAATGAACTATTGCTGCCATGCTTGAGAAAGCAAAACCGAGGAAGAGGCAAAGTGCACACACAGTTCCAAATGTCGTTCATAGGCTGAAATGCCCAGGTGAAGCATGGGACGCAGGGGATCGAAAAAAAGACATAGCAGCACAAGAACCGCAGCATCGAAAGGAGTTTCATCATGTCTCTCATGCGGTTGAATTGGAGGAGGCGAGGGTTTCTGTTGTAGTAGGAGAGGCTCCTATGACTTCACCCATTGAAGGGTTGTTCAGGGACATTTTGAAGTATAAAACAAGCGGCCAACATGAGCAGCCTACTAAAAAACAGTTCAAGGCTTGGGAGCGGAAAAACTTCCTAAATGTCAGTCTCTTATGGGCCGGAAAAGGGACTTGTTGTATACATTCTCATGGTACATCTTGGATTTCTATTTCAGCCACAGGCGCTATTCCAGATTTCTTACCTACTTTGAGTACAAGGCCAACTATTGACGAAAACAAAACGTCTGGATTGATTATTGATATTGCTCTTGCAGCTGGACTTGCTGCGCGTGACCAAGGGACAAAGGTTCTTGTGTACAAAGTTAAACCATATAATATTTTGAGAAAAGTACTGAAGAAGGGGTTTACTTCGCTACTGAGGCCTGTGTCGAAGTCAATTCCACTGGAGCACAGTTGTAAGAATTCATTTTTGCATCTGGAATTTCGCCAGTTCTACCTCCAACAGCCGACATTGCTTGTGTTCCAAAGAGATCCGGGATTGTGGATGCAATTAGATCTCGCTTGGATGAACCAGAAGTGGTAGAACCAGAGTTTATAGTGCCAATCGAGTTAAATTTAATTTCAAAGCTAAAGAAGTTTGGGATGAGAATTCTCTCATTTTGATTTCCTGTTGATCCTGGCCCTGTGGAAGCATTACAGATGTTGTTGGTTGTTCCGAACGAATGGGCGACAATTACTTGTTTAGAGCTAGCTATAGTGTGCATTGTGGTGAGCAGTCCTGTCAGAGTACATATCAGTTACTATGATTTAAGCCAAGCAGCAGGCGCAGTTAGAGGGACCCATTTTGGTGTTGTAAAGGTTTCTTTTGCTAATAGCAATGTCACTGGTAGACAGATCAAGGCTGCGGCAGCACAACGGAAGGGATGCGAGCTACCATTGCTCATGTTCAAGAGGTGTCAATTAGCCAGTTTGTTGGATTTGGTTTCTACCGAATTGCAGATTCACTTTTCTGCTGTAGCAGTTGCTGGACTAACATTCAAGGGGCCAACTCCTCGAGTTTCCAAAGCACTAGGCAGGATGCGTTGCATAGAGCAAAGTTTTGCACCCCTGAAGGAATGTCTTGCTGCGTTGATGCTTAGACCACCGCCGAAGCCTCCACATGGGACCTGCCATTCCAGTGTTCAGGAAGCCGCATCTAGCTTTTAGAGTTCACCCTGAAGATAAGGTGGGTTTGAAGAGGGGGTGAATGTTAGGTACGTGTGCAGTGAGGGTTGTCCATTTGAGGGCAGGGGGTTTAGCTGCTGTGTTTAGTGGAGCAATATATAACTGTCAAGGGGCAGTGGTGTAATTTGGCATTTAATAGTTCTTGGGGCTGTTAGAGAGCAGATTAGGGGTTGCTGAAGTATTCAATAAGGGAGAGGGTGTGTTGGGAGGGGGTACAGTTCATTATTCATTTCAGCTGGTTGGCCTTGGGAGGTCAAGCCTAGGCTCTTTGGGAGAGTGGTCTTCTTCTGGGATATTCTTCTTCGTCGCCCCCTTCTTCCTTTGCTTCCTCTCCTTATCCTTCCTATTCCTTTTCTTCTTCCTCCCTATTCTACCAATTGTAATATTTGTTTTTTTTTTGTGCTGGAAAGGAAAATTCATTCTCTCGATCTCTCTTCCACCTGATGAATAAAATAATGCTTTTATCACAGAAGATAAAAAAAGCCAAAAAAGAAAAAAAAAATCTCATTATAAGGTTAATCTGGGATGTCTAAACCAAAATTGGAACCAGCCTTCACCCCAAATATTTGCTTCTTTTGTTATCCTTCCATGCATCTCACTTTCTTGGTCTCACTCAGAAACTTCCCTTTCATTATTTTCAATTCTTTCTCAACACTATTTTACGCTTCCGTATACTGTGAATCATTTTTTTATGTTCAATCAGTCCCTGATTTGGCTGATTCACAAACCACAATGAAGGCTGCAAAATGAATCTAACTTCAAAATCAGGCAACACTAGTAAGTGGATAATAACAAACTCCATTTAGCGATAACCTTAGATGACATGTGAAATATAGAGGCTAAAAGTAAGATTTCTTCACAAGTAGATATGCATGTTATGCTGTAAATGGGTGGGGTTTGATTTCAGTAATAAATGGTGAAACAAACCTTGGGTGAAATTGTTTAAGGTTTACATTGCTGCACACAAAACAGGTTTGACAGATTGCCCCAGAAACTTTTGGTTGAAAACATGTGATTCAACGGTCATTTTTGGGAATATGATCACTGTACTACACATGTGACAATTTGCAAATTTTAGGCTCAAATAAACACGTGATCATGCAAAAGGCACATGAAACACACTAAAGTTTCGTCAAATAGCCAACTAAGGTTAAAGTGACAGTCACCGGAAGATATTGTAATAATAAATGTACAGTACATTTAAAACAATTCAAAAAAACAATAAAAAAATTTAGAAATTAGGCATCAGAATCGGTGCCTCTCAAGGGAGGCTGGCGGCATTATTTATAGGAAAACAAATACAAGATATAAGCGGTAAATATAAAATTCAAAATTCAAAGGGATCGGTAATAGGATAAGCCTATTCAAACATATTACCTCCAACACAACTCATTTAACAAGGGACGGGCATATTAAATATGAAGAAAGAAAATAAAACATGATTTTTTGTTACAAGAATGGTATATGCTTTCCAAGGATTTTGTGAAATTAATGATAATTATTCATCACAAAATCAATTGAAAATTTTCAAAGTGATCCAACAAAATGCTTCAAGTATCACATTATTTAGGCATTTTTAACGTGGAACTTTAATACATTCCCTCATAATCAAACATCAAATGAGCTTTCATCTATAATATCAAGCTTTAAAGGGTCAAATCTAACAAAAGCATATTATAATGCCTTGTGAAGATCAGCAACATACGGTACACCCCTTTTCGAACAGTACATATAAATGACCAAATAACCAGTGAGAGAAAAAATAATGTAAAACAATATTCTACTCCAAAAAAGTCCTGCCCTATATGAACTTTCCAAAAAGGAAAATTTTTACAGAGTACTCTATTTTTTGTATCACAAGGATCTTCCTTGAAGATATCATCACAAATAATTTCTCAAATGCCATTCTTCTAATCTTCTTTACTGATTTGTAGTTTTTTTTACAATAAAGAAAACAGCTAACATAAACAAGCATGCTAGTTGTGAAGTATTGAGAGCACATGGTCCAAATATAAAATACCTGGTCCCTCGAGGGGATGATAGGCTCTGGAAGAGGCTTCAGATTGTCCAAAAAGGGTGTTCCCTTTTCATAGGTGGCTGTCTTCCAACGTAAATTCCAAGACATGCCAAGATGATCAAATATCTAGACAATGATTTATGAAGAAATAAGAACTTGAGGATGAACAAAGAGAAGTAATCCATAAATAGTTACACAACAGCATCTTTGAAGACTCCATCTACAAGACTTCGCAATGTAAAACAACAGCAAAGCCCATTTTCAGTGATGGGCATGAAAATTATACCAATTGTAGAACTAAAATTTAGATCAAAAGAGAGTCATGAAGAAAACTAAAAAACAGGTCATCAACCCTGCCACCACATGCAATCATTGTATATGAGGGAACGAGGACACAAATGAAACAAATGAAGAAGTCTGAAAGGACAACAAGATTAAAACACAACTGCACAGTCAAAAATCAACTGCAAAGTCAAAAAAATGCAAATGATCTGAAAATAATGCCATTTAAACTAACGGATGAACGCATTCTATGCAATAACCTTTGTGTATTTTTCATGTCAAAATGGTTCAAATACCACATAATGTGTGGTTTATGCTGTTTAAATGGTTCAATAAAATCTGTTTAGCCAACATTGGGGGTTTCATGGAAGATCGCATGATTTGGTGGCGTTTCAGAATAAAATGGAGCACTTTGAAGGAATGTAAGGTTTTGGAAAACTATGTAGAGTCACACTTTGAAGGCATGTAAGTGAAATATGAATTCGGCTTTTTCCATCCACCTTGTTTGGAAGGATATTCAGCCCAAGTTCCCTTGGTTTCTGGGCACTCTCTTGTTCAAAACCAATTTTCCCAGTGTGGTTCTCCACATCACTCTGGCTGGCCGTTCTTCGTAGGCTGCCAACTCATGATCGCATTCAGAATCATAGCTAATGTTTTCCTAACAGGTGCTATTTGTGTAAGCAGGCTCAGGAAGATCAATCTCGCCTGTTCTTTTCCTGCTCTTTTACTAAAGTGCTCTGGCTTAGTCGGGTTCGATTAAATCTGTTTGGCTGGGGGTTTCATGAAAGATTGCATGATTTGGTGGTGTTTCAGAATAAAATGGATCACTTTGAAGGAATGTAAGGTTTTGGAAAACTGTGTAGAGTCTCCCTTTGAAGGAATGTAAGTGAAATATGAATTCAGCTTTTTCTATCCACCTTGTTTGGAAGGATATTCAGCCCAAGTTTCCCTTGGTTTCTTGGCACTCCCTGGTTCGGAACCAATTTTCCCAGTGTGGTTCTTCAAATCTCTCTGGCTGGCTGTTCTTCGTAGGCTGCCAACTCAGGATCGCATTCAGAATCATAGCTTATGTTTTCCTAACAGGTGCTATTTGTGTAAGCAGGCTCAGGAAGATCACTCTCGCCTGTTCTTCACAGCTTGCTACTTTATTTCTCAGTGATGTTTTAGAATAGAGTACTACTATTCTCTCAGGTTCTTCACAGCTTGCTACTTTAGGAAAACTTGGCATTGCGGCTTTGGTTTTCTACGTTTGGAATGAGGGGAATCCTAGAATCCATGATACTTCTACGACGAATAGTGTTAGTAACATGGATGGTCTTGGCTGTGTTAGCAGTGTTAGTAAAAGGCCTCCTATTCATTCCTACCAGAGAAGGAAAGCTGGCGGATGACATGTCAGGAAAGCGGACCTGCTGGTTGCAGTACTCTGGAGGGGCAGTCTCTCTCTAGAAGTTCCTATTCGAGTCAGGAAGAGTGAAGGAAGAGGTAACTCTGAGCTCCAGCGGGCGAGATACATCTCTCAGTCCCTTTTTCTTTCTTTCAATTTTAACACTGGACTCTTACACTATACTATTGTACAGAGAGTGTAGACACAAATAGGTGATAAACGATTGAATGAATACATTGTATCCTACTGTTATAAATTTCTGGTTACACCATTCAAGCTTATGAATGCTCCTGCTACATTTCAATCGACTATGAATAGATTGTTTAAAGCGGTGATTTGGAAGCTTGTATTAGTATTCTTTAACGATATCCTTGTCGATAGTAGTTATTGGACAGAGCATCTCCAGCATTTAGAGTCAGTATTCCAGGTTCTACAATCCGAACAATTAAAGGCCAACAAGAAATGTGTTTCTTCGACCAAAGGAATGTAGAATATTTGGGCTACATAAATTCTCGGAATGGGGTTTCAGTGGATCCCAGGAAAATAGAATGTATATTGAATCGGCCTCATCCACAAAATGTGGAAGGAGTGCGGGGATTTTTGTGACTTTCAGGATACTACAGGAAATTTATTTAGGGGTATGGTTCAATTGCAAAATCATTGACTGAATGGACCAAGAAGACTAGTTTTTACTGGAATGAGAAAATTGAGCAGGCATTTCAGCATTTAAAAAATGTATGGCTTCAGCTCTGTTGGCTCTTCCAGACTTCCGGCGACCTTTTGCCATAGAGTGTGATGGGTTGGGGAAGGGCACCGGGGCTATATTAATACAGGGGGCCGGCCTGTGGCATATTTCAACAAAGCTTTGGCTGAGGCGAATATTTCAAAGTCAATATATGAGAAAGAGATTATAGCTCTGGTTTTAACAGTTAATCACGGGCGCCAGTACCTGTTGGGGAAACACTTTGTGGTGTATACAGACCACAAAGCCTTTCGTCACTTACTGAACCAGAGAATATCATTCATCAACCAGCAATGTCGGTAAGCAAAATTGCTTGTTTTGGATTTTTAGGTTTTCTGTAAGCCTGGGAAGATGAATCAAGCTGCAGACTCCTTGCCCAGAATTGTCGAAGGGGAAGATAACGCTGATACAGAAGTTACTTTGCTTTGTTCTCCCATTTCGGAGCCATTTTGGCTAGAGCTAGCAATTGTACGGGTGGAAATACAGCAGGACTTTGAGTTACAGCGCCTTCTCGATGACTTAGCGCAACACCCTACTTCACAACTTTGTTATTGCGTACAGGAGGGACTAATGTTTTTTAAAGGGCAAATTGGTTCTGTCTAAAAATTCAATACTCATATTGGAATTTCGGGACTATTATCATGCTTCAGTAACAGGGGGGCACACTGGATATTACCAAACTTACAGGCGTCTTGCAGCTGGGTTGTTTGAGGGGGACGTCGAAGTGTATCTTGTGGTATGTTTGAGCTTGTATTATTTTTCAACAACAGAAGTACCAAGCTATGTCGCCAACTGGTCTGTTACAACCTTTGCCTCTTCCAAAATTGATCTGGCAAGAAATTTCCATGGACTTTATTTCTGGTCTAAGTCGCATGGATTTGATGTGATCATGGTGGTTATGGACAAATTATTTAAGTATGCACACTTTGTGTTACTTTGGAATCCATATACAGCCAAATTAGTCGCTGAAATCTTTGTCAAAGAAATTGTTCGCTTGCATGGCATCCAACATTCGATTCTCAGCGATAGACATCCTTTATTTGTCAGTAACTTTTGGAAAGAACTATTTTGATTAGAGGGCACCATACTTCGGATGAGTTCGTCTTATCATTCCCAGATGGATGGACAATCCGAGATTGTCAATAAGTGTTAAGAGATATATTTGAGGTGTTTTGCCTCCGAACGCCCACTTTCATGGTATTGATGGATTCCTTGGACTGAATATTGCTACAATACAGCAACTCATTCATCTACTAAGCTTACACCATTTGAAGTTGTTTAGGTCAGAAGTCACCATCCATTTTACGTTTTGTGCAAGGGGAAACACAAGTGGACTCTGTCGCCCAAACATCGGTGGAGCGGGATGAAATGTTAGTCCAACTCCGACAAAATTTTTCCCGAGCTCAGCAGTTAATGTCCAAATTTGTTAATCGGCATTGGCGAGATTAGGCTTTTGAGATTGGTTGATTTTTGTTTGTTAAACTTCGCACCAACGTGCAGACCTCCAAGTCAAGAAAATTGTGTCCAAAGCTGGCTCCACGTTATTATGGTCTGTTTCAGATCCTTTCTCGGCTGGGGGCTACAACACATAAGCTGTTGTTACTAGAGGCATCCCGGTTGCATCCGGTGTTTCATGTTTCGTAGTTGAAACGCGCAATTGGGATTTTTCCTGGACAGGCTGCACTTCCTAAATTATAGGACTCTGGTTTGGAACCCGTTGTTTTGCCTGCCGAATTATTGGAGATGCGGGTCGTCCCGGGATGTCCACAGGGTGAATGGCATATCAGATGAAAAGGGTTGCCGGTTGAGGAATCCACTTGGGAAGATGCTGAGTCTTTTACTCTACAGTTTCCTACTTATCACCTTGAGGACAAGGTGTTTATTGGGGGGGGGGGGGGATTGTTTGTAACAGGGATGGTCGCGACAGTGTTAGTAGTGTTAGTAAAAGGCCTCCTATTATTCTACAGTTTCATATTGAACTCATGATTCGATTGAGAATTATTTCATGCAAAACCTTTGCAACGAGAGGTTGGTTCAAAACTGGTGTTTCCCTTTAAGCCTCCAAAAGTCAGTAATGTGTGATGGTGTCCACTGGAATGATCTTAGGCTCTGCAAGAGCTCTAACCACTAATGGCTGGGGTGGCCTGGAATATTTGTTTGCTGCTTTGAAGCTCAGTGTTGTATTGGCTGGTGGTTGGCGGAGGCCTGTTTGGAGTTTGGGTTCTAGGTTTCAGTGCAGTGTTGTGGGCTTGCTGGTCTTTTGGTGGAGTTAGAGCTGCTGCTTACTCATGGACTTACAAGCATGGTTACTTACTCATGGACTTGCCGAATATTCATGGGTTTGGGGTTTTCTTTTTCTTTTTTGTGAAAATATTCCCTCCTCACCCAAGATCTATGTTGTATGGAAAATTTCTAGCTTGTGATGAATTATACATAAGATGGATGATAATTGTTGACAAGATTTTGGTTGTTTAATTGAATTTTGTTTAATATTTTTTTGTCAAAATGTGCTCTGAATGAATTTGAGAATTTTCTCTTTTAGAATTGTTGAACCGAGTGGCTTGGAGGGAACACTGACACGATCAGGAATAGGGAATACCATGACCATTGAGTTTTATCCTCAAAATTAGGATTTGTGATTCATCAGTCATGACATCCTAGTTAAATCTAATATTGGACATCATGATTTGAAGTCAAAGTGATTAGGATCCCATCAAAAATCAAAAGTCGAGAAGCACCCTGACATTTCATCCAAATCAAACACTTCCTCTCGTATAGCAAACATAGGGTTGTTTGAATTCATTTTCGTTCTTCAACTTTTTGGCATGGCTACAAAATAATTGATTAAAGTCATAGTCCTAGGAACTAACCTTATTCTCTGTGGGATTAATCCCTATTGCCAATGATAGGAATTCAAGAAGGTGCAGAAGAATTCAACTCAAGTTTCCAGAAAATCTGTACAAGAATTCCGTAGCTTCTAGGAACCTGTTAGAAGCCAGGACCATGCTCCAGGGAGAACACTTCTCAGCCCTTGGCATGCAATCCAAACTCCCAAAAATAATATGATGCCCCCCCCCCCCCCCACATGAGCTGGACTACTATTTAAACTTCCTAACAGACTATTTACTAGCCAATTACATTTCTGCCCCTAACAGTTAGGAAGCACACCAGACTCCACCCATTCGACTCCTCTGGTGAGTATAATATGCAGGTGGCCTTAATCCCCTGGCTGCACTACAGCTCTCCCCAGCTTCCCTGTCATTGTCATCCCCTTAAAATGTCACCATGTCCTCAAGGTGGAAATTAGGGAACTGGGCCTTGATCACTTTCGCATCCTCCCAAGTAGCGTTAGCAACAGTACGCCCATGCCACGGTATCAACCAGAAAAGATTATCCCCTGAGTTTTGTCCGCCAGGACTACAACCAAATAATCCCTCTTAGCAACAAACTCCCTAGGTAAAGCCTCTTGTTCATAATGTTGCCCTTCCACTGCCTTCAGTTGAGAAACATGAAATACCGGATGAACCCTACTATTAAGAGGGAGTTTAAGTCGATACGCAACATATCCAACTTTCCCAAAGAGAGCAAAAGGTTTGTAATACCAAACAGTCAATTTGGGGTTAATCTTTGAGACAACCCCAGGTTTATCGGTTCACCACCTCTGTTTGGTCATCACTCTACGGTTGGTAGGACGAGCTCATCTTTAATGATGTTCCTTGCAGTTTGAATAATTACATCATGTAGAATGGTAAAATAGGAGAAACCGAACCCCCAAGGTGTACTCTCTAAAGGAGCCCTTGGCGTTATTTTATAATGAATAATTAAGACCACACCGGACCTCAAGTCCGATGTGGGATGCAGACTCCAACACTCTCCCTCAAGCTAGGTGTACTTAGCTTGGACACATAAAGAAAAAAACAAACCAAACCAATGAAGACAAAACAATCAACAGACCGCAAACACTCCCCCTCAAGCTGGACATACCCAGCTTGACGACAAAACAAAACAAAATAGTAAAAAAGATAAAGCTTCAAGGGTGTTGCTCCCCCTCACGATCGCAGCTCCCCCTCAGGATGATGGAAGGATGATGTCGTGGGCGCAGCAGAAGAAACTACATAGACCGGGCCGGTTAACAGAGCGCCAGGAATGTTGCACTAGTGGGGTCGGTCGATGAGACGCCGGGAAATCCACACTAGCACCGGGAAAACCACACTTGCGGGGCCGGCAACTGGAGGAGGGGATTCCGCAGAATCGTTGCGGGATTTGGCGGCGCCAAAGGGCCCAAATCAAAAGCGGTTGAGGTGCTGCGCCACGGTGGAGGAAGCGCGAGGGCTAGCCGGCGGACAGGGAGGCGGCTGCCGGGAGTCGTCAGGAGATGCCAACGACGGGAGGTCGGGATTTCACAGGAGGTGTCGGAGATCCGAAACGGAAGCAGGGTAGCCGCTCGGAGAAACGGGAGTCGGCTGCCGGAATAGGAGCGCAAGAGGAGGGGGTACTGCCGCAGGGAGGAACGTAGGGGGCCTGGCCGACGGGAGATCAGCGGCGCCGGGCCTGGGATGGAAGGTGGAGGAGTCCGCCTGGAGTGCTGCGGGAGAGCCGTCGGGAAGGAGATGCCTGCAGGGGAAATCCGACGGGATGGAGGCCAAGAGGTAGGGATCCGCCGGTAGGGAGAAGCCGACAAAGGAGCTGTGGAACGAGAAAGAGTCGCGAGAGGGGCGAGGGCTGCCGTCGCCGAGATTCCGCGCTGGATCGCGAGCAGGAGACGCGCGCAGGGAGCCGCGCAAGGAAACGGGAGCCGGGGCGGGATGCCGCGGGAGGAGGCGGGCCAGGAGACGGGGATCGCCTGGTTTCGTCGCGACGGAGTGGCGCAGTCTGGAGTCGCGATTCGCGACGGACAGGCGGAGGAGGGCGAGACGCCAGAGGGAGTAGGGATCCACCGGGATGGGGTCGTCGCGCACAGTGGGGAAGGCTGCCGAGGATGCAGGGTAGCGGCGCAACGGAGGAAGAAGTCGGCAAGGGGGAGATCCGCCGGGAGGAAGGCCGAAGCAGAGAGAGAAACAGGCGCCGACAGGGGGGGAGATTCGCCGGATGGGAAGGATAGCCGACAGGGGGGGCGGCGGGAGATACCTATGGCTTGTTAGCCATGGAGGCCGCCGCCCCCCAACCGAGAGAAACCCTAGAGGCCGACGAGAAAAAAAAGAAATAAAACAGGAGGAGGGTTCTGGATTAATTTCCCTCTGATACCATGTAGAATGGTAAAATCGGAGAAATCGAATCCCCAAGGTGTACTCTCTAAAGGAGCCCTTGGGGTAATTTTATAATGAATAATCAAGACCACACCGGACCTCAAGTCCGATGTGGGATGCAGACTCCAACACATCCAAAAGAGACTAGTGAAAAGTGGATCCCAGCCACTGATAATAGGACTAGGTATCCCGTGTAACTTCACTATCTCCTTCATAAATATTTCAGTAACTGTCTTGGAGGAATACAGATGTTTGAGAAATATGAAATGAGCATATTTATTCAATCGGTCAACTACCACTAACACAACTTCATGGCCCTCCGATTTAGGCAAAAGTCCATTAAAACTTCTTCCCATGCCAATTCTTACATAGGTAACAGTTGTAAAAGTCTTGTTAGTCGTCGCTCCTCTGCCTGGATGCTCGACTCAGGTGTCTCTGACCACCTCACCGGTGATGCTGGGATGTTGACCTCCTATTGTCCTTATACCGGTCCATCAGCCATCACCGTCGCGAATGGCTCCACTATCCCCATTGTGGGTTTCGGCGCATGCTCCCTGACGTCATCACTTCACTTGCCCCCTGTGGCACATGTGCCCCACAGTCCCTTTAATCTTTTGTCCATCAGTAAGCTCATAAAAGATTTTAACTGTGCTGCCATATTTACCTCCTCTGCTGTTATTTTTCAGGAGCTGACTACGAATCGGGAACTTGCTCGAGGCAAGCTTCGGGACGGGGTCTACATGTTTAATGGACCGACACTCGTCGCCTGCACATCTATCTCTGATCGTGCCTTGGATCTTCATTCCCGGTTGGGACACCCCCTCTGCCTCCACCATTCATCAGCTTTATCCGGATTTCAGACCACATACTTCTTTTCATTGTGAGTCTTGTACTTTTGCGAAACATCATCGCACTTCCTACATTCCTCGGGTGGATACACGGGCTTCCAAACCTTTTGATCTGGTTCATTCAGACGTTTGGGGTCCCTGTCCCATCTCGAGTCATTTGGGGTATAAATACTATATATCTTTCATTGATGATTTTTCGCGAATGACTTAGCAATACCTCTTTCGAGAACGTTCGGAAGTGTTTTCCACCTTTCATACATTTTACAATGAAATTCAAAACCAATTTTCCGCTTCTGTTAAATGTCTCCGCTCGGACAATGGGCGTGAGTACCTCTCCACCCCTTTTCGGCACTTTCTCCAGGCGAAAGGCATCATTCATCAGACCTCCTGTCCAGATACACCCCAGCAGAATGGAGTGGCCGAGCGGAAACACCGTCATATTTTGGAAACTGCTCGTGCCCTCCTCTTCCACCGAAAGGTGCCTCTGCATTTTTTGGGAGATGCGATACTCACTGCTACCTACCTTATAAACCGCCTTCCTTCTTCTATTCTTCAGGGGGAGACTCCTTTTCGGTCTCTGTTCTCTTCTCTCCCTCCTCACTCCCTTCCGCTTCGAGTGTTTGGATGTCTATGTTATGTTCGAGCCACACGTCTTGGTCTCTCCAAACTCTCTCCCAAATCTCTCCAGTGCATCTTCCTTAGCTATTCCGGCACTCAACGCGAATATCGCTGCTACTCACCGGACCTTCAGAGGTATGTCATCACTACTGACGTCTCCTTTGTTGAGAACTCTCTGTTCTCCCTTCCCTCTCCTCATCCTGACTTAGCCATCGATGATTGTCTTCCTATCCTCATCCACCCTCCTCCAATGTCTCCCCCTACTACTGACTCCCATTTTTGTAGGGTATACTCTCGTCGTCCATCACCTGTATCCCCCGTCCCGGCCAATGACACCGTCGTTCCCGCTTCGTCCGATGCTCCTGCCCCGACACCAGAGGACTTTCTCATTGCTCTCCGGAAAGGTACTCGCTCTTGCCAGAGTACTCCTCTATTTGTATCTTCCAACAGGGGTGTGTCCGCTCTGGAGACAGTTTCTATTCCACGCACTGTGGGTGAAGCAAAATCTCACCTGGGATGGTTAGCCGCAATGCGGGATGAGTTGCAGGCGTTGGAAGAAAACCATACTTGGGATCTTGTCCCCCTTCCAACAGGCAAACAGGCGGTTGGCTGCAAATGGATTTACACAGTCAGGCTGAATCCCGATGGCACTCTCCATCGACTCAAAGGCCGCCTTGTGGCCACGGGTTTCGCCCAGACTTACGGTATTGACTATTTTGATACCTTCTATCCAGTTGCCAAGATGGTCTCCGTCCGGTTATTCATCTCTCTGGCAGCTCATCATCGCTGGCATCTACATCAACTGGATGTCAAAAATGCATTCCTCCATGGATTTCTTGAGGAATAGGTTTATCTGTCTCAGCGCCCCAGTTTTTGTGCCTCCGGCGCCGAGTCTCAAGTCTGTCGACTCCGCCGCTCTCTTTACGGCCTCAAGCAGTCTCCTCGTGCTTGGTTCGGTCGTTTCAGCACTGTCATCATCAACTTTGGGCTCTCTCGCAGCATGAAAGATCACACTGTGTTCTGCAGGACGACCTCCGCTGGTTGCAACCTGTTAGTCGTTTATGTGGATGATATCATCATCACCGGCAGCGACAGTGACGATATCACCCAACTCAAGGGTCATCTTCACCAGCACTTCCACAATAAGGATCTCGGTCCTCTCACATACTTCCTAGGCATTGAGGTATCATATTCTTCGAACACCATTTCCCTATGTCAACGGAAATATGCATTGGATATTCTGCATGATGTTGGGCCGACACAGGCCACTGTTGTCGACACTCCTCTGGAACCTGGGGAACAATCTCTTTATGACTCCTCCGAGCCGTATTCTTGGCAGGCAACCTCATCTCCTGGCGCAGCAAGAGACAGACGGTCGTCTCCCGCTCCAGTGCGAAGTCCGAGTACCGATCCATGGTCACAGTCACTACAGAGATCATTTGGCCTCGACATCTCCTCAAGGAGTTTGGTTTTCCTCCACAGACATCTGCTCACATCTGGTGTGACAATCAGACAGCCACCAAGATTGCTTCGAATCCCGTTTTCCATGAACGTACGAAGCATATTGAGGTGGACTGTCACTTTCTGCGCCACCACCTGGAGCACGATCATGTCAGCTTTAGCCACACCCCGACGGCGGACCAGCTTGCTGACATCTTCACCAAAGGCCTCCCAGGAGCTCGCCTCGGCTCGCTCAGTTCCAAGCTGGGCATCCACAACATCTGCCACCCAACTTGAGGGGGAGTGTGTCTGGTCTTTTCTTAATGTTATCTTTCTTTTGTGGGACTCGTGTTCCAAGCTGGGCATGTCCAGCTTGAGGGGGAGTGTTGGAGTCTGCATCCGACATCGGACTTGAGGTCCGGTGTGGTCTTTAATATTTGTTATAAAATAACCCCAAGTGCTCCTTTAGAGAGTACACCTTGGGGGTTCGGGTCTCCTATTTTCTCAACCTACACTTCATACTTATTTTTTTAGCACACCTCACAAGATCGGACAAACCTCTGTACATCCCAGGTTATTCCTGTCTAGTAGATTCCACCAGCAAGACGTTTGTAGGACTTCAAATTGCCTGAGGTAATTTTGGAATCAAGACCGAGGCCTTAGGCAATACCAATCTATTCTTGTTAAAAAACAAGCCCCCCTCGAAAAGAGTATCCCAACTCGGTTGTTCTAGCACTCTGCAATGCCCCAATTATAGTTTGTCGTTGTGTATCTTGCTGTACGTCATATCTTATTGTCTGCAAATCCAGCCATGTAGGCTCAAAGACTGCCATATGTGAATACTCTCTCCCCAACATCACTTAGTAATGCATCTGCCCCATTGTTTAGCCTTCCCGGTAGACAACCACAAAGTCAAAACCCAATAGCTTAGTGTGTCAGCACTACTGATTCATCGACACCACCCCTTGGCTAAAGCATATGTTTGAGACTGGTGGTCAGTATAAACCACAAACCGTTGTCCCAAAAGATACTGCTTCCAATGTTGAACTGACATCACCAATGCCATAAGTTCCTTCTCATAGACAAACTTCGCCAAATTTGAGTCAGACAAAGTCTTACTGAAATAAGCAAGAGGTCATTTGTCTTGTATTTTCACAACTCCAATCCTGATTCCTGACACATCACATTCCATCAGAAACATAAAAAAATTCAGCATGAAGAGAAGTGGAGCGGTAGTCATGCAATGCTTCAAATTGTCAAAAGCCTCCTAGGCCTCCAGTGTCCAAACAAACCCATCTTTCTTGGTCAGCATTGTTAGGGGCCAAGAAATCTTCCCGTAATCTTTTATGAACTTTCTATAGTACCCCAATAGGCCTAAGAATCTCCTAACCTCTGGAACATTTCGTGGTTACTGTCGCATTTTAACTGCCAATAATTTCTTGGGGTCCATGGAAACTCCATCTGCCGAAATTGTATGCCCCAGGTATTCCACCGACTCCCTCCAAAGAGAACACTTTTTTTGGTTGGAAAATAGTGGATTGTCCCTCAGGGTCTGCAGTACTCAATGCAAGTCCCCCCATGTGTGCTTCCCAACTCCTGTTGTAACTCAAAATGTTGCCGAAGAAAACCAACACAATTTTCCGCAACATTGTCCAGAATACAGTAGAATACAGTGCTCATCATCGCCTGAAAAGTCGTTAGAGCATTCATTAATTTGAAAGGCATGATGAGATACTGATAATGCCCTTCATGGGTTTTGAAAACCACCATCTTTTCTACATTTTTTCCTTCATCCACACTTGATAAATCCAGATTTCAAGTCAATCATAGTAAAGTATATAGCTCTATATAGTTCGTCCATTAGCACTTCTAACATGGGTATGGGGTACCGGTCTTGGACCGTCAATCGGTTCAATACCTGGTAATTAACACACACTCGCCACCCTTCATCTTTTTTATTTTACCAGAATTATGTGACTCGAGTAAGGACTGATATTATGTTGGATAAATCCTTGTTTTAAGAGCACTTGGACCTGTTTTTCAATTTAATTTTTCAAATGGTATGCAAGCTTGTAAGGTCGGACGTTCACTGGATCCTCCCTGCTTTTCAATCTGACAACATGATCGGTTTCCCTCAAAGGTGGTAAGGCCTTGGGAAACTCAAATACCGCATTATACTGACTCATTGTCTCCTGAAGCTGGCCCAATTGGCACAAATTTAGCTCAGAATTGTCCCCTACTGTACCCATAGGTACGACCTTACTCCACAAAGGTACTCTTGCAAATCCCTAGGAATATTCTATGGTTGTCTTACACCTTGTAAAGTAACGCCCTTCCACTTCCACTGAAAACTCTTTGTCATATCCCTTCAATGGGTGGTAACAAAACTGAGGGTCTCAAGCCAAGATATTTTGAGCACTAGGTCAGGTCCCATTGTATCAAAGATATAAGCATCCGCATCGAACTCCACTTCTCCCAACCTCACCTTTAAGGACATACATACTCCCCTCGATTCCTTCCGGTGCCCATCTCCCAAGCGGATGTTGAATGACATGGTATCATAAACATGCATTGTTAGGACTCTTGCCTAACAGTGGTCGCTTAGCAGAAAATAGGAGGAAGAACTAAACAATAGCACAGCAGGATCTTTCATTTCAATAGCAAGAACGGAAAATACAGAAGAATTAAAGGGAGAAGAGGAAGAAGGAATAGAGTAAGAGGAGCTGCCAGAGAAGACCACTTCCCCGAGAGCCCAGCCGAGACCACCGGCCAATTCTGCTGCCAAGCAAAATGCTAAAATGATTTCTACCTCCTCCCTCTAGCTGGACCCCCTTTTAATACTCCAGCAGGACAGCCAACACCCTACAACTACAGCTGTCAACAGCTGGCAACATAATAAACTAATAAAAGGGAAAATACCAAACTGCCCCTAAACTGCTAATGCCCACACCTGGACAGCAGCGGACAACCCACCATACTCCTAACAATTCCCTCCCACCAAAAAACCACCTTGTCCCCAAGGTGGACCTTCCGGAAAAGCCATTGTAACGCTGAAATGGTAGCAGTTGGAGGCGGTTTTGGCGGTGGCCTCAGCCTAATCGCAGCTTTAGCTTTAATCATTCTTATAACTTCAGATTCAAGTGGCTCTCGCTTCAAAATGCTCTGTCCAAACTGTTTTTCTTCAAAAAGAACACACGGGAGGACGTGCTCCAGATCTTCTAAGACACCCCCAACTGCCATATCTTTAAAATAAAAAGGTGTCTGTCTAACCGCCAGAATGAGTGTTGCAATATTCCACAGTTCCTTCCACAAACCTTCTTTGTTCCACATTCATCTGCTAAATTGGCTTATTGCAGACAATAAACCAACGCCATCAAAGGTACTCAACTCATCCATACTTGTCCCAGCTTCTGTCCAAATGTGGGGAAAATGTCATCTCACAAAATCTTCTATAATATAACCCAAGGTTGCGCCCACGAAAACCTCGCAAGTCTCTGCGAAAACGGTAAGCACAAGACTGCAGCAACGTAAAATGACATCCATTATGAGAAGCTTCCTCTTTTTAGGTTCCACCTGAAGGATTGACATTAGCGGCCCAAGACTAGTGAGATTTGTATTCTCATTTAAAAGATCAGTCGCCTTCAGAAAATCAATAACATATTGGATGACCTGGGACACAGGAGGCTGAAACACACCTGACCAGAATTTGCCAATATTTCCCTGCTCTAAACCTTTTATTTGCAAGTCAACACAAGACCATTCCCCTTGGAAGCCTATTTCATCCCACCGTTGGAGGCATGCGTCCAGAACACGTAACAAAGAAGAGATCAAGTCTCTATTAAGCATGCCAAACACAAAAAACTTCGAATTTTTATCTGTTGCAGCAACCCCAATTGTCCTACTACCCACCGTATGCAAACCACCCACTGCAAATGGATACTCTTCATCCAACAGCCCACTGTTCACAAGCTTCTCTATGTTACAGCCAGATGAACCAAATGATAAATATCCTTGTCGCCAGCTCCATCTGTCTTGGGCTGGTTTGTTACTCTTAGTTGGAGCATTAGAAGCACCACTAGGAGCTGTGTCTTTAACTGTAACAGGCTTCATGCCCATAAATTCCGGAGTATGTGAAACATGTCGTAGCTCCTTCCTGTGCAGCGGTTCACGTCCCTCTATGTCTGCCACCACACTGTCACTACCCACCTTTAAACTCCACATAAGAGCTGCTTCCTGAACTTTTGTCTGAAACGCTGACTGGAATACCTTGTCAACATTAGTGTGCAGTGCAAGGAGAGGTCTCCGCAAAGGTCTAGCCCATAGCAATAATGGTCGTAGCCCCATCACAGCTCCTTTTGCTGCAGGTTTCCCACCTTTGGATAGCTTGTAAGCATTCAATGCATATAAATCTTCTTCAAGAACATTTAACTTCCCCTCTTCTGGACGAATATCACTGGAGCCTCTCTGCGCAACAAACTCACAGCAGTCGACCCCTACCTGTTCATTTTGGAAGTACTTCAAGCCTGTCAGCCCTGTTTGCATGGCTTGTGGAAAAGGTTCTTGCGTTGCTCGAGCCGGTTGTTGATGCTTTACCACTTTGCCTAGCTCCAAACAAATCTCCGGCACTTCCTGCTTTGGACTCGCAACTGCTCTGAAAAATAGCTTTGAAGGCGAACCAAGAACGAACTGTTCCTCCTCTGTAAACTCTTCCTGCAAATTCACGCATGAACTAAGGGCAAACATTACCTCCTCAGGTTGCTTCAATCTGGTTCCAGGCTACTGCTCATTGTTTCCGTATTTCTCCAGCAATGCCGGTTTAAAAATTTCCCATGATGAGTTCAGTGCAGCACTGTGCCAAGACAAAAACCATAGTAAAGCAGTACCTTCCATTTAAAACTGGGCGTAGTGCAGCTTCATTCCTTCCGATATCCGATTCTCCTTAAAATATGCCTCAGCTGTCATGATCCAACTAAGTGGATCATCACCTGAAAAATCAAACAGCGAAATTCTTGTCATTCTGTTCGGCCAACCCAAGTAGAAAGGTGCTTCTCGTATCACATAAAAAGGTAATTCTGCACAACTGATTTTCTCTTTTTTTTTTTTTTGCGTCGGCCACGTTCTGCGGCCAAAAAAGTTTTCAGACGCGAAAGTCCTTCTCCGCTGCTCACTCAAGTCGCCTCGGCAGAGATCACTCCCCACTCGCACGCGTCGCTTGCTGCGACGTGTTTCCCCGCGCTCGCGCCTCTCCTCCCGCAACCAGCGAGCTTGGATCGTCTACTTTGCTCACACGGATCTCCCCAATTGGTTCTGTTTCTTCTAGAACAGTCGCACCTCACAGTTGACAACGGATGTACTGTTCGTATCTTCCGCAGCGGCAACCACGTTCTCCAGCTGCGTTCGCCTTCCCTAGCAGCGATCCTCCTCCATAATCTTTTCTGGTTTCCAACTTGCAACAACTACTGTTCCACAACAGCAGCTTCTCTATCTCTAGCGAATTTTCCCCAGCAGCGAACGTCCTGCTGCGTTCGGTTCTGCTCCAACAAAAAACTTGACCAGCTCCTGCGATCGGTTTGCTCCGATCGTATCACTTTTCTCCTGCGACTTCTCTTTCCAATCGTATCTCTCTCTCTCTCTCTCTTTAATTCCAACAAACATCGCCTCCCTGACAATGTGGCAGAAAACAATTCCGCAGCCTGCTGAACTGCCTCTTCAATCTTCCCCAGTGATGATCAGCTCACTGTTGCAATCGGTTTTCTCCAGCAGCGTTGGTGTTCATCCAGCGCGCGATTTGTTCTCCAGCAACGATCGTCTCTCTCGTGTGGCTTCCCCAGCGGAGTCGCCAAATTGTTAGGACTCTTGCCTAACAATGGTCGCTTAGCAGAAAATAGGAGGAAGAACTAAACAATAGCACAACAGGATCTTTCATTTCAATAGCAGGAACAGAAAATGCAGAAGAATTAAAGGGAGAAGAGGAAGAAGGAATAGAGTAAGAGGAGCTGCCAGAGAAGACCACTTCCCCGAGAGCCCAGCCGAGACCACCGGCCAATTCTACTGCCAAGCAAAATGCTAAAATGATTTCTACCTCCTCCCTCTAGCTGGACCCCCTTTTAATACTCCAGCAGGACAGCCAACACCCTACAACTACAGCTGTCAACAGCTGGCAACATAACAAACTAATAAAAGGGAAAATACCAAACTGCCCCTAAACTGCTAATGCCCACACCTGGACAGCAGCGGACAGCCCCCCATACTCCTAACATGCACCAAGAAATATTTCAACCACTGTTTTGAGAAGAAATTACGACTTTAACCATTATCGATAAGAATCAACATCGATACCCCATCAATGCTTCCCTCTTTGAACCTTTAGCTCGCTTCCTCTCTTCTACTCATACCTTAGTCCCTTGCATCTCTATTTCTCACATTCCCTCGCCATAGTCACCAACCTCCCCAACCTTTTCTTCTCTGGTTTCAGTCTCCTCGTCCACTACATTGCCATGCTTCACAAATTCCCAAATCATCAGTTTAAAACCATTTTTCTCGACATTCATGTCTAGGTTGAAATCTTTGCCCATAATTGAAACATAACCCCTTTGCTCTCCTTTCATCATACCCAACCCAGACAAATTCCTCACCACCTTCCATTTTGGAGTAGCATCACCTTTTCTCTCACTATCATTCCCAACATTGGAAGGAACCAATTTCACAATGTTCGTACTCCAGGTCCGCCCTTGACTACTTGATGCACTACTCCAATCGCACATTTATGGATGTTTGATAACGCCCATCACAATCAACTCACGTTCCACTCTCCTGGACAACATCATCAAACGTGCCTTATTCCGTGGCTCATGAGTCAGTACTTCCTATCTCAAGCCACAATCCTTCAATGAACAAACTCGCGTACCAATTTTTAGGTAAGTCCGATAAACGCAGCGCCACACGCTCAAATTCATCAATTTAGTCATCCACTATTTCTGTCTGACAAAAACCTTTCAATAAGATCATCGGATCCTCCTCTGTTGTGTTGTCATATCTGTCAAGGAGCTCTTCCTTGAGTTGTGTGCGTGTGAGCTCCGACTTAATAGTCTTCAAAGAGAAGATCTAATACTGGACCATGCCTTCCATGTACAATTGCGTCAATACCACTTTCATCTCTTCACGAATGCGATAGATCGAAAAATACGTTTCGACTCTAATGATCCATGACACTTGATCCTCACCAGAAAAGGTCGGCATCTCCAATGGTTTGGTCAGCTCGCGTAACGCCTCCCACTCTGCGTCGAGCATTCCTTTTCCATTTTCTACAGTCACCAGTCTCTGATCCTTCACTTGAGTTTCCATCCTGAAACTGCTGCCTCCTTCCTCATCAATGTCGAACTTACCTTTGTCTTCACCACGTTCTGAATGTTCCGTTTGGTTCGGCACAAACCGAAACATAGTCGGCATCAGCTCCCGCATTTGGGTCTCCGGTCTACAACTCCCCTACGATCAATTCAATTCCAGCTATTTTTCTCTCCATACACGTGGGCATAAAGCTATGGCGATGACTCAAAAGAAACTCCAATTGAAATCTTCGAACTCGATTCTATCACAAAATTTCTATCCAAAATCGGAACTCACTCTCTCAACAACATCACCCAGTCGATAGGAATTCAAGAAGGTGCAGAAGAATTCAACTCAAGTTTCCAGAAAATCTGTACAAGAATTCTGTAGCTTCTTGGAATCTGCTAGAAGCCATGACCATGCTCCAGGGAGAACACTCTTCAAGCCCTTGGCATGCAAGCCAAACTCCAAGAAATAATACGATGCCCCTCCCAACATGAGTTGGACTACTATTTAAACATAACAAACTATTTACTAGAAAATTACATTTCTGCCCCTGGCAGTTAGGACGCACTCCCGACCCCACCCCTTCGACTCCTCCTCCTCTACTAAGTATAATACACGGGTGGCCTCGGGCCCCTGGCTGCAATACAGCTCACCCCAACTTCCCTATCAACCACTATCTACCAGGCTAGTCAGTTTAGGATAAAACTATAAATTTCTACACTGACCAGTGCTAGTGACAGCTCAGCCAAAATAACAAAAACAGAAAGTCAAACAAAGATTAAAAAAAATACGATAAAATGGATGAGAGTTCATCAGTTCTTTGGTTCATTTATCATTCCAACTGGAGCTGAATTTACACCATGAAAAAACAAAGGACAAAGCAGAAGATGCAGGTGAACCCTTTGTTCATTCCAATAACCACTGTTAGATTTGTACTAAATTGAACGCTATAAAAAATTGAATTGACACCTGCAGCTTAACTATTGCTGAGTAGATGTATTCAGTACTCTCCTTGCTTGCATTATAGATAGACAGCATCAGGTCCTAACAATTTACAAGGAACAAATAAATTTCATTAAGGATTATCATATGCAACTAAGAAAAAATATCGAGCAAAAATATAACCTGCTTTGACTCCTCAAGCCTGGAATTAAATTCATTGAAATCCCCTTCTTGCAACGCCCTTAAACAACTACATTTTTTAAAAGAAAACATGAATGTTACAAGAGTTGCTAGTTAAATGTTCTTAATTGAAAAGAAATAGAAAATGCTTTAAAATATAGAACAAGAAAATTAAGAGTCAGTAGATACTTCATCAGACTCAAGAAAATGCAAAAGGCCCAATAACAATGTCATTTTATGGATTTTAATATAAAAGTTTTCATCTAGGTAACATCATTTCGAAGATTGGTCTCGAACAATAATCTGATTGAAAATCGGGGAAAAACTTAAGACCAGAAACAGATTATAATAGAGACCCAAGTTAGAATTGATGAATTGATTCTCTAAACACAATTATTTCTCCATCCAGAATTAACAGTACAATCACAGAAACCATTGCACGTCTCAACTTACATGACTTTAAAGTTTGCAGTAGTTCAAGCAGATTCCATGTCAAGGAAATTTTTAAGAATCACAAACCAAAAGAATATCAAAATAAAATAAAAATGGGTAAGACATTCATTTATAGAACATGTTCAGCATACAATTAGTTTCAAGAAGTTCTGACTTTAACTTCCAACAATCATACAGGACAAGTTTGATGCACGAAAACTTGAAATTATGATAGATATAACTTCACACAACATTATAAGCATTTTCAACACTCATTTTTCAAAAGAATAAAAGTTGTACTTGTCAGGAGGAAAATTTTGAGGAGAAGATACAGCTTCCAATTTCAAAGAAACAATTACTAAATATACACAATAACAAGAACTTAAATGAAAAAGGCATGGCAACTCCATCCTTCCCTTATACGTAAGAAGTTGGTGTTCTAACAAACAAAACAAATTAAATGAGACCCAAAAGAACATTACGTGTGCAAATTTTCATTGAAGTGACCGGTTTTGAAGTGTTCAAGTGTAGAAGAGTTTCCGCTCATAAGAAAAGATGAGAAATCCCAGTTTCCTGCCCTCCAAGCAGCCTCATACTGAAAATGGTTTAGTACAACAGAAATGGATAATAAGGAAGCCAGTGTCACCAAATAAAGCAGAGATGAAACCATAAAGGCAAACGAGAAAAACAGGAAAACATTAATCAGCATATACCTGCAGCTCAGTAAATTCTAAATCATGTTGAATATGATCTTCATGAACATTTAATCCTTGGCAATAGAGATCCAGTAAATGTGTACAACCAATTTGCTGCAAAGATCTTATCAGCCCTTTGTAAGATTTCCCATGCCTAATCGTATTTTCTGATTTGGACAAACCAAGATGAGCTGTGGACTGAGATTGCTGAACAGACATATTTCCTGAATAACAATCATTCTTTGACACTGTTTCGGTTCTTAATTGCAGGTCATAATATTCGAGAGCCTTGCCCCAATTTCCCTCATGTTCGAAGGTAATGATTTGAGAACTCAACTTTGAAATGGCACAATAACAAAACCAAAAAGCACAGATTCATCAAGCAGTGAAACAAAAAATATAATAGAATGAAGCAACAATTTGTAGTCACTGCAAAATGTAAAAATACAAACATTCATACATACATAAACTGCTTAAATATGATAACAAGAAGTGAAAAATATTTGACAGGATTAAGATTATCCATTCATTTAACTGAGTCAGAAAATGATGATAACTCAATAATATTAATTAAGTGAAAATTGGTTTCAGCAGAGGAAAAGGATTATGTGCTCTGCACTATAACAACTTCAAAAGAACAAAGCCAAGGATTCTCAAATAATGATTAGTGAATTCCAAAATTAATGACATCATTGGTATAGCTGAAATGAACTTTGCAAAAAAAATAAAAATAAAATAAAAATCCAAGAAGGCGTGGGTAGAGGGCTGTAGAATGAGGAAACCCCCTTACACTCAAGGTAAGGTGGGGGCCTACTTTTATAGAATGATACGGCGAAAGATACAAAGGAGTATTCCGATGTGGGACTCGGAAATACCCAAAATAATAAAAAGAGGGTTTAACACTCCCCCTCAAGCTGGACATGCCCAGCTTGGACAACGAGTCCCACAAAAAAGAATAAGATGACACCACACAAGACCAAGACATACTCCCCCTCAAGCTGGGTGTCAGATGTGGTGGATCCCCAGCTTGGAACTGAGCGAGGCAAGGCGAGCACCAGGGAGGCCTTTGGTGAAGATGTCAGCAAGCTGGTCTGTCGTCGGAATGTGGCTAAAGCTGACATGTTTGTGCTCCAGGTGGTGGCGAAGAAAGTGACAGTCCACCTCAATATGCTTCGTGCGTTAATGGAAGACGGGGTTCGAAGCAATTTTAGGGGTTGCCTGATTGTCACACCATATGTGAGCAGAATTCTGCTGAGGAAAGCCAAGCTCCTGGATGAGTTGCCGAAGCCAAAGGATCTCGGTAGTGACGGTGGTCATGGCACGGTACTCAGACTCGGCACTGGAGTGAGAGACGACCGTCTGTTTCTTGCTGCGCCAAGAAATGAGGTTGCCTGCCAAGAAAATGGCAAACCCAGAGATAGATTTCCGAGTTGCAAGGCAGCCAGCGTAATCAGCATCGCAAAAGGCCTCAATATGCTGCTGATGAGGATGTTGGGACTAGTGAAGACCACGGGCAGGATCCCGTTTGATGTACTTGGCGATGCGGATGACAGCATCCCACTGAGATGTGGTCGGATGCTCCATAAATTGACTCACTTTGGCTACCGCACAGGAAATGCCGGGTCGAGTCATGGTGAGATAATTGAGTTTGCCCACCAATCGACGGTACCGCTCGGGATGTGGGTATAGTGTCGAGGAGGCATAAAGAGACCGTTCTCCAGGCTCGAGAAGAGTATCGACCGCAGTGGCCTGAGTCAGCCCAGCATCCTGCAATATATCCAATGCATACTTCCGTTGGCAGAGGGAGACGGTGTCTGAGGAGTAGGAAACCTCGATGCCGAGGAAGTATGTGAGAGGACCAAGATCCTTAGTGTGGAAGTGCTGGTGAAGATGGGCCTTGAGATGGGTGATACCCACAGAGTCGTTGCCGGTGATGACGATATCATCCACATAGACGACCAATAAGATGCAGCCATGTGGAGTCGTCCTGTAGAAGACAGTGTGTTCCTTCATACTGCGGGAAAGCCCAAAGTCGCTGACGACCGTGCTAAAGCGGGCGAACCAAGCACAGGGAGACTGCTTGAGGCCGTAAAGAAAGCGGTGTAAACGGAAAACACGAGATTCAGCGCCGGAGGCACAAAATCCGGGGGGCTGCTGTAGATAGATTTCTTCCTCAAGGAAGCCATGGAGAAAGGCAATCTTGACATCCAATTGATGAAGAGGCCACTGATGATGGGCGGCGAGAGAGATGAATAACCGGACAGAGGCCATCTTGGCAACCGGTGAGAAGGTATCAAAGTAGTCAACACCGTATGTCTGAGCAAAGCCTTTGGCCACAAGGCGGGCTTTGAGGCGATGGAGAGTGTCATCGGGATTCAGCCTGACGGTGTAAATCCATTTGCTGCCCACTGCTTGTTTGCCCGCTGGAAGGGGGACAAGATCCCATGTATGGTTTTCCTCCAGAGCCTGCAACTCATCCCGCAATGCTGCTAGCCACCCGGGGTGAGATTTGGCTTCACCAACCGTGCGAGGTATAGAAACTGTCTCCAGAGCGGACAGACCCCTGTATGAAGATGCAAATAGAGGAGTACTCTGGCAGGAGCGAGTACCTTTCCGTAGGGCAATGGGCAAGTCCTCGGGTGGCGGAGCAGGAGCAGCGGACGAAGCGGGAGCATCAGTGTCACTGGCCGGAACGGGGGATACAGTCGAAGGACGGCGGGAGTAGACCTGACCAAAATGGGTGTCAACAGGGGTTGACGCCGGTGGAGGATGGATGAGGAGAGGAGGACAATCATCGATGGCAGGGTCAGGAAGAGGAGAGGTAGGAGGAGGCAAATCCGAAAGAGGATGGATGATGAGGGGAAGACAGTCATCAATGGCAGAGTCAGGAGGAGGAGAGGGAAAGGAGAATGGAGAACTCTCAACAAAGGAGACATCCGCTGAGATGACATACCGGCGAAGGTCCGGGGAGAAGCAGCGGTATCCACGCTGAGTGCGGGAATAACCAAGGAATATGCAGCGGAGAGATTTGGGAGAGAGTTTGGTGCAGCCAGGGCGAGTGTCACGAACATAACACAAGCAGCCAAACACTCGAAGAGGGAGGGAATGAAGAGGGAGAGTGGGGAAAAGAGCCCGAAAGGGAGTCTCCCCCTTAAGGATAAAAGAAGGAAGGCGATTGATGAGGTAGGTAGCAGTGAGAATGGCATCGCCCCAAAAGAACAGAGGCACCTGTCGGTGGAAGATGAGGGCACGAGCGGTCTCCAGAATATGTCTGTGTTTCCGCTCGGTCACGCCGTTCTGCTGGGGTGTATCAGAACAGGAGGTCTGATGAAGGATGTCATTCGTCTGGAGAAACTGCCGAAAGGACGTGGAGAGATACTCGCGCCCATTATCCGAGCGGAGACATTTGACAGAGATAGAAAAACGGTTCTTAATTTCATTAAAAAAGGTTTGGAAGGTGGAAAACACTTCGGAGCGTTCTCGAAGGTAAAGCCACGTCATTCGCGAATAGTCATCAATGAAGGATATATAGTATTTATATCCCAAGTGACTCGGAATGGTACACGGGCCCCAAACATCTGAATGAACCAGATCAAAGGGGTGGGAGGCCCGTGTATCCGTGCGAGGAATGTAGGAAGAGCGATGATGTTTCACAAAAGAACATAACTCACAATGAAAAGTAGGAGTCCGACTGAAGTCGGGAAACATCTGATGAATGGTGGATGCAGGCGGGTGCCCTAATCGGGAATGAAGATCAAGTGCCCGAGAAGACGTAGACGTGCAAGCAATGGGTGTTGGTCCCTCGAACATGTAGACCCCGTCTCGAAGCCGGCCTCGACTAAGTTCTCGGTTCGTAGTCTGCTCCTGAAACACAACACCAGAAGAGGTAAATATGGCCGCACAGTTATAATCCTTAGTCAATTTACTGATGGAAAGCAGATTAAAGGGACTGCGGGGCACATGTGCCACAGAGGGTAGGTGTATCGATGGAGTCAGGGAGCATGCGCCGAAGCCTGCTATGGGGATAGTGGACCCATCAGCAACAATGATGGCTGAAGAACCGGCATATGTGTAGTAAGACGTCAGCATACCAGCATCACCGGTGAGGTGGTCGGAGGCACCTGAGTCCAGCAGCCATGCAGGGGAGCAATGGCTGACAAAGGCAGTGGGGCGAACAGTACGGGCTAGAGAAGCCGAGCAGGGACCGGGTCGAACAGAGGTCGGAGGATCGTGAGGCCGCCGGAGGTCGGCCATAGAAAGGGCCAGAGATGGGGAAAGAGAGGAGACAGTCGAGGACGCGGCCTGGACCGCGGGCTGTCCCTGCCGCAGGTCCTGAGATGGCCGTCCATGCAGGACCCAACATCGGGCGATCACGTGGCCAAACTTGCCACAATGTTGACAGAAGGGACGTGGACGACTTGAAGCACGACCACGTCCCGAGGATTCTGCCATGGAAGCGACGGGTAGCTGATGCAGCGGGCTGGTGGGATGATCTTGCGCAGGACGTGCGCGCGCAGGAAGGGCCGCCGGAACGAGGGCGCGCTGCCGGGACGAGGGCGCGCTGCCGAGAGAGGCTGCCGGGGCGAAACCGGGGGCGCCGGGACTAGGGTGCCGGATACGAGGGTGCGCTAGCGGGAAGTGGTGAACCGCACCTGGACAGAGGGCTGCGGGAGGGAAATAACGTCGGGAGAGAGGGCCGCTGGGTGAGGGGAGCCGCGGGGCGAGAGCAGCGGGAGCGCGCGGGAGGCACGGGAGTAGCGGGAGGCGCCGGGCGAGGGAGGCCGAGAGGCGCCGGAGGCGCGGGAGCAGCGAGAGGCGGGGCGCGGGGAGCCGCGGGAGGGCGATGCAGGGAGCCTGGACGCCGGGGAGCCGGGAGCCGCGCCAGGCAGGAGGGCCGCCGAGGAGCTGCGGGAGGGCGACGCGGGGAGCCGGGACGACGGGGAGCCGGGAGCCGGGAGCCGCGCCAGGCAGGAGGGCCGCCGGGGAGCCGGGAGTCGGGAGCCGCGCCAGGCAGAAGGGCCGCCAGGGAGCTGCGCCAGGCAGGAGGGCGACGCGGGGAGCCGCGCCAGGTAGGAGGGCCGCGGGGAAGCCGGGAGCCGGGAGAGACGCCAGGCAGGAGGGCCGCCGGGGAGAACCCTAGCCAGGAAGGAGGGGAGAGGCGGGGCCGGAGAGAACCGGGAATCCGCAGTGAGGGAGGGTCGGGACTAATCACCCTCTGATACCATGTAGAATGAGTTAACCCCCTTACACTCAAGGTAAGGTGGGGGCCTACTTTTATAGAATGATACGGCGAAAGATACAAAGGAGTATTCCGATGTGGGACTCGGAAATACCCAAAATAATAAAAAGAGGGTTTAATAAGGGCCAAAAGGCCTAGTCCCAACAAATTTATTATTACAAAGGGAAAAGGAACAAAAACAAGGAGAGATCAAAGTCTGGTGTACAAATCACCCATAACATTAGAAAGGTGCAGGGGTAAGAGATTATCATTAAGACAAAAGGACCAAAAGGAATTGCAATCCGCCACTACAAGCTTTGATAAAGCATTGGCTACCATATTGGTGAGTGTGAGTGTGCAACCCACAAAATTTGTTTTCTTTCAAAAGTATTTTCAAGAGAAGAATTGTGATGTATTGAGATTATCATTGAGCTCTTGGTTTTCTTGTTGTTTAGTATACGCCCCAACAAAGATTCGATAGATATTCGAAGTGTGGCCACAGGTGGTTCACTGTTGGCAGACCCTCCAGTTGATCAACCCATAGAATTCTTTCTTGAGTTTCGGAAGTTGAATCCTCCTCTCTTTTATGGTCAGGCAGATCCTCTAGAAGCGGAAGAGTGGATGCAGAGAATCGAAAGGATCTTCAGTTCTCTTGAGTTGCCTAAGTTGTTAAAAGGTAAAGTTTGCTACCTTTATACTCGAAGGTCCGACCTGGAAGTGGTGGAAATTGGTCTCTCGAACCAAGCCACGAAAGATCTTACCTGAGAATTCTTCAAGGCATCGTTCATCCGACAGTATTTTTCTGAGCTAGTAAAGGTGAGGAAGGGAATGGAGATGGGTTGTCTACAGCAAGCTGATGGATCGGTGTTGGAGTTCTTTGGTCTTTTTGTGGATCTAGTTCCTTACCTTCCGGAGTGGGATGCGGACGATTCCTTAAAGGCTCAATGTTTTGAGAATGGGCTTCGTCCGGAATTGCAGTTGAAGGTGTTGGAGTTCGGTCTGACCTCCTTTGCCAACATGGTGAGGCAAGCTGTTCGGGTTGAAGCAATGTTAGCAGGAGTGCTTGAGGCAACCAACCTTCCTCCAATCTCTGGGATCGGTGAAGGGAATCCCGATAAGGAGATCAGAAAGAGGCCTGAAGCTAGTGGTGCTGGTCACAGAATTAAAAGGTCTTTAGATCTTTCGTCAGCTTCCTCTAAACGCAGTATCATGACGTGTAATCAGTGTGGAAAGCCAAATCATAAGAATTCGTCGTGTCCAAGTGCTCCAAAGACATCAGGGCTCTAGCCACAGGCCCCGGAGTGAATCTTGCGCGTAGTCAGGAATTGCAGGGGTGTGGAGGACCTTGGTCTAGCTTTATCTTCAGTGTTCAAATGGGGGCAGTTTAAGTTTCTTTGTTGTAGTTTCTTCGTCTTGGAAAGTCCCGTTTTGCTGAAAAAGAAAAAGAATCCTCGTTTCCTCGTTGCAGTCCTTGTAGTTTGAAAATTCCTCTTTGGTTGTAAGAAGGGAAAGTGGTCTCGTTTCCTTGAAATTCCAGTGGTTGTGCCTTTCCAGATGCGAGTCTCTGATTGGTTGCCGCTTGGTTTGGAGTATCTTTCATTGGAGACCCCTTGTGGTGTGGGGCTTTGGTTTGTTCGAGGAGTTCTCGGGTTGGTCCATGTTGGGTTTCCCGTGTCGGTCAGTGGTGGTTGGTCTAAGCTAGTCACAGTTCATAAATGGTGAGGAGACCCACCATTGATCTTATTGTGGTTTCTGCTAGAGTTGGTTGGTGCTAGTTGATTTCTAATGGTGGGGAGTCCGTTCCGGCCTCCTGTGTTGGTAAACCGGTTAATTCTCCATTGTTGGCTTGGCACCATGTGGTTTCGTTTGGGTTGTTGGTTCTGAGTCTTTCTTTCCATGTGAATGTTGGGATTTTGGAGTACGCCCAAACGGTTTTGCTTAAAGAAAGGTTGTAGAGGTGTCTTTCGGGCTTTCCATCGTTTTTCGGGAAGTGGTTTTAGTTTGTTGGTTTGTTTCAGGTAAGAGGTATGAGTTTCGTTTGGTGGTGGTTGAGGTGTTCTTGGTTTGATAGGTTGGATCATGCGGTTGTGGGAATCTCTTGTCTTTGATCAATCAACTAGAGATTTTGTGCCTTTTTAGGGGCAGAAAGCGTAATGATGGGGAGAATTGTCACACCCGAATTTTTATGTTTTGCCCTTTGTCCCAACTCATCTTTTGGATCTTGGTTTTTCTCTCAAGTTTCGGGTGTTTCGTGATTTTGGTTTGAGGTGTTACTTTGTTTATTTTTGGTCTCGTGTTTATTCTTTAGTTTCCCCCTGAGTTTTTGATGAAAAATTGAGGTTTGGGGCTTGACAGCAGGTGGCGCAGGGTTGGCACACATTTAGGGGAAACCGTGCGCCCTTACCCAAGAAACTGTGCGGCTAATTTAATTTTTTGATAGTGACGACCGCACAGTTTGGTAAACCGTACTGGCTAACCGTGCAGCTTATTCTTCTTGGACAGTGAGGGACGCACGATTGTCACATGGTTTGGCAAACCGTGCGAGAAAACTATGTGACCTGTTCAGATAATTAAAAGTGTGAATTGTCTCTTCTACTATCTTTACGATTTAACCCCAAATCACCATATTCTTCCCTCATTTGGTTTGTACGGCCCTAAGAGGCTCCTCCTCTCCTCACGCCTCCCACCACCTTCCAAGGTGATTCCAAGTGGATTTCTTCATGTTTTGAGGGTGAATCTTCAAGGCAATCCCCTCCTTTCTTCTTCCTCTCCCACCTTCCATTTTCTCTTGAGTTCTTCTTCTCCCTTGGTCATGTGGATCTAGGGTTCCGATTTTGTTGTGTTTAACTTAGGGGTTTTGTGTGTTTAAGGTTCCATGTGGTTGTTTTTGCTTCTTTGGACCTTTGCAAGGTTGTTTCGGGTTTGCGTTGTTGAAGCGAATGTGATTTGAGGTAGGTTCCCCTTTGCACTTGCCCTTTAAATTTAAGAATCGTTGATTTCTTACTTTCCACACCTTCCTTGGATATAAATTAGCGATGTATGATTTTTAGAATAATTGTTTAATCTGCAAAAAGGTGATTTATTTCTTGTTTTGATGTAAATGTTAATGTTTTGTTAAGCTATGCACATCAAGTGTTCGATAAAATGTCCAGTTGACTTTTGTGAGTGATTTGTGATTTTTAAAGCATGGTTTGGCTTTGTCAATGTAATTGTGGCATTTGAAATCATGATTTGGGTTTCTTGAATGGGTTTTCCAAGTGGTTTTTGATTTAAAAGAGATGTGTGTTTGGCTTATGAAAATGGTTTGACAAGTGAAGAAAATGTATTGGTTTCCTTTTAGAAATGAGTGATTTCTTGATGATGTGTGACCCGTTTGGTATTTTGATGAAAGTGGCTTTGGTTTAAAAATGTGGTGTGAGTTCCTAAATGGAATTTTGTAAAATGGTTGTGAAATGTTAAATGGTGTGTTTGCACCTTTTTTGGAAAGGTGGGTTTGGTTCTTTTGGAAACGAGTGATTTCTCGGGGTGACTCGATTGATTCACCCCTCGAACCTGGAGAAGACACTTCATATTGATAGTGAGAGGTTTTCTTCGCCCGAGAGATATAGACGACTTGTTGGAAAGCTTAACTACTTGACTATGAGTTGACCCGATATTGCTTGTGTGGTTAGCAAAGTAAGTCAGTTTATGGAATCCCCAAAAAAACACAGTGGGGGGTTGTTCTTCGCATTGTTAGATAAATGAAAAATGAACCAAAATTAGTTCTATATTCTGATCATGGACATAAAGATATTTTGTGATGCAGATTATGCTAGATGACTCTCTTGTAGTATTTGTTGGAAGAAATTAGATCTCATGAAGAAAAAAGAACCAGACGATTATCTCCCAATCAAGTGCAGAGTCGAAATATCGTGTCATGGCATATGTGACTGCTTAGATTATCTAGGCACAACAAATTCTACAGAATATTAGGCATACTATCAAGAAAGTGGCACGTATTTGGGATGTGACAATCAAACTTTTATCAAGATTGTCACAAATCCAGTCTTTCATGAGCGGACAAAACATATAGAAGTTGATTGTCGCTTCGTTTAAGAAAATTTTGAGAAGAAGATCGTCTTCGTCCATGTTCACATCTCTGATCAACTCGCAGATGTTCTCACAAAAGTAGTGTCTGGACCACGTGTCCAATTTTTGTGTAACAAGCTAGGCATGATAAATATATATGTCCCAGCTTGAGGGGGGGTGTTAAGAGTATTAGATTTTTTTAATATTTGTGTCCCACATCAGTATGAGTTATCTATTGTACTTCTTTTCTCACAAATAAATTAAACAGTCTGTCTCTTTGTGAGGCATGGGATTCCATCTAACACTCACCAATGGTTTGATCCTCCAAGTTGATCCTTGAACCACTCTCAACTGGGTCTCCGGGCCACCATCATTGAAGCTAAAGGTCTTCAAGACATCAAATGGCCTCCGGACCATTTCAAACGGGCCCTGTCTTACACAGGCACTGTTGGGGGCTCCAAATCAACCCTCAAATATAAGGCCTCAAGTCCATCCCTTAAATGTTAAGGTCTTTGAACCTCCCTCGCAAATGTAAGGCCTTCAGACCACCTTAAAATGTAAGGTCTCTGGCCCACCCTATGAAGTGCAAAGGCCTTCATTCCCCCTAAGGCATTCGGACCAACTTTAAAAAAAAAAACAAAAACAAAAACCCAGCAGTGGTTCCCTCTATTGCCCCAACCAAGACAGCTCTTTGCAAGGTTAGTGGAGCTTCAGCCCACTAAACCTCTCTAACTGTTCATCCCAAAATTGATACCATATAAGGCGCGGACAAATCTTCACGAGGCACCATGCATGTGGAAGTATGCACCGGCTGGCATGTATAAGCCGCACCTGGGAATCTTTCCCAAAGAATGTAGGCAGCTTAATTCTCTCAGCAAACTACAATCCATCCAACATGGTAGGTTTCAAAGATGCAACACAATTTCTAGTGTCCCAGCCCATGCAATGCCATTGGTTTTCAGCTACACTCATGCTCTCCAACGCGGCAAACAGGGCAGCCGAATCCACCTTCGAAATAGGCTGTTTCTGCTAGCACTTTCTCCACTCCAATACTACGCTCAAAAGTCATCCCAACTCCTCTTTCTGCCAACAAAAACAATTAAACGTCAATCACCAAACAGGTAAATTCCTGCACCCTTGCGTCCACCTCATTCCCCCTATTCAACCTTGCTCACACAGTCTGAACCTAAGCCCCTCTAGTGATCACACAGCAGTTTGCAGTCCATCAAGTCAAACCAACAACGGTTTCTTGAAATGGATACATTTTATTTCAACTAGAGCGAGGATCTCTCCTCTCTCACAAGGGTTAAGCCAAGATTACCAAAACAACCCCTTTTCCCATCCCCAATTTCAATGAATCACCCCCCCCCCCTACCTCATCAAAATCAATATTCTCCCAAACTAAAGTCATTCAACCACAGATCGCCTCTCCACACCTTGAACCCCATCAAAGATGCAACACAATTTCTAGTGTCCCAGCCCATGCAATGCCATTGGTTTTCAGCTACACTCATGCTCTCCAACGCAGCAAACAGGGCAGCCGAATCCACCTTCGAAATAGGCTGTTTCTGCTAGCACTTTCTCCACTCCAATACTACGCTCAAAAGTCATCCCAACTCCTCTTTCTGCCAACAAAAACAATTAAACGTCAATCACCAAACAGGTAAATTCCTGCACCCTTGCGACCACCTCACTCCCCCTATTCAACCTTGCTCACACAGTCTGAACCTAAGCCCCTCTAGTTATCACACAGCAGTTTGCAGTCCATCAAGTCAAACCAACAACGGTTTCTTGAAATTGATACATTTTATTTCAACTAGAGCGAGGATCTCTCCTCTCTCACAAGGGTTAAGCCCAGATTACCAAAACAACCCCTTTTCCCATCCCCAATTTCAATGAATCCCCCCCCCCGCCCTACCTCATCAAAATCAATATTCTCCCAAACTAAAGTCATTCAACCACAGATCGCCTCTCCACACCTTGAACCCCATCAATACACCAAAATTAATTTAAAAAAAGCCAAAATTTAACTTCCAAGGCATAAAAAATGACATAAGAGAATGTTAGTAACATAGTTCAAAATGCACTAATCCATAAATTTTATAACAGGGAAGGAGGGGCAATATATTGAAACCTCCATTTTTACATGACCATAAATAATGTGTCAAAGTTGACTGCCAACTAAATTTCGATCCGTTCACACTCTCAAAAAATGGCCCAATAGATACAAAACAGTTCTTCTGAAGCCAAATCATTTTCAACACTTAGGTCAATTTTCCATTAATTGAAACATTTTGATTGGGAAGAATTCTACAAACATAGTATCAATGCTCCAAAATAACAACAAGCATGGGATCATATTATTATTTTCTCCTATATTTGGTTTGCTGCTTGCTTTCTCTCACAATGGGCATCTTTGTTTGATGATATGAGAAAGATTGAAAAGCCTTAATAATGCAATTTTCCAGTTTTATTGTACATTCAATTCTTTTTCAATCATGTTTTCTGCAATATATTTAAAAAAACAAAGATGTGAAACCAAAGTAAAGATATAAACAGATTATTATTAAGGAGAGATCAAAATTATTGCGAGGTGACATTTTTAGACCAGGGTAAGAAGGAGCAGTTCAACAAAGCAACCGCTAAAAATGGAAAGAATCACAACAATTTAATGGAATTAAATTTTTTTTCAATTGATTTCGGTTTTAATCCCTATTGATCAGTATAAATATAAACTTAGACCAGGTCTGCCGCTTGCCTTCTCTCACAATTGGCTTCTTTGTTCGATGATATGAGAAAGACTGAAAGGACTTAATAATACAATTTTTTAGTTTTATTGTACATTCAATTCTTTTTCAATCATGTTTTCTGCAATATATTTGAAAAAACAAGGATGCCACACCAAAGTAAAAATAATAAACAGTTATCCTTAAGGAGAGATCAAAATTATTGCGAGGTGACATTTTTAGACCAGGGTAAGAAGGAACGGTTCAACAGTGCAACCACTACAAATGGAAAGAGTCCAATGAATTTAATGGAATTAAATTTTTTGTCAATTAATTTTGGTTTTAATCACTATTGATCGGTATAAATATAAACTTAGCTTGAAACACAACACAAAATTTGATGCAGTTTTGATAAAAAGCTAAAATCAACATGTTGGGGTATCTGAGAAAGGGATTGGGAGATGAGAAATCGAGGCTGAAAAGGAAGAATATACAGAAGAAGAAAAAACAGAAACTTGACTTACCTTGTTTGACTGAATGACACCGTACAGACTATCAGGCTCATTAATTTGTGTAGCTGAATAAAGTAGAATTTCAACATGCTGTGGTATCTGAGAAAAGTGAGACATGAGAAATCATGCAGACAGGGTAAAATAGACAAAAAAGCACAGAAATACTGCTCTCGATAAGAGCCAAATAAAAACAACATGGCATCAATAAATCCACAAAACTAGTCAAAAATTTAATATTTCAAAAATAGAGAGAACAACATTTCACCAGCACACACATTGCTTAACTTACCATTTCAAAATGAGAAAAATCAGGGGTCCCTAATGAAAGGCTGTTGAAATGCTCCTCACACCAATACTCCACGTACATCATTGCTGTGAAGTAGGAACCACAACTCTACACACATCCGGATCGTAAGAAATTGAAAGATGTTGAGTTAAACAAATAAAAAAAGAACAAGACTAGGTATTTTGGAACTTACTATAGCCATCTTAGCAATGACAAGATAGTCAATGGAAAACCAATAAACCTAGAAAAAACATCTCATGTCAGTAGCAGGGAGTGCAAGAGTCATAAGCAACATTATGCATGCATGCATGCAAGCATGTATGTGTAGGAGAAACCCAGAAATCATACATCTAAGTGAGGTCAGTGACTTTATTTAAAGAAAAAAAATACAAAAGATAAGAGGGAAATTTAAAATTCAAAATACAAGGGATAAGGATAACACAATAAAATCTAACCTAAATATCTAAATCAAATAAAACAAAGTAAATACTCCTAATACTCTCCATCAAGCTGAACATGCCCAGCTTGAACACATAAAAGGATCAAAATAGAGCATCCTCGTATGTGTCGCCCACTTGTTTTGCTCCAACCACCTGTGGGTGAGCTCCCCAAGATGAAAATGATTGAGAAAAAACTATTGTTGTTGAAGAAGAGATTACCACCGTAGAATTCTCATACTGATGACAGCCATTGCTTGAAGATGCCAGATAAAACAGTGAACGACGAGCAGCCACATAACGGCCAAGTGATATGGCACCCAACTTGAGGGTCCAAAAAAACGGGTGAAACAATGCCCGAATAGCCGACTCAAAAGGCTGACTCAAAAGGCCAAGCGAAACGACACCTAACTTGCTGACTCAAAAGGACCCATTTATGGTCCTCGGTAAAGGAGGTGTAGCGACAACAAGGCTCAATAGAGGTCCAAGCAGTATTGAAGGGGTGTTGTAAAAGAACCTTTCATGCTGCATCGGAACTTAACATTGTGACTGACAAGTATTGTCTGTGAAGCGCTGAAAAAGAAGGAAAGCATGTAAACACGACCTTTTATGTGTGTCATTGCAGAAGATAGTGGGCGTTGCCTGGAGGGCGGCGCATAAGGCGTGGCCGGCAAAGGGAACCACAAACTAATTGGAGGGCACCTAGAAGAGGACCACACGCCTGGAGAAACAACAGAGGAGGCGTGCTTAAGGGTTGACGTGTGTCCGTTATCGCAAAACATCAAAGTAGACGTCATTGGCGCACCCAGATCTGTTATCACTTGTCAACCACCTTAGATCCATACTGCAACAGCAGATCGGGGAGAAGAGACCCATGCCCAATGAGAGAACAAGAAATAAGCAGCAATAGCAGGAGGGAGGAGGGTGTGGTGTTAGAGTGGTGTGCGCCTGAGATGATTGTGTCACACAGCACCAGGGGGTCGACTAAGCGTGAGGGGCGGCATTGAGGGGGCGTGTGCCTAGGAAGAGAGCACCGCCAGGGAAGAGATCGGCAGGGGGGCTGCACATGGGGTTGGTGAGGCTGGGTGCGCAATAGACTCACCCAGCAAGAGGCACGCAGGATGCGCGACAAGGGGTCGGCCTAACCTCATCGGGGCGGAGTAGCGTACATCGACCGATCGACGTAGCAGGAGGTGTACGCGGTAGGGCTGGGGGTGGCCTCTGGCCAGAGGTGCCAGCATGGGGCGGCCGGCTGTGAGAGTGGCCAACGGCCTTGGGGCCGCCGCCCCCCAATGAGGGAAGCACCTAGGGTTTTCCTGTGGGAGAAGAGAAAAGAGGGACGGGGATGGCTAGGGTTGGAAGCCGTTGTAATACCATGTAGGAGAGACCCAAAATCCGTGCCTCCAAGTGGGATCGATGGCTTTAATTATAAGGAAACAAATACAAAAAACAAGAGGGAGATTTAAAATTCAAAATGCATGGGATAAGAATGATCCAGTCAAACCTAACCTAAATATCTAAATTTCTAAATGCAAACAGAAAATTGTCCATGTTTTCTTTGACAACTTATTTTTCTTTTCTTCACCGGGAACATAGTTATCAATATCTATAATGATACTCTACAACTAATCTATTTCATCAAAAAATTGTCCACCATATTCTCTTTGACCTTCTCTTATTAAGCTTTTTTTCTTGAAACACAGGTATCAATATCTAGTTTAAGAATCTAGGACTAAATATATTCAAACTTGAGCAGTCTGCAGGGATGTCAAACTCTCCCAACGATGACTTTCTCCATGCAATCCCTAAACCTGAGATATTACTAAACAAAAACAAGTGTCCAATTACAAGCAATCATCATCAGTTGGTTGCAATAAATAGCTATAGTAAGAACAAAAACAATATAACAACTCACATCTAAAATAAGGGAAAAAGAACCCAAGTTTTAAATAGGCAATATACAAATTCATGCATCTCATGAAATCATACCTTTTCCCAAGAAGAGCTAGAAATTAAGGATTTACTAGCAGCACCCATAATATTTTTACTCTTTGCAGATGCATAGCGAGATTTTGAGGTGTAACCAGATGGCTTTGCACACTACGAATGAAGGGGGGATATTTTTGTCAAACAGGCATGTCTGCCTAAAAACCAAGAAGATAAGACTGACAAAAAATAATTAGAACCAAAATCAGGATAAACCATACAGGCAAATGGTTTTATATAGATAAGATACATCAAATTTTCAACACTGTAAAGCACCTGTGCTCTCAAGGGTAATGTTCCTCAATTTGAAAAGGAAATTCTAGACCAGTACATGCAATTGTCAATAAAATAATAACAGAATCATAAAAGGTCCACGATCAAAATAAACTAAAAAATTTAATTACTTCTGATTAATATCGTAAATACGTATAGCAACCACACTGCTAAACAAAACCTGAATAAATTTCATCTATAGTATATCAAAACGTTGATCAAAAGAACCTTAGAATAAATAATTTACCAAAAAAAATATTTAATGATCTCACCCTTGAAGACACTTCAATTCTTTCCATGACATGACAAAGGCGAAATTCATTCATTGCGTTTAACAAAACCTGAATCGATTTCGTCAACTTGTTGGATTCCACAAATATATGCTCCTGCAACTGCGTTCAATTAAACTGATTCACTCAACAAATAGGCAAGAAATATATATTCAAGCAAGAAAAAGGGAAAAATCAATTCGATAATCACCAAAGGCGATATAATTGAAAATCAAGAATAAATGTAAGCCCAAAACCAAGAAATACTTAAGCTTTTATGCAAAATCTCTCTAGGACAGGGCATGACATTTACGCTTCCAATGCCCAGGTCTGGTGTATGATCTAGCTGTTGCTGTCCATTATTCCTTCATTAGGCCCTTCATTAGGGATGATACTGATTTTTATAAGCTCTACGCATAAATAAGTATATTTAGGCATCAGGAAGTATATATATGCACAAGGTACCATTAACACTGGGAGATGAAACCTTTAGCCATTGTAATGGTAAAATCTTCATTCTTCCTGCATCTTTTGTTCACTCTTGCAATCAATCTCCCGTTCATCAATCCCTCCCTCCCTCTCTCCCATTTTACTCTTAATGGCTGCACGATCTTGATAGTTGTTGTTGGACTCAATTGGGTTGGGCCTTGGTCCCGAGTTATGTATTACAATCCCACTTCGGTATTCTCTTTTGATGTATCAATTAGATCTATCTATGAATAAAGTGTTCCACCTCTAATCAAGGTATGAGAATTCAAACTGCAATGTATCAAAACAAATTTTCTGTCAAACCCAAGCCGCCCTCCACCCCCGGCGCACCTCCCCTATCGATGCCCCATCACCAGGCGCAACTCCATCCCCATGCCTCTCTGCCACCGTGCAACCCCAGGCATGGCTCCTCTCACTAACATGTTGCTGCCCCTCCAACCGTTGGGGCACGCCCATGCATGGACACCTCCCACCATTGAGGCCCAGCTTTTGTAAGGTACAAGAATTCATATTGCAATGTATCAAAAAAAATTAGTCCCTCCACTCACGGCGCACCTCCCCTCCCAACGCCCCATCGCCAAGCGCAACTCCATCCCCATGCCTCTCTATCACTGTGCAACCCCAAGCATGGCTCCTCTCACTAACATGTCGCGGCCCCTCCAATCGTTGCGGCACACCCATGCATGGACACCTCCCACCATTGAGCCACTCCTTTTGTCGCAACCTTCATGTCGTCACGGCCCTCTTGTAGCCATGTGAGTCTCTGCCCATGTCTCTCATGTAGTTGCATGGCTCTCCATCACATAACCATACAACCACATCCCCTTTCCAAGAACAACTCTTCCCATCGTGTACCCAATGATCACACCTAGTAGCCTCTAGAAGACCTATCTACCCCAAAAGAAGCACCTATAGGGTGTGTTGGGGTGAAAGTTGTTATAGTATAAGAATGGGGGATGGTCGGCCGGGTCGGGACGCGCAGAGGGAGGGAGGGTCGTCGGGACGCGCAGAGGGAGGACGGGTCGTCGGGACGCCACAGGAGGAGGCGAAGTGAAGGATTCCGCCTTGAGAGAGTCGAGGCCTGGCATAGCCGGAAAACCGCAGGAAGGCGCTGACGGCGATGGGAGGCTGCCTCGGTGGAGCAGCAGAGGGGCGATGGCGAAGGACTCATACCTCCCAAGCCATGAAGGTCGTCGCCCCCCACAGGGGGGGGCGTTGAAACCCTAGACGGGAGAGAAAAAAAATAGGAGGGCTCAGGTTGGATTAAACCTCCTCTGATACCATGTTATAGTATAAGAGTGGAGACCTATTCTCCAAGTTGGTAAATAAAGAACACAAAGATATACCTTGTTTCGGTCTGTGCTAGACCTACATACACAGCAAGAACACCACCCACTACAATCTTTCAGTACGCAAAACAAAATAGACAGGCATACAAACATTAAACAAAGAAGACATGGACTAGCTGAGGTGCATCCCTCACCAAACCAGGTGGTCTTGATCAACTGGATAACGAGGAGTTAGCATACAAAGCCTTCCTAGACAAACTCACAAATGCACCCAGGGAACAAGGCAGTTAAACGATACAACACATAATCGAAAACAAAACAAGACCATGCTTATAGATCCAAGCCCACCACACCAAGAACTTGAAGGTGTTCATTGGAAGGGATGAATAGAATTGTAAACATTGGAAACTCTTTTGTACGTTGTCATTGTCCTCCACTGAACTCGTAGGGACAAGCTCTCCATCGGGACCAGTCTCAAAAGTTGTAACAACAGTGGAACAGCGACGGGAGAACTCCAAGATTGGGCTCCCCCTATAACACACCAAACTTATAGTGCTAAACATTCCCTTTAAAGCTATGATAACATGTTTTACATGTCGGACTAAAATGCACATTGTTTTATTTCTTTAAGGTGGAAAATTACAACACAAAATGAAATGCATTACAAGACAGCTAAAAGAATCATAATTAAAAAAAATTACAAAAAAAATAAAAGCAAATAAAAATAAAACAAGATTGAAATATTCTCCATCTCAATCTACCTTGAGACTCATACCACCGATAATAACTATAGAAAGAATACAACACGTTAGAAATATGATAAACATATTTGAAAATGAAATGATACAATCAGATGGTGATTCTGATGAAGTGTGCGATGATTTATATAGGAATGAAATATAATCATTATATATATGGTCATTGGGCTTATATGGCTATTGATACCATCAATAGAAATATGAAAAATTAATGAGATAAATTATAAGTAGTATTTCATTTAAAATAAGACAGTTGAACCATAGTTAATAAATTGACAGGTACAAATAGAACTAACTGCATTATGAAATCTATATAGAAAAGAGAAGCAATGACATCAAGTAGTAGAAGACTTCTTTAAGAGGCTGATTTTTCCAAGCTTGGAAAGGAGGTACCATCATTAGGTTTTCCCTAAACTAAGTTCAAGTTGAACTTCAACAAGTGCAACTTGAGCGAAATCATATGTGGGAGATGTTAGAGTTGGTACCTTGGAACCAACTTCTAAGTACTTTATAATTACTTGTATTCATATTGTTATACCCAGTTTTATTATATTGTGTATTACCGAGTCCCACATTGGAATACTCCACCATGTATTCCATTTTACTCATCTATAAAAAAATGTTTCCACCTCACATTGAGGTAAGAGGAATTCGCAGCCTATATGGTATCAGAGGGAAAATCGTGATTTTCCCCCCCTGTCGCCCGTTCTCCAGGAGAATCTTTCTAGGGGACTTCGCCCTTCCTTGCAGACTCCTGTTGTCGCTCGGCCCCGCCTCCCTCGGCCCAGGCAGAACCTCCTGGTCCCAACGCGAGCTTCCCTCGCTGCCAATCGGCTTTGCCAGGCCCCGCCTTCCCTGAGGCTTCCCTCGCGTCGACGCGATCTCCCGCCTGCACGACGCGGATCCCGAATCCCCGCCTCCGTTGCGTCTCCACCCTCTCCAGGCGGAACCCTCCGCTCTGCCTCCTTGTGCGGCTCCCGCTCGACGCCGGCCCTCCCAGCTCCATGACCGGCCACCGCCCGCCCTCCCGCAGCTTCTCAGTCCCCGCCAGCTCGCGCCCTCCTACGGCGTCGCCCGCCTCCGACGCCCCTCCCAGCTTCGTTCTCGGCCCTCGCCTACAAGCGGCCCCTCCCGGCTTCGCGACCGGCCCCCACCTACCAGAGGCAGCCTGACTCCTTGATCGGCCCCCGCCTCCTGATCCCGCCCTCCAACAAGCTTCCCGGCAGGGTCCCAGCATCGCCTCCCGTCGCGGCTCCCGGCCCCGCCTCCTGCGATGCTTCCCGACTCGCCTCCCGCGGCGCTCTCCCGGACCCGCCTGCTCGCAGGGCTTCGCAACTAGCCCCGCCTCCTGATCCCGCCAGGGTCCCAGCACCGCCTCCCGTCACGGCTCCCAGCCCCACCTCCTGTGGTGCTTCCCGACTTGCCTCCCGCGGCGCTCTCCCGGACCCGCCTGCTCGCGGGGCTTCGCAACTAGCCCTGCCTCCCGCCGTATTTTTCCGGCCCCGCCCTCCAGTGGCTCTCCGGTTTCACATCTCGGCCCTAGTCCCGCTCTCCTCGGCACGTCCTGGGCCCGCCCTTCCAATGGTCGAACCTTCAACCGCACCTTCGGTTCTGCCCCCGCTGATCACCGCCTCCACCCGCCTGGATGATGAGCGGCTCGACTCAAACAATTTTCAGACTTTTTACCATGAGATTCATACCCAGTTTTTCATCTCTGTTAAATGTCTCCGCTCGGACAATGGACGAGAGTATCTATCCACTCTCTTTCAGTAGTTTCTCCAGGCGAACGACATCATTAATCAGACCTCCTGTCCTGATACACCCCAACAGAATGGAGTGGTCGAGCGGAAACACCGACATATTCTGGAGACTGCTCGTGCCCTTCTCTTCCACCGACAGGGGCCCTTCTCTTTTGGAGAGATTTCATCCTTACTGCTACATACCTCCTCAACTCTTTTTTCTATCCTTCAGGGAGAGACTCCTTTTCGAACTCTGTTCTCCTCTCTTCCTCCTCACTCACTTCCACTCCGTGTGTTTGGATGTTTTTGTTATGTCTGTGACACTCGTCCCGACCTCTCCATGCTCTCTCCCAAATCCCTCCGCTGCATATTCCTCGGATATTCACATACTCAGCGCAGATACCGATTCTTCTCTCTGGACCTACGGCGATAAATCATCTCTGTTGACGTCTCGTTTGTTGAGAGCTCTCCATTCTCACATCCCTCTTCCCATCTAGACACTGACATCAATGATTGTCTTCCTCTCATCATTCATCCTCCTCTGGTATCTTCCCCTACTGATCACCGTTTGGGTACGGTCTACTCCCATCGCCCATCGACTGTGTCCTCTGTCCAGGCCGAGGAAACCATCATCTCAGCTTCGTCCGATGCTCCGGCACCGGCACCAGACGACTTGCCCATTACACTCCGGAAAGGTACTCATTCTTGTGAGAATACTCCTTTTTTTACATCTTCATACAGAGGTCTGTCAGCTCTGGAGAAGATTTCTATTCCCCACACAGTTGGCGCTGTCAAATCTCACCCGGGGTGGCTGCAAGCGATGCGGGATGAATTGCAGGCTCTGGACGAGAACCATATTTGGGATCTGATTCCCCTTCCGGCAGTCAAACATGTGGTCGGCACCAAATGGATTTATACGGTCTGTCTGAATGTCGATGACATTCTCCATCACCTCAAAACCCGATTTGTGGCAAAGGGTTTTGCTCAGACATATGGTATCGACTATTTTGATACCTTCTCTCCAGTTGCAAAGATGGCATCCGTTCGATTATTCATCTCTCTGGCCGCTCATCATCACTGGTCGCTTCATCAACTGGATGTCAAGAATGTCTTTCTCCATTGATTTCTTGAAAAAGAGATATGTCTGCAGCAGACCCCAAGATTTCGTGCCTTCGGAGCCGACTCCCATGTCTGCCAACTTCTTCGCCCTCTTTATGGTCTCAAGCAATCTCCTCGTGCTTGGTTTGGTCGCTTCAGCACCGTCCTCGCCGCCTTTGGACTCTCATGCAGTATGAAGGACCACACCGTCTTCTACCGCACGACGTCCAACGGCTGCATCCTGCTGGTGATATATGTTGATGATATCATCATCACCGGGAGCGACTCCACTGGAATCACTCAACTCAAGGGGCATCTTTACCACCCCTTCCACACCAAAGATCTCGATCTTCTCACATACTTCCTTGACATCGAGGTCTCCCGTTCTATGGATATCATCTCTCTCTGTCAACAGAAATATGTCATGGATGTCTTGCAGGATGCGGGTTTGAGTCAGACAACCGCTGTGGACACTCCTCTTGAGCCTGGGGAACGTTCTCTCTATGCCAACACGACACTCTTTCCACACCCAGAGAGCTACCGTCGTCTGGTGGGAAAACTCAATTACCTTACCATGACACGACCGGACATTGCATGCGTTGTTGGCAAAGTGAGCCAGTTCGTGGAGCATCCGACCAAATCTCAGTGGAATGTTGTCCTCCGCATTGCCAAATACATCAAAAAAGACCCTTCCCGCAGTACTAACATCACGCTTATCTAAATGTTGAGGCCTTCCGTGATGCTGACTATGCTGGTTGTCTTGCTACACGCAAGTCTACTTATGAGTATGTCGTTTTTTTTTTGCAGGTAACCTCATCTCTTTGCGCAGCAAAAAGCAGACTGTCGTCTCCAGATTTAGTGCAGAGGCTGAATACCGTGTCATGGCCACGGTCACTACTGAGATCCTTTGGCTTCGTCATCTCCTTCATGAGCTTGGCTTCCCACCGCAGACATCTGCTCATATCTGGTGTAACAACCAGGCGGTCACGAAGATTGCTTCGAATCCCGTCTTTCATGAACGAAGCATATCGAGGTGGACTGCCACTTTCTCCGCCATCATCTCGAGCAGAACTATATCAGTTTCGGCCACATTCCGACGGTGGATCAGCTTGCCGACATCTTCACTAAAAGTCTCCCGGGAGCTCGTCCAGACTCTCTCAGTACCAAGCTGGGTATCAACACCATCAGCAGCCCAGCTTGAGAGAGTGTGTTTGGTCTTGTTCGCTGTCATCTTTCTTTTGTGGGACTCTTGGTCCAAGCTGGGCATGTCCAGCTTGAAGGGGAGTGTTAAACCCAGTTTTATTATATTGGGTATTTTCGAGTTCCACATCAAAATACTCCGTCATGTATTCCATTTTACTCATCTATAAAAGAATGTCCCCACCTCACATTGAGGTAAGGGGAATTCGCAACCTACACATATATTTGAATATTTATAAAATATCTTATCACATCATGATTGTTCTTTTGCGTGACATAGTATGTGATAATGTCCTAAGTCTACTTGTCGCACTAAAAGGTCATAGCAGTGTCCCTCTATGATGCGAATCTAGAAGTGTCACGATAGAATTCTTAAAAATAAGTTCTATAGTCGAATGATGTCATTTGATGAGACACAAATGATACAGGCTATCAGAGGTTGAGACTCATAGAACTTTTACACATTTGCCTATGGTGTACACCCTTGATAATCATCAGTGCAAGAGATTATAAGAACATGATCCGCCAATAGAAATCCACACTTATATGTGTCGTTGAATATTCCTATCTGCGAACGTGTGTAATGATCTTTAGACTTTAAGATTATTATTAATAAATGTGATGAATCGCGTGCTTTGATGCATTGATGAAAAAGCGTGACATCATATGTCTGTGGTAAGATAGGATGCGTCGGGAGCGTCACGAGTGATGTTGTATTAATGAATAATGCGAGAAATGATTTATCACTTCTATTCTTTAATATAAGTTGATATCTCTGACCCTTTGATGGAAATTGAACTGCCTAATTAATCTATGACCATGGCGGTGTTGTCGGCAAGTTAATTTCCAAAAAGTCAAAAAAAAAGACATCAAACATATTTGATTATACTAGCACGCAACCTGCTTGATTAGAGACGTCGAGATAAAAAAAATATACTACACAATGTACGCTCGTAAGAAGTTACATATCGTGGCGATACTAACTTCTTTATCTATGAGAGCTTTGACGTGTTGTGAGCCGCTGACTTTGGACTTTAGGAAATGTACCCTAATGCCACTTTGAAAGGGGCCTAAAGGGTCACACGGTGACTGCATTCGGAACCTCAGTTAAATTCTATATTAATTTGACATGTTGGATAAATATTATTTTCATACGTGGTTTAATAATTATTCATATTGGTTTAATCGCAAAGATTCAATCACCAGTTATTCAAGAAAATATATATGTGAGTTGAATATTTAATGAATATCTATTCACCAGGTAATTATTTATTTAATTACGTGAATATAACATATTCACGAACTAGAGGGGCACGTGGCACGCTGCAAGAGGGTGTCGGGCAACGACACGGATCACACCAAACTACCAGCCGTTGGATTGCCGCAATCACTGTCGTGAATCAAGCTGCTACGTAAGAATGAGCAACCATGCAACATCAGATTAAGTTCCCGACTGCAGCAGAAATGCAACTTTATAGGATTATGAGAGGCCAATTGGACAGCCTTGAAGGCACCTTCCGAAAGGTGCAAAGAAGTCTTCGTACAGGAGGGCAGCTGGTTGTGGGCCATGGGGAGTTCAGAAATGGTTATAGGGGAATCTAATGTGGGGCCCAAGGGGACCTGGCAAGTGGTTATATAAGGGAGGGTGGGGTACTGCTAGGGCACAGAAAATACTATTTTGTAGTGGGACATCAACCTTTGGCTTGGGCGGGGAACTATGGGTTCAACCGAGCATTCTTTTCTCTCCCTCTCTCCCTTCAATCTTCTCCCTACAGCGTAATTTTGGTTCGTGTCTACCTCTAATCAACCACTCTTCAGAGGGGCGTGACTGGTCCGTTACACTATAGGACACATCCACCACCTTGAGGACAAGGTGGTTTTTCGGGATGGTGGTAGTAATAGGATTATGAGAGGCCAGGTGGACAACCAGGCAGGCACCTTCAGGAAGGGGCAAAGAAATCTTCGTACAAAAGGGCAACTGGTTGTGGGCCATGGGGAGTTGGGAAGTGGTTATAGGGGAATCTATTATGGGGCCCAAGGGGACCTGACAAGTGCTTATTTAAGGGAGAGAGTGGGGTACTGATGGGGCACAGAAAATACTATTTTGTAGTGGGAGATCGGTCTTTGGCTTCGGCGATGAACCAGAGGCTCTCTCTCTCTCTCTTACATTCTTCTCCCTCCACCAATGTAATTATGGTTCGTATAGCATCAATATACACAAGTCGTTCACTCCGAGAGAGGGCTGCTGATTAGAGTCTTCACCCACCCACCCACCCCCTCCCCTGAAGCGCTTCGTGCATGATTAGCTCACCGAACGCAAAGGCTACGTCAAATAAGCTCGAACGCGACGTAAGAATAGAAGGCAAGACAAACGGATCACGTATGATTAAAACTTAATAAAAAATATCAGGTTACAAAAGAACTGAGAGAAGTTCAAGCCACCCACAATATACAAATATAATTGCATAATAAAACAATAAATCTATATGAAAACTAAACCCCATGCAACGTGAAAAAAAACCAAGACATCAACAGAAGGAAATTAAACAATTTAATTTGTAACAAATCAAGCATGACAAATTCAACATGTTGCATCGCTGTCCAGTTGTAGACAGAAAAAATGTGGGACACACTTCACCGTGAAGACCACGAGATGATCCTCACTTGGATATCAAGAGTCAATCTGAAGACAAAAGAGCGTCTCATGTCATGAAGAAGACTCAAATGGAATCTCCATGTGTCGTGTGACGGCTCACACACTAAGCAATGGAGAATTTTCAAAAAAATTGTCAAATCCGAGGACACGGTTTTGAGAACCACCTATCGGAAGTAGATTATGGATTTCATTCATCGCTGAAGCAAAGGGCTGTCAAGCCATTTCTGACATTTGTACACTCAAAAAGTGGTCAACAGATTGACATGAAGGCCAAGAAGTTTGAAGAATTTCGGCTTCATGGAGAAATTTTGCTAAGATCCAACCTACGCAAATCATTTAGGTTCTCCATGCGCATGATTGTCCAACCTTACGAATTGTCATACTTGGCCTATAAAAAGTCCGGTCACCACCAAAATGAAATTGGAAAACTCGCCGACAAAAGAAAGGGAGCATCAAAGGCTTCGCAAACGGCCTCCTCGATTCACCATCTTTGGAGTTGAATCCCAAGTTTGTCGATTTCGGCTTTCTCTATGGACTTAAGCAGTTCTCTCTTGTCTTGTTCGGCAGATTCTGCATTGGGGCTACAACATTTGGACTTTCTTAGAGTATGAAAGACCAATACATCTTTTATCAGCGAACAATCACTTGTAGCATCCTTCAGTTATCTATATTGATGATATTATTATCATATATTGTGACTCACAAGGGATTACTCGTCTCAAGTCCAATCTTCATTAACAGTTTCATACCAAGGACTTGGTCCCTCTGAAATAATTTTTCAGCATCAAAGCATTTTGTTGTCACACGAGGTCTTCTCTATGCCTCAAAAATACTCACAATAGTTCAGTTAATTTTGGCCATGAATAATGCAATGAAAAACAGAAAAAAAAAATAAACAGTTAATTTTGTCAGAAATAAGGACTGACATGAAATAGTGGTATTGTGGTGCTGCTTCCGAACAAAAACAGAAGATCAATAAAGAATGCAGTAACTATGGAAGTAATCAGGATGATTGCACAAGAGGGACAAAGAATGGACAAGAAAAGGAGTTGACTCCTGGCCCGAGGAGTGAAGAGGGGCAAAAGCACAGAAAACACAACCTGCAACGAGATTAGTTGACAGAGGTCAACTGCAGAGTCACTTCTTCCAGCTAAATTTACAAGAACACTGGGCAACAGAAGCTCAGCAACTTCAGCTTTCCGCAGCACAATGTCTTCACATAATCTGAAAGCAGAAAACTAATTTAAATACAACTAGAAAAGAAAGAAAGAAGAAAATAATCTGAAAAAAAAATGAATTACAAAGTGTCATGTGGGAGGGTACAGTATTAATTTTTAAGTACATGGGATACCTTAAAATTGTATCATTGCAATAACCAATAAGAGTGTAAGCTAGCAGGCAAATCCAACTCTCAAAAGTTTTGCCTTCTGTTGTCCATACATTAGACATTTCCAGTGAAATTCCTTCATCTGCTGACAATCAAGAAAGAGTTTCTAACATATAATGGGCTAGTCATAAATCTGAATTGAAGAAAAAAGGCACATGGAAAATGTTCAAGACTTACACGCTTCTGATCAAAATACATTCCACGTCCGTGGACCCACCATGGCCATTGTAACAATTTTGAATTATCAATTCATATTTCATTGTGTTCTACTGAGTTCTTTAAGAATTGCGAGTGCATTTCAAACTATTATATTAGTCATGGAGGATCCACAGAAAAAGAGATTATATTTTTGCATATAATTCGCATCTCATCTGGCCAGTTTTATGATCTGGGGTGCCTTAGTAACAGTTTCAACATTGATCAACCAAATAAATATTCAACTAATAAAATCTTTGACATATGGGTGCATGAATTTGGAAGCCCAGTCGATATGGAGAACAACCAAAGTCAAGTAAGGAGGCATCAAAGTCATTATGTAACCCCTTAGAAAACAAAGTCCGTAAATTAACCATGACAACCCACGACGTGCACCAACACCACGTCATCCACATCCCCTAGAAGAGACAATGGAAAACAATGGCGATTATTTGAATGATGTACCACAACCAAGAAGGCTGCACCAACTACCTAGAGGAGGACAAAGGAGACCATAAGATGATGGTGTCCGTGGTAAAATGAAGGTAAAGATTCTTTCATTGCAAGGAAAAAGTGATCTTAAAGCATACTTGGAGTGGAAAATGCATATCGGACAATAATTCTTCTATCATGCCAACTCTGAGAAGAAAAAGGTGAAACTTGCTGCCCTTGAATTTTAAAATTATGCACTTATTTAGTGAGATCACGTGCAAAAGAAGAGAGCTCGATATTGAGGACGCCAAATACATACATGGAAAGAGATAAAATTAACTATGAGGAAGCGATTTGTCCCCTCCTATTACCACAGCGATCTCCCCTTCAAGTTTCAGCACCTTACCCAAGGAAGTGAAAAACACTTGGCTGAACAAATTTTGATGATTGCATGGAAGATTTGGGATCGGAACTCTTTGTAGTTCACTTTGACAAAGAGGGTCGTTTTTTTCCTGTGTCGTCAACACAAGAGTTCTGGAGGGAGTTCAGGGTTACTCTTTATAAAGCCCACCAACGGAAGCAAAGGACTGACATGACCGGTTTCAAGTTTCAATAAAATTAATGTGAACACCTCTGTGTAGATTGACAGGTGCTGAAATGGTTTTTCAGCGGAGGCTCATGACTCTGAGAGCATGGGGGTGACTGCTACATCCGGTGTTCACAGCGGCTCAGATGTTCATGATATGTAGGCACACACACAACTCTTGGGTGTTTGTTTCGAAAGATTGTTGGCTTGCTCAAAGGTTGTCGTCAAATCTGATTCTGCAGTCATGCTGGAAGACTTGGACTGACTGTTTTTTTACTCCGTTTCTTCCATTGCTTCAGCATAACAGGATTCATGCATCAACTTTTGAGGTGTGTGATTTTAAATTGATTAGTCGTGAAGTTAATGCAATGGTAGATGCTTTGGATAAATTAGCTACAGGTTTTGTAATTTTTTGGTTGCTTCATGTTTGACCTTTGGGTATGTTTATCAAAAAAATGTGTTGAAAATTACTACAAGAAGATGCAAAACGCACTAATTCAAGTCAACATAGAGAAGGACCCATAGGTGACCATGGCACAATTTTTGCAAGACCACAATCAGGAGATTGTTGATCAAGTGAAGATTTATCACTATGTTGAAATACAATACCTGAATTACTGAACAAAAAATTAAAAGGAGTAACACGAGAAAGGCTACAACCACCTGCATCCCTTCAAGAAATACAAGGAAATTGGAAGCCCATGGAATCCAAAAAAGTTGGTTGAACAAAAAGTTGACATGGTAGATTTTCCTACTGAGAAAACTACTGAGAGTCTAACCTATCGAGAAACTAGGATATGCATTGTTTTAAAAGTCAACGAAAAGGACACATGGAAAGCGAATACCCAAACAAATGGAAGATGACCACCAACAAATTTGGAGAATGGAAGGTTGATGGAGAGACCTCAGAGGAAAAGAAAGAGTATTCCATGGGAATTGGAGCTAGCGAATTTGATGAAGAAGGTGAACTCGTCATTTCAAGACAAGGGTTGAGTGCTCAAATGATGACCAATGAGAAAGAGAAAACAAAAAATACTTTCCATATACGTTGTCAAGTCTAATGTAATATTAGTATTGAAGAAGGGAGCTGCAACGACACGAAAAAACATAGAGTTTGTGGAGAAGATGGGACTTCCAGGTTTGAAGCAACAACGTCCATATCAACGCCAATGATTGAATGATTGGGGAGAGCTAAAGGTCGCAAAGTAGGTGGAAATTTTATTCACCATTGGTAAGTACAAAGATGAAGTGTCATATAACGTTGTACCTATAAAAACATATCATTTACTATTAAGACAACAATGGTAGTATGATCAACGTGTTACATCGGACGGGTTTCTGAACCATCGATTATTTGCACTTGAAGGGAGCATAAAAAAACTCATCCCAAGGTCACCAAAACAAATTTAGGAAAGTCAAATCTTGAAAGAAAAGAAAAGAATGAGTGATCAGAAAAAAAATAAGTTAAAAAAGATGAGAGAATGAGAGAAAAAAGATATTGTGCTTACAAGAATCAAGAGGGAAAAACGAGTTGATTAAGGAGAAAAATGTGATATTAGCAATAAAAAGAGTGAGGTTAGGGGAGCTTTGACTTCATGACAAAACCAATGAAAGCTCATGTACAAAAAGGTGATGTTATAATCTGTCCACTTAATACCTCATTTTCCAAATCTTGTTCTATATAGTAAAGTATGATGATAGTTTTCTGAAAGAGGTGTCGTCGGGTTTATCACCCATTAAAGTATTAAACATCAAATTGACCTCATACCTGAAGCATTACTAACAAATAATATAACATATCATCCAGCATATCACACCAGCCCTAAGGAGACAAAGGATATTCAAAGGTAGGTTGAAGAATTGTTTAATATGGGATATGTAAAAAAAAATCTTAGTTCATGTGTTGTGTCCATGCTACCGGTGTCAAAAAAGGATGAAACATGGAGAATGTCTGTAAATTACAAAAATTATCAACAATATCACACCATGTTTTGTTAGGAAATATTAACAAATATAAATTTTGCATGCATAAAATAATTTTACTTGGATTCGTTGTGAGAGGATAAAGAGTAGAAGTTAAAAATGAAAAGATCATAGTCATCCAATAGTGGCCAGCTCTAACCATCATTGGATAGGTAAAAACTTTTCATGTGTTTATTATCCTTTAAAGGAGGTTTGCAAAGGACTTTAGCACATTGACATCACCAAAGAGACCGTGTTTCTCTACAGATTTTAGTGAAACTTTTGAAATTGAATGTCATGCAAGTTAAATTGACATGGGTGAAGTACTCATGCAAGAAGGTAAGATTATTTCTTATTTTACTGAAAAATTAAATGCTCCAATTCAAAACTATGATGCATATCTTTGGCCAAAAAAATTTGCGATGCATTCTGAACATGAACCACTTAAACACATTAGGAGCCAACATATATTAAATATGAGACATGTTAGTAGGCTATAAATCATTGAGTCTTTTTCATATGTCATCAAGAATGAGAATGTCAGTGTTGATGCACTTTCACAATGACATGCTCTTCTTTCTATCTTGAATTCTAAAGTTCATGGATTTGAATTAACAAAAGAATTATATATCATTAATGGTGACTTTTGTGAACCTTCCATTCATTGCAAACATAAAACTAGTCGGAAAAAACAATATTTGTGTTAGAGTATTAGATATTTTTAGATATTTTTAATATTCTTGTTCCACAATGGTATGGGTTATCTTTTGTACTCGTTGCTTATCTATAAATAAAGCATCCTGCCTCATTGTGAGGTAAAGTTTCATTCCAACATGGTATCAGAGGGAGTTCCCTCCTCGACGCGGTTTAGCCCCTCCATTCCCATCGCCCCTCCATGCACATCCGCGCCCCCTGCACAACGTCTCCCTCCCGCTCTGAGCCCCTACACAACATATCCCGTCCAGCCCGTTCCCCGGCACGACTGCCCCTTCCGCACCCCGTCCAAACCCGCACCTCACGTGCGACGACGCCTCCCAGCGTAACGGCTCCCTATGCGACGGCACCCTACGCGACGTCTCCTGCACGACGACCACCTGTCCGTCGGCATCTCCCTATGCGACAGCCCCTAGTCCGCCGGCATCTCCCTACGTGGCAGCACCCCCTACCCATCGCCACATTCTATGCAACATAGCACCCAGCCCTACACCCCACGCCGTGCGATCACCCCTCTCTGTCGCCCCTCACTGCAGCACCCAACCCCCGCACCCCTCTCTGTGCGATCGCCCCTCCCTGTACGCCAACCCACTACCCCACTGCTTCAACCTTCTCCCAATGTGACACCCCAAATTGCAGAGTCTGGCCCCACTGCCATCCATGATCCTCCTATGACCTAATTGAGACTCGGATGCTCCAGTCGTTCACTTTCAGCACATACTTTCTACTCAATGCGCACTTTCAGCGCCTTATCCTTGGGTAACGTGCATCTTCAGCACTCCACCGCCCTCTTGTAATCTTCGGGATCATCTATGGAAACTTCGTCACCCTTGCCGGATACTATCACTACTTCCATAAGTCCTGTGGATAAACGTCTTGATTCCTCCAATTTCATCATGTGGAAAAAGACTGTTATTGTCTCTTTGAAGGGCATGGGCTACTATTCCCATCTTGTTACATCCCCTCCTGATCCAAAAGATGTCACATTCGGACAATGGGAACAACGGGACAGCAAGATCTTTTCTATGCTGCTTAACTCCATGGATCGCTCGGTTAAGCATGTTGCCAGGACTGCAAATACACAATTGATTCGTGCTGCTATGGTCTCTCGCAGTCCCAACAGAGGCGATGGCCGCTCCGGATGTCGTGGTCGATCTATTTCCCATAAACATTGCACGCATTGTGGTAAAGACTATCACACAATAGATACGTGTTGGCATCTGCATGGTCGTCCGAATGGTTCTCCAGTTCTCGAACGCTCTCGATCTGCACAGGCGGTCATCCCTGTCCCAATGCCTCCAGATGACACTTGACATATTGTTGATCTCTCTGAAGATGAGTATTCGTGCTTCATCGCATGCTATTATTCTTCATGGCGATGCACCTGCTACTTATTTATCTCAGGGATCCACCTCACGGGTTCTTGACTCTGGCGCCTCCGAGCATATCACTGAGAATGCAGGTATTCTTCGAACCTATAGCTCAACTTCAACCGGAGGTACTATTACTGTGGTTGATGGTAGGACAGTACAGATTGCTGGTTATGAGAGATGCTTGCTTACACCTAGCAAGACGCTCTCCAAAATTTCCCTTTTTCCAAATTGTCCTTTTAATTTTCTATCTATTAGAAAATTACAATTGACTTACAATGCTGAGTCATCTTCTCACCTGCTTTAGTTGTCTTTCAGGAGCCTTCGACGACTCGAGTGCTTGGTAGCGGCCGACTTCAGGGTGACGTGTACATGCTCGACTCAGCCCCAGCCCTCACCTGTCCTGTCACCTCTGATCGTGTCCGGCAGCTTCATTATTGTGTTGGGCATCCACCTGCACTCATTCTTTAGTCACTTTGTCCAGATTTGGGTCATGTTTCTCCTTTTTTTTTTAAAGGTAAAGGGGGCAAGCCCCCGTTTATTGAATAAGAAAGAAACTCCTTTTGAAGGGAAGAAGGAGGAACCCATTACAGAGACAGATGAAAGACATCTTAGAAGAACAGGCCAAACGGCCAATAAGGATCCAAAAGCCAAAAGGAAACAAAAATCAAAGCAAGAACAAGCCAGAAAGTCTCATCACCCCCCCAAACCGAAATTGCCACAGCAAAATCCACCAAGATGATCCGTCACCCCCCCTGCGATGAAATGTGTCATGCTGGAAACACAATCAAAGCAGAGCACTCCTCCAACTCATACAAAAATATGAGAGGAGAACTGGAGGATAGGTGCCCGCACACCTATCTCTCTTTCGAGCCACCCCCCGACGGTGCCAATGAGAGACTCACTGAACCATCAACCTGATGCGCCGCAACATCCGACAGAGAACACCGTGCAAGCTCAGTCCGGGTACCCATCCATCCAAAAGAACAGATGGCTGAATGATGGGTGTCAAGACACCCATCCCTCCTTCGAGGTCACCCACCCGACGTAATCTGCAGGACAGAACACGCCATCCAAATGCAACGAGACCAACAACGAGTTCTACCAAAACATTTGATGCCCAGTGACAGTCCGATCCAACAAAAACAGCAATGGGAAAACCAGAGAAAAATGAACAGAGCAGCAACACCCAAAAGCTGCAAAGATCACACCCGCAACCACCTCAGGAACGCCACCACCATCAGACCATAGCAGACCTCCTCACGATCCAAACAGAGGATCACTGCACGAGCTTGATCGACAAACCTCCGAAGATGCCGTCGTTCGAGCTCCCAACTCCCTGAAGGGAGTGCTGAGAAGATCCACTGGCTGAAGAAGAAGAGGCGACGGACCAGAGACGGAGAAGCAACAACCCAGAAACGGTGTTGCAGAACGTAAGAATCTTCAGCTCTTCAGAGAGACACTCTCTTCCATTCTTTATTACCAACCTCATCACCACATTCACTACCTCTTCACATCTTTGGTTGTCTTCTATGTACGGGATACCCGTCCCTCCCTTTCCAAGTTTGATGCACGCGCCCTCAAATGCATCTTTCTTGGTTATTCGTGAACTCAGTGCGGCTATCGCTGCTTTTCCCCGGACTTAAGTCGTTATGCCACATTCGTTGATGTTTCTTTCGTCGAATCCTCCATCTTTTCTGTTCCTGATTTCCCACGATCACCTGTTATTCCTGATTTAGCCAAAACTTTACCCTAATCTTTTCATCCACCACCACCAACGCCTCCACATGATGTCGTTGGATCTCGTTTTGGCCAAGTTTAATCTCACCGTCCTTGCAAACCTGCCACCACAGAGCCTGAAACTGCTACCACACCCAATGACTCACCGGCTCCTGGTCATCCATCACCGGAGTTGCCTGTTGTCCTTCGCAAAGGTAAGCGCTTCTGTCAGCAAAATCTCAATTCATCAGCTTCTTATCAGGGATTATCTATTGCTAACTCTCACACTATTGCAACACTCACGGCTCCCTGAATATCGCGCACTGTTGCTGAGGCAAAATCTCATCCTAATTGGTCAAAGGTCATACAGGATGGACTTCAGGCCTTGGAAACCAACCATAATTGGGATCTTGTTCATCTCCCTACGGACAAACAAGTTGTTGGTTGCAAATGGATCTATATCGTGCGCATCAACAAGATGACTCTCTTAATCGTCACAAAACCAGACTTGTTGTCAAAGGTTATACGCAGACATAGGGCATCGATTACTTTGTCACCATCTCTCTCGTGGTCGACATGGCATCGATCCACTTATTTATCGCTCTTGCCGCCTCTTATTACTGGTCTCTCCATCAGTTGGATGTAAAGAATGTTATTCTTCATTGATTCCTTGATAAAGAAGTTTATATGGAGTAACCACAGTAGTTTGTTGCACATGAAAGTCTTCCAAGGTTTGTTGTCTTCGTCGATCATTGTATGGCCTCAAGCAGTCACCGCATGCCTGGTTCGGACGCTTTTACACCGTTGTGCTTAGCTTTGACATGTGTCAAAGAATCGAAGATTTCTCTGTTTTCTATCGTCATTCTACATTCTTTTGATAGTCTATGTGGATGACATTGTCATCACTGGCAGTGATGATGTCGGCATTGATTAACTAAAATTCTTCATCAAAATTTTCACATGAAGGATTTGGGTCCATATTTCTTGGGAATTGAGGTCTCTAGATGCACCAAAAGAATTTTTTTATCTCACAGAAAGTATGTTTTTGATCTTATGCAAGACTAGAATAACTCAAGCCGGCTCAGTCGACACACCCCTCGAACCTGGAGAAAAATCACTTCATACTAATAGTGGGATGTTTTCTTCACTCGACAGATACAAACTACTTGTTGGGAAGTCTAACAACTTGACAATGACTCGACCCGATATTGCTTGTGCGGTTAGCAAAATGAGTCAGTTTATGGAATCCCCAACAAAAACGCAGTGGAAGACGATTTATCACATTGTTAGATATGTGAAAAGAAGGAACCGGGTTTATGTCTTCTAGATTTTGATCAAGGGCATATAGATATTGGGGCATTTTGTAATGCAGATTATGATGGATGTCTCTCTTCTAGGAAATGTACGTCTGGTTTTGCAGTATTTGTTGGAGGAAATTTGATCTCATGGCGAAGCAAGAAGCGAACAATTATCTCACAATCAAGTGCGGAGTCGGAGTATCGTGCCATGGCATATGTGACTGCAGAGATTATTTGAGCACAACAAATTCTATGGGAAATGGGAAATGTTGTTAAGAAACTGACACATATCTGGTGTGACAATCAAGCTGCTATCAAGATTATCACAAATCAAGTCTTTCATAAGCAGACAAAGCATATTGAAATTGATTGTAACTTCATTCGAGAAAACATTGAGAAGAAGATCACCTTCGGTCATGTTCACACCTCTGACCAACTTGTAAATGTTCTCACAAAAAGGATGTCAGAACCGCGTATCCAATTTTTGTGTAACAAGTTGGGCATGATAAATATATATGTTCCAGCTTTAGAGGGAGTGTTAAAATGTATTAGATATTTTTAGATATTTTCGATATTCTTGTCTCACATCGGTATGTGTTATCTTTTGTACTCCTTGAACTCAATCTATAAATAAGGCATCCTACTACATTGTGAGGTAAGGTTTCATTCCAACAATTTGTATGATTGTGTTTTACTCCGAATTGATAAAATTGGCATTCAATATTGATCTGTTCATTTGCTATATTAAAAGACACGCGTTCAAGTGGATTAATTAGTCATTTTGACATAGCTAAAACATTGAGAATCCTATTTGAGCACTTGTATGAGTGTACTACTTCAGCATTACATGTTATTACAGAGTGGGTTATTTATTTATCCTATATACTTTGATGCTTCTTGTTGAGATATGATACTTAGTTATTTTATCCGTTACTGCACACTCTAATCAGGGGGTATAGTCTCCCTATTGTACAACTCTAGACCCCCACTGCCTATCGACACCCTCTGGCATATAGAAAGGCGTGTCTGAGGTCGTGTGGCAAATCGGGTCGGGCACCAGTCGAGTGGCCTGCGCACCGAGACATTACACTCCTCCAGTGCATCTACGCAGGCCAGCACATCTGCACAAGCACTCATTCACCTAGGGTCCCTCCTGCTCACCTAGGCACCACACAAAGGCACCCCTCCTACTTGTGCTACCTAAGCCTTTGTCGGGTATCTCTGTCACTACCCAGACACTTTGTCGGAGCGTCTTTATCACACTGCTGTCGTCATTGCCCAGACACCCTATTTCGGGTCTCTCTTATCTTCTTGTTTGGCCCACTGCCTCCTACAGCAGACTGTCCAAGTCAGGCACCATTGCTTCAGGCCTCTACCTCCACCTGCAAACTCCAACACGGATGCTCTTTGATGACCCTTTGCCACTCATGTACTGGCCACATCTATTAAGGCACAATCTCCCAGTGATGTCTTTTGATATGTTGCGCCCTTTCCAGATGACGTCCAGGGATGCACGAATTTGAAAGCTCGATCAACATATAGAGCATCAAAAGTCAAGTCCTGTAGACTCTGGCGACAAAGTCAATACCTATGGCTGGAAACATGTGCTAAGCTTTATTAAAGTCAAATTATATGTGGTAGAAAACATATGTCACATTTCAGGAGACTAGCATTTTTATCTTCACACATACTCCTCTACTTTAGTTCCTAATGGTGCGCGTCGTGGCGCGTCATTGCACCATAGCTAGCACAAGGCAGTGGTGTGTCACGCCATGGCTTCGCCATAGCTCATCTAAGATGGCTCGTTGTGGCATGCACAATGCTGCGCTATGGAACGCAATGGCGCAGTGCGCGCCAGTTCGCCTTTTTTATTTTGATTTTTTTTTTTTTTGTATTTTTTTAACTAGCCAACTCATACACCCCGATTGAAATACCTCCTTTGAGGTCAAACGGCGACCTCCCCTTCTGACATTGTGCAACACTCTACTCTTCCCGCGAGCGCAGCCGGTGTCGAACCACATCAACCGCCGCGACCCAACCGAGTTCCTTCGACGGCCATAAACCAGCCGACCACAACCCAACCGAGCTCCCTCAACCGGCGCGACTCAGATACGCGGCGTCGTCCAGGGTAGGCGCACCTTTCATGCGAACCAATAACATTTTTTTGTTTTTAATTCAATTTTATTTATGCTGTTCGCCCCTTATTTTTTTTTTCGAGTTACTCTTGTTATTTTTACTGCTGTGTTTTCTTCCTGCTTTTTTTTATGTTTGTTTTTTTATTTTTTTGTTTATTGTTTTTTTGAGATATATGGTTTTTAATATTTAATTGTTTGTTTTATATATTTCAGGAATTGTGATTTATTTCAAAATGTCTAAGGCAAGGCAATACCCAACTTGGTTTTTTGAGATATATGGTTTTTAATATATTTCAAGAATTGAGATGTATGGTTTTTTGGTATATATGGTTTTTAATATTTAATTGTTGGTGTCATTGTTGACTTTATTTGTTTTTTTGATGTATGGAATATAAATTATTGACATAAATCTTTTATATTTATGTATATAATGTGTTATTTATTATTTGTTATTGTTGATATATGTATGCACCACTTTTGTGCGCCGCAAGTTAATATCATCACCCGTCATGCACCGCACTGTGTGCTTTTGCGCTGGGGGCCCTTGTCACCGTTGTGCGTCATGCACCATAAATAACTATGTCTTGTACATTACAGTCTTTTCAATCTACAAGTTAGATGGATAATTCAAGATCACAAAATATTCAATTCATCTAAAGAAACCATCTTAGAAAATAAGTAATTTACAGCACATGTTTCATCTGGAACGTAAAAAAAACCTTCATCCGTTTCATTTAAAAATAGACAGAAACTAAAAGAAAAGTAATATAGATGAAGCATCATCTACCTTTAAACTTTGTGTCCAAATCAAGAAGCAACTTCTCCACCAGAATCACATTAAAACCTTTCGAGTGAACCTAAACAATGTAATAAGCACATCATGCAACTTCTCGGAACCCAAGGGACATTTGGGAAGAGGATTTCCAGAGGCTTAAGATACCATACACAACAAAAAGAATGTAGTCATAAGTGAATTTAAATAGAGAAACAATCAAAAACTCAGCTGCAGCCTTAAAACCCTGCACCACCCCTACCAACCCCTCTTGTTATCAGCCCACCACCCTAAACATGATACGATTAATTTATAGATAAGTGGGTAGCAGTTAAGGCTCACCAAAACAAAGCACACCCAAATATTAAAAGCAAGGGCTGCCAAAACAATCAACCAAGACCAGTTAAAATTCAGAAGTGGCCACATGTTCACCAAAAACCTTTGAAAACCAAAGTCATATCACAAATGAAAGCCAAACCAGCTTTAAATACAGCATATCCTCTCTTTTTTATTGACCTTTGATGCTCCAGAAATAAACGATGAACAGATTAAAACTTGTAAATCCAACACGAAGCTTGAGAAACCTTTAATACTGGAATTATTCTTAGTCTATCAGCAAAACCATTCTCCATGTGATCTTCGCATAAAATTTCAGAAGCAACGACTATGATTAAAAATATTTTCCAGAAAAAAACGATAAATTACCTCAATGAGAGACCTTTCATAAGAGTCAAATGACGCTAGTACTTTTTGGCCATGTTCGGTTGCCAATATTCCCTATTACAACAGAAAACAACAAAATAAAATAATATGCAGAAGCGGCAGTGCTTCGGAATGAGCCAATAATCAAAAAGGCATATAAACTTATGGAAAAATATAGACCAAAGCTTTACATAAAAAGATGAAAAAAAAAGTGTGATTCTATAAAAAACTTCTTAAAATACAAATCATGGTACAGTTTCAAAAAGGAACAGCAGTCGGCATGTGGATCTTGTTTAGAATCAAATTCCACAAAGAGAGCCAAAAAACCACCAGACATGGTTGGGCTGCAGAAAACTATGGGGTAACTCAAAATCCTTTCAAATCCATTCACAGATACAAGCATCTAGGATTACCCACAGATTAACACAAGTTTAACAAATGCCAGATCATCTAGATATTAAAGAGCAATATTACCTAACACAGCCCAAACTTGGTGATAAAATTTTTGTCTAATTAGACAAATCTCCCTATATGATTGGAAAATCTCCACAACGATTAGTAATTTTCCTCAATTAAAGAGGATAGTATTAACACAGCCCGCAATTGGAGATAAAAATTTTCGAGATAAAATTTGCTCATAATCCTCCAGCATTTAAGTTAAACCCTACTTGATTGTTAAGAATATTTACGGCTACAAAGGACTTAAAGTTGTCTAGATGCTTGTTATACCTTCAACCTTAGCAATATTCTTAGTTCTCCATTACTGTATTCTTATTTTCAAATTCTAATAGGACTCAGGACCACAAGGGTGAATGGAAAGTGTATTCTAGATTGGGTAAATCGGTCCAGCCGGGGGGAGGTGGTTAGGCGTACAGCAGTAGGGACCAGGGCTGTTAAATAGGGGCGTGTGGGTGGTGGGTCAGGGTATCTTTCTGTTTCAGAAAAGTAGAACAGTTAGTTTTTCGGGCGGGAGACCAAAGTGGGTGCTCTCGAGGGTTTGTCTTCTGCTTCATTAACCTTTTTCCCCAAAATTTCACGGTAATTCTGGTACAGATTCCCTGAATACATTCCAATATTGATTGGTCATCTCTATCAAATTCACCTATATCTATTGGTACCCACAAAAATCATTAGAAGAACGAGGAGGACGAGGCGGCATTCATACAGACCCGAAGAGCTTGCGACGCCAAATCAATGATCATCACCGACTCATCCATCAAATGCTTTTTCAGTAGCCTTAAAAGTGCAATTAGAAGCTCGTCAGAGATGCTGCTATGCAATTCAGAACAGATTACGGTATCCCTGTCCAGATTAATTGCTTGACAAACATGTACATGATTAGAGACTCCGGGCAGATGGAAAACTACACAATGTGGATCTCCGATTCCAACCTGCAGACATAATGAGAAAAAAAAATCAAAATCTTCAGCATCCACAATTAAATACCAAAAACAAATTAACAAAGATTGCAATAATACTCTGGAGATAAAATCTGCAACAAGTGCCCTAATGCTGCTAGCATCATTTGAACCACACAAGCGCACTAGGCTCCAGACAGCAAGCACAACTTCATTGTCACAATTAAAAGATCCATTTCCAGCAATATCCTCCCCATCCTTCCCTTTCTGTATGATTTCCCCTGCCAATGGTGTCTTGTGTAAAACCCGAAGACTGCAAGACGGCAACCAAAAATTACTTAAAGACAATGACCAAGATTTATTAACGTTTGTATCTAACATTTTGATATTTCTATATAATGACACTTGTATCCTAACCAATATCTTCATAAATGCAACATTATAAAAGTAACCAACAACACAAAGTAGACAGTCAGATCACCTCCACAAAAGCAATCTTGGAGGCAGGTTAGAAGCTCTCTTCACAAACTGAGATTTACACCAACAAAATAAAATGAAAAGGAAAATGAAAAAAGGAAGAAGTAGCCATAAGAAAGGTATGCCCTATAAAAACAGAAAGGTGGGTAAAATCAAATGTTTAAAGAATATAACCTTTAAAAAGTGGTCTCTTGGAGAGTATACTTCACATAATTCAAGATGGAACTTCCGGATTCGATCGAATATTCCTATCTCAGGAAAGGGCTCCAATTCCTAAAAGCAGAAATGCCCAAATCAAAGGGAAAATGTCCAGAAAAATTAATAAGGGGATCATCTAAATAACACAAAGATCGAGAATTATAGGATCATGTACCAAATGAATATTGAATATTAACATCACTAACAAAAGTAAAGCAATGGTCAAGAACACATATCATATTGTAAGGAGGGACTTCTGTAAACATACTCTGATGAAATCATAAAGACAAGGATCAGAATCCACAGTCAACTGGTGAAGCACAGAAACAACTTGAGATGTTCGAGTTTGAGAAGGTTCAACAAGGGCTTCAGATGGAATGCAACAAGCAACCAGCTTTGCCACCAAAAACTAAATGGATGCAACAAGTAAGCAATTAAAAAAACATACTCAGAAAATATTAATGAAAAGTTTAAGGCAGAATATTCACCTGTAGTTGTTCACCTAACACTCTAATGATTTCCTTAGAGGGGCTATTTTTAAAAGCTGTTAGCAGCGTGAATATGATACGACAACATTGGTCTTGTAGAGCATGGGAACTAATAAATTGCCCAACTAAGTTGAAAAGATAACTGTAAATGCAAAATCATTAGCAGCAGGATAGAAACAAGTAAACAATGAAAAAATAATTGATCAAACACAAGGAACTAAGAATATCCTAAAAGAGAACAACAAGAGCACAGCAATTAAACAAATAAAGTTCAACTTCTGAATACAAAAGAAATGAGGGGGGGCATTTCCTCAAGGAAGAAAAGAAAATACAAACACAAATCATGCTATAAATAACAAACAAATGACACCAACAATTCAAGAACACAAAACAATTAATAAAGGTTTTAGTCATATAAGTCATTATAACGCAAGCCGTAAACACCCAAGCGTTGTCCAAACGTTTGTGAAACATTGAGACTCTAGGAGCCTCCATTTAATGAAGGATTGCTGTAAAAGGAAAGCTAAATTTCATTGCAACATACACTAGATCAAACACCATCTAGTCAAAGCTCCCCCTCTTCCTCCTTCCTTCACCAAGTGTCAGAGTGCCTTGAAAATAAGGAAGGTCCTACGATAAAGTATCGTGACTCCATAGCCGATGGATCAGTTGCAAAAGCAAGAATTGTTTGATTGTTGCTAAAAGATCATCATCAAGCTCACTGTGAAAGGAGTTGTTGACAGTGTGGTATGTTCTTCATTTTCGATACTGTTAATTTCTCTTAAACTTCTCAGATGATTTTGAACTTGAGTTTTGTTTTCCTGTTGCGTTTGAGGTAGATGTCGACAAAACCATCAGTGGTATCAAAGCCACTCTAGTAAAGATTTGGAGATTCTTGGAATTTTTAGAAAATTTTATACATATATGAAGAACAGCCACAAGGGCGTAGCCTCGTGGTTACGCCCTTGAGGGGTCTCGGGGTCGAGTTTCCCTGAGTCCTTCGTAGGTGGTGATAGATTTTCATTGTATTTTCCCCCTTACCCCGAACCGATGAAAATATATGAAGAACAACAATATTGTATACTACAGTATTGGATATTACATGACGCAACACCGATTTGAGCCCCTCCAGCATAGCAGCCAGCACAGCGCCCACGTTTAAGTTTTTTTTAAATATTTTAATTACTATTTTTCCCACTAGCTTAGGATATTTTTAAGGGCGGTTTAGTATTTTAATTTTCATTTAGGGTTTAGCCTATAAATAGGCTGGCAATGGTCAATTATAGTTAGCTTTTGTCATATTAATCAAAATCCAGAAAGTGTTCTCTCTATTTGTGAGCGTTATGCTCATGATATTCTCGAACTTGTCACGTAAGGGCTCGTTCATCCCCGTTGCACTACATCACCAATTTGAGCCCCTCCAACATAGCAACCAGCACAATGCCCATGTTTAAGTTTTTTTTTTAATTCTTTTAATTACTGTTTTTCCCTCTAGCTTTAGGATGTTTTTAAGGGTGGTTTAGTCATTTAATTTTGTATTAGGGATCAGCCTATAAATAAGTTATCTTTGGTCAATTGTTCTATATTAATAAAAAATCAGAGAATGTTCACTCAATTTGTAGGCGTTATGTCCATGTTATTCCCGAGCTCCACACGTAAGGACTCATGCATCCCCGCAGCGCTACATCAGTTGTTATAGGAGCGACAACGTTCCTCGTTGGCCGCCATCAAATTGCGTTTTTCCTGCAGCCAGTGCAGTGCCCACATGGATTTTAAGTCTTTGTGTTATTTGTTTTAGTATTGTCTTTGTTCCGAGCTTAGGATATTTTAGGGGTAGTTTGGTCTTTTATTTTGTTTAGGGTTTTAGCCTACAAATAGGCTATCTGCTATCATTTGAAATTAGATTTAGCATGTTAATAAAATTCCACAGGGTGTTCTCTCCCTTCATGGGTGTTATCCCTGTGCTCCTCCCGAGTTCCTCATGTAAGGACTCATCAATCCCCACTACGCTACATCAAACATGTTGCAAATAATGTCAATACATATAAAAGAATTACGGGATTCCTTATTATTGATTTTCTCTAAAACTAACAATCTTCTAGATACATCAAATTTGTTTCAACATTCTGCTTTGAAGTAGAGTTCCAGCCTCATTCTACCATATTACAGTGGGTGAGAGTCTATCACTGATGAGATCAATAAATTTATGGTCGATTCCACGGAATCTAGAGGAGTCCCAGACGAAGCGAGACGACATATTTTTATTTTCTTAACTCCAACAGGCTCCTCCATACTAACAAGGTATTAGAGCAGGTTCCCCAACCCTAAAGTCCTCCCTCCTCTTTTTTCTCTCCTGCTCAGAGAACTCTATATGATCCCCCGTCAAGTGGCGGCGGCCTCCATGGCCAAAGGTTGAAGTCGATGCTGCCAACACCCCCACTCAACTCCATCACCAAAGTTGGCGCATCCCATGCACGCTCTTCACACGCTGACGCGTCAACCCACCCTATCAAGTCTCCCCATCTAACCTCCCTATGAAAGAGACGGCTTGGTGCATCGGTCATCCCCATGCCACTATTGACGATCATCCCGCCAACGACACCCACCACCGAGCGCACTATGCATTTTCTACATGCCTTCCAGTAGAAATTGTGCCTCCCTCAATATTTGTCAACCCAAATCTTGCTATTGTTCCATGCACCGCAAATCTTTAGCTAAATGCACACCAGTCAAAGACACAAGCCATTGTTGTGTGCCTTCTATGCAACTGCCCAACCCCTCACGACACCTGTTCAAGCACCCCGCTCCAGAATCAGGCCGCGCGCTCATCCAGTCCAAGATTGCACCAACTAGAGCACAATCTGCTTCACTGTTGCACATCTTGCATGCCTCACCAAGGCATTGACTTTGCATAGGTTCAACACACCTCCACCATTGATCGGATCTCTATCGTTATTGTCCGCACTCCCATGACTCTGGATGACCAAGCTGAGCATGTCCAGCATGAAACCGAGAATGAAGAGGCATTTCTTTATTTTCCTTCACTGTGTATTCAAGTTAGGTACACCTAACCTGAGGGAGAGCGTTAGAGGATGTGAGTCCCAAATCAGATATTAGGTATTATGTCATTATTATTCATTATAAATAAACACAAAGACCTCCCATGAGGTATCTTAGGCATTGGGTTATCAACTCCTCCATTCTAACATAGTTGATGATACGAACATGAGCCTGCATCTATACCATATGGAAGTATGTTGGGCTGTAGGTTGGGAGTCTTTAATTGTTGTCAAGGGTAGTGTCTTGTAATTGGTTTTGAGTTGTTAGGGGATAGTATTGTATTTTCCTTAGATAGTGGTTGGGGTAGTTAGGCGGTGGTAGGGGAATAATAAATAGGGATGTTGGCTGCTGGGAGAGGGGTTCAGGGATTTTATTTTGAGGAGAAACAGCCAAGTTGTTTGGTGGGTTAGGCCACGGGCCTTGGGAGCTGCGCCTTCCAAGGAGTTCCTTCTCCTTTCTCTTTTCTTCTTCTTCTCCCGCTGAACCTGTAATTCCTATACCTGTTATTTCCTATGTCGATATAATTCCATAGTTTCTCTCTCTCGCACCTAACAATTGGTGCTTTCTTTGAAAGGTTTCTAGAGAGATAAACTATAAGAGAGAGGTTCTTGATCGGTAGTTTGGAGACCAACGCTGCAGAAGGCGTCCAACTCACAGCAGGCCGACGGGGCACCGCAACAACTTTTGCTGTTATGGAACGGATGCGGCTGGAGCAAAAAAAATTGATGCAGCAAAAAAACTTTTACAGATGAAGCAGAAAATCTTGATAGTAAGAAAGTCTTGACGTCACGCTAAATTTCTGGTTCGTCCAGACTTTGAGGACCAGACGCCAAAAACGACACAAATGGAAGAAGGTATACAATGGGAACAACTGACTCGCAGCTGGAAGACGGGGAAGACGGGGAAGACGGTAAACAATGCAGTGGAATCACAGCAGGGAAAAGGGAAAAAACTCGCAAAAGCTGAGGTGCGCGATCATGGAGAGCAAAGTAGCAGTTATGGAATCGAAAGTCACGGAGCTAAAGTCTGGATTTCGGCACCAGGAAGCAGTTCAGCAACGTCAAGAAATTGAACTCCATCGGCTAGAGATCCAAATGCGGCAGCTGATGTCGGCAGTGACTCGGTTTGTCTCGAACCAGGTGGTGTGATTACAAAGTGGTGATGTCAAAGGAATGTCTGACATTGTGAAGGAGAGAGAAATCAGTCTGGATCTGGACACCAAACACAAAGGACCGAGGTCAGTGGCTGAGAGAGACGACAGGAAAACGCAAGACACTGTAAGAAAGGGAGCTTGCAGGAATCAACGCTGTAATAAAGGGAATCTACATGTGTTGGCTGACTTTTCTGATCGACAATCTTCTGCTGGTTTTTGGAGTCCTCTTGCTGTGTACGTACTTCACCAACCTCTAGTGAACCTCACAACAGCTAAGAATGAGGCTTTGCAATGAGAGATGCTTCAGATAGTGTCGAACCAGGCTAAGGGGTCTGATCGAGCTGAAGACCAAAGGGGGTCTGACTTTGTCAGTCACAAATCAGTTGGAGTCTGACTTTGTCAGTCACAAACCAGTTGTTGGGGTACTAAGGAAATGCATGGGGGATCGAAAACCTCCACACCGAAAGGAGAAACATCGTGTCCCTGTCACTTTCCTAAATTACCACCTTGAGCACAAAGTGGTTTTCAAGGGGGTGGAATTGATAGGAACATGAGTATGCAGCTATAGCTTACGGAAGTAGGTTGGGTTGTAGGTTGGGAGTCTTTAATTGTTGTCAGGGGCAGTGTCTTGTAATTGGTTTGGAGTTGTCGGGGGATAATATTGTATTTTCCTTAGATAGTGGTTGGGGTAGTTAGGTGGTGGTAGGGGAATAATAAATAGGGATGTTGGCTGCTGGGAGAGGGGTTCACAGATATTATTTTGAGGAGAAACGGCTAGGCTGGTCAGTGGGTTAGGCCACGGGCCTTGGGAGTTGCGCTTTCCAGGGAGTTCTCCTTTCTCTTTTCTTCTTCTCCCGCTGAACCTGTGATTCCTATACCTGCTACTGCTTATGTCAATATAATTCCATAGTTTCTCTCTCTCTCGCGTCTGACAGTTGATATTTCTGACAAGGAGTATCAGCAGCTTCAGTCTCAACGCACTTCTACATCCTCCAGAGCAATTGGAACTCATGTCAATAGCCTCGTGCTGATAGCCGTCCTACCTGTCTCTCCCAGTGCTCCACCACATTGGTCATTGATTTTGGCGCATTCGAGCATATTACTAGGAATGCAAGTATTCTTCAGTCGTACCGCCTAACTTCGACCGGCGGTATTATCAATTTTACAGATGGCTCCTCGATTCAAATTGTTGACCATGGGAGATGCACAATTGCATCCACTTCGATGCTCTCCTCAGTGACACGTGTTCCATGTTGCTCATTTAATTTAAAGTGTCAGGTTGCATTCTTATTTAATGTGGTTTTGTTTCAGGAGCTTTCAATGACTTGGGTGCTTAGTAGTCGACAGCTCTATGGCGGTGTGTACGTGCTTGACTCGGACTCTTATATCATCTATTTCATGGTTCCTACTCGATTCTCACAACTACACTACCGGCTTGTCCATCCACCCGCATTGGTACTTAAACAAATTTGTCATGAGTCAGGTCCCGTCTCACCCTTTGATTGTGGGTCACGGCATTACGCAAAGCATTAATGGAACTCCTATGCTCCCCAGGTGATCACGCATGTCTCGAGTTATTTAGTTCATTCAAATACATGGAGACTCGGCCCTGCTCTAAGAAAATCGAGTCATGGTTACTTTGCTGCTTTCATTGATAATTTTTCTAGTCTGACCAGGTTTGATTTATTAAAGAACCACTCTGAAATTTTTACGGTTTTTTACTCATTTTATAATGAAATCAAAACCCAGTTTTCAGCCACTCTAAAATATTTACATTTTGTTAATGGTCGTGAGTACTTCTCTGAGACCTTTCAATCATTTCTTGATGAACACGGTATTATACATCAAAGTTCCTATGTTGATACACCGCAACAAAATGATTTGCCAAACGCAACTGTCATCTGTTGGAAAGTGCTCGAACGCTTCAATTTCAAATGAAGGTTCCTACCACGTTTTGGACTAACGCAATTCTAAGTGCCCCGTCTCATTTCCAGGATTCGATTGATATGGTTATCATACTCGTTCATCTGTTACCAAGTTAGATGTGCAAACCTTTAAATGCATATTCCATGGTTACTCCCAAACCCAACGTGTGTATCGTTGTTTCTCCCCCAACCTACGTCGTTATGTGATTTTTGTTAATGTCTCTTTAGTAGAGTCTTGCATTTTTTATTTTCTGAGTCTGTCATCATCCCCTTACCTTCTCGGTCTTGAGGTCTTGCTTCCATATTCTCTCAACCCATCGCCACCTCCATTTTCCCCTTACGCTAAAGGGTCTCAATTTGGCTAAATTTACGCTAAACGTCCTCATATGCACATCTCATCTAAATTGGAAGATACTCCTAAGCTTAATGACTCGTCAGCTCTAGATCTTCTGTTGGATAATTTGTCTATTGCACTTTGAAAGGTTCACACGTATATTAGTAGCAACCAATTTATTCTCATTCTTATCAGGGATTATTGGTGGTAACAAGCATATTTATTGGCACCTCGATAAAGAATTCGACATCAAATAACATTGTCAACGCTAAATCTCATCCAGGTTGGTCACAAGATATCCAAGACAGTTACAGTTTTTAGAGATTAATCATACACGAGATCTTGTCTCTCTCCCATCGGGTTGTTAGTACTGGGTCCTGCAATGGAAGTCAGTGTGTCGGGGATTTAAAAAATTTCATCGTCGGGACGATGGAAATTGTCATCTCCAGCGATCAGAGTCCTAGTAGAGGTCCGAGTATCTCGCATGAATTATAAAAGCACAAAATTAAATCAAAACGTGTACCTCATTCCAAATCGGAGCGTGCTCGACTGCAGCTTATCGTCGGCGACCGTTGCTCGAAAAACCCGAAACCGAACCCTTTCAGATTATTCACACATGCTCTAAGAATCCACGCGTTCATCATTTGTCGAATTCCAGTTGCTGGCACGGAGCTCCGACAAATCCATCAGCATCACGTGGATCACCTCGATCTCATCCCTTCAATCCGTTGAGGGCGTCTTGGATTGATCGCTCGGAGAGAGACTCTCTCTCTCTAGAAAGTGGGAGGAGAGAGAGGCTCTCATTTATGAATGCATGAATAGTGCATGGAATGAGCCTCTCATCTTGCTTATATAGTAGGAGGTGTTGATACCCGAAAAGGGATCCTTGACACCAGAAAATAAAACGTCCACTAAATAAGCAATATATAAATAATTATGACGAACTAAATTGCGTCATAAATATTATTTATATTTTATCACATACTTCTAATATATATTAAATATATTACGTGATAAAACGGAGTCGTTTTAACTCGACTCATAGTTCCCACTAATATTAAACGAACCTGAAATATTAAAATAATATTCGTTCGAATAATATTATTACTCGTATTCACATAAACACTCATAAATACTTTTAATAAATAAATTCAACACAATTATTCTTCACTTGAATAATAATGAATTTATTTATTTATTGGTGATCGATAAAACTGGACAACTCTTGAACCCAATGGTGGTGACCACCATGTCCTAAATACCAATTCACCTGAATAGAGCAGATTCTCGAATACACTATTTTATGTGACTCTCTAGACTCTTATCTCGATAGCAGTGAATAGTATTTACAGACCAAGAACGGAGTCTAACTTATCAAGGCCCTTAAAGAGATAAGAAATTGTCATAGCAACAACAATCATCCTATGAACACGCACTTTGTAATATAATCTCTTTGTCTTTAGATATCTCATAAAACATGACACACACTTGTGTCATCATCCTTTCTTACTTCATTGTTCGTCGATCTAACTGGACGAATTTACCTCCGACTACCTTGGCCAAGAATTTATGAAGGTACTACCATCTTAATCAATCAGGCCCAAGATATATTACTTCCTTAACTCGAAAGCGACAAATTCTATTTTGATTATTTAATCAATATCATACCACCAAAAACGCACCCAACACAAGCAAACTCGCCATGATTTCATTATCATGGTTTTTGTCTTGCATCAAAGTACGTTATCAAATGACATATATTGATAATGATCTCAAATCATGATACCAATACACATGTCCGTAGATAGCAACATCCAATGACACCTGAAACATGCGTTGTTCCTATTGGCGGGTTTGTTCTAATGATCTCACATACTGGAGATCACCAAGTACAAACTTCACGAAAAGAAGCCTCAATACTTAAGAGCCTCCAACACCTGATAGTCAGACATCTACTGTGTCTAGTCAGTAAGATGTATCTATACCATAGGACATATATTTAAGATTAATGTCATAGTATCTCGAGGTTCTCATTATAGTTTGGGATATGCTATAACATTTTGATACAACAATTAATCTATAGATATTTCCATTAAAACAGTGGACGCGAAAATATCTACACAATAATGGTAAGTGTATATCATGCATATCTCACTGTATGCATGAAATAGTAATCGAAAAGTACTGTTTAGTTGGGTCTAGGGCACCCACTATTACAACACGGGTAAACAAATTGTTGGTTGCAAATGCATCTATACCATGAATATCAATGTTGATGGCTCTCAGAATCGCTTGAAGACTTGACTTGTCGCGAAGTTGTCAAGGGATATACACAGACTAGTAGAGTCAACTGTTTTAATACTTTTTCACCTATAGCTAGGATAGCTTCTGTCTATCTATTTATATCGCAAGTCTCCACTCATCATTTGTCCTTTCATTAATTGGATGTCAAAAATGTGTTCGTTCATGGTTTTCTCGATGAGCAGGAATATCTAAAGCAACCACCAGGGCTTGTTGTTCAGGAAGAGTCCTCCAAGGTGTGTCATCTTCGTCGTTCATTGTATCGACTCAAACAGTCGCCACGAGTTTGGTTTGAACCCTTTAGCATGATTCTAACCTACTTTGGGAAGTGTCGGAGTTTAAAGGATCCTTTTGTTTTCTATCGTCAGTATAATGCAGGTAACATTCTTCAGGTAATGCGTGTTGATAATATTGTCATTACAGGCAATGATGATTTTGGGATTAACCGACCCAAATCCTTGCTTCATCAGAATTTCCAAATGAAGAAGTTGGGTTCATTGCAGTATTTCTTAGAGATTGAGGATTTCATATGTGCTAAAGGAATATTTCATTTTTAGAGAAAATATGCCATTGATCTGTTACAGGAGAGTAGCATGGCAATGACAGATTATGTGGATTCGCCACTAAATGCAGAGGAGAAGTCTCTTTGCACTGACAATGAGATGTTCTCCTCACCAAGCATGTAATGGCCCGGACCTCTCCAGTCCATTACTTTGTGGAAATGTGGTGTTAGAGGTGTTTCGGGAGGTCAAGGTGACTTATCCCCAACACTTTGCCAAGATTTCCATTCTGGTGAACAGTTCCAACGGTAGACAATTGTGAACTGTAACGTCACGTTACGTTTTCAGATACTTTTGATGTTTCTAACTACCCTTGTTTTGGAGTAGTGACTTGGGGGTGCGTTTGGGTGAATCTTTAAGGAAAACTAAAGGGAAATAGATTTCGCACGAGCGGCGCACGGTTTGTCTAAACCGTACAGCCAAACCGTGCGTAGTTGGTCTTGGAGGCAGTGGCTAACGCACGGTTAGCGCACGGTTTGTCTAACCCTGCGGCCTAACCGTGCGAGGGGTGTTTGACGAGGCAGTAGCGACCGCACGGTTAGCGCACAGTTTGTCTAACCGTGCGGGAACTTAAACTAGATCCTAAAATTGTGGATCTCAACCGTTTTGCCTCTAACTTGCTCGTTTAAGCTCCTAAGCGGCCATAACTCGGGATTACCCTCCCTTGAAGGTAGGAGAACCTCTCCTAAGCGTTTTGGAGGCGATCCGAAGGCTTCTCTTGGCGAATCGAAGCCGATTTCTTGAGGTATGTGATCGTTCTTCTTCGTTCTTGATCGGTTTCTTAGATCCACTTGGATCTACTTCTCCTCTTCTCTCGGTTTCTTAGATCTACGCCTGTTATGGGTAGATTTAAGTGTGTCGACGCCAAATATGATGAGCTTTGGTATTGATCTTGCTAGGAGTAGAGATCTAAGGCGGGTTTTTGGAGAATCGACCCGGGTTTCTTGAGCGTTCTTCAACCGTCGTGGTTTTCGTCAAAAACCTTTGAGGTAAGGGATCCATTGTTTCTCTTTCTTTTACGTGCAACTGTAATGTTAGCATGTTTTATCTCACTGGGTGACAATGGAATTGACATAATAAATATTTGAACCGGATAAATAAATTGATATCGATCGTATGTTGTTGCCTCTTGTTTTGATAGATAGGGTGATATCTATGTTTGTTCCTGATGAGAATCGGTAAAGAACATAAACGGAGATTAATGGATATTTTGTTTGGCTAAAGATAAAGAAGCATGTGAACGAATCTGGTTCTTGTTGTAATTTGATGTTAATCAAATTGGCGTAGTAAGCATGTTTAATCATTTGTGATAGCTTACTGGTTAGGTTTCCCGATTTTGGAACCAACGAATTATAAATCTGTTAATTCAAGATGGATTAAAGAATTGATTGTTTGATATTTCATTGAAGGGTTATGAGTTACCCTCTTGATTGTTATAGGGCCAAGAGCCCAAGTGTTGTGACGATTGTCTTTCCTGCTGCATGTGTTGAGACGTGATCCTGGATGGGTGTTGTGATATGTGGGGGCATGGTGGCTTTTTTGGTTGTGGCAGCAGATGACGCCAAGAGTTGCGAGATGCATCGGTTTATGCATGTGGGTGTCAGGGAGGACACTAGGGATGATGGAGTGGGGTGGATGTGATTGTTGGATGCTTGCTGGTTCTTTGGTTGTTTATCTACTTTACTTTTCCCCACTGCTCAAGGCAGCTGGTCTTGCTTACCCTTCTTCCGAAAGAGGCGAAGACGCGCGGGGTATACCATGTGTTTTCCGTGTTTAGCTTCTCCAGGGAGGATGGGTCTACGCTCTTACTATAGGCGGCAAAGACTAAACGGCTAGTACATCTACTCACCGTGTTGAGCCCCCTTGTGTCAGTAGCATAGAATGCTTTTCTAGAATGCCTGGGAATATGGGAAAGTGATTCTGTAATGAATATTTGAATAAATGGTGTTAACCCATGGGGATGGAGTTGCTAGAAGATATGATGAGATTGTAATTTTTTGAAGAAACAATTGACTTTGGGTGTGATGCTAATGAAATTTAATGTGGAATTGTTCATGGTTAATTAATGTTTAAAAAATTAATTAACGTACAGTGGAACTGATAAAAAGGGAATGAAGTAATCTAATAAAGCTCTTTAAATGGTTGTGTGCTTATAGGATACCTAGTCTTAGAAGTAGCAGTCGGAGTCTGAGAGACGTTAGCTGCAGTTGTGTCTAAGACTACGTAATGCCCATAGTGTGGTTGTGAGATATAATATATCCTGTACTTTTTGTGTTTCTATACGCTACTCCACCCTGTCAGTAAGGGCAACTGACACCCTGGGGATTCTGAGCCCTGGGGGGTGTTTTCCCCAACATTCCGGTGGGAGGATGAATGGCTGACAACCCCCTTTGGCCCCGCTCTCTTCTCTTGGTAGATACTTGTGCTGGTAGGCACAGCGGTTAGTTTTTCCCCATATATGTTTGTAGAGGGTTGTAATGGCTTGTGGTTATTCACACACATATATTCTGGATATAGTATCCTATGGACCACTATAGGTGTAACGTGTATAGGCTGTGATGGCTTGACGATCCTTACTCGGTGTATGGGCAGTAATGGCTTGAGGTATAATACCCGATGTATGATACACGTTATGCGAGCTGTGGTGGCTCCCGGAAACTACCTGGTTACTTTTGGTTGTGAGGATGGTGTAGTGTTTCGCCCAAGTGTCTGCGGGAAAGCCTTTGTGTTGCACGAGGTGCACATTGTGGTGCTTCGCCCAGGTGTTTGCGGGCAAGTCTTTTTTTTGGAGAGAGATGCTCAAGACGTGCGATGTTGGGGCAAAGCGGCAAACCAGTGGGGAAGTAGTAGCGGGGTACCCTTGATATTCTTTATTATATGATATATTCTTGTATGCGTTACTTGGTGAGAGTAGCCATGGTGAGGTTGAAACTTAGTATACCTGTTTAGGTGACGAGTTAGTTTCACTTGTTGTTCTTTGTGCTTTAGCATGTTTTCTTTACTTTTGCACGAGAGGCTTCGGGGAGGATTCTACTGAGTATACTGTTATACTCACCCTATGTATATATAAACTATTTTTCAGGTCACTTGGAGCAGGTTGGAGATCAAGCTGGTTTCTACTAGCTTGGGGTTCCAGGAGCTGTTCAGGCTTGTGGTTGTTGCTGTTGTTTTTACTTTCTTTTGGGTACTTGCAGTTTTTCCCCCTTCAGTTGTAGTATTTTTGCATGGCATTACATATGTGCACTTGGGTTTCTTTTATCTTCCAGTTCTGAGTTGGAGTTGATTGGTGTCTATCTTATCTCTCTCTTCCGCATGTGTTCTCTTAGAGGGTAATGCCTCCCACTTGTGTGTTTACTATACCCTCGGCGCTAATCGCCAACCCGGGGCCTACTGGAGTTGGGACTCGGGGGTCATTATCTCTCTTCTCACATTGCCGGCCCAGGAGGGGTACACTTTGTGAGGAGGGGGTCGTGACAAAGCAAGTATCAATGGCTTGTTGGCAAGCTGAACTATCTAACAATAACTCCGTCATACATTGCATGTGCAGTGAGCATGGTGAGTCGATTCATGGAATCCTCAACAAAGATGCAATAAGAGATTGTACTTCGCACTGTTAGACATGTGAAGATGGATCCAAAAAAAGAAAGCTTACTATATTCTGATCATGGACGCATAAATATTAAGGATTTTTTGTGACGTAGACTATTCAGGGTGTCTAGAAGATACATGTCTAGCTTTGTTGTATTCATTGAAAGGAATGTGGTCTCTTGGCAAAGCAAAACACAAACAGTTATCTCCCAATCCAGTGCAAGTCAAAGTATCATGATATGTCTTATGTGACTGCAGAGATTATTTAAGCAAAACAGATGCTACAAAAGGTCAGTAATCCTCGCAGGAAGTCTACACACATCTGGTGTGACAATCAAGTTTTAGTCAAGATTGACACAAACCCAGTCATCCATGAGAGAACAAAGCATACAAAAGTTGATCATCACTTTGTTCGGGAGAATTATAAAAAGAGGATCACTCTCGGTCACATCTTTTTGCAAATAGCGCCTCATTAGAGAAATAATTGAAATTGAAAATGTAAAGATTTTTCAAGTGGCTGCAGAAGATAAAGTAGTGAATCCTCCGATAAAACCATTATTGCCCCGAAAAACATGAGGGTCAAGTTAAATACTTGACTATTAATCTAAGTAGGGGCTTACATTAAGATGTTGTTAGAGATTAGGTTGTGTCAAGTCCCACATCAGATTTGACGTATATTGTAATCTCTATTATTCATTATAAAATAACCCCAAGGCCTCCCTTAGAGAGGCATCTTGGGTATTGGGTTCACCTCATTATCATTCTACATGGTATCAGAGCGGGTTCTCCAACCCTAACCCACCCTCTCTCTCCCTTATTTTTTGAGACTCACGGGTGGACCCCCTGTTGCGCCCCTCCTGTGCGACGCCCCCTTGGCGGCCCACCCTATACGGCGCAACAGCCACCTGCCCCCCACCCCACCCCCACACCCCCGTGCAGTGCGAGACAAACCCCCTGTCGCCCCCTCCTCCACACGCAACGTCCCCCCTGTGCACCCCCTATGCGTCGCGACAACCCCCTGAGGGCCAACCCTGTGCACGCGACGGCCCCCTGCCCCCAACGCTCCCTGCGCCGCTGCGCCGCCCCCTCCCCCCCCCCCCCCCCCCGTGTGCAAGGAAATACCTACAACGGACCCCTTACGCGCGACGGCCAACCACGCCCCGACGTTATCCATTTTGATATTTCCTCAATAACCAAATTAATATCTATATGGTCTAGCCGTGCAATTTCAGCACTTATACTCTATCAACTGTGCACCTTCAGCACCTTGTCCCCGTGCATTCTCAGCACACCCTATGGAATCATCAAGTGTCACTATTGCCCATAGCAATACTCCAGCAGCATGTCTCTCCCAACGACACAATAACAGTTGAGTATTGTGCTCCAGAAGTTTCAGAATTTGTTTAAGGAACCGAAGGGGCTACCGCCAACCAGACAGACAGATCATGCAATTAACATGGTAGCAGGGGTAACCCCTTTTAACATCAAGCCTTACAAGTTGGCACATTATTTAAAAGATGAGCTAGAAAAACAAATAACATAAATGTGGTCATGTGGAATGATCCGACATAACAAAAACCCCTTTTCCAGCCCCATTATTTTAGTCCGGAAAAAAGATGGAAGTTGGCGGATGTGTGTGGATTATAGGGCGTTGAACAAACTGACAATTCCAAACAGATTGCCAATTCATATTATAGAAGAGTTGTCGGACGAGTTACATGGCGCCCGATTCTTCACCATGCTTGATTTGAAATCCGAATTTCACCAGATTCGAGTGAAGGGGGAAGATGTCAGTAAGATTGCCTTCGAAACACATGAAGGTCACTATGAATTTCTTGTTATGTCATTCAGGCGGATGAATGCCCAGACCACATTCCAGTCGACCAAGAACAAGGTACTTAAAGGGGTCCTTCAGAAGTACATATTGGTGTTTTTCGGCGATATACTTGCTTATACCAAGACATAGACCGTGCAAATAAGCCATCTCGAGTCAGCCTTTTTAATATTGGAGGACAGTCAACTGCTCGTGAATAGAAAAAAAAATGTTTTTTTGTAAACCTGTAATTGGAATAGCTTGGACATATTATTTCTTGTAAGGGGGTTTCCATGGATCCTAAGAAGATAGAATATGTTCAAGGTTGGCCACGCCCGCAAACAGTGAAAGGAGTCCGGAGATTTCTAGGCCTCATGGGGTATTATAGAAAATTAATTGAAGTATGGAAAAATTGCCAACCCACTCAGCGAAACCTTGGAGTACAAAGGCTGAACAAGCATTCAAAACCTTGAAGGAATGTATGATGACTGCCCCGCTGTCAGCTTTACCAAATTTTCAGAAACCATTTGTTATTGAATGAGACACATCAAGAAGGGGAGTTGGAGCAGTCCTAATGCAATCGCGCCAGCCAGTTGCATACTTCAGCGAAGCTTTGGCAGAGTCCAATCACTCCAAATCAGTCTATGAGAAGGAGGTAATGGTCCTTGTCCTTGCTGTGAACCACTACAGACAGTATTTGATTCGAAAACATTTCGTGATCTACACGGACCATAAAGCACTCAAACATCTCCTCAGCCAGCGGCACCACACAGCTAACCAACAAAATTGGCAAGAAAAACATCAAGGGCTCAATTTTGAGGTATACAAGCCTGGACGAGAAAACCGGGCAGCAGATTCTCTTTCCCAAATAGTCGAAGGAGAAGAGGACAGCAGTGCCGAAGATAAGCAATTGGGAACTGCGGTTTCAGAGCCATTTTGGATGGAAAAAGATGTTGTCAAGGCAGAAATACAGCAGGATCCGGAACTTGAGAAAATCTTTGATGCTATTGAAAAATTGCAAGAAACTTGCCCTGTATACAGCTTACAAGACGGGTTGTTATTCAAGAAAGGGCGGCTGGTTCTGTACAGCCAGTCCATCCTTATATCAAAGTTTCTGCATTATTACCATTCTCCAGCAGTGGGGGCATGTGGGCTTCCACAAGACTTACAAACGTTTAGTAGTGAGAATATTTTTGAACAAGATGCCACGATGCATCATGGAGTTCGTTCAAGAATGCGACACATGTCAACGACAAAAGAGTTGGGCTATGGCTCCTGCTGGTCTCCTACAACCGCTGTCTATCCCTGAATTAGTTTGGGACGAAATATCAATGGATTTTATCTCTGGGCTGCCCAAATCATAGGGGTTTACTGTTATACTTGTTGTTGTGGATTGCCTTTCAAAATACTCGCATTTTGTGCTATTAAGACATCCCTATATAGAAAAATCAGTAGCTGAGGTTTTTGCTAGAGAAGTGGTCCGTTTGCATGGGATTCCCAGCTCCATCATCAATGATCGGGACCCAATCTTTCTTAATATTTTTTGGAAAGGATTATTTTGAATGGAGGGAACCACATTGAGAATAAGTTCCTCCTACCACCCCAAACAAATGGACAAATGAAGATAGTCAACAAATATCTAGAATCTTATCTCCGTTGCTTTGCTTCAGAACGACCTCTTCTGCGCGTTGGGTACCTTGGGCAGAATACTGCTATAACACTACTCCCCACACTTCCGCCAAGCTGACCCTCTTTGAGGTGGTGTATGGCAGGAGGCCACCAACGATGTTACGTTCGTTGGTGGGTACACAACAGTCGATTCTGTTGCCTCAGCCCTCGCAAAGCGGGATCAAATTCTACTTCAGGTCCAAAGTAACCTTTCTCGCGCCCAGCAGTTGATGACACAAAATGCCAACAGGCATCGGTGAGATGTGTCATACGAGGTGGGAGAGTCGGTTTCTGTGAAGCTTGGACCTAAGGTGTAGACTTCAAAATCTTCCAAGCTTAACCCCAAACTAGCTACACAATATTATGGCCCATACCAGATTCTAGCTCGATTGGGAAACACAACTTACAAGCTCTCCCAGCCAGATACTACACGGATTCACCCAGTGTTCCATGTGTCACAGCTCAAACAAGCGGTAAAGAAGTCACTAATGCACACTGATTTGCCAGAATTGCAAGACAGTGCCTTCACTGCAGGAGTAGAACCGACAACTCTTCTGGCCACCAAACCAGTGACCAGGCTCCCACATGGGTTGCGGCTCAAACAATGGAAAGGTAGGCCAAGAGAGGAGGCGACTTGGGAAGACGCCGAACTAATTTACTCACGGTTTCCTGACTTCCACCTTGGGGACAAGGTGCTTTTTGAGGAGCGAAATGTTAGGAATAATGGCTCGAGACCCCCTATAAACACAATTATCAAAGAAAAGGTAAAATGGAAAATGTGGGCAAAGGAGACGTTTAGACTATTTGGCTGGAAAGGGCTATTAATACAGCTGAAGATTTTGTTGAGTGGGGTATCATGAAATCTGTTGCAACCGACTGAAGGCTCAATCGTGGACAAGGGCTGTGGACCAACCTTCAGAATTCGGACTCTCCTACTGCAGGCGGAATAACCAGGAAAGTGGCCTTCCGGGTCCTTCTAATTGTAGTCTTCTACCTATTTTTCCATTGTAATTTGAGCTTTCTGATGCAAACTTACCTACAGAAAATACATACTATAGCAGACATATTTCCTACGATTCCTCTTCTCTCATTTTATTCATAAAAGATAGAATATCATGATATCATAGATGATGGATCACCTGCATAGACAAGAATCCTTTTGATTGTTGCGAGGGGATTTTCATCAAGCTCACTATGAAAGACGGTGTTGACAATGAGGTATGTTCTTCATTTTCTTGTACTGTTTATTTCTTGTAGAATGATAAAAAGGAGGTAGACCTGAATTCTCAAGGTTCTCTCTAAAGGAGGCTTTGAGGTTCTTTTATAATGAATAATTAAGACCACACAGGACCATAAGTCCAATGTGGGATACTGACTCCAACACTCCCTCTCAAGCTAGGTGTACCTAGCTTGGACACATAAAGAAAAGAGAACAAAGCAACGACAATACAAAGCAAACAAGAAACGCTGCGAACACTCCCCCTCAAACTGGACATACTCAGCTTGATGATAAAATAAGAAAAAACAGAATAAAACAAAAATAAACCACCATGGGTGTCGCTCTCCCTCACGAAGATGTATGATGCTGCTGAAAAAATTTGTCAAGCCGCTCAAGCGGTGCCGATTGACAGAGTGCCGGGAAAGCCGCACAGGCGGTGCCAGTCGACTGAGCGCCGGGAAATCCGCATAGGCGGGCCGATCGTCAGAGTCGCCGGGAATACCGCACGGGATGGCCGGTCGTCAGAGTTGCGAGGAAAACCACACAGGCAAGCCGGTCGTCGGAGCGCCGAGAAACCGCAGGAGGAGGGCCAGCATGGAGCGGGTGGCTGCCGCAGGAGGAGGCCGCAATGGAGAGAGCAATGGGTCGCCGGAAGAAGTGTCGGACGATGAGAGTCGTCGGACTGGAGCAGATAAAACCGGCGGGAGGGTTGCCTTGCAGAGGAGCAGCGCACTGAAGAAGGGGCTGGCGCACTGGAAGGGAGATGGCGCACTTGAGGGGATGACGAACATATCTGACCGGAATTGGGGAGGCTGCTTGAACGCAGGGAGGTGTCGGCCAACTTGTGATGGGAGGGGCGGCTCCGGGAGGCTACTGCGACAGGACGGGCCGAGCGCAGTGCCAAGTGGGCGGCGACCACAGAGGAGCCTGCGGCAGATAGGATCCGACCAGATCTTAGCCGGATCTAAGAGAGGGGAGGCCGCTGGAGGCTGACGAGCGCAGGGAGGGGTCGCCAAGAGTCCGTCGCGCGCACAGGGAGGCGGCGCAGTGGAGGGACGTCGTGTGGAGCGGTGCAAGGATTAGGCGGAGCCGTCGCGCATGAGGGATCCTCCGGGAGGGAAGGAGTCATCGACACGGGAGGAACTCTGATCGCGAGAGGGAGGCGGGGTCGGGAACCCACAGCAGGAAGCAGGAGGTAGGGCCAGGAGACGTTGTCGGGAGTCCGCGCAAGGTTGAGCCGACGCGGCGCAGGGAGGGTTCCGCCGGTAGAAAGTCGTCTGGGAGAGACGCCCGACGGTCGGGAAACGCGTCGCGCATGAGAGGCCTCGCACGGGAGGGTGACGGGAGGCCGGCAGGGGGGACGACGGGAGATTCCTATGGCTCGCTGGCCATGGAGGCCGCCGCCCCCCACTAGGGAGAAATAATGGGAAACCCTTGACGGGGGAAAATAAAATGGGAGGGAGGGCTCGGGATTATGTTCTTTTTGATACCATGTAGAATGATAAAAAGAGGTACACCCGAATCCCCAAGGTTCTCTCTAAAGGAGGCCTTGAAGTTCTTTTATAATGAATAAATAAGACCACATTGGACCATAAGTCTAATGTGGGATAAAGACTTCAACATTTCTCTTCATTTCCTTCTTAATGATCTTGGACTTGGGTTTTGTTTGTATTTGAGGCATATTAGATGTCTACAGAACCTATCAAAACCAAGTCAAATAGAATGTATTTGGACACACCCAAGTACCAAACACATAACAGCTCCAACAGAAGCAATACAATCATTTGACACAAGTGCCAATAACGCTAGCCACAAAACAAAAACAAAACACAGCAACAATCCCCACCAACGTTATCCCCACCCACTCATCATTACAATCATATGGTAACATTCTTCCCAGACACCGTTACTAGGGTTAATTCGAAGGGGCAAAAAAGCTCATCATTGGAACAACCATAGACAGTAGAATGCAATTAGTACTCATCAAAGACACCCATGAAGCGTAAAGCAATTCAGATTAAGCAACACCATATATGTCCTGAAAAACAAGCCTAATATCTAGATAGGTACACTGGCAGGAAGGCAGGAAGGCAGGAAGTCAGGCAGCAAGGTAGTTAAGTAGAAAAATAAATAGAAGATATTCACATAAACTTCAATGTGTGTGGGCACAATGACAGACAAAAAATCTGCCAATGCAGAGAACAAAGATGTCAATTGACTTACTTAGATGTGCTTGAAACTGCTGTTCTATGACCAAGAACATCAGCAAGCACCTCGATTCCAGCTAATCGCCGACATTTATGTCTATCATGAACAGCCGTGGCCACTTTGTGATGTAGCTCCACAATAAACTACAAAAACAATTGTTGAATATTCAAAATCATATAAATATACATATATATCATGTGGAAAATTCACACAACTAATTGAAAGTGAATCACATGTCAAATAATCTATCACCATGAATACTCTATCAGGGTGAAAAATATTAATATTATCAACGACACCAACACTTTTAGGACCACCTTCCCTGCATAATAAAGAGATGTGGTGTCAGGAAAAAAAACAGCTTCATAGAAATTGCAACAGAAATTAGAGATGGAGAAAGAAACTAACGTCTCTAAGAATCCATCAATCACGGTTTGGATAGCAAGAACAATCACATTCTTTGAAAATAAAGGAACAGCAGGGTCAGGCGAACAAGAAGCCAGAGAGAAAATGCAACTGACAACAGATACCTGTAAGCACACAAATAATAATAATAACAATAATAAACATTTATAAAAACTGAAAACATCAAATTACGAATTCAAGGTCGTCAACAAAAATTTCTGAATGACACTCGAATCACTTTAAAAAATCAAAATTACAAATCAAATTCAAATCCGGTCACCCCTTCCCTAATCTTATGTGGCCCATTTATATAATGTAACCACATATCTTGTTGTAATTTTTTAACAGCAGACTATAAAATATAATCTTTCCTGCGCTTCAGTTTAAATGAATTTATTAACTCATGATCCAAGAATTTTAAACTACATCATTTTACATAATGTAGCCCTTACAATGCATAACCATCAAACTCAAAGCTACATTACAGTCCTACAACTACATACATACAATAGACAACAAGAACTTTGACAGCCCTGACACAAAAATTTCATGTTCCAAAAAGAATGACAAATTTACACATAAAAAACAAGTAGAACAGCAGTTGATCATAAAACGTAGGTCTCCTGAAATCCATTAAAACTGGTAATGTATACCATATGTTTCTTTATAAGGATGTCTCTTTCACTTTCAGATATTTCAGCAAGATGTAAAAGTTCGCCCTGAAGCACAGCTACACCCTTTTCTGAACCAAGCTGCTGACTGCAATGAAGCCCCATGCAAATGGAAAAAATTTGCACAAAGTGACATTTAACCAGCAATGGCAAAGGTTGACAACAAACCTGCAAGTAAAATACCAAATCAGAGAGCCGGGAAAAATAATAAGCAAAAATATTCAATTAAAAAATAATTTAAACATTAATTTATACACCAGTGTTTGGTTAGAGGGAAAGGGAAGGGATGGAAGGGGACGGATCATTATTCAGATCCCTATAGAGGGAAGGTTGAGGGAAGTAAGGAATTTAAAAGCTCACACTCCCCTTTTCCCTCTGCTCCAAAGGTGGGGAATTTGAAAGTGAGGGAAATTTTATTAATGACAAATCATTCCCTTAAAACATGTCTCGTATTTTATATAAATTTTAACCAGGACCATTTTGCACAAAACTGACAAATTAGTCAAAACAATTTTTTTTTTTTTTTTGTAATTTTTTTTAATTAACAGCATATATTGTATAATCATACTTCTTGTTAAACAAGCCTAATTTTATAATTTTGTTTATGTAAAGGTTCAATATAAAATTAAATTCATTTTCCCTCTCTCCAAACAAACCAAACAGTGACAAGTTAATAGCCCCCCACCCCCCACCCACAGAACCAAACCTAAGCGTATGTAAGAGAAAAAAATTTAATGCCACCTACCATTGACACCCACTTTAAATTTGACCTGTCACCATGCAGAATTAGAGCAGGAAGAAGCCAGGGACAACAGCGTTGCATGAAATTACTTGGTTCCGCATTCAAAACAAAAAGATCCCTCATCTGAAAAAGATATCAAGCACTCAGGAAAGATAGTAACTATAAATAAAAGAAACAAAAAGAAACAAAAAGAAACAAGGAAATATAACAAAAAAACAAAAGTGATAGTGCCAAAATGAAACACTTTATTTACAATATAATTAAAAAATTAGCAAACATGCTACAATATGAATCAAATTAATTTGAAGAATGCATTAATTAATAACAAGCAATCAAAACTGTTAAGAGTATTATATATTTTTAATATTTTCGTCCCACATCAGTACGAGTTATCTATTGCACTCATTTTCTCGTCTATAAATAAAGCATCGGACCTTTTTGTGGGATCCAAATGGTATCAAAGAAAGTTTAACCCGTCGCTCTTCTATACGCGTCATCTCCTCCTAGAGCGACGCCCCCCCCCCCCACAGTCGCCCCCAGCTCATCGCCTCTCCCTTTGTGACGCCCTCGTCCTGTGTGACGTCGCCCCTCCCTACGCGACGCCGCCCTTCTATACAAGTCCGCCCTCCCTGTGCGACGGCGCCCTTGCGGGTCACCCATCCCTGCGCGACCCCCCCCCCCCTCGCGTGTGTCGCTCGCCAGCCCATTGCCCCACCCTATGCAATGCCCCCATCCTTCCAATCGCCACTCCCAATGTGACCCCCCCGGCCCATCGCCTCTCCCAGTGCGACCCCCCCCCCCAGCCCATCACTTCTTCCTACCTGTCACCCCTCCCGGTGTGATGCACCCCCTCTGCGTTGGCTTCCATGCAAGCTCACCAGTATCCTCTAACCCCAGCCCTGCCTCTATCTGTGCGCTGCCCCAAACTGCACAATCGCGCCCCACCACCATCCGTGCTACTCAGACTATTTCTTTTATGACCTAATTGCTACCTAGATGTTTTGACGGTGCACTTTCAACACCAACTTTCTACTTGTTCCGCACTTTCAGCGCTTTGTCCTTGCATAACGTGCATCTTCAGCACTCCACGCCCTCTTGTGATCTTCGGGTCCACCTAATGGCAACGTCATCACCCTTGCCAGATACTATCACAGCATCCACACATCTTGTGGATTAATGTTTCGATTCCTCTAATTTTATCACATGGAAGAAAACTATTATTGTCGCATTGAAGGGCGTGCACTACTATTCTCATCTTGTTGCATCGCCTCCCGATCCAAAAGATGTCACGTTCGGACAATGGGAACAGTGGGACAGCAAGATCTTTTCTATGTTGCTTAACTCCACGGTTCCCTCGGTTAAGCATGTTGTCAAGACTGCTAATACTTGCAAGTACTTATGGGACTCATTATTCATTATGTTTTCTGAGACGAACAATCTTACTCGTATCTCTGATCTTTTTTTAGCAGATCTTCGCACTTCAACAGGGAACTCGCTTGATTCCCCCTTATTACAACGAGTGGAAGTCTATTGTACATGAGATGATTGACTTGTGGCATATTCCAAAGACTCCTGATGACGCCCGCACTCAACGTGATCACTTGTTCTTGTTCTCCCTCTTGTATAGTCTCGATGTCGAGTTCTCTACCACTGTTGCTGATATGTTGGTCAGTCTCACCACTCCTTGGTTTATAATTGTCTTGTTCGTGCGATTCGTCCTTCGTCGGCACTCAACACTGACCACTCTGATCGTACTGCTATGGTCTCTCACGGCCCCAACAGAAGTAGTTGTTCCGAGGGTCGTGGTCAACATGCTACCCACAAATATTGCATGCATTGCGGCAAAGACTACCACACGATTGATACATGTTGGCATTTGCATGGTCATCTGGATGGTTCTCCAGTTCCAAGTCACTCTCAATCTGCACAGGCTGCAATACCTGCCCATGTACCTCCAAATGACATTTGTTATATTGTTAATCTCTTTGATGATGAGTTTTAGTATCTCGAGTCTCAACGTGTTGGCACTTCATCAAGTGTTACTATTGCCCATGGTGACGCACATGTTGTTTGTCTATCCCAGCAGTCCACCTCATGGGTTCTTGACTCTAGTGCCTCCGAGCGTATCACTGGGAATGCAAGTATTCTTCGAACCTATATAGCTCGACTTCAACTGGCGGTAATATTATTGTGGGTGACGGTAAAATAGTATGAATTGCTGGTTATGAGAGTCGCTCAATTACCCCTAGCTTGACGCTCTCCGCAGTTGCCCTTGTTCCACATTGTCCTTTTAATTTGCAATCTCTTAATAAACTTACAGCTGACTTACAGTGTCAAGTCATCATCTCACCTACTTCAGTTTTTTTTCAGGAGCCTTCCACGACTCGGGTGTTTAGTAGTTGACGACTTCAAGGCGGTGTGTACATACTTGACTCAGCCCCAACTCTTGCATGTCCTGCCACTTCGGACCGTGTCCCACGGCTTCATTATCGCCTTGGTCATCCACCTGCACCCATTCTTTAGTCACTTAGTCCGAAGTTGGGTCATGTTTCTCTATTTGCTTGTGAATCCTATCATTATGCCAAGCATCACCTGGTCACCTATGTCCCCCGGACAATTACTCATGTGTCGAGTCCTTTTCATTTAGTTCATTCTAACGTATGGGGACTCAATCCTAGTCCTTGTAAACTGAGTTATCATTATTTTGTCATCTTCATCGATAATTTTCCGAGAATGACATGGGTCTATTTGTTGAAAATTCGTTCTGAAATTTTTACAGTGTTTCGCTCCCATTATCATGAAGTTCAAACCCAATTTTCCACTAAAACTCGTTGTTTGCGCTCTGACGATGCCGGTGAGTATTTTTCTGACCCGTTCTAGTCCTTTCTAAATAACCTTGGCATTCTCCATCAGACTTCTTGTCCTGATACACCTCAACAAAACGGTGTTGCAGAACGTAAGAATTGTCATCTGTTAGAAGTTGTTGGTGCTCTTTTATTTCAAATGAAAGTTCCGATCATTTTTTGGGGTGATGTCATTCTCACCACTACATATCTCATTAACAAACTTTCCTCATCGGTTCTTAAAGGGGACACTGTCATTCTTTGTTTCCAACCTCATCACCACATTCGCTCCCTCTTTGCATTTTTTGTTGTTTCTGTTCTGTTAGGGATATTTGCCCCTCTTTCCAAGTTTGATGCACAAGCACTCAAATGCATTTTCTTGGTTATTCATAAACTCAGCGCGGCTATCACTGCTTTTCTCTGGACTTGTGTCGTTATGTCACATCCACATATATTTCCTTTGTCGAATCCTCTATCTTTTTTGTTCCTGATTTCCCACCATCACCTACTATTCCAAATTCCGACATTACCCAATTCTCTTCATCCTCCACCACCAAAATTTCTTCCTCGTGATGTCGTTGTTGGATCATGTTTTGGTCAAGTTTACTCTCGCGGCCCTTGCATACCTACCACCCTAGAGCCTAATGGTGCTACCGCACCCGATGACCCACTGGCTCCAGGTCCTCCATCGCCAGAGTTACCTATTGCCCTTCGCAAAGGTAAACACTCATGTCAGCAAAATCTCAGTTCATTAGCTTCTTATCAAGGATTATTTGTGGCTACCCGTCGCGTTATTGCGACACTAGCTGCTCACTCAACACCGCACAATGTTATTGAGGCAAAATCTCATCCCGGTTGGTAAAAAGCAATGTCGGATGAACTTCAGACCTTGAAAATCAACCATATTTGGGATCTTGTCCCTCCCTTCGAATAAAAAAGTTGTTGGTTGCAAGTGGATCTATACTGTGTGCGTCAACATAGATGGCTCTCTTAATCATCTTAAAGCCCGACTTGTGGCCATGGGTTATGCACAAACGTATGGCATTGATTATTTTGACACTTTCTCTAGTAGCCAAGATGGCATCGGTTCACATATTTATCTCTTTTGTCGCCTCTTATCACTGGCTTCTCCATCAGCTGGATGTTAAAAATGTTTTCCTTCATGGTTTTCTTGATGAAAAGATTTACATGGAGCAACCACCAGGGTTTGTTGCTCAGGAGGAGTCTTTCAAGGTTTATCGCCTTCGTCGATCGTTGTATGGCCTCAAGCAGTCACCTCGTGCTTCGTTTGGGTGTTTCTACACCGTTGAGCTCAACTTTGGCATGTGTCAAAGAATAAAATATTCTTATGTTTTCTATCATTAATCTACAGCAAGCAGCATTCTCTTGATAGTCTATGTGGATGACAATTTCATTACTGACAGTGATAACGCTGATATTGATCGACTCAAACCCAAATGATCGGGTGATACGGTGTCCAAATAATGGACCCAAATGGTTGAGCGATACGGCGTCTGAATAGTGGACCAAAAGGGTCGGGTGATATAGTGTTCGAATAGCAGACCCAAAAGGTAGGGTGATACGTCGTCCGAATAGCGGGCCCAAATCGGTCACGGGTGATACAGTACCCGAATAACAGACCCAAGAAAACATTGATCATCATCAATGTGGGGGCTTGGACAGCAGCAATAGAGTAGGGTAACAACAGCGATAGAGAGCCAGGTTTACGATGTATGGGTAGATCTGAAGTCGGGTGCACAAAACAGCAAGGTGAGACGAGGAGCGACGCATGGACAGCCTTGCCGCACATCAAAGAAGCCCTTTTTTTGTGCGTTCAACGTGAGAAGAATGAGACACAGGGTGGTGTAGCACCAACAAGAGGTATGGTCGCACGCACCAGGGTGACGCCTGAGTTGCCTAGATTTGAACCGTGCTTGGAGTAGGGGGTTGCGCATAAAGGCACGGCAAGGCTGGAAGACAGCGCATCGGGAGGAGGCCTGCCGGAATGTTGGGCGTGGAAGTGAACGGCGTGGCAGTCGTGACTAGGACGTGCGTGACGGGAGGGAATGCGCGACAAGAGGAAAGGGCGACGATGAAAGTGGGGGCTGCTGCAATTGTTGGGAAACGAGATGAGAGACGACAACTGGAGGAGCGGGGTGTCGCGTCAGGGGCTGTTGCGGCTGATGGGAAGACAGCGAGAAGGAAGGACGGAGGAGCGACGACGTGGTAATTAGGGATCGCTAGCCATGGGGGATCGTCACCCCCCTTTGGAGAAAATTTGTAGGGTGTCCTAAGAGGGGAGAGACGGGGAAGGGAGTGTTAAGACTTGACCTCCTTTGATAACATGTTAGAATGGAGGGGCAATGACTCAATGCCCAAGATACCTCTCTAAGGGAGGCCCTGGTTTTTATTTATAGAGAATAATAAAGATGACATAATACCTAATATCCGATGTGGGGCTCGAATTAACTCAACTTAACTCACCCTCAAACAAAAAGTTTTTTTTTTGTGGGGGGTATCTTCAAGAGAAAACATTGTTGGGGCCACTGATGGGCTTTTAGGAAGGACGGCTTCTAGTTGCATACCTCTGGGGGCCTCTCCGCCCAAAGGGGCTGGTTTTTCTGGATTGTCAACCCCTTTCTCAAAAGGTTACTGCCAGGATTCAGTGTTGTATTTCTAGGATTCAATTTGTTTTACAAAATCTTGCAAAGTTCTGTTGCTGAATGTTTTTAATGCCTAAGGGCTATTCAAAGTATAAATCCTATTTACAGATATTTCCACTGGGAAAGATCGGAGAAGAAAACGAGAAAATGACTATTTTCTTCGGATGATATGATGATCTCAAGGAGGAAGGGGGCCTCAGGTAGAAGCATGCTGGTTTGTATAATAAGAAAGTGAATTTAAAATTGCTTTGGGAAATTTCTTGACAGAAATAAAATCTCTGGGACAAATGGTGCCATGAGCATTACTTCCATCAGACTTATTTCTGGTGCCTAATGGAGTATGAAAAAGATTCTAAAGCATAAAGTTGAGGCCTTGAAGTGTATTAGTGAATATGATGATTGTGTGGTTTGGACTGGGTCAGGTTTTCATTTTTCTCCTGCCACTTATTATGCATCTCTTAGACCAGAGGGTTTGATTCAAACTAGGTCTAAGTTTGCCAGGGGGACATATGTTGTCCCCAAACATGGATCTATCACGTGGTTTGTATGGATAGGTCTTCGACCAAAGAAAAACCCTTCATGTGGAATGTGATGTCTTCTCTTCGTTTCCTACATTGTGGTATGATGGAAGGGAGCATGAGTCCCTTTTTTTTTTTAAGAGCCTTACTTCTTTTTACATGTATTTAGAAGACATTGGCTGTTCTAGGAATTTTTCCCTTTTATTTGACTGAAATCGTATCCAGGAGTGGATTTTTCATGTTCATGTTCATTACACCTTTTCAATACAGATTAGGATTGCCAGGGATTTGTTTGCTAGTGTGTGTTCCATTTGAAAGGCTTGCAATTCGCTAATTTTCAAGGAGAAGCTTTTGTATATTGGAAAGCTTTTTTGAATGTTCATCTTTGGCTTCAAGTTGAATCTTGTGCAGATTAACAGCAAAATGCAACCCTGGGGATAGTGTTGTAGTTTCGATGTCTTGTATTTTTTGCTTTCGTTCCTGTATATGTCATTTGAGGTTGTCATTTTCGGTTTTTATTGAGCTATGTGTTGTGTGTGTTGTGTATTAGTCAGTAGGACTGTGCATTTCTTTTCTGTAGGAATGAAAATATCTTCTTCATCCAAAAAATTTTAAATTTCTGAGAAATAGAAAAACTAAAATTAAAATATGGTTCCGTCGTTAATTTTGAATTGAAACCACAATTTATGATTCGCGACCAAACAAAACAAAATGCAATGGTTCTCAAATATCTGTTAACCAGTAAAACAGCAATAAAGCCCAAGCCATTTATCCAGCGGTTTCAATTTAAAATCCTGTGCAGCAGACAAGTATTTGGAAACTTAAGGACAACAGAAGTTATTCTGAATTGGATAAGCATATGTATGAATTGCAGGTGCTCTCTTTAAAAGCCATTGAGCAGAGAATTTACCTCAACTAGTGCAGCTAAGCTCACACCACATGAAACCCAAGAAAAGAGAATTGACCCCATAAGCTCCTCCAAATACTTCCAAAGAGAAATTTTGAAAAATAAATAGATGAATACAAATGGGAAAAAAATCAGAAAGTCCTCTACATGAAAAATTAACCAGTAACCCAAATCAACAGTCATAATTATTTCATTCACCTTAAACCTGGTAGAATACAGCAGTTTCTTTGACAGGTTATCCAGCACCATAATGATCAACTCCCTGCAGTGTGTTCGTGGGGAGGGAGGGGGGGCACAAATGTGAGATTATAAAGTCCAAACTGAAGCAGAAATGCCAAAAAGAAGATACAACCTTAGACAAGGATTGAGAGCAGAAACAGCACACATCATGAAAACAGCCTGCAGAAGCCACAAAAGGTAACCTTAGACAAGGATTGAGAGCAGAACCAGCACACATCATGAAAACAACCCACAGAAGCAACAGAAAGAAGTAAGTAATAAACGGATTAAAATCCTTCAGAGACAAGCATTGAAATATAAATGAATCGATAAAAGAGTGTTGGCTTCATGTAGATCAAGAAATGTATCTGCTGAGATCGTTTTCTTCAAGAACAAAAATACAGCCTTCAAGAAAAACGGTTAAAAAAAGATCATCATAACGACAGCTCAGTTAAATCCAGACAACCAACGGAAAATGGTAAGATAATTGTACGAAGAGTATGGGTTTGGCCCACGTTGCCCACATCCACATCCATTAGCTAATATGTTTTTCTTTTTTTTTTCTTTTTTTTCTTTTTTTTTGAAAAAGTTGAGGGTCAAGCCCCCTTTATTGAACATAAAATAAAGCAGACCACTTCTAAAACTGGGAAAAGAAGAAACCCATTACAAGCAGAGGCAAAATGCCTAAAAGAAACAAGACACAAAATCCAAAATGATCCCACAAGTCCAAAGGAATCAAACATAGGCTTACATGTAGCCCAGTAGGTTGTAACCATATTTATTTTCTATAAATAGATGGTACAAACCTCACTTAGATGAACAGGATTCTGATTATCATCTCTCACATGGTATCAGAGTCAACCTCTTAAGAAACCCTAGTTGCCCAATCGTAACCTCCAGCCCCCACTTCCAGCGCCGCTCGCCGATGGATTCCCACCAAAACTCCAGCCCACCACGCACATGACACGTCAGCGTGCAGGCAGCCTGCACTCCCTGCTTCCGGCACAACAGACGCACCCAACGCCGAGGCTGCCAGCTGCCCTCCACATGCAATACACCAACACATCCCAGCATGCCCCACTCCCAATGCGACGCACAACCGACGTGTGCCTCCTCCAGGCCGCATGCAACACTCCCAAGCCTGCCAACCCATGCAAGCTCAGCAACACCCCCTCCTACCCGGCACAATTCTCCCAGCCATGTCCCTTACACATACATTCTTTCGTCCAGTCCAGAGTCACCCCTACCGCCTTCCCCTATGTTGATCTGGCCCTTTGCAGCAGCCTAACATATTGCCATCTTCTACATCCAGCAGCCTCCCACTGCCCTGTTCCGCATATGCAGCTCCAGCACCTTCCAACAACCTCCTTTTTTCACCCTTCTAAATTGAAGGCTGCCTGACCTACTTCTATCGGCCACTTACCCCACCCCTTTTAATCCTCTTTGTAGTCCTTCCTTACCCGATTCAAGTCACTCAACTGATGCAGCACCGTTTCTCCCCCTTCAGCAGTGCAGCCAGAGCCTTGGCTGCCAGCCGTAGCAGTCAGCGCCCCATGTGGGGGTTGTTAGCAGTGCGGGGGGAGCTTTCCCACCGTGCTCATGCCCTCCCCTGCTGCACACTTACCAGCGGAGGGGTAAAACTGGAAATATGGATTCTGTTAGTGGGGTGGGGACCAGCAGCTAGTCCAGACGGTTTATAAGTGGAAGAGCTGGCCCACTAAGAAGTTAGAATATTATTTTGAGGATTCTGTTGGAACAGAAAGAGGAGGGAGTTAGTGGCCTGACTCCCGTAGAAACTCCCAGTAGCAGCAAGAGCCTGACTCCCGTAGAAACTCCCAGTAGCAGCAGGCGGACGCTGGAGGAGGGCTCTTCACCTTCAACCTGCTGTATTTTCTTTTTCTTGCATTGCTGTAACAGCTGCAAACCGGTAATATCAATCTATATTCTCTCTTATGCTCCTGTTATTTCCTATCTTCGTACACACACACTGGCGCCGTAACAGGGGTCATTAAGTCTTTTTAGTTATTTTATTTAATTTTAATGTGTTTTCTAGTATAGGATATTTTAAGAGCAAGCCTTTTAACTTGTTTTAAGGTTTAGGTCGAAACATAGGTTGTTTGTGGCCCGTTGTAATCAGCATTTAGAGATATTAATTGAATTCTCTGAAAGTGTTCTCTCTGTTTTGCGTGTTCCACTAGTACTCATCCGGAGTTTCTCACAAGAGGACTCGTTCCTCCTCATTGTGTTATATCAGTTGGTATCAGAGCGAGGTTGTTTCTCGTTTGTAGCTGTTGGAGTCTGCATCCCACATCGGACCACAAGTCCGATGTGATTTTTATTATTCATTATAAAAGAACCTCAATGCCTCCTTTAGAGAGGACATTGGGTATTCGGTCCCCTCCCTCCCCATCTCTTTTTTTTCCCGTCGGCCTCTAGGATTTCCTTCCCCCGTTTGGGGGCGGCGGCCCAGGCCCTTTGGCCACCATCAGCGCTGCCCCCTGGCCGGCCTCTGCGGTTTCCCGGCCCGGCCTCCCTCTATCTCCGTTGCGGCTACCCGGCGTTCTTCCCTCCCGACGACGCGTCTCCTACCCGACGGAACCCTTCGTCTGGCATTCTTCCCTCCCGGCGGATATCTCCCGGTGGAACCCTCCTACGCACCTCTATCGGCAACTCCCGTGACGGCCTCCCCTCTCGCCCTCCGACGCGTCTCGTCCGGCCCACGCACCTCCGTCCAACCCAAGCGGCACCCTCCCACCCGCGGCCATCCTCCCGCGCGCGCCTTCCGTGTGCAAGACGCCCAACGGACCTCCACCGTCTCTCCGCCTCCCTACCTTGTGTGCCACATCCAGACGCACCCCTTTTCCTGTGCAACGGCCCTCCAGTGGCCCTCCTCCCTACTGCTTCCTGCGCGGCTCCTATGTGACTCTCGGCGGCCCTTCCTACGGCGACCGGTTCTCCTCCTGCGGCTCCTGTGTCCACTGCTGCTCCCTCCATGCCGGCTTCCTCCTGCGGTAGCCATCACCTCCATGACGGCCCTCCTCCTGCGGTTTCTGGGCGCTCCGACGACAGGCCTGCCTGTGCGGTTTTCCCGGCGACTCTGGCGATCGGCCCACCCATGTGGTATTCTCAACGACTCTGACGATCGGCCCGCCTGTGCGGATTTCCCAATTCTCGGTCGACCGGCACTGCTAGTGCGGCATTTTCAGCGCTCCGTCGACCGGCACCGCTTGAGCGGCTTGGCAAATGTTTTTCAGCAGCATCTCCATCTTCGTGATGGGGAGCCGCAGTCATGGCGATATATCTTTGTTTTATTCTGTTTTGTCTTGTTTTAACATCAAACTGGGTATGTCCAGTTTGAGGAGGAGTGTTTGCAGCGTTTCTTGTTTGCTTTGTATTGTCGTTGCTTTAGTCTCTTTTTTTTATGTGTCCAAACTAGGTTCACGTAGTTTGAGGGGAAGTATTGGAGTCTGCATCCCACATCGGATGGTCTGATGTGGTTTTTATTATTCATTATAAAAGAACCTCAAGGCCTCCTTTAAAGAGGACCTTGAGGATTCGGGTCTACCTCTTTTATACTTTAATAGCAGCCATTGGATTGCGTTTACGATCTTCCCCGCCTGCCTGTTTCCAGTTCAGCCGTACGGCACCCTTGCGATTCCAACCTTACAGGAATCCAACAACTCTGCAACACCGATTTGTGGCGCACCAGCCATCTACGTCGGACGACAAACCCCTGTCGGGGCCCCTGTGGGAGTTCCCACCAGCCACAAGCGGTGGTGCAGCAGCGGTCAACTAAACTGGAATCGTGGCTTGAGCAACACCACTCACTCAGTCCATGCATGTCAACACGTGAATCGTGCGATTCAACGCCAAAATCTGTGTCGGAACTCCTCTGCACGCCCAAAAGCAACGCGCCCCAGACCTTGCGCGTACGCCCTTTGTACGCCCCAACGCGAACCTGATCCCCGCGCTCCCTCCTCCGTACGGGTCCTCCATGCGTGACACACCCTGTTTCGAGCAACATCCACTAGTGCGCACCCAACCCCAGAGCGTGCCCAGCCAGCGGGAGTCCGGGCTCTAAGCTCGCCCAACTTCCCCATGCCCATGCGCTCACCTGTCGTGCTCAGCACGCCACTTCCCGTATCGAAGCTCTAGCGCACGCCTAGCCACCTTTTGCGCACACCCATCCCACACACGCCCAGCCTACACGTGTTATGCGCATGTCACAAACAGGAATCCAAAAGCAACAAAAGAGAAACGGAAAAAAAAGAAAAAAAATGGAAAGGTTACACGATAAAAAGTAGAGGGGTAAAGTCCTGCAGATCCAATAAAACCGCATCCTCAACTTTAGTTATCATAGTCAATGGTGAAATCAAAGAATCTCTCTCCGGAATCAGACCATGAAAATCATGCTGGAGCAAATCCATCAATAGCAGAATCAATCTTGAAAGCAACACAAAGCATTTCTAGAGGCATTGTGGCACCTTCGCGTTGTGCCTGTGATGCAATGCCTGCCTTTGGCCCAGTGCCCTCACATGGGCAAATTTAATTCTTTTGCTTAATTTTTATTTTGTTTTCCAGCTTTGGATATTTTAGAGGTAATTTAGTCTTAATTTGTTTAGGGTTTTAGCCTATAAAAAGTTTGTTGATTGTCATTTGTAAGTAGCTTTTGTTAAATAATTAAAATTCTATGAGTGTTCTCTCTGCTTTGGGTGTTATCCTTGTGTTCCACCCACGTTCCTCGTACACGGACTCGTTTATCCCCAATGTGCATCAGTTGGTATCAGAGTAAGGTTGTTCCTCGTTCGCTACCACCAATCACGCCTACTTGTGCAAAGTTCTTACGATTCTAGCCTTCCAGGAATCCGACATCCCTAGTATCTCCTTATGTGACTACTAGGTGCAACCACCACCAACGGCGAACCAACCACCACTAGCGATTCCAGCCCTTCTGGAATCCAATGACGCCTGCGAGCCGCAGCACACCCCCTACAGTCGGCCGGTTGGAGCTCCCACCCATCTCTATACCAAAAAAAACAAAAAACAAACATAAACATAGCAGTTTAAATTTAAAAAAAAAAAAACAAGTTTTAAAAAAATCAGAGAAAGATGTCAACTGCCTTGCGAAGATCGCACTGAGATTAGGGCATGATCCGTGCAGCATTCGCGAATCATGTCGCTGATTGCACCTGACGATATGCGCCCTAAGCTCCTTAAGCTAGCCATTCATGCGACCCCCAACGCGAATGGCATCCACGCACCTCAAGCCCTCGCACTACTCTCCTCGATCACCCAGGTACAATCTGTCGAACTCCTCCGCGCGCAAATCAACTCCAGCACGCACCCGAGCCTCGCACCCACTCTTGTCACGCGGTCCTCTGCTCCTGACTCCCCTCAGCCAGCCCCAGTGCACGGCAACACCCAACGCACGGGACCCCCCACACTCGGCGCGTGCTACACCCCCTGCTTCACGCGACACCCACGAGCGCATGATACCCCGGTGCAGACCCAACTCTCTAAGTCTTCCAGTGCGCACCCAAACGTCTTGCGTGCACCCAGGCTACCAGCCTTGCGCGCTAATCTCGACCAGAAGGAAACAAATGCAATAACCCAAATGAAGGGTACAAAAAAACAGAGGAAAAAATACAATGTGTGGGGTCACCTACAATGACAAAACCCACCTTTTGTCTAAAGGACTAGGCCACCACAGAGCCTCGTCTTCTACTCAAGTTATCATGGCCAACAACAGTGAAATTAAGGACTCTCTAGGTTCGGAATCAGACCATGCAACTCATGCAAGACCAGCTCCACCAACAGCAGGAACAGCTCTGCTAACAGTATAACCAATCTCAAGTGCAGCGCGAAGCACTGATGGGGACACTGAAGGACCTCTACAAAGCGCCTATGCTAAGGCATCGAGTGTCAGTTGCCCGTCGTCAAGAAGTTGAGCTCCATGAGGAGCCATCATAAGCCATCGCGGTTTATGTCGAGATCGGTGCGCCAATTAGAGCTCTACTGGCATGAGGGGACGACAATACGGACACTGAGGACGATTATATTGAACCACCGGGACCCCGAAAAGTTCCTCAAATTAAAGAAAATCGGCAAACCTTCCACAGGAACCTCGACGTGCAAGAATTTTTGGATTGGGTTGCAGAGGTCGAAAAGCACTTTGACTTGATAGATGTGTCGGAGCATCATCAAGTCAAATACGTGGCCTATAAGCTTCGTGGTGGGGTTTCTGCATGGTGGGAACAATAGCAGAATAACCATCGGCAACAAGGCAAGAATCACATCCGCTCCTGGCTTTGAATGAAGGATGCCTTAACCATTTAGTTCATTTCAAATGACTAGGATCAAGTGCTATATCAGCGGTCCCACGATTATCGGCAAGGCTCCCAAATCGTCTAGCAAACTCAAGATTACCAGACTATTGGCACAGAATAACCTATGAGGGGTAGAGGATCAACAAATTTCAAGGTTTATTGGAGGTCTTTAACACACTATTCGGGATTAGGTTCAACTAATCACCGTGTTTAGACTTGATGAGGCCACTACTCAGGCCCAGTGGGTCAAACCACAACTGCAATGACACCCTTGATCAGGCCCATCAACGACTTTAAATGGGAACTCATCTAGGTAGCATAACTCCTAGTTCAAACCCCCACGGAGAAGGGAGAGCAAAGCCCCGAAAGCGACAGTTGAGGCTGGTAAAGACCGGACAAAGATAACCCGCTGCGAGCACTTTTAAAAAATGCAATCAACCTCATCAGCACCCTCAGCCATGACAAAACAACAACCCGTATGCCCAGATGTTCGGTGACAAGTGTTATCGATGTCAGCAATAAGGACACTTATCAAACAATTGTCCGAATCAAGGACAAGTTGATTTAATAGCAGAAGCTGAAGAGGAGGAAACAACATACCAGGAACAAGAGCGGTACTACATCGATCCTGAAGACATCATTGAGGAAGAGAAATAAATCCAAGTTGTGCGACGGTTGGTGACGACCACCGAGCCAACCCAAGAGGATCTACAACGCCATAATCTCTCTGGCACTCATTGTCGGGTGAATGGACGGATACTCGAAATCATTATTGATGGAGGAAACCATGAGAACTTAACCTTTCGTGACGCAGTAGGGAAGTTGCAACTAAAGATAACCAAGCACCTGTCACCCTATCGTGTTGGATGGATGAAGTCAATAGGAGACATTTGAGTGATTGAATAATGCAGTGTAGCATGCTCGATTGGCCGATACAAAGATTGTGTGATGTGTGACGTCATCGAGATGGATGCATGCCAACTAATGTTGGGACGACCATGGCAATTTAATCTCGATGCCCACCACAACAGTCGAGCCAACACCATTGAGTTCGCCAAAGAAAAGGCTCAGCACACTTCGTGACCCCTGACGAAGTGCCCAAATACACAGATAGAAGGAAAATCAGTTACTTCATTTTGTGCAGCTGCTGATTTCATAAAGGAGGCAGGGGAGGCCAACCACATCCTAGCCATTGCAGCCCAAGCATTTTCGGACAACACTACCAGTGTCCCACCACCCCTCAAAGAGCTGCTCAATGAATTTCGAGATATCATGCCTCTGAGCTATCAGTCTGCTTAGCACCAGCCAGGGATATCCAACACCACATGGCGCGGGTCCCAGAAGCTTCTTTGCAAAATTTGTCACACTATCGCACGAGTCCAACAGAGCACGAGATCCTTCAAAAGCAAGTATAAGAGTTGTTTAACAAAGGTTTCGTGCGAGAAAGCATGAGCCTTTATGTTGTTCCAACTCTATTGCTCCCCAAGAAAGATGAATCATGGCGGATGTGCGTTGACAGTCAAGTCATCAACAAGATCATTGTCACACCCTGATTTTTATTTTGCTTTATTAATTCATTTATTTTTGAATTTTATTTATTTCATTTTCCTTTCGAGTAGTTTTTCAATGAAACTGGGAGCTTTTGAACATGCAAAGCATGTCACACGGTTAAAACGCACAGTTTGTCAAACTATGTGGCAGCCTCTGTAATTTTTCAGAGCTGAACCGCATGATCGGGGCATGGTTTGCCAAACCTTGCGGCCCACCCATGTGCGATGCTCTAGAGGCCCAGAGAGGGCGCGTGGTTTGGCCAATCGTGCAGCCAAACCGTGGACAATATCCAGGGGTTAAATTTTTGAATTTCTCATCCTACCCTTAATTAATTAAAATCCCAAAGGGGGTCCACCCCACTCTCACTCTCACCCTCACCCTCTCTCGCTCAACGCCGAGGAGGAACACCTGGCCGCGCGCCTCACCTCCTCTCTCTCCCCTCCATTTTCAGTCAATTCCTTTCCTATTTCTTAGTGTGATCGTCTCATGTGAGCATGTCTTCTCCTCCATCCCTTTCTTCTTCCTCCTTTTTTCCCCTCTTTGTGGTGTGAGGTCGGCCAAACCCTAGGAAGTTCTTACGTTCTGGTTTTTGTGCTTTTCTTTGCGCCTAGGGTTTCTTCTCATTTTGCAAGGTTCCACAGACTCGATTGAGATGAGATTGGGAATCACGGAAAAAAGGCAGCGAGTTCTTCAATTTGAGGTAGGTTACCCTATGTCCGAAACTTTAAATTGAAAACTATAATTAATCAGTGGTTTTATTGAATATTTTCTTTACATTAAAGAGTAAATAAATTATAGAAAATGATTGTGATGGGTGGGATTTTCCTATTTCATGTTTCTCATGTTTTATTATGCTTTGGCCAAGAGTTTTCTTCAAGGAAACATGTTTCTAAAAATTTGTTTTGAAAGGCTAAGCACACCGAGTGCTTGGTTTATCTTCCAAATTATTTTATTTATGCAAACTAAAAATATCAAGGATGTTTGGGCCTTTTGGCCGGCTTTCCATAAGGGCTTAATGGCATGTTTGATTTCCAAGGAGCTTTGAAATGTTTTCTGAATTCTTTTCATTTTTTTTCAAATATGACTTATACATGTAAAAATGTATAGATATATATATATATATATCCTCTTTGTACATATTCACAGAAAATCTGTGAATACGTACATTGGGACAAGGGATATTTATAAATATGTAAAGGTGCATATGTGTATAATACTAAGGGGTGACTTTGAAACTTGAGAAGTTATGGTTTGAAAATGGATTTTTTTCAAATGGTAAAGGTTTGTTTTCAAATGATGAGGTCCGGATGATACCTTTGGATGTTTTTCTTAAAAGGCGGACAACACCATGGAAGACCTCTAGTTTAGGGAGGGCCTTCGCATGGATGGTGTCGGGAGATGGGCTTAACATGCATGATGGCTTTTTGTGATTGAGATGTTGTATTTGTACTTGCTTCCTCACCTCCCACTTTATCCATAGTTATGGGATCCTAGGCGTCTTAGAGAGAGTCGAGAGACGCTTGCTATTTAGTCCTGATTAGACGGACTAGATACCCCGTGGTAAGGAAATGCCATAGTGGGTTGTGTCACCAGTGAAGCTAGTTAAGTGTTGTCACACCCCGATCTTGAAATATTAATCATTTTAATTATTTAATTATTTTTAGCCTCGCTTTTGAGTTCTTGGTGGGCCGAACTTTAAATTTTTTAAGGCTTTTTAACTGTTGCACGGTTAGCCCGCACGGTTATGAGTAAAAGTGTGGTGCCCGTATGGGTGCCCAAGTGAGTCGGTGGTGGGCGCACAGGTTGCACACGGCTTATTAAACCATGCGGCAAGTGTACGGTTTGGCTCTATAAGTTGACAGTGTCATTTGGCACGGTTTTTCAAACCGTGTAGCTCGCCTAGAGGTAACCGTGCGGTGTCTCGTGCTTGTCCTTCAGGGACAGCACGGTTGGCGCACGGATTGGTAAATCGTGCACAAACCGTGCGGATTGCCCAGTATTTTAAAATTTTGTGTCAAACCCAGTTAATTGTATTTTCGGGTTAAGTGTCTTTCTGAGACCCATATCGAATCTTCCAACTTGTAATTTGCCCCCTCTATCTATAAAATAATGTCTCCACCTCTCATTGAGGTAGACATTTGAACAAATCTACATGGTATCAAAGGCAGACTATCTTACCTAGCTCTCCTCCTGCGAAATCACCGCCGCCACGTCGGCGCCTCCCGTCCACTGCTCGACGGCCCCCGCAGCTCTTCTCCTGTGTGACACCCTCTGTGTGCACCGCCCATCCAGTTAACGATCCCTAAGTCGTCGCCGCACCTCATCTCCCCTACGTCGACGCCCAACGGCCCCCCAATCCTCCACCACTGCAACCGCCGGCCATCCCCCATCAGCGTTTCCCTGCAACGACTCTTCCACCCTCACGGGCCTCCCTGCGTGCGACTATGCTGGTTGCTTAGCTACCTAAAAGTCTACTTTTGGGTTTGTTGTGTTCCTGACAGGTAACCTTATCTCAAGGCGAAACAAAAAACAGATTGTCGTCTCCAGATCCAACATTGAATGTGAATACCGTGCGATGGTCACTACTGATATTTTTTGGCTTCGTCATCTTCTATAGGAGATTTGTTTGCCGCCACAGAAGTCTGCTCATGTTTGGTGTGATAATCAAGCACCCACAGAAATTGATTTCAATCCAATCATCCATGAACGCACGAAGCATATCGAGGTAGACTACCACTTTCTTCGCCATCACCTCAAGCAACACCATGTCAATTTCAGCTACATTCCTACAGCATAGCAAATTGTCAACATCACCAAAGGCCTCCCAAGAGCTCGACTGTACTCTCTCAGCACCAAACTGGACATCCACAGCATCAGCGAAAGAGTAATGTTTTTCTTTGGTGTGTTCTTTTTTTTTTGTGGGGCTCTTCTTCCAAGTTATACCCGTTCGAGCTTGAGAGGGAGTGTCAAACCCGGTTAATTGTATTTTCGGGTTAAGTGACTTTTCGAATCTCACATCGGATTCTTCCGACATGTAATTTGTCCACTTTATCTAATAAAAGAATGTCTCGACCTCTCATTGAGGTAGGGACTTGTACAAATCTACATTTTGATTTTTCTTTTTTTCCTCTCTTTTTTCTTTATTTTTCTCCGCTCTCATTTTTCTTTTCTTTCCTTCTCCCTATGCATCGCGCGACCCCCCTTCCCTTCTTCTCATAGTTGCGCGCCACCCTCCCTCTCTTTAGCCCTCTTCATCCGGTGATTCCATCGGATTTCCTCCAGTTTCTTGGTCGACGTCTCAAGTTAAGCTCCCCTCTCTCATCCTTCTCCCTCATTCCGGCGATTTTTCTCTTCCCCGTCGCCCCGTTCGCTCGGCCGAGCCCTAGGGTTTCAGGTGGGCCGATTTTTTATGCTTCTCTTCTCAATAGGGCGTGCGATGGGTCTCTCGGGCCTTCTTCGGGCGTGCTTCGGTATTCGCCACCGAAGGCAAAGCATATTGGACCGTTTCGATTCGCCTGCCGCCGTTTTGAGGTTGGCTTCCCTCTGCCTTTTCTTTTACCTCATTTTTAATTGGGGTTTTTGTAATTTTTGGGGTCCTAGTATTGTTGTAGTGCGTCTTGGTCTTCCTTCAAGTGGATTCAACCCGCCTTTGTCAAAAACTTACAGGCGTATGCATAGGTAGGCATGTCTATATGTAAGTTCCCCCTTTAAATATATTCACCCATGGCGGGGTGAATATATATAATGGGACCAGGTGTGCTTACATGTGTATATGGAAATTCATACGTGTAAGTGTAAAAGGAAATATGCATGTATAAGCATATATGTAAGGATACCCTTGTAAATATTTGGCCATTCAAAATTGCAAATAAGGGCAAGGTGTCCTTACATATAAGCGAAGGTGCATATGCGTGCAAGCGGAAAAGGGAAGTTTCGTGTTGCCATAGTCAAGGTTATCGAGTTCCGGGGTTTTTCAACTTGTTTTTCTTCCCGTTGAGGTAGGTTTCCCTTTGCATTTGCCTTTAAATTGAAGAAACATTGATTGCTTATATTCTACACCATGTTTTCATACTAATTAGTGACATAGAAATCTTAAAGTAATTGTTTAATGTAGGAGAATAAAAATGAGAGACCCGAACCCCCAAGGTGTGTCTCTCCAAAGGAGCCCTTGGGGTGTATTTATAACAAATACTAAAGACCACACCGGACCTCAAGTCCGATGTGGGATGCAGACTCCAACACTCTCTCTCAAGCTAGGTGTACCTAGCTTGGACACATAATGAAAAGAAAACAACAAAACAGACGCTAACACTCCCCCTCAAGCTGGACATGCCCAGCTTGATGACAAAACAAGACGAAATAAAAAAAAAAGAACGCTGCAAAGGTTGCTGCTCCCCCTCACAATCGAAGCTCCTGCGCAGGATGATGGATGGATGATATCGCGGACGCAGCAGATGACCACACAGAGACCGGGTCGGTTGACGGAACGCCAGGAATGCCGCACTAGTGGGGCTGGTCGATGAAACGCCGGGAAATCCAAACTAGCACCAGGAAAACCGCACTTGCGAGGCCGGCGACGGGAGGCGGGGATTCCGCAGAATTGTTGCGGGACTAGCGGCGCCAACGAGCCCAAATCCTAGGTGGTCGAGGTGCTGCGCTGGCGAATGGACGTGCCGGCGAGGCGGGGATGCCGCAGGAGGTGCCGAAAGGGAGCGGATGAATCCAGTCGGAGGGAGGGTCGCCTTGCAGGAGGAGGCCGACAAGGAGGGAGAGCAGCGGAGATGCGCGGGGACGGATCTGGCCGGAACAGTCCGGAACTCGCCGGATCTGGCCGGATCTGGCCGAAAATCGCCGGATCTGGCCGGAGTATCCTGGATCAGGCCGGAGCCGGCCGGAGCTGTCCGGATCTGGCCGGAAATCTCTGGATCAGGCCGGAGCCGGCCGGAGTAGCCTGGATCTGGCCGGAAATCACCGGATTCGGCCGGAGCTGTCCGGATCTGGCCGCCGGAGAGCAGCAGGCGAGGTCGCCGGTAGGGGAGCGGGATGGGAGATGCCGCCGGAGAGGGGTCGCCGGACTGGAGGGAGATCCGCCGGGAGCCGGGAGCCGCAAGCGCGCGGGAGCAGCGGGAGGCGCGGGAGGCGCTGGAGCAGCGGGAGGCGCGGGAGCAGCGGGAGGCGCGGGAGGCGCTGGAGCAGCGGGAGGCGCGGGAGCAGCAGGAGGCGCGGGAGGCCGTCGGGGCGTGGACGCCGACGGGAAGAACCGCGGAGGGCCGACGATGGGAACTGGAGGCGCGCCAGGCAGGATCGGCCGCCGGACAGAGCGAGATCCGGCTGGAGTCGCGCGTAGGACGGAGCCGCCGGGAGGATCGCGCGCCGGGGGGCCGGCTCCTCGGGAGGGAGGGGAGGGGCGACGGCGCAGGAGGCGCGCGCATGGCGGGAGGGGCGATCTGCTCAGGAGGCGTAGGAGGGCCGCCGGGGAGCCGCGATGGGGCTGGACCTGGGCCGCCGGGAATGAGGACCGGCAGGAGCAGCGTGGGGCAAAGGCGGAGGGGCGGCGGCGGTAACCCTACGGGGCTTTGAGGCCGCCGCCCCCCACGGGGGATTTCCGAGGCGGAAACAAAAAAAAAACTAGACGGGAGGGAGGGATCGGGTTAGAAAACCCTCTGATACCATGTAGGAGAATAAAAATGAGAGACCCGAACCCCCAAGGTGTGTCTCTCCAAAGGAGCCCTTGGGGTGTATTTATAACAAATACTAAAGACCACACCGGACCTCAAGTCCGATGTGGGATGCAGACTCCAACATTTAACATGAAATAAAATGATTTCCTCTTTGTATTGAACTGTGTGGGACCGCTTTAAACATCCCGTGTTTCCCAAAATGCCCGATTGGCTTTTGTAACGGTGTTTTGATTTTAAAATGATGGTTTGAGCTTCTGTCTTTGGTTTTATAAATGGTGTGTTGTGTTCTTTGGAAATGGTCTGTTACACAAAGAATGGAAGTGGCTCAATTGGTACTTTTAAATCAAAGGTTCATTTTGGAAAACTCCTCCTGCGGTGTGCCTCTTGCCTTGTTTGATGCTAGTGGGATAGGGAGGTCCTTGGCATGAGGCTTCCCTCGTGTGCTGATGGTTGGAAGGCAAGGGGATAATCCTTGGGATGATTCGGGGTGATGGTTGTGTGTGTTGCTTGTGTATAATCTATATGTGTAGTTGGTTGCTTGTTTGGCATTGATTATCTCACACCCATTTTAGACTTGACATGGGAACCTGACATAGCTAGCGGATTTTCCGAAAACGTTTGCTACACTAATTTAGATTACGTACTGGCTAGTAGCCCTTAGTATGGACCTTGCACTGCTTTGAGATTGTGCCCCTCGATTAGGCTAGGTAGGGTAAGACCGAGCGTTTGGGCTAGTTAATGGCATCGGGTTAGGTGCGCCTACGAGATGAATCAGGTTTCAGTGTGTTCTAGATTATCCACTGAGCTCCAAGGTTTTCTCATGTTCTCCGACACTTATTTGTGCGGATGATTTAAGTGCCTTGTTTGGTTGGTTCCTCAAGCATGTTATTTTCCATTGCCCTTGTGTGATCATTGTTCTTACTTCCTTGTATGGTGTATCTCTTTGCTAAAGATAATAAAATGGTTTTCAAATGTTTATGGAAATGTTTTTAAGAATGATTTAGAACTTCTTTCCCCTTTTTAAACAATAACATTATTCCTTCTTCTCTATCCCTCTTCATTTAAAATGCTAAAGCTTCCTTCTTAGAAAAGAAACTGGTTTTAAATGGAAAGGGTAATGGACCATGATTTGTTTTTAAGGAAACGTGTGAAAAACCTATGTTAATATATATTGTATTTCAAACCTGAAATTGATGACTCTTTGTTTAAAGAAAATATATTGGGAATGGATTAGTTTGGGTAGGCCTACTGAGTTTTAATACTCACACTATAGTTCTATCTTTGTTTTTAGATTCTAGTGCGGCTCCCAGCTCCCAACTCGGACTTGGTCACCTTGGGGCGACGTTGGTTTAGTAGACCGTGGTGACCCGCAGAATCACATGGAGGTATGTGCAGTTTAATTTATTTTCGCTGCTTGTGTTCCTTTTTATTGTTCAGTTTATACTTATTTATTTGTCTCCTGTTTATGAGTCAAACAGTTACCAATTGTTTTATTTCGATGTCCGACACTAGTTGTCAGTCCGGGAGGATCAGGAACGCCTATCAAACATTACATAACAACTTAAAACATGAAATACACATCTTTATTGAAAACTTCTTTTAAATGACCACAATATTCCTCCATACTTAGCAATGCATGGGATAACCTGAGAACATACATAAGAAAATGGTGAGCTATAAAGCCCGGTAAGGGAATAAACATGACAAAACATGAGAAAGACCATACATATTAGTCAATAGGCATATCAATAGAGCGCAAAAGAAACATGAACATAAAAGCATGATATAGCATTATATTCATAACATGGAAATGTGGCAACAACATACAACATGATATTAGCAAAAACCAAAACTCATTGCACATGGATTAGAATGAGTAACTCTAATTGCAGATTACGTATCATGATACTAAACTTTACCCAATGCATTGGAGCCCTATCAGGGCACACCCTTCATAATCATTTCGTTTTCATGTATAAGTGAGTCACATAGATCATACAACATGAATTCATTAAACATCATAATTTATCCCACGAACAAGGAATGTGTAATACATACATGTAAGTCCCCAATCAATAACTACATGAGCATAAAAGTGAATACTCTTGATAAAAAATGGGTGTGGTATTCACTACACGATAAATTTGGCATTGAAAATCGGGTTGTAATTTCGACAGCATAACGACGTCAAATAGAAATTCGTAAAATGGATTGATTAGAGCGAAAGGGGACTCTCATCATTTATTCATGAAATGGACCGTAAGGGAATCATGGAACATAATATCCCAACATAGAAAATGGAATTTAGATTCATAATATAAAAGAAATTCTTGAATGAAAATGAGAAGAGAGAAATCACTTTGAAATTCCGGCATGATAACGGGTGTATACGGGAGGAATTAATGAAAGAGAAAGAGGTCTCTCATCGTTCAAACATAGTAAAGGCAGTATGGGGGAGGTGCGAAAACATACTACATCATTTGTAATTGAAAATAAAAGGATGTAACAATATAAAGAAACTTTGACAAAAATTGAGAAAGGAACCCTTAAGAAATTTCAGCATGATAACGGGTGTACATAAAGGATCACAGGAAAGATAAATCAGAGTGGGAGGGGCTCTAATCATTTATACATCAAATGGGCAGTAAGGGAGACATTTAATAACATATCCCAACATAGCCAAAAAGGAAATTAAAAGACATAACACAAAAGGAATGTTTGATAAAAGTAAAGGGTGGAAGATCCCTTACTTGGATTTATGATCCCAAAGGCTTGGGGGAGGCTTTTTAAAAGCTTGGGGGCGCCTTGGGAAGACTCTAGGGAGTAGGGGCGGACGGTGGTCGAACTTCAAAGAGCTTGGGTGAATAGAAATGGGTGCTTAGGTGGGTTTATAATGTCATAAAACACATAATATATTTATACGTTATTTAATTTTTACCCAAAAATTCAACTCAGAAAATTATGAAAAATTCACCAATGGATAATTTCGACGTTCTGATTCCAAAAATAATATTCATTTTATCTAAATAATTTTCAAAATATGTGAATTTTCACTTTTAAAATAAAAACCGACATTTATTGAAAATTGACGGGTTTTGACCAAAACAATTTTCAAACCTTAATAAAAATTACATTTGACTTCATAAAAATTATACAATCATTTATATTTAATAAAATTAATTTAATAATAATATTTTATTAAAATATAATTTAATTCAAAAATCCATTAATTCGTCAAAATAGATTTCTAGTTGAATTTGAATATTAACCAAAAAAATATTATTTGTGCTTTAAAAATCATTTACAAAGTAACAATAATAGAATGAAAGTATATTCATTACTCTACAAAAATAATGAACATAATCATAATGTTATGGTCTTATTACATATCCCTTTATTACACAAGCATACGCCCTAGGAGTAAGGTGTGCGATGGTGGGACTTTCATGGGACCGTTCGGTGGTTTGGACGTGATCTCAATGAGCTTGAACTTCTCCCATAAACGGTCTCGTTCATGCTTAAGTTGTTGGATCTCGGTTTGGGCTTGGTCTAGAGAAAAGCCCAGAAATGTTATCTCCCTCGGAAGCTCCGATAAATGGGCTTCATAGGGTACGATCCTATTGGTTGAGGTCATCACTTTGTCCGTGCCAAAAGAATTTGTTAAAACCCTATATTTATACTAGTCATGTGATCACTGTTCAACGACTACATTATCAACAGTAATGATACTTACAGTCATTTAAATCCAATTGGATATAATAAAACAAAAGGAGTGCATGCGTTTTCTATATCCATAAGACATTAAAAGAAAGTGAATTTTATTCATAAATGTTCGGGTTGTTACAGTGACCAAGGGAATGAACCGATATTGCACGACGGGCTTATATGGAGTAGTGACCCATGTGGAGCTCAAGTGTACAGTTCGAGGCACTCCTAGTGGTTGGTGCTTGCTTGGGGCATGTTCCGCTAAACCATGTAGTCGGGTTAGGAATGGCCACTAGTTCCTTATCCAGATGTTTCGATACGAGTGGTGTTTTTGGTTTGGTTTTGGTTGGCGTGAGTGGGTTTTCAAATGAAAATGGTTTTTGAAAAAAGGTTTTCAAAAAGGTTTTCAAAAAGGAAAATGGTTTTGGGGTTTGATTTTGTTTTGAAAATGGGCTTGGGTGCTTGAGTTGGATGTGGAAATGGAATCCGGTTTTTGAAAAGTGGCTTTAGAGTGAAAATGGTGGTTTTGAAAGAGGATCTTGGTTTCGTTTGTGGTGTTTGGATTTTTGGTGTGGTGTTTTGTCTTGGTGTATTCTTTCCGTTGAGTTTTCGTTGAGTGTTAATTCGGGTTTTGTGTTCTTTTGTTTTTCAGAGTATGCTCCCAGAATGGCCTCAGAAGGTTTCTAAGGAGTCTCGCCTGGTTTTTGGCTCTACCCAGACTCCCAGTGGAGTGGTGGGATCGAGTTCATTCCGGTTGTTGCCTGTTTTCTGTGGTGATTCAGGTCCGTTGGAGGCTGCGGAATGGCTTGAGGAAGTCGAAGGTGTTTTCAGGTCTCTGTAAACTCCCAAAGCTGAGAGGGTCCGAGCTGTTCTGGGTTCGTTTGAAAATCCGACTTTGGATCGGTGGAAGGTGATCGTCCCAACGTCTTTGCATGATGAGATGACTTGGAAAGTTTTTAAGACCACTTTCGTCCGATGGTTCATGTTGACAACGTTGACACTCCTCTCAAACCGGGTGAGAAGTCTCAACATACTGGGAATGTGACATTCTCTTCACCAGGCATGTCTTGTTGTCTGGTCGGTAAGTTTAACTACCAGACTAAGACTAGACCAATTATTGTTTGTGCAATTAGCAAGGACAGTCAATTTATGAGGCAAACTACTAAATTACACTGGGATTCAATTCTTTGAATTATCTCATATATCAAGAGGAAACAAGTCTAAGCTTCTTATATTCCTATCATGGAAATATGGAGATAAAGGCGCCTTGTGATGTTTACTATACAGGGTGCTTATTCTCCGGAAAATCCAAATCAAGATATATGACTTTCATCACTGATAATCTTATATCTTGGTGTATCAAGAAGTCAATTGCTATATTTTATTCAAGTGATGAGTTTAAGTACAATGCTATGACTCGTGTAACAAAAGAGATGGTATGGGAACAACAAATTTTACATGAGATTGGCTACTTGATTGGGAAGCTTGCGCGCATTTGGTGTGATAATCAAGCCACTATCAAAACTGCTACCAATTCTGTCTTCCATAAACATATTTAACATATAGAGGTAAATTGCCATTTTGTTCACGAGAAGCTTGGAAAAAATTATTATAATTGTCCCTTGCATGAAAAATTATAATTTTAATAATAACTAGACATTTAAATTTTTTTATAATTTATTAACAATGATAATAAAAAAATTAGAAAGATTTGGTGATAAATTCATTTTTAGGAATTATTTACCGGAAGATCCAACTGACATTTTAAAAAAAATGAAATATTTGGATCCCCTCATAAATAAATTTCAAAAAAAGGATTTTGATAATTTTCTAAAAAAATTACTATATTTAAATATTAATAAATAAAGGTACTTATTTACTTTTCAAGGCAGGGTATTAAAGTCAGTTAATCTATCATTCTTTCCTTTTCTTCGTTATTTTCATTGAACAAAACATAAATTAAATCGTCAATCTTCCTTTTTATTACATACCAAACAGCACTTTTTTTTAAGCATTCTTTCTATTTCATTTCCATTCATTTCTGTAAATTAATTTCCAGACAGCCAGATGAGACCAAAAACCTAAGCAATTTGGCAACGCCTAAAAAGATAACATAAAGCCTAAACCAAAAAAGACAAGAAGAGGTGGGTTTCAATTAAGCCTAATTAGTCATTTCCCTGCAATTTCTGAATTTCAAATACCAAATTATAAAAGAAAATTAACAAGATAAGCAATCATCACTTAAGCCATTATGTACTTCCAGATATCACCATTCAATAGCACCACGGCAAATTTATGTGCATCGTAATTGCTGAGAATGTTAAAATTCAAATGACTAGGTTGCAAGGCAATTAATACCTCAAATTCTATTCTCTCACTATACACAGCAAGATGCATAAGAGTGATAATAATCGTTTCCATCTTAGGACGAGGCTGAGGGCCAGCAGCCAAAACAACCTCAGCGGTAACAAGCTTCTCTTGTGTAGAAATGACCAAGTTCGTACCAAAATTGGAACTGAAATAAGCACAAGAAAGCAACAAAATTGTGAAAGAGAAATGCCATTTAAAAAAGCCCAGAATCAAGAACGCTATCAAGACCATTGAGAATATGGCAGATTTGCATTAATCAACAAAACCACGCATTGATCAAGCCATCTCCATGCAAAAAGGTGGCCGGAAAGCACATTCAAGTTTTCTTTATATTTTCCTTGACACCATGCCACAAAATAGGCAAAAAACAAGGAAATAGGTAAGAAAACAAATTATTCTGAAATTTCCCCTATTGCTGGCAGTTATTGTCAATTGGTTCCATCAAATTAGAGTCAAGATTTCCAGCTGTAACCATTAATTAATCTTATAATTCTGTCAAGTAGAAGCTCATTACTTCAACAAACCACCAATTCACATTTTTTCCAGCCAAAGAAGCTACTACGGCCAACTAAAACAAAAACGTATAATGAAAAAAAAGCGGTCAAAAAATAAAGAAAATGAAGAAATGCCAAGAAACTATAATGCCAAATATGCATTTAAACATCGCACCAAATATCATTGAAGAGCTCAGCATGACCCTCCCATGTAAAGAAAAGCACACCAATTCGCCGTGCAAGGAAGAACCTCACTCTATAATCAGGATCTCTCAGCAACAAAAGCAACCGCTCGATCATTGTCTATCAACAAGTATGCAGAACCATTCATGCAACAGAAATTAAGGAACAAAATCAGTAAATTGATTTATTAATAAACTAAAAAACTTCAAACATAACATACCACCTTCTCAAGTATGTAAAATAAAACTAACCCATCATAAAGCAATGAAAGTCAAACCACCCAACACTGCAAAGACATAAACCCTAGACATGATATCACTGGCTGAAAATAGCATGTTCATTAAGGGAGCTCATAATTTACTCACGAAATTTCTCTCCAATGACATTTTACTAATCAAAAATTTCTCTCCATTGACATTTTACTAATCAAAATTACTTTTACTAACATTCACCTGTACCCACTTCACACCAATCAGCTTCTACCCATCACCATAATTATGTTACAACCAATCCCTTATCAAATTACAAACAATTTTTCAGATTGTCAAATTAGGAACTATTAAATTGGAAACACCCAAGAACGATGAAAGTCAAAGAGAGAATTTTCATAACCACCACCTGCCCAATTTGAGGACAAAGTAATATAAAGTTGCATATGGAATCGATCAACTCAATGCGTCCAGCCCATGCGAGATCAAAATCACCTACTTTGTTCACCAAATTACCAAGGGCCCCAAGGCTCTGCAATTAAATCAAACAAAAAGGAAAAGGAAATTCTCAGAAACGGTAAAACAGAAATATAACAAAAATGAAAAGTGGTGAAACATTATTCAGACATCTTTAATAAAATTCCAAAAAAGAAAGTGACAAAATTAATTATAATCGACCATGTTCAACAACATTAAGGACAAAAAAGGCGATAAATTGATAGCAGGGACAGAATTCAAAATTCACAAAGCACAGCAATACCATTGAAAATTAGAAAAACACTGTTTCAATATTGTGATGGGAAAAATGAAAATTACCATCTCAAAAAAATTGCATGGTGGTAAGACCTGTGAGCTGGAGGATATTTTCACTCAAGGGATATAAGTGTCTTGTGTTAGGGGGATCTGGGGGAATAACCAAGTCTGTTGGGGGGGGGGGGGGGCACAAAGGGGTTGTTAAATAGGGGAGGCAGGTGCGAGGGAAAGGGGAGGGGATATTGTTAAGGGACATTGGCCATAGGATTGGACTCGGCTTCGGCTTCGGCAAGGAGCAGCTGTGCTCTCTCGAAATATCACTCCTTTCCTTCGTCCTCCACTTCCTCATGTAATTATGCTGGTTCTATTTATATATACAAGTGTCTTGTCCGCTGTCACTATCACTTGGTCCAACTTGCCGTCTTCCACACACTTTGCGGCCGACTCCATCTCATCGTTCAGAAGTGATGCAACCAACCAGCTCACGTTCAGCGGACCCGGCATGCAAGGCATGCACGGCCGGCTTCGACTCTGAGGAGGTGCGTGCTTTCAAGGACGTCATCCGTGGGAGGAGGCATGCAACCGGATGTGCTTGCAGGAGTGGAGAGCACTGCAAGGTGCACTGCCGCTTGAAAAGTACTCTTTAAAAAAAAGGACAAAAAAAAGTGTCCGACTTTTCTATTGGGGGGGGAGATTTAAAAAAAAACTACATAAACAAATCGATGATGACGTTGTGCGATGAGGTGGAGCAGCGCCTTCTGCGGATCAATGTCATGCTCTAAAAGACACCGCAGGAATAGGCTTAGTTCCAAAAATCTCACGCGATGAGGTGGAGAAGCGCCTATTGCGGATCAACACCATGCTCTACAAGACACCACAGGAATAGGCTCAGTTCCAAATATCTCACGCAACCTGGTTGTGTCGTCCAACTGAGATGTCGCCTTATGAGGAGGGGCGACCTTCACTCCCACCGAGGAGTTGTCTGTTTTTTACGACAGTAATCCGTCCGCCTTAGCGATGATGCAACAACACGATGCGGAGGGGACTTCGTTCACGACAGTAGGGATGGATGCTCAGATAGGGAAGTACAACGCACGGCCTTTGGGAGACGTGGAGAAATTAGCCATGCATGCGACATTGCGGCCAAGGCAGGAGGCGACTCTGCCTGCTTGCCCGTTAGTGTTGCCTGCGGTTTATTCTGCACTGCTTAACACTATGGAGGCACAGGAGGCAGAACTCCCAGTGGAATGGCTCCCTCACACAGAGTCCTATGTCAGGAACGAGCCACAGGATGAGTCGCACGCAGTGGTTCACAATTGGGGTCATGGGGGAGGGCCCAACAGTTATTTCAAGCAGGACAGGGGCACGCAGAGGCGGACCTCACTGCATAGATGGCAACAGCAAATATGGCCAACCCACAGCACTAGAAGAACCATATGGGAGATTTCTTGGAGAATATGTGAAGAACGGGTGCATTGCCATCAATTTCTCCAGGATCATTAAGCAAGGAGGACCATCTAACAAATTGCTTGGAGGTTTTGAGGGAGCACCGTGATCAGTTTTTACTTCTTCAATCTTGAGGACAAGACTGTTTTAAAGGGTGACGAGTGGAGGGTATTTTCAGTTAAGGGGTATAAGTGTCTTGTGTTGGGGGGAATCTGGGGGAATAACCAAGTCTGTTTGGAGGGGCCACGAAGGGGTTGTTAAATAGGAGAAGCGAGAGCGAGGGAAATTGGGGGAGGGGATATTGTTAAGGGAAATTGACCATAGGCTTGGACTCGGCATCGGCTTGGGCGAGGAGCAACAGTGCTCTCTCGAAGTGTCTCTCCTTTCCTTCTTCCCCCTCTTCCACATGTAATTCTACTAGCTCTGTTTATATATACAAGTGTCATGTCCTTTGTCTCTATCACATGGCAACTCATGCCACACACAAAATATCGACTCTTTCAAACAAAGGCCTATAAAGTAGCAAACAATACGCATATTCGTAGTCTTTTACCATTTATCACAACCAAGCAAGACAGAAAGGAAAGATGCATCCCACGTCGACGATTAAAACTCAAAAGTGTCCAAAAACATTTTAGGAAACCATTTCATGCATTCCAAGGCACGCCTTTGAAATGCAATAATAGAATTATGATGAGAATTATTCCAAAGAAAAATTGCCCAACTCAACCAATTCCATACTAAGCTATCCTATGTCCACACTCAACAAACCGTCCACTAGGATGTTGTATGGGAGCTAATGCAAGTAGTGAATAACCTTCTAGATTTTATTATTGGCAAAATTAGTTAAGCCATGAAGAAGACCTGAAATTGATTGATTTTATTCCAACTAGGTCTCTCCTCTATCCCAAGGGCTGAACCCTGATTACAAACAAAATGACTAATTGACCCTGTATAGACCCCCCCCCCCCAAACTACCTTACCTTCCAAAATATTCCCCATTCCATATTCCCCCAACCAAGTTCCGCCTCACTCCAACTACCATACCTTCCAAAATATTCCTTACACCACATTCCCCCAACCAAGTCCTCCCCCCAAAGCTATCAAATATCTTTTGGATATAAGCACACCACACAAAAGTTGTTGGACAGATAATATATTAATTGTTCGTTGTAGGATCGAAATAACGGTGTAGATGCTCAATATACAAGAGGGGGGGTAAATTGTATACTTTAAAATTTTCCTTAAACAAAGAAAGATCTAAGTTTAACAAAGTTAAACTAAGCAAATTCACAACACCTCTGACCAATTAAAAGATTAGAACAAAGTATGAAGTTACAAACTTCAAATTCTATACACTTGCTTAAATCTGGAAAGTGATTCTGAAAAACTGGTTCCGGAAATATGGATCCGGAAAATGAAACTTAACCAAAGTTTACAATATGATATTCTACCTTAAAGCGAATAAAATCTAACTAAATCAGAGTACAAGTGTAAGGAAATATAAGGAGGATATATTTTCCTTACAATACAAAATGCAGCGAAAAAACTTGTAACAAAAACAAGTAACAAGATATAAATCGTTTAACCCAAAGAGAAGGGTATCCAACAACCTTGGATAAAGGTCCCTTGATTTATACTTTCAAGAAAGTCTGTGTTACCCACACCCGGGTAAGCCCTCGATACGAAGATCGGAGTCTCTGTCTTGCTATCCCCACAAGCCCTCAACTTCAAGGTAGTTGGAACCTCTGTCTTCCTCAGCAAGGAAGCCCTCAAACTTCAAGATAGTCGGCACCTCTGTCTTTCTATCCCCGGAAGCCCTCGAATTTAATCACCAACATTCGGAGTCGCACGAAGCAAATCTGCACAAGGCAAAGTTTGAACAAGCTGTTCAAACTTTCTGCACGAAGCTTTGAGAGTTTATAAGAGTCTCTCTCTCTAGAAATCACTTCAACAGAACTTAGTCCAAGATCAGTGTCAAAGTTGTAGCTTCTTTTCAAATGAGCTCCTATTTATAGGCGAAGCTCCAACGGTCGGCTCCCTCCTCCAACGGTCATATTTTTTCTTGGATTTCGGAGGGACCTATACACGTGTCACTTAAACAACGGTTAGTTAGAACCAGAATGGACGACATCGTTTTATAACAAAACATATGTAACTGAAGACACGACATCGTTTTATAATGAAACGAGTGTAAACATAAGTTCGGAATGTAAGCAAATAAAAGTTCGGAGTCTAACCAAAATGGAATTCGGAGTCTATAATAAAAAGATTTTCGGATTCTGTTTTGTAGGAATTCGGAACCTGAATTCTGTAGAAATCTGGAGTCTGAATTTCTAAGGAAATTCGGAGTCTGATTTCACTAGAATTCGGAACCAGAACTTACAAGGTTCGGAGTCAGAGTTTATAGGAATTCGGAGTCAGAACTCATAAGAGTTCGGAGTCTGAATTCAGAAAACTCGGAGTCAGAACTTAGATAAGTTCGTAATCAGAATTCGGAGTCGAACTATATGAGAGTTCGTATCCATAATTCGGAATGGAACTTCATGAGAGTTCGTATCCAGAATTCGGAGTGGAACTTCATTACAGTTCATGTCCAGAATTCGGAGTGGAACTTCATTATAGTTCATATCCAGAATTCGGAGTGGAACTTCATTACAGTTCATCTCCAGAATTCGGAGTGGAACTTCATTACAGTTCATGTCAAGAATTCGGAGTGGAACTTCATTACAGTTCATATCCAGAATTCGGAGTGGAACTGCATTGCAGTTCATATCCATAATTCGGAGTGGAACTTCATTACAGTTCATATCCAGAATTCGGAGTGGAACTTCATTACAGTTCACATCCAGAATTCGGAGTGGAACTTTATTACAGTTCACATCCAGAATTCGGATCCTAAAACAGAATGCTTCATATCTAAGTATTTATAGGATTCCAAGGTTACAAATATGAATCTGAATTTTATACTTAGTCAAAATATGAACAATGAAAATATGGTAAGGATAAATTTCCTTAGAGAATGAAATCTTTCTTATAAAAGCACAGCATAGAATAAAAAAGATTTGCTTAAAGATAAGGTGTTTGTGATTTTCAAAACAAGAAGGAATGGAAAAGTCATAAGGAAAACCTTATTGACTCAACATTCGCTTCAAATGTACCAAAAAGTTTTAGGGTTGATATGATATTTCTGAGTATTTAGATATTTAGAATATGGGGTTTGACTAGGTCAATCTTATCTTATGTATTTTGAATTTCAAATATCCTGATATCCTAGACTTGCAGCTTTTATCCTCGCCGATAAATTGAATGACCTGACCTCACTTAGGAGGTATGGATTCTGAGCATTCTACTTCTACATGATATCAAAGCAACGTAAAACTTGGGGTTTCTTTTCTCCCAATTTATCAACTTTCCCCAACTCCCGGGTGTTTGACAAACTCAGTTTTATCTTATATATTTTAAATCTCAAATCTCCCACTATCTTGGGTGCGCATTGTGATACCCCAATATCACTTTTGTATATTTACTTTGACAATTAGTCATTTCCTTGAATTTTCTGGTGTTCAAATGAAATTTTTTGAAATTCCAAAAAATTTCCCAGAATGCATGGTCAGTATACATGGCCAAAGAAACTGTGCATAGATCGTGCAAGGTGAAAAAAATTTGTTCAGTAGGGTTTGCACGGTCATGGTTACCATCCAAGGTGGAAGTCTATAGCAAGTGACGATTGCAAGATCGATGCACGGTCCCTACCAACCCTCTAGCAAACATTAACCCATTTCCCAAGGAAAAAGACCAATCGAAAAGTAGACCTTTGATAAAATTTGTACAAATGCAAAGTAGTTGAACATAAAAAACAAGCATTCATTACAACGCAAAATAAACTGGATGCGACCCTCAAGGCATTGGTACTATTTTTCAGCAAAACTAAGTTCAAAAAGGAAAATATACAATGTTTACACACAGATTCCAACATACATAGCTTATGTGAGAATCAGTATAAAAACTCTAAAGAATAGTCGGTCTCAAGAATAGTTTGCATACAGAACATAGCAGTAAAGTCAAAACTAGTGAAAGGATGAGCTCACAAACAACTCAACAGTATAATATATGTCCACAGGAGGTTCTACAGGATTAATCCAGCCATTTGGAAAGAATACTACAAAGAAGGTTCTACGGGATTAATTCAGTAGGGTCTGCACGGTCATGGTTACCATGCAAAGTGGAAGTCTATAGCAAGTGACGATTGCACGATCGATGCACGGTCCCTACCAACCCTCTAGCAAACATTAACCCATTTCCCAAGGAAAAAGACCAATCGAAAAGTAGACCTTTGATAAAATTTGTACAAATGCAAAGTAGTTGAACATAAAAAACAAGCATTCATTAGTTTGCATACAGAACATAGCAGTAAAGTCAAAACTAGTGAAAGGATGAGCTCACAAACAACTCAACAGTATAATATATGTCCACAGGAGGTTCAACAGGATTAATCCAGCCATTTGGAAAGAATACTACAAAGGTGGATGATGTTGCATCCACAATCACATCCATTTATCTTTGCTTGTTGTTTTTGAAGCTGTAAAATACTTCATTATGCTTGCATATCACATTCAATATCCTAAGGTCACAACTTTTCCAATTCTTTTGATCATTCCAAAACAGAAAACTTGCTAAAGTTCACTAATTTACTTCAACAAGATGGCACAGTTCCTTGTTTAATTTAATTCAATGACCTTTACAATTCCTGGTGGAAAATTCTGCCAACCAATATTTCCCACATTCAATAGAAACAAAAACTAGAACAAACCTCAATATTTTCCTTACAAAGGAGATCTCGCCTTTTTCCTAAAAAACTAGAACATCTGAATCTGAGATGTACCTGTTCAGATGCCCTGCCTCCCAAGGACACAAACTCGCTCGGGTCCTTTTTACCAGTGTCCACAAATGATAGACACTTCAGCAATCCATTTATAACAGATACCATAGTAATAGGTTGGAGTTTTAGGCACAATTGTGTTTCAATCATGTTATCAATAAAATGCACCTGCAAAAATTATTCTAAAACAAATTAGAATTTCAATAAATAATCATACAGAATTACCCATCATAGTTTACCATTGAGAAAAAGATGATAGCAAGATGTTTAGTAAAAAAATTTAAAATTTAACACACTACCAGGTCCATAAGATTTGTGGGGGATGATAAACAGGGGTGTTGACAAAGAGCACAGAGGATATTCTCCAATGCCTGGTTTCACATAAGAAACAATAACAAAAGCATCAACAATGATTATGAAAATGAAGAGTATGCAGAGAAATATAATGTAACAATCAACATAAGATGAACTAGAAGGAAAATCAATATACCTTAGATTCATTTTCCTTCCCCATGAGACCAAACATGATTTCCCATGTAATAACTGGTAAAACAGAGCGACAACATGAAATGAGTGACAGTATCTTTGATTTCCATTTCTCCACAGTGAACACAAAACCAGTACCCTTAATGCATAAAATATCGACATCATTAGAATCTTCAGTGATATCCAATTCCGCGTCCACAATCCTACTTTTATGTGACAAGTTAGACTCTTGTATATCGCTGCTACCATAAGAAAATTCAGGAAGTACCGCACATTCAATATCCCTAGCACAATCAGAACATTTTTCATATGCTTTCACCAAAGCCTTTAAAAATCTCTCAATTGACTGAATTATTGCAGAATAAAGGACAGCATCAATAACAGCTTCGCCCCACCATTGAACAAAGAGAGGGCAAGAAACAAAGCTTCTAAAAGAAGATATGAGAGGGATGTTCTCATCAAACACAGAAGTCGCGCCAAAAAAATCATGAGATTGAAAATTTTGGTTTTCTTCAATTACAGAAACTGCACGATCCATCAGTTGCCTAATGCAATGGCCCAACTTGGTAATGAAAGAATGAAGGCCTTCAGATAACCTAAAAAGGTAGGGGAGGAGAGGGGGTACAACAAGAAGCAAAAAAGAATCATCAATCAACAAAGCAACAAGGAAAACTGAAATGAAAATTTTAAGTAGCAACAAGTCAGATACATGACACATGACGCCAAATGATTTCACGGCGTATTAAATTATACATAATTTTAATATATATATATATATTATTAAGTGTGCGTGAGAGAGAGAGAGAGAGCGAGAGAAGTATTGCAATTACATTACAATACCAAAGGAATTTTAATAAATAAATCACTAGTATGAAACTTAAAAAATGATAAATCTATCACATTTCACCATGATATCAGCCCCTCCAACATACTCAAATGCATATAATTTCAAACAATTAAGAAAGAAGCAAATGTCACTCAATAATATTATACCAAAGATGGATAAAGAAGGGTGAATTGAATCCGTTATAATTTTTGTTAAATAAAATCTTGCAACTTGATGAGAAGAGAGAACGGAAAAATAAATTAAAGAAATAAAAACAATGACACAAAAAAAATTATAGAGGTTCTGGACATCAAGAATATCCATCGATTCTCACTGACAACACCCAATTTAGGTTTGGTGAGTTTTACTAGCCTGGTCCTTTCAACAAGAGATCAAACACAAATAAGTACAAACAGTTTTTACTTAAGAGTTACAACCTCAAGAGTCTATCCTAATCTCTTTTACAATGCAAGACCTTTCCCTACGTCTTAATTTCACATTAGGTACATTAAGTGTGCACTTAGGTATACAAACAAAAGTTTAATACAATTTCAGCGCAGAATTGTGTAAAAACAAAATTCAAAGAATAATCAAAGCAAGAATCATATTCAAATCGAGATAAGAAGCTCCGGTTATGCTGATGAAGAAGTAATTTGAAGTTGATGTAGAAAATCAGCAATCAGCAGATGATCCAGAAATCATTCAATTTTAAACTCTTCACGTCAAATCTCTAATGGTGATTCTTTGTTTTGAAGGAAACATGGTTGTTTTATTCAAAGCCCCACTTGTAACGAAGGAAGATCATGGTACAAAATTGAGGGAACTAACAAGCAAAGAGGGGATGCAAACAGGTGTCCCTTCACAAATCAATACTCATTGGGATACAGGTAAAAGAGGGACTTTACACGGAATATGTAAAAAGAGAGAATGGTATTAGTAAAAGGCTTCTTGGTTGGGGGGGAGGGGGCTCGAGGAGGAGTCAGAGTAGAAGCATTGTGTTCAACGAGACTATGTCAGCAACAGAAGAATCGTATGTTGTAATGACCCGGACCTCTCCAGTCCAATACTTTGTGAAAATGTGGTACTAGAGGTGTTCCGGGAAATCAAGGTGACTTGGGGTGCGTTTGGGCCGACTTTTAAGGGAGACTAAAGGGCAATAGCTTTCGCACGGGAGGCGCACGGTTGGTCCAAACCGTGCGGCCAAACCGTGCGAGGTTGGTGTTGGAGGCAGTGGCTAACGCACGGTTTGTCTAACCGTGCGGCCTAACCGTGCGAGGAGTGTTTGACGAGGCAGAAGCTAACGCACGGTTAGCACACGGTTTGTTAAACCGTGCGGACTAACCGTGCGGACACTTAATCTTAAATCCTAAAATTGTGGATCTAACTCATTTTGCCTCTAAATGGTTTGTTTAAGCTCCCAAGCGGCCATAACTCGGGATTACCCTTCCTTGAAGGTAGGAGAACCTCTCTCAAGCGTTTTGGAGGCGATCCGAAGGCTTCTCTTGGCGAATCGAAACTGGTTTCTTGAGGTATGTGATCGTTCTTGCTTGATTTCTTAGATCTACTTAGATCTACTCCTGCTCTTCTCTCGGTTTCTTAGATCTACGCCCGTTATGGGTAGATCTAAGTGTGTGGTTACCAAATATGATGAGCTTTGGTCTTGATCTTGCTAGGAGGAGAGATCTAAGGCGGGGTTTTGGAGAATCGACCCGGGTTTCTTGAGCGTTCCCCGGCCGTTGTGGTTTTCATCAAAAACCTTTAAGGTAGGGGATTCGTTGCTTCTCTCTCTTTTACGTGCAATGGTATTGTTAGCATGTATAATCCCGCTGGATGACAATGGAATTGACCTAATAAAATACTTTGAACCGGATAAAGAAATCGTATCGATTGTATGTTATTGCCTCATGTTTTGCTAGATAGTGTGATATCTATGTTTGCCTTGCTTAGCGGTTGTTCTTGGTGGAAATTGGTAAAGAACGTAAACCGGGACTAATTGATATTTGTTTGGCTAAAGATAAAGAGGCATGCGAACGAATCTGGTTCTTGTTGAAATTTGACGTCAATCAAATTGGCATAGTAAGCATGTATAATCATTTGTGATAGCTTACTGATTAGGTTCCCGATTTTGGAACCAACGGATTAAATCTGTTAATTCAAGATGGTTTAAAGAATGTGATTGTTTGATAATTCCTTGAAGGGTTCTGAGTTACCCTCTTGTTTGTTAAAGGGCCAAGAGCCCAATTGATGTGATGTTTGTTTTCCTGCTGCTTGTGCTGTGATTTGACCCTGGAGGGGTGTTGTGATATGTGGAGGCATAGAGGCCTTTTGGTTGTGGCAGCGGATGACGCCTAGAATGGCGAGATGCATCGGTTTATGCATGTGGGTGTCGGGGAGGACACCAGGGATGATGGAATGGGATAGATGTGATTGTCGGATGCTTGTTGATTCTTTGGTTGTTTATCTACTTTACTTTTCCCCACTGCTCAAGGCAGCTGGTCTTGCTTACCCTTCTTCCGAGAGAGGCGAAGACATGCGGGGTATGCCACGTGCTTTCCGTGTTTAGCTTCTCAAGAGGGGATGGGTCTACGCTCTTGCTATAGGCGGCAAAGACTCGACGGGTAGTACATCTACTCACCGTGTTGAGCCCCCTTGTATTTAGTAGCATAGGATGCTTTTCTAGAATGTCTGGGAATATGGGAAAGTAATTTTGTAATGAATGTTTGAATAAATGATGTTAACCCATGGGGTTGGAGTTTGTTGAAACTTAATGATGAGGCTGAGAACTTTTGGAGGGACAGTGGAATTTTTGGATGTGGTGTTAATGGAATTTAATGTGGAATTGTTCATGGTTAATTAATGTTTGAAGAATGAATGAAGGAATCTAATAAAGCCCTTAAATGGTTGTGTGCTTATAGGATACCTAGTCTTAGAAGTGGCAGCCCGGAGTCTGAGAAATGTTAGCTGCAGTTGTGTCTAAGACTAGGTTATGCCCATAGTGTGGTTGTGAGTTACAATATATTCTGTACTTTTTGTGTTTCTATACGCTACTCCACCCTGTCAGTAAGGGCAACTGACACCCCGGGGATTCTGAGCCCTGGGGGGTGTTTTCCCCAAACATTCTGGTGGGAGGATGAATGGCTGACTACCCCCTTTGACCCCGCTCTCTTCTTTTGGTAGATATTAGTGCCATTAGGCACAGCGGTTAGTTTTCCCCAATATGTGTGTAGAGGGCTGTAATGGCTTGTGGTTATTCACACACATATATTCTGGATATAGTATCATATGGACTACTATAGGTGTAACGTGTATAGGCTCTGATGGCTTGAGGATCCTTACTCGGTGTATGGGCTGTAATGGCTTGAGGTATAATACTCGACGTATGATACACGTTATGAGAGCTGTGGTGGCTCCCGGAAACTACCTGATTACTTTTGGTTGTGAGGATGGTGTGGTGCTTCGCCCAGGTGTCTGCGGGCAAGCCTTTGGAGAGAGATGCACAGGACGTATGTCGTTGGGGCAAAGCGGCAAACCAGTGGGGAAGTAGTAGCGGGGTACCCTTGATATTTTTTATTATATGATATATTCTTGTATGTGTTACTTGGTGAGAGTAGTCATGGTGAGGTTGGGAACTTAGTATACCTATTTAGGTGATGAGTTGGTTTCACTTGTTGTTCACTGGGCTTTAGCATGCTTTCTTTACTTTTGCACGAGAGGCTTCGGGAAGGATCCTACTGAGTATACTGTTATACTCACCGTACGTATATATAAACTGTTTTTCAGGTCACTTGGAGCTGGTTGGAGATCAAGCTGGTTTCTACTAGCTTGGGGTTGCAGGAGCTGTTCGGGCTTGTGGTTGCAGCTGTTTTTATTTTCTTTTGGGTACTTGCAGTTTTCCCTTTCAGTAGTAGTACTTTTGCATGACATTACATATGTGCACTTGGGTTTTCTTTTATACTTCAGTTCTGAGTTGGAGTTGGTTGGTGTCTATCTTATCTCTCTCTTCCGCATGTGTTCTCTTAGAGGGTAATGCCTCCTATTTGTGTGTTACTATACCCTCGGTGCTAGTCGCCAACCCGGGGCCTACTGGAGGCGGGACTCGGGGGTCATTATCTCCCTTCTCACATTGCCGGCCCAGGAGGGGTACACTTTGTGGGGAGGGGGTCGTGACATGTGTGGCCTCCATGATAGGGCTCTGGGCTGCCAACGAGACTAAGTCAGTTGAACATCCAATGGAATATAAGTTGATAATTTGCTTTGCAAACAAACCCTGTGACCACGGATCTTTGAAAGGAAGAAGAGTTAGTGCGTGGGTCTCGATCTTTTCTAACGGATAAAGGTGAAACCCTCGGAGATCATGATGCCCCTATTAGATATCGTATCAATATGAGGATTTTAGTGAATATCTAAACAAGAGATGAGTGAGTAAATGAAATAGATTAAAGTACATTATTTAGTACAATCTGTGTGCCAACCTCATTAAGTGAGAAATTAAAAAGTACTTGCTAGACTATTTATGTGTCTAGTATGTGGGTTTAGCTAGATTCTTTTTATTTGGATATGTCATGATTGGGTCTATCCTATAATTTTTCCATCTAGTTTGAATTTTTTATTTCCTATCTATCCAAAGCCATGTATCCATTTACCTATCCCAATAAATAAAGAGTTTTGACTTATTCAAGAGGCACCTCTCTGCCCAAGATTCTTTGCCGTTGTATTGTTATCTCTTTACTCGCCTCAGCCTTCCTGACAATCCAAGCAACACATTTGGCGTCCCGGCTTCAAGCTATTGTTCCTTATGCATATTTCAGCATTGTTGTTCTCCAACACCCCTCTGCTCCTCCTGCAACTAGACATGCAAAAACAGGCCTAATATTGCGAGCTTTTTGCTGGATGGGCTTTGTTAGAGGCAAAGTTGTGTCGAATCCCACATCGGACTTTAGGTATCATGTCATCTTTATCATTCATTGTAAATAAACACCAAGGCCTCTCTTACAGAGGCATTTTGGGTATTGAGTCCACTCTCTGTCATTTAACATGGTATCAGAGAAGGTCAAATCCAAACCTCCCCTTCCAATCTCTCCCCTCCGAACATCGTACATTTTTCCCCCAATGGGTGCGGCAGCCCCATGGCCATCGAGCCCTGATCTGTTGCCGCCTCTCCGCCATTAAACCCTCCTCCCAGCCGCTCGCCTTGCGCCCTTCCCTGCGCGCATCCCTCCTCGATGCCTTCACAACAGCTGCGACGAACCCCATCGGCTCCCTCTGTCCCAACGCCCTCTTCCACCCTCGCGGCACCCTCCTCCCCACGCGACGACACCCCCTGTGCTACGACCCTTCCCCGAACGACATCCCCTACAGCGGCCAATGATCTAACGGCAAGGGGATCCGGCTGCGGATGGCAGCGTCGCAGATGATGCAGTCAGTGAGGGAGAGGTCGTTGTCACACTAGGCGAGGCCATAAATCGGGGGGAGGGCGTTGACACAACTGGTGCCCCAACGCTGCGCGCTAATCTTGGTGGAGAGTTCCAGCATGTTCCGAAAAAAGTCGGTGGTGAAGTTGTTGACATACGGGGGGGGGGGGCAGCCATTGTGGGACACCCATAGTGTCTTACTGAAAGTCTCGATGAGAGAGAACTTTCTCAGGTTCAACTGCATAGAAGAATCCTCCCCCAATCTCAGGGGTAAAAAAGCTGCAAACGGTGATTGTCAAAGGCTTTCTTAAGCTGTGAAATATGGTAAACTGGAAGGATACGAGCATCTTGTGGTAACTGCGGTTGGTATGCTACGGGACTAACCAGCTTCAAGATTGAAAAGGGGCCATAAAATCGAGTGGACAAATTTTGATTTATACATTGGGCAACCGAATGCTGGCGTTGAGGCCGCAATATGAGGTAAGTCTGATCCCCCACTTGGAAAGAAATATCACGGCGATGGGAGTCAATTTGATGTTTCATATAGTATTGCGCCCGAGACAAGTGAGTTTTGAGGTGGGCAAGAGCTTCATCACGCACAAGTAAAGTTGCAGTCACTGCTGCCGCCTTGACTTCATGGGGACGGAAACTAAAAATAGTAGGAGGTTTGCACTCATACACTACTTCAAAAGGAGTGGTTCGAATGGAAGCGTGTCAAGTGGTATTGTAACATAATTTGGCCCAGGGCAACCAAAAGGATCAGTTTTTAGGTTGATCGCCCGTAGAGCACCATAAATAAGTCTCTAAACAGCGGTAAACGGCTTTCGACTGGCCATCTGTTTGTGGATGATAAGCGGAACTCGTCTTTTGTTTGTTGCCTTGTAATTAGAAGAGTTCAGTCCAAAAATGAAAGAGGAAAAGTGTTATGAATAAAATGAGAGAAGAGGAGTCATAGGAAATATGTGTGCTATGGTATGTATTTTCTGTAGTAAGTTTGTATCAGAAAGCTCAAATTACAATGAAAAAATAGGTAGAAGACTACAATAAGAACCCAGAAGGCCACTTTCCTGGTTATTTTGCCTGCAGAATGAGAGTCCGAATTCTGAAGGTTCTCCACGACTGAGCCTTCAGTCGATTGCAACAGATTTCACAATACCCCACTCAACAGAATCTCCAGCTGTATTAATAGCCTTTTCCACCCAAACAACCGCCCCCTTTGCCCACATTTATCATTTTACCTTTTGATAAATGTGTATTAAAGGGGGCCTTGAGCCATTATTCCTAACAAGAAGAGGATCCCAGGCAGACAACCACACAGGCTCACAGGTAAAGAGTTTCGCCACGCCACAAGCGGTGAAAGGGTGCTTTAAGGCAAAGAAATGAGCATATTTGGATAAAGTCTATCCACGACAACTAGGATGACAGTATAACCCTTGGAAGTAGGCAGCCCGGTAATGAAGTCAGTGGTGAGATCCTCTCAAACCTGTTCTGGAATTTCCAGGGGTTGTAAGAGTCCAGCAGGACACAGAGTGGAACATTTAAAACGATGACAAGTGGAACATTGCTGGACAAAGTGAAGGACCCGCGGGCGCATGTCCACCCAGTATAAATTTTTAGCTGACTTTTGATATGTTCGGAAGTATCTAGATTGTCCACCCTAGGGAGAGGTGTGAAACTCAGCAAGCAATTGAGGGATCCACTTGGAAGTGGCAAGGATAACCAAACAGCCCTTGCACAACTGTGTTCCATGAAATAGAGTAAAGTCTTGGCGAGTAGAGGTACCGGCCTGGATCTAGTGGATGATGTTACCGAGGTAGGGGCCGCCTGTATGTTGGCCCACAAATCACAGCCCTCAATCCAAACTAGAAACGAGTGATAGAGCCTGAGCGCAAACAGGACTTCTAGTCGGGATCGGCCACGAAGTTATATTTTCCAGGTTTGCAATTCACCTCGAATCGGTATCCCAAGAGTTCAGCAGCATTACTGGTCAACAGTGGTAATTCGTTGTCAGAGGAGAAACATCAGGCTTCGTTAGTTCGAATAAACAATGAAAGGTCGACCTAAGAGATAGGGACGCCAATGTTGGATTGCTAAGACCAGCACCATGATTTCCTTCTCATAAGTGGACTTTGATAAACTGTTGGCAGCCAGAGTCTTGCTTAAGTAGGTGATGGGCCTACTGTCTTGCATGAGGACAGCACCCACACCATGGCCGGAGGCATCGCATTCAAGCACAAATGGCTGTAAAAAATCGGGCAAAGCAAGAATTGGTGCGGCAGTAATGAAGTGTTTAAGGTTGGTCGAAGGCCCGTTGAGTCTCCAAAGTCTAGAAAAAACCATCCTTGCAAGTTAAAACGGTTAATAGCCGGGCAATTTGGACATACCCTTGGATAAAACGGCGGTAGTAGCCGGTGAGGACCAGAAAGCCCTGGACTTCTTTGAAAGATCTCGGGTGTGGCCATTCTAGGATAGCTTGAATTTTAGCGGGGTCCATGGAATCTCCGACAGCTAAAATAATATGACCCAAATAGGTGACTTCTCATTGAGCAAATCGACATTTCGGCAGGTTAACAACAACTGGTTGGAGCGCAACATCTAAGTGTTGTAAATGTGACTCCTAAGTCCGGTTATAAACCAATATATTATCGAAAAAAACAAGCACAAACTTACAGAGATGAGGCCGGAATAAATCGTTCATCGTTGATTGGAAGGTGGAAGGAGCATTGGTGAGGCCAAAAGGCATCACCAAGTATTCATAAGAGTCGTTCTCAGTGTGAAAAGCAGTTTTCTAGACATCTTCTGGGGGGATTCTGAGCCTGACAATGCGAAGGTGTGGCTGAATAAAATAAACCAAAATTTTGATTTCTTGGATACATCGGCCGAGCTGAAAGTTAAGTTGGCAACTTATATGCTGAAAGATCTTGCACGCCAATGGTGGGATTTAATTGTCCACGCTAAAGTCAACCAAGGCATTACATTGCAGGATTGTGAAAATTTGTTCAACAAACAATTCTACCCTCACACATTCAAGTTCGCAAGAACAGATTTCTTCAGCCTGAAGCAGGAGAATCTATCTGTGATAGAATATGCATCTAAGTTTATGAGCTTAGTCCACTTTGCCCCGAAAGTTGCTGCTAGTGCGTCCTTGAAGTCGCGCATTTTTGCCTTGGAATTTGTTGATGAGATCGGACATAGAGATTTTCCGAATATCGTTGATCAATTTCTTGATGTCTTTCCTGACAATTTCTCAAGGTTGTCACCGGAAAGAGAAGTGGAATTTATGATTGATCGCCTACCATGGACCAGTCCTATTTTGCTTTCGTTTTATAGGATGGCACCAACAGAATTTGGGGAATTGAAAGTCGAACTGAACGAGTTGGAAAGTAAAGGATTCATTCGATCAAGCACGTCCCCATGAGCAGCACCGGTTTTTTTTTTGTAAAGAGAGTAAACAGAACACTTAGGTTTTGCGTGGATTATCGTAAGCTCAACCAACTTACAATAAAAAATCAGTATCATCTTCCACGAATTGACGATTTGTTTGATCAATTTAGAGGAGTTGTGTGGTTTTCTAAGATTGATTTACGACCCGGCTATCACCAACAGTGAGTTCAGAAGGAGGATATTCTGAAGACACCATTCAGGAGCCATTATGGTTATTATGAATACGTAGTAATGCACTTTGGTCTTATGAATGCACCAGCAATGTTTATGGCATTGATGAATCGGATCTTTCAGATGTATCATGAATCCTTTATAATGGTGTTCGTTGATGATATTCTGGTGTATTCTAAGGAATACTTGGTTATAGTGTTTGGTATCTTACGAGAACATCGCGTTTATGCTAAGCTTTCAAAGTGTGATTTCTGGATAAAAAATGTGTGTTTCCTTCGTCATGCCATTTCTGGAAAATAAGTTTCTCTAGATCCTGAAAAGGTAGAAGTGGTTATATCTTGGCAACCACCAAATAATGTTTTGAGATACGCAGTTTTCTTGGCTTAGTAGGATATTACCGACACTTTGTTCATGATCTTTCATGTCTACCGATAACAGCTTTGACAAGGAAAGGCGTTCTTTTCCAATGGAGCGATGAGCGTCAGAAATCTTTCCAAGAGCTTAAAGTTCAGCTAACATCAACACATATCTTTACGTTGCCAGAGTCAGGACAAGAATATGTGGTTTATTGTGATGCATCGGGATCTGGGTTGAGTTGTGTTCTCATGCAGGGAGATCATGTTGTTGCTTATGGCTCACGAAAGTTACAGGTGCATGAGAAAAATCACCCAACACGTGATTTAGAATTGGCTACTATAGTCCATGCCTTAAAGACTTAGCGTCATTACCTTTTTAGTGATAAATTTACGGTGTTTATGGATCATAAAAGCTTGAAACACATTTTTTCACAGAGGAATTTGAATCTAAGGCAACGCAGGTGGAATGAATATTTGTAGATGTTTGACTTCGACTTGATGTATACGTCGGGAAAAAGAAATTATGTAGGTTATGCATTGAGTAGGAAGTCATATAATCAGTTGACTAAAGAGCCTTCGGATCAATGGCAAGCTAATGTCAGTTATAGCTGACATGCACCTGGATTGTGCTGAGCAAGGTGAAATTACGGTTTTCTTTCTGGTTTCTCTTGTTCCTAATTTGGTTGAGCAGGTTAGAAATACTCAAACATCTGATCATAAGTGTTTATCCATGAGGTCAAAACTCAATGGTGGGGAGACCGTTGGGGGATGGAAACTAGATGAGAGATATGTGTTGTGTTTTAAAGATCGGATTGTGGTTCCTTCGGCCTATCAAGAACAACTTCTTTCTACCTACCACCACTCGAGATGGGTTGTTGATCCAGACATCCAAAAAATGTATAAAGCGTTGAGACCACAGTTGTGGTGGCCGGCATGAAGAGAAAAGTGGCAAAGTTTCTCTTGCGAAGCCTCACCTATCAGCAAGTCAAGGCAGAGCACCAACAATCAGCTGGTATGTTGCATTCTTTACCGGTTCCTACATGAAAATGGGAGAAAATAGTCATAGATTTTGTGACAGGTCTACCAAAAACGGTTCGAAAACACGATGTCATATGGGTGGTTGTGGATCGGGTCATAAAATCGGCTCACTGCATCCCTATTCGTGAATCCAATACGGTGGAAGACTTGTCCAAACTCTACATTCGGAAAATGGTAAAGATACATGGTGCTCTAGTTTCAATTGTGTCTAACAAGGACCTTGGGTTTATATCTCAGTTTGAGAAATCCTTGCAGCAAGCCTTTGGAACACAATTGACCATGAGCACAGCTTATCATCCTCAAACAGATAAAAAATCCGAAAGGACAATCCAAACATTGCAAGACATGCTTAGAACTTGTGTGATGGATTTTGGAGGCTCATGGGAGGAGCATATAGCGTTAGTGGAGTTCTCATATAATAACATTTATCAGGCCTCGATACATATAGCCCATTTAGAAGCGTTGTATGGTCATCATTATCGTTCTCCAATTTGTTGGGCGAAAACATGAAAGACTTCACTTATCAAGCCTAGCCTTATACAAGAGACAACAGAGAAAATTTAGATGATCAAAAAGAGGATGGCGATGGTTTAGAGTTGTCAAAAATCATACGTGGATCATCATCGACGACCGTTATCGTTTGATGTGAGTGCCCATGTTTTCTTGAGAATCTCTCCAAGGTTACGATATCATCGTTTTGGTAAATAGGGCAAGTTATCTCCACGGTACATTGGCCCTTTTGAAGTACTTGAATGAGTGAGTGATATGGCTTATCGGTTTACTCTACCACGAAGGTTCAGTTCCGTGAATAATTTGTTTCATGTATCTCAATTAAAGAAGTACCAGTCTGATCATGATCATGTGATTCGATGAGACCATGTTGATCTTGAACCGAATGCTACGTAGATTCATGTGCTGATACGGATTGTGGATAGGCAAGAGAAGCGCTTGCATGGGAAAAGCATCGATTTAATACGGGTTTTATGATGGCATGGTCAGATTCAGAAACAAACAAGGGAACGTGAAAAGAAAATGTTGGAGAAGTGGCTCGAGCTCTTTCAAAGCAACATCGTTCGTCCACTTTTCGAGGACATAAAGACCAATGATGGAAAGAATGTAACACCCCCGGTTTCAGGTACGTGGCCCTTGTATTGTGTATTTTCAAGTTATATAATGTTTTGGCTAAGTTTCGGGAGTTTCCGGAAGGTTTTGGTATGGTTTAAAAGTGTTTCTAGAAGTGCACGGTTAGTAGAAACTGTGCACTATCTCTAGAAAACTGTGCAAGGTGATGTTGAGAGTCACAGAACAGGCGCACGGTTGGGGCATAGTTTTTCCAAACCGTGCGCATGCCAAGGGAAAGCATGCGGTTGGAGACAGTGACCCAGTCCTTTTCCAGGCAGCCACTTCCAGACATCCTCCCCGAGCTTGGCCAAGCACCTTCTCCGATGTCCGAGATGATCACAGCATTCATATAAATCAGAGATAAGCGTCTTCCGTTCCGATTTCGGCATTGTCTTCCGTGACAGTTCCGACATCGTCTCAAAAGGATTGTCTTTTGTGCCACTTCCAGCATTGTCTTCAGTGTTCATGTGGCCCAGTCCGACAGTCATGTTGTTTCTTTATCTCTTTTATCCTTTTGAGTTAGTATAGCAAGTTGGAATGTGCTTCAACTTAAGGGAGAGTGACAGTATACTTATGAAACCAGTTTGTGGGATTATCTAAACTCATTTTATTTGACAACGTTCATCCAATCCTTTTTCCCTCTAAATAAAAAGACACGACCTCATTCAAGAGGCGCAACGTACAGTTTCTGGGTCTATATTTCTTCAATAGTACCCAAATATCTCAAAGTAAATGATATATCACCAACATCTCATATATCGTGAATGATCAAAACATTCAACACATTTTCAACAAATATCATCAAAATTAAGGGCAAATTAACACACCATCACAACCAATATAAAAATTATTTTTAAAAAAAGGAAAACAACAATCATAAAAGGTATAACCAAATAAGTAACGAGAACAACAAAAACCAAACTTTCACCCCCGAGAGTTCAGGATCATCTATGTTTGTGATCAACAACATGCAGCCAAAGTAAAAAAATTATTTAGAAACAGATAAGAATTATCCTAAATAACTCACTATTATTAGGAAAAACAATCTCAGCTACCATAAATGATCCTAAATTACTCGTTACTACTGGGTAAAACTTTCTCAGCTACCGTTGTGATAATCTTGTACCTTGTCTCAATTGGCATCAATGTTGAACCACCACTAGCCTTTGTCACCACTATGTTTCCATCACACCTCCCCACAAAACCATCCATAAACATTCCATGGGTCTATGTTTAAAATTGTGTTGGATTTGTTGTCGACAAGATGGTTAATGAGTTCGCCTGTTAATACAGGGTGTGTAGAATGACTTTGAAGTGATTTGAATGGCTAGAGAGATTACTTCTGAAGTTTGAAAGAGGACCTCTACGTGCTGAAAATTAGCCAAGTTTGAGCCATACATATCAGTGGCTGAAGCCGCGCGTGAAAAATTTGTAAAAACATGATCATACATATGACTATGGAAGTTATACATGTAATTATTAGTGAAAAACAGAGAAGATAAAGACATATAACAAGTGAAGTTATAAGTACTGTCTGTTGTGTTTATGATTCTAAAAAGTTGCGTCTAACTTATGAAGTCAAACGTACAGTATTTTACTCTGCAAATTCATAAGCATCAAAATTAAGAGCATTGTTGATAGGAACGAGGGGAAGGGGCTGCTCGTGAAGGTCTGTCCAAGTGGGTGGAGGTGGCTAGTTACTACCAGGGGCAGTATCGTAATTCCTGGTTAGGAAGATTAAGGGCTGTAGTAAGAGGTAGGAGGGGGGGCTGGACATTTGTTTTGGGGATTCTGCACCAAAATAGGGAGGCTGCGGCCTGGGCTTCGGGGAGCTACCTCGAAGAGTCTTCTTCTTTCTTCTCCATATTCTTCTTCTGCCACTGCAGTATCTACTGCAATTCCTACGCTGCTAATAGAAACCTAGCAATTTCCTCATTGTATGCACCTACAATCTTATCACATGGAGCTTTCATTGCGAGGCTTTGATGTTGGAATCGTAGAGGGTCATGGTTAATGTCGACAAGGAAGGAGATTAGAGTCACGTCAGTTGGAACTATGATGCAAGCTCAAGCAGAGAGGCAACAACTTCAAGAAAAATGGATGCAGGAGCTTCCAATGACTATGGTGGAAGCGATCACCAATGTACCGAGAGAGGTAGTTGAAAGAGAAGTTCTACTCTGAGAGTGGCAGGCAGAACAGTTTCGGTCAACGCAGGCAGGAGAGGCGGCAGAAGGTTTCAAGGTTTTTTGGACAGAGCAGGGAAGGCATGGGAAAGAACAAATCGATTCAAATCTAGCTTTCCCAGAAGAGGGTGGACAGCAACTGCGAAAGATGTTGTCGATAGCGCAGGCACATGGGCCAGCTCTTGTTGAGCTGACTGTTTGTCATCCTTCCAATTCTTCGAAATTTCTAACTGCGGATGAAACGCGACAGAGAGTCCTGCCAGCTGCTGCTGGTTTTTCTGTTCAACGATGTCCTTCGGGGTTATCGAAACCTCTGCAAGAGGTGATCGGACCGGCACAGCAACATGAGACGCAAACTGAGCATCATGGTCTCTTTACGGTACGGCTTGAAAAGTGGAACCAAACGGAGAATGAAGCTACACAGACATGAGCTCAAGATGATTCTTCCGTTCGAAACAGTACATCTGTTCCATCAAAACTTCAAATTGCAGAAGTGCTTCGTCTGCATACTCCGTCTTCTGCACAGGATTGGCGTGGTATAGCTAAGATTGTGTTTCTCTTTTGCTCACTGTGATAAGGAAAATATCGAACCCAGCTCTAGTCGTGTCGTTCGTCCTGCACTGCATAAGGATCTTTCGGCTTCTCCACTTGCAGCAGGGAAGGTGCTGAATTGTTCTATAGCTGAGGGTGTTCTGAATAATTCTACAGTACTGGATTGTGAAGCTGATTTGGATGGGGCAAGAGTGATTCTACCCGCACAAGATAGGGTCTGTAAAGAAGACAAAGAGGATCTAGAACCACCACACCGAAAAGAGCATCAACATGTTCTAAAAGCTTTTGCTGCCACAGTTTCGCATGCAAACAATTGGTTACGCTGCTTTTCGAAGCTTGACTTTTGGTAAGCATGTGAAGGACGGATATGTGGCTAGAGAAATTTGCTATGCTTATCAAGAAGGGCCCGGTATATTGGTTTGTGATGAAGCCCGTATGAGCAAGAACACTAAAGCTGACAAAACTCAGGCCTTGAAGTTGGTGAAGTTTCAGTGGCAGATCACACTGACAGGTTAAAAGTGTTTCTGGAAGTGCACGGTTGATGCACTAAATTTGTCTCGGGTTAGAGCATCAGGAGTGGGGGTATTAGTTTCTTAGCTCGCCTTGGAAATGAAATCTTTACAGCACAAATGACCAGATTGCTTCTTGAAGGAATAGCATTTTCAAGTTTAGAACCTTCGATTGTTGGCATAACGATATGGTCTTTACATAGATTTCTTTTGACCATTGAATCTGCTGGATTATTGTTCATATCCCACGTTCAGGCTACACTTGGTTCCACTGTGAATATTCTTCTATCAAAGAAAATAGACAGCTCAGTGTTACGCCAAGAGAAGAGAGCCCACACTGGGGAAACTGTGGAATAACAGATTATGCAAGATACCTTTCAGCGGCCAACATAAATTTGCTGCTACTATTCAAGAAGAACAGCAGTGCTGGCTTTCAAAGAAGGGATTAACCGGAACATGATATGGACGACACTAACTTTTATTTTCACCTTAAGGAGAAGGTGGAATTTAAGGAAGTGGCAATGATAGGAACATAGAGCAGGGGCTGGTCGTATGGGGCTGTCCGAGTGGGTGGGGATGGTTAGTTACTGCCAAGGGCAGTATTGTAATTCCTGTTGTAAGTAGGTTGCGGTTATTAGGGATATTAAGGCTGTGGTAAGAGGTAGGAGGGGGGGGGCATTTGTTTTAGAAACTCTGCTCGCCAGAATAGGGAGGCCACAGCCTTGGCTTTGGGGAGCTACCATGAAGAGTCTTCTTCTTTCTTTTCCATATTCTTCTTCTGTTGCTGCTGTATCTACTGCAATTCCTACACAGCTAATAGAAACCTACCAATTTCCTCATTGTTTGCACCTACGATCTTATCAATTGCAAAGTCATATGTTCCATAGTGCAGGTCATAAACATTGAAGTAAAAGTTGCAGGAGAGTTATGAAGTAATGTGGATCAGTTGCAAGTGCAGAAATGTTGTGCATGTGGCCTGTAAAGTAATACATGAAGGCCAAAACAGACTAAGTCATACGTACAGAAGCAGAAGCTGTTCAGTTTGTTGAAGGTGTTACCACGTATTAAAAAGATCAGGGAACAAATCTGAAAAGGAAATTATCATCAAAGTTTGTATTGATCGTTGATCTTAAGTTACAGCTAATAATCTGCGCCTATAAATGCACCCTTGACTAAGAGGAGGGTGGGGGCCAGGCAAAAAAAAAATGGGGTGCTTGGCAGGGAATGAAGAAATGGCTGCCTTCTTGAAAAGAAGAAATGAGAATTAGCCATTTCTGTGAAAAGGTAAGATGAGGACAATCAATCTACGAATCATTACCGCACAAATCTGATCTATGGTGTAATAAATAAATATTTTTTTCAATTCCCAATAAATCAAAATTTTAATAATTTAATAATTTATTTAATAAACTAATATTTATTTTAATAAATTCATTAATATAAATATTTAATTTTAAAAAATATTAATTATTTTAATTAGTTGACTAAATAAAGAATTGTTTCTAATAATTTTATAGCTAATAATTATTTTAATATTTTTTAAAGGATATAATGGTCTTTCTCTTCACTTGCAGAGTACTAAGAATGGGTTTTTCTGCTCATCCATGCGCCAAACTTCACCCTTGCACTTGAAGAAATACATTTCTCCCATTCTCAAACTCCATGATCCAATACTAGGAGTTCTACTGCACTTTCAAGGCAAAACTAAAAGCAAATGAAATTGATGAACTTTGCGATTCTTCTAACCCATTTAAACCACTGATTGACAACCGATTTTCAAAATGTTCATCATATAAATGGATACCCCAATATAACAAATGGTTATTCTCTGATCTAACTTGGCCATCTAAAATTGATGTGTGAAAGTTCACCAGACCTGTCCTACTAATTTATTTTGCAACTTACTCAACCAAAACCTCAATACTATGTGAATGTATATACAATTCTAATTAAAGAGTCAAATCTATGACAGTCACATCAATTAGAATCATCATTATGTTAACCTGCTCAATGGCACTGAATTTTGATTGTCCACTGAGAAATAGCAAAATACAAACCAGGGAAAACATTGCAAAGAGGGGATTATAAACTGAAACCAGATCATAATCATATTTCCATTTTTGCAATGCCCCACAAGAAATTTGGTAGCGAATAAGGCAATGTGAAAGAAAAAAAATGATAAATGATTCACAAGGCTTGCTAATGTATAAGTAGAGCAAAAACCAACCTTGTTAAAAAAGCACTACGCATCAAATTAGACATAAGATCGCACATAAAGAGAATGTCAGCTAATTTCATCTCCTGTGCCACAGTAGCCAGAAGGCAAGTCTCCATCTCATAAAGCAGTGGATTGGATATCTGCCTAGGAAGGCGCACTTTTCGATGCCTTTGTGGCACTATAGCCTAAACCCAACATAAATATCAACCACTAAAAATCCTGAAGAAATAAGTACTTAAAAATTGTTAAATGAATAAAATTCTGGAACCTCAACATCAGATGGCCGGTCAATTTCTGTGATGACTTCCATAGAGCAATCAAAATGTTCATACGCATGTCCTTCTGTCTGCCAGAAGAAACAAAATGCTTCCAAATAATACTCAGCACTTCAAACCATAAAAATAGTATGGTGACTACAAAATGAAAAAGATTAAAAGATACCTGAACTTGGCTATCCACGGTTCTGAAAAAATATGTGGAGGAATACCATGAAAGGAATGTTTTACAACAACCTGGGGAAACGGAAGTACTTGCACAAAGAGAAAAAACAGCTGCTGGAAACAATACTACTAGATTCTCATTTGATATGAGTTCCTATGCAAAGACGGTCCAGTTATAAATTATTATAGCGAAAAAACAATAAACTACAGCAGTCAACAGCACTTTATCTAAGGCAATATGCAAATATTCCCCAATATAGCAAATTTCCAAACCCAAACAAAATGCCTACAGTCTGATATTTGTATCAGGACAACGATGGATAAAAAGAAAGCAATGCGCAGAAAATTTATTTGAGAAAATCAAAACAATGGATCTAAAATGCTCCTTAACATGTCGATTAATTATAGAATAATATTTTCTTAAGCTAAGTATCAACAACAATGCCAACAACAAAAAATGAAGAGCAAAATGTCATCATCGCATCAATTGCATATCAGAAGTGAACAGATAAAATTCTAAAGAGATGAAATAATCAACAAATATAGCCAAGAAATCTTCTTCCAGACAATCATAACAGATCTAGAATGAAAAACATGAGCTCAAAATAAATGACAGGTTATCATAATCAGAACATTCTCAAAAAAAGTTTGCATAATGAATCCCAGGATTTGAAAAGGCACTTTCAACATGTCTTGCATTGCTCAAAAGTTAACAGTTTGTGGGATCATGCAACTGCCACGAAAGAGAAATCTGGGGTTATTCAAGTACACTTGAGGGATTCATGAAGATTTCATACCTGGGTTTGGTAGAACTGCAAAAGTTAAAAGATTGTTGTGCTTAGTAATGGTTTCCATCTAGGGGTATCTATTACTTCACCAACAAAAATGGAAGACAGAATTTCTGATGAACACCACGTAATACTGATCTCCTTTAATGATCAATGCAATGACCAGAATTACGGTATGGATGAGAGGGAGGTAGAAGAACTAGAAAATGAGCGAAAACAAGAGAGGTTTTTCACTCTCCCACCCAAGCCAGTCTGGCCAAATCTGCAACAAACTTTTCCCAGCCTTATTCCCTCTCCCCCTTCCGCTTATAACAGTCTTGCCTCCCCCCCACGTGGACATAGTTAGTTTAACTAATTATCCCTTCTAGATTCCTCCATTGAGACTTTTTTACCCCTCCTATAATATATCTTCCAGGTGCTTTATTACTTGCCCCCTCTTGAAAAGCTGTCTTGTCCTCAAGACTGAAAGAGGGAAACTGATTACACATGATGAAGTCTTCTTCCCACATTGGTTCTTCCAAAGGGCACCCCTTCCATTTGAATAACCACTGAGGAATTGCGACACCATTTTGCAGACCGAGTCTCTTGGATAGCACTTCCTCCGGTTCAGGCCAATCTGTAGAGTCCCCCTCCAAATCTGTGGGTAAAGCAGAGTGCACTGTCTGGTTTCCCACGTCTCTTTTAAGTTGTGACACATGAAAAATGGGGTGTATTAAGGCTGAAGGAGGTAAATCAAGCTGAAATTCCACCAGTCCGATCCGTTTGAGTACTGTAAACATACCATAAAAACGGATGGACAGCATTTGGTTAATTCGCTGAGCGACTGACTGTTGCTTATGCAGTCGAAGCTTCAAATAAACCCAATCACCCACTAGAAAAGGCATATCGCGCCTGTGGTAGTTTGTCTGCTGCTTCATATGTTCCTGTAATCGAGACGAATGGTGTTAGAGTTGTTTTAGAGCCTCATCGCACTCAAAGTTAGCAACCAAACTCCGACACTAGGCTCCTGAATCTCTATACTGAATTGCCTCACAGCCAGACAAGAATTTCCGAAGGCAAACAAACGGAAAGAACAAAGCAAGAGCCAGGACAACACACGGGATAACGCGGTTCGGATTAGTCCTACTCCACGTAAGGAACATTGCAACCTTTGGATTAAGAGAGAAAACATCTGAATTACAAGAGCTCTAAATACCGGAAATCTATTCGAAAAACAGAAGATGACAAGTAAACAGTTCAAGCATCGTACTACTGACCCCACTCGCCCTTTTATTAACAAGTCTAGCCGGTTTCACCGCCATCCGATCTTTGCAGTCAATCATCGCTCGATCAAGACAACCGCCAGCAGCCCGTTGATCGAACCACAACTCAACTTACAGCTTCCGGTGAACATTACACACTTCAGATCTCGTCTTTTGGCTTTTTCCGCACTTCCGGAAAACGCCGCCTACTACGTTTGTTTCGGAATCCAGGTTCCGTTGACCCCTACATCAACCGGTTCCACAACTGGAGTTCCAGAACCACTCCTTCCGGATTCCAAAACTTAGCCGAAAACAAGTTCTTCAAACCCAAGCCTAACAATCTCCCACTTGAAGACTCTTTTCCAGGCTTCACCAGGTCCTCTGGGTCACTTTCTTTCATTCTCACTTCCTACCTTCCCACAGTGGCACCATGGTCTTCCACCATGCTTCCAATGACCAACAAAGTGGGACCAGCCCAAGAATTCCAGCAACAAATCTGTGCATGGGATTCATCAGGTATTACTTGTATGGACAATTAAGGCATTTGCATTTGAAATGACAGGGAATAAACACTTGCATGGAGAAAAGCAACAGTGATGACAGCATGGAGAAACTTCACATTAAATGCGTGCAGGTCTTGAGTCAAGTAAGTCTTAAATATCTAAAAAGTTATGTTGACTGTTTTAAAGATGTGTAGACGTTTTAATGTTTTGCAATCTTTTTAAATAGAGTTGCAGTGTCATATACTATGCATTGATATATGCAATTTAGAATTTCAAGTTTGAATTCTCTCAAACTCGCTTGTTTTATCCAATTCTTAGCCAGAAATTGGTTGTGCTTATTCCTTGTTGATGGTGCTTGCCTTTATGCTTGGAAAAGCCTCAGATGGTGGTTTCTGCTTTTAGCCTCGGTACCCCAGCTATCATCCTTTAAATTCTCATGACATTCAGTCACTTACTCATTCTTTCTTCCATTAGCACGTCAATTTGGTATTAGAGCTGTTAGAATGGAAAACTCGTGTCTTACAATGCGGTGGGGTGCACAAATAATCTCAGCAGTCACACTGGATATGTGCCAGTTTCTTGATAGAATACCCGATCTCCTGCAGAATTTGTTGTGCCCAAATAATCTCGACAGTCACATATGTCATTGCACGATACTCCGACTCTGCACTAGATCGGGAGAAAACTGTCTGCTTCTTACTTCTTCATGAGATCAAGTTTCCTCCAATAAATACCGTAAATTCAGATGTAGATCTCCAAGAATAAATACATCCAACATAATATGCATCACAAAATGCCATAATATATGTATGCCCATGATCAGAATATAGAAGACCTAAACCTAGTTCCTTTTTCACATATCTAACAATGCGAAGAACAGTCTCCCACTGCATTTTTGTTGGAGATTCCATAAACTGACTCATTTTGCTAACCGCACAAGCAATATCGGATCGAGTCATTGTCAGGTAGTTGAGCTTTCCAACAAGTCGTTTATATCTGTCAGGTGATGAAAATATCTAACTGTCAGTATGAAGTGGTCTTTCTCCAAGTTCGAGGGGTGAGTCAACCGAGTCAGCTCGATTCATGTCAGTCTCCTGCAGAAGATCAAGAACGTACTTTTTCTAAGATAAAAAAGATTCCTTTGTTGCATCTGGAGATCTCAATTCCCAGAAAATATCGTAGTGGATCCAAATCTTTTGTTTGAAAATTTTGATCAAGAAAAGATTTGAGTCGGTCAATGTCGTCAGCATCCTTGTCCGTAATAACAATGTCATCCACATAAACCATCAAAAGAATGTTTCCTGCTACAAAGTGGTGATAGAAAACAGAGGAATCCATTATGCTTTGGGTCATGCCAAAGCTAAGTATAACAGTGCAAAAACGGCCGAACCAACCACGTGGGGATTGCTTGAATCCATATAGTGATCGACGAAAGCAACAAACCGAAGAGGACTCCCCCTGAGCAACAAATCCGCCCAGTGAGAAGAAGCAGCAAAAGAGATAAGTAGGCGAACGAAGGTCATTTCAGTCACTAGAAAGAATGTATCAAAATAATCAACTTCATATGTCTGTGCATAACCTTTGCCAACAAGGCGAACCTTGAGACGATTAAAAGAGCTATCGGCGTTGATGCGTACTATATACAACCATTTGCAACCGATCACCTGCTTATTCGAAGGAAGAGGGACAAAATCCCAAGTATGCTTGGCGTACAGAGCCAGAAGTTCATCCTGCATACCATGTAACCTGTCGGGATGAGATATGACCTCAGCAACAGTGCGCAGCGTGGAGTGAGCAGCAAGTGTCTCTACAACTCGTGAAGTAGCTGCAGAAAATCTCTGATAAGACTGACAGGAGCATAAGCCTTTGCGAAGCGCAATAGGCAACTTCGGTGATGGAGGATCAGGAGCAGGTGAGTCATCAGGTGTGGTAGCAACCTTGGGTGTCGAGGTGGCAGATGTGCTTGATCGGCGAGTATATACTTGGCCAAATCGGGATCCAACAACATCACTAGGAATGGGGGGTGGTGTATCGAGAAAGTATGGTAAAATAACTTCAAAATCAGGAATAGGAGATGGTGGTGGGAACTCGGGAACAGAAATAACTGAGAATTCAACAAAGGAAGCATCAACGGTGACAACATAACGATGCAAATTTGGAGAGAAGCATCAATATCTGCGAGTTGAGGGCGACGCGCGGGAGGCGCTCGGGGTGGAGCTCGTCCGGCAGGGAATAGTGGTGCGTCAGGGAGGGCTCGTCCGACAAGGAGGAGAAGCACGCAAGAGGTCTCGTCCGGTAGGGAGGAGCAGCGCGCAAAGGAGGTGTTGGGCGGGAGGGTTGGAAAAATTAACCTAGCCCTGTGATACCATATTAGAATGGAAAACTCGTGCCTTACAATGAAGTAGGGTGCACAATATATAGATGAGAAAAGGAGTACAATGCGTTACCCACACCGATGTGGAATACAAATATTAAACAAACATTTAACTCTTAATAAGAGCAAATCTAGCTTATCAAATAGGATATCTCCCCTTATAATATCTTCTAGATAATTCTACATTGCAACTTCTTTGAAAACAATACCTCATAAAAGTGGATCATCGAGCCCGGATTACTACGATTCTTACTCAACTTCTCAAGTCCCAGAATCAAGAGTCCTCTCATCATAGAAAAATATTGCATGCCAAGACTCCAATTGATAATGAAGAAAATCCAATTGATGTTGTTTTAAGTGATTCGGAAACAAACGCGGAATGCAACATGATAGTAATATTGACAAGGGATTGAAGATTGATATTTTTTATTTCGAATGCAGCATGAACCCGGATGATTTTCAAGATTGGTTGAGGGAGATAGAAAGGTTTTTCGATTTCAAAAGATGTTCAAATATGAAGCATATCTGCAAGGTAAAACACTCACTAATGTACTTCGAAGCTTTATGATCTGAAGGAATGCCATGAAATAAATGTTTTCCTACACTGGGACGCAATTCTAAGTATTGTCAGATAAATCAAGAAAGAACAAGGCTTGGGTTTTCAATATTGTGATCATAGGCATGTGAATATTGAAGCATTTTGTGATGTTGACTAGGCTTATCCTGCAGGAACTCTACATCTGGGTAAGGGGTTTTTATCAGTGGTAACCTAGTCTTTTGGCATAGCAGGAAGCAGATAGTTGTATCTCAGTGACGTGTAAAATCTTAGTACAGAGTCATGTCTATGTGACATCAAAAATGTTGTGGACATAACAAATCTTGCATGAAAATGATGGTATGAAAATAGAGCAAAAATAAAAGTGGGTACAAATCCTGCTTTTCATGAGCATACTAAACATATATAGTTGGATTATCATTTTGTGCATGAAAACGCCAACAAAAAACACTAACCTTTGGTTACATTCAAACAGGAGAAAACCTTGTCAATGTTTTCACTAAATGGTTTCAAGGCCACAGGTGAAATTCTTATGGAACATGCTGGATACAATAAATACATATGGCCTAATTGGAGGGGCAATGTTACCTAGTATTGTGTCTGGGCTTGGCGCAAGGCTCATTAGTCTCTATGTAACCCTACTCCTGCGCCTGCAAATAAATAAGGTCTACCTCACTTTGAGGTATGGTTTTCTGGTTACAATTCACTAACAGAATTAAATGAACAACTCGGCGTCAAAAAAGTAATTACTGTTTGCCTGGTCACATCATCAACAAATGTTATTAAAAAACATTGCATATCTTAGGGTAAATACATAACTGAGCTCATACAATTTACAAAATTGAACAAGGTTGTGTCGTCCATGGGCCAGAGATTACAGGGAAAGAAACTTCAAAAATGCTATGTGAACCTTGACGGATATGCACTAAAATAGGTGAATCGTGTTGTACGGTTCATCTTGAGTCATAATCTATGATGTGCATATGATACAAATCACATGTAACGATATGGTCATATCGTTAGGCATGGGATGCCTATTTCGTATGATACGTCATATGATATGGCCTACTATATGTGATATCAGGTGCATGTGTTGTCATGTTACCCAAACGGTTTACCTGCAGTTATGGATCATTGGGATGATTCATTTATGGCTTGAATATTATATTATGATCGCTGAAATGTTCAACTATCATAATACCCCAATGGGCATACATTACGGATAACATATGGTGGCTGCCAAACATCAGAAGTCGACGCTCGCTCTTCTCCATTGAATGAAGTGAGGCTATATAAAGGATGTGATCCATCCTGTTGGTTGGTGTGTGGTGATTCATCAAGCCAAGCTGAAGCTCTATTCCTCCCTATTCACCATTTTTCTTCAAGGTGAAGGTGCTAACACACCTTTGGAATTGAAGGGGTCCTCACGTAGTGTACATAGATTCTAGTGGCTGGTGTACTACCTGGGCAGGCAAGAGCCCGAATGTTGTTGCTCAATAATCTTTCTCAAGCATACTCCATCGAGATGGAGCACAATGGACTTGAGTTACGTATATTTATATTTATGTTCTTCAGTTACATGTTGATTTGAGGATGATGGGTCCGGCTGTCTAATGGGTTTCTTCCGCTGTGATGAGCATGAGATGTTCTTACAAAACCCATCAAACCATGCCTAGAGCTTGGGAGACAATGTGAAATCCAAAGGACCAGAAAACAACGGCAGGCCTCTAAAACATTAACCATGGAGAGTAAATATATGATCAATTATCAAATGGAAGGTACAGTTATCATCACACAACCATGCACTGCGAGGAGTCATTACAGATTTAAGTAGAACTCATTAAATAATCACTTTCGATTCATTTGTGTCAGTCATTGTTTCTGAGATAAAAAGAGCCAACAGAGAATCATCATGCATGAAAACTGTGTGCCAAAGTTAGGAACATGCTTAACTATTTAATAGTATAACAAATCTGGCTCTGCAAAACCAGCATGATACATGAGAAATTGGAAAATAATAGAATTAAAAATAATAATAATGAACCAAATTCAAAAGAAGTAATTATCAATGAAAAGGCACCAAACCTTGGTGTTGAGTATATCCAAAACTGCTCTTAGAATATTTCGTCTAACCAGCAAATTATCACGGACATCACCCTGCTTAATAAAAAGATCACAAATGCCAAAATCAGGCGAATAAAATCCAGACAAGCAAAACAGTTACAGGTGACATGCATATACGCATGTCTATGAGCAATAATTGTCATCTGCAACTGTGGGATCCAAAAATACCCTTGACATGCACATGAGATAAAAACTTCAAAGCTAAATTGTACGCATATGCAACATCACTCAAAGAGGCCCCCTAGAAAGAAATTGGGAAGTTAAAGAGGACATATAAATTACTTTCATGATAAGAAACATACAACAGGCATAAATGATAGAATTTCCCAATTATGGCGTTGGCGATTCTATATTAGAGAGACATGAAGAGAAGGAAAAACATTCTGCTATCCAGTGGACGAGAAGCATTAAACAAATAGAAAAACTTTGATACAATGTTCTCAAGAAAACTAGCAGATGCAAGGGTTTCTTTGAAAGAGAACACTGCTGAAATGCTCTGAGCAACAGCCAGACTGCAGACACAAATCCATGATCTCCTATGGCACATTTGGTACATTGGAAGTGTTTTTGAAGGAATTGGAAAGTGAAAAAGGAAGGTAAAGGGAAAGGGATTTAATATAATGATCGGTATTGTAACGATCCAAACATTTATGAATAAAATGCTCTTTCTTTTAATGTCTTTTGGATATAAAAAACACATGCACTCCTTTTGTTTTATTATATCCAATTGGATTTAAATGATCGTTAAGTATCTTTACCGTTGATAATATAGTCATTGAACAGTAATCACATGACTAGTATAAATATAAAGTTTTAACAAATCCTTTTGGCACAGACAAAGGAAGTGATGGCTTCAACAAGTAGGATCGTACCCTATGAAGTCCATTTATCGGAGCTTCTGAGGGAGATGGCATTTCTGAGCTTTGCCCTACACCAAGCCCAAGCCGAGATCCAACAACTTAAACATGAGAGAAACCGTTTACGGGAGAAGTTCAAACTCATTGAGATCACGGCCCAAACCATGTTCACCGAACGGCCCCAAGAAAGCCCCACCATCACACACCTTACTCTTAGGGCGTATGCTGGTGTAATAAAGAGATATGTAACAAGACCCTGACAGTATGATTATGTGTATTATTTTTGTATAGAATAATGAATTACTTTCCTTTTATTATTGTTGCTTTATAAATGATTTTTAAAGTACAAATAGTATTTTTGGTTAATATTCAAATTGAATTAAGAAATCTATTTTGATGAATTAATAAATTTTGAATTAAATAATATTTTAATAAAATATTATAATTAAATTACTTTTATTAAATATAGATGATCGTATAATTTTTATGAAGTCAAATATAAATTTTATTAAGGTTTGAAAATTATTTTTGTCAAAACATGTCAATTTTCAATAAATGACGGTTTTTATTTTAAAAGTGAAAATTCACATATTTAGAAAATTATTTAGATAAAATGAATATTTTTTTTGAAATCAGGACATCGAAATTATCCGACAGTGAATTTTTCATAATTTTCTGAGAAAGTCGAATTTTTTGGTAAAAATTAAATACGGTATAAATATATAATGTGTTTTATGACATCATAATGACTTAATAGTGATGTAATAAAATACTATAAAAGGTATTTTCGGCCAAATATATGTTTTTCCTTTAAAATAATGTAATTTCAGGTTTATTTGATTTATTTTATAAAGCCTTAGTGAATCCACCAAGACATGTAAAATATTTTAAAATTTTAAAATCATTTCCTTGAAAGTGCGACTCACATCCATATATGGGCAATATTTTAATATCTTCGACCCTTAGCCTTATAAAATAATGTATATCACTCCCCTTTGCCAGAAATCATAAACAAAAACCATGGGATGGTTTGTAGTTTTGAATATTTTAGTATGTAGTGACCAAAACCAAAATAATAAAAAATTCTCTCACCTTTCCTGTATAAACCCACCCAAGCACCCATTTCTCTTCACTCAAACTCTTTGAAGCTCGACCACCCTCTGGCCCCTACTCCCTAGAGTCCTCCCAAGGCGTCCCCAAACTCCCAAGAAGCCTCCCCCAAACCTTTGGGATCACACATCCAATTAAGGGATTCTCACATTCCTCTCCTTTCAATTCAAGAAACTTGTTTGAAATTAATCTTTTTAATTTCAATTGGTTATATTTTCATTCTTTTATAATCATGTCCTACTATCCATTTGATGTTATTTCATTGAGGGATCATTTAGCCTTCCCCATTTGGACCCTTACCTAAACCGTTACTATGCCGAAATTCCGTAAGGGTTTCTTCTTTTCTCAATTTTTGTCCAAGTTTACTAATATTGTTACATCCTTTTATTTTCAATTACAAATGATGGGGTATGTTTTCGCATCTCCCCTATACTGCCTTTATTAAGTTTAAATGATGAGAGACCTCTTTCTCTCTCATTAATCTCTTCCGTGTACACCTGTTACCATGCCGAAATTTCGTAAAGGATTTCTCTCTTCTCATTTCTATTCAAAAATTTCTTTTATATTATGCATCTAAATTCCATTTCATATGTTGGGTTATTATGTTTCATGATCCCCTTACAGTCCATTTCATGAATAAATGATGAGACTCATTTCGCTCTCATCAACCTATTTTACGAATTTCTATTTGACGTCATTATGTTGCCGAAATTGCACCACGATTTTCCATGCCAAAATTATCGTGTAGGGAATACCATACTCATTTCTCTATCAAGGGTATTCACCTTTATGCTCATGTACTTATTGATTGGAGACTTACATGTATGTATTCCACATTCCTTGTTCGTGGAATAAATTATGAAGTTTAATGAATCCATGTTGTGTGATATATGTGGCCCACTTATACATGAAAACGAAATGATTATAAAGGGTGTGCCCTGATAGCGCTCTAATGCATTGGGTAATGTTTAGTATCATGATACACCATGTGCAATGAGGGTTTACTCATGCTAATTCATGTGCAATGAGGGTTTACTCGTGCTAATCCATGTGCAATGAGCATTGGCTCATGCTAATATCATGTTGTATGTTGTTTCCACATTTTCATGTTATGAATATCATGTTATATCATGTCTTTATGTTCAAGTTTATTTTGCGCTTCATTGATATGCCTATTGACTAACATGTATTGTCTTCCTCATATTATGTCATGTTTATTCCCTTACTGGGCTTTATAGCTCACTCTTTTCTTATGTATGTCCTTAGGTTATCTTATGCATTGCTAAGTACGAAAAAATGTTATGGTCATGTAAAAGAAGTTTTCAATAAAAATATGTATTTCATGTTTTAAGTTGTTATCAAATGTTCCTAAGCCCCAAAGACATTAGAGCTCTCGATCTTCAGAGTTGTATTAAGTGCAAGTTTATGTAATAAATCATGTTTAAATATGAAATAGAGCAGGGTTGTTGTAAATATGATAGAAAATGAGTAGTATGTTACATTGGAAGCACAATCTTCCGAAAAATCCAACCTTTGGTCCCCAAACGCGGAACAAGAACACCGGAAAGTCCGGAAGATATTGGCGCCAGCAGAAGATATCTCTGGAACTAGGAAGCCACGCAACACGGCCACACACCCTGACCTCACACCTTCTGACACTTTTCAAGAGACACACATAGCACACTCGAAACGAAACATGCAATGAAACGGAAATAAAGCAAAATGAAGGAACACAAGGAATTATGTGGTTTGGATAAAGCTCTAATCCACAGGAAACAACTTTTACTAAAAGAGAGAACAAGATATTACAACAGAAGATCGTCCAGAGCCTGCAATTCATCCCGCATCGCCTGAAGCCACCCAGGGTGAGATTTGGCGTCGCCAACTGTACAAAGAATAGATATCGTCTCCAGAGCGGAAAGACCTCTATATGAGGATGTGTAAAGAGGAGTATTCTGGCAAGAACGGTTACTTTTTCGTTGTGCAATGGACAAGTCGTCTGTTGTCGGGGCAGGAGCATTGGACGAAGCTGGGACGATGGTGTCCTCAGCCTGGACAGGGGACACATGCAATGGGCAACATGAGTAGATAGTGCCAAACTGGTGATCAGCAGAGAGGGACATCAGAGGTGGGTTGATGATGAGAGGAAGACAATCATCGATGGTGGTGTCTGGATGGGGAGAGTGAAGAGAAAAAGGAGAGCTCTCAACAAAAGATACATCAGCAGAGATGATATACAGTCATAAGTCTGGAGAGAAGCATCGGTAACCGCGTTGAGTGTGGAAATATCCGAGGAATATGCAACGGAGGGATTTGGGAGAAAGCTTGGAGAGGTTGGGACGAGTGTCACGGACATAACACAGACACTCAAACACACAGAGTGGAAGTGAGTGAAGAAAAAGAGAGAAGAACACAGTCCGAAAAGGAGTCTCTCCCTGAAGGATAAAAGGAAGGCGATTTAGGAGGTATTTAGCAGTAAGGATGGCATCCCCCAAAAGAGAAGAGGCACCTGCATGTGGAATATGAGGGCACGGGCAGTCTCCAGAATATGGCGATGTTTACGCTCAGCCACTCCATTCTGCTGAGTTGTATTGGGGCAAGATGTCTGATTAATGATGTCTTTAACCATGAGAAACTGCTGAAAGGAAATGGACAAATATTTCCCTCCATTGTCTGAGCGAAGAGATTTAACGGAGGTGGAGAACTGAGTATGAATTTCATGATAAAAGGTCTGAAAAGTAGTAAACGCCTCAGACCGATCATGAAGAAGGTAAAGTCATGTCATACGCGAGAAATCATCAATGAAGGATACATAATATTTATATCCTAAGTGACTTGAGACGGCACAGAGACCCCATACATCTGAATGAACCAAATCAAATGGCTTGGAGACCCATACATCTGAATGAACCAAATCAAAGGGCTTGGAGGCTCGTGTAACCACTCAAAGAATATATGATGTGCAATGATGTTTCGCAAATTTACTTGACTCACAATAAAAAGAAATATGCGGACTAAAATCAGGAAAAACTGATTAAGGGTGGAGGCGGGTGAATGTCCCAACCGAGAATGAAGGTCCAATGCACGAGCAGAGAGCATCGTGCAGGCTACTGATGTCGGACCATCGAACATGTACACCCCGTCCAAAAGTTGGCATCTACCAAGTTCCCGGTTCGTCGTCCGCTCCTAAAACACAACAGCAGAAAACATAAAAATGGCAATACATTTAAAGTCAATTGTAAGCTTACTGATAGAGAGAAGATTAAAAGGGCTTCGAGCCACATGTGCTACAGACGGCAGGCGAATATATGAATTCAATGAGCATGCGCCAAATCCCGCAATCGGGATAGTGAATGCATCAGCAATAGTGATGGCTGAGGAGCCAGTATACGGACGATAAGTAGATAACATACCTGCATCGCCTGTGATTTGATCGGATGCACCTGATTCAAGCATTCGGCAGGTGGGCAATGTGTGACACAAGCAGTTGATCCACCAGTATGGGCAATAGATGCCGAAGAAGAACCAGGTAGAGAGGCGGTACGATGATTGTGAATCGGCTGGAGCTCAGCCATAGAGAGGTCCAGAGTGGGAGGAAGATCAGAGGCTGATGGGGAAGAATCATGGATCGCAGTCTGACCTTGCCGAGGAGGCTGAGATGGGCGGCCATGAAGAACCCAACATCGATCGATGAGGTGGTCGAGCTTGCGACAGTGCTGTCATAGAGGACGAGTATGACCCTCTCCACGGCCACATCCACGAGCACCCGAAGAGCGTCCACTGCCACAGCCCAAAAGAGCAGCAGGATCGACTTTGTGAGTGGGTGGGGGAAGAGCCCGATGAGTCTTTCCAAGGCAATGATAAACCTGTGGAATTTCAAGCGAGGAGGGGCGGGCAAGCATCTTTGTGGTCATTGTCGCAAATTCGGGATCAAGGCCATGGAGAAGGATGAAGAGACATAGTTGGTCCCGCTAGGCCAAAGCCCACCGATGTCAGAGGAATGGGTCAAAACTCAAGTAATTCATCCCGAAAGGCTTTCCACTTGATGAAGTACGTCGGAAAAGGACGGTTTTGTTGGCGGATAGCAGACAGACGCTGAAGGACGTCTGAAACTCAAGCCAAATTGTTTCGGAATACATAAGGTTTTAGGAGTCCCAGAGTTCCTTAACCGTATTTGTTGTCCGAGTTACATCATTGACCGAGCGGTTAATGAAATTGACAAGTAAAGCAAAGATTTTGCCGCCGGCTAACTTTTGGGGCTTATACTTTGGATCTAATGGTGGTGGCGGAGAAGCCTCAAGGTATGGAAGGACTATTAAAACTCTGAGATCAGACAATGGCACTGAATTTACCTCAATTGAAGTCAAAAATTATCTTGAGAAACATGATATAAGACATGAAGTTTCATCTTATGAGGACTCCATGGTAGAATGGAGTTGTAAAGAGAAGAAACAAAATGGTACTTATTGTTAAACCCGGTTTATTGTGTTCCCGAGTCCCATGTCGGATTATTAAGAGTTGTAATTTTTTTCCTCTATCTATAAAAGAATGTCTCCACCTCTCCTTTGAGGTAGGGACTTCACCATTCTACATTGTATCAGATGCAGGTTATCTTACCTAGACCTCCTCCTACGGAAATCCCGCCTCCACGCCGGCCTCCTCCTGCGGAATCCCTGCCTCCACGTCGGCCTCCTCCTGCGGAATCCCCACCTCCACACCGGCGCCTCCTACGGACGCTCTGTAGCCCTCCCCGACAGCGTCCTCCCCGTGTGGATATCCCAGTCTCGCCTCACCATGCGGCTATCCCAACCACACCTCCCTGTGCGGCAATCCCCACCTCCCTGTGCGGCTATCCCGGCCCCGCCTCCCTGTGCGGCTATCCGAGCTCCACCTCACTGAGCTCCGACGCCAGTTCGCCCGTCCGCCAACGGCCCGCCTCGTCGGCTGCTCCCTACGCAACAGCACAACTCCACCCGTCGTCCCCCTACGCAATCCCTCCTGCACGGATTCGTCCTCATCACTGTCACCCAGGGCGGGTTCATTTCCAACGGCTTCGAACAGCCTCCCATCATCAACGCCTCATGAGGCTACCCCCCCCCCCCTCGTGCGGTTGCCCCGCGTCCCCCGATCAACCTGATCTCCGTCGAGGCAGCCCCTCGCTTTTGTCAGCTGCTCCCCGCGTCGTCGCCCCATCTCCAGTCGGGTGCCCTCCTGTCGGCCCAACCTCTACTCACGACGAATCCAACGGCCCCCCGACGGCGCCCCTGAACATCGATCCCCCCCTTCAGTACTCCGCCTCCCTGAGCGACGACCAACAATCGGTGGCCCTCCTCCAGCACGGCAACTCCCATGCCCCAACGCCGGCACAGCTCTCTCCGCGGCCTTATCCCTACACGCAACGGCCCTCTGTGGCCCACTCATTGCGTCGCCTTGCGCTCCATCGCCGGCACTCCCGCGAGGCAGCCCCGCCTCAACCCGACGACGGCTCCTTCGTTAGTCATCCCGTGACCCGTCACCTGCGCACCCGCACGGCTCCCCCGTGCCCCTGTCACTAGCACTCTCGCCTGGCTCCCCCGTGCCCCTATCGTCGGCACGCCCACACAGCTCCCCCAGCGCCTCCAGTCGTCGACTCTCTTGCAAGGTAGCCCCCTCGCCCCATTTGTCGGCATTCCCGAACGGCCGCCCCGCGCTCCATCGCCGCGTTTGTGCACTCGCCTGCGCGGCTGTCCAGTGCCCAATCACCGGCCCTCCCGCAAGGCAGCCCCCTCGCCCCGACGTTGGACCATCCACGAGGCAGCCCCCCCTCCCTGGCGCACTCTGCATACCCAGACATGCCTTCATCCTCGCCACCATCCAATATCCGTCACAAACTAGCACTCTCGAAGGAGGAGATTGCACTTATACAATCTCATCGAGCTGCTTTGCCACCTTTCTCTTCTCCAGCCTCCATTGCTCAAACTGGTGGCTCTACCGGGTATATATCTCGTCGACTGACAGCTTGGATGCTTGACTGGTGCGTCTGAACATCTCACAGGAGATTCAGGTATGCTTACTACCTATCATCCGTATACTGGTGCCTCTGCAATTACTGTTGGTGATGGATCTACAATCCCTATTGCGGGATTTGGCACATACTCCTTGACTCCGTCTATTCGTCTGACTTCAGTAGCTCATGTTTCTCACAGTCCTTTTAATCTTCTCTCTATCAGTAAACTCACAAAAGGCTTAAATTGTATTGATACTTTTACGTCTTCTGGTGTTGTTTTTCAGGAGCAGTCGACGAATCGGGAACTTGGTAGAGGTCGTCTTGGTGATGGGGTGTACATGTTTGATACCCCACCATCCCTTGCTTGCTCATCCACCTCTGCTCGTGCCCTCAACCAACATTTTCATCTTTGTCATCCACCGGCTTCAGTCTTACATAAGTTTTTCCCCCAATCCAGTCAATACATTTCCTTCCATTGTGAATCCTGCAAGTTTGCTAAACATCATCGAGTGACGTGTGTTCCTCGATTGGAAATGTGTGTCGTGAATCCTTTCGATCTAGTTCATTCCTGTTAAACCCAATTTTAAACCTAGTTTTATTATAATGGGTATTTCTGAGTCCCACATCAGAATATCCCTCCATGTAATCTTTTTTAGTCGTTTATAAAAGAATGTCTCCACCTCACATTGAGGTAAGGCAAATTCGCCATCTACATAGTATCAAAAGAAAAATTCCGATAATTTTTTTTTTTCGGCTGCCCTTCCTTCTCTTGGAGAATCCCTCCCAGCGGCCTCCCAGCTTCGTCCGGCCCCGCCCTACCTGCGGCTTCCCAGCGTCGTCCAGCCCCGCCCTCCCTGCAGCTTCCCGGCCATGCCAGGTCCCGGCTCCCTCCAGGCGAAATCCTTCGCTTCGCCTCCTCCTGTGGCGTCCCGACGGCCCGCCCTCCATCTGCGACTCCCGGCCCGCCTTCCCTCAGCACTTCCCAGCTCGCCTCTCGCGGTTCCCGGCCCGCCTCCCGTCGCAACTCCCAGCCCCGCCTCCCGTCGCGGTTCCCGGCCTGCCTCCCGTCGCGGCTCCCAGCCCCGCCTCCCGTCGCGGTTCCCGGCCCGCCTCCCGTCGCGGCTCCCGACCCGCCTCCCGTCGCGGCTCCCGACCCCGCCTCCCGTCGCAGCTACCGACCCCGCCTCCCGTTGCGGCTACCGGCCCCGCCTCCCGTCGTGATTCCCACCTTGCCTCCCATCACGGCTCCCAGACACCAAAGGCAACCTTCGCCCAGAGGGACATATTGTGCCTCTTTAGCCTTCTCCATGGACTCAATCCAGAATTTGCGACAACGGCCACGGAGATGCTCGATAGCCCCACTTCTCTAGAGATTCCACAGGTGTATCATCGCCTTGGAAAGGCTAATCGAGCACTTACCCCACCCACCCCCAGCATCGATCACACTACCCTCTTGAGTCATGGCAGTGGACGCTCCTCAGGCATTTGTGGACTTGGTCGTGGTCGTGAGGAGGGTCGTCCTCGTCCCCTCTGTTAGCATTGTGGCAGGCGTGCCCACCTGATCGACCGTTGTTGAGTTCTTCCTGGTCGCCCATCTCAGCAATCTCGGCAAGGTCAGACTGCGGTCCAGGATGCTTCCCTGGCGGTCGCAACTCTTCCCTCCTCTTTGGACCTCTTCATGGCTGAGCTCCAGCTAATTCACGATCATCGGACCACCTCTCTACCGAGTTCTTCTTCGGCATCTTTTGCCCACTCTGGTGGTTCCACTGCTTTTGTCAGTCGTCGCTCCCCAACTTTGATGCTTGACTCAGGTGCATCAGATCATCTCACAGGTGATGCAGGTATGTTATCCAACTACCGTCTATATGTTGGTTCCTCAGCTATCATTGTCGCTGATTAATCTACTATCCCCATTGCGGACATTGGTGCATTCTCCCAAAATCCATCTATTCACCTGTCATCTGTGGCACATGTGTCTCGCGGTCCTTTTAACCTTCTCTCCATAAGTAAGCTTACAAAGGATTTCAACTATAGTGTCATCTTTACATCTTATGCTGTTATGTTTAAGGAGCGGACGACGAACCGAGAACTTGGTAGAGGCCAGCTTCGGGACGGGGTGTACATGTTCGATGGCCCGACATCCGTCACCTGCACGTCTATCTCTGCTCGTGCATTGGACCTTCATTTCCGGTTGGGACATTCACCCGCCTCCGCCCTTCATCAACTTTTTCCTGATATTAGTCAGCATGTTTCATTTCATAGCGAGTAATGTAAATTTGCAAAACATCATCGCACTTCATATCTTCCTCGAGTGAGTACACTGGCCTCCAAACCCTTTGATTTGGTTCATTCAGATATATGGGATCCTTGTGCCGTCTCGAGTCACTTAACGTATAAATATTATATATCCTACATTGATGATTTTTCGCGTATGACTTAGTTGTACCTTCTTTGAGATCGGTCTGAGCTGTTTTTTACCTTTCACACTTTTTACCATGAGATTCCTACCCAATTTTTCATCTCCGTTAAATGTCTCTGCTCGGACAATGGGCGAGAGTACTTGTCCACTCTTTCAGCAGTTTCTCCAAGCAAATGGCATCATTCATCAGACCTCCTGTCCTGATAATCCTCAGCAGAATGGAGTGGTCGAGCGGAAACACCAACATATTCTGAAGACTGCTCGTGTCCTCCTATTCCACTGGCAGGTGCCTCTTCTCTTTTAGGGGGATGACATCCTTACTGCTACCCACCTCCTCAATCGTCTTCTTCTATCTTTCAGGGGAAGACTCATTTTCGGACTTTGTTCTCCTCTCTCCCTCCTCACTCACTTTCACTCTGTGTGTTTGGATGTCTCTGTTATGTCTATGACACTTGTCCCAACCTCTCCAAGCTCTCTCCCAAATCCCTCTATTGCATATTCCTCGGATATTCACGCACTCAGCACGGATACTGATGCTTCTCTCCGGACCTACGGCGGTATATCATCTTTGTCGACGTATCGTTTGTCGAGAGCTCTCTATTCTCTCTTCCCTCTCCCCATCTAGAAACTACCATCAATAATTGTCTTCCTCTCATCATTCACCCTCATTTGGGGTCTTCCCCTGCTAATCACCGGTTTGGTATGGTCTACTCCCGTCGCCCATTGAATGTGCCCCCCGTCCAGGCCGAAGAAACCATCGTCCCCGCTTCGTCCGATGCTCCTGCCCTACACTAGACAGCTTGCTCATTGCACTCTGGAAATGTACCTGTTCATGTCATAATACTCCCCTCTATACATCTTCATACAGAGGCATATCAGCTCTGAAAACGATATTTATTCTCCGCACGGTTGGCGATGCCAAATCTCACCCGGGGTGGCTACAAGCGATGCGAGATGAATTGCGGGCTTTGGACGACAACCATACTTGGGATCTGGTCCCCCTTCCGGCAGGCAAATAGGCAGTCGACAGCAAATAGATCTATACGGTCCGTCTCAAGGCCGATGGCACTCTCCATCGTCTCAAAGCCCGACTTGTGGCAAAGGGCTTTGCTCGGACCTATGGTATCGACTATTTTGATATCTTCTCTCCAGTTGCAAAGATGGCATCAGTCTGATTATCCATCTCTCTGGCCACTCATCATCATTGGTCACTTCATCAACTGGATGTCAAGAATGACTTTCTCCATGGCTTTCTTGAAGAAGAGATATATCTCCAACAGCCTCCAAGATTTCGTGCCTCAGGGGCCGACTCTCATGTCTGTCGACTTCGTCGCTCTCTATATGGTCTCAATTAGTCTCCTCATAGTTGCTTTGGCCGATTCAGCACCGTCGTCACCGAATTTGGGCTCTCACGCAGTATGAAGGACCACACAGTCTTCTACCGCACGACGTCCAATGGCTGCATCCTGCTGGCGGTGTATGTTGATGATATCATCATCACTGGGAGCAACTCCACTGGAAACGCCCAACTTAAGGGGCATCTTCACCACCACTTCCACACCAAGGATCTTGATCCTCTCACATACTTTCTTGGCATCGAGGTCTCCCATTCTACAGATACCATCTTTCTCTGTCAAAGGAAGTATTCCATAGATATCTTGTAGGATGCAGGTTTGAGTCAGGCAACTGTCGTGGACACTCCTCTTGAGTCTGGAGAACGTTCTCTCTATGACAACACGAAACCATTTTCTCACCCAGAGAGCTACTGTCGCCTTGTGGGAAAACTCATTTACCTCACCATGACACGTCCAGACATCGTCTGCGCTGTTGGCAAAGTGAGCCAATTCATGGACTATCCGGCCAAATCTCAGTGGGATGTTGTACTCCGCATTGCCAGATATATCAAGAAAGACTTTGCCCGTGGTTTTCAGTACTCACATCACCATCATCTGAACGTTGAGGTTTTCTGTGATGCTGATTATGTCGGTTGCCTTACTACCCGAAAGTTTACTTCTGGGTTTGTCATTTTATTGGCAGGTAACCTCATCTCTTGGCGCAGCAAGAAGCAGACAGTCGTCTCCAGATCTAGTACGGAGTCTGAATATCGTGTCATGGCCACGGTCACTATTGAGATGATTTGACTTCGTCATCTCCTCCATGAGCTTGACTTCCCACCATAGACGTCTGCTCATATCTGGTGTGACAATCAGGCAGCGACGAAGATTGCTTCTAATTCAATCTACCATGAACGAACGAAGCATATCGAGGTTGGCTACCACTTTCTTCACCATCACCTCGAGCAGAAGCATATCAGTTTTGATCACATTCCGATGGCAGAACGGTTTGCCGACATCTTCATCAAAGGCCTCCTGAGAGCTCGTCTAGACTCTCTCAGTACCAAGCTGGGTATCCACAGCATCAGCGACCCACCTTGAGGGGGAGTGTTTGTGGTTTTGCTTGGTGTCGTCTTTCTTTTGTGGGACTCTTGGTCCAAGCTGGGCATGTCCAGCTTGAAGAGGAGTGTTAAACCCAATTTTATTATAATGGGTATTTCCGAGTCTCACATCAGAATATCCCTCCATGTAATCCTTTTTACTCTTCTATAAAAGAACGTCTCCACCTCACATTGAGGCAAAGGGAATTCACCATCTCCTACATGATCGTTCTGAGGTGTGTGATATTTTCAAAACCTATTACCATGAAATTCACACACAATTCTCCAAGTCAAATGTCTCCGCTCGGACAATGGCCAAAAATATTTATCCAGTTCCCTTCAGCAGTTTCTCAATGATCACGACATCCTTCATCAAACATTCTGCTCTGATACACCGCAGTAGAATGGAGTGGTCGAGCGTAAGCATCGTCATCTTCTAGAGACTACATGTGCCCTCTTATTTCACATACAGGTGTCTCTTCATTTTTTGGGGGGTGTTATCCTTACTGCTACCTACCTTATAAATCGTCTCTCTTCTATCCTTCAGGAGGAGACTCCTTTTCAGGCTTTGTTCTCCCCTCTCCCTCACCCGCTTTCACTTCGTGTGTTTGGGTGTCTTTGTTATGTACGTGACACTCATCCCAACCTCTCCAAAATTTCTCCAAAATCGCTCTATTGCATCTTCTTCAGATATTCCCGCACTCAGCACGGATACCGATGTTTCTCTCCAGACTTGCAATGTTATATCTATGCACAGGTTGAAGGCGTTGATGTGGAGGCATGGTAGTCAATCTCGGGTAGCGGAGCGATGCGGCAGGGGGGCCTATAGCGGAATAAAGCCGATGCGGATCCCGCCACGACAGTTTTTTTATCCAATCCCGGAAACTAATTTAATTAAATTTATATAATTCTACACACATATATATGCTGAAAATTTAAAAACAAAATATAAAAAATTAAAAACACATCCAAATTCATAATTAAAAGCATTCATAAAGCAGAGCCCCATGGGCGCAGCCTAGTGGTTGCGCCCTATGGTGGTATTTTGGGAGGTCTCGATTTCGAGGCTCCCCACGCACAAATAGGTAGGATTTTCGTTTGTTTCCCCTCCCCTTACCGATGTAAAAAAAAGCATTCATAATGCATCAAACACATGTCCAATAAAAGATGCTAATATTAGTATATAATTACATAATTAACTTAAATTAAAACAATTTAATTTTAGTATTCAAACAAAAAATAAAAAAACTGATTGGATAAAAAAGAGACTAACAAGGCAAAAAGACAATGGGGCAAACAAACGCATAAACTAGAAAAAAAATATAGTGAAAAAAACGCATAAACTGAATGAAAAATAAAAATACAACTACACAAATAAAACCGCAAAAAACTAAAGAAAAACAAATAAATAAAAATGAAGTCGTGATCCGGGTCACGGGGGACAGACGAACCCGTCAAAGTTGTCTTCTTCCCAACAGCCGATATGTTGGTTCTGGGTGCAGCGGAAGCGTGCGTTGGTGGGTAATATATTAAAATTTCTTTTAATAATCGTTTCCCAATACCAAGAGCGAGAATCTTGCACGTCAAATTTATAATTAATTTATTTAATATCTGAAAAAATAAATATTTGGGTTTAGTAACTTTCTTCGTTGATGATTGTTGATCGACCGAAAAGGTCCTTCCGGATTGCCTTCGTTGCGCTTGTGAGGATCCAAAGGTAAAATCTCTCTAACGGTGATTCACACGTGCTTCAATGGTCTTCGAGAAACGTCACTCGTTCTCTAGGTGCTAGCGCGGCGAGTCGAATGTCTTACGTTGTTCGTTCTTGATCGTTCATTGTTCGGTCTTGAAAAAATTCTCTCTTGAGTTTCTCGCTCTTGAGTGGAAGAGAGGAGCAGAAGTCGAGAGAGAATTCGTTGTTCGCAACAATTCTCTATTCCCAAACTTAGAATTTGTTTCCAATGAATTACACAATACACATAGTCGTCTATTTATAGAGCTGGGATTTCGGTTACAAAATTTAATCGCATCACAGTCATTAAATATAATTATAACCATTAATGAAATCTCATGTCACATAATAATAATAACAGTATTATTATTTTGTAGTGCGCCAACTTGCGCAAAATGGATAAATAATATTTAATGACTCGTAAATAATTATTTTATCACCGGACAAAGTCTGGGTCCGTTCGAACTCTTGTATTTATTGAACACCCGAATAAATATTTTATTCTCTCAAATAAATATTTTATTCACAAACAAATAAATAAATATTTATTAAATATTCAATAAAATAAATAAATATATTTTATTCACAATCCGATTAATAAATATTTATTTAATTTATGTTATCAATATAACTTAAATAAAATTATTCCTCAATCTTGAGAATAATATTTATTCCATTAATTAAATTCAAATAGAATTTAATCAAGACCACCAGAAACACTTAGTGTGTAACCCTCTAGGATTCTTTCTCGTTGTCATTAGGCGGGTTTGTCTAAAGTCCAAAATTACTGTCTAGCAACGGGTCAAGGCACCCAAGAGAAAGAACTTAAAGTCGCAATGACGACAACCACGTACAAACGCTTACTATGTAATATAATCCTTTTGTCACATAATCTCATGAAGCAAGTTGCATGATGGTGTCATCAACTTATATGTTTGATACATCTTTGACTATCTGAAATAAACTCGTCGTTACATCGTGATCATGAAATTTACAACGACATTTCTATTTCAATCAAAGGGCTGAGATATCAACTTCCATAAATATGAAAGGGACAAGCCCTTTCTTGACTTATCCATTAATAACATGTCATTCGTGATGCACTCAACGTACCCTACTTCCCGCCAACATATGACGTGACGGTTTTCGTCAGCAAATCTAAGCGCGCGAGTCGTGACATATATTAATGATAATCTTAAAATCTAAGGACCATTACACACGCTCGCAGATAGAAATATCTGATGACAACAAAACATGCAAAATTCCTACTGACGAGTCTGTTCTCATAATCTCCCGTCTTGAAGATTACCAAGTGCGAACTTCATGAGAAGAAGTCTCATCTACTTACGAGTATTCGCACCTAACGGTCTATATACTATGTGTCTCATCATAGTATGTTATCCAACCACAGAACTATATTAAAAATATTGTCATACCACTTCAAGGTTCTCATCGTAGTGGGGAAATACTATGACCATATCAATGCGACAAATACTCTAGGATATTATTACATTATAGTAATGCAGAACAATGAACAATATGTAATGAGATGTTTAATTTAATATTTAATACATCAAATATTCATGTAATCAAAGTATAAACAATTGGTTCTGGGACACCAACTCTAACAAACTTTCACTTGGACTAGAGCTGACTGCCTACGACTTTCAGTCAGCTAGACCTCACATAATAATCATGTTTCTGCTAAGTCAAGCCTTTAATCAAGAGGTCTGTCACGTTGTCTTCCGTGGAAATACTACTCGGTGCAACTTCACCACTTTGAGAAAAATTCCTCAAGAGATAATACTTCTGAAGTATGTGTTTCGTCTGCTGTTGTGACCTTGGCTCTTTTGCAAGAGTCACCGCTGCAGTATTATCACAATAGACTGTGATGGGATCTTTAATGTTAAGTACCGCATCAAACTCTTGGACGAAATTGCGCATCCAAACTGCTTATTTAGCTGCCTCAGAAGCTGCAATATACCCGAACTTTGTTGTAGAATTTGCGACCACAACCTGGTTTGAACTCTTCCAACTCACAGCACCTCCATTCAAAGTGAAGACATATCTCGTTTGTGACTTCATGTCATCTTGATCAGTCTGGAAACTAGCATTTGCATATCCTTTGATGACTAGTTCTTCATCTCCTCTATAAACCAGGAACATGTCCTTAGTACGCCTCAGATACTTAAGGATAGTCTTGACTGTCATCCAATGGTAGTCACCTGGATCAGCTTGATATTTGTCTACCGCACTTAATGCGTAAGCGACATCTAACCTAGTACATAACATGGCATACATGACTGACCCAATCGCTGATGCATATGGAATCCTTCATTTTATTTCTTTCTTTATGGGTCTGAGGACACATTTTCTTGGAAAAATGAATGTCATGTGACGTTGGCAACAATCCCCTGTTGTATTGTTCCATACTGAATCTCTTCAATATCATGTCAATGTATGTACTTTGACTTAGGCTGAGCAACCTCTTAAATCTATCATGATGGATCTTGATCCCAAAAATATATGCTACCTCGCTCAAGTCTTTCATGAAAAAACATTTATTCATCCATGCCTTAATAGACTGTAAGACTCGTATTTCATTTCCAATAAGTAATATGTCATTAACATATACTATTAAGAAAACAACTGCACTTTCACTAAACCGTTTGTAGACACAAGGCTCACATTCGTTCTTTATAAAACCAAATTATGTTATGGCTTCATCAAAACGAATGTTCCATGACCTGGATGTTTGTTTTAATCCATAAATAGATTTTTGGAACTTGCATATCTTATTTGCATCCTTTGGAGTCACAAACCCTTCAGATTGTGTCATGTAGACATCTTCCTGAAGATTCCCGTTAAGGAATGTTGTTTTCACATCCATTTGTCAAATCTCGTAGTCATGGTAAGCCGCAATGGCAAGTAAAATTCTGATGGATTTCAACATTGCAACTGATGAAAATGTTTCATCGTAGTCAATACCTTGATGCTATTTAAACCTTTTTGCAACCAGTCGCGCCTTATAGGTATTAATTTATCCTTTCATGTCCAATTTCTTCTTGAATACCCATTTGCAACCAACAGGCTTTACATCCAGAGGATCTACCAAAATCTAGACTTGGTTTTGATACATGGAATCCATTTCAGAATTCATAGCTTCTTGCCACTTGACAACATCAGTGCCACTTACTGCTTCCTTGTAGATTAAACGACCGTTATTATCAACTAATCATGAGTCACTATCCTCGGTAACTAGAAAACCATACCGTTCTGGTTCTCTAACCTCTCTTGTACTCCTACGCAATTCTTGTGTCTCTGAAACAGTTTCTTCTTCCACGGGGCTTTGTGGAATCTGATCTTGTACCAACTTTTCTGTGCCTTGAGCCTCGACTTCATAGAAATTTTATCTTGCTACCACTATCACTTTTGGTGATGTGCTCCCTCTCAATAAATATGGCGTGTCTTGCCACTATAACCCTTTTGTCTGAGGGGTATCCTATAAAGGTACATTTTGTGCCTCGGGGTGCAAATTTGTTACCTAAAGAGACTATAACAAACGTTTTGCTTCCCCATACATGTAAATTCGATAACATGGTTTTTCTTCCACTCCGAAATTCGTATGGAATACCATTTATCGATTTAGTTGGTACTTGGTTTAGTATGTGTACCGCTGTTTGTAACGCATATCCCCAAAAGGATAATGGAAGACTCGCATGACTCACCATTGATCTCACCATGTCCAACAAGATGTGGTTCCTCCTTTCGCTTACATCATTCTACTAAGGCGTGTAAGGAGTGAGTTGGGATAGAATCTCAAACTCCCGTAAGTAATCAATGAAGTCTTGATTGAGATATTCTCCACCTCGATCTGAGCGGAGTTTCTTAATCTTCTTACCAAGCTGGTTCTCAACTTCATTCTTGTATTGCTTGAATTTATCAAAAGAATCTGACTTATACCTCATTAAGTAAATATATTCATATCTACTAAAATCATCAGTAAAAGTTATGAAGTATGAGTATTCACCCCTTGCTTCAACAGGAAATGGTCCACACACATCGGTATAATCTAATTCAAAAAGCTCTTTAGCCCTTTCACTTTTCCCACTGGTCATTTTGCCTTTAAACATGTGTGACATACACCAAATGGTTTTAGTTCAAAAGAATCTAAATATTCATCTTGATGTAATTTTGTCAAACATTTTTCATTTACATGACCTAGCTGGTGATGCCAAAGTTGGGTGTGGTATGAGTAATATGAAGTAACTTCGTTATCGATTTCCATTACTTAGTTCATGTAATCCAACACGTAAAGAGCGTTATGTAAATGTTTCTTACCATAACAAATGATATCTTTATAAAAGAAGCACCGTTCATTTCCAAATTTGAGAATGAATCCATCTGTATCTAGTCTGGATACATAAATAATGTTTTTGGTAACTGAAGGTACATAATAACAACCTTTTAAAACCAAGATCATTCCGGTCGGAAATGTGAGGTGGTAGTCCTCGATAGCTAAAGCAGCAAGTTTAGCTTCGTTGGGTGCTCGTAGATCTACCTCCCCTCTGTCAATTTTTCTGAATCTACTTGGTTCATGTATTTGAATACATACGTGAGCACCACAAGCTATATCTAATACCCAATTTTTAGAAATAGATAAATTGCATTCGATAACAAATACACCTGAAGCTTCCCCTTCTTTAGCTGGGTGCAGTTTTTCTTCCAGTGGCCCTTCTTGCCACATGCGAAATAGACAGCATCCTGTTCTCTTGCTTCCTCTTTGATCTTCTTCTTCTTGGAAAGGCGTGAAGAAGCTTTGGGCTTAAATCTCTTTGCTTTCCCTTTCCGTTTGTTAACCATAAAGACAAAAGGCTTTTCGCACTTCATATCTTTATCTGCTTGGCGAAGGAGGATAAGAAGATCTAGCAGGGACTTCTCAATGTTTTTCATATTAAAATTCACAACAAAACTAGAGAAACTCTGAGGGAGTGATGTCAGAATGAGATCGGTGCCAGTTCTTTGGGGAGTTTAAACCCTAGAACCTCTAGGCGTTCAATGTAGCCAATGAGCTTGAATACGTGAGGCCCAGCTGGGGAACCCTCTCTAAATTTTCTCTGAAGGAGCGCCTTGGAAATCTCAAACTGTTCCTGTTTAGCTCTCTCCTGGTAAATGTCACGGAGGTGTTCAAGCAGGTTATACGCATCCATGTTTTTGTGAGACTTCATGAGTTCACAAGACATAGATGAAAGCATCAAACATTGAACGTCAATCGCGTCATCCATATGTTTTTTGTAGGCTATGAACTCTTCATCACTCGCCTCTTGAGTAGGCAGATCAGGCATTAAGGATTCTAGCACGTAAGATTTCCGTTCATACAGTAGAACAGCCCGAAGGCGTATAAACCACTTTTGGAAGTTACTGTCAGTGAGGAGATTGTCTTTATCCAATATTGATTGTAGGGATAATGAGCTTATCATTTTATTCTACAATTAAAAGAGAAGATTATTAGTACTTTCCTTGATTACGGAATTTGTGAGAAATAATTAATTGATTTTATTAAATCTTTCACTATTTTATCAAGTCTCAATAACTCTCACCGTTGAACTTAGAATGTCTAGTTGGTAGGACATTTTAGTGGCAATGATCCATATTCCTCTTCGTATAACCCCAACAAGGGTTGGTCAAGCTATTTTGAAGGTATTTAGGTAGGCAAGTATTTGCCAACTGCGGGCTTACAGCTCCTTGATCCGTTGAGTGGACTCCCCAATCCAGAAATTCTAACTTGGATTTTCTCAACACTTGCCTCCAAATTACACTCAGTTGGTCACCAAATTTCATGGATAAGATGTCTGAATGGACATCAATCTTGGTTCTAGCAGTCATGAGGAATGGTCTTCCTAGAATTAGGGGAGATCGAGAAGAGTTCATCTCACCTTCCATGTCAAGGACATAGAAATCGGTTGGAAAGATAAGATCATTAACACGAACAAGGACATCCTCGATTATACCCTCAGGACTAACAGTGCTTCGATTAGCCAATTGAATGACAACACTCGTTGGAAGTCTAGCAAGGGTTACTCCTGATGTAAAATGGTTAAGTCAACCCGAAACTTTCACAAGAACTCCCCTTATAAAAGTAAGTGTCCATTAATAACATGTCATTCGTGACGCACCCAATGTACCCTACTTCCCGCCAACATATGGCATGACGTTTTTCGTCAGCAAATTTAAGTGTGCGGGTCGTGATATGCATTAATAATAATCTTAAAGTCTTAAGGACAGTTACACACGCTTGCAGATAAGAATATCCGATGACACCAAAACATGCAGAATACCTACTGGCGGGTCTATTCTCATAATCTTCTTTCTTGGAGATTACCAAGTGCGAACTTCATGAGAAGAAGTCTCATCTGCTTACGAGTACTCGCACCTGACGATCTATATACTATGTGTTTTATCATAGTATGTTATCCAACCGCAAAACTATATTAAGAAGATTGTCATAGCACTTCAAGGTTTTCATCATAGCAGAGAGCTACTATGACCTTATCAATACGACAAATACTCTAGGACATTATTTCATTATGACCATGCAGAACAGTGAATAACATGTAATCAGATGTTTAATTTAATATTTAATACATCAAATATTCATGTAATCAAAGTACAAACGATTAATACTAGGACACCAACTCTAACACGATCGAACCCCCTTCCTACAACAGAGGTGTCGACGACTTGGCGTCGGGTGCAACACAGTGAACAGGCGGGGGTGAGGGGGCACAACCGCCGAAATCGCGTACCGCGTGCGATTCAGCTAGCAGTAGCGGTGGTGCATTGCTCCGCACCCCACCAGCGAGATCGGGAGCGAACCACCGCTATTCGAAAACAGAGTGTGGAGGAGGCTTTTACTCCAATGGCAAGACTTGAAACAATCGGATTATTTTTGCCAATTGTTGTTTAAAGATGTTACAAAATATTTCAAATGGATGTGAAAACAACTTCTTGAATAGAGTACTTAAGAGGTATACATTGAACCATATAGTTTTCACCTTGATGATAATGATAACAAAGTCTGTCACTTGAAGAAGTTTATATGGGCTAAAACAAGCACCTCATGCTTGGTATGTCACACTTGAAACATTTCTGAAGCAGTTGGGGTTTAAAAGAGAAGGTGTGGGTCATAATCTTCATGTGAAAAAGGTGAGTACACCTTTATCTCACAAATGAAGCATGTTAATGAAAACCTGAAGAAATTCGATATGCGGGACAGTAGACAAGTATCAACACCAGCTATGATGGGTACAAACCTTGGAAAAATGAAGCTAGAAAGGAAGCAGATTCAACACTCAATGGGAGAATGATAGGAAGATTGTTGTATCTGACACCAACAAGACCTGATATTACATATGCAACATGTTTGACTGCACGATTTCAGAATGATTCTAAAGAACACCTCCATGGTTGTGAAGAAGATACAGAGGTATATAAGAGGGATTATTGAATAAGGTTTGTGGTACTCAACAGAAAAGAAACAGGACTTAATGGCATATAGTAATGCTGATTGGATTGGAAATGTATAGGATAGAAAATCAACTAGTGGAGCATTTTATATGATAACAGGCGTGTTATTGATCTTACAAAGAATCAAGTTCAGACTCAAGAACCAAATACATTGAGATAAGGTATCGCTTCATCAATGAGAAGGTGGGACACGAAGTTATAAAGGTCGAACATATTGGAACCAGTGATCAAGTGGATGACATTTTTACAAAACCGTTGATAAGACCTGCATTTGAGAAGAGGGAAGGGATCTTAATTGACATATCTGACATAGGAGGGAAAAGAGAGTTTGTGACCGGCATTTTCCTAGATATCAAGATTTATGGAATCTAAAGTTCATTGTGTTGTTGTAACACCCTTGTTGTATTGGTGTTTATTCTGGAATTGTTCGTGAGCATTCATTGGCCTATGAGTCGATTTGTTTTTGTCCTTCTCAACACAATGCGTGGAGAGGAGGAAAGAGTGACTTTAGAAAGTTGTGTGTAAAGCTCAAAACTGTAAAGATTATGGGCCTTGGCTTTGAGTGTCTGCCTAAATCTCACAATATCAGTGAAATGGGGATTAATTGGTACACCAGCACCCCGTTTTGTGTATGTTCTTTGGATGCAGCCCATTTGGGTGAGCCAAGTAAATCCGGTATGTCATATGTGCCTGCTGTTTTAATTTTCCTAGTTGATGTTGTGCATGAGAATTGTGTATGATGGGTTGTTTGGTATGTGTTTTTTCTAACAAGGAAACAAGATCTGTCTCTAAGAATAAGTTTGTGAGAAATTTTAATACCCTGATTCAACCCCACTCGGGATATTCGATGGGACATTGGAACCAATACCTCTTCATCAGTCGGATGTCAAAAATGCATTTCTTCATGGATTTCTCGACGAAGAGATATTTATGGAGCAACCTCCGAGGTTTTTTGCTCAAGGGGGGTCTTTCGAGGTTTGTCGCCTTCGCTGCTCGTTGTAAGAACCCAAGCAATCATCACGTGCTTGATTTGGGCTTCTGGACTACTATGATCGATTTTGGGATGTGTCAAAGCAAAAAAGATTCCTCTATTTTCTATCATCAATCTACTGCAAGAGTGGTGTATACATATGATATTGTCATTATAGGCAGTGATGACGATAGCATTAGTTAACTCAAATCCTTCATCAGAATTTTCAAACGAAGGATTTGGGTCCATTGCAGTATTTCTTAAGGATTGAGGTTTCCCGATATGCCAAAGGTGTACTCCTTTCTCAGAGAAAATATGTGTTGATCTCCTATAGGAGATAAGTATGACCCGAGCAGACTCTGTTAAATCACCGTTGTAACCTTCACACTGACGGTGAGACTTCCGCCTCGCCTGACAGGTATCGAAGGTTTGTGAAAAAACTAAACTATTTAACAATGACTTGACCCGAAAATATTTGTGTAGTAACCAAGGTGAGTAAATTCATGAAATCTCTGACAAAGCTACAGTGGGAGATCATTCTTCACATTGTTTGATATGTGAAGAATGAACCTAGCTTGGGCCTATTATATTCTTATCATGCGCACTCAGATATGAAGGCCTTTTGTGATGTCGACTATGCAAGATGTCACTCATCCAAGAGACCCACATCTAGTTTTGTTGTATTTATTGGTGAGAATTTAATCTTCTAATTAAGCAAGAAACTGACCGTTATTTCTCGATTTAGTGTAGAATCAGAGTAGCGAGCTATAACTCATGTGTCACCAAAGGTTATTTGAGCCTAGAGGATGCTACAAGAAATTGGAAATCCTATTATGAAGTATGCACAAATATGATGTGACAATAAAGCAGCAATTAAAATTGTCACAAATCCAATTTTCTATGAGCGAACGAAGCATATCGAAGTCAATTGTCATTTTGCTCAAGAGCGGTATGAGAACATCACTCCCAGTCACGTCCACACTGCAGATCAGCTTGAGATATTTTCACAAAGGGGATTCCTGGGACTCGTTCAATTATTATATACCAAGTTGGGCAAGTTAAATATATATGCCTCACCATGAGGGGGCATTGGAGATATTTAGGGAAAAGACTTATCCTATCTCGTCCACAATCCATATTTTTGTATTTTCAAATGACACTTTTAAAGGCTAAGTGTGAACCCAACACAAATCCAACTAGATAGAAAGTTATAACCCGCCATTGCAAAAACCAAAGAACCGCGCCCAAAAAAATTTCAGATTTCAAATTTCAAATTTCGAAAGGAAAACAACACCAATCTCGGGCCACGTGCCAGCCCGCTTCACGCGCCCCATCACTGCCTACCGCCATCCATCATCATCGTCGTCAAAGAAAACCACCGCCCGAGAATCTCAGCAATCATCGCAACGTCGACCATATCCTTTCACCACCGACATCGTCGTCACATCGATCCATCACCGTCAACATCATCATCTTGAGTCATCATCGTCGGCCACTTCTCCGACGTTCGCCACCAGCACCGAACATCATCTCCGACTCCGATTCGCCACCACATCGTCGTCGCTGTTCAGACATCCCACCAGAACGTCGAAGCCCATCGCCACTGTCTCATCATCTCGCCACCAACGACCAGCACCAGAAAACGAAACCACCATCGTTGAGCACGAACCGCCAACGAGGCAAAACCAGAAGATAAATCGAAACCGGGACAGCAACCCAAAAAGAAACCGAAACAAGAGGCACTGGGAGTTGAAACCCTTAAGGAAGCATAGCCGGGGTTGAAACCCTAAAGGAATTCGGGGATGAAACCCTAAAAGGGGAGCTCCACGACCGCCGAACCGCAAGGCCCAAAACCCCTGTGTATCCATCGCTCCAAATTCGACCGAGAGAGGAGCGGTGGAACGCTAGGTCAGAGCAAGGTGGGGCGGCCGAGGATGAAAACATGGGATAGAAAGCCTAACAAGAAACCCCAAAATGAAAAGGAGGAAACTGGGAATGAAACCCGAGCAAGAAGAACCGACTTTGATAGCACATAGAAATCCGACGTCCGCCAAACCGCTTGCCCAAAACCTCAGAGTATCCCTCACTCCAAATCCGACCTGGAGAGGAGCGAAGGAACGCAAGGCCAGAGCGCAGTAGAGGCGGCCGGGGAGAAACCAAAGCACCTTCACGGAGTAGGGAGGCGAAGCAAGGAGGGGAAACCCTAAGAGGAGCGAGCGAGGAAGAAAAAAAAACGGGAGAAAGCGCAGCCAAGAGCGTACGAGGGAAAGAAGAGAGAACCTAAAAGGAGCAGGACGGAGGAGTCATTGCCGTCGGGGGGAGGTCGAAACCCTAAGAGGCGGAAGGCAGAAGGCGAGCCGAGAGCCCAAGAGCGCCAGGCGAATGAGGCGCCATTTATCCTATCTCGTCTATTTTGAAATTTGAATTTATATCTTTCTACTTGTATTGCTCGATAAATAAATTTGTCGGCCACTTTTGGATGGGGCATGGATTCCCATACATAGTTCTGCAAGAAAATTTAGTATGAGTTATGTTATTTGTGAATTCCCCTTAGCTCAATGTGAGGTGGAGATATTCTTTTATAGATGAGTAAATCTAATTACAAGGAGGGTAAGTCCGATGTGGGACTCAGAAATACCCATTTAACTTAAATGGGGTGCAACACTCCCCCTCAAGCTGGACATTCCCAGATTGGATTGAGTCCCACAAAGAAAAAGATGACAAGACACAAAGACTGTCTCATACTCCCCCTCAAGCTGGGCCATGGAGGCTGTGAATACCCAGCCTGGTAATGAGAGGGTCAAGCCGAGCTCCGGGGAGGCCTTTGGTGAAGAGATCTGCAAGCTGATCTGCCGTCAGAATATGGCCAAAACTGATATGATTCTGCTCCAGATGATGGCGGAGGAAGTGGCAGTCCCCCTCGATATGCTTCGTCCGTTCAAGGAGGGTAAGTCCGATGTGGGACTCAGAAATACCCATTTAACTTAAATGGGGTCCAACAAGTTAGAATTCAATGGCGTGAGTTAATCCATGTAGTCAACCCTACCTAATGAAAAAAGAACGTTGTTGTTATTGTCGATGATGCAAGTTTTCTTTCACGTGAATAAGAAGTGAGCTACATTCATGAATTATCACACTATTGAACTTAGCACACCAAAGCTCTCCCTCTGGGTTCCTTAAACTGAGCACACGAAAGCTCTCCCTCTGGGTTCCTTAAAACATAACAATACAGGATACCAACCTGATACTGGCCTTTTAGGCATCTAGGAAATTCAAATATTTCAAAGAAGGCACCATCCCTCTTAATAATTTCAAGTAAGTGTGCAAGCCTCTCGGTTATTTAAAGAAATGCCCTAGGCCACAACCACAATTTCATGAAGGCCCTCAAACTGTCAAGAAATTTCATCCAAGGCTACCCAATAGAACTCAACCAAGCCTAGACCTAACTCTAAATTATTAGTGAACACCCTATGCCACTTCATAATTTTTTATCGCATTACAGTATGATCAACCAATGCCTTAAAAGATCATGCGAACTACAAATGCTTCACTTTAATAAGAAAATAAAAGATAGCTAAAACATTTATCATGGAATTCGTCACACTTTATGGGTTGAATCTATTACTCAAATAAAGTGAATGTGCCATTTAGTAATATATTTTGGAGCAAATCCCTGCATCATAAACGAAGTCACAGCATAACAACAAACTACCATAGATGAATAAATATATCAAAGGATGTCAAAATAAAGCAAAAGTATAGCTAAATGCATAAAATATATGAAAATAGAAGAAAGAAATACAAAATTTGTTAGTGAACAAAGCAAGCTAGAAGTATGTTCTATGATGGCAGATATATTACACACAAAATCCCTTTAGGTAAAACTCTTAACTGAAAGAACTTTAGATAATCAAAGATCAGCATGAACCATAAAAAAAAACTAGTTCAAACAACATACTTGAGAGCCTCTCCTTGAAAAATAGCAGGATATGAAATACAAGACAGACCTGATTACAAAAAACAAGAAAAAAGAAATGATTTGATAAAAGTAAACACAAAGAAGCAAGACGACTACTGAGCTTAAAATAGAAAGAAAACTGTATGAACTTTTCGGCCTCGGCCAAGTAACAGTCTTATGAATGCATGACGTTCATTTGGCAATAACTAAAATATCCATCAAATGTGTCAGTTAAAGAAAGCTGAGGCAAATAATGGTGAATAAACACTAGTAGGGTATGATAATAAGATAGCATTAGTGAAGCTATTTTTTGTGCCTACTTCGCAACAATTATACCAGTTGAGAAATTTGATGGAAAAATATCAAAAGAAGCAAAAGAACATTCCCATGGTTTTCAATGATTTAGAGACAGCCTATAATAGAGTACCTGGGGAAATTTAAGATAATGCAGAAGAAACAGGTTCTAGATGCTTATATCCAATTTATTAACAAAATATATTGTTAGAATAATCATGTATATAGTCAGTAGGTGTGCCTAGGTATGTCCTACTTGACTTTGTCAATCTTAAACAATTATCCCGTCACTTCTGAAATTTGTAACCACTGCTTATTTAGGATCTTATATCATTATTTCTTCTATAAATAAAGAGATTCGGCCTCACTTGGAGGCATGGTTTCTTGACCTATTCTTTGTAAATGGTATCAACATCAGAAAATTTTTTTAAATCGCTATTTTCGCTCTCTCCCACTCTCTCTCTCTTACACCGGTTCCAACCCTAGCTGGTAAACCGTTCAGAAGCCCAACTCCTGTCAGCTCCCTCCTTGCTACAGCACCGGTGCACCCCCATTGCTGGGTCATCCTCCAGATACCACAAGTTCCATCTTCAGTAATAACGTGTTTTAATGATCACAAGACCCACTCATCTTTCAATCTAGTATATCTGCCCAAGCATTTTCAGGGAAAGAATTAGAAAACAGCGGATGAACGGACAAAGGACAAAGATCACAATATACCGGAACCTGCTGACTTACCAGTAGCACATCAAGGAAAATGGATGAAGTATTTAACGAATTAAGCAGAAGCGGATTGAAGACTTCTGCGGAATCAACTTCATCATCCCGGAACAAAAGACCAAAGTCGAAGCTAGAATGAAGAAGCTCGGAACATCTAAGCAATTCATCGGAGACTTCTATCTGATGTTCCACTCCTCCAGACATTGATGACTAGACGAAGTACAATGGTTATGTTTTGTCCAACTCAACATTGCCTCTCAACAGTCATGTTTTCACATGTTGAGAAGTCAACAAAAAATCTCCACGTCAACCTCAACAAATCAAAGGGATAAAAGAGCAACGGTCATAAATGAAGTCACGTCAGTTACAATGGTCAAATGGGAGATGATCACAAGAGAAGCCACATCAGCTCCAACAGCTATATTTCTTAATAGTCAGATTCTCGGCTTTATATAAAGGCTGAGAAGAGCTCATTTGAAGTATGGATTGCATAGAGATTCAATAGAGAGCAAAGGGAGCATCTTAGAGCCAAGGTGACACCTCCCTTTTTTCTTTTTCTTAATCTCTTTCAAAGAGCAAAATCTTTTATTCTGAGCTTTCTTGTCTTAATCTTCAATCCCTTGTGCCTTAACTTTTTTCTAGCTTTGTATTCATTTCAAAACAGTACAAGGATCTCATCGTTATAACCCTCCATTACTCCATCCCCTGTTCTCTGTAAACAAAGAAAACCTAGATATAAGGATTTGACATATGTCGATCATCTGATTGAAGAAATCTTGAGGATGGAATTACCTGTTTATCGGAAAGTGGGTATTGCTTGTACTCGGTGTTGTCTAGATCAAGGTATAAGATCCTCTTGTCGCTTTGGATTAAAAATAAATAATTTTTGGGGATGGGAACTTGTTTAATATATATATATATGTATATATAAATATATATATATATATAATAGGGGAGTTGTGATTGTTTATCCCAAACCTCTAACATTTCATGTGTACTGTCCGTTCGGGCCTTGTTTTTAATTTCTTTGTCTGTTTTACCTTGGTATGTCTTTGTTTATTTTAGTTCTTAAATTATTTCCAGAACATGACCAAATTCAGAGAGTGGGCCTAAAGTATTCACTCATAATCCTCCGGAGTTTCTTTCAATATTCATGTACTTTCGAATATTTGTTTTAAACAGTACTTGTTGAATCGGAAGGCATGGATTCATTTATTTGGAAAGTCTTTTCTCAAACACTCATTGTCCTGCCGGTTCCTAGGGCTAATTTTTTCTATCCATTTATGCTTTCACGCTTTACCTTTTTCGTTGTGTGCTTGATTGTTTAACTCTGATTTATTGATTTAAGCATGAATGTTATTTAAAGGGTTTTTTATGTAACCTTTTTCAATTCACCCCATCTTAAAGGTTGCCTCACAGCCTCATCAAGGTGTACCTTCACCAGACATGTCTTCTCCTGAAAAGGCACCAGCTCCAATGCAAGATGCGCGTCATCTTAAAACGCATACCACTGCAACACCCCATCTGCCCCCACCCCAGGGATGGCCACTTTCACTCAAAAAACACAATTGTTACCATGAGAGCTAGTGACCATCCCCAGCTGCAACAATTGTGGCTGCCATTCTTCCTGGCACATGCTTCGTAGATGTAGGTCATGTGTTTGTCGACGTACCAAAAGATATCTTCCTTCAAGCATCTGCCATTGATCAAGATTAAATAAGTGTTTGTGTACCGGTTCGGCCTTGATCTCCCCGTAATCATTCCCCTCACGTGGAGCCTAACGCACTCTCCCAGGCGTGGAGCCTGACGCGCTCTCCCAGGTGGCCCTCCACCATTTTGGCCCTCCACCATTTTCAGTCATACAGAGGAGATGTTGCTTCCAAGCACTATTGCACATGCAGCTAGCTTCTTTTCTTTTTCATTAGGACAATGATCATCACAATCCCTTAAATTTTCATGTCCTCGTTCCAAATAGTAAAACTCTGATACTCGGGGCATGTTGTCACTCAATCTCGAGATATATAACCAATCAATATATACGACGATCAAAGGATCAGATCCAGCTAACACATGACTTATCTCACAAGATTGTGCCTTGTCGATGAGCATCTTGCCTCCTCTGCCTCCTCCAGTGCTTGTGAAGATCAAACGATTCATCATTCCGCTTGCTTATCTCAGAGTTTTTCCCCATGGTCATCAAACTCCGGTGCTTCTGATCATGTCACCAATAACTTGGGTATTCTTCTGTCTAAGCACCAGATCTCTAATGATGATGGTACCACTATGGTTGATGGCTCCTCTATACCCATAGCTGGTTTTGGTGCCTATATTGTCACTCACGAAATTACACTTTCTTCGGTGGTCAATGTTCCTCGTAGCCCATTCAATTTATTATATATCAATAAGTTTACTCAAGATTTACAGTGTATTATATTCTCACTGACGAATGTTATTTTTTAAGAATTATCAATAAATCGAGTTCTTGGTAGAGGCAAACTACATGGAGGCGTATATGTGTAGGACTCACCATTATCCTTTGTTGTTCGTCGCTTTTTGTGCATGCACAAAAGTTCCACTTCCGACAATCATCTAACCATATCAATTCTCCAACGCCTTTATCCAAAGTTAGGTACTCTTTCCCTTATTGACTGTGAGTTGTGTAATATAGTCAAGCATCTTTGAATCACACCTATATTCCCCAACATCAAAAATAAGCGTCGAGTTCATTTGAGTTTGTTCATTCCGATGTGTGGAGCCCTAGCTCAATCCCTAGTAAAATACGCTACCAATATTATGTATCATTAATTGATGATTTCACACATATGCTTTGGTGTTATCTCTTGAAAAATCTAGTTAATGTATTTACAACGTTTTGCTCATTCTATCATGAAATCAAAAATCAGTTCTCTGTCTCCATAAAATGTTTACATTCTAATAATAGTCATGAGTATCTTTCCACCTCCTTTTCAAAATTCCTTGATAAGCATGGTATCATTCATCAGATATCTAGTTCAAACACGGCTCAACAAAACGGCATCGCAGAGCACAAAAATCATCACCTATTAGATATCACTCAAAGCCTTAATTTTTATATGAAAATCTCCACTGATTTTTGGGACGATGTTATTCTGATAGCAACATATCTTATAAATCTTCTTTCACCGCCAATCCTTGATGGAGACTACATATCACATTCTTTACCCATCCCAGCCACTCTACTAACTTTAACATAGTGTTTTCGGTTGTTTGTGTCGTATCAATAACATTCATCTAACTTGCATCAATTTTCAAACTCATTCTCTCCGATGCATATTTCTTGGATATTCTCATGCTTAGTGCGGGTATCAATGGCATGCCCCAAACATGGGTTGAAACATTAAATCTATTGATGTTGCCTTTGTCAAGAAATCACCATTTGTGACTCCTCCAACTCCACTAGATACCCAGCCACTGATCTTGGGAGTTGTCTTCCATTCACCATTAGTCCATTTACCCCTACTGCGCTACCTCTTTCTGAGACAAATAATCTTCACTTTGCTAGTGTCCTTCCAGTCCCACATTCACTGCCACCACCACCCAAGCTGAGTGGCTCTTGGTTTTGGAAAAACCTATACTCATCAAATGCATAATGTCTCTCCTATAGTACCCTTTGATGCTTTAGTGCTTGATTCATCACTGGTCCCACAACCTGTCACAGAGGATATAGTTATTACCTTACGCAAAGGTACACATGCTTGACAACAGTCCTTTATATACACTCACTCTTATCAGGGTTAAAAAACCTAGACACTAACATTTATCAACACCTTAGCTACGACGGTTGTCCCTCGCACTAGTTGAGGCCAAAGCACATCCAGGTTGATTGCGAGCAATGTTTGATGAAATTCAAACAATGGAGGACAATCGGATCCAGTTTATCTTCCACCAAGAAAGCATGCAGTTGGTTCCAATTGCATAGTCTTCAATGATCTTTATATGGTCTTAAACAGTCCGTGCGAGTGTGCTTTGGCCAATTTTGCACAATTGTGAAAGACTTTGGGCGTTCTTAGAGTTTGAAGGATCCCATGGTTTTTTATCAGTAGACTCCTATAGAAACATCCTGCTAGTTTATGTGAATGATATTGTGATTACATATAGTAATTCAAAGGAGATTGGTCGACTCAAATATTTTCGTCACCAAAACATTCAAATGAAATACAAGCACTCCTTTAAGGTATTTTCTAGAGACTGAAGTATCTCGTTGCTCAAAAGGGATTTACTTATGTTAGCAAAAGTGCGTATTAGATATGCTTCAAGAGAAAAGGCTGCCTTGTGCAAACACCGTTGACACCCCTCTTGAGTTATGTAAGTGATCTCTTCATGCAAAGTATTTTCCTCGCCTAACAGATATCGACTTGACAAACTAAACTACCTCAACAAACGTTTCATGTGTTGTAAGCAAAGTAGGTTAGTTCACTGATCATCCAACTATATTGCAATGGGATGCAACGCTCTGTGTTGTCAAACATGTATATGACAACTATAATTTGATCATGGGCACACTGATATTGAGGGATAGTGTGATGTTGATTATGCAAATTCTTTGTTTTCTCACAGGTTTACGTCTGGATAAGTTGTATCCATTGACGAAAATCTCCTCTTTTGATGAAGTAAGAAGCAAACCATGTATCTCGTTCGAGTGTTGAATTAGAGTACTAAGTCATGGCACATGTGACAACTGAGATCATATGGGGATGACATCTCCAACATGATATTGATTATCTCGTATAGAAACCTACACACATAAGGTTCAACAATCAGGCAGCAATCAAGATTGTTGCCAATTCAATTTTCCATGATCGGACTAAGCATACTGACTGAGATTGACTATCACTTTGTTCAGGAAAATTTTGAAAAAAAAAAGAATCTACATACAAACTATGAAGTAATTGGCTAACGTGTTTAATAAAGAGGTTCCAGAGACTGATGAAATTTTTAAGTAGCAAGTTGGGCATGATAAATATATGTGTTCTAGTTTTAGGGGGTGTTAAAATAATTATGTATGATAGGAACGTGGGTTGTGGGGCTACAAATTCATTAGGAGGTAGGCTGTTGATGTAGGCCAGTGAGACAACAGGGGTAGATTTGGTACATGAGGGGACCAAGGAGGGGACCCTCGTGCAACAGCAGGGGACCCCTACGCAGCAGTATTGGTGCGAAGGGGTGCTGGGAATACTAAATAGATGGATTTGTAACTGCCAGGGGCAGTGTTGTACATTTTGTAGATAATAGTTGGGCTGTTGGAAGTAGGTTGGGGCTTTTGTTGGTAGATTGGCTTAATAAATAGAGGGATGGTTGGTCGGGAAAGGGACTACGGATTGTTTTGAAATTACTTTCAGCTTGGCTGAAGGAGGCAGCGGCCTGGCCTCAGGGAGCAGCTTATCCCAGGGAAGTTCTTCCATTTCCTTCTCCATTTTCTTCTTCTCCTTTTCCTCCTATAATTTTGTAGCAGCTTTTCTAGATTCTTGAATAGAATTTCCTCTCTTCTACTTGAATCTCTATGAATTAGTGCCTTCATTGAGAATTTCTTGAAGGAGAAAACGCCCTAATGCGAGAGATTCTAGAGTGTCTGGAAAGAGGTTATTGATCGTTCTTGATCCTGAGAGGACTGAATCCCACATGCATGGCGAATCAGATGCAGGAGCTCATGGTGATCATGGAAACGTTGGCCATGAGTCGGAAGGAGTTGCAGGTGACCTCTAGACGCAGCTGTTTGAATCTCACACGCATGGAAAATCAGCTTGCAGTTGTGGAAATGACGGTCTCAGAGATGAAGTCGGCTTTGCGGGAGCTGACAACAATCATGGTTCAGCTTGCTAAAAGTCAGGAGGAAAGTTCTGCTTGGAATGATAGTAAGGGAAAGTCGGACGTAGAAGAAGACGAGAGAAGTAGTATGCAACCAAAAGCTGGGAGAAGTAATCTGAGGAAGTTGGTTGTGGCGGACGGCAAGGAAATGCGTGTTGCTGAATGGAAGGAGATGCGCGTGATCTCCAAGCAAGTGGAGAAGCCGATTTTTCCTGGAGGAGATCATGTGGTCTTGACCAGTGTTGTCAAAGGCGCGCGGCGCAATAAGGCGCAAATGCGGCTTGGGGATGCGGCGTGAGGCGCGGCGTGAGGCGCGGCGCGAGGCGCAATTAAGGCGCATGCGCACATAATTAAATATGTAAAGTTTTCAACAATATTTTAAATTAAAAAAAACTTAATTCAATCAAAATAATACAAATTAAAATACATATCGACAATTTTTAACCAAATCATAATCAATCATTGAGAACCTAAACATAAAAATCATCATCAATGGAAGTTTCATCATTAATGAAAAGCTTCATCATCACCGCGTGTCGTCGGATGTCTACTGTTACGCGTCGTCGGATGTCTGCTGTTACGCGTTGTCGGATGCCTGCTGGTGTTGCAGCATGATTTGTATTTTAGACACTGTATTTTGGACGTGATGATTTTAATTTTATAGAGTTTGGTTCAATTATTTTATTAATATATTAAATAATATATTTAACCCTATATTATACCTGCTCATTTTTCAGAAAAAAATATACCCGATTTCGAGTATACTTACGATTTCCGCGAGCACCCTCACCGCTGCACCCTAATTTCGATCCTTCCTACCCATGATTTCCACGATCGCCCTCTGCTACACCCCTGATTTCCATCCTTCCTTCCTACGCATGATTTTCGTGATCTCCCTCACCATTGCACTGCACCCCGAATTTCCCTCGCCACCCTGATTTCCACAGCCACCCTGATTTCCATTCGCCCACGATTTTCGCCCCACGATTTCCCTCTTTTTCCCTCGATTTCTGCAGCAACAACAATTGGTTTCCCCCGATTTCCGCAACAAAAGCAACTGGTGCGCCTCTACGGCGCCTTGCGCTTCACCGCCTCATGGGTTGGCGCATGAGGCGCGCGCCTTTGGCGCGCCTCAGTGAGGTCGCCTCGCCTCACCGATGGTGAGGCGCCCTGGGTGCGCCTCGCCTCGCCTCACGCCAAGGCGCGCTGAGGCGCGCGCCTTTGACAACACTGGTCTTGACTATTCAAGCTGAGACTTATTTTTTAGTTTGAATGTCATATCCAAAACAGATGCAGCAAACAAAGAATGAAGCTGAAAGTATGAAAGCTACAGCAGTTGTGGCAAAACTAGCTGCATCCACTTCTTCTGCTCGGGTGTTCACACCTGTTCTCTCATCTGCAGTGGAAGCTGCCTCACTGAATGGCCTAAATCCGGTTGGAAGTTACTGTGGTCTATCAGGGATTTCTCGAGGCAAACGACCAAAACTAGAGAAGCCATTGTGATTGCTTGATGCTACCAGTTCTAGTATAACTTTTCTCACCCATTCTACCAGCTCCACCTCCACCACCTTTGCCACCGAACACACCGATCAATAAATACATGCAATTGGCACCCTATGAATGCAAGGACAAGCAGCTCGAAAGGCTGCAAAAGGGAATTACAAACAATTGCTAGTAGAAGCAGTTGGTGCTAAGGTCCATAAGGGAGACATAGGGGATCAAGAACCTCCACACAGAAACGAGTATTGTCATGTTTCAAATGCTATTTTTATTAGGGAAGTGATGGGTTTTATTGTCATTGATGGGAAAGACATACAAACAACAGAAAGTAATAGTTTCCCATGCATTCGAGTAAGTGATCTGATAAGTGGAAAAAATGAGGTTGCAGTCAGTGACAATTCAAAGTCAAATGTGGCCAAAGATGTCGACACCAAAGTGGATTCATTTCCACCAGGCAGGCCACCTGATGGTCCAAGCAGTTCAGACCCTGAAAACTTTTGAGGTTTTACATCTCATAGGGGAGGAAGGTATTTGGTACCTGAAAGTCTAACTAGTTTGGACACTAGGGTCAACCGGCTCAAAGTTGCAAGGCGTGGAACATCAAACCGGGAGAAGCAAGCCGTCAACATAATAGTCTTCAACAGCTAGTTAACTTCAATGGTGTAGTTAACCTCAGAATGGGGAAGCAAACAATTAAGACAAAACCGTCTGGGAGTTTTTCCAATAAAGGCGGACCTCTGGGTCAAATTACTGGTGGAGGGTCTGGAGTTTCAAGATCTTATCCTGCTGCAGGGCCTGGATTCCTATATTCAATGCAATTCAGTGGTTTTTCATTTGTTAATCATGGTTTAATTGCTTGGGCTGTGAAGGAAAGAAGCAGGGATTCTTTGAGGAGTTACCAGACTGGAACGGAGGAAGAATATATCAGTGTAAAGAACAGATCTGATAATGAGAAAGTTGATGGAGAAACACTCTTTCAAGCTACCAATCTTCAAGCAGGGATTCTTTGGAGATCTGCATTTGTGTTGGATTATGATTCTGGTTTCACAACTTCTCATGCACCAGTTCCCACTGCCCATTAGGCCAACACCACATCACATGAAAATGAGGCTGTGTTGGGGGCTGCTGAAGAAGGCTTTGCACTTGAAGAAGAAGATGAATTCAAGTCTGTCTACATAAAATGCTTCCCTTTAAATGTGACAGCCTGGGATATTGAGGATGAGTTCAAGAACTTTGGTACGATCAAGTCGGATGATGTGTTCATAAGGAGATGCAAGGACAATAGTGTATGTGAAGCATTTGTAGAGCTTGAAGATATTATTGGAGTACACGGGGCAATCAAGGCTTCTCAAATACGGCTGAGTGGGAAGCAAATTATTGTGGACGAGATGAGGGCAAACAGCAGCGGTTCCTATGAAAGGAAGCGAAGCAGGGGCAAACATGAAATTGAGTACACTTTCCTATATTTTCACCTTGACAAGGTGGATTTTAAAGGGGGGGGAATGATAGGAACATGGGCTGTGGGACTACAATTTCATTAGGAAGTAGGCTGCTGCAGCAAGCTAGTGAGACGCCAGGGGCAGATTTGGTGCGTGAGGGTACCAAGGAAAGGACCCTTGTGCAGCAGCAGGGGGCCCCTACGCAGCAATATTGGTGCGAAGGGGTGCTGGGAATATTAAATAGAGGGGTTTGTAACTGTCAGGGGCAGTGTTGTACATTTTGTAGATATTAGTTGGGCTGTTGGTGGTGGGTTGGGTTAATAAATAAAGGGATGGCTGGTAGGGAAAGGGACAACAGATTGTTTTGGAATTCCTTTCAGCTTGGCTGAAGGAGGCGGCGGTCTGGCCTCGGGGAGCAGCTTATTCCAGGGGAGTTCTTCCATTTCCTTCTCTATTTTCTTCTTTTCCTTTTCCTTCTGTAATTCTGTAGCGGCTTTTCTAGATTCTTGAATAGAATTTCCTCTCTTCTACTTAAATCTCTATCAATGTATATGGTCCGTAAACGTGTCTAGGTGTGTTCTGTTTGACTAGATCAATCTTATCTCATCTTTTCAGTTTGAAATTTATATCTCCTACCTATCCGGGATCTTGTATATCTTCATTTTTTCAATAAATAAGATTAGGCCTCACTTAGAGACACGGTTTCCTAACCTATTGTTTCTACTTACATAATTAATTTAGAACATGTGTGCAAACACAAGGTGGGTTTCAGAGGAGTTTTTTATAAATATTGGCTTGCTTCAAGGGCCTTGGCTCTACAAATGTATGTGGTACGAAAGAAACATTTCTAATGGAAACGGAAAAGCTGTTTGAGAGGGAATGGAAAAGGAATTGCTGAGTCAAAAGTTCATTTGGCATGCATGGAAAATGTGTGATGAAATATGTAAAATAAAATAAATAAATAAATATAATATAATATAATCTTTCACTACTGTTTAGGGGGGTATTCTTGTCAATGATAGATAAAATCATGAACAGTTATGTTTCAATGACTTGTTTTCTAAGTGACGGTCATTTCACCTAAATTGAAAGGAATCTGGATTCCCTTAAACGGCGAAACTGACGCTCCCACTACCTCATACCAAACAGAATTTTTTATTGTTCCCTCGCTCATTCATTTTCCCATATTGTTCCTTCATACCAAACATAACCATAGTCCATAAATATTTACATTAATTTTAGATGTATTAAATACCCTACAAAAATTTATGCTAAATTGCATGTTTTTTGCAGATGTCTTCAAAGGAGGGTTGGACGATAACATAAATCATAAATTAGAGCTATGGAGGAAATTTATGAAACCATGTGGTTTTCAATAAAATAGAAATAAAACATAATATATGGAATGCCAATTTAACAAATGTGCATTGGCTCAATAAAAGAGGTGACAATTGGAGACTGTCATACTAAAAGTTAAACAATTTAAATATCTTATATCTTCTTTTTTTCATACAATTTAAATATCTTATATCTATCATGCAAAGAAATGACGAAATGGAGAAAGCTATGGACCATAAGATTCATGTTGGACAGCTGAAATGGAGAAAAGCTTTAGATGTTATTTGTGATTAAAAAAGTTCCTTTAAGGAAGCATGTGACTAACTATTGATTAATTGGCCACGAAAGCAAGCACCGAATCCTAACAGTACCAAATTGATGAAGGCTTTGAGCCACCGATAGCGTGGACTAGTTGATTTATATTGAAGGGAAAACGCACCAGTCATAGTAAAGAGAAGAAGAAGAAGAAGAATGGAGAAGGAGATGAGAGAAGCACTAGAGAGATCCCCAGGTTCTCCCGCCCAAGCTCAAAGCCGAACAAGCCTAGCCAATTCCATCACACCCCCTGCAGTACTCATTTCTCTCCCTTATAACCACTTGTCAGCTCCCCTTGGGCCCCGCAATAAATTCTCCTATAACCACTTCGCAACTTTCCATGGCCTACACCCAGCTGCCCCCGCACAAAGTCTTCTTTGCCCCTTCTGGAAAGTGTCTTCTGGGCTGTTCAGCTGATCTCTATCACTCGCCACCCCTTGAAAGCAGTCTTGTCCTCAAGACTGTGGGAATGAAACTAATCTGGATTGGTAAAGACCACTTCCCATGTAGCTTCTTCCACAAGGCGGCCCTTCCACTTTGTTAGCCTTGAAGTTACTGTTGTCCTATTCTGCCTAAACTGCTGCAACTTCTGAATTTCTGCCATGACCAGGTGTTGAACCTACAAATCATATGTATCCTCTAACTTGTGTCCAAGCATTCTTTCCACTGCTGGGCTTCCAAAATCCTCAAGAAGCTTTTCTTTGAGTTAGGTCCAGGTAAACTCAGTCGTAGTTGTTTTCGCCGACAAAAACCGAAGTTCAAGCATACATGACATGCACAATCATGTCATGGGTACCTTCAAGCATACCTGACATGAAGAGTTGTGTCATCGGTACCTTCAACTTTTTCGGAGTTTGACGGATCGAAAAATAAGCCTCAGCTCTCATTATCGAAGTTTTAGGATCTTTTCCAGAAAATTTCGGCATCGTCACTTGTACAGAGCGCTCCTCTTGGCATCCGTCCAGCCTGGCCAGTGACACCCAAATCTCCTGCATTTGAAACTCCATGTGCGTGTGTTTATAGTTGCAGCGTCCACCAACACTGTTCAAACTAGAAGTTGGTTGTTGTGTCTGTCGCGCCAGGCACGTCTGCTGCGTCCGCTGTGCCTACTGTTTTCTCCTTTTTCATGCCTCCGTCAGGTAAAATATCCAACAGTGCTCGCCTCCACAGTGAGAGAATCCAGTAGTGCTCCCCTCCGCAGCAAAAGAAGTCTGACAGTGATCTCCTCCTGCGTGAGCAATCCGACAGTGCGCCTCCACCTGCGCGAGTGAATCTCGCAGCACTCTCCTCCCCCGGAATTATCCGGTAGTGGTCTCCCCCTCTGAAGGATCCAGAGGTCGAACCAATTGATGAAGACCTTGAGCCAATGGTCCACCTAGAGTGGACTGCTTGATTTATATTGAAGGGAAAACGCACCAGAGTTACAGTAAGGGGAGGAAGAAGAAATAAAAAGAAGAATGGAGAAGGAAATGAGAGGCACTCGAGAGATCCCCAGGTTCTCCCGACCAAACTCAAAGCCGAACAAGCCTCAACAATTCCTCCGTACCCCCTGCAGTACCCCTTTCTCTCCCTTATAACCACTAGCCAGCTCGCCTTGGGCCCCACAATAGATTCCCCTATAACCACTTCCCAAATCCCCATGGCCCATAGCCAGCTGCCCCCCTACACAAAGCCTTCTTTGCCCCTTTTGAGAAGTGTCTTCCAGACTGGCCAGCTGATCTATCAAAAGCACTTGCCTTTCTATTTCTGCAACATTTTAACTCATGAAAACAAATCATTGAAATGTCCAATTTGAACTATCGATTTGGCCATGCAAACATTTTTCTTTCTATTTCTGCCACGTTCTAATCCACTGTGTATAAAAAAATCCAACACCATTACACCTGAACGAGATTATATTAAAATAAACTAAATAAAGGATTCCTTCGTATGGTTGTATTAGATTGGAATAGGGTACTGGTTCTATCATTTTTTTTATCACCACTCAACAAAGAAGAATGACTCGCAAAGATGACAAAGTAAAACGTAAATTTTTTATAAAAATCAGTTGCAGAAATGAATTTTGAATCCATGAACTTAAAAAACAAAACTGTTCCAGAAGCAAAATTTCATAAAAAAAACAGTTAAATCACCATGAATGTCTGATAATGACCATGATCAAAAATCTAAGTAATTGCCACATTCCATTCAAAATAAAGATTTGAATCTGAGCATAAAAAACCAACACTAAAGTCACAGGAACACAAGAAGATTTCTAAGTTTGAAATAATATATTTAACTACGATATCTGATTGGCCAGCATGAAATTTCCATAACAAAATCAAACCATTCAAGAGATACCAACCATCGCAAATCTTTTACATCTTAGACAACTTCCAAAGGAAAATTTTGCATGAAAATTAAGTCTAACGTGATAAAATCCATATCCCAAGATGTTCTTACAATGACGACACGTGTTTAAATATCTGAAGATCCCAAATATCTCGTGGAACAATGGATATATTTATTAAGTCCTGCAAGGTCACATTTGATTGAGACTTAGTATGCACTCGTAGAACAAGTCAATAAACCTTTAACCACAGAATGAACATATTCGAAGTCAAAAACTTACACTATAAATTATGTTTCCAAGGAGCACCAAAGCAGCATCTACCTGGATAAAAACATCAATCAGGAGGGCGGATGACAAACTACAAGCAAGCCATCTTGAATACACTTAAAAAATGCAAAATTTCCAACAAACAAAAAAAAAATATCCCCTAACACTCCCCCTCAAGTTGGATATGCCAATATTGCAATAAAAATTCAAAAAACTAAAAACAGAAAAAATGCAGCAGTAAAAAAAACCCAATGGTGGTCCAGGCAGAAGCCAAAAGGCCCGATGAAGATCCGGGCAGCGGCAAAGTGTTTTGAAAAAGGGTTGGGAAGCTTGATGGAAATCAGAGCATCAGCAAAGGGTCCCAACAAAGATGCAGGCAATAGTGGAAGGTTCCAACGGAGGTCAAGGCAGCGGTGGAATGACTCGATGAAGATCCGGACAACCTGACGGAGATCCAGGCAGTGGCGAAGGAGCCCAACGGAGATCCAGGCAGCCTGATGGGGATCCAGGCAGTGGTGAAGGAGCCAGATGGAGATCCATACAGTAATGAAGGAGCCCAACGGAGATCCAGGCACAAGGCAACAAGGGCCACCGATGCAGGGGGACATCGATGGGGTTTCGTGTCTGGCGTGGCACGCGTCTAGGGAAAGGATGTGATGGGAGGAGTGTGCAGCAGGACAGTGAGGCGGGGGGGTCAACGTTGGGTGGCGCACGCAACAGCAGGGGGCAGCACGGCAGCTGGGAGACGAAGTAGCAAGAGGTCGTCGCAGCTGTAGATGTGGGTGCAGCAGCTAGGACACACGATGGGAAGGGGGGGGGGGCGTCGGGTCTGGGTGAGGGGCTCTTGATCCAAATGGTTACAATTACTGATGGAGTTCAGTAAATGATCAGGACGCACAGCCTCATCCCTTCTCCTCACTAATGTGTGTTATAAAGCAGGTATTGTGGGCGATTTTGAATCTGAGAAAAGTCGCAGATGGAGGCAACACGGACATTTTTCCTAAGCATTAAAAACTTTCCATGCATGAGGCACCCATTTTTCCATGCATGATCCCGCTTATTTCATAAGCTTAATAAATGAAAATTACTCCTGACCTCAAACAATGTTGATCCATTTTTCTCAAATATTTAATCTGTCATGGGTTATCAGCCTCCACTTTAAAAGGGTTGCAAGAGAGATTCACTGATCAAGTAGTGGAGCAAGGAAGGATAATCATCTTTATATCTAAGGGCTTCAAGCCAAATCATTCAACCAAACACAAAATGCACCATAACACTCAGGGCAGCCAAAAATTATGTCAGAGAGAGAGAAAAATGCCTTAACAAGAGTTGAATAATAAAAAAGGCAACAAGAAAAAAATGCAAGGCAAAATAATTATAATAACAATAACAACATAAACAGTGATGTCGAGAAAAACGCTCCATAAAATCATGATTCAAGATTTTGCAAGGACGACTTACAACTGCAGTGACATTGCTAAAAATAGGCAAACCATGAATCAGCAAGCTTGAAATAGCATGCCAACCACTATTTACCTGCAAAATTGCCCAAGCAGGAAAAAAATGTAGCTCACAATATGGTCAGACTTACCATCAAAATTCACAAAGCGGCGGTAAAACAATCTTGACAAGAATTTCCATTTTTATTATTGGTTTCTACTGGCCCCATTTAATAAAAATAAAAATATGAATCAGCTATGCCTCTACCCAGCAAATTTCACTGGAAGGAAAATTCAAGGTTTTCTAATGCTGGTTGAAGCCCAAAATATTTTATGAGCATTACTCTAATAATTTTACATTTGGATATTGTAGAGGGTGAAAATAAGAGAGACCGAACCCCCCAAGGTTTTTCTCCAAAGGAGCCCTTGGGGTGTATTTATAATGAATATTAAAAACCACACCGGACCTCAAGTCCGATGTGGGATGCAGACTCCAACACTCCCCCTCAAGCTAGGTGTACCTAGCTTGGACACATAATGAAAAGAAAACAATAAAACAGACGCTAACACTCCCCCTCAAGCTGGACATACCCAGCTTGATGACAAAACATGACGAAATAAAAAGAAAGCTGCAAAAGTTGCTGCTCCCCCTCACGATCGAAGCTCCTCCGCAGGATGATGGATGGATGAGGTTGCGGGCGCAGCAGAAGAAACCACTCAGATCGGCTGGTTGACGGAGCGCCAGGAATGCCGCACTAGTGGGGCCGGTCGTTGAAACGCCGGGAAATCCAAACTAGCACCAGAAAAACCGCACTTGCGGGGCCGGCGACGGGAGGCGGGGATTCCGCAGAATTGTTGCGGGACTGGCGGCGCCAACGGGGACCGAATCCTAGGTGGTCGAGTTGCTGCGCTAGCGAAAGGACGTGCCGGCGGAGAGAGATGCGGCTGCCGGGAGGTGCCGGGAGATGCCGGCGAGGCGGGGATGCCGCAGGAGGAGGCCGGCGAGGGTGCAGGAGGCCGGGAGACGGCTCTGGAAGTTGGAGGAGGCCACCTGCGTGGAGCGGCCGGCACGGGTGGAGGCCGGTTGCTGGCCGGAACAGTCCGGATCTGCCCGGATCTGCCCGAAACAGTCCGGATCTGCCCGGAACAGTCCGGATCTGCCCGGATCTGCCCGGAACAGTCCGGATCTGCCCGGATATGCCCGGAACACGCTGGATCCGGCCGGAGTAGCCTGTATCAGGCCGAAGCCGGCCGGAGCTGTCCGGATCTGGCCGGAAATCACCGGATCTGGCCGGATTCGGCCGGAGCTGTCCGGATCTGGCCGGAAATCTCCGGATCTGGCAGAAAAATCCGAGAAGGGCCGGCCGGGAGGGCGCGCGGAGGGCCGGTTGCTGGAAGCGCTGGCAGGAATGGAGGCCGGCTGGAGAAGGGAGGCTGCCGGCGCATGGAGCCGGCTGGGATGGAGCCGCCGGGGAGGGAGAGTCGCCGGGAGGGAGCGCTGCGCGCAGAGGGAGGTTGAGCCGACGGGATGCGCAGAGGAGAGGGCCGCCGGGAAGGGAGGCCCGCCGGGAGGTGGAGGCGCAGCGGGAGTGAGGACTGCCGGGAGGTAGGGCCTGCCGAGAGCTCCGCATGTAGAGGGATAAAAGAGAGAGACCAAACCCCCAAGATTTTTCTCCAAAGGAGCCCTTGGGGTGTATTTATAATGAATAATAAAGACCACACCGGACCTCAAGTCTGATGTGGGATGCAGACTCCAACACTCCCCCTCAAGCTAGGTGTACCTAGCTTGGACACATAATGAAAAGAAAACAACAAAACAGACGCTAACACTCCCCCTCAAGCTGGACATGCCCAGCTTGATTACAAAACCAGACGAAATAAAAAGAACGCTGCAAAGGCTGCTGCTCCCCCTCACGATCGAAGGATGGATGATGCTGGAAAAAAAAAAGGATGCGCCAACGATGCGTCGGGAAATCCGCAGAGGCGGGGCCGAACGACAGAGCGCCGAGAAGTCCGCACTGGTCGAGCCGATCGTCGGAGCACCGGAAAATCGCACGGGCGGGCTGGTCATCGGAGCGCCAGGAAACCGCACTGGCGGGCCGGTCGTCGGAGCGCCGGGAAATCGCACGGGCGGGCCGATCGTCGAACCGCCGGGAAACCGCAGGAGGCGAGGCCGGTTGCTGGAGGCCGGCTGCTGGAAGCTGGAGGAGGCCACCTGCGTGGAGCGGCCAGCACGGGTGGAGGCCGGTTGCTGGCCGGAACAGTCCGGATCTGCCCGGATCTGCCCGGAACAGTCCGGATATCGCCGGAACTGGCCGGAAATCTCTGGATCCGGCCGGATTCGGCCGGAGGTGTCCGGATCTGGCCGCCGGAGAGCAGCAGGCGAGGTCGCCGGGAGGGGAGCGGGACGGGAGAGGCCGCCGGAGAGGGGTCGCCGGACTGGAGGGAGATCCGCCAGGAGCCGCGGGAGGAGGGCTGTCGGAGGAAGAGCCGGCGCGGGATGAAGCGGGAGGCGCCGGGAGGCGCTGGAGCAGCGGGAGGCGCCGGAGGCGCTGGAGCAGCGGGAGGCGCCGGAGGGAGGAGATCCGTCGGGAGGGTCGTCGCGTGCAGTGGAGGTCCGGCGACGGGATGGGCCGCGACGGGAGGGGAGGAGATCCGCCGGGATGAGCCGCGGGAGCCGCGGGACAGAGGGCCGCGGGAGGGAGGAGTCGCGACGGGACGGGGGCCGCGCGGGTGATGGCGTCGGGAGCCGCGGGGAGCCACGGGGAGGGAGCGCCGTCGGGGAGGAAGTCCGCAGGGAGGAGCCGACGGAGGAGGCGCGGGCCGCGACGGGGAGAGAGATGGCCGCCGGGGAGAGGGCGCGGGCGTCGGGCGAAGGCCTGCTGGGACGAGGGCGCACCGCGGGAGGACGGCGGACGCCGGGAGGAGAGGTGCGCCGGGAGGGAGGGCCTGCCGGGAGGGTGCAGGCCGGAGAAGAGCTAGGCAGGGCAGAGGCGGAGGGGCGGCGGCGGTAACCCTACGGGGCCTGGAGGCCGCCGCCCCCGAACGGGAAACCCTAAAGGAAGGGGGAAAAAAAAATAGGGAGGGAGGGATTGGGTTTCAAAAAACCTCCTCTGATACCATATAGAGGGTGAAAATAAGAGAGACCGAACCCCCCAAGGTTTTTCTCCAAAGGAGCCCTTGGGGTGTATTTATAATGAATATTAAAAACCACACCGGACCTCAAGTCCGATGTGGGATGCAGACTCCAACAGATATGCAAAGCACTGAATTCAGTCCATATGCCCCATTCTCTGTCAGTTGACAAAGTAAAATTATTCGCAAAAATGAAATATAAAAGGCATAATTAAAGGTTCCATTAAGTAACAGTGGAGTGCAGAAACCAGTCTGAAGTCACAAAGAACTCTCAACTTTCTAAACACCAAAAAACATCAAAACTGTAAAAAATTATGCCAATAATATGTCACTATAAATTCAATTAACTAATTGGTTCGCAGAGGACTTGAACCCAGGTGTAAAGCGAACCCATATTTTAATGCATGTAAAATTTTCGTTTCTCAATCAGCCACTGAAATTGAGAAATGTGAGTGCCCAAAATTGAATATTATGCAGGAAGTTCAATGTCCCTGTTAACCTAACAAGAAATACCTTGGACCAATTCTATTCAGACACTTAACTTCATGTCACCACCATACGACAAGGGCAAATCATAAAAGACACAACACAATGACACATCCATTTGGTAAGATAAAAATTGTCCACCATGAAAGAAAACAGCAGAAATCATGGAATCTCCAATAAAAACAAAACCCTTTAGGTCCAGCAGTGTCTTCAGTGATTAATATATATTGTATGTCATTGGTTCAGAGATTCTTGAAAAAATTTCGGAACCAATAGAAGCAACTCTGGGGTGAAGCAGTAATATTAGGGTCACATTTTACACTTGAAACTTGGAAAGTGTGTGAAAAAACACTTTAGACAAAATAAGTAGCTTAAAATGCAACTAAATTGCTAAAAGTTATTCTATTATGAATTTTGTGATGTCGTGTTAATGCAAAGCTATTTAATAAGCAAAAATGGAGAAGAAAAGATGGTCAACACAGAAATCAATATTTGTTTCTTGCATTAACAAGGTATAAAAGCAATGTTGTAAAAAAATCTCAAATATTTCTCCCTTTTTTTATTCCTTTCCTCATGCAACCCATCTCTGCCTTCTTATTATGCCATCATTTGTTGTGAAAATATTTGTTTTTCACAACCTCTTCCAGTTTTCAACAACCGCAGGACTTCCGCATCAACGTTTGGCAAGCACCAGCAGTACAGCATCAACCTGTATCGACAAGCATTGTTTTCATCCAGATTCATCTGACCAAAGATCCATTGTGCCCACAGCACCCCATTAAAATCTCTAGCGGCGTTATTATTTGTGTAGAAGAGCCCAATTTAATTGAGTCACTCATACTAATTGACATTAGTGTCAAAGTTCAAGTGTGAGATTTTGTATACACCTTATCAATGGTCATGTTGCAAATGAATAGTCACGCCATCAAAAGAAGTAAGCCTATCCAACTTATGTTAGACATTGGTAAAATTGTTAAAAAGTGAAGAACCCACTCGCCCCAAAGAGAAGGCTGACTGATTTCAGAATAACATGGATCGATCATCAATCTAATGTTTATGTTTAATATATTAGTTTTTTTACAGAAGAATTTATTGGAATAGTTTGAAGAAGAAATGTCACCTCAAGTTTCCAAATAGTGTTGTTGAGTTGGATTCTGACACTATAGGAGGCAATGATATTCAATTTCCACTATAATGTGATGTCAATATGAAGAGAATGAAGACCGAAAAACTGATTGACATAAACTGTTTGACAATATTGCTCGCAATGCTTTTCTTAAAATGTAATTATGAGATTGATACAATAATTAGTTCAAGCTAACATAATATTTTTTTATTAAAGTATTATATGTTGACATTCATATAAATAACTCTATTTCAACTTAATGTTATGTTATCTCATTATACCATCTATGAGATCCTGTGCAAACGCACGGGCGGAATACTAGTGGTAGTGAATGAGGTAGGTGGGAGGGGAATAAGACATGATAAGGAATCTCCCCATGAAAAACCTTTGAGGAAAGACGGTTCATGCAATAATTAGTCGTAAGGATCGCATCTGTGGAGACCTACATGTGAAGCAAGACGGCTCAAGCAACCTCCAAAAGATGTCAATTCTTGATCTCATCAACACCATTTGATAACGGTGTGTCGAGACAAGAAGTTTGATGCATGATTCCATGTGCACGAGGAAGGAGCAAAAAGCAGTAGATAAATAATCTTGATCATTATCTGATCTTAAACTCTTAATAAAAATAAAGAACTAAGTTTTGATTTCATCATATAATGATGTTAAAGCATAAGAGCTCAAAACATCTATTTAAGAGATAGACCAAAGACGTAAGAAAGAAATAATCAATGAAAGACAGACACATACAAGCACAACCCCAATTTACTAGGGATAGGACCCGAGGCCCCGGACATCGGAATGGACAAGTTGAAAGGAATGTAACATGCATCTGAGAAATGTAAGTAACCTGATGATGTTTAGCAAAAAAACAGAACTCATAGTCAATGGTTGGGATAGACCCAATCTTAGGACACACTTGCAGTTGGATATGCACTAAAATAGGGTATATCGTAGTGTATGATATACCCTGATTCGTAGCCTGCGATATGCATGTGATGCATATCGTAGATTACAATATATCCATATTGTAAGAGGCATCTAGATGTCACTATCAGCCTCTCAAGTAGAATTAATTGCAAATTTAATTTTAGTATGCAAGTTTATTGCATTCCGAATGATCATGAGTTTAAACTGATCAATTTATATCTGGCATTCCATTTCTTTATTTATTAATTGCATATGCGATGTTTGTATTACACGTCTGTCCTTATGCGATGTTTGTATTAATTATTTAATAAATGATGATTTGTGTGTCGTCTCTCACCTCATTATAAGCATAAGGGTTTGAGCATCCACAAGTGATCTTATTCATGTGTATTTCGCATTCCTAAGACCCTCTCACCTGCATTTGAGTATTTTTGTATAATAAAAAGGACGAAAGTTGACGCAGTTCGCGCCAAGACATGGCGAGGCGCCAGACGGCACTTGAAAACATTGGACGGGGTGGGCGCTGCAATTCGAGTCGGACACACCTCAAGAAGTTACCCCTAGGGTCAAGGTTGATCCATTTTCCACTCAAGTGGATCAACCATTAGAAAAGTTAATGATCACACCGTTTATTCATTTATTTATTTATGCATGGTTTATTATTTTATGTCTGTGTAGTTTATATGTGATTGCATAAAATAAAAAACAAGCATGCATAGATAAAATGAACATTCACGGTGAATGTTTTCTATTTAAAGCATGGTTAAATTGTGAGTGGGGTCACATAAAACAAACAAATTAAATAGAAAAGGATTGCATTAGCCAAGAATAACTTAAAATTTCTTAAAGAAGATATTAAGTCATTAACGTCTTCCATTACTTAAGTTTGAACAGAACCTACAAGATGCTCGTCGCTCATAGTTGAGGGTGTCTCCTCCTATTAGGAAGTTCTAACAAGAATGGTGGGCCGATTTAACTAAGATTAAGGAGACGCGGGTCAATGTTGTTGGTCAGCCAAAAGTTTGCCTTGAAACTCTTTGAGTAGTGGCTTGGCCATAATTTGGACTATGAGAAGAGTTTTTAAAGATCTTTGCCACCAGAATACTAAGAGACTGGCTATTCCGAATCTAGTAATTGAGAGCCGCTAGGATTTGATAAAATAGTGAAAGCCATTTGTAGAATGATAAAATAAGGAGAGACCCGAACCCCCAAGGTGTGCTCTCTAAATGAGCCCTTGGGGTTAATTTATAATGAAAATATTAAAGATCACACCGGACCTCAAGTCCGATGTGGGATGCAGACTCCAACACTCCCCCTCAAGCTAGGTGTACCTAGCTTGGACACATAATGAAAAGAAAGCAACAAAACAGACGCTAACACTCCCCCTCAAGCTGGACATGCCCAGCTTGATGACAAATACAAGACAAAAACAGAAGAAACAGAAATAAGAAAATCGTTGTTGATGCTGCTCCCCCTGAAGATGGCAATGTGATGCCGCTGATAAAAAAAAAGATGGGTCATCGCCGGAAAAGTGCGGGGCCGGACGACAGAGCGCCGGGAAATCCACACTGGCGGGACGGTCGTCAGAGCGTCGGGAAAATCCGCACTACGGGTCGGTCGTCAGAGCGCCGGAAAAATCCGCACTACGGGCCGATCGTCAAAGCGCCGGGAAATCCGCAATGGCGGTGCCGGTCATCGAAGCGTCGGGAAATCCGCAATGGCGGTGCCGGTCGTCGAAGCGCCGGGAAATCCGCAATGGCGGTGCCGGTCGTCGAAGCGTCGGGAAATCCGCGGGAGGAGGCCGGCGAGGAGGGAGCAGTTGTTGATGCGCAGGAGGCCGCCAAGGGAGGCGCGGCAGCAGGGAGGCGCGGCAGCAAGGAGGAGCCGGCAGGGGTGGAGGCCGGCTGTCGGAGGAGCTGGCAGGGAGAGAAATTTGCCGGGAGGATCGGTGCCGCTTGGGAGCAGGAGGGGCGATGTCGGGGAGAAACGCCGCAGGAGGAGCGGCTGGATTCCGGCGCACAGGGGAAGCGCGTAGGGAGGGCGGAGCCTGGCGAAGCAGGGAGTCCGCAGGGATCGCGACGGGAGGGATCCGCCGGGAAGGGAGCCGATCCGCCGGGAGCCGCGCAAGGAGGCGGGACGCGGGAGAGATCCGCGCAGGAGAGGGGACGTCGTCGACGGGAGCAGCGGAGCATTGCCGGACGAAGCACAGGGAGCCGCCGGGATGGGTCGTCGGGCCGGCGCGAGGGAAGCCGCAGTGAAGGCGGGGCCTGGCGCCGGGAGAGAAGACGGGAGGAGGCGCTGCGGGATCTGGCGGCGACGAGCGGGCCGGCGCCGGGACTGCGCAGGCGAGGCGGAAGCGCCAGTGGCGTCGCGCACAGGCGGGAGGAGGACGAGGCGGGCGCCGGCGTCGGGATGCCGCAGCAGGAGGCGGGGCCGTCGCGCAGGGAGCCGCGCAAGGAGAGGGGCGTCGCTCGAGGGAGAGAGGGCTGCCGCGCGCAGGAGGAAGATCCGCCGGGAGGGAGAGCCGCCGGGAGGGAGGGCCGCCGGGGCAGCCTGGGAAACGAGCCCGGAGGGGCGGCGGCAGAAGGAAAAAAAACGTAGCCCTACATGAGGGGCCGCCGCCCCTCACGGGGGAAAAATTATGAGAAACCCTAAACGGGGGGAAATAAAATTGAGAGGAGGAGGGTTTGGGATTAGGCTCCCTCTGATACCATGTAGAATGATAAAATAAGGAGAGACCCAAACCCCCAAGGTGTGCTCTCTAAATGAGCCCTTGGGGTTAATTTATAATGAATATTAAAGACCACACCGGACCTCAAGTCCGATGTGGGATGCAGACTCCAACAACATTTAAGATCAATAAATCTATAATAATGTGTTAATACTTCTATATACAGTATTTTTCAATTACCATATCATGTATACAGGGAGTTATGCATGATGTTATCTTACAATAATAGTGTTAATACTTCTATATACACTATTTACATGATAATGTCTTTAGATTATTTATTGTATCAACAAGTCAGTTCTCAGCTATAATGAGAAGCTTAAGATACTATGATAGTCATCTTAAAAATATGTCTTATGGTCGAGATACATCATACTAACCAGAGACGGATGATGTCTGACTATCAAGTATTGGGGACTCATAAGCATTGACATTTTCTCTCATAAAGTTCACATTTGGTGATCTTGAGTAGAGGAGATCATGATAATTGACCCGCCAATAGAAACACATGTTTCGAGTGTCATTGGTCATTCCTATCTGCAAGCACGTGTATTGGTCTCTCGACTTGAGATCATTATCAATTTATATCATTTGATCACGTACTTTGATGCAAGACAAAAACCGTGACATTTATGTTGTGACGAGCTAACTTGTGTTCGGTGTGTAATTGGCGTTATGGCATTGATTGCATGATCAAGATATGATTTGTCGCTTTCGTAGAGGAAGAGATATCTTGGGCTCAATTGATCGGGATGGTGGTACCTTTACTAAATTCATGGTCATGATAGAAGAAGATAAGTCTGTTCAGTAAGGTCATTAAATAATAAAGCAAGAAATGATGATAACACAGTGTGCATCTGGCTTTATGAGATATCATGAGACAAAAAAATTATATTACACGGCGTGTGTTCATAGGAGGGTGTCGTTGTTATGACTGAAACTTGTCACTTTAGGGGTTATGATGTGTTGCTAGATACCGCTATTGGTCTGTGAGTATGACTAACTACTATCAAGATAAGAGTCTAGAGGGTCGTACACAAAACATATTCAGAAGCTTGTCCAACTCTAACAAATTAGAGTATAGCATAATAAATTTAATATTATTCAAATTTAGAATGATAAGAATTAAATTTTGTTAGAGGTTAAGTTGAGTCAAGTCCCACATCGAACATGAAGTTTTATGTCATTTCTATTATTCATTATAAATAAACACCAAGGCCTCCCTTAGAGGTTAAGTTGAGTCAGTCTCCTAGTGCTTGGTTTGGCCGCTTCAGCACTGTCGTCATCGACTTTGGGCTCTCTCGCAGCATGAAAGACCACACTGTATTCTACAGGACGACCTCCGCTGGTTGCATCCTGTTAGTCGTTTATGTGGATGATATCATCATCACCGGCAGCGACAGTGACGGCATCATCCAACTCAAGAGTCATCTTCACCAGCACTTCCACACTAAGGATCTCGGTCCTCTCACATACTTCCTAGGTATCGAGGTATCCTATTCTTCGGACACTATTTCCCTATGCCAACGCAAATATGCATTGGATATTCTGCAGGATGCTGGGCTGACACATGCCACTGCTGTCGACACTCCTCTGGAGCCTGGGGAACGGTCTCTTTATGACTCCACCGAACCATATTCACACCCAGAGCGCTACCGTCGACTAGGAGGCAAACTCAATTATCCTACCATGACTCGTCCCGACATTGCCTGCGCTGTCGGCAAAGTGAGCCAATTTGTGGAGCATCCGACCACCTCTCATTGGGATGTTGTCCTCCGCATCGCCAAATACATCAAGCGCGATCCTGTCAGTGGTCTCCGCTACTCTCATCATGCTCATCTCAATATTGAGGCCTTTTGTGATGCAGATTATGCTGGTTGTCTTGCTACTCAGAGATCAACTTCTGGGTTTGCCGTATTCTTGGCAGGCAACCTCATCTCCTAGCGCAGCAAGAAACAGACGGTCTTCTCTCGCTCCAGTGCAGAGTCCGAGTACCGAGTCATAGCCACCGTCACTATAGAGATCATTTGGCTTCGACATCTCCTCCAAGAGCTTGGCTTTCCTCCGCAGACATCTGCTAACATCTGGTGTGACAATCAGGCAGCCACCAAGATTGCTTCGAATCCCGTTTTTCATGAACGCACGAAGCATATTGAGGTGGACTGCCACTTTCTTCGCCACCACCTAGAGCACGATCATGTCAGCCTTTGCCACATCCCGACGGCGGACCAGCTTGCTGACATCTTCACCAAAGGCCTCCCAGGAGCTCGTCTCACCTCGCTCAGTTCCAAGCTAAGCATCCACAGCATCTGCAACCCAGCTTGAGGGGGAGTGTGTCTGGTCTTTCCTTGATGTTATCTTTCTTTTGTGGGACTCGTGTTCCAAGCTGGGCATGTCCAGCTTGAGGGGGGTGTTAAAACCCTTTTTATTCTTCTAGGTATTTTCCGAGTCCCACATCGGAATACCTCTTGATGTATTCCTTTTTCTCATTCTATAAAAGAGAGCCTCCGCCTCACCTTGAGGTAAGGAGATTCCCTCCTACAATGTCATTTTTATTATTCATTATAAATAAACACCAAGGCCTCCCTTAGAGAGGCGTCTTGGGTATTGGGTTCCCACTCTTCCATTCTAACATGGTATTAGAGCAGGTCTAATCCAAATACCCTCCCTCCCGTCTATTATCTCCTCGTCTAGGTTTTTTCCCAGGGATTTCCCCCCGCTGGGGGGCGGCGAACTCAGGCCCTTGGCCACCGCCACAACCGTCCACCCCCTGCCGACGTAACTGGTCAACACCTTCCCCCTATCGCATCGCCCCTCCCTACACGTCGCACCTCTTGCACGACGGACTTCCCCGACCGCCCCATTGTTGTACCTCTCGTACCCCTCAAGGTTTTATTTTCATGATCACAATCACTTTCTTTTTTATCTAATATGGTTTTAAGTGTTTTTGGATGATAGGCATAAATTCAGGTGGCCAAGGAATTGGGCCAAGAAAGAAAGAAGGCCAAATTGGACTGAATTTCAGTCCACCGGCCAACCGGTGTGATAGCACCGGCCAGCCGGTGGACCTGGCAGAGGCATTGCCCACTGCCAGGTTCCACCGGTCAGCCGGTGGCTTGATCACCGGCCAGCCGGTGGCATCCTGGTTCAACAGTGAGACCTACTGTCTCACCACCGGCCAGCCGGTGGCCTTCTCACCGGCCAGCCGGTGGCTCCTGGGCAGAAGCACTTCTCAACATCCAAGGCACCGGCCAGCCGGTGGAGCTGCACCGGCCAGCCGGTAGCCCAGTCAAACTAGCCGTTGGGTTTGACCAGTCAACCCTCTTTTGGCCTCCAACGGCTCCGAGGACTTCTCCAACGGCTCCGAAGGCTCCCCAAGGGTTCCATGCCTATAAATAAAGGCTGAGGAAGCCCCGGACACTAACCGGATCATATACGAAGCCAACGGACATATTTTGTATCAATTGGCCAACCTCCGGCAACTTCCTTCAAAGGGACCTCAAGTGCTCCAACAACTTCCACATCCAAGGAGCTCCTCCAAAGAAGCTTGGAAGCGGCCTTCAACATCTCCATCCAATCAAAGGCGCCCAAGGCTTCTCCAAATACGGTTTTTATTGTTTATTCTTTTTGAGCTTTAAAATTGGGTTTGTGCCTACAAACCCCAAACCCTTTTCTCATCCCCCTTTCTTTTGGGTTTCACACCACCATTAAGGTGTGAAGAGGTTTCTTCAAGCCTTTCCTTTTAAAAGGCTTGAGTTTTCGGTGAGCTAGCCTTCACCCGTTAAAAAGGCTAGTGGGTTCTTGCTATTCCATTAAAAGCAAGTGGGTTCTTGCTTAACCACCAAAAGCAAGCTGTAATAGGTCCTAGTGCTACCTCAAAGCCTAGTGGGTTTCTTGCTAAAACCATTGAAAAGCAAGCGGTAGGAATCTCTCAACGGTTGAGTTGGGAGCGGAGACGTAGGCCGGGTTTTGGCCGAACTCCGTTATCAATTTCTTGTGTGATTGCCTCTTTTATTTTCCGCTGCACATACTTTGATTTCACTTTGATTTTAAATTGTTAATCAATTTTTAAAAGGCAATTCACCCCCCCTCTTGCCATCACTCCCTTGTTTTCTCCGACCCAACATTTGGTATCAGAGGGAGTAATTTGAGTAATACCTTAAAAGGTTTCAAATTCAAAGATCCATTGTGATGGCATCTACCTCTTTCGCCCCCGAGGGCTACTCATTGGGTCGGGCTCCATTTTTTGATGGGTCCGACTATAATTATTGGAAAACCCGCATGACCACTTTTTTAAGAAGCATAGGATATCCTATTTACAAAATTGTCATGCAAGGTTATTCTTTGTCTTCCCCCGACGAATCCAAATGGACCCCCGCCGATATTAAGAATTTTGAGCTTGATGGCAAAGCCATGAACGCTCTCCATTGCGGCTTAGATAGAAATGAGTTCAATCGAGTGTCTACTTGCACCTCCTCACATGAAATTTGGAAACTTTTAGAAGTAACTCATGAGGGCACTAACAAAGTTAAGGATACTCGGTTAGACATGTATAGACAAGATTTTGAAAGCTTTACTATGCATCCTTCCGAATCTATTACCGATATGTTTACACGCTTCACTGACATTTGCAATGGAAGGAAATCTCTTGGTGATGATGTTTCAGCCGAGACGATGGTCAAGAAGATCTTATGGGTCCTTCCGAGCTCATGGGCACCAAAGGTGACGGCGATCCAAGAAGCTAAGGACGTCAAAAATATGCCGGTAGAGGAGCTCATCGGATCTCTCATGACGTACGAGATCACGATGAGGAGGCAAGCTCAAAAGGAGGGCACACCAATCAAGACACCAAAGAACATCGCCCTCAAGGTACAAAAAGAAGTAAGCTCCTCCTCATCATCACCATCTTCATCTTCTTCATCTTCAAGCGGCGACTCGGAAATGGAGAATCTCGCCCGCCAAATGCACAAGTTTATGAAGAAGCACAAGAAGAAGAAATCCCGCAAGCATCGAAAGCAAGAACCCGACAAAAGATCGGAGCCCAAGGTAAAATGCTACGGGTGCGGCGAAAAGGGTCATTACAAGCCCGATTGCCCACTCAACAAAAAACGGGCCACGCAAAAGGAAAAAGGAAAGAAAAAGGTCCTCAAGGCGGCATGGAGTGACACCTCATCATCCTCCTCCTCCTCCTCCTCAAGCGACCAAGGTACAAAATGCCTAATGGCAAAACATGAGGTATCATCATCCTCTTCCTCTTCTTCCTCCTCTAGTTCTTCTAATTCTTTTAATCATTTATCATATGAAGAACTCCAACATGCTAGAGACCAATTAGAAAATGGTTTTCATGAACTTTCTTCTAAATTCGTTGCTTTGAAAAAGTCTTTCAAAAAACTCTCCTCCGAAAAAGAACAACTTCTCAAAGAGAAGGAGGAGATGTCCCTCAAAATTCAGAATTTTCCCGATGTTGATTCTTTGGAATCAACCATTAAAGACCTAAGGGAATCCTTAGCCAAGTTCACCCAAGGTGAACAAAATTTGTCCAAACTCTTAGGTTCTCAACGTGTTTCTAGAACCACCAATGGACTTGGCTATACCAACCAAGCCTCCTCCTCCCATGCTCCAACTGTTTTTGTAAGGGGGAGCTCTAGTTTTAAATTTTGTAATTATTGTAAGAAACCCGGGCACCTTATTTATGAATGTAATTGCAAAAATGCCCGGTACGGCCAACCCAAGTCTATTTTTTATTCGGACGAGTTTTATAGGAGAAGACCCGCCATGAGACAAGTGTGGATTGAAAAATCCCTTCTAGCGAGTCTTACCGGACCAAAATTTATTTCGGTTTCAAACACCTCTCCCCGGTGATTTGTTGTTTTTATTTAGGGGGAGTTAGGTTTGTTTTAGCATTTTTTGTTTTTATTCAATCTTTCAATTTCAACACTTGGTATCAAATTTTTTCAATTCAAAATTTTCTATTAAATTTTCATTTCAAAATTTTCAACTCTTGGTATCAAGTTTTGCGATTCAAAACTTTCAATTCAAACTGTTATTCAATTTTTGATTTCAAAACTTTCAATTCAAAATTTTTGATTCAAAACTTTCAATTCAAACTGTTATTCAATTTTTGATTCAAAACTTTCAATTCAAACTGTTATTCAAATTTTCATTTCAATTCCAAAATTTCAATTGATTTTCAAATCTCAAATCTTGTTTTTCAAACCCTTTCCCTCAATCAAGTTTTATGCCCCATTCTATTTTGATAATCACAAAGGGGGAGAAATTTCTTGATTGATTGGGGGAGAATCCTTTTCATCATGCTTAGCATTTCCTTTCAATTTCAGTATTTTACATTGTTTGTTTCCGTGATTGTGATCATCAAAATAGGGGGAGATTGTTGTACCTCTCGTACCCCTCAAGGTTTTATTTTCATGATCACAATCACTTTCTTTTTTATCTAATATGGTTTTAAGTGTTTTTGGATGATAGGCATAAATTCAGGTGGCCAAGGAATTGGGCCAAGAAAGAAAGAAGGCCAAATTGGACTGAATTTCAGTCCACCGGCCAACCGGTGTGATAGCACCGGCCAGCCGGTGGACCTGGCAGAGGCATTGCCCACTGCCAGGTTCCACCGGTCAGCCGGTGGCTTGATCACCGGCCAGCCGGTGGCATCCTGGTTCAACAGTGAGACCTACTGTCTCACCACCGGCCAGCCGGTGGCCTTCTCACCGGCCAGCCGGTGGCTCCTGGGCAGAAGCACTTCTCAACATCCAAGGCACCGGCCAGCCGGTGGAGCTGCACCGGCCAGCCGGTAGCCCAGTCAAACTAGCCGTTGGGTTTGACCAGTCAACCCTCTTTTGGCCTCCAACGGCTCCGAGGACTTCTCCAACGGCTCCGAAGGCTCCCCAAGGGTTCCATGCCTATAAATAAAGGCTGAGGAAGCCCCGGACACTAACCGGATCATATACGAAGCCAACGGACATATTTTGTATCAATTGGCCAACCTCCGGCAACTTCCTTCAAAGGGACCTCAAGTGCTCCAACAACTTCCACATCCAAGGAGCTCCTCCAAAGAAGCTTGGAAGCGGCCTTCAACATCTCCATCCAATCAAAGGCGCCCAAGGCTTCTCCAAATACGGTTTTTATTGTTTATTCTTTTTGAGCTTTAAAATTGGGTTTGTGCCTACAAACCCCAAACCCTTTTCTCATCCCCCTTTCTTTTGGGTTTCACACCACCATTAAGGTGTGAAGAGGTTTCTTCAAGCCTTTCCTTTTAAAAGGCTTGAGTTTTCGGTGAGCTAGCCTTCACCCGTTAAAAAGGCTAGTGGGTTCTTGCTATTCCATTAAAAGCAAGTGGGTTCTTGCTTAACCACCAAAAGCAAGCTGTAATAGGTCCTAGTGCTACCTCAAAGCCTAGTGGGTTTCTTGCTAAAACCATTGAAAAGCAAGCGGTAGGAATCTCTCAACGGTTGAGTTGGGAGCGGAGACGTAGGCCGGGTTTTGGCCGAACTCCGTTATCAATTTCTTGTGTGATTGCCTCTTTTATTTTCCGCTGCACATACTTTGATTTCACTTTGATTTTAAATTGTTAATCAATTTTTAAAAGGCAATTCACCCCCCCTCTTGCCATCACTCCCTTGTTTTCTCCGACCCAACATTTGGTATCAGAGGGAGTAATTTGAGTAATACCTTAAAAGGTTTCAAATTCAAAGATCCATTGTGATGGCATCTACCTCTTTCGCCCCCGAGGGCTACTCATTGGGTCGGGCTCCATTTTTTGATGGGTCCGACTATAATTATTGGAAAACCCGCATGACCACTTTTTTAAGAAGCATAGGATATCCTATTTACAAAATTGTCATGCAAGGTTATTCTTTGTCTTCCCCCGACGAATCCAAATGGACCCCCGCCGATATTAAGAATTTTGAGCTTGATGGCAAAGCCATGAACGCTCTCCATTGCGGCTTAGATAGAAATGAGTTCAATCGAGTGTCTACTTGCACCTCCTCACATGAAATTTGGAAACTTTTAGAAGTAACTCATGAGGGCACTAACAAAGTTAAGGATACTCGGTTAGACATGTATAGACAAGATTTTGAAAGCTTTACTATGCATCCTTCCGAATCTATTACCGATATGTTTACACGCTTCACTGACATTTGCAATGGAAGGAAATCTCTTGGTGATGATGTTTCAGCCGAGACGATGGTCAAGAAGATCTTATGGGTCCTTCCGAGCTCATGGGCACCAAAGGTGACGGCGATCCAAGAAGCTAAGGACGTCAAAAATATGCCGGTAGAGGAGCTCATCGGATCTCTCATGACGTACGAGATCACGATGAGGAGGCAAGCTCAAAAGGAGGGCACACCAATCAAGACACCAAAGAACATCGCCCTCAAGGTACAAAAAGAAGTAAGCTCCTCCTCATCATCACCATCTTCATCTTCTTCATCTTCAAGCGGCGACTCGGAAATGGAGAATCTCGCCCGCCAAATGCACAAGTTTATGAAGAAGCACAAGAAGAAGAAATCCCGCAAGCATCGAAAGCAAGAACCCGACAAAAGATCGGAGCCCAAGGTAAAATGCTACGGGTGCGGCGAAAAGGGTCATTACAAGCCCGATTGCCCACTCAACAAAAAACGGGCCACGCAAAAGGAAAAAGGAAAGAAAAAGGTCCTCAAGGCGGCATGGAGTGACACCTCATCATCCTCCTCCTCCTCCTCAAGCGACCAAGGTACAAAATGCCTAATGGCAAAACATGAGGTATCATCATCCTCTTCCTCTTCTTCCTCCTCTAGTTCTTCTAATTCTTTTAATCATTTATCATATGAAGAACTCCAACATGCTAGAGACCAATTAGAAAATGGTTTTCATGAACTTTCTTCTAAATTCGTTGCTTTGAAAAAGTCTTTCAAAAAACTCTCCTCCGAAAAAGAACAACTTCTCAAAGAGAAGGAGGAGATGTCCCTCAAAATTCAGAATTTTCCCGATGTTGATTCTTTGGAATCAACCATTAAAGACCTAAGGGAATCCTTAGTCAAGTTCACCCAAGGTGAACAAAATTTGTCCAAACTCTTAGGTTCTCAACGTGTTTCTAGAACCACCAATGGACTTGGCTATACCAACAAAGTCTCCTCCTCCCATGCTCCAACTGTTTTTGTAAGGGGGAGCTCTAGTTTTAAATTTTGTAATTATTGTAAGAAACCCGGGCACCTTATTTATGAATGTAATTGCAAAAATGCCCGGTACGGCCAACCCAAGTCTATTTTTTATTCGGACGAGTTTTATAGGAGAAGACCCGCCATGAGACAAGTGTGGATTGAAAAATCCCTTCTAGCGAGTCTTACCGGACCAAAATTTATTTCGGTTTCAAACACCTCTCCCCGGTGATTTGTTGTTTTTATTTAGGGGGAGTTAGGTTTGTTTTAGCATTTTTTGTTTTTATTCAATCTTTCAATTTCAACACTTGGTATCAAATTTTTTCAATTCAAAATTTTCTATTAAATTTTCATTTCAAAATTTTCAACTCTTGGTATCAAGTTTTGCGATTCAAAACTTTCAATTCAAACTGTTATTCAATTTTTGATTTCAAAACTTTCAATTCAAAATTTTTGATTCAAAACTTTCAATTCAAACTGTTATTCAATTTTTGATTCAAAACTTTCAATTCAAACTGTTATTCAAATTTTCATTTCAATTCCAAAATTTCAATTGATTTTCAAATCTCAAATCTTGTTTTTCAAACCCTTTCCCTCAATCAAGTTTTATGCCCCATTCTATTTTGATAATCACAAAGGGGGAGAAATTTCTTGATTGATTGGGGGAGAATCCTTTTCATCATGCTTAGCATTTCCTTTCAATTTCAGTATTTTACATTGTTTGTTTCCGTGATTGTGATCATCAAAATAGGGGGAGATTGTTGTACCTCTCGTACCCCTCAAGGTTTTATTTTCATGATCACAATCACTTTCTTTTTTATCTAATATGGTTTTAAGTGTTTTTGGATGATAGGCATAAATTCAGGTGGCCAAGGAATTGGGCCAAGAAAGAAAGAAGGCCAAATTGGACTGAATTTCAGTCCACCGGCCAACCGGTGTGATAGCACCGGCCAGCCGGTGGACCTGGCAGAGGCATTGCCCACTGCCAGGTTCCACCGGTCAGCCGGTGGCTTGATCACCGGCCAGCCGGTGGCATCCTGGTTCAACAGTGAGACCTACTGTCTCACCACCGGCCAGCCGGTGGCCTTCTCACCGGCCAGCCGGTGGCTCCTGGGCAGAAGCACTTCTCAACATCCAAGGCACCGGCCAGCCGGTGGAGCTGCACCGGCCAGCCGGTAGCCCAGTCAAACTAGCCGTTGGGTTTGACCAGTCAACCCTCTTTTGGCCTCCAACGGCTCCGAGGACTTCTCCAACGGCTCCGAAGGCTCCCCAAGGGTTCCATGCCTATAAATAAAGGCTGAGGAAGCCCCGGACACTAACCGGATCATATACGAAGCCAACGGACATATTTTGTATCAATTGGCCAACCTCCGGCAACTTCCTTCAAAGGGACCTCAAGTGCTCCAACAACTTCCACATCCAAGGAGCTCCTCCAAAGAAGCTTGGAAGCGGCCTTCAACATCTCCATCCAATCAAAGGCGCCCAAGGCTTCTCCAAATACGGTTTTTATTGTTTATTCTTTTTGAGCTTTAAAATTGGGTTTGTGCCTACAAACCCCAAACCCTTTTCTCATCCCCCTTTCTTTTGGGTTTCACACCACCATTAAGGTGTGAAGAGGTTTCTTCAAGCCTTTCCTTTTAAAAGGCTTGAGTTTTCGGTGAGCTAGCCTTCACCCGTTAAAAAGGCTAGTGGGTTCTTGCTATTCCATTAAAAGCAAGTGGGTTCTTGCTTAACCACCAAAAGCAAGCTGTAATAGGTCCTAGTGCTACCTCAAAGCCTAGTGGGTTTCTTGCTAAAACCATTGAAAAGCAAGCGGTAGGAATCTCTCAACGGTTGAGTTGGGAGCGGAGACGTAGGCCGGGTTTTGGCCGAACTCCGTTATCAATTTCTTGTGTGATTGCCTCTTTTATTTTCCGCTGCACATACTTTGATTTCACTTTGATTTTAAATTGTTAATCAATTTTTAAAAGGCAATTCACCCCCCCTCTTGCCATCACTCCCTTGTTTTCTCCGACCCAACATTTGGTATCAGAGGGAGTAATTTGAGTAATACCTTAAAAGGTTTCAAATTCAAAGATCCATTGTGATGGCATCTACCTCTTTCGCCCCCGAGGGCTACTCATTGGGTCGGGCTCCATTTTTTGATGGGTCCGACTATAATTATTGGAAAACCCGCATGACCACTTTTTTAAGAAGCATAGGATATCCTATTTACAAAATTGTCATGCAAGGTTATTCTTTGTCTTCCCCCGACGAATCCAAATGGACCCCCGCCGATATTAAGAATTTTGAGCTTGATGGCAAAGCCATGAACGCTCTCCATTGCGGCTTAGATAGAAATGAGTTCAATCGAGTGTCTACTTGCACCTCCTCACATGAAATTTGGAAACTTTTAGAAGTAACTCATGAGGGCACTAACAAAGTTAAGGATACTCGGTTAGACATGTATAGACAAGATTTTGAAAGCTTTACTATGCATCCTTCCGAATCTATTACCGATATGTTTACACGCTTCACTGACATTTGCAATGGAAGGAAATCTCTTGGTGATGATGTTTCAGCCGAGACGATGGTCAAGAAGATCTTATGGGTCCTTCCGAGCTCATGGGCACCAAAGGTGACGGCGATCCAAGAAGCTAAGGACGTCAAAAATATGCCGGTAGAGGAGCTCATCGGATCTCTCATGACGTACGAGATCACGATGAGGAGGCAAGCTCAAAAGGAGGGCACACCAATCAAGACACCAAAGAACATCGCCCTCAAGGTACAAAAAGAAGTAAGTTCCTCCTCATCATCACCATCTTCATCTTCTTCATCTTCAAGCGGCGACTCGGAAATGGAGAATCTCGCCCGCCAAATGCACAAGTTTATGAAGAAGCACAAGAAGAAGAAATCCCGCAAGCATCGAAAGCAAGAACCCGACAAAAGATCGGAGCCCAAGGTAAAATGCTACGGGTGCGGCGAAAAGGGTCATTACAAGCCCGATTGCCCACTCAACAAAAAACGGGCCACGCAAAAGGAAAAAGGAAAGAAAAAGGTCCTCAAGGCGGCATGGAGTGACACCTCATCATCCTCCTCCTCCTCCTCCTCAAGCGACCAAGGTACAAAATGCCTAATGGCAAAACATGAGGTATCATCATCCTCTTCCTCTTCTTCCTCCTCTAGTTCTTCTAATTCTTTTAATCATTTATCATATGAAGAACTCCAACATGCTAGAGACCAATTAGAAAATGGTTTTCATGAACTTTCTTCTAAATTCGTTGCTTTGAAAAAGTCTTTCAAAAAACTCTCCTCCGAAAAAGAACAACTTCTCAAAGAGAAGGAGGAGATGTCCCTCAAAATTCAGAATTTTCCCGATGTTGATTCTTTGGAATCAACCATTAAAGACCTAAGGGAATCCTTAGTCAAGTTCACCCAAGGTGAACAAAATTTGTCCAAACTCTTAGGTTCTCAACGTGTTTCTAGAACCACCAATGGACTTGGCTATACCAACCAAGCCTCCTCCTCCCATGCTCCAACTGTTTTTGTAAGGGGGAGCTCTAGTTTTAAATTTTGTAATTATTGTAAGAAACCCGGGCACCTTATTTATGAATGTAATTGCAAAAATGCCCGGTACGGCCAACCCAAGTCTATTTTTTATTCGGACGAGTTTTATAGGAGAAGACCCGCCATGAGACAAGTGTGGATTGAAAAATCCCTTCTAGCGAGTCTTACCGGACCAAAATTTATTTCGGTTTCAAACACCTCTCCCCGGTGATTTGTTGTTTTTATTTAGGGGGAGTTAGGTTTGTTTTAGCATTTTTTGTTTTTATTCAATCTTTCAATTTCAACACTTGGTATCAAATTTTTTCAATTCAAAATTTTCTATTAAATTTTCATTTCAAAATTTTCAACTCTTGGTATCAAGTTTTGCGATTCAAAACTTTCAATTCAAACTGTTATTCAATTTTTGATTTCAAAACTTTCAATTCAAAATTTTTGATTCAAAACTTTCAATTCAAACTGTTATTCAATTTTTGATTCAAAACTTTCAATTCAAACTGTTATTCAAATTTTCATTTCAATTCCAAAATTTCAATTGATTTTCAAATCTCAAATCTTGTTTTTCAAACCCTTTCCCTCAATCAAGTTTTATGCCCCATTCTATTTTGATAATCACAAAGGGGGAGAAATTTCTTGATTGATTGGGGGAGAATCCTTTTCATCATGCTTAGCATTTCCTTTCAATTTCAGTATTTTACATTGTTTGTTTCCGTGATTGTGATCATCAAAATAGGGGGAGATTGTTGTACCTCTCGTACCCCTCAAGGTTTTATTTTCATGATCACAATCACTTTCTTTTTTATCTAATATGGTTTTAAGTGTTTTTGGATGATAGGCATAAATTCAGGTGGCCAAGGAATTGGGCCAAGAAAGAAAGAAGGCCAAATTGGACTGAATTTCAGTCCACCGGCCAACCGGTGTGATAGCACCGGCCAGCCGGTGGACCTGGCAGAGGCATTGCCCACTGCCAGGTTCCACCGGTCAGCCGGTGGCTTGATCACCGGCCAGCCGGTGGCATCCTGGTTCAACAGTGAGACCTACTGTCTCACCACCGGCCAGCCGGTGGCCTTCTCACCGGCCAGCCGGTGGCTCCTGGGCAGAAGCACTTCTCAACATCCAAGGCACCGGCCAGCCGGTGGAGCTGCACCGGCCAGCCGGTAGCCCAGTCAAACTAGCCGTTGGGTTTGACCAGTCAACCCTCTTTTGGCCTCCAACGGCTCCGAGGACTTCTCCAACGGCTCCGAAGGCTCCCCAAGGGTTCCATGCCTATAAATAAAGGCTGAGGAAGCCCCGGACACTAACCGGATCATATACGAAGCCAACGGACATATTTTGTATCAATTGGCCAACCTCCGGCAACTTCCTTCAAAGGGACCTCAAGTGCTCCAACAACTTCCACATCCAAGGAGCTCCTCCAAAGAAGCTTGGAAGCGGCCTTCAACATCTCCATCCAATCAAAGGCGCCCAAGGCTTCTCCAAATACGGTTTTTATTGTTTATTCTTTTTGAGCTTTAAAATTGGGTTTGTGCCTACAAACCCCAAACCCTTTTCTCATCCCCCTTTCTTTTGGGTTTCACACCACCATTAAGGTGTGAAGAGGTTTCTTCAAGCCTTTCCTTTTAAAAGGCTTGAGTTTTCGGTGAGCTAGCCTTCACCCGTTAAAAAGGCTAGTGGGTTCTTGCTATTCCATTAAAAGCAAGTGGGTTCTTGCTTAACCACCAAAAGCAAGCTGTAATAGGTCCTAGTGCTACCTCAAAGCCTAGTGGGTTTCTTGCTAAAACCATTGAAAAGCAAGCGGTAGGAATCTCTCAACGGTTGAGTTGGGAGCGGAGACGTAGGCCGGGTTTTGGCCGAACTCCGTTATCAATTTCTTGTGTGATTGCCTCTTTTATTTTCCGCTGCACATACTTTGATTTCACTTTGATTTTAAATTGTTAATCAATTTTTAAAAGGCAATTCACCCCCCCTCTTGCCATCACTCCCTTGTTTTCTCCGACCCAACATTTGGTATCAGAGGGAGTAATTTGAGTAATACCTTAAAAGGTTTCAAATTCAAAGATCCATTGTGATGGCATCTACCTCTTTCGCCCCCGAGGGCTACTCATTGGGTCGGGCTCCATTTTTTGATGGGTCCGACTATAATTATTGGAAAACCCGCATGACCACTTTTTTAAGAAGCATAGGATATCCTATTTACAAAATTGTCATGCAAGGTTATTCTTTGTCTTCCCCCGACGAATCCAAATGGACCCCCGCCGATATTAAGAATTTTGAGCTTGATGGCAAAGCCATGAACGCTCTCCATTGCGGCTTAGATAGAAATGAGTTCAATCGAGTGTCTACTTGCACCTCCTCACATGAAATTTGGAAACTTTTAGAAGTAACTCATGAGGGCACTAACAAAGTTAAGGATACTCGGTTAGACATGTATAGACAAGATTTTGAAAGCTTTACTATGCATCCTTCCGAATCTATTACCGATATGTTTACACGCTTCACTGACATTTGCAATGGAAGGAAATCTCTTGGTGATGATGTTTCAGCCGAGACGATGGTCAAGAAGATCTTATGGGTCCTTCCGAGCTCATGGGCACCAAAGGTGACGGCGATCCAAGAAGCTAAGGACGTCAAAAATATGCCGGTAGAGGAGCTCATCGGATCTCTCATGACGTACGAGATCACGATGAGGAGGCAAGCTCAAAAGGAGGGCACACCAATCAAGACACCAAAGAACATCGCCCTCAAGGTACAAAAAGAAGTAAGCTCCTCCTCATCATCACCATCTTCATCTTCTTCATCTTCAAGCGGCGACTCGGAAATGGAGAATCTCGCCCGCCAAATGCACAAGTTTATGAAGAAGCACAAGAAGAAGAAATCCCGCAAGCATCGAAAGCAAGAACCCGACAAAAGATCGGAGCCCAAGGTAAAATGCTACGGGTGCGGCGAAAAGGGTCATTACAAGCCCGATTGCCCACTCAACAAAAAACGGGCCACGCAAAAGGAAAAAGGAAAGAAAAAGGTCCTCAAGGCGGCATGGAGTGACACCTCATCATCCTCCTCCTCCTCCTCAAGCGACCAAGGTACAAAATGCCTAATGGCAAAACATGAGGTATCATCATCCTCTTCCTCTTCTTCCTCCTCTAGTTCTTCTAATTCTTTTAATCATTTATCATATGAAGAACTCCAACATGCTAGAGACCAATTAGAAAATGGTTTTCATGAACTTTCTTCTAAATTCGTTGCTTTGAAAAAGTCTTTCAAAAAACTCTCCTCCGAAAAAGAATTCTCAAAGAGAAGGAGGAGATGTCCCTCAAAATTCAGAATTTTCCCGATGTTGATTCTTTGGAATCAACCATTAAAGACCTAAGGGAATCCTTAGCCAAGTTCACCCAAGGTGAACAAAATTTGTCCAAACTCTTAGGTTCTCAACGTGTTTCTAGAACCACCAATGGACTTGGCTATACCAACCAAGCCTCCTCCTCCCATGCTCCAACTGTTTTTGTAAGGGGGAGCTCTAGTTTTAAATTTTGTAATTATTGTAAGAAACCCGGGCACCTTATTTATGAATGTAATTGCAAAAATGCCCGGTACGGCCAACCCAAGTCTATTTTTTATTCGGACGAGTTTTATAGGAGAAGACCCGCCATGAGACAAGTGTGGATTGAAAAATCCCTTCTAGCGAGTCTTACCGGACCAAAATTTATTTCGGTTTCAAACACCTCTCCCCGGTGATTTGTTGTTTTTATTTAGGGGGAGTTAGGTTTGTTTTAGCATTTTTTGTTTTTATTCAATCTTTCAATTTCAACACTTGGTATCAAATTTTTTCAATTCAAAATTTTCTATTAAATTTTCATTTCAAAATTTTCAACTCTTGGTATCAAGTTTTTCGATTCAAAACTTTCAATTCAAACTGTTATTCAATTTTTGATTTCAAAACTTTCAATTCAAAATTTTTGATTCAAAACTTTCAATTCAAACTGTTATTCAATTTTTGATTCAAAACTTTCAATTCAAACTGTTATTCAAATTTTCATTTCAATTCCAAAATTTCAATTGATTTTCAAATCTCAAATCTTGTTTTTCAAACCCTTTCCCTCAATCAAGTTTTATGCCCCATTCTATTTTGATAATCACAAAGGGGGAGAAATTTCTTGATTGATTGGGGGAGAATCCTTTTCATCATGCTTAGCATTTCCTTTCAATTTCAGTATTTTACATTGTTTGTTTCCGTGATTGTGATCATCAAAATAGGGGGAGATTGTTGTACCTCTCGTACCCCTCAAGGTTTTATTTTCATGATCACAATCACTTTCTTTTTTATCTAATATGGTTTTAAGTGTTTTTGGATGATAGGCATAAATTCAGGTAGCCAAGGAATTGGGCCAAGAAAGAAAGAAGGCCAAATTGGACTGAATTTCAGTCCACCGGCCAACCGGTGTGATAGCACCGGCCAGCCGGTGGACCTGGCAGAGGCATTGCCCACTGCCAGGTTCCACCGGTCAGCCGGTGGCTTGATCACCGGCCAGCCGGTGGCATCCTGGTTCAACAGTGAGACCTACTGTCTCACCACCGGCCAGCCGGTGGCCTTCTCACCGGCCAGCCGGTGGCTCCTGGGCAGAAGCACTTCTCAACATCCAAGGCACCGGCCAGCCGGTGGAGCTGCACCGGCCAGCCGGTAGCCCAGTCAAACTAGCCGTTGGGTTTGACCAGTCAACCCTCTTTTGGCCTCCAACGGCTCCGAGGACTTCTCCAACGGCTCCGAAGGCTCCCCAAGGGTTCCATGCCTATAAATAAAGGCTGAGGAAGCCCCGGACACTAACCGGATCATATACGAAGCCAACGGACATATTTTGTATCAATTGGCCAACCTCCGGCAACTTCCTTCAAAGGGACCTCAAGTGCTCCAACAACTTCCACATCCAAGGAGCTCCTCCAAAGAAGCTTGGAAGCGGCCTTCAACATCTTCATCCAATCAAAGGCGCCCAAGGCTTCTCCAAATACGGTTTTTATTGTTTATTCTTTTTGAGCTTTAAAATTGGGTTTGTGCCTACAAACCCCAAACCCTTTTCTCATCCCTCTTTCTTTTGGGTTTCACACCACCATTAAGGTGTGAAGAGGTTTCTTCAAGCCTTTCCTTTTAAAAGGCTTGAGTTTTCGGTGAGCTAGCCTTCACCCGTTAAAAAGGCTAGTGGGTTCTTGCTATTCCATTAAAAGCAAGTGGGTTCTTGCTTAACCACCAAAAGCAAGCTGTAATAGGTCCTAGTGCTACCTCAAAGCCTAGTGGGTTTCTTGCTAAAACCATTGAAAAGCAAGCGGTAGGAATCTCTCAACGGTTGAGTTGGGAGCGGAGACGTAGGCCGGGTTTTGGCCGAACTCCGTTATCAATTTCTTGTGTGATTGCCTCTTTTATTTTTCGCTGCACATACTTTGATTTCACTTTGATTTTAAATTGTTAATCAATTTTTAAAAGGCAATTCACCCCCCCTCTTGCCATCACTCCCTTGTTTTCTCCGACCCAACATTTGGTATCAGAGGGAGTAATTTGAGTAATACCTTAAAAGGTTTCAAATTCAAAGATCCATTGTGATGGCATCTACCTCTTTCGCCCCCGAGGGCTACTCATTGGGTCGGGCTCCATTTTTTGATGGGTCCGACTATAATTATTGGAAAACCCGCATGACCACTTTTTTAAGAAGCATAGGATATCCTATTTACAAAATTGTCATGCAAGGTTATTCTTTGTCTTCCCCCGACGAATCCAAATGGACCCCCGCCGATATTAAGAATTTTGAGCTTGATGGCAAAGCCATGAACGCTCTCCATTGCGGCTTAGATAGAAATGAGTTCAATCGAGTGTCTACTTGCACCTCCTCACATGAAATTTGGAAACTTTTAGAAGTAACTCATGAGGGCACTAACAAAGTTAAGGATACTCGGTTAGACATGTATAGACAAGATTTTGAAAGCTTTACTATGCATCCTTCCGAATCTATTACCGATATGTTTACACGCTTCACTGACATTTGCAATGGAAGGAAATCTCTTGGTGATGATGTTTCAGCCGAGACGATGGTCAAGAAGATCTTATGGGTCCTTCCGAGCTCATGGGCACCAAAGGTGACGGCGATCCAAGAAGCTAAGGACGTCAAAAATATGCCGGTAGAGGAGCTCATCGGATCTCTCATGACGTACGAGATCACGATGAGGAGGCAAGCTCAAAAGGAGGGCACACCAATCAAGACACCAAAGAACATCGCCCTCAAGGTACAAAAAGAAGTAAGCTCCTCCTCATCATCACCATCTTCATCTTCTTCATCTTCAAGCGGCGACTCGGAAATGGAGAATCTCGCCCGCCAAATGCACAAGTTTATGAAGAAGCACAAGAAGAAGAAATCCCGCAAGCATCGAAAGCAAGAACCCGACAAAAGATCGGAGCCCAAGGTAAAATGCTACGGGTGCGGCGAAAAGGGTCATTACAAGCCCGATTGCCCACTCAACAAAAAACGGGCCACGCAAAAGGAAAAAGGAAAGAAAAAGGTCCTCAAGGCGGCATGGAGTGACACCTCATCATCCTCCTCCTCCTCCTCCTCAAGCGACCAAGGTACAAAATGCCTAATGGCAAAACATGAGGTATCATCATCCTCTTCCTCTTCTTCCTCCTCTAGTTCTTCTAATTCTTTTAATCATTTATCATATGAAGAACTCCAACATGCTAGAGACCAATTAGAAAATGGTTTTCATGAACTTTCTTCTAAATTCGTTGCTTTGAAAAAGTCTTTCAAAAAACTCTCCTCCGAAAAAGAACAACTTCTCAAAGAGAAGGAGGAGATGTCCCTCAAAATTCAGAATTTTCCCGATGTTGATTCTTTGGAATCAACCATTAAAGACCTAAGGGAATCCTTAGCCAAGTTCACCCAAGGTGAACAAAATTTGTCCAAACTCTTAGGTTCTCAACGTGTTTCTAGAACCACCAATGGACTTGGCTATACCAACCAAGCCTCCTCCTCCCATGCTCCAACTGTTTTTGTAAGGGGGAGCTCTAGTTTTAAATTTTGTAATTATTGTAAGAAACCCGGGCACCTTATTTATGAATGTAATTGCAAAAATGCCCGGTACGGCCAACCCAAGTCTATTTTTTATTCGGACGAGTTTTATAGGAGAAGACCCGCCATGAGACAAGTGTGGATTGAAAAATCCCTTCTAGCGAGTCTTACCGGACCAAAATTTATTTCGGTTTCAAACACCTCTCCCCGGTGATTTGTTGTTTTTATTTAGGGGGAGTTAGGTTTGTTTTAGCATTTTTTGTTTTTATTCAATCTTTCAATTTCAACACTTGGTATCAAATTTTTTCAATTCAAAATTTTCTATTAAATTTTCATTTCAAAATTTTCAACTCTTGGTATCAAGTTTTGCGATTCAAAACTTTCAATTCAAACTGTTATTCAATTTTTGATTTCAAAACTTTCAATTCAAAATTTTTGATTCAAAACTTTCAATTCAAACTGTTATTCAATTTTTGATTCAAAACTTTCAATTCAAACTGTTATTCAAATTTTCATTTCAATTCCAAAATTTCAATTGATTTTCAAATCTCAAATCTTGTTTTTCAAACCCTTTCCCTCAATCAAGTTTTATGCCCCATTCTATTTTGATAATCACAAAGGGGGAGAAATTTCTTGATTGATTGGGGGAGAATCCTTTTCATCATGCTTAGCATTTCCTTTCAATTTCAGTATTTTACATTGTTTGTTTCCGTGATTGTGATCATCAAAATAGGGGGAGATTGTTGTACCTCTCGTACCCCTCAAGGTTTTATTTTCATGATCACAATCACTTTCTTTTTTATCTAATATGGTTTTAAGTGTTTTTGGATGATAGGCATAAATTCAGGTGGCCAAGGAATTGGGCCAAGAAAGAAAGAAGGCCAAATTGGACTGAATTTCAGTCCACCGGCCAACCGGTGTGATAGCACCGGCCAGCCGGTGGACCTGGCAGAGGCATTGCCCACTGCCAGGTTCCACCGGTCAGCCGGTGGCTTGATCACCGGCCAGCCGGTGGCATCCTGGTTCAACAGTGAGACCTACTGTCTCACCACCGGCCAGCCGGTGGCCTTCTCACCGGCCAGCCGGTGGCTCCTGGGCAGAAGCACTTCTCAACATCCAAGGCACCGGCCAGCCGGTGGAGCTGCACCGGCCAGCCGGTAGCCCAGTCAAACTAGCCGTTGGGTTTGACCAGTCAACCCTCTTTTGGCCTCCAACGGCTCCGAGGACTTCTCCAACGGCTCCGAAGGCTCCCCAAGGGTTCCATGCCTATAAATAAAGGCTGAGGAAGCCCCGGACACTAACCGGATCATATACGAAGCCAACGGACATATTTTGTATCAATTGGCCAACCTCCGGCAACTTCCTTCAAAGGGACCTCAAGTGCTCCAACAACTTCCACATCCAAGGAGCTCCTCCAAAGAAGCTTGGAAGCGGCCTTCAACATCTCCATCCAATCAAAGGCGCCCAAGGCTTCTCCAAATACGGTTTTTATTGTTTATTCTTTTTGAGCTTTAAAATTGGGTTTGTGCCTACAAACCCCAAACCCTTTTCTCATCCCCCTTTCTTTTGGGTTTCACACCACCATTAAGGTGTGAAGAGGTTTCTTCAAGCCTTTCCTTTTAAAAGGCTTGAGTTTTCGGTGAGCTAGCCTTCACCCGTTAAAAAGGCTAGTGGGTTCTTGCTATTCCATTAAAAGCAAGTGGGTTCTTGCTTAACCACCAAAAGCAAGCTGTAATAGGTCCTAGTGCTACCTCAAAGCCTAGTGGGTTTCTTGCTAAAACCATTGAAAAGCAAGCGGTAGGAATCTCTCAACGGTTGAGTTGGGAGCGGAGACGTAGGCCGGGTTTTGGCCGAACTCCGTTATCAATTTCTTGTGTGATTGCCTCTTTTATTTTCCGCTGCACATACTTTGATTTCACTTTGATTTTAAATTGTTAATCAATTTTTAAAAGGCAATTCACCCCCCCTCTTGCCATCACTCCCTTGTTTTCTCCGACCCAACACCCATGTGCGTCGGCCCCACCTACGCGACGGCCCCTTCCCCAATCGCCCCGTGCACGTCTGTACCTCCAATGCGACGAGTCCTCCCTACGCGGCGGCATTAAACCAAGACTCTTTTTCCTCTATTGCGTCATTGACTCCATCTGTCGATCATGAATCACGTCGCACCATGCGCGTCGGCCCCACAACCGTCCACCCTCTGCCGACGTAACTGGTCAACGCCTTCCCCCTATCGCATCGCCCCTCCCTACACGTCGCACCTCTTGCACGTCGGACTTCCCCGACCGCCCCATGCGCGTCGGCCCCACCTACACATCTGCCCCACCTGCGCGACGGCCCCTTCCCCAATCGCCCCGTGCACGTCTGTACTTCCAATGCGACGAGTCCTCCCTACGCGGCGGCATTAAGCCAAGACTCTTTTCCCTCTATTGCGTCATTGACTCCATCTGTCGATCATGAATCACATCTTTCGCATTGCCGACCATCCGGTTCGGGTTCTTCCTTAGCTCTGATCTGTTCAAATTCCAACCCAAAGAGGCGCTTCTGGTTCAAATCCCTCATCGGCGATGTTCCTTTTGTGCGGTCGTTGGAAGGAGTCATCGTTGAATCTTAGGGGATGGATCGGTCTTTAGCGGAGCACGCTGAGCAGAAGGCGTCGGCCTAGCTGTCTTGTAGTGGCATGAAAGCAAAAAAAAAAATCGACAGTGTCGCGGCGGTTGGCCACATCCTCAAAAAAAAAGAGGGTCGGTACATGGGGCTTCTGCCTCTGGGTCGGACTTCTTCATTGTTGTCCGGATCACCGTCGGGCTTCTTCATCAATGCTCGAATCACTGTCGATCTGTCTGGATCACCGTTGGGCTACCTCATCAGTGCTCGGACCAGCGTCGAGCTTCTTCGCTATTTCGTTTTCCTTTTTTTTGGGGGGGGGGGGTGCATCCCAAGTTGGGCATAACCAGCTTGAGGGGGAATGTCATGGATGTTTATTTTTGTTTTCTTATTCATCCAAGCTAGGTACACCTAGCTTGAGGGGGAGTGTTGGAGGTTAAGTTGAGTCAAGTCTCACATCAGACTTTAGCTTTTATGTCATCTTTATTATTCATTATAAAGAAACACCAAGGCTGCCCTTATAGAAGCATCTTGGGTATTGGGTAACCACTCTTTCATTCTAACAAATTTATCAACTCATTGTATTCGCAAGTTTTTTTTAGGGCACCCCGATCCAAGAACAGCTCCCGGATCGAAGTAGCAGTGTTCTCGCGATCATGACAACGTCGAAGAGACCTTCAATTCTCCGCGCTAGCACCCGGAGCTCGAAGATCGACGTTCGAGCAAGCTTTTGAAAAGCGTGTGGACGATCTAAAGGATTCTGAATTCGGTTCCTTTAAGCGATGATCACTGGTAGCGAGCAAAACACGCGTTCGATCAGAATCGAACGAGGTAAGGTTTTGATTTTGATTTATGGTTTCGATTTTGATTTATCATGCTAATTTAATTCACACGAGATCCTCAGGTTGATTGTCGGGTTTCGCTACACCGGCGGTGACGTTCTAACGTCGATCGCAGCGTTAAAATTTTAATTTTCCCTGCTTTTTCGCTTCCGCTGCGCACCCGGTCCTCTCATAGCGTACAAGAATCCTAGTGGCCGGTGTACCACCTATGGAGGTGAAAATCATTTGGTTGCTGCTCGGTGATCTCTATCAAGCAAGCTCCTACGAGTTCGACTGAGTTGGAGATTGCAACAGTAAAGGTAATATCTTTTGTGTTCTTTGTTTTACATGATGATTCTGCTGATGATAGATCGAGCATTACAAAGGGTTTCTTCCACTGCATTGGTCATGTGATAATCTCCCAAAAACTAATATGTGGTGTCAAAACAAGGAACATCAATGCATCAACATCTTTTATTTATTTTATGAAGAACATGTATATCTTAATCTGCTTGGGCTTTAAGATATAGGATATCATCATTCTATTTTGCTCAGTCATAGGGTATGACTGGTTTGCATCGTAAGGTACGATAAAACGAAATTCGTGGTTTTGATCTATGTCATAAGCGACGATTATAGATGAACCTTAGGCTACGACAAAAATTCGGGTTGCACGAAAACAGAGCATCGTGTTGTATTAAAGATATAACGTATATTGTCACATAAGACAGGCACATACGTAAAAAATTAGCCCATACGTAAGGATTTCTCGATGCGTGAGGCTTTTGCCTTTGCGTGGAAAAAATACTCTTACATATGGGTTATTGAATACAAAAGGATTTCTCGATGCATAAGTTTTTTGCCTTTTGAGCGCAAAATATTCTTACATATGGGTTACCCAATACGTAAGGTTTTTCCCTCAGCCGCGGATTTGAAACGTAAGGGTTTCTGCTGACTCCTATCACGGATTACAATAGATAAAGCCTCCTATCTATCGTGAAATATGATATGGCCAAAAAATGAGGAAATTTAATATTTTGGCTAGAATTGTTTACAATCTATAAATTATTTATAAATAATAAGTGTTAGGCATTGTAAATGGGAGATTTCTAAGCCTAAATTAAATATGAAATGTTTATGTTAATATCACAGGTTTGAAAAATAAATAAAATGTTTATTTATTTGTTTATTTCTTTTGAATATTCATTTTTATAAAACGTTTATGAAATGTGGATATTATGTATGCTTTAATTTATGTGTTGGATTGCTTCTTATAAAATTATCATGTCATGCATTACATGTTGGGTACGACAACATAAGATTTAGTTTCATCTACCCAGGCATCAGTTTGTAATTAAAGTTGTTAGCTTGAATTTAGTGGTTGAATATAGTTTATACATATTAGGTTTTAGAGTTATGATAAATTGGATTCTCCCTTGAGCAAAATATTCATGGGTAGAGGGACTTTGGATTGGACTTCCCACTAGCCTCGAGGCTTATGCCTTGTTATAGATTTTACAGGAATCCATTTACATTGTTCCTAGATGTTCCTCGGGATCATTTTCGAAAAAGTGATAAGGGAGATTATTCGTGTGTGTGTGTGTGTCTCAAGGTTGAGATTATCGTGCCAACCACCAAATGAGTTGATGCAGCTCATGGTTTATGAGGAGGGACAGAAATTGCTGAGTAAAGAAATTACTCTATCTAAACCAACAATAATTGCTGGCATCAAGTTAGCAGCGTGCAATATGACCAGACTGCCAACATCCACGACTCTGTATTGCCTTGGTAGCCATTGTGGCAGAGAAAACCACTCGAATATAACACATTTCAAGAGAAAACTACTTTAATTAGGAAGGCGGCTATATGTAATTTTGATTCACAATTAAAGTCAGAACATACAAATCAACAACAATAAAAAAAAAAGATTTAACAAACCAAATTATTCATTTGAGATACAAAACACACTCACCGTGTTTTCCACTCCCAAAATAGGAAGCAAAAGCACCGAAGCAAGTTCTTGAAGAATCCTGTGATACAAGCAAAGAAATAATTGGCTGAAAAGGGGGACAAAAGGAAGCATCTGATTGTGCCTAGATTTCATGCACTAACACCAACATTTAAGCGTTACAGTTGGGAAATTACACAAGGTTCCATTCAATAGAAAAAACACAAAGCATAAGTTGACAATGCTGCTTGCAGCTTTCAAACCAAAAGAATTCTCTCCGCATTCACTAGAAGCTATTTTAAAAACCTGGTATTTTTTGTTGAAGGGCCCACGCATACAAGACCCACAGAAGATGGCACCAGCAAAGAATATGCTTGTCGCAAATGGCCAGCAAATAAAGAAGAAATTTTTAATAGTTCCATGAAACCTGACAATGGCTACTAACAAACCCATCAATAGCTATTAAGCGGCCTGAAGGGTTGGCAGACTTCAGTTTATGTGGATGAGTGAAAGATAATTAACATGCAAGGTAGAATTCATCAGTGCTGCCGTCTCAGATGAGTCTAGACCAATTTGTGGTAAGTGCTCATTTCAGGTCACATGGTAACAATTGTGTGCACATACATGTTGCTGAGTATAAGCATAGAACAAGAAAAACACTGTAATCTTATTGCATCATAATTTAGAGCAACATACCTTAGAGTCCACAACAAACCATCATAAGCATGTTCCATGTTGGCATTATTCAGAATACTGCAATATATCCGATTTCATTAATTCAATGATGTAAAAACAACCCTAAAATATGGACACGGCAGTGCTAAAATGCCAAAAGATTTAAATGCGTGATATAATTCAAGAGGTCAATGTGCTCAGCCAGGAAGCCTTTTGAATTGAACCATGGAAAATCAAGCAGTCTTACACACCAAGGGCAGTTCGGTATCAAATCCATTGCCAGTGATACAGAATAATGAGCAAGAAAGTGAAGAGGCTAGCAAGAGTGAGGCACTTCTCGCATTGCCTATGGTTACAGTGAAAGAAGATGATATCATAAGTAATCAAAAATATATTGAAACAGCAGGCCATTGTAAGTGGCTGAAATACCCATGCTCCAGCACATGTAGCAAGGCTAAGTATCATCATAGCATTGCCCATGGTCAAATAAATATAGAGAAACAACAGTCTGGGTTTAGTTATCAAAACACCCCCACTAAGCCAACACATTCATCCCTTTTTGACACCACAGCAGCCCTTGTTTATCTCAAGATTGCTGCGCCAACACAAACCATCTCCCTAACCCCTCTGCCTGGATCGTAACAACTGTCAAAAAAAACAACATAGAAAAGCTCCCCAAAAATGTTTTATACATTTTCTAAGATTAAACTTACTGAGAAATAATTTTGCCCCATTAGAATCCTAAAACCATTACAACCATAGCATATTTAATTCTAAAATTTGAAAAAACAAAATAGAGAACTTCTTCCGTAACTAAATGTGCCATTCGAATTTTTATTGGTCAACAGCGCCACAAAGGGGAATATGGAGGGGAACAACTAAAACAAATCTACAGAATTCTTCACCATGCCACTGCTTACCTCTGGAAACTTGCACATATCCCATCAAACCAGTATATAAGGAGGTCCTTACTGATGCAAGCATGGTAATGATGAGTGAGACAACAAAATGTAGCACTCCTGAAGGACAAACAAAAATATAATGATAATGTGTGTAAAGTAAAACAATGACTTCGAATCAAATGGAATACAAAATTAAGCAGTATTGCTGAAACGACGCTGCTGTACATTCTTTTCATCAATCCCTTTTGTTGGAGTCTGCATCCCACATCGGACTTGAGGTCCGGTGTGGTCTTTATTATTTGTTATAAATACACCCCAAGGGCTCCTTTGGAGAGATACACCTTGGGGGTTCCGGTCTCTCATATTTTCTCATTATACATGGTATCAGAGGGTTTTCTAACCCGATCCCTCCCTCCCGTCTAGGTTTTTTTTTTTCCGACTCGGCAATCCCCCGTGGGGGGCGGCGGCCTCAAAGCCCCATAGGGTTACCGCCGCCGCCCCTCCGCTTCTGCCCTGCGCGGCTCCCCTCTGCCGGCTCCCCCTCATTCTACACCTTTTATATCGAAATATTTTTATACTCATATGATACTATGTTATTATATTTGGATGCGGTAATGTGTGAGTGACCGTTAACAATGTTGGGTGATAGATGAATTAGGATAGGTTCATATTAATTCATATATTTATTCAATAAATAATTAGTATACATATTCGCAGCAATTTGCAAAGATATTAAAATTTAAATATTAATGATTTTTCTAGAAGACCCTGGTTGAAAGCCAAAAGCACAATCAAAAGTTAATGTTTTTTGCATGGTTAGAAATCCTCAATCACATCAGCACTGCCAATTTGTTACAGGGACAGGACCAACTGCGCATCTTCCACCCAATTCAAGAAAAGTTTTGTTAAGTATTTAAATAATTAGGATATAGATCTATCTAGGAACGGTCTATTTGAATAGGTTTATCATATCATTTTTCTCTCTAGTTTGAATTTTGTATTTTCTATCTATATCGAGTCTTGCATCTCGTTATTCATCTCGATAAATAAAAAGTTCCGACCTCATTCAAGATAAACGGTTTATGTGTCTATTCTTCTGCATGATATCAGAGCCCGGGAAACCCTAGAAGGATACATTTCCTCTTTTTCTTCTCTCTCTCTCTCCCGAATCGAGCATCACACTCCCGCCCAGGCACCCTTGCGACTGGGTGCCCGGCTCCAGGCCAGGCAAGTCCAGACACATGTCAAACCCCACGCATCCTGCATCCTGCATCCAGATTTGCTTCTCTCAAGTGCATCACCCAGCCTATCCGCACCCCCAGCGCCCAGGCAATGCCCCCAGATTTGCTCCTCTGTGCAAGACGCACGGCAGTCAAAGAAGCATGCTACTGCAGTGCACCAACCCAACATACATGCCACTGCAGCACGCCTTCCACACGCGCCCTCCAGGCGCCACACCTCCTCCAGGTGCTCCTCTTCCTGCTGCTGCCACCACCAGGCACAACCTCCTGTTACAAATGGGAGAAAAGAAGTTTTTTCTCTTCTATCACCTCCTGCATTCTCATAAGCCCCCTGCTCACACCTTCTGTGTGCATCTCTGCTCCCTGTGTGCCTCTGTGGTGTGCGCCTCACGCTGGTCAACGCACTGCCCATGCCAGACACCTCCAAACATGCCGGCCTTCTGCATCTTGTCCAGGTCAGGAGCCTTCTATTGTCTCCCTTGCCCAGGCATACTCTTGCAAATGACCTTTTCCAAGCATTTTATGCCAAACTAACTTTTTCAGATATCCTATTTCAAATGTCCTCTTAGTGCCCATTCCAACACCTTCTCCAATGACCAAGGAAATCACGGCATTCATACGACTTGTAGAAGAGTGTATTTCATAACAGTTTTGGCATCGTCTTCAAAGGAGTATCTTCGTCAGTTCCGACATCTTTTGAATTAGTGAGGCAAGATGAAGTATGTTTCAGCTTGACGGAATATTTAAATAATTTGGATATGGCTCCATCCAGAATCAGTCTATTTGAATATATTTATCTTATAGCTTTTCCCTCTAATTTAAAATTCTGTATTTTCTATTTATCTCAAGTCTTGTATCTTGTTATTCATCTCTATAAATAGAGTTTTAGCCTCACTCAAGAGGGACAGTTTCTGGGTCTATTCTTTCTGGAAGTTTAAACAAATCAGCTCTTGCTTCTACACCTTGCAGTAGTTTTGTCCCTCCTTAATAGAAAGGGAAAAAATATTTATATTAATTCCAATGATATAAAAAATATTACAGGAACAACAATGCCAATCCCAGGCCAGTCTAAGGAGCATCATCAAATTTCATTGTGCAGGGTCATCACCAGAATATATTGGAGTAGAATGCCATAGGATTTTTTCAAGGCCATTAACAGCGAAGTGAGCTAATTTGAAATTAGCATGCATTATGGGAGAAACAAAGAAAAGGTGTGGTTCAGTACAAGGGAGGGTAATGAAAAGAAAGGGAAAGGGGCCTTTTCCCTCATTTGATGTGACGAAAGGGGAGGAGGGAATGGGGGAGGGAACCCCTTTCAGTTTTGGGAAATATAGCCACGACACTTCTCACAAGGGAATATTGAGAGAGAAATTATTTTACCATCAATCACTGATATGTTTTATTTATCAGGATACTGTTAGGGTATTTAGTATTCAGGTATGTACATGGTATCAGAGCCCTAGTAAAACCTAGATCTCTTTCCGCTCTCTCCCAACAGCCAGTTCATGCACCTGGGCGCCCGGCTCCAAATATCTCTACTCCTGGCATACTTCACTTCAATCTCTCTCCAAGCACACCTCTCTCCAATCTCTCCCCAAGGACGACCTTCTGCGTGCTCCAAGAGCACACCCCAGGCACACTCCCTCCAGTCACATGCTCAGGCCCCCAAGGATGTGCACGCCACTCTCACCCAGGTCAGGTGAGCGCACCAACCAGTTGCGCGATTCCAAATCTCCAACCAGGATGCATGCCACTGCAGCGCACCTTCAATGTGTGCCCTCCAGGCAAACCACCTCAAGGCACGCCACCTTCCAGTCAATTCGCGCATTGCTGCACACACATCCCTTCTCATGCATCTGGACCACCCGTGCAGCTCCTGTCCAGAGGCACCCTCTGCACAAGTTGCGCACCCAAGTCCAACGCACCTCCTGCTCACGTGCCCCTCTGCCACCTGTCCAGATCTGCTTGTCCAATCGCCTAAAGCCACCCAACATCCGAGTTTTTTCTACTACTCTAGCACGTGCGCTGGCGCACACGGCCAACCATTACATGCCCCTTGATGTTGCACACACTGCAGGGGCGTGTCCAGTTCAATCCAGGCACATCAAATGCCAGCTCCAAGACATGCGCTCAGCCCGGAAATCCCCAACTCGCTCCCTCGACCCCTAAGCCTCCTGTATCAATCCATGTGCAGCTTTTCATGCGCGCAAGTCCAGCCACTCCGCCTAGAGCCGCCTTTTTTGTTGAATCGAATCTATTTGTTGGATATGCCGAACAACAATAGAGAGTTATATTTGCTTCTTTGGACGAAATTTTCACTCATGCATCTAGATTTGCTAGATCTACCACCATTGTCATGCAAGCCCCATTTTGAGGTGTGAAATCGGAATCTCGGCCAGGAACATTGTTTGGTGAAGCATCAACGGTAGCAACTAGAGCGTTGGTGGAGCAATCACGGATGGTCAACCATTTGCAACTGGGAGATCAACAGCAGAGCGTTGTTGAGCAAAGGAAGAAAATCCAATCGATAGCTGGAGACGATTGGGTGGTGGAGTTCCGGTTTCCACAATATCGGCAATTAATTTGGTGCAGCTGAGAGTTGCAGTGACCGGTGATGAAGGAATATTCTGTCCATGTATTGAACGATGATTAGCCAGAGCTTTCCAAGGTTTGCCTATAAATAGGTGATCCCTGCACAGGATACCATAACTTGTAATTAGTTGATTAGTGAGATCACTTGTAACTCAAGTGTTTCTCTCTCCTCTCTTTTTAGTGGATTGCGGTGTTTCTTTATCGGCGTGGGTTATATCCCGAACCACGTTAAAATTTTTTGTGTTCAAGTGTTGTGTGAGTAGTTCTTCTATTGTTCTACTATCGTTTGTCTATTGCTTATCGGAATCTAGTTTTGGTCGATACGAAGCGTGGTGAGAGGCTTCTCGTTCGGATACTCCAGTATCGAGTGTCTTCAGCTATTCGGTCTTTGTTCCGCATGCTGAAGTTCAAAGAGGGGATCCGTATTGCGGACATAACAATCAGTATCAAAGCCAAACCAATGATCAGTATCAGAGTTATCGGTTGGTCCAAAGCTTTGTTCCTGTTCTTGGGGGTGTGAAGATTTATGATAAGAGTTTTGTATATGCATTTCAAGTTCTGTTCAGAGTTTTGTTCAATGGCCATGACGTTGAAAGAAGGTAAGTCGGGGATTGAAAGGTGTGACGTGACAAATTTCAGTTTTTGGAAAATGCAGATAGAGGATTATTTATATCAGAGACAGTTAATTGGTATCAAGTCAAAGACATTAGAGAAAAGTGAATGCGAGAAGCTTGACTAGAACGCGCTTAAAGTTGTTCCAATGACGTTAGCATGGAATGTTGCATTCAATGTCTGAGACACGAAACCATTGTTGAATTGATCTCTACTCACAAACATGTATGAAGCGCCTACAGCAATGAACAAGGTGTTTCTGATACAAAAACTATTTAGTCTAAAGATGACTTAAGGGAAAGTTGGTGGTCGATCATATGAATGAATTCAACGTGATTAGAAGTCAGTTAGAATCTATAGACGTGAAGTTCGGGAGCATGGGCATTAAATCCTGTTATCGCCATTGCCAAAGTTATAGGATGCGATGGTTATCGTTGTATGCTGTTCTGGTAGATTTCTGGATTTCCTTCTGTTAAATATCTTCATTCAGAACCAGATCTACAAATATCCTCAAATATTAAGTTAGCAAAATTCTGCTGGAAAAAGGGAATCAGGTTTGAGAATACAGTACCCGAGACACCTTAGCAAAATAGTGTGGCACAGTGGATGAACAGAACATTGAATGATAGAGCATGGAGCATGCAACTGCATCGGGTTTTCCAAAGGAGTTTTGGACAAAAGCAATGAATGTTGTTTATCTGATTAACAGGAATCTGTCTGTACTAATGGGGAAGAGTTTGTCCAAAGAACTTTGGACCGATAAACCAATGGATGTCTCACACCTAAAAGTCTTTGAAAGCATAGTCTACGTCCATGTTAATGTTAGTGAAAGGGACAAGCAAGAATCGAATTCCAAAACATATTTCGTTGTGAGGTATTGCGATGAAGACTTTGGATTTTAGCTTTGGGATAATGATCGGCGTAAGGTCATTAGAAGTCGGAATGTGATCTTTAATGAAGGGGTCCTGTTTAAGGATCGAAACTTGGGGGAAGACGTTGTTGAGAACAACGAATCAACAGAGCGTGTTCAGGTAGAACTGAACAGAAGTCCAAAAATACCGGTTAGTTCAGAGAGCACTAATTGTCAGGGGGTATCGAAAAGTTCAAAAAGACTTCATGGTGGTCAGATTTTGGAGGTACAAGGAAGGTCGAATGTACCAAAATGTTCAAAGACCGATGAAGCACAAACGTCTAGAAGGAGCAGTTGATCCTCAAGTTCAATTGAGGAGGTTCTATCATGGTCACAAGAGGGAAGCAAAGATTTGAATCAAACTTGAATTGTTTGCTTCTAATGGATGTTGGAGAACCCGAAAGCTCGGAAGAGCTGGCAGGTCTGAACAACTCGAAAAAGGGGGAGCTGGCGATGAGGGAAAAAATGAAATCTTTGCATGTGAAAGAAACATGGGAGCTGACAGACCTACTACTAGGGAAACAGGCACTTCAGAACAGGTGGGCCTATAAGTTAAAGGAAGAAGTCTATGGTAGGAAATGGTACAAGGCGAGGTTGGTTGTGAAGGACTTTCAACAAGAGGAAAGGATTAATTTTGATAAAATCTTCTCTTCGATGGTGCAGCATACAACTATCTAGATAGTGCTCAAAATGTTTGCATCAAAAGGCCTGCATCTTGAGCAATTGAATGTGAAGAAAACTTTCCTTCTTGGGGATTTGGAAGAGAAAGTTTACATGGAGTAACTGGCAGGTTTCAAAGAAATCGAAAAGGAGGGCCTGGTGTGCAAGCCCTAATGGAATTCGTATGGATTGAAACAGAAATCCAGACAAGGGAACAAGAGATTGGATGTTTTCATGAAAGAGAACGCTTTTATCCGCTGTAATGTTGATCATTATTGTTACTCCAAGGTGTTTGGTGATGCAGATTTCATCATACTTCTCATGTATATGGATGATATGTTCTTGGCAGGTCCGGAGATGAATCGGATAGTAGAGCTAAAGCAAGAGGTGGCCCGAACATCGGAGATAAAATATCTTGAAGCAATGGATAGGATATTAGGGATGAGGATTGGTAGAGACTGGAAGACGGAAATTTTGACGTTGACTCGGTCTGACTACATCCAGAAGGTTTTAAGAAGGGTTGGAATGTTTGAATCAAAACCTATTTCAACCCCATTGGCCGGTCATTTTAAACTATCCAAAAAGAAGGCACCCAAAACTGATGATGAGGCTGAGTACATGGGAAGGGTTTCATATGGATCAGCGGTGGGAAGTTTTATATATGTCATGGTTTGTACGAGCCCACATTGCTCATGAAGTGAGAGTTGTCTGCGAATACATGCCCAATCCAAGAAAGGAGCACTGGGAAGGTGTAAAGTGGATTCTCCAGTATCTCGAAGGGAGAATGAGACCATCTATGTGTTTCAGAACAGATGAGTCGTTGCAAGGACATGCAGATATGGACTTCGAAGGATCAGAAGAGTACCAAGGGTTATATGTCCACTTATAGAGGAATAACAGTCAGCTGGATATTCTAACTACAACCGATAACGGCACCATCAAAATGAAGTATGTCGCAACAACGGAGGCAGGGAAGGAGATGATATGGTCAAAGGGTCTGTTGAAGGAAATCGGAAGGGAACAGAAGAACAGAATGTGATTCTGTGACAGTCAGAGTGCAATCCATCTTTCTAATAATCCAATGTTTCATTCAAAGAGAAAACACAATCTTACTAATAATCCAATGTTTCATTCAAAGAGAAAACACATTCAGCTCCAGTATTACTTTTCAGAAGTCTTCTACAAGACAAGGTGTTGGAAAAACTAAAGGTTAATGGGAGTGAAAATCTGACAGACATGTTAGCAAAGGTTATAGTCTGGAAAAATCTGGGACCCTATTGTACCATAGTAAGACTTAGATGATGAAAGGTGATCAGAGGATCACTGCTACAATGGAAGAGAAAGCGAAAGCGGAAAAAGAGAGATGTTTTCAAAAGGTGGTTAAACTAAAAACCTTGAAACGGTCTTCAAGTGAGAAATTGTTGGGATGTGAAACTGGTTTATCAACCCAAAACATTATTTGGGCGGTGGAGTTTCGGTTTCCATAGTACCTACAAGTAAGCCGGTGCAATCTGGATGGATTCGCGGTTGTGGGTGATGGCTTCAGGTTTCGGAACCCCATATGGCGGCGGAAGCGGGACGGATTCTCGCGCGAGTGATCGGATCCCGATTTCCGGCCACCAGAGGCCGGGAATCGCCGAGCGAAGGCGTTTTCCTTCGATTTTGGGCTATCAAACGGCAGGATTCGCAGCGGCGAAAGCGGATTTGGTTCTGCGTGGAGAAATTGAATTTTCTATGAAAAACTCAACTACACGGCGTGTATTGTGAAGACCACACGTCGTGTAGTCCTCTAGCTGCGGCGGCTAGAGTTTCGAGCGGAGATAAGTATCACACACCATGTGGACCCACCACATGTCGTGTGACCCTATACCGGCAACTCAGCGTGTACTCCAGGAGTACACGAGCACAGACACCTTCAGGCACACGGGCATGGCCAGAACCACACATGCACGACCAGAACTACACGGGCATGGCCAGGCACCCTGTCACATCTGTGATTTCTTTTTCAGGTGTTTTCTTGTTTATTTTGGTCTTATCTGGATTCCTTAACTTTTCCTGAGAGTTTTTAAGAAAAATGGCGTTTTTTTTACCCGGCAGTTGGTGGCGCACGGTTAGTAGAAACTGTGCGCCAGCCCAGAAGAGACCGTGCGCCCAGACCAGTGGTTCTGTCTGGGGCGTACGGCCGGCCGCACAGGCGTGCGGCCTCATCCAACCGATTTTAACCCCAATTCGCCCTAACTCTTCCCCATTCAGGATTCTTCACCCTAGGCGTCTCTCCCTCTCCTCTTGGCTCCCTTGGACCCTCAAATCTTGGGTGGTTTTGGTGTGAAATCTTAAAGAAACTCCAAGTAAGCTCCGTCTTTCTTCGTTTTCTTCTTCTTCTTGGCTTCCTTCTTCTTCTTTCTTAAGTTCTTCTCTCTCCAGCGGATTGGTTGCCCTAAAATAGGTTCAACCTTAGTTCTTTGGGTTCAATCTTGATGTTTATGTTGTGCCTTTACCTCTCTAGGGTCTCCTTGTGGTGCGGTTGTGGTTTTCCACCGGATTTCGGAAGTTTCCAAGCTTGAGGTGGGTGATTCCATACTTTAACATTATTAGATGATTTTGGTATCCTTGCTTTGCTTTCAAAATGTGTTCTATGAAGTGTGTGGGTGGTGCGAATCACGTTTCCAAGTGGTTTTGGTGTGCGTAAGGATTGGGTGTTGGTTTCCAAATGAAAATGGTTGTTTTCCATGGGTGTTTTTAATGTTGAGCTTGTGTGTATGTGTAAAGGGTTTTGAAAATGGTTCTCCAAATGGAAATGGGATGTCTGCTTTGTGTGTTTCAAGCATGGGAAGCATGTGTGTGGAAACAGATTGTTTATGTGACATGGGAAGTGGAAATTGAGCACAACAAAGAAATCCTAGGTGACTAGATAGGTGGACTAGGACTAGTATGTTAGTCGGATCGGCCGGGCCGAGTCCCGATTCCTTTTAGCAAGATTGACACTACAGCACTAACTAAACATGTGATGATGATTGGAGACCACTAAACCTTGAGATGTGTTCCCCTCTAATAGCTCGTGCACGAGAACGTAGTGGGTTATGGTTTATATATCATGTTCACGAAGGTACGAGGTTCCTAGGATCCCACTGACACTAGTGCTTAGGGATTACCTGTGGTGCTCATGTGATGATATGCCTGCGGCTTGGCTCTTGATTGTATGTGTTTCTCTTTATAATTTTAAAAGCAAGTTTTATTTAAAATGTTTTCTCTTTTCCATTAAAACTAGCATGGTGATTTTGTTGAGTCAATAAGGTTTTCCTTATGACTTTTCTATTCCTTCATTCAAGGGGAAGATTGATAAGTCATTAAGGTTTCCTTATGACTTTGTCATTTCTTCTTGTTTTGAAAATCACAAACACCTTATCTTAAGGCAAATATCGTTTTTCCCTGTGTTTTACTTCTATAAGGAAAATTTTCTTTTCCCAAGGAAATTTATCCTTACTATGTTTATTGTTCATATTATAATTTTTCTAAGTGTAAAATTCGGTTTGAAACCAAAACCTCAGAATCCTATAATTACCTAGATATGAAGCATTCTGTTTTAGGATCCGAATTCTCAGAATTCTGGTTACGAACTCTTCTAAGTTCTGACTCCGAATTTTGATTACAAATTCTGGATACGAACTCTTCAAAGTTCTGACTCCGAATTCTGAATCAGAATTCTGGTTACGAACTCTTCTGAGTTCTGACTCCGAATTCTGAATACGAATTCTAGTTACGAACTCTTCTGAGTTCTGACTCCGAATTCTGAATATGAATTCTGATTACGAACTCTTCCGAGTTTTAACTCCGAGTTCTCTGAATTCAGACTCTGAACTCTTATGAGTTCAGGCTCCGAATTCTCATGAACTCCGACTCCGAACTTTGTAAGTTCAGGTTCCGAATACTTGTGAATCCAGATTACGAATTTCCTTGAAATTCAGACTTCGGAATTCTATAGAATCCAGGTTCCGAATTCCTAGAAAACAGAATCCGAATATCCTTGTATTATAGACCCCGAATTCAATTTTTGGTTAGACTCCGAACTTTCATATTTGCTTACATTCCGAATATCAGATTTTGGTTATGCTTACACTTGTTTAGTTATAAAACGATGTCGTGCTTTCAGTTACTCACTAACCGTTGTTTGAGTGACACGTGTACAGATCCCTCCGAAATTCAAGGAAAAATATGACGTTGGAGGAGGGAGCCGACTGTTGAAGACGTGCCTATAAATAAGAGCTCATTTGAAAGAGCTCATGACGATTTTGTGACTCTAGAGACCACATGTTGTTGAAGTGATTTCTAGAGAGAGACTTTCATTGCTTTGTGCGTACTGAACTACTTGTTCAGTCTTGCTTCGTGCGACTCCGATTGTTGCTGTGTACAATCGAGGGTTTCCGGGGATAGGAAGACAGAGGTGTTGACTACCTTGAAGTTGAGGGCTTGCGGGGATAGCAAGACGGACTCCGATCTTCGTATCGAGGGCTTACCCTGGTGTGGGTAAGACAGACTTTCTTGAAAGTATAAATCAAGGGACCTTTATCCAAGGTTGTTGGATACCCTTCTCTTTGGGTTAAAAGACTTACTACTTGTTACTTACTTTGTTACAAGTTTTCCGTTGCATTTGTATTGTTGAGGATAGTATAACTATCTTATACTTCCTTATACTTGTACTTTGATCTTATATGATTCTATACGCTTTAAGATAGAATCTTAGTTGTTGTAAACTTTTGTTAAGTTTCATTTCCGGAATCACTTTTCCGGAATCAAGCAAGTTATTAGAACTTAGAGGTTTTTTGAATTATCTTGTTTAACCTTGTTAAACATAACCATCTTTAAAAGTTCCAAGGAATTTTTAAAAATACAATTCACCCCCCTTTTTGTATTTGAGCATCTCATGTTTACATATTCGATTCTACATTTGGTATTATAGAGTATATCATACTCACATACCATCTCAACAATTGGTATCAAAGGAGGTTACCCCTGAATTAATCTCACGATTAGATTCAGAAGTGAATTCTCGGAATTGAACTTCCGGATTCACACTTTTTCGAAATAAATTTTTCAGACTCATAAAGTGCGGATTCATTTTTGCTTAGAGATACTCTTGTTCTATATTTTTCTTGCTTAGGATTATTTTCCTTGTTTACAAACTTTTTCTATTAACAAGTTTTTGTGGAAAGAATTTTTTCTTAAAGATGGCAGGAATCAATGTTGGTTCCATAAACAATCTCAATCCAACCAGACCACCTATCTTTGATGGAAATGATTACGAATATTGGAGAGATCGCATGAAGGCTTTCATTATCAATACTAGAGTTGATAATTTTGTTATGCTTACTGGAGGATATAAAATTTCTGACAAAGAAGTTAGTACCTTTACCAATCAAGAAAATCATGAATATCAACTAAATTATAAGGTACGCAATACTCTGCTTTGTTCCATGACTAGAAACATATATTGTCAGCCTTGAATGTTTTATTGACATGCATCATATAGTCCTTGTGAGTGGATGGTTTGGTTGGTTTTGTCTTAAGGGCAAATCGTTCCCCAATTTGTTTTTGAAACCCTCGGCATTTATTGTCAGCCTTTGGCGCTTTGGGAACGTCGCTTAAGGCCAAGTAGCATTCCCCCGCTCTCTCAAACCAATGGGATGGGGCGGGATGTTGCAATCTGGACCCTCATACACACCGTGTATTTCCTCTATAAACTCCTTCCTCTCGTATCTCCTTTTTCGGGACTCAAATTTGGGCCCACAAGTAGCTTATCATGAATTTTTTTCCACATAGAATGCGATGGTGGTCTTCATTGTGGCAAACGAGATACGATGTGCAAAGTTTCGAGCGTGACACTTCTTCAGGCGACGCTTGGTGATGGCAGTGATCAGGGCAGGATCATCGGAGTGATGTCGGGGTCGGTACTCCCCTGTTGCACCAGGGCACGAGTCCCTCATACTCTTTACATAGGTAGATTCGGTACTCCCCCACGCTACAGCAGGGCGCGGGTCCTCTATCTACGAAATAGTACTCACCCTTCTTCGAGCTTCGGCAGAGCGCGGGTCCACCACGGGAGTTGTGGCTCCCTCGACTGTGGAGCGCAGCGGTGAGGGGCGGGCCCCTCGACACAGAATCTTGCTAGGTCATGCGTGATGCTGGGCATTGGAGACGGACTTTTGGAGCTGCAGGCAAATTCATAGACTATGGTTGGGTTGTGAGATGGAGATTTCATTTCTCTCTCTACTGGGTTTCTTTATGAGCATATATGTATTGGGTTTTCGTTTCCCTTTTGTTATGGGTTGAACTGACTTATGTTGTATCTTTCTATTGCTCCCTTTGTGGTTTTCGGGACGTCTTATTGGGTATGTATATACTCACCCTTGCACGGGTTTTGTCTACACGTGTCTTGTCTTATACAGACAATGGGCAGTTCGACGATGACATCGATGGAGCATAGCGATTCTTGGGTGCATTGACCGCGTATGGTGGTTGGACTTGGAGATCAGGAGTCGAACTCTCTCGGTTATCCTCTTTTCCAGTTGTTGTCAAGTTGGGACTTCATTTCTGGTTGGACGTGTATTTTGCCCTTTTACACTTTGGTACATACTATGGTACTCTGATGTCTTCCCTAGAGGCTATTGCATGCATAATTTTACTCTAAATGTTACAGTCTTTTATTTATATTCTTCTGCACTTTTTCATGGAGATGATTGTGTGCGTGCATACAGGTACATTAGGCAAAGACCTCCCATTTTAGTTATGTCTTCTCGGCGCTTGTCGTTAACCCCTAGCCTATTGGAGACGGGCTTGAAGTTGTCGGACTCAGCCTCCCGCCGGCCAAGCGGGCCCCGGTGGGTCGGGTCATGATAGATCCTCACTTGAGAACGATGTTGACTCAAATTTTTTCTACAAATTCCTCGGTCCGTTAGCAGAGCTGGTTCGCCAAGTACCAAGCTTCCACCTAGTTTTCTGCCAAACTCCGCTTTCCCGCTTTCCCACTTCCACTTCCACATGGAAACACAGCAACTTTCTTTATTTTCTGAAATCTAAATCGTGTTCCCCTTGCAGTCCCAACCCCTAGACCTTCTCGATCCTCTGGTAAGCGGGAGGTTGGACCTTGGGAGGAAAGAGAACCTTCTTGAAAGACTCTGTGAAAAATTACAGTTGAATAAGGTGTAGAAGAAGAAAGAGACGAGGAAGAAGAAAGAGACGAGGAAGAAGAAAGAGATGAGGAAGAAGAACTCCTCGAAAGAAGACCACTCTCCAAAGGCTAAGCTGAGACCTCCCAAGGTCACACCCCTATTTGCCCCCAAAATGATACATATCCCCTTCCCAACACACCTCTCTCCTATTTATTACCCCAACCGCTACCAACAACCTCCTGCCTGCCCAACCAGCACAACCAACAAAAGAAAAGGAAAAGACAACACTGCCCCCCTGGCAGTTATTCACTTCTCTTGCCCCATACATGAACAGCCCCACCACAACTCAAACACCGACAGCCTACACTCCACGAAATCCCTAACAATATGGGTCTTGACTAGGTTTATCATATCCCCTTTTCATCTATTTTGAATTTTGTATTTCATTATTTTCCTGTTTTATTGTACCATAAATTATTTGGTAAAAAAAATTGTTTTTCATTCTCATTTTCATTACAATAAAACTTCTTACCAAATAGAAAATGCGGTCGGGATTTCATTGGAACAATGAAAGAGATAAAGAACATAAAGTAAACATGCCTTGCCTACTGAGAAAAACTGATAACTAGAACAAACAAACCATATTGAATAGAGAAAAGACAATACGTTGTTTTAACATTTTTCTTGGTTTTAGTTTACTGTCCTCCATCTTGCCTTCTCAGATAAAGCATTTTTATCTAAAAGACTAAACCGAGAAGCAGCAATGATGGTTTTTAGACTAGGATCCACAAAAGGAATGAAATAAAAACAATAAATCTGTCTAAAAATTTTCATACAGAGACTCACCATAACCATTTTCCTTTCATAAGCTCCTCCTTTAAATGTGTGGGAACATGCTCCCTCCTGGCTCGCTTGTTAGTAGAAGGTATTCTATGCACATCAACGCAAGCCTAAAATTTAAATTGCATTAGGCTTCTTTTTTCCCCTGATAAACAGCAATATAACTATGGGTATATTGGAGAGGGTGCTTTTCAATGTTTTCAAATAATCAAATGTAAGTCTGTGTTTGTACATGTGTAAGAAAGGAGCTTAGAAAATAACAAAAATATGCATTACGAGTGTCGATCAATAAACACGCATGGAAATGATATTCAAAACAATACATAGGTTTTGCTACTCCAATCTTCAGTTAACTCCCACATCATGTGCATTTAAAAATGTTTCCCAAACCAAACAAAAAATATATATTAGAGATAAAAACAGAAGAAACAGCAATAATTACCCGATAAAGGACAAGTGCTGCGAGCTCAACAAAACCACATTGTGAACTTTTCAAAGTTCCAAACTTATCGTCCTTTATCATGTCACTCCTGAATTCGCAGTCACATTGCAACACATTAAAACTCACTGCCTAGAACCACCAAGACTGCTCCAAAACAATAAAAAAAAATTAAAGAAAAGTGTTTTTAAAGGTCAACGAATGATGACTTCACCAGGGCACTGCGGCGACAGAGTTGCTTTGATCAAGCTCCTTAACAATTACATCAAGAAGTTGTTCCCCAAAGCTGCTCCCATCAACAGCGTCACTTGTTAGATTCAGCTGTAACCTCGCATATGAAATCAGTGCATCCTACCCACAAAAAAATACTAATATAAGCTTCAAACTGATGTGATGAACTAGTTCTCAAAAAAAATAAAGCAATTTATAAAAAAAATAAACAAAACAAAAGGAGGATAAAAGATTAGTCAGTGACACTGATGGACAAACCTTCAGAGCCCGATCATGAGTTGTAAGCCAGTAGCGGAACACAAATTGCTGCACGGCATTATGAATCTCCGAGGACTGGCAACCCAAATTTGGACCATCCTTGAGCAGATAAATATTTATACACTCAATAAGCTTACGTGAAATTTTTCCATCATCCCTGGAATGTCATCAGGGAGAAATCAGCTCATCCCATACACAGCCATTCCAACTAGGAGAACTTTAAAAGAAAATTGTAGCAACAGGCGCATAACTTTTTAGTCAATTCTCATATATATTTTACCTTACAAAGGAAAAAATCTCTATAAACCCCTCAACAATTCCTTCCCTAAGACTATCTGAAAAGTCTCCAGGAGAATTTTCCATCAGTGAATGAAGAGTCAGGATGCATCGGAAGACATCCTCTTTTGGATTGCAATGATCGTTCATGGACAAACCAATTTTCACCTTTTCCATATAAAGGAGCACAAGACCTGCACATGAATGGATGTAATGAAGAAGAACCAACTCAAGGGAGGCAAAAACTAGAGAAAAGGCAATCTGGATGAAAGGCTCACCATAATAAACTCGCTTCCTCATATGAAAACGATAATCACTCACCCCTAAAAGATGTCGAAGGATTATTCCATACTCAAACTGAAAACTCGGAACATCTCTCAACACATCCCAGATATGATTAAAAATAGATCGAACCACAGACAACAGAAGAAGCATCTTTCCTGCCAATAGAATGAAAACACAAACAAGTAGAATCACTATATTGCTCTAAATGTTTTCCAGTAAAAAATGTGTGGCTTAATAATCATTTTGAAACTACTTAAACATCCATCTTGTTGACAACCAAACAAAATCACTATAAAATAAAGTATTGCATTTATGCACTATAATTTAGTTTCTTAAAAAAAACAGTGCCAACTAGAAGTGTGAGGCTCGGCAATGTAGAAGGGTTCATCTTCTATGATAAACGAATATGGCATTCAAATCAAGAATGTATTACAAGACAAGTATACCTAGAGCTGTCACTTCTCCTGTATTATTGCACTTGGGCCTCAAATGTCATTTCCAATCAACGGTATAAGTATTGACAAATAAGATTTAAGAAAAGCAACTGCCATTTTTTGCTACTCTAAGAGAGGCAAGAGAATCCAGATCATTATTGGTCACATTATTGTAATTTTTCCTTAGCCTGCATTAGAGCTCAGAGACTGATATTGAAGAATACAATTTACACATTTATCAAATGGAACATTTTGACATTATTGTGAAGCGTCTTGAACACCCTGGCTTACATTGATAAAAAAAATGAAAATGAAAATGATGGTTTTTTGGTAAACAAGAAAATTATTTTCTAATTTTCAAAAATAAATGAAAACTTTTGGATAGGAAACTCCTATACTTTCTTATTTTCTCTCCACTTTTCAAAATAGTTTTTAACATTTTTTGAGATGTAAATTTGGAAAATGAAAACCAAAAATGTTTTTCAGAATAAAACGCAGCTTAATATTTCCATGTTTACGAATCCTAAAACTCCTTGAGAGCCAAATGACAAGAACAATGATGAATCTTACCCCCTCTTGAGAAATTTACAATGTAAACCTCCTGTGCCTTTATGCATTTGAGGGGAAACATGGACCATTGAGAGAAATGATCATTAAATTAGTATTTGATGAAATTATAATACTAAGTCTGAACCATCCAAAGAAAAGACAGATAATGGTAAAACCCCTTGCCTCTCAATGCTAAAGATCAATTTCCACCACCCTTTACTTCCCAATGGTCAAATAAGACCTCCCAGCTTCACAGTTTAACAAAGAGTACTGTCATTAGCTTGATCTAAGATTCTAAATTGGTGAGGCTGGACTGAAAAACAAAATATCTCATTTGCTTATACAAAATATTAAGGCTATGTTTAAAGAGTTTTCATGTGATGGGATAGAATGATCATGAGTGGAATGAAACAACTTGGGGTGGAATATTATTTGGGAAATTCATAATGAATGAAATGGCATTACCCATATTTTGTTTAAATTTATCATAAAATGAATGTAACAAAACTAACTTTTTATTCATAATTTCCAAAATTACCCTTATTATTTTTATTAGTTTATTTTTCCTTCAATTCATTTTTGATAATTTTTTAACAGTGACTCATGTTGCGGGCCATTTCATTGCTAGCCCAACCATTTGGAGGGTCGAGTAAAAATAAGCATGAGAGAATCAAGGATGTCTTCGAAGATCATGACACATCGTCCCACCACCTTGTAAAAATAATGGATACTTCACTACAATCAGACCATTCCTTCGCCACTGAATTATATGATTGGATATGAAATACCATTTCCACATGGAAAATCATCGGACTGTGATGTACATATGTTTAGTGGTGAACATAAATTCTACAAACCACCACAACCATTTGATGGTCATTGTCCTCAGTAATGTCCCTAATCATTGTATGCTGATGCGGGAACAAGAGACAAAACAGTCGATGAAAGGAATGTAAAATGAAATATAACCAAGAAAGGCCTGCTGTAATTCATTTTAGACAATTTGTAACCCCTTGAATCAAAATATTTTTTCACACGTTGACATGGATTATGACTATCTGAATATGACACGGCATGTGCTTGTTTAACATGATCCACGCCATCAACTGTCTATAGCGCTTGCCCACTAACCTGAATACTTAGCATCTTCTGCTCGCTGCACAGCAAGTCGCAGTGTCTTTGCAAGTATCAACTTTGGCTGTCGTTTCTTGCTTGAAGATACTTCCAACGATATGCACTGAATAAGCAATGTAATCAAAAATGGCCAGGTTTCAGCTGCATTAGAAACAGTTTTACCTGGCTTTTAGTTTTGTTGTCCTGGGGAAACGTGAAACTTGAATGAATGTTCAGCAAAGTCATACTTACCATGAGGAATCTGATCCGGTTGAAGCATGGCGGTGTTCTGACTAAGAAATTTACAGAAACTGAAAGACCTTTCTCCTTCCAACCAAGAATTCAGAAATTTAATTCCTTCCTAAAAGAGAACCAAGGGGTGAAAATCGAAACAAATAAAAATTGAGGTACGCTCATACGTGAGAAGGAGAAGAGAACAATAAACATGCGGATACTCATGGGCGTTCTATTTGTCGGGTTGCCAATAAACTGAAGGAAATCCAAAGAAACCAGGAAAACTGCCCATCTTGTTTGTAATTATTTAAAATTCATTCATGGCATACCCAAATCACAGCAGAACTTCACTTCGATTACTTTATTTCTTTTTTTTTTATTAGATTTCATTTCCCCCGAAATCGACGAGGATGGATTAATAAACAACATGAAGAGAAGTTTTACTTCTCTAGTTTTCACTTTGTCGGATGAAAGCATCGACACGATCTCATGAACATCACTTGGTGTTACATTCGTCATCGCCGGTGCCTCGATTATCAAAACTCGAAGATGATCAGTAGAACTGTGGGAGGAAATGAACAAACCGAAATAGTGATAGTGGAAATAAATCCGATGAAACGGAGTGTCCAGAGAGAACGAACTGGACTAGTAGGAGTGAAGTAGGAAGACAACAAGCCGCGAGGGAATGACGGCCAAAAGGCCTTTCAAACAAACCGCATCAGGGAATAACAGCGTAAGACATTGGTGGTAAATTGGTCCAATGGCTGGAATTAATAGATGGATGTCTCCGTTTTGGATGGCTTAAAAATTATTCCTGTGATTTAAATACCATACAATCATCCCTCACGATTTAATGTTTATATTCAAAAAAAACATTAAATTTTCATTGTATTGATGAATTGATTGATGGATTAAAAACCAACCTCGTGAATTTCAAATAGGTAATTCTTATGAGTGAAGAAAAACAAACACTAAATGTAGTTCTTTAAATGTTTTTATGTTTCAAATACCCAATCTATTTAACTATTATTGAACTCGAACCCATTTAATGTTTGTTTACTTATAGTTCAAATCTATTTAAAACCCGAACTCGTTTAAATACTCATTTATATTTATTGTTTTGGGTTTTTATATTACTTTTTTAAATAAAACCCATTTATATCCAGAACTTTAATATATCAATTTTTTATAACTTTTTTAATGATAATGATAACTTATATTATATTCGGGTTTCAGGTGCCCTATAAGTGGTGCTTGAACTCATCCCAACTAATAATTGGGTATTGTTTCTTAAACCTAACTTGAACCCAGATTTTTTTGGTCGAGTTGGATCGAGTATCCGTTTATGAGGTACCCCTTACCATCCTTATTTCATATGATATTGAAAAAAAATAAAATCCTTGCTTGTGTGATTCATTGTATATTTTTCTCTAGTTTCGATTTTATTAAAAAAAACACTTAAACAATTCAACGTGTGTTTGAAGCTCGTTTTCATAATTCAATGCATTATATTTTTTGAAAAACATAATATAATAATTGAAAGATCCAACCAATAATCTCATCAATAAATTTGTAGACAATTTAGTAGTTTACATTTGTTAATGAAACTACCACTCTTGTGATACTCAAAGAAGGGCATGCGATTGCTTTGTCAAAGTGTCGTCACGCTTCTTCGTGGTGTACATGACAACTCTTTTTGTGTTAATGTATAAGGATGCATAACATAAATCCAATGGTCGGTGCACATTCTCATGGGCAATATCTCCTATCATCCTACATGTTTGCCTTCCAAACGACGGATTGATGTAAAAAAACCATAACTGGAATGTTATAATTTTTCATTAGTGTGTGGGTCAAGCGACTATTGTGAGAGTGGGCGCCTCATACCTAACTTGTTCTTGCACTTTTCAGTTATCGTATCATGGGTACATTTATGTCATGCATGATTTGTTTCTACATTGATAGTGTTATTACTTCCACGTTCACTATTTACACGGTAATGTTCTTATACTGTTTGTCATGTCAAATGCCAATATTAGTTCTCAATTATAACGAGAACCCTGAGATACTATGACAATAATATTAAACATGTACTACTACAAGACACACGATAAACAACACCACCCTTTATCACTGTTAAAAAACACTGATAAAAGCGTTCATTGGTCTACGTTTTTTTAACGCTAATAAAGAGCACGTTTATCAACGTTCTTGTTTTGCGCTGATAAAAGTTATATCACATAAAAAAAGCTTTTATATCATTAAAAAATCATATATTAATATATAAATATATTTATACTGATATAAATATATTACACTTTATTAAATGTATTATGAGTAAGACTAAATACACATTTACACTTAATATATAAGATGCTTGGTGAAAAATGACTTGTAAAATAATTAAAAGTTAATATTAATTAATAATTTGCTAATTACTATTGAGTAGTAGTTATCTAGTAACAATTGAATGACATAAATATTCAATAAATAAATGAACGATCTTAGATAAGTTGAATACATGACTTACTTCAAATGACTATAATTTTTTATTCGAGTGTCCGTTTGGACTCTATCATATATCAAATCGAAGTTTGTAAAAACACATACGATGTGGTGATGAGGGAGACCCCGATTAATGTTTTTTTAAGGTCAAAAAAGGTCAAAAGGCCTTAAAAACCGAGCTTTTTGTTGGGTTACCTTGATTTTTGAACATTTGGTGGAATTTCAGTCTCATTTAAGGGGGTTTTCTTGCCTTTTTTTTGTGGAGACTCAATTTATTCTCAGGTCTTACACTCATATGAATATTAGTGTTTAAATTTTTTCGTTTTTCATTTTGTAGTGTTATTTATAATTAAATATATACACATTTGCATATATTTATATACAATAAATCTATTGCGCAAATAAATATTTAAACATGTCCACGTAAAAATGTATTTTCAAATATATAAACCATATGAAGATAAATATTTATTATTTTTAAAAAAACAAATAATTATCCATTTTATTTACCTTACAAAAATGCATTAATATATATATATATATAAACAAAGAAAATCTAGACACCTACAAGTACTTGGGGAGACTTGAACCCAAGACCTCCCGCGAGACCCCTCAAAAGCGTAACCACTCGGCTACGCCCCTGTGAGCATTAACATATATACCCATAAAGGTGTATATATGATGTTTATAAATACGTGTCAATAAAATAATATGTATTTATGTGTATATTATGATATATGTAAATAAATACACAGACATAAAGGGTTCCTTACATATATATTTTATATATACATATTTATATATTCTTAAATATGATACAATAATAAATATATATTTGTAGAAATGCAATATATATTTATTTTGAATACTCCTTTGTAGTTATATAATTATAGTTATAATCACATTTTCAAATATATAAACCATATGAAGATAAATATTTATTATTTAAAAAAAAACAAATAATTATCCATTTTATTTACCTTACAAAAATGCATTAATATATATATATATATATATATATATATATATATAAACAAAGAAAATCTATGACACCTACAAGTACTTGGGGAGACTTGAACCCAAGACCTCCCGCGAGACCCCTCAAAAGCGTAACCACTCGGCTACGCCCCTGTGAGCATTAATATATATACCATTAAGGTGTATATATGATGTTTATAAATACGTGTCAATAAAATAATATGTATTTATGTGTATATTATGATATATGTAAATAAATACACAGACATAAAGGGTTCCTTACATATATATTTTATATATACATATTTATATATTCTTAAATATGATACAATAATAAACATATATTTGTAGAAATGCAATATATATTTATTTTGAACACTCTTTTATAGTTATATAATTATAGTTATAATCACATTTATGCATTATAATATATAATGATATGAACTATATAGAAAAATATATAAATACATGTGTTTGTGTATGTGGTATATAAATATAAATATAAATACGTGTGTGTTTGTGTGTTTGTGTGTTTGTGTGTGTGTGAAATATAAATACAAATATGTGCATGTGCACGTGCATAAATACACTACTACAAAAACAGGCAATATCAGCGCTCAAATCGGGCTTTAACAGCGCTAAAAAAGCGATGTAAAGCTCAGCGCTGATAAAGGGGTGGACCCCTTTAACATCGCTTTTTTAACATCTAACCAAATGGTCTCTTTGCCCTCCAAGCTCCTCGAACCCCGATCACCATCTAAGAGAACTGTATATGCATGCTTTTCACTACTCTTAGTTAGCTTTCTCTCTCGCAGTTCTGCGTGAGTTAACATTTCTCCAACATATTCACACACAAAATCACCCTTCGACATATCCTCCAATGTCTGCAGACCCCACCTTTTCCCCTCGGCTGTCAAAAAAACCTAAATGACAATGAACAACAATGATCATTCCAAAATGCATTTACACTGAAACCCTCCAGAAAAAAATAAAGTACAATACCTGCAAGTTGTAACTTAGGCCGCGTTGCACAAGCCGATTGCCACATTGTTTGTAGCAACCACATTTGCTCCAACACTCTAATGATCTTCATTGTTTCACGTCTCTTATACTCTTTCAGAAACTCTTATCTAAGAATGTCAACTATCGTGTACGCATACTCACCTTCAAATTCACGGGTGCAAGTACAAGGCACGGATGAAGATAAACAATTTCCAAAACAAGTTGACCAATGTAAGTATTTAATGGTACATTTATGTTTTACATAATGAATAACTAGATAGTCATGTTTGTGAATGCTTTTTGGAACTAGGCACCGACTCGCTTGATGAAACAGAGGAAAGATCTTTAAATGTAGCGTCAATTGCCGAATCATTGGAACAATTTCCTGCATTGGATGTTCTAAATTCCAGATTTAGCATCCCATCTTGTTCATCAAATGGATTGGTGAACTTCCAATCTATCATGGAAGCTGCCGCATACATGCAACTAACGATTGGAGATTTTACTGGTTCATGCGTGATATGAAGGTATTTTGGAGATTTTACTGGTTTTTTTGTCCAAAGCCCAAAGAAATGTGGTTCATCATTCTTGCATGTTGCTGGTGCATTTCATCTGTTAAAATGGACAAATGACTCATTGGAGAAAGAATGTTTTATTTAATAATAATTACAAATTTTCTACAAACATCTACATACAAGAATGTTTCATCTTTTTATCTCCATGAACCCCTCTCAAAAATGTCCGTCAATTATACACGTCCGCAACTCTTGCAATAAAAGTTAGATCTTCATGTTATTTCTGGACAATCTTGCATCAGGTATGCGGCCCACTTGTTTCTGAACATATCTACATCGTCTTGTGAATATGACGCTTTTCGGCATTCATAATAGTACTGAAAAATATATAAATAAAGAATTAATAAATAGTTTAAATGAAATAGTACTTGTTTTCGAAAATACCTCTTTAGGGATGCTAGTTTGTCCATTGACAACGATCTCTCTCATGAATCTACAAACATAATAACTGCAATCTTTGTCGTTTGTTTGTTTTGGACACTGTAGAAACATTGATCATGAGGCGAGTAAGTAACTTGTTTTGATATATGTTTGGATAGTGCAATTTTATTATATATACCCTGATACTTCTCCAGACGTAGTACTTGCTCGACTCCTTATGCTTAGCCCCTGTCCTCATACCATGATTTAGACGATATTGGTACACCACCCTATCATAATAGAATCCTTAGTAAAAGATAATATATATTATATAACTTGATGTTTAGACCTAAAACGTAGGATGCAGTGTCTTACAGATTGACAAACCGCATCACATGGGGTCGGTTTGTTGGATATCCGTGCTTTGAATCCAAAAAATAAATCTTGGGAGTATCCAAATTCACCGCAATTAGCAGCCAATGTTGCCTAAATACACAAAAAGGAATAAGTAATGAAAGAAATGAGATGGGACGTGTGGATGATGGAACTTTCCTTCAATGGAAAGGCTTGGGTCATGATGGTGGAATGCCTTGAGTGACAATGTTGGGTTTTAATGAGATGGGACATGCGGATGATGGACCCTATCCTGAGTTATGAGGCAGTGGGTTAGGATTTGAACCTATGACATTACCTTGTACCTTTTAATAGTGGGTTGAGTTCTTGGATGATGCTTTCCCCGAGCCTTTGGGTATGGGTTGGAACATGGGTACCAATATGATGGCATGTGGTGATGATGGAATTTTTTTATGGTACCAAATATGGAATGATCATGTGTTATGGTGTCGTAGTTAGCACATAAAGACCTAACGTTCACCGAGTCAGGGTGCCCTAGTTAGCACATGACATCCAACATTATTAGGTGATGTTTTTATTTTCCTCATCCATACATGGATATGATGATATATACTAGGGGAACATGGTGTTACCCTATTGAGATGTATTTATCACACCATGCATAGGCACTTTGGAGCATGTTCAGACCATATATCTATTTTATATGTTTGAGCATAGGTTTTACATGGGATCAATCTAAAGCATCTTGAATGGCATCGAGTGATTAGGATTTCACTATGGCCCAAGGATGGAAGTAGGGTTGGTGTGTATTGTTCAAGGGGTAAATCAAGAGGGAAAAACAATATTTAAAAGATGTACTATATAAAATGTAATCTAGACATTTACCACAAACAATATAATCGAATTCCAAACACATAGGCATACGAAATGATTCGAAAACACAATTCGCATCACAAAATTAATTTATAGAACAACAATAAATGCACAAAAACTCATACTAAAAACATCTAGATATTTTAGGGCATCCACTGACCTTGGGTGAAGAAATCAATGAAGTCCAAGGAAAAACCCAAAGGGTGAGGGAGCCTTCTGCGCTGCCTCGGGAGGGGAAGACGCGACCGCCGGAGTGGGGGGTGCATGGGAGGAGCCTCCAACCGTTGAGTACGGTCCAGAGGGGAAGAGGAGGAGTAGGGTTCGAAGGGAGGAAGATCCACGGAAGATCTGCCGGAGCAGGGTTCACGCGGAGTACGGTCTAGAGGGGAAGAGGAGGAGTAGGGTTCAGAGGGAGGAAGATCCGCGGAAGAGGTTCAAGGGGAAGGAGAAAGAGTACAACGGAGGTCCGGAAAAGGGAAGATCGGGGGGAGGGAAGCTGTCGCAGGGGTACAGTACCGCGAGAGCTTGAGGCCCGATAAAAAAGAGGAGACTGTGTGCCTGCTTTTAATAAAATTGGAGACAAGTTTTATCAGCGCTAACATTTTAGCGCTGATAAAGATACCCTCACTACTACAAAAATGGGCATTAACAGCGCTGTAAAGCTCGGCGCTAATAAAGGGTTACTTTATCAGCGCTAAAAAAGCACTGATAAAACAACCCTTTATCAGCGCTAAACAAGCGCTTCTTTAGCGCTGATAAAAGCACGATTTATCAGCACTAAAAGACCGCTGATAAACTTATCTTTTATCAGCGCTTCTTTAGCGCTGATAAAGGTGCGGTTTATCAGCACTTTTTTAGCGCTGATAAAAGCACGATTTATCAGCGCTAAAAGAGCGCTGATAAATTCCCTCTCTGCTGCTACAATAAATCTGCAGCAGCACACCCGAACACCTGCAAAAAAAAAGCATCTCAATAAGCCAATTAAAGCAAGTATACCCATACAAAATTAACTCATAAATCATAAGCAAATTAGAACAAGTATACCCATACACCAATTATACCCGTACACCATTAACACATAATTTATAAGTTAACCAAGTACTTAAAGAAATCAATTCAAAATTCAGGGGGTTTGGGGGTTGTTCAAGGGTTTGGGGGGGGGGGCTGTTCAAGGGTTTGGGGTGGCTGTCCAAGGGGGGGTAGGGGGTGTCCGGGGGGCTTTCCAGTTCAATCCTAAGGCTCCACATGGGTGTGTTTTATCAATACATAAATCTTTGGACTTTTCTCTATCCACTATGCATAATGTTCTAAACCTCAAAGAAGTTATAAGGTTTGTACACACACTAAGGTGCACATACTGGGGGGGATGAATCTCATTAATAAACCCCAAATATTAAACCTACAATAGGCTATTGTAAGTGCATGATCAGGCAATATGCACAACCTAGTTGAGAAAGAACTGGAATAAAACTAATAAAAAAATCATCATTGATCCTCAAATCCATGACCATGATTAAGCCCAAATTAATTTTCCAAGTGCTGAACTTTTACCAAGAATTTCACAAGGATCGTGTCGAAATTATAAAAATATAGTTTGACCAAGTCCTACCCCATCTACATCAAGACACATTGATTCTCAAGTATTAAAGCTTGATCAACCATACCTACTTCATCCAATGTTAGGGTTTCTCTGAGTACATCATAGGAACCACACAAAACATATAATATACCATGGTCTCCCCACTATATACATAATTATTATTGACATCTAATATGTGAGTTTTATTTATACTTCATCATGGAAATCCACTTATGGGAGTTTTCTCATCCAAGGAATACCCTCAACAGTATCTCAGACCACCCATATGTGTTCTTCCAATTCTGAGGCATAAGACCTACAAGGATCTCATCCCTATACTATGAGAGTACCCTTATTTAGGGAATAATACTCAGAAGCATATATTCTTTACCATATGGGAGTATTATCATCCAAATAATAATCCATAGAAGCATATAAACCCTCCAATATGGGTGTATTCTCATTTGAGGCATAATCTATATAATCATCTTAGCCCTCCCCTATGGGATTATTTTCATTTAGTGAATATTCCCGATAAGAATCTCATCCCACTTCTATGGTTGTATTCTCATTTGGGGAATAATACCTATATACATCTCATCCCTACCCTATGAGATTACTCTCATTTAATGAATAAGACCCATAAGCATATCCACCCTCCCAAATGGGAGTATTTTCATCCAGATATAAGCCCATAAGTATCATAGACCCAAACACATGATCACCCTAGTATACCAGGAAAACCATGACTTGATATATATGATTCCCCTGATAGATCACATTCCATGACCCCCCATTTAAAAGATCAATGCAATCCAAATGCGTTTGGTCGGATTTTCGTAGGTTAGTTGTTGTTTTCACTTAAAATCTTGTCCATTTTAAACAAAATAGAGACCCTTTGAGTGATAGCGGCCACACTGTGCCTCGGATTGAGGCGGGGTTGACTTGTAAACGTCACCAAGGACCCTTGGATCGTTCTTATAAAATATCAATGCAATCCGAATGCGTTTGGTCGGATTTCCTTAGGTCCGTTGTTGTTTTCACTTAAAATCTTGTCCATTTTAAACAAAATAGAGACCTTTTGAGTGCTAGCGTCCACAACGTGCCTCATATTGAGGCGGGGTTGATGCGTACACGTCACCAAGTACCCTCGGATAGTTCTTATAAAATATCAATGCAATATGAATGCGTTTGGTCGGATTTCCGTAGGTCAGTTGTTGTTTTCACTTAAAATCTTGTCCACTTTAAACAAAATAGAGACCCTTTGAGTGATAGCGGCCACACCGTGCCTCGGATTGAGGCGGGGTTGACTCGTACACGTCACCAAGGACCCTTGGATCGTTCTTATAAAAGATCAATGCAATCATAATGCGTTTGGTCGGAAATCTGTAGGTCAGTTGTTGTTTTCCCTTAAAATCTTGTCCATTTTAAACAAATTAGAGACCCTTTGAGTGCTAGCGGCCACACCATGTCTCAGATTAAAGCGGTGTTGACTCATACACGTCAAAAAGGACCCTTGTATCGTTCTTATAAAATATCAATGCAATCAGAATACGTTTGGTCAGATTTCCGTAGGTCAGTTGTTGTTTTCACTTAAAATCTTGTCCATTTTAAACAAAATAGAGACCCTTTGAGTGCTAGCGGCCACACCGTGCCTCGGATTGAGTCAGGGTTTACTCATACATGTCACCAAGGACCCTTGGATCGTTATTATAAAATATAAATTCAATCCGAATGCGTTTGGTCAGATTTCCGTAGGTCAGTTGTTGTTTTCACTTAAAATCTTGTCCATTTTAAACAAAATAGAGACCCTTTGAGTTCTAGAAGCCACACCGTACCTTTTATTGAGGCGGGATTGACTCGTACACGTCACCAAGGACCCTTGGATCGTTATTATAAAATATCAATGCAATCCGAATGCATTTGGTCAGATTTCCGTAGGTTAGTTGTTGTTTTCACTTAAAATCTTGTCCATTTTAAACAAAATAGAGACCCTTTGAGTGCTAGCGGCCACATCGTGCCTCGGATTGAAGCGGTGTTAACTCGTAAATGTCACCAAGTACCCTTGGATCGTTCTTATAAAATATCAATGCAATCGGAATGCGTTTGGTCGGATTTACGTAGGTCAGTTGTTGTTTTCACTTAAAACACTACTGGAAACATGATCTTTCCCAACACTTCTATACCAACGGTTTGTAAAAACCGTTGGTATAGAAACTCTTTCCCAACGGTTCATCAAAACCGTTGGGAAAGGGCCTAAAAACACACCCTTTCCCAACGGTTTTGGTGAACCGTTGGGAAAGAGTGACCTTTCCCAACGGTTCACCAAAACCGTTGGGAAAGGGGAGGATTTTTACCCTCTTTTTCCCAACGGTTCATCAAAACCGTTGGGAAAGAGTACCCTTTCCCAACGGTTCACCAAAACCGTTGGGAAAGGGTGTGTTTTTAGGCCCTTTCCCAACGGTTTTGATGAACCGTTGGGAAAGGTTACTCTTTCCCAACGGTTCTCAAGAACCGTTGGGAAAAAGAGGGTGAAAATCCAGCATTCATCCCACTAAAAATACACCCTATCCCAACCTATCCCAACGGTTTTCAGAACCGTTGGGATAGGTCTATCCCAACGGTTTTGACAACCGTTGGGATATGTTCATTGATTTTTTTCCAGATCTACTAACGGAGAACATTATATAAATCAAAAATTTAACTAATTATGATAATACATATATATATTTATGAAATTATGTTTACAAAGTGATGTTAGCCTAGTGGTTAAGTCGTTCGATTATAAACGAGGGGTCCTGGGATCAAATCCCAGCGGTGATTTTATTTTTGGAATTTATATACCAACGGTTCCATTACCGTTGGTATAGATTTCATATTACCTATACCAACGGTTTCCAAAACCGTTGGTATAGGTCTATACCAACGGTTTTCGGAGAACCGTTGGTATAGACCTATCCCAACGGCTTACTTGGCTACGGTTCTCCAAACCGTTGGTATAGGCTATACCAACGGTTTGGAGGCCTATACCAACGGTTCCAAACCGTTGGTAAAGGTTAGTTTTCCAGTAGTGAAATCTTGTCCATTTTAAACAAAATAGAGACCCTTTGAGTGATAGCGGCCACACCGTGCCTCATATTGAGGTGGGGTTTACTTTTACACATCACCAAGAACCCTTGGATCGTTCTTATAAAATATAAATTCAATCAGAATGCGTTTGGTCGGATTTCCGTAGGTCAGTTGTTGTTTTCACTTAAAATCTTGTCCATTTTAAACAAAATAGAGACCCTTTGAGTGCTAGCGGCCACACCGTGCCTCAAATTGAGGTGGGGTTGAATAGTACACATCACCAAGGACCCTTGGATAATTCTTATAAAAGATCAATACAATCCTAATGCGTTTGGTCAGATTTCCGTAGGTCAGTTGTTGTTTTCACTTAAAATCTTGTCCATTTTAAACAAAATAAAGACCCTTTGAGTGCTAGCGGCCACACCATGCCTCATATTGAAGAGGTGTTGACTCTTACACGTCACCAAGGAACCTTGGATCGTTATTATAAAATATCAATGCAATCCGAATGCGTTTGGTCAAATTTCCGTAGGTCAGTTGTTGTTTTCACTTAAAATCTTGTCCATTTTAAACAAAATAGAGACCCTTTGAGTGCTAGCGGTCACACCGTGCCTCGGATTGAGGCGGGGTTGACTCTTACACATCACCAAGGACCCTTGGATCGTTCTTATAAAATATCAATGCAATACGAATCCGTTTGGTCAGATTTCCGTAGGTCATTTGTTGTTTTCACTTAAAATCTTGTCCATTTTAAACAAAATAGAGACCCTTTGAGTGATAGCGGCCACACCGTGCCTCAGATTAAGGCGGGGTTGACTCTTACACATCAACAAGGACCCTTGGATCGTTCTTATAAAAGATCAATGCAATCAGAATGCGTTTGGTTGGATTTTCGTAGGTCAGTTGTTGTTTTCACTTAAAATCCTGTATTTTAAACAAAATAGAGACCATTTGAGTGCTAGCGGCCACACCGTGCCTCAGATTGAGGCGGGGTTGACTCGTACACATCACCAATGACCCTTGGATCATTATTATAAAAGATCAATGCAATACGAATGTGATCTACTAATTATTCATTATGAAAAAAATAAAGGTACCATTAAATACTTACATTGCCCCAAACACCCATAACACAACCCAACCACAACCTTCATCTCAATGTACTCAACCGATCTAAACACCAAGATAGATTTTACCCAAGACTATATAATTCAAAACTCTGATCATGTCATCAACCAACCACTTAATTTCTATGGTGCTCCCCACTATATTCTTTAGCTCACAAACACCACCATCTGATGTTTAACACCTCCATCATCGGGAAAGAACCACTAGACCCCCAACTAAAACTCCACAACATACCCAACATGTTTTCTAACTTACCATTCTTAGAAATCCATGAGAACACCAACCAATGTTATCATCCATCCTTTCCATCAAAACCACTTGGAATGGATGTGAATCCATCATCCATACATGAATCAAGGACAGTTCAACTTTTCCTCAAAGATTGAACCCATTTTCAAAACATAATTAACATTTCAAAACATCAAATAGATGTGGATTACAAATCACCACATTTGTTCCTTTTTCCTGGAGGAATTTGAAACATGCACCACATAGGTTGTAAAATTAGTAGAGGATATTTCTCTTTGATCATACAAAGCCATGAACCCAATTTTATCCTTGAGGAAACTGATGAGTGATGTTTGTGAATGATTTTTGGAACTAGGAACTGACTTGCTTGATGAAACACATGAAATATCTTTAAATGTAGCCTCACTTGCCAAATAATTGGAACAATTTCTTGTATTGGGTGCTCTTAATTTCAGATTTAGCATCCCATCTTGTTCATCAAATGGATTGGTCAACTTCCAATCTATCATGGAGGTTGTCGCACCACCTTTACACGCAACTAATGATCAGAGGCAGCTTGATTAGAAAAACAATCCTAAGGGCACTGGACATGAAAGATCATGCGGTGCCATAGTTTCTCAGAAACCTCAATTTACCCCACATGATATAAGGCTATTGCATGATGTCCAAGACATAGCAAGAGGAGAAGAGAAGGTGAAAGTCTCGTAGATGAACAACATCAACAATGAACATCCACCACCCTTTCACTATATACATCAAAATAATATCTTTAAGAACGTCGATGCGAATTTCTATCTTACTTCCATTTAGGATGATGCATGTTGGTCAACTTGTTTTAGAAATTGTTTATCTTCATCCGTGCCTTGTACTTGCACCCATGAATTTGAAGGTGAGTATGCGTACACGATAGTTGACCTTCTTAGAGAAGAGTTTCTGGAAGAGTATAAGAGACATGAAGCAATGAAGATCATTAGAGTGTTGGAGAAAATGTGGTTGCTAAAAACAATGTGGCAATCGGCTTGTGCAACGCGGCCTAAGTTACAACTTTCAGGTATTGTACTTTATTTTTTTCTGGAGGGTTTCAGTGTAAATGCATTTTGGAATGATCATTGCTATTCATTGTCTTTTAGGTTTTTTTGACAGCCGAGGGGAAAGGGTGGGGTTTGCAGACATTAGAGGATATGTCGAAGGGTGAATTTATGGGAAATTACATCCTATATTTTTGCAACATCTCTATAGTATCTGACATCTAACCAAATGGCCTCTTTGCCCTTCAAGCTCCCCGAACCCCGATCACCATCGGGGTTCGGGGAGCTTGAAGGGAAAAGAGGACATTTCTCCAACATATTCACACACAAAATCACCCTTCGACATATCCTCCAATGTCTGCAGACCCCAGCCTTTCCCCTCGGCTGTCAAAAAAACCTAAAAGACAATGAATAACAATGATCATTCCAAAATGAATTTACACTGAAACCCTCCAGAAAAAAATAAAGTACAATACCTGCAAGTTGTAACTTAGGCCGCGTTGCACAAGATGATTGCCACATTATTTGTAGCAACCACATTTGCTCCAACACTCTAATGATCTTCATTACTTCATGTATCTTATACTCTCCCAGAAACTCTTCTCTAAGAAGGTCAAATATCGTGTACGCATACTCACCTTTAAATTCATGGGTGCAAGTACAAGGCACAGATGGAGATAAACAATTTCTAAAACAAGTTGACCAACATGCATCATCCTCGATGGAAGTAAGATAGAAATTCACATCGACGTTCTTAAAGATATGATTTTGATGTATATAGTGAAAGGGTGGTGGATGTTCATTGTTGATGTTGTTCGTCTATGAGACTTTCAACTTCTCTTCTCCTCTTGCTATGTCTTGGACATCATGCAATAGCCTTATATCATGTGGGGTAAATTGAGGTTGCTGAGAAACTATGGCACCACATGATCTTTCATGTCCAGTGCCCTCAGGATTGTTTTTCTAATCAAGCTGCCTCTAATCATTAGTTGCGTGTAAAGGTGGTGTGGCAGCCTCCACGATAGATTGGAAGTTGACCAATCCATTTGATGAACAAGATGGGATTCTAATCAAGCTGCCTCTGATCCTTAGTTTCCGTAGGTCAGTTGTTGTTTTCACTTAAAATCTTGTCCATTTTAAACAAAATAGAGATTCTTTGAGTTCTAGCGGCCACACCGTGCCTCGGATTGAGGCAGGGTTGAATCGTACATGTGACCAAGGACCCTTGGATCGTTCTTATAAAAGATCAATGCAATCTGAATGCGTTTGGTCGGATTTCCATAGGTCAGTTGTTGTTTTCACTTAAAATCTTGTCCATTTTAAACAAAATAGAGACCCTTTGAGTGGTTTAACATTCTTGCATGTTGCTGGTGCATATCATCTGTTAAAATGAGAAAATGAATCATTGGAGAAAGGTTGTTTTATTTAATAACAATTACAATTTTCCTACGAACATTTACATACAACAATGTTTCATCTTTTGATCCCCTTAACCCCTCTCAAAAATGACCACAAATTGTACATGTCCCCAAGTTAGATCTTCATTGTATTTGTGTACAATCTTCCATCAGGTATGCGACCCACTCGTTTCTGAACACATCTATATCGTCTTGTGAGTATGAGGCTTTTCGGCAGTCATAGTAGTACTGAAAAATAAAAAAATAAAGAATTAATAAATAACTTAAACAAACTAGTAGTTGTTTTTAAAAATACCTCTTTAGGGTTGCTAGTTTGCTGATGAAAAATGATATCTTTCATAAATTTACAAACATAATAACCACAATCATTATCGTTTGTTTGTTTTGGACACTGCAAAAAAATTGATCATTAGGAGAATAAGTAACTTGTGTTGAGATGTGTTTGGATAGTGAAATTTTATTATATATACCCTGATATTTGTCCAGACGTAGTACTTGCTCGCCTCCTTATGCTTAGCCCCTGGCCACATTCCTTTTTTAGACGATAATGATACACCACCCTATTAGTAAAAGATAATATAAATTATATTACTTGATGTTTAGACCTAAAACGTAAGATGCAGCGTCTTACAGATTCACAAACTCCATCATGTGTGGTCGGTTTGATGGATATCCTTGCTTTGAATCCAGAAAATAAATCTTTAGAGTATCCAAGTTGACCGCAATTAGTAACCAATGTTTCCTAAAAACACAAAAAAGAATAAGTAATAAAAGAAGTGAAAATATAATTGATATGCTTTAATCATAGAGTATTACCCCTGCATGGTTGGTATTAGGAAAAGTTTGTCATCTGTAATCTTGCGTTCAAATGTTTTCAGCAATCCGTTCACTATTTCATTCCTTTTTGATGGCTCTATTTTTGTTAGGTGTGTTGATGTGATATGAGGACTAACCAGTCCAAATCTTGGCTCATGGGAAAATTCCTTCAATTGTTTTTCATAAATGCGTCTGTCAACAATATAAAATGCATTTAGTCATAATTTGCACGCTAGATCAGCTTTTGGAAAATCAATTCATGGAAACAAACCTCATATATACATTTACAACTGTGACGCCTAGCCAACCGTTTTCAAGGATTTCATTTACATTTTCAGCAGTAATGAAATCTTGACTTTCCTCTCTGTATATATTCTCTTCGAAAACCACTATATGACTATTACCATCTTTTAGCTTCGTATCCACATGAGTATTCAATGCTAGTAAATGTGGAAAGAGAATATGTGGTGTTATTGTGCTTTCAGCAGCTCCTTGGGATCGGTTGGTCGATCCTTTAGATGGTTTTGAGCCGACGTTTGTCACCCCCTTCCATTTCTCCGTCTATAACAACAATCATTGGTTCATACCCTTTTTTCATTAATTGTTAAGGGTTTAGCTCGAAAAGAAAAGAAAATAAATACCTCTTTGTCCGCATGTACTCTTACAAGTTGTGATGGCCATGCAATGAATGTCCCAATAGCCTTTTCGACCGTATGAATATCATCGTCATCAAGTGGAATAGGTAGCTCTGCCTTTGGATCATGAGCTACAGTAATCGTCACTTTCAGATGATCTTTCGGAAGTGGTTTATTATGCAGTGTGGCATCTGGGATATTGAACACTGTAGCCCTCGCTACAAGGTGATAGGTGGGTGTTGACAGATATAAATCACAATCATTATCACCCTATAGAAGATGAGTACAAAAAAATTATCAGTGTTTTTCTGATTCATATTTCACGGGAACAATTATTAGAATATTTATTACCACGGCTAAGATAGTTCTTTGAGGCGAATGGCTCACCTCAAAGCTGGTGGGGAATGGGGCGGGATGTTCATGTGGTGATTGTTCTTGAGTTGTGACTTTCCTTTGATTCCCACCCATAAAAGTTGCTAGAAACTCTCCCTGCCATTACAATTGTTCTTCAAGGGTTGCTATTTTTTCGCTCATTTGTTCCAATTTTTCATTTGTATCATCCATTTTTTTTCTTCTTCTCAAAATATACTCGGGGTGTCACCCCAAACCCCGCACCTCTGACATGACCGTATTTTTCTGACTGCTTCAAAGTCATCGATAATAGGTCTGTATCAGCTACAGGAGTAGCTGATTCCTGTGATTGTCGGATATAGGAAAATAACTAATTATTTTTATGTAATGGAAATTTTAAACAAATTATTTTATCATCGTGTCATATACTTACACATATTTCTCACACTTTATGTGTGTTCTCATCTACTAACTTCCCATCTTTGTTCACACACGCCTCCTTCCATAGCACATGACGTGGGATGGAAGTGCATTTGGTTTTAGACTCATCAATCTACATATAAACATAGAAAAATAATTATGATGTTGTTTATTGGCACCTAACAATATTATTGTAAATTTAAAATACGTACCATTTTCTTTTCTAATGAAGCGCACCCCATCCTTGCTTTACGATAAGGGTATGTTGGTTTTGAAGCACGTTCCTTATTTTCAGTACAGAGTTTCTGTTTCATAAATGAAATATTGACAATAAAAGTGATGAATACAGGTATCCTCAAACAACGTATTATCACTCACAATGTACCTGAAACTTCTAATCCCCACGACGGCCAATAAATGCATCCCATGCTTCTTGGGATATCAGGTGAGTGTAGACAATGGGTGGGTGCAGGTTTATTTTACCTTTAGAATCTTTGAGGTGACATCTTGTTAAAATAGTGAGAAAACCTCGATGAATCTTTCCTGCAAGCCTTAGTACATAATCCTTGTGTGAATCGTCTACTATAAATGTACTCTGCAAGAGATTGAGAAGAGTAGGACATTGTTTCATTATTTTATTTGCTAGTAAATTAAAGAAATAAATTCATAATGTTACCGTAATTTCTTCCCAGATCACAACCTTCAGCCCGGACACAACATGATGCCATGAATCTATGTCAATCGGCACGCGTTGCTGAGTGACAACTCCAATGTAGCTGCTAAACATAGCCTTGTTGGGATTCACATGTTGGCCTCATGAATTCCATCTGACTTCAAATTTGATGCCTTTGCTTTTCGCCTTAAGAATTTTGGCTAACACCGTCAAACTACGATGCACCCGTGATTTCTGCGACGCTGGTCCTTCATTCCTGACCATTTCATCGATATCAACATCATCTATATGTTCATCTAGAATGGTATCAACGACATGTGTTGATGGTTGTTGGAACTCAACACTAAGAGCAGCAGGATCCGCAGTAGGAGGAGCAGCAGGAGGAGCAGCAGTAGCAGGAGCCACAACAGGAGGAGCATCAGGAGCAACCAGAGCCGCAGTAGGAGCAACAGCAGCAGCAACAGGAGCAACAACAACAGCAACATGAGCTACAGGAGCAGTAGCAGCCGCAGCAGCAGCTGCTTGAGAGACTTGTTCAGCCTCAAGGTTAGGAGCATCAGAATGTGCAGAAGTCATTATCTGCAAAAGTGGTTGAACAGTTAATTCAGATTATATAAATTCAGTAATGATAAGATAATAACATGAGATAACAAGATCTATATTACAAACAAAATATAACCTGTTTACTGAACTCTCTTTCTTTTTTTCAAAGGTTGAAGGGATTTGACACCTCTATCGACTATCCAAATCCCTTCATTGTGGTCTCCTCTAACATACAAAACATCATTTGCATTGGGACCGCTCCGAAATGATTGCGACGTACCACTAAAAGGATCGTCCTCAACTGAATTTTCATCGGAACCTTCAGTAGTTTTGGACGATAACAGAAGAATCGACCACTTTCGGTTTGCGGGATCTGGAACATAAAAAACTTGTACCGCTTGTGATGCCATTATAAACTATTCATCTTTATACCCTTCTTTACTAAAACCAAATTTCACAAATCCCCATTCATCTATTTTAACACCACTGTTGTTATCAACCCATTTTCATTGAAAAATCGGTAATTGGAATGCCGTATAATCCAACTCCCATATTAGTTTGATAATGAAAAAGTATGACATATTTGTATAAATTGGATTTCTGTCCTTACTACCAGAAACATGCATCACTTCAGTCACTAGTGTAACTCCACTATTTTGCATGGTACTATCTTCATCATGTTCATATGTATAGAATGTATAACCATTAATTACATAACCACTGTAAGATAATACATACACACTTGGTCCAGCGGCTAGCCATCGAAGACGTTCTGAAATTGAATTCAGATTTTCATCCAACTGCTTAAAAATATGGTCCTGAAACCATCCTATAAACTGGTGATTATGTGTATCTGACAACCATTTTTCAGCCCTCGAGGGATTCAACTGCCTAAGAATTTCTTTGTGAGTTTTAATATATGGAGCAACCTCCCAACTGTTATGAAAAACATAAATATGAGCCTTCTCCCGATCTGTAATATTTATTGTCACAACTTCTCTTCCAGAAATTCCCTCACCCTCAATGTGTCCAGTGTGACGAGATTTCGGGAGACCAATGCTTTCCACATCAGATAGGTATTCATTACAAAATTTAATGGCTTCCTCAACAATATATCGCTCCACTATACAACCCTCTGGCCGACTTCGATTTTTGACACACCCTTTCAAAATATTAATATACCGTTCAACAGGATACATCCATCTATAGTGCACAGGACCACAAAGTTGAATATCTCTCACCAAGTGAATCATCAAATGAAACATCATATCAAATAATGATGGTGGGAAGAACATTTCTAATTCACATAATATGACGACAATTTCTTTTTCCATAGCTAGCAATTTCCCCAGGTCTAAAACTTTGCTACATATAGATTTGAAAAAGAAACAAAGTTTGGTTAACGTATGAAGAACATTCTTGGGAAAAATGAAACGTAAAGCTATAGGAATTAGATCTTGCATCAAAACATGGCAATCATGTGATTTCAAACCTTTTAACTTCAAATCATTCATTGACACAATGTTCTTGATATTTGATGAGTACCCCTCTGGAACCTTTACATCATTGAAGAAGTTGCAAAACTGATATCTCTCCGCCCTAGAAAGAGTATACGCAGCTTGAGGAAGAAACATTCGATTTTCACCCTTCACAAGAGCCAACTCTTATCGTATTCCCATGTCAACCATGTACAACCTTGCCTTAATTCCATCTTTTGTTTTGCCAGGGGAAAATAGAAACGTTCCGATAACACTGTCACATACATTTTTTCCACATGCATCACATCAAGAAAATGTATGACGTACAAACAATTCCAGTATGGTAATTCAAAAAAAAAAACTGATCTCTTTTTCCAACCGATTTTCGTAAGGTTTTTCGAAAATGGTTTACCAAAAATAGTGTTCAGATCTTTTACTTTCTCAAACAGCTGATCACCTGTTAGTGAAGACGGTGTTTCGCATTTTTCTGAACTTCCATTGAATGATGTCATCCAAGATCGGTACTTATGTCGACGAGGTAGAAATCTACGATGTCCTAGAAACACAGATTTCGATGAATGTTTCAACCTAATTGATTCTGTATCTTCTTCGCACACGGGACACCCTTGAGTTCCTTTAATGCTATAGCCTGAAAAATTTCCATAAGCAGGGAAATCATTTATTTTCCCATACAACATCGCTCTCAACGTTAAGTATTCACTTTTATAATCATCATACAACATTACACCTGAGTCCCACAATAACTTCAAATACTCGATCAAAGGAGCCATATAAACATCAATATCGTTACTTGGTTGTTTTGGTCCTGATATAAGCATAAGTAACATGATGAATTTCCGCTTCATGCATAACTAGGGTGGCAAGTTATAATTTACCAACATAACATGCCATTTACTATGAGTGCTGGTTTGAAAACCAAAAGGATTCACTCCATCTGTAGATAACGCAAGACAAAGGTTTCTAGGCTCTTTTCTAAATTCAGGATACTCATGATCAATTTTCTTCCATTGAGGAGAGTCGGCCGGATGACGTAATAACCCATATTTATTTCTTTTATCTGCATGCCACGACAATTGTCTTGAAGTTTCTTCACTTCCATACAGACGCCTAAACCTTGGAATGATTGGAAAGTACCACACAACTTTTGTAGGATTGGATTTATCTTTCTTGTATCGAGAAGCACCACACTTTGGGAATTCTGTAAGTGATTTGTTCTCTTTTCGAAACAATATACAGTCTTTCAGGCAGGCATTTATTCTTTCAGAAATCATTCCCATCGAGCGTAGCATTCGTCTAGCTTCATATGTCCGGCTTGGGAGATCATTATCTTCTAGGAGAATGTCATTCAAGAGAGCAAGTAGTTCCGTAAAATTGACATCACTCCATCCATTTCCCGCTTTCAATTTATACAACTTCAATACAACTGACAATGTTGTATACCTAGTGAAAGCAGCATACAATGGCGTCTTTGCACAACTTTTTAACTTCTCAAAAAATTTTGGGCAATCATGGAGTTCATCTTGAATTGTCTTTGTCATTTCCTCAATAAGATCTTCATCATCATTGACATCTGTAATCACATCCTCCATACAATCTTCTTCATTATCCATATTTGTATTCATATCTGACGATCCATAAAACACAGTTTTATCCCATCCAGTAGCTACATTATCTTTTTCTCCGTGTTTATTCCAACATTTATAACTCCGATCTATTTCGTGACATATCAAATGTTATTCAAACTCCTCTAGAGTAAGTAGTCTATAATAACAACAACGTAAACACGGACAAAGGATTTGAGAAGGATACTTTGCATGATCCTTTGCAAACTTGATGAACTCTTTCACTCCATTCTCGTACTCTATTGTTAAACGATTAACATCCATCCAATCTTTATTCATATCCATCTTATTAGAATCTCAAATATTAGTATTTATGGTTCAAGTACACAAAACAAGAATTCCAAATACAGTAAAAGAGAACCACTTCCTTATAAAAATGGAGATTAATAGAGCCTAACCATTAGTATTTATTCATCATGCCTAAATACTCACTGCTGGTGGAAGTGAAACCGTTACTGATGATCATGCCAAGAAGAAATGGAAACCAAAAGGGGGGAGTGAATCAAAATACCCCAAACAAGATGGAAAAACATGGTATTTGAGAATAGATTAGTGGCTTTCATGTTGGATAGAAGTAAACCTAATTTATTTCAATGAAAAAGGTTAATTCACAACAAGATACCATCCATTCCATATATTATTTTCATTAATAGGGTTATTTTGTGCTTCAAAATGATCAAAACATGTCTAACCAACTTCAAATGGATAAAATATGAATTCATGAAACACATAAATCCCAAAAAAAAGATATAGTGTAGAAACACCCACTTGGAATCTAAATGATTCTGCTCAAATGAAGAACATCATACATCTCTAACTACATCGATGCTTTCTCATATACAATGACACCACTAACTAGATAGTGGCCCTCACCAAGAACATCATACATCTCTAAATAAGAGACTACAACCACTAACCATGAAGAACCACTAAGAGCATAATTTGAAACCTAAGGAAAGGTACACCCAAAACATACCAATGAATTCAAATGAAATACTTTCTAAACCAAACCATTAAAATCCTCAAATGTTCCTAAAATCATACCCCATCATATCTCCTAATAAAATTCTTTGATAACACTATTTCATGGCCTATACCCATTTAGACCCCTCTATTGGTTAGTAGATTATAGTCTAGTGACCCCCTAAAACCATCCTCCAACATGTCATGGGTTAGTGAATGCACCGAGGGTATTTATCACAACCATGTGCAATGTACTTCTAATAATAAATAATTGATATAGTTTAACATCAAGTTGTATAGATGATTTTTCGAATGATACCAAGTGAAAGTTAGTATGGTAAATATGTGTGATAAGACATTTTTGGTCTAACTAAAAGGGTATATAGCCTAATGAGTGTATTTTGGATTCACAAAAAATATGACTCTATGTAGTATAGGGTTTTTTCAACTAGTAGAAGTATGGACCACTAAGTGAATATGGTCCTCTATGTGTGGGAATGTTTTCATTTAGAGTATGGCCTAATATGTATGGTTCCCATAGAATAAGGCCCATTTGAATGGGATATTTGGGCTCATTACACAAGGTGGATCACATTTTTCATGTGAGGAATCTACACCAATTTGGTTCATAAAATATATTCATAGCACATAAGGATTTCTATATTCATCAACTAATGAATCGTGTTCTTATCACACTAGGTAAGAACATAATATCATCTACTAAGGGAAGTGTTTAGAGATCATATGCTCATCACATAGGGGATTATTTGGAACATCGCCTCAGTAATCTCATGCTCCTCATGTGAGGTATAATCATAGGATCATTACCTAGGAGATGAATAAGAGATCTTATGATCATCACTTAGGGGATTCTTAGGCATATCCCCTAATGAATCTATTTATAATCTCATGAGGTATAATCAAGGGAACATTATTTGGGAGATAAAGAAGATCTCATATTCCCATAACATAGGGACTTCATATTCTCATCACCTAAGGCAACCTAAGATTATCACCTAGAGTTGGATGTTTCCTGAATTAAGAGTGGTCATAGGTTTATATCTCGGTAAAGGAACTCACATATTTTAATTTTAGAAGAGGGAACCACCCGATACACTCATTGCGTAGGGGGTGAGCATAGTTTTATAGCCACCATTTCATTTTTATCCATGAAGTTATTCAATTCCCACCAAACCCTTTTCAATTTCATCATTAACATCTATATTCTATGTCACTGGGAAACTAAAAGGAAAACCCATATCAAATAACGATGTCATCTCCCACAATAACCCACTCATTACATCTTTTTAACAATGGAAAGGTTGATGCTTCCCCACTGCACGATTTACCACCTCAACCATCTCACATTTTCCCCCAATGGAATCTATCACAACCAAACTAATAAAAAACTTCTCAAACAACCCCACCAAAAAACAATGATGATTTTCAACAATAAAAGTAAACAAGCACCATGTTCTTGAGAAATATAATGAAAATTAGTAAACACATGTGAATCATCCCCTTTACATCATTTTCCATCAAGTATGGTCCATTTTCTTCAATCGGTCAATCCATAATACTCACCCATAGAATAAAAAATCATGTTAAAAAATGATATACAAATGGGAGAGGAGAACAATATTGAAAAAAGATTTGGAAAACATGCCTTAAAAGAGGTCCTGCAAACCGAAGGTTGAAAGCGTTGCGGGCAGCGGAGATCCAGAAAACTCAAGCTCGAGGGCGGCGGAGGTCTGGCAATGCAAACTCAGCGGGCGGCAGAGGTCTGACAACGAGTAGTGAGGGCAGCGGAGGTCCGACAATGTGATCTCAGCGGGCGGCAGAGGGGATTCGCAGAGTTCCAGTACTGCGAGAGCTTTAGGTCGCGATAAAACGAGGGCACTGTGCGACCGACTTTATAAAAAAATGCACTAAGGTTTTATCAGCGCTAAACAAGCGCTGATAAAGACTACCTTTATCAGCGTTAACATTTTAGCGCTGATAAAGATGTCCTTTATCAGGGCTTTTTTAGCGCTGATAATAGTACTCTTTATCAGCGCTAGAAAAGCGCTGATAAATCCTTACTGTATCAGCGCTAAAATTTTAGCGCTGATACAAGGAGTCTTTATCAGTGCTTTTCTAGCGCTGATAAAGGGTCTTTTTATCAGCGCTATTTTAGCGCTGATACAGGGTAACCATTATTAGCGGTTTTGCTTAGCGCTGATATAAGGGGGCGCTTCCCTTGCCCATTTTTGTAGTAGTGCCTTTATCAGCGCTAAAATCTTAGCGCTGATAAAGGGTCGATTTATCAGCGCTTTTAATTAGCGCTGATAAATCTACCCTTTATGAGCGCTTTTAATTAGCGCTAATAAAGATTATCCTTTATCAGCGCTTTTTGATTAGCGCTGATAAAGGGTGGAGCTTCCCTTGCCCGTTTTTGTAGTAGTGATATGTGTGCGTGTGTGTATTAATATTGCGTAAATACATCATATAAATACATTTTTTTTAAAATATATCATTATCATTAAATATATAATATAAATATACATAAGATAAATGCATTAAAATGTATTATAGAAATATATTACATAAACATATTTACAATAAATATTTATAAATAAATTATAAAAAATTTACATGTAAATATATATAAACATATTTTAAAAATGTATTTAAAAATATCTATATAAATGTATATGATTATATGAATAAATATATAAATAAATAAGAATTATGTATATAAATATATAAAAATAGATGTATCCTAAAATATCAAAGACACCACCACAAATCTGGACAAAGGATGCGCCGGGTTTTATCAGCGCTAAGCAGAAAGCGCTGATAAAAGGGGGGATTTTATCAGCGCTGAAGAAAAGTGCTCATAAAACTACCCTTTATCAGCGTTGCATTTAGCGCTGATAAAAGTTTTTAATAAAAAATACTATTAACCTATATAAAATTATTATATTTATATTAAAAAATAATGTCTATTTGTATACATTAAATAAAAAACACATGTTTATAATTAATATTTTTTTTTAATAATTCAAATATATATATACTAAATTTCATTAAATAATAAATATATTTATTATATTTATTATATTTATATATTTATATGGTTATATGTTTATAATTATATATAAATACTTTTTAAATATATACATACATATATATATACTTTTTCAATATGTATATTTATAATTATATTAAATATGTATATTTATAATTATAATTAATATATATATCTATGTATATATTTAAATAAATATATATTTCTAATGAATTTGGTCAATTGATGCGTGAATATAATTGATATTCATATATATGTTATGCATTCATTACGAATGTTCATTTATACATTACACCCTCATTACTATTCATGTTGGCCATATATTTGATGACCAGTTTTTATAATCTATACTTTACTCGGTGTATATGATTCATTCGTGTTCCCATAAAGCATTTTCATAAATACTTAAAATCATGATAAATGTATTTATTATATTTATAATTATAAATATTTAGTTATATATAAATACTTTTTAAAATATATTTATAATTATAATTATATATAACTATATATATATATTTAAATGATTATAAAATTGCAGTAAATTTTTAAATGATAAATAAACATATGTATTTAAATAAATATATGTCTTTAATGAATATATATATATATATATATACAAATATACAAATATTTATATTTATAAGTATAAATGATATATATATGTAAATAATTATAAAATTATAATAAATATATTTATTATATTTATAAGTATAATTATAAATAAATGCATATTTAGTTATAGTCACACATGAATATATATCTAAACACTTTATGAAATTAAAATGAATATATTAATTATATATATTTTTTATAATTTCATAATTATTTTAATAAATATATATTTATATTTAAATAATTTCAAAATTATAATTAATATAGTTATTTTAGTTTCATTGTTATATAAATATATTTATTTAATTATATATATATATATTTAATAAACATATTTATTATAATTTTATAATTATTTAAATATAAATATATATTTATTTAAATAATTATGAAATACTTATGAAATAAATATATATTTATTACATATATATTTTAATTATAATCATAAATATAAATAAATTTATACATATATTTAATACTTACGAAACTTATGAGATTAAAATAAATATATTAATTATATATATTTATAAAATTATAAATGTAATAAATATATTTGTTACAATTTTATAATTATATATATATATGATTATAACTGTAAATAAATATATATTTATTATAACTATAAATATATATAAATTTATAGTTATTAAATAATTATAAAATTATAATAAATATATAAATATATTTATAATTATAATTATAAATAAATGCAGATATATTTAAATAATTATAAAATTATAATAAAGATATTAATTATATATAATTATAAATATAATAAATATATTTATTATAATCTTATAATTATAAATAAATACATAATTACAAAGAAATACATATTTATTATATAAATAAAGAAATATTTATTTATAATTATTGTTATAAATAAATAAACTTATATTTATTATATTTATAATTATATATATATATATAATATAAATATAAATAACTTATTATCATTATAGTTTTATCAGCGTTTTTTAGCGCTGATAAAAATAGGTCTTCATCAGTGATTTTGTAGCGTTGATAAAGACCTATCTTTATCAGTGCTAAAAAGGTGATGATAAATAGTGTCTTTATCAGCGCTTTCTAATTTAGTGCTGATAAAACCTGCCTTTATCAGCACTTTTTAGCTAGAGATGATAAATGTTTTGCTCAGTTTTATAAAAAAACCTAACAGTCTCCTCCTTCCTTCGCATGCCTCAAGCTCTCGCGGAAGCCTTACCCTGCTCCTCCTCCTCCTCCTCCTCCTCCTCCGCTGCTGCTGCCGGATACTCCTCCTACTCACCATCGTGAAATTTCATCTGTCACTGCCATGAAGCCCTGCTCCACCGCCGAGCGAGCCCTCATTCGCCCTACTGTCGCGAAGCTCTCCTCCGCCGCCGAGTGAAGCTTGGGAACTTCTTTAAATCTCCATAAGTTTTGAGTTCCCTTATGCGTTGCCTTCTGAGTACCCTTACACGTTTCCTTCTAAGTTCCCTTTATGTACCGACTTTAATGAATTGTGATGACCCTTATGTATCAAGCAACCAACTCTTACATATCATAGCAGCACAAGTACTTTGTCAAATTTTATTGTATCCACATATTACCTTTATGAATCCCTTTGAAGAATTTTTTAGTAATGGTTGGAGATGTAGAACTTGTTTTATTTTAATATGCATGAAATGTGTTGTAGTAAGGTCAACATGTATATTGTTCAGGGTGAATTGGACACTACAATTTCTAAGTAAATCTTTTTTGGTCTCCATGTGGAAAAAATGTATGGCTTGGTGGTTCACGCCCAAATTTACCCAAGAGAAGAAGGGTAGAACGGTCCTTGTAGTGTAGCTTGGGTTGTCGATTCCACAGAGACCTAAGAAGATACCTAAGATACACAACCTAAGGGATGGATTTTTGGCTATGAAGTGGCCAACTTTGGGTTGATTTTAGATGGGTTTAAGTGAAATCTAAGATACTTAAGTGAATTCAAATTAAAAGAATGAGTTGATCCTAGGTTATCACTTGGGGTGGATTGGACATATTTTCTTTTTAATGATTTCAAATTCTTCAATTTGAGATGGGTTCATTTAAGGAGATAAAACAACATCATCACTTACTGGTTTAATGCCTACACCCTTTAATACTAATCACCTATACACTTGAAGGTTCAATGTTTCAAGCACTTCAAGGTAAAGGATCGTATTAGTACTTGAAGTGTGTGGCCTTAAATTCAACAAGGATGATGAAGTTTAAAAATCATCAAATAAAAATCCCAATTAAAGAAGTGATTATACATTAATTAGGTGATAAATAACATCCAATCCATCCCCTTGCTACTCCCTTGGATCAACCCATAAGTGGTTTATCCCTCCATTGATCCCATGGTTTCAATGGAAGCGGAAAGTATACTCATGAGGGAGGAAATGGAGAAGTAAAGAAAACAACAAAAATAAAATGATCACTCCACCGTTGTGTGAATAATTTCACAAGGGTTGATGTGAATAAATTCACACCTTGATCCAACGGTATCAAAGTGATATTAAGAACAACAGAATAAGAGTAGAAGAAGAACTTTTATTAAGAAACTAAAGTGAATTGAACAACTTACATGTGAAAGACAAAATTGAGGCAACAAAAATGCAGCATAACATTACAATTGAACAAAGCATCCAAGATTCTAAAATCCTTCACCACCACTGCCTTAAATAGGAATTTTGGGAGCCTTGGGTCGATCCACCAAAAGTACAAAGTATATTAATTAATTTTGGTAGACTATAGGTGGTGGAAATCTTGTGGAATTTGGACTTTTCCACGTTTGACCCGAGGTGGCAGCCAGTTTTCATCCACCGAACAGACGCGTCTATAAGACCTTCTAGAAGGACGAATCAGAGTGGGACATAGAAGAATAAAATGGAGCTCCTGATGTCTTCTAACCTCCTGTAAAATATGGGCCCATTTGGAGTTTTTTATTCCGAGATATGATCAAATTAGTGGTATGTTTTTCTGGGCCGCAGAATCTGGCCCAGAATTGTATCTCTAACTTGGGCCGCCTAAATGACCACCATGGAGTCCGAATCAACATTAACTCCTGAAGAGTGATTTGTTCCTATACATGTCTTCTATCATCCCACGAAATTTGAGATTAATTGGGCCTGTATTTTGTGCCCCAAAGTCTCATCAGTGGTCTGATGTCCAATCTGCCTTCTCCAGAATTGCTTCCTTTCATTTCCAAATATCTCCATCATCCTCCATGAATTCTTCACTGATCCCTGAATCAAACATGTTAATATTTAAGTGTATATCAATTTACTAAAATATCAAATTAAAATAAGTATAATTAAATGAATCATTGGGTACTTCAAATTATGTTCAAAAATGTACCACATAATAGTGCATTTTAAGAAGGTATTACAATCATAATGTGAAATGATGTTCAAAGTGTAAAATAAACTAAAATGGTGTTTATGAATAACAAAGAACATGAATATTATGTATATTAACAATGAATATTACCCTCATTTAGTGGCTAATCACACCCCCCAACTTGAGTTTTGCTAGTCCCGAGCAAAATATATCTCATCAAAAATGAAATTCGAATTCCCTTTTCCAAAAACATTTTAATACACAATGATCACCAAAAAACCTTATACCAAACAATCATGAAACCCATCAAAATATTTTAATACGAGATAGTTTCATAAGCAGATCCCAATCCCAATCCCATTCCTTTGATCAAATCCATCACCATTTTTCATCCAACTCAATTAGGTGTAATGATGTGTTGTGAATCACAATAGATATGGGGGTTCATTTTCATTCAAGGGGAAAATCATGGAAGCGCTAGGTGGAATCACATTTAATCCTAATATGAGTATTCTTCATCCCTCTTTTTTTTTTGATTTTTTTTGCAATATTGCTATAGTAATTGAGATTGCAATTAATCAAATTAACCCATGTAGCAAGACTTTGCCGATGACTCCCAGACTCAAAGGCCTTAGGGCACCAAGTGAAACCCACATACTCGGGCATCGTCTCGAGTTAACTTAATCAAAAACAAATTCATATTACCATAAATAGAGATAGATTGAAAAACTCAGGTCTAGACAACTCTGGAGTCACGATCCCCAAGTGCCGAAAGCCTCGCATTTTATCAATCCATTGCTCTACACGCAAATTTTTATTTTTTATTTTTTTATTTTTTTATTTTTTTTTGAATACTCATATTATTCATGAAAATAAAACCATCCTATGCTATTTATTATGGGACCCCAAAAATTCAAATTAGTACCCCACAGTCTGGAGGACGTGCATTGTGGCATTTTTTTTATTTGGATGAAAATATAAACGATGAAATATCACATTGGACAGCCACACTTTCCAAAATCTATGCTCATGAAATTATACAAGGATTAAAATCAGAATCAGGGCATGCTAAATTATTTGATATTCAGTTTCAAAGTGTGCAATGTGTATTACCATGTTCAAAGTTAAAGGAATTTTTCCTTCCATTTACTTTTTTTTTCAAATCATTCAATTTTTGTTTTTGACACAAAAGCATTTTTTTTTATTTTATCTCCCCCCCAACTTAAAACAACACTGTCCCCAGTGTTTGAATAAATGAAAAATTAGGAGTAGAGGCAGGGAATAAAAATTTAAAAAGGAAATTGAAAATGAGGATTATGGAATGAAGTCACCTGGTGGTTGAAGTTTGAATTTCTTGCCGCTCGAATTTATTCCTTTGATATCCATGTCTCTTGAAAAGTTCCCTAGTGGAAAAAGGAAAAAACAAAACAAACAAAACAAACAAAAACAAACAATATATATATATATTTATATAATAAAGGAAGTAAAATATAAGAATATATATAAAAATTATAGAATAAGGTAGCACAAGAAGCCGCAGGTCAGTGGTAAGCGCGTGCCCCTGTCTCCCTTCGGTCCCGGGTTCGAGTCCCCGCGGCTTCGCCGGTTGTGACAGGGTTTGCCCCACGGCCTATGGCGTGGATTTTTTTTTGTATTATTATTTTTTTATTTTTTTTCTTAACCTATTGAATAATAAAAACAAAATAAACGGATGATACATTGTCTTATTTTTTAAATTTCTGGGTAAGGTATTACTCAAGGATCACACCACGTGACACGGATGAATATGGTGCTCCTCTTTCGTACCCATCCATACTCATAATAGAAGAACAGGTCAAAAGTCTATTTTGTTATTTTTAAATATAAAAATGATTAAGTAATCTTATTTGAAAAATAAAGATGATTCAGAAAGATTAGAAACATAAAAACCACGGGTTGCCTCCCGTGCAGCGCTTTGTTTAACGTCGTTAGCCCGACATAGATCCCAAATTTATCAATTTTTTCTTGGTTCATAGATTGGATCAATTAACTCAACATATATTTCCTGTTTATTGAATGATTCAACGAATGTTTTTAACCTTTGATCATTGACCTTGAAAATGTGACCACTTGTGGGATATTGAATCTCTACTGCCCCATGGGGGAATACATGATGCACTATGAAAGGTCCTGACCATCTAGACCTTAACTTTCCCGGATGTAAATGAAGTTTTGAACTATACAAGAGCACAAGTTTTACCGGTTCAAAATGTTTGACCTTGATATTCCTAGATTGGTAGGCTTGAACTCTATCTTTATTGATCCTTGAATTTTCATAAGCCTCCATCCTTAGTTCGTCCAATTCATTGAGATCTAATTTCCTTTTTGTTCTGGCCAATGAGAGATCATAATCCATTTTCTTAATTACCCAAAAGGCCTTATGTTCAATCTCCACTGGCAAATGGCATGCTTTACCATAAACCAACCTATATGGGTACATTCCTAAAATGGTTTTATATGCAGTTCTATAGGCCCAAAGAGCATCTAAGAGTTTCTCAGACCAATCTTTCCTAGAGGGGTTGACAATTTTTTCAAGAATTTGCTTAATCTCCCTATTCGCTAACTCATCTTGACCATTGGTTTGAGGATGGTATGCAGTGGAAACTTTATGAGAAATACCATACTTAGACATGAGTGAAGCGAATGGGCGGTTTCAGAAATGGGTTCCTCGATCACTGATTATAGCCCTAGGAATTCCAAATCTTGAAAATATGTTCTCTTTTAGAAATCGAATCACAACTTGATGATCATTGGACTTAGTGGGAATGGCCTCAACCCATTTTGAGACATAATCAACAGCTAAGAGTATGTATAGGTATCCCCGAGAGTTTGGGAAGGGACCCATGAAATCAATTCCCCAACAGTCAAATATTTCAACCACTAAGATGGGAGTGAGTGGAATTTGATTCCTTTTTGTGATGGACCCTACTTGTTGACACCTAGGACAGCTTTGACAAAATGTGTAGGAGTCCCTTGAGAGGGTGGTCCAGAAAAGACCACATTGAAGAATCTTAGAAGATGTTTTCTTAGAGGAAAAGTGACCTCCACATGCCTCACTGTGACATAATTTCAGGATAGACTCTTGTTCAGATTCTGGAACACACCTCCTAATGACTTGGTCAGGGCAGAACTTATAGAGGTATGAATCATCAAACACATAGTGTCTAACATCATAAAGGAATTTCCTTTGAGCTTGAGTCCCTAAGAATTTTGGAATGACTCCTGTCACTAAGAAATTTGCTATGTCAGCATACCAAGGGCAATCACTCACAGAGTATAGGTGTTCATTAGGAAACGAATCAGACACAGAAAGGTGATTTGAGTTGTCTTTGAATTCCATCCTAGAGAGGTGATCAACTACAACATTTTCAACTCCCTTTTTATCCTTGATTGTGAGGTCAAATTCTTGTAAGAGAAGGACCCACCTAATCAGTCTAGCCTTAACATCTTGTTTTTGGAAGAGGTATTTTAGTGCAGAATGGTCAGTGAACACAGTGATGGGTGATCCTAAGAGGTAGGAGCTAAACTTCTCTATGGAAAACACAATAGCAAGTAACTCCTTTTCAGTGGTGGTGTAGTTGATTTGGGCATCATTTAAGGATTTGCTTGCATAAGCAATGACATAAGGAGTTTTATCACAACGTTGTCCTAACATAGATCCAACAGCAAAGTCACTGGCATCACACATAAGTTCAAAAGGAAGGTTCCAATTTGGAGATTTCATAATGGGAGGAGAGGTGGGAGAGGATTTGAGGGTTGAGAATGAACCCTCACAGCTTTCTGTCCAAACAAATGGAGCATCCTTTACTAAGAGAGCACAAAGGGGACGGGATATTGAACTAAAGTCCTTGATGAATCTTCTATAGAAACCAGCATGTCCTAAGAAAGACCTCACTTCCTTGACAGTTTTGGGTGATGGAAGGTGACGAATGATGTCAACCTTTGCTTTATCAACTTCAATCCCCCTACTCGAGACCAGATGGCCTAGAACAAGTCCCTCTTTAACCATGAAATGGAATTTTTCCTAGTTTAGGACCAGATTTTTTTCTTCACATCTTGACAAGACTCTCTCCACATTCTGCAGACATCCCTCAAAAGTATCCCCAAACACAGAGAAGTCATCCATGAAGACCTCAATAAAATCCCCTACCATGTCTGAGAAGATTCCCATCATGCACCGCTGGAAGGTTCCGGGGGCATTGCATAACCCGAAGGGCATGCGTTTGAAGGAAAAGGTACCGAAAGGACATGTGAATGTAGTCTTCCCTTGATCCTCTAGGGAGACCTCAATTTGATTGTACCCCGAGTACCCATCTAAGAAACAGTAAAAGGCATGACCTGCCACTCTCTCAAGGACTTGGTCAATGAATGGTAAGGGGAAATGGTCCTTCTTGGTGAATGAGTTTAGTTTCCTATAGTCAATGCAGACCCTCCATCCACTACTCACCCTTGTTGGAAGAATCTCTCCATCGTCATTGGTTATCACTGTGATTCCAGCCTTTTTTGGAACCACTTGGATTGGGCTCACCCATTCACTCTCAGCTATGGGATATATGATACCAGCTTTCAAAAATTTCAGAAGTTCCTTCCTTACTACCTCCATGAGATTAGGATTGAGTCGTCGTTGAGGTTGACGACATGGCTTTGAATCAGATTCCAGAACAATCCTACGAGTCCTGATAAGTGGGCTAATCCCAGGAATATCAGACAGGGTCCAACCAATGGCTTTCTTATGCTTCCTAAGGACATCTAGAAGCATCCTCTCATGATTGGCTTCAAGAGAAGAAGAAATGAAAATAGGATGTGTTTGATTTTCCCCTAGGAAGGCATACTTTAGTGCAGCAGGAAGTTCCTTCAATTCAAGATTAGGTTGGTTCAGAATTTCAGCAGAAGTTTGGGACATTGGATCAAGATCAATTTCTTTTTTTAGAGGTTCAGATAGGATTGATTCCTCACATGTAGAAGTTTCAGCTACTAGATTGGCTTGATCAGATTTAGGGAAGGAATTTAGAGGGGTCTCTATGAAATTGGTTTCTTGAAAGGTTTCATTGATTGTTGGACCTAAGACTTCATCATAAGAGCAATTTGAAAATGATTCAAGCCAAGGAGATAAACGTCCTTTATATGAACAAAGGAAATCAATCTCATTCTGACTTAAACATTCATCAAATATTCCTTGATGTTCCATGGATTCATTATCAATGCTTCCTATCATGTTTACTTCATGAATGTCCTCATCGTCCCCTATTTGTGAGCTTTCATTATAGATGTTCAAGTCTAGACTCATGTTCCCAAAGGTGATGGTCATGCTCCCATTTCGGACTCGGATAACAGAGTTGATTGTTGCAAGGAAAGGACGACCAAGGATGATTGGGGTTTGTTCCTTATTTCCTAAATTTGGATGGTTGTCAAGGACAATGAAATCAGCAGGGTAGATGAAGTTTTCAACCTTTACCAGAACGTCCTTTAAAATCCCCTTTGGAACCCTAATGCTACGATCAGCAAGCTGAAGTGTGACAGATGTGGGTTGGAGTTCTTCTAGGCCTAACTGGCAGTACACAACATATGGGATGAGATTGACACTAGCACCTAGGTCACACAAGGCCTTGACAACTTTGCTTTCTCCAAGTTCAACATTGATGTAAGGGAAACCTGGGTCTTTCAACTTAGGAGGAATGGTCCCTTGAATGGTGGTACTCACATTAGCAGCCAAAAGGACTTGGTTTTTATGTGAAAATTTTCTTTTAAAAGTGCACAAGTCCTTAAGGTACTTTGAGTAGGAAGGTATAGTTTGGATGACATCGAGAAGGGGTATGTTCAACTTGACTTGTGAAAATATTTCCCTCAACGTTTCACTCAGTTCAGGCTTGGATTTCCCCCTCATGCGTTGGGGAAATGGTGCAGGTTGTGGGGTTGTTTGTTGAAGAGTTGTTTCTTTGACAATGTTATCAGTTTCCTCAGTTTGATCTTGTGGTTCATTTAAATTTTCATCCAAGTTTAAATCTTCAGGTGGGTTCTGAATTAGTTGTTCAGGTTTCTCAATTGATTTTCCACTTCTTAAAATAGTCACAGCCTTTAGTTGTTCATGAGTTGTTTGAGCACAAATTGACTCTCCCCTTGAAGTTGAGGATAGCACCGCCTGAGTAGGCATGGGTGCCTTTCCAGTTTTGATGGTTTGAACTTCTTATTTTAGGGAAGATACTTCTGAGTTCATCCTCTCCATTTGTTTGCACTGTTGTTCTAGTAGGCTTTGTGGAACAGTTTGGGTTGGTGCTTGAGTAAGTTGGTTTATCCCAGGGGGATATTTTGGAGGTGGGATGGTTTGTTGAAAATGGACCGGTGGCTGTTGGTATTGGATAGGTTGGGTTTGGAACTGGTTATGGGTTTGGTAGTTCTGATGGGGGTAAGGATTTTGTCCTTGTGGTTGGCTATGTTGTTGGTTATCCTTCCATCAGAAGCCTGGGTGGTCATTGTACCTTGGATTGAAGGTGTTTTGGTATTGGGGCTTTTGAAAGTTTAGGGCATTGACTTCCGCTGGGGGTCCTCCTAGAAGAACATCCTTGATGGATGGAATGGTTGGGAAGTTGTCTGTTTTATGGTCATGTTTGTCACAAATTGTGCAAACAAGGTCTACATTTTGGATTTCATGGACTTTCCTAAGGTCTATCTCTTCAACCTTCCTAGAGAGTGCTGCGAGTTTAGCCCTAAGGCTTTCCTCTTCTCTAAGTGTATGAATTCCAGTGGTTCTTTGTGGCTTTTCAGAATAAGGTGAAGTTCCCCAAGTTTGGTTTTGTTCAGCCAGACTTTCCAGATACTCGTAAGCATCATTTGGGGCCTTGTTTTTAAAAGTTCCATTACACATCATGTCAATGAATTGTTTATTACCCGGACCCAACCCTTCATAGAAAATTCTCACTTGTTCAGGTATGGAAAACCCATGGTGTGGAACCATGTTTAGGGTGTCTTTGAACCTCTCCCATGTTTCATAAAATGACTCTCCCTATTTTTCAAAAAAAATTTGGATGCTCTTTTTAAGTGCAATTGTTTTGTGATGAGGGAAGTATTTTTTGTAGAATTCTCTTTGCAGTTGGTCCCAAGAGTGGATTGATACAGGTCACAAGTTGTTTAGCCATTTTTTAGCTCGATCCTTTAATGAAAAGGGAAATAGACCCATCTTAGCGGATTCTAGTTGATGTGTGGGACACATGGTTTCAACAATGTCGTTGAACTCTTTGACATGAAGGTATGACATTTCTGACTCCATCCCATGAAAGGTTGGAAGGTGGTTTAGGACATGGGGTTTGAATATGTAGTTGGTGTCTCCTATGGAATTGTGTCTAATGCATGAGGGGGTATTGGTCCAAGATGGAGTGAGGTAGTCGTTCATGGTTTGATCAACTACATTCCCTAAGTTTGGAGCTTCTTGGTTTTGGTTTCCCATTTGATTCCCCCCAGGGTTTACAATTTGATTTTGTGGATGACCCTCCATTGGAATTGTTTCAAGTTCTGACTTTGGGGTTTCAAGTATATTTGAATCTGATTTAAACAATCCCCTAGGTGCACTTGACTCCCCTATCCTAGGACTTTCCACCCTAACTAGTCTGTTCGAGAAATCGCGGGTGTAGGCGGACATGCGCCTAAAAAAAACAAGAAAGGGACAAGATAAGAGATATTGGGTGAGAGTAGAAGAATGGAGGTGAGGAAAGAAGGTTTTTTTTGGATCTAAGGTACTTACTTGGTCCCCAGCAACGGTGCCAAAATTTGGTTCACGCCCAAATTTACCCAAGAGAAGAAGGGTAGAACGGTCCTTGTAGTGTAGCTTGGGTTGTCGATTCCACAGAGACCTAAGAAGATACCTAAGATACACAACCTAAGGGATGGATTTTTGGCTATGAAGTGGCCAACTTTGGGTTGATTTTAGATGGGTTTAAGTGAACTCTAAGATACTTAAGTGAATTCAAATTAAAAGAATGAGTTGATCCTAGGTTATCACTTGGGGTGGATTGGACGTATTTTCTTTTTAATGATTTCAAATTCTTCAATTTGAGATGGGTTCATTTAAGGAGATAAAACAACATCATCACTTACTGGTTTAATTCCTACACCCTTTAATACTAATCACCTATACACTTGAAGGTTCAATGTTTCAAGAACTTCATGGTAAAGGATCGTATTAGTACTTGAAGTGTGTGGCCTTAAATTCAACAAGGACGATGAAGTTTAAAAATCATCAAATAAAAATCCCAATTAAAGAAGTGATTATACATTAATTAGGTGATAAATAACATCCAATACATCCCCTTTCTACTCCCTTAGATCAACCCATAAGTGGGTTAGCCCTCCATTGATCCCATGGTTTCAATGGAAGCGGAAAGTAGACTCATGAGGGAGGAAATGGAGAAGTAAAGAAAACAACAAAAATAAAATGATCACTCCACCGTTGTGTGAATAATTTCACAAGGGTTGGTGTGAATAAATTCACACCTTGATCCAAAGGTATCAAAGTGATATTAAGAACAACATAATAAGAGTATAATAAGAACTTTTATTAAGAAACTAAAGTGAATTGAACAACTTACATGTGAAAGACAAAATTGAGGCAACAAAAATGCAGCATAACATTACAATTGAACAAAACATCCAAGATTCTAAAATACTTCACCACCACTGCCTTAAATAGGAATTTTAGGATCCTTGGGTCGATCCAACAACAGTACAAAGCATCTTAATTAATTTTGGTAGGCTATAGGTGGTGGAAATCTTGTGGAATTTGGACTTTTCCACGTTTGACCCGAGGTGGCAGCCAGTTTTCATCCACCGAACAGACGCGTCTGGAAGACCTTCTAGAAGGCCGAATCAGAGTGGGCCATAGAAGAATAAAATGGATATCCTGATGTATTATAACCTTCTGTAAAATATGGTCCCATTTGGAGTTGTGTATTCCGAGATATTATCAAATTAGTGGGATGTTTTTCTGGGCCGCAGAATCTGACTCAGAATTGTATCTCTAACTTGGGCCGCCTAAATGACCACAATGGAAGCCGAATCAGCATTAACTCCTGAAGAGTTATTTGTTACTATACATGTCTTCTAGCATACCACGAAATTTGGGATTAATTGTGCCTGTATGTTGGGCCCCACAGTCTCATCAGTGGTCTGATGTCCAATCTGCCTTCTCCAGAATTGCTTCCTTTCATTTCCAAATATCTCCATCATCCTCCATGAATTCTTCACTGATCCCTGAATCAAACATGTTCATATTTAAGTGTATATCAATTTACAAAAATATCAAATTAAAATAAGTATAATTATATGAATCATTGGGTACTTCAAATTATGTTCAAAAATGTACCACATAATAGTGCATTTTAAGAAGGTATTACAATCATAATGTGAAATGATGTTCAAAGTGTAAAATGCACTAAAATGGTGTTTATGAATAACAAACAACATGAATATTATGTATATTAACAATGAATATTACCCTCATTTAGTGGATAATCACTTGAATCTGGAATACTGGAAATTTCAGCTATTATCCATTTGTTCCGCATGGTGGGTCTATCTACTACTAACATATTTGGATGAGAGTTATTACAATTTTCTTGGTAACTTTTATTGTGATTGTCTTTTTTATAGGGGATTCATCCCCATTCTCTTGTAGGTAGATGGGATACTGTAGGTTGGTCTAGAAATTAGGACGATTTGTGAATTGAAGCATGAATTGTCTGGTGAAAGAACACTAGAAAGACATGATGCGTTTTATCTAGTATTATAATGGTTTTAAAGATATTAATCTTTACTTTAGGATGCACAATTTTGTGAAATGTAACATTTATAATGATTTTTTTGGAGACTTGGACACCCAAAGAGTACCATAGGTTTTTTCTTCACCTATAGTGTAATAACAATTAAATATATATTATGTTTCTAACTAGTAGTTACAATATCTACCATGAAAATTGAGTACATGGCTACAATGCATGCTAGAAAATAGTTGGTTGGATGATGGATCATTTGAAAGAGATTAAATTGATTCAAGGGGGTGGAGTGATATTTTGTGATAATTATAATTCAATCCCTTTGCATAAAAAAATTATGATTCCCCCATGTATGAAGAATATCATCCTTTAATACAATGTCATCCACATATTGTTTAAGGACTAAGTACATGAGTTTTAAAAGATAGTTGGAAAACACCAAGTGTTGTATAGATTGGATTTTTATCTTGTGTTGAAGAGATATATGATATTATAATCTCTATGAAGTAGTCTTCAAGCATGAAAAATATTTGGAATGTGAATCCTTACTCATTTTTTGATTAATTCAACCAAAAGGAGAGGCTCCAGAATATAGCCTCATTTTTTTTATATAGGAAGTAGTTACTAGAGGGTCAATTAGGATTCTTCCTGATTGGAAGATCTAAGAAGGCCTTAACCAATAATGTGTAATGGTTCATTTTCTTAGATGTTCATGAGAGATTCTTCTAAGATCTTAATGAGAGATTGATGAAAACACCAATCTTTACCATAAATGAGCTAGGTAATGAGTATGACTTATATTGTTATGTATTAGGAGTCATGATTTGAATGGTTCCAATCCATGATTGTAACGCCCCAACCCCAGTTACCTAGAGTTGGTGCATTATTACATAACATTGACATGATCACAATGGATAAAATCCTGAAAGACCGATCAATTTAGTAGCCTTGGAAGTACTAGATACATTCATAAGTTTTACATTACATTATAAAATGAAAAACAACAAAAAAATTGTCTCTATTGACCACATTCATATCCCTTAGACTATCCCTTCAGGTCAGTCATAATATACTTCTTCGTATCCTGGGAAAAGTAAAACATAGAAAGGGGTGAGCTCAGATGCTCAGTAAGGACACAATATAGTGAAAACTTTCATAAATAAGCACAAACATTTAAGGCAATGCATAAGACTAAAACACAAGCCTTTTAAACTTAAACTTCAGTATAACATGACAAAGATAAATTAAATAATTCCATTTACTTATTCACATGGATATTCTACTAGTCTAATAATCACATGTAATATCAATATCCAATTTCATAATGATATAATGGATAATGCCAGACATCATAACCACATAGTCAAGGCCTCGTGCCAAGACTACAAATAAGATTTTTTCAAGGTCTTGTGCCAAGACACTAGTTTGTCTCATGAGACCTACCGATGCATCAAGGATCTATAGCAGGCTCCACCCATCACTTATTAAGTCCAATGAATTTTTCACATGAAAAGGTTTAAACATAACATAAACATTCATATTAAAACTAGTATACGAAATGTTAATACTTTAACCATAAACCATGAATGGTATAAAAATAACACATCCAAATTCAAATATATCACAAAACTTTCAATACAATATAGATGATTGTATTATAATAAATCAACTTCAAACAAGTGTAAAATCCATCAAAGGATGTTGACATAGATGAAATCAAAACCATTTGAGAGAAATATCTCTTTCTATTTTGAAATAATTTAAAAGTCACATAATTATAGAAGAACAAATTTATTTTGAAAATATTCTTATAATCTTGTAAGGGAATATTTGGAGGTGTTATAATGTAGGAAAATAGCCTCACCCTCCGTATAAGTTAAAAAAACATTCTTACCTTAATTCGTCGAAAAGGTCATAAAGTACCTTCTTTGGAAAACGATAGAAAGATTCCTTTCAAAACATTTTATAAAAAGTCAAAAAAGGGTATAAATAAATTTAACCCATATTATAGAGAATAATAAAAATGTTTTGAAATACATTTTTAAGAAACATATATGTGGATGATAAAGATGTCTTAGTAGATACTCAAATATAAACAACCTCAGATAATGAAGAGATTGTAGAATAAACCCTTACCTTGTACTTTTCCCTGATAAAGGGTATGTTGAACTCCTGTATAATAGTTAAATAATTTTTATTAAATTATACAAGAACCAAATACATAAATATGATATCATATATGATCTTCTAATATTGCTTTGTTAATAATATTTCAGTAGTATCATTGTTTCGGGTGTTAACTGATTCGTTTTCCTTTATATGATTGGTTACATAAGCCATGTTTGTTATGGATAAGATGTATTCAATTCATATCAAGAATTATATTAAGTTCTTAAACATTATTTTTAATCATAAGATTAAAATTATTCTTGAATGATTATGATGGGGAATGAATCTCATCGCGTTCGTGGAGACGGTAATCCGTACGTACGCACGAGCGACAATATCATTATATTAATAGTGAAATCGTATGTATTTGGATGGTATATCATATATAAATAATAATTAACATGTTATATTTATTATTTACATCATTTATACTCATTATTATACCCATCCAAATAATGAAGTGTTTGAATAACAAACTACACTATGACGTGGAGACGGTAAGCTGTACGTACACACGTATAGTGATATGTCATTCATAGGATGAATAGAATAATGAAGATGGTTGTAACATATTTATAATAAAATCACAGTATGTATAAGGTACTGAATTTATTATTTTGGTATTGAAAAAACAAATAAAGATGAAGTGGAAGAAGAAAAGAACTTTGGAAAAGGGTGGTGAAATTATTACCTCTTCTTCGGGTGTTTTCTTTTGAGTTGATCAAAAGGGATCCTTAGGTTGGTTTTCTGATCAAAGTAAATCCTAGAGGTCTAAGTGAGAGTAGTTGGGAGGATATTTTGTTAGGGGTTGGATGAGCCAAATAGCTTTGGAGGTGTGATTTTGAGAGAAGGGGAACTACCCTTTTATAAGAGAGGTGATGGTCACTTTAGGAAAAGCTTGAAATATTATTTTGTTATACAATAATATTCAATTTATAATGACTCAAAAATAATTTATTTCGAGGATAAGGTGGGTATGGGTCAAAAAACTCTCAACCAATAGGTTTTATATATGTTTAGGTCACCATATTAACCTTATCTTTTAGATTCAACTCTTAGTTAAATAGTTTAACTTTTACGATGTATTCTTGTATAATTATAATAAATGGTTAATAAACTTACTATAAAAAGAAAAGAGAACCCAAAGTGGTTAATTATTGATATATATTACCTCATCTAATTCCTTTGGTCAAAACTTATATTTTTAGGAATATTATATCAATTAATAATATAGTATTTTTTTAAACTCATTTATGTCAATTTTGACACTATTTGGTATTTTGTTTTTGTGAAAGTCATAAAAGCATGATTACTTCGAAAAAAATTAATTTAATCAACCCTAACATGTCATATTAATCTATAAAATTCATGTAATTCATAAAAAGTATCAATTTACATTTATTTTGATACTTATAATATCAATTATTTTAATCTTTCATTAATAAGGTAATTACTGCATCATCATTGTGTCATAAATAAATTTAATTATTTAATGTATAAAAATTATAAATAAAATACCATTATTTAGGATATCTTTTTATATTTCTAATTAATATTTATAGTCGATTTTATCTTATGTATAACCCTATATTAAAAATGGTTTAGTTATTAAACTTTGAATTTAACACTTTTAACTCTTCTTTAAATAAAATAATAATAAATGTCCTAATATAATACAAGTGGAACAAAGGATAATTTTTTATTCCTAAGGTTGATTTTGGTAGAAATACACTTATATAATAGAATTAGAACATGTGTTAGGGTAATTATAATATCATTTTTTACCTTTAATTATCCTATTTATTTTTAATCATGGTAAATAAAAGTCAAAAGTTACTATTCTCCAAAAATTATTTTCATGTTATTAAACTAAATTTTACCTACTGATATCAACCGTGTCTCTCTTATTTTTAAAATTCAATTCACAGAAGTGGTAAAATTTCGTTTTATGCAAATTTTCAAATGCACATAGAAGGTGGGTAAAAGACGGTAAAAAGTTCAATAAAATTTTATATATCTAATATTATTATAAAATGACCCCAATGAATTAAATTGAACATATATAGGTATTATGTATATATTTTTACCTAATATAAATTTAAATAAAATAACTAATTATTTAAATAAAAAGTCAGTTTTAAACAATAATGCAGTGTTTTTCACTATTCATTAAAAATTGAAAGTTTTCAGAAAAATACCAAAAATTAACCCCAATCTAATTTTGATATTCCGAGTCAAAAAATGAAGTCCATTTTGAAAAATAAAATTTATAAAATTTCAAAAAGTGGGTATTACTATTCATAACGGCTAGTTTGATTGGTCATGGTGTGTTAAAACTCCAAGTTGCGTACAACGCAAGCTATTTCATTATTCAAAGGGAAACATACTGTGGAAGTTTGGGGTGTTACATTCTCTCATCCTTTAAATAATTTCATCCTCCAAATTTCTAGAATATTACTGCATAAAAAGATTCAGGTGGTTCCTCATCATAAGTTCCTCGGGTTCCCACGTTGCCTCTTCCATCTTATAATTTCTCCATAAAACTTTCACCAGATGAGTCGTCCAGTTTCTCAACACTTGTTCTCTAGTATCAAGAATTCTGATAGGCTCTTCATAAAAAGATAGGCCGGGTTCCAGTTCTATTTCTTCATAGGTGAGTACATGCGTTGGGTCAGACATGTATTTTTTCAATAATGATACGTATAACACATCATGAACTTTGGAGAGACTTGGAAACATTGCCAAACGATAAGCTATAACTCCAATTCATTCTAAAATTTCGAAAGGTCCGATGTACTTGGGTATTAATTTACCATTCTTACCAAAACACATAACACTTTTCCATGGAGATACATTTAAGAAAACATGATCTCCTACTTGAAATTCCAAGTCCTTCCTTCGGTTATCAACGTAGCTCTTTTGCCTACTTTGAGCTGCTTTGATGTAGGTTTGGATAATATTCACCTTTTCCATTGTTCCCTCAACAAGTTCTGGGCCTACAAGTTTTCTTTCACCAATATCATCCCAACAAGTTGGTGTGTGACATCTCTTTCCATATAATGCTTCATATAGTGCCATCTGAATACTTGAATGAAAGCTATTGTTATAGGAAAATTATACTAGAGGTAAATATTGATCTCACATACCTTTAAAGTCAAGTGAGAAAGATCTCAACATGTCTTCTAAGGTTTGAATAATCTGTTCTGATTATCCATCAGTTTGAGGGTGGTAGACAGTGCTCAAACAAAGTTCAGTATCCAAGGCCTTCTAAAGACTTTTCCAAAATCTTGATGTAAAACAGGGATTATGATCATAAATAATCGATATGGGTACTCCATAAAGTCTTAAAAATTCATTAATATATAGTCTTGCTAGATGTTCAAGTGGTAAATCTTCTCTTATAGCAAGAAAATATGTTGACTTGGTAAGACGATCAACAATGACCCATATTGAATCATTCCTTTTAGGAGTCTTTGGTAGTACCATGAAAAATTCCATCATAATATCATCCCATTTCCACTCAGGCATGGGAAGAGGTTGTATGAATTCTCTAGGATGTTGTCTTCCAGCCTTAACCTGTTGACAACCCATACATCTTGACACATAATCAACAATATCCCTCTTCATGTTGTCCCACCAAAAACGTTCCTTCAAATATCTATACATCTTAGTGCTACCTGGGTGTATAGAGAAATTAGATCTATGAGCATCATCCAAAAATTCCCTTTTTAGATTTGGTATATTAGGAACACAAAGTCTCTTCCCAAATTTTAAAATTCCATCTTCATATAATAATTCATTCAATCTCCCATCATTCAAAACTTTAATTTTCTTTTGAAACTCCTCATAATCAGCCTGAGAACTTTTTATCCTTTCTAGTAAAGTTGGATTGGAAAGCATTTAAAAAATTATTGATGTTTCAACTTCCATGATTATTCCCATATCCAACTTTACTAGATCTATGAACATAGGATCCCTTTCAACTCTCATCTTGTTCAAAACTCCATGATCCTTTCTGCTCAAAGAACCTTCCACCTTATTTGCCTTCCCTGGGTGGTAGTGTATAGTGAAATCATAATCCTTGAGTAGTTCAAGCCATTATCTTTGCCTCATGTCGAGTTCTTTCTATGAGAAAATATACTTTAAACTCTTGTGATTGATATATATCTCATATTTTTCACCATAGAGATAGTGTCTCCATATCTTCAAAGCAAAGATTATAGCTTCTAACTCAAGATCACGAGTGAGATAGTTTTGTTCATGAATTTTTAGCTGTCGTGATGCATAGATAATAACTCTATCATTATGTATAAGGACAAAACCAAGTCCTTTCTTTGAAGCATCACTATAAATAACAAACCCATCATTCCTTGATGGTAGGGTCAAGATAGTAGAATTGAATAATCTTCTCTTAAGTTATTCAAAACATTCTTCACACTATGTTTTCCAAACAAATTTAACCCCTTTACGTGTGAGCTTGGTTAATGGGTTAGCCAATGAGGCAAAATTTTGGACAAAACGCCGATAATAACTTGCTAAACCAATAAAAATACGTACCTCAGTTATAATCGTTGGTGCTGACCATTATTGTATTTCTATTTTCTTAGAAGGATAAACATACATTCTATCCTTATATAAAATATGTCCAAGAAAAGAAATTTCCTGAAGCCAGAATTCACACTTGCTAAACTTCCCATATAATTTATTTCTTCTGAGGATTTTCAGAATAGTGTGCAAGTGATTTTCATGATCTTTATAGATTTTGGAGTAAACCAAGATATCATCAATAAATACCACTAAAAATTCATCAAGATATTCCTTGAAAACTATATTCATTAGATCCATGAAAAATCTATTCATTAGATCCATGAAAACAGAGGGTGCGTTAGTCAGTCCAAAAGGCATTACTGTAAACTCATAATGCCCATACCTGGTTTGAAATGTTGTTTTCAGAATGTATTCCTTCTTCACACACAACTGATGATATCTAGATCGAAGGTCAATATTTGAAAAATATTGAGCTCCATGAAATTGGTCAAATAAATCATGAATTCAAGGTAGGGTATACTTTTTTTTATTGTTATATCATTGATCTCCCTGTAGTCAATGCACAACCACATAGTTCCATCCTTCTTCTTAATAAAAATAACAATATATCCCCATAGAGAAACAGTAGGGTGAATAAATCTTTTATTACTTAATTCCTCTAGTTTTTTAGTTCCACTAATTCCACAGTGTCCATTCTATAAGGGGTCTTTGATATGGGTCTTGAACCAGGAATTAAATCAATGGAAAACTCAATTTCTCATTTTGGAGGATGTCCATGTAAATCCTCTAGAAACACATCAACATATTCTTGTACAATAGGTACATCCTCTATTTGAACATTCTTTTCCTCACCCATAGTTATTTCATTCTCTTCCTCCCCAATAATTGAATTTAGTTGATCTACTGGGGGTGGATCTAGATAAGAATCAGGTGGTGACATTTCTTCTCTAAAGATAAGGTACTCCTTATCATCATCAAAAATTGTAACCTCCTTCTTCTTACAATAAATTTTCACATCATGGTCTGAAAGCAAATCCATTACGAGGATTATATCAAATTCAATCATGGGTATGACGATGAGATCACAGATAAAGAACATTTATATTCCCTAATAGGGACTAATTCAGAAAACTTTTTTGCAATGATACTTTCCTTAGAAGTTTTGACTGAAAACTTCCTTGTTAAATCAAATTGGAAATATCTAATTTTCTTAGAAAACTGGGAAGATATGAAACAATGCAATGATCCAGAATCAAATAAATCATTGGCTAAACTTGAGGAAACCATTAAATTACCTGCCACCACATCTTTCGGAGCTTCAACCTCAGCATTAGTGATCACATAAGATTGTCCTTGCTACCTTGGCCTTTTTTGAGGTAAGTTTCCTTGGAACTTAGGAAATTCATTTTCATAATGAACCATCTCTCTACAATTTTATCATTCAACATTGATAGCCTCTTTCTTTCCCTTGCAATTATGAGCTTGGTGGCCTTTTTCACCACACTTGTAACACACTCCCATTCCCTTTAGGCAAGTACCAGGGTGTTTCTTACCATATTTACCACATGATGGATATTCAACTTTTATCTTCTTTCCCTTATTTCCATTTCCAGAGTATTCAGTAGATCTCTTCTTCTTTTGCTTTTCTTTAAATTCGTAAGACTTAGAGAATTTATTTTCTGTCTTGATAGCACATGAAACAATATCTTCATATGATGAGAATAATTGTGAGACTAATACTCGATGGAGAAATGGTTTTAACCCATAAAAAAATCAATGAATCTTACTCCTTGGGTTACGTATATAATCTGTTGCATGCCTTGATAACCTCGTAAAGTTAGCCTCATACTTTGTGACATTCTCATCCTCCTTTTGCCTTAGACTCAGAAATTGTCTTTCCATATCCGCTAAATGGTCACGAGTAAAGTATTTTTCAAAGAAAAACTCTTTAAAATCCCCCCATTCCATATTTGATACGTCTTCATCTTTCTTTGTGTTTTAAATTAATGACCACCATTGATCTGCATCTCCTGTGAGGTGATAAACTGCCATGACAACTTTTTCCCTTTCTATACTCCCCAAAGCATGAAATATTTTTCCTAAGGAACTTATCCATTGCTCAGCTACAAATAGATTTTTAGTCCCATTGAATGTTTGTGGTTGTTGCCTCATTAAGTTTTCTAACATTGATCCTCTGCATTGTGGATTAGGGTGCTCCATATGAGTAAGGTTATTATTCATAACCTGAGTGAGTTGTCCCAATATGATAATAAGATGATCAGAACCAGTTGCATCACTAGCTCCACTATAATTATCTTGAGTAGGAGGGAAATACCTATATGGATTACGTGCATTGATACAGTTTCCATTCCTTCCACTAGGCACCATTTCTAAACAATGGCATACACTAGATTAGTTTACAAACCACAATACATAATTCCAAACTTGTAAAACACTTAACATAAATTGAACAGTTTATAGATATAATTCATAATCATAAAAATGTTTTCATTGAGTAGGTATATACTCATAAATCCTTCATAATGGTTTGTAAAGAAAATGTGAATTATCCTAAGCATATCCCCCAGGAGTGTCATAACCAAGAGTGAAGCAAGACCCATTGTTGTGTACCAGGATACCCCGGGTCAAGCCCGAAACTCCTTGTTGGAGTTTTCACTCCTAGGTATATCTGTGCTAGAGCCTACTCTACCTGCTTATATCCAGACAGTGATGTATTTCTCAGAAAACTCAGAAAATCTCTACATTACCAAAATTCTAGAAAGTTCTTCTATACTAATCCTCAGAGTCTATCTTATGGTAATGTTCTCTAATCATAGTTTTTCTAAATATATCTTCTAAGGTTTGTACTAAACTTCCTATGATACCAACTATAACACCCCAACCCCAGTTACCCAGAGTCGGTGTATTATTACATAACATTGACATGATCACAAGGGATCAAATCCTGAAAGAACGATCAGTTTAGTAGCCTCGGAAGTACTAGATACATTCATAAGTTTTACATTACATTATAAAATTAAAAATAACAGCAACATTATTTCTATTGACCATATTCATATCCCTTAGACTATCCCTTTAGGTCAGTCATAATATACTTCTTCGCATCCTAGGAAAAATAAAACATAGAAAAGGGTGAGCTTAGATGATCAGTAAAGATAACAATATAGCATAAACTTTCATAAATAAGTATAAACATTTAAGGCAATGTATAAGACTGAAACACAAGACTTTTAAACTTAAAATTTAGTATAATATGGAAAAGATAAATCAAATAATTCCATTTAATTATTCACATGGATATTCTACTAGTCGAATAATCACATGTAATATCAATAGCCAATTTCATAATGATGGAATGCATAATGCCATACATCATAACCACATAGTCAAGGCCTCGTGCCAAGACTACAAATAAGATTTTGTCAAGGCCATGTGCCAAGACACTAGTTTGTCTCATGAGACCTATCGATGCATCAAGGATCTATAACGAGCTCCACCTGTCACTTATTAAGTCCAATTCATTCATCACATGAAAAGGTTTAAACATAACATAAACATTAATATTAAAACTAGCATACGAAATGTTAATACTTTAACCATAAACCATGAATGGTATAAAAATAAAACATACATAGTCAAACATATCACACAACCTTAAATACAATATAGAGGATTGTATTATAATAAATCAACTTCAAACAAGTGTAAAATCCATCAAAGGATGTTGACATAGATGAAATCAAAACCATTTGAGAGAAATATCTCTTTATATTTTGAAATCATTTAAAAGTCACATAATTATAGAAGAAAAAATTTATTTTGAAAATATTTTTATAAGATTTTAAGGTAATATTTGGAGGTGTTATAATGGAGTAAAATAGCCGCACCCACTGTATAAGTTAAAAAAACATTTTTACCTTAATTCGTCAAAAATGTCATAAAGTACCTTGTTTGGAAAACAACAGAAAGATTCCTTTCAAAACATTTTATAGAAAGTAAAACAAGGGTATAAATGAATTTAACCCATATTATAGGAAATAATAAAAATGTTTTGAAATACATTTTTAAGAAATAAAGATGTTGATGATAAAGAGGTCCTAGTAGATACTCAAATATAAACAACCTCAGATAATGAAGAGATTGTAGAATTAACCCTTACCTTGTACTTTTCCATGATAAAGGGTATGATAACCTCTTGTATAATATTTAAATAATTTTTATTAAATTATACATGAACCAAATACATAAATATGATATCATATATGATCTTCTAATATTTCTTTGTTAATAATATTTCAGTAGTATCATTGTTTCAGGTGTTAAATGATTCATTTTCCTTTATATACTTGGTTACGTAAGCCATGTTTGTTATGGATAAGATGTATTTTATTAATATCCAGAATTATATTAAGTTCTTAAACATTATTTCTAATCATAATATGAAAAATATTCTTGAATGATTACGATGGGGAATGAATCTCATCGTGTTCGTGGAGACGGTAATCCGTACGTACGCATGAGTGACAATATCATTATATTAATGGTGAAATAGTATGTATTTGGATGGTATATCATATATAAAGAATCATTAACATGTTATATTTATTATTTACATCATTTATACTCATTATTATACCCATCCAAATAATGAAGTGTTTGAATAACAAACTACACCATGACGTGGAGACGGTAAGTTGTACGTACACACGTATGGTGATATGTTATTCATAGGATGGATAAAATAATGAATATGGTTGTACCATATTTATAATAACATCACAGTATGTATAAGGCACTGGATTTATTATTTTGGTATGGAAACAACAAAGAAAGAGGAAGTGGAAGAAGAAAATAACTTTGAAAAAGGGTGGTGAAATAATTACCTCTTCTTCGGGTGTTTCCTTTTGAGTCGATCAAAAGGTATCCTTAGGTTGGCTTTCTGATCAAAGTAAGTCCTAGAGGTCTAAGTTAGAGTATTTGGGAGGATATTTGGGTCGGGTTTGGCCGAGCCAAATAGCTTTGGAGGTGTGATTTTGAGAGAAGGGGAAGTACCCTTTTATAAGAGAGGTGATGATCACTTTAGGAAAAGCTTGAAATATTATTTTGTTATACAATAATATTAAATTTATAATGGCTCCAAAATAATTAATTTCTAGGATAAGGTGGATATGGGTCAAAAAACTCTCAACCAATAGGTTTTAGACATGTTTAGGTCACCATATTAACCTTATCTTTTAGATTCAACTCTTAGTTAAATAGTTTAACCTTTACCATGTATTCTTGCATTATTATAATAAATGGTTAATAAACTTACTATAAAAAGAAAAGAGAACCCAAAGTGGTTAATTATTGATATATATAACCTTATCTAAGTCCTTTTGTTGAACCTTAGATTTTTAGGAATATTATATCAATTAATAATATAGTATTTTTTTAAAAAAAACTCATTTATGTCAATTTTGACACTATTTGGTATTTTGTTTTTTTAAAAGTCATAAAAGCATGATTACTTTGAAAAAAATTCACTTAATAAACCCTAACATGTCATATTAATCTAGAAAATTTGAGTAATGCATCAAAAGTATCAATTTACATTTATTTTGATACTTATAATATCAATTATTTTAATCTTTCATTAATAAGGTAATTACTGCATCATCATTGGGTCATAAATAAATTTAATTATTTGATGTCTAAAAATTATAAATAAAATACCATTATGTATCCACATCCACCGTATAAGTTAAAAAAAACATTCTTACCTTAATTCGTCCAAAAGGTCATAAAGTACCTTGTTTGGAAAACGACGGAAAGATTCCTTTCAAAACATTTTATAAAAAGTCAAACAAGGGTATAAATGAATTTAACCCATATTATAGGAAATATTAAAAAAAATTTGAAATACATTTTTAAGAAACATGGATGTGGATGATAAAGAGGTCTCAGTAGATACTCACATATAAACAAACTTAGATAATGAAGAGATTATAGAATTAACCCTTACCTTGTACTTTTCCTTGATCGAGGGTATGTTAACCTCCTGTATAATAGTTAAATCATTGTTATTAAATTATAAAATAACCAAATACATAAATATTATATCATATATGATCTTCTAATATTGATTTGTTAATAATGTTTCAGTAGTATCATTGTTTCAGGTGTTAACTGATTCGTTTTTCTTTATATGATTGGTTACGTAAGCCATGTTTTTTATGGATAAGATGTATTTGATTCATATAAAAAATGATATTAAGCTCTTAAACATTATTTTTAATCATAAGATGAAAATTATTCTTGAATGATTACGATGAGGAATGAATCTCATCACGTTCATGGAGACGGTAATCCGTACGTACGCACGAGCGACAATATTATTATATTGATGGTGAAATCGTATGTAATTCGATGATATATAATATATAAATAATAATTGAAATGTTATATTTATTATTTACATCAGTTATACTCATTATTATACCTATCCAAATAATGAAGTTTTTGAATAACAAACTACACCGTGACGAGGAGACGACAAGCCGTACGTACGCACGTATGGTGACATGTCATTCATATGATGGATAGAATAATGAATATGGTTGTACCATATTTATAATAAAATAATAATATGTACAAGTTACTGGAGTTATTATTTTGGTATGTAAAAAATAAATAAAGAGGAAGTGGAATAAGAAAAGAACTTTGAAAAAGGGTGGTGAAATTATTACCTCTTCTTCGGGTGTTTCCTTTTGAGTTGATCAAAAGGGATCTTTAGGTTGGATTTATGATCAAAGTAAGGCCTCTAGGTCGAAGTTAGGGTAGTTGGAAGGATATTTGGGTAGGTTTTGGCTGAGACAAATAGATTTGGAGGTGTGTTTTTTAGATAAGGGGAAGTACCCTTTTATAAGAGAGGTGAGGGTCACTTTAGGAAAAGCTTGACATATTATTTTATTATACAATCATATTTGGTTTATGATGGATAAAAAATGATTTATTTCGAGGATAAGGTGGGTATGGGTTTAAAAAAATCTTAAACAATAGGTTTTAGACAGGTTTAGGTCACCATATTAATCTTGTCTTTTAGATTTAACTCTTAGTTAAATAGTTTAACTTTTACCATGTATTCTTGTATTATTATAATAAATGGTTAATAAACTTACTCTAAAAAGACAAGAGAACCCCAAGTGTTTCATTATTGATATATATAACCTTATCTAAGTCCTTTGGCTGAACCTTATATTTTTAGGAATATTATATCAATTAATAATATAGTATTTGTTTTAAAAACTCATTTATGTCAATTTTGACACTATTTGGTATTTTGTTTTTTTGAAAGTCATAACAGCATGATTAATTTGAAAAAAAATCATTGAATCAACCCTAATATGTCATATTAATCTAGAAAATTCTTGTAATTCATAAAAAGTATCAATTTATATTTATTTTTATATTTATAACATCAATTATTTTAATCTTTCATTTATAAGGTAATTACTGCATCATCATTGTGTCATAAATAAATTTAATTATTTAATGTATAAAAATTATAAATAAAATATTATTATGTAAGAAATATTTTTATCTTTCTAATTAATATTTATAGTAAAATTTATCTTATGTATAACCCTATTTTAAAAATGGTTTAGTTATTAAACTTTGAATTTAACACTTTTAACTCTTCTTTAAATAAAATAATAATAAATGTCCTAATCTAATCCAAGAAGACCAAAAGAATAATATTTTATTCCTAAGGTTGATTTTGGTCTAAATTAACTTATCCAATAGAATTATGATATGCATTAGAGTAATTATAATACCATTTTTTACCTTTAAATACCCTATTTACTTTTAACCGTGGTAAATAAAAGTCAAAAGTTACTATTCACCAAAAATTATTTTTATCTTATTGAACCAAATTTTACTTACTGATGTCAATCGTGTCTCTCTTATTTTTTAAATTCAATTCACAGAAGTGGTAACATTACGTTTTATGCAAATTTTCAAATACGCCTAGAAGGTGGGTAAAAAACGGCAAAAAGTTCAATAAAATTATATATATATAATATTATTATAAAATAACCCCAATGAATTACATTGAACATATATAGGTATTATTTATATATTTTTACCTCATATAAATTTAAATAAAATAACTAATTATTTAAATAAAAAGTCAGTTTTAAACAATAACAGTGTTTTTCAGTATTCATCAAAAATTGAAAGTTTTCAGAAAAATACAAAAAATTCACCCTAAGCTAATTTTGATATTCAAAATCCAAAAATGAAGTCCATTTTGAAAAATAAAATTTATAAAATTTCAAAAAGTGGGTATTACTATTCATAACGACTAGTTTGATTGGTCGTGGTGTGTTAAAACTCTAAGTTACGTACAACGCAAGCTATTGCATTATTCAAAGGGGAACATACCATGGAAGATTGAGGTGTTACAATGATGGTCATGTGGTTACTTATGGGTCCAAACAGTTAAAAAATCATAAGAGAAACTACCCAAATCCTTTCCTGGATTTGGAAATAGCAGTACTTTTCATGAGGTGTTATAGGAATACACTAAAAAAGGGTTTGAAATATATTTAATGAGAAAGTGAAATGAACCATTGTTAGAAGAGAAGGCATGAGTACCTATAGTCCTTTAACTTTGACTTAATGTATACCCTCAATAAGGGGAACATTTTTTCTAATATACTGTATTGGAAAGATCAAGCTTAGGTAGTACATGATTGAAGCATCAAGTGGAATATTTTAATGTCCCAAAATTTTCATATAATTTTTTTATTATATGGAAATATTTTGAGACCGAAAAATCTGACGGAACGTGATTCCGTGGCCCGAAGTGCCCGAAATGGTCCATCGAAAATTGTTGAGCTTTAAATAGCGCGTGTGAGTTGTTTTCCTGAAAAAATAGAATAATTCTTAAAAGAGTGCCCGAATTAGAAATCCGAGGGCACCATTGAATTAAGGATGGCGGGTTTAACCTAGGCGCGACTTAATTTTAGTTGACGCAGGCCTCTAGTGAGAAAACCCAAAAATAGCATAACCATAAATAAAATAATTAAATAAAATTATTTTATTTTTCAAATGCTTGTAACTCATGAAAGGTGACTCGGATTAAAAATCCAAGACCACCTTTGAACTTGTGAGGGTATGCTTTCCTTTGGAAGATACTAACATTGTCCGGCGCAGGCTAGCAATGAAAGTTAGTTTTTGGCCGTAAATAAAATAGTTAAGTGACAATTATTTTATTGTAAAATTCTTAACTTCTAATCGGTAACTCGGATTGAAAATCTGAGAGTACCATTGATCTCGTGAGGGAATTTTCCCCTTCGGTGGATCCTAACCTCGACCAACACAGGTAGAGGGTGACTGTTAATAAATTTTGAACTTTTTTTAAGGTACGTTCAGTAAACGTGCGGACGACATTTTCTAACTTTTGAACTGGTGCTCGGAATTGAAATCTGAGGGAACCATTGAATTTGCAGCGCCGAGATTCGCTTAAGGGAGGCTTCACTTAAACCGCAGTGGGTCAGAAGAAAAAGATAGTTTTTCAGACTTTTAAAAGAATAATAAAATAACATGTAAATTGTTATTTTATTTCTTTTTTTCCTACCACCTGTTGAGTGACGGTGGCGGGGACCATGGAGGTAGTCAGAAATTTAATATGGGATATTAATTGCCCAGTTACACTTTGGTTGCGTAACCACCCCCGTGTAATTAATGTGGCACATTAATTATGTAAATTAATTTGGCACATTAATTACGTCAATTAATGAACTTCATAAATTCCTCGGTGCATTACTCACCATTTTCCCCCTCTATTTAAATGGGGCTTGGGGTAGAGTTTTTGGCACAATTTCATCAAGCGAGGAACCTATGGAAAAGTGACGCGACACCTTCCATTGATGGATATGGAAGCTCAGGCAGCAACGAACCAGGATCGACAAATGCCAACAAATTCATCAAACACAGAATCTTCTTCCACCACCGTGACGTCTACAAAGAATCTTGAGGTAGGGGTTGTCTTTTAATTCAAGAAATTCCCTCAATTATTCCCCTCGTTCTTGAATTTTCGGGTGGTCATTGCAGGGTATTTAAATGGGGTTTATCATTATTTTAATGTGATGTATAAATTACTCCCACTTGTTATAATGCTAATGCAGAGGGTGTGAGCCAAACGAACAAGGCCCGGACCCTTCGCCGTTTTATTTTCATTTTGTTCTTCAGAGGCGGGTTGTTCCAACTTGACAAAACCTTGAAACTGAGAGGTATTAAATGACGGCGGCATCTTGGGAGGACTGTAGGCATGTTCATAAGGAAGAACGAACCATCAAAGCCCACCTGGTGGCCTGTGGAAGATTCACCGGCATGGCACCGGCATGGCGGCCGATGCTTGCCAACCGCGGAAGAGGGCGACGCCGCTGCGGACCCGAAGGGGTGGCCGACAATCGGTCGACCGCATTGGTGAGGTGGCGCGTTGTTGTGAACCATGGTGAAGGAGCCGCAACATCGAATCCACAACATCGAAGCCACGACAGGAGGGAGACCCGTGCCCCACGGGTCCCACGGACCACATGGCGGCACCACATGGCGCCATTAATTGAAGAGCCGGACAACTCTTCTTGAGCCATTTGGGGAGCTGGCGACCACCTGGATGGAGAGATGCACCAGTGCACCAGGCCACGCCCAGCCGGTGGGCCAGGCTGGTCTACGGCCCAGTGGTCCGAGCCCACCGTGGCCCAGCCCAACTAGGCTGGGTTGGACACAGACCCATTCGGGCCTAAATACACTTAAAATGCCGTATCTTGCGAACCAGACGTCTGTTTGACGAACCGTCTACGGCGCTGTGATCCTTGGAGAGAGATAGTTATTTTGAGACACTCCACATGAATTTCAGAAAAAGTTGGAGTTTGGATGGGTTGGATCGTACCCGAATCCAACCGGGCCCTCGACACTAAAATGCCTATAACTTACAGACCAGGTGTCCAGTTAACGCGCCGTCTATTGCGTTGGAACCCTTATGACATAGAGGATCACCAGGTTACTTCCTTGTGGAACTTCATGGAAATTGAGGTATGAATGATAACCGGAGGAGTAGAACCAGGGCGTTTCTTCTAGTGAGAGTTAGGATGGCTACTCTCTTGATGACTCAAGGCATGAGTATTCCTTACTCCCCTGCTCTGGTAGAGACGGGACTCCCCACGTCATGAGTTTAGGTTCGTTTTCCTCTGAGATTGTTTTCCTATCTTTGGAGTTGGTACTACCCTATTAGACTAGGGCATGGGTCCTCCATACTTAATTCACATAGAGTCAGGTACTCCCCTATCGGGTAGGGTGTGGGTCCTCTATGTTAGGAGTAGGTACTCCCTTGTCAACCCAGGGTGCGGTTCCTCCTTATACAGTGCTACAGTAGAGTCGGTACTCCCCTGCCGTGCCAGGGTGCGGGTTCTCTAGCCTGGGGTCGGTACTCCCCTGACGTACTAGGGCGTGGGTCCCCTATAACAAACAAACTACCAGAGTTGTACTCCCCTACCGGGAAGGGTGAGGGTCCTCACTTATATAGTCGGTACTCCCTTACCATTCTAGGGTGCGATTCCTCTAGCCTGGGGTCGGTACTCCCCTGGCGTACTAGGGCGCAGGTCCCCCACAACAAACAAACTACCAGAGTTTTACTCCCCTACCGGGTAGGGTGAAGGTCCTCACATATGGAGTACTACACCCCCGTCTTCGAGTAGTGACGAAGAGCGGGTCCTTCAGGGGAGTTGGAGCTCCCTCGTCTGTAGGACACAATGTCAAGGAGTGGGACTCTTCACTTGTTTTCCCTTGGTCTTTCCTCAGGTGCAAGACTGTGACTGCGAGACCTCTAGTGTTGGGCACTAGAGGCAGTTCTAGTAGAAAGTTCCAGATGGAGCACGTCCTTTCAGACGTTTCATTAGGAATGGTTGAGTTTCACCTGATTAAGTACATCTCTCAGATGGGTGCCATCAGGTATGGCCAATTCATGGATCATGTATTCCTGATCCTTGAGTTACGCTTTGAACATTCTTTGGAAATCGTGGAAATGGCTTGATGTTAGGGCCTTATGTTTCTTTGTGAATGAGATGATTATATCTAGTTAGATCTGTGTCTTTTTCTTTGTGCTTTGTGATTGAGATCATGCTTTGTGGTTTTCCTTTGTAGAATTTTGAGAGACCTTTGGGGGTCTCGGGGTCCCTATTGGGTATTTTCATACTCACCCCTGCATGGGCTTCACCCACACCTTGTTGTGTCTTGTGCAGACAATGAGCATGTAAGAAACCAGATTTTTAGCCTCTAAGAATTTGAAATTTTCTTGATGTTATTCCAGAGCAGGGCATTTAGACGACATGTGATTCCGAGCCCCAGTGCGGCTGGAATTAAATTTTTTTAAGTGCGTTCACACTAGACACACCAAATAAACAAAATAACTCCTAAAAGGTTACTCGTATGGGAAAAACGAGGGCACCTTTGAGTCCAGAGCATGCCGTTTACCCTAGGAGGTGTGTAACTTTCACGGGCGCGACCCTTTTGTGGAAAACGCCACCAGGAGTGTTTTCGTAATTTAGCAGCCTCGGGTGCGAACTTTATAACCTCTGAACGGAGGCTCAAATTAAAATTCTGAGACCGCCGTTGGGCTCAGAACATGAATTTTACCTTAGGGGAGGCTTAACCCCGACCCCATCAAGAGTTCGAGTACGGGCCTACTGGTGGGTGTTTAACAATTAATTAATTTTAATTAATTCTTTTCCCTACTTAAACACATTCACCCCTCCCCCTTCTTCCCCTTAGAACATCTCCCTGGCGGAAGCTCTCCCAACAAAGGATCCACCTTGTCAATCTCTTCTCCCCACCTCTCCAAGGTGGTTTCAGCTCCGGCGGATCGTTCGTGAAGCGACGGGCTACGCCCTGCAAGGTAGGTTCATTGCGTTTCATTTTAAATTTTCCGCATCTTCTTCAAACTCAAATTATAGTGTCGAATTGCTATTTGTTTGTCGAGCGGAGTCCATAGATACGTAGGGTTCGATCAAAGCTTTTCCAACGCTCTGTTCGGATCAAAAATTTGAGTCCTGGGGCATCCAGGGCGGCCCCGGGAAGTTTTTCCGGCCAATACCCTCATTTTCCTGGCAGTTCCAGGGCAGTCTGGCTGCTCTGCGCGGCGGTCCAGCAAGTCCCCTGGCGGCGGCGCGGCTCCCAGGCGGTGGCGTGACTCCCAGGTGGTGGCGTGGCTCCTCAACAGTCGGTGCGGGTGAGCGGGACGGCGGGCTGACGCCTCAGCGGTCCAGGCGGCGCGGGGCGGGGTGTGCTGGCCGGTTTCGCTGGTCGGTAGGCGGTGCGAGAATGGGGTCGTCGCGACCTCGAGAGCAACCGAGACCCACAAAACGCAGGTCTCGTGGGGGAAAAGCTGGACCGACTCGTACCGGTATGAGTAAAGCCGTGCGGCCCACGCGGTGAACCGCGGGTCGCGGTGGACCGGGCGGTCTGGGTGGCCGAGCCGCGGACCGCCGGTCTAAAGGGGGTGGACCGCCCGAACCGGTCCGGCCCACCCCGTCTCCATCTGTTGGCGCTAAAATGCCCCTAAATTGCTAACCGAGTGTCAGATTTGCATTCCGTCTTCAGCAACGCGATCCTCGGATTGAAACAGAGGTGTTTGAATGGTCTTGGGGATTTTTAATTCTCGATACGGGAGCTTGGTGGTGTGACATGCTTGTTAAGCGTTATTTAGCGCCTCGCTGAGATTCTTGTTTTGGATGGTGCGAGCACATCTAGAGTCCATTTTAGGCGCTTTCAGTGGCATTGTGACCCTGGCGTTGAGACAAAGTAGTCTAGGGTGGTTTCAGGCATTGAAGACAGAGTTGAAGCATGGGACCCACGGGCCTCCTTTTAAGCTGTGTGTAGCGTACTGTGACTTTTTCATCCGTCGTCCGTTCGAGGCGAATGAATAGTCATTTTGGCACGTTTTTCTGAGAGAATCGTGATAGTACAGTTCACCCGACCTTTTTTGGGACTAAGGTGTGGGCCCCATGAGATTCCATATGGGCACATAGCGGTGTTGAATAACTTTTTCTTCGGGAGTCCGTTTCAAGCAAGTAAATAGTATATCTTGCGTGTTTTTCCTCGAGGATTGCAACAGTGTAATCTGTTTGGGCGTGCGGAGCCTATTTAGAGATCTCATTAAATGTGGAAACATGAAAGGGAATTGATCGGAGGTTCCTTTGACGCACTCCGAACCGACGCACGATAGCGATGTTAGTGATACCCAGTGATGGCACATGTAGTGTGGAGTTATCAGACCAGTTCTGGGTTTACCCTCTAGCAGGGCTGTGTAGTGGGTTACCCACCTGCATATTAGGGTTTACCCTCCAGCGCGGTTGGGTAGTGGGTTACCCGTTGACCTTAGGGTTTACCCTCCAGCGCGGCTGGGCAGTGGTTTACTCATTGATCTTAGGGTTTACCCTCCAGCTGGGCTGGGCAGTGGGTCACCCGATGACCTCTTAGGGTTTACCCTCTAGCTGGGCTAGGCAGTGGGTTACCTGGTGACTTCTTTCAGAATCAGCCCTTTCGATGAGGCTATTCAGTGACTTTTCTCCGTGATTACTGGAGCGGGACCATTGGTTGTACGGTTCAACGATGAGACAACTTTAGTGTGTGAGACTTTTGAGCATCAGTGATGGATATCCTTAGAACTATTGGTGACTTTTCCTGGGCTGAGCTTGGAGATGGAGATCCCCTTACACACTCGTTTGGGTTTCTTATTGAGCATATATATATATACACCCTACATTTGTTCCCACTCCTTGGGTTCAGTTACTTTCCTTCTAGGAGGGACGAAGACATGCAGGGTATGCCACGTGCTTTCCGTGTCTAGCTCCTCTTAGTTGGATGAGTCTACTTCCTTACTTTTGTTGGGTTTAGCTACACTCTCTCTATTGTACTCTTAAATTGTTCTTTGTTCTGTCTACTGCTCACCATTTTAGTACCTCCTTTGTTGCTCCCTTGAGTTTTCGGGGAATCCTACTGAGCATCCTTATACTCACCCCTGCTTGGGATTTTCCCACACTTGGTGTGCCCTTGTAGACGATGGACAGGTCGATTGAGACTACGAAGGAGTGTAGAGGACATAGGAGCTTGGGATGCGTTCAGTGGTCGTAGTAGGACTTTAAGGTGTGAGACTCACCAACTATTTACTTTTGTTTACCTTTTTCCAGGTTGTGGCACCTTTTAGGTTGGGCACATGTTTTTCCCTTTACTGTTCAGTTTACTTGTCAGTCCACTTTTCAGCACTTTACTTGTTCTGTTTTCTGAAGTTGATGCACGACTGTGGTTGGGTTATAGTTGTTTTTCCTTTGGTTTTCTTTTTTACTCTGCACTCCTGCATCGAGTGGGCTGTGTGTGTGTACAGGTACTTAGGTGAAGGCCTCCCCGAGATCGTTACGCCTTCAACGCTTTTTGCCAGCCCCTGGCTTATGGAGGCGGGCCTGGGGTAGTTGCGGCTTGAGACCGGTAGGGTCGGTTCGTGACAAAGTGGTATCAGAGGTGGTTCGTTCCTTGGGGCATTGTTTGGACGTCCCTAAAAAGGAATTGGTTGGGATTTGGGGAAATAATGTTGACGTGTATCGAGAGCGTCTCTCAGGCCAGGGAGTCCAGTGATGGTACGGGCGATCGACGTATCCATTTACCAGGACCCTGATAACCCGCTTGTCGACTTGGAACACTAAGACACTTGTTGCAGGGAACTTTGGAACATGCATCTGGTAGGATTGAGTCTTTGACGGTCCTTTCTGAGTCAGCTCCCCTTTGTAATTACTATTATATATACATGCTCATCTAATCGCGGTAATCCTTGATAATTTTCAGGATGCCTCCACGACAGCAGCCAGCGAGGTTACCCTCTCCAATTCATGACGAAAACCTGGAGAGTGACGAGGCATCAGTTCAGGGACCCTCATGTGATACCCTTCCACCCAGTGGTTCAGCAGTATCCCCTCCATCTGGAGAGCGACGGTTAGTACCGGCAGTATAGGCCAAGGTTGAGCGCAGACTGAGTGCGCTTCGAGACTTCCAGCGTCAGCGACCGCAGAAGTTCCGCGGGGACCTAGATCCCCAGGCAGCGGAAGACTGGATAGAGTCCGTGGACCAACTTTTTAGGTTGGTACGGATACCATCGGACCAGATGGTAGCCCTAGCTTCCAGCCTTTTACTCGGGACGACCAGGCATTGGTGGGGGTTGGTTACAGAGTCTCACGATGAGTCGTCTCTCACGTGGTATAACTTCCAGCAGCTCTTCTGGGAGGAGTAATCCCCCTATTTTTTACACTCCATTCGGATTCAGGAGCTTCTAGAGCTGAAGCAGGGGGGTGACCGTGGTGCAGTAATTGGCCCGGTTTACCAATCTGACACGCTACTCGCAGGATATGGTCTGCGATAGTTACTTCCGACTGTGGAAGTTTGAGCAGGGTCTTCGCAGGGAAATCTATGCTAGTGTAGTACCCCTGTGCATCCCTATTTATACCGGGGTGCTAGAGAGGGCGCTCGTGACAGAGAGCTTCTTGGCTGAGGGACGCCAGCTGGCAGGACCTAGTAGTGGCCGCTTCAGAGCAGAGTCTTCGGTAGCTGGTAGGCGACAGAGAGAAGAACCTCAGTCGAGGAGGCCCTTCTGTGAGCAGACTTAGGGGAAGGGTCGTACACCGCAATGGCGCCATAGAGCACCGGGGTAGTCAGGAGAGAGATGGTGCTATTCTTGTGATGGACGGGGTCACCTAGCACAGGACTGCCTGACCAGGCGTACCGAGCAGCCGTGGCAGGCAGTGGGTGCACCGCAGTGGCAGAGGCAGCGCCGTGACCAGGGATCTCCCAAGCAAGCACAGGGTGGTCCTCAGGGAGGCGATGTAGGTAGGGTGGCAGGACCTGGAGGTGGGGGATGGCGTTTCGAGGTCCTTCCACTACCACCGCCGGGAAGCCCATGCCGGGCTCAGGGAGTTGGCGGTAGGGTCCACAGGCAGCTTCATGCTATGGGTGTTTGTGACCCCCCAACACATGAGATGGTCCTAGGTATGCTTTGTGTTTACTCTACTCTTGCTTCGGTACTAGTAGACATAGGCTCCACCCACTCTTTTATATCACTGCTTTTGGTATGGGAGTTGGAGCTCCCAGTAGAGGCGCTGACACCTGCGCTTAGCCTCAAGGTTCCTACAGGAAGTGCATCGTTAGTGACCCTTGTTTGCAGATAGTGCGAACTGTCATTCAGAGGAGGGAATTTCATGTGGGACCTATTGGTCATCATGATAGAACCTTACGACGTCATCCTGGGCATGAATTGGCTTTCTATGGTTCATTCCCAGATCGACTGTCGTCGCAAACGAGTCAGAGGCGAGCACTCTGATGGGATGAGGTTCACCATTCTAGGTGAACGAGACCTCGTGGCAGAGCAAACGGGTACTCTGAGTAGGAGACCATGGCCTTTTTCTCACCAGTTGGAAAACATTGCTCTCGGAGCAGCAGATGCTACAGGCACCTGGATCCCTACCATTGTAGAGGACTACATGGACATCTTTCCTGAGGATTTCATGGGACTACCTCTGAGGCGAGAGATGGAGTTATGTATTGACTTACAGCTAGGGACTGCCCCGATATCATGTGCGGCTTATCGGATGTAAACCACTAAGCTTTGGGAGCTACGACTTCAGTTGGAAAACCTTCATGAAAAGGGATTCATCAGGCCCAGTGTGTCCCCCTGGGCAGCTCTGATTTTGTTTGTGAAGAAGGTAGATGGGAGCCTACGACTTTGTGTGGATTATCGTTGCCTGAATCAGGACACGATAAAGAACAAGTACCCTTTTCCAAGGATTGATGACCTATTTGACTAGTTGAGAGGTGCGAAGTGGTTCTCCAAGATTGATCTTCGATCCGGCTACCACCAGTTGCGGGTTCGTGAGGCTGAAATCCCGAAGTTGGATTTCCACTGTCATTATGGGCATTACGAGTTTCTGGTGATGCCCTTTGGCGTAATGAATTCCCCCGCCATTTTCATGGCTTTGATGAACCATATCTTTCAGCCGTACTTGGACTAGTTTGTGGTTGTCTTTATTGACGACATACTCATCTACTCTACGACAGAGGAGGAACACACATAGAATTTGAGGATGGCCCTAGACTTACTCCGGGAGCACCAGTTGTATGGAAAGCTCTTGAAGTGTCAGTTATGGATTCATGAGGTTCACTTTCTGGGGAATGTCATTTCTTAACAGGGTTTAGCTGTAGATCCCGAAAAGATAGAGGCAGTGCTTTCTTGGGAGCCACCCAAGAATGAGTTAGAGGTGCAGAGCTTCCTTGGTTTGGCAGGGTACTACAGGAGGTTCGTGGAAGATTTCTCCAGGATTGCTGCCCCTTTGATAGAATTGATGCAGAAGGGACGACCTTTCACCTGGACTGATCAGTGCTAGAAGGCCTTAGAGGAGTTGAGGTAGAGGATGAATAGTGCTCCAGTGATGAGGCTGCCAGAGGAGGGCGTTGAGTTCGTGGTATACTGCGACACTTAAAGAGATGGGATCGGGTGCATGATGATGCACCAATGGGCAGTGATTTCATATGGGTCGAGGCAGTTGAGGCCCCATGAGAAGAATTATGCGACTCAAAACTTGGAGCTGGAAGCGGTAGTCTTCGCCTTGAGGTTATGGAGACACTACCTTCTGGGTGAGCGTTTTGTGGTCTAATCAGACCACCAGAGTCTCAAGTACATCTTTACTCAGAGGGATTTGAATCTAAGGCAGAGGCACTGGTTGGAGTTTCTGAAGGACTATTATTTCAAGATAGTCTACACTTAAGGGAAGGTAAACGTAGTAGCAGATGCTCTTAGCAGGAATTCCCAGGCTCGTCTAGTGTAGGAAGCTTCATAGCAGTTGGCTTCCCTACATCTGACCTTGGTGGAGCAGGAGGGTACGAATTTTCTGCAGTCGATGATGCTGACTCCTTTGCTCCTTGAGTTTGTGAGAGAGTCCCAACTGGGTGATATCGATAGCGAGGTACTACGTGATCAGATATCCATGGGCGATGCACCCAATGGGTATTCCGAAGGAGGGAATCATGAGATCCTATTCTAGGGGTGAGCTGTAGTACCAGTGGAGATGCAGGAGGAGGTGATGCAAGAATTCCACACTTCTCCCTTAGTTGTACATCCCAGTGTGGGGAAGATGTACAGAGACCTTCAGCGATAGTTTTGGTGGGTTGTCATGAAGTGGAGCGTAGCTGAGTTTGTTTCTCGGTGTCTTACCTATCAGCGGGTGAAGGTGTATCAGGTTCCGGCAGGGTTGTTGCAGCCCCTTGATATTCCGGAGTGGAAGTGGGATGACATATCTATGGACTTCTTCACAGGGATTTCATGCACAATGAAGGTCCATGATTCCATTTGGGTGATAATGGACCGAATCACAAAGTCGGCACACTTCCTTGCCATCAAGAAGCAGAGCTCGGTGGAGAGTCTAGGGCAGTTGTACGTTCGGGAGATCGTCCAACTCCATGGAGTACCCTCGACGATCGTCTCCGACCGTGACGTGTGGTTTACGTCGCGATTGTGGTGAGGCCTGCAGGAGGCATTCGAGACTCAACTGCAGATGAGTACAACTTTTCACCCCCAGACGGATGGGTAGACGGAGCACACTATCCAGGTATTGGAGGATATGCTCAGGGCATCCGTGTTAGACTTTGGCCTAAGCTGGGAGGATCACCTTCCCTTGGTGGAGTTTGTGTATAACAACAGTTACCACTCTACTATCAGAATGACACCTTTTGAGGCCCTCTACGGGAGACCCTACAGGTCACCGTTGTGCTGGACGGAGGTTGGGGAGACCTCCCTTGTGGGCCCAGAGTTGGTGCGGGGGACGAAGGAGAAGGTGAAGGTCATTCATGAGTGGATGATGACGACTCAGAGCATACAGAAGTCCTACGCAGACCATCGTCACAGGCCTTTGGAGTTCGAGCAGGGGGACCATGTCTTTTTGAGATTATCCTCACAACGTGGAACATGGAGGTTCGTCCGGGGAGGCAAGCTATCCCTGAGGTTCATCAGGCCTTTTGAGATCGCGCACAGGGTTGGTGAGGATTCCTACCATCTTGATCTACCCCCACAGCTGAGGAGGGTACATGACGTCTTCCACGTGTTGCAACTAAGGAAATACGTGCATGACCCCACACACATAATCGAATGGGGAGAGATGGACATTGAGGATGGAGCCACCTTTGCGGAGCACCTGGTGGCGATTGGGGACCGGTAGGAGCGGACTCTGTGTAGACGGACCATTCCTTTGGTTCGTGTGCTGTGGCGGCACGGGAGGGTGCAGGAGAGCACTTGGGAACGGGAGAGCCAGATGGGGGCTCAGTATGCTGAGTTGTTTTTGTAGTTTTGTTTTTCGGGGATGAAAAACTTGAAGGAGGGAATTATGTAAGAACCTGGGTTTTGAGCCTGTAAGACTTTTAAATTTTCTTGATGTTATTCCAGAGCAGGGCGTTCAAATGACGTGTGATTCCGAGCCCCGGTGTGTCTGGAATTAATTTTTTTTAAGTGCATTCACACTAGACATGATAAATAAATAGAATAACTCCTAAACGGTTTCTCATATGGGAAAACCGAGGGCACCATTGAGTCGGGAGCATGCTTTTTACCCTAGGAGTGGTGTAACTTTCACGGGCGCGACCCTTCTGTGGAAAACGCCACCAGGGGAATTTTCGTAATTTAGCGGCCTTGGGCGTGAACTTTATAACTTCTAAACGAAGGCTCAGATTAAAATTCTGAGATCTCCTTTGTGCTCAAAATGTGGATTTTATCTTAGGGGTGGCTTAACCCCGACCCCGTCGAGAGTTTAGGTATGGGACTACTGGTGGGTGTTTAAGAATTAATTAATTTTAATCAATTCTTTTCCCTACCTAAACACATCCACCCCTCCCCCTTCTTCCCCTTAGAACCTCTCCCTGGAAAAATCTCTCCCAAAAAAGGATCCACCTCATCAAGCTCCTCTCCCCACCTCTCCATGGTGGTTGCGGCTTCGGTGGATCGTTCGTGAAGCGACGGGCTACGCCCTGCGAGGTAGGTTCATTGTGTTTCGTTTTAAATTTTCCGCATCTTCTTAGAACTAAAATTATAGTGTCTAATTGCTATTTTTTTGTCTAGAGGAGGCCATATATGCATAGGGTTCGATTTGAGATTCCCAAAACTCTTTTCGGATTGAAAATTCGAGTCCCGGGGCGTCCGGGGTGGCCCTGGGAAGTTTTTTCGGCCAATACCCTCATTTTCCGGCGGTTCCAGGGCAGTCCGGTGGCTCTGCGCGGTGGTCCAGCGAGTAACCAGGTAGCGGCGCGGCTCCCAGGCGATGACACGGCTCCTCGGTAGTCGGCGTGGGCGAGCAGGACGGCGGCCCGACGCCTCGGTGGTCCAGGCGGCATGGGGCGGGGTGTACTGGCCGGCTTCGCCGGTCGACAGGCGGCGCGAGACCGGGGTCGTCGTGAACCCGGGAGCAACCGAGACCCGAAAAACGTGGGTCTCATGCGTTAAAATCTGAACCGGCTTATGCCGGTCTAGGTAAATCTACGAGGCCCACGCGGTAAATCACGGCCGAGCCGCGGACTGCTGGTCTAAAGGGGGTGGACCGGCCGAACTGGTCCGGCCCACCCCGTCTCTATCCATTGGGGCTAAAACACCCCTAAATTGTTAACCGTGTGTCGGATTCGCGTGCTCTCTATGGCGACGCGATCCTCAGATTGAGACAGAGGTTTTGGGATGATCTCGGGGATTTTTAATTCCCAAGACGGGAGCTCGGTGGCGCAACACGCTCGTTAAGTGTTATTTAGCACCTCGCTGAGATTCTTGTTTCGGATGGCGCGAGCACATCCGGAGTCTGTTTTAGGCACCATCAGTGGTGTTGTGATCCTGGCATCGAGACGAAGTAATAAAGGGTGGTTTCAGGCATTGAAGCCGGAGTTGAAGCATGGCCCCCACGAGCCGTCTTTTAAGCTATGTGCAGCGTACAATGACTTTTTCATCCGAAGTCCATTCGGGGCGAATGAATAGTCGTTTTGGCATGTTTTTCCGAGAGCATCGTGATGGAAAAGTTCTTCCGACATTTTTTGGGACTGAGGTGTGGGCCCCATGAGACGTTGTATGGGCACAAAGCGGTGTTGAATAATTTTTTTTTTCGGGAGTCCGTTTCAAGCGAGTAAATAGTCTATCTTGCGTGTTTTTCCATGAGGATTGCAACGATGTAATCTGTTTGGGCATGCAGAGCCTCTTTAGAGATCTCATTAAATGTGGAAACATGAAAGGGAATTGTTTGGAGGTTCCTTTTATGCACTCTGAACTAACACACGATAGCGATGTTAGTGACACCTAGTGATGGCACGAGCAGTGCAGAGTTATCGGACCTATTCCGGGTTTACCCTCCAGTGGGGCTGGGCACTGGGTTACCCATGTGCATATTAGGGTTTTCCCTCCAGCAGGGCTGGGCAGTGGGTTACCCATTGACCTTAGGGTTTACCCTCCAGCGAGGCTGGACAGTGGGTTACCCGTTGATCTTAGGGTTTACCCTCCAGCTGGGCTGGGCAGTGGGTCACCTGATGACCTCTTAGGGTTTACCCTCCAGCTGGGCTGGGCAGTGGGTCACCTGATGACCTCTTAGGGTTTACCCTCCAGCTAGGATGGGCAGTGGGTTACCCGACAAATTCTTTCAGAATCAGCCCTTTCGATGAGGCTAGTCAGTGACTTTTCTCTGTGATTACTGGAGTAGGACCCTTGGTTGTACGGTTCAACAATGAGATAGATTTTGCGTGCGGTACTTTTGGGCATCAGTGATGGATATCATTAGAACTATTGGCGACTTTTCCTGGGCTGAGCTTAGAGATGGAGATCCCCTTACACACTCATTCTAGTTTCTTGTTGAGAATATATATATATACACCCTACATTTGTTCCCACTCCTTGGGTTCCGTTACTTTCCTTCTAGGATGGGCAAAGACACGCGAGGTATGCCACGTGATTTCCGTGTCTAGCTCCTCTTGGTTGGACGAGTCTACTTCTTTACTTTTGTTGGGTTGAGCTGCACTCTCTATATTGTACTCTTACACTATTCTTTTTTCTATCTACTGCTCACCATTTTAGTACCTCCTTTGCTGCTCCCTCGAGCTTTTAGGGAATCCTACTGAGTATCCTTATACTCACCCCTGCTTGGGCTTTTCCCGCACTTGGTGTGCCCTTACAGACGATGAACAGGTCGATCGAGACTACAGAGGAGCGTAGAGGACACATGAGTTTGGGATGCGATCAGTGGTCGTAGTAGGAATTTCAGGTGTGAGACTCACCAGTTGTTTACTTTTGTTTACCTATTGCCGGGTTGTGGCACCTTTCAGGTTAGGCGTGTGTTTTGCCCTTTACTGTTCAGTTTACTTGTTAGTCCACTTTTCATCACTTTACTTGTTCTGTTTTTAGAAGTTGATGCATGAATGTGGTTGGGTTATAGTTGTTTGTCCTTTGGTTTTCCTTTTACTTTGCACTCCTACATCGAGTAGGCTGTGTGTGTGTACAGGTACTTAGGAGAAGGCCTCCCCGAGATCATTACTTCCTCGATGCTTGTCACCAGCCCCTGTCCTATGGAGGAGGGCCTGGGGTAGTTGCGGCTCGAGACTGGTAGGGTCAGGTCATGAGAGAGCAGCTTGACTGAGACTTGAGGGATCCAGGACCAGGCAGTACACGGAGGAGACTGGATGACGTGGAGAGTTGTAGAGACGAGTTGTACCTACCCTTCAGGTAGGATCCTTAGTGGACGATCACAGGAGCTGTTTTTGTTTTTCAGTTATAGTTGTATCTTTCAGTTGGGCTTGTATTCTAGCCCCCTTACTTTCAGTACTCACTTTTACTACAACAGTTTTACTTGATGGTTGCATTTTGTTGCATTCTAGTCCGTGTGTTTGTACAGGTTTAAAGGCAATGCCTTTTCATTTTAGGGATACACCTTTCTGGTGCTAGTCTCCAACCCTTGGCCTATGGAAGGAGGACTTGAGGTAGTCACGAAACGGGCCCCAGGGGATGGGTCATGAAAAAGTGGTATCAGAGGATTAGGTTATACTGAATAACTAAGACACTGATCTTTTTAATGGAGCAATAATGTTAAGTGTTTTGAGTGTGGTTTTCAGTTTGGGTAGTCCAGTGTTTGTGCAACGACCGACGTATCCATACACCAGGACCCTGAATTCTGATTTTCCAACTCAGTGCACGAAAACAATGATTATGTGTGTTTTGGAATGTTTTTCTTTTGATCTATTTTGATTAAACTCACTAGGTATAACTTATTTGACCATGGTTCATCTTGATTCTATTTCAAGATGCCTCCATGCAGACAGCCATCCAGGATTCCAATGCCTGACCATGAGGATGGTCTATAGTGTGATGAAGCTTTAGTAAAAGGACTATTGCTCAATATGGTACCTTTTGTAGGTGTACCAATAATACCACTGCCCGTTGGTCAGCAGTTACTGCCGGCGCTACCGATAGATAACACTTATAGGCTCAATGCCTTACATGAGTTTTAGTAACTGAGTTGCCATCTATCTAGGGCACCATTAGATCAGATGGTGGTCCTGGCAGTGAGCATTCTATGTGGATCAGTAGGGCAATGGCAGAGTTTAGATTAACCCTATCTTACGATGAGGTGACTTTTCCCATGGATAGATCTTGATAAACTTCCTTAGAGAAGGGGGTCTCTTGACATAAAAAGCTAAGGGGTATGTGTTCCCAAGATCTTCTACAGCTTTGGAAGGACGACATGTCGGTAGCTGAGTATTCATCGAGATGTACCGACCATTTCAGGTACTCAATGAATACAATACGACCAGTGCTTCAAGGCTCGGACCTCCGAGCAAGATGTGTTTAGGGACATTTGAGCTAACACTATTACTCAGTGTATTTATACTTCTGCTAGGATGATAGAGAGAACCTTAGTGGTTCAAAGTTCTTTAGCTGAGTAGATACAACCAATGAATGTTAGTAGTGGGGAAGCAGGAAACCGATGTCAGTCTTAGAGACTTGGACGTGTAAAAATGTTTTGGGAAGAGGAAGTGATAGGGATAGATGAATTTGTAGGGAAACAAACATGGAAGAGGATCTAGGAGAGCAGCAGGAGGTGGTATACATTTTGACATGTAACAACCACCACCCCAATGTGGTCCCCACCAGGCTTAGGGAGCTGGAGGACAGGAGAAGGGAGTAGCTGCATGCAGTCAAGGAGTTTGACCCAAGGGATCCAGGAATAATTCAAGGTATGATCTATGTCTACTAATAGCTTCCATATTAATAGACATAGGTACTAATCATTCCTTCTTGTCATGAATCCTATTCAAGACCTAGAGTTTTCAGTTAAACCACTGACTTGAACCTTACGTCTGGAGATACCTTTGGGAGGAGACTCGATAATCACACTTATGCCGACGGTGTGATATAACCCTTGAGGTGAGAGTTTCGGTTGGAACCTCTTAGTGGCAGCGTTGAGTCCTTACGATGTTATTTTGGGTATGGACTAGTTATCCACATTTCATGCTCAGATTGACTATTTTAGGAAAAAAGGTTGTGGTATATCTATAGCATTAGAATTGGGTTTTCCTTGGTCGACGAAAAAGGAAACCCTAGCAGCACAAGTTAAACTCATGCATAGGAAGGTGCAACTGATCACTCTTGAGTTATCCAGCCTTACCCTCTTGGTAGTAAAAGTTTTGAGTTTTCAGTTCCCAATAGTAGTGACAGAGTGCGGAAACATCTTTTCAAAAGATGTTTCTAGAATTACCTACCCATAGGGAGAGGGACTTCTACATTGGATTGTACCCAGCGACGACACTAATATCTACAATTGCATATTGGGTGGCTCTCAGAAGGTGAGAGTTTAGAAGGGGGACGTGGTGGCAGATGCACTCAGCAGGAGGTTCAGTTTACAAATACTGGGTGAGGTGACAAAGCAGCTAGCCACATTACAGAAACCCTTTGTGGGTAGTGATGGAGTAGCTTACCTCGAGTCTATGATTGTCACTCCACCACTCCTTCAGTGAGTTCGGGAGGCATAGTTTGGGGACGTGGACTGCGAGGCCCAACATGATCAGATATCCTCATGACATGCTCCTAAAGGGTTTTCTAAGGTGGGGAGGACATCTTCCTTTTTAGATTACACACCATGGTACTAGTGACACTATAAGAGGAGGTATTGAGGGAGTTCCACACATTCCATTTGGAGGTACATCCTGGTGTGGAAAAGTTGTACCAGAACCTCCGACATTAGAATTGGTGTCCAGGGATAAAGACTACACAAATATGGAAGAAGTCTTATGCTGATAGGATACAGAGACCCTTAGAGCTTGAAGAGGGAGACCATGTCTTCATACGGGTCTCACCCCGACATATACTGTAGAGATTTGGCTGGGGCGGCAAGCTATCTTTGAGGTTCATCTAACCTTTACAGATTTTTAGCAGAGTTGGTTAGGTGGAATACCACCTAACTCTTCCCCCAAAGATGCACAGAGTGCATAATGTTTTCCATGTGCCGCAGCTGAGGAGATACGTTCATGATTCATCGCACATTATCGACTAGGATGATATGAACTTTGACGATGGGGAAAATTTTATAGAGTTCCCGATGGAGATAGAGGATTTATAGGAGCGAGTCCTTCATGGATGGTCAATCCCTATGATGTGAGTTTAGTGTTAGAACATAAATCTCCAAAAGAGAACATGGTATCGGGAGGCTCAGATTCATTCTCAGTACCTTTTTTTGTTTGATTTTCCATCTTTTTGGATTTTGGGGATGTAAATCCCTAAGGTGGGGAGAATGTAATGTCCCGAAATTTTCATATATCTTTTTTATTATATGGAAATATTTCAAGACCGAAAAATCTAACGACATGTGATTTTGAGGCCCAGAGTGCCCGTAATGGTCCGTCGAAAATTGTTGAGCTTTAAATAGCACGTGTGAGTAGTTTTCCTGAAAAAGTGGAATAAATCTTAAATGGGTTCCAAGATTAGAAATCTGAGGGCACTGTTGCATTCAAGATGGCGGGTTTACCCTAGGCGCGACTTAAGTTTAGTCAGCACAAACCTCTAGTGAGAAAATCAGAAAATGACATAACCGTAAATAAAATGATTCAATAAAATTATTTTATTTTTCAAATGATTATAACTCACAAACGGTGACTTGGATTAAAAATCCGAGACCGCCGCTGAACTCGTGAGGGTATGCTTTCTTTAGGCAGATACTAACATCGGCTGGTGTAGACTAGCAGTGAAAGTTAGTTTTTGGACATAAATAAAATAATTAAGTGACAATTATTTTATTGTAAAATCCTTAACTTCTAAATGGTAACTCAGATTAAAAATCTGAGAGTACCATTGAGCTCGGCACGGGTCGAGGGTAATTGTTAATATTTTTTGAACTTTTTTAAGGTATGTTCAGTAAACGTGCGAGCGATGTTTTCTAACTTTTGAATCGGTACTCGGAATTGAAATACGAGGGAACCATTGAATTCACAGCATTGAGATTCGCTTAAGGGAGGATTATCTTCGACCACAGTGGGTCAGGAGAAAAATATAGTTTTCCAGACTTTTAAAAGAATAATAAAATAACATGTAATTTTTTTTCACACCACCTGTTGAGCGGTGGTGGCGGGGACCATGGAGGTAGTCAAACATTTAATATGGGATATTAATTGCCCAGTTACACTTTGGTTGTGTAACCAACTCTCATGTAATTAATTTGGAACATTAATTACGTCAATTAATGTGGCACATTAATTACCTCAATTAATGAACCTCATAAATTTCTCAGTGAATTACTCACCCCTTTCCCCCTCTATTTAAATGGGGTTTGGGGTAGAGTTTTTGGCATCACTTCATCAAGTGAGGAACCTATGGCAAAGTGACGCGACACCTTCCACCGAAAAAGATAGAAGCTCGGGCGGCAACGAACCGGGTTCGACGAATGCTGAAAACTTCATCGAACGCGGAATCTTCTTCCACCACTTTGACGTCTCCAAAGAATATTGAGGTAGGGGTTGTCTTTTAATTCAAGAAATTCCCTCAATTCTTCCCCTCATTCTTGAATTTTCGGGTGGTCATTTCGGGGTATTTAAATGGGGTTTATCATTATTTTAATATGATGTATAAATTACCCCCACTTGTTATAATTCTAACATGGAGGGTGCGAGCTAAACAAACAAGGCCCGGACCCTCCGCCGCTTGATTTTCATTTCGTTCTTCGGAGGCAGGTTGTTCCAAATTGATGGAACCTTAAAACTGAGAGGTGCACAATGATGGAATCATCTCGGGAGGACCTTAGGTACATCCTAAAGGAAGAACAGATCACCAGAGCTAACCCGGTGGCTAGTGGAAGATTCACTGGCGCGACACCGACGACCGGTGCCAACGACGAAGGCGGTGACCAGCACTTGCCAACCATGTAAGAGGGCGGTGCCGCGGTGGACCCGAAGGGGTGGCCGAAAACCGGCTGACTGTGTTGGTGAGGCAGCGCACCGTCACGCGCCGCAATGAAGGAGCCGCAACATCAAAGCCGCGGTAGGAGGGGGACCTGTGCCCTGTGGGTCCCACGGACCACGTGGCGGCGCCACGTGACGCTGCTAATTGAAGAGCCTAAAATCTCTTCTTGAGTCGTTTGGGGAGCTGGTGGCCACCCGTCTGGAGAGCCGCGCTAGTGCACGAGGCCGCACCCAGCCGACGGGCCGGGCCGGGTCGGACCCGGACCCATTCGGGCCCAAATATGCTTAAAAGGCCGTATCTTGCGAACCGAACGTTCGTTTGACAAACTGTCAGCGAAGATGGGATCCTTGGAGTGAGACAGTCCTTTTGAGATAATTCATGTGACTTTAGAAGAAAGTTGGAGTTTGGCCGGGTTGGATCGTACCCAAATCCAACCGAGCCCTCAGCACTAAAATGCCTATATCTTACAGACTGGGTGTCCGGTTGATGCGTCATCTGTTGAGTTGGAACCCTTATGACATGGAAGATCATTAGGTTATTTCCTTGTGGAACTTCTTGGCAGTTGAGGTATGACCGATAACCGGAGGAGCAGAACCAAGGTGTTTCTTGTAGTGAGAGTTAGGATGGTTACTCCTTTGATGACTCAAGGTGTAAGTATTCCTTAATCCTCTACTCTAGTAGAGACGGGACTCCCCACATCATGAGTGCAGGTTCATTTTCCTCTGAGATGGTTTTCCTATCTTTGGAGTCGGTACTCCCCTATTAGACTAGGGTGTGGGTCCTCCATAATTAACTCACATAGAGTTAGGTACTCCCCTACCAGGTAGGGTGTGAGTCCTCTATGTTAGGAGTAGGTAATCCCCTGTCAACCCAGGGTGTGGGTCCTCCTTATGCAGTGCTACAATAGATTCAGTACTCCCTTGCCGTGCCAGGGTGCAGGTTCTCTAGCCTGGGGTTGGTACTCCCCTGACGTACTTGGGCGTGGGTCCCCCAAAACAAACAAAATACCAGAGTTGTACTTCCCTACCGGGTAGGGTGCAGGTCCTCGCTTATAGAGTAGGTACTCCCCTGCTGTGCCAGGGTGCGGGTCCTCTAGACTGGGGTCGGTACTCCCCTAACGTACTAGGGCACGAGTCCCCCACAATAAACAAACTACCAGAGTTGTACTCCCCTACCGAGTAGGGTGCAGGTCCTCACATATGGAGTAGTACTCCCCCTTCTCCGAGTAGCGATAGGGAGTGAGTCCTTCAGGGGAGTTGGAGCTCCCTTGACTGTAGGACACCGTGTCGAGGAGTGGTCCTCTTCACTTGTTTTCCCTTGGTATTTCCTTGGGCACAAGACTGTGACTACGAGACCTCTAGTGTCAGGCACTAGAGGCAGTTCTAGGAGAAAGTTCCCGATAGAGCACGTCCTTTCAGACGTTCCATTAGGAATGATTGAGTTGTACCTGATAGAGTACATCTCTCAGACATGTGCCATCAGGGATATCTAGTTCATGGAGCGTGTATTCCTAATCCTTGAGTTACGCTTTGAACCTTCTTTGGAAATCATGGAAATGGATTGAGGTCGGGGCCTTATGTTTCTTTGTGGATGAGACGAGTATATCTAGTTTGATCTGTGTCTTTTCCTTTGTGATTTTTTATTGAGATCATGTTTTTTAGTTTTCCTTTGTGGAATTATGAGAGACCTTCGGGGGTCTCGGGGTCCCTACTGGGTATTTTTATACTCACCCCTGCACGGGCTTCACCCACACCTTGTTGTGTCTTGTGCAGATGACGAGCAACTTGGCTAAGACTTGAGGAATCCAGGACTAGGCGGTACACAGAGGAGACTAGATGACGTGGAGAGATATTGAGATGAGATATACCTACCCTTCAGGTAGGATCCTTGGTGGATGATAGCGGGATCCGTTTCTCTTTTTCAATTATAGCTGTATCTTTTAGTTGGGCTTGTATTCTGACCCCCTTACTTTCGGTACTCACTTTCACTAGAGCAGTTTTAATTCATGGTTGCATCTTGTTACATTCTAGTCTATGTGTTTGTACAGGTTTAAAGGCAATGCCTTCCCGTTTTAGGGATACACCATTCCGGTGCTAGTCACCAACCCCTGGCCTATGGAAGGTGGGCTTGTGGTAGTCACGACACGGGCCCTGGGGGATGGGTCATGACAAAAATGGTTGCCCACTTTGAAGAGATGTGACATTATGTTCAAAAGTATCATGACCAAGTGACACTTATGTATTTATCTATCACCTATTCACTCCTCGGTAGTATTACGAGAGTAAACTATAGGATTAATACTATTTATTCATGAGAGACATGATAAAACTTTTATAGATTTATATTTTATAAAATTTTGGTTATTTTTTATTCATGTATCCTTTATAAAGTGCCTCTCTTGGGATTTATGTTTTTGTGAAAATGCCTAAGTGTCTCTTTTAAAATGATTCAAGTGTTTTGAAATGTTTCTTAAAAATTATATGTGTTCAACATACCTTTTTTTTCTTTTAAATAACTTTAAAATTATTTAAACACTTGACATGGACTTAGGTTGCATGCCAAGTGTTTGTTAACTCACTTAATTGACTTTCAGAATGGGATGTGGATGTTTTGAAAGTGTATGTAATGCTGGTTTCATTTTAACAAGGGGTGTGTGAAGTTTGAAATGAAAATTTGTAAAGTATATGGGGTTGTTGTTCATTTTAAAGGATTGAGATTGTTGGGTCATGAAGTTTCCTTGAATGATTAAAAAAGGAATTAGGGTTTTGAGAAATAGTGTTTGAAACTGATTGGTTTATTTTTAAAAGGGTATGTTATTTTAAAGAGGAATTTGTGTAAATGGTTGGTTTTTAATGGGATTTCAACTGTGATTTTATAAATATCTTTCAAAGGATACTTAAAATCTACAACTTTTTTTATCCTTGGTTAATTTTCATATCAACGTTTTGTATATTTATTTTGTTAAATATTAATATCACTAAATCAAATTGGATGGATATGAATAAAGAATAGATGAATGCCAATTGTTTGAAAAAAGAGTATGAATATGGAGTTAAAGATCATGCATATGACCCTTCTCAAATCCTTTTTTCATGTTTACACTGTTGTTTTTGAAGACAAGTTAGTACATAGGAGTTGGAAGAACACTTGATTTGTCACAAAATAGACTGATGTTATAAATGTTGGAATAAACACGAGGAAAAATAAAATGTAACTAGTGGATGAGATAACACTGTATTTTATAGATAATCTGATATGATTACAAGTGTGGACAACGAAGACGACCATATTAAGGATGTGATTACAGATGTGAATGATGATGATCGTATTGAGTAAATTACAAGGACAGTTGAAGATGAACTTCATGATTGCCCAAAAATGTTTAAGCAGTTAAAGAGTTGTGCAAAGATGCCATTGTATGGTGGTTATACTAAATATACAGCATTGTCAGCCATACTAAAGCTGTATAATTTGAAAATAGGCAATGGATTGAGTGATTCTAGTTTTATGGAATTACTTTCTCTCTTGAATGACATTCTCCCAAAAGATAATGAGCTCCTAAGACGAACACATGACACCAAACGAATGCTACACTTAATGGGTATGATCTCTGAACGAATACATGCTTGCCTGAATGATTGTATACTATTTATAAAAGACCAGAAATCATGTAGACAATGCCCAAAGTGTGGTGATTATCGATACAAGAAAGATAAATCCGATCTTACAAAAGTTTTATGGTACTTTACAATCATTATAAGATTTAGGAACCTATATGGAAGTGAGGAGACTGTAGGAAAATTGACGTGGCATGTAGACACAAGAAATAAAGATGCGAAACTATGTCACTCAACAAACTCTCCTCAGTAGAAGAGAATTTATTATGAGTATTCTGAATTTGTAAATGAGTCAAGAAACCTTCGTCTTGCGTTATCTATAGATGGAGTGAATCCTTTTGGTTTTTAAAGTAATACTCATAGTACATGGTCAATTATGTTGGTAAATTATAACTTTCCACCATGGTTATGCATGAAATGAAAATACATCATGTTATCTATGCTTATATTAGGACCAAAACAACTTAGTAATGATATTGATGTTTATTTGGCTCCATTGATCGAGGATTTGAAATTATTTTGGGATTCAGGTGTAATGTTGTATGATGCTTACATAAATGAAGATTTCACATTGAGATCCATGTTGTACAAGATGATAAATAACTTTACTACTTATGAAAATTTGTTAGGATGTAGCATTAAAGTAACTCAAGGGTGTCCCATTCATGAACAAGGTACACAATTAATTAGGTTGAAACATTTATCGAAAACCATGTTTCTAGGGCATCATCAATTTATACCCTGACGACATAAGTACTGATCTTGGATGACATCATTTGATATAAGTTCAAAAGAATGTACAATGTTTTATACACTAATAGGTGATCAACTGTTTGATAAAGTAAAAGATGTGGACACTGATTTTGGTAAATTGTTTTTGAAAAACCTTACAAAAACTAGTTGAAAAAAAAAGATCAGTTTTTTTTGAATTACCATACTTGAATTGTTTGTACGTAAGAAACTTTATTAATGTCATTCATGTTGAAAAAAATGTAAGTGATAATGTCATCATCATGTTGCTAAATGCACCCAGAAAAATAAATTATGGGATTAAGACTAGGTTGTACATGATTGACATAAGAATATGAGAAGATTTGGAACCTATAAAGGGTGAACAACGGAATTTTCTTCCTCCAACTGCTTACACTCTTTCCAAGCAGGAGAGATATCAGTTTTTCAACTTCTTGAATGATGTAAAGGTTCTAGAGGGGTATTCATAGAATATCAAGAACACCGTGTCAATGACTGATTTAAAGTTAAAGGGTCTAAAATCAAATGACTACCATGTTTTGATGCAAGATCTAATACCTATATATTTATGTTGCATTTTTACCAAGAATTTTTGTCATACATTAACCAAGCTATGTTTCTTCTTTAAATCTATATGCAGTAAAGTTATAGACCCCATTAAATTACTGAGTATGGAAAGATAAATTTCTGTCATATTATGTGAATTGGAAATGTTCTTCCTGCCAACATTCTTTGATATGATGGTTCATTAGATGGTTCACTTGGTGAGAGATATTTGATTATGTGGTCCTATAAACTATAGATGGATGTACCCCATTGAATGGTATATGAATATTTTGAAAGGGTATGTTAGAAATGGAATTCGTCCAGAGGGTTGTATTGTAGAGCGATATATTGTTTAGGAAACCATTTAATTATATACCAAATACCTATCTAATGTGGAAAAAATTGTTCTACCAAAATCTCATCACAGTGGGAACCTTATGAGTGAAGGAATTTCTGGAAGATATATAGTCACAATCAATATTATAGATCAGGAGTAGACCCACCTTTACATTTTTCACAACAGTTTGAAGGTTTCCCCATATGTTGAAACACAAAAAGAAATTATTAGGCATTTGAATCCATCAAGGGATGAATTATGGATATCAAATACACATAATAAATAGTTTATAGGATTATTTTTGAACTATATTTTAAAGGAGTTAGATGAAAATCCAGATTTAATTTCAGAACGACTTCGATGGCTAGCTGGAGGACCCAATGTGTATGTATAAGGCCCCATCCTTAAACCTTACTTAATATTGAATTAAATGAGTAATTCACATTGAGGATCTTTTCAGGTTTAGAGTTTTAGAGAATTAGGACATAACTATTACATCTCAAAAGATTAAAAAGTAGTCGCTTCTACTAAATTTCCATAAAATAAAAACTCTTTAAAAGAAACATGTATAGTTCCATGTTTTAGGTAGCATGACTTTCCCTTGATCCCATCCTTGACCCTATTCTATGGTATGTCCTGTGAAAAACATTTCAAAAACTTGGGATGAGCATGAGAAGCTCAGTAAGGGATACACAAAGAATGAAAACTGTTAGATTTTCAAAACAACAAGTAAACCATGAATACTTTATCACTGTAATACTTTTCACCTTCATGAAGTAGTAAAAACTTTTCACTGAAAAAAAAATATCATTACTTACCTTTTTGTAACCAAAGGATTACCATAAAACCCATATAAAGAACACATAACATATATAAATGTAACTTGGGACATAAACATACTTAAGTGGAATAACCATACGGTCGACTTACACACATATCACTTAATGGAATAGCCATACGGCCAATTTCCATACATACTTAATGGAATAGCCATACGGCCGACTTCCATACCCAATGCATTGGAGGTTATAACGTAACCACCCGTCCTGGTATTCACGGCACCACCCGTCATATGGTTTATAACGTAACCACCCGTTAAAATTTCCAAGCACCAATATAAAATCATAAAACATAAAACCAATATAAAGGAATGATAACATTTCCACATCACAATATATCATAATAGAATCCTTTATCAAAACCATTTTCAAAACCATTTAAAACATTTAATAAAGAGATTTTTGAATCAAAGTGTCCCATACCACCTTGAAGAGTAAAATTTTAAACCATTAATATCCATATAAATAAATCCTTAAAACCATTTTGAAAACATGGATATTAATAATAACAATTAATGAAAACATTTAAAATGAAATTTTGGTTAAAGGGGTTTTACCAAAATTAGAGACACCTGAATACAATAATTGATGAATAAAAAGTGTATCTCATCACTTGGACGTAAAATTTACACCAATAAGGATATATGAGAACATATCCCAACATAACAATGTGTAAATTAAAAGACCCAACAAAAGAAGTCTTTTAAAAAAGAGGAGGGTGAAAGGTTCCCTTACCGACTTGGGTATCTTTCAAAACATACACCCCATGAAAGAAGGACAATAGATCATTGATGTAAATACTCATAAACGAAAGTATATTACACAAAGAGTAGAATAATGGGCAGTACATACACTACTCAATGGAATTTGTGGCAAATGTAGCATAAATCTCACGGGAATAAAAGTGAGATGAAAAATCCCTTACGAAAATTCGGCAGCCTAACGGCGCCACTCAAAACTTCAAAAATGGATTGATGAGAGGAAATAGGGTCTCTCATCATATGAACATAATAAGTACAGTAGGAGTAATATAAAAGAACATCCCAATCATAAGAAATATGAGCTTAAAATAAATGACATAAAAGAGTGTACTTAAAAAGAAAGAGAGTTGTAGGATCCCTTACCTCGGGTCCGACTTGACTCGATCGTTCTTTAATCTCCTGAATAATAAAAATGAGTTAATTTATACTTCATTAAGAACCATTTTCAAGTTCATTATTCCTTTTATATCACTTATTACCATGTCATAAACATTATGTTATCATTTAAGTTAATAATATTTGTTTTGCCGATATTTGGTTCTTAAGTCGAAAGTGGACTTCTTACAATTACATGTTGTTCGTGTGGTCAAATGTTTATTATATCCAGAATTGTATTCATGATTTAGATATAATATATGTCATATATATCCAGTACATGCATGCATTTATAACATTACATAATCATTTAGAGGTAAGAAATGAAACGCACCGTTCATGGAGACGGTAAGCCGTACTTACGCATGAACGCTACTTTCATTTCTATTTCGTATTTTATAGAATTGAATAATAATGATATAAAGGTATATTATAATTCCAGTATAATATAATATATAATATCATAGTTCCATCCTTTATACGTCCCACATATGGTATTTAACGAATCAAATCACTTTGAGGGGGCTGTAGTCCGCACTTCCTTAAATGAAGATATCGCGTTTACCCATAATGGAAACCATAAAGGTATGACCAAAATGAAAAAAACAGAAGCTTAAGGAAAACATAAACATATTATATATCATATATAAAAATAGTGACATCATAATGGCCACCTTTGAAGGTGTTAAATGAGTATTGAACAATCATCGTTTCGGGAGGCAGAATTTCGCCATCCACAGAAACCGTATGTTCTTTAACCATTTGATGTAGTTGTGTGAGAGTGTAGCTAGAATAAATCTTATAAAAACATCCTAGTATATTGAAGATACTGGTGTTGTTACAAAAGAAGTAAATAAAAAGAGTTTAGGGGGTTGGAGAAGCAAAATAAAACAAATGAACATGAGAGAATGAATTACCCTTAAAAGTGTAACTCCTTTTGATTTAAGCCTAAAGGCTTCCTTTGAAAGGATTATGCACAAAGGGATTCTTCTAGGATGAGGATAGGGATGTTGAGAGAGTAAATGGGCAGGGTTTGGCCGAGCCAAAGGCTTTAGGAGTGTGTTAAATGAGGTAGAGGTGGGGGCCTTTTATAAGAGGAGAGGAGGGGCACTTTTGGAAAGTAAAGAAATATTACTTTATTTGAAAATGTGTTTCAGTTTTAAAAGGTCCCACATTGATATAATTCGTGGATAAGGTTATAAAGGTTCTAAATCCACTCATCCAATTGGTTTTGGCCATGTTTAGCTTGTATATTTTACATTATCTTTCCATTTTATTTAAATCGTCAAATAATGATATCATCGCTGCATCATTATTATGTCATAAATAATTTAATTTATTTAATGTCTAAAAATTATAAAAAAAATACCATTATGTAGGAAATATTTTTATCTTTCCAATGGATATTTATAATAAAAAAGATGACTTGTATAACCCCACTTAAAAATTGTTTTAGTAAAACATATCATGTTTGTGTCAATTTTACTTTTACATTAAATAAAATGTTATTTATGTCATTTCCCAACCAAAGTGGATCCATGGGGTCCCCAAGTTGACCCATGGCTTGTCTTGGTCGGCCATGATACAACCAATAAGGTTGGGACATGTGTCTAGGTAATTTCATATTATTAAAGCATTATTTATACCTTAAACTACACTAATTACCACTAATCGCGATTAAAAACTTAATAAGTTACTATTCACCAAAAAAATTATTTTAATCTCATTGAACCAAATTTTACTTCTTAATGACAACCATGTATGTCGGATTTTTGAAAATCAAAACACAATGATGGCAAAATTTCATTTAAACGGAAAATCAGTTTTTATAAGTACCACTTAGTGGTTTCACTATTCATCAAAATTGAAGTTTTTCAGAAAAATCCAAAAAATTCACCCTAAGCTATATTTGATATTCTGAATTCAAAAATGAAGTCCGTTTTACAAAATTCAAAACATATAAGTCACATTAATTAATTTAATAATTAATTCCCGCTGTCATGACAAATAGCGTATTTTTATGAAACAATAAGTATCAAAAGATTGACACTAGTTTAAGTCCGATTTCAAAGTGAAATTAATTCCAACGACCACTATTGGATTTGATGGTAAAAATATTTTCTAATTTCACTTTAAAACCAATTCAAAAGATAATCTAATCATATAAATAAATTAGATTAAAATGAGGTTTTGAATTAAAATACAACATTTTACACTATTCATTAAAAAAATGAAATTTATCGGAAAGATACCAAAAATTTACACAAAGTAAATTTTGATGTCCCGATTCTTAAGAAGATATTTATTTGGTCCAATAGAATGTATAAGAGTGAACAAAACTATATTTAATGACGGTTCTCCATCAAAAGGTGATAAGTGAACCTTTAGTGAAAACTAGGGCATATACGCCTAAAATTGAATTCTTTCCGTATTTTAAGCCTTTATATTTTATTGTATAAATGTAAAAATATTTAAGAACATATATAATCATATTTTAGTTATTTCTATCCATTCCCGCCATTACAACGGCTACATGTTAACTACCATTTAAAATAATATTATTTTATTATTAGAGTGCAACGTAAGATTCCCAAGAAACTCGTTGTTGCGTGTTGGGTACGCCATCGAGCATAGCGTCCCCTTTAAAGTCATTTAAATATTTTATTCACAAATATGGATAAATATGAAATGTCATATTCTTTATTTACCTGGGGTGTTACAGTATGTATTACTTTAAAATGGTTATGTAATTAATGACGATATGTTCAGTAAAAATGAGTATGATGAAGACAGTACCATGAAAAATAGTGGAGTTACACTCATGGCTGAAGTGATGCATATTTCTAGTACTAAGGACAAAAATTCAATTTAAGCGAATATGTCATACTTTGGCATCATCAAAAAAATAAGAGAGTTGGATTATATAACATTCCAAGTGATGATTTTTCTATGTAAGTGGGTTGATAACATAAGTGATGTTAAAATAGATGAATTTAGATTTGTGAAAGTTGATTTTAGTAAGGAAGGGTACAAAGATGAACTGTTTATAATGGCATCATATGTAGTACATGTATTTTATGTTCTAGATCCCACAAACCTAAAGTGGTCAATTATTCTGTTATCGACAAAAACCACTAAAGGTTTAGATGAAAATTCAACTGAGGATGGCCCTTTCATTGGGACATCATAATCATTTCACAGTGGTCCCAATGTAGACGATGTTTTGTATGTAATAGGAGACCACCATGAAGTGATTTGGATCATCGATAGAGGGGTCAAATCCCTTCAGACTTTAAAAAAGAAAAAGAGAGTTCAATAATTAAGTTACATTTTTTTTGTAATATATATCATGTTGCATCATGTCATTATCCATTTTTTACTGAATTTATATATTATAAATTAAATGTTAAACCACTTATGTAGATAATGACTTTTACACATACTAGTGCTCCCAATCCCAAGGAACTACATGTATCTCAACCTTCTGTTATTCACAGTGTAGAGGAGTGACCTTCTACATGTGCTGGTGCTCCCATTCTCGAGGAACAACAGGTATCTCAACCTGCTGTTGCTCACAGTGCAGAGGAGTGACCTTCTACACATGTTGGTGATCCCAATCCCAAGGAACAACATGTCTCTTAACATGCTGCAACTCGTAGTGTAGAGGAGCAACCTTTTACACATGCTGGTGCTCGTATTCCTGAGGAACAACAAGTTTCTCAACCTGATGATGCTCCTAGTGAAGAGGTACAATGACCATATGCACATACTGATGCTACCGCTCTAGAGGAACATATTTATGATTTTGATTCATGGGAAATGGTATGCGACAAAGGACTGACATCGCAAAAAAAAGAGCACCACAGTTTGATGGTGTTAGCAAAAATAATTAAGGAAAAAGTCAAAGGCATCAAATTCAAGGTGGGATCGAATGTGAGGGGTAAAAATATTAACCCCAACAAGTCCATGTTCAATAGTTATATTGGAATCATCACCTAACAACGCATGGCGATTGGCGTAGATTCATGGCACCATGTAGTGTCCGGGCTGAAGAAACTGACATGACAAGAGATTACGGTAACATTATGATATCATTTCTTTATTTTACTAAAAATTAAAATAATAAAACGTCGACTTAATCTTGACCATACATTACAAAGTGAATTTATAGTAGATAAATCCCACAAGAAGTATTAATTAATGCTTTCTGGAAGGATTCATAGAGGATTTCACATAATTCTAACAAAAAATTATCTTAAAGATGTTGAAGGAAAAATAAACCTTCACCCAATGGTTATCTATGCACACCTGATAACCCAAGAAGTGTGAGATGCGTTTAGTGAATGTCATGCGAATGCATCTTTTCAAGTACATTGTGGCTAGCAATACATTGTTTGATGATACATGTATTCATAACTTTGATTGACAATTTTTTATTTATGAAACAACAACCGAGTGCTGGAAATAAGGAGTGAGCAGAAAAACCAGTGTACCCCTACCGTAAGGTAATGATGTGGTATGCTTCACTTGAAAAAAATTGATACATATTTTAAATTGACCATAATAATTTTATGTGACATGAAACAACACCATAATTATGTTCCTCTATTTATATAAAGATTGATGACTCAAAATACAAATTCACTTCCATCTTATTCCATGTGATATAGAAGGAGGCACATGTAAATAAATACGGGATACTAATAGATGAAAACACACAAAAAGTGTGGGAAACATGTGTAAGTATTACATAATAAAAATTTGTTTTGCTTTAAATCGCTATTAGTTAAAATTTATCACTTATTTTTCTATATTTTCTATCTGACATAGTCATAGAAATCAGCAACAACTATACCAGATGAACACATACTATCAGTAGCCTTGAAGTGGCCAGAACAGTATGGCCATGTTAGAGGTGTGTGTTTTGGGGTGACACCCCAAACATATTTTGAGGAAAAAAAAACATGAGCACAATCAAAGTGAATTAATAAAAGATGAGAGAAAGAATATTTACCCTTAAAGGAAAATTCCAATACCATAGAGAGATGATGTAAACTTTAATGGTGGAGAGGTAAAGAGAAGAAGCAACTCAAGAATAGCCACCACGTGGAGATCTCGCCCCACCCCCCACCAACTATGAGGCTAGCCAGTCCCCTCAAAGAGATGTCTTAGCAGAGGTAATCAATGTTCTAGTAAATGTATCTATAAAATGTGAATTAGATAGACACTGATACCTTTCTTGTACTGATATTATATAGGGTGATAATGAATGTGATTTATATCTTGCAACACCCACCCATTGCCTTGTGGCAAGGTATACAGTGTTCAATATTCAAAATGACATGCTACACACCAGGCCACTTCCAACAGGGGATGTGTGAGTGTTGATCAGCATAGCCCATGAGCCGAGCACTGAGCTACCTATTCCAATTCATGAGGATGATATTAATATGGTCAAAAAAGCTATTGGAACATTTATCTCATGGATGACAAATCTTGTAAAAAAACATGTCAACAAAGAGGTATTCATTTCCAATTTACTTTTCAAGCTAAACCTTTAACAATTAATGAAAAAATGTATGAACCGATGAATGTTATTATAGACAGACAAATAGAAGGGGATGAAATGAAATACCATCAAAAAACTATATAAAGGATCGATCAAATGATAAAAAAGATATACTGGAAGCACAATTACCCAACCCATTATATATCCACATTTACTACCATTCACGGATCATGTGGATACAAAGTTAAAAGATGGTGGAAAAAACTTAGTTTATTTTGAATAAAATATGTATGAAGAGCAAGATCAAGACTTCATTGGTCTTGAGAGTGCAACTGAAATCCTCGACTATAATTGGCTAGGCGCCTTAGTTGTAAATGTATACATGAAGTATGTTTTCATGATTTGATTTTCCAAAATTTGAGATGCTGTGTTAATTATTACTAAATACATTTTATATTTTTGTTAGGAGTATATATGAAAAATAATTGAAGGTATTTTCCCATGAAAGAAAATTTAGACTCGTTAGTCATCACATCTCCTCTATAGAACTAGTGAAAATAAAGGAAAAAAAGAAGGCTGAAATAGTGAAAGGTATGATCAAATCATTTGAAAGAAAAATATTAGATGATAGACTCTATTTAATACCGACGATGTAGGGGTAAAACTCTAAAATTTAATCATATAAAATATATTTTAATTTCTTTCATTACTTATTCCTTTTTATGTTTTTAGGTAGCATTGGGTGCTCATTGCGGTAAATTTGGATACTCTAAAGATTTATTTATTGAATTCAATGCATGGATATCCAACAAACTTTCCACACATGTTGGAGTTTTTAAATTTGTAATACACTACATCCAACATTTTAGAACTAAACATAAATTTATATAATGGATATTATCTTTTAACGAGGATTCCGTTATGATAGGGTGGTGTATCGATATCGTGAAAAACAAGGAATGAGTCCAGAGGCTAAGAATGAGGATAAAGACAAGTACTACGACTAGATGAATATCAGGGGATATATAATAATATTTCACTATCCAAATGAATATAAAAATAAATTACTTATTCTCCTTAATGTTTTTGCAGTATCCGAAACAAACCAATGGAAAAGATTGTGGTTATTATGTTTGTAAATTTATGAGAGATATAATTGGGGTTTGACTTAGTGGTAAGCACCCCTTAATCCTACATGAAAAATGGTGGTTCAAAACCCATTGGGCATAGGTACTATAACAGTATTGTAGTAACGACAACACTGTAGAAACAGTGGGAACTATAGCGGTGACAAGCCACTGTAGCGGTGGCAGGGTACTGTAGTAAAAGCAGGTATTGTGTGGTACTATAGCAGCATGGGTACTGTAGCAGTACTATTCATAGAATGGGCCTTGGGCCAAAAAATGGGCCTACAGGCCATGTAATGGGTTAAATGGCCACTGGGCCTTTGGGCTATGTAATGGGTCTCCCTCTACCCAGTTAAATAGGTATTTTCTTTGCTTTAATAATAAATGAGGCTTTGTCCCCAACCTTTAAAAAAAAATTATGAGAGATATCATATTCCATTAACAAACTATTATCCCTAAATAGGTATTTTCAAAGATAATTACTATTTCATTTAACATATTTATTAATCCTTTATGTATTTATATTTTTCCAGTACTATCATGACTGTTGAAAAGACTCATATTCACAAAACGATATAGATGTGTTCAGAAACAAATGGGTAGAATACCTGATGAAAGAATGTACACAAATAACATGAATATGTGACTCGAAGTGTGTGTGTTTAGTTTATAATATTCTCTGATCCTTTAAGATTAATGTATTCTGAACCACCATGCTTTGATCCATGACTCATGATTATGATCTATGATATGTAGGGTATGAATTTCTAATGTTAATACCACCTTCTTATATCTTTATGCTCATGTTATCCTTATATGATCATTGATATCTTCCTTGTTTACACTTATTGAGCATCTATGATCACCCTTTATTATGTTTCATATCCTTAGGTTATTAATAATGTTTTTATAAATGATATGTGTAAGAATATTTCTAGTAAATAATAACTTAATGAGATACTCTTATGAACTAGTTCTTTATGTTTTCATGTTTCCAAAAGCACTAGACCTAAACTATTTAGGTATACATCATTATGTTATGTAAGGAATATTAATAAAATAAGATGTGATATCTATGTATGAAATTTTTGGGTCAATATAGTTGGTATTAAAGTAACTAAACCACTCAAAATTAAGCAAAAATAACAAGTGTCCAGTATCACTCAAAGTGTATTTTTATTTAAAATTGACATTACTTTTAATAAAAAGAACAAGTGACATACTAAAAACTGATAAAACATATTCAAATTGTTTTTATATTTTAGGAAAATTATTCATGAGTCATTTTTGATGTGTATAAATCAACCACACCTCAATATGATGCACGATGTGTCCGATATGACTTTAGGCGTGTTTTTATATTAAATTGACATTAAATTGAGAAAAAAGAATAAGTGACATACTGAAAACTGAGAAAACACATTCATATTGTTTTGATACTTTAAAAAAATGATCCATGAGTTATTTTTGATGTGTAGAAGTCAACCACATATAAATCCGATGCACGATGTGATCGGTATGACTAAAAGTGTATGTTATTAGTTTAAAATTGACATTTTAGTTCAAAACGTGTCACTCACTGAAAATCAATAAAACACACTCCTATTATCTTGATAATTTAGGACAATGATTCATAAGTTATTTATGAAATATATGAAATAGTATCACATCAAACCAACACACGGTGCGACCAATGTGACTCATAATGTGCGTTTCCAGTTTGAAATGATATTTTAGTAAAAAAACACAACTGACATACTGAAAACTGATCAAACATATTCATATTATTTTTATACTCTAGGAAAATGATCTATAAGTCATTTTGACGTGTATAAATTATCTGCACCTTAATACAATGCACGTTGTGTCCGGTATAACTCAAAGTGTCTCTTTTTATTTAAAACCAACATCAATTTAAGTAAAAACAAGTGACATATTGAAAACTAAGAAAACACATTCGGATTATTTTGATACTTTAGAAAAATGATCCATGAGTCATTTGTGATGTGTAGGAGTCAACCACACCTCAATCTGATGCATAGTGTGATCGGTATGACTAAAAGTGTCTCTTTTTATTTAAAATTGACATTAATTTAGGTAAAAACAAAAAGTGAAATACTGAAAACTAAGAAAACACATTTGGATTGTTTTGTTATTTTAAGAAAATGATCTATTAGTGTTTTGTAATGTGTAGAGATCAACCTCACCTCAATACGATGCATGGTGTGACCGATATTACTCAAAGTGTCTCTTTTTATTTAAAGCTGACATTAATTTAAGTAAAAACAAGATCATTACTAAAAACCAAGAAAACACATTTGGATTGTTTTGGTACATTAGGAAAAATATCTATGATTCATTTTTGACATGTAGAAATCAATAAAACCTCAATATAATGCATAGTGTGACCGACATGATTAAAAGTGTTCGTTATCAGTTTAAAATTGACATTTTAGTTCAAAACGTGTCACTCACTGAAAACCAAGAAAACATGCTTCGATTGTCTTGATAATTTAGGAAAAAAATTCATAAGTCATTTGTGATGTGTATGAATAAGTCTCATGTCAAAACGATGCACGCTATAACCATTATGACTCATAATTCATGTTTCCAGTTTGAAATTACATTCTAGGAAAAAAACACAACTGACATACTAAAAATTGAGAAAACATCTTCAGATTTTTTTGATACTCTAGGAAAATGATCTATAAGTCATTTGTTATGTGTAGAAATCATCCACACCTCAATACGATGCATGGTGTGTACGGTATAACTCTAAATGTGTCATTATTTAAAATTGAAATTAATTTTAGTAAAAGAACAAGTGACATACTCAAAACTGAGCAAAAACATTAGGACTGTTTTGATATTTTAGGAAAACGATCCATAACTCATTTATAACATGTAGGAATCAACCCCACCTCAATAGGATGCATGGTGTGACTGGTATAACTCCAAATGCATCATTTTTATTAAATATAAACATTTTATTGACGTGTTATTTCATATTAATGTTTAATTTATTTCTTTATAGTATTACTAACATAATATTTGTTTTCTTATATAGGTGGAATATTTTTCTTGGGTTGAGATGATTTGTTTGGAAACTGGTACCATGGGAAGAGATTTTTGAGAGGGGATCACAGACATCAAAATATGAAATATTAATGTTTTAGAATGTTTGTTGGACAATTGTAACTGTAATTATATAGAACATTTTGTTTGAAATGTAAATAGTAGTGTTTATTTTTGTATATACCATGGGAAGATAGTTTTTTATTCATGATGTCAATTAAATTTATATAGTAGGTTTTCTTCTGGTGTGCTGTTTAAATTGTAGTTTGATTCTGGGTATGTTGTGTTTAAATTGTATGTTTGATTATAGGTTTGCTTCTATTGGGTGTGTTGTTTGGGTATCCCTTTATCAACGCTAAATATAGCACTGATAAAGGGGACCCCCTTTATCATCATTGCGATTAACATCGCTTTTTTATCACTGTTAAATGCTATTTTTCATGCTATTAAAGGCCATATGTGTAGTAGTGAGAATTCTAGATGAAGCACTGGTAAAGTTGATGTCCAATGAAGGTAGAGATACAAGGTTTCAATCTAGGTGTGTATGAGTAGGGGTGAAGATGGCATGTAGAAGCGAAGGTTGGTGGGAGCACTGAGTGAGGGTTGATGGAGGGGGGGGGGTGATAACAAAGGTGTTATGGGAGCGATGATAAAAGTGGATTTTGAGGCACATTTTTATCAAATAATTTTAAAGAATTATCTTCTGACTTTTATCGACACTTTTATTTGGTGATGATAAAAACACCATTTATCGTCGCTAAAAAAAGCACTCATAAAGGATAAACTTATCAATGCTAAAAAATGTGTTTATAAATGAAGAATTTATTATCATTTTTTAGCACTGATAAATGATACATTTATCATCATTTTTTTAGCATTGATAGCGATCACGATCTTTTAAGGGCACTTAGCATGTCAACGTTTTTTTAGTGCCAACAAAGCCAATTTCTAGAACTTTTAAAAGAACAATTTGCAGTAGTAATGCGTCCTATGATCTAAATACATCATACTATCAGGACATAGAAAATGTTTGGTTATTAGGTGTTGGGAGCTCATGAGAATTAGAAATTACTTTCATGAAGTTCATACTTGGTGATAATGAGAATAAAGATCGTGAGATCATTATAAATATGTATCAATCCATCAAATACTTTATGATATATATATGCCCCAAAGCCTACATCATATGCGATGAAATGAGCATTACGTAGGGTGTAACATGGATGGATCCAAGGCACATTACATGCCTCAGTGGAGATTATACCTTAAGGCACATTATTAGATATTATGTCACTACCTAATCCAATTATAGTGTACAACTTGGTTACATCGTATGACAGTGTTGTGTGGAGAATCATATCATACAACTAAAAAAAGGTCTTAGCGGTGGTTTATTCACAACAATTTTAATAACCACCCCTAAATAAACATCATTTAAAAAAAAATTTATAATACAATGGTGGTTATAGTAAATCATTGCTATTTTTTTATTTTAACATTTAGCGATAGTTTTATTAAAACCGTAGCTAAATGTTTTCGAAAAACCTAATTTAGACCCCCTCCCCCTCTCCTCAAGCCCCAAACCTCCCCGATCCCTTGTATTGACGCTCCCCCCTCCCCCCCTCACCACTCACCGCCCGGCTCCACCATCGCTCCCCCTTGCTGCTCGCCTCCCCCTATGCCCTCACCGCCCCTCACCACTGGCTGATCCTCCTCATCAGCCACTCCCCCCTTCTTCCCCAATCACCCCTATCCCTCAAGCCCTCACCGCTCCCCCCTCACCATCAGTTTCTCCCCCCTTCTCCCCTAATCACCCCTCTCCCTCTAGCTCTCACTACCACACCCCTTCCCCCCTCACTACTGCTCCCTAATCCTCATGCCCAAACTCTCCCTTTCTACCTTACAATGCTCACCACCACTCACTTTCCCCCTTGAAACCACTCCTAACAAAGCCATAATGACCACTACCAGTGCCATCAATGCACCAACTAAATCGTGCATTATGGTAAATTTTCAATATTTTTAAGATTTTGGTTCCTAGAGGGTTTTGAGTTGATTTATTATTTATGTTGCAGATTTAATTATTAAAAATATTAATAAATTTAATGTTTAATTATATAAAATATTAATAAATAGCATGGTTAATATTAGTTAAAAATATTAAATTATATGTATAATAAAATTTAATGTTTAATAATCAAAATAATGTTTCATAGTTAATAATATTATTAAGTTGTATGTTTGATTATTATGAATATTCATATAATGTTACAATTATTAATAATATCAATAAGTTTCATATTTAATATTTAATTACATATTTTATTTTATAATTAGTAATTTTGGATTAAAATATGTTATAATAATGCATTAATACTAAAACTTTGATTTAATTAATAGCTTCTTTAGTGTTATTTTGTATGTGATAGATTCAAAAAGAAATTTAGTTTTGAGAAAAACCTTGGTTAGGACTCCAATAATTTTAAAAAATTTATTTAGTGTTATTTTAAATGTTTTAAAACATTTTTGGATATTTTTATATTGAATTATGTTTGATTTCCCCGAATCATTTTAAAACATTAATGGTTTTAAAGGTTGGTGTTTTAAGTATCAAAGGTGGTTTCTTCTTGGGTTGCAAAAAATGATTTGAAAAATATTTTTCATATGAATGATTTTTGAAAATATTTTTAAATAAACATATATGATTTAATAATGAAATTTTGGTGGTATTTTAAAGAGGAATTGGAGTTTTAGAAATGAATTTTATACTGTCTTCTAAATGAGACAAAAATATTTTATGTTTAAAAATGGGAAAACATTTTTATGGTATATTTACATTTATGAAATATGTTTTGATCCCTTTATTTAAAGTTTTTTCTTAAATAGTGTTTTACATGTGATGGGTTCTATTTTTAGGCATGTTTCTTAGTTTAATTTGGATTCATTTGATTCAAGTCGTGGAATATTGCTTCTTCGAGATCATGTTTAGTGTTATTTTGGTTTTTCTCCCTAGAAAGTTCTTGAGGAAAAGGGTGAAAGTCATTACTTTAGGATAGTCCATAGGGTTATTTATTTTTACATAAAGGAATAGTTTCATTTTAAAATAGTTATAGTTATCGGTTTTAGGTCTTATTCTTCCCGAGCCTAGAGTAAATGAAGTTTCTTTGGTGGTTCTTGATTGGTGAGATGTTTTGGGTTTTATCCTTGATTTTTTTATCAATGGTTTTTTGATCATCTTGGTGATGTTTTGGTTAAATTATCCATTTATTGGGTACCCCTTATCATCCTTATTTCGTACGATATTCAAAAAAATCAAATCCTTGTTTGCATGATTCAGTATATATTTTTTCTCTGGTTTCAATTTCATTAAAAAATAAATTAAACAATTCAATGTGTGTTTGAAGCTATGTTTGCATAATTCAATGTATTATATTTTTTAAAAAATATAATATAATAATTGAAAGATACAACCAATAATATCATCAAGACATTTGTAGAAAATTGAGTAGTTTACCTTTTTTGATAAAACTACCACTCTTGCAACACTCAAAGAAGGGCATGTGATTTCACTATCAAAGTATCGCCACACTTCTTCCTGGTTTACATGAAAACTCTTTTTGTGTTAATATATAAGCATGCATAACATAAATCTAATGGTTGGTACATATTCTAATATAAAATATCTCCTATCATCCTACACGGATACCTTTCAAAGGATAGATTGATGTAAAAAATCCATAATTGGAATGTTATAATTTTTCATTCATGTGTGGGACAAATGACTTTTGTTAGAGTGGGCCCCATACCTAACTTTTACTTGTACTTTTCGGTTACTATATCATTTATACATTTATGTTATGCATGATTTGTTTCTACCTTGATAGTGTTATTAATTTTGAGTTAACTATTTACATGGTAATGCTCTTATATTGTTTGTCGTGTCAAATGATAATAATAATTTTAAATTATAATGAGAACCTTGAGATACTATGACAATAATCTTAAACATGTACTACTACAAGACACACGATAAACAACACCGTCCTTTATCACCGCTAAAAAAATGCTAATAAAGGTTTCCATTGGTTAGCGTTTTTTTAATGTTGATAAAGAGCACATTTATCAATATTTTTTTGAATTGATAAAAGTTTTATTTCATAAAAAAAGATTTTATATCGTTAAAAAATCATATATAAATATATTAATATATTTATACTTATATAAATATATTATACTTTTAAATAAGTTTTTTAGGACTAAATATATATTGACACTTAATATATAAGATATTTAGTGAAAATTGACTTGTAAAATAATTAAAAATTAATATTAATTAATAAATTTCTAATTACTATTGATTAATAGTCATATAATAAAAATTTAATGACATAAAAATTCAAGAAATCAATGAAATATATAAGATAAGTTGAAGACATGACTTCAAATTTAAACGACTATAATTTTTTATCCAAGTGTTCATTTGGACTATATCATATATCTGAAGTTTGTGAAAAAGCATATGATGCAGTGATGAGGGAGACCCCAATTAATGTTTTTTGAGGTAAAAAAAGGCTCAAAAGGCCTCCAAAATCGAGCTTTTTTTGGGTTACCTTGATTTTTGAACATTCGATGGAATTCTGGTCTCGTTTAAGGGGGTCTTCTTATCTTTTTTTCACTAAGACTCAATTTTTTTAGGTCTTACACTCATATGAATGCTATAGTGTTTAAATTTTTTTGTTTTCATTTTGTAGTGTTATTTATAATTAAATATATACATATTTTTAAATATTTATATTCAATAAATCTATTGCACAAAGAAATATTTAAACATATCTATGTAAAAATGTATTTTTAAATATATAAACCATATTAATATAAATATTTATTATTCATTTTATTTAAAATAAAAAATTATCCATTTTATTTACCTTATAAAAATGTATTTATATATATACACCTATACGAGTTTATATATGATGTTTATATATAAATATGTGCGTGTCAATAAAATAATACATATTTATGTGTATACTCTAATATATGTAAATAAATACACACACATAAGGGGTTCCTTGCACATATTTTTTATATATACATATTTATATATTCTTAAATGTGATATAATAATAAATATATATTTGTATAGATATAATATATATATATATTTAACATTCTTTTATAATTATATAATTATAATTATAATCACATCCATACATCATAATATATAATGATATGAACTGTATAGAAAAATATATAAATATATGTGTATTTGTATGTAGAATATAAATATAAATATAAATATAAATATAAGTATAAATATAAATATAAATATAAATATAAATATAAATATAAATATAAATATAAATATAAATATAAATATAAATATAAATATAAATATAAATATAAATATAAATATAAATATGTGTGAGTTTATCTGTGTGTGAAATATAAATATAAATATGTGTACGTGCGTGTGCATAAATATGTGTGTGTGTGTGTTAATATTGTGTAAATACATCATATAAATGGATTTTTATAAATATATCATTATCATTAAATATATAATATAAATATACATAAGATAAATTCATTAAAATATATGATATAAATATATTACATAAACGTATTTACAATAAATATTTATAAATAAATTATAAAAAATTTACATGTAAATATATATAAACATATTTTAAAAAAGTATTTAAAAATACCTATATAAATGTATGTAATTATATGAATAAATATATAAATAAAAAATAATTATGTATATAAATTTATAAAAATAGATATATCCTAAAATATTAAAGAATTCTAGATGAAACACTCGTAAAGTCATTGGGCAATGAAGGCAGAGATCCAGGGTTTGAATCTAGGCACATGCGAGTAGGGGTGATGATGTCATGTAGAAGCATTGTTAAAGGGTGGTGAGAGTGCTAAGCGAGGGTTGAGGGGGGGGGGGGGTGTTTACAAAGGTGTTGTGGGAGTGGTGATAAAAGTATATTTCAAGGCAATTTTTATCAAATAATTTTAAAAAATTATTTTATGACTTTTATCAGCGCTTTTGTTTGGTTCTGATAAAGACACCCTTTATCGTCGCTAAAACAAATACTAATAAATGCTCCACTTATCAATGCTAAAAAATGTTGATAAATATAGAATTTATCAGTATTTTTTTAGCACTGATAAATGGGACATTTATCATCATTTTTTTAGTGTTGATAATGGTCACAACCTTTTAAGGGCACTTAGCATGTCAACGCCTTTTTAGGGACAACAAAGCCAATTTATAGCACTTTTAAAAGCATGATCTATAGTAGTAATGTGTCCTATGATCTAAATACATCACACTGACAGAACATATATAATTTCTGGTTATCAGGTGTTGAGATCTCATGAGCATTGGGACTTATTTCATGTAGTTCATACTTGGTGATCTTGAGAATAAAGATTGTGAGATCATTATAAATGTGTACCAATCCATCACATACTTTATGATAGATATATTCCCAAAATCCTACATCATATGCGATGACATAATCATGTTGTAGGGCGATACATGCATGGATCCAAGGCACATCGCATGCCTCAGTGGAAATTATATCTTAAGGCACATTATTAGATATTATTTCATTGCCTAAGACCATCACAGTGTACAAATTGGTTATGTTTTATGATAGTGTTGTGTGGAGAATCATATTATACTACTAAAAAAAGGTATTAATGGTGGTTTATTTACATCGGTTTTAATAACTGTCGCTAAATAAACCACATTTAAAAAAATTATAATATAGCGGTGATTATAGTAAACTGCCACCATATTTTTTTTATTTTAACATTTAACGGTGATTTTATTAAAACTGACACTAAATGTTTTTGAAAAACCTAATTTTGACCCCTAACCCTTCTCCTATATCCCCCACCCTCCTCGATCCCTCTAGCCGATGCACCCCTTACCCCCCTCACTGCTCGCTGCGTGATACCACCATTGCCCCCCCTCACCTCTTGCCTCCCCCTCTGCTCTCACCGCTGACTGTTATCCCTTATCCTCTAAGCACCCCTCTCCCATGATCCCTCAACAATTCCCCCTCACCACTAGCTGCCCCTCTCTTCTCCCCCGAGCACCCCTTCTCCCTCTAGTCCTCACTACTACACCCCTTCCCCCCTCAGCGCTGCTCCTTGATCCCCATTCTGAAACGCTCCCTTTCCGCCTTATAGTGCTCGACACTACTAGCTTTCCCCCTTGAAGCTGCTCCCGACTGAGCCTTAACGTCTGCTACCCAATCCATCACCACACTTGCTAAATCGTGCATTGTGGTAAATTTTCCATATTTTTGAGATTTTGGTTCTTAAAGGGTTCTGAGTTGGTTTATTATTTATGTTGTGGGTTTAATTATTAGAAATATCAATACATTTCATGTTTAATTATCTAAAATATTAATAAATTGCATGGTTAATATTATTTAGGAATATTAAATTATATTTATAATAAAATTGAATGTTTCATAATTATAATAATGTTTCATAGTTAAGAATATTATTATGTTTCATGTTTGATTATTATGAATATTCATATAATGTTACAATCATTAAGAATATCAATAAGTTGCATATTTAATATTTAATTACACATTTTGTTTTATAATTAATAATTATGGATTAAAATACGTTATAATAATGAATTAATACTAAAAATTTCATTTAATTAACCATTTATTTAGTGTTATTTTGTATGTGATAGATCCAAAAAGAAATTTAGTTTAAAAAAAAACTTTGGTTAGGAATCCAATCATTTTAAAACATTTATTTGGTGTTATGTTAAATATTTTAAAAAAAATTGGGAATTTTTATATTGAATTTTGTTTGATTTGTTGGTTCGGAAAAAGCAAGGGATGATGGCAAGAGGGGGGGTGAATTGCCTTTTAAAAAAATATTAATAAATTAAAAAAATCAAAGTAAAGAGCAGCGGAAATAAAGAGGCAAGACACACAAAATTGATAACGGAGTTCGGCCAAAAACCCGGCCTACGTCTCCGCTCCCAACTCAACCGTTGAGAGATTCCTACCGCTTGCTTTTCAATGGTTTTAGCAAGAAACCCACTAGGCTTTGAGGTAGCACTAGGACCTATTACAGCTTGCTTTTGTGGTTTAGCAAGAACCCACTTGCTTTCAATGGAATAGCAAGAACCCACTAGCCTTTTTAACGGGTGAAGGCTAGCTCACCGTGACACAAGCCTTTTAAAAGGAAAGGCTTGAAGAAACCTCTTCACACCTTAGTGGTGGTGTGAGAACCCAAAGGAATGGGGATGAGAAAAGGGTTGGGGTTTGTAGGCACAAACCCAATTTTAAAGCTCAAAATAAATAAAACAATAAAACCCGTAATGGAGGAAGTCTTGGGCGCCTTTGATTGATTGGAGATGTTGAAGGCCGCTTCCAAGCTTCTTGGGTGGAGCTCCTTGGATTTGGAAGTTGTTGGAGCACTTGAGGTTCCTTTGAAGGAAGTCGCCGGAGGTTGGCCAATTGATCCAAAATATGTCCGTTGGCTTCGTATATGTTCCGGGGGGAGTCCGGGGCTTCCTTGGCCTTTATTTATAGGCATGGAACCCTTGGGGAGGCTTCGGAGCCGTTGGAGAGGCTAAAAGAGCCGTTGGGAGCCAAGTGGGCCAGCCTGGTCAAACTGCAACGGCTAGTTTGACTGGCTCCACCGGCTGGCCGGTGCAGTCCCACCGGTTGGCCGGTGTTTGGAAAGTTGGAGAGGAATTCTGTCCAGGGGCCACCGGCTGGCCGGTGCTGAGGCCACCGGTTGGCCGGTGGCAAGACAGTAGCTTGCACTGTGCTGGCTGGGTGCCACCGGCTGGCCGGTGCTTGGCCACCGGTTGGCCGGTGGAGAGGCAGTAGCTACCCCTTGAGTCTGGGTGCCACCGTCTGGCCGGTGACAGAGCCACCGGCTGACCGGTGGAACCTGGCAGTGGGCAATGCCTCTGCCAGGTCCACCGGCTGACCGGTGCTATCACACCGGTTGGCCGGTGGACTGCAATTCAGTCCACTTCTTGTCCATTCTTGGGCCAATCCTTTGGCAACCTTGTGCCTATCATCCACAACACTTAAAAACAATGTTAGATAAATAATAAGGTGATTGTGATCATGAAAATCAAACAACGAGGGGAACGAGATGTACAACAATCTCCCCCTATTTTGATGATCACAATCACCAAAATAATTAAAGTAAAAACATGAATTAAAGGCATGCTTTAATGAATAAAATGAAATGTAAAGCAACGCATGATCAAAAAGGTTTCTCCCCCAATCAATCAGGAAATTTCTCCCCCTTTGTGATTATCAAAATAGAATGGGGCATTAAACTTGATTGAGGGAGTTGGATGAAAAACGAGATTTTAAAACAATTGAAAATGATACTAATTGTTGAAAATTTTGAAATGAAAAATTGGATTGAAAAATTTGAATAACAGTTTGAATTGAAAGTTTTGAATCAAAAACCAATTGAAATTCGAAATTTGAAACCAAATGAAATTTTTGAAATTGAGAATCAAAAATTGAATAACAGTTTGAATTGAAAGTTTTGAATCAAAAAGAAATTCGATATCAACTGTTGGAAATTTAGAAATGAAATTTTGATAGAAAATTTTGAATTGAGAGTTTTGAAACCAAGAGTTGAGTTTGAAATGAAAACTTTGAATACTCAAAAAGGCTTAAAGATCCTAACTCCCCCTAAATAAAAACAATGAATCACCGGGGAGAGGAAATAAATTTTGGCCCGGAGAGACTCGCAAGAAGAGATTTTTCAATCCAAACTTGTCTCATGGCGGGTCTTCTCCTATAGAATTCGTCGGAAAAGAAAATAGACTTGGGTTGGCCGTACCGGGCATTTTTGCAATTACACTCATAAATGAGGTGCCCGGTTTTCTTGCAATAATTACAAAATTTGTAATCGGAGCTCCCCCTTACAAAAACAGTTTGAGCATGGGAGGAGGAGGCTCGGTTGGTATAGCCAAGTCCATTGGTGGTTCTAGATACTCGTTGAGAACCTAATAATTTGGACAAATTTTTTTCACCTTGGGTGAACTTGGCTAAGGTCTCCCTTAGGTCTTTGATGGTTGATTCCATGGAATCAACATTTGGAAAATTTTGGATTTTAAGGGTCAACTCTTCCTTCTCTTTGAGAAGTTGTTCTTTTTCGGAAGAGAGTTTTTTGAAAGATTTTTTTAAAGCAACAAATTTTGATGAAAGTTCATGAAAACCTTTTTCTAATTGGTCTCTAGCGTGTGAGAGTTCTTCATAAGATAGATGATTTAAAGAATTTGAATTTGAAGAACATGAGGAAGAGGAATCGGAAGATGTTACCTCATGGAATGCCATTAGGCATTTTGTACCTTGGTCGCTTGAGGAGGAGGAGGAGGATGATGAGGAGGTGTCACTCCATGTCGCCTTGAGGACCTTTTTCTTTCCTTTTTCGTTTGGCGTGGCCCGTTTTTTGTTGAGTGGGCAATCGGGCTTGTAATGGCCCTTTTCACCGCACCCGTAGCATTTTACCTTGGGCTCAGATCTTGTGGTGGGTTCTTGCTTTCGGTGCTTGCGGGATTTCTTCTTTTTCTTGTGCTTCTTCATAAATTTGTGCATCTGGCGGGCGAGATTCTCCATTTTTGAGTCACCGCTTGATGATGAAGAAGATGAGGAAGATGAGGATGATGAGGAGGAGCTTACTTCCTTTTGTACCTTGAGGGCAATGTTCTTTGGTGTCTTGATTGGTGTGCCCTCCTTTTGAGCTTGCCTCCTCATCGTGATCTCATAAGTCATGAGAGATCCGATGAGCTCCTCGACCGGCATGTTTTTGACGTCCTTAGCTTCTTGGATCGCCGTCACCTTTGGTGCCCATGAGCTCGGAAGGACCCATAAGATCTTCTTGACCATCGTCTCGGCTGAAACATCATCACCAAGAGATTTCCTTCCATTGCACACGTCAGTAAAGCGAGTAAACATTTCAGAAATAGATTCATTTGGATGCATAGAAAAAGACTCAAAATCCTGACGGTACATGTCCAATCGAGTGTCCTTGACTTTGTTGGTCCCCTCATGGGTAACCTCCAAAAGCTTCCAGATTTCATGTGAGGAGGTGCACCCGGTGGCCAAGCACCGGCCAGCCGGTGGCCAAGCACCGGCCAGCCGGTGGCACCCAGCCAGCACAGTGCAAGCTACTGTCTTGCCATCGGCCAACCGGTGGCCTCAGCACCGGCCAGCCGGTGGCCCCTGGACAGAATTCCTCTCCAACTTTCCAAACACCGGCCAACCGGTGGGACTGCACCGGCCAGCCGGTGGAGCCAGTCAAACTAGCCGTTGCAGTTTGACCAGGCTGGCCCACTTGGCTCCCAACGGCTCTTTTAGCCTCTCCAACGGCTCCGAAGCCTCCCCAAGGGTTCCATGCCTATAAATAAAGGCCAAGGAAGCCCCGGACTCCCCCCGGAACATATACGAAGCCAACGGACATATTTTGGATCAATTGGCCAACCTCCGGCGACTTCCTTCAAAGGAACCTCAAGTGCTCCAACAACTTCCAAATCCAAGGAGCTCCACCCAAGAAGCTTGGAAGCGGCCTTCAACATCTCCAATCAATCAAAGGCGCCCAAGACTTCCTCCATTACGGGTTTTATTGTTTTATTTATTTTGAGCTTTAAAATTGGGTTTGTGCCTACAAACCCCAACCCTTTTCTCATCCCCATTCCTTTGGGTTCTCACACCACCACTAAGGTGTGAAGAGGTTTCTTCAAGCCTTTCCTTTTAAAAGGCTTGTGTCACGGTGATCTAGCCTTCACCCGTTAAAAAGGCTAGTGGGTTCTTGCTATTCCATTGAAAGCAAGTGGGTTCTTGCTAAACCACAAAAGCAAGATGTAATAGGTCCTAGTGCTACCTCAAAGCCTAGTGGGTTTCTTGCTAAAACCATTGAAAAGAAAGCGGTAGGAATATCTCAATGGTTGAGTTGGGAGCGGAGACGTAGGCCGGGTTTTTGGCCGAACTCCGTTATCAATTTTGTGTGTCTTGCCTCTTTATTTCCGCTGCTCTTTACTTTGATTTTTTTAATTTATTAATCTTTTTTTAAAAGGCAATTCACCCCCCCCTCTTGCCATCATCCCTTGCTTTTTCCGACCCAACATTTGGTATCAGAGGGTGGTTGGTCTCGGGACCGGTGTGGGCTTGGGGGGGGGGATGCTGTGTCCTGGGCCCAGGATTCAACATGATTTCCCTGAATTATTTTAAGAGATTAATGGTTTTAAAGGTTGGTGTTTTATGTATCAAAGGTGGTTTCTTCTTGGGTTTCAAAAAGGATTCGAAAAAGGTTTTTCATGTGAATGATTTTTTGAAAATATTTTTAAATAACCATAGATTATTTAATAATGAAATTTGGGTGGTATTTTAAAGAGTAAGTGGAGTTTTAGAAATGAATTTTGTCTGGTTTTCTAAATGAGATAAAAATAATTTATTTTTCTAAAGGGGAAAACATTTTTATGGTATATTTACAATTATGAAATATGTTTTGAGCCCTTTATTTGAAGTTTTTTTTCTTTTAATGGGAAACAAAATTTTTTTTAATGGTGTTTTAAATGTGGTGGGTTCTATTTTTAGGCATGTTTCTTGGTTTAATTTGGATTTATTTGATTCGAGTCATGGAGTATTTCTTCTTTAAAACTATGTTTCATGTTATTTTGATTTTTATCCCTAGAAAGTTCTTGAGGAAAAAGGGTGAAAGTCATTACTTTAGGATTGTCCATAGGGTGATTTCTTTTTTCCATCTAGTAATAGTTCCATTTTAAAATAGTTATGGTTATCGGTTTTATGACTTATTATTCCTGATCCTAGAGAAGATGAAGTTTATTTGGTGGTTATTTATTGGTGAGATGTTTTGGGGTTTATCCTTGATTTTTTATCAATGGAATTTTGATCATCTTGGTGATGCTTTGGGTTTTATACTTTATTTTTAAATGAATTTACATTTACCATGAATATATTTTATATTTGATTAATGCAAGAATTTGAAAGCTAGACTAAAAGAGACTATTTAACAAGATTTCATAGTGTCAAGTTCTTGTTTTGAGATACAACAAATCTTGATTTTCATAATTATCAAAAAAAGAGTTATCTATAGAGAAAATCATTTTATGCAATAAAAAAATAAAAAAATAATAATATGCAAAGTATAAAAGTTAGATATATAATGTTTAATTGAATCATTTTGATGTTAAATTTGTGTTATGTCGAATCAAGACCCCACCCTGGTCAATGATGAAGTTGGGTGATGTTTAATTTTGACTGTACTTGTTTGATTAACCATTTGTATCTTTATATATAAATGTATAGGGAGAATAGTGACAATCCAATACATATGGATAAAAAATATATTAATTTACCTCGAAATACACCTCGGTATGCCAAGTGTTTGTAATAATTTTTAGATTATGCAATTACAAACTGATTAGTGGATGGTAGAATAAAATGTACGTGTCCTGATTGTAAATTCAAGTGATGGTTGAATATAAATTAAGTATATGATCATTTGATATTGAAATAGTTTCCTGATCGATATATATTTTGGATTTTTCATGGTGAATCAAATATTATGGAAAGTAAAAACAATGACAATACTATCAATGAAACACAAAGTGACCCAACAGAGGAGAATTCAATTCAGAATTTATTAAATGATGCATTTGATTTTACAGAATAAAATGTCCAAGATTTTAATATATCAATAGAAGCTTTAGTTGATACTGAGTAGGTTAATCCTGCTCAGAACTTCAGTGACCAAAAAAATATTTTTATAAATTAGTTGAAGATGAACAATAAGAACTATATGAAGGGTGTTACAAGTATTCGAAGTTGTCTTTTTTACTTAAGTTGTATCATATCAAGTGTCTCTATGGAATTACTGAAAAACCAATTTCCATGATTTTAGATTTTATTCATGATGAATTTAGTGAAGCTAATATCCTTGAATAATTCTATGAGATGAATAAAGTCCTCAACAAACTTGGACTTGATTATAAAAATATACCTTTATTCCCTAATGATTGAATGCTTTACTGGGGAGAAGAGTCTGATAAAGAAGAATGTATAATATTTCATACAAGTAGAGGGAATTCAATGAATAATAATGAGGGTATAAATCAATGTAACCCTAGGAAGAAACAAAAGAAGAAAACTCATGCTTGTATTACTTTCCTATAAAACCATGCTTGCAAATATTTTTCATGTTGTCTAAGACTGCATATGGTATGAAGTGGCATGCTCAGGATAGTAATGATGGATTTATGAGACATCCAAAAGATTCAACATCATGGAATATGTTTGATTCTATATATCCAAAATTTTCTTTGGATCTTAGGAATGTATTTTTGGGATTGACTTTTGATGGTTTTAACCCTTTTGATGCTTTAAGTATTAATTATAGCATTTGGCTAGTCGTTTTGATCCCCTATAATCTGCCTTCATTGATGTGTATGAAGAATACTTCTTTCATTATTTTGATGATTATTCTAGGAAAGAAAATTCCTAGAAATGACATTGATGTATACCTTCAACCTCTAATCAAAGAATTATGAGAATTATGGGATGATGACAGGAAAACATATGATGCTTCAAAATGAAAACTATTCGAAATGCATGTTGCTTTAATGTGGACAATTAGTGACTAACCTGGACTAGGAAATTTATCTGGTTGGAACACTCATATTGGTTTGGATTATCCGATTTGTAATTTTTATTTTGAACCACAAATATTACATTATTGAAGAAAATTGTATTTTATGTGTCATTATTGATTTCTTGATGCTTCTCATAAATTCAGGTTTAAAAAGGCATGATTCAATTGAGATATTGAAATGATAAATTCACTGAAAGTGTTATCTAGTTAAGAAATATTGGGACAATTAATGAATTTCATTGAAGAATTTGGAAAATGTCACCAGTTTAAAGAAGGGGGGAAAAGGGTACGTGGTATAATATCTGAAGCAAATGGAACACAACAATGAAAAAAAGAGTATATTTTTTAAACTTCCTTATTTAAAGTTTAATTTGACACGTCATAATCTTGACGTAATGCATATTGAGAATAAAATCTATGACAATATAATTTTTTACATTTCTTAATGAGAAGGGTAAATAGAAGGATCACCTTACTGCTCATAAGGATTTGGATTCAATGAATATAAAGCATGGTTTTTTGGAAAATGAGAATGAAAAGTACCCTTCAGTTATTTTTACAATGAAAAATCATGAGAAATATGCATTCCTTTAATATTTAAAGAATGTAAAAGTGTTATATGGATATTCAAGTAACATATCAAGGCGTGTTGACCTAAAACATCAAAAGTTACATAGATTTAAAAGTCACAACTCACATATTTTGATGGAGAAATTGTTGTCGTTGAAATTGTGTAATATGTTACCTAAAAATGTAACTGTGGGTTTTTGTTGAGTTTTGTACCTTTTTCAGAGAGGTTTTTATAAAAAATCTAAATATAACCGATCTTGATAAACTTCAAGAAAGAATTATTTCGACTCTTTATCATTTGGAGATGTTATTTCCCCCTTCATTATTCACAGTCATGATTCATTTGACTATTCATTTGGTTGAAGAAGCTAAACTTGGTGGACCGGTACAATGAAAGATTTATTAAATTTTACTTATGTCAAATTCTATCACTTGATGGATATCAGTGAGTGTGCAGTGCATGATCCATTTATCTTGGATTCACAAGAAAAGATGGTTTATTATGTGGATGATGAAATTCAAGAATGTTGGAGTGTTATTGTAAACTTAAAGTAGAGATACTTATATGATATGGAAAATTAAGACCAATTTATGCTTTGTGATAGTAAACCTCATCAACCACAGAACATTGAATAGTATTTTCCTAACAATTTAGAAATAGTAGAACTTGCAAGAGAGGGTAAAAATGAAAGAATTTTCACAATAGAGGTTGATAACAATGGAGATAATGAAGATGGATATAATTGAATGTATATATTGGTAATAAAAATATATTACAATTTCTCATTGATAAGTGTTTCATACATATATAAATTGTTCTAGTTTTTTTTTTTAAAAAAATCTTTTAGTTTTCATTTTTTATACATTTAATATACCTTAACCATTTTAAAAGCAGGAATGTTGAGAATAAAAAAAATTCAGGATCCTAGATGATCAACATCTCAGAGTATGCCACCACTATTTTCACCTTTTGAAGATCCCATAGTGATTCCATTTTACCTAAGAATACAAGAAATCCATATGTTTCCCCATATTTCATTGGTATCCCACCGCCTGATTCACCTCCAGTGATAGAGTAGTTGATCACTCCTCTATCTAGGGGATATTGGCGAGTTAGCATTACTGGTATGTATGCCATTTTTTTAAAAACTATACATTTTATTTATTATTTAATGCATTTTTCAAACAGATAAATACAACCATATAAGGGATACAAATATGAACACGACAAATGTATGAGACCAAAAGTACTTCAATATTATCATTCCATTTGATGATTTTAGGATGCCTACTAATGACACTGCCGGAATCTATGATAATATTCTTAGGTAGCTTGCTTATGAGACAATGAGATTTCCCATTAATTATATGGACTAGAGTCATATTCCTACAACTTTAAAAAATGAGGGTTTTGATACTCAAGTAAAGGTAATATTAATTTAATATTCCTTGAAAACTAATTTAAAATACATGAGTAATTTTTTTAATATACTTATAATGTGTTATGTTTTTTATTTATAGATGTTTTGCATTTTGATGTCTTTGACTCTATTTCATGCCCATGGACTTTGAAAAATTTGGGTAAGAAATAGAGAGATTTTAAATAGAGATTATGTCATGAGTTTAATGACACTTCTCTGAGCTCACAAAAAATGTATGAGAAAGTTCTTAAAGGCATTTATCGTGAGAAATGGAATTTCTTTGTCGATATCAATAGAGATGCATCTCATGTGGTAATTTCATATTTTAAAGTATCTTAATAATATAAACACAATAAAATTATAATTTTTATTAATATTTCTATTTTTTGTAGGAATTATCTAAAAAAATACTATAAATCGTGAGAAGCAAGTCATTACTCACATTACTGGGGCTCATAGTTTTTTGAGAAAAAGAAAAAATTTGGTTTATATTTTATTCATTATTATTTATATAATTTTATTATAACTCAAAGTTTTTTATAACTTGTTTATATTTTTTTATAAAGGCTAATGAATTAGGCCACTCTATTGTCCAAACAAAGATGTGGTTTAAAGTGAATAGGAAACTCGATGATAGTTTTGTAAATAATCCTATCGATGACATTAGAGTAAGTACTTTTCATTACCATTTCATATTATTTCATTACTATAAAAGCATAATAACAAAAAATATAATATGACAACTAATAAACCTTAAATAAAATTAAATGGGGCCATTTTCATGGATCAAACGATGCCAATTCTGTGTCATTTGATACATCTAGCCGACCCTAATTAATTGGGTTTAAGGGTTGTTTGTTATTATAATATAATTTTTATTATTATGTTTTTATATTAATGAAATAACCATAAATAGTTTTGAAAATTTTATTAATTAGATAATATTATAAAGTTAAGATATTTTAAAAAATCATTGTTAATATTTTTTTATTAACAGGTTAAAATTCATGAGATATGGGATGCGAACCCTTCACAATCATTATTGGTTTCCCAAAATGATGCAGTTGGAATCCTTTTAGGGAAGGAGCATCTCAGACATGTATGGAGGATGGGTTATGATCCTACTCCATCAGCTATCTTTGGTAGGGAAACATCATCCGTTACTGCTACACCTGGTGGGGGGTTCAAGTAGTTCCATTGGTCAGGAATCATAAAGAGAAATTGAAAGATTAAAAGAAGAAGTATAGGAACAAGACTCTTATAGTAAAAAAAGGTTAAGTGGTGTTTGTAAATGGAAAATGATTTTGTTTCTGTATTTTAGCGGATAACCGACACAATCCTTGAGGAAATTTCCATCCTTATAGATCATCTTGCTGAGGTAAATTCTAAATTCTATATATCATTCATAAATTTGAAAATAACACATACAACATACATAAATAAAACTAAAATGACACTTATATATATATTATATAGCACACATTTTGAGACATACTAACCACATCTTTTGCCTGATTGACATGTAGTTGAATTCTACATGTAAAAAATGAATTATAGATCATTATCCACAAGTTTGAAAACAATATGAGCTTGTTTGCTCAGTTTTGACTCATTAAACACTTATTAAATGTATAAAATCCTATAAAAATAAGTTTCGGGGGGTCAAAACTAGACAAATGATGTTGGATTTCCCTAAAATTAGGAAAAAATAACAACTGAGTTATTTTTGACGTGTATGCGTGGACAACACGTAAATATGACACGCGGTGTGGTTGGAATTACTCGGTAAACACTTATTAAAGGTACAAAATCCATTAAAAACAAGTGTAGGGGGTTCAAAATTAGGAAAAAATTCCATATTTCCTTGAAATCAAGGGAAAATGACTATAGATTGAATTGTGAAATGTAGGAACCAATGACACATCATTCTAAATTATGATTTTCCTGTAATGATCATAAATGTGTTTTTAGTGTTTTAAAATATTAAAACATGTATGGAATGGTAAGAAACATATAAAACAACCTCATATTGATGTGAAATAATATTAAAACCACCGTTGAGTTATTTTTGATGTGTGCGCACAAACAACACATCAATCCGATGCGCAGTGTGGTTAAAATGACTCGGTAACCACTTCTTAAAGGTACAAAAGCCTTAAAAAACATGTTTCAGGGGGTCAAAAATAGGAAAAAAATGTTAGATTACCTTGAAATTATAGGAAAATTACCATAGATTTAATTGTGAAATGTAGGAAGTGATGACACATCATTCCAAATTACGATTTCCTAGGATGGTTGTAAATGTGTTTTTAGTGTTTTAAAATACTAAAACATGAGGGGAATGGTCAAAACCATAGTAAAAAACTTTATATTAATGTGTAATCATGAAAAAACTACCAATGAATTATTTTTTATGTGTACGTGCAGACAACACATCAACCCAATGCGCGATGTGATCGGGATGACTCAAAAAACACTTCTTAAAGGTAAAAAAGCCTTTAAAAACAAGTATCACAGGGTCAAAACCAAACAAATGATACCATATTACCCTTAAATTAGAGGAAAATTACTCTATATTGAATTTTTAAATGTAGAAACTAACAACACATCATTCCGAATTACAGTTTTCCCGAGATATCCATAAATGTGTTTTTAGTGTTTTAAAACACCAAAACATGTGTGGAACAATCAAAACAATATAAAACGAGTTTATATTGATATGAAATCATTAAAAAACCACTGATGAGTTTTTTTGATGTGTAAACATAGACAAAAAGTCAATCTGATGTGTAGTGTCGTTAGAATTACTCTGTAAACACTTATTAAAGGTATAAAAACCTTTCAAAACAAGTGTTGGGGGGGGGGGGGGTCAAAACTAGGAAAACGATGTCAGATTAACCCAAAATCAACGAAAAATGACCTTATATTGAATTTTAAAATATAGAAACCCATGATAGGACATTCTGAATTACAGTTTTCCCAAGATGATTGTAAATGTTTTTTAGTGTTTTAAAACCCTAAAACATGTGTGGAATGGTAAAAATGATATAAAACGACCTCATATTGATGTAAAATCATTGGAAACCCACCATTGAGTTATTTTTGACATTTATGTGCAAAAAACATGTCAATCCGACGTGTAGTGTGGTTGAAATGACTCACTAAACACTTCTTAAAGGTACAAAAGCCTTAAAAACATGTGTTAGGGGGTCAAAACAAGAAAAATGATGTAGGATTACCCTGAAATCAAGGGAAAATGACCGAAAATTAAAATTTTAAATATAATAATTGAATACATTTAATTCAGAATTACAGTTTTCCCAAGATGGTTGTAAACACATTTTTAGTGTTTTAAAACACTAAAATATGTGTGGAATGGAAAAATGATAGTAAATGTCCTCATATTGATGTGAAATCATGGAAAAAACACTAATAAGTTACTTTTTACATGTACACATAGACAAAATATCAATCTGATGCATGGTGTGGTCGTAATGACTCGATAAACACTTCTTAAAGGTACAAAAGCCTTTAAAAACATGTATCGGAGGGTCAAAACCAAGAAAATGATGTTGGATTGCCATGAAATAAGGGTAAATTTACCATAGATTTAATTTTGAAATTTAGGAACCAAAAACATGTCATTCCAAATTACGGTTTTCCCAGGATTACTGCAAACAGTTTTTTAGCGTTTTAAAACACTAAAACGTGCATGAAACGGTCAAAATGATAGAAAACAGACTTAGATTGATGTGAAATCATGGGAAAACTACCATTTAATTATTTTTAATGTATAATCATAGAAAAAATGTCAATCCAATGTGCGGTGTGGTCATAATGTCTCAGTAACCACTTTTTAAAGATACAAAGCCTTTAAAAACATGTATCGGGGGGGGGGGGGGTTAAAACTAGAAAAACGACATTGAATTTATTTTAAATCCAAGGAAAATGACCATATATTGAATTGTGATATGTAAGAAGTGACAACACATCATTATAAATTATGGTTTTCCTAGGATGGTGATAAACGTTTTTTTAGTATTTTAAAGCATTAAAACATGTGTGGAACGGTCAAAACGATAGAAAACAACCTCATATTGATCTAACATCATGCAAAAACCAGGTGTGCATGTGCTACTTTGTGCAATTATTCAGGTGTGTAGGTGTGAAGGTACTGTTTTTTTGGTGCAGGCGATGGGGCCTTTATCAGCGCTTTTGTAGCGCTGATAAAGGACACCTTTAACAGTGCTAGAGGAGCGCTGATAAAGGACACCTTTAACAGCGCTAGAGGAGCACTGATAAAAGAACCCTTTATCAGCGCTCCGTCAAGCGCCGATATAGAAGACCTTTATCAGCGCTAAAAGAAGTGCTGATAAAGGGGTCCTTTATCAGCGCTCTGAGAAGCGCTGGTATAGGGGACCTTTATCAGCTCTAAGAGAAGCACTGATAAAGGCGGTCCTTTATCAGCGCTTTTGTTAGCGCTGATAAAGGTCCCCTATATCAGCGCTTCTCGGAGCGTTGATAAAGGGGACCCCCCCTTTATCTACGTCGGCATTAACAATGCTTTTCTAGCACTGTTAATGCCGGTTTTTAGCGCTGATAAAGGCCCAGGTTGTAGTAGTGAATTAGTTACTTTTGATGTGTATACATAGACAACACATGAATATTATGTCTGGTGTGGTTGGAATGAATCAGTAAACATTTCTTAATGGTATAAAAGCCTTTAAAAACATGCATGGGGGGGGGGGGGGGTGTCAAAACTAGACAAACTACATTGGATTTCCTTGAAATCAAATTACAATGACCATAGATTGAATCATGAAATGTAGGAACCGATGACACTTCATTCTGAATTATGTTTTTCCCAGGATGGTCGTAAACGCGTTTTTAGTGTTTTAAAACACTAAAACGTGCGTGGAATAGTCAAAAACATAAAAAACGGCCTCAAATTTATGTGAAATCATGGGAAAAACACAGTTGAGTTATTTTTGATGTGTAAATGTAGAAAACAACTCAATCTAATGTGCAGTGTGGTTGGAATTACTCGGTAAACACTTCTAAAAGGTACAAAAGCCTTTAAAAAAAGTGTCAGGTGATCAAAGGTAGGAAAATGACATCATATTGCCCTGAAATTAGGGGACAAAAAACATATATTGAATCGTGAAATTTAGGAACTGATGACATGTCATTCCGAATTATAGTTTTCCCGGTATGGCCATAAACATGTTTTTAGTGTTTTAAAACATTAAAACATGTGTGGAATAGTCAAAACCATATAAAATGACTTTAAATTGACATGAATCATAGGACAACCACCACTGAGTTATTTTTGAAACATAGGACATTTTGTGACATCAAAGTCCTTAAAATTTGTTTATTAAGTAAATTTTAAGCACACCACACATCGATTTAAAAATTAATTAGAATATTTACTTATACTTTTTTAGTTTCAAGTATTGAATCATATATTAAATAGATAAGTTTATTTTTTAAAATTGTTTTAATTATATATTATTTGTTTTATATTAAAATGTATTCTATTTAATTAACAAAATAATAAATTTTATGTACAGAATTATAAATATATTCTGTGTCTTTTCTCTTTCACATTTTTTTCTTAAATGTTTCGGTTTTCATTATAGGTGGTAGATGCCGAAAGTAGGTAGAAGTTTGACCATTCTAATCCATGTCATTCTTCAGAAGACAGTCATGATGGTTCTTATTTTCCATGGTATGTTAAAATCTTATCAATTATTCTATGGTAATTCTGATTTATTGTGTTTAGTTTTAATTTTTGTTTTCTTTTTGTTCTAGTTGATGAGATGACATGGTCAGTTATAGTTGATGAGATGATGTAGAGGCAGAAAAATGCATTGGAGGTCCTGACGTGGATGTATATTGGGCATGGGTTGTTATTGGACAGATTTTATATTTATATATTGATGACTGAGGTATTGGTTGAAAAATGTATGAGTTGACTGAGACTGAAGTTATGATGACCGTGGATGTTTGTCTATATAACTATGGATATATGATGTATGTATGATGGGTTTATCATACATTCATGTTTTAGTTTATTATATGTCTGTTTTTTTTATATTTATAGTTTTTTATTAAATATTTTTTTTGAAATAAAAATTATGATTTAGTGTTGGTTTTAGTAACCACCACTAAACACATTAATTAAAATATGTTTAGTAGTGGTTACACTTAACTGATTCTCATATGTTCAACGATGGTTGGTTTAATTTTATTTATATTTCTCCCAGATTTTTTTTATAAAAAACCATCACTAAATAAACAATAAACCACCACTAAATTCTCTAAAAAGGACACAAAACAAAACAATCGTGAAATTAAAGAAATCACCACTAAATGATTAGAGAATGTGCAATATGTGACTATTTTAATAATCGCCACTATATTATTATGAGATAGTTTAAACCAATGTCAGTCCACAAAAAAACCACTATTAACGCCCTTTTTTTGTAGTTTATGATTCGTATAACACCCTATGATTGATTATGGCGTTAAAACATTCAATGTTAACATTCATGAATCTTCCATGATTGTTGTTACATCCTAGAGGTTGTGTGTTGGTTTTTTTACCGAAGAAACTTTGTGGTGTTTGTTTTAACAATGTTTTGTATTTGTTGAAAACTAACTCTCTTCGTAAAAGAATGTTTTTATTTTCTAGTAATCAGATCCAATCCATCGCAATGAGGTTATTTTCCAAACACAATTTTACGGAGCCATGTTTTCGTATTGAGATTCACCAGACATAGAATAATTCAGGAAGATGAAGTTGTTGATTAGACATTTTATTGTATTTAGGTCCATCGACATGACATTGAAAATCATGGGATTCAAAAGAATCAAAGGAAAAATTTATTGTTTGCTGGAATTCTATCTTTGCTGTAATCAGAGAAATAATGAAGTTGCTAAAGATTTTTTGAAATAAGAATGTGAATTCAGGAGTTAGAAACTTTTCATACTCTCTAAACAAAAACATACAATGATTTGTTGATCAAGAAGTTCTCACAAATCATGAAAACTCTCATGATAAAAGATTTTGAAGAAATGTTGTAGTGGTTTGAATAATTTCTGAGTTGAAAAATGAGATTTCCATTGTAATGAGAATTACATCATAATGAGATGAGAAAGAAAAATATGCTACTGAGCCTAAGGAAGAAACAAACTGTAATGGGAAAATCATAATGATATTTTCATACTCAAATTTCCATACTCATATTTTCATACTTATATTTTCATACACAAATTTTTGTACTGAGATTTTTGTACTATGATTTTTGTACTGGGAAAGTCATAATGATATTTTTTACTCATATTTTCATACTGATATTTTCATACTGAGATTTTCATACTAGTATTTTCATATTGGGAAAATCTTACTTATATTTTCATACTCAGATTTTCATATTGAAATTTTCATACTGGGATCTTCATACTGGAAAAATTATACTGAGAAAGAAATAGATTTTAATGAGCTGAGAAAGAAACAAATCATAATGAGATGATAAAGGAACAGATAGTAATGAGTTGAGAAAGGAAATAGATTGTAATGCGATGAGAAAGAAGCAGATCATAATGAGCTAAGAAAGAAACAGATCATAATGAGTTAAGGAATATATACAGAGTTGAAGAATTCAAACTTTAATTTCAATTTTTCATAAATCTTAGAGAAATATAAGGAGGTTTGAAGAATTAAAAGTTGAAGTTTTAAATGTGAGATATTTTCAGAGTTTTTTTATATTTGAGGAAGAAAAGAATGTTTCCAAGTTTCCCACCTTTGTTTTCTGAGTCACTTATAAATACTTCCCCAGATCATTTATTCAATCAAAAATTTCACACAAGTTCAAAATTCAAATCACCAGATAATTGAAAGTGAAAGTTCCCATCTGATTTAAGAAGAATAATATTGATCATTTTTAGCAGATTTTGAGTTTTTCATATTGAGAGTAAGTTTATTTTATGAGATCTAACATTATCATATTCATAGAATCAGATCTATAATCATCATACTCAAAAAATTAGATCTAGAATCCAATATCATTGGATTGAGAAAATTGGATCCATCCAAATCAGACTGATATTCAAATTGAGAAATTGTGGAGCAGATTCAACAAAGTATTTATTATTTTGTTTGGATTAATTGTTTTATAATAAAAAATTTTAAACTAATGAGAGTAAATATAATCATTCCTATCGGGAGATATAAGGTGTCTAATGGGAGTTGACATAAGTTTTATTCACTTATTCTTAATAGTGGATTTTCATAGACCCATGGGAGTGGCTATGGCAAGGATGTAGGTTCTCACACTGAGGCCGAACCTTGTAAATATTGTGTTATTTACTTTCTTTACTACTTTTTCATGAATGATTATTTACTAAAAGTTGATAAGGAAATAATATTAACAGGTTTCATGGGTTAAGTTTCTAAATGTTTTGAAACTTATAAAAGGTGAACAACTGGTTCAACCACCCTTCACAGTTGTTATTCGATCCTTTGTAACTTAAATTATAGTATGAATCAAGGTTAATATTATATGACATGGCGACATGGATAAAGAATTGGATGGTTACCCTTCTCATGGGAACCACCATCAGGTTATCAATGTAGCATAACAATCACATGCATGGAATTGAAGTACAATCTTTGAAGCCACAATAGTAGTTAAATGAAGGAGATTGGGAATAGATACATTTTGATTACAATATCAAGGATGTGGAAGGTGTTTTGGATTTTTAGGATATATTTGTATTTAGAAGTGTTGTGGGAATATTTGAAGATATTTGGAGAAGTCTGAGATGGTTTGAAGATAGTTAGAGAAGTTTGAGATGAATTTTTTTCTAATGGTTTTGGATTTACAGATTTTAGAAATTTGGAAAAGTACTTATACATAAAAGTAACCATGCCTACATGTAAGAGTCATACAAGAAAATATGTAAAGGTTAGAAAAATTCAAAGTTACAATAATTTGGTAGTCATGACACGTAAAAGTAATTATGAAAATACATAAGAGAAACCAGGAAGATATATGAAGGTAGTTTAAAAACTTCAACAAAATATCAATACACAAGTATGCTGGTTTTTAATGCAATGAAAGCATGTGTTTGGTCAATGGAAAACTCAATTTTTTTTGGATTTGATAGATCATTTGATATGTACAATATGTAATCGTCGTGACCAACAATTTTTTTCCTGAAGAATATTAACAAATAAAACACCAAAACCAAGATAATATCATTTTCATGTCAGTTTTATAATTAATTTAATAACATGAAGAAATACCTCAATCTTGAGTTCTTTCTTCTATGTAGGTGTTGATCCTTCGAAGGTCATTTAGTTATATTTTCATTACATTTATGAGGAACCAAAGTATATCCCCTCGAGTGGTGATCCACACATGTTCCTTTAATCCCTGAATGTCACAGACAAAACTTTGGGTGCTAGTGTGGTGGTACCATTCATCTTGCACCACTCCTTTAATCGTAACAAAAACCCCTTAAGTCTAGAAGGATCACATCTTAGTCACTCTGACTTAAGTGAAATGGAGGAAGAAATAATATCCTAATCTTGAGAGAAATCCCTAGAGACGTTATTCATTGAGAGATAATTATCTAGGGAGGAGAATGTTGTGTACAATGACCAACTAGTTACAATTCTCATAATAGTCTATTTATAGACATAGGGTTAGAGTTTCATATTAATTAATTGCACAAAAACCCTTAATAATATGTTAAACCTCAAAGGAACCTCATACCATGTAAAATAATGATATCATTATTTTATTCCATGATGTAACTAACTGACTCAATGATAAATATTATTTTACGATCTTGAAAATTAATATTTATCATCAAACCTAGATTTGGTTTGCTCATTATCCTCATCATTTATCAAATACCTGAATAAATATATTGTTATTGAATATTTATTCATTCACTCATTCAATAAATAAATAAATATTTTATGCACAGATTAACAAATAAATATATTTTTTAATATTCACATAACTAAATAAATTATTTATTCAATAAATAGATATTTATTTATTTTGATGCGAATAATAAGAGATAAATAAACATTATATATTCAAATAATTAAACAATTACCCTAAGAATGAATATTTATTTAATATTTGCGATAATTTAATAAATATTTAATAAATATTAACTCCTGGTCTTGAGACTAATGTTTATTCCAATTGTTAAATATAATCAATATTTATCCTAGATCAATGAAAACACTTTATGCGTGACCTAATAGAACTCTTTCTCAGTGGCATTAGGTAGATTTTCCTGAATTCCAAGATTACTATCTTGTAAAGGGTCAAGATACCCATAGAGGAAGAAGGTATGCTGCAACAACAACAACCACACACGAATGATCACTATCTAATATAATCCATTTGTTATGATATTACATCAATAAGGTTGTATTATTATGCCATCAACCTTAATTCTTGATATATCTTTATTTGATTATCCAAAATGAACATGTCTACATCACCATGGCCATGAGATTTATTTTGACGGTTTAATTCCAATTAAAGGGTCGAGATATTAACTTCCATAAATGGAAGGTACAAATTCTTCCTCATCTTATTCATTAATAACATACTGATCATGATGTACCCAATGTACACTACTTATCATGAACGTAGAGTGTCAAGGGTTTTGAGAATACATATAAGTATGCGAGTCAAGATATGCATTAATAATAATCTTAAAGTATAAGTACCACTACACACGATCACATATATAAATATTTGATGACACAAAAACATGAAAAATTATTATTGCTGAGTTTATCCTCATAATCTCCAATCTTAGAGATCATCAAGTGCAAAATTCATAAGATGAAGCATCATAATCTTACAAGCACTCACACTTGATAGTTGACAAACTACGTGCCTTGTCATGGTTTTTCATCCTGACTGTATTACAAGTATTTAAGAGATATTATCAAACAACTCAGGGTTCTCATCATAGTAGGGAACTGTTATGACCTATTTTTGATGAAAAAGATACCCTAGGACATTATCACATTAATGTTATGTAAAAGAACAATCAGTATGTGATAATGTATTTATTAATATTCAAATTCATGAATATACAGACAATCTATAATATAAATTAGTTTTTTACAGGGCACAATATCCAATAAAGAGTAATCCGGGAAAATATTTAAAGGAAAAAAGTGCCGAGTATATTTTGAAAAAAAGGTAAATTTTTATTTCTAAGGTTATTCAAGAGGGAATATGTAAGGGTTAATCTGAAATTGAAATTTAATAAAGGGAAAACATTCACTATGATATGTAAATATACCTTAACAGAAATGTAGAGACCTGGTTTTTGACTTGTAAGACTTTGAAATATTTCCATATATATTTCTAGAGATAGGTGCTGAGATGACACGTGATTCCAAGACCCGATGTGCCTGGAATTATTTTTATAAAAATATTAAATATATTTTATATTGAGTTCACATATATTATTAAATAAAACATGATAAATCTTAAACAGAAGCTCGGATTAGAAATCTAATACTATGGTTGAGTTCAAAACGTGGTGTTTACCCTAGGCGCGATATAAAATGGGTCAACATGGGGCGTTCCGACTTCTTTCTCATTGGAAGTACATTCAGTGAAATTATTAATTAATTAACTAATTAATTGTTTCATTTCAATGCAGTTAAATAATCTATAATATTACTTCTAGGGTGAATTATCCAAGGTTAGATGCATAAACTCTATGATAATTATAGATCTATCATTCTTCATTGGTGAATCTCATCGGACAATGATAAAATGCCAGATCGAATTAGACCAGGATGCAACGAATGAAACAACTTCTCTTAATCGTTGGTGAGCACATTCTTCAGCGAAGAATGATCTAAAAGATAGGTAGGACTCTTAAATTGGTGATTTATACCCTTTTATTAAATTGATTGATCGTATCCATTTTTTTTCTTGTATCTTCTCCAATTATGGCCAATTTCATTTATTCAGGTACATGAACTTAATTTTCTTTAATTTTTTCTAACCCTAGAAGCTCGTTCTTGATCGATGTCCAATAAATCTTGTCCAATGATGGTTAAACCTTTGGTTTTGCACTTTTATCCCTATTTGATTCACTTTTTTCATTATTTGGACCCCACGGTCCTAGTTCAACCTTACTGGGTGGTACTGAGCCCAATCGGACCCCCGAAACCTATCAGATTGAGAAACAAAGAACATATTGATAAGATAAGACTTGATCTGGGTTTGTTGCGAGGCAAATACAATCATTTTGATGATAAAAACTTGTTTAATTAGTGGCAGAAGGATCAATGGTGTGTGTTTTGTACAAAGAACCCCCATGGATGAACAAAGGATGATTCCCGATGAATTATGGACAAAAACTATGATTTTTAGCTAAATCCACCCTTTTGGCCATAGATAGAACCAAATCTAAAGTGGATAGACTAGATTTGAAGCACCAAAAGCAAATATGAAGATCTGGAAAATATGGAAAGAACCTGACTACACACCGTGTATGTTATGAACACACGGTGTGTAACCCCTCAGTGGAGATGACTAGGGTTTTAGGAAAACTTAAGGATGGCATGACGTATAAGCTATCCAACATGACATGTACCTATTTCCTAGTTAGACAACCCGTGTGATGGATCACATGGGTGGGAACTTGTGTGGAAGTAAACATCTAGGTACACGACCGTACACCTGAGTACGTGGACAAGGATAGGCCACATGGGTGACACCTCGTGTGAGGCAACATGCCATGTACAAAGTACACATACACAAGGTCAGTACATGGACATGGGGTCTGGTACATGGACACGACCAACAAGACATGAACCAGTCCCAATTATCTTGGATATGCCATATAGTCCACCTACACGACATGTACTACTACATGGGATGGGATCTGTGTGCTATCTAGGGACACATACAGGTGGTGGAGCAGGACCACACACCGTGTGGGTCTCGTCACATGCCGTGTACCACTTGACCTCTTTTGAGGAAACTTAAATTGTCAGTATCTCCTTTGTTTTAACTCGTATTTTGGTCCATGAATAAACTATCCTAAGTTTTTTTTCACATATAATGCGATGGTTCCTAGGTTTGTGGCTTTAGAGATACAATGTGAAATGTTTTGGGCATAGTTCTTATTGAGGCAATGCTTGATAATAGTAGTGATCAGACAGAATCACTAGAGACTATGGAGTTATACCCTCTAATAGATATGGGAATTGAATTCATTGAACTTTAGAGTGAAACCCCCCATCAGTATGGGTGCAGGTCCTATATAACTAATTTTTGAGTGGAACCCCCTATTGGGTAGGGAGTGGGTCCTTAATGACCAGAGTGAAACCCCCTATTGTACCAAGGTATAAATCCTCAAATTTTTGAGTGGCACCCCTATTGTACCAGGGTGTGAGTCCTCGAATTCTGAGTGGACTCACCTACCAGGTAGGGAGTGGGTCCTCGATGACTAGAGTGGAACCCCTCTCTCACACCAGGGCATGGGTTCTCAACCTATAGAGTGGAACCCCCCATCGGTATGGGTGTGGGTCCACTAAATTACCGAGTGGAACCCCCTATCTGCATGAGGCACAAGTCCTCATGACAATAGAGTGGAACCCCAATCAGAATGGGAATGGGTCCTATATAGATACTATTAGAGTAGAACCCCCTGACATACTAGGGAACAAGTCCACTACTTCTATTTTGTGCCCCCTCAACTGTGCAACACAGTGATAAGGCGTGACTTGACTTTGACGATTACTTCTGGGTTGACGTGTGAGATGTTGGTCATCATTGATGGAATTTGGAATTTTTAGATACTATTATTCTTGGGATGAGCTATGATATGGAGATCCCATTACTCTCTTATATGTGATTCTTTTTACTAAGAATATATATATATATATATATATATCCTTATATTTCCACACCTTGGTTTTGGATACTCTCCTTCCAGGAAAGGCGAAGATGCGCGGGGTATGCATGTGCTTTTCATGTTTAGCTTCTCGTGGTTATATGAGTCTACTCTCCAACTATAGGTGGTGAAGTATCAATGAGTAGCTCATCTACTCACTGTGTTTATCCCCTTATATTGGGATGAGGTTACTTTCACTCTTGGTTTGGGTTGAGTTGTTCTCATTCACTATATCTTGTATATAACATCTTTCTTTCATGATGTATCTCTTACTACTCCCCCTTCAGATTTTGGGGAATCTTATTGGGTATGTATATACTCACCTATGCATGGGATTTTCTTATATGTTTCATGTCTTATGAAGATAACAGACAGGTCGGTGATGACTTCATAGGAGCTTAGGGATACTTGGTATTTTGGACCACGTACTGTGGTCGTAGCTTTTAGATCTCAAGTAGGGCTCTCTCAGCAGTTTAATTTTCCATTTTTGTCAGGTTGGGACCTATTTCTAGTTGGTCATGTATTTCCACCTTTAATTTTTAGTTTGTACCACCGTACTCTTGTACACCTTAGAGTTTATGCATGCTTGTTTTACTTTATAGCAGAGTTTCATCTTTTACTCTTCCCCTTTGTACTTTTTAATCAAGATAGATGTGTGTGTGTGCATACAGGTACTTAGGCAAATGCCTCTTTAAGTTTAGATATGCCTTAGGTGTTGGTCACCACCCCTAGCCTACATAGGTGAGCTTGGGGTAGTTGTGGCTCAAGCCTCGGTTTGGGTTGGGTCGTGACATATTGGTATCAGATCAAGTTCATTCCTTGGGAAGTTGTTCAGAATAGTCCCCTTAAGAGGATTTGGTTGGGTTTAGGGAAACAATGTCAAAGTGTCTCGAGTGCGGCTCTCAAGTCAGGGAGTCCAGTGATGGTGCGGGCGACCAATGTATCTATTCACTAGGACCCTAACTACCTGCTTGTCGACTCGGCATGCCGATACAGTTTTTGGAGGGATCAATGGTACATGCATTATATAGGGGTGAGTATTTGACTATGCTTATTGATAAATATTAGGATGACTCCATGATTCCATCCATCCAAAATACTAGTTCCAGATCATGATGATGATCTAATGAGTGATGAGGCCTTAGTTTAGGGTCTATCTCGAGATCCCTTTCCTCTAGGTGGGTAGGCAGTAACAACTCCACCTATCGAGCAGAATATTATTCCAATAGAGCGGATCGAGGATGCACACAAGCTTAGTGCACTATGTGAGTTCCAACATCAGAGGACACCGAGGTTCTACGGTGAGACATATCCTCAAACAATAGAGGATTAGCTAGAGTCAGTGGTTCATATCTTCAAGATTGTTTAGATTCTAACATATTAGGTTGTTTCACTTGCATCTATCCATTTCCACGGAGTAGCTGGATGCTGGAAGAACCTTGTTACATAAATGCATGACGAGAAGACACTCTCATGAACCAAATTCCAGTAGCTGTTCCATGAGAATTACTACCCCTCCCACTTGCACTCAGACCGAATCCAGAAGATTATGGAGATACATAAGGGAGGTATGAAAGGGGATTATTATGCAATGAGGTTCACAAAACTTATGTAGTACTCCATTGACATGATCCAGGATGACTACTTCTGAGAACAAAATTTTTAATAGGGACTCCGTAGAGAGATCAGAGCTAGTGTTGTGCCCTTGTGCATCCCCACCTATTTTAGGGTGTTGGATTGGGAATTGGTGATAGAGGTATTTATTTTAGAGGGATGCCAGATAGCTGAAGTTGGTAGTGGGTGCCATATAGATGAGTAGTCTGCAGCAGCTAGAAGATGCCAAACACTAGGATATCGGCACAATAGACCTCCCCGTGATTAGACTCAGGTATGTGGCCAGAGCCAGTGCAAAGTTCCAGGGAATCCTGGAGAGGGGACGTTCTTTACTTATGATAGGTGAGGTCACATAGAGAGAGACTGATTGACCATACATGCTGAGCAACACAGGAATATAAATAATGAACCGCCATAGTAAAGGCAGTGCTGTGATCAGGGATCTCCCAAGCATGGACATGGTGGTCCCCAGAGAGGAGGAGTTGGAAGAGTATAATGAGGAGCTATGTGTAGTGGATGATGCTATGATATCCTTCCACCACCACCACTAGGAGGCCTATGTTAGGCTTAGGGATCTGGAAGCCGGTGCCATGGAAAACTGCAGGATTTAGATGTCTATGACCCCGCAACGTAAAAGATGATTGGAGGTATGATCTATATGTTTTATACTCTTTCTTAATAATTAGTAAGCACAAGTTAAAGTAATTCCTTTACATCTATACTTCTGATGTGAGATCTACATCCCCTAATTGAGGCACTATCCCAACATCTTTATATAGAGGTTCCTACATGGAACACTTATTTTGTATCTTTTATTTGCCGGTAGTGCGAGCCATCGCTTGGTGGAGATAGGTTCACATGGTAAATTTTTAACATCATGATGAAACCCTATGAAATCATATTGGGTATGGATTGGTTGCCCATGGTCTGAGCCCAAATCAACTATCACCAAATACAAGTCATATGCCTACGCATTGATAAGACAAGATTCTCCTTTTTTGGTGAGAGAGATCTCATGGTAGGGCAAGTGGGTTCTGTGAGTAGGAGGATGCATCCCATAAACCATCAGTTGGCAAGCATATCCCTTGGTAAAATAATCTCTTTAGGCATTTGGGTTCCTTTAGTTGTAGAGGATTATATGGAATTCTTCTTTAAAGATGTTCTAGGACTACCTTTGAGGTGGGAGATGAAGTTTCTCATTGACTTACATACCAAAATTGCTCTGATATCTTCTGCGGCATATCAAATGGCCCCTACCGAGCTTTAGGAGTTGTAGTTATAATTAGAGGACCTTTGAGAGAATGGTTTTATCAGACCTAGTGTGTCCCCCTAAGCATTACCATTGTTGTTCATGAAAAATATGGATGATATTTTACAGTTTTTCATGAATTAATGTTTCCTAAACAAGGACACGATAAAGAATAATTACCCCTTTCCAAGGATTGAAACCTCTTTGACCAATTGTAAGGAGTGATATGGTTCTTGAAGATCAATCTTAGGCCTGGATACCACCAGTCGAGGGTTTGTGAGGCTGATATTCCAAAGTTGTCATTATGATGTCTCTACAGACACTATGAGTTCCCAGTGATGCCCTTTAGTGTGATGAATACCCCTACCATGTTTATGGATTTGATGAACTGGGTTTTCAAGACATACTTGGACCAGTTTTTTATTGTCTTCATCAATGACATACTCGTCTACTCTTCATCATAGGAGGAACATGAAGAGCACTTGGGGATGATTCTAGATTTTCTTCGAGAGAACCAACTTTATAGAAAACTCTTGAAGTTACAGTTATGGATTCACGAGGTTCACTTTATGAGGAATTTTATTTTTGAGCATGGTTTAACCATGGATCCAATGAATATTGATGCAGTGATTTCTTGGGATCCACCCAAGATCATTTCATAGGTTCATAGTTTTCTTGGTTGGGTGGGGTAATAAATGAGGTTTGTAGTAGAATTCTCCAAAATCACAGTCCCTTTGACCACCCTAACGTAGAAAGGGAATCCATATACTTGGTCTGAGCAGTTATAGAGGACCTTTAAGGAGTTTAGGATAAGGATGATGAGTGATCTAGTGTTGATACTACTAGAGGAAGGTGTGAAGTTTGTAGTGTATTGTAATTCCTCAGGAGTTGGGCTCAACTGCATGTTGATGTAGCGATAGAAAATTATCACATATGGGTCAAGACAGTTGAGACCCCATGAAAATAACTATGAAAATCATGACCTAGATATGGTAGTGGTATTATTATATTTGAGGATGTGGAGGCACTACCTTATGGGGGAGTGATTTGTGGTTTACTTAGACCACCAGAGTCTCAAGTATGTCTTCACACAGAGAGACCTGAACCAGAGATAAAAATAATGGTTGGAGTCCCTACAGGACTATAACTTTGAGATAGTCTATACTCTAGGGATACATCAAGTGTAAGAGAGAGTCCCAGCTGAGATACATCAACTTTGAGGTATTATATGATTAGATATCCATGGGTGACTCATCATATGGATATTATAAATGAGTTAATCATGTCATACTTTTCCAGGGATGGATTCTGGTCCCAGTCATGATGTGGGAGGAGGTGATGCGAGAGTTACACACTTCTCCCCTAGCTGTAAATCCTGATGTGTGGAATATGTGTAGAGAACTTCAACAGTGTTTTTGGTGGTCCTAAATGAGATGAATTGTATTTGAGTTCATCTCTCAGCATCTCACTTGTCAGCAGGTGAAGGATGAGCACCATGTTTTGATAGGTTTTTTGCAACCCATTGAGACCCTAGAGTGGAAATGGGATGGAATGTCTATAGAATTTGTGAAAAGTATTCCATGTATATAAAAGGTCTATGATTACATTTGGGTGACAGTTAAATAACTCACAAATTCATCACATTTACCTTCCATCAGGGAGCAGAGTTCGATAGAGAGTTTGGGGTAGTCGTACATATGGTAGACCGTTCGCCTTCATGGGGTGCCCTTGACAATTGTCTCCAATCGTGATGCAAGGTTTACATCATGATTGTGGAGAGTATCGCAGGAAGTAATCAGGAACCAAATGAGGATGAGTACATCCTTTCACCCCCATACCGATGGGAATACTGAGCACACTATACAAGTGTTGGAGGATATGATGAGGGCTTGCGTGTTAGAATTCGGCCGGAGTTGGGAGGACTACATTCCCTTGAAAGAGATTTCATAAAAAAAACAACCACCACTCTACCATCAACATGAAATCTTTTTAGTACCTATAAAAGAGACTTTATAGGTCACCCTTATGCTAGACAGAGATCGGTAAGACATCTCTTGTGGGCCCAAAGATAGTGCAGATGACGATGGAGAAAGTCTAGGTCATCAGTGAGTGGATGTGGATGGCCCAAAGAAGACATAAATATTAAAAATATTATTTTCATAGGCCCTTGGAGTTCGAGTAGGGTGACCACATTTTCCTAAGAGTCTCTCCATGATGAGGATTATGTAGGTTTGTCCGAGAAGGAAAGATATCCCTGAGATTCATCAGGTCATTCGAGATCATGCAGAGGGTTGGAAAAGTTTCTTACTACTCCTCCCTACTCCCACAGTTGGAGTGGGTGCATGATGTATTCCATGTGTCGTAACTGAGGAGATACGTGCATGACCCCACACACATTATCGACTGGGGTGAGTTGGACTTTACGGATGGAGCCACCTTTTCGAAGCACCTAGTAGTTATTGAGGATTGATAGGAGAGGACACTGCGTGGGTGGACCATCCTATTGGTTTTCATGCAGTGGTAGCACGATAACATGCAGGAGAGCTCCTAGGAGTGGGAGAGCTAAGTGAGGGCTCAGTATCATGAGTTTTTTTGTTTAGTTTTTACTTTTTAGGGATGAAAATATTGAAGGATAGAATGATGTAGAGACCCGTTTTTTTCCTTGTAAAACTTTTTAAAATATTTCTATATATATTTCCAGAGCTATGAACTGAGACGATGTGTAATTATGAGGCCCGATGTGCCTGGAATTAGTTTTATAAAGCATTAAATATATTTTATATTTCATACACACAAATTATTATTGAAAACTGTATAAATTTTAAAAGAAATCTCAGATCAGAAATCTGAGAACACAGTTGAGTCTGAAAACCAATGTTTACCCTATGAGAGACATAAAATGGGTCGATATAGGGCGTTCAGACACCTCGCTCATTAGCGGTATGTTAAGTGAAATAAATAAATAAATAAATAATTATTTCATTTCAATGTAGCGAAATAATATATAAGATTACTTCTAGGGTAAATTTTCCAGGGTTTGTTGTATAAACCCTGAGAGAATTCCAGATCTCTCCCTTCCTTGTTCATTAGCAAATCTCATTGCGTGATGATAAAATGCTAGATCAGATCATATCATATCAAGATACAGTGAATGCAACAAATTATCTCAATTGTTGGTGAGATCATTATTCATTAAAGAATGATCCAAAATCTAGGTAGGACTCTTCAATTGGTTATTTATTTCCTTTGATTAAATTGACTGAGAAGATTCATCCTTGTTCTTGGGTTTACGCCAATTGTGGACAATTGCACGCACTCGGGTACAACAACTTAATTTTCTTCAATTTGTTTCTAAACTTGAATGCCCTTTATTGATAATTGGACAAAAACTCTGGGCCAGCGATGTTTAAAACTTTCATTTTTTACTTTTCTCCCTCTCTATTTAATGTTCTTCATCGGTTGGACCCTGCAGTCCTGGTTTGACCATGTCAGCCGATACTAAGCCTGATCAGATCCCTAAAACCATGAAAAATTGAGAAAAAAATCATGGATTTATGAACTAAGATTTGATATGGGTTTTTGAGAGGAAAGGATGATCGTTTTGATGATCAAAACTTATTTAATCAACAGTGGAAGTATCAATGGAATGTGGTACATGCAACGAACCCCCATGAAAAAATAGAGGTTGATTCCTAATTAAAAATGTCTAGAAACTGTGATTTTAGACTATATCCACCTTTTTTGGCTAGAGATAGCACCATATCTAAAGTATCAAGACCAGATTTGAAGCATCAGAAGAAGATATGAAGATCTGGATGTCACTACCAAACCCATGCCAAGGCTCGAGTTGAAACTACCCCAAGCCCACCTCCATAGTCTAGGGGTTGGAGACAAGCGCCAAAGGCATAATAAACTCAGGGAAGACTTTGTCTAAGTTATTGTATGCATGCACATATCCAACTCAATGCAAAAGTGTAGATGAAAAGGAATAAAAGATACAAAACTTCTATAAAAAGGTAACCAAACATACACCAACCTATAAATAGTACAAGTATAGAAAAACAAACTGAATGGTAAAGGGGAAAAATACACACCCAACTAGAAAAGTGCCACAACCCTGCAACAGGTGAAAAGTAAAATAGTTGAGATAACCCCACTCCTATATCCCAAGCTACGACCACCGCACATGGTCCAAGCACCCCGTATCCCTAAGCTTCACTGATGTCATGATAAACCTGTCCGTCATCTACAAGGGCACCCCAAGTGCGGGAAAATCCCAAGTAGGGGTGAGTATAAAAATACTAAGTAGGATGACCTGAAGGCTCAAGGGAGTAGAAAAAGATGTACTGAAGTGGGGAGTAGTAGATAAAATAAGATATAGTAAAAGTGAGTGCAACTCAACCTGAAAAGCGGATGAAGTAAGCTCGTTTAAACACAAAGAGCTATAAATGGTGAGAAGATAAACTTCTCATCAAGACTTCACTACCTATAGCAGGATATTAGACTTGTCCAACCATGAGAAGATAGACACGGAAAACACATGGCATACCCCGTGTGTCTTTGTCTCTCCTGTAAGGAGAGTAACTAAAATCCAAGGAGTGAGTACTGGAAATAGAATATATATATGATCAGTCAAAGAAACCCAAATGAGAGAGTAAGGGGATCTCCATCTCACAAGATCATACCAAGAAAGAGTAGACAATAGTCCCATAAGTAACCACCATTGGTGCCTAGCATCCCACACATCTTCTCTGAACTAAAAGTCAAAGGGAATCAATCAATGCACCTTGATACTATCCGCTTTGGGCAGTGCTGTCTTGCCCTTACGATTTTAGGATGCATAACTAGGACGCATCTTGGTGGTAAAAACATACCTTTTCCTTGATAGTACAAACGTACGTCAAAGCATGCCTCATCACTATGTCACATAGTCAAGAGGTCATCTCAAAGTCAAGGACCCATGCCCAGCCCAGATGGAGGGTTCCACTCTGATAAGGTCGAGGACCCATACCCAGACTGACTAGAGGGTTCCAATCTAGCAAGGTCAAGGACCCATGCCCATCCCAGATGGATGGTTCCACTCAGTAAGGTTGAGTAACCATGACCAAACTGACTGGAGGGTTCCACTCAGAAGTAACTGTAGAGGAACTTCACTGGACATCTGTACTAGATGATACCTATCAGGAAGTGCCTAGGAACACTGGTCATCCCTGATGGATGGTACCTCTCAAAAAATCACACTGAGAAACTCTGTCCATCCCTACTAGATGGTACCTCTCAGGAAGAACGCCACTGCAGTCATCAGGCGCCACAACAGATAGGCGTCACTCCAGGTACATATCACACCATATCTTAGAATCCACATCAAAGGGAACCATCACATTATATGTGAAAAAACACTCAGTATAGGCTACACACTTTCCAAAATCCAAGTCCATAAGAAAGATATGCGAGAGATAGAAGATTCATAAAGTAGTACACAATGCGTGTAGGGCTCACAAGTCATGTGGTCCCTCCTCATTGCCTGGCCATGTACCTAACTATTATTGAGTAATAAATCGTGAACAAGTACCCATAAACATGCCAAGGTACCCCTAGAGTATATGGAACATCTAGTCAGAAGGCCAATGAGTGCACGACGATCATCACTGATTCAGAGGTTCAAAAACGTAACTTCACTGACATGCCACCTCAACAGCCCAAAAAATTTGACAACATCACTTCATACATCTTCTCCACTCTCAAAAAAGCTGGTGCTGACGTAATCCATGGGTTCTCTTCAAACACATTAGAAAAATATTCCACTGATATTCCTTTAATGTTTCCACATTTAAGGAAATTACTAACAAGACTTTGTATATCCAAACGAATTACACCATTGCAATCCTTGTGAAAAAACATGCTAGATTGACTATTCATTCACTCTAAACAGACATCCGATGGAAAAGTCACTTAGAATCACACTACTCTTGAAATAAATACCATGAGGCCCATGGCTTGATCCCGAAAAAAATTATACAGATCACACTATCGCGATCCTCACGGAAAAACACACGGAAAGGACTACCCATTCATCCAAAATGGATAACCGGTGAAAAAGATGCATTTCACCACAACACATGCGAACCGGTCCCCATGGGGACCACACCTCAACTTTGTTTTAAAAACCTGAAATTAGTTTTAAAAATTACACCTAAAATTTAGGGTCACATCCCCTCTGACGATGCGTCATTTAGACTTCAGATGTAGGCTCTACGTCTGAAAGAAGAAACCGCGAATAATAATAAATATTTTATTATTATTAAACTTAGGAATTTTGTGAAACCAGAACCCAATAACAAGACTTAAAAGTTACTAACTGATCTAAAAATATTCCTCTTGATGAGAGGGATGTGTGTCCATATATGGCGCATCAAACAGACATTCTGTTTAGGAGATACAACTATTTAAAGGGGGTTTCAGACCAAACTGGGCCAGTCCCGTCTGCCTGGGCCGGCCTGCAGCCTGGCCGCAAGTCCATCCCATTCTTCACCATCCCAAACTACCTGTCGTGGCCTAGCCTACCTGCTTCCAGCCCACGCCCCACTGGTGGTGTAGCCCTGTTGTCCAGCTAGCCCCCCCACTGCTCCGTATCAACGCGTGACCCTCATGACACTGGTCACTACCTGCCCCCGGTCCCCAGGTCCTCCACCTATCCGCCCTAGTGGACCATCATCCAACAATGCCCTAGTATTCTAGTATTCATCTGGAACCTCTAAACCGTGGCTTCTCCACCACCTTAATTTTTCTCTGACCGCCTCGTAGCCACCACCACCACGACCGCCGCACACCGCCGCCGTCGGCTACCGCCAGCCAGCCTTGCTCCAGTGGTCCCTTCCATGGACCATCACAACTTCATCGAGTACCCAAAAATCATTCAGAGAGTGGTTTTTAAAATTTTGGGATGAGATATTCAAATATGTGGGTTTTTCTCAACAATCCATTTAAGATTTTACAGGTCAAAAAAAAAAAAATGCCGAAGAACCTAAAGACAGGCGAAGAACACGACGAATAAAATGGTTTTCCAGGATTAATTGATTTCTGTGTTATTGAGGCCATAAATAACGATAATAAAAACAAAAAAACAAGGCAAAAAAATATATTTTCAATTTAAAACTTGAATCTAAACTCAAAAGTAGAAGAAATCCTACCTCGTTGGATCCGTTCGTCGTTGACAATGCATCTGATGCGATCCTGCTTAAATCTGTTGAAGTTTTGTTCTCAATCCTCCATAAATCCACTAAATAATGAATAAAGTAAGAGAGTATAGAGGCTTTGTTGATAGAGAAATAGAATTATGGGCTAACCCTAATTCTAATTCTTAAACTTCTATTTATAGAAGCCCCACTTGGCACGAAAGTCTGAAATTCCCATTCCTTCTCTTTTTATGTCACACTTATGTAAAATGCCCCATTCCAAAATAAAAAATGGTCTCATATTTCCAATATGTGACTCTGATCAAAAGTTATTTGATTTAGTGTTTGAGATAAAATAATTAAATTTAATTATTTTAGTGATGATTTTTCCTTTCGTGGGGTTTTTTACAAGAGCCGTGCACCGATAAATTTTTTGCCCCACCTAGGGTAAATGCCACATTGCAGACTCAATCATAGACTCAGATTTTTGATCTGAGATATTGTTTAAGAGATATCCCATTTCTGTCATGTTCATAATATAAAATATAATTAACATTTTTTTATAATTTATTCTGGAAACATCGGGCCTCAGAGTTGCACGCCGTCTTAGCACATAGATCTAGAATTATATGTAGAAATATTACAAATTATTGAAAGGAAAAAACCAGGTCTCTAAATCATTACCTCCTTCAAGATTTTCATCCTCGAAAAAAAATTAGGGAAAACAACTCAAGATATTGAGTTCACACTTGGCTCTCCCGCTCCCAAGAAAACCTGCACATTTCCATGCTGGCACAACATGCAAACTAAAGGGATGGTCCATCCTCATAAGGTTTTCTCTTTTCAATAACATGCATAGGATCACACATGAATTTTCTTAGTTTTGAGACATGGGATACGTCGTGAACCCACTCCATCTATTGGGGGTATAGAAATGTGTTATACAACCTCATCATCTCTTTTCACAATCCCAAATGACCCGAAGAAACTTGGGGAAAATTTTACTTCCCTGGACAAAATTCTACATTCCACGTTGCGATTGAAATCCCAGTTTGTCCCTGGAACAAGGTCTCATGATTCTATACTTCAGAATATACATCTAGTGAAATATTCAAGGATATATGGTCATGAAAGATTTCAAATTCAATGTATTACAACCGAGACTCTTTTACATGCTCAGGAAGCGAAGGATTCCACACCATCGACTGAGGAAAAATTGTACCCTCCTGCTCCACCAGGGTCAGCTGCAGGGAAGTTAACTGATTCAAAACTTCCTACACTAGGTGATCCTGGGACTTCCTGCTAAGGGAATCTACTACAATGTCTCCCTTTCCTATAGCATAGACTATCTCCAAGTCATATTACTACAGGAAGTTCAACCCACGTCACTACATCAGGTTCAAGTATCTCTGGTTGAAGACATACCTAATACTTTCGTGGTCTCTACAAACCACAAGGTGCTCTCCTAGAAGGTAGTGTCTCCACATTCTCAGGGTGAAGACTACCACTTCCATCACCACATAGTGAGTCACGTCATTCTGCTCATGGGGTCTCTATCACCTCAACTTGTACTTGATAAATGTAGTATCAAGACTTGACATTGAGCACGCAATGTACCAATAAATAGGGTAGGTGAGTAAACTCATCCAACTGTAAGAGGATAGACAAGGAAAGGATGTGGCATACCCCGCATGTCTTTTCCCCTCTTAGAAGGAGAGTAATACCCAATAAAGGAACTTTGACTATCACACTAATAGCATTCCCATCAAAAGGAGGTCAAGTAGAAAGACTCCACTGGCAATGCTAGGACCTACTTCGACACTCCACTGCACAACCTCACCCTGAACTCACAAGTCAGAGGGAATCTTCCACCACACCTCGATACTATCCACTTTGGGTTGCACTAATTCTCCCTCATGATTTTATTCGTGTTATAAAAACGTGTCTCGATGGGGGAAGGACCCCTCTTCTTCGTGCATTCAAGGTTACATCAAACAACACCGAAACATGGCTATATCAACACCCCACATCACCCTGATAAAACCTCAAGCAAGGAACATGAAGAAAATAGTACTTCACGAAGTGACTAACAAGTTATAATTAAAAAAGTAGAAAACACACAGGGCGTACCTCTTATCGTCTCTTGCTCTGTAGGATCATAGACATCCAAAGATTGTGTCTGTCCATGGATTTAACTGTCAGCTTCCTGAGCCTAACATGGTCCACCTGGTGTGGGTGGAAAGACATCATAATGTCATCCCCCACCTCCAGCTTCTCTTGATCCTCTGCTAGCACCACCTCCCTGGGGACCACCTTGATCATGGCGTTGTCTCTGCCATAGTGGTCCACCTGCTGCCTTCCAGGTATTCTCAGCATGCCTGGTCAGACAGTCTTGTGCCATGTGACCTAGCCCATTTCAAGAATAACATCGGACCTCCCCAAGCTATCCCTGTGCTCTGTGCTACCTCAGACCCATACAACTGCATCCCTGAGACTGATTATGGGGAGGACTCCTGCATCGAGATCTTGTCGACTCATGTCTGCTAGTTGTGACATACGTATCAAATCTATTAAACTCACTACCACAACTATCTGTATGGTGACCCTATGACATAAAGTTCTCTATCAGTAACACCTAATCCAGTACTCCGGTATAGGTGGGGACTCACAAGGGTACTATGATAGCATATATCTCTCTGTGGAGTCCCTTCTCAAACTTCCATGCTCGGAAGTAGCTATCATGGGTCATGTTCAGAGAGTAGTGTACAAGGTCTGTGAACCTAGTCGCATACCCAGTCACCATCATCCCTCCTTACTAAAACTTAAGGATCTCATGAAGTCAAATGGAGTGAAAGAATGAGTGGTAGTACTCCTCAAAAAACAAATTTTGGAAGTCATCCCACAAGAGTTCTGACTCATCATGCATCTGAGTAACCAAGCTCCACCAACATCTAGCTACTCCATGGAAAAGGTTGTCTTCCAAATCCAACATCTGATCTGTCAGTGTCCGTGAAAGCTTAAAGAGGTGGACCACTAACTCTAACCAAAACTCTTATGCCCGAGGGTTTGGATCTCCATAAAACCTCAGTGGTATCTAGCGCTGGAACTAACAGAGTTTTCTCAACCCATGAATGTATCCAACCTACTATACTGGGGATGTCCACTACTAAACAGGTGGAGGTGATGTTACCTGCCCACTTGGAGGAAGGGGATCACATGATGGGTCCTGAACTGAGGCCTCTTTGCTCACAAGGTCTTTGTCATGAACCGAAGCTAGTATCTTGGCTGACTATCATCACAGAGACAACCTAAATATTATCAACTAGTACCACGACCAGATGATCATATATATATATCAACAATAATGGGGAGATGACTCAATAAGGATAGTAAAAGACTCAATCCTATATGATTCAGGCACTATTATTCCCTACAATAAGTGTCTTAGGGTGACGAGTTGACAAGCGGGAAATAAGGGTCTTGGTGAATAGATACGTCAGCCTCCCATACCATCACTGGACTCCCTGGCCTGAGATATGCTCTTAAGAAACTTCGACACTACTTCCCTAAACCTAACCAAGACCTTTTTAGGGAAATGTCTGAACAACATCTCAAGGGTCAAACCTACCTCTGATACCACCTTTTCATGACCCGATCCATGATGGGGCTTGAGCCACAAATACCCCAGGCCCACCTCTATAGGCCAGGGGCTGGTGATAAGAGCCTAAGGTGTAACAAACTTAGGGAGGCCTTTGCCTAAGTACCTATACACACGCACACAACCAACTCAATGAAAAAATGCAGATTTAAAGGAATAAAAGATACAAAACTTCTATAAAAAGGAAACCAAATATACATCAACCTCTAAATAGTAAAAGTATAGAAAATTAAACTGAAAAGGAAAGGGAAAAAATACACGTCCAACTAGAAAAGTGACACAGCCCAGCAACATGTGAAAAGTAAAACAGTCGATAGATCCTTGATCCTATATCCCAAGTTATAACCACCACATGCGGTCCAAGAACCTTGTATCCCTAAGCTCATTTGATGTCATGATCAACCTGTCCATATTCTGTAGGGGAACACCAAGTGTGGGAAAAGCCTAAGTGGGGATGAGTATAAAAATACTTAGTAGGATGGCCTAAAGGCTCAAAGGAGTAGTAAAAGACGTACTGAAGAGTGTATTGGTAGATATAACAAGATACAATAAAAGGGAGTGAATCTCAACTCGACAAGAGGGTAAAGTAAGCTCATCCAAACACAAGGATATAGAAACGGCGAGAAGATGAACTTCTCATTGAGTCTTCGCTACCTATATAAGAAGATTAGACTCATCCAACTATGTGAAGCTAGACACGAAAAACATGTAGTATACCCAACGCGTCTTCGTCTCTCCTATAAGGAGAGTAACTAAAACCCAAGGAGTGGGTTGGAAATAGAATATATATATGCTCATTTAAAGAAACCCAAATGAAAGATTAAGGGGATATCCATCTCACAAGATCATCCCAATAAAGAGTATCCAACAGTCTTAGAAGTAACCACCATCAATACCTAGTATCCCGCACATCTTCCTTGAACTTCAAGTCAAATGGAATCAATCACTGCACCTTGATATCATCTTCTTTGGGTGGAATTGTCTTGCCCACATAGTTTTAGGTCACGTCACTAGGACATATCTTGGTGGGAAAAGCATCCATCTTCCTCGAGAGTCCAAAGGTATGTCAAATCACGCCTCATCACCATGTCTTATAGTCGATAGTTTGTCTTAAAGTTGAGGACCCATGCCCAGTCTGGCTGGAGGGTTCCACTCTAATAAGGTCAAGGAACCATACCCAACATGGTTTGTGGGTTCCACTCTAGTAAGGTTGAGGAAAAATTCCCAGCTCGACTCGGGGGTTCCACTCAATAAGGTCGAGGACCCATGCCTAGCCTGGTTGGAGGGTTCAACTCAGAAGTAATTGTAGAGGAATTTTACTAGCCATCCCTGATGGATGGTACCTCTCAAGAGGTGACAAGGAACACTAATTATCCCTTATAGATGGTACCTCTAAGAAAAGCACACCGAGGAACTCTAGCCAGCCCTGCTGGATGGTACCTATCAGGAAGAACACCTCTACAGTCATTGAGTGATTCCCCATATAGGAGTCACTCCTAGTACATCTTGCATCATATCTCATAAGCCACTTCATAGGTAACCATTATGTTCTATGTGAAAAAACAACCAGGATAGGCTACACACATTCCAAAATCTGAGTCAAGAAGGAAGAGATGCGACAGACAGAAGATTCGTAAAGTAGTACACAATGCATGTGGGGTCCACAGGTCATGTGGTCCCTCCTCTTTTCCTGGACATGTATCTAACCATTATAGGGTACTAAATTATGTATAAGTACCCCTAGACATTCCAAGGTACCCCCAAAGTACATGGAATGTCTAGTCAGAAGGATGACGAGTGCACGACACTCATCGTTGATCTAGAGGGTCAAAAATGTAACTTCACTGACACGCCTCCTCAATGGCCCAAAAAATTTGACCAAATCACTTAATACATATTCTCCACTCTCACACGATCCGATACTGACATAAACCGTGAGTTCTCTTCAAACACATCAGAAGGATCTTCCAACGATATTTTTTACATGTTTCCACATTTAATGAAATCACGAACAAGACTCCATATGTCCAAACATATCACAAAGTTATGATCCTTGTAGAAAAACTTGAAAGATCAACTACTCATTCACTCCAGATGGACATCCGATGGAAAAGTCAAGTAACGCTGCACTATGCTCAAAAGATGTCCCATGCGGCCCATGCCTTGAACCCGAAACAAATTAAAAGGATCATGCCATTGCGATCCTTATGAAAAACACACAGAAAGGACTACCCATTTATCCAAAATGGATAATCGGTGAAAAAGATGCATTTCACCGTAACATGTGTGAACCGATCCCCGTGGGGCCCACACCTCGAATTTGGTTTAAAAACCTGAAAGTAGTATTAAAAATTATGCCTAAACTTTAGGGTCATAGTTCCTATGATGGCGTGTCATTCGGACTTCAGATGTAGGTTCTACGTCCGAAAGAAGGAACAACGAATAATAATAAATATTTTATTATTATTAAACATAGGATTTTTGTGCAACTAAACCCCAATACCAAGACTTAAAAGTCCCAAACTAGTCTAAAAAGATTTTTCTTGATGAGAGGGATGAATGGCCAAATATGGTGCATCAAATAGATGCGCCGTTTAGGAGATACATCTATTTAAATGGGGTTTCAGACCAAACTGGGCCGGTCCGACCCAAACTAGCCCAGTTCAGCCCAAAATGAATGTACCTATTCACATGGGCCAACCAGTTATTCATCGATCCGGTCTACCTTCCACGGCTCAGCCTGCCTACTGTAGCTCGACCCGCCTGCCACCTTCCTACACCCCACTGGCGGTGCAGCCCCGCTGGCCAGCTGGCCTGGTGGCCCTCCCCCTCTACTTTGTGTCAACGCGCAACCCATGCGACATGGGTTGCTGCCTGCCCCCAGTCCCCCGGTCCTCCACCTATCTGCCCTAGTGGCCCACCATCTTCCAATTCCCTAGCTCACCGGTCCACCTCTGGCACATCTGAACCTCGACCCTGATGCCACCTTAAGTTTCCGCCTCCACAGCCGCGCGCTCGCACCGTTGTCGGCCAGCCTTGCTCTGATGGTCCCTTCCACGGACCACCACAACTTCACTAAGTACCTGATAATAATTCTGAGTCTAGTTTTGAAAACTTAGGGATGAGATCTTCACAGGCACGAGCTTCTCTCAACAATCCATTGAATATTTGACGCATCCAAAAAAAATAAACGTTGAAGAACCTGAAGAACAGGTGAAGAACACAATGAATAAAATGGTTTTATAGGATTTATTGATGGTCGTGTTAGTGAGGCCATCAATGAGGATAATAAAAATAAGAAACAAATAAATTAAATAGATTTTCAATTTAAAAGTTGAATAAGAACTCAAAAGTAGAAGAAATTCTACCTCGTTGGATACGTTCGTCGTTGACGACGCATCCACTGCAATCCTACTGCGATCCGTCGAAGTTTCATTTTGGATCCTCCCTCGATCCACCGAAGAATGAAGAAATAGAGAGGGGATATAGGATTTGTAGAGAGATATATATAGATAGAGATATAGAATTAGGTGCTAACCCTAATTTTGATTCTTAAACTTCTATTTATAGAAGCCCCGCTCGACGCGGAAGTCCGAAATTCCCATGCCCCCTCTTTTTATGTCGCACTTAGGTAAAAAACCTCATTCAAAACTCAACTAAAGTCTTGGATTTCCAATCTAAGACTCTGATAAAAAGTTATTTTATTTGGTGTTTGAGATAAAATAATAAAATATAATTATTTTAAAAATTATTTTCCCTTCATGAAGTTTTTCACAAGAGTCATGCACCGAATACAGTTATGACCCACTTAGGGTGAACGCCACATTCCAGACTCAACCTTGGCCTTGGATTTCTGATATGAGATTCCATTTAAGAGATATACCATTTCTATCAGATGAATAGTATACAATATACTTAACATTTTTGTATAATTTATTCTTGGCACACCGAGCCTCAGAGTTGCACACCGTCTCATCACCTAGACCTGGAATTATATGTATAAATATTCCAAAGTCTTGAAAGGAAAAAACTGGGTCTCTATAGAAAATCTGGAAAAAACCTGACTACACACCATGCACAAGGATGAACACATGGAGTGTCGCCCTTCAGTGATAACAACTAGGGTTTTGGGAAAACTTAAGGATGACACGGCATGCAATATATCCAATGTGCCATGTACCCCTTTCCAGTTTGGACAATCTGTGTGATTGATTACATGGATGGGAAACTATGTGGAAGTACACAACTAGGTACACAACCATGTTTCTGAGTACACAGACATGACCAGGTCACATGAGTGGCACCCTGTGTGAGGCAACATACCATGTATAGAGTACATAGACATGAGGTCAGTACACAGACATAGGGTCTAGTATATGGACATGACCAACAATAAATGACCTAGTCCCAGTTATCCTGGACACATCGTGTAGTCCGCCTACACGACATGTACTACTATATGGGATGAGAGCTGTGGGATGTCTAGGGACACAGTCAGGCTATCAAGACCTGAATCAAAGGGACCCAGAGTGAAAATCTCCAAGCTTGCCTCTAATAGGATAGGGTATGGGAACTAGCATAGAGTAGGCATATCGTAAAAATGGGAGGCCTTTGCTTAAGGTACTTGTACGCATGCACCCATAAACACCTCAATGAAATGATGCAAATATATAAAAATCTTGAAACTAAAATGCATGCATACATCTATCCCAAACCAGAGTACATCATAAGTACTAAAAGCATAAAAGAGAAGAAAACATGCCCACCAAAAGAAAGCTGTAAAAGCATCTAACCTAATCAGGAGGAGGGGATTGTTGTCAAATTCAACTAATAGAAAGCTCCTCAGCCCAGCCCTGGTAAACACCTCGGTCGGTCTAGATCACTAAGCTCTACCTACTTTGGGTTCTCTAGGGACTCCATCAAAAGTCCTATGGTCTAAATAAGATAAAACACATGCGGGGAATTCCTATATAGGGGTGAGTATAAAAATACTTAGTAGATTCCCCAAAAACCCAAAATTAAAAGGGATAAATTGAAAGGAAACAATCCACACGACCTAGCCAGAGGGAACCCAATCGAGAGAGAAAGTTCATCTTGAACCATCCTTGGATATAAATGATTAGTTGTCCCTAAAAAAAGAATACCAAATGAGAGAGTAATGGAATATCCATCCCATAGCTCAGCCCAGAAAGCTCATCCAAACACACGGGGCTCAACATGGTGAGTATATGAACTACATGTTGAGCCTTTTCCACTCATAATAGAAGAGAAGACTCATCCAACCACGAGAAGCTAAAAAAGAAAATTACACGACATACCCCATGCATCTTTGCCTCCCATGGGAAGAGAGAAACCAAAAATAATGCATGGATATAGAAGAATTATGCATACCTAGTCCACAAGGGGTGTCAACCTAGATGTGACCACACTACAAGGACTCCCAGAAAACACCCAGATATACTCATATCAGAATCTAAGTCTCATGAGATTCCAACCCCATACCCAAAAAAAAGATTATACTTGAGGATCTATCGATAACACCAAACCTGGAGAACACACTCCATGATCTCAACCATCAAAAATGGTACCCTTTAGAGATATATAATCCATCAGGAACAACTCACTAGGACCATCTCTAGTTCCCAACACCAGAGGGCCTTCCATCTCTAATCTGTGCCCTGTGCAAGGCTATAAGAACAAAAGTGGAGAGGCCCACCCCTTACACTGAATCCAGTTGAGGGAGAGCTGCTATATACTATGCACCACATGAATCCTATATAACAAGAGAGAATAGAGGGACCCACAACTCACCACTTCCCTTTAGTTGAGGGAGTATTACCTCCTAACTAACCTGTGAAACCTCTATCGCCCTTTTATAGAGTGGCCTGCACCTCAACTCGTCGAGGGATAACTAACTCTTAACCAGGTATCACACATAACTAGTAGGGGATACCGATCATTATAACTATACTTAATAGAGGAGGGATCACTAACTCCAATGGAGGACCCTCTCCATACCACAACTTAGAGATGAGGGAGTACTGCTCCATAGCTGAGGACCCACACCCTGGTATGATAGGGAAGTACCACTCTAATAGCTCGATTATTATGGGGAACCCGCATCCTGAAAGGACAGGGGGTACAAAACCTAGGATAGATGACTCGCTTCCTGGTATGATAGGTTAGTACCAACTCTACCATAAGAACACACATGGAGGATCCTCACCATGTAACGACAGAGGAGTTCCTACTCCAAGGATAGAGGACCCACACCTTAACACGATAGGAGAGTACCCACTCTACCTATACGTCACATTTGGAGGAACCGCACCCTCATACAATAGGGGAGTACTAAATACATGGATAGAGGACCCACAATTTGGTCTAAAAGGGAAGTACCTACTCTATCTATATAACTAGTATGGAGGTCCCTGTCACGAACCAGCCCGATTTGACCCTAAACCGGTCACCTAGGCCAGCCCGCGACAAGTCCTGAGAGGTGTTCCCGATCCTCCCGGGATGGAGACAAGCACCAAGGGAATCAATAGAGTACAAAAAAGATTTATTTATCCAAAATATAAACAATAAAATAAACAGTGGAAAGAAATGGACATCCCAAAATACATTTACATAAAAATTAAACTAAACATTATTTGTACAAGAAACTAAAATTACAACTAAACCAATAACTCAACTAACCAAACATGATAACCAAATAACTCAATGTAACCCCTCTAGTAACTCTTTAACACAATGATCACACATCGCCCAAGGTGATTGAACTTAAGATGAAACATGCACAAGGGCTAAAAACAGAAGAAGACTATAGGAGTGAGTATTAAAACTTAGTAGGTTAGCCCGATATTCTATTCCCATTACACATAATTTAAAATAAAAGAAACATGAATTTCAAGTTTTAAATAAAAGATATAAAGGTATGTTTTCCAAATAAGGTCCCATTCTATAAAAAAATTACTAGACAAAAACTTGCATGTTTTATAAACAAGAATGCTAGTAACAATTTTCAAAGAGGTGCAACTTCAAAATGAAACTAGTTTTCAAGAGGGATGCTTTAATGAATGTACAATTTTAAATAAATCAAAAACACTAATGAATTTACTAAACAAACACACCGTATGCCGATGGTGAGTATAAAATAGCCAATGAGCACAAGTCACGGGAACTCCCCTAGGCACTAGTTAGTTTTGAGCCCGAGGTACCTCGTATCTCGGTGAAAGTAACCATAATAAATATTTGTTCTCATGCACATGAGACAATAGTAGGAAGAATACCCATAAACTAGTGGTCCCCCAACATCATCATCATCATAGTTTAGTTAGTGTTGTCATTTTCAAACTTTCTATGTAGAATAGTGGCCAAATCCCATAGGATCACTAGTATATTAGTACACGTCTTCCCACCTAGATACCCAGGATTCCTTTTTGTGATCAATAAAGTTACACATATTATCTAATAAAAATTTCACATAAAAATTCAATTCCCAAACCATAAACACATAAACATCCCAAAAACATGATTCACATTTCTTTCACGGATCAATAAACCACTAAAAATTTTCATAAAACAATTTTAAGGAGTGTATTGAGTCTTTGCACATAAAACTCATTCAAAAACACTATTTTAAGTATAAAAACACAACAAAACCATACCCAAAAATATTTGGAATCCCTAAAAACATTTAATAAAATAATTTCATGGACCATAAAACAATCCCAATTGATGAAACATGGTATATACATGTAAAACACTCATTCTTCATTTTTAGGAAAGGCCAAACGAGACTTTAATTTTTTTCTCAAAAATAACATTTGAAAAAGGTATACATTTAAATTTTATTAAGGAGGTGTATAAACACCATTTAAATCAGAAAAAAAAATTCAAAAATCCATTAAAACACTCAGGTTACATATTCAAAACACAACCATTTTCATAAGGATGTGAAACGGGCCATTTTCCGGCAACTCGGGCCAAGACATGTTGTAAACCAAAACTCATTTGTTTGTAAAAAAAATAAAAATTGGAAATACATATAAGGACCCAAAAATACCATGTTTAATTCTTCCAATTCATTTATAAATCTAAACAAATAATTTTTAAATCACACTTAACACATAAATGCCAACCAGACAATTTACCGAACACATGACATGAACTTTTAAACAAAACAATTTATTTTAAGCACTTGACAAGTAATAAAACACCAATTTCATGCCATATTTTATTCAAGATATTGGAAAATGTTAAAAATACCATAAAATAGGTTCTATACCTCAAAAATAGTTTCTAAAGATAGTGTAACATTTAAACAAACACTTGGTGTGCACTTTTATGAAAAAACAACATTACCTTTCACAAAACAAGGCTTAAACAACCATATTGCACACCAAGAAAATTATAAAAAGAATAAAAAACAATAATAAACATATATATCAGTATAAAACAATAATAAAATGATGAAACTTAAATGATAAAGGCATGTTCAAGGGATATCCTACCTCAAATACTTAGCGTAATGGAAACGCACACCCGATATCACCATCCGAGGGTTTATAAACCCCAAACCTATGACTACTAGCCCCAAATAAAAAAAAACCCATAAAAAATCATGGGATAACAGAACCATAGGTCGATCATGACTATAAGAGAATATAAAACCAATAAATAATGAAAGGAGGATTAAGAGGGAGGAGAAATGAGAAGGAATCTCACCTTGGAAACTCAAAAACTCTTCATATTACCTTAAATATGAACCCTTATAGGAAAGGTAATGGATTGAAAATAATTATAGGGTCTCATTAGTTCTGGAAGAACCATGGGAAACAAATTTGGGGGGAAAAGAGTAATAAATGAATGATTTATGGATGAAGGAATTTACCTTCTCAAATTTGAATGATTTGAGGAACTCTAAGAAATTTCTCCCAAATATGCAATTAAAATGAGCTCCAAAGAGGAAAAGTCGATAATGGGGGTAAGGATAGGGATTTGGGTTTTTAGTGGGAGGTGGAATCACTGAAAATATTAAAAAACGAAAAATATATAAAAGATTTTTAGAAAATCTGAAAATGGGTTCACGGTTGGCCCAAATCATGAAGTAACAAACCTTTCTCCAAAAACTCCCAAAAAAGCAAAGAGGAACCCAAAGTATGATGATTAGACATATATGGCAGTTAAAAACTCAAAATTAATCTCACCCAACACCTAATAAAAGGATCTGGATTTTTAATGAACCAGATCAAAACCAAGACATGATAAGAAGAAAAAAATGGCTGTGACAGGCCCACACCCTAGCTTGGTAGGGGAACACTGTCTAACTATACGAATGATACGAGGAACCCACACCCTAGTTCAATAGGGGAGTACCAACCCCGTAAGAACTACCTCATAGGTATATAACCCACACCCTAGTTTGATAAAAGAGTACCAACCCCGTAAGAACTACCTCATAGGTATATAACCCACACCCATGATGTGGGGATTCCCATATCTATCAAAGTTGATAGGTAAGGGAAACTCTCACCCTGATGCCATATGTGATTACTAGTCCCAACGTCTCTCTTTATGAACCACACCAATCTACAGTATCGATCGAGATCCACTGAAAGGAGAGTTATTATTATCATACCTCACATCACAACACTTACATAGGTAGGGGACCCACACCCTAATACAATAGGGTAGAACCTCTCTACCAGCCTAAAGAGTTCAGGGGACCCACATCCTAAGATAGAAGGGAGGGGTACTGACCTCGACGTCAACCCAATGATACACCCTGATCACCTCCCAAGGTTAAGAACTACTACACAAGCGTCATGCTCAAAACATGCCACATCATACCTTGTAGTCCGAAACAGAGGCCACCATCACATTATATGTGGAAAACTACTTAGGATAGGCTACTCACAAGCCCGAATATGAGTTCCTAAGAAGGAGATATACAAGGTGGAAGATCTTAAGAAGATCTCATGAATATCTCAAAAGAGTACATGATGTGCAATATGGCCCACAAGATGTGTGAACCCACCTAATAACCTAAAAATGTATCATGATTACATGTTTTTATAATCCATGTAGGGGTACACGATGTGTCATACCTCACCTGGAACTTGGCCATGTATCCTCTCCCATACTGCCCAACCAGTCGTGTTCCTTACATGCCATGCATCCCATACCACACAACCTGTTCGGGCTAAACGACCACTTGTCCATGTGGTTTGACCATGATCGTGTCCATAACCCCATTTCTATGTACTTTGGTTGTGTAATTTTACATGGCCATGTACTGTTACATGGATAACCTTGGCCATGTACTCTGAACCCACTGGGGAAGAATAATTTTGGGGATTGCACGTCGGGTATCAGGGCTACATGACATATAGCCATGATACCCAACTTACAATCACCAAAATTATTCTTCCCCAAATAATAATAACACAAACGACATTTCCAATAGACTACACACTGTGTAGATGGTAATCCAAGATAGGAATTACCTCGAGATTTTCCCGATTCACCCCAATTTACCCCAAAACCAACAGATTCACCTAGAAGGGATCACTAATAATTGTAATAGGGCTCTATAACCTTAAAAAATGAAAAATAAATGAGATAATGACCAATAATAAAATATTCATACCTCTAGGTTAAAATTATGAAGCTTTAGGTGTATAATGATGCCCAGATTTTGCTGCTCCTCGATCTGATGATGATCAACGCCAAGAACGGAGACCGATAGTGCTTCATTACTTCAATTTTGGCTCATTTTCATTCATCGGCCAAAGGAGGAGAGGAGAGGTTCCTAATTTAAATTTTCACACCAATGTGGGAGGGGGATATTAGGTTAATTTTAGTAATTAAATTCTCATTTAATTAATAATCTAACCACTTGATGCCTCGCCAACTCATCTCCTTCCAAGATCCTAACGCGGACAACTTTATGTCACACCTAGGGTAAGCACGACATTCTAAAATCAATGGTGTAATTAAATTTATGATCTAAGTATTTGGTTGGGATTTATTCACATTTGAATAGAAATTGTGTGTGCATGATAAAAAAATATATAATATTTTTAAAATCACCAATCCGAGGCTCTCTGGGCCCCAAAACCCCACGCCAACTCAGTGCATGACTTCAAAAATATTCTTCAAAATATTTCAAAGTATTATAGGTAAAACCCAAGTCATTACATTCTCCATACATTAGGGATTTTCATCCATAAAAAGTGAAGCCTAGGCATAAAAGAAAGAAACTAAGATCTCCATTGGAACTCCCTTTCCAGCGAGCTCACTAAGGGTTCCCATGTTTCTTACAAGCACACATGTAGGGGAACCACCAAGGACAAACCACACCCATGTATAGATCTAACCAGGTCAACATTTTTCAACAAAAAGACACATGTCTCCTCATATGTGATAGGTGGAAAAGTACCAAGCACCAAAATACCTCTGTAGTCATAGGGTCTAGCGGTACACCCCCTTGCTAACCTGACACATATACTGAAGTAACCCCACAGTTCACATCCACCTATGGATGAATTAAACCACAAAATCCTCAAGTTTATTTCATTTAAGGTTGATACCAATAATGAGAGGGTAGAAATGAAGAAATAGGACTTCCCAAGTGCAAACACTGGGTATTACCAAGCCCTTCGTCTACGAACCTCCAGCTGTAACACAGCTCACCAAACCAAAAACACCACCACACCCACTAGTGGAATCCCGATTGAGTATGGATGGTATGAAACCAATCCAAACTACATAAAAATAATAGTTTCTAACTTTATCACTATGTAATGGTTCTAATCAAGTCTCTCCCTCCACCAAGGCTTCCAAGCATAAGGGTCAAGTAGAAAAACTCCATTGAAAAGGCTAGGACCTGCTCCAACACTCCAGTGAACAACCTCATATCGAACAAAAAAGTCTAATAAACTTGTCTACCACACCTTGAAACTATCCTCTTTGGGCATCACTGACTCTCTCACATGGTTTTGATCATGTCACAAAAACACATCTCAGTGGGGAAAACGTCTCTCTTCCTCCTAAGTCCAAAACTACACCAAACCATGCCACGTCCTCCTAGGGCGTCTCATGTACAAAGATGATTCCAAGTGCACAAGGGTAAGAATGAACAATAAAGGGATACCCAAATTCTCACATTGGGTCTTACCAGACCCTCTTTTTGTAAACCACTAACACGTTACTAGACCCTGAACACACAAGTTAGAGATACCCATCCACCACACCTTGATACCATCCTCTTTGGCAGCACTAAATTGACTACACAGTTTTACTTGCATCATAATAATTCATCTCAGTGGGGGAAGGACCCCTCTTCCTCATGCATTCAAATCTACATCAAACAACACCAACAGAGGGTTTTAATGATTCCCCACATCACCCTAATTAAACCTCGAGCAATAAGCAGAAATAAATGAGTACCTCACAATAGTGTCTAATAATTAATACCGCATAAAGTATAAAGGAAATAGAGTGTACCTCTATTCATCCTCAGAACTTCTAGGTCAAAGGCCTTGATGACCTATATTTGTCCTCTCCCACATCCTCTAGCCCCTTGAGCCTGGTGTGGACCACCTGTGGGTGGTGGTGAAAACACCTTGAACTGCCTGCCACCAACTACTACTCTCCCAACTCCTCCTCCATATATGCCATCTTGACAAACTCCCTACTCCAAATGATACCTCTGCCAAGGAAACCCATGGACTGGTTCCCTCCCAACAGCATGATAGGTCGTACAATCTCTAGAAATTTTTCCCCGGACATCACAAGTGTAACACCACCTCTCCTGTGAATGACTGGATCCTTAGCATTGATCCTATTCTACAAGACCACATGATTGAGTCTAGGTATGGGTATGCCTCCTGCACTATGATCCAATCATTTTCCATCTTCTAGTTGTTGCATATTCCTTAGCATTATGACCACCACTATAGGCCACATCCACCTTTCCTTCCTCCAGAAATCTATCTACTACTAGAGCTCACTCCAGTACCCCCACATAAGAGGGAAGGGATAAGAAGACCACACCTTCTCATATGTCTTTATGGATTCCCTACTCAAATGTCTGATCTTTGAAGAATTAGTATCAAAACATATCCAAGGAGTAATGCGACAGGTCTATAAACCTTGCTGAGTACTCTGACATAATCATGCTACCCTACAGAAGTTGAAGGATCTCCTGGATACACACTTATCTCAACATTACTAGGTAAAAATCTTCCATGAAGAGTCGCTTGAGCTCTACCCATGTGAGAACTATGTCTTTGTGGGACTACGTCATTAAACTCCGCCATCGCCTAGCTAAACCCTACAGAAGACTCGCTATTAAGACCACTATCTGATATGGAGTTGTCCTCACTAGAAGGAAAACACGTGTGAACACCTAAAGCCATTCATCAGCTACCTAGGGTTCTAAATCACCCCGATACCTTAGAGGTCGCTACCTTTGGAATTCATCAACAAACTCAGCCTGCGTGCATCCTTGACCTGAACTGCCAGCACAACCAGCTGCTCAATAAGTTGTGGCTCAACCATTGGACCACCCGAGGGTACCACCACATAACCAATTCCCTTCACTGAAGCCTCTCCACATGGTATATCGTCTCTATAATCCCACCATGGAACCCTATCTGGCTATCATAGTGGTGGAATCCTGAAATAGAATTCAAGATGCACCATAGTCAAAGAGTATATCTAGGGAGATAACTCAATAAGGACAAGGAAAAACCAAAACCCAGTTTTATATGATGTATGTTCCATTATTTCTCTACGAACATATCCTAATGTGTTGAGTTGAAAATCAGGTTATTAGAGTCCTGGTGAATGGATACTTTATCCACTACACCAACACTGAAACCTATGGACTAAGATTCAAACTCAAAATATCCTAACACTGTCGCTATGAAACCCAAACCAAGCTCACAACACTATAGTCCCAAAGTGGAACCCACTTTGATACCACTCTATCACAACCCAACCCAACAGGGCCTGAGTAAAACTTCCCAAGCCCACCTATAATAGGATAGGGGCTGGTGACTAGTGCCAAGTAGGTATATCATACAAATGGGAGGCCTTTTCCTAAGGTACCTATACTTACATACCCACAAACTCCTCAATGAAATAGTATAGAGATATAAAAAGTTGAAAACTAAAATTCATGCATAAATATATCCCAAACCATAGTACAAAAAAAGTACTAAAAGGTAAAAGGGAAAAACACATTCCCACCAAAAGAAAACTATAAAAGAATCCAACCTTCTTAGGAGGAGGGGATCACTATCAAATGAAACCACCGAGAAGTTTCTCAGCCCAACTCTGGTAAACACCTTGATCAGTCTAGCTCACTAAGCTTTGCCTACCTCGGGTCCTCTGGGGACTCTGTTAAAAGGTTTTTGGCCTAAACAAGGCACAACACAAGTAGGAAAATCCCATACAGGGGTGAGTATAAAAATACTTAGTAGGCATCCCAAAAACCCAAAATAAAAGGGAGAAAATAAAATACAACAGTCCGCTTGACCTTTCTAGAGGGAACCCAATCAAGAGAGAAACTCTATCTCGAACCATCCTCAGATATACATGACTAGTCATCTCATTCAAAAGAAGATGAAATGAGAAATTAATGGAATATTCATCCCACAAATTAGCCCAGAAATCTATTCCAAGAATAGGGGTATCAACACAATGAGTAGATGAACTACATGTTGATTCTTTTCCACACCCATTAGGAGAGAAGACTCATCCAACCATGAGAATCTAAACACAAAAATCACGTGTCATACCCCATGTTTCTACACCTTCCATGGGAAGATAGTAACCAAAACTAAGTTATGGATATATAAGAAGTATGCATACCCAATCTATAAGGGGTGTCAACCCAGAACATGACCACACTGCAAGGATTCCCAAAAAAAACCTAGATATACTCATCTCAGACTCTAAGTCTCACGAGGTTCTGACCACATATCCAGTAATAGGATTATAATCGAGGCTCTATTGGTAAAAAAAAGGAGAATACGCTCCATGAGCTTAACCATCCCAAATGGCACCTGTCTGAGAGATATGATCCATCGAGAACAACTCACTAAGACCAACTCTAGTGCCCAACACTAGAGGGCCTTCCATCACTAACCTGTTCCCTATGCGAGGATATAAGAACCTAGGTGGAGAGGCTCATCCCTTGAACTGCATCCAGTTAAGGGAGTGGTGTTCCAAACTATACACTGCTTGCATCCTCTCTAACGATAGAGAACAAAGGGACCCGTACCTCGCCACTACCCTGTAGTCAAGGGAGTACTAGCTCCTAACTAAATAAAAAAACCTATGTTTATCTTATATGGAGTGGCCCGCACCTCAACCCATTGAGGGAGAACTAACTCCTAACCAGGTATCACACTTAACTAGTGAAGGGGCCAGTTCCTCATATCTGTACTCAATAGACAAGGAAGAACTAACTCTAATGGAGAAACCACTCCCCACTACTACTCAAAGATGAGGGAGTACTACTCCATAGGTGAGGAACTTCACCCTAGTAAGAGAGAGGAGTATGACTCAAAATATAGAGGAACCACACCCATGATGTAGGGAGTACCACTCTAAAGCTAGAGGACATTCACCCTAGTATGATAGGGGAGTACCACTCTACCAACTCGATTATTATAGGGGGACCCAAACCCTGATAGGACGGGGGAGTACTGACCCCAGGCTAGAGGACCCACTCCCTAGTATGACAGGGTCGTAATAACTCTGTTTTAAGAACATGTATGGAGGACCCACATCCTAGAACAATAGGGGAGTTCCTACTCCAATGATAGAGGATCCGCACCCTAACACGATAGGGGAGTACCCACTCTATATATAGGTCACATATAGAGGAACCATGCCCTAATACAACAGGGTATTACAAACTCCATAGATAGATGACTCACACCCTGGTCCAAAAGGGGAGTACCTACTCTATCTATCCAATGATTAAGGAGGGCATTCGCCTTGGTTTGGTGGGGGAGCACTGTCCAACTATACAAATGATACAGGGAACCCGCACCCTGGTCTAATAGGAGAGTACCAACATTGGAAGAACTACCCCATAGGTATATAACCTGCACCCTCAATGTGGGGAGTCCTATATCTACCATAGTAGAGATGTAAGGGAAACCCATGCCCTGATGCCATAGGGGAGTACCAGTCCCAACATCTCTCTTTACGAACCACACTGATCTATAGTATCGATAGAGTATTTTTGGAAGGAGCATCACACTTATTATACCTCACACCACAAAACTGCCATGGGTAGTGTACCCACACCCTAATATGATAAGGGAGAAACACTATACTAGCCTAAAGATTCTTAGGGAACCACATCCTAAGGTGGAAGGGAAGGGTACCGACCCTAACATCAACCCAATGATACACACTGATCACTACCCAAGTTTAAACACCACTATATAAGTTTCATGCTCAAAATACACCACATAATATCTCATAGGATGAAATGGATGTCACCATCATATTATAAATGAAAAAATTATTATAATAGGATACTCACAAGAGAAAATCCAAGTTTCAGAGAAAGAGATACGCAAGGAAAAAGATCTCAAGAAGATCTCATGAAGATCTCAAAGGAGTACATGTCATGCACTGGGGTCCACACGGTGTGTGAACTCACCCAAGCACCTAGCTGTGTATCCCATTTACACTTTTTTATAAGCCATGTAGGGGTACACAACATGTACAACCTATACATAACATGTCCTACCTCACCCGACCCCTGAACATGTATCCTCTCCCACACTTCCCAACTAGACATGTCCCTTACACGCCATGCATCCCATACTACATGGCGTGTTCGAGATAAATGACCACTTGGCCATGTGGTTTTTCCATTCCCGTGTACAACACCCCATGTCTGTGTACTTTGTACATGTACTTTTATACAACCATGTATCATTACAAGGCCAACCCTAGCTATGTCCTCTGGACACACGACATGGGGTCACTACATGGTGTGTAACCCTAGTACATGATGTGTAGTACCCAAAAGACTTCTTTCCTGAATAGGAAGAACACACATGACATTTCCACTAGAAAACACACCATGTAGAAGGTAATTATAAATGGGAATTACCTTGATATTCACCCAATTCACATCGGTTTACCCTAAAACCAATAAATCAACCTAAAAGGGATCATTAACATTTGAAAGAGGGCTCTAAAACCTTAAAAAATGAAAAAAATAAGGGGATAAGGACCAAAAATCAAATCCTCCTACCTTGAGGAGGAGGACCAAAAATGAAAAAATAAGGGGATTAGAACCAAAACTCAAAACTCAAAATAGAATGATGCTTAGATTGTGCTTCTCCTCGATCTAATGATGATTAGTTCCAAGAACGGAGATCGGTAGTGCTTTATCACTTCAATTTTGGCTCATTTTCATCCATAGGCCAAAGGAGTAGAGGAGGAGTTGTTCCTAATTTTCATTTTTACACCAAAGTGATAGGGAGGATATTAGGTTAATTTTATTAATTAAATTCTCATTTAATTAATAATTTAACCACTTGACGCCCCACCAACTCGTCTTCATCCAAACTCCCAGCATGAATAAATTTATGTCGCACCTAGGGTAAAAATGATGTTATGAACTCCACTGTGACCTCATATTTATGATCCAAGACTCTTCTCAGGAGTTATTTATGTGTCAAGAGAAACTATGCACACATGAAAAAATATATATACTATTTTTAAAATCACTACTCTGAGGCTCTGCAGGACCCAAAATCCCATGTCGACTCAACACATGTCTTTAGAAATATTATTATAAATATTCCAAAGTATTAATGGTCAAACATGAGTCACTACAAATGAGATGGAGTGGGACCATATGTCGTGTGGGTCCTCTCACACATCGTGTACCCCTTAAACTCATTGGGAAACTTCAATCATTCATATCTCCTTTATTTGAACTCAGATTTTAGCCCTTGAGTAGCCTATCCTAAGTGTTTTTTACATAGAACATGATGGTTCACTCAGTTGTGAATTTTAAGATATTATGTGAAATGTTACAAGAATGTTTCTTGATAAGGTGATGCTTGAAGATGGTAGTGATTAGGTGGAATCACCAGAGACTATTGAGTTATACCCTCTAGTGGTGTTAGGCAGTGGAGTCCTCAACCTTTATAGGGGAACCCCCCATCAACATGGGTGTGAGTACTCTATAGCTACCGTTCAATTTGAATCCCCTATCAGGTAGGGCATGGGTTCTTGATGACCCGAGTGAAACCCCCTACTGAGTAGGGAATGAGTCCTAGGTGACCAGAGTGGAACCCCTTGTTGTACCAGGGTGTGATCCTCTACTTCTAAGTGGAACCCCCTACCAGGTAGGGCACGAGTCCTAGATGACCAGATTGTAACCCCCCTATCACACCACATCACAGGTCCTCTACCTATAGAGTGAAACCCCCCTTCATCATGGTCGCAGGTCCTCAACCTTACCAAGTGGAACCCCCTATCAGTATAGGGCATGGGTACTCATGACACTAGAGTGGAAACCCCCATTGACATGAGTGTGGGAACTCTACAGATGCTATCAGAGTAGAACCCACCATGACGTACTAGGGAGTGAGTCCTAGACTTCAAGTTTATGGCCCCTTGACTATTAAACATAGTGTCGAGGCCTGGCTTGACTTGGACAGTTACTTCTAGGCTGATACATGAGATACTGGGCATCATTGATGGACTTTTGGAACTGTTGGATACTCTTATTCTTAGGCTGGGTTGTGATTTGGATATCCCATTACTCTCTCATTTGGGATTATTTTGACCGAGTATATATATATATATATATATATATATATATATATATATCCTTTTTGTATCCACACCTTGAATTTGGTTACCCTACTTCCAGGAAAGGTGAAGATGCATGGGGTATGCCACGTGCTTTCCATGTTTAGTTTCTCATGGTTGTATGAGTATACTCTCCTATTACAGGTGGTGAAGACTTTATGGGTATATCATATACTCACCATGTTTATCCCCTTGTGTTTGGATGAGGTTACTTTCACTCTTTGTTTGGGCTGAGTTGTTCTCCTTCACTGTATCTCGCATCTATTTCCTTTCTTTCATGTTTTATTTCTTACTAACCCCTTTTAGATTTTAGGGAATCCTACTGGGTATGTATATACTCACCCCTACATGATATTTACCGACACGCGTTTCATCTTATATAGAGGACGGAAAAGCCGGTGATGACTTTAGAGGATCTTAGGGATACCTGGTACTTTGGACAACATATGATGATCATATCTAGGAGATCTCGAGCATGTCTCTCTCAGTATTTTAATCTTCTAGTTTTTTTAGTTTGGAACCTATTTATGGTTGAACTTATATTTTCCCTTTACTTTTCAGTTTTTACTATCGTACTCTTGTACACCTTAGAGGTTATTCATGCTTGGTTTACTTTATAGAAGTCTTTTATCTTTTACTCTTTATCTCTATACTTTTGCATCGATATGGTTGTGTGTGTGCTTATAGGTACTTAGGAAAATGCCTAATTGAGTTTAGATGTGCCTTTGGCACTGATCTCCACCCCCTGGCCTACGGAGGTGGGCTTGGGGTAGTTGCAGCTTGAGCCCCATCTTGGTTCAGGTTTTGATAAGAAACCTTGATATGTAATGGTCATCTAGATTGGAAAAATGAAAAAGAGTTAATATTCACAATGATATGTAAGGGTTATCCAGATTAAAAAATGGAAACTTTTTGAGCTTCATAGCGATACGTATGTTTTATTTCCACAATAGAGGAGTGATACATAAGAGTCTTTCAAACAATAAAATGAAAAAGTGTTGGATTAAAACTAGAACACATAAGAGTAAATTTAGAGCATATATAAGAGTAATGGGGTTAAGTAAACTATCATGTAAGAGTAATTTTCTATTATCAATCATAGAATATGATTTATAAAAATTCCATCCATGGATTACAATACATTTTATCAATCATAAAATTTGATTGATAATACAATAAGTCATGGATATTGTCATTCTGCAGTGGAGAAGATCATATCACCATTAAAGGTGGATCACACCAAAATATTTTAGTGATTTAAATAAAATATTTTTTGTGAATTTAATGGTTATGGTTGTTGACTAAGCATCACACCATGAAGATTGATATCATGTTGTGATCAAGATGAATAAGTAAAATACCACATCATAGTGGAAGAAATTGCATCATGAAAAAGATTTTAGTAGTTAAATATAGATTCAGTTTAAATTTAAAATGAGGATACAACATGAGTTTTCAGGAGGCCAAACCAAATTTGAATGCATGTTTTGACTACACTAATCACATGAACACATGACATGATCATGGATCATTGAGGAAGAATAAATTGATCACAATCATTGGATCAAAAGAGATATGGTTTTGAAGATAAATAAAAAAATGTTGGCAGTAATTCTATAAGAAGATAGATTAGTATTAATACATTTAGTATAGAGTAATTAGAGTCATGTGTTGTATTTCCATATTTGGTTCTTGGAGAGAAGGAGGAAAAGGATAAGGTGTTACACTGCAACATCTAATGGTTGAAAAAGGAGCAAAATAAGATAATTCCATTGTAGAATTATCTTGATCTGAAGGTAGTCGTGCTATTGTTGTGTTCATGTGGAGGACATCTAATTGACATCCAAATTACGTAGTCATTCTCATAAATACTTGAAATATTAGAAGATAAGTAAACATGTACTTCAAATAAGCATAAAATCTAGAGTTATGATGCAATAATACCTACATGTTGTACATAGAGATACTCTTATATATATAAATTGATTTATGTATTTACTGAAGTAATTCATGAAGGAGAAGGAGGGGACCTTGAATCAATAATTATACTTTCTAGAACCTCATAATGGTGGTGCACCTTGGCACAGAGTGACCATGACCAAAAAACATAAAAACACTAAAAGTGAGTATAGTAGATCATGGTACACTGAAACATCATTGTGTGTATGCTCATTATATCATCCCTTAGTAGTGAAATAAGTATAATCCATGTGTCCTATGAATTATTTACTTTTTTCATCTATATTTAATATTCAATGTGATTAGCAAAGAGAGAAAGAGAAATTGAACACGTTCCTTCTAATGAGTGGAAAATATCTGTATAACCCAAGGTAATAAAATAATAGAAAATTTTAATTTAATGTGAATCATGATTCACTCCCCTTAGGGTGAATTCATTTAGCTTGGTCCCAATAGGCCATATTATAGTTGAAAGGTTCTGATTTTAAGATCAATATCTAAAACTATTTTGGATTTTTTAAACATGGATTTAATGATAAATCCTACATTTTTTAGTGGTAATAACTTTAATGGTTGTAAAAAGGATATTTTTATATTATATAAGGATTTTGGTAAAGAGATCATGAATTATATACTTAGTGATACTGATTTGATAAAGTAAAGTGAAAGAATTTGGGATTCTGAGACACAAAAGGTGTCAAACAAAAGCATCTCCAATGAGGTTTTTAAAAATACCATTCATTGTACTAGTAATTTAAATATTTAGAGTGTGTTAGAGAGAAATTATAGAAAATTAGTTTAAGAAATGGAGGTTGTGATGTATAACTTATGAGAAGATTAAATTTTTTTTTGTGATGAGAAACTAGTGAAAAAATCTGAAGAAGACTTCCTTATGTAAAAAAATAAGAAGAAAAGGAATAGCAAAAAGACCCTCGAGAAGAAAAACATTGAAATTAAGGTGAACAATTTTGATTATACTATTAAATATTATTATAAAAATGTTTTGTAAGATGCTTAAAAATATTAAAATTCTCAGTTTCCTCTAGATATTTATAGAAATGTGAATTATAATGATGTCATGTCAATGATGTTAATTTCTCAATACAATGAATGTTCATGAAACAACCAAAACAATATCCAATCGCCATACATGAATGAGGGTCATCCAAATATTAGACATCGAGTGAATTTTACATTCAAAGCATATTTGGTTTTTGAGAATAAAAGGTTGAAGAGAGTGGAGCTGTCCTTAAACAGAGACATCATGAGTATGGGTAAAAAAAATGAAGGGCTAAAGTGACCTACTTGAATAACTTTCACATGAGGCGGGAAAAAAATGGCCATAAAGAAATAACTAAACTATATCATTATCCCTATCAAACACAACTTGAAGAGAGAATGAAATCTGAAAAAGAATCTAGATCAAGGTTGGAAAAAATGGTTTCCCAATTAAATGAGAAGGATACAATGATTAATGATCTTGAATTAATGTTAAAGACCTTTAAGGGAAAGGATAATATTGGAACTCATTCCATGTAATCATAAAAAAGTGGAGTATGTGAGACTCCAAATCTAGAATTAATGAGTAAGAAGAAGATTCTTATCAAATCTAGAAGATATGACTCTTGGAAGAAGTTAACTAAAAAGTGATACTATTGTGGAAGAATGAGACACATGAGAGTCAATGTATAGAATCCCAAGGGCCTAAAGGAGGAAGAAAATATGCTACATCAACATCTAAACCAAGAAGTGACTACATGAGTCATGACTTTAAAGATAGATGTTTTAGTTTTAATAACTGTTAATATATGGCCAAAAATTACAAAAAGAGAGAAACTAAATGTGTCATAAGAAATTACCTTTTTTTTATGAAAAATAGGAAGAAAATTTTCACTAAAAGAAAACATGTTAAGTTGGATAATAGATTTATAGATTTTTAGGAAAATAATGGAGTACAACAAAGGTTACACCAAACACCAATGATGGTATACTCAAAATAACCCTCATAAAGAGAATGCATGAAAATATGGAGGAAGAAGAAAGAAGATTCTCCAGTTATGAAAAATATAGATGTGAACTTAAAGAAAGACTCTCTAAGGATGAAAAGGTATGAGGTGGATCTAAAGGAAATTGAAGAAGAGAAGAAATAATAATTACTTAGTGGTTTCATAATTTATACCACAAATAATGAAGTGAAGACTGATGGGAGAGCCCTATTATAGTGGAATAAGAATAAAGAAAAATGCAGGGATGATGCATCAAAAGAAGAAACTTTCACTGGTGGGATTAGTCTCAAAATGAATATAGATCCCAAGACAAAGAAGAAAATAAATTATTTTATCTGGAATGAAGTCTGTATAAGTAGTGTCACATAGAGGAGAACCACTAAAAAGGATTGGAAACAAGTTGGAGGAAAAGGTTTGGTTTATAAAGACCAACCACATTCCTCAACTTGAGGATGTATAAGAAGTTCCCTTCTCCCCATGTGTTTAAATGTTTTTAACTACTGTTTTAAGTAATGAATATTTAAGGGGGATACATGATCCATGGGATGTGATTGTGTTGAAAGGAGATAAATGCAATAAGTGGGTTTAGAGTGATGGTGATTCATAATTGGTACCAAACCTAAACAAGATGTTAAAATGGTATCAATGCCCTACCTAACTCAGCAAGTGGTGTCAAGAAACCAATTTATATTTCCAATATGAATATGGAATTGTATATTATGGTGAATAAGTTCGAGTGATATAGATCTTGGTCTGGAATTAAATTGGTGATAAATAATAATCTGAAATATCTAATGATATTAAGAAAACTTTGGTGATCCAAAAATTACATAAATATCTTAAGTGTTATCATGCCACTGGAGAAGGATGATACAATTCATGGAAAAAAGTAGCAACATTTATGAAACTTATGTTTATTTGTTCATATACCAATAATGTGATATCAACTGATTATTTTTTGGGATACCAAGTACTATAGGGAAGAAGAAAGTTTCATAACTAACAAGTAGTTTTCCCATGCCAAAAATCATCTCAACACTTAGTGTCAAGAATTGAAGGCATTCAAGGGGAGTTAGTGATTAGAAATCAAAGGCTGTTTAGGCTCAATCAGAAAAGGATAATACCTATGAAGAAGGGAAGGTTCATGGATATCAAGTGGTATCACAAGTTCATCATGAACAAGTGGCATAAGTTGGTTCAAAATGTGGTGTGACTCACACACTTGTTACTTTAATGCTTATTAACTAATTCTCTTTCATGTATTTATCGAATTAATCGAGTGACATGGACACCTTTGATGTAATTAATTTAAACACATGTTTCATACATAGAGTTTTTTCTCAATAGGCTTAGATAATTTGTAAATGACTCATTACCAAGTGGTAAATCCAAGGTTCCCTAGATCCCCACTCATAGAGCTGGTGCTAAAAACACTTACTTTTTTTACACATTATCTATGATACCAAAGAAGTGACCCAAATTTTAAAAATAAAATTAAAACATCATTAACTATTATTGAGTCACTACAAACCTAAGATCTTTTTAAGTATAGAGATTTAGAGATTTAGGAATTCTATTACATATCAGTACCCATATTATTTATATTAAATGTTCATTTTTACTATTAATAAAAACTCTTGAAATACTACTTTAGCTTCACTCAGGATAAACCTCATAATTGAGACATGAATCCATAATAACTCCCACTAATCAACGATCCCTATGAATTTTTTTTAAAACTTGTGCCGAGTACAAAATCCTAGTAAGAGGGTTTTAAAGAATGAAAAAACCCTTTTTTTTTTAAATGCTCAAAATATTTTTAAAGTTATTTTCTTTAAAACAAAATACTTTGAGCTTAATGAAACATTTATTTAAAAATTACCCTTTAAAATCTTAAATGGTTTTTAGAAAACAAATTCCATAAACTTGCATAAAGGAAAATGATGCTTTTGGAAAATTTCTTTGAGAAGACATAAAAATATTGAAGACCTATTTATTTAAAACAAAAACCTTTAAATCCTGAAAAAATAATGAATTCCATTTTTAAATACAAAATTTTAATTTTAAAAAATATCATAATATTTTCTTTTAAAATGAAATCCAATGATTTTTAGTAATTTTTTTGTAAGGTTAGAAAAATCCTTGAGGAAACTTGGAACATTGGGGGTTATATAGGACCCACATTTCACTTATTGGAAAATTTATCTCGAGGGTTTGGGTTCACTACCCATCCCTCACTATCATTTACAATGCTAAAGTTCCATATTTTAACAAAAATTTTAGTATCTTGCTTTTTTATTATCATAAATTCCATTTAAAACTTTCTCTATCAAATCCTTATCATAATTGTTAAATATGAACTCATAAAAAGGAATTTATATAAATAAATTCATAGTTATTCGATGAGAAATAATTTTTTTTGATAAATTCATATTTTAAAACATAAAATAAAGGTTTTGATTGAAAGTGACTTAAAATTCATGGAAAAATATTTTAAATAAATATTTAAATTCAATCATGAAGAGTTTTTTAAAAAATTATCATGGTTTGTTGATAAATATGTAGAGAAAAAGAGTGATTCACCATGAAATATTTTAATTATGAATGATAACTACGAAAGAAGATAATGGATAAAAATTATTTTTAAGAGAAACATGGTCTAATGAAAACATAGAGAGGGTGAGAGTTTTTGAAATAAAATGTTTTAAACATAAACTGGTAATTTTGAAATGAAATTCTTTAAATATTAAATGGTAATTTTGAAAGGAGTAACATCCTTACCTATTTCTCAGAAGATGTTGTTAACTGAACCCTCCTTTGCAGAACTCCCTCTTAAAGATAACTCCTATAACTTAGTCTGTTTTACTTACTATTTTTATTACAACCATAGAGTAAGGAAATAATGCATTTATCTAATGAAGGAGTTTTAGTAGAGCATCGATTAATGTATACTCATAAGGGGATGACTACTTTAACAGACAAACCACACTATATTACGTTACTAAATAATATAAAATGATCATGAAGTAAACATGCAATGACCTTTATACATGAATAGTTTCATCTGCAAGTAATCTAAGAACCATAGATTGTAGAACCTTTAATGCTTTGATATAGTGTAACAATTCATTTAACCATACTCATTCTACCACCTTCCAACCATTCACATGTCTTAATATCATTATTCAATATCATTATGTGTGGCCCCCACAACACAATGTATATACATTTATATAACCTATTGATGACTACAAAACATGTCATGGGCCATCCTAAGCCACCCATCTATTAAATACTCAAACCAACCATTGATGTACCTAAGGGCCAGTCCTGATCCCCATGATTTGGAAACAAGTGTCAGAGCATCATATACATATGATGAGAATGATTTCTCCCTTGAATCAGAGTAAAAGAACCAACAAAATTCTAAAAAAAATTAGTATGAACTATCCATATACCGGACATCCATATAAAATAAAATATATAGAAATAATAAATAAAGTAGTAAAGAAAACAAAACAAACAATTCGTCTGCTCACCCTAGTCCCCCTCCCTTTCAAATGATATAAATTCTCCTCTAGAATGCCTTTACTTTAGTTACCAATAGATATAGTAGACCACTGATAATTTAAAGAAAGTAGTAAATACCTAATTATCATTAAAGGGAGACACACTAAACATTATAATAAAGTAAATACAGGTCTTATAAAATCAAGTGATAGGAATTACATGCCAAATACGATAAAATAAACAACTAACATAAAAAAAATCAATGCTCTAAAATGTGGATAAAAGCTAGATAAAATCCTGAAACTAAAATGATAGATAGGAATGAGCTAAAGATTAATAGGCATTCCAAAGAGAAACCACACCCCAAGTATAAAATTTAAATTAAATACCCATTTAGTTCTAGTTTGAAATATAATAACAAAAATAGGTTTTCATACACAGTTTCATTTTAAACCAATAACACCTCAAAATGGTTTTATAAAATTTTTTCTTTGATCAATTTAAATGAAAACTATCACTTAGAAAATATTTAATAAGCCTATACATTTTTTGGTTCCCATTTCAAATGATCCTTTAAAATAATTTCAAATAGTTTTTAGGAAAAACTAACACACACAGTATGAATAAGAAGAGAAATACAGAAAGACACCACATCCTATATATAATAAGAAAAAATAGAATAAATCAATATCATGTGAAATACATATAAAGTAAATAGGGGAATATAAATAAGAAAGATGATGTAACGTCCTGGATCCGGGTGCCACTCAATGGGTGCCCCGAACCCAGTTCACCACATGACCTCAAGTGAATTTCCCCAAATGCCAGAGGCTGCCGACTAGCAGTGAGGGCCCATGTATGATAGTGGGGAAACTATGCCCTCATTTGTCAAAGTGTAGTGCAAGAGAATAATATAAAAACACACAACAACAGCGGAAGCAATAAACCATACACATTTAATATAACAACTGCAATAAAAGATTACCAACCAGTTATATAGATATGATGCAACATGTCTCAAGTTCTGAGAAAATAGCCAGAACATGTTACATAACAGTACAATACAATGCAGAGTACAACAAATCAAAACAAAACAGCTGGTAGCATCGCGAGCCTAAGCCCGGTCTCATGCTCCCCTACTCCACATAAGTAATCAAGTACCTGTATAAGGACCCTTTCCCTTATCTACACCTACAGAAACGCAATCTGTTTGGGCCGAAAAGCATGACCCAATCAGGGTGTGAGAAGTAAATCTCAGTAGGCACCCACCAAAGGCCCGTGCCCAACTGTGTGAAATCATGCAACAATAGTGTGCAGTAGTAAAATGCAATAAAGTAAGCAGTATTAAAAAGTAACTAACTTAACCAGTTATATTTCCATTTTAATATCCATTTAATCATTTAATTTAAAATATCACCACAGTGAATATTCTAAGTAATCAGCCAATGTACTCAGACACATAAACCCCTACCCTCAGGTGAAGAGAATCCAAACACAAGAATCTTCCCACAGGCATACGATATTTCCCATGGGCATAAGAAGTGTCACCCATAGGCATAAAATCAACTGCCCACAGGCATGAAAGAAGTTGCCCACATGCTAAATAGTACAGTGCCCATAGGCTAATCACAACACTACCCTCAGGATAAACAGGTAACCGGGCCATTCCCAACATGTAAATACATAGTACACAAGAAATTCCTCTTAAGGAAATAATACAATCATCACTTTAAAGGCATACCCTTGGGTATCCTGGACAAATGGCTAAACAGAGGAACACACCCCCGGGTGGTCCTGGATCCAAGAAACAATCCAAAACAGCAGTTTACTATCAAAATTAATTACTTATTCAATTCTAGGTATTTAAAATATCCATTGCCTCAGCCACACGACACCCCGACATTGGTTCATGGAACTATAGTAGACAAAAACGCACAACAGTTAAAATATAAACACCAAGCCACCTACCTTAAGCGCCCCTGACCAGTATACTCGAACGACGTTCCACGAATCGTCCTAGAATGTGGTAGATCTGAGGTGAAAGAAATCTCGCTTAAACGAAAATAACTTCCCTTAGAGGAATAATTGGAAAGAAATATGCAAGGATATGGGAGGGCTTACCCGTGCGGTTTCAGGGAGATCGACGGTGTAGAAAACGGATTCCCGACGTGCGCTTGACGGATCTACAAAGCTCCGGCCTTCTCTCTCGCTCCTTCCTCCAGTTCTAAACCTTCCCTATGAATAGGGGAGACTACTGTCCACTTTAAGAGAAAAAAACAAAGTACACAACGTGTATTTCCATGTACACGACGTGTACTTCCCAATTTTTAACTGTTCCTCTGGCAGTTTCCCACCAGCGTGGCACTGTTCATCTGCCGACATGACTACACAACATGTCTTCTTGAGTACACGGCATGTTTTGTCGCACAGATGGCCACCGCCTTACTATTCGCCTACTGACTGACTACACGACGTGTAAAGGACCCCTACACAGCGTTTAGTCGGTTTCTACACCCTTCATCGCCAACATGGCCACACGCCCCGTGTACTCATCCTACACGGCCAAAAGTACACGGCGTGTACTTCCAAAATTTAGGATTTTTCCCCATTTCCTTACTTTCTCAAAAACACTTAAGGAAAAGAGAAAAGAAGAAACCCGTACCTCAAAAATAAGAACCGGGTTCTTACAAACTTCCCCCCTTAAAGCAATTCGTCCCCGAATTTCCCTTCCAAGGGTGGAGAAGATAAAGCTCAGAATAGCTCTGGACACTGAGCACGTATGTCGGTCTCCCACTCCTAGGTCTCATCCTGCACTCGACCATGCTGCCATAGCACCCGTACGAGAGGAACTGACTGGACTCGGAGAACCTTCGTGCCCATGTCAACGATACGGATCAGATACTCCTCAAAGGACGCATCTATCTGAAGCTCAACCTCCTTAGTCTGAAGGATGTGAGACGAGTCTGAATGATAGCGGTGCAACTGAGATACATGGAAGACGTCATGCATGGCTCGGTACCGCTGTGGTAACTGCAACCGATAGGCAACCAGCCCGAATCTCTCCAGAGTCTCAAATGGCCCCACATACCTCGGTGAAAGTTTACCCTGTATCCTGATCCGACTGTGTCCCAACCTCGGCGAAACACGCAAGAAAACCTGATTCCCGACCACAAAATCCAAGGGTCATCTGCGGTGATCAGCATAAGACTTCTGACGAGACTACGTGGTATCCATCCTCTTCTGAATCAATTGGACCTATTCAGAAGTCTCCTGCACGAGACGTGGTCCCAGTAAAGCTACCTCACCTGCCTCCATCCCGCACAAAGGTGATCGGCATGAACTACCATATAAAGCCTCGTAAGGTGCCATCTCAATAGTTTCCTGAAAACTGTTGTTATAGGAAAAATCAACTAGGGGTATGTGCTTCTCCCAAGAACCCCCAAAGTCTAGGATGTATGCTCGCAGCATGTCCTCAAGCACCTGTATCGTACGCTCTGACTGGCCATCTATCTGAGGGTGGTAAGCCATGCTTAGAAGCACCTATGTACCCAGTGACCTCTGAAAACTCTGTCAGAAACGAGACGTAAAATGGGCGTCCCTATCTAAAACGATAGAAAGAGGAAACCCATGAAGACGTATGACCTCTTGGATATACAACTTCCAGAGCTCGTCAACACTGAAGGTCTCCTTGATTGGAAAAAAGTGAGCTACCTTCGTGAGTCTGTCCACAACAACCCACACAGCATCATCGCCTCTAGGTGACCTAGGCAACCTAGTCACGAAATCCATCGTGACATCATCCCATTTCCACTCCGGGATGGGTAACTGCTATAACAGTCTGGCTGGCCTCTGATGCTTCACCTTCACCTGCTGACAGGTGGAACACCTCGTAACAAAACCAGATACATCTCTCTTCATACCTGGCCACCAGTACTGACATCTCAAGCCTCGATACATCTTGGTAACCCCTAGATAAACTACCCAAGCTGAAGCATGAAACTCCCATATCATCTCCTCACGTATATCCTATGGAACCCATACTCCTCCATGGAAACACAGAATTTCATCATCGTCTATCGCCCAACCGGGAGGAGGGTCCTCACTTACCACCGACTCCCGTAGAAATAGGCCTTCTGAATCAGATAGCTGTCTCATCCTCACTCTTTCCAGGAGGGTAGAAGTCATAACTAAAGATGAAAGATAAGTTTTCCCCTGACTGTCATGCACCTCCAAATGCATCTCAGTGAACAAATCCATAAGCTGCCACTCACCACTGGCCTCCTGCACAGCCTATATCTGCGTCCTCCTACTCAGTGCATCAGCTACTGTATTACCTTTACCAGGTGTGTAGGAAAGTTCAAAATCAAAGGACTGTAGGTATTCGACCCACCTTCGCTGCCTCAGATTCAAGTCACGCTGAGTAAAGATATACTTGAGACTTTTGTGTTCGGTGAAAACCACAAAATGTTCTCCCAATAGATAATGTCTCCAAAAGAGCAACGCATGCACAACTACAGCCAACTCGAGATAATGCGCCGGGTAATTCCTCTCATGTGTCCTCAACTGCCGAGACCCGTACGCAACAACTCGATTGCCCTGCATTAACACTACTCCCAACCCAATACCTGATGCATCACAGTAAACTGTATAGATCTTCCCTTGCTCTAGGAGTATCAGGACTGGTGCTGATTTCAACCTTCCCTTCAAGTCTTGAAAGGATGTCTCGCAAGCTTCCGACCAAACGAACTTCACAACCTTCTTATTCAAACCTGTCAACGACACTGCTAAGCGGGAGAAGTCCTGTATGAAGCGTCTGTAGTAACCAGCCAGCCCTAAGAAAATCCGTATCTCAAACACGTTCTTAGGCTGCTCCCAGGAAACTACTGCTCTCACCTTCTATGGGTCTACTGCAACTCTTTCCTTTGAGATGATATGACCCAGGAAGTGAATCTGGTCCATCCAAAAGTGGCACTTTGATAGCTTATCATATAGCTGATGCTCTCTCAGTGTAATCAATACAATCTCAAGATGGGTGGCATGGTCGTGTCGAGTGTGAGAGTACACCAAGATGTAGTCCACGAATACTACCACGAAAGAGTCCAAATAAGGATGGAACACACAATTCATCAGAGCCATGAAAACCGCTGGCGCATTCGTGAGTCCAAACGGCATAACCAAGTACTCGTACAAACCATATCTACTCCGAAAATCTATAAGCGGTATATCTAATGGTCTCACGCGCAGCTGATGATATCTGGACCTCAAGTAAATCTTCAAGAACACTCGTGCTCCACGAAGTTGATCAAAAAGATCATCAATCCTCAGTAAGGGATATCGGTTCTTAACCGTCAACTGGTTCAGCTTTCGATAATCCACACAGAGTCTGAGGGTACTGTCTGCCTTCTTCGCAAAAAGGACCAGAGAACCCCAAGGAGAAGTACTGGATTGGATGAAGCCCTTTGCCTGTAACTCCTCTAACTGCCTCTTAAGCTCCTGCAGCTCAGGTGTAGCCATCCTATAAGGGGGAATGGACACCGGATCTACTCCTGGCACAAGCTCAATAGAGAAATACACCTCTCGCTCTGGAGGTAGACCTGGAAAGTCATCCGGGAATACATCCCTAAAATGATCAACCACTGGAGGGAAATACGTATGATAAGTCCCCTGATCATCCAGATATAAACTCGTAATCTAGTCTGTGACTCCACCTCACCCATGATGCTCTGGTCCGGCTCGACTCGCCTGAACATCCCATTATCCCTTGTATAGAAACTCTCCGCCTTCTGGTGATGTGAAACTCACCCTGCGACGATAGCAATCTACAAAGGCTTAGAAGGGAACCAACCAGTCCATCCTGAGAATGATGTCATAAGCTGTCATCTCTAAGACATAGAGGTCCCAAAGAAAGTGACACCCACCAACCTCAAGGGGGAACTCCTTGAACTGATGCACACATGCCGTTCTAATTCCAAACGAAGTGTCTAGCATTATAATATCAGAAGAAGTATAAACACAGAGCCCAAGGCTCTCTACAACGGGTACATATATGAAACTATGTGTAGCACCCGTATCGAAAAGTACTGAAGATAAGACATAAGCTACTAGAATAGTACCTATGACTATAGAAGGTCCGGGATCCTTCTCCTACTGGGTCTGTTGCACTACATATGCCTACCCAGTGCTGCGGCCCTACGACACAGCCTGGCTACCCTGAGCCATCCCGACCTGCTACCTTTGAGATCCTGGTGTCTGGCTACCACGACCGCGACCACCATCTCTACCTGCACGCCCTGACATATTCCAGTTCCCTGACTGGTAAGAAGCCACTAGTCCTGCTCCCGCACGCGGAGTCTACACAGAACCCCTCTCACTAGCCACTAGTGGAAAATCCCTGAAAAAGCGCTGCAGATGACCCATCCTACCGCAAGATCGGCACTCCACTGGGTATCGTGGACACTGTGGCCTCTTGTGCCTCTCTCTACCACACTAGTAGTACATGACCTGGCCACCTGAAGCATTCTTCTGGATGGTACTACCACCCTGAGAGAATTCCCTGTCTCTTCCTCTTACCAGTAGAAATAGTACCAGAAACTGGTACTGAACTACCCTGGACCACACCACTGGCTTCCTGAAGGTTCCTATCTGTAATCAGCACCTGATTCACAATATCATGTACTGAAGGTAACCTGAAAAAATTCACCAGTACTCGGATGTCATATCGAAGACCATCCTCGAAGCGTCTAACCCTCATCGTCTCATCACCCACCAGAACGGGTGAAAAACGTTGAATCTCGGTAAAGAGAGCAGAATAATCCATCACCGACATAGCGCCCTGCTACAGATTCATAAACTCTCGAGCGCTATCTGCCCTCAGCATCTCTGGAAAGAAGAAGTCATAGAAGACTGCCTGAAAATCCTCCCACGCCATGTCCCTGTGATTCTATGACTGGGTGGTAACATCCCACCACCTCTTGGAGGAATCATGCAGCATATACGTCGTGAGATTGACCCTCCGCCCTGGAGGCATCTCAAGATGCTCGAAAATAGTCTGCATCGATCCTAGCCAAGACTCCGCAGCCTGTGGTCCGCCATCCCCTAAAAACGTAGGCAGATGCTGCTACTGGAAGGTACGTGTCAGCTCAGCCATTGATGTGGCAACAGGCGGTGCTCCCTGAAAGGTCTGCATGAACCGCATAAAGCCTTCACGGAACTGCACCTCCGTGCCTGTGTCCGGTATAACAGCTGGCGCCACATCTGGATCTACTGGAGGATCCACTGGTAGCCCATGGCCCAACATCTCTAGAGTATAATCGTTGCCGCTCTCCTAGAGAACAACTCATGGACATCTAGGCAGCATGACACTACAAGGTAAAAAACATGCCCTAGATTTAATATTATCAAGACTGAAAGCGAAGGAACCACAAAGGGAACAAGAGGAAGAAGGCATTCAAAATTTTGCAAAACAAAACTACACGACGTGTATACCGACTACACGGCATGTACCTGACTTCTCTTCCCCTACCCAGGTCCTTCTACACGGCTTATCCACATGTCTCCCATTGAAAAAAACTACACGGCATGTATATAATCTATACGGCTTAGCCACACGGCTCCCGTTGAACAAAACGACACATCATGTATATAATCTACATGACATGTATAGTGTAAATTTACAACTACATTTGTTGTTTGTGACACGGCTGACTACTTGGCTTGACACTACACGGTGTGTTACACCCACACACGGTGTGTATACTACCTCGTTTCCCTATCCACACGACTAAATCCACACGGTCTATCCTCGGACAAGATTACACGACATGTCCCACATGTACAAAACGTGTACTAGATGAGCTTCGCCGACCCATGTTGTTAGTTACATGGCTGGATACATGGCTCAAACTACACGATGTCTTCCATATACACACAACGTGTACACGAAAGGTTTACCCCAACCTGTGTTGTTAGTTACACGGCCGGGTCCCTAGGCCAGACTACACGGCGTGTTCCACAGTGGACACAGTGTGTATGTCTTAAGGTCTATTCCATCCATGTTGTTAGTTACATGGCCGGACTTCGGGTCAACTCTACACGGCGTGTACATCCGGTACACGACATGTCTGCCCCAAGCATTTCCCTTCCCTGTGTCCCCACCCACACGGTCTCTGACATGGGAAGCGACTACACGGCGTGTACTTAGGGTACACGGTGTGTACTTAAAAAGTTTTACTTTCTTCTCGAACAGAAGAACATACATGGCGTGTATACTGGGTTTTTCGGACAGTATGCCTCAAAAACTTCCCTAGAACCCAAAAAATACTGGAAACAACACCTAAGTGTCAAATTCCGACCCGTGAGGGCCCATACTCCCCATGAATCAAAGTTTGACATCTTATATGTGTTGTAAAAAAATAAACAGCTAATGATCCGCCAAATTCTGGTCAATGAGGGCCCATACTCCCCAAAAACCAGAGTTTGGAGTCCATTCAATCAACATGCTCACACAAAAATACCCTATCACATAGCAGGTATTTATCAAAGCAGCTATCACAACAACATGCTTTTCTATCACAACAACTATCACAACAACATGCACTTTCTAATGCACCTACATGGCATGGAACTATGCATGGAATGTGATTTCTAGCAAGTGCCTAAATGATGCATGAGATGGAATACCCTCATCTCATCGGGTTGAAACTAAATAGAACCCATAGATAAAATATAAACATTACAATCACAAGTGCGTCACCCAACGATGAAATCAAATCAATTGTAAAATTTGAAAAATCAAAAGAATTGCAAAAATACGAGGTAGACTGACTTTTCCCTGTAAACGGGTTAGCTACGCCTGGGAAAAGCTTATTAACAACTACCATTATCATCCTATCCTTGACTAAGTCTCCAAATAGTAAGTCAAATAAAAGAACCTCCTCTGATACCACTTTGTAACGTCCCGGATCCGGGTGCCACTCAACAGGTGCCCCAAACCTAGTTTGCCACATGACCTCAAGCGCATTTCCCCAAACGCCAGAGGCTACCGACTAGTAGCAAGGGCCCAAGTCTGATAGTGGAGAAACTATGACCTCATTTTTCAAAGTGCAGCGCAACAGAATAATATAAAAACAGACAACAACAACAACAAAATCAATGACCACACACATTTAAAATAACAACTGCAGTAAAAGATAACCAAATAGTTATATAGATATGATGTAACATGTCTCAAGTTCTAAGAAAATAGCCAGAACATGTTATATAACAGTACAATACAATGCAGAGTACAACAAAGCAAAACAAAACATCCGGTAGCATCGCGAGCCTAAGCCCAATCCCATGCTCCCCTACTCCACAACAGCAATCAAGTACCTGTATAAGGACCCTTGCCCTTATCTACACCTTCAGAAATGTAATCTGTTTGGGCTGAAAAGTATGACCCAAACAGGGTGTGAGAATTAAATCCCAGTAGGAACCCACCAAAGGCCCATGCCCAACTGTGTGAAATCATGAAACAACAGTGTGCAGTAGTAAAATGCAATAAAGTAAGTAGTACTGAAAAGTAACTAACTTAACTAGTTATATTGCCATTTTAATATCCATTTAATCATTTAATTTAAAATATCACCACAGTGAATATTCTAAGTAATCATCCAATGTCCTCAGACACGTAAACCCCTACCCTCAGGTAAAGAGAATCCAAACACAAGAATATGCCCACAGGTATACGGATATTGCCCACGGGCGTAAGAAGTGTCGCCCACAGGCACATAATCAACTGCCCACAGGCACGAAAGAAGTTGCCCACATGCTAAATAGTACAGTGCCCACAGGCTAATCACAACACTGCCCTCAGGCTAAACAGGTAACCAGGCCATGCCCAACATGTAAATACGCAGTACACAAGCAATTCCTCTCAAGGAAATTATACAATCATCACTTTAAAGGCATACCCTCAGGTATCCTAGCCAAATGGATAAACAGAGGAACACACCCCCGGGTGGTCCTAGATCCAAGAAACGATCCCAAAAAAAAGTTTACTATCACAATTAATTACCTATTCAATTCTAGGTATTTAAAATAGCCATGACCTCAGCCACATGACACCCCGACATGGGTTCGTGGCACTACAGTACACAAAAATGCACAACAGTTGGAATATAAACACCAAGCCACCTACCTTAAGCGCCCCTGATCAGTATACTCGAACGACTTTCCATGAATCGTTCTAGAACGAGGTAGATCTGAGGTGAAAGAAATCTTGCTTAAACGCAAATAACTTCCCTTATAGGAATAATTGGCAAGAACTACACAAGGAGATGTGAGGGCTTACCCGTGCGGTTCCAGGGAGATCGACGGTGCAGAAAATGGATTCCCGACGTGCACTCGGTGGATCTCCCAAGCTCTAGCCTCCTCTCCCACTCCTTTCTCCGGTTCTAAGCCTTCCCTGTGAACAGGGGAGTCTACTGTCCATTTTATGTGAAAAAAACAAAGTACACGGCGTGTATTTCCAAGTACACGGTGTGTACTTCCCATTTTTAACTGTTCCTCTGGCAGTTTCCCGCCAGTGTGGCACTGTTCATCTGCCGACATGACTACACAACGTGTCTTCTTGAATACACGGTGTGTTCTGTTGCACAGCTGGCCACCACCTTACTATTCACCTGCTGACTGACTACACGACGTGTAAAGGACCACTACACGGTGTGTAGTCGGTTTCTACACCCTTCATCGCTGACATGGCCACAAGCCTCGTGTACTCATCCCACACAGCCAAAAGTACACGGCGTGTACTTCCAAAATTTAGGATTTTCCCCATTTCCTTAATTTCTCAAAAACACTTAAGGAAAAGAGAAAAGAAGAAACCCGTACCTCAAAAATAAGAACTGCGTTCTTAGAGATGATACATCTATGTCAATATAACAATAAAAAGATAAGTTTTATGGGATCTTCCCTATGGATTATAAGTCCTGGTAACCCCAAAAATAATTTTCTATCATCTAACAGAAAGGTCTAGTAATGCATCACTGGCTAATGGGTGGTACACACACTTAACTAGTATAGCTAGTAGAAAGGGAGACCATACCATATAAGTAAGCCTACCCTAGAACCAATGTTCCCATGACCAAATTAGAGAAAGGGTGAGAAAATAATAAATTAAAACAACAATGAATAAGCATAAACAGTAATCCCACCCTCACCTTCAAATCCCTCTCAAGAAACAACCTCAACCATATGTCTATCGCATAATATAAAATACAATGCATGACCAGCATGCTACAAACCATGTTAATAAAATCCAAATGGAGTTCAAGAGGATATCACACACATGTAAACATTTAAAAATTCTTTAAAATCATCAAATTATCCTTTCAATTATATTTTAGAAACCAAAATAGAAAGACCCCTTTTTCTAGTTGTACTCATATACACTTACATAAACACACACACACATTTATCTCATTGAACAAATTCACATATTCTCACGTAAATTTTTACACATAACTATATATATGTGTACCTATATATATATGTGAAGAACCATCAAACACACACACACACATCATAATACATTTTATAAAACATTCACTTTTCTTCAAAAAATAATTTTGAAATACCTTGTTGATACTTGGAATTTAAAAAATCCATTCAAAAATAAATTTTCAAATGTAATCTAAAATAAATTATAAAAAAATACATTTGGAAACCCTGTTTAAAAATAAATCCAATTTTCACTTTAGGCCTAAAAAGTGCCAAAACGAAGCTTTTAAATTTATTTTTCAACCCAAACGAGGTCAAAACCATTTCAAATATCTCAATTTATTTTAAATATTTATTTTAAAAATTTTAATATTTATAATTTCAAGTAAAGGTATTATTACTAATGAAAACACACTGAAACCTTTATAAAATCCAATTTAACATTCACACATAGGAATGATTAATTAAATAAAACATTTATAATATCAAACAATAAAGGGTTATTAAATTTAAAGCTTAAAAATGGAGAGACCTACCTCGATTCAAGTTGAACCAAGTATGAACATGCCAAGATGTGTCAGCTTTGATGGAGGACACCCAAATATGGAAGTAGAAACCCATATGAACCCTAATAATCAAATAGATCACAAAAAATGGATTAATCCCATGACCTAAGGTTTGGAGAAACCAAACGAAGTGACAGGGAAGGTGAAAAATGTGGAAATAAGGAAGGAGGAGGGAATAAGAGACTTACTTAGGATAATCAGATCTAGAATTGTGAGGAAATCCAGAAGAAATGGTGAAGGAGGAGGAAATTATAAGAAGGGGAATCATGTGAGGGATGTGGGATTGACACTCGGGTGAGGCGTGATGGGAAAGGGGAAAATTAGGGGGGGTAGAAAAAAAAGTTTTAAATCTCAGGGCATCATGCACGATTTATCTACATGGTTTAATAAACAGTGTGAAAATCATTCCACCAATACTATACCCTAAAAAAATCTCACATTATTACTCTTATAAGATCACACGATTTAATAAACCACACATAGATCATGCCAAATGGATTTTTCCAAGACAGACATGATATACACAGTTTCTGCATGGTTTTTCAAATCATGCTAGCTAACCATGTGTTCCTTTAAAACTTCTAAAATTTAAAAAAATTTGGTTGAAAATCCTCAAAAACTCCCAATGCACTACTACAAAATAGATTTTTATCAGTGCTAAAAAATCCTTTATCAGCCCTAAAAAATAACTGATAATTGAGGTGCTATTAAAAGAGAGTCCCTTTTATTAGTGCTAAAAAAAGAGCTGATAAAGGCCCCTTTTATCAGTGCTAAAAAAATGATGATAAAAGGGTATTTTATCAATGCTAAAAAAAGCAATGATAAAAGGGTATTTTACCAATGATAAAAAAGCACTGATTATTTTTTTTAAAAAAATAAAATTTTAAAAAAAAATGTAAATTGAAGGGTAGACCCACCCCCTTTTAACAACACTTAAACCCCCTTCCAACAATGCTAGGAAGCCCCACCCCTGCATGCACCTACCACCCCTTTAACAATGCCAAGATTACCCCATACCCTTTAACAGCGCTATCCCCCCTGCACTTGCCCGCACACCCCTGCCTGCACTTGGATTCAAACCCAAGACCTCTCCCTTGCACGCCTACACCTTTACCACTCACCCATCTTGTTTTGTTCTCTATTTAATGATATATTTATATATATATAGTTATATTTATTCAAATATTAATATAGATTTATATTAATATATATTTAGTTATATTAATATATATATATATTTATATTTATATCTATTTATTTATATATATTTTTAGTTATATTTTTTTATTCGAATATCTATTTATTTCTAAGATTAGTTTTAAATACATTTATAAAATATGTTTTTTTGTGTGTAAATAAATAAATAAATAAATACATATATACAACATACACACACATGTATATATATTATATATATGTGTATCTATAAGTATAATTATACATATTTATATATATTTATATATATTCACATATATTATATATTCATATGTATATTCATATGTTAGAATATATAGATAATATATATCAGTTTGTTAATACATACACACATTAACACACACACACACATTATATAGGTATATAAATATTCACATATTTGTATTTTAAATGATATTGATATTATTTTTTATCTAGACAAGGATTATATATTGAGAAATGTATTTTATATGTAAATATGTTTAATTAATTATTTATAAAATTAAATTTTTATGTGTGAATATATAAAATATATATATATATTGTTATATATTTGGTTATAAATAACAGTACATTATGAAAAACAATAAAAATTAAAATCTATAATATCAATATGAATGTAATTTCTAGGGATTAATTCATTCCCCATTGAAAGATGGAAAAAATACCTCATTAACCGAGCTTGAAATTCCATCAAATGTTAAAAAATTTGGATATCCCGACTAAAAACTCAGTTTTGAAGGCCTTTTGGGTCTTTTTGGACTTGAAAAATATGACAGAGGGTTCCCTTGTATCACTAGTGTGTATATCTCATTGCAATATTCGATTTGATATGTGGTAGAGTTCAAACAAATACCCGGATCAAAATTTATGACTGTTTGAAATTTGATTTACGCTTTCAACTTATTTTAGATATTTTAATAATTTTTTAATTTTTTGTATCTTCAAATTATCATTAAATGATTATTAATCGATAATAATTAGTAAATTATTAATTAATAATATTTTTAAAATATTTTAGAAGCCATTTTCACTAAATATCTTATATATTAAGTGTAAATTTCTATTTATACTTATCTAAAACATATTTAAAAAATATATATTATATTTATATCTATATAAATATATTTATATATATTTATATATTAATATATTAATATATTATTTTTAATGATCTTTTTGAAATATACCCTTTATTAGTGCTAGTAAAAAAATTGGTGATAAAGACCCCCATTTATCAGCACTACTAAAAAAAGCGCTGATAAATGAGGTCCCTTTAACAGTGCTAAAGAAAGAGCTGATAAAGAGGGTGCCTTTATCAATTTTTTTTAGCACTGATAAACATACCCCCTTTATAAGTGTTTTTTAGCGCTGTTAAAGGGGGGCACCGCGAAAACTCATTTTTGTGGTAGTGATGACTCAAAACAATATCAATTAATATTAAATAAATTAATAAACAAAACATGGGGTGTGACACAACAATTGCATTCTAGGAGGAAGATGATGACATCTTACGACATCAGTTGTAATTTAGCATTTTACCTCATCCCTTACCAACTACACCATATTCTCACATTAAAATATCTCTACACAGACCCCTCCAAGTGAGATTTTTATTACTATCAAAGGAAATTAGGACACATGTTTCATTCCAAAAGGATAACATGAACAACGTCCTAAAAAACATATACTACATGTGTCTTTGAAGATGATGAAAAATGATATTTATAGTTTAACATTTTATTTTATCCCTTTTCAAACTGCATCCCATGATTTTGCAAAGGTATTTGGTGAAAACCACTCATGGGGTATGAAAAAATCAATTAATTTTGACTAGGTTTAATGTAGTATTAGTGTTAACCATAGTGTTGTCTCTAGAGAGATGTGCTCTAAAATCTATCATCACTTTGGGTAGAGAAAATGGGGGTATTTTTAGTATGTGATTTTTGAAAACAAAGTAAATAATTGAAACAAAAGATTGGAATCAAATGAAAAAGGTTGGGGGTAAACCCCATTTATTAAGGAAAGAAACCCCCTTTAAAGATAGGATTATGGGGAACCCGTTACAAGATAAATAATCCCAAAATAACATGTCCCAAAAGCCAGTCGAAACTTACATGGTTTGAAGGATGTGAAAAAATTATATAAAATAAGTGTCTCGAAAGATCAGGAAAAAAACCATAACTATAGAAACCCTAAACTATCTCCCGCACTACCAAGCTGTCAGTCGATCTTCCATCGACACTAGTAGTAACACCGCCACAAGCATTAATCAACCTCCACCATTTGTACTATGAACCAGAGCCGCCACTTCTGCCTTCCCCTGCCTGTCATCTAGATTCACGCTTTGGTCATCCCAAAACCATTCGACCATCGATAGAGTCACTGACACCGTCAACATCCCATAACAAAACACGCTAAAATGGGGGAGGTAAGCCTAATATGAGGCAGATGAACTGCAATCTATAGATCTGTGCCTGATTTGTGAACCCATCCCATAGAGACCTCAAACACACTACATCAAGGCTAGATGAAGCTTTGAATCCATCAACCAATGTGTCAAATCTCGCACTCATCTATAATAACTTACACTGTCATGCCACAATAATTTCCAATGGATTATGTGCTCCAACCAAAGAAAAATAAGATAAAAAATGCCGTAAAACACAACCATGGGGAGGGAGGAGGAAGATTCCACTGAAGAAAGTGATGGTTTTAGAGTTATATTTCCTTTTGAAATGCTATCGTTGTATTTAAAAAGGTTTCAATTCACTTATTATTAATTGATAAATGACAAAATCCTTGATTGATTTGTCAATCACCTCTGGTTGAAGGTTATTGTGGAGACTTAACTAACAGTGGTTGCTACTAGGTTGGCTTCCCTTCCCATGTGTGTGTGTTCTAGAAAGAGGTTGTGTTTATTTTATTTATTGTCAAATATCAAGTCAATGATATGAGTGAGTGTAATGTGGAGGTTACGAGTGATGTATTGGAGTATCCACCCATGAAAAGAGATAAAGGAGTTGACCACTATACTTGTGTTGGATAGTTTGTATGAGTTTTATTTAATAAAATGTTCAATTAGGTTCATATTTTGTGAAGACTGAAGTGGAGATGAGTTGATTAGAGATGGAATAGGAACTATTTAAGAAAGGATACACCTGAGATGATAGATATATTCACTAAAATACATTAATATGAGAATTCTATATACTACAACACCTCATAAATGAATTTGGAATTTTTTTTAATTATTCCTATATTTATTTAGAAATGTTTTGAGAAAAATTGAGGAGTTTGGAGAATCCCTAAAGTAATTTTAATTCATTTTTAATCTATTTTAAGAAATCTAGAATTTTTGAGTTCACTAAAAAATGGATAAGTCCTGAACGTAAGTCTTTACCTACTGAATGTAAGTCTTCAAGTGATAAACGCAAGTATTGGAAGATCATAATACTTCATCGTATGTCTTCCCCAACCATCATATAACTTTGGATTTTGTTGAAAATTGAAAAATTCATGATTGTAAGAATTTATCCACAACGTAATTCATTATTTTAAGACTTCACTGTAAGTCTTTGAGCTCATCGTATGACTTCAATAAAGCATATGACTTTATGATGAGGCAAAAATTTGGAAATGACACCGAGTGTAAGTATTTTGGAGATGAGCGTAATCCTTCTATCACAGATCATAATTCACCATCGTAAGACTTGGAAAACATAAGTCATTTAAGCCCTTAGCATAATACTTTACCACTTAGTGAAAATTTGGAAGTTCCGCTGGATGAAAATGATGAGTTTTCCATATTTAATATAACTAAGAACAAGATTATTTAGGATGATGTAAGATATGTTCTACATCAATTCAAACATCCAAAACACTTGGAATAGTGTGTGATCCAAGATTTAGAAGAAATAAAGGAGATTATCTTCATTCTTGGAAGGGAAGATCAAAGAACAAATGAAATAAAAGAGTTTACAGAGTTTGTGAAATATGATGAAAGTAAAATATGATGATGATGGAGCTGTTATTTCGAGTTCAGAACACCATGAAACTTATCCAAGCCATGATCTTAGATTGTTTTGAGAAATAACTAAGGAGGAGTTCCACTAGATGTATTCATTGATGCTGAATATGATTTTATGGGGTTTTCAAGAATAATTAAGATGAAGTTTCATTGAATCTTTCTCGCCCACCATAGCTTAATTCATTTATGAAGTAAACTAATTGAGAAATAAGTGAAAGAGTGTTGATTCTTTAATACTATTTATATAGACTCAAACCAAGTTCTATACAAGTTTCATATGAATCTCTCACGCTATAAGTATGATTTCCCTGGTGTAGAAAGGAGTGTTGTACACTTGTATAACAGTTGTGAGGAATTAAAGTGTGGATCTAATAGTGGAATATTTAAGGAAGATGAATATGTGATTGAAGAAGAATAAAAAGATTAGTTTATTCAATCAAATTTCAGTAAATGATATGGAATTAATGAGGGTATTCTTAGAATAATCTTTGAGTTGAAAAAATCAACACACATGAAAACATGAGAACCCGAAATGGGTATTGAATAACAGTGTTTTTAGGGAATTGTATATTTTTTCTTCTCAACATACCATTATGGTATTTGAAAAATAAAGAACACATTTAATAAAGCCACATATACAGGTGAGTAATGTAGATCTTGGGGAAAGTAGAGATGAAACATCCATGTATCCATAAAACAAAATAAGAAGTAACTGCTACTGAGAGGTGCAAGAATTGTAAGAAACTAAGAAGAAAATAATCTCTTAAAGGAGGAGGAGGAAGCTACTGCATGATGTAGTGAGTAAGAATAAGAAGAATGAGCTAAGCCTATTCAAGTTATCTTGTCTCGAAGAATGTTACTACAAGTAGGTACATAGGTGAAGTGTTTGAGTGCATGAAACCATACATGTGTATACTATGGTTATCTTCTATGATCGAGATTGTAGTGTTGATTTTGAGAAAAGAAGAAGCTTTAATTTGAGTGTGTAAATATAGATTCAAAAAAAAGATGTTATACAGATTCATAGACCGAGTTACATGAGATTTGTTTGAAGAGATTCTAGAAGTTGAAGCCACACATAGGTGACGAATCAAATTATCTATTTTGTGGTTATAGTGGAATACTTGGATAGATTTTTTTATTGAATTCAGATAGAAGAAGGAAGAAGAATACCAGTGGAAGATCAAGATTGTGGAAGGAACTATAATAACCCCTTAGCTTGTGTCATATGGTGGAGGCATATTATATGTGCAATATGGTAACCCTACCCATGTAATATGGTGGAAGAGGTTTTAGGATGATCCTTGGACACCGATTATAATTGGTGATTTTATTACAGTATAGAATCTATGACTCAATAGAAGTTGACATGGGAAAAAGTAGGTTTCCCACATCAGGGTCAAACCATGTAAAACTACTGCATGTCATTCTTTGTTTATGTACTTGCATTGTATGTGGCTGTAGCCTGCTAAGTAAAAGATGACAAAATCTATACATTCTTTAACCAACAACAGGGGTTTAAATACCAAAGGGGTTAAAAGGGTTTAATGAAATATTGAAATTTGGTAAAATCAGTACACACTTGATTCACCCCTCCCATGGGTGTCAAAATAATCCACTGGGACAATATAGTGTGAAAAATCATTAGACTACTCCTAAACTACCAAGGAAATACCCAATCAGGTATTGGTTCTCCTAGGTAATTTAGAGGGGACCCACTGCCTCCACACACATTCCAACTTTTATTAGACACTCACCACCTAATATAATCTATTCCTATGAGACAAGTTGTACTAAGTGGAGGGAGATTACAAATAATCAAACAAACAATATAAAAGTTTAATTCCTTAAACATGAATGTATTAAAAGTACCAAACAACCACTGAAAATCAAAACCATTCAACATAAGAGAATTTTTATTCAATAAAAGTATGATTCAATCATTATAAATGATATTCTTACCTTCCCTAATCACTTGTAAGATTACCCCAACATTTTAAGGGTAATAGAGAATAAGGGGAAATGATAAGGCATTACAAAACATAAGTAAAACATAAAATTAAAGTAGTAAAAAATAAAAAACCAGCCTGATCTTCCCAACCAATGCACAATAGCCTATCCAACTTTAGCCTCTTTCTTCCTTTTTAGATGTAAAATTTCCTATTTTTCTCTATTCAAACCTTTGATATCTTCTCTCTTTTATATTTCAAAAAGTTTCCTTCTTTATCAAGGATTTAAATATCATTGAGATCCGTAACTTCTATTTTGAGTATGCATGTTTCATTATTCATAATTTCACTAAACATAATACATGTAGAAGCCTCCTATCAATTACATGATTGTTGACATGGCTTATCAAAACCTTATCTCAAGTCCCAGTGAATTTATCAAAGTTTTCTTGTTTTCATACTTTGGATTAATTTTGTAAAGACAAGAATGACACCTATTCTTAGAGATTCACACTTACAAAGAGCCAAAACAACACATAAGTTGAGATAAAATGACACATATGCCTAACAATTTCACATATACACCCACTATATGACACATACACTCATGAAATTGACATGAAAATAGAGGTATATCACACCTATGATAGGTAGATTCACACATAAAATCACATTCCTTTTCTTATTTTCAGGCATAATGTACTGTGATATGACACACACGACCAACTCTAATGACACCTATGTGGATCCAAATGACACCTAAATTCAAATCCTTTTCCATTTTTAGTCTTCTTCACTAAATATTATAGATTTTACAAAGCACTTAAAACTCTTTAAAACTTTATAACACACCTTAAACTATTATAAATAAGAAAATCAAAATCAAACAATTCATTTATCCCCAAAATCATATTGAACAATTATTCCCATAATTTTATCTATTTAAACAAAATTTTCTAAACATAAAAAAATTACGATTTAATTATGAAACTTCAAAAATTATAATGAATTAAAAAGTATGTCAGAATATAATGAATTTAATTTTTAAAAAATATGATAAATTAATTGACTCTATCAATTCCCCCACACTTATACCTTGTAATCCTATACAAGTAAACTTTAAAAAGATTACTAAAGAAAAATTAAAACACTTATCCAATTAGATTTCCTTTTTCAACACTAAGTTTTACAAACTTATCATGCAAACCTAATTTTATAGGTTAAATTTTATTCATTTAGCCTGTTCAAGTAATTTCAACCTCTTTCATCATCCCAAGACCACTTATACCTACCTTCCTAGAAATATTTCACTCAACAATCAAGTATAAATTTTAAGAAAAGTTTTATTATTCAAAGTCTATGAAAGTTTCACCATGGGATTGATGAATTTATTCATATTAACCCAATTATTAAAGTATTAAATCTTATCATGAGTACATTTTCAGGTTTTTTTTGAGGCTTAAGGTTGGTTGTTGTTATCATGAAAATTTTGAGGCATATTTATGAGTTTTGGCTCTAAGACAAAGAATAATGCATGATTTTTAGTTTCTTTAAGAATGGTATCATCCTTTATATCCCTATTATATTGATTCAACTACAATTCCTTTTCTTAATTTGGATAGATCACACCCTTGGAATTCTAGCAGTAAAAAACTTTCCCTTTTCTCTGTTTCCTTTAGTGGGTTTCTCTTTTTTTTCTTTTTGGTTTTGGTTATACTCTTAAAAGTGGAGATAAACTTTGAAATTTACTCTTATAGGTGTGAGATCTAACTTAACCCATATTAAGAATTATTCCATTCCCATATATGTGTTCCATGATATTTATTTCATATCATCAACACTTCTTATTAACTATATTTTACAGGACGACACTTACACAATGGATTACATTACATATTTCAGCTTTAACACAACTCCAGCTGTACTCCTAACTCCTATCTAACTTCTTGGATAGTCTCCTTCAGTATCATTAAAATTTTATTACCTATTTACCTCTTTTCTAATATCATTGTTTTAGCTCTTTCATTTTCGGAATTTCAGTATCGTTTTGAGTTTTTTATAGTGAAAGAGAGGTATATTTCTCTTCAAAATAGTGGTGGAATTCTCTACCCATATTTGTATGATATCCTAAACACCATTCCATCTCTCCCAGTATGTTTTTTCTCAGAAAAATAGAAACAAAAAATTTATATCACTCCTCACTTTAGATTAATTATATTATGAAAAAGAGATTGTCCTAACTCACTTCTTACCCCCCACACTTGAATTCAACCTAGATCATGCATAAACTTCTAGAGTAAGTTAGTTAGATATTTTTGGATTATAATTTGGTTGAATAAAAAGGTCATTCATGGTCTCTAAGGGATATAAGGATTAAATTTAAATTTAGTATTGAAATTAGAGTTCAATGCAAAAGGGGTCTTCCATTCAAAAGAATGCCTCAATCATTTATAACACAAGGTACTTAAATACTCCAAGGTTTTGACTAGATTACTCAGAAAGTTTTGGTTATTAAATATTGTATTGGTTATCTTAAGAAACAGAGTATTCTAAATAATATGTCAAAGTTGGTTCAGAATCCTCTTAGGTTATTGATTAAAAATATAGGACAATATTTCATGGAATGAGATTCAAAATTCCATGGTTCTTAAATGAATTTCCTTCACTTAGAATTTAAAAAACAAGTTCATTTCAATATTTATTTAATTTTAGTAAATAGATTAAATAATCTTATCAATATTGGAATAGACTCAAAAATTTCAAGGGTTTTTAATTTAATCTCAACAGGTTTAAAAAATGCACTAAAATTGAAAAACACACAAAAAATTTAAAAAACAAGAAGTCTAAAAAGCCCTAAAATAAAGGTTCCATCCCCACACATAAATTATGAGGTATTCTCACTATATTAAAGTAGGTTTAATGTGTAAATAGATTTTAAATGGAATAAAAAAAACAGATAAATTTCAAGAGATGTACAACTTGACGAGCCTTTATTAATAAATAGGTTAGATTAGTGTGATATCCTCCATTGGTTCTTAAGGAAAGTTTTCATGGAATTTCTTCTGCCCATGAACATTAACAATAAATGTGTTATTATTTACTTCTTTTACAACCTATAAAACACCAAAATGGTACACATGAGTAATTTTAAGTGTTACTTCTCATCTAGAACACGGTTTATCTAACATCATCTTGATTCTCGAGTTGTATTATAGAACTTTGTCCTCTGAATGGAAGTACTTTGGTTGAATCAAATTTTTATGAGCCACTTGATTTATTTCTTTGTAAATTATATAATTCATAAAATATTATCTCATAATTTACTCCAGTTATTATAATTGTAATATCATTTTTTTCCAGCTCTTTCCCAGTCTAGATTCATCTCTCTCATACCTCAATATGCTTTTTGTTCCAACTCTATATAAAGATGAAAAATCATTATATAAATCAATTGGTATGGGATCATTACTATAGGGGTTTTTTAATATATATTATAGTCCCATAAGGTATCTTATGATATCAGTATCCAATCTTTTTTGTATGGTTTTACAGTCTTTTCCAAAATTCCTTTGATTTATCTATTTGAAACCTCAGTTTGTCCATTTGTTTGTGGGAAATAGGGTGTTTATGTATTATTGTATACTCCATAATTCCTCATAAAGGATCCATGAACCTATTGAAAAAGTGGGTACCTTGATCACTGATAATGGTTATTGGGACTCTAAATCCACAAAAGATGTTAGTTCAGACAAAAGCACACACAACCTTCGCATCATCAGTTTTGATGGCTTTAAATTTCAACCATTTTGAAACATAACTAAAAGAAATATATAATAATTTAAAAATAAAATAAAAAATGGGCCCATAAAATCTAGTCCCTAGAATTTAAAATTTTCAAAAAAACTAATTTAATTTTTTATTTTTTGAAATATTTCTAGAAAATTGACATTTCTCACATTTTTTGAAAAATTAATGTGTATATTTAAACATAGTCGGCCAAAAAATTATAGATTTTAAAACTTTATTTACTTTACTTTGGGGTTAGAAGTGTACTCCACAAGCTAGGGTGTGATAGAATTGAAAAACTGATTGTATTTCACTCTCAAGTAAGAATCTTCTTATCACTTAGTCATTGAAAATTTTACAAAGATATGGATCCTATAAAATGTAAAACTTTGAATCAGATTTAATTATAATAATTTATTAGGGATTTAAATGATATGGTACTTAAAAATTCACCAAAAAATTTACCATGTCATCACACAAGGGAACTTCTCCCTTAATCAAGTATAGATTCACTCCTAAAAGTTGATTATTCAGTGGTTCTTAGTCTATAATTTTCACTTCAGCCATGTTGGAAAGTCTAATTTGGTGATCAAACACTTTTTTCTCAACTCCTTTATTATCCTTAATTTCTAGGTTTAACTCTCATAACTATGCAGTATTGTAGCATGCACTGTTTGTCACTGTAGCAGCGGGGAATATTCCCCCGTTTGGGCCTTCGGGCCATCGATTTGGTCCCTGAGTCCTTTAAGGCCTTTGGGACACCTAGAACTTCCGGTTAGTAAGGACTTCGGGCCACCTCAAGGCCTTCGGGCCACCTTAAGTGCAGATGCAAACCAGACAACCTACAAGGAAAAAAATTCAGAATGAGGATGGGCAAGGAGATCTCACCATAGCAGAAGCTAAACGGATTGCAAGAATGAGAGGGTATGGCACCTTCCATCAGTACAAGCCTGTGTATACATGGGAAAGCCTAACCGAACAACTATGAGAAGGTATAGAGATAATTTCATGATAAAGATGCTGGGGAGGAGCAATTCCAAGTAATTAGTCTGGGTTGTATGTAATATTTGAAGCCTATGGGAAATGAATTACTCTAAGGCTTACAGGCCATGTAATACTTACACATATGGGACTTGTAAGGGTTCCACATCACTCCTTGAAAGGTTGATTATCAAAAATCAATAAAAAAAATGATAGCCTTCGGGCCATTGGAGGTTTATATAACATTGTGACTTTAGTTCCAAGAAAATAAGATCTAAATTTATCTAAAAAAACACAACAAAAAACCCCTTTTCAATATTCATATAGTTTAGTTTGTAAACATATAAGGTTATTGAAGTATAGTCGATGACTTGAGGTTTTCCTTAAACTCTTTGTGAAATAACTACTCCCACAACTTGATTTGAATTATCACAAAGCAACTCAAAAGGATTCTCCTAGTTTGGTGGTTTCATTATTTGGGGGATTAAACTACTCTACAATTCAACAAAAAATTACTTACAATCATAATTAAAATCAAAGTAATCATCCTGAGTATTATAGAAATCTTATAGAAGTTATATATAAATCTCCTATAAAATAGAACATGTTCAAGAAAGGATCTGGCATGTTTCACACAAGTTGGGTAAAGAAAATAATATATCACTTCAATTTTTGATTTATCCACCTCAATGAATTTTTTTAAAATGAAATTCTCCAATAACATTATATTTTCACCATGAAATGACACTTATGAAAATTTAGAACCAAGTTCTTTTCAATTCAAAATTTCAATACTTTTTCCAAATTGTTCAAATAATGATCAAATGAATTTCCAAATATAGTAAAATAATCCAAAAATACCTCCAATAAATCTTCAATGTGATATGAAAAGATAATTAATACACACCTCTGAAATATACATGAGGTATTTCATATCCAAAAAGGAATCCTCTTGCAAGAAAAGGTGTTAAATGGACATGTTAAGGTTGTCTTATCAAGGTAAACTAGAGCAATGGGTACCTGAAAATAACCTGGAAAAACATCTACAAAATAATAGTGACTTTTTTTCTACCAACCTATCCAGTATTTGGTCAATAATAGGGAAATTATCCTTATTGGTGATCCATTTCATATTCCTATAGTCTATACACACTCTAATATTATTCTAAATTCTCAAAGGAATTAACTCATTTTGTTCATTCTTCAAAATGATCAGTTCTATTTTCATTACAACAATATAAATGGGGTTAATCTATTATGTGTTTTAAATGCGGTAGATTATATTATATTTTAATGATATATTTATCTCCTTTTTAACTACCTACATAATGGCGGGATTTAACCTTCTTTAAGGACACCTAACTAGTTTGGAATTATGGCATCCCGCCTTTTTATTACATAAACTTCTTATTTACATGGTAAAAACAGAGGTTATTTTAAAGTTTAGTTTCTTAGAAATTAGGAAAAATAATACATGAAAACATAAAACATTATTATAATACACTTTAAAGGATTCTTCATGGGTGTACACTTATTGCATCTCATATCATAGGGACATATTTAAAAGGAAATGGGTGAGCATGAGGCCTAGTAATGGAAACAATTTGCATGAGATCATGAGGAATGTCAATAAGAACACGAGGAAAGTCATTAAGGAATGATAAAAGGAAAATAAGGTATATAATAATAAAAATAACATGAATCATAACATAGAAATTTGGATACAACATTTAATTTATACATTCATAAGCATATCACCTAGGTTAACCACCAAGGTTTTGTAAATGAAAATTACCAAGGTTATTCACCAAGGTATCATAAAACATTTCATATCTTGAGATTAAATTATTTACCCAATTAATTTATGCAATATCAAGAAACTCCCTTCATATTTTATAATTTCATGTGAACCAAATATATCATAATGAATAATTTTATTAATGACCTGTGGAGAATAAAGAACATGTTTATTATTAAAATATTGACATAAAAGAGATTAAAGACATGATAATTACGTCATTTTTAACCCATAAAAAGTGAAATTGAGTTTATTATGTGTAAATACATGAATAATATTAATTATTTTACATATAGTTTAATACCCATGGAAAAGAAAATGGTTTGGGTATCCACACAATGAAAATAAGAGAGAATTTCTTGAGGAGGAGAGAGAAATTTTGAGAATTAAATTCGGCAGTATAATGGGTATAAAACATGGTTTTAGAAATGGGTAAAATGAGATGGGAAAAGCGTATACCATTTATAAAACATAATATTAGTGCAAGGTTATGATAAAAAGGGTAATAAAAGATATTAATCATAACAATTATAAGGCACATAAAAAAATAGGTTCTTGAATTTAAGAGAAAAGAAGGATAAGTCCCCTACCTTGAAGAGTTGTTCCTAAAACTTGAGGATTGGGACCTTGGGGGATTAATGACACCTTGAGGAGACTTATTGGAAGGAAAAAATACCATAAATTCATGTATTATGGATTTTAAGTGAAAGGAAATGGATAAATGGGCGATTATTTATAGTAAAAGTGGATGATTTGTTTAATAATTTCCAAATATAGGTCTTGGAAATATAGGTTGTGGAAAATGAAAAACCATGGGCTTGACCATGGTTTTTTCCCATGATTTTGAACATTTGGGACATATTTTATGTTATTTTAACCCGCAATAACTAATCATCATTTTATAATACTTCTTTTGGAAAAGATAATTAAAGTTTCCACAAGGTAATGTTTTTAAAATCAAAGTTTCCATTTTAGACTTTGGAAGGTCATTTATAGGTTTGGAAATAGATTAAAATCTATTAAAATAAATAATATTAATAAAATAAAATATTTTAGGGCGTTTATTGTTTTTAATTAATTATTAAATCATTATTATATAATTATGAATTCATTAAACATATTAAAAACCTCAAACTGTACTTTTACTATTCACAGAAAAGTAATGTTTTTTAGAAAATTATCATAAATTAACTCAAAACTAAATTTGACATGATTATTTAAAAAATGATGTTTATTTTTTTTATAATAATTCTATAAGTATTGTAATTTTAAATTTAAATATAAAAATCATTATTTATTAAAAAAATAGAGGGTTGATAATACATAGTAAAATTTACGACACTAATTTTTTTTCAAGGAAATAATAAAATTATTTTATCATTTATATTTAAATATGAGTGTTTTTAACATAATATTTAATTAAAATAAATATTATTCATAATAACTTAGTTTATTATAAAAAATATATCTTTTTTGAACAGTACAATTTGTGTCTGAAAAATAAATTTATCAATTTCCATCTCAATTCAACTTATATTTTATTAAGAAAATATATTCTTAAAATGAAATTGATGGAATAAAAATTTTATTTATACAAAGGAATTACAATTTAAGTAATTAATTCCTGGACATGTATCCCCTTATTACACCCGTATACACCCTAAGGGTAAGGTGTGCGATGGAGGTAGTTTCATGGGGTGCCTCAACTAACATCGATCGAGTGGTAATCTCCACTAACATGAACTTCACATTGACTGAGTGGTAATATACACTAACATGAAATTCTACCATAGATGATTTTTTTAAGATTCATTTGTTGAATCTTGGATTGGACTTGGTCAAGGGAAAACCCCAATGATGATACCTCTATCCCACGTTCTGACAAATGAGCTTCAAAAGAAATGACTCTACTGGTTGAGACCATCAATTCCTCTTTATGTATCAATTATAAATAACAATTAATTATTAAAGAGATGTGGTTTTATTGTGTATAATATAATATAACACACATTTACTCAGGAAACAAATATTTATTTGAAAAGAAACACGGGTTGTTACATTATTCCCCCCTTAAGAAATTCCATCCCCGAAATTTCATCTCATTCTATTGGTTCAGAAAAGGAAAGGGTACTTATGCTTCATTATTTCCTATAGTTCCCATGTTTCCTTTTAAAAGTTATGATTTTTACATAAAACTTTGACAAGGTGGGTAGTCTTGTTGCATAGAACCTTGTCTTTATGGTCCAAGATCTCTATCAGATTCTCCTCATAAGAGAGGTATTACTAGAATTTGGACTTATAGCTACAGATCTACAACCATGGACAATAAAAACCATGGCTATAGATCACTTATACCCATGGCTATTTTTGATGTCCGTGGCAATAGCGCCCCACACAATACCTTCCCCCCCCGCCCTCGCGAATTTACCATCCCCACTGCCCCCACGATCCTCCTCCCTCCCACGATCCTCCTCCTCTCCCGACGTCTCTGACATGGCCACCCCACCTCCTCGGGACCCTCCTTCTCTGACTCTACTCTGGCATAGTTCCAATGCGGCTCCTACACGGTTCTGATGCGGCTCTGGTACGATTCCGATGCGGATCCAGCACAGTCTCATTACTCCCTCCTTGAATCTCCAACCCAGCATACCAGCGGTGGCTACTTCGCTGCGTGACTCCACTGCCGCACCTCTCCGCCCGCCCGCCTCACCTTCTCCCTGCCAACCCGTTCCTCTTCATTCCCCCTAGCCTTGCTTCCCTGTCTCCTCCACCCCCTTCACCTTCTCCATAATGATATCACTCAACCACACCTTGCTTCTACGACTTTCATCCCTGCTAATGCATCACCCTGCCATGACTCCTTGCCTCCTTCCTTTTTACCTCCTTACGAATTGGTTTTTCAGGGTTCTTCTCCTTGCTTCGCATATAGCTGCAGCGGAGTCCATTTCCTCTGTAAGTACTTTAATTTTCTCCTTTCTCTTTTTTGAAGAAATTTTTGATGATGGGTATTTATTTGATCTCATCTAGATATGTTAATTTGATTTTAATTCATAATTATTTTTTTATTTGGAATGTTTATCACTAATTGTAATTTTAATTTAGTCATCTTTTGTTATTTTGATATATACAACATCAATTTAAGACATATTATAAAGTCTCTCAGAAAGTCATGCAAGTCATAGAGTTCAGTCTAATCATAAGGAATGTGATAACCAAAAGGGGTTTTTAAATCCATAAGTATTTTAAAACCTTTTAAATTAGGGAAATAACTTGTGTCATTTAAATTATATAATGATAAAATGCATATGGGTAGACTGGGATAATCACAAAATATATTTGAAATGGTGTGTCTATTACCATACCTTTGAAAAATCATACCAATGATAGATGTTGGACAAACTTGAATTATAGGTTCTACTATATTGTTATTGAAAGAATATAAGATTATTGGGTCTTATCCTTCATGTAAAGGACTTGCCTTTGGTTGGTTATAGGTAGGTTAGATACATAGTGTATTTACCACCTCATTATAGAGGTGTCTGTCAAGATTTCATGTACACATTACCAGTATACATGGAAAATTTTTGGGGACTCAAATTCTCAAGTGAAAAATTATATTACAAAGGAAAAGGATATTTTAAATCTATTTTCTAGTTCAGAGCTGATTAGTATTGTGTCCTTGAGGAAAATTGTGGAGGAGTTTTATTGGATTAAAATTTAAAATTTGGACCAATAATGGTTATCTGGATGTCATTATATATCCTAAAATAATAGTAATCAAACTATAGATATCTCTGGGATGGTATAAGAATTCCCATCCTGGTGTAGGGTTGATGAAGGAAAATCCTACGAGAATAAGTAAACTTGAGTGTCATAATATTGATGGGAAATGGGATGGAAATGTAATTTCTGGATGGAACTTAGATAAAAAAAATCTTGGGGTTACAACATATCTTATAATAACAAGAATAATGATACAAATAGTTCTTGGTAAAATGGTCCCTATGCAGATCTGGATTAAACACAAAATAAAATGAAAATATTTCATCCAAATGAAGGGTTATTGGAGAAGACTTTGTGTGAATCAACGAGGGACCACATACCAAAATAAGATATAAAATTGGTGAGAATGATACTTGTGGTTGGCCCCAAGATAGAGTAACCTAGTTTCCCTATATATCCTATGACAATAGTAATCAATCCACATATAGTTCTTAAAAAAAGTCTATATATATATGGATTATACATAGTGAAAAGGGTAATGAAATATATGAGTGTCATGGTGATAGAAGGAAACATGATGTGAATAAGGACTCATCACAAGGAGAAATTAACATAGTTCTATCATAATGTAGGGCCATTGGAAGACCTTGTATTAATGAGGTAAAGATCCAAAACACTAGGATAGATGGGGTGGTTTGAATAAGATAAGAATTTTGGTTGACCCCAAGATAAGTGACTTGGTATTCACTGCATATATCATGATAATATGAATTAAGTAATATGTGGTTATTGAACATGAGGGTATTTTTATCTAGACATTGGGTCATAGATAGGGGAAACTATATTTTTAGAATCTTCTATGGATCTAAATCTCATGTATGTAAACCTTTTCATATGAGACAAACCACTCCATGTAGTTTAAGGGTCATGTGGGGTGGATATGTTGTCGTTTAGTACAACACCATGTGATAAGGATTATATACTATGCAATTTGACATCATGAAAAAAGGACATTTAGTTCCATCAATTTAAAGGTTATATGACAAGGACCATATCCAAGTAGTTTAAATTCATGTGAAACACACTTTTAGATAAGGCTATGTAATTTATTTCATTATAAATCTTATGTTAGTGGAAGGTTTGATATTCCCTCCATCCATTGTGATCATGGAATAATCCCATTAGAGTGGACCTTATGGATTATGTAAGGTCATTACCATTTCTATTCTAGAATTGTAGGCTTTGTTCCATGTATCATTGGCATTCTCATGGAAAATACTAATTCTCCACAAATGAATTAGCAGACGTGAACCTTCTAGTTAAATTCTCACGTGACATGATTTTAATAGACTCCATAGTTATATAGTGTGAATAAAATTTTCTCATAAACTCATTATATCTCATCAATCTACGTCTAGGACTTTCCATATTCTGAAAATTGATCAAAAATGGAAGGTTAAAGTGAAAGAAAGTAAACTTCTATGGGTAAGGATACTTCTCTCTTATATACTAGACAATATGGGGTTTCTTGTGTACTAGTATGTTTTGTGTTTCGATATTCCCCCAAAGCATGAAAGATATTATTAGAATAAGATCTATTATCCTTGTTCACAATCATATGAAGGATATTATATATGGTCTTATTGAAGTCCTTTATTTATCCATTTATAGTTGCATGATAGTAGGACAAATTATTGTATTGAATATTATAATTATGGCATTCATTATTCAGTTTTAATGCATATAAGTTAATGTTGTTGATCCCACATTGTGTGTGTTTTATTTTTTCAATTGATTTTGAAGTTTCAATGAATATTAGTTTCAATATGAAATAAATAAGAATTTATGGATAAGAATATCTTGGAAGTTGGTTAGCGAACTTAGTTTTTTTGAGAATAAGGGTTCCTAAGAGAGGTGTGACATTATATTAAGTAAATGAGATTTAGAGACACACATTTTATGTTTGATTATGAAATACTTTTCATTCCTCATATTAAAAGGGAATACCTTACCTTTTGAGTTTTGGAGATTCATTTATATAAAGTAAAAAATGTTTTAAGTGTTCTTGAATTACTGCCAAGATTCTTTTTTCTTGGAATATTCTAGTTTTAAAAATGGAAATTGAGAAGGAAATTTCAATAAGGATTTGAGTTGCATGGAGAATTTATAATGATGAATCTTATATATGTATGATTAAGGAATTTTAGAAGTTCCTTTATTATGTATATAATCTTGTAAAGTAAAAAACTATTCGGGAAAATACATAGATGAAGTCGAGGAATCTTTAAAAAATGTTGATATTATTGGATTATAGGATATTGTTATATTTGAAAGGAATGTTTATGTTTGAGTTGTTTTTTAACTTGGATTATGATTGAATTTTTTCTGAGTTGACTCTTATTTTTTTTACATTTGTTTTAAATTTTGGATAAGGATTTATAAAAAAAATACCTTAATATAGCACTACCTAAGAAGCTAAGTCATCAGATACAAGTGGCCAAGATTAAAGTCATTTCAGTTAGGATGGAATGTATAAAAGCCTGTATTGGTAAAAAACGACCTGAGGAGAGTACACCAATTTTTTATTGGTGGAGAGTGAAGGTTAGAACCACTGTACAGGAAAGCATGATAGAATTGTGACCATAATGAATTTGAATGACAGACTAAGGAGTGTTATAGGTAATAAATAAGAGGTCTCACAAATAGAAGTATGGTGTGGGACACATCAAATAGAACAATTGTTCATCATTTAAAAACTCAGGCAATGGTACTTGATATTATATATTATAGGTTTTATTCTTAAATTATTTAGTTTGTATCATGATTATAGTTTAGCCGCATTATAAATTATAGAGTGATCCATAATGTGAGATCATGAGAAACTCATGCCATATTCAAGAATCGTAGGAATTATAAGGCATGTGAAAAGATCTTCATAGGTTATATTTTTTAGATGCAAATGGAAGAATACAGGGTTGATATATTCCAATATAAGGTTATTTATAAGGTACATTCATATCTGTATAGAGTTGACTGAATTCCATATAGAGTTTATGAAGAGATTTATTTGAAATGTTGTGATGAATTTGGGTGTTTCTAAATATCCTTATAATACTATTCATGCACTATTGGAAGCCATACTAAAAGAATCATACTTCATAAGGCATTGTATGGAATATCATAAGACTTTGAATTGAATGACTTTGAGGAAATTTCATAAGACTCGAACTTCATAAGAATTTTGAGGGAATTATGTAATACTTTATAAATTATAAGACTTATTTTAAAGTCTTATCAAATTATTCTTAGAAAAAGAAAATGAAATATGATAAACTAAATATGATTATTCATAGTGATCTATTCTTCATTGACATAAATATCATAAAGAAAGATTGTGATTCATGCTTCCATTTCATAACTTCATGTTTTACAGAAATATTTACACCATGAAATGAGGAGATGAAACCTTGAATATCTTTATATATAATTTATGCATACATGGAGTTTTTTATGAAGTGGTGTCTACATGTCTGTATACAGTTACAAACAATTGTGAAGAGAAGTAGTGGGAGTTTTGAAATGTAAAGATATTAGGAATTTTGAATTATTGAGAATTATAGTAATTAAAAATGTAGTATTCACATGGTATAATGTTTACAGATAAGAGAGAAAGAATAGAATTAATATAATGGATATTGTTTTATGTATCACACACACACATATATATATTTCATGTCAAAGAAATTGTCAGTTTGAAACTGTCATTCCAAGAAAGAAAAATCCTTGCATCAAGAAGAGATAACTGATATTGAATCCTATAGAAAAATTCCTTGAGTATTGAAGGAGAGAATAGATCCAAAACTGAATATATTATGAATAAGTTTTATGGATTAAAAATAATGTAAATAGGATATCTAGTGCATATTGGTTTCACTAAATAAGAATAAGAATAAGAAGAGGGAAGAAGATTTATGTGAAGTCCAATTTTCAAAGAAAGAAGTGTATTTTATTTATTAAAGGGAAGAAGAAAATGGTTTTTTCATTTTAGTTTTCTATGGTTACAACTAAAAATAGAGTTAAAAAAGAGTTTTAGTTTTTTAGAGTAGATTAATATTTAAAAAAAATATTTCCTAGTAGGAATAATGGAGATACTTAGTTGAGAAAATTATCAAAACCATTCTGTTCACATTGAGGAATAAGAAGTTTTATCTTATTCCCTATCACATGTGTTGTACATATGTGCTTACAGTGTTAGTAATTGAATTTGTAGCATGATATCAGGGAGATAAATAAATAAGATTTGTAAGAGATAAAAAACTACAAAATAAAATGAATAATGATCCATTATGAAATGATCTATTAACTAGTATTCTAAAGAACATATGATGAAATAATCATCCTTAATGATGATGAAAAAGATATCAAAGTTGGAAAGTAAGGTGAATATATCCATATTGAAATTGATCGAACATTTAGTACTATTCAAAATTGGATCATTATTAATTTTGAAAACTGTAGTGTCTCCTTGAAGGTTAGAAAAGTAGAGAAGGTTTTGAATAATCTTCTACAATTATCACTTCATCAAAATATGAATTTTTGAAGGTGACTGAAAAAGGTATTATTGAAAGGTTATGATTTCATAATATCTAATTCTTGATTAAAATAATAAAATACTGCTATATGGGGGTATGATTTTTTTAAATTAGTGGAATTTATATGAAATATTTAATAAGTTTCAGGGCTGTTTTCTGAAATTAAAACATGCTACTTAATTTGAATGTTTTTACCTGTGTGTTAAAGTGGGTAAAAAAATAAGTTTGAAATTTTCCATGAGAATAATTATAACAATTTGTATCAATCAATTTTCCCAGCCTAAAAAAATAGTTTGGCGACTCTTGAAAAATTTGATCAGTAGTTTCATTTCATATTGGAAACATATTCTTTGTTAAATGGAGAGCTTTGATGTCTAAATCAAACCCACCTTTTTATGCATTGATCATGAATCATGTGGACATAGAATGGAATAATTGATGGCACATTACTTGAGTATGAAATGATACCATTATATCTCCTATAAATTGTATTTTTTATCAATAAGGGTGAGATAAAAGAATGAGAAATTAAAATTTCTAGGTACGGTTGCTCAGGCTAGCACTGTTGGTACCCTATCTAGGTTTGATCCCACACTTAGAAAAGTTTCTAGGTATGGTTGACCATGGGGATTAAAATCTAGAATACCCAAAAAATGAAATAGACATCCTAAAATCAATTCCCATTCCTGCTATTCAAAAAAATTGCGGAGAGGATCCCACAGCTGGTGTGTTGGTTTGCGGGTGGGGTGACATCAATTACTAGAAAGAAAACTTGTTAGTTCATTTTCACTTCATCCCTGGATTCCCAATCCCTCACATTTACTTTAGGAATGTGAGAATAAACCCTGGGTTTATATAAGCATCCCTCGATGAGGATCATAAGATTTTTTATAATAGGATTCATATGATCGATGAACCAGATATGTGCACATTCTCAAAGTTTACCTTAGGATAATATAATTCTTTGCAGTTTCACTTGTTACTAAGATCCAACCAGGAGCATGATGAGTGGGTGAGAAAATGTTTGTCTAAATAAATTCCAATTAAGTTGAACATAAATTTCTGGACGTTATGCAATAAGGGCATACCAACTGAAATTAATATCCATAGAAAAGTAATTTAGATACCCTCACCATGTATGTGTTGTGAGAGTCTAAAATCCGAGTTAGTCTAGAACTAATTTTTTGATGTAGAATGAGCCTGCTTTGCTTGGTCCCTTGTTGGAAAACTTATGGGAATTCAATTTTAGGGGTATACATCTCTGACTTTTTGTGTACATTATTTCAAAGTGTTGAGAAACATTCATATATGGTTAATATTCATGTAATAATGTTTTCAGTTGTGTGTTGGGTGATTTAGGAGACAAGGAATAAGGGACGTGAAGGAAAGAATTTCTCCCTCTATTCATTCAAGTTCATGTGCTCTCTCTCATGGACAAACTAGGTTCCCTTGTTCCTATTGAAAAGAGAATGACTACTAGTAAGGGGATCCTCCCTAGGGATGTGATTACAAATGATAGAGCTCCTCTAGGGCAGTGGATCAAGTGGATACCCCCCAATGTTGGACTAAAACATAATGTGAATGGGTCTCGTAAATAGGGAGTTATGAGGAGGGATTGTACATGATTCTAGGGGATATATGGTTATCGAATATAGTTCCTTTTATGGTTTAGGTAATTCTATCTGGGTGGAGAAAAGATCTTTACTCAACGACCTTTAAATTTGGAGGATAGATAACCTCAATATTTGTATGGTTGAGTAGAACTCCAAGATTCTTTTAAGATTTCTACATAATGATGCAAGTGCTCCTTGGTATTTAGTTTATAATATTAGGAAGTGTAGGTCCCCCATCGATCAACACACAAATATCATTCATACTTGGAGGGAGGGGAACTTTTCTGCATAAAATCTATCTAGTAAAGAGATACCTTATGAGATTCTTGTTATCTATCATATTACAGGGGATCTTCCACATTACTATGAAATTATTTTTAGTGGTGAAACCCTCAGTCTTCACCACTTTAGACTCCTAAAGTGAAATATTTTCCAATAAAAGGTTCTTCTTGAGTGACCGATAATTTCCTAACTATTACATCAATCAAGGAAGTTCTTCTAGGGATATCATTAATGGAGGTGAATGATCTGAAGACTCAACAGATTTATGAATAGAACAATTTTCATCACATGTACAATGAAAATACTAAATTCAATTGGTTGGATAATCAATTACCCAATCAACTACATGGTCTAAATCCTAACCATCTCGAAAATTTTCCAACCCACAACCAATTTCAATCCCAACCATCTCAACATCAAATCCAATCTTTTCTATATAAATTATTAGAATAATTTTTTAAAAAAATATTGAAAATGAATTATCAGTTTTTATCATTAATATTAGATATATAAAACATTGAAATAATTATGTTGCAGCTATGTCGGTTCTTCCATCATTGCAACACATTTTACAGTAAAAAATCATTCAAAGAGTATGCTTGTTCTTATCTTATATGTCTGATTTATTAATGGTCACATATGTTCTACTATGACTCATCTATTTTATGTGTACAGGTTTATGAAGCATACACACAATATGTACTTTTTTTAAAATTAGATGCACATGCATTCATAATGTATGAATACATTGTTTAAAGGTACATACACCTATACACATATAGTAAACTGTATGTAGTATGCAATTGCAAGCTCCCACGCATACCATGCATCTTCTAAATTAATAAATTGCATGTGGTATGCATACATTGTTTGAATTTACCTATGCATGTACACATACATGCACATTGTTTAAAAAACATATGCATGCATAATTGTATTTTCTCACTTATTGACCCCCCGTTACATTGAACACTTTATTATGTATTCACTTATAAATATTCACTCTAGCATAGAGGCTAGGTGTCCTTACATGTGTGTGAAGGTGCGTATACCCAGTGGGGGAGCAACAACTTTTAGTTAGAAAGCTCCAAGAGCCGAAGTGGACAGTTTGGTTCCACCTTGAGGTAGGATCCCTCTTCTAGCCTCTTTAATTCAAGAATGGTTTAAATTGAATTTAGATTCTTTCTTAATTCTGCTTAATTATATTGAATTGCATATCTTGAATAAGTTTTCTTTAATATAATTGTTTCATTTGATAAATAAAGTCATGTTTTTATAAATAAAGTCATGTTTTTATAATAAATCAATGCCATGATTTTATAATAAAACCCCTCCAACGGAGGTGCGCTGTCTTCTAAACCAAAGAGTAGTGATAGTTAGTTAGATCATGTTTAGATTTGGTTTGAGTCTTTCATATGACTCTTGTTGGTGTTTGTTTTATGGCTAGTTAGTTTTTGTTTTCTTTGAATAATATAAATTGTCTTATCATACTCATTTAACTCAAATGACATTTCCCGAGTAGGCATATGCCTTGACCATGAAACTTTTCTTTTTTAGGATTTGAATATTATAAATAAAATTTCCATGTTTAGGAAAAGTGAATGAATTTGTAAATGGTTTGTGTAGGGTGTATGATTTTTTCCATCATTTTGTTTCCCTTTAGACGTTGTGTCATTGGGCTGCTCTCTACAACCTTCTCTGGCGATCCCTTGTTATAGCATATTAAATAGTTGATCTGTTCTATCATCTGCCGGCGGGGAGACAGTCAGAATGTTGCCCCACCTCCTCCTGCTCTATTTTCTCCTGGCCGGAATATGCTACCCCTCGGATGCCGCTGGACCGGTCCAACACGCTGCGGTCATGCCGTGGTCATGCTGCGGTCACGCCGTGGTCACGCCGTAGTAATGCTGTGATTTGGCCCTACTCCAGGATGACACCCCACTGTGGTTCATAGTGATAGTATTCCATGAGTTTTTGATCAATGTTGAGACTGACTAATCACAATTTCTGCCAGCGGGGTGACGACCGAAATGTTTCCCCGCCTCCTCCCGCTCCCTTCGCTCTTGGCAGGAAGATGCTACCCCGTGGATGTCGTTGGACCAGGCCAACATTCCGCGGTCACGCCGCGGTAACGCCGCGGCCACGCCGCGGTAACGCCGCATCCACACCGCGGTAACGCCGTGGCCATGCCGCGATCACGTTGTGATTTGGACCTACTCCAGGACGAAACCCCATGAAAGTTCGCAGTGATAGTATTCCATGAGTCTTGTGATCAATGTTGAGACTGACTAATCACAATTTCTACTGACGGGGCGATGACCGAAATGTTTCCCCGACTCCTCCCGCTACCTTCACTCCTAGCCGGAAGATGCTGCCCCGCGGATGTCACTGGACTAGGCCAACACGTCGTGGTCACGCTGCGGTCATGCCGCGGTCACGCCGCGGTAATGCCGTGATTTGGCCCTGCTCCAGGATGACACCCCACAACGGTTCGCAGTGATAGTATTCCATGATTCTTGTGATCAATATTGAGACTGACTAATCACAATTTCTGCTGGCGGGACGATGGCCGAAATATTGCCCCGCCTCCTCCCTCCCTCTCTTTCGCTCTTGGTCGGAAGATGCTGCCCTGCAGATGTCGTTGGACCAGACCTACATGCCGCGGTCATGCCACGGTCACGCCACGGTCATGCTGCGGTCACGCCATGGTAATTCCGTGATTTGGCCCTGCTCCAGGATGACACCCCGTGGTGGTTCGCAGTGATAGTATTCTATGAGTCTTGTGATAAATGTTGAGACTGACTAATCACAATTTCTGCCAGCGGGGCGATGACCGAAATGTTGCCCCGCCTCCTCCCGCTCCCTTCACTCCTGACCGGAAGATGCTACCCCACGGATGTCGCTGGACCCGACCAACACGCCGTGGTCACGTCGTGGTCATGCCACTATCACGCCGCAGTTACACCATGGTCACACCACGATAATGCCGTGATTTGGCCCTGCTACAGGATGACACCTCGTAGTGGTTTGCAGTGATAGTATTCAATGAGTCTTGTGATCAATGTTGAGACTGACTAATCACAATTTCTGCCGGTGGGGCGACAGTCAGAATGTTTCCCCGCCTCATCCCACTCTTTCGCTCCTGGCCAAAATATGCTGCCCCGTGGATGTTGCTGGACCGAGCCAACACACTGCGATCATTCCGCGGTCACGCCGCAGTCATGCCACAGTCACGCCGCGGTCACGCCGCTGTCACGCCGTGATTTGGCCTTGCTCCAGCCACATCCCACCCACACTAGCCCCCTTTCACCTTCATTTCAGCCCACTACCACCAGCATTCCTGCCCGCAATAGCCCCCCATTCCACCTTCAAATCAGCCCGCACCATCCCCCCAGCACCTACAACCAGCCCCCCTTCCACCAGCATTCCAGCGCCCTTCCACCTGCATTCGAGCCCACACCAGCCCCCAGCCACCTGCAATCTTGCCCGCACCAGCCACCACACCAGCCGCCACCCCTAGCCTCCTGCAAAACACTCATGAAATCCCATATGCCACCTGAAAAATAGCCCCAACCACCATTTCCAGCCCTCACCAGCTCCCGACCTCCTACATCTCAGCCCGCACCGGCCCCTTCCAGATGCCCAACAGCCCCCGACCACCTGCAATCTAGCCCACACCAGCCCCCTGCCACCTATTCCAGCCCGCACTAGCCCATTTCCATCCCCCTGCTACCTGCCTTCCCACCCGCACCAGCCACTCCAGCCCACACCAGCCACCGCACCAGCCCCCAACCTCCTTCATTCCAGGATGCGTGAGAAAAAATCCATGCAAATCACAAAAAGGAAAGGAAAAAGCAGATCCCCTTGCCTGAGCTCTCTTTTCCCCAAAAAGTAGCCTTATAAACTGCCATTAATGTTCATCAAGAACATTGGGGTAGATACGCATCTTTTAACCCAAGATGAGAACCTAGATGGAAAGCTGAGCAGATCCAAAGCATCCCATAAGAAGTCCCACATGACCGAATCAAAAGCCTTGAATAAATCGATCTTGAAGGCACACCTTGGAGCCCCAAAATCAAGATGGTAGCCCCACAATAATTCATGGGTAACAATATTCTTAGGATGAATTGGTTTTGGTACTGAAGGTTGAGAATATTTTTATCCATCTTTAGATTTATGAGCCGGGTCCGATTTATAAGCGGTGGAAGTCTATTATTCAGACTAATCTAGACAAAGACTATTCTTGGAAAAGATTCAAGGCATTGTTCATTTAGCATTCTTTCATAATGAAGTGAAGGTACTGATGGTTATATAATTTTCTAGGAGAGGCTATCCAGGTGGGGTGTCCAAGGGCTGTCCGGGGGGGGGGGGGTCTTCAGGGTAGGGGGGAGGGTGCAGGTGGGGTGTCTAGGAGGGGCTATCCAGGGGGGGTGTATAAGGGATGTCTGGGGGGTGGGGGGTGCCGGGGGGTCTGCAGGGCAGGGGGGGTGCAGGTGGGGTGTCTAGGAGGGGCTGTCCAAGGGATATCCAGGGGGGTTGGGGGGGTCTATAGGGTAGGGGGAAGGGTGTAGGTGGGGTGTCTAGGGGGGTATTCTAGGGGGGGTGTCCAAGGGCAGTCCGAGGGATTGATTTGAAGATATAAACCCATGAGAAATGAGGCCTAACCTCATAACAACAATTTTTCTAATGATTTTTGGAAAGGTATTCCCAATAGCAATAGGTCTGAAATCCTTTACACCCACAACATTTTACTTCTTTGAGATCAGGGAAATAAAATTGGAGTTAATTCCATAGGGAATTGAGGCATGGTTAAAGAATTACCTCATAGCGTTAAGGAGGTCATCACAAACTATGTACCAGTAGAACATAAAGAATTATTTTGTGAACCCATCAGGACCAGCCACACTCTCAAGATTTAGAGAAAAAAGGGAACTCTTAACCTCCTTCTCATAAAGGGGTGAAACAAGGGAGATTGTTGGATTGGTGTAGCCTGATCTGGTTGGGCCGAATGCTTGTTGAGTCCACTTTACTGTTGCACCTTTGACTTCCAGCCGACAACCACTAGAGTATTGGATACATATAGGAAAGGCTTCATAATATTGAAAAAGTATATAATAATATTTCCTCATCTCTCCATACTACTAAAGAAATCTTCTCCTCCATGAATAGATTGAGTAGAGTTGTCATCACTTTCAACTGGTCAACCTATTCCTTGAAAACCCATTCTACAGAATCTAACTCAATTAATCCTGATGAGATGAATGAACATCACCTATAACAACATGGAGATACTATTTGACTATAGACTAGATCTAATCAGCACCAACTAAAGCCGAGGGATGTGGAGCACTAGATGTAGATGCAACAATAGGAGGTTCCTGATAACTCAAAATTCCACTGAAATATAAAATAATTATTTCTCTAAAATATTATAAATATACTATGGATACAAAATATGAAGGCACTGGGGAAACAACTCTCTCAACACTAGGTAAAGTAGCCTCTATAGGTTATGATTTGGTAGGTACATCTAAGGGAAAATCCTGAAGCTCACCTGCTTGGTCAATCTGCTTAACTAAGGATCCCTTAGGATATGTGAAAGGGATGTGTAAGGGGGGAGATGCTGTCCAGGGGGGTCCAACAGGGGGGGGGGGGATTCTGTTCTGGGGTGTCCAGTAGGGGGGGGGGGGGTTCTGTCCAAGGGGGTCCAGCAGGGGGTGGGGGGTGGGGGGCTGCTGTCCAGGGGGGTGGGGGGCTGCTATCCAGGGGGCTAGGGCTGCTATCCAGGGGGTCCAGTAGGGGGGGATGCTGTCCAGGGGGGTTGGGGATGTTGTCCAGGGGGGTCTAGAAGGGGGGCAGGGAGGGGGGGGGGAGAAGTGTGGGTACATGGGATGAGCACTACTATGTTCTACCTTGTGTTGTAGGTACTTTTGAGATGGTTCTAGACTTCTTTGATAGTTTGTCTTATAGGGAGACTCATGTAAGTGCAGTTATGTGTTTTTTTATATTTTGATTTGTTTAATTCTTATTATGTAAGTATCATTCGTGTATAATTTAATTTGGAGGGGACTGGAAGGGGGAAGGGGGGAAACTGGCAGGGGGGGTGCAAGTGGGGTCTGGCAGGTGCACGGGGGAGGGGAAACAGGCAGGGTGGGGGGGGGGGGGAAGGACTAGCAGGGGGAGGGGAAATGGATAGGGTGGGGGTGGGGGTGGGGGGAAGGACTGGCAGGGGGAGGGGGGAACTGGTAGGGGGAGGAGGGGAAACTAGCAGGAGAGACTAGCATGGGGGGGGGGGGGGGTAGGGAGGGGACTACTAGGGGGACTGGTAGGGGGACTGACAGGGGGAGGGGGGTAACTAGCAGGGGGGGTGCAAGGGGTGGGGTGTACAGTTTCTGGGGGTGGGGTGTCCAGGGGGATCTGTCCAGGGTTTGGGGGGTGTCCAGGTTTTGGGGGTGTCTAGGGTCTTGGGGGGGGGGGGGGGGTCTGTCCATGGTCTATTTAGGGGGGGGGGTCTGTCCAAGGGGTATGGGGGGTGTCTAGGTTTGGGGGGGGGAAGGACTAGCAGGGGGGAGGGCAGAACTGGAAGGGGGAGGGGGGGGGGACTAACAGGGGGAGAGGACTGGCAGGGTGGAGGGGGGTAACTGGAAGGGGGTGCAAGGGGTGGGGTGTCTAGGTTCTGGGGGGGGGTGTCCAGGGGGATCTTTCCAGGGTCTGGGGGGTGTCCAGGTTCTGGGGGGGGGGGGGTTCCAAGGTCTATCCAGGAGGGGGGGAGGGGGGGGGGTATGTCCAGGGGAGTGGGGGGGTCTGGGGGGGGGGTGTTCATGTTTTTTTTTTGGGGGGGGGGGGGGTCCAGGATCTATCCAGGAGGGTGGGGGGGTGGCTGTCCAGGGGAATGGAGGTCTGGGCTATCCAGGGGGATCTGTCCAGGGTCTGGGGGGGTGTCCAAGGTCTATCTAGGGGGGGGGGGTTTCTAGGGGTATCCAGGGTCCGGGGGGGGGGGGGGGGGTCTGTCTTGGGTCTATTTGGGGGGTGTCCAGGGTCTGTCTGGGGGGTTGTCCAGGGTTTGGGGAGAGGTGTCTAGTATCTGTCTGGGGGGGGGGGTGTCGAGGGTCTGTCTGGGGGGGGGGGTGTCCAGGGTCTGTCTAGGAGGGGGATTTATAGGGGGTGTCCAGGGGGGCTTTGTAAGGGGGGAAGGGGTTGTACAAGGGAGGGGGGGTTTATGTATGGTGGGGTGTCCAGTTTCCAGGAGGGAGGGGGCTGCAGGGGGGGGGGTACTGCAGGGGGGATGTGCAGGGGAGCTATTTTTTTATGGTTTTTCAGACCCTATAGCCATGGTTTCTAACCATGGATATAGGTCTATTGCCACAGTTTTTTACCGTGGCTATAGGTCTATTGCCATGGTTTTTTACCGTGTCTATAGGTCTAATGCCACGATTTCTAACCCTGAAAATAAATTGTGTCCCTCCACTAGTATAGCCACGGTTCTAAACCGTGACTATAGTGATATTACCACGGTTTGAACCATGAATCTAGACCTATAGCCACGGTTCCAAACCATGGCTATAAGTCTAGGCCTATAGACACTCCAAACTTAGCCATGATTTCTCAAACCGTGGATATTACCTATAGCCATAGTTTGAGGACCTATAGCCACGGTTTTAAACCGTGGCTATAGCCTAAATTTCCAGTAGTGAGGTCATGTTCTAGTTGTACCACCTTCGAATTTAGTACATGCGAGGGATTAGGTATGTACTTCCTCAAGAGAGATACGTTGAATAAATCATGAATTTGAGATATATTTTATGGAATTTATAGCTGATAGGACACTACTTCTATGAGATCAAGGATTTTATAGGGGCCAATGTACCTGTGGATAAGCTTTCCTTTCTTCCCAAACCACATGAATCTCTACCACAGTGATATTTCAAGGAGAAATTTTTCACTAACATTAAACTACAAGTCCCTTAAATGGTTATTAGCATAACTCTTCTACTGACTTTGATTAGCCTTTAAGTGTTGTTGGATGGAAAGAACCTTTTCTGTCATATCTTGCACAAGATCAGGCCCAAGAAGCTTTCTCTCACCAACTTCATCCCAACAAGTAGTAATTATACATAGCTCCCCATATAGAGCTTTGTAGGGTTCCATTTAAATACTCAAGTGGAAGCTATTGTTTTATGAGAACTCAACTAATGGCAGGTGTTGATCCCAACCACATTTAAATTCCATTGAACAAGTTCTCAGCATGTCCTCAAGTGTTTGAATAGTACTTTCAGATTTTACATTAGTTTGGGGGTTATAAGCCATATTGAAATTCTATTTGTTACTTAGAGCATGTTAAAGACTTCTCTAGAATTTTGATGTGAACCTTGGATCATGATCTGAAATGATAGAAAATGGTAACCCATGAAACCTCACCACTTCCTTTACATAAATATTGGAAAGTTGGTCAAGAGATAAATCTTCCCTAATAATTATGAAATGGGTAGTCTTGGTGAGTCAATCCACTATAACCCATATTGAATTGTATCCTTTAGATGTTCTTGGGAGACCAGTGAAGTCCATAGGGATATTTTCCCACTTCCAGGTTGGTATGGGTAGTGGTTGCAATACCTCTTTAGGAATTTATCACTCCACCTTCACTTTCTAATATACCAAGCACATTATAGTATATTTAGAAATCTCCCTTTTTATATTATCCCCCCAAAAATGACCATGAAGTTCCCTATACATTTTAGTTCTTACAAGATTTATAGAGAATGTAGAGATATGATATTCATCCACCAGTTATTTCTTTAACTCCAGAATAGATGCAACACATTGCCTTGTACGGAATTTCTATACACCTTATTGATCAAAATTAAACTCAGGAAGCTTCCCATTTTTCACATCATCTATAATTTTTTCATAATAAAGGATATTATATTTGATATTTCTTGATCTTCTCTAGTAACAATGATTTAGAAATAATTTGGGATAAGATTGATTATATCCCTTCCCTCACAATTCCCATGTCCATTCTTACTAGGTCCTTGATCAATGGATCTCCTTGAATCCTCATTAGCATAACAAGGTATTTTATACTTAATGCATCAAAAAATTTATTTTCTCTACTGGGGTGATAATGAATTAAATATTCATATTCTTTAAGAAGTTCCAACTATATCATTGGTCTCATGTTAAATTTATTTTGTGTGAAAATATACTTCAAACTTTGGTGGTTTGTGTATATATCATATTTATCCCTATAAAGATAATTCCTCCATTATCTTCTAATAAAAAATAACCATAGCTAGCTCTAGGTCATGCATAGGATAATTCTTCTCATGAGGCTTTAACTATCGAGATGCATAATAAATCACCTTGTGATTCTTCATAAGGATGCACCCAATCCCTCTCAGAGATGCATCACTAAAAATAATGAGTCCTTCTTTGATAGAGGGTAGAGTTAACACAATTGGATTAAAAAATCTCTTATTCATTTCTTGTAAACTTTATTCACACTCCTTTTTCCATATGAACTTATCCCCTTTTTGATTTAACTTGGTTAGTGGATTATAAAGTCATGTTTTTTTCCCACAAAAATCCTATAATATCATGTTAAACCACATAAACTATCAATCTCAGTTAATTTTGTAGGATGATTCTACTCCTCTATAACATTTGTCTTAGCAGGGTCAATTGATATTCCTTTATTGGTTACAATGTTCCCTAAGAAAGAAACTTGTTATAACCAAGATTCAAATTTTATGAATTTATCAAATAGCCAATCCTTCCTCAGAGTTTTCAGTATAACCCTTAGATGATCCCCAGAATCCTCATGAATTTTAGAATATATCATAACATCATTAATATAAACTACCACAAATTTATCAAGGTAGTACTTAAAGACTCTATTCATCAAATCCATAAATATAGTAGGAGTATTAGTCAAGAAAAAGGTCATAATAACAAACTCATAATGCCCACATCTTGATTAGAAGGTATTATTTAGAATACCTTGTTTCTTCACCCTTAATTGATGATAACTAGATTGAAGATCAATCTTGGAGAATAATTGAGCTCCACAAGTCTGGTCAAATAAATCATCAATATTTGGGAAAGGGTATTTTTTCTTCACTATGATCCCATTAAGTTCTCTATAATCAATTCATAGCCACATCAATTCTTCCTTCTTCATAAAGAGAATAGGTGCTCCCTAAGGAGAAACACTAGGTCAGATAAACCCCTTCTCCAAAAGATCTTTAATTTGTTTATTTAATTCCTCTATCTCCACATTTTCCATTATATATAGGGTCTTTGATATCATCTTGGTTATATGTATGAGTTCAATAGAGAACTATACCTATCTTTCTAGGGGAGGTCCAGGTAACTCCTCAGGAAATACGCCAATGTATTTCTGAATGATGGGGAAATTTTATATTCTTATACTTTCATTTCCTTTACCATATTCACTGATCATATCCATAAAGAAGTCTATGGGAGGTGATTCTAGACAAAGATTAGGTCAGGATATATCTCCTTTGAAAATAACTATAGGTTTTCCATTCGAGAATACTGAGATTTCCTTGCTTATATAGTTGATATTAGAATTATAATTTGAGATCTAGTCCATCCCAAGTATAGTGTAAAATTCCATAATGGGAATGAATACTAGATTTGTGATGATATTATGCTCACCAAAGTCAATACTATAGTTTCTATACACTATTGATGCATGGATAATCCCTCAAGGAGTCTTGATTGATAACTATACTTCTAGAATATTAGGTATTGATTCTAAATTCTTTTCAAACTTGGAGGCAATAAAGAAATACATAGAACCATAACCAAACAAAGTACTTGTTAGTTTTGATAAAACAGTGAGAGTACCCACCAAAACATCATTTAGAGCCTCTACTTTATTCGTTGTGATAGAAAAGCCAAACCTTTCTCCCTTGTCATACACTGAGGTTGATGGTTGATCCCATACATTATCTTTTTATTTGGATAATGATTAGAAAAGTGACCAAGATATCCAAACTTGAAGCATTGGAATTCAAGTTGGGCTTGCACCATCTTTCCTTTTTCTTTTATGTTGAGAAGTTAGGGATTCACCTCACTATGACAGTTTTGAGCTATATGGGCATATCTTCCACACTTGTAAAATTTTCTACACTTGAGCAAGCAGTTCTACGAACGCTTCTTCCAACATTTATTGCATGTGAGAAGATGCAGTTTCTTTTATCCTCTTACATTATCAAAGTTCCTCCCTAAGTTTGGATTGAAAGATCACTTCTTTTCATTTAGTTTTGTGACCATTGTATCTCTCTGAACTCCAGTTCAAACTTCATAGAACTCCACACTATCTCCTCATAGTTTTCACAGAATTGATTCCTTTGTAGATGGGGTCTTAGTCCACTGAAGAATTTATCAACCTTTTCATTAGGATCCATAAAAAATATATAATTGTAACAATAAATTCTTGTAAATTTCATATCATATATTTCCACTGATTCATTTTTCTTCTGCTTTAGCTCTAGGAACTCCATCTCCATTTTTTTTCACATCAAACATAGAAAATATTTATTGAAAAAGGTTCCTTTAAACTCTTCCCACTCCATAGAATCAATATCCCTTCTTGTATTTTTATTTTTAATTATTTTCTATCACTAATCATCTTCTCTATCTAAGAGGTATAAATCTAGGGTGACTTTCTCTTATTCCAAAAAATAGAGTACAAAAAAGATTTTTTTATAGAGATTATCCATTATTCAAAAATAAATGGGTGAGTAGATCCACTGAAAGAAGGTGGTCATTGATGTATAAAGGACTCAATATAAAGTTGTTACCTTTGAGGTGAATCCAATATCTCATCTTGATTCAAGTTATTATTCATAACTTGAGTTAGTTGATTCATCATACTCTTGAAGTTTTCCATTTCAACTTCCATCAGAGGCCCATCAATGCATAGTCAGTTGTGCTCATCATTTACACGGTTCCTCCTATTTCCTGCCATTTTCTAAAAGAAGAAAAACTTAGTGAAAAATGTGTTTATTTTAATAATCTTATAATTCTAAAGTAATTTTATTTCTTAAAACATCAATATTAAATATTTTATTCTTTAATAATAATTACATTTTCTATATATCCTTCATAATGGTTCATAAAAAGCTTGTGATTGGATAAACATATCCCCAGGGAGTGTTAAAATAGTAGTGCAACAAGACCCATTATCATGAAATAGTTCCCATTAGAGTCTATATCAAAGTGGTTTTTTGATTGTTACCCATAGATACATCTGTTCCAGAGTCACATCCACTTGTTCATATTCATACATGTCTTTCTTTACTTGAAAACTACTTACTTAATACTTCAACAAAATACCAGGATGTTTACTTATATTTAAAATTTTCCACAGGCTTATTCCTAAAGTTTTCAAATATTAATTTACACAAATAACTAAACCATCATTTGATTCCAACTATTACATAATGCCTTTTTATGACATAAACTTTTCATTTATATGGTACAAACAGAGGATATTTTAAAGTTTAGTTTCATAGAAACCAGGAACAATAATATAAGAAAACATAAAAAATTATTCTAATCCACTTGAAAGGATTATTAATGGATTCATAATAAGTAAATTTACTACATCTCATATCCTGGGGATATATATCAAAGGAAACGGGTGAGACCAAGGACCAGTAAGGGAAACTGTTTACATGAGATCATGAGGGATATCAATAAGAACATGAGGAGAGTCACTAAGGCATGAGCAAAGAAAAATAATTTATATAATAATAAAAATAACATGAATAATAATATGTAAATGTGGATACAATATTTAATTTATACATTCATAATCATATCACTACGGTTAATCACTAAGGTGTTGTAAATGAAAATTACCAAGGTTATTCACCAAGGTATCATAAAACATGTTATCTCTAGAGATTAAATTGTTTACCCAATGCATTGGAGAGATATTAGGGAAAACCATTAATATGTAATAATTTCACGTGATCCACATATATCATAATAAACCATTTCATCATAACCCTTGGAGAATAAATAATGAGTTTCTTATCAAAATCTTTGCATAAAAGAGCTTAGCGACATGATCATTATGTCATTTTTAACCCATTAAAAGTAAAAGTGAGTTTATTATGTGTAAATATCAGAATAAAATAAATATTTTTTACATATATTTTAATAAATATGGAAAATAAAATGGTTTGGGTATCCACACAATGAAAATAAAAGATAATTTCTTGAGGAGGAGAGAGAAAATTTGAGAAGTAAATTCAACAACATAACGGGAATAAAACGTGGTTTTAGAAATGGGTAAAATGAAAGGGTACAAGGGTATACCATTGATAAAAAATATTTTTAAAGTAAGGGTATGATCAAAAGGTTAATAAAATATATTAATAATAATAATTAGTAGACACATACAAAAAGTGGTTTTTAAATTTAAGAGAAAAGAAGGATAAGTCTTTACCTTGAAAATTTGTTCCTAAAACTTGATGATTAAGACCTTGGGGGATTTATAACACCTTTGGGGGACTAATTTGGAGGTAAAAATACCATAAAATCATGTATTATGGTTTGGTAGTTAAAGGAAACAGATTAATGTGTGAGTATTTATAGAAAAAGTGGAGGATTTGTTTAATAATTTACAAATATAGGTCTTGGAAATATAGGATGCAGAAAATGAAAAACCATGGGATTGTACATGGTTTTGGATATTTGGGAAATATTTATGTTATTTTTACCCACAAGAACCAAGAATAATTTTATATTACTTCTTTTGGAAAGGATAATTAAAGTTTTCACAAGGTAATGTTTTTAAAATCAAAGTTTCAATTTTAGAATTTGGAAAGTCATTTATAGGTTTGGAAATTGATTAAAATATGTTAAAATAATTAATATTAATAAATTAACATATTTTTGGTTATTTATTATGTTTAATTAATTATTAAATCATTATTAAATAATTATTAAGTCATTAAACATACCTCAAACCTCAAATTGCACTTTTACTATTCATGAAAAAATAACATATTTTAGAAAATTATTATAAATTCACCCTAGACTAATTTCAATGTGATTATTTCAAAAATAATGTTTATTTTATCATAATAATTCTCTAAGTATGATAATTTTAACTTTTTAATATAAAAATCCTTATTTATTAAAAAAATAACGGGTTGATAATGCATAGTAAAATTTCCGACACTTAAAAATTTTCAAGGGAATAATAAAATTATTTTATCATTTATAATTAAATAAGGGTATTTTTAACATAATATTTAATTAAAATAAATATTATTCATAATACATTATTTTATTATAAAAAATTATATCTTTTCCAAACAATACAATTTGTTTTTCAAAAATCAATTTATCAATTTCCATCCCAATTAAACATATATTTTATTAAGAAAAACTTATCATAAAAGGGAATTTATGGAATAAAAATTTTATTTATAAAAACTAATTACACTTTAAGTAACCAATGCATGGACATGTAACCCTTTATTACATCTTCATACACCCTAAGGGTAAGGTGTGTGATGGTGGTAGTTTCCTAGGGTAGGTCGACTAACATAAATCAAGTGGTAATATCCAGTAACTTGAACTTCTCTTATAGAATATTTTGTTCAAGATTCACTTTCTGAATCTTAGATTGGGATTGGTCAAGGTAAAACCCCAATGATGATACCTCCCTCCCATGTTATGAAAAATGGGATTCAAATGGAATTACTCTACTAGCTAATGCCATCGATTCCTCTTTCTATTTCAATTAAAAATAAAAATTCATTATTCAAGAGATATGGTTTTGTTGTGTATAATATAATATAACATGAATTTTCTTAGGAAACAAATATTTATTTAAAAATAAACATGGGTCATTATAGGAATTCTCCTCAAGAAGAATTCTATGTGATCATATTTTAGGATTTATTCATGGGATGTCTTCTAAACTCCAACCTATTACTTAATTAGGAGATAAATTTCTGTTAATATTTAGGGTATAAATTTTTGGCTATAATGACTGGTAAATTTTATCCTTCTATTTAGTATACATACTTAAAATCAATGGGTAGTGGTTTCAATTCTAGATTTGGTGATTATTCTAAAGATGAAATAAAATTTGGGTTTATCACTTCTATATTAGGAATTTCATACAAAAAAATACATATAAGTTTACTAATAATTAAATAAACAATAAAATAAATCAAATAACTCAAAAATTACCTCTTCTTCCACAATGAAAATAGATTCTTCAAAATTCTATACAACTTCATTCTCCATAGAAATTTAAATCATTAAGTGTTTTCCAAAGGCTAAAAATTCATGTAACATACCTGGGTATTCAATGGGTCCAGTATCTTAAAAGTGTGAAAGTATAAGGAGTGAATGGTTAGCTGAAGGGTGTCATATAGAGTCAAAGTTTTTGAAAAAGAATGTGATATTTCTGAACTCCATAGTGTGTTTCCCTTCATACACATTAATGATTTTCTTGGTTGTATTTAATAAGGGTATCCCCAAAATGATGGGTGATTGTTTTGTGATTTTGTATTATTCCATGATAAACACATAAAAGTAAACTTGGAAAATAAAATCTTGGAATCTTACAAGAAAATATTCCAATACTCCTATCATAAAATAGTAGATCTATTTGAAAGATTCATAACCACTCTTGTGGGATTTAAGTCTTACATTTATAAAAATATAAACATTGATCGGGGAATAAAATTTATAGAATCACATAAATCACACAAAGACTATGAAAATTTTATAGAACCAATTGTTAAAGGTATATAAAATATCCTTGGATCTTGACATTTGGTTTGGAGTTGTGGTGTGACTAGTACTGAGGCACTTATTCCCAAATTAATTCTTTCATTCTCTTAAAGCCTCATATTTTTAGTTAAAAGCTCCTTGAGGAACTTAACATACTTGAGAATATACTTAAGGGATTTTGAAGGGGTATGTTGATATCCACTTTATAAAAAGTTTCAAAGATTTATATTTGAAGTTATTATTCTTAGAACTTCTCATATTGAACTATACTTGATGGAAATTGAAGTGGGAGATCCTTCTTATCCATTTATTGACTCTATAGGGGCATCTATGGTCCTTTATTTATCCTTGGTTAAACTTTATCCTATTCCTTATCTTATTATTAGTAGGTATCTTTGGAATAATTCCCAGGTTATTTAGAAACTATTTATATTTGGTACTATTCAACTTGTTCCATAGTATGACCTTCAATTCCAAAATGTGTTTGATTAGATTACGGATTTTTAACCCCTTATTCTTCATTGGTAGGTTGATTTTGTTTAGGTTAAGGTGTGTTAATGGGGTGAATATTCTTACCTTTTATGGTGGTTATAAAACTTTCATTCTACTTAGGTCTAGGGATCATTTGTTCTAATATCTTTCCTGAGTTTTTAGATAAGACTTCCACAAGACTATTGAGTTGGTTTCTTAATCTCCCATCTTCAGCCCTTAGTTTTCTAACTCCGGGTTCTTATTGCTGTGGTACTGGGGGTTGTTCACTAGTGGATGGTGGTTCAATAGGTCTCTTTTCTTGAAAAGTAGAGTATTATTGTTGGTAAGAAAGTTGGTTGTAAGTTTGTTTAAAGGGGGTGGTTTTTGGTATGATGTGTTTGGTTGGAATTGGTTTTTTTATGATAAGGGGTATATTTTCAATACTAATTTTGGTAGGGTGTTCTAGTTTTATATTGTTGATTTTTAAATCCAAACTAGACATGAGGATTGATCCTCCATCCTTGATTTTATTGATAATATTTCCTTGTATGAAAGGCTACTAGATAACTCTCCATGCCATATACTTTAGCACACTATTCAGTGAAATGGTTAGGTGATGAGCACAAACCACATACCTTAATCAGTGCTTATTTTTCACTTGTCTACTTTGATGTCATTTGTCTTATAAGACTTGTTAGTTATTTAATTATATATTATAAAAAATGGGATGAATCAAAAGTTATTACCTCATGGATACCTCTTGTGCATGTAACTATGGTGCCAAACTATTGTGATTTTTGAGTAATCTTCTCAATCATTCCACTAGCTTCTTCTAGTGGTTTATCTATTAGGGATCCTCTAGGCGATTCATCTAGAAATATCCTATTATTTTACATCAATCCTTGTTAAAATAAGATAAGAAAGTGGTGTTCCTCAATGGATTGATATTGGATACTAGAACATAGCTTCTTAAATATCTCCCAGTACTCATAGAAAGTATCTCTATAAGCTTGTATGATAGAACAAAACTCCTTCTTGATGGTTTTTATCCTAGTGGTATGGAAGAATATTTTAAGAAAACATCTTTTTAGGCCATCCCCATCATATACCTCTCCTATTTTTAGGTTTTACAACCATTCTTTGGTAGATCCTTCAAGAGAAAAGGGAAATTACCTCTATTTAACTTATTCCTTAGCTTCTTCTCAAGGACTAAAAGTTGAGCACACTAGTGTGAACACTTTAATCTGTTTGTTTGGGTCTTAACATGCCAAGAAATGGAATTTATTAAGTAATTTAATTAAGATAATGTTTAAATCAAATTCATTTTTTAATGCTGGAATAACAATTTGATTATACCAATTTATGAACTGTGGTATATAGAGGTCTATTGGGGTTTGATGGGGATTGTTTGCCATGATGTTGGTCTCACAGTGAGTGCTCAACATATCACCAGTATTTGTTAAGGAAATACCCTAAAATTTAGTATTTATGTTCAAATTTTTAAGTCATGTTAGAAATGTTATCCTTATATTAGTGATAATAGAGAGAAGTTTTTCAGTTAAATATCTATTTTCGAAATTTTTAAATTAGATTTGTAACTACCTCCCTAATAAAGATGTTGAGTTTTGACACACACCTATCACGGGGTTTGGAAAAATATATTAATTACTATGAGATTTAATATTGTTTTAGTATTAAAAATAGGGTTGTCTCTAGAGAGGATTGCTCTAAAATCTATTGTTACTTTTGTTAGAGAAAAGGGAGGAATTTTTGGTTTGTGATTTTTGAAAACAAAGTAAAGCAATGAAACAAAATATTAGAATCAAATAGATGAATAAAGTGATGGGTTTAGGGTTGGATTTCATTTTTAAATCCTATCATAGTCTTTAAAATATTTTTACTTATGTTCTTATTGATTGATAAATGAAAGGCTTCTTAATTTATTTTTTAATGACTATTATTTAAAGGTTATCATGGAGACTTACATATCAATAGTTACATCTTGGTCAACCTCCCTTACTCTCTCTATGAAAAATTAGTATACTAATCCTAAAATACCAAGTCAATACACAATTACGTATTGGTTATCTTGGTCAATTTAGAGGCAACCCACTTCCTTAACACACATTCCAAATATTGTTAGTCACTCACTACCCAATACAACCTGTTCCTTCGAGACAAGTTATAATAAGTGGAGGGAGGTTACAAATAATAAACCTAAGTAGAAAATAATTAACATGTTTAAAACCTTAAACAAAAAAGTATTAAAAGCACCAGACAACCACTAAAAATTAAAATCATTCAACATAATAGAGTTTTTATTTAATAAAAGTGTGACTCAACATTATAAAGTATCTCCTTCCCTTCTCTTATCACTCAAAAGATCACCCCTCAATTTTAAGGGTAATAAAGAAGAAGGTGGAAGAATAAGGAATTATAAAAATAAAGTAAAATAGAAAATTAAAGTTGTAAAAAAAACTAGCCTGAGCCTCCTAGTCAGTGCACAATGTCCTCTCAACTTTTACTTATTACTTCCATTATAGATGCACATTTTCATCCTATTTTCATTAGGTCAAAACTCCAAGATATTCACTCTTTTAGAATTTATAAATTTTCTTTATTTATTAGGGATTATAATCTCCTTGAGATCTATAACTTTTTTAATGTTTTCTTATCTCATTAGATATGATTTCATTAATCATAATCCATATAGAATCAAACTATTGATTGTATGAATGTTGACATGCAAACCCAAAACCTCAACTCAAGTCCTGATGAATCCCTCAAATTATTCTTATTTTCATCATCCAGATGAATTTCTGAAAGGCAAGAATAACACCTACACTGATGTATTCACACCTATGAATAGCTAAAATGACACCTACATTTGGCTCAAATGACACATACACCCAATGAATTCACACATACAACTAGAAGATGACACCTAAAATCATGAAATTAACACGTACGTAGAGGTATATCACACCTATGTTGGGAAGAATCACATGTACACTCATCTTTATTTACTTATTTTTAGTCTTCAGGTATTGTGGTATGACACATACACCCAACTCCAATGATACCCATGTAGATCCAAATGATACCTACATTCAGATCCTTGTCCATTTTTAGCCTCCTTCATAGAATATATGGGCTTCTCCAAAGTGCCTTAAACTCTTCAAAACTTAAAAACTCACTTTTAAATATTAGAAAAAAATAAAATCAAATTTAATCCATTCATTTTATCCCAAAAATAAAATAGAACATTTTTTTCAATAATTTTAGCTCTTTAAAGAATATTTTACAAAATTAATAAAATGATGCTCTAATTCCAAAAAATTCCAAAATTACAATGAAATTATGATTATGGGAGAATATAATAAATTGGACATTTAAAAATATTATGAATTAATTGACTCTTCTAGTCCTACTTCCATGACATGCATTATATATACACACATCCTATTGATAATCTCGATAGAGTCACATATATAGGAGGAATAACATCAGCATAATAAGTAATATTCAATAAAAAAACTAAGAAAAAAATATCATCTCAAAGTCCCAACTCAAATGGTCAAGTATTCATCTTCTCATTTGTTACTATCTTAGGTGAAAATTTCACTAGTTCAAAAAAATGGTTTGCATACTTGGTCAAGATCTTGCCAGCTTGTTCGAGTTTTAAAAACTCATTATCCTTCTCCAACACTATCAAATATAGATAGAATTGGTTGGTGAAAATATATTTGAAGTATTTTCACTCTAATCCTTCGTGCTTATTTTCTATCACCATCATGTCCCACCATATCCTTCTCGGTCCCTCTAGAATTATGGTGGCACACATCACCTTTATTTCATTAGGTGTCTCCAAGAAATAAAATAGATGATCAATACTACTAAACCATTACTCATCCTCTTAAGGATCATTTGATCCCTTTAATGCTAGTGGATTTTAGAGAAGTAACCCCAAAGCACGATTTCAGAAAACATCCCATTAAGGTTACACAGATGGAGCTTGAACATGAAATGGTGGTGGTTCCTGTCCTAGATCTTGGATAGTATGAACAATCACCTCAACCAAACTTGGGTCCATAAGAGAATTTTCTCATTATGGTTCATTAGTATCTTCCTCCTGGATCTGATTGGCATGTCTTTTTAGAGGAATGATGCTACACAACATCTACAGACAATTTAGAAGACATCAAATTAACACTCAAACAAAGAAACAAGGGGAAATTAATCCCAATAGATATACAAAAAAGATTTGAACTTCAATCTATCCAAATCAAAATTAGGGAAAAGAATAGATAAATCCAAAAGTGTTCTTTCCAAAACCACCCCTGGTGACTTAAGGTTCATTGCATTGAGAAGTGATCAAACACTTAATCGCAACTACCTCTTAAGTCCTGACAAGATTACACAACTGTATACTGACATCACATAAAGAAGATCAACCTAGATATTTGATGCCACTTTATCATGAACCATCTCAGATACCTTGGTACCCTGATACCCAGGCCGACACTGATATAACTCAAAGGGTCTTCTCGATCCCCACAGGTTGATGACTAGAACCTGTCATCATAAAAATTGAAAGTGGGGACGGATTTTCCACAAAAAATGGATGCAAGAGAAACAAGTCAGCATGAATACAAGAGAAACTCTATAGGGATAAATTTACTAGAATTTAAATAGGTAAACAAACCCAAAGTGAAACCACAAATTACCAGAAAAGAGGATAAGAACCCAAGTCCTAATAGACACAAATCTTAAAGCCCAAGGATTAACAACTAGAACCACCTCAAAGTGGCACTTTTACCTTACCCAATCTTGGAAAAATATAATCTACAAACACCCAAAGGCACAGGTAGGGTGTGAGCTAAAATCCCAGTAGGGCCTCACTAAGGATTCCAATATAAGATTTCAAAATTTAATTAACTGAATAAATCTTTCAATTTCAAATAAACAAACATGGTAGTTCAAAATAATATTTAAATCAAATCTTGATTTATATTTCAAATGATAGAAAATACCTTAAACAAATGTCTTAATTTTTTTTATATAAAACAGTTTATATAAATTCATAAGTCATGTGTAAAACAATTTAAAAGTAATGACATATATATCCAAATTAACATTCACAATGAGTGAAATTTTAATCTTCCAAGAGGTATAATAGTTTCAAGATACAATATCCTTGCAAACTTGAAGGTGATCATAGAAATATGTGTATACACACCTCCCTCAGACACTTGTAAAATATGACTCATCACCATCCCATTTGAAATGTGACCTGCTGCACTAGGTTTTGTTTTATTTATAAGGCCTAAAAAAGAGTGTTATCCCAATAAATAAATAACTACCTAGAATTTCATGTTCTCTAATGAAAATTAGAGATGGAAAATTTATTTTAAAACTATTTAAAATAAAATTTATCCCATTCTCCCATTTCAAATATTCCAAATTCCCTTTAAAAACCAATAAAGGGGTTTTTAATCAAATAATTCCTTTTCCAAGATAAAACCACTGGTTTTATATCAAAATCATTTTAATCCATTTTTCTCACAAAGAACATTTAAATAAATTTCATCAAATAAATTTCACAATTTAAATTCAATAATTTAAATCTCACAATTTCCATCAATTTCAAAAACACACCCCATTTCACTAGAATTGGATTTTTTTCCCAATTTCATGCCAAATCAAATCCAAATCCCAAATTCACTAGAATTGGGTTATTAATAAACCAATTAAAATAAATTTAATTCAAATTAATAAAATTAATTTAAATCAAACAATTTAATTTAAATCAAGTAATTTAGGGTTAATCTAATTGTCTATCATAAACAGAACCACCTACCTTAGGATCATGAGATCACAAAACACAAATCCCTAATTGGGAAACTTTAATGAAGAACGTCAGCAAATAGGATCCAAGAATCAAACCCAGATTAAATATCCTAAATAGCGGGGCTTAGATCCTCTAACAATATAGATGTCTATAAAACCCTAGGGAGGAAAGATTTGAGAATGAGAGGAAGAGAACAAGAAGAGGAAACCTACTGGGAAGATATCGAACATCATTCTCCTAGATTCAATTCACTTATGGAGGGGTGTAGAGAAAAAAACCACCTATTGGGAGATTCCAAGGAATAACAAAACATGCTAGGGTCATACCGCTGCATTAGACACCTAAAAATAGAGTTTTGAGATTTTAAAATTAATTTTTGGATAAAATATTTACCGTACGCACGGTTACCTAGGTAGGGCCGCACAGTTAGAAAAAAATGTGCGCCCTAACCATGCACCCCATTTTTCTTTAGTGCATGGTTTCTACTAAGTGGGACATAGTTTGTCGAACTGTGAACCAACTATTCAAACCCCCACTATTTGGGTTTCCACGGTTTCCCCTAAGAGGGTGTATGATTTGGGAAAACTGTGCGCCAACCATTCACAACCCATAGACTTTATAAAATCTCCAAATTTTTACCTTAAGCATCCCCAAAACAAACCCAACTAAGGAAAAATCAAAATATATGTTTAGGAATATCTGAATATAGTAACATGATGTTACATAAAATTAATTCCTCATTCACAATTCAATTAACCAATTTTAAGTTCAGGATTACCTTTTCAATTTCAAAACCAAATCATATATTTTCATTAAATTAATTCCTTTTCAAATCATCTTTCATTTTAAGAAAATTTTCTCAGGAATCAACATAAAATCATTTCATCAATTCAATATTCAATCCATGCTATAATTTTTCTCAAAATTTAGCCAACAATTTTAATTCTATTGAAACTGGGTAGATTTTAACAGCTTCCACAAAATTTTCAAATCATATATCAAATCATATTAAATTTGGGGTTTTAAATCAATTAATATCTTAATTAAAACAAACCAATAAAATTATATTTTCAATAATAGGCTAAATCACCATGGAACCACCTACCATTAATTACACAGTCAAATCAACACTAGCAACTAGAAATGCCAATTAATAATGAAGGCGATGGTGATGATAGAATCAATACTTGAATAAAGATCCTTTAAATAAATGATTATATCCATAAATAACATAATTATCCATCACAATATAAGGAGGATAGATGTGATTATTGGAAGAAACCAAATGGAATGAGATGCACTTACCATAAGAATATTGAATTTAACTACTGAAACATCGATCCATATGGAGAAGAGGTTAGAGGATCCAAATTCTACTCTTGAGATCCTCCAAAGACCTTGGAATCATATTTAGGTTGAATGGGGGTGATTAGGGGCTAAATTAGGGTCCCATGATTTTTAAAATAATTCTATGGGATTAAAAAACTACATGCATGAATTCTTGGGTGGGATGTATGATTATTAGTAACCATGAACCCTATCTATTTTCCCTTACTAGGATTATATATGGGGTGCATGGTTTTTCTCTATGATTAGTTTTATTATGTGCTAATTGTGAAAACCTCAACTATCAAAGGGTTCATATTTTGAAGTGGTGGTTGTATGGTTTGTAAAAATAGTGTTCCCGCTTACAATGGCTCATCATAGGGTGTATGGTTTTTGGGTCCAAACTACATGGTTTTTCTAAACTATTTTAAAACCATTCACATCTCCCAAAACATCAAAAAAATTCAAGCTTCACTAGAAAAAAACTAATACTACCCCAAAACATATGTAGATAAAAAAGGGTCAATAAGTACCTAAATTATGATAAAAATATGTTATAAAAATAAAATATGATACGATGAATACATTTAAATCAAAAAAATGTTTTAAACACCCTGAACTAAAACAGTATCATAGGGATGAAAATGGTGTCAAAAAATATTCCCCAAATTTCAATGAATTCTCCTCATTTTAATCAAATGGAATACAATGATTTAAAATTAAATAAAAGGTTAAACTTTCTTTAAAGTGTTTCATTTGTGTAAATATTTAAAACTAATAAACTATTTGGATTTAGAGGAAAAAGGTGACCAATAATATGATCAACCTAAAAGGATATATATTATGGAACAAATTTAATAAATGTACATGAAGAAGGAAATTTCATTAATGAAAAATGAAGGTCCAACACATAAAAAAAATAACATTTTTCACAGAACAAGATTCCACATCTTATGACGAGGAAATTGAAATGGAAGATGAGGACTTAGGGAATTAAAGTGCTAAATATTTTACAGCTATATCAAAATATTACAAAGAAGTAGTATTAGTGAAGAAGTAGAGTAGTAATGAGGAGACAAAAATTATTTTCAATTCATTATGGATTTAATAGTGTGTTTGAATGATAAAAAAAATCCTAAGAGAGAATATAAATAATTAAAAATTAAGAATTAATCAATAATGAAATATCATGTTGAATCAAAATATGGGAAAATTACAATGATAAAAATTGAGTTTTTATTAAATATTCGTAATCATAATATAATAAATTATGAAAAATATATGATTCTTAATATTACCAAAATAAATATTATTTCATATAATGAGTATGTAAAATAGTTTGATACATTGTAGTGTGAAGTGAAATTTTCCCTAATGGAATTATAACAACTAGAAATTGAAAATTATATCAATGAAGTTGGTTAATATTTAAAATAAACTATGAAATTTTATGAATCCACACATTTACTTATTTATTTTCCTATTATTTATGGAAAAAATATGTTAGATTGTTGACCACACATTTAAAATTGTAGAAGTAGTAAAAAATAAGGGAAAATGGTGTTTGATTCACCTAGCTAAGAGAAAACACTCTTTATTACCTAATGTTTATGATCTAAAAAATTACATAATAACATGGTGTGGAAAAATAATATCTTAAATGATAAGCCTAAGAAAAATTATAATGTTACATTGTATGATTCTATATAGGATAAATATGAACAAAAGTAGTGAATTTTAAATCATAAGGAAAATCAATGTGTATATTTTAATGAATATTATTTGAAAATGAGGGGATTTCATTTTGAAGGATTTTTTATTATTATAGATTTTATTGATGAAAATAAAATTAATTCTAGAATACATTATCACTCCCTAAATTAAATATAGGCCATGAATTTTTGGGGAGTAAATATAAAATTCCAAGAATCCAATTGGGGTGACATCAGTGAGAGAAGTTAAAATTGGAAAATTCTTTTAATTTTCATGAGAAAACTTATGAGTGGTGTGATCAACTCATATATACCATTAAATTTTTTCTCAAAATTCTAATGCAACAATTTAAGAGGAATGAAAAATCATAATATATTTATATGAAGATTAAGGAAGACAAAATAATTAATGGTTGAGGTGTCTTATAAAGGATATATTTGTGGAAATTATTGGATACATGAAAATGGTTTCTTATAACACAAGAAACATAATAAAAAGATCATAAAATATATCTAAATGTATGATTTTTTAGATATTAATTTATGAAATCATCAATAAATCAATTTTAAAAGTGTTGGGAGTGGAAAAATTTGTTAGAATGTTTTTTTAATTTAGTGATGTTCTCTTTGTCAATGGGTTGAGACAAAATATTTTGAGTGATTATCAAATTTATAAAATTGTGAGTGATGTGATCTCTCACATGAATGGATGTTTCAAAGAGATATTGTAGGATAGAATAATCCATATTAAAATAATGAGAATAAGTATAAAAATATTTCAAATTTCAAATGATAAAAGTAGTTTTTAAATAAGTGTGAAGTTGGTGAATTAGATTTGGTATAAAATACTTAGCCATTTGTCCCATAATAACATATTTAAGCTGATGAAGAATGATTATATATGGAATTTACAATAGATAAATCATGAAATATACAACACTTGATACCCATGTCATAAAATAAAATAGTGAATATGAGTCATAAGGAAGTGGAGATCAAAACAAAGAAATATATTCAATTTATATATTCACATGTGTGTAGTTTTATGAGCTTAAAGTTAACTAATGAAAATAAAAATTTTATGAATTTTTTTGATGAATTTATTCATATGACTTATTTATATTTTATATAGAGTAAATCACAATATCTTGAGATGTTCATGTACTTTTGGAGGTATTATAAAAATAAAAAATGATTCAGTATCAAAATATTTTAGTATTAGAATGGATCATCATACTAGAATAAATATATTGAGGAATATCTTGAGAATTATATGATAATGAATGGATTAAATGAACTATAAAGAGTATAAAAATATAGTAGATTATTTATATAAAAAATATTTATATTCATGGGAGAAACCATATTATAATAGAATGTCACTTCAATGTTATTTTAGAAGCATTCTATAACTATATCTATCTATATCATAAATGTATTATTACTATAAAAAAATTCATTGAATATGATTTATCAGATGTTTTTTTGGAAGAATACCAATATAAACATACTGAAGTTATTTGAGAGTAAATGCTATATTAATATAAAAAGATGATATTTGGGAATGTTGGTTGAGAAATTTTATGTGATTATATTTCTTGAATATACACCTTGTATAATGAGTTGGTGGAGTCAATAAAATAATTTGATAAAAATAATTGGAGAACATGATTTTAATGTTTTAGAAAATTAAAATTTATAAAATAAATATTTACCTCTTAAGGATGATATTTAATGAATCTTGAAATGAACATATTTATAAATATGGTATATACTTAAATGTTGAATTATATTTTTGAAAATCATACGATGATTCTAAAATTTCCATTGATGAGGAATATTTGGACAAACGAGGATCTGAGTTCCAAATACATAGAAAACATATTGAGCCTAAATATATACCAAGATATAGTAACAATGTTTTACATACCCAAAAATTACATAGAATTTCGAATCACACTAGCATGAATTCACTAGTTGATCTAAATATTGTTGAAGTAGAATTTCATAATGTGGATTGGATTGTAGTGACTAATTAAGAAATGAATTATATTGGGAATAATGATACTTGGTAGTTAATGTTATTGGAACCAAGGCTGTACTTTTCTAAAAATGGATTCTAGTTTGTGTTTGTCATCAATCAACACTGGGTTGATCAAGGAGTTTGCAAATAAAGTGATCTTATAGTACAATATTACTACAGTTTAAAGGCAGAATCATTTCCCATTATTTGCCAAATTTTTTTCCTCAAAATTAGAAGGAAGAGGCAAGAATCATGAAAGGTGGTTTTTTGGGATTGAATCTTCATAAATATGATAAAGGAATGGTTTTAATGAAGACTAGGTTTCGCAAAGGTTGATATTCAAGAAGATAAAGAGCATCACAAATAGTGTGATGGTTTGACTCTAATCTCTACAACTACAAGAAGTGGAGCATTGCAAATGCGTGAAGGGTTGACGGTAATCTTCATGACTATGATAAGATTTGTGAGAAGTTTAAATTTAACTAGAGATTCATGAGTGAATGAGCTTCAAAAAAGGGGTTTTTAAGTTTCATAAAAAATATTCTAGATGTTAGGGAGCATCATGAAAGGATGAGCCTTTAAATATGAGGCTACCCCCACTTCATTTGATATGAAAAGAATTAGAGAAAAGGATGAATCACTCTGAATTCATGAAGTACAAGAGAAATGAAAATAAATTATTCAAAGTGATCTTAAGGATCGTGAAAATACTTCTCTAGTCTTGAATAATGCTTAGGTATCTAGGAAAAAGGATATTCATGATGATGGGGAATTAAAAGATGACTCAGTGAGCATCACGAAGGTAGTTTGTTCCACAATGTAAATTTTCTTCATAAAGGTAGCGAGCTTCATGAAGGAACTTCATGAATGAAAATATTGAACATATGGTTTAATTGACCAGTGCTTTTAAGTGCATCAACTCAGGACTACAGTGTAAGAAGAGTCTCATGATAGTCATGGAAAAAGACTTAAATTCCAATATACCAAAGAAAAATTCAAGTCATTAAACTGGGTAAGACTTATCCCAAGATAGTTGGCTAGGGGTAGTTGACCGAAGTGTTCTAAGGGAGGCAGTGTGCTCTCTATAAAATCTTGTAAAGGGAGTGTTCCTGACATAGAGTGACTATGTCTGAACTTTTGTATTCCACAACTAGTAAATATTATTGTATTTAAGTATAACGGACACACTATTAGTGTATGATCCTTGAAATATCCCTTAGTAGTGAACCGAGTAAAATTGTTGTGTTTTCTCTCTGCATGATTCTATAAATATAGGTTTAATAAGTTCCTACCAACATGGGAACAAGATCCATAACTTTTAAAGAAAAATTTGACATCCTAATTCACCCCTCCCCTATCAGGGTGTTCTAGGGTCCTACAAGTGGCATCAGATCCATGTTACTGGTGTTAAATCTATCCTCTATTTTTTTCATGGATAATTTAGTAAATGTCAGGGGGTATCCCTATTTGATGAAATAAACTTTAAAATTTTGAACAATAGGATGAGATCTAATCTAATATCTATTGGAATAGAAATTATTTTTTCCAATACACAAGTGATATAGGTTACTGATTCAATAGGATTGTCTATTACTAAAACTGCTAAGAAAATGCTTGATGCATATGCCAAAGAACATAATGACCTCACTAAAACTCTATCTGATCAAATATATATAAAGGTGATGAGTTTCACTTTATCCAAGTCCATGTGGGAAAAAATGTAAAATATATATAAAGGATACAACAAAGTAAAAGAGGCAAAACTAAAAGTTTTTCATAATAGGTTCGATGATCTGAAAATTCAGAAATCCTTTTTAATTAAATTAATGAAGTTTTTGGAGAAATAAAAGGACTTAGTGAAGAAATCAAAGACATTGAAATTGTGAATAAAATATTGAGAATAATTTTACATCTCTATAATCCAAAATTTTCATCCCTTGAGGAAAAAAATCTGTCTAAACTTTCTCTGTATGATATATCAAGTAGTCTAGTATCATATGAAATGAGAATCAAACCATAATATGCAAATATTTGACAAAGAAATGAAATTAAATTCAAATGAATAGAAAAACATGAGATTTCTAGTGATTTTATTAATGAATATAATGAGAAAGATGAACTTATTTATCTTTTTACTAAGAAATTCAGTATAGAAAAAGGGATATTTGGAGGAAAGATTAATTTTCTTTGTTTTCTATGTGGTATAGTTGGTCACATTGACTCTCAGTGCTCATGGAAGTTCAATGATGAAGAAAGTGAATCTGGAAACATGTGGAAGCCTTAGAAAATGTTTCCCCAAAAGGGAGAATTCAAACAAGGAAAGAAATTACTGAGAAAGAGTTTCATTTATAAATAAGAACAAGATGATAATTAACATTTCAAGGATGAGGTACCAAAGTTTAAATATGGAACCCAAGTGTCTATGATGGCTATAGTTGAAAAGTCAGAGCCTTCAAAAGATAAAGATAAATATATTTAGTTTATTGGTGTTGTTGATCCCAAGTTGGAACTTGAGTATGTTCTTGATAATATTAACAATAAAATAAATAGAAAAAAATATGAGATCCATTCTGTAAGAGTCATTATAGTATATTGATAGTATTGAAGTAGAAATTGACAGACAAGAAGAAGGATCAAAAGAACATTCAATAAATCTTGAAATCTAAAAATATGTTATAGAATTTAAGCTCAAGATTGAAGAGAAAGAAAAGGTCATCAATAAACTTATATCTAGGCTAGAGGATAAATATAAGATAGTTTAGGGGCATGAAGAATAAGTTTTTACACAAAGGAGTAAGCTAGAAACTAAATCAAATTCAAGGGAAACAAAGAATAAAATACAGTTTGGAATATTCTCAGATGCGGATCTATTAGAGAGAGCTAAGCGTGGTTCTAGAGGAGTAAAAAAGGCTTTGAATGATCATAGATACACATGTATGAGAAAAATTGGAATTGGTTGTGATGCTAAAACATAAAAGGATAGAAGAAATATTATCCAAAATAAAGGTAAGTAGAAAGTTGGACATTTCACAGAGGCACCTGAAGTCCTATCCAAGAAAGTCTCAAATCAAAGAGAAAAGAGATCTAAAAATTATCATTGAGTATCCAAATATAATAACTATTCATTTTTTTTCAAAATAAGGGGACATGAGGAGGAATAGGAGTGATAATACATTTCCTCTTATGAAATGTCTATTCTGTGGCTATCTGGGCCATACCATGTCATACTATGAAGAGGCAAAGAGTTATTTGAATGGGGAAGCACTTGAAAGTAAAAAGTGGATAATGAGACCATATACTTAATCATGTAGAATAAATAGTTTCTATGGATATTTTTTTCATTGTTCTAACTCTAACTATAAATCTATTCATTACAGGCAGAGGAAAGGTGGGAACAACACGTACAAAACTCATAGATAAGTCAATACTCACCAATCATGCACAATTTCTCTTACAAATAGGTATTATCCTCTATAATAATATTATTATCATGATGAACCCATGAATATTGAAAAGATATTGGAATGTACATATTTATCCTCTAATCAATCAAATATCTCATAGAAGGAAAAGAATAAAATTGAGAAATCCAACCTTATAGAAATAAATCTCAAAGATACAAATAACAGTAGCACCTAGATTCTTGAAAGTGAATGATCATCACATATGATTGGAAATGTAGATTAATTGAATAATTTTAAGAAAAGGGTTGATGGAACAGTGAGGTTCGACAATGATAGTGCTTTGAATATTAAAGGAAGTGGAAGTACAGAACTAGTAAACAAATAGATTAAGAAAACTGAAATTCTTTATGTGGACAGTTTTCATCACAATCTCCCAAGTGTGAGTAAACTATATGAATCGGGTCTGATAGTGACATTAAATAAAAATGGGTGCACTATCAAAGGAAATATAGGTAATTATATAATTAAATGATGCATAAAAAATGACAATTTATACCAGGTTGATCGTAAAGAGATCATTTGTTACTTAACAGTTGAAGAAGAAAACAATTTGTTGCATCGAAGGTTGGGTAACATCAATCAACAATGTATGGAAAAGATATCTAATATGAATATAGTCATCAATATACCAAATATGAAGCATGAAAAAGAAAATACATGTGATGATTTCATGGAAGAAAAGATGGTTTGCAGTTCATATCGGCCAAAGAAGAAAAGGGCATTAAATCTTCTTGATCTCATATACACAGACATATGTGGTCTAATAAATGTGTCCGACACATATGAAGAGAGGTAATTTATTCTTTTTATTGATTATTATAGTATAATTACTTGTGTAATGATTATACACATGAAACAACAAGTACTTGATTGCATGAAAAGTTATCGTCGAATTGCTAAGAATGATACTGGCTGCACAATCAAAGTTCTATGATCTAACAATGGAGGGGAATACACATACATTGAATTTGAATATTACCTAAAAAAACATGGAATAAATCATGAGGTGGATTTTGTGAGAACCCCAAATAAAATGGAGTCTTTTGAACATATAAATCAATAGGTGGAAAATATGGCCAGAACTATGCTTATTGGGAGTTGTATCTCTCATCATTACTAGAAAGAGACTGTTCAACCAGCAATATACACTCAAAATAAAATAGAGATTTATATGGGATAAACCAAGACACCATATGAGTTTTGGAATAGAATGAATCCCTCTCCGAATTATTTTTGTGTTTTTGGAAGTAAATGTTTCATCCGAAACAAATAAGACAATCAAGGTAAGTATGGTTATATATTAGATGAGGGGATATTCCTTGTATATTCAATGAAGAGTAAAGAATAGAAGTATTTCAATAATCATCTTGGAAAAATTTTCTAATGAAATGATGTTAAGATCATTGAAGATAAAATCACAAATAACTCTAGGAGGTCATATACTAATATAATATAAGATGAAGAAGAAAGTGGACATGGAATAGATTCAAATGAATAAGTATAGGAAGGAATGAAAAACATTCAGGGGTCACAAAATGATGATGGTTTAGAAGAATAATCAGAAGAGGAAAACACGACTGAAGAAACTGTATCTAAACCTCACAAGAGAAATATAAGATCAGAAATTTATCAATCCAACATCATTGGGGACTTGACCACACCCACACAGATAGGGAGAATAAGGAATGATGCACATTCTGCCTTCCTATCAATTTTAGAACCAACCTTGTTTGAAGAAGCAAAAAAGGATGAATCATGGGTTATAGACATGAATTAAGAAATAGATTATATTTATAAGAAAAATACATAGTATCTTGTTAAAAGACCTGAAAATCATAATGTGATTGGAATAAAGTGGATCTTAAAAAAAATTGATGAGCATGGAAATGTGATAAAAAATAAGGAATGCTTAGCGTGAAAAGGCTATGCACAAATTTAAGGAATTTATGTTGAAGAAATGTTTTCTCTAGTAGTGATACTAGAGTCGGTCAGGATTTTCCTTGTTATGAAAATTTAAAGAGAATAGAAAGTTTATCATATAGATATTAAAACAACATTCTTAAATGGAGTTCTTGTAGAAGAAGTCTACATTGAAAAACCAGTGGTATTTCTAATTAGAAGTGTTGAAGAAAAGGAATATAGATTAAATAAGGCCCTCTATTGTCTAAAGTAGGCACCATGTGAATGGTATTCTCAACTTGATGCTTATCTAAAGAATCTTCAATTCAAAATGGAAGGTATCGATCATAATATCTATGTAAAGAATTCAAAGCAAGATCAATTCATGATGCTTGTGCATATGGAGGATATTATATTTGGTGAAAGAGAGCGTGGATTAGTGGAATAATTTTCTAATAAAATTAAATTATAATTTGAAATGTCCATGATTGGAGAACCCACATACTTCTTGGGGCTATAGGTGAACCAGAAGAAGGATTACACTTTCATTTATCAGAAAAAATATACAAGAGATTTTTTGAATAAATTCAATATGCATGAATCCAAACCAATGCCAAATCCGATTTTGGTTGGGAAAAAACATGGAAATCATGTGGATGAGACTTATGTGAATCCCACCATGTATAATAGAATCATTGGAAGTTTATTGTACTTGACTGAAACATGGACAGATATCATCTTTTCAACATTCTTAGTGGCCTGCTTTCAAAGTGATCCGAAGGAAGATAATTTGGAAATAGTTAAAATAATCATGAGATATATTCAAGGTAATCTCAAATTTGGATTATACTTTTATATAGTAAGATATAAAAAATTAATATTATTCTATGATGCTGACTAGTCTAGAGAATTGGTGGATAGAAAGTCCACAAGTGGTGGATTATTATTCCTTGGAAATAAATATGTTGGATGGTTGAGTAAGAAACAAGAAAGAACTTATCTTAGTACAACTAAAGCCGAATATATATTTACTACAAAATATTTAACTCAGCTATTTTGGATAAATAAACAACTCACTGATATTGGTTATGAGGTGAAATAACCAACAATGATTCATTGTGACAACAAGAGTGAAATCGATCTTACTAATAATCGGGTTCAACATTATCATAAAAAACATATTGAGATCAGATATCACTTCATCAAGGAAAAATTTGAAAAAGGTGTGATTAGAATAGATCATGTTGAAATTGATGACCAAGTGGATAACATTCTGACTAAGCTGTTGGAAACACATGTGTTTGATAAACATTGGTTGAACCTCAATATTCAGCCACCTCCTAGTGCATGAGGAGGTTATGGTTCTTCCCCTCTCCCCATTTGTGTTAACTATTTTAATCTGTTAATGGAAGTGAAACATGTTTACAGGGGAGATATAATCCAAGGGGAGTGTATTTTGATCTCTACAAGTGCATATAAAAGTTATTTGGGTTTATTTATAAAGGGGGAGAATGAAGAAATTCAAACGTTAAAGGTTTTCTAGAAGTTATAAAGGGTTTTTAGAAGTTATAAAGGTTTGCGTGTTGCAGGTGGTTTTTGAAAAACCATGCAATTCTTATGTGACTTGATGAGAGTTAGGTGTTATGAGTAAACAAAAAGAGATTAGCTTGGACATATTTAAGAATTCCAAATCATGATAACCCAATTCATGTCTCCCCTATTATTTTCTACAGCAATCATTACTCACATAGACTTAGAGTATTGGACAATTTTTTTCTCACATATTAGGTTTTTATAGTGGCTTGTGATTTATTTAATTTCTCTAAAGATTTCTAAAAAACCCATAGGGGTAGATTGTTGGAACCAAGGCTATTCTTTGATGGAAATTGACCACAATTTGTGTTTATATTAAATCCAAACTGGTTTGATTAGGTATTTTTCAAGGAAAGTGATCTTATAGTACAAGCTAATTATAGTATTAAAGGTAGAGTTATTTCCTAGTGTTTGAAAAAATTTTGGGCTCAAAATCATGAGGAAGAGGAAAGCATAAAAATGTGGTTTTCTGGGAATAAATCTTAATAAATATGGTAAAGGCATGGTTTTTGTGAAGACCAAGTTTCTTAAAGGTTGAGATTCTCGAAGATAAGGATCATCGTGAACGACGTGATGGATTGGTAGTAATATTTGAGAAAAAGAGAAGTGGAGCATCATGAATATGAAAATGGTTGATGGTAATCTCCATGACTACGAGAATTTTCACGAGAAGGTTGAATTTAACTAGATATTTGTGAGTGAAGGAGCTTCATGAACATGGTTTTGGAGTTTTATAAAAAATACACCATAGGCATGGGATCATCGCGAAAGGTTGAGCCTATAAATATAAGGCTACCCCCACTTCATTTGATATAAAAAGAATTGTAGAAAAGGATGAATTGCTCTAAATTTGCGAAGACCAATAGAAACATGAATAAAGTATTCAAATTGATCTTGAGCATCTTGAAAATAATCCTATAGTCTTGAAAAATTCTTAGGTATCTAGGAAAAAGGATCTTTGTGATGATGGGGTATTCTGTTATGAATTAGTGAGCTTTGTGAAGAGAGTTTATTCTGTGAAGGCAGTTTGCTTCATGAAGGTAGTGAGCTTTGTGAAGGAGTTTCATGAATGATATTATTGAACATCTGTTTTAAGTGATCAATAATTTCAAGTACATCAACTTAGGACTATGGGGTAAGTAGAGTCTCATGCTAGTTAGTTACAAAGACTTAAATGTCAATCTACTAAAGCTACCTTTAAGTAGTTAATCTGAGTAAGACTTATCCCAAGGCAGTGGGCTAGGGGGAGTCAATGGAAGTGTTCCAAGGGAGGTAGTTTTCTATCTCTAAAATATTGTAAAGGCAGTGTTCCTAACATAGAGTGACTATTTTTGAACTTATATATTCCAAAACTAGTAAAGATTAGTAGATTTAGGTGTGACCAATACACTATCGACATATGCTCTTTGGACTAGCCCTTAGGGGTGAACTATGTTAAATTGTTGTGCTGTCTCTCTACATTAAAATGTTTGATTACTGCACGATTCTATAAATGGACATTTATCAAGTTACTACCAATGTGGGAACAAGACCCATTGCTTTAAAATAAAAATTTGACGCCCTGATTCACCCCTCCCCTCTTAGGGTGTTCCAGGGTCCTACAAATGTCACATCCCAAATAAAATATTATGTAATGGAAAAGTATATTTAAAAAAATAATCTCAATGATAATGGATATGGGAAATATAAAAAGTTTTATCTTGTCTTACAAAACTTTGACCTTTTTATTCAAAGATTAACAATAACTTAAGGTGCATAAATTTAAACAAAGGAAAAGAGGATAATAGTCTATGTTTTGTGGGAGACAACAAGAACTAAATCATATTAGTTGTTTACATTGATAACATTATCTTTAACAAAAATAATGTATAATAATATTATGATTTTATTCCCAAATTAGGAAAAAATTTTATATATCAATGATCAATTATATGACATTATTTTTTGGATTTCAAGTCATAGAAAAAATTATTCTTATCTTTATCTCACAAAAAATGTTTTCTTGTGAGTTATTGAAGAAGTGTATAATAGATTAATCAAGAGAGGTATCCTATTTTTAGACTTAGTAACATGATTTTCTTGGATAATAGAGGATTTAGTTTGGATTAAATAGAGTTACAAAGGTGTTTTGGATTCATACTCTATTTAATAGCATCTAGAAAAGAAATTGTGTTTGCAGTTATACATTGTGAAAAATTTCAAGGCAATCCAAAGGAGTCACATTTAATGGTAAAAATAATGATCATAAGCTATATAAAAGGGACTCTTCCATCTGTATTTAGGTATTAAAAAACATTTCTTTTTATCTTTATGAATATTCTAATAAATATTGAGTAGGTTATATTGGTGATCAAAATTCAATATCTAGAGGTTTATTATTGATCATAGAAAGATGTATACATGGGAATCATAGAAGTAAAAACGAGTCACTATAATTGAAACAAAACCTAGGTATATTCTATTATCAATATACATGACTCAAATGATGTTGATGAAGTTATAACTTGAGAACATAATGGTGAATTTCTTATACATATTAATTATTGAGTGCAACAATCAAAGTGAAATAAACTTTTCATAGAGTGTAATTATCCAATCAAGGGACGCCTTCCAATACTTGAGTGTACTGTTAAGAGTGAATTCTATCCTAAAATCCATATGTGTTTTATATATTTATTTTAAATTGTTTTTCCTTTTCATTTATTTAAAGTGTAAAAAGTCAAAGGATATATTCTTGTAAAGGTTATGGTACAATCTATATCTTTTTGTAGATAATTATCAAGGGGTAGAATAAAAATTATTTTACATGTAGAGAGAGATAACATATTGGTAGATAAGTTATAGAGAAGTGTTGTTCTATTATTTAGAAAATTATAAATAAATCCAAATTGGGTGATAAAATAGCCTTCTATTATTGGGGATGTTGATGAGTCTTTAAGTTTATAAGATCTTATGAAGTGAATTTATAAAAGGGGAGTTGTGGGTTTTTATTCATTATGACATGGTTAATGTATCACTGATCATTACAATATATATTAGAAAACTCTATAAAAAATATTTTATTATAGGATTTGGTGTATAGATAATTGTCACTTTGGAATAATTTATTTACTTATATCTTTGAACAATTAATTCACGATTTATGAAGGTGGTTTTATGTTTTATTTATTGAAAACATTCATTTGGATGAGTTGAATAAATTTTTTAGCTATGTCGTATGTGAAGGAATATAGGTTTTGTGAATTGAATAAAATCATGGTGTGAAGGGGTTCTTAAATTTTTATGATTATTTAAATCAAAGGATCATTATACTTATACATAGAAGTCAAATAGAAACCTTCATGAATTGTGTTGGGAATTAAATTATGAGGAGATTGAGGGGTTTAAATTACATTTGACAAATATCCATGAATTTTTTGTGTTGGGATATCTATTAGAGTATAATTTTTTCAATTCATAATAAAATAAATTAGATCAGAATAAAGTGGATGATTCTACAAGAACATAGATAATGAAAAATTCATATATGGATATTTTGGGAGATAGATACCTCACGATACATGGAATTGGGCCACACCATAAAATGTCCACTATATATGTCAGGAGATATCCATATCACAAAAAAATAAACTTGGTCAAGGGAAAATTATATTAAAATTTATTTAGATATTTATTTTCACTTTTAAATTTTTTAAAGAGACATAACCAATGAAATTTTTATATTTCGACCACCTAGAATCCTATGTCTTTATTCTATGATTATTAAAAGGTTTATAATTGATGGAGTTTATTATGGTACAATTGAGGTAAGAAAATTGAGATAACTATACATACATTATATAGAGAAATAATATTTGGATTTGTATGGGGTGGAGGAGAATACCAAGGGTACACAGTTGATATAATGTTTGGTGGATATTAAGGTGGCTATGTGGGATTGATCTACTTATTGATGCTCAACTAAATCATTCATGTACTAAGATTTTAGAACCATCATACTAATCATTTTCCTTTTTATTTTTGATAATGTTATAAGAACATAATAAATGGAATTAATACCATTAGACATAGAGTATTATCCACTCGATAAAAGTAAAGAGTGAACCTTGTCTAAACACCCATTTTATGTGCATTCTCTATCTTCCCAGATCATTGGTTTTTTCCTATCAATCCTATGTAGTAACCTATGATGAGAATTTTTTTTGAGATTTGGTTTCATTATAGTCATTAACTCATACCCTCTTAGTGATGTTTCACACTAACCTACAACCCAACAATCATTGAGCAATATCAATTTTTATAAAAAAATTAAACCAATAATAAATGATCTTCCCAAGATCTTCTAAATTTGAGCACACATGCTTGAAATATATCCTGTAATATTTGAATAACTCACTTTATCTGTCCATATATCATTCTATGATAATCAATAATCATCCTAAAATATATTCCCAAATAATTTTGAATGCCAACTAGAATTTATATTAAAAAAATTTGATCACTATCCAAGTCAATAGACCATGGAATTCCATGATTCTATAGAATTTTTTTCACATAAATCACACTTAGGCCATCAATAGAATATATTTATTAAATGGAAATGAAGTATTTTTATTTCAATGGTTAATCCACCAATAACCATAAATCTTCATGTTTCTACGGTGATATCAAATTTTCAATCATAAAAACCATAGAAATATCCTTCTATTTCCATATTATAATAGGTAATGGTTTTAATAACTCCACAGATCACTGATTCTCATTATTTACCTTTTTAAAAAGTCAAATAACTAGAATAACATTCTATAATGTATTTATTAATTATTTTCTACTAAAATTGTTATCTCATGCCATGATTAAATATTTTTTTAATGCAGTACCTAACATGAATCATGAAATGTTTTCAAATATTCACTTTGGAGTTCAAAATAAATCATCATTAATCCTCTAATACAAATAACAGAATTTGGTGCAAGATCTTATTAATCAATTTGCAGCCCATAATATATATAATACCTTTTCCCATTATTAATTTTATCAAATATAAACATAATTTATTCATGCTTTATCAAAATATAATTCATATTAAGTCTATAGAGAATAAAAAAATTCATCATTTCCCCTGTCTAAATGTGAATTATTCAAAAAATACCACCACCTTAAAATAATACCTAGCATACTAAATTGCATGGATAAGTGTATTCAAAATCAAAGTATATTTATCTATTAAAATAATAATAAATTTATTAGTGAAAAATTATATTTTATACTATTATGTTTAATATACACAACAAATTTATCATAAAAAAATCTAATGTCACTAAGTCTTAAATGTGTAAATAATAGTATCGAAATATAAATAATACATAGGATAGTTTCTTTTATGGGGAAACAATTACTTAAATCCATATGTTATTAAATGTACTCCTTAAATCATAAAACATAATAATATCAAACTATGTGTGTCATAATTTAATTCATAGGACACTCCCAACTTAAGAATAATTAGAACCGCTATTGAAGTGAATCTGTTCATAAAATCCTAAAATGATTCATGACACATAAAATTACAATAAAAATATAGTCCCTTTTTATTTAAGGCTATAATTATAGAATCTAATATTTATAATTATTAAATAAATTATAATTAATATATAGATAATCCCAAAAACATTGTATTCCTAATATATTCTTTCATCTTTCCAAAGATACCATGATTTTGACCATCTCAAGATCAATTAAAATATCCTTATAAAAAGATATATAGATATGAAATATCACTTATTAAATCTAGAATTAATAATTTATAAACATGCTACTAGAATTATACTAATGTAATGTTTCCTAAAAAAATAACAAAGTGATTCTGACGATCTACTTCCATTCATGAGTATATTATAATACTATAAAAAAATAACACCAAAAGGGAATGAAACACTTATGGTAGAATTATTAAATAAATTAAATAAACAAAGAATATTTATTAGTAACTTTAAATAGAAGAATAGAAAAATAAAATTGGTAATATTGACATCATAATGCCATCTATATAAAGTAATTTTCATTTACCCAAAACTATTAATACTCAGACCAAAAGTCAACAATGGAAAACTGACATGTTTCCATTAGTTGGTCAAAGATATAATTAATTATTAGTAAAAGATATTTATTATTTAATTTCATCATATTTATATTTTTATAATAAATACATAAACACAAACTACCATATATTTTGATAGAAAATAAAATATATTTTTCCAAGGATATGCACATGGTTGAATGAATCCCCTATACTCAAGATTATCCACCTATAACATAAACTCAAATGAAAGTATTGGATATATGTGATACAAAGGTAAAGAAATATAATTTACTCCATATAATATGTTAATAGAAAATTTCACATCACTTTTTAGTGGTAATATTGAATAATATTTAGGGAATAATTTTGGATACTAATCAACTATGTCACAAAGGAGAGATCGTTTCTTTCCCACTATTGATCAAAGTGATATACCATCCAAATTGAAAAGGTATTAATCAAACCTATCTTGTTATTGGTAATGATCTAGTAGCTTTAAAATCTCCTCTATATTGAATGTTTATGGAGTAAAATATAACACTAAATGGGAAGTCATTAATTATATAAGTTGATTTGAGTATTTAGTCCTCTAACACAAGTCTTTCTATTAATCATGTCATTTATCTTAATCCCATATACCAAAATGTCCCATGATATTTTTAGATTTAATATCATTATTAACCATTATAGGTAATTAAATACTTGTTCAAAACTTTCACAAAGTGGAGTGTAAATATTTATAGAACATGGAATCAAATCAACCCATAATTTTAATTCATAAACAAATTGTATAGATATAAATGAATTAGATGATAAAGTATCAAATATTTTTGAAAAAAAACATAGAGGAAATCAGAATATAACCTCAATATATAGAAGGAATCATATAATTCTTTGCCTCCTCTATTTCATTCCCAGCTATAATGATCGTTCCCAAACTCTTTGGATGCAATGTTCTTTCTTCTTGAAAATATATCCCCACTCTACCATGGGTTCCTTAATACATATTTATGGTTTAATAAGCCTATATATTTGATCCCAACACTTATTTTGATTCTCCTATTATACTCATCCATGAGAAATAGTTACCAAACCTCATAAGATGCCCCAATTTACCACATTAGAAAAAATATTGACGATGGTTTAGATTCTTTGACCTCAGGATCCCTAATTTTCTACATTAGAAGCATTCTAATGAGTGGTCTACTTAAAAAACTTTAGAAATCACCTCAAATGATATCCCATATAATTTCTTATTCTTAAATTTTTGACCACTAAAAAAATAATTTCCTCTACCTACCCATTTATGAAAGGTACTCACCTTATTATAATTCCCAATATCCTCCTCTAGCGAATTATCCAACCACCAATGCATAAGTGGGTAGGATTAATAGAGTAATCCTAGACTGTATCTTTGATCTATTACATATCTTGAATCTATTTACCTTAATCTTCATTTATATCACCAACTATACCATACACATCATGATAATTATAAATTTTGATTCATATTTCATAACAAACATGTTTACTTTCAAAATATTCAAAAACCTCCCAACTCTAACTAACCACAATTCAGTCGAGAAATATTGATCATTAAATATTTTCAAGTAGCATTTATAGTAAATATCTTTATTTTATTCTATTTCCTAAAATTATTTCCTACTAATTCATAGCCAGTTCCTCTGGAAAATAGGGAAAAAACTTTTCCTTTATGGTCACAGGTGCTCTAAATAATATAAAAATTTAATTGACCTTTTCCAATAGCTCCTCAACATAATTTGTCCCAAATTCATCATTGAATGGATGTGGATGATTCTTTTGGAACTCTGATAATCAATTATTCTCCCTCAAACTATCCAAATTTTCATCCATTACAGTTTTATAGGTAAACCATACTAGCATGTACCATAACTAAGGATTTAAAAGAGAATTATCTACCACACCTTGCTGACATCAGACTAGGACTTATTTATGAAGTATAATTCTATAATATATAGAATAATCAGTTAATATGACTCAACTCATAAAATGATCATCACTAGAGTATTTCAATTCCATAATATTCTTTTTTCTTACCCCATCTCCCATTTTATTATTACATAAATTTAAGCATGTTTATTACTTTTGTTTTTAAAACCACATTAAAAAATGATATTAAGTAATTGTAATTACACATTTATGAAAGAAATACCCTTTTCTTTTAAAACAATGAAAATATAAGGAAAATAATTACCATAGTTATCATAAAGCATAAAATAATTTTAGTTTTGAATCATAAAGGGTTAATAGGAAACAAATAACAATATCCTACATGTCCATCAATATTATTTATTTTACCCAAGACTCTCAATATCATTAGTTTTAGTTAAAAAAGGATAGAAACATATTTTTATAGGAAAATTTAATATTATAAATATTATATTATTTATTAATACTAAACTTCTATAAACATAATTTTAAAAACCATGTTTTGATAATTATTTTAAATAACCTAGTATATAGTGTATTGACCCCAACCCTAGTATCCTAGAGATGGTGTCTACAATATTGCATTGGAATAAAATACAAGGAATCAAATCTTGAAGGATTGAATTTTTAGTAGAATTGGTAAACTAAATACATACATGATATTCAAATTTCATGTTAATAATAAAATAAAAAAGTATTTTCTTTTAGAATACCATTATTCTTCATAGCATATCCCTTTATATAAATCATAAATCACTTCTTGTTAACTTGGGGAAAATAAAACATAAGAAATGGGTGATATTAGATACTCAGTAAGGGTAAGAATACATAAGACACTATGAATAAATAATACATAATAAATATTTAAAGTTAAATAACTGAAACAAATAAACATTTATCAATAACTTGAGCATAATATGGAAGGAATAAATGATGATAAAATAATGCTATATAAATAATCACATGACATTGAAAGCTTAACCATAGATATTTTATTAGCCAATAAATGAGGCTAGTATTAATTGTTAATATATATAATATTCATGTTCTTTATTACTCATAAACATCATTTTAGTGCATTTTACACTTTGAACATCATTTCAGATTATGATTGTAATACCTTCTTAAAATGCACTATTATGTGGTACATTTTTGAACATCATTTAAAGTACCCAATGATTCATCTGATTTTAAGGAATATAATTATCCATATTTCAATTTGAAATTTTAGTAAATTTATCTAAACTTAAATATGATCATGTTTCATTTAGGTATCAATGGATAATTCATGGAATAAGATGGGGATATTTTGTGATGAAAAGAAACAATTCTAGAGAAGTCATATTGGACACCATCCCACTGATGAGACTGTGGGGCCAAACATCTAGGCCCAATGAATCCCAAATTTCGTGTGATTATATAATACATGTATAGGAACAAATAACTCTTCAGTATCCAATGCTAATTCGGCCTCCATGAGGTTCATTTAGGTGGCCCAAGTTATAGATAAAATTATGGGCCAGATTCAGCGGCCTAGAAAAATAGTCCACTAATCTAATAATATCTCCGAATCCACAACTACAAATGGGCCCAAATTTTACAGGAGGGTAGGAGACATCCGGGGATCCATTTTATTATTCTATGTAATACTCTTATTCGGCAATATAGAAGGACTTACAAGCGCTTCTGTTCGGTGGAAGCAAGCTGACTGCCACCTCGGGTCAAGGGTGGAAAAGTGTCCTCTCCCTTACTTTCCACCACCCTAGGCCTACCATACTCAAGTGGGATCTTTTGTAATGTTGGAGGATCTACCCAAGGATCCCAAAATTCCTATTTAAGGTAGTTGTGGTGAAGGATTTTTTCATCTTTGAGCTTTGTTTTCATCTTAATGTTATGCTGCAAATTTCTCTTTGTAACGTTCTTCCTTCACATGTAAGTTGTTTTAATTCATCCAAGTTTCTTAATAAAAGTTCTTCTTCTACTCTTATTATTATTTTCTACATATCAAGTTGATACGTTTGGTTCAAGGTGTGAATTTATTCATACCATACTTTGTGATATTTATCACACAACGGTGGAGTGATCGATTTTTGTTGTTGTTTTTTTATTTCTTCAATTCCACCCTCATAAGTCTACTTCACACTTCTGTTGAAGAGATGTCATAAATGGAGGGATAAATATTTTATGGGTTGATCCAAGGGAGTAGAAAGGGGATGGATTGGATGTTATTTCTCACTCCATTAATGGCTAATCACTTCTTTTAAATGAGATTTTTATTTGATGATTTTAAAACATCTTCATCCTTATTGAATTTAAGGTCACACATTTCAAGTGCTAATTCGAACCTTTACCTTGGAGTGCTCAATGAATTGATCCTTCAAGTGTATGGGTGATTAGTATTAGAATGTGTAGGCATCAAACCAGTAAGTGATGATTATGTTTGATCTTATTAGATGAACCCATATCAATTATAAGAAATTGAAATCATTAAAAAAGGAATTCATCCAATCCACCCCGAGCGATAACCTAGGATCAACTCATTACCTTAATTTGAATTAACTTAAAACTATTAGTGATAACTTAAACCCATATAAAATAAACCCAAGTTGGCCACTTCATAGCAAAAAACAATCCATAGAATGTACGTGTCTGTAGGTACTTCTTAGGTCTCTGAGGATTCGACAACCCAAGCTAGACTACAAGGACCGTCCTGCCTTCTTCTATTGGGTAAATTTGAGCAAGAATAAAATTTTGGCACCATTTCCGGGGACCTAAGTAAGTTATCTTAGACACTATAATTCTTTTTTTTCATCCCTCTTCTCTGTTCTCACTCCCTCACTCCTATGGAAATCAATTTTGAACAAATCCAAACATGGGAAACCTATCCATACTTTGATCACCCAACCCCATGTGTGATGTACAATGACCATACTAATTTATACATGTGGGATAATCAACAACCTAATAAACCACAATGTTTTTAATCCAATTATACACAAAACATCCCAATATATAATGAGTTTAAATCCCCACAAATCCAATCTGAACACCCTCTTGTGCAATTCCAACAACTTAATTATCCACCTGGAATAGAACATCTTTCTCAACCCCTTTCCCATAATGATCCACAACCATTACTTGAAAAATTGTGTCAACAAATGGATAAAATTAATTTTGAGGTTTCATCATTGAGTTTAGAAATACAAAGCATTAAAACTTGTGAGGAACCCATCCCTACACAAACTGTCTCTTCCATAACCTTATTTGAAGTTTCTAGTTTCCCACAAACCTCTCATGAATTTACAAAAGAGAAAACCTTTGGATTTTGGGGAAGATGAGGAGGATCAAGTAATTTTTTAAGGGTATTTAAATCATGAGGAAATTGAATTTTTGGATTCAAAAGAATAGAATTTGAAAACATGGATTGAGTCTCCTAAGTATAACTCCATTGATGAATTTTCAAAAACACCAACCATTGAACCATTGAGAGAAATCACAAACATTGAGTCCATAACCATTCCTAAAATTGATCTTTTCAATTTTGTGGTTGAATATTCTATTAAAAAGGAACCAATTTTGTTGAGAAATTTTGAAAATGAAATTGAGTTTGATTCCAAGTCCCAACCTATGTCTGAAAGTGTTAGCCTACCCGAACTTGAACGAAAGGAATTTCTATCCACGCTCAACTTTCCATTCATTGGGGATATCCAAAAACTTCCAATTTTCACAATTTATTATCTTGAAAACAATAAATAGGTAATGATTCTTAATTTACTTGGAAAGACTTAAAAAGAAATTGAATCCACCATTTCTGATATTCCTTTGATTTACCCGCTCAGTTTAGAACATAGGTTTTTACATGACACAAATTATAAAAAAAGAATCAATCTAAATAAAGTATAAGTGGTGAAACATGTGGTCCATAAAATGTTGAAAGTTGGTATTGGGTAATTTGTGGGATTCAAGTCCGGCTAACGACATTAAACAAAGCGCTGCATGGGAGGCAACCCATGGTTTTAAAGTTTCCAATAATTTTGTTATTTTAATCAACTTTATATTTTAAATAGGTTTAATTAATCATTTTTATATTTAATAAAAAAATATACTTTTTACCTGTTCTTCTATTCTGAGTATGGATGGGTACGAAAGGGGATCACCATATTCATCCGTGTCATGTGGTGTGATCCTTGAGTAATGCCTTACCTAGAAATTTAAAAAGAAGACAATGTATCATCAGTTTGTTTTATTTTAATGTGTTTGTAGGTTAAAATAAAAATACAAAAAAATAAATAAAAATATAATAATAATAATAAAAAGGGACACATCGTGGGTCATGGGTAAAACCCCGTCACAACCGGCGAAGCCGCGGGGATTCGAACCCGGGACTGAAGGGAGACAGGGGCGCTCACTTACCACTGACCTATGACTTTTTGTGATTCCTTATTATATAATTTATATATATATACTTATATTTTACTTTCTTTATTATATAAATAAATAAATATATATATATATATATATATTTTTTTTTGTTTTGTTTGTTTTGTTTTTTCTACTAGGGAACTCTGCAAGTGACATGGATATCAAAGGATTAAAAGGGAGCAGCAAGAATTTCAACTTCAACCACTAGGTGACTTCATTACATGATCCTAATTTTCAATTTCCTTTTTGAACTTTCATTCTCTACCTCTACCCCCTTCTAAATTTTCTTTTCTTTAAACACTGGGGACAATGTTTCTTTAAGTTGGGGGGGGGGGTGATAAAATAAAAAAGAATTTTCTTTTGTGAAAAAAAAATGATTTGAAAAAAAAATTGTAAATGGAAGGAAAAATTCCTTTAACTTTGAACATGGTAATACACATTGCACACTTTGAAACTGAATATCAAATAATTTAGCATGCCATAATTCTGATTTTAATCCTTTTATAATTTCATGAGCATAGATTTTGGAAAGTATGGATGTCCAATGTGATATTTCATTGTTTATATTTTCATCCAAATAAAAAAAGAATCACAATGCACATCCTTTGGATAGTGGGGTATTAGTTTGAGTTCATGGGGTCCCCCAAATAAATAGCATAGGTTTGGTGATCATTTTAGTTTAATATGAGTATTAAAAAAAAATTAAAAAATAATAATAATAAATTTGCGCGTAGAGCAATGAAATGACCTAATGCGTGGCTTTCAACACTTGAGGATCGTGACTCCATAGTTGTCTGGCCCAGAGTTAGTAATTTTATCTATATTTTTGGTAATTTAAATTTGTTTTTGACTGAGTTAACTCGAGATGATGCCCGAGTATGTGGGATTCACTTGGTTCCCTAAGGTCTTTGAGCCTGGGAGTCATCGGCAAAGTCTCGCTACAGGGGTTGACTCTTTTGAGTGCAATTTCAATTACCATGGAAAAATTGAAAAAAAATATATAATAATTTTTTTGAATACTCATCTTAATATTGAAATGTGATTCCACCTAGCGCTTCCATCATTCCCCCCTTGAATAAATATGAACCTTCATGTCTATTGTGATGCACAACACATCCCCATACTTAATTGATATTGGATGAAATATGGAAATGAATTTGAACAAAGGAATGGGCTTGGGATTGGGATATGCTTATGAAACTATCATGTATTAAAATATTTTGATGGTTTTCATGATTTTTTGGTATAAGGGTTTTTGGTGATCATTGTGTATTAAAATGTTTTTGGAAAAGGGAATTCGAATTTCATATTGTTGAGATATATTTTGCTCGGGACTAGAAAAACTCAAGTTGGGGGGTGTGATTAGCCACTAAATGAGGCTAATATTCATTGTTAATATATATAATATTCATGTTATTTATTACTCATAAGCACCATTTTAGTTCATTTTACACTTTGAACATCATTTCACATTATGATTGTAATACCTTCTTAAAATGCACTATTATGTGGTACATTTTTGAACATCATTTAAAGTACCCAATGATTAATCTGATTTTAAGGAATATAATTATCCATATTTCAATTTTATATTTTTGTAAATTTATCTACACTTAAATATTATCATGTTTCATTTAGGGATCAATGGATAATTCATGGAAGAAGATGGAGATATTTTGTGATGAAAGGAAACAATTCTGGAGAAGTCAGATTGGACACCAGCCCACTGATGAGACTGTGGGGCCAAAAATAAAAGCCCAATGAAGCCCAAATTTTGTTGGATACTATAATACATGTATATGAACAAATCAATCTTCAGGATATAATGCTAATTATGCCTCCATGATGTCCATTTAGGCGGTCCAAGTTATAGATAAAATTCTGGGCCAGATTCTACGGCCCAGGAAAACAGTCCACTAATCTAATCATATCTCCGCATCCACATCTCCAAATGGGCCCAACGTTTACAGACGGGTAGGAGACATCTGGGGATCATTTTATTCTTCTATGTCTCACTATTATTCGGCCATATAGAAGGACTTACAAGCACGTCTGTTTGGTGGAAGCAAGATGAATGCCACCTCGGGTCAAGGGTGGAAAAATCTCCTCTCCCTTACTTTCCACCACCCTAGGCCTACCATACTCAAGTGATATCTTTTGTACTGTTAGAGTCTCGACCCAAGGCTCCAAAAATTACTATTTAAGGTAGTGTAGGTGAAAGATTTTTTCATCTTTGAGCATTTTTTTCATCTTAATGTTATGCTGCCAATTTCTCTTTGTAACGTTCTTCCTTCACATGTTTTAATTCATACTAGTTTCTTAATAAAAGTTCTTCTTATAATCTTATTATTTTGTTCTACATATCGCTCTGATACTTTTGTTTCATGTTGTTAATTTATTGACACCATACTTTGTGATATTTATCACACAACAGTGGAGTGATCGATTTTTGTTGTTGTTTTTTTTACTTCTTCAATTCCACCCTCATAAGTATACTTCCCGCTTCCGTTGAAGACATGTCATCAATGGAGGGATAAATATTTTTTAGGTTGATCCAAGGGAGTATAAAGGGGATGGATTGGATGTTATTTATCACTACATTAATGGATAATCACTTCTTTTAAATGAGATTTTTATTTGATGATTTTAAAACATCTTCATCCTTATTGAATTTTAGGTCACACATTTCAAGTGCTAATACGAACCTTTACCTTGGAGTGCTCAATGAATTGATCCTTAAAGTGTATGTGTGATTAGTATTAGGGTGTGTAGGAATCAAAAAAGTAAGTGATGATTATGTTTTATATTCTTAAATGAACCCATCTCAATTATAAGAAATTGAAATCATTAAAAAAGGAATTCATCCAATCCACCCCGAGCGATAACCTAGGATCAAATCATTACCTTAATTTGAATTAACTTAAAACTATTAGTGATACCTTAAACCCATCTAAAATCACCCCATTCTGGCCACTTCATATCCAAAAACAATCCATAGAATGTACGTGTCTGTAGGTACTTCTTAGGTCTCTGAGGATTCGACAACCCAAGCTAGACTACAAGGACCGTCCTTCCTTCTTCTCATGGGTAAATTTGAGTGAGAATAAAATTTTGGAACCATTTCCGGGGACCTAAGTAAGTTATCTTAGACACTATAATTCTTTTTTTTCATCCCTCTTCTCTGTTCTCACCCCCTCACTCCTATGGAAATCAGTTTTGAACAAGTCCAAACATGGGAAACCTATCCCTACTTTGATCACCCAACCCCATGTGTGATGTACAATGACCATCCTAATTTATACATGTGGGATAATAAACAACCTATTGAACCACAATGTTTTTACTCCTATGATCCACAAAACATCCCAATATATAATTAGTTTCAATCCCCACAAATCCAATCTGAACACCCTCTTGTGCAATTCCAACAACTTAATTATCCACCTGGAATAGACAATCTTTCTCAACCCCTTGCCCATAATTATCCACAACCATTACTTGAAAAATTCTGTCAACAAATGGATAAAATGAATTTTGAGGTTTCATCATTGAGGTTAGAAATACAAAGCATTAAAACTTGTGAGGAACCCATCCCTACACAAACTGTCCCTTCCATAACCTTATGTGAAGTGTCTAGTTTCCCACAAACCTCTCATGAATTTAATAAAGAGAAAAACTTTGGATTTGGGGAAGATGAGGAGGATCAAGGAATTATTGAAGGGTCTTTAAATCGAGAGGAAATTGAATTTTTGGATTCAAAAGAAGAGAATTTGACATCATGGATTGAGTCTCCTAAGTATAACTCCATTGATGAATTTTCAAAAACACCAACCATTGAACCATTGAGAGAAATCACAAACATTGAGTCCATACCCATTTCTAAAATTGATCTTTACAATTTTGTGGTTGAATATTATATTAAAAAGGAACCAATTATGTTGAGCAATTTTGAAAATGAAATTGAGTTTGATTCCAAGTCCCAACCTATGTCTGAAAGTGTTAGCCTACCCGAACTTGAACGAAAGGAATTTCTATCCACCCTCAACTTTCCATTCACTGGGGATATCCAAAAACTTCCAATTTTCACAATTTCTTATCTTGAAACCAATAAAGAGGTAATGATTCTTAATGTACTTTTAAAGAATAAAAAAGAAATTGAATCCACCATTTCTGATATTCCTTTGATTTACCCGCTCATTTTAGAACATAGGTTTTTATATGACACAAATTATAAAAAAAGAATCAATATAAATAAAGTAGAAGTGGTGAAACATGTGGTCCATAAAATGTTGAAAATTGGTATTGGGTAAGTTGGAGGATTCAAGTCAGGCTAACGACGTTAAACAAAGCGCTGCATGGGAGGCAACCCATGGTTTTCAAGTTTCCAATAATTTTGTTGTTTTAATCAACTTTATATTTTAAATATGTTTAATTAATCATTTTGATATTTAATAAAAAAAATACTTTTGACCTGTTATTCTATTCTAAGTATGGATGGGTATGAAAGGGGAGCACCATATTCATCCGTGTCACGTGGTGTGGTCCTTGAGTAATGCCTTACCCAGAAATTTAAAAAGAAGATAATGTATCATCAGTTTGTTTTATTTTAATATTTTTTAGGTTAAAATAAAAATACAAAAAAATAAATAAAAATATAATAATAATAATAAAAAGGTACACATCTTGGGTCGTGGGTCAAACCCCATCACAACCGGCGAAGCCGCAGGGATTCGAACCCGGGACCGAAGGGAGAGAGGGGCGCGTGCTTACCACTGACCTATGACTTTTTGTGATTCTTTATTCTATAATTTTTATATATATACTTATATTTTAATTTCTTTATTATATACATATATAAATATAAATATAAATATATATTGTTTTGTTTTGTTTTGTTTGTTTTGTTTTTTCTACTAGGGAACTCTGCAAGTGACCTGGATATCAAAGGATTAAAAGGGAGAAGCAAGAATTTCAACTTCAACCACTAGGTGACTTTATTCCATGATCCTCATTTTCAATTTCCTTTTTGAACTTTAATTCTATACCTCTACCCCTTCTAAATTTTCTTTTCTTTAAACACAGGGGACAATGTTGTTTTAAGTTGGGGGGAGATAAAATAAAAAAATTTGCTTTTGTGAAAAAAATGATTTGAAAAAAAAATTTGTAAATGGAAGGAAAAATTCCTTTAATTTTGAACATGGTAATACACATTGCACACTTTGAAACTGAATATCAAATAATTTAGCATGCCCTGATTCTGATTTTAATCCTTGTATAATTTCATGAGCATAGATTTTGGAAAGTATGGGTGTCCAATGTGATATTTCATTGTTTATATTTTCATCCAAATAAAAAAAGAATCACAATGCACGTCCTTTGGATAGTGGGGTATTAGTTTGAGTTAATGGGGTCCCCAAAATAAATATCATAGGTTTTTTGATCATTTTAGTTTAATATTAGTATTCAAAAAAAATTAAAAATAATAATAATAAATTTGCGCGTAGAGCAATGAAATGACCTAATGCGTTGCTTTCGGCACTTGGGGATCGTGACTCCATAGTTGTCTGGCCCAGAATTAGTAATTTTATCTCTATTTTTGGTAATTTTAATTTGTTTTTGACTGAGTTAACTCGAGGTGATTCCCGAGTATGTGGGCTTCACTTGGTGCCCTAAGGTCTTTGATCCCGGGAGTCATCGGCAAAGTCTCGCTACAGGGGTTGACTCTTTTGAGTGCAATTTTAATTACCATGGAAAAATTGCAAAAAAAAAAATACAATATTTTTTTTTGAATACTCATCTTAATATTGAAATGTGATTCCACCTAGCGCTTCCGTCATTTCCCCCTTGGATAAAGATGAACCCCCGTGTCTATTGTGATGCACAACACATCCTCATACTTAATTGATATTGGATGAAATATGTCAATGAGTTTGAACAAAGGAATGAGATTGGGATTGGGATCTGATTATGAAACTATCATGTATTAATATATTTTGATGGGTTTCATGATTTTTTGGTATAAGGGTTTTTGGTGATCATTGTGTATTAAAATGTTTTTGGAAAAGGGAATTCGAATTTCATATTGTTGAGATATATTTTGCTCGGGACTAGCAAAACTCAAGTTGGGGGGTGTGATTAGCCACTAAATGAGGATAATATTCATTGTTAATATATATAATATTCAGGTTATTTATTACTCATAAACACCATTTTAGTGCATTTTACACTTTGAATATCATTTCACATTATGATTGTAATACCTTCTTAAAATGCACTATTATGTGGTACATTTTTGAACATCATTTAAAGTACCCAATGATTCATATGATTTTTAGGAATATAAATATCCATATTTCAATTTGATATTTTGGTAAATTGATCTAAACTTCAATATGATCATGTTTCATTTAGGGATCAATGGATAATTCATGGAAGAAGATGGGGATATTTTGTGATGAAAGGAAACAATTCTGGAGAAGTCAGATTGGACACCATTCCACTGATGAGACTGTGGGGACAAACATACAGGCCCAATGAAGACCAAATTTCTTGGGATTATATAAGACCTGTATAGGAAAAAATTAATATTCAGGATACAATGCTAATTTGGCCTCCATGATGTCCATTTAGGCAGCCCAAGTTAGAGATAAAATTCTGGGCCAGATTCTATGGCCCAGAAAAACAGTCCACTAATATAATCATATCTCCGAATCCACAACTCCAAATGGGCCCAAATTTTTCAGGAAGGTATTATAAATCCTGGGATCCATTTTATTATTCTATGGTCCACTCTGATTCGGCCATCTAGAAGGACTTACAAGCACGTCTGTTCGATGGAAGCAAGCTGGCTGCCACCTCGGGTCAAGGGTGGAAAAGTCTCCTCTCCCTTACTTTCCACCACCCTAGGCCTACCATAATCAAGTGGGATATTTTGTACAATTGTAGGCTCGACCCAAGGATCCCAAAATGCCTATTTAAGGCAGTGGTGGTGAATAAGTTTTTCATCTTTGATCTTTGTTTTCATCTTAATGTTATGCTACCAATTTCTCTTTGTAACGTTCTTCCTTCACATGTAAGTTGTTTTAATTAATCCTAGTTTCTTAATAAAAGTTATTCTTCTACTCTTATTATGTTGTTATAAATATCATGTTGATACTTTTGGTTTATGGTGTGAATTTATTCACACCATACTTTGTGATATTTATCACACAACGGTGGAGTGATCGATTTTTGTTGTTTTTTTACTTCTTCAATTCCACCCTCGTAAGTCTACTTCCCGCTTCCGTTGAAGACATGTCATAAATAGAGGGTTAACTATTTTATGGGTTGATCCAAGGGAGTAGAAAGGGGCTGGATTGGATGTTATTTCTCACTCCATTAATGGATAATCACTTCTTTTAAATGAGATTTTTATTTGATGATTTTAAAAAATCTTCATCCTTATTGAATTTAAGGTCACACATTTCAAGTGCTAATACGAACTTTTACCTTGGAGTGCTCAATGCATTGATAATTAAAGTGTATGGATGACTAGTATTAGGGTGCGTAGGCATAAAACCAGTAAGTGATGATTATATTTGATCTTCTTAAATGAACCCATCTCAATTATAAGAAATTGAAATCATTAAAAAAGGAATTCATCCAATCCACCCCGAGCGATAACCTAGGATCAACTCATTACCTTAATTTGAATTAACTTAAAACTATTAGTGATACCTTAAACCCATATAAAATCAAAACAATTTGGGCCACTTCATTGCCAAAAACAATCCATATAATGTACGTGCCTATAGGTACTTCTTAGGTCTCTGAGGATTCAACAACCCAAGCTAGACTACAAGGACCATCCCACCTTCTTCTCTTGGGTAAATTTGAGCGAGAATCAATATTCTAAATAATTGAATAATCACATACAATATCAATAACTTAATTCAAAATTATGGAATTCATAATGATAAATATCTAAAAAAATAGTCGAGGTTATGTGCCAAACATCTAAATAAATGGGTAATGCCTCGTCCAAACCCCTCTATAATTTGACTCATGAGATCACCGATGCATCGGGGTGATATAGTGGGGCCTTCCCATCACATAAAAATACCAATTCATTCCTTACATTAATGGGGTGAAATATAATCAACATAAATAATCATATTAAAAAACTATCATAGGAAATATTAACAATTACCCTTATTAATAAACTTAATCTTAAACAATACAGAGTAATATGAATGGTGTCAAATTGGTATATCCCCAGTAAAAAAAACTTAAAATATATAGAGAAATAATAAATATTTTTCATTACATCATATCCCTAGAGGAGAATAATTACAATAAAGGTTTGATTTCTTTGATGAATATAAATACCATAAAGAGATTCATACTTTTTTTGAGGAAAAATATCATTGGCATTTTGATAACCCCTTTTAAAATAAAATGTTTAAAAAACATTTTGGAAGAAATTTTATTTGAAAATAAACTTGAAATATTTTAATTTATGTTTTAAAATATCAAGAGGTCATGATGTTGGAAAATTATGTTCATTTTTTACATGTTAAAACAAAGATCCCTTTCACATTTTTGCTAAAATCCAAACCAGATTTTTTTTTGAAAATGGCAAGAATATTATGTTCAATTTTTTTAAAAATTAAAAATGTGTAAAAATGTATTTAAAAAATCATTTTTAAAGGTCAAAAACATTTTTTAAAACATTTTTATAAAACATGGGTTTTGGTGGAAGATGATTTCCAACCAAAGAGAGAAATAAAGTCAGATTAAAAAAAACATTTTATCAATCTTTTTAAGTACCAATGACTGAAAAAATGGTACTATTACTTGTAAAATTTCATGAATAAATATAGTTGAAGAAAAATTAATTATTTTAAGATTTAAATATCAAATAATTCCCACAATAGAGATATAAACATAAATAATCTTGATTAATGATGAGACTATGAAATAAACCCTTACCACTTTGGTAACTTCTAAATCATAGTCCCCATAAAACAAATGACATAAAATGAAACACTAAATAAATTGAAGTTAAATAGTTTCATGATATAAAATATCTAAGCTGAATTATATACACCTAAAAAAGAAAACATGTAGTGAATATGGAATATGTCTCATAGAAGTAAAAGTGATAAGAGAAACCCTTACCTCAGGTATGATTTTTCAGAAATAAAATTAATTTTTTTATAGAAACACTTTTATAGAAAAATTGAGAAACCTCATGAGTGAACAGAAATTCATCCAGCTTCAAAACAAGTCACAAGATCATTAAAAGAAAGTTTTAGTTACCTGAAGATCTATCCCTATATAAACTCCATTTGAGAGCATAGACTTTCTTAACAGTGTCTTCCTTGAGGAGATCTTAAAAATAGTAGGCTATATTGTCCCAAACTTTATGGTACTCCACAATCTTTATCTTACTTTCATTGAAACCACATACCAATATAAGATCTTGTTTATCGATCCAACCACATTTCTCTTGATTTTCAGAAACTTGAAGAATTATATCATACATCCTGTCAATATCCTCTTGTGAAGTGTTAATATGGAGAGAATCCTCCAACATTTCTTCCTCAGAGTGTATGATACATTCCCATGACATATCACTATTTGTTGCCTTCTTACCTGCTACAAAATTCAAGACATTGATCTCCTCCTTATTGGACCTCAGGTATGATTTCATTTGTACATATCCATACCTCTTGTATAATGGTTTTAACCATGTTATTAACTTATAACTAAAACATAATCTGTTTATAACATTTCACCACCTATTTGAAAATAACATTTCATTATTTTCATTATTTCTGGTGGTAATTGGGTTGTTTTCTCATGAAAATTTGTCATAAAAATTATGGTTCTTATGTTATAGTTATTGTGTTATAATATCATATTTACTAAGTAGAAAAAAATTTAGAACCATTTATGAATGTTGTACATGAAAAATGAATCGAATCACTTTGTGAAGATAGTAGGCCATACATACCGATATCATCACCTTAATGTGTGAAAGGGTAAGGAAGTGGATGATATTAATTTTCAGAATCAATATACTCTCCTATATGTCACATATATTCATTAATTTTATACTTATTACACTCCATGTAAAGTGTAAGTGAAAAAATAATCACATTGCTTCACGAGGCGGTAGTCCGTCATACTCATGAGCGACGTTATAGTATTTGAAATAGATTGGAACATAACAAGGTATTGGTGATATTAAAATTATAAAAGTATAATAATATAGTAAATATCATATAAATTTGGTAAATCAATCATTATATCCATCCTTTAAAGGTAGTTATAGAAAATAATCTACATCGGTTCGTGAGGCAGTAGTTCGCCGTGGACAAAATCAATTGTTTCATTTCCCATTTGATGGAAGTGGTGATGGATAAATATTATTACATAAACATAATAACATCACAATATATGGTATATTTTTTTATTATATTATAACAACTAATATATAATTTAAGGTGGAAAAAAATAAATAAAATTAATGATCTTTGTTAAGATAATTACATTTTCTAAGATAAAGCTCCACTGGATCTTCTCTTAAGGACCCTAGGGGGTGGTATTTTGGGAGGAAAAGAATATATAAAATGTGTATAAGTATTTTGGGTAGATAATTTTTAAGGGTTTTATCAATCCAAAGGCCTTAATATGTGTGAATACGTGAGAGGAGGGAGTGCTCTTTTATAAGTGGGGAAATGAGACCTTCATAGAAATTACATGGAAATTTCCAAAAATAATCCGAAAAGATAAATCCATTTATAGGAAAAAATAACCAAAATAACCCTAGATCCAAAATTTGGAAGGTTAATATGGAAATATGTCTGATCAATAAGATTTTAAAAATTTGGTATTTCATTTTATGTATTATCATATTATTTTAACCCCCTGGTAAACCCATTTTTATCTTAAACATAGTAATTAATTTTTATAGTTTTTACTATTCAATTTGGTAAAAAAATAAAGTTGGCTGTATTAGATAATATAAATTATTATGATTCAAAATATGAAATCTAATTTTCTAATTTCAATTCACAGATGTTGCAGAATTCAATTTAAAATTATACCCATTTATGCGATGAAAAAGTGGGTTTTCAAAATGAAAATTCTCATAAGTATAAATGTTTTTAATAGAAATATTCAATAAAAATTGATTCAAATGTCATAAATTTTATAAATTATAATATAATTGAACTAATTTTCATTTAAAACAAAATTTAAATATAATTTAACTTTGTAAATAATTAAAATGAAAAGACAGTTTTCAATTAAAATACAACATTTTTCACTACTCATCAAAAAATGAAAAATTTCAGAGAAATAAAAAATAACCATAATCTAATTTCTATATTATGATTTCAAAAATTATTATTTTTTAAAATAAATTTTATAAAATTATTAAAAAATAATTATAAATTATATGTGCAAAGTGTTACTAAACAACCTTTTAGGAAAATATAAATTTTCAGAAAACATTTCATTTACTTTCGAATGATTATAAGTTTATTTATAGTCAATATATATCCATTTAATTTATTTTATACATGTTTAATGAACAATATTTTATTAATTTAGTTATTAATATTCACATCCTCACATTTAAAGGCTTGGTTATAATGTTCATTTTTAAATAATAATATTTTAAAAGCGTATCATGTTTATTTTAAACCCAATGTTTCATGCATCACAAGCTATCAAAGATATTGGATTTATTTAGAAATAAATATGTTATAAATTATTAGGTTGTTATATTATCTTATATTATTTTTTTCTATCATATACATTTTTGAACATGATTTTCCTATTTTAAAACCTAAGGGTGTTACATTCTACCCCCTTAAATAAATTATATCCTAAAAATTCAATCATGATATCGGTGATCAAGGGTTTGAAATTTTAAAATACCCATATTGCAAACCCACATTGTAAAATGGGTTAAAAAATAATCCTCTTGATTAGAGGGAAAAGGATGTAAGAAGTTCATCTTGATTTAAACATTACTAGGTTTCCATATAGGAGAACATTTGGGGAAAGTGAAGATATAGACTTGTAAGAAAATCATAAATAATTATAAAGAGTGATAGTGTTCATTAATCACAAGAATTTGAATGATAAATGGATATGTATGAACCTCAAAACCATTAATATGTGATGATTTAAAAGACCAGAATTTTAACATAAATCAATATAATAATATTACATTTTGTTTCAATATCCATTTCCTAGAGGTGAATAATTCATTTATCATATAGACCGAGAATGTATGAAAATATACATAATTGATATTTTTCTATTTCATAGGAAAAATTTCATATTTTTTTTGTGGTTCTATCATTTTCCACTTCTTTTCTTAGTACAATAAATGAATATCCCAGATGATTTTTTCTGAAGCACTAAATTTTCCTTTTAATGGATCTTAAGGTCATTAAATGAGAAAAAAACTATTTCTCTTGTATTTAATAAAACCAAAATGGTTATAAAAATTTATCCAATAGCACCCAAAGTTTAACTTAATCCATTCCATAAATATTTAACCTTAAATATTATCCAAATTATGTCTGAATAAATTTAGAAGGAAGGACACTTAATCAACATTATATGCCCCATACAATATAATGTGTTTCTTAATGTCAAATTAGAAATATTTTAATATCTTTATCACCATAAAAAATTAATGAAAACTTTCATTCTTCTAAATTAAAAATACTATGTTATTGAATATATTCTATAAACTATAACTTATAGTAAACACCATCATAGATAACGTAAAACATAAACTCACTAAAAAATTTCATAGTCACCAATAATATCCTACAAACATATTTTAATAATTATTATATCAACATAGATCATATATTAATGGTTATCATCCCCCAATCACGTGGTTTCTTAGAATTTCAACTTTCCACTGAATCACTTTTCCTGGTCCATGGTTTCATTCAACATATGCTATCATATCCTTTAAGAAATTATACTGAAGCACAATAATTATACACTTCATGATTATTATAACTAAAATATCATTGATAAAATACTTATATATCATAATTATTGAATTAAAATATAGGAACAATAACCATTAAACTTTATATGTGTTAATAGAATAACCTTGACCATGATCCCTTAGCTTCTTTTGAGGTGTATTCCCTTGCTGCTTAGGGAATTCATTTTTATAGTTCCCAATCTACTTATAGTGAAACATTGAACATTGGAAATTTCATTCTTAACCTTTCTATCATAAGCATGGTGTCCTTTCTTTCTACATTTGTAACAAATTACCGTTCCCTTCAATCATTTACTAGGGTGTTTCTTTCAATAATTTTCACATGTGTTAAAATCCTTCTTTCCCTTATTATATTTATCCACCATTTTCTATGCTTTCCTCTTATTATATTTATTCCATTTGAATCCATAACACACAGTTAATTACTTATTTATCTTTCTAGAATATGATAATATGTCCTCATATAGTGAGGATATTCAGGAGATTAGAATTATTTGAAATATTGGTTTAATCCTATTAAAGAAATGATCAATATTACTCTTTGAATTACATTCATTGATATAGTTCTCATTACTTTCATAGGATCCATTTATAAATTATATAATTCACTGAATTAGATAATAAAATTATGAAATATAATGGATAATCCCAAAACTAGTGAAACAATTAAGATCAATTGAAAATTTTATTCATATGTAATATCAAAATCACAAACATAGTTTCTGTAGGGATATATATATATATATATATTTTAAATCCTTTATAATATTTGGTAAAGAAAATATGAATTATCTTAAGACTATCCCCTATGAGTGTCAAAACAGGTGTGTATTAAGGCCTTTTTTATGCACCAGGTGGTGGTTAGGTCAAGCCAAATACACCATTTTCAAAGTTATTACCCCTAGGAAATTTTTTTCCAGAACTACATACACTTATAGTATCCAAACAAGGATGTATTTAAAGGAAAAAATACATAATATATTACTTACCAAAACTTTTGGATGTTCTTAAATCATTATCCTCAAATAATATGCTAGGTCTATTTTACTTAATCTAGTTTCCAAGGTTTCTACTAAACTTCCTCTAATACCAACTGTGGAGATCCCAAACCCAGTTGCCCAGATCCAATGTTTATTTTATTACATTGGTATAATATATAAAGAACCACATATTGAAGAACCTAATAGTTTAGTATCCTTGGTAAACTAGATACATACATGAAATTCACATTACATTGTAATCATAAAATAGACAAAGTATTTTCTTTGAGAACACCATTATTCCTCATAGCGTATCACTTCATGATAATCATAAAACACATAATGGTATCCTAGGGAAAATAAAACATAATAAATGGGTGGTATTAGATTCTTAGTAATGGTAATCATATAATATAAGATAAAAATAAATAAGTCATAATTAATATGGCATGATAAATAATCGAAACACATGTCATTTAATCAATAACTTGATAATAATATGGAATAAATAAATGATAATAAAATAATTCTATATAAATAATCACATGAGCTTGAAAACATTAGAATGGATATTCTAAATAATCGAATAATCACATGGAATATGAATAATAGAATTAATCATGATATACTTAATAATACCATACAACTAAAACATACCAGATAGGCTTTGTTCCAAGTCATCTAAATTAATGGGTAAAGCCTCAACCAAAACCCAATCTAGTTTATCTCATGAGAACTACCGATACATCGAGGGGAAATAGTTGTCCCACCCATCCCTGAACAAGTCTAATACATTCCTCATATTAAAGGGATGAATTATAATAAACATAAAAAATCATATTAAAAAAATAGTATAAGAAATGTTAACAATTACCCCATTTAATAAACATCATCTTCAACCATCCATAGTAATATGAATGGTACCAAACTGGTACATTCCCAGTCAAAGTGACCATAAACCCTCTAGATAAATAATTATTATGGTACCATTACAATATATCCCTAGGAAAGTATAATTAAAATAAAGTTTTTATGTCATTAATCAATATAAATACCATAAAAATATCCTTAAAAACATTTTTGAGGAATATAACCTTTTCATTTTGAAAATAACCTTTTAAAATAAAATGTTCAAAAATCATTTTGAAAATAATTTTATTTGAAGACAACCTTGAAATCTTGTAAAATAAGTTATATTGAGTGTTCATTATGGTGGAAAATTTCATTTATGCCATATATATTAAATAAAATATTCATTTCACATTTTTAGTGAATTCTAATCAGGCGTTATTTTGAAAAAAAACATAAATATTCTTTACAAAACATTTTATAAAAAGTAAAAATGGGTAAAAATATATTAAAAATTATTTTTAAAATATTTAAATCCTTTTTTAAATTTTTTTATGAAAAAATAGGTTTTGGTGGAAAAGTATTTCTAAACAAAGAAAGAAATAATATTATATTTTCTTTAAAACAATTTCTTAATAATTTTAAGTACAAAAGAGTAGAAAATGTAAGTATTACATGAAATAATCCATGAATATCTTGAGGTTGAGAAAAAAATATATATATTAAGATAGATATTTCAAATAATTCCCCTAAGGAATGGGTAAGCCTAAACAATCCTGAATAATGATGAGATTGTGAAATAAATCCTTTCTACTTTGGTAACTTATGAATCACAAGACCTATAAAGTAAAAGTCATAAAATAAAAATTTAAATACCATGAATATAAAAATATTCTTGATATAACATATAAAATTTTTATTATATACACTACACAATATAAATAAGTGGTGAATATGTCATATGTCTCATGAAAGTAAAAGTGAGATGATAAACCCTTACAACATGTATGATTTCCTTTGTACATGTATGTATCTCCTCTATAATGGGTTTAATACTGTTATTAATTTATAAAATAACCATAATGATATTTATAATATCATATATGATCCTATTATATGCAGTTTGGGGCTTACTCAAGTGGTAAAGGTTCCCCGTAATTCTGTATCAAACCCAGGTTCAAATCCAAGTGGGTGAAGTACTATTATAGTATTATGCAGGTGGTGACGTAGACGATGATACGGGAAGGTGGTGATATAGGTAGGAAGTGACACAATCATGAATAATTTCTAGTGACCCAGGCATAATGATATAGGCATGACACTACATTGGGATTTCAGGCCATGTTATAGGCTTCATGCCCATTGGGCCTACATGCAATGTACTAAATAAATAAGGATTGATGGGTGGGATATCCCCTTGGGTGGGTGGGGGGATATAGATTTCCTTTCCGTCCTGTGTGTGTGGTGTGTGTTTGTTTGAATGTAATTTTACCCCCAAGAACCTAATATTTTATGATCCTCTTATAACAACTTACCACCCATTTTTTGATAATATTTCATTAATTTATTTATTTTGGGTTATAATTTCTAGGTTTTCTCATGTGCATTTTTTCATGAAAGTTCATGTTATTATTAATAGGATATATATATATATAATCTATATATTGATAATAATTTTATAAATATCATATATATTGAATAGAAACATTTTATTACTATTTATTAATGTTGGACATGGAAAATGAATAAGATCTCTTCGTGGAAATGACATGTTGTACGTACGAACGAGAAACAATATCATTCACATAACGAGTTAATGGGTAAGGAAGTGGGTAATAAATTAATTTTCAAAAATCAATATAATATAATCTATATCACATATATTCATTAATTTTATAATTATTACATTCCATTTAAAGAGTATGTGAAATACGAATCACATCGCTTAGCGAGGCGACTATTCGACTTACACACGAGCAACAATATCATATTTGAAACAGAATGGAACCTAATAATGTACATGTGATATTAAAATTAAATAAGTAAAATAATATCATAAATATCTTATACAAGTTTTAAATCAATCATTACATAAATCCTTGAAATGTGGTGATGTAAAATGAACTACATTGGTTTGCGAGACGGTAGTCCTCCCTACACACAATAGATGATTTCATTTACCATTTGATGGAAGTGGTGAGGGATAAATATTATTAAATCAACATAATAACATTTAATTATATGAGATATAATTTAGTTATTATATTTCATGTGTTAATATATAATTTATGGCGTAAAATAAATAAATAAAATGAATGATATTTGTTAGGATAATTACCTTCACGTAGGGAAACCTTCTTTAGATATCCTCATAAAGACCATAGGGTTGGTATTTTGGGAGAACCAAGTGGATATATAATGTGTCTAAGTATGTTGGGGATATAATATTTCAGTTTTTGGTCAAGATAAATGGCTTTAGTGGTGTGAATAAGTGAGGTGATGGAGTTTACATTTATAAATGGGGAAAGGGGTTCTTCTTGGAAATTTCATGGAAATTTACCAAAAGAATCCAAAATAATAAAGTAATTCACATGAAAAAATATTCCAAATGACCCTTTATAATATATTGGGAATTATAAGATAGAAATATTATCATAAAATTAGATATTGATACGTTTTTAGGTCATTTTAATCATCATCTTCTTAGTTTAACCTCAAGGTAAACCCATTTTTACCATTACCATTATAATTATTTTTTACTATTTTCACTATTCATTTTGGTAAAAAACTATCATACCTCATTATATAATATATATTATTATGATTCCATGTTTGAAACCCATTTTTCCAAATTAAATTCATATAATTGGAAAAATTCAATTTAATATTATACCCGAAGATGCGACGAAATAATGAGTTTTAAAAAGAAAATTCTCATAAGTATAGAAAGTTTTAATATAAAAATTATAGGTAAAATTGGTTAAAATGACCTAAATTATTTATATTTTAATAAAATTTAACTAACACTATTTTAAAACCAATCTAAAATAGAATTTAAAATTTAAAATTATTTAAATGAAAATTCTGTTTTGAATTAAAATTTAGTATTTTTCACTATTGATCAAAAATGAAAGTTTTTAGAAAAATCCAAAAAATTCTACATAATATAATTTTGATATGATTAATTAAAAATTTAAGTTTATTTTTTCAAATAATTTTTATAATAGTGTTTAAAATTATTTATAAATTATTTTTGCAATGCATGACAAAACGACCTTTTACAAACATACCGTTTTTATAAAACATTTAATTTTCTTTAAAATGATAATTATTCTATTTATAATCAATAGAAATCAATTTTATTTACTTCATACATGTGTAAAACATAAAATTTTCATAATTTTATTTATTAATATTCATGTCTTCCTATTTAACGACAAGGTTGTAAATTTCATTTTTAAGAAGTAATATATAAATATATTATAATGTCTCGATTACACCTGGTGTTGCATGCATCACAAGATATCAAAGATATTTGAATAATTAAACAAAAATATACTATAAAGTCTCTAGGTGTTAAATTCTCTTAAAATATTGGTGTTTCATATCAAAAATTTTATCGAACACTAATTTTCTATTTTAAAATATCAGGGTGTTACATAAGGACCAGAATCTAAAGACACAAAATGGATCACAACATAGCCTTAAGAAAATTCCTATAATTATCAAAGGTAGAAAACCAGTATGAGGGTTGAAATAACCTATTGGGGAATAATATTCCCTCAATACATAAAATAAATATGACTTATTATTATTATTATTATTATAATTAATAAAAAACCACTAAAAACCCAAAAAATTATAGTGGAATAAAAAAAAGGTTTATAAAATATAAAATCAAGATACAAAAACACAATTTTCACAAAGTAAATAAATTTGATTCATGCCCAATCCACTAAACCTGACTCCTCATACCATGTATCTATAGTGGATCTAATGTTCGATATTGATGAATTACAAGATCTTTTATTTTCCCCTATTATTAAAAGTAATTTTTATATGTCCATGAGAGTGTGTGTATAGGGGTGAGTATAAAAACATAGTGATTGATCTAGTGAATCTGATAAATAATAACAAATATAGAATCTAATAAAATCTATGCTAAATAATAATGATAAATCAAAATATTTTTATCCAAAAACTTATTTTACCAAATGTATTCAGACCCATGATAATCACATAAATGATAAACAAACCCATTTTATAAAAAAAATAATTTTCCATGAAACACTAAATTAATTCATATTGAGAGAAATTTCATATAACCAACATTTTTTCCTTGAAAAAATATTTTAGAAAAATACTTTTTTTTACTAATAATGGGAAATTTTTATTCTTCTAATCTTGATGGAAAATTATTATTTCCTTAAATATTTACCTTTTTTAAATTTATTTTAAGAAATATTTTATTTTATTAATTGAATGTATCTTTATAAAGGTTTGGATTCTAATTATTACATCCAAAACTCATAGTGTAGTGAGTATTTCAATAGAAACATGGTGATCAAAATATATTCTAACCCTAATGAACAGATTTTAAGACATTAACACACATGGGTGAAGCCTATACATTTCAAAAATAAAGTCTCACAAAAAAAAAATTTACTCATGAACTGAAATTATTTTACTAGATGTTATTTATAAAACCATACCTTCCCCATGGTTTTATTAGAAAATTAGTATATAAAAATTTCTCATTTTGAGAAAACATATGGTTTATCACAAAACTAATATAAGTAAATCAATCCATGAGAAAATCAATAAAAGAAGTACAATTTATTTTTATAATCTCATAGAATGTATTGATGCTGCCTAATGATGCCGACCAACAATGCAAGGTGGGGAGCTAAGGATATGAATGATGCAAGATGCTGGGGAGGGGCAGTTCTAGTGGGTTGGGCCTACGGGTCATGTAATGGGAATGGTATGCCTCTGGGCCTTCAGGTCATGTATTGCGGGTCATGTCGAGCCTTATGCCTTGGGTCTACGGGTCATGTATGGGTTCCCCTTCAACCCTTAAAAGGAGGATTATCTATAATAAAAAAAATAAGGACTTCGGGCCATTCGGGCTATTGATGCTGCCTAACAAGATAAGATTTCTTGAATATTGAATAAAATGTAAAACATGTTATCCTTTCAATGAAATCCACCTTGTCCAATCATTTAAATCCTATATAAATCATAATCCATGAAAAAATGTTTGTAGAAATTTGTAATATAATTTTTTCATAACCCAAGATATATTGGCATGTTCTTATACAACTTTTTATAAAATGGTCGTTGGTCCTCATGAGTTTCATAGACTCCATACCACATGGGATTCCCCCATATAACGCTATAGTTTTAAATTTTTTAAGTAAATTATTCAGAGGGGAAAAGTATAAGTTAGTCACATGAATCATGTTTTAGTTTGGCATATCCCATGAAATATGTCATAAAACACCATTGTAAAGCATCATTTGAGAGAAAATAAAAAAATGGGAGTTTTAGGGCATATTCACACCACCAAATACTTTAAATGATTCTAATAATATGTATATAACTACATATTAAATATAATTTAATATCTCAGATAAAATTCCATCATTTTTCACCTTCCATCTATCTATATATATAAATTACACCTCTATTAAAAGCATGAGAGGCCTCTCAAAACAATATAATGGAATCCTCATCCCTCTAATTTATAAGTCCTCTTATATAACTCCTCATAAATCATAAATTAACTTTATATTTAATTAGTCATGATATTCACATTAAATATCATGATTCCCTTATAATTCCTCTAAAAAATTCCACTAACTAAATTATCTAAATTAATTTATATTCTCTATGTATTCTATAACCCATGAAAAAACAAAATAATAATGTATAAAGTGGAATATTTACATTCTATGGAACACAAAAATTTTAACATAATCTATTTATATAATTCCTCTAAATTGATTATCATAAAATTCAATACCTCATGTTATATAATGAAACCAATATAATTATTTACATGAAATTTAATAGATTTTTCCTATAAAAAATCATCAGAATTAATAATATAAAACTCACAATAAAACTAATTCATAATGTCAATATATAATTCTACTAAATTCATATTCCATAATTAATTATCCAAGTTACATTATATCTCCCATAATCGAATGGTATTCAAAACAAACCATTTTTAAAATAACAACATTTTAATCAAATTTATAATAAAATCACAGAACTATAAATAATCTAGGGTCAATGTTTACATTACTAAATGAATTAAAAAACATGGGTGTTATATATTTCCACCACAGTCTTGAATACTCATTAATCCAAACACATAATTGTATATTAGGCATAATAATATATTAGCCCTCTAATATATTTAACTAAAATATGGCTTGGTCACTTTTCTTGATAAATCTGATTTATATTTATAAAATTATCTATAATTAAATTAATTTAGTAATCTATCTCGATGGATACTTTGGAATAATTTCTCATTTATTATCCTAAGTTAATAATACCAAAGATAACCAGAATTGGAATCAACTATCTTAACCATATTATCCTTAATTTTATAGACATAATTATCCATATCTATAATGTAAAAAGTGATAATCATATTCCCAATTCATAAAACATTTTATACATTTATATGGAATAAATATTACTCAATGTCATGAACAATGATCTCTTATAATCCAAAATAGATATATAAATGAAATTTCTATTTACAATTAAAATATAGTAATCATTAACTAATTTTAAAATTAATGAACTAGGTATATTTAGATCTTAAGTACCAATTTCCAAAGAAATTACTCTTTCTATATTTTTAATATATATATTTTTTTCTCATTTTATCAATTATATCAAATTTATGATTCTATATACATCATTAAAAACATTATACACAAACATTTTATTCAATACCCATGTTTTATATATATAGAATTTCATTTCTATAACCTTTACATCCATATTATTTGAATTCATCTTCTTATTAATACATCTTGAACATTTATACCTATCAATTACATAATAAGTCAATAATATAACAAATATCACATTTATGTTAATGATGAATGCCATAATCTACAAAAAACATATTTATCTGGTCAGTATCATGTCTTATATCAATTTAGTATTTTTTTTATATATAATCCCACTAAAATAATTTCCCAATACATAATATCTATTAGTGGGATAAGTTCCATATTTCACTATATACTACATATCTTTGGAATTTATCCCAAAATTTATCAATATAGGTTAATACTCTATAAAATCATAACACATATGACTCTTAAATAGTTAGACATATAATTCCTTTCTCAATTCATCGTATAAATTATCCTAACATCATTTTAGGAAACTTAATCAAGTAATATCACCCATATAAGTGTAAAATAATAAATTTCAGTAAATATGGGCACATAATCCTATTTGGGTCGCCAATGCCAAACATTAATTGAATAATATATTCATGAAAACATAACCTTTTCATGACATACCCACTTTTATGATTGATGTCTTGATTTTTTTTACTTTGGATGTAATTTAACAATTAGTTTTCACATGGGGTTTTCTTGTTGTTATAATTTATATATGAGTATTAGGAATTCCTTTACATATTATGTAATAATTTTATCTCCTGAAATAATTACATACATGAATACTTATAATTATTATGTTATGTTTCTTAAACATTCTTATAAATATGTTTTAAACAACTAATTATTTTTATTAACATAATAAAAAAATCTAATTATATCTATACACATAAAAATAAAAATAATATATAAGTTATATAAAAACATTCCATGTAAAGGTTTAGATTCACACAAATCCATAATCCACCCAATGGAAATTATATTTTTATAGGTAGTGAACCACAAAATTTATAAGAAAAGAGTTTAAGATTCTAGGCTAGTGAGAAGTCTAAATTAAAGTATCACTATTTATAGATCAATACAAATGAGAAGTTTTAATTCCCATACCATTATAACTCCTAATATTTAAAAATCATAATAAATATCTAATATTAAATTTACAACTGAATTAAAAATAATTTCATTGGTTTAATGGGACGAAATATTATATTTTACATAGAATATAACTCTTTATATGCATGATAAGAAAACTATAAAAAGTAATTTAAAAATTTAAATTGATAAATTTATATTTTAAAAAATTTTCATACATGAATATTAAATATGGATTTAAATAATAAAAATAAAAATTTAAATATTCATCATGTGATGTAAAAAATTTAGATAATAATAATTTATATCAATATGTATTTTTATTTTGTTTAAATTAATATTAAATCAATGTGGGATTGAAGAATATTTTTTTAATATTAAAAGAATAGATTAAAATATTCATAATATAGTTTTTATGTAAAATAAATTTTGGGAAGTTAATTTCATGATGTTCACACTTTAAAAAGAATCATGGTTTCTTATCATAAAATTTTCTATCTATATATTTTTTCAAAGGTCATACCTTAAAAAATTTGTACACATTTCCAAGTCATTATTTTCTTAGGGAAATTTAATCCAATGATCTGAGATTATTTTTGAGGAAAACCCACATGTGTAAACCATGATTTTATGATCATCTATTTCTTAATAATAAAATAGTGACATTTTCTTAAATCTAATCAGTTTTTGTAAACATTTATATAAATAATGACATGGTTGTATATACCATGGTATTACGAACGAAGAATATTCAAATTAGATTAAAAATTTCAATATTTACCATATCAATTATTCACCAAAAATCACTTTAATAATACTAAAAAGTTTGGATAGATATATCTGTATTTAAATGCAATGGAATAAATCAAAAATCCTAGACACAATATCAACCTTGAATGGAAATGATAAATTAAATTAAAAACATAGAAAAAATATCATATTTTTTATGTAAAATCATCCATGCCAATGAGCTTGAAACTGTTACCTAGGATATAATCATATGAATAATTTATAAAATGATTCTCACAAAACAAAATAGAGACACTAAAATATTTGACAGAACCTTTTATCCTTCAAATGATGTGCTATCACCCCTCTATGTTTAATTAAAATAATAGAATATAAGATAATTTTTTCTTCTTAGTGAGTGATCACTTGATCTTATTGTAATATTATTAAAATCATTTTAAGTATGAATATTTTATTAACTAGGTGAGGCAATTAATGTTTATCCATTTATATGTTATGAAACAAGATAACTATTCTGTTCCATCTATTGTATCATTTATAATAGAAACCTCATTTATTTTGTAGCTTTTAACTTATTTATCTTTTTATTAATCATGAAAACATTATAACATGATTTTTCATAAGAGATAGTATGGTAATAATAATTGGATAATTGAAAAGATTATATTTCATATCATTCTTCATGAACCCCATTGTATGAAACAAAAATATATGCCCCAACACAAACTATTACACGATGATATTCACTATTAATTGGTTTATGCTTTATTGAATTATTCTAAAAAACATAAATTGACCTATACCATATATTATTGAACTCCCAATACATAAAATTATTATATTTAATTAGTAATTAATATTATATTAAATTTTAAAATATAAAATAACTCATGAATAATAAGATATTATTTCAAACTCACTTTTTCTAAGCATGAATATATTTTAATTGGATTATGAATGATATTTACCTAAATAAATATTGGGTAACAATCCATAACTATTTTTGTTTATAAATATATTTTCCTAAATTTAATGAGCTTCTGGATATACTTAGTGTAAACCCTTTATGCATTTTTCTCAGTCGTAGTAGGTTTAATCCACATACCATGAATAGTATCTAGTAACAAATCACAACCCCTATATTGAATAAATAAGTCATTGTGACATTACTAATAACCTTACTATAAATGATAATATATAATTTAATCCATTTATTAATGATACCACATCATATAGGATGTGTACTTATTTCATTAAACTTATTACATGATATGTTTGTCTTTTAAATTGATTAGAAGAGGATAAAACATTATTTAAACACCCTGGATATGAATTTTATGTTAGAAAATATAATCCCAATCATGGATCCTAAGATATATTCTACAATAAAATGAATGTGATATGTTCTATCTCAATCATATCATTAATTTCATGAAACTAACGATTCACTCGATGCATGATACATCTACATGAAAAAAATGAAATGGTTTTAACCATGGATCTATGTATATGTGTAATGATACAAAATCATAATTATAACATCTCATTACCTTATTTTAGTATTATTTTACCCTTGTTATTAACTCCTTTATATATGGTTCTCTTTTGGGTTCGTTCTGAGAGATTTTGTAAACTTTTGGATACTTTTTAGGTTGTACACGGTTGGTGCATGGTTTGACTAAATTGTACACCCCTAGTGCTAACTATTCTCCCCCAAAAAGTGGGTAATGCATGGTTTGCACACATTTTCCCAAAAAATGTTCCCACCCTTGGGAAACCATGTTCCCTAAATAGTAGGGGTGCATGGATGGTGCATGGTTTCCCTTAACTGTGTTCCCCCTCCAACTAACCATGTGAATGAATTTTAATTAATTTTAAAATTAATTATAAATTCCTTAGCCCTACTTTTAAGTTTCCAAATCCTTTAATTTATACCTAACGAGATTTATTCTTCCTTGGAGTCGCCATATAATAGATTTTAGATCATCCAAAATCCTCTATTGGTAAATAAAATAACCTATAGAAGATATAACCCCTCTCTGGTAAGTGGATATCCTCTTGAGTGTTCCCTTCTAATATTCCTTCCTATCCTTCATAGAGAGTATTAAATCATTGTGTTTTTGATATATCTAATTTTTTATTTGGATCTTACCCCTTTCTTTTCAGATATTGATTCTATATCCAATTCATAGATCTTCTTCTCCCTTGATAATCATTGGTGTTCCCGTAGCGGGTGTTGATCATTTTATTTCAGTGATTAATGGTAGGTAGTTACATTTGATATTTTCCAGGAAATTGAAAACTTGAATTGAATTATTATTTTTTAAATACCATTCATTTGATTTATGAAACATTTATATGGAATTATTTAATTATGAAAATTGAAATGACATTGGTTTTGGAAAAACCCCCAATTCTAATAGAATTAAAATTGTGGGGAGAATTTTAAAAATTATGGAATTTATAAAATGACATGAGAATTGATTGAGAAAAATGAATTAAATTGAAAATATGAAAACCAATGATTTTTATTTTATTGAAAAGGAATGAAATGATGAAAAACCCATGTTTTGGTTTTGAAGTTGAATTAACATATTGAAATAGGAAACTGGGGAACCGAATTGTAAATGATTATTGATTTGAGATGAAATTATTTTCCCATTATTTATTGATTTACTAAGCACATGTGATCCTAGGTAGTTAGTTGGATATTTGGGACTTGAATTCCTAAATTTTGATCAACTAGCAATGGATCTATGATGACAACTATAACAAAAACCTTGTTCATCATGAATATCCATGATGAGATATGGACGAGTCCTATTTATCCTTAGTCTGAGGTATGTGTGCACACATGTTTAGATGTGACCACTAACATGAGAAGTGTGAAGATCCTATATACAAAAACATACGTACATCAGGGAAGATGACCATGGTTCTTGTTTTGTTTTATTTTATTATATATTCCATTGATTATAGAACTTCATTATTCATTCCAAATTATTCATATAAATGATTCCATATAAAAATTATATTTAAACCATGTTTGAAATTATTTCCATCCATTGAAAAGAAAGAAAGTCTTGTTTTAAATATGAAAATGGTATATTATGTCATGCCATATTTTTATTTAATTTAAAGGCATAATTGGTATATTATTATGGAATTTATTATGGAAAACTTGATGAGACCCTACTGGGATTTATATATCACAACCTACCTTTAACTTAGAGTGTTTTTATATTTTCTTATTCCAGTTCTGAGCAAAGGGAAATCACCACTTGGAAGTTGTGGATGTTCTTGATCCATTGGATAGTGGAGTGGTGATAGTGACTAGTGGAGATGTTTTCCACCAGTTACATCAGGTTTCTATGATTTTTTCTTATTGAAATTGTGGTTTTATTTGATTTGTTTAACTATATTCTTGGAAAATATTTTACCTATTTTATTTTTGGTACTTTCTCCTTGAGTATTTTTGATACATCAAATTATATCTTTTATATTTCACTAATTTTTGAAAAAATCATTACCTCTTGATATTGTATGATTCCATGTGCTAGTCTCCAACCTATGGGGATTGGTAATTCATGTTGGTACATGCTAGAGACCACATGGGTACCAGTGTACTAGGGTATTTGGGATTGTTTGTGAAAAAGTATTATCAAAGGTGCTGGTAACTCATCTTTCCTTGAAGTCGATATGTGGTATGGGTTGTCCTGGTAGACCAGAGGTATGATGGATAAGACTTAGGATATATTTATGAGTGAGTGCATAGACATATCTCATTATAACGAGCATTAAGTCACCATGGTTGGTGGGAGAAAAGTATCTTTGATGAGTATTTGGATTTGTTTCTAGTCATTTCTTTGTTTTATTAGAGTGTTCCAAGAATCCATGACTTTTGAATACTATTTTATTAGTTGATCTAAATGTACTTGATAATGTTTTTATTATTGTATGTTGATAGTGTGTAACATTATACCTCTGAGAAGATGTTTGAATGGACTTGAGGAGGGAGATGCTAATGAATCATGCTAATAGAACCCTCTAGTTGACCAAAATATCATTAAGATAGTGGTATGTGTTGTCCAAGCTCTGGGATAGACATCCACACCTGTTCTCACTCGAGCTCCAATTATGAATCCTTGAAGAGATGACTTTAAATATCATGTGAAATAGTTTCTTCTCAAGAATACTCTAAAGGATCTAATGATCCTAATGAAGTTGAAGTTTGGTTAATATAAATTGATCCTCTTTTTGAGTACTTATAAATTATTGATTCAATTAAGGTGAAGTGTGCTACTTTCATGCTTGAGGGAACTAAAAGAAGGTGGTTGGATTTGTTGGTGATGACGATGAACCACAGAGGATTAGAGTTAATTGACTTTAATTTAATTTGTACTGATCAATTCTATTCATATTATATAGGTTTTTCAAAGTCAATGGAGTTTCTTAATCTATAATAAAGTCAAAACACCATGCATTTGTATGCAAACCACTTTATTGACTTATTACAGTTTTTCTCCCAAGATTGTGACTAATGAGAAGGATAAGGAACAAATATTTCAGATGGGACTTCATGCTAATATTTCATACTAGGTTTTCATGATAAAGACTAATTCTTATACTGATGTATTGGATAAAGCGTTTATGGATGATCTTGACATGGACTGAATGTTAGGGTTGATAGGAGTTCCTTTTCCTCCCAATGGAAGTTCTATGAGTTACTTCAATGGAAAGTGGAATCATGATTAGTCTCATTGGGAATCATGATAGAAAAGTTCTTCTAGGAATATTACAGTTCTTGGTAGAGACCCTTTGACTTTATTCTAGTGTGGAAAGATTGGGCATTCGAAACAGGTCAACACTAAGGCACCCATGATATGTAGTTATTGTAGATTCTCATGTCATTTATATAAATTAGGTTATATCTTTTATACTCCATGTAGTGGTATGGGATCATCAACACTAAAATGTAATATAATTAAATTTGATTCTTCAAGAAAAAAGAGATTTTAGCCACAAGAATATGCAAGGAATATTCTTTATGTAGTGTAAGAGTCTCTAGAAGAATTTGATATGGTTCCAATGACTATGAGATATACCATCCCTATATATTCATCCTTAGTGGTTTATTTATTTGATATTGGTGTATCTCACCCATTCATATCGACCCATTTTTCTGATTTTCTAATACTTCTTTGGATATTTTTTCTTATGTGATGAATATTACTATTCCCCTTAGAAAAAAATAGAGAGTAGGGTCTTTAGTGTCCAACTTATGATTTCTCTTTATCACAAATTGAGATTACCTAGAATTTTCCAATTCATGATATAAAATATCTTGAAGTCATTCTCTGGATGGATTGGCTGATCAATCATTAGGATCAAATTGACTGTTATCTTCAGTGGGACTCCTTTACCATACCCTATGGGGTGGGCCATGTCTTTTAGAGATAATGGGACCTAAGATGAAGTATATCCAGAATTAATTTTCTTAATTTGGGTTCGAAAATAGCAATGATTTCTTTTCTCATGGAGCATTAATATTTTTGTGATGGTCTCCCCCTATTTTCATCAATTTTACCAATGTTTTTCCTTATGATTTCTCCGTTTTTCCTCTAGTAATAGAGGTTAAGTTTTCTATTTATATAGTACCTGGTGATCAACTAATTTCTATTACCTATTACCATTTGGAACCATCTAAACTGAAAGATTTGATGAATCAGTTGGATGATTTTCTTGAGAAATGTTTTATACATCCGATTATGTCACCTTGAGCGACACCTATTATATTTTCAAAGAAAGATAATTGTGTGATTATCCTATGTGTTTATTATTGGAATCTCAACCAAGTTATGATAAATAACATGTATTTTTTCCTCAATTAAATGTTTTATTTCATCAGTTTAAATGGGTAAAGCGGTTCTCAAAAAATGATATTTGATTTGAATACCATTAGTTGAGAATAAGATAATTTGACATTTAAAATCCTCATTTTATGAGTAGTTATGGCCATTATGGGTATCTTGTTATTAAATTTGGTCTAACCAATGATCCTATTGTCTTTATAGCATAAATAAAAAAAATCTTCCACAAGTATCCTGATATGTTCGTGGTGGTATCTGTGGATGACATCCTTTTTTAATATAAGTACAAGGAGGATCATATGAATCATCTGGGAGGAGTTACATAAACATTGATAAATCATTTACTCTATTATAATAAATAAAAATGAAATTTTTGGATTTTAGATTTAATTTTCTTGGGACATATAGTCTTAGAACATGGTATCTTAGTTGAACCTGAAAGGGAGAAAGCATTAATAAAATGGGAACAACCATGATATGTTTCTGAGTTTCAGAGCTTCTTCGGTTTATTAGGGTCTTACCAATGGAATCTCAAGAATTGAAATCAGTTATATTCTTTAATGAACACCCTCACTTATAATGGAGTGAAGTTTTTTTTTGGGATGATAAGTGTTAGATTTATTTTATTGATCTGAAATGTCTTTTGACTTCTGTGTAGGTGTTGACTATTCCAGTGGCCAAGAAGGGTTATGTGGTATTTTTAATACATCAGGTTTGGGTTTGGGCTATGTTATTATGTAGATTGACCGCATGGTAGCCTATGGCTCTTGTAATCACTTGCCATGTGGTAAGAACTATCCAGACCATGATATCGAACTCACAACCATGATTCAGGCACTTAATAGTTAACATCATTACCATTTTGAGAAAGGTTTACCTTTTATTATATCCACAAGAGATTGAGATATATCTTCTCAAAAATATTTTCATCTCTATTATAGGCATTGGGTGGAGTACCTGTAGTCATTCTATTTTGACATTTCTTATACCCCAGGTAAGGGGAATGTTTTCACTGATGCTTTGAGTAGGAAAATTTTATCCTGGTCCATGAAAGAATCATCAGAAGAGTGGATTTTGATGGATCAATTTTCTCAGTTGAACTTAGGAGTAATAAAGAATGAGTCTAAAGATATTTTTACTAGTTTTCAGTTGATCTCCACTCTTCTCAAGATGATTTTTTAGGATCAACATCATGATGATGAATTCTGTGGAACTAGGGACTCTTCTTTTCGCAGGTATACTGTCTTTGAGTGGTCTGTCTCCAGAGAGGGTAATCTATGTTTCTATAACATGTTGGTTGTGAATTTTTATATGAGGAATACTATGATGGGATATTTTCATATTTCTTAGTGATAAATTCACCTGGTCACCATGAAGGGGTCTTATGATATGAAGCGATGATTTTGGTGGTTATTTACAAGACTGGACTTCACTGACTTTGTTTCATGTTGTTATACTATCCACCAAGAAAAGGCAGAGCACAAAAAATTTCAGGTTTTCTTCAGCCACATCCAAAGCTAAATTGGAAGTGAGATGATATTTATATGTATTTTGTGGTTGGATTTCCACATGCACCACGGGGAAACAATGCAATATAGATTGTGATCAATCAGTTGACCAAATCAACTCACTTTATAACTATCTATAATAAATTCAATGTCAAGGCATGGGAAGCCTTTACATATCTAAGGTTTTTAGGTTACATAGTGTTACATTAGTGATATTATTTTATTGAGATTCATGCTTCAATTATCATTTTTGGAGATGCCTCCAAATCTCAGATGAGACTGATCTTGAAATATCATTTGTAGACAGATGGCCAGATAGAAAAGGCTATACAGATTTTTGAAGACGTTATCTATACTCCCTTCCTTGATGTTGGTGGAAGTTGTGATAAACACTTTGGAATGGTTGAGTTTTCTTATAATAATAGTTTCTATTTGTCCATTTATATGGATCCCTTTGAGATTTTGTATGGACACCCATGTAAATCTCTAGTTTGTTGGTAGGAGACTAGTGAAGATTCCTTGGTTATACGAAGTTTTTTCCAAGTGATGATGAATAATATTCATTTGTTTTTTCAAATAATGGTGATGAAACATAAGTGATATAAATCTTATAATGATCTCTGGTGATGATTTTTGGAGATTTTGGTTGGGGATCAAGTGTTCTTGAAAGTTTCCCCTCAGTTGGGTCCCCAATGTCTTGTGAAATTGGGAAAGGTTGGACCAAAATTTGTGGGACCATTTGAGGTTATTGATAAGGTGTGAAAATTTTATTACCATTTAGAACATCCACCATAAATTATGTAGATAATTAATGTGTTTCATGTATCATAGCATCATAAGTATCTTTTTGACCCATCTCATGTTATATGCTGGGAGGATCTTAATGTTGAGTCTAATTTATCCGTGAATGTGTACCCAATCAGGATAGTTGATTCTGAGAAAAAGGAACCTCGTGGGTGGATGAAACCTTTTTTCCATGTGCTATGGAATAATGGTTATGATTATCATGAGACTTGGAAGCATGAGGAACCACTAAGAGCATAGTGGCCTCATCTCTTTGATATGGAAACTTCCTGACAGGATTTCTGGGGACAAAATGTTTTTATAGTGGGGAGGTTGTAGCATCACATTATAATATTTTCGGTATACCTTGAACCTTTTTTTCCTCATTTATGTCAGGAATTGTTTTGGGGTCATTCTAGTAGATTTAATATTTTTTTGGTTCTTTTTGTTTTGTGCATGGTTGGCACATAGTTTAACCAAACTGTGTGCCCCAGTGAGAAACATGCACCCCTAGACAGTGGGGGAATTCATGGATGGTGCACAGTTTACCACACCATATTCCCACCCTATGGAAATAATTCACCCCAAATAGTAGGGGTGAATGGTAGGTTCATTGTTTTCCCTAACTGTGTGCCTCTCCATCTAACTATGTGTTCCCCTCCATCTAACTATGTGTACATCTTTTAATTAATCCTAAAATTAATTTTAAATTCCCCAAACCCCAATTTAATTTTACTAATCCTCCCCTTAAGACTTTACATTTTCTATTATTCCTTGTAGGATCCCTATAATAGATTTTGGCTACTTCAACCTTCTTCTTTGGAAAATCTATGTGCCGATGGAGATTTCATCCCACTCTGGTGAGTAGATCTCCTCTTGGGTGTTATCCTCCGATCTTCCTTCCTATCCTCTAGATAAATTATTATATCATTATGTTTTTATGGATATAGAATTTGATTTGATGTATCTAACCCTTGTCTTTTTAGATATTTATTATATATCATATTCATAGGTCTTTATCACCTTTGATAATTGTTGGAATTCCCATTAGAGGTGTTGATCATTAGATTTTGATGATTAAAGGTAGGTGGTTCCATTTTGGATTTTCTAAGAAATTGAAACAATTAATTTCTTGATTTTTTTGAAATAAATTGTTATTTTTTTATTAAACATTTATTTATAATGATTTTATTATAAAATTTAAAATGTATTGGATTTTAAGAAAAATCCCAAATCCAAATAGAATTGGAAATACGGAGTGAATTTTGAAAATTACGGAATTTATGAAATGATTTTAGAATTATTTGATAAATTTTTTTAAATTGAATTTTTTTCAAACATATGATTAGTTTTTTATTTAAAAGGCATGAAATAATAAAGAAAACATGTTTTGGTTTTAAAATTTAATTGAAATATTGAAACTGGAAATTGGGAAATTTAATTTTAAATGTTGATTGATTTAAAATGAGATGATTTTTCCATCATTTATTAGTTGATTGAGGACTTATTATCCTAGGTAGTTAGTGGGTTATTTAGGACAAGCATGCCAGGATCCTAATTCCATAGCAATTTATTACCATGAAAACTCTAACAAAAACGTTATTCGACATTGAATATCCAAGAGGGATATTGATGAGTATTATTTGGCCTATTCCTGAGGGAGGTGTGAACACATGTTTATCCATGATCACTGACTTTAGAAGTGTGAGGTTATAATAGACAAAAATTAATATTCTCAAGGGATGATGACCATGGTTATTATTATGTTTGATTTTATTAAATATTCCATTTTTTCAAATATTTCCTTTACTCATGAAAAATAATTTATACAAATTATTTAATATAAAATATCTATTTAATCCATGTTTGAAATTTTTTCCATCCATTTAAAATAAATCATATTTTTTTAATTATGAAATTGATATATTATGTGATGCCCTATTTTTATATAAATTGAAATCATGATTGGTTTATTATTGTGGAATCTATTATGGAACACTTGGTGATAACCTATAGGGATTTATAGCTCACATCACACCTTTTCCATTTGGTGTATGTAAATTTTATTATGATAGGTCTGAGAAAAGGGAAAACACCACTTGGAAGTGGTGGATGTTCTTGATAATTTAGATAATGGTGTGGTGATGTTGACCTATATATCTATTTTCCACTTGCTAAATAAGGTTTCTAAGAATTTTGTCTGGTTGATGTTGGGGGTTCCTTTGAGTTTTTTTCTATCTTCTTGGGTACTATTTTACCTATTTGACTTCTAGTAATTTATCCTCAAGAAGTGTTCATATACCAGCTTATATATTTTATCTTTCACTAATTTGTTGATAAAATCATTCCCTCTTGATCTTGTATGATTCTAGGTGCTAGTCTCTAACCCATGAGGATCGAGAATTCCCTTTAGGCCATGTCAGAGCTATATCAGTTATTAGGGTACTAGGGTATCTGGGATGGTTTATGAAAATAATAATCTCAAGACTAAGTAAGAATACATGTGCATATAGATAGGAACTTTAAATGAAAAATAAAACATATAGATATCATATTATTGGGATAATTATCATGATATATTTTCTTAGATATAAAATAGTGTAGAAAATTATTAGAAGATGTTTTATTATTTATGATCCGTCTACTCATAATAGTCATAAATATTTTAAGTCCCATCAAATATATTTATTTGGACTATATGACATGGTTTTAAAATATTAATATAAAATCTAATGATTTTAATTATAGTAGATAACTAAGATAACCTATTTATGAGATATTTACATGAAGGATATTATCACATAGAGTTTTCAAATAAAAGTATAATATGTGATAAAAATAAATGTATTCACCCCTCTCTCCCAAGGTACCCCTTATAAGATAGAAGTACTGGAAGAGAGATAATGATCTTAAGTCCATCCTGCAATAGTCCCTGGTTTAGTGATTATCATGGAGTGTAATTACCTAAGATTTTATGAAATATTTTTTTCCAAATAAATTTAATTTTCTTCGATTTCATGCATTACATAAAGCACCATGTTTTAAAAAAAAGTGACATATTAATAAAATATTATTAATTAATTTTATAGTTATTGTATTGAGATTAGAATGGTGAGTATGAATAGGAGTAACTAAATTATGAAAATAAGATATTTACACATGTATATAAAATTAATTCTTTAGTTAAAAATTAATTATAAATGAAAATAAAAACAAATTGAAAATAAAGGAAATCCATTTCTAAAAAAATATTTCTATGCACAAAAACATGTTTTATCACAATAATTTAAATAAATCAATTTTGGTGAATTATTTTAACTAAATTTAAATATTATATATTCAATCAAATGTTTATTATTTATAATATGTTATTTTACTACATGAGATAAGAACAAATCCAATTTTACACTTAAAAACGCACTTTTTAAAAAGGCTGTTTTTTCACATCTTTCACACATATTGTAAAATTATTATTTTCTATATTAGAAAATATAATTTAAAAAATGAAATTAATTTTTGAAATCATCATGTTAAAATTATCTTACATTTATTTTCTTAGAATTTTCTTAAATGATAATTTTTTATGTGAATAATGAAAAATACCGGTTTTTATCAAAGAACAATATTTTAAATCAAAGAATTTGAATGATGAATTTTATTTTTAATGTGGATTTAATAGTAAAATTAGATTATATATATATATATGTATCAAATTTAGGACATTGGAATCAATGTCATATTAAATTTTGATATAAAAACCTTTTTATCTTTTGAATGTTTTCTCTTTGGAAAATTGATTTTTCATCATGTCTATATGATTAATTTTAAATTATATTTTTTCAAATATATGAATGAAATTTAGAGAAATTTATTTAAAATTTTGAATTAGAATAATTAATATTACATTATAAGGTAAATTTAATTTTTTTTCATAATGAATAGTAAAAATATTAAAAATTAATTGTCACGATTAAGGTTAAAACGGGTTTACCGGGGGTAAAAACTAAAAGATAAGATTTAAAATGACCTATAAAATTGAAAAAACCAATTTAATGATGATATTTCTACATTATATCATATAATTTTTAATAATTACCAATTTTGGTGCCTTATGGAATGTGAAAAATGTTGGCACACATTATTCTTTTCAAAAATCCCATGTGTGTCCTCTTCCCCACTTATAAAAGGCCAACACTCTCCTATCCTATTAATACATAAAAAACCCTTGTTTTAAATATTAAATCAAAATATATATTCCCCAAATCACTATAAAATTTTTATACCCCTTTTTTTGATTGGTAACCTTTCTAAAGAAGGGTTTAGGTATAAACCTAATGTGGTTCTCCAAAGAAGAGGCAAAATTTTTATACTTGTGTTTTGTTTTATTTATTCTTCCACATCAATTAAATATTTTTAAACTATGATAATATTATAACTCCATAATATCTCATATAATTAGATTTTATTATGTTAATTGTATAACATATTTCAATCTCCGCCACCATCAAATGGGAAACGAAACCGTCGATCATGTGTATGGAGGACTACTGCCTCATGAATCGTTGTTATTTGTTTTCCACCACCACCTATCATGGTTGGATATAATGATTTATTTAATGAATATATATTATATATATGATATTATTATTCCTATTAAATTATAATACCTTATATACCTTCTTACCTCCTGACCCATTGGAAAACAATAGCGTCATTTGTGTGTACAACGGACTACTGCATCACGAACCGATGTGATGTGTTTTTCATTTATGTTTTAAATGGGTGGTAGTAAGGATATATTAAATTAATATATTTTATATTTATAAAACTTTTAACCTTATAGAATCATGATTTCACATATTCCTTATTACTTTCCATTCCATGGGGGATATGATCATGTCATTCGTGTGTATGACGAACTACCGCTTCCCGAAGCGATGTGAATCATTTTACACTATATCATTTCATGGAAAGTAATTATAGTAAATTTAATGAATATATGTGATATAAATGGCATAAAAATTATTATTTTGTAGTACTATATAATCTAACATTATTTTGTTTTATCCTTCATGAAAACAGAAACAATGTTCATGCGTATGTACCACCTACCATCTCCACAAACGATGTATTTCATTTTCTATAAATAAATTTTATGGACTAAAATAAATAATTATTTTCATAATATATATTATATTTATTTCACAGTTAAAATTCTTTAAATTATGGAACAATGATCAATTTAAGAGGACCAAAAATAACAAATCAAAACATACATGAAATACAAATTAGTTATTATCAGAAATGTGATTTTAACAACGAATTATTAATAAATGTGTAATAAAATATCGTAAGTAACTCATATATTGTATAATGTATATAATTATGGTTATTTAATAGATTTATAATAATTTAAAATTTATTATATTGGATTTATGAACTAGTATAAAGGAAATAGAGACTTAAGGAAATATATTTTTGTCTCAATTTTTCTGGTTTGGGGCATACATTTTGTTATGAAATTATATTACTTTAATGAGGTGTTTATATAGTACTTTTTAAATGTAATATCATTAATTTATTTATTATAAAGGTTTTTTAATTTTTAATTTAATGTTATTATTTCAATTAGCTTATGATTCAAAATTACCAAAGTGGTAAGGGTTTTATAAAATAATCTCATTGTGTATCTGAATTGTATATGTTTATTCTTTTGATGATAAAATATTATAATATATCTATCAATAAAATAATTAATTTTCATAAAATTTTATTATTTATTGAGAAAAAAAATTTCCCTTTATTTTCCTCTCTTTATTCACTCAATATTAGAATGTTTTTTAAAGAAAACAAAATTTATTTCCCTCTTTGGTCAAAAACCCTTTTTATTCCATTTATTTTTTTTCTAATTTTTTTTCAAAAATGTTTTAAAATTATCCAAAGGATTTATTAAATAAATTATTAACCATGTTTTACTTTATACATAGTATTTTAAATGTAAACTTCATGTCGTTTTACAAATAAAGCTAATTTGGATTCTACTGAAAATGGAAAAATAATATTTTTTTTAAAGTGTATGGAATAAATATAATTTCCCACTATCATGAACAATATTTTCTTTAAATATTCCTTTAAAAAAATTTCTGGTCATTTTCATAGAAAAATATTTCTATAATATTTAATGAATTTATAAATTTAAAATGGTTATTTTCCACGAGAAATGTTCCAAGAATTTTTTCTTTAAAAATTATTTTCTATCTAATATGGCACCCTTTGATGTTACAAAATCATTTTTGGGGATATAATTCAATCATACCACCGTTATTATTTCTATGGATGATTTATTATTATGATGAATAGATGTTTTTAAAACACGTTCCTTTCCATGGGTTATGATATGATGAATTTATAAGATGATTATCAGTCCCATTTCATTTCAATGGGTTATAATATGATGAAATGTATATAAAACCCATTTCCTTATCACAATGTATAATATGATGAACGTTTTGTGATATTTTGAAAAAAAATATATGTATTATGTGATTGGTGGGATCTTTATATCCCTATAATTAATTGGGTAATGATGGACAACTCATGAGTTAATTATGTAATGTGTGAAACGAATTTCATGTTCACAATGTAATGTGTGGGCCTGTATTCATGTCCGTAAGGTTATGAATGGTCCTAATTTAATGTTCATAAGATTATGTATAGACCTGATTTTATGTCCATAATGTCATGTGTGGACCTACATTGATGTCCCTAAAATTATGCGAGGGACTGATTTCACATCCTCAACTTAATGAGTAATCCTGTCTCTGTTTAAACATGTTCACAATGGTGCATGATTATATGTATTCCACAAATATTTATCTTATGAAAATTTTATTATATCATAACTTATATAATTTGATTCCTATATGATTCATTTCTTATGAAATACCATGATTTATTCCATGACTCATGTTTATGAACTATGGTATAAAGGATATGGTTTTCAAATTTTATTATCATATTATCATACCCTTATGATCATGTTATGTTAATATAACCCATGTTTACACTTATTGATAATCTAATCTCACCCTTTATTATGTTTCCTTTCCATATATTATTAAAAAATTTATTATGTATGATATGTATAATAAGGATTCTACATATAAAGAAATTATAGGGAGAAGATGTAGTTCACCGATTATCCAGTTGTTTAGTTTACAATTTTCCAAAGTCACTAGACCTAAATAATTATGGTGTGGATCATTATGTTGTTTAATGAATACTCATATATTATGATATAATATTTATGTATGATATTTTTGGTATCTTTAAATCTTGTATCAAGGTAAGGTTTAGTTAACATTTGGAAACTCAAATGAGAAAACTTTATCAAGAACCCTTAGTATGAGCCTAGGTATAGGATAACATCTAAATTTATTATTAGAGAATAGATTATATGGTTTGATTAGAAAAACATCCCTATCTAGACACTACAATAGGAAATGGTTCTAGCATAGATTTACCTATGTGTAATAACTCTGAAAAGGAACATCATGATTGACTCGATCATTACATGGTACACAACAATAGGACTTATTATGCACCTAGTTTGACACTCCCAAGGGATATCCTGTAAATGATTTTTCATGACTAAGTGTTTCCCCATTATTATTATTGTTTATCACACTATTATTTTTGGTTTTAGTCAATAGAAGGAACTTGAAATAATCATGTTGATGTCAACTATGATGGAAAATACAATGATCTTCCTCCTTATCAACCCAATGATATGGGAACTAGAATTCAAAATCCTATTTATTTTCTTAGTAAATAATCTCTAGATACAAATCATTATGAATATTAAAATGAGTAATTTAGTGAAAAAGATTCTATTTTGTCCTTCATGAGGCAACGTTGACCATATTTTAGTGGCTCCATTGATCCACTAGTCACTGAGAAATGGATCAATACCACTGAAGAGATATTTTTCATTATCCAGTGTTTAGGCCATGAATGATTCATTTTGGTTTTATATTGTTTTGAAATCAAATTATATCAATGGTGGAACCTTATTAAGAATAAAAGTCATGAGGAAGAAATTGAATCCAAGTATTGAGATGCATTTAAGAGGATATGTTTCTATAAGTACTTCCATTATATTCTACAAACAAGGATGTAGAAGTAATTTCACAATATAAAATTGATGGATGATGAGTGTATTGGTACCTATGAAGCTAATTTTACAAGACTTTAATGGTAAAATTATAGTTTAATAATCATAATTGAAAGAAAAATTATTCGATTCATTGGTGGTCTAAAACAAAGTCTCTAAAAGGCTTTGAATATAACAGACTTTAGTAGTTATGAAGAATTCATTCGATGAGAATTGAAGGTAGAAATGGAAATTGTATATTCCCATTATTACCATTATTTTGATAAGAAGTGAAAGATATAAAATCACAAGAAATTAAATAAATCAATTGGTGGATAGAAATTTAAGTCGCATACATAAAAGAAATGTTGGAAGAAGAACTCAAATGAATGACTGAAAAGAACAAGATAGTGTTACATGTTTGGGAAAACTATACACCATGAAAATGAATGTATAAGTGATGTGAAAAGGTCATAAAATGAAATTAATGTAGAGAGAGATCAACATAAAGCACCATCTAGACTCTAGTGTTTCAAATGAAAATATTGGGAATAATGAAAATAAATTCCCTAATCTAAGGGCTAATGAGGATGATAAGAAACAACAAACTCTAAAGAAAAAGGAAGAATGAAAAGCTAATGAAATCACCACAAATGAAGTGAATCATAAAAATATTGGCACTCCATGTTAGGGGATTTAATTTTCATTTTTTTATGAATGAGCACTATGAAAATATTTGTGTGCATCCTTTTGTGAAATTTTATGTTATAATATCTCTCTAAATATATTGTAGAATAAGGAAATCACATGTGATATTCTAAATCAAATTATGATCTTATATCAGTACAAAGATGAACCTAGATTTTTAATGGAAATTTTTTTGGCTAATATATAAGCTTATTTAAGGAATAAAATGTTAATTCTCATTTGGCAGTATATATGGTTTTATTATGAAATTTTAGAAGTGATTAAGGTATATATGTATTGGTATGATACATTAAGGGTGATTAAATTTATTTTTAAGTTGATCATGTAAGGATATGAGATAAAATCATTCCAAACCATGGGATTCAATTTTAGTAAGGAATATTTTGGAGGAGCATTAAGGTTAACTATATATGGAATCAATTAAGAAGAATTTTAGATCATATTTAATAACATGTGATAACTATATTTGTTTTTGTAAATATTTAGAGTATAAAGGAATTACTTTTGGATATTATGATGATTCTAGTGCTTCAGGCATGAAAAATTAATCATTAATATTCATTTTTATATGGTAAGAGATGATGTTGAATTTTAATCGATACACAAAAAAAGGATGAAAATGTACTTATGATATAATATAATTTTGAGACCTAGATATATTATTCCCTTTTAAATTTATGATCATATCAAGATAGCAGCTTATAGTTTTCAATTTCCACTAAATATCTCTCATGTTTATGAAGTGTTCCATGTATCTCTCCTGAGAAAGTACATACCTAATCCATAAAATGTAATTTTCTAATATTTTGTACCACTAGAAAATTATATTTATTACAAGGTAAAACTAGTGAAGATTACAGATTGTAGAGGGAATGTACTGTGAAACAAGACCACTCATATAATCAATGTTTTTTGAAAAAACCACCAGCTTGAGGAAGATGTTTGGGAATATGAAGATATAATGTGACTGAATTATCCTAATTTTTTTTATCAGAGTGATGAATTTTGAGGGAGGAATTCATTTTATGGGGGGTTGAATGTGAAACCCCAAAAAATCATCAAATATGTTTTTTTCAAATAAATTTAATTTTCTTTGATATCTTGCATTACATACAACACCATGTTTAAATGAAACAACATACTATTTAAAAATTATTATTTGATATTATAGGAATCACCTAGACAATGTAATAGATGGTATAAAAAAGATTCAATAAATTTTGAAAATATATTTTTTACACGTGTATATAAAATTAATTCTTTGGTGACAAATTAACAAGTAATCAATATAAAAATAATTTGAAAATTGAGGAAATATTTTTCTAAAAAACATTTTTTATATGTACAAACATGTTTTGTGTAAATATGTAAAATAAATCACTTTTTTGAATTATTTATATTATATTTATATATTATATATTTAATAATATTTTTAACATTCCTCTTATGTGTTTTCTAGGCATGAGAAATAATAAGTACAAATTTAAACTTAAAAAATGTAATTTTTTAAAAATGAGTTTTGTCACATTTTTCACACATATTTTAAAATTTATTTTTTTTAATTTTTAGAAAATTAATTTGAAAAAATTAAATTTATTTTTTAAATGCCAAAATTTTCTTATGGTGACATTTTGATAATTTTCTATAATTATGAATTTTTTAGTGAACAGTGAAAAGTATTAGTTTTTTTAAAAACTACCCTTTTAGTCAACACATTTATAAGAAATATTTTATTTTAATTTGTGTTTATATGTAAAATTAGTTCAAATATATATCTTTTAATCCAATTTATGAAATTTGAATCAATATCATAATTAATTTTTATAATTCTTTTTTAAATTTTTGAAAATATTCTCATTATAAAAAGGAAATTTTCATCACATTTGAGGTATTTATTTTAAATTAAAATTTCCCACTTAAGTGAATGACATTTTTTAAATGGATTACATATTTTGAATCAGAATAATTAATGTTACATAATAAGTTCAATATATTTTTTTATCAAAATGATTAGTAAAAAATTAATGATTAATTACCACAGTTAAGGTTAATAAAGGTCTACCTAGGGGTGAAACTAAAAATATTAGGTGTAAAGTGGTCTAAAATCATATAAAACACCCATTGGTAGGAAACATTTCGACCTTAGTACCTCTAAGGTTCTAGAATTACCCATTTTGGATCCCTTTTTTAGGTGAAAAATGTGGGCACATAATATTCTCTTCAAACATTCCATGTGTTTCCTCTGCCCAACTTATAAAAGGTAACATGCACTTATATCCGATTCACACCTCCAAAACCCTTTAGTTAATCCATTTCTATCCAAAATAACTTCCCTAATTTCATCTCCACTTATGATAGGCGTGATTTTTATTAGGAACCACCCATGAAGGATTTATGCGTAAACTTAAAGATGTTCTCTGAAGAAGAGGTTAAATTTTTAAAGTTGGATTTTTGTTTTATTTCCTATTTAATCTATTTAAAATATTCTTTTAATATGTTTATATTACAACATAAATATCTCAGATATAATAATATGTCATTATGTTAATGTCATAAACTATATACATCTCAATCTCTATTAAATGAGAAATAAAAACATCGATCATATGTACGGAAGACTACCACTTCACGAAATAATGTTATTAGTTTTTCCTCATAACCTATCTTGATTGAATAAGATAGTGGATTTAATGTTTATATATAATATATATTATATTATTTTACCTTTTTAATTTTAATATGACATCTACCTTCTTACCTCCCACCCTTTGGATAATAATAATGTTGCTTTTTGTGTACGGAGGACTACCATCTCATGAACCTATACGAGGTGATTTTTTATTTATATTTTACTTGTGGTGACACCCAAATTTACCCTACAAGTAGAAGTGTTTTTTTAGTACAGGTAGGGTATGAATCTATAGATAACTAAGAAGAGACCTATAGAAATGTACATTATATATAGTTTCCATCTATTTGGGTTAATTTTATTTGATGAACTAGTAAGATAATTTAAAGAATAAAAAAACACAAAAATATTTGAACTAAAAAAATTAATGATGACGGTTGATCCTAGGTTTTTGTTAGGGATAGAATAGATGTAACTGTTTTCCTATTAATTTTTAGTTCACTAGTTCATGATGCATCAAATGAATGAGATAATTTCACAACACCATTCTCTAGTTTAATCCCTAAAAAATTCCAATGATAATTACCAAATGTACATATAATATTACATTAAAAATCAATCCATGTAATTGGATTGTACTAGAACTCAAAATATATAATCATTAAAGTTGTCAAAGACGAAGAATAAAATAAATCCTTGAAAGGAACTCTCAAAACATAGAAATAACTTAAGAATTTAAGAACATAAAATAAAATCCAATACATCCCAAAGAAACTCTCTATAATCAAACCACAAAAGGGTTATCCTTTCAATTATTCAAGGTTCTCTATAGAAGGAAGAAGTCGAATTATAAAGGCATAATCGAAAAGTGAAAAACAGTGAAATAAAATACACTCCACCATTGTGTGGGGAATCCCACAATTTTTGGTGTAAATAAATTCACACCTTGATTCAATGTTATCAAAATAAAATAAAAAATTATACAAAATATGAATAATAAGAATAATAAGAACTATTAGTAAAAAATGAAGGCAATCTAAAAAACTAACGTGAGAAAAAATGAACATTTGATTACAAAATTACAGCTTTACATTAGAATTTAAAGAATAAGACATCCATATACTAATTCCTTCACCACTACCACCTTAAATAGGAATTTTTGGGTACTAGGTTTGATCCTCAATCAATAAATTTAATCCCATTTAATTATTATAGTAAAAGGTTGGTAGGAATAAAGGAAGTTGAATTTTCAATTTTGACTCGAAAATTCGGATCAACATTCATTCCCCATGTTGATGTGAATATTTAACTTTTCAAATGGAAAATTTTGGGATGGTTATAGAATAAAAATATTTTATTCCTAGTATCCACTAATAGATATCAAAATTTCATACAAATTTTAATATTTATTTGTATTTTATGCTCGAAATGGTGGGATGACTTTATTGGATTTGAAATATGTCCCATTATTTAATACTCAAATTGGGAACCATGGATCTCCTTGAAAAAAAATTAAAATTATATCTGGATACAACTAAATTAAATGTTCCATATATTTTTATGTATCTCCAGTTAAAATTTGAGCTTCATTGGACTTTAATTGTTGGATCCACTTGTATTTTATGGGCCTAAGGACCATCATGATTTGTCCATAAATTTCTACATCAATGGGAAAAAATTTCCATGTTAATTTATGAATAATCTATTGATCATAAAATAAAACATTTTCCACAAAAAATTGATAAATCATGTACTAAAATATAAAATTAAAATAAATAAAATAATGTATTCCACAAGATAATGATTAATTGGGACCAAATTTATACACTTTAAAGATGAACTTCACAATGATGTGAAATGAGGTTGAAAAAATAAAATTCTCTAAAATAGTTTTTATGGAAATTGAATCACGTGAATATTAACATATAAACCTTGAAAATCATCTTCTTTCAGTGTCTAATCACACCCCAACTGAGTTTTTCTAGTAGTGAGAAAAAATTATCTAAAAATATTAAAATTTAATTCCCCTTTTCAAAAACATTCTAACATACAATTCTCACCAAAATACATCATACCAAACAAATCATGAAACATATCAAAATATATGTTTAGAAGAATATCCCAAGACCAATACCATTTCTTTGTGCAAATTCATCTCCACATTTCATCCTATTTAAATTAAACATGATGAAGTGTTCTTCATCGTAATAGACATGTTGGTTTATCATTATGTTCATGGGAAAAAATGTAAGATCTAGGTGGGAATCTCATTCAACCTTATAGTAAGTATCTTTTTTTTCATTTTATTATTTTTATTGATGTTTTTTGTTTTTTTACCATAATAGAGATGAAAAGAAAAAATCTAGGAAATAAAATAATGGAGTCATGATCCTGAAGTGTTGAAGGCCACATATTTTGTAAATTACATAATCTACAATAGAGATATAAATCAAAAATCAGGGAAATGAAACTATGGATTCATGATCCCCAAGTATGAAACTCCATGAATTTGTACAAAACATTGATATATACAGTCACCATTTTTTTCATTTTTTTTGGATACTAAAATTAAAATCAAAGTGATAACAAACCCCATCCTATGAATAATGGATCCCAATAACTCAAACTCACACCCCATAATCAAAAGGATGTGTAGTGTGGAATTTTGATTAAAATTATGAAAATGTTTATATTGAAGAATCACATTGGATAACCACAAACTCCAAACATTATTCTCATGTAATTAGCCACTCACTAAAATTATAGTCAATATATGAAATATTATTTTCATATTTAGATTTAATATTTCACGATGTACATTAACACATGAAAGGATAATGAATTGAAATTATCCATGAATTTCAAATTTATTTGTTTAATTATTAGATTTTCCCTACCCCCCAACTTAGAATATCACTTCCCTCAATGTTGAAAGAGAATAGAAGAGAGTGTACAAAATTGGGAATAAAGAGGGGGACAACGAGTTTTGAATTGAAATCAAGGAACACAATCACCTTGTTTGAAGTTTACAACCCATCAATAAGAAATTGATCACTTTTTATTCATGTCACAAGTAAAATCCTAGAGGATGATTGAAGGTTTAGTTTGAATTTTGGATGGAATGTGTGTCATTTGAAAATACTGTACTACTTCAAATATTAAATATCACACAAAAAAAATTAGATCACACTGGAAAACCCCAAGTTGGTTCCCATGAAAAAAACACAAAAATATAATAAATAAATGAAAAATAAAAAAATAAAATCAATGCAGAAGATAGGTTGCCTCTTGAAAATCACTTAGTTTACAGTTGTTGGGTCGACTTGGACCCCCTACATACCAATACTAACTTTCAACAAATTCAGTATTTCATTTTTAACCACTTCTATAAGATCAATATTGATACTTTGTTTAGAATATGTTTCAAGTACAAACATAAGTTCTATAATGAGTTGGAAAATCCAAGAAATATAAAAAATGGTTGATCCGGTAGCTTCTGTAGTCTTGATTAAGACATTAAATATCATTACATCTTTGTGGTTTTCAAGAGAAGGGTGAATGAAAACGTCAAGGTCATGGTTATACCCTAATAAGGTATAATTTAGTGGAGAAGTAAGGACCGTAATTTTGAGTTTGGGTTGATTGAAATTTCCTAAATAAGGTTTGAAATTCGAGAAAAAATCAATTTATTCTAATTTTTTTTAGAAATAATTGGATCCTTGTGAAAATATTTTTCAACCACAAAATTTTATATTTCAGTGTTATGGGTTGGTATAGAATAAAATTTCAATATTTTACCAAATGGTTCAGTGTTTTTTAGTTTTTAATTATAAATGGAGCAATATTTTGGGCACTCAACCCATGATGTAAAATTTCCCTCTTATGAATATAGAAAATTAGTTTCCTCTAGATTTAAATACCCTTGAAAAATTCCTTGATCCTATTTAGTCATACCAAATCCAAATGTTGGTTATTATATAAATTTATGAGAGGTTTTTGGGAAACTAGACACTCCACATAAGGTTATGGAAGGGATAGTGGATGTAGGGATGGGTTCCTCACATGTTTTAATTATTTTTAGTTCTAATATCAATGATGAAACATCAGGATTCATTCTCTCTATTTTATTACACAATTTAGAAATCAATGTATAGGGATCCAAATGGGTAGGAGGTTGAACATCATGGACTTCCCCAAGATCAATATATCTAACCATCCTTGATATGGCTATAAATTGATCCTTTAAAAATTTATCATCATAATGATTTTACATCTCATCGAGTGTGAGGTAATCATTCAAGAGTTTATCATAGAAATTACATAAGTTAAGGGATTTAAAATATTGATTTACTATTTCATTATATCCTTTTCTAATGATGGGGTAATGTTGGGGATACTTCATTTTTGTAGGCTGAAATGATGATTTGAGATTATTAGGACATACACAAACATAAAGGTGAAAATATTTGAGAATTGGGGGGGGGGTGAAAATAAGGATTTTAGGTTGAGAAAAGGATGATATTGTCTATGATAACTTAATTAGGTCCCCATTAATGTCACCAATGTTTGGTGATGCCCAAATTTACCCTACTGATAAAAGAATCCGTTGTAGTATAGGTAGGGGTCAAATCCATGGTGACCTAAGTAGAAACCTACATACCCATACATTTTATGGAGTTTCCAACTAATTAGGTTGATTTTATTTGAAGAAATAATGATTTAATTTAAATAAAAAAAAACACAAAATTACTTGAACTAAAATAATTAATGATGATGGGTCAATACTACATTGTTGTTAGGGATTGAAAGGATGTGATCATTTTCCTATTAATTTTCAATTCACTAGTTCATGATATATCCAATCAATGAGATAAAACACCAATATCATTCTATGATTTAATCCTTACACAATTATAAGGCTAGTCACCATTTTACTTAGAGGATCACTTTAATTATCACTCTAAGTAATTGGATCATACTAGCACTCAAAATATGTAATCAATAAATTTGGAGATGATGAAAAAGAAAATAACTCATCAAAAGGAACTCTCAAACCAGAGAAATAATTTAATAATTTAAGAACATAATATAACATCAAATCCATACCCAAGAAAATACCTATAAAAACACAAAATCATTATCCTTCCATTGATGCAAGGCTCTCATAGTAGGTGGAAGTTGACTTATACAGACAGAATTGAAAATGTGAAAAATAATGAAATAATAAACACCCCACCATTGTGTGATGAATTTCACGATTATTGGTGTAAATAAATTCACAACTTAATTCAATAGTATCAATGTGATATAAAAATGATATAAAAAGTGAATAACAAGAATAATAAGAACTTTTATTAAAAAATTAAGGTGAACTAGAAAACATACATGATAAAAAATGAACATGTGATTACCAAATGATATCTTAACATTATAATTTAAATAATAAAACATACACCTAATAATTCCTTCACCACAACCACCTTAAATAGGAATTTCTGGGTCTTAGGGTCAATTCTCCAACAATCAATTAAATCCCATTTAATTTGGATATTAAAAGGCAGGTGGAAGAAAAGGAAAGTTGTCTTTCCAATATTGATAAAAAAATTCAGATCAAGATTATTTTATAATGTTGATGTGTATATTTTACTTTTTAAATAGATGATTATTGGATGGTCATAGAAGAATAATATTTTACACAAGGTTTCCTATAATATATGTCAAAATTTCATTCTAATTGGATCATCAATTCAGATTTTATTCTCTAAATGATGGGATGACATTATGGGCCTTGATATCTATCCCATAATTTAATCCTCAATATGGTCTCCATAGATCTCCTTAGAAACTTTAAAATTATCTCTAGCCACATTTGAATGAAATGTTACCCATAAACTTCTATATCTCCAAAAAATATTCCAGCTTCACTAATCTTGAATTGTGGTATCCACTATTATTTGATGATCCTAAGGCCCATTCTATTTTGTCTAGAAATTTCTGTATCTATGGAAAAAAAATTCATCTTCCCTTATGAATCATCCATTAATCCTAAAAAATAAAATGATCTGCACAATGTGGTCAATAGTATCCTTAAATATCAAATTAAAATAATGAAAATAATTTATTCCATAGGATAATGATTAATTGGGCCCAAATTGATACACTTTGAACATGAATTTCATAATGATGTGAAATGAGGTTTGAAAAATAAAATGCACTAAAATGGTGTTTATGGACATTAAATAATGTTAATATTAAAGTATACATAATGAAAATTAGAATCTTTTAGTGGATAATCAACTTGTATTGTAAAAATTATAGATTAAATGAATATACTAGATATTTTTAATATAATTATACTTCTTAATTTTTATATCACACATACCATCTTACATTCAATTATGTGGGGGATATGATAACGTCTTTCATTTGTACGATGCACTACCTCCTCACGAAGTGTTGTGATTATTTTTTCACCGACTCTTTGAATAAAAGGCAATTAAGTTAAATTTAATTAATATATGTTTTATTTATTACATAAACATAATTCTGTAATGATAATATATTATTTACATTTCATTTGTTTCATCTGTCAAGAAAATGGAAACATCATTCATAGGTATGTATGACCTACCATCTCCTTGAATAATGTATTTCATTTTATATATTAATATTTTATGGATCACTATAAATAAATATATTCTAAATAGATATGATATTTATATCAGGTTTAAAATTCTTGAGATGTTTTAACCACGATAAATGTGAGAGGATCCAAAATAAAAAATCAAAATATATACAAAAAACAAATCAATTACTATCTAAAACTTATTTTAAATAATGAATTATTAATAAAAGGTAATAAAAGGTCATAAGTAAATCATAAATGGTATGATATATATAATTATGTCTCTATAATAAATGTATAATAAACATATTTTTATTACATAATAGGCTGTAAGGTGTATGATGGTAGTTGTGACTAAAGGTAATAGATTTTGTCTCAAATTTTCATCATTGGGACATACCTTATGTTATGTGCCAATATTCTTTTATGCGGTGTATATGAAGACCCTTTGATATGTAATATCATGAATTTATTTATTCTCATTATATATTAAAGTTTCATTTAATTTTATTCTTTCATGGTCTTATAATTAAAACTTACCAAATTAATAAGGGTTGTATGATACAATCTCATTGATTTTGGGGATTTTTTATGTTTATTATTCCAATGATGAAATCTTATGATCTATCACTCAAGAAATAGATACAATTTTATTCAAATCTATTTGTTTATTTAGAATACAAGTTTTTATTCATTTTCATCTTTTTATGTACTCTTTATTCTTAAGGAATGTTTTTAATTAAAAATTATTTTTTTCTCTTTTTGGTTGAAAACACTTTTTCTTCCATATCCATGTTTTTGAAAAAATGTTTTTCAAAAAAAGTTTTAAAATCATAAAAATAATTTATTAAATAAATTCTTACCCATAATTGACATTTTAATTTTTTTTAAAATTAATCGTTATTTCATTTTCCAAAAAATGCTTTTTTCTTATTATTAATAATGTGAAAGGAATATTTGTTTTTACATGTAAAATATGAACTGAATTTCACACTATCATGAAAATTATTTTCTTTCAATATTTCTTTATAAGTTTTCAAGGAGGTTTTCAAAGAAAATTATTTCCACAATATTTTATGAATTTCAAACATTAAAACTGTGATTTTCAAAGAACATTTATTTTCCTTATGAAATGTTCCAAGTAATTTTTCATTCAAAATCATTTTCCATATAAGATAGAATTCTTCAGTGTTACTTAATCATTACTAAGGATATGATTCAATTTCACATTCCTTATTCTTTCACTGGATTATTTATGATTATGATGAAGATATGTTTATGAAATTGGTTCCTTTTACATGTTTTTTAATATGGTGAATTAATGAGATGATTATAAGACCCATTTACTTTCTATGGGTAATAATACAATGAAATATATGTGAAAACCATTTTATTTTCATGAGTTATGATATGATGAATTTTTTATGATCTTTTGGAACACAAATGTATGGTTTATGGTATTATTATAACCTATATCTCTCTCTAATGAATTTGGTAATGATGAATATCTCATGAGTTTATTATATAATGCGCGAACCTAATTTCATATTGATAGTGTGTTTATATGCCTACTTTCATGTCCATAAGGTTATGTGTGGACAATGTTTCATGTTTATAAGGTTATGTGTGGACCTTCTATTGTGTTTATAATTTCACACATGGACCTTATTTCATGTCCATAAGTTTATCCGAGGGAATAATTTCATATCTATAACTTAATGAGTGAAACTACCTCTATTTAAATATATTCACAGTGTTGTAAGATTATGTGTATTCCAAAAGCCCATGAATTATGCTAATGTTATGATCTCATGACATATGAACACTAATTCATTTATGATTAATTCCTTATGAAAATCCATGATTTATTCCATGAATATTTTTTATAATCTATTGCATGAAGGGTATATTTTTCAAATGATTTTATCATCTTCTCATAACGTTATTCTCATGTTATGTATATACCTACCATGCTTACCCTTACTGAGAATCTGGTCTCATAGTTTCTTATGTTTTCTTTCTACAGGTTATGTGAAAATGTATTGTATATTATATGTTTAAGAAGGGTGCTAGATATGATGGAATTAGTGGGAGAATATTTAGTTCACATATGAACCATTTTTTTATGTTTTATGATTCCAATTACAATAGAACAAAATGATTCTGGTGTGGATAATTATCTAATGTAATGAATCTTTTTATATTATGATGTAATATTAATAGATGATAATTTCAAGGTCTTTAAATTTAGGGTATAAATAAAGTCACATATAAGGGAGAAAAAAACCCTAAATAACATTTATAGGAATGGTGTATTGGATATCAAGAAGAAAAAAACTCAATCATACAAAATGAAATAAATATAAAACCATCCAAAAAGGCATGAAAAACCATATCAATACAAATAATGTCTATAAGAAAGAACAAAATAGAAAACCCTATGGTAGTGACTGAACTATAGCTCTGAACTATAACCTATAAGTGACTAGATCGGTCTTCAAAATACTCAAGAAAAAAGAAAATTAATTTATATATACAAAGTGTGAGCATAACATGTATTCTATGTAGTATTGTACCTAATGTCTCTCATGAAAATGTGAAAAGATAAAAAAAATAAACCAGTGAATAAATAGAAGAACCAACAATCACCAAAATAGGTCAACTATATATTCCCAACCTCACCATGTCACTATTATTAAATTGTGCCTTATAATATAATACCATATCATAAAAAGAAAAAAGTATGGAACACCACTACCACTTCACCATTGATTTTAGACTATTATAATCTAATATCAAACATCATTTTCTTCAATTCATTTGATGAAATTGCATCTTATATCCATCCATACATCTATGACATGGATTGGGACACATACTAACTACCCCACCATCATAAGGTCTAGTATCATGTTCTAGAATTAGATAGAATCCATATTATATCCACATCATGTAACCATGGTAGCAGGGTATAATGAATATGAATGAAATCAACCTCATTACATCCTCTTACCATGAATGAACCCCATGAATATTATGTCCTCATCATCACTAAGAATCCCCAACCCCTATTTTCATCATATCAAGAAATCTATAACTTCAGTAGTCAAAATCTCTAGGAATATATAACAACATCTGTCATCATCATTAATTCTAAAGGATTTTTAGGGAAGAGAGGGTATATAGGAATATGTTTCACCACCAACCTGAATTTTTGGAAGAAAACCTATCACTCAAAAACAAAATTTGTTTTTAGAAAAGGTATGAAAATAATGAGTTGGATTTATATAAATAATATGAAAGAAAGATTGATATATAGAACAAAAAACCCAACCTATTGATTCATATCGAATTCCACTATCCTCTCACACAACACCAACACAACATCTCACATCCTCTTCCATCCATAGCTTCCACCACTAATGCAACACATAATAGAAAAGTATCCCCACAAAACACATAATATATCTTCCCATTTAATGTTAACCAATTTATAGTTTTTTTAGTTTCCAACCAATATCCAATTATTAAACTATGAATTTTATATTTAAAGATAAACCACTCTAACTATATATTTTTATTAAATTGTACATATTCATTAATCATTATAGAAATTAATAAAATTATGATACACTAATTTTGGACCATGATTATATTATTTCCAACCCATACTATTTCAATTAAATATTTTAAACTTCATTATATCTCTACCATGATCCTACTATAAACACAATACAAAATAGTCTACATACCTCTACATAATAGACACCTCAACACATGATAACCATACCATATCAATACCAAAACATACTCCTTGTCCATAACCTCAGCTCAACCATTTTACATCCACTAAAATAATCCAAGAACCAAAAAACATCCCACAACATATCCCATACTTGAACATGTCACCACCATCACCATACAAACACAAAAAATTTTCACATAACCACCATTGATTCGTATAAATCATATAACTATATAGAATCAACTTCCAGCTTCCAATTATACCATAAATCAACTTTTCCAGACTAAAACCATTGGTCCCACCTGGTTAGTGGTAATACAAGTCTAACCACCTCAAGATCACTTATAATAGGCCAAGGTTTGGCGACTAGTTCCATTTAGGTATATCCCAAATATGGGATACATTAGCCTATATACTTTTATGGGAACACACACACACACACATCTCTAAGCCCATAAAATACTGAAATGTAAAATAACACAACTAATAAAAATTCATGTATAAATATAAATCCCACATTAGAGTACCATAAATTAATTAAAGAAAAAAGGCCAAGTACAAGACCATAAAAAATAAAACAAGAATCTAACCTACGTAGAAGGAGGGGACTTCTGTCAAATAAAAGACCGATATTAATCATGGTCTGTCTAAACTAATATATACTTCCCTATTTCCTGATCTTCCTATAATATGTCAAATGGATTGTCATATGTATAATACACAATAAGTGTAGGCAGAGTCCATGTGGGGGTGAGTGTTACAATACCTATTAGGACACCAAAAAACCACTAAGCTTGAAGAATCATGAGTATTTTCTCATGAATATAGTGGTATGTAAATCAAGATATAAAAAATAATGACAATGAAATATAACCATGACACACTCTTTAATGATTCCATGTCTCAATAGGTATTAACCATACATCCAAATACATGATTTTACTCAAGGCATCAAGGTAATGCTCATTTGGGAGAATCCATTTCATGATCCATGTTCTCACATATGGAATTCTTTTGAGAGGCCATGCACATCAAGTCTCACTAAATATGTACTCACATGATCTATGAAGATCATGCTTCTTAGAGAATGGATCGCACCCAATACTGATGGGGTATGCCTCTAACCCAACTGGATCGAACTGTAAGATATGGGACCAAAACCCTATGCATGGTGGGCATGCCGATATAAAAAACCCCACCTAGGAAAGTAATGATAGAGTATCCCCCTGAGCTTGATTGAGAGAGAAAATAACTCAATCTAAAATAGATCCCATACAGGGGATCACAATCCTATGTTGAGTACATAATACCAAACTATACCATTATAGGGATGGAACAAGAGGACCCACTCAAATAAACTTGGAAAATACTGATTTACACTAGAAAATATACATGGTGTGTTCTACTAGTACATGGTCTATCACATCTACCCTGGGTCTTCTTATGTCTTGTCGAATCCCAAAAAATTTATAACTCCAAATACATGATGAATCCTTTAGAGTTATAAAACATGTAGAGGTCAGGCCAGCATTTGACATACCACCTTCCCATGCCCATGTACATCTAGTCGTGACCATGTATATCTAGTCATTCCCATGTACTGTATCTATGTCAATGTACTTTACTATGTCTAAGTAGTGGTTTGTACCTGTGTGCTCTACCCATGCCCATGTGTTGTGATATCTTTATTCTCATGTACCTTTTGGGGTACACATAGTGAAACCAATATCAAATCATATGATGTGTGACATGAGTCACATGTAATGTGATAATTCTCATCACATGTAAACCCTATCTCTATAGCTAGGGCCCCTTACAACGTTTGTTCTTGGGGTACATGTCGTGTAACATAGTATTTTCTAGAATCACACAGTTCATTCACACATCATATAATTTCACCATTTCTGTAGCTTCCTCTACCATTTATCACGCATGAAAATCTTAGATCATGCCTCAACCGATCCTCACCATCACTGGTGTCCAGATTCCAACCACCAAATCTAGTAGGGAAATATCCACTGTTGGATCATGCCATCGTCTAATACCAAACAATGAATAGAGAACCTATAATATGATCACATCTCCACTACTATCATCATACACCAGTACCATGTCATAAATCCTTGATCTAAATCCATAGTGTTGATATGTTACATTGAAATTTGATTGCACAATAATATCCTATCAGGTAATATTCAAATTTATAGCAAATAAACACCGATGATGAATTTTCAAAGAACATGGGAGAAAAAAAAAAACAAAAATTTGGTTCAAACATAATACATTGTTCATGTTGGACTTTATTTGTTTCATTTATAATTACAAATGAATAGAATTATTAAAAAATAATAAAAATTTCCCCAATTCCTAGGTAACAAAACTCGTACCAACAACACGATCGACCTGTAAATCAATCTATTGGTTGGTTGATTTTTTTCTCATGGGATAATCATACCAATAAAATAAATCACAAAAAAAAACATGCTACCTTAGTTTAGGATTGATATATGATAAAGAATATTCATGAGTCATCATAATTGGAGAGATCCAAAAGATCTGATTGGCACACAACTCACCAATCCTCAATTCACTGTTGTTCGTTCAGGATTCCTCCAAGAATTTTTTACTAACTTCACTCCATAATTAACTAGGGTTATTTGGTTAACCCTATAATGTTCCCATAAATATCTATTTATAAGTGGAGGTTAGGTAATGGAAATTAAAAAATAATTAAATTTAATTTATTAATCCACCCATGACCACGCTCCACTTGAGCATCCAATGTGCTCCAAGGTTACGTTATGCTAAGCGTAAAACATGCATTACAAAATTAATGGTGGTCTTAGATTTCCCATAAAAATACCTATTAAATAGTTATTAAAAATATTTTAAGAAAACTACATGTGTGTGATATTAATATAATTATTATTTTTATTGAATCATTTCCAGGCTTACCGAGCCTTAGAATCTTATTCTGTCTCAATGCCTGGATATGAAAATATTATTACATATATTATATAAAATCTAATATAAAAAAGACATTACACACTTCCCAACTTAGGGATTTCACCCCCAATTAGAAATAAAGACTACTAAAAAAAGGTGTGGGTATTGAGATCACATTTGGGTCTCTCACTATTAGGTGCTCTCCTGAAGATTCTCATGCTGCCACCAGACACACACCAAGGGAATAAATCACCAAATAAGAATATTATCTTGTCAATAATCAGTATCTATTAGGTACCCTACAAGGGTAAATCCATACTTGATACCCATCTCACCCTAGTCGATAATAAGAGATGGGCCATCCATAGAGATCCTCATTTGGGACATGTGTAAGACTTCTTGTACCCAATCTTACTGCGGTGGGTTTTCCAAGTGGTATGAAACCTCACCGACACTAAGTAGTGTCAAAAAAGGGCCAATAAATATTAGATACAACATTAAACCTAAGAAAAATATATCCTATACAAATCATGGGGATACCTTTATGAAAACATGGTCTCCTTCGTTGAACTCCAAAGGCCTCCATCACTGGTCCACATAGATCTTATGACAGCTTTGTGAATTCATCACCTACTCCTAGATAATATGAACCTTATTTATCATAACTCATACCAACTCCAAGTCCATTAGAGTATACTCACTTGGATTAGTCCTACATAGTGGTGACATGTAGGGTCTCCCTTATAAGATCTAAAATTTTTATATACCAATGGTGTAATGGTATCCATTTTTGTACGAAAATTATACCAAGGATAATTGATCCTCCCAAAATTGGAAAAAGTATAATAATAAATTTCAAAAATTTTCATCTATAACTTGAATAGTCTACTCAGTTTGACCATTAGTGTTGCAGTGAAACATCATGATGAAAAGTAAGCATGTCCCAAATTCCTCCAATAATCCTATAAATAATCATGATGTAAATCAATAATCCCGATATGAAATGATTTTCGGAGGGACTCCATGGAGCGAAATTATCTCGTTCATATAAAGGAATCACATTCCCTCTACTAAACTCTAATCTCAGATAGCTAGGATGTGGTATGAATTGGTGAGTTGGTCTATAATAACCTATATGTAATCATGCCTTCTAAAAATTGATGCTAACCCAGTAACTATTTCTATATATATACCATCCCACTTCTACTTTGGAACCTCAAGGGGTTAAGATAAACCAGAAAAAACTTAGTCCTCAACATTAACTTGGTGACAAGTGAGGCATCGGCAAACAAAATCTGTAATACACTTCTTCATTCCTGGCCAAAAGAACTAACATTAGAGGTCTTGATACATCTTTTACACACATGTATGTACTTACAAATGGGTTGTATTAAAGTATCTAATCCCTATATTATTCCATGTTATTAGAAACACCATCCTTCCTCTAAAAAGAAAGATGTTCTCCCCACACTTAGAAAATACATTAGGAGCACATCTAGTGGATATCTAATAATGTAAGGTGTCACAGATGGTAACTCCATGTTGAACCTCCCTAACACGCTATATAAGTAGTGGATTAAAAACCATAAAATAGAGGTAATATACACCATAAACATCCATTAGGGAGAATTGCATCAATCCTAACTACTCTGACACCTTGTCCAATAACTCAGAACAAGATCTCATGCTGAGAGAATCTTTCAATATGTTCCACATCCCATGGGTATAGACTATCGCAAAGTAATAATATTGGTGGACCTATATCAATCACCATTGTCTCATGTTATGATCCATCTAAGAAATGATATACTTGATACTCTTATGGTTAGAATAGATGATAAGTTAGTCACCCATAATGTAGTTTCACCACATCATCATGGTGAATAATTCCACTGAAAACTCTAGATCATGGGTCATGTAATTATGCACATGTTGTCTTATCTTTCAGGATAGATAGGTAATCAATACCTAAATCTATATCAAAACATAACCAAGTCCATTCCTTGAAGAATCATAGAATACTAGGTACTTGAAACCCTCCTCAAACAATATCAAGATGGGATATCTCTTAAACCTCTGTCGTAACTCCTAAAAAGACAACTCGAACCTCTCCATCAACATGAAAGGATGTCCATTAAAGGTAAATGTATTCAAGGGTGATGATATCCTGAAGAAATTAGGTACAAATATCCTATAGTATCCTAACAACCCATGGAATCTCTAAACCTCTATCACACTCTTTGAAGGGTCCCAACCTTACACTTCTTGAACCTTCACTAGGTCAATTGCTATACCGACTTCCAAGATAAAATATCCTAGAAAGTAGAAACCCTAAATATAGAATTATAAATTTTATAGATTCCTATATATCGGGTATGTTTAGGACTATCCTCATGTATTTTTAGTGATCCTCATCAAATTGAGTGTAAACTAGGATATCATTAATGAATACCTCCAAAAAATCGTCTAAGAATGGATGATTGATGTTGTTCATGAGTTTCATGAAAATGGTTGGTGTGTTCATCAAGCCAAAATTCTACACCTAGTACTCATAATTACCATAGGGACATATGAATTCATTCTTTGGTATACCCTCATCCCGTACTTGAAGCTGGTGATACCCTGATCTAAGGTCAATTTTTGAGATCCATCATGCCATTTTCAACTAATTGATGTGGTGTTTATTGTTAGTAGCATATAAATATTCTTCATAGTTACCTGGTTCATGAGTTGATACTTTTCACAAAAACTCAAGCACCCATCCCCCTTTTTGGAGAAAAAACTGGGGCTACCTAAGGGGAAACGTAGGGTCTTAGAAATACCTTCCTCTATAATTCTTATAACTACACCATTTTCTCATGAATATCTAATAGATCCATACAATATGGTGGATAAGATATTGGGGTTATCCCTAGGTTTAATTAAATGTATAATTCTATCTCTTAGTGGGAAGGTAAACTTGGAACATCTTCAAGGAAGATATCTAAATACTCCTCCACCAGTACAGGAAATAGATAGCCCATAGTATCCACTTTTCCAAGGGTAATAATTGATAACCAATGAGTAATTAGTTATATGCTTATACTGATGAACCCATCTGACTCAACCTGGGTTTCTGTCTAACCTACAATGGAAAACACATCCCATCACTATGAATACACCACATTCTCCACCTAAAATAGTAAAATTGGTCAAGAACAAGGGATAACCATTCCATAAATAAGATGAAAAAGTACGACCTCATCCCTAATAAAAAGATATCCCTTAAGAAGATCTCACCACTAAGAGTCAATTTACACTATAAATAAAACTGCATGATCATTCAACCACCTCTTGTAGGAGTGTACAAGAATGGGGTTTGAGGCAAGGGCTCAATAGGATTATCTATGTTTTGAACAAGATAAGTGGAAGGAAAAGTTTTTCTCACACATGTGTCTATTATTACTAAATATAATGTACACAAGACACATATTGTACCTCTAATCATCCTTAGAGACTCTAGGTTTTAGGCCTCCACTAGTTGTATCTATCCTCAACTCTAACCACCAGCTTCTTTAGTTTGCTGCGGACCACCTAGGGGTGGTAGTGGAAACTAGTCAAACCATATATATCCTCAAGATATTATAACCTTACCTCTGCCACATATGCTACCTTTAAGAACTCCCTACTCCTAAAACTATCTCTGTCTGGGCCTTCCATCCACCATATCCCCATCAGCTATGCTATAGTTTGGAAAGTCTCAATCAAGATGTCCCCAACCATTTCAAGAGAAGAACCTTCTCTCTCCAGACTACCTCGAGCCTTCTTGAGAGCCCTAAACTACATATCCTTTATCATGGGATCATCTCTTAAGTCATATCACATGCTGAGAACCCTATCAATACCATTGAATTTCAGCTTCTGATGTCTCATCTCCTGTATTCCCAAAACCAAAAATTATTAACACCATCATCTAAACTAAGAATATCTCCACTAATGAATCCTACTCAAGAACTCCAACATAGGTAGGAACAAAAACGAATATCACTCTATCCCAGATATATTAGTGTAATATCCACTCAAAGGACCATTTTCTAAAGAAATTTTCTTGAAACATATTCATAAAGTATCATGAAAGGTTAGAAAAACTTGTTGAATACTGTTCCACTATTATACTACCATAATAAAACTATAGAAGATATTGAATATGCACCAACCATAAAGTGGATATATATAATTTATCCAATAACATATTATTGAAATATAACTATGTGAGAGGTGTCTATTCATTTGTATAAATCAACAAAAACCATGATTATCCACTAGATCCCTAATAGAAGGATCACTGATAGGACCAATATCTGATTTAAAGGTGTCTTCACATTATAGAAAACTCAGGTTATAGCCTATATCCATTCCTAAAATTGCTAGGGGATATCACACCCCATAACATGGGAGGTTTTTGCATATGAAACTCATGGATTTTTCTCAACTTATGATCTTGTATAGTAATATCAGAGTAATATTCTTCTAAATAGGTGGTGAAAGAACTGAGAAACCTCCCAGAGGTACCACCTCCCAGAGGTACCACCTCTGGTATAAGACCATGTTATGGAGCCTTGTCACTCGATGGATCATCCATATGATCATGCTATGGAATCTTGATCGAATGACTTCATGGAGTCATCCTGATATAAACAAGAGGAACCACAATCAATGACCATATCTAGAGAGATGACTTAAGATAGACATGAAAACCATAACCTATTCCTATATTATGCATCTAATAATGTTTTCCATAAAACTATTTCCTACACGTACCGATTCAACTACAAAGTTATTAGAGTGATGGTGAATGGGTACATCGACCGTTACACCAACACTGGAGTCCCAAGCATGAAATATGAACATGACACACTTTAACACTATTTCCATAAATACAAAACCAACATACTAGAAAGGGAAATATCCAAAATCCATTGCTATAATAAACTACTCTAATACCACTATATCAAAACCGGACCTAATGGGCCCACCTATCTAGTGGTAAGCTGATCTTGACCCCCCAAAGTTTACCTCTAATAGGCTAGGTGATGGGTACTATCACTGATTAGGCATATCTCACATATAGGAGGCATTAGCCTATGTAATAGCACACACACACACACACATAACCAATTCCATAAAATGATGAAATATAAAACATCACAACAGATACCAATGCATCAATACATATAAATCCCACTATTAGAGTACCAAATAGTATAAAAACCAAGAAGACCAAATACAAGACCAATAAAATCTACAAAATAATACAACCTTCTCAAAATGAGAGGACTATTGCAAATGAAACACCAGTATAAAACTTGGTCTATATAGCCTAATAAATTCTCTTTTTTCTCTCATTACTCCTAGAAATCCATCAAAAAATATTTCATATACATAAAAAATGACACATATGTTCAGAGTATATGAATGAGTGATTATAACAATACCTAATAGGACACCCAGAAATAATTATGAATAGAGAATCAAAAGTAGTCATATAATAATTAAAAAATCATTTAAATAAATATATGATACATAAATATAATAAAAAATAATCTATATATACTCATAATAGACACCAAGTCTCAATAGTTCTCAACTATACTGCTAGCTGTAGTAATATACTTAAGGATTCATGGAAAGGATTACCTGGGAGAATCCACTCAATGAGACATGATTTCACTAATGGAATTATTTAGAGGGTCCAGCCTCATAATGCTTCACCAAATAAGTACTCACAATATCTATGAAGATCATGGTGTATAACATCTCAAACATAGACTCCACTCAGTAGTTACCTAAGCCCGATTTCCCATATGGCCTCAAGCACATCTCCCCGAATGCCAGAGGCTTCCGATTGGTAGTGAGGGCCTATGGTGTGTCTATGGGGAGACTATTCCCACTTATCAGAGTGTAACAAAGTGGTAGAAATTATAAATATCAAATATTGGAAGCTAATATAACAATCATACAATTCAAACATTCAATGTGTTTCCTCTGCCCTACTTATAAAAGGCCACCTACACTCTTATCCTCTTCACACCTCCAAAACCCTTTCATTCATCCATGTACATCCAAAATAACTTCCCTAATTACATATCCACATATTATAAGCCTTATTTTTATTAGTAACCACCCATAAAGGATTTAGGTTTAAACCTAATGTTGTTCTCTAAAGAATAGGTTAAATTCTTAAACTTGTGTTTTTATTTTATTTCTTATTTAACCTATTTAAAATATTCTTAAACTATGTCTATATAAAAATATAAATATATAAAATATACTAATATGTTATTATGGTAATTCCATAACCTATATACATCACAATATCCATCAAATGGGAAACAAAAAAGTATCATCATATGTACGGAATACTACCACCTCACGAACTGATATTTTTAGTTTTTCCTCACCACCTCTCATGATTAAATAAGATGGAGTATTTAATGTTTATATATAATATATATTATATTATTTTACCTCTATAATTTTAATACAACATCTACCTTATTTCCTCCCACCCTTTGGATAACAATAACGATTCTTTTGTATACAGAGGACTACCACCTCAAAAACCTATGCGAGGTGTTTTTTATTTCTATTTTACTTGTGCTGGAACCCAAATTTACCCTACAAGTAGAAGCATTTGTTGTAGTGTAGGTTGGGGTTGAATCCACAAAGACCTTAGAATAGACCTATAGAAATGTACATTATATATAGTTTCCATCAATTTGGGTTGATTTTATTTGATGAACTAATGAAATAATTTAAAGAATAAAAAACACAAAATTACTTAAACTAAAACAATTAATGATGATGGTTGATCCTAGGTTTTTGTTAGGGATAGAATGGATGTAATTGTTTTCCTACAAATTTTCATTTCACTAGTTCATGATGTATCCAATCAATGAGATAATTCCCCAACACCATTCTCTAGATTAATCCCTACACAATTCCAAGGATAATCATTAAATGAACATAGAGGATTGCATTAATGATCACTCTATATAATTGGATCATACTAGAACTCAAAATATATAATCGTTAAAGTTGTCAAAGATGATGAAGAAGATAAATCCTCAAAAGGAACTCTCAAATCATAGAAATAATTTAAGAATTTAAGAGCATAAAATAAAATCCAATACATCCCCAAGAAACTCCCTATAATAAAACCACAAAAGAGTTATCCTTTCATTTATTAAAGGTTCACCATAGAAGGAATAAGTCAACATATAAATGAAAAATTGAAGAGTGAAACACAATGAAATAACAAACACTTCACCGTTGTGTGGGTAATCTCACAGTTTTTGGTGTAAATAAATTCAAACCTTGATTCTATGTTATTAACATAAATTTAAAAATGATAAAAATGTGAATAATAAGAATAATAATAACTGTTATTAAAAAAAATAAGGTGATCCAGAAAACTAACGTGAGAAAAAATGAACATGTGATTACAATATTACAACTTAACATTAGAATTTAAAGAATAAGACATCCACATACTAATAATTTCACCACTACCACCATAAATAGAAATTTTTGGATCATATGGTTGATCCCAAATCAATAAATTCCATCCCATTTAACTAGGATAATAAAATTTTGGAAGGGAATAAAGGAAGTGGAATTTTTAATGTTGACTAGAAAATTCGGATCAAGATTCATTCCCTATGTTGATGTGAATATTATAATTTTAAAATAAATTTTTTTGGGATGGCCATAGAATAAAAATATTTTATTCTTGGTGTCCACTAATAGATATCAAAATTTCATTCCAATTTTATCATCCATTCGTATTTTATGCTTGAAATGATGGGATGACTTTATTGGTTTTGAAATCTATCCCATTATTTAATACTCAAATTGGGTAGCATGGATATCCTTGAAAAAAATAAAAATTATATATGGATATAGCTAAATGAAATGTTCCCTATATTTTTATCTATCTCTAGTTAAAATTTTATCTTCATTGTACCTTAATTGTGGAATCCACTTGTATTTTATGGGCCTAAGGCACATCCTACTTTGTCCATATATTTCTGCATCAATGGAAAAAAATTTACATCGTCCCTTATGAATAATCCATTGATCCTAAAAGGAAAATTTTTCCATGCAAAGTGATAAATAATGTTCTATAATATCAAATATAAATAAATAAAATAATTTATTCCACAAGATAATGACTAATTGGGACCAAATTGATACACTTTAAATATGAATTACACAATGATGTGAAATGAGGTTCAAAAAATAAAATGAACTAAAATGGTGTTTATGGACATTGAATCACATGAATATTAAAATATAAACATTGAAAATTAGCCTCTTTCAGTGGCTAATCACACCCCAACTTGATTTTTTATAGTCCCAAGAAAAAGTATCTAAAAAATATTAAAATTGAATTCTCATTTTCAAAGAAATTATAAAATACAATGCTCATCAAATTACATCATACCAAACAATCATGAAACATATCAAAATAATTTAACACAATATATGTTCAGAAGCATATCCCAAGCCCAAGCCCATTCCTTTCTTCAAATTCATCTCCACATTTCATCTTATTTCAATTAAGCATGATGATGTATTCTGCATCATAATAGACATGTTGGTTTATATTTATGTTCAAGGGGAAAAATAGAAGATCTAAGTGAGAATATAATTCAAACTCAAGGTAAGTATCCATTTTTTTCATTTTATTCTTTTTTATTAAAGCCTTTCTTGTTTTTGTTTTTTACCATAATAGAGATGAAAATAATAACTCTGGGAAGAAAAAAATGGATTCACAATCCTAAAGTTATGAATGACACACATTTTTTAAATTACATACTCTATAATAGAGATATAACTAAAAAATATGGGAAATGAAACTATGGATTCATGATCCCCAAGTATTAGAGTTCATGAATTTGGAAAAAACACTGCTCTATATGGTCACCATTTTTTTCATTTTTTTATTGGATACCAAAAATAAAATCAAAGTTATCATAAACTCCATGATATTAATAATAGAACCCAGGAACTAAAACTCACACCCCACAATCAAAAGGATGTTAAGTGTGGAATTTTTATTAAAAGGATGAAAATTTTTATAGTGACAAATCACATCGGATAACCACATATTCCAAACATTACGCTCTTGGAATTAAGTATTCATTAAAGTTAGAATAAATGTATGAAATATTATTTCATATTTAGATTTAATATTTCATGATGTACATTAACACATGAAAGGATAATTAATTGAAATAATCCATGAAATCCCAATTTATTTGTTTAATTCTCAGATTTTCCCTACCCCCCAACTTAGAAAACACTTACCTCAGTGTTGAAAGAGAAGATAAGAGAGTGTAAAAAAATGGGAAGAAAGAGAGGGGAAATATGATTTGAATTGAAATCATGGAACGAAATAACCTCTTTTGAAGTTACTAACCCATCAATAAGAAATTAATCACTTTTTATTCTTGTCACAAGTCGACTCCTGGAGGATTATTGAAGGTTTGGTTTGAATTTTGGATGGAATATGTGTCATTTGAAAATACTAAACTACTTAAATTATTAAATATCACACACAAAAAACATTAGATCACACTAAAATAACCCAAGGATATTCCCTTGAAAAAAAAACATAAAAACAAAAACAATAAATAAAAAATAAAAAATTAAAATCAATGTATAAGATAGATTGCCTCTTGAAAATCACTTAGTTTATAGTTGTTAGATCGACTTGGACCCCTACATACCCAATACCAACTTTGAACAATTTAATTATTTAAATTTTCAACACTTATACAAGATCTATATTGATACTTTTTTTATAATATGTTTCAATTACAAACATATGTTCTATAATGAGTTGTACAATCCAAGGAATATAAAAAATTGTTGATCTAGTTGCTTCTGTAGTCTTGACTAAGACATTAAGGACCATTGCACCTTTATGGGTTTTAAGAGAAGTATGAATGAAAAGTTCAAGGTCATGGTTATACCCTAATAGTGATACTTAAGTGGGGAAGGAATGGCTATAATTTTGAGTTTGGGCTGATTTAAATTTTATAAAGAAGGTTGGAAATTTGAGACAAAATCATTTTATTCTAAAAAAATTTAGAAATAATTGGATCCTTGTGAAAATAATTTTTAACCACCAAATTTTCTATTTCAGTTTTATGGGTTGGTAGAAAATCAAATTTCAAGATTTTACTAAATAGTTTAGTGGTTTTTAGTTATGAATCATCAATGGAGCAATATTTTGGGAACTAAATCCATGATGTCAAATTTCCCTATTTTGAATAATGAAAATTAGTTTCCTCTAGATTTAAATACACTTGAACAATTCCTTGATCCTCTTCAGTCATACCAAATCCAAATGTTGGTTCTTTAATAAATTCATGAGAGGTTTGTGGGAAACTAGACACTCCACATAAGTTTATGGAAGGGATAATCGTTGTAGGGATGGGTTTCTCAAATGTTTTAATTATTTTTAGTTATAATCTCAATTATGAAACATTAGGATTCATTATCTTTATTTGATTACACAATTTATCAATAAATATCTTGGGAACCGAATGGGTAGGAGGTCGAACATCATGGACTTCCTCAAGATTAATCTCTATAACCATACTTGAGAGGGCTATAAATTTATCCTTTAAACATTTATCATCATAATGATTGTACATCTCACTGGGTGTGGGGTAATAATTCAAGGATTGATCATAGAAGTTCCATAAGTTAGAGGCTTCCCAATATTTATTTTTTATTTGATTATAGCCTTGTAAAATGATGGGTTAATGTTGAAGATACTTCATTTTTTAGGATGAAATGATGATGTGAGATTATTAGGACACACACAAACATAAAGGTGATAATATTTGAGAAACATGGGGTGGAAATAAGGAATTTGGGGTGAGGAAATAATGATAGTGTCTATGATAACTTACTTAGGTCTCCAATAATGGATCCAATGTTTGGTGATACCCAACTTTACACTACAGGTAGAAGAAGCTGTTGTAGTATAGGTAGGGGTCAAATCCATGGCGACCTAAGTAGAAACCTACATACACTAACTTTCTACGGAGTTTCCAACTAATTGGGTTGATTTGATTTGAAGAACTAATGTTTAATTTAAATAAAAAAACACAAAATTACTTGAACTAAAATAATTAACGATGATGGGTCAATCCTATATTGTTTTTAGGGATTTAATGGATATAATTGTTTTCCTATTAATTTTCAATTCACCAGTTCACGATATATCCAATCAATGAGATAAGACCCCAATATCATTATATGATTTAATACCTAAAAAATTCCAAGGATAGTCACCATTTCACTTATAGGACTCCTTTAATGATTACTCCAAGAAATTGGATCATACTAGCACAAAAAATATGTAATCAATAAATTTGGAGATGATGAAGAAGAAAATAACTCCTCAAAAAGAACTCTCAAACCATAGAACTAATTTAATAATTTATGAACATAATATAACATCAAATCCATACCTAAGAAACTACCTAGAATAAAAACAAAAAATCATTATCCTTCCATTGATGCAAGACTCTCATAGTAGGTGGAAGTTTACTTATATAAGCAGAATTGAAAAAGTGAAAAACAATGAAATAATAAACACCCCAACATTGTGTGATGAATTTCAAAATTATTGGTGTAAATAAATTCAAAAATTGATTCAATAGTATCAATGTGATATAAAAAATGATATAAAAAGTGAATAATAATAAGAATAATAACTTTTATAAATAAGTTAAGTTGATATAAAAAAATACATAAGAAAAAATGAAAATGTGATTACAAAATGAAAACTTGACATTAAAATTGAAAGAATAAAACCCCACATGATAATTCTTTCACCACCACCACCTGAAATAGGAATTTCTGAGTCTTATTGTGAAGTCTCAAATAATAAATTTCATCCCAATTAATTAGGATAGTAAAATGTGGGTGGGAAAAAAGGAAAGTTGTCTTTCTAATGTTGATCAGAAAATTTGGATCAAGATTCTTTTCTCATGTTTATGTGTGTATTATACTTTTCAAACAGATGATTTTTGGATGTTCATAGAAGAATAATATTTTACAAAATGTTTCCTATAACAGCTGGTTCCAATTGAATCATCCATTCATATTTTATTCTCTAAATGATGGGATGAAATTATGGGCCTTAATATCTATCCCATAATTTAATCATCAATATGGGATCCATGTATCTCCTTGAAAACTTTAAAATTAGCTCTATCCATATTTGAATGAAAATTTCCCCATAACATTATATATCTCTATATAATATTTCAGCTTCATTGAGCTTGAATTGTGGGCTCCATTTTTATTTGATGGTCCTAAGGCCCAATCTACTTTAACTAGAATTTTTTTTGTATATATGGGAAAAAATGTTCATCTTCCCTTATGAATCATTCATTGATCCTAATAAATAAAATGATCCACACAATGTGGTCAATCATTTCCTTAAATAACAAATTAAAATAATGAAAATAATATATTCCATAGGATTATGATTAATTGGTCCCAAATTGATACATTTTAAACATGAATTTCACAATGATGTGAAATGAGATTTGAAAAATAAAATGCACTAAAATGGTGTTTATGGACATTAAATCACATTAATATTAAAATAGAAATAATGAAATTAGCATCTTTCAGTGGATAATCAACTTTTATTGTAAAAACTATGGATTAAATGAATATATTAGATATTTTAAATATAATTATACTTGTTTAATTGTTATATCACATATACCATCTTACTTTCAATTTTGTAGAGGATACGATAATATCTTTCATGTGTATGATGCACTACCACCACACGAAGCATTGTGATTCTTTTTTCACTAAATCTTTGAATAAAAGGTAATTAAGTTAAATTTAATTAATATATGTTATATATGTGACATAAAAATAATTTTGTAATGATAATATATTATTTATATTTCATTTGTTTCATCTGTTAAGAAAATGGAAGCATTATTCATTGTCATGTACGACCTACCATCTCCTTGAATAGTGTATTTAATTTTCTATATCAATATTTTATAGATTACTATAAATACATACATACTAAATAGATATGATATTTATATCATGTTTAAAATTCTGGATATATTTTAACCACGATCAATGTGATAGGATCAAAAATAACAAATCAAAATATATAAAAAAACAAATCAATTACTATACAAAACTTATTTTAAACAATGAATTATTAATAAAAAGGTAATAAAAGTTCATAAGTAAATCATAAATGGTATGATATATAAAATTTTGGATCTATAATAAATGTATAATAAACATATTTTTATTACATAAGAGGTTAAAATGTGTACAATGGTAGTTATGACTAAAGGTAAGGGATTTTGTCTCAAATTTTCATCTTTGGGACATACCTTATATTATGCAGCAATATTCTTTTAAGAGGTGTATATAAAGACCCTTTGACATGTAATATCATGGATTTATTTATTATAATTATATATTAAAGTTTCATTTAAAATTATTCTTTCATGGATCTTACAATTAAACCTTACTAAAGTAGTAAGGGTTTTACAATACAATCTCATTGTTTATTGGGATTTTTATGTTTATTATTCCAATGATGAAATAGTATGATATATCACTCAAGAAACACATAATATTTTCTTCTAATTTGTTTATTTATTTATAATACATGTTTTCATTCATTTTCCTCTCCTTATGCACTCAATATTCAAAAGGAATGTTTTTTAATGAAAACTGAATTTGTTTCTCTTTTTGGTTGAAAAAACTTTTTCTTCCATATCCATATTTTCTAAAAAGTGTTTCTCAAAAAAAATTTAAAATTATACAAAATATTTATATAATAAATTCTTACCCATAATTTAAATTTTACAATATTTTTTAAAATTAATCATTATTTCATTTTCCAAAAAACTCTTTGTTCCTTTTATCAATAATGTGAAAGGAATATTTGTTTTTACATGTACAACATGAACTAAATTTCCCACTATCATGAAAATTATTTTATTTCAATATTTATTTATAATTTATCAAAGTTTTTTCTCAAATAAAAGTATTTACACAATATTTTATGAATTTTAAACATTAAAAGTGTGATTTTCAAAGAACATTTATTTTCCATATGAAATGTTCCGAGTGATTTTTCATTCAAAATAATTTTCCATATAAGATGGAATCCTTCAGTTTTACTTAGCCATTAATGAGGATATGGTTAAATTTCAAATTATTTATTCTTTCACTATATTGTTTATGATTATGATGAAGATATGTTTATGAAATTGGTTCCTTTTACACGTGTTATGATATGATGAATTGATGAGATGATTATGAGACCTATTTACTTTTTATGGGTAATACTATGATGAAATATCTATGAAAACCATTTTATTTTCATGATTTATGATATGATTAATGTTTTATGATATTTTGGAACACAAATTTATGTATTATGGTATGATTAGAACTTATATCCCCCTCAAATTAATTGAGTAATGATGAATATCTCATGAGTTAATTATGTAATGCATGAACTTAATTTCATGTTAAAAATGTGTTTATGGGCATACTTTCATGTCCATAAAGTTATGTGTGGACCTTATTTGACATTCATAAGTTTATGTGTGGAACTTTTATCATGTTGATTATTTCACACATGGACCTTCTTTCTTGTCTATAAGTTTATGTGAGGGAATAATTTCATTTCTATAACTTAATGAGTGAAACTATATCTATCTAAACATGTTGACAGTGTTGTAAGCTTATGTGAATTCCACAATTCCATTAATTATTCTAATGTTATTATCTCATGACATATGAACACTAATTCATTTATGATTAATTCCTTATGAATATCCATGATTTATTCCATGAATCATTTTTTTGATCTATTGTATGTAGGGTATAATTTTCAAATGATATTATAATCTTCTCATAACCTTATGATCATGTTATGTATATACCTACCACACCTACCCTTACTGAGAATCTGATCTCACACTTTCTTATGTATCCTTTCTACAGGTTATGTGAAAATCTATTGTATATGATTTTTCTAAGAAGGGTGATATATATGATGAAATTAGTGGGAGAATATTTAGTTAACATATGAACCATTTTTAATGTTCTATGTTTCGAATGACACTATAAATAAATGATTTTGGTGTGGATAATTATGTAATGTAATGAATCTTCGTCTATTATGATGTAATATTAATAGATGATAAATTCAAGGTCATTAAGTTAAGGGTATAAATAAAGTCACATATAAGGGAGACAATACCCTTAATAACATTTATATAAATGATATATTGGATATAAATAAGAAGAAAACTCAATAATATAAAATGAAATAAATAGAAAACCATATAAAAAGGAATGAAAAACCATATCAATACAAATAATGTCTCTAAGAAAACACAAAATAGGAAACCCTATGGTAGTTACTAAACTATAGGTCTAACCCATAAATAATAAATGTCTATATAGGTCCTCAAAATCCTCAAGAAAAAATAAAATAAATTTATATATAAAAAGTGTGAGAATAACATGTATTCTAAGTAGTATTGTACCCAATGTCTCTCATGAAAATGTGAATAGAGAAAACCAATGAACCAGTGAATAAGAAGAAGAACCAACAATCACTAAAATAGGTCAACTACATATTCCCAACCTCACCATTTCACTATAACCAAATATTTCATCATATTATAATACCATATCATCAAAATAAATAAGTATGACACACCACTAACACTTAAATAGTGATTTTTGAATCTTATGACTTAATATCAAACATCATGTTCTCCAATTCATTCAATGAAATCACATCTTATATCCTTATATCCATCGATGACATGGGTTGGGACAAATCATAACTACCCCACCACCATCGGGTCAAATATAATGTTCTAGAATTAGATAGAATCCATATTATATCCACATCATGTAACCATAGTAGTAGGGTATCATGAATATGAATGAAATTAACCTCATGCCCTCCTCCTACCATGAATTACCCCATAATATATTACATCCTCATCATCACTAAGAATCCCAAACCATATTTTCATCATTTCAAGAAATCTATAACTTCAGTAGTCAAAACCACTAGGCATCTATAACAACATCCATCATCATCACTCATGGTTAATGATTTGTAGGGAAGAGAGGGTAGATAGGAATATGTTTCACCACCAACCTAATTTTTTGGAAGAAAACCTACTTCCCAAAAACAAAATTGGTTTTTAGTAAAGGTATGAAGGTAATGTGTTGGACATATATAAATAATATGAAAAAAGATAGATAGATAGAACAAAAAACCCAACCTATAGATTTATATAGAATTCCACTATCATATCACACAACACCAACACAACATCTCACATCCTCTTCCATCCACATCTTCCACCATTAATACAACACACAATAGAAAAATACCCCCACAAAACATGTAATATATCTTCCCTTTTAATGTTAACCAATTTCTAGATTTTTTAGTTTCCAACCAACATATAATTATTAAACTATAAATTTCATATTTAATGATAAACCACTCTAACTATAACTTATTATTCAATTGTACATATTAATTAATCTTTTTAGTCATTAATAAAATTATGATGAACTAATTTCGGACCACAATTATATTATTTCCAACCCATACTATTTCAATTAAATATTTAACACTTTATTATATCTCTACCAAGATACTTCCAGAAACACAACACAAAATATTCCATATACCTCTAAATAATAGACACCTCAACACATGCTAACCATACCATATCAATACAAAAACATACTCCTTGTACATAACCTTATCTCAACCATTTTACATCCACTAAAATCATCCAATAACCCCAACACATCCCCCAAAACACCCCATACTCAAACATATCACCACCATCCCTATACAAACACAAAAAAATGTTCACATAACCACTATAGATTCATAGCAATAATATCACTATATAGAATCACATTTCAGATTCCAATTATACCATAAATCAGTTTTTCCTGACCAAAACCACTAGGGCCCACCTGGTTAGTGGTAATCCAAGTCTGACCACCCCAAGACCACTTACAACAGGCCAAGGGCTGGAGACTAACCCCATGTAGGTATATCCCAAATATAGGAGACATTAGCCTATGTACTTTTGTGAGCACACACACACACACACACACACACACCTCCAAGCCCATAAAAACTGAAATGTAAAATAAAACAACTAATACAAATTCATGTATACATATAAATACCACATTATAGTACCATACAACAATTAAAGAAAAAAGTCCAAATACAAGCCCACAAAAAATAATACAAGAATCTAAATGGCTCAGAAGCAGGGTAATTCTGTCAAATGCAACACCAGTATAAATCTTGGAATGTCTAACCTAATCTATACCTCTCTATTTCCTAATATTCCTATAATATATCAAATATCTTTTCATCTGTATAAGAAACAATAAGTATAGGTAGATCCCATATGGGAGTGAGTGTTACAATACCTAGTTGGATGCCAAAAAATCACTTAGCCTGAATAATCAGGACTATTTTATCTTGAATATAGTGGTATTTAAATTAAGATATGAAAAATAATGACAATAAAAAATAACCATGATATAATATTTAATGATTCCATATCTCAATAGGACTCAACCATACTTCTAGCTACATGATTTTGCTTGAGGCGTCAGGGTAATGCTTGTTTGGGAGAATCCATTCCATGATCCATGTTCTCACATATGGAATTATTTTAAGAGGTCATTCACATAAAGTCTCACAAAATATGTACTCACATGATCTATGAAGATCATGCTTATTAGAGAAGGGATCACACCCAATACTGTTAGTGGATGCCTCTAACCAAATTGGATTGAACCGCTAGATATGGGATCAAAACCCTATGCATGGTGGGAATACTGATATAAAAAACCCCACCTATAAAAGTAATGATAGCGTATCCCCCCTGGGATTGATTGAGGGATAAAAAAACTCAATCTAAAATAGATCCCGTATAGGGGATCACAATCCCATGTTGAGTACATAATACCAAACTATACCATCATAGAAATATACTAAGGGGCCTCACTCAACTAAACCCGAACAATACTGATTTACACTAGAAAATGTACATGGTGTGTATTACTAGTACATAGTGTATCTCATCTACCCTAGGTCTTCCTATGTATTTCCACGTCCCAAGTAATTTATAACTCCAAATACATGATGAATCATTTAGGGTTATATTATATGTGGAGGTTTGGCTAGAATTAAACATACCACCTTCCCATGCCTATGTACATCTGGTCATGACCATGTATATCTAGTCATTCCCATGTATTGTATCCATTCTAATGTAATTTATTGTGTCCAAGTAGTGGTTTGTTCTCATGTGCTCTACCCATGCCAATGTGTTGTGCTATCTTTATTCCCATGTACCTTTTGGGGTACACACTGTGACACCAGCAACAAATCATATTATGTGTGACATGATTCACATGGAATGTGATAATTTTCATCACATGTAAACCCTATCTCTATAGCTAGGGCCCCTCACAACGTGTGTTCATTGGGGTACATGCTGTGTAACACAATATTTTCTAGAATACCATGGTTCATTCGCACATAATCTGATTTCACCATTGAGGAACCTTATTTTTCCATCAATAATGACCTAAAAGCTTAGATCATTCCTCAACTGATCCTCACCATCACTTGTGGCGAGATTCCAACCACCAAATCTAGTAGGAAAATATCCACTATCGGATCATGCCATCATCTAATACCAAACCATGGATAGGGAAAATTTAATCTGATCGTATCTCAACTACCATCATCATGCACCACTACCATGTCATCGGTCCCAAATCTAAACCCTTAGTGTTGACATGTGACATCGAAATATGATTTCAAAATAATCTTCCATCGGGTAATATTCAAATTTCTATAAAATAAACATCGACGATGAACATTCAAAGAACATGAGAGAAAAGAAAAAGAAAAAAATTCGTTCAAACCTAATCCATTGTTCAAGTTGGACTTGATTAATTTCATTTACAATTATGAATTAAGAGAATTATTAAAAAATAATAAAATTTTCCCCAATTCCCAGGTAACAAAACCCGCACCAACAACACGATCGACCTGTAAATCAATATATTGGTTGGTTGATTTTTTTTCTAATGGTATAATCATACCAAGAAAATAAATCATAGAAAAGAACATGCTAACTTAGGTTAGGATTGATAGATGATGAAAAATGGTCACGATTCATCGTCATTGGAGAGATCCAAAAGACATGTATGGCACACTGATCACCAATCCTCAATTCAACATTGTTTGTTCAAGATTCCTCCAATAATTTTTTACTAACTTCACTCATCAATTCACTAAGGTTATTCGGTTAACCCAAGAATTTTCACATAACTAGCTATTTATAAGTGGAGGGTAGGTCATGGAAATTAAAAATTAAATAAATTTATTTTTTCGATTTATTTATTAATCCACCCATGATTTCACTCCACGCAAGCATTCAGTGTGCTCTAAGGTTACATTATTTCTAGTGTAAAACATGAATTATAGAATCAATGGTGGTCTTAGATTTCCCATCCAAATCACTATTAAAGAGTTATTAAAATATATTAGTAAATCTAAATGTGCATGATATTAATATATTTAATATTTTTATTAAATCATTTTTAGGCTTACTAAACCTAAAAATCTTATTCTATCTCAATACCTGGCTATAAAAGTATTATTACATATAATCTATAAAACTAAATAGAAAAAAATACATTACACTCTCTCCAAATTAGGTATTCCACCCCACAATTAGAAATAAAGACTAATAAAAAGGTGTGGGTATTGAGATTACATTTGGGTCTCCCACTCTTAGGTGCTCTCCTAAAGATTCTCATACTGCCACCAGACATAAAACAAGGGAATCAATCACCCATGAAGGATATTATCTTGTCGATAATAAATATATATTGGGTACTATACAATCATATCTCCATCCTTGATGCACATATCACCCTAGTTGATAACATGAGATGGGTCATCCACATAACTCCTCATTTGGGACATGTGTAAGAAGTATTTTACCCAATCTAAATGCGGTGGTTTGTGCATGTGGTATGAAACCTCACAAAACCTAAGTAGTGTCAAAAAGGGCCAATTAATCTCAAAGAAAACATTAAACCCTAGAAAAATATCTCTAATTAAAATCATGGTGATACTTTTATAAAAGCATGGTCTTCTTAATTGAACTCCAAAGGCCTCTATCGCTGGTCCACATAGATCTTCTGACAGCTCTGTGCATTCCTCACCCACTCCGGGATGATCTGAACCTTATTTATCATAAATCATACCAACTCCAAGACCATTATAGTATACTCACTTGGATTAGTCCTACATTGTGGTGAAATGTAGGGTATCCCATATAAGGTCTCAAATTTTTCCATACCAATGGTGTAATGGTATCCATTTTTGTACAAAAATTCCACCAAGGGTATTTGATCCTCCAAAAATTGGCCAATGTTTAATAAGAAATCCCACAAAATTTCCTCTATAACCTAAATAGTATGCTTAGTTTGGATGTCAGTATTGAAATGAGACATCATGATCAAAATAAATTGTGTCCCAAATTCTTCTAATAATTATCTCAATAATCATGATTTAAAGCGAGCATCATGGTCTAAAATGATTTTTAGAAGGACTCCATGAAGCCAAACTATATCCTTCACATAAAGGAATCACACTCCCTCTATTGAACTCTACTCTCAGATAGCTAGTATGTGGTATGAATTGGTGATTTGGACTATGATAACCTAGATGGAATTGTTCCCAATATAAATTAATGCTAACCCAATCACTATTTCTATATATATAACATCCCACTTCTACTCTGTCACCTCAAGGGGTTGAGATAAACTAGAAGAAAATTGGTCCTAAACATTAACTTGGTGAAAAGTGAGTCATCGACAGAAAAACTATGTAATACACTTCTTTATTCCTGGCCAAAAGAACTAACATTAGAGGTCCCAATACATCTTTTACACACATGTACGTACTTACAATTGGGTTGTATTAAAATATGTCATCTCCATCTTATAACATGTTAGTAGAAACATCATACTTAATATAAAAATAAAGATGTGTTCCTCACACTTAGAAAATACATTCGGATCACGTCCATTGGATATCTAATAATATAAGGTATCACAGATGGTAACTCCATATTGAACCTACCTAACATGCTATAGAAGTAGTGGAGTAACAACCATAAAATAGAGGTAAGACACACCATCCAAATCCAAGAGGGATAATTTCATCAATGGTAATTTCTCCAACACCTTGTCTAATAACTGAGAACAAGATCTCATACTTAGAGAATCTTTAAATATGTTCCACATCCCATGAGTATAGACTATCTCAAAGAAATAATCCTAGTGGAACTATATCAATAACCATTGTCTCATGTTAAGATTCATATTAGGGAAGATATACTTTATAATGTTATGGTTATAATATATGATAAACCAGTCACCCATAATGTAGTTTCACCACACCATTAGGGTGAATAATTCCACTGAAAACTCTAGATTAGGGGTCATGTAATTCTTTACATGTTGTCTCAACTGTCAGGATCGATTGGTAATCACTACCTACCTTTTCATCCAAACATAACCAAGTCCATTCCTTGAAGAATAATAGAATACTAGGTACTCAACACCCTCCTCAAAAAATATCAAGATGGGATATCTATTAAACCTCTGTCTCAACTCCTAAATAGACTACTAGAACCTCTTCATCAACAAGAAAGGTTGTCCATTCAAGGTAAATGTATTCAAGGGTGTCAATATCTTGAAGAAATCCGGTAAAAATATTCTATAGTATCCTACCAACCCATGGAAGCTCTAAACCTATGTCACAGTCTTTGGAGGGTCCCAACCTTGCACTTCTTGAACCTTGACTAGATCAATTACTACACTGAAATCCAAGAAGAAATATCCTAGAAAGTGGAAACCCTAAATCTAGAATAATAAATTTTATATATTTCTATATATATGGTTCTCTTAGTGTATTTTTAGGACCATCATCATGTATCTTGAGTGATCCTCATCAAATGGAGTGTAAACTAGGATATCATCAATTAATACCTCCAATAACTTGTCTAATAATGGATGATTGATCTTTTTTATGAGTTCAATGAAAACTATTGGTGTGTTAATCATGCCAAAATGCTACACCAAGTAATCATAATTACCATAGGGACTTCTGAATTCATTCTTTGGTATACCCTCATCCTGTACTTGAAGCTGGTGATACCCTGATCTAAGGTCAATTTTTGAGATCCATCATGCCACTGTCAACTAATAAATGAGGTGTTGATCATTAGTAGTAGATACCTATTCTTCATAGTTACCTAGTTTAGGAGTTGGTACTCTGTAAATAACCTCAATCACCCATCTACCTTCTTGGAGAACAACACCGGGGTTGCCTAAGGGGAAACATAGGGTCTGATAAATCCATTCCTCTATAAGTCCTCTAACTACACCCTCTACTCATGAAGATCTAATAGATCCATTAAATATGGTGGAGAAGATATTGGGGTTATCCTTAAGTGTAATTAAATGTATAATTTTATCTCTTAGTGGGGTGGTAAACCTAGAACATCTTCAAGGAAGACATCCAAATACTCCTCCACCACTACAAGAAACTGATAGCCCATAATATCCACTTTTCCAATGGTAATACTAGATAATCAAAGAGTAATTGGTTGTATCCTTCTACTGATGATCCCATCCTACTCCACATGGGTTTCTATATAACCCACAATGAAAAAACACATCCCATCACTATGAATACACCACATCATCCACATAAAATAGTAAATTTGGTCAAGAACTAGGGATAACCAATCTATAACTAAGATGAAAAAGTAAGGCCTCATCCCTAATACAAAGAGATCTCTTAAGAATATCTCACCACTAAGAGTTAAGTCACACTATTAATAGAACTATGTGATCATTCATTCAACTCTGGTAGGAGTGTCCAAGCATGATATTTGAGGAAAGGGATCAATATGAATCTCTATGTTTTAAACCAGATAAGTGGAAAGAAAAGTTTGGCTCACACATGTGTCTATTAGTACTAAAGAGAATGTACAAAAGACATAGACTATACCTCTAATATTCCTTGGTGCCTCTAGGCTGTAGACCTCCACTGGTTGCAGCTATCCTCAACTCTGACATGGTGGAAACAAGTCACACCATCTACATCCTCCAGATATTCTACCCTCAACTATGCCACATACACTACCCTATAGACCTCCCTACTCCTACAACTATCTCTATCTAGGCCTTCCATCCATAGTCTCCCTGTCAGCTGTGCTATAGGTTGTAAAGTCTCGATCAAGATTCCCCCAACCATTGCAAGAGAAGAACTGCCTCTCTCTAGGCTATCATGAGCCATCCTGAGATCACTATACTACATATCCTCTATCATGAGATCATCTTATAAGTCATATCATAAGTCGAGAAAACTATGAATACATTATAATTCCATCTTCTGATGTATCATCTCATGTATTCCTAGTACCAAAAATTATTTACATCATCACCTAAACTAAGAATACCTCCATTAATAAATCATACTCAAGAACTCCAACATAGGTAGGAATGAAAACTTATATCACTCTATCCCAGATATATCAGTGTAATACCCACTCAAAAGACCATTTTATAAATAAATTTTCATGAACCATATCCAGAGAGTATCATAAAAGGTTATAAAAACTTGTTGAATACCCTTCCACTATTATACTACCATAATGAAACTACATAAGCTCTTGAATATGCACTGACCATAACCTAGATATATATAATTTATCCAATAATATATGATTGAAATATAACTAGGGGATATGCATATTTTCATTTGTATAAATCACTAAAAACCATGATTATCTAGTTGATCCCGGATAGAAGGATCATCGCTAGGACCTATATCTAATTTGAAGGTGTCTTGACATGCCAAAAAACTCAGGGTAAAACCTCTATAGATTCCTCAATTTACTAGGGGATATCACACCCCATAAGATGGGAGGTTGATCCATATGAAACTCATAGATTTTTCTCAACTTATGAACATCCTTTTCTAGTAATATCTGTGTAATATGCTTCTAAATAGGTGGTGGAAGATCTAAGAACCCTCTCAGAGGTACCACCTATGGTAAATGACCATGTTATAGAGCCTCGTCACTCAATGAATCATCCATATGATCATGCTATGGAATCCTGATCAGATGAATTCATGGAGCTGTCTTGATATAAACAAGAGGAACCACGAAAAATGACCATATCTTGGGATATGACTTAAGAAGGACATGAAAACCATAACCTATTATTATATTATGTATCTAATAATTTTTCCCTAAAAATATTTACTACATGTACTATGTCAAATATAATGTTATTAGAGTGTTGGTGAATGGATACATTGGTTGTTACACCAACAATGAAGTCCCTAACATGAAATTTGAACTCAACAAACTTTAACACTATTTCCATAAATACCAAACCAACCTCATAGAAAGGAAAATATCTAAAATCCATTGCTATGATGAACCAATCTAATATAACTATATCAAAACCAGAACTAATGGGTCCAACTTGTCTAGTGGTAAGCTGATCTTGACCACCCCAAGCCTACCTCCAATAGTCTAGATGATGGTTACTATCACCGATTAGTCATATCTCACATATGAGAGGCATTATCCCATGTAATAGTATATGCACACACACACAAATCACCAATTCCATAAAATGATAAAATATACAACATCACAACTGATTCCAATGCATGAATACGTATAAATCCCACCATCAGAGTACCAAATAGTATGAAAACCAAAAAGGCCAAATACAAGACCAATAAAAACTACAAAATAGTACAACCTTCTCAAAAGGAGGGGACTATTATCAAATGAAACACCGGTATAAACATTATTATTTCTATCCTAATAAATGATCTGTTTTCTATTGTTCCTCCCAAGACTCCATCAAAAGACCTTTCATATACATTAAAAATGACACATGCAGTCAAAGTACATGAATGGGAGATTATAACAATACCTACCAGGACACCTAGAAATCAATAAGAATAGAGAATCAAGAGTAGTCATCTCATAATTAAAAAAGTATTTCAATCAATATATGATAGATAAAGATAATAAAAAATAATCTATGTATACTCATAATAGACACCAAGTCTCAATAGTTCTCAACCATACTACTAACTGTAGTAATATACTTAAGGATTCATGTTAAGGATTACCTGGGAGAATCCACTCAACAAGATATGATGTCACTAATGGAATTATTTAGAGGGGTCAGTCTCATCATGCCTCACTAAATAAGTACTCACAATATATATAAAGATCATGGTGTGTAATCTCTCGAACACATACTCCACTTAATAATGCTCTAACCCCGGTTGCCTAAATGGCCTCAAGAACATATCCCAAAATACTAGAGGCTTTAGACTAGTAGTGAGGGCCTAGGGTGTGTCTGTGGGGAGACTATGCCCAATTACCATAGTGTAACAAAGTGGTAGAAATTATACAAATAAAATAGTGGAAGAAAATATAACAATAAAACAATTGAAAAAAGTATGAATAAATAACAGTGCCAGAATGGGATCTCATATGAAATGGATGATGATACACGTCATGTTTCTACAAAATAGCTAAAATATGTACACAATAGTACAATAAAATACATATATCAAAATACCAAAAAGACCAAAAAGTGATATCTCAAAATAACATCATGGTCCACATCTTGGTATCATTATCTCCCACTCCTAATCATGGAACAAAATCAACCATCGAAATGTGGGAGCTTTCCATGGTCCTTACCTATATCCAAATAGTCTGTTCAGGTACCCAATGGTGGCCCAAATAAGGCTTGAGATATAATCCTAATAGGTAACCACCCAAAGTTCTATAAAAATTTTGGATGTGAAATATAACAATCTAGTAGTGTGTAGGTAAGAAAGTTAGTAGTAAATAAATATATTATGCCCATGAAATATCTACTACAATAAAGAGATTCCATATATCTCAATAAGGCTCTCTGAAAAACATGGGTCAGTTCCAAGAACAAGACAGTTATAAAAAAAGCATAAATATCAAACACAGACTCACTATACATCCATACATATTTTGTGAACCACAAAATTTTCATATAACCTATGTATCAAAAATACATAACAATTCTATATAACCGACCATATCAAATTTACCATGGATGTTCCATATAATCCAAAGTGTCAAACCAAAAAGGGATAGATCCAAGGTGTAGAAGACCAAGGAATCCTCATTGAGTCCTATGATCATCTCGATGGAAAATAGGTTAGGCTTGAGATGGGGTCCAAGGATAATCTATACCAAATGTGTCCATTATAAGCCCAAGACAAACCAAATCCAAGGGGTAGTAAGTCCCAAGGCATCCCATGGAATCAAGACCTATGGTGAAATCTCTATCAAAGGCATCCACTACCGCATTCTAGAACCATAAGAGAAATGTATATGGTGTCTAATGGGATCATTCAACATTCATTCCATTACAAAATTATCAATAATCCCTTTAAAACCCATGATTATACCCATTCATTATCCAAAATTCACATTCAAATGAAAACAATGAGCATACCCACTCATATAACATTTCCATTTGATCAATTCATCAAGGTATAACATGTAAATACATGGAAATGGAGGAAATACATTTCCTAATCAAGAAATTAAAATAAATTTAACTATAATTAGGCTTCCTATAACTAGGAAATCATTAAAACACACCCCTTGGGTGGTCTAATAAAGTACCAAACCATATGATAAAAGTATAGACCAAATACCGTATCTTGGTAGTAGAGTGATCATCTATTATATGCTCCCGATTTGACTGAGATTGGGAGATAATTGAAGAAGAGATGAAGAAACTGAAATTAGGGCATATTAGTTTGCACCTAAATAGAACATTTGGTACCAAGAAGAATGAGTAATGGCATAAAAGGAATCAATAACTCATCGATGTAGATCCAATGAGACCGATGGATCTTGATTTCGATATTAGATGAAGAAACAGTTTAAAATATTAGATTTTTATTTCAAATGGAGCTCCAACATGAATTCTGTACAATGAAGGAGAAGGGAGAAAAATAGGCTTAGGTTTAATAGAAATTTTAAGGGAAAAATTGTAATTTCATCAACAAACCTGGGTCATAGGGTTTGGATACACTTTTTGCCAAACTGTGCACCAACTATGCACCATTTTCTATAAAAAGGGGCACTACAAACGATTTATACACCCGGTTTGACTAATAGTGCACAAACCATGTCTCATCCCACTGTCAAAATTGTAGACATTTCTGCATGGGCATGTGACTCAAATCACATGGTTTGTCTAACCGTGTGACCTATAAGACTCCACTGTCTAGCCTAAAATAGTTATAATTAACCATGCGAACTTCCCCTCATAGTTTGTACTAACTGTGTGATAGGCCTATTTCAACGAAAAAGATGGGTTCTGGGCTTCAAACAAGATCCAGATACCCCTGAAACACCCATTCTCAAATTGGGTACTCATATTAGACCACAATTAAGAAATTAAACTAAAAACAAAAGGATTTGTACCTCATATGAAAACCTATATTCTTACAATCTTCCCTCATTAAAATCAATTCACCCCCAAATTTCCCTCTCAAAGGAGGTCAAGATTCATATGAGTATAACTATAGACACTGAGCATGTATGTTGACCTCACACTCCCAAGTCTCATACTATAAATGACCATGCTTCCATAACACCCATACTAGAGTAACTAACTATCCTTGGAGAACCTTTGCGCTCTAGTCAATGATATGAATAGGATGCTCCTCAAAGGTTGCATCAACCAGAAACTCCACCTCCTTAGGCTGCAGAACATGGGATGGGTTAAAATGATAACAATGACACTAAGATACATTGAAGACATCATTCATGGCCCATAACCTCTGAGGTAACTGCAACTGATAGGATACTAGACCAACTCTCTCCAAAATCATGAATGACCTGACATATCATAGTGAAAACTTACCCTGTTTTCTAATCTGTCCATGTCCCAACCTCAATGAGATGCATAAAAAGACCCGATCCATGACATCGAACTCTAGAGTCCATTTTCAGTGATCGGTGTAAGAATTTTATTGATATTGTATAGTATACACCCACTTTTTGATCAACTAGATATGCTCAGAAGTCTCATGCATGAGACGTGGTCCTAGTAAAGATGCCCCACCTACCTCTAACTAGCGTAGGGGAAATAAAAATGACCTACCATACAAATCCCCATAAGGATCCATATACATAGTCTCCAGATAACCGTTATTGTAGTATAACTCAACCAGGGGTATATTCTTCTCCTAAGAGCCCCCGAAATCCAGGACGCATGCTCACAACATGTCATCATTCACCTGTATCAAACACTATGACTGACCATCAGTCTGAGGGTAGTATGATGTGCTCAGAAGAACCTATGTATCCATTTCCCTTTGTATTATCTGCCATAAATGAGATGTAAACCAAGAATCCCTATATGAAATGATAGTGAATGGGACCCGTGAAGTTGTAATATCTCATGGATATACAACCTCCAAGGCTCATCCATACCGTATCCCTCATTGATTGGTAGAAAATTTGAAACCTTTGTGATCCTGTCAACAACAACCCACAAAACATCACTACCTCGAGGAAACCTTGGTAAACCAACAACAAAATCCATCACGAAATCATCCCATTTCTACTTGGGAATCATTAACTGCTTTAAAATTATGTTTGGTCACTAATATCCCTCCTTCAACTATTCATTGGAGGGACACCTCGTAAAAAAACTAGCTACCTCTCACTTCATATCCAGCCACCAAACTAATGGTGGAAGTCACAATACATCTTGGCGACAACAGGATGCACTACCCAAACTAAGGCATGAAATTCTAGCATCAGATCCTTGAGAATATCCACTGGAACCCCAACACGACCATGGATATGCAAAAACTCATCCTCACTTATGATCCAACCAGGAGGTGGGTCCTCGCCTTCCACACTCTCCCATAGGACTAGGCCCTCTGAATTTGATAGTTGCCTCATCCTCACTCTATCTATTAGGGTAGAGGTCATAACTAAGGATGAAAGAAATGAATACCCCTGACTGTCCTACACCTCCAAGTTCATCTTAGGGAGTAAATCCATAAGCTTCCACTCACTATTGGCCTACTGAACTTCTTATATATAAGTACTCCTACTTAGTGAATTGTCTACTACATTTCCCTTTCCAAGAATATAGGTAAGCTCAAAGTCAAAATATTTTTAGTATTCAACCCACCTTTACTACTTTAGATTCATATCATACTGTTTACATATGTACTTGAGGCTTTTGTGGTATGTGTTCACCACAAAATACTCTCCCAATAAATAATGTCTCCAATAGCGCTAGGCATGAAAAATTGTATCTAAATTGAGATCATTAGTCAGGTAGTTACTCTCATGTGACATCAGTTGTTAAGAACCATATTTCACAACTCTACCCCCTGCATCAGAACTACTCCAAGCCCGATACCCAATGAATTGGAATACAGAATGTAGAACCTACCATGCTCTGGTAGTATCAAGACCAGTACTGAAGTCAATCTCCATTTTAGCTCCTAAAATACTCTCTCATAGGCATATGACCATACAAACATCACACCCTTCTTATTAAAGTATATTAGTGATGCTTCCAGGTATAAGAATTCCTATATGAAATGCATGTAATATCAAAATATCCTAAGTAAACTCCATATATCAAAGACCTTCTTGTGTTGTTCCTAGAAAACTACAACTCCCATATTCTCTAGGTCAAATGATACTCTTGTCTCCGAGATAATGTAACCCAGGAAGAAAATATTATGCATCCAGAAGTAGCACTTTGTGATCTTAGCATATAAATGATTATCTCTTAGTGTATCCAAAACAATCTCAAGATGTTTGGCATGGTCATGTAATTTGTGAGAATAAACCATTATATAATCTATGAAAACTACCACAAATGAATCCAAATAAGGATGGAAAACTCAGTTCATCAAAACCATGAAAACCGCTAACGTGTTAATCAGATTGAAAGACATAACAAGATACTCATGTAGACTATAACTGATATGAACAACCATATGAGGTTCGTATATGGGTCGAGCACATACTTGGTGATATCCAGACCTCAAATTAATTTGGTAGAACACCCAAGATTGTCAAATCTAATAAAAAATTTCATCTATATATATAAAGGGATACCAATTATAAACTATCAATTGGTTCAATTTTTAGTAATCCATGCACAGAAAAAGGGTACCATCTTCCTTTTTCTAAAAAAGGACCAAAGAAACCCATGGAGAAGTATTGGGTTAGATAAAACCCTTTACCTCCATATCCTCTAGCTTCTTTTGAGCTCCTATGACTTCATTGTAGCCATCATATATAGAAGAATGGATTCTGGTGCATCTCTTGGAACTAGATCAATGGATAATTATGCCTTTCTGTAAGAAGGTAAACCAGCAAATTCATCTAGGAAAACATCCCTAAAATGGTCAACCACTGGAGGAAAGTCCACCTGACGTGCTCCCTAATCATCAAGATACAAACTAGAAATATAGGCTATCATCCCACCCAACCCATGATGATGTGGTCCATCTTGAATCACCTAGATATCCCATTCATGTAACACCCCAAGGTTTTGAAAATTAATATAGAATGTTATAATCTAACCATTAAACATAACTTTGCCTCTTCTATGTTTTGAATTTTGAAAAATGGTCATCTATAGTTGTGTTCAGAAAGTCATTAGGAGTCTGATAAAACAAACTTGATTTTTTAGTGAATAGTAACATACCCTTATGAATAGTAATATGAATAGTAATATGACCCTAATGAATAGTAAATTTTATTATTATTTTATTTTCTTAAGGCTATAAGATAATAACATCTTGGTTAATTTTTCATTGTGATAAAGAAGTAGTTGCAGAATTAGAACTGTTAATTTTTGAATTAAGTATGCTTTTATTTAAAAGTTAAATTAATAATATTTAGAAAATTATTTTTCAAAAATGGACTTCACTTGAATTCTACACATCGAAAAATGGTAGGGGTGAATTTTTGGTATTTTTCTGAAATTCTAGAATTTTTGATGAATAGTAAAATATGATAAATACGATAAATGCTAAATACTTGATTTACTACATCATAGGTGATGCAAGGATGATGTAAGCCCACTTGGTTCAAACTCACATTCCATTATTACTATTAGGGGTCACATGAAACAATACTATTGGTTTTATTGAGGGAAATAATTAAATAATGAATTAAATATTCAAAAATTACTCCTCTCATCCACTATAAAACCCCCCACCACTACCTCTTCTATTCACACCTCTAAGCCTTGAAGCTCCTCAAAGTTCTACCCAATTACCCTTCCCTAGTCACTCCTCACGAACAGGAATCTATTAGTCTTTCCAAAAGACAAAAACCCCTTCCCTTAAGGAGTTTCTCAATACGGTTATTTCAAGAGGTAATGCACCCTTCTTTCTCATTTGGTTTTATTTCAATTTATCTACTTTTGATATCCTCTCCTCACCTCCTCTGTCCAAATGATCATGATAACTCGAGTAACATCTATATACTAGATTTATATCATGTGAATGGAAGAACCATCATAAATATTCTTACTACCTCCCTTTTATTTTATAAATGAAATTGACGCCCATGAGGTTCCGATTTATAACCTTCGTGGATGACGAAGTTTTGTTCTTCAATTTCTTCTTCATTACTAGTCATGAAACCATATTCATGGTTGAACCATACTAAAATATATGTGTTATAACCTAATTAATATTCAGGAACCAGAATATGTACATATAATTAAGTTATATGACAAAACTAGTTCATAATATTCCAAATACCGCTGAATAATCGAAGTGATGGTCATCTAATGGTTCATCCTCATTACATGTAACCAAATGATAGAAATGACCATTATCAATTCATTATGTTCATTAATAATATATAATTCCAATATTGGAGATTTATAACCATTCCACATGAACTTCATTACATAAAAAAAGTGAACCGAATATGAAAATAAAGGAAACGAACACTCCAGAATAACGGAATTCAATACAATAACTTGTCAATAAAGACATAAATGAACTAACCAGAATTATGGTAAACTAAATAAATGTCTAATAGATTCTTTAATAAGTTATCAAAAAGTATAATTTCATATTCCATGAGCTTAATTACAAGAGCGGAACATGTTTGGAGTTAAGGTAAGGGTTTCTCTACCCGAACTACCATTTTCATTCGGGATACCTTCATTGTCTAATTACCTCAATGAAATTCTTATGTATTGTTATTTACTCATCATATATTCTGTGTGAGTATCATATATATGTTTAAAAACCATAAACCTTCATTATTTTATGGATAGTTACATGTTTTAAAAGGAACTGTCAAAGTTTTTTCCAAAATACAAGCCCGATTCAAGGGAATCTCTCAAATTCTTTCCTATTTTCAAGGGCACTCTATAATATGTTTTTGGAAACCTTTAATTTATAAAATCACTCATTTTATTATAAAAATACTATCTTACCTCACTTCTAGTTTTATACAAAAAATTTTCCAAAAGAACTCTTCTTTTCAAAATAAAAGAGTATTTATCTCAAAAATTGCTTAATGATTTTATAAGAGTGTTTTCGTCTAATTCAACAATCTTGTTGATTACATGGTATTATTGGATTTAATAATTTATGAAGTCATATAACATATTTTATTTAATGGTTTATGACTAACTCTATTGTGGATGATCTATCCTAAAACCATTCACCATATTATTCCGAATGGTTAGTATTTATGTTCGATAATTGGGGAAAGTTAGTTACATTTCATATGATAGTTTCAATATAAATGAATATATTGTTTATGTTTATCCCCGCTCATATGAGGAATGTGTTGTACTTATTATGTGATGGGTGGGGCCCTCTATAGCCCCTCGATGCATCGGTAGGTATCATGAGACAAATAGTGGTGGAATTGGCTGAGGCCTTTCCCAATGTGATATGGATTTTGGCCGAGGCCTTAATCACTAGATGTCTTGGCCGAGGCCATGAAAAAATGATTCAAAATGTCTGGAATATGAAATTCCCTCATTATGAAGCTAGTAATTAAAAGTTCATGTGGTTATTCGACTAGTAGAATACCCATGATTATGTTTTATTATGACATTATTTACTCAGCTCATATTCCTGCCATAATGTGATCAAGTTTATTATTAAAGGCACGTGTTTTCAATAATTCACCATGTCTAATGTTTATATTATCTTCTGCTGTATTTCTTAGTCTTACTGAGCGTTTAATCTCACCCTTTATTATGTTTCATTTTTCTCAGGATATAAAGAAGTAAATTATGAATGACATGCAAGCATAATCTAGGAGACATGATGTTGCCAGTGGCATATATTAGTGTTGTTTTTTCCTTCATGTTGTAATGATCAACTTATGTATGTAACTTTTTTTACAATAATACTAAACTACTCAGTCCTTCGGGATTTGTATTCCTTGTATGTATGCCAACTTAATCAAATAAGGCACCGACTCTGGGAAACTGGGGCTGGGTCCTTACAGTTGGTATCAGAGGATGTTTAGTAGAATACTTGGAAACTAGATTTAGAAAATATAGAATTAGGGAAGAGTCCCTAAGTTAGTCTTTGAGGATATACATAAAATAACATCCTGGTATTTTGGTAAGGAATAGATTATGTGGATCTTTCAAGAAATACATCCCTGTCTAGATATGAGAAGGTAGAGGCGACTCTGGCACAGATGTATCTAGGGGTAAAACCTGAAAACACCGCTTTGAGCTAGACTCAAACGGGAACTGGTGCATGAAAACGGGCCTTGATGCACTCTTGGTTACGACACTCCTGGGGGATATCCTTAGGATAATTCACATTTTCTTTATAAGCCATTATAAAAGAGTTTAATGTAAATATTCCTCAAAGAAACCACTTTTGTGAATATGGGATTATCCATGCGTAGGATCTCATTTTTTCTGAGTATTTTTAAGTTAAGATTATACATTGTGATTCATAACCTAATATAGTGTATGCCATTATCTAGATATGGCGCCTAGTGGACGGAATGGAAATCACATGAATGCACGTGTCCCCTATAGGGATTTTCCTCCGACGTAAGACAATGATATTGGATCTAGTGCTGTGACTGGTGCTGAGCAACTCATAACTATACTGGGACAAATTACTCAGGTTATGAATAATAACCTTACCCGATTGGAGCATTTGGATCCACCACATGGAGGAGCCATGCTAGATTACTTTATATGACAACAACCTCCATCATTCAACGGGACTACAAACCAGTTTGTAGTAGATCAGTGGATATGTTACCTTGAGAAGATATTTCTCTATTTGGGATGTAATGAAAGAGATAAGGTTGTCATGGCCATATATCATCTATCAAGAGATGCAGATCAGTGGTGGTCATTAATCCAAAACACAAAGGAGGAGGAAGAGATAGAAGAGATTTAATGGAGGGATTTTAAGGAAATCTTCTTAAAAAAATATTTCCCTCATGAGCAGTGAGCAGATATGGAGAGAAAATTATTGAATCTGAGGCAGAAAGAAGATGAGAATGTTGCATGGTATGAAGCTAACTTCACAAGATTAGCAAGACATGTTGTAGACTATATACAAAATCCCAAGAGAAAAATTGATCTATTCTTTGATGGCCTAAAGCCATTCCTATGGTGGGAACTGGTCTCCCAAAGTTTTTCATCATATGAGGATGTTGTTTCGTGTTCCATCAAGATAGAAAAATAATTCTATAAGTCTTATGACTTTAATGGAAAGAAAGAAAAGAATAGGGATACTGAAAACCCCGGGAAAGGAAATAAGGAAACGAGGAAGAAGGGAAGAGTCGAATTTCCACCATGTGACAATTCTCTAAGGAAACACCCTGGTGCATGATTAAAAGGAAATGGAGTATGCTAAAAATGTGTTCAGAAAGGACATCTTTCTGGTGATTGCAAAGGGAAGAGGGAAACCAATGATGTTCAATGATATAGTTTTCGGGAGATGGGAAACTATGCTAATGATCATCCAAAACGTCAAGGAAATGTGCAACAAAAAAGGAAAAGGGATCAGGGACAATCTTATGAAATCACAACTGCAGAGGTTGAAGTTCCTAATGACATGGTGGCAGGTAATTTAATTGTTTCCTCAAGTTTAGCCAATGCTTTATTTGATTCTGGATCATCGCATTGTTTCATATCTTCCCAGTTTGATAAGAAAATTAGATATTTCTAATTTGATTTAACAAGGGAGTTGTCAGTCAAAACTCCTAAGGGAAGTATCATTGATACAAAGTTCTGTCAATCAATTCCCATTAAGGCATATAAATGTTCTTTATCTGTTGATATCATCATCATACCCATGATTGATTTTGATATAATCCTCAGTATGGATTGGATTTCAGATTATGATGAAAAAATTTATTGTAAGAAGAAGGAGGTTACAATTTTTGATGATGATGATAAAGAACACCTTATCTTTAGAGCAGAATCGTCACCACCTGATTCTCATCTAGATCCACCCCAGTAGCTCAACTAAATTCAATTATTGGGGAGGAAGAGAATGAAATAACTATGGGTGAGGAAAGGAATGTTCAAATAAATAATGTACCTATTGTGAGAGAATATGTTGATGTGTTTCCAGAATATTTACCTGGACATCCTCCAGAACGAGAAATTGAGTTTCCATTGATTTAATTTTTAGTTCAAGGCCTATATTGAAGACCCCTTATAGAATGGACATTGTGGAATTAGTGGAACTAAAGAAAAAACTAGATGAATTGAGTAATAAGGGATTTATCCGACCTAGTGTTTCTCCATGGGAAGCCCCTGTCCTTTTTGTTAAGAAGAAAGATGGATCTATGCGGTTATGTATCGACTACAGGGAGATCAATGCTATAACAATAAAGAACAAGTATCCCCTACCTCGCATTGATGATTTATTTGACCAACTGCATGGAGATCAATACTTTTCAAAGATTGAACTTCAATCTGGATATCATCAACTGAGTGTGAATAAGGAAGACATTACGAAAATAGTGTTTCGAACCAGGTACGGGCATTACAAGTTTACAGTAATGCCTTTTGGATTGACTAATGCACCCTCTGTCTTCATGGATCTAATGAACAGAGTTTTCAAGGAATATCTTGATGATTTTGTAGTGGTATTTATTGATGACATCTTGGTATACTCCAAAAGCTGCGAAGATCATGAAAATCACTTGAGCATTATCTTAAAGACTCTTCGAAGACATGAATTATATGGGAAGTTTAGAAAGTGTGAATTCTGGCTTCAAGAGATTTCTTTTCTTGGCCATATTGTCTCTAAGGATGGAATACTAGTTGATCCTGAAAATATAAAGTTAATCCAAGATTGACCCACACCAACAAACATAACTGAGGTACGCAGTTTTATTGGCTTAGCAGGTTATTATTGGTGTTTCGTACAGAATTTTTCCTGACTGGCTAACTCGCTAACGAAGCTCACACGTAAAGGGGTTAAACTTGTTTGAAAAAAAGATTGTGATTAATGTTTTGAAGAACTGAAGAGAAGATTAGTCAATGCTTCTATATTGACTCTACCATCGGGGAATGTCAGGTTTGTTATTTATAGTTATGTTTCAAAGAAAGGACTTGGTTGTTTCCTTATGCAAAATGATAGGGTTATTGCTTATGCATCACGACAGCTAAAAATTTAAGAGCAAAAATATCCTACCCATGATCTTGAGTTAGCTGCTGTAATCATTGCTTTTAAGATATGAAGACATTATCTCTATGGTGAAAAATGTGAGATTTATACTGATCACAAGAGTTTGAAGTATATTTTCTCATAGAAAGAACTCAACATGAGGCAAAGGAGATGGCCTGAACTACTCAAGGATTATGATTGCACAATACACCACCACCCGAGGAAGGCAAATAAGGTGGCAGATGCTTTGATCAGAAAGGATCATGGAGTTTTGAACAAGATGATACTTGAAAGGGATCCTATTTTCATGGATCTAGTAAAGATGGATATGGGAATAACCATAGAAGGTGAAACATCAATGCATTTTCAAATGGTTTCCAAACCATCTTTACTAGAAAGAATAAAAAGTTCTCAGGCTGATGATGAGGAGTTTCAAAAGAAGATTAAAGCTGTGAATGATGGGAGATTTAGTGACTTCATATATGAAGATGGAATTTTGAAATTTTGGAAGAGACTTTGTATTCCCGATATACCTGATCTAAAAAGATAATTGTTGGATGATTCTCATAGTTCCAATTTCTCTATACACCCTGGTAACACTAAAATGTATAGAGATTTGAAGGAACATTTTTGGTGGGACAACATGAAGATGGAGATTGCTGATTTTGTGTCAAGATGTATGGTTTTTCAACAAGTGAAAGCTAGAAGGCAACATCCTGGAGGAGTATTTCAACCTCTTCCCATACCTGAGTGGAAATGGGATAATATCACGATTGACTTTGTCATGGGACTACCAAAGACTCCTAGAAGGAATAATGCAATATGGGTCATTGTTGAACGTCTTACCAAGTCAGCATATTTTCTTGATATAAGAGAAGATATACCACTTGAATGTCTAGAAAGACTATATATTAATGAAGTTGTGAGACTTCATGGAGTACCCCAATCGATTGTTTCTGATTGTGATCCACGTTTTACGTCAAGATTCTGGAAAATTCTTCGGAAGGCCCTAGATACTAATCTTCGTTTGAGCACTTCCTACCACCCACAAATTGATGGACAATCCGAACGGACTATTCAAACATTGGAAGACATGTTGAGGTCTTGTTCAATTGATTTTCAAGGCATGTGGGATCAGTATTTACCTCTCATAGAATTTTCCTACAACAATAGCTTCCATTCAAGTATACAGATGGAACCCTATGAAGCATTATATGGGAGACGATGTCGTACACAAACTTGCTGGGATGATGTTGGTGAAAGAAAGCTCATGGGCTCAGAACTTGTTGAAGAAACAATGGAAAGGGTGAAGATTATCCAGAACCATATCAAAATAGCTCAAAGTAGGCAAAAGAGTTATGTAGATAACCGAAGGAAGGATTTGGAGTTTCAAGAAGGTGATCACATTTTCTTAAAGGTATCTCCATGGAAGGGTATTGTACGATTTGGTAAGAAGAGAAATTTAAGTCCCAGGTACATCAGACCTTTTGAAATTCTGGACCGAATTGGAGCCGTAGCTTACCATTTGGCAATTCCGCCAAGTCTCTCCAAGGTTCACAATGTGTTCCACATGTCAATGTTAAGAAAGTACATGCCAAACCCAACACATGTACTCACTTATGAAGAAGTGGAACTTGAGCCCGATCTATCTTAATGTGAAGAGCCTATCAAGATTATTGATACTAGAGAACAATTATTGAAAAATCGGATGACTTTTCTGGTGAAGGTTCTATGGAGGAACCATAAGATTGAGGAAGAAACATGGGAGCATGAGGATATTATGTTAAAGACATACCCAAATATTTTTAGGTAATATTCTGTGAATTTCGAGGACGAAATTTTTGTAAGGAGGGGAGAATGTAACACCCCAATGTTTTGAAAATAAATATATAATGTTATAATCTAACCATTAAACATAACTTTTCATCTTTTATGTTTTGAATTTTGAAAAATGGTCATCTAGAGTTGTGTTCAGTAAGTCATTTGGAGTCCAATATAACAAACTAGATTTTTTAGTGAATAGTAACATACCCTTATGAATAGTAAATTTTATTATTATTTTATTTTCTTAAGGCTAGAAGATAATAACTTCTTGGTTAATTTTTCATTGTGATAAAGAAGTAGTTGTAGAATTAGAACTGTTAATTTTTGAATTAAGTATGCTTTTATTTAAAAGTTAAATTAATAATATTTAGAAAATTATTTTTCAAAAATGGACTTCACTTCAGAATTCTACACATCGAAAAATGTTAAGGGTGAATTTTTGGGATTTTTCTGAAATTCTAGAATTTTTGTTGAATAGTAAAATACGATAAATACGATAAATGCTAAATACTTGATTTACTGCATCATAGGTGATGCAAGGATGATATAAGCCCACTTAGTTAGACCTCACATGCCATTATTACTATTAGGGGTCATATGAAACAATACTATTGGTTTTCTTGAGGGAAATAATTAAATAATGAATTAAATATTAAAAAATTACTCCTCTCCTTCACTATAAAAACCCCCCACCACTACCTATTCTCTTCACACCTCTAAGCCTTGAAGTTCCTCAAAGTTCTGCCCAATTACCCTTCCCTAGTTACTCCCCATGACCAGGAATCTCTTAGTCTTTCCAAAAGACCAAAACCCCTTCCCTTAAGGAGTTTCTCAAGGCGGTTATTTCAAGAGGTAAAGAACCCTTCTTTCTCATTTGGTTTTATTTCAATTTATCTAATTTTGTTATCTTATACTCACCTCCTATGTACAAATGATCATGATAACTCCAGTGAAATCTATATAATGGATTTATATCATGTTAATGGAAGAACCATCATAAATATTCTTACTCCCTCCCTTTTATTTTATAAAAGAAATCAACGTCCATGATGTTCCGATTTATAACCTTCATGGACGGCGAAGTTTCGTTCTTCAATTTCTTCTTCATTACTGGTCATGAAACCATATTCATGGTTGAACCAGACTATAATATATGTGTTATAACCTAATTAATATTCAGGAACCAGAATATGTACATATACTTAAGTTATATGACAAAACTAGTTCATAATATTCCAAATACCGCCGAATAATCGAAGTGGTGGTCATCTAATGGTTCATCCTCATTACTTTTAAAAAAATGATAGAAATTACCATTATCAATTATTTATGTTCATTAATAATATACAATTCCAATCCTGGAGATTTATAACCATTACACATGAACTTTATTACATAAAAAAAGTGAACCGAATATGAAAATAAAGGAAACTTACACTCCAGAATAATGGAATTCAATAAAATAACTTGTCAATAAAGACATAAATGAACTAACCATAATTATGGTAAACTGAATACATGCCTAATAGTTTATAAAATAAGTTATTAACAAGTATAATTTCATATTTCAGGAGCTTAAGTACAAGATAGGAACACATTTGGAGTTAAGGTAAGGGTTTCTCCACCCGAACTTCCATTTTCATTCGGGATACCTTCATTGTTTAATTACCTCAATGAAATTCTTATTTATTGTTATTTACTCATCATATATTCTTTTTTAGTATCATATATATGTTTACAAACCATAAAACTTCCTTATTTTATGGATAGTTACACGTTTTAAAAGGAACTTTCAAAGTTGTTTCCAAAACACAAGCCCGATTCAAGGGGAATCTCTCAAATTCTTTCCTATTTTCAAGGGCACTCTATAATATGTTTTTGGAAACCTTTATCTTTATAAAATCACTCATTTTATTATTAAAATACTATCTTACCTCACTTCTAGTTTTATAAAAAGATTTTTCCAAAAGAACTCTTCTTTTCAAAATAAAAGAGTATTTATCTCAAGATTTGCTTAATGATTTTATAAGAGTGTTTTCATCTAATTCAACACTCTTGTTGATTCCATGGTATTATTGGGTTTAATAATTTATGAAGTCATCTACCATATTTTATTTAATTGTTTATGACTAAATCTATTGTGGTTGATCTATCCTAAAACCATTCACCATATTATTCCGAATGGTTAGTATTTATGTTCGATAATTGGGGAAAGTTAGTTACATTTCATAAGATAGTTTCAATATGAATGTATATATTATTTATGTTTATCCCCGCTCATATGAGGAATGCATTGGACTTATTATGTGACAGGTGGGTCTCGCTATATCCCCTCGATGCATCGGTAGGTCTCATGAGAGAAATAGACGTGGAATTGGCCGAGGCCTTTCCCAATGTGATATGGATTTTGGCTGAGGCCTTAATCACTAGATGTCTTGGACGAGGCCATGAAAAAATGATTCAGAATGTCTGGCATATGCACTTCCCTCATTATAAAGCTAGTAAATGAAAGTTCATGAGGTTATTCGACTAGTAGAATACCCATGATAATGTCTTGTTATGGCATTATTTACTCAACTCATATTCCTTCCATAATGTGTTCAAGTTTATTATTAAAGGCAGGTGTTTTCAATAATTCACCATGTCTAATGTTTATATTATCTTCCACTTTATTGCTTACTCTTACTGAGCGTTTGATCTCACCATTTTTTATGTTTCATTTTTCTCAGGATATAAAGAAGTAAATTATTAATGACATGCAAGAATAATCTAGGAGAGATGATGTTACTAGTGGCATAAATTAGTTTTGTTTTTCCCTTCATGTTGTAATGATCAACTTATGTATGTAACTTGTTTTCCAATAATACTAAACTACTCGGTCCTTCGGGATTCGTATTCCTTTTATGTATGCCAACTTAATCAAATAAGACACCGACTCTAGGAAACTGGGGATAGGTCCTTACAATTGACCCTTGTGAGTATAAATTGCACCCTCTGGTGATGTAAAATTCATCCTCAAATGATAGTAGTTAACATAGTCTTGATAATAAACTAGCTAGTCCATACAAAGTATGATGATGAACCTAGTGATCTCTAGGAAGAACAAATTCTAAATGAAGTGACACCCACCAACCTCAAGGGGGAACTCCCCGAACTGATGTACATCCTCTATTATAATTCCCAATGGAGTATCGATCATTATAACAATGTCAGAAAACTGAACTGAAAGCCCAATTATTTCCACCATAGATGCATATATAAATATATATGACGCACCTATATCAAATAGAGAAGATAAAAGAGTATAGTAAACTAAAATCATACATCTCACTATTGATGGACTGGTTCCCTGATCCTTGGTGGTAGGTTGTAAAAAATAGATTTGGCCTGAACTATGGCCCCATGACACAACCTCACTGCCTGGAGTAGGCACACTCTTCTCTCTTGGTAAAACTGGTGCCTGGCTGCCTCAACCACGACCACCACTACATCAACCTAATTGAATGGTACTACTACATCTCCATGCCCGACATAGAGTTGAGAAGCCTATTCCTGAACCTGTTATTGGAGTTGATCCCCTACCACTTGCTGTTAGAGGTAGGGTCCTACAGAAATGATGCACGTGACCCATTATACCACAATATCGACACTCAACTGGGTCATGGTCGCACAGATTCTTCATGTGGACCTATCTTCCACACTTGTGACAGAAAACTGCACTGCCAAAACTAGTGGCCTAACTAGTACTCATCTCATGGGAAGCCTCAGAATGGAACTTCCTGTCCGAAGACACCAAACTACATGGTTGAGATACTGTAGTTTTCTGTTATGTTTCCCCGACTTCCCTTAGGTTCTTCTCTATAATCAATACCTAATTCATAATTTCAGTGATAGAGGTAAATCTGAACCCTTTGACTTGAAATAAAATGGCATTTCAAAGACCTTCCTCAAAGCATCTTTTCCTCGATGACTCATTAGTAATATATGTCGGCGCAAAATGATAAAACTCTATAAATCATTTCGATTACTCCATAACCGTCATAGTTCCCTACTCTAGACGTATAAACTCACTAGACCTCTCTTACCTTAAATTCTTGGGGTAAAATTAATCATAGAACCTAGTATTTAAATTAGCCTAAACCATGTCTCATAGCCTAAAATCCTGGTTCAATACATCCCACTATCACTTTTCTTCTCCCCAAATAATGTAAGTTGTGAGCCTCATTCTCCTCTTAGGAGGTGTCTCTAGATGTTCAAAGATCGAGAGTGTAGTATTAATCCATATAACAGTAGCCTAGGACCACCATACCCCAAAAATTTGGGAGGATTATATTGTAGTAAAACTCACATCAGCTCAGTCATAGACAAAACAGGATGCAGTTCTCCTTGTAAAGTCTACATGAAGTGATAAAACCCCTCGCAGAACTATGCATCAACACCCATGTATGGAATAATAGATGGTTCTATAGGTGGAACTAAAGGAGGACCCACTGGTAGCTCATGGACCACCATCTCTAGATCATGGTCGTTGCCTCCCTTCTCGAATAGGACTGGAGGTCTTCATTATGGCATGCCTCAACAATGCCAAACACACACCTTAGAAAGGATCGATATCATAGTTCACAGCTAAAAACATAGTATTGGTCAAAACATGCCTATAACCAGGTCATATCACATAGGCTACTCCTAAATCTAGGATTGTAGAAAATTAACCCGTCACAAAAGAGACTAGATATACTTCATCTTTTCCACTCATAAGTTGGGTCTACGTCAAGTTCTCTATTTATCATTTCAATTTTCCATTTTAATTCAATATTCATTTCAATTTTCATTTAAATGGTTTAACCAAATAGTTCATCAAATTCCTATCCATAAGGCCCCATACTCATTATGAACCTAAATATGGAATCCACCTAATCCTACCATAACACATTCTAGTCCATGCGAATCAATGTACCACAATTAGATTCTCAAGGTGTCTACTATAGACTAATTAGGAAAAAAATACCTAGGTTATGATAGAAACTCTGAGTACCAACCATGTTTCCAAATCCAAAGAAAAAAATTCTATCACAATAGTAGGCATATCTATCAAAGTACTTATCACAACATCATGCTTATAGGAAATGCATCATATATGGAATGGTATAATGCATTACATGTTATTTCTAACAAGTTACTAAAATGATGCATGATATGACATACCATCATCTCATCTAATTGAAAGAAAATAAATCCCATAATTATATTAATAATAACATCACAATTCAAGTACATCACCCAAAAATGGAATCAAATCAATTATAATAGTAAAAAATCCATAAAAATGAAATTTTAATTCATGTAAATTTTTCTTTTTCTAGTATGTGGGTTAGATACCCCAAGAATATATCATTACCAAATTCCAATTACTTCATATCTCTATATATTTTCATCAAATAGTAAAGGAAAAAAGAAAAATAAAGTCTTTAATACCACTTTGTGATGTCCCAAACTCGGATTCCACTCAACGGTGCCCTGAGACCAGTTGACCACATAGCCTCAAGCGCATCTCCCTAAATGGAAGAGGCTGCCAACTAGTAGTGAGGTCCTAGGGTGTGTCTGTGGGGAGACTATTCCCTTTTACCAAATTGTAACATAGTAGTAGCAATTATACAAATCAAATAGTAGAATCATATATTTCAATTAGATAGTTAAAAAATGAAATAATATATAACAATGCCGTAAAGGGATTTCAAATTCAATTGATGATGATAAATTTCATGTTTCTAAAAAACAACCAAAATAAGAACACAATAGTAAAATAAAATACATATATCAAAATAAAAAATACCCAAAAGTGCTATCTTTGAATAGAATCATGATCCCCATCTAGGTCTCATTATCCCCTGCTCCAAGGCATCACACAAAATCAACCATCAAACCATGGGTATTTTCCTTGGTCCCTACCTACATCCAAATAGTTTGTTTGGGTACCTAGTGGTATCCTGAATAGGATGTGAGATATAATCCTAGTAGGTAACCACCCAAAGGTCTATAAAAATCTAGTTTGTGAAATATAACAAGATAGAAGTGTGTAGATAAGCAAGTAAGTAGTAAATATATATAAGGTTCCCATGATATATTTACTACAATAAAGTGATCACGTATATCCCAACAAGGATCCTTGCCAAACATGGGTTAGATCCTATAATAAGGAAGCTATAAAAAACAAAAATATTGAACATGACCTCACCATACATACATACATATTATGTGAACCACGAACTTATCGTATAACCTGCATGTCAAACATCCATGGCTTTTCCCTATAACCAACCATATCACATTTACCACGACCATGCCATATAATTAGAAGTGTCAGACCATGAAGGGATAGACCCAAGGTGTAGAAGACCAAGGCATCCTCATTGAGCCCCTAGAGTATCTCGATTGAAACTCAGTTAGGTTTGAGATGGGGCATAAGGATCATGTCTACCTACCGTGTCCATTGTGAGCCCATGAAAAACTAGATCCAAGAGGTAGCAAGGCCCAATACATCCCATGGAATCAAGACTCGAGGAGCAATCTATAACCAAGGAATCCACTACTATATTCAATAATGATATGATAAATTTATATGGCATCTAACCAAATCATTAAAATTTTGTTCCATTTAATATTAAAAAGTATCCCATTACAACCCCTCAGTATACCCACACATTATCCACAATTCACATTCAAAGGAAAACAATGAGTATACCCTATCATATAATATTTCCATTTAATCCATTTAATAAATTCATCAAGGAATAAAATTTCAATACCTGTAAAGGGAGGAAATACATTTCCCAATGAATCAATTAAAATCCATTTAACTATAATTGGGAGACCTCTAACTAGGTATGTATAAAAACACACCCCTTTGGTGGGTTAATAAGTGGAAAAGGAAAATGCAATTACATGGTACACCCCATGGATGACCTTTGTTGGGGAAACAACCACAAAATCACCCCAAAGAAGCTAAGGGAATACCTAATAAGTCCCATTTCATCTAATTGAAATAACCAATTCATCTTCAGGGCCACGTCAGAATGTCTGATGGGTGGAATAATTGAAACTAGCCAAATAAAGCACCAAACCAAATGGGAAAAGTATAGACCACCTACCATAGCACTGTAGTAGAGTTATCATATAGTATTAGTTACTGATTTGACTTAGATTAGGAGAAAATTAAAGAATAGATAAATAACCTAGGAATATTATCTTTCACCTAAATAGAATAGTTGATACCAAGATGAATAAGGAATGCCACCAAAGTAATTGAGAACTCACCGATGCAGATCCAATGAGACCGACAACACTCAATTTTGATATCAGATTAAGAAATAGTGGGGAATCCTTATTTTTTTAATAAAAGGGAGATCCAACATAAATAATGTTCAATAAAGGATAAGGGAGAAAAATAGGCTTAGGTTTAATAGAAATTTTATGGGAGAAATTTTAATTTCACCAAATACCCTAGGTCGCATGGTTTGGCCGCACGTTTGGCCAAACTGTATACCAACTGTGTGTAATTTACTGCAGGAAGGGACACTCTTCATGGATTGTATGCATGGTTTGAATAACCATGTGAAAACCATGTCACATTTCATGGTAAAAACCGTATACATTCCTGCATAGGCATCCACCTCAAATAACATGGTTTGTGTAATAGTGCAACCTATAGGACTCCACTGTCCAACCTCACATGGTTAGAAGTAACAGTGAGATCTTCCCCACATGGTTTCTATCAACTATTTGGTAGGATTATTTAACCACAAAAGTTGGGTTTCAGGATCTGAACAAGCCACAAACCCCCCCCCCTGAAACATCCATGCTCAAATTGGATACTCACATTAGGCCACAATTAAGCATTTAAACCAAAAATATACATCCATAACTCATACAAAAACCTAGGTTATTAAATGTTACCCAATTAGGGGTTATATTACAAGATCATTGGGTGATGTGACTATCCCTATTGGATGAAATGGATAGATATCATATCAATTCATTATGCATGGTGGTCATGCTGATACCATAAAAACCACCCAAGAAAGTTATGATATAAGATACCAGTTTGAGCCTCATGGAGGGATACCACAAAATCTATTTGAAATATGTCTCGAATAGGGGATCACAATACTATACTGAGGAAATAATTCCCCATTTTACCCTCATAGGGATGGAATAAGGGATCTAACTCAACTGAACCTGGTATATACTGAAGAGATGAAGGGCCTCACACTGGACTAGAAAAAGTACACGGTGTGTACTTACTATACTTAGCTTGTATCATCTAACCTCAGTCTACTTGTGTCTCACATATCACATGACATGTAAACCTCTATATAAATAGTGTTACCTTTAGGGTAACATGACATGTATAGGTTTGTTCAGGACATAGATTGCTGCCTACCCGTGCCCGTATACATCTGGTTACGACCATGTACATCTGGTCATGTATGTATACTATGGTCATGCCCATATAATTTTCCATGTATGAGTACCGATCCATTATCATGTAATATAAATGTGCCTATGTTCTTGACTATGTATATTACCATGTACCCTATGGTGTACATGATGATCCACCAATACCGGTTCATAGGGTATGTGACATGTTTGAAATTCAGTGTAATATTTTTCATAATGTGTAAACCCTAGAGTTGTATCTATGGCCCCACATGTCTTGTTCTTTGGGGTACATGCCATGTAATAATGGATTTTACAAAATACCATGGTTATAAGACTTTTAATCCAATTTCAATGATTCTTCCACCATACTTGGTATTATTCATGAACATGAAGATAGGATTGGGCCTTCACTAAGCCTTTCCATTATCGGTGGCCAGATTCTAACCACCTAATCCTATTGAGAATACTCCACCATCAAACCGAACTATATTTAAAAACTAAATCGTGAATCTGGAATCTTCAATATGATCAAAACTTATCTTTTATCATCTCACAACACTAATGTTCCATCGATCCAAGATAAGAACCCAATATATAGATCCATTTTTCTGAAAAGAAATTAGGCAATGACTGCCTACTGGGTAATATTAAAATCATCATTCAAAGACACACTAATGATGAATGTGAGAAGAACAGAGGATAAAATAACAAAACAAAAAAATAAGGAACAAACCTAGGTTATTCTTCTGGTTGTCCTTGATTCATTTCCATTATAATGGAGAATGAAGTGTAAAAATAAACAATAATAATAATTTACCCAAATCCCAGGTAACTTAACCATCACCTAAAACATGATCAACCCACAAATAAATATGTTGATTTATTGATTTTTGTTCATCATAGGATAATCAAAATGGAAAAAATAAAGCATAGAAAGCAACACCCTACATTGGGTATGGATCAATCACAAATGAAGAATGTTCCAGTATTGTTGTCATTAAAGATATTAACAACCTATGATTTGATCACCAATCACTAGTCCTCAATCCACAATTGTTTTTTAAAGAATCAACCAAGTATATTCCACCAATAAGTCCACTCAAATCAATAGTGTTATGGGGATAAACCTGGTATTTTTCTATATCTAAGTATTTATAAGCAGCGGGATATGTAATGGAAATTAACAAATACATTTATTTATTTATTTATTAATACAACAAAGACCATTATTATCTTGGGAATAAAAATATCTCCATGGTTATGTCACACCTATTGTAAAACATTTATTTTAGACTAAACACTAGCCTTGGATTTCCAATATGAGTCCCTATTTGGGAGTTATTTCACTATTTTAGGAAAACTATGTGTGAATGATATTAATATATTTTATAATTTTATTAAATCATATTAAAGCTCATAGGTCATTGAAATATCGTGTCATATTAGAACATGGATCCAAAAATATTATTCTATATATTAAAAGAATTTATGTAGATTAAATATAGATGATTCATTTTTTAAGGGGATTTCAATATATATTCCATCATTATATATTAGTAAGGTTGTTTCCTCATAAATACAAAAATATAGGAGAAACTGATTCATTAGCTATGTATATGTTATAAATGATTCATACAAGGCGAGTTCAAGCATGAAGTCACAAAAGGGTCCACAAATCACAACATTCATATCATATACAAGGTTCCAGACAACCCTGATTTTCGGTGAAGACAATGAATATGTACAAACACATAATCAATATTGTGAGGATAATTAAACACATATGAATAATCCCATCCCCTTCAATTTTAGATTAAATAGATCATTTATTTGATTATATCTACCCATAATATCAACCAAAAGGAAAAAAATGCATGAAATTCTAATAGATTCATTTAAAAGAAAGAGAGAACATGGATCCCCTACCTCAAATAGATTTTTAACAATCTACAATATAAAATGGATGATAAAGAAGTAACCACCATCAATGATAACACCACTCTAATCTAATTATGGAGTAATACTATTAATCATTCCTTGATTTACAATAAAAAACATAGGATCTACACACAACCTAACTCCTTGAAGGAATAAGAATAAAATGAATGGATAAGAGAGGAGAAAAGGGAATTACATGATTCACGAGACATCTATTCGAAGGAACCATGGTCTTCAAACTCCAAATATGTGCCACTATAAGGTAACTAGAGGTAAAAGGGTCAACTAGGGACTAATAGATAAATAAAAACTAAAACAAGGAATTTGATATTCCATTTTTATGAAGGATGATTTCTATAACCTTATTATGGTGTGGGAGTCCCCAAAACACCCATGATGAGTCTGGTCAATGTTCAGATCCTAATTTCTATAATTGAAGCCCTGATTCTCACATGTTTTAAATACCTTATTGAAAACTACCATGAAATACTATAAGGCATAGTCTATGGAGTTTTGGATCTCCCAACACCCTCCATGACTAGTCATTATAGCACTGTGCTAAGTACATGGATGATTTCTCATCACCACACTTATCCCCAATGTATGGTTGTCTGTACGCTACCAATTTAAAAAAGGGTGACAATAAAAACATCAAAATTGAAAAAATGGAATCCCCAAGCTAGTCCCACCATCCTTAGAGCCATCCTGTCATGACCCGTCCTCAGGACCCGTGCCATGACTACCCCAAGCCCGCCTTCCATAAGCCAGGGGATGGCGACTAGAAACAAGGCGTAAATCCCGGTAAAAAGGGAAGGCATTGCCTTTGTAAAGTAAACAAACACTAAGTAAAAACTGAGTACAACAGTATGTGGGAAAAGTAAGTGGGCCAGAATACAAACCCAAACTGAAAGAAAAGTACAACTGGAAAGGGAAAACAACAACTGAAAAGTAAAGTCGCAGCGTCGAGCCGTCCACTGGAAGTCCCACCTGAAGGGTGAGTACAGATAGCCTCCACAGCTCCTCGGGTCCATCTGTCCACTCCGAGTACGTCCCGCCCAATGGTCCACCTCCGGGTACTGACCTGCTCCGCAAGCCTCAACCGCGATCAGTGCTGTCCGTCGTCTGCAACCAACACAATATAGTGCGGACATAGCTCGTGCAGGGGTGAGTATACGATACTCAGTAGGGACCTCGAGACCCCCAAAGGTATCCCAGAATCCACAAAGGATAATCCACAAAGGAAAGATACAATCACGAAGTAACATCCAACACTTCTTAGGTATATGCCCATACATATACCTAAGTCATCAAACCCAGTACGCTCCAACATCCGAGCCCAAGTACAACCTAGTCCACACAAGAGAGAAAAACGGGATTCAGCGCACACAGGTATACTTCTTCGTATGACGATAGAGATGATAGATATATCTATGGATTCATCTCAGCCATCGGACCCACAAAGGATTGATAGGTACTAACCCCCGCAATGACCCACAAAGGATCTGACCCACACAAGATTGATAGGTAACTAACCCCCGCAATGACCCACAAAGGATCTGACCCACACAGGATCGATAGGTAACTAACCCCTGCAAAGACCCACACAGGATCAGACCCACATAGGATCTGTAGGCGCTGGCCCACACAGGACCGCCGAGCGCTGACCCACACAGGATCGGACCCACACATGATCTGTAGCACTGATCCACGTAGGATCGCTGAGTGTTGTAGTCGTCGCCGTCGAATCCACTAAGGATCTCTGTATAGTCGTCGTCGTCGCAGTCGCAGCCAGGTCTAGGGTTCCTGCACACAACAAGCTCGTTTGGGAGGGTCCGCTCCACGAGCCGAGAGACTGATACATCAACTGACACATAGTCTAGAGTTGATGTATCCAAAAGTTCTGTATCGTCAACAGGAACTCAACGTCGCAGACGGCGCGTCAATTGGACGCCCGGTCTGAGAGTTATTGGATTTTTCGTCCCAGGGGCCCAGTTGGTTTTTGAGTCAAAACCAACCCGACTGTACTCCACCTGCGTCCAAACCTTGGGCGGAGTAATCCAAAAGATCTGTCTCACTAAGAGGAATCCAACAAAGTCGACGACACGTCAATCGGACGTCCGGAGCTCAAGATATAAGCGTTTCCGCTCCGAGGGCCCGGTTGGTTTCGTGTACGAACCAACCCGACCGAACACAAAGTACTCTGAAACCTTGAGTTCAATATGTCGAAACGACCGTCTCGATCCAAGGATCGCATCGCCGCCAATGGTGCATCGATCGGAGGCCCGTAGCCCAAGATATGGAAAAAGACCGAAAAGGGTCTGGAAACGGGGGGTCTGGGCTCGGACCGACCCAGCCCAACCCCCCTGGGTCGGCCCGAACCGGGTCGACCCGACCTGGGTCTGGATCCGACCCGGATGGTGCGACCCAGCCCGGCCGGCGTGGCTCAGCCCAGCCTAGGTGCGACCCGGCCCGGCCTGGGCGCGGCGCGGCCCGGCCGGCGCAGGCGTTGCCCGGTCACCAGGCGGCTCGGCCATAACGGCCGAGCGGTGCGCACGGGGGGGGGGGGGGGGGGGGGGGGGCGTCGCCCCCTTGAATGAGCCGTGGACCTGTGTGGGGCCGCCCTTGCCAGCGGACGCGGCCGGGGTGCCGCGTCCCATCTTCGCCGGTCCCACGCGGTCGTGGGTCGGCCGGCCTGCCGCTGCAGCGGTTCTTTCCGGCGGCGCACCAGGGGCCGCCGCCTCCCGCCGCCGGCACCACCGTGCCAGCGCGGCACGCCAGCGGGTTGCTCCGCGGACCACCGGACGAGTTCCGATGGTCGGAATTGCACGCCGCCTTCGCCAATGGCCCTCCCGAGGCCCGTCCTTCACTACGAAGGCCTCACATCGCCCGTGTGGCTTGTTTTGTCGTCGTCCTCCGTTCCGCACACCAAGAACGGAAAGGGCGGTGGGTTCGGACTTGTTCGTTGTCTGCACCCACCGCATTAGAGGTTTTAAAAGTCTCACCACAAATATTTAATCATACGCCACGGGTATAAATCACAAAGATTTAGATGAATCAACCCCTACCTCAACGTTGTCGTCGAACGTGAGTTCGTCGCGGAATTGACCGTCGCGGAAGAAGAGGATCGTCGCGTCGCGGAAGGGGTGTCGCTGTCGTCGTGGTTCACGGCGTCGCGTAGTCAAACTCCGAGAATTAAAAACACACAGATTTAATTGCACCATTAAACCCATGTTGAGAATAAAATTCCCAAAGAAATTAAAAGAACTGCAATCCCCTACCTCAATCGGTTATTGATCGAAGATTGTCGCAGGGAAGGAACGTCGCGGAAGAAACGTCGTGGAAGGAGAATCGTCGGCGTCACGACATCGATCTCCGAGGATCCGGCGTTCTTCGTCGCCCTTCATCAGAGGCCGGCGTTCTTCGTGTTCTTCACGAAGAAGGATGAAGATCTCCAAGACTTAGAGCTTTCTCCAAATCCTCTCCAAAAGCAACCCTCAAGTAAACACGTGTTGGTCTTATTTTATTCCCATGCCAACGATTTGAAATTCAATGTTAAGAAACGAATAATTAATTCTAATAATTAATTGTAACAACTTAACTGCCCAATTTAATGGGGCGTTTCTTAACCAGAAAAACGCACGGTTGACTTTCATTAAAGAGGGGGGTTTTCACGGGTGCGTTACTTAGAGGAAAAGAAATGGTTGGGCTCGTGCGGGACCCACCTCACAAATATCCTACCAAGTGGGTAGGATATCGTGGTTCCCACCTTATCCGCTTAACTTTGCTTAAGTGGCTTTAAGTGTCTTTAAGTGAAATAAAAATAAAGTGTTGCACCACTTTTATTTTATTTCTTAACTTAACCCCAAAAATTAAAAACCACACCCGAGAAAACGCAACTCCAGAAAAGGTGTTTCTAAGCAAATACCAGTGCCGCGATTCCATCGGTGCCCTTGGAATTTGATTCCGAGCACCGGTTCAAAAGTTAGAAAAACCCTCATGTTCGTTCACTGAAAGTACCCAAGACAAACTTCGGAAAATGATTCCAGGCACACTGGGCCTCAGAATCAGGTGTCGTCAAAAACTGCGTTCTTGAAAAATTCCAAAGAAAATTAAAAAAAAATTTCCTTGAATTTTACTGGTCTTTACATCACTCCCACCTCAGGGATTTACGTCCCCGTAAAGATACATCATAAACTAGGGAAACAAATGTGGGTACTGAGCACGCATCTGAGCCTCCCGCTCCCAAGTGCTCTCCTGGAAGTTTTTGTGCTGCCATCTGATGCGCACTAGAGGAATCGATCGTCCATGTAGGACCCGCTCCTGTTGATCCTCGATCTCCACCGGGACCTCCGCAAAAGTCTCCCCATCATCAACTTCCATCTCCCCATGTTCAATGATATGCGTCGGGTCGTGCACGTATCTCCTCAGCTGGGATACATGGAAGACGTCGTGCACCCGGTGCATCTGAGGTGGTAGAGACAGGCGATAAGCCACCTCGTCAATCCTGCTGAGGACCTGGAATGGTCCGATGAAGCGTGGAGACAACTTGCCGACTCGGACAAATCTCCGTAATCCACGTCGAGGTGAGACACGCAAGAAGACGTGGTCGCCATCCTAGAACTCTAGTGGCCTACACCTCCTATCAGCATAAGACTCCTGCCGGCTCTGAGCTGTCCTCATCCGCTCCTGGATGACCTGGACCTTCTCTGTCATGGCCTGGACCATCTCTGGTCCCACAAGTGCTGACTCCCCAGGGTTTTTCCATCACAAAGGAGATCTGCAAGGTCGGCCGTACAATGCCTCGTATGGTGCCATCCCGATGGTGGAGTGGTATCTGTTGTTGTACGCGAACTCTACCAAGGGTAGGTGGTCCTCCCAACTGCGACCAAAGTTGAGGACACATGAACAGAGCATGTCCTCAAGATTCTGAATGGTCCTCTCCGTCTGACCATCCATCTGAGGGTGAAAGGCGGTGCTCAGACGTAGCTGCGTCCCGAATGCCTCCTGCAACCCCTTCCAAAGCCGGGAAGTAAAGCGAGCATCTCGATCGGAGATGATAGATGATGGAACACTGTGAATTTGTAAAATCTCCTGAACGTAGAGACATCCCAAGCTCTCCACTGAGCCCTGCTCTCTGATGTGTAAGAAGTGAGCCGACTTGGTGAGTCGGTCGACAATCACCCAAATGGAGTCGTGACCTCTGGAAGTGCATGGAAGTCGAGTCACGAAGTCCATGGATATCCCGTCCCACTTCCACTCCGGGACCTCCAAGGGCTGTACCAAGCCTGCTGGTACCTGATGCTCAGCCTTCACCTGCTGGCAGGTGAGGCATCGAGAAACGAACTCTGCCACAACCTTCTTCATGCCCGACCACCAGTGCTATCGCCTGAGGTCCTGGTACATCTTCGCCACTCCATGATGTACCGCCAAGGGAGAAGTGTGAAACTCACTCAACACCTCCTCCCGAAAAGCAACTGGTACCAAGTTACGTCCTCTAAAAAGGACATCGTGCTCTGCTCCAAAGGAGAAACCATCAGGTTCCTGTCCTAAGGATATCTGTGCACACCGCATCTCACAGTCAGCGTCCCCACGCGGTGCCTCTCTGACCCACTGCTGTAGTGGAGGGGTGACTATGAGAGAATGAAGGAAGGCTGCTCCATCACTATCCATGAAGGATATCTGCAAAGAGGCTAGCTGCTCTGTCGCCTCCTCAAGTAGCTGAATGCCCGTCCTCCTGCTGAGAGCATCAGCTACTACGTTCCCCTTCCCAGAAGTACAGACTATCTCAAAGTCATAGTCCTAGAGGAACTCGAGCCATCGCTGTTGTCTCAGGTTCAGGTCCTTCTGAGAGAAGATGTACCTGAGACTCTGATGGTTAGAAAAGACTATAAAGCGCTCGCCCATCAGGTAGTGCCGCCATGTCTTCAGAGCGAAGACCACTGCTGCTAACTCCAGGTCATGGGTAGCGTAGTTCTGCTCATACGGCCTCAACTGACATGATCCATAGGTGATCACCGCCCGCTCCTGAATCAGGACACATCCAAGTCCGGTCCCTAATGCATCTCAGTAGACTACGTACCCTACTCCCTCCTCCGGAAGCCTCAAGATAGGGGCGCTAGTCAATCTCTGTCTCAGCTCCTGGAAGCTCTGCTGACATCTGTCTGACCACAAAAAGGGTTTCCCCTTCTTCATCAAAGCTGAGAGTGGTGCCGCAACTCTGGAGAAGTCTGGAAAAAATCTCCGGTAGTATCCAGCTAGTCCCAAGAAACTCCGCACCTCCGTCACGCTCCTAGGTGGCTCCCAAGCTAGCACTGCCTCGATCTTCGCAGGATCCACTGCAACTCCCACCTCAGAGATGACGTGCCCTAAGAAGTGGACCTCACGTATCCAGAACTGACACTTCGAGATCTTTCCATAAAGCTGGTGCTCTCAGAGTGTGTCTAGTACAACCCGTAAGTGGTAGGCGTGCTCCTCCTCAGTCATCGAGTATATCAAAATGTCGTCGATGAAGACCCCGACAAATTGATCGAGGTATGGATGAAAGATCCTTTTCATGAGGCCCATGAACACTTCTGGAGCGTTGGTTACGCCGAAAGGCATAACCAAGAACTCATAGTGGCCATACCGACATCTGAAGGCCGTCTTCTGCACGTCCTCGTCCCGAACTCTGAGCTGATGATAGCCTGACCTGAGGTCTATCTTTGAGAACCACCGTGCTCCCTTGAGCTGATAGAAGAGGTCATCAATCCTCAGTAGCAGATACTTGTTCCTCACTATCACCTGGTTCAGGCGACGATAGTCAACACAAAGTCGCAAGCTCCTGTCCGCCTTCTTGGCGAACAATATCGGGGAATCCCAGGGTGAAACACTGGGTCAGATAAAACCCTTGCCATGCAAGTCCTCCAACTATAACCGTAGCTCTCGAAGCTCGGTGGGAGCCATCCGATATGCTGGAGTGGATATCGGGGCTATCCCGGGGTACAAATCAATATAAAAGTCTACCTCTCTGCGAGGAGGTAGTCCTGGAACGTCATCGGGGAAAATGTCCGCATACCGATCCACCACTGTAGGAAAACTAGGACTCCGCACATCAACTTATCCTAGGATGAGGCTAGCCAACTGATGAGTGATGGGATGTCCTCTCCTCTGCGAGAGTACATCCTGTGCTACGAAGTCTCCCTTCTCGCCGATGAAGGTGAACCTGCTCCCGTCGGTGCGTACACATCGCACCTTGCGCCTAATATAGTCAATCTATGCATGGACTATAGGTAACCAATCTATGCCCAAGATGACGTCGTAAGGCCTTGACGCCACTAAAAGAAGATCCCAGCCGAAGATCTCTCCTCCTAGAGTAATCTCACACTACTGGCACCAGTGCGTAATCGTCGAGTCTGATCCCGTAGGAGTCTCTAGCCATAAGGATCGAGCCAACGACTCTGTCGGAATCTCCGAGCTCCGAACAAGGGCATCAGCTATGAAAGAGTGACTCGCTCCTGTGTCTATAGGAACTGTAGCAAGGGTGGAGTAGATGCAGATAGTACCTCGAATAATCTCGGGTGTTCCGTGGTCATAGGCGTCTGCTGCCTGGAGCTGTGCCTGTCTCTTCCCGCCAGCTCCCGATGGTCGAGGTGGACCTCTTGGTGGTGGTGGTGGTAGATCCTCAAAGCGTCGCCCACCACCTGGTGCCCGGCCATCTCCCCTGCCTCGTCCGCCTGCTCCCTGCGGACCGCCACGGTCGACCCTCTGCCTCTGCCTGGGTGGCCCCTCAACCGTCTGCTACTCCTCGACACGGTGGGTCAGGCAGTCACGAGCCATGTGGCCCTGCCCGCCGCATGTGTAGCACTGCCTGCCTCTCGAAAGACTGGCTCCACACCGTGTGCCCCGCACTGCTGAGCCAGTGCCCTGAGGTCGTCTGCCTGAGGTTCTGGTCTGCCTAGACCAATGAGTCATCCGACGACTGCCTGCTGCAGAGGACTCTGCTACGTGCCGCCCCGCGGTAGGTCTCACTGCTGATGAAGGATTAGCAAGAAAGCTCTCAATCAAAAGGGCTCACTCCAGTACTCCTGCCTGGGTCGGAATGCTGAGGGAGATCAACGATGCCCTAATATCATTCCTCAATCCCTGCTCAAAGGTCTGGGCCTGGAAGAATGGGTCTCGTACCATGTCTTTCGAGTAGCGCGAGAGATCGGTAAATCTCGCTGAGTACTGGGTGACCGTCAAGCTGCCCTGCCGCAGCTGAAGAAGCTCCTGGATGCGCACCGCACGGAGGGTGGCCGGGACGAACTCTGAGCGGAAGAGGCTCTCAAAGTCTGTCCAGAGGAGAGATGCCTCATCGTGCACCTGGAGCATCAAGCTCCACCATCGGTCTGCTGCTGCGTGCAGTAGGCTCGCTGCGAGGATCACCATGAGGTCTTCTGGTGTCCTCACTAACCGGAAAACTTGTACCACTGCCTCCATCCAGTCCTCCACTGCCTGGGGGTCCGTCTCCCCACGGAACCTGGGCGGTCGCTGGTGCTGGAACTCGTGCAGTGCACTAAGGCGACGTGCATCGTCAGCGGCTGGGGCTGGAAGCATCAGTGGCTCGGCAGGTAGAGGTACCGCCGGTGCCTCAGCTGTCAAAGGGCCCTGTACCGAGGCCTCGTCGCTCGGGGGGCTGTCATCACACTCAACTCTCGGAACCCTAGCTGGCTGCCATCGTGGGGCCATCCTGAAAAGAAAACAGGTGCGCCACGGTCAGAACAGTATACCTGGTGAGCTGACACAAAGTAATCACAAAGAAAACTTGAAACACACATGCAATCAATGTTTTCGTGTATTAAGTCGGAAATCAGAAGTCAGGGTCCTGGTGTACGGATATGTCAGCCACCACACCAACACTAGACTCCCTGGACTGATAACCACACCCAATACACTTAACACTATTTCTTCACATAGAAAAATATCAGAGTCCCAAGTTCTGTGGTAGAACCGAACTCCTCTGATAACAATTTGTCACGACCTGTCCTCGGGGCCCGTGCCATGACTACCCCAAGCCCGCCTTCCATAGGCCAGGGGCTGGCGACTAGCACCAAGGTGTAAATCCCGGTAAAAAGGGAAGGCATTTCCTTTGTAAAGTAAACAAACACTAAGTAAAAACTGAGTACAACAGTATGTGCGGAAAAGTAAGTGGGCCAGAATACAAACCCAAACTGAAAGTAAAGTACAACTCGAAAGGGAAAACCACAACTGAAAAGTAAAGCCGCAGCGTCAAGCCATCCACTGGAAGTCCCACCTGAAGGGTGAGTACAGATAGCCTCCACAGCTCCTCGGGTCCAGCCGTCCACTCCGAGTACGTCCCACCCAGTGGTCCACCTCCGGGTATTGACTTGCTCCGAAAGCCTCAACCACGATCAGCGATGTCCGTCGTCTGCAACCAACACAACGTAGTGCGGGTATAGCCCATGCAGGGGTGAGTATAAGCTACTCAGTAGGGACCCCGAGACCCCCGAAGGTCTCCCAGAATCCACAAAGGATAATCCACAAAGGAAATATACAATCACTAAGTAACATCCGACACTGCTTAGGTATATACCCATACATATACCTAAGTCATCAAACCCAGTACGCTCCAACATCCGAGCCCAAGTACAACCCAGTCCACATAGGAAAGCAAAACGGGATTCAGCACACATAGGTATACTTCTTCGTATGACGATAGAGATGATCAGATATATCTACTGATTCATCTCAGCCGTCGGACCCACAAAGGATCGATAGGTACTAACCCCCGCAATGACCCACAAAGGATCTGACCCACACAGGATCGATAGGTAACTAACCCCCGCAATGACCCAAAAAGGATCTGACTCACACAGGATCAATAGGTAACTTACCCCCGCAATAACCCACAAAGGATCTGACCCACACAGGATCGATAGGTAACTAACCCCCACAAAGACTCACACAGGATCAGACCCACACAGGATCTGTAGGCGCTGGCCCACACATGACCGCTGAGCGCTGACCCACATAGGATCGGACCCACACAGAATCTGTAGCATTGATCCACGTAGGATCGCTGAGTGCTGTAGTCGTCCCCGTCGAATCCACTAAGGATCTCTGTACAATCGTCGTCGTCACAGTCGCAACCAGCTCTAGAGTTCCCACACACAGCAAGCTCGTTCGGGAGGGTTCGCTCCACGAGTCGAGAGGCTGATACATCAACTGACACATAGTCCAGAGTTGATGTATCCAAAAGTTCCGTATCGTCAACAGGAACTCAACGTCGCAGACGTCGCGTCAATCGGACGCTCGGTCTGAGAGTTATTGGCTTTTTCATCCTAGGGGCCCGGTTGGTTTTTGAGACAAAACCAACCTGACCGTACTCCACCTATGTCGAAACCTCGGGCGGAGTAAGCCAAAAGACCCGTCTCACTAAGAGGAATCCAACAAAGTCGACGGCACGTCAATCGGACGTCCAGAGCTCAAGATATAAGCGTTTCTGCTCCAAGGGCCCGGTTGGTTTTGTGTACGAACCAACCTGGCCAAACCCAAAGTACTCCGAAACCTTGAGTGAGATATGTCGAAACGACCTTCTCGATCCAAGGATCGCATCACCGCCGACGGTGCATCGATCGGAGGCCCGTATCCCAAGATATGGGCAAAAGATCGAAAAGGGTCCGGAAACGGGTGGTTTGGGCCCGAACCGACCCGGATGGCGCGACCCGGCCCAGTCGGCGTGGCCCGGCCCGACCTGGGCATGACCCGGCCCGACCTGGGCGCGGCCCAGCCCGGCCGGCATGGGCATGGCCCGGTCTCCAGGCGGCTCGGCCATAACGGTTGAGCGGTGCGCAAGGGGGGCGCCACCCCCTTGAATGAGCCGCGACCTCGCGTGGGGCCGCCCTTGGCAGCGGATGCGGCCGGGGTGCCGCGTCCCGTCTTTGCCGGTCCCACGTAGTCGCGGGTCGGCCAGCCTGCCGCCGCGGTGGTTCTCCCTAGCGGCGCGCCGGGCGCCGCCGCCTCCCGTCGCCGGCGCCGCCGTGCCAGCACGGCACGTCGGCGGGCTGCTCCGCGGACCACCGGACGAGTTCCGGTGGTCAGAATTGCACGCCGCCTTCGCCAATGGCCCTCCTGATGCCCGTCCTTCACTGCGAGGACCTCACATCGCCCGTGCGGCTTGTTCTGTCATCGTCCGCCGTTCCGCACACCAAGAACGAAAAGGGCGGTGTGTTCGGACTTGTTCGTTGTCCGCACCCACCGCGTTAGCGGTTTTAAAAGTCTCACCATAAATATTTAATCATACGCCGCAGGTATAAATCACAAAGATTTAGATGAATCAACTCCTACCTCAATGTTGTCGTCGAATGTGAATTCATCACAGAATTGACTGTCGTGGAAGAAGAGGATCGTCGCATCGCGGGAGGGGTGTCGCTGTCGTCGCGGTTCACGGCGTCGCGTAGTCAAACTCTGAGAATTAAAAACACACAGATTTAATTGCACCAATTAAACCCATGTTGAGAATATAATTCTCAAAGAAATTAAAAGAACCGCAATCCCCTACCTCAATCGGTTTTTGATCGAAGATTGTCGCAGGGAAGGAACGTCATGGAAGAAACGTCGTGAAAGGAGAATCGTCGGCGTCGCGACGTCAATCTCCGAGGATCCGGCGTTCTTTGTCGCCCTTCGTCGGAGGCCGGCGTTCTTCGCGTTCTTTGCGTTCTTCACGTTTTCACGAAGAAGGATGAAGATCTACAAGACTTAGAGATTTCTCCAAATCCTCTCCACAAGCAACCCTCAAGTAAACACGTGTTGGTCTTATTTTATTCCCATGCCAATGATTTGAAATTCAATGTTAAGAAACGAACAATTAATTCGAAAAATTAATTGTAACAACTTAACTGCCCAATTTAATGGGGCGTTTCTTAACCAGAAAAATGCATGATTGACTTTCATTAAAGAGGGGGGTTTTTGCAGGTGCGTTACTTAGAGGAAAAGAAACAGTGGGGCTCGTGCAGGCCCCACCTCACAAATATCCTACCAAATGGGTAGGATATCGTGGGTCCCACCTTATCCGCTTAACTTAGCTTAAGTGGCTTTAAGTGAAATAAAAATAAATTGTTGCACCACTTTTATTTTATTTCTTAACTTAACCCCAAAAATTAAAAACCACACCCGAGCAAACGCAACTCTGGAAAAGGCGTTTCTAAGAAAATACCGGTGATGCGATTCCATCGGTTCCCTCAGAATTCGATTCCGAGCATCGGTTCAAAAGTTAGAAAAACCTGCTCGTTCGTTCACTGAACGTACCCGAGCCAAACTTCAGAAAATGATTCTGGGCACACCGGGCCTCAGAATCAGGTGCCGTCAGAAACTGTGTTCTTGTAAAATTCCAAAGAAAATTAAGAAAAAAAAATTTCCTTGAATTTTATGGGTCTTTAAAATCCTATGGACACTCAATACATGAAACACCCTATGAAATAGCCTGCTAAGTTGTTTCACTAACTGTGGGAAACCACATCACCAAATGGCTAACTCCATTGACAAGTAATAAGAACCTACAGAAAAAAGGTATGAAATATGATCAATCCTCCAAGAAGGATTCAAAATAGTCAGAACCATGCCCACAACCATAGTGTGATGACACTTTGAATTTTTAGAACTCTCCCTTATCCTCTTGAACACCTCCAATCTCCCTCTATGCACCACCATGCCCTAGAAAAGAATTAATGGGTTGGTTTTAGGAATCAAGGTCCTCATATTAGATACAGATGAAAAAAATACTATCCTTGATAATAAAAATATATATTTATAAATTACTAGGGGAAAGAGAAAGGATAAAACAAACATCCCATGAGATAAATCTCAATGATATCTATATATCCCAAGCACAACCATAATCCAATAATTCCTAGCAAGAGTAAAGGAAAATTTTATAAACCAATATAAAAATAAGAATTATATCACCTAAGAAAAAAATAAAACTAATTCAGGATACTAAATACACATCTATATATCATGTTTCTAGATGCACTTATCCATGCCACCATTCCTCCACGAGATATGATCTAAAGGGATAACATTCCCATATAATGCCTTCCCTTGATGGTACTGGATCAAAAAATTTAGATCCACCAATGTCACATCATCCATGATATCCAACTATACATAGTTAGTTAAATGGGAGTCATTATAAAGATACCAACTAAGTTAAAGAAAATGGAAGAATATTTAGATCCTATATATACATGATGGTAGAACCTACCAATATTCCACCCCACTAATGTGATCCTACATGCCAAAAGGCCTGATCTACCCATGATAATTCTTATTACTCTATACAAACCTATGCTACAACTCAAATAGGTAAACCCTCACGAACACATGTTCTCAAAACACAAGCTTCCAAGTCTCCACCTATGATCAACATTGGATTTTGGATAGTCCTAAATGACCATGATATACTCTCAAACCATATCGACCATCTCTATTTTGTTCTACCATAAATTAGGTCTATTATCTACTGAGTCCCCATCCTCAATCCAACATAATGGGGAAGGAAATGAAATTCCATATAATGCATCAAATATATCCATGCTAATGGATGAGTCACAATTATTATTATAGGAAAAACTAATAAAAAAATTACATGCAATTCACCAATGATTTACCAAATCCCATGATATACTCCCATAGTATATCATCTAGCATCTAATTAGTCTGTTATATCTACCCATCAATCTAGGGGTATAAATCAATGCTACGACACAACAGGTACACAAAGATATATTGTAATCCCCTTAGCATCATAATATGAAACAAGGGTCCTGATTATAGATTATTTTCGTCAACACCCAATAAAGATACATCGATTCATCCACATATACTCTCACAAGATCATTCACAATAATCTGCTCATGAATTACCAAAAAATGGGACAAATTTATTTTATAGTATATGATGACCCAAAAATCACTAGTTCTTCCCAATGATTGGGATATATTGGTGATGAAATCATACATATTTCCTCCCTTTACCTCTAAAGGACATAAAGAGGTTGAAACAATTCTTCTGGAACACTATGCTTGGATTTCACCTTCCAAAAAATAGACACCATGAAATAATCTACACCACTAACTAAATCATCTCAATCCACCAAAGTAGCTACCTAAAGACACAATACATATTATTCTCACCTATATATACATATAGTGGGGAGATATGAAACACATATAGGACACCCATATGCCACACTAATGGAATGAAAAGACTCCTATGAAACAACATCTAATTCTATCTATCCTCTGACCATCCCTCTAAATCATCACCTTAGAAAACATGGTATTTAATCATCTCCAACATTGAGTCTCACCACTAAGATGCCTACACATTCCATATAATATATTATTCAACATTCATCTAAAAATTAAATTCTCTACCACTGGTCTCCTTTGTGTTGAGATGCATTGACACAATCTATTCCATCTCTTTTCATAAAAAATATCTCTTGAATTGCATCCCCTTATGACTCATTTATCTATGAATCACCCAAATTTTTTACATTACTTGAGGTTTAGAAGATATTAATATTATAATCTGAGAGAAACACTATCCATCACTACCATCAAATATTCCAATCCTGCTAAGAGAAAATATACCTAAAACTATTTTCATCTATAAATACCTAAAAGGTATTCTTAATGAGGTAATGTAACTATAGGTTTAGGAAAAATACCACTTCTTCTAACTCTATATAATATTCTTGAAAGGGTGGTATATGTATGTTCATGGGGATGAAATATTCTTAAACAATAAGAGACCACCACCCTTTTATATATTAATATACATCCCAAACCCAAATGGGAGACCCAAAAAATACCCAAAACATTACCCATTATTTTGGAAATTGAAGCACTAAGGAACTGAACAACCTCGCCAACAGGTAGTTAAAAAAATCCTAAATCTGATCATACCTGAGGAAATACCATTCCTTCCATTTTATGTTTATTAATGAGGAAAAAATTTGATAAATTCAATCAAAAACACTATTAATATCTCTTATGTCCAAGGATTCTATGAACCTCTCCCACATTTTTGGGTACTACCTAAGATACATATTCCTCTATATTTGATCGGTCCATAAACACACCATTCTGGGGTGAAACATTCCCAATGGAATGCACTTCCAACATCTAAAACATGCACTTTTAAATATTTACATAGTTTTGGTGGTGTTGAATAATATACTTGATAACTATAATATACTTGACATTCTTCTATTCTGATATTTAGTATATAAGGATTTTGTTGATAAAAAATAAAAGATCATATCATAGATCACATAGTCCATAATGTTCATGATCCCCAAGAACACAACTAGTTCATTCACGAATCATAAAATATTGAACTCAAACTATAAGTGATTATACCTACATATATAGTCAATCTTCAAGATATCCTCATCATTTACCCTCATCTGATGATTTCAAAAATAAAATTTGATCTAAAAGAAAACAACTAGCTCCTATTTTTTTGTTCAAATAGATATGATATCATAAAAAAGGGTAATGTATCTTGACTATTACCTAATTCAAATTATGTTAGTCTATATGGTACCTCAAACTATCTTATTCCTTTTTTGAAAATAATTCCAGATCACTCCATAAGGACACACCGACTTTGATGAAACCATTATTTATCATATTATCAAATTGGAGCCTCAAAACTAATAATGTTGTGGGTTCTATATGATATTTATCCATTAAAATTAAGGATATAGTCGATTGAAACTCTATCCAAAACTCTACATCGCACTGAAGGGTTAATGTATCAACTTCATCAAGGAAGACATATAGAAACTCTTTGATGACCCTTGAAATTTCCACCACCTAGTCCCTCACTGATAACTATAGAGATAAAATTGGTTTCACTCTCTTGAATTTAATCTAATAGATTCACTCACCAATGAACACCAATCATTGGAATTCTATATTAAAAAACATAACCCTCCTCTAAAAAAATTAATAAATGAACAAATGGATTATATAAAATACATGCCAATGAAAAAATATTATGGTTTTATCAATAAAAGAGGAAACCCCCACTGACTAGTGCTTCCCCATCATTAGATAACATTCTTGAAACACATTAGACAAAATGGCCTCACTTCCAACTAGCGTAGATAACAAAAGGGAAGCTGGAAGCCTTTTAACATCTAGTAAAAATGTGTGGACCAAAGTTGGAGAAACAAAGTAGTTCAAAGATACATAATAAATCAAGGAAGAAACTAAGTTATATGAAAAACAAATAATACCTTAAATAACCTCTGACCCATCTAGTGTGGGAACCCCCATAGAATTCTTCTTCTAGTGCCTAAATTCTTTTCCTAACTAATGGAGTCCTCAATGTCCATGCTCTAGTATTTGTCCCTATTAATGTGGGCTATCATATGGAAGATATTTTAACTTAAGGTGATTCTTTTTTGGAACATGATATCATCTAAGGGGGAGCCTTCCCCAGGTTCTAATGTTCTTGGTCAATGATACCCATATTTAGATGATGATGGAAGTGGTGATGACCACAACCATCCATCAAATCTTGGTAGACCTACTATATCATTTGGAGTTGGTACATATCCTACATGATATTTAGCTAAAAATATTTACCATAATGGTGATTTTCAGGCCTTTCGTTCAGATGTACCTATTGGTATATCAGAGCCTAAAAAGGTTTCTTTTCATAGTGTTGAGGGATATCTTGCACTAGTGATCTTAGATTTTGTTTCTAGAGTAGATCTAAAATATTTTAGAGGGAGACTTCTTTCATATTTAAGTAGGATTTTGAGGTCTTAGTCACCTCCTTTCACACCGATCAGTCAAATTGATGCTATAAATTGTTTGAGTTGGTTGTATTCCATATCCATCCAAAGATGAATTTTCATATTCAATAAGTTTAAATTGAGAATCTAAGGTTTTATAGTGAGATAGTGACCATGATATCAGTTATTGGGGATATGAGAACCTAATTTTCTTCTATATATGATACTATGATTGAAAGGTTGTATATTTCATCTAAACTAACTTCTACATCTAGTGTTACACCTTATTCATATTCTTTTGATTTTGAGTTGATCCGATATATAGTCAGAGAAGAGATTCATGATATTTTGGGAAATTTTTATGCTATTCATTAGGAGTATCTGAGTAAGATTTGACAGAAAGGTGATAAAATATATACAATGGTAATGGAATTTTTAAATGAATCCCAAAGTGATAGGGAAACTATCAACAAGGACATTTAATATTACCTTTATAGTGTATATACCAAGCATGAGTTAAATTCACATTTTAAGTATTTTGATGAAAACCTAAGGATTCTACCTATTATAAGGGATTTAAAGGAACATTTTGACCAGTTTAAGGTGATAAATCCTCTTCTTAAGTTATTTATAGAGGAAAATAATGATTTCTTTAGTGTTATCGATAGAGGAGGAAACATTATTCTGGATTTTTTCAACATTATAAAGCCTTTATTATGTTTCTTCCGAACTACAGTGGTTTCTCCAAAGTAAATTACCATGAAATCATTCAACTATTCTATTTCTTCATACCCTCTACATCCTCATTAAAATCCCTTCCACATATCTTTGGTGGAAGCTTTTAGGCATCTCAGATCAGTGTTCTTCAAAGAGTTTCCTCAGCCTGCTTCAGTATCATTATCCACTACCAAGGCACCCTCATCCTATACATATGTCCCTCCTTCCATTATCAATGGAAATGTACCTAAAATTCATACCTACCATGTTAAGAGTGACTCCAATTAGAAATATTCTTTGATATGTATTTTGTTATACATTTCCAATATCTCTTTTTGGGCTGTGATATCCTAACTTTTTGTGATTAATAAAGTTTCTATCTTATTATTACTATCTATATCTTTAGTACTTCTTTTCTTAGCTTTTTTATAGTCCCAAAATGGGGAGAATATTATTGTAATTTACTTTTGATACCAACATTTATTGGATGTCTTGTACTTTTTAGTTTTCTTTTTATAGAAAATTTATCTTTGATATGATAATTTACTTCTCATTTTCTAATTTGATTATTTTGACTCGTACTTTGATACTATCATTATTAGGATATAATTTACTATAACTTTGACAACCTTAATTACACTTATATCAGATACCACTTTTCTTTATATCTCTCATTTTACATTTGAAATGTTAATCAAACAGTTATTCTTTAAACTCATCTCTGTATATTAATGTTTATTTTATACATGGTTTATAAAAATTCCATGATTTCTGATCACAAAAATGGTGATATTGTTATAATGTCATTATTTTAATTCTCAAAAATCAGGTTTATTATGTTTCTAATGAGATTAATATTTTAATATAGCATTTTATTTTATAAGTGAATTTGATGAAAATTTAGAAAAGTATTGAAATGAACCACCATCAGACATGAATCGCCACCAGATATGAGCTACCACTATATTTAGCCACCATTAGTATAAATAACTCACCACTAGAATGAATTTCCATCAGGAATGAGTTACCACCAAACTAAGTCAGCACCATACTTGAGTCACTATTAGTTCAAATGAGTCACCACCAGACCGACTCACCATCAGATATGAGTCACTGCTAGATTAAGTCACTTCCAAACATTACTAACTTCCACACTAACTCACCACCAGATATGATCCACCAATAGATTAATTCACCACCATACATGAGTCAGTGCTCAAACTGATTCACCACCAAAAGAGATTTCAATGCTATTATACCTGATTTGAATTAAATTTACCCAATGACTATATTAATGAAATTAATGCAAAGGGTTTTTTATAATAAATTTTCTTAACCATTTTAGGGATGCATTAAATACAATTTAATTCCATACAAGGATCTAGAATATCATGATGATTATTCTTTAATGGATGCATGCAGTGCTTTATTTTTTTATAAGACACCCTCATGCATTGATACATGATCAAGATGTGAGTGACTTGATAAATACTTAAAGGGTCATAACATGTTAAAATAAAAATTGGATACCTACTTAATTTCAACTATGAAAGAGTGTAACTCCTTAAAGATCAAGATCCTTTTCTACAGACAGAAAAGAGAACCTTGTGATGTTATATTTTCCTGTTACTTTCAGAGAAACAGTTTGATATCCTCACCAAGAAAAATCTGAGGACACTAGAGCATTTGAATCACTACACACCAAGAAACATTAAATTTTCTATATCTTATTACTTTAACTCTCTATTTTTTCTTTTACTTTTAAGTAGTGTATTTTTTTCTCATATTATTATCACACATTGACTCATGCGCTAAAAATGGATAAAAATAGATATTATATTATATATATTTTTACATGTATACCCATGGTGGTTGTGGAATAGGTCCATGTGTGGAATTTGATTATTTTTATACCCATGAATAATTATAGAAGATTCTTTTAGTCTGTACATATTTTCTGCTATTTCTTGTATACCAGATCCAGGATGTGGATCAGACTATAATTATATAATCTTCTTGGTAGAGGTGATTTCCTTGTTGAGGGGATTATGTCTCTAAATGAGATTGAAAACCTTTTTTATTCCACTATATGTTTTAGTTTTTCTTTATTCAATTTAAATCATTAACTAAATTAGTTTTTAATCTGTAAAAAAACCTATATTTTGATAGTTAGTCTTAAATAGTGTTTATATAATGATTTTTTGAGTAAATTGATTTCAAAATTTAATTTAGTTTTTTATAGTGTTTTAACTGATCACTAATCAAGATTTGAAAAATATTTCAAAATATCAAAATTATATCAAACCACTCTTTTGATTAGCTTGGTGATTTTTTTAATTGGGGGATTTTATTTGAACTTGTTTTTAATAGAAATTTAGTTGGAAACCCAAACCCACCTCTTGAATTACTCACTCTGACCAAAATTAACCTTATCATTCATTGATGTATCATGTTACTAATAGGTATACACATAAGATATTTTATTTATTTCAATACGAATATCAAATTATTGGTGAATGTTTTTTCATATCATATAATGGAAGTGGACACAAATAGCTAAAATTATACTCATGTTTTAAAAGGGATTTATTAATGTACATACTTATTGGAATATGGTTATAGGAAAATGTAATAAAGAATTGGAATGAATGGGGATGAATTTGATAACCATTTCTTCTGAGATAGATGTAGGGTATGGCACTGCCTTGTCCAATTTTAGTAGTTTTTCAAAATAGTTTAGTACTATAAATACATCAATAGATGGGATTTTTAGTTGTGACACTTATTTCATAGTTATAATAAAGTATAAATTCAATAAAAAAAATAGTAAATGGGTAATAGCTTCAATTTTTTTTAATAAATTGGTATTTTAAAATAAAAAAATTGAATAAAAAGTAATATAAGAATTTTAGTGTCATGAAGTTGTTATTTTTTCATTTTATGTGGTATTTCATTTATAATATTACACATGATATAGTAATCTAATTTAGGAAATAATTTTTTGTTTAATATAGGGATTTATAGATCAATAAAAATTAGATTAAGGTATTACATCCAAAAAGAAAAAATTATTTTAATTTTAGTAGTAGTATCACCCCTCTATATAAGTTCTATAATTATTTTTTATTGTATCTATATTGTAACAAGACCCACCAACCACTTTTAAACTTCAAATTTGGAGGTATACTACTGAAAAATTGGAATACATGCCAATGTATACATTGGATCACATTTTTTTTAAAAAAAATTCTTGAATTTCGATGCTTTTATGAACCATTTGTACACTATTTGAATTGTAATGCATCCAGTAACCATTTCACAATCATTAGATTTGTTAAATTTTATTCTATGATTTATATATGTTCATGATTTTTGGCCTTTTTAATATAAGAGGTTTGGTTTTATTTATGTATTTTCGTTTTTTATGAGTGATACATGTGAAATAAGAAGTTAGAGGCTATATTGGTGACTATTTTATACCAAATATATTTAAAAAATATTACATTCCACATTTCATCTACTTCTATCAAGGTCAGGTTATTATTATTTTTCTTCACTATTTCTATCTTTACCATAAAGTAGTAAACTATTATTTCACATTCTAAGATTATGTAGCCTTTTTGATGGGTTCCATCCACACTGAATGTTGGATATGTATTTTTAATGTAATTACAGCTTCATTTATTAATAATTTTCATGATAAATAAATTCTAAAAGTGTTTATAGTTTCATAAAAGTAAGTATAATTTTTCATTTGGTTAATTTAAAATTATATTTCTTATCATAGATAATAAAATATACCATTAAAAAGGCATCATTTTGATACTTATCATTACCACCACCACCTAATTGATTTTTCGTGGATTTTTAGTGTCTGAATTATAATTTTTACACTAAAACCCTATAGTGTCGAATGTACATTTATAGTGTTTATGGGGATGATAATTTTAATGTTTAATCAAAGAAATTATTAGATTGGTTTCCCTATCAAAAAAATTATGAAAATTTCCTTCTTCATCTAAATAATTCCATGTAAAATTTAATAAAGTTACAAAAAACAATCGATCATAACATTTGTAACTTTAGGAATGTATGAAATAGTATACTCACCATATAATCACAGGTAATAAATGTGTAATTACATACAAAATTTTTGGTTGCCTTCCCTATTGTACACTTTTCATTTATTACTTTTTATTATGAATCTATTACATATTATTATTAAAAAAAGTGGATAATGTGCATTAACTTATAGTTAGTTAGTGGAGTTTATTTTATTATAATCTTGGTTAACTTAAATACTCATTATATTATTTATCAATTTTTATTCAAAAGAGAGGAAATCCATTTAACTATAATTATTTATACATTAATTTCATAATCCAAAATTTATCCACTATATAATAAAAAATATGATATTTAGAAAATAATGTACAATAAAAGGGGATTAAATAGAATTGTGAACTATCCAAACAAAAAACATATTAAGTTACAACTCAATAATCTTTTAAATACAATTATAGTCTGATTTATTGATTCATTGAATTTTCTTGACCCATTTTGGAATGAAAATATAACCATAAATATCCCTTTTATTTTCTAATTTTCCTATAACACTGATCATGTCAATGATTTATTTGAGCCCAATTACTCCCTTCATTGATTCGGAATATTTTTTCTTTATTCTTCTCCTTTCTCTTCTTACATGATAAATGTATGTTCTGTTATGCCCTAGGATTTTCAAAATAGGAACATCATGTTTGATAACATGTATGAGACACAACACAAAGCTTAGAATAGAATATAAAATCCAATGTCTTTATGATATATATATTTCTAAATAAATTCAATATCTTTGATAGCTAAAATGCACGCAACACCGGTTTTGAACAAAACATGATACTCTATTAAAATATTATTATTTAAACATGACCATTATAACTTAGCCATTAAGTTGGTGGGTATAAATAGTAATAACTAAATGATGATAAGTATATAGTTTTAAAATGAATAAAATATATTTTATGGTTATATATTAATTATAAATAAAAAAAGAACCATTTGATAGAAAAAGTAAATGTTTTTTGAAAAACCTATATTTTTTTCTAAAAGGCGGTCTAGTCGCACTTTTATCACATAATTTCAAATTAATTTTTACCACTTTTATAAAATATATTTGAAAAATTAAAATTCATTTTTCAAATATAGATTTCAAAATTATCATTGGGTTAATTTTTTATAATTTTATGAAAAGATAAATTTTTAATGAATAATGAAAAATACTAGTTTTTATTAATAATAGTTATTTATTTTAAATCCTTTTAAAACATTAAAAAATTAATATTTTTTTAAAAGTTAAAATAATTTAATTTTATATCTATTAATTCAATTTAAGTTATTAGAATTAATTTTACATTTAATTTTGATAAAAAAATTTGTAAACTTTTGAACATTTTTTCTTTGAAAACCTTTTTTCTCGTTGCGTCTGTGGGTTTAAATTAAAATTAAAATTTTCCAATTCTATGAGTGAAATTTGGAAAATTTATTTTATATTTTTAATAATAATAATATATATTATCTAATATGGTAAAATTTCTTTTTGACCACGATTAATACTAAAAAAGTAGAAATTATTTACCGTAGTTAAGGTAAAATTTGGTTTACAGGGGGTTAAACTAAAATGATAAGGATTAAAATGACCTAAATATTATAAAACATGCATTTTATGGAAATATTTAGAACTTATATCTTCTAGTTTCTATAATGGACCATTTTTTATGCTTGTGGAATTTAGAAAACATGGGTACAAATTTTTCTTTTCAAATATTAGAAGTGTGTCACTCACCTCACCTATTGAAGGTCACCCATCTCCTAACCTCTTCACACATCCAAAAGCTATTGTTTCATAGAACAAAAGTGTCTGAATTTATATCATAAATATAATATAGTAATGATTTATATTAATCAAAAATTAGTTTCTCGGAGAAGTGGTAATGTTTTTAATTATGCATTTTCATTTTACTTCTCATTCTAACTACTTCAGAATCATTTCCAAAAATTCCCAAATAATAGAACTAGTATATCCTATATATTTATATTATATTATTTTAATATCATAACCTATATCCATCACCACTTTAATAAAATTGAAAATTAAATCATCGATCATGTATACGGAAGACTATTGCCTCGCGGACCGATATAGTTTTTTTACTATAAACACCTTTAAAGGCTAGATATAATGATTGATTTAACATATTTATATGATACTTATGATATTATTATACTTATATAATTATCATATCACATATAACTTCTTAATTTTCATTCCATGAGGAAAATGATAACGTCGCTTGTGTGTATGGTGGACTACCGCCTCATGAAGAGATGTGAGTTTTCCCTAACACTTTACATGGAAGGTAATAAGGATAAAATTTAATGAATAGATATGATATTTAGCATATAAAAATAATTATTTAAATATAATATCACATATAACCTCTTACCTTCCAATCCATTCGAATACAATAACACCGCTCGCGCATACCTGCGGACTACCACCTCCACATAACGATGTGAAATGTTTTTCATTATATTTCTTCAGGGGTGGTAATGAGAATTGATTTTATTAATATAATTTATATATATAGTAATTAGTGTTATTATTTAAAGTATAATTAATATTCATTTTCCTTTCATTCAATCTAATGAGAAAAATGGGTATAGCGTTACTTCGTACGTACGACCTACCATCATCATGAATGGTGTAATCCATTTTCTATATCTAAATTTTATATATTACTATAAATAAATATATAATGAATATATATTTTATTTATTTCATGGTTAAAATTATAGATATTATGTAACCATGATCAAATTAAAGGGTCCAAATTTACCTAACCAAAACATACATGAAAAATGAAGCAATTATGACATGAAACATGGATTTTAACAACAAATTTCAAATAAACGTGTGATAAAAGACTATAAGTAAATAATATATCATATGATATATTATATTAGTCTTCTATAGTGTATTTTTAATAAACATATATTTATTATATATGAGTTTTAGAAACATATTAAGAAATTCAAATAAGTGGTATGGGTTTCAAATCTCACTTTCACTTCTGTGAGGCATACACCATAATCTCCAATTATTTATTTGTTTGATGTATATATTGTCCAAATTTTTATTTTATATTATTATTATATTTATCTTCATGTCATTTAATTTTTCATTTTATGAAACTACTTTTATGGGGAATATGATTCATTGGTTACCAATGTGGTAAGGGTTTATTAAACAATCTCAAAATTATTCAGGATTTTTTGTTTAAGTATCACACGAGAGAATTATTTGATATTTATATCTTAAAATAAATATATTTTATTAAAATATTGTTATTCATAAACTTTTTCAATTAATTGTACCATTTTTCTACTCTTTTGTACTTGAAAAGATTGAGAAAATGTCCTTATAAAAATATGACTTTATTTTTTTCCTTTGATCAGAAATTCTTTTTCCTCAAAACCCATGTTTTCTAAGAATTTTTTAAAAAATGAAATTTAAAATTTAATATTTATTTATGAAATAAATTTTGACACATTTGTTTAATTTTTTTTAAAAAAATTTATTGGAATTTTCATGTCATTTTTAAAATAATGAAAATTTGGATTTTATTGAAAAAGTAAAATGAACATTTCTTTCAACATGTACAACATGAATGAAAATTTTTAAAATCATGACCAATTAATGTTTTAATGCTTCTTTTAAATGTTTTTAAATTTTATTTTCAATGAAAATTATTTTCAGAATGTTTTGTGAACTTTTTTTTAAAGGTGATTCTGAAAATGATAATGTTATTTTTCTCAAAATTATTTTTAAGGATCTTGTCATGGTATTTATATAAATCAATTACATAAAACCTATATTTTACTTATGATCCACTGAGGATATATTGTATTGATACCATAATTATTATTTATTCACATAGTTTATGATCATATTGATTGGAGATGTATAATTTTATTACAATTCATAATTTTTCTCTTGATAGTTTATGATTATGATTATTTATTGAGGTAAGTATTAATATTTCATATGTTAGTTTTTAAATATGATTGTTTATGTTGATTATGTTTCACCTATTTCATATGAGGAATGAATTGGACTTATTATATGGTTGGCAGGGCCCGCTATAACCCCTTGATGCATCAGTAGGTCTCACGAGACAAACTATATTGGGTTTTGGATGAGGCCTTACCCATTTATTTATATGTCTTGGAATAAGGCTATAAAGGTATGTTTTAGATGTCTAAAATTATTCATTCCATCAATATGAATTTTGTTATTGATATTCCATGTGACTATTTGATTAGTTACAATATCCATGCTTAAGTTTTCAAGCTCATGTTACTATTTTTATGGAATTATCTGATCATCATTTATTATTTCAACATAATCCTCAAGTTATTAATTAAATGGCACGTGATTCAGTTATTTAAATTTCCATATTGATTATGCCGTATTTACACATAGAATCTACTATACTCTTACCATTGTGTTTTTTATGTTTTCAATTGTAATAACAATTTCAAGTATGTATCTATTTTACCAAGACTAATAAACTATACAGTCCTTTGGGATGTGATTCCTTGTATATTATGATAATTTAGTAAAGTATACATTATCTCTAGGATATTGGAATAGGGATCACTACAGTTAGTATTAGAGGAAGTTTAGTGGAAACCTTTGGAACTAGATTTAGGAAAAAATATATCAAGGAACACAAACCTATGATATACTTTGAGGATAAGTATATAAGAAAATCCTAAAGTTTTTTACGAAATATATTATGTGGTTTTTTCTATCAATAAATCCCTATATGGATACTAAAAGTGGATGTGGTTCTGGAAACAATGTACCTTGGGGTAATAACTCTGAAAATGGTGTATTGGGCTTGACTTGATCATCAAATGGGGTATGAAAATGAGCCTTACAACGCACCTGATTTGACACTCCAGGGGGATATTATTAGGATAAATCCCATTTTCTATAAAAAACATTATGAAGGAGTTTATAATAATGATATCCCCAAGGAAACTATTTTTACGATTATAAGATTGTCTATGTATAAATTTTTTAATTTATGTAGAGTGTTTCGCTAGTTTTGGTATTATTCATTATGTTTCATAATGTTGTGATCTAATATAGTGTATTTGATTATTTATAAATAGAACATGGATAAAGTAATGTGAACTATATCAATTCATGTACATCATATATGGATTCCCTCCTGGATAAGATATTGAAACTTTAGCAAGATCTATTACTAAAAATGATAAAATTGTAACCATATTGGGATAGTTGAATCAGTTTATGAGTAATAAACTTTCTTGTATAGAGAATATCTCTAATCCACCATGCGGTGTAACAATGTTAGACTACATCATGCATCTAAAACCTCCAACATTAAATGGTACTATAAATCCATTATTTGATAAGGAATGGATAAGTTCTTTAGAGAAGATATTTCTCTCTCTGAGAAGTATTGAAAGAAAGGAAGTTTTCATTGTATTTTATCATCTCTCAAGATATGTGGATAAATGATGGTCATTGATTCAAAACACTAAGGATTAATAAGAAATAGAAAACATGGAATGAAAGGATTTCAAGGTACCTTATAGAAAAAATATGATCCTCACGAGAAATGAGAAGATATAGAAAGAAAGTTCTTTAGTCTAATACATAAAGAAAAAGAAATATTGGTAAGAATGAATCCAACTTTACATGGTTAGTAGGGAATGTTACAGAATACATATATAATCCAAATAGAAAGATTGATAATTTATTTGATGGTATTAATATAATCCTTCAAAGGGAACTATTATCCCACAATTTCTTATTATATGGGGACATAATATCATGTTCTATAAATAAAGATAAATAATTATCAAAATATTATGTATTTTAATGGATTCAAGAGAAGAATAGGATGAAATATAAAAAATAAGATAAAGGGAATAAGGGAAATAAGGATTTTACCACATGTTATACTTTTGGAAAGAAGCACCTTGGTACATGCCTAAAAGGAAAAGTAGTTTCCTTAAAGTGTGATGAAAAAGGCCATGATTCTTATGAATGAAAGGGTAAGGGATAATCCCTCAATGTTTAGTTATTTAACTGTAAATATTTGGGGAATTATTCCAAAAAAATCCGTAAGTTTCAAAGGAATATACCTCCAAAGAAGCTAAGGGATCAAGGTTAGGCATATGCTATTTGTACAACTTAAGTGAAATGATTACTAGACTTATGTATTTGGATCTATGAAATATGCTATAAAGATATTTTATTGGTGAAATTATCATTATAATATTCATGAAATGTATAAGGATTACACTATATTAGTATTTCTTTATGGATTTGGAAGCATGTTATGAATGGTACCAAGAAGAGTGATTCACTTGCAAGTTCGTATTTTTGGAAAACATGTGATTAAGGGAAGATAACCCTTATTATTTAATTTATGTTGATATAATAATTACAATTATATTTTTATGTTCTATTATTTGTGACCATGAAATTGCTTAGTGATTTTATGGTTTTTTTATAATTTCTAGAGTTTATTGCATGTTTGGATCTATGGAATATAATTTACAATTTGAGATTTTATTATTGGAAACTTAAATGTTTTAATTAAGGTTTTATAGTGATCTAGGTTTTAAAATATTTTTAATGTGAAATTAAGGGACACTTTATATTTTTTGTGTAAGATAATTTTAATTTTGTGACCTTCCTTTAAAAATTTTGGACGTTTATTTTGGAAAGAAATATTTAAGGTGAGTCTTAATGTTAACTATTTGTGGAAGGTTAAATATTTATGGAATTGATTATTTTTCAACATTGGGTTTTATTTAGACAGTGATTTTATATGCCATAATCACATTTGAAAAATTGTTATAATTAATTTTTATTCTACCAATCTTTCAAATGTGATTCTGGCATAACAAATCATTTTGGATGTTCATTTCTTGGAGTAAAAAACAAAGTGAGAATTTATTTAAGCATAAGAAAATGATAAGATTTTGATTATGAAATAGAAACATATCAAGTAAGTACATTTTTATGTGTTCTCATTCTATATAGTAATATAATTCCTCAACCCCATGAAAGTGATATTGAGACAAAAAATTTATCCCGATACTTTCATTTCCGATAAATAAAATGAAGCCTTAATTCATCAAAAAATTCCAGTTTTCTAGTTTTTAACTTTCCATTGATCATTTAATTTATTTTAATCAATGGCCTATATCACTCTCTATAATTATGTATTCCTTTCTTCTATGTCTATCTATTATTGAATTTATCTTTATTCACTTTTAATCAACATTCTTCTACTTAAAAACCTATTTATGTGTTATAACATATGACCTTTGTACTTCCCTTTATCTCTTATTAATATGTTGTTTGATTAACCCTTTTTATGATGTGGGTTTTCAATAAAGGTGTTTTAAAATTGCATCCCTTTTATTATCAAAATCAAGATTAAATTACACAAATCCAATTTATTTAAGGGGGGATGTAATGCCCTTAGATTTTTAAAAAAGGAACATCATATTTATACTGTGTATGAAACAAAACACTAAGATTGGAGGAGAATATAACATAGTGATACTTTATGATATATTTAATTTTAAATAATTTCAATATCTTTGATAGCTTGTAAGGCACACAATATTGGGTTTGAATGAAACACAATACTCTATTGAAATATTATTATTTAAACATGACCATTATAACCAAACCGTTAAGTTAAAGGTATGAACATCACTAACTAAAATTTTAAAATTATATGGTTTTAACATGTAAAAAATAAAATAAACGTAAATCTATTGATTATTAATAACATAAGAACCATTTGAAAGAAAATTAAAAGTTTTCTAAAAAACTCTATTTTTTCTAAAATGCTATCTAGTTACACATTGCACACATAATTTAAAATTATTTTTTAAAACATTTTAAAATATATTTTTTAAAAAAAAAATTTATTTTTCAAATATAAATATCAAAATTATCTAAGGGTTAACTCTTGATTTTTTTTGAAAAGATAAATTTTCACTGAATAGTGAAGAATACTAGTTTTTATAAAGAATAATCATTTCTTTTAAAGCCTTTAAAACTTCTAAATTGTTTTAATATGGTTTTAAAATTTAAATCAGTTAAATTATATATCAATTAATAAAATTTATTTCATTGTTATAATTTTCATATTGAATTTTGATATAAAAACTTTGTAAACTTTTGAACATTTTCACTTTAAAACCCACTTTCTCATCACATATACATGATAAATTTTAAAGTACATTTTTTCACTTATTTGAATGAAATTTGAAAAAATTGATTCCATATTTGGAATCAGAATAATTTATATTATCTAATAACTTAATCATAATTTTTACCATAATGAATAGTAAAAATTGAAAAATTATTTACTGTGGTTAAGGTAAAATTTGGTTTACTCAGGGGTTAAACTAAAATGATAAGGGTTGAAAATTTCCAAAAACTTGTAAAAAACTAATTTTATAGACATATATTAAAAATATTTCGTATATTTTCTATAATGGACTTTATTTTATCCTTTTTACATGTAAACAATGTGGGTACACCTTTTTATTTTCAAAAATTACAAGTGTTCCACTCACCACACTTATAAAGGCCCACCCTCAATCCTCTCATATTGACACTTCCAAAACACATTGGATTAGAAAATAAATAATAAATAAATTACTTATATCCCTCATCAAATACTAGAGTCCTTGGTTAGAACATAAATATAATCTAGGAAGTCTTTAGGATAAACCTAAAGAGGTTTCTCTAAGAAGAGGTAACGTTTTAACAATGCGTTTTCATTTTACTTCTTCTTATAAATCATTATAATATTTTATAAAAATTAACAAATAATGAAACCTATATATACTATATAATTATATTTTATTATGTTAATTTCATAAAATATATCCATCTCTACTCCCCTCAAATGGACAATTAAACCATCAATCGTGTGTATGGCGGACTACTGCCTTGTGAACCGATGTTGTTTGTTTTCCATAACCACCTTTAAAGGATGGATGTAATTAAAAATTTAACATATTTATATTATATTTATGATAATATTAGTATTATTTAGTTATAATATCAAATATACCATCTTAATTTTCATTCTTTGCGGGATGTGATAATGTTGCTCATGTGTACGGGGGACTATTGCCTTGCAAAGCGATGCGATTCATTTTTCACTTATGCATTACATAGAAGGTAGTAAAGATTAAATTTAATCAATATATGTTATATTTATGATCTAAAAATAATTTTTAAAATATATTATCATATCTAAATTTTTACCTTCAAATCCATTGTAAAACAATAATGTCACTCATGCGTACTTGTGGACTACCGCCTCCACATAGCAATGTCAAATATTTTTTATTTATTTTTACATAGATGGTAATACTGATGTTTTTTTATTAATATAAATTATATAAATATAATAATAATAATTATTTAATTTTTAATTTATATTTATTTTCCTTTCATTCTATCTATCAAGAAACATGGAAACAATATTCTTACGTACGTACGGTCTTCTGCCTCCATGAATGGTTTAATCCATTTTCTATCTCTAACTTTTATAGATAACTATAAAAAAATATATAATGAATATATATTATATTTATATCAAGTTTAAAATTATGGATATTATGTAACCATTATTAAATTAAAATGACCAAAATTACCAAACCAAAACATACATGAAAAACGAACCAATTATCACCCAAAACAATGATTTTAACAAAGAATTTATAATAAACCAATAATAACCAACTATAAATAAATAATATGTGGTATGAGATATAATATTATGGGGTTGTAATGTATTTTTAATAAACCTATATTTATTATATATGAGGTTCATACACATATGAAATAATTTGAACAAGTGGTAAGGGTTTCCCATATCACTTTTACTTCCGTGATACAGAAACCATAATCACCACTTATTCCTTTGTGTGGTGTATATACTATCCATATTGATATTTTATGTAATTAATATATTTATCTTTATGTGATTTAATGTTTAATTTTATGTTATTTATTTCATGGGGCTTATGATTCAAAGGATTCCAAAGTGGCAAGGGTTTATATCACAATCTCACTATTATTCCAGATTGTTTTTGTTTAAGTCTCCCTTGGGGGAATTCTTTGATATTTATATCTTAAAATCAATATATTTTATTAAAATATGGCTACACCTGAACTTTTTCAACTAATAGTACCATTTTTCCATTCATTGGTAGTTAAAATTATTGAGAAATATTTTTTTAATAAAATTAGTCTTCATTTATCTATTCTGTCAGAAATCCTTTTTCATCAAAAACCATATTTTCTAAATATGTTTTAAACAAATGTTTTTAACCTTTTCAAAATGATTTATTAAATTTTTTGTACCTATTTTTACATTTCATTAAAAAATTTAAAGAATATTCATGTCATTTACAAAATAATGGTTGTTACTGAAAATGTAGAAGGAATCTTGGTTTTGACGTACAAGACATGAATAGAATTTTACACTATCATAACCAATAAACTATTTAATGATTATTTTAAATTTTTTAGAAGTTTATTTTTAATAAAATGAATTTTAAAAAAAATTGTTATTTTTTTTAATTGTTATTTTTCTCAAAAACGTTTTAATGATTTTATCATGGTATTTTTATTCATCAATGACATCAAACCTCTATTTTACTTATGCTCCACTGAGGATATATTGTATTGATATCTACCTTATTATTTCTCTAGATTGTTTTGATTAGTTTGACTAGGGATTTTCAATTTTATTACCATTCATCATTTAACTCTAGAGGGTTTATGATTATATTTATTGATTGGGGTAAGTATTAACCTTTCATATGTTAGTTTTTCTATATGAATGTTTATTTTTATTATGTTTCACACAATTCATATGACGAATAAATTTTACTTATTAAGTGATGGTAGGGTCCCACTATATCTCCTCAATGCATCAGTAGGTCTCATGAGACACACAATATTGGGTTTTTGATGAGGCCTTTCCAATTTATTTAGATGTCTTGGAAAAAGGCCTCGATGGTATGTTTTAGATGTTTAGAATTATGAATTACAATATTATGAATTAACTTATTTACATTCCACATGATTTCTCAATTAGTTATAATATCCATGTTTAGGTTCTCAATATCATGTGTTTATTTATATTGAATTATTTGATCATCATTTATTCCTTCTATATTATGCTCAAATTATTGATTTAATGGAATGTGTTTTAGTTATTTTCCTTTCCATATTTACTATGCATTATTTATCAATTTTTTCTTGCTATATTCTTACCCTTATTGAGCATATGATATTAACCCTTTAATATGTTTTTTTCCCTAGGATACCAGGATGTGTTTTGTGATTATTATTCTTAGATACGCTATGGGGAATAATGGAGTCCTCAAATAAAATACTTTTTTTGTATTTTATTATTTCAATTGTAATAATAATTTAACCTATGTATATAGTTTACCAAGACTAATAATCTATTCATAAATTTAATATGTGATTCCATGTATCTTATGCTAATGTAATAATATAGACATTGACTCTGATCTACTAGGGTTGGGGTCACTATAGGCTGAGTCTAACTTATTTATTTTGTAATTATTGATTCTATATTTCTAATTAATGATCTCCTTTGGTGAGTTTCTAGTCTAACATTCTCTATTATGATTCTATTTAGTGGAGTGGTTCATTATTTTTTAGCTTCCACCTTAGTTTTTGTTATTGTATTCTCTTTATGGATGAATTTCGTACATACTTCTATACTTAATAACCTAGTATCCTTATTTTAAATCCATTTTTCTTTAGAATATTCTATTTTTATTTAGTACAAGACTATAATGCTCACATTATCGTCTTATTTGGTTCTTAACAATTAGCATCCCTCATTTATTATTCTTCCATTTCATCAATTGTCACTTGTTTGTTATCTTCTTTTTTTATTAATCCCTTTTATTATAGGGTTTAACTTGTATTCATCTTTCTTTCTATTTATAGATATAAAATAATTTTTTATTTGTTTTAATTTCTGATCACCATGTATTTCATATTTTATAGTTTTCTTTTAAACATTTAATTCTATACTTTATGGTCTTATAATCAGTTCTTCTCATCCTTCATAATCAGTTGAACTATAACACCACATTCCTTGGTGGATGTTGTCTCCAAAAAATTTCTGTGTTCAACTTTATCATGTTCGGAAACATTTTCTTCTTATTTTACATAACTTTTTTTTCCAAGGGAATCATGAATATGATACTATAATTGCAAGACATACCCTTACTAGATTCGCTTTATTATCCCTTTATTTTTTTAATTACATTTGGGTCCAAAATTTTCAAACTCTGTTATATAAAAGGTGGATTTACGCTATTCTCATTTTCTTTGAAAATTACACTAATTTCAAAATACCAATACTACAATAAAATAAAATTTATCGAGATATTTAAGTTCAAGATAAATTATAAAATAAATTTAAAACCATACTAGTAATGACACAATGGACCCTAAAAACATAGAAGGGTGGTTATAGAATTCTTTGGTATAATTCATCAACTATAGGTGGATTTCATGAGATCATTTTAGTTTTCAAATATCTATAAAACTATCCAAAAATATGATTAATTAACAACATAAGTAAGCACTTATAGTAGGATAAAATATTGGAACGTGCATATAAACAAAGAGTGTAGTTGTGTCAACATGGACATCAAGTTCATCCTCTATAATAGCTTCTAGAATTTTTTTTATATTTATTTTTTTGATAGAATTATTACAATATATATATATATATATTTAAAGTTAAAGTTATCATATTGAATGAATATAATTGTTTCATTTTCGTTTCTCCTTTTTAATCCAGAATATCCTTCTTATATCACCTTCAAATAACTTTTCTTTCACACCACCAATTTTCAATTTATCTATGATGAATTATATATATCAAGCACATAGATAATAGAGATATTATATTTTTTTACAATATGATATTAATTCATGGTTAGATATAAAATCATTAAACATATTAAAAATAGGGTATCTTATATTTTATCTACACGACCCTCTATAAAATTTGTTTTATTTTTTTGTACAATTCATTGCAACACTATCACATTTGATATAAAATGTTGTAAATTTAATGATTTTAGATGTAAAATTTTAGTGTAAATGCATAAAACTTCATAGAATAAGAGAAATAAAAGTTATGATGTAAGTAATAGTGTAAATTCATTTAAATTCTAATGGGAAAACAACCAAGTAATTCCTTATCTCAAACCACTATAAAATTAATAGGAATGTACATGACATGTGTTGGTGGGGATACTATAGATTACTATATTGGTTTCAATGAATATTTTAGATAGCCTTCCACTATAAATTCCTAGAATAATATAATTGAAAGTTATAGAGTAATTTTTAATGAAAATGTAAGTATATTATAGTAGGGAAACAAATGGATATACACTTGAGATGGGAATGTTGTACTGTACGATTGATCTGGATCACTTCCTATGATATTCATATTATGCATATCATAGGCTATGATCGACTTGAATCATAGAGGTACATTTTTCTTCAATAATAACATATGATTGTGTATATGATATTCATTATAATTTTAGGAAAATTATTTATGCACCACCACATCACTCTTACATGGTTTCCTTTGGTGTTTAATCCACTATAAATGGATTATATGTAGCCTTTATGTTCATTGAACAAGTTTAGTAGTAACATAAATGAAACATAATTCAAGAGTGGAATTTGATAACATCCAATGTGGTAAACACCTTATTCATTTAAGGTGGAGTATTGAGGAGGAATAAAAATTTGAATAGGTTCTTTTATTCATTGGTGTGAAGGTTATAATCATTTTCATGCAAGTATTTATAAAAAACTCTCTTCTCCTGAGCATTGTTCATCACTCACAATGAAGGCGCTAACACCCCTTCATAGTTTCAAGAATACCTCTAGTATAAAAATAGGTTTTACATTGGGTATTTAACATTATTTATTACTAATTGACATGAAAAGAATAACTATTTGGGTTTTAATGTTGGTAATCAGAGTAACAGATCTTAAAACCCCATTATTCTAAGTTTTCAATTTGATTATTAGTATAACCAAATTGAAAAAATACTCATTGGACTTTTCACATCAGTTATACAAATAACTGATGTGAAAATATCATTAATTTGGGTTTTAACATTATTTCATCTAATAAATAATTTTCATACCAAAATTTTAATTTTAGTTATTAGGTGAACTGATGTTAAAAAAAATTAAAAATAATAGTCTTTGTTTTCTTATATTTTCAATATTATTTTCTCAAAACCTAAATTCCATGAGTCACAAATACCTTCCTTGACTTTATTAAAACCAATTAATCCCTTTCATCCCACGATTATATGATTTTCAACATGATTCATTCTTATATCATTTTTTTTCAACATTTCTCTAACCTCACACCATTTTAAATATCTCCTTTGAGTTTCACCATCATCATTGATTATTTGTATTTTAACCATTATATAAATTAATTAAATTTAATCTAAAGGTTTCTTACGACTATTTTTCAAATGTTCATCACTGATATACTACATGATTTTACTTTTTTTGAGTTAAATGTTTATTTTCTTTGTTAAAAATAGTTATTATGTGTGTGTGTTTTTAAATTGTTTTCATTTATTTAATTTTTTACATGATCCCACTTAATTTCATGCAATATGAAGTTTTCTTACTACTATTTTGTTTTAATTCTTCGTAGATATACTATCTGCATCTATATTTTTTATAGTTAAGTTTATATTTTATTTTTTTAGAAGATTTATTAAATGATTTTGATTTTTAAATTGTGTTTTTTGTTAATTTACGATCATGCTATAATTTAATTATATACAATCTAATATTCATATAATATAATTGTTCCTCTGATTTTTGTAGCTATATTGTATTCATATGTATTTTTTCAATTAAATTTTTATTTTTTTTAATATATTTATCAAATGATTAATATTTTTAAATTTTATTAATTTATTCATTTTTATACAAACATTGAATCAATTTATTATATTAAATTAATTATTTTATTATATAAATGTTTATATTATATAATTGTTTTTTATTAAATTTTTATGAATAAATATTTTTTTGGTTTTTTATTTTGATTACATGTATATGAATTAATGGCTCGTTCACCTTTTATCTTTTTATATTTTTATTTTATTTATTTTAATTTTATATAATTGTTTTTTTGATAATTTTTTTTGAATAATTGGATAATTGATTGTTTATTTTGATTACATGTTTTATATTTTTGTATATATAATTTGAATCTATATGTTTTGAATTTAATTATTTTTATATTCTTCTATGTTTATAAGTTCTAAATCTATATATTTATATATATTCTTAAAGGTTTATATATTTTAATGTATTCATATATTATATTGTAACGTTAGGTAATTAATAGGTCATAATTTTATGAATACATGAATAACTTGTGATCAATATGAGAATGGGTTTTATGATTTATTGTAGTTTTCTAAACTAATTATCGAAAACCAATATCTAATTTTATATCCATGCATAAAGTGTTTGAATATCAGATAATTGGGGTGTAGATTAATAAAAAAACATCTGATTTTTTATTTTTTTTGATCATAGTTATACATACTAGATTCAGTGTGGTAAAATTAAAAATAATTCAAGATATAATTTTGATGAATACATTCAGCATGAGATAAAGGATCATATTAAAGAATTATTCCATGATGTGGTTGTTAAAACCATCAAAAAAAATAGAAAGTGTTTAATGGTTGTATAAAGATGCTCAAAAACCATTTTTTTCGAGTTTTAATAAATTTATAGTATTATCAACAATGATATGATTTATTAAATTGATATGAAAAAATAGTGGAGTGACAAAATTTTAATCAAATTTCATTAACTTTAAAAAATAGTTACTTCAAAATGGAAACAAGATTACATATTCTAATTATGATGAAAAAATATTGTGTTTAATGGGGTTAGGGTATAGTAAATTACATATTTCCCCAATTATTATGTTTTGTGTAAGAAAGAATATAATATTTTATCAGAATATCTTAAATGTGTGAAATCATAATATAAAATGAATGAGAAAACCAACTGTGATTCATTATCACGTACAAGAAACAAACCTCATACTAAATGAGTTTGGTATATTCCAATAATTATTTATTTTAAGAATATAATTTCAAAGTCAAAAAAGTGGATAAGATGGTATATATATGATATAATCTATGGTGTAAACCTATGTCACCCTACTAATTCACAAAAATGTAATATATTTGATAAAAAATTTCATGATTTTTAAAATGAAGTTTGAAACCTCGTAATTGGATATTTCACAGAGAGAATGAATCTATATTGGATACCTATAATATAACATTATTTATGGCCAATTATATTGGTAGTTTATAAGTTTTCTCCACATATATGTATGAAAAAATATGTTTAGATGATATTGAGGATTAATGGACCAAAATAACCAAAAAATGATAATTATTTTTATCTATCAACATTGAAAGATGATGTGAAATTTATATGGGAATAAGGTGTTATAATTTATTTACCTAATATTCCATGAGAGGGTAGAGGCGATGGTTTAAAAAAATTATTTTTATTTGAAGGATCTTGTCCCCAAATTAGTCAGAAATATATAATCCAAACTGATTGAAATGTGCATTGGGAAAAAAACTAAATAAATAAAAAATGGAACATAAAATTTTACCTGGTTCACCACTAACTACTATTATAAGGAATATATTTTGATGATATATCAGTATTATAGAATCCACTAATCTTCAATGGATATTGTTGGTTGTAATTATTTATCCATGATCACTCTATTTTAGGAAAAATTCCTTTATAATGAATTAATGGATAGAAAACTACCTCCCTCAGATCACTTCCATCGACTCCTACTTTCTAATTTCATTGTATGAATTCTTACTTAGTTTAAAAACATGAAGGTATCTTATGACATCGTAGGATCGCACTCCCACCATCTAGTGGGGAAAAATATATTCTTTACATAATATTTTTGAAATACAATGATGTGACCCAAACATAAAAATCCATAATTATAATATCAACCAAAAAATATTGAGTCACTTACACACCAAGGACCTTTAAGTTTCAAATTTTTAGAGAGTTATATAAAAATATTTTATAACAAAACCCATATCATTCACATCTAATGGAATTTTTTTCTAATAAGTCAATAATTCATTATTATACAATAATTATTCAATATCTACCCAAAATTATTCACACATGATACCATTATAGACATAACATATGTTTCAATCCTCTTTTTAACCTGGGTAAATGAAAACATAAGAAGGGTGGTCTCAAAAACTCAGTTTGGGGTAGTATATATCGGAGGGTATCATGTAATAAACAAGGCATGAAGAATATTGAAGGAATGAATAAGAATAAAATAATTCCATATAACTAATCGTATGACATTTAAATAAATCCATATATGGAATAACAATATAAATAATCACATGGATAACAATAATTGCTTTCATGGTGGTGAAATTCATAATGAGGGACATTTTAATATTACCATCAATGCCTCAAACAAAGACATCATGATCTTACCATTAATGCTATATTCCAAGAAATCATGATCTTTCCATCAAGGTCATGTGTTGTGACATCATGATATTACCATCAATCCCTCGTTGTCAAGACATCATGATCATACCATCATGGACTCATGTAGATGAAATATTAATAAATATGATGAAATGCAACAAATTCCCAAAAATTTTATATCATGATACCTACTGATGAATCGAGGGGATATATAATTTCAGGCCTCTCCTATCACTTAAATATTCCAAATTTATTTACCATATCGAAGAAATGAGTAATAATAAAATTCCTAATCAACTTTTCTTAGTAATCATTAACCATCTATTATGGAATAATAAAAATATGGAATGTTAATACTTTCCCATTCAATTAATATTATAACATGATCATAATCTAGTTAGATAAAGAAGTTGGATGGTATCATTATACCATATAACTATTCAAACATAAGAAACTTTAACATATATTATCATATAAATAAAAAACATTTATAAGAGAATTAATATTTTAATTAGTAAAAGAAGAAGAAATTCCCTTTTAATTTTTATACCCTTTTTATAAAATATTTTATAAAGAAAATGGAATATAAATTTCCCATAAAAACCATGAATACCTAGAGAGTATGTGTCTTAAGAAAATTTTGAAAATGGAAGAAAAATTTTTAGTACAAATTTTTTTTAAAAGAAGAATCCTTGCACATCTTATAAATAAAGTCAAATTTAATAAAAAATAAACTCCCAAGTCACCTTTAAATGTAATTTTCATGAATACAACTAGAATAAATTTTAACACATTGATTAAAAATAGAAATAATTAAAAATATAATTTTAAAAATGAATATGGTCTAATACCTAAAATGTGGAGTGGGGGATAAAAGATATGAATATAGATAATACTTTAAAATATCATTATTGAAACCCACATAGTTAAAAGAGTAATATGAATTTATTTTAAAGAGAAGTAAAGATAAATATGAAAATTTCAAGAAATAATAAATATTTATGATTTCAAAATAATAATGGGTAATGTTGATGGGAAGAATAATATGGATATGGAGAAGAAAGGTTCCCGATTAAAAAGATAAGAGAATAGAAAATAAACCCTTATAACTTTGGTAACTTTTGGATCAAAATACCTTGAAAGTGAATAAATCTATATATAACTACGAATAAAGATATTTAAATTAAAATAATTCAAGGGAAACTAGTTACACCATATAAAAAAAATTGGTGTATAGTATAATTCATGCTTCAAGGAATGGAAATTGAGACAAAGAACCCTTATATTTAACTCTTGAAATTCATGAAATATTTTTCAAATTATTTATAATAAATATAACCATATTAATCACTTATTTAGTAACCTTATACATATCTATTTCATTTTATATTCTTAAATTATACTCATTCACTATATATATATTAGCTAGTCAATGTTTATTTTCATCTTTGTATGTTAACAATTTTGATTGTTTCGTATGTGTTTTGTAACGATGAGGCCAAAATTCATTATTTTATAAAAATTAAATAATTCCTATATTATTCAAGAAATTAGAATATTTTTTTTAATGATTCGTAAACTCCCATTTTCATTCCACATAATTCATGTGTATGGTTTGCAAAAATGGAATCTATGACTAGCTTATTTCGGGTAATTAACCAATATTAACGAGTTACTATAAAACAATAGTTAATTTTTATTTTATTCTTAAATAACAATATTAACAATATATATCACTCCTTAATATAATATTTTTTAATTAAATATATTTTAGATCCATCCATTTAACGTGGTGATAAAAATTAAATACATCGCTCCATGGAGGTAGTAGTCTTCAGGTATACACTGAGGACGTCTTCATTTTTCATTGAATTAGAGGAAGGTAGAAAACGGATTACCATTTAATAATATTAATATTATTATAAATATAATATTATTCCTTAAATAACCTTCTATAACCATACATGTATGAAGGTTATGAAAGATGAAATACGTAACTTTATGGAGGAGGCAGCCTGCATGTATGCATGAATGACATTATCATTTTTCTAATGATGTGGGGGGGGGGGGTAGATAATGGTTATAAAATTAACATATTAAAATTTAAGTATATTAATGATAATTATGTCATTATATTATAATGGTTTAAATATATTTTTAAGATTAATATAGATAATAAAAAATAATTAAGAAACGATTAGAACCTATGTTGAGAATTTGAACCTTCTTTTAGAGGGACCCTTGGAAATGGAGGATTTATGGATTTTATATGGATTAAGGGTTTGTAAAAAGTGTTATAGGGTTATAGAGTAAGTAAAATGGTCATATTTTCAAGATTAAATCAATTTTCTGGAGTGTATATAATGGGGTGGTGAAAGTATCCTTTTATAAATGAGGGTAGTGGAATTTTTGTAATTATACAATGGAACAAGTAACTATTCAAGGAAAGTTTCTCAAAAATATATAAATAATTAATAAGAGATTATTTTTGGTCAATAAATACAATCACCACACATTTGGGAATTTTTTTTTATAATTTTATCCTTTTTCTTCTTAGTTTTAACTGTTACCATAATTTACATTTACTATGGTAACTGATTTTTTAATCAAGCTATTGTGGTATAATGAAAAAAATTAAAATTTAACTTATTACCTAATTTTAAAATTAAAATTTAAAATATTAAAACATTTCTGCCCTATATAATTTTCAAGGGTGAAAAAATAAATTTTAATATCAGTACACGTAATGCTTAAAACCTGTTTTTTAGAAGAAGTGTATTTTTTATTATAAAAATTATGTTTGGGATAAAATTATTAATGTTGTAGATTTTATTAAGATTAATTTTTTTATTACTAAAAAAATAATATTTATTTTTTCTTTCAAAGCAATTCAAAATAGAAATACACTATGGGAATATTTAATTAAAAGAAAATACCAAAAACAATTTTCTATTGGAAAAGAATATTACTTGTGTTACAAAATGTTAAACATAGGTTTTATAAATTAAAATTAATATTTTAAATATAAAATTTTACTTATTAAATACATATTTTTTTTAAGAAAACGTTTCATAAATTTTTAATCCATTATTTGTAAAAGCCCAAAAATCCTCTCTATTATTAAAGGAATTCATGATACACGATGAATGTTTTACTATTTTTTACAATACATTCACCTAGAAAGAGTCGAGGCACGAGCCATGATTGATGGATTAGAAATATTAAGCTCTTGGAACATTACCCTCAATATGGCAGATACTAATTCTAAAATCATTTGGAGTGATCTTAAGGGCGACGCCGCTCCTCCTTGGCACATCATGTACCTCATATGCAAGTGCAGGGCTCTCCTACCCAATGGAATCAAGATCCTCCATACGTGGCAGGAGGGAAACTGGTTGGTGGACTTTCTGGCCTCTAGTTCCTCCCAGTAATTTCCTCTTATGGGTTTTAATTCCCCAGGCTCCCTCCCCTCGGACAAATTGGAAGTGGCTATTGAGGATGCTCTCGGTCTCCACTTCTTCCGACCTCCTTGAGTCTTGTACTTCACCTTTCCCCTTCTCTTTCAATAAAAAACATAGAAATACTTTTCATTTCATGGGAATATTAAAAATAATTAAATAATGTTGAATATAATAGCTAATAATAGTAAAGGGACATATATGAAAAACAATAATGCAAACATTAATGTAAACTCCACTGGAGTGAATTCTCCCATGAATATCACTCCTTCCATAAAGACTATAATAAGAAAGTGATGCATCTAGCATATAATATAAATTATTAAGGAAAGTATAAAACCCTAAGTGAAGTAGTGAATTATAGGTTATGAGAATATTGAAGTCTATATAGTGGTTGAATGGAAATATAACCATTAATATTTGACTATTACATAGTCATTACCTTACTGTTGCAATGTGGCTATTATATGACCATTAGAATGATAATCTGACCATTGGAATAGTAATATGACTATTAGGAGTAGTAAAATAACTAGTCAAATAATAAAATATTATTTATGGAATAATATAATGAGTTTATATCATAAAATAATTACATAAAAATGTTTAATATGATGAAATAAATGTTTAATACAATGGCATCATAATTATGTTTTTGAAAAATTTAAATAATATTTCTTTATTAAAATAATTTTTATGATAAATTTAAATTTTTTAAATAAAATTTTATTTTGATTCATGAAACAATATATATAGTTATAAATATGATAATATAATTTTATGAAACCATGATTAATTTTCTATGTGTTAGAAATTTGATCATTCGAAAAAAATAATTCTTTAAAAAATTAAGGTTTTATTTAAATATTAAAATACCATATTTATTAAATTATTTTTTAAAAAATGGATTTCATTTTTAGAATCAACATGTAAAAATTTTCTTAAGGTTTATTTTTTTATTTTTCAGAAAATATTGATTTTTCAGTGAATAGTTATTTATGAAAAAATATCATATTTTACATCATAAGTTAAATACATGATTAATTGAATAAAGAGTGATATAAGAAAAACTTTTCTTGGAATTACATGCACTAATTATAATATTTAGTTATAAGATTCATCATTATTGATAGTCTTGAGAAAAAAATAATAAACTAAGGACTATTATATTCAGAAACACCCCTCTCTTCCCATTATAAATATCACCCCTCACCACTCATTCTTCTCACACCTTTGAAGTATTAGAGCTCGGTCAGACTATAAAAATTTATCTACCAAACCTACTATACATTTATAAAGTGTTTTGGTCTTACCAAAATACTATCTCAAGGAGCCTTAAGGTGTATCCTTGAAGAAACTCCCAAAAGAAGAGGTAAAATTCTCAACCAAGTCTCTTTCAATTCTTTTATTCTTCCACATCCCACATATGATTTCCAGACACCTTTACATAGTAACATCAATGACCTCGTGATAATGAATATAAACTCAATATCCCAATTATATATATAAAATAACATAAGTAATAATAATAAATCATATATAATTGAATTTGGATCTCAATAAAGTGTTTAATAAATCTAATTTTATCATTTAGGATGTTATGTTAAAGTGTGGAATGAATCCTGACCTGAGGTAATGGACCTCTCTAAATCACCCTCCTTTCTTTGGGTTATGATTTTTTTCTATCTACCTCTATTTATATCTCTATTTAAAATTATTTAATTATTATAAATTATATATATATATATATATATATATATATATTTGTGTGTTTGTGTCTCTTAAATATGTTCCTGTATTATTATCCATTTCTTTTCTGGGGTTATACATGCATTTCAATCATTTCTCAATACCTTTTTAAAAATCAAGAATAATAAAGGGGAAAATTTATACCCCTTAATCATTTAATATAATATTATTTTAAATCCTTTTACCCATTCATGGGTTCATAAAATGATAATTATTTTATAGTTAACCATTTTGGTTTACCTTATGTTTGATATACATTTCAATATTCTTTCCTTATTTAAATTTTTTATTGATTCTTTAAAACACAATTTTAATGGTTAATTTATATTCTCAATTATCTACCCTTTACATGAATTTTCTAAATGAAATAAATATTTGAGACCTATGATTATTGATTCAAATATTGAAATCTAAAATATTTATTTCCTATTCTCTTTAGAATCATAATGAAGTATCCTTTGATTGTGATTTAGGAAATATTTTTTTACCTATTACTCTTCATGGGTATTTCTTATGCTTATGCATTATGTTTGATTGAATTATATTTCACACATATGCATGTAAATGTCATGATTATTTTTCTCAGATATCACTCTAATGCATTGGGTAATTTTAATATATCTTTATATGATATGAATGGTATTAGAGAGTACACCTAATCCATTATGGTAATTTTTCCATCATGTTATGATTTCTCGACAGTGAATCTTGATTTATGATTAGGATTTCATGTATTATGATGTTTTCACATTCCTATAATCTAATGATCTTATGATTTACTCTTATTTATTTCATGATTACATAATACTATTCATTATTCTTTTCATTCATGATGTCACATTATTCTATTTGACTCATATGTTATACTTAATTATCATGTGTATTCCCTTATAGGGATTTATAGCTCGCCCATTTTGTTTATGTATTCCCCATGTTATCCTATATTGTATCAAAATCAAAAAGTGTTCTAAGAGAACATTATGGAGTCTAAAATAAATGTGTTTTATTTTTTCTTTATGTAGATTTTTTATAAACATATTTTATTAAAGGAACTAGACCTCTAGATCCCAAGGTCGTGTTTATTGAATATTTATATTAAAAAACAAGTGATAATATCTGTGATATTATTGGGTAATTTTAGTTAGTATCAAAGCAAGGTCTATTTTTATTTCTTTATTAGAACAAAAATACCTTTTAAAAAACCCAAGAGATATGTCTATGAATAGTAAGGCATCCTGAAATTTTGGTAAAAGTATAGAATGAGTGGTTTCTAATCAATAAATTTATTATTTGGATATTATAAGTGGATATAACTCATACACATAAGTTCCAAGGTGTAATAACCCCAAAATATATCATTTGGTATTAATTCAACATATACCTAGTGCAAAAAAAGAGGACTTGTTTCACACCTGGTTTAAAACTCTTAAAGGATGTGATTTGGTAAATTCACAAACTCTTTGAGAACCATTATGAAGGACTTGAATAGATTGTTAGGTTAGGAACCCTAATTGTATAATTACCATTGACATCTTATATTGAAACCTAGAGACTCATATGTAAGGATATACAAGTCATTTAAAATTTTTTACATCTATGTTCATAGTTTTATTTTTTTATATTCTTATTATTTTAAGTATTCTTTTCCTTAATTTTTCATTAATTTATTTAATTATAAGAAATAATAGGAATCATTCTGACAACCAATGTAATGGGAAATGTAATGATTACTTTAATGAGATTATTAACCTAATTTTATTGGGAACTGAGAACTTAATGGAAGTACTAGATCAATTGACTCAAGTTATGAATAATAACTTGAATCATGTAGAGTGCCAATCATCTTCTAAGAATGATTAAGTTGTGGATGAGTCCTTAATATGATAAAGGACTCTTATTTTTACTAAATATTATGATACCCTTCTCAGGGAATAATAGATTCACTCTATTGAGTATATATTCTTTATCCTACAATGATCTAAATAAGAGAAATCCATACTTGTAATTTATTTCATATAGGGGAAAGTTGATCAATGGTGGGAACAAATAAAGAACAAAAATTCTAAGGAGGAAATAAAATCCATGGAATGGGAAGGATTCAATAAAATATTGTTTAATAAATATTTTCCCCAAACCCTCTATCTTAAAATGAAGAGGGATTTAATTGGACTAAAGAAAAGGGAGGGGGGGTGATTCTATTGGTATATATGAGGAAAAATTCATAATTATTTCACTGTACACTTCTAGATTTGTGACAAATAATAAAATTAAGGTGTAGTTATTATTTATTAGATTAAATTTGAGTCTACAAAAATCTTTGGTGATTTTATATTTTCACATCTATGAAGATATTATCTATTTTAACCTTATGGTTAGGATGAAGATTGGAGATTATCAATAGTATCATGGGGATGGAGAGAAAAATGTTAAAATAGAGATTAATTTTGGAGGATAAATAGATAAATACCATGTATGATTGAAAATCCAACTTCCTATGTGTCAATATTGTGGGAAGAATCATCTTGGAAACATTCTCAAGGGAAAGGGGAGATGCTTCAAGTGTTAAAAATAGGGGGTTCATGCTAATAAATTTCCAAGGGAAATGATAAACCCCACTAGTATGATTAAAGAATAGAAGGTAATGATCAAACCCTAGCCTTTAACCTAGTGTTTCAACTATAAAGAACATGAACATTATACAATCCAATCTCCAAATCCAAGGGTTGTCAGAGATAATCAATGAAAACAAGAACTAAGGCCAAGATATCAAGGAATACCTTATCATATCACTAATACTAAGGTGGAACCTAATAATAAAGTGGTGATAAATATAATAGTTATTCATTCAATAATGGTGAATGTATAATTTGGTTTTGGTTCTACACATTATTTCAAATTATTCGTTTTTAGTAGAATTATTCGAACACCACCTCGAAACATGGAGGTACAGTTATCTATGAGAATAAAAAATAGGGACGTTATTTATTCCTAAGTATATAACTCGTTCTCAATCAATGTTTGTGGACATTACCTCCAAAAAAATGTTCTCATATTTTCTTTAGTGGAATTTGATGATATTCTAGGAATGAATTGGTTATACTTATATAAATTCATCATTATTTTCCAGGAGAGGGAAATCACTCTACATATATCAAATTGTCCTCCTATTTTGTACAAGTGTAAGGAGGAGGATAAATATCCTTTTTTATCTTTTTATTATGAATCAATACTGTTTCCTTATGAGTAGGAATATCTATCTCAAATGATTGGAAAAAAGAGAGAATCATGCTTAAATACATGACCATTATGAGAGACTGTACTAATGTATTCCCTAAAAATATTCATGGTCTTCCTCTATACAAAGTTGTAAAGTTAATAATTGAACTTACACTTGGATCTATTACCATATCCAAGAATCCTTATAGAATAGCCACTATCAAATCATAAGAATTGAAGAGGTTATTACAGAAGAATCTAAAAAAGGGTTTTATACTCCTGAGTGCTATATGGGGATCAACACTTCTCTATAGTGAAACGCTATTTTGGATATCACTAATTAAAGTGAAGAAATATTATAATATCAAGACCACCTTTAGAACAAGTTATGGAAACAATGAGTTCATAGTGATTCCATTCAAAAACACGAATTCTCTATAAAATTTCATATAATTAATTAATGTAGTCTTTAGAGAGTAACTTTAAAAATTTATGGTAGTATTTAAAAATTATTTCCATATATACACAAAAAGAAAGGAGAAGCATGATTTTTTTTTGGTACTATGGTGAAGACATCGCAAAAGGAGAAGTTACTTACAAAGTACAATAAATGTGAGTTTTTTATAGAGGAAGTATCATTATAGGGGTATGTTATCACCAGGCATGGAGATATTTGGGTATTTTGAAGATAATTTATATTGAGGAGTGTCCCAAAATAACATCAATAATGGAGATCCATTGATACCTTGGACTTTCTGGGTACTATAAATTAATTGTGAGGAACTTCTCATGATTGTCAAACCCTCTAGCCAAGGTAACTTGGAAAGGAGTGAAGTTTTTATAGACTGCTAAATGTAAAGAGTGATTCGAGGAATTGAAGAGGAGTATTATCACAACATCAATACTTACACAACCCTCATGTTGGAATTTTTTTTTCATATACAATGATGCTTCAAATAAGGTCTTGATTCATGTATTTATGAAAAATGTTGAAGTGATAGCCTATTCCACAAGGTAGTTGAAATTTGATCAGTATAACTATCTAATGTATGATCCAAAGTTATATTTAGTGATTCTCAGATTGAAGATTTAGATATATTATCACCATGGGGAGAATTGGGAAATATATATAGATCATAAGAGCCTCAATTATATATTCACCCAGAAGGAGTATAATATGCACTAGTGAAGATGCTTAGAGATGATCAAGGACTATGACTACTCAATCCATTACCATAATAGGAAGGTGAATAAAGTAGAAAATGATCTAAGTAGAATGAATAATGGAGCCTTATAAATTATGATAATTGAGAAGGATCTTATCTTATTAGACTTACAAATTATGGAAATGGAAGTCATAAAAGAAAGAACAGTATCTTACCGAGATCAAATGATTCCTCAACCAGCTATTCTAAAAGAGTTAAAGGATTCTCAAAACGACAATGTGGAAATAAAGAAGAAGGTGGAAGCTACAATAAAATGGAAATTATCAAAATTCAAAATTGATAAACAAGGATTTTTAAGATTTGGTCCATGACTATGTGTACCATCAAAGCCTGAGATAAAGAAGAAGTTTTTAAATGATGTATATAGCTCAAAATTCTTAATCCACATAGGGAGAAAAAATAAGTTTCAATATCTCTAAAAGAAATATTGGTGGGACAACATAGAGAAAAATATCATGGAATATACATCAAACTGAATGGTATATCAGAAATTGAATCCATAAAGAAAAAATCCCAAGGGTATGATGAAACTATTACCCATAACTGCATGTAAATGGAAGAAAACTACAAAAAAATTTATCACTGACCTCATGAAGAACTTATAACTCGATCAACATGCAAGGATATACATTATATAAGTGGTGAGGATACATAGAAAACGACTATCAATTTTATCTAATCAAGATCCAAGATTCACCTAAAAATTATAGGCAATTATCTAACATTCCTTGAACACATATTTGAGCTTCAGTATGGCCTATCAAACTCATAATTATGGCCAATATGGGCATAAAATCCATGGAACTAAGAATATATTAAGTTTTTTATCAATGGAATTTTAATGCGGTTGTAATCAATATATTTATTTGGTTGATTTATTAAACATTAATGAAAATTAATTGATTATTCATATATCTCCTTATGAATCTCTATATGGGGAGAAATGTATAAATCTAACATTTTAGGATGAAAGTGGATAATAAAAGTTATTAGGATTATAAGTGGTGGAATAAATGACTTAGATGTTCAAATACATTCAGAAACACATCATAGTAGTAAAATGCTTACATAATAGCTATTTTAATAACCATAAATAAGATCTATATTTTGAGGTTAGTGATAATTTTTCCCTTTTTATATCTCCCTAGAATAGATTCATGATGTTTGGAAATAAGGGAAATATAAGTCCTAGCTATATCACCCCCTTTGAGATTATTGATCACATCAGAGTTGTAGCCTATCAACATGCACTACCACAAAACATGTCCCAAGTATATGGTGTGTTCTATGTATCCCTCTTGAGGAAGAACATACTAGATCCCTCACATGTACTAAATACAAAGTCATTACACTCTGAGAATAATATCCCTTATGAGGTGCATCCAGTGAAAATCTTAGACCATAGAGACAAAGTTTTACATAAAAAGAAAAATCAGCTGGTTAAATTATTTTGGTTAAATCATAAATATGACGAGGATACTTGGGAGCCCGAATAATAAATGAATAAAAAATACTCTCATTAGTTTTCACATTAATGTATAAAATAAAATTTTGAGTGTGAATTTTCTTGAGGGAAGAATGTAACGTCTTGAAAATTCCCTCTAATGGTAAAAAAATTCATGATTTAATATGAAATTTTTATTATGTTTTATAATAGATATACATTTAAATAATTTTACATTTCATAGAAACACTACACACCATGAAAAAATGTTGGCTATAATATCTATTAATAGTATGAAAATATAAATGGAAAATATTAATGAAAACACTAATGTAAACTCCATAAGCCTGAATTCCCCTATGAATATCTTGCCTGCCATATAGACTATAAAAAGGAAGAGAATAATTAAGAATATGAGAGAAATTATTAAGTGAAGTATAGAATCATGTAAGTGAAGTAGAGAATGATGGTGTATGGGAATAATGGAGTATATATAGTGTGTAAAGGGAAATGCCACCATTAAGATCTGATCGTTACCTGACCATTTTCATGTGGTCATTATATGATCATTGGAATAGTAATCTAATTGTTGGAATACTAATATGACTATTAGGAATAGTATACTGAACTTTGGAATAGTGAAATAATATTTATGAAATAATATAATGTGTTTTTATCATTATATAATTAAATAAAAGTGTTAAATATGATAAAATAATTTTTTGACTCAATGAAATCATAATTATATTTTTGAAATAGTATATATGTTTTATCTTCATTGAAATAAATTTTTATGATAAATTTACTAGGTTTACAAAAATATTACATTAATAAAATAGTTAAATGAAATCATATATATTGGTATATATAGGATAATATAATATTATGAAATAATAAGTAATTCTTATAAGTGTTAAAATTTGATCATTTGATAAAAAATATTCTTTTTAAAAAATAAAGATTTAATTTAAATATTAAATTTCTTATATTTTGAAAAAATTGATAAAAATGGTTTTCATTTTTGGAATCAACACCTCTAAATTAATTTTCGGTGAATTTTTTGTTTTTTTCTTAATTTTTTTACTTTTTGTGAATTTTAATATATGATAAAATTTGGTATTTTAAATTATAGTATAAATACACCATTAATTATATAAAGGGTGATTTAAGAAACCATTATCTCAGCATAAAATGAACCAATTAATTTATTTAGTCACAACAGTCATCAATATTGATTGTCTTGAGAAAAAAATAATAAACTGATGAATATTATATTCAAAAACACGAATCTCCTTCCCTTATAAATATCAACCCTTATCCTCATACCTTCTAAGCCTTGTAGTTATCCCAAAATATACATATTTATCTCTCTAAACCTCATACCCACATCCAAATTTTTTTAGTCATACCAAAAGACCATCCCAAGGATCCTTAAAAGGTATTCAAGAGGAGAGTCCCAAAGGAAGAGGAGAAATTCTCAACCAAGACTCTTTCAATTATTTTATTCTTCTACATCCTACATATGAATTCCATACACCTTGACATAGTAACATCAATATCCTAAAGATAATAATTTTTTATTATTTTAGTAGAATATCCATTTTTTACCCTAACCTCAATTGATTCTAAAATGAAAATGTTGTTCATATTATGGTCGGTCCACCACCCCCATGAAAGAAGAATTTAATTTTCTACCATCACCTTCATGGATATTTTAAATTCAATTATTATGGATAAAGTAAATAATAATATGTAATTTTTTTCTTATTATAAAATTGTTTAATACTCTTAATGATAAATAAAACCAAGTAAGTTCATCATGGTCGAGAAACTCACTTAAATAAACTAACTATATGACAATAAAGCCTATACTATCTAAATAATTCTTACTTATAAATTATTTTGGATACTAGGAGTCATATTAAATTCTATAAAATCATTAAATCCATTTCATAAAATATCAAGAGTTATGGAGCTAAACCATATGAACTCTCATAATTACCTAATATTAATAAAACATTGGAAACATGACATGAAAGAAATTTGGACAATGATTATAGACTTGATATCTCAACTAAATTACTCTATACTAACATAAAATCTTAATAATAAATCAAATATAGTTTTATTAGTCTCTAAATCAATATTTAAATAAATATAATATTATTATTTAGGATGTTAAGTGAAAGTGTAGAACAAATTTATACCTGAGGTAAGTGAACTCACTAAACCACCTTCTTTTCTTTGAGATATTCATTTTTTCTCTCAAACAAACATTATATATCTATTTAAAATTATAGAATGATTTAAAATATTTATATATGTATATTACATATTTACCTATCTTATATCCCTTTATTTTCTAGGTTTATAAATTCCATGGGTTGAGTTCTGAAACCTTCATTAAAATCAAACCAAATTAAAGGGAACTTTTTTATCCCTTAATCCTTTCATGTAACACATTTTCAAAGTATTTTACCCATTCATAATTTCATTAAATGAGAAATATTTTAGGGTTAACTATTTTTATTTTCCTCTAGTATTAAATAAAGTGTTTTATTCCTTCCTTATTTAAAAAACCTTTTATAATTCCTTAAAACATTGTTTTAAAGGTTAATTTCTATAACCAATCCTCCACCCTTTCTCATAATTTTTTCAAATGAACTCTAAATTTGAGATTTATTCTTATTCATTCAAATATTTACATTCATAATATTTAATTCCTTATTATATTTGAAATATTTTATAAAATATCCTTTGATTATGATTTGAGGTGAGATTATGTAACCTATTACTCTCCATGGGTATTTCCTATGCATATGCCTTTAGTTTGATTCCCCTATATGAAACAAATATGAATGTGCATGTTATTATGGGATCTCCTAATTTGTTCTCAAATGCATTGGATAATTTTTATATCTCTTGAGATGATGAGAATGGGATAAGGGAGTAAACTTAATCCATTATATAACTATGTCCACCGTGTTATGATGTCTCAAAAGTGAGACTTGACTTATCTTTATAATTTCATGGGTTATAATGTTTATACATTCCTATGATTCTGTAATCATATGATGTATTCTTATTTATTTAATTATTCCATATTTTTATTTATAATCCTTGTCTTTTATGATATCATGTTATGTCATTTAAAATTCATGTTATGCTTTATTAACATGCTTATTATTTTATTGGGAATTATAGATCACCTATTTTTTATGCAATCCCTAGGTTATCCTATTAATTTTTAGAAGTTAAAAGGGATATAGGATCAAATTATGCAGTTTAAAATAAATGTGTTATATTTTTTATTCATGTTGATACTTTCTGAACCCAGTCTACCAAACTCACTAAGCATCTGGATCCTTGAGTTGTTTTTATTATATATTTATGATAAAAATCAGGTAATAATATTTGTATGAGGCTCAGGTTGTTATATTCTAATATCCTACAGAATTCATAAAATTCATGTTATTTGAAAAATGGTATTTTATATTATTCACCTAAAAATTATGTTTCCAAAAAAATAAATAAAAAATCATCTTAATATAATATTAACATTATAAACCCAAAAATGAGGTTCATTTTTTCAAATTCAAATTCTAAAATTTATAAATTTAACATTTAAATGGAATCATATAATATAATGAAATCTATTTTTTAGGAAAATGAATTTTTCAAATATAAACTCTTATTATTCTTATTTCCTATCAATTTCTAATTAAATTAGTTTTGATATATTACTCATATCAACAATAAAATTAATCATCATCAAACCATAATATAATTAACTTCTTGAAATAAAAATTCATTGCGCAGAAAAACCCATTTTTATAAAAATATATTTTTATACATAAAATTATCTTTTTAATTGATCAGTTATACTAATTGAATTCAATATAAGTATTAGTATTAAATGTTACTTATGTTATTATTTCTAAATATATTTTTTAATTTAGTTTCTTCTATTTATACCGGCTAATTCAATGACTACTTTATAACGGTTATATTTATCTTTATTAAATGTGTTGCAATTATTTTGGTTCATTCTTATTTATAAAACAAGCTATTTAATAAATATTTATTTAAGAATAAATATATACTAAAATATTGTGGTGTTAAATTCTCCCCCACATGAATTAATTACTTTATTATAATTTTAATCATCATTCACTAATAAAAATAGATAAGGGTATCTATAATATTTACAGGACTCAATAAATAATTTTTAATGAGATTTCTACATTACAATCCTTGGTAAGATTTGGAAACACATCTTTTACATCTTAAAAAATATGTAAATATTTTCATTGGTCATAACCATTTGTGCCAAATATGATTCCTTAATCGGTATGTGAGAGATAGGGGTTTCTAAAGACATACCTTTTACAGCTTCATTCTCATGATCTAAATTCCTACCAAATAATAAATCCATATAGTTATGATAATATATGATAATATCAAAGTAATTATGTTATATAAAAAATCAATCCTATGATATATCATCCTTTGAAAACATCACATTAACCTATGATACTTTAGGGTTATCTTCCTATTAAGTTCTCTAAGCATACCATAATAATATGATAAAATCCTTTATAATGGTTCATAAAGAGAATGTGAATTGACAAAGCATATCCCTTAGGAGTATGAAACTAGGTGATCAATTATGATACTTTTTCATGCACTAGGTGAAGACCTATTTAATACCCCCACCATACTTTTTAGGTTTATTACCCCAAGAAGCATTTATTCTAAAGCCTATATCCACTTGTTTGTATCTGGATATAGATTTCATTACTAAAAAACCACACACTCTATACTTTACCAAAATTTTAGGATGTTTTATTTTTTTAAACTTATCCCTAATGTTCTACTAGTGTATTATATCCCCAATTTCTAATAACAATTAAATAAAGATATACCTTTCTATATCCTAAACCTAAAAATTTCTGGAAACTTATGCTCTAAGAATTCATCTTGATCCTTATCCCCAAACAAAAAAAATCTGATACAAATAAATATATACCATAATAATGTACAATTTTAAGATATGTTATTATTTCCAAAAAATAACAAGAATTTTCTTAACATCAAATATATACCTTGATAATTTAATATAAAATCTAAAGTTATCTAAAACATGCTTTGATACTAATTATGATGCCCTCATAACCGTACTCCTAGAATCTAGTGGAAAAAACATATTATTTTATATATCAGTTTTGAAATCCACTAAAGAAACCCAAACTTAGCCTTCTATAGTTACAATATAAAGATAAAATATTTATTCAATTACACCCCAAGGAGCTTTTAGGTTTATAGTTTTAGATAGTTAGGAAAAAAAATTATCTAACCAAACCCATCAAATATAAATTTTTCCAACTGTACCAAGAATTACTTATTATATTTTATGTCTTAAATATCTCCAATGAAATTATCCAAAAATGATACCCTTATAGACATAACATATTCATTAATCTTCTTAACCTAGGTAAATGGAAACATAAGAGGGGTGAGCTCAAACACTCAATAATGGATAGTTTATATCAGAAGATATCATGTAATAATCAAAGTATAAATAATATGGTAGGAATGAATATTCAAATTATGACATAAATAAAATAGTGTGATATTAAAATAAATCCTTGTATGGAATAAAAATATAAATAATCACATATATAACAATAATTTGTTTCATGGATGTGAAATGCATAATGCCAGATATTTTAATCTTAACATCAATTCTTCAAACCAAGGCATCATGATCTTACTATAAAGGTCAAATTCCAGGACATCATGATCTTACCATCAAGTCCATGTTCTAGGATATCATGTTATTTTCATCAATGACTCATTTCAAAGACATCATGATCTTACCATCATGTCTGCATGTCAATGAAATATTAAAAAATGGGCATGCATACACAAAATACACAAACCTTTCTATCTCATGAGACCTACTGTTACATCGAGAGGATATATAAGTTTGGACCCCACGCTTTAATTAATTATGTTCAGTATATTCACCATATTAAATAAATTTGTAACAATAAAATTCATAATCAAATTTTGATAGTAATCATTAAACTTTCATATTGGAATAATAAACATACTTGATATCAATACTTTCCTCATTCAGTAAATGGAATAAAATGATTATAATCCATATAGTGTAAGAAGATGGATGGTATAATTAGAATATATCCATAGTGAAACATAATAAAATTTAAAAGATATTGATAGATATGAAAAACACATTTAGAAGAGCATTGAAAATTTACTTGAAAAAAGAAGAATAAATACCCTTTATAACTATTATACCAATTTTATAAAATATTTTTTTTTAAAAATGGAAGATAAATTTCATTGAAAAAACATGATCACATGTAGAATAAATTTCTTAAATAAAATCAGTTAAAATAGTGGAAAATGCATTAATATGAATTTTTTAAAAGAATATTACTTTCATGTTTTGAAAATAAAGTCAATACTAGTTGAAAATGAAGACACAAGTCACATTTAAATTTCATTTTCAAGAAGAATCCCTGAATACGTTTTAAAAAATTAATTGAAAATATCAATTAAAAAAAATGAATTTTTAAAAGAAATATGGTCTATGTCCACAAATGTGAAGTGGAAGACAAAAGATACGAACAAAAATAATATTTCAACTTATCATTATTAAAACCCAAATTTCTAAAAGAGTAATAAACAATTATTTCAAAAGTAGTTAAAGATAAATATGAATATCAAGATAAATAATAAATATTTGGATTTTAAAATAATAAAGGATAAAATTAGTGGGAAGAAAAATATGGATATTTCAGAGAAATGTCCCTAGCTAAAAATAAGCGAGATTGGAAAGAGACAATTACATATTGGGTAAGTTTTGAATAAAAATACATTGAAATAGAAAAACATGAAATATAAATTTAAATACCATGAAAAAAGATATTCATAGTAAAATATTTCAATGGTAATTAGTTACACTATATAAAAATAAATTGGTGCATAATATAAATCATGTCTCAAGGAATGGATATTAAGACAAAGAACCCTCACCATTTACTCCTAAAATTAATAAAAGATATTTAAAATTATTTTTATTAAACATAACCATATTAGTCACTTATTATAAAACATTATGCATTTATATTACCTTTTATATTATTTAATTATTTCCATTCACTATACATATATTAGTTAGTTAATGTTTATTTTCATCCTTAGATGTTAATAATTTTGATTATTTCATATGCATTTCTTAATAGATATGTCAGACCATGTTATTGGATAAAAATTTCATCATTACCCAATTATTCAGGATTTTATAATATTTTTATTTAAATGATTTATTAAGTCTCATTTTAATTCCATGGAATTCATGGGCATAGTTTTTTTAAAATAGAATCCATGTTTAGCTTGTTTTAGATAATTTACCGACATTAATGGGTTTCTGTGTAATAGTAGTTAATTATTATATTATCCTTAAAGTAACATATTCATGTTATATATTACATCATAATATAATATATTTTCTTTAAGTATGTTTTATAATAATCCATTTAAGGTAGTGATTAAAATGAAATGTGTCACTCCTTAGAGGTGGTACTTTGCACATACCCACAAATGACGTTGTAATATTTCTTTGAACGGGGGGGGGGGGATTAAAATATTTTTTATCTTCTAAAAAATATTTTAAATATCATATTTATTCTTAAAATAAACTTTTAAAACTATACATGTAAAGTGGTCATGAAAAATTAAATACATCGCTTTATAGAGGTGGTAGTCCGCATATACGCACGAATGGCATTTTCATTTTTCAAAATAAGTAGGGAGGGTAGCTGATGCTCATATCATTAAAATAATATAAATTAAATATATTAATAATACTTATGTAATTAAATTTTAATGGGTAAAATATATTTGGAAGAGAAATATTGAGGCTAAAAAAATTTAAGAAGTGACTAGTATTCTCATTGATAATTTGAACATTTAGTTGGAGGGTGACTTAGAAATGAAGGATTTAGGGATTTTTCATATATTATGAGGATAAAAAAGGTATAGGGTTCTAGGGGAATTATAATGGTTAGGAATTCAAGAGGGATTTTATTTTTTTGTAAAGGGTTGGTGGAATTCTCTATTTATATGTGAGGGGAGTGGCATTTTTGTAATAATATAAATGGATAAGTTCCAATTTAAGGAAAGTGGCTCCAGAAGTCATAAATAATGGATAGGGAATGCATGTTAGTAGAGAAAACCCTTTACAACACATTTAGTGATAAGGGTTGAGTAATTTTAGGGTTTTTTTCTACTTACTTTTAACTTTTCCCATTATTTAATTTTACCACGGTAACTCATTTTTTAACCTCAATAATTTATTCTAATGAACAATTTTAATATTGATCGTATTACCTAATTTTACCACAATTATTTAAAATATGAATTTCAATTTATCAAAAAACAAGGGTAAAAAGAATTAATTTTAATATTATTACATAATGCACAAATAAAAATTATTTTCAGGATAAAATTATCAATGTTATTAATTTTCATAACATTTATTGGTTTATTAATTGAAAAATAAGAGTTATGTGGATTTAAAATTAAGAAAAAAAATATAAATCTATCATATGAATATTTAATTAAAATAAAAGACCAAGAATGGTTTTTTATTTGAATAAAATATTAATTGAGTCTTAAAATGTTAAATAATGGTTTTTTAAGTTAAAATTAATATTTTAAATATATAATTTTACTTTTTAAATACATTTTTGGTCAAGAAAATAATTTCATAAATTTTTAATTCATTATTATATCAAAATAAATTCATAAAAATCCACGTATTTGTAAAAATGGTATTTTTAATTATTCAACTGAAAACAATAGGAAAAATCCAAATAATAAATCTTAATAAAATATTGAAATTATAAATAAAGAAATGAATTTCATTTTTAAAATTAAAATTCTAAAATATAGAAATTTAAATTTAAAATAGAAACATCTAATATAATGAAAAGTTGTTTATATAGGAAAATGACTCTTTCAAATATTAACTATTTTTATTCTTATTTACTATAAATTTTTAATTAAATTAGTGTTAATATATTTTTCATATCTACAATATATTTTATCATGATTTAACCATAATATATTTATATTCTTGAAATAAAAATTCATATTGTATAAAACCCCAATTTTAGAAAAATAATTTTTAAGTATAAAGTGATCTTATTAGTTGTTTAGCTATCCTAAATGAATTTCATCAGTGAATTAACATTAAAAGTTACATTTATTTTTATTTCTAAAAATATTTTATAATGCGGTTAACTCTATTGATACCTATGAATTTGACGAATACTTCACAATGGTTATATTTATCTTGACAATATGTGCCGTGGTTGTTTCATTTCAATGTAGTGTGTGAAAAAAATTATTTAATAAATATTTATTTAATAAGAAATATATACTAAAATCATAAGGTGTAAAATCACTTACATATTTCCAAGAATATATGTTTTAAGTTGCATCATGATAGCCTGAGTATGATGCTCTAATGTGCTCTTTAGTCTCTAGAAGACCCTCCAGAAAACTTTTATGAGAAATGCCTACCAAAAACTATCTTGCAAGTACATATTATGAAAAGAAATATTCACAACACACTAACCACATAGTCCACCATCCACCACACACTAACCATGTGAAAATCTCATTTTTGGACTTGCAGCATATGAATCCTCTATACACTACCTTCTACGCGACTCCGCTCACCCCCAACACTTCCTTCCATTTTTTTCTCATGTGCAATTTTTACCCCTACACTAACCACAAAAATCAATCATTCCTACAACTTCTTCACTCATTGAGTTTGTTGATTCTTTCTCTGATTAATTATTTTATTGACCCTGATTACCAAGCATTTTCTACATGGTATCTCCTCTAAACACTAGTTAAACTCTTATATTTAATCTTACATTTTTCTAATTTCCATATGATGTAAATAGTGGAATATTTATGGGAAAAATTATTCAAAAATACCTCAAAACATATATATTACTATCCAACCGTTTACTAAATCCCATGCATAGACACATTTTATGGTCTTCCTAGCTCAGGGAGAATCCTAATTCATGGGATCACCACTACATAAAAAAAACATAGAAAATCCTTTTTTAGGTACTGGGACAGGCAATGTAAGTTAATGATCTAGGAATTTATTTTTTTTGCATCACCAGAGCAATGTTACAATGTCAACTCTGGTGAACTATCCCAGTATGGTCTAAGGAACACACCTGGATTTGACAGAGCAAAAAAATAAAATCGAACATGTACCTTGTTCAGATCTGACGTGTGCAATTCCTTCGTAGGATACAGGAGACCGTTGATCGAAGACTCCAACATCGAATCCCTCTATATATTCTACACACTCCTCTTGAATCTTCTCACACGTCATTCGTTGGAATCTGGGTGCTAGCGTGGTACACCAACGAGCTCTTCGATGCAACGGTGATCACCACAAGGCAAGATACTTCGATCCAAGAAGGATGAGTTTGAAGTTCTTCCTTTCTTGGGAGAATCTCTCTCTAGAATCCAGGAGGAGAGAGAGGCTCTCAATAATAAAACATGAATAGTTCCATGGGGAGATCCTCTCTTTTACTTGTATAGGGTATATCTAAAATTCCCAGCATGGGTTCCCAGCCCCCGTGTAATAGATATTCACTTTATAAGTATTATAAATATTTATTTATATCAAATTAAATTATTCCATAAACAATATTTATAATTTTATCACTAACTTTAATATATATTAAATATACATTATATGATAAACTTGAGTCTTTAACTCGACTCACTTCTCCTAAAAATATTAAACGAACACTAGATATTTAAATTTCTAACACTCCAAGCTTCCACAGTATGTTTACCTTTGAATAATGCAGTAGCTTGCGTTGTACACAACTTGGAGTTTTAACACACCACGACCAATCAAACTAGCCGTTATGAATATTAATAACCACTTCATGAAATTTTATAAAATTTATTTTTCAAAATGGACTTCATTTTTGAATTTATAATATCTAAATTATCTTAGGGTGAATTTCTGGTATTTTTCTGAGAACTTTCAATTTTTGATGAATAGTGAAAAACACTGCATTATTATTTAAAACCAACTTTTTATTTAAGTAATTAGTTATTTTATTTTAATTTATTTTAGATAAAAATAGATACATAGTACATATATATGTTCAATGTAATTAATTGGAGTCATTTTATAATAAGTTTAGATATATAAAATTTTATTGAACTTTTTACCGTCTTTTACCCACCTTCTTGGAGAATTTGCAAATTTGCAAAAAACTTAATTTTATCGCTTATGTGATTTCAATTTCAAAAATCTTAGAGACATGATTGACATCAGTAAGTACATGTGGTTCAATAATATGGAAATAATTTTTGGGGAATAGTAGCTTTTGACTTTTATTTACCACAATTAAAAGTAAATAGGGTAATTAAGGATAAAAATGATATTATAATTACCCTAACACATGTCCTAATTCTATTGGATAAGTGTAATTAGACCAAAAACAAAATTAGGAATAAAATATAACCCCCTTTGGTCCACTTGGATTAGATTAGGACATTTATTATTATTTTATTTAAAGAAGAGTTAAAAGAGTTAAATTCAAAGTATTATTAACTAAACCATTTTTAATATGTGGTTACACACAATATAAATTCAAATATAAATATTAATTAGAAATATTAAACGATTTTAAATATAATGGTATTTTATTTATAATTTTTATACATTAAATAATATAATTTATTTATGACACAGTGATGATGGAGTAATAACTTAATAATGAAATATTAAAATATTTAATATTATAAATATCCAAATAAATGTAAATTGAGAGTTATGATGCATTCCACTAATTTTATAGATTAATATTACATTTTAGGGTTGATTAAATAAAATTTATTCTATGTGATATGTTTTTATGGCTTTCAAAAAAAATACTAAATAGTGTCAAAATTGACATAATTGAGTTTTTAAAACAAATACTATATTATTAATTGATATAATATTCCTTAAAATCTAAGGTTTGGAAAAATGACTTAGATAAGGTTATATATATTAATAATTTACCACTTGGGGTTCTCCTGGATGTTTATATTAAGTTTATTAACCATATAATATAAAAATACAAAGAGACATGGTAAATGTCAAACTATTTAACTAAGAGTTAAATCTAAAATATAAGGTTAATATGGTGACATAAACCTATATAAAACCTATTTTATGAGAGTTTTTAGACCCATAACCACCTTAGACTATAAATAAATCATTTTGGAGCCATGATAAACTGAAAATGATTTTATTATAAAATATTATTTTAAGCTTTTCCTAAAGTGACCCCCACCTCCCTTATAAAAGGGTACTTCCCCTTCTCTTAATTTTACACCTCAAAAGCCATTTGTCTTGACAAACCCCTGCCCAAATATCCTCTCAACTATCATACATTCAACCTAGAGGCATTACTTTGATCATAAATCCAACCTAAGTATCCTTTTTTATCAACTCAAAAGGAAACACTAGAAGAAGAGGTAATAATTTCACCACCCTCTTTCAAGTTCTTTTCTTCTTCCACTTCCTCTTTCTTTTTTGTTTCCAAAACAAAATAATAACTCTATTACCTTATACATACTATTATTTTATTATAAATATGGTACAACCATATTTTATTATTCTATTCATCCTATAAATGAAAAAGTCACCATACGTGCGTACGTACGACTTACCGTCTCCACGTCGTGGTATAGTTTGTTATTCAACCACTTCATTATTTGGATGGGTATAATAATGAGTATAAAAAATGTAAATAATAAATATAAAATTTTAATTATTTTTTATATATTATATACCATCTAAATACAAACAATTTCACCATCAATATAATGATATTGTCGCTCGTGCGTGCGTACATATTATTGTCTCCATGAATGCAATGAGATTCATTACCCATCATAATCATTCAAGAATAATTTTCATTTTATGACTAAAAATAATGTTTATGAACATAATATAATTCTGTATATGAATCAAATACATTCTATCCATAAGAAACATGGCTTACATAACCAAGCATATAGAGTAAAACGAATCAGTTAACACCCAAAACGATGATACTACTGAAATATTATTAACAAAGAAATATTATAGGATCATATATGATATCATATTTATGTATATAGTTATTTTATAATTTAATAAAAATGGTTTAACTATTATACAAGAGGTTAAAATACCATAGACTAAGGAAAAGTACAAGGAAAGGGTTAATTCTACAATCTCTTTACTTATTTGGGGTTGTTAATACGTAAGTATCTACTGATACCTCTTTATTATCCACATCCATGTTTTCTTAAAAATGAAATTCAATTTTTTTTAATATTTACTAGACTATGGGTTAAATTCATTTATACCCTTATTTTACCACATATGGTTTGAAAGGAATCTTTATATCATTTTCCAAACAAGGTACTTTATGACCATCTTGACAAAATTATGGTAAGAATGTTTTTTAACTTATACGGAGGGTGCGGCTATTTTTTGCTGTTATAACATCTTAGAAGCTTACCATAAAAGATTATAAGAATATTTTTAAAATAAAGGTTTTCTTTTATAATTATATTACTTTTAAATGATTTCAAAATAGAAAGAGATATTTCTCTACAAAAAGTTTTGATTTCATTTATGCCAACATCCTTTGATGGATTTTAAGATTATTTGAATTTGATTATTATGATGAAAATATTCTATATTGTATTGAATGTTTTGTGATATGTTTGACTGTGGATGTGTTATTTTCACAACATTTATGGTTTATATATAAAGTATTGACATTTCATATGCTAGTTTTAATACGAATGTTTATGTTATGTTTAAAACTTTTCATGTGAGGAATGCATTGGACTCAGTAAGTGACGGGTGGTGCCCGCTATAGCTCCTCGATGCATCGGTAGGTATCATGAAAAAAATAGTGTCTTGGCACAAGTACTTGAAAAAATCTTATTTTTAGTCTTATCACAAGGCCTTGACTATGTGGTTATGAAGTCTGGAATTATGCATTTCAACATTATGAAATTGGATATTGATATTACATGTGATTATTCGATGAGTAGAATATCCATGTGAATAAGTAAATGGCATTATTTGATTTATCTTTTCCATATTATGATGAAGTTTAAGTTTAAAAGTCTTGTGTTTTAGTCTTATACATTTCCTTAAATGTTTATGTTTATTCTTGAAAGTTTCCGCTATATTGTTATCCTTATTGAGCATCTGAGCTCACCCCTTTCTATGTTTTATTTTTACCAGGATGTGAAGAAGTATATTATGAATGACCTGCAGGGATAGTCTAAGGGATGAATGTAGTCAATGGAGACAATTTTGTTGTTGTTTTTCAAATTATAATGTAATGTAAAACTTACAAATGTATCAAGTACTTCCAAGGATAATAAACTGATCGGTCTATTGGGATTTTGATCCCTTATGATCATGACAATGATATGTAATAATGCACTAACTCTGGGTAACTGGGTTTGGGGCATTATAGTTGGTATCAAAGGAAGTTTACTACAAACCTTGGAAACTAGATTTAGATAAACTCTGATTATAGAACATTACCCTAAGATAAACTTTGAGGATTGGTATAGAAGAACTTCCTAGAATTTTGGTAATATAGAGATTTTGTGAATTTTCCAAGAAATACATCCTTGTATGGATACGAGAATGTAGAGGCTGCTCTGGCATAGATGTACCTAGGAGTGAAAACTCTGACAAGGAGTTTCGGGCTTGACCCGAGGTATCCAGGTACACGACAATAGGTCTTGCTGCACTCTTGGTTACGACACTCACGGGGGATATGCTTAGGATAATTCACATTTTCTTTACAAACCATTATAAAGGATTTATGAGTATATACCTTCTCAAAGAAAACATTTTTTTATGATTATGGATTATATCTATAAATTAATCAATTTATGTTAAGTGTTTTACAAGTTTGGAATTATGTATTGTGATTCATAAACTAATATAGTGTATGATATTGTTTAGAAATGATGCATAATGGAAGGAATGGAAACCGTATCAACACACGTAATCTATGTAGGGATTTACCTCCTACTCAAGATAATTATAGTGGATCTGGTGATGCAACTGGTGCTGATCATCTTATCACCATACCGGGACAACTCACTCAGTTTATGAATAATAACCTTACCTATATAGAGCACCCTGATCCACAACACGGAGGATCAACGTTAGACCACTTCATGAGGAAACAACCACCAACATTCAATGGGAGTACAAATACATTAGTAGTTGAGCAATGGATAAGTTCCTTAGAGAAAATATTTCATGATTTGGGGAGTAGCGAAAGGGAAAAAGTTTTCATGGCAGTTTATCGCCTCATGGGAGATGCTGATCAATGGTGGTCATTAATCCAAAACACAAAGGAAAATGGAGAAGTATCAAACATAGAATAAAGGGAGTTTAAATATATTTTCTTATAAAAATAATCTCCTCGTGACCATCTAGTGGATATGGAAAGACAATTTCTATGTCTGAGACAAAAGGAAGATGATAATGTCACGAAGTATGAGGCTAACTTTACAAGGTTATTAAGGTATGAATTAGATTATATACGTAACCCAAGGAGTAAGATTGATCGATTATTTTATGGGATAAAACTATTTCTCCATCGAGAATTAGTCTCATAATTCTTCTCATCGTACAAAGATATTTTCTCATGCTCTATCAAGACAAAAAATGAATTCTCTATGTCTTATGACTTCAAAGCAAAGAAAGAGAAGAAGAGATATGCTGATCACTCTGGAAATGAAAATAAGGGGAATGAGGGAAAAGTTGAATATCCATACTACGATAAATGTGGGAAGAAACACCCTGGTACTTGATTGAAGGGAATGAGAGTCTGTTACAAGTGTGGTGAAAAAGGCCACCAATCTTGTGATTGCAAGGGAAAGAAAGAGGCTGTCAATGTTGAATGCTGTAATTTTAGTAAAAAGTGACATTAGGCAAATGAATTTCCTATGCGCCAAGGGATCATACCTAAAAAAATGCCAAGGGATAAAGACAAAGATTATGCGATCACTATTGAAGAGGTTGAATATTCGAAAGATGTGGTGGAAGGTTATTTAATGGTTTCTTAAAGTTTAGCCAATGCTTTATTTGATTATGGATCATCACATTGTTTCATATCTTCTGAGTTTGCTAAGAAAATTAGATATTTTTAATTTGACTTAACAAGGGAGTTGTCAGTCAAAACTCTTAAGGGAAGTATCATCGCAATAACATTTTGTGAATTAGTTCCCATTAGGGAATATAAATGTTCTTTATCTGCTGATGTCATCATCATACCCATGATTTAATTTGATATAATCCTCGGAATGGATTGGATTTTAGACCATGATGTGAAAATTTATTGTAAGAAGAAGGAGGTTCCAATTTTCGATGATGATAAAGAGTACCTTATCTTTAGAGCAGAAACGTAACCACCTGATTCTTATCTAGATCCACCCCCAGTAGCTCTACTAAATTCAATTATTGGGGAGGAAGAGAATGAAATAAATATGGGTGAGTAAAAGAATGTTTGAATAGAGGAAGTACCTATTGTACAAGAATATGTTGATTTGTTTCCAGTGGATTTACCTGGACATCCTCCAGAATAAGAAATTGAGTTTTCCATTAATTTAATTCCTAGTTCAAGGCCCATATCGAAGACCCCTTATAGAATAGAAACTGTGGAATTAGTGTAACTAAAGAAAAAACTAGAGGAATTGAGTATTAAGGTATTTATTCACCGTAGTGTTTCTCCATGGGGATCCCCTGTCCTTTTTTTGAGAAGAAAGACAGATCTATGAGGTTGTGCATTGACTACATGGATATCAATGCTATAACAATAAAGAGAAAGTATCCTTTACCTCGCATTGATGATTTATTCAACCAACTTCATGGATATCAATATTTTTTAAAGATTGAACTTTGATCTGGATATCATCAATTGTGTGTGAATAAGGAAGACATTCTGAAAACAAAATTTCTAACAAGGTATGGGCATTATGAGTTTACAGTAATGCCTTTTGGATTGACTAATTCACCCTCTGTCTTCATGGATTTAATGAATAGAGTTTTCAAGGAATATATTGATGAATTTTTAGTGGTATTTATTGATTATATATTGGTATACTCAAATAGCTACAAATATCATGAAAATCACATGCACACTATTCTAAAAACCCTCAGAAGAAATGAATTATATGGGAAGTTTAGTAAGTGTGAATTCTGGATTTAAGAGATTTATTTTCTTGGCCATATTATCTATAAGGATGGAATCTCTGCTAATCCTTCAAAGACCAAGTCAATCCAAGAATGGCCAGCACCGATGAGTATAACTAAGGTATGCAGTTTTATTGGTTTAGCAGGTTATTATCGACGTTTCGTCCAGAATTTTGCGCGGTTGGCTAACCCATTAAACAAGCTCATACATAATGGGGATAAATTTGTTTTGGACAAAAGAGTGCGAAGAATGTTTTGAAGAACTGAAGTAAAGATTAGTCAATGCTCCTATCTTGACTCTACCATCAGGGAATGATGGGTTTGTTATTTTTAGTGATGCTTCAAAGAAAGGACATGGTTGTGTCCTTATGAAGAATGATAGAGTTATTGCCTATGCATCACGACAGCTAAAAATTCATGATCAAAGCTATACCACTCAAGATCTTGAGTTAGTAGCCATAATATTTTCTCGGAAGATATGGAGACACTATCTCTATGGAGAAAAATGTGAGATTTATATTGATCAAAAGAGTTTGAAGTATATTTTCTCACAAAAATAAATCAACATGAGGCAAATAAGATTTCTTGAACTACTCAAGGATTATGACTACACAATACAAAACCACATGGGGAAGGAAAATAAGGTGGCAGATGCTTTGAGAAGAAAGGATCATAGAGTTTTGAACAAGATGAGAGTTGAAAGGGATCCTATTTTCATGGATCTAGTAAAGATGGATATAGGAAGAACCATGGAAGGTTAAAAATCCATACTTTTTTAAATGGTTTCCAAACCATCTTTACTAGAAGGATAAAAACGTCTCAAACTAATGATGAGGAGTTTCAAAATAAGATTAATGTTGTAAATGATGAGATATTGAGTGACTTTGTATATGAAGATGGAATTTTGAAATTTTGGGAAGAGGCTTTGTGTTCCTGATATACCTGATCTAATAAAAGAATTGTTGGATGATGCTCATAGCTCCAATTTCTCTATAAACCCTAGGATCACCAAGATGTATAGATATTTGAAGGAACATTTTTGGTGGTGCAACATGAATAGGGAGATTGCTGATTTTGTGTTAATATGTATGGTTTGTCAACAAGTGAAAGCTGTAAGGCAACATCCTGGAGGAGTCATGAAACCTCTTCCCATACCTGAGTGGAAATGGGATAATATTATGATGGAATTTGTCATGGGGCTACCAAAGACTCCTAGAAGGAATGATGAAATATGAGTCTTTATTGAGCATCTTACCAAGTCAGCACATTTTCTTGCTATAATAGATGATTTACCACTTGAATGTCTAGAAAGACTATATATTAAAGAAGTTTTTAGATTCCATGGTGTACCCCTATCGATTGTTTCTGATCAAGATCCCCGTTTTACATCAAGATTTTGGAAAATTCTTCAGAAGGCCTTGGATACTGAACTTCGTTTGAGCACTTCCTACCACCCTAAAACCAATGGACAATCAGAATAGACTATTCAAACCTTAGAAGACATGTTGAGATCTTGGTCACTTGACTTTCAAGTTATGTGGGATCAACATTTACCACTAGTAGAGTTTTTCTATAACAATATCTTCCATTAAAGTATTCAGATGGAACCATATGAAGCGTTATATGGAAAGAGATGTCGTACACCAGCTTGTTGGGATGATGTTGGTGAAAGAAAACTTGTAGGCCCAGAAATTGTTGAGGAAAGAATGAAAAAGGTGAAGATTATCCAAACACACATCAAAGCTGCTTAAAGTAGGAAAAAAATATATGCTGATAATCGGAGGAAGGATTTGGAATTTCAAGTTGGAGATCATGTTTTCTTAAAGGTGTATCCATGGAAGGGTGTTATACGATTCGGTAAGAAGGGTAAATTGAGTCCTAGGTACATCGGACCTTTAGAAATTCTATAATGAATTGTAGTTGTGGATTATCATTTGGAAATGCCTCCAAGGCTCTCCAAAGTTCAAGATGTGTTCCACGTATCACTGTTGAGAAAATATATGCCTGACCCAACGCATGTACTCACCTATGAAGAAATTGAACTGGAACCTGATCTGTCTTATTGTGAAGAACCTGTCAAGATTCTTGACACCAGAGAACAAGTGCTGAGAAACTGGACGACTCGTCTGGTAAAATTTCTATGGAGAAACCATAAGATGGAAGAGGCAATGTGGGAACCCGAGGAACTTATGATGAAGAACCACCCGAAAATTTTTATGCAGTACTATTCTAGAAATTTTTAGGATGAAATTATTTTAAGCAGGAGAGAATGTAACACCCCAAGCTTCCACGGTACGTTTCCTTTTGAATAATTTGGTAGCTTGCGTTGTACGCAACTTGGAGTTTTAACACACCATGAACAATCAAACTAGACCTTATGAATAGTAATACCCACTTTTTTAAAATTTTCTATATTTTATTTTTCAAAATTGACTTCATTTTTGAATTCGGAATATCAAAATTATCTTTGGGTGAATTTTTGGTATTTTTCTGAGAACTTTCAATTTTTGATGAATAGTGAAAAACACTACGTTATTATTTAAAACCGAATTTTAATTTAAGTAATTGGTTATTTTATTTTATTTTATTTTAGGTAAAAATAGATACATAATACCTATATATGTTCAATTTAATTCATTAGTCATTTTATAATAAGTTTAGATATATAAAATTTTATTGAACTTTTTACCTTCTTTTACCCATCTTCTAGGAGCATTTGTAAATTTGCATAAAACATAATTTTACCGCTTTTGTGAGTTGAATTTACAAAATCTGAGAGACACGGTTGACATCAGTAAGTAAAACGTGCTTCAATAATATGAAAATAATTTTTGGTGAATAGTAAATTTTGACTTTTATTTACCACGATTAAAAGTAAATAGGGTAATTAAGGGTAAAAATGATATTATAATTATCATAATGCATGTCCTAATTCTATTGGATAAGTATAATTAGACCAAAAAAACCTTATTAATAAAATATGATCCTCTTTGGTCCACTTGGATTAGATTAGGACATTTATTATTATTTTATTTAGAGAAGAGATAAAAGAGTTATATTCAAAGTTTAATAACTAAACCATTTTTAATATAGAGTTAAACACAATATAAATTCGACTATAAATATTGATTATAAATATAAAACAATTTCCTACATAATGTTATTTTATTTATAAATTTTAGACATTATATAATTAATTTATTTATGACACAATGATGATGTAGTAATTACATTAATAATGAAATATTAAAATAAATGATATTATAAATATCCAAATAAATGTAAATTTAGAATTCTGATTAATTCCACTAATTTTAAAGGTTAATATGACATGTTAGGGTTGATTAAATAAAATTTATTCTAAGTGATAAAGTTTTATGGATTTTAAAAAAATCAAATACTAAATAGTGTCAAAATTGACATAATTGAGTTTTTAAAACAAATACTATATTGTTAATTGATATAATATTCCTACAAATATAAGGTTAGGCCAAAGGACTTAGATAAGGTTATATATATTAATAATGAACCACTTGGGGTTTTCTTGACGGTTTATAGTAAGTTTATTAACCATATAATATACAAATACAAAGAGACATGGTATATGCCAAACTATTTAACTAAGAGTTAAATCTAATAGATAAGGTTAATATGGTGACATAAACCAGTCTAAAACCTATTTTCTGAGTTTTTTTCAACCCATAACCACCTTAGCCTCAAAATAAATCATTTTGGAGCCATGAGAAACCGAAAATGATTTTATTATAAAATAATATTTCAAGCTTTTCCTAAAGTGACCCTCGCCTCTCTTATAAAAGGGTACTTCCCCTTCTCTTAATTTCACACCTCCAAAGTCATTTTTCTCGGCCAAAAACTACCCAAATATCCTATAAACTATCCTCCTTTCAACCTAGAGGCCATACTTTGATCAGAAAGCCAACCTAATTATCCCTTTTGATCAACAAAAAAAACACCCGAAGAAGGGGTAATAATTTCACCACCCTCTTACAAGTTCTTTTCTTCTTCCACTTCCTATTTATTTGTTGTTTACATAACAAAATAATAACTCTAGTACCTTCTACATACTGTGATTTTATTATAAATATGGTATAACCATATTTGATTATTCTATCCATCCTATAAATGACAAAGTCACCATATGTGGGTACGTACAGCTTACCGTCTCCACGTCGTGGTGTAGTTTGTTATTCAAACACTTTATTATTTGGATGGGTATAATAATGAGTATAAATAATGTAAATGATAAATATAACATGTTAATGATTCTGTATATATGATATAACATCCAATTACATAAAATTTCACCATCAATATAATGATATTTTTGCTCGTGCGTGCATACAGATTACCATCTCCATGAACGCGATGAGATTCATTCCCCGTCGTAATCATTCAATAATAATTTTTAATTTTATTATTAAAAATAATGTTTATGAACATAATATAATTCAGTATATGAATCAAATACATTCTATCCATAATAAACATGGCTTACGTAACCAAGTATACAGAGGAAAATGAATCAGTTAACACCCGAAACGATGATACTACTGAAATATTATTAACAAAGAAATATTATTAACAAATAAATATTATAGGATCATATATGATTTCATATTTATGTATATAGTTATTTTATAATTTAATAAAAAAAATTTAACTATTATACAGGAGGTTAACATACCATCTACTGAGGAAATTCACAAGGTAAGGGTTAATTCTACAATCTCTTTACTTATCCGAGGTTGTTAATATGTAAGTATCTACTAGGACATCTTTATCATCCACATCCGTGTTTTATTAAAAATGTAATTCAAATTTTTTTACTATTTACTAGACTATGGGTTAAAGTAATTTATACATTTATTTTACCACATATGGTTTGAAAGGAATCTTTCCGTCATTTTCCGAACAAGGTACTTTATGACCTTCTCAACAAAATCAAGGTAAGAATGTTTTTTAAACTTATACGACAGGTGCGGCTATTTTCTGCCATTATAACATTGTCAAATATTCCCATACAATCTTATAAGAATATTTTCAAAATAAATGTTCTCTTTTATAATTATATGACTTTTAAATGATTTCAAAATAGAAAGAGATATTTCTCTACAAAAAGTTTTGATTTCATCTATGTCAACATACTTTGATGGATTTTAAGCTTATTTGAAGTTAATTATTATGATACAAATATTTCATATATTATTGAAGGTTTTGTGATATGTTTGACTGTGGATGTGTTATTTTTATACCATTCATGGTTTATGGATAAAGTTTTGACATTTCGTATGCTAGTTTTAATACGAATGTTTATGTTATGTTTAAACCTTTTTATATGAGGAATGAGTTGGACTTAGTAAGTGATGGGTGGAGCCTGCTATAGCTCCTCGATGCATCAGTAGGTCTAATGAGACAAACTACTATCTTGGAACAAGGCCTTGACAAAATCTTATTTGAAGTCTTGGCACAATGCCTTGACTATGTGGTTATGAAGTTTGGCATTATGCATTCCAACATTTTGAAATTGGATATTGATTTTACATGTGATTATTCGACTAGTAGAATATCTATGTGAATAAGTAAATGGAATTATTTGATTTATCTTTTCCATATTATGATGAAGTTTAAGTTTAAAAGGATTTTTTTAGTCTTATACATTACCTTAAATGTTTATGCTTATTCTTGAAAGTTTCCGCTATATTGTTATCCTTACTGAGCATCTGAGCTCACCCCTTTCTATGTTTTATTTTTTCCAGTATGCGAAGAAGTATATTATGACTGAACTGCAGGGGTAGTATAAGGGATGAATGTGTTCAATGGAGACAGTGTTGTTGTTGTTTTTCATTTTATAATGTAATTTAAAACTTATGAATGTATCTAGTACCTACAAGGCTACTAAATTGACCAGTCTTTCAGGATTTTGATCCCTTGTGATCATGCCAATGATATGTAATAATGTACCAACTCTGGGTAACTAGGGTCAGGGCGTTACAAAATCTGTTCGAATAATAATTCATCTTTTTATTTACTTAATCACATGAAAATACATGTTATAAATAAATTCAAAAAATTATTCCACAATTGAATAATTAAAGAATTTATTTATTATTTGGTGATACTTAGAACTTGGATAATACTCGGACCCCTTGGGAGGCCCCACCAAGTTCTATATTCCTATTCTACAAAATATGGAAGATTCTCAAAGCAATATAGTGTGTGAACCTCTAGGACCTTATCTCAATAGTAGTGAATAATATTCACTAACCAAGAGTGGGGTCTAGAAACCCATCGAGGCCCCTATAGAGATAAGGCAAAGTCAAAGAAAAGACCACCTTCCAACAAACATGGTCTGTGAAATATAATCTCTTCATCATAGATATCTTAATAAAGAAAAATGCACACTTGTTTCATCATCCTTTATCTTGCTTTTTATTATTTGTTGATATGTCCAGACAATCTTCTATTCCACTACCATGGACATGAATTTATTGAAGGTTCAATCATCCTAATCAACCAAGCCTTATATATCTCTTCCTCAACATGAAAATGACAAATCCTATCTTGATCATTCAATCAATGCCATTTCACCAATGATGTACCCAACACCAAATACCTCACCATGACTTAATTTCCATGGTTTCGCCTTGCATCAAAGTATATAATTAAATGACATACATTGATAATGATCTGAAGTCTAGAGACCATTACACATTTTCATAGATAGTAATAACCAATGACACCTGAAACATGTGATGTTCCTATTATGAGGTTTTGTCCTCATGATCTCAAATACTAGAGATCATCAAATGTGAACATCATGAGAAGAATCCTCAATGCTTATGATCTCCCAGCACCTGATGGTCACACATCATCTGTGTCCTTTAAAAATGATGTAACTAGACTGTAGGACATTAGTTTAAGATTAATATCATGGCATCTCGGGGTTCTCATTATAGACTGAGATCTACTATAACCATTTGATACAACCTGTAATCTAAGGAAATTTCTATAAACAAAGTGGATGCAAAAGTATCTACACTATTATGTAAAGATAAACACATTAATATATAACAAATTGCATACATGTAGTGGTAATCAAAGTATAATACATGTTGGGTCTAGGGAACCCACTTTCAATACTCCCACTTGCACTAGAGCCAACTGCTGACATGTTTCAATCTTCTAGCTCTCACATGAGAATATACTGAGAAATGTATTTAGTTAGGGGGTCTTCCACGTTGTCCTCTGTGGATACTTCGATAACTACGAATTCACCTATTTGATTAAAATCCCTCCAGAGATGAAACTTTCAAAGAATATGATTTGAGTTATGGTGAGACCTGGGCTCCTTGACAAGCACCACAACAGCAGTATTATCACAATATATTAGAATTAGGTCTGAATTGATAGGAACAACACCAATGTATAAGATAAAGCTGCATATCTAGACTGCTTCCTTTACTGCATCAGAAGCTGAAATATATTCAGACTCTACTGTAGAATCAACAACCACAACTTGCTTCAAGATTCACCATCTCACTGTACCACCATTCATGCAAAAGATGTAGCCTAACTGCGATTTCATATCATCATGATCTATTTGGAAACTGACATTAGTATATCCTCTCATTACTAGTTCCTCATCTCCTCCATACACCAGGAACATATCCTTTGTATAACTCAAGTACTTTAGGATAGTTTTAACAGCTAACCAATGCATATCTCCTAGATTGGCTTGTTATCTACCCACCATGCTTAAATAAAAGGTAGAATCAAACCTAGTACATAGCATGACATACATGATATAACCCTCTGCCGATGCATAAGGGATTATACTCATTTTTTCAATATCCTCCTATGTTTGTGGACACAATTTCTTGGACATATGTATACCATGTGACATAGGCAATAATCCTCTCTTGGATTGTTCCAAATTGTACCTTTTGAGTACCTTGTCAATATATGTACTTTGAATTAGACCAAGAAGACTTTGAGATCTATCTCGATAGATCTTGATCCCTAGAATATAGGATGCATCACCTAAGTATTTCATGGAGAAGCATTCATTTAACCAAGTCTTAAATAACTGTAAGACTGGAACCTATTTTTCCATAATTAATATTTCATCAACATATAACACTAGTAAAATGATGGAATTCCCTTCAAAATTTTTATAGACACAACGCTTTCTTTCATTTGTGAAAAAACCAAATTCTATTATGGCCTCATCAAAACGAACATTCCATGACCTTGATGCCTTCTTTAACCTATAAATGGATCTTTTCAACTTGAATACTTTATTGGAATTCTTTGACCTGAATAACCCTTTGGGTTGAGTCATATAGACTTCTTCAACCAACTTATCATTTAGAAAATCTGTTTTGAAATCCATTTTCCAAATTTCATAATCATGAAAGGATGCCATTTCAGGCAATATTCTTATATATTTAAGAATTGATACCGGTGAAAATGTTTCATTATAGTCGATGCCTTGACATTGCATGAAAAACTTTGAAACCAGTATTAATTTAGAGGTATTAACCTCACCATCCATGTACAACTTTTTTTTGAATACCCATTTGCATCCAATGGGCTTTACATCATCTGGAGGGTCTACCAAAATCAAAACATGATTTTGGTAAATGGACTCCATCTTAGAATTCATGTTTTCTTTCCATTTAGCAGTTTCTTTGACTTCTTTTTCTTTCTTGTAGGTTAGAGGTTCATTATCCTCAAGGACTAATGTGTCACATGACTCAATGATAAGAAAACCATAAATATTTGGTTCGCTAACCTCTCTCATAGACCTATAAAGTGTTTGTGTCTCAGGAATAACTTATTTTTACACTTGATCTTGTGGATATTATTCTTCTACCAACTTGTGTACATCTAGAGAATTAACTTCATCAAAGTCAATCTTGATCTGACTATTTCCAATCGAAATTTGTTCCCTTTCTTGAAACGTGGAGTATCTTTCCACAACAACTTTTCTATCTAAAGGGTTATATAGGTAATATCCTTTGGTTTCCTTAGGACAACCTATAAAGATGCAATTCGTGCTTCTGGATGCTAATTTTTCACTTGGTAAAGTCTTGAAAAATGCATTTCACCCCCATACATGTATGTGTGTCATAGTAGGTTTCTTTCCATACCATAAGTCATAAGGAATCCCATTTGCAGCTTTAGTTGTTACTTGATTAAGGGTATATGCTGGTGTCTACAAAGAGTATCCCCAAAATGATAATAGAAGAGTTTCATGACTCATCATTGATATGACCATGTCAAGAAAGGTCCTAGTCCCCCTTTTACTAACACCATTCCATTGTGGTGTATAAGGAGGATTTATTTGGGATATTATCCCACACTCCTTCAAGTGATCAATGAAATTTTGGTTAATATATTCTCCACCTCGGTCTGAGCGGAGTGATTTTATCTTTTTACCAAGTTTGTTTTCTACTTCATTTTGGGATTCCTTAAATATATGAAAGGAATCAGACTTACACCACATTAAGTAGTTATATCCATACCTACTATAGTCATCAGTAAAAGTAATGAAGTATGAAAAACCACCCCTTTCCTCTACTAGAAATGGACTACATACATCAGTATGTATTAATTTCAATATGACATTGGCTTTTCTCCCTTTCTTGAGAAAGGTGTCTTGGTCATTTTTCCTTGTAAACAACCTTGACATACATCCAAGGGTTCTAACTGTACTGAGTCTAAATACCCTTCTTGATGTAATCTTGATAATCTCTTATTGTTTACATGACCAAGCCTGAAGTGACATAGGTGGGTGATATATGAGTCATATTGGATGTTTTTGTCATTGATTTTAATTATGGGGTTCTCAAGTTCCAGCACGTATAAACCATTGTTAAGATGTTGCATACTATAACATATGTTATCCCTATAAAAGAGACAACATTTCATTCTAAAATTGAAATAAAATCCCATAGTGTCTAAACTCGACAAAGAGATAATGTTTCTGGTTACATAAGGTACATAATAGAAATTGTTTAAAACTAGAACCAAACCACTTGGCAAAGTTAAGTGATAGTCTCACACTGCCAAAGATTCCAGACTTTCACTATTTGTAGATCAGGGATCCACTTCACCTTTAACAATCTTCTTGAACCTAATTGGTTCCTGTAAATGAATACAAATGTGTGAGACACATGCCATATACAATACCCAACTTATAGATAATGATAGATTGCATTCAATGACAAAAATACCAAAAGTAGAAGAATTAGTTTGCTTCTTTTTCCCAGCTCTGCAATTCTTCTTCCAGTGGCCTTTCTTTCCACATCCAAAGTAGATAGCTTCCTACTCCTTACTCTACTTCTAAATCTTTAGATTATCTGCAAGACAATGAATTAGTGTCTTTGGCCTTGACTTGGACTTATACCTCTTTTTCTTGAGCTTGTTTTTCTTGTTCACCATAAGGATAGATGAATTGTTATTTTTTATATCCTTATCATCTTGTAAAACTAAATCCAAAATGTCTAGGAGTGACTTTTTCATATCATTCATGTTATAATTGAAAATAAAAGTCAAGAATCTTGGCAGTAATGAAGCAAGAATGAAAACAATTTCTAGTTCTTGGTTCAATTTGAACCCTAGGGCTTCATGCCTCTCAATATACCCAATCATCATGAGTACATGAGGACCGGCTTGGTGCCCTTCTACTATCCTGTACTTATAAAAGGCACTTGAAATATCATACCTTTCCTTCCTGGACCTCTCTTGATACAATTCTTAGAGATGTGAAAAAATCTTGTCGGAATCGTCATCCAAATGATTTTTTTGCAATTGGCTAGACATGGATGACAATGTGATGCATTGAACATCAAGTGCATCATCTACATGATTTGTCCATTTATCTTTTTCCACCTTAATTTCTCCCTGAGGAGGCTCAATGAGAACTGGGGATTCCAGTACATATAAATTTCTTTCTTGGTGTAGTACTATGCACAAGAGCCTGTACCACTCTTGAAAGTTATCGTCGGTCATGATGTTTTCTTTATCCAGAATTGATCGTAGTGATAAAGTACTTGTGGTGTTGGTGATTTCCATTTTAAATATACATCAGATAAACATTAAGAAGTTATTACTTTATGTTAATTAACTTTTGAAATTTCTTATTAATAAATTATTATATTATTTTAATGTCTCCCACTACTTTAGAAAACCTCAATATCCCTCACTATTAGATTCATAATACTCTATCACTTGAGTACTCTAGTGGCAAGGATCCTTGAAACCTCCCTTATAGTTTATAATCTATGGCTATGCCACTACTCAGAGGGTTTCAAGGTAGGCTTTAGACTGTCCAACTACTTGAGTCGTTGTCCCTTTTATTGTTGATTAAAGTCCCAGCTTTTGGAATATGAACCTAATTACCTCAACATCTTTCCTCTAAAGTGATAGAATGTTAGCTATATCTAATCCTTGACTACTCACTTTAGTTAAGTTGACCCAGTTCTCTCATGAAAATACCCAGGTAGTAAGAGGCACTCTCAATTATGGTTGAAGATCACCCCAAACACCTGGTTTTGTTTAAATGTGAGAAATGGAAGGATTTTGGACTTAATATATCTTTGAGGGATTTTTATATTTATTGAAAAATATAATCCTTTTATATTTATATGTTCAAACTAGATTCTTTCACTCACAACTGAACATGAAATAGAAATACATTCACCACTTCTTTATAAATTTTTTATCTTGTTTTCTATTCTATATGATCAAGAAATAATCATGCATTCACATAAAACAATAAACAATACATAATGGTAAATCATGAAATCCGACTAGTAATGAGAATTCTATTATGATCGATCCATAAATGGATCAATTTTGACCTAGGGGCATCCATACCTGAGTCGACACCTAACTCATGTCACAACTATACCTAGTGCAATGTGCCCGACTCCTTCCTGGATTACCGGCTCGACTTGGTGGGGTCTGCATCTTAGATCATCACCATTGAATTAAATATATACTAATACACAAGAGAGGGGGTCTAGGGTTACACAATACAACTTGTGAATTGGACACGCATGACCATATACATATTTGAATTAAAAGATGATTCGTAGGCCGTCATTTATCTAATTAATTATTACAATAATTGCACGCATTGAATAAATAATTAAATAAATAAACCAAACATGCATGGTACGGTCGCTTGCTCAAGAATAGTAGGTATAAATAAAGTTTAATTAAAAAATTAAACTCCAATAAATTTAAATAGTATGAGGGAGTTCTAATAAATTAAATGAATTTAAATAAATTCAATTAATTTATTATATTAGTTCCAATTTTTTAATTTAATTTTAATTCCAAAAATTAAATTAAACCATTAATTTAATTTTAATTCAAATTAAACTAATGTTTCAGATTAAATTAAAATTAAACCCCAATATAATCCTAATTAATTTAATTTTAAAAACTAAATTAATTAAAACTAATTAGTGGGGTTACCTCTAGCTAGTGAAAGAGTCTGGCTGGATCACGAACCGCTACAAGGGTGTCTTACTGGAGCAGAGCCGTATTGCGGCGTAACCGTGGCGTGACCGCAGCGAGACCGTGGCGTGACCTCAGTTTGACTATGGCCAAACCATAGCGTGACCGTGGAGTGATAGCGGCGTGACCATGGAGTGACCGCGACATGACCGCAACGTGACCATGGAATGACGGTGGCGTGACCTCAGTATGACTGCGGTGTGACCGCGGCGTGACTGCGGCGTGTCCGCTCGGTCCAGCAACACCCTGCGGATACAACATCTTCCAGTGAGGTGCGAAGGCAGTGGATCACTACTATGGAGTGCCGTGAATGCAGCAGCGAGGCGTGTCGGTCTGGTGGAGCGCTACTCCGGTGAGTTGGAAGGTGGAAGCTAGGTCCGGCTGAAACAAAAACCCAAGGGGGGGGGGTCCACCGGGATGACACAAGATACGGGGAGGCCGAGCTTGGGGTTCGCCTATAGTGGAAGCCTGGTCCGGTGAGGCACGCCGACAGCGTGAGCAGGTGGGAGGAGGCATTGCGACCTAGGGTGATGCGAGCTAGCAACGGTGAGGAGGTCTGGGTGCTGTAGCCGACAAAGACTGGGGGGTCCGGGTGGCATGACCATGTAACACCCCCCAAATGATAAAGGGTCAAATGACTAAATGACATGACTCATGTCAACAAGGTGCACCTTCCTTTTCGGGAGCCTATCTGATTAGAACTCCACAGTTAAGCGTGCATGACCTGGAGTAGTGATCAGGATAGGTGACCTTCTGGGAAGTTTTTCAGGTGTGTGTGAGTGAGGACAAAGAACACTAGAAATGAAATGTGTTGGACTGTGGGGACAATCATTAGTCAGATGACCCGTTCAGGCATGTGGGTGGACCCTGTGGTGGCCCCACGTGTCTGCAGGGCAACTAGGGGTACCTGGTAGGCTAGGACCTGGCGACCATGTTAAGACGGGGTGGTTGTGCTTTCACCGGGACCCAATAGTCACATTTGGTATCAGAGGAAGAACCTAGCCTTAAGTGCGATGCACTGCCTGGGTTGAGTTGTAGGGCCCACAAAGAGGACGTTGTGCTCTAAAGGGGGGGTGATTATAACACCCCCAAATGATAAAGGGTCAAATGACTAAATGATATGACTCATGTCAACAAGGTGCACCTTCCTTTTCAGGAGCCTGTCTGATTAGAACTCCACAGTTAAGCATGCATGGCATGGAGTAGTGATTAGAATGGGTGACCTTATGGGAAGTTTCTCAGGGTGTGTGTGAGTGTGGACAAAGCACACTGGAAAGGGAATGTCTTGGCTTGTGGGGAAAATCATTAGTCAGATGACCCGTTTAGGCACATGGGTGGACCATGGGGTGGGACCCACATGTCTATGGGGCAACTGGTGGTACCTGGTAGGCTAGGACCTGACAGCCATGTTAAGGAAGGGTGGCTGTGCTGTCACCGGGACCCAGTAGTCACATGACTAGGCAGCAATGAGGGGTCCAGGGTTTCAGGTGGCATGACCAGGCATCAGCCAGGGGGTTCAGGCTACGGGACCAGGGGATACGCGCGAGGCCTCTGGCAGAGAAGTTGAAGTGACTTGGGGCGCCACTAGGGTTCAAGGGGGGCAGCCTTCTGCACGTGTCTATGGGGAAACTGGTGGTACCTGGTAGGCTAGGACCTGACGACCATGTTAAGGCGGGGTGGCTGTGCTATCACCGAGACCCAGTAGTCACATGACTAGGCAATAATGAGGGGTCCAGGGTTCCAGGTGGTATAACCAGGCATCAGCCAGGGGGTCCGGGATGCGCGAAAAGGGGATACGCGTGAGGCCTCTGGCAGAGAAGTTGAAGTGACCCGGGGCGCCCCTAGGGTTCAAGGGGGCGTCCTTCTGCACGTGGAAGAAGACCCACGGGTCTTCTTCTCCCCTCATTTTTTTATTAATTTTGTCTTTAGAAAAAATCTACCCCTCTTCCTTTTTTATTTAAAAGGAGAATACCAAATTGGGTATTGGTCTCCAAAAACCGTTTTTTATAAAAACAAAAGTATAAAGACTTTAAATAAAAAAAATTACTTTAACCCATGTCTTAAATGACCCCCTTTTTGATTTTATTTTTATTTTAGTAAAAATAAAATAATAATATATTATAATATATTTTATTTAACACCTAAAATAAACCCACCAGAAAAATTCCGACGACCGGATTCTGGCCAAAGTGTGGCCGAATTTTGGTACATTGAAGAACACATAAATAAAATTAAAGTGAATTCTTCATAAAATAATAATCTGAATAATTTAAAATTGAAAATGTTGATCTAAATAAAATTTTCAAATGGCTGTAACTTGGCCATTGAGAAATAGATCTACGTATAGTGAGTTCCGTTGGAACTGATTTTATGCCCCATACTTAAATCTAATGTAGTTTAATTTTTTTCTTTAACACTAAGAAATCACGCGTCCCTTTGATACAGCTGTTAGGTACCAAGATGGGCAGAAGAATACGATGGGCCGAGAATTTAAAATTTTTCGCATCACCAGAGCAAAATTACAACTTCGACTTCAGTGAACTATCCCGGTATGGTCTGAGGACCACTAGTGGATTTGACAGAGCATAAAATAAAATCAAACATGTACCTTGTTTGGATCTGACATGTGCAAGTCCGTCGTAGGATGCCAACGACCGTTGCTCGAATACTCCGATGTTGAAGCCCTCTATATCATCCACACATGCCTCTTGAATCTGCCCGCACATCATTCGTTGAAATCTAGGTGCTAGCGAGGTACACCAACGAGCTCTTCGATGCAACGATGATCACCACAAGGCAAGAGACTTCAATCCACGAAGGACGAGATTGAAGTTCTTCCTTTCTTGAGATAATCTCTCTCTATAATTCAAGAGTAGAGAGAGGCACTCAATTCTAACACATGAATAGTTCCATGGGGAGAGCCTCTCTCTTAATTATATAGGGGATATCTAAAATACCCAGTATGGGCTCCCATCCCCTGTGTAAGAGATCTTTACATTATAGGTATTATAAATATTTATTTATGTCAAATTAAATTATGCCATAAATAATGTTTATAAATTTTTCACTAACTGCAATATATATTAAATATACATTTTGTGATAAACTTGAGTCTATAACTCGACTCACTTCTCTGAAAAATATTAAATGAATCCTGGATATTTATATCCATTTGAATAATATTTCATCTTTGTATTTACTTAATCACTTGAAAATACATGTTATAAATAAATTCAAAAAATTATTCCATACTTGAATAATTAAAGAATTTATTTATTATTTGGTGATCCATAGAACTTGGATAATACTCAGACCCCTTGGTGGGGCCCACCAAGTTCTATATTCTTATTCTATAGAATAGGGAAGATTCTCAAAGACCTATAGTGTGTGACCCTATAGGACCTTATCTCAATTATAGTGAATAATATTCCCTGACCAACAGCGGTGTTTAAGAACCCATCGATGCCCCTATAGAGATAAGGTAAAGTTAAAGTAATGACTACCATCCTATGAACGTGGTCTATATAATATAATCTTTTCATCATCGATATCTCAATAAATCAGAATGCACACTAGTGTCATCATCAATTATCTTTCTTTATCTTATTTGTAGATATGTTCAGACGGTCTTACCTTCTACTACCATGGCAATGTATTTAATGAAGGTGAAACCATCCTAATCAACCAGGATCAAGATATCTCTTCCTTAACTCAGAAGTGATAAATCCTATCTTGATCATCCAATCAATTCCATGTCACCAATGACGTACCCAACACAAACCACCTCGCCACGACTTAATTTCCATAATTTTTTCCTTGCATCAAATTACACAATTAAATGACATACAATGATAATGATCTCAAGTATGGAGATCATTACACATGTCTGTACATAGGAATGAACAATGACACTTGAAACATGTGGTGTTTCTATTAGGTAGGTCTATCCTCATGATCTCAGCTACTAGAGATCATCAAGTGTGGACTTCATGAGAAGAAGTATCAATGATTATGAGACCCCAACACTTGATGGTTACACATCATTAGTGTACTTTTAGAATGATGTAACTGGACCATAGGACATTAGTTTAAGATTCCTGTCAGGGCATCTCAGGGTTCTCATTATAGCCTGGGATCTAATATAACCCTTTGATACAACATGTAATCTGGGGACATTTCCATAAACAAAGTGGATGAAGAAGTATCTATACTATTATGGAAAGATAAACATGTGTATATATAACAAACTGCATACATGTAGTGGTAATCAAAGTACAATACATGTTGGGTCTAGGGAACCCACTTTCAACACCTTTATAGTCCACTTAAAATAATTTCCAACCTTCTTCAGGGACTACATACTCCCTATGTGGTTGTTCCTTCATGAAACCTTCTCTACATGCTCCCTAAATAGTTCTCCCATTATTTGTATTATCACAATCCTCTTAGTGAACTTCCCACCATAAACTCATATTATGAACTTACCATGAGTTATTTGTACCTATTTCACAATCCAAGTACCTACTATGTGGAAATATTTCTTAGCCACAAAATTTTCATACCCAAAAAATTGGAAAGAACTAGAACACAACATAATTGAAAAAACATTCTAAATTCCCTCATTGAGATTCCATTTTCAGTAAACCATCATCCTAGGTATTCAAATTTATTTAATTAACACATAAATGGGTTGACAAAAATATAACATCAACATCAAACACCATCCCAGGAGACCTCAGATCTAATATTCTCCCTCTTTTGTTTTTTTAGAAATCCTAAGAGAAATTTAATGAAACATAATCATTATAAAGAAATAGAAAACTCATCCCTCACTCTAGTTATATGTGATAAAATATATATGTATAAAATAAGTGATCAAGAGAGGATTCCATTACCTATGATTTTTTTTTCAAAAAACCCCATGCATTGATGAATTTCCCCATAGATCATATCTCACTCCAACATTCACACCATAAACACCCCCTAGATGAGAGATTGAATTTAGTGCCAAAACAACCTGATGAAGAAATTAATTTCACAAAATTTTATCCCCCTTTTATAATAAAACTAATGAGATATAGAACCTTTTAATCATGGGAAAATATGTAAATAAATATATACCACAGGGTGAAGAGAAATATCAAAATATTCTCAAGATAAGGGGGTTGGTTTAACATCGAGGTTCAACTAATGTTTTTGAAACATTGGTGTGGCCAATGACTTAGTCATAATGTCTACCACTTGGTCCTTAGTCCAATATGTTCCACTACCATTCCTTGATCCACCCTTTCATTATTAAAGTGATACCTCATCTCAATATTCTTGGTAAGTTAGTTCTATAATATATTTTTATGATATAAATTGAACTATTATTATCATATAAATTCTCCATTAACAACTTAACTTGTTCCTTAATATCTTCCAACTATTTCTTTATACACATAATATGAGTGAAATCCTTTGTCACTAAAATATATACCACTATTGTTGAGATTAGTGATGTTATTTCCTATTTATTATTAAAAAAATACATATATTTATTCCAAATAAATAATGCAACACTTCTTAGGGAATTATGGTCCACTACATCTCAATCCCATTCCGCATCATAAAATACAGATAACTCCTAATCCTTTATTTTATAAAATAAAAATTCAAAATTGATATTTACTTAGATGTACCTAATTATTCATTTAACAAATATGATATTCTCTTCCTTTGGATTAAGATGGAAACAATCCACTAAAAATGTTGTGGAGATGTTATTTGACCTTACCATAACCAAATAAAGTAATCTTCTAATAATCCCCATGTATAAGGTGGGATCCACAAATTTCCCATCCTCATGATTCCCAAGATTTATTCTAACTACAATAAGATTTAACATTGGTTTGGAATCAAGCATGTTGAACTTCTCTAGCAGCACTCTTACATACTTTTCTTGGGTTATGAATGTGTATTCCTTGTTTTGTATCACTTTTATCCTGAGAAAATATGTGAGTTAACAAATCATGAACATTTAAAATTATGATTTCATGTGATTATAAAACTCTTCCATGAATTTTAGCTTTCTTTTTTCTAAGATGATATCATATACATACACATTCACCATAAACTAGTCTTCCTTATATGTTGTCACATAGAGATTTTGGTTGAAACTACCCATTTTTGAATTTTATATTCTTCAAATAATAATCTAATCTAGAATAAAATGCCTATGGTTCCTAATTTAGACTATATGTATCCTTCTTCAATCTTCTAATTTTTGTTTCATAATTTCCAATAAAAAATCCCACTGGTTTTTGAAAGTAAACTTCTCTTTAAAGAACACCATTTGAGAATATTATTTTTACTTCCATTTGATAGAATTCATTTCCTATTTGATTTTCCTTATCCAAAAAGAAATTGATTGGATCTATTGAGTACACTAGGTAAAAGTTTTATTCAACATTAATTCATTTAATTTTTTATAGACCTTATACACTAGGTGGGCCTTATTTAATAGCACATTTCCATTATCTTTGAATTTTTTCTTGAAGATCCACTTACTCATGATCCCATTATGATGTTCTATACTTTCAACTAGCTCTTGAGTTTAGTTTTTATCAATATGATATAATTATAAATTCATGGATTTAACCCATGATTAATATCTTTCTACTTCTTAAAATAATATGGGTTCCATAATTGATTATAAAGTTGTATGATCTACACTTTTCAATATTCTTGTCTATTTTGGTTTAGATATATCTCCAATTAATATAGTAGATGGATCTACCTCTATTCTCCCATTTATTTTCTATGATATTTATCTTTCTTCATCAGTAATGATATCCTCTTCCAATATTTCCTTAGAGTATTCATCATCACATAACTCTGTAAATATTATAGAGTTTCACTGAATACATTTTCTTTCTCTTATTCATAAAATAAAATGTTGAAATTTTTACCAAAAGAGTCTTTTTCATCTTTCTTCTTATTGAATTTTACATCAATACACTATAAAAAATTACACTTCCATTTTTTATATCATTTTTAGCCTTTAATAATTTTTTAGTATCCTAGAAAAACTCCTTCATCTGTAGAATCACCATACGTTCCTTCATTTAATTCTTTGTTTTGGATGTAGAACCTACTTACAAAGACAAGAAGATGATTAAATGAAGGATTCCTTTTATAATGAATTTCATATGAGTTCCTCTCTTCCCCAAGTCATAGAAATGTTTGATTTTATGTATATAAATATACTTTTACTACATATTTCCATTAGTGGTGAGAAATTAAACCTTAAAGGAGTAAAGTATTGTCCATCTTTTTCACCTTCCAATTTCTTCATTCAAAAACTCAATTTTTCTGTGGAGTTCTCACATATGAGACTTCATGATTTATTTTAGGTTTCTTGAGATAGTTATCAAACTCAATTGAGGTATAATCTATTCTATTGTATGATTGTGATGTTTTAATTGTGAACCTATTCTAATTTTTTTTACTATTCTCATATACCACTTAATGCATCCCATGAATTCCATATTTTTTTCATAAACCTGGAATATTCCATCCTTTTATATTAATCAATGAACATGATGAAAATTTTTCTCAATATATTTGAGGTTTATTAATCAAAACATATATGTTAGTGTGGAAAAGATATTGTGGAATATATTCCTTTTAATTATTTAGTTGATAAGGATTTTACACCATTTATCCCCACATACATGCATCAATTTTCATTTCACGATATCTATTTATACTTGGTATTCCACTATATCTCTTATCTTGGATAATATTTCTATTATTTATTGGTTTATGTGATCTAAAAATGGATAGAAAAAGTTTTTTTATTCACCCACTATAAATACATGTATATTCTAGGTATTTAAAGGAGGTAAATATTACCATTAGTTCTCATTCCTCTCAAAATAGAGTTTCCATCCATGACTTTGATCAGAAACCCTTTTTGGTTAAGTATAACCTTAATACTGGATTCAGAAAGAATTTATTCCATTAAAAGGTTATGAAATAGTAAATCCACAAGTATCACTTTTGTATTATTTAGATCATCACCAAAAAATGGGTATTTCCACTCCTTTTGATCTCCAATGATCCATCATTTCCAAAAAAATTGTTACAGCAGCTCTACCTTTCACATTTTTCAAGATATTAATGTTTTATATCATTTTTAATGAATGACCACTATCAATAATCTATATGTTGTTGTTCATACTTTCTTTGAGTGTAATTTTTACCAGATTGGCCTCATCAATATTCCTTTTTTCCTTATACATGATACCTATTCAAATAAAGGGAAAATATGGAATCTCTAATTTATCCTCAACATGCATCGTAAATTTATACTAATAACCTTCTTATAATGGAGAGTACCAATTTTTCAAAGGTATTTTTCTTGGTTGAGCTATATTTATTTTTCTCTAAGAACTATAGATACTGTTTCAACTTTCTATTTACCTATAGTCAGTAGATTTATTACCAAAGTCAAAAAAATTAAAATAATATCCATAGAAATTATTTATTCTATTTGATGAAGGATGTGTCCTCATTCTACTTAAAAACTATTTATATATTCCCTATTCAAAAATTTTCTTACCTCTTTAAAGTGTGAAATTGTGTGGACAAGGTATCCATAGAATTGAAACACCATAAGAGGGAAAAAATCATCTTTTTCATTACTCTACATGTACCAAGACCTTATATATCACCTAGGTTATTGAAATGTATCTAAAAATCATGTATAATTTTTACCCCTTAGATTTATTTCTTTCTGAGTAATCATTGATAAAACTTTTAGTGACATAGATTTTATTCTAGAATCACAAACCTTTTACTTTATTACAGAAACACAATTCTTTTATGCAAGGTTGATTTGATCATTGTTGAAGGATTATTACAAGAGTTTATTTTTTATATATTTTTCAATTATTTCACTTTTCATGTTAATTTTATATGAACTTAATTGTTCTATACTGAAATTATTTAATTTAATATTTACATTGAAATGAATTTGAAATGTAAATTTAATGTTTTTTAATATTTTTTGACAGTAAGTGTTTTGTATGTTTAATTTAATATTTATATTGTAATTTAAATTATTTTTTTATTTTTTATTGGTTGTGGTAGAGTAATAAAAAGTTATTTCATAGCACACAACATTAGCCGGTAATGAATTTTTTCAGTGATATGTGTAGTGTTAATAAATACCACATTTTTCTTTGCTAATGTTGAAGTGATAAAGAAAGAATTCATCAACATTAAAGTTAGAGCTACTAAAGGTGTCATTTACCAGTGCTAGAAATTGGATTTAATAATTTAACACTTTATCAATTATAAAAAACATAATGATAAAGGCTTCATTTATCAACTCTTTTTTTTAGCGATGATATGAGGAAACCTTATCACAACTTTTCTTAGCACTGATAAATGTGTATTTCCATCATTGGAGATTGAAACATCAAGGATTTTTTAGATTTGATTAAACTGATATTTATAGTAGTGAACATAAGATATGGTAATGATGTGTTGGAGAGTGAAATTCAAGGTGAAAATTAAGAGTCATATTCATGGAATTTTATGATGGAAGGTGATGTTTTTGGAAATCATAATGGGAAACTCGCATCAGTTACAGTGGGAGACTCACGTTAGGGGTGGTGGAAACTCATGTTGGTGACAACAAGGGGAGGATAGTTACAATAGTAGTGATGGGAGTGGGTTATGTGGAACTAAATATTAACATGGGGTGACATGGAAATGATAATGCATTAGCGAGGAAGAGTGGCGAGGTATCACCGATGACATGAGGAAACACCAATAACAAGAGGTGAAAGAGGATATAGTGATGATGGAAAAATTAGTTGTACTTTTTTTAACACCATTAAAAGTAGACCAAGACACTATTTATGACTTACTATGGTAGTTATCCATTTTTTTATTTCCAAAATACTCATTTCCCTAGTAGTGAATTTCATGTGAATCATTAAAAAGTTAATATTTTTAATAGATCTCATCTTTTTATATGTACATTAATCTTTAATTTTTTTTTTCAAACCTCATTGAGATTGGTTAAATCATTTAGAACTTGTTAATAAATCCCTTTTACCATGGTGGGTTAGTGTTTTAAATGACTTTAAAGAAAAAATAGAGGGGAAGACGAAGTCTAGCAATGGAACTATTCACACTGTGAATTGTCATTTAATGACATGAATGGTTTAGGTAAGACCCTATGACAATCATTCAGAGTGTTAATGGTATTCTAGGAAGAATCAGTTCATGATGTGATATTTCATTTATGACATGAACTAGTTTCTAGGATTTTAAAACTAAGGCAATGAGTTTTTCAGTATATGTGGGAAACTGAGGATTCCTGATGTGAATCCCAAATTTACATAATGAATGGGTCGTGTCAAGTTATTTTTCTAAAATATACTTCCTTACATTTCTCATATCACTATTGGGTCCTAAAATCTCTACAATAAAGATCGAGATAATGTCATTAATTTGGAAAATGTTATAAAGATATCCTGAATAATATTGAAAAAAATATTCCAAGGAAAGTGACCGTGAAGTGAGAATCCCTTTGCAGACTATCGCTTTTCATGGAAATCTACTTCATCGAGAAGAACATTCCAAAAAAATAGTTCACGAGATGGATATAGTGCCACTAGTTCCCATGAATGAATCCACATACATTCTATTGGGAGCAAGGTGGTTATTTTTGCTCCTAAAAACTATTTTCTGCATGAACTAAATCGTTTGTGGGATGATCTGGTTTGTTAGATCCTATAGATAAAACAAATTAATTTACGACATTAAGGTGGTGATCTCCTCCCCCACAAATGATATCCCATATTACATTAATGATGTCCCTACTAATTAAGTCATTCGCGGGTCATATTTTCCTCCATGTGATTATGAAAAATAAGGATCATGGACCACCATGAATGATTGTCCATACTAGTTTTCTGTCCCTACGTTATTCTATAAATAGATCCTGAGTGTGACCTAAAAATATGCAACACCCGAATGTACCAACTGAAGAGATTCAAAGTAAGGCACTATTAAAACTTGAGTCCTTCGATGATACCTCATAGGTAAAACCTGCTGTATTGCATTAAGAAGGAAATAATATATCATATGGTATCCACAAACCCAAATTCCCCTTAAAAACTCAATCCTATAAGGTGAAAAATTGATGGACCTTTTGTACATATGCATCTCACATAAAAAATGCTATACGGGAGCGACCCTGCCCCTCATAGCAAAACACTATTCAAGAGGAACCTTTCCCCATGAAGTATCATGCTATGCGGGCTGAACAAAGGTCCGTGAAGTACAAATCTATGTGGATGGTCCTTTTACCCACATAATAATATGCTATGTGGAGGGAACCCCTTCCCGTATAAGAACATTCTATGAAGAATGGGGAATCCTTGGGGATTCTACTCTCCATCTCTAACCATTCACTTCTATCATATCATTATTCCTCTTGTTGGCCCCTCTATGAACCAATCTAATGGCATCAGGACAAGGCCCCTTAAAAATCCACCTATCGTGTATGATAAGATCATCGGGCACATCAGTATGTCCTTTCAGGTTTACATACCCATGGTAAGAGGAGTCACATGAGTAATCTCTGTAGAATGAAAGATCCTCAGAATATTCCTAAGTTTACATTCCCTTTGTAACACAGGTTTTGACCTTAGGATGCTCATGTGAACTTCCCTATTCTAGGGATTAAGTGGAACTACTGTCCCTTCCCTCTGATGAGGGTTAGTGTTGGACATTATCCTCTTTCCCTGAACCAATTTTAGGCCACTCCTCTTGTGTTAAGACCCTTTCATTTCTTGCAGGAGGCATCAAATTTTCTCCTCTTCACCTATGCCCAAGGAATAGCTAGATAGACCACCAAATGTGTCTATCCTAGACATGAAAACAAGAGAGGAAATGAGCACAATCAAATCCCTTTCTCTCTCTCTTTGGGCTTAAACACTATCCATCAGTGAAGATGGTGAGATAGTGTGATCATCAGATCTATTACTTCCTCTTATTTCTCAAACAGAGCATGACTCACATGAGATTAGAGGTTGGTGGAGATTATGAAATCCACCTGATCTAGGCCCTCAAATCTACCCCTTCATGTTATAAGTCTTGATACAATACTTCAAACTTCAAAGGTACATATTAAGAATATAGAATCACCAACCAGGCAGCTTCAATGCATAAGCCCCAATAATTCACCTTAACCGGGCCTCCTCCGAGGTGTAAGTCTCAGTTTTTATAACTAAATGTTCTTTGATTTCCAACTAATTGGGTTATGTAAGAAACCTCCCTAAGGTCCAAACCAAGTAACCAAATACACCTGAAAGTTCTCTGGAAAATATTCTTAGTAGGTTTATTTCCACCCAAAGACTACATCTTCTTTTCTTCCCCTTGGGCCTCTATGGCATAAGTCCCACACCATCCTTGACTAAGAACCCTTAACCTGGGAATCCTCACTACATTAAATTTAACTACATGGTTGGGTCCTTATCACATGATTTTAATGGTGATGTCTCCAATTGTCTGACATCGAACTATTTAGATTCTGATTCCTTTTATTAAGATACATAGGAATCCTATTTCATGGGTTAGATCACAACATCAAAACAAATTCCATCCCCTTGGATAACAGTAAACTCTAGAGCACCCCATCACATGGATTAAAACTAGAATAATCCTAATAAATGACCAAAGTATCCTTGATCTGTCCAAAAAACGGTAACATTAATAGAGAACCTCAGATACATATAGATATCTCTATTGATGGAGAACCTCATATTCATATAGATGATACTAAACTCTTGTGTAGTTATGATCAATCATTGCCTAGGGTTAATCCAAGTCTACATAATTGGGAATGAACCAAGTATTTTTGAACATATCTTAAATCTATAAGAGAGTCCAAAAAAAGAAAATAGTTCTACCTAAAAGGATGTGATGAGCCCGACTTCCCATCCTTTCAACCAATGTGAGTTATTAAGTGTTGTTGTCCATGTTTCCCAATGAGATCCTACATTTAAAAATTTTGTCCATGAATCATGGATATGATATCCATTAGGTGTTTTCATCTCCATGAACAAAACCCATTAGAGATCATTAAAAGATATTATACCCAATGTCAGTGATTGCACACCATTGAACCCCCTATAATCAACTGTTTAGGCCAAAAATACACCTTTAGTGGAAACAAAATAGTAACCTAACATGAATGAATTAATTAAGGCACCTCCTTTATAAGATAAAAAGGATATATTGACCAACACCCATCAAACCATTTTTTTCCTGACCCTAGATCACGTATTCTAGGGAAAAAATGGCGAACCCAACATGAATCTTAAACCATGGTGGGGATGTTACCCTTCTTTAGGCCCCTTTCACATCCAAAAACAGAAGAGGGACAATAAAGATAATTAATTAAGCATGCGGTCACAATATAATACTTTGATAATGTTTTTTGTCTTTATTTTTTACATATATTACAGGCACTCTTCAGAGCTTCCCTCAATCCAATGGCATCCTAGAAGTTCTCACATACATATGTACTAGCCAATGCATCAGTCAGGTCCTCCATGAAGGAGATGACTCCATCACCCACCAAAAAAATTTAAAATTGGGTTTCAAATTAATTGGTTCAATAGTACCACCAAAAGGGTACTCTCCCTAACCTATAGGTAGCTAGATAGGCCCTCCAGTCAGTGAAACCCCACCATCCATTCACCCAGCGATGGTTAATGGTCCAGAACCAAGAGGCTCCACTAGAAATCTCCATCCATTTCATAAGACTATCCCTAGAATGTGGTAATGAGTTCTTCACTTACATTAGGTTGGCTATTTAATTCTCCACCAATGAATTAATCTCTGCATCATAGGGGTCCCACTCAAGGGCCACTGATGAAAGTTGTCCCCGCCAACGTTGCGTGGCCTAGAATCCTCATTATGAAGAGGATACTGCCCGAAGGACCCCAACTGATTTCAAGTAGACCCATATTTCTAGGTTGGATCCAAAAGGTTAAAGATCATATGATCAATAATAGGCCATAATTACCATTCATGTTAATGATGACCTTCAGTCAGATATGGCAGAAATCCATAAGCATACGTATATTCTTTCTCTCCCTCATGAAGACCGTCAATAAAACGTGACATAAAGTTATAGGCAGACTTATATATCTTCCATGGAACCTAAATCTCACTATGTAAATATAGTGGTACATGATTAGAATCAAATCCATTCTAAAAAATATAAATCATTCCAATAAAATACAGTGTAAATCTATGAACATGATCAAATTATTACTACTTATTTCCAAACAAGTTGTGAAAATAGCACGAAAAAATACAAGAAGATGAAAATTACTATATATGCATATCAATCCCATCAGAAAAATACAATTGAACCTAAATACCAGATACAAATTCATGCTTGTTCATATAGATCCTCTCAGACAAATACAGTGGCAACTGGAAGAAACAACTGGTGTATCCCATCTATAAATCAAGGGTAGAGATATATTTCTTCCCCCGTGTAAGAGAACTGCAGTACCCACTAGAAGGAAATGGAGGATAGGAGCAGTCATATATTCTTGATCTAACATTATAATTAGAATATATTCATGTTCCATCCAAAAAAATCTCGCAACACATCCTAGAAATGATGGAGGATTGGATATCAATTCCTGATCATATCCTACAGACTTGTCAATACATAATCACTTCTGCAGCGATAATGAGTCAGGCACATAACCCCATATCCCTAAGTGGTGTGACTTATCTACAAAATTAGGGTTTCAATATAGAGAATAAATCCATCCCTAACCCCATATAGGATGTTCGTCAGTAATATTCCATGATAAATAGACAACATGATCAAGAAAAAATATTTTTTCAAACTTGGGGACACCGATCTACTTCGTTGGCTGCTCTAGGGTAGGCATATATCCCTATTAGAACTAAGATAGCTCATCAGTGTACCTCATCATTACCATGGGAGCCAATCAAATAGGAAACCATATATGAAGGCCATCACCTATAGTAAGCATACCTAGTTTCCCCCAATAGAGTTCCTATAAATAAATCACGCCAAAGAAAACTGTAAAATGAAAATAAGATTCACAACTCTACTCTGCAGGAAGCTAGAGTTCTTGAAGACATAAAACATATATCAATGGTGGATCGAGATCCTATTTATGTATTACCAAATTATAGAATTAGTAGTATCAGTTACAAGGGTCCTCCTAACAATATTGTTTCCAGCTGCTTTGGAAGTCCTCCCCAGAGCATCGACCATGAAAGATCCCTTCATGGACATAAAATGATTGATCATGAGAGATTATACCCCGATGAGCATCATGGTAGGCCTCATCATGGACATAAAATAAAATAGTAATAAGGTCCTCCCCTTGATATCATCCACCCTAATGGTTCTCACTAGGGTATATACTGCATCAATTATCTCTACAATTAGACATCAAGCTATGATGGTATTCTTCACCATGATGGTACTCACTGTGAATGGCCTCCCCACAATGAAATCAAATAGTAAGAAGGACCTCCCATTTATATTGTCCTCCCTGATGTTCCTCACTAGGTTATACATTGTAAAAATTCTCCTTATAGTTAGAAATCAACCCATGATGGTATTTCTATCGATGACAGCACTCAGTGCGAAGGTCCTTCTCATGGCGACATGAAACATCTAGAAGGTCCCCCCTTGCTGTCATCCTCACTGATGGTCATCCCTAGGGTATACAATGTGTAAATTCTCCCTGTATTCGAACATAAAACTATGATTGTAGTCCTATCCATGATGGCACTCACTATAAAGGTCCTCCTCACTTTTTCATCAAATAGCAAGAAGTTCCCCCCTTTACTGTTGTCCACCCCGATTGTCCTCCCCAAGGTATACACTACAGAAATTCTTCCTGAATTTAGACATAAAACTATGATGGTATCCCTCTCCACGAAATAAGCTTCTATGAACATCCTCCCCATAGTGAAGCTTCATGTTCTAAAGACATTATTCCCCTTTCCAAGTCAATTATGAGGAAGCCCTCATATTCTGAGGTGCTTGGAAAGATGGGTCCAGACATTATAGAAACCCTATTAATGAAAAACGACATCCTTTCACAACCAAGAGAAAGAATTGGGGAACCATCATCTTCTGATCCGCCCCCATACCGTTCACATATCAACAAGACAACTACTATCCCTAAAACTTGTGACTAGATAATCAAGAAGCATTCAAGTGGTTCGGATCAAGTAGAGGACTCCTGAGTGGAAGAAGAAAAGATACGTTTTTCATGAGAAGAAAATTGGGAAAGGATGACAAAATAGTTATGTTTTGGCCCACAATTTCTTATCAGTTCGACATACTATGGGATTTTTCAGAATAATTCTTACATAACATTCATCTCAATCTATAGACAACTCTCTGTAACCATAAAAAAATGTTTTCCTTACAAAGGGTACTCAGGCCATGTCAAAAAGTGAGATACATTCATCATAAAATCTACTTTTAAGCCTTTCTGTATGTGTGGTGACCACAATCAGAGAGGCGATAGAAATATCTCCAATAAACCTACAATAATTCACTACATAAGTTTCATCATCTAATCAGTGACATCCCACTTGGCTTTCATATTAAGGGACGGGGAGAGCATGGAGCTTTACATTTTACCCCAAGCCCCATTTAGCTGAACCCATTGGAAATGGAATCCTGTAATTTAATTATCCCAAGGAGTAAATTGAGTGAAATTGATTCTCAGGAAAGGCATCAAGATCAATAAGAACCAGCTTCAATTAAGTCTCAAATGAATCAGGCCAACAATACATAGAAAAACTAATGAATCAATCAACCAAGAACATTTAACAAGCTTATCACTAAAGAAAATCCAATCATAAAGCACTATTAATGTACTTGGAAGTAAATATTTCACATGTAGACCCAGAACCACATCTAGCTCACAGTCGAATGGGAATACATGATATTATGAAAGTGGTGATAGCATCAGAAATCACAGTAACACGGGATCATCCCCATCCTATAGGGCTAGAGGTATTTTTAACAAAAACATCCCCTGTAATACCTAAAAATATAGGATGAGACCTGGAAATAAGAGAGTGGGAGAAACCCCAACCTGTAGGGATAGGGTAATTTTTACCTCAACCACCCATTCAGAAAAGATCAGTCTTTTCTTGTTTAGGTAGGATGAAAAGTTTAGAGGTATCTCATTTCATCTCGTCTCATGACTCATTACCCCATAAGGGAGGTGTACAGAAAGGCCATACAAGGGTTCCCCCTAAGCTACTCTTCACCATAAAACCTGAAGAGGATCCTTGAGTGGAATTAAGATATCCAGAAAGGATGCAAACAACCCTTATAACATTCGGTAGCTAGTATGGAGCCCACAATGCATTATTCATCGATTTACGTCATGGATATTAATCCTTCATACCACACTAAATTTGATGAAAATATAGAAAAAAATGAATCGGATGGTTCCTTATAGAATCCAATATATATAGAGAATAAAGGTGTGTTTACCCAGAACTAGAGAGTCTCCCTAAATATAGGCTATCCCTAGAAAAATCTCAAACTTCCTCCTCAATGATCCTCTATTATAGAGAATAATAAAAACAAGGTCACATATGACCCACCTCATTATCTAAATGATAATGTGATCCCTATGATTGAAGATAAATTCATGTGGTAGGAATAATAAATGAAAGAGTTTAGGTGAATCAACATTGAGATTATTTGGGATAGTCATCCTATTGAATATGATCCCCAAATAGAGCATCAACATACACTTCCAACAAGTGTGCCTATTCCACAAGGGTTTATCCCGAAATTGAATAATGTCTAGGACATCTTCATGAAATGGAACCTAGACCATAAATCTACCTAGACCCGATCATAGATGTATATCAAGTTTTCCCTCCTTTATGGAAACACCTGGAACAGGTTCAGGTAAATCCTCACAAGATGTCCCCAGATGGATATTTGCCTCAATTACCGGTAGAACCAACACATTAAATCATGCACCTAACTTTGCATTCCCATTCTCAGATTCGAAAGAACATGCATCAAGGCCTTATAAACTCCATCGAGTCATTTTCAGCCCGATTGGAATACATGGAGGAGCGGTGTGCATCAGTACAACCGAAACAGAAACCTTACCCTGATTGGGTGAGCTACACCCTGACACCACCAAATTTTGGATTTCAATGTTTCCAATATTCAATACCTCATGTGACATAGAACAACATCTAAAACACTATGTGTCTTATTATTATCTAATGATGGGAAACCTAAATCAATAAGAAGTGATGAAACTTAGATGCCTCATATGAACCCTGCAATGGTCATCCTTTGTATGGTACACCATTTTTCCAACTCAGTCAATAAGATGATTGGAGGATCTCTGCCAACATTTCCACTTACAATTTAGATCAACACATCTAAAGGAAATAGTCAGTGACCTATAAAACTACAAAAAGTGGGAGAATGAGAGGGTCTCAAACTTCATTGTTCGATGTAAAGGGATGACTTGCTATTTGAACCAGCAACTCCCCCAGGATGATATTCTTGCTATGTGCATTGATAACCCCTCTGATGAGATACAAATTCTAATCATCTTAGTGAAATATACAAGGGGGTTATGGGATTTATTATTAATTTATTATAGAATCAAAGACTCTATAAAATGAACTAAACTCAAGTCCTAGGTAACTCCACCAGTCGAAAGAAAAATAGTGGGAAGAGATGATGTGGCCTCTATCATGCTTAAACCAACCCCGACACCTACTCCAATTCCAGGGCCTGCACCGAATCACATAGGGCTCCCTGAGCATCAGCATTATCCCCCACCTTTTCAATATGATTGGAGAGGACCCATGATAAATTAATTCAAGGAAAGGAGGAATAAAGTATACTTGTTCCTAGATGATCAATATTGTATATATTTTATAGCCGCTGTAATTTACTCTATCTACTAGAGATGAAAATGGATGATGAGGTCGATCTTGATGATTGATCAGATTATTTTACCTATCACCAGATACTTAGACCCACCATCCAGGAATATTCCATCTTTAAATACCTCTTGTAGAAAATGATAGATTCCGGACAAGTAAGACTAGGGACACTACTAGCACAAGTTGTGTATGTTTCTACTACTGACCTAGATGAAAGAGGTGAGTGGAAATAAGTTGTTAGTAGGAGATAAAAATAGGTAGATAGTTGTATGACCCTAAATACAATCAGTTGAACTCATAGTATTCTCTAAGCATAGTTGAAATAGCCAACGATACCTCTAGCTACTCCTTCTGCAATGCAATCAATGTACTCGGCCCAAAACCCTCCAAAAGTAGATCATCCAAAATGAATTGTGTCCAGAAAGGTAGGGAGTAAGTTTAAGAAGATGAATCTTCATCAAGTCCAAAGTAAGACTTGACCCCCTTAGATTTTATGCCATCAAATCTGAAAGAATGGGCATTGTCCTATCAAATGGCACCACCAGGAGCCATCAGTTAGGAAGAGTCATCATAAAATGAGGAGTTGATCTTAGGATCCATTAATTTGATTCACTAAATGGATACCTTCTCCAAAGATGAGTATGAATATGATCCCAAGTTCCTCACACCCAATCAGGGAGATAGAGGAAGATCCCATAGGATCCAGGGATACCAAGGAAGGAGCAGTCATGGAAGAAGTCAAATTTATGGCTTCACTCCTACCCAAACCATCAATGTTTCAGAAACTCAGGGAAGAGAACTTTAATGGACCCAATGATAACATAAAAATACCCCTCCACCTGCTAGAGGCTGATCTAGACTAATCATTCTATAATATCCATTAGATGGGGAACATGTTTCTAACCACCCTCAACATGTAGGCAGACCTTCCCGAACCGACGCACAAATAACATAAGAACCTCCATCTTCTATCTTGGGGGATGATTCATATACATCCAATACTCTATCCCCCAAAAAAACTATAAAAGATAATACCCAAGTGGGGAAGCATTGGCCTTTATATCAGAAGTATGATATCTTCAATAAGTTGTCCCTGGTACCGACCAAACTATCTATCTATGATGCCTTGAGTTTGTCAAAATATCTCAAGTAAACACTTATAGAAGATCTAATAAGCACCAAGATGTTTGAAGACAAAGTTTCTACTGCTTAATTATACCGAACAGAGACTGATCCAGTAGAATTTCATATGTTTATCTCATTCACAGATCCAGATGACAATATTTTTATACAGGGACACATCAAACCCTTGTATTTTTTTAAAAGGATAAATGATATCAACATCTAAAAAATCTTCATTGCCAATGGATCTAGAGTTAATCTCATTTTAGTACGAACACTCCACCATCTGGGCTACTATCAGGATAACATAGAACCTTAATCCATAACCTTGAAGGGATATGATAAAAGTTAGTAGAAGCCATTGGGTAAAATCAATCTCAATAATCAGTTTTGATACCTCATATGAAACACTTAATTTTTGGTCATTTGAAAAAACATAGCCTTCAACGTCTTACTAGGAAGACCTTGGTTGCATTAGCACACATCAATTACCTCATGCTACCATCAATGCATCTAATAATGTACCAATAGAAAAAATGGTATATTTCATACTGGTAAGGACCAATTAAAATCTTGTGAGTGTCATTATATTGATATAGTGTTCTATGAGAGGAAAGGGAAGTAACCCTCGATCAATGGTATTGATTGGGTTATCACCTCGAACAATTTAGAAATGATCCCAGCAGACCCCTTCAAATAGATCAGTGAAGAATATATATTTGACATCAATTAGGTTAGGTGTATGAGTTCATATTAAGACATGTATTCATAAGTCCTCATGATTTTAGTCATGACCACTGATTCTAGTATCATTGAAAACCCTACTGAACCCTCAATCAATGGTAAAATCTCAGATGACATTTCCTTCAATCTGTCCCCAAAACTCTATAAAATCATTTCCTAGACCATTGAGGTATAAGAGGGCATCTCTTTTCTCAAAAAAGAATAATAAAATTTTCCATCCCTCACTCCATCCTCTCTATAAAATCCCTTGTTGTTATCCATGTTAGAGAAATTCATTTCATCTTCCAAATACTAAGATCTCAACTTTTCTATCAATTCTGAAGAACTCATCCTAATACTTGTTTCCCCATCAAAACAAGAGGAATAATATGAAGAGTATGAATAAGAGGAGGATGGAGGCCTTATGGATGCCCATATAACATTTGAGGAGGGATTATCCACCACCATTGATGAACTTAGGGAAATAAATATGGGTACAAAATAATATCCATGACCCACACTGATTAGTGTAGCCATGTATTCTAATGAGAATGAGGTATACAATTACTTTCTAAGGAAACATAAAGATGTATTCTATTATAACTACATAGAAATTCTAGGCCTTGATCCTAAGGTGTATACTCACCACTTTGGCCTAGTAGAAGATCACTGGGGATGTAAACAAGCATACATAAGTACGCACCCAATGCATGCCATCAAGATAGAGGTTAAATTTGACAATATCATCAAATAAATCTTCATTTGGGAGGTCTAATACCCCACCTGGACATCTCATATCATTCCCATCTATAATAATAATAGAGAAGTCAATTTTTTCATTGATTTTAGATATCTCAAACAACACTGTCCAAAGAAAGATTTCCCAGTCCTGATCATAGAATAGTTGATCAATGAAACCACTAGGTATAAAGCTCTCTCTTTCATGGATGACTATTCAGGATACAATCAAATTTGAATTTCCTAAGAAGATAAATAATCCACTACCTTCTGGTCCCCTAGGAAGTATTTTTTCATCTGGTGATTCCCTTTAGTTTGAATAATGATAGTGTTATATACCAATGTTCCATGCATCACATATTCAAACCCTTCTTATGAATGTTTGTTGAATGCTATGTTGATGAACCAGGGGTTAATTTGATACAAATATTGGACCACATAGAAGATCATGAAACCATATTCAACAAAATAAGGAAACATAGTCTAAAAAAACACTTTAAAATGTACCATTGATGTTACCTTAGGGAAGTTTTTCAACTTCATCATATTCCATCATGGCATCAAATTTGAACCTGAGAAGAAAAAATATATCCTTATCATTTCACCTCCTCACAACCTCACTGAGTTGATAGGACTTCAAGGAAACTTAGCCTACATTCCATGATTCATATCCAAACATGCAGAAAAATGTTTTACCTTCACTAGGTTGATGAAAAAAGGGGTTACATATCTATGGACCAATGATTTTAGAGAAACATTCAACAATATAAAGAAGTACCTATTAAGCCCACCAATGCTAATGTCACCTATCAATGAAATTCCACTCATTTTTTATGTTACTTCCTTGGAGTGATCCCTAGGTTATTTACTCACAAAAAATAACAATTTCAGCCATGAAAAGAGCCTTTATTATCTCATTTGAACCATGATCGATGGTAAGACTTGGTATTCAGATATCGCAGATAGAAATATGGTGATAATATTTGATGTTAAAAAATTGAATCACTATCTAATATATCATGAGGTCCATTTGGTCTCTTGTAGAAACCCACTCGAATACATTCTCAGTAATCCGATGTTAAACATTCATTTTTCATGGTGGGTGGTCTTCCTGTAATAGTTTGACAATTAGTTTGTTCCTTGAAAAGTGGATAAAGGCCAAGCATTAGTAGATTTTATGGAAGACCATCCCTTTGAAGAAATGAATTCATTGAATATTGAACTACCTGATGAAAAGTTTTTCTCTATTCAAGTGGAACCCCTAACATGGGAGATAAATCTCAATGGTGTATCCAGAATCCCAACATGAAAAAGGATGGAAGAACCCAAGATCAACAATCTCTAGAAAATTCATTCATGACTTACTCTTTACTATTGTTAGAGGGGTGAATATACAATGAAGTAGGATATCAAGATCTCATTGTAGGTCTAGAGTTTGAAATTTAGGAAAAATTAAATCCCTTGAAGATAAAAGGTGATTTAGAATTGGGCATGAAGCAGGTTAATGACGATTATGCTATAAAAAAGGAAGAGTTAATCCTCTTATTAGACCATGTATAAGGAATAATGGTGGAATTCCATTCTAAAACAACATTGAATCATGCCCCGATCACAAAATTCCCAGAATGATGAATTGGAAAATAAAGCAACGATCATGGATGATCTAGACCAGGATAAAACAACCATCAGTATTGTGCATCACCGAATGGTGTTACCATTTGTTCAGGAAAAAATAGAACAAATAAATGAGATTATCCCCATCCTTGAGCCATACATTCCTACCACCAACTGTATGACATCCATCATGGACTACCATCAGAAGGGAGATCTCACACTGGATAGGGATGGAAGGGAGAAAATACGGATATGAGAAATTAACTTTTCTCTATATGATGGAACAAATCAAAAAAATGTCCAATATAAGCAGGTCCTTGATAACATCCTTATAAGATGCATTGATTGAGAGGAGGCCACTGCTTTTATGAAATAAGTTCACACTAGAACCTATGGTTCCCACTAATCATGATCCAATCTTTCTCATCAAATTTGAAGGCTTGGATACTAATGACCAACTGTAATGCGGGACTATACTACATTCACCAAAAAGTTTCATTCCTTCTAGGTTCATTCCAATTTCATCTATCAACCCCTAGAGTTACTTCACATAGCTAAGTATCTACAACCCTTCACTCTATGGGGAATTGACATCATGGGAGTATATCAACCTTCTACAACCAAGCAATTCAAGTATATTCTCACAACAAACAACTTCTTTTCTAAGTGAGCAGATGTCGTACGCATCGAAGATGTTGGGGAAAGAAACATTGTCAGCTTCATGATATCCAACATTATCACCATATTTGGAGTCCCTCATATAATACTAGCAAACAATGACACTAATTTATGTTCCACTAAATTAGACAAACTATATTGGGAGTATGGTATCAAGGCCAATCATTCATCCCACTATCATGAAGCATCTAAAAAATAGATAGAGGCCTTCAACAAGAACCTATCCAATTTACTATATAAGATGGTAGATAAGGATAAGAAATAATGGTTGGACAAGATCCTTCATACTCTGTGGGCTTACCAAACCATGACCTGTACCACCACTCAGAAAACCCCATACTCATTAGTATGCGGGACAAAGGCATTCTTACCCATAGAAGTTAAATTTCCCTTGCTCTGAATTTCCATCTATGATCAAATATCTATAGATGAGAAATACTAGAAATGGATGGATGAATTAGAGAGACTCTATGAAATGATATTTCAAACCTTGCACCATTTATAGATTCACCAAAATCAGATTGCACAAGCCTTTAACAAAAAAGGTTTTCCTTCAATCTTTCCATGAAGGAGAAATAATGTTGGTTCTCAAGACACCAATGACACTCAAAAATAAACCTCCAAAACTAGAAATGAAATGAGAGGGACTTTATGACATACACAAGTTCTATTTTATTGGAGCTTATTACTTGATCTCAATGAACAAACCACTCATTATCGCTCCCACCAATGCAAGGTTCTTGAAGAAATATTTCATGTGAATGCATGATTCCATCATCATGACCACATGAAATTAAATTTAATGGAGCTCATCCCCACAACATGACATTAAAATATGTTTCCATTGTCCAGATCACATGACGTTAAACTGTAGGATGCATCATCCAAGCTGCAAGATGTTAAACTGTGTAGCATCAATGGTTCGAATTCCATGAATTTAAATTGAGAATTATTGTTCATACCACGTGATGTTAAAATACATGGTGATCATTACTTTAATAAAAAATTCACTATACAGTAGAAATATATGTGTATGAGAAAAATGAAATTCCAATGTTCCTACATGATAGATAGATCCATATAGTATTTCTCTTTCTCCAAAACAATGTTTGGATTGATTCCTGTCATCATAGGATACATGGTGATGCCTAGAATCTTCATGTCGAGACCTAATGAAAATTTAACTCTACCATGGGATGATTTTCTTACTATAAATTATCCTCAAAGCCTCATTTCATGTCAATATTATGCTTCTTACAGGTTCACAAAATCATCCTTCCTTATGTCCTCATTGTATGATGTTAAACTACATGGAACTATAGTATCCTCATCCAAGATGTCATCACCATTGGAATCAGTCATCTACCATGCCACGTTCAAGAACTACTTGTGGATTTATTCCCATTCCATGGGATATGTAGTGACACCCAAATTTCATATCTTGCATCCAAGATCCCCTAAAAAAGGAAAATTCTCCGCTCCCAGCATATAGTACAAACCTATAAAGGGAATTTTATTTCAAGAACTATGTATGTCTTGATTCCCATTCACATGGGATATATAGTGATTCCCATACATTATATATTTGGGACCAGCCATAAATCTTCAAAAAAATCTATCCCCTTAGACTGATTTTCCATTAGAAGAATATAATTTGGCATAAAGACTCTTAGGTCTTCATTCATGCTAGGTTTTAATGGTTGTGTCATGCACCAACCATTAGAACACTTGTTCACCCTCCATTCTCTCAACAAGACAATAAATTATTCTACCAACACCCTGGCCACATGATGGTAAAATAAACATCACTATCATAATGCCCTCACCTGAGAGGACATCACCCCCGACATCGGTCATCCACCATGCAGTGTTCAAAAATTCCATCCTCCTTGGGTATGATTCAGATCTAAATAGGAAAAAACTACCTCTAGAACAATGTATGGCTTTATTATTACCCTTGAAGGATATGTAGTGACTCCTAGAACCTATGTCTTGGTCCCATCTACAAGATACGAGAAAAAACCCTCTATGTATGGATCAAACCCATGTAGAAATTTCCCATTGAAAACTATGTATGGATCTATTACTACATGTATAGGATATGTATCAATGCCCAGTTTTTTATTCCTAGGCCCATGCACCAAAAATTAAAAAGGCCTATATATTTTATTCCATCACATCTATGTGGTGGAATGAATCCTCACCACCCCATGTTTACCACAGCAAGAACATATTACAAGGGCTTATGAGGTTGTTCAGGGGATTCCACACATGAACAAGGTATATCAATCCATATTAGGGTTGAAATTGTCCTTGTAGAAAGACCTTCAAAGGAATACCAAAGTCCTTACCGCAATACATTAAACTGCATGGTTCCTCGAGAACTATGTATGACTTGATTCTCATTCCAACGAGATAAATAGTGATATATAGGCCCTTGATCTTGATCCTATCCATGGAGAAAAGAAAAGAAAAATTTCCATATCTCTTACATGAATATTTATGTCAGAGATTTTGAATTCAGGTCCCTCATTCATAGATACATAAAAGAAACAGAAATTCCCCCTACATAAAATTCAAATCTATAAAGGGAGTTTACAAATCCATGTAAAATCATGGTATGAATGCGTCATACATGCTCGAACACATCCCTTCCATTCATCAAACCCTATTTCTCAAGAAATATTATATCTTCATAAACCTCCCAATCCATCATGAATAGATGGTCAGTTCCCTAAGTACACTTTTTTTTTCTATTCATAATATACCCTCATTGGCTCTACATAAGTTTCCCAAAAATGGCCTATCAACTAAAGACAAATTCATCTCCATGAGATAATTTTCCTACTTCCATACACCCCAATGGATTACATGCCCTGTATTGTTTCTACATATCTAAGAATCATAGATCCATGGTTTATGCTTTCCTTCCCCCTTATATATAGAGCTTGTTAGAACATCCCAAACCTATTAGCCTCAATTTAATCATGGATTCTCTAACAATTGGTCATAGCTATAGGACCTTAAACTGAAGGACACAAATTTTTACTCACCACAAGAAAATAAACTAAATGACCAATTTCTTAATTGATTCACACTAAATCACACTATATTAAGAAATACACACAGATTAATTTTTATTAGTATATGATATGCAGTGACACCCAAACCTCATATTTTGGTTCCAACCATGAGATAAAAATGTTTTCCCTTTTCCTGTGTATGGTTTATAATTTCACAAGAAACTTATAGACACAACAAATAATCACCCCTATGTTCCTATGCATGAAATAGATATTTTTAGGAGAGTCCAATATGTTCCTGGCCCCACTAGTGATCTCATTTCAAAAAAATACTTCACTCCTATGCATGATCTAGATCTGCATGGGATAACTTAATATGAGTCTCACCCCATCTATGAGCTCATATCTAAAGGTAAATTCCACTTTGTCTATAGAAGAGTAAGATTATCATATGGAGTTAACTTCAAAGAACTACATATAGATTGATTCGTTCCATTGAAAGATATGTAGTGATGCCTAAAACACTAGTTTTGGGCTCAACAACAGTTTCCCTTTTCCTTCATATCGGGAGATCCACGTCCTTACCATAATAAGTTAAATTGCATGTATAATGTAATTACTACAAGACATTAAATTTCATGGATTTTATAGAACTATATATGGATCAATTCTTTCCCTTGAAGGATAAGTAGTGATGCCCGAATCATCAATATTGTTCCCACCCACAATAAGAAAAAAATGTCTCTTCCCTATGCACGTTTCAAACCCATGTAGGAAACCATCTTTTACCAATATAAGGGGAACATCTCTACCTAATCCTAGGAAATTATGACTCTGAATTCCCCTTTCATGTTTAGTCACCCTCCTTTAACAAACTAAACACTGTTTCTAGAAAGTCATTAATCCACATAACCCTCCCCGACCCTTGGAAATAGAAGGTTAGTGTCTTGAGGATAGCATTGTTTGACTATGCACAATATTCCCCAGTTGGCTCTGTATAAGTTTCCCATAAAAAATCATATAAACTAAAGGAAAATTCATCCATATTAGAGGCTTTTCTTATCACTCTATTCCTCTATGATATTTTCATCTCACATCACTCCTTGTATTCAAACCCCCCAACTTACAGTTTAAAACCTTCTCTCCTTCATGCTTGAAGATGATAGAACATTCATAATCAGACTACCATGGAAATAGTGAATTTTTTACATCTTGTTCATATAAAAGTGACCATAAATCATAAGTCTCAAACATCCTAGCTATATTACATTAAACTCCACCATGCTTTAACCCTCTTTTACACAAGAAAAATTCATGTGGGAGCGTTTCCTATCCAAATTCGATATAGATTCCCTCATAATTTTCAGGAATCACTCCCTTGACAAACAACCCCTCATGGTATTAAAAAGATATTAACCCTATAAAATTACCTAGCGATTGGAATTGGATGGTTGGCGTAATAAAGACCCCTTTTCTTTACTATGCACAATATTCCCCCATTGGCTCTGTATATGTTTCCCACAAAAAGGCATGTCATCCAAAGGAAAATTCATCCCTAGGAGAGGCTTTTCCCTACCTCCATACACCCCAATAGAATCGTATTGGAAACCATTCTTATGGTTACTCCCTATATACTTTCCCCATATTATGTTTTGGATTCCTAAATATTAAAACCATGGTAAATAAAAATACCATGTTCATGTCTGAAATGTATTAGGATATTCATGGCCAATAAACCCTATTGGGACCATTGCCTTACAATTCATGGTCACATATGTTTGACCTAAAACATCAGTAATGTTAGTTTGTTCTGAAAGACTTTAAAATACCCATGAAAAGAGACACAAAAATCTCCAGGATAAAAACCCGCAAAGGGAACCCTGGTTAAAAGTTGAGCATCAAATCACTAGACCTACACTTTGAGATATTTATAAAAATATCAATAAATCAAAAACTAAGGAAGAAAAAATATTTTTAGGTAATAAACTAGAAAATTAAGTCCTAAGAAAAATTCATGTTGTACCCACTAAGTCCGTACCACTATGGACTTAGGAAAAATTATTGTTATAACATAAGAGAAATTAAGCTCATAGGGTTTTGTTATCCCTAGAAACAGTCTAAACTATGCTAATTGATTCCCTCAGATTAGGAAAAAATTAGAGCATTATATGATCATTTCAATTCAGTTATCCTGGGTCATGATTCAATATCTGGTAGAGATTATTTTTCAACATGTGACCAAATATAATTAATTTACATTGCAAGAAAAAAAAGGACAAGCATTGGAGGGTGAAAAATATTTTATTATAATTAATAAGAATGGTGGAATATCCACACCATAGAGTATCTTCCTATTTCTACTTCAAAAAGAGAATGTGGAACAACCCAAATGCTTACAATGAAGCTTGGCTTTCTTTCATCTGTAGATTGATATTCATCTGATGCAGGCCATCAAGGGTCTATTCTAAAGAGATTATTTTCTCAACTTCAGCCTCAACTATTGGACCTATTTATCAAATGATGGACCAAATATTTTGACCTTTTGGTTTAATGGCTTCAAATTTGGAACTCATGGATGTAATTCGTACCTTTAGAATGACTATACGAGACCTATACACCCATAGATCTTTATTATTTCTAACCATTTAGTCATAAGAATTTGATTATTCAGCCACCAAGTGGTGAAACTCAGGAGTAATTTCTTGAAAGGCTTCAATTTGGTGATGGGAAGCATTAAACAAATCAAAGTCGCTTTCACGATCAGCTAGGTCTTATCAAGATATGACAATATGGTGTATAAGGATGTGCAAGTTCTGATAATCAAAGCCTCTTGAGCCCAAATCAATAAAAAGTTTTTGAAGGGTTTCCACCTTAACAGAAAATTATTCAATGGGAGTCTCTATGATGATGGTACAGATTTGAGGCCATGCTTGTCTCTGCACAACCCGATGCCTATTAAAAGCATCAAAATATCAGTATTGTTCATCTACTGTAGTGATTATATAATATGGTATTGAGGTTACGATAGATAGACTCATCCTAAATTGCAATAACCAAGAAGGAAAATCTTCTATCTCCATACGTGGTTTAATCTCAGATGCTAAACATATAGGATTGACTTCAATTTTAGGAATTCTTGGTGTTGTTTCACTTGGACCAGCCTCAGTGGAATTACCAATAGCCTCAATCAATGATATGGGATCTAAGTCACTCTCCAAATAAACAGGATATACTAATCAAGTCCCCTCATAATGTATGTGATGGTGAAAATAACATCTTCTTACAATAGGGGTGGAGATAGATGGTGTAACTAGTACGAGATTTGAAGAAACCACGGTTTGTGTACTCATCTAGCTAACCTTTCCTATACTCCATCAGGGTAGTAATCCACCCCAATCTAAGCATACTCTTATGATAATTTAGTTTTAGATCTTGTGGGTGGAATAAGGATTTTCATTCAGTAATTCCCATGCATCATCATCAACCATAATTGGGGAAGGATCACTTGGTGAGATTCCTTTTTCATCTAGGTAATTGGAAGAAATGCGACTTGCTGTAGGCATTCAAATTTCCTTGAAAACCTATAAGGGTTTAAGGTTAGAAAATGGTTTCTTATATACTAGAACATTTAAGATTATATCTCATAGAACAATAATTTATGAATGTTCTTCTACATAACCACTTCCATTATCTAAAACTTCTTTATAGAATGTAGGGTAAGGCACAAAATAAAATTAATAAAAATCACTCAACATCTCAACCACGCCATTGATACTCAATGATTTGGGGTGAAAAGTGGTGATGTTGAGGAGGGAAGTATGAAAGTCAGAATAAAAAACTATTACAACATGTTGATACTCATAGCAGTGACCATTCTCCACCATCCATCCATATAGGAATTGAAATGTCCTTCTAAGGACATGTGGGGATCCTCCCTTCTATATTTGGCCTATATGTTCATAAATGTGAGTGGGGGTTAGAACAACCAAGTTCATGGAATATCCCTCTACCAATGTGACTTCCATCATCAGGGTAAAAATTTGTACATTGGTATAGATGTCACGGGATGGTAAAATCTATCCGATCAAGAACATGGTGAAGAAACCAGCCAGTTTTAGTTCTGGTGATACATATGGCCAGACCTTGTAACCCCACATGGTGTATTGACCCACCTTGAGTGTATCATAGTATGATCACGAGATGCACCACGACTATTGGGTTGGATGTGTCTAGATACATAGATCTTTCATCCATGGACCTTAAAAATGTATGAATAAATCTACCCAATATTCTAATGGCATGAGTGAGCAAGTGTTGAGGGGCTGACCTAGAAATCTCTCTGTTGTGACCAGTAGATCTCTCACCAATAGAGATAGTTTCACAACATTCTCCCAGGTATTATCCACCATCAAAAATTCATCATACATATTTCCATGGATCACATGTACCCCTAGATGATAGATATCCCACAAACCAATCCCTACTTCACCATGCGATAAGTGGAAGGTATTGGTGCTCAAAATTTAGAAACTGAGCAGGTCAGGAAGTAATTCAGTCGATGAATAAATCAAAAATTGATAAATCCACACTGCTTGGTAAACTTTTACAACCTCCAATTGTTTTGTAAATTCCAAATAGTTTTGGTTCACCTAGAATTCCCAAACCCTTTCATCCACGTAGTACCCTCTAGACCATAAATCCCATTTGGAGCTCCACCTTCTATTGGAATTACCTCATGAGAGGTTGAAAATAGATGAATAATACTAGATGACATATTCCAAATATGTTTTATGGCTATGAAAATTTATTTGAATCCACATAGATCCATTCATAATGAAAACATCCTTTATAAGTGAATCAAACATCATTTCCCCTATAGTAGAAATGTTTTCTCAGGAACACTCCCAAGACATATCGGACCAAGAATAGGAGAGATTTGGGTCAACTGTTGGAAGAGGATTTTGTCCAAAAGTCCAAAATTATAAAGTTTCAATCAACTAGAAAATGGGTAGGCCATAAGTTTTGGTGAAAGTAGATCTTACAGAGTGACCTATTTAGGATTGATTCAACATTGAATATTGTTTTCAACATTCTGATCCATATTCGTTCTCCTCACATTCATATTCATAGGGGTGGAATCAAAACCATTGTTTTCCCTATAATGGATCATCCAAATTACGAAAAAATCATTTTAGAATATGAAAATGAATGCATAATAAAACATAAAATTCCATACTTGAACTGTGAACCATTAGTTCGCAAAGGCTGTCAGTTTAAAAACCAACAGTATGAAAAACTCACAAAGGCACTGGCCCATGAAGCATTGGCCAGAAAAGTGATGTTTTGTGGAATGATCAATACACAAAGAATACACCTCAATGCAGAAATAGGAACTCATTGATTGTGGCTAATTCTTCTCATTCTCGGGTGATGGTACACAATTTGCAGATGAGGTCATATTCAAAGGAGACAGTTTGCAGAAGTAAAATTGACCGAGATAATTTGTGAAGTGTCAATTTCTATAAGAGAATTAGTAATTGAAAAATGATTTGGGACCCCTATATATAGGCATAGTCCCCTCTTATGAGTCAACTTGTATACTACAAACTGGTTCAAATCAGGACCACTTTCAATGTTGGAATATCCCCCTCTTCATCCTAATCGTAACCCATTACCATAGGGTCTTTTTTTGGATCCTAAAATATCTACAAACAAGTGATATATAATGCCATTAATTTGGAAATTTCTATAAAGAAGTGTCATATAATATTGAATAAAATATTCAAATGAAATTGAGTGCATTCTTTGGATGGATATGGTGCCATGGGCACCCAATAGTGAATCCATATACGTTCTTTAGGAGTGAGGTGGTGATTTACACTCTCATAATCTATTTTACACATGAACTAAATAGTTCACTAGATGATCCAATTCATTAGTTCCCACAAATGAAATGAATTCATTTGTGGTATTTATCCAGTGATCTATTCCCCATTAAATAATGAACCCACTTTCGTGAATGACATCCCCACAGACTAAGTCGTTCACATTCTAGAAAATCCTCCATGGGGTTCCAAAAAATAAGGATCATGGACCACTGTGAATGGATAGTCATGTCGGCATCTGGTCCCTCTTCTCTTCTATAAATTGATCCCAAGGGGGGCCTAAAAAAGGAAACACCCTAATGTATGAATTGAAGAGATCCAAAGTAAGGTTCCATGAAAACCAGATCCCTATGATGATTCCCTACAAGTTTAACTCATCACATAGCATTAAGGAGAAAATAATAAATCATCTGGTGGTACGTGAACCCAATTTCCCCTTTTAGACACAATCCCATGAGGTACAAATCGATGAAACCTTTTTGTATAGGTGACCCTCATAGAAAAATTATATGTGGATGGAATGATTCCCCATGTAGAAAAAAACTAAGTAGGAGGAACATGGACCTGTGTAGAATAACACAATATGGGAGGAACTTTACCCCATGAAATAGCATGCTACATAGGCCAAACCTAGGTCTGCGAAGTACAATTCTCTACGGACAGACCCCTTACCTACATAGTAGCATGAAACCTGGAGGGAAACCCATCATATGTAAGAAAACGCTATATGCGATGGGGCTTCCTATGATGTTCTACTCTGCACCTCTAACCATTCACTTACTTCATATAATTATTCCTCATGTTGTTCCCTATGAGAACCAATATAATGGAATCAGGCCAAGGCCCCTTTCAAATCCATATGGAACATATGATAAGATCAACAGGCGTATCAGCATTTCCATTTAGGTTTACATACCCATGGTAAACAGAGTCACATGGGTAATATCCATAAAAATGAGGAACATCAAAATATCCCCAAGTATACATTCTGATGGTAACATGGGTTCTAACCTCTGTAAACTCATATGAACCTCCCCTTTCAATGGATTGAGAGGAACTACCAACATTTACCTTTAACGAGTTCTAGTGTTGAACATTACCCTCTTTCCTAAAACAAATTTTTGGGACCCCCCTGAGGTAATCCCCTATATATTCTTGTGGGAGGTGGAACATTTTATCCTCCCCACCTCTTCCCAAGGAATTACCAAATAGACCACCAAATGTGACTATCCTATATCTGAAAATAAGAGATGAAATGGGCACACTCAAATACCTTTATCTCTGCCTTTTGGCTCCAACACCATCTATTAGTCAATAGGGTGAGATCATGTGATAATTAATCTACTAATTCCTCTTGTTTCTCACATTTATTGTGACACATGTGGAATTTGTGGCTAGTTGTGATTACGACATCAGCATGATCTCAAACATCAGATGGGCACCCTCTATGGTATAAGTCCTAAAACCATACATCAACCTTAAAAGTGACATATTCCCAATGAATCAGCACCAAATTGGTAGCTTCCATTTGTAATCCCCAATAATTCCCCTTAATAGGTCTCCTACAAGGTGAAAGTTCTAGTTTTAGTGAACTATGTGGGATTTGATTCCTAACTAACTAGTATATATAGGAAACCTCCCCGAGGACCAAACCCATATCCCAAATCCAACCTAAAGATCTTCAATCCATATTCCTTATTGGTTTATGTCTACCTAGGAGACTACATCTATTTTAGGACCCTCAGGCCGCCTCATCATAAGTATCACACCATCCTTGACCAAGAACCCTTAATTTGGGCATCCTCACCCCTTGATGTTGAACTGTATGGTTGGTTCCTTGTTAGACAACCTTATAAGGTGATGTGTCCAATTGAGAAGCACCAAAATACATAGGTTATGATTCCTTTTATGAGGATACATAGGAAGACCATTTCATGGGTTCGATCCCAATATCAAAACAACTTCCACCCCCCCTGGATTACAATAAAGTCTAGGGATACCTATCATGTAGATTAAAACCAGCATCGTCCCAATAAACGACCAAAGGATCTCTGATCTATCCAAAAAAGGTTAACATTTATGGATAAAATCGGATACATATGGATATATCCATTGATGGAGAACCTCAGATAAATACATATGATTCTAAACCCATGCGTAGTTATGATCAATCATTACTTAGGGGTATTCTATGGATACATACTTAAGAATGAATGAATGATTAATTAACATATCTTAAATCTATAAGAGAGACTCGAAATAGGAAATAGTTCCACCCAAAAGGGTATTATGAGTGAAACTTCCCATCCACTCGACCAATGTGAGTTCTTAAGTGTTTTTGGAAAATTTATCCAAGGAGAACCTATCTTTGGAAAACAAGTCCACGAATCATGGATATGAGACCCATTGGGAATTTCTAGCTCTATGACCAAAACCCCCTGTAAATAGTTTGATGAGATTATACCCAAAATCAATTATTGAACACCATTGAACACCCTGCAATCAACCTTTTGGGCCACAAATGTGCCTTCGGTGAAAATGAAATAGCAACCAAATGTGAATGACTTAATTACAACACCTCATTTATATGATAAAAGGATATACTTACTAGTCCCTGTCGGGCCATTTTGTTCCTAACCTCGGATCACATATTCGAGGGAAAGAATAACTCTCTTCCCTTTCTCTAAAAATTACATCCCTCTCTTAGGTGATTTTGGAATTTATCTTTAATTAAAAGGTTGATTCAATTGAATCTTGGTGTTTTGACCCTATATAATGAAAGTAACCATCTTGGTTCTCCTTCTCTTTAACATTATGTTAGTTTTCCCATAGGAATAATCCAAGCTAGGGACTACCAAACCCAAATATATTATTAAATTATTATCTTGATAGAGTATCTTAGAATTCATTAAAGTGGAGGAAGGAGGAACCCATTTCTACCTTGGTAATTGATGGATTTCTTTTTATTATATGCTTTTGAGGTGGTAAGTCTTAAACAACCACCTTATGATTATTTTTTTATGTTTTATTATATGAAATATGTTTGATCACATTAGCATGTCGTGCACATGACCTAAAACAATTGGTAACCCATTTCTTGATAGAACCATATTCATAAACCACCCTCAGACCCTATTGGGTCTATTGGCATTGATATCGAAACTTGTATCCACCTTAGGGGGGGTCCCAACCCTTGACTCTAGGTTGGAACTTGAACAAAATGAACTTACTACCCCTTGATTAATGGTAAATTAGTTATGATTTGTATTTTTAATATTAATTGTTTTGGCATGTGAATTGTGAACTTGGATTGAATGGTAAATGGCTTAACTTGGTAATCATGGTTATGGGTTTTGGAATAAATTTAATGGCTTAAAAAGTAATAATCAAGAATGTAATTATAATTGGAATAAAGGTGCGATGAAATATGTATATGATGACATGTGACATGGTAATTTTCATAAATGAAGGGTGAAATGGGAATAGTTACAATTATTGTAATAATTGGTAACTTGTATTAAATTGATAATTGAATTGTATTGGGTTATTTGAATGAATTTGGTAAATGGGGTAAATGGCATGATAATTAGATAATTGATGAGTTTATTAATAAGTATTTTGAAAACATGTTTTTCATGTTAGTTATTGGTATTATAAATGGATTTTAGGTAATTTTTTATCTTATTATGACTACTTGGCCACCTAATTCATATAAATGAATTTTTGGGATTGGAATGACATTCCTCCCTATATGAAATTATAGGATGAAAATAGCGTTCCTTACCAAATGAGTTATTGGATTGGATATGGAATTTCATCCAATAATATATATTAGGTTGGACATGGGATTCCTTCTAAGATTAGATTATGAGTTGGATATGGAATTCCTTCCTGGATGAGATATTGGGTTAGACATGGAATTCCTTCCTAGATGAGATATTGGGATGGGTATAGAGTTCCTTCCCAAATGAGATATTTGGTCATACATGGTGTTACATCTAGACATTACACTATGTTGCAAGGATAGAGAAATTTGGCATCATGCCAAAGTAGTTTGGACCAACCCAGGGTGTCAAATTGGGTCTCAAGTGTTTAAAATTGTAATTGACAATATGAATTAATTTATTGTTATAATTTAGATTGTGTTGGTTTTATACTTTATTATACATGAGTGGAATGGGTGATTAGTCATCTAATTTATACAATTATTAAATATTTTTGCCATAGTGTATAGTCTTCCCACTATATTCTTTACACCAATACTACTAGTTTGTAGCCTCTAGAATACAGAGAGATATGTTTGGGGTCTAGTAGAAACCCAACTTAGTAACATGAAGGATTACCAGGTTGTAGAATTTACAAACTATGTATTCCATCTTGAAGTCCAATGACTAAAAATACATGAAAGACATTATCTATAAAAAGTCTAGGTCCCTCTATGAAAAGATGTATCATGATCTCAGTTGCTAATACCGATGGCTAGGGATGTAGAAGGATATGGTGAGCTTTGTGGAGAGATGTTTCACAAATATGAAATTGAATTTTGGGTTATCAAAGGCCTTATATGTTGTTATATCCTTTTACAATATTGGAATAGAAGTGGACTTATGTCACCATGTACTTCATGAATGGATTACTAGGACGCCTCAAAATAATGATGTAGTCTGTGAAATTGCGGACCAACTGATGAAGTTATCCCACATATTGTCTATCAGGGAGTCCTTTACCATCGATGATCTAGGTAGTCTCTATGTACAAGATGTAGTTAAATTTCATATATATGTGTCTATATATATATATATATATGTATAAACTACACTAAATGTGACCATGAAAATCCAATACAATAGTAATGAAGACCAAATTATTTTAGTAACCTTTCCTTTACATAGCTATCTGGAATGTTTAGATATTTGTGAAAAGAAAGAAAATAATAAAATGATGGGAAGAAAAAAATCATAACTATTCTATTAAAAGCTATGTTGTGGGTAGTACGCATTAAATAGACAATGAGATTATTGATTTTAGAGATGGTTTTTGAAAAAATAAAAATCAGAAATGGTTTAAAAGGAATTGTAATTAAAATCAAAATAGAAAAAAAATGATAACCAAAAAAGTTATATAAATAAGAATATGATATAAAAAAATGACTATAGATTCAAGAATAAATATCAATAATCAAATCAGTGTATAATGATAAAATATAACAAGTCCATACAAATTTGAATTATAGAAATGAATAATACAAATTACTATAGTTGCATAAGGAAAACCATATAATAAAATGTTAAATGAAAACATCAATTTATGTGCTTTGGTCAAATTGACCAGCATGCATGGGCTAGGGGCATCGGGGTTCTAACAATTCAAAAAGAAGAATATTATTTCAAGGCATATGAGAGTAGCCCAATTACCAAAGTAGTATCCTTAAATGATCAATATAGGAGGAAATGGAAATCAAGAAAGGAATCCACATATAGTGCTGAGTTATTTAACCATGAACTTGGATCCAAGCCTCCATATTGACCCATGCCATGGTATACTAATGTATAGGTCTATAAGGCACAAGCTAGCTAGATCCAATCTATTCACATTAAATGCACAAAGATCACACTTACACGAACCATTGTAGCTCTATCCCCAATCATCTCACCTACTCCACGTGTAAGCTCGCCTCTGATTTCATCACCATCAAATAGTAATGGAGGCCCTTTTCTCCATTGAAAACCCAAACCAACAACCTATCTCCCTTGTACAACCCTTTTAGCCCTTTATCTCATAGAATCATCACTCTCTCCAAGAAATCATTGTGCCATAGATTTTTTCCTCTTTAGAATAGAATAAATGGGGTAGAAATACCAATAAGAATCAATGTAGTTTATTGCAACAACTCAAACGAATCACGAATGGATGGATGTAGATTCTGGAACCCTAAAAACTTGATAAAACCAATGAAATATCCCATGTAATGGTTAAATAAAAACTTTATGTAAGGGATAACACAATGCCCATGTAAGCATTGTAAACCCACTACGTAAGGGTCATATGTTATACTATATATGGGTTAGCCGCTACATAAGGGTCGAATGCCAGCTGTGTAAGGGCGAACACCGGTTATGTAATGGTACTCACAAACACATTTAAGGGTAGACCCTGGATATGTAAGAACATTGAAAACAAAATTGAGGAAATGTATAGGTATCAATACACATATGTAAGGATACATCAGATAAGGAAGAATCATGTAAGGGTTTACTGTAGGACTCATGTAAAGGTAAAGAGGCCTTGCATAAGAGTTTAGAAATAAACTTGAACCCCATGTAAGGATGTATAAGGAGTTACATAAGGGTAATAGAAAATTCAGAATGCATACATAATTGTACACAAAGCCTCACGTAAGGGGAGGAAATAGGCCAGAAGATGAAGAAGACAAGGAAATCAAGCATATTAAAAATAAAAAATTACATTTAATTTATAACACAAAAGAAGGTAAAATTAAAATAAAAAATATCCACCTTAAAAATTTAATGCATAATGGATTTAATATGAAACATCATCACACATTACCACCTTATAAAAGAAAAGCATAAAACAATACACCCAACATAAACACACCACTTAATCAATCAATTAAATCAGGAAATCATGCTAAACAACCTAAGAATAACAAAACTGACATCAAATAGTGATAGTTAAACTATATATCCAAAATATATATTAATGTGATACACACCAAAACTCATAAATTCTATTTATGATACTACTAAAATATTCTCATAATTAAAAAAATATAAAAATAATTCATAAAATGAAATCAGATTCACATACATGAGATTCTCGCTTCACATACTCAATTCTCAATTGATCACATACCAAAAAAAGGTTCTTATGACAACTTCACTTCCATTAGAACACAAAAAAATTGATCATTACCCATCCTTACAGAAATAACTCAATAAAAAGTAAGAAAAAAACTCAAGGTGAAATGGTTCTTATACAAAAAGTAAAAAATAAAGAAAAAACAACATCTATAAAGAATAAAATAAACAAACACAACTGAAACTATATATCTTATAGAAAGAAAGAAACTCACTCTATGTGAAACTAAAACTGGCCCAGAAAACTATTCACATAAGGAGATGAAACTACCTTGAAACATAGAATAGGGGATTCAAAATCCTAACCTAGACCATTGTAAAACCCATACGATTCTAGTCTTAAAAGGCCAACTCATAATATTGAGAGATAAAAACCCACAGGTCTATGAATGATACTACTGACCTATAAAAACCCCCTTAAATATAGATTTCAAATGAGATCAAGAACCTAATTATTATGTACCCATCAGAAGATATTAACGAGATAACAAAAAAATCATAAATCTTGGTGATCAGTAAACCATCTACCCATGAACCTGATTCTCTAACCATTGCACAAAACCTCAATATTTTCACACTTGATTACCTTTCAAAAAGACCAACCCTCCTATGAAACAAATAAAGAAATGAAACCTACAGTTAAACCTATAATTCTACCCCTAAAACATAATAAATAGACTATAGAACATCAATATCATAAAAATAAGTATCAATTAGATTAGATTTTCCCTATTACCCTTTGAAGAATTTTTCTTGGGACATTATTTTTTAAAGTAACCTTGTTCTAAAAAATAATAACACATAAGACTCTTGGAATTAAGCTTAATCATCCTTTTATCCTTACCATTTTTCTTTTATTGACCCCTATTATCTACTCTATCCATTAAATATAGCTCATCTCCCTCTAATTGGAACTCATTCTTAGTCTGGAGTTATTTTGAAAGAAGAGTTGGATTAACAACATCTAAAGTAAAGGACCCTTGAATTAAATAATGAAATAAAATAGATTACGATAAGAACTATATGATTTAGTAAAAATTATGATATATTGATCTTCATCAATAACATTAACATTTATGTTGGCTAGTTCTATAAATTTTTTATTAAATTCAGCTTTGTGAGTCAAGATAGAAGTACTAGGTTGTATCTCAAAAGTAAAAAGATTCACTTTTTTATATTTCCTACCAACAAGATATCTTTTCATATAAAGGTTTTCAATATGAAGTCACATATTTTTTGCAATGGTTTCATATGCCACCTCACATAGTATATTATCACCAAAAATTAATTAATGAAAACTATGATCCTTAACTAACACATTATAAGTAACATCTTCATAGGTAACAGAAGTTTTCCATCAGTAGACAGTGTGGTCACCTTTTTCCTAGGACCACATATAGAGTCAAGTAAACCATGTTGGTTTAAAAAACAGTTCATTTTAATTCACCATAACTAAAATAAATTTCAGCATCAAATTTATCAATTTCAAATTTTGATAATTCCATCAATAATATTAATTAGGCTCTAATACCAATTTATTATGTGCTGCATTGTGGGGAAGTCCGTATTCAAATACTAGAGGAATTATTTATTTTAGAGATGGTTATTGAAAATGAAAATATTTAAAATGGTTTAAAAGTAACCATTATTAAAATAAAAATAATTAACATAAATTCAAAAACCAGCCCAATTATAGGAGAAAGAATATGATATAAAAAAAGTGGTAGCAAATTTATGAATCGATAGTGACAACTAACTTGGATTATAATAATAAAATATAAAATGTCTAGAAAAATAGTAATTAAGGTAACGACCAAGACAATTTACAATATATGTAGAAGGAAAACTGTAAAATAAAATGGTAAGTTAACATATTGAATTAAGTGCTTTGATCAAATTGAACTACATGCATGGGGTTGGATTGTTGGGGTTTTCACTATGAAAAAAAAGAAATATATTACAAGGAAGATGAAAGTAGTCCAAGGATTAAAGAAGTATCTCTAAATGATCTATATAGTAGGAAACTTAAGTCACAAAAGGAATCCACTTACAGTAATGAGTTCTTTTATCAAGAAATCATATCCAAGACTCAATAATGATAGGTAGCTGATTTCCATGGTCTACCAATGAATGGGTCTATAATCTATAAGCTATCCATATCCAATATGTGTGCATTCAATTCACAAGGATCATGATTTCACAAAACATGACCACACCATCCACAATCATCTTGAATTCTTCACATGCAAGTATACCTCTCATTTCATCATCATTGAACACTCACAAAACCCCCTTTCACTAGTGGAAACTAGAACCATCAGCAAGTCCCTTGCTCTAATTGACTATTATTTCTATCTTAACAATTGTCATGCCACTGATTATACATGCTTCAAACTGGAATAATTATAGTAGGAATACCTATGATAATCGAAGGAGGTTATTGAAGTGGATAAAAAAAATCAAGAATAGATGCCTACAGATCTTCAAGACCTAATAATCTAATAAAACTAGGGAAAAATCCATGTAAAGGTTAAATAAAAATGTTATATAAGGGTTAACCCAATGCTGGTGTAAGGGTCATAAACCCTCTACGTATGATCAACCATTATACTGTGTAAGGTTCTTCCACTACATAATGGTCAAACACCAGCTACATAAGAGTCAAATATAAGTTGAAAAGGGGTACAAGCCACTTATGTAAGGGTACTCATGATCTCTCATAAGGGTAGAACTTCGATACATAATGGTATCCCACACAACACCATGGATATGTAAGGGTATCAGTAAGGGTACACTAGATAAGTAATATTAATGTAATGGTCTACCATTAGACTCACATAAAGGTAAATACACCTCATATATGGATAAAGTAAGAAACAAAAAAACCCACATAAGGGTGAAGAGTTACATATGTAAGGGTAATGTAAACTTACGAAGAACTACATAAGGGTATAAAAACCCTTACGTGAGGGGATTTTATAGGTTAGGAAATTAATAATACAAGGAAAACATGCATAGTAAACATAATTAAATGACATTTAATTAATAACAAAAAAGAAGGGAAATTAAAAAAAATCTTCTAATTATCCCTCGTTTACTGGTGATTTGTACATGGGGTTGGATTTCTTCATATGCATCCATTTCTTTATGAATTCCCCATCATATTCATGACCACATCCCACCATCACCATTACCTCTTCATCCTCCAAATGAACCTTCATAAATGTGTTTCCATAATATATTTATAAAAACAACATATAAATCTAAAAGATATCAAGAAACCAAAATATTGACATAAAGAAACCACCTAACATATAACACAAAAACATCTCTCATTGATATCTCCAATTGAACCAAAAGATCTCAAATCAAGGAATATTTGAATGTACGACTCTAATGACCTAGTTTCTAGTCACCCAAGCTAGTTTCCAAGAGAAAGAATCCCCTAAAATTTAACTCAAAACATTAAATTTCTTTCATCTTATTAAAAATATTTAATTTGAATGGTACATACTTTTACAAACTACCTCATATGAAAAATCAAAATCTACCCATAAATTTCTAATTCAATTACTTGTATAATGAGAATATTTAAGCTTGAGTATTAAGACTCCCTACAGAATGAAGTTGAAAAATATCATCCATAATTTTAACCACCTAAAAGATACAAATACAAATACAAATAATCCATTGATCATTTATTCAATAAATTTCATTTATAAAAGTGTTATCATTTTATTTGAAAAAACATGCCACTAGTGGGAGGGATAGTTAAAAATAAGTGGTTTTTTTGATTTTTTATCTTTAAAAATATTTATGGGGGAGAAATAATCCTAGGTTGGTGAGTATAACTTGTGTGGATAATTGTTAGTTCTAAAAACTACCCTTTGTAAAATTTCAGCTTATATAGACTCGTTTTTGTTGGTGGGTTATATGTAAATCACTATGTATATCATTGTGCTCAATATATTTGAAACATTTCCAATTGAAATAAAAGGTCCTATAGAGATATTTTTTTAAACAACAACATGATATTGAAATGATTAACAATAAATCATATGGAAAATGATTAGATAAAAGATTCCATTATCATTAGTTAGATAAATTGGGAATGAAAATTCAAATAAAACACCATCATAGATTGAGGAGTACCATGAAAATAAGGTAAAAAGGTTATTATTCATTCCCAATTATTATTTTTAGATGTGGATAAAAATTGATATGGCCACATAGCCAACTCCCCAAGGTAATGGTCAGGGATTCATCGAGGATGGGTGCAATATTAATCACTAAAACCCCACCATAAAATTGCATGGATCCTTAAGGGTATAAGTAATTATTCTACTTCTATATTGTCCCAAAATATTTTATGATAGAAGAAGTAGGAATGTTATTAAAATATATAGGAAATTAGTATTATGTCAGATAAAATGAGAAAAATGAAAAAAAATATTATCCAAAATATTATTTAACCTGATGCACACAATATACCAATTGGAAAAATGGTGAGTGTTGATTTATGGTGACGTGATATATCAAAGAAGAGTAGTTTAAAAGTAAAAATAAATAATGAACCAAAATTTTAAAGAAAATATTTAAATAAAAAATACCACATTGTTCTGAAAGGTGTTCCAAAAGGGGGAAACCCAATAATAAAGACATTAAGTGTCGAATATTCATGAAATTGACAAGGTTACTAAAATATACCAAAATATACTATTATCAATAAGATTAGTTACCAATTTTTACATTTGATTAGTCTTATGTCCAATTTAAATAACTATCACATAATTTAGAAACAATGGAATATAGACCACTTTGATAAAGAGAATGATATTTTACATGTTTTATTTCGATCAGGGTGGTAATCTAAGCTTATGTCTATACCATAAAGACTTGATATAGAGTATTTAATAGCATGGAAAATGATATAACACAAATTTATCAAAATGAAAATCATCATCAAATTAACTGTACATTATTTTCATTATTCTATTATTATAAAAATTAATGAAAAGAGAACTTAAAGATTGGATTCATGATACAATAGATGATTATAAAATTTATGAATTGAATATACAGACCAAAAAAATGAGAATGAATTTTTTTCCCATGAACCATAATAATAAAAAAATTTATAAAAGGAAAAGAAATTTGAAAAGTTTAACCCAAGAATATAGAGTCCTAAACAGAGTGACAATGAAATTTTAGGTAGTGAAGTGCATAAATATAATTCCATCTTAGTTCATAAGCACACTACATTGATGTATAAGCTTACTCCTCTTGAGGTATTTATAATAAGTATTATTAATATGGTATTTTATAGTTAATTCCTTAAAAATAAAAAAGTATTATGAATATAAAAAAATATTTTACATTAAAGAAACCACAACCCAATAATGTTTTTGAAAATAAGGATACTCATAACAAATGATGAATTACATTTTTGGTGGATAAAGTTTCTTTCATAATAAATTTTTATTAAGAATATATTTTTTGACATAAAAAATGTTTTCAAAGAATAAAATATATACTTTGTATGTATATACACAATGATTAATTACTCAAAACAAATAAATCATGTAAATTTTAATAAACATTAATAAATTATTTTTAACTAAAATAATATAAAAGAAAAAACCCCTTAGAGTGTTGTATAAATCATGTTAAGGAAATGAATTTTTATTATCCTTTTTAAATTGGATTCATTGGAGTCAATCCTTAAAAATATGAAACTTCCATATTTATAATAACTTGAGGTATGATGACCTTATGAGATTTGAATGAATTTCATTTTCTAAACATTAAAACACTAATAATTCTAAAAGTTACTACAAAGTTGCAACGAATTCATCTTCTAGAAAATAAAATAAAAAATATATATGAAAATATATAATATTATTAATGTCAACTTATAGATACTCTTCCTCTCCCTAAGCTTCAAGATTATCATATTTTAATTATCTTTATCTGTTATCAATAGAGAAATTTTTTCCTCTATCAAATTAAGAAGCAGTTATACATCAAAATTATCTTAAAATATGTGCTAGATTTTCAATAGAAAATATCATTTATTGAAAACCTATATTGTAAAGAAATATATAATAATCTGTTTTATGCACAATTAAATAACATATATCAATATTCCCACTAAGAAAAAAGAAAAACTAGATTTTATAGGATTCTATTATCCTTCTGAATTATTAGAAATAGTTACCAGGTGAGTACTTACCATATATTAGTAATGAATTAGAAAATAATGCCTAGATAAGTTAAAAAAACTAAATAATTGATAAAATTTTATTTAAAACATGACATTTAATTTTAAATTTTTTTTTCGAATGTATAATATATAATAATTATGGACAAAAATACACAATACTTATTTTTTCTATTGTAATAACATATAGTTGGACCAGTGATAAATTGGAGAACATAATACTTCTCATTTTATATTTCTCAAGGTTTAATGACCTAACTTTTATTAAAAAACTTACCTTTGATCATTTTTAATGTATCAAAACCTTCAAAGAATGAGGAATAAATTAATAAATAGTAGGAAAAGAAATAATATTGAAATATAAAAACATAAAACTTCTACATGAGGCTCTAATATTATTAATGCTATTAAATCAAATTTATAGTCTAAAATCATGTACATAGGATAAAAAATGTAAAATAATACAATGAATCTGAATTAAATAGCAAAAAAATTAATACATTCCACAAACATTCATTTCTGAAAAAATAGAAGGTTAAGGATCCAATTAAATAAAGCATGTCAATGGTCTAATATCTATAAATACAACATAATAAAAAAGAAATTAAGTGATTTTATATTCCCTAATCAGGCATATTTTTTTTTGAAATTTGGGTTTTATGATTAAAAAATTCATAATTATTAAAAAAATTGAGTTCTTAAATAAATTTTTCAATAAAACTAACAATTTTGGCACTTTTTTTAAATTTAAAGACTCGTACTAAAATATACTAATCCTTTCCTTGACTAAAGTCATAGTAACTGAGTTTAATTACCTATCATGTGTAAACATACCATATCTATAACTTACTTATATTTAATTTTATAATCATAATAAAATATCTATCAGTTGTATCACATATTCATAAGATCATTACACCTTTTTTTATTTGAAAATCATCAAACAGATGAGAATGGAGGCTTCACGATTATATAATAGGTTGATTATTTTTTATTTTCTTTCCTTAGAATCACAATCCTATATAATCAGAGTGTGAAATATAGAAATATACAAAGGCCTCTCCTTATCTTTTTTCCTACTGCTTTAAACTTGTAAATAGGGAAAATATTTTCTCGCTAAATCTACTACAATCCAATTTTATTCCTCTGAAATAAAAATTGTTCCTTATAATACATATTTCAATTATATTAAAATAAAATAAAATATTTAGAAAATAATAATATATACTTAATTTAATAATATTCCAACCAAATGTATAACTTATAAAAAATTAGATAATTTCTTAATGGTTTCTAAAAGATGTTATATAAGTATATACAGTTCAAAGATGACCACCGAAGACCTTTGGATATTGGGAGTTGTGGAAAAAAATTTGATAAAGATCTGATTTATTTAATAATATAATGGAGACTAACTATAATGTTAGTAATCACATATATTTCCAATTCATGTGTATATGTTCATATAAACTGAGAAAATAAATAGAAATTATATGCCAACCTATTTAATGAAAACATGGTATCAATAACGTTGTCACCATCAACAAATAGTAGAACAAAGAATAGATGATTCAATATCTAAATATTGGTAATTTTTTTTATCATTCATTCAATATAAAATATATATTCTTGGATATAATATTCACATTACTAAATTAATAAGTTATTTTAAAATATAATGATAATATGATCCATGGGAGTTCAATCTCGATCACCATAAGTCTTTTTTTTATTAATTCAAAAAACCAAAAGATATTGAATTACAAATCAATTATAAGTTTTAATAATAACAAAACTATAATTATAATGAATGAAGATTAGTTTTTATGATAAATAAAATTTTAAAAAGTATTCCCCCAATGTCAATGAAACTATCTTGTATATATTGTATGATTTAGTTTACAATGGTGTATTCACCGATCAAAAAAAGATAAGAAACTTTAATTTTAGGGTACCTAGACTGACTGATCCCCTATATAAAAATCAACCATTTAATAATAATATATAATCCCAATTCATATATCTTAAAGAAATATTCAAGGGTAAAAAGGAAAAGTTGGAACATCTAACTAAACTTGAGCTTTCAGCAATGCAGACCTTTTAAGATAAGAATTAAGAAAACCCTCTAACAAAAAAAGAAATGCTATAAGTTGTAGAGGATGGACATTGGGAATGATAAAATTGATGAAATATAATTTATTTCATAAATAATATTTTTGATATGGATGAAAAATTTATGATTTTCTAAAATTTTATATCGAAATTGAAGATAGTGTAGTGGAATCCATTATTGTCATGAGGTGGCCAGGATTGCGCAATCAACCACCTATTTTCATGGAAGGAAAATTTATTAGGGATTGAAATATATTAATGTGATATTATATATTAGTATTTAGAAAAATTTACAAAATATTAAAAAATAAACGGTACTTTATGTATAAGGATCTGAGATTTGGTGATTCCACTTTGAACAAATTGATGTCTTTGAAGTAAAAAATTGGGTATGTAAAATAATAATTCTATTATAGTTAATGAAATTAAAAATAGTGAAAATGAAGTTTATAATACTTAAATTTAATGAATAGGGAAATTATAAGAACTATTTTCATATATCAAGATCACATAGTTGGTAGGTCTAAGCACTATGACCAAATCTATAGCATTTATGGTTTTTTGGTGGTGGTGAATCAACAGTGGTTGATATATACGGATTTATGGAAACCCTAGGAAATATTGGATTTATATGCATATGAGGATAATTAAGATATCATAAAGGATCAGTTTCAAAGATACATTATGTCTGAAAATATTATAGAGATATGATTGAATGGAATAAGTGGGTGAATTTTCATGTGGTTTCATTGTTAAGATTTGAATGAAAAAAATATAAAACATAATATGCAGTAAAAAATATATATACCAAATGATATATGTAAATTTATATGGTATAAGACTAGAATGGATGATGAATTCATTCCAATGTTTAGCGATGCAATTGCTTCTATACACAAGGATGGATTAACAGGATGGAATAGATGTCTACGATTAAAAAAATGTTGATTTTAATCATGTTAAGGTTTAATGAGGATTTATTTTTCAACACATAGAGGGAGAGATTTATTCAAATTGAATATATTATGAAGGGTATCATAGTGGGGAGAGCATAAATTGAAGTGGATTATGGATTGGAGAGTTTTGTTCAACTCGCGAGAGGCTAACACATAAAGGAGATATGTGTTGAGAGATCCATGAGTATTGGTTGGTTCACTCTATAGTATAGGTAATAGATGTTGTAAAATATTCAGATTAGTAAGTTAAATTCAAAATTCAAAAAAATAATAATAAATGAATCGTATTACTATATGAAAAGGATATCTTAATTATAATAATTCTTTTTATTTTATCAACATTTTTTTATCATACTTGTAAAATTTAAATACAAACATATATATATTGATATATATATATATATATATGTACTATATATCAACACACACATTTTTAGTCCATAGACCTTCCAAAAAGAAGTAGACATAACATAAAGATTATGAAAATTTATTTTTTTAGGATGATACTACAAAGCACATATAAACAAGTTTCATTGTATGACATAGATTGAACTAAGATATATAAAATTTATTTATAAAGGGATATCATAAAATATGATATAGTGATACCATACTACTTACATCTAATCATGTTTTACGATATGACTAAATCATGTTGGATTAATTGTTACTTATGATCAACCTATCTTTATGTATATATAGAAGATAAACATTACGTTTTAACATTCATGTAATCTTCCATGTAAAGTAAACATTCATTAATTAAGTGTTTAATATGATGAAACAATAGGAGGTATTCTGAAAAGGGTTAAAAGAAGTTTAAACTAGTATATCATCTACTTGTATGTCATTAAAATATAAGTAAATTCATAATACTTGATAAGAATCCTAGAAGTCTATATAAATGAGGATTAAACATAAAGATAGTTTTTCAATACTTTCTACACTTTCTATATATCCCCTCTATCAAATCTCTCTCTTCCTTCTTCCTTTACCCAGTGAGGTACTAAAATACTTTGGATGTGTCGAGAAACCCACCCAAGCTTTGGGTGATTCAATGGATTCTTGGATAAACCATAGTGAAGGGAGTCTATTTATTGTCTATAAGTGATATTAACCAAGCTTATGATTAAGGATATTAGAATAATGGGACATTATCTATGTAAGGTATACGAGTTCTTCATTTATAGTTTACACATGGTTTTATTTTCATGTATTTTTTATATTGGGTTTTGAGGTTTCTATCGTCTCCTACTGCATTTAAGGAGTGTTGTTTCATCATTGTAAAACCATTAGTGGCATCATCACTTCACCATTCTATGTGATTCTTGAAATAATGTCGAAAAATTAAGTGTGTATAAATATATATTTAATTTTTTAGTTATTGGTGTTTTTTATGATTTCAAGTGCTGTTGTTTGTTTATATTTTGTGTTTTGAATATTAAAAATACATCAAATGTTCTTTATTTTATTTCAAATGGACAACTATAATTTCTTACAACATTATATACTTAATGTGTAACTATATATTTTTTGTGTTTGTTATATTTTATTTTTGATAAATAATTGTGAATTTACTGCTTACTTATGAATTTTTCATGATTTTTTATGGTCATTATCTTAGCACACATATTTCTCTCATAGTTTCTTCCTCATGGTCTCTTGGTTTCATTATATGGACATTTAATTTCTTCTATAGTCATTTAATTGTTATTATGATCACTCAATTACCCTTGTGATAGATTTAATTTTATTCTTAGGGTCAATCTATGCTTCCTTCATATGAATCATTCATTTTTATTCTTTCAATCCATTCATATTATTTCATGTGGTCGCTTTTCTTTTGGGTGGTTGGTCATTTTTTCATATGGAAGATAGCTGATGAATGATTATTTCTCTCTTTAGATGGATCTGATATCTCATGGCTGATTGATTTATTTATGTGTTTGATCTTCTCTCACAGTTATGATTGATCCAATATATTGAAAATTTCTAGAAATTATATAATGATCTTCTTTTCATGTATTTTAATATTTTCCCTCACTACAAGTTTGTAGTAATAATTTATACTAATTTCATTTTTTCATAGGTATAAATACATTATATGAAAAATATGTGAAGTGCTTTTGGGAAATTTTAAACACATTTAAAAGAATATTTAAATTGTTTTATTATTCTCACATAAACCTATAACATTATATTTTAATTATTCAAAATTAATTTGTTTTCTGTGATTTAATTATTTTACTTATTTATAAATTATTATTTAATACTAATATACTTATTTAATTTTTTTAATGAAATTTTACTAATTTTACATCATTGTCATATATTTTTATGTCTTCCTTCATTTGGAAGTTTATTGAATCAAATTTTAATTTTGAAGAAGAAAATGATGTGATTATTATAGGATTTATTTAACTTGGTATTATAGAGTTATTTTCAACTATTTATAGATGAATTAATATTATTTTGAATTAGTATATGGTCTTTTAATAGAAATGATAATTTTTTAATGATAATATCTCTCTTTATCTTGTAATTTTGTTCTATTATTTAAATTTTAATTATTCAATTGAATGCTTGGTTGTGTTGAGTTTCTAATTTGTTTTATTTAAAGGGGATTGAGACTCATTCAAATAGTACATGATATGGATCATCCACTAGTACCACAAATTAATTTTGATTAGAAATTTCAAAGTGATGTGTGATTCTAGGATCTTGTACAAACCTGTATCCATTTACTTGATGATCTCTCAAGGGGATACAAAAAAGTCATCGAATACAACTAATTCCACGATGAGATGTTCTGATTTGATACTCAATCACCCAGAGATTGTGCTTCATCTATTTTTATTGACTTATTCTTCTTGGTTATATATGAGTATGTACCAATTCTTTCCATCTCACTCAATTTTTCTAAACCATAAAATTATTATTTTTTCAAAAACCATTTCCCCCCTTTTGTTTGAGACTCATGAATTATATAGTAAAAACCATTCAGTTATAAATCATGATATCCAAATTCAGTAAATGTAATTGGTTGTGACTCCCTATACAATAATTAGGTGTCTTTGGATTAAATTTCACTAGATAAAAGAGGTTGTAATTAGGTTATGGTTTCCTTTCAAAAATTAAATAATGAATAATTATTCTCTCAAAGAGTAGAGAGATGTAAAGGTAGACGTAGGTCCACTTTGGAATGAACTAATATAAAATTTTCCACATTTATTCTTTAAATTTATGCTCTGTATTATTACTTTTTGTGCATGATAATTAAATTTAATAATATTTATTTAAAATTTTAATCTGGTTCACCCCCACCTCTAAACCATCTAACATCACTGTCTCATATGAAATACTTGGTATCAAATATCAATCCTCTTGGATATAGGATCTATTAATTTTCTTTTTTGTTAAACATATCCTAGACCTAATAGTATAAGAGAAAATATATTTTAATATAAATAGAATGAATATAAATGATGGATAGATTCTATGGAAGCTGTTATATTTTAATGAAAATGATTATGATTAATAGAAATCTAGAATGGAGTCATACCACAAGAAGCTCAATATTTATCACTGAACTATAATGGTAAAACTTTATAAGTTACCTGATTCTGACACTGAATTACTCGAAATAATGCTTCCAAGTACATTTGGAATTAAAAATTTATGAAAAATTTATATTATGATACTAATAAAAATATCTTTAATCATGTTTCTAAAAGTAAGACATGTCATGAGAATAATAAAATTATAAAATTTACTCCCCCTTATATTAAATAATATAGTTAGAACTTATATTATAACATTGTAGTTTAGTATCAATATGTGGGTGAATAAGAAAGTGTCAACCCGATATTCCATTGATTCACTAGCATAAAGAATGAAAAGAATTCACTTGAAAATACTTTGGAGGATCTTGTTCTTGTTAAAGTTCTATTGAGATAACTACCCAAGAAGTTTCATATGAAGGAAGTTTTAAATGATAAAAGTAATAACATCAAAGAATATATGTTGAATGAACTCATTGGTTCCTTACTTCAATATGAACTTGTGTTGATGAACATTGCTGAAGAGAAAACATCAAAGAGAAATGCGTTCCATTTAAATAAAATATAATGATTTCCATTTAACTCTTATGAATCTAAATCATAGGAAATCAGCAAATAAATAGTTTATTTTACTACATGTGTTTACAATATGATGAAAATAATTAGAGGATTAAAGAAATAATTTAAAAAGGATAACCCCAAAGATGGTCAAAATAATATAGGTAATCCTAATTATAATTATGTTTCTGAACTAACATGATATGAGTGAAGAAAGAAGAGACACAAAATGAATAGCTATCTAAAACTAAATCAAAATATAAAATATAAGAAAAATGATAAATGATCTTTGATGGATGGATGAAGCTATATAGAAGAATATGATTCAGGTGATGAAACCAAAAGTTAAAAAAGAACAAATAACCTATGTATGATGATGAATAGTGTAAATGAGGTATGTAATTATTATGATTGAAATTCAAATTATTCTGAATATAAAAAAACTAATATAGAAGAATCAATTAAAAAAAATTAAAAATTACAAAAATATGTTTTCATAATTTCTAATTTTTATAAAAAATTAAAAGTGTTAAATAAATATCTTCTTACACAAAATAGGAAATTCACACAATAAATTAAAATGTTTAAAAATGATTCTTCTTGTTAAAATGAAAAAATAGTGATTTAATTTTTTCACAAAAAATACAATGAAAATAAGATGAAAAAATTGTATGAATGAAAGAAAATTTATGTACTTATTTTCATGGAAAAGATAAGAATGATAAAATAATTTTAATAAAATAAATAAATAATGAAAAGAGCGGTTTTGGAAATAATTAAAAATATGTATGTTATAAAAGAATTTAATTATTAAAAGTTCTAAAGGATAAATATTTAATGTTACATGGTTTAAATATAGAATGAAATAACACTATAAAGATGAGAGTTCATTTATCTTTCCCCAGTCTTTAGGTGATACAAAAAAATTTATATCGAAGAATTTAGCTTCTACATTACCTATGAATACTTGTTTAATTGTGTTTTGGTACCAATGAAATATTATACTAACCTAATTGGACCCAAGATTGCAGGAGTAACGATTTCTTTAAAATAATTAATATTTTTATGAAAATTTACTTAAGAGTGTTAAATATACAAGATACATTGACAAGAGATTCTCTAGATACATGATTCAAGATCCTTCAATGTTTTTATCTTATAATCAATTTGATGATGTCTTTGTGACATTTAGCGACAAATCAAAAGATATGGTTAAAGAATTTAGTTAAGTATATATATCTTACATTTATTTTCACTAATAGATTGTTACAAATTGAAGTTTAGAAAAACTTAATTAGAATTTCAATATTTTGTGATGATGGAATGAGTGTTAAATTTTCTGATAATAAATGTTTAGTTCTCAAAAATGAATCTATTTTGTTTTATTCTAATAGGAGAGAGAATATTTATTTTATTGACTTTATTTAATTAATAGAATAAAATATTAAGTGTCTTAATGCTATAGAAAAAGATGATATCTTATGGAATTAGAGTCTTAGGCAAGTGAACTTTTAGTTATTATACAGGATATCAATGAAAGGACGTGTAAAACATATTTTTGATTAGAAAATTAGTAATAATTTTATTTAAAATTCATATTTAAAAAGTAAACATTATAGAATATGTTTTAGATCTCTCAATATAGTTATAACTGCCAAACCATTAAAACTTATTCATTTGGATTTATTTTTTCCTATTTATATTTCTAGTTTAGGGAGAAAGAAATATATTTTTGTGATAGTTCATGATTTTATTAGATTTACGGGAACATATTTTTTGTCTCATAAAAGTGAAAATTTGTCTAAATTTATTTATTTATTGTAATTTGGTTAAGAAATTTATTTAATTATTTATATTATAAGTGATAATGGAGGTGATTTTTAAATCTTAATTTTTAATTTTTTAAGGAAAATGGTTATTTTCAAAAAACATTTCTCCTAGAACACCATAAAAAAATGGTTTTGTTGAAAAAACTATTATCATAATGGAGGAATTATGTTAAATGAATATAATTTACCTAAATAATTTGGTTTGAATATGTTAATAAATCTTGTTATATTTTAAATAGGGTTTTAATTAGCCCTATTTTTTTTAATAAAAAACACTATGAATTATTTAAATGTAAAAAATCTAATGATGGTTACATTAAAGTTTTTGGGTGTAAATTTTTATTTTAAATATTAAGGATAACTTCGATTGATTTGACTCTAAGAGTGGTGATGTAATTTTCAAAGGGTATGAAAATAAATATAAATATTATATAGTATTTAATAAATGAACTATTATTATTGAAAAATATATTAATGTTATGTTTGTTAAAAATAATTTAAAAATCTGTTAAAATTTAGAGATCCTTTGTGAAGAATATGGTGAGATTAATTTTGGTGATGAAAAACAACAAAATAATAATATCATTTTTGCGGGTGTTTAATCCTTAAAATTATAATCCTAAATCGTGAAACATTCATAAATACCACCCTATTGAGAATATAATTAGTAATGTTGATTATGGTATTAAAACTAGAAATTCTATTTTGAATTTTTATGAAAATTCTTCTTTTGGTTATGAATGTGATCCAAATGATTTTTTGATGCCTTGGAATATTCTATTTGGATTATTTATATATAATATGAATATTAATCTATTTTATAGAAATAATTTTTGGTTTTTAGTTGAATCCCCTATAGATACGAATGTTATTGGAACTGCATGGAATTTTATGAATAAAAGGGATGAATTTGGTCAAATTTTTAATAATATCGATAGAATTGTCACTCAAGGAAACTGTCAAGAACAAGGTATGTATTTTGATTAAATTTTTTTTCCTACTTCTAGGATTGAATATATTAAAAAAATTATATTTTTTGGATTCTCAAGGTATTAATTTATATTAATTAGATGTTAAATTGATTTTATAAATGGTTTTATTTCAAAAGAAGTTCATGTTTCTCAACCACCTGGCATTGAAAATGGGAAACTTATGATTATTGTTTTTAGGTTATTAAAGTATTTATATGGTCTTAATTAAGTGCCTTGTACTTGGTATGATATACTCAATTTTTTCCTTGAAAAATAATTATTTTAAAGATAAGTTTGATCATAATTTCTTTGTTAAAATGATTTCTACTTATATTTTAATTTTTCAAATTTATAATGATGATATTTTTTTGGATGTTAAAATGAATTTATATATAAAGAATATTCTAACTTTATGGAAAGTTAATTTTATGCGAGTTTATTGTAAGGAATTAAATTCTTTTTGGTCTTTAAAATTTTCAAAGTGATGATGTAGTATTTTTTGAATCAAAGTAAATTCACTAAAGATTTAGTTTATAGGTTTGATTTAGATTATTTTAAATCCATTATAATAAAAATTAGAACTTATTGTATATTAGATTTAGATAAATCTAAAAAATATATATATTCTATAATTTCTATAGTTGTGATAGGTAGTTTCATGTATATGACTTATTATATCCCTCATATTATGTTAAGTGTTTGTTTATGTGTAAAATTTCAAAATGATCTTAAGGATTCTCATTTCAAAGATGATAAATGAATTATAAGTTATATTAGAGTGGATGTTAATTGTGAAAATCTTTCTTCTAAATAGAATTGTTTTTATTTTTTTAGCTATTCTAATTCTGATTATACAGGATGCAGGATTGATAGAAAAAGTACTTCAGGAATGTGTTATTTTCTTAGTAATTTTTTTGTTTCTTGGAGTTCAAAGAATTTTTTTTTTCTTTATCTACTAATAAAATAGAATATATTTACACATCATTTTGCTATTCTAAATTGTTATATATTAAAAAAATTATCATTTTATTGTCTTAATTTTGAAAATATTCATAGTTTATACGATATTTCTTTTACTCTTTATATTTTAAAAAAACATTTACAACATTATAGAAAAAACATATTGACACATGATTTCATTTTATTATAGATTATGCTAACAAAATATATATGATATTGGGATATTATTAAACAGAAAACCAACTTATTCATATATTTACCAAAAAATTGGATATTGAAATGTTTAGGAATAAAATTTAAGAGTGGTATAATGGATATTTAATTATTATTTTTATTTTACCATTGATATTAGATTTTACATAATATGAATTTATTAAGGGGTGATTATTGAGTTTTTATTAATTTTATTAAAAAATAGATCTATTTTCATTTTAATTTTAATTAATCACTTCTTAATAAATTTCAAAAAGGATGATAATTTCACAAAATAATGTTTCATTTTTTTTATTTTTAAAAAATAGGTATTTTTTTATTCTATGTTTTTTTATGATTTCAAGTGTTTTTGTTTTTTTATATATTTTTTTGAATATTAAAAATACCTCATATATTACCTCAAATAATGTTTATTTTATTTTAAATGGATAATTATAATTTATCATAGTATCATAAACATAATCTGTAATTTACTTTATTGTGGTTTTTAATTCTATTTCTTATAAAATATTATGCATTTAATCCTTATTGTTTTATTTATTATGTTTTTTTCTCAAAATCGCTTGACTTAACGCATGCTTTCTCTCTGGTATCTTCCTTAGGTTCATGTGGTTTATTCATACAGTCAGTTAATTAATCATGTGGTGAATTAATTATTCTTATAATCAATCAATTTTTCTTTTATTCACTTGATTTTTTTTTGTAGTCAATCCAGATTTCCTTCACGTGATTGATTATTTTTTGTTCTTATGGTCGATTCATATTTATTCATGTTATTTATTTCATATCTTAAATTCAGTCATATGTTCATGTGATTGATTCCTCATGGTTAGTTATTTTATTCTTTTGTATTATATGATATCTCATGTTCAATTGATTTTTTTCATGATATCCATCTATGCTCATGGTTGATTGAACCTCATGGTCTATGTTCATAGTTAGTTGTCACATGGTTAATCCAATACTTTGAAAATTTCTTCAAATTCCAAAATAATCCTTGTGGAGAGGGAACTAGTGAAGGGAAACCAAAATAACCATAGGAACACACATAGTATAGACTGTTCCAAACAATAATAAAATAAGAATAAACAAATAAAAAAGTGATTGTGGTGGATAATAAAAAAATGAAGAAATAAAGGAAAATTATAAAGAACATAGATATCTAATGACTTTTTGTACCAGTTGGTCCTACTCCACCCCAAGAAAACCACCATACTACTTGTATTTTATTAAATATCCACCAAATTACAAAAAAAATAATGAAACATAAACAACATAATAAGAAAAATAACAATAAAGTAATGTGAAATAATTTTGAAAAGAGATTCCTCACATCGTATAATTGGATTTACCAACCAATCTCAAACTAAAATCTCCTTGTGTATCCATTACAATGTTGATGAAGAGGAGAAATGAATTCATCACAAATATGTGATTGATCTCTAATGTAACCTAGCACTGGGGATGCTCTATTATTCAATAGTGAAGAAGAGGGTACATCTGTCATGGTATGAGACCTCGAGCTCTAAATCAACTACCAATGGATAATCTCTCTGTCTCTCTCTATAAAATAAGTATAAATTTCTTAGAAAAAATATCTCAAAAATTGACCTCTATAATTTACCATATGTTGATAGTTTTCACTGATGAAATTCCTTCATAGATCAAGGTTGTTGCAACAACACAACCGCACTCAAGAAATAGTGGGATGAAAATGCATCAATACCTGAAAGTGCAATAACAAATAAATAGACAAACCGACATGGTTGAAAGTTCCTAACAAAATTATAATATGCATTGGTGAATTAAAAATGTGGCTAAAATGGATGCATGATCAATTAAATACATGATTAAAAATAGATAAGTGGGAAATGAGCTACGTTAGCTAATATAACTTTGTGAGTAATCAAGTATATATTCCAAAATGGATATGTGAGCAATCAATTTCTTATACTAGAACATTTATGTGATAAATCAAATAAATGAGATAAAATGGATAGATGGGGAAAAGGAAATAAAGTTATAAAAAACTCTAGATAATTATAATGAATACTTAAACATGCCAAAACAGAAACAAAAAATTGAAACATATTAGTTTCATTTGGAAATAAATCATGATAAAATAAACAAATCTTCACCATTTTCAAAATAAACTAAAAATAAAAGGATTATGTTCTTTTACATAAGTGTTATTCAAGTATACCCAAGTTCAATATTTTTAAACAATGATTTAACTTGAATAATGATACAACCTTTGTCCAACTATAAGCGGGATTTTAATCTGTGTGTATCTTAGTGACACATACTTTTCCACTTTCTATAACCTCTCTAATAAAATGAAGCCTTATATATATATGCTTATACCTAACATGGAAAAATAAATTTTTAGATATATAAATGGAATATTGATAAACACAATGTATGGTAATAATAGAATTACTTATATTGAGCTCAGAAGTAAAAGCCTTAAGCCACATGGCTTATTTGATATCTTTTGTTGGTGTTATATACTCCACCTCAGTAGTTGACAGGCCCACCAATGCTTGCATATTTAACTTCCATGATATAGTTTGATAAAATATTTGAAGAGTTATATTAGAATAAATATACCTTAATAACCATTTAAGAGCATGACAATGTGGTTTTCCATAATTTTCCATAAACCTGCTCAAAGTATAGATAGAGGACATAACATATGGTCTGGTATAAATCATAGTATACATAATACACACTATATTATCTTATGTTATTCTTCTCATATATTCATTATTATAATCTATGGATGGGGACTGAGTTAATTAAAATATAAAATATTGACCAAAAGGAACACTAACATGTTTTAACAATTCCAACAAATACCTCATAAAAAATTAATGATATAATAATTTTAGATAGATAAATAATCTTATGCTTTCAATCCCTTATAATTCCATTTCCCAAATATGTATTAGGAAATCCTAGATATTTTATTTCAATTGACGAATTCAGTTTCATTTTAACATGGGTGATTTATTTTATATCACTACACATGAGTAACATGTCATCAACATAAAGCAGTAAAGAATGAATTTAGTTTTAAAATAAAATAAAATATACACATGCATCAAACTGCATACTAATAAAATAATTCTTCAACATGAATGAATCAAACTATATATACCATTGTCTTGAATCTTTTTTAATCCATATAATGATTTATTAAGAATTTTTTTTAGAATTAAATTCATATTATAAACCAACATGAGGTTTCATGAATAATTTTTCATTTAATTCACCATGAAAGAAATTAGTTTTAACATCTAGTTATCATATATGAAATTATAAATGGGTAGAAAAATAAATAAGAATTATTATTAAATAATAATTAACTAAAGGAGAAAAAATTTAGATTAATTTATTCCCCCTATTTAATGGAATCCTTTGGAAACAAGACATAGTTTATACATAACATTATTGTCCCTTAGGATGGATTAACCATTGAGAGGGGGTGAATCAATGGTTTAGTTTTTTTTAAAATTATTTATTTTTAATTCAACCTATTGAACTTTTCAAGGTTCTATATCCACTCAAGGATATCTCACAGTCTCATTTCATATATCAAAATGATAAGAGAGAGAATAACACATAGTATCTATAATGTTCTGTACAAAGACCTACACCTTTCTATATTGGTTAGACTCCATTATATGGATTCTCTAATATAATATTATCAAATATTTCTATGGATAAGGAAATAAATGGTTATACCTCTAGTAGGTGATCCTTCAGTTGATCTTGATTCCACACCCAAATAACTAACTCTTCTACCCCATTTTTTTAGACACCCCAACTATCTTATCTTCTCCTTCTTATAAACGGGTTAGAAATCCCATCCTTAAGCCTCTTCAGTAAATGTTTATAAATCCAATTCATATTCTCCTTATTCATGTAAAAGTTTTTAATACATAAATAGTAAGATATTTATCTGCTCTAAGATTCTTCTACACCGCTTGAAATAGATCTTCCTACACATGTACACTTGATCTGTATCACTCATTTACAACTTCAATATATTTAATAGATTGTTGAAATATCATATTAGTCTTGAAACTCATTCTCAAAATATATTTAATGATCAGATTCTTCTAAATTTAGTGAATTATTAGACCTGACAGTCTTCTCCTACTTTTTTATTCTGGCTTCAGTATCCTCATCTTCTGCTATTCAGGGAATGATTAGATATTCCTCAGTAAAATACTTGGGAAATAATTATTCCTTATTCTGATGAAGTCCCAACATTAATCGAATGTGAACATGTGACACACACAATTTCTTCAATTTCATCTTATGAAAGATTAAACTTTCCCAACTCAGAATAATATTTCTTTAAATTCATAACTCAAATTATGCATGAAATCATGAGTATTTCATGGACTTCCAAAAAGTATTATTTGAAATTTCATTTCTTATCCACTTCATATACTTAAATTAGTATTTCAAATAGTTCTTATGTACTTTAAATGATCATAAAATATCATATACGATAAGTCACATAGAGTTGGACCACTTCCTTGATGCTTAGCATACTGATTGCATCGTATAACACTTAACTTTTCTTTTCCATAAAATATTCCACAAATATAATTCTAAATTATTTATATGTATATAATATGACTATAAAATATCATATATTTATTAAATAATATTGTTGGTTTACATCAACGATGCTTTACATTATGATGCTTCAAAATGCTGTTAATTTTTTTCTCAAGTTGTAGATAGTACGTAACACTGTCTTTATGAAATTATAATAAAGTGTAATTACCATATCATTCCATCAAAATAATACTTATCATATAAATTATCTTCAAAATATTTTATACATTTTTAGGTCCTCTACATGCTTTATAGAACTCAACCAAAGAAAAATAAGAGTTTTTTCTCTTGATGAAAGACTTCTCTAAAAAGTATTGAACACTATAACCTAAGAGTTAAATAAGTATTGAAATAAAAAATAGAATATGGTTAACACTTGATAATCTTTCAAAATAAGATAATCCATTCAACCGTATGTGATGCCAAAAAAACACGTCACATGTCCTTCACATACTGCATGATTCACATGGAATTCTCAAATTATTTCCGCATGGATAAATGAAAAGTTATTCCTCATATAAAATGTATCACATTAAAACTACATCTATAAATGATATATATGTTCACATACTAAAAAATTTTAGAAAAATTGCATTCACCACAATTTATTTAAACTTTTTTATGGATTCTTTGTTAACTATCTAAACTTCGCATTGAATCACCCCATACCAGACACAATATACAGATTTTCACAGTTAGAATTATTATGCAATTCAGAAGCTCCACTTCCATTCAGAGGTAGAATTAGATATTATATTTAGCATCACATATTATAAATATCATCAACATATCACTTTTCACAAAAGAAAAGAAACTGTAGAGTGTGTATTGCAAGGTACCATAAGTATGTAGAAATTATTACATAGTCAAATTTTGAAATCCCATCATGCTTTGGAAGATCTTGCATAATAGCTCGTTCACATGGTGTTTTCATTCACATATTTTACTAACTGTCCACATAGAATTCTTCTTCACATAGCATATTCTTTATACTACAAAACATCTATAAACTCAGTTTCACAATATTAATTATTTTTTACTTAGAAGAATTATTCATCAAGCAAGATCATAATATAATCTCACTGTAATGATCTTTTTTTTGAACTGGATGAAAAACCAAAGGATTTTGAATTTTCACATTTACTGTATGGTTCATCTTTAAAACCAAGATTTCGAACGGGATTTTGAGAGTTGGAATGCTTCAATGTGATTTTTTGGACTTGAGAGAAGGCTCTAGAAGTTTCCCAAGTGTCTCGAGTAGTTTGGGGATCATCAAACCTAAAAAAATAAATTTTTGAAGGACATGTAGAGGGCGTTGACTTCTCTAAAATTGTGTGGCCCACAGCAAGAAACCATGCAGACTTATGTGGGTGGAGAGAGGCTATTTCATGGGCTATGTATGGTTTACCAAACTATGTGTCTAGACCGCACAGTTAGTGGTAAGAGGAAATAGCTGAACACTGTTCATCACATAGTTTGCACCCGATTTCTAAAGTGTGTAGCCAACTTGTGTAGGTTGATCTAGGTTCCCAATAAATGGTGCATGGTTGGTGGATGATTTTCCAAACTGTGCGGCCCAAACCATGAACTATTCCCTTATTTTTAAAGTTCGATTAATTAATTAAAATAAAAATAAAATAAAATTATACAATAGTGAATGAAAAATAAAAATAAATAAATGTTTTAATAATAACAATAATAACAATAATAATAATAATAATAATAATAATAATATTATTATTAGTTTAAGTCTTAATTGGGTTCTCCCCTTCCTCCCCCTTAGTCGTGTGACACCCCCCTCCCTAGGCTTCCTCTTGGTCGCATGCTACACCACCTCTCGTATCCTCTCCAATGCATCATTTTCAACCGGATTCCTTATGGATTCTTGTTCGAATCATCATGTTAATCCTTACTCTTCCCTATCCTCTCTTTTTTGGAATTTTTTTATTCTCCCATCACCTGATTCCATTCGACCAAAACCCTAGGGTTCGAGGGTGATTGATTTTTTGGTTTTCCTCTAGTGTTAGGTTGTGCATAGGGTCTCTCAGGACTCCTTCATTAGTACTCTGGCAACCTCCACCGAATGTTAAGTGGTTTAATGCATTTTGGTTCACCAGTATCGATTTAAGGTCAGTTTTGAATCTGTTTCTTGGTTTTGACTAATTTATTTTTGGTCCTTTTGGTTTTTTGAGGTTCTAGTTTAATTTGTAGTGAATGTTTATTTTCTTTCTATGAGGGGGAATTGCACAAACGTGTAGGGTAAGGCGTATATATATATATATATATATATATATGTTCCCCCTTTGTGCATATTGCCTTATGATAGTGAAAATATGTGCAATGTAGAGTGGGGTATTATATATATATATATAATATATAAACACATGTATGTGTAAGTGTAAAGACTAGATTTAGGTTGTCATCGTCAAGTGTCGTGTGTTCGACATAGCCTATGTTTGAGGTAAGATCCCTTTTGTTTCCCTTTAATTTTATGAATGCATTTATTCATCACTTAGCACACCATTATTAAATTCTAATTAATGATGTATGGTTTTAATATTAAATTCTTCCCTTGATAAATTTAATTAAAAGTTAAATATGATAAATGAATTTATTAAAGAGAAATATTATTTTTTTTAATAAAACCCCTCCAATGGAGGTGAACTATCTTCAAACCAAAAATTAGTGGTAATTCTTTATATCATTCTTATTTTTGGTTTGAGTTTTACATATGCTTATTTTTGGTGATTATTCTATGAAAAGTTATCTTTTATCCCCTTTAAATTATGTAAATTTAATTATCTTTCACATTTAGTTTAAATGATATTTCCATGTATTTGTATTCCTTATTTCCATGAATATTTTATTTTGACCCCATTTGAGCCTTATAAATTAATTTTCCATGTTTATCCAAAGTGAATGAATAGGTTATGGTAAATGAAATAAATAAGTTGTATTAAGCTAGATAATATCATCATTCTAAAAACAAATCAAATGGTTTTAAATGAAATGACCCATGTGATGGTTAAACCATGCCCCTTATGTAATTTTTTATTATTAAAATCCAGCAAGGCTAATGAAATGAATTAGAGGTCTTACCTTTTTCATTATATTATAAAATATAAATGATGGTTTTAATGGGTTTTATAAATATGAAGCATGAGAGGTACTTCATCAAGGATTTCATTATGAATTTGATAAAACCCTTACATGGGTTTGATAAATGACATGAATAAGAGGTTATGCCTTATATATTATAATATAAATGGTCATGTCCTCTTTATATGGGTATGGCACCCAAGTCTCATGAAATAATACGTTCTCTTGAGTTGTAGGGATGATTATTATCTCCTCATGCTATGATCTGGATGATTATTCTCTCCTAGATCAGTTACAATACTCGAGGGTTGTTGTATGGAATCTCACAAGTGAGTTATTTTAATTCAGGTATGGAACCCAAGACTCATGGGCATTTATGCTCTCTTGGGTGGTGGGGATGATGATGATCTCCTTGACCTATGATTCAAATGATTTCTCTCTCCCTAATCAGTTATGTTTCATTTTTTACTATTTCTAGGGCATGAACACTTGGCATCCTGAGTGTCGATCATTATGCCCCCACTCTATCAGGATGTAGGGATTACAACCCATTGAGTAGAGTTTATCAGCTCATAGACTGGTGTTGGATGGAAGCGTTTTACATCCCAGTCCACTCCAATATATATATATATATATAAATGTATGTGTGTGTGTGTATGTATATGTATATGTATGTATGTATTTATATATCTATCTATGTTTACTATATATATAGTGACATGGTCAGACTCTTATTACAACAATGAGCTGAAGCTGGTATAACCATCAAGTGTCCCTTAGGAACCTGGATGGGTGTCGATTTATTTATACAGTTTTATTTATTAAATTCTTTATACTTACACACTATTTAATTTATATTTCACTATCTATATTGGGATAGACACTATGGGTTTTGACCTACTGAAATTTATATTTCACACCCCTCTCGGGCCGCCATTTCACTAGTGTACTTGAGTGGACTTTCTTGTTCGTTGTACTATGAACTTTGGTGGATTTTTTTATGTTATTTTACCTAGGAGTTTGAAGCACATGACTAATATAGAGCTTAGGATGATCATGGATATCGCCTTTGGGTTTTATAGTTCTTTTATTTTCTTGAGTCATGTATTGTAAATCATGTGTTATGTTTATTTTTTTAAATTATGTATCATTACTATGACATACATGCATTCTTTGTATAAACTAGCATTGTATAATTTTTATTCATTTATCTAAAATCTATCTTCTACTATTTTTTCATTGCTTTATACCACTTCTTCTACTATATATTGTTTATTATCTAATAATACCAATGCGTATCCCTGATAAGAGGGTTTAGTCTCCCCTTATCACCAATCGAGACCCTCACTGCTAGTCAGTAGCCTATAGCACATGAGTAGACATGCTAGAGGCTATGCGACCCAGCAGTCCAACTACCATTTTGATGGTAATCTTGGTTGGGACATTAAAAATTGGTGTTAAATATTAATTTTTCCTTTTTCTTATTATTTTGGGATGGTAGATAGGAGAGTATGAATGTGTCACTACTTAGTAAAAATTCACGCCTAGGACTGATCACCCTGTGTATGATAAATGACCAAGTGGCCAGAGTTGGGATTTTTTTTCATGTTGTTTATTATTACATTTTTTATGATTTTACCTCAAGTGATTGGTGTACTTTTCACTACTTTTTATTTATAGAATTTATGGTACCTTTACCCATGGCCTAGTTTGGTAATGATGAAGCATATCATGCATCATAATAGACACATAAAAGTTAACATGTCATGAATATACCATTCCATGTAGTTTAATTTGTAAATTTTCATGCTAAGATGATTGTGTACCTTGATTGATATGAAATGATTATTTTTATACTTATTTAGATAGTTCATTAGCATGCCTTCTGTGTTTAATATCTGTTATAGAATTATTTTTTGATTAATATTCCATTCTTCTCTGATTGGATCATGTTGATCTTTGTTAGCTACATATAGTGATATTCTAGTTTTGTTCTAATATGTAAATGGTTTCATGGGTTGGAAATATATGAGTTGTGAATAAATGGGAACCATTTTTTGGTTGTATGTTGTATTCTCACCTTATAACCTTGAAAGAATAATCCATAGATTCAAACCATCTTGAGCATAATATAAATACATTTTAAGGTTGGTTTTAAAATGTAAATGGTTCCAAAGTTTAAATTCTAAGTTAAATTGGTTAGTAAATAGGAGCCAAATGTCAAACTATAAAGTGTATGGGCACTTTATAGGATAGTATTTGGCCACCCATATGACTGGACCATTGAATATGAGCATGTCAAATTCTGATATGAATTTTCTTTTGATTAATGGGATCCAATTTTGAATCCATGAAGTTTATGGACATTTGACGAATTGTGTAATAGAAACCCATATTAAATGAAATTTTATGTTGTATCTTGTTATGTTTATAAATGTAAAAGTTGTTAATATGAAATGAATTGGTTAAATGAAAAAATTTTCAACTCGACCCAAGTAGGTTAGTTGGGTCATGTATCTTTCGAGATGAACTGTTTGGGTTTTTGAAATTTTAATAATTTAACAACTGTTATTGGGTTGCATTTTGGTGAAATTGGGTTGGTTGAAATGATACCCTTGTAAGTTACCTTTTATATTAAAAAAATTGTTTTGATAAACTTTATAATTGTGATGTAATTTCATAAAGCATAAAATGTTTTTAAAAGGAAGTTTTTTAAAACTTGCATGTTTTCCCCTTAGGGAATTAGCTTAATAAAGTACCTTGTGTTTTTGTTTTAAAAATGGTAATTTATTATTTAGATTAAATCTTTTAATTATTAAATATTAAATGTGAATAAATGTAAAGGGACTAGAAATGGAATCCTAGGTGGTTTCCTCTGTTTAAACCCTCATGAAAGGGTAGCTTAAGCTTTTATTTTCACTAGCCTTGGAACAGAACCGTAGGTTTAATCTGTAGGCCTTTTACCTTTTATAAAGAGCATAGTTGATCGGTTTTTGAGCCTAGTGACTTCTGTTAGCATGGAATAGTGTTATAGTTGATGTTTTTACTTTCGTAAGGGGTTATCCATTGGCAGGTAGCACCCTTATAGTTAAATTCCTTGATGATGTCATGTGTTATTTGACATTTTTTATTGCTATGGTGTCTTTTTCCATCGTTGGACTCTTTTTTTCTAATGATTCCCTTGTTCGAATGGGTGGTCATGGTATCTTGGACTTTTTTATTGGGATTGATCATCGAGAAATTCTCTGTTTCATTTGGTTATACATGCCTAGGGAATGGTCAGCAGCTTTGTTGGTCGTTTGACCCCCTTTTCTTTTTTCCTCAGTGATGGATGACTTGGTATGTCATCATCAATGTTAATGGTCATATGGGGAAATACAAATATGGGTACATCTATTTTATGGGCCATATGAAACTTGAATTCATAGGTCAGATAGATTATGGATGGTATTTGGGATGTGTTGTTTGCTTCTAAAACCTCAAGGTTGTATACGATCATATATGTAGTTCCCGATGAGTGTTAAATGATGTAACAAACTGGTTGAGTTCGGCTAAGTTGGTCAGCCTTATGATATTGAGTGCGGTCTCAGATTTTCTCTAAGAAGAATGACCTGAGCATCAAACAAAAAGGTTCTTCCCAATGTATGGTAGGACTATCTTGAGACTTGGGTGTTTTCACATGCTGGTCAATTCAATTTTGGTTTCCTTGTCTAATTATTTGATGTTGTGATCATGGCTTAGAGGAGTGTCATGAAGGTTTTAGAAAATTAGTCCTCCCATTTAGAAGGCATATAACCAAATAGTGCCATTAAAATTTTTTAGTTTTTATCATATTCCTTTGAGGATTGCTAATTTTTAAAACAGGTTTGTATTTTCTGGACAACACGATGTTGAATAGTTGGTGGTGTATGAAACCATTGAAAACAATGTTGGTCTTAGATGTACTTAGGTGGTAAAATCTATAATGATCCTCAAGTGGTAAAATATCATGATCCTTTAAATAGTGGTGCATTGGTAGGTGAATCCTAGTTTCTTATTTGAAGTCAACTAATTGTGGTTCGAATGTTTTCTCTTTCCAGTAATTAGGTATGGTTGGATGGAAACCGTTCAATCCTATTAGTGTATTATGGTTAGTGACGAGAATGTCCTCTATCTTGATGTTATCCTAGATGCACTAAGAGGGTGTTGGTCTTACATCATGCTACAAGCTTTAAAAGCTATTGGGAATGTATGGGTGATCCAACTCAGTGTTGAATATTGGATGCATGGTTCTTATCAGGGATTGGATTTCATGAGTGATCCTTGGGTTCCCATGTAGGAACACTTTAAACAGACTCTTAGAAACCTTCCATCTTCTTCTCACATGACTGTCAGGAAGCTTACAGTCTTAGTATAGTCATTGATCTGATGTGGATATTGTGGCCTTATTCCAACAAATCTCTTATAATATGGGGTGTGGAATAACTTAGTTATATCCTAAAGCTCCGGTTCATTTAATATTTCTGTCACCCCAGACTTTTTTTGGGCTCAGGTGTGTAGTTTTAAAAGGGTAACAATTCTAGTGGGGTGATTCTGGATTATAACCTTGATCATGTGGTGGAGCGACATGTCTAAAATGGTTAGCTTTAGGTGGTTGATTTTTTTTTCCTTATTTCTTATTGTTATAGTCCATTAAAGGCCATATCTAGCAAGATGTCTGGTGGATACGAGTGTGGTTTGAGTCGGAAAAGGATTTCCATGAAAAGATGACTCAATATGGGATTTCAGGTTTATGGGGAATCGACCCTTTTGAAGATTTCTAAATCACGCCAGGATTGTCGTTATAATTCTTAAGGGAATGTCTTATTTCCAATTATGATGGTGGAATGTGTTGTGGTTTGAAAATTTCTCCTTCTAATGTTAAATCCTAAGGTGGGAAGTACATTTTTACAGATGCTTAAAGAGATGGAAACGTGATCGTGTATCGATCTAAATGATCTTTTGTAGGATCTGTTTGGGTGTTCAGTTGGAAGATGGGCATTGGCTAGAGTCTTAATGGATTAAGTGCCACACTCTTATGAAATTATTCAATGTGTGTTGGGAATTCAGAAGCATGATGAAACCAGTTGAATTAAACATTAGAACCCTTGTAGGTCGGGTGATTTTTATTATTTTCTCGAAGGCTTATTGGGGATGATATGATCTAACGTAGAAGGGTTGTAATGATCCATGTTTTAAACCTAGAAAAAACAAAAGTATTTTGAATTTTCACATTTACTTGATGGTAAATTTTTAAAATTGTGCTTCAAAATAGAATTATGAGAGTTGGAATGCTTAAATGTGATGTTTTGGACTTGGGAAAAGACCCGAGAAGTTTCTCAGGTGTCTCAAGGAGATTCAAGAGCATCGAAACCAGAAAAATCATGTTTTCAAGGACCTGTAGAGGTCACATAGTTTTGAAACTGTGCATCCCATAATAGAAAACCATGTCGCCTTATGTATATGGATAGATACTATCACACATTCTATACACAATTTACTAAACTGTGCACCTAGCCCGCATAGTTAGTGGCAAGAGGCAGTACCTCAAAACTATTTATTGCATGGTTGGTGCACAGTTTTCAAACCGTGTATCTAGCCTTTGTGGGGTTTTACAGGTTCCTATTGAAGGGAACACGGTTGGTGTACAGTTTGGAAAACCGTGACTCCCAAACCCTGTCCCATGTCACTATTTTAAAAATGAGATTAATTAATAAAAATAAAAATAAAAACCAATTATATAATAATTAATGATAAATAAAAAATGTTTTAATAAAAATAATTTTATTATTATTACTATTAATAATAATAATAATAATAATAATATTATTATTATTATTATTATGTTATGTCTTAAGAGGGTTCTCCCTATCCTCCCCCTTAATCGCGCAATGCCCCCTCCCTGGGCTCCCTCTTGGTCATGTGCTACACCACCCCTCAACTCCTCTCCAGTGCATCGTTTTCAACCAGATTTCTTGTGGATTATTGATCAAATCATCATAATAAGACTTCCTCTTCCCTTATCCTCTCTTGTTTGTCATTTTACTCTTCTCTCGTCATCTGATTCCATTTGTCCAAAACCCTAAGGTTAGAGGTTGACCAATTTTTGGGTTTCATCCATTATTTGGTTGTAAAAAGGGTCTCTCGAGACTCTTTCATGTGTATTCTAGAAACCACCACTGAATGAAAAGTGGTTTACGACATTTTATTTCACCACCATTGATTAAAGGTGATTTTTTCAACTACTTATTGGTTTTTCCTAATTTATTTAAGTTCCTTTTTGTGCTTTAAGGTTATAGTTTAATTTTTAGTTTGTGTTAATTTATCATTTGTGAGGGGGCTTACATGCATGTGCAAGGTAAGGTGTATATATATATATTCCCAATTTATGAATATTCCCTTCAATTTTATGAATTCATTAATTAATCACGTAACACACTGTACACATATTTTAACTAATGCAGAATGGATTTTAGATTGAATTATTCACTTGATAAATATAATGAAATGTTAAATATGATAAATGAATTGTTTGAAGAGAAATATCAGGTTCTTATAATAAAACTCCTTCAACGAAGGTGCACTATCATCAAACCAAAAAGTAGTGGTAATTCATTATATCTTCCTTAGTTTTGGATTGAGTTTTCTATATGCCTCTTGTGGGTTCTTGTTCTGTGGAAAGTTATCTTTTTCCCCATTTGAATAATGTAAATTGAATTTTTATACACATTATATTTAAATGAAATTTCCAAGTAAGAATATGCCTTGTTACCATTACACATTCTTTTTGACACCCATTGAGCCTCATAAATTAGTTTTCCATGTTTAGGCGATGTGAATGATTTGGTTATTGTAAATGGTTTGAATAGGGTGGCTTAAGCTAGATAATAGCATCCTTCTTAAAATGAATCTAATTGTTTTAAATGAAATGGACCATGGGATGGTAATACCATGCACCTTATGTAATGTGTTTTATTAAAATTGAGAAAGGACAATGAAATTCATAAGAGGTATTTCCTTATTCATTATATTATATATTTAAATGATGGTTTTAATGGGTTTTATAAATGACAAGCATGAGAGGAACTTCTGCATGGATTGCATATGAATGTGATAACTCCCTTATATGGGTTTAAAAAATGAAATGCATAATAGTTTATGGCTTATGTATTATGATATAAATGATTACGTCTTCTTTATAAGGGTATAAAACCCAAGACTCGTGGATTATTATGTTCTACCGAGTAGTGGGGATGATTATGATCTTCTCAGCCTATGATTGGGATGATTACACTCTCTCGTACCAGTTATGAGACTCAAGGGGTGTTTCATGGAATATCACCAGTGTGATTTCTTAATTCATGTATAACACCTAATACTCATGGACATTTATGCTCTCCTCAGTGGTGGGGATGATGATTATCTCCTTGACCTATGATCATGATGATTACGCTCAGCTACATTCCATTTTTGAGTGTTTCTATAGCATGAAAACTCTCTATCCTGAGTGTCGGGCATGAAGTCCCCCACTCTATCAAGATGTAGGGATTACTACCCCTTGAGTAGATCTTATCAGTTCATAGACTGGTGTCAGATTCATGCATGTTACATCCTAGTCCACTCTAGGAAGTATATATATTTGTGTGTGTGTGTATGTATACTATATATATATATATATTGACATGGTCAAACTCTTATTTTGGAAAATGATTCGAAGTTAGTATAGCCATCAGGTATCCCTTAGGAACCTGGATGGGTGGTGATTTATTTATACAGTTATGTTTATTAAATTCCATATACCTTCACAATGTTTAATTTATATTGCACTGTCTGTATTTGGCCACACACTCTGGGTGCTGGTTTACTAATATTTATATCTCACACCCTGATCGAGCCACCATTACACTGGGGTACCTAAGCAGGGTTTCTCATTTGTAGGATTGTGTACCTTGGTTGATTGCTTATAATGTATGCTTGTACGTATAAGTTAAGAGCATAGGCCTGAATGGCCTGAAAACCTTCTTTTTTTAATTGATTTTTGATAACCCCCATTTTAAGGGATGAGGGGGAACCCTTACAAGGCCCCTAGGATTAGAGATTACAAGGCTGGTAGGATTAGAAGATTACATAACCCGAGGTATTAGGGAATTCAACTAGACTATCTATAAGGAAATACACCTCCCTACCATCTGCATCGTGATAGTATATCTCCACCTTCGCATGAACGTCTAGATAGGCTTCTCGTGCAAGCACATGATAGTCTAGATGGCATAGATGTACCCTCTCATTCTGACAATCCATTTGGATCTACTCTGGTGAGTGCACCAACTCGGAATCCTATTCTAGGGATGCTCTTTTTTTTAGAGTCTGTTTGGTGAAATAACGTGTGGCCCGAAGACCTTGTGGTGGCCCGAAGGCCTTAATGGTGGCTCAAAAGACCTACTGACCCGAAGGCCTGGGTGGTCCGAAAGACTTAAGGACTCCAAGACCAAACCGATGGCCCAAGTTGAATAGTTCCAGATGCTAAAATACCGAACAGGACCTGCTACAGTACCCGCATAGTGTAGAGTTCTGCTATAATACCAGCATAGCATACAATTCTACTACAGTACCTACACAGTGTATAGTTCTGCTACAGTACTGCTACAGTGCCTTCTGTAGTTCCTAATACAGTACTGTTATAGTACCCCCAAAAATATTCCTCTACCTGGTTTGAACCTGGGTCTCGTGGATGCACTTAAGGATACCACACCAACTGGGATGAGGCTCATGTGTAGTTAGGGGCATAGGATTGAGTTGGATCTTCAGATGATCATAGAGATCACCTTTGGGATTTTTAGTTCTTTTTTCTTCTTGAGTCTTGTATTATTCTAACTTATAAAGAATGTTGTATGTTTGTTGTTTATCTTATGTATCATTACTATGACATATATTGACACATTGTATAAGCTGGCATTGTCCACCTTTTTTTCAGTTATCTAAAATCTATCTTCCACTATTTTTTCATTTCTTTATACTGATTCTGATACTATTTGTTGTTTATTATATAATAATACTATTGTTTATCTCTAATAAGAAGGTATAGTCTCCCTACTATCACCTTTTGAGATCCTCATTGTTAGTCAGCAACCTCTAGAACATAGGTAGATGTGCTTGAGACCATGTGACCCACCAGTCTGGCTACTAGTTTGATGGTAATCTGGGTCAAGATGTTAAAATCACATAGTGTTTGATATCATATAAGGTCATTTATCATAAAAAATTCTCAAACATGAAGACTTCAAATAGAAAAAGGTATAAGATGATCATCAGCTTGATCAGATGTATTGTATCGACTAGATTAGATGGATCACCTTTTATGCATATCATTTAGATGGATGAATAATTCCTGTAAAAGAGAGAGCCCCACATTGATCCACCTCATGCGTTGGACTCTAATTAATAAATAAATCGATCCCTATAATAGTTCATATGTGAGTACGAGGTCTAATCCCTACCACCATGTCTCGCTACACTGCCACCTCTACGACACAACCCATTACTCCTTTGAGAACCCATGGTGTGTGATCATTCCTGCCTATGCTATCCTTGAGCCATAGTTATATTCAACTAACCATTGCTAGCCAGGTTAGACCTATTTTCCACCTCAGAAATAGAGAATATGTCCCTTTACAACCAATTTTTTATAAATACTAATAAAATAAACTTAGTATAATTACTAAGTATGAAATTAACAACCCATTAGAAAGTCCTCATGAAAAAATAATATTCTGTATTATCTTATTTTGATTTTTCTTCTCCTAAACTAATCTCCATAAAAATAATTATCTACATGGTCTTCACTTTATCAAATATCCTCATGCAATAAATTTAATATTTTGCATCCTTCTTTAAATATTCCTTATTGAAAAATATTTGTTACTATTGTAACAAGTATTTGACAAGTTTAACGATTCAACAATCATCACATTTTTTAGAATAATTGATCGATCATGACATATAATGATTTTTTTGAATCTATAACAATTATATAAGTATAATCACAGGTTGTTTAATTAAAAAACAATATTTATTAGGATAATTTTTCAGAAATGACATCTAATTCCTTAAAATAAATCCATAAGAATTTGTTAAGTATAATCACCACATCTAAAATCACCACACACATATTAACACATCATTGAACATAAATTCATAAACTGGTTCAACGTGGTTAAATAATCTCCCCCTTTGGTATTTTGTTTTCAATATCTCTTTATATTATAAATTTCATTATGTGTGCTAAAAAATTTCTCCCCCTTAATGGTAATCAAATTCAAGGGTAAGTTAGTTTCATTTACTAAAAAAATATTCACTTGCCTTTTATGATTGTTTCCTGAACACTTCTAAGAGGGTGATGATATCACATGATTTTCCTAAGAAAATAACATATATTAAATCAACTAAAAGTCTATATGGGCTAAACCAGTATAGAAATTAAGAGAGATATAACTAAGGTTGTCTATATTGTCTATATACTACCATGCATGTGAAATCAGACATAAAAATTATCAATTCTATTTTTAGGGGTTAAAAATAATAATATTTATCAATAAAATTCTAAATCATAATGTTTTAATTTTTAAAATATATTCATATTCTTCACATTCATTTTGTATTGAAGATTTAATCACTTTTTACTCATTAAATCCCCCACTAAAGGGATGCATTCATATATTTTAATTCCCTAAATGTCAGTACAAACACACACACACACACACACACATATATATATATGAGGGAATAAAGAGTATATTTTTTATTATTCAGGAGTAACATTCAAGATGAGAAATTCCTCTCAACTATGGCCATTATTTTCTCCCAATCTCAATATGAGAATATTTATTTAGAATCATCTTTCTATTTTGATTCTTCTCTTCTTAATTTTCTTATTTATTCCCTTGAACTTATTATTTGTTTGACATACCATTTTTCATTGTATTCATTTGAAAACATGAATCTTGAGGTGATTTCATTTTATTTTTAAATATCTCTAACTGTCCAGGAAGTCATGTCAAGCATTCATTGGCTGTATGTCCTAAATTATTGCACCTTTCAAAAAATACACAATATTTCATTGTGGTTTTAAATCTGGATATCAACCCAATGTATTTTACTTCATCTTCTGAAGACATTTCCTTTCCTTTGGATTCATACATTTGTTAACTTCATCCAATTATTTATCCAATTTCAATTAATTTTTAAAAATAACTCATAACTCTTTCTTAACATTACCAATCTTCTCATAATATTCACAACACTTCCCATGGGTTTTCTATTGAATTATCTTCCCTTTCACAACATAGAGAATATATCCTTACTGTCCATTAATTTATTTGACATCTATGTGATAGTTCCACTTTATATCTTCCACAATATTCTTCTAAGAAATTAAAATTTCTTTTGAATTGGTGGCTTGGAAAGATTTTTTGTCTCAATATTCATTCACTAAGAATCTTTTTATGTTTGTTTACCATGATTCCCCCTTTATTCATGCTTGTAACACCCCAAAATTCAAAACGAATTACATTTTATTTAATAGTGAATGTGACATGAAATACCAAGCATAAAAAGGAATATAACATCCAGAGACTCTATGATATAGTTATTATTTTAAATAAAATCATTATATAGCTTGTAATTCACTCAACACTAAGTTATCTTTCATTATACACATCAATGACTTTCTTTTATAACTTTTTTTACACACAAAACTGAGTTTTACCAAATAATATTAAAATTATTATTTAAAATGAAAACAATATACTACTCATTAAATTGGAGGTTATGAATAGGATTAACTAACTTATTAAAATATATGTTTTAATTCATTTTTTACCATATAATTATAAAATAAAATAAATAACAATTGAATAAAAAGGAATTTTTTTTCAAAACTATTTTTTATGAAACCAAGGCATTTTATATTACAAAATTAAGTTAATTACTATTAGTGAATGATTATAGTAAACATTTTATATTATATGTTCAATAATAAAAATTTACATTCATCTAATATATTTTATAGGCATAATATAAGAACAAATCCAAATTTATGATTAAAAATATGTATTTTTTCTAAATGCAGTTTTACCACCTTTTAATGGCATAAATGTTTTAAAACGAAATTTTTTACACTTTCATAAATTTTATTTTACAACATAAACTTCATTTTTTAAATCATAGTTTTAAAATTATCTTAGTTTTAATTTTTTATATTTTTCTGAGAGGTTTTATTTTTTGATAAATAGTGAAACATACTGAATTTTAATTGAAATATGGATTTTAATCTAAATAATTTATAGAGTTAAATTATATTTTAAACTATTTTATATCAATAATTCATATATTAATCCAATTTAAGTCAGTATAATTATTTTTTATTGAATTTAGATATAAAAACATAGTAATCTTTTGAACGTTTTATCTTTAAAAACCTTATTTCTCATCGCATCTTTGGGATTAATTTTAAATTAAAATTTACCAATTATATGAATGGAATTTAGGAAAATGGGTTCCATGTTTGAAAGTAAAAAAAATATTATATACTAAGTTCAACATAATTTTTGACCACAGTGATTAGTAAAAATGGTTAAAATTAATTAACACGACTAAGGTGAAAACATGGTTTTGCGCATTACATGTGTTTGTATTAAAATGAATTTTAGACACACATATGATTTTTATATAATGAATTATAATTAATATTTTGAATTAGTGGGTTTAAATTATCTAATAAATCTATTTTTATTTTTAATCTTAATGGATAAATTACCTAGGTAAATAAAAATATACTAGTTACCTTGGTAAAAACTATAAAGATATAATTGAGTAAACTTAAGGAATAAAGAATAAATTGATAAAAATGTATTTATTTTGTATTTTGTAGGTTATTTTTGACCAATTCATCCATATACTCCATTATTGTTCTGTTTTTGAGGCACATTACACAATGGAGACCTCCCAATAGTAAATATTTTTGGGTATTTACAAGAATGTCACTCCTCCTCCATTATAAAAGGGTATCCACTCTCCCTACTTCTAAACACATCTCATGATATTTTTATCATAAAAAAAATGAAAAAATAACATCCTAAAATCCCTAATATCATCCTATAAGCCTTTATTCGGGTATAAATCTGACCAAGGAAGACCTTCGGTGTAAACCAAAAGGATATACCCAAAGATAAGGTAACTTTCATCAACATACATTTTTGTTTTATTTATTCCTAAAACCCCTTAAATTATTTTAAATAATTATAATATAATAAGCTCATTATATTACATATACTTATATTTATTATGTTCAGGGTAAAATATTCAATCACAAAAACTTCCATCAAATGGGCTGTAAAATCATTGTTCATGTGTACGACAGACTACCAACTCGCGAACTGATGTCATTCATGTTTTCATTACTAACAATTATGGTTGGGAATAATGATGTAAATGATATTTATATATGATATTTATGATATTTAATATACATTCATGATTCTATAATTATTATATTACACATAACTTTATGATTTCTAATTTTTAGGTATACGATAACATCGTTCGTTTGTACTGTGGACTACCGCCTCTCAAAGTGATGTGATTTGTTCACGCTTTACATGGAATAAATTAGGGATGTGTTTAATAAAAATATGTGATATATATTAAATAAATATAATACTATAATGATAATATACAAATATATCATTTACTTTTATTTCTTTAAATTTGACAAGAAAATGGAAAGCGTATGTACGGCCTACCCCTACTATGAACGGTGTATTTCGATTCCTATCATCAAAGTTTATAGATTAATATAAATAAATATATAATGAATATATATGATATTTATATCATGGTTTAAATAATATATATTATGATATTATGATCAACATAATATGAACAAAAAATAACAAGTCAAAACATACTCAAAAAACAAGGAAATTAAAACCTAAGATAATGAAAATAATGAATGATTATTAAAAAAAAGGGTGATAAGATGTTGTAAAATGTTAATTTATGATATTATAAATATTAATAAGGTTCTATTAAAATTTTATAACATGATTAAAACCATTATACATGAGGTAAAAGATCATTCAACCAAAAGTAATCATCAAGTATGGTATTTCATCTTAATTAACATTCTATTAAGACTTATTGGTTTTTATTCACCAATTAAGTTTTATGTGGTGTATATACTAACCATTTCACATTTAATAAAATGAATAATTTTTTCTCTATTGTATTTTATATTTCAATTTGAATTATTTAATCCAAGGGGATTTGACTTGAAAATTACCAAATGGTAAATGTTATTGTAAAATCTCACTTTCATTTGTGATTGTGAATTTTCTCTTGAAATAGTCACTTTATTATGATAAATTTTCATTTTAAATTTCATTTATATTAAACATTAATATTATTTTATGATGTATATGATTATTTTTTAAACTGTATACCATTTTTTACATATGGTGTATACTTTGAATATTATTTTGATATATGGGGAAATATTGATAAATCTGTATTCCTTACTCAGTGAAGATATTTGATGATAAGGAACATTATTAAATTGATTATTAGATATATGAGGAATACATTAAACCTACATAAATGGGTGGGGAATGGTTAATTATATCCCCTTGATGCATCAGTAGTCTCATTAGGTGAACTAGTTGGCCAAATCCAGTGGGTTTTTACCTAGTGATTTTAAACTATCTTGAGAACAGATATTGATGGTAAAGGTATCATGTTCCTAGGAAACATAGTGTCAAATAATTTACCCTTCCTACATTTAAAATAAAATTATTATCATACACTATATCTTTACTTTGAAAAAATCAATGGAAACATTTTATTCTCAGATTATTGTTTAAATAGAAAGTGTGTCCAATTATTAAACTTTCCATATTGATTATGCTTTATCTAATTATTTAAATGACATGTTTATTTAGTTATTTAACTTTTAATATTGATTATTCATTATTAATTCATGACAGCTTCCAATTTAATTAACCATTACTGAGTATTTGAGTTCACCATTTTTTTTCTTTTCTACATGTTATGAAGAAGAGATATTTGAATGAGTTTCAAGGATACAATTTATTAAAAAAAATTATTTAATATGTTTTATTTTCTTATCTTAAGTTAATATGGGTACCATGTATATAGTCTAGTTTTCCAAAAATACTAAATTGTTTGATCCTTTGGTATTTTAATCTTATATCTATTCTAATGTAACAAAGTAAGGCACTCACTCGAGGCTACTAGGTTTGGGGTAATTATAGTTGGTATCATGGAATGTTTAGTAGAAAACTAGGGAACTAGAACTAGGAAAACATATATTAGAGAATATAACACTTTGATAGAATTTAAAATGTTAATTATAGAATAACTTCCTAATGTTTTGGTAAATTATAGATTATGAGGTTCTTCCAAGAAAAACTTACCTATATGGGCACTACAAGAGGATGGGGTTCTGTTATAGATGTGCCTAGGGGTAATAACTCGGAAAAGGTCATGTTAATATTGAATAAAGCATAACCTAGTACATGAAAATGGGCCTTACTATGCCCCTGATTTGACACTCTTAGGGTATATGTAAAGGATAATTCCCATTTTATTTACCACCCATTATGACGGATTTTAATATAAGGATATCCTCAAAGAAACAATGTTTATTATTATGAGATTTGTTATGGATAAATTTTCAATTTATAATAATTATTTCACTATTTTTTAATTAAAAATTATATTACATAATTTTATGATCTAATCTATTGTATGATTTTTTTTAAAATGGAACCTAGAAGTAAGAAGGATATCAATACTCATGGCCAATATAGAGGTTTCCCTACTAAAGAAGTTGATATAGTTGGTATTAGTGATGAGAAAGTTATGGATATATTAGGATAGTTTTATAAATTTATGAAGGATAACATTTCTAAAATGGTGAAACCTATTACACATTAATATTATCCGATGATGGATCAATTTATGTGACAGAGGCCCCCAAAATTTAGTGGGACTACAAATCTAATAGAAGCTGAGTAGTGGAATAAGACTTTGGGGAAGATATTTATAGCTTTGGGATGTAGTGAAAAGGAAAAGGTTACACTTGTAATGTATTATATCAATGTAAATTCTAATCAATGGTGGTCATTTATCCAAAATACTATGGAGGAAAAGTAAATATAACTCATGGAATAGAAAACTTTTAAGGAGAAATTCCTTAAAAAATATATCCATCGTGAGAAATAAACTTAAATGCAGAGAAATTCCCATAACATAAAACAAAAGGAAGAATAATTTTTTTTCGGTTATGAAGATACCTTTACATGGTTATCTTGGTATCCTATGGATTACATACACAACATAGAGTGTAATATTGATCAACTATTTTAAGGGATTAATCCAAGTATCTGAAGGGTATTGGTCTCTCAAATATTCTCTTTATACAATGAAATTCTTTTATGTGCAATCAAAATAGAGAAAAAATTATCCGAGTATTTTGAATTCAAAGATAATAAAGATAAGAAGATGATGACAAAGAAAATAATGGATAAAACTAATAAGGTAAAGAAGGATTTTACCACATGTGTAACTATGGAAAGAATCACCCTAGAAAATTCTTTAAGGGATTGGGTGTCTATTTTAAGTGTAGAGAAAAGGGTCTCCAAGAAAAAGAATGTAAAGGGATGAAAGAAAACATTATTATTAAGTGTTTAAACTATATGAACATGGGGAACTATGAAAATGATTCCCCCAATCATTAATGGAATATACCTTATAATAATCTAATGGATCAAGGTAATGATTATGATATTGATACAAATGAAGCGGAATGATTAATACTCTTGTGTATTTTCATCCATGAAAAATGTTTTAAAATTATTTTATTGATGATATTCTCTCCATAATAATTATGAAATATATAAGTATTTTACAAGATTACAAATTGTAAAAGGATTTGAAATAATTAATTGAATGGTAATATGAAAATTGATTTATTAGTATGTTGAACTTCTTGGAAAACACATGATTGATAACACTTAATATATTCTTGATATTGAGACAATAATGTGTTGATAAAGTGATGATTGATATGGATAAAGTAAATTGGATAATACTAACTACCTTGGAACTGATTAATGACTTGTTGAAAAAATTATTTATGCTATCATTGATAGATTTAACAAAAAATTTTGGATTTAAGGAATACATCTAATAATCATTGTTTTACTAAATGAATAAGGAAGCATGAATGTTTTCATTATAATTTTATGGTTATTAAAGTTATTACCATGTTTCAAGAGAATACATGATGAAGGTATTCACATGTTTTCTATTTGATGATTTATAGATACTTCATGTTGTAATAAATTCATTTAAAAAATTCAACAAATTTATAATGTTATGAATCTTAATCTTTTGGAAGGGTTATAAGGTTAACTATTTATGAAATGGATTGTGTTAAAATTTTGAAAAAGTTTTAGAGAACAAAATATTACTTCACCATATGATGAAACCTATGATAAAAGGTGAAGTATAGATAGTTAAAGGAATAACCAAAAGGTAATATTGTTCTTAGGAAATAGAAATGTATCAAGTAATTATAATTCCTCATATTCTTAGAGAGTGAAAAAATTTATCAACTCTAGGAAAAGGGTCTTTAAATTTTTTTTTTTCCTATTATCATAATTTTTTACGATATAAATGAACTCTTCCACACCACTGGTTTATGGATTTGTATCCAAGGACTTTCTCCTGAACATTTTCTCTATATATCTCCATTAGTATTTGGGTTTTAGTTTTCTCTTCCATGTCCATGTTTTCATTTCCAAACTATGTTCTCCTACTTAGAAACCTAGTTATGTGATTATTCTATATTAACTTTATTTTTATCAATCTATATTATTAAAAATACATTTTATTAACCCTCTTATGATTTGGGTTTTTCATCATTGGAATTTTAAAATATCAAAACCTGAATTATCGAGATCATGTTTAAATTTCAACGATGCAATTTAGTAAGGGTGAAGAGAATGTAACGCCCCAAAGTTCCAAATAAATAACATTTTATTTAATAGCGTATGTCACATGAAAGACCAATATTGGAGGATAATATAACATCCCAAGACTCTCATATATTTAAAATTTTATATAAAAACAATTATATAGATTTTAATGAATGTAACACCGAGTTATCTTTTGTCACACACAACAAATTTCTTTGGTAAATTGTGTTAGATGCAAAAATGAATTTTAGAGAATACTATTAATATTATTATTTAAAATGAGAATTATATCCAAGTTGTAAAATTTTTTGTTATGAATAGTATTAAAAATATTATTAAAATATATCGTTGAATTCATTGGTTACCAAATAATAAGAAGAGAAGTTAAAAACCAATTTAATATAAAAGAAATGTTTTTTAAACTATTTTTTATGCACCCAAATAAGTTTTATCATAATAAGTTTAATTAATTAATTTTAGTGAATAATCATAGTAATATATATATATATATTATTCATTAATTTTTTTTACAATTATCCAATAGATTTTATAAGCATAATATAAGAACAAATGCAATTTTATAGATAAAAACTGTAATTTTCTAAAGATAATTTTGTCACCTTTTAATGGAGGACTTGTTTTTAAACATAATTTTTAAAAATTTATAAATTTTATCTGAAAAAATAAAATTTATTTTTGAAATCATAATTCATAAATTATATTTGGGTGAATTTTTGGTTTTAATATGAGAGGTTTCATTTTTTAATGAATAATGAAATATATTGAATTTTAACTGAAAGTTGAGTTTTCATCTATATAATTTTTAATATTAAATTATTATATAAATTATATTTAAAAGTCAAAATAGATTAATTATACATCTATTAATCTAATTTAATTAAATATAATAATTTTTTAATGAATTTATATATAAAAACTTTGTACGATTTTGAACATTTTCACTTTAAAAACCCTCTTTCTCATCATATTTGTGAGATTAATTTTAAATTAAATTCTAGTACTTATATGAAAGTAATTTTAAAAAATGGGTTCCATATTTGGAACAAAAAAATTTATATTTTATAAAAATTTAAACTTAAATTTTTACCATAATTATTAGGGGAAACAGTTAAAATTAATTAACATGATTAAGGTTAAAATAGAATTTTGCGCATTACATGTGTTTGTATTAAAGTTAATTTGACACACTCATAAGATTTTTATTCAATGAACTGGAATTAAAATTAAGAATAATTTGGTATAAATTATTTAATAAATCTTTTTTATTATAATCTTAATCAAAAAATTACCTATGTGAATAAAATGATACAAGTTACCATGACAAACACTATAAAGATAAAATTGAGTAAAATTAAATAATAAGGAATAACTTGATAAAAATTTATTTTTTGGAGGTATTTTTAGTCCAATTAATATAAACCCTCAATTATTTTTATATTTTTGAGTCACATGAGTGAAGGGAGACCTCCCAATAGTGAATACTTTTGGGTATTTACAAGAATTTCACTCCTCCATTATAAAAGAGAATTAACTCTCTCCACTTATTAAGACATTATTCTCAACCAAAACTGACCAAAATCACTTTAATAATTACCTAATATCATCCTATAATCCTTAATTTGGGAATAAATCCAACCAATGAAGGCCTTTGATTCAAATAAAAAAGAGATACCTGAAGAGGAGGTAACGTTCATTAATGAATGTTTTTTGTTTTATTTCATCCAGAAAACCCTTAAATTATTATTATATCATGATTATATAATAAACTTAGTATTTTAAATATAATTATATATTTTTTATTTTAAGGTTAAAATATACAATCACACACACTTCCATCAATTGGGCTATAAAATCATCGTTTTTGTTCACGGTGGACTACCACCTCGCGAACTGATGTCGTTCATTTTTCCATTACCACCTATTAAGGTTAGAAATAATGATGGAATTGATATTTTTATATTATATATATTATATTTATGATATATTTATGTTATTAAATTACTATATAACACATACCTTCATGATTTCTATTTTGTGGGAATATGATAATGTCGTCTGTGTGTACGGCAGTCTACAACCTCATGAAGTGATGTGATTCGTTCATGTTTTACATGGAATATATTAAGGATGGGTTTAATAAAAATATTATATATATATTAAATAAATATTATACTGCAATGAAAATATACATGTATATCATTTACTTTTCTTTCTTACAAAATGATGAGAAAATGGAAACAACGTTCATGTGTATATACTGTCTACCATCTCCATGAATGGTGTATTTCATTTTCTATCACTAAATTATTCAGATTACACTAAATACATATATAATGAATATATATGATATTTATATCATGTTTTAATTTATGGATATAATGAAATCATGATCTATATATTAAGAACAAAAAATAACAAGTCAAAATACACTAAAAAAACAAGGCAATTAACACCTAAAAAATGAAAATATTGAAACATTATTAACAAAATGGGTGATGAGATGTTATAAAAGAATCATATATGATATTATAAATATTAATAAGGTTATATTATAAGATAATTACATGATTAAAACCATTATACATGATATTGAATAGCTTTCAACAAAAAGGAAGCGTGAGGTAAGGGATTTCATCTCAATTTACATTCCATTGAGACTTACTTGTTTTTATATACCAATACACTTTTATGTGGTGTATATACTACCCCATTAACAAGTAATATCATGAATAATTCATTATTAATGGTATTTTTTTATTTCAGATAGAATTATTTCATCCAATGGTATTTGACTTGAAAATTACAAAATGGAAAATGTTATTGCCCAGTCTCACTTTCTTTTGTGATTGTTAACTTTATCTTGAAACAATCACTTTATTATAATAAATTTTCACTAAAAAATTCATTTATATTAAATGTAAATATTATTTTATAATGGATATGATTATTTACAAAACATTATACCCTTTTTACATACTGTGTATACATTGAAATTTATTTGTATATATGATGAAATGATGATAAATTTGAATTCTTTATTCAATATAGATATTTGAGGATAAAAAATATAATTAAATTGATTATTCAATATATGAGGAATGATTTGGACCTACATATATGGATGGGTCCCGGTTAATAATAGCCTCTTGATGCATTAGTAGTCTCATGAGGCGAATCCTTAGGGAAAATCAGATGGGTTTTTACCCATTAGTTTTAAATTTTCTTGATAATAGATCTTGTTGGTAAAGGTATCATGTTTCTAGTAAACATGTAATAAAATAATTTATCATTTATTTCATTCATAATTCATTTATCATTATCCATGAGATTATCACTATGAAAAAATATATTGGTGCATCTCATTCATATCTTATTGATTAAATATCTTGTGTGTCCAGTTAGTTCCCTTACCATATTGATTATGCCTTATCTAGTTATTTAAATGTCATGTGTGTTCGGTTATTTACATTTCAATATTTATTATTCATTATTGGACCATGATAACTTATACTATACTTAACCCCTACTGAGAATTTTATCTCACCCTTATTTTATTTCCTTTCCCCACGTTATGAAGAAGTCATCTTAAAACAAGTTTCAAGGATATAGTTTATTAGATTCTTTATATATTATGTTTTATTTTATTTTACCAATGTAATATTGGTACCATGTATGTAATCATGTTTTCCAAAACTATGATAGTGTTTGGTCCTTTGGGATTTGAATATTTATCCATTCCAATGTAATAAAGTAAGGCATCAGCTCTAGGGTACTCGGGTTTGGGCTGTTACAGTTCTTATTTCATATAAATGAAATTTCATAACAGAAAGTGTATGATTTATGACCATATATTTCATAGTACCAAAAAAAACCACTAAACCTAGATTTTTCCACCATGACATATATTTTTTCCAGACATTTGTTATTGATATACTTATTCATATTGAGTTATATTTTTCATAAGGGGTCTTGATCTTATTGCATATTTATTTCTCCCTTTAATATTGGAGTGGATATCTCATATATCTTCTTGGTATTATTTATTTTAAAAGTATTATTCATTTTTCCATAACCCAAGTATGACTTTTCACTTTATATTCTTAACTATATACCTTTTATTATATTATTCTCTTCAAATTATTTGATTATTTGAGTAAGATTGGTACATACCATCACACAATATAACCCTAATTACTTCTGGTTGAGTACTAAAAAAAATAATCAAGGCATTGAAATATGTAGACAAATTCATTTTCTATGGATTTTCCTCCTATGATGCAGATATTATCTTTTCTTTATCTTTACTCCCCCTAAATGTTGGACTTCATTTTATTTTCATGAATTGTTATGTTATTCCATTATTCTAATGTCTTTACCCTAAACTTCCAATAACACTAACAATATCCTATGAATCTTATTCTCTTCATTTATGTTGTAATCTATATAGATTTCACATATTGTGAAACATTATATTTTTTAGTATAACCACTACCATTTTGGAAACTTCTTAGGGAAAATATTTCCGTACTTCTTTTTCTATCCACCACTGATCTAGTAGATTTTTCAGTATATTTCACCACTAATACATTACCAGAATTTGACATAAAACCTTTCCCTGTATTAGAAACATCATTAGTATATAAAACCATTTTTAAAATATATTTTTGATTCCTACAATATAGGTTTAAAAATTTACAATTTAATCACATAAAATATATTTTTATATTTTTAATTAATTATTTTTATAAGAATCATTATATGTTGATCAAACTCAATCTATATAACCCAACTATTTATTTTTTGGATCTAATGCATGGATATCCAACAGACTGACCAAACATTATGTGTATTATATATTTTTAATACTCTATTGTAAATATTTTATATTTATACTAAAAATTATATGTTTCAGACTATGTTTTGATATTAAAATTTTTATGATAGGGAGGTTGAGAAATATAGGATAAATCATGGAATGAAGTTGGGGACTGAACATACAAAGCTAGTGTATTAATTCAAATGGAAACAAATTAATGTATATATAGAAATATTTAACTATAGAAACATATTTAAAAAGGATTTAATTATTTTGGTTAATGTTTTTGTAGGGTCAGAAGCAAGATAATGGAAACAATTGTGGATATTATCTTTACAAATTTATGATAGATATAATAGACCATGAAAAAAAATCCCTAAATAGATAATTTTCAAATGTAATTACAATTTCATTAAAAATATTTCCTGATTGTTTTTCATCTATATTTTCTCAGTAATAATAATATTTTCAAAAACTATTGTACTCAAAAGTTTAATTAAATATGTTTATAGATGAGTGGGTAGTGTACATGGTGTCAGAATGTTTTTTGACAATAAATTTAGGTGATTACCGGCTATATTTGTGATCTGTTATAGGATAAAACCTTAAAAATATATTTAGGGTGTGAATAATTAGTATTAATATTCTTATATAATATTTTTTATCTATTTATCAAGGAGAAATATAATGGAATAAATCATTTTCTTTAGAAATGAGTAGAAAAAATTGTGTTAGAATGTATATTGGCATCATGAATAGGTGACTTCATGATACTTTTTTAGTCCATTTTATCATAATTTTATCTACTTTTTTATTTATTTTTCTTTTCATTTTTAGAATAAAATTATACTAATTCCCAATCATGGTTTATATCATGGGTTGTGGTAAATTATAGTAGAAAATAACAATAAAGTGGTTTCACATTGGTGGGTGGCGGAATTATTTAGGTGTTTTGGTCATTAATTAGATTTATGATATAATATCATAGATTCAAGTGAAATCCATACAAGTAACACATCAAGTTTACATTAGTGAAATGGATTGACTAAAACTAAATCTTTTTAATTCACATGATTTGAAATCAAATCATCCCACCATTATATCATGGAGATTCTCACAATCATTATGTGATTAAAATTGTTTAACCTATCCTTATTATTTGTACATATACTTATTCGCCAGCTCATCATCAAAAAATGTTTCCACAAGTTCATTACTAATATACATGTGCAAATTTATTATATAAAATCATCCATTTTTATAGTCTCATTAATAAAAAACCTCATCATCGTTCTCAATAAAAAATACATGAGAATAGGGATGTTCCCATTTTTATGAACATATAATGATGATGTTATGTTAGAATTTATCATCACCCAAAATATTGAAAAGGATATACTTATCGATATAAAAATCTACGAAGACTTAATATATGTGCTATATTTTATTGTCATTTGGATGTTATGAAGAATTTAGAAGCTATAAAAGGCTATACCAATTTTGATGACTACAAAATTGGTAAAAATTTATAATATAGTTTAGTGTCTTCTAAAAATACATAATGGGGCACACTGAAGTTTTTTTAATTTATTTATTTATAGTATTACTAAAATAATAATTATTTTCTTATATAGGGGGATTCATTTTCTTGAGTTAGGGTGGTTTATTTGAATCTTCTCATGATCATAAGAGATTCGACATTAAGGCTACAATAGAGATAATGGAAACAAGGAAATGGGTTAAGAATGTATATAGACATGATAAAAATGTGAATTCCTCATACTTATTTAGTTAATTTTATCACCATTTTATCTACTATTTTTATGTTAATGTACTTATCATTTTTATCTAATAATTATTTTATTCACATATCTTTTAAAAATTCATATTTTATAATCAACTATCTACAGTAAACCAGAAAAGAGAGAACATGTGCCTTTTGGATGAGATGTTTTAGGGAACATGGTATTTCCTCTTCCATCCTAATAGAACATTTATTTCTTTACTAGATTGGTACAAAAATTTAAAAGAAAAAAACACATCAGATACTCAATCATCCACACCATAGTCTAATATACAGTGTTCTTGATATTATTTGTATTGTTTGTTTTTAGTTTATAATTTACATTTTAATTCAAAACACACATCACATACTCAAAAATAAGAAAACACATTCCCTAAGATCCGAACTACATTTGCCTATATCTATATGTTATTAATGAAATTTATCAAGTTAAGTTTCAACTTAGTAGTGAGTTATTAGCTAATCCTCTAAGTCCATTGATTTAGAACTTGATATAGTATTATGTGTTTAAGACAATAAATTTAATGTTATCCAAATATATAAACTTCTACAATATGCTCATAAAAATGATAAACAGTCTTTCTTTAACATCAAACTAGAGGATTATTACTTGTTCCTCTTGTAACACCACCTGGGTAAAATTCCCTTTAAATATTTTAATTAGAATTATACATGATTCTTTTCCAAGAATTTACCTATTTTGTGAGACTAATTAAACTTATGTATGTATATTAATTTAATTATCTATCACTAAATGCTTATAGGTTCTTTCTTAGCTACAAGATGGACTTTGATTTGTGTTTCCCTATTTTTATCCAGTATGGTTTGTGAAACCACTAAGGAATATTTTTTGTTTATTCTCTTTGATAGCCATTGGAAACACCTAAGTATTATTTTTTCTTTTGTGCACATTTCTTCACATGACCATCTTTTCATTTTTCAATAGTAGTAATTTCATTCTCTATTTTCCTCCATATTTATTTTTTTCACATTGAAATTATTTGTGAATAATGTTAACTATGGGTAATTTGTTCACAGGTCATTACAATCCATCCTCATATTCTTATAATTCCAAAAACATATTTTTCAAAACAAAAAATTTTCAACCTTACAATCTATCCTCTCCCATTACATATGAATAGAGGTTATATTCTTGTTATCATCATCAAATCTATGGTTTAATTTCCTTTAAAAATATCCATGGTTAGTACATATAAAATATCTATTTCTAAAGTAATACATTTTGTGTTGATATATAGGTTGAGATACTGTGGATTCTCTTCTTCCAATATCGATCCCTTTTGATTCCAAATACACATACATAGTGTTCCCCATAAGTATTACTTGAAGATATCATGAATAAAATTTGGGGTGCCTCTAATTTAAAATGACACCAGAATTCCAGAACTAGTGTCACTCATAGATCCATCCCCCAACAATAATATTATAGAGACATTATGAAATTTTAGAGGCCATGGTTTGTTATCATTGTAATTTGTGGTGTTCCATTAAATATACAACTAGTTATTCTTTTTAATTGAGAATAAGTTTCATAAAATGAATGAAATTCATAATTAAGGAGTAAAAAATAAAATATCATTGTACTAGAAAAGTGATTCCAAGACACCTAGAATCATCTAATCATGTAATATCACATAGCAAATAGCTAGTACTTTCATATTATTATAGGGGGTCCCTATTGGGGCTAAATAGTGATCTGATTACACAGAGAGTGAATATAACATGGAAAATCTCTAAGGAGAAGCACTATAAAATAGTGTATATAAATATCATGCATGATCAAACTATGTATTTATGCTTACAGTTTTTAGCCATTATAACCCATCATTGGTTAGTTGGTTCATTCTAAATGTTTCAAAAACTTCTTCTCTTGTATATCCTTTCCAATATTGATGTTTTCCCAGTAAAATAATTTTACATAGAAGTAGGTAATTAGTGGTCTCTAATATGTCAAAATTGAAAATATTTCATCCATTAATGATCTCATCAAGATTCATCCCTTATCCTTATTCCCTCAATGTTATTTAATTTCTTGTGCATTGAAATTAATAAGTATAACTAGTAAGTCATTTGGATTTCCTTTACCTATCTTCATTTCCTCTAATTTTTTATAGATGATACCAATGATCAAGGAACTGATTTGATGGTATATTTTATAATAATAATTATTTTTTTCTATAAGAAAAAACCTTTACATGTTTAGATTAGTTTGAGGCCATTTTGTATATGATAATCAATTAATTTGTGAGGGAGAAGATAATGATTTTAATAATCAATGGGTTAATGAAGTACCTTGAATAAAATGTGGTAACAAAACTGAAATTATTACCTCTAACTAGGAATATGGGTCGAGCATGTGGCTTTTAACATGAAAATATTTTGTTCTCTTAAGAGTCAGAAAATACAACTTCCTTCTTCAAAGTTAGTTGAAAATGTTCACTGATAAATAAAATATACTATAAAATTATCGAGCCACACCTTCACTTAAAAATCACATCTTCCCTTATTTTTTAAAATCTGGTCCCACCGTGTAATCATTTCCTCACAAATAAACTGAACTTCTGGTAAACAAATCTGCACCATTGCAATTCTATGGATTCCCTAGATGTAATTTCCCTTATCTATATTGAACAAACTATATATATGGGTTCCATAGTGTTCTTCCATGATTTATATTGCAATAACATATAATGATTATTTTTTAATAATTTTAATAATAAAAGTATTAGTTCCATAGGTTGCATAGAGTTAAGATAAAGTCAATTCATGTGGTATCACAATGAATAAAAATAATGGAAACAAAAATACCTTAAGTTTATCTGAGTGGAAAGATGGGTTGATAATTTTCCAATGTCAAGCCAATTTGTCACCTTTATAATTAATGATACCATAGATATGTTACCTTGATAGTGAAGGTAGACACTTTAGAAAAGTTCTGTATTATGAAAATAAATCTCTTATAATTTTGGGCTCCATCACAAATAATTTCATCTTATCTCCCATCCAAATCAATGACTTACTTCCTATAAAGTTTACATTCATTATAACCTCAATTCAATCCTCAAGTAGGAACATTATAATGAGTAACATGAAGGAAATATATAAACATGGAGACCATGTCGATCAAACACTCCACTATAAGTGTTAAAATCAAGAATATGATATAAGAATCACAAGTGATTAAGATTGGAGGTAATAATTATTCATGATATATTCAATTAATAGTTACAGATAACATTATAGATGTAATGGTTATTCTAATCACAAGCGATCAATATTGGATGTAATACTTACTCTAAACACTCAAAGTGAATTTTTTAGTTTAAAATGACATTTTTGTAAAAAATACAAGTGACATATTAAAAACCCCAAAAAATGCATTCAAAATATTTTTATACTTTAATAAAATGATCCATAAGTCATTTTTTATGAGTGGGAATCAACTACACCACAATATGATGCACGGTGTGGCTGATATGACTCCAGTTGTGTCCTTTTATTTAAAATTGACATTAATTTTAATAAAAAATACAAGTGATAGACTCAAAAATGAGAAAATGAATTCATATTATTTTGATAATTTATAAAAATGACCCATAAGTCATTTTGATGTTCAGGAATCATCTACACCTCAATCAGACACACGGTGTGACCAGTATGATTCCATGTGTGCCTTTTTATTTATAATTGACATTAATTTTAGTAAAAGAAGACAAGTGACATACTAAAAACTGAGAAAAAGAATTATAGTAGTTTTATAGTTTATAAAAATGATCCATAAGTCATTTTTGATGTGTATGAATCATTTTCATCTCAATATGATGCATGGTGTTCCCAGAATGAATCCAAGTGTCTCTTTTTATCTAAAATTTAAATTAATTTTAGTAAAAAATACAAGTGACATACTAAAAAACAATAAAACAAATTTATATTATTTTTTAACATTAGGAAAATTATCCATAAGTAATTTCTAATGTGTATGAATTATTATCACAACAATTTAATGCATGCTGTTCCTGATAAAACTCAAATTGTTCATTATTAGTTTAAAATTAACATTTTTGTTCAAAAAATTTATTAATCACTGAAAACCAATAAAATGAACTCATACTGTCTCAATAATTTAGTAAAATTATTGATGAGTCATTTTTTGGAATATAAGAATCATTCTCACATCAAAATAACACACGATGTGACCGATATGACTCAAAGTTCATGTTTTTGGTTTAAAATGACATTTTAGTAAGTAAAACAAGTGAAATACTCAAAACCCATAAAACACATTTGGATTTTTTTTATTATTTAGTAAAATTATATCATAAGTCATTTATAATGTGTATTTATCAACCACACCTCAATCCAAATCACGGTGTGACTGATATAACTTGAGGGGTGTCTTTTTATTTAAAACTGAAATTAATTTTATTAAAAAAGACTGGTGGAAAATTCAAAACCAACCAAAGACATTTTTATTATTTTGATATATTAGAAATATTATCCATAAATAATTTTCAATATATAGTAATTTTCCACACCTCAATAGGAAACATAGTGTTACCAGTATGTCTCAAAGTGTATCTTTTTATTTAAAATTGCTATTAATTTTAGTAAAAAACACAAGTGACATACTCAAAACTATGAAAATACAATAAAGTTGTTTTTATACCTTATAAAAATGATACATAAGTCATTTTTATGTTTAGGAATTAATTTTACCTCAATATAATCCATGGTACACACAATATTACTCCAAGTCTATCTTTTTATTTAAAACTGACATTATTTTTTGTAAAAAGGACAAGTGACATACTCAAAACCAAAAAAAATGCATTCAGATTGTTTTTATACTTTAGTAAAATGATTCATAAGTAATTTTTTATGTGTAAGAATTATCCTCAACTCAATACGATGTATAGTGTGACCAGTATGACTCAAAATGTTTGTTATAAGTTTAAAATTGACATTTTAGTTCAAAAAGAGTTTCACTCATTGAAAACCAAGAAAACAAGATTGGACTGTGTTAATAATGTATGAAATCGATTCATAAGTCATTATTTATGTGTATAAATTAATTTCACATAAAATGGAACACATTGGGATCTATATGACTCAAAGTGTGTGTTTCCAGTTTAAAATGACATTTTAGTAAAAAAGAAAAGTGGCATACTCAAAACCAAGAAAAAATATTCTAATTTTTGTGATACTTTAGGAAAATGATCCACAAGTAATTTTTGATGTGTAAGAATAATCCTCACCTCAATCAAGTGCATGGTGTTTTTGGTATTACTCTATGTTTGTCTCTTTATTAAAATTGACATTAATTTTAGTAAAAAAGACAAGTGACATACTGCAAACTGAGAAAATGAATTTATATTGTTTTGATACATTATAAAAATGATCCATCAGATATTTGTTAACTATGAGAATCATCTTCCCCTCAATCAGATACAAGATGTTCTTAATATGACTCAAAGTGTATGTTATTAGTTTAAAACTAACTTTTTAGTTCAAAATTTGGACCTCACTGAAAATTGAGAAAATGTACTTAGATTGTGTTGAAAATTTAGGAAAATGATTCATAAGTGATTTATGAATTTTAGGAATCAGTCTCACATCAAAATAACACATTATGTGACTGATATAACTTAAATTTCATGTTTCCAGTTTAAAATGACATTTTAATTAAAAAACAAAAGTGACATACTCAAAACTAAGTAAATGCATTCATATTGTTTCGATAATGTAGGAAAATGATACATAAATAATTTGTGGTATATATAGATTTAATTCATGTAAATACGACACATGATGTGGTTGGTAAGACTCAAAGTGTGCATTTTCAATATATAACTTCCATTTTAGTTTAAAACACGCACCACATTGCCAAAAACAGAGCAAACGAGATCAGATTATTTTTTCATCATTTTGTCTAAAATTACATAATGAATTTCTGTAAAATTTATATCATATGCTTAGTTAGTTAATTTTAATCAAGATAATTCTTGAAGACAAACAAGAAATGGGGTGACGTGTAAGAATCAACCGCAACTCAATATGATACATAGTCATTGTATGAATCAAAGTTTAGTTTAAAAATAACTATTTTTCTTTAATTTATTTGGTTATACTATTATTGAAATAATAATATTTTTATTATATAGGTGAATTGTTTTTCTTGATTTGGGGTGTTTTATTTCGAAATATCGTGAGTTAGGGTCAGGGGCCAAAAATAAGGGAACCTTGATATTTTTGAATGAATGTGACAATTTGTACTTACTCATGTAATTGTATAAACCAATGTTTCAAATTTATACAATATAGTGTTTTTTCATGTATTTATATTATAAATTTAATTACATTTAAAATATGTGTTCGAACCTATTTTTTATTATCATTTCTACTACTATGGTGTGCTATAAATTTAACAGTATACTACAGTAGCACCTTTATCAGTGATACTAAATGCACTGATAAAGGTTTCCTTTATCCGAACTGATTAAGGGCCTCTTTATTAGGGGGTTTTCAAGTGACGATAAAGGTCTCCCTTTATCAGAACTTTTCTAATGCTAATAAACACATAGTTATTTTAATCACAGTTAAGTAGTATGTGCTTTTTTTGTGCTGATAGTGCCAAATTTTTGTGATATTAAAGGGATATTTTTTAGTAATGTGTATATTGAATTAAAAATGATTATTGTTAAGTGATACATCATCGTCACATTTTGTAAAATATTTATTAGAAAAAAATAATCAAAATAAATCTTACAACATATACTACATTGATTACCTCCAGCTTGTGGTGTCTAAGTCTTTACAGTAAGATTCTTCTTCATATTCCTTGACTATATTTTCTTCCTATTATACTATGTTTTTTCAGAAATATCTTGATTATTATCCTCAGGAGTAAATTCCTTTTTCTCTATATGAGGTAGCTCAGTCTTTTTAATAAATTTTCAATTTATAAAAGTTCAATTGGATCTTTAGAGGGAACCTCCCTTTGATTCTATTTTAGAACCCCAAGCCAAATTGTCCACATAAGGGGGTGAATCAGTGTATTAATTTTTACAAATTACTTATTTTGAATTCAACCTCCCGAACTTGTTAAGGTTCTTGTTCCACTCAGAGATATCTCACATTCTCACTTCGTAAACATAAATAATAATAGAAATCACATTACATGTAATTTATAAGGTTTGGTATAAAGATCTACTAATTTCCATGTTTTTTAGACTGTACAATATAGATTCTACACTATAATATTACCAATGATTAAAATGGATAAGTTATAAACTGGTTATACCCACCCATATTTGATCCTCCAGTTGATATCAGTTCTATACCCCATCAACCGACTTTTCATTATCAGTTGGTTAAACACCCCAAATTTATTATCTTCCCCTTATTATAGACTAGTTATTCACCCCATCATCAAGACTCTTTAGTAACTATTTAGACACCCCATTCACAAGCCCCTTATTCTTCTCAAATTTTTTGTTCCATGGATTGTAATATCTCTATCTACTGCTAGTTTCTTCGACATCACTTGAAATGGATATTCCTCGACAAGAACACTGGATCTATTTCACTCATGTACAACTTCAATATTGTTCTTGAAACTTTTTTCATAGAAAATTTTGAATGATCTCGTTCTTCTCAGTTGACTAAATAATCATACTAGATGGTTTTATCATTCATTTTTTTCTAGATTCAGTCACTTCAACTACTAATCTTTGATGAATGATTTTATTTTTCTTAGTCAAATGCTTGGACAAGAATTAATCCGTCTTATGAAAAATTCTTGACCTCAATCAAATGTTTTCAAGTGATATGCACAATCTATTCAATGTTATTTTAAGTATGATTGAACTTCAACAACTCATAAATCTATCTTTAAATTCTCATCTCAAATTCTTCAGAAAATTATGAGTATTACTTGGACTTCACAATAGTGCTCTATGAACATACCTTTCTTCTCCACTAAATATACTTCAAATAGAATTTTAAATTGCTTCTATATACTCGAAATTATCATAGTATAACATATTTGATAAGTCGTATACTGTTGGACCACATCCTTTATTCTTAACATATTGATAGTCACATTCCATAGAATATCATTTTTCTTTTCCACTTTATTATCCACAAATAATTTTTTAATTTATTTCTATGCACATCATATGACTATAGTGTAGTATATATTCCTTAAATCATATTTTTTGTTCACTTCCTTGATGCTCTGTTTATTATTGCTTTAAAATATGATTAATTTTTTTTAAGTAATAGATAGTACACAACACTCTCTTTACGAAATTACAACAAACTCTCCTTATGAAATTATAACAAATTATAAATAGAATAGAATTATATCTATATAGAACTTATTATATTGATTCACTTAATATTATTTTATCCTCTGTGATGTCCACCACATACCTTGTAGAACTCAAACAGAGAAAAATAAGAGCTTCTATTATTAATTAAATACTTCTCCAAAAATTATTATGCATTATTACCCAAGATTTAATGAGTTATTTATAAGAAACTAAACATACATCTAACATGTGATAATCCTGCAAAATAAGTTAATCCATTCAACTATAGGTGACTCTAAAAAATACATTGCCTCTCTCAAAAAATGGAATCTCCATTTCATACTGCATGTTTTTCATAGAATTCTAAAATAATTTCCATATTCATAAATGTAAAGTTTTTCCTATGTATTGCATGGGAACTTCATATACAAACCAAATGAATGTTCTCATACTGGAATCCATCATATAAAACTTTATTCTCCGCAAAGTAATTTAACTTTTACATGGTATTCTTGTTCATTAAATCAACATTTCATGTCATCCCCGCATATCATCCTCAATATGTGGATTTTCACACATAGAATTATTCTTGAATGCACAATCACCACTTTCATTACCACATTGAATTTTATATTCTTTGTGGAATCATATAAAATAAAACTCATTTCATGGTGCTTGTCTCCAAAAATAACTTAAAAAATATTGTGTGTATTGCATGGAGCCCTAGGTATGCAAAAGTCCTTAGTAGAAATATAGAATCCCATAAAGCTTTGGAAGATCTCATGTGGAATCTTGTTCACATGGTGGTTTCAATTGTGTATTGTACTCACCATCTGCATAGAATTCATCTTCTTCTAGTAACTTCTTCATACTATATAGCATATATAAAATTATATTTATAATAGGTTGTATTTTTTACTTAGAAGAATTATTAATTTTGTGAGATAATATTCAAATATTTCATAGTGATTAATATCATATTTTGTTATTTGGAATAAAAAACCCTCATACATAGAATATTTTGAACATCGGAAGGTAGATGATGATCATCAACTTGATCAAATGACTTAAATCGGCTTGATTAGATAGATAAAATTTTTATTCATATCATTTTGATGGGTGAATAATTCCTAAAAAGGATTGAGTCTCAAGTCGATCTACAACATGTACTAGATTACACTTAATGAAGAAACTGCTCCCTCTATTAAGACAGAAGTGTGTTCAGGGTCTGCTCCCAGCCATCAGGCCTCACCACGTTGTTTTCCCTAGGATGTGGCCCACTGCTCCTTTGTTTAGCCATGGTGCGCTCTTATGTATACTTTTTCCCTCCCTATGATGATTGTATCTCATGTTTCACATTTACATCCAGGTTCAAACTACTTTCCTACGTTAGTAGTAGAGAACAGGTCCCTATGCTAGCCTAGTTTTTTATAAACACCAATAATATAATCATTTTATAATTACTATGTATGAAAATTTTAAACCATTATCAACTCCTCATGAAAAATAATATTTCTCATTTTCTTATTTTAATTATTTATCTCTTAAACTCATCTTCATGAAAATCATTATTTTCTTGGTATTCACTACATCAAAGATCCTCATGTAATAAACTTATATTTCATGTCTTTATTTAAATATTTATCATTGAAAACAATGGGTCTCCATTGAAACAATTATTTAATATGATGAAAAGTTAAAAATCATCATATTTTCAAAGATAATTACTTTAGCATGGAATTTAATGCAAATTTCTGAATCTATAACAATTATCAAAGTATCATCACCTGATCTTTACTTACTAAAAAATATTTATCATGGAAATTGTTCAATCATGATATTCAATTCCATAAAATGAATTCATAATAATTTTCCAATAATTATCACATTATCTCAACTCACCAGACACATATTGACACATCATTGCAAAAAATTCAATACTTGGTTCAACATGGTTCAAAAAACTTTATTCCTTATAATATTGAATTATTTTGTCTTATATATCCATTTACAACCAATCACCTTGGAATTAGGTGGCTTATTGACTAAGTAATGTGTATATTTATTCCTCATGGATTCTACCTCATCCTCTATAGAGGAAATCCAATGCTTATAGATTTTATTATTAACAACTTGATTGTTTCTTTGTGGATCCTCTCCACCAAGATTCTCTACCACATGAAATGTAAAGGAAACCATATCATCATGAACATACCTAGAAAGAGGTTTGATGAATCTCCTCTTCATATATCTAGTGATATTATAACATATAATGTCACTAAGAGATCCATCATCAAGATCATCAACATAATCATACCCATATTTTGGCTTAAGATGAGAAAGGGATGGATGAGGGGTAGATGGAGGAGTATGAATATGAGACTCACTAACAATGGGGGGACCAACCTCAAGATCCCTCTTATAATAAGTAACATTACTCAAATTAGTGGGAATATGGACTATATGATGAAAAAACTCTTGAAAAACCATGTAATGACTAATCATACATTTTTAAAAACCAGGTTTATCTATCCAAAGTTTATACCCTTTCTCCCCCTCATTATATCCTATCAAAATTTACTTTACATCCCTAGGATATATCTTATAATACTTTACATCATAAAAGGTAATTCATTCAAACAACCTAAACCTAGTAGATGAATTGAGTGAACCTATTTATCTAGTAGACAATGTTAGTGAAATCCTCTTCCCAAAATGACTTGGGAAGTCCTTGCTTGAAATCTTGCTAAAAACTAGCTCAATGGTGGTATTCTTTATATAATCAAATATACCATTATACTAATGATAATTAATCGATGTTTGATGAATAAAAATTACCTCATCTTCACAAAACAAGGTGAATTTAGAAGATAGGTATTCAAGGTGATTATGAGTCCTTAATACCTTTAATTTCTTCCAAGGTTGATTTTATATAGAGTTTTTCTAGTTTTACACATCCAAAATATGTCAGATTTATTTCTTAAAATATAAACCCAATAATTGCATAAAATTTAATCTGTAAAAGTGAAAAATTAGTATCTTCTACCGTGGGAGGTAGTCCAAGGAAGTCCCCACAGGTCAGAGTGAACATACTCTAGTTTTAAACCAACATTAAGGATGTATTTATAAAAAATAACTCTTTTAGACTTATCCATAACACAATCCTCACAAAACAGTATGTTATTTAGTTTAAATTTAGTGAAAATTCATTTCTTTCTCGATTCCTCTACCCCTTTAACACTCACAAGTCCCAACCGGCTATGCTAAAGCATAGTGATATCACTATTAGTGATATAGAAACTTACCATCTATTTCACTTGTGTTCTTACATCTAGAACATAAAAAAACTTCATCAATGAGACTTTCATAACCATATGATCTCCCTTGTAGATTCTAAGACAACCAAAATCAAATTTAAAAGTGTAACCTTTTTGATCTTGGACACCAAATGAGATGAGATTACATTGTAAATATGGGACCCATATGATATCCATATAGGTAACTAGAGAATGGTATTAGAGTTGTAACATAATAGAACCTCTACTCATGTCATGATATCTCATTTTGTTTCAAATAACAACCTCTCCTTCATCTCCCTCAGTCAAAATAGGGAAAAAGATCTCTTATTGGGGCACATATGGAAAGAGTATCCCGAGTCGAACAACCACTCAACATGAACAATGTCTCATTGGGAACACAACACATTATCACTCCCATAGTCTTGGTCGAAAAAGAGGGAAAAATCAATAGACTCTTTAGGAGGTTTAACTAATTTTAAATTTTGTTTTTGGGTCTAACACACCCAAGTTTTCCACAACAGTATCAGGAAACCTCTTTCAACTTAGATTTTGACCAAGTATCCCTATATTGGATATTGTTATTATTTAACTTATTTTTCATGCTATTATTATTCCCTAGAAACATTAAACGACCCCTCACATATATCCCCCCAGACTTAGCTTTAAATTTAGAATTCCCATGAGACTCATGAGAAAGAAAATTAGATTTGAATTCCTTTAAGGTCAAGGAATATCTTCCATACTTCATGAAATCAACAATATGTTCATATAAACTATCTAACAAAGTTAAAAGTATAATTGATTGGTATGAATCATAAAAAATAACTTTTATATTGGATAGGCCTAAAAATATTTTATTAAACTCATTAATTCATTTCTGAATGGCTATTCTAGGATGAATATTGAAGGTATATAATTTGTGTTTCTTAAGTAGACGACCAGTTAAAGATGTTTTTGTATAAATATTTTCATGTTTGGACCACATAATAACTAAATATAATTCATAATCTATCTCCCACATAACATTATCATCTAAATACAAGGTTAAAGAACTATGGTATTTCATTAAAACATCAGGATGGACATCTGAATAGGTCATAATATTCTGTCCATCAGTTGAAAAAAATATATGGGGTTTCTTTGGTCCATAAAGGGAATCTTGTAGTACCTAATAGAATAATAGGGATCAAACTTTTATATACCATAGAATAAAATCATTATTACCATATAATTTCTCAATTTCAAACAAGCTAGAATCTATATTCTATGCATGAAGGGCTCTAATATCAACTGTTGAGGGGAAACCTACACTGAAAACCCCCAATAATCCCATAAATGTGCACAATATAGAGAATTCCAACCAATAATTAAACAATAATGGATAAAAAAGGAATATAATTGGAAAAAATTAATCATGAAAGGAAAATGATAATGAACCCATATATTTAATTTGGCTAGGTATAAGTTAGTCCTACTCCATGGAAAGAAAACCAACCAGATGCTTGTATTTTATAAAATATAAAATAACATAAAAAAACCTGAATTATGTAAAAAAATTAATAAGAAAAATGAAAAAAAATAAACTTGAAGAAACAGATAAATTAAAGTTCTCAAGTCATGCAATCTGGTTTACCAACCAATCACAAATCGAAATTTCTTTACATATCCTCTGCATCATTGATATAGAGGAGTGATGAATTCCTCACAGATTGGAGAATGATCACCACCATATCATATTTTCATGGATATTGCATTTTTCAAAAACAAAGGAGATCCTATGTCTGGAAAGGTATACACCTCGAGCTCCAACTAAAATTCCAATGGTTGAATCTCTCTTTCTATAAAAATAATAGCATGATCTCAAAAATAAAAATTTTCAATGATAAATCTATTTTATATGGTCTCAATTGAGAGATTTAATGGATGAAATAACCTTAAATATTGAGCTTTATTCAATGGATAAAGATCACCTGAGAAAAAAAGGGATGAGAATACATCAATCCCTAATAGCATGGTAACAAACAAATAGACAAACCCATATGGTTGCAACCACCTAATAACATTCAAAAAGACATGGGTGACTTAGAAACGTGGAATAAAATACTACACGAGCAATTGGATATGTGATCCCAAACAACTACATGAGAAATTGACTCTATGATCCAAAACATCTAAATGAACAATCAGTTATATGATCCAAAAACACTATATGTTCTAAAATAACTACATGAGTAATTTACATTGTGAGCCAAAATAACTATGTGGGACAAAACTAATACATGAGAAAGGGGGGGGGATTAGAAAAAAATTGTATAGAATTATAAAGAATATTTGGACATTCAAAAAAAATATTACTTTCATTTGGAAATAAAGATTTCTAAAATCACTAGATTTTTCAAGTATTTTTATTTTTTCACTCACAACAAGTTTATGTTAATTTTATTTGTTGATTTATCTATTTCATAAATAAATATATATTATATGAAAATAATGAAAAGTGGTTTTAATAAATTCTGAACACATTTGTAACACCCCAAGCTTCCACGGTACGTTTCCTTTCGAATAATGCGATAGCGTGTGTTGTACGCAACCTCGAGTTCTAACACACACCACAACTAATTAAACTAGCCATTGTGAATAGTAATACCTACTTTTTGAAATCATATATATTTTATATTTCAAAATGGACTTCATTTTTGGATTCAGAATATTGAAATTAGCCTAGGGTGAAATTTTGGTACTTTTCGGATAACTTTTATATTTTGATGAATAGTGAAAATTACTAAATTTTAATTAAAATCAACTTTTTTAATCAAAATAATTAGTATTGATAAATTATGAATTTGAGTGGTTTTAAAGTATATTTAGAATATATTTTTACCATTTAATTTAATGTTTGTCATTGGACATAATTTCACAATTAAACCAGACATAAGCAAGTGTCAATCTTTTGATAGTTATTATCTCTTAAAAACACGCTTTTTTATTTTAACAACGGGAATTAATTTTAAATTAATTTCTGCCACTTCTGTGTTTTGAATTTGGAAAAATGGATTACATATTTGGAATCAGGATGTCCAAATTATGTAAATAGGTAACTTTTATTTTTACACATTTTGAATAATTACTGCGGTAAATATTTTATTTACCATGGTTAAAGGGTAAATCCGGTAAATAAGGGTTAAAAAATAATATTATAATAATACAAAATTACCCTAAAACGTGTCATAACCTTATTGGTGGACACATACCCGACCAGGGGCATCCTTGGGTCGATTTGGGGACCCCTTAGAGCCACTTGTATGTGGTAGGGACACATTATATTAATAAAGTTAAAATAAAAATAAAAATGGCATAAGCTTACATCTTTTAGAAGAACAATTTTTACATAGGGTTATACGTGTTGGATTTTCGATTATAAATATTCATTAGAAAGATAAAACGATTTCCTACATAATGATATTTTATTTATAATTTTTAGATATCAAATAATTTAAATTATTAATGACACAATAATGATGAAATTTTTACCTCATTAATAAATCATTTAAATAAATAAGATTATAATGATTAAAATATTATATAAAACCTGTCCAATTCTAATTGGTTGATGTTATTTAGAATATGAGTCATCTTATCTTCGACCTCAATTATTTTTGGACCATTATAAACCGAATATAATTATATTATAAAGTAATACTTTCACTCTTTCCTAAAGAGACCCTCCTCTCCCTTATAAAAGGAGACCACTCCTTCTCATTTCTTCACACCTCTAAAGCCTTTTGGTTCGGCCAAACTCTGCCCAAATACTCTCCCAACATCCCTCAATACAACCTAGAGGCCTTAGTTTGATCAGAAAGCCAACCTAAGGAGCCCTTTTGATCAAATCAAAAGGAAGAAACCGAAGAAGAGGAGGTTAACCTACCCCAACCAAGGAAAAGTACAAGGTAAGGGGTTTTCATATCACTCCTTATTCCCGTGAGATTCATGCCATATTGCCACCATTACCTTTTGTGTGGTGTATGTACTGCCCATAATTATATTCTTTCTGTAATACACTCTAATTTATGTGTATTTACATATTCATTGTATTATACCTCTTTCATGGGTTGTATGTTTCATAAGTTACCAAATTGGTAAGGGTTATTTCACAATCTCTTCATTATCTGAGGTTGTTTATATGTAATAATCTACTGGGATATCTTTATCATCCACATCCATGTTTCTTAAAAATGTATTTCAAAACATTTTTATTATTTACAAGAATATGGGTTAAAGTCATTTATACCCTTGTTTGACTTTTTTATAAGAGGAATCTTTCCGTCGTTTTCAAAAAAAGGTCATTTTAACCTTTTCGACAGAATTAAGGTAAGAATGTTTTTTTTTAACTTATACAGCGAGTGCGGTTATTTTCTGATGTTATAAAATCTTCAAAGTTTTCCTTACAAGCTTATAAGAATATTTTCAAAGTAAATGTTTTCTTTTATAATTATGTGACTTTTAAATGATTTCAAAAAAAGAGATATTTCTCTCAAAAATATGAAAATCCAGTGCAAATGTATACGTATTTAACGCAAGCTTCAAAATGTTTTCAGAAAACCTAACTCTCGAGTGTGGTAGATAGGAAGGGATTGGGAGTGGACCCATCATGGCCTATAATTAGTCGAGCAGTCTCAGAATTAGTTATTTTGTTTTCAGAAGCTTGCATAATGATTTCATAAAAACACTGGAGTACTTTTTAGCAATTTTAAACATAAGTATCTTCTAAAAATATTACATCGGTATGTCTCATGAGACAAACTAGTGTCTTGGAACAAGGACTTGGCAAAATCTTATTTGTGGTCTTGGCACGAGGCCTTGGCTATGTGGTTATGATAGTCTGGCATTATGCATTCCAACATTATGAAAGTGGTTATTGATTTTTCATGTGATTATTAGATTAGTAGAATATCCATGTGAATGAGTAAATGGCATTATTTCATTTTATTTATGCCATACAATGTTGAAATTTCATGTTTGAAAGGCTTTTGTTTTAGTTATACATTGCCTTAAATGTTTATTCTTATTTATGAAAGTTTCCGCTATATTGTTATCCTTACTGGGCATTTGAGCTCACCCCTTTTCTATGTTTTATTTTCCCAGGATGTGAAGAAGTAAATTATGAATGACTTGCAGGGATATTATGAGGGGTTAATAGTGTGGACTATGGAGACAATATGTTGTTGTAGTAGTTTTTTTTATTTTGATGATGTAATGTAAAACTTATGAATATATCTAGTGTTTCCAAGGCTACTAAACCAATCGGTCTTTCGAGATTTGATCTTTCTTGTGATCATGCCAATGTTATGTAATTAATGCACCGACTCTGGGTAACTGGGGTCGGGGCGTTACAGTTGGTATCAGAGGAAGTTTATTACAAACCTTGGAAGCTAGATTTAGATAAACTCTGATTATAGCACGTAGACCTAAGCTGAACTTTGAGGATTAGTATAGAAGAACTTCCTATAATTTTGGTATTGTAGAGATTTTGTGAGTTTTCCGAGCAACACATCCCTGTCTGGATACGAGCAGGTAGAGGCGGCTCTGGCACAGATGTACCTAGGGGTAAAACCCAAAAACACCGCTTTGAGCTAGACTCGAACGGGAACTGGTGCACGACAACGGGCCTTGCTGCACTCTTGGTTACAACACTCCCGGGGGATATGCTTAGGATAAATCTCATTTTCTTTACAAATAATTATGAAGGGTTTATGAGTATATAATTCCTCAAAGAAAACATTTTTATGATTATGGATTATATCCATAAATAGTTCAATTTATGTTGAGTGTTTTATAAGTATGGGATTATGTATTTTGATTCATAAACTGATCTAGTTTATGCCATTGTTTAGAAATGGCGCCTAGTGGAAGAAATGGAAACCGTATCAATGCACGCACTCCATGTAGGGATTGCCCTCCTGCTCAAGATAATTATAGTGGGGATGGTGATGCAACTGGTGCCGATCAGCTAATCACCATACTGGGGAAACTTACTCAGGTTATGAATAATAACCTTACCCGTATGGAGCACCCTGATCCGCAGCATGGAGGATCAATGTTAGATCGATTCATGAGGCAACAACCACGAACGTTCAATGGGAATACAAATCCCTTAGTAGCTGAGCAATGGGTATTTTCCCTAGAGAAAATATTTCAGGCTTTGGGGAGCAGTGAAAGGGAAAAAGTTATCATGGAAGTTTACCGCCTCACTGGAGATGCTGATCAATGGTGGTCATTGATTCAAAATACGAAGGAAGATGATGAAGTATCAAATATGGAATGGAGGGAGTTCAAAGATCTGTTTTTAGAAAAATACTTTCCTCGCGACCATCGATCAGATATGGAAAGGCAATTTCTAAGTCTGAGACAAAAGGAGGATGAGAATGTCACAAAGTATGAGGCTAACTTTACAAGGTTAGAAAGGTACGCTGGTGATTATATACGTAACCAAAGAAATAAGATTGATCGTTTCTTTGATGGGTTAAAACCATTTCTCCATCGAGTATTAGTCTCACAATCCTTTTCATCGTACGAAGACATTGTCTCATGTGCTATCAAGACCGAAAAGGAATTCTCTAAGTCTTATGACTTTAAAGCAAAGCAAGAGAAGAAGAGGCCTGCTGATCAATCTGGGAATGGAAATAAGGGGAATAAAGGAAAGTTTGAATATCCATCCTGTGGTAAATGTGGGAAGAAACACCCCGGTGCTTGCTTGAAGGGAATGGGAGTCTTTTACAAGTGTGGTGAAAAAGGCCACCAAGCTCGTGATTGCAAAGGGAAGAATGAAGCCACAAACTTTCAGTGATACAATTGCAGGGAGATGGGACATTATGCAAATGAATGTCCTAAGCGTCAGGAGAACTTACCTCAGAAAAGGCCAAGGGATCAAGGCCAAGATTATGCTATCACTACTGCTGAGGTAGAGGCTCCAAAAGACGTGGTGGCAGGTAATTTAATGGTTTCCTCAAGTTTAGCAAATGCATTATTTGACTCTGGATCGTCGCATTGTTTCATATATTCCCAGTTTTCTAAGAAAATTAGATATTTCCAATTTGATTTAATAAGGGATTTGTCAGTCAAAACTCCTAAGGGAAGTATCATTGCAACAAAGTTTTGTGAATTAGTCCCCATTAGAGCACATAAATTTTCTTTATCTGCTGATCTCATCGTCATACCTATGATTGAGTTTGATATAATCCTCTGTATGGACTAGCTTTTGGACTATGATGCGAAGATTTATTGTAAGAAGAAAGAGGTTACGATTCTTGATGATAATGATAAGGAACACCTTATTTTTAGAGCAGAATCGTCACCACCTAATTCTTATTTAGATCCACCCTCAATAGCTCAACTAAATTCAATTATTGGGGAGGAAGAGAATGAAATAACTACGGGTGAGGAAAGGAATGTTCAAATAGAGGATGTACCTGTTGTGAAAGAATTTGTAGATGTATTTCCAGAAGATTTACCTGGACATCCTCCAGAACGAGAAGTTGAGTTTTCCATTGATTTGATTCCTGGATCAAGGCCTATATCGAAGACCCCTTATAGAATGGCCACTGTAGAGTTAGTCGAACTAAAGAAACAACTAGAGGAATTGAGTAATAAGGGATTTATTCACCCTAGTATTTCTCCATGGGGAGCCCCTGTTCTTTTTGTTAAAAAGAAAGATGGATCTATGAGGTTATGTATCGACTACAGGGATATCAATGCTATAACGATAAAGAACAAGTATCCCCTACCTCGCATTGATGACTTATTTGACCAACTGCATGGAGCTCAATACTTTTCAAATATTGACCATCGATCTGGATACCATCAGTTGTGTGTGAAGAAGGAAGACATTCCGAAGACAGCATTTCGAACCAGGTACGGGCATTACGAGTTTACTATAATGCCGTTTGGATTGACTAATGCACCATCTGTATTCATGGATCTGATGAATAGAGTTTTCAAGGAGTATCTCGATGAATTTGTGGTGGTATTTATTGATGATATCTTGGTATACTCCAAAACCTACGAAGATCATGAAAATCACTTGCGCATTATCTTGAAGACTCTGAGGAGGCATGAATTATATGGGAAGTTTAGCAAGTGTGAATTCTGGATTCAGGATATTTCTTTTCTTGGCCATATTGTCTCTAAAGATGGAATCTCTGTTGATCCTTCTAATACCAAGGAAATCCAAGAATGGCCAGCACCTACGAGTATAACTGAGGTACATAGTTTTATTGGTTTGGCAGGTTATTATCGACGTTTCGTCCAGAATTTTGCCCGATTGGCTAACCCATTAACGAAGCTCACACGAAAAGGGGTTAAATTTGTTTGGAAAAAAGAGTGTGAAGAATGTTTCGAAGAACTGAAGAGAAGATTAGTCAATGCTCCTATATTGACTCTACCATCGGGGAATGATGGGTTCCTTATTTATAGTGATGCATCAAAGAAAGGACTTGGCTGTGTCCTTATGCAGAATGATAGAGTTATTGCCTATGCATCACGACAGTTGAAAATTCATGAACAAAACTATCCTACTCATGATCTCGAGTTAGCAGCTGTGATCTTTGCTTTGAAGATATGGAGGCACTACCTCTATGGTGAAAAATGTGAGATTTATACTGATCACAAGAGTTTGAAGTATATTTTCTCACAAAAAGAACTCAACATGAGGCAAAGGAGATGGCTTGAATTACTCAAGGATTATGATTGTACGATACACTACCACCCGGGGAAAGCAAACAAGGTGGCAGATGCTTTGAGCAGAAAAGACCATGGAGTTTTGAACATGATGAGAATTGAAAGGGATCCAATTATCATGGATCTAGTGAAGATGGACATGGGAATAACCAGGGAAGGTGAAACATCAATGCTTTTTCAAATGGTTTCCAAACCATCTTTACTAGAAAGGATTAAGAGTTCTCAGACCGATGATGAAGAATTTCAGAAGAAGATTAAAGCTGTGAATGATGGGAGATTGAGAGACTTTGTGTATGAAGATGGAATTTTGAAATTCGGGAAGAGACTTTGTGTTCCCAATTTACCTGATCTGAAAAGGGAATTGCTGGATGATGCTCATAGTTCCAATTTCTCTATGCACCCTGGGAGCACCAAAATGTATAGAGATTTGAAGGAACATTTTTGGTGGGACAACATGAAGAGGGAGATTACTGATTTTGTGTCAAGATGTATGGTTTGTCAACAAGTGAAAGCTGGAAGGCAACAGCCTGGAGGAGTCATGCAACCTCTTCCCATACCGGAGTGGAAATGGGACAATATTACGATGGACTTTGTCATGGGGATACCAAAGACTCCTAGAAGGAACGATGCAATATGGGTTATTATTGATCGTCTTACCAAGTCAGCACATTTTCTTGCTATAAGAGAAGATCTACCCCTGGAACGTCTAGCAAGACTATACATTAATGAAGTTGTGAGACTTCATGGAGTACCCCTATCGATTGTTTCTGATCGTGATCCCCGTTTTACTTCAAGATTTTGGAAAAGTCTTCAGAAATCCCTGGATACTGAACTTCATTTGAGCACTGCTTACCACCCTCAGACAGATGGACAATCAGAACGGACTATTCAAACCCTAGAAGACATGTTGAGATCTTTCTCACTTGACTTTCAGGGTATGTGGGATCAATATTTACCACTGGTAGAATTTTCCTATAACAATAGCTTCCATTCGAGTATTCAGATGGCACCATATGAAGCGTTATACGGAAAGAGATGTCGTACACCAACCTGTTGGGATGAGGTTGGTGAAAGAAAACTTGTAGGCCCAGAACTGGTGGAGGAAACGGTGGAAAAGGTGAAGGTAATCCAAAATCACATCAAAGCAGCTCAAAGTAGGCAGAAGAGCTATGCCGATAATCGAAGGAAGGATTTGGAATTTCAAGTCGGTGATCATGTTTTTCTGAAGGTATCTCCATGGAAGGGAGTCATACGTTTTGGTAAGAAAGGTAAATTGAGTCCCAGGTACATCGGACCTTTTGAAATTCTAGAACGAATTGGGGCTGTAGCTTACCGATTGGCAATGCCGCCAAGTCTCTCCAAAGTTCACGATGTGTTCCACGTATCTCTGTTGAGAAAATACATGCCTGACCCAACGCATGTACTCACCTATGAGGAATTAGAACTGGAACCCGATCTGTCTTATTGTGAAGAGCCTGTTAGGATTCTTGATACAAGAGAACAAGTACTGAGAAACCGGACGACGCGTCTGGTAAAAGTTTTGTGGAGAAATCATAAGATGGAAGAGGCAACGTGGGAACCCGAGGAACTTATGATGAAGAACCACCCGAGTCTTTTTATGCAGTAATACCCTAGAAATTGTGAGGACGCAATTATTTGAAGGAGGGGAGAATGTAACACCCCAAGCTTCCACGGTACGTTTCCTTTCGAATAATGTGATAGCCTGTGTTGTACGCAACCTCGAGTTCTAACACACACCACAACTAATTAAACTAGCCATTGTGAATAGTAATACCTACTTTTTGAAATCATATATATTTTATATTTCAAAATGGACTTCATTTTTTGGATTCGGAATATTGAAATTATCCTAGGGTGAAATTTTGGTAGTTTTCGGATAACTTTTATATTTTGATGAATAGTGAAAATTACTAAATTTTAATTAAAATCAACTTTTTTAATCAAAATAATTAATATTGATAAATTATGAATTTGAGTGGTTTTAAAGTATATTTAGAATATATTTTTACCATTTAATTTAATGTTTGTCATTGGACATAATTTCACAATTAAACCAGACATAAACAAGTGTCAGTCTTTTGATAGTTATTATCTCTTAAAAACACGCTTTTTATTTTAACAATGGAAATTAATTTTAAATTAATTTCTTCCACTTCTGTGTTTTGAATTTGGAAAAATGGATTACATATTTGGAATCAGGATTTCCAAATTATGTAAATAGGTAACTTTTATTTTTACATATTTTGAATAATTACTGCGGTAAATATTTTATTTACCATGGTTAAAGGGTAAATCCGGTAAATAAGGGTTAAAAAATAATATTATAATAATACAAAATTACCCTAAAACGTGTCCTAACCTTATTGGTGGACACATACCCGACCAGGGGCATCCTTGGGTCGATTTGGGGACCCCTTAGAGCCACTTGTATGTGGTAGGGACACATTATATTAATAAAGTTAAAATAAAAATAAAAATGGCATAAGCTTACATCTTTTAGAAGAACAATTTTTACATAGGGTTATACATGTTGGATTTTCGATTATAAATATTCATTAGAAAGCTAAAAAGATTTCCTACATAATGATATTTTATTTATAATTTTTAGACATCAAATAATTTAAATTATTAATGACACAATAATGATGCAATGTTTACCTCATTAATAAATAATTTAAATAAATAAGATTATAATGATTAAAATATTATCTAAAACCTGTCCAATTCTTATTGGTTGATGTTATTTAGAATATGAGTCATCTTATCTTCGACCTCAATGATTTTTGGACCATTATAAACCGAATATAATTATATTATAAAGTAATACTTTCACTCTTTCCTAAAGAGCCCCTCCTCTCCCTTATAAAAGGAGACCACTCCTTCTCATTTCTTCACACCTCTAAAGCCTTTTGGTTCGGCCAAACTCTGCCAAAATACTCTCCCAACATCCCTCAATACAACCTAGAGGCCTTAGTTTGATCAGAAAGCCAACCTAAGGAGCCCTTTTGATCAAATCAAAAGGAAGAAACCGGAGAAGAGGAGGTTAACCTACCCCAACCAAGGAAAAGTACAAGGTAAGGGGTTTTCATCTCACTCCTTATTCCTGTGAGATTCATGCCATATTGCCACCATTACCTTTTGTGTGGTGTATGTACTGCCCATAATTATATTCTTTCTGTAATACACTCTAATTTATGTGTATTTACATATTCATTGTATTATACCTCTTTCATGGGTTGTATGTTTCATAAGTTACCAAATTGGTAAGGGTTATTTCACAATCTCTTCATTATCTGAGGTTGTTTATATGTAATAATCTACTGGGATATCTTTATCATCCACATCCATGTTTCTTAAAAATGTATTTCAAAACATTTTTATTATTTACAAGAATATGGGTTAAAGTCATTTATACCCTTGTTTGACTTTTTTATAAGAGGAATATTTCCGTCGTTTTCAAAACAAGGTCCTTTTAACCTTTTCGACAGAATTAAGGTAAGAATGTTTTTTTTAACTTATACAGCGAGTGCGGTTATTTTCTGCCGTTATAAAATCTTCAAAGTTTTCCTTACAAGCTTATAAGAATATTTTCAAAGTAAATGTTTTCTTTTAGAATTATGTGACTTTTAAATGAGTTCAAAAAAAGAGATATTTCTCTCAAAAATATGAAAATCCAGTGCAAATGTATACGTATTTAACGCAAGCTTCAAAATGTTTTCAGAAAACCTGACTCTCGAGTGTGGTAGATAGGAAGGGATTGGGAGTGGACCCATCATGGCCTATAATTAGTCGAGCAGTCTCAGAATTAGTTATTTTGTTTTCAGAAGCTTGCATAATGATTTCATAAAAACACTGGAGTACTTTTTAGCAATTTTAAACATAATTATCTTTTAAAAATATTACATCGATATGTCTCATGAGACAAACTAGTGTCTTGGCACAAGGCCTTGGAAAAATCTTATTTGTGGTCTTGGCACGAGGCCTTGGATATGTGGTTATGATAGTCTGGCATTATGCATTCCAACATTATGAAAGTGGTTATTGATTTTGCATGTGATTATTTGATTAGTAGAATATCCATGTGAATGAGTAAATGGCATTATTTCATTTTATTTATGCCATAAAATGTTGAAATTTCAAGTTTGAAAGGCTTTTGTTATAGTTATACATTGCCTTAAATGTTTATTCTTATTTATGAAAGTTTCCGCTATATTGTTATCCTTACTGGGCATTTGAGATCACCCCTTTTCTATGTTTTATTTTCCCAGGATGTGAAGAAGTAAATTATGAATGACTTGCAGGGATATTATGAGGGGTTAATAGTGTGGACTATGGAGACAATATGTTGGTGTAGTAGTTTTTTTTATTTTGATGATGTAATGTAAAACTTATGAATATATCTAGTGTTTCCAAGGCTACTAAACCAATCGGTCTTTCGAGATTTGATCTTTCTTGTGATCATGCCAATGTTATGTAATTAATGCACCGACTCTGGGTAACTGGGGTCGGGGCGTTACAACATTTAATAAGAGATTTAATTTATATTATTATTCTATCATAAACCTATAACATAAAGTTATAATATTTTAAAAATATTTATTATGAGTGATTTATTTGTTTTATTTATTTATAAATTATTTTTTAAATATAAAAAACGTATTCAATGTTGTTTTATAGTTTTATTTAAGTATTTTTGATTTTAGGTATTTATCCTATATTTTCATATATATATATATATATATATATACATATGGAATGTTTTTCAAAATTCAAAATTGAATTTTATATATTCAAATGTTTAGATTATTATGGTATTTCTTTGACTGGATATTATGGATATATTTTTAATAGTTTAACGATGAACTTAATTTTTTTTGAATTAGTCTTTAGTTTTTTAATATCAATGATTATTGTGGAGTGATAATCCCCCCCAATAATTATGTTCTATTATTTAAATTTGAATCATATAACCAATTTATTTTCTTTATTTATTTTTATTAGTTTAATTTAAAGGGAATAAAGACTCATTCAAATGATACATGTCATAGATATTGAAATGTTGAAATAATTTTATTTCAATGCGAAAATTAATATATTCAGAGGGTTAGGGATTTTGTGATCCTGTATAAACCTATTTTCATCTATTTGAAAATCTATCAAGGGGATCCAAAACATCTTTGATTACTAATATTTCATTGACAAGATGAACTAATCCATTACTTCACTAACCATAGGTTTTGATTTTTTTTATCTTCATTAACTTCTTCTAACTAGTTCTATATGAGTTTGTACTAATTATTTTTATATCTATCACATATTCTTAAATATTTGGTTTGTGATTTTCCCAATAAAATCATTCTATATATTTGGGTTGTGACAGAGGGATTCTAAAGTTAGGATTGTTCTGGTTGTGACTCAAATTATCTAATATTAGTAGATATAAAATTTTGTGAATACCTATAAAAAATTCAAGGGTATTTGGTTATATTTACACTATAAAATCGAGGTTGAATTTTTTTTATGTTTCCCCTTCAAAAATCAGGTAGTAAATAACACATGTGTTAAACATTAGAGAGGTGTAAGAGTGTACATATATCAACTTTGAACTGAACTACAATATTTTTTTTGTATTAATTAATTACTTTTATATTGTATATTATAAGATATTGTGCATGATAATTAAACTTTTATCATTTCTATTCCCCCCCTTTAGACTTTCTTATATCACAATCTCAAACCTAACTTGGTTTTTAATGATTTATTAGATATCATTCAAAATGAAATTTAAATTATAATATGGTTGGTATTTAGATATTTGATTTCATAAATTGATATGTAATCACCTAATATGACATGTGACATCATAGTAGGTGATATAGAGTAATCACTTAGTTTTCAATATACTTCAACTTACGATATATGTATCCATAGAAAACTATAGTGTCATTTTTGAATTGTAAATGCAATTGTAAAATAGATTGTTGTATCACCTTTATGACATAATATATATCATAAAACATGATATCCTAGAATTGTGGGCTGATATGATGAAGATCGTATATCATGGACTGTGATAGAAAAGAACCACATAGTTATTGTTATGTAACATTTTGTTGATGTTTTCCTGGATAACATTACATTAATACTACACAGGCGAGGCCATTATAACCCATCACAGACCAATTTATCTATTGTAGACTATGATAGATAGAACATAAAGGGATTTGAGTATAATATCTTATATATCACTGAAAACTATATAACAGATATCATAGGGTGCGATATTATAGAAAATTTTGATTTTTCTTATTTTCATTTATGAATTGAGTTATATAGTCTATAAAATGTTTAAAAATTATGAAAGAATGTATTTTTAGTTATTTATTAAATTTATAAAAATTTTAAGAAACATTTTCAATATAAATATCCTAAATATTAAATTTAAATATTAACATAATTTTTGAAATATATATATCATGCCATAAAATTTGGATATAAAATGTTTATAGGGAAATTATAAATGTAATTTATAAAGTGTTTATAATGATAAGAATTTATGAACTATTTATATAAATTTTTTCTCATGTCTATATATATGAATTAATGTTTTGTTCATTTTATTCTCTAATTTATACATAGATATAAATTTTTATATTATGAATGGATGAATGTTTTAGTTTAAAGTTTTAAACCTCTTATATAAATTGACATACATGTGTGTGTGTGTGTGTGTGTATATATATATTTAAAGTATGTATGTATGCATATAGAATTGTAAGCATGTATTTATGTAAATGTATGTTGATGCACATAGAATTTGCAAACATTTTAATATTTATTAACCCAATTTATGTTAATGTTTGTAACCTTTTTTGTTTTTAGGTTGTTTTTGTAATTTTTTTGTATTTTGGATATTTTTAAAAATTTTAGTTAATTTATATACTAATTTTAGAAAATTACAATTTTTATTATTTTATACTATTTTTATACATTAATAACATGTATTATTTAACACTATCTTATTAATAATAATTTTTTCATTAATAATTAATTTTTTTTGTTTATTATATTAAAATTTATTATAGTATTTTGGTTTATTTTCTTTATTAGTATTAAATATTATTGTAAATCAATTTGAGTATCTGTAGTTTTAATAATATTGGTATTAATATTATTAGTTTATTATTATTCTTATATATTTATTTAATAGTTGTATTATTATTATGTATATAGATAATAATTTTATCTAATTACTAATTGTATTATATTAATATACTTAATTATATGTACATATACAAACATATATTTATATATATATATAAATAACTTTATATTTTAATTATATTTATTATTATATGTTGTCTAATTTATGTATAACTTTCATTCTAGTATAATATAATTTTAATTTAGTTATTAATAATAGTAATAATAATAATATTATTATATTTAACATTTAATATTTAGATAATTAGATTTTTCTGAAACTTCGAACTTTGAATTTTTTTCTCTGTTATTCATGCAAGAGGCATGCGACCCGGGGGCTCCTCCATCTTCATCATCCCCAGCAGGTCACACCTCCCTTGATATCGATGAGGCGGTGAAAAAACCTTTTCTATAGGGAGAGTAGCCACCGTTTGGCCTCCTCCTATCCTCTATGCACCATGATGGTGCTGCCAACACACAAAAACCAGTATCTACAACCCTCCTCCATACAAAACAAGATTTTGCAGGCCTCCTCCCAGTATCACACCTGAAATCATATATTCTCCTGATTAATGTCTAGTGAGCTAGCCTAAACCTGCCCTTCCCCCACTACACACCCACCCAACCACCTCCTCCTCTTGCACACCACATCAGCAGCAGCCCCAAGGCACCAAACCACCCACCTCTTATCCCTTGCACACCATGTGCGACATCTGTTACCTCCTCCTTGGGTAGAATCTACCCCATCCTGTACACTTATTTGATGCTGCTTCACTATGCATAGAGGATTAATTAGGGTTGGGTGTATAGTTGTTAGTGATTTCTGTGTTGTGTGCACCATCGACACTCAAGGTATATTTTCTTTTCCTCTAGGTATAAACCTTACATTATAAGACTAGACACATATTTGATCATTTTATTGGTAACATGAACATTATTTTTATGATTTATCATTTAATTTAATGTGTATTTTTAATGTAGTGATGTATGGATAATTTTCATGTGTTACAGTTGTAATGAAAGCAATGATGTATGCATTCGATGACTTTTTAATCATGTTTGATTTCATTTTGAATTATTTTTTAGTTGGGTGTTTATTAATTTAATTATATTTTTGTTTGAATTAATTTGTTTCAAAGTTTTCACACAAGTTGTAGTGCCCATTCATGTGACACCTAATAAGTAATCACTTTTGGGATATATCATAGAATTTATTTTTCTAGAATTCATTCATGCATGTAACAAAATAATAAATCGCACACTAGAGAATTATGAATAAAAAAATATATTAATTGAAAAGTAATATTTTTTATGCATTCCCTTTTGAAATTTCATGAGTAATTATAGATTAGTGGCCTCATCTTAGCAAACCCAGCACAGATAGATTCTTTGACATTCTGAAAACAAGTTGTTTCATTCCACCAAGTGATTCAAGGTTTAAATGACACAAAAGTTATTCCTTAAATAAGAGAACAAAATGATGTATTATTTGTGTAAAAATTAAAATATTGTATAACATCAAAGAACGATACCTAGTAGTATTTTGAATAAAGTTGGAATTGGTGATCATTTAATGGATAAATATTTTGATGTGAGAATTTAATAATTGGCATTGTCTGAACCTAAATGGATGTCAAAACTATGACTCTTTAATCTCTTCATTTTTTCTTCATAGATTAATTTATTTCTCTTCAATAGTTTTAGTTATTATAATTAATCATTTTTAAATAGTTGTTCTATTTTTAGATTTTTTATTTTTTAATCACACTAAACTCATCTACATGAATATTTTTCTAGAAGGATATAACTAATGTCTACACAAATTTTCTCAGTGGTTCAACCTTGATCGATGCTTCTAAAGTAGTTAGTATGTTAATGAATTTGGAAATTTGATATGTGATGATGCAAAAACCAAATTTAAGGCATCATTTCAAAGGAGAATTATAGAATTATGAGATCCTTAAAAAGAGTGATTTAGGTCTTAATTTTAAAAAAATAAGATCAACTCTATTATTATTTTCATTGTAGGGAAATTTCAAGGAACTAGAAGTTCAAAATGGTATGGTCCACACTACACAATTACAACCAATACCCACCCTACCCAGCAAAATTTCATGGTATAAAATACAACCTTACACCGTAAATGGACTCTCAAGGTAATTATTTATATTTTAATAATATTTTTCAAGTTCATGTAATTATTCATATAAGAATGCTTCAATATGTTACGATTCAAGTCTTTATAAAAATTTTAATCATTTTCAATGTGAAGGAATTCTTGAAAATATTTAACTCAATAATTCATGATCTCTATCTAGGTTGAAATATATTTTAGAAAACATTGAATTATAAACTCGCAATCTCAAAAAAATATGTTTTATCAGTCATATTGTACACTATAGAAAGACAAAATTTTATATCAATAACTAGGTGAAACAAATGATTCAATAATTGAGCACATGTTTTTTTCTTCTATCATGGTGAAACATATTAGGTTTAATCTTCATGATGAACATAATACAGAGTTGATTTTCTCAATGAATAATTTAGAAAATCAAATGAAGAATATAGAAAATCAAATGACTCATCTTCTCCAAATAGCCACCTCACTACCACTTTATGATCCAACTTGAATCTCTTTATTTGAAGAAAGTGTAGTAGTGGCTCCATTTGAACAAAATTCATTTCCTAATTCTGATAATGAGACTACATTTATTGATCCTCCTTATTATCTTAACATTGATGAATCATCTCCTTCATAATTTGATATATAATTATATTTATAATTATAAATAAATAATTATAAATATATTTAAAAATATATTTATAAATGTATATTTACTGTATTTATAAAATTATATATTTATAATTAAAAATTAAAAATAGATTTTTTAAAATGTATTTATGTAATTATAAATAAATAATTATATATTTAAATAATTATAAAATTATAATAAATAAATATTAATTTATATAAATATATTTACAAAATTTTTATTTATAATTATAATTATAAATCCCTTATCAACACTAAAGTTTTAGCGGTGATAAAGATTGATTTTATCAGTGCTAAAGTTTTAGCGTTGATAAAGATTTATTTTATCAGTGTTAAAACATTATCACTCAAAAGGATGGATTTTATCAGAAATTTTTTAGCAGTGATAAAGCTCTTTCATTATGTGTGATTTTTTAGAAGTTCTAATCAATGTCTCCTAATATATTTAAAGAACCATAACTACAATTGATTTAGTCATGATATCTCGTGCTTTTGTGGAATTCACCCACTACCAGTGCTCTTCCTCCTTGAATCCAAGTCTCGAATCAAGGCTTGAATCAAGTCTTGAATGAATCCACGGTATGTTTTTTCTCATCCTCGTCACTCATTGATCACTTTTTTGTGCATTTATTTCCCATTTTCTTCAAGTCTTCCACTCATTGTTGCTGAAGGTTTTGAATCATATATGGTATCCCTAGGTAGGTGTATTTATGCTTTATTTATTCCCTATTTTTTCTTGTTATTGGGTGTTTAGAAATTGGTTTATCTAAAATAATAATTGTTATTTTGGTTTAATTGGATGTAAATATGATTGTTTCTCATGATTTTTAAAGGACTATAATTGATTTCCAATAGGATTCTTGTGGATTTTGCCTTTTTTTAACTTTACTCAAAGGATAAATTATATTGTTGTCCAATAAAATAGTTATGATGGTTTTCATAAAGTAATTTTGTGTTTTAGAATTATTTGAGGCTGTTTATGAAATCTATTTGGGTAGTGCATGAGTTTATGACATTGATTAATTGGGGTTTCCTTGTTTGAGAAGTTTTCTTATGTTTTATTTTATTCATGTGTTATTTTTTTATATCCAATTATATGGATTCCTCTTTTCATGTTTTATGATTATACACATATGTATTGGTGTGTGTGTGTATTAGACACATGCACATATTCATGTGAAAATATGTTAGTATTTGTATTAAGAGCTGTTTAGTTATGTATATGTGTAATTTCATAAGATTATAAAATTTAAATAGATGCTTTAAAATTTAAACATACTGATTAAATTTGGTTTTCTTATATGGGTTTTTAAATAGGGGATCTAAAATTGTTATTTTTATTTAGAAATTGTTTTGAGCTTACCAGTTTTTTTAGAATGACCTCAAGAAAAATGATTGCTTTTCTAGTGATCTTTCAAATGGGTTTTCAAAAGGAGGAATAATTTCAATTATTTTCTTAATTGTGGATTTTTATTGTTAATGTAATGAATTATTTCTATGGGAATTGTTTTTTGGTTTTCACATGGGAGAACATAGATAGAATAGTAAATAGATGGATGCTGCTCTAGCTTAATTAAGTTATTATCTAGGGGTCTTTTTCAGTTTCCTCAAGAGTCCCTAGTTTCATTACTTGTTTTGACTACATAGTCATCTATTATTCTATGAGTGAGTCAGTTACCTTTATAATATATAGGTGAGATCTCCTCCCCATGTGTTGTGGCTTATACTTTTGCTATTATATATATTGTTTGGTACTCACTTTCACTTTTATGGAAGGTTGTTTTCATCACCCTAATTTTATTTTTTTACTTAAATCTTCTACACATTAGTTTCTTATTTGGATTTTATTTATTTATTTCATTTTAGTTACATTTAGTTATATTGGGTTTTTCTTCTTAGTTTCATTTCTTTAAAAAGAATCCAAAAGGGATTTGTAAATGTGTATTTTCAATAAATAAGGATTTGTCCAAGGAAAATGTATTTCAAGTGATTATTTTCATTTAAATAGAAAATATAAATAGTTTAATAAAGGGTTCTAAATGTTTTTTAAAATATTATTTATTTTTAAAGATTGATGTTAGGAAAATCTCATGGTTGGATTTTCTTAAAATAATAAAAATATATTCTCTATATGTATTTTAAACTAGATTTCTTTGTAATTGATAAATGGTATCCTTAGTTTATAACAAGGATGGTTTTGTAAAAATATTTTCATCCATCATGTTATTAAAGGCTTGTCGTCCCCTTATTAAAAAAAGTTTTATTATGGTTTTATCAACCTTATTAAGAAACCCTTGGGTTATTATAATCTATAGGATATTTCCCTTTTATGGGATGTGTATTGATTATTACTATGTGATGATTATATTATGTGATAGGTGGATATTTCTTGAGAGGGTGTTGGAGTAGAGAAGAGGTTTATTTCTTATGTTTTATTATCAATTTATAAATTGATCATGTTCATATTTTTTCTCACCTCAACTTTTGTTATCCCATGGGAACCCAAGGTAACTATGTTAGTGATCTTTTGTGTGTCATAGTGTCTGGACATGATGTCCTTATTACTTTTCTCATATTGTTAGTGATGTAATATCCATATTGCTTCACCTATAGTGTTTGGGGTGTGATAGACTTATTTTTATTGTTAATGGTGTTGTTATAGATTGGAACCCTTGGGTTGTTGATTATACTAGTATATGTTTAATATTTTAACACCCGAGGATCTAGTGAGATTCCCATGATGATTTTTAATTTGATGGTTTTAATTTAGAGATCCCTTCTACACACATTGTATTCATCCCTTATTACATTTCACAGACATGTTACAATAATTTTTTTATAATTATTAAACCTCATTGTTATAATGGATATCATTTGATCAATATGAAAATTTTAATGTATAGATGAGTTTACGTATTATTTTTATTATAAAATATGTTTTGATAAATGTTTTGAATGAATAGAATTGATTTTGATTTATTGTCATAATCTCTGAAGTCCAAATTTTTAATATTTTAAAGTGTTTTCACTTTTAAATATATGATTTCATTCATTGGTTGGTAAAAATTTGTTTTTTAATGAATGATTTTAAATGATTTTTTTATCTACATGAGTATAAATGTAATGATCTTAATCATGGTTATATTTTATTTTACAAAAAGGTTTTACGTTGGGATTTCTAAAATATATAAATGTATTAAATTTCATTCCATTACACTTCACTTTATTGAAACATTTTTTAAAATGGTTTTCAAACATTTTTTTTGAAATTTTTTATTAATGAAATTTAATTGACCATTTGATGAAATATTTCGAGACTGTCACGACCCATCCTCGGCACCCGTGTCGTGACTACCCCAAGCCCGCCTCCCATAGGCTAGGGGCTGGCGACTAGCACCAAAGCATAAATCCCGACAAAAAAGGGAAGGCATTGCCTTTATAAAGTAAACAAACACCACAGAGTAAGCAAGCAGAAGTAATAACTATATAAAACTGGGTACAATAGTAAGTGAAGAAAGTAAATGGGCCAGAATAAAAACCCAAACTGAAAGTAAGGTACAACTGGAAAGAAGAAACTGAAAGTAAAGCAGCAACATCGAGCCGTCCACTGGAAGTCCCACCTGAAGGGTGGGTACAAATAGCATCCTCAGCTTCTCGGTCCAGCCGTCCGTTCCGTGTACGTCTCGCCTAGTGGTCCACCTCCAGGTACCGACTTTCTCCACAAGACTCAACCACGATCAGCGTTGTTCATCTTCTGCATCCAACACAACGTAGTGCGGGCATAGCCTGTGTAGGGGTGAGTATACGCTACTCAGTAGGGACCCCGAGACCCCCGAAGGTCTCCCAGAATCCACAAAGGATAATCCAAAAAGGAAAGATACAATCCCGAAGTAACAACCAACACTACTTAAGTATATGCCATACATATACCTAAGTCATCAATTCCCGTTCAGCTCCAACATTCGGGCCCAAGTTCGATCATGTCCACATAGGAGTACAACCCAATCCACACATGATAACACAACCCAATACACATAGGAAAGAAAGTCAATCATATCGAAGATATTTATTGAAGTCAAGACTCAGCTCACAGATGTATACTTCTTCGTAAGGTGATAGATATGATCAGATATAGCCACCGATTCATCTAAGCTGGGACCCACATATGATACTGAACCAGCTAAGCAGTCGGACCCACATAAGATACATACCAGCTACTCTTCCAGACCCACATAGGATAGTAAGAACAAAGTCAAACACTACCAGACCCACATAGGATACAAGAACAGTAGTCATTGCTGTCGAACCCATGGAGGATTTCAGTACGGTCTTCATCGCTGCCGAACCCACGGAGGATTTCAGTGCAGTCTTCATGGTCATCGAACCGACGGAGGATTTCCGTACGGTCTTCATCGTTGCCGAACCCACGGAAGATTTCAGTGCAGTATTCATCGCCGTCAAACCCACAGAGGATTTCAGTACGGTCTTCATCACTTCCAAACCCACGGAGGATTTCAGTGAAGTCATCATCCCTGCCGAACCCGCGGAGGATTTCAGTGCAGTCGTCATCATCGTCGCAGTCGCAGCCAGCTCTAGGGTTCCCGCACACAGCATGCTCGATTCCGGGAGGGTCCACTCCACGAGCCAAGAGGTCGATACATCAACTAAAACGTAGTCCGGAGTTGATGTATCTCAAACTTCCGTCTCGAAAAGAGGAACTCAACGTGATAGACGGCGCGTCAATCGGACGCCCAGTCTGAGAGTTATTGGCTTTTTCGTCCAGGGGCCCAGTTGGTTTTTAAGTCAAAACCAACCCGACGGCACTCCAACTGCATCCAAAACTCGAGCAGAGTAAGCCAAAAGGTCCGTCTCACTAAGAGGAATCCAACAAAGTTGACGACACGTCAATCGGACGTTCGGAGCTCAAGTTATAAGTGTTTCCGCTCTGAGGGCCCGGTTGGTTTCATGTTTGAACCAACCTGGACGTACCCAATATTCTTAGAAACTGTGAGTGTAATATACTAAAACGAGCGTCTCGATCCAAGGATCGCACCGCAACTGATGGTGCGTCGTTCAGAGGTCTGTAGTCCAAGATATGGGAAAAAGAACGAACCTATCCGGTTTTAGGGGGTTTTGGGCCCGGACCGACCCGACCCGAGACCCCCGGGGTCGGCCCGACTCGGGTCTGGGTTCAGAGCCTTAGGGTGCGGCGCGGCCCGGCCCGGTGCGGCCGGTCCAGCCTGGGCGGCCGGTTGGCCCGGCGCGGGTGCGCACGCACGGCCAGCTCGGTGCTGGTCGTGCCGTTGCGGAAGGGGGGGGGGGCTTCCCCCCTTGATTGAACCGCGACCCCCCACGTGGGGGCCGCTCCTCTTGCCAGCCGGGGGTTACGACCCCCAGTTTCTCAAAAGCCGGCCAGCCCGGTCCGGCCAGCCTGTGCTGCTGCCGAGGGACTGTCGCAGTCGCTCCCCTCCGAGGTGCCGGCGGCCGGCGGTTCCGGCCGCCCCGGCTTGCACAGCCGCGACTTCGATCCACGGCCTTGTCTGTCCGGCACGGCACGACGGCGCTGCGCCCCTCCGCCGCGGCCCCGCTCCGGCCGTGGCATATTCGAGGTTCTACGACACGGCGCGACGGTGTCGCGGCTTCGTTCAGCCTCAACGGCACCGCGTGACGGCTCCACGCTTCTTCGCCGCATTCCTCCATGTTTCCGTGCGGTGTCGCTGCACCGCGCCGCCTTCTTTCGCGCCGCAACAAACACAAAAACCAAGGGGGAGGAGGGTCGGCCGTGTTCGTGAGGTCCGGCCTCCTCCCGTTAAGTTGATAAAAAGCGGCCCCAAATCAAAGATGAAGAACGGAAAGGATTATTCCATGAACAAAAATTAACCCCTACCTCGATGAAGTAATTCGCGGTTTTCAAGCACCGCAAAATATGGCATCGTGGGGCGTGGTTCTGTAGAGGTCGACGGAGAGCGTCTGAGGAGGCGTCATCTTCTCTTTTATCACAGAGAGAAGAAGATGATTGCGTGTCATTGGAGAACTCCCGCGTCAGTGTCTCTTCCCTTGTTGCGAAGGAAAAAAGGGAATGGAGATACCAGAGTCTTTGAGTCGTTCTTCGTTGAAGAGATGACTTTCTTCGCGGAAGGATTGAAGCACTTCACGGGAGGATGAAGTTATTCCCAAGAGAAAAGAGTTCTACCTCCCCAATATTCTCACACAACAACTAACCCTCCATAATAAAAAAAGACTTATCTTATTTTATTACATCAAGCCAAGCATTTCAATTTTAAATTTCAAACACATAACTCACTTAATTAATTAAGTGTGTTGGCATGATTAAAGAGGAGAGAGGGGGAGGTGAGTGGTCTCACATTAAAGGGGAGTTAACAAAAATAAAGGGGAAGTTATGGAGTTAAGGAATGTGAAAAGGTGGGGGATCATGTGGGCCCCACCCCCCTCATAACCACATGTGGGAAGTTGGGTGGTCGTGGGCCCCACCAACAACTTCCCATGAGAGAGTTTAACTTCCATGGAAAAAATAAAATTGTTCACAATTTTATTTTACTTATTAATTAATCCACCCTTTTTTTACAACTCCTCCCAAGAAAACACGCCTTTGTTAAAAGTCCTCTTAAGTAATTACCGGCGCTGCGGTTCCATCGGTGCCCTCGTATTTCAATTCCGAGCACCAGTTCAAAACTTAGGAAATCCCGCTCGTTCGTTCACTGAATGTACCTGAGCTAAACTTCAGAAATTGATTCCGGGCACACCGGGCCTCAGAATCAGGTGCAGTCAGAAACTACGTTCTTGTAAAATCCCAACGAAAATTAAGAAAAAAATTTCCCTTGAATTTTACAGGTCTTTACATTACTCCAACCTCAGGGCTTTATGTATCCGTAAATATAGATCATAAACTAGGGGAACAAATGTGAGTACTCTGCACGCATCTGAGCCTCCCACTCCCAAGTGCTCTCCTGGAGGTTCTCGTGCTTCCATCTGATGCGCACTAGAGGTATCGACCGTCCACATAGGACCCGATCCTGTCGATCCTTGATCTCCACCAGGAACTCCACAAAATTCACCCCATCATCAATGTCCAACTCCCCATGGTCGATGACATGCGTCAAGTCATGCACGTATCTCCTCAGCTGAGATACGTGGAAGACGTCGTGCACCCGGTGCAACTGAGGTGGTAGAGCCAGGCGATAAGCCACCTCACCTATCCTGTTGAGAACCTGGAACAGTCCGATGAAGCGCGGATATAACTTACCACCCCAACCAAATCTCCATAATCCACGTCGAGGTGAGACCTGCAAGAAGACGTGGTTTCCATCCTAGAACTCCAGTGGCCTCTGCCTCCTGTCAGCATAAGACTTCTGCCGGCTCTGAGCTATCCTCATCTGCTCCTGGATGACCTGGACCTTCTTTGTCGTGGCCTAGACCATCTCCGGTCACACAAGTGATGACTCCCCAGGGACTGTCCAGCACAGAGGTGATCTGCAAGGTCAGACGTACAATGCCTCGTATGGTGCCATCCTGATTGTGGAGTGGTAGCTGTTGTTGTACGTGAACTCCACCAAGGGTAGGTGGTCCTCCCAGCTGCGACCAAAGTCGAGGACACATGCACGGAGAGTTTCCTCAAGAGTCTGAATGGTCCTCTCCGTCTGACCATCCATCTGAGGGTGAAAGGTGGTGCTCAGACATAGCTGCGTCCCGAATGCCTCCTGCAACCCCTTCCAAAGCCGGGAAGTAAAGCGAGCATTTCGATAAGGGACGATAGATGATGGCACACCATTAAGCCATACGATCTCCTGAACGTAGAGGCACCCTAAGCTCTCCACTGAGCCCTGTTCTCTGATGGGTAAGAAGTGGGCCGACCTGGTGAGTCGGTCGACAATCACCCAAATGGATTCATGACCTCTGGAAGTACGTGGAAGTCCAGTCAATAAATCCATAGATATATCGTCCCACTTCCACTCCGGGACCTCCAAGGGATACACCAAGCCTGCTGGTACCTGGTGCTCCGACTTCACCTGCTAACAGGTGAGGCATCGAGAAACAAACTCAGCGACAACCTTCATCATACCCGGCCACTAGTGTAGTCGTCTGAGATCCTGGTACATCTTTTCCACTCTTGGATGTACCGCTAAAGGGGAAGTGTGAAACTCTCTCAGCACCTCCTCCTGTAAAGCAACTGGTACCATGGTACGTCCTCTGAAAAGGACGATGTTCTCTCCTCTTACAGAGAATCAATCAGGTGCATGTCCTGAGGATATCTGCGCACACCGCATATCACAGTCAGTGTCCCCACGTTGTGCCTCTCTGACCCGCTGCAGTAGTGGAGGAGTGATTATGAGTGACTGAAGAAAGGCTGCTCCATCTCTATCCATGAAGGATATCTGCAAAGCGGCTAGCTGCTCTGTCGCCTCCCCGAGTAGCTGAATGCATGTCCTCCTGCTGAGAGCATCGGCTACTACGTTCCCCTTTCTAGGAGTATAGACTATCTCAAAGTCATAGTCTTGGAGGAACTCAATCCATCGCTGCTGTCTCAGGTTCAGGTCCTTCTGCGAGAAGATGTACCTGAGACTCTGGTGGTCAGAATAGATTGCAAAGCGCTCGCCCATCAGATAGTGTCTCCATATCTTCAGAGCGAAGACCATTGCTGCTAACTCTAGGTCATGGGTAGTGTTGTTCTGCTCATGCTGCCTCAAATGACGTGATCTATAGGTGATCACGGCCCTCTCCTGCATCAGGACACATCCGATTCCGGTCCCTGATGCATCGCAGTAGACTACATACCCTACTCCCTCCTCTGGTAACCTCAAGATAGGTGCACTAGTCAATCTTTGTCTCTTCTCCTGGAAGCTCTGCTGACATCTGTCTGACCACATGAAGGGTTTCCCCTTTTTCCTTAACGTTTTGCAAAGCTGCAAATATTTCTCCTTTGCCGAGAAGAGAAATACGGTATCATCCTATGGATGAACCACGTTCCTTTCCTAATACAGTCAATCCCATCATGATTAGTTAATTAATGCCATGGATGACGTCGTAAGGCCTCGACGCTGCTACCAAGAGATCCAACCGTTACTCTCACCTCCAAGGGTTGAGTCACACTGTCGGCATCAATGTGTGGTCATTGGGTCTCCTCCAGTAGGAATCTCGTATGTGAGGGTCAAGTAAAAAGTTTTTTTAACCAGAACCTCTTAATATTAACATACGAAAGATAAGAAAGAAAATGTCACTATTGCAAGTGTCTTTTATTACTGCAACTCAAAGTACAAGGACACGAAGCAACAAAACAACGAAGCTAGAGGCATTATGGGCAAAGGCCTCCATGCCTGGAGCTAGTCCCGAACTTGTCCACCCGCTTCAGGAGCTCCATGATCGTAAGCTTCAGCTGCCCGAAGCTGTGCTCTCCCCTGTGGTCGGGGTGGACCTCCTGGTGGTGGTGGTGGTAGAGCCTCAAAACGTCGTCCACCACCTGCCGCTCAACCAGCTCCTCAGCATCGTCCGCCTGCTCCCTGCGGACCGCCACGGTCAAACCTCTACCTCTTCCTGGGTGGTTCCTCAACCATCTGCTGCTCCTCTGCATGGCGGGTCAGGCAGTCATGAGCCATGTGGCCCTGCCCGCCACATGCGTAGCACTGTCTGCTCCTCGGAAGGCTGGCTCTGTGCTGTGTACCCCACACCTCTGAGCCAATGTCCTGAGGTCGTCTTCCTGATAGTCCGGTCCACCTGGAGCCCTGTGACATCTGTCGACTGCCAGCTGCAGACGACTCTTCTACGTGTTGCCCTGCGGTAGGTCTCGCTACTGGCATAGGCTCAGCAAGAAAGCTCTCTAGGAGAATAGCTCGCTCCAGTACTCCTTCTTGTGTCATAATGATGAGGGAGATCATTGATGCCCTGATCTCATGCCTCAGTCCCTGCTCGATGGTCTGGGTCAAAAAGAATGGGTACCGTACCATGTCCGTCGAATAGCACGAGAGATCGATAAATCTCACCGAGTATTGGGAGACCGTCATGCTGCCCTGCCACAGCTGTAGAAGCTCCTGGATGCGCACCGCACGGAGGGTGGCTGGGGTGAACTCAGAGAGAAAGAGGATCTCAAAGTCCGTCTAGAGGAGAAATGCCTCGTCGTGCACCTGGAGCATCAAGATCCACCATCTGTCTACTGCCGCGTGTAGGATGCTCACTGCAAGGATCAGCATGAGGTCAGATGGTGTCCCCACTAACCTGAAAACTCGAACTATATCCTCCTGCCAATCCTCGACTGCCTGAGGGTCCGTCTCCCCGCGGAACCTGGGCGTTCTCTGATGCTGAACCTCGTGCAGTGCACTAAGGCAACGTGCACTATCAGCGGTTGGGGCTGGTAGCATCGGTGGCTTGACGGGTAGAGGTACCGCCGGTGCCTCTGCTGAAAAAGGGCCCTGCACCGAGGCCTCATTGCTCAGTGGGCTGTCGTCTCGCACAAAGCTCGGAACCCTAGCCGGCTGCCGTCGTGGGGCCATCCTGAAAAGAAACAAGTGTGCCACGGTAAAAACAGTATACTTGGTGAGCTGACACAAAGTAATCACAAAGAAAACTTTTGAAACACGCACACAATCAATATTTTTGTTCATTGAGTCGGAAACCGGAAGTCAGGGTCCTGGTGTACGGATACGTCGGCCGCCGCACCAACACTGGACTCCCTGAACTGATAATCACACTCCATACCCTTAACACTATTTCTTCACATAGAAGAAAGATCAGAGTCTTGAGTTCTGCGGTAGAACCGAACTCCTCTGATACCAATTTGTCACAACCCGTCCTCGGCACCCATGCTGTGACTACCCCAAGCCCGCCTCCCATAGGCCAGGGGATGGAGACTAGCACCATGATGTAAATCCTGACAAAAAGGGGAAGGAATTGCCTTTATAAAGTAAATAAACACCACAGAGTAAGCAAGAAGAAGTAATCACTAAGTAAAACTGGGTACAATAGTAAGTGCGGAATGTAAATGGGCCGGAATACAAACCCAAACTGAAAGTAAGGTACAACTGGAAAGAAGCAACTGAAAGTAAAGCAGCAACGTCGAGCCGTCTAATGGAAGTCCTACATGAAGGGTGGGTACAGATAGCCTCCTCATCTCCTCGGTCTAGCCGTCCGCTCCATGTATGTACCGACTGGTGGTCCACCTCCAGGTACCAACTTGCTCCACAATCCTCAACCACGATCAGCGTTATCCGTCGTCTGCATCCAACACAATGTAGTGCGGGAATTGCCGGTGCAGGGATGAGTATACGCTACTCAGTAGGGACCTCGAGACCCCCAAAGGTCTCCCAGAATCCACAAATGATAATCCACAAAAGAAAATATACAATCACGAAGTAACAACCAACACTACTTAGGTATATGCTATACATATACCTAAGTCATCAATTCCCGTTCGGCTCCAACATCCGGGCCCAAGTTCGATCACGTCCACATAGGAGTACAACCCAATCCACACAGGATAACACAACCCAATATACATAGGAAAGCAAGTCAATCATATCGAAGATATTGATTGAAGCTAAGACTCAGCTCACACATGTATACTTCTTCGTAAGGTGATAGAGATGATTAGATATAGCCACTGATTCATCTAAGCTGAGACCAATGTAGGATACTAATCCAACTAAGCTGTTGGACCCACATAGGATACAGACCAGCTACTCTGCCAGATCCACATAGGATAGCAAGAACAGAGTCAAACACTGCCACACCCACATAGGATACAAGAACAGTAGTCATTTCCGTCGAACCCACGGAGGATTTCAGTACGGTCTTTATCACTGCTGAACCCACAGAGGATTTCAGTGTAGTCTTCATTGTCGTCGAACCCACGAAGGGTTTCAGTACGATCTTCATTGCTGTTGAAACCACAGAGGATTTCAGTGTAGTCTTCACATCACCATCGAACCCACAAAGGATTTCAGTATGATCTTCATCGCTGCCGAACCCACGGAGGATTTCAGCGCAGTCTTCATCCCTACCGAACCCACGAAGGATTTTAGTGCAGTCATCATCTTCGTCGCAGTCGCAGCCAGCTCTAGGGTTCCCGCACATAGATTGCTCGATTCCGGGAGGGTCCGCTCCATGAGCCAAGGGGTTGATACATCAACTGACATGTAGTCTGGAGTTGATGTATCTCAAAGTTCTGTCTCTATAATAGGAACTCAACGTGACAGACGGCGCGTCAATCGGACGCCCGGTCTGAGAGTTATTGGCTTTTTCGTTCCTGGGGCCTTGTTGGTTTTTAAGTCAAAACCAACCCAACCGCACTCCAACTGCATCCAAACCTCGAGCAGAGTAAGCCAAAAGCTCCGTATCACTAAGAGGAATCCAACAAAGTCGACGACACGTCAATCAGACGTCCGGAGCTCAAGTTATAAGCATTTCCGCTCCGAGGGCCCGGTTGGTTTTGTGTTCGAACCAACATGGCCATACCCAAAGTTCTCCTAATCCTTAAGTGTAATATACATAAACGACCGTATCGATCCAAGGATCACATCACAACTAACGGTGCGCCGTTCGGAAGTCCGTAGCCCAAGATATGGGCAAAAGAACGAACCTGTCAGGTTTTAGGGGGGGTTTTGGGCCCGGACCGACTCGGTCGGAGACCCCCTGGGTCGGCCCGAACCGATTCGACCCGAACCGGGTCTGGGTCCGGCCCATTAGGGCGCGGAACGGCCCAGTGGGTACAGTCCAACCCAACCATCATGGGCGCGCCCCGCACGACCAGCTCAGTACTGGCCGTGCCGTTGCGGAAAGGGGGGGGGGGGGCTGCCCCCCTTGATTGACCCCCCCCCCCACGTGGGGGCCTCTCCTCTTTCCATACGGGGGTTGTGACCCCCGATTTCTCGGAAGCTGGCTAGCCTGGTCCGGCCGGCCGGTGCTGCTGCCACGGGACCGCCGCAGTCCCGCCCCTCCGAGGTGCCAGTGGTTCCAGCCGCCCCGCCTTGCACAGCTGCGGCTTCGAGCCGAGGCCTTGTCTGTCCGGCGTGGCGTGACGACGCCGCACCCCTCCGCCACGGCCCCGCTACGACCGCGGCCTCTTAGAGGTTCTCCGGCATGGCGCGACGGCATTGCAGCTTCGTTCGGCCTCAACGATGCGGCGCGACGGCGCCACGCTTCTTCAACACATTCTTCCATGTTTCCTCGCGGTGTCGTTGCACCGCGCCGCCTTCTTTCGAGCCGCAACAAACACAACAACCAAGGTGGAGGATGGTCGGACGTGTTCATGCGGCCCGGCCTCCTCCCGTAAAGTTGATAACAATTGGGCCCAAATCAAAGACGAAGAACAACAAGGATTATTCCATGAACAAAAATTAACCCCTACCTCGATGAAATAATTCGCGGTTGTCAAGCGCCGCAAAATATGGCGTCGCGGGGCGTGGTTCCATAGACATCGACGGAGAGCGTCTGAGGAGGCGTCGTATTCTCTTTTATCATCGAGAGAAGAATATGATTGCGCGTCGTTGGAGAACTCCAGTGTCGGTCTCTCTTCCCTTGTCACGGAGGAGAAAAGGGAATGGAGATACCGGAGTCGTTGAGTCATTCTTCATTGAAGAGATGGCGTTCTTTGCGGAAGGATTGAAACTCTTCGCGGGAGGATGAAGTTATTCCCAATAGAAAAGAGTTCTATCTCCCCAATTTTCTCACACAACAACTAACCCTCCAAAATAAAATAAGACTTATCTTATTTTATTACATCAAGCCAAGAATTTCAATTTTAAATTTCAAACACATAACTCACTTAATTAATTAAGTGTGTTGGCATGATTAAAGAGGAGAGAGGGGGAGGTGAGTGGTCTCACATTAAAGGGGAGTTAACAAAAATAAAGGGTAAGTTATGGAGTTAATAAATGTGAAAAGGTGGGGGATTGTGTGGGCCCCACCCCCCTCATAACCTCACGTGGGAAGTTGGGTGGTCATGGGCCCCACCAACAACTTCCCATGAGAGAGTTTAACTTCCATGGATAAAATAAAATTGTTCACAATTTTATTTTACTTATTAATTAATCCACCCTTTTTTTACAACTCCTCCCAAGAAAATTCACCTTTGGTAAAAGTCCTCTTAAGAAATTACTGGCATTGCGGTTCCATCGGTGCCCTCAGATTTTGATTCCGAGCACTGGTTCAAAAGTTAGAAAATCCCGCTCGTTCGTTCACTGAACGTACCAGAGCTAAACTTCGGAAATTGATTCCGGGCACAGCGGGCCTCGGAATCAGGTTCATTCAAAAACTGCGTTCTTGTAAAATCCCAAAGAAAATTAAGAAAAAAAATTCCCTTGAATTTTACGGGTCTTTACATAGACCTTTTTAGCTCACACTCTATATACACACCCATATAGGTAAATATAGATTTTATGTTTCTATATTTGTTTTGCGGTTATGATATCAAGGAAAAAAGGGGATACTTAACTGAATATATTCATACAATTTAAACTCATGATTTAAAACTAAATTCAGGTTTACTAAAATTACTCAATATATCAAAACATAAATATATACCAAATAATAATTTCATTTTTTGAACCAAGGTCTAAGACAAGTGAATATCCAGGTTGCTTTATTAATATAAAGTGAGGTAACATAACCCAAGAATATAATAGATACATTCTTTTATGGATCTTGAAATGATTTGGATCTTATAGAATATATAATAATGAACCTATATAAATGATATAATGTAAATAATTTAATAACATAGGTCCAAACATTGATGAAACTGGTTTTTGATAAATGAATAATCCCATGATTGAATTTTAAAATAAGCCCATGGGAACCTCAGTATTTAGTCGGGTGGTCTTAGACAATCATGTTTGGATTTAAATTGTTAATTAACTACTATCTTATAAAAATGTTTCATACATGTCGGATTTATAAATTTTTATGAATTTTTTAATAATTATGATTTTCTTTAGACCAGGTGGCTTCCTACTTAGCATTTTTATAGTAATGCCTATTTTAAATTTTCATTTTCAAAAAGGAAAATGGGTTTTAAATGTTAAAGTGAGTTTTGTAATAATAAAACATGGTTTTTCATTAAAATTAATTAAAATGGATTTGGTGTTTTTGAAACTCTTTAAGAGATTTCAAAGTGTATTTTTAAAGTTTTAAACATTTCAATGTGTACATATTTTCATGGAAGCATTCAAAACTTTTAATCTATTTTTAATGGTTTTTGAATTAGATTTTAAAATTTTCACTTGATTCTAATAGATTTTATAGAAAAGGGGGTCTGTATCCCATTAAGTATTTTGAAAAAAATTAGTCAATTTTCATGTGGAATTAAAAAAATGGATTTCAAGAGGGGTTTTTAAAAATCAGAATACAACCTTTTGAATTTTGAATGTAGTTTTTAGATGAGATTTAAAAATTTAAATTAAGACGTGGTAATTTAAAAAGTTTTAAGGAGATAACATTCATCCTCATCAGCTTCATCTCCTAAATAGTTATTATTTTATTTTGTTTCTTGAGACACATCCCCCATCTTTTTTGGACATGCACCTATGTTGATTGAACAAATCTGAGCAGTACTAATCCCATACCGAGTATTGGTGATAATTTTAGATGAATTTAGAGGATAAAACCTTCCATAGTGGAGTAATTATTTTCTTAAATTAAATTACCGATTTTCTTCAAAGAATACTGAAATTATTTGAAATAATCAAATGTTAGGTTTCCCTTATTATTTTTTTATAAATTTTACCTTTTATAATAAATATATTATGTGTATTTATTTATTTATTTTTTCAAAATGAATATTTTATGAACATAATAGGATGGATATGAATAAAACATGGATGCAAATTAATCATATTACAAAATAGTATGAAAATGGAGTTAAGGAGTTCATCATGTTTTCAATAGATCATGCATGCAACCCTTCTCAAATCTATTTTTCATGTTTACATTGTTTTTATTCAATAAAAATTATTCAGGAAGAGTTATATGAACATTTTATTTTTTAAAGAATAGATTATATCAATAAATTTCAGACTAAACATGGGGTAAAAATGAACATTCACATGAATTGGGATGATACTATGTCTTATGGATCATTTAATATGAATACCAGTGTAAATAATTATAGAGATCACATAGAAGAAATGAAAATGAAAATTAAAGATGGCCTTCATGATTGTAGAAATTTGTTTGGGAATTTAAATAGTTGTTCTAGGAGACCATTTTATACTGATTGTACTAAATACACAACATTTTCGGTTATATTGAAGTTATATAATTTAAATCTAGTAATTGATAGAGAAACACTATCTTTTTAGAACTACTTGGTCTCCTACATGATATGCTACTAGAATAATATGAACTTCCATGTAGAATATATGATGATAATATAATGTTAAATTCAATGGGAATTATCTCTAAAAATGTATTCTTTTCTAAATGGTTGTATATTGTTTTTCAAGGACCATGAATATATCATAAAATTCCCTAAGTGTGGCATAGATCGATACAAGAAAAACTAATCTAGTCTCTAAAAAGTGTTATGGTACTTTCCTATCATTCCATGATTTAGAAGAATGTATGGATTCTAGGAAACCATGAGACAATTGATATAGCAAGAAAATAAAAGAATTAAAGATGGGAACCTATGTCATCCAATATATTCACCTTAGTAGAAGAAATTGATTACAAGTATCCTGAATTTGGAAATGAGCAAAGAATTTTTTTTCTTATGTTATCTACAAATGGGATCAATCCTTTTGGTGTATAGAGTAGTAATAAAAGTATATGGCCCATCCTGTTGGTAAATTATAACTTCTTTCTAGGGTTATGCATAAAGTTCAAACACATTATGTTATCTCTACTAATATCTAGACCAAAGAAACATGGTAATGATATTGATTTTTATTTGGGTCCATTGATCAAAGACCCGAAATTGATGAGGGATACCCGTGTTACAATTTAAGATTCTCATATAATTGAAGAATTCTCATTGAGGGACATGTTGTATCAGATGATAAATGACTTTCCTACTTATGGAAATTTTTCAGGCTATAGCATTAAAAGAATGTTGGGGTGTCCCATTTGTGAAGAATGCACACACTCAGTTTGGTTGAAACATTACTCAAAGACTGTGTTTTAGGACATCATATATTTTTACCTTGATAAAATAAATACTGATCCTAGATAACAACATTCGATGAAAATTATGAATAAGGTACAACACTATCTCCACTAATGGGTGATCGACTGTTCGATAAAGTAAAATATGTTGACACTGTATTCAATAAAAAAATTGAAAAACCTTACAAAATCATGTTGGAAGAAGACATCAATTTTCTTTGAATTATCATATTGGAATTTTTTATAGGTTAGACATTTTATTGATTTCACGCATGTATAAAAAAATTTATTTGATAGTATTATTGGAATGTTAATAAATGTTCATAGAAAAACAAAATATGGAATCAAGGATAGGTTGGACATGATTGACATGAAGATAAGGGAATAGTTGGAACCAGTGAAGGGTAAATGGCGGAATTTTCTTTCTCTCACAGTTTACACTTTATCCAAATAAGAAAATTTGAAGATTTTCATTTTCCTTAATGGTGTAAAATTTCCATAGAGGTATTCATCAAATATAAAGAATTTTGTTTCAATGAGTAATTTAAAGTTTTACGGACTAAAATCAAAATATTTTCATGTTTTGATGTAATATTTGAGGCTTGTTACTTTATGTTTCATTCTTCCAAAAAAATGCATGATATACATTAAATAGACTCTACTTTTTTTTCAAAGCAATATGCAGTATATTTATAGACCTCGTAAAGTTTCCAATCATAAATAAGGAGGTTGTATTCATATAATTTAAATTAGAGATGTTCTCCCACCATTATTCTTTGATATAATGGTACACCTGATGGTTCACTTGGTTAGATAGGTTTAACTATGTGGTTATATCCACTACAAATGTATGTACCCCATTGAACAGTATATGAATATTTTGAAAGGGTATGTCAAGAATAGAAGTCAGATAGACGATTGTTTTGCAGAATGATATATTGTTGAAGAAGCTGATAAATTATATATGTATTACCTATCAAATGTTGACAGCATCAGTCTCCCAAAGTCTCATCATGGGGGACACCTTATGGGTGAAGGTATTTCAGGAATATGTGTTGATAAAATTTCCATCAAAGAGAGGGAGAACATTCACTATTACATTTTATATAATAGTGAAGATGGTGATCCATACATTGAGTCCAACAAATAAATTCTTCGATATTTGATTGCATCAATGGTGGAAGTGTAGATATAAAATACACATAATCAAAAGTTTATAGGATGGTTTCAAGATTAAATTTATAAGTATTTATCTAAAAATATGAATTCAATTTACTATTTACGTAAATGGCTAACCAGGGGACCAAATGTAAATATTATATCTTAAATTAGATTTTTAATCAATGGTTATACATTCTTTATAAAATAACACTATGACTACATCATGATGAAAAAAAGTGGAGTAACCCTTGTGGTAAAAGCGATGCACATATCTGGTTCCAAGGATAAAAATCAAATTTATATGAAGATTTTATATTTTGTCATTATCAAATAGATATAATAGTTTTATTATACAATATTTCAAGTGATTATTTTTCATTTCAAATGGGTTGACAATAGGAGTGCATCAAAAGTTGATGAAATGGTCTTCGTGAAGGTAAATTTCAATGTGGAAGGGGAAAAGGATGAGTTGTTTATAATAGAATCACAAGCAGTGAAATTATTTTATTTCTAATATCTAGTATGCAAGAATTTTATGTTTTCCCTTATAATGACTAAATAACTATACAGTCATATGAAAATTCAATCGAGGATGATCCTTTCATTAGTAGATCACAATCCATTCTTGTCGGTCCCAATTTAAAAAATATATTTTACATTATGGGGACCACAAAGATAAGATTTGGATTCTTGATAGAGTATCAAAATCACTAAAACCATTAAACTAGAATTGGAGTTCAATTATAAGTTTAATTTTCTTTAATATACTATGTTTTTCCTCATAATATTATTTTTTCTCTATTACATTAACATAATCAAAATTAAATGCTTGACTACTCATGGAGACAATGACTTCTACAGAGGATGATGTTACCAATCATAGGGAAGAACATACTTTTTGATGTTGAAACTACAAAATTATTAGGGTATCAATATCATGTTGATGAAAAAACAATAACAACACAACATCATAGTATTTAATAAAATTATCATTATAAGAAGTAATGGTATAAAATTTTTCGGTTGGCTGGAATCAACACTGCCAACCTATTGACCCCAATAAGTCAATGTTAACTAGTAATGATAGGGTCAAAATGAGGTTTAATGTCCTGATTGATATTGATTCATGGTGCTACATAATACCTATAAATAAGAAAACCATTTGTGAATATATAAAGGTTATTTTATGATATACTTTCTCTATTTTATCAAAATATTATATAATGAAACATTGATTTAATATTAATTATTCCTTGAAGAGTTTGTTTAATTGAAGATTTATGCGATAAATACATCTTAATGGCTACTTGAAAAGACCATATAGGCTTCTATACTCTTCTTATTAAGTTTCATCTTAGGGATGCTAAGGGTAAAGTAAATCCCCACCCACGAGTTAGTTGTGCACACATTATATAGCATGAAACATGGAATTCTTTCATCATTCTTATTTATGAGAAATCATTTCACGTGAATTGTAGTCAATAATATATTATTTTATATTATTTATTTTATCCAATTTGATTTACATTTTAAAATTTATGAAACAAAAAAAGAGTTATGAAAATAAATAACATGCATCAAAACCAATGTACCACTATCACAAATCAAAGATGGGGTATGCTTCACTAGAGAAGAAATTGGTATATATTTTAAATCAATAATAAAAGTCTTATGTGATATGAAACAACATATGTTCCTTTGATTTTATGCATATTGATAAATAAAAATCCGAATCCACTTCCATTCTACGTCATGTGCTATAGAAGGATGATCATGTAAATATGGAGGGTAAATTAGTTTATGAAAACACAAATCAGTATGAGAAACATGTGAAATTATGAAATAATAGTAATTTGTTATGAGTTTAAATATCATTACATAAAACATCTATTTATGATTATTTTTTATATGGTTTAGACATAATAATCGACAATGATCATACTAGAATAAAAACTATTATAAGTAGATTTGAAGTGGTCGAAACAGTATAGTAACATTAGAGGAGTAGATATTTGAGTGTATTGTCAAACATACTTAACGAATAAAAAACCAAAAGAAGATAAATATAAGACAGTGAAAGTATTTCAATAAAAAAATATATGCTTTTCAAGATAATATTGTCAGGTTTGGTTTAATAGAACAATATATGAGAAATGATCAAAACGAAATGGAAGGGGAATAAATATCTGCACCTGAAGAATAAAATGACCCCATTAGTTTTAAGGCTATTCATTCCCCTCAACTATATACCATACCTGAGGTAATCAATTTTGTTATTACTCTTTCTCTTAAATATGAATTAAACAACTTATGATAACTTTATATTACTTAAATTCTTCAAGTTAAAGTTGTATGTGATTTTTATCTGTCAACACCATGCACCACCTTATTGTGAGGTGTATGGTGTATAATATCCCGAGAGACAAGCTACACAATAATGTACTCCCAAAATATCACATGATAGTGGGAGTGGGGATTGAGGTAGCATATGAGTTGACTATTGATTTCCTTGTTTCACTTGATGATCTAGATATTACGATTGTAAATGATGCTAATGGGAATTTCTTATCATGGATGACTAATCTTATAATGATACATGAGGTATGTCTTTAACACATTTTTTTCAAATGAAAAACCTATAACCGTTGATGAGAAATGTTCTGAAGTGAGGTATGATATTATAGACAGATAAATCGATGGGGAAATGGATGGTCAAATCAATAAACTCTAGTAAATTGGAAAAGAAATAAAAAGAACCTTTTGGGAGTACCTTCTCCCTACTATTTATATAGAAACATTTATTATCATTAAAAATTCCTAAAGAGACCATATTTAAAGATGGAATTATGCCTTACATTCCATATGAATAAGAAATATATAGAACTTTCATGACAAATGTAGTTGGTCTTAGGAGTATAAATGAGATTCTCAAATTTTAATGGATAGGATTCTCAGTTGTCAATACATACATAAGTCACATTTTCATTATAAATACGTCCAAAAAATGATACAATAAGTTCATTAAAGTTAATAACTATTCCTACTTTCTATAGGAGTTTATATTATTACCATATAAAGGAAATACTGTGTGAAGAATGATTTGGATTCATTAATCCCTATATCATTTCTATGTCAGAAACTTATTTAGAGAAGGAATAAATTGAGAAGAATAAAAATGAGTTATATGATGTGTTTGAGAAAAAAACAGACAACAAACTCTTTTTGATGCCCATTATGCAAGGGTAAAACTCTACAATCTAATCACATAAAATATTTTTAAATTTTTTTCATTACTTATTTTTTTATAAATCACTAGATATTGATTGCGCTCAATATGAATACCCTAAATATTTATTTTTTGGATCCAAAGAATGGATATCCAAAAAAATAACCACACATGATGTGTATTATGAATTTGTAATACAATTAAATGAACATTTTATAGATAAAATTTGAATCATATGTTTAAGTCAGTGTTTTAATAAGAATTTTGTTATGATAGTGCAGTCACTAAATATAGACTAAATAATGGCATGAAGTTAGCGACTGGACATAAAAAGCCTATAGATTACTTCAAATGGAAACATATCAGGGTATATATAGAAATATTTAATTATCAAAATATATTTCAAAAAAATTAAATATTTTATTCATTTTTTCTTCAATATTTAGAGCAATATAATGAAAAATATTATCTATATTATGTTATAATATTTAAGAAAGAGATCATAAACCATCTGAAGACCAATATCCCCAAAGTGGTAATTTTTTAAGGTAATTAAAATTTCATTAAAAATATTTCTTAATCTTTTGTTTATCTTTATTTTCTCATAAATACTAAGATTTATGATTAACTTCATACTCAAAATAAGAAGTAAATATATTTAGAGATGATTGGGCAGCATATGTGGTGTTGGAATGTTTTTCGGCGATAAATTTAGGTGATCACCTACTATGTTTGTATCTAGTATAGGATATGACCTTAGAAATATATTTGGGGTGTGAATCATTATTATAAGAATTATTATATTTTATTTTGGATATATTTCTCACATATAAGTATAATTAAAGAAATAAATTTGTTTAGAAATGAGTAGAAAACATGGTGGAAGAATGTATACTGGTATCCTGAATAAGTGACTTCCTACTAATTATTTAGTCAATTTTCTGATCATTTTATCAACTTTTTTTAGTTAATTTCCTTGTCATTTTAATAATGAAATTAGACTAATTTCCTCTCTAGGGTTCCCTCATGGGTGGTGGTAAATGATAGAAGAAAAGAAAAATACCGTGGTTTCACTTTGGTGGGTGGTGGAATTATTTCAGTGATTCAATGATAAATTAGATGCATGATATCATATCAAAAATTCTTGTGAAATTAATACAAGTAACACATAAACTTTACATTAGTGAGATAGATTGACTAAGATTGATTCTTTTGAATGCAGATGATGTGAAATTAAATCATCCCACCATTATATCACATAGAATCTCATAATCATTACATGAGTAGAAGTGTTTAACCTATCCTTATTCTGCATATAGATACCTTTTCATTGGTTCACCATCCAAAAATGTTTCCACTAGTTCTCCACTAATATGCATATGGACATTCATTATGTAAATTGATACATGTTAACATGGCCATTAATAAAAAAAATCATCATCATTCTCAATAAAAAAATACATGAAAATATGGTTGTACCCATTTTGATGAATAGATAATGATGATGTTCTCTTAGAGTTTATCATCACCTAAAATATTGAAAAGGATATACTAATATATAGAAAAATCTAGGAATAATTAATGGATTTACTAGATTTTAGTGTCATTTGGATTCTATAAAAGTCTATAATAATGTTTAGTACTATCAAAAAGGGGAAAAATTTATAATGGATTTTAGTGTATTTTGAAAATACATAATAGATCACACTGAAGTTTTTTCCATCAAAGAAGGTAAACTATTTAACATGGATTTTTACTATCTATACTAGTGAAATGGAAAGATATATTTTATTATGTTTCATAAAAACTCAAATTTAAATATTTATTTTGGTTCAATTAATGAATACTAATAGGTTTACACTAATGGTTAATTTTTTTGGGAATAAATAATGTAATACACTAATGTTTAGTATAATCCAAGAATATATAATATTTTATTCTAGTTTTTTGTAACAAATAAGAAGGGAAATGTTTATATATGACTTTTACACCATCCCAAAATTATAAAAGTTTTTATGGGAATTTTTTGTAATACATGAATATTATGTTATTTTAAAGTGGTTAAATATATCATGTTGTTGGGATTGAGCTTGTAAAATATCTCATATGTTTCCAGAGTGGGTGAGTTGAAAATTTTATTATTTGGAATCATAGATTAAAACAATGTGACTAGGAATGAATTGTTTCACATTTATGTTTAATTTATTTCTTTATAGTATTACTAACATAATAATTTTTTCTTATACATGTGGATTATTTTTCTCAAGTTGGGGTGGTTTGTTCAAATCTGTTTGTGTTCATGAGACATTAGAAATAATATGTTCCTTTTTGATGGAATTAAAAACCCCATGTTTCTTACAAGATGAAGTTTTCTAGGCCACATTATGTCACATCCACCACATGGAGAGGAGTCATGATGATGAGGTTCTCTATAATCCACTAGAAATATATTTATCTCTACCAAGTTACTAAATATTCTAGACTTCTCTAAAGTATTTCGGAATACCCCCTTGGGCCTTGAAGGCTCCATATGAGAGCTTCGGGAAGGTGAAGTTCTATGTCCATGAGTTTTCCTCTTCTATTAAAATGGAACATGTTATCTTTTTTCTATATTTTTGCAGATAGCTGAAAGAAAAACACATATCACATACTCAATAAGCCGCACCTAAATTTGATATATAGTTTTCTTGGTATGACTCAGACTATATATTTTTAGTTTATAATTTACATTTTAGTTCAAAACACACATCAAAAACTAAAAACTAATAAAATGCATTAATATTATTTTTATACTTTAGGAAAACCATTCATAAGTAATTTTTTATTTGTAAGAATTAGCCTCACCTCAACTCTATGCACGGTGTTTCCAATATGACTCAAAGGGTTTCTTTTTATTTAAAATTGACATTAATTTTAGTAAAAAATACAATTGACAAACTCAAAATTGAGCAATCGCATTCATATTATTTTGATAATTTAAGAAAAAAATTCATAAGTCATTTTTGTTGTGTAGGAATATGCTTCACATTAATCCAATACACAGTGTTCCTGGTATGACTCAAAGTGTCCGTTATCAGTTTAAAATTGACATTTTAGTTCAAAATAGGTGTCACTCATTTAAAGATGAGAAAAAATGCTCATATTTTCTTGATTATTTCATAAATTGATCCCAATTCATTTGTGACATGTAGGAATCGGTCTCATGTCATACTGACACATGATGTGAATGGTATGACTCAAAGTGCTTGTTTATAGTTTAAAATGATATTTTAGTAAAAAAAACATAAGTGGAATAATAACAACCAAAACAAAAAATAATAAATATTGTTTTAAAACTTTAGGGAAAATATCTATAAATTATATTTGACATGTAAGAATCATCCTCACTTCAATATGATGTGTGATGTGACCATTATGACTCCAAGTGTGTCATTTTATTTAATATTGACATTAATTTTAGCAAAAATGACAAGTGAAATACTCAAAAATAGAGAAAAAAAGTCATGTTGTTTTGATACTTTAGGAAAAATATCCGTATGTCATTTTTGATGTATAGGAATTAGATAAACCTCAATAAGATGCATGGTGTGACTTGTATGACTCCAAGTGCATGTTTTTAATTAAAACTGGAAATAATTTTAGTAAAAAAGAAAAGTGACAAAATCAAAACTAATAAAATGAATTCATATTATTTTGATAATTTAGTAAAACAATTTATAAGTCATATTTTATGTGTATGAATTAACCGCACCTCAATATGATGCATACTGTGACCGGTATGAGTCCAAGTGTCTTTTTTTATTTAAAATAGAAATCTATTTTATTAAAAAAAGATATTTGACATACTCAAAAATGATCAAAAAAATTATTATTATTTTGATACTTTAAGAAAACGATCAATAATCCATTTTTATGTGTAGTAATCATCTTCACCTCAATCTGATACACGATGTGCTCGGTATGACTCAAAGTGTCTATTATCATTTTAAAATTTCCATTTTAGTTCAGATAGTGTTACTTAGTAAATAACAAGTAAAAAATATCAAAGTCTTGATAATTTATAAAAATGATTCATAAGTTATTTTTGATGTATAGAATTCAGTCTCACATCAAACTAACACACGATGTGACCGGTATGACTCAAAGTACGTGTTTCTAGTTTAAAATTACATTTTAGTAAAAAATACAAGTGACATACTCAAAACTAGTAAAACACATTAGTATTGTTTTAATGAATTATTAAAATGGTCCATAAGTTATTTTTGACATATAGTAATTATCCTCACCTCAAGTTAATGCACAATGTGATTAGTATGACTTCAAGTGTGTGTTTTTATTTAAAATTGACAGTAATTTTAGTAAAAATGAAAAGTGACATACTCAAATCAAAGAAAACACATTAGGATTATTTTGATACATTAGTAAATTGATTTATATGTAATTTTTGATGTTTAATAATCATCTTCACTTCAATATGATGCACAATGTGACTGGTATGACTCTATATGCTTGTTTTTTATTTAAAATTAATGTTAATTTTAGTAAAAAAGACAAGTGACATACTCAAAACCAGGAGAAAACATTTGTATTGTTTTGATAATTTATTAAAATGACCCATAAGTCATTTTTGATGTTTAGGAATCATCCACACCTCAATCTGACAGACGGTGTGATCAGTATGACTCTAAGTGTTTTTTATTTAAAATTGACATTAATTTTAGTAAAAAGGACTAGTGACATACTCAAAACTGATAATACACATTCTATTTTTTTTAATACATTATTAAAATGGTCCATAAGTCATTTTTAATTAATATGAACCAGTCAAACCTTAATATGACATAGGGTGTGACCGATATGACTCCAAGTGCATGTTTTTATTTAAAATTAACATTAATTTTAGTAAAAAAAGTGAAATACTAAAAACTAAGAAAGCTCATACATATTAGTTTGATACTTTTTTAAAATGATTAATAATTTATTTTTGATGTGAATAAATCATCCACACCTCAATCCAACTCACAGTGTGACCGATATGACTCCAAGTGTGTCTTTTTATTTAAAATAGAAATTAATTTTAGTAAAAAAGACAACTGAAAGACTCAAAACTAATAAAATGAATTAATATTATTTTTATAATTTATAAAAATGATCCATAATTCATTTTTTAGATGTAGGAATTGTTATCACCTTAACACAATACACGATGTGGTTGGTATGACTCAAAGTGTGTGTTATCACTTTAAAATTGACATTTTAGTTCAAAAAGCGTCACTCAATGAAAAATAAGAAAAAGAAATTGGATTATCATAATAATTTATGAAAACAAATCATGATTAATTTATTATGTGAATAAGTAAGTATCTTTTCAAACCAAAACACTATGGGTCTAGTATGAATCAAAGTATATGTTTTCAGTTTAAAATAACAGTTTAGTAAAAAAGAAAAGTGAAAAAAATCCAAACTGATAAAAATAATTTGGATATTACTTATACTTTAGTAAAATAATATATATAAAATTTTTTATGTGTAGGTATCATACTTGCCTTAATATGACACACAGTGTGACCATTATGGATCCATGTTCATGTTTTTATTTTAAATTGACATTAATTTTAATAAAAATGACAAGTGACATACTCAAAATAAGGAAAATGCATTCATATTGTTTTTATAATTTATAAAAATGATCCTTAAGTAATTTTTTACATGAGGTAATCAAACTCACCTCAATACGAAGCAATGTGTGACTGATAGGACTCCCAGTGCATGTTTTTATTTATAATTGGCATTAATTTTAGTAAAAAAGAAAAGTGACATACTCAACTCTAATAAAACACATTTGGATTGTTTTGATAATTTTTTAAAATAGTGTATATGTCAGTTTTTAAATGTAAGAATTATCCAAAACTCAATCTGAAGCATGGTGTGACCGGTATGACTCCAAGTCTGTCTTTTTATTAAAATTTGACATTAATTTCAGTAAAAAGAAAATTGCATACTCAAAATCAAGAAAAAACTTTTAGACTATTTTGATAAATTATGAAAAATATCCATAAGTCATTTTGACATATAAGAATCATTTTCACCTCAATCTGATACATGATGTGCCTAGTATGACGCAAAGTGACTCTTATTTGTTTAAAATTTACATTCTAATTCAAATATTTTCACTTGCTGAAAACCAAGAAAATTCTATGGGATAGTATTGATAATTTAGGAAAACAATTTATAAGTAATTTTTGATGTGTAAGAATAAGTCTCACATCAAACCAACACATGATGTGATGGACATTACTCAAAGTTTTTTTTCCAATTTAAAACGACATTTTAGTAAAAAACACATGTGGCATACTCAAAACTAATAAAACCCATTCATATTGTTTTTATAATTTAGGAAAATTATCCACAATTCATTTGGGATGTGTATAAATCAGCATAACCACAATCCATTGCATGATGTGACTGTTAGGAATCCAAGTGTGTCTTTTTATTTTAAATTGACATTTATTTTAGTAAAAAAGACAACTCAAATACTCAAAACCGAGAATATGCATTGGTATTGTTTTTATACTTTTGGAAAACTATATATAAGTCATTTTTTATATGTTGGAATAATCCACACCATAATCTTATACATTATGTGTCTAGTATGACTCATATTATCCATTATTAGTTTAAAATTGACATTTTATTTCGAAAAGTGTCACTCACTAAGAACCAAGAAAATGCACTCATATTGTCTTTATAATTTATGAAAATGATTCATAATTATTTTTTGATGTGTTGGAATTAGTCTCACCCCAAACAAACACTCAATGTGACCAGTATGATTCAAAGTTCATGTTTCCAATTTAAAATAACATTTTAATAAAAAAACTAAATTGATATACTAAAAACTAAAAAAACACATTTGAATTGTTTTGATACTTTAGGAAAATGATCCATAAGTCACCTTAGGTGTGGAGGAATTATCATCACTTCAATATGATGCACAATATTAATGGTATGAATCTAAGAGTGTGTTTTTTATTTATAATTGACATTAATTTTAGTAAAAAAGACAAGTGACATACTTAAAACCAAGAAAATGCATTCAGATTGTTTTGATACTTTAGGAAAAAAAATCCTATGTCATTTATGATGTGCAGAAATTAACCTCACCTCAATCCAACACATTTTGTCACTGTTATGACTCTAGTTGTGTCTTTTTATATAAAATTGATATTAATTTTTGTAAAAAATAAAAATAACATACTCAAAAATGATAAAACACATTTTGAGTGTTTTGATAATTTAATATAACAATCCATATGTAATTTTGGATTTGTAGGAATCATCTGCACCTCAATATGACACTTGATGTGCCCGGTATAACTAAAAGTGTCCATTATCATTTTAAAATTGACATTTTAGTTCAAAAAGTATCAATCATTGAAAATAGAGAAAACATGATCATATTGTCTTGATAATTTAGTAAAACAATTCATAAGACATTTTTTATGTGTAAGAGTTAGTTTCACATCAAACCAACACATGATGTGACTGATATAACTCAAAGTGTGTGTTTCTAGTTTAAAATTACTTTTTAGTAAAAATCACAAATTCCATACTCAAAATCAAGAAAACTCATTCATATTGTTTTAATAATTTATGAAAATGATCCATAAGTCATTTGGGATGTAAAGGAATTATTTGAACCTCGATCTAATTCATAGTGTTACTAGAATGACTCCAAGTGTGTTTTTTCAATATATAAGTGTCATTTTAGTTTAAAACACACATCACATCGCCAAAATTGAGAAGACAAGATCATATTTATTTCTCATCATTTTTTATACTATTTACTAATTAATTTCATTATCATTTTTATCTTCTAATTATTTAGTTAATTTTCACGAAGATATTTCTTGAAGAAAAATAAAAAATTGGGTGAGGTGCATGAATCAACTACAACTCAATCTGATACACATCATTCCTGGTATGACTCAATGTTTAGTTTAATATTTTAGTTTTAAACTGAGAATTTATTTTTAATTTATTTCGTTACAGTATTACTAACATAAGAATTTTTTTCTTATATAAGTGCATTATTTTTCTTGATTTGGGGTGGTTTGTTCAGAAATAGTATGAGTGAAGGTTAGGGGGTAAGGATAAATGAATTTTTATGTTTTTGAACATATATGATAATTTGTACTTACTCATGTAATTGTGTAAACCAATGTTTGAAATTTCTATACTATAGTGATTTTCTCTTGTATTTGTGTTTTAAATTTTAGTTCATTTATATTTTGTGTTGTTCCTGTCAATTTTTTCTTGTGCTATCTATATTGTACCTATGCTATTTGCGGTGCTATAGTGTGATGTAAATTTAGCAGAACACAACAATATTCCCCTTTATCATCACTTTTAAAAGCACTGATGAAGTGTCCCTTTATCAATACCTCTAAGAGCACTAATAAAATCCTATGGATTTTAATTGTCCTATGGTAGTCAGTGCTTGTTTAGCATTGATAAAGGCCAATTTTAGTACTATTAAAGGACTATTTTATAGTAGTGTGGGTGGAGATTTTATGTTACTGAGTTTATTATGTTGAGTATTGAAAGTAGATAAATTCTTATCATTGTATTTTAAAAATTTTAATTCGATGTGGATCAATGTTGTTGAAGTAGTTTTTCCTAGAAAATATAATCATGAATTTCTATGAATTTTTTTCTAAGATAGTGGTGTGGTATGTAAAGACTGCAAGGATAGAGGAAGTTGAATAATTTGATAAGATCAAGTTTAAATGTTCTGAGGAAAATTTATAGAAGATTTTTTGTTTTAATTTTACATATGAACTAGTTATTATGGGAATCTTAATGGAAAAAATTACTCACTAAATAAAAATATATTAAACTCTCATTATATGAATTTTATAAAACATTTTTCCAATGACCACCTTCCATATTTATAACAGATGATCAATTGGTGCTAACTCTAGATTTTTTATTTATTTAGTGCAATTTTATTATTCAATTTTGTATTCAATTAAGGCTTATTTTATTAAAATCAGTGAATTGATCTATACTAAACTAGGCATAATGGAAGTAGTTTTTCAAAAAATCAATTTCATGATTATCTATTTTTTATAGATGCTTATTTTATTCTATTAATTTTTATAGAATTTGGTCCCTTCATAAGTGATGAAAGTGGAAGATGGGTAGAGTTTTCAATGTTATATGATTTGATGAAACTATAATAACAACATATAAGGGTGGGTGAATAAAAGAAGTAGTGTTATTTTTTATAGATCCTCATCTTATGTTAGCTTGATGTGTATAATTCGTTTCAATTAACTGAAGAGGGAAATTAAAAACATATTTTGGATCAAATTAATCAATAGTATGAGATAGTTCATATTGGTATGTACTTTGATTTTAATTCTATTATAATTAGTAAAAAGTAGTCTGGTTTTCATGTTCCTGGTAAATAATCCGGTTTTTCATCTTACATGAGGTAGTGCATATTGATATGTAATCTGGTTTCCATGTTCTTGTAGATGAGTATGTAATCTAGTTTTAAAATTCTTTCCAATTCATGTTTTGGTTTTCATGTTCTTTTAGATTGGTATGTAATTCGGTTTTCCTATTTTTTGTAATGTAATATGGTTTTCAAGAGTCAGTATAGATTGTGCAGAACTCTTTTATGGTATTCATGTTATTGATGATTGATTTGGGGTATGGTAGATTTGTATGCAATATCATTTTCATGTTATGGTGGGTTGTTATAAAATCTAGCTCAAATTAATCAAGAGAATAAAGTATTTATTAATGTGATCATTTTGGTATGTAATAAGGTTTTCATGTTATTACATCTAGTAATGAAATCTGGCTCAAATTAATTAAGACCATGGGAGGGGAATATTAGCCACTTCCAGCCACTAGTGTGATTGCTACATATATCAAAAATTGGTAATGGCATACTCTTTACTATCAATGTGAGCCTACTATGGATGTTTTCCTCCATTGTGGTCATTCCATGACTATGTGGGTGAACTGCATGCATATACCCCATCACCGATGTGAACGACTATAGTGACATCTGATGTGGGAGAGAAATAGTTTTTTGATGGAGTTTTAGAGTTTCATGTAATGTCTCTGAGCTTTTAAAAATATTTTCAACATGTTTATTCAAATAAATCCTTAGTTTATTGGAGTTTCATATAAGCTAATTTTATAATTATTGTATAATATATATAATATATATAATTATATTAATGAATAAAATATAAAATTTTATCAATAAATATTGGAATATCCACATATAATATTTTATTTAAAAAAAATTACATAAATTTTTTTATCATTGGTGTTTTTTATAATAACATATTAAATAATATTTATAATAATATTATCAATAGAAAGATAAAATTTGTTAATAATAATATCAATAGATAAATATGGTGTATGAATTTGTTGCAAAACATTTTTATTGAATGTATTGGAGGGAGATATGGGTCTCAACCACCACATAATGAAAATAATACATATGTATGTCACAATATTATAAAGTATTCACCATATTAGAACCCATGAAACAAAATGGGTGTCATATACATTTCATCATAGAATAACCTATGGAAAAGAAATGGGTTTCATAAACATCATGTCATGATATTAATAAACCATCCATTAAAATAAAAAGGATGGTATTCTAGATCATAGCCCCAATAAATCATAAGTGAAATCAAGGGTTGTTGTCTTTGATGAATAAAAGACCATTAAAACATTCTTGAGGAAAATAACTTTTCCATTTTGAATATACATATTTAAAAAAACTACACAAATATAAAGGAACCCATTTTTTTTAAAAAGAACCATGTAAACTTATAAAAGAGGCTTCAAAGTAAAAATTAGTAATGAAGGTGGGAAAATACATTCATGTTGTATAAGTTAAAAAACATTCCTTCCATAATTTTTTTCAGAAAATTCACAAATTACCTCATTTTGAAAACAATAAGAATATGTCTTTCAATCCGTTCTTTAAAAATAAAAATATGAGTAAAAATGAATTTAAACAATCATAGGAGAATAGTAAAAACATTATTTAAAATAATTTTTAGAAAATATTGATATGGAATAAAAATACTCCCCAACAAAGACTTAAATATAAATAATCCCAAGTATTGGTGATATTGTGATATAAAACCCTTAACGTGAGTTTCTCTTACTTAAAAATCACTCAAAACTCCAGTATAATAATATTAAATTTATTATAATTTTATACTAGATTCAGGTTCATACTTATATTATTATATGTGATACCTTTATAATATTTCAGAACCGCCTTTAATCAATAATTACTTATTAAAATGATCATTTTTGAATGTTAATTATTTCATTTATCATGAGTATTTTAGTTCAGTAGTTTCGGTCCTTGGGAAAACTGATTTCTAATTTGTGTCTTGTAATAAGCAACAACATATCATTCAAATTTAAATTTATCATGGGTTATATAATATTTCAATTATATTTTTTAATTTTTTTATATAATATTGTTAAAATAATTTTTTTTATTAGATGTACATAATTATTTTCTATTAAATTATAGTTTAATATACATTAAAGTTGTTTTTTATTTTTAATGTAATATTTATACTATAATTTAATTTTTTTTAAATTTTTTTATCATATCTTGGGTTTTTATACAGATCTAGTAGTTAAGACTCTACCATGGTTGGTAAGGAATTTTATGAGCACTGGGTGTATCATTGATAAATACACCGTTTATCAGTACTAAAAAATGTGCAAATAAAGGCATCATTTATTAGAACTTTTTTATAATGTTAATAAAAACATTTTTTATCAATGCATTTCTTAACACTAATAAATGTGTTACTTTTATCAATGATTTAAACAATGCTATTTAAATGCAGATAAAGTGAGTTTTATAATAGTTGATATCAGAGACTATAAAATAATTATTCATATAATTATTGATGTTAGAATGCAAATACATATATGGCCCAAAAACTAGTGGTGTGAAAAATTAAAAAAAATAATGAAAAAATTGTTTTTCAGTATATGTGTATATATAATGTGTATTTATATGTAGGTATATATGTATATGTATGTATATATATAATGTGTGTATATATATATAATGTGTATGTATATGTATGTATATATGCCTTTGTATGTATATATGTATGCAACTAGTTTATGGAACAACCTGTTTTAATTTTTTAATATATAATCCATATTTATTTTGGTATATGAATATATAAATAATGTGTGTATATAAATTTGTATGTATATATTTCTCTATATTTATATGTATATATGTAACCAGTTTATGGAACAACCCATTTTTATTTTTTAATATATAATTAGTCTTCATTTTATTAACACTTCTTTAGTGATATTGGGTGTGGATAATTTAAATTACTTCATATAATAACAATAATTTTATGTTTAATTCACCACAATCAATTCCAAATTGTTTTAATAACCTTTCCTTCGAACCATTGGCTAGAAATAATGAAAACAAGACAATAAAACTCTTCTAAATTCCTTTATGTTGGTGAATTTTTTATGGGGTAGGAAGAATGAAAAAATTAGTGTTATTATTTTAAGCAACACACATCACTCATCTAATTTTCTTCACACAACCATATCCAATGTCATATTGTTGGCAGAAAGAATGAAAAAAAATACAGAAAAATGTACACATAACCATCAAAATAGCTTGGTCGTTTTCATAGAGGTAAATCCAAAGTGAAACATATCATCATCCTTCCATTCAGGAACTCTTCAAATCATCCCACTATCAGTGATTTTTAGATGGGGTTGGAATTCTTAATCTTTAGTCATTTATTTATGCACAAGCCATGGTATTTGTGCCCACAACCCACCATTCCCATCTCCTCCCCATCTTTTAAATGATCCTGCATGGATATTTATTAAAAAAAACTATCTCAAACTAAAATACACCAAAAACCCAAAAACATGACAATAACCTGGCATATAACACACAAAGGTTTCTTAGTGATATCTTCATCCAAACCAAAATATCTAAACTCAAGGCATCTTCTGATGGCCTCCTATGAAAACCCAGTTTCTACTCTCTCAATCCAGTCTACCAGAGCAAGACGCCCTTGAAATTTAAGTCAAAAAAATACATTTATTTCCTCTTATTAAAAATATTGAAATTTAATCGTACACACATTTCCAAACTACTCATATGAAAAATAAAAATCTCCCCAGACATTTCTATATTGATTACTAGCATAAAGAGAATCCACAACATCAAGTATTAGGACTCTCTATATATTCAAGAAGATGAAATTATTCTTCCATTTCATCCAAGAGAAATATAAAATTATGACTAATTCCTTATTCCTCTATTTAGGTAATTTAATTTATATATGTATCATCTTTTCATAGAAAAAAAGAATTCCACTGGAGAGAGGGATGAAGCAAAATTAAATGTCCAGATGCTTTTTTTCATTAAAAACAATGATGGGGGAGAAACAAAACTCTGATGGTGAGTATCTCTGGGGAAGATAATTATTATTTATAAAAAATATCATTTTTAAACTGTGAGATTGTTTGAAATAATTTGTGTTGTTGGGTTCTAATAATACTTGACCACTTCCTACAGACAGATAAAAAAAATCAAAAACAACAAAGTGATGATGACATGATGATCATGAAATCACACAGAACAAAAAAAGATAATATTATCATTGAAATGAAAAATAAAATACATCTGCATCAGGGGTTGAGGTGTACCATGAAAATAAGGTAAACTAGGTCCTTCTTTATTCATTACAAAAAACCCACCGTCAAATTATGGGGCTTGTGAAGGGTAGAAATGACGATTCCACTCCTCCATTTTCCTAGAAGATTTGATGCTAGAATAAGCAACCTTATTATGATGAAGGATTAGAAATTAGTATTAGGTCATATGAAAAGAGATAGATGAAGAGAAAGATTAGATTAAAACTCAAGGAATCTTCTTATGGGTTTGGATTCAATGAGGTGATACCAAATTTCAGACCAAAATAAAGGGGACAACGAGAGAAAACAACATTATGAACCAAAGAACGCGAATTTTTGCAAAGAGATTACTAGGGGTATTGTCATAACTGATCACAACCATAATGTTGATGGATCATGGAACAATGATATATTGATTAGTTGTGAAGATCTATAGGGAAAAATGAATTACACCATTCATGGAGACGGTATGTCGTATGTATGCATGAACGTTTTTTTCATTTTTCAATGGTTCAAATGAAAGATAGTTAAATATTAACTCATCTTAAAAATATCATTATTATATCATATATATCATAAGTATTCATAAACATCATCTACATTTCCATCCAAGTAAAATATAAATAAAAAATAATAACATCGCTTCGTGGATGTGGTAGTCCAAATGTATGCATAAATGACATTATCTTTTCCAAAAGGATAGTATGGTGAGAAGATAAATATGATATTATAATTATATAATTATAATTATGTCATAAATAAATTATATAAAAATTAAACCCATCACAATTTCTATCCATAAAAGATAGAGATGAAAAATTTATAATTAAAGGGGTTTATAGCTGATATGGAGGAACCACACCTTCATAAAAACAATTTTTTTAAACATGTTGTTACTTAATATCTAAGTTTTCATAATTTTACCATTTTAGTTTTAAACTAAGGTAACTAGTCTTTTAAACCTAGGTAATTCAACTGTTAAGTTTAAAATAAAGTGAACCATATTAGATAATTTTTACCTAATGATTATAAATATGAAATTAAAGTTTTCAAATAGAAATCCTATATGTGTTGAAAATTAATCTTAACAGAAGCACAAGTAACATACCAAATCACTATTTTAACCTTAATAGTGTTAGTGAAGTTAATATGCTTTAGGGGTCAATATAGTCACTATAACAGAAAAATTGGACCATTAATAGAATATAGTTGATATTTTTAAACATTTAAAAATCACTTGGAAGAAGATATTATTTTTATATTTTTAAATCATTTAATACAATATCATTTATTATAAAATAACATTAATGTGAACTTTGACATTATTCATTTTATTTGAATTTGAAAAATACCAAGACAATGATGAAATTAAAATATATTATGGTCACAATTTTATAACATGACATATTTATCTACAAAATTAGTGTAACAAAATATTTCATTAAATTTATTTTACTTTTAATATTTTTAGTATCATTTATTTTATTTTTATATTAATTAAATAATTAATGTGTTGTTTTTGCTTAATAATTTATAGTCATTATATGATTACTAAAAATTAAAAACAAATTACCCACATGAAATTAATTTCATTAATATCAAAAGAAATATCCATATTTGTTCACATATTTATTTTTCCCTACGTGAACACATAATTGAAATTTAAAACCAAGAGGGTGACATTTTTGTCTTTTTCTTAACATAAATTATCATATAGGTCACTTACATGGAAAAGTGTCCCAAAAACACATAAAATCGAACTTAAGGTGATAAGGGTCTTAATATGGCTAGAAAATAGGAATTTGATAAGTGTTTAGATTGTTTTAATTCTTATATTTTTATTTTCACCCCAAAGTAAACTCGTTTTAACCTTAACTGTGGTAGTTAATTTTTACTATTTTTATAATTAATTAAGAGACAAAATTAAAATTTTCATGACCCATCCCAGAGGGACCCATTCCATGACTATCCCAATCCCACCTCCAATAGTCCTGGGGCTGGTGAATAGCACTAAGTAAGCATATCCCACAAATGGGAGGCATTTTCCTAAGTACTTGCACACACACATACAACTTGAATCCAAAAAGGATGAAATGTAAAAACACTAAGTAGAGTAGTATTCATACCAATTAGATACCAAAAATAGAGTACAACAGTAGAAAATTGGAATGTAAATAGGGATATAATACAAGTACACCAAAGGTATGAGTCTGTAATAGTGAACACACTTGTTCCTAAAACTCGTCTGTAGAAAACCCTACCAAATAGGTAGGTACAAGGATAATTGTCTGAAGTTGTAGTATCACACCTAGAATATATGATCTCTCTAAGCACCACCTGGTTTTGGTCCACCCATGGCTCTATTAAAGAATTAAATGTCTGTACAAGACATGTTATGTGTGGTAAGAGACTGTGCAGGGGTGAGTAAAACAATACTCAGTATGACACCCCTAAACCACAAAATAATACTACTAAGAAATACATGAAGTATGTAAAGACCCGTAAAATTCAAGGGAAATTTTTTCTTAATTTTCTTTAGAATTTTACAAGAGCGCGGTTTCAGACGGCACCTGATTCCGAGGCCCGGAGTGCCCGGAATTAATTTCCGAAGTTTGGCTCGGGTACGTTCAGTGAACGAACGAGCGGGAATTCCTAACTTTTGATCCGGTGCTCGGAATTGAAATCCGAGGGCACCGATGAACTCGCAGCGCCGATATTCGCTTAAAGAGACCTTTTCGGGAGTTGCGTTTGTTGCGGGTTGAAAGTTAATTTTGGGGTTTTTAGTTGAGTTAAATAAAATTTGTGTTGAACAAATTTTATTATAACTTCTTAAAACCTATCAAAGGAGGTTGGAAGTGGGACCCACACCCACTTAACCTCCCTTGGGAGGATTAAGTGTGGTGGGGCCCACACGAACCCCTAATTCTTTTCAAATTCCCTAACCCCTCTAAACCCCCTCTTAATTATGTAACTCTCCCCTACTTTAATTCTTGCCAACCTATCTCTTCACTTAATTTTGTCAACTCTAGATTTAATTAATGTATTGAATTCTACTTTTGAATTTTGAAAGGTTGGCAAAGTAAAAATAAAATAAGGTGTAGCTTATTTTATTTTGGGTTGTTTGTTTGTCTTCTTGAGAGGTGGAGAGCTCTTCTTCTTCTTCTTCAAACTCAACGAAGAACGCGAAGAACGTCATTCTTCAACGAAGAACTTCTCCACCGAAGAACACGATCCATCCGCGACGCCGTATCCGCGACGCGACGTACTTCTTCCGCGTCATCTCTTCCGCGACGGTTTTCCGCGACGAACGCCATCGACAACGACTCTTCCTCCGACGTCAAAGGAATCGACACCGATATTCCACGACTACGTCAACGTGCGACTATCGAGGTAGAGGTTCTTGAGTTCGTTGTTTTCTTTATTATTTGACTTTCCTCAAGACTTGACGAGGAACACTCAATTTCCGACGAAGAACGCCGCTCCGCTCTTCTTCGTTTACCGTGTCAACGAAAGGGGACGCCACTTCTTCCTCGGACAATCTTCGTCGGCGTAAAAGTTTCGCCAACGACGTGTCTCTTCGAACGCATCCCTTCGTCATCGGATTTGACGAACGGCTTCCGCGACGCCCGACCTCCGCGACGTCGTCTTCCGCGGAACGTTGACAAATCCTCGAACCTTATACCCGAGGTAGGGGTTGTTGATTTAATATTTAATTATTTCATTCTTGCTCGTGGTTCGTATGACTAACGTGAGGATGTTGATTATTTAAAGTTGTGTTATATTTAACGTGAGGGGGGGGGGGGGGGGGCGGACCGCATGAACACGGCCGAACCCCCTCCATCATTCATGTTGTTTATCTGCGGGCGGAAGCAAGGTGGCGTGGTGCCGTCGCACCACGCGGATAATTGTACGTTAATCTTATATGACGCCGTCACGCCGCGTTGAAAGGAATCAAGACACGGCGAAGGGGCGCGGTGCCGTCGCACCGCGCCGGACGACGAACACCGCGGCCGGTTCCGGGCCGTGGCGGGACGAGGAGACCGCGGCCGGTTCCGGGCCGCGGCGGAAGAGAAGACCGGCGGCCGGGCCGCCGGCGTCGGAAGCCGAAGGGGGGACCGGAATTTCCGGTCCCGTTAGAGAAAACCGGCCGGCCAGCTGACCGGCCGGATACCATTAAAACCGGGGAATTTAATTCCCCGGCCACCTCATAAAAACCCCCCTCTTTATGAGGGGGCGGTTCTTTGAAGGAGGGGGGCAGCCGGCCCCCCGGTTCCGCACCAGCAGGCCCCCCACGTGGGGGGGGGGGGGGGGCGTTTTAAAGAAAATGGCGCGGCACAAAGGCCGCGCCGCCGCGCCGCCAGGCCGCCGCGCCGCCGCCGGCCGCTGTGTCGCCGCCGCCCGCCGCCGTCGGCCGCCGCCGCCGGCCACCGCGCCGCCCAGGGGGGGGGGGGGGGGGTCAGGCCGGGTCGGCCCGGACCCGGACCCCCCCGTTTCGAACCAGAATTGGTTTTTGGCCCATAACTTGAGCCTCGGACCTCCGATCGACGAACCGTCAGCGGCAACGCGATCCTTGGATCTAGACGGTCGTTTCGGTATATCGCACTCAAGGTTTCGGATTACTTTGAGTTCGGCCGGGTTGGTTCGTTCACGAAGCCAACCGGGCCTTTGGAGCGGAAACGCTCATATCTTGAGCTACGAACGTCCGATTGACGCACCGTCAGTCGCGTTGTGTTCCTCTTAGTGAGACGGATCTTTTGGCATACTCCGCCCGAGGTTTGGATGCAGGTGGAGTACGGTCGGGTTGGTTTTACCTTAAAAACCAACCGGGCCCCGGAGACGAAAATGCCAATAACTCTCAGACCAGGCGTCCGATCGACGCGCCGTCTGTTGCGTTGAGTTCCTGTTGGCGATACGGAACTTTTGGATACATCAACTCTGGTCTTTGTGACAGTTGATGTATCAGCCTCTCGGCTCGTGGAGCGGACCCTCCGAACGAGCTAGCTGTGTGCGGGAACCCTAGTGTTGGCTGCGACTGTTCTACTGCTACGACTGCTACTGTGACTGCGACGACGACAGTACAGAGATCCTGTGTGGATTCGACGACGACAGTACAGAGATCCTGTGTGGATTCGACGACGACGACTACAACACTCAGCGATTCTACGTGGATCAGTGCTACAGGTCCTGTGTGGGCCCGATCCTGTGTGGTTCCTTGCGCTCAGCGGTTCTGTGTGAGCCAGCGCCTACAGGTTCTGTGTGAGCCCGATCCTGTGTGGGTCTTTGCGGGGGTTAGTTACCTATCGATCCTTCGTGGGTCCGACGACTTAGATGGATCAGTGATCATCTTTATCGTCCTTGAAGAAGTAAACCTGTGTGAGCTGAATCCTGTTGCTTTCCTGTGTGGATTGTGTTGTGCAATCCTGTGTGGATTATGTTTTGCTTTCCTATGTGGAATACGTAAACTTTCCTGCGTGGACTGAGTTGTACTTGGGCTCGGAGGTTGGAGCATATTTTTAAATGATGACTTAGGTATATGTATGGGCATATACCTAAGCAGTGTCGGTTGTTACTTCGTGATTGTACTTTTCTTCGTGGTTTATCCTTTGTGGATTTGAGAGACCTTCAGGGGTCTCGGGGTCCCTACTGAGTAGCTTATACTCACCCCTGCACGGGCTTTGCCCGCACTACGTTGTGTTGGTTGCAGACGACGGACAGCGTTGACCTTAGCTGAGGCTTGCAGAGCGGGACGGTACCCGGAGGTGGACCACTGGGCGGGACGTGCTCGGAGCGGACGACGGGACCCGTGGAGCAGAGGAGCTATCTGTACCCACCCTTCAGGTGGGATTTCCAGTGGACAGCTCGGAGTAGCGGCTTTTACTTTTCAGTTGCTGTTTTCCCTTTCGAGTTGTACTTTACTTTCAGTTTGGGTTTGTATACTGGCCCATTTACTTTTCCGCACTTTCAGTAGTACTCTGTTTTGTTTAGTGTTTACTTTCCGCTTGCTTACTCTGTGGTGTTTGTTTACTTTTCAAAGGCAATGCCTTCCCTTTTTACTGGGATTTACGCCTTGGTGCTAGTCGCCAGCCCCTGGCCTATGGAAGGCGGGCTTGGGGTAGTCACAGCACGGACCCCGAGGGCGGGTCGTGACAAATTGGTATCAGAGGAGTTCGGTTCTACCGCGAACTCTGATCTTTTCTATGTGAAGCAATAATGTTTAGCGTATTGAGTGTGATTATCAGTCCAGGGAGTCCAGTGTTGGTGCGGCGGCCGACGTATCCGTACACCAGGACCCTGACTTCTGATTTCCGACTTAATGCATGAAAACATTGATTGCGTGTGTGTTTCAAAGTTTTCTTTGTGATTACTTATATCAGCTCACTAGGTATACTGTTCTGACCGTGGCGCACCTGTTTCCTTTTCAGGATGGCCCCACGACGACAGCCAGCTAGGGTTCCGAGAGTCGAGCGAGACGACAGCCCACCGAGCGACGAGACCTCGGTGCAGGGCCCTTTTTCAGTAGTGGCACCGGCGGTAGCTTTACCCGCCGAGCCCCCGATGCTTCCAGCAGCAGCCGCTGACGATGCACGTCGCCTCAGTGCACTGCATGAGTTTCAGCGCCAGCGACCGCCCAGGTTTCGCGGGGAGACGGATCCCCAGGCAGCAGAGGACTGGCTGGAGGCAGTGGTTCGAGTGTTTAGGCTAGTGAGGACACCAGCAGACCTCATGGTGATCCTCGCTGCGAGCCTACTACACGCAGCAGCAGGACGATGGTGGAGCTTGATGCTCCAGGTGCACGATGAGGCATCCCTACTTTGGACGGACTTTGAGAGCCTCTTCCGCTCAGAGTTCGTCCCAGCCACCCTTCGTGCGGTGCGTATCCAGGAGCTTCTACAGCTGCGGCAGGGCAGCATGACGGTCGCTCAGTACTCGGCGAGATTTACCGATCTCTCGCGCTACTCGACCGACATGGTACGGGACCCATTATTCCGGGCCCGGACCTTCGAGCAGGGTTTGAGACACGAGATCAGGGCATCGCTGATCTCCCTCATCATACCGACTCAGTCAGGAGTACTGGAGTGGGCCCTTCTGATCGAGAGCTTCCTTGCTGAGTCTACACCAGCACAGCGACCCACCGCAGGGCGGCACGTGGCAGAGTCATCTGTAGCAGGCAGTCGACGGATGACTCAGGGGTCCAGGCAGACCAGACCTTTGGGCAGACAATCTCAGGGCACTGGCTCAGCAGTGCGGGGCACACAGCACGGGGCCAGTCTTCCGAGAGGCAGACAGTGCTACTCGTGCGGCGGGCAGGGCCACATGGCTCGCGACTGCCCGACCCGCCGTGCCGAGGAGCAGCAGTCAGTTGATGGACCACCGAGGCAGAGGCAGAGGGTCGACCGTGGCGGTCCGCAGGGAGGAGGCGGACGAGGCAGAGGAGCTGGACGAGCAGCCGGTGGTGGGCGACGCTTTGAGGCTCTGCCACCACCACCACCAGGAGGTCCACCCCGACCACAGGGAGCTGGCGGGCAGCGACAGACACAGCTCCAGGCAGCAGAGGCCTACGACCACGGCGCACCCGAGATGATTCGAGGTACTATCTGTGTCTATTCCACCCTTGCTGCAGTTCTTATAGACACAGGAGCGAGTCATTCTTTCATAGCCGCTGCCCTTGTTCGGAGCTCGGAGATTCTGACAGAGCCGTTGGCTCGATCCTTACAGCTAGAGACTCCTACGGGAGCAGACTCGACGATTACGCACTGGTTCCGGCAGTGTGAGCTTACTCTAGGAGGCGAGAGCTTCGGCTGAGATCTTCTTGTAGCAGCGTCGAGGCCTTACGACGTCATCTTGGGCATGGATTGGCTATCTACGGTCCATGCACAGATTGACTGTTTTAGGCGCAAGGTGCGATGTGTACGCACCGACGGGAGCAGGTTCACCTTCACCGGCGAGAAGGGAGCCTTAGCAGCACAGGATGGACTTCCGCGGAGGAGAGGACAGCCCATCACTCATCAGTTGGCTAGCCTTATCCTTGGAGCAGTTGACGTGCGGAGTCCTGGTTTTCCTGCAGTGGTGGATCAGTTTGCGGACGTTTTTCCTGACGACGTTCCAGGGCTACCTCCTCGCAGAGAGGTAGACTTTTATATTGACTTGTACCCCGGGACAGCCCCGATATCCACTCCAGCATATCGGATGGCCCCCGCCGAGCTTCGAGAGCTACGGGTACAGTTGGAGGACTTGCAGGGCAAGGGGTTCATCCGACCCAGTGTTTCACCCTGGGCTTCCCCGATATTGTTCGCCAAGAAGGCGGACGGGAGCTTGCGACTTTGTGTTGACTATCGTCGCCTGAACCAGGTGACAGTGAGGAACATGTATCCGCTACCGAGGATTGATGACCTCTTTGATCAGCTCAAGGGAGCACGGTGGTTCTTGAAGATAGACCTCAGGTCAGGCTATCATCAGCTCAGAGTCAGAGACGAGGATGTGCAGAAGACGGCCTTCAGATGTCGGTATGGCCACTATGAGTTCTTGGTTATGCCCTTCGGTGTAACCAATGCTCCAGCAGTGTTCATGGCTCTCATGAACAGGATCTTTCAGCCATACCTCGATCGGTTTGTCGTGGTCTTCATCGACGACATTCTGATTTACTCTACGACAGAGGAGGAGCACGCCTATCACTTGCGAGTTGTCCTTGACACACTCCGAGAGCACCAGCTTTATGGTAAGCTTTCGAAGTGCCAGTTCTGGATACGTGAGGTCCACTTTTTGGGACACGTTATCTCTGAGGCGGGAGTTGCAGTGGATCCCGCGAAGATTGAGGCTGTGTTAGCATGGGAGCCACCCAGGAGCGTGACTGAGGTTCGGAGTTTCTTGGGACTAGCTGGATACTGTCGAAGATTAGTGCCAGACTTCTCTAGAGTTGCAGCATCACTCACGGCTTTGACGAAGAAGGGGAAACCCTTCGTATGGACAGACAGATGTCAGCAGAGCTTCCAGGAGCTGAGACAGAGATTGACTAGCGCACCTATCTTGAGGTTGCCTGAGGAGGGAGTAGGGTACGTAGTCTACTGCGATGCATCAGGGACCGGACTCGGATGTGTTCTGATGCAGGAGCGGGCCGTGATCGCCTATGGATCACGTCAGTTGAGGCCGCATGAGCAGAACTACGCTACCCATGACCTGGAGTTATCAGCAGTGGTCTTCGCTCTGAAGACATGGCGACACTATCTGATGGGCGAGCGCTTTACAGTCTTTTCCGATCATCAGAGTCTCAGGTATATCTTCTCACAGAAGGACCTGAACCTGAGACAGCGACGATGGCTCGAGTTCCTCCAGGACTATGACTTTGAGATAGTCTATACTCCTGGGAAGGGGAACGTAGTAGCCGATGCCCTCAGCAGGAGGACGGGCATTCAGCTACTTGAGGAGGCGACGGAGCAGCTAGCCTCTTTACAGATATCCTTCGTGGATAGAGATGGAACAGCCTTTCTTCAGTCTCTCACAGTCACTCCTCCACTACTGCAGCGAGTCAGGGAGGCACAGCACGGGGACGTTGACTGTGAGACACGGCGTGCACAGATATCCTCGGGACAGGCACCTGATGGTTTCTCCCTTGGAGCAGAGCACGACATCCTTTTCAGAGGACGTACCATGGTACCTGTCGCTCTGTGAGAGGAAGTACTGAGAGAGTTTCACACTTCTCCTTTAGCGGTACATCCTGGAGTGGCGAAGATGTACCAGGACCTCAGACGACAGCATTGGTGGCCGAGTATGAAGAAGGCTGTAGCAAAGTTCGTTTCTCGATGCCTTACCTGTCAGCAGGTGAAGGCAGAGCATCAGGTACCAGCAGGCTTGGTACAGCCCTTGGAGGTTCCGGAGTGGAAGTGGGACGGCATAGCTATGGACTTCGTGACTGGACTTCCACGCACTTCCAGAGGTCACGACTCCATCTGGGTGATTGTTGACCGACTCACCAAGTCGGTACACTTCTTACCCATCAGAGAGCAGGGCTCAGTAGAGAGCTTGGGACGTCTCTACGTTCAGGAGATTGTGAGGCTCCACGGCGTGCCATCATCTATCGTTTCCGATCGAGATGCCCGCTTTACATCCCGGCTTTGGAAGGGGTTACAGGAGGCGTTCGGGACGCAGCTACGTCTTAGCACAGCCTTCCACCCTCAGACGGATGGTCAGACGGAGAGGACCATTCAGACACTCGAGGACATGCTCCGTGCCTGTGTCCTCGACTTTGGTCGTAGCTGGGAGGACCACCTACCCTTGGTGGAGTTCGCGTACAACAACAGCTACCACTCCACCATCGGGATGGCACCGTACGAGGCATTGTACGGCCGACCATGTAGATCTCCTTTGTGCTGGACAGACCCTGGGGAGTCAGCACTGGTGGGACCGGAGATGGTCCAGGCCACGACAGAGAAGGTCCAGGTCATCCAGGAGCGGATGAGGACAGCTCAGAGCCGGCAGAAGTCATATGCTGACAGGAGGAGGAGGCCACTGGAGTTCGAGGATGGCGACCACGTCTTCTTGCGGGTCTCACCTCGACGTGGTATTCGGAGATTTGGCCGAGGCGGCAAATTATCTCCGCGCTTCATCGGACCCTTCCAGATTCTCCGCAGGATTGGTGAGGTGGCTTATCGCCTGGCTCTACCACCTCAGTTGCACCGGGTGCACGACGTCTTCCACGTATCCCAGTTGAGGAGATACGTGCACGACCCGACACACATCATTGACCATGGGGAGCTTGACGTTGACGATGGGGCGACTTTTACGGAGGTCCCGGTGGAGATAGAGGATTGACAGGAGCGGGTCCTACGTGGGCGATCGATTCCTCTTGTGCGCATCAGATGGCAGCACGGGAATCTCCAGGAGAGCACATGGGAGCGGGAGGCTCAGATGCGTGCTCAGTACCCTCATTTGTTTCCCTAGTTTTGATGTATCTTTACGGGGACGTAAAGCCCTGAGGTGGGAGTAATGTAAAGACCCGTAAAATTCAAGGGAATTTTTTTCTTAATTTTCTTTAGAATTTTACAAGAGCGCGGTTTCAGACGGCACCTGATTCCGAGGCCTGGAGTGCCCGGAATTAATTTCCGAAGTTTGGCTCGGGTACGTTCAGTGAACGAACAAGCGGGAATTCCTAACTTTTGATCCGTTGATCGGAATTGAAATCCGAGGGCACCGATGAACTCGCAGCGCCGATATTCGCTTAAAGAGACCTTTTCGGGAGTTGCGTTTGTTGCGGGTTGAAAGTTAATTTTGGGGTTTTTAGTTGAGTTAAATAAAATTTGTGTTGAACAAATTTTATTATAACTTCTTAAAACCTATCAAAGGAGGTTGGAAGTGGGACCCACACCCACTTAACCTCCCTTGGGAGGATTAAGTGTGGTGGGGCCCACACGAACCCCTAATTCTTTTCAAATTCCCTAACCCCTCTAAACCCCCTCTTAATTATGTAACTCTCCCCTACTTTAATTCTTGCCAACCTATCTCTTCACTTAATTTTGTCAACTCTAGATTTAATTAATGTATTGAATTCAACTTTTGAATTTTGAAAGGTTGGCAAAGTAAAAATAAAATAAGGTGTAGCTTATTTTATTTTGGGTTGTTTGTTTGTCTTCTTGAGAGGTGGAGAGCTCTTCTTCTTCTTCTTCAAACTCAACGAAGAACGCGAAGAACGTCGTTCTTCAACGAAGAACTTCTCCACCGAAGAACACGGTCCATCCGCGACGCCGTATCCGCGACGCGACGTACTTCTTCCGCGTCATCTCTTCCGCGACGGTTTTCCGCGACGAACACCATCGACAACGACTCTTCCTCCGACGTCAAAGGAATCGACACCGATATTCCACGACTACGTCAACGTGCGACTATCGAGGTAGAGGTTCTTGAGTTCTTTGTTTTCTTTATTATTTGACTTTCCTCAAGACTTGACGAGGAACACTCAATTTCCGACGAAGAACGCCGCTCCGCTCTTCTTCGTTTACCGTGTCAACGAAAGGGGACGCCACTTCTTCCTCGGACAATCTTCGTCGGCGTACAAGTTTCGCCAACGACGTGTCTCTTCGAACGCATCCCTTCGTCATCGGATTTGACGAACGGCTTCCGCGACGCCCGACCTCCGTGACGTCGTCTTCCGCGGAACATTGACAAATCCTCGAACCTTATACCCGAGGTAGGGGTTGTTGATTTAATATTTAATTATTTCATTCTTGCTCGTGGTTCGTATGACTAACGTGAGGATGTTGATTATTTAAAGTTGTGTTATATTTAACGTGAGGGGGGGGGGGACCGCATGAACACGGCCGAACCCCCTCCATCGTTCATGTTGTTTATCTGCGGGCGGAAGCAAGGTGGCGTGGTGTCGTCACACCACGCGGATAATTGTACGTTAATCTTATATGACGCCGTCACGCCGCGTTGAAAGGAATCAAGACACGACGAAGGGGCGCGGTGCCGTCGCACCGCGCCGGACGACGAACACCGCGGCCGGTTCCGGGTCGCGGCGGGACGAGGAGACCGCGGCCGGTTCCGGGCCGCGGCGGAAGAGAAGACCGGCGGCCGGGCCGCCGGCGTCGGAAGCCGAAGGGGCGACCGGAATTTCCGGTCCCGTTAGAGAAAACCGGCCGGCCAGCTGACCGGCCGGATACCATTAAAACCGGGGAATTTAATTCCCCGACCACCTCATAAAAACCCCCCTCTTTATGAGGGGGGCGGTTCTTTGAAGGAGGGGGGCAGCCGGCCCCCCGGTTCCGCACCAGCAGGCCCCCCACGTGGGGGGGGGGCGTTTTAAAGAAAATGGCGCGGCACAAAGGCCGCGCCACCATCCGGTTAGCGGGGGAATTAAATTCCCCCGCGCGCAGCTTCCTCGCGGCGACAGCCGCGGCGGCACCCCGCGCCGCCGCGCCGCCGCTCCGCCCAGGGGGGGGGGGGGGGGGGTCGGGCCGGGTCGGCCCGGACCCGGACCCCCCCGTTTCGAACCAGAATTGGTTTTTGGCCCATAACTTGAGCCTCGGACCTCCGATCGATGCACCGTCAGCGGAAACGCGATCCTTGGATCGAGACGGTCGTTTCGGTATATCGCACTCAAGGTTTAGGATTAATTTGAGTTCGGTCGGGTTGGTTCGTTCACGAAGCCAACCGGGCCTTCGGAGCGGAAACGCTCATATCTTGAGCTACGAACGTCCGATTGACGCGCCGTCAGTCGCGTTGTGTTCCTCTTAGTGAGAAGGATCTTTTGGCATACTCCGCCCGAGGTTTGGACGCAGGTGGAGTACGGTCGGGTTGGTTTTACCTTAAAAACCAACCGGGCCCCGGAGACGAAAATGCCAATAACTCTTAGACCAGGCGTCCGATCGACGCGCCGTCTGTTGCGTTGAGTTCCTGTTGGCGATACAGAACTTTTGGATACATCAACTCTGGTCTTTGTGACAGTTGATGTATCAGCCTCTCGGCTCGTGGAGCGGACCCTCCGAACGAGCTAGCTGTGTGCGGGAACCCTAGTGCTGGCTGCGACTGTTCTACTGCTACGACTGCTACTGTGACTGCGACGACGACAGTACATAGATCCTGTGTGGATTCGACGACGACAGTACAGAGATCCTGTGTGGATTCGACGACGACGACTACAGCACTCAGCGATTCTACGTGGATCAGTGCTACAGGTCCTGTGTGGGCCCGATCCTGTGTGGGTCCTTGCGCTCAGCGGTTCTTTGTGAGCCAGTGCCTACAGGTTCTGTGTGAGCCCGATCCTGTGTGGGTCTTTGCGGGGGTTAGTTACCTATCGATCCTTCGTGGGTCCGACGACTTAGATGGATCAGTGATCATCTTTATCGTCCTTGAAGAAGTAAACCTGTGTGAGCTGAATCCTGTTGCTTTCCTGTGTGGATTGTGTTGTGCAATCCTGTGTGGATTATGTTTTGCTTTCCTATGTGGAATACGTAAACTTTCCTGCGTGGACTGAGTTGTACTTGGGCTCGGAGGTTGGAGCGTATTTTTAAATGATGACTTAGGTATATGTATGGGCATATACCTAAGCAGTGTTGGTTGTTACTTCGTGATTGTACTTTTCTTCGTGGTTTATCCTTTGTGGATTTGAGAGACCTTCAGGGGTCTCGGGGTCCCTACTGAGTAGCTTATACTCACCCCTGCACGGGCTTTGCCCGCACTACGTTGTGTTGGTTGCAGACGACGGACAACGTTGACCTTAGCTGAGGCTTGCAGAGCGGGACGGTACCCGGAGGTGGACCACTGGGCGGGACGTGCTCGGAGCGGACGGCGAGACCCGTGGAGTAGAGGAGCTATCTGTACCCACCCTTCAGGTGGGATTTCCAGTGGACAGCTCGGAGTAGCGGCTTTTACTTTTCAGTTGCTGTTTTCCCTTTCGAGTTGTACTTTACTTTCAGTTTGGGTTTGTATACTGGCCCATTTACTTTTCCGCACTTTCAGTAGTACTCTGTTTTGTTTAGTGTTTACTTTCCGCTTGCTTACTCTGTGGTGTTTGTTTACTTTTCAAAGGCAATGCCTTCCCTTTTTACTAGGATTTACGCCTTGGTGCTAGTCGCCAGCCCCTGGCCTATGGAAGGCGGGCTTGGGGTAGTCACGGCACGGACCCCGAGGGCGGGTCGTGACAAAGTACACCAATAATAAATAAAAAAATTACACCATAAATAAATACACGAGGTAAATTTATCTCCACATAGATATATTTATAAAACACATATATCAAGAACATCCAGATATACTCATCTCAAACACTAAGTTCCATGATGTTCCAACCTCATAGCCAACAACATAATTCTCATAATAGGCTCAAATTGTAACATATAAACCAGGAGGAGACATTTAATGAGCTCAACTATCTCAGATGGCACCCTTATAAGAGATGCACTCCATTGGGATAATTTTATTAGGTCCATCTCTAGTGCCCATCACCAGGGGTCCAATCATCACCACCTTCCACCCAGAACATGCTAAGAAACCCAAGTGAAGAGGTCCTCACCTCAACATTGAACATAGTTGAGGGAGCACTGCCCCAAACTCTGCACCACGTGCATCATCTCTAAAAGTAGAGAGGAGAGGGACTCACACCTCACCATTTCCCCACACTCAAGGGAGTACTGCCCCTAGCTACTCCACAAAACTTCTTTCTCTTCTAAACAGAGAGTAGCCTTCTCCTCAATCCGTTGGGGGATCTCTAACTCCAATATAGGTATCATTCAAATAAAGTGAATGGGTATGGTCCTCGTAATTATTTACAAAAGTTTAGGGATCTCCATATACAATAGAGGATCTACTCCCATAAGATAAGACACACAATCTCGGTAAGACACCCATTCTCGATAAGAAACTGAGTCTCGATAAGACACCTAATCTTTGTAAGACTCCAAGTCTCAAGGACCTATACCCTAACTCGGTTGGGGAGTAAAACTAGGTGACTTGAGGACCTATACCCTAGTTTGATAGGGGAGTACCAAATAAGTCACGATAGTATAACCAGTCTTGATAAGACACACAAACTCTATAAGACACATAGACTTGAGAAGACACATAGTGTCTGTAAGTCATGTAGTAACAAGGTCACAACCATCAACATGATTCGGAACGTAGTGAGCTTGTTCCAGGAGAACCTACACCTCAAGGTATTAGGTTGTTTGTAAAATTCCATAGAAACTCAGTTGGATTTTTTTAAAAGGACCCTTTCATTGCAAGGGTCCCAACATCACAAAATTCTTATCAAATGGACACATAGTTTGAAATTTATGGATATTTTCATAAAACGGTCTCATATGGGTTCGGTTAGGGTCTATCTCAACCCACAAGACCCAACCCGACTCGACCTGGTCTGACTGATCCGACTTGGCCCAGTTTGGTCCGGTCAGAAATAGCCCAGTTCCCCCTGGTCCAGCCCATGATGTGGGCTGGTTCGCTGCGCCACACGTGGTTTCCCATAACTGCATGCCTCCCATACTGTCGCGGTGTCATAATTTATTCCACACGGCCAGCACGACACACTACCTACCCCGAGGCCTTGCCACCATAGGTTCCCCGACGCGGCACCGATCCATGTCCCAGCTCTCCGTGGAATATGCTACCTCAACTCACTACATCCCCTAGACACCATCATGACCTCTTGTCACGAACCACGCCTGCTAGCCATGCCAGTTCCGATGAGGTATCCCCCCCGTTGCGCTCCTCCTTTATTGGACGCCCCACCAACGACCTCGCCCTACTGATTCTTCTTCTTCCATGGACCCACATCACCTCGCCTTTACCGACCTGATCTACCGCCATTGTGCGTCACTGCCTTCGCTACCGTGAGCCACTGTCCTAGCCAAATCACATCACGCCTTCACTATCGCACCATCGCAGTACCTTTACGGGGCCTAATCTTCAATCTCAGATAGTTTCACTATGAATTTGGGGTGCAATGATTGATCATTCACATAGGGGTTTCAAATCATAGGAAGGAGATGAAGAACACACAAAGAACGTGAGAGATTGAGGGGAGAAAATAAATGCACATGAATACCCAAAGAACAGATCTTGGACTTTGTTGATGTCGGCCTCAAATAGTTCTTGTTAAAAGGAAGAATAAAGAATAGAACAATCACACAGATCTATCTCCCATCAAATCCCCACAATTTAACTATCCTACAAGAGTGACTGAACCTCGGATCAACCTATTCATTGGTTGGTCTGCATTTGTCATTGAATCTAAAAAGGGGAAATGAAATCACAAAGATATCAAACACCCTACCTCGATTTTGGATTATTCATTGATGAGGAATTATTGTGTTTTTGTCATTGACGGGATCCAACAACTCTGTTAGCACAACGATCCACAATCCGATCTCTGATCAATCGTCGTTCTCTCAAGAGGATTATTTCTCCAAGATCTCCCTAGAAATTCTAGGATTTTCCCATAGTTATGTGGCTAGCCCTGCTATTTCTTCATAAAGATGTTTCTAAAGGAAATCATTTTTTCTTCAACAAAATAATTTATCTTTAAATTTTTTAATGACAATTACGTCATTTTTTGGGTTTTTCCAAAAAAAGACCCACACTGAATAAAGTTAAGTCACATCTAGGGAAAACATCACATTATAAACTCAATGGTGGTATCAAATTTTCAATCTTAGTATCTGATCATGATTTATTAGGATTTAAAAATAAAATAATTTTTATTTAATTATTTTTTTTACAGTTACATCCAAAAACTATCTTTCACAGATAGACCACACCGGCTGATATTAGGTCACGTTTATGTTAAATTCGCTACTCTGAACACAACAGTGCCCTTAGATTTTCTGATTTGGGAACCCTTTTTATAGTTATTCCACATTTTTTTGGAAAACCGTGTGCATATTCTATTAAAAAATCAAAATTTTCAACTAACTATTCTAGGCACACTAGGACTCGGAATCACATGTCGTCTCATCTCATGGTGTCAAAATTTTCCTAAATAATTTATAAAAATAAATTTGGGAAAATGTGAGTCAGTAAATTCTCCACACATTTGGGATTTACGTCTCTAAAATACAAACTGAGGCCTACTCAAATAGATGAGGGTACTGAGCATGGATCTTAGCCTCCAGCTCCCATGTTCTATCCTGAAGATTCATTTTTCCCCACCGAACATTTACTCAAGGAAGTGATCACCCAAAAATAATCCTTTCAAATCTGACAAAAGATTTAACATGAAACCTCATAGCATTCCCTATAGAAACTAAATGGTCCAATCAGTCTGGCCTTCGGTCTATGGGTGAAATATAGTTCTCAAGTGAAACTAAGTCCCAAACACCTCTTGTAATCCCTTCCAAAACTGTGATTTAAGAAGAGCATCTTGATCTGAAACATTATATAAGGGACTCCATGGAGTCAAAATATCTACTGCACATAGAGGAGTCACAAGCTATTTCCTGAACTCTACTCACGAAATTCTAGGTAGTGGTCCAACATGGTGAGTTGGTCAACAAGCACCCAGATGGTATTGTGTCCCTGGGACTTATGTGGTAAACCTATCACAAAATCTGTTGATATCCCATCCCACTTCCATTTTGGAACCTCGAGGTGTTGAGTCCAACGTGCTGAAACCTGGTGCTCAACCTTCACTGGCTGATAAGTGGGGCATCGAGAGACAAACTCTGCAACTCCCTTCTTTATTCCCAGCCACCAGAAATGACATCATAGGTCCTGGTACACCTTCGCCACACCTTTATGTACCACCAAAGGGGATGTATGGAACTCCCTCAAAACATCCTCCTATAATGCCACTAGTACTACTGTGTGTCCTCTGAAAAGAAAAATGTGTTCCCTACATTTCAAATATCCATCAGGGGCATGCCTTGTAGACATATGAGGACGTAAAGTCTCATTGTTGGTATCTTTGAGCTGTGCCTCCCTAACTCATTGTAAGAGTGGAGGGGAGAAAACCATAAACTAGAAGTAATAAAATCCATATCCATCCACAAAGAATAACTGTAATAAGGCCAACTGCTTTGACGTCTTGTTCAACAACTGCAAACTAGATCTCCTATAGATAGCATATGTTACCATGTTCCCCTTCCTAAGAGTAGAGACAATCTCTAAGTCATAAAACTAGAGGAACTCTAACCAATGACTTAGTATCAACCATTTATAGATCCACTGTAAATTTTCCACCATTATAGGAAACTAAGGACTCATAAAACCCACTCCATCCAGGGTTAGGCTAGTCAATTGATGAGAAATCGACTGCACCCTCATTTGTGTGACTCCATTCTATGCTTCTTGGGTTTCCTTTTCCCCAACATGGAAAAACTCATTCCACCACTAAAGACACACCACATTCTTCACCTAAAATATTCAATATGAGCATGAAATATAGGTAAATATTCCATACAAATATTTATTTCGTAAGGCCTTGAAGTTTCTACCAAGAGTTCCCAATTGAAACTCTCGCCTCTAAGATCCAAACCACACTTTCAGCAATAATACATTATTTATTGAAAATTAGAGAGAACAAGGTATCCTCTCGAGACTAAAACAATTTTTTATGTTGAATGTTTTCTTGTTTTTTATATTTTGTTTCTAAAGAAACCATTTTTTCTTAAAACTATATATCAATACACTACTTTTATAGTTAAATTTAATAAGTATTTTATATACAATTTTTATTATAATGATTTTATTTTCAAAAGTTAAAGCATTTTTAGAAGCTGTTTTAACAAAGTTGGGATCGAACTTTTGAGAAACTTTTTGAAAGTATAAAATTATATATTTAAATTATTTTAGTTAACTTGGATATTTTTTATTAATTAGGGGATATAGTTTTAAATATTTTTAAATATAATTCTTAATTGGAAACTCAATTCACCCCCTCTTAAGTTTTCCAATCTGACCAACATTTTTTATCAAATGATTATTTTATTTCTTTTTATCTATCCTGTAACTATGATCAACTTTTTACCCAAAAAGATCAAAAATTTTATTTATTATAAATTTATATCTTTAGGGATAACAATATATTATTGGGGAATACTACTAAAATATTTCTTTATTTTAATGGACAAAACTATATATAATGAAATATTAAGATGAAAATACATATTGAACAAATGAGATTTGATATTTTTACTATAATAGAGGGAAAACGTGGAAAATAAATGGCTAATAGAGATGATTGGAGTGATGTGAATAAGGATTATTAAGAATTTAATTTAAAGGCTTTGAATGTCGTATACTATGTATCAGGGGAAGATGAATTCAATAGAATTTATGCACATTCTATTGCTTAATAAATTTGAGATACACTTGGTCTGTCTCATGAAAAAACATAAAATTATAAAGAAATGGTCATGAAAATGTATAGTATTAAATATTATTCCCTTTAATTAAAATATGAGGAATAAATTTATGATATGTATCTTAGGTTCAATGAAATTTTTAGTATAATGGATGCACTTGGAAAGAAAATTAAAGACACAGATCAAGTGATGAGACTCCTATTTTTCTTTCCATATTAATAGAGAGGAACATATGATACAATTAAAGAATCATGTGATATAAGAAAACAACCAGTAATGGAGTTGATTTTAAAACTCATGATGTTTTAAGAAGAGTTTAATGTGAACAAATAAGATGATGAACCAAAAAGAAATCAGTTTCTTTCAAAAAAAAAAAATGAGTCAAAGAAGAAGGATAAAATCAAAGAACATAGTTCAAGTGAGGAACAATCGCCCTATGATGGTGGTGAGGATATGGATCATATTGTAAAAAGATTTAAAATTTTCTATATGAATAATAAATTCTTTAAGAAATAAAATTATAGAGGAAGGTATGAAAAAAGAGGGAATTGGAAAAAAAAATTCTATCAGGAGAAGTGACTGGTTTTTAAATGAAAGAGGAATGGTCATATCAAAGTTTATTTTAAAAAATTAAATTATAATGAAAATCATGACTATAAATGAAAAAATTACAAATAAGGATATATAAACAACCTGGAGCACCACTTAGGATAATTTCAGTGAATTAAATTCAAGTAGACAATATGAGGCTGATAGAGAAAACACGTGTTTTATGGAAAACAAATTTGACATAATAAATATTGTGTCTATATCTCATGCTCATATTTCTAGAATCTTTGAAAATGAAAATAATGATGAAAATATGACCAATGAAGATTTATTTGAATATTTAAATATACTGAAAGAAAATTTCAAATAACAAAAGGATAAGTACAAAAATTTAAATAAACATCATGATTTATCTGTTTATATTAAATATTCTCTTACAATAGAAAAAGAAAATAATTCTAATTTACTTAAAGAGAGAAGTGAACTTAAAATATTCAATTAGAAACTTAAAAATGATCTTGAAATGTTTACGAATTGAAGAGAAACTATTACCTAGATAATCGGTAAATAGACCACACCCACGTACACAACTAGGATTTGATACCATCCTAGTCAATGAAGATTTTTAAAAAATAAGTTTATTTATAACTCAATATCTTCCAATTATATAAACAGTTCATATTCTTGTGAAGATTATAAGGTTTTTATTTAAAAATTTCTTAAGTTCTTTTTATGGTAAACCAATTAAACAACTTTGGATTACGAAATCTTTTATCCTAGCACCTCCCAATTATATTTCAATTACCTAGACGCTAAGATACAATGAATTTTGTGAAAATAATTTGATAAGTTTGTATTTTTATATTTAAAAGTAATTTAAATTTTTATTTAGTTAATGTTATTTGAAAGAGTAATTCATATAGGACAATACAACCTCATTTGCTCAGTTCTGGCTATGTGACATGTGTTTTAAACTAAAATGAAACTTTTATATTTAAAACAAGAACTTTGAGTCATACCAGAAATATCATATATTAGATTGAAATGTGGTAAATTATAATTCATCACACAATAATTATGGATCATTATTATAAATTTTCAAGAAAATCCGAGTTTGTTTTCTTAGTTTGGCTATCTCACACGATTTTATACTAAAATGACACTTTTAATATGAAAACATGTACTTGGAGACGCAATGACCACATTGTCAGTTCAATTGATGTGCAATCAATTCCTACATGTCAAAAATGAATTATGGATTATTTTCTAATGTTTTAAGATAATTTGAGCTTTTTTTTCTCATTTTGGATATGTGACATGTTTTTTAAACTAAAATGAAACTTTTATTCTAAAAATTGAGTAATATCAGCCACATCGAGTGTAAAATATAAATAAGGCCGATTCCTACACATCATAAAAGTATTATGGAATATTAATGTAAAATTTCAAGAAAATATATGTTTGTTTTCTTTATTTTGGATATGGGACATGTGTTTTAGACTAACAAGACACTTGTAATGTGAAAACACACACTTTGAGTCACATCGACCACATCATGTGTCAGATTGACATAATTTCAATTTACACATGTCTAAAATGAATTATGGATTGGTTCCATAATGTATCTATACTATTCGAGCTTGTTTTATCAATTTTGGCCATGTGACATGTATTTTAAACTAAAATGACACCTTTATATTGAAAACAAAAACTTTGAGTCATATCGACCACATCATGTTTCATATTTATGTGTGGTTGATTTTTAATCATCACACATGAATTATGTATCATTTTTATAATTTTTCAAGATAATAATAACTCATCTTCTTAGAATGGATATGAGATGTGCATATCACACTAATTTGACACTTTTAATGTAAAAAACACACTTTGAGTCATACCAACCACATAGTATGTTAGATTGATGTGAGGTTTATTATTAGACATAAAAGCTAAATTATGGATAATTTTCCTTATGTATCAAGATAATAAAAACTCATTTTCTTAGTTTGGGCTATGTGATGCGTGTTTTAAACTAAAATAACAATTTTATATTGAAAACACACAGTTTGAGTCATACCATACACATCATGCATTAGATTGATGTGTGGTATATTTCCTACACATGACACATGAATTATGGATCTTCATTATCATGTGTTAAGACAATATGATATCATTTTCTCTGTTTCGATATTTGATGTGCGTTATAGACTAAAATGACAGTTTTAATGTGAAAACCCATAATTTGAGTCATACTTGACACATAATCTATCATATTAATGTGAATTAAATTACTACATCACAAAAATTAATTATGGATTATTATCCGAAATTATTAAGTCAATCCAACCTCATTCCCTCAGTTTTGGTTATACAACATATGTTTTAAATTAAAATGACACTTTTTATATTGAAAACACACACTTTGAGTCATACCTGCCACATAATTTGTCTGATTTGCACGAAGTAAAATCCTGCTCATTAAATATTAATTATGGATGAGACACATCTTCATAAAAAACAAAATTTTTAAACATGTTGTCACTTAACGTCTAAATTTTCATACTTTTACCATTTTAATTTTAAACTAAGGTAACTAGTCTTTTAAACCCAGGTAATTTATCCGTTATGATTAAAATAAAGTGAACCATATTAGATAGTTTTTAACTAATGATTATAAATATGAAATCAAATTTATCAAATAAAAATCCTATATGTGTTGAAAATTCATTTTAACACTTGCACATGTAACATACAAAATCACTATTTTAACCTTAACTGTGCTAGAAAAGTTAATACTCTTTAGGGGTCAATATAGTCACTACAACAAAAAAATTGGACCATTAATGAAACATAGTTTATATTTTTAAACATTTAAAAATCACTTGTAAGAAGATATGATTTTGTTATTTTTAAATCATTTAATACAATATCATTTATTATAAAATAAAATTAATGTAAATTTTTACATTATTCATTTAATTTAAAATTTTAAAATATCAAGAAAATGATGAAATTAAAATATATTATAGACACAGTTTTATAAAATGATATATTTATCTAAAAAATTAATGTAAAAAAATATTTCATTAAATTTATTTTACTTTGAATATATTTATTATCATTTATTTTATTTTTCTATTAATTAAATAATTAATGTGTTGGTGTAGCTTAAGAATTTATAGTCATAATATGATTAATAAAAATTAAAAATAAATTACCCACATGAAATTAATTTCATTATTATCAAAATAAATATCTTTATTCATTCACATATTTATTTTTTCTTTACGTGAAAACATAATTGAAATTTAAAATCAAGAGGGTGACATTTTGTCTTTTTCTTCACTTAAATTATTATATAGGACACTTCCCTGGAAAAGTTTCCCAAAAATTCATAAAAATCTCACTTAAGGTGATAACGGTTTAAATATGGTTAGAAAATAAGAATTTGATAAGTGTTTAAATTGTTTTTACCCTTATATTTTTAGTTTCACCCCAAAGTAAACTCGTTTTAACATTAACCGTGGTAATTAATTTTTACTATTTTTACTATTAATTAAGAGAAAAAAATTAATTTTTAATAACCTATCCCAGAGGGGCCCAATCTATGACACCCCCAAGCCCACCTCCAATAGTCCCAGGGTTGAAGAATAGCACTGAGTAGGCATATCCCACAAATGGGAGGCATTTGCCTAAGTATTTTCACAAATGAACACAACTCCTAGCCAAAAATGTTGAAATGTAAAAACACTAAGTAAAGTAGTATTCATACCAATTAGATACCAAAAACAGAGTAAAATAGTAGAAAACTAGAAAGTACATATGGATAGAATGAAATCCCACCAATAGTAAGAGTCTGTAATAGTGAACACACAAGTTCCTGAAACTCATTTATAGAAAATCCTACCAGAAGAGTAGGTAAAAGGATAACTATCTGAAGTCGCAGAAGCACACCTCAACTATCTGATCTCTCTAAGAACCACCAGGTCCTTGTCCTCCTAGGGCTCTATTAATGAATCAAACATCTGCATAAGACACAACACATGTGATCAAAGCCCATGAAAGGGTAAGTAAAACAATACTTAGTATGAAACCCCTAAGTCAGAAGGAATACAACAAAGAAATACATGAAGTACACCAAAAAGAAATACATGAAGTAAACCACAAATAAATACACAATGTAAAATCATCTCTACATAGAGATATGTCTACAGCACATATATCAAGAACATCCAGATATACTCATCTCAGACACTAAGTACCATGATGTTACAAACTCATATCCAAAATCAAAATTCTCATCATAGGCTTGAATCGTAACATAAAAACTAGGAGGAGACACTTCACAAGCTCATCCATCTTATATGGAACCCTTCCAATAGATTAACTCCATTGGGATCATTTTATTAGGTCTAGCTCTAGTGCCCATCACTAGAGGTCCAATCATCACCGTCTTTCACCCAACACATGCTAAGAAACACAAGTGAAGAGGTCCTCCCCTCACCACTGCACATAGTTTAGGAAGCACTGCCCCAAAATCTGAACCATGTTCATCCTATCTAGAAAGATAGAGCAAAGGGACTCACAACTCACCATTTACCCTCACTTGAGGGATTACTTCCTATTGGGAAAAAAGCCCTCAGGGTAACATTGCATCATTTTTGGGTTGGTTGTGTTTGTTGATAATGCAGGTTTCCATGGTGAATTGTTGAGTTCTAAAGAAGTTTCTAACCATCCATTTTGAAAAAGAACAATGATAAAGGAACATAAGATTTGGAGGTGGTACAAAATAATAGATACAAAGTGGTGTCATTTCCCAGTGTTTTCCAAATTTTTGGGGTCCAAAATTTGGAGTTTGGTGAGCATCACGAAAAGTGGATATCCTTGAAGATATCATCAAAATATGGAAAATTCATGAATTTTGCAAATATATTCATCATGGATTAGATTTCGCAATGACATGAAAAGTGTTGATGGTGTTTCTTCATAATTATGATGATCATCGCTAATGGAAGTGTTGAGGATCATTGCGGTGGTGAAGGGCATTGTGAGTGGATCTTTGCTATGAAGGCACGAAGGAATTGACAGGATGATCTGTGATTATGATGAGATCCACGATCAAAAAATTTCCGTGGTGCTTCACGATTTTGAGATAATTTAGGTGGGAACTTCAGAGATTTTCAATTTGAGCTGACGTGGCATTGACTTTGCGTGGAAAGTTAGAAGTTCCGTGAAATTTCCTATAAATAGACCTTGACCCCCTCGAGTGAAGTAGAGAGAGTTTTAGAAGAAAATATTTTTCTCTCAACTTGCGAAGGTGGTTCACGAAGGTAGTGTGCTTCACGAAAGGAAGAGGCTTCCCGATGGCTAACCTAGATCCGCGAAAGTTGCGTGCTTTGAGTTGGCTTAGTGAGCTTCACCAAGGAAGTATCTCTACAACGACTTGATCTCCACAACAACCTAAGATTTGCAAAGGCTTTATCTTTGAGACGGTCTAAGATCCCTAAAAGTAGTGTGCTCCGTGAGGTTGGAGCTCTGCGAGGGTGTGTGCTTCCCGAAAGGGTAGGGACTTCGCGAAGTCTTATTTGAGCTTTGCGAAATTGGGAGCCTCGCAAAGTAGGGTGCTTTGCGAAGATATTTCCAAAGGAATTGCCCAGTGTTTAGGGGAAAAGGGGTATTCATCAGTGGATGAAATTTGGGCTTTAACAAAGAATATACATACTGTGGAGGATGCATTCATTAGTGTTAATGAGGAGACGTACAGGTCTATAAACTGTGAGTTGATCCCTTCCAAGTGCAGTGATCAAAGGAAGAGGAAGAAGATAATACTTTTTACCGATAGTGATCCAGTGAGAGAGAAACAGAGAGTGAACCTTGGGAAAGTAGTGAGCTGACCCTAAACATTGTTAAGGCAGTGAGCCTGGGCGTAGAAGTGATCTAGCCAAAACATTATCGGCAGTGAGCTTTAGTGGATTTGGTACACCAGCACATCGCCATTTTATGCTCCTTAGACGTAGCCCAGTGAGGGTGAACCAAGTAAAAATATATGTGTCTGCCTGCTTGCTTCCCTACATTGCATTCAAAGCATCATCGTTAGATAAAGAAGAAAATAAAGGATCATAATAAACACTCAAGTGCAAACAAAGTGACCCTTGTAATAAAGAGGTCAAGATCCAGTGGGGAAGGAATAATTTAAAAAAGAATATCCATACTCTAATTCACCCCCTCTCAGGGTATATAGGCCCCTATTGGTCCTAACACTTCCCCTAACTACCCCACAAAACTTCTATCTCTCCCGAATAGAGTAGCCTTATTCTCAATCCATTGAGGCATATTTAAATCCTATCTAGGTATCATTCAAACCAAGTGAATGGGTATAATCCTTATAATTATTTCCCAAATTTGAGGGATCTCCATATCTAATGGAGGGTCCACTCCCACATGATAAGAAATACAATTTCGGTAAGACACCCATTCTTGATAAGTCACTCAATCTCGATAAGACACCCAATCTTGGTAAGACCCCTAGTCTCGAGGACATATACCCTAACATGGTTGGGGAGTACCACTCAATGACTAGAGTACCTACACCCTGGTAGGATATGGGAGTAACAACTCAGTACCGATAAAACAACCAGTCTCGATAAGACACACAAACTCTATAAGACACATAGATTTGAGAAGACACACAATCTCTATAAGTCATGTAGTCACAAGGTCGTAGCCATCCAAAGGATTCATCTTGTAGAGAGCTCATTCCATTAGAACCTACACCTCATGAAATTAGGTCATATGTGAAATTCCATAAAAACTCAATTAGAGTATTTTAAAAGGACCGTATCATTGCAAGGGTCTCAACATCACAAAATTCTTGTCAAACAGACACATGGTCTGAAATTTGTGGTTGTTTCCATAAAAATGTCTCGTCTGGGTCTAGTTCAGGTCTGTCCCAACCCGCCGGACCCAGCCCGACTCAACCTGGTCTGACTGACCCAAAATGGCCTAGTTTGGTTCGGTCTGACACAGTCCGGTTCTCCCTGGTCCAGCTCATGATGTGGTCCAGTTCACTGCACCGCAGGCGGTATACCAAGACCACTTGCCTCTCATGTCGGCATGGTGTCATATTTCATTCCACATGGCTAGCCTACAACACTACCTTCCCTGCAGCCTTTCCACCACAGGTTCCTCCAACGTGGCACTGAGACGCATCCCAGCTCGCCACTGCGTATGCTACCTCACCTCTCTGCATCCCCCGGACACCGTAGCGACCTCTTGTCATAGACCACACCTGCAAGCCATTCCATATCTGACGAGGTCTCCCCCATCCACGATCCTCCTTTTTCATCCACCCCATCAACAACCCCGACCTATCGGTTAGTCTTATTCCATAGACCTACGTCACCTCGCTTAAACTTATTGGATCCTACAATATTGTGTGTCACTTCCTTCACTATCGTGAGTCGATGTCCCTGCCAAATCATGTCAAGCCTTCATTATCTCACCTCTGTAGTACCTTTATGAGGTCGAGTCTTCAATCTCAGATCATTTCACTATGAATTTGTGGTGCAATGATCGATCGTTCCTGTAGGGGTTTCAAATCATAGGAAGGAGATAAAGAACACACAAAGAATGCGAGAGATTGAGGGGAGAAAATAAATGCACATGAATTCCCAAAGAACTAATCTTGGACATTGTTTGTGTTAGCCTTGATTTTTTCTTATTAAAAGGAAGGGTAAATAATAGAACAATCACATAGATCTATCTTCCATAAAATCCCCATAATTTAACCATCCTATAAGAGCGACTGAACTGCAGATCAACCTGTTTATTGGTTGGTCCACATTTGTCATGGAATCTAAAAAGGGGAAAGTAAATCACAAAGAGATAAAATACCCTACATCAATTTTGGATCATTCTTTGATGAGGAACAATTGTGTTTTTGTCATTGATGAGATCCTCCAACTCTCTTGGCGCAATAATTCACGATCTGATCTCCAATCTGTCGTCGTTTGCTCAAGAGGATTATTTCTCCAAGATCTCCCTAGAAATTCAAGGATGTTCCCATGGTTATGTGGATAACCCTATTATTTCTACATAATGATGATTTTAAGGGAAATCATTTTGGTTCAAAAAAAATTATCTTTAAATTATTTAATGACAATTATGTTATTTTTTGGTTTTTCCCAAAGACTACCTGCTCCAAATAAAGTTAAGTTGTGCCTAAGAAAAACACCACATTACAAACACAATTGTGATATCAGATTTCTAATTATAGTATCCATTCATGATTTATTAGGATTTTAAAATAAAATAATTTTTATTTAATTATTTTATTTACAGTTACGTCCAAAAACTATCTTTTACAGCTGGACCATGTAGGCTGATCTTAGGCCCTGCCTAAGTTAAATTTTCTACTCTGAACCAAATAGTTCCCTCCTATTTTCTGATTCAGGCACCCATTTTAATATATTTTACACTTTTCTAGGAAAACAATGCATGTGTTCTATTAAAAACATAACATTTTCAACTAACTGTTTCGGGCACACTAGGACTGATAATCGCATGATGTCTCATCTCATGGTCTCAAAATTTTCCCAAATAATTTATAAAAATAAATTTTAAAAAATCATAGTCATTACATTCTCCCCACATTAGGTATTTACATCTCCCAAATCTAAACTAAGGTCTACTCAAACAGATGAGGGTACTAAGCACGAATCTAAGCCTCCTGCTCCCATGTGCTCTCCTAGAGATTCCTTTGCCGCCACCAAACAAGTCCTCAGGGAATCGATCACCCACAAAGAATAATTCAAACTCTAACAAAAAAATTTAACATGAAATCCTATAGAATGATCTCCAGAACGTGAATGGTCCACTCAGTCTGGCCTTCCGTCTGTGGCTGATTTCAAAGTTGAGAGGTCTAGGTATCAGCTCAGGAATGAACCTATTTTTTTATTATGTTGACTGTTTTCTTATTTTGTATATTTTGTTTCTAAAGAAACAATTTTTTATTAAAAATATATAGCAATACAAAAAATTTATTTTTAAATTTAATAAGTATTTTATATACAATTTTTGTTACAATGATTTATTTATCAAATGTAAATGTGTTTTTAGAAGTTGTTTCAACAGAGTTGTGATTAGACTTTTGAGAAACTTTTTGAAAGTATAAAATTATATATTTCAACTATTATATTTAACTTGGATGTTTTTTATTAATTAGGGGATCTAGTTTTAAATATTTTTAAATATAATATTTAATTGGAAAGTCAATTCACCCCCTCTTAAGTTTTCCACTCCGACCAACATTTGATATCAAATGATTCTTTAATTTCTTTATATATAGCCTTTAGATGTGATATTATCACTATATAAGTATAATTATGTCTGAAATATAATATATAAACATTAAACCCATCATAATACCCATCCATAAAATATGGTGATGAAAAATGAATTATATCGTTACGTGAAGATGGTAAGTTGTACGCCCGCACGAGCGGTGCTCTCAGTTCTCATTTGATAGGGAAATGGGTGTATAATGGTGTTTTCATTTTAAAAATAAAATTTAATAAAATTTATGTTTATAAATTTATTATTTTATGATAAATAAAATATATTTATAGGAGGTAAATAAGAGTATAAAAGAAACTGATCGGTTAAGGAGATTACCTCTTCTTTGAAAATACCTCTTTAGATATCCTCTAAATGTCTCTAAGGATGGTCTTTTGGGAAAAAAATAACATATATAATGTGACTATGTATATTTATAAGGTAAATTTTAAGGTTTTTGTTGATATATAAGTCTCAATGTGGTGTATAATAAGTGAGGAAGGAGGTTCCCTTTTATAATTGAGGAGAGGGGAACTTTTGGAATTTACCAAAAGATTAAATTATAATAAATTCATTATAAATAAAAATGCCTCTAAAAGAAAATGGATTAGAATATAAGGTTGTATAGGTTTTTAATTACTTAAAAAAGTATAATATATAAATGTTTTAGATTCATTTTAAACCTTATTATTTTGATTAACTCTTAGTTAACAAGTTTTAATGTAAACTACGGTAAGAACTTTTTCAATATTAAAGGGTTTTAATTTTTACTTATAAGGATAAAATTGACCCATAAATATCCAATTTATGCAATTTCAGACCATATAATATCCAACTTGTCTTATTTCAATATTTTTTATGATTTTTAAATAATTTAACTAAATATTATTTTGATAAAATATCATTAATGTCAATTTTGACATTATTCATTAAATTTGAATTAAAATACATTCACAGAAAGTTTTATTTATATTATAATATTTTAAAACAACACTCATATGTTATATTCACCTATATGATGCATGTAACTCTATAAATTACTCAAATTATATTTCTTTTATTATTTTCAAAATCATTTGTTTTTTCATTAATTGGATAAATATTATTTTGGAATTGTGTAAGCATTTAAGATAACTATATGATACGAAACAATTGTCAATAAATTACCAACATGAATTTAATTTCATTATTCAAAAAATTAATATTAATATTCATTCATATCTAGTTTTTTTCTTTATGTGAATACAAAAAGGATATTTAAAACTAAGAGAATGACATTGTGTAACTTTCTTTGCTTTTAAATAATATATAAATGATTTTCATGGTCAAGTGTCCATTAAACTAATAAATTTAGTTTCTAATGTGATAAGGTTATAATTATATTCATATAATAATAATTTTCAAAAATAATTATGTCCTTATCAATTATTTTTTTATCTATATTAACCTGATTTACACTTTACCGAGGTAATAAATTTTACCACTATTATTATTCATATTGAACAAAAATAAAAAGTAAATAACTAACAAATTTGAACCACATGATAATAAATATGTAATTAATTTTATCTAATTCAATACGTAAAAATTTCAGAAATTATTTTATAGTAAGCTCGTAAAATGCAACAAAAACTGTTTTTTAGAAAAAAAATCCATTTTATGCATAAAAATGGATTTTTTCTTATACTATGCTTAAAAAATATTTTTTAAATGTTTAAAAGAATTTATAAAGTAAATAATACATAAATTTATTTAAAATAATTCACTAATAGAGATTCATTTAATTCATTAATATAAGAATACATTACACTCATAATTTCTTTTTTTCAGAAAAACATTTCTTTTATTTTTGAATATTTTTTTATTGTTTTTAATTCTAATCATTTGATAAATAAATAAATCATTTAAAAATTATCTTTTTCATATATTATACATAATTTAGTTATTACTATTCAAAGTTACCAATTAAATGGTTTGGGGAAAATAGATATATAATATTTTAATAATGCTTGCGGTTCGTTTAAATTGAGTGTTGTGTATAATGGAAGTTATCGAAGAAATAAAATTATTTAAAGATAAATATTTCATAAAAATATCGGGGTGTTACATATAATTAGATATAGTTCTATATTTAAGAATAAGATACACTAGTTTACAAAAAGAAGAATATTAGAGAGATAGAGACACACTGAGGAATTACTCTAACGTACTACCAAACCGAGTACTTCCACGGCAATCCATTTTCTGACCTCTTAGTGAAACCCTTGGTTAAATCATTTGAAGGACATATTTAAAGACAATTTATCAATCAAATCTATTCAGATTGATCTGATATAGAATTTCTCCCATCCCATTTTTTTCTCTTTATTTTATCTTACTCTTTGAGATGTGTATTTCTTAATCTGTATATTCATAAGCACATATCCATTTTATGTATTGAAGGGTACTAGATACCGTTTAATTAATTATTTTACACATGTTAGCCCCTATATAATGGTGAAATAGGCTGTTTGTATCTCAGACCGCCTGTTATCTATTTTTTTTGTAAAAACCCAATCCTAGTTGTTGATTAGTTTATTTGTTTAATAAATTTCTTTACAGTGGATGATTACTATGTGGAGCGGAATAAGTATCAACTTGATACAAAACCTATTTTTTTATCCCGATATGTAGTTTCATATTTTTTTATTATGTTTGAAAATGAACCAGTTTTCATTCTCAAAACTATACAGAAAAATACATATTTTATTGTAAAATTCAATAAGTGTTTTATATATAGATATTTTTACAAGTAAAATTATATCAAAAGTTAAAGTGTTTTTAAAATTTATTTTAACTAATTTGTGATTGAACTTTTGAGAAACTTTTTGATAGTATAAAATTATATATTTATTCTATTTTAGTTAACTGGAATATTTTTTATTAAATGGGGGATTTATTTTTAAATATTTTAGAATAGAAATTTTAATATTAAACAAAATTCACCCTTATTGATCTTTCCACTCCTAACAACATTTAGTTTCAAAGGTTTATTATATTTCTTTATATCTAGCCTTTAACATTGATCAAATTTTTACCCAAAAAGGTCAAAGTTTCTATTTATTCTAAATATTTATATTTATAGATAACAATAGACTTGAGGAGAATTATACTAATAAACACCTTATTTTAATGGAAAAAACTATTCGTAATGGTATATTAAGATGAAAATACATATCAAAATAAAGAGATTTTATGTTTGGACTATAATATCGGAAAAATTTAAAAAACCTAAGGCTGCTAGAGCTGATTGGAGTGATGCCACTAATTTTTTTATGATTTCAATATAAAATCTATGAGTCCATTATAATTATCATTATAAGAAGATTAATTTGATATAATTTCTACTTGTTTTATTATTTATGAAATTTTGGATAGACTTGTTGTGTCTCATGAAGGAACATAAAATTTTTAATAAATGTTCTTGAATTCCTATACTAATAATTATGATACTTCTAAAATGAAACATAATAAATAAATATTTTATATGTATCTCAGGTTAAAAGAAAATATAAATATGATTCATTCTCTTGGAAATAAAATTGAAGACAAAGATCAAGTTATGAGACTCCTACAATGCTTACCTGATTAATGGAGAGGAAAATATGTCATTGTTCAAGAATCAAGTGATATACAAAAATTACTATTAAAGGATATTATTAGAAAAATAATGATGTATGAAGAATATTTTAAAGTAAAAAAATAAGATAATGATGGATAAAAATCACTTTCTATCAAAACATCTAAGTCAAAGATGAACGATAAAATAAAACAACACAGTTCATGTGAGGAAGAGTCATCTTCTGATGGAGATGATGAGATAAATCATAGAGATTAGATATTTTCAAAGTTCTATAAAAAGAATAAATTATTAAAGAAATAAAATTATGATAGAAGATGGAACTGGAAAAAGGAAAGTCAATAAAGATAAGTGACTTGTAGTTAATGAAAGAGGAAGGGGTATATTAGATTTGAATGTCCAAAATTAAATTATAAGATAAATTATGAGGAAAAGGAAGAAATCAAATAAATATATGAAAGAGACATAGAGTGACTTTGATTATAGTTCCAGTGAGTGTAATTCAAGAAGAAAAGACATGCCTAATAGGGTAAACAATTTTTTTTATAGAAAACACATATGAGGTAATAATTATTATCTCTCTATCACATGATTATAATTATAACATCTATAAAATGAAAATAATGATGAAAACATGATCATTGATAATTTATTTCAATATTTCAATATGTTGGAATAAACTTTTAACGAACTTCAATATATGAACAAAAAATTAAAGAAACATCAGGCTTTATCTATTTATATTAATTATTATATTACTATAGAAACAGAAAAAAATCTCATTTACCAAAAGAGAACAAAGAACTTGAAATATAAACTCCGAAACTAAAAAAGGATCATGACATGATTTCAAATGGAAGAGAAACAATAACCTTGATTCTTGGTAAAAAAACCAAACAAATATGTACACAACTAGGATTATATACCATCTTGTTCAAGTGATAATTTATGAAAATAAATTTATTAAAAACTGAGTCTCTTCTAATTTGAAAAACAACTCATATTCTTTTAGAACTAATAAGTTTTTTATTTCTAAAATTCTTAAGTTTTCTTATGGTAAATATTAGGGGAAGGTTCACTCATATAGATAGTTCAGAAAAACCTTAAAAGGGTTATTTGGATATTTTGATCACAATTTTAGAATCAAATTTAAAATGAATATTCAAAATTAAAAGAATTAAGAAAGTATTAAACAATAACGCATGGATTTTATGAGCTTTGATCTAGTTTGGACCTACGTTCATTATAAGAACACCACACACACACACAATTTATTAATATCCAAAAAATATTTACCACATATGGGATCAAACTACAAGGAAACAACAAAATAATATTTAAAGTAATAAAGATACATAAATGAGAAATGGGAATGTAAAGCTTACAACACCAGACACTCCGGTCTAGATTTCTTATTCTCTTCAATATGTTTTCGAGAATCCAATGAAGCTATTTTCGTACTCACAAAGATGATAGAATCACCAATTATAAAATTCAAATGTTATTAAATTGTGAACTCATCCATACATCTTCACCAATGAAGTATTCCATCAAAAATCCACCAGATACAGCACACCAGTGGTGTGCCTAGTAGGATGGCAGACATAGAGATTTCCCTCTAAGAAAATCAAACACACAAAAGCTAAGCTCTATTAGGAAAGTGATTAATAATTCATTTATGGTGTGTATGAATCAGTATCACATAAAACTAACACATTATGTGACTGGTATGACTCAAAGTTCATGTTTCTATTTTAAAATTACATTTTAATTAAAAAAACTCAAGTGATATACTAAAAAATGAGCAAACGTGCTCAAATTGTTTTGATACTTTATAAAAATGATCCATAACTCATTTTTTGTGGGTATAAATCATTATCACCTCAATATAATGCACAATATGAATGGTATGACACCAAGTGTGTGATTTTATTTAAAATTAACATTAATTTTAGTTAAAATGACAAGTGATGTACTCAAAACTAAGAAAACAAATTCGAATTGTTTTGATACTTTAGTACAAAAATAACTATGTCATTTGTGATGTGTAGGAATTATTCTCACCATAATCAGACACACGTTCTGACTACTATGACTATAATTGTCTCTTTTTATATAAAATTGACATTAATTTTAGTAAGAAAGACAAATAACATACTCAAAATTGAGAAAACACGTTATAATTGTTTTGATAATTTAGGATAACAATCCATGAGTATTTTTTGATTTTTATGAATCACCCAAACCTCAATAAGATACATTATGTTCCTGGTATGACTCAAAGTGACTATTTTCATTTTAAAAATGAAATTTTAGTTTAAAAAGTATTACTCACTAAAACCTGAGAAAACATGCTCAGATTGTCTTGATAATTTAGGAAAATTATTTAAAAGCCATTTTTTATGTGTAGGATTCAGACTCACATCAAAATGACACATGATGTGACCGATATAACTCAAAGTGCATGTTTCCAGTTTAAAATGATAATTTAGTAAAAAACACAAATGAAAAACTCAAAATTAAGAAAACACATTTGGATTGCTTTGATACTTTAGGAAAATGATTCATAAGCCATTTGGGAAATGTAGGAATTATATGCACCTGGATATAATTCAATGTGTAATTAGTATGGTTCCATGTGTGTGTTTTCAATATATAAGTGCCATTTTAGTTTAAAACAAGCATCACATCGCCAAAATTGAGAAAGAAAACTCATATTTTTTTCTCATCATTTTATCTACTATAACTTAATTAATTTCCTTATCATTATTATCTTATACTTATTTTTAGATAATTTTCATAGAGATATTTATTGAAGACAAACAAGAAATGGGGTGACATGCATGAATCAACTGCAACTCAATCTGATACAAAATATTCCTGGTATGACTCAAACATTATTTTAAAAGTTTAGTCTAAAAATAAAACATTATTTTTAATTTAATTCTATACAGTATTACTGACATAAGATTTTTTTTATATAGGTGAATTATTTTTCTTAAGTTGGGATGGTTTATTTGGAAATATAATTAGTGGGGGTCAGGGGACAAAGATAAAAGAACATTGATGTTTTTGGATATATAAGATAATTCATATTTACTCATGTAATTTTATAAACCAATTTTTGAAATATATATAATATAGTGTTTTTTATGGTATTTGTGTTATCAATTTTATTTTATTTATAATCTGTATAGTACCTATCTGTTGTTTCTAGTGCTATCTATATTGTAAATTTAGAATAACACTATAGTATGACCCTTTATCAGTACTTCTAAAATCACTGATGAAGTGTGCCTTTATCAATTCTTCTAAAATAACTAATAAAAGCCTAGGAATTTTAATTGCACTCTCATTGTTAGCAATTTTTTAGCATTGATAAAGGCCAATTTTATCAGTGTTAAAGGCTTTTTTTGTAGTAGTGTGGGTGGATATTTTATGTTACTGAGTTAATTATGCTATGTATGGACAACAGATAAATTATTATTGTTGTATTGAAGCAATTTCAATTTGATGTTGATCAATGTTAATAAAGTAATTTTTCCTAGAAAATGTAATCTTTAATTTCTCTTAATTTTTTCTTAAGTTGGTGGTGTGGTATGTAAAGACTACAAGGATGGAGGAATTTTAATAATTTGATAAGATCAAGGTTGAATGTTCTGAGGAACTTTTCTGGAAGATTTTTTGTTTTAATTTTACATACAAACTAGTTATTATGGGTTTCTTAAGGGAAAACCATTACTCGATGAATATAATATATTTAAATCCCATTATTTGAATGTTATATAAAATTTTCCAATGATCTCTTTCCACACACATATATATATAAGATGATCAATTGGCTCTAATGATGGATTTTTCTTGTATTTTTTTCAACTTTCTTAGTCAGTTTTGGATTCAGTTAAAGATAATTTTACTAAAAATAGTGAGATGACCTATAATGAACTGGGTTTGATGGATTTTCTTTTCAAATGTATAACTTTAGGGTTATCTATTTTTGATATATCATTATTTTTTTATGTTAATTTTTATATAATTTGGTCCCATCAGAAGTGATGATATTGGAAGTTGAGTAGAATTTACGATGTTGTGTGATTTGATAAACTGTAATGGTGACATATAATGGTGGGAGGATAAAAGTTGTACTATAATTTTTGATAAATACTTATCTTATGTTATTTTTATGTGTATAATTATTTTCAATTAATTATGTTGTGAAATTAAATAATTATTTTGGATCAAATTAATCAAGTGCATGATACAATTCATATTAGTATGTACTCTTCTTTTTATATTCTTCCCATTTTTAAAAATTAGTCTGGTTTAAATGTTCTTGGTATGTAATTTTCTTTTTCATCTTGCATGAGGTAGTGTAGATTGATATTTAATCTGGTTTCCATATTCTCATTGATGAGTATGTAATATGATTTTAAAATTATTTCCAATTCATGTTCTCGTTTTCATGTTCTTCAACATTTGTATGTAATTTGGTTTTTTTTATTTTTTTCTTATGTAATCTAGTTTTCATGAGGTAGTACAGATTGTGAAGAATTATTTTCTAGTTTTCATTTTCTTACATATTGATATGGGGCATGGTAGATTGCTATAAAATATGATTTTCATGTTCTTGTGGCTTGTTATGAACTCTGTCTTAGATTAATCAAGATAATGAGGCAATTATTAATGTCATCATATTGGTATGTAATAGGGGTTTCAAGTTATTGAATATAGTAATGAAATCTTACTTGAATTAATCAAGATCAAGAGGTAGTTATTAATGTTATAATATTGGTATGTAATCAGGTTCTCAAGTTATTTCATAAAGTAATGAAATATTTCTCGAATTAATCAATAGCATGGGGGATGATTAGCTGCTTTTAGCCACTAATGAAAGTGCTACCTGCATCCAAGATTGGGGACGACCTACTCCTTACTATCAATGTGAGCCTACTGTAGATGTTTGCCTCCATTGTGGCCATTCAATGACTATGTGGGTGAACTGCATGAATATAACCCATCACTAATGCAAACCACTACAGTGACATCTGATGTGTGAGAGAAATAGTTTGATGATGGAGTTCTAGAGTTTCATATAATGTCTCTCAAAGTTTGAAAATATTTGAAACATGTTTATTCAAATAAATCCTTAGTTTATTGGAGTTTCATATAGTCTAATTTTATAATTATTATTTAATAAATATAATATATATAATTATATTAATAAATATAACATAAAATTTTAGCAATAAATATTGGAATATCCATACATAATATTTTATTTAAAAGATAATTTAAATAAAAATATTAATCATTGGTATTTTTTATAATAAAATATCAAATAATATTTATAATAATATTATCAATAGAAATATAAATGTTGGTAATAATATTATCAATAGATAAATCTATTGTATGAACCTATTGAAAAAATAGCCATCAAATATATTATATTTTGGTATTATTATAATTTCAATAGAACTATTTTATTTTTTGAAATAACATTTAATGATAGAGTTTTTACCAACCATTTAGTGACAGGATAATTTTTTTTAGTAAAACACATTAACAAAAGAAAATTCACTTTTACCAATAGATATATGCATGTTTTTAAAATGCTATTTATTTTATAGTAATGGTATAAAATAGATTGAACTAAATCATATCCTATGACTTTATAAAGGGATTTCATTATCTTGAATAGGAGGGCTAATCTCACAATTATAAACATATTTTAATTGAGGAAAAGTTTAGTTTTAAATCCTTTATAATGGATTGTAAAGAAAATGCCAATTATCCCAAGAATATCCCCAGAGAGTGTCAAACTAGGTGCACAGTAAGGCTCGTTGTTGTGTACCAGGATACCCTGGGTCAAGCCTGAAACTCCTGGTTAGAGTTGTTACTCCCTGGAAAATCGGTTCTCGAACCACACCCACTTGTAGTATCTAGAAAAGGATGTATTTTCTAAAAATATTTACATAGTATATTCCTTAATAAAATTATAGGATGTTCTTGTATGTTTATACTCAATGACTATCTTAGGGGTTTTCCCCCTAATATACGTTTTCTAAATCTAGTTTTTATGTTTTATACTAAACTTCCTTTAATACCAACTGTAAAGACCCGACCCCAGTTACTCGGAGCTGGTCCCTTATTTCATTACATTTTAATAATTAAAATAAATTCATATCCTGAAGGAATGAATTAGTTTAGTAGTTTTGGAAAACTAGTTACATATATATTTTTGAAATTAAAACTTAAAATGAAATAAAATATGGAAATTCCTTTGAAAACCTTCATAACTCCTAGGTTACCCCTGTAGGTCATTCATAATATACTTCTTCACATCCTAGGTAAACAAAACATAAGAAAGGGGTGAACTCAAATTCATAGTAAGGGTAATAAATATAGTAGAAGATATCATAAACATTAGACATGGTGAATAACTGAAAACACATGCATTTAAAAATGAACTTGAACATTATATAAAAGGAATAAGGGATGAATAAATAGTTCCACTATAAAACATAATCATGGGTATTCTACTTTTAGAATAAACTCATAGACTATCAATAACATGTTTCATAATGAGGCAAATGCATAATGTCGGAAATTCGGAAATATACTGCCAAGGGCTCGGCCAAGACATCTGAAAATGATTAAGGCCTTGGCCCAAACCATATTTGAAAATGGGAAAGGCCTCAGCCAAGTCCTTATATGTTTTGTATCATGAGACCTACCGATGCATAAACGGGATATAGAGGGCCCCACCCATCATATAATAATTCCAATGAATTCCTCATATGAATGAGGATAAATATAACAACATATACATTCATAGTAAAACTAACATAATAAATTTAGACAATTTTCCCCAAACATTAAACATAAATATTAACCATTCAGAGTAATATGGTGAATGGTATAAAGATAGTACATAAATTTTCAATCTAATAATGAACCATTAAATAAAATATGTGGGATGATATGTAAAACATTTACCCCATTTAAACATAATAGTCAATAAGATTTTTGAAATATGTGAAAATACTCCTATAGAGTCATCGAGTAATTCTTGAGATAAATACTATTTTTCTACGAAAATAAGAGTTATTTTGAAAATATATTAGTTAAAACCCATAAGTGAATTAATGCATTTATTTAATAATAAAATGAGTGAATTTAAAAAATAATGGTTGCCAAAATGACCTTTCCCAAATGGGACTTTATAAGCAGATTAGGGCTGGTGTGAGTGAGTATGCCCCGTCTCACTTATTGTATGATAATGACATCTTTCTCCTTGGCCATGCTTCAAGGAAAACTATTTCCTCTATTAAAGCCCTTTTCAGTCATTATGAGGAGGTCTCAGGACAAGCCATTAGTTGGGACAAATATTCCATTATTTTTGGGAATGGAATTTCAGTTTGGAAAAGGAACAAAATTGTCAGGATTCTTGGGGTGAGGAGGGGATCCATACCATTCCAATACCTTGGGGTCACATTGTTTTGGGGAAAAGTGAAAAGACTGTACTTGGAGGGTATTTATGCTGGAATTGTACATCAGATGGACATGTAGAAAGGGAAATCTATTTTCCTGGCTAGGAGGGTCTGTCTTGTGAACTCAGTGATCACATCAAAGTTTGTCTATTCCTTATCTATCTATCGATGGCCAAGATTAATTCTCAAGGAAATTTAGATCATGGTACAGAATTTCATATGGACGGGGTCACCACATTAGAGGAAACTAATTACAGTTGCATGGAAGGAGTGCATCAAGCCTTTGGAGCTGGGGGGACTAGGACTCAAGGATCTTCGTATCTTTAATGATGGCTTGATTGGGAAGTTTAATTGGGACCTGCTTTCTCATGAATCTAACAATGACTTTCTATCAAACAGAATCACAAGGAGGCTTTTAAATGGATACAAATATTATCTTGCTTCATCGGTTTGGGCCTCTATCAAGCATGCATATGTCAGAATTTTGCAGGATACCTGATGGCTGGTATGTAGGGACTCCACACTGAATTACTAGAACAAAAAGTAGCTCACATAGCCCCTTTGTGCTCTTAATGTACAACCTAAAGAATCTCTTTGGTCTATTTCAGTTCTACTCTCACAGATACAATCTTCTATTTTTAGTGTTCCTATGCAGGCGGAGACTGAAATAAATAATTATGTCTTTTTGGAGCATGACACTTTGATCCGGATCCATAGCAGAATTGGGAAATTCAATTGTAGGGATTACTATAGGAACCTTTGTGGGGGTTAATCACCCCCACCTTCCTGGCTTATGAAATTTAGAGCCCGGTTTATTAGGCCTGCCAGATTTTCTTTAATCTGGAGGATCTGGAAAAATTGGCTTCCCACATATGATATTCTTAAGAGGGACAATATTTAGATGGCTTCCATGTCATCCATCTACAAAGCTGATGAGGATTCTTTTCAGCACATTTTTATGGGCTGCTGTCATGCCAAACAACTGTTGGCATATACTGGTTCTCTGTTTGGGGTTGTATTTGATACCTGCGGGTCACTTCTGCAATTGTTGTCCGGTTTGTCTCAGGGCCAGTTTAGTGAGCAGATTTCTAAACTATTTTTTGCTGCTATTGATGATGATATTGTAGCCATTTGGGAAGCCCAAAACGCTGCATTGTTCAATGGTGTGCACTCCACGGTTCAGCAAGGAATGTTAGCAGTTCACAAAGATGTTTATGCTGATTTCCTTATGCAGGATGGCGTCATGTCTAACACAGTTTCAGATCTTCAAATTCTGAGAATACTTGGTGTTTCAGGTCGACCACGCAAGCCTCAAATGCTAAAGTATTTCTAATGGATCCCACCCATTGGTCCTTTACTCAAGGTAAATGTTGATGGGGCTACGTTGGGTGCACCAGGCCCATCGGGTTGTGGGGGCGTGTTCTGCACCTATTGTGGGTTTGTAAAAGGATGATTCCACCACACTATTGGATTTGGAACTACATTTGAAGTCGATCTTTGGGAAATGATCTGTTCCATCAGGTATGTTGTCCGGTTTAATTGGAATTATATATTCATTGAGTCTGACTCTCAGATCGCGGTTCATTCCTTGAGCACAAAGACAAGCCAGGTCCATTGGTGTATGCTGCCTCAGTGGGTTGGTTTCCTTAGTAATATTGCTCAGATGCGGGTGGATGTTTCACATTTCTACCAGGAGGCTAATCAGGTGGCAGATGCATTGTAAAAGTGGGAGCTCACTGATCCTGGAGAGATGTGGTCTTTCACAGCCCCAGACTACTATGCCCCACTGGTGGTGGCAGATAGGTGTGGTGTAATGCACACTCGTTTATGTAATAACCCCTTGTATGCTTGATTCGTTGCCTTTTTTATTTAATTTTATGAGGACTGGATTCCACCGAATCTTGTATTTTCTAGTATCATAATATCATTGAAGTATGTAAAGAATAAGAGTAACTTGAATGAAAATTGAGGTTCGGGTAGAAAACCCTTACCTTATGTCCGAATGTATTCTTCACTTGACTTTAATGTCCTAGATAATAAAATTAAATACATTAATTAACTAATTCAGAACCTTATCTACATATATTTTATTCATTAATGTTTTATTAAGTTCATTTATGTTCTTATTGATAAGTTATAAGATTGAATTTCATTGTTCCAGAGTGTTCATTTCCTTGATTTCATGATCGATTCACTTGATTATAAGTAATGGAGTTTATGTTGAGTGGATATAATTATCCATAATTGAACTTATATACTATTTATGAAAACTAATAAGTGTAAATGGTTATATATAACACTTTTTTACATGCTATTTGGATGATTTATTAGATATGACATTAGTGATAACTATTTAGATTATTTTGGTGATATCTCGATTGTTACAAACTAGTTTGTCGTATGAATTAGTAATATGTACATATAATGGTTATAGAAAAATTATTAATTTATAATAAACATATATTACAGTTTTTTTCAACCATAAAAATTGTTTCATTACCACAATTAAGGGAGAAATTGAAGAATGAGACTTCATCGTCCATGAAGGTTGTAAATTGGCACCTCGCAGGTGATGATTTCGCTTATAAAATAAAATAGAGGGAGAGTAAGAAGATTGATAATGGTTAATAAATTAACATGATATAATTCTAGAATATATATGATACTAGAGTTATTAGGATCATTTGGATAGAGTAGGTGAGAAGAATATTAAAAAAATAAAATAAATTGAAAATGAAATTAAAGGGAAAAGGGAAGAGAGTTTACCTCTAGAAATGTCCTCATTGAGAACCTCCTTAAGGGAAGGGTTTTTTGTATTTTTCCAAGAAAAAGAGATCTATGAATTTGGAAGAGACTAGGTAAGATTATTTGGGAATAACGTTGAGAATATTAAAGGCTTAGAGGATTGAGGAGAAGAGGGAGTGATGGTTGTCTTTTATAGTGAAGCAGAGGAGTTATTTCACATTATTTTAATCATTATTTTATTATTTTGGCTCAACAATATGAATAGTATTTATTATTGTGACTACAAATAGTACTAAATTCATGTGTTTTCAAACCAATGGCCATTTACATCATTCATGACTCAATCATGTTGCAGAAATTCATTTATTTAGCGTATTTCGTAAATTATTGAATTTCAATATTCACAAAAAATTCATGTATTTAAGAAAAATACCAATAATTCACCCTAAACATTTTTAGATATGTTTAATTTAAAGATGAACTCCATTTTTTCAAAATTATTTTCTAAATAAAAGAAATATAATTTTTAAATAAAATCATTATTTACTTAAAAAATATCTATTTTAAATTTAAAATTGATTTTATTATACATTAAAAAATTAACTAATGTATCATAAAAGTATCCTAAGATCATAGAAACAAATATTTATTTTGAAATAAATTTTATGAAAATGAATTTTATTTTAAATTAATTTAAAATTTTAATTAAATATTTATTACTCACAAAAATATCAACACTTAATTATTAATTTTTAAAATATTCACTCTCATTTATATAGTGCCTAAATTTTATTTATACTTACATGGGTGAGGTTACTATTCATAAGGGTACATAACTATTCATAAGGTAAGTTACTATTCATAAGAGTAAGTTACAATTCACGAAAAAATGTAAGTTGATCCTATCAGACTCTAAATATCTTACTAATCACAACCGTGTATGTTAGTTTTTTGAAATTTAAATCACAAAATAAATAAAATTATATCTAAGAACCAAGTTATAACTGTCTCTTATATGTATCAAAGTGTTTTTTTGTATAGACCGAGTTTTGAATTCATTCTATAATAAATTTATTTGTAAAACCATGGGGTATTACATTCTCCCCCCCTTACAAAATTTTTTTCCTCGAAATTAGAATAATGATACTCATAAAAAGATTGGGGTCGGTCTTCATTATAAGTTCCTCAGGCTCCCACATTGCCCTTGGAATTTTATCTTTTTTTCAAAGTACCTTTATCATCTGAGTCATCAGATTCTTCAACATCTGTTCTTTAGTGTCCAGAATCTGAATAGGCTCTTCACAGTAAGATATGTAAGGTTCCAATTCTATACCTTCTGAAGTGGGGACATGTGTTGGGTATGACAGGTACTTTCTCAATAATGAGACATGGAACATATTTTGTACCTTATAAATGCTAGGATTCATTGCTAAATGATAATCCACAACTCCAATTCTCTTCCGAATTTCTAAAGGGTTAATGTACCTGGGGCTCAGTTTCCCTTTATTCCCAAATCTTATAACACTATTCCATTGAGATACTTTTAAGATAACATGATCTCACACTTGAAATTCCAAATTCTTCATTCGATTATCAACATATCCATTTTTCCTACTTTTAGAAGCTTTGATATGGGGTTAAATAGTCATTAACTTCACTATTGTTTCCTCTAAAATCTCTGGACCCACAAGCTTCCTTTCACCAACTTCATCCCAACATATTGGTGTACACCATATCTTTCCATAAAATGCTTCATATGGTGCCATTTTAATTCTTGAATGGAAACTATTATTGTAGGAAAACACCAAAAAAGGTAAATAATTAATGTACATTCCTTAAAATCAAGTGAGTATGATGTCAACATGTCTTTTAAGGTTTGGATCATCCTTTTTGATTGCCCGTCAGTTTTGGGGGTGATAAGCAGTACTCCAATGAACTTTAGTGTCCAAAACATTGTGAATAATTCTCCATAATTTTGATGTAAAATATGGATCAAGATTAGACAATATTGAAATAGGTGCTCCATTAAGTCTTAAAACTTCATTGATATAGAGTCGTGCAAGGCGCTCTAGTGGTAAATCCCCCCTTATAGTGAAGAAATGTGAAAATCTCATAATTTGATCAACAATGAACCATATTGAATCATTATTTTATAGATTTTTGGGTAATCCAGTAACAAAATACATGGTGATTTCATCCCATTTCCATGTAGTAATAGGTATAGGTTTCATGAATCCTCTAGGATGTTCTCGTTCAGCCTTCACTTGTTGACAGACTAGACATCTTGATACATAATCATCAATTTCCCTCTTCATGTTATCCCAATAGAAATGTTCCTTTAAATATCTATTCATATTAGTGCTACCAAGATGTATAGAGAAATTCAAACAATTGGCATCATCCAATGACTCCCCTTTTAGTTTGGGTATAGCTCGAACACAAATCATCTTTCCAAACATTAGAATTTCGTTATTATATATGAATTCTGCTAACTTCCCATCATTCATAGCATTAATTTTCTTTTGATGATTCTTGTCATAAAGATGATAACTTTAAATCCTTTATAATAAATATGGTTGGGAAACCAATTGAAAAGGTGATAATATTTCACCTTCTTTGATGATTCCCATATCCATCCTCACTAGATCCATATACCTAGGATCCTTGTCAATTCTCATTTTGTTTAGAACTCCATGATAATTCTTAATCAGTGCATTAGCTACCTTATTTTCTATTCCTGGGTGGTAGTGTATGGAACAATCATAATCCTTAAGCATCTCAAGCCATAATCTTCCTCATGTTGATTTCTTTTTGTGAGAAGATGTATTTCAAGCTCTTGTGATTAGTATATATCTCACATATTCCCAAATGTTCTAGGCTGGTGAAGGACACCTGGAATATGGAAGAACATAATGGTAACCCTATTTCTTATATTTCCAAGCTAAAAGCTCTCAAGATTATCATAAAACACTGGAGAAAGAAAAAATTCAGCCTCCTTGACCAGGAAATTGACTTTCCAGAAAGATCACATCATGATCTTCAAGAGGACACCACTACGTCAAACTTTACCAGTGATACTTCACAGCAAACCGGCATGTCCTCCCGACTCAATGTACTTCTCAAAAATAGAGACAATATCCAAAGGGATCTCATTAAAGTCAATTAGCTCATGGATGGGGATCAAAATACCAAATTTTTCAATACCCTCCAAATATTTAAAAAAGTTCATAGGCATCTTTCCTTGATAAAGGATGGGGATACAATTCTAGATGATCGAAAAATCCTTTATAATCGTATAGTTTCCTATTATATGAACCTCTTTAATGGTCCTTCAAGTAATGAGGTTATTAAGGATGGAATTATTCCCAAACTTGTCACTAAGGTTGAAAATAATTTTATTACTTATATTCCTCTTGACAATGAGATCAAAGTTGTTGTTTTTAGGATCAACAATGGGAGTTCTCTGGGACTAGATGGATTCACTAATAACATCTTTCAATTTTATTGGGAGGTAATCAACTCAGATGTTTGTAAACTTGTTGAACACTTCTTTACCGAAGGCTACCTGTCACAAGCTTGCAACACTCTGTTCATTTCCCTTATACCAAAGGTGGGAAATTCTAGTGAAATTTCTCAATTCAGACTAGTTTCTCTTATCAACACCATTTACAAGGTTAATAAAAAAAGCTTGTCCAATCTTCTTGCACATATATCTGAGAAAATAATATCTTGGAACCAATTAGGATATGGAAAGGGGAGAAAAATCTAGGAATGCCTTCTCATCGCCTTTGAATGTTTCAACTTGCTATAGAAGTCAAATCGAGGGGGAAATATTTCTCTCAAATTGGATATTAGAATAGCCTTTGGCACAATTGATTGGAACTTCAATGGGTGCATCCTCCATGAATTTGGATTACACATGAGGTTTATTAAATAGATCAAAGCTCTTATTAGTTCTGAAAACATTTCCATTCTCATCAATGGTTCCCGAGAGGGTTACTTCAAGTGATCAAGAAGAGTGAGGCTGGGTGAACCCCTCTCTTCTATCATTTTTGCAAATGCTGATGACTTTCTGAGTAGACTTCTCCTCCATATGACTTTTTCGGGTGAACTCAAAACAATAATAGCTTTTACATGCCTCTCTTACCCCTCTCACCTTCTCTTTGCTGATGAAATTATTATCTTCACTCAGGGTGACAGGAAAAACATTCAATACCTCAAGAAAGTTTTACTCCATTGTGAGACTATCTCGGGCCAGGTGGTTAATTAGGGCAAGTATTTTATTTATTTTGGTAAAACATACCTGAAACAACGAAATCCTGCATGATATCTGATCTTGGAATTCATGAAGGGTCTCTCCCCTTTACCTACATAGGTGTCCTTATGTTCTTTGGAAGACCCAAGAACTCTCACTTTGGGGAAGTGGTGAGCCAGGTTAGAAAGACCTTCTCCTCCTGGAAAGGAAAATCATTCTCAATGGCAGGCAGACTTTTCTTAGTTAAACATGTGGCCACCTCAAAACTAGTCTACTCCTTTATGATCATCTCATGGCATGCATCACTGATTAAAACTTTAAATAAATTGATGTGAAACATTATGTGGAGTGGGAGTATTATATAACAATGGGTTGTTTCTGTTCCTTGGAAGCGATTTTGTATGTTGTATGCTAAGGGTGGTCTTGGAGTCAAGAATCTGGACACATTTAATCAGGCCTTGCAAGAACAGTTCATATGGAGGCTAATTAATGACTGGTCATAGTCATTGGAATTACTCATTTCCAAGATCCTAAAATGACATATTGAAGGGAACATGAGCTACGTTAAATCCTCAATCTGGCCTGGTCTGAAAAAACTTTTCCTGCATATCAATAGTCAATCCCGCTGGATTGTCAATTCCCAATCCTCTCTCAGTTTCTAGAAACATAACTGGATAGGATCTCCAATAATTGATAGTGTTGACATCATGGATCCAAATACTGATTATGACTCCTCTATTAAAAATCATCTTGAGCATGGAAATAATCTCCCCCTCATATTGTTTCTAGGATTGAAACTTATGACTTCCACGATGACAATGATATGCTTATGTGGGAACCAATCATAAACAGAGTCCTTGATTCTAAGGGATACTGTAATCACCTTCTTCATAGAGAGAGGAAAATAATTGAATCCTTTTATAAAAAATGGCTATTTCCCACATGCTTTTCTTTTCTCTGGGGACGTCACCTTGGTATGCTCCTGGTTGAGTTGAATCTACAACAAGTGGGTATTAGTATCTTATCTAGATGTGCCCTCTACCAAAAACATCACGAAGATGTTAATCATCTTTTCTTCTCCTTCAACACTTCTACATCCCTCTAGATTTATGTTTTCAAACTCTTTGACATAAAATCTCCTCAAACTAATGATATCACTCAGTTCTTGCTAGATTTGGCTTCTATACAGCTCTCCAAATAGGTGCGTGCTCTCTTTCTGGTTTCCTGCATAGAGGTAATACATACAATATAGACTTACTGAAACAAAAAAAATCATGAGGAAGCTATCCCCAATCACAATGTTGCACTTTCCAGTATCTTGCATGCAGTTCAAAATTCTAGCAATCTACATTAAGAATGTTTTAATAATTCGGTGAATGACTTGGTTGTCTTTAGAAGGCTCCAAATTCTTGGTAATTTTCCAAAACCTCATAGAACTATGGAAGTGTTATGGGTTCCCCCATTTTCATGTTGGATTAATTACAATACGGATGGCGCCTCAAAGGGTAATCTGGCACCTGTGGGCTACAGTTTTGTCTTCCAGCATCACAATGGTGACATTGTAGAGGGAGAACAGGGTAGATGTAGACATGCCACAACACTTGAGGCAAATATGAACAGCCTCATTAAAGCGGTTGATATTTATCGACAACGTAACTAGGACTCAGTATGGTTTGGAAAAGATTCACCGACTATGGTTCAAGCTATCTAGATGGGCCAGATTCATCTTTCTTGGAATCTTACAACCCAATGGAACAAATTCATGAAAAATCTTGCCTCCATGAACTTCCTCATCACACACATCTTTCATGAGGCAAACCAACTTTCTAATAAACTTTATAACAATGGATCCTCTGAAGGGAATTACATTCATTAACACCAAAATACCTAGAAAGATAACGAATATACTTCAACATGATTAATGTAAACATTCATCCTTCCATCTTGTGTAACTTTTTTTTAATAATTTGTAGCCTCATTGCTTGATATTCTCAATAAAAAATGCTAAACCAATAAAACTACGTACCTTAGTTGTATTCATTAGAGTAGGTCAATCTTGAACTAAATTTTTATTTTCAGGATCAACTAATATTACATACTTAAAGAAAATATGAAAAAAAAAGAAAATATTTGAAGCCATAATTCACATGTTCAAAACTTCCCATATAACTCATTTTTTCAAAGAGTCTTCAGAATAATGTTTAAGTGATTCTCATTATCTTTGTAGATTTTGGATTATACTAAGATGTCATCTATAAATACAAAAAAAATTCATCAAGATATTCCTTGAAAACTCAATTCATTAGATCCATGAAAATAGAAGATTCAATTGTCATTCCAAAATGCATTACTGTAAACTTTTAATGTCCATACATAGTTAAAAATATTGTCTTTGGAATATATTTCTTTCTCACATGCAACTGATGATATCCAGATCAAAGATCAATCTTCAAGAAATATTAGGCTCCATAAATTTAATCAAATAAATAATCAATGGGAGGTGAGGGATACTTTTTCTTTATTGCAATAGAATTTATCTCCCTGTAGTCAATTCCCAACCTCATAGATTCATCTTTCTTCTTAACGGAACGAATAGGGGTTCCCCATGGAGAAACACAAGGGTGAATAAATCCTTTATCACTCAATTCCTATAGTTTTTTTCATTTATACTAATTCCAAAGTGTCCATTCTATAAGGAGTATTTTATTTAGGACTTAAACAAGGAATTAAATCAACAGAGAACTCAACATCCCACTTTAAAGGGTGTCTAGGTAAATATTCTAAAAAAACATAAATATATTCTTGCACAATGGATACATTCTCAATTTAATGATTTCTTTCCTCACCCACTGATATGGTGTTGTCATCCTCACCAAGAATTTAATTAAGTAGAGATACTAGGGGTGTATCTAGATAAGAATCAGATGATGACATTTCTACCTTAATGATAAGGGATTCTACATCATTCTCAAAAATCGAAACTTCTTTCTTCTTGTAATAGATCATTGCATCATAATTTGAAATCTAATCCATAAAAAGGATTATATCAAAGTAGATCATGGGTATTATGATAAGGTTTGGATCTGAGGCATGATTATGTGTCATAAGGGGGATTTATTGACACATATTTATTGCAATGATACTTCCCTTATGAGTTTTTACTGACAAAAACTTTATTAAATCAAATTGAAAATATCTAATTTTCTTGGAAAATTGGGAAGATGTAAAAGAATGTGATGATATAGAATAAAAAAATCATATTCTAAGTTTTAGTAAACAATTATAGTACTTTCCACCAAATCATTAGGAACTTCAACCTCAGCAGTCATGACAACATAAGCTTGGCCTTGCTCCCTTGGCCTTTTCTAATGCCAATTTCCTTGACGCTTTGGATAATCATTAGCATAATTCCCTATCTCGCTAAAATTATAGCATTGAAAATTGAAATCTTGTTTATTTATCTTATAATCACCAATGTTATGGTCTTTCTGTCTACACGTATAGCACACACCTTTTCATTTTAAGCAAGCACTAAAGTGTTTCCTTTCATAAGTATCTAATGTTGAAAAATTCACCATTTTATTCTTCCCTTTATCCATTATATCTTATTCCACCAACTTATTCTATTTTTTCCCTTAAAGTAATAATAATTAGAGAATTATTTCTCTATCTTGATAGCACATGAGACAATTTCATTTTATTGTGAAAAACTTTGGTTGACTAGAACCCTTCAGAGGAATGGTTTTAAACCGTTAAAGAATCGATTAATCTTTCTCCTTAGATTTCATATATAGTCTGCAACATTTATTGATAACCTTGTAATTTTGGATTCATACTTTTCATCATTTTTATCCTCTTTCTATCTGATACTCAAGACTTTCCTCTCTATATCCCCAAGTTGTTCATGAGGAAAATATTTTTCTAGGAAAATTTCCTTAAAATCACTCCATTCTATTTCTATTATTTCTTAATCCTCCTTTGTGTTTTGAATTAATGACTGCCACTGATCCTTATCTCCTGATAGATGATAAAACACCATGATAACCTTATCTCTTTTGTTATATCCCAAAGTGATAAATATCTTCTCAAAGAAATTATCCATTTTTTCGCTATGAATTGTTTTGTAGTCCCATTTAAGGATGTATGTTGTTATTGCATAAAGTGATTTAACATTTCTCCTCCACATTATGGATCAGGATTCTCCATATATGTAAGGTTATTTTTCATAACTAGAGTTAGTTGTCCTAGTATATTTATAAGTTTCTCAACACCAGTCGTAGCTATAGTACCAATATCATTATCTTGTATAAAAGGGTAATCCCTATATGGGATACATGCATTCAAGAAGTTTCCATTCCTTCTGCTTGGAATCATTTCTATATTATTCCACACACTAGATTAGGTCTTGAAAAATAATGTAAAGTATCAACTTGAAAAATACTTATCAAAATTTAAATCCTATGTATACATAATCTGACAATCATAAACATCATTTCTTTGAGGAAAAATTTACATTTAAATATTTCAAAATGGTTTGTAAAGAAATGAGAATTATCCTAAGAATATTTTCTAAGAGTGTCTAACCAAGTGTGTGGTAAGGACCATTTTCATGTACCAGGATACTTTGGGTTAAGCCTGAAACTCTTTGTTGGAGTTGTTACTCCAATGTACATCTACACTAGAACCACGTCAACTTGTAGTATCTAGAAAGGGATGTATTTTCTATAAATATCCACATAATCTATTCCTTACCAAAATTCCTGGATGTTCTCGTATGTTTATCCTCAAATAGTATCTTAGTTTTTCCCCCTAATATATTTTTTCTAAATATAGTTTCTAAGTTTTCTACGAAACCTCCTTTGATACCAATTATAAATACCCGACCCTAGTTGCCCGAAGCTGGTGCCTTAAATCATTATATTGTCATAATTACAAGAAATTTATATCCCAAAGGAACAAATTAGTTTAGTAGTTTTTGAAAAATAAATACATAAATAATTTCAACATTTCAACTTGAAATGAAATAAAATATGGAAATTTTTTAGAAAACATCCATAACTCCTAGGTTACCCTTGAAGGTCATTCATAATTAACTTATTCACATCCAAGGAAAATAAAACACAATAAAGGGGTGAAATCAAATGCTCAATAAGGGTAATAAATATAGTGGAATATATCATAAACATTATACATGGTGATTAACTAAAAACGCCTACCTTTAAAAATAAACTTGAACATAATATGGTAGGAAGAAGGGATGATTAAATAATACCACAATAAAACATAATCATGGGTATTCTACTAGTTGGATAACCTCATGGACTACCAGTTTATTTTTTCATAATGATGGAAATCCATAATGCCAGTAATTTTGAAATATACCATTAAGGCCTTGGCCAAGACATCGGAAAATGATTAAGGCCTCGTCCAAAACCATATCTGAAAATGGACAAGGCCTCGGCTAAGATCATATTTGTTTGGTCTCATGAGACCTACTGATGAATTGAGGGGCTATAGAGGGACCCACACATCACATAATAAGTATAATTAATTCCTCATATTAATGGAGATAAACATAAAAAACATAAAAATTCACTAACATATGAAATGTAAATAAGTTTCCCCAAACATTAAACATAAACACTAACCATTCAGAGTATTATGATGAATGGTATCACGATAGTAAATCCAATTTAAATATAATCTTAAAACATTAAATAAAATACGGTGGATGATATAATAAAACATTAACCCCATTTTAATATATGAATCAACAAGAGTGTTGAAATAGGTGAAAATACTCTTATAAAATCATCGAGTAATTCTTGGGACAAATAATCTTTTACATTGAAAAAAAGAGTTATTTTTGAAAAATATTTTAATAAAAACAAAAGTTAATTAAGATAGTTTTTTAATAATAAAATTAGTGAATTTATAAAAATAATTGTTGCTAAAAATAGATTATAGATTTTCCTTGAAAATAGGTAAGAAATCGACAAATTCCCTTGAATTGGGCTTGTATTTCAGAAAGAATTTTTGAAACGTAATTTTAGAGCATGTAAATCCGCATAAAATATAGATGGATTCTAGTTGGTACACATATATAGAAAATTAAAGTAGAATTTATGGGTATTAAATAATAATATATAATAATTTAATTGAAATAAGTAGAGAATAAGATTAACCCGAATTAAAATAGAGGTTTGGGTTAAAAACACTTACCTTATGTCAGAATGTAATCTGCACTTGACCTTAATGCCCTGGATAATAAAATTAAATAAATTAATAAAATAATTAATAAAATTATCTAAATATATTTTATTCATTATTTTTTAATTTCATTTATGTATTTATTGATATGTTATAAGATTGAATTCTGTCATTCTGGAGTGTTCGTTTCCTTGATTTCAAGATGGGTTCGCTTGATTATAAGTAATGGAGTTTATGTGGAATGCATATAATTCTCCATAATTGAACTTAAATATCATTGATTAACATATATAAGTGTAAATGGTTATATATTTCACTTGTTTACATGGTATGAGGATGATTTATTATATATGACATTACTGATAACTATTTAGATTATTTTGGCGATATCTCGATTGTTACAAACTTGTTTGTCTTATGAATTAGTGTTATGTATATAAAATGGTGACATAAAATTTAATAGGTTATAATAAACATATATTATAGTTTTGTTCAACCATATAGATTTTTTCATGACTAGAAGTGGTGGATAAATTTAAAAATGATAATTCTTCATCCACAAAGGTTGTAAATTGGCACCTCGCGGATGATGATTTCGTTTATAAAATAAAAGAGAGGGAGAGTAAGAAGATTGATAATGGGTATTAAATTATCATGATATAATTCTAGTATATATATTATAATGGAGTTATAAAGATCATTTGGAAAGAAAAGGTTAATAGAATATAATAAAAGAAAATAAATTGAAAATGAAATGAATGGAAAAAAGGAAGAGGGTTTACCTCTTGAAATGTCCTCCTTGAGAACCTCCTTAAGGGAAAGGTTTTTTGTATTTTTTTCAAGAAGAAGAGATCCTGGATGTGGGAAGAGACTAGGGAATATTATTTGGGAAGAAATTTGAGAAGCTTAAATGCTTATAGGAGTGAGGAGAATAGGGAGTGATGGGTGGATTTTATAATGAAGGAGAGGAGTTATTTCCCATTATTTTAATCATTATTTTATTATTTTGTCCCAAAACTATGAATATTCTTGATTCATGTGACTAAAAATATTATTAATTTCTTGTGAGTTTGAACTAATGGCCATTTACATCATCTATGACTCATGAATGATGCAGAAGTTCATTTATTTATCATATTTTGTAAATTATCGAATTTCACTATTCACAAAAAATTCATGTATTTCAGAAAAATCCTAGAAATTCACCCTAACCATTTTTCGATGTGTATAATTTAAAAATGAACTCCATTTTATAAAAATGATTTTCTAAAAAAGATAAATTTAATTTTTAAATAAAATCATTATTTACTTGAAAAATACATATTTTAAATTTCAAACTGATTTTATAATTCTCTAAAAAATTAACTAAGGTCTCATAAAATTATCCTAAAATCACAGGGAAAAAAAATATTTATTTAGATATACATTTTATGAAAATTAATTTTATTTTAAATAAATTTATTAATTTAAAATTGTAATTAAATATATGTTACTCACAAAAATATCAACACTTAATTATTAATGTTTAAAGTATTCACTCTCATTTATATGATGCCTAAATTTAATTTATACATACAAGGGTGAGGTTATTATTCATAAGGTTACATTAAAATTTATAAGGGTAAGTTACTACTCATAAGGGTAAGTTACTATTCACCGAAAATGTAATTTGATCCTATCAAAATATAAATATCTTACTGATCACAACTATGCATATCAGTTTTTTGAAATTAAAATCATATAATTTACAAAATTATATTTAATGGAAAGGTTATAACTATATACTATAAATATAAAAGTGTTAATTTTTCATATACTCAGTGTTGAATGCATTATATAATAAATTTATTTCTAAATACTTTGGGTGTTACATTGAAAGCATGCGATTTGATATTGGAACTATAATAGAAGAAAAAATATGAAAAACATATGGCTTCTAGATATGATTGGAGTGATGAAAATAAATATTATTATGATTGTAATTTAATATCTTTTAATGCCTATATTGTGTATTATGTGAAACAACATGTTACCTTGATCAGGTAAGTTTTTACCTCTCTCTGAGTTCCCTTTTAGTTCAATGTCCTTAGAAGGTGTTTTCTAGAGTTTCTGCAGGCTGTAGAGAAATTACATGCCATGTAACTATGATACACACCATCTACTGGTTTCTGAGTACATGTCATGAAAGGGTAGATCATGTTGTGAAGGGTTACACATTGTGACCGGGTCTTACACATCGTGACTTTCTAAAAGGTTAGTTTTTAAGTCGAGGCGATGGGTTTTTCAGTGTACTAATCCAACATGGACTTCATGAAATGAATAGGGGTTACACATCATGAATCGGCCCACGAAAAATTTTAAATCACAAGTTTGGATGTTTTGGTTCGGTCCCTTCTTTGGATTTTCATTTCTCTCGACCTGAGCCTCTTCCTAGGTAAATTTTAGAGACACATTTCCTTTAGGATTGGACCGTTCGACGTCTAATCTCCTTTGAAAGTGTGGTGCGTCTCTTCATATGAGTAATATTTCTACTCCTTCATTGTTTTTTATCAGGATAACTCCCTAGGGATGCATTATTGTATCTTTTTATCTAATTCAGATGATCCTTATACTATTCTTTGAGATATGTTGTGAGATTTTCTTCTGGAGGTTTTTCAATGGTTAGTTGTGGTGTGGTGGATGTCTGTTATCAAGGTATGTGGGCTTTCTTCTATCTTTTGACCCCTTGTCTTCTAAATTGAACCAATCCTAATATTTATTGGTTTGATTCTAGGTTCTATGCTTTTATGGTGGTCTTTGTTGTTGGAGGATTCAATTGTCGGTGTGTGCGTCCTGAGTTTTGAGGTAGGTGGTTCCGTCTCCAACCTACATTGATAAACCAGTTTGATTTTCTTTATAAACTATTTTTTATATTGAAATTTGTATTTTTGTTTTGTGTATGTTGAAAATGGGTTTTAATGAAAAATGATTTTTCCAGGATATTGATAAATTGAGAAAAAATTCATATTTCAAGTATTTAAATAAAAATTGTGAAATAGTTTTGAAATGGTTTTCAAAACATTGAAACTATTTATAGAAAAGATAACATGGGTTACCTTGAGTCTTATGTGGAATTTTTACCGTAGGGCCATCATCCATTGTTTTGTGATTTTCAAGGAGGGTTTTCTTGGGGATTTCCTCTGTTTCCTAGGACCGTTGCTCAAGGGGATCGATATTGACATTGGGGGGGGGGGGGTTACTCATGGGGTATTCCTATACTTCCTAGAAGTGTGTTATAAGATTGAATTTGTGCACATGATTATTGTGGTATGAGTATTCTGTGGCCCATACCTGTAGTATTCCTTGGTGTTATGATACATGTTCTTCTATTTTTTATTTATAAGATTTCCGATTTAGCCTTGATATGAAAGTTTATGCTTACAGAAAATGATAAGGAAAATGTTCTTGGAAACTGATATACCTACTTCTGTGTAGAACTATGAAAATGGGAAATGTTTACCATGTTTTCCATAAAAATTATTTACTATTTATCATTCCATGATTTAATTCAAAATAAGAATACATGATTTTTTATTTAGAGACTTGTTATGGAACACCTGGGTGGGATCCTAATGATCCTATTAGCTCACACAATGTGCACCTCTCTGGTGGTGCATAGACCATTATTCCTCTTCCACTGCTAAGAAAGGCAAGGCACCGTTGTGAGGTGGTGAGGTTCGTGTCAACTAGTTGATTAGTTGGTGGTGAGATTGTGGGTGTTTTCCACACCATTACTTGGATTAGCCTTTGGTAGTTGTCCTTTTTAGTTGGACTTGTCTTTTGGAGTTTTACGTACCGTTAAAATTTTCATGGTTTCTCTTTTTTTATTATAGTAATGGAATATATATATATATATATATATTAGTATTCCACTATTCCTTTCTTGCTTTATATATGTATTCCATGTGGTTGTTCAGGTTGGGAGAAATTGTTTCTTAGTTTTGTCATTCGACACATGGGTGCTTGTTTCCAACCTGTGGGGATCGGGAACACCCTTCAACTATGTGAATTATTGGGCTGGGTTCCAGTTGAGGGTAATCTGGGTCAGCTCATTAAATTTTGGTATTAGAGGAGGTCTGTCCTCAGGAATCCTTTTTATGGGATGTCTATTAGACATGATATAATATTTTTGGTACTTGAGAGGTATGTTGTGATGAGTTCCTGACCAGCTTTGTCATAACAAGACTCAAGTTTCCATGGGATGTTGGTATGTGTGTATATATTATTGGTTTCTATTTTTAGAATCTCAGTTTTTCTTATGGGTTTTCTAGTTGGGACTGAGATCTATTCTATTGTCTAATTATTCTTATCTTTCGGTGTGCATCAGTATTCCTCTGAGATGTCTTCCATGAGTTCCTCAGGAAAGTTCAGATGATATTCCTCAAGGAAACCCATCTATAGATCAGAACATGATTGAGACTATCAGACAGACAGTCTGTGCTATCGATTAAGATGTGCCATGGGTTTAGAACGCAGTTGTCGAGGTACAGCTAGTAGCTGGAGGAGAGATAGATCGATCACGAGAGTTCTTGCTTGAGAAGTCATCACTCTTTAAAGGAACGGCTGAACCTCAAGAGGCGGAGGATTGGCTGGAAATGATCAATCAAATATTTTAATTCCTAGAGAAAGTTGATAATATCAGGGTAAAGTGTGTAGCATTCAGGCTTGAGGGTTCCGGAAAGCATTGGTGGGATTATATGGTCCAGGTAGACAAACATGTGGTATTAGATTGGAAGGGTTTAAAATCCTTGTTCATTACATAGTTTTTTTCCAGAGTCACTGATACTAGAGAATTCTCTTGAGTTTCTATCATTGTAGAAGGGAGAGTATTTAGTGTTGGCATACACCAACTGGTTTTTATGCTGAAACTTTCTACCTATATGGAGATAGTAGATAGATATATGATGGTAGAAATGGATATGGTATGCAAGGTCGCCTTTTCCACTTCTTCTCTTCTATATGGTGATAATTTCAGTGGTTTTTATTGGAAGAAGATGAATTGGTAGGACCATCATAGAAGTCATGGAGGTGGGTTTCAATAGCGATCCTCCTATACACCATCTATTATAGGGTGTAATGTGCCTATGACTTGATATAAGTGTGGCAAGGGAGGACACACCAGATGTACTTGTCCTATGCCTGCAAAGATGTGAAATAGTTATGGGTATGTTGGTATTCTATAGAATTTCTATCAATCTATGAATATGCCTCGTTATGATCAGAGTTTTCCATCTCAAAAGGCTACTGTGTTGCAGTTAGAAGCTTAAAAGACTACAGGGCTCCCACCACATGCCTACAAAGTGAAGCATTTTCACGCAGTAAATTAATTTCTATTGGAAGTTGATGTATGTTCATAAATAGTGAGAGGTACTGTCCTTATTTCATATTTAGTAGAAATTTATTTATTTTATATTGGTGTATCCCACTCGTTTATATATTCACATTTTATTGATGTTCTTAAACATCAAATGGAACTTATGTCCTTTAAAATTGAGTTAGTGACACCTCTTGGTATGAGGAAAGAGAAGGAGTTTTGGCATCCTTCCTGTTCGTTAATGATAGAATATACAGAGTTGGTTTTGGATTTTCTCATTCTTGATTTTGATCTCTTTGATTTCATCAACGGTATGGATTGGGTTGTTACTAATCGAGCTGAGGTTGATTATTATCATCAAAATGTTTCATTTCTTTTGGAAGATGGGATATCTCGTGTGTTTTCGGAGGAGTGGGACCAGATGTCTAGTTATGCAGGACCTTCATGCTGAGAGATCGGTAGTTTGTTGGTTTCTATTGCATTTGATACAGATGATGTTTCTTCTATTTATGATCTTCCCATTATTTTCTGAAACTTTCTTAATGTCCCGATGAATTATCCTATCTTCTTCTTCTTCGAGAGAGGTAGATTTTGTGATTGATCTAGTGACAGATACAAATTTCATATAAATACCTCCTTATCATATGGCCCCAAAATATCTAAAAGAGATCAAGATTTAGTTGGATAACCAGTTAGAAAAAGGTTTTTTTCTCCCTAGTGTTTATCCTTGGGAATCCCCAATTCTATTTTCTAAGAAAGCATATGGGTCACTTAGTTTATGTGTAGACTATAGAATGTTTAACTGAGTGATAGCTAAGATCTAATATCCTTTGCATAATGTGGATGATTTTTTTGATCAGTTGAAGGGGAAAAGTGGTTCTCAAAGATTGATCTTCAGTTGGGTTATCGTCAGATCAAAGTTCGAGAGTCTAATATATCAAATACATCCTTTAATAGTAGTTATGGCCATTATGAATAACTTGTGATTCCTTTTGGTCTGACTAATGCTCCTACAGTTTTTATGGATTTGATAAATCAGATATTACATCAATATCTTGACAAATTTGTAGTAGTGTTAGTGGATGATATTCTGGTTTATTCAAAGTCCAAACATGAGAATGAGAGCCATTTGAGTTTGGTTCTAAAAATTCCGAGAAATCAATATTTGTATGGAATGATGTCAAAATGTATTTTCTATATTTGGGATGTGAAGTACTTGGGACACATAATTTTTGAGCAAGGATTATAAGTTCACCTAGAGAAGGTGAAGGTTGTTTTTTCATGGAAGGAACCATAAAATTTTCTGGAAATCAAGAGCTTCTTTGGCCTTACTGGATACTACCGATAGTTCATTAAGGATTTCTATAATTTGGAATCACCTTTAACTAATATTATCAAAAAAGCGGTAAAATTCACCTGGCATACAAAGTGTTGGACTTATTTTAATGAACTGAAATGACTTATGACATCAGATCCTATTCTAATCTTGCCTAAGCCTGGTAATAAAGACATGGTGTTTTGTGATGCATCTGGTGCTTGTTTAAGATGCATGCTTATACAGGATAACCATGTGGTAGATTATGGATATTTTTTTCTTCGAACACATGAGAAGAACTACCCCACAGATGATTTAGATCATGCAACCGTCATGCATGCACTTAAGTGTTGGAGGCACTATCTCTTTAGGAAGAAGTTCACGGTCTTCTCTGATCATAAGAGTCTGAGTTATATATTTTCTCAGAAGGACTTAAATATTAAGAGGATATGATGGGTATAATAACTTAAAACATTTTAATTTGATATATCATACACCCTTGGGAAAGGTAATGTTGTCTCATACACTCTAATCTAGAGGGTACCATCACATTTTGATTTGGAATCGAAGGTGGAGTGGAATCGTATGGGGATTTTTGGTCAGTTTTGCATGTACACTCAGTAGGATTTTTCAGGTAGGGTCATGAACAATGTTAAGTTATCGTCATCTCTTCTAGAGACATTTATATAGATTCATTAGTATTATGATGAGTTTAGTAAAGTTCAAGAAATCCTTTATAGTGGGGAGATCATTCTTGGTTGGACTCTTTCTTCAGATGGCATACTTCAATTCAGGAAATGATTTACCATCCCAACACCTATGAGGAGTTCAATTTTTTTTATTGTCATAGCTCTTTGTGGGTCGTACATCCATTCAATACAAATATTTATTATGACATGAGAAGAATATTTTGGTGGCTGGGTATGAAGCGTGTTATCACAGAGTTTGTGTCTCACTGTTACACTTACCAATAGATAAAGACAGAGCCATTAAAACCCTCTGGTTTTTATCAACCTCTTTTGGTGCTAGTTTGGAAATTGGATAAGGTATTTATGGACATTGTTGTGGTATTTACATGGACACCTTAATGGAAAAATGATATCTGGGTGATTGTTGATCTGTTGAAGAAGTCTTCTCATTTCATTCCACTCAAGGACATCACTAAAGTAAAAGATCTAGGTAAGTTGTATGTACAGAATATTTTGAGGTTACACGAGAGTCCTTATAATATTGTTGAGGATAGGGGTCCTTGGTTTACCTCAAGGTTTTAGAGGAGCCTTCAGGAGGCATTGGGAACATAGTTCAAGTTGAGAATAACTTACCATATGCAGAAAGGCGAATAGAATGAGTGTGTAATTCAGATCCTAGAGGATATGCTTCATGCCTATTTTATGGATTTGGGTGGATCATGGAATACCCATCTGGGACTGTTTGTGTTTCCTTATAACAATAGTTATTAGTCATCGATAAGAATGGATACTTTCGAGGCATTGTATGGTCACCCATGTAGATCACCTATTTGTTCGGTAGAGGTGGGTGAAATATCTTTAGTTGGGGCAATTTTGGTTTAGAAAACATCGAAAAATATTCATGATGTGAGATGATATCTAGTTATAGCCCAGACCCGACAGAAATCATATACAAATCGGTGATGTCATCCTTTGGAGTTTTTTGTAGGCGAATGGGTTTTCTTGAAAGTTTATCCTTGTTTGGGTCACCGTCGGCTTGGAAAACATGAAAAGTTGGATCCAAGATATGTTGAATCGTTTGAGGTTATCGAGCTGCTTAGATAGGTTTCTTATTGATTAGCCTTGCTGATTTAGTTGATAGGAATTCATGATATTTTCCATATATTTCAGCCTAGGAAGTATCAACCTAATCCCACTCACATTTAGAGTTCGAAAGAAATTGAGTTAGAGCCAGACGCTTCTATTTTGGGGGAACAAGTTGATATCATTGACTCTTAGATGAAATAATTACATGGGAAGTAGATTCTGTTGGTTAGAGTTCTATAAAAACAAGGATCAGATTCTCATGAGACTTGGGAATAAGAATCTTTGATGAGGGATCAGTGGCCTCATCTCTTTCTCGAGATTACATCTTCCACATGACTTCCCAGGGATGGAAATTCTTTATGGTGGGGAGTTTTTAATATCCTATTACCTTGATCGGGTATGTTTATCCCTCTCTCTAAGTTCTATTTTGGTTCAAAGTCCTTAGAAGGTGTTTTTATAGTTCAATAGGCTTTAGAGTAGTCATAGATTGTGTAACTATGTTACAATATGTGTACCAATTGTTGAGTACAAGTCATGAAAGGGGAGATCCCACAGTTAAGGGTTACACATCGTGACCAGGTATTACATGATGTGACTTGCTAAAAGGTCAGTTTTTAAGCCGAGGCAATGAGATTTTTGGTGTACTAATCTAGTGTGAACTTCACAACATGACCTGGGGTTACAGAGGAACCTTTCTTTCTGGATCGGTCTGTTTGACGTATGATATCTATTGAAAGTGTGATGCATCTCCCAGGTGAGTAACATTTCCACTCCTTCCTTAATTTTGATTATGGTATCACCCTAGGGTTGTGTTATTAGATCCATTAATGTAAGTCAGATGATCCTTTTTGTCTTCTTCTAGATTCGTTGTGAGATATTGTTCTGGAGGTCGTTCCTTGGTTTTTTGTGGTGCGACATATGTTTGTTCTCAAGGTATGTGGATTTTCTTTCTATCCTCAAACCCCTTTTATTCTAAATTGAATCAATCCTAATATTTATGGGTTTGATTCTCAGGTCTCCACTATTGTGGTTGGTTTTTATTGTTGGTGGATTCTATTGTGGGAATGTGCGACCCAAGTTTTGAGGTAGGTGGTTCCATCTCTAGCCTAAGTTGATGAAACTATTTGTTTTTCTTTATAAAATATTTGTATATTGAAATGGTAATGGTTGTTTTGTGTGTGTTGAAAAGGGGTTTTAATGAAAAATGGTTTTTTCTGGTTATTGATAAATTGAGAGAAAATGAGTATTTTTAAGCATTGAAATGGAAATTGTGAAATGGTTTTGAAATGGTTTTAAAAAAATTGGAATGATTTGTGGAAAAGAGAACATGGGTTACCTTGGGTAGTTATGTGGAAGGTTTAGCTTCGGGAAATCATCCATTGTTTGGTGATTATTAAGGAGGTTTGTCTTAGGAATTTCCTTTGCTTACTAGGCCGGTTGTTCTAAGGGACCAATATTTACATTTGGGGGGGGGGGGGGGGTTACTCATGGGGTATTCCTCTACTTTCTATGAATGTGTTCTAGGATCATATTTGTGCACTTCATTATAGTGGTATGAGTAGTATGCAGTAATGACCAATATTATTCCTTTTTGTTATGATAAATGTGATTCTGTTTTGTATTTATTGGATTTATGTGTTATCCTTGATATGCATGTTTATACTTGTGGAAAATGATATGGAAAATTCTATTTTAAATTCATATATCTGCTTTTGTTTTGAACTATGAAAAAGGGAAAATTTTACCATGTTTTCCATAAAACTTCTTAACTTCTCATCATGTCATGTTTTAATTCAAAACAACCATACAATATTTTTTATACAGAGACTTGTTATGGAACACCTGGTTCAAATCCCAATAATTTTGTTATCTCACACCCTGTGCACCTCTCTGTTGGTGTGTAGACCTTTGTTTGTCTTCCAGTCTAGGGAAAGGTAAGGAATTGTAGTGATGTGGTGAGGTTCGTGTCAATTAGTAGGATAGGTGGTGGTGAGATGGTAGGAGTTTGTTCACACCATTTCTTGCAGTAGCTTTTAGTTTTAGTCCTTTACAGTTGGACTTGTCTTTTGGAGTTATTTACCATTATAGTTTTCTTGTTCCACTTTTTATTATAGTTATGACATTTATAAATTTGTTAGTATTAATTTTTTCCTTTCTTTATTTCTTTATATATGCCATGTTTTTTTTCAGGTTGGGAGAAATCGTTCCCTCGATTTTGTCGTTCAATACTCAGGTTATTGTCACCAACCTATGGGGATCAAGAACGCCCTTTGGGTATGTGATGGTTTGGGTCAAGTTCTAGTTGAGGTTAATCCATGTCGGTTTGTTACATTAAGATAAGTTGAATTCAATAGAATTTATGCACTTTCTATTACTATTGGGATTTGGGATACACTTGTTGTGTCTCATGATGGAACATCAAATGTTAAAGAATTGAACATGAAAACCTATATTGTTAAATAAGATGATTTTAAATTGAAATTTTATGAATACATTTATGATATGCATCTCAGGTTTAGTGAAATTCTCAATATAATACATGCACTTGAAAAAAATTAAACACAAAGAAGAAGTGATGGGACTCCTACAGTTCATTAAAAATTGATGGAGAGGAACATCTAATACAATTAGAGAATCATGAGATATAAGAAAACTACCAGTAATGGAGTTTATTAGAAAATACATGATATACAAAGAAGAAATGAATTTGAAAAAATAAAATTGTGAACCAACAAGAAAATCAGTTGCTTTCAAAATTTCCGAGTCAAAGATGAAGGAGAAAATCAAAGAACATAGTTAAAGTGAGGTAGAGTCTCCCTATGAATGTGATGTGGACATGGATCATCTAGTCAAGAGATATATAAAATTTTATATGAAGAATAAATTATTTATGAAATCAAATTATAGAGGAAGGTATGGCAGAAGAGGGAACTAGAAATAGGAAAGTTAATTAGGTGAAGTGACAAGTTATGAATATAAGGTGAAAGAGAATATCAAAGTTGATGGTAAAAAATTAAATTATATGAAAAATAATGAGTACAAGGGAAAAAGAACAAATAAGGATATGAAAAAGACCTGGATCACCTATGAGGATAATTACAGTGAATACAATTCAAGTAGAGAAGATGAAGCTAATAGAGAAAACATGTGTTTTCTAAGAACGTGGATCTTCGTTTCAGGTACGCCTTTCCTTTTTCTGGAGTTTTTGAGAAAATGGAGTTTCTGGAAATTTTTGAAGTACACGCCGTGTACTTTCTGAATACACGTCGTGTACTCTTTTCTCGCTCGAAGCCGTGTGCTGGCCGTGTCTAGGCCACACACATAATGTGTAGGGGTGATGTGGAGTCCGATTTAAGCAGAGTACGAAAAAACCTAATACACGTCGTGTACTCTAAAATTACACACGGTGTACTTTCTTTTTTCTCATTAAATGGATCGGGGTCGTGCCTGATCGCCATAAATGCCTTCTTCTAGGTCCTGTTTGTCCGAGAGTGCCAGGAATCCACGGATCTTCAATGAGACATCGTTCCTCTGTCTGTTCTACGATTTGAGCACTGTCGATTGCGTTGGAATCACATCAGCAAGTTCTCCCTTCTTCTTGAGGCTTGTTTTCCAATTCCTCCTCCTTCTCAAGATATCATGGGTTGAGTATTTTGGGCGTTTTCTCAGATATTTGACATTCTAAGGAGAATCATTCATCGTGGTTCACGTATATCGATCTCCTAGGATTGAGGTAGGTGGTTTGTGCCTTACCGTTCAAAGTCTTTGAGTTTTATGTGCAAATTCCACCAATACTCATGAACGTGGTATTGCGGGATTACCTTTTTACCCCTTTTGATTTCCTGCCTTGCTTGTATGCTGGTGTAGAGGTAATTTGTTCATGTTAGAGGATAATTTGTTGTGCTTTGATGTTTTTCCATTCTTGTTCTGTCATTGACCTTTGGGTCTTCGTTTCCTTGGATATTACACCTGTTTCCATGCCTTGTGTCTATAGGATGGAGTGTTTTTGTATAACATGCTTGTTTCCCTATAGATTGTTAGCCAAGTAGCTCTATAGGTGTAATTTGGTTAGCCAAGTAGCTCTATAGGTGTACTTTGGCCTTATAGCATTATTATGCACTGACTGGCATGGGACTGAGAGAACCTGGTGCTACAGACTATAAGGGATAGACCGAGCGAGCTTCCCAGAGAGTCTTAGACATTATAGACTATAGGAGGGTAGACCGAGAGAGCTTCCTTAGAGAGTCTTGGAAATTAGACTACAGGGGATGGACCGAGTGAGCTCCCAGAGAGTCTTGGATTTTTATAGACAATAGGAGGGTAGACCGAGTGTGCTTCCTTAGAGAGTCTTACCTTCTTTGATTTCTCTTTAAAAACCTTCCCAGGATAGAGGAGGAATTGACCGAGTGGGCTTCCTCAGAGAGTCTGTGGTATACCTGAGGATATAAGAGGAATTGACCAAGATAGTTTCCCCAGAGAGTCTCTAGACCTTGGGGCAAAGAGGGTTATACCTCATGATCTTCCTCAGAGAGCCCATGACTACCCTAGACTATGAGGGGAATTGACTGAGTGAGCTTCCCCAGAGAGTCTCATAAATTTGTATGACCAAACCAGAGGGGTTAGGCTGAGTGCACTGCCTAGAGGGTTGTGGTAATTCTTGGATAGGACCAGAGGGGGAGGCTGCGAGTAGTTCCAAGAGGGGATCTTGCTGTTGTTGCTGATTGCTTCACTACTGCCTATTGTTCTGTGGATTGATTACTATTGTGTATCATCCTGCTATACTGCTTACTATTACTGTCTGCTATTTGCTGCTATTGTTTACTGTTTATTGTACTTTTACCTGCCATATACTCACTAACTATTAGGCACAGATCTTCGGGTGGTTTTGTACTAAGATTTAGTCTCACACCCAATTTGGGTCATGCTTTTGGGACCAAAAAACCTATGTTGTTGCAGGTATAGACAAGGGAAATCACCCTTCCACTTCCGGTACTTGATTTATTGGAGCAGGAGAGCATGAGACCATGATTTGGCTTGCGATGATGAGGAACTGTTTTATTTTCTTTTGTACTTTTTTGGTACTGTGGTGTTTTCCATCATTGTTACTTGTTTGGCTATTTTCCTAGTTATGTCTCTTGCATCATTTTATACATACATATGTGCTCCAGTTTTTCGATTCAGTCTTCCGCTGTTTATTATTAATTGGTTATTTACTGCTTCCGCTATTGCACGTTATTGTTTTCTGTTGTGTACTATGCCAATGAGGGAATAGTTTCCCCACTATCACACCCATGGCCATCACTGCTAGTCGGCGGCCTCTGGAGTATGGGGAAATGCGCTTGAGTCCATGTGACCGACAGGGTACAGGGCGCCTCTGGGTGGCTTCCGAAACCGGGACGTTACAAAGTGGTATCAGAGGGGGTTCTTCTCTCTTGATTTACTGTTTGGAGCCTTTAGCCAGGGATAGGAGGGATTCGGTACTTGGTATTAAGCTGTGCTCGAGAGTATCTAACCCGTGTACATGGAAATGCCATACTACCTCGTTTATTGTAGTTTTCTAGTTTTGAGATTTTACGGTTGATATGATTTCACCTAGAGTGATTCACATGATTTGTGTTGTTATTGTTTTGACTATTGCGATTCTATTTCTGTCGCAACCCTATGAGATGAGGGTATGCCATCTCATTCATCATATAGGCACTTGTAGAAATCTATTGCCATGCATTCTTACCATGCCATATAGGGTGCATTAGTGATTTCATACTGTTGGGATATACTTTGTGTAGATTATGCATGCTATTGTGATAGATGCTTGATATAATCTCTTCTTCTTTGTTAGAGGATTTTTTGTATTGTACTTTGCTTAAATGAATGCCAAATTTTGATTCTTGAGGTGTTATGGGCCCTCTTGAATTGGAAATTGGTGGATCATGATCCTGTTTTCTCTTGTCTATGACTGTAGGAGATTCCATGCTTTGATTCGCAGGGAGTATGGGCCCTCACGGATCAGAATTTGGCACCTCTTTGCCTTGTTTTCTGTGTTTTCTGGGCTTCTGTGCAGTTTCTGAGCTACTGCCTAGAAAAACCCAGAATACAAGGTGTGTACTTTTTGACTACACACCATGTAGTTTTTAGACCGTGTCACTGACCGTGTGAGCTGGGACACGTTATTATAGAAATGCCTTCATGAAAATGCCATGTACAGTAGGTACACACCATGTAGTTTCGAGCCGTGTACCCAGCCGTGTCACTAACAACATGGGATATGGAAGCTCAAGTAGAACACGCTGTGTTGGTGAGGAGCATGCCATGTAGTTTTGTTCAGGTACTTGGCCGTGTCACGAACAACACAGGTCAGTGTTACCTTCTTCCATACACGCCGTGTGGGTAAAAAACACACCATGTAGTCTTGTCCCAGGTACCAAGCCGTGTCATGAACAACATGGGTCAGTGTCATCTTCCCTTATACATGTCGTTTTTTTTCGGAACACGCCGTGTAAGGGAAGCCATGTAGACGGTCATGTAACTAACAACACAGGCCACCGAGACCTTTTCTAGTACATGTCGTGTCCCTAGGGAACACGCCATGTAGTCTGGGGTTATTTTGGACCATGTGGGTTAGCCGTGTAAGGAGACTCGGGTATGGGTTTAGTGTTCAAGTACACTCCGTGTGTGGGGACAACACGCCATGTAGTTTGGGGTGTTACATGACCAGTAGTGGAAGGAGTACACGCCCATGTTAATGGCTTTAACGGACATGCCGTGTAGTTTTTATATACGCCATGTAGTCATGTTTTGTAAAACATGAATGTTTCTTCCCCCTGTTCCCATTTTTTACTCCTATGTTTTCAGTCCTTATTAATTCTGATCTAAGGAGTGCTTTTGATCTTTAAGAGCTATGCTTCCGAGATATCCTCTAGTTGAACGTCAGTTTCCAGACGGTGATCAGACACCGGATATGGCTGATCAGGGACCTCCTGTTGATCCTCCTGCAGATCCTCCTACTGTGCCAGCCTTGGAACCAGCAGTTATACCTATCGCAGGCGCCGATGCGCAGTTCAGGGAGGATTTCCTAAGGATGATGCAGACTTTTCAGGGAGCGCCGCCTCCTACCCCGTCGATGGCTGAGTAGATGAGGGTTTTTCAGCAGTAGCATCCTCCTACTTTCTCAGGGGATGGAGGACCCCAGGCTACAGAGTCATGGTTCATGTTCACCCTGAATTTCTTTGAGCACCTAGAGATACCTCCAGAGAAAAGGGTAAAGCTGGCTACTTATATGCTCCGAGACACCGCCAAGAGGTGGTGGGAGGTGATCTCACAGTCAGGGCGCCAGTAGGGTATGTCATGGGAAGAGTTTCAACGTACTTTCTATGACTAATTCTATCCAGAGACCCTAAGGGCCGATCAAGCCTGTTAGTTTATGAGCCTACAGCTGGGTACTCTTTCTATCATGGAGTACTCGTCCCGTTTTACTGAGCTGTAACGTTTCACACCGATCCCAGCAGGTGATGAGTTGTTCCTTTCTAGGAAGTTTAAGGATGGTCTCAGGCAGGAGATCTATTCCCAGGTGAATATATTCTAGTTGACTTCTATATCCTCCATCGTCAACCAAGTGATGATTACTGAGCGCAATCTGAGGGATTCTGGAGCAGTGATCTAGGGCGGTTCGACATCCAGAGTTGGTTTTCCTCTAATGGATAGTAGGAAGCGTCGCAGAGAGTCTTCTCAAGGAGATCGGGGTTCGCGGGATGCGTCTTCTGGCTGCTAGGTTGTATGCTATCAGTGCAGTAGGAGTGGGCATACTAGGCCTTAGTGCTAGAGGGATCTGATGGAGTGCCGATCTTGCAGCAGTATGAGCCATCTTCAGCATTTTTGTCAGATCTTCTCACCTTCAGCATGTGGTAGGGGTTCCTCTATGACCCTGCATTCTGGAGATGCTTCGCTAGTTTCCCACCAGTCTGGGAACTGGAGTTCTTCCAGCCGTTCAGGCCGAGGTGGAGGTCGCAGCCGTGGTGGTCAGTCACCAGGTCATCAGCGACAGTAGAGTGGATCAACTCAGAGTGGTCATCCAGGGGCGCAGGGCCGTGATGCAGGCCAGTCTTTCGCCGTGGAGAAAACCTATCAGGAGCAGGATCCTAGACCTTCTATAGTTCTAGGTATGATTTTAGTAGCCTCAGTTTTATCTTCAGCTATTTTCGATACTGGTACTTCCCATAGCTTTATCTCTATTGCAGCCGTGGAGAACCTTGGGTTTTGTATATTTTCATCTGCCAATTTGTTAAATCTTGACACACCATTTGGAACAAGTACATCTAGCGTATGTCAGTACAGAGAGTTCCCTCTTGAGGTAGCGGGGTTTCATTTCTTATGGGACCTTTATGTCCTAGAGATTACAGGCTATGACGTCATTCTCGGTATGGACTGGTAGGTTCCCTTCCAGGCATTCATCGATTGCTATCGCCGCAGGGTGAGTTTCATATCACCAGAGGGTGGATCTTTCCTTCATAGAGGCAAGTGGGATGTCCAAGCGGGTAGAGCTAGACCAGAGCATCATGGGCTAGGGGAAATTACAGCCCAGATTTCCAATCATTATCTAGATGATCAGGGGACTTCACAGTTAGACTTTCCTCCAGTGGTGGATCGTTTCAGAGATTTCTTTCCAGAGGGCTTTTCAGGTTTTCCTTCGGAGCGCGAGGTATACTTTTCTATTAAGCTCGTTCCAGGAGCGGCACCGGTGTCCATTCCTCCTTACAGGATGTCTACACATGAGTTGCAGGAGATCAAGAAGTAGTTGGAGGAGTTGTAGGGAAAGGGCTTCATCTAACCCAGTAATTCTCTTTGGGGTTCGCCTTTCCTGTTTTTGAAGAAGGAAGACGACACCCTTCAACTCTCTGTGTATTATCGAAAGCTCAACCAGTTGATGGACAAGAACCGATATCCCTTTCAAAGAATCAATGACCTCTTTGATCATCTTTGAGGAGGTCAGGTGTTCTCAAAGATCAATTTGAGGTCTGGTTATCATCAGTTGCACGTTAGACCATAAGATATACCTCTGATAGCCTTCGAGAGCAGGTATGGTCTATACAAATATATAGTCATGTCGTTCGGTATCATGAACGTGCGGGAAGTTTTCATGGAACTGATGAACCGAGTGTTCCATCCTTATTTGGACTCCTTCATCGTAGTCTTCGTGGATGATATCTTGGTGTACTCTTGTACTCGACACAACCATGTTAACCATCTTGAGATCGTTATGAGTACACTGAGAGAGCATAAGATTTATGCTAAACTCTTGAAGTTCCACTTTTGGATGGATCAGATTCACTTCTTGGGTCACGTAATTTCAGAGGCCTTAGTAATGTGGGAGAGTGTGTTAGGAGGGGACCCTATTCCTGGATGGATAGTGGGTGAGGATGAGATATTGCATTTCCAGGGACGCGTATGGGTGCCAGCAGACATACGTGAGGAGCTGATGTGGGATTTTTATTCCTCAGTTTGGGCAGTTCACCCTGGCATCACCAAGATGTATCGGGATCTTCATCGCCAGTACTGGTGGCCAGGTATGAAGAGAGATGTTGCTGGTTTTGTCATGATATGTTCTACTTATTAGAAGGTGAAAGCAGAGCATTACCGACCAGCTGGGCTTTTACAGTAGTTACCCATTCTGAAGTGGAAGTGGAACGATGTCGTGATGGACTTCGTGACTTGGTTTCCGAGGTCACCTCAGGGAAACGATATTGTTTGGGTTGTCGTCGAAAGACTCACGAAGGTCGCACACTTCTTACCGATCAAGGAGACCTTTAGTGTTGATGATATGGGATGGTTGTACATCTGAGAGATCGTACATCTACATGGAGTTTCACACTCCATTGTTTCAGACAGGGATGCACACTTTACTTCTTGGTTCTGGAAGGGACTTCAGAAGGATTTAGGTATACACGAACTTTTGAGTACAACATACCATCCCCAGATTGATGGCCAGTCTGAGCGCACGATCCAGGTGCTTGAGGATATGCTCCGAGCTTTCATTATTGACTTTGGCGGTTCTTGAGAGAAGCATATACCTCTTGTGGAGTTTTCCTACAACAAAAAATTTTAGGCGACCATTCAGATAGAACCATATGAGGCTCTGTACGATAGGCCATGCCGACCACCCTTATGCTGGCTGGAGGCAGGAGAGGCAGCTTTGTTGGGACCTCGTCTTGTTCAGGAGACCTCAGAGCAGATAGAGTTGATTCGGAAGAGTATGGCTACAAAACAATCACGACAGAAGTCTTATACTGATCAACGGAGATGACCTATGGAGTTTGAGGTTGGGGATCAGGTTTTCCTGCGTGTCGCACCGAGGTTGGGACATAAGATGATTCAGAGACAAGATAAGCTTTCACCGTGGTACATCGGGCCGTTTGAGTTTTTGGAGAGAGTTGGACCGGTTGCCTATCGGTTGCAGCTACCTCAGAGGTACTGGGCCATGCACGACGTCTTCCACGTCTCTCAGCTCCGACGTTACTTTTCAGACCCGTCTCATGTCTTTCATCCAAGTAGGTTGACCTCGAAGCAGATGCGTCGTTTGAGGATCATCCTATCCAGATTTCCGATTACAGTACGAAAGTTCTCCGTGGGCGGTCTGTTCCTTTAGTACGGGTGGTTTGGAATCATGGGCAAGTACAGGACGAGACCTGGGAGAGGGAGGCTGATGTACAATCGCAGTGGCCGGAGCTGTTCGAGTTTTCTTCTTCTACGCCTCACTAGGGAAATTCGGGGATGAATTTCTTTAAGGGGGGAAGTTTGTAAGAACCTGGATCTTTGTATCAGGTACTCCTTTCCTTTTTCTGGAGTTTTTGAGAAAAATCGAGTTTTTTGAAATTTTTGAAGTACACGTCGTGTACATTCTGAGTACACGCCATGTACTCTTTTCCCGCTCAAAGCCATGTGATGGAAATGTCCGGGCCACACACACGGTGTGTAGGGGTGATGTGGAGGCTGATTTAAGCGGAGTACGGAAAAACCTAGTACACGATGTGTACTCTAAAAGTACACGTCGTGTACTTTTTTTCCGTCAAATGGACCGGGGTCGCGCTTGATCGCCATAAATGCCTTCTTCTAGGTCTTGTTCATCTGAGAGCGCCGAGAATCCGTGGATCTTCGACGAGCCACCATTCCTCCGTCCGGTTTCCGATTCAATCAATTTCGATTTCATTGGAATTGCAGCGGTGAGTTATCCCTTCTGCTTGAGCCTTGTTTTCCAATTCCTCATCCTTCTCAAGATATCATGGGTTGAGAATTTTGGGTGTTTTCTCAGATCTTTGACGTTCTAAGGAGAATCAGTTGTCGTGGTTAACGTATTTGGATCTCCAAGGATTGAGGTAGGTGGTTTGTGCCTTGCCATTCAATGCATTTGAGTTTTATGCACAAATTCCACCAATACCTGTGAATGGGGTATTGTGTGATTACCTTTTAACCCCTTCTGTTTTTCTGCCTTGCTTGTATACTGGTGTAGAGGTAATTTGTTCATGTTAGAGGATAATTTGTTGTGCTTTGATGGTTTTCCATGCTTGTTCTTTCATTGAACTTTGGGTCTTCGTTGCCTTGGCTATTACACTTGTTGCCATGCCTTGTGTCTATAGGATGGAATGTTTTTGTATAACATGCTTGTTTCCCTGTAGACTGTTAGCCAAGTAGCTCTATAGGTGTACTTTGGTTATCCAAGTAGCTCTATAGGTGTACTTTGGACTTATAGAATTATTATGCACTGACTGGCACGAGACTGAGAGAACCTGGTGCTATAGACTATAAGGGATAGACCGAGAGAGCTTCCTAGAGAGTCTTAGACATTATAGACTATAGGAGGATATACCGAGAGAGATTCCTCAGAGAGTCTTAGACATTAGAATACGGTGGATGGACCGAGTGAGCTCCCAGAGAGTCTTTGATTTTTATAGACTACAAGAGGGTAGACCGAGTGCTCTTCCTCAGAGAGTCTTTCCTTGTTTGATTTCTCTTTAAGAACCTTCCCAGGATAGAGGAGGAATTGACCGAGTGAGCTTCCTCAGAGAGTCTGTGGTATACCTGAGGCTATAGGAGGAATTGACCGAGATAGCTTCCTTAGAGAGTCTCTAGACCTTGGGGAAAAGAGGGTTAGACCACGTGATCTTCTTCAGAGAGCCCCTGACTACCCTAGACTATGAGATGGAATTGTCTGGGTGAGCTTTCCCAGAGAGTGTCATAAATTCGTATGACCAAACCAGAGGGGTTAGGCAGAGTGCACTGCCTAGAGGGTTGTGGTACTTCTTGGATAGGACCAAAGGGGATGGCTGTGAGTACTTCCCAGAGGGTCTCCTACTGTTGTTGATGATATCTTCACTACTACCTGTTGTTCTGTGGATTGATTAATGTTGTATATCATCCTGCTATACTGCTTACTGTTACTGTCTGATGTATGCTACTACTATTTACTATTTATTTTACTTTTACCTGACATATACTCACTGACTGTTAGGCACAGATCATCGGGTGGTTCCCTACAAGGATTTAGTCTCACACCCTGTTTGGGTCATGCTTTGGGCCCAAACTGACTATGTTGTTGCATGCATAGACAAGGGAAAGCGCCCTTCGACTTTCGGTACTTGATTGCTTAGAGCAAGAGAGCATGAGACCAAACTTTGGATTGCGATGCTGAGGAGCTGTTATATTTTATTTTGTACTTATTTGGTATTGTGGTGTTTTCCAGCATTGTGACTTGTTTGGCTGTTTTCCTAGTTATGTCTCTTGCATCCTTTTATACATACATATGCACTCCAGTTTGTTGATTCAGTCTTCCGTTTTTTATTATTGAATGGTTATTTACTGCTTCCTCTATTGAACGTTATTCTTTTCCGTTGTGTACTCTTCCAATGAGGGCATAGTTTCCCCACTATCACACCCAAGGCCCTAGCTGCTATTCAGCAGCCTCTGGAGTTTGGGGAAATGTGTTTGAGGCCATGTGACCGACTGGGTACAGGGCGCCTATGGGTGGTTTCCGGAACCGGGACGTTATATGTTTTATAGAAAACAAATCTAAAGTAATAAATATTTATTATATATATCATGATCATATTTATAGCATCTTTGAAAATGAAAATAATGATGAAAATATAACCATTGAATAATTAAATATGCTAAAAGAAACATTTAATGAACTTAAAAATAAGTACAAAATTTTAAAGAAATATCATGCTTTATATATTTATACTAAATTTGATCTTACAGTAGAAAAAGAAAACAATTCTCACTTACTAAAAGGGAACAATAAATTTAAAATGGAAAATGAGAAACTTAAAAAGGATCTTGAAAGGTTTATAAATGTTAGAGAAACATTTACCAAGATTCTTAGTAAATAGACCACACCCAAGTACATAACTAGGATGGGATACCAGCCCGGTCAATGGAGAATTTATAAAAATAAGTTTATTCCTAGATTAATATCTTCCAAGAATATAAACATTTCATATTCTTGTAGAGATGATAAGGTTTTTATTTCTAAAATTCTTTTGTTCTTCTTATGGTAAACCAATTAAACAACTTTGGATTACCAAATATCTTATCCCAAGACCTCCCAAATATATTTCAATGGAAAAAACACTAAGATAAAATGAATTTTATGAACATAATTTGATAAATTTTCATTTTTATATTTAAAAATAATTTAAATTTTTATTTATTTAATTTTATTTTACAAAGGAATTCATATCGGACAATACGACCTCATTTTCTCAATTTTGGCTTTTTGATATGTGTTTCAAACTAGAATGAAACTTTTATATTGAAAATATGAACTTTGAGTCATACTAGAGATACCATGTGTTGGATTGAAATGTAGTCAATTCCAACACATCACACATGAAATATGGATCATTATTCTAAATTTTCAAGAAAATCCAAGCTTGTTTTCTCAGTTTGGCTATCTGACGTGATTTTAGACTAAAATGAAACTTTTAATGTGAAAACGTTCACTTTGAGTCATACTATCCACATCATTAGTTTTAATAATTTGTGGTCAATTCCTAAATGTCAAAAATAAATTATGATTTTTTTTCCTAATGTATCAAGATAATTCAGTTTTTTTCTCATTTTGGCTATGTGACATGTTTTTTAAACTAAAATGACACTTTTATTCTAAACATTGAGTAATATCAGCCACATCATGTGTAAAATTTACATATGGTCTATTCATACACATCCTAAAATAATTATGTATTATTAATGCAATTTTTTCAAGAAAATATAAGCTCATTTTCTTTGTTTAGGCTATGTGACATGTGTTTTTGACTAACACAACACTTATAATGTGAAAACACACACTTTCAGTCACACCAACTATATAATGTTTTGGATTGACATACGGTCAATTCCCACATGTCACAAATTAACTATAGATTGGTTCCATAAAGTATCAATACTATTCATGATCATTTTTTGAATTTTGGCTACATGACATTTATTTGAAAATAAAATGACACTTTTATATAAAAAACACACACTTGGAGTCATATCGACCACATCGTGTTTCAGATTCATGTGTGTTTGGATCCTAAACATCACACATGAATTATAGATCATTGTTATCTTGTTTCAAGACAATAATAGAATATTTTATCAGTATGGTTATGCGATGTTCATATTTCACTAAAATGACACTTTTAATGTGAAAAACACACTTTGAGTTATACCAACCACATAGTATGTCATATTGATGTGAGGTAGAATGTTACACATAAAAAATAAATTATGGATAATTTTACTAGTGTATCATGATAATACAAACCCATTTTCTCAGTTTTGGATACATGACATGTGTTTCAAACAAAAACAACACTTTTATATTGAAAACAAACACTTTGAGTCATGCCATACACATTATGCATTAGATTTATGTGTTGTATATTTCCTACACATCACACATGAAATATGGATCTTTATTATAATGTTTTAATACAATATGATCTTGTTTTCTCTGTTTGGATATTTGATGTGCATTATAGACTAAAATGACACTTTTAATGTGAAAAATCGTACTTTGAGTTATTCTTGAAACATCATCTATCATATGTGAAGTAAATTACTACACATTAAAAATGAATTATGTATCATTTTACTAAAATATTATGTCAATCTGAAATCATTTTCTAATTTTTGGTTATGCAACAAGTGCTTTAAATGAAAATGACACTTTTATATTCAAAACACGAACTTTAAGTCATACCTACCACATCATGTGTCAGATTGACATGAAGTAAATTCCTACACATTAAAAATTAATTATGGATCATTTTTCTGAAGTTTCAATACAATCCAATCTTATTTTATCAATTTTAGAAATGTGGCACATGTTTTGGACTAAAATAACACTTTTATATTGAAAACACTCAATTTGAGTCGTACTGGGCACATCAGGTGTTGGATTGACATACAGTCGGTTACTACACATTAAAAATGAATTATTGATCACAATATTAATGTATAAAAACAACATGATCACCTTTATCGGGTTTTCAAAATGTGAAAAGTGTTTTAAACTAAAAAGACACTTTTATATTGAAAATAAACACTTGGAGTCATATCATCCACATCTTATTTCATATTGACAAACAAAAAATTAATATATGTCACAAATGAATTATGGTTTATTTTACTAATGTTTGGAAACAATCCAAGATTCCTTTCTTGGTTTTGACAATGTGAAACACATTTTAAACAAAAAATGACACTTTTATATTGAAAACACGCACATTGAGTCATACCAGAAACATCTTGTATCAGATTGATTTGTGGTTGAATCCTAAAAATTACACATGAATGATGTATTTTTTACTAAAGTTTCATAATAATTAAAGATCATTATATTTTATTGTCTATGTGATGACAATTTTTGACTAAAATGACATGTAGAGATCAATCGACCTCTCAAAATTTTCAAATCCCAACCTCGATTATCTTCCTTCATAGTTAACTCATCGTTTATAATTTTAGAATTGGTTTGGGGTATGAGTGATGCATCTCTATTACAAATTATAGTATCTTCCATTGTCAGGTATTTGGTTGGTTCAAACATTAATATAAAGGACTCCAATATAGAGGAATAAGTGATTGTAATAGGTCCTAAAACATTTTTACAAACTCATAAAAAGTTAGAAAATAGAAAATGAAAATAATGAGGCCAGGAGTATGGAATCACCTTTCCCATATAAGTTTCACTGATATCAAATCTATTTTATAAAATAGGAGAAGGCTTCCATTGAAACTTCTCCAATTTTGGTTAAGGCTTATTCATTGGTTAATATTCATCCTTTTCAACCTGTAGTGATTGGTAATAAGAGAACATATACTTGAATACTGTAATAAAAACAAAGAAAAAAGGAATAATACTTGATTAAAATGAATAAAAAACCCTAAGGTAGTCACCGATACACTGTAAGGGGTGAACTGTATCCCATCAGTTGGTAATATATCTTTAGATTTGTGGGTAGAAGGATCGTTGAAACATTTTTCTCTTTCCAAAATATTAGCTACAAACTCAAAGTCCAATATCTCATGATAATGAGTATCATTAAACATGTTACTAGATCTTCCAAAATTTGTAGCGAGTAAAACTCCATGACACTTCTCCTTGATAAATAGGTAAAATCTTTCTTTCTTTGGAGGGTGATCACCATAAGTTTTTTAGTTCCTTTAAAAACTTCTTAACCTCTAAAAGAAAGAAATTATTGAATAGGTGAAATGAAATGCACAGTCAATTAGGGAATGAGAATATACCCTTTATAAGAATTCAAAAATTATAGTAACAATAGTAAGATTGATGCACTCTCCTAAAATATTGTTTTATTAAATGTATCTGAAAGGATGTGCAGTATTCATAGAAGAAGTTGGTAGATTTTAATGCATCAAAAATGATTTCCCACCAAGTTATTTCTTGATTTCAATATTCATTTTCTACTGCTCCAATATGAAACATCTTTAATCAATTTTTTTAAATTTATCATCAGGTGGGGAAACAACAAGGGTAGGAGGATCATCAACTTTGTAGCCTCTCTCAAGAGGTGTAAAAAATCAATGACAAAGTTCAAATTCATTTAGAATGATAAGAGGATAAAATATAGAGAAACACATGGATTAAAAGTGAATGTGTAGGATTATAATAAAAATATAACCAAAAAATTTCCAATACTATATGATTTTTTTAGGAAAAATTATATATAATAATTATGATATTAATTATTCACATCCTAATTTTATCACTAATGCCGTATTATATACTATATCACAAACATAATTGGTAATCACCTTAAATTGATGTCGATAGGCATTTCGAAAACATGTACATTGGCCACTCATCTCTAAACAGTTTTACTTCTTCTTTTGAGTACATAGAAACAATCCTGGTAGTACTTAAACAATATAGGCAAACAAACAATTAAAAAATAGTTTAAATGAAATTTTAATAACCTTTGGAAATTTCCTTCTTGGTGATGATAGTTTATTGATGGTATATTATATATTTTATAAATTTTGAAATTTAATATCCACAATTGTTGTCCTTATATTATTTCAAACACAAAGAAATACATTAACAAAAATAATTAGATTTTTTTCAAATATGTTTTGATAGTTAAATATTACTACATGTACAATAATTTTTTATCTATTTAAGAAAATCCTTAGGATTCATGTTGTCACAAACCAGCCCAGGGAAAACCTAAACTGATCACATGAGCCAGCTCACGGCAAGTCCCGAGGGGCGTTCCCGATCCCCCTGGGATGGCAACTAGTGCCGGGAATCAATGTTAAAACGCTGGGAATGATTTGGCCCATAAAAGATAAATAAGTAAATAAGAATAAACAGAACAAAAGCACTAAACTCTAGCAGCGGAAAGAAATAAAACCAAACAGTAGATGTACCTCCATGTGACCCTACAGTCACCTCCCAACCAAGGCCAACATTGCTCCCAAAATGATAAACTCAGCCAAGAAAACTTGAACAAGGGAAACCTATGACTGAAATGATAAAATAGGCATGTGCATTAAAAATGATCTATAGGGATGCCAAAGTAAACCAAAGAATCCAACCAAGACCACTTTCCAGAAAAAATCCCAAAAACACTAGTTTGCACATACAAAGATAGAAAATAGGGTTTTCATATTTTAAATGAAAAAGGATCCTGATTTAACATCTCAAAAAACCAACACACGCCACAACCTGTTTTCCCCAAAACAATGAATTTCTTGAAAATTGAATTTCAAATCCATGTTTATCACATTTTTGAAAAAGAAGAACAAGTAATAAGTAAATTCCGAAAACCAAGTGAAAGTAAAATTAAACAAGAAGATATAATAAATAACCACGGGTGATCCTAAACATCCCTAGAAAACCCCTGGATGTACTCGGTTCCAGACTACCTGCCGGCGTGGTACTCCATAGTCAATAGCCAACTGGCCGCCCTAATAGCCAACCAGTGGAACATCCCTCCTGGCCTGTCCACGACTCTGGGGGGTACTAACCTATCTAATTAGGGCTAGCAAGAAACCTTCACTCGATAATCAATAAGACGCCCAGGAACCCATGGTGATTTCGATAATACTATGTAATTAAGTGGCCCTCACACGCGTGACTCATCTCACCGCACTTGCCAACCCCTTACACAGACACCACTACATGACAACCCTCGAAGGGAAGTCCCCCTGTAGAGATGCCCACAAATATGTATATATGAAATTATTTCACATTCAACAAGGTGCCAACTGGGCCTTCACAACATGTGCAGTTTCAAAACATTTTGTAAATGAGTTAACTTGCCAATCGGGCACACAAACTTTTACCAAAAGTCAGTGCAAACTCCCCATTCAAAACCCAATACCAAACGGGCCTTCAAACTGAACAACCATTCAACTCACACCAAAGGCCAACCGGGCCAACTTATTTTCATCCCTCTTTTAAATACCACACCATTCCATCAAAAACATAGTTTTAAGAAAATATAGTTTTTATGTTTCATTTTCATTTGGAGGCACATCAATGTGAGCACCTAGTACTCCCATGGATGTGCCAACACCCAACGACACATCTAATTTTTAGAAGAATCACCTTAGAAACCATTTTCATAAAAAACTTATCATTGAAACCAAACCCAATTATTTCACAACACTTTAAAAAAGAAAATTGTATCTTTTAACCCAACCACCATTTCCAAAACTTTTCTAAAAAAACCTATTGGTTCATAATTTTTTCAAACAAACACACCAAACAAAATATTACATTTCCAAAACAAAATCACTATCAGTTACAACCAGACACATCACAAGGCACTCAATTTAACTTTACCAAGAACCTATGCATTTCATATAAACCAACATCAAAAGCCACATTCAGAAATTTAAAACAACAATATAACTATGTCAGATGCTTTTCATAAACACAAAATAAATGCAACGATATAAAATAATTAATTGAAAACATTCAAGTGCTCAAGGTTTGAATCAAAAAGGGGAAATGGTTGGAAACACCTACCTCGGTTAACCCATGTCCAAAACGCACACTCTTCCAGCGGTAACCATCTTCACACGTCACACAGTCGTGCGCACGTGTCTTTAATGTTCATATATATATATATATATATATATATATGTATATATATATATATATGTATATACATATATACACCATACACCTATATACCATAGGTATACATATCCTGCAATACAAATAGCGAGACATTGCTAAATTAATTAATCCGGTAATGCCGACTCTGGACCAGAAAAAGACCTAAAAGGTCTGCAACTCAATTTCACATTTAAATTGGTGTAAGAATATATAACAATGTATAAATATATCCTTACCCAAATATCGGTGATAAACGTAGTCGCGCTCACCTGCGGTTGTTGGAGCGTGGTCCAATGGTCCTGACAAGCTGCTCGCACAACCTTGAACATATAAACACGGTACTGCATTAAAACCGAGTCACAGGCTTCGACCAAACCAAAACGGACGAGAAACAAAAAACCTAAATCACGGTTGAGACGATCAACAACATCAAGGGAATTCATACCTTGAAAAATCGAACCCAACCGAGTAAGAAAATAGGATAAATTGCCCATGGGTGGAAGATTCGAAAAGGGGAAACACACTGCATAGAATCTGCCCGAGAGATCCGGCTATCTGAGAATCCATTGCACACCGTTGTTGCGGAGTCACAGCGCAAGGAGAAGGAGGAGGCGTCGGGACAGGGCCGGCGGGGCGGTGTCGGGAAAGGGCTGGCGACGGTGGTGTCCGAGCAGTGAGATAGGGAGCCGGAGGCGGGCCGACGCGGTGTCCGAGAACAGCGCCGAGGGGGGGGGGGGGGGGGTACGGTGCGGTAGGTCGGCGGAGGCGGGTTCGCGCGGCCTGGGCGACTGAGGGGCCGACGTCGGCACGTGTCGGGGAGGCGGCCAGGAGGCCAGATGGGGAGGAAGGGGGGGGGGGGGCTCGCGCGGGGAAGAAGGGCGGAAAAGGGGGGGGGGCTGCGCGCAACCCTAACAATTTCCTCCTTTTTTTCATTTTTATTATAATAATAATAATTATTATAATAATAGTTATTATAAAAATATATACATATATAAATATATATAAACATATATAAACCTACTTATATAAACATAGATACATATATACATATATATATATATAAACATATATATAACATATATAAACATATAAACGTATATGAACATATATATAAACATGTATGCACATAAGCATATAACGTTAAAACATATTCATATATAAGCATATGTGTATATATAATTACACCTATAAACATATATACACATACATACATATATATATACACATAACGTTAAAACATAAACATATAAAAATGTAGATACACATATATACACACATATATAAACATATAAACACACATATACATATATCTACACACATAACGTTAAAAATGGATGACTGTGTGGTATTTGTGCACCGTACGGTACCTAAGCGGACAACGCGTCTTAAACGTACGGTGTTCACGCACTAACCCAAACCATCAACTCATCCTAACATCAAAATTTTAAACTGTGACTCACCCTCACTTACGCAAAAACACCCAACGCCAAGAGAAATAAAATAAATAAAATGACTAGAAAAAGAGGGTGTGAAAATTCTCCCCACCACAAACACTTTCTACCCCCAGAAAGTCACCAAGCCAACAGTTAGCATAACTGGAGTCTGTGCCCAGGCAAAACCAGAAGAAACTGAGAGGCTCGGGGTGACCACTACCAACACAAGTCATAGCCGACCAACTCGAGTACAATCATTTTCTGAGGTTGAGGGGAGAACACAGGAGGGTTCTCCCTACCACATAAATTTACTAACACAGAAACCTTGAAACTCGAACACACCACCCCAGGGGGGAGGCAATGCGGGAACTCCCCAACTGAACTCATCCTACATTCTCAAAGATAACGGAACAACTCCACCACTAGGATTAAAACTATTCTAGGAAGAAAATGGCACACCGAGACACTGGGAAGGAGGAATCCCCTACAAAACTCAAACACACTAAATGAAAACTCATGGAGAGGCATTCGACCTAATAAAAATCCCAGAAACAACACCCATTAATTTCACAGAACCAAACATCCCCCTAATGTACACAACTGAGACCATCCTCAAGATCAAAACAGGTTCATTTAGTCATGGAGCCGACACCTTTCAAAGAATCTGAACGATTTAGAAACTATACCCAGAGAAAATGAGGCCACTTGGATTGCGGCAGAACAAGCTCATCGCATGACCACAACAAGGATGAGCTTACAATGATGACAAGAATAGGACAAGAAAACTTTGGATATTTCCCTTCAGAAAGCTGAAAACATAATCCTAAGCGAGGTTCTATGCACCCTCGGTAACTCCTGACTGTGCGCGAGCTTCACCCCGAGACCTGTGGTTGGGGCTCTGATGGCTGAAGCATCCCCTGCCTCACAGTCAGGCGTTTGCATTCTCCAGTCCCCAACTTCTTCCTCTTCTCAACAATTCAAATGACCATAATGGTGGCACGTTTTCAAAGGGATGCAAGATGGTGGCTTAGAATACCCAAACTGGCCATACTAGTGGCACACAAGAGAACAGTTAGACAACAGGAAGTCAGCACCGATGAAGATGGTGTCTTGGCGACAGGTTCCTCCGGCATACACTCCTTTCCAGATGGGGAACCATCACCAGAGAAAATTACCATTAAACACACCCCAATCTTCAACACTAGTGAGACATCCATCTTTAATAGTCCCAAACTGGACCCTCAAATAAACCTGAGATGGTACGAACCCTAAAAACCTTGGGAGTTTCCAACCCAAAGGCTGACACTAATTCCACAACCACACAACTTCCTCTAACGGACTTTGATTACCTTAATAGATACAACCCACGAAAAGAACTGAAAATCGGGCATGACCCATTATCAACCTTACCGACCTTTCTGGACAACATACATAGAGAAGCATGAAAAACACAATTGCGGTTGGCATCAAGCCAGACCTCAATCAAAGAAACAGCCCAAGTCAAAGGCAACATGCACATAAACCTAACATATACAAACACAAGTAAAAATTAATTTTCCAAAACCTGTAATTTCTTTTAAATTTTAAAACTCGCCTATGCCCCTTTTGGACTGTACCATGTGCGTTCACTCAATCCCGGCTACATCGCTCGCAGACAAGTGCTCCCACAAACTCTCTGCACATATCGATGCACATGTGATCCTCCATAGGGAATACCAAGGTTCGAACACTTATTTCCCTTATAAAATCCAAACACGCAGTCAAACATTCCAAATCAAAACACTCCCACTTTAAAAACCCAGTTCACCAATTTCAAAACAATTCAAAGGAAACACCTTTCCATTTTAAAACTATTTTCATTTTTAACACACGCTCCCATTGATCAAGATAAAAATGAAACACAATCAGCAACAAACCACCGGAACGAGGAACTGGTGCATTTTCCTAACTCGGCGACATGGTGGTGAGCCATATCCCAAGTAAGGTTTATCACAAAAAGGACCTTGAACTAGACACTTGGAATCCACATGGGTCACCACTCCATGTGAGGCTACAACCTGAACCAGTTCTCCTTCATTATCATCCCTCAAACTAGAACAACTGAAGGAAAAAGACTCAAAACTCAGACTACCACTGGTAACTTAGGTCTCATCACGGGCGGTGGTGATCAAGCACCAACCTGTAACACACCTCCTGAGTCTTGAAAAATACTAATATCCTTCTACTAGACATCCCAAATATCAAGAACCTTACTCTGATACCATTTGGTAACGAACCAACCCAGGGAGAACTTGAACCAGTCACCCAAGCCGGCTCGCGGCAAGTCCCGAGGGGCATTCCCGATCCCCCCAGGATGGCAACTAGTGCCGGGCATCAAAGTTAAAATGTTGGGAATGATTTGGCCCATAAAAGATAAATAAGTAAATAAGAATAAACAGAACAAAAGCACTAAACTCTAGCAGTTGAAAGAAATAAATCCAAACAGCAGACGTACCTCCATGTGAACCTTCAGTCACCTGCCAACCAAGGCCAACATTGCTCCCAAAATGAGAAACTCATCCAAGAAAACTTGAACAAAGGAAACCTGCGACTGAAATGATAAAATAGGCGTGAGCATTAAAAATGATCAGTAGGGATGCCAAAGTAAACCACAGAATCCAACCAAGACCACCTTCCAGAAACAATCCCAAAAACACTAGTTTGCACATACAACAATAGAAAATAGGGTTTTCATATTTTAAAAGGAAAAAGGATCCTGATTTACCATCTCAAAAACCAACACACGCCACAACCCATTTTCCACAAAATAATGCATTTCTTGAAAACTGAATTTCAAATCCATGTTTATCACATTTGTGCAAAAGAAAAACAAGTAATAAGTAAATGCTGGAAACCAAGTGCAAGTAAAAGTAAACAACTAGATACAAGCAATAACCATGGGTGATCCTAAACATCCCTAGAAAACCCCTGGATGTACTTGGTTTCAGACTACCTACCGGCGTGGTACTCCATAGCCAATAACCAACTGGCCGCCCTGATAGCCAACCAGTGGCATATCCCTCCTGGCCTGTCCACGACTCCAGGGGGTACTAACCCGTCTAATTAGGGCTAGAAATCAACCGTCACTTGATAATCTATAAGGCACCCAGGAACCCATGGCAATTTTGATAATACTATGAAAGTATGAGGCTCTCGCACGCGTGACACATCTCACCGCACTTGCCAACCACTTACATGGACACCACTACACGACAACCCTCGAAGGGAAGTCCCCCTGTAGAGATTCCCACAAATATGTATATATGAAATTCTTTTACATTCAAAAAGGTTCCAACCAGGCCTTCACAGCATGCGCAGTTTCAAAACATTTTGTAAATTAGTTATGTTTCCAATCAGGCACACACACTTTTCCCAAAAGTCAGTGCAAACACCTCATTCAAAACCCAATACCAAACGGTCCTTCAAACCGAACAACCATTCAACTCACACCAAAGTCCAACCGGGCCAACTTCTTTTCATCCCTTTTTTAACTACCAAACCATTCCATCAAAAACCTAGTTTTAAGAAAATATTGTTTTTATGTGTCATTTTCATTTGGAGGCACATCCGTGTGAGCACCTAGTGCTCCCCTGGATGTGCCAACACCCAACGGAACATCTAGTTTTTAGAAGAATCACCTTAGAAAGAATTTTCATAAAACACTTAGCATTGAAACAAAACCTAATTCTTTCACAACAATTTATAAAAGCAAATTGCATCTTTCAAATCAACCACCATTTCCAAAACTTTTCTAAAACAACCCATTGGTTCATCATTTTGTAAAAAAAACACACCAAACCAAATATTACATTTTCAAAACACAATCACTATGAGTTACAACCAAAAGAATCACAAGGCACTCAATTTAACTTTATCAAGAACCTATGAATTTCATATAAACCAATATAAAAATCCACTTTCAAAAATTTAAAACAACAATATAACTATGTCAGAGACTTTTCATAAACACAACAGAAATGAAACGATATAAAAGAATTAATTGAAAACATTCAAGTGCTCAAGGTTTCAATAAAAAAGGGGAAATGGTTAGAAACACCTACCTCAGTTAACCTATGTCCAAAACGCATGCTCTTCCAGTGTTAACCATCTTCACACGTCACGCAGTCGTGCGCACGTGTCTTTGATGTGCATATATACATATATATATATATATGTATATATATGTATATACATATATACAACATACACCTATATACCATAGGTATACATATCCTACAATGAAAATAGCGAGACATTGCTAAATTAATAAATCAGGTAAAGCCGACACTAGACCAGATAAAGACCCCAAGGGTCCGCAACACAATTTCACATTTAAATTGGCGTGAGAATATATAATAATGTATAAATATATCCTTACCAAAATATCGGCGATAAACATAGTCGCGCTCACCCGCGATTGTCGGAGTGTGGTCTAATGGTCCTGACAAGATTCTTGCACAACCTTGAACATATAAACACGTCACTGTATTAAACCCGAGTTGCGGGCTTCGACCAAACCAAAACAGACGAGGAAACAAAACCTAAATCGCGGTTGCGACGATCAAAAAAATCAAGGGAATTCATACCTTGAAAAATCGAACCCAACCGAGTAAGAAAACAGGAGAAATTGCCCACGGGTGGAAGATCCGAAAAGGGGAAACACACCGCATAGAATCTGCCCGAGAGATCCGGCTATCCGAGAATCCATTGCACACAGTTGTTGTGGAGTCGCAGCGCAAGGAGAAGGAGGAGGCGTCGAAACAGGGCCGGCAGGGCAGCGCTCGGACAGGGCCGACGGTGGCGGTTTCTGGGAAGTGGGATAGGGAGCCGGACGGGGAGACGGAGGCGGGCCAACACGGTGTCCGGGAGCAGCGCCGAGGGGGGGGGGGGGTGCGACGTGGTAGGCCGGTGGAGGCGGGGTCGCGCGGCCTAAGCGACCGGGAGGCCGCGATGGCGCGCGTCGGGGAGGCGTCTAGGAGGCCAGACGGTGAGTGGGGAAGGGGGGGGGGGGGGGGCTCGCGCGGGGAAGAATGGGGGAAATGGGGGGGCTGCGCGCAATCCTAACCCTTTCCTCCTTTTGTTTCATTTTTATTCTAATAATAATAATAATAATAATAATAGTTATTATAAACATATATACATATATCAATATATATAATCATATATAAACCTACTTATATAAACATAGATACATATATACATATATATATAAACATATATATAACATATATAAACATATAAACATACATGAACATATATATAAACATGTATACACATAAGCATATAATGTTAAAAAATATTTATTTATAAACATTTGTGTATATATATTTACACCTATAAACATATATACACATGCATATATATACACACATAACGTTAAAACATAAACATATACAAACGTAGATATACATATATACACACATATATAAACATATAAACATACATATACATTTATCTACACCCATAATGTTAAAAATTGATGACCGTGCGGTATTTTCCCACCGTATGGTACCCAACCGGACAATGCATCTTAAACGTACGGTGTTCGCACACTAACCCAAACCATCAACTCATCCTAACATCAAAATTTTAAACTGTGACTCACCGGCACTTACGCAAAATCACCCGACACCAAGAGAAATAAAATAAATAAAATAACTAAAAAAAGTGGGTGTGACACATGTGTTCAGTCACCAACCTCATACTATGATTCAGACGATATTTATATATCACCCTATCAAAACACAGTTTTAATTAATACATAGAATAAAACATACACTTTGAAGTTTATATATAAAATATTTACTGAATATCAGTATAAATTCACAATAGACATATTGTGTGGTTGATTTGTTGGAAATCAATGATTTGGATCCAAATCATACATATTCGGTGTATCCAAACTAAGTGTAATTAGCATCCAGTGCTTCCTAAAAATCAGAAATAGATAAGTAAGGAAAATATAAAAATATATTTTGTATGATTATATTGTATAGTTTTACCCCTACATTATATTAATCAAGGGGAGTTTATTTTCTATTATTTTATTTTTCAAATTTCATGATTACTTAATACTTTTTATTTTCAATTTCTTCCATTTAAAAATGATTTTCTCCATTGAAATAATAATAGGATTAATGATTCTAAATATTTCGACATAGGTTTTCCCTTTATATAATAGTTATATATTTTCTTATAGAAAATATTAATAGTTATTAAATATAACAAACATAGTATATCATTTTTTGGATAAAAATATTATGAAAATGCACCTCAAGTACGTATTCAGAAATGAGAATCCCAAACATTCAATGATGATAATTTCATTTATACTCTTGAGAACAATAAAGTCTATAATGGAATCTACGAATATTTATTCTTCATATTCTATATAGGATATATGTTCATATTTGATTGTTTTATACAAATGAACTTGTAATAATAATATATGAACAAGTGTAACTAGTGGGGTGAAGGTACTCTTGTGAGGAAATTTTGATTTCTTGGTAGATCTACTAGATTATACTAATTTAACCGCTTATTTCCCCTTAATTTTTTCAATCTGTAATATAATTACTCATTTTAGACAATTTTTATCAACTGTTAAATGTTTTTCATTTGATAAAAATTATTAAGGGCATACCTCATGTATCTTTTTATAATTAAACGGACATTCTAAGAATGTTATGATAGAATTATTGACCATTTTATCATCCATATACCCAAGAAGAATAAAAAAAATTGGAATTGTACTCTTGATATACTTCAATCCCTACGCTCACATGATCATTTGGGAGTTTTTATTGTGTATCATGCCTCGTAGGATATTGTACATCACAACCCTCAAAACAAGGTGATGCATGTTTGTTTAGAGATGTAAATCAAAAACAATTTCATCTAATTTTTTTAGTAATATAAAGTTATTAGAAGTTGGTTGATTCAAATTTAAGAGAAAGATTTATAAAATGAATTGATTACCTCAGGTAAGGTAGACAGTTAATGGGAATGTCCAGCCTCAAAGCTTGTGGGGACATGTGTCTCTTTATGTACAGATCATTGTTCTACTATGGGTTTATGTATTAAACCCGACTCCATTAGCTTGAATCCTATTTATACTTTATTGCATTGACTCTATATATAAGTAATTTTATCCAAAAGTACCACATATTTTAGTAGCCTTTGGAAACTAGATACATTACTTGAAATTCACATTAAAATTTAATACATAAAATACAAGTGTTTAATTTGATAATTCCATATTTCCCCTTGACATATCTATGTATATCAATTAGAAAACACTTCCTGGTATCCTAGGGAAAATATAACATAATAAAGGGGTGAGATCAAATGATTAGTATGGGTAATTATACAATGGAATCTATCATAAATAAATAATCATAACTAATATAGTATGATGAATAACTAAAACATTTGATATTTAATCAATAAGTTGAGTATAATATGGTAAGAATAAATGATGGTCAAATAAATCCATATTAAAAATCACATGAGCATGAAACTTAACCATGGATAATCTAACTAATTGAATAATCACATGGGCATCAATAAATGATCTAAAAATGGGTAAATTCATAATTACGTACATCTAAATCATACATTCAAGGCATTTCACAAGACAGTTTAAATTTGTTGGTAGAAACCTATCTAATTTTTCTAATTAATTTGCATCATGAGAACTGTCGATGAATTGAGGGTCTATCTATAACTAGGCCCCACTCATAACTTAATAAGTCTAATTAATTACTCATATAAAAGGGGTTGAACATTATCAACATAAATATTCATATTAATAAACTAACAAACAAAATGTTAACACTTACCCCAACCAAATAAACATGGTCATAAACCATCCAAAGAAATATGGTGAATGGTAATAAAATTGTACATCCTTAGTCAAACTAACCATAAACCATCCAAATAAAGACTAATTATGACATCAATACATCATATCACTAGTGTATCATAAGTATAATAAATGTTTTATGTCATTAATTAATATAAATACCATAAAAATATCCTTAAAAATATTATTTAAGAAAATAAACTTTTCATTTTGAAAATAAACATTTAAAAACTAAAGGTTCCCTAAATATTTTGATAATAATTTTCTTTAAAATTAACCTTTGAAAATTTGATAATAATATTTAAAATATTGATTTTTCATGATGACATGAAATTTATTTCATTATTTTATCATTAAAATAAATATTCCTTTCACATTTTTGATAAAAACAAAATAGTTTGTGTTTCAAAAACGATAATAAGATTACATTATTTAAAAAAAGTGTAAAAATGGGTAAAAATGTATTTAGTAAATAATTTTTAAAATCTTAAATTTTTTTTTTAAAAAAATATAAAAAATTAATTTTTGAAAATGATTTTTGACCAAAGAGAGAAATAAAGTATAATTTTATTAAAAACATTCTCAATCATTTTAATTACCAAATAAATAAAAAATGGTATTATTAATTGTAAAATTTCATGAATAAATAAATTAGAATAATATATATTAGGTTTAATAAATAAATATCAAACAATTCTTCCAAGCAAGTATGAAACAAAAACAATTCCGAATAATGATGAGATTGTGGAATAAACTCTTACCAATTTGGTGAATTTTGAGTCATAAGCCCCATGAAATAAATAATTTCAAATGAAAATTTATATACCATGAAGATAAATATATTCATGATAAAAAAACATCAAAAGGGTAAGTATATATACCACACAAAGAAATAAGTGGTGAATATGGCGTATGTCTCACGGAAGTAAAAGTGAGTTGAGAAACCCTTAAGTTAGGTTCAACTCCCCTCATATGTGTACAAAAATACTATATAATAAACATTGGGTTATTACACATCTATTATATAACCATAATCATATATATCATACCATATATGATCTTATTATTACATGTTGTCACACTTTTGTTATTAATATTAATTATTTTCATTGTTTTATGTGTTAATTGGCTTGTTTTATCATTCATGTTTTGTTATGAAAGTTATGGTTCATTTATATTTGATATAGTTATAGTATTAAGATAATGATATTAATGTTATATATATATATATTTTTCATTATATACATCCTTAGAACTATTAATTAAAACAAGACATTGAAAATGAATCACATCACTTCAGGGAGATGGTAGGCCATAAATATGCACAAGAAATGATATCATTCAATTAATGGGTGAAAGGTAAAAGAATTTTATGATATATTAATATTAAATAATTTATATCAGGTCAAATATATCACATATATTCATTAAATTTATCTTTATTACTTTCCACGTAAAGCATAACATAAAAACGAATCGCATCGCTTTGGGAGGTGGTAGTCCATCACTCACAAAAGCAACGTTATCATATTTTAAATGGAATAGAAATTAAAATGGTATAAATGATATTATAACTAAAATAGTATAACTAAAAAATAAATATTATATATACACATTAAATCCATTAGTCCGTGAGGTGGTAGTCCGCTGTACAAATGATTGATGACTTTGTTTCCCATTTGATGGATTTGGAGATGTATAAATATTATTCCATTAACATAATAAAATTTTAGTATATGGGAGATAACGAGGTTATTATATTGGAATTTCAGGACATAATTTAATTTTTTAAAAGAGTAAATAAAAAGAATGATCTTAGTACATGTAATTACCTTCTCTTAGAGAAACCACCTATGGATCTCTTCTTATGGGCCATGGGGTTGGACTTTTGGAAAAAATAAAATCTATAGAATGTGTCTAAGGATGTTTGTGATGTATTTTTATAGGGTTTTGGTCAATCTAAATTTCTTAATATGTGTGAATAAGTTAGGGGAGTGAGTGCCCTTTTATAATTAAGGAGGGGTGACATTTTTTCAAATACCCAAAACTATTCAATAATGTGAAGTCACTCTCACCCCAAGTGGATCCAAAATTGATAATTAAAGGGGTGTATAGATGATATGGTCGAGATAAACCTTCATAAAAAACAAAATTTTTAAACATTTTTTACATAACATATAAGTTTTCATTCTTTTACTATTTTAATTTTAAACTAAGGTAACTAGTCTTTTAAACCTAAGTAATCTATCATTTAATTTTAAAATAAAGTTATACTTATTAGATAATTTAGATCTCACGATTATAAATATTAAATAAAATTTATCAAATAAAATTTATATATCTTTTGAAAATTAATTTTAACACAATCACATGTAACGTATAAAATCACTATTTTAACCATAATTGCACTAACAAAGTTATTACTCTTTAAGGGTCAATATAGTCACTATAACAGAACAATTGGACCATTAATGGAACATAATTGATATTTTTAAATATTTAGAAATAAATTAGAAGAATATACAAGTTTTATTATTTTTATATCATTTAATACAATGTCATTTATTATAAAATAACATTAATATCAATTTTAACATTATTCATTTAATTTGAATTTAAAAAATATCAAGATAATGATGAAATTAAAATATATTATGTTCATACTTTTATAAAAAGATATATTTATCTAAAAAATTAATGTAACAAAATAATTAATTACATTTATTTTACTTTTAATATTTTTAGTATCATTTATTTGTTTATATTAATTAAATAATTAATGTGTTGGTGTGGATTAAGAATTTTTAGTCATTATTGGATTACTAAAAATTAAAAATAAATTACCCTCATGAAATTAATTTCATTATTATCAAAATGAAAATCCATATTCATTCACATATTTACTTTTTTCCATATCTGAACACATAATTGAAATTTAAAAGAAAGATGGTGACATTTTGTCGTTTTCTTTACTTAAATTGTCATATAGGTCACTTTTAGAGAAGTGTGTCACAAAAACTCATAAAAATAGAGATTAAGTTGATAAGGGTATAAATATGGATACAAATAAGAATTTTACAGGTGTTAATATCATTTTAAGCCTTATATTTTTAGTTTAACCCGAGAGTAACCTCATTTTAACCTTAACTATGCTAATTAATTTTTACTATTCATTTAGCGAAAAAATTAACTTGACCTTACAATATAATATTATATATTATGATTTCAAATATGGAATCCATTTTATCAAATTCAACCCACATAAGTGAAATATTTTATTTGAAACTAAACTTGCAGACGTGATGAAAAAAAAGTTATCCAAAGAGAAAATTATCATAAGTAAAAAATGTTTAATATAAAAATTTGACATGAAATTCATTATACTAAGATAAATTGTATTAAATATAATATATTTAAAAAAAATTTAATTTAAAAAAAAATTAAATGAAAATTTAACCTTTGAATGGTTTAAATAAAAAGGAAGCTTTTAATAAAAACTTGTATATTTCACTATTTATCAAAAAATGAAACTTTTCTAGAAAACCCAAAAAATTCGCCCGAAAATAATTTTGATAGGATTTTTTTTTTCAAAAAGTAAGTTAAATTTATCTATTAATTATTCTAAAATAGGTAAAATTTAAATTTAAATTATGTGTTCAAAGCATTTCTAATCATTCTTTTAGAAACAATATAGCTTTTCATATGTTCCTATTTTAATATATAAGGGTGTTATAGTTCACTTTTATCCTTTTATATATTCTAGGCCTCCAAACCATGTTAAAAGATAATATATTTTCAATCAACTGTATGTTATTACTTTCCTTTCATCACATCATATGTATCTCTTTGTGCCTTTTTCTTCTTGAAATATGTTTAATGTAACACTCCAAAACCTACACCTCTAATGTAGCCATATTGTTCTCACTGCTTAAAAGATAATAAAAGTATTTTCCCTTCAGGTATATTGAATAAAAATGCTTGTTTCTAAACTATATAAAAAAATGAAGATAAATATATATTTTTATGTAATAAAATTATTAATCATAATAAATTACTTTTATGTCATACTTACACATGATTTATATACTAATTGTTTGTTTTCATCTACTAGTTTTCCCTCTATTTATGCGAGCCTCCTTTCATAGAACATGATGTAGTATGAAACTAGTTTTGGATTTTGATTCATAAATCTTCATATAAACAAAGTAACATTTTTTGTTTCATTTCAAAATATGTAGATGTGCCCTAAATCTTATACACATATGATGTGATTAGGATGATAATATTATGTATGATATATACAAGTCATATGGTTTGACATAGATTTAACTAAATAATATCTTATTCATTTATAAATTGATATGTAATATGTGATATAGTGATACTAAACCACTGATAGTCTATCGCGATTTACAATATTTTTGAATAGGTTGGATTATTTATAGCATAGTGTTAACATAGATTTATGATTAATATGGTTGTCAGACCTTAAGTTTTAACATTCTAGTAGTCCTCACATTTTCCTTTTTCCAACAACTCCTTATTTAAATGACAAAAATTCACGTTTTTTATGTTATTAAGGATATTTATGTTTTATGATTGTAATTTTTTTATCAAAAATTGTACTAAGTCTTGAAGTGAGTCTGTCAACCTACCGTATAAACAAGCACATTTGATAGTGAAGGACAAGTGATCACACATTGAAATCTAAGTGACCACATGAACAATCAAGTAATTGTGACTCAAATAATAAAAATTTATCTAAGTATTTAATTGAATACATTAAGTATTTAACCTACAATAAGAAGAAAATATGTGACGACACGAAGAAATGAAGTGACCAAAAGAAGAAAATAATAGACCATAAGAAGAAGAGAAGTTATTATGCCAAGTGACTATAAAAAGTTACTGTGACAAGGGAACATAGTATGTAACCATGATAAGTAACCCCATAAAAAAGTGACCATGCTTCATAGAATACAGAGTGACCATGTCTAACTTATGTAGTAAAGTATATTAAAATCCATAATGGCTATATTTTGGGGCATTTATTGAAGATTTGGTTAATTTATAATTTTTAGATCAGACTAATGCGTATGAGGATTAATATGTGAATATTCTATAATGGATAATATAAAGATCCATACTTTTTGTGCATAGATATTACATCATAATATATGAATATTCAGTACATAATATTTTGATCCACTCTAAAAGTATTAAGGTCTAGTATCTTTGGAAACTTAGAAATATAAACCACTAGTACATAAAATATCTACATCATCTCCCACTCATTTCTTCATAACTTTCACCCTTATTAGACATACCATACTTAATAACATTCATCACATTCTTGGTAAGGTGAAACAAAGAAAAGGGTGAGCTTAGATGCTCAGTAAGGGTAAATATAGGAGATATTAATGATCATATAAGAAAAAAATGAAAAAAAAGCATATGAAAATAGGGGATTAACATTTGAGAATCATGCCCTAAATATCATAGATCATAATCATGATTCATGGCATAAATATTTGTATTTTTGAATAAATGAGTCAAAAATAAATCATATAGCATGATACATAAGATCATAATATTGACATAAAAAATGGAAATGTGGCATACACATAAGAATAAAAAATCATTTCCTTGGTAGTGAAGAATATTTTCCAATATGATAATAGTTGAATGATTCACTCCCCAAATTGTCGTAGTTTTAATGTTTCACTCTAAATACTATCATTATGAACAAAGAACCTTAATGAACTTTTTTAACTCCTCATTATTTTTCTATTTATCTCATTATATATCAATATTTACTCAATGCATTTGAGGGAGATATAGATAGCACCTATCGCATAATGAAAATCATACATATGTGTGGCACAAGATTATAAATAATTCATCATATCAAAACCCATGAAATGAAAAGGGATTCATAAATATTTTATCCTAACATAACCCATAGAAAAGGAATGGGTTTCATTAAAATTGTATCATCATATTCATAAACCAACCAGATAAAGAATATGGATGATGTCTCATGAAAATATCCCCAGTAAAGCATAAGTGAAATCAAGGTTTTTTGTCTTTGATGAATAAAATTACCATTAAAATAACATTAAAATATTCTTGAGGAAAATAACCTTTTTATTTTGAAATTACTTATTTAAATAAATTGTTCATATATAAATGAAACCATTTTCATTGAAAATAACAATGAAAACTTGTAAATGTAGCTTCAAAGTAAAAATTATTCATGAAGGAGAGAAAATAAATTCATTTTGTATAAGTTAAAAAATCATTCCTCCCATATTTTTTTGGAAAGTCCACAAAGTACCTCTTTTTGAAAACAAAAATAATATTCCTTTTAAACAGTTTTCTAAGAAGTAAAACATGTTTAAAAATGAAATTAAAAATCATTAGAGAATAGTAAAAAAATAATTTAAATAATTTTTTAGAAAATATGGATATGGAAGAAAACTATCCCTCAACGGAGACTTAAACATAAATAATCCTGAATATTTGTGAGATTGTAAAACAAAACCCTTACCATGAGTTTACCTTGAATCAAAATAACTCTAAACTTCTATATAATAAATATTAATTTATTTCAATTTTATACCAGAGTTATTTTTATACCTATAATATCATATATTATCCCTTTAAAATATTTCAACACCCCCTTTATAAATAATTCCTTATTAAAATTTTCATTAACGAGTGTTAATTATCTTTTTGATCATGAGAATTTCAGTTCAGTAGTTCTAGTAATTTTATATTTATCTTGTTTAAATAATCTCTATAATATTAATGATGATATAAAAATAATATATATTAAATATAAACATATTTAGAGTCATCCAAATAATCTTGAGATGGAAAAATGAATTACACAATTCATGGAGACAATATGTCGTATGTACGCATGAACACTGTTTTCATTTTTCAACAGATAAAACAAAAGAAAGTTAAATATTAATTTTCATTTAAAAGATCATTATTATATGATATTTATCATATATATTAATCACATTCATCCTCATTACCATCCATGTAAAATATAAATAAAAAATTAATCACATCGCTTTATAGAGGTGGTAGTCCACAAATACGCATGAGTGACATTATTGTTACCCAAAGGATTGGATGGTAAGAATTTAGACATGATATTATAATTATATAAGTATAACTATGCCACAAATATAATATATAAACATTAAACCTATCATAATACCCATCCATAAAACTAATAAATTTTGTTTCAAAGGTGATATAGTTATAACTACCTTAATATAATTATAATTTGGAATAATGATTAGGGCCTTATCACTTATTTTTAATCTATAGTAACCCGATTTACACTTTACCGAGGTAATAAATTTTACCACAGTTATTATTCATATTGAAAAAAAATAAAAGGGACCTGATTACCAAATTTGGACCACCTTATTATAAATATGTAATTAATTTTATCTAATTAAATACCTAAAAATTGAAGAAGTTATTTTAAAGTAAGTGTGCAAAATGCGACAGAAACATTTTTTTAGAAAAAATACATTTTTGAAGCATAAAACTCAATTTATTCCTATCCTATGCTTAGAAAAAATATTTTTTTAATGTTTAAAAATATATATAATGTAAACAATACAAACATTTATTTTAAATAATTCACTAATAGTGATTAATTTAATTCATTAATATAAACATTCATTGCACTCATAATTTTTTTCAAGAAAAAGACAACTTTTATTTTAAAATATGTTTTTAATTCTAACTATTTGATAACTAAATAATTCATTTTCAAATTTTCTTGATCATATATTTTCTATAATTTAGTTATTTCTTTTCAAACCCACCAATCCATTTCCATTGGGATAATAAAAACATAATATTTTAATAATGTTAAATGGTTTGGTTAAACTCAATGTTGTGTATAATGATAGCTATCGAAGAAATAAAATAATTTAAACTGAAATGTTTCATAAAAATATCATTTTGTTAAAAATAATTAGATAAAGTTCTATATTTAAGAATAAAAGACACTAGTGGACAAAAAAGGATCATATTAGAGACATAGTGATACCCTAATGACTTACTCTAACATACTACAAAACAGTGTACTTCCACGACAGTCCATTTTTTGACCTCTTAGTGAAACCCTTGGTTAAAACTTTTGGAGGACATATTTAAAGACAATTGATCAACTGAATCTAGTCAGATAGAGTTGTTATTGAATTTATCCCTTCCCAATTTTTTTCTCTTTTTTTAGCTTACTCTTTAAGATGTGTTTTTCTTAATCCATATATTCATCAACACATGTTCATGCTTTGTATTAAAGATTACTAGATACCGTTTACTTTATTATTTTACACCTATTATCCCATGTATAACTGAAGAAGAGGCTATGTCTTTTAGGGACTTCCTATGAGCTATTGTTTTTTGTAAAAACCCAATATAGGTTTCTGATTAGTTTCTTTATTTAATAAATTTCTTGGTAGGGGGTGATTATCAAGTGGAGAGGACTAAGTCTTGACTTGAGACCAAACCTCAAGTTTTTATCCCACTATGTGTTTTCTTTTTTATTTATTGTGTTTCAAAACAAAATAGTTTTCATTCTCAAAACAATATAGAAAAATTATACTTTTATTGTTAAATTTAATAAGTGTTTTATATACATAATTTTTTACAAGTAAAATTGGTTCAAAAGTTAAAGGGATTTTAAAATTTTCATTAACTGAGTTGTGGTTAAACTTTTGAGAACATTTTGGAAAGTATCAAATTATATATTTCTACAATTTTTGTTAACTGGACTATTTTTTATTAATTGGGGGATTAAGTTTTAAATATTTTAAAATATAAATTTTAATATAAACTCAATTCACCCCCTCTCGATCTTTCCACTCTCACAAATATTTCGTATTAAATGTTTATTTTATTAATTTATATCTTTCCTTTAACTTTGATCATGTTTTTACCCAAAAATATTAATGTTTCTATTTATTCTAAATCTATATCTTTATGTATAACAATAGACTTTAGGGGACAGGTAAAAATAGACCCCATTATTTAAATAGAACAAAATATGAATAATGGAATGTTAAGATGAAAATACATATCAAAAGAATGAAATTTGATGTTTGGACTACAATAGAGGATAAATTTGAAAAACATAATGCTGCTAGAGGTGATTAGATTGATTCCACTGAGGCTTGTTATGATTAAAATTGAAAACACATGAATGCATTATATTTTTCATTAAGAGAAGATGATTTTTTTTGAATTTGTACATGTTTTACTTCTTATGAAATTCAAGATACAGTTGTTGTGTCTCATGAAGGAATATCAAATGTTAAAGAAATGTTATTGAATTTCTATTCTAATAATTTTGATACTTCTAAAATAAAATCCGATGAATCAATTTCACATATGTTTCTTAGGTTCAATGAAATTCTCAATATGATGCATACTCTTGGAAAGAAAATTGAAGACAAAGATCAAGTGATGAGACTCATATGGTTCTTACGAGATCAATAGAGAGGAACATATGTCACTATTCGTGAATCAATCAATATAAGAAAATTTATAGTGAATGAGCTTATTTGAAAAACCATGATGTATGAAGAATATTTGAAAGTGAAAAAATAAGATAATGACAGAAAAACAAAATCAGTTTATTTGAAAACATCTAAGTCAAAGATGAAGGAAAAAATAAAAGAACATAGTTCAAGTGACTATGAGTCACCCTATGATGGTTATGGGGAGACAGATTATAGAGCATGGAGATTTTAAAAGTTCTATATAAAGAAGAAATTATTTAAGAAATGAAATTATTTATGAAATTATGATTGAAGAGGGAACTAGAAAAGGGAAAGTACCGAAGGATAAATGAATTGTTATTAATTTAAGAGGATCAGGTATATCATATTTTAATGTCCAAAATTAAATTATAAGAAGAATTATGAGGAAAAAGGAAAAATACCAAAGAATGATATGAAAGAAACCCAGAGTGCCTTTGAGTATAGTTCTTGTGAGTCTAATTCAAGCATAAAAGGCAAGGATGATAAGGTAAACATATTTTTATGGGAAACCAATATGAGGTAATAATTACCATCTCTACATATCATTATAATATTTATAAAATATTTGAAAATGAAAATAATGATAAAAACTTGACAGTTGAAGATTTATTTGAATATTTCAATATTTTGGAAGAAACTTTTAAGGAACATAAATATATGAAAAAAAATTAAACAAAAAATCATGATTTATCTATTTATATAAAATATGACCTTTCTATAGAAAAATAACAAAATTATCTTTTACCAAAAGTGAATAATGAACTTAAAATGTAAAATGAGAAACTTAAAAGGGATCTGGAAAGGTTTACAACTCGGAGAGAAACCTTGACTTGGATTCTTGGTAAACATACCATACCCATGTACACAACTAGGATTGGATACCAGCTTGGTCAAAGTAAAATTTATAAAAGTAAGTTTATTACTAGATAAGTCTCTTCCAATTCCATAAATAGTTCATATTCTTGTGGACCTAATAAGATTTTCATTTCTAAAACTCTTAAGTTTTCTTATGGTAAATATTAGAGGAAGCTTCCCCCATAGAGATAATTCATACAAAACCTAAAAGGTTCATTTGGGGTTTTTTATCATAATATTCAAATCAAATCAAAAATAATATTCAAAATGTAAAGAATTAATAAATCAATAAACAATAACACAAGGATTTGATGAGATTCGATCTGTTTTGGACCTACATTCGTGACAATAACACAATACACATACATGATTTATTTTGATCCAAAACAATATTTAAAACATATTATCTAAACATATAAAGAAAAAAACATCAGCTTTAAAGTACTAAAGCTACAAAAAATGAAAAACCAGAATGTAAAACTTACAACGTCGGATGCTCAGGTCCGAATTTCCTATTCTCTTCATGATGTTTTCAAGAATACGATGTAGATATTTTTTCACTCACAAAGGATGAAGGAATCACCTGGTATAGAATTAAAATGTTCTTCAATTGGGAACTCATCCACACATCTTCATCAATAAAGGATTCCATCAAAATCCCACCACATACAACACACCAGCAGTGTACCTGGTAGGATTGTAGACATAAATATTGATATCTGAGAAAATATAACCCACAAAATCTAGGGTGTGTTATAAAAATGATTCATAATTCATTTGTGGTGTTTAGGAATCGGTATCACATCAAACCAACACAAAATGTTACCGGTATGACTCAAAGTTCAAGTTTCTAGTTTAAAATGACATTTTATTAAAAAACTCTAGTGATACACTCAAAACTGAGGAAACACATTCGAATTGTTTTGATACTTTAGGAAAATGATCCATAACACATTTTTGGTGTATATGAATAATCATCACCTCAATATGATGAAAATTTGGAATAATATGACTCCAAGTGCATGTTTTTATTTAAAATTGACATTAATTTTAGAAAAAATAACAAGTGACAAACTCAAAACTGAGAAAATGAATTCGAATTTTTTTGATACTTTAGTACAAAAATACCTATGTAATTTTTGATGTGCATGAATTATCCTCACCTAAATCCGACACATGTTGTGATCAATATATCTCTAATTGTTTATTTTTTTTATAAAATTGACTTTAATTTTAGTAAAAAAGAAAACTAACATGATCAAAACTAAGAAAACACATTATGATTGTTTTAATACTTTACGATAATGATCCATAAGTAATTTTTGATTTGTAGGAATAATATGCACCTCAATATGATACATGATATTCTTGGTATGACTCAATGTGGCAGTTATAATTTTAAAATTAACATTTTAGTTCAAAAAGTGTCCCTCATAGAAAAATAAGAAAACGTTCTTGGTTTCTCTTGATAATTAAAGAGAATGATTACAAAGTTATTTTTTATGCGTAGGAGTCATACTCACATCAAAGCGACACACGATGTGACCGATACAACTCAAAGTGAATGTTTCTAGTTTAAAACAACATTTTATTAAAAAACATAAATGACATACTCAAAATGGAGAAAACACATTTAGATTTTATTGAGACTTTATTAAAATGATCCATAAGTCATTTGGGACGTGGAGGAATTATCCACATCTCAATCTGATGCATAGTGTGATCGGTATAACTCCAAGTGTGTGTTTTCAATATATAAGTGTCATTTTAGTTTAAAACAAACATCATATCACCAAAATTGAGAAAACAAGCCCAGATTCTTTCTCATCATTTTATCTACAATTACTTAATTAATTTTCTTATCATTTTTAAACTTATATTATTTTAGTTAATTTTCACAAATATATTACTTAAAGACAAATAAGACATGGGGTGATGTGAAAGAATCAACTACAACACAATTTGATACACAATTTTCCTGGTATGACTCAAAGTTTAGTTTAAAATTAGAACATTATATTTAATTTATTTATTTAAAATATTACTAAAATATTTTTTTTCTTATACAAGTGCATTATTTTTCTCGAGTTGGGATGGTTTGTTTGTAAATAGTATGATTGGGGTTCAGGGGACAAAGATAAAAGAACAATGATTTTTTTGAATATATATGATAATTTTTAGTTACTCGTGTAATTTTATAAACCAATGTTTGAAATTTATATAATATAGTTTTTTTCATGTATTTGTGTTGTAAATTTTATTATATTTATAATATGTATCGTACCTATTTGTTGTTTCTAGTTCTATCTATATTGTACCTATGTTATTTGAAGTGTTGTAGTGTGCTGTAAATTTAGAAGCACACTACAGTATTCCCCTTTATCACTACTTATAAAAGCATCAACGAAGTGTCTCTTTATCAGCTCTTCTAAAAGCACAGATAAAATAATAGGGATTTTAATTTCACTCTGGTAGTCAACATTTTTTTAACATTGATAATGGCCAATTTTAGTGGTGTTAAAGGACTATTTTATAGTAGTGTAGGTGGAGATTTTATGTTACTAAGTTCATTGTTTTGAGTATAGAAATTAGATAAATTATTATTATTGTATTTCAAAAAATTTAATTTGATGTGGATCAATGTTTATGAAATAGGTTTTCCTAGAAAATATAATCATTAATTTATATGATTTTTTTCTAAGGTGGTGGTGTGGTATGTAAAGACTAAAATTCTGTAGGAAGTTGCATCATTTGATAATATCAAGGTTAAATGTTCTAAGGAAATTTTCTGGAAGATTTTTTGTTTTAATTTTACATATGAATTGGATATTGTGGGTTGCTAAAGGGAAAAACATCACTCACTTAATATAATATATTTAACTCCCATTATTTGAATGTTGTAGAACTTCTTTCAAATGATATCTTACCAAATATATAGCAGATAATCAACTGGTTCTAAATCTAAATTTTTTTTGTATTTTTTGAAATTTTATGAGTCAGTTTTCTATTTAGTTAAGGATTATTTTACTAAAACCAATTATATGATCTATGATGAAATGGGAATTATGGAAATATTTTTTCAAAACTTCAACTTCATCATTATCTCATTTTTATATATACTCGTTTTATTCTGTTAATTTTAATAGAATGAGGTCCATTCACAAATGATGATAGTGGAAGCTGGGTAGAATTTTCAATGTTGTGTTATTTGATGAAACTATAATGGTGGAATATAAGGGTGTATGGAGAGAATTAATACTATTATTTCTTATAGATAATCATCTTATGTTAGTTTGACGTGAAAAATTATTTTCAATTAATTGATGTGTGAAATTAACAAAGTATTTTGGCTCAGATTAATCAATAGCATATTACAATTCATATTGGTATGTACTCTACTTTTTCATATTCTTCTATTTAGTACAAAGTTGCATGGTTTTCATGTTCTTGGTATGTAATTTGGTTTGTCATCTTGCATGATGTATTGCAGATTGATATGAAACATGGTTTCCATGTTTTTATTGATTGCTATGTAATCCGATTTTAAAATTATTTCCAATTCATGTTTTGGTATTCATGTTGTTGTAGATTGGTATGAAATTTTATTTTCATGTCTTTTTTTATGTAATCACATTTTTATGAGGCAATGCAGATTCTGCAGAATTCTTTTTCAGTTTTCATATTCTTAAATATTGATATGGGGTGTTGTAGATTGGTATGTAATCTGATTTTCGTGTTCCGATGGGTTATTATGAAATCTTGCTCATATTAATCAAGATAATGAGGTAGTTATTAATGTGATCATAGTGGTATGTAATCAGGTTTTCAAGTTATTACATCTAGTAATGAAATCTGGATCGAATTAATCAAGAGCATGAGAGGGGATGATTAGCCACTTTCAGCCGCTAGTACAAGTGCTAACTCCATCCAAGATTTGGGATGACCCAATCCTTACTGTCGATGTGAGCCTACTGTGGATGTTTGCCTCCATTGGGGTCATTCCATGAATATGTGGGTGAACTGCATGCATAGACCCCATCGCTGATGTGAACCACTATAGTGACATCTGATGTATGCGAGAAATAGTCTTTTGATAGAGTTTTAGAGTTTAATGTAATGACTCTCAGAGTTTGAAGATATTTACAACATTTTTATTCAAATAAATCCTTAGTTTAATGAAGTTTCCTATAAGCTAATTTTATAATTATTATATAATAAATATAATATATATAACTATATTAATAAATATAAAATAAAATTTTAGCAATAAATATTGGAATATCCATACATAATATTTTATTTAAAAAATAATTTAAAAAAATATTAATCATTGGTATTTTTTATAATAACATATAAAATAATATTTATAATAATATTTTCAATAGAAATATAAATGTTAGTAATAATATTGTCAATAGGTAAATATGTTGTATGAATCTGTTGCAAACCATTTTTACTATCAAATATATTATCTCTTGGTATTATAATAATTGCAATAGAACTATTTTATCTACTACAATAATATTTAACGATAGAGTCTTTACAAAAAAATTAGTGATAAAAGAATTTTTGGTAGTAAAACAAATTAAAAAAATAAAATTCACTTTTACTAATAGATATATCCCTGTTAGAAATTTCCAGTTATTTTATAGTGATGGTAGGACATAGATTTAACTAAAGCATATCATATATCTTTATAAAGGTATGTTGTAAAGTGTGATATAGTGATACCACAACACTTACTCTCTATCGTGTTTTATGATATGGATATTTCATGTTGGATTAATCATAGCTAAGTATTAACATCTGATTAATATGGTTGTTAAACAATATATTTTAACGTTCTAGTAATCTTCCTATTAGATTTTCTAGAAACTTTTAATTTTAATTAACATAAATCATATTTCTTATGTTATTAATGATATCTACATTTTATGTTACTAAAATATTTTCTAGCCAAAATTATTAAAATGAATAAGTATTGAAGTGACCATGTCAACCTACCACATAAATAATCTCAACTAACCATAAAGGTCAAGTGACCGCACATTCAAATATAAGTGGGTTCATAAATAATCAAGTAACTGTGCATCAGATAATCCAATTTTATACGAGTCTTGAAGTGATTGCATTAAGTATTCATCCTATCGAATGAAGAGAAGAAGTTAAAGGATGAATAAAATATGTGACCGTGAGAAGAATATAAGTGACTGTAAGAAGAAGAGAAGTGACCATGCCAATTGAAAATGGGAAGTAACTATACCAAGGGACCATGGTAAGTAACCATTATAAGGGACCACATGCCAAAGTGAAAGTGTTTCAAAGAATACTAAGGGATCATTTCTAACTTAAGTAGTGAGGAATATTCAAATCTCCAACCACTATATTTTCAAGCATTTATTACAGAGTCAGTGCATTTAAGGTTTTCATATTAGACTAAGGAGTATGAGGATTAATTTATAAATATCCTTTAACAACTAATATAGAAATCCATATTTTCATACATTGATATTGCATCTTAATATATGAATATTCATTATGCTAACATTTTTATCCACACCATAATCATCTATTTCTAGTATATTTGGAAACTTGAAAACATAAAAAACTGGTTCATAAAATATCTACGTCATCTCCCACTTATTTCTTCATAACTAGAACCCTTTTTAGACATATCATACTTAATACTATTCTTCATAACCTGGGGAAAGTAAATATAAGAAAAGTAAGATATTATATTCTTATTAAGGGAAATAAGGAGGATATCAATGATAATATAGGCATAACATGAGAAAAAGGGTATGAGAACATTAGCATAACATTCGAAAACCATTCCCACCATATCATAAATAATAATCACGATTCATGGAATATATATTGGCAGTTCATAACACATGAATCATAAAGAAATCAAAGAATACAATCTTTGAGAGCATAACATTGACATAAGACATAGAATTTTGGCATAAACATAAGCTTAAAAAATCATTTCCTTAGTAGTAAAGGTTCTTTTACAAGACTACCATGATCGAATGAGTTCACTCCCCAGCAGAAGAAGAACCGTTGATGATTGACTCCGATGATGGGATCTGGGACCACCTCGTTGACTTTAGGGCCCTTACCCTCTCATCACTACTACCGTCACATTTTCTTAGAACTTATCTCCCACTCTAGCGTCAGTGTGTTAGGGTAGAAGTTCCTTACCTCGATGATATTGAACCACCCCTCTTCTTGGTGGCATTGACTAACTACCTATACACACACACACACCTCCTAGCCACAATTTTTGAAATGTAAAAACTACTGAGGAAAAAAATTCATTCATACCACTAAACACAACCAATAGTGTATGAATATAAAGTAAAGTGTAATAAAGTAAATTGGGCCAGAATACAATCCCACCAAAATAAAGAGTATGAAAACTTCAAAATCCATCCTGTAAACAAAGAGATACTAGGACTTCTGCTTAAAGCTATATGAACACATTGGCCTGTCTAAACTCACAAATATCTATTTGGTCCAAGTCTACCCTAAACTCGTTCAAATGTTACTCATATGCACAAGGCACAAAACTTGTAGTCAAATCCCATGAAAGGCTGTGTATAACAATACTTAGTAGGACACATTGAAACCACAAGGAAATACAAAAAGTAAAGGTACAATAATCTCTACATATTATATGTCTATAGTATATATAACATGAAAATATCCACATATACTCAAACTGAGACCTGTATTCTAGAGGTAAGTCACAAAAACCACATACCAACACTAGAGATTCAGTCTCAAGATTCCACAAAGCAACTCATTCTGGATAACACATTCCTGAGTCTGATAGCACTGATAAAGTCCACCTGAGATGTACTGTTTGTCAGGAACCATCATTAGATAGATACACTGATCGATCTGAATAGATAATTTAATACACTCATTCTTGGAGAACTCACTCCACGAGTGAGGAAGATAATGATACATTGATGAGGATCACTGGTAGGGCCATGGGGTGATACCACAACTCATTTGGATTTACCTAATATGTAGAGGATCAATGTCTAGTAGGATGGGTGATGCAGATACCAATACTCTACTTAGGGCACAATAATTGATATAGAATCCTGCTTTGGGCCTTTTGAAGGAGATTCTTGACTATATCCCATATAACTACTGAAGGGACCATACTCTTGTTAATAGAAAACGATACCAACTAACCTCCATAGGATTGAGAAAGGGCACCAACCCTAATGAAACTTGTTCAAGATATGATGGAAAATATATTCAATCCATGTAGTAAGGGGTACACGACATGTAGTAGGGCTACACACTGTGTACCTAGACCCCGGGTACTACCCGTGTTCAACGACTCATGTCATCAAAATAGGTCATGTAGAAGAGGTATACATGACATGTAGAAAGGCTCAAACATTGTGTCCTAATATCTTTGGTCTACCCATGTACTCTAGCCATGTTCTAATACCCAGTGTCAACCCATGTTTATCTGCCCGTGTACCAGTACATGGGGTAACCCGTGCATTTAGTTCGGGTTTGGCCATGTGGTGGGGTACATGCCATGTAGGCAAGCTGTATAATCCACCCCATGTCCATGTAACTCTTAAGATACACACCGAGACTTGGGGAAGGTATCACAAACAATGTGATAGGTTCACATGCTGTGAGATACTTTTCTACCTCCCAAAACCCTAGCTTCTTCTATGTAGGGTCCACATGCCATGTATTCCGGACTACGTGACATGTTATGCGAAATTTTCTAGAAACCCTGGTTTTTACTTCTTCATCTCTTACACTTCTACGGATGTTATTTCTAGCCATGCTTAGTCAGGAAACTTGATATTAGGGTCGTCTAGTCCCACCATTATCAAATTGATATGATTATATCCTTGAATCAACTCAGAAAACAAGATCATCTTCATTCTTTATTTTTGATAAAGAACAATAAATAGGTACCCACCGTCATTATAAATGTATATAAAACTATATTTTCACCTCCATCGGGCCATAACGATGCCTGATGTTTAATTTTGGATCATTTCATCATGAAACAAAAGTGAAATGATTTTTTTAAAACATGAAGAATGTGTAGAATGAAAATAATTTCAAGGGAGAAAATGCACATGAATGAATAAAAGTAATGAACATTGGCCTTTGTTCAATCCAGCCTCAATATATTATATATGAATGATCAAGATAACAAAATATTATCATCATCCCCAAATTCTAGCAATCAAACCCTCCTGCAAGAACGATCAAACTATGGGTCAACCTATTCATGGTTGATTCGCTCTCATCAGCAATTCTATGAATAGGGAAAGGAATTGAAATATAACTCCCTACATGGGATTTGGATCATTTATTTTCAAGGATTAATTGTCAATAGAGATCCATCAAGAACGATCATGATCTGTCGTCCTGTCATCGCCCATCAAAAGGTTTCTTCAAGATTTTTCTCTAGAGCTTCTAGGGATTTCTCTAGGGTTATGAATTCCAAACATGGATCCCTTAAAAGGTTTTTATTAAATATAAACACGTCTCTACATTAATGTAATGTCAAAATAAAAAAATAATTAATTTATTTAATTCTTTGAACATCCAAAAACTAACATTCACATCCGACCCACGGTGGTCGATGTTAGGCCTTGCTTAAGGGAAAGTTGCTACTCTGAATGCAATGGTGCCCTAGGATTTATGATCTAGGAAACCATTATAATCTATTCCACTTTCTTAGTAAAACCACTCGTGCATGCTATTTAATATATTTAATATATTCCAAACATTTATTTTGGGTACACTGGGCCTCAGAATTGTTGCCATCTCAGCTTCTAGTCTCGAATTAATTCCATATAATATTTAAAAATAATAAAGAGGAAAATATGATAAATTACATGAAATATTTGGGGTAGTTTTATTATTCATAGTTAAAATCTATTTTAGATACTTATAAATACTTTACAAGGAATTCCAAGGGATGGTTTTTTAGTCACTATAGAACCTGGGTATGAAAAGGTTGATATAGTAATGTCTATTTTGTTTGAATTAAAGATTTAATGTTCATACTTCACATATTAAATTATTGTTTGGTTTAATAGTAGGGGGACATATAATAATTTTAAGTATTTTCATGTTATTTTTTATTAATATAATTTAAATGAATTTTATCAAATAAAAGTCAGAATTTTACAGTGACTAAAAATCCAAGTCAGCGTTTAAGAATATTATTTTACTCATGGGGCTACTCACAGTTTCATATTTTAATTTAGCATCAATGTTTATTTATTTACATACTAAAAAAATGTTTTTTTCACTCATTCAAATATCTTGACAGAGAACACTATATTTCTTATTGCATATGTGTATCATTCCATATTCACTGTTTTATATTTTCTTTGATCAAAATCCAAATATATAAAGGATGGCACAAATTAGAATTGATATCACTTTTTGTTGGTGTTTTAATAAGTCTAATTTTCTATGTCATTTTTATGATCTTGTAATTTTCTTCATTCCCTAAATTTTAAAAGCTTTTAACTATTTACAATGGGGAAAATAAATACCTTTCACAAAATGCATTTATTGATTGTAGTTTCACAAACTTATACTTATAACTAATTCAAAAATGACTCATTAAGTGGATGCCTTTGATATTAATGAACATTCTATGAAACGTTTGTTGGAATCTCCCCTTATGAGGTTTTAATTAATTATTTAAAAATATTGGATGGTTTGATTTAAAATTTAAACATGTTATATATTCATTTTTTGTTTATCTCACTTTATAGTTATTTTTCATAAAAAAATTATTTCTTCCCTTTCCATTATATATATTTCCAGTACCCATTTTGACCTTTTTTTATTATTTTATAGTATATGGGATAAAGAAATATTTTTTTGGATTTGGATATGATCGATGTGGATCGCATGGTATCAATTTTTCCATGACTTTATTGAGTTTCAAGTTTTTAGTTTTTTTGTATTTTTCATAAGAAATTGATAATTTTCTTGTGGTTTTGTATGAAACCATATAGGGGGTGGTGTAAATTCCAGATATAAAATGTCTAATTTGATTTTTTTTTTGTAGTTTAGTGTCAACATTTAACATGATTTTTTAGTTTTCATCCAATTTAACATTCCCTGGTTGCATTTCATGTTTTTATTATCTTTTTACCTGAACCTATTGTTGTTCCATGTTCACCATTTCTAACTTTCTTTCTGGGTGGAGCTTATATGTTACTGAGGATACTGTGCTGAGTATGGATAATAAATAAATGATTTTTGTTGTATTGAAACAATATTATTTTGACGTGGATTAATGTTGATAATGTTTTTTTCTGAGAAACTCTAATCATGAATTTCTCTAAAAACAATTCTAAGAGGGCGATGTGGTATATAATGACTTCAATGTTAGAGGAAGTTGCATCATTTGATAAGATCCAGGTTGAATGTGCTGAGAAACATTGTTGGATGATTTTATGTTTTAATTTTACATATGAACTAGATATTCTGGGTATCTTAGGGAAGAAATTTCTTACTAAATAGAATATATTTAACTCCTATTCTTTGAATGTTGTGGAACTTTTTTCCAATGATGACAGTGGAAGTTGGGAAGAATTTTTGATTTAGTGTGATTTGATGAAACTATAATAGCTGCATATAAGGGTGGGTGGATAGAAGAAATACATTTATTTTTGATAGATCCTCATCTTATGTTAGTTTTATGTGCATAATTCTTTTAAATTAATTGAGGTGGTAAATTAACAAAGTATTTTGGCTCGGATTAATCGAGAGCATGAGATGGTTCATATTGTTATGTACTCTGATTTTAATATTCTTCCAGTTATTAAATAATAGTCTTGTTTTCAAGTTCTTAGTATGTAATCTTGTATGTCATCTTGAATAAGGTGGTGAAGATTGATATGTAATCTGGTTCCCGTGTTCTTGGGGATTGGTATGTAAACTTTTTTTTCATATTCTTTCCAATTAATGAGTTGGTTTTCATTTTCTTATAGACTGGTATGCAAAATTGTTTTCTTGTTTTTTGTTATGTAATATTGTTTTCATGAGTTAGTGTAGATTGTGCATAATTCTTTTCTAGTTTTCATTTTCTGGAATATTGGTATGGGGCATGGAAGATGTTATGAAATCTGGTTTTCCTGTTTCTATAGGTAGTTATGTAATCTGGCTCAGATTTATCAAGAACACGAGTTAGTTATTAATTTGAGAATATTGGTATGTAATCTATTTTTCATGTTATTGTAGTTAGTAATGTAATCTAGCTCGAATTAATCAAGAGAATGAGAGGGGATGATTAGCCACTTCCATCCACTAGTATAAGTACCACATGTCTCTAAAATTGGGCATGACCTATTCCTTGCTGTCAATGTGATCCCACTATAGATATTTTCCCCAATTGTGGATAGGCCATGACTGTGTGGATGATCTTAATGCATAGACCCCATCACCAATGTGAACCACAACATTGATATTTTATGTGTGAGCGAAACAGATTACAAATGAAGTTTCCAAGTTTCATGTAATGTCTCTGAGAGTTTGAAAATGTTTGTAACTTGTTTCTTGAAGCATTATGCTTTTTTGAGTTTTAACATGTTTTTAAATTATATTTTAACATGTTTATTCAAATAAATCCTTAGTTTATTATAGTTTCATATAATCTAATTTTATAAATATTGTATAATAAATATAATAAATATTATATATATTATATATATAATAATATTAATGAATAAAATATAAAATTTTTGTAATAAATTTTAGAATATACAAACATAATATTTTATTTACAAAATAATTTACAAACAAATATCAATAATCGGTATTGTTTATAATAACATATAAAATAATATTTATAACAATGTTATCGATGAAAATACAAATGTGGATAATAATATTATCGATAGATAAATCTGTTGTATGAATTTTTTGAAAAAATTTTTGACTAGAAAATATATTATCTATTGGTATTATTATAAATGAAATATAAATATTTTATCAATTGTAATTACATTTAGTGATATAGTTTTTAATAATAATTTAGTGACATGATAATTTTTTGTCCGTAAAACACTATACTGATAGAAAATTATCTTTTACAAACAGATATACCCATATTGAAATATGGAAATTACTTTATAGTTATGGTAGTTCATGGATTAAACTAAATAATATCTTATATCTCAACAAAGGGATATCGTAAAGTGTGATATAGTGATACCACACCACTTCCATCCTATTTTTTTTTATGATATGGAAGAATTATGTTGGCTTAATCATACCTTAGGATTAACAAAAGATTAATATTGTGGTTAAACATTTTGTTTTAATATTCCAATAATCTTCCTGCTTGATTTTACTGAAAAAAAATTATTTTATTTACCAAAAATCATGTTTCTCATGTTATTAATAATATTTACGTTTTTGATAGTAAACTTTTTTTCAAGACAAAATTATAAAAATGGATATTTCTTGAAGTCACCATGTCAACCTATCCAATGAATTAGCTTAGTTGACCATGAAGTCCAAGTGACTTCACATTGAAATCTAAGTGACCGCATCAACAATCAAGTAACCATGCATGAGATAATTAAATTTTATCTAAGTCTTGAACTAACCGCACAAATTATTCAACCTCCTGCAAGAAGAAAAGAAGCAACAACATGCAGAAAATAAGTGAATGAAAGAAGAAAAGAAGTGACCGTAAGAAGAAGAAATGTGACTATGCCAAGTGACCATGGAATGTAGTTGTGCCAAGTTATCATGGTAAGTAACCATGCTAATTGACCACATTCCAGAGTGACTGTTCTTCAGAGAAGACTATGATACCATGTCTAACTTATATAGAATGGTATATTCAAATCTAAAATGGCAATATTTTGGAGTAATTATTACAGAGTTAGTGTATTTAAGGTTTCCTGATTAGTCTAACGAGTATGAGGATTAATTTATGAATATACAATAACTAATATAATGACCCATATTTTCATACATAGCAATTACATATTAATATATGAATATTTATTACATTACATTTCGATCCATACTATAATGTTTTAGGCCTAGTATCTTTGGAAACTTGAAAACCTATAGAGATGGTTCATAAAACATCTATATAATCTCCCACTTATTTTTTTATAACTAGACACCTTCTTAGACATATCATACTTATTACCTATATTCATAACCTAAGGAAAGAAAATAGAATAAAATGGTGAACTTATATGCTCAGTAAAGGTAAAAAGGGGTATATCAATGAACATATAAGCATAACATGAGAAAAATGGAATGATAACAAGATCATAACATTTGAAAACCATACCCTACACATCAAAAATCATAATCTTGATTCATGGAATAAATTTTGGTAGTTTATAAGAAATGCATCATAAATAAATCAAAGAATAAGATCCATGAGAGAATAACATTGACATAAGACCTAGAATTATGGAATACACATAAGCATAAAAAATTAATTCCTTAGTAGTCAAGACTATTTTACAAGACTATAAAAGTGGAATGAGATCACTCTCTAAACCATCATATTAGTGAAGGTTAACTCAAATGATTATTATAGTGGTGAAAGTCATTTACTGAATATGGTTCACTCCCCATTCCATTCCTGTTTAACTTATGAGATATCAATATTTAACCAATGAATTAGAGGGGGATATAGGTCCTAACCTTCACATACTGAAAATCATAAATACTTGTATCACAAGATCATAAAGAATTCATCATATTAGAACCCATGAAATGAAATGGGTTTCATTAACATTTCAGCTTAGCATAACTCAAGGAAAAGAAATGGGTTTCATAACCATTGTGTTATCATATTCATAAACCATCCAAAGAAATAATAATAATGGTATCAATGTATCATATCCCCAATAAATCAAAAGTCAAATCAAGGGTTTCTATCCTTTATGAATAGAAATACCATTAAAAGACTATTAAATCATTCTTGAGAAAATAGCCTTTCAATTTTGAATTTAATTATTTAAAAAAACAATGCATATATAAAGGAAACCATTTTATTTAAAAAGAAAAATGTAAAATTATAAAAGAGGATTAAAAATAAAAATTAGTCACAATGGAAAGAAAATCCATTCATTTCGTATAAGTTAAAAAAATTCCTTTCATATTTTTTTCATAAAAGTCACAAAGTACATCGTTTGGAAAATGATAAGAAGATTCCCATCAATTTTTTTAAAATAAAAGTAAAACATGGGTACAAATTAATTTAAAAAATTATAGGAGAATATAAAAAAAATTATTTAAAACCATTTTTAGAAAATATGGATATTAAAGAAAAATATTCCTCAATTGAGACATAAATATAAATAATCTAGAATATTAATGAGATTTTAAAATAAAAGCCTTAACTTGCGTTTACCTTTCTTTGAAAGAACTCTAAACTCATATATAATAAATTTAAATTTATTATATTTCTATACCAAATTCATTATTATATTTATAATATCATACAATATCCCATTATAATATTTCAACACCCCCTTTTATCAATAAGTCCTTATTAAAATGATCATTTTTAGGATTTAAGTGTTTTGTTTTTCATGAGTCTTTCTGTTCAGTAGGTATGGTACTTATACATTTATATTAGTTACATATTCTCTAGAATATTAATAATGATATAAATATCATACATATTCATTATATAAAAATTTATATTCATCCATAAATGTTAGATATATAAAAATGAATTACACCGTTGATGGAGATGGTATGATGTATGTACTCATGAAAGATGTTTTCATTTTTCAGTGAATGAAATGAAATAAAGTTAAATACTAATTCAACATTAAAATATCATTATTATATCATATATATCATATGTATTCATGAAATTCATCATAATTATTTTCCAAGTAAAATATAAATGAAAAATGAAATACATCGCTTTGTGGGGGTGGTAGTCCAAACGTATGCATGAACGCCGTTATTTTTTCCCAAATGATTGGATGGTAAGAAGGTAAATGTGATATTATAATTATATATTTATAATTATTTCATGAATATAACATATTTAAATTAAACCCATCATAATTACAATCCATAAAATATGGTTATGAAAAATGAAATTTATAGCTACATGGAGACGGTAAGCCAAACGTATGCATGAGCGATGCATTCACATCTCCTTTGATGGGAAAAGAAGTTTATAATGGGGGTTTAATAATAAATATAAAATTTAATAATATTTAATATAATTAAGTTATTATTTTATGATAAATACCATATATTTATAGAAGTTAGAGAATAGTAGAAAAAAAGTGATCGATTATAGCGGTTACCTCATCTTTGAAATGACTCCTTTAGATCTCCTATAAAGGGCTCTAGGGTTGGAATTTTGGGAATAAAAAAAGCTCTAGAATGTTATTATAGAAGATTAAAAGGTAAATTAGAAGTTCTTGGTCGATCTATATGAGTCATTATGTTGTAAATAAGTGGGGGAGTATGTTCTATTTTATAGTTGAGGTGAGGGGTAATTTTGGAATTTTGGAAACGATTTAGTTATAATAAATTCATTATCAATACAAATGCCTCCAAATGGACATGTTTTCAAAGATAAGGTATGATAGGATTGTAATTAAATCAAAAAATAGAATTTATACATGTTTTACTTTCATTTTAATCTTTATTATTTTGATTAACCCTTAGTTAACCAGTTTTAACTTTAACTATGGTAACGACCTTTTCCATATTAAATGGTTGTAATTTTTACATATTATGTGACAATTTAATAATAAATGGAACAATTATGACATTTTGACTATATAATATCCACATTTTATAATTTCAAATTTTATATGATTTTTAAATAATTTAATAAAATATTATTTTGATAAATTATCATTTTTTTCAATTTTGAAACTGTTCATTTAATTTGACGTAAAAGACATAAAGAAAAAGTTATAATTAAAATATAATATTTTTAATGAAAAATAATATGTCATATTCACCTATAAAATTCATGGAACACTATAACTTTCTTAAATTATATCACTTTTAATATTTGCAATATCATTTATTTTATTTTTACATTAGTTGAATAAATACTATTTAGGTGTTGTGTAAGAATTTAAGGGAATTATATAATACCTAAAAATTAAAATTAAATTACCATCATGAATATTTTTTCATTATGTACATAATTATTATCATAAAGGATATTTAATATTAAGAGGGTGACATTTTATAACATTCTTTGATCTAAATAATATATAAGTCATTTTAATGGACAAGTGTCTATTAAACTAATAAATTTATACCATATGGTGATAATATTAAAATAAAATTATTTCAATAAAAACTAGTATAAAAATTCATGTCCATGTCACTTATTTTTAATCTATATTAAACTGATTTATCCTTTACAGAGGTGATAAATTTTATTACAATTACTATTAATTTCTTTTTAAAAAAATAAAAGGGACCTATTTACCAAATTTAAACTTAATGATTCTAATTATGTAATTAATTTTATCTAATTCAATATCTATTAGTGGGAAAAATTAATTTTCAATAAATGGTGCAAAATGTGATAAAAACTGCTTTTTAGAATAAAAAAATACATTTCAAGCATAATAATGGATTTATTAATATCCTATGCTTAGAAAAATATTTATTTAATGTTTAAAACATTTGATCTAGTAAATAATACATACATTAAATTAAAATTATTCATCAATAGTGACTAATTTAACTTATTAATATAAAAATACATTGTGCGCATAAAAAAATCATAGAAACATAATTTTAATTATAAAATATTTTTTTAATTATATTCATTTAATAAATAAAGAATTAATTTTATAAATGTGTTGATTGAATATTTTTTATAATTTAGTTATTATTATTCATACCCACTAATCCAGTTTCTTGGAAATAACAGACACATAATATTTCCATGATTTTATATTGTACATTTAAACTTGGTGTTGCGTGTAATGAAAGATATCAAAGAAATAAAATTATTTAAAGAGAAATATTTCATAAAAATATCAGGGTGTTGAAAATAATTAGTGTATGTTATATATTTAATAATAAGATCCACTAGTGGAAAAAAAGAATCATATGAGAGACATATAGATACATTGAGGACTTACTTTGACATAATAAGAAACTGAGCATTTCCACAAAACCTTGTTTTTTTACCTCTCAATGAAGATATAAGTTAAATATTTTTAAGTAAATATTTAAATAAATTTGATCAACAAAATATTATCAGATTGATTTTATTTAGACTTTCACTATTTCTGTATTTGTATCTCTCCATTGTAGCTTAATCTTTAAGCTGTGTTTGTTTTACTCTGTACATTCATCAACACATGACCACACTCTCTATTTAATAATATTATATAGTCATTATTTTATTAATTTACACCTATAATCCCATGTATAATTATTGAAGAGTTTGTGTGTATGTTATACTACTTGTGTACAATTGTTTTTATAAAAACCCAATCCTAGTTATGGATTAGTTCATCTGTTCAATAATCAGCTTATTGTGTATCTAAAGAAACCATTTTTTTTATCAAAACTATATAGAAATACACAAATTTGATAGTTAACTTTAATAAGTGTTTTACATAGATTTTTTGTTATAAGTAATATTTTTTCAAAAGTTAAAGTTTTTTTAGAATTTGTTTTAACTAAGTTGTGATTGAACTTTTGAGAAACTTTTTGAAAGTATCAAATTATATATTTCAACTATTTTAGTTAATTAGGTATTTTTATTAATTAGGGGATTTATTTTTAAATATTTTGAAATATAATGATTTATTAGAAACTAATTCACCCCCTCTTGAGTTTTCCACTCTAACCAACATTTGGTATCAAATGATTCTTTTATTACTTTTTATCTAGCCTTTAACTGTGATCATGTTTTCCCCCAAAAAGATCAAAATTTGTATTTTTTCTAAATTTATATCTTTATGGATAACAATATACTTTAGGGGACTACTACTAATAGAACAACCTATTTTAATTTAACAAAATATTCACAATGGAAGATAAATATGAAAATACATATCAAAAGGATGATATTTTATATTTAGACTAAAATATATGAAAAAATATGAAAAACATATGGCTGTTAGAGTTGATTGGAGTGATTCTAATATGTATGCTTATGATTATAATTTCAAAGAATTGAATTCCTTATATTTTGTATTATTAAAAGATTAATTAAATAGAATTTATATATGTTCTGTTGCTTATGAAATTTGGGATACACTTTCCATGTCTCCTGACAGAACATCAAATGTTATCGAAATGCACATGAAAAACAATAATATTAAATAGGATAATTTTAAATTGAAACATGATGAATTAATTTATGATATGTATCTAAAGTTAAATGAAATTCTCAATATAATGCATGCACATAGAAATAAAATTAAGGACAAATATCAAGTGATGATACACTGATGGTTCTTTTCAGATTAATGGAGAGGAACATCTAATACTATTTGAGAATCATGAAATATAAGAAAACTTCTAGTAATATAGGTGATTATAAAAATCATGATGTAAGAAGAAGTGTTGAATGTGAACAAAAAATATGCTGAACCAAAAATAAAATCAATTGCTTTCAAAACTTCTGAGACAAAGATGAAGGAGTAAATAAAATAACATAGTTCATGTGAGGATGATTCATTCTATAAAGGTGGTGAGGATATGAATCATCATTATAAGATATTTAAAGAGTCCAATATGAAGAATAATTTCTTTAAGAAATCAAATTACGGAGGAATGTATGATAGAAGAGGGAAATGGAAAAAGGAAAGTCAATCAAGAGAAGTAACTTGTTATGAATTCAAGAGGAAAGTGTGTATTAAAGTTGAATGTACAAAATTGAAGTATAATAAAAAGTATTAGTACAATGGAAAAAGTCTAAATAAGGATATGAAAAAAACCTAGAGCACCTTTGAGGATATTTATAGTTATTCTAATTCAATAAGATAAGATGAGGCTGATAGAGACAACATGTGTTTTATAGAAAACACATCTAAGGTAATAAATATTGTCTCTAAATCTCGTGTTTATGTTTCTAACATCTCAGAAAATGAAAATAATGATGAAAATATAACCATTGAATATTTATTTGAATATTTAAATATACTGTAAGAAAGTTTTAATGAACTTAAAGATAAGTACAAAAAAATAAAGAAACATCATGATTTATCTGTTTATATTAAATCTGATCTTACAATCAAAAAAGAAAATAATTTTCATTTACTAAAAGAGAATAATGAACTTAAAATGTAAAATGGGAAACATAAAAAGGATCTTAAAAGTTTTACGAATGGAAGAGAAACCTTGATCAATATTCTTGGAAAATTGACCAAATCCAAGTACAAAACTAGGATTTGATACCAACCAGGTTAATGGAGAAATTATAAAAATAGTTTTATTCATAGTATAATCAATTATAATTATATAGAAAATTCATATTCTTATGGAGATAATAAGGTTTTTATTTCTAAAATTCTTAAGTTTTTCTTATGGTAAACCTATTAAAAACATTAGATTCTAAATGTTCTTATCCGAACTCCTCTTAATTATATTTAAATGACCTAACAACTAAGATACAATGAATTTTGTGAACATAATTTGATAAATTTGTATATTTATATTTAATAGTAATTTAAATTTTGATTTATTTAATGTTATTTGAAAAATGAATTCATATTAGAAAATATGACCTCGTTTTCTCAGTTTTGGATATATGACATGTGTTTTAAACTAAAGTGAAAATTTTATATTAAAAACGTGAACTTTGATTCATACAAGACATATTGTGTACTGAATTGACATTCGGTTAATTCCAACACACCATAAATGAATTATGGATCATTGTTCTAAATTTTCAAGAAAATCCGAGATTGTTTTCTCAGTTTGAATATGTGACGCAGTTTTAAACTAAAATGATTCTTTTAATGTGAATGCATTCACTTTGAGTCATTTTTTTATGTGACATGTTTTTCAAACTAAAATAGAACTACTATTCTAAACATTAAGTAATATCAGCCGCATTATGTGTCAAATTTATATACGGTCGATTCCTACACAACATAAAAGAATTATGGATTATTTCTGTAAATTTTCAAAAAAATATAAGCTCATTATCTTGGTTTTCGATATGTGACATGTGTTCTAGATGAACATGACAGTTATAATATAAAAACTTGCACTTTGAGTCACACTAACCACATCATGTGTCAGATTAACATGATGTTAAATCCCATATGTCACAAATGAATTATGGATTTGTTTCCTAAATTGTCAAGATTATTTGAGCTCATTTTCTCAATTTTGGCTATTTGAAAAGTATTTTAAACTAAAATGACTCATTTATATTAAAAACACACACTTTCAGTCATATCGACGACATTATGTTTCATATTGTTGTGTGGTTGATTCCTAAACATCAAACGTGAATTATGGATCATTGTTCTAATGTTTAGAGACAATAAGAGATTTTTTTTCTCTGTATGGATATGTGATATGAATATTACACTAAAATGAATAATTTTAATGCGAAAAAAAAACTTTGAGTCATACTGACCACATATTTAGTAAAATTGATGTGAGGTTTATTCCTATACATAAAAAAATAAATTATGGATAATTTTACTAAATTATAAAGATAATCTAATCTAATTTTCACATTTCTGTCTATATGTTGTGTGTTTTAAACTAAAATGACACTTTTATATTTAAAAATCACACTTTGAGTCATACCATACACATCATGCCTCGTATTAATGTGTGGTATATTTAACTATTTCCAAACCCCTTAGGGCATGGATTCTCTTGTTTTCCCTCCTTGTTGTTTCCTTTCTTCTTTTCAATAAAATAAATATTGTTGATGATGATTATAAATTTTTAAGACATTCTGAGCTTGTTTTTTTCTATTTGGATATTTGATGTGTGTTTTAGACTAAAATGACACTTTTAATGTGAAAACACATACTTTGAGTCATAATTGACACATCATCTGTCAGATTAATGTGCATTAAATTACTATACATAAAAAATGATGTATAAATCATTTTCCTAAAGTATCATGTCAATCCAATATCATTTTCTCAGTTTTGGTTATTCGGCATGTGTTTTAAACTAAAATGACACTTTTGTACTAAAAACACACACCTTGAGTCATACCTGCCACATCATGTGTCATATTGACATGATTTAAATCCATACATACTAAAAATTAATTATGGATTTTTGTTCTAAATTTTCAATACAATCCAATCTTGTTTTCTCAGTTTTGGAAATGTGCCATGTGTTTTGGACTAAAATGACACTTTTATATCGAAATACTTCAATTTGAGTCATATTATGCACATTATGCATTAGATTGACATGAAATAAGTTAATACTCATTAAAAATGAATTATAGATCATCATATTAATGTATAAAAACAATCCAATCTCTTTTATTGGGTTTTGAAAATGTGACATGTGTTTTAAAATTAAAAGACACTTTTATATTGAAAATAAACAGTTGGAGTCATATTGGCCACATCATGTTTTTGATTGACATAAAACTAATTACTATATGTCACAAATGAATTATTATTCATTTTCATAATGTTTAAAAAAAATCCAAGCTTCCATGCTTGGTTTTGACAATGTGACGTGCATTTTAAACAAAAATGACACTTGTATATTGAAACCACACACTTTGAGTGATACCAGAAACATATTATATCACATTGATTTTTGGTTGATTCCTACACATCACACATGAATTATGGATTTTTTCTAAAGTTAAAAGATAATTGAAGCTCATTATATTTATGTTGTCTATGTGATGCCTGTTTTAGGATAAAATGACATGTAAAGGTTAATCAACCTCTCAAAATTTTCAACTACCAACTTAGATTTAGATTACTTTATATTTAATTCCTCATTTATAATTTTAGAATTGGTTCAGGGTATGGGTGATTCATAATTCCTATAATTTACAATATCTTTCACTGTCATATATTTGGTTGAGTTAAATGAAAAAAATAAAGGAATCCATAATATAGGTGGAAGTGATTGTAATAGAGACCATATAATTTTTACAAACTCATCAAAATATTTAAAGACACAAAATGAGAATGATGAGGCTAGAAGTATCAAAGTACCTTACCCATATAAGTGTCACTGATATCAAATCTCTTTTATAAAATCAGATAAGACTTAAATTAAAACTTCTTCGGTTTTAGGTTAGGCTTATTCATTGCTAAATCATTAGCCTTTTCAATCTATATTTATTGGGAATAAGGGAACAATGACTTGAATATAGTACTAAAACAAATAAAAAAGGAATAATACTTAATAAAATGAAGAAAAACCCTAAGTTAGTCACCACTACACTGTAATGGGTGAACAATATCCCATCAGTTGGTAATATGTCTTTAGATTTATGGGTAGAAGGATCATTAAAACATTTTCCGCTTAAAAATATTATAGCTATAAACTCGAAGTCAAATATATCATGAGAATTATTAGCTTTAGACATGTTACTAGCTCTTCTATAATTCATACAACATAACACTCCATGACACTTCTCCTTTATAAACAGATCAAATATTTATTTCTCTAGAGGGTCATCACCAAAAGATTTTTTGTTTTTTTGTAACTCTTCCTTACCCCCAAAAGAATGAAATTAGTGAAAATTTGAAATGAAATGCATATTAAATTAGGGAATGAGAATATACCATTTTGATGAATTTAAAAATTATAGTAACAATAGTAAGATTAATGTACTCACATGAGATATTGGTTTAATAAATGTATCTGAAAGGAAGTACTATATTCGTAGAAGAAGTGGGTGGATTTGAATGTATCAAAAATTATTTCCCACCAAGTTGTTTATTTTTTTCAATATTGTTTTTCTACTGCTCCCATATGAAACATCCTCAATCAAAACAATCACACTTTTATCATAATGTAGTTAAACCACAAGTGGGGGGGAGATAATCAACTCTATGGCCTTTATCAAGATGGGTAAGAAATCAATGACAAGGTTCAAATTCCTTTATAATGATAAGAGGATAAAATATGGAAAAAAATTATATGGAAATTTAAAATATAGTATTAGAATAAAAAAATAACCAAAAAAATTCCAATACTACATGAATTTTATTTTAGGAAAATTTATATCAAATAATTATGATACTGATTGTTCACATCCCAAATGTATCACCAATGTCATAGTCTATAATATATCACATACATAACAGGTAATCACCTTAACTTGACATAGAGTGGTATTATGAAACCATGTACCCTCTATAATATATCACAGACATAACAGGTAATCACCTTAACTTGACATAGAGTGGTATTATGACACCATGTACCCTGACCACTCATCTCAAAACAATTTTACTTATTTTTTTGTGTAAAAAGATTTTTGAAAATCGTAATAGTACTTAGAAAATATATATAAATAAATTATTAACAAATATTTTAAAAAATAATAATTATCTTTGTAAATTACCTTTTTAGTATGATAGTTTATTTATGGTATATTATATCTTTCATAAATTTTTGAACATAATATCTATAATCGTTGTCGTTATCTTGTTTCGAACAAAATAAAAAGATTAAAAAATAAGTAGATTGTTTTCAAATATTTTTTGATAGTTAAATCATAATATTATACCTTAATTGTTATCAATTTAATGAAATACTTGGGCTTAATGTGTTTAGACACCAACCTCATACTATTATTCAAACAATATTTATATATCGAACTATTATAACACGGTTCTCATTAATACACAAACTAAAACATATACTTTAAAGTTTATCTATAAAATATTTATTTCAAATCATTAAAAATTCACAATGGACATAATTTGTGGTTCATTTCATTGAAATACTTTAATTTGATCCCAAAAAAAAATTTAGGGTATCCGAATTGAGTGTAATGAGCATCCAGTGATTCCTAAAAAATAAAAACAAATAAGTAATGAAAAAATTAAAATATATTTTATATGATTATATTGTATAGTTTTACCCCTACATTAAATAAATCAAGAGGAGTTTATTTTATATTAATTTCTTTTCAAATTTCATTTTTACTTCAACCTTTTTATTTTCAATTTCTTTTATTTTTAAATAAGTTTTCTCTATTGAAATGATAGTAGGATTAATGAGTCCAAATGTTAATTTGTAGGTTTTTCCCTTTATATAATAGTAATATATATGATTTTAGAAAATATGAATAGTTATTAACTGTAATAAACAAGGTAAATCATTTTTTGGACAAACAAATCATTAAAATTTACCTCAAGTATTTATTCAGAACTGAGAATCCCATCTATTCAAACTTCATATTTTCATTGATAATATTGTGGGGTAAAGGTACCCTCATAAATTACTTTTGATTTCTTAGTAGATATTCTATATTGTCTTGATTCAACCTTCCATTTCCCCTTTATTTTTTTCAATCTGTTATATTATTCCTCATTTTAGACATTTTTATTAACTGTTAAAAGTTTTTTATTTGAGAAAAAAATACTAAGGTCACACCTCATGTATCTTTTTATGATTAAATAACCATTATAAGAAATATTCAATATAATTATTGACAATTGTAACATCCAGATCCTCAAGAAGAACTGAAAAATCAGAACTTAACTCTTGAGCTACTTCAGTCCCTACTCTCACATGATCTTTTCAGGGTTGTTTATTTTGTAGCATGTCTATTGGGATATTTAACATCATACCCCTTACAATAAGGTTATTCATGGGTGTTTATAGATATAAATAAAAAACAATTTCAACCTATAAAATTTTAGTAATGTAAAGTTATCAAAATTTTTTTGATTAAAATTTAAGATAAAGAGTTAAAAAAATTGATTACCTTGGGTAAGGCAGGTGGTTGAGGGGAATGGATAGCCTCAAAGCTTGCGGGTACATGTGTCTCTTCATGAATAAATAATATTTCTACTATGGGTTCATGTATTGAACCCAACTTCAATTTCCTGAAGTTGATTCCTACTTTATTATATTGGAACTAGATACAATTAATCACATCTTGAGGGAATGAATAGTTGAGTAGTCTTGGTAAAATTGATATATACTTGAAATTCACATTAAAATTGAAAACATAAAATACACAAATTTTTTTCTCTAATAATTCCTTATTTCTCCTTGACATATCCCTCCATATCAATTTCAAAACGCATCCAGGTATCCTAGTGAAAATATAACATAAGAAAGGAGTGAACTCAAATGCTCAATAAGGGTAAACATACAATGGAATATATCATAAATAAAAAAGAATAATCAATATGGTAAGGTTAATAACTAAAACACATTATATTTAATCAATAACTTGAGTATAATATGGAAATAATAAATGATGATCAAATAAATCCATGTAAAAAATCACATGAGCATGAAACTTATCCATAAATATTCGACCTAATTGAATAATCACATGATCATCAATAACAGATCTCAAAATGGGGGAATTAAAAATTCCAAACATTTAAAACATACTTTCAATACCTTTCACTAAATAATTTAATTTTTTTGGTAGAAACCTATCTAATTTGTCCATTTGATTTCTCTCATAAGAACTATTGAAGAATCGAGGGGCTATTTATAACTTGGACCCATTGATAACTTAATAAGTCCAATGCATTACTCATATAAAATGGGTGAAACATAATCAACATAAATCTTCATATTTATAAACTAACAAACAAAATTTTAATACTTACCCCAACCAAATAAACATGATCATAAACTATAAAAAGTAATATAGTGAATGGAAATAAAATTGTACATACTTAGTTAAACTGATCATAAACCATCCAAATAAATACCAAGGATGAAATAAATATATAAGATCTTTAGTGGATAATAATTACAATAAATGGTTTATGTAATTAATGAAAATAAATACCATACAAATATCCACAAAAATATTCACGAGGAAAATAACCTTTCAATTATGAAAATATTCTTTTAAAAACTAAAAGTTCCCAAAATATTTTGAAAATACCATTTTAAATTTATAAAATAATCTTTAAAACATTGAGTGGTCATGATGGCATGAGATTTTATTCATGCTATAAACATTAAAATAAATATTACTCTCAAATTTTTGAAAAAGTCTAAACAATCCCTGTTTTGAAAACGACATGAAGATTCATTTAATTTTTTTTAAAAAGTAAAAAAATGGGTAAATCATTTTTAATAAATAATTTTTAAAAGGTTAAAAATAATTTGAAAACATTTTTAGAAATTATGAATTTTTATGAAAAATGAATTTTGACCGAAGAGATAAATAAAGTAGGATTCTATAAAAACAATATAAATCATTTTAAGTACCAAAGAGAGTAAAAATGGTAACATTAATTGAAAAAGTTCATGAATTACCAAATTAGAAGAAAATATATAGGGTTTAATAGATAAATATCTAATAATTTCCCCAAATAAGGTTTAATAAAAAACAATCCTGAATAATGATGAGATTGTGGAATAAACTCTTACCACTTTAGTGAATTTCGATTCACAAGCCCCATGAAAGAAATAACTTCAAATTAAAATTTTAATACCATAAAGATAAATATATTAATGATATAAAATATCAAAAGGGTCAATATATATACCCCAACAAGGAATAAGTGACGAATATGGCATATGTCTCACAGAAGTAAAAGTGAGATGTGAAACACTTATCTTAGGTCCAAATCCCTTAATATATGTCTGAAAATCCTATATAATAAATATTAGTTTATTATAAATCTATTATATAAACATAATCATATATATAATATTATATACGATCCTATTTAAACATTTTAAAGCCTTTTTTAATTTATATTTAACTATTTTCATTATTTTATGTGTTAATCAGCTTGTTTTTTCATGCATGGTTTGTCATGAATGTTATAGATATTGTACATTGGATATAGTTACAAAATAAAAATTATGTTATTAATTTTATAAATATTATTCTTTTTCATTATATACATTCTTAGAACCATTATTGAAAACTAGACATAGAAAATGAATTGCATTGCTTCGTGGAGTTCGTAGGACGCACGTATGCACAAGAGATGATATCATTCCCATAAAGGGTGAAGGGGTAAGGAAGTGTTTGATATATTAATTTTAAATAATTTATATAATTTCATATATATCACATATATTCATTAAATTTACCCTTATTACTTTTCATGTAAAGTGTAACAGAAAAATGAATCACATCGCTTCGTGAAGTTGCAGTCTATCCTACACACAAGTGACGTTATCCAATTTTAAACGGAATAGAATTTAAGATGTTATATGTTATATTATAACTAAATTAGTATAATTATACCATAAATATTATATATACAGATTAAATCCACTAGTTCGTGAGGTGGTAGTATTCTATACACATGATTGACAATTTTGTTTTCCATTTGATGGATGTGGAGACGTATAAATATTATTCCATCAACATAATAACATATTATTATATGAGAGATACTGTTTTTATAATATTTTAATTTATAAGACATAATTTATGTTTTTAAAAGAATAAATAAAAATAATGAGCTTAGTCAAGGCAATTACCATCTCTTAGAGAAACCTCATTTGGATCTCTTCTTAAAGACCATAGGGTTTGTCTTTTGGGAAAAATAAAAGCAATAGAATGTGTCTAATTATGTCTGGTAGGTATTTTGATATTGTTTGGTTAATAAAAATATCTTGATAGGTGTGAATAAGTGAAAGGAGTGAGTGCCCTTTTATAATTTAGGAGGAGTGACATTTTTGTAAATATGAAAAACTATTCAATAATGTGAAGTCACTCTCACCCCAAGTGGATACAAAATTGATAATTAAAGGGTTGTATGGATGATATGGTAGAGCCACACCTACAAAAAACACATTTTTTAAACACATTTTTATTTATCTTCTATGTTTTAATACTTTAACCATTTTAGTTTTTCACTAAGGTAACTATTCTTTTAAACCTAGGCAATTTATCTTTTAATTATAAAATAAAGTGATCCTTATTATATAATTTAGAACTAATGATTATAAATATGAAATAACTTTTATCAAATAAAAATATTATATGTGTTGAAAATTAATTTTAACACACCCACATGTAACGTTCAAAAACACTATTTTAACCTTAATTGCGCTAACAAGGTTATTACTCTTTAGGGGTCAATATAGTCACTATAAAATAAAAATTGGACAATTAATGGAACATAGTTGATATTTTAAATATTTAAAAATACCTTTGTATAATATGGTATTTTTAGTAATTTTAAACCATTTAATATAATATCATTTATTATAAAATAACATTAATGTCAATTTTGACATTATTCAGTTAATTTAAATTTAAAAAATATCAAGAAAATCATGATATTAAAATGTATTGTTTTAAGAACTATATAACATGTTATATTTATCTAAAAAATTAATGTAACAAAATAATTCATTAAATTTATTTTACATTTAATATTTTCATTATCATTTATTTTATTTTTCTATTAATTAAATAATTAATTTGTGGGTGTTACTTAAGAATTTAAAGTTATTATACGATTACTAAAAATTTAAAATAAATTAACCTTGTGAAATTAATTTCATTACGATCAAAATTTCTATCTATATTTGTGTAGATATTTATTTTTTTCCATGTGTGAATACATAATATAAATTTAAAAGCAAGAGGGTGATATGTTATATTTTTCTTTACTTAAATTATTATATAAGTCGGATTTATGGAAAAGTATCCCAAATACTCAAAAAATATACCTTAAGGTGATAAGGGTTGAAATATGGCTATAAAATAGAAATTTTAAAATTTTCTATATCATTTTAATCATTATATTTTCAGTTTCACCCCACACAAAACTTGTTTTATCCTTAATCGTGGTAATTAATTATTACTGTTTTTACTATTCATTAAGAGAAAAAATTAATTTTACCTTAATATATAATATTAGTTATTATAATTCCAAATATTTAATCTATTTTATCAAATTAAACTCACAAAAGTGGAAATATTTTTTTAAAAATTAAACCCATAGACGTGATGAAAAATCATTTTTCCAAAGTAAAAATTCTCATAAGTATAGAAAGTTTTAATATAAAACTTTAACATGAAATTGATTATACTGAGATAAATTGTCTTTATTATAATATATTTGAACTAATTTTACTTTAGAAACAATTTAAAATGAAAATTTATCATTTAAATGATTTAAAAAAATGTAGTTTTCAATAAAAACCAGTATTTTTCACTATTCATCAAAAAATGAAACTTTTTGGAAAAATCCCAAAAATTTACCCTAATCTAATTTTGATATAATTTTTTTAAAAAATATGTCTACTTTATCAAATAATTTTTTAAAAGTGGTAAAAATTAAATTTAAAATATATGGGAAAAGCATAAAAAATATGCCTTTTAAAAACAATGTTTTTTTAATATGTTCCTCTTTTAATATATTGGTGTGTTATAGTTCACTTTGATCCTTCCAAATATACTAGGCCACCAAACCAAGTAAAAAATTAATATCTTTTAAATCATCTATATTTTATTAATTTCCTTTCATAATCTCATATGTATCTCCTTGTGGCTGTTCCTTCTTGAAATATGTTCAAAGTATAACTCCAAAACCTACACCTCTAATGCATCCATATTATTCTCACTACATCAAAGATAATAAAAGTAGTTGTTCTTCAGGTATAGTCAATAAAATGTTTTTTATAAAATTTATTAATAACCTATTAACATAAATATATATTTTTATGTAATACTATTATAGATCATAAGAAATTACTATTATGTCATACTTATATATGATTCACATACTGCTTGGGTGTTTTAATGTACTAGTTTTCCCTTTTTATTTTCATGATCCTTCTTCCATATCACATTATGTACAATGGAACTAGTCTTGGATTTTGATTCTTATGACTTCATATAAATTAAGGAAATTTTTTTTGTTTCATATCAAAAGATGTAGATATTCCCTAAATCTTATACACATGTGATATGTTTAGGTTGATACTCATAAGTATGATATATAAAATTCATATGGTATGTCATTTAATGAACTAAAGAATATCTTAGGTATTTATAATTGGATATATAAAGTGTGATATAGTGATACCAAACCACTACTAGCCTATTGTGCTTTACGATATTACTGAATCATGTCGGATTATTCATAACTTTGGATTAACATAGATTTATGATTAATATGGAAGTTAAACATTATGTTTTAACATTCCAATAGTCCTACTACTGGTCTTTTCGAACGACTCCTTATTTAAATGACCAAAATTAATTTTTATTATGTTATTAATGATCTTTATGTTTTCTGATAGTAATTTTTTTCTATATAAAATTTTACTAAGTCTTGAAGTGACCATGTTAACTTACCACGTGAAGAATCTTAATTTACTGTGAAGGCCATGTGATCACATATTGAAATCCATGTGACTGTATGAATAATCATGTAACTATGCATAAAATAATAAAAATATCTGAGAGGTTTAACTTCACAAAGTATTCAACCTACCACAAGAAGAAAATATGCGAAAATATGAAGAAATGAAATGAGAATAAAAAGAAAAAAAGAGATAATAAGAAGAAGATAAGTGATTGTTCTAAGTGACTATGGAAATTGATTATTCCAAGTGACCATGGTAAGTAACCATGCTATGTAACCACATGAAAAAGTCACAGTGCTTCAGAGAAGACTATGTGATTGTGTCTAACTTATGTATTGAGGTATATTCAAATATCTAATGGCAATATTTTAGAGAAATTATTGCAGAGTTGGTGCATTTATTGTTTCTATATAAAAATAATTAGTCTTAGGATTAATTTATGAATATCCACTAGTGGATAATATAGAGAATCATAATTTTCATACACATATATTACAAACTGATAGATTAATATTTAGTACATAACATTTTTATCCGCGCTAGAATCATTTAGGTATAGTATCCTTAGAAACATAGAAATATAAACAACTAGTTCCAAAAATATCTACATCATCACCCAAATATTTCTTTCATAACTAGAACCCTTATTAGACATATCATACATAATACCATTCTTCATAACCTAGGGAAGGGGAACAAAATAAAAGTGTGATCTTAGATGGACAATAAGGGTAAATAAGGGAGATATCAATGATCATATAATCATAACATGAGAAAAAGAATATTAAAACATGGTATTAACATTTTAATATAATAATCTTTATATATTAGATCATAATATTAATTCATGGAATAAATATTAGTACTTTATAAGACCCAAATCAAAAAAAATCATAGAATATGATCCATAAGAGAACAATAATGACAAAAGATATGGAAATGTGGCATACAAATAAACATAAAAAATTCATTTTTTTAATAGTTAAGAATATTTTCCAGGACTATAATAGTGGAATGATTCACTCTAAAAACCATCGTAGTAGTCAATATTCACTCCCAAGACTATCATAGTGGACAATGTCCATTACTGAACCTGTTTCACTCTCCATTCCAATTCTGTTTATCTCATGAGATATCAATCTTTACCCAATGCATTGAAGGGAGATGTATGTACCACCCATCACATAATTAAAATCATACATATTTGTGTCATAAGAATATAAATCAATCATCATATCAAAACACATGAAATTAAATGGGTTTCATAAACAATTCATCTTTGTATAACCCATGGAAAAGAAATGAGTTTCCTAAACATTGTGTCATCATATTCCTAAACCAACCAGAGAAAGAATAAGGATGGTGTCCCATGATAATATGCCATGTAAAGTATAAGTGAAATCCAGGGTTTTTTTCTTTGATGAATATAAATACCATTAAAATAACATTAAAACATTCTTGAGTAAAATAACCTTTTCATTTTAAAATTACTTATTTAAATAAACTGTGAAAATATAAAGGAAACCATTTTCTTTGAAAATAACCATATAGACTTTTAATGTAGGATTCAAAGTAAAAATTAGTCAAGAAGGAGATAATATACATTCATTCGGTGTAAGTTAAAAAAACATTCCTTCTATATTTTTGTTATAAAATTCACAAAGTAACTTTTTTGAAAAATGACAATAAGATTCCTTTCAAAATGTTTTTTAAAAAGTAAAACATGTGTAAAATTGAAATTAAAAAATAATATGAGAATATTAAAAACATTATTTAAACCTATTTTTAAGAAATATTGATATGGAAGTAAATTTTCCTTTAGCAGATACTTAAAAATAAACAATCCCTAATATTGGTGAGATTGTGAAATAAAACCCTTACCATATATTCAACTTGATTGAAATGAACTCTAACCAATTTTATAATATATTACACATTATTATAATTTTATAAAAAATTAAATTTCATACCTATAATATCATACATGATCCATTTATAATATTTCAACCTCCCCCCCCCTTATCAATAATTTCTTACTAAATTTTTCATTTATAGGTGTTTACTGTTTTATTTATCATTAGTATTTCAGTTCAGTTGTTCCAATACTTGTATATTTATCTTGGTTAAATAATATATAGAATATTAATCATAATATAAATATAATATATATTTAATATACACAAATTTATATCTATCCAAATAATTATAGATAGAAAAATGTATTACACAGTTCATGGAGACTGATGGTTGTATGAACGCATGAACACTATTTTAATTTTTCAACAGATGGAAAAAAATAAAGTTAAATATTAATTAAAACTTAACATATCATTATTATACCATATATTTCATATATATTAATCAAATTAATCCTAATTACCATCCAAATAAAATATAAATTAAAAACGAATCACATCACTTTGTGGAGGTGGTAATACACACGTACGCACAAATGACATTATTCGTACCCAAAGGATTGGATGGTAAGAATGTAGATATGATATTATAATTATAAAATTATAATCATGTAAAAAATAAAATATATAAAAATTAAAACCATGATGTTATACATCCATAAAATATGGTGATGATAAATGAATTGTATTGCTATGTGAAGATGGTAAGTCATACGTACGCACGAGCGATACTTTCACTTCTCATTTAACGTGAAAATGAGTGTATAATGGTGTTTTTAAAATAAAAATAACATTTAATAATATTTAATATACATGATTTATTATTTTATGATTAATAATATGGATTTATAGAAGGTAGAGAGGAGTATAAAATAAAGTGATCGGTTAAGGCGATTACCTCTTCTTTGAAAAGACTCCTTTAAATCTCCTCTAAAGGGATCTGCGGTTGGTCTTTTGGGAATACCATAACCTATATAAATTCTCTAGGTATGTTTAGATGGTAAATTTTCATATTTTTGTTGATATATAAGGATCAATGTGGTGTAAATAAGTGAGGGATGATGTGCCCTTTTTTAATTTATGTGAGTGGAACTTTTAGAATTTACTAAAATATTAAATTATAATAAATTAATTCTTGATAAAAATTACTATAAATGAACATTTTTTAAAAGATAAGATATTATAGGGCATTAATTACATCAAAAAATATTTTGGATAAGTTTTAGTGTCATTTTAAACCTTATCATTTTAATTAAATCTTAGTTAACCAATTTTAATTTAAACTACAATAAGAAATTTTTCAATATTAAAGGGTTTTGATTTTTACTTATATAGAGAAAATTGACCCATAAATGGGAAATTTATGACATTTTATAACATATTATATCTACCTTTTCTTATTTAAATATTTTTATGATTTTTATATAATTTAATTGAATATTATTTTGACAAAATATCATTATTGTCAATTTTGACACCATTCATTTAATTTTACTTAAAATACACTAATAAAAAGTTTTTATTAGAATATAATATTTTAAAACAACAATAATATGTCATATTAAACTATAATGTTCATTTAATACTATATATTACTCAAATTGTATCTCTTTTAGTATTTTAAAAATCTTTTGTTTTATTTTTTCCATTAATTGAATAAATATTATTTTGGCATTGTGTAAGAATTTAAGGTAATTATGTAATAACTAAAAATTATAAATAAATTATCATCATTAATATAATTTTATTATTCAAAAAATTAATATTAATATTAATTCATAACTAGTTTTTTCTCTATGTGAACACGTAATGGATATTTAAAACTAAGAGAGTGACATTTGGTAACTTTCTTTGATTTAAATAATATATATGTAATTTTAATAGAAAAGTGACCACTAATATAATAAATTTCTTGGAAAAGGTGATAATTTATTAATTACTTTAGTAAAATGATAATTTTTGAGAATAATTATGGCCTTATCACTTATTTTTAATCTATATTAACCTGATTTACACTTTACAGAGTTGATAAATTTTACCACAGTTATTATTAATATTGACCAAAAATAAAAGAGACATATTTAAAAAATTTGAACCAACTGATTATAAATATGTACTTAATTTTATCTAATTTTATACTTATAATTATTAGAAATTATTTTAATGTAAGTGCGCAAAATGCGACAAAAATTGATTTTTAGAAAACAATAAATTTTTAATAATAAAACTAGATTTATTCTTACCCTATGCTTAGAAAAATATTTTTTAAATATTTAAATAAATTTATAAAGTTAATAATACATAAATTTAATTAATATAATTTAATAATAGTTATTAATTTAATTTATTAATATTAAAATACATTGCACTTATAAAAACATTTTTTTAGAAAAACATCACTTTTATTTTCAAAAATAGTTCATTAATTTTTATCATTTAATAATAAAATAATTCATTTTAAAATTTTACTGATCATATATTTTTTATAATATAGTTATTACTATTCAAACCCACCAATCCTATGGGTTAGGGATAATAGACACAAAATATTTTAAAAACTTATAAACATAAATATATATTTTTATATAATACTATTATAAAGCATAAAAAATTACTATTATGTCATACTTACATATGATTCACATACTGGTTAGAAGTTTTCATCTACTAGTTTTTCCTCATTATTTTCATGTGCCTCCATCTATATCACATTATGCAAGATGAAACTAGTTTTGGATTTTGATTTATAAGTCTTCATATGAACAAAGGAACATTTTTTAGTTCATATCAAAAGACGTAGATATGCCCTAAATCTTATACACATGTTATGTGTTTAGGCTGATACTGTTAATTATGATATATAAAATTCATATGGTACGACATAGATTTAAATAAAGCACATGCTTTTTTTATAAAGGGATATGTAAAGTGTGATATATTGATAGCGAACCACTACTAGCCTATCGTGATTTACGATATTGCTAAATCAGGTTGGATTATTCATAGATTAGGATTAATAAAGATTTATGATTAATATGGTAGTTAAACATTAAGTTTTAACATTCCAAAAGTTCTCATGTTGGATTTTTCTAGAAAAACCTTATTTTAATGACCAAAATTCATGTTTCTTATGTTATTAATGAAATTTATGTTTTTATAGTAATTTTTTTCTATCTAAAATTATACTAAGTCTTGAAGTGTCCTTGTAAACCTACCACATGAAGAAGCTCAGTTTATTGTGAAGGAAAAGTGATCATATATTGAAATATAAGGGACCATATAAACAATCAAGTAACTATGAACAAAATAATAAAAATATCTCTCAGAATTAACTATACAAATTATTCAACCTACCTCAGGAAGAAAATATGTAAAAACATGAATAATTGAAGTGACCACAAGAAGAAAATAAGTGATCGTAAGAAGAATAGAAATGACAGTGCCAAGTGACTATGGAAACTGACTATGGTAAGTGACCATGGTAAGTAACCATGCTAAGTAACCACATGAAAAAGTCATCTTGCTTCTTAGAAGACTAGGTGATTGTGTCTAACTTATGTAGTGAGGTATATTCAAATATCTAATGGCTACATTTTAGAGGATATTTTGCAGAGTCTATGCATTTAATATTTTCAGATCCGAATAATGAGTATAAGGATTAATTTATGAATATCCTATAATGGATAATATATAGAACCTTACATTTCACACATATATATTAAATCTTAATAGATTAATATTCAGCACATAACATTTTGATCTACACTAGAAGTATTTAGGTCTAGTATTTTTAGAAACATGGAAACATAATCAACTGGTTTATAAAATATATATATCATATCCCGCTTATTTATTTATAAATATCACACTTATTATACATATCATACATAATACCTTTATTCATAATATGGGTAAGGGGAACAAAATAAAAGGGTGATCTTAGATGCTCAGTAAGGGTAAATAAGGTATATAACAATGATCATATAAGAATAACATGAGAAAAAGTGTATGAAAACATGAGATTAACATTTTTAAAATCATACCTTTAATATCATAGATCATAATCTTGATTCAATGTATGAATATTGGTATTTTATAAAACATGAATAAAAAAATCATAGAACATGATCTATAAGGGTATAACATTGACATAGGACTTAGAAATGTGGTATAAAAATAAGAATAAAAAAAAATAATTTCCTTAGTAGTGAATAATATTTTCCAAGAAAGTAATAGTGGAATGATTCACTCCCCAAACCATCATAGTACCCAAGTTTCACTCCCAAGACTATCATAGTGGACAAAGTCTCTTACTGAACTTGTTTCACTCTCCATTCTAGTTCTATTTATCTCATGAAATATCAATATTTACCCAATGAATTCAAGGGATATATAGGTACCACCCATCACATTATTAAAATCATACATTTGTGTGCCACAAGAATATAATTCATTCATCATATCAAAACCCAAGAAATGAAATGGGTTTTATAAACATTTCATAATAGCATAACCCATTGTAAATAAATGATTTTCATAAACATCGTGTAAGAATATTCATAAACCAACCAAAGAGAGAATAAGGACGGTATCCCTTGATAATATCCCCAGTAAATTATAAGTGAAATCAAGTGTTGTTGTCTTTTATTAACAGAAATACTATTAAAATACCATTAAAACATTCTTGAGGAAAATAACCTTTGCATTTTAAAATTACTTATTTAAATAAATTGTAAAAATATAAATGAAACCATTTTCTTTGAAAAGAACCATGTAAACATGTAAAGTATCCTTTCAAGTAAAAATTTTCGAGGAAGGATAGAAAATTTATTCATGCGATATAAGTTAGAAAGTCATTCATTCCATATTTTTGTTGTAAAATTCATGATGTACCTCTTTTAAAAAATGATAAGAAGATTCCTTTCAAAACTTTTTATAAAAAGTAAAACATGTGTAAAAATGAAATTAAAAAATAATATGAGAATAGTAAAAACATTATTTAAAACCTTTTTTAGAAAATATGGATATGGAAGAAAAATTCCCCCCATAGTAGATTTAAACATAGAAAATACTGAATATTGGTGAGATTGTGAAATAAACCACTTACCATGAGTTCACCTTGATTAAAAAGAACTCTAAACTCGTTTATAATAAATTTAACTTTATTATAATTTTATAAAAAAAGTAATTTTCATACCTATACTATAATTTATGACCCCTTCATGATATTTCAACACCCCCTTTATCAATAATTCCTTATTAAAATTGTCATTTACAGGTGTTAACTGTTTTGTTGATCATGAGTATTTAAGTTTAGTACTTCAAGTCCTTATATATTTATCTTTGTTAAATAATCTATATAATATTAAGAATTATATAAATACCATATATATTATACACATATTTAGATTCATCCAAAAAATAGAGATAAAAAAATACATAACACGGTTAATGGAGATGGATGGAGGTATGTATGCATGAATATTGTGTTCATTTTTCAATAGATAGAACAAAAGAAAGATAAAAATTAACTAAAATTTAAAATATCATTATTATATCATATATAATAATCAATTTCATCCTAATTACCATCCAATTAAAGTATAAATGAAAAACAAATAACATTGCTCCGTGGAGGTGGAAATCCACACATATACACAAACGACGTTATTGTTACCCTAAGGATTGGATAATAAGAAGATATATGTGATATTATAATTATATAAGTTTAATTATGTCAACAATATAATATATAAACATTAAAACCATCATAATATCTATCCATAAAATAGGGTTATAATAAATAAATTATATTGCTATGTGGAGATGGTAAGTCATACGTACGCACGAGTGGTACTTTCACTTCTCATTTAATGGGATAAGGGGTGTCTAATAGTTTTTTTATAAACAAAATAAAATTTAATAATATTTATTATAAGGAATTTATTATTTTACGATAAATAATATATATTTATAGGAGGTAAAGAAGAGTATAAAAGAAAGTGATCAGTTAAGGTGATTACATTTTCTTTGAAAATAATCCTTCATATCTCCTCTAAAGGGATCTAGGGGTGGTATTTTGGGAATAAAATAACCTCTATAATGTTACTAGTGTTATTTAAATGGTAAATTTTAAGATTTTTGTTGATATATAAGGCTTAATGTGGTGTAAATAAGTAAGGGAGGAGGTTCCCTTTTATAATTGGGGTGAGGGGCACTTTTAGAATTTACAAAATTAAATTACAATCAATTCATTCTCAATAAAAAATCCTATAAATGGACATTTATTAGAATATAAAATATTATAGGGTTTAAATTACATCAAAAAATTAATTTAGGCAAGTTTTAGTGTCACTTTAAACCTTATTATTTGGATTAACTCTTAGTTAACCAAATTTTAATTTAAACTACAATAAGAAGTTTTTCAATATTAAAGGGTTGTAATTGTCACTTATAAGGATAAAATTGACTCATAAATGGAACATTTAGGAAATTTTAGACAATATTATATCCACCCTCTCTTATTTTAATATTTTTATTATTTTTAGATATTTTAAATAAATATTATTTTGATAAAATGTCATTATTGTCAATTTTGAAACCATTTATTAATTTTGACTTAAAAGACAACAATATAAAGTTTTAATTAGAATATAATATATTAAAACAACAATAATATTTCATATTAACCAATAATATTCATTTAACACTTTAACTAATTCAAATTATTTCTCTTTTAGTATTTTTAAAATCATTTGTTTTATTTTTCCATTAATTGAATAAATATTTTTTTGGTGTTTTAAACATTTAAGGTAATTATATAATACCTAAAAATTATAAATAAATTATCATCATGAAATTAATTTTATTTTTCACAAATATAATACTACTATTAATTCATAACTAGTTTTTTTCCTATGTGAGCACATAATGGATATTTAAAACTAAGAGAGTGATATTTTTTTACTTTCTTTGATTTAAATAATATATAAGTAATTTTCATTAAAACGTTTCTAATAAGATAATTAATTTCTAGCCTAAGGTGATAAGGTCTTTATTACCTTCATATAGAGATAATTTGGAATAATAATTAGGGCCATATCCCTTATTTTTAATCTATATTAAACCGATTTACACTTTACTATAGAGATAAATTTTACCATGGTGATTATTAATATTGAAAATAATAAATATGGAACTATTTACCAAATTTGAACCACCTAATTATAAATATATAATTACCTTTATTTAATTTAATACCTATAAATTTCATAAATTATTTTAAAGTAAGTTTACAAAATGCGAAAAAAACCGTTTTTAGAAAAAATACATTTTGAAGAATAAAACTGGATTTATTCTTAACCAATGGATAGGAAAATATTTTTGGAATGTATAAGAAATTTTATAAAGTAAATAATACATAAATTTAATTAAAATAATTAACTAATAGTTATTAATTTAATTTATTAATATATAAACAAATTACACTTATAAAAAATATTTTTCAGAAAAACATCACTTTTATTTCCAAATAATTTTTTTGTTATTAATTTTAATCATTTAATAACTAAATAATTCATTATAGATTTGTATTGATAGTATATTTTTCATTATTTAGTTATTAATTTTAAAACCCACCAATCAAATGGCTTGGGGATTATAGACACATAATATTTTAATAATGTTATGTTGTTCATTTAAACTGAGTGTTGTGTTTAATCCAAACGATCAAAGGAATAAAATTATTTAAATATAAATATTTCATAAAAATATCAAGGTGTTATATCTAATTATAGAAGTTTATATCTTTAATAATAAGAGACACTAGGGTAAAAATATCATATGAAATAAATAGTGATACACTGAGGACTTTCTCTAACATACTACAAAACCTTGTACTTTCATGACACTCTGTTTTCAATCCACTTTGTGAAACCCTTGGTTAAAGCTTTTCAAGGAAAAATTTAAATACAATTGATCAACTGAATATGATTATATATACTTTATCCCTTTCTATTTTTTTCTCTTTATTTTATATTATTCTTTGATATGTGTTTGTTTTACTTTGTATATTCATTATCACATGTTCATGCTCTGTATTAAAGAGTAATAAAAATCATTTCCTTTATTATTTTATACCTATTATACCATGTATATCCATTTAAGAAGATTTGAGTAACCAATAATTAATGTGAGATATTTTTGTTTGTAAAAACCTAATCCATGTTGTTGATGAGTTTATTTGTTTAATAAATTCCTTGGTAGCGGGTGATTACCAAGTGGAGATGACTAGGTCTTATCTTAAGACTGAACCTATTGTTTTTATTACGCTCTATTTTTCTCATTTTTTTATTTTTATTCAAAACAAACAATTTTTCATTCTCAAAACTATATAGAAAAATTCTACTTTGATTGTTAAATTTGATAAGTGTTTTATATATAGTGTTTGTTACAAGTAAAATTGTTTAAAAAGATAAAGTGTTTTTAAAATTTCTTCTAACTGAGTTGTGATTGAACTTTTGAGAAACATTTTAAGAATATAAAATTATATATTTCTACAAATTTAGTTAACTAAAATATTTTTTATTAATTGTGGGATTTAATTTTAAACGTTTTTAAATAGAAATTTTAATATGAAACTCAATTCAAACCCTATTGATATTTACACTAAAACCAACATTTGGTATCAAAGGTTTATTTATTTATTTATATCTAGCTTTTAAATTTGATCATGTTTTTACCCAAAAAGATCAAAGTTCATGTTTATTCTGATTCTATATGTTTATAGATAACAATAGACTTGAGGGGACTACTACTAATAGACCCCTTATTTTAATGTCACCAACTATGAATAAAGAAATATTGAGATAAAAATACATATCAAAAGATTAATATTTGATGTTTGGACTATAATAAAGGAAAAAATTGAATAACCTATGGCTGATAGAGATGATTGGAGTGATTCCACTAAAGATTCTTATGATTTTAATTAAAAATCTATGAATTCAATATATTTTTCATTAGGAGAGGATGAATTTTATATAATTTCTACATGTTTTACTGCTTATGAAATTTGGGACACAATTTTTGTGTCCCATGAAGAAACATAAAATGTTAAAGAAATTTTATTGAATTAATATACTAAAAATTATTATACTTCTAAAATGAAACCTGATAAATCAGTTTCTGATATGTATCTCAAGTTCAACTAAATTATCTATATGATGCGTGCTCTTGGAAAGAAAATTTAAGAAAAAGATCATGTGAAGAGACTTCTACAGTTCTTAACTAATCAATAGAGAGTAATATATGTCACTATTCAAGAATCAGATGATATAAGAAATTTTCTAGTAAATAATCTTATTAGAAAAATCATGATGTATGAAGAATATTTGAATGTGAAAAAAGAATACAATGAATGAAAAACAAAATTAGTTTCTTTCAAAACTTCTATGTCAAATATGAATGATAAAATCAAATAACATAGTTCAAGTGAGGACGAGTCACCCTCTGATGGTGATGAGGTGATGTATCATATATCGTGGATATTTTAATAGTTTTATATAAAGAAGAAATTATTTAAGAAATAAAATTATGGAGGAAATTTTAAAAGATGAGGGAACAGGAAAAAGGAAAGTCAATAAAGATAAATGACTTATTAGTAATGTAAGAGGAATGGGTATATCAGAGTTGAATGTCCGAAATTAAAGTATAAAAAAAATTATGAGTAAAAATGAAAAAAGAGAAAAGAATGATATGAAAGAAACATGGAGTTCCTTTGACTATTTTTCTTGCGATTCCAATTCAAGTAGACAAGACAATGCTTAAAAGAAAAACTTTTTTTATGGAAAACATGTATGAGGTAATAATTACTATCACTACATCTCATGATCATATTTATAACATCTCTAAAAATGAAAATAATAAAGAAAATATGACCAGTGGATATCTATTTGAATATTTCAATATGTTCGATGAAACTTTTAAGGAACATAAAGATATGAAAAAAAATTAAAGAAACATTATTCTTTGTCTGTTTATATTAAATTGGACATTTCTATTGAAAATAACATAATTCTCATTTAATAAAAGAGAACAATGAACATAAAATGTAAAATTGGAAACATGAAAAGGATATTGAATGATTTATAAATGGGAGAGAAACCTTGACCTGGATGGTTGGTAAAAACACCACACCCAGGTACACTACTAGGATTGGATACTAGCCCGATCAAAGGAGAATTTATAAAAATAATTTATTACTAGATCAGTATATTCTTATTTTGTATATATTTTATATTCTTGTGGACCTAATAAGATTTTTATTTAAAAACTTCTTAAGTTTTCCTATGTTAAATATCAAGGTATGGTTCACTGGAAGAGATAGTTTTCACACACCTAAAAAAGATCATTTGGGTATTTTAATCATAAGATTCCAATCGAATCAAAACTAATTTCTCAAAATGCAAAAAATTAAGAAAGAAAGAAATAATAACACAAGGATTTGATGAGATTTGATCTAGTTTGGACCAACATGCATGGAAAGAAAAACACCAACACACATTATTAATGAAACTGGAAAATGGAGCTATTTCCACATAACTATAACCATAGTTTTAAAAACATGGCTATAGGTGGCTATAGCCACCGTTTTAAAATTGCAGCAATAGGCCTATTTTTTGTGTCCTATAGCCACAGTTTTTTGAAACGTGGCAATAACACATGAATATTTCCATGGATTTTTGTCCTATGGTCACAATTTGAAAAACTGTGGCTGTAAGCCAATTTTTTTGACGCCTTATAGCCACAGTTTTCCAAAACCGCGGCTATAGGGTTCTTGCACTTCTGTGAGAACAAAAATTCCCACCAAAAAATTTGCAAGAATCCCTACCGCCATACTTTTGAATCTATTCCCACAGTTTTTATTAATATATATATCATTATATATATATATATACCCGAATTGTGGCGCAGTGTAGTGGTAAGTGTACTGAATTGCAAAGTGGAGGTGCAAGGATCGAAACCCACTGGGGAAATTTTTGATTTAGGTTATTGCCATGGTCTTCCGAGGTTATTTCCATAGTTAAAACCATGAAAATAGCCACATATATCCATGGTTTAAACTATGGATATATGTCAACCTCCATGGTGTCAAATTTGGAGGCCTATTACCATGGTTTTAAAAAATGTGGAAATAGGTCAGGGCTTACTTCCATGGTGATATCGACCATGGTTGGCCAAAACCGTGGCCCTAGGCTATGGCCACAGTTGGTCAAAACCATGTCATAGCCTATGGCCATGGTTTTGGTGCCTATTGACACAATTTTGATCTGTAGAAATATACCTATTTCTAGTTGTGTTATTAAGATCCAAAATAATATTTACAACATACATGCTCAACCACCAAAGAAACAACAACATAAGCTTTAAAGTACTAAAGCTATAAAAATAAGAAATGTGAATGTAAAGCTTACAACATTAAATGATCAGGTTTGTATTCCATATTCTCTTAAATATTTTTTCTAGAAGCCAATACATATATTTTTTGGCTCAGAAAGGTTGAAGGACTCATATAGTCAAGAATTCAAATGTTCTTCAATTTGGAACTAAGACACGCATCTTCATAAACAAAGGATTCCATCAAATATCCACCATATAAATCACATCATTGGTTTACATAGTATTATAGAATATGTATAGATTGATATCTGAGAAAATATAACACACCAAATCTAGGGTTTTCAAAACATGAAGGAGAGATAAACCACGAATCTAAAGGTGTGAGTGAATTGAAGGTACATGAGGTAGAGGTGATCAATTCTCCTAACACTTCATGCATTTAAAAATTGCCAAAAAAATAGGAAGCACTATAATACAATAATGAACTAAAATGAAATGGAACACACATGTGAGGATGGACACATGGAGGGATGAGATCAAAAGGGAAATAGTATGATCGATGATTTGGAAATAAATCCACATGGATTTGTGACTAAGAAACCATGGGATAACATGGGCTAAAGGAAAAAAGAAAAAGTAGTCTAAGCTAGCTGGCCAACACAAAGGACCATGTGTAAATTGAAGAGCCCTTGCAATAATAAATACAACATATTAATATGGGAACATAAAATAATTCAGTTATTTTTTCATGAATCTAAATAAAAATATTTTAAATGGAAGACTGATAATGAAGGTAATAAAATAAGATAATAAAATGAAACACTGAATTTCACAAATCTCCACTATTTTCAAATGAAATTAGAAATTTTATTTCACATAATTTTGTTGAATGGAAACCAAATTATAATTATAAAAAAATGAATTTATATAATACCACAAAATTAATTAAACTATCAACAAGGTTATTATCTTTATGTATTTTATTAACACATATAGTTCCAGATTCAATAACATCTCTAATAAAATGTAACTGAATATCTATGTATTTGTATTTACTGGGACATACTAAATTTTTAGATAATTGTAGAATAGATTGATTATAACAATAAATAGTAATAATAGAATCATAATGTTTGTGTTCAGAATCCAAAACCCTAATCAATAAGTCTTGTTTAACAGCCTCAGTAAATGCTATGTATTATGATTCTATTGTTGAAAGGGAAACTAATTATTTTATATTACATTTCTAGGATATAATTCCTCCATAATCAGTGAAAATATACATATTTAGTGATTTTAGTGTCAATATTACATGTATAGTTAGTGTATACATATACATCAATAATTTAAGAAAATATCAATATTTTTACCATAATAAAAAAGATAAATTTCAAGTGCATGAGAAATACCATAGTATCCACTTGAGGGTACACGAATATAGCTTCCTTGGACTAGACATAAATTCTCTAAGGGCGCAGATTGAAATGGATAAATCATGTCTGGTGAAAATCATAGAATACACTACACTATCAAAGATGTTGGAATAAGAAATTTTAGACATAAACTCAATATCAGGAGAATCAATGGGTTTCTAAGTTAATGAAAGCTTAAAACATTGTCCAAATGGTACACTAATTGGTTAGAAATATTCAAAAAGGTACTATTTGAGAACTTTCAAAACATAAGCATGTTGTGAGAGATATAATAGTTTATTAGGTTTATCCCTAATAATTTCTACACCAATAATATGTGTTGTTGGCCCTTGATCCTTCATTTAAAGAAGATAAGACTAGAAATTCCAGAAATATCCACAGTCTGTGGCTATAGGTAATTGCCACATTTTGGTGAATCCTGGATCCTATTGGATTGGCAATAGGGCCAAAAATATATCTATAATTTCAAACTGTGGCTATAGGTCTATAGACATGGTTTCCACCATGGAAGTACACATATATCCATGGTTTCCAATCGTATCTATAACTTTAATCTCACCAACCTATAACCATGGTTTCAAACCATGGCTCTAAGTATACTTCCACAGTTTACAACTATGGATACAACATTCGGTTTCTAGAAAAAAGAAACACCTGGTCTACTACCATGGTTTACAACTGTTGATACATCCTCTAGTTTCTAGATAAAAATATAGCAGGTTTTCACCCAATTAACACTCATATAGAACACTAAACACCATGTGTCCCAACTCAAATTTATAGTAGTGAACATAAAAGAAAGAAAAAACACCTAACCCTACCAACATGATCAATTCACCAACAACATGTACCAGAGCTATTAGTGAAATTTATGTGCAGCAACAACATCCAAAATCCTCCAAGTACATGAAATCTCACAACAAATCAATCCACTCCACATTGAGCTCAATAACCGATAGAAAACAATAACCCAACCTATTTCCATCTCCCAATTGGTATCTCACACAAGAACAAGGAAGCATTAGTACCCAGATTGATAGAAGAAACATCGATATCATGTTTTACATCTAATACAAACCTATATAGCCTCCTATTTTTCATGGAAATCACTGAATAACATGAGTATAATTCTTCACCGAACCATCCAATCAGGATAAATAAAAAACACACACAAACCCTCGCTTGACCATATGTGGAAAACCATATCATCCTTGATTCTTTTAGATGCATAAAAATGGACATATTTCAATCTAGGTAGTTGGGCTTAGATATCAGCCCAAATTTTTTATTTATCCCAACAAATATTTTTAGCCCAACACAAGAACTATCCATAAGGGCCATAATGTATGTGAAACCTATAATATCATGTTCTAAATGTCTCTGCAAATAATATGATGTAAAATATCAGGCAAATTTGACAGATTTAAATTAGTCTATGTATAAGTGTAATTGCACCCTACTAAAAAAACTATACCAATAAAAGTATCAAAAATAAATTGAATCATTAAAAAACCAAAATGAAACACTATATATATACTATATACAATAACATATGTAATTTTTTTTATCATATTACCATGAGGGATCACTATTTTCAATTGTGAGGGGGGTCAATATTTTCATATAATGGGTATTTTTTAATGGATAGATGATCTATTCAATTGTATACCTATGTTTAAAATGAAAGGGAAGTTTCATAAATGATTTAATTATATAATTTTTCTTGATTATATCTTAATGAATTATTTAATTCTGTAAATTTAATGGACATTATTTTTTAGATATTATTTACTGAATTATATTCCAAAGTAGAATTTTTTATGTTATTTTATGTATTCTATGAATATCTTCTATACATATTTTTGATGAGTGAATATGGTGATGAAAGATGATAAAAAAATAAATAATTGATATATAATAATTATTTTATTGGGTTTAATTTGGGCTGATATTTAGGAAATTTATTTCGATATTTTATTTAAATGGTTAGGCACTCATTTATTGAAAATTTTAAAAAACTATAGAATTGTAAAGGATTGAATGGGTATCTTGATTTGAAAGCTGTTTATGTATAATAAATAGTGGAAAAAAGGTAAATTGCACAAAGATGATTGAAAATTGATTGGAAGTAGTTAAAACACTTATGATCATCCACTCTTGGACCCCTTTATCCCTTATAAGTAAAATCACCTTTTTTGTAAAGTGATTTCACTATTCAATGGTGAAATAACCTCTAAAATTCTTATCAAAATCAATAAAAATTAGAGGAATAAATAAGAAGAAAGTTGATAGATACCTATTTTCTTAATGAATCCAAATACTCCCAAAAAAATTATATAAAGGGAAAAGAATAAATAAGGGGGATCAAGTAGGGATGTTCACTAATTCACTAAAATATTATCAAAGTATTTGGTGAATCAAATAGAATATTAAAAAACCATATGAATTAAGGTAGGGATCTTTTCATGGGATTGACTCACGAAGATCCAATAAAAAACACTCATTGATTTGATACTTATTTCTATTTTTTATGTTTTAAATAAACAGAAGAAAAAAATAGGGGTATTTATGAGTGTGATGAAATCTAGAAAGAAATAACCTAAAAATACAGAAAAAATAATATTATGAAGAAAGTGATACTCTTAATATTTGTTTTAATGAGTTCCTTCACAACCTCTTCTACTAGTTTAATTATCACTCAATTCTCACACCAAAAAATATGTATAAACATACATCTCAATAATCTTTATGTGTGAATACAATTTTTAACTTAGAATATTTGAGTTCACTAGTTATCCATCCCCTCAAATGAAATAAATAGAATAATCATAAATCGAGAGAGCACTCCACTCACTACCAATAAATATCATGCTCGCCATTCACCATCAAATACCCTGGTCCCAACATACATTCATGAACTAAAGAAAATGAAATTTATTCTACTGAGGGGAATAAAATAGATGTGAAATAAAGATGAGAAGAATGTTTGCCAACTTATTATCCAGGAAACATTCTGAATCCCTAAAGTTTAAACTCAAAATTAAAACATGAATGTGTATACAGTCATATGAATGTCAAATTTCCTCTATCTAAGAAAACATCAGGTTAACACTATATGATCATAGAGGTGAGGGTAACAATTATAAAAAATAAAAGATATTATAAATAAACATAAATATAAGAATATAATGAAAACTATTAATATATTATATAAATTGGAATATAAAAAATTCAAAACTACATCAAATTCATAACTAAATCCCATTGTTCATACTCCTTTAAAATAGAATTTGGAAATGTTTAGAAATGAATCATATGATATTATTCTTTATACCCATGAATTTCAATGCTTACAGTGCACCAAGTTTTATCCCTAGATTCGCTTCCATGTGGATTAGATGAGAGGTGTGATTTCTCCATGTATGAACACATGAAAATCTTCCCTACCGTGTGAAATTCATTCACTATCATTTATGATCTCTTACATACCTTTTTCATTGGATGAATGTTGTGTGGAATTTAGATTGTGATATATTTATTTTTGAAAACTAGAGTAATTTTGATTCTAGGTTGAGAGCTAATGTTTTTATATTAATCTTGTTTAATCTCTTGCCAGTATCATACCACTTGATATTTATATCATGACGAAGATAAAGATCAGTCACAAATGGTGACTTGGCATGCAACATCCCTTGTTTTTTATCTTACACAATCACACTCATATGTGATTAGATGGGAGGCATAGTTTATCTCACATAGTAGAAGGTTTAATCTAACATGATCTCATAAATAGTTTATTCCAATGTGAGCATCAGGAAATAAGCTTATTCTTACATGAGATTTCTCCCACTCATTTAATCCTATAAAGATAATATTATTGAAAGAAATTTCATATATTTCTATAAAGATGTTATGAACAGTTTTTGAATTAAATTAATGAACTACAAATATCAGATACATACCATAGAGGTTCTATTTAGTCAAGAATACTGAAATCATGAATTCTAAAACTCCACTATTGTAATATGATGTTCCAATTATGAAATGCGGATGGTAATAATTAAATGATAACATAAAACTAATTAGTATGGTTATATATATGAAACATATATGATAAAATATGATTATAAATAACAATAAAACCAAGAAATAGTCAAAATATTTCCAAAAATATATCAGAAACCCTTTAATTTCATAATTAAACAAAATTACATAAGTATTCTTATCAAAGACATAGAAGTAGTTTAATATATTGTAATTTGAAATTTACGTTGAACGTAAATTAGTTTTTGTCTTTAAAATATATAGTTCAAGATGGAATCTAAACATGTAATTATTATGCATGATATATAAATTAAATTTACGAATGAGTTGTTTATAAGTCATTCAAATTCATATACATGATCAATGTTTACTAATAAATATGAAAATTTAATTGTTTCAAGATTAATTAATTCATATGGAATATTTTATAAACATGCATAGAAAGAGTTTTATTAATTTATAAAAGTGTGCATATCATGTGTCAAAATAATGGTATAGAAATAATCATAGTTCAAAAAATCCCCATAAGATTCATTGAGCATAGTATAATTCACTGAACTAGATAAATAGAGGCAAGGCTTCATGACTTTATTATGCTAGACAAATGAGTAGCATGGAGAATAGTATAATTGTTAACTATTTATGTTAATACAAACATTAAAAAAGTTTTTATATATTTACTTGGATGTTTATTTTCTTACTAGAATTAACATATAAACTATATAGACATTATGGAATGGAATTTTTAAAAAACATTAACATACATGCTCAAAAAATTCAATAAAATTAATATATAAACTCATATTTTCATGAACTAATTTAAAATATAATCACTAAAACAATAATAAATAAGAATAAATATAAAGTGAAATGAATCGATTTGAATGAGTTTTTAATATAGAAGTAAAATATAGATGAAATAAATTATTACAGACCATTAATAACAATTTTTACTCTTACAAGAAGATTCTCATTCTTATGCTTGTGAATAGAAGAAATTCATCATTATCATATATTGAAATCAAAGAAAAGATGCATATAAAATAAAATAATACTATTTTTATGAATTAAAAATAGTATTATGAAATATTGGAAAATCTCAGGTTTAAAATCTAATGTTAATAGGAATATTGTTCCTTTGCTCCGCCTTCCCCTACCTCCAAAATAGAAAAATACCAGAAAAGAACATATAAAGAATTCATCAATTAGACTTGAAAAAAAATCATCAATTGACCTCCAATATTTCTTTAGTTTTATAAATTACATCAATCTTTACTTTCATCAATTCTTTCTGGAAGATAAAAGGTGAAAAAACATAAACACCATAAACCCACACACATCATTTTATTAAAGTAACATGATGGGAGGGATCATCAACCTTAATTATTTGAAGATAAAGTTCTATTTTTTTTCTTTTTAACATTATAATCAACATTAAAATTTTATATATATAGGTAAAGAACAATAAAATTCTATAAAAATCCAAAATTCCACTACTGATCTCATTAGAGATGGAAGGAAACAACATATTTTGGACTAAAAACTAAAAACCATAACCAGGGAAAAGATAACAGAGACACTGAACATAATTTAAGGTTCTTGATACTTGAAAATAAACCAAGGAGTAGAAAAACATAAATAAAATATGTACAAATCAAAAAAAATATAAATTAAGATTAATCATAGGATCATTCAAAAAAATAAAGATGCTATACCAAAAGTTCTTAAATGAAGGAAGCAGGATGACAACAAGAGAGGGGAGTATAATTCACAGAAAGGGTAGAGGTCAGCTCTTGTGTTCCAACTCATGGATGATCTCAGTTTCATAACTCATTCAAGATCCACTGAAATAATTAAAAGTAGAAATATTTTAGATGGAAAACATTTAACATATTTCGTGTAAAAAAATTAGAAAATATGGTTCAAAAATTTATTAACACATACCGTTGGAGGCACACCAGATGATGAGGTAGGCATGCCTCCTTAGAGCAGCGTCAGCGGGGAGGTGTGGTAGCAACATCATAGGATGAGGATAAAGTTAAATATAATAATAATTATAATAAAACTTATCTATTTATGAAATATATGGACACCATGATAAAATAATTCAATATATGTAGAAACTAACAAATACCACAAAATACAATTTATTATAAAATTAATAAAACTTAACTACATAATAAAATTCAATATATAAACAAAAAAATAGTTTACATCAAAATTGAGCATCAGTATCAGCATCATCATAACCATTATAACCCTCATCCACACCTATAGAAACATGATCACCACCTATCACACCACCAACATCATTATTGGCATCAACATCGACATCGACATCATCATCATCATTGAAATAGACATTGGAATTGGTTTCGACATCGGTACCAACACCTACACCGATAGGAGAATATGAATATACATAAAAAAATGCATTGAAATCAAATAGGAATCAACTACTAGATTATATTCTGGTGTAAGTGTAAAAGAAAGAGTAGACATAACTTTCATTATATGTTCATTTATCATCTTTTGATGCTAAGTCTCTTATTATAATTTTGTAGTTAATTTTTTGAGATTCTTTTTTGATTACAGATTTCATTTATTCCAATATGACTATACGAGAACTAGTACTCAAATAAACATTGTTATAAGACTGGTATCTAGATGGTACAACCTTCTTACCAGGTCAACAACACTCTATGCCATGATGCTCATCTCATAAAACCTGGTGTAGATGATCGTTCGATCTCAAATTTTCAGGTTCATTTTGAACCTAAGCCTCCAAAGATATACATTAAGTGATATATAACATAAATTAAAATGATAAAATAATATAAATAATTAAATTTGGTCAATGTAAAGGAAATATAAATATAATTTCAATTGTCTCTTGGGTGTCTCTATTTACCGTAGTACCATCTCTTTTTTATACTTTTACAAAACAAGGAAGGGTGAGGAACACGAACATTGATATTCATTGCCTTTTTCTAGAAAAAAAATAAAGCAACATTAGAGGTCAATATTGAAGTCACCATGTATTTTTTCTCTTATATCTCCCCTATTATATTCTATTTTTGGTTGGATTAGATTCGATACATATGAGTGGTTGTAGATGTCTCCTTTTTCAATAATATACATTTTTAAATTGGTTTATAAATAATAAAATTATTGACATGAATATATAGGATGTGATGAAGGGAGTCATAAAATATCTAAAACATAATAGTGCACATAGGACTGGTGGCTCTCTAAGCTTCTTCTATACTGTTGTTTGGTGGGTCATCAAAAATATGGTCATAGATGTTATACAAGATTGAATCAATGAGTTTATTTATTTCTTTCAGTGGTAGGATCACCCAAATTTATTGTCTCTAAACACCCATTCTTATATATGTACATTCTATTATCATAGATCAAAATTATATTTTCTATCATATTGTTGGAATTATCATGGGATTCCTATGTTATTTTCACTATGAACAATGTAATTTTATCATGCCTATTTATTTTACTTATTAAATGATTTATATAAATTTTGAGTTAGATAATGAATTCCATAAAATCAAAGGAAAAGATTAAGGGTGATGGTAGAATAAAATAGATTACCTATGCTTGCTCATGACTTAGGAGTAAAGTGTGTCAAAGATTATGGATATATTTCATTTCACTCTTATTTATTTTTTTTATGTTTGATTTATCCTATAAAAAAGTACATGTATAGTTCCATTATTATAAATAAAATATGTAATTTTTTACTTTAAAAATAATTTTCAAATAAATAAATGATTATATATATAAATTTAACTAATACATTAAACTATCGTCTCTTCCAATAGCTAGACATCTATCTATATTTTGATATTGGGAAATCATGAATGATTGATATTTCTTTAAGCCCTGTATAAACTCTCTATTTCCAACAATCATATAATTCATGCTTGTATGCTCAACATATATCACCCAATTCAATTAACATTGTAGAATTGGAATTTTTTCTATCAATAAAATTATATCAAAGCTGCATTGGAAATATATTTGTTAATAAAATATTGTAAATTAATATATATAAAAGTTTATTAACATTTCTTACCCAAATCTATGCTGAGAAATTGTTATTTATTTTTTCTATAACTTTATTCCAACTTATTTTTTGAACCAGAATGATAAAAATGTGTTTATAAAGTGCTTTGTAGAGACCTATTTTTTTGACTTATAAGACTTTTAAATATTCGTATATATATTTCCAGAGTTAGGTGTTGAGACAACATACTATTCTGAGCCAAGATAACTCTTAAATGGTTGATCGAATTAGAAATCTGAGACCACGCTTATGTATGAAAAATGGTGTTTACCCTAGGACTAACATAAAATGAGTCGATGAGGGACATTCAAACCACTCACTCATTAGAGGTGCATTTAATTAACTAATTAATTAATTATATAATTAATTATATGTTTAAAACCCAACATATAACTATTTAAGAGTCATACTAGGGAAATTACTCAAGGGTTGGCCTCATAATTCTAGAAATATCTGGTAAGATCTCTCATCCTTCTCCACTTTGGAGGATCATGACAAACGATGACGAAACTATGAAATCAAGTAGATCAGAAGGAAACAAATATAGTGACTTCACAAAAATCATTGGTGAGTGTGTTCTTCATAAGATATCGATCCAAAATTGAGGTAGGACTTGTTAATTGGTGTTCTATACCACTTTAATTAATTAATTGAATATATTGAACATTGTTCTTCAGTCTAGACCCTTGTTCATCCTCTATATTCACCCACGTAATAGAATCTAAATTTATTTCTTTTGTTTCCTAACCTAAAATCCCTATCCTTGGTCATTGGCCAAGAATGCTTTTCCAATGAATTTTAAACCTCGGTTTCTATTTTTTTCTTCCTCACTACTTCACGTTCTTCACCAGATGGATCCCTAAGGTCCGAGTTCGATTATTTCCATGTGACATTGAGCTTGATCGAGCCCCTAGATCCATGGAGGATATATAAAATGTGAATGTTTTGATGATATGTGCATAGATATGAAAATCTTGCGAGGCAAGGATAACTGATCTATTGATTAAACATTAGGATTGAGAATAATGGAGCTACAACGACATATAAAATGAACAATGGTTCACCAAATCGTTAACGAAGCCAATTTTTGGTGAACGATGGACATCAATCTTGAGATCCTATTAGATATAATGTTTTTAGGTATATTCAAACCAATATCATCAGCGATTAGAGCATATTGATGCATGAATATTAGATATACCGTTTCTATGAAAATTCTCTAACTACACATCATATGGTATAAAGAACACATGGTGTATATCCCCCTCAGTAGTGGTGCTAGGTTTTTGGGAAAATTTAAGGGTTACATAGAATGTAAACCTCTTTATAGTTCGTGTACCCAACATAGGTTGGACAACTTGTGTGGCGGACCAAATAGGTGGGGGTCCACGTAGAATTACATAGACATGGCTTGAGTACTCGGGCGACATCCCATATGAAGCCACATATCATGTACTAAAGTACACAGACACATTGTCTAGTACAAGGACACATGTTCTTTTACATAGACACGACCAACAGACCTGAGTTGGGACCCGATTAGCCTATACACACAGTGTATTCCACCTACATGACATGTATGACTACACATATAGGGAACTGTATACTAGCTAGGGACACATATAGAATGTGAAGTGGGGTCACACGTCATGTGGTTCCCCTCACATACCTTGTACCCCTTAACCCTTTTGTTTGAAACTTCTATCACTCATATATCCTTCGTTTGAACTCATATTTTGTACCTTGAATAGCCTATCCTGAGTTTTTTCCTTCATAGAATGAGATGGTGCCCTCAGTTGAATATTTTGAGATACTATGTGGAATGTCCCTAGAATGACACCTTGTTAGGATATTCTTGATGATGGAAGTGGTTAAGTAGTATTACAAGATGTATATTCCTACGTGGGACCCTCCAATTGGGAAAGGAATGGGTCCTCGACGAATTCAAGAGTGGAACCCTCCAGCTGAGCTTGGAATGGGTCCTCTACAGACTCCCAAGTGGAACCCTCTAGCTGGGCTAGGCATGTGTCCTCAATCATCTAGAGTGGAACCATCCATCCTGGATGGGCATGGTTCTTTGACCTTTCTGAGTGGAACCCTCTTGCAGGGAAGGGAATGGGTCCTCAATGACTCTTATAGTGGAACCCACCAGCTAGCTATGAATGTTTCCTCAACCATCAGAGTGGAAACCTCCTATCATAGTAGGGCATGGGTTATCTACCTAGAAATTTTGGCTCATTGACTATGTGACACAGTAACGAGACATGATTTTAGGTAGCTTCAGACTCACGAGGAAGAGGAACAATTTCCCCACTAAGATGTTTTTTTATGAGGTGACCAAAACCATGAAGGAAATTTAGTGCCACCCAAAGTGGATAATATCAAGGTGCAGTGAATGAGTTCCTTAGACTTGTGTGTTTAGGAAATACATGTGTGATTTTTGGCATTATTGATGTACTTTTGGAACTGTTGGCTACTCTTCTTCTTAGGATAAGTTGAGAGATGGTGATCCCCTTACTCTCTTGTATGGGATTCTTTGACTGAGAATATATATATATATATATATTATTCTTTTGTATCCACTCCTTGGATTTGGTTACTCTTATTCTAATAGAGGCAAAGACACATATGGTATGCCATGTACTTTTGGTGTTTAGCTTCTCATGGTTGTAGGAGCCTACTCTCTTGATATAGTTGGTGAATAATCGATGAGTAGTTCATCTACTCAATGTGTTTATCCCCTTGTGTTTGGATGATCTTACATTCAGTCTTGGTTTGGGTTAAACTTTACTCTTTCATTGTACCATGTTATATCTACGTTTCTCCTCTTCTTTTGTATCTCTTACTACCCCCACCCCCCCTTCAACTTTCGAGGTGTCCTACTGGGTATGTTTATACTCACTCATGCATTGTATTTTACCACACATGTTGTGTCTTATAGAGATTAAGGATATGTAGACAGTGAATTCAGAGGATCTTATGGATACATGGTTCTTTGACTATGTATGGTGGTCGTTTCTCAGGATTCATGAGCGAGGCTCTATCAATTGTTTACTTTTCTAGTTTTTTATCAAGTTGGATAACATTTATAGTTTGGGAATGTATTGTCACATTTAAATTTTATTATACACTACCATACTTTCATACTCTCTTGAGGTCCATGAATTCTTGGTTTATTTTATATTAGTATTACATCTTTTCTTCTTTACCAGTTCACTTTTGCATTGAGTTGGATGTGTTTGTGTGTACAGGTACTTAAGAAAAGGTATCCTTGAATTATTTATTCATTCGATGCTTGTCTACAACCCATAGATTATGGGGGTAGGCTTGGGGTAGTTGCGGCTCAAGCCCCTATATGGTTTGAGTCATGAAAAAATGGTATCAAAGAAAGTTAATTCCTTGGGATATTATTTGGATGTTTTCCCATTAATAGGATTGGTTGGGAATAAGGAAACGGTGTCAAAGTATCTCGAGTGAGGCTTTCAGGCCAGGGAATTCAGTGGTGGTGTAGTGGCCGACATATCCATTCACCAAGAACTTGGCTACCTAATTGTTGACTCGACATGCCAAGATATTTTTTGTAGGGATAAATGGTACATGCATAATATAGGATCGAGTATTTGATTGTACTTATTGATTTAGATCTCCAATTTTTGATATATATATATATATATAATCTAATATAACTATGTTACTCATTGATAATATTCAAGATGCCTCCATGATGATAGGTAACCAAGATACCAGCTTTGATACATAAAGATGAACCTATAATCAAGGAGAACTCAATCCAAGGTCCATCTTATGATCGCTTTCCTCCAGGTGGGTAGGTAGCATCACCTCACCCTATCTAGTAGAATATTATTCTTGGAGATAAGGCTGAGGATGCACATATGCTTAGCATGCTCCGTGAGTTCCAGCATCAGAGACCACTGAGGTTCCATGATGATCCATATACTCAGGTAGTATAGGATTGGATTAAGTTGGTGCTCTATGTTCTCAGGCTCATCCATGGACTGATTGATTAGGTGGTTGCGCTAGAATTAAGCATTTTCCATGGAGTAGTTGGGTGCTGGTGGAGCCTTGTTATGAAAATGCACAAATAGTCGACACACTCATGGGCAGTTGTTCCATGAGAATTACTACCCCTCATGTTTGCACTCAGTCTATATCTAGAAGATTTTGGAGCTATAATAGGTAGGGATGATAGTGGATAAGTATGTACTGAGGTTCATATACCTTACTTATTACTATCTTTACATGATCTTGGATGGATACTTCCAAGCATGGAAGTTTGATTAGGGAATCCGCAAAGAGACCTAAGATAGCATAGTACCTTTGTACATACCCACCTATACTGGGGTGTTTGGGAATGCACTGGTGACATAGGTATTTCTTTCAAAGGGACTCAAAATAGATGGAGCGGGTAGTAGCTACCATATAGGTAATTATTTTATAGTAGATAGCAGACACCAGGGTCTCGGAACAGGAGATCCTTCCATGATCAGACTCAGGGGAGGTAGAGCTAGTAAAGTAGTTGGAGGATTTGTAGGTGGGGGAAGACGTTATGAAATCCTTCCACCACCACCACCAGGCGGCCCAAATCAGGATCAAGGAGTCAGTGGTTGGGACCACGGATAGCTGCATGATTTAAATGTCTATGATCATGTAGCGAATGAGATGATAATAAGTTAAATCTAAGTTTATTATACTCTTTATTCTATACAAGTAGACATAAGTGTCAATGATTCCATTATCTTTATACTCCTAGTAAGAGATATGGATCTACTAGTTGAGGCACTAGCATAATAGTTTCATCTTGAGGTTTCTAAATCAAACACTTCTTTTTTATATTTCATATGATATCTGTGTGAGATATCGATTAGATGATAGGGGTTCACATGGGACCATGTTTTCATCACAATGGAACCCTATGACATCATCTTGGGTATGGATTGGTTATCCATGCCCCAATCCCAGATTGACTATCATCGCAAACAAGTTAGGTGCCTACATACTGATGGGAAGATATTCACCTTTTTTGGGGAGAGAAATATCATGGCATGACTAGTGGGTTATATGAGAAGGAGGTTAAAAACCCTCACCCATCAGCCAGTGAGCATATTCCTTGGTGTAGTAGGATCTTTAGGCATATAGGTTCCTTTAGTTGGGGAGCATTCACCTTATTTCATTAATCAGACTGTCTCTTTATAGGTTTATCAAGACTCAAATATTATGAAATCAATAGACTCCTCTACTCGAGATGAAAATATAGAAATAAAATCAACATTAATTCCATTATTTTTGATAAATCTGACTTGGTTAATGATGATTTCGAAGGGATTTGGCATCAATAAAAATCATGGAAATGTGGGTGACATTCAAAAAATCGTGGTTGTAGTCATTGAAGAAATGATTGGGCTAAGGATACTCATTTATCAAAATATTATGATCCTTATAAAACCTGTCTTTTGGACGCCGTCAACACATAGAAGACTCTCACTTATGAAGAAAAACATGGTGATGATTCTATAAAATAAAATATATTGAATGATGTTGAATATGTTGATTCTTATAAGTCTCTTAGTCATTCAGATGAAGGATCCATAATCATTAAACTACTGAATTACATATTGAAACTAGTAAAGCAGTCATAGATTCTTTCAATCGGAAGATTTTGGTTGATGTTTCTCCTAGGGAAATAGTGACTCATTCTAAGAATAAAAAATATGATTTGGAAGAAAAAATATCGAGAGCCTCATTCATTATGATGAAAGTTTGAGAAAAAATTATTCCTGAGGTTGAAGCTATGGGTGTGGTTGTAGAAGAATTAATTGGAGTAAAATATGTGTGGAAGAACACGAAATTGGTATCATGATTAGAAGGAAAACTGGGTATTTGATATTTTTTTGATGAGGGCATTTTTTTCATGTATGTCATGTCTTTTCATCTCATTTATTTCTTGTTTAATAAAAGGTATTTGTCATTATTATTTTTTAAAAAAAATGGATGTATTCCCCAAGGTTGTTACATGACTACCTACAAGGTGTGAGATGGAGTTTTACATTAATTTGATAAATAGGACAACTCTAATATCTTCTATGGAATATCTGATGGTACCTACCAAACATTGGGAGCTGCGGTTGTAGTTGGAGGGCCTTTATGAGAAAATTTTCATCATACCCAGTGTGTCCCCCTAGGAATATCTGATTCTATTTGTGAATAATTAAAACAAGTACTTATTGATTTTCATGGATTATCATCACATGAATCAGGCCACAATAAAGAACAAGTACCACATTACGAGTATTCATGACCTATTTGATCAGTTTCAAGGCATTGGTTGCTTCTCAAAGATCAATCTCACATCTTACTACCACTAATTGAGGGTTTTTGAGGTTGATGTTCCAAATTTGGGATTATGATGTCTCTACAGATACTACAAGTTCCTAGTGATGCCCTATTGTTTAACGAATCCCCCCCCATGTTTCTGGATTTGATATACTAGGTTTTCCATTCATACTTGGACTAGTTTTTTGTTGTCTTCATCGATGACATACTCATCTACTCTATAATATAGGATGATAATGTAGATCACTTAAGGATGGTCCTAGACTTACTTTAAGAGCACTAAATTTATGGGGAACTCTCAAAGTTCTAGTTCTAGATACATTAGGTTCACTTACTAAAGAATTTCATTACTAATAATGGTTTATTCATATATCCAGTGAAGATCAATGAAGTGATTTCTTTGGATCCACCAAAGAACATGTTAGAGGTGTAGAGTTTTCATGACTTGGTAGGGAACTGTAAGTGTTTTTTGGATGAATTCTCTAGAATCACAGCCCCTTTAACCACCCTTATGCATAAAGGGAAGTCATTTACCTATTCTGCGAAGATCTATAGGTCCTTTGAGGAGTTGAGGTAGAGTATGATGAGTGATACAGTGTTGAGAATACCAGAGGAAGGTGTGTAGTTAATAATGTATTTTGATTCCTACGGAGATGAGCTCAGTTGTGTGTTGATGCAATGCCATAGAGTCATCACATATGGGTCGAGGCGGTTGATACCCCATGAATATAACTACGTAACTCATGACCTAGAGCTGGAAGAGGTGGTCTTCGCCCTGAGGATTTGGAGACACTATCTTTTGGGGGAGTGCTATGTGATTCACTCAAACCACCAGAGTCTCAGGTACATCTTCATCTAGAGAGACCTAAACCTGTGATAGCAACAGTGGTTGGAGTTCCTATAGGACTAAAACTTCGAGATAGTCTATAATTCAGGGAGGGGAAATTTTTTAGTATATTATCTTAGTAGGAAGTCCTAGGATCACTTAGTTTCAGAATATTCAGAGTGTTTATCTTCCCTATAGCTAACCCTGGTGGAGTAGGAGGGTGAAAATTTTATTCAGATGTTGGTGTGGACTCCTTCACTTCTTGAGAGTGTGAGAGAGTCCCAGTTAGGATACATCAACTTTCGAGATTTACTTAATCATATATCCAGAGGCAACACACTAGATGCATATTCTGAAGGTGGTAATCACATCATCTTGTTCCAGGGGGAACAATAGTTCCAGTAACATTGTGGGAGGAGGTGATATGGGAGTTCTAAACTTCTCCCCAATCTATATGTCCTAACATAAAGAATATTTATAGAGATCCTCAGTGGTAGTTTTGGTGGTTCAGTATGAGATGAAGTGTAGCTAGGTTTATCTCCCAGTTCCTCTGTTTTCATCAGCTGAAGGAAAAGAACCATGTTCTTGTAGGTTCTTTGCAACCCCTTGAGATCCCAGAGTGGAAATGGGATGATATATCTGTGGAATTTTCTACTGGGGTTCTTTGTACAAAGAAGAACCATGATTCCGTATGGGTGATAATCGACCAAATCATAAAGTAGACACACTTACTTTCTATCAGGGAGTAGAGTTTGGTGTTGAGTTTTAGGCAGTTGTATGTATATTAGATCATTCGTCTTCACGGGATTCCCTCAATGATTGTCTCTGATTGTAATTTATTTTTTACATCATGATTATGGAGAGGCCTTCAGGAGGAATTTAAGGCCCAATTGTGTATGAGTACATCCTTTCACCCATAGATCGATGGGAATACTGAGTGAAATATCCCGGTGTTGGATAATATGTTGAGAGATTGTGTGTTGGAATTTGTCTAGAGCTAGGAGGATCAACTTCGTTTAGTAGAGTATGCGTACAACAATAACAACTACCAATCTACCATTATCATGAAACCATTTGAGTAGTCATATGGGAGACCTTTTAGGTCACCCTTGTGTCAGACATAGATTTGAGAGTCATCTCTTTTGGGCCCAAATATGGTGTAGGAAATAATGAAGAAAGTAAAGGTCATTCGTGAGTGGATGAGGATGGCGTAGGGCAGACATAAATCTTACATAGATCACATTCCTAGGCCCTTTGAGTTCGTACAAACAGACCACGTATTCTTGAGAGTCTCCTCATAATGAGGATTATAGGGGTTTGTTTAAGGAGGTAATCTATCCCCAAGGTTCACCGGGTTATTTGAGATCAATCCAAGGGTTGACGAGGTTACCTATATCCTTTCCCTACCCCAGAAACCAGAGTGGGTGTATGATGTCTTCCATGTGTTGCAGTTATGGAGATACATGCATTACCCCACACGACTAGGGTGAGTTAGACATCTAGGATGAGTCTTCCTTGGTAGAGCACCTAATGGCGATCAAGGACTAATAGGAGTATACTCTATGTAGATGAACTATATCATTAGTTCACATGTTTTGGAAGCATGGAAATGTTCAAGAGAGTTCCTGGAAGTGGGAGAGACAAGTGAGGGCTCAGTATCCTAAGTGGTTTTTTTAGTTTTTCTTTTTAGGGAAAAATCATTAAGGGGGGAATGATATAGAGACATGATTCTTTCCATGAAAAACATTGAAATATTTATATATATATTTTCAGAGGTAGGCGCTGATATGGAATGTGATTTTTGAGGATTGGTGTGTCCAAAAATTAATTATATAAAAATATAAAATATTTTTTATATTCCTCAAGTGAAAATTATTAAAGAAAACGAAATAAATCCTAAATGATGGATCATATTAGAAATCTGACACTGTAGTTTTTTATATAATGTGTCATTTACACTAGGCGTGACATAAAATGAGTTGACATGGGATGTTCATTCCCATTGTTCGTTGGCAGCACAATTAATAAATTAATTAATGAATTATTTAATTAATTAGATGTTTATAGTGAAATGGAAAACTATTTAAGATTCATGTGAGGCCAATTCCTCTAGGGTTGACCTCATAATTCTAAAAAACACCAGCAAGAGATTTCATCCTTTTCCCCTTTGGCAGATCATGACGAACGATGATGAAACTTTGAAAATGAATATATTAGGATGAAATGAACATAATTACTCCACTAGAATAATTGGAGAATGTGTTCTTCATCTACGAATGACCCAAAACTAAGGTAATAATCTTAAATTGTTATTTTATACCATTTTTATTAAATTATTGAGTAGATCAAATATTGTTCTTTCAAATGCTCCCTTGTTCATCCTCTGTATGTTCCCATGTAATGAAATATAATTTTTTTTTCATAACTCAGTATACTTGTTCTTGGTCATTGACCAATAATGTTTGTCTAAAAATGTTTAAACCTTGGTTTCTATTTCTTTTATTCCTCCCTGCTTTTCATTCTTCACTGGTTGGATCCCTAAGGTCCTAGTTTGATAATTGACGAGTTACATCTAGCTCGATTGGGCCCTCAGATCCATGGAGGATCTATGAAACTTGAATGGTTTGACGATCTGAGCATAGATCTGGAAAGATTTCAAGGCAAGGATGACTGATATATTTATTAAACACCAGAATCATGAAGAACAGAGCTTTGATGGCATATGGAACGTGTAACGGCCCAAGAAACTGTGTTTTGAGTAATGACAAGTTTATTTTACAATATCATCCATTAATCGAACAAACAATCATCTTACAAAATAATAATAATAATAAAATAGAGAAAATTCATCAAAATGAATGAAATGACCTTTTATTCAAATGAGGAACATCTTGGTGACTACAATTCGCACCGATCAAACAAGAAGCTTAGCTAACTAAAGGTTCCAATTAGAAACCCGATTAAAATTATAGGGAGACCGCTTAAAACCACAAGAACCCTGAGAAGGTTGTAAGGGTATTTGGAATCCATTAGAATAAACATATGTATGGATGAAGCCACCGCATCCGTACTGAGCACCAAAGGAATAACTCGAACCATCTCCTCATCTTTCTCCTTCAGTCACCTTGAGTGTGGGATACCCCGAGACTAGACTTTTTATAGAACACTTATCCGACCGTTAGACCCTGATGACTATAAATATAACCGTTGGCTCCCCCATGATCCTCTTATCCTTTAATGTTTTAATTTCCAATTGGACCGTTGAAGCTAAGAGTTGATTACCCCCGAAAGGTTCAAAAAGTTAATTATGTTATTTTCATTAATATTTAAAGAATGACATCAATAATAATATAATTAATTTATTGCTTGTTTTCCCAAATTGTGAATTATATTTTATATTTCAAACTAGTGTGAATTAATATTATTATTTTTCTACTATTTATTATACACGTTCTTAACTTGAGCAAGTAAAAATTTATTTTATAATTATATTGAATCTAATAGGATTTTACTTTTTTTTAGTCTAAGAAAATATGTATGAAAACCCTTGAGTTATATATATATATATATGTTGTGTCAAAATTTAAATTAAATGTATTATAATTATCTCTAAATTAAATATAAGTAATAATAATAATGGAAATATTTATAATTTGACCTTTTTATTAACAGTTTTGAAATAATGTCAAATTATGATTTCATTTACAAAATTTGATTCAAAATGATAATATTTACATCAATGCACTCTTAAGTGTGAATTTGAAAATGATTAGTGATGTTGTTATGATAAATGTTTAATTGTATTAATAACAATAACATAAATCTTCAATTATGGAAAATTAAGATAATTAATATATATATAAGTCAATAAAGGAAAATAAAAAAAATGGTTTTGATAGAGGTGAATTAATTAGTACACATGGGTATTAAATGAACCATTGACCTTCTTAAAATAATGAAAGTAATTAATAATTGATCATTAATAATAATAATGTTTATATAATAAGGGTAATAAAAAAATTAAAACGTATTGATGTTTAAAAAATATATATATATGAAACCGCGGGGGGAAGACCCGCGTTTCTTTTAAAACACTGATCCCCGCTCGACCGTCCAATCCTTCCCCTCCAATCGCGGTCGTCCATCCGTTTTAATGTCACACCACATCCAAGTCGTTCGATCGATCTGCGTTTAATCCTGACTTTTCCCTCTTTTTTCGGTTTTCTTCTTCCCTACATCCCACTTCTTCTTCCTCACGCGCGCCAAACCAGTAGGGTAGGGCCTAGTTTTCTCCTCTTAAGCCGGCAGGTGGACCCGACTATCTCCAGTTTTCCATAGGTCAGCACTACCTAATAGATGCTCGGCCTCAGATACCCACACCACATCTCCACGAAGAGTTCTATGTTTTTTTTAAAAACCTCGGTTTGCACCAAAGAAAAGGGGGGATTGCACCGAGTTCCTTGGATCTCCGACCACCGGTCCGGCCTCGCCTGCTTCATCTTCTCCTCTTATCCAAACCAGTAAGGGGATGAGCCTTTCCTTGATTTTTCTAAGCTTCGGTATATATATTTATATATATATTTATATATAAACCTATATTTATATACACCTTGTGTATACACATATGCACGGCCGTGAGAACCATCCTTATCTTCTTCTGTATGGAGACCCAAAACTGGGGTAAGGGAACTCGGGAGACCTTTTTTATTTTGGTTTGGGTATTTGGATATACCTATATATGCTTTGAGTATATATATTTATATACATATATGTATAAGATGATATATGCAGATATACAAATTTCTTCTCAATGTTTATAACCCTGGTTTTGTTTCGCCTATGAAAATGGGGACTTCGGGTAATTCTCATGAAAAAATATATATATACAAGTTCAGGCATTATATATGTGCATATGAATACTTAGATGTATATGTACATTTATGAGCGAACATAAGGACGAGCATGATTATTTGTCATAAAATTTATCACTATATAACATGATGATCTGACCAAGTTGCAACCTACTCTTAAAATTGGTTCTGTCAAGTGTGATTTAAATTATGTAAATATATATACTAGGTAAGGTTAAAAATGTGTTTCCAATAAAAAAATAGTTTTCCAAATGAAAATTCTCATTTATCATCATTTTTTTCAAATCTTATGTTTTTATGAAAAGGATATTTTACCCGGGTATTGTGGAAACCATTTCGGACATTTATATTTCATGTGTAAGAACTCCGCTTGGTCTTACCAAACTACTACCATGTTTAAAGTGATTATATCTGGGGAAATATTCATTTTAATATAGTTAATTTGTTAACCTATGTATATATGTATATAATTTTAACATATACTTATATAAGTATATACAACCTCACATCATTATGTTTCCTTCGAATCCAGAAACCATTAAAAAAATGTCTTAAGATATTCTTTATTTAGTGTGTAAATGAATTTTTACATAACCATGTATACCTTTATACAGTTGCATATATATAATCATATTTGTACATACTTCACTACCCAATCTAAACCGATTCTCACATCAGGTAAACTTTACTGTGTAATTATAATAGTATGCTCACAGTTTTAAATAAACTATCACCATGCTCATTTATCAGCATATGTTCTAAATATGAATGACCTTGTTGCTCACTCTGAGTTGCAATGTATGAAGTACTAGGGAGTTTATGTTCATTTGAAGCTTTCCATTAATTCCAAGTTATCAATTGTTAATTTAATGTCTAATGTGTACAGATTTTATTACCTATGTCTTAGTTTTATTATTGTTTGTACTATTCTTCCTTGACAATGAAATTTGCATATTAAAAGGGATGATATGTAATGAATGTAAGAATAAAACCCTATGAATGTAAGACCATTTCAAGATATGTGAAGGAAGTATTCGACTTAAATGATTATGGACAGGTACACCTGGATTTATATAGAGCTCCAATGCATTGGGTAAAGAATGAGTCTCATGAGACATTATGTGCGACGGTCTTTGCAGTTAGCCTTGGATTGTGCTTTTATGTGCGATGGTCTTGGCAGTTAGCCTTGGCTTGTGCTTTTATGTGCGATGGTATTGGAAGTTATCCTTGTCTTGTGCTTTTATGTACGACGGCCTTGGCAGTTAGCCTTGGCTTGTGCTTTTATGTGCGACAGTCTTGGAAGTTAGCCTTGGCTTGTGCTTTTATGTGCGACGGTCTTGGATGTTAGCCTTGGCTTGTGCTTTTATGTGCGACGGTCTTGACGGTTAGCCTTGTCTTGTGCTACTATGGGAAATAGGATTGGCGGTTAGCCTTGACCCGTATTAAGTTATGTTTTAAGGTCATGACATAAGGTCTTGAAAAAGTCTGGCATTATACATTCCCTCTGCATGTGATGATAAATGGTCAACCAGGGGATAGTTCAACTAATAGGACATCCCCTATTTGAAAATTCCCTTTATTATGAGAATGAATTTATGAGGTATGAACTGTAACATGTGTATTATGTTGTTATAAGAATTTTATGTGCCAATAAATCATGACATGAATGTTTTCCCTGCTTACACTCAATCTTTTAGAACTAAAGTAATTTTGGTTGTAAGTTATGCATCATTTATTCTTCACATGCTTGTGCTCTCCGATTTATGTCCTCTTTAAAGCTTATTTTAAGTACGTACTTCTTCTTTGTGCAAGTGGTTTTCAAAAATGTTGGATTTTCACGTTTTAAGAAAAGTTAATGCTTAGTTTTTAGTGAAGTGTTTTATTATCTTCAAAAGGAATGCTTTTAGAAAGAGTTTTCTTAAAAGGTTTTTAAAAACCCCTTGTTGGGCATATTTTCTCACCCTACGTTTTTGTTTTTAAAATTTTCAGGCATGGTTTGTACTAATGAAGTTTATCAGAAGCAGCTTTTTTCCCAGAATCCTGAGCCTCGCGATCTTATGTAGTAATGGGACATGATATATTATTTGTAAATGTTGTAATGAAATGCTAGTATATCATGTCTCATAAGGCACCCGGGGATCGGGGTATCTACAGTTGGTATCAAAGGATGGGTCCAGGAAACTCTGGAAAACCAGGTAGTATGAATATACACCTATGTTTGACTAAATAATTATGTTGTAACTTTCAGATGGCTGATGGAAACGTATCTACCAATCTACTTTCACTTCCCACTAAGACCCTAGAGACCATTGTGTCCCTAGCTAGCCAAGAGAACTTTATTAATTACTCCCATATTCGCATGTCATGCAAGCACTTGTATGATGTGTCAAACTCACCTAGGGTGATTAGTCTACACCAGTGGTTGGTAATGGATTACCTCTTTATGATGATGACACAATTCCCCTCTTATGCACGTCGGGGAAGGTACCATGATGGACTCTTGTGAGTGTTCACGACTGGAGAAGAATTTGGCACGATGCTCGATAACCACTTTCAAGAAGATACTGCTACCAGAGACCTCCGAGCGGCTTACCTGTGCCAGATTTTGGACTACAGATTTTGGGGCCAGTTGATGGACTTTGGGGTGTTGGAAGATGAGTCCACTTGATTGTCTCTTAGGCAAGAGGTGTATACTGATGTTTACCGACTCCATACCCCTCATGCTAAACTCAGGAGGTGTTATAGATGTTCCCATGAGTTTAAACCCGTCTGTTCGGCTTGGGTGTGGTTTGAAGAGTTAGGGAGTTTTTCCACTATTTTTGGTGTACGTTTAGTAAAATCAGGCTTTGTTATGTAAACTTTTGCATAAATGAAAGTTTCATGCCCCCTTCCCTGCCTCTACCTTATCAGTGTTGTAAAGTGTTTTCTTTCAAATGTTTTTTTCAGATGGCTGGTCAAATGAACATTTCATCACTACCCGATGAGTTAGTAGAGGTTATTATGACCAGGACATGCATGTTGGATTATCCATCCTTTCTCCACCTGCGAGGGTCTTTCCAACATTTGCTCGATTTAGAAAATAGTCATGAGATTATTCGTTCGTGTCAGGGGGATGACCGTGTTTTTCACCTCATTTCCACTGCTCAAATTCCCTGCTATAGGCAAAGGTGAAGGAACTACGAAGGCCTCTTCCAGTGTTTTACTCTGGCGCAAAACTTTTCTGCCATAGCTTGCTTCCTCATAGCTGCCCAGGATGGCCACCTTAGTACAACCTTTATGTTCCATGTCTTAAATTTCAGTTTCCTCAATCGCACCATTCCCCTCCATTACCTCGAGCGTGATGTAGTACGGAGAGTTATCATAGAATTTATCTAATCGGACGTTTCTGAGCTTTTCACCGCACGAGCCTCCCTTTGGAAGCCTGTGTGCAGTACACACGAGTAGGAGTACAATACATACTGCTCAAAGTGCATCTGGGCTAGAGAAACGGAAGAACTATGTACCAACTTTGGTATTCTGTTAACCGAGCCAGATCACCTATTTCGGTAATGTTGTATGTCTGGGGTTTCTATTTTTCTTTTTATGAATAGAATTGCGAGGACGCAATTCTTTGAAGGTGGAAATAATGTAACGGCCCAAGAAATTGTGTTTTGAGTAATGACAAGTTTATTTTACAATATCATCCATTAATCGAACAAAAAATAATCTTATAAAAAATTAATAATAATAAAATAGAGAAAACACATCAAAATGAATGAAATTCCCTTTTATTAAAATGAGGAACATCTTGTTGACTAAAACTCGTACCGATCAAACAAGAAGCTTAGCTAACCGAAGATTCCAATTACAAACCCAATTAAAATTATAGGGAGACAGCATAAAACCCCAAGAACCCTGAGAAGGTAGTTAGGGTCTTTGGCATCCATCAGAATAAACATAAGGATGGCCGAAGCCACCACAGTCGTACTGAGCACCAAAGGAATAACTCGAACCATCTCCTCCTCTTTCTCCTTCAGTCGCCTTGAGTGTGGGATACCCCGAGAACAAACTTTATATAGAACACTTATCCGACCATTAGACCCTAACGACTATAAATATAATTGTTGGCTCCCCCATGATCCTCTTATCCTCTAATGTTTTAATTTCCAATTAGACAGTTGAAGGTAAGAGTTGATTACCCCCGAAAGGTTCAAAAATTTAATTAGGTTATTTTCTTTAATATTTAAAGAATGAAATCAATAATAATATAATTAATTTATTGCTTGTTTTCCCAAAATGTGAATTATATTTTATATTTCAAACCAGTGTGAATTAATATTATTATTTTTCCACTATTTATTATACATATTTTTAACTTGAGCAAGTAAACATTTATTTTATAATTATATTGAATCTAATGGGATTTTACATTTTTTTAGTATAAGAAAATATGTATGAAAAATCTTGAGTTATATATATATATATATGTTGTGTCAAACTTTAAATTAAATGTATTATACTTATCTCTAAATTAAATATAAGTAATAATAATAATGCAAATATTTATAATTTGACATTTTTATTAACATTTTTGAAATAATTTCAAATTATGATTTCATTTACGAATTTTGTTTCAAAATGATAATATTTACATCAATACACTCTTAAGTGTGAATTTGAAAATGATTAGTGATGTTGTTATGATAAATGTTTAATTGTATTAATAAAAATAACATAAATCTTCAATTATGGAAAATTAAGATAATTAATATATATATAAGTCAATAAAGAAAAATAAGAAAAATGGTTTTGATAGAGGTGAATTAATTAGTACACATGGGTATTAAATGAACCATTTACCTTCTTAAAATAATAAAAGTAATTAATAATTTAGGGTTAATAATAATAAATTTTATATAATAAGGGTAATAAAAAAATTAAATTGTATTGATGTTTTAAAATATATATATATGAAACCATTGGGGGAAGACCCGTGTTTCTTTTAAGACGCTGCTCCCCGCTTGACCGTCCGATCCTTCCCCTCCAATCGCAGTCGTCCATCCTTTTTAATGTTTCACCCTATCCAAGCCATTCGATCGATCTACGTTTAATTCAGACCGTTCCCACTTTTTCTGGTTTTCTTCTTCCCCGCATCCCGCTTCTTCTTCCTCGTGCGGGCCGAACCAGTAGGGTAGGGCCTCGTTTTATCCTCTTAGGCCGGTGGGTGGACCCGAATGTCTCCTATTTTCCACAGGTCGGCACCACCTAATAGATGATCAGCCTCGGACACCAACTTTATGTCTCTACGAAGAGTTTACTATTTTTTTTAAAAACCTCGGTTTTCACTGAAGACAAGGGGGGTTTGCACCGAGTTCCTTGGATCTCCGACCACCAGTCCGGCCTCGCCTGCTTCATCTTCTCCTCCTCTTCAAACCAGTAATGGGATAATCCTTGCGTTGATTTTTTAAGCTTCGGTATATATATTTATATATATGTTTATATATAATCCTATATGTATATACACATTGTGTATACACATATGAACGGCCTTGAGAACCATCCTTATCTGCTTCTGTATGGAGACCCAAAACCGGGGTAAGGGAACTCGGGAGACCAGTTTTATTTTGGTTAAGGTATTTTCATATACCTATATATTCTTTGAGTGTATATATTTATATACATATATTTATAAGATGATATATGTAGATATACAAATTTCTTCTCAATGTTTATAACCCTGGTTTTGTTTCACCTATGAAAATGGGGACTTCAGGTAATTATCATGAATATATATATATATACAAGTACATTCATTATATATGTGAATATGAATACTTAGACGTATATGTACATTTATGAGCGAACATAAGGACAAGCATGATTATTTGTCGTAAAATTTATCACTATATAACATGATGATCTGACCAAGTTGCAACCTACTATTAAAATTGGTTCTGTCAAGTGCGATATTAAATTATGTAAATAAATATACTACGTAAGGATAAAAATGTGTTTCCAGTAACAAAATATTTTTCCAAAGGACAAGTCTCATTTATCATCATGTTTTTCAAATCTTTTGTTTTTATGAAAATGTGATTTTACCTGGGTATTATGGAAACCATTTATGACATTTATATTTCATGTGTAAGAACTCCACTTGGTCTTACCAAACTATTACCACTTTTAAAGTGAGTATATCTGGGGAAATATTCCTTTTAATATAGTTAATTTGGTAACCTATGTATATATGTATATACTTTTAAACATATACTTATATAGGTATATACAACCTCGCATGATTATGTTTCCTTCGAATCCAGAATCCATTAAAAAAATGTCTTAAGATGATCTTTATTTAGTGTGAAAACGACTTTTTACATAACCATGTATACCTTTATACAGTTGTATATATATAATCATATTTGTACATACTTGACTACCCAAGCTAAACTGATTCACACATCATGTAAACTTTACTATGTAATTATAAGAGTATGCTCACAGTTTTAAATAAACTATCACCATGCTCATTTATCAGCATATGTTCTAAATATGAATGACCTTGTTGCTCACTCTGAGTTGTAATGTATGAAGTACTAAGGCATTTATGTTCATTTGAAGCTTTCCATTAAGTCCAATTTTTCAATTGTTAAGTTAATGTCTAATGTGTACAGATTTTATTACATAAGTATTAGTTTTATTATTGTTTGTACTATTATTCCTTGACTATGAAATTTGCATATGAAAAGAGATGATATGTAATGAATGTAAGAATAAAACCCTATGAATGTAAGACCATGTCAATATATGTGAAGGAAGTATTGGACTTAAATGATTATGGACGGGTACTCCCGGATTTAAATAGAGTTCCAATGCATTGGGTAAAGAATGAGTCTCATGAGAAATTATGTGCGACGGTCTTAGCAGTTAGACTTGGATTGTACTTTTATGTGCGAAGGTCTTGGAAGTTAGCCTTGGCTTGTGCTTTTATGTGCGACGATCTTGGAAGTAAGCCTTAGCTTGTGCTTTTATGTGCGACGGTCTTGGAAGTTAGCCTTGGCTTGTTCTTTTATGTGCGACGGTCTTGGAAGTTAGCCTTGGATTGTGCTTTTATGTGCGATGGTCTTGGAAGTTAGCCTTGGATTGTGATTTTATGTGCGACGGGCTTGGCAGTTAGCCTTGTCTTGTGCTACTATGGGAAACGGGATTGGCGGTTAGCCTTGAACCATAATAAGTTATGTTTTAAGGTCATGACACAAGGTCTTGACAAAGTCTGTCATTATACATTCCCTCTGCATGTGATGATAAATGGTCAACCAGGGGTTAGTTCAACTAACAGGACATCCCCAAGTTTAGAATTCCCTTGATTATGAGAATGAATTTATGAGGTATGAACTATAACATGTGTAGTATGTTGTTATAAGAATTTTATGTGCCAATGAATCATGATATGAATGTTTTTCCTGCTTACACTCAATCTTTTAGAACTGAAGTAATTTTGGTTGTAAGTTAGGCGTTATCTATTCTTCACATGCTTGCGCTCTCTGATTTATGTCTTCTTTAAATCTTATTTTAAGTACGTACTTCTTCTTTGTGCAAGTGGTTTTTAAAAATGTAGGATTTTCACGTTTTAAGAAAAGTTAATGCTTAGTTTTTAGTGCAGTGTTTTATTATCTTAAAAAGGACTGCTTTGAGAAATAGTTTTCTTAAAACATTTTTAAAAACCCCTTACTGGCCATATTTTCTCACCCTGCATTTTTGTTTTTAAATTTTTCTGGCATGGTTTGTACCAATGAAGTTTATCAGAAGCAGCTGGTTTCCCAGAATCCTGAGCCTCGCGATATTCTGTAGTAATGGGACATGATATATTATTTGTAAATATTGTAATGAAGTGCGAGTATATCATGTCTCATAAGGCACCCGGGGATCAGGGTCTCTACAGAACGAATGGTGGTTCACCAAATCTACACCAGATCCAATTTTTGGGGAACGAGGTCTGACAAGCACAAGATCTGAAGTTTTTATCGTAGATTCAAGTTGATATCTTCAGTGACTAGAGAAGATTCATGAATGAAGATTGGATCTATAGTTTTTGCAAAAATAATGACTTCATGCCATGTAGAATGAAGAACATGTGATGTGTATCCCCCTCAACGATAGTGAAAGTGTTTTGGGAAAATTTAAGGATTAGAGGGTGTGTAACCTCCCTTTACATGTCGTGTAACTTGCCCCAGTTGGAAAACCCATGTGGTTTACCACATGGGAAAGGTTCCATGTATAAGTACACATACATAGATTGAGTAAACGAGTGACATCCCATGTGAATCCACACACCATTTACTGAAGTACATTGACATAGTGTATAGTACACGAACATAGGTTCTAGAACACATACATGACTAGTAGACACAACCTAAGTCTTAGTTAGTCTGTACACCCCATGTATTCCACCTACACAGTGTTTACAACTACAAAGATAGGGAACCGTGTACTGGATAAGGACAAGGTTAGGCTTTGAAGTGGGACTATATGCCATGTGGGTCCCCTCAGACATCATGTACCCCTTATCTATTTTGTGGGAAACTTCTATCACATGTATATCATTCATTTGAACTTAGATTTTGGCCCATGAATAGATTATCCTGAGTATTTTTTCACTTAGAACACGATGGTGCTCTCAGTTGAAGCTTTTGAGAGATAATGTGAAATATACTTTGAAAGGAACCATTTTAGGTGATGCTAAATGATGGCAGTGGTCATGCAGGATCACTAGAGTCAGATTCCCAAGTGGAACCCTCCAGTTGGGTTGAGCATGGGCCCTTGACGTCTTTTAGAGTGGAACCCTCCAGCTGGGTAGGTTATGGGCCCTCTAAAAATTCTAGAGCGGAAACCTCTAGATAGGATAAGAATGGGTCCTCGATGACCTATAGTGGAACCCTACAACTGGGTTGGGCATGGTTTCTTGACCTTTCTGAGTGGAACCCTATTGCAGGGTAAAGAATGTGTCCTTAATGACTCTTAGAGTGGAACCCTCCGGTCAGGCTGGGCAGGTTCCCTTGACCATCATAATGGAAATCTCATATTGTACCATGGAATGAGTCATCTACCAAGAAATTGCGCCTCATCGATAGTGCATCATAGCGATGAGACATGATTTGATGTAGCTTCAGACTCATGAGGAAGGATAATGCTTTCCCAACTATGATTCATTTTTTTGATATGAACCAAACCATGTAGGTGAGTCACTTCCCCCAAAAATGGATAGTATCATGGTGTGGTGAATGAGTTTCTTAGACTTGTGTGTTCATGGTAGACATGTGGCATGTTGGGAATCATTGATGGACTTTTGGAACAGTTTCTACTCTTTTTCTTAGGATTATCTATGAAATGGAGATCCCCTTACTCTCTCATTTGAATTTATTTGACTAAGTATATATATATTTTTCCTTCTTCAGTATGAAATATTTGGATTTGGTTACTATCCTTCTAGGGGATGTAAATATGTGCAGGGTATTCCACATGCTTTCCCCATTTAGATTCTCTTGGTTGGATGGGCCTACTCTCCTGCTATAGGTGGTGAAGACTTTAAGGGTAGGTAATCTACTCACCAAGTGTAGGCCGTTGTGTTTAGAAGATCATACATTCACTATTGTTTTATGTTGAGATGTACTATTTCATTGTACCATGTTCTATCAACTATTCTACACTTCTTTTAAATATCTTACTGCCCCTCCTTCTTCTTTCAATGTGACCTATTGGGTATGTTTATAATCACTTTTGAAAAGGATTTGACCTCACATGTTGTGTATTATGTAGAGAAAAGATAGGTTGACTATGACTTTAGAGAATATTCGGGATACTTGGTGCTTGGACCATGTACAGTGATCAATGCTTGAGATTTAAGAGCTGGGCTCCCTCAGCTGTGTACTTTGCTAGTTTTTTTAGGTTGGGATACATTTCTAGTTTGGGCGTGTATTTTTTCCGTTCACTTTTTAGTATACACTACCATACTTTCATATAATCTAAAATTTATTACATGATTGGTTTACTTTATATTAGTGTTGAATCTTTTATTCTTTCCCTTTTCACTTTTTCATTTAGTTGGTTGTGTGTGTGTATAGGTACTGAAGAAAAGGCCTCCCTAAGTTATTTATTAGTTTGGTGTTTGTATTCATGTCCTGGCATATGGATGTCAGCTTGTGGTAGTTGTGGTTTGAGCCCCAACATGGTTTGGGTCATTACATGTTACCTTAAAACTTTTTTATTGATTACCATGTTTTATATTTATATAACAATCCTCATTGTATTGAACCATGATCTACATGTGTCGATTTCAGACCTCTCACATTTTTTGTGTTTCCTCATAGTCTGGTGGAGGCTGTATCTAATCATGAAAAATAATTATTCAAGAAAAATAATATATAAGAATTTATCATTAATCACTATCAATAATGTTTAAACACATACCAATATATGTGGGACCTGTTGAACCCTTAAGTTATTCTTCTAGAAGAGTGGGAGTAGCTTATGTGGTTGGTGTGATATCTACAGTATCAGTACTCTGTATAGTCAATGTTAATAAGTGTATAGATGAATGGAGAAAACCTGATGGATATTCCAATATTTATGAGGGTGGATATGGATATGGATTTGGTAGTGGGATATATGGGGGAGTGGTGACCTATACAATGGATGGTGGGAATGAGTAATAAGGAGGGATGTGAGGCTGAGAACTACCATCCTATGTGGGTGAGGGAAAAAGTGATACGGAAAAGGTGGGTATGAAAAATACGGAGATGGAATAATCATTGGATAACCTTATGGTGACCAAATAGGGTTGAAGGGAGGCTTAATAAAATGACCTCTCGGTGATTTTAGCATCATAATTGTAGGCTAAATTGTAGAATCAGTCGTATTATTACCTCTCTCTATGTTATCAACCTCTATAGCATAATCCAACCGTCTCCTCGATGATTTATCCTAAAATAACATGGTTGATGAAATAAAACAAAGAATAAAAAGATAAATAATATGAAAGAACATAATATTCAACCTTAAATTGTACTTATAGTGGTGAACATAAGAGACAAGCCTAAATCTCTAATATGTTGTTCATTTCTTTATATTCTTCATCTTCAAATATCATTATAATCAATTTTATTGAATGAGAAATTTAAAATAATATTCTAATATAAATATAAATAATGAAAATGTTAAATAATACAATTGTAACATAAATCAATGAGATAAATTTTGAACAACCATGATCTTTCTCCAAATGGTGTAAATTTCCATTAAAAACGTACCATCATTAGGTATTTTCTTCACAAACTCAAGAAATGGAATATTTAACTCAATTTTCTTAATAATATCAAGCAAATTAGGTTTAGGTTCAATGGGCTTTTCATCCTTGTTTATAGCTTGAGGAAAATAAACTATAGGGGTCGGAATAGATGTTAGAACTAGGGATGATTTTGTAGGTTCAAAACATGAATTAATAGAGTAATATTCACTAAAATAAAAAGGTTTTCCACTATGAATAGCTAAGTTTTCAATAGAAACAATAATATTTTCTTAAAGAAATCAGGTTTTCCACAAGATTTATTGTTTAGTGTCTGGAAGGCTATGAAGACATTTTTACTAGTGTTTTATTAAAATCCATCCCCTAACAAATCATAAAAAACATATTTTATAAATAAAATTATATAAACAGATTTTGACCTCAATAAATAAATCCATCAAATATATTGTTATAGTTATTCAACAAAAAGGGAATAAAACTGAATTTTTAATCCCAAAACCACTATGATTTGGAAAACATAATTTATAGTTATCAATGATTGAAAATTAAGGCACTAGTAAACAAATATAGAAATAAAAAAAATTAACAGTAAAAAATAGTGTTAAATATTAGTTTAAAGCATATTTCAAATATATGTTTTTGCTAGAATTTCCAAATTTATAATATATTTCCAAGTAAAACTTCAATTTTTATATAGAAAATTATTTTCAAATGGATTTATAGTAAGAAACACAATATTCAAGAAATTAATTCCAAGAATATTTTAAATTTTCTATTGAATTTATATATATATTATATTTTTATTTTTAAAAAGCTTTATGTCATCAGCACTAATTAAATATAGTTTATTTACTCATTTTGATGAACTTTCAAATTTTATTCCACATGAAATAAAACTCATTTTTTGGTTCATTGTTATACTGAAAGTGAAAATATAAAATAAATTATTTTTGATTCTTATAAGAGAAATTACTATGGTGATATGGTCCTTAATTATACTTATGTTGGGGAGTTAAAGGGGAATGATTATCCATGTTCCTTGAAGAGTGAAATAGTGGTGGATCTAGCTGATCTATAGGAAGATAAATTTATGAATTCTAATGAAATTAAATAATAAAATAATCTAAATGTTTTTGTTTTATACTCATATATATAATTAAATATGATTAAATATCAAAAGGATACTAATTTAAAATCTATGAATGGTGTTCTAATTAGGGATATTGATTAAGTTGCATATTCAATTCTAATCCAAATAGGGATAGTGTAGGTTGGGAACCACTCTTCATTATTTCCATCTATAGATTATCCTAAGATGGTTATGACTACTCTTAAAGATGTTAATCATGCTATAGGATCTGATGTTTCTGATAATAAGTATATTGAAAATGAAAAATTATTGCAGGGATAGGTTCTATAGTTTACACCAGTGGGTGTCATGGGGGTTGGTAAGAAGGTTATGGTTTGAAAATTTCTTTCTATTTTTTGTTTCTTTGCATTATACTCATAGTGTATATGAAATGTTTTTTATTTTTTTGGAAACCAAGTATGGTCTAGATAATAATAAAGAAAATATATTATTTATTTCTAAGACTGTAACTTGAGAATGGGAGAATTAAAAATATTTTTTGTTATCGTTATGGAAATATTGATTTGGGTTTACTCTATTATAAAAAATTATAGAGAAATTTGGTAGTTTTTTTTCATATGTGAGTTATTTGTTAAATCCACATAATGCACGATCAAAAACTAGTTATGCATTCATAGATGGAGGTACTTCTATATATTGAAGATTACAAAAGTAGAAACTCATTACAATATATTTATATCATGCATAAGTAATAAAAGTAGATGAAGTATTTCAAGAATGTGTTTGTTTGCAGTCTATGACTTAGCAGATTCAAGTGGCAAGTGGATTGCTTATGGATTATATCCATGCAAAAATATTCAACGAAAATTTTGTGTACATCACACAATTAAAGGTTAAATGAATGATTCAGTAAAAATGATTTGAAAAAACACATAACTCTGATATTCTTCTCTTTTACACAATAGCTAATGAAGAATGAAGATATCAACATGCAATAGGTTTGATCTAGTGACAAAATTGATGGTTTATTTACAACGGCACTACCAACCATTATCTTTAGGGTGTTTTTACATGCTATATGTAGGTGTATATTGAAAATTTTGTTATTTCTTTATGTAATGTTACTTTTAGTGGAGTCTACATGGATTTACTCTTTTATTTATTCCTATTTTTATCTAAATGGGTTTTTATGGAAACAGTTTTTAATGGGGCACCATCAAAACACATATAACATTGGTAGGGGTTTGCATCCCAAAGATAGTGTTTAGAAGTCTCTGAATAACACCATGGGGTTTCAATGACGGTGGTTTTCCCACCCCACTAACCCCTTCCCACCTACCACCTACAACAATACCTATAAAAGGTAAGTTCACACCCCTAGTCTGTGTTTGATCAGTAAGGTATATTACTGTGGAAATTCTAAAATAAAATTTCCATCTCCATTCCATTTTCTTCTCTTTATTTGATACTCAAATTATTTGTTTTTTATTCTTCATTTTCATAATTGTATGTATGTGTGTTTGTATTTTAATTTTACAAGTATGGTAAAAAAATATTGATAAACTAATAATAATTAATATAATTAATATATACTTATCTTATAGTAATGAAATTAAATTATGATTTTCATTTTATATTTGAAATTAAACTCAATAATCCTAATGATTTACAAAATTATTGAAATGGTATTTTGTATAAATTTTCTAATTGATTTTCATTTTTTATATTTCTATTTTATTAAAAAACTAATTAATTATAAATTATATGAAAAATATTTAATATGGGTTGCACATTTTTAATTTTTTAACAAAAAAATGAAATATTAAAAGTATAGTGTGGTCTAACGGGTCATTTTCCTTCAAAAAAGAAAGTCGAGAATGAGGGTAACGGTCGCTATTTAAGGAGCATTGACTAAAGATTGGTTCCCTTGATTCTATGTGAGTTCTTTTGATTTCTCCTTTCATCATATCTATTTTAATACCTTCTCTACCACTCAATCTCTTTCTATTACATGCGCTCTCTTCGATCTTGTCTTGAATAGGTATGAAAATAGTTCTATTCATTGACCAAGAAATATCTTTGATCTCAAAGATCTTAAAATCAAATCCCCCATCTATTTATCAAAAAATGTTTTTAAAAATATTTTTTCTTTGGTTATTAATTTTCATATGCTTTTATTTTCAATCTATGGTCTTTATTCAAATTTATATTTTGAAGGGTTCATCCCCACCATTAATTTGCCTCCATATTAGGGATTTTTCCCAACATTTTCTGGTGGTTTATTTTGTTCTTAATCTCCAAATGTTTTTATTTTAAATCATTTATCAATACTTATTATTGTTACTAAAACATTCCCTCCCCTTTATAGTTGTTGAACCTATGCAATTGGTGATACAGAATGCCTCTTTATCTCACATCATTGATACGAAGGAGGTACTTATTAATATTTTTATCTTTTCCCTATTTCTTTTTTTTTTGAAATTTGGTTTTATCTCATTCCTAATAGGATAAAAAAAGAATTATCCCTTAGGTACAATGATAATCATGAGATAAAAATAAAGTAAAATAATATAGAAATAAAAATGCCCACTAGATGTAACATGGAAAACCCCCCAAATGAAATGGGTAAAAACTCATAGGCAAATAAAATGATATCACCATGGTAAAATATGGGTACAAACTCACTCTTAATTAAATGGTTATAACACTCAAAATATTATCACATGAATAAATGAAGAATCAAGACACAAAATACCACATTCATAGATAAAACTATGAGATTATGTGTTGGTTGGGAAGCTGATGATGAAAACTATTGGGGGAGATCCCCATTTATAAATTTCCCTCACCATCCTTTGTCCTCCCATAAAATAAATTATTTTTAATAAATTAATTAGGGGAAAAAAAGGTAGGGAACCATCTATATTGAAATAAATAAATGGCATTACCATTATTATTATTATTTCTTATCCTCAAAATACTTCTGATATATATCACACTTGGAGATTTTATTGAGAACCAATCACATAACCACACATAATTTATATTTTCCAAACATGATGATAATGTATCTATAAGGACACTAGAGGATCTACACCATTTGAACTTATCAGAGTTAATCTCCTTCATCACTAAATTTATTAGATTTTATTTATTTTGAATTATATCCCTTTATATACTTCCTTCCACCACCACTTCTCAAACAAAATGATATTGTACACTAATGTAAATCATCTTGAAATAAAAATATAAATTCCTTGTAATGTGAAAGGAACTATGATGAAAAAAACAATGAAATATTATTTTATTAGTTATTCAGATTATCTAAAAACCTTTTCATCCAAATCACCTCTATAGAATCCTTTTTACCTTCCTTACACTCCTCCTTAGTCATGGATAAGTCCACAAACAACTATAATTTGGAAATAAATCTCTCATATCCTCTTATAAAAGTAAACACATAACTCATCGTGGATTTTCTCTAGTCATAATCATTTTAATAATTTGAATCAACATAGCCTGTGATGGTAAAATCTGATCCTTTATAACATAATGCATCATTTGAGGTTTCCTTGACGTATCTCAGGATTATATTCATCGTGTTCCAATGATTCCATATTGGATTATCCATGTACTGACTAACATCTCCCACTGCATGTGCAATGTTAGGTCTAGTAAAAACCATATAAATCATCCGACTCCCCAACTCTTATGCATATAACACTCAAGGACTTTCCATCCTCTCTAATTCACATTAAGACACATAATGTAGGAGAAATTTAAATTAATGGGAAGAGGGGTAGATATTAGTTTATATTATTTTACATTGAATCATTTCAAGAATTTCCTTAATTAATTATTCTGTGGTATAAAAATATTCTGATTATCTATGTCTCAGTTGATATACATCTCAGGAATTTTTTTTGTGGGTCATGAGTCCTTCATATCAAACTCCCCTGCCAAATGTGCCTTAATCTCCCTGATTTGATCATTGTTGGGTATTGCAACCAAAATCTCACGCACATATAATAGTAGAATGATAAAATCATTACCATCTAGACCCTTGAAATATGAACAGTGATCTGAATTGTGGTTTTCTTATCCTAGGTTCATGATAATAGAATCAAATCTCATGTACCAATACCTCGACACATGTTTAAGAGTATATAATGATTTGTTCATCTTATATAACAATTTATCATTACCTTCATCGACAAAACATTTTAGTTAGAGCATATAGATTTATTCATCAAGATCATCATTGAGAAAATATATTTTAATATCTAGTTTCTCTAGACGTAGATTTTTTATAGCACACATCACTATAACTACCTGAATAGTTATGGACCAAACAATAGGATAAAATATTTTATTGAAAACAATACCTTCTTTATAAGCATATCCTTTGACCATCAGTATCACATGATATCTTTCCACCTGGTATTTTTAATCCCCCTTGATCTAGAAAAACCATTTTCCCCAATGGAATTCCTTCAATAAGGTAATGTAATATGATCCCAAGTCTTTTTCTTATGATTGGATTCATATTTCTCTCGCATCACCTCCATCCACGAATATACATCAAGACCCTGGGTTTCTTTTCTAAAAGAATATGGTTCTCCATCCAATATCAATAAGTAATACACAACATTGATCTCAGTGACACAATTTGAGTGATATATTGGTGCTATTATCTCTCTATTTGACTTCCATAGTCTAGCATCATCCAAAACATGATCATCTTGATCTCGTAATTCCTTAGAGGAAAATGGTTATTCCTTTATTTCATCCTCAACCATGACTATTATAGTTTATGTACTCTCTTTATTTGTGTCATTATAAATCATCATTTTCACATTTTCTTCTATAAAAATAAAATCTATTCTGATGAGAAGTTTATCGGTGGTGGGATCCCACAAACGATAAGCCTTTACACCTTCAGTGTATCCCAATAAGATAGATTCCATAGATCTCGAGTCCAAATTCAATATTTCATAGTAATTAAGTAGTGTATATAAAAAACATACAAAATTACGCTACTGAAAATATTGAGTGATTTTGACTCATACATCTTTGTTAGATTATCCAAAATTCTCCACACCATCTTTTTCTCTGCAATGATTTATAGGACCCCATCTGCCAAATCCAAATGGAAGTGGGAAATATAATTCCTATACTTTTTTTCCACTTATCCTTCATCACACCCTATATTTTTCTTCCAATTTTCAATAGGAAATTATATTTCCACATCACTACTTTCATATTCATTTTCCAGAATAAAAAATTATATTCATTGATTTGTTTATCTCAAATTTCACCGAATTTTTTAAGAAATGTCAGTCCTGAATCTCCTCAGGTCCAAAAATTTCCTTTGATACCAATTTTCATGATCAAAAAACTATTTTCCCTTTGGTATGATAATAATTTTGAGATAAAATTAATGTTCAATAATATGAAAATAAAAATGAACAATGGATGTAATGTAGAAAAACACCTAAATGAAAGTGGTAAAAACCATGAGAAAATAGAAGGATCTCATTATGGTAAAATGAGGTTATAGACTCACTCTTAATTTCAAAGAGAAAACACTCAAAGTATTATCTCTTGAATAAATAGATAAACACCTCACAAAATAAAACACTCAAAGTTGAAAATAGATGATGACGTGTTGATTGAGAAGCTGATGAACAAAATTTTTGGGGGATATCCCCTTTTATATGTTTTTCTCACCCACATTTATTATCCCATAAAATAAATTTCTTTTAAAAAATTAATTAGGGTAAATAAATGTTGGGAGATACCCACATTGAATGAAATAAATTGGGTGGTCATTATTATTATTTTCTCTCACCTTAATCATCTCCCAATAATTCCATCTAAACCCATAAGATGATAATTTGAGATTCTATCTAATATTTATATATATATTTATCATTTGATATGATCTAATACTAATTTCTTATCCTTTTTCATACAATGGATTATTCTTCCAGCATCAAATCTTGTGGGAAAATGGAACAGCTGAATAATCATTTTCACCCTTCAGGAGCCACAAAATTTGATGGCAGGGTTTTAGTGATGAATGAAAAACCTATCCCTAATGAATCCCTAACCTTTCCCTAGGTAAGTTGAAAAAATGGAAAAATCAATTTGTATCAGTAGCTAAACAATAGAAATGGAAATGAAAAAAGACGTCGTTTACCATATTTTCATTATACTCCTTGATCCCTAATGGTGTTGTATTTTATTTTAAATTCCAATGATAATTTTATCTTTTAAATAATTCTATTTAATTTGTGTTAATGTTCATTATTTCATTATCATGTTTATATTTTTTATTTTTTTAATCTCTCTATAGGAAGTGACCATTAGTCTTATTTGTATCTTTTTATTATAGAGGTCATCATACTTGAGGCTATAGATTCTAATTATGATAGTAATCAGCATTGTAATTATCCTAGAAATTCCTTGAGTTTAGATATTTTGGTTCAAATGAAGATATTAGTGTGAGGATGCCTTCACCATCTATAAATCACAAGAAAAGTATGGATAATTAGAAGAGTTGTGTGTGTTTTCTTCCTGTTGTTGTCTTTTTTTATTTCTTTCTTCCAATGACATAAAATTCAAGATTTCTGTGTAAATAAAAGTTTATTAAAAAAATTTGGTTTTTATTTCTGCTAAATTATATTTTCTTGGTCACCATTGGTATTTTTTACATACACACAAACACACACGAATTCTTTCTATATTTATATGGTGCATTGAACATAAAATTAGTGTTATTTTTTGAAGCAATATAAATTGTTCGCACTCAATATTAATAAAGAAATGTTAATAAAATAACCAAAATATTATATTAGTTCTTATCCAAATAACATCCCAAATTTACACAAATTATACATGTACCTGTAATTAAAACAATTCATATTTCAATAATAGTAAATAAAAAAATAAAATAAAAAATAATTGAAATATTATATAATCCATGATAAATGTATATTGTAATTATATGATTTTTTTTCCAAAAATTCACTAATTATTAATTGGTTGTTTTAAAATATTATTATAATCTAACTGTGTTTTCTCAATTTTGAGTATGTCTGTAGCAGGGCACTATAGCGGAGGCACTGTAGCAGACACTATAACAGCGGTGGAACTGTAGCAGTGACAGCACTGTAGCGGTGGAGGAACTGTTGCCGGATAATGTAGCGGTGGTGGGTACTATAGCAGGGACTGTAGCTGCGCGGGGTACTATAGCAGTACTATTCACAGAGGGTCCTTTGGGAAAAAAATGGGCTTTCAAGCCTTGTCTTCAGGCCACTTGGCCTTGGGCCTTCGGGCTATGTATTGGGTCTCCCTCTACCCTCTAAAGAGGTCTTTGCTTTAATAATAAATTGAGGCTTTAGCCCCTACCTTAAAAAAAATAATCCTAGCATTTTGACTTAGTTTTGACTACCTGAAATATTTTGTAAACTAAAATATTACTTTTATACTAAAAACATGCTTTTGAGTCAGATTAGCCACATCACATGTCTAATTGATGTATGGTTTATTCTTATATATAAAAATAAATTATGGAACATTTTAATAATGTATCATGACAATATGAGCATGTTTTCATGGATTTGAGTACGTAACATGTGTTTTATACCGAAATGTATCTTTTAAAATGAAAACATGCACTTTAAGTCAATCTGTTCTAAATGTATGTTGTATTGATGTGATTTTAATTAATTGATTTATAAAATGAATCAAAAATAATTTTTCCTAAAGTATTAAAATAATCCAAACATTTTTTATCAATTTTGGGTATGTGGTATTAGTTTTGAACTTAAATGAAAAAATGCACTTTCAGTCAATTAGGATGAATTGTGGGTCAGACTGATGTGTAGTTAATTCCAATATGTCAAAAAAAAAATTTGATCATTTTATGAAATCATCAATAAAATATGATCATGTTTTTTTGGTTTTGACTATATGATGATTGTGAGTTAAAATGTTACTTTTATACCGAGAACTCACAATTTGAGTCATACCAACCATACCCTGTATCAGATTGAAGTGTGGTTGATTCAAAAAAAGTCATCAATAAATAACGTATAATTTAGATAAAGTACTAATAAAATACAAGAATATTTTCTCTATTTTGAGTATGTGATGCTCATTGTGAACATAAATTTTACTTTTAAATGAAAACACACACTTTTATTCATAACGATTGAACTATGCATCAGATTGATGAATGGTTAATTCAAACACATATAAAATTAGTAAAGTATTTTTTTTACAAACTATCAATGAAATGAAATCATTTCTACTCAGTTTTGTTTATGCGATGCATGTTTTAAACTAAAATGTCTCTTTTAAATAAAAACATGTACATTCAGTCATATCGGACACATTGTGTGTTGGATTGATGAGAAGTTATTTTATAAATGTCACAAATAAATCACAAATAATTTTCCAAAAGCATCAAGATAATACAAGGGTGTTTTATTAGTTTTGAGTATGTGGTGTTCATTTTGGACTAAAATGACATTTTAAACGTAAAAAATACACTTTTAGTTAATCCAAGAACACTATGTGTCACATTTATGTGTTGTGAAATCCTACATGTCACAAATGATTTATTGACAATTTTAAGAAGTACCAAGAGGATACAATAACATTTTATCATTTTAAGCATGTGACATGTGTTTTAGATGAAAATGACACTTTTGAAATGAAAAAATGAACTTTCAGTCAATATAGCACCAAAATGTTTCAGATTTATGGGTTGTTAATTCTTAAATGTCACAAATGAATCACAAATATTTTTTTAAAGTATTAAGACAATCCATGTGACATATATTTTTGATTATAGGGAATGCATCTTCACCTAAAATGTTACTTTTTATACAAAAAAAATCACATTCAGTCATAAAGGTCTCACCTTGTGTTAAATTGACATGTCATTGATTCTTACACGTCATAAATAAGTCACTAATCATTATTGTAATGCCATGACCTGGTTCAAAATATAGTAATTATACTAGTGGTATTATATAAACATGGGAACACCTATTTTTTATGATAAAGGCTACTGATTAGAAGTAATATTTTAAGGTGTTACAATGGGGTGAGGATACATTTATATCATAGTATCAATAATAGAGGAAAATAAAAAATAATAATCCATAAAGATTAATAATTAGATTATACAAAATGAATAAACCCTAGAATTGATAATAAATGAATATTTTTTTGCACAAGCATGAATCCCAGATAGTCTCTAATTAAGCCATATAGATATATGAATCAATAAAAATATAAAATACAAGGAGGATCTATTGTCATCCCCAAGCCTTACCTCATCCCAATATCCATCCAACCTATCCAACTCGATTATCCACTACTAGGCCTTTTCCCTACCTAAACCTATAAATAATGAGTCCTTCTTAGGTATCAATGTTCCATGGATTCCTAAGCAAGGTTTGACTATAACTCAATAGGTAACCACCAACGAAGTCCCTTAAAAAATAAAAAATACAGTGTTTCTATTTTTTATAGGTTCATAATAAAATATATAGAGTGAAATCATAAATAAACCACAATCATCTATCCTTGGGATTTAAGGTGACTACCAGGATTCAAAATACCTACATAGACCAAGGTTGGAGAGATTGATCATGTCACATAACCCTTGGGGGAGGAGTGGTACATGTCATACTCCAGAACAAGTCATCACAAAAAATAAGGGGGTAGTGTATCCATCCTTGGAAGAATCTAAAATACATATCTCATTTGGGAATATACATCCCTACCATCTATATAATAATAAAATCAAGGGGCAGAGGAAGTACATCCCACTCAATAATATCTTATAAATGTTGGGGGTAGATAATCCCAACTATAATATCATATATAATTAGGGATAAGGTAGACCCTTCCATTCATTTCATAATATAATCGGGGGTAATGAATCCTACTAGGCTCTCTCATATACATGTTTAAGGGCAGACAATCCCGCCTATAATACCATATACATGTAAGAGGATAGTATACCCCATTCACAATATCATATAATTGGGGGCAACACATTCCTCCCATACATATGATAATATAATTGGTGGAGTGCATCCACCAAACCATATCATATCACACACACACACACACACACACATATATATATATATATATATACGGGGTTGGAAAGAATCACACTTGAAATTTTGTATATAATTAAGGGGTAGTGTGCCCCTCCCATTTATATCATAATATAATCAGGGTGTAGTGCATCTCACCTGACCGTTTCTTATATATATAGGGTAAGATCATCCCAACCACAATCTAATATAATTTTCAATGGGTAGGGGGTTCATAGTGTCCCACTTGTAGTCTCATATATAATTCGGGGTAGTGAATCCCTTCTATCTATATTATAATATAATCATGGGAAGTTTATCCCCCTGGCCATCTCATTTACATGTGGGGGAGAGCTTCCCACTTGTAATATCATATATACTTCATTGGGTAGAGCATCTATCTTTCCCATATCATAATATAATTGGAGGAATATTCTACCTAGGGTTGGTTATATGAATGCACTTATCATACGTCTCCTCAGTTGGAATATGAAGTTCATAACCCATCCGCATCATTATATCCATATTGATATTACACTACCAATCTTATAGTTTTAAGTCAACACCCTAAATTAAGAGTACCTGCCTATCGAAACATCCCCTCTTCGTAGTCAGTATAATATTGGGGCAGCCACCATGGGTCCCCAAGGTCATATAATAGTCTAGAAACCCTACATAGTATCCTCTATCTCTTTATAATCTATGGGTCTCTTTTCCAACACTTGGAGGGAATACTTTCCCTTGAAATTATCCTAATCATATTACAGCCTCACTTTCTTTATAGGAAAATCGATAGTGGTATCACTTGAGAGAGACTGCATAATTACCCTCCCTCTTCTAAGGTTATACTGGGTTAGTCCAATCATTCCCAACCTACAATTAAACATTTTATAAAATCAACCCTCCCAAGGTACACACATACTAGTGGGGGAGGAACAATCACCCGAGTGACAAATTAACTAGGCATAATGGCTATAAGGTGTCTCAAGGTTCTATTCAGGCCATCCAAGGAAAATAATTCCCAATGAAAAAATATCTTTTTTAATGAGGTCTCTAAGTTCACTTATACCATGTTCCACTACATTTATCCATTTCACTTGATTCAAAATCCTTCAAGGTTTATGTATATTAAGGTTTACATTCATATTTATTGCTTCAGTCATCGATGGATGATGCATCAACTAGAGTTCAAGGATCCATCATGGCCCTTAACACACATATTTTATTCATATCCATTTTAATTTAATAAAATAATTTATTCAATAAATATTTTGATCCCCCACTATGGAAATACCACATGTCACATGCCATATAAAATTCAGAAACTTTTGAGAAATGAATAAGGACTACCTACCACAGGTAGTGTCATTCCTTTTATGAAATCTCGACAACCATTACCTTATATCTTTGAAGCTCATATAAACATATGAGATCATGTATCAACCCATAATATCCAATTTAATTAATTATAAGAATTTATAATCAATCTTACAATTTAGATATATTATAAATATTTATAATTAACTTCAAATTTTAATTCAAATAAGAGTAATAAAAATTCACTTGGAAAACATGCTGTATAAAAACCACGAAAACCCACACTAGGACGGTTGATGGCATTCTGCTGACACTGTCCTAGGAAAAATCTCAAACACATGAAACTATCTCAATCATCAATTTTTTACAATTAAATAGAAAATATCATATTTATTTTCCCAGAATTGTATCCTTAATGAAATGGTAGCCAGTGATGCGTGATCATCATCACATGGTGTCCTCTTCCTATTGCGCATAAAATCACCTTCAAAATGATGTGATTCCACAATGATCTGGTGGAATTGTCACTATTTTATATATAACCTTTAGTAGTTCTAGAAATATCTTTCATCAGTGAAAGTTATTTTATATTTTAATCATATTTAAAAGATGATTACATTTACCAGTGATAACAATAGCATTAATTAAAACACCCTTCATCAGCACAAAGAAATGAACTAATAGAGGGATACTTCTATCAGTGATAGTTTAGTACTGAAAAATGGGTACCTTTATAATAACTTTTTATAAAACTGATAATGGGTAAATTTTATCATTTTGTTTTTATTGTAGATAAAGTGAACTCTTATCTGCACTATTTCAAGCACATATAAAATCCCGACTGCATCAGTGTGTGGATGAAATTACAACACACTATCGTAGAAAAGAGAAAATTACATTTTTATTAAATTTAAATCACAATACAAAAAAATATATAAAATGATAAAAATATTTCAATAATTGGAATGTATGATTAAATTGGTACATAAAATTTATCATAAATATCAAAAAATTTATAAATATTAATGTTTTGTTGGCTTTGGACACCGATATCCTCTCAAAAGTGCCTAATCATACTATTGGTTTTCAAAAAAACCACCCAAAATAAATTAAAAGGGTACCTTTATAAAAAAAATCTTATGAAATTATTTCAATAAATAAAAAAATAAAATATAAATATGAAATAATGCATTAATTAAATGTCACTTTTTATCTAAAAACATACACTTCGAGTCATATTAGGAACACCATGTGTTAGATTAATGTGTGGTTGATTTCTACATGCCAATAATAATTTAGGTATCATTTTAAAAAAGTATTCAAACAATAAAAGAAAATTTTCTTGGTTTTAAGTATGTGATGTGTGTTTTTAACTAACAGCTCAATTTTAAATTAAAACATGCACTTTGAGTCAAACCGGACACATCGTGTCTCAGATTAACATGAAACTTATTCATATATATCAAAAATGATTTATATATCATTTTCCTAAAACATATATACAATATGAGTATGATTTATTTTTTTCAATTAGTGACACACTTTTTTTAGTAAAAAATCATTTTTAAACTGAATATGTGTACTTTGAGTCATACTGGTTACATCGTGTATCAGATTGACATGATACTGATTCCTACATATCAAAAAATCTCTTATTGGATCATTTTCCTAAAGTATAAATACAATAGGAGAAAGTTTTATTAGTTTTTAGTGAGTCACACGATTTTAACTAAAATGTTATTTTTTAAATTAAAAACATACATATCAAGTCATATCGATCATACTGTGTATCAGATTAAGGTAAAAAATACTCTTACATGTCTCAAATGATTTATAAATAATTTTCATAAATTATCAAAACAATCTAATTTTTTTTCTTGGTTTTGAGTATGTCACACATCTTTTGAAATGAATTGTAAATTTAAAAAAACACTCCTTGAGACATTATGGTCACACAATATGTTAGATTGATATGCAGTTGATTATTGTAGGTCACAAATAACTTATCGCTCTTTTCCCTAAATTATAGAGCCAATAATAGTGCATTTTATCACGTTTTAGTATGTGATGTGCGTTTTGAACTAAAATATCAATTAAATAAACATTCACTTTGAGTCATACCGACCACACCATGTGTCATATTGACATGTCACTGATTTATGTATGTCAGAAATGACTTATGGCACATTTTCCTAAAGTATTAATTCAATATGATTTTGTTTTCTTGGTTTTTAGTTTTTGACACATTTTTTTAACTATAATGTCATTTTAAACTAAAAACATGCACATTGAGTCATATCAGTCACATTGTAGGTTAGATTATTGTGAGGCTTATTATTTCATGTAAAAAATAACTTTTTTATAATTTTCGAAATGTATTAAGAAAATACAATCATGTTCTCTCAGTTTTTAGTGGGTGCCATTTGTTTTTAACTAAAATTTAATTTTTAAACTTGAAACACTCATGTTGGGTCATACCAATCACATTGTGTGTTGTATTTATGTTTAATTACTTCCAATTGATCAAAAATGACTTATGGATCATTTTCATAAAGTATAAATACCAAAATAGGTTATTTAATCAGTTTGTAGTGAGTGACACACATTTTTAAAAAAAATACCATTTTAAATTAAAAACATGCATTTCAAGTCATACTAGTCACACCATGTATTAGAATGATTCTTGGATGATTATTATATGAAAAATGTATTGTGGATCATTGTCCTAAAGTATCAAAATAATTTGAATTTTTTTCTTAGTTTGGATTATTCCTTGTGCCTTTTGAACTAAAATGTCTATTTTTAATAAAAACACACACTTTGAGTCATACAAGACACACTGTGAGTTAGATTTATATGTGGTTGATTCCTACACTTCATAAATAAATATTAAATAATTTTCATAAAGTATCAAGACAATACATGTGTGTTTTATCATTTTTGAGTATCCGTTGTGTGTTTTGACCTAAAATTTTAATTTTATATTAAAACATACACTTTGATTCATGACTACTTCCCCATTTTATTTATTGATATGAAATTTATTCATGTACATAAAAATTAATTATAGATCATTTTTATAAAATATTAAGACAATCTAATTTTTTTTCTCTATTTTCAATGAATATTGCATGTTTTTAACAAAAATATCATTTTTAAACTAAAAACACACACTTTGAGTCATAAAAATCACACAATGATTCATATTAATGTCTGGATGATTCCTATATATCAAAAAATGATATATGGATCATTTTAAAAAATAATCAAGACAATTTGAGTATCTGTTTATATTTCTCAATGAGTGAAACACATTTTAAAATAAAATGTAATTTTTAAATTGGAAACATGATGTTTTATTCATGTTGGACACACCATGTGTTGGATTAAAATTTGATCTAATTACTACTCATCAAAATTTCTTATGGGTCCTTTTCATAAAATATCAAGAGCATAAGAGTTCATTTTAATGGTTTTTAGTGAGTGGAACATGTTTTTCAATTATATGTCATTTTTGAATTGAAAGCACACACTTTAATTCATACTAGTAACTATGTATATCATATTGAGGTGAGGATAATACTTACACATCACAAATTACTAATTTAATATTTTCCAAAAATATCAAAAAATATGAATACTTTTTCTTGGTTTTGAATATGTCACGCGGATTTTAAACTAAAATTTCAATTTTAAATTAAAACACGCACTTTGAGTCATACTGGACACACCATGTGTCAGATTAATGTGTAGTTTATACCTACATATAAAAAATTACTTATAGATCATTTCACCAAATTATTAATACAATTTGAGTTCATTTTCTTGATTATGAGTATGTGATGATTTTTTATCTAAAATGTCAAATTTAAATAAAAACATTTATTTTTGAGTCATAATATTCACACCATGTATCATATTGACATATATCTAATTAATACACATCACAAATGAATTATGTATCATCTTTATAAATTATAAAGATAATTAGAGTGTGTTTTCTTGGTTTTTAGTGATTGACCCATGTTGTTTACTAAAATTCCATTTTAAATTGAAAACATGCACTTTGAGTCATTTGTAAATAGAAAAAATGCACTACTGAACATAGAAATATCAAATAAAGAAAAAATATCTCCATGAAGAGAACAAATAGTATGTGACTGCATCATTATTTTAAAAAACATTAAGAATTTATTTTTCTCCAATAATTTTTTGGTAATTAGTAATTTCTTCATGATCTCGGTGAAAATTAACGAAATATGTATTTGATAAAAATGATATGTAATTTTACTAAAAAATATAGATAAATTTATGAGAAAATAAAAAAACTTAATATGAAGTTACCTCTTCATGATGTCTACATACATTCTAGCATTATATATTCATCCCATTTGTTTCTAAAAAATCCATTTCCCCTTTTGAATACATGAAATGTTGATAGTCCTGGTAGTAGTGGAAAAATATAAATAAATACATGATTAATAAATATTTTATATGAAATTTTAATTATCATTGAAGATATATCTTTTTGGATTCTAGTTTGTTGATGGAATTTGATATCCTTCATAAATTTAAAACATAACAACCATAATCATTTCAATTAGTTTGTTTCAGAAAATATAGAAACATTGATAAAAATAAGTAATTTTTATATTTTTTTATAGTGACATATTATTATATATATCTATATATTTGGTTATTGGGAGTATAATTACTTTTAACACACACAATCAACACACACAGGTCGAAAAGGAAGTTCATATCCCCCTAGAGGATAGCCCACCCATCAAGACTTAATTATTCAGTACATGACCAGTAGGCCCAGTGGGAATGAAGCCCATTACATGGCCCTTAGTCCTAGTTGGCATGAAATCCTAATACATAGCCTTAAAGGCCCAAATTTTTGACCCAAAAGTCCTCTGGTGAAACGTTCTACTATAGTACCCTGACCACTACAGTACCTGCTACAGTGCTACCTCCACTATAGTTCTTACTACAATGGACACAACTGCTACAGTGTTGCTTATGCTGCATCCCACCACCGCTATAGTCCAATTATAGTACTGCTACAGTGCTTCTATAGTGTTGTTATAGCAATTGTGTCCCATGGGATTTGAACCTCCAACATCGATATAGTATTACATAGTGTTCTACCACTAAACCAAACCCCAAATACAACCTCTTCTAAAATATACCCTAAAATTTTACCATTGAGGAACTTGATAGGATTTTTGTAGTCATGGACCATCCATATACAATTATTATAATGATATTTAAACACCACACTCTCATAATTTTTTTCATTAAACCGTAATATAAAACATATAACTTGAAGTTTATTTGAAAAACATTGAATGTTGTGTATTAAAAAATGATAAACATCATCATGTGTGGTCAATTGTTGTTAATCAATGTAATGATTCCAAAAAAATAAATCTTTGGAGTATCAAAATTGATTACAATGAGAAAACAATTCTCCCTAAAAATGAATTAGTAATGAAAGAAATGAAAATATATTTTATATGATTAGATTGTATATTTTTACCCCTTCATAATGGGTATTAAGAAAAGTTTTCCATTTGTAAGTTTCATTTTAAACATTTCAGACAATTGGTAGACTATTTTTAATTATACCTCTTCTTCTAATGAAATTTTTTGTGTAGACTTGAGGTGTGAACTAATGAGTCCAAATTCTTGTTCATAGGGGTTTCCCTTCAAATAGTAATGATATATATTCCTATAAAAAATATGAATAATATTTAACTGTAATTAACGTAGTACATCATTTATTAAATAAACAGATTATGAAAACACACCTCACGTATAAATTTACAACCATTACTCCTAGCCATCCCTGATTGATTATTTCGTCCATATTATAAATATAAAGAAAGTATATAATGACCTCTTTATAAATTTTTTATTCAAAATAAATGATGTTCATATCACTATATTTTAACATTATATCTACATGAAATTATAATATTATTAAATGTAGAATTTGAACTTATATATTAATGGTACTTTGTAAAGATATTTTTTATTTATTTGTTGCTCCTTTGGATTATTTTGATTTGACCTTCTATTTTATATTCCTTTTATTGCTCTATAATAACATTCCTTTATTTAATACTTCTCATAAAGGTTTTCCATAAATAAATTAATTATAAAGGACATACCACCTTAACAAAATGTATTTTTACAATATCAAATGGTCATTCTATGAAAGTTCCAATAGAAATTCGGACTATGTGACCATCAAGAGCATCAAAGGGAATATTTATCTTGATACTCAGCTCATGTGATACATGAATCCCCACTCTCACATGACCTTTTAGAAGTTTTGTGTGTGTATAATATCTACTTAGATATTTTACACTATACCCCCTTCAATAAGGAAATGGGTATGTGAATTTATATATAAATTACACTCAATTTCACCCTGTAGAATATTAAAACATGAATGGTATAAATATCTTCCTAATTCACAGTTCATAAAAATAGTTATGAAAAAATTGATTACCTTTGTTAAGGTGGAAATTTTAGTGGAATGGATTAACTCCAAGTTGGGGGGTGGATTTGATCTCCTTTTCCAACTAGGCTTCTTAAGATTTTTTGAAGAAGGTTTACCAAAAGTGGTTTCCATAACCTTTAATTTCTCAAATATTTGATCATCTGTTAGTGAAGATAGTATTGTACCTTCATCTAAATTCTCATCAAATTATATCCTCTAGGATCAATATTTATTTCATTGGGGGAGAGATATATAGTTTCCTAGAAACAAAGTCTTCATGGAATGTTTCAACCTAACTAAATAAAGGGGACACCCTTGAGTTCCTTTAATGTTATATCCTGAAAACTTTACATAAGTAGTAAAGTTAATTATCATCATGTACAACATGTATTTCAATGTGAAATATTAATTTCTATAAGAATCATACAATGTGACCCCTTAATCTCACATTTTATTTAATACATTTAATCAATGGAGCCAAATAAACTTCAATATCATTAATCAGTTATTTTTTTCATGATATAAACAGAGAAAACATAATGTATTTTTTCTTTAATGCATAAAAACAATGAAAAGTTATAATTTACTAACATATCTAGACATGTATTTTGAGTTCTACTTTGTAAACCAAAATGATTTAATCCATCAATATATAATGCAAGATGGATATTTCTCAGCTCATTTATAAATCCAGGACACTTTTGATCAATTGTTTTCATTAAGGAGAGTTTCTAGGGTGATGAAGTTTCATATCTTGATTTTGTTTGTATCTATGTGCCACGTCAATTGACTTGTAGTATCCTCACTTCTATATAGGCACCTAAACCATGGAATGGTTAGAAAGTTCCATATAAATTTCAAATTACTATATTGATAATTATTGTATCGAGATGTACCACACATTGGTAATTTTTTAAGTGATTTATAGTCTTTGAATAACAATATAAAGTAATTTGAAAAAACATGCATTCTTTATGAGATCATACCCATTGAACGTATAATTCATTTAGCATTATATGTTCGGCAAGGTATCTCATTATCTTTAGGTAGAATATCATTTATGAGATTAATTAGTTCAGTAAAAATAGTGTTACTCCTATTTCCAGATTTTACATCATATAACTTCTGTATGGCTAAAAATATTGTATATTTAGTACAACCAGCATACAATGACATATTTTCACAACTCTTTATCTTTTGAAATATTTTTAAAAAATCACAAAGTTTATTTTCAAATGTAATTTCCATTTCCTAAATATGATCTTTATAATCATTTTCACTTGTAATTATATCCTTGATACAATCTTAATCATTGTTCACAATAGTAATCATATTATATGATCCATAAAATTCAGTGTTATCCTAATGACTAGATAAATTCAGTTATTCCCAGCGTTGAGTCCAAAATTTATAACTTCGACCTATTTCATGATATGTAAAGTGTTCTTCCAACTTTTCTACACTAATTAGCCTTGAATAAAAAAAATGTAAACATGGATAAAGGATTTTAGAAGGGTCATATACATGATATTTTTCAAAATTTATGAAATCTTTAATCCCATCCTCAAACTCTTTTTTTATATGGTTATTTTGATTCATATCTATACTATTTGATTTAGTAATATTAATATTTAAGAAAATAAATAAATAAAAAGAAGGTTTGATCTTAAAACACTTAAAGGATATTATTTATATGTACACACATATAGTCATCATATTCGATATAAATTTTGATTGCATCAACAACTTATTAGAAACTAAAAATACCAACAATTATATGAATTTAAAATATTTTAACACATATTATTTTATTACAAGAATTCATATATCATAAATCATTCTTTTTTTAAAAAAATGGATTCATCAAGGGAGATAATTCAATCCCTATGACTATCAATATTCATAATAAACCTATGGATTTCTACAACTGAATATGTATTAGGGTATATATAATAATATTTGACTATCAAAACACATATAAAAACAAATTACTTATTTTTTTAAATTTTTTCGTAGTGTTCAAAAAAAAGAAATCACATTGATTATGGTTATTAAATTTTTAAATTTATAAAAGATATCATATTTGGATTCTTTATTTGGTAATAATTTAAATAAAAATTTTAGTATGCCATGATAATTTGAAAATAAATAAGTTTGTGGGTGGAATGGGAAAATATAATTCATTAACAAAAATAACCCAAATTTTCAAATTTTAAAATCATGAGGAGGATGTATTTAATCATAAAAATAATATTAATGAGTAAATAAATTATAAAATAAAAAACATTGTTATTAAAATTATAAAAATTAATGTCTTGAAAATTTTAAATTATAAATAAAGAAATTTTCTAATTTTTCTATATCTGTCATTGAAAATAATGTAATCTTCTAAAAAGAAGTTTTAAAATATTGGTTAAATTATAATAATTATAGTGGAAAAACAATATTTATAATTTTGATAGGGAGAGGATAATTGATTAAATTTAAGTATTGTATCTCAATTTGAAAACACTAATTAACAATTTCTTAAAATTCTTAAAATATTTGAAATATAATTTGATCTATTTAATAGTTTTAGGATAAAAACATAGACATAAATTTGATAAGAAACTATATAATGGAGTTAGAAAAAAATATAACTCATGGTCCAGTTTTACAATGCATATAAGTCAATTTACCTTTAAATTATGTTCAATTTCAAATTGGGAAAATTTTCTAGGGTAGAAGACTAATAAGGGAAATATATTTTTAGTCACGAGGAAGAAAATAACTAATAACAATACATCACATTTGTTAAAAAATATAAAAATATTGAAGATTTTTTATTGAACTTAATTGACTACAAAATAGTTAGTTACTTCATGCATTTTAAACATCCCCTTAAATATAGGTTATATTGGAAAGAACATCAATAAAGATATCCATTTTAGTCTCATTTGATAAATAAAAAAATCAGTTTGGATGCTATAGATTATTAAAGTAAGATAAACTGAAAACAAAATCATGAAAAACACATGAAAGATATACTGAGAATCTTTTAAAAAAGGTTCTGAATTTCATAACTTCAGCTTTGAGGTTCGATTTGTCCAAAATATTCAACATCGAATGCAATAGAGTTTTTGTTCTAGAAGTGTTAACAAATAAAAAAAAGACGTATTTCTCCATGCTGATGTTTCAACATAGAAAAAATACCCTTTATTAATGCTTAACATAGCATTGAATTTTTTTAAAAAAATAATAAAAAAGAATAAAATAATAATATTAATTATATAAATAATAAAATTATTAAAAATGAACTATATTATCTATTTAAATTACCAAATTATAGTAAACTGAATTTAAATAAATTAATTATATAAATAAAAAACATATTTTTTTCGCATAAGATGAGACCATGACCAAAATAGAAGGTCTCTTATATAATTAAAATAAAGTGTAGATTACAAAAGTTTAAAAACATGAAATTTACATTTATCCCTCAAAAGAAGAGGTAAAATTTCATAAGGAACCTGATTAGACTAGGCTAGAATATTTCCATCATCATCCATTCTAGCAAGCCTATTTGGTACCTAATTGGCCTCCCTGTAGATGTGAGTCATAATGTAGTAGATGAAAGAAAGATAGTCCAATAAAATAATCCACCAAGAGATTAAATTCCATAAAATATGCTCAAAACCTACTCTGATAGCATGAACAACAATAAAAGAGTCACATTCCAACCAAATATTACCCTATCTAATAACTGAAGCGTGTTTAATGGCCTCAATTACACCAAAACTTTCATCCTCCAGTGTAGAAGAAAAACCACAAGAACTATATAGTCATCCTAAAGCATCCCCATGATGATTTATGAAGATATACCCATAAAACGAAGGACTTGGGATACCCCTTTAAGAACCATAAATATTGATTTCAGTCCACCCTATGAAATATGAATTCCAGAATACTTCAAACATGCCATAAGGTGGATGGAAATTACCCCTAATATCAAGAATACATAAAACCAAGAGATCATGTATAGAGTTAAATCACAAACTCTTTTGGAATGAATTAGCTTCTTTGATAGCAACCAATTATTGAGAGTGGGTAGTTTGAGAAACAAACATTACTTGATCATGTAACCATGTGTCTCAAGAATTCCAAATAAGGGAGATTAACTCTACATAAGCAACCCAAAATAGATTCATCAGTTGTAGGGATACCTAAAGTGGTGACCAACTATTAATGAAACCACAAGTGAAGCACATGCAGGGTAGAGGGATTTCAAACATATCATAAAGATCATGCCACATTGATGAAACTGTAGCACAACTTAAGAATAATTTATTGAAATAATTCATGTGTCTATGGAAGGGAGCACATGAATAACATATGGAAATGTCACAATTCTATAAAAATGATCAGTTGGTAACTTGTCGTGTTCTAGTCACTAGACAAGGATTGACCACGAAGAGAGAATGCAGTTCCATTAATGTTTTCTCAGCCAATTCAAGTTTAAATACAAATCAGAATGATAAATCTAGAAATCCTTTGAAGTCCAAATTCAATTCGGCACAAGCTCCCAAGTCCAAAAATAATTTCTGGGAGAGAAACGATAATTGTTAAAAATATCTTTAATGTTTACTAGAAGCTAATTTAAATTGGAAAATTGATCTAATATTGATATAGATAAGTTTGGAGTAATACCATTTTCTTAGAGGGATTCCACCAGATGATCTCCCATCCAATTTGAAGTCCAAAAGTTTAAAGATGAATATCTAGAGACCAACCACCTTGAATGAAAATCAATAGTATAAAAGATGGATTTGATGGAATGGAAAATAAAGGAACTCATATGCATAATATTTCCATATTTATGTTTGAGTATAAATCTACCACAAATAATGTCAAGTGACATAGATTTACTATTGACTAGTCTTTATATGAAATGATCTTTTAAGGAGTGATTAAAAAACCGAAGGTTTTTATACCGAAACCCTTAGAGGCATGGGGAATGCAACATTTTTTCTAGGCCACAATAGCTAACTTCCATTTAAGAATACTGCCATTCCAAATAAATTTTTTAATAGAGATGAAAATATTCTTAATAAGTGAAACTGTCAATTCATAAACTATAAATGAGTAAAAAACTTTTGGATGATGATGGATTTCACCAAACAAGTGCATCCATCCATGGAAAGAGACTTTAATTTCCATAAATCAAGCGGCTTCCTGATTTGACTAATGATATTAGAATAATAGAATACCATCATCCTGCCCCAGAACCTAGGAACTCCAAGATAAACAAAATGAAAACCCCCTCTCTAATTCCCAAATTACCAATAATGTAAATCTTTTTGGAAATGGAAATCCCCTGAAAAAGTACAAAAAATATTTATTCCAGGTAACAACCTGACCAAAGTCTTATTCATAATGAAAAAATTCTTTCTTGATGTTTATGATATAGATATTACCCCCTTTAGTAGAGAGAATAAAATCATCTACATAAAAAAGATGATATGGAGTAGAGAATCCTCTACTAGCATTAATGGATTTCATTTTCCCATTATCAACCATCTCTAACAGTCTTATTGAGTGGATTAACAAATTCAGAGGCAATAAAAAGACAGTCCTAAATAGTCCTACATTTTATGAAACCAAATTTATTGGGATGAACTATTTTATTTGAGATAGAGGATAATCTGTTTTCCAAATCTTTTCTGATGATTTTATAAAATTTTTTGACCAAAGAAATCATCTTTAATATATTAATTTTGTTGGAATTTTAATTTTTTTTTATTAAATCAAGAAATTGAGAGTTCAGTTCTTTTGGAAGAGACCCGCCCTCAAAAAAATGGAGGATCAGTCGACAAACATCAACTTGAATAATCTCTTAGTAATATTGAAAGAAAAAATTACCAAATCTATCTGGGATGAGAGATATTTCAGAATTAAGAAAAAAATAGCCTCCTTAATTTCAGAAATCAAAGGGATAATAGTGAGCCCAAAGATATCATTATAATTGAAAATATGTGCAATAATACCATCCAAATTATCATAAATGATATAGGAACCATTGAAAATTTCCTTATAATAGGATACCAAATGATTAGATAGATCCTTCACATTATCCATAATTTGATCACCATTCATGAAAAGTGACAAAGGCCTATAAATTATTCTATCTTGTTGAAAGGAATTAAAAATAATGAAATTCCTATCACTATCTTTGAGCAATTTATCCTTAAAGGCATTACGCTACAAATAATACTTAATGTTAAGAATATTATTGAGCTTAATAGAAACCTCAGTCTCATTCACAATACCATCAGAGAAGTGATTAGAGGTATCATGCTCTTTAATTTGTTGAAGAGAAGCTTCAAGGGGGGATATATCACAATCAAGAGAACTAAACTTATCATTTATCAATGATTTAAGCCTCTTTTTGACTAATTTTAATTTGAGAATATAGTCTAAAGCATCATCTCTAAAATAAATAAAGGAAGAAACCTCATGAATAAGTTTTCCACAATCTAGTTGTGGCACCCAAGCATTGTTGAATCTAAAAGGTAAAGAGGGCTTGGAGGTCTTGGATGCAAGACCAAGCATATTTGGATGAGGATCATAATTAAGCATTGACAATGTAGTGAAGTATATAGAGTACCAGGTATCCAAGACGACTTCATCAATAAAGTCTCTATCAAGTTTATTAGAAACTATACCACTAATATGTTACTTATACCAGGTATACTTGGCTCAAACCATATTAATATAAGTCATATTATTACTTTCAATGCAAGATCTAAATTCTGTAGAGGAAGTGGAACATGGACAATGCCCAATTTCTCATTAGGATTCATAATTGAGTTAAAATTCCCAATCAAGGACCAAGAAGCTGAAATAATATTTTTTAGAGAATCAATCTCTAACCAAAGTCTTCTTCGATCTAGATATATTTTATGAGATAAAATAAAACAAAAAAACTACTGAATCCCCATATAATTAAAGGAACAAGTGACATATTCATCACTAGAGGCCAATAAGATAGGATTAACCAAAGAGGAATGAACTAAGAACCAAATATTCTTAACATCAATAGAACATATATTAGTTTCCAATAAATGAAAACCTGAACTTTCAATATTGGAAATATATGAGAGACAATTTTTTTTGGTTCTTACAACCCAATTTAAACAAGCTTATGTTTTTGAATATGGAGCCTAAGGGACCTAGTGGTCTCACTATTGGATGGACCAAGGAAATTCCAAAAAAGGTTCCTCATTTGGACTTGGGTTTGGGGTTAATACCCCCTTATTTTCTCCACCATATTTAAAATAAAAGTTTTTATGAGGCCTTCCAGCCATCCTCTTAGTTAATGGATCACAATGAATTAAAGAGTTGATGTCAAACACTTAACCAAAGAAGTGCCAACCACATTATTAGAGTAGGGATCTTTTTCCAAGGAAGACTTTCACAAAATCTAGGAATCTCCAAAAATAGGTTTCTCTAATGAAGTCTTCACCTCTACATTTGTGGTATGAGGATGAACTGTAGAATTATATGAGCTACCCAAGTCTATTGTAGAAATATTTTCCAAAACCTACGATTCCTTTTGAACCAAAAGCACAAGTTCCCTAATGTTATGTTCGATGTAAGAAGAGATAACTTGATTATCCAAATCATCTTGCATCTTAAGGACCAACTCATTGATGTCCAATGATATTTCCAAGGTTAACAAGAGATCACCCGAGGGTGTGTTTTTTTTAGAATACACCTCAGACCCACCTGGGTTTGAAGAGAAAAGAGTATGAGGATGATCATCTTCCTTAGTAATATCTTTCCAAGATTTTGTTTATTGAGTCACTAGGGGGAAGTGCAGGAGGTAAGGTTTCCATTGAATCCTTGAAGGCACACCCTTTTTCAAGAACAAAACCATTGTTCTTGCAATTTTTTTTCACTTCCCTCTAATCCTTGGATTTTGGAGTATCTATAACTTTTCTTTGAATAACTCTACAGTTTTCCATAGTGTGACCTACAATTTTTTCATAGATCACAGAAAGGTAAAACGCGCTCAAATTCTACTTTGACATCAATTTTATTATTTTTGACAAGTAGAGTAATATTATCAGGACATTTAGATGCCTAATTTATATCAACAAGGACACGAGCGAAAAAACCAATCTTGGCTTCAAGAGTACGCTGACCCATTTTGATATGTGTACCAATGCAGGAAACTAGATCGTTAAGAATCTTAGGGTGTTGATACACCCAGTTCAAACCATGTAAAGGAATCCAAACCCGAGCATTTGATTTCTTCTGAGACATGGGATAGAAATTATTATCCCAATATGAGATGCGAAAGATACTAGGTTTAAGTTGTATAATTCCTAGATTTCTACCTCCGGAAAGATCCTCGCCACAATGGAAGACAATGTGGAAAAACCATCTACCGATTAGAATAAGTTTCCAGGCATTATTGCTCTAACAACGAGATATTTGATTCTCGAGATCTGCACAAGACCACAAATTATCTACTCTTGAATAACTCACAAGACCAATAAGAGAAAATTTATAGAGATTGAGTCTTTGTTTAAGAGCTACGAGATCCGCAACAATTGAAAAGTAGCCATTGTCGAGATTGTTGATATTTGAGAGTCGAGGGGGCCCTCTTTAAAACTTAATTAATAAATATGTGTAAATAAATATTCAAAAAAGAATAAATTCTAAAAATATTAAACATAAATAAATAATATTCAATTAATGAATACTAAAAATGAATAAAAAATTGAAAAAATTACAAAAATATGAAAAATAGGGAATTCATAAATTTAATTACATAAATTAAAAACACATAAAAATGAATAAATAAATAATATTAATTATAAAAATAAAAAATTAATAAAAATAAAAAAAATTAACTAATTAAATTAAACAAATAATATAAAAATCATTTAAATAAATTATTTATATAAATTTCAAACATACGAAAAATATTATAACTTAATGAAAAAAATGAAAAATATTATTCCTATAAATTAAAAACATATTGAAAATACCGAAACATTATTAAATTAATATAAATGAATAAATATTAAAAAATTATTAAATTCCAAAAAAAATTAAGAATGAATAAATAAATTTTAATAGATTTTGAAAATATTTTAAAAAATGAATTCATTATATTAATTACATGAATTGTAAAGACATACAAAAGTGAAGAAAAATGAATAAATAAATAATATAAATTATATATATAACAAAATTATTTAAAATGAATTATATTAAAAATTAAAATAAAAAAACATTAAACAAACATTTAAATAAATTATTTATTTAAAACTGAAAAATTTTAAAAATATTAAATATTAATAAATAATGTTGAATAAATATTAATCATATAAATTACTGATGTATTTAAAACATTTAAACATTGAAAATAAATATGTATTAATTAATTCAAAAAATATTAAAACATAGTTAGATTAAATGACTGAAGATTAAAAATGAAAAAAAATAAAATTGAATAAATTAATAAAATATTTAATAAAGTGAATTCGTTACATTAATTACCTGAATTACAAACACCTAAAAATGAATAAAAATTAATAAATAAATATTATTAATTATATAAGTAAAAAATTGTTGAAAATAAATTATATTGACCATACAAAAATATTAAAATTTAAATGCATTTAAATAAATCAATTATATAAATTTCAAACATATTAAAAATATTAAATCATAAAAAAATAAAAATGGAGGAATATTAATCATATAAATTACAAACATATTAAAAATATTTAATATTAGTAAATTAATATGTATAAATTTTAAAAAATGAATAAATATGAAAAATATGAAAAATTGATAAATATAAAAAATGAAAAAATATTAAATTATATAATATTAAAATAGAATAAATAAATTTGAATAAATTACAAAAATATTTAAAAAAATGAATTCATAACATTAATTACATGAATTGTAAACACGTAAAAAATGAATAAAAATGAATAAATAAATAATAATATTATTGATAATTATTGATGTATGTATTTTATTGATTATATATAAAAAATATAATTAATTATTAATGTTTAGAATTTTTAATAATAATTTGAAAAATTATTTTTTAATTAAATGTTCAAATAATTAAAAATATATAAATAACTATCAGAATTGAATATATTACTAAAATTTTAATTGAATTAATATTTTTAAAACTGAATAATTTTTACAAAATACTAAAAATAGACAAATTTTGAAAATGAATAAATAATATTGAATAAGTAAAAAGACATACGCATTACATATATACACATACACATGTACATACGCATAAAGATACTCGTACACATACACATACACCCATACACAAACACAAACACAAACACACACACACACACATACACATACAAATACACATACACATACACATACACATACACATACACATACACATACACATACACATACACATACACGTACACATACACATACACATACACATACACATACACCTACACATACACATACACATACACATACACATACACATACACATACACATAAACATAAACATGCACATACACATACACATACACATACACATACACATACACATACACATACACATACACATCCACATACATACATGCATACATGCATAAATATACACATACACATACATGCATGTATACACATACACATTTAGATACACATACCCATGCACATACCCATACACATACACATCCACATAAACATACCCATGCACATACCCATACACATACACATACACATACACATACACATACACATACACATACACATACACATACACATACACATACACATACACATACACATACACATACACATACACATACACATACACATACACATACACATACATATACACAAATACTTGCATATACATATACATACACATACATCTACACACAAGTATATACATACACATACACATACACATACACATAAACATACACGTATACATACACATACACATACGCATACACATACACCTACACATACACCTACACATACACATGCACATACACATACACATACACATACACATATATATACACAAATACTTGCATATACATATACATACATATACATCTACACATACACATCATTACATATAAGTGCATGCACATACATACATATACATATGAATACATACACATATTACTTAAACATACACTCATTACATAAACATACACATATACACATGTCATATACATATATAAATGTATACACACACACACACAAACATACATTTACATGCTTTCACATACACATACACATACACATACACATATATACATACACATACATATGCACATACATACTCAAACATACATACTCACACGTGCACATAAAAATACATTTGAACAGAACACACACACACACAAAACACAACACATACATACTTACACATACAAATATACTCATACATCCACACACATACACATACATATACATATATACAAATATATACATATATATATATTTGTATTTTAATTTATTTAATATGAATATAAATATATAAATTCCAATTTGAACTATTTAAATAAATATATTAATTTATATATTTATATAATTTTATTAATAGATTTTATATTTAATGAATTTATATTTATGTATACATTTTGTAATTAATTTCTTTAAATATACTATTAAATATTTTTACTGATTAATATAAATTTGATAATTTTTTAAATATAAAATTATGAAAATAATATTGAAAATAACTTTTTATTAAAATACAGTTAGATAAATCATATTTATATTATATATTTATATATATACTTATTTTTATCTAAATATTATTTAATATATATATATATAAATTAAATCATTCATTGTTCTCTTTATCTGTGTTTTTTTCACATTGTTAAAGCTGGAGATTTTATCAGTGCTAATAAATTGGAACCCTTATCAGTGATTTTTGCTAGCATTGACAACCCCCCATATTAGTGCTTTTTTATCATTTAAAAAGGTTAGTGATGAATATTGTGTAATCTATAGTAGTGAATAGACAAATCCCTAATTGGGGACAAAATAAATTAGCAGTGAGGGGTGGGGGAAGAGATGATAAAATAAATAATTAAGAGTTTGATTTACCTCAATATTTATCTTGGATTTAATGGTGGTTGAATTCAAAAATATTTGAGGAATTGACACATAAAACCATGAAGAAAAACTGAGAACCCAACCTGTCATGTTTATTTATAAAAAGGGGAGAATTCCCCTATTTATTTCCTTTTGATTATTTTATTAAAAATTGGAATTCTGGAAAAAAAATCAATAAACTTAATTCCCAATTCTCGTAAACTTCATAAATCTTTTTGGTAAAATCATATCCAAAATTCTCTCCTTTCAAAAATAATCCATGTATTCACTCCCCATATAACATCCGGATGTCTATCTTTTGGAAAAATTAATCCTGGAAGGATAAATTCTGATGAACTCATTGCAGAACCCCCTATATAATTCTTGGACAACTTAAAACCATCAAGCCTCTAACTTCCAGAGGAATAAGGATAACACTCTCTGGTGGATCACCATACATAGAACTATTCTGTACATTTTCAAAACATGACAAAGAAAAATCTCATAAAGTTCATTTGAGTAATGTTCATCTTAGAGTTCATAATGTTCATTTACACATCAAAAAACTTGAAGGCACCCCTTTTATAAATATTTTCAACTAAATCCATAGAAAATACAACCCCGAGAAGATCTCCACAGTTACTCTCAAGGTGTACCCCTTCCAGGGGACTTAATTTATAACTTTTCATCTTCCAATGTAATTACTTCCAGATATCCTACTTGTGGAATCTCAATCCCTTAAGAGAGAGATATATTTCTCAACTATTACAAACATTGGAAACGATAAAATTTCATAAGACCCATCGAGGGTTCTCCATATTAATTCTCAAGGAGAGGTTTCATAGGGAACATGAACGTAGATAAATTATATCCCAACTCAAAATTCAAGAAATTTATCAAATTTATTTCAAATTTTTAATAATTTTTTTGTTCATTCATACTTCAACAAAAAAATTCTTCTTCTAGAGCCATTCAATTTTATGATGGGAATTTAGTGATGAAAAATCTACCTAATAACATTAAAACACATTATAATCACGAAGAAAATCAATTACAAGGGTAGCTTTTATAAATGATAAAATAGAGTTGATAAATAAAACCTTTATCTTTTCTTTTTTAGCACTGATAAAGTGTTACTTTAATAGAGTTAATTTCTTGAACTCATTAATGCATCTTTTGTCAACTCTATATTCAGCACTAATCAAGTCCTTTGTTACCAGTGCTAACTTTAGAAAAAAAAAAGTGGCATTTATTGGTGTTATATCTAGCACTGATGAAATCCATTACCTACTAAGGTAGAATGCTAGTAGGTCCATCTATAACACTCTTACATAGACAATAAATACATAACAACTATTTAAATTTTAGAATAAATATTACATTAAACATATTAATTTTTTTTAATAAATATTCAAAACAATATAAATATTCATTACACCATCTATTAAATACAAGTATTTCATTAAATAATTTTAGTACAATATAAATACATTGATATAAAATTCAATTACAATAAAAAATAAATACAACCAATACAAAAACTGAACACCAGTATCGAAGCTTATCCAAATATCAAATCAACCTCATAGAAAAGAATTGTGTGTCTGTAATAAAATCAATGCTTATTTTAGAAATAATATAAAAAATAAATACAAAATTATAATTGAAATGTAATATAATCCAAGAAAAATTGTATTTGAATTGATATGTGGTTACTTATTACAGTTCACAAATGAATAATTAGTTATTGTTTTAAATTATAAAGAAAATATGAGTGTATTTACTCTATTTTGAGTATGTGACACACGTTCTGAACAAAAATATAACTTTTAAATAAAAACACACTTTCCTACATACCTAACACAACTTGTGTTATATTAATTTTATTTTAATTCCTAAATATAAAAAATGAAATATAGATATTTTTATAAAGTACCAAGATAATCTGAGATAATTTTCTTGGTTTTGAATATGTGACAGAAGTTGTGAGATAAATAATTACAATTATACAGAAAACTCACACTTTGAGTCATACTAGCCACACTATTTGCTATATTTACTTGCAATTGATTCCAATAAGTCACAAATGAATCAAAGATCATTTTACTTAAGTATTAAGACTGTAAAAGTGTGTTTTCTTGGTTTTAACAATATGGTGTTCATTTTGGATAAAAAAAGTCAGTTTTAAAATAAAACCATGCACCTTTAGTTTATCTACCCACACTAAGTGTTAAATTATTATGAGGTTAATTTTATTAACATTGTTTCCACCTCATTATCCTCTCACTATTAGTGATACCTAATTTTGTGAGAGCCACTTCATGACCCCTCATTACCAACACACTGTCACTACCACATCACTCCAACATCAATCATCATTGTTACATCACCGACCCCCATCTCCAATGTTGCAATTCTCCCACTGTTTTTGTTGTGAGTCTCACACAAACATTTATGTGAGTCACCCACCCTAGACAATGGTATTTTCTCACTGTTGTTTCCAAAAATGTCTCCCACCTTCATTTCTATGAACCTCACCTGCTATTAGTGACATGATTTCCACACTTATTGACTTAAACTATATAGTATATGACTATATGATATATTTGATTATTAATTATGGACTTAAATTATTATTATTTTCATAAATGTTTTATTTGATTAATTTTATACTCATATTTTATGATTTTAGGTTTTATAGATTCTATATGTTAAACCTATTCTCTAGAGCGTCTTTCCTTACTTCATGATGATGCATTCTATCATCACATGCATGTTGCATTTTATACATTTTCATATAGTTGGGTAGCACTATGTAGATTGTTTAACGAAGATGTTAAGGATTTTTCATCCCATTTCGACACCCATAGTTAGTTTGATTCACTTCATTCCATGAAGATGTTAGGGATATGAGAATTTTATTGAATTTGATATCATGCATGAAATATTGATATGTGGGAAAATTCCAAGAGTCTCAATTACTAGGGGTAAACATAGTGTGCAAGAATCTATCACAATAGTTTAACTATGAGACCTGGTGTTGTATGAGTTTTTTGTTATATCTTACGTGACACGGGTAAGACTATCATGGCTTGGTAAAAAATATCACCCCATTTTAATATATTTTTTAAATATTTAAATTAATAGAGTAATTTTTTATATGATGATTATATCACACACATTATACACATCTTTGGTCCCATAAAGAGATTTCCTTTTGACAAGGGTTATTTTTAAAGATAAGTGATAGAGTTATGTCATCCCAAGGACGAGTTTTATCATGGGAGATTCTTTGATGTGTGGAATGATTTTGAGCCCCAAGTCGATGTGCTAAAGGGATACAAGATTCTCTTATATGTGAAGAAGATGGTGTGGAAAACAAGAATAATGTTCAACATGATCATATAAATTCTCCAACACTTATTGTTTTAGATGATCCACAACATCACCATAGTCCTCTTACTACATATCCTTCCTAGAATAAAGATATTTTACTTTTAGATTCAATAAAACTAGTTATGAGAACTAGGATTTAAGATGCTTCTGCTAGTGGTTCTTCTAATTATTACCTTTTTTAGGTTTAATTTTAGTGATAGCTGGTGACTTAAGCACTTTCAATTCTCCCGTTTTCCTTGGTGGTTAACTACCCATGTCTCTACTTCCATTATATTCCCATGTGGGAGAATTTTTTAGCTACCGACCGTTTTCTTACCATATAGAAGATATTTCTAGCCATCATTTATCTTCCTTTCATGTACGATAAGATATGGGAGAGGGGAATTTGGATCAAATGCCTATCACATAGGTTTTTTTAGAGTTAGTTGTGGCACATGATACACAGAAGGGCCATATTTTAGAACACAAATATTGATAGCCACAATGTGGAAACACTTTCTACACTCTGGGAAATGGTATAAAGGAGTGTCTTAAATAGCAACATAGACATCAATGATATGTTTTCCACTGTTGATAAATCTTGAACTAAAATCTATGTTATATGTTTGTTGTATTTTTACAAGTACATTAATTGAAAAAAACATATTATAATAAATTAATAGTGATTAGCAGTATTATTATTACTAATAATTAATTAAATAATATAATTACTAATTAATATTATATTTAAAAAATATTTTGATAGTTAATTATTATAATTAATATCTAATAATGTATTGAATTTACTAAAAATTAATAAAAAAAATTTAATTATTAAGAATTAATTACAATAATTAATAATATTTAAAAAAATTAATTTATAATAATAATAATAAACAAAATTAATTGTTCGAAATAAAAACAATTCTTGTAGTATGTAATGTAATTATTAATAAAATCATTGATTATAGTAAATAATATAATTAATAGTGGATTTAATTATACAATTATAATTTAATTAATTTGATGATTATTTCTATTAAAAATATTATTATATGTTATGTACTTGGATGATTATTATAATTATTTAGATAATTATTAAGTTAGTAATTATTGGTATTTCATTTTTAATTATTAAATAGGGCGTCAAGCCTCATCCTTACAAAAATATATCATTTCCTAATTGAGTTAAATATATTTTTAATTATTATTATTAACTCTAGTATTATTAAATACTAATTATGTTAATTAAAATTTTAAAATATTATTATACTATTAAATATAAATTATATTATTAATTGATAATTATATTTATAACATTATTATTATTATCATTTATTATTAATATTATCAATTACTAATTATTTTAATCTTGGTATTGATTAATTAATTATAATTTTTAAATTTTATTTATTCTGACTATTTTATGTATTAATTATTTTAATTAATTTATTATTTATTATTACTAATTATATTAATCATTTTATTAACAAGTATATATATATAATAACATAATTAAAAATATTTTTTTAAAAAAAATATAAAAATAAGGAGGATTAAACCCCATTCACACTAGAACTTAGGTCATACAACATGATAAGAGTCCCTACCAAGTATTTAGAAACTAAATATCTTGAATTTACCTATCCACACTGGCTAGTCAATGTGCTACCATGAATAGGTTTCATGCCTCTTGACTGAAAATTATCTTTTTATTTTATTTACGAAATGTTGGGATACAACAACAGTGATCCAAATTCAAAATACAAGATTCAAAAATCCAAAACCACAAAATAAGTTGATGAGGAATAAAAACTTGTCTTCCATCATCTGACACATCAATCATCTCATCATTCATCTTCGTTGTCAAACAAATTTTCATCATCCCTGATTAATCATCATGTCATCATCATCTCCAATTCATCACCACATCAAAATATCGAAGGTAAATGATCCCCATAAAACATTATCACCGCCAAGAAAAACCATAACCAAACACCATAGAAATAGTTAAATACCACAAAATCTATAAAATACCTTCCTACAGTGACACTATCTTAATTCCTACAATAAAAATTTTCTATCCATTATACTATTTAACTATTGATCCAATATAGATTTCTTTATTTTGACTGCCAATCATCAGTAGTCAAACAATGCTTCCATTCCTTACTTTTTTCCCACACATTTGAATGTGAATAGTAATTGAAAAAATCCTAATCAAACTAATGAATAATTGAAAACCCAATATTTTTATGACCTGGCATACCATCATTGATGAAGTATTCTTACCACAACCTTCTTTCAATGAACCGAGCCCTGAACATATGAAAAACATAAACTGAATCATTGAAGAGACTGCACAATCATAACAGGTTGGGTATGTTCCAGATCATGTCTTTAGTTGGAGCTTAAATAATATGGGATTTGTCTTAATTAGTGATGGGAATGATATATGTTTCCTTGATCCAATGAGCCTATACTTGAGTGGTAGAGGCTCCTTCTTGGCTTCCAAAAGACCCTGGATCAAATCCGAGTGGGGGTTAATTTTTGGGATACTGTAGAAGGTACTATATGGTACTATAACAGTTGAATCTATTCATTTTATTTGGGCATTTGGGCCACTAATTTAAGCCTATGTGTCTCAATACCTTTGGTTTATCATAAACCTTCAGTCCATCGAGCCTCTAAACTACAAAGGACTCAGTAGCTACCAGGGAAGATCATATAGGATGAGGCATCATAGAAGGATTCAGAGCAAGTATCATCCATCATAGTAGGAATAATTATATTTGAAGGATGAGAGGGTATGCATATTTCCATAGGTACCAGGAACCATGCAGATCTTCATGAGGCAATGCTAGCTGACCAAGCATGCAAGGTTGGGAGCTAGACTCTATAAATGATGTAGATGTTGGGTGGGGGGATTATTATGTTATCGGGTGTTGGGTCTTTGGGTCATGTATTAAGAATTCTACCTTGGGCCTTCAGTTCATGTAATGGGACTTATCCCTCTGGGCCAATAGGTCATGTAAGGGTTACCCCTCAACCCATAATAGAGGGATTATCCAAAAATAAATAAAAATATCGAAGGCTTTTAGGCCAGGTTGACCATATATGGTCCCTTTACTGAGATAGGTTAAAGAATTGTATGGATGAATCTATTACTATATATGATATTCTTGTCTATTCTAGTGATGGGAATGGTATGTGCTCATTTATAAAGATGAAATCATGTGATGTATTTATCAATGTAATTTTTATTTACTTGAAGATTCATAATTTTTGAGATGGCTATATGGTATTGACATAATTCATGTCTCATAGTCACTCAATTTATTGAACAAACGGAACATATGAAAATAAATTTGTGTATATGATGCAATTGGTGAACATAGGGATAGAGGTACGTGTGATTAATAGGGGTCATGGCAGATCCCTTTGAAAATTGTGTAGCATTAATTCTTTGATAGGGTTTGTTCTTTTCTTACATTTATAGATCTAGTGATTCATATTTTTTTCAATTCTACATAGGCACATGGGTTCACACTTTGTGGTTGAATGAATTGGTATTGAGTTTGAATTAGTGAGTTTCTCTAAAATGTTTTAGATTTTATCCAAAAGGAGTTTTGGATGGGTTTTCACAAGGTATTTCAGAAAATGTGATGTAAGGTAAAGTTGATGATAACCATCAAATAGTTTTTTGGAAGATATCCAAAATGCGTTTTGGATATGATTACACATGTTATTGTTTATGAAATAATATAAGGTGAAATCACACTAAGTCTATAAGTGTTTAGTGTAAGTGGGGAATTGAAAGAGATATGACTTAAATCCATAAATACATGGGATTCATTTTGGCTATATCATATAATAGAATATAGGTAATACTACTAGAAATTTAGGCTATAATTATTCCTTTATAATGATACTTTAGACTAACCATTAGTGTAGAGTCATTTCTAACACTCTATACCAACATATTTTAATAACTATTGGTATAGAGTTCCCTATACTAATGGTTTTTAAAAAACCATTGTTATATGGTTTGATCACATGAGGATCACCCCCAATGATCCCTAATTATTTCATATAATGAGTGGTGGCCTCCTCTATCTTCTACTTGATGATATCACCTCACTCATTGTTTTTTTTCATTCTATTCTTCCTTAACATCAATTTGGCATCTTCCAAATTTATAATCTTCTATTTAAAGCATCATTTTTATTTCTAACTAGGTCACAAACATTAACAAAGATCCTGTTATGTCAACATTATTCTTGATTCATTGAAATATGGTTTATTTAGATTATATTTTTTATGGTATTTCATAAAAATTTATTTTTAGTTGATGTGTTTTTTTTGTAGTTACTCTATACTTATACATAAATCTAATATAAAGTTTTTTTTTGTATATTACATATTATTTGATTATATAATTAATTATTTTAGTAAATTTTTAATTTAATTTATGTATTAAGGGGTTATGAAATTATTCATTTAATTGTTTTATTTTATTAATTTAATGACCAAAATTTATATATAATTAATTTCAATTTAATATGGAGTGAAATGTTTGAATAATTAAGGTTGTAATTAATGAAAGTTCAGTTAATAGTCACTAAAAGACTCTACATAATCCAATTTATTTATTAGTTGTTGCATATTCTATGTCTTATATTATGTTTTTTCTCTACTAGTATGAATTTATTATAACACATTTCATCTCTTATTCTTTGTTTATCTAGATACTAGTATTCTTTGATGACTTTTATAATAAAATTGGTATTTGAATTATCTTATTGGAAATAGTTTTACAGACATGTGAGACTAAATTATGTCTTTTTGTATTATGAAAATTTCCCTAATAAAAACATATATATCAAGGATATTATTTTTTATTTTGGGTTGGATAATATTGTTATTTTTTAATAATTGTTTATCATGATAAATACAGATGCATTTATATTGATTTAATTCATATTCATAAAATAAAGTTATTTTAAAAAAAATTTCTTCATAAATACATATGTATTTAATTGGATTTATTTCTATCCAAATTAATTCAAACTAAACTAAATTGAATAAAAAATATTTAAACAATATAAAAAAATGTAAAATAACTGAAATGATTTAAATTTTTATCCAAAATATTCATTGTTATCATGATTTTTAAAATCAGTTTTTACTATGAAAATATTAATAAAAAATTATGTAAAATATTTTATTGAAGGTGTGTGTATGAAACGTATTGAATCTCAATCGAGTTTCAATAGAAATTGTATTTTTCAGATTTTTCATTTGATAATGCTAAAAATAGAGGTCTTATATGTTTCCCTTGTTATAATTTTATTGGAAAGCCTTGATTAAGTTGGGAATAAGTCAGATAGTATATAAAAAAGTTACTTTTCAAATAAACTATTATACATATTATCATAATGGAGAGAAAAGAAAATCTCATACTATTTATGATCAAAATGAAAGGCATGATACATAGATTTTGATATTTTATCAGTTTTTTTATACATCATTATGAGAAAGATAATATGTCAATTTAATAACACAATGATACCAATAGGCATGTGACAATTAGTTAAAATGTTGGTGTTAAGGGAGTGAAAAAAATTAATTGATAATGCCAGGAATCCTGTATGTTGAGAATGCAACAAAATGTCAAAGATGGGATTTTTAAATCTACTATATCTATAGAAATACATATATGGAATATCTAGTGATTTCATTGGTTATATTAATAATTTCTTGATATAATTACTTCTTGAGGATGAAAAATTTCACTCAAATAATTATATGGAGTGGAAGTTAATTAACCATCATGGAATTTCTGCTAATAAAATTCATGATTTTCCGAAATATTGTAGCATATTTTGGATGGAACTATAGGTCAAAATGACTATAAAGAATGTGGTATGTCATGATGGAATCCAAATTCAGATGAAAAACCGTATCTTATGCAATAGAAATTAATGTAGAACTTTCCATCGGTTCTTAGAATCCAAAATATTTTCATGTATGATGAAAACTATACAAATATGTGATTGCATGATTTTGAGAGAAACAAGGATAACAATGAGTTTCTTCATCCTACAGATGGATTAAAATGGTGGATTTTTGATACATAGTATTCAGATTTTTCTTTTGAGGTGCTTAATTCCAGGTTGGGTCTATCATTTGATGGTTTTAAGCCATTTGGTCGGATGCTTACTTATCACATCATGTGGCTAGTTTTTATTCACATTTATAACCCTCCTCTATGGATGTGTATGAAAAAACCATTCACTTACTTTAATATACTCATATCTAGAACTTCCAATCCTAGAATTGATATAGACGTGTACTTATAACCTTTAATAAAATAGTTAATGTTTCTTTGGGTTGTGGTTATGCGCACATATAATGATTCTTTGAAAAATATATTTCAGATTCATGGTACACTTATGTATATGATAAATGATTTCCCTACTTATGAAATTATTTTTGGTTGGATCATGAATTAAAAACAATAATATCCTTTTTTGTTAAGAATACATGATCGAGAAGATTTAAATATCAACATAGATTCAATTTCATGGAATATTAAAAATTCTTTCTAATGGATCATCTATATAGGAGTAATCATCAAAGGGTTGACAATAATGATGGGACCAATAATCCACCTTAGTGTATGTCTAGAACTAATGTGCTTAATGAATTTAAAGATATTGGTTTTTCATTAGGTAATGGTTAGATGAAATCTGTAAATAGGAAAAATTTTCCCATTGAATCCAATTACAGTTGGGAAAATATAAGTATCCTATTTTATTTTACATATTGGCCAACCAATTTTGTAGATCATAGTTTATATGTAATGCACATTGGAAAAAATTTATTTTAAATAATGATTTTAATTATTCTAAACTTCAAGGGGAATACTCAAGATGACTTATGATCTCAATGTAACTTGGTATATTTGGGTATTAGACCAGAGTTATATCTATATTGTATTGGTGAAAATAAATGGAAAGTTTTTGTGCATTTAATGTGATGATACCTTTATATAAAAAACAATTTATAGATATATTAGAGAGTATAATGTTTCCAAATGGATATTCAATAAATATATCTATTGAATTTAATAAAATATATTCAAAAATGAAATTCATAAACACTCATAACTGTCACATCATTTTTGATGAATGGATTCTAATTGCAATCTATCATTTAGTTTTAAATAATGTGAGGGTGAAAATAATTTTATTGTGCCATTTTTATAGAGAATTCTGTGATAGAATTTGTCAATTTATTTCTTGATAAAAATATAGGAATAGGCGCCATTAATTTTTTATGGGTAAGATAAATATTTTCTTTCCTCATTTTAACATGGATACTAAATCTAACTATTTATATTCTAATTGAAATAATTATTAGGGACCCATTTGTTTTGGTTCGATGTACCCAATAAAATGAAATATATTCAAAAAATATTCTTATGCCCGGAAAAAGAATCATCCTGAAGATTCCATTGTGAAAGGTTATCTGGCTTAAGAATGTATGGATTTTTTTCAATGTATTTGGATGGTTTGTGCACAAGTCATAACTAACCAATGAGAAATTAATATGATCAATATGAGTAAACTGAGTTTAAAGATCCCATATTTTCAAGGTATATCCTTCATTGAGTTTTGGTTAACCCTTTTTGTGTTCATTTAGTTTTGGTTTGGACCTTGTAAATCAAGTTTGTAAATTGGTTGGGTTAGTTTTGGGTGAAGAAGAAAAGGGATATGGAGTTTGACTATATAAACAATTTATGATGTGAATGGTATGGGTATACCCCATGAAATCCATACAAGATGTGAATGGGTCTTGGAAGATCCCTTGAATCACATGAATGGCCTGGATGGATAAATAAAGATCCATAAAAAGAAAACTCATATTGTAAGATGGGTTTATTATATGGAGTTGTTTTTATAGTTTTTTTAGTTGAGGTGATAAAATTACCAGTTTATAGGGAATCAATCCATTCATATCATTAATATTATATTCATATTGTGAATGTTTCATGCCCAACACACCTTTTAAACTCTTGTGTTGTGAAGTTCTGATGTCATGAACCCCCTTTCTCTCTACTTTATCCTGATAAACTGTGATTTTTCATCTATAAACTAGTATAAAATTCTTATTGGATATTACCTTTCTGGGTTGAGATATTAAATGAAATACATTATTGTTTTTTCTACTTCTTTTCTCATCTGTATTATATTGGGAGAAACCTCATGCAATACTCCCTAACCTGGATCGATATCTCATGTCTAGTATTTAAAGAACCATTCATTTTTTAAGATAAGGAATGAGGAACCCGACTCTACCTTATACAAGGAGAATTTAAACATCTACTCTTATTTTGAGGTGGGTGGTCTAGAAAAACATCTTAATGTTTATTTCATTTCATTTTGTGTGTGAAATAATTATGATCACACTGGTCCTTGAGGCATAGCCAAGTGGTTACATCATTGAGGGGTCTAATGGGAGGTCTCGAGTTCGAGTCTCCCCGAGTACTTGTAGGTTCCATAGATATTCTTTGTTTATTTGTATCCCCATCCCCAAACTATTGTAATATAATAATTGTGATCACACTTAAACAACATGAAAGTGACATCCTTAAAAGGACAATTCACTATTTTGAAAAAAAATATCCTTAGGCTTAACCCTCCCATTGATCCTACTAGGTCTATTGGCATGGAGACCAGACTTGCTGGAAAACTTAGAGGTGATCCAACCCTAGAAATTATGATGAACTAAAAGTTTTTTATAATGTGAATTTGGTATAACATGTGATTTGAGATAATTTGAATCTAGGTAAAAAACTATGAACTATAATAATTGGTAACCTAGAATGATATAAATACTGTGATTTTCCCTTTATAGAAGAATCCACAAATTAATAATGAAATATAGGTTAATTGGTAATTAGTAAAATTGACTAATATTGCTTATATGTCATGTTTGATATATTGATGATCGGTATGATTTTGGATTATTGTGACTTGGTGTTGATTACATGATACAAACCATCAGTGACTCATCCTAATATAGGAGAATCCACCAATTTATTAAGTTGTATAGTTACCCAAGGTGTACCATTGGCGATTCATCATAGATATAAGAATCCACAAATATGATTTTATTGATTTTACCTTGGTTTGTAAGTGCTCCATGGGAACATGTAAGTGGATCTAACATTGTTTAGATTCTATTATGATATGGTTACTTTACCCAAGGTATGGTATTGTTCAATCAGAGGACGTAAGCGACTCCAGCATGGGACATTCACATAGAGCCCAATGTTTCTTGGTTACTTGAGATATGCCATGAACTATTTATCCTAATGTAGGAGAATCTGCTAGTGGCATGTGTAATCCATCCAAATATAGGAGGATACACCACTTGACAATAATATCTGACATGGAGCCAAAGTACGTTCGGTTTACCCAAGGTGTCATAATGAATCCCAAGGGTCGGTAGGTTTATTTGATGTTTTGTATTAATTTATGAATCAATACACCTATTTTTCATATAATTTCACGCACTATATATTCAAATTGGTTTTTTAAACACCATGGGTTTTTGCCTTCAAATTTGTACTTGCACCCTATTAGAGAACTATTTGGTACCTGAGAATATTTCATGGATGCATGTATGGAAAAGGTCAAGGGACCCTGTTCTTGATTGTTTTCTCATTATTTGGGTTGAATCTTGTATATGGGAGCATAATGGGTTTAGAGACTATGATTTTTGATTATTTAATTTATTTTTTTTCTTTTACTTATACTACTTGCAACATGACATTTTGTTTTATTATGCATATCATTAAATGAAACAATTATTATTTGGATTGTGACTTTTCTATTTTATCCAACTTTTTTCATGGTTGATTATTTATATTATTTTCTCTATTTATGTGAATCTATTCCTGAGGTTATTGTCTCACCACTATGTTCCTTACACCCTTGAAACTAGTTAACTTTCTTTTGCATATGGGGAGGCACTCTTAAGGTCTATTATCCAATCAAGAAAGTCCATGAAAGGGAGTACTGGTCTAGGAGAAATTAAAAAGTGGTACCAGAGCCCAAGTATTTTTTGTTTATTTATTATTTAGGAAATTTATGTATGAGAGTATAATTTTGTAGGGATCAATAATGATCTCTTTCATGGGAGTATGTAATACATGTATGATGGAAAACCTGAGTACCAATGTATGGGGTTTCTATTCATGTTGTTCTCTTTTTATAGTTTATATGTTACTCCACCTTTGATGATTCACTGGTTGTGTGATGTTACTATTTATTATGATTTTACTCATGGGTTGGTATGAAAGGATGTTAGTAGAATCATTGTAGGAACATAGGATATATTTTGACATGTATTTATCATTCTAGGGAGATATTTATAGCATTTGACATGTCAATCCTTATAAACTATGAAATTTGAAACTTGATATACCTAATAAAAGGAATAAAAGTTAAACTATTATGTTATGTCGATTCTCTTGTTAAGACAAGTACAGAAGGACCTTGATCCAGTCCTCTATCATAGTTTTCACCTTTTAATTTTGATCTTGTTTTTGTTCTAAGGAGTGAATTAAACCTTATAGTGAAATTTCCTCATCATCACCTTTGGGTTGATCATCAGATATGGGTAACCAAAACATTCCTAAATTAGCTAACCTGGAAGTTCTTGTGGCTCCCGAAAACAAGATGGATGACTAGCTTCATAAAATCTTCCAATGGGTCATGTGATTCATTTAGAGGTATACTTATGACACCATACCATTGATGTTTTATTTGAAGATAGAGTTCCAGCTATAACATCTACCTATATTTTTTGGGGAGGGAAGACCACAAGTAGCTGTGTTCTGGATTCACTCAGTCAAGATGATCTTTAAGTACCTTGTGGTACACATAGATAAAAGGGTGAATCTTGTTTCTTATATGTTATTAGGACCACCCAATCATTGTTGGGACATTATGGATCAATCCTACAATAAATAGGTGCCAACTTTGAAGGATTTTCAGTAGATGATTCTAAGACACTTCTATCTCGAGATGATGAGGGATTTGAGGGATATCGAGTTCATGCACCAGAAAAAGGAAAAACGCATGTGATATAAAAAACTATATACTTAACCAACCTATAACGTTTTTTTTCTATCCTTATTAGATGATGATTTAACTTAGGTAAAACATTTCTTGGATGAGATTTTATATGAGGCATGGTTATAGGTGAACTTCTTTCTCTTGAGAAACTTTAAAAATGTGATGAATCCATCCCACATTATAAAAGTGAACCTGATGGAATATTTACGTTTCAGCCATATATTTATAGCAGGGTGATCAATTAGCTCTTATTTAGTGATTACTAAGTTTTTTTATGATGTTTACTTCTAGGGTAGTAGTGGGCCGAGCAATGAGGGAAGTGGGAAGCCATCTTAGAGCCAATGCCCATTGTAGTTCTATTAGTGTGGAACATGTGGCCATATACACTCGTAGCATTCTTCCACCATTGTGGGTTGACATGCTTATGGGAGGATATGATATCTCAATTGGTTATATAGGAACTCCCAGTAGTAGAGAAGTAGAAGGGGATTGGGAAAAGTACCACAATTTGGAAAAGACTTAGTAATCCCTCGCCATACAAGCAGCAGGAGTTTCACCAGATGTTAAGGATGAGGAAAGGGATGTGGTACCCTAGTTTAGGAGCAATAGTACCATCTAGAGGGAGTATCATAGGGGAGTCATACCAGAGCCTAGGCAGAGGGATGATTCATCTACACACTATGTAATTTTTTATAACTAGTTTGGATGCAAGAAATTCTACCATCAAAGGTACAATTATAGTATCATTTACCATTTCCCACACTTTTTTTGATATTAGATCATTGTATTCCTTTTTATCATTTCAATTTAAAAATGGTTTGGATTTTTCTATAGAGATATTGTATTGGTTTATGACAATCAACACACTATTTGGAGTGTGATTAGAGTGTAGAAAATGTTATAAGAAATTTTCGTTTAAAATATGTTGGTACCATTTCCATTAGGAGATATTTTCGTTGGAAATGGTTGTTTTTTATTTGATTCTAATTATGGATTGAATTATTCTAGGACAGGATCATATTTAATTTTATCAGAGTAAATTTACCTTTCTATCTCCTAAAGGGGGAATCTATTATCACCAGGTTGAGTGAAATCTAGAAGCTAGTCCTGATGGACCAATTCTATGTATATTGGTTTGTCTCATGGTCTAACTAGTCATCCTTGTTCAAAATGATGGTATAATTTAGTAGGATAGTTTTCCCCTAGTGGTGGACTATTTTTAAGAAGTCTTTCCTAATGAGTTCTCTATTTTACCATCTGAGTGGGAGATCATTTTCTTGATCGAGTTGATGTGGGGAGTTGAAGTAGTTTTTATCCTTCCATACACGATGCCACCAGTATATCTTAATGAGTTTAATGTTCAATTTTAATATCTATAAGTAAAGGAATTTATATGTCCTAGTACTTCTCCATAGGGTTCTCCCATTCTTTTCAACAATAAGGATGATGGGTCTTTGAGATTATGTGTGTATTATTGAAGGATGAACTTGATGATGGTCAAGAACTACTATCCCCTTCCATTAATTAATGATATCTTTGATTAGTTGATAGGATCTAAGATATTCTATAATATTGACTTGAGGTCATGGTACCATCACTTTAGAGAGAGATCATCTGACATACCCAGAACTGATTTTTGTATTAGGTATGGTTTGTACAAATTTTTGGTAATGTCATTTGGTCTGACATACCCACTAATGGTATTCATGGACTTTATGACCTAGATATTTTATCCATTATTAGATTTGTTTTCTTTGTTTTTCATAGATGAAATCTTAGTGTAATCCTAGTTTGTACATGATCATTCCTAATATATTTAAATAATTCTAAGTAAACTAATAGAGAACTATATTTACAACAAGATATCCAAATGAAATTTACAGATTGATAGAGTTCACTAATTGGTCCATGTTTTCTAAAAATATGGAGTTGTCTTAGACTTAGAGAAGGTTGTAGTCATGGTATTTTGGGAATTTCCCAAGAATGTCATTGAGATTCAGAGCTTACAAGGTTTGATGGGTTACTATCATCATTTTATTTAGGAATTGTCTCATTTGAAAGAACAAATGTTTGGGTTATCCAAGAATAGTATGAAGTTTGTTTGGTCAAATTCTTATGAAAGGGATTTCCATGAGTTTAAGAGTAGGCTAAACTTAGCACTGATTCTCTCCTTGCTTATATTAGTTAAAGAATATACCATGTATTTTGATTCTTCCTGAGTTAGACTCAGAGTATTTTTGATGTAGAAGGAACGAGTGTTTGCTTATGGATCTAGGAAGATAAGATCACATGATAGGAACTGCCATACTCATGATTTAAAGTTAGATATTGTTTCACACACCCTAAGATTCCTGTGAAAATATCTATTGAGAAAAATGTTTGGGGTGTACATGGGACAAAAGATCCTTAAGTTAATATTTTCTCAGTGATTCCTTGACCTTTAATAGAGGATGTGGGTCCAGTATATGCAATCTTTCAGCTTTGATCTGGATTAAACTCCATGATAGGGAAATGTGGTTGTTGATTCATTGATATGGAAGACTCAAAAAAATGTAGTATGAGTGTCTTATGAGTAGTTATAGGTAATGAAACTATTTTGGGATAAGAATATTGATGTCTAGAAGTCTTAGGGATGAGTAGTGTTGACTTCAACTTCTTTTATACTTATAATTTTGGATCAGATCAGGAGAGAGTAGTTACCTAATCAAGAGGGATTAGATATAAGGGAAATATTATATTCCTAAGAGCCACCGTCTAGATTGTATCTTGGTTGAAAAAAATATTATTCTTATATATGGCCATATATGGGTTCCTATGGGTTTATTTAAGGAGATGATGAGATAGTTTCATGCTTCTAGATGGGAGGTACATTCAGTTTTGAAAAAGATGTATCACGATCATTGTAGATAGTAATGTTGGCTAGAGTTAAAGAAGGAAATAACAGGATTCATGGAAATATGTTTCACCTATAATCATATGAAGGTCAAGAACCAGAGTCCCACTAGGTTGTTAAAGCATTTCCCCATTACATAATGGAAGTGGGATGTTGTCACTATAGATTTAATGACCAAATTACCCAAGTAACCTCATAATATTAATGAAGTATCGGTGATCATAGATCAAATGATTAAGGTATCCCACTTCTTCTATATTAGGTAGATCTTCATTATTGATGATATGGGTAGTCCCTATGTGTGGGAAATATTTTGGATGCATGGTGTTCTAAAGAGTATCATTTCTAATCGAGATTCTCTTTTCAGATCTTGGTTCTAGTTGGGTGTTTAGAAGGAATTGAGATCATATGTTCTTTTGAGTATATCCTATCATACTTAGACTAATGAACAATATCAGAGGAGGATTTAGATTTTTTAGGATATTTTATAGGCCTATATATAAAATTTTGGTGGTTCATGAGAGAAAAATTTGGACCTGAAAGTGTTCACCTATAATAAATACTTATATAAATCGATCCAAATGAATTTTTTTGAAGAATTATAGGGAATACCCTATCATTTGACTCTTTTATAGCTACATGCAGGATATTCAGCACTTTTAGGACATAGTCCCATATAGAGAATTCCCTATAAAGTACATTTAATCAATATTTGGCTGGTGACTGCACAGAGTTGGAAGAAATCATAAGATAACCATCTGAGACAACCTCTAGAGTTTTAGGTCGGTTAATTTATTTTTTCTTCAAGTGTCGTACAGATAGGGAAAAACTATATCCAAAATTAAGGTAAGTTAGTGATATGGGTTTTTAAGCTATTAGATATTTAATAAAAGGTTGGTCTAGTGGTAAACCATTTGACCCTTACATAGTGCTAAAATTCCATCCAATATTTATTTCACATGTCACAACTTTAGACATATCATCCTAACCCTTCCCACATGATTGATATTGATGAAATTGAGCTATATGTTAATACAACCTCTAATTAGCTTCCTATTCATATCGTGGAATAGAGTGAGAATAATCTAGGGGGAAATCCACATATGGTACGAGTACAGTGGAAACATGGACATGTGAAAGAGGAGACTTGGGTGAGGGAATCTGACATGTGGACATAGTAGTAATAATTTTTTATTGATACCCATATAAATTATTTGGATCACAGCTTAGGGATGCGATATTATTTCATGGGAAGGCTATATAACCCATCCTTTTTAGCCATGTCCCACTTTGATTTTTGGTTAACCCTTTTTGTTTTTGAGTTATTTTTTGGTCTGGAAATTGAAAATTGAGTTTTTAAACTTGTTGTTTTAGTTCTTATAGGAAACATAAAGGGATATAGAGTCTAGATACAGAACCAATTCATTCAATGAATTGTAAGTTCATACAATGTGTTAATGGGTCTAGGAAGTCCCTATGAATCATATTCATGTACCATATAGATATGGGAAACCCCATGAAATGAAAACTCACATCATGAGATGGGCTTATTATGTGATGTTTTTATGGGTTTTTAGGATGAGGTGGAAAAATTATCTATATACATGGGAAAGGATCCATTCATAACATTAATCCTTTATTTATGTTGGGAATGTTCCACACACATTCATCCTTGTAAACACTAGTGTCATGAAGTTATAATATAATGCACCCCCTTCTATTGATTTTTTCCTGATTACCATTTAGTTTTCCTCTATCTATCAAAATCATGTTTTTTGTTTGATCATGGATTTCCATATCAAGAGGTTAAAGGTAATACCATTTTTACTTTTCTTATTCTTGTATTATCTATTTCATATGGGTAAAACCCTAGTGTAGGATCTCTTAATACATATCAATATCTCATGTTTAGAGTGAACAAAACCTTTGGTTTTCATTGACTAAAATGAAGGAGGACCCCAATTATACCTCGCATGTTGAGTAATTTCTATGTCTACTATGATTTTGAGGTGGGTGGTCTAGAACAACTATCTAATGTCTATTTTATTTCCTTGAGTATGTTCAATAATTTTTATCACACTAAAACATAATTCTTGTGATTTCCCTGAAAGGATAATTCACTATTTTGAAAAATTCATTAGCAATATCCCTCCCATGGATTCCATTGGGTACATTTTCATTGGAAAAAACTTATGGCTACTCAAGAGGAGATGTTACCATTGAAATAATTATGAACTAGTAGTTTTTATTACATGAATTTGGAATAACATGTGATTTTTGATAATTTTTATCTGGGTATTACAAGTGAACTATAATAATTGTTAACCTGGAATGATATAACTTCAGTGATTCCTTCTTGATACGAGAATCCACCAATCAAGAACCAATGAAAGGTTAATTTGTAGTTGGGTAAATTCACCAATATGGATTATATGTCATGTTTTATATATTGATTATTGTTATTATTTTGGTTTTATAGGATTTGGTGTTGATTACTTGATACAAACCACTAGTGATTCACCCTGATGCAAGAGAATCAACCAATTGATTGAGAAGTATGGTTACCTAAGGTGTACTGTTGGTGATTATACCTAGATAGGTGAATCCACTAGTACGATATTATTTGTTTTTCCCTTGGTTGTTAATTGTTCCATAAGAACACTTAAGTGGCTCTCTACCATGGTTTGGAGTCCAACATTATATGGTTACATTAACCTCATTATGGTATTTTTCCATGGGAAGACATAATTGACTCAAGTATTGGACATATTCATGTAGCCCAATGTCTCTTGGTAACTTGAGATATTCCATGGGCCATTTATATTAATACAGGAGAATCATCTAGAATCATTAGTGATATTTATTGATATAAAAGGATCATCCTTTTGTTAGTGATATTTCACATGGAATTAAAGATGGTTTGGCTAACCTAGGGTGTCAACCCAAATCCTGAGGGTCAACAGGATTATTCAATGTTTTGTATTAATATATGACTTAATATCCCTATTTATCATACTATTTCAGGAAAAATATATTCATACTATATTTTTTAGACACTATAGGTGTGGTTCTAATGAGTTTTACTCACACCATATTCAGGAATCGTTTGGTACCCGAGAAAATTTCATGGATGTAGGTATAGGAAATGAAAAGTGACTCTTTTATTGATTTTTTTACTTAATAGATGGGTTAGAGCTTGTACATGGGACCGACATGAGGTTCAAGACCAGGTTCATGTAATCCTTTATCAAGTTTATTTAGTCTTTTACTTACATGACTTTCATCACATTATTTTTTTACATTCTTCCTATCATTGCTTGATTCCGTTATTATTTGGATTGTTAAATTTTCCCTTTTATCTTGATTTTGTAATTTTTGAATATTTATATACTTTTTTCTATGCCTATAACACTATTACAAAGAGTATAGTGTCCCCAGTATGAGACTTACACCCTCACTGATAGTTAGTAGCCTTTGGAATACAGAGGGCACACATCAGGTCTAATAGCTAACATGGCTCAGTCACATGAAGGAGTACTCGGTCGAGTGAAATTACATGAATCCACAATTCTATCTCTTCCTCAAATAAGATAAATTCATGGGTTATATACATTAGTTTCATTGATCCATAAAGTGTATGAGATGACTCGTCACATAGTCTAGTTTAACTGTGATTTGTTTGCTGAAATCATTAAGTAATAAATTTGAACATGTATATGTTATCTCATACTACATAGTTTCAAATATATCTTAAAATATATTAAAATCTTATATAGGAAACATAAATAAATTATAAGTAAAATTATTTGTTCATTAGCTTTGATAAAGAGAGATTCTTTTCATTGTAGATATTTTTTACTTTTTGAAATTGAAGGTATGACCATTACATTAATAAAGTAAAAAAATATATTCATTTAATTTTAATATATATATATATTTCAGGTACTTATTTTACCAGTTGTATATATCTCTAAAGTATTAATATTGTTGGATTTTAGTCTCAAATGTTTGTTTCATGAATGAAAATCATTATTAATCAATGCGTAAGAATTTTTTACAATCAATTTAGTGGTGATCATGAGAAAAAACATGATAAAATTACGTTGATTGAAAAAAAATGTGTTTATACTAGTTGATCATATAGTAAGCCTTGATACGAAAATGTTTCTTATTGTGAAGTTATTTAGAAAATATTGATATTGGATTATTACTCCCATGGTCAATTCAATTTGATAAAATTCATGTTGTTTGATTCATTGAAAAGACAGAGAACATATATTAATGACTATATATTAGGATTTATTGAAATGACTCATTTCTTATCTATGAATGAGCCTTATATTTTGGAATCAATGGAGAAACAAGTGTTTTATGTAAAATATTGTATGGGACCTAAATTTTGTGTCATTATTGAATTAATATCATGAAATATTTTTGATGATGGTGGGGAAAAAATAGACACTATTACTTCTCCCAATAGTCTTGATTAAAATATTTCATATAATGTATCATATAGTTTAATTATCACCTAAAGTAGTAGAGGGTAATATATTGATGAAACTATATGTGTTATCGGATCATTCAGTTTAGCTAATCTTAGATCTTTTAATTTGGTACTATTATAATTGATTTATTTAGGTTTCAATTTGGAAGGATATGTTTTGTTTATTTTTTATTGTTCTCATTGAATTTAATTAGATTTATTATAATTCAAAAAAAAAGTTTCATACAAATTACTACACTAAACTGATAAATTCAGCCAAACCATGTCTTTATAAACTTAATTTATGGAGAAATAATCTTAAAATTAAATTAAAATAAGATTAATATTATTTAAATTTTTACTAAATAGAACCGAAATATAATTCATAGAGAACCATTCATAAAATAGAAATAAATTTAAAATAGGTTTAAAACCAATTTTTTAAAACTGGTTTGAAGTAATTTTTTTAAAATTAACCCAGGAATAAAATTTATTTACAAACTAGTTTAAAATAATTTTAAAATATAGTTTTTAAAACAGTTTTAAATAAGTTTTTTAAAAAATAATATTAAAAAATTTTAAAATAGACTTTAAAAACACATTTAACCAGGTTTTAAAAAATAATTTTCAAAAGTTTTTTAAAAAACAGTCTTAAAATAGTTTTCAAAAACTAGTTTAAAATTGTTTCTAAAAATAGGTTTGAAATAGTTTTTAAAAAACACATTTTTTAACAATTTCTCAAAAACTTATTTAAAACAAGTTGAAAAATAGTTTTAATAACCATTTTAAATAGATCGAAAGGTATACATTTTCATAAACCAAATTTAAACAGAATAAATTTTATTGCTTAACTATTACATAGTGTGCCTCTAACATGATTATCCAAAAATGTACATTTCATTCCAATGATTTGATTGTGTTATGAAATATTTTGTTCCTTATTTTAATTCCATTTTTTTGATTTGGTTATGACATGTCACATCTTTTTCATTATTTGTCTAGTGAATTAATTTTCCTTAATTATTTACTTAAACTATTTATACATTATTTGTATTTTCTTATAATATATAAAATCTAAAAATATGTATATTTATTTTATATGTAGTATATGAAATATATTTAATAAATAAATAGGAAGTTATTTTTGAGTATTATTGATAAATTTGAGAACTAGTGCTTCCTCCCCTAGTTCCATTAGTGAGTATATTAATTCTAATATTTATCAAATATAATAAAGTAAATTTCATTTTATTAATCATTATAAAATTTCATTTGAGGACATTAATCTTATCCATAACTGATCTCCAGTCATATTACTCATAGGGGTTAGTAATATGGCCAATCAAGTGGGGGTGATACTAGAGCTACTCAAAGCACCCATCATACACGGTCACACCTAGACCCACCAATAGATATCCCATCTAACACACTTTTTCCACTTCATCCTTCACTTGTTGCTAAAGGGATTATCCTACCCATGCCTTCATCATCAATTCAGTCAATATATACTTATCATATATCATTTCTATATCATATAATGGTTCTGTACCCCTTATATCCTTTTCTGACCACTTATATACCTCCTCCATTTCTCACTCTTTTTTATCCAGGATTAGATAATCACACTCTTTTGACTTATGTTCCACATCTTTCAGATGACCTAGATAATGAATTATAGCACACACATCCTTTGTAGGCTACTGATCTGGCATAACCCACAGATACGTAAATTCAAAAATGAAAGGCATGTATCAATTATATGTTTACATGTGCATTAAATTATATCTAAAATTATTATTTTAGTTCTAATGTGTATAAGTTTTTTTTATCTTTTTTAATAGGATATTCCAATAGGTGACATGGTTGTACTTGTATCTATGAATTATGCGACTATTAAACACAACTAATGATAGAGTACAATGAAGATAATCAATTGATTGGTAAAAATTACAAACAATGTATAACTTTCTTGGCAATGTTACACAAGTATAGTGACATCATTCGGGGTCAACCAATCTCATGGAGGCATGACAATAATCAAATAAAGGAGAACATATGGTATAATATATGGTTAATTTTTTTAAAAATTAAAATATTTATTTTCATTTTATTTATATGAATTAATATATTAGATGTAGCCTCGATTTAACTTTATTGATGGTCAAGATGTGAATGCTCTATAGTTTATAGAATTGGGGGAACAATAAAAATCGTATAAGAACGAGTTATATGTTGGTTGGATGAGTAGACTCAGCATTAAGTAAAATTGTATACCAATCCTTAATGAATTTATAGTTTTATAATATTAGGAAATGATCACATATTATAAGAGTAACGTGTTTAATGTAGTATTTGAATTTACTGGTTTTTGATTGAAAATTTAATTATTAGGATTTTTATTGAATTTTCTTTTTTAGGATTCATCAGAATGAAATAAAAAAGGGCTCTATGAATTAAATGAACACTTTGCACTCCACTATTATGCTGGTTCATGAGAGAAACTATGTATTTTTTATGACCAACTGAGTTTTATTAGGTACCAAAATAGCTGAACTAAACCCAATCAAACCCATCCCACTAGAAATTAATAGCCATGAATTAAAAAAATCAAATACAATACAATAAAAAATCATATTACTATTCCAATACTTTTGGTTTGGTTTGATTTAATTTAATTTTTTAAATTTTTGGATGTTTTATATGGTGTTGGGAAAGATCCATTTAGTTTTACTAGGTATGATTAAATTTAGTTTGGTTATATTTGTTGTTGGGTTGGGTTTTCTATGTTGAGTTCATGTTGGAACAATTATAATAATTTTATTTCTTTTAGTTATCCAATATTCATCTTTTTTTAGTTTGTTTCCATTTTCTTAAGATTGGTTCTTTTTAGATTGGATTTATTTTTTCTCAATTTAAATTTGTTTTGTTTTATTTTTATTTATTAAGGATGGGTTTCATATTGTATGTTTGGTTTCATTCAATCATGTTTAATATATTTTGGTTTTATTTGATTCAATTAAATTTAGTTAGAGTTAGTTCAGTTGACTTTAAAATCATTCCTACCAACCAAATAGTCCTCATATATCCAAAACTAAGCCAATTTTTGTTAATGAAACCCAACCTAAAATTAATTGGACATAACTAAACCAAATAGACCGAAACATTATTGAACCAAAAAAATGGAACCTAAAGGAATTAAATAAATCAAATCATGTTAAGCAGATGACATCGAAAACTCATTCAATAGATCAAAAGAATACAAAACTAGATAAACTAGATGAAAAAAACTGACTCAAACAATATCTAATTATACAAATACATCTAAATTGGGATAGAAATAAATGAAATTGAGTCAAATAAAATCACATCAAATTTAGAAGAAGTGAACCCAACTAACCAATACAAAACTAAGGCAAATAGAACCACATGAAAATGAATTTAAACGAGATGAAATAAAACAAACTAAAACGTCCTATATTGAACCAAATATGATATATTTTAACAAGAATTCAACTAGACACATATCCAAACAAAATTAAAATAATAAGAACTATTTTTAACAGATATTAGTTGTACAAAACTTGAATATAACCAAACTTAACCACACTAAAATGAACTAAATCCATTCATATCAAACATAGTTGAATTATTGGAACATTTAATGAATAAAATATAATATAATAGTTATAATACTAATCAATATAAACATACTTTAATAAATAAAAATTCAATAAAAAAAGTTTCTCTTTAACAAACCAAAAAATATAGATCTGATGTGATATGGGATGAACCAATATGATCCAAAAAAATGACACATGCTGAAGAAACCCAAATAGAACTAGCACTACTATAAATAAGACCTATAACAATGGACTTATACCAATGGTTTTTTAGAAACATTGGTATTGGTATTTCATAGGTACCCTATACCAATGGTTATAAAAAACAGTTTGTATAGGTCTCACAATTTTAAGTAACTTTTCCAACTGTCTTGGAGAACTGTTGGTAGAGGAACCTAAATTTTTTATGAATTATTTTTTCGAAATAATATTAAATATTAAAAAAATTAATTTTTATTATATATATATATATATATACATCTATAATTATGTTCACAGAAGACATTTTAATAGAGTAGATAAGTCTTTGAATTATAAATGAGAGGGTCTGGGATAAAAACTCACAGACATTTTTTTTACATTATCTATACCAATGATTTTCCCAAACCATTGGTATAGGTATTTCACATTCATGACTTACACCAATGGTCTCCAAACCATTGGTAAGTATCACCTATAAAAATGACTTTCCCAAAACTATTATTAAAGGTCTATAACGACAATAAATCACACAAATACCCCTCAAACCATTGGTATAGGAAATTATAATGGTTTGAGTGGTTATAAAAATTATTACCAACCATTAGTATATCCTTTTTCCAAGTAGTGAGAACAAAACCAAACTAGACTGAAAAAATGTTACCAACACTAAATAAAAAAATTTGAAATATTGGAAATGAATTTTTCCAAAAAAATATTGTGACCAACCAACCCAAATATTTTCATAATTAAAAAAATTAAATATTATAAAATATATAATTTAAATTTAAATCACATAGAATTTATTATTATTTAAAATAGAATACTTGTTAGATAATTTAATTTTTTTAAAAAAAATTAATTTGGTTTTCACTAAAACCACTAATTTTAACACAATGAATGCTCCATGGAAATACATTAACTACATAATGTCATTCCAAAAAATTAACATTTCCAAAACTATTTAATATCAAAACCAAGTCATTATATGGGTTTCTCCCAAATAATTAAATATAAAGCATTCAATTACATAATTTAGACACTTGTAGAAAAATAACTAAACCATTATAAGACTTTTAAATTCTCTAATCCTATTTCTTGAAAAAATCACCTAGAAAAATAAATATTTAAATCTAATCACATTTTTTAACTAATTAATTATAAAGAGAAAAAACATACCCTGCAAGATCTGAACCAACCAAACAAAAATAAAATAAAATTGAATCAAACTAAATAGAAAAAAACATAACTAAACTAAATTAAAATAAAAAGTAATAAATTGATCTAAATCATATTGTTTTAAATTTAACTACACCAAATGGAATAAAATAGAATTAAACCAAAATGACTAATATTTAATGGAACTCAACCAGATGACATTTAATTGAGATTTATAAATTATACTTGAACTAAACAACAAAAAATAACCATAAATTTAACCAAACCAAAATAATCCAATCCAAATTGAATAAAACCAATCCAACGAGACCCAATATAAAAATAATAATCTTAATCTCAATTTAAATTAACCAAAACAATCCATGTTTTTATTTTGTTATCATTGATTCTAGATTTTCTCAGATGGGGATTATATAATTCATTTTTGTGAAACTTAGTTCGATTTGTTTTGGTTTTAATTAGTTTAATATTGGTTAAATTATATTTATTCTATTAAAAATAAAATATTATTGAATAATGTTTTCCTATATTCAATTTAATTTAAAATAAGTGTTATTGAATATCAAATGTCGTTCTTCTTGAGGAAAATTATTTGGATCAAGAAGGAAGAAGGAATATGGGATTATTATAAATGAATAGATACAAGAAAATTATGTAATAATTATTATGGTTATTTTAATTTTTGATACTAATTTTATAATTAAATATATTATTTATATTATCAAAAAATTTCTTTGGTGGCCCGTGATGAGTAAGATGCTGACAACTTCAGGACATATAATAATTTAAGATAGATATTATGTGATAAGCACTGGGGGAGAGTCTGATGTCAACCAGTGAAGAGAATCATACCCACTAGGTTTTGGAAGAAATTGGACTCCAATAATAACTATGGTATCATTTAGTTGAAAGAGGTTTATGTAGAAGAATATGATGCCTTAAAATACCCATGGAGGATTGTGATAAAGGTAAAATTGTAACTGAATTGTTTTGAAAAGTTATGATAGGTTTATATAAATCACTTCTCTCATAATATAATATGGTTTTTAATACATGTATGTCAAAAATGAACATTTATATGATACAATAGGCGATGATGATAATGGTCTTTGGGATTCTTAGGGTAATGACATTCCTGGTGATGATGATAATGTTGAATACAATGATGATGGGGAGGATGTCTCTGATGTGAGTGATGATCCTGAAGGTAGTGATATTAATGAGGAATATATTGATCCCTTGAATTTATAAATTGATATTTATGAGATAATTGTGTAGGGTTTTTATGACTAAAACTAATTGCATATATGTGCTATGAATGATTCTTATATTTATCAACTGATTAAATGTAAAATATAGAGTACATGTGTTGTTTTAAACAAGTATTGTGACTGGTTGAATATATAATTTAATTTATATGTTGGTATATATATCTTCTAGAATTCATGGAGACATATTTTGAAGTTGGATGGTGTGGGACCCCACACCAACAGTTTTTAAAACAGGTGATATATGAACATTCGAACACCCTATACCAATTGTTCTATTAAAACTGTTGGTATAGGATTATACAAATGGATCACTTTCCCATGGTTCTAGGAATTATTTTTATAGGATATAACAATGGTGTATAGACCTATATCTATGGTTTAAAACAATTTTTATTTAGAAAACTTCTATTAGTATAAGTCATAAAGTATTATATGAAAAAAAACAAAGGAAAATCATATTACATTCTTTAATGGATATTATGTGGATTAACATGAGATAACATGCCACATCATTTTCATGGTAGTGGAATATTAAAGATTTAATATTCAAACCTAAATCATGTTGTCTATCATCAATGGATATTTTCATTAAATGAAACACATGGTAGAAATTGTACATTCATATGATGAATCTATAAATGGATGAAGTTTTACTCATGCATTTTGTAAAGCATGATTAAATTTTGCAAAGAGATCTAGAGATCCCTACGGATTATATAAAGAGGTAAGAAAAGTGTGATGAGTGAATATAAACCTTTCCCAAGATTCTAGCGAGTCTCTATATAATAATATTTATTTCTCCTCCCTTTTTCATTAATAAATACTAGTATATAATGGGAAGATAAGATCCCCACTTGTGCATTGAGTGATTTGGTCAAACCTATGGATACACCAGGGGGGATGTCGTTTTGTTTCCTCTTATATGATATTTAATAAGCATGTATGAAAATGAATGCAGTAGTTTCAATATTTGGGGAAAGGTATAATGTTCTTCAATTTATAAATTACTCAAGGCTTCAGGTATTCAAACATAGATTTTCTGGGTTTTATGGTATCTTATAGCTTCTGTTACGGTTAATGAGTGTCTTTTGATCCTATTAAACCTAAAATATTTTGTTTAAACTATAAAAAACCTCTAAATTCAAGATCATAACCTAATACAAGCCAAATTAATTTTTGAATAAACTAATTCAATTATGATACCTAGCATGTAACACTTTATATACATGTATAAAAATTTATATAAGCATTTTTACACTTTAAAATAAATAATAGATGCATTCATAATATAAAGATTCCTATCTATATATAAATTAGATAATAAAATAAATAAATGTACAATTCATATACTTAAACATGAGAAAAAATATTTATGAACAATTTATAAGAAGATCAAATTATAAACATGTTATAAACTACCCTTAAAATTTCTATGTAAACATTTTATATCAAAATTTTATGTGTGCTATATATATTTTAAAAAGGTATTTTAATATTAACATTTAATATTATAGATATTAATTTAAATCATGTTTCATTAACATTTTATAAATTAAATAAATATCCAAAAATACCTTTTCCATAATTTTTAAGAATTTTTTTAATTATAAAATTCAATTCTCAAATAAAAATAAGAAGAAGAAAAACTGATAATATTACACCCTATGATATGTGTTTTATCATAATAGGTGATAGATAAGCAATGACACTCAAATTACATTAAGTACTATCTATCATACCCTATGACAGATAAATTGGTCTTTGATGGGTCATAGTGGCCCTAACTACATAGTATTAACCTAAAATTTTCCAAAATAACATTAAACCAATGTTACATAAAAATTACTATATGGTGCTTAGCTTTCATATTCCATGATATATGATCTTCATAGCATAAACCCATGATTTCAGGTGATTGTTTTTTTATAATACACATTTATCATAAAAAAGATGCAACACTATATTTTACTATTGTATTAATAAATCAAAAATGATTCTATCACATGATATAGATACCTATATCGTTCATTGTGATTTTCTAAAAACCAAGGAATTACTCTATACTGCATAATATGATATCTCATATCATAATAGGATACTAAATCCATATTTATGACATAAAATATCTAAAGAACAACCATAGTATAATTTCAATATAATTTTCAATGATATAAAATAAAAAATCAAAAATAATGTTAGGTTGGTGACGGTGATGTAAGATGGTCAAGAAGGGGGTGAATAGATAAGATTAAAATTATAAATAAATTTTATAAAATTTAATTATCTTTCACAGTAGGTGATAATATATATCAGAAAGGTAATGAATAAGTATAGGAAAGTTTTTAGTAGTTCAGTTCAAAGTGTATGTATATTTACTCTAATACCTGCTACTCTTTGAGAGATGCATTATTAACTATCTTATTTTTTAAGGGGGTAAAAACATAATTACAACCTATTTTTTCTTGTGAAAATATAACTGAATAAACCATAATTTTGTATAATTACTTACAAAAAATTTTAGTTACTAACTTTAGATACCGAGATTCATAACTAGAATAGTCTAGACTTTAGAATCCATGTGTCACAACCCTAAGAGAGAGAGATATAGAGAATAGCTTATTTGAGAAAAATATAAACGAAAGGTTTAAGTACATGTGAGAGAGATTGAAATAATTATTATAGACATAGATAGAATGAGGAAGAAGGATTTGATAAAGACAAATGTATCATAACCTCTGGTTTTTTGATTAAAGGACCAATTCATCTCATCAAGGAAGTATTAGGATTAAAATCTATTTTGGTTCCCCTTGAGATATTTTCTAGTAGATAAAAATAGGTTCACACATGATCAAAAAAATCCCTAACACTTTGAAAAGTTATCATAAAAGGAAATTTGTGGTTGTAGTGTAGAATATGTATCATGTATTTAATGAATGTGTCTCAATCCAATTTAAACAAAACTAAAAAAAACTCAACATAGCCTCAAAATCAGTTAGATAATTCAAATTTAAATAATAGAACATAATTATTAGGTAAAGGGTGTAATGAACCAAACTTTCATTAATGGAAATTCCTCTTTATCCAATTAAATGTCTTATTATGGTTATATAAAATGTGAACTTAATTGGTTTTATTTTTTTGGATTTTAAAATACTGTTATGAACTGTGACCTTTTCTAATATAGCAGTTGAACAATGATCACCTGATTAGTATAAATATAGGGTTTTAAAAAATCCAATTTACTCAGACAAATGAAATGATGGCCTCATCCAGTAGACTTTCCCTGTACGAAGCCCATTTTTTGAAGCTCGGAAAGGAGGTGATGTCATTGGGCTTCGCTCTTGACCAAGCCCAAGATGAGCTTGAACATGTTAAGCTTGAACGGAACTGAGTACAAGAGAAGTGGAAGTTAATAGAGATTACCACCTGAGTGATGTTATCTGATCCACCCCAAGAGTTTTTCACCATCAGACACCTTACCCTTTGGTCTTATGCAGGTGTTATAAGGGGTTATGTAGTAAGACCATAGAACTATGACTATGTGCATTATTTTTGTATAAATAATGTGCATTCATTTTATTATTGTTACTTTGTAAATATTTTTTGAAGCACAAATAGTATTTTTAGTTAATATTCAACTAAGAAATATATTTTGATGAATTAATGGATTTTTTAATTAAATAATATTTTATTAAAATATTAATAAATTACTTTTTGTTAAATATAAATGATTGTTCAATTTTTATGAATGTAATTGTAATTTTTATTAAGGTTTGAAAGTTGTTTTTGTTAAAACCCATGAATTTTCGATAAATGACGGTTTTTATTTTAAAAGTAAAAAATTTTCATATTTAGAAAATTATTTAGATAAAATGAATATTATTTTTTGGAATCATGATGTCGAAATTATCCAACGGTGAATTATTAATAATTTTCTAAGATAGTTGAATTTTTAGGTAAAAATTAAACAACGTTTAAATATATAATGTGTTTTATGACATCATAATGACCCAATAGTGATGTAATAAAATAAGATAAACATTATTTTCGGAAAATATATGTTTTACCATTAAAATAATGTTATTTTTGGTTTGTTTGATTTATTTTACAAAGCTTTAGTGGACCCTTCAAGGCTTATAAAACATTTTGTCTTTTTAAATTGTTTTCCCTGAGAGTGTGACTCACCTCTACATAATCAAACCTATTATTTTAAGAAGTTAGAAAATTGTCCTCATAAAATAAATTTTTTCCACTCCCCTTTTGAAAAAACCTTGGGAAAAAACCATGGGCTAGTTTGTGGTTTTGATTAGTTTAATGTGAGGTGTCCCAAACCTAAATAATAAATATTTCCCTCTCCTTTCCTATACAAACCCACCTAAGATCTCACTTCCTCTTCACTCAAAGCCTTTAGAGTTCAAAAGAACCTGTAATCATCTCTATTAAATCCTCCCAAGGTTCCCCATGCTCCTAAGAATCCTCTCTCAAGCCTCTCTCAAGCCTTTGGGATCACACTTCCTAGTAAGGGATTTATTCCTTTCTCATTTTTTTCCAATTTTCTTTAAGATGTTATACCTTTTTGTTTTCAATTAAAAATGTTGGGGGTATGATTTCACACCTCCCTCATACTGCCCTATTTATGTTTTGATGATGGGAGACCTCTTTCTCTCTCATTAATTCCTCCCATGTACACCCGTAACCATACCGAAATTCTGTGAGTGATTTCTCTCTCCTCTTTTCACCCAAGTAATTATTTTGTATTATGCATCTAAATTCTATTATGTTTGTTGGGACATGTATCTATATGACCTCCTTACTATTAATTTCATGTAAATATGATGAGACACCCCTATATCTCTCATAAACCATTTTTTATGAGTTCTTATTTCACGTCGTTATGCTACCGAAATTACATCGTGTTTTTCCAAGCCAAGATCATTATGTAGTGAATACCATACCCATGTCTCTATCAAGGGTATTCAACTTATGCACATATACATATTTAATGGTACTTTCATTTATTTATTACAAATTAAGTAATCATGGAATAACTTATGATGTTGATTGATTCCATGTTATATGATCCATCTGGCACACTTATGCATGAAATGAAATGTTTAAGAAAGGGTGTGCCCTGATAGTGCTCCAATGCATTGGGTAAAGTATAGTATAATGATACGTCATGGGCAGTGAGTGTTTAATCATGCTAATTCAAGTGAAACGAGGGTTTAATCGTGCTTCATGTGCAATGAGGGTTTACTCATGCTCCATGTGCAATGAGGCTTGCATCATGCTAATTCCATATTAAGTGTTGTTACCACATTTCCATGTTATGATTATCATGCTTTATCATGCCTTTTTATTCTTGTTTCTCTTATTCTCCATTGATATGACTATTCTCTAACATCTATTGTATTCCACATGTTATTCCATTTTTATTCCCTTACTAAGCTTCATTTCTCACCCTTTTCTTATGCATGTCCTCAGGTTATCCCCTGCAATGCTAAGTACGAGGGAATGTAGTGGCCATGTAAAGGAAGTTTTCAATAAAGATGTCATATTTTATGTTTTAAGTTGTTATGTAATGATCCAAATCCTCAAATACACCATACCTCTCTATCTTCTATGTTTTATCAAGTGAAGTTTATGTAATAAATCATGTTTAAGTATGAAATAAAGAGCAGGGTTGTCATAGTTGGTATCAGAGGACAGGTTTAGTAATTTTTGGGATTATGATTAGAAAGCCCTAGTAAATCCTTAAAGACAAGACAAAGTATAATATAAAAATATATATGTTTTGATGGGTATTTAGTAAGTGGTTTATCAAGAAAATATATCCTTGTCTAGATATGAACAAGTAGAGGCGGCTCTGGCACAGATGTACCTAGGGGTGAAAACCCCGATAAGGAGTTTCAGGCTTGAACTGGGGTATCCTGGTACACGATAATGGTCCTTTCTACACTCTTGGTTACGCTCTTGGTTACGAAACTCCAAGGGGATACAGATTAGTAAATCCCAAGATTATTATGAACCATCATTAAGGGAATAAAAAAATATTCTATGAATATATGTTAGAAAGTAGATCTGAATCCTATAGATTCATAAGTTAAGGAAATAAAAGTTATTAATATGTCATCAATTTTGTCCTTGGATTACCCTTTAGGTGTCAACCCTAAATTTCCTTTTATTCTAGCCAATGGCTGGTAATAGGAGGACTTGGGATAACAATTGATGTGAAGATCAATGTGATGACTGTGCTAATGAGATGCCCAATCTGATGGGAGGGGGAATTGCGAACTTTTTCATGCTTATCTCTTAGTTAAATCAAGCTTTGAATAGAAACATGGGTCAAGAGTAATGTTAAACCCCCCTAAGAAATAACAAGTCGTTATCAAGAGCTTCATGAGACAAAGACCTCCTACTTTTAATGGATCATCTGATCCATCAATCACTGAACAATGGATCAATTTCATTGAAAAGATCTTATCCATCCTTCAATGTCCTGAACAAGTGAAGGTTCTCCTGGATACTTATCATATAGAGGGTGAGGCTGATCAATGGTGGACGTTGATAAAAAATATGAAGCCTAAGGATTAGATCGAGGTGTTGGAATGGAAGGATTTCTGAAATATGTTTTTAGATAAGTATTTTCTATACACCCTATGACTTAAGATGGAAAGGGTGCAATGCCCAGACCCCAGTTACCCAGAGCTAGTGCATTATTACATTACATTGGAATGAAACATGAAATCATGTCCTGAAAGACCGATTAGTTTAGTAGTCTTGGAAGTACAAGATACATTCAAACACAACTAGAAAATGGGGCTACTACCATGGACCTATAGCCAGGGTTTTAAAACCATGGATATAGGTGGCTATAGCCATGGTTTTTGTGGCCTATTGACACAGTTTTAAAACTATGGAAATAGGCCAGTAATCGTGGCCTATGGCCATAGTTTTCAGAACAGTGGAAATAGGTTGTGTTTATAGCCATAGTTGCAGAATAGTGACTATAGGCCACTTTTTTCAATGGCATATTGCCACAGTTTTTCAAAACCATGGCAATAGTGTTCTCACGCTTTGGCGGGAAGACCTACCGCCATGGTTTTGAGGATATTCCCACGGTTTATATTAATATATATATATCATTATATATATATATATATACCCGTAATGTCACTCGGTGTAGTGGTAAGTACTCAGGTTCGTAGAGAAAAGGTGATGGGATCAAAACCTGCTAGTGACATTTTGTATTTAGGCTATTACCACAGTTTACCAAGGCTATAGCCACGGTTAAAATCGTGGCACTAGCTTCCTATATCCATGGTTTAAACCGTGGCCATAGGTCAACTTCCATAGTGGCAGTCTTTAAGACCTATTGCCACAGTTTTCAAAACTGTGGCCATAGCCTACTATTTCCACGGTTAAAATCATGGCAATATGCTGGGACCTACTGCCATAGAGATAGTGGCCACAGTTTTCCAATACCGTGGTCATCGCCTATGACCATGGTTATGGGGCATTTTTCCATGGATTTGAACTGTGACAATACGTCTTTTTTCTAGTTATGATAAGTTTTACATAAGATCATGAAATAAAAACATCAAAAACATTTTTCCCCATTGACCACACTTATATCCTTAGCCTATCCTTATAAGTCAACCATAAAATATTTCTTCACCTCCTGGGAAAAATAAAACATAGAAAGGGGTGAGCTTATATGCTTAGTATGGATATCAATATAGTAGAAACTTTCATAAATAAGAATAATCATTTCAGGTAATGTATAAGACTAAAATAAAAGCCTTTTAAACTTAAAATTCAGCATAATATGGAAAATATAAAATCAAATAATTTCATTTAATTATTCAAATGTATATTTTACTTGTCCAATAATCAAATGCAATATCAATATACACTTTTATAATGATGGAATGTATAATGCCAGACTTCATAATCACGTAGTCAAGGCCTTGTGCCAAGAAAAAAAATAAGATTTTGTAAAGGCCTAGTGCCAAGACATTTGTTTTTCTCATTAGACCTACCGATGCATCGAGGAGCTATAGTGGGATCCACCCATCACTTACGAAGTTCAATGCATTCCTCATATGAAAAGGTTTAAACATAACATAAATATTTGTATTAAAACTTTCATATGAAATGTCAATACTTTATCCATAAACTATGAATGGTGTAAAAATGACACATCCACAGTCAAACATATCACAAAAACATCAATACAATATAGAATATTTTTATCATAATAAATCAACTTCAAACAAGCTTAAAATCCATCAAAGGACGTTGACATAGATGAAATCAAAAAATTTTGTAGAGAAATATTTCTTCCAATTTTTAAATCATTTAAAAGACATATAATTATAAAAGAAAAAATTTATTTTTAAATTATTCTTATAATCTTGTATGGGAATCTTAGATGATGTTATAATGGCTGAAAATATTTTCACCCACCATATAAGTTAAAAAAGATATTTTTACCTTAATTTTGTCGAGAAGGTCATAAAGTACCTTGTGTGGAAAACGACGGAAATATTCCTTTCAAAACATATGTTTTCAAATAAGGGTATAAATGACTTTAATTCATAATCTAGTAAAAAGTAAAAATGTTTTGAAATACATTTTTAAGAAACATGTTTGTGGATGATAGATAGGTCCCAGTAGATACTTACGTAAAAACAACCTCAGATAATAAAGAGATTGTGAAATTAAACCTTACCTTGTACTTTTACTTAGTAGATGGTATTTTAACTTCCTGTATAATAGTTATAACATTTTTATTAAATTATAAAAGAATCATATACATAAATATGATATCATATATGGTCTTATAATATTCATTTGTTAATTATATTTTAGTAGTATCGTTATTTCTGGTGTTAACTGATTCGTTTTCCATTATATGTTTTGATACATAAGTCGTGTTTCTTATGGATAGAATGTATTTGATTTATATATAGAATTATATTAAGTTCTCAAACATAATTTTTGATAATCAAATGAAAATTATTCTTGAATGGCTACAATGGGGAAATTAATCTCATCACATTCGTCGAGAAGGTAATCCGTACATACGCACGAGCGACAATATCATTCATTTGATATTAAAATCATATATAATTGGATGGTATATAATATATAAAGAATAATTATCATATAATATTTATTATATAAATCAATTATACACATTATTATACGCATCCAAATAATGAAGTGTTTGAATAACAAATTTCACCATGACGTGGAGACGGTAAGCCATACGTACGCACGTATGGTGACTTAGTCATTTATAGGATGGATAGAATAATGAATATAGTTTTACCAATTTTATAATAACTTCATAGTATATAGAAGATACTGGAGTTATTATTTTATAATAGAAACAACAAAGAAATAGGAGGTGGAAGAAGAAAAGAACTTGAAAGAGGTGATGAAATATTTACCTCTTCTTCGGGTTCATCATTTTGATTTGATCAAAATGGCTCATTAGGTTGTATTTATTACCAAATTAAGGACTATAGGATGAAGGGATGATATTTGGTAGGATATTTGGGCAGGTTTTGGCTAATAAAAATGGATGTGGAGGTGTGAATTTGAGATAATGGGAAGTTTCCTTTTATAAGAGGGGTGAGGGGCACCTTAGGAAAAGATTGAAATATTATTTTATAATAAAATAATTTTCGGTTTCTAATGGCTCCAAAATAATTTATTTTGATTATAAGGTGGGGATATATCGAAAATCACTCAACAAATAGGTTTTATACAGGTTTTAGTTACCATATTAACCTTATCTTTTATATTCAACTCTTAGGTAAATATTTTGACATTTACCATGTCTCTTTGTATTTTTATATTATATGGTTAATAAACTTACTATAAACTGCCAAGAGAACACCAATAGGTTCATTAATTACATATATAATATTATTTAGGCCTTTTTGATGAACCATATATTTTTAGGAATATCATATCAACCGATAATATAGTATTTGTTTTAAACACTCAATTAGGTCAGTTTTGACATTATTTAATAAATGATTTTTGTTAAAGTTCTAAAAAAATTATTGCTTAAAAATAAATTCATATATTCAATCCTAACATTTCATAGTAACCTGGAAAATTAGTGTAATTAATCAAAATTTTCAATTTACATTTTTTTCGGAAATTTATAATATCAATTATTTTAATATTTCATTATTAATGTAATTACAGCGTCATCATTGTGTCATAAATAAATTAAATTATTTAACGTCTAAAAATTATATATAAAGTATCATTATGTATTAAATCTTTTTATATTTCTAATGAATATTTATAGTTGAATTTATATTATGTATAACTCAATATTAAAAATGGTTTAGTTATTAAACATTGAATTTAACTCTTTTAACTCATCTGTAAATAAAATAATAATAAATTTACTAATCTAATCCAAGTAGACCTAAAGGATCATATTTTATTCCTAAGGATGTTTTTGGTCGAATTATACTTATCCAATAGAATTAGTACATGTGTCAGGGAAATAATAATATCATTTTTACACTTAATTACCCTATTTACTTTTAACCATGGTAAATAAAAGTCAAAAGTTACCATTCACCAAAAATTATTTTCATCTTATTTATCCACATTTTACTTACTGATATTAACCATGTCTCTCAAATTTTATAAATTCAACTCACATAAATGGTAAAATTATGTTTTATGCAAATTTGTAAATGCTCCTAGGAGGTGGGTAAAAGACGGTAAAAAGTTCAACAGAATTATATATATATAATATTATTACAAAATGACTGTAATGAATTAAATGGAACATATATAGGTATTATGTATATATTTTTACCTAAAGTAAATTTAAATAAAATAATTAATTATTTAAATAAAAAGTCAGTTTTAAACAATAATGCAGTGTTTTTCATTATTCATCAAAAATTGAAAGTTTTCATAAAAATACCAAAAATTCACCCTAAGCTAATTTCGATATTCCAAATCCACAAATGAAGTCCATTTTGAAAGATAAAATGTATAAAATTTTAAAAAGTGGGTATTACTATTCATAATGGCTAGTTTGATTGGTCGCAGTGTGTTAGAAACTCGAAGTTGCGTACAATGCAAGATATTGCATTATTCAAAGGGAAAAGTACCATGGAAGATTGGGGTGTTACAAAGGGACTACCTTACCCTCAATAAAAAAGATGACCAATCTATCAGAGCGTACGAGGAAAAATTTACAAGGCTTGCACGATACGCCTATCGCTTTTTCGTTACCTCTAAATGCAAGGTTGACCGCTTCTTTGGTGGGATGAAACCTATCCTACGAAACGAACTGGAGATCCATGACTTCCACAGCTATGAGGAAATTGTCTGATGTGCCGTCATGGTCGAAATGGAGATCATAAAATCTCAAGGGTATCATGGGGATAATAATCATTAGGTGGACTTCAATTTTGGCGGTCCGATGGATAAATCCAACGGTGATAAGAAGATGCAGCACCCCACTTACCAAAGGTGCAGAAAGAAGCACCACAAAAATTGCCTGAAGGTGATAAGTAAATGCTTTAGGTGTAGAAGGGAAGGGCACCTAGCTGTTAACTGCTGACAAGAAATTTTTTTGGCTGCAATAGAGAAGATTAATGCTTTGTTCGAAACTCAATGCATTATTCATTGCTACAAATGAAAAGAACTAGGAAATCTTGAAAATTAGTTCCATAAGCCAATGGTTTTTTTATGAAACCAACAACCACCAAGGTAACAAGGGTGAGCTTTTTTCCATCACTACTGCCAAAGTGAATCCTGAAAACAAAGTGGTGATAGTTATGCTAGTTATTCATTCAAGAATAGTGAACACACTTTTTGATTCAGGTTCTACGCATTCTATTATATCCCAAAAGCTTAGTAGAACAATACTGGCACCACCAAAAATCATGGAATTGAAGATGTCGGTGAGTACGGAAAATTGGTAAATCATTGCATCCCATGAATATAAATCCTCCCCTATCATAATATGTGGATTGAACTTCCTGGAAAACCTCACCATACTCTCTCTGGTGTAATTTGTTGCAATTCTTGGAATGGATTGGCTTTCCTTATATAGAGTCAACATAAATTTCCATGAGAGGGAAATCACTCTCTATGTGGAGAATCGACCCCCGATTCTGTACAAGTGCTAAGAGGAAGATGGATCTTATTTATCTCCATCATCTCAAGCGTGGATATTACTACCCTATGAGCACGCGTATCTGGCTCAAATTATTGAGTCTAAGGAGGCAACCATCCTTGAAGACATGCATATTGTGAGGGAATTCACTAAAGTGTTTCCCGAGAATTGTCTGGTCTTCCTCCTAGAATAGATGTTGAATTCTCAATTGATCTTATACTTGGGGCATTTCCAATATCCAAGACTCCATATAGAACGGTTGTTGTGGATCTTGAATAGCTAAATAAACAACTACAGGGGAATTTGGATAAGGGTTTTATATGCCCCCAAGTGATTCACCATGGGGTGCACCAGTCCTCTTCGTCAAGAAGAAATATGGGTCAATGCGCCTTTTCCTTGATTATCATGAGCTTAACAAAATCATGATAAAGAACAAGTATCCTCTCCCAAAAATTGATGACTTATTCGATCAGCTACATGGAGCACAATAATTCTCCTAGATTTATTTGCGATTGGGATATTATCAAGTAAGGGTGAAGAAGGAAGATATCCCCAAGACTAATTTTCGTACAAGATACGGGCACTATGAATTCATATTAATGCCTTTAGGACTCACTAATGCTCCACCAATATTCATGGAAATGATTAATAGAGTCTTTAGAGATTACCTCGAACAATTTGTGGTAGTCTTTATAGATGATATTCTGATATACTCCAAAACCAAGGAGGATCATGAGGAGCATCTTAGAACTATACTAGAGACCATGTGGAAGGAGAAGCTCTATGAAAATTACAGCAAGTGTGGGTTCTTGTTAAAAGAGGTAACATTATTGGACCTTATCATCACAAGTAATGGGATATCTATGGATCCCTCCAAAACAGATGCAATAGAGGGATGGCCAAGGCCAACATCGGTAACAGATATCCGTAGCTTCTTCGGGTTAGCTGGATATTATCGAATATTTGTGAGAAATTTATCAGGATTGTACAACCCTCTTACCAAGATAACTCGTAAGGGAGTAAAGTTTTCTTGGAGTGATGAATTCAAAGAAAGGTTCAAGGAGTTAAAAATGAGGCTTATCACTGCACCCGTTCCCACTTTACCCACAAGTAGAGAACTTTTTGTGGAATTTAGTGATGCAACGAAGAAGGGCATGGGCTATGTGTTGATGAAAAATGACAAAGTCATTGCCTATGCTTTAAGGAAATTGAAATTTCATGAGAAGAATTATCTAACTCATGATTTGGAGTTGGCTGCAGTGATCTTCACTTTAAAATTTTGGCAGCAATATCTCTTTGTGGAGAAGTGTGAAATATATACGGACCAAAAAATCCTCAAGTATATATTCACACAGAAATATTTGAATGTGCACCAACGAAGATGGTTAGAGCTAATCATAGACTATGACTAATCAATCAATTACCGCCCTGGGAAAGAGAACAAGGTGGAAGATTCTATAAGTAGAAAGGACCCAACGATTATATCAGTGATGAGAATTGATAAGGATCCAATCTTCATAGGTTTTATGAAGATGGACATGGGAATCATAAAGAAGGGAAAATCATCAATCCTTTCACAAATGATTAATCAACCATCTCTTTTGGAAAGGTTAAAGTATGCTCAAAAGGATGATGTTGGAATTCAGTAGAAAGTGGAAGCTATCAGAAGAGGGAAATACTTGGAGTTCAATGTTAATGAAAAAGGAATTGTGAGATTTTGGAAAAGAATATGTGTTCCCGCAAGTTCAGAGCTGAAGAAGGAACTTTTGGATGATGCACATAGTTAAAATTTCTTTATTCACCCAGGAAATACACAGATGTATTGATATCTATGAGAGCATTATTGGTGGGATAATATGAATAAGGAGATCACTGGGTATAGATCAAAGTTCCTGGTGTGTCAACAAGTGAAGTCAGATAGGAAAAAATCTAAGGGGATGATGCAACCTTTTCCCATAACAGTATGGAAATGGGAGAACATCACCATGGACTTTTTCCCCAGACTTATGAAGAAATCCAAAGGCAATAATGCAATCTGGGTTGTTGTGGATCATCTTATAAACTCTGTACACTTTATTGAAATTCAGGAGGATTTCTCATTGGATCAACTAGCACAGATATATATCAGGGAAGTGGTAAGACTGCATGAATTACCACTATCTATTTTATACGGTCGAGATCTAAGATTCACCTCAAGGTTTTGGAAGAGTCTTCAACATGTTTTGGATACTGAACTGAACTTCAGTATGGCCTATCATCCTCAAACTGATGGCCATTCTGAGTGAACTATTCAGACACTGGAGGATATGTTAAGATCATGTTCTATGAACTTCAACGGAGGGTGGGACTAATATCTTCAACTAGTTGAATTATCCTATAATAACAGTTTCCACTCGAGCATTTGAATGGCACATTATGAAGCCCTATATGGAAAGAGGTGAAGAACACCAACATGTTGGGATGAAGTCGGTGATCATAAGCTGCTAGGACCAGAAATGGTCAAATAAATGGTGGGGAAAGTGAAAACCATTCAGCAGCATATCAAGGTAGCCCAAAGTCGACAAAATAGTTATGCAGATAACTATCAATGAGACCTTGAGTTTAAAGTTGGAGACATGGTATTTCCATGCATATCTCCTTGGAATAAGGTCATGAGGTTTTGAAAGAATGGGAAGTTAATTCATAGGTACAACGGCCCCTTCGAGATTCTTGATTGTGTCGGGGATATGGCTTATCGACTAGCACTTCCACCTACCATTTCCAAAGTACGTGATGTCTTTAATATATCCCTATCAAGTAAGTACATACCAGACCCTTCACATGTACTCTCTTCGGAGGTAGTACAGTTAGAGGATTATCTTTTTTATGAGGAGAAACCAGTGAAGATCTTAGATCGTAGAGAAAAAGTTCTACGAAATAAGATAATGCCCCTCGTCAAGGTGTTATGGAGAAACTACAGGTTTGAAGAAACGATGTGGGAATCGGAGGAAGTGATGAAGCAGAGTTACCCACATCTATTTTAGTGTAAGAAAAGGAAATTTCGAGGGAAAAATTTCTTAAAGGGAGAAGATTGTAACGACCCAAACTTTTATTATTATAAATTCCTCTTTATCCAATTAAATGTCTTATTATGGTTATATAAAATGTGAACTTCATTGGTTTTATGTTTTTGGATTTTAAAATACTATTAAGAATTTTGACAGTTGGTAATGTAGTCGTTGAATAGTGATCACCTAATTAGTATAAATATAGTGCTTTAAAAAATCCAATTTACTCAGAAAAAGGAAGGGATGGCCTCATCTAGTAGACCTTCCCTAGATGAAGCCCATTTGTCGTAGCTCAAAAAGGAGGTGGCATCATTGGACTTTTCTCTTGACCAATCCCAAGACGATCTTGAACACGTTAAGCTTGAGCGGAACCGACTACGGGAGAAGTGGAAGTTAATAGAGATTACCTTCCAAGCGATGTTATTCGAGCCACCCCAAGAGTCTTTCACCATCGCACACCTTACCCTTTGGTCTTATGAGGGTGTTATAAGGGGTTATGTAACAAGACCCTATCACTATTACTATGTACATTATTTTTTTTATAAATAATGTGCATTCATTTTATTATTGTTACTTTGTAAATAGTTTTTAAAGCACAAATAGTATTTTTAGTTAATATTCAACTAAGAAATATATTTTGTTGAATTAATAGACTTTTTAATTAAATAATATTTTAATAAAATATTAATAAATTACTTTTTTCTAAATATAAATGATTGTTCAATTTTTATGAATTCAATTGTAATTTTTATTAAGGTTTAAAATCTGTTTTTGTCAAAACCCATGAATTTTTGATAAATGACCGTTTTTATTTTAAAAGTAAAAATTAACATATTTAAAAAATTATTTTGATAAAATGAATGTTATTTCTGGAATCAGGATGTCCAAATTATTCAACAGTGAATTTTTCATAATTTTTCGAGATAGTCGAACTTTTGGGTAAAAATTAAATACAGTTTAAATATATAATGTGTTTTATGACATCATAATGAACCAATAGTGATGTAATAAAATAATATAAACATTATGTTTGGCCAATATATGTTTTACCATTAAAATAATGTGATTCTTGTTTTTTTTATTTATTTTACAAATCATTAGTGGACCCTTCAAGGCTTATAAAACATTTTGTCTTTTTAAATTGTTTTCCTTGAGAGTGTGACTCACCTCCACATAAGCAACCCTATTATTTTAAGAAGTTAGGCCACTGGACTCATAAAATATTGTTTTATACTCCCATTTGGTAAAAAACATGGTCAAAAACCGTGGTATGGTTTGTGGTTTTGATTAGTTTAATGTGAGGTGTCCCAAACCTAAATAATAAAGAATTCTATCTTCTTTCCAATATAAACCCACCCAATATCTCACTTACTCTTCACTCAAAGCCTTTAGAGTTAGAAAAACCCATGGCCTCCACTCTCTATAATCCTCCAAAGGTTCCCCAAGCTCCCAAGAAGCCTCTCCCAAGCCTTTGGGATCACACTTCCAAGTAAGGGATTTCTTCTTATCTCATTTTTGTCCAATTTTCATTAAGTTGTTATGCCCATTTGTTTTCAATTACAAATGTTGGGGCATGATTTCTCACCTCCCCCATACTTTCCTATTTATGTTTTGATTATGGGAGACCCATTTCTCTCTCATTAATGCCTCTCATGTACACCTGTTACCATGCCAAAATTCCGTGAGGGATTTCTCTCTCTTCTTTTTCACCAAAGTAATTATTTTGTATTATGCATCTATATTTAATTATGTTTGTTGGGAAATGTATATATATGTACCCCCTTACTGTCAATTTCATGTAAATATGATGATACATCCATTTCTCTCTCATCAACCATTTTTTATTAGTTCTTATTTCACGCCATTATGCTGTCGAAATTGCACATTGTTTTTCCAAGCCAAGATAATTGTGTAGTGAATACCATACTCATGCCTCTAACAAGGGTATTCACCTTTATGCACATATAAATATTGAATGGTACATTCATGTATTTATTCCACATTATTTAATTGTGGAATAACTTATAATGTTTATTGATTCCATTTTATATGATCCATGTGGCACACTTATGCATGAAATGAAATGTTTAGGAAAGGGTGCGTCCTGATAGCGCTCCAATGTATTGGGTAAAGTATATTATCATGATATGTCAAATGAAATGAGTTTTGGCTCATGAAAATTCAATTGAAATGTGGGTTTACTCATGATTCAAGTGCAATGAGGGTTTACTCATGCTCCATGTTCAATGAGCCTTGGCACATGCTAATTCCATGTTAAGTGTTGTTTCCACATTTCCAGGTTATGGTTATCATGCTTTATCATGCATTTATATTCATGTTTCTATTGTTATCCATTGATATTCCTATTGTCTAACATGTATTTTATTCTTCATTTTATTCCATTTTAATTCCCTTACTGGGCTTTATAGCTCACCATTTTCTTATGCAAGTCCTCGGGTTATCCCATGCAATGCTAAGTAGGAGGTAATGTATTGGTCATGTAAAGGAGGTTTTCAATAAATAAGTTGTATTTCATGTTTGAAGTTGTTATGTAGTGATCCTAATCCCTAAAGACACTAGACCTCTCTATCTTCTATATTGTATCAAGTGAATTTTATGTAATAAATCATGTTTAAGTATGAAATAAAGAGCAGGGTTGTCATAAAGGGATATAGAGAGATTATCCTTCCAAAATAATTATTGATAAAAAAACCTAAATATTAATTTGAATCAGTTTAAATTAATTTTCTAATTTTTTAAAATAACTCTATAATACCCAGTCAAAGAAACCCCATAATAATTGCATAGTTTCATTTTATAAAAATCAAATTTAAAAATAAAAAACTTTCTATATACATGAATATATGCATATATGTGATAAAGAACTAAAATTAATAACACTGTATTTAAATATATAAAAAAATTTAATAATTCCTTTAGAATTAAACTATAATTTAGAAATAAGTAGAAGAAATAAATCACTCATAAAAAATGAATTCAAAATATTGAAACTTCATTATGTAGGTTTTGGAGAGAATAATAATTTTTTTTAAATATCATATTAAATGTGTTCAAAACATTCTAAAATAAATTCTCATAGTTTCCATATAATGTATATCAATTTATTAAATATAAAAATAAATAATTTTTTAAAAAAACTTGAAATGAGTGAAAATATCGAAATACTTGAAAAATAGAGCATTCTGGAATATCTAAAAAATCAAATTATTGGATCGACCATGTGATAGAAAGACTGTGTAGATACATAGTGAAGTTAAATTAACCTTTAGGTAAGATTAATTACATGAAAAGATCAATCAACTTTGATATATCACAAAAAGAAGAAAATAAATGACAACGAGCTATAAACCACATGGACAATTGATTTATTTCAAGATAGATGAGAGACCATAAGAATAAATATGAATTGATACAAAAATAATAATAATTAACCATATGAAGGAAATATGGATCAAAATTAAGAAGAAATATTCAACTCACAACAAATAAATTGATAGGTTTTAAGAATAATTAATTGACCACATGAAGAAACCAAGTGACCATGAGGTAACTAATATGAGAGATAGGTGTGTGGTAAGTGTAGTGAATAAGAGAAAAAATAACATAATAAATACAAAATTAATAAGTAAATTCATAATTATATATAAAAAATAGAATATAACAACCACAATAAAGATAATTACATATTAAGTATACAATGCTATGAGAAATTATAATTATTCATTTAAAGTAAAATAAAAATCATTTGAGGTAATGACAAAGGTATTTTTAAAATTCAAAGCACAAAATATAAAAAATTAATAATTTAAATTGCAACAAACACCAAGAAATAACAATTCCCCCTTTTTAAAATTACATAACCGAAACTTGATTTTATGAAATTATAACCCTTTTTGAAAATTATCAAGAAGTAAAAAATGAAAAATAAAATATAAATATATTTAAAAAAATTAATAAATATTATAAAAACAATAAAAACCAACTCCCCTATAAATAAATTCATATTAAGTCAAAGTTAATATCAAGACTAAAATACAAATAAAAATTAAATCTATATCATACCAAGTCCAAATTTTATTCACAAAAATTGAAATATCCATCGGTTTGGTAAAAATATTAAACAGTAGATTATTTGTTGGAAAGTATTATAAAATAATATATCCTTTATTAACATGATAAAAAAATTATGAAATAAAATGTTCACGTGTTTTTTATAGAATGTTTTAAAAAAATCTTTTTGAAAAACAAATACAAAGAGAATCATCCCAAAAAATAAGAATATTTTAAAAATAAAATCCATAATCAGACAATGTTTTTAATACATAACAATTGACAATAACAAGATGTATTATTAATATATTCACATTATATAGTAGATAAATCTATATAAGGTTTCTCTTTTAACTTCGAGTTACTAAACTTCTACTGTGAAAATGACACATACCAGAAGTACATTTTTTATGAATCCCACATACACTTTAATAAAAATCAGAATAGATGAACAAATACAAACAAATATTCTTAGAATAAAATATTCAATAGTTAATAGTTCATTTAACATGTTCTATAATTCATTTAATAAATTTCAAATAATATTCCTTAGGATCATAATTAAATATTGTACATAAACAAACATTAAACATAATATTAGGTCTAGAAGTGGTAAAATATGAAAAACTTCGAGTCATGCATCTAAAAATTTTAAAATACATATATTTTCTAGATTTATCTAAATATAAATTAAAATATATTTTCATTGTGTATCAAAAAATTTACAAGAGAATAAACCAAACCTCTTAAATAAATATTTAGCATATTTAATTTTATTAAAAAATATACCATCGTTTCATTGAAAAAATCAAAGATTAAATACGAATTTAATTTCTTACATTAAAATCATATCAAATTCACTTACTATAAATTGAGAATATTCTTTACACACAAATTAAATTAATGGTCCAAAAACCATAGTATCAACATAAATTAGAAAAAATAAAATATTAATTGAAATCAATTTAATAAACAAAGTAGGATCTATTTATTTCTTCAACAAAATAATTGTGTAAAAAAAGTAACTATATCATACTAGTCATGAGGATTTTTATTAAGATCATATAAATATTTTCATAGCATAAAAAATTACTAGGAAATTTCACATTTCAAAAACTAGGTGGATGAGAAACAAAAATTTTTCAATAAATAAAACAATTCAAGAAATCACTTTTAATATCCATTGTAAATAATTTAAAACCTTGAAATTCCATAAAAGTTAACATAATTTTAATAGATTAAATCCTAGATACATGCAAAAAAGGTTCATAAAAATATATATTGTCTTCATGATAGTATCCTTGAGATGTGGGATTAGATTTATTCTAAAATATTTGAACAAATTCATTAATTTATTTTTTAAAATTAAATTTATTTCCAATTATATGTTTAACTACATAGGTTCAATTAAAAACCAAAAATTATTACTAGTAAATTGATCAAGTTCATATCCCCTAGAAAAAATACAATTATCATCATCCAAAGCATCAAGAATTTCATTTTTATCACATTCAGAAAAAATGTCAAATATTCAAAAAAAAGCAAAATAAAATTGTATTATTAGAATCAGAATCAATATTACCAATTAAATTCTCAATAGGATGGTATTTATTATTTTTTCAAGATTAAGAAGTAGAATGGTAATGAGTAAAATCCCCCTCAACAATTACATTATTATCTTGATTATTTTCATCACTAAAATTAAAATTTTCATATTCTTCTTGATAAAAGCTCTAAATATGAATTCCTTAGCAAATTTTCTTTAGAAAACTTTAGATAAAAAATTATTCAACAAACATTATTCTTTTACTAAAAAATCTTTAAGCATTAATTCTGTTATATTTCCCTAGAAAAATTATTTTATCACATTTAAGATAACATTTATCCATGTCATCCATAATATTTTTAGAAAATGTTTACACCTAAATTTTTTAAAATAACTAAAATTAGTTTTCTTAATGTTAAACAATTAATAGACTGTTTTCCTTATAAAGGGACAAAATAAAACTATATTAGAAATATAACAAGTTGTATTAATCAATTTTGAAAAAATTATTCAGGTAAATTATATTAATTTAACATAGATCTCCCAATTTCAATAATAGTTATATTTTTTATTTCTACAACACCATTTTGTTGTGGTGTTCTAGGTGTAAATAAAGTATGAAAATAACCATTTTATTCAAAGAAAAATAAAGATTAAAAATTTCATCTTAATTATCACTTTTAATATATATAATTAAAAAACATTTTTTATTTTTAACCAATTTACAAAAAGAAATAAATGCATAAAATTTTTAACTTTATAATACATAAAATTAGTCTAAGTAAATATAGTAAATCAATAATGATTTCAGAAAAATATTTTCCCTTAAACTAGAAATATTTGTATGAATAAATAAATATAAATTAATATATTCTAATGTAATGGAAGTTTCAACTATATTGATAGATCTAAAACATATTTTATTCTGTTTACATATTAAATAAGAATCACAAATAACTTTCTTGCTAATTTTCGAATCAAGTAGTTTTTGTATATGTCCTTTAATTAATAATCTATGTAACTACTGAAACATTATATGTCCAATACTCTAATCCCATAAGATACCATATATTTTTGTAGCATTATGAAACTTGATATTTTTTTGTTAATTAAAAAAATAAATAGAATATATATTATGTTTGATGTTATCATAAAATAAGATAGATTCATTTTTGAAAGTCATAAATGTTTTACCATCTAATTTAACACTAATACCATCATCACAAAATAGTGAAATACTAATTATGTTCTTCTTTAAACATTCAATATATAATAATTTAGAATTTAAAACAATTTTAGATAAACCCACTTCACCAAGTTCGATGACCTTACCATTTGAGTTGTCATTGAATGTCATAGATCCATCATCACATGGTTATGAGAAAAAAACATTGATGGATCTTCAATCATGTTTCTAGAGCATTCATTATCCATGTATCTTTTATCTTTTTGACTCTTAAACAATGTTTCCTAAAAATATTAATTCAGTAGAAATTAATTTCATTACACATGCTATCATTGGTCAAATCTGGTATGTATAAGAATTATTTGGTATAAAAACCCCATTTAAATAGTATTTTTATTTAATATAGAAGAAAAATTAATGGAATTAAAAGTTTTAGTATGGCCTGAATTTGGAGGAAATCTTAATGAAAAATAATTTTCACAGTTTCCTTTAATTCCACATATAAATCATGTAACATTAGATATAATTCCTTTAGAACTATTAACAATAAAATTCTAGTATAACATAAGTATTTTTTTTATTATAACCAAAAACCCTCTTGGATTTATTCAGTTTCATCATTGATATAATTTTATCATACTTATCTTTTCCTTGAACAAAAATAGATAGATTTTATTTCAAACATATAGTTCCCTTCTTCATATTTTCATTACCTTTTTGAGAAAACTCTAAATCATTGAATTAGTTTTCATTAAAATTTTAATAATAATTATTAAATAATTTATTTTGTTGATTTAATTTAGAATTTTTTTAAAAGAATTTATTTAATTTATCCTTTTAATTTTTTATACAACTCAAAAATTTCCAAACCAACTGTTTTTAAAGTTTTTTTCAATTCATTACTCTATATTAGATTGTTCATAATCAAAATAATATGAAATAAAATCATAATAACTATTAAACACATTTATGTTGGACACCATAAATCATAGGTTGGTTGTTCCTTTTTCACTTTTTTCCATCACTTTAATCAGATTCTTTCGTTCAACTCCATCCAACCATCAATACTAATTTCTATTTTCTCTTATATTTATTATTTTTATTTCTTGCTTCAGTTACATACAATTAGGATTTAGATATATCTTATATATTCAATCACAAAATTTTAGTTAAGAAACATCATTATAACCAGGTTTACCTTTCCTATTTTTATCATCTTTATGATTATCCATTTTTAATTTTTTTTCTTGAATCATTTAGTTATTTTAATCATTTTTTTAATACTTTTAGTAAAATTGGTTACTTATTTATCATTTTCCATTTATTTAGAATCAAATAAATGAAGGTAAATAGTTATATCTGATTTAAATGAACACTTTTCTTCTTTAAAACCTCCTCTTCGGATAGGTTCTTCAACTCCAGCCTATATTAATGTAATGAATCAATGAGTTCATACAAATTATATTCCTTAAATTTATTACATTCATTGATTGACACTTTATTCACATAAAACTTTTTGGGTAGTTTTCATGGTACTCTTTCAACAGTCATAATATTTTCCAAAGTTTCTTCAATGGAATTTATTTCATTTAGGATGTTAGTTAATTAGAGGAGCATCTATTTGACACATTCAGCTTCACTCACACCATGATTCTCAACCCAAAGTATATCATGCTTAGTTATAATCTAATTATCAAAGCTAACGTATGTAACTTGTATAATTTTATTAATCTAATGAGTGGTCTTACATGAAGAAACCTGATTTAAGATATTTTTATTAATAGCACAATATAAAATTTTCATAATTTAGTAACTTAAAACATACATAGGCGTATCATTTCCAGTTAGTAAGCCAGTTTCAAACTAAGGTAACTTATATAGTTTTACCATTTTATTCCAATGATCAATACTGAATTTCCTAAGCTATGTCTCTGTTATTTGTTTTTAGTAACTATTATCATTTATATCAAAATTTGGTGGATTTTAAGGAATCCTACCATAATTTATTTTCATTCATATAATATTAAAAATATATTTTTCTATATATTATTAGGTCTAGGATAAAGTTAAAAAAATACCCTATTTCCAAGAGTATTAAGCTAAAATACCAATTTTATGTCTGATATGGTGATTTCATATAGTTTAGAGGTGGGGGTGAATGTACCATATTTAAATTTTAAATAAATATTTTCAAAGTGCATTATCATATACAAAAATTAATAATATACAGCTGAAATAAAAAGAGTAAACATGGATAATTTAATAGTAGTTCGGTCTAAAGTGGACCTATGTTTACTCTTACACCTATATAAACTTTGAGAGATGTGTTATTCACTAACTAATTTTTGAAGGGGGGTCATAATAAAATTACCACCTCTATTTTCTAGTGGAAGTATAACCAAAGACACATAACTTTTATACATGGAGAGAAATAATTTGTACATACATAAACAAAATGAGGAAAAAGAATTTGATGAAGATAGATAAATAACAACCTCTGGTTCATTGAGTAAAGGATCAAATAATCACATCAAGGAATTAGTAGTAGTCAAAGACATTTTGGTTTCTATTGAGAGATCATCCTATAGAAGGATACATGTTCACATTGTATCAAGGATTCACACAACACATTAAATGTTTGAAAGTTCTAATTGAATGAAAGTTACAACATTAATGCAATATTTTTATCATTGTTGTTTGAATGAGTCACAATACCCTTTAAATAAAAATAAACAAAAAAACTAAACACAACTAATCAATCAAAAATATTATTCAAACTCAAATAATAATAAAAATTATCTAAGTGTTTAAGAGAGAGAGATTATAATTACAAAATAATCATTGATATTCAAAAACAAAGAAATAATTCAAATCAATTTGAATTCATCATTAAATAGTTCAAAGTAAGTCCATAATACTCTATGGAAGAAATTCCATAACAATTTCATCCTTATATAAAATTAAAATTCGAATTTTAAAAAACATAAAAAAAACAACTTTGATTAATTCTTTTTAAATAAAATAATAATTTAGAAATAAGTTAAAAAAATAAATAACTCATAATAAATAAATTAAAAATTTGGGAACTTCGCATTGTAGGTTTATTTAATAAAAATAAAACAATTAAAATATCCTTTTAAATGTATTAAAAACATTCCAAAATAACTTCTAATAGTTTCAATATGATGTATTTGTATTTATGAAATAAATAAATCAATAAAAACATTTAATAAAAACATGTAGTGAGTGATAATATGAAAATAAATGAAAAACATAGAATATTGGAATTTCTATAAACTATTAAAGTATTTGATCAACCATGACCATGAGGAAAGATTGACCACAAGAAAAAAAATTGAACCTGAGATATTATATCAACCACAAGTACAAAATAACTATGATATATTGACTACATGAATAAATGATCGACCGCATGATAGACAAGTGAGTGCATGAAAAAATAAGAATCATCTAATTGAACAAAAATGAATCGGTTATAAGAAGTTAATATGGATCAAATAAAATAAAAAAATCAACCGACCATAAGAGAAATTTTTTATTGTGATAATAATTAACTAACCATATGAAGAAACCAATAGAACATGAGGAAGCTACCACTAGAGAAATATTTGGTGGTAATTGTAACACCCCATGATTTTAATAGAAGAAAATTATATTTTATAGCATAAAGTACACACAACACCAAGTTTATCTTGCATTACACACAAGACCAATATTTTTATGTTTGATGGTGTATTCAACATGAAACACTAAACTTAACAACCCATGAAATATATTACAGATAAAACCTACACTACTATAATTAGAGGTATTTGTGATGGGATCCTATCGCAAATAGGCTTTAGCGACGGGGCCCCGTCGTAAATACTATTTTTTGCGATGGGCCTATCGCAAAAAAATAGTATTTGCGATGGGAAAATTTTTTGTCGCAAATAAGTCTCTGATTATATACATTATATATAAATAAAACTTTTTCGATGAACCAATCACAAATATTATATGCGACGGGGAACTTCGCCATCAAAAATAAGTCTCTGATTATATTATATATATAAAAATCGTTTGCGATGGGCCCATCGCAAATACTTTTATTAGAAATTTATATCAAAACTATTTGTGATGAGAGCCCATCGCAAAAGGTCCTGTCTCAAATACGAAACATAATAAAAAAATATATTTAATAAAGTAATGATTAATGAAAAAATTATATTAATATTATTAAAAAAATAAAAAAATAAAATATATTAAAATTCTCAATATTCTCAAAAAAATATAAAAAAATCATCAAATATTATTATTATTATTAGTAAAATAAATAAACATTAAAAAATTTAATACTAAAATAAATATATTTAAAAAAATTATGGTTATTGAAAAATTAATATTAATATTATTAAAATAATAAAAAAATTATTAAGATTCTCAATATTTACAAAAAATATATATAAAAATCGTAAAATATTATTATTATTAGTAAAATAAAAAAATATTAATGAATATAATACTAATACTAAATAATAAAATATTAAAAAAAATTATGCAATATTTTCACCAATATAAAAGACATAAACTGTAAATAATTCATATTACAACAAATCTTGAATTCAAATATTTTTAACAGAAAAAAATCATTGGGGGGTCATCTTCTAGAGGAGGTGGAGGAGCTGTCGGAGATGGTGGAGGAAACTCCATCCCTAAACTACGAGTCATACGACACATATACTCTATCTTCTCATGATGTTGCTGTTGTTGTTGCTACCATTGATGCATCTCCTCCTTGTGCTGCTACTATTGTCGCCAACACATCTCTTCATGCTGCTTCTGCAAACTCTCTATAAGCTCATTTTGAGTTCGTAACTTCTCCTGATACTGTGAGGCAGAAGATGATGCCTCTCCATGATCTCCCCTCGAGCTGGATGCCGATATCACAATAGTACCATAATAAATACCAGGAGTCAAATGAGATATGATACCAACTACTCGGCCCATGTCAAATCCATACTGAGTCGCCTGCGTCTATGACGCTTCATCGAAATTGTGGGCACTGGTATAATCAGTCGTCTCATCCTGACTCTCATCCTGTTTCTGAGAGGTCGTAGCCTCATATGACTCTTTCAATTCCAATTTCAAATTAAAATTGTGAAAATATTAATAGCAGTTAATTGGCAAATTGAAAAAATAATACTAACCACAATCTGACACTGGCGATCACCTCTAACCTCTCCAGTGGCTGGATCATGGTACATCCTCCAAAGCACGCATTACCTTTTGTGACGAGACACCAAATCTCATTTCAAATAACAAGTTATTTGCGACGGAACAAACCCCTCATCATAAATAACCTCCAGGATAGACTATTTGCAATGGGAATTAATCCCGACGCAAAAAGCCTGTTTTTCCCATAGTGCTAGATTATGGAATTATGGGTATGAAAAGGATCAAATGAATTATTAAAATCTGGTTTACACATGTATGTATAATTAATTATTTGGTAACCAATTTATTATAACTTAAAATAATCCCTTTTTAAAGATAAAAGGAAATCATTTTCGAAAAAAATATTTAAATGTGCACAACTGTGATCTATTCCAATAAAATAAAATAAAATTATTTGGACGATATTAATGAAATTTATATGTAATATATTCAATCTATTTTTTAACATTAATCTTATCAATTTTCTAGAAAATAGATAAAAATAAATCCAATTTAATTCTTAGAAACCATTTTTTCTTCTAAAAAGCAGTTTTGACACCTTTTTATGGTGGACTTATTTAAAAACTATTTTTTATATTTTAGAATTTTTATTAAAAAAAATAATTTTTTTAAAGAATAATAAAAGAATTATTTTATTGTGAATTTGTGGTATTTTTTTAAAAAATTTCAATTTTTGATAAATAGTGAAAAATATAGAATATTAATTAAAAACTGTTATTTTGAATAAATTATTAAAAAAGTTAAATTATTTTTTGAATTAGTTTTAAAGAAACAATAGGTAAAAAAAAATATAATAATCCAATATAGTCTATTGAAATAATTTTCATATTGAAATGGGATATAAAAATAATGTGATCCTTTCAACTTCTTTATTTAAAAAACTTGTTTTCTCATCATGTCTGCGAGATTAATTTCAAATTAAAATTTTCCATTTTGTTGAATTTAATTTGAATAGATAGATTCTATTTTTTTAATCATAATAATTTATATTATCTAATAAGGACAAATTAATTTTTTACCAAAGTGATTAGTTAAGACAATTAAAGTTATTTACATCTATTAAGGTAAAAACGAGTTTACTTAATTGTTCAACATAGAATATGAGGTGTAAAAATGACCCAAAACACTTCCAAAACACATTTTATTAACATATTTCTACCATTATGACCTTATTAAATACATTTATTTTCTTTTGAGACAATTTTCTATGAAAGTGACTAATATGATAAGTTAAGAAATTATAAATAAAAAAATGTACCTTTTATCCATTTAATTTCTATAATGCTTTGAGGATAGGTAAAAAATAAATAGGTTAGGTTATAAATATTATTTTGAAATATAAATTAAATTTTTGTTATCATAATAATTTATATTTATTTTTTAGATATTATATAATAACATTAAACTCTTAAGAAATGTCGATGCATGAATTATTTAGTTAATAATAAAATAAAATAAATGATACAAAAAAATTAAAAAGTGGGGTAAATAGAATTATTTTTTGTGCTACATTATTTTTTAGATGGTTATATCATTATACACTACCATTAATTTAATATATTTTAAATCCATTATTTTATAGATTTTTTTTAAAATTTAAATTAAATAAATAATGTCAAAATTTACTTTAATATTATTTAATAGTAATTGAATTTTTATTAAATGATTTAAAATTACTAAAAAACATATATTATTCTAAGTGATTTTAAAATATTAATAAATATAAAATATGTTACATTCATCGAACAATCAATATTTTATAATGAATATATTGGCCCCTAAATAGTAAAAACATTGTTGGCACGGTTAGGGTTAAAGGAGTGTTTTTGCGCGTTACATGTGCTTTGCTTAAATTTAATTTCCAACACACATGGATTTTTTATTTTATAATTTGGATTTAAAATTTAACATCATTGGTTCTAGATTTTCTAGTAATTATCACTTTAGTTTGGTCGTAATGTATGAATTAAATAGGTTAGAAGACTAGTTACCTTAATGAAAAACCAAAATGAAAAAATAAGGAAATATAGGAGTTAAAGAACAAAATGTTTTTATTTTGTGTTTTGGGGGTGTTTATCAATATAAAAATCCATACCCTACATTATTAATCAATTTTGTAGATACAAGAGTTAAGGGAGACCTCTCAATAGTAAATACTTTTGATTATTTAGAACAATATCACTCATCATCAAATATAAAATAGCACTCACTCTCCCCAATTCTTCACACTTGTCCAACATTTGGGCTCATAAAAACCCTTAATAAATCACATTAAAACTTATATCCAATCATCCTAGAAGCCATATATTTTTTATAAATAAATTTTTTTAAGGTTTTAGTGCAATCCTAAGGAAGATACCTGAAGAATAGGTAATGTTCCTCTAAAACTATTTTTATTTTATTTCTTTCTCCACCCCCTTCATTTATTCTTATACTTGATTATATATTAAAAAAAGTATCCTCAATAAAATTAGATGTTTTAATTTTTTGGTTTTGTCATAAACCCTCAAGAACTTTCATAAAAAGGGTTACAAAATCACCATTCGTGTGTACGGAGGACTACCACCTCGTAAAAAGATATCATTCGTTTTTCTCTTACCACCACACATAGTTTGGCATAATGATGAAATTACTATTTATGTATGATATTTATGATATTTGTAACATAATTATACCTTTATATTATTTATATCGTGTCCTTTTTTACATTCCATATCATATGGGATATGATAACGTCACTCGTGTGTATGGTGGACTACCGCCTCATGAAGCGATGTGAAGCGTTTTTCATTAACGTGTAACATGAAATGTGACAAGGGAAAATATAGTGAATAAATATTATATACATGAAATAAATATGATATTAATGACATAATTTTATTTCTATAAATATAATATATCATTTTTCTTATTACAATTTCACACACTATAAAAGTGATAATGTCGTTCATGTATGTGTGGACTACTACCTCCTCGAAGCAATGTGATTCTTCTTTTTTCATCAGCAAATCATAAGAATGATATATATAAATGTATATAATTAAATAATATTGTATTTATTATCTAATTATAATTATGTAAATATACATTTTATTTGCCTTATTTATATAATGATTATTGAAAAATGGAAACGTTACTCATTCATGCGTACCACCTACCCTCTCCATTATCATAACATTAGTTAATTTTTCCAAATCATATTCCATGATTGGTTTTAAACAAATAATTGATTCATAAATATGATAATTAGTTCACTATTATAATTCTATTTATGTTTTAAAAAATATGTCTTTGACCATAGTCGACCAACCAAAGTTGTTTTAAAACATAACCCAAATATGGTAAAAACATTCGATGTAAACTTAATTGATTAAGTCATTATATATAACATATTTATAAGTGAAATAAAAGTAATAAAAATTTATAATATGTTTTAAGGATATTAAATAATTAATATAATTTTTTTAATACATGAATATAAAGAATAATAATGACGAATCAGACAAAAAGTGGAGGGTTTTCTCGTCTCACTTTTATTTCAGTGATATACATTCAATATTCATCACTTATTGTTTTTGTAGTATATATACTTCCCATGAATGTGTTTTATTATTATTATTTCTAAATTTATTGGGACTTACATATCTATTTAATTAACTCTCTTTTTTGTGTCTTATTATTTCAAAGATATCAAAGCGGTAATGGATTTTGTAACACCCCAAGCTTCCACGGTACGTTTCCCTTCGAATAATGCGATAGCGTGTGTTGTACGCAACCTCGAGTTCTAACACACACCACAACTAATTAAACTAGCCGCTGTGAATAGTAATACCTACTTTTTGAAATCATATATTTTTTATATTTCAAAATGGACTTCATTTTTGGATTCGGAATATTGAAATTAGCCTAGGGTGAAATTTTGGTACTTTTCGGATAACTTTTATATTTTGATGAATAGTGAAAATTACTAAATTTTAATTAAAAACAACTTTTTTAATCAAAATAATTAATATTGATAAATTATGAATTTGAGTGGTTTTAAATTATATTTAGAATATATTTTTACCATTTAATTTAATGTTTGTCATTGGAAATAATTTCACAATTAAACCAGACATAAACAAGTGTCAATCTTTTGATAGTTATTATTTCTTAAAAACACGCTTTTTTATTTTAACAACGGGAATTAATTTTAAATTAATTTCTGCCACTTCTGTGTTTTGAATTTGAAAAAATGGATTACATATTTGGAATCAGGATTTCCAAATTATGTAAATAGGTAACTTTTATTTTTACACATTTTGAATAATTAGTGCGGTAAATATTTTATTTACCATGGTTAAAGGGTAAATCCGGTAAATAAGGGTTAAAAAATAATATTATAATAATACAAAATTACCCTAAAACGTGTCCTAACCTTATTGGTGGACACATACCCGACCATGGGAATCCTTGGGTCGATTTGGGGACCCCTTGGAGCCACTTGTATGTGGTAGGGACACATTATATTAATAAAGTTAAAATAAAAATAAAAATGGCATAAGCTTACATCTTTTAGAAGAACAATTTTTACATAGGGTTATACATGTTAGATTTTCGATTATAAATATTCATTAGAAAGCTAAAATTATTTCCTACATAATTATATTTTATTTATAATTTTTAGACATCAAATAATTTAAATTATTAATGACACAATAATGATGCAATGTTTACCTCATTAATAAATCATTTAAATAAATTAGATTATAATGATTAAAATATTATCTAAAACCTGTCCAATTCTTATTGGTTGATATTATTTAGAATATGAGTCATCTTATATTCGACCTCAATGATTTTTGGACCATTATAAACCAAATATAATTATATTATAAAGTAATACTTTCACTCTTTCCTAAAGAGCCCCTCCTCTCCCTTATAAAAGGAGACCACTTCTACTCATTCCTCACACCTCTCAAGCCACTTATCTCGTCCAAACCCTGCCCAAATAAGCTCTCCACATCCCTCTCCTCCTCCTTGAAGATTCCCCTTAGGCAGAAAGAATTTCAATAAGTCCTTTGGTTCCAACCAAAGTGAGTTACCTAAATTAAAGGTAACGATTTCTCTTAAATTATTTTCATTTATTTTGCTTCTCCAACCCCCAAACTCTTTTTTATTTCCTTTCTTTTGTAACAACACCAGTATCCACAATATACTAGGATTTTGTTATAAGAAGGATTCAAACTACACATACACACAACTCCATCTAATGGATGATGAACATAATGTTTCTGTGGATGGCAAACTAACGCCTCACGAAACGATGATTGTTCAAATACATCTTACCGCCTCTCATGGTGGCCATTATGATGGCACTGTAATTAAATATGATATTAATGATATATATTTTATATATAAGCTTCTGTAATTCCATTTTATTTTATACCATTATTCGTTTCATGTTGTATATACATACGATAATTTCATTTGAGGAAGTGCGGACTACCGCCCCCTTAAAATGATATGACTCGTTCATACCACACATGGAACGTATAAAGAATGGTATTAATAAACTTTAGTAACATATATAAAATATTATATTATACTGTAACAGTAATATTCCTATGTATCATTTGGATTCGATTCTTTTAAAATAAAAATTAAATGGAAGTAGCGTTCGTGCGTACGTACGGACTACCGTCTCCACGAACGCGATGAGATTCATTCTCCATCGTATCCATTCAAGTCTTATTCTCATTTTAGGGTTAAAAATAATGTTAATATCATTCTTATTATGAATAAGATATAATCTATCCATTACAAACATGTCTTACGTAACCAAACATTTAAGAAGAACGAATCGATTATCACACGAAACGACGATAATACTAAGATATTATTAATAAAGCAATGTTAAAAGATCATATATGATATCATATTAATGTATATGATTATTGTATAATTTAATAACAATTATTTCACCATTATACAGGAGGTTAACCTACCCCAACAAAGCAAAAGTACAAGGTAAGGGTTTATTTCGCAATCTCTTCCTTATCCGAGGTTGTTTATACATAATTATCTACCGGGACCTCGTTATCATCCACGTCCATGTTTCTTCAAAATGTATTTCAAAACATTTTTAATATTTAAAATAATATGGGTTAAAGTCATTTATACCCTTGTTTGACCTTTTATAAGAGGTTTATAAGAGAATCTTTCCGTCGTTTTCCAAACAAGGTGCTTTTTAACCTTTTCGACAGAATTAAGATAAGAATGTTTTTTTTAACTTATACGGCGGGTGCGGTTATTTTCCACTGTTATAAAATCTTCAAAGCTTCCCTTACAAGCTTATAAGAACATTTTCAAGAAAATGTTTAATTTTATATGGCTCTTAAATGATTTCAAAAATAGAAAGAGATATTTCTCTAAAAAGTTTTTTGATTTCATCTATGTCAACATCCTTTGACGGATTTTACGCTTATTTGAAGTTGATTTATTATGACACAAAACTTCTATATTGTATTGAAGGTTTTGTGATATGTTTGACTGTGGATGTGCTATTTTTATACCATTCATAGTTTATGGTGAAATTATTGACATTTCTTATGCTAGTTTTAATACGAATGTTTATGTTATGTTTAAACCTTTTCATATGGGAATGCATTGGACTTAATATGTGACGGGTGGAGCCCGCTATAGCTCCTCGATGCATCGGTAGGTCTCATGAGACAAACTAGTGTCTTGGCACAAGGCCTTGACAAAATCTTATTTGTAGTCTTGGCACGAGGCCTTGACTATGTGGTTATGATAGTCTGGCATTATGCATTCCAACATTATGAAAGTTGTTATTGATTTTTGCATGTGATTATTCGATTAGTAGAATATCCATGTGAATAAGTAAATCGAATTATTTCATTTTATTTATGCCATACCATGTTGAAAGTTCATGTTTGAAAGGATTTTGTTTTAGTTATACATTGCCTTAAATGTTTATTCTTATTTATGAAAGTTTCCGCTATATTGTTATCCTTACTGGGCATTTGAGCTCACCCCTTTTCTATGTTTTATTTTTCCCAGGAAGTGAAGAAGTAAATTATGAATGACCTGCAGGGATATTATGTGGGGATATGAGTGTGAATTATGGATACAATATGTTGTTGTAGTAGTTTTTCATTTTATGATGTAATGTAAGACTTATGAATATATCTAGTGTTTCCAAGGCTACTAAACCAATCGGTCTTTCGAGATTTGATCTTTCTTGTGATCATGCCAATGTTATGTAATAATGCACCGACTCTAGGTAACTGGGGTCGGGGCGTTACAGTTGGTATCAGAGGGAGGTTTAGTACAAACCTTGGAATCTAGATTTAGATAAACTCTGTTTAGAGCATGTAAACCTAAGATGAACTTTGAGGATTAGTATAGAAGAACTTCCTAGAATTTTGGTATTGTAGAGATTTTGTGAGTTTTCCGAGAAATACATCCCTGTCTGGATACGAGCAGGTAGAGGCGGCTCTGGCACAGATGTACCTAGGGGTAAAACCCGAAAACACCGCTTTGAGCTAGACTCGAATGGGAACTGGTGCACGACAACGGGCCTTGCTGCACTCATGGTTACGACACTCCCGGGGGATATGCTTAGGATAACTCTCATTTTCTTTACAAATCATTATGAAGGGTTTATGAGTATATAATTCCTCAAAGAAAACATTTTTATGATTATGGATTATATCCATAAATAGTTCAATTTATGTTGAGTGTTTTATAAGTATGGGATTATGTATTTTGATTCATAAACTGATCTAGTTTATGCCATTGTTTAGAAATGGCGCCTAGTGGAAGAAATGGAAACCGTATCAATGCACTCACTCCATGTAGGGATTTCCCTCCTGCTCAAGATAATTATAGTGGGGCTGGTGATGCAACTGGTGCCGATCAGCTAATCACCATACTCGGACAACTTACTCAGGTTATGAATAATAACCTTACCCGTATGGAGCACCCTGATCCGCAGCGTGGAGGATCAATGTTAGATCGATTCATGAGGCAACAACCACCAATGTTCAATGGGAGTACAAATCCCTTAGTATCTGAGCAATGGATAAATTCCCTAGAGAAAATATTTCAGGCTTTGGGGAGCAGTGAAAGGGAAAAAGTTATCATGGCAGTTTACCGCCTCACTGGAGATGCGGATCAATGGTGGTCATTGATTCAAAACATGAAGGAAGATGATGAAGTATCAAATATGGAATGGAGGGAGTTCAAAGATCTGTTTTTAGAAAAATACTTTCCTCGTGACCATCGAGCAGATATGGAAAGGCAATTTCTAAGTCTGAGACAGAAGGAGGATGAGAATGTCGCAAAGTATGAGGCTAACTTTACAAAGTTAGCAAGGTACGCTGGTGATTATATACGCAACCCAAGAAGTAGGATTGATCGTTTCTTTGATGGGTTAAAACCATTTCTCCATCGATCATTAGTCTCACAATCCTTTTCGTCGTACGAAGACATTGTCTCATGTGCTATCAAGACCGAAAAGGAATTCTCTAAGTCTTATGACTTTAAAGAAAAGCAAGAGAAGAAGAGACCTGCTGATCAATCTTGGAATGGAAATAAGGGGAAGAAGGGAAAGGTTGAATATCCATCCTGTGGTAAATGCAGGAAGAAACATCCTGGTACTTGCTTGAAGGGAATGGGAGTCTGTTACAAGTGTGGTGAAAAAGGCCACCAAGCTCGTGATTGCAAGGGGAAGAAGGAAGCTACCAACGTTCAGTGCTACAACTGCAGGGAGATGGGACATTATGCAAATGAATGTCCTAAGCGTCAGGAGAACTTACCTCAGAAAAGGCCAAGGGATCAAGGCCAGGCTTATGCTATCACTACTGCTGAGGTAGAAGCTCTGAAAGACGTGGTGGCAGGTAATTTAATGGTTTCCTCAAGTTTATCAAATGCATTATTTGACTCTGGATCGTCGCATTGTTTCATATCTTCCCAGTTTTCTAAGAAAATTAGATATTTCCAATTTGATTTAATAAGGGAGTTGTCAGTTAAAACTCCTAAGGGAAGTATCATTGAAACAAAGTTTTGTGAATCAGTCCCCATTAGAGCACATAAATTTTCTTTATCTGCTGATCTCATCGTCATACCTATGATTGAGTTTGATATAATCCTCGGTATGGACTGGCTTTCGGACTATGATGCAAAGATTTATTGTAAGAAGAAAGAGGTTACAATTCTTGATGATAATGATAAGGAACACCTTATTTTTAGAGCAGAATCGTCACCACCTAATTCTTATTTAGATCCACCCCCAGTAGCTCAACTTAATTCAATTATTGGGGAGGAAGAGAATGAAATAACTGTCGGTGAGGAAAGGAATGTTCAAATAGAGGATGTACCTGTTGTGAAAGAATTTGTAGATGTATTTCCGTAAGATTTACCTGGACATCCTCCAGAACGAGAAGTTGAGTTTTCCATTGATTTGATTCCTGGATCAAGGCCTATATCGAAGACCCCTTATAGAATGGCCACTGTAGAATTAGTTGAACTAAAGAAACAACTAGAGGAATTGAGTAATAAGGGATTTATTCTCCCTAGTGTTTCTCCATGGGGATCCCCTGTTCTTTTTGTTAAAAAGAAAGATGGATCTATGAGGTTATGTATCAACTACAGGGAGATCAATGCTATAATGATAAAGAACAAGTATCCCCTACCTCGCATTGATGATTTATTTGACCAACTGCATGGAGCTCAATACTTTTCAAAGATTGACCTTCGATCTAGATACCATCAGTTGTGTGTGAAGAAGGAAGACATTCCGAAGACAGCATTTCGAACCAGGTACGGGCATTACGAGTTTACTGTAATGCCGTTTGGATTGACTAATGCACCCTCTGTATTCATGGATCTGATGAATAGAGTTTTCAAGGAGTATCTCGATGAATTTTTGGTGGTATTTATTGATGATATCTTGGTATACTCCAAAACCTACGAAGATCATGAAAATCACTTGCACATTATCTTGAAGACTCTGAGGAGGCATGAATTATATGGGAAGTTTAGCAAGTGTGAATTCTGGCTTCAGGAGATTTCTTTTCTTGGCCATATTGTCTCTAAAGATGGAATCTCTGTTGATCCTTCTAAGACCAAGGCAATCCAAGAATGGCCAGCACCTACGAGTATAACTGAGGTACGTAGTTTTATTGGTTTGGCAGGTTATTATCGACGTTTCGTCCAGAATTTTGCCCGATTGGCTAACCCATTAACGAAGCTCACATGTAAAGGGGTTAAATTTGTTTGGACAAAAGAGTGTGAAGAATGTTTCGAAGAACTGAAGAGAAGATTAGTCAATGATCCTATATTGACTCTGCCATCGGGGAATGATGGGTTCGTTATTTATAGTGATGCATCAAAGAAAGGACTTGGTTGTGTCCTTATGCAGAATGATAGAGTTATTTCCTATTCATCACGACAGTTGAAAATTCATGAACAAAACTATCCTACTCATGATCTTGAGTTAGAAGCTGTGATCTTTGCTTTGAATATATGGAGACACTACCCCTATGGTGAAAAATGTGAGATTTATACTGATCACAAGAGTTTAAAGTATATTTTCTCACAAAAAGAACTCAACATGAGGCAAAGGAGATGGCTTGAATTACTCAAGGATTATGATTGCACGATACACTACCACCCGGGGAAAAGCAAACAAGGTGGCAGATGCTTTGAGCAGAAAAGACCATGGAGTTTTGAACATGATGAGAATTGAAAGGGATCCAATTTTCATGGATCTAGTGAAGATGGACATGGGAATAACCAGGGAAGGTGAAACATCAATGCTTTTTCAAATGGTTGCCAAACCATCTTTACTAGAAAGGATTAAGAGTTCTCAGACCGATGATGAAGAATTTCAGAAGAAGATTAAAGCTGTGAATGATGGGAGATTGAGAGACTTTGTGTATGAAGATGGGATTTTGAAATTCGGGAAGAGACTTTGTGTTCCCGATTTACCTGATCTAAAAAGGGAATTGCTGGATGATGCTCGTAGTTCCAATTTCTCTATACACCCTGGGAGCACCAAAATGTATAGAGATTTGAAGGAACATTTTTGGTGGGACAACATGAAGAGGGAGATTGCTGATTTTGTGTCAAGATGTATGGTTTGTCAACAAGTGAAAGCTGGAAGGCAACAGCCTGGAGGAGTCATGCAACCTCTTCCCATACCGGAGTGGAAATGGGACAATATTACGATGGACTTTGTCATGGGGATACCAAATACTCCTAGAAGGAATGATGCAATATGGGTTATTGTTGATCGTCTTACCAAGTCAGCACATTTTCTTGCTATAAGAGAAGATCTACCCCTGGAACGTCTAGCAAGACTATATATTAATGAAGTTGTGAGACTTCATGGAGTACCCCTATCGATTGTTTCTGATCGTGATCCCCGTTTTATTTCAAGATTCTGGAAAAGTCTTCAGAAATCCCTGGATACTGAACTTCATTTGAGCACTGCTTACCACCCTCAGACAGACAGACAATCAGAATGGACTATTCAAACCTTAGAAGACATGTTGAGATCCTTCTCACTTGACTTTCAGGGTATGTGGGATCAATATTTACCTCTGGTAGAATTTTCCTATAACAATAGCTTTCATTCGAGTATTCAGATGGCACCATAGGAAGCGTTATACGGAAAGAGATGTCGTACACCAACCTGTTGGGATGACGTCGATGAAAGAAAACTTGTAGGTCCAGAACTGGTGGAGGAAATGATGGAAAAGGTGAAGGTAATCCAAAATCACATCAAAGCAGCTCAAAGTAGGCAGAAGAGCTATGCCGATAATCGAAGGAAGGATTTGGAATTTCAATTCGGTGATCATGTTTTCCTGAAGGTATCTCCGTGGAAGGGAGTCATACGTTTTGCTAAGAAAGGTAAATTGAGTCCCAGGTATATCGGACCCTTCGAAATTCTAGAACGAATTGGGGCTGTAGCTTGCCGATTGGCAATGCCGCCAAGGCTCTCCAAAGTTCACGATGTGTTCCACGTATCTCTGTTGAGGAAATACATGCCTGACCCAACGCATGTACTCACCTATGAAGAATTAGAACTGGAACACGATCTGTCTTATTGCGAAGAGCCCGTCAAGATTCTTGATACGAGAGAACAAGTGCTGAGAAACCGGACGACATGTCTGGTAAAAGTTTTGTGGAGAAATCATAAGATGGAAGAGGCAACGTGGGAACCCGAGGAACTTATGATGAAGAACCACCCAAGTCTTTTTATGTAGAAATACCCTAGAAATTGCAAGGACGCAATTATTTGAAGGAGGGGAGAATGTAACACCCCAAGCTTCCACGGTACGTTTCCCTTCGAATAATGTGATAGCGTGTGTTGTACGCAACCTCGAGTTCTAACACACACCACAACTAATTAAACTAGCCGTTGTGAATAGTAATACCTACTTTTTGAAATCATATATATTTTATATTTCAAAATGGACTTCATTTTTGGATTCGGAATATTGAAATTATCCTAGGGTGAAATTTTGGTACTTTTCGGATAACTTTTATATTTTGATGAATAGTGAAAATTACTAAATTTTAATTAAAAACAACTTTTTTAATCAAAATAATTAATATTGATAAATTATGAATTTGAGTGGTTTTAAAGTATATTTAGAATATATTTTTACCATTTAATTTAATGTTTGTCATTGTACATAATTTCACAATTAAACCAGACATAGACAAGTGTCAATCTTTTGATAGTTATTATCTCTTAAAAACACGCTTTTTTATTTTAACAACGGGAATTAATTTTAAATTAATTTCTGCCACTTCTGTGTTTTGAATTTGGAAAAATGGATTACATATTTGGAATCAGGATTTCCAAATTATGTAAATAGGTAACTTTTATTTTTACACATTTTGAATAATTACTGCAATAAATATTTTATTTACCATGGTTAAAGGGTAAATCCGGTAAATAAGGGTTAAAAAATAATATTATAATAATACCAAATTACCCTAAAACGTGTCCTAACCTTATTGGTGGACACATACCCGACCATGGGCATCCTTGGGTCGATTTGGGGACCCCTTGGAGCCACTTGTATGTGGTAGGGACACATTATATTAATAAATTTAAAATAAAAATAAAAATGGCATAAGCTTACATCTTTTAGAAGACAAATTTTTACATAGGGTTATACATGTTGGATTTTCGATTATAAATATTCATTAGAAATATAAAAATATTTCCTACATAATGATATTTTATTTATAATTTTTAGACATCAAATAATTTAAATTATTAATGACACAATAATGATGCAATGTTTACCTCATTAATAAATCATTTAAATAAATAAGATTAAAATGATTAAAATATTATCTAAAACCTGTCCAATTCTTATTGGTTGATGTTATTTAGAATATGAGTCATCTTATCTTCGACCTCAATGATTTTTGGACCATTATAAACCGAATATAATTATATTATAAAGTAATACTTTCACACTTTCCTAAAGAGCCCCTCCTCTCCCTTATAAAAGGAGACCACTTCTACTCATTCCTCACACCTCTCAAGCCACTTGGCTCATCCAAACCCTGACCAAATAAGCTCCCCACATCCCTCTCCTCCTCCTTGAAGATTCCCCTTAGGCAGAAAGCATTTCAAGAAGTCCTTTGGTTCCAACCAAAGTGAGTTACCTAAATTAAAGGTAACGATTTCTCTTAAATTATTTTCATTTATTTTGCTTCTCCAACCCCCAAAATCTTTTTATTTCCTTTCTTTTGTAACAACACCAGTATCCACAATATACTAGGATGTTGTTATAAGAAGGATTCAAACTACACATACACACAACTCCATCTAATGGATGATGAACATAATGTTTCTGTGGATGGAAAACTAACGCCTCACGAAACGATGATTGTTCAAATAAATCTTACCGCCTCTCATGGTGGCCATTATGATGGCACTATAATTAAATATGATATTAATGATATATATTTTATATATAAGCTTCTGTAATTCCATTTTATTTCATACCATTATTCGTTTCATGTTGTATATACATACGATAATTTCATTTGAGGAAGTGCGGACTACCGCCCCCTTAAAATGATATGACTCGTTCATACCACACATGGAACGTATAAAGGATGGTGTTAATGAACTTAAGTAACATATAAAAAATATTATATTATATTGTAATAGTAATATACCTATGTATCATTTGGATTCGATTCTTTTAAAATAAAAATTAAATGGAAGTAGCGTTCGTGCGTACGTACGGACTACCGTCTCCACGAACGCGATGAGATTCATTCTCCATCGTATCCATTCAAGTCTTATTCTCATTTTAGGGTTAAAAATAATGTTAATATCATTCTGATTATGAATAAGATATAATCTATCCATTACAAACATGTCTTAGGTAACCAAACATTTAAGAAGAACGAATCGATTATCACCCGAAACGACGATAATACTAAGATATTATTAATAAAGCAATGTTAAAAGATCATATAAGATATCATATTAATGTATATGATTATTTTATAATTTAATAACAATTATTTCACCATTATACAGGAGGTTAACCTACCCCAACAAAGGAAAAGTACAAGGTAAGGGTTTATTTCTCAATCTCTTCATTATCTGAGGTTGTTTATACATAATTATCTACTGGGACCTCGTTATCATCCACGTCCATGTTTCTTCAAAATGTATTTCAAAAAAATTTTAATATTTAAAAGAATATGGGTTAAAGTCATTTATACCCTTGTTTGACCTTTTATAAGAGGTTTATAAGGGAATCTTTCCGTCGTTTTCCAAACAAGGTGCTTTTTAACCTTTTCGACAGAATTAAGATAAGAATGTTTTTTTTAACTTATACGGCGGGTGCGGTTATTTTCCGCTGTTATAAAATCTTCAAAGCTTCCCTTACAAGCTTATAAGAACATTTTCAAGAAAATGTTTTATTTTATATGGCTCTTAAATGATTTCAAAAATAGAAAGAGATATTTCTCTAAAAAGTGTTTTGATTTCATCTATGTCAACATCCTTTGACGGATTTTACGCTTATTTGAAGTTGATTTATTATGATACAAAACTTCTATATTGTATTGAATGTTTTGTGATATGTTTGACTGTGGATGTTCTATTTTTATACCATTCATAGTTTATGGTGAAATTATTGACATTTCGTATGCTAGTTTTAATACGAATGTTTATGTTATGTTTAAACCTTTTCATATGGGAATACATTGGACTTAATATGTGACGGGTGGAGCCCGCTATAGCTCCTCGATGCATCGGTAGGTCTCATGAGACAAACTAGTGTCTTGGCACAAGGCCTTGACAAAATCTTATTTGTAGTCTTGGCACGAGGCCTTGACTATGTGGTTATGATAGTCTGGCATTATGCATTCCAACATTATGAAAGTGGTTATTGATTTTTGCATGTGATTATTCGATTAGTAGAATATCCATGTGAATAAGTAAATGGCATTATTTCATTTTATCTATGCCATACCATGTTGAAAGTTCATGTTTGAAAGGCTTTTGTTTTAGTTATACATTGACTTAAATGTTTATTCTTATTTATGAAAGTTTCCGCTATATTGTTATCCTTACTGGGCATTTGAGCTCACCCCTTTTCTATGTTTTATTTTTTCCAGGAAGTGAAGAAGTAAATTATGAATGACCTGAAGGGATATTATGTGGGGATATGAGTGTGAATTATGGAGACAATATGTTGTTGTAGTAGTTTTTCATTTTATGATGTAATGTAAGACTTATGAATATATCTAGTGTTTCCAAGGCTACTAAACCAATCGGTCTTTCTAGATTTTATCTTTATTGTTATCATGCCAATGTTATGTAATAATGCACCGACTCTAGGTAACTGGGGTCGGGGCATTACATATTTTTTCAACAATTTTTCTTCTTTGAGACTTATTTCATGTTATGAACCTAAATTATTTTATGAGGTGTATCTTAATACCCTATGAAATTTAATATCATTAATTTATTTATTCTCCTGATATTTTATGTATCCTTTAAATTCCTTCATGGGGATAATGTTGCAATGTTAATAATGTGGTAAGAGTTTCATGTTACAATCTCATCATTTGCTGAGATTGTTTTTTATTAAGTCTCCAATTTGAAATATTATGATCTAGCCCTAAATAACTCTCAAGATTTTTCTTCTCATATTTTTATGTCATGAGAATAAATATTTTCCATTCATTTTCCTCTATTTATGTACATAATATTTCAAAATAATTTTTTTGGAAGGAGTCTCATGGATGTGTCAACATCTAATGGCATTTCCTAAGAGTCCATGAAAAAAACCCAAACCCATTTCTTTGAGTCACCCCTTACATTCCAAAAAAAACCAAAAATTTTACACAATACCAATATCATAAATAATCCTCATAAAAACCATGATACTCTTTCCAAAACATTTTACCACAACCATCAATCCAAAAAAATTACCATTTCACCTAAATAGTTCCAAATGCACATTTTCAACCATTTTATCAAACACATCTAGTGCACAAGGATTAGGTAAAAGTGATGAATCACAACAAAAGATATTTTTATATTATTATACCATTATGTAAACACTACAGTAAGCTAACTAAATACACCTAAATCATGTGAATAAAGTTTAAAAATTAATTGAAAGAACACAAGTATCAAAGGAATGTCTAGTAAAGGAAAAACACGGGGACACCAACCTCAGTGGTGTTTGAATGCAACAAAACCTTCAGAGATGAGATATCTAAGCCCCATTTACCATTAAAACACCCTATAACTAAAGAAAACACAACACACACATAAAACCTATCCATTATGGTTCTTTTGAGGGAGAAGACCCCAAAGAAAACCCAAAGAATCAAGAGGAGAAGATAAAAGAGAGACAAAATTGGACAAGAAACCCTAAAAACTCACCATGGATTGAAGGTGAAATATCCATGGAGGAAGAGCCAAGGAGAGGTCCTAGGTGGATCCATTCATGCGCTAAAACTGACCAAGTGGGAGGGAAACAAAATAGAGTTAAATGGGTAGGAGCGTAGATTAGGAATTTTAACGTTTTAATGACTTAGGCCGATGGTATGGTTTGGCCACACAGTGTAACAATATGTGTGACATCCATGTAGTAGCCACTACCAAAATAGGTAATGACCTTACGACCAAACCACATAGTTTGTGCGACCATGCACAAACCATATAGTAGCTTCTTCCAAATCTTGGGACCTGTCACACGACTTGGAAGAACTATTTGTGTGAATGTACGGTAGCATTTTTCTCATTCTAGGAGTTGTCGCACAGGTACCTAGGCTGATGCGCACGGTTTCCACTGACTATGCGGTGCCCATTTATCAGACAAAAACCACCCAAATTTCTAAAAACTTAAAAATTTTAATCGGGATTCAATCCCAAACCTCAACCGAAAGATTCAAGACCAAGAAAAGGATAAATAAAGGAGTATCTTAGGTTAGGGTATGACATGTAATGATAAAATATGAGGTAGTGTAACTATTGAGGTGAAGGTAATCTTGTAATCTATTTTTTATTTCTTGGTAGATCTATTAGATTGTCTTGATTCAACCTTACATTTCACCCTTCATTTTTTCAATCTATAATATTTCCCCTTATTTTAGATATTTTCTATCAACTATTAAAGGTTTTTCATTTGAGAAAATTTATTAAGGGCATACCACATGTATCTTTTTATGATTAAAAAACAATTATATGAATGTTCCAATAGAAGTATTGACTATGGTAACATCAAAATCTTCAAGAAGAACCGAAAACTTGGAACTTGGATCTTGATCTACTTAAATACCTACTTTAAAATGATATTTTGGGTGTTATTTATTGTGTATCATGTCTCCTGTGATATTGTACATTATAAACCTCATAACAAGGGGATGCATGGGTGTTTATAGATATAAATCAAAAAAATCAATCGATAAAATTTTAGTAATATAAATTTATTAGAAGATATGTGATTCCAATTTAAAATAAATATTTATAAAAAAATTAATTAACTTGGGTAAGGAAAGAATTTAAGGGGGAATGTCTAGCCTCAAATCTTGTGGGAAAATGTGTCTCTTCATATATAGATCATTGTTCTACTATAGGTTCATGTATTGAACCTGACTCTAGTAGCTTGAATTTGATGTCTACTCTATTATATTGGAACTAGATACAAGTAATTGCATCTTTAAGGATTGCATAGTTTAGTAGTCTTCGTAAACTAGAAATATACTTGAAATTCACATTAAATTTGAAAACATAAAATACAAAAAGTGTTTTCTTTGATAATTCCATATTTCCCCTTGAAATATCTATGTATATCAATTAAAAAACACTTCCCGGTATCCTAGGGAAAATATAACATAAGAATGGGGGGAGATAAAATTCTCAGTAAGGGTAATCATAAAATGGAATCCATCATAAACAAATTATCATAACCAATATGGTAAGGTGAATAACTGAAACACATGCCATTTAATAAATAACTTGAGTATAATATGGAAAGAATAAATGATGATCAAATAAAGACATAAAAATTACATGAGCTTGAAACTTATCTATGGATATTCTAAATAATTTAATAATCACATGGGAATCAATAACTCCTCTAAAAATGATGGAGTGAATAATTATAGATATCTAAAACATAATTTTAAAACCTTTCACAAGACATTTTAATTTTTTGGGTAGAAACCTGTCTAATTTGGCCTATTGATTTGTCTCATGAGAACAGTCGATGCATCAAGGAGATATCTATCACCAATACCTACTCATAACTTAATAATTAAAATTAATTCCTCATATAAAAGGGGTTAAACATAATCAAAATAAATTTTTATATTGATAAACTAACAAACAAAATGTTAATACTTTCCCCAACCAAATAAACATGATCATAAACCATCCAAAGTAATATGGTGAACGGTAATAAAATTATACATCCTCAATAAAAATAATCATAAAAATTTCAAATATATACTAAGGATGAAATAAATACATCATATATTTAGTTGTTCATAAGTATAATAAATGTTTTATGTCATTAATGAATATAAATACCATTATAATATCCTTAAAAATATTCCTAAAGAAAATAACCTTTTCGTTTCGAAAATAAATGTTTCAAAACTAAAAGTTCCAAAAATATTTTAAAAATAATTTTACTTGAAAGTAACCTTTGAATATTATAAAAAAACATAAAACATTGAGTGGTCATGACAGTGTAAAATTATGTTCATTCTATAAAAATTAAAACAAAGATTCTTTTCACATTTTTGATAAAAGCCAAATCCGTCATATTTTGAAAATGATAAGAAGATTCCTTTAAATTTTGTACAAACAGTACAAAATGGGTAAAAATTTATTTAATAAATCATTTTTAAAATGTAAAAAACATTTTTGAAAACATTTGTGGAAAACATGAATTTTGATGAAAAATGATTTTTGACCGAAGAGAGAAATAAAGTTGGAATTTGTTAAAAACATTCTCAATCATTATAAGTACCAAAGAGAAGTAAAATGGTACTATTAATTGAAAAAGTTCACAAATAATCAAATGGGAATAAAATATATTGTGTTTAATATATAAATACCAAATAGTTCCTATAATGAAGGATTAAACAAAAAAATTCCAAATAATGATGAGATTGAGGAATAAACTCTTACCACTTTAGTGAATTTTAAATCATAAGACCCATGAAAGAAATAATTTCAAATGAAACTTTAAATACCATAAATATAAATAGTTTCCTGATATAAAATATCAAAAGAGTCAGTATATTTACCACCCAAAGGAATAAGTGGTGAATATGTTGTATGTCTCACGGAAGAAAAAGTGATACGAGAAACCCTTACCTCAGGTTCGACACCCTTCGTATGTTTACAAAAAGACTATATAATAAATATTTTTTTGTTATAAATCTATTATAGAAAAATAATCAAATATATCATACCATATATGATTCTATTATAACATTTTACCACCTATTTGTTATCAATATTAATTATTTTCATTGTTTTAGGTGTTAATTGGATTGTTTTCTCATACATGTTTTTTCATGAAATTTATGGTTCTTGTACATTGGATATAGTATAAAAAAATAATGATATTAATTTTATAAATATTTTTTTCATTATATAAATCCTTATAACCATTATTGAAAACTAAACATAGAAAATGAATAGCATCGCTTTATGGAGACGGCAGGTTGTAAGTATGCACAAGTGATGATATCATTCCCTTAAAGTATGAAAGGGAAATAAAGTGTTTGATATATTAATTTTATATAATTTATATCGGGTCATATATATTACATATATTCATTAAATTTATCTTCATTACATTATATGTAAAGTGTAACATAAAAACAAATCACATCTCTTTGTGAGGCAGTAGTCCTTCATACATACAAGAAACATTATCATATTTTAAAAATAATCAAAATTAAGATAGTATACGTGATAATATGACTACATTAGTTTAATTATATGATAAATTTTATATATACTCATTAAATACATCAGTTCTTAAAGCAGTATTCTTTTGTACAGATGATTCACAATTTTGTTTCCCATTTGATGGATGTGGAGATGTATATATATTATTCAATCAACATAATAACATATTAGTATTTGGGAGATAGTGGGGTTATTATATTGGAAGTTTTAATACATAATTTATGGTTTTAAAATAATAAATAAAAATAATGATCTTAGTGAAGGCAATTACCTTCTCTTAGATAAACCTCCTTTGGATCTCTTCTTAGGGACCATAGAGTTGGTCATTTTCAAAAAAGAAATAGAATCTATAAAATGTGTCTAAGAGTTTTTGGGAGGGATTTGGATAGATTAGTGTCAATCCAAATTTCTTTAGAGGTGTGAATAAGTGAGTGGAGTGAGTTCCATTTTATAATTGAGGATGAGTGACATTTTTTTAAATAACCAAAACTATTCAATAACATGAAGTCACTCTCACCCCAAGTGGATACAAAATTGATAATTAAAGGGGTTTATGGATGATATTTCTAAGGCACAGCTTTATAGAAAACAAATTTTTTAAACATGTTGTTACTTAACTTATATTTTTTCATACTTTTATCATTTTAGTTTTATACTAGGGTAACTAGTCTTTTGAATCTAGGAAATTTGTAATTTCAGTCCAAAATAAATTGATCCTTATTTGACAATTTATACATAATGATTATAAATATGAAATCAAATTTATCAAATAAAAATCATATATGCGTTGAAAATTAAATTTAACCCAAGTACATGTAATGTGAAAAAACATTGTTTTAACCTTAACTACATTGACAAAGTTATTACCCCTTATGGGTCAATATAGTCACTATAAAAGACAAATTGGCCCTTTAATGGTACATAGTTGATATTATTAAACATTTAAAAATAACTTGAAAGAAGATATGATCTTTTGTAATTTTAAATCATTTAATACAAAATGATTTATTATAAAATAACATTAATATCGATTTTGAAATTATTCATTTAATTTGAATTTAAAAAATATTATGACAATGTTAAAATTAAAATATATTATGTTCACACCTATATAACATGAAATATTTATATATAAAATTAATTTAAAAAAATATTCATTAAATTTATTTCACTTTTAATATTTTTAATATCATTTGATTTATTCTTCTATTAATTAAATAATTAATGCATTGGTGTTGCTTGAGAATTTATAGTCATTATATGGTTGCTAAAAATTTAAAAAAAAATCCCTCATGAAATAAATTTCATTATTATCAAAATGAATATCCATATTTATTCAAATATTTATTTTTTCCCTATGTGAACAAATAATTGAAATTTTAAAGCAAAAGGGTGACAATTTTTCCTTTTATTTAATTGAATTTTTATATAGTTCACTTTCATGGAAAAGTGTCCCAAAAACCATAAAAATTGAGCTTAAAGTGATAAGGGTCTGAATATTTCTAGAAATAGTAATTTGACAAGTTTTTAGATCATTGTAACTGTTATTTTTTTTCTCCCCATAGTAAACTTGTTTCAACCTTAACCGTGGTAATTAATTTTTAATGGTTTTACTATTCATTAAGAGAAAAAATAAATTTGACCTTAATATATAATATTAATTATTATGATTCAAAATATGGAATCCATTTTATCAAATTCAACTCACATAAGTGAAAATATTTTATTTAAAATTAAACAAGCAGATGTGATGAAAAAGCAGTTTTCCAAAGAGAAAATTCTCATAAGTATAAAAAGTTTTAATATCAAAATTTAACACTATATTGATTATACTAATATAAATTGTATTTATCATAATATATTTGACCTAAATTTAATTTAAAAATTTATCCTTTAAATTGTTTAAATAAAATGTTTTTTTCAATAAAAACCAGTATTTTTCACTATTCATCAAAAAATTAAACATTTCCAGAAAATCCCAAAAAATCACCCTATGAAAAATTTAATAGGAATTTTTCAAAAAATAATTTAACTTCTTCTAATAATTTTTCTAAAATTGGTAAAAAATAAATTTAAATTATCTGTGAAAAGAATGACTAATCTTCCTTTTAGAAATAATATAGTTTTTTATATGTTCCTATTTTAATATATTCAGGTGTTACAATTCACTTTGATCCTTTCGTATATACTAGGCCTCCGAAACAAGTACAAAAATAATATATTTTAATTCTTCTATATGTTATTACTTTTATTTTATCATCTCATATATATCTCCTTGTGCCTTTTTCTTCTTGAAATATGTTCAAGGTGACACTCCAAAACCTACAACTCTAATACAACCATATTGTTCTCCCTGTTTCAAAGCTAATAAAAGTAGTTGTTATTCAGGTACATTCAATACCAATTATTTTTTCTAAAACATATAAAAAACATATAAACATAAATATATATTTTTATGTAATACATTTATAAATCCTAAAAAAATTGTGTTATGTCATACTTACATATGATTTGCATACAACTATTGTGTTTTCATATACTAGTTTCCCCCCCCCCTTATTTACATGAGCCTCCTTCCATAGCACATGATGTATGATGAAACTGGTTTTGAATTTTGATTCATAAATCTTCTTGTAAATGAAGGAATATTTGTTATTTCATATCAAAAGTTGTAGATATTACCTAAATCTTAAACACATATGATGTGTTTAGGCTGATACTGTTAAGTATGATATATACAAGTCATATGGTACGACATAAATTTAACTAAAGAATATCTTGTTTGTTTATAAAGGGATGTGAAATGTATGATACAGTGACACCAACCCACTACTAGTATATCATTCTCTATAATATTTATGTATCATGTTGGATTATTCATATATTAGGATTAACATAGCTTTATGATTAATATGGTAGTTAAACATTATGTTTAAACATTCTAGTAGTCATATTATTGGCCTTTTCCCAATAACTCCTTATTTTAATGATTATAATTCATGTTTCTAATGTTATTAAGGATCTTTATGTTTTATGATAGTAATTTTTATGTTTAAAATTATACTAATTCTTGAAGTGACCGTCTCAGCCTACCGCATGAAGAATCTCAGTTGACATTGAAGACCAAGTGATTGCACATTAAAATCTAAGTGATTGTATGAATAATCAATTAACTGCCCATCAAGTAATAAAAATTTCTCTATGTATTGAATTGACTGCATGAAGTATTCAACATACATAAAGAAGAAAATATGCAACAAAATGAAGAAATGAAGTGACCACGATAAGAAAACTAGTGACTGAAAGAAGAAAAGTGACTCTTCCAAGTGAGACATATAAGTAACCATGCTAAGTAACCACATGAAAAAGTGACCGTACTCCATAGAAGACTAAGTTACCATGTTTGAATTATGTATTGAGGTATATTCAAATATCTAATGGCTATATTTTGGAGCAATTATTTATGATTCAGTAAATTTAATGTTTTTATATCAGACTAATGAGTATGAGGAATAATTTATGAATAACCTTTAATAGATAATATAAAGAACCATACTTTTCATACATATATATTACATCTTAATATATGAATATTCAGTGCATAACATTTTGATCCACTCTAGAATCATTTTGGGTTAGTATCTTTGGAAAGTTAGAAATATAAACAACTAGTTCATAAGACATCTAGAATGTCTCCCACTTATTTATTCATAACATGCACCCTTATTAGACATACCATACATAATACCTTTCTTTATGACCTGGGGAAAGGGAACAAAAGAAAAGGGTGAGCCTAGATGCTCAGTAAGGGTAAATAAAAGAGATATAAATGATCACATAGGCATAATATGAGAAAAAACATATAAAAATAAGAGATTAACATTTGAAAATCACACCCTACATATCATAGATTATAATTATGATTTAGGGAATAAATATTGGTATTTTATAAGACATGAATCAAAAATAAATCCTAGAACATGATCCATAAGAGAATAACATTGACATAAGACATGGAAATGTGGCATACAAATAAACATAAAACCCCATTTCTCTAATAGTAAATAATTTTTTCCAATACTATAATAGTGCAATGATTCACTCCCCAAACCATCATAGTAGTCATGGTTCGCTCCCAATTCTATCATAGTGGACAAAGTCCATTACTGAACTTGTTTCATTCCCCATTCCTGTTCTCATTATCTCATGAGATATATCAATCTTTACCCAATGAATTGGAGGGAGATATAGGTACCACCTGTCACATAATAAAAATCATAAATATTTTTGGCACAAAAATATAAAGCATTCATTAGATCAAAACCCATGAAATTAAATGAATTTCATAAATATTTCATCATAACATAACCCACAGAAAAGAAATGTGTTTCATAAACACTATGTCATTATATTCATAAACCAACCAGAGAATGAATATGGATGGTGTCCCTTGATAATATCCATATAAAAGTATAATTGAAATCAAGGTTTATTGTATTTTATGAATATAATTACCATTAAAATACCATTAAAACATTGTTGAGGAAAATAACCTTTTCATTTTGAAATTACTTATTTAAATAAACTAACCAAATATAAAGGAAACCATTTTCTTTGAAAATAACCATGAAAACTTTTAAAGTACCATTCAAAGTAAAAATTATTCATAAAGGAGAGAAAATCCATTCAATCTGTATAAATAAAAAATCATTCCTTCTATATATTTTTTTTTCAGAAAATCCACAAAGTGCCTCTTTTGGAAAATGACGAGAATATTCCTTTCAAACCATTTTGTAAAAAGTAAAACATGAGTAAAAATGAAAATAAAAAATCCTATAATAATAGTAAAAAATTTATTTAAACCCATTTTTTTAAAATATGTATTTGGAATAAAAACATCTCCAGTAGAGACTTAATCATAAATAATCCTGGATATTGGGGAGATTGTGAAATAAAACCTTACCATGTGTTCACCTTAATTAAAAAGAACACTAAACTCCTGTATAATAAATTTAAATTTATTATAATTTTATACCAGATTCATTTTCATACTTATAATATCATATATTATCCCTTTATAATATTTCATCACCCCTTTTGTAAATAAATCTTTATTAAAATTATCATTTATAGGTGTTAACTATTTCGTTGATCATGAGTATTTCAGTTTAGTAGTTTCATTCCTTTTATATTTATCTTGGTTAAATAATATATAGAATATTAATCATGATATAAATATCATATATATTCAATATAAACATATTTTGAGTCATCCAAAAATGTTATATATGGGAAAATGAATTACACAATTCATAGAGACGGTAGACCGTACGTACGCATGAACATTGTTTTCATTTTTCAAAAGTTGAAATGAAAGAAATTTTAATTTTAATTTATATTTAAAAGATAATTATTATATCATATATAATTTATATCGATAAAATTCATCCTCATTACCATCCATGTAAAATATAAATACAAATTGAATCACATCACTTCGTGGATGTGGTAGTCCACACATACACACGAATGATATTATTGTTACTCAAAGGATTGGATGGTAAGAAGGTAGATGTGATATTATAATTATAAAAGTATAATTATATAAAAAAATATAATATATAAACATTAATCCCATCATAATACCCATCCATAAAATATGGTGATGAAAAATTAATTGTATCGCTACGTGGAGATGTAAGTCGTACGTATGCATGAATAGTAATTTCACTTATCATTTGATTGGAAAAGAGGTTCATAATGGTGTTTTCATAATAAAAATAAATATTTATAATATTGAAGATAGTGAATTTATTATTTTATGATAAATAACATATATTTACAAGAGTTAAAGAAGAGTATAAAAAAGTGATCGATTAAGCTGGTAACCTCTTCTTTGAAAAGACTCCTTTAGATCTCCTCTAAAGGGAACTAGGGTTGATATTTTGGAAATAAAATAACCACTATAATATCTAGGTATTATTTTTAAGGTAAATTGGAAAAATTTTGTTGATATATAAGGTGCCCTTTTATAATTAAGGTGAGTGGCACTTTTGGAATTTCCCAAAAATATTAAAATATAATAAATTCATTATAAACAAATTCCTCTAATGGAAAATTATTATAATATAAGGTATTATATTTTTTTAATTAACTCATAAAATATAATTGAGAAAATATTTAGTGTCATTATAAACCTTGTCATTTTGATTAACTCTTAGTAAACTAATTTTAATTTTAACTACAATAAGAAAATTTTCAATATTAAAGTGTTGTAATTTTTACTTATAAGGATAAAATTGACACATAAATGTAACATTTATGAAATTTTATACCATATAATACCCACCTTGTCTTATTTCAAAAAATTTATTGTTTTTAAATAATTAAATTAAAGATTATTTTGATAAAATAACATTATTGTCAATTTTGACACTATTCATTAAATTTAACTTAAATGAAATTAAGAAAAAGTTTTAATTATAAAATAATCTTTTAAAAAAATACTAATATATCATATTAATATATAAGATACATGTAACACTTTAACTTACTCAAATTATATCTATTTTAGTATTTTCAAAATCATTTATTTTTTCCATTAATTGAATAAATATTGTGTTGGCATTGTGTAAGCATTTAAGGTAATTATATAATACCTAAAAATTTTAAATAAAGTACCATCATGAATTTAATTTAATGAATCAAAAAATTATTATTAATATAAATTCATAACTAGTTTTTCTCTATGTGAACACATAAAGTATATTTAAAACTAAGAGAGTGACATTCTGTAACTTTATTTCATTTAAATAATATATACAGCATTTTCATCAAAAAATCTACAGTAAACATATCAATTTAGATCCTTAGGTGATAAGGTTATAATTAACTATATATAATAATGATTTGGAAGAGTAATTATGGCCTTATCACTTATTTTTAATCTATATTAACCCGATTTACACTTTACTAAGGTAATAAATCTCACCATAGTTATTATTTATATTGACCAAAAATAAAATGGAAATAATTACCAAATTTGAACCACCTTATAATAAATATTTAATTAATTTTATTTAAAAAAAATTATTAATTAATTTAAATTATGTGCACAAAATGTGACAAAATCAATTTTTAGAAAAAATACATTTGCAAGCATAAAACTGGATTTATTCTTATCATATGCTTAGAAAAATATTTTTTAAATGTTTAAAATTTTTTATAAAGAAAATAATACATATATTTATTAAAAATAATTCACTAATAGTGATTAATTTAATTCATTAATATAAAAATACATTTCACTCATAATTTTTTTCAGAAAAACATCAATTTTATTTTCAAATATATATATATATATAATTCTTATAATTTGATAACAAAATAATTCATTTTAAAATTTTATGGATCATATATTTTCTATAATATAGTTGTTACTATTCAAACCCACTAATCCAATGACATGGATATAATAAAAACATTTTTTAATAATGTTACATGGTTCGTTTAAACTCAGTGTTGCATGTAATCCAAGTTAGCGAAGAAAAAAATTATTTAAAGATAAATATTTCATTATAATATCAGGGTGTTATAGATAATTAGATAAGGTTATATATTTAATAATAAGATACACAAGTGTACCAAAATAATTATATTAGATACCTAGTGATACATTGAGGACTTACTCTAACATACTACAAAACTGAGTACTTCAACAACACTCCCTTTTCTGACCTCTTAGTGAAATCCTTGTTTAAAGATTTTGAAGGACATATTTAAAGACAATTGATCAACCATTGATGGTCCAATTGAGCTTATATATACTTTATATCTTCCCTATTTTTTCTATTTATTTTATCTTACTCTTTGATATGTCTTTGTATTACTCTATAAATTCATCAACAAGTCTTCATGCACTGTATTAAAGAGTACTAGATACCATTTTCTTTTATTATTTTATACCTGTTATCCCTTGTATAATGGTGGAAGAAGCTGTGTGCAGCCTGGACTTCCTGTGAGCTATTGTTTCTTGTAAAAACCCAGTCCAAGTTGTTTTACAGTAACTCTATCCTTTAACATATATCATTACAAGATTTTAAGCATAATTATATATGAGATTACATGCCAAAGATCGTAAAGTCTAGTGACTTGGAAGACTAGGTATATAAAATTTAAAACATGAAATTAATTAAAACATTTATTTATTTAATATTCAAATTGATCTCCCATCTTCCATTGTTCTCAAACATCCGCATAGGGTACCTTGGGGAACACATGAAAAAAGGATAAGCTAAATAGCCCAGTAAGAAAATAACCAAAATAACAAAGCATTTTCACATGGGATAGAAGGCATGACATGATGATATAAAATAGGCATGTAACATATGGAATAATAACATATAAACATGTAATCATATAAATATATAGTCATATAAATGTGAAAGTAACATAAAACATGACTTTTTCATGATTCAAGGCTAACTACCAAGACCGTTTCACATGGTAGCACAACCCAAGGCTAACCGCCAAGACTGTAGCACATGGTAGCACAAGCCAAGTCTAACCGTCAAGACTGTCGAACATAAAATCTCTTGAGACTTTAATTTACCCAATTCATTGGAGCACTATCTGGGTACACCCATATTAACTTTTCTTGAATACGTTTTCTATATAAATAATCATACATAATCAATATTACATTAACATAATGGTTACCCATGGAAAGAATCAGGTACCATAATCATGTAATAAAGAATAAAAAATGGGTCTATCAAAAAACTTTCCAAGAAATAAATGAAATAAAATGTGAATTGACATTAATAAGGTAAAATAGGCATGTTTTATGGTAAGAAATTTCAATTATAAGTGAAAACATGTAAGAAACGTATTTAAGAAATTTTAGCATTAAAATGTTCTTTTGCAGTTTTAAGAAAAATACTATAGAGCCTTTAAAATAGAAAATAGAACAATCCTTTATATAAAACCATAATTTAATTGATAATGTTTACATAATAAAAATACTGATTTTATAAAGACAATGGTGTCTTAAAACAGAAGATATAGTGCACTTGAAATTAGGTAAGAATTTGGGATGTTCCCTAAAAACAAGTTTGCTTATTAGGAAGTATTGAGGAGGGAATAACATAAAAAAATGTATATCTTGAAAAGAAAATGATGTAGGGTACTAATAAATTAATTTGGTACATTTAAACAGAATTTATAATATGAAAATAAAAATATAATATGACTTCATTTTGGTAAATGAAAGATAAGGCAACCTGAAGGAACAAAGGAGGTTCTCGTAGAATCCCTTACAGATTATCATCATGGTATCAGGTGTACTTAAGAGGGATTAATGAGAGAGAAAGGGGTTTCTAATCACTTATACATCATGAGGTAAGTATGTGGAAGTTGATAAATCATACCCCATCATTAGGTATTACACATAAATGGGATAACATAGAGGACATTCTTGAATAAAAGTGAAATAGAGAGGATCCCTTACCTTAAGTATAATGGTGTTCATCGCTAGATCTTAATGACCTGAATAATAAAATTAGGTTCATTAATTAATTATTCCATAACCTATTATATATGTAAAAGATTTATTATATCCTTTTTAAGTTCATTCCTGACATTTTTTATGGGTTAAGTGGTTCAATTTCATTGTTCGGGTCTGTTTGTTTTCTTGGTTTTTACGATTGGTTTAGTTATTTTAATGAAGGGAGATTCATGTAAAATGGGGATGGTTGTCCAGAATTAGAGTTTTATTTTATTATTTAACATTCATAAGGTTACATGTTTGTAAATTTAATTTGGTTACTTTGAGTGAAGTTGAATCATTATATACAACTTTATTGATAATCTTTTCGTTTTATTGGTGGTTTTTGATCACTACAGACTCATTTGGCATTATAATTTAATATCATGTGTAAAAAAAGATTATAGAACCTTACATAGGATATATTACATAATAATCTGGTTCAACTATAACAAAAATGGTTTGATGACTATAATTAAAGATGGTAAAAGAAATTGAAAATACATCATCTTTAAATGTGGTATATTAACACATCTCAGATGGTGTCTTTACTACTAGTATTAAAAAAGAGTAAATGATAGATGATAATAACATATTACATTATCATAAAAAAATTAGTGTACATGTAAGTTACTAGAGTTTTCATAACATTTGGATGAGGAGAGGTAAGTATAGAAAAGAACACAAATGAACTTGAAAATAAAGTAAAATATTTAAAAAGAGGGATTTAACTATTGAATAAATCATCCTTGATAGCCTCTTAAGGGTAGAGGATTTGGTATTTTGAAGGGACTAAGGGATTTTGGACGTAGGGTAGGATCGTTGGGAGAGATTTGGGAAGAATTTAGGAAACACACAAGGCTTGAGAGGTGTTAAGAGAAGAGGCAAGGAGGGGTGGTATTTATAGTGGAGGAGAGAAGGGTTTTCAAAATATTAAATTCTTTAGTTTATTAATTTCCCTCAAGATCATAAATAGTGGTGATTAAATGACCTTCATGTATTTATCTTAATTTGAAAATTATGGTATTTTACTATTCATAAAAAAATCAAGTATTTTAGAAAAATCCCAAAAATTCACCCTAACCATTTTTCAATGTGTAGAATCCAAAAATGTAATACATTTTTTAAAAATAATTTTCTGAATATGTTTAATTTAATTTTTAATTAAAATTATAATTTACATGAAAAATAATAATTTAAAACTCTAACTGATTTTATATTGATTTCAAAAATTACATAATGACTTATAAAATTTTATTAAATCTAGATGAAATAAAATTTTCATTTATGCACACATTTTAAGAAAATAAATTTTCTTTTAAATTAAATAATTAATTGTAATTAATTATTTATGACTCACAAAAATAACAATACTTTTACTATGGTCATATTACCACTTATAAGATGCATAAATTTTATATATACATCCATGGGTGAGGTTACTATTCTTTTAGACGATTTACTATTCATAAGGGTCATATTACTATTCATAAGGGTAACATTACTATTCATAATGGTCAGTTACTATTCACCAAAAATTAAGTTTGTCTTATCAGACTCCAAAAAACTTACTGATCACAACTTTTTATATCATATTTGTGAAATTAAAATCACAGAAGTGAAAACATTATGTTTAAACTTAACATAGTACATAGTAGTTTATTGTGTTTTGATTTCATGTGATTATATGACATAATTATGAGAAGGAAATTTCCATTGATAAAATGTTAGGCTGTTAAATTATCCCCCCTTGAGAAATTTCAGCCACGAAATTTCATTTTACATTGTAGTTCATAAACAGGTGGAGGTAATTTTCTTTCATTGCATCCTCCAGTTCACATGTTCCCTCTTCGTACTTATGGTTCTTCCATAGTACTTTGACAAGGTGAGTAGTCTTGTTACATAGAACATTATCTCTATGATCTATGATCTTCACTATATGCTCCTTGTCAAAAATATCATTCTCCAACTATACCACCTCTGAAGAGAGTACAAGTGAAGGGTCTAGTATGTACTTACTTAAATGGGATACATGGAAGACATCATGTACTTTCGACATGGTAGGTGGAAGTGCTAGTCGATAGGCCATAACTTTGACTTCATCAAGGATCTCAAAAGGTTCGATGTACCTGGTAATTAGCTTTCCTTTCTTCCGAAACTTCATGACCTTCTTCCAAGGAGACATGAGTAGAAATATCATGTCTCCATCTTTGAACTCAATGTTTCATTGACAATTGTCTGCATAACTCTTTTGTCGACTTTGGGTTGCCTTAATGTGCTATTGAATATTTTTCATATTCTACACTATTTCTTCAACCATTTCAGGTCCTGGAAGCTTAAACTAACCAACTTCATCCTAACATGATAGTGTTCTGGACCTTTTCCAGTAAAGGGCATCTTATGGTGCCATTCAGATGCTCGAGCGGAAACTATTGTTGTAGGAGAATTAAACTAGTGAAATATGTTGGTACCATACTACTTTTAAGTCCATAGAACATTCTCTTAACATATCTTCTAGTGTATGAATATTTTTGTTATATTGGACATCATTTTGAGGATGATAGGCCATACTGAGGTTCAGTTCAGTGCTTAGAGTATATTGGAGATTTTTCCAGAACGTCGAGGTGGATCTCATATCTAGATCAGATACAATAGATAGTGGTAATCCACACAGCCTTACCATTTCTTTGATATATATCCATGAAATTTTATCCAATGATAAGTCCTCTCGAATGGTGATAAATTGAGGTGTCTTTGTAAGACAATACACAATGACCCATACAACATTATTTTCTCTAGATGTCCTTGGAAGTCTAGTGACAAAGTATTTGGTGATGTTATCCCACTTCCATGTTAGTATGGGTAGTGGTTTCATCATCCTCTTATACTTATTTCTTATATCCTTCACTTTTTGAAATGCGAGACATTTTGATGTATACATAGAAATCTCCTTCTTCATATTGTCCCACCAAAAGTTATCTCAAAGATCTCAAAACATACATGTGCTCCCTTGGTGAATAGATATGGTTGTGCTATGTTTTTCATTCAAAATATCCTTCTTTATTTCTAGATTTTATGGTTCACGTAATCCTAACCTAAATCTTAAAAATCCTTCCTCAATAATCAAACACTCATAGGATTTCCTATTTCTAATGGCTTCCACCCTTTTGTGAATTTCCACATATTTTCTTTAAGCATCCTTTATTTTATCCATAAGGGATGGTTGAGAAATCATTTGGGATAGGATTGGTGATCTTCATCCTTCAATTATTCCCATGGACATACTCTAAAAATATAAGAATATTGGATCATTTTCAATTCCCATCATTCATAAAGATGTAGGATCCTTTCTACTTAGAGAAGCCACCACCTTGTTTGCCTTACCGGGATAGTAGTGGATTGAGCAGTCATAATTCTTGATGAGCTCTATCCATATTCCCTGGTGTATATTATGCTCTTTTGTGTGAATATATATTTGAGACTCTTATTATTAATATATATCTTACACTTCTCCCCATGGAGATAATTCTACCTTATTTTTAATGCAAATATAACATCCTCTAGCCCCAGATCATGCGTATGATATTTTTACTCATGGATTTTAAACTTCCTTGAGGAATATTCTATTAATTTATCATTTTTCATCAGTAAACAGTCTAATCCTTTCTTTGAAGAATCACTTTACACCACAAATAGTTTTCCACTTAATGGGAGTGTAAGTATTGGCGTAGTGATAATCCTCTTTTTCAAATCCTTAAAAAATTATTCACATTCCTAAGTCCAGACAAACTTTACTGCCTTCTATGTTAGCTTGGTCATTGGGTTTGACAATCGTGAAATGTTCTTCACAAATCGTTGATAATTCCCAGCTAGACCCAGAAAGTTGTGGATCTCTATTATATATGTTGGCTTGGGCAACTCTTCAATCACTATTGTATTGGAAGGGTCCATACATATCCCTTTCTTGGTGATAACATGCCCCAAGAATGATACTTCCTCCATCTTGAAATCACATTTACTATACTTTTCATACATCTTATCCCTTCTCAATGTCTTTAACACATCATTCAATTTCTCCACATGTTCCTCTTTGCTCTTAGATTATATCAAAATATCATCGATAAAGACTGACCCAAATTTTTTGAGGTAATCTTTAAAGACTCTATTCATTAAATCCATGAGAATTGCTAGAGTATTAGTGAGTCTGAATGGCATCACTATGAACTCATAGTTTCCATACCTCATTCGACAGGTAGTCTTGGAAATATCTTCCTTACTCACCTTTAATTGGTGATATCCTGGCCGAAGGTCCACCTTAGATAAATAACTGTCCCCATGAAGCTGATCAAACAAGCCATCTATCTAAGGAAGGGGATGTTTGTTCATTATCATTATTTTATTGAGATTAGGATAATCAATGAAGAGGTTCATTGAACCATCCCTCTTTTTAATTAATAGTACTGGCACAACCAATGGTGAAGAACTCTGGCATATAAAATCGTTCTCCATATTCTCATGTAACTACTTCTTCAGCTCTTCTAGTTATACAATGGTCATTCTATCATGTGAATTTGATATAGGTAGGAACATAGGAATAAGATCAATTGATAAATCAACCTCTCGATTATGTGGAAGACTATAAAACTCTTTAGGTAATATATCAGTGTAATCCCTCATGATGGGAATATCTTCAAGTGATATTATCTCTTTTATCTCAATCATTTGAGCTAGAAATGATTTCTCATAAATAATTAATATCCACACTAGATAAAATTAATCTAAAGAAGATTCAAATTCCACCTTACACTTGTATATAATTGGAGGATTCTTTGGGATGTGAAGATTGATATCCTTTTCCTGACAGTTGATGTTGGATTTGTATAAAGATAGTCAATCCATTCTGAAGATAACATTGAACTCCACTAAAGGAAGTATTATAAGATTTTCTAAGAGGTTTAATCTACAAAAATTTACATGGGAGGTGTTATAAACCATGGACAAAAAAATTTCCCCATTATCTATTCTCATAGATAACATATCCTCTAGATTGAGAGGTGGTACTTGAATAGTTATACTAAACTTTAAAGATATGAAAGAATTCGTAGAACTAGAATCCAATAGAATGTTCACTATTATTGAAGGAATAACTAGTGTATCTGTTACCACATTGTTGTTCGGATCCATCTCAGCAGTAGTGATAACATAATCACTTCCTTAGTTCCTTAGATGTTGTTGTTTATTTACTCTGGAAACCCTTGGCTTAAGGAAATTGTTCTCATAATGCCTATGTTCCTTGTAGTGGTAACACTACACCACTGGTTGAGCATTTATCTGAACCTTCCTTACTTCTTCCATATTAGTAGAATTATTCATATTCTATCAGTAGTTTTTATCTAGATGTCCCAACTTTCCACATTTTAAGCAATTCCTGGTTCCCTTTAGACAGTTCTCAGGATGATTCTTCCCATAATTTTTACACATGTGATGGATGATCTTCATTCCAACATAGAATTTATTTTCAAAACTACCCACATTAGATTCTATTTTCCTCTTTTTGTTGTTGGTCCCATGATACAACTAAGAGTCTCTGATATCCATTTAAACCATAAGGGCATAATGGAAAATCTATTCATAGTTTTCGAAGTCTCAAATCACCAAAACTTTTCATATACTAGAGTTTAGTATGCTAAAGAAGCGATCCTCCTTGCTTTCAAAGATCATGAAAAGGCCAGAGGTGTACCTGGAAAGCCTTTTAAAGTTTGCTTCACACACCCTGAATGACTCATATTCCTTCTTCTTGAGTCTGAGGAACTCTCTTTCCATCTTGATATGGAGGGTTAGGGGAAATTATTTATTAAAAAACATTATCTTAAATTCAACACGATCCATGAAATCAATTTTCTCCTACGGATTCATATTCTTGATCATTATCCAACACTGATTAGCTTCCCCATCAAAATGTTAAACCACCAGCTTGACTTTCTCTTCTTTTGAGAACTGGAGGATAGATAATATATTTTTAATGGAGTTAATCCACAATTCCATAAGGAGGTAATTGGAATAGGAGGGTGTTCCACATGATTCAATTTATTATTCATAACTTGATCTAGCTAAGCAAGTACTTTCATAAAATTTTGAGTACCCTCTCCCATCATATTTATCATATCATTAGGGAAATCCTGGAATTCCCTTTCACATTGATTATTAGCACGTGTTCTTCTATTTCCCACCATTAACTAAGAAAAATAACGTAAAATTAGAGGGATTTTATACTTAGCTATTAAGCATAAAAAGGAAGATTTGAACATAAAAGGATAAAGTTGTAAAGGATAAGTATATCCTAACTTGTGATTCCCTAGGTTAAAATCTAGGTTATCCTTGATCTATTTCTTAACTTATATTCTTATGGTATTTTTTTATTCCCTTAATAATGGTCTGTACTGAGCTCATTAATTTACCAAATCATATCCTCCAGTAGTGTCAAATCAAGAGTGCATCAATGCCCATTGTTGTGCACCCGTTCCCGTTCGAGTCGAGCTTAAGGTGTTGTTTTCAAATTTTACCCCAAGATACATCTATACTAGATCCACCTCTATATGTTAGTATCCATACAGAGATTTATTTTCTTGATAAACCACTTACTCTTTACTTAACAAAATTTAGGGATGATTTCTTATATTTAGGCTCATCTCTAGGGTTATTACTAATGTTCTCTATTCCTAATGTCTAAAAAACTAAACTTTCCTCTGATACCAAATATATAAACCCTATCCTTTTACATATAACATTACATGATTTAAAGAAAAATTATACATTAGATTACAGGACAAGGATCATAAAATCTAGCGTCTTGGAAAACTAGGTACATAAAACTGAAAACATGGAACTAAATAAAATATTTCTTTATTTAATATTCAAATATATCTCCTAAATCCCATTATGATCAAACATATTCATAGGGTGCCCTGTGGAACACGTGAACAAAGGTATTAGCAAAATAGTTCAGCAAGGTAATAACCATACGAACAAATCATTAGTATGTGGGATAGAAGGCATGCCATGATGATATAAAAAGATATGTAACATATAGAATCAAAACATATAAACATGGAGTCATATTAATGTGGCAGCGACATAAAACATGACTTTATAATGAGTCAAGGCTAACCACTAAGACCGTTTCACATGGTATCACAAGCCAAGGCTAACCTACAATACTGTTGCACATGGTAGCACAAACCAAGGATAACCGCAAATACGGTCGCACATAACATCTCATGAGACTCAACTATACCCAATAAATTTGAGTGCTATCTGGTTGAACCCGTCTTAAATTTTCATTAATATGTTTTCCAAATAAATAATCATACATAATCAATCTTACATAAACATAAGGGCTACCCATGGAAAGAATTGGGTACCATAATCATATCATAAATCATAACAAATGGGTGTATTATAAAAGTGTCTAAATAGAAATTCATAAGTTTAAATAGTCATTTATCATGGTAAGTGATTTTAAGTATAATTGAAAACATGTGAGAAAATTATTTTTTTAATTTTAGTATTACAACATTTTTTTCGGTTTCATGGAAAATACTATAGAGCCTTTAAAATAGAAAATGGAACAATACTTTATATAAGACAATAAGTGAACCAATAATGTTTTCATAATAAAAATAATTATTTTATAAAGAATATTCTGGATTAAAATAAAAGATATAGTGCACTTAAAATCGGGTAAGAATTCAGGAAGTTTCCTCAAAACAGGTTTGCTTGTCGGGAAATATTGAGGAAAGAATCACTTACAAACATGTATATCCCCGAAAGATAATGAATAAAGGGTCTTGATAAATTAATTTGGTACATGAACATAGAATTTATAATATTCACATAAAAATATAAGATAACTTTATATTGGTAAAATAAATATAAGAAACCCCAAAGGAACAAAAGAGGTTCAGGTAGAATCCCTTACGAATTATCAGCATGGTATCAGGTGTACTTAAGATGAATTAATGAGAGATAAAGGGGTTTTTAATCACTTATACATCATCAGGGAGGTATGTTGGGGTTGATAAATTATACCCCATAATTATTGATTACACATAAAAGGTCATAACATAGAGTACATTCTTGAATAAAAGTGAAATTGGGAGGATCCCTTACCTTAAGTCTGATGGTGTTCCTCACTCAATATTAATGAACTGAATAATAAAGTTAGGTTCATTAATTAATAATTACATAACCTATTATATATGTAAAAGATTTATTATAACCTTTTTAACTTCATTAATTACCTTTTTGATGGGTTAAGTGGTTCAATTTCATTGTTCAGGTCCATTTGTTTTCTTGGCTTTTATGATCAGTTTACTTATTTTCAAGAATGGAGAATCATATAAAATTGGAATGGTTTTATAGAATTGGAGTTTTATTTTATTATTTAAAATCCATAAGGTTATATGGTTGTACATTTAATTTTGTTACTTGGATTGAAGTTGAATTATTATATAAAACTTTATTGACAACCTTTTGGATTTATTAGTGGTTTTTGATCACTACAAACTCATTTTTCATTATAATTTAATATCCCATGTAAAAAAATATTATATAAAATTAAATAGGATATATTATAAAATAATATGGTTCAACCAAAACAAAAATGGTGTCATGAATAGAACTGAATATGGTAAAAGAAATTGAAAATCAATCATCCTTTAATGTGTTAAATTAACACATCTCAGATGGTGTCTTTACTACTAGTGTAAAAGTAGAGTAAATGGGATATGATAATAACATATTCCATTACCACAAAAAAAACTACAATACATGTTAGGTACTGGATTTTTCAAAACATTTTGATGAGTAGAGGTAAGGATACAAAAGAAAACAAATGAACATGAAAAGAAAGTAAAATAATTGAAAAGAGGAATTTACGTCTCGATGAAATCTTCTTTGAGAGACTCTTATGAGGATAGGATTTATTATTTTGAAGAGACTAAGGAATTTTAGAAGTTGGGGTGAGCTTGGGGAGAGATTTGGGAAAAATTTAGTCAAGGCACAAGGCTTGAGAGGACTGAAGAGAAGAGGTAAGGAGGGGTGGTATTTACAGCAGAGGAGAGGAGGGTTTTCATAATATTTAATTACTTAGTTTATTAATTTCCCTAAAGAACATAAATATTGATGATTCCATGACCAAAAATCGTAATAAATTCATGTGAGTTTGAACCAATTGGGATTACATTAGCAGAATATCATCCATGACTCTATAAATCATGTATTTAGCTTAATTTTCAAAATATTGTATTTTACTATTCCTAAAAAATTCATGTAAGAACATCCTTTATTAGAGAGATCTTGTAAAAATTTTATTACTCTTTGTTCAATCATATTGTGATTTAAAACTCCAAGCACAACACTTTTTGAAGAGATTTTACCAAAAAAAGAAAAAAAGCTGATATAATTATTTCTTTTTTCTTTACATTATTATCATTTTCCATTTTCATACATCACTTTTTCCACAATTTTACTTCATCCCAATATTATATTTTTCTCATATTGTTATTAATATTTATTATCTTACATAATTGGAAAAAACCCAAATACCACGTTTTGACCCCCTTTTTTCCACCTTTTATCCATTTTCTACCCTCTTTTTCACCCTTTACCCACTACCACTCATACAGGTTGTGTTAAATCATCACCCAACACAATATTGGTTTGGTAATGCTTTTTTTCAGGTGATATCCCTAATCAAGGTATTATATTTCATAAGATATTGGGATTTGAATTGAGTTTGAGAGTGTAGAGGAATTAAAAAAATTCTTGACTGTGTATAACTAATTTGTGTGAGTGTGTACATCTTGTCTGTGTGAGTATGAGTGTGAACATTTCATTTGTGTGTGTGTACATATTGTGTGTGTGAGTGTGAGTGTGTACATATTGTGTGCATGTATGTGTGTACATCTTGTGTGTTTGAGTGTGAGTGTGTACATCTCGTGTGTGTGTGTGTGTGTACATCTTGTGTGTGTTAGTGTGAGTGTGTACATATCATGTGTGTGTGTGTGTATATTGTGTGTGTGTGTGTGTTTCTTTTCATGTTTGTGTGTTTGTGTGTGTGTGTGTGTGTATCTTCGCATGTGTGAGTGTGTGTAGAATTGTGTGTGTTTCTCCCTATGTGTGTTTTTTTGTGTAATATATCATAGCCGACTATCGTGGGAAGAAAATTGCTCATTCTAGTGAAGAATAAATCCCAAGTAGGTCACCCGCACCGAAAGCTTCGCAACTCAAAATTAAATATTTGGTGATCCATTGTGAGAAGCTTATTGATAGGAATATGGATGAGCTACATGAGAGGATTGAAAACATGGAGAATCAACCAAGCCTGGGGACAATCCATGGTAACCAGTGATGTGCTCTAGCACTACGTCGCCCCCACATCATGGGGGAGGATATGGATAACATGGATTAAGATTTTGAGTATTTCCCACAAATGAGGAGGTTTTCCATCAACCAAGAGGATTCCAATTGAGACGACATGATGATTAAATCCTTGGTGAAATCAAGGTGAAGGTCCCTTCATTTCAAGGGAAAAGTGATCTGAAAGCATACTTGGAGTGTGAGATGCGGATTGAGAAGGTGTTTTCATGTCATACCTATTCATATGAGAAAAAGATAAAACTTTTATCCATTGAATTCATTTATTATACATTAATATGGTGGGATCAAGTTCAAAAGGTGAGAGCCCATTATGGAGGAATTCATATTCATACTTGAGAAGACATGAATTTCTCAATGAGGAAGAGATTTGTTCCCTCACAATACTATATATATCTCCAGAATAAGCTTTAAATCCTCATTCAAGGGAGTAATAGTGTTGAATATTACTCTAAGGAGATGAAAATTTCCATGATATGAGAAAACATTGAGGAAGATCTGAAGGGATCTATGGTGCGCTTATTTCATGGGCTCAATCGAGAGATTTGTGATCAAGTAGGGATATACCACTATGTTGAAATACAATATATGACCCACCAAGCCACCATGATCGAGAAAAAAATCAAAAGGAGGAGTAACATGAGGAAACCCACTACCCCTTTCAGTCCATGGAGAAATTCAAGGAAAGAGATTAGAGAACCATCAAAGGGAAATAGTTAGTTGATCACAAAAGTGAAAAGGTAATTCTTCCACATAAGAAACATATATTTGAGGTTAGTTAAACCATGAATCGGGATATTCATTGTTAAAAATGTCAAGGAAGGGGTCACATTACTAGTGAATTCCAAAACTGGTGCACCATGACTATCAAAAATTATGTAGAATGGTAGACTGATAGAGAGAGATCAAAAGTGGTGTAGGAAGAATCTCAAAAAATTGATAGTAGAGAATTTGTAGAGGATAGTGAGATTCTTGTCACTAGGAGAGTTTTAAGTGCACAAATGACCATTGGAGAGCAGCAACGAGTGAACCTTTTCCATACAATATTCAAGATCAATGAGAAGATATGTCATGTTATTATTGATTTGGAAGTTGTAGCAATGTGGTGATCACCGATTTGGGAGAGAAGTTGGGAATCCTGACTTCGAGGCACCAAAATATTTATTAGAATCAGTGGTTGAATGATTTTGGTGAGATAAAGGTCACCAATCAAGTGAAGGTATTGTTCACTATTAGTAATTACAAACATGGGGTTTGATGCAACGTTGTTCCTATGAAGGATTTTCATTTTTTTGGGACGACTGTGGAAGTATGATCGATGTGTTACCCATGACGGTTTCTTGAATTCTCACTCTATTATACATTGAGGGGAACCTATAAACCTCAACCCCATATCCCCCGCAAATTTTTTTTTGGAAGATATCATTTTGAGAGAGAATAATAAAATGAGTGATGAAGAAAAAGAGTGAAAATGAAAAAGGAGAGAATGACGGAAAGAGATAAAATGATAGAAGACAAGAAATAGAGAGAAAAGAAAAATCAAGAGGGAAAAATAATTTGAGATAATAGAAAAGTGGGATGTTAGAAGACCCTCCTAGAACTCATGTAAAAATAGGTGATGCAAAATACTAACGACATACCCCTTTTCCAAATGTTGTTGAGTCCTTGTTTTAGGAGTATGAATATGTGTTTCCCAAAGAGGTGCCACCTGGTTTGAAACCCATTAAAGGTATTGAGCATCAAATTTACCTCATACTCGAAGCATCACTACCAAACCTTCATACATATCACATCAACCTGAAAGAGAAAAAATAAATTCAAAGGCAAGTTCAAGAGCTGTTGGATATGGGATATGTTTAAGAGATCCTTAGTCTGTGTGCTGTACAGATGCTTCTAGTACCAAAAAAGGATTGAACATTGAGAATGTGCAATGACTTCAGATCCATAAATAACATCACATTCTTATATTTTCATCATATCCCTAGGTTAGATGATATGATAGATGAATTAAATGGTTCGACTATTTTCTCATAAATTGATTTAAGAAGTGGCTACCATAAAATTAGGATGAAATAAGAAGATCTGTGGAAAACTAAATTTAAGACAAAATGTGAACTTTATGAATGGTTAGACATGCCCTTTGGTCTCACCAGTGCACCTAGAAAATTTATGAGGATAATGAATCATGTCTTACATGCATAAATGTGAAAAATTTTGATTGTTTACTTTTATAAAATTTTGGTGTATATTAGGACTTTAGATGAACATGTAGATCACTTAAGAAAATTCTTGGAGGTGTTAAGGAAAGAAAAATTGTTTGGAAACATAAATAAGTGTGAATTTTTCCTTGATAAGATTGTTTTCCATGGATTTGTTGTGAGTGGAAATGTAGTTTAATTTTACACTAAGAAGATCAAAACAATACAATAATAGATAACTCCAACCTTGGTTGGATAGGTAAGAAGTTCCCATGGGCTTGCTAGTTTTTACAGGAGATTTGTGAAGGACTTCATCACACTAGCAGCACCGTTTAATGATTTGAAAAAGAAGAATGTTCCTTTCAAATGGGGAAAAACAAAAGAGAAGGTCTTCTATGCACTCAAGGAGAGACTCACCCATGCCCCTCTACATGCACTTACGTACTTTGTTAAGACCTTTTAAATTGAATGTGAAGCAAGTGGAATTGGAATAGGATGTGTACTGATTCAAGAAAGTAATCTTATTGCTTTCTTTAGTGAGAAGTTAAATGTCCCAACCCTAAACAATGATACATATGATAAAGAGTTGTATGATTTTTTTAGATTTCTAGAAACATGGAAACATTATATTTGGCCAAAAGAATTTGTGATCCATTCTAATCAGGAGGCTCTAAAATACCTTAGGATCCAACATAAACTAAATTGAAGACATTATATATTTCTTTAATTCATTGAATCCTTTCGATATGTCATCAATAAATAAATGGGTAAAGAAAATATTGTTGATGATTTACTTTCACTGATATGATACTATATGGGAATGTGGTATTCATCAGAGAAAATGAAGAAACACAAGTGATGTAAGTAGGAGTAATTGGAAATAAAAGAAATTTTAGGAAATAAATGGTGAAGGGGGTGATCAATTAGGACCCCAATGAGACTTGTCCCTTAAACCATGATTATAAATAACCACAAAGGTTGGTAACTCCTTTGATGATCCTTACTTGAATTCACCTAATAAAAAAAGAAACACAATAATAATAATGCTTGAAACTCTCAAATTTAAAATTAATATTCAAGGGGTACAAAGCGGTGGCTATTTATATCCAAATGGGAGAGATACATGTAAAACACCTTATGGGAAATCCAATATTGTAGTCATTATCAAAGATTCTTTATAAAACATGGAAAGGTCCATCTCTCTGTAGTTTAAGTTTTGATATTATTTATTATGGAAACGTTTCCTTCCCCAAATGCACCCACACACAAACTCAAGAGTCTAGTACAACCTTATGTCTATTATTGTTTTCTTGCTTCAAAAATTTTTCATTTGTTCTTTCAATGTTGAATTTCACTTTGGCATGTAAATCCTGAAAAAATGTTCCTTCTCATCACCTATAATATCAACATCCTCATTAGTAGTCAATGAAAGAATATCTAAGGTAGTCATTGGGTTATAGATATATACAATCTAAAAAGGTAAGAAGTTATTAGTGGAATGCATGAATCAGTTATATGGAAACTCTATGTGTGGAAATCATTTTTTCCAATTATTTAGATTTTTTTGAATTATTTCACACAATAGGGTAGAAAGATTACTATTCACCACTTCAGTTTCCCCCTCATTTTGAGGATGTAAATTAGTTAAGAACAATAACTTAGTTCTGAATTTATTCCACAAATTCCTCAAAAGTGGCTATGGAATTTCACATAACTATATCTTAAAATTTTTTTGGGAGGCATTTTGGTGTTGAAAAAACACTAGCTAATTTACATGAACATTTTTATTGTCCAATCATGAGAAAAGATGTTATTGAAATTTGTTTAAAGTGTGCACTTGTAAGCATGAAAAGTACAAGGTTCAACCTAATAGATTGTATTCCCCCTTTCCCATTCCATCCCATCCTTGGACCGACATCTCTATGGATTTTTTGTTGGGATTTCATCTATTCCAATATGGAAAAGATAGCATTTTTGTTGTTGTGGATCGATTTAGAAAAATGGATCATTTCATTACTTGATCAAAAACTAATGATGCTATTCATATATAAGATTTTTTTTCAAAGAAATTATGATATTACATGAAAGAATACAACTTCAAGAATACAAATTCGGGATAGTCTATAGTCCAGGTAAGGGAAGAAATTTAGAAGATTCCCTTAGTAGGAAGTTTGAGGCTCACTTATTGTTGGAGTCTTCAAAAAAGTTATCTTCCCTACAAATAACTCTAGTGTAGTAGGGGGGTACAACTTTTACTCAGATGATGGTGTTGACTCCTTCACTTCATGAGCATGAGAGAGAGGTTCCCTACTGGGAGACATCGACTGTGAGTTCTTACTTGATCATATATCCTTAGGAAACACACTAAATTGATATTACGAAGTAGGGAAGGACATAATCTTGTTCTAGAGGGATCAATGGTTCCAGTAATGTTGTGGGAGGAGGTGATATGGGAGTTTCACACTTCTCCCCTAGCTTTACATCCCAATGTAGAAAATATTTACAAAGATCCTCAGTAGTAGTTTTGGTGGTTTAGTATGAGATGAATTATAACTAAGTTCATCTCTCAGTGCCTCACTTTTCAACAGGTGAAGGATGATCACCAGTTCCGATGTGCTTTTTTCAACTCCTTGATATCCTGGAGTGGAAATGGGATGACATATCCATGGAACTTTCTATAGGGATTCCATGCACAATGAAGATCCATGATTCCATATGGGTGATAATCAACAAACTCATAAAGCCAGTGCACTTCCTTTCCATTAGGGAGCAGAGTTAGGTGGAGAGTTTAGGGAAGTTGTACGTATGGGAGATTGTTCCTATTCATGGGGTTCCCTCTACAATTTTCTTTGATCATGACGCACAGTTTATGTCACAATTGTGGAGTGTCCTGTAGAAGGCATTCGGGACCCAATTGTGGATGAGTGTACCCTTTCACCCCTAGATCGATGGGAAGACCAAGAACACTATAAAGTTGTTGGAGGATATCTTTAGAGCCTGCATTTTGGAATTTTTCTAGAGATGGTAGGATCACTTTCCTTTGGTAGAGTTTACATACAACAACAATTGCCACTTTACCATCATCATGGAACCATTTTAATCCCTATACAGGGGACCCTATAGGTCACCCTTGTGCTAGAAATAGATTTGAGAGTCATCCCTTCTAGTCCTAAAGATGTTACAGGAGACAATGAAGAAATTACAGGTCATACATGAGTTTATGAGGACATCCAATGGTAGAAACAAATCTTACGTAGATCATTATCCTAGGACCTTGGAGTTAGAGAAAAGAGACCATATCTTTTTTAGAGTCTCCTCATGATGAGGATTATGAAGGTTTGGTTGAGGAGTTAATCTATCACCAAGGTTCATCAGGTTGTTTGAGATCATTCAGAGGGTTGGTGAGGTTACCTATCACCTTTCCCTACCCCCATAGCTGGAGTGGGTGCACGAAGTCTTTTACATGTCATAACTAAGAAGATATGTGCATGAACCCACACACATCACTGACTAGGGTGAGCTGGACATTGAGGATCAGACTACCTTTACGGAGCACCCAGTGGAGGTCAAGGATTGATAGGAGTAGACTCTATGTAGATGAATCATCTCATTGTCTCATATGATATGGCATCACCCAAACATATATGAGAGATCTTGGGAGTGGGAGATCCAAGTGCAAGCTTAGTATCCTGAGTTTTTTTCATACTTTTTCTTTTCAGGGAAAAAATATTTAAGGATTGAATAATTTACATACATAATTTTTTCCTTATAAGACATTGAAATATTTTTTTTCCATAGTTAGGTTCTGAGACGATATGTGATTTTTAGGTTTGTTGTGACCATAATTAATTTTATAAAAATATTTTATATATTTTATATTGTGCATGCACAACTTCTTAAAGAAAATGTGATAAATCTTAAATTATGGATCAGATCATAAATCCAAGACTGTGGTTGTGTCTAGAATGTGTCTTTTACCTTGTGAGTGACATAAAAAGCATCAAAATGGGATGTTCAGACCCCTTTATCATTGGGAATGCATTTAAAGAACTAATTAATGAATTATTCAATTAATTATATGTTTATAGTGAAACAGATAACTCATTAAGTGTTATATTTGGACAATTACTTTAAGGTTCACCTCATAATTCTTGACATCACTAGAAAGATCTATCCACCTCCTCTTTGGTGGATCACAATGAATGAAGCATAAACTCAAGAAATGAGCATATTAGGATGAAATGAACGTAATGACTCCACCTGAATCATTGGTGAACACGTTCTTCATCTACAATCAATCCATAATTGAGGTTGGAATTATCAATTGGTGTTTTATTCCCTTTTTATTAAATGATTGAGTATATTGAACATTGTTCTTTGATAAGCACCCTTGTTCATCAGCTTCATGTGCCCACATATTAGAATATAAATTTAATTTTTTCCTAACACAGAATACTTATTATTGGTTTTCGGCCAAGAATGTTTGGAAAAAAAATGTTTAAAACTTGTTTAATATTTCTTTTATTTCACATTGCTTTTCATTATTCACTGGTTTGATCCCCAAGGTCTTGGTTCGACAATTTTTAGGTTACACTGAGATCTATTGGGCTCCTGGATCCACAATGGATCTATGAAACATGAATGGTTTGATGATCCGAGCATAGATTTGGAAATATTTCAATGCGAGGATGACTCATCTACTGTTTAAACACAAGGATCATGAAGAATAGAGCTCTGATGTCATATGTAACGAATGGAGGTTCACTAAATCTTAACCGAAGCCAATTTCAGGTAAACAACGAATGAAAAGCATGAGATCTGAAGTTTTGGGTAGATTCAAGGTGATATATCTTACAGTTGGAGTAGATTCGTGCATGAAGATTGGATCCATAGTTTCTACAAAAATCTTTATGAAATGATGTGTAGAATAAATAATACACAATGTGAAGCCCTGTTGGTGGTAGTGCTATAGTTTTGGGAAAATTAAAGGGTTACATGGCAAATTGAGTACATGGGTGACATCCTGTGTGAAGCCACATGATGTTTACTAAAGTACATGGACCCAAGGCCTAGAACATGATCACATAGTCTGGTAGACGGACATGACATCCAGACAGAGCCTGAGTCTTGGTTAGCTTAGACACCCTATGTATTCCACCTAAATAATGTTTATGACTACATAGAGAGTGAACTGTGTATTTTCTAGGGATATGTCCAGGCTATAAAGTGGGACCACATTCCTTATGGGTCCCCTTAGATGTCGTGTACCACTTATCTCTTTTTTGGGAAACTTCTATCACTTGTATATCCTTCGTTTGAACTCAGATTTTGGCCCACAAATAGAATATCCTAAGTGTTTCTCCATGTAGAACATGATGGTTTCCTCATTTGAATATTTTGAGATACGATGTAAAATTTACTATGAAAGGAACCATTTTAGGTGCATCTCAATGACGACAGTGGTCAGACAGGATCACCAGAGGCATATTCCTGAGTAGAACCCACCAGATGGGCTAGGCATGGGTCCTTGATGACTTCTAGAGTGGAACCTGCTAGTTAGGATGGTTATGGGTCCTCTAAAAACTCTTGAGTGGAACCCTCCATCTAGGATGGGCATGGGTCCTTGATGACCTAGAGTGGAACCCTATAGTTGTGCTAGGTATGGTTCATCGACCTTTCCAAGTGGAACCATCCTATAATTTAGGTAATGGGTCCTCAATGACTCTTAGACTGGAACCCTCCAGCCCGTCTGGGCATGGGCCCTTGATCATCATAGTGGAACCCTTCTATCATACCATGGCGTGAGTCCTCTACCTAGATATTGTGGCATGTCAACTATGCATCATAGTGATGATACATGATTTGACTTAGATTTGAACTCACAAGGAAGAAGAACATTATCCCCACTAAGACGCATTTCTGTGCTGCGAATAAAATAATGTGGGTGAGTCACTGCCCCCCAAAATGGATAGTATTATGGTTTGGTGAATGATTTTCTTAGACTTGTGTGTTCAGGGTAGACATGTGGCGTGTTGGGAATCATTTATGGACTTTTGTAACTTTTTTATATTCTTCTTCTTGGGATTATATATGAAATTTAGATCCCATTACTCTCTCATTTGAATTTATTTGAATGAGTATGTGTATATATATATTTCTTTCTTCTATATCCACTCTTTGGATTTGGTTACTATCCTTCTTGGAGATGTGAAGATGTGTGGGGTATGCCACATGATTTATGTGTTTATATTCTCATGGTTGGATGAGCCTAATCTACTAATATAGGTGGAAAATACTTTATGGGTAGTTCATATACTCACTGTGTTTATCCCCTAGTGTTTGGATGAGCATACTTTCACTCTTGGTTTGGGTTGAGCTGTTCTCATTCACTTTACCGTATTCTATCAACTGTATTCCTATTCTTTTAAATATCTCACACCTCCCCCTTATAATTTTTGGGTGTCCTATTGGGTATTTTTATACTCAATCCTACATGGGATTTTCCCTCACATGTTTTGTATTATGTAGATGACAAACATGTTGGCTGTAAATTTAGAGGATCCTAGAGACACTTGGTTTTGGGACCACTTATGGTGGTAATAGCTTGGTATTTAGGAGCTGGACTCTCTCAGCTATTTACTTTTATAGTTTTTTGTTAGGTAGGGACACATTTCTGTTTTGGGCATGTATTTCCCCCATTACTTTTACATATACACCACCGTACCTTTTTACTGTCTAAAAGTTCCTACATGCCTGGTTTACATTATATTAGTGTGGCATCTTTTCTTCTTCCCCTCTTTACTTTTTCATTTAGTTGGATATATGTGTGTATAAGTACTTAAGAAAAGTCCTCCCTAAGTTAATTATTCCTTTGTAATTTGTCTCCGTGCCCTGGCCTATGGAGGAGGGCTTAGGGTAGTTGCGGTTTGAGCCCCGACATGGGTTAGGTTGTGACATGTTCCCATAAAAATATTTCATTACTGACCATGTTTTCAAATTATATCACTTTCCTCATTATATTGAACCACAATCTATATGTGCCGATTTCATACCTCTTTTATTTTTTGTGTGTCCTCGTTGTCTGGTGGAGGCTGTGTCTAATCATGAAAAATAATTAGTAAATACAAATAATATCCATGAATTTATCATTAATCACTATCAATAATGTTTGAACACATACCAGTATATGGGGGACCTGCTAAACCCTAAGGTGCTACGTATAGAAGAGGGGGAGTGACTTCTGTGGTTGGTGGGATATATATAGTAGGAGTAATCTGCATAGTTGATGATGATAAGTTCATTGATGGAGGGAGAAAACCTTATGGATATCCCTATAAACTTGAGGGTGTATATGGATATGAATGTGGTAGTGGGATATATAGGGGATAAGTTCCCTGTATAGTGGATTGTGGGAATGGGTAATAAGAATGGATGAGATCCTGAGATATACCATTCTATGTGGGTGAGGGGAAAAAGGATATGGTGAAGGAGGGTATGAAAAATATGGATATGGGATAATCATAGGATAATCTTCTGGTGACCAAAGCGGGATGAAGAGAGGCTGAACTAAATGAGATCTCTATGATTGAAGAAACATAGTGGTAGGTTGAATTGTAGAATCGGTCTTACTAGTACCCCTCTCCATATTATCAACCTCTGTAGCATAATCCAACCATCTCCTCGATGATGTATCCTAAATTAACATGGATGATAAAATAAAATGAACAATAAAAATATAAATAATACAAAATAACAAAATATTAAAATATAAATTATAATTATAGTGGTGAAGAGAGAATACCTACCTAAATCTTTAATATGTTGTTCATTTATCTATTTTCTTCCTCTTATAACATCATTATAATCCAACATTTTTACCTGAAAATTTAAAATAATATACTATGATAAATATAAATAATCAAATTGTTAAGTAATACATTTTTAACATAAATAAATGAGGTACATTTTGAACCAAAATTATCTCTCCAATTGGTGTAAATTTTCATTAAAAAATAATAATGTTTAGGCATTTTTTTCACAACCTATAGAAATATAATATTTAACTCAATTTTCTTAAAAATATCAAGAAAATAAGGTTAGGGTTGAATGAGATTTTTATACTTTTTAATATCTTGAGGAAAAAGAAATATAGGGTTCAGAATAGAGGTAAAGATTTGGTCTAATTTGGTAAATTCAAAACAAGAATTAGTAGAGGAAGAACGATTGAAATAAATAGAGTTTCCACTCAGAATAGCTATGTTTTCAATAGGAATAACAATATTTTCTTAAAAAATCATGTTTTTCATATGATTTCTAGTTTAGTGTTTGTAAGACTAGAAATACAAGTTTAGTAGTGTTTAATTGAAATACAAACACTAAAAAATCATATTTTAGCAATCAAATTGTATAGAAATATTTTCACCTTGATAAATAAAACCAAAAAATATATTTTTATGGTTATTCAACAAACAAAGATTAAAACTAAATTATTAATCCGAAACCATCATGATTTGGAAACATAAATAATTGTTATCAATAATAGAAAACTAACCTATTTAGGAACCAGCAAACAAAGATAGAAATATATATTTTTAATAGGAAAAAATAATTTCAAATATTAGTTTAAAGCATGTTTAAAATAGATTTTGTGTGTCAAATTTTCAAAATTTCTAACATATTTCTAGGTAAAACATCAATTTTCACATAGAAAATGATTTTAATATGGATTTATAATAAGAAACATAATATTCAAGCAATTAATTCCGATTTTTTTTAAAATTTTATATTTCTTTTTTAGAGATTTTATAAATTTATCTTTTAAAAAACCTCTTGGTCATCATCACTAATTAAAGAGAGGTTCTTTAATAATTTTGACCTACTTTAAAATTTTATTCTGCATGTAATATGACTCCTTTGGTGGTTGATTTTTCTACACACAGTGAAAATATAAAATAAATTATGTTTGATTCTTATAAGATAAAGTAGCATGATGATATGATCCTTAATTATACTTATGTTGGAGAGTTAAAGGGGAATGATGATCCATGTTCCTCAAGGATTGAATAAGTGGTGGAACTAGATGATCTATTGGAAGAGCATTTTATGAATTCTAATGATAGTAAAGAAGAAAATAGTCTATATTTTGATGTTTTATACTCATATATATAATTAAAGATGATTAAATATCAAAAGGATACTAATTTTATATCTATGAATGGTGTTCTAATTAGGGATATTGATTAAGTTACATATTCAATTCTAATCCAAATTGGGACAGTGTAGGTTGGGAATCCCTATTCATTATTTTCATCTCTAGATTATACTAAGTTGTTTATGACTACTCTTAAAGAGGTTAATCATGCTATAGGGTATGATGTTACTGATAATAAGAATATTGAAAATGGACAATAATTCAATGGATATGTTCTTTTGTTAACACCAGTGGGTGTCATGGGGGTTTGTAAGAAAGTTATGGTTTGAATTTTTTTCTAATTTTTTTTCCTTGCATTATTCTCATAGTGTATATAAAAAACTTGTATTTTTTTGGAAACTAAGAAGGATCTAGACAAGGATTTGGAAAATATATTATTTATTGCTAAAACTATCACTTAAGAATGGGATAATTAAACATATTTTTCATTAACTTTATGGTAAAATTGATTTGGGTTTATTCTATAAAAAAAATTGGAAAAGAATATGGTAGGTTTTGAATATACGGGTTATTTATTAAATCCACATAATGCACGATCAATTACCAGTTATGCATTCACAGATGGAGGTACGTCCATATATTAGAGATCACAAAAGTAGAAACTCATTTCAACATATTCATATCATTCATAATTAATAAAATTAGATGAATCATGTAAATAATGTGTTTGGTTGTGTTTTATGACTTAATAGATTCGAGCACCAAGTAGATTTCCATTGGATTGTACCCAAACAATAATATTCATAGAAAATGTTGCGTGCATTACCCAATTAAAGGAAGGCTTCATAAAAAATTATTAGAAAAAAACACATACCACTGGGATTTTTCTCCTTTACCCAAGATATAATGAATAATGGAGATATCAAAATGCAATATGTTTGATCCAGAGACAATGTTGATGATTTATTTATAGTTTTACTACCAACCATTATCTTTATGGAGTTTTTATATGATATAGGGATGTGTATATTTTAAAATTTGTAATTTATATTTCTAATGTAACTTTTAGGGGATTATACATGGATTTAATCTTTTCTTTATTCTTATTTTTACATAAATGGGTTTTTATGAAATTAGTTTTTAATGGGGTAACATCAAAACACATATAACATTGGTAGGGTTTTCATCCCAAAGGGTAGTGTTTGGAAGTCACAGAATGCTACTGTGGGGTTTCAATGAGGGTGGTTTTCCCACCCCCACTAACCCCATACCACCTACCACCTACAAAACTTCCTAAAATAAGGAAGTTCACACCCCCTAGTGTTTTTCTGACCAATATGGTATATTACCATGTAAATGCTCTAATAATATTTGTATCTCTATTCCATTTTATTCTCTTTATTTGATACTCAATTTATCTGTTTTTATTCATCATTTTGATAATAGTATGTATGTGTGTTTGTATTTTAATTTTACAATTATGATACAAAATATTGATAAACTAATAAAAATTAATATAATTAAGATATCCTCATCTTATTGTAATGAAATTTAATTATTATTTTCATTTTATATTTGAAATTAAACTATAAAATCGTAATGATTTGTGAAATTATTTAAATGATTTTTTGAATAAATTTGCTAATTGATTTAAATTTTTGAAATTTTTATTTTTTAACAAATTTAATCAATTATAAATCATATGAAAAATATTTAATATTGTTTTTGTATTTGTAATTTTTTATTAAAAAAACACAAAATATTAAAATCATAGTGTGTCCTAACGGGTCGTTGTCCATCTAAAAAGTAATCATAGGGTGAGGGTAATGGTTGTTATTTAAGGATACCCAACTACGAATTGGTGTTCTTAATGCTCCATGGGTTCTTTAGATTCATCCTTTCATCATCTCTCTTTTAATACACTATCTACCACTCAATCCCTTTCCTTTACATGTACTCTATATGCTCTTATCATGAATAGGTATGAAAATACCTATATTCATTGACCATATAATATCTTTGATCTCAAAGATATTGAAATCAAATCCTCATCCAATCTATCAACCTATGTGTTTGAAAACATGGTTTATTTGGTTCTTAATATTCAGATGCTTTTTATTTTCAATCTATGGTCTTTATGAAAATTTATTTTTTGAAGGGTTCCTCCCCATTGTTAATATGCCTCTATACTAGGCATTGTTTCCCAAAATATTTTGGTGATTTATTTTGTTCCTAATATCCAAATGTTTTTATTGTAAATCATTTATAAATACTTCTTCATGTTACTAAAAATTTCCCTCCCCTTTCTAGTTGTTTACATTGTGCTATTGGTGATATGGAGGGGCTCTTTATCTCAGGTCATTGATACGAAATAAGTACTTATTTCTCTTTTTATCTTTTCCCCATTTCGTTTTGTATGATATTTGGTTTCAACTCATTCTTATTAGGATCAAAAAAGAATCATCCCTTAGGTAGAATGATAATTATGAGATAAAAATAAATTGCAAAAATACAGAAATAAAAATGAACACTGGATGTAACATGGAACCCCCCCCCCCCAAATTGAAGGGGTAAAAAACCACAGGAAAATAAAAGGATATCACTATAGTAAAATATTGGTACAAACTCACACTTAATTAAAATAATTAAACACTCAAAATATTATCACTTGAATAAATATAGGAACACCACCTAAAATAAAACACTCAGAGCTAAAACTAAGAGATTATGTGTTGGTTGAGAAGCTGACGATGACAACTATTTAGGGAGATCCCCATTTATAAACTCCCCTCACCATCCTTTAGACTCCCCTAAAATGAATTATTTTTACTAAATTATTTTGTGAAATAAAGGTAGGGATCCATCTACATTGAATGAAATAAATGGTATGACCATTATTATTATTATTTTCTATCCTCAAAATACTTTTGATTAATATCCCACTTAGAGATTTGATTCAGAACCAATAAAATTTCTACACATCCTTTCGATTTTCCAAACATGATGCTCAAGTATCTACAAGGTCGCTTGAGTATATACACCATCTAAACTTATAATAGTTAATTAACTTCATCAGTAAATCTATTAAATTTTATTTAGTGTAAGTTTTATCTATATCTATACTTCCTTACACCCCCACATCTCAAAAAATTGATATTGTACACCAATGTGCTTTATCCTGAAATGAAAATATTGATTACCTATAATTTAAAAGGCACTATGAAAATCAAAAAACAATTAATTATTCTTTTATTATTTCTTGAGATCCTCCAATAACGTTTTTATCCAAATCACCTATTTACAACCCATTTTACCTAACATCCACTCCTCCTCAATCATATATAAGGCCACAACCAACTATAATTTGAAAATCCATCTCACAGATCCTCATAAAATGTAAACACATAACCTATAGTGGATTTACTCCACTAATAATAAAATAGATAATTTTAATCAATATGGCCTCAAATGTTAAATTTTGATCTTTTAAAACATAATGCATCTTCTGAGGTATCCTTGATATATCTCAGGGTTCTCTTCACCATGTTCCAATTCCCCCGTACTAGATTCTCGATGTACTGAATAACTTCTCCCACTACATTTGAAATGTATGGTCCAGTAAAAACCATATAAAACATTAGACTCCCCAATTCTTATGCATATAACACTCAAGACATTTACATCCTCTCTGTTTCACTTTTAGGGCACATAATGAAGGATAAATTGGAATTAATGGGATGAGGGGTCGATATTGGCTTATAGTCATTCATGTTGAATCATTTCACGAAATTATTAAAGAAATTATTTTGTGATATAAAAATATTCTTATTATCTCTGTCTCAGCTAATCTGTATCCCAAGAATCTTGTTTGTGGGTCCTAATTCCTTTATATCAAACTCGTAATCCAAATTTTCCTTCATCTCCCTGATTTGATCATTGTTCGGTCCTACAACCAACATCTCATTCACATATAACAGTATAACAATAAAATCATTAACATATTGACCCATGAGATATGAAAAAGGACCATAATTAAGTTTTTCTTATCCAAGAGTCACGATAAGAAAAACAAATCTCATGTACCAATACCTCAATGCATGTTTGAGACCATATAAAGATTTGTTCAACCTGCAAACCAATTTCTCATTACCTTCATCAACAAAACATTTGGTTTAGAGAATATTGACTTATTAATCATGATCATCATTGAGATAATAAATTTTAATATTCAATTTCTCTATATATATATTTTATGTAGCACACATCACTTAAACTACCCAAATATTCTTCAGTCTAACAATAGAAGAAAATATTTTATTGAAATCAATACCTTACTTCTAAGCATAAACTATGACCATTAGTATCACTTGATATCTTTCCAACAAGTCTTTTTAATCCTTCATGATCTTATAGAACCAGTTTTCCCAATGTCCTTCCTTCTATTAAGGTATTGGAATGGGATCTCAAATCTTTTTCTTGTGCATGGCTTCATATTCCTTCTCCATCACCTCCATCCATAAATATACATCCAAACTCTGGGTCTCCTTTCTAAAATAATATTTTTCTCCATCCTCTATCAATAAGAATTAAAAAAATTGATCTTAGTGACATAATATGAGTGAAATATTTATTTCATTACTTCTCTATTTGACTGCTATAGTTTAGGTTCTTACGAAACATGATCATCTTGATATGGTAATTCCTTATAGGAAACTGGTTCTTCCTTTTTCTCATCCTCCACCATGACTGTTGTAGTTTTTGTACTCTCTTTATCCATTTAATTATAAATCATTATTTTTACCTTTTATTTTATAAAATTGATATCTATTATGATGATAACTTTATGGGTGGTTGGATCCCACAAATGATATGCCTTCACACCATCAGGGTATCCTAATAAGATACATTCCCTTGATCTCGAGTCCAACTTTGATATTTTCTGGTTATTAAATTGTGCATAGAAAAGACTTACAAAAGTATGTTACTAAAAAAATTTAGTTTGTTTACCATTTCACATCTTCATTAGTGTTTTCCTATGATTTTACACTAAAGTGGATCAATTGATCACATGGTAGGAAATATTCATTGCTTTTGACCAGAATTACTTAGAAATTCCTACAGTTTTCAGCATCACCCTTTTTCTACCCAACAAGGATCTATTCATATGATCTACAAATCCATTATATTAAGAAGTGTATGCCCCCATGAAATTTCTCTTGATTACTTCTTTTTGAAAAATAAATCAAAATCTTTTCTTATATATTCTTCACTATTGTCGGTCCTCAAATAGTTGATCTTATTTTTAGATTCAAGCTTCTTATATGCTTTGAACATTTTTAAGAATTAAAATAAGCCTATATTACTCTTAATTTAAAACACCCAAAATATCCTGGAAGAGATATCAATGAAATAATCAAATTACATTTCTCCTCTTATGGATACAATAGATGCTTTCTAAACGTCAAAATGGATCAACTCTAACATCTCCTTAATCCTCAACATTGATGTTTTATACTTCAACCATTGTTTCTTACTCAAAACACAGTGCTTATAAAATAGTAAGTATACCTTCAAAATAATTTATAGAGACTTATAATAATAAAGTTTTTTCAGCCCTCATTCATACATATGGCCAAGCTTTCAATTCCATAACACTGTCAATGCTTCTTTTGTGGTATTTGATGCAAAACTATCTCCACTTCCTTATATGTTTCACCCATAAGTGTGTACAAGTTCTTTGATATCTTATCCACATTAATCACTACATTTTCACCCTTAAATATCCTCATAAAAACTTTCTCAGTGTGATTATTTAATTCAATATCATCCAATTTTCCCAAAGAAAAAACTTCTTCTTGAGAACCTTCGCATAGAGTACTCCTTTAATGTTTTGAAATATGTTATCATGTATATTCAGTTTGATGGTGCCGAATCCTTCAGTCTTCAATGTAAAATAATTCACCATGTATAAAAGTCCTTATAGGATAGTTTCATATAGATCAAACCATTACATATAATATTTCATGCTTCATGCTTCTCCTGAATCAACAATCAATGCATCGTCGAGTTGTTGTATACCTTCAGTAGTCATCACCACTTCACTGACTTGTACATATTCATTTCCAGAAGTTATCATCACATTTCTTGGAGATTTATTCTCACTAACCTTCTTCTTCCAACAATATTTATTGAAACTCGCCCTCTTATTGTAATCGTAACATCTGAAATTTTTATTCTTTCTCCAAGATTTATACTAGCTAGGATTCTGGATCCCTTAGGAACCATGTTCCATTATTCTTCCTCATTCTATTTTTAGAGAATCTGATTCGTGTAAATATGTTTTTCTTCATTCCCTATTATTTTACCAACTTTATTCTTGAATAATATAATCTAAAATACCATTAAAGAGAAACATATGCATTAGGAAACTTTTGGTGAGGTTGATGATAAAATAATCATATGAATCTAGACAACTCTAGATCAGAATATTCGCATGTTCAATATCCATAATTTTGTATCCCAACACTATGAGATAATAAAATTGTGTATTTAGGGTGTTCATATATTTATTCACCAATTATTACACCACCATTAGAAGAGGTTATAATTTTCTATTCAATAATTTTTTTTGTTAAGGAATTTGGCCTCGTACATCTTTGTCAGAGTATCCCAAATTTCCTTATCCATATTTTTCTCTACAATTATTGATGGGACCCCATATAACAAATCCAAATGGAAGTTTGAAATAGAATTCCAATCCTTTTTTGTCCCAATTATCCTCTATCGCACCTTATTTTTCTTCCAATTGCCTGTAAGAAATTTTCTTTCCACAACACCGCTTGCATCTTCATTTTCTAGAATGAAAAATTACTTCCATTGAATTTTTTGATCTCAAACTTCACTGAATTTCAGACACAATTTTATTCCATAATATCCTAAAGTCAAAACTTTTACTTTGATACTACTTTTTAGGATCGAAAAACAATTTTCCCTTTAGTATGGTGATAATTGTGATATAAAAGTAATGTATAATAATATGAAAATAAAAATTAACAATGTATGTAATGTTGAAACACAACCAAATGAAAGGGGTAAAAACCCATGAGAAAATATATGGATCTTACTATAGTAAAACGAGGTTATAGACTCACTCTTAATTTCAAGGAGAAAACACTCAAAATATTCTCTCTTGAATAAATAGACAAACACCTCAAAAAATTATCACTCAAAGATGAAACTAGGAGATGATGTGTTAATTGAGAAGTTGATGATAAAACCTATTATAGGAGATATCCTTTTATAGGTTTATATCATCCTCCTTTATCATCCCGTCAAATAAATTTCTTTTACAAAATTAATTAGGGTGAATAAAGGTAGGGAGAGACCCACCTTGAATGAAATACATGGGGAAATCATTATTATTATTATTTTATCTCCTTAAAAGTTTTCTAAAAATTCTATCTAAACCCATAATATGATGATTTTAGTTTCTCTATAATATTTCTATTCATATTTCTCATTTGATATGAACTAATAATAATTTCATACCCTTTTTCATAAAATGGATTCTTCTTACAAAATCAAATCTTGTGGGAAAATAGAGGAGCTGAATAATAATTACCACCCTTTAGAATCCATGAAATTTGATTGTAGGGTTTTAGTGATGAATATAAAACCCATACCCAATGAATCCAGAGCCTTTCCCTAGGTAAGTTGGAAAAATGTCCATATAAATTTGTATTGGTAGCTAAACAATAGAAATGGAATTGAAACCGGACCTCATTTACCTTATTTTCATTCTACTCCTTGATCCATATTGGTGTCGTATTTGATTTTCAATTACAATGATAATTTAATATTTTATATAATTATATTCCATAAGTTTTAATGTTCATAATTTCATTATCATGTTGCTATTTTTGTTTTTTCTAATCTATCTACAAGAAGTGACTATTAGTCTTATTTATATCTTTTGCTTGTATGGAGTCATTATACTTGAGTATGTGGATTCTAATTATGATTGTAATAGGCATTGTAATCATCCTAGAAATAACATGAGTTTAGATATTTTGGTTAAAATGAAGATATCAGTGAGAGGGCGCCTTCACCATATACAAATCACCAAAAAAGGAGGGATAATTAGAAGAATTTTGTTTATTTTCTTCCCATTGTTTTCTTGTTTTATTTATTTCTCCCAATGACCTAGAATACAATTTGTCTCTTTAAAGAAAAGGTTTTTAAATAAAATTGGTTTTTATTTCTTCTACATTATATTTTCTAGGTCACCATTGGTATGTTTTACACATACACACACATGCATGCTTTCTGTATTTATATGGTTCATTGAAATTCAAATTAGTGTTCCTATTTAAAGTAAGATAAATGGTTCAAACTCAATAACACTAAATAAGTGTTAATAAAAAAACTTTTAGTATTTCTTATAAAAATAACATTCTAACTTCACTGAAATGATTTATGTACCTACAATTAAAACAATTCTTATTTTAACAATAATACATAATAAATTAAAAAATATAATTGAAATATTATATAATCCATGAAAATTTTCAATTATAATGATATTAAGTTTCTTCCTAAAAGTCACAAATAATTAATTGGTTTTTTTAGAAAAATTTTACAATTTAACATTGTTTTATCAATTTTTATTATGTGATGCATGTTTCAAACTAAAATTATACTTTTAAATAAAAACAAGCACTTTCTATTATACCAACCACACCTTGTGTGGAATTAACATGAGGTTAATTTATGAATATTAAAACTGAATTAAATATCTTTTTATTTAATAATCAATATAATCCTAGCATGTTTACTTAGTTTTAAAAACATGACACGTTTTTTAAATATAAATATTACTTTTATACTAAAAACATGCACTTTGAGTCATATCAGCCACATCATGTGTCTAATTTAAGTGTGGTTGATTATTATATATAAAAAATAAATTATGGAACATTTTAATAAAGTATTGTAAAAATACAAGTGTTTTTTCTTGTTTTTGAGTATGTAACATGTGTTTTGTACTGAAATGTATCTTTTAAAATGAAAACATGGACTTTTAGTCAATCTATTGTTAATGTGTGTTGGATTGATGTGATGTTAATTACTTGATGTATAAAATGAATCAAAAATAATTTTTCTTAAATTATTAAAATAATAATAACATTTTTTAAAAAAAAATTGGTATATGGTATCAGTTTTGAACTAAAATATCACATTTTAATGAAAACATGCACTTTAAATCAATTGGGATGAACTGTGGGTCAGACTGATGTGAGATTAATTTCTATATGTCAAAAATTAATTATGGGTAATTTTATGAAATCATCAAGAAAATTTGATCATGTTTGTTTTCTTTTTACTATATGATGCTTTTGAGTTAAAATGCTACTTTTATACCGAGAACACACAATTTGAGTCATACCAACCATACCCTATATCGGATTGAAGTGTGGTTGATTCCAAAAATTCATAAATAAATAACGTATCATTTTCCTAAAGTACTAAGAAGATACACGAATTTTTTCTCTATTTTGAGTATGTGATGTTCATTTTGAACTTAAATGTCACTTTTAAATAAAAACACACAATTTCAGTCCTAATGATTGAACCATGCATCAGATTGATGGTTGGTTAATTCAAACACATCTAAAATTAATTGAGGTTTTTTTATAAATTATCAAGGAAATAAAATCATTTTTACCCAGTTTTGAGTATGTAATTCATGTTTTAAACTAAAAAGTCACTTTTAAATAAAAACATGCACATTTAGTCATACTGGACACATTGTGTATTGGATTGATGGGAATTTAATTTTTAAATGTCAAAAATAAATCACAAATAATTTTCCAAAAGTTTCAAGATAATTCAATTTTGTTTTTTTAGGTTTGAGTTTGTGATGTTTATTTTGGACTAAAATGAAATTTAAAACTTAAAAAATTAACTTTCAGTTAATCCATACACACTATGTGTTAGGTTTATACATTGTGAAATCCTACCTATCACAAATGATTTAAAAATAATTTTAATAAGTACCAGGAAAATCCAATAACATTTTATCATTTTAATCATGTGATATGCATTTTAGATGAAAATGATACTTTTGAAATGAAAAAATTCACTTTCATTCAATATAGCTACAAAATATTTTAGATTGATGTGTGGTTAATTCTTACATGTGAAAAATGAATCAAAAATATTTTTCTTAAAGTATCAAGAAAATCCATGTGACATATCTTTTTGATTATAGGGATTGCATCATCAGCTAAAATGTTACTTTTTATACAAAAAAAAGAACATTTAGTCATAAAGGTCTCACCTTGTGTTAGATTCACATGCCATTGATTTCTATAAATCATAAATAAGTCATTGATCATTGTTTTAATGCCCGGAACTAGTTCACTCTATAGTAATCAGACTAGTGGTATTATATAACCTTGGGAACACCTCATTGTACGCCCGAGGCTACAAATTAGAAGTAATATTTTAATGTGTTACGATGAGGTGAGGATACCTTTATATCATAGTATTGATAATAGTGGAAAATAAAAGAAGTTTCATCAATAAAAATGAATAATCAGAGTATAAAAAATGAATAAACATGGGCATTAAAAATAAATGAAAATGTTTCTACACAAGCATGAATACCAACTAGTTTCCCATTGGGCCGAATAGATATATGAATCAATAAAAGTATAAAATACAAGGAGGATCTACTAACATCCCTAGGCCTCCCTTCATCCTAAAATCCATACAACCTATCTAAATCGATTATCCATTACTGGCCCTCTTCCCTACCTAAACCTGTAAATAATGAGGCCTTATTAGGTATCAATGTTCCATGTCTTCTTAAGAAAGGTGTGATTATAACTCAACAAGACACCACCAATGAAGTCCCTTAAATAAAAAAAATAATACAGTGTTTCCAATTTTTATAGGTTCATAATAAAATATATAGTGTGAAATAATAAATCAACAGTAAACATCTATCCTTAGTATTTAAGGTGACAACCAGAAATGTGGCTCCCAGATCCTAGCTTCGGGAAACTCTCCCATGACCTAAGTGGCCATGGAAGATGCCTCTGCTTCTACCCTTCCATATGGGTAGGGGGGTTTCTCTTCCCCTCCAAAAGGAGAATCCTCCTTCTCCTTCTCCATTTACCAATTTCTCTTCTTTCCCATAATTCCTTGAAATATCCATCTTCCCTAATGTCCTGGATTAATGTGATAGCTTCCCTCAACTCGTGCTTTTGACCTCAGAATTTACATATGCTTTGGCTCATCTCTCCCTGACCTTGGTTTCTCGGTTCACCTCATGACGTCCATTGGTCGACGTCTTCGATAAATTTGTCTTTGATAAATGGGAGCTTCAACATCTCACATATTTTGGGCTCCTAGACAAATGAAATATCATAATTAGATTCTCCTACTCAGAAGATCTAATCATCGCGTGGTCAGGGGCTCCTCGATCTTGAAATAACTTCCATTTCCATCTCCTATGATGTTATTTCAAAATTCATATGAAATGGGGCACACCATCAATGGCACTTTGGGTAATATTTTCTAAGAACTACTTCTCTTTCTGAATCCTTATGTTATCCAAATGTTAGGGAATTTGGTTGGTCACTATCTCTGCTCGTACTCGAGAACTAGTGTTATTTGTCATCTGATTTCTCTGCACATTTGTGTTGAAGTCGATGTCTCAAACCCTTCATTCAAATGGATTTGGATATTGGTTGGATATGGGTTTTTTTGGAAGCAACCGGTTGGGTTTGAAGCTTGGACACACTTCTGTTCGATATTTTTTTTCCTCGATCATTTTCCTCATTCATTTCAGAGAGGAAACTGAGCTTCTCAAGGGGATAATACATCAGGTACTGGTAGAAACCACATTCCCTCAGGCTCTACCGGTGTTTTCCTTGATCGCATATTACCTTTATACACGGATGGCCCTGAGGCTGCTGAAGGTCGTTGGCAGTCAGGGGAGGTGTGACCGGTCCTTTCGGGGCATGAAGTTTCTGAGGCTCCTCAGAAGCCATCAAAGGTTTCTTAGAGAGAACCTACTGTTTCTAAAAAATTTAATAGACTGAAAGCTAATTTTGGTGTTGGATTCTCTTATGAGGTAATCTGTTTTGTTGGAGGTGCTGGGGTTATCATGACTGCTGGATTGGTTTAGGAGAAATAGGTAGTACATGAGGAGAGGGATCCACACTTGAATTATAATATGTTAAGGTAGCTTGATTCAAATATATCTAGTGGAGCCATGGTGAGTGATGTAGTGGTTGTGTATCTAGACACTAGTGAATAAAACTCTTTGCAGTTCCAATACAAGGGTTGTGTATTTTTCCAACCAAGGGGTTTATACATGGTAGCGCAGGACATGAAATCACAACCATCTTATGCTGAGAAGGTAAAATATGGAGACATACAAAAGAATTCTAAGAATCGGTTTGAAGTTTTGCGAGAATAATAATACCAGATACTTTGGGAAGGAATCAATAGGAATGATACACATGGTGAGGACCCTCCTATAGTATGGGGCTAACCAATAGAAGGCATATCCAGTCCCAGAATCACTTGTTGTTCCTTTAAAAGTGTGCTCGGTAGAGGAATACTTTTGATCCTCATTAAGGAAGGTCAAGAATACAATTATTGATTCATAAGTCTTTATTTAGAATAACTAGAGGACGTGAGGGAGGAAAGACTACTCTAACTTACCTAGTCCTCATGTTACGAGATCCTCAATTAAAGGTAAACTCTCTAATATGTGTACTAATAATGCATGAAACAATTAAACGCACAATAGGAAAGGCTCTGACAGGGATGGGGATCGTAAGCGGGAAGGGGGATCAAAGGCCAATGACCAGGTGTCTGAAGAATCTGAGGAAGCTACAAGGGCAGTTGATCTGCATGAAGAATTTCAAATTAAATCTGAAGAGGTGATATAGGTGATGGTGGATTCTCTTCATCATCATGTGAAAAGCCTATTGTCAGTTGGAAGTGCCTAGAGGATGCAGATTCAGATAAAAATATGGATCTACTCATGCACTCGGGTGAGGAAATGAAGGAGGTTGTCTTGGTGATTAAGGAAAAAAGTGAATACATTGAACAAATGATGAGTATATTTCTTTGAGTGGAAGGTACCAGGGATCAAGGGGAGTGGATTAAAAATCAAGACCGTATATTGGTTAGAGGCTTCCACATGGGGAAAATTAGCAAAGAATAATACATGCAAGCCTGGGAGTACCTGGAAACTTGTTTTGAATCACTCCAAGAATATGATCCAGAAATCAACATAAATTTCTTTCCCTGAAAACTATCTAGGGAGTATAATTCCAATTTCCTTAATCTAGTGTTTAACAAGTCAGAAGTCTCATTTGATGTTTGATCTATTGAACTGCGAGGGTTCTCACTTTACCCTTAAAAGTATTGGAAAATAAAAAAGTAAATTTGTATGGATGGAAAGTGACCACCAGGATTGATCATACCAACTTCGACCAATATTTGAGTGCTTTATCATATTACATAACCCTTAGGGGAGGGGTGGTACATTCCATACTCCAGAATGAGTCATCACAAAATAATATGGGTGTAGTGTATCCATACTTGGAAGAATCTAAAATACATATATCATTGGGGAATATGAATCCCTCCCATCCATATAATAATAAATTTAGGGGGTGGAGGCAGTACATCCCACTCAACTATATCATATACATGTAGGGGGTAGAGCATCCCAACTATAATATCATATATAATCGGGAAGAAGGTAGACCCTCCCATCCATTTCATAATATAATCGAGGGAAATGCATCCCACTATGCCATCTCATATATATGTTGGGGGAAGAACCTCCCACCTATGATATCATATACATGTTAGAGGAAAGTGCACCCTAGTCATAATTTCATATAATTGGGGGCATCACATTCCTCCCATCCATGTGATAATATAATTGGGGAAGTGCATCCTATCTGGCCATATATATATATATATATATATATATATATGGAGGGGAGATAATCCCACCTGTAATCCTATATATAATTAGGGGGTAGTGTGTCCCTCTTATCCATATCATAATATAATCATGGTGTATCACATATCACCCGACCATTTCTTATATATATAGGGGGAAGAGCATCCCACCCATAATCTAATATACCTTTCAAAGGATGAAGGGGGGGGGGGGGTTCATAGCATCCCACTTATAGTCTCATATATAATTTAGGGTATTTCATCTATCCTACCTATATTATAATATAATCATGGAAAGTGAATCCCCCAACTATCTCATATACATGTGGGGGGGGGGGCTTCCCACTTGTAATTTCATATATATTTCATGGGGTAGAGCATCCCTCTTTCCCATATCATAATATAATTAGGGGGTATTCTCCCTAGGGTTGGTTATATGAATGCCCCTATCACACATATCCTCATTTGTCATCTCAATTGAATAACCCATCCTCGTCATAATATCCCCAATGATCTTACACTTCTTATTTTGGTGTTTTAAGGTGACACCCAAAATTAACAGTACCTACCTATCGGCAATACCCCTCTTCATGGTAAGTATAATATTGGGGAACCCACCATGGGTCCCCATGGTCATATCATAGTCTAGAAACCCTACATAGTATCATCTATATCATTATCATATATGGGTCCCTTGTACAACAATCATAGGGAATATTTTCCCTTGAAATTATCTAAATCATATTACAGCCTCACTTTCCTTATCAGAAAATCGACATTTGTATCACTAGAGAGAGACTATATAATTTCTTTCTCTCTTATAAGGTCATACTGGTTTGTTCCTATCGTTTCTAACCTATAATTAAAACTTTTATAAAATCAAAACTCCCAAGGTACACACATACTGGTGGGGAAATAACCCTTAGGCCCAAAGACTATAAGGAGTCTCATGGTTATATTCAGGATAACCTAGGAAAGTCATTCCAAGTGAAAAAAAATAACTTTTGTTAAGAGGTGTCTAAGTTAACCTATACCATGTTCCACTATATTTATCCATTTCATCTAATTCACACACCTTTAGGGTTTATGTATCTAAATGATTAAATTAATATTTATTCGTTTCGTCATTAGTGGATGATACATCACCTAGAGTCAAATGGTTCATCATAGACCTTAACACATACATTTTCTTCATAACCATTTTAATTTAATAAATTTTTTTATTTAACAAAAATTTAAATCCCCCTCTATGGAAAGACCATATATCACCTGCCATATAAATTTCATAAACATTAGAGAAAAAATTGGTACCACCTACCTCATACAGTTTCATTCCTTTTAATCAAAGCTCCAAAACCAATGGCTTATCTCTTTGAAGCTTATATAAACATAAGAGCTCATGTATCAACCCATAATATCCAATTTAAATAATTATAAAAATTTATATTCAATATTAAAATTTAGATATGTCATTATAATTTAAATTTAACTTCAAATTTTAATTCAAATAATCATAATTAAAATTCACTTGGAAATCCTGCTGTATTAAATACATGACAAACCTCAGTATGACGGTTGATGACATACTGCTGACACCATCCTAGGAAACATCCTTAACACATGACACTCTCTCAATCATAAATTTTTCACAATTTAATAAAAAATATAAACTTTATTTTACAGTAATTGTATCATTAATGAAATGGAATCCAATAATGTGTGATCGTCATCAGAGTGTGTCCTCTTCCTATTGCACATATAATCACCATCAAAATGATGCGATTCCACAATTATATGGTGAAATCATCACTATTGTAGATATATCCTTTTGTACTTATAGAAATAACTTTCATTAGTGCTATGTTTTTTGATATTTTAATCACTTTTACAGGATGATGGATTTTATCAGTGTTAAAAATAACATTAATTAAAGAACCCTTCATAAGCACAAAAAAAAAAAAGAAGTAATAAAGGGATACATATATCAATTCTAGTTTAGTACTAATTAAAGGGGAACTTTATAATAACTTTTTTAGAAAACTGATAAAAGGAAAATTTTATCATTGTGCTTTTAATGTAGATAAAGTGAACTTTTATCAGCACTATTTCTAGCATAGATAAAATCCCGACTACATCAGTTTGCTAATGAAATTACAACACACTATCATAGCAAATAGAAATTTTAATTTTTATTAAATTTACATCACAATATAACAAAAGGAACTATAAAATAATAAAATAAATTCAATCATTGGAATTTATGATTAAATTGGTACATATAATTTATCATAAATATCAACAAATTTAAAAACATTAATGTTTGTTGGATTTGGACCTCGATCCCCTATCAAAAGTGCCCAATCATACTACCAGTTTCTGAAAAACCCACTCTAAATCAATTAAAAGTGTACCTTTATAAAAAAATTATTAGGTTAGTATTACTATAAATAAATAAATTAAACATAAATTTGAAATAATACATTAATAAAATGTCACTTTTAAAATGAAAACATACACTTTGAGTCAAACTGGTAACACTGTGTGTTATATTAATGTGTGGTTGATTCCTACATGCCAAAAATGATTTATGGATCATTTTCCAAAAGTATAAAAAAAATAAAAGGAAATTTTCTTGGTTTTATGTATGTGATGTATGTTTTGAACTAAAATATCAATTTTAAATAAAAACATACACTTTGATTCAAATGAGAGACATCACGTGTCAGATTTAGATGAAGATAACTCCTATATATCAAAAATGATTTATACATCATTTTCATAAAACATAAATACAATCTGTGTGTTCTTTATTTGTTTTCAAAGAGTGACGCACTTTTTTGAATAGAAATTCATTTTGAAAATGAAAATATGTACTTTGAGTCATACGGGTTACATCATGTGTCAAATTGATGTGTTTTTGATTCCTACACATCAAAATTGGCTTATTGGATCATTTTAATAAAGTATAAATACAATACGAGAATGTTTTATTAGTTTTTAGTGAGTCGCACAATTTTAACTAAAATGTTATTTTTAAACTGAAAACACACATATCGAGTCATACTAATCATATCGTGTATCATATTAAGGTAAAGATGATTCCTATATGTCTCAAATGATTAATGAATAATTTTAATAAAGTATCAAAACAATATAATTTTTTTCTTTCTTTTGAGTATGTCTCACATATTTTCAAATAAAATGTAAATTTAAAAAACACAAACATTGAGTCATTCCAGTCACACTGTATGTTAGATTGATGTGCAGTTGATTCTTTCATGCCAAAAATGACTTATGGATATTTTTCCTAAATTATCAATCCAATCATAGTGAATTTTATCAATTTTGAGTATGTGATGTGTGTTTTGAACAAAAAATTCAATCAAAAAAAATAAGCAATTTGAGTCATACCTGCCACACCACGTGTCATATTGACATGTGGTTGATTTATGTATGTCATAAATGAATTATTGGGTAATATTAAAAAATTATTAATTCAGTATGAGTTTATTTTCTTGGGTTTTAGTTTGTGACACATTTTTTTAACTATAATACCATTTTATACTAAAAACATGCACATTGAGTCATATCAGTCACAATGTGGGTCATATTGTTGTGAGGCTAATTCTTACTTGTAAAAAATAACTTCTATATAATTTTCAAAATGTATTAAGAAAATACCATCATGTTTTCTCTTTTTAGTGGGTGAAATATATTTTTACCTAATTAAAATTTCATTTTTAAATTGGAAACACTCATGTTGGGTCATATCAATCACACCATGTGTCTTATTTATGTGAAGCTACTTCCTACTGATCAAAAATGACTTATGAATCATTTTCCTAAAGTATCAAGACCAAAATAGGTTAATTACCCAGTTTTTAGTAAATGACTCACATTTTTAAATAAAATGTCATTTTAAATTGAAAAACAAATTCAATTCATACCAGTCACACCATGTATCGGATTGAGGGGTGGTCGATTCTTACATGAAAAAATGGATTATGGATCATTATCTGAAAGTATCAAAATATTATGAATGTTTTTTCTTATTTTGGAGTATTCTATGTGTCTTTTGAAATATAATGTCAGTTTAAAATAAAAACACACACTTTGAGTCATACCAGACACACTGTGAGTAATATTTATGTGTGGTTGATTCCTATACTTCATAAAAAATTAAAATAATTTATTAAAGTATAAAGAAAATACAAGTTAATTTTCTCAGTTTTGAGTATCTGACATGTGTTTTGACCTAAAATGTTAATTTAAAATATAAAAATACACTTTTATTAATAACTACCACACAGTTTGTTGTATTGATATAAAATTAATTCTTATACATCAAAAATGAATTATAATTCACTTTTCTAAAGTTTTAAAAAAATCTAAATGTGTTTTCTCTGTTTTCAATGAATAACAGATGTTTTTAACAGAAATTCCATTTTTAAACCAAAAACACACACTTTAAGTCATTCAAATAACAAAATGTGTCATATTTTGTCTAGATGATTTCTAAATATCAAAAATGATATATAGATCATTTAAAAAAAATATCTAGATGATATAAGTATTTGTTCTTATTTCTCAATGAGTGAAACCCATTTTTAACTAAAATGTCATTTTAAATTTAGAAACGTGAAATTTGAGTCATGTTGGAAAAACCATGTATTGGATTAACATGTGACTAATTCCTACTAATCAAAAATGACTTATGGGTCCTTTTCATGAAATATCAAGATCATAAGAGTTCATTTTATTGGTTTTTAGTGTGTGGCGCATGTTTTTCAATTAAATGTCATTTTTTAATTGAAATCATGCATTTTGATTCATACCATTCACATCGTATATCATATTGAGGTGAGAATAACCATTAAATGTCACAAATGACTAATGTAATGTTTTTATAAAGTATCAAAACAATATGAATGTTTTTCTTGGTTTTGAGTATGTCACTTGTCTTTTAAACTAAAATTTCAATTTTAAATTAAAATACACACCTTGAGTCATACTGGACACACCATGTGTCATATTAACATGTTATTGATCCCAACATATCAAAAATTACTTATATATGATTTTCCCAAATTATCAAGACAATTTAAGTTCATTTTCTAAATAATGTGTATGTGATGAGTTTTTTGAACTAAAATGTCAATTTTAAATAAAAACATTTATTTTTGAGTTATAATAGCCACACCATGTATCATATTGAAATTTATATAATTCATAAACTTCAAATATGACATATGTAACATTTTTCTAAAGTATAAAGATAATTATATTTGGTTTTCCTTGTTTTTAATGATTGACATAAGTTATTAACTAAAATTACATTTTAAACTAAAAACATGCACTTTGATTCATTTGTAAACTGAAAAAATGCACTACTAAACCTAGAAAGATCAAATAAAGAAAAAATATATCTATGAAGAGAAAAAATATCATTTTAATGCATCATTATTGTTAAATAATTTTTTCAAGAATTGATTTTTCTCCAAGCTTTGTGTGGTGTTTATAGAGAATAAAATGATTTAAGAAAAATCAATTCTTGACGAAGTCATTTCTTTATGACCTCAGTGAAAATTAAAAAAAATATGTATTAGATGGAAATTATAAGGAAATTTACTAAAAAATTATATTAAATGATTTGAAAATTAATAAAACAAGAAATATAAATTTACCTCTTCCTAACATCTGCATACATTCTAGAACCACCTATTTTTTCCATTTTTTTTTGAACAAATCCATTTCCCCTTTTGAATACATGGAATTTCAACAGTCTTGGTACTACTAGAAAATATAAATAAATATATGATTAATAAATATTTTATATGAAATTTTAATTATCATTAAATATACCTCTTTGGGGATGCTAGATGTTTTATGGAATATGATATCTTTCAAAAATTTAAAAACATAATAACCACAATCATTATGATTAGTTTGTTTCAAAAAATACAGAAACATTGATATAAATAAGTAGTTTTTTATATATGTTTTGATAGTGACCTATTATATATATATATATTAGGTTCTTGGAGGTACAATTTCATTTAAACACAAAGTCACACACAACACACAGGTTGGAAAGGTAGGTCATAGCCCCCCCAGGGGATAGCCCACCCATCAGCTTTAATTATTCAGTACAAGAACCATAGCACCAGTGGGCATGAATCCCATTACAAGGCCCATAGGCCTTGTGGTCATAAAATCCCAATACATGGCCTTGAAGGCCCAAATTTTTGACTCAAAATCCCTCTAATTAATAGTGTTGTTAAAGTACCTAGGCTGCAACAGTGCTGTCACCACTAAAGTGGTACTACAGTGCCCACCACTACTATAGTCGCTTATGCTATAGTTTCTCCATTATTATAGTCCAACTATAGTATTGATACAATGGTTCTACAAAAACTTTTCCATATGGGTTTTGACCCTCCAGCCTCTATGTAGTATTACATGGTTCTTTAACATTTATCCAAACTCCAAATACAACCTCTTGTTATATATACCATAAAATTTTCCAGTTTTGGAATTCGATAGGTTTTTTGTAATAATGGACCACCCCCATACCATGATTTTGATGATATTTAAACACCACACTATTATAAATTTTCTTCCATTAAAACATAATATAAAACATATAACTTGGAGTTTATTTGAAAAATATTGAATGAAGTGTATTAAAAATTGATAAACATCATCATGTGTGTCAATTGTTATTAATCAATGAATTGATTCCAAAAAACAAATATTTGGAGTATCCAAATTGATTAAAATGAGAAACCAATGCCCCCTAAAAAATAATAAGTAATAAAATAAATAAAAATATATTTTATATGATTAGATAATATATTTTTACCCCTTCACCATGGGTATTAAGAATAGTTTTTCATTTTTAAGTTTCATTTTAAACATTTCATCCAATTGGTAAACTATTTTTAAATATAACACTTATCCCAATGGAATTTTTTTATGTACACTTGATGTGTGGAATAATGGGTCCAAATTCTTGTTCATAGTGGTTTCCCTTTAAATAGTAATGATATATATGCCTTTAAAAAAATTAATAATATTTAACTGTAATTAGCATAGAATATCAGTTATTGAAAAAATGGATTATGTAAACATGCCTCATGTATACATTTTCAACTAGGACACCTAGACATACCATATTGAGTATTTCATCTACATTATAAAGATCAAGAAAGTATGTAATGACCTCTCTATAAATTTGTTCTTCAAAATCAATGATGTTTATATCACCATATTTGAACATTATATATGAATGCACTTATAATATTAGTAAATATGAAAGTTGAACTTATATAGAAATGGTACTCTCTAAAGTTATTTTTGATTTATTGTTTGATCCTTTAGATTATTTGGATTCGGCCTTCTGTTTCACATTCCTTTTCATTGTCTATAATAACATTCCTTAGTTTAAGACTTTCCATTAATTGTTAATGGTTTTCCATAAAAAAATAAATTACAAAGGACATACCACCTTATCTAATTTTTTTTTGATAAGATCAAATGGTTATTCTAAGAAGGTTCCAATAGAATTTCTGATTATGGGATCATTAAGATCATCAAGGGGAATATGTAGCTTGACACTCAGCTCATGAGATACATTAATCCCCACTCTCACATAAACTTTTGGAAGTTTTTTGTTGTGAAGAATATATACTTATATATTATACACTATACCCCTTGTAATAAGGAAATAGGTAGGTGAAGCTAGATATAAATCACACTCAATTTCACCTGGTAGAATATTAGTTCATGAAAGGTATCAGTATCTTCCTAATTAAAATTTCATAAAAATAGTTATGAAAAAATTGATTTCCTCTGGTAAGGTGGATCTTTGAGGCGAATAGATCGACTAAAAGTTGGCGGATGGATTTGATCTCTTTTTTTAACTAGGTTTCTTGATGTTTTTTGAATATGGTTTACCAAAATAGGTGTCCATAACCTTTAATTTCTGAAATATTTGATCACCTGTTATTGGAGACCGTGTTTTACCTTCATCTAAATTCCCATCAAATTATGTCATCTTGGATCAATATTTATGAAATTCGGGGAGAAAACTATAACTTCCTAGAAAAAAAGTCTTCATGGAATTTTTCAACTGAACTATGTGTGTGCCTTGTTCACAAATAGGACACCCTCATGTTCCTTTAATGTTATATCCCAATAAATTTACATTTTAATGAAAGTCATTTTTCATCACAAAAAACATAGATGTTAATGAGAAATATTAATTTCTATAGTCATAATACAATGTGACACCTGAATCCCAAATTTAATTAAAGATCTTAAATCAATGTATCCAAATAAACATCAATATCATTAACCAGTTGTCGTTTTTCTTGATATAAATAGAGAAAACATAATGTATTTTTTTCATTAACGTATAAAAACAATGAAAAGTTATAATTTATTAACATATCTGGCCATGTATTTGGAGAGATACTTTTTAAACCAAAAGGATTCACTCCATCAGTATATAATGAAAGATAAAGGTTTCTTAGATCATTTATAAATTCAAGATACTTTTGATCAATTTTTTCCATGGAGGAGAGTTTCTAGGGTGATGAAGTTTCATATCTTGTTTTTTTGTATCTTTGTGCCATGTCAATTGCCTTGGAATATCCTCACTTCTATACAGGCACATAAACCATGGAATTATTGGAAAAATCCATATAAATTTCAAGGGACTATATTGATAATTATTGTACTGAGACGTACCACACTTTGGGAATTTTTTAAGTGATTTATGGTCCTTGAAAAACTATATAAAATCATTTAAATAACATAAATTCTTTTCCAGATCATTCTCATTGACCATAAAATTCATTTAGAATCATATATTCGGTAATGTATCTCATTATATTTTGGTATAATATTATTTAATAGAGAAATTAGTTCAGTAAATCTAGTGTCACTCCATCTGTTTCTAGATTTTACATCATATAGCTTCTGTATGGATGCAAATATTATATCTTTAGTATAACCAACATACAATTCCATATTTTCACAACTCTTTAACTTCTAAAATAGTTTTGTAAAATCACGAAGTTGATATTCAACTATCATTTCCATTTCCAAAATATGTTCTTTATCATCATTTTCACCTGTAATTATATCCTTGATACGGTCTTCATCAATGTTCACACTAGTAATCAAGTCATGCGATCCCTAAAATGTAGTGTTATCCTAATGAATAGCTAAATTCAGTTCTTCACTGTATTTAGTACAATATCTATAACATCAACCTATTTCTTGATATATCATGTATTCTTCCAACTCCTATTGACCAATTAGCCTTGAATAACAAAAATATAAACATGGACAAGGGTCATATTCATGATATTTTTCAAAATTTATGAAATATTTCCTCACACCCTTAAAATATTTTTTCATGTGATTAGCATCCATCCATTTTTTATTCATATCCATCCTATTTGATTTAGTAATATTCATATTTAATAGAATAAATAAATACACAGAAGGTATGATATTAGAACCCTGATATGATATTATTTACACACACACACATATAGTCATCATATTTGATATAAATTTTGATTGCTTCAGTAACTTGTTATAAAATAAAAATAATTATTATTATATTAATTTAAAATATTATAACATTTATTTTTTTATTACAAGAATTCATATATCATAAATAATTATTTTTTTGAATTATATTCATTAAGGGAGATAATTCAATCCCTATAACTATCAATATTCATAAGAAACATATTGATTTCTACAACTGGATTAGTATTATGGTATATATAATAATATTTTACTATCAAAACACATATAAAAAAATTACTTATTTTTTAAAATGTTTTTGCAGCATTCAAAAAAAACGTAATCAAATCAATTATGGTTATTAAATTTGTAAATTGATGAAAGATATCATAGTTGTATTATTCATTTGGTAATAATAAAAAAAATTAATACGCTAGGATGATTAGAAAATAGTTAAGATTGTGGGTAGAATTGGAAATTTTAATTCATTAAAAAAAATAACCCAAATATTAAAATTTAAAAATCCTGAGGAGGATTTATTTAATCACAAAAATAATATTAACAAGTAAAAAAATTTATAAAATAAACAAACTTGTTATTAAAATTAGAAAAATAAATGTCTTGAAAAATTTAAATTCTAAAAAAATAAAAAAATTATTAATTTTGATACACCTATCATTGAAAATAATGCAATATTTTAAAAAGAATTTTAATAATAGTAGGTAAATTATAATAATTATAATGGGAAAACAATATTTATAATTTTGACTGGGATAGGATAATTGATTAAATTTAAGAATTGTTTCTTTATTTGAAAACACTAATTAATAATTTCTTATCATTCTTAAAATATTTGAACTGTAATTTGATCTATTTAATTGTTTTAGGAAAAAAACATACAAATAAATTTGATAAGAAACCATATAATGCAGTCAGGAAAAGAGTTTTATAACTCATGGACTAGTTTTCCAGTGCATATCAATCAATGTACCTTTAAATTATGTTCAATTTCAAATTGGGAAAATTTTCTTGAGGAGAAAATTAATAAGGTAAATATATTTGTAGTCATGAGGAAGAAAATAAATAATAATATTAAATTTAATTTATAAAAAAAATGAATATACAAAAGATTTTTTATCAAAGTTAGTTGACTAAAAAATAGTTAGTTGCATCATTCATTTTAAACATCTGATTAAATATAGGTTATATTAGAAATAACATCAATAAATATCTCTATTTTAGTCTCACTTGAAAATTTAAAAAAACGAGTTTTGATGATATAGATGAGTAAAGAAAAATAAAATGAAAAAATCATGAAAATACATGAAAGGTGGAATGAGAATCCTTTTTAAAGGTTCTTAATTTCATACCTCCAACTTTGAGGTTCAATTTATCCAAAATATTTGACTTTGAATGCTACAGAGTTTTGGTTCTAGCAGCACTAACAATGAACATAAAAGTGGTATATCTCCATGTTTATGTTTCTACATTTATTAAATACACTTTTATTAATTCTTAACCTAGTATTGACATTTTTTTTAAAAAAATAAAAAAGAATAAACAAATAGCATTAATTATATAAATAATTAAATTATAAAAAATAACATATACTAACTATTTAAATTACACAATTATTATAAAAATACATTTAATTAATTAATTTTATAAATCGAAAACATATTTTTTTAGCACAAGATGAGACCATGCCCAAAAGAGCAGGTATCCTACATAATTAAAAGAAAGCCCAGATTACAAAATTCTAAAAGTAGAAAATTTACATTTATCCCCCATAAGAAGAGGTAAAAGATCACCAGGAACCTGATTAAACTGGGCTAGAATATTTCCATTATCACCCATGATATCAAGCCTATCTAAAACCTAATTGGCCTTCTAGTAGATGTGATTCACAATGTAGTTAATGAAATAAAGATAGTCCAAGAAAATAATCCACCAAGAGGTTAAATTCTATAAAAGATGCTCAAAACCAACTCTAATAGACTAAAAAATAATAGAAGAGTCACATTCCAATAAAATATTACCCCATCCAAGAAGTGAATCATATTAAATGGCCTTTATTACACCCAAAATTTCCTCCTCATGTGTAGTAGAAAAACCACAAGAACCCTATATGGAACCTAAATCATCCCCATAATGATTTTTGAAGATTGGAATATAACCCAAAGAACCCGAGTTACCCCTTGAAGAACCATTAGTATTAATTTTAGTCCACCCTATGAAAGATGACTTCCAGAATACTTCATACGTTCCATAAGGTGGATGAAAATCACCACTAAAATCAAGCCACCTTAAACCCAAGATATCATGTACATAGTTAAAGAAAAAACCATTTTGGAATGAATTAGCTTCTTTGATAGCAACCAAAAATTATGAAAGAGTAGTTTGAGAAACAAACTAAACCCGATCATGCAACCACTTTTTGTGAGAATGAAAGATAATAGAGATTGAGTCCCTAGAAGAATCCTGAAATAGATTTATCGGTTGTGGGGATAGCTGAAGTGGTGACCACATGTTCATGAAACCGTGAGCGAAGTACATGAAGGGTAGAGAGATTTCAAACAAATCGTAAAGATCATTCCACATTAAAGATTTTGTATCACAACTCAGGAATATGTGATCAAAATCATCCTTTTTTCTATAGTAGGGATCACATAAAAAACATAGGTAAATTCCATAGTTCTATAAAGAATGATCATTCGGTAAATTTCTGTGTTCTAGTCCCTAGACAAGGATTGATTTCAAATGGAGAATGAATTTACAATGATGTTTTCTCAAACAATGTAAGTTTAAATCCAAACATACAATATGGTTATAAAAATTCTTTGAATTCAAAATTCAATTCGGTGCAGATTCCAAAGTCTAGAAATCAGTTTTGGGAGATAACCTATCACTGTTAACAATATATTTGATGTTTTCTAGAAGATATTTTAAATTGGACAATTGATCTATGATTGAAATAGATAAGTTTGGAGTAATATCATTGTCCAAGAGGGATTCCACCAGAGGATGTCCCATCCAATTTTCATAACAAAAGTTTAGAGATGAATCTCTAGAGACAAACCACCATGAATGAAAATAAATAGTATAAAAGAAGGATTTGAGGGCATGGAAAATAGAGTAATTCATCTGAATAATATTCCCATATTTATGTTTGATCAGAAATATACCATGAATAATTTCAAGTGACATAGAATTTCCATAGAATAGCCTCTATATGAAATGATATTTCAAGGACTGATTAAAAAAACAAAGGTTTTTTATACCAGGACACCCAAAGGCATAGGGAATGAAACATTTTTTATAGGCCACAATAGATAACATCATTTCAAGAATACTACCATTCCAAATAAATTTTTAAATAGTGATGAAAATATTCATAATAAGTGAAACCGACCATTCATAAACCATAAATGAGTAAAAAACATTTGGATGATGATGGATTTCACCAAAAAGTGCATACAGCCATGGAAAGAGACTTACCTTTACATGAAATAAGTTGCTTCCTAATTTGACTAATTAAATTAGAAGAATAGAAAGCCTTTAGCCTACCCTAGAACCAAGGAAATCTAAGATAAAAAAATGAAAAATCCCCTCTCTAATGCCCAAATTACCAATAATGTCAAGATTTATGGAAATGGAGATCCCCCTAACAAAGTACACGAAATATTTATTCCAACTAACAACCTGACCAGAGGCTTCTTCATAATGAAACAATACTTCATTGATTCTTATGATATTGATCTTATCCCCTTTAGTAAATAGTATAATGTCATCTTCATATAAAAGATGAGAAGGAGAAGAGATCCCTCCACCAGCATTAATGGATTTTAGTTTCCCATTATCAACTATAATTGAGAAAAGCCTACTGAGATAATCCTCATTAATAGAGAATAAAATAGAGGAAAGAGGGTAACCTTGTCAAACACCTTTGGAGAAATAAAAATAATCTTTAGGTGAACCATTGATTAGAATTGAAATTGTGCTGAGTCCAAAATTATTTTAATCCAATTGATAAATGAGATATCAATCCCAAAATAGGTAATAACCTAACAAATTAAAGACCAATCCATAGTGTCAAAATCCTTAATAATGTCAAGTTTGAGGGAAATATTATCATCTCTAATGGGATTATTGAGTAGATTTACACATCCAGAAGTAGTGATAAGACTATAATAAATAGTCCAACATTTTATGAAACCAAATTGATAGGGGAAGACTATTTTATTTGAGATGAAGGCTAATCAATTTTCCAAAACTTTTTTTGTGATTTTATAAATTCTTTGGACCAAATAAATCGTCTTGAAGAGATGATTTTTTGGAATTTTCCACTTTGGGTATCAAAGCAAGAAAATGAGAGTTCAGTCCTTGGGGAGGATACCCACCCTTAACAAAATAGAGGACCAGCCAACAAACATCCACTCAAATAATCTCCCAAAAATATTTTAAGAAAAAATTTGTCAAAGATTTCTGTTCCGAGAGAGATTTAAAAATTAATAAAAATATATCCTCCTTAATTTCTAAAATGAAAGGGATAACAGTGATCCCAAATTTATCATCCTAATTGACAATATTTGGAATAATACCATACATATGATCATAAATGATAGAAGAACCATTGAAAATATTCATATAATAGGAGAACACATGATTAGAGAGATCCTTCACATTATCCAAAATCAGATCACAATTCCTAAGAAGCAATAAAGACATAGAAATTCTTTTAGTACGTTGAAGGGAATTAAAGAACTTGGAATTCTTATCACCGTCTTTGAGGTATTTGGCTTTAAAGGCATTCCACTACAAATAATCCTTAATGTTAAGAAGATTATTGAGATTAATTGAAACCTCAGTCTCATTCAAAATACCATAAAATATTTTATTAGACATATCATGCTCCTAAATTGTTTGAAGAGAAGTTTCTAGGGAGGATATATCACAATCAAGAGAACTGAACCAATACTTTCTCCAAGATTTAAGCCTCCTTTTGACTAATTTTTAATTGGAGAATACAGGATAATGTATCATCTCTGAAATCAATAAAGGGCCAATCCTCTTGAATATGTCTTCCACAATCTAGTTAAGACACCAAAGCATTGTTGAATCTGAAAGGTAAAGAGGGCTTGGAGGTCTTGGATGCAAGATCAAGCAGATTTGGATGATGATCATAATTAAGCCTTGATATGGTAGTGAAGGATATAGAGTACCAAGTATCCAAGACAACTTCATTGGTAAAGGCTCTATCAAGTTTACTAGCAACCATACCGGCAAGATATTTAATATATCAGGTATAATTGGATGACACCATATTAATATTAATTAGAATACTACATTAAATACAAGATCTAAATTTTATAGAGGAAGTGAAATATATAACAGTGTCTAATTTCTCATTAGGATTCATAATTGAGTTAAAATCCCCAATCAAGGAACAAGGAACAAAAATAATGTTTTTTAGAGCATTAATCTCTAGTGAAAGCCTTCTTCAAACTTTATATCTTTTATGAGCATAAATAATAGAGAAACACTACTGAATACCCATATAATTAAAGGAACAAGTAAAATTTTAATAACTGGAGGCCAATAAGAGAGGATTGACCAAAGAGGAATGAACTAGTACCCAACGATTCTTAACATCAACAGAACATCTATTAGTTACCAATAAATGCAAACCTAAATTTTCAAGATTAGAAGTATTAGGAGAGACGATATTTATTGGGTTTATCCAACCTAATTAAATCAGGCTTATGTTTTTTAATATAGAGCCTAAGGGACATGGTAGTCTCACTATTAGTGGGACCTAGGTAATTCCATAAAAGATTCCTCATTTAGACTTGGGTTTGGGGTTAATACCCCCTTGTTTTCTCTACATTCTTTCACATCTAAGGTTTTAGGAGGCCTTGCAGCCTTCCTCTTTGGTACTGGATCACAATGAATTAAAGATTTGATGTCACAACCCTTAACCAAAGAAGTGACAGACCCCTTATCAGAGTGAGGAGCATTTTCCAAGGAAGTCTTTAGTAGAATATTGGAATCTCCCAAAATTTGTTTCTCTAATGAAGCTTCACCTCTGTATTTTAAGCATGAGGTTGAACTGTAGAATTATATGAGCTACCCAAGTCCTTTGTCGTAATATTTTCCAAAACATGTGGTTCCTTTTAAACAGAAAGCACAAGTTCTCACATGTTCTGTTTGATGTCAGAAGAGATAACTTGATTATCCAGATCATCTTACATCTTAAGACCAACTCATTGATGTCTAGTGGAATTTTAAAGGATAACAAGAGATCATATGAGGGTGTGTTTGTTTCATAATTCACCTTAGACCCACCTAGGTTTGAAGATATAAGAGTAAGAGGATGATCCTCCTCCTCGTCAATATCTTTCTGAGATTTTGTTTATTGAGTCACTGGGGGGAAGTGCTGGAGGTAAGGTGTCCATTGAAGCCTTGGAGGCACCCCTTTTTCAAGAAAAATACCTTTGTTCTTGCAATTTTTTTTCACTTTCCTATAATCCTTGAAATTTGGAGTATCTCTAACTTTTCTTTGGATAGATCTTTATTTTTTCACAGTGTGACCTACAATTTTGCATAGATCACAAAAATGATAAATGCACTCAAGTTCTACTTTGAAATCAATTTTATTATCGTCGAAAAGTATATTAATATTATCACGAACTTTAGATGCCTAATTTACATCAAAATGATTAGAGTGAAAAAACCAAGGTCAACTTCAAGAGTACGCGGATCCATTTTGATCAGTGTACCAATGTAGGAAGCAAAATCGTTAAGAATCTTATGGTGCTGATACACCTTGTTCAAACCATGTAAACGAATCCAAACCTAAGCATTTGATTGCTTATGAGTCATGCGATTGAAATTAATATCCCAATCTGATATGTGAATGATACTTGGTTTAAGCTGCATATTTCCTAGATATTTAGCCGCTGAAAGATCCTCTTTACATTGGAAGATAATGTGGAAAAACTGTCTACCGATCAGAATAAGTTTCCACGCATTATTGCTCCAACATTGAGAGACTCGATTCTTGAGATTTGCATAATACCAGAGCTTATCTGCTCTCGAATAAATCACATGACCAAGAAGAGAATTTTTTTTGAGATTAAGTCTTTGTTGAAGAGCTATCAGATCCACAATAACCGAAGCCGACATCATCGAGCTTGTTGATATTTGATAGTTGAAGGGGACCCTCTTTAAAACATAATAAATAAATACGTATAAATAAATATTAAAAATGAATAAATTATGAAAATATTAAAAACAAATAAATAATATTCAATGAATGAATATTAAAAATGAATAAAAAAATTGAATAAATTAAAAAAATATGACAAAATAGTGAATACATAACTTAATTACATTAATTACAAACACTTAAAAAGCGAATAAAAATGAATAAATAAAGAATATTAATTATATAAATAAAAAAATACTAAATGTAAAAAATATTAACTAATTATATTGGAAAATTATTATTAAATTCATTTAAATATATTAATTATATAAATTTCAAACATATGAAAAATATTAAAACTTAATGAACAAAAATGAAAAAAAAATATTTGTATAGATTAAAATCATATTAAAAATACTGAAACATAGTAAATAAATATGTGTGAATAAATATTAGAAATTTATTAAATTTTGAAAAATAATACATATTAAGAATGAAAAATTAAATTTAATAGATTACAAAAATATTTTAAAAAATGAATTCATTAGATTAATTACATGAATTGTAAACACATACAAAAGTGAAGAAAAATGAATAAATAAATAATAAAAATTATATATATACTGAAATTATTTAAAATGAATTATATGAAAAATTAAAATTTCAAAAAATATTAAAGAATAAATTCAAATAAATAAATTATATAAATTTCAAAAAAATTAAAAATATTAAATATTAATAAATAAATTGAATAAATATTAATCAAAATAATTACAGATGTATTGAAAATATTTAAATTTTTTTAATAAATATGTATTAATATATTCCAAAAATATTAAAACTTTATTATAATAAATGACTGAATATTAAAAAAAAATTGAATAAATTAAAAAAATTACAAAAGTGAATTCATAACATTAATTACCTAAGTTACAAACACAAAAAAATGAATAAAAATGAATAAATAAAAAGTATTACTTATATAAGTAAAAAATTATTAAAATGAATTATATTGAATATAAAAAATATTAAAATTAGAATACATTAAAACAAATATATTTTATAAATTTCAAACATATTAAAAATGTTAAATCTTAAAAAATTAAAAATAGTGGAATACTAATCATATAAATTACGAAAATATTGAAAATATTTAATATTAGTAAATAAACATGTATAAATTTTAGAAAATGAATAAATTTGAGAAATATTAAAAATAAATAAATATCAAAAATTAAAAAAAATATTAAATTAAAGAATATTAAAATTGAATAAATGAATTTTAATAAATTACAAAAAATATTTAAAAAAGTGAATTCATAACATTAATTACATGAATTGAAAACACATAAAAAATGAAAATAAATAAATAATATTATTATTTATAGTTATTGTTCTATGTATTGTATTGATTGTATATAAAAATATAATGAATTATTAACTTTAAAATTTTAATAATAATTTAAAAGTATTATTTAATTAAATGTTCAAATATTTAAAAATTTATAAATAACTATCAAAATTGAATATATTACTAAAATTTTTAATGAATAAATATTAAAAATGAACCAATTTTATTAAAAATGATTAATTTGCCCAAAATACTAAAAAAGGACAAGTATTAAAAATCAATAAATAGTATTGAATGAGTAAAAAGACATAAGCATTACATATGTACACATACACACATACATACGCATAAAGATACTTGTACACATACACTTACACATATACATAAACATAAACACAAACACAAACACATACACATACACATAGACATAGACATAGACATACACATACACATACACATACACATACATATGCATACATGCATAAATATACACATACATGTGCACACATGTATAAACATACACATACATACAATTACATACACTTGCATGCTCATACATACACATACATATGCGTACATGCGCATACTACCTAAACTTAATTCACATACACATACATATACACAAACACACATACAGATGCATAAACATACATGTGCACATGCACACACACACACATACACATACACATGCACATACACATGCTCATACATATACACATCCACATATACATACGCATCCATATACACTTACCCATACACACACACACACACACATACACATACACATACACATACACATAAACATACACATACAGATACACATACACATACACATACACATACACATAAACATACACATACAGATACAAATACACATACACATACACATACACATAAACATACACATACAGATACACATACACATACACATACACATACACATAAACATACACATACAGATACAGATACACACACACATACACATACACATACACATACAAATGCACATACACAAACACATACACATACACATACACATACACATACACATACACATACACATACACATACACACATACACATACACATACACATACACATACACATACACAAACACATACACATACACATACACATAAACATACACATACACATACACATACACGTACACATACAGGTACACATACACCAACACATACACGTACACCTACACAAACACATACACATACAACTACACATGCACATACACATACATAGACACATACACATACACCTACACCTACACCTACACCTACACCTACAGATACACATACACATACACATACACATACACATACAAATACACATACACATACACATACACATACTCATCCTCATACACATACACATACACATACACATACACATACACATACACATACACATACACATACACATACACGTACACAGACACCTACATATACACATACACATACACCTACACCTACACATACACATACACATACACCTACCCATACACATACACCTACACCTACACAAACACATACACATACACATACACATACACATACACATACACATACACATACACATACACATACACCTACACCTACACATACACATACACATAAACTTACACATACACATACACATACATATACACATAAACATACACATATACCCATGTCATATACATACATACATGTATACACACACACACACGAACATTCATCCTCATGCATACACAAACACAAACACATATATATACACATATATACATACACTTACATATGCATCCATATACACTTACCCATACACATACACATGGACATACACATACACATACACACACACACATCCATACACATACACATACAGATACACATACACATACACATACACATACACATAAACATACACATACACATACACATACACATACACATACACGTACACATAAACATACACATACAGATACACATACACATACACATACACATACACATACACATACAAATGCACATACACAAACACATACACATACACATACACATACACATACACATACACATACACATACACACATACACATACACATACACATACACATACACATACACATACACATACACAAACACATACACATACACATACACATAAACATACACATACACATACACATACACGTACACATACAGGTACACATACACCAACACATACACGTACACCTACACAAACACATACACATACAACTACACATGCACATACACATACATAGACACATACACATACACCTACACCTACACCTACACCTACACCTACAGATACACATACACATACACATACACATACACATACAAATACACATACACATACACATACACATACTCATCCTCATACACATACACATACACATACACATACACATACACATACACATACACATACACATACACATACACATACACGTACACAGACACCTACATATACACATACACATACACCTACACCTACACATACACATACACATACACCTACCCATACACATACACCTACACCTACACAAACACATACACATACACATACACATACACATACACATACACATACACATACACATACACATACACATACACATACACATACACATACACATACACATACACCTACACATACACATACACATAAACTTACACATACACATACACATACATATACACATAAACATACACATATACCCATGTCATATACATACATACATGTATACACACACACACACGAACATTCATCCACATGCATACACAAACACATACACATATATATACACATATATACATACACTTACATATGCACATACATACTCACACGTACACATAAAAATACGTATGCACAAAACACACACACACACACACACAATATAACAAATACATACAACACATACATACTTATACATACAAACATTCTCATACATCCACATACATACACATGCATATATATACATGCAAATATATATTTTAATTTTAATTTATTTAATATGAATATAAATATATAAAATCAAAATTGTACTATTTAAATAAAGATTTTCATTTATATATTTATATAATTTAATAATTAAATTTTAAATTTATTGAATTTATATATTTGTATACTTTTTGTAATTAATTTATTTAAATAGACTGTTAAATATGTTTACAGATTAATATAAATTTGATAGTTTATAATATTTAAAATTATGAAAACAAGATTGATACAAAAAAATTTGTAATATAGTTATATAAATAATATTTATATACGATATTTATATATATATACGTATTTTTATATAAATATTATTTAATAAATATATATTTATTTAAATTTAATAATTCAGCGTTCTCTTTATATGTGCTTTTTTCACATTGTTTGAGGTGGATATTTTATCAGTGATAATAAAGGGGAACCTTTATCAATGATTTTAGCTAGCATTGACAAAATTCCCCCTTTTATTAGTGTTTTTTAGCATTTATAAAGGTTAGTGATGAATATCATGTAATCTGTAGTAGTGCATAAACAAATCCCTAATTTGGGAAAAAATAAATTAGGAGTGAGGGGTGAGGGGGAAGAGATCATGAAATAAAAAATTATGTGTATTTGACTTACCTCAAACTTTCTCTTGGACTGAATGGTAGTTGAATTCAATAAGAGTAGAGGAGGTAACCCCTGAAACCATGAAGCAAAATCGAACACCCAACCTGGCATGTTTAGTTTATAAAAATCTGAAAATGCCCCTATTTATTTCCTATTGATTATTTTATTAAAAATTGGAATTCTAGAAAAAATTCCAAAAAAAATCAATTTCCCCTTCTCATGAACTTAATCCCTCCTTTTAGAAAAATTGAATCCAAAATTATCTGTTTTCAATAAGAATCCATAAATTCACTCCCCAGATATCATCCATATTTCTATCTATTAGAATGATTAATCCTTGAAGGATAACTTCTGATAAACTCATTCCCCCCCCATATAATTCATGGATAACTTAAAACCACTAATCCTATAACTTCCAAAGTAATAAGGATAACTCTCTCTGGAGGATCACCTTACAGATAACTATTATAGACATTTTCAAAATTTGACCAAGAAAAATCGCATAAGGTTCATTTGAGTAAGGTTTATCTTAGAGTTCATAATGTTAATTTACTTATCCAAAAGCATGAAGGTACCAAATTTATAAAGGTTTCCAACTTAATACATCTAAACTTAAACCATGAGAATATCTCCTCAGTTACTCCCAAGGTGTACCCCTTCTAGGGGACTTAATTTATAGCTAGTCATATTCTAGTGTAATTACTTCTAGATATCCAACTGATGGACTCCCAATCCCGTAGAAGATTTATAGATTTATCAACTATTCCAAACTTTGGAAAAGATCAAATTTCATAATACCCATCAAGGGTTATCAATATGGATTCTCAGGGAGAGGTTTCATAGGGAACATGCACATAGATAAATTCTATCCCCAACTCCAAATTCTGGAAATTTATCAAATTTATTTCAAATTTTGAATAATTAATTTGTTCATCCTTAAACATAAAAAATTTATTCCTCTAAAGTCATGTAATTTTATGATGGGATTTTAGTGATTAACATTGTACCTAATAAAATCTAGACACATTATAAGCACTAATAAAATCACTGACAAGGGTACCTTCTATCAATGCTAAAAAAAGAGTTGATAAATGAGACATTAATCTTTTCATTTTTAGCATTAATAAAGGGTTCCTTTATCAGTGCTAATTTCTAGGTCTCATAAATGAAACTTTTATCAACTTGGACTTTATTACTAATCAATTACTTTTTTACTAGTTATAACTTTAGCAAAAACAAAGTGGAATCTGTTAGTTCTAAATATTGCACTGATAAAATCCATTAGCTACTGATGTAGAATTCTAGTAGGTCGGTCTGCAATACTCTTCCACACCCAATAAAAACATAAAAACAATTTAAATTGTAGTATAAATTTTACATTAAACATACAAAACAACATTTGTTAACAAATATTTATAATAATTTAAATTTACATTACACCATCTATTCAATAAAAATATTTCATTAAATAATTTTAGTATAATATAATTACATTGATGTAAAATTCAAATAAAAATAAAAATAATTACAACCAATAAAAAAATAAACTCCAATATCCGAGATTCTTCAAATATCAACTAATCCACATAGAAAAGAAGTGTGTGTCTGTATTAAAATCTTGGATTATTTTAGTAATAATATAAACAATAAAAACAAAATTATAATTGAAATGTTATATAATACATGATAAATTTCAATTGAAATGATATGTAGTTACTTATTAGAATCCAAAAATTAATAACAAATTATTTTCCTAAAGTATAATTAAAATAAAACCACATTTTCTCTATTTTGAGTATGTGACACACGTTATGAACTAAAATGTAACTTTTAAAAAAACACATACTTTCCACCATACCGACCACTACATTTGTCAAATTAATTTTATTTTAATTCCTACACATCAAAAATTAATTATAAATATTTTTATAAAGTATCAAGATAATATGAGGTTATTTTCTTAGTTTTGAATATGTGACACAATTTGTGAGATAGATAATTTCTATTATACTAAAAACTCACACTTTGAGTCCTACTGGACACACCATGTTCCATATTTACTTGTATTTGATTCCTATATGTCACACATGAATAAAAGATAATTTTCCTAAAGTATCAAGACAATGAAAGCATGTTTTCTTGGGTTTAACTATATGGTGTTCATTTTGGATTAAAATATCACTTTTAAAATGAAAACATGCACCTTTAGTTTATCTACCCACACCATGTGTTAGACTATTATGAGGTTGTTTTTTTAACATTGTTTCCACCTTATTATCCCCTTGCTATTGGTGCTGCCTCATTCTGTCAATGCAACCTCATGACACCTCTTCATCGACACATTGTCACTACCACATCACTCCAATATCAATCATCATTATTTCATCACCTACCCTTGGCACCAATGTTGCAATTATTCCACCATTGTTGATGTGATTCTCACACCATCACTGATATGATTTTCCCACCCTAGACGATGGGATTTTCTCACCATTTTTTCTATGAATGTCTCCCACCTTCATTTCCATGAATGTATCTTACTATTATGGACATGATACCCACACTTATATACTTAAACAAGATAGTCTATGACTTGATGATATATTTAATTATTAATTATGTACTTAAATTATTATTTTTCATAAATTTTTTATTTTATTTGTAGTATAATTATATTTTATGATTTTAGGTTTTATATATTCCATATGCCAAATCTATTCTCCAGAGCCTCTTTCCTTACTTCATGATGATGCTTGTTGTTATCACATGCATGCTGCCAGTTATACATTTTCATATAGTCGAGTGGCACCATGTAGATTGTGTAATGAGGTTGTTCTGGATCTGTCAGCCCATCCCTACACCCCTAATCAATTTAGTTCACTTCATTCCATGAAGATTTTTGGGATATGAGACTTTGATTGAAGTTGATATCATGCATGACATATTTATATATGGGAAAATTTCTAAGAGTCACAATTATTGGGGGTATACATAGTATGCATGCATCCATCACAATAGTTGAACTATAAGCCCTGGTGTTGTATGAGTTTGTTGTTATATCTTACGTGACATGGGTAGGGATATCATGACTTGGTAATAAATATCACTCCATTTTAATAGATTTTTTAATAATTTTAATTAACAACATAATTTTTTATATGAAGATTATATCACACACATTATACACATCTTTGGTCCTATAAAGATATTTCCATTTGACTGGGGTTATTTTGAAAGATAAGTGACATAGCTATGTCATCCCAAGGATGAGTTTTATTAGGGGACATTCTTTGATGCGTTACATTATTTTGAGCCCCAAGTTGATGTGCTCAAGGGAGACAAGCCTCATCTAGATGTGATGAATATGGAGTGGAAAAAATTTATGATGTTCAACAGGATTATTTAAATTCTCCAACACTTATTGATTTAGAATAGAAACAACATCACCATAGTACTCTTACTATATCTCATTCCTAGAATATAGATATTTTACATTTAGATGATAAGAAACTAGTAATTAGAACAAGGGTTGAGGATACTTCCACTAGTGATTCTTCTACTTATTCCCTTTATTTGGTTTAAATTTTGTGATAGCTGGTGACTTAAGGACTTGTGATTATACTATTTTCCTTTGTGGTAAGATACCCATGTCTCTACTACCATATTACTCCCATGTGGGAGAAGTTTGTAGCCACCATCCTTTTTCTTCCTATATATGATATAGTTCTTTCCATCAGTCATCTTCTTTTCAGGTAGGATATGATATGGGAGAAGGAAATTTGGATCAAATACCTATCACATCAGATTTTGCAGAGTCAGCTGCAACACATGCTATATAGAAGGTCCATATTCTAGAAGACAAATATCGATAGCCACAATGTGGAAACACTTTCTACACTATAATAAATGATATAAAGGAGTGTCTCAGATAGAAACACAGACATCAATGATATGTTTTCCATTATTCTTAAAATCTTGACCTAAAATCTATTTTATATTTTGGTTTCATTTTTTACTTATGAATTATTTGAAAAAAAAAACATTATAATTAATTATTATAATTAATATATAAAAATGTATTTCATTTATTAAAAGTTAACAAAGAAATTTTTCCACTCAGAGATGGGTATGATATATGATCCCTTGAGCCAATGCACCTATACCTGAGTGGTAGAGGCTTCTTCTTGGCATCCGAATGACCCAGGATCAAATACAAGTGGCGTGAAATTTTGGGACACTATAGAATGTACTATATGGAACTGTATCAGTCGAAACTATTCATTTTATTTGGGCATTTGGGCCACCATTTCTAGCCTAAAGGTCTCAGGACCATTTAGCCATCAAAGGCCTTTGGTCCATCAGGCCTCCGAATGAAAAAGGACCAAGTAGCTACTAGGGCATATCACATAAGAGAATGCCCCATATGAAGATTCAGAGCAAGTATCATCTACTAGAGTGAGGATAATAAAATTTTAAGGATGATAGGGTATGTCAATTTCCATCGGCACTAGGAACAATGCAACTATCCATGAGGCAATTCTAGATGATCAGGCATGCGAGGTGGGGAGCTATATTCCATTAATGATGTAGGCATTGGGTGTTTGGGGGGATTCTTTTTTTGGGTCTTCAACCTTTGTGTCATGTATTAAGAATTATGACTTGGGATTTCAAGTCCTGAAATGGTCCTTATGCCTCTAGGCCTATGATTCGTGTAGGGGTTACCCCTCAACCGATAATTGATGGATTATCCAAAAATAAGTAAAAATATTGAAGTCCTTTAGGCTAGGTTGAACATATATGGGCCCCTGGTTGAGATAGTTTGAAGAAGTTTATGTATGACCCTATATTCTACATATGATGTGCTTATCTATTCGGGCGAGGGGAATGTGATGTTCTCATTTATAAAGGTGAAAGACATGTGATCTATTCATCAATCTAATTTTTCTATACTTAGAGAATCCTAATGTTTGGGATGGCTATATGGTATTGATATACTTTGTGTCTCATAGTATCTGAATTTGTTAAACAAAGGGAACATATAAAAATGAATGCTCATATATGATGCAATTGGAGAACATAGGGAAATAGGTACATGTGATTAATAGGGATCATTCCAGATCCCTCTGAATCTTATGTTTCACTAATTATTTGATTTGTTTTGTTCTTTTCTAACATTTATAGATCTAGTGATTCATATTTTTTTCAATTCTATATAGGCACATGGGTTTTCACTTTGTGGTTGAATGAATTGGTATTGAGTTTGAATTAGTGAGTTTCTCTAAAATGATTTAGAGTTTATCCAAAAGAAGTTTGGATGGGTTCTCACAAGGAATTTCATAAAATGTGATACAAGTTTAAGTTGATGATAAACCTAAAATAGTGTTTTTGAATATATATAAAATGAGTTTTGGATATGATTACACATGTTCTTGTGTATTAAATAATATAAGGTGAAATCGTGCAAAGTCTATGTGTCTTTAGTATAAGTTGGCCATTTAAAGAAATGTGACCTAAATCCATAAATGCATGGGATGAATTTTGGATATATCATATAATATAATATAGGTTATACTACTAAAATTTTATGTTATAACCATTCCTCTATCATGATAGTTTAGACTAACAATTTTTATAGAGTAATTTCCAATACTCTATACCACCATATTTTAATAACTATTTGTTTAGAGTTACCTATACTAATGGTTTTTAAAAAACCATTTTATATGGTTTCATCATATAAGGATCCCTCCTAATGATCCCTAATTCTTCCCTACCATGAGTGGTGGACTCCCATCTCTTCTCCTAGACGATATTACCTCACTCATTGGTTTTTTTATTCTTTTTTCTTTTATATCACAATTGGTGTGCTCCAAATCCATCATCTCTTATTTCAAGAATCATTTTTATTTTTAACTAGGTATCAAACACTAATAGAGATCCTATTAGGTCAAAATTATTCCTGATTCATTGAAATATAGTTCATTTAGATTATATTTGTTATAATATATCATAAAAAAGTAATTGTAGTTGATTTATTTTGTTAAATATTGTTACTCTATACTTATACATAAATATAACATAAAGTTATTTTTTGTATTACATGTTATTTGATTATATAATTAATTATTGTAGTAATTTTTTTGTATCATTAGTGTATTAGGGGGTTATGAAATTATTTATTTAATTGTTTTATTTTATTAATTGAATGATCAAATTTTATATATAATTAATTTAAATTTAATATGGGGTGAAATGTAAGAATAATCAAGTTGTCAATTAATTAAAGTTCATTTAATAGTCACTCAACGACTCTACATAATCCAATTTTATGTCTTAGTTGTTGCCTATTCTATGTCTTGTACTATGTTTTGTCACTACTGATATGAATTGATTATAACAAATTCCATCTCTTATTCTTTTTTCCCTAGCTACTAGTATGCTTTGATTTATTTATAATAAAATTGCAATTTGAATTATCTTATTGTAAATATTTTAGAGACATGTGATACTAAATTGTGCCTTTTTTTATTATGAATGTTTCCCTGATAAATAAATAAATATATATATATATATATATATGTATATCAAGGATATGAGTTTTCATGTTGGGTGGGATAATATTGTTATTTTTTAATAAATTTTTTTCATGATAAATACTTATGCATTTAGGTTGATTTATTTCATATTCAAAAAAGGAATTTATTTTAAAAAAGTTTCTTCATAATTATATATGTATTTAATTGGATTTGTTTCTATACAAGTTATATAAAACTTAACTAAATATAATAAATAAAATTAAACTATATAAATAATGTAAAATAACTGAAATGATTTTAAATTTTATTCAAAATATTCATGGTTATAATTAATTTTAAAATTAGTTTTTACTATGAAAATATTAATAAAAAATTGTATAAAATAATTAATTGAAGGTGGATCTATGAAACTGATTTAATCTCAACCGAATTTCAATAGAAATTGGATTTTTAATATTTTTCATTTAATAATGCTAAAAATGTAAGTCCTATATGTTTCCTTTGTTATAATTTTTTTATAAATCCTTGGTTAAGTTGGGAAGAAGTTTGATATTATATAAAAAAAGTTATTTTTCAAATAAATGGTTATAATTATTATCAAAATGGAGAGAAAAGAAAATCTCATAAAATTTATGATCAAAATGAAAGGTGTGATACATAGATTTTGATATTTTATTATTTTATTTTTATGAATAATCATGATAATTATAATATATCAATTTAAAAAGACAACGATATTAGTAGGCAAGTGATAATTAAAAAAATGAAGGTTTTGAGGGAGTGAAAAAAATTAATTGTTAATGTTAGGACTCCTGTATATTGAGAATGGAGAAAAATGAAAAAAGATGGAATTTTTAATGCAACTATATCTATGGAAATCAATATATCTAATATCTATAGATTATATTGGTTATACTATTACTTTCTTGATAGATTTACTTCTTAATGATGAAAATATTCACTAAAAAAATTATATGGAGTGGAAGTTAATTAACCATCTAGGGTTTTATACTAATAAAATTCAAGATTTCCTAAAATATTGTATCTTATTATGGAAGGAACCTATAGACCTAAATGACTATAAACAATATGGTATGTCATGATTTAATCCAAATGCATATGAAAATCCATCTCATGTTCCATATAATTTAATGTATAAATTTCCATTGGTTCTTAGGATCCAAAATCTTTTCATGTATGTTAAAAACTATATAAATATGTGATTCCATGATGATAAGAGAAACAAGGATAATGATGAGTTGGTCCATCCTACAGATGGATTATAATGGTGGAAATTTGATACATCGTATTCATATATTCCTTCTGAGGTGCATAATTTCATATTGGGTCTATCATGTGATGGATTTAATCCATTTGGTCAGATGATTACATATCACATCATGAGGCCATTTTTTATTCACATTTATAACCTTCCTCTATGGAAATATTTGTTAAGACCATTCACATACTTGAATATACTCATATCTAGAACTTCCAGTCCTAGAATTGATATAGATGTGTAATTATAACCTTTAATAAAAGAGTTAAAGATTCTTTGGTTTGTGTTTATGTGTACATATAACGATTCTTTGAAAAAATATATTTCAGATTCATGCTAAACTTATGTATATGATTAATGATTTCCCTACTTATGCAATGATTTTTGGTTGGGTTGTGAATTAAAAACAATCCAGTCTGATTTTTATTAAAAATAAATGATCTATAAGATTTAAATATCAATATAGATTCAATTTCATGGAATATTTAAAATTATTTCTAACGGATCATTCATATAGGAATAATAATCAAAGGGTTGAAAATAATGATGAGACCAGGAATCCACCTTAGTGTATGACTAGAACTAATGTGCTTAATGAATTAAAAGACATTATATTTTTATTAGGTAATGGTTAGTTGAAATCAATAAATAGGAAGAATGTTTCCACTAAATCCAATTATAGTTGAAAAAATATAAGTATCATATCTGATTTTACATATAGGACAACCAATTTTTTACATTTTGTTTAGATTTAATACACATCGGAAAAATATATTTTAAATAGTGTTTTTAATTATTCTAAACCTCAATGGGAAAACCCAATATGAATTATGATCTCAATGCAACTTGGTGTATTTGGGTATTGGACCAGAGCTACATCTTTTTTCTGTAGGTGAAAATAAATGGAAAGTTTTTTACACTTTTAATGTGATGAAACCTTTAGAGAAAAAAATTTCTAGATGTATTAGAGAGTACCAAGGTTCCTAATGGATATTCAATAAAAATATAATGGATATTCATTAAAAATATATATTCAATTTAGTAAAACATATTTGAAAATGAAATCACAAAACACTCATAAGTACCACATCTTTTTTGATGAATTGATTTTAATTACAATTCGTCATTTAATTTTCAATAATGTATGGGTGAAATTAATTTTATTATTCCATTTTTATAGAGAATTTTTAAATTAAAGGTTGTCATGTATTTATTGATAAAAATATAGGTTGAGGTTCCATTAATTTTTCATGAGTTAGAGACATTTTTTCTTTCCTTTCTTTTCACTTGGATACAACATCTAACTATTTATATTCTAATTTAAATACTTATTAGAGACCCATTTATTTTCAATATATGTACCCAATCAAATGAAATATATTCAAAATATGTTCTTATGCCCAAAAAAGAATCATCCTGAATATTCATTTGTGAAAGGTTATCTCAATTAAAAATGTATGGATTTTTTCAATGTATTTGGATGATTTGAGCACAAGGCATAACTAACCAATAGGAAATGAAGATGGTAAATATGAGTAAATCGAGTTTAAAGATCCAATATTTTCAAGGTATATCCTTATATGAGTTTTGGTTAACACCTTTTGTGTTTGGTTAGTTTTGGTTTAGACCTTATAGATTAGGTTTGTAAATTTGTTGGGTTAGTTCTGGGTGAAGAAGAAAAGGGATCTAGGGTTTGGATTTAGAACCAATTCATGATGTGAATGGTATGGGTAGACCCCATGAAATCCATACATGGTGTGAATTTGTCTACGTATACCTCATTAATCACATACATCGCCTGGATGGATATATAAATACCCATGAAATGAAAACTCATGTGGTGAGATGGGTTCATTATATGAAGTTTTTTTTCTAGTTTTTTTAGTTGTGATAAAAATACCAATTTATAGGGAAAAAATACATTCATAACATTAACAATCTATTAATTTTATGAATATTACATTCCCAATGCTTCTTTTGAACTCTTGTATTGTGTAGTTATAATATCATGCACACCCTTTATCTCTATTGTATCCTGAAAACTATGATTTTTTTGTCTATGAACTAGTTGTGTATTTTTATTGGATCTTACCTTTCTGGATTGAGAGAATAAAGGTAATACATTCTGTTATTTTCTTCTTCTTTTCTGGTTTTTTTATATTATGAAAAACCTAGTGTAGGACTGCCTAACATGGATCAAGAACTCATGTCTAGTGTTGAAGAACCTTTGGTTTTTTTGAAGGTAATGAAGGTGGAACCTAAATAAAACTTTGACATTGAGTAATTTCTATATCTAATATTCTTTTGAGGTGGGTGGTCTAGAAAAAATCACCAAAGTCTATTTCATTTCATTTAGTGTGTGAATAATTGTGATCACACCGGCCCCGGGGTGTAGCCTAGTGGTTACGCCATTAAGGGGTATCACAGGAGGTCTTGAGTTCGAGTATCCCTGAGTACTTGTAGTCTCCATAGATTTTATTTGTTTCCTTGTATCACCCTCCATGAACTGTTGTAATATAATAATTTTTATCGCACTGAAACAACATGCACATGACCTCCCTAAAAGAATAACTCACTATTTTTTTTTAAAAAATCTTTAGGTTCATCCCTCCCATGGATCCTGCTGGGTTAAGTGGAATTGAGACCAGACATGCTAGAACCCTAGAGGTGTTCTTACACAAGAAATTATGATGAACTGATAGTTTTGATAATGTGAATTTGGTATAACATGTGATTTGAGATAATTATAAACAAGGTAAAAAATATGACATATAATAATTGATAACCTAGAATGATATGAATACAATGATTTTTCCTTGATAAGAGAATCTTCCAATTGAGAATGAATGATAAGTTAATTGGTAATTAGGTAAATTTACCAATATGGATTATATGTCATGTTTGATAGATTGATAATCGGTATGATTTAGGATTATTGGGACTTGGTTTTGATTACATGATACAAACCATTAGTGACTCATCTTAATATAGTAGAATCCACCAATTTATTGAGATGTATAGTTTCCCAAGGTGAACTATTTGTGATTCATCATAGATATAAGAATCCACCGGTATGATTTTATTGATTTTACCTTGGTTTGGAAGTGCTCCATGGGAACATGTAAGTGGGTCTTACATTGTTTAGATTCCATTATGATATGGTTGCTTTACCCTTAATATGGTGTTATTACATGAGAATATGTAAGAAAATATAGCAATGGAAATTCTCATGGAGCCCAATGTTACTTGGTAACTTGAGACAATCCATAAACTATTTGTCCCAATGAAGGAGAATCTACTTGTGGCATTGGTGATCTATCTTGATATAGGAGGATCCACCACTTGATAGAGATATCTGACATAGATTTGAAGCAGGTTCAGCTAACCCAAGGTGTCATCATGAATCCTGAGGGTCAGTAGGTTTATTTGATGTTTTGTACTAATTTATGGATCAATACTTCTATTTTTGATATAATTTCATGCACTATATATTAAAATAGTATTTTTAGACACAATGGGAGTTAGCCTTATAATTTTTACTCACACCCTATCAGAGAACTGTTTGGTACTCAAGAAAATTTCATGGATGTAGGTATGGAAAAGGTCAAGGGACCTTGTTCTTGATTGTTTGCTTACTAAATGGGTTAAATATTGGATATGGGACCAGAATTGGTTTTGAGACTATGGTTTTGGATTCATTAATTGAGTTTTTTTTCTATTACATATATAAATTCCAACATGTCATACAGTTTCATTCCACTGATCCTTACATGAATCCATTATTATTTGGATTTTTCACTTTTCTATTTTATCCAAAAAAATTCATGGTTGGCTATTTATATTATTTTATCCATTTATGTCACTATATTCCTAAGGGTATTTTCTCCCCACTATGTTCCTTACACCCTTACTTCTAGTCGACATCCTATTGCATATGGGGAGGTACTCCTGAGGTCCAATAGCCAATCCCGAAAGGTCATGCAAGGGAGTAGTGGTCCAGGTGACCTTAAAAATTGGTACCATAGCCCAAGTATTTTTCGTTTCTTTATAATTTGTGAAATGTATATTAGAGAGTAGGATGTTTTAGGGCTCAATAATGAGCCTATTCATGGGAGTATCTAATACATGTATGAGGGAAAACCTGAGTACCCATGGATGGGATTTCTATTCATGTTGTTCACTTGTTACAGTTTAGATGTTACTCCACCTTGGCTGATTCAATAGTTGTGTTATGTTACAATTTATTATTATTTTACTCACGGGTTATTATGAAAGGATATGATTGTGGAAGAATCATGGTAGGAATATAGAATATATTTTGACACTTATTTATCATGTTGTGGATATATTTATCACATGTCACATATCTACCCTTATAAAATATGAAATGTGATCCTTGATATATCTAATAAAAAGGAATGAATGTTAAACTTTTATGTTATGCACATTATCCTATTAAGACAAGTAGATAGGGGCCTTGATTCAGTCCTATATCATTGTTTTCACCTTTTAATGTTGATCTTGTTTGTGTACTAAGGAGTGAATTAAACATTATAGATAAATTTCCTCATCATTTCCTTGGGGTTGAGCATTAGAGAGGGGTAATTAGAACACTCCCAATTTAGCTAACCTATAATTTCTTTTGGATTCCATGAACTAGATGGATGACCAACTTCACAAAATCTTCCAATGGGTCATGAAATCCATGGAGAGGGATACTTTTGACAATGTACCATTGATGTTTGATCTGAATATATAGTTCCAGCTACAATATCTTCCTACATTCATTGGGGAGGGAGGACCCCAGGTACCTGAGTTCTTGATCGAGTCAGTCTAGATGATCTTGAAGAACATTATGGCACACACAGATAAAAGGTTAAATCTTGCTTATTATATTTTATGAGTACCACATAAGAATTGGTGGGACATTATGGATAAATATCACCAGTAAGAGGAGACAACTTAGAAGGAGTTTGAGTAGATGTTTCCTAGACACTTATATCAAGATATGTTGAGGGATGAGACAGATATCAATTTCATGCACTTGAAAAATGGAAACTCGTCATTGATGGACTACACTAGATACTTCATCAACCTATAATGTTTTTTATCTATCCTTAGAAGATTATGGTTTCACCAAGGTGAAACATTTCTACGATGGTATTTTCTATGAGTCATGGTTGTAGGTGAACAAATTTCTCTTGAGAAACTTTACAAATGTGATGAATCCATCCCACATTATGAAAGTGAACCTAGGGGAATCATTATGTTTGAGGAATATAGTCATAGTAGGGTGGTCAAGGAGCTCCTCTTTTGGAAGTAACAAGTTATGTTATGATATTTACTGTTGTAGTAGTATCGGGAAGAGAAACCAGGGAAGTGAGAAGCCATCTTAGAACCATGGGCCATTATAGTTCTATTAGTGTGGAACGTTTGGCTATAAGAACTCATATAATTTTTACACAAGTGTGGATTGTCATGATTATGGGAGGATGTTTCATCTCTATTAGTTATATAGAAACTCGTAGAAGTAGATAAGTGGAAGGGGATCAGAAAAAGAACCAAAATTTGGGAAGTACTTAGTAATCCCTCACTAGATAGGTTGCTAGAGTTCCAACAAATGTTCAGGCTTAGGTTGGGGATGTGGTACCCTATTGAAGGAGAAGTAGTGCCATCTAGAAGAAGTGGAATAAGGGAGTCATACCAAATCCTAAGAAGATGGGTGATTCAACTACAAACTATGCAAACTTTTGTGACATGTTTGGATGAAAGACATTCTACCTTCAATGGTACAAGTATAGTATCATTTACCCTTGAAAAGAAAATATTGATACAAGATCATTGTATACATTTTTATAATCTCAATTTAAAAATGGTTTGGATTTTTATATGGAGATCGTGGATTGAGTTATGACCATTAACATACTATTAAGAGTGTGATTAAAGGGTAGAAAATTATATAAGAAATTTTCTATTGAAATTGGTGAGTACCATTTCCATTTGGAGATATTTATGTTGGAAATGGATGTATTTGATTAGATCATGAATGTGGATTGGATTATTCTATATCAAGATCATATTGAATTTTATCAGAGTAAATTAACCTTTCTATCTCCCAAAGGGGGCATCTATAATCACCAGGGTGAGTGAAATATACAATATAGTCCTACTAGACCAATTCATTGTATATTGGTTTGTCTCATGGAATAATTGGTGATCCTTGGTATAGATTATGATTGTATTTAGTAGGATAATTTTTCCCTAGTGGTGGACTATTTTCATGAAGTCTTTCCTGATGATTTCTCTATTTTACCACCCGAGTGGGAGATCGAGTTCACGATCAAGTTAATGCGGGGAGATGAACTAGTTTTTATACTTCCATACAGGATGGAACTAGTAGAGCTTAATGAGTTTAAAATTTTGTTCTAAAATCTATAATTAAAGGAATTCATATGTCCTAGTACTTCTATATGGGGTTCTCCCATGATTTCCACTAAGAAGGATGATGGGTCTTTGAGCTTATATGTGTATTATTGAAGGCTGAACTAGATGATGGTCAAGAACCAGTATCCCCTTCCATTCATTAATGATCTATTTGATTACTTTATAGGATCTATGATATTCAATAATATTGACTTGAGTTTATGGTACTATTACTTTAGGGAGATATCATATAGCATACCCTGAATTGATTTTTGAAGTAGGTATGGTTTGTATAAATTATTGGTAATGTCATTCGGTCTGACATACCCACCAATGGTATTCATGGACTTTATGATCTAGATATTTTATCTCTTCTTATATTAGTTTGTTTTTGTTTTCATCGATGACGTCTTAGTGTAATCATAGTCTGTAGATTATCATGCCTAATATATTCACACCATTCTAAGTAAACTAATAGAGAACCATCTTTACGACTAGCTATCCAAATGAAAATTATGGATTGATAGAGGTCACTTATTGGTCCATGCTTTCTCAAAGGCTGGAATGGACGTAGACTCAGATAAATAATTATGGTATCTTGGATATGATCCAAGAATGTCTTTGAGATTTATAACTTCCTGGGTCATGTGGGATACTATCGACGTTTTATCTAGGAATTTTCTTGTTTGGATGCACCAAGGTTTGGGATGACCAAGAATGGTATGAAGTTTGTTTAGTTATATTATTATGAAAGGTATTTCCATGATTTTAAGAGTAGTCTGAACATCGCACTAATTCTCACCTAGATTGTGTTGGGTAAAGAGTATACCGTGTATTGTGATGCTTACAGAGTCAGACTCTGAGTAGTTCTGATGTAGCAGGAACGAGTGGTTGCTTATGTCTCTAGGAAGATGAGACCACATGATAGGAACTAACATACTCATGATATGAAGTTAGATATTGTTTTAAACACAAATATTCTAGAGAAAATATGAACTGGTAAAAAAATTTGGGGTTTACATGGGACATAAGATCTTCAAGTACATATTTTCTCAGTGAGAACTGAACCTTCGACAGAGCATGTGGGTTGAGTATAGATAATTATTCAACTTAGATCTAGATTAAACTCAAAGTTAGGGCAATGTGGTTGTTGATTATTTGATCTGTAAGACTTGAAAAAAGTTAGTATGAGTGTCTTATGATGAGTGAAAGAAAATGAAACTATTTGAGGACAGGAATCTAGATGTCCAGGATTTTCTGGGATAAGTAGTGTCATCTTCCACTTCTGTTATAGCTGTGATTTTAGATCAGATAAAGAGATAGTAGTTATCTAATGTAGAGGGATTATCTATGAGGATTATCTTATATGTTTATGAGACACTATCCGGATGGTCTCTTGGTGGAAAAATTGTTATTCTTATCCATGGCCATCTATGGGTTCATATTGTCTTATGCAAGGAGATGATGAGATAGTTTCATGCTTCTAGATGGGAGGTACATTCAGTTTTGAAAAATATATATCAAGATATTTTTAGATACTACTGGTGTCCATATATAAAGAAATAAATAGAGGGATTCATGGAAATATGTTTCACCTAAAAGATGATGAAGGTTGAGCACCAGAGGCCTGCCGGGTTGTTTCAACCTTTTCCCATTCCATAATGGAAGTGGGATGTTGTCACTATAGATTTAATGACCAAATTACCCAAGAAACCTCATATGAACTATGAAGTATGGGTAATCACAGATCAAATGATGATGGTATCCTTAATCTCCAATATTAGGTAGACCTTAGTCATTAATGATATGGGTAGTCTCTATGTGTGGGACATATTTTGGATGTATGTTGTTCTAAAGAGTATCATTTCTGATCGCGATCCTCTTTTCACATTTCGGATCTAGTTGGGTGTTTAGAGGTAACTTAGATAACATGTTATTTTGAGTATATCCTATCATTATCAGACTGATGAGAAATATAAGAGTAGGATCTTGATTTTTGAGGGTATGTTATAGGCCTATGTATTGAATTTTAGTGGTTTGTGGGAGAACTATTTGGACCAGAAAGTGTTTTCCTATAATAAAAATATATATGAATTGATATAAATGAATCTTTTTGAGGAATTATATGGAATACCCTATCAGTTGACTTTCTGCTGGATATAGGCAGAATATTCAGCACTTTTTGGGCATAGACTCTTGTAGGAAACGTCTGGGGAAGTATATTTAATAAAGAAGTGGCTAGAGACTGCACAAAGTTGGTAGAAATCTTAAGATAACCATCTGTGACAACCTATAGAGTTTTAGGTTGGTCAATTTTTTTTTCAACTGGTGTCGTACAGACTGGGGAAAAACTATAGCCAAAAGTAATGGAAGTTAGTTATACGGTCTTTTAGGCCATTGAAGATTGCATAAAGGGTCGTTCTAGTGGTAAACCATTTGACCCTAACAAAGTGCTAAAATTAAATCCAATATGTATTTCACACGTCACAAATTTAAAGATATCATCCTAAACCTTACCACATGATAGATATTGACAACATTTAGCTAGATGTTGATACACCCTTTAATGAGAATCCTATTTATATCATGGACCGTAGTGAGATGAATCTATGGGGGAAGACCCTACATCTGGTACAAGTACAGTGGAAGCATGGACATGTTAAAGAGGAGACATGGGTGAGGTAATCTAACATGTGGACATAGTATCTATAATTTTTTATTGATACCCACCTAGATTCTTTGTATCCCAGCTTAGAGATAAGCTATTATTTGGTGGGGAGGCTGTATAACACATATTTTTTAGCCGTGTCTCATTTTTATTTTTGGTTAACCTTTTTTTTTAGTTAGTTTATGGTTTGGATATTGAAAATATAGTTTTTAAACTAGTCATTTTAGTTTTTATAGGAATCATAAAAGAGAAATAGAGTATGGATACAGAATCAATTAATTCCATGAATTGTCAATTCATGATATGAATGGTCTAGGCATACCCCATGAAATCCATACAAGGTGTGAATTGGTCTAGGAATTCTATATGAATCATATTCATGTCCTGTATAGATATGGGAAAACACAGTAAAGGAAAACTCATGTCATTATATTGGTTTATGATGTGAAATAGTTTTTATGGGTTTTAGGATGAGGTGGAAAAATTATCTATGTATGTGGTTAAGGATCCATTCATAACATGAATCCTTTATTCATGTTGTGAATGTTCCACACCCAGTTATCCTTTTGAACTCAAGTATCATGAAATTATTTTATAACACACCCCTTCTCTTGATTTTTTTCTGATGACATTTTATTTTTCCTCTATCAACCAAAAAATGTTTTTTGTTGGATCTTGGATTTCTATATCAAGAGATTGAAGGTAATACCATTAGTTAATTTCTTCTTCTTGTCTCATATATTTGATATGGATAAAACCCTAGTGTAGGACCGCCTAGTCCAGATCAATATCTCATGTTTAGAGTGTATAAAACCTTTGATTTTCATTGAATAAAATGAATGAGGAACCCAAATGTACCTCATATATTGAGTAATTTCAATGTTTACTCTACTTTTGACGTGTCTGGTCTAGAATAACTCTCTAATGTCTATTTTGTTTCCTTAAGTATGTTCTATGATTTTGATCACACTAAAAAAACATTTGTGTGATGTACCTAAAAGGATAATTCACTATTTTTAAAAATTCCTAAGGCTTATACCTCACAGGGATTCCATCAGGTACATTTTTATTGGGAAAACACTTATGGCTACTCAATACGTGAGACTACCCTTGAAATTATGATGAATTAGTAGTTTTAATTACATAAATTTTGAATAAAATGTGATTTTTGATAATTATCATATGGGTATAACATGTGAACTATAATAATTGGTAACCTGGAATGATATGACTACAATGATTCCATCTTGATGGGAGAATCCTACCATAGAGAATGAATGAAAGACTAATTGGTAGTTGGGTAAATTTGCCAATATGAATTATATGTCATGTTTTATATATTGATAATTTTTATTCATTTGGTTTTATAGGTCTTGGTGTTGATTACTTCATACAAACCATCAGTGATCCACCATGATGTAAGAGAATCAACCAATTGATTGAGAAGTATCGTTACCTAAGGTATACCATTGGTGATTCTACCCAGATAGGTGAATCCACATGTACGATATTATTTATTTTTCCCTTATGTTGTATATGTTCCATAAGAACACATAAGTGGATCTCTACCATGGTTTAGATTCCAGTATTATGTGGTTACATTACCCTCGGTATGGTATTTTTCCATGGGAAGACATAAGTGACTCAAGTTTTTGACATTTTCATGTAGCCCAATGTTTCTTGGTTACTTGGTATATTCCATGGGCCATTTATATTGATACAGTAGATCCCTCTAGTGTTATTGGTGAATCTTTTTAATATAAAAGTATCCTCCTTTTGTTAGACATATTTGACATGGAACTAAAGCTGGTTTGGCTAATCTAGGGTTTCAACCCGGATCCCAAGGATTAGTAAGATTATTGGATGGTTTGTATTAATATATGAATTAATACCACTATTTATCATAATATTTCATGCACAATATATTTATAATATATTTTTTAGACATTATGGGTGTGGTCCTACTGATTTGTACTCACACCCTATTCAGGCATCGTTTGGTACCGAGAACAATTTCATGGATGGGGGTATGGGAAAAGGCAAGTGACTCTATTCTTGATTTTTTTTACATGCTAGAAGGGTTGTACCTTGTATATGGGACAAACAGGAGGTTCAAGGCTGGGGTATTGGAGTATTTTATCAATTTTATTTATCCTTTTACTTATATGAATTTCATCACATTATTTTGTTGCATTCCTCATATCATTACATGATTCCGTTATTATTTGGATTGTTCAATTTTCCCTTTTATCTTAATTTGGTCATGGTTGATTATTTATCTCGTTTTTTTCTATTTTTATAACACTATTCCAAAGAGTATAGTTTCCCACTATGTTCCTTACACCCTCGCTAATAGTTAGTAGCCTTTGGAATACAAGGGGTACACATGAGGTCTAATATACAACCTTGATCAGTCACATGAAGGAGTACTAGGAAGAGGGATATTACAAGAGTCCAATTTTCTATCTCTTCCAAAAATAGGAAAAATTCATGAATTATATAAATGAGTTTCATTGATCCATAAATAGTAGGAGATCACAGGTCAAAAAGTTGAGCTTAACTGTGATTTGTTCAATGACAAAATCAAGTAATAAATTTGGACCTTTATATATTATATCATACTACATAGATTCACATATATCTTAAAATTTCCATAATATTATATATAGTGAATATCAATAAATTAATGTAAAATTTATTTTCCATTAGATTTCAAAAGAGAGATTCTTTTCATTGAAAATATTTTTTTTCTTTTTTAAAATGAAGGTATGACCATTACATTAATAAAGTAAATAAAATAATATTCATTTAATTTTAATATTCATGTATATATTTCAGGTATTGATTTTACCAGTTGTATCTATCTTTCAAGTATTAATATTATTGGATTTTACTCCTAAATGTTTATTTAATGTATTAAAATCATTGATAATCAATGCATAAAAAAATTTATAACTGATCGAGTGGTAAACATGATAAAAAAACAGGATACCATTATATTAATTACAAAAAAAGATGGTTATTCTAGTGGATCATATAGTAGGACTCAATATTAAAATGTGTCTTATTGTGATTTAATTTAGGAAATAATGATATTGGATTATTACTCTCGTGGTCGAGTCACTTTGATGAAATTCATATGGTTTGATTCAGTGAAACAAATAGAGAACATCTATTTAGGATTGTAGATTGTGAGTGGTTAACATGACCCACTACTTATCTATGAATGAGCCTTATATTTTAGAATCAATGTAGAAACATGTGTTTTATATGAAATATCCTATGAGCCCTAAATTTAGTTTCATTATTGAATTAATCTCAAGAAATATTTTTGATGATGGTGGGGATGAAATTGACACTATTACTTCTCCCAATGGTCTTGATTAAAATATTTCATATGATGAATCATAGAGTTTAATTATCACCTAATGTAGTAGAGGGTAATATATTGAAGAAACTATATGTGTTATCAATTCATTTGGTTTAGTTAATATTGGATATTTGAGTTTGGTACTATTATAATTACTTTATTTTGGTTTCAATTTGGAAGGATGTTTTTTTTAGATTTTTTTCTAATTGAATTTAATTAGATTTATTTCAATTAATAAAAGTTTTCATACAAATTACAACACAAAATTGATAAATTTAGTCAAACCATGTCGTAATAAATAGAATTTATGGAGAAATAATCACAAAATTGAATTAAAATAGTATTGATAAAATTTAAATTTTTACTAAATAGAGCCAAAATATATTTCCTAGAGAACCAGTCAAAAAATGGAACAAATTTAAAACATGTTTAAAACCACTTTTTTTTAACTGTTTTGAATTGAGTTTTTTTAAAAAATTAACACTAGTTTAAAAAATATTTATAAACTAGTTTAAAAGAGTTTTATAAAATAGTTTTTAAAATAGGTTTAAGTAATTTTTAAAAAAATAGAATTAAAAAAATTAAAATAGTTTTTAAAAACATGTTTAACTATGTTTTCAAAAATAAATTTAAAAAACTTTTAGAAAAATAGTCTTAAAATTGTTTTCGAAAACTAGTTTAAAATTGTTGCTAAAAGCATGTAAAAAATAATTTTTAAAAAACAACCTTTTAATCTAGTTTTCAAAAACTGGTATAAAACAAGTTGAAAATAGTTTTTATAATAATTTTAAATATATTAAAATGTATAAATTTTTTTAAGCAAAATTTAAATAGAATAACTTTTGTTGCTTGACTATTACATAGTGTGATTCTGGCCTAATTATCCAAAAATGTACATTTTATTCCAATGATTTTATTGTGTTATGAAATATTTTATTCCTTGTCTGAATTATAATTTTTATTCTTTAGTTACGACATGTCACATCCTTTTCATTATTTGGCTAGCGAATTAGTATTCCTTAATTATTTTCTTCCATAATTTGTACCTTATTTGTATTTTACTATAGTATTTAATTTCTAAAAATATGTATATTTATTTTCTATGCAGGATATGAAATATATTTAATAAATACATAGAAAGTTATTTTTTTTAAATGGTTACAAAATTTTAGAGCTAGTTATACCTCCCCATGTTCCATTTGGGAGTATATTAATTATAATATTTATCAACTATAACACAGTAAAGGTCATTTTATTAATATTTATAAAATTTCTTTTTGGAACATTCATCTAGTCCACAACTGATATCTAGTCATATTAATGATATGGGTCAAAAATATAGTTAATGGAGTGGGGGTGATACTAGAGGTACTCAAAACACCCATCGTACTTGTTCACACCTAGACCCACCAGAAGATATCCCATCTACCACACTTTTTCCACCACCTCCTTCACTTGGTGATCTAGGGATTCTCCCACCTCTAAATTCATCATCGTTTAATTAAATATGTACTTCTCAAATGCTATTTCCATATTCTATTATGGTTCTACATCCCCTCTATCATTTTCTGACCACTTAAATACCTCCTCCATTTCCCCCTCCTTTTGATATAGGATTAGATAATCACACTCTTTCGACTTCTGTTCCACAACTTTCAAATGACCTAGATCATGCATTAGAGCACACACATCCTTCATAATCTACCAATATGGCACAACCCACAGATCCATAAAATTCAAAATGATCGGCCTAGATTAATTATATCTTTACATGTGCATTAAATTCTATCTTAAAATTTATATTTTAGTTTTAATGTGTATTAATTGTATTTTTTTTCTTTTATCTTTTTCAATATAATATTAAAATAGGAAACATGGGTGTAGTTGTATCTATTAAGTATAAAACCATTAAATAGAAATCATGATAGATTACAATGAAGATAATCAATTGATTGGTAAAAATTCTAGAGAATGTATAAATTTCTTGGTAATGTTATCCAATTATAGTGACATTATTCTGGGTCAACCAATCACATGGAGGCATGTTAATAATAAAATCAAGGAGAACACATGGTCTAAGATATGTGTAGTTTTTTTTAAAATTAAAATATTTATTTTCATTTTATTTATATTAATTAATATATTGGATGAAAACTTGATTTAACTTTCTTGATGGTCAAGATGTGAATGAGACATAGTTTATAGAATTGGGAGGGAAATGACAATCGTATAAGCATGAGTTATATTTTGTTTGGATGAGTAGACACAACACTACGTTAAATAGTATACCAATCCTAAATAACTCAAATTTTACAATACTAGGAAATGATCACATATTATAAGAGTAATGAGATTATAGTAGTATTTGAATTTACTTCTTTTTTGACTAAAAATTTTATTATTATGATTTTTATTGAATTTTATTTTTCAAGATTCATTAGAATAAAATAAAAAAGGGTTCTATGAATAAAATTCACACTTTGGGCTGCACTACTATGCTATTGAATGAGAGAAAATAAGTTTTTTTATGAACTCCCAAGGAGATGGCTCCGCACTCCCCTGGACATATCCTATCCCACTCGCTCTCGCTCTTGTCTCTTTCTCTGCTCTAGGTTTTCTGGCAGAAACCTTCTCTACTTCGGGGTTTATTTCATCTTCTTTGGCTCTCTCTGACCCTTCTATGCTTCTCCTAGGGTCCATCCCACTATTTTCTTTCACGGTCGGTTCGCTCCCAGGTTCTGTCCCTCACTTTGGCTTTGGTAAAGGCGGTCCAGTTTTACCCTAGGGCGCCGCTACCACGCTCTGACCTAGCGTTGAATTGATCATCTCCAGGTCGGATCTAGAGTGATGGAATCGCATAGGTTTTGGGCTTCATGTTTGGCAGTTGTGGGTCTGATCGGTGTCTTCCCTGTTTCCCCATCCTTTTTTCAGTTTTGTCTCGGTTTGGGCTTCATCCCCGGTTTCTTTTGGGTTCTTACCCATTTTACTCTTGCTCATGTTCCCTCTGGGTTTCTTCCCTGATTTTCATGCTTTTTTACTATGCTGGTTCGAAACCCTCGGAATTCAAATTCCGGCCCTGGCCTCAAAAGTCCTTCTACTTCTCTCCGGGTCGGAGTCAAGCAGTGGTCCCTCAGAGGCTTTGGGAGGTGGGATTCGGCTGCCGAAGGTTCTCCGCACGCGGTATATTTTGATTTTCAGTGTTGGTTTGTTTTTACTCCCTCTTTTGTGGTCGATCTTCCCAAGGATTTCTCGGTGAAGTTCAGACGGTGATGATAGTGGCTATGTTGGCTTTATCGGTGATGATTGTTTATGGTTTTTGTGTTTCTTTGTGTTTCTGGTTTCTGTGATGGATGTTCGATGATGGCATAGTGATGATGTTTTCATGGTTGGTGATGGATCTCAAGGAAGTGGATGGCGTTGAATTTTCCAGTCACCTTCTCCGGTGGTGGACGGAGATGATGATGGTACTGACGATGGCGGACGGCAGTGACGTGACTGGTCTCTTGGTTCGAGGCCTCCTCGTGATGGTTGATTTTCTTGATTGAGGTGGGTTTATTTGTGGCTCGAGGTGGATTATGGCGGTTTTCAGAACTCTAGTTTTTTATTTTAAATTTGAATGTTGAAATTTTAGTTTGATTGGGGCGTGTACTGGTATATTCGGTTGTGGGTTTGTTGGAACAGCTAGCACATTTGTATGGTTCCCACTTACCCAAAAAGTGGCTATTTGAAAATTCAAAAAAAAGGTTTTGGTGGCTAAGTATTTTTTATGACCAACTGAGTTTTATTAGGTACCAACACAACTGAGCTAAACCAAATCAAACCCATCACACTATAAATTACTAGTGATGAATTAAAAAAATTAAATACAATACCATAACAAATTATATTACTATTGCAATCCTTTTGGTTTGGTTTGACTTAATTTAATTTTTAAAATTTTGGATTGTTTATATGGTGATGGGAATGATCCATTTAGTTTTAATATGTTTTATTAAATTTAGTTTGGTTATTTTTATTTTTGGGTTGGGTTTTCTATGTTCAATTCATGTTTGACCAATTATGATCAGTTTTATTTGTTTTAGTTATCTGGAATTCTACTTTTCTTGGTTTTTTTCCATTTTCTTAGGACTGGGTCATTTTAGATTGGATTTATTTTTTCTCAATTCAAATTTGTTTCATTGAATTTTGGTTTTTAAAGGATATCTTTCTCCATATGAGTTTGGTTTTATTCAATCAAGTTTAATATGTTTTAGTTTTATTTAATTCAATTAAATTTAGTTATATTTAGTTAAGTTCACTTTAGAATCATCCCTATAAAACCAAATAGTCCTTCTATATTCAAAACTGAACCAATCACGGTTAATAAATCCCACTATAAAATGAATTGGACATAACTAAACCAAATAAACTGAAACATTATTGAACCAAACTAAATAGAACTTAAAGGAATTAAATAAACCAAATCATGTTGAGTAGAAATCATTAAAAACTCATTCAATAGATCTGAATAATACAAAACTAGATTAAATTAGATGAAAAAACTAACCCGAACAATATCTAATTATAAAAATACATCTAAATTAGGATATAACTAAATGAAATCGAATCAAATAAAATCAAATCAAATTTAATATAAGTAAACCCAACTAACCAAAAAAGAACTAAGACAAACAAAACCACAAATTTTTTTATTTAAACAAGATGAAATAAAACAATCTAACATGTTCTATATTTAACCAAAATGGATAGATTTTAACCAAAATTCAACTAGATGCACATCCAAAAAAAATTAAAATAATAATAACTATTGTTAAATTAGACGAGTTTTACCAAACATGAATATAACCAAATATGACCTAACTTAACCACACTAAAATGAACTAACCCATTCAGATCAAACATAGTAAAATTATTCAAACATGTAATGAATAAAATAAAATATAATAGCAATAAAACTAACCTATATAAATAAACTTTAATAAATACAAATATAACAATAAAAATTTTCTCTTCAACAAACCAAAAAATCTGGATCTGATGTGGCATGGGATGAACCAATATGATCTAAAAAACAATATAATCTGAAGAAACCCAAATAGAACAGACACTATTACAAATTAGACCTATAACAATGGACCTATACTATGGTTTTGGAGAAAAAATGGTATAGGTATTTCATAGGTACCCTATAAAAATGGTTATAGAAAACCCTTGGTAAAGGTCTCAAAATTTTAAGTACCATTACCAATGGTCTTCGATAACTCTTGGTGTAGGTACCTGAATTTTTTATGAATTATTTTTTCAAATAATATAAAATATTAAAAAATTAAATTAATTTTGAATATATATATATATATAATTATGTTCCAAAAATTAATTTATAATAGAGTTGTTAAGTTGTTGAATTATAAATGGGACGTTTTGGGATAAAAACTCACAAACCTTTTTTTTAAATTATCTATACCAGTGATTTTCCCAAAACTTTGGTATATGTATTTAACATTACAAACTTATACAAATGGTTTCCAAACCAATGGAAAGGATCACCTATAAAAATGACTTTCCCAAAACTATTGTTAAAAGTCTATAATGAAAAAAATCACCCAAAGACCCCTCAAATCATTAGTATAGGCTATACCAACAGTTTGAGTGGTTATAACAATGATTACCAACCATTGGTATATCCTTTTTTCTTAGTAGGGAGAACAAAATCAAACTTAACTAAAACAATATTTCCAACACTAAATAAATTTTTTCAAATATTATTAATTATTTTTTCAAAAATATATTATAACCAACCAACCTAATACTTTTCATAATTACAAAAATTAAATATTATAAAATGTATAAATTAATTTCAAATCACTTATAATTTAGTATTTGAAAATAGAATACTTGTTAGATAATTTCAATTTTTTAAATATAGAAATCAATAAAAAATTACTAAAAACTTGGAATGAGTGAAAATATAGAAATATTTGAAAAATAGAGAATTCTAGATTATCAAGAAATTTTCAAATTATTGGATCGACCATGTGATAGAAAGACTGTGTAGATGGATAGTGAGGTTCATTTTACCATGAGGTATGATCAATTTCATGAAAAAAAATCAATAGAATATGATATATCAGATCGACCACAACAATAAAATAACTTAGAATGAGGTATCAAACACATGGAAAATTGATTGATTTCAATATAGATGAGAGACCACATGAATAAATATGAATAAATCACAAAAAATAATTATTAACCATATTAATGAAATATATATCAAAATTAATAACAAAGATTCCATTGACTACATGAGAAATCGACAGGCTGTAAGAATAATTAACTAACCACATGAAGAAACCTAGTGACTGTGAGGAAACTACTTTGAGATATAGGTGTGTAGAAAGTTAAATGACTGAGAGAGAAAAACATAATAAATTCAAAAGTAATAAGTAAATTCACAATCCTTTATCAAAAATATAATATAACAACCACAATAAATATAATCACACATTAAGTATATGATGTTATGAGATATTATAATTATTCATTTAAAGTAAAATAAAAATCATTTGAGGAAATTTCTAAGGTATTTTTAATATTGAAAGCACAAAATATAAAAAAAACAACCCTTGAAATTGTAATAAGCACCAAGAACTAAAAATTACCCCTTTTTTAAAATTATAAAATTAAACATGATTTTATGAAATTATCCCCCCATTTTAAATTTATCAAGAAGTAAATAATTATAAATAAAATATAAATATATTTAATTTTTTAATAAATATAATTAAAACAATAGAATCTACCCCCTCTCAATAAATTCATATTAATTCAAAGTTAATATCAAGATTAAAATACAAATAAAAATTAAATCTCTATCATACCAAGATCAAATTTTACTAACAAACATTGAAATATCCATCAGTTTGGTAAAAATATAAACAAGATGATTGTTTGTTAGAAAATATTATAAAATAATATATCCTTTATTAACATAATCTTAAAATAATGAAATCAAATTTTGACAAGTTTTTTTCTAGAATGTTTTCGAGAGTTTTTTTTAAACAAATAGAAGAAGAATCATCACAAAAAATAACAATATTTTTAAAAAAATTAAATCCATAATTAGACAATGTTTCCTTAATTTATAAAGATTGAGAATAAAAACATGTATTATTAATATATTCACATTAATTAGTTAATAAATCAATATAATGTTTCTCTTTGAACTCCAAGATTTTAAACTTCTACTAAGAAAATGACACATACCAAAAGTACATTTTCAATGAATACGACACCCTCTATAATCAAAATTAGAATGGATAAATAGATCAAAAAAACTCTACCTAGAATAAAATAGTCCATAGTTAATAGTTCCTTTAACATATTCAATAATTCATTTCAGAAATTTCAAATGTGATTTCTTAAGATCATAATGAAATATTGTACATAAAAAACACCAAACATAATATTAGGTCTAGAAGTAGTAAAATATTGAAAACATCTAATCATTCCTCTAAACAATTTAGAATATATAGATTTTATAAATTTATATAAATCTAAATTACAATATTTTCTCATCGGGTCTCTAAAATATTTACAAGAGAATAAACCAAACCTCTTAACTAAATATTTCAAATATTCAGTTTGATTAAAAAATATTTCATCATTTCATTGAAAAAATTAAATTCCCAAAAAGAATTTTAGTTCTTACATTAAACTCATATCAAATGCACTTTCCATAAAGTTAGAAAATTCTTTACAAATAAATTAAATTAATGATCAAAAAATAATAGCATCAATATAAATTTGAAAAATTAAAATATGAATTTAAATTATTTTAATAAAACAAGTTGGATCTATTTTTTCTTCAACAAAATCATTTTGTAACAAAAAAGTAACAATATCATACTAAGAATGAGTTTTTTCTTAAGAAAATATAAATATTTTCATAACATAAAAAATTATTAGGAAATTTCATATTTCAAAAACAGGGTGGATAAGAAACATAAAGTTTTAAATATATAAAAAATTTTGAGAAATCACTTTTAATATCCATAAGAAATAATTTAAAAATTTTAAAAGCTATAAAATATAACATAATTTGAAAAGATTCAATCCTATAAACATGTGAAAAAGGTTCAAAAAAATATATACCTTCTTCATTAGAGTGCCTTTGAGCTAAGGATTTTATTTATTCTAAAAAATATGAAAAAAATTATCCATTTTATTCTAAAAATTAAATTTACTTCCAATTACATGTTTACCTACATGGGTTCAATTAATTACCAAACATTATTACTAGTAAATTTATTAAGTTCATATTTTTTCGAAATGATACAATTATCATCATCTAAAGAATCAAAAAATTAATTTGGAACACATTTAGAAACAAAGTTAAAATTTGAAGAAAAAAATTATAGTTTTAAAACCAGAATCATCATTACCAATTACATTCTCAATAGGGTGTTATTTATGAATTTTCCCACATTTAGAAGTAGAATGGGAAGGCGTAAAATCCTCCTCAACAATTACTTTATTATATTTTGTATTTTCATCAAGGATATTAAATTCATCATATTCTTCTTGATAAAATATATAAATATGAATTCCTTATCAAATTGTCTTTAAAAAACATAGTAATAACAAATTATTCCACAAACAATGTTCTTTTATTAAAAACTCTTTAAGATTTAATTTTGTTAGATTACCCTAAAAAAATTATTTCATTACTTTCTGGATAAAATTTATCCACGTTATCCTTAATATTTAAAACAAAAATTTTACACCCAAAAACATTAAAACAACCAACATTATGTTTTTTAAATTTAAACAATTCATAGATATTTTTCTTTAAGAAATGTCTAAATTAAACTCTATTTAAAATATAACAAGTTGTATTAATTTATATGGACAAAAAATAATAGTTAAATTATATTAATTTTACATAGATCTCACCATTTTAATAATAGATCTATATTTTATTTCTACAACACCATTTTGATGTTTTGTTCAAGTAGTAAATAAATTATGAAAATAATTGTTTTTAAAAAAAAATCAAAATAAATATTAAAAAATTTAATTCCACTATCAGTTCTAATATATATAATTAATAATTCTTGTTTATTTTTTACCTATTTACAAAAATAAATAAATTCAGACAATTTTTAACATTGTAAGACATAAAATTAGTCTAAGTAAATCTATTAAAATCAACAAAATTTTCAAAAACATATTTTCCCCTTAAACTAGAAATATTCATCAGACTAAATAAATATAAATGAATATTTTCTAATATAATAGAAGTTTTAACTATATTGATAGATCTAAATCTTATTTTATGATGTTTACCTTTTAAATAAGAACAACAAATAAATTTTTTATTAATTTTCAAATCTTGTATTTGTTGTATATGTCCTTTAATTAACAGTCTATATAGCTACTGAAATTTTACATGTCTCATCCTCTAATTCCATAAGATACCATATATTTCTATAGCATTAAGAAACTTGATTTTTTTTGCTAATTCAAAAAAAATAATAGAATATATATTTTTTCCTTATTATAATAAAATCATAAAGATTCATTTTTGAAAGATAAAAATTTGTTCTCATCAAATTTAACACTCACACTATCATCAAAAATTACGGAAATACTAATTATGATATTTTTTAAACATTCAATAAATAATAATTTATAATTTAAAAAAAAATTAGATAAACCCACTTCACCAAATGCCTTTACCTTACCTTTTGAGATGTCATTGAATGTCGTAGAGTCATCATCACATGATTATGAGATAAAAACTTTGATGGATCTCCAATCATGTTTCTAGAGCATTAATTGTTCAGGTATCTTTTATCTTGGTTATTGTTAAAAAATGTTTCTTGAAAATATTAATTTAGTATATAATAATTTCATTACCCATTATATCTTTGGTATATTTAGGTTAGTATAGGAATTCATTGGTACCCAAACCAAATTTAAATAGTATTTTTTTGTAATCTAGAAAAAAAATTCTTAGAAATAAAAATTTTAGTATGGCATAAATTTGGAGGAAATAATAATGAAAATTCATTTTCATATATTCCTTTCATTCCACATATAAAGTGTAGATTCTTGAGTTTTAAGAAAGCAACACTATGTTGAATACCATACACGATACGCTACATCGAACTTAAACGAACACCTAAATATTATTATTTAAATGTTACCATTATAATATATCCATTGGAACTATGAGAATGAAAATTATTAATGAAATTATGAAATATGTATTACACATTTTTATATAATTATTCATTGGTTACCAAATTTATTAAAAATTGAAATGAAACCCAATTGAATATAAAGGATGTGTTTTTATGAAAATGTATTTCAATGAGAATAATTGTGTTTACAAAATCCTATCCCACTTATTGGATTATATTAATGAAATATAAAATCAATTTGATGTCTAACATTCATATTATATGTTATATAGACAAGATATAAGAACAAAATCAATTTTAAGCAAAAAATAAGTATTTTTTTAAAAGGCATTTTTACTACCTTTTGATGGTGGACACTTTTTAAATCTAGTTTTTGAAAATTTTAGAAGTTCTATTTGGAAAAATAAAATTATTATTTACAATAGAGACATCAAAATTTATTTTTGTTGAATTTTTGGTATTTTTCTGATAAAATTCATATTTTAATTAATAGTGAAAATACCGCATTTTAATTCAAAACAGCCTTTTCATTTAATTTATTTATATAGTTAAATTATCTTTTTAATTAGTTTATAGTTTAATTGGATTATTTTTTATAATTTATCCAATATTGGTCATTGGAATTATTTTCACATTTAAATCGGATATAAACACATGTCAATCCTTTGATAGTTTTTATTTCTTAAAACCCCACTTTCTAGTTTTGACAACAGGAATTAATTTTAAATTAATTATTACAATTTATGTACCTTGAATTTGGAAAAATATATTCCATATTTTAATCATAAGTTCCAAATTGTGTAAATATGTACATTTTATTTTTGGACATTATGAATAGTAACTTCAGTAATTATTTTTATTTACCATGGTTAAAGGGTAGATAATGTAATAAGGGGAAAAATAATATTAAAAAAATTTAAAACTACCCTAACACATATAATAATCCTATTTTATGAGATATTTCCAACAATTATCATACTTGAATCTATTTTAGGACCCTGTGGTGCCACTTGGGTGTGAAAATGACCTTTTATAATTTTTAATTTAAAGAAAAGAGAAATATAATATAAACATGTATCTTCTAACTAAAAAAATTTTAATTTGGTTTATATAAATGATATATTAGACTATAAATATTAATTATAAAGATAAAAATATTTTATACATCATGGTATTTTATTTATAATTTTTAGACATTAAATAAATAATTTTATTTATGACACAATGATGATGCAGTGATTACCTTATTAATGAAATATTTTGATAACTGAAATTATAAATTTTAAAATAAATTTAATTTGAAAATTTTTAAGCGATAAAAAAAATTTCTGGATGAATATGACATATTATCTTTGATTTCATTCTTTTTTTCATAGAAATAAAGTGGTTATGACTTTAAAAAAATCAATTTCTAAATAGTGTCAAATTTGACATAATTGAGTTTTTAAAACAAATACTATTTTATTAAATAATATAAGAGACATATAAATCTATGATTAGACCAAATGACTTATATAATGTTAAAAATGTATTTAATTATCCACTTTTGGTTCTCTTGGCATTTTTTAGTAACCATATTAACCATATAGTGTAAAAATACAAGAAGACATGGTAAGAGTTAATGTTTTTAACTAAGGGTTAAATCATAAAGATAAGGTTACTTTTGTGACATAAACTTATCTAAAACCTATTGTTTTATAGTATTTAGACCCATAATCATCTTATAATCTAAATATATTAATTTTAAGCTGTTATAATTCGAAAATAAATTTGTAATAAAATAATACAGCAAGAATTTCCAAAAGTGCCCCTCCTCCCTATTATAAAAGGCCCCCACCTCTACCCACTTACTCACACCTCTAAAACCCCTTGGATCATCAAAATTAAGTGAAACTAAGCTCCAAAAATCCATAACTTACTCCTAGAATACTTACCTTGGGAATAAGGAAAATCATAGAATCTTTTTGTCACAATGAAAAAGGAGTTAACCGATTTAGATGTAACACCTTCTCTTAAGCTCATTTCCTTTATTTTCCTTCTACACTCCCTATGATATTATTATTCTATGATTACATAAAAAAACCAGTATCATCAATATACTAGGATGTTTTTATGATAATGATTCTACCTACACTTACATATACCTCCATCTAATGGTTATGAACATACTCTTTCTATGTACGACAAACTACTACCTCACAAAATGATGATTGTCCAATTTTACCTACCACATATCACGGTCTCCATTATGATAGAAAATATTTATATATATATATTATATTTATATTGACTCTATTATTCTGTAAATTTTATTTAGACGTAACCTTTATTCTTTTCATGTTGTGTAAATATGATAATTTCACTTGAGGAAGTGTGGACTATCGCCCCCCCCCCCCCAAAGTGATATGACTCATTCATTACAAACATGGAATGTATAATGGATGGTTTTAATGAAAAAATGTAACATATATAAAATATATATTATACTGTAATTATAATATACATATGTATCATTTAGTTTTCATTATTTTAATATGATAAAGAAATGAAAGTAGCGTTCATGCGTACGTACGAACCACCGTCTCCCTGAACGGTGCATTTCATTTATTATCTCTAAATGTTATGGAATATTATAAATATATATATAATGGATATATATGATATTTAAATCATGAATATAATTTTTTATATGATTTACTTATGACCACATGGACAATTTTAATCAAAACAAGTTCATTTTTTACTCAAATATCGAACATCGACAAAACATCCGATATAAACTCAAATAATTAACTAATTTTTATAACATTGTAATAAGTTATATAAAATTAATTATAAAATTTAAATAGGTTCTGAAACAATTATAAATTATCCTAAGATTATTATTCAAGAAGATAAAGAATGAACGAGACAAGTCAGACTCAAGGTAAGGGAAATCTTAACTCAATTTCCATTATTTTAGTTAAACATCCTTGTCATGGGTTTTATTTTTCCAAGAATATGTGTGAATTAACAATGATTTTTTACACTGAATATACACTTATATTGGGTGTATTTATATTTTCCACACATAAATATTTCATTGATTTATTCTTAATCTAATGATATGATCTTTGTAAGGGACTTTGTCTCAATCTCCTTTCATTGAGGCATATCTTGATATTGTGCACATTTATTATTATTTAAGGTGTATATATAACACATTGAAAATTTATATCATGAATTAATATATTATTATGATTTTTAATGTTTTTCTAATGATTTTTATTGAATTTTTTCTTAAGTCATATTGGAATCTTTAACTAAAACATTGTAATGAATGTTTTAAATATTTATTCTTCTAAAACATTATATTTCATGTACTTGTTTTCAAAATGGGTTTTAAGAATTTATTTATATAGAAATTATTGATTTAAAATGATAATTTATTTCAAAAGTTTCAAAGTGGTATGAGACACTTTGATTCAAAAGTTTTTTTAAGGAATGTTTTAAAACGTTTTGGATGTGGGTTGAATAATTCAGCATCTTGAATGATTTATTTTGATTGCAAAGGAAATTTTATGAGATAAATGTTGATAATTTCATTCTTTTATGTGTTATAATTATATAATTGTAATTAGACTTTTGATGGGTTTTTACATGATAAACCAAAGATGGGTGGTAATGTGATAAACCAAAGACGGGTCGTTCTGTGATAAACCGAGGACAGGTGGTTATGTTATAACCTCCAATGCATTGGGTATGGAAGTTGGAAATCTGGATATTCTATTTAGTGATATGTGTGGAATTTGACTGTATGGTTATTTCATTTAAGAATGTTTATATACCAAGTTACCTTTACACTTTATATTTTTATTTTTTTGGGGTTTATGGTAATATTTTGGTTACAAAAAGGGTAAGAAATCAACTTAGATTCAGTGAAGTGTTTTTGTTACTTCTTAAAGGTGAAAAGTATAAGTTTATGATAAAGTATTCATGGATTACATATTTTCACAAGACTAACAATTTTCATTCTTTATGTATCCATTACTGATCTTTTTATTCTCATCCCAAGTTTTGAAATGTTTTTTACAGGACTTAAAGAAGAATAAAGTCAAGGATCAGATCATGGAAAAGTCATATTGTTTAAAAATGAAATGAACCATGTTTCTTCTAATAAACATTATGTTTTATAAAAAAAATTGGATAGTGAGTAGAAGTGTCTACTTTTAAAATTTAATTTGTTATGTACAAGTTATGACCTAATTCTCTAAATTTCTAAACCTAAAAGGATCCACAAAGTGAATTAAATTCAAATTATCAACTTAACTCAAGATTATGTAAAGTTTATGGTTGGGGCCTTATAGTTTGTATCAGGGAAAATTTTTATATATCATTAGGTATTAGGAGTTTAGGATAAACACATGGTAAGTCTTTATGTCTATTCTTTCTGTTAAATCCTTATTTTATAACCTTTTCAAATCAAGGAAAGTCGGTTACAAATGGAAGGAGGAGTGTAGGGACCCAGGTATTTATAGAATAATACATTTTATTTTCTATTAATATATATGAATAATATATTATTTATAAAATTAATGGGATGCTTTTTCCGATAGAATACTCGACACGCAACAACAGATTTCTTTGAAATCTTACTTTGCACACAACTTTGAGTTATACCAAAAAATAATATATTATTATTATTATTTTAAATGGTAGTTAATGCCTAGACATTGTAATGGATATAATGAATATAACTAACAATATTATGATTAAACTTGTTTTTTAAATGTTTTTACCTTTATCCAATAAAATTTAGAGGCTCAAAATAATCCGGATTCCAATTTGAAGCATGAAATACTCTAATAATTTTAAAAGGATGGTTTACCGTCTTTTATTGGCAAACCATTTTTAAATCTATTTTTGTCACTTTTATATGTTAAATTTAACAAAATAAACTTCTTATTTAGAATTGGGACATAAAAATTTACATTGGGTAAATGTTTTGTATTTTTCTGATAAAGTTCATTTTTTAATGAATAGTCAAAAATACTGCATCTTAAGACAAAACTGCCTTTTCATATGATTTATTTATATGGTTAGATAATACTTTTAATTAGTTTCAAAGTGAAATTAGATTATGTTTTTACCATCTAATCCAATTTTGGTCATTGGAATTAATTTCACTTTTTAATTAGACAGAAACACCTGTTAATCTTTTGACGATTATTATTTCTTAAAAAAATGCTTTTTAGGTTTGACAAAGAGAATTAATTTTAAATCAATTTCTGCAAATTTTGTGTTTCTAATTATGAAAAATGGATTAAATATTTTTAATAAAGATATCCAAATTTTTTAAATAGGTAACTTTTATTTTTAGACATTATGAATAGTAATTTCAGTATATATTTTATTTATCACGGTTAAAGGGTAAATCTAGTAAATAAGGGTAATCAAATAATATTATTATATTATTATATTACCCTAAAACATATTCTAACCCTATTTTATGAGATATTTATGACTTTGAGAATCTTTGGGTCGATTTTAGGACCCCATAAAGCAACATGGATGTGAAAATGGCATTTAATTACTTTATTTTAAAGTTAAGAAAAATATAACCTAAACATATATCTTTTTGTAAAATAATTATATGGGGTTATATAAGTGATCTATTTGACTATAAATATTAATTTTAAAGAAAAAAATATTTCTTAAATTATGTTAGTTTAATTATAATTTTTAAACATTAAATAAATAAATTTAATTATGACACAATGGTGATGTAGCGATTTTTTCACTAATAAAGGACTCAAATAAATGATATTATAAATGTTAAAATAAATGAATTTTTTTATTTTAAGGTAATCCACGAATTTTTCAGAAGATAGTTACATTTTATAATTTTATTAATGAAATATTTTTGAAATAATCATGTTGTTATGGATTTTTTAAAAAGTCATGATATGAATAGTGTCAAAATTGACATAATTCATATTTTAAAATATAAAATATTTTATTAAATATTATAAAATTTAAAAAAATATAATATCTGTCCAAAAAGTTATCATAAGTCTATAATTTTATGATTGACACTATAATTGTATATTTTTCAAGTTTTGGTAACTACTCTTATTCTAAAAGTGTTAAATGCTTGATAAAATGGTAAGAGTAAAAAAGGGTTAAATAAAAGAGATAACGATTAAAAAATATCCAAAACCTTTCTAATTATTATTGGATGATTTTATTCCAACTTATATTCATCTTATATTCAAACTAACTGAACATGGACTCACTTATAATTGAAATAGAATTTATAATAAAGTAATATTTCAAGATATTCCTAAAGTATCACTCCTCCGTCTTATAAAAGGCCACCACCTTTAACACTTTCTCACACCTCTAAACCCTCTTGGGATCATCCAAACTCTGACCAAATAATCTCCTAACATACCTATATTCCTCCTAGATGCCTTAACTTGGGAATAAGATGATTCAATAAGGCCTTTTAACTTAAATCAAAAGATGTTACCTGATTCTAGGTAATGTCTTCTCTCAAGCTTCTTCCATTTATTTTCCTTCTCCAACCACCTTAACTCTCTTTATTTCATTATTTTATAACAAAAAAATAATCTCCAATATACTAGGATGTTTTTATGAAAATTATTTAAACTACCCTTCCACACACCTCCATCTAATGGATACAAACATAATGTTTCTATGGACGGTGAACTACTGCCTCACGAAACGATGATTGTTCAATTATCTCCTACCGCCTTCCATGGTGGCCATTATGATGGAACTGAAATTACATATGATATATATTATATTTATTTTATCTATATTTTTATATAATTATCATTTATAACATACCTATATGCATTTCATGTTGTATAAATATGATAATTTCATTTGAGGAAGTGCGGACTACCGCCCCCTCAAAGTGATATGATTCATTCATGCTATACATGGAACGTATAAAGAATGGAATTAATGAAATTATGTAACATATAATATATATATATATATATATATAATGGAATTATAATTTACCTATGTATCATTTAGTTTTCATTCATTTATAAATGAAAAATAATTGATAGTAGCATTCATGCATACGCATGCCATACCGTCTCCATAAACAGCGCATTTCATTTTCTTATATACAAATGTTATGGACTATTCAAATATACATATATACTGGATATAAATACATAAATACTATATTTATATGATATTTAGATCATAAATATAATTCTGGATATAATGGACTATTGACCACATTGCCAATTTGTAATTATAACAAGTTCATTTTGGATTCAAGTACCGAACATTGACAAAAAGAACAAAATGAACTTGAATAATTATATGATTGTTATAAAAAGGTAATAAGTGATATAAAAGGAATAATAAAATTTAATAGGTTTTGAATAATGTATAATTAACTTAATTTTATTATTTAGGGAGATAAAGAACGAACAAGACAAGTTGGACACAAGGTAAGGGAACCTTTCACCCTCATCTTTTAGTCAAAGACTTATTTTATGTTATGTATTTTAATTTCCATTTTCTAATGTTGGGGTATGTTATTATATATCCTTATTTCTATACAGTTTATGTCTAAGTGATGAGATACCCTTTTCAATCTCATTAAATCATTTTCTGAATTTTTAAGTGACACTATTAGGCTGCCGAATTTTTGTAAGGGACTTCGCTTCAATCTCCTTTCATTAAGGAACATTTTCATTTGTACACACCTTGATTTTATACGGTTTATAAAACTCTTTTAATTTTAATTTCATTAAAATGGATTTTTTTCTACATAGAAATTTACTAAATGAAAAAAGGGAATGTTTCTTTTTAACGTACGTGGTGACAATGACCTTTCCACCGCTACGAGCATTATTTGATATTTGGATTCCTCTACAAGTCATAGTGTTTTTAAAAGGAAAATTTAATACCATATAACCTATTTTAAATATGTTGGTATTGAAAATGGTTTTGATAATTGTTTTATTATGTCAATATCTTGAACTGATATCTTTTGATTCTAATGTGGAAATGTTATCTTTCATTTATGCTTGTTCAGGTGTTATGATAATGTTATGGTTCTTGGGAATTGTTTACGTATATGGGTGGTTCGATAATAAACCTAGGTTAGGTGATCCCAAGAAAGATCTACAATGTATTGGGTAATGTGACAGAGGTAAATGTTAATGTTTCTCCTAAGAGATTTAAGGAATATACTGTGATGAGTATTCCAAACATAACTCTCGATGTAGCTTTGAAAGATACAATGTAAGTATGATATGGATGCCAAAAGTTACATTTATGATTTATGATTTTTATGTGTTATTCATAAATCTTATGATTTTTTAAGTTATGTTAAAGAGATTATGTTTTGTTATTGAAAACTATGATTTCATTGATTTGTATGTATTGATGGAATAATGTTTTCTTTCCTTGTTTTATAACCCTTACTGAGATTTTAATGCTCATCCAAAGTTTTTGAAATATTTTTCACATAGTATAAGGAAGGTTGGGGGAATGGAATAATTCAATAAGATTTATATCACAAAAATAATTCTTGTTTTATTTAAAGAGTTTTATTATTTTCAGAAAAATTGGATAGAGAAGAAGTGTATACTTTGTAATATTTTGAGATGTAATGTAATAGTTACGAACTAATGCTCTAAAACTCTAAACCTGAAAAGATCCTCAATGTGAGTTCTTGACTTAACTCAAGATTATTTAATGTTTAAGGTTGGGGCCTTACAAGGAGGATATCAAAAAAAAAATTTATCTCTTCTTAGTGACTTTCTTGCAATAATTATTGCAAAGCCATGTCTAGATTATTTTGAAACCTTTTCTAACATAAAACTAAAATGAAAGCAGTTATTTGAGATATCAAACATCCCCACTATCCCTTGATACCATCGTGGATCATGGTTTGTATTTAATCAAATTCTATTTTCTCAATATTATCATATTTTCAACAAAGGTAAATTTTATCAATGCATTTGCAAATATTTTACCTTGTCACTAGATTTTGAAGCAAACTATGATTTTTAAAAAAGTGCTGAAGAAGGAGACCCTTGGACAACATATTAATATTTTATTTTAAAATATTTTCTTTCATCACGTACTTAGGATGTTTTAAAAGGACATTAACAAAAAAATTCAACTCAAACTCAGTATAATTGTTTTATAAAAATCAAGTTTTATCAGATATTTTGAAATTATATGTCATGAATGATTATTTTATAAAACTATTTTTCTTTGAACACACATACCACCCAAGTTTTACAATGTGTATTTAATAAAGGAAGAAAGAGATTTTAAAGAATCTCTAAATCATTATTGCAATGAATGGACCTTATATCTACATTAATAGAATGATGATGAAACCGGGTGGACACCATAATCAACGTATGATTTTCAATATTTTGGGAATATTTTTTTATTATATGGAGGTGAAATAAAAAATTTCAATATATATAATACTTAATGAATTTATATGTTGAGTTAATTAAGATTTTGGAAGCCAATTTTAGGTATAAAACAACCTTGGAGGTTAAAAATATTAGGTCATTTTTGAGTTTTATAAAAAAGGACTACCCACAAGATGGGTGAAAACTCGTTGCATTCAGAAAAGACGCAGGAATCGAACCCACAACTGAAGGCTGACAAGGGTGTATCACCTACCACTGGTCTATGTGAAGTACTTTGTTAGTTTGACTTAAATATTTTTAGTAAAATTATTTTATGTATTAAGAATAATTTTATTTTCAGAACTTATTTTTTATCAAATTTATATCCTTAGTATAAGAAAATGATTTGGTGATTATGTGATAAATTTTATTTTGGAAGACTTTTGATCTATTGGGAACACTATTTGCCTAAGGAAAATAGAATACTATGGGATTTAATATGAGTAATGGATGAATTTTATTTGGGAAGAATCTATGTTTTTATTGTGGACATTGGCGATTTGGGTTATTTATGGAAGTTATTAACCTATCTTAGAGAGAATGTGATTTGGTTAATTACTTTTAAGTATGAGAATTTAAGAGTAGTTGATGTTATTTATAAATAAAAGTTAAGATTTATCGTGGAAGACAATGTGATCAAATACTTTTGAATTTTGGGATTCAATCTTAGTTTGGTTTATTTTGAATAATTTTAAGGACAATTGTTTGTTGAATGGTATTTTTCAAACTTTGGGTATTGTTTGTTGAATTTTGGAGATTACGAGTGGTATTTTTTATAAAGGATTATTATTTTTGGGAGATTATATGATCTTTTACTAACCATTTTTTTTGGTTAATGTATAAAGGAAGGGGAAGGGGAAATATATGGTTCATCTTTTATGGATTATGTGATTCTCTAAAAGTTGATTCTAGTGCTTCAGGAGTGACTAAGTCATCTTAGATACTCGTCAATTGGGAAAAAAATATTAGTTTGTGATGGAATTCAATAAATAGATAAAAATATACATGTAAAGTAAGTATATTTCCTTGTTTTTTTATTATAAGTAGTAAAATAATTCCTCAACTTTATGAAAAGGATCTTAAAACAAAAAAATCCATTTACTTATCCTACTATGAAATCAATGAATGTTTAACCCATCACATTTTTGTAGTATTATTATTGTTAAATTTATCCTAGTCATCATTTCTATCACCCTCCATCAGAACATGATGCTTTTTTTTCTCCCATAACCATGTTTTCCTATATGGAACCCCATTATGTGTTTTCTTGGATGAACTTTATACTTCACTTTCTATCTTTTAAAGTGGATGTTTTATTAACCATTTTTTCGATATGGGTTTGTAATAAAGGTATTTTGAAAAGTCATACCCTAGTTATCGACCCTAAATTCAAATTGTGAGGAATTAATTTATTAAATGGGTGGAGGATGTAATATCCCGAGTTTTATGAAATAAACTCTATGTTCAATATCATACATGATATGCTACATAAATATTAAATGAACAACTGAATATTATTATTTAAATGTTACCATTATAACCTAGGTGTTGAGATGACAGGAATGAACAATATTAACTAAATTATGAAATATGGTTTACACATGTTCATATAATGATTTGTTTTTAACCAAATTTATTATAAATGGAAATAAAACATAATTGAATATAATGTAAGTTTTTTATAAAGATGTATTTAAATGAGAAAAATTGTGTTTATAAAATCATATAACTCTTTTTATATTATATTAAGGAAATATAAAATCAATGTGATTTTTATAATTCATATTATATTTTTATAGAAAAGATATAAGAACAAAATCAATTTTAAGCATAAAAGATGTATAATTTTAAAAAGGAATTTTTACAGCATTTTAATGGGGAACACTTTTTAAATCTAGTTTTTAAAAATTTTACATGTTATACTTCAAAAAATAAACTTCTTATTTAGAAATGGTACATAAAAAATTATTTTGAATGAATTTTTGGTATTTTTCTAAAAAAAATCATATTTTAATGAATAGTGAAAAATACCGCATTTTAATTCAAAACTGAATTTTCTTCTAATTTATTTATATAGTTATATTATCTTTTAAATTTTTTATAAAGTGTAATTGGATTATGTTTTTAACATTTAATACAATTTTGGTACTTGGAAGTAATTTCACATTTAAATTAAATATAAACACATGTTATTATTTTGATAGTTTTTATTTCTTAAAAACCCACTTTTTTTTAGAGTGGGAATTAATTTTAAATTAATTACTAATTTTTTTGTGTTTTGAATTTGGAAATATGTATTAAATATTTTAATAAAAAAGTCCAAATTGTTTAAGTTGGTACCTTTTATTTTTGTACATTATGAATAATGACTTCATTAATTATTTTTATATACAATGGTTAAAGGGTAAATCAGGTAAATAATTTTAAAAAATAATATTATAATAATATAAAACTACCATAACATGTGTATTAATCATATTGGATGAGATATGTTAGATCATGAGCATCTTTGGGTCGATTTTAGGACCCCGTGGAGCCACTTAGGAGTGATAATAACCTTTTATAATTTTTTATTTAAAGAAAAGAGAAATATAACATAAACATGTATCTTCTAACTAAAAAAATTTAATTTGATTCATATAAATGATATATTAGACTATAAATATTCATTATAAATATAAAAATACTTCCTATATCATTTTATTTTATTTATAATTTTTCGATATTAAATAAATTTATTTATTTATGACACAATGATGATGCATTGATTACCTTATTAATGAAATATTCAAATAAATAATATTATAAATAATAAAATAAATGTAATTTGAACATTTTGATAACATAAAAAAAATTATGGATGATTATGAAATATTATATTTGATTTAATTCTTTTGGTTTGAAGGAATCAAGTTGTTATGGATTTAAAAAAATCAATTTCTAAATAGTATTAGAATTGACAAAAATGAGTTTTTTTAAAAAAAAATATTTTATTAAATGATATAATAGTCCCAAAAACTAAGATTCATCCAAATATCTTATATAATATTTAAAATTTCATAAATCATCTACTTTTGGTTCTATTGGCATTTTATAGAAACAATATTAACCATATAGTGTAAATATACAACAAGACATGGAAAGAGTTAATGTTTTTAACTAAGGGTTAAATCTAAAACATAAGGTTAATTTTTGTGACCTCAACATATATAAAAACTATTTATTGAGAGTATTTATAGCCATACTCATAATTTTCTCTAAATATATCACATTGTAACTATTATAATTTGAAAATAAATTTATAATAAAATAATATTTCAAGACATTCCTAAAGTGCCCCTCCTCCCTCTTATAAAAGGCCACTACCTCTACCCACTTACTCACACCTTTAAATCCCCTTGGATAATCAAAATTCTGAAAAACTAATCTCACAACATCACTCAATTCCTTTTATAATCCTTAACTTAGAAATAAGGCAAATCATAGAATCCTTTTTGGCACAAACCAAAAGGAGTTACCCATTTTAGAGGTAACACCTTCTCTCAAACTCCTTTCCTTTATTTTACTTCTCCATTCCCTATGATCTTATTATTATATAATTCTATGAAAAAAGTATCCTCAATATACTATGATTTTTTATGATAAGTATAATACCTAAACATACACACACCTTCATCTAATGGTTATGAACATATTGTTTCTATATACAACAAACTATTGCCTCACGAAATGATGATTGTTCAATTTTCCCTACCAACATACATGGTTGAAATTATTATGGAAACTATATTTATATATGATATATATTATATTTATATTTTTTCCATGCTTCTTTAAATTTTATTTAAAAAAAACCTTTATTCTTTTCATGTTATGTAAATACGATAATTTCAATTGAGGAAGTGTTGACTACCATCCCCTCAAAGTGATATGACTCATTCATGGAATATATGGAACATATAAATGATGGTGTTAATGAACCTATGTAACATATACAAAATAGATATTATACTATAATTATAATATACATATATATCATTTAGTTTTCTTTATTTTAAAATGACAAAGAAATGAAAGTAGCGTTAATGCGTACGTACGGGCTATCATCTCAATGAATGGTGCATATCATTTCTTATCTAAAAATGTTATGGACTATTATAAATACATATATAAGGGGTATATATGATATTTAAATCATTAATATCATTTTTGAGATGATGGAATTATGACTACATGGACAATTTTAATCAAAAAAAAGTTCATTTTTGACTCAAGTACTGAACATCGACAAAACGTGTGATATGAACTCAAATAATTAACTAATTATTATAACATGGTAATAAGTGGAATAAAATTAATAATAAAATTTAAAAACGTTCTAAATAAGTTATAAATTATCCAAAGTTTATTATTCAGGAATATAAATAACAAACAAGATGAGTCAGACTCAAGGTAAGGTAAATCTTAACTCAATTTTCTTTCTTTGAGTTAAACATCCATGTAATTGGTTTTGTTTTTAAAAGAATATGTCTGAATGGACTATGATTGTTTTATACTGAATATACACTTATATTGGGTGAATTTATATTTTTCACACATTATTATTCTGTTTATTTATCCTTAATCTAATGATATGATCTTTGAAAGGGACTTTTTCTCAATCACCTTTCAATAAGGAATATCTTGATATTGTGTAAAATTATTGTTCTTTAAGGTGTATATATGACCGGTTGACACATTATATCATGAATTAATATATTCTCATGATATTGAAAGTTTTTTAATGGATTTTATTTAATTTTTTTCTTAAGTGGCATGGGAATATTTAACAAAAACATTGTTCTAAATGTTTTAAATATTTATTCTTCTAAAACCTTATATGTCATGTCATTGTTTTGAAAATGGGTTTTAAGAATTTATTTATATTGACATGAATGTTTTAAAATAATAATTTATCTCAAAAATTTAAAATTGGTATGTGACACTTTGATTTAAAAGCCTCTTTATTGAATTTTTTAAATGGTTTTGGAAATGATTTGAATAATTCAATATCTTAAATGATTTATTTTGATTAAAAATTAAATTTTATGAGTGAAATTTTGATAATTTCAAAATTTTATGTGTTATAATTATATAATGGTACTTGGTTATTTTTTGGGTGGTTACATGATCAACCAAAAATGGTTGGTTACGTGATTAACCAAAGATTAGTGGTTCCATGATAAATGAAGGATGGGTGGTTACGATATAACATTCAATGAATTGGGTATGTAAGTCGGTTGTATGGCTATTCCATTTCATGATATGTGTAGAAGTAAACCGAATGGTTATTCCATTTAAGTGTGTGTATGTCCCAAATTACTTTATATGTTATATGTTTCTTTATATGGGATTTATAATAATCTTTTGGTTACAAAAAAGTGTAAGCAATAATCTTATATTCAGTAAAGTGTTTTTGTTACTTCTCAAAGGTGAAAATATTACATTGTGACAAAGTATTCATGGTTTAAATGTTTTCTCAAGAATAATATTTTTCATTATTTATTTATCTTTTATTGAGCTTTTTATGCTCATCTGATGTTTCGAAATGTTTTTCATCGGGCATAAAGAAGAATAGAGTCAAGGATGGGATCAAGGAAAAGTCTTGTTGTTTAAACAAGAAACAAACCATGTTTCTTTTCAAAAGTATTATGTTATATAGAAAAATTGGATAGTGAGTAGAAGTGTATACTTGTAATATTTAAGTTTTTATGTATGAGTTATTACCTAATTCTCTAAATCTCTAAACCTAAAAATATCCTCAAAGTGAATTAAAGTCAAATTATTGACATCACTTAAGATTATGTAACGTTTAAGGTCATTGCCTTATATAAATCATGTAACATTAGATATAATTCATTTAGAACTATTACCAAATAAAGTATTGTATAACTTTATTATTATTTTTATTATAACCAAAACCATCCTTGTATTTATTTAGTTTCATCATTGACATCATTTTATCATACTTATCTTTTCCTTGAACAAAATTAGATAAATTTTCTTTCAAACATATAGTTCCCTTCTTTATATTTTCATTTTATTTTTGTGAAAACTCTAAATAATTGATTTTTTTTCTTTTAAATATTAATAATTATTATTAAATAATTCTTTGTATTTATATAATTTCTTAATTTTTTAAGAATTTATTTATTTTATCCTTTTAATTTTGTATATAAATCAGAAATTACCAAAAACAACTTTTTTCAATTTTTATTATTAAATTAATTCATCCATATGAGGTCATTAATATTCAAAATAATATGAAATACAATGATAATAAATACTAACCTAATATATACTGGGAACTATAAAGAATAAGTTGGTGGTTTCATTTTTTCTTTTTTGTTTCGTCACTTGAATCAGATTCTTCTATACAGCTCCATCCAACCATCAATGCTATTTTATTTTGTTATTAGATTTATTATCTTTTATTTATTGCTTCAGTTACATAAAATTAGGATTTATATGTCTTTTACTTCTTCATTCATAACATTTTATTTTTGAAACATCATTATAATAAGGTTTACCTTTCCGTTTTTTATCATCCTTATGATTATCGATTTTTAATTTTTTCTTGAATCATCTAGTAGTTTCATAATTTTGTTACAACCTTTATTAAAATTGAATATTTAATTCTCATTTTCCTTTTATTTAGAATAAAAATAGAAAAATGGTAATATTTATATCTGATTTAAATGAAACACATTTCTTCTTTAAAATCACCTATTCAGCAATTTTCTTCAACTCCAGTCCCTATTAAAGTAAAAATCAACGAGTTCATCCAAATTATATTATTTAAAGTTATTAAATTCATTGATCATAACTTTCTTCACATAACACATCTTGGGCAGTTTTCTTAGTACTCTTTCAATGGTCATAATATTTTCCAAAGTTTCTTCAATGGAATTTATTTCATTTAGGATGTTAGTGAATTAATGGAGAAACTGGTTAACACATTCATCTTCACCCACACCATGATTCTCAACCCAAAGTATATCATTCTTTATTATAATCTTCTTATCTATTCTAAGGTATGTAACTTGTATAATTTTATTAATCTCATGAGTGGTCTTACAAGAAGAAACTTGATTAAATATATTTTTATTAGTATCATAAAATAAAATTTTCATAATTTTGTAACCCAAAACAAACATAGGGGTATCATTTCTAGTAAATATGTCAATGTAAAAATTAGGCAACTTATATAGTTTTACCATTTTAGTCCAATGATCAATATATAATTTCATGAGGTATGCCTCTTTTATATATTTTTAGTAACTATAATCATTTCTATAAAAGTACGGTGGATTTTGAAGAATCCAACCGTCATTTATGTCCATTCCTAGAATATTACAAATATATTTGTCCATATACGATTAGGTATAGGATAAGGTTAGTAAAAAACCTATATCCAAGGGTATTAAGCTCAAATATTAATTTTAGGTATGATATAGTGATCTCATATGGTTTAGAGGTGGGGGTGAACATACCTGAATAAAATTTTAAATAAATATTATCAAAGTTAATTATCATGTAAAAAAAGTGCTAATATACTGCTAAAATGCAAAGAATGAACATAGATAATTTTATAGTTGTTCAGTCCAAAGCAGACCTATGTTTACTCTTAGGCCTCAATACACTTTGATATATATGTTATTAAATACTTAATTTTTTAAGGGGAGTCATAAACTAATTACCACCTATATTTTCTAGTGGAAGTATAACCGAACGAACCAAAATTTTATACATGGAGTCACAAACAAAATGAGGAAAAATAAGAAGATGAAGATAGATAAATAACAACCTATGGTTTATTGAGTAAAAGATAAAATAATCTCATCAAATAATTTTTAGTAGTCAAAGAAATTTTGGTTTCTCTTAAGAGATCGTCCTATAGAAGTAAAAAGGTTCACACGGTATCATAGAATCACACAACATATTAAATGTTTGAAAGTTCTAATTGAAAGAAATTCATAGTAGTAATTCAATATTTGAATCATTTTTCATTTGAATTAATCACAATACCCTTTAAATAATAAAAAGTCAACATAGCCAGTCTATCAAATATAAAATTCAAATTCAAATAATATAAAAAAATTATATAAGTGAGAGAGATAGAGATAGAGTTTATCATTATAAAATAATCATTGATATTAAAAATCAATATACTAATTCAAACCAATTTTAATTCATCATAAAATAGTTAAAATTAACTCCATAATACTCTATAGAATAATTCCCATAATAATCAAATCCTTATGTAAAATTAAAATTTTAATTTCAAAAAACTTTCCAAATACAAAACAACTTTTAATAAGTCTTAGAGAATTAAATAACAATTTAGAAATAAGTAAAGAAAATAAGTCACTCATAATAAATAAATTCAAAATATTGAAACATCACATTGTAGGTTTATTCAACAAAAATAAAACAATTAAAATATACTTTTAAATGTATTAAAAGTATCCCAAAATAAATTTTCATGGTTATAATATAATGTAATTTTATTTATGAAATAAGTAAATTAATAAAAACAATTACCACCTCACATAGTCAGGAATAATGATGGACTTACTATTTATATATGATATTTATGAAATTTATAAAATAATTATACCTCTTTAGTATTTATATCATATACATTTTTAAATTCCATACCATATGGGATACGATAATATCTCTTTTGTGTATGGTGGACTACTGCCTTGTGAAGCGATGTGAAGCGTTTTTCACTAACATGTTAATAAAATGTAACAAGGGAAACTATAATGAATAAATATGATATACATGACATAAATATGATATTAATGACATAATTATATTTCTATAAATACAATATATCATTTTCTTCTTACCATGTCACACACTGGAAAAGTGATAACGTCGTTCGTGGATGTGTGGACTACTGCCACCTCAAAGCGATGAATTCTTCTTTTTTCAATACCACATAATAATAATGATATAAATAAATGTATATTATTAAATAATATGTCATTTATGATATAATTATCATTATATAAATATAAATGTTACTTTCCTTCTTTCCATAATGATTATAGAAAAAAGGAAATGTTACTCATGCATACGTACAACCTACCATCTCAATTATCATAACATTGGTTCATTTTTCATAATAATATTATATGATTGGTTTTAAAAGAATAATAGGTGCATAAATATGATAATTATGTTAGTATTTTTATTCTAGATATGTTTTAATAAACACCCCTTTGACCAGAGTTGACCAACTAAATTTGTTTTGAAAAATAATACAAGTATAGTCAAAACATCTGATGTAAACTTAATTGATTAAGTAATTATATATATCTTATTTATAAGTGAAATAAAAGTAATAAAAATTTTGGAATATTTTTTCAAGATAGTAAATAATTAATATTTTTTTATTCAGTAATATAAAGAACAATAATGAAAAATCAGACTCACAGTGGGGGTTTCTCTCTTTTCACTTTTATTTCTGTGAGATACATGCCTTATTCACCACTTATTTTTGTTGTGTGGTGTATATAATACCCATGAATGTGTTTTATTGTCATTATCCTTAAATTTATGATGACCTAAATATCCATTTAATGATATCTCTTTTGTGGGGTTTAAAATTTAAAAGATATCAAAGCGGTAATGGATTTTTGTCACAATTTTACTTCTTTAAAACTTATGTCATGTTATGAACCTATATTGTTTTATAAGGTGTATATAAATCCCCTATGACATTTAATATCATTAATTTATTAATTATACTAATATTTTAAGTTTATTTGAAATTTATTCATGGGAATAATGTTTCAATGTTACTAAAGTGGTAAGAGTATCGTGTTATAATCTCATCGTTTGCTGGGATTATTTGTGATTAAGTCTCCAATTTTGAAATATTATGATCTACCTCTAAATAACTCTCATGATTTTTCTTCTCATATTTTTATTTCATGAGAATAAATTTTTCCCTTCATTTTCCTCTCTTTAGGTACATAATATTTCAAAATAATTTTTTTCGGAAGGAGTCTCAGGGATGTGTCAACATCCTATGGAACTTTTCAAGAGTCTATGAAAATACCCAAAACCATTTCATTTAGTCACCCCTTTATTTACAAAAAAAATAAGAATTTTACACAATACCAAGAGCATAAATTGTAACACCCCGAGATTTTTTTATAAGTATTCTTTTTAATTTATTTGATGTCATGTGTTTTATGCTACACAAATATTATCTTGTGCTATATGAAACACCGTATTAGCTTTCAGTATACGCAACACTATTCTTTGATTGTGTTACACATAATTTTAAGTTCGTTTGATAGTAGTCATTCTACGAAAAAATTTAGTGTATATATATATATATTCAATGTATAAATGAAATATGGTTGGATTCTGTTATACGAAACAACAAAGGATTCTTGCACAACACACAACCCTGACTTGGCTTGCATTACACGCAATCACGACCTTCCTCGATAGCGTGTGTAGTACGTAATACCGGGTTTCACTAAACAACGATATATTATTATAATATTATTATGTATTATCCATTATGAATATTATTAACTACATTTTGAATTTTATAACATTATTATTCATCTTACATATTTTCTAGAACATGGTATGAGAATAAAATAAATGTTTTGGGTAAAATAAGTATTTTTCAAAAAATGCAGTTTTGCCGCCTTTTGATGGCACACCCACTTTAAATATAGTATTTGACATTTTTATAAGTTCAATTTGACAAAATAAAATTATTCCTTGGAATCAGGATATAAAAATTTAATTTGGATAAAATTTTCATCGTATTCTGATAACTTTCATATTTTGATGAATAGTAAAAACACGCTATATTTTAATTAAAAACAACTTTTTTCATCGCAATAATTTATATGGTTAGATTATCCTTTTAATTGGTTTTAAAGTGTCATTAGAATATATTTTTACCATTAAATCCAATGTTAGTCATTGGAATTAATTTCACTTTGAAATTGGACATAAACAAGTATCGATCTTTGCATAGTTATTGTTTCTTCAAAACACGCTATTTGTTTTGATAAAGGGAATTAATTTTAAAATTAATTAATGCCACTTATATGTTTTGAATTTGGAAAAATAGACATCATTTTTGAGATCAGAATATCAAATATAGCTTAGGCTAAATTTTTGGTATTTTTCAGAAAAACTTCAATTTTTGATGAATAGTGAAAACACTGAGTTTTTGGTTAAAACCAACTTTTTTTAAAATAATCATTTATTTGATTTAAATTTATTTTAGGTCAAAATATATAAATAATACTTATATAATTTCAATGAAATTCATTGGAGTCATTTTATAATAATTTTAGATTTATAAAAAAATTGTATTGAAATTTTCACCATCTTTTACCAACCTCATAAGAGCTTTTGCAATTGCCAATATAACTTAACTTTACCACTTATGTGAGTTGAATTTTAAAAATCCGAGAGTCACGGTTAATATCAAGGAGTAAAATGTGGTTCAATTAGATAAAAATATTTTTTGGTGAATAGTAACTTTTTACTTTTATTTACCACGGTTAAAAGTTAATAGGGTAATTCAAGGTTAAAAGAATATTATAATAATTCAAAATTACCTTAAAACTTTCCCAAACCTTATTGGATGAGTAATGGCCGACCATGGGAATCCTTGCGTTGATGCTGGGACCCCATGGAGGCACTTATAAAAGACAACGACACATTAGATTAATTAATTTAATGTAAAGAAAAAATTGGCATTAACAAAAATATTTTAGTAATTAATTTTTATAAGGGGATATATAAATTATCATTTCGACTATAAATATTAATTAGAAATATAAATATATTTCCTACATGTTGGTATTTTTTTTAGAATGTTTAGACATCAAATAAATTAAATTATTTCTGACACAATAATGATGCAGTATTTACCTCATTAATAAATGATTTAAATAAGTTAGTTTATAATGATTAAAATATTATCCAAACATGTCCAATTATAATTGGATGATTATATTTAGACCATGAGTCATATTATCTTCCACCATAATTATTTTTGGACCTTTTGAAACCGAATATATGTTTATAATAAAATAATATTTTCACACTTTCCAAAAGAGCCCCTCCCCCCCCTTATAAAAGGAGACCATTTCTATCCAATTCCTTACACCTATCAAGCCATTTGGCTCCTCCAAACTCTGCCCAATTAATCTCCCTACATCTCTATACTCTCCCTAGAATCCTTACCTGAGGAATAATGCACTCAAATAAGTCCTTTTGGTTCAAACCAAAAGAAGTTACCCAAATTAAAGGTAACAGTTTCTCTTAAATTGTTTTCTTTTATTCTACTTCTCAAACCCCTAAACTCTTTTTAATCTTTTATTTTTAACAAAACCAATATCCTCAATATACTAGGATGTTTTTATGAGAAGTATTGGAACTACACTTACACACATTTCCATCCAATGGATGAAGAACGTAATGTTTCTCTAGATGGAAAACTAACGCCTCACGAAATGATGATTGTTCAATTTTCTCCTACTGCCTCTCATGGTGGCCATTATGATTGAATTATATTGATATATATTATATATATTATGTTTATGATTTCTTTATGCTTCTTTACTTCCTAATTATATCAAGCCTTTATGGTTTCCGTAGTGGGTAAATACGATAATCTCATTTGAGGAAGTGTGGACTACCGCCCCCGCAAAGTGATGTGATTCGTTAATGCCTTATGTGGGATGTATAAATGATGGACTTAATGATATTATATATGATATTATAATGTAATTATAATATACCTATTTCATTAAAATAATAAATATAAATGAAATTAGTGTTCATGTGTATGTACGGCTTACCGTCTCCATGAATGGTGCATTTCATTTCTTACCTCCATATGTTATGTACTATTATAAATACATGTATATGAAGGATATATAATGAATATATATGATATATAAATCATGATTTACATTCTGGAAGTAATTAAATCATGATATAATTAATAATAACATCAAGAACCCCAAGTCCAAACACGTACGATAAATAAGATGATTTTACTCAAAACGTTTCTTTAACATGGGATTTACAAAAGAACGGGTAATATAAAGTCATAAGTGAACCATATATGATATCATAACAATGAATATTATTCTTTAATAAGTCAATTACATTATTTAAATCATTATACAGGAGGTTAGGATACGTACGAAGCAAATCGGACCAAAGGTAAGGGATAACTTTTCCAATCTCGTTCTTATCCGAGATTGTTTATTCGTAAGTATTTACTGGGGTTATGTTTATCATACATGTCCATATGTTCTCAAAATGTTTTCATAAAATGTTAAATTTTCTTCCATGTATTTTTAAAGTCCTTCTTACCCTTTTTTTACTTTTATCACATCGTATGGAAGGAATCTTTCTTTTGTTTACATATGAGGTACTTTTTGACTTTTCCGACAAAAGTACGAGAAAAATGTTATTTTTAACTTATACGGCGTGAACGGATTTTTATGATTTCATAACACCTAATTTTAATCAAGCTTACTCTACATAATTTTATGAATATTTTCAACAAAAAACTTTTATTTTAAAAGTGCATGGCATTTTGTGAAAAGAAAATGATTTTGAAGATGAACGGATATTTTCCTCAAGAATTCATTTCAAATTTTTTATAAAAACCATTTTCCATATAAGATGACATTATTTCATATGTTTATGTTTCAAGTTTAATGTCTATATGATTTACATGGTTTCACTTTTCTTATGACGAAATATCCATTTGTTTTATATGGATTATAAGATGATGGGATGATGTTTATGAAACCCATTTTATTCTTTGGGTTATGATGAATGTTTTAATTTTATTTTGTGACACAAGTAAGAATGATTTAATTATGATATGGGTGGGACCTATATCTCCATCCAATTCATTGGGTAAAGATTTATATCTCATGAGATAGACATGGATGGAATGGTAAGTTAATCTGGTTCAGTGTTACAGGATAGAAATGAGGAGTGAACTCGATTCAGAAAGGGACTTTGTCCACTAAGATGGTTATGGCAGTAATGCCTTAGCTACCATGGAAATCATATCATGTGCTTAATATTTTTCCACAATTACAAGTTTTATTCCCATGTTATTTTATCAATATTAATGTTTCTTTATGATCTATGCCTTACGTATTTCTATGTTTTATGTCATTGCTCAAGATCTTGATGTTTAAACATTGTGTTCATGTTTTTAAGTTCAAATTTATATGGTTTGTTTTATTTTCTCCATGCTTACCCTTACTGAGCATTTGAGCTCACCCTTTATATGTTTTCTTTTCCCCGGTATATAAAGAAAGGTTTTTACGTAAGAAAACAAAAGGAGAAGATCTTTATGGGAGATGTTGAAGATATTTCACCATGATTAGAAGATTATGTTCTGAGTTTACAAAGACACTAAACTATTACGGTCCTTGAGTGTCTATTTTTGTTATGTATTAAGTATTCCACTAAATCAATGTAATTTCCATGTACGTCAAGCTTCGGGACTCTACAGTTGGTATCAGAGGAAAGGTTTAGTTAACCTTTGGAAACTAGGATGCGAAAATTTTAGTGAGATCCCTAGAGATATTTCTAAGGTATGTCTAGGGATGTCCCTAAGGTTAAGTATAAGTATAGATTATAGTACTAGAATTACGGTAACGATCTTAGAATTAAACCTAAGATGTTAGATATTGAAGTTACTCCCCCTTTATTATGTTGTTTTACCTATCATGATTTTTTCCTCTCACACTATTCTTTTTGGGTTTTAGATGATGGCTAGAACCCGAAGGAACTGTGTTGATCAATGTAATGGACAATGCAATGATTGTCATTCTAAACAAACCAATGTTATGGGAGATAGAGTTCAAAATATTATCACTATACTTACACATGCTATGAATCATTATGGACTTCCGAATGAGCAGAGAAGGGAACAATATTCTATTGATTCCTTCATGAGGAAACGTCCCCCTTCTTTCAGTGGGTCTTCTAATCTACTTGTTGCTGAACAATGGATCAGTACCATTGAAAAGATATTTTCCATACTTCGCTGTTCAGAGCATGAAAAAGTCATTCTGGCTATTTACTGATTAGAAGGCGAAGCAGATCAATGGTGGAATTTAATTAGGAATACAAGGCCTCAAGGTGAAATTGACTCCATGGAATGGGATGAGTTCAAGAACTTATTTTTCAATAAGTACTTCCCTCATATTCTTCGAACAAAGATGTAAAGGGAGTTCCTTGAGCTTAAGAAAAAGGATGATAAATCTATTGGTATATACGAAGTTAATTTTACAGGGCTTGCAATGTATGCATCTGGCTTTATCATCCAACCTGAAAGTAAATATGATCGATTCTTCAGTGGCTTAAAACCAAGTCTTCGAAGGGCATTAGCTATAAGAGACTTCAATAGCTATGAAGAAATTGTGTGTTGTGCTATCAAGGTAGAAATGGAATTTGGTGTTACATATCCATCTCATGGTTTTGACAAGAAATGAAAGATGGATTTCAAGGAGAAATCTCAGAAAAATGGTGAAAAGAATATGAATGTTTCTTTATGCTCAAAGTGTGGAAAGAAGCATGGTGAAGATTGCCTAAAAGGTACTAGAAATTGTTTTAAGTGTGGAAAAGAAGGTCATCGAGCAGTTTATTGTCGAAGTAATGGGAAAAAGGTTTCTAATTATGTGAATAGAGAAAAGACTACAGAAAACTATCCACCAACACTTAAATGCTTCAAGTGCAAGGAAATGGGGCATTATGCTAATAAATTCCTTAATCCATGGGTTAATGATGATCAACATGAGTAAACTCTTAAGGAAAAGGATAAAGGGAAGTCTCATGCGATCACTATTTGTGATGTTGAGTATGAAAATTGTGCTGTGTAATGATTAAGTGTTTCTGTAATGGGATTTCAAAATAGTATCATGGAATCTCATTTATGGTATTATGGAATTTTGGAATATCTATGTATTGGTTTTCAATAATTATATGGTACTGGTAACCATGAAAAAGTGATTGAAATATTTTTGGAAAGCAAATGAAATGCACATAATGAAGGGATAAGGAGAAAATAATATTATAGTAATCATGAGCTCATGACTAAAATAAGGAAAAAGTGATATTATGGTTTGAGTATATAGAAATTTTGGGATTTTGGTATGTGGAAATAGTTAACTTTTGACAGAATTCCTGTTTTCACTAAGGTTCAATGGGTATTCATTTTTCAAGAGAATACATGATTAAGGTATTCACATGATTGGAATGTGATCAACAAGATATATCGGGGATAAATGATGGTATTCACATGCTCGGTAGATGAAATTTCTAGTAATTGTTTTCTTTATACAATAAGATTGGACAGAAGTATTTTGGATAAGCCTAAAGATTTGAAATGGATTATGTAGGACATAAGTTAGTTTTGTTTAAGTCTAGAAATATTTTTGATATTATCGATGGAATGTCATAATAATGTAATTTTATAAAAAAACGACCTGTAGGATGGATGACAACCCGTCGTGTCGGACAAGGTTGCGGGAATTGAACCCACAACCGATGTGCGACAGGCCTTTATCGCCTACCACTGGCCTACAGGAAGTCCATGTTTAGTAGAAACAAGTTTTATTTTATTAAGCGGTATGATAGATGAAGTATAAGTCCATTTTTGGAACCATATACGAATAATATAACCATAGATGGACTTATGTATATAACTTTTTCTAACCTTATGTTTGAGGCAAATGGAATGACCTATCATTCTATCGCATGATCCGCTAACACTTCATGGAAAAACAAATTCAACTTCATTTCTTTAAGAGATGAAGTGGAAATTGTTAAAGACATGAACAACAATGAGATTGTACCAAAATCAAGTAAGAATTTCTTTTAATTCAAAAATTATTCAACATTAGGGAAATTATCTTAAAGCCAAAAAATTTGTCCTAGTACTCTTATATTTGATGAATCAGATGGTACCTTAGATCATCACAAATCTATGGCTTTGTGATTGTTGGATTTTTCATAGCCTTGTTCTCTACCACTTTCCATCAGAACATGATGGTTAGATTTTTCTTCCATATCCATATTTTCACTTATGTTCTCCTATGTGGAAACCCAGTGATTAGTTAATTTGGGTAACCGTTACATTTCATACTTTAGTTTTTAAATATAGGTTTTGGTATTCCCTTTTTACGATGTGGGTATCTATTAAAGAAACTTTCAAGTATTAAACCATTTATAACCACGAAAAATTTCGAGGGTGAAATTCATTTTAAGGGGGGTAGAATGTAACACCCCGAGATTTTATGATAAGTATTATTTTTAATTTATTTGATGTCATGTGTTTTATTCTACACCAAGATTATATTTTTCTATACGCAACACCGTATTAGCTTTCAGTATACACAACACTCTTCTTGGATTGTGTTACACATAATTTCAAGTTCGTTTGATAGTAGTCATTCTACGCAACATTGAGTGTATATATATATATTCAATGTATAAATGAAATATGGTTGGATTCTGCTATACGAAACAACAAAGGATTCTTGCACAACACGCAACCCTAACTTGGCTTGTATTACACGCAATCGCAACCTTCCTCGATAGCGTGTGTAGTACGCAATACCGGGTTTCACTAAACAATGATATATTATTATAATATTATTATGGACTAGCCATTATGAACAGTATTAACTACATTTTGAATTTTATAACATTATTATTCATCTTACATATTTTCTAGAACATGGTATGAGAATAAAATAAATTTTTTGGGTAAAATAAGTATTTTTTTAAAAATGTAGTTTTGTCGCCTTTTGATGGCACACCCACTTTAAATATAGTTTTTTACATGTTTATAAGTTCAATTTGACAAAATAAAATTCTTCCTTAGAATTAGGATATAAAAATTTATTTTGGATAAATTTTTCATATTATTCTGATAACTTTCATATTTTGATGAATAGTAAAAACATGCTAGATTTTAATTAAAAACATATTTTTTCATCGCAATAATTTATATGGTTAGATTATTTTTTTATTTGGTTTTAAAGTGTAATTATAATATATTTTTACAATTAAATCCAATTTTGTTCATTTGAATTTATTTCACTTTGAAATTGGACATAAACAAGTATCAATCTTTGGATAGTTATTGTTTCTTAAAAACACGCTATTTGTTTTGATAATGGGAATTAATTTTAAAATTAATTAATTCCACTTCCATGTTTTGAATTTGGAAAAATAGAAACCATTTTTGAAATCAGAATATCAAATATATCTTAGGCTGAATTTTTGGTATTTTTCTGAAAAACTTCAATTTTTGATGAATAGTGAAAACACTGAGTTTTTGTTAAAACCGACTTTTTATTTAAATAATAATTTATTTGATTTAAATTTATTTTAGGTAAAAATATATACATATTACTTATAAAAGTTCAATGAAATTCATTGGAGTCATTTTATAATAATTTTAGATTTATAAAAAAAATTGTATTGAACTTTTCACCATCTTTTACCTACCTCATAATAGCTTTTGCAATTGTTCATATAACTTAATTTTACCAATTTTTTTAGTTGAATTTTGAAAATCCAAGAGACACGGTTAATATCAAGGAGTAAAATTTGTTTCAATTAGATAAAAATAATTTTTTTTGAATAGTAACTTTTTACTTTTATTTACCACGGTTAAAAGTAAATACGGTAATTCATGGTTAAAAGAATATTATAATAATTCAAAATTACCTTAACACTTGTCCAAACCTTATTGTATGAGTAATGTCCGACCATGGTCATCCTTGGGTCGATTTTGGGACCCCATGGAGCCACTTATGAAAGACAATGACACATTAGATTAATTAATTTAATGAAAAGACAAAATTGGCATTAACAAAAATCTTTTAGTAATTACTTTTTATAACGGGATATATAAATTATCTTTTACACTATAAATATTCATTGGAAATATAAAATTTTTTCATACATTTTGGTATTTGTTTTATAATTTTTAAACATCAAATAAATTAAATTATTTATGACACAATAATGATGCAGTATTTACCTCATTAATAAATGATTTAAATAAATAAGATTATAATGATTAAAATATTATCCAAAACATGTCCAATTCTGATTGGATGATTATATGTCAACCATGAGTCATCTTAACTTTTACCATAATGATTTTTGGAAATTTTGAAACCGAATATATGTTTATAATAAAATAATATTTTCACACTTTCCAAAAGAGACCCTCCTCCCCCTTATAAAAGGAGACCATTTCTATCCAATTCCTCACACCCCTCAAGCCATTTGGCTCGTCCAAAATCTACCCAATTAATCTCCATAATCCTTACCTTAGTCAGAAGGCACTCCAAGAAGTCCTTTTGGTTCAAACCAAAAGAAGTTACCCAAATTAAAGGTAATAGTTTCTCTTAAATTGTTTTCTTTTATTCTACTTCTCCAACCCCTAAACTCTTTTAAATCCTTTCTTTTGTAAAAAAAACAGTATCCTCGATATACTAGGATGTTTTTATGAGAAGTATTCTAACTAAACTTACACACACCTCCATCTAATGAATGAATAACATAATGTTTCTGTGGATGGAAAACTAATGCCTCACAAAACGATGATTGTTCGATTTTCTCCTACCGCCTATCACGGTGGCCATTATAATGGCACTGTATTTATTTATGATATATATTATTTTTATTATTTATTTATGCTTCTTTACTTCCCAATTATATCAATCCTTTATGGTTTCCATAGTGGGTAAATACGATAATCTCATTTGAGGAAGTGAGGACTACCGCCCCCTTAAAGTGATGTGATTCATTAATGCCTTATGCGGGATGTATAAAGGATGGAGTTAATGATATTATATATGATATTATACTGGAATTATAATATACCTATTCCATTAAAATAATAAATATAAATGAAAGTAGCGTTCATGCGTACGTACGGCTTTCCATCTCCATGAATGGTGCATTTCATTTCTTACCTCCATATGTTATATACTATTATAAATACATGTATATGATGGATATATAATGAATATATATGATATATAAATCATGATTTACATTCTGGAACTAATTAAATCATGATATAAGTAATAATAACATCAAGAACTACAAGTCCAAACACGTACGATAAATAAGATGGTTTTACCCAAAACGTTGCTTTAACATGGGATTTACAGAAGAACGAGTAATATAAAGTCATAAGTGAACCATATATGATATCATAACAATAAATATGATTCTGTAATAATTCAATGGAATTATTTAAATCATTATACAGGAGGTAATGATACGTATGAAGCAAATCGGACCTAAGGTAAGGGATAACTTTTCCAATCTCGTTCTTATTCGAGATTGTTTATTCGTAAGTATTTACTGGGGTTATGTTTATCACCCATGTCCATATGTTCTCAAAATGTTTTCATAAAATGTTTAATTTTCTTCCATGTATGTTTAAAGTCATTATTACCCTTTTTTTACTTTTATCACATCGTATGGAAGGAATATTTATTTTGTTTACATACGAGGTACTTTTTGACTTTTCCGAAAAAAGTACGAGAAGAATGTTATTTTTAACTTATACGGAGTGAATAGATTTTTATAGTTTCATAACGCCTCATTTTCATGAAGATTACTCTACAATATTTTATGACTATTTTCAACAAAATACTTTTATTTTAAAAGTGCATGGCATTTTGTGAAAATAAAATGATTTTGAAGAAGAAAGGATATTTTCCTAAAGAATTCATTTCAAATGTTTTATCAATGCCATTTTCCATCTAAGATGACATTATTTCATATGTGTATGTTTCAAGTTTAATTTCTCTATGATTTATATTTTTTCACTTTTCTTATGATGAAATTTCCATTTGTTTTATATGGATTATGAGATGATGGGATGATGTTTATGAAACCCATTTTATTCTTTGGGTTATGATGAATGTTTTAAGTTTATTTTGTGGCACAAGTAAGAATGATTTCATTATGAGATGGGTGGGACCTATATCTCCCCCCAATGCATTGGGTAAAGATTTATATCTCATGAGATAGACATGGCTAGAATGGTAAGTTAATCTGGTTCAGTGTTACAGGACTGAAACAAGGAGTGAACTCGATTCAGAAAGGTACTTTGTCCACTAAGATGGTCATGACAACAATGCCTTGGCTACAATGGAAATCATATCATGTGCTTAATGTTTTTCCATAATTACATGTTTTATTCCCATTCTATTTTATCAAGATTAATGTTTCTTTATGATCTATGCCTTACGTATTGCCATGTTTTATGTCATTTCTCAAGATCTTGATGTTTAAACATTGTGTTCATGTTTTTAAGTTCAAATGTATATGCTTTGTTTTATTTTCTCCATGCTTACCCTTACTGAGCATTTAAGATCACACTTTATATGTTTTCTTTTCCCCAGGATATAAAGAATGGTTTTTAGGTAAGAAAAAAAGGGGAATATCTTTATGGGAGATGTTGATGATCTTTCACCATGATTAGAAGATTATGTTTCGAGTTTCCAAAGACACTAAACTATTACGGTCCTTGAGTGTCTGTTTTTGTTATGTATTAAGTATTCCGCAAAAGTAATGTAATTTCCATGTACGTCAAGCTTCGGGTATCTACATAAATAATCCTTTTAAAAACCATGATATTCCTTCTGAAATAATTTATTAGAACCATCAATCCAGAAAAAATACCATTTCACCCAAACAATGCCAAATCCACATTTTTATCCATTTTATCAAACACATCTAGTGTAAAAGGCTTAGGAAAAATTTAAGAATCACATCCAAAATCTATTTTTTAAAAAATTATCCCATCATAGAAACACTACAATAAGTTAACCAAATGAACCACAAACATGTAAATCAAGTTTAAAAATTAATTGAAAGAACACAAGTATAAACGAAATGTCTTGGAAAGGAAAAACATGAGGACACCTACCTTGATGGTGAGAAAATGAATCAAAACCATTGGATAGAAAATATCTAAGCCCCAAAGACCCTTAACACACCCTAGAACCAAATAAAACATAACAGATACACAAACCCTATACATTAGGGTTTGTCTGAGGGAGAAAACCCTAAAGAAAAACCAAGTGATCATTAGGGGTTGAGAAAAGGAAGATAAAAATGGACAAGAAACCCTAAAAACTCACCTTGGATTGAAGGGTAAATATCCATGGTGGAGGGGGATCCAAGAATATGGTCATAGGGGGTCCCTTTGTGTGCAAAAACTGACCAAGAGGGAGGGGAAATAGGGTTAAATGGGAAGAATGGAAGATTAGGAATTTGAAATTTTTAATGACATAGTCTGATAACACAGTTTGGTTACACGTTGTAAAAAACTTTTTGGTAGCCACTACCCAAATAGGTACTAATCTAATGACTAAACCACACGATTTGTGCGACCATGAAAAAACGGTGCGATAGCTTCTACCAAAAATTGGGACCTACCGCATGACAAGGTCGCATGGTTTGTGCAATCATGCGGTAACTTAAGTCCCATTATAGGAGCTATAACACAATTACCTGGGCCGATCCGAATAGTTTACACTAGTCATGTGGTGCCCATTAATTGGATATAAACTACCCAAACTTACAAAAACTCAAAAATGTTAACAGAGAATCAATCCCAAACCTTTACCAAAAGATTAGATACCAAGAAAAGGATAAAATAAATGAGTATCTGTAGTCGGGGTGTGATATGTAATGACAATATATGTGGTAGTGGAACTAGTGGGGTAAAGGTACTCTTGTAAGGTCCTTTTGATTCCTTCGTACACATAAGTGATAATATAATATTTTAAATAGAATAGAAATTAATATGGTATATGTTATATTATTACTACATTAGTATAGTTATATCATAAGTATTATATATACAGATTAAATCAATCAGTTCTTGAGGTGGTAGACTTCCGTACACATGATTCACGATTTTGTTTTCCATTTGATGGATGTGGAAATGTATAAATATTATTACATCAACATAATAACATCTCATTGTATGGGAGATACTGGGGTTATTATATTGTAATTTTTAATACATAATTTAAGGTTTTAAAATAAGAAAGAAAAAGAATGATCTTAGTGAAGGAAATTACCTTCTCTTAGATAAACCTTGTTCAGATATCTTCTTAAGGACCATAGGGTTGGTCTTTCAGGAAAAAATTACTCTATAGAATATGTATAAGGATGTTTGGGAGGGTTTTGGATAGTTTTTGGTCAATCCAAACTTTTTGAGAGGTATGAATAAGTGAGGGTAGTGAGTGCCCTTTTATAATTGAGGGGGAGTGACATTTTCATAAATACCCAAAACTATTCAATAATGTGATGTCACTCTCACCTCAAGTGGATAAAAAAATGTTAATTATAGGGGTGTGTGGATGACATGGCTAAGCCACACCTTCATAAAAAACAAATTTTCTAAACATGTTGTCACTTAATTTCTATGTTTTCAAACTTTTACCATTTTATTTTTAAACTAAGGTAGGTGGTATTTTAAACCTAGGTAATGTATCTCATAAGTCTAAAATAAAGTGATTATTATTAGATAATTTGTACATAATTATTATAAATATAAAATCAAATTTATCAAATTAAAATCCTATATGTGTTGAAAATTAATTTTAACAAAAGCACATGTAACGTGTAAAAACACTATTTTAACATTAATTGTGCCGATAAATTTATTACTCTTTAGGGGTAAATATAGTCACTATAAAAGAAAAATTTTCCAATTAATGGTACATAGTTGATATTTTTAAATATTCAAAAATAACTTGGAATAATATATTATTTTTAAGAATTTTAAATCATTCAATACAATATGATTTGTTATAAAATAACATTAATGGCAATTTTGACATTATTCATTTAATATGAATTTAAAAAATATAAATACAATGATAAATTAAAATATATTATGTTCACACCTATATAACATGAACTATTTATCTAAAAAATTCATGAAACAAAATAATTCAATAAATTTATTTTACTTTAAAAAATTTTAGTATCATTTAATTTATTTTTCTAATAATTAAATAATTAATGCATTGGTATTGCTTAAGAATTTATAGACATTATATGATTACTAAAAATTCAAAATAAAATACCCTTGTGAAATAAATTTCATTATTGTCAAAATTAATATCAATATTTTATCACATATTTATTTTTTCTCTATGTGAACACACATTTGAAATTTAAAATAAAGAGGGTGAAATTTTGTCTTTTTCATTACTTAAATTATTATATAGGTCACTTTCATGGAAAAATGTCCCAAAAATTAATAAAAATAGAGCTTATGGTGAAAATGGTATAAATATTTAAATAAAATTTGAATTTTACAAGTTTTTAGATAAATTTAACCATTATAATTTTAGGTTCACCCCATAGTAAACTTGTTTCAACCTTAACCACAGTAATTATTTTTTACTATTTTCACTATTCATTAAGAGAAAAAATTAATTTGGCCTTACTTTATAATATTAATTATTATGATTAAAAATATTTAATCCACTTTATCAAATTCAACTCACAAAATTGGAAATATTTTATTTAAAATTAAACCTGCAGACGTGACGAAAACCCAGTTTTCCAAAGAGAAAAATCTCATAAGTATATAAAGTTTTAAAATCAAAATTTAACATTAAATTGATTATACTGAGATAAATTGTATTTATTATCATATATTTGAACTAATTTTAATTTAAAAAAAAATTCAATGAAAATTTAACCTTTATATGATTTAGAAAAAGGTAGTTATTAATAAAAACTAGTATTTTCACTATTCATCAAAAAATGAAACTTTTCCAGAAATTCCCTAAAATTCAGCCTAAGATAATTGTGATAGGATTTTATCAAAAAATAATTTATCTTTTTCTAATAATTTTTATAAAATTGGTAAAAATTTAATTTATATTATATTTTCAAAGCATGAAAAATATTTCTTTTAGAAAAAAATATAGTTTTTTATATATTCATATTTTAATATATCAGGGTGTTATAGTTCACTTTGATCCTTTCATATATACTATGCCTCTAAACCAACTTAAAAATTAATATCTTTTAAATCATCCATATGCTATTACTTTCCTTTCATCATCTCATATGTATCTTCATGGGACCTTTTATTCTTGAAATATGTTCAAGGTGTTACTCCAAAACCTACACCTCTAATGCAGCCATATTGTTCTCGCTACTTCAAAGCTAATAAAAGTAGTTTTTATTATAGTATATTCGATACCAACTTTTGTTTATAAACAATATAAAAAACATATGAACATATATATATATTCTTATGTGATACTATTATAAAGAATAAAAGATAGTATTATGTTATACTTATATATGAATTACATACTACATGTGTGTTTTCATCTAATAGTTTTCATTCTTTATTTACTTAAGCCTACTTCCATAGAACATGATGTAGGATGGAACTGGTTTTGAATTTTGATTCATAAATATTCATATAAACAAAATAATGTTTGTTTTTTTTATATCAAAATCTGTAGATATTCCCTAAATCTTATACACATATGACGTGTTTAGGCTGATACTATTAAGTATGATATATACAATTCATATGGTATGAAATATATTTAACTAAATCATATATAATGTCTTTATAAAGGGATATGTAATGTGTGATATAGTGATACCAAACCACTTCTAGTCTATCGTGATCTATGATATTGATGAATCATGTTGGATTATTCATATCTTAGGATTAACATAGATATATGATTATTATGGAAGTTAAACATTAAGTTTCAACATTCTAATATTCCTCCTATTGGACTTTTTTTCAACAACTCTTTATTTTAAGAACCATAATTTAGGTTTCTTATGTTATTAAGGACCCTTATGTTTTATGATAGTAATTTTTTTGTCAAAAAATATATTAAGTCTTGGAGTGACTATGTCAACCTACCACATGAATAAGCTCAATTGAATGTTAATACCTAGGGATTTCACATTAAAATATATGTGACTGCATGAATAATCAAGTAATTGCGCATAAAATAATAAAAATTTCTCTAAGCCTTGAATTGACTATACGAAGTATTAAACATAAGGCAAGAAGATAAGATATGACAATATTAAGAAATGAAGTGACCACAAGAAGAAAATAAGTGATCACAAGAAGAAGAGAAGTCATTGTGTCAAGTGACTATGGAAAGTGATTATGCCAAGTGACCATTCTAAGTAACCATGATAAGTAACCACATTAAAAAGTAATCGTGCTCCGTAGAAGACTAAGTGACCATGTTTGACTTATATAGTGAGATATATTCAAATTTGCAATGGCTATATTTTGGAGCATTTATTAAACATTCGATGCATTTAATGTTTTTAGATAAGACTAATTAAAATGAGGATTAATTTATGAATATCCTCTAATGGATAATATAAGGAACCATACTTTTCATACATAGATATTATATCTTAATAGATGAATATTTAGTACATAACATTTTCATCTACACTAGAATCATTTAGGTCTAGTATCTTTAGAAACTTGGAAACATAAACAACTGGTTCATAAATCATCTACAGTATCTCCCACTTATTTCTTCATAACTTTCACCCTTATTAGAAATATCATAATTAATACCATTCTTCATAACCTGGGGAAAGGTAAAAAATAAAAGGGTGAGCTTAGATTCTCATTGAGTGTAAATAAGGGAGATATAAATGAACATATAAGCATTACAAGAAAAAAAGAGTATGAAAACACAAGATTAACATTTGAAAATAATACCCTACATATCATAGATCATAATAATGATGTGTGGAATTAATATTGGTATTTTATATGATATGAATCGAAAATAAATCATACAACATAATCCATAAGATCATAACATTGACATAAGACATGGAAATATGGCATACAAATAAGCATAAAAATGATTTCCTTATTAGTGAGGAATATTTTCTAATACTATAATAGTGGACTGATTCACTTCCCAAACCATCATATAATTCAAGGTTTACTCCCAAGACTATCATAGTGGACAAATTCTCTTATTGAACTTGTTTCACTCCCCATTACAATTCTCATTATCTCATGAGATATCAATATTTACCCAATGCATTAGAGGGAGATAGAGGTATAACATGTCACATAATTAAAATCCTATATATGTGTGGAATAAGAATATAAATCATTCATCATATCAAAACCCATGAAATGAAATGGGTTTCAGAAATATTTTAACCTAAAATAACCCATGGAAATGAAATGGGTTTCATAAAAACTATGTCATCAAATTCACAAACCAAACAGAGAAAGAATGTGGAAGGTGTCCCTTGATAATATCCCTAGTAACGAAAATGTTAAATCAATGGTTGTTATCATTTATGAATAAAATTACCATTAAAATACCATTAAAACATTCTTGAGGAAAATAAACTTTTCATTCTGAAATTATTTATTCCAATAAACTATAAAAATATAAATGAAAACATTTTATTTGAAAAGAACCATGTAAACTTGAAAAGTATGATTCAAAGTAAAAAATATTTATGAAGGAGATAAAATTCATTAAGTTGATATAAGTTAAAAAATCACTCCTATATTTTTGTCATAAAATCCACAAAGTGCCTATTTTGGAAATTGATAAGAAGATTCCTTTCAAACCATTTTCTAAAAAGTAAAACATGTCTAAAAATAAAATTAAAAAAATAATAGAATAATAGTAAAAAATTACTTAAAATCGTTTTTATAAAATATGTATATGAAATAAAAATATCCCCCAGTAGAGACTTAAACATAAATAATCCTGAATATTATTGAGATTGTGAAATAAAACCCTAACCATGAGTTCACCTTGATTAAAAATCTCTCTAAACTCCTTTATAATAAATTTAAATCTATTATAATTTTATACCAGAGTCTTTTTAATGCCAATAATATAATATATTATCCCTTTATAATATTTCAACACCCCGTTTATAAATAATTCTTAATGAAAATTATCATTTACGGGTGTTAACTGTTTCATTGATCATGGGTATTTCAGTTTAGTATTTTTGGTCCTTGTAAATTTATCTTGGTTAAATCATATATATAATATTAATCATTATATAAATATCATATATATTCAATATAAACATATTTATAGTCATCCAAAAAAGTTATAGATGGAAAAATTAATTACATAATTCATAGAGACGGTAGACCCTACACACATATGAACACTATTTTCATTTTTCAATAGATGGAAAGAAAGAAAGTTAAATATTAATTCACATTTAAAAGATAATTATTATATTATATATATCATGTATATTGATCAAATTCATCCTCATTACCATCCATTTAAAATATAAATAAAAATAATAATCACATCACTTCGTGGTGGTGGTGGTCCACACGTACGCACGAATGATGTTATTATTACCCAAAGGAATGGATGGTAAGAAGTTATATGTGATATTATAATTATATAAGTATAACTATCTCAAAAATATAATATATCAACATTAAACCCATCATAATACCCATTTATAAAATATGGTGATGAAAAATTAATTGTATCGGTATGTGGATATGTAAGTCGTACGTATGCACGAGCAGTACTTTCACTTCTAATTTTATTGGAAAATAAGTGTATAATGGTATTTTCATAATCAAAATAAAATTTTATAATATTTAGGATACTAAATTTATTATTTTATGATAAATAATATAGGTTTACAAGAGGAAAAGAATAGTATAAAATAAAGGGATCAGTTAAGGAAATTACCTCTTCATCAGCACATGTTCATGCTCTGTATTAAAGAGTACTATATAGCATTTCCTTTATTATTTTACACCTTTTATCCCATTTATAATGGTGGAAGAGGTTGTGTGTATCCTTTACTGCCTGTGGGATATTTTTTCTTGTAAAAACCCAATCCAGGTTGATGATTATTTTATTTTATTGATAAATTTCTTGGAAGTGGGTGATTACAAAGTGGAGAGGACTAGGTCTTGGATTGAGACAGAACCTCCTGTTTTTATTCCACTATGTGTTTAATTTTTTGTATTGCGTTAAAAAAACTAGTTTTCATTCTCAAAACTACATATAAAAATAAAACTTTTATTATTTAATTTAATAAGTGTTGTATATATAGTTTTTTTATAAGTAAAAATGGGTCAAAAGATAATGTGGTTTTAATTTTTTTATTTTGAGTTGTGATTGATCTTTTTGAGAAACTTTTTAAAAGTATCAAATTATAAATTTCTACTATTTTCGTTAATGGGGCTATTTTTTATTAATTGGGTGGTGCAATTTTAAATATTTTTAAATATAAATTTTAATATAAAACTCAATTCTCCCTGACTTGATCTTTCCTCTATGACCAATATTTGGTATCAAAGGTTTATTTTATTTCTTTATATCAATCCTTTAACTTTGATCAGGATTTTACCCAAAAATATCAAAGCTTTTATTTATTCTAAATCTATATATTTATGGATAAAAATATACTAGATGGGAATTCTAATCATAGAACCCTTTATTTTAATGGAACAAACTATTCTTAATGGAATATTAAGATGAAAATACATATCAAAAGATTTAGATTTGATGTTTGGACTGTAATAGAGGTAAAATTTAAAAAAACTAATGTGGTTAGAGCTGATTGGAGTGATTCCACTAAGTCTTATTGTGATTCCAATTGAAAATATATGAATGAATTGTATTTTTCATTAGGATAATATGAATTTGATATAATTTCTACATTTTTTACTACTTATAAAATTATGGATACACTGGTTGTTTCTCATAAAGAAACATAAAATGTTAAAGAAATGTTCTTGAATTCTTATACTAATAATTATGATACTTCTAAAATGAAACCTGGTAAATCAATTTCTGATATGTATCTCAGGTTCAAAAAGATTCTCAATATGATGCATGCTCTTGGAAAGAAAATTATAGAAAAATATCAAGTGATGAGACTCCTATGGTAATTACTAGGTCAATATAGAGGTACATATGTCACTATTTGAGAATTAGATGATATAAGAAAATTTCTAGTAAAGGAGATTATTGGAAAAATCATGATTTATGAAGAATATTTGAAAGGTAAATAATAACATAATGAAGGAAAAATTAAATCAATTTCTTTTAAAACATATAATTCAAAGATAAAGGATAAAATAAAAGAGTATAGTTCAAGTGAGGAAGATTCACCCTTTGATGGTGATTACAAGATAGGTAATAAAGCTTAGAGACTTTAAAAGATCTATATAAAAGAAGTAATTGTTTAAGAAATAACATTATGAAAGAAATTATTGTAGAAGAGGGAACTAGAAAAAGTAATGTCAGTAAGGATAAGTGACTTGTTATTAGTGTAAGAGAAAGGGATATATCATATTTGAATGTCCAAAATTAAAGTATAAGAATAATTATGAGGAAAAATAAAAAAGACCAAAGAAAGCTATGAAAGAAACCTGGAGTGCCTTTGAGTATAGTCCCAGTGAGTCCAATTCAAGAAGAAAATACAAGGATGATAAATCAAAAAAAAATTATAGAAATCACATATGAGGAAATAATTACCATCTCTACATCTCATGATCATATTTATAACATCTCTGAAAATGAAAATAATGATGAAAATATGACCACTGAAGATTTATTTGAATATTTCAATATGGTGAAAGAAACATTTAAGGAAATTAAATATATGAACAAAAAATTAATGAAAAATCATGCTTTATATGTTTATATTAAATATGATATTGCTATAGAAAAAAAATTCTCATTTACAAAAAGAGAATAGTGAAGATAAAATGTAAAATGAGAAATGTAAAAATGGTCTTGAAAGGTTAAAAAATAGAATATAAACCTTGACCTGGATTCTTGGTAAACAAACCACACCCATGTACACAATTAGGATTGGATACCATCCAGGTCGAAGGAGAATTTATAAAAATAAGTCTATTACTAGCTCAATCTCTTCCAATTACTTAAACAGTTCATATTCTGTTAGAGCTAATAAGGTTTTTATTTCTAAATTTATTAGGTTTTCTTATATTAATTATCAGGGGAAGTTTCACTCATAGAGATAGTTCAGACAAACCTTGAAAGGATAATTTAGGTATTTTAATCACAATATAAGAATCAAATTGAAAATGAATTTTCTAAATGAGGTGAGTTAACAAAAAAATAAGTAATAACATAAGGATTTGATGATCTATGATATAGTTTGGACCTATGTTCATGATAAGAACACCACCCACACATGTGATTTATTATGATCCCAAAAAATATTTACAACATAGAGTCTCAACCAAAAAATAAACAAAAACATCATCTTTAAAGTATTAAATCTAAAAAAATTGGAAATAGGATTGTAAAACTTACAATACTGGACAGTCAGGTCTGGATTTTCTATTATCATCAAGATGTTTTCCAGAAGCCAATGAAGATATTTTTTCACTCTCAAAGGCTGAAGTACTCACCTGATCTAGAATTCAAATGTTATTCAATTGTGAACTCTTCCATATATCTTCATCAACGAAGGATTCCATCGAAACTCCACCAGATACAGCACGCCAGTGATGTACCAAGTAGGATACCATATATATAGATTGATCCCTGAGAAAATATGACACACCAAATCTAGGGTGTGTTAGGACAATGATTCATAATTAATTGGAGGTGTATAGGAATCAATATCACATCAAACTAACATATGATGTGACTAGTATAACTCAAATTTCACATTTCTAATTTACAAAGACATTTTAATAAAAAAACCACAAGGGATATACTTAAAACCGAATAAATTAATTCTAATTTTTTTGATAATTCATAAAAATGATCAATAACTCTTTTTTAGTGTATAGGAATCATCATCACCTCAATCTAGGCATTGTGAATGGTATGAATCTAAATGTGTGTTTTTATTTAAAATTGAAATTAATTTTAGTAAAAATTAAAAGTGATGTACTAAAAACCAAGAAAACACATTTTAAATATTTTTATACTTTAGAACAAAAATATCTATGTCATTTTTGATGTGTAGTAATTATAATTACCTCAATCCAACACACGTTATGACCAATATGACTCTAATTCTATATTTTTATATAAAATTGACATTTATTTTAGTAAAAAAGACAACTGGCATACTCAAAATAAAGAAAACATATTCTAATTATTTTGATAATTTAGGATAAAAATCATTAATTCATTTTTGATTTGTAGGAATCATCTGCACCTCAATACGATACATTATATTCCTGGTATGACTCAAAGTGTCTTCTATCATTTTAAAATTGATATTTTAGTTAAAAAATTATCACTCTTTGAAAACTGAGAAAACATGCTCGGATTATCTTGATAATTTAGGAAAAAAATTGATAAGTAATTTTTATATATAGGAGTCAGAATCACGTCAAACGAACACATGATGTGACCGATATGACTCAAAGTGCATGTTTCCAGTTTAAAATGACATTTCTGTAAAAAAAACCAAATGACATACTCAAAATAAAAAAAATGAATTTAGACTGTTTTGATACTTTAATAAAATGATCCATAAGTCATTTGGGATGTGTAAGAATTATATGCACCTCAATATCATGCACAATGTGACCAGTATGACTCAAAGTGTGTGATTTCAATATATAAGTGTCATTTTAGTTTAAAACACTCATCACATCACCAAAAATGAGAAAACAATATCATATTTTTTCTCATCATTTTATCTTCTATTACTTAATTAATTTCCTTATTATTTTTATCTTATACATATTTAGTTATTTTTAAAAAGATATTTATTGAAGACATAAAAGAAATGGGGTGGGGTATAGGAATCAACTGCAACTCAATCGGATAAATAGTATTCCTGGTATGACTCAATATTTCATGTAAAAGTTTAGTTTAAAATAAAAAATTTATATTTAATTTATTTCATTATAATATTACTAACATAATAATTGTTTTATTATATAGTTTCATTCTTTTACTAGAGTTGGGATAGCTTTTTGGTAATAGCATGAGTGGGGGTCAGGGGACAAAGATAAAGGAATATTGATTCTTTTGAACATATATGATAATTTTTATATAACCATGTAAGTTTATAAACCAATGATTGAAAAGTATATAATATAGAGTTTTTTATTTTATTTTTGTTGTAAATTTTATTTCATTTATAATCTGTGTCGTACATGTATGTTGTTTCGAGTGCTAAATATATTGTACCTGTGTTGTTTGTGGTGTTGCAGTGTGTAGTAAATTTAGAAGCACACTACAGTATTCCCCTTAACTAGTTCTTATAAATGTGCTGATGAAGTGTCCCTTTATCAATACTACTAAAATCACTGACATAATCCTAGGGATTTTAATTGTGCTCTGGTGGTCAACACTGTATTAGTGTTGATAAAGGCCAATTTTAGTGATGTTAAAGGCCTATTTTTTAGTATTTTGTGTGGAGATTTTATGTTACTAAGTTTATTGTGCTTATTATGGATATTAGATAAATTCTTGTTTTTGTATTGCAACAATTGTAATTTGATGTTAATCAATTTTAATGAAGCAATTTTTCCTCGAAAATATCATCATGAATTTCTCTATTTTTTTCTAAGATGGTGGTGTGGTATGTAAAGACTGCAAGGATAGAAGAAGTTAGAACATTTTATAAGATCAAAGTTGAATGTTCTAAGGAACATTTTTGGAGGATTTTTTATTTTAATTTTACATATGAACCGGTTATTGTAGGTTGCATAAGGGAAAAACATTACTCAATAAATAGAATATATTTAACTCCCATTATTTCAATGTTGTATAAATGTTTTCCAATGATTTCCTAACACATATATAGAATACGATCAACTTGTGCTAATTATAGATTTTTTTGTATTTGTTGCATTTTTCATATTCAGTTTTGGATTCAGTTAATGACTCTTTTACTAAAACTAGTGAGATGATTTATACTGAAATGGGCATGATGGAAATAGTTTTTCAGAACATAAACTTCATGGTTATCTCTTTTTGATAAATCCTTATTTTATTCTTTTAATTTTTTTATAATTTTATCCCTTGACAAGTGATTAAAGTGGAAGCTGGGTTGAATTTGTGATGTTGTGGGATTTGATGAAACTATAATGGTGGAATATAAGGGTGGGAGGATAGAAGTAGTACCATTATTTTTTTAGATCCTTATATTATGTTAGTTTTATGTGAAGAATTATTTTCAATAATTGAAGTGTGAAATTAAAAAATTATTTTGGCTCAGATTAATCAAAATCATGGTACAATTATTGTTATGTACTCTTCTTTTCATATTCTTCCAGTTGGTAAAAATTAGACTGATTTTAATGTTGTTGTTATGTAATTTGGTTTTTCATCTTGTGTGAGGCAGACAATATTGAAACGTAATATGGTTTCCATGTTCTCATAGATGATTATATAATATGATTTTTAAATTCATCCCAATTCATGTTCTAGTTTTCATATTCATTTAGATTGGTATGTAATTTAGTTTTCTTGTTTTTTTATGTAATCTATTTTTCATGAGGTAGTGTAGATTGTGCAGAATTATTTTCTGGTTTTTATGTTCTTGCATTATGATATGGGGCATGATAGATTGGTATGGAATCTGATTTTCATCTCTCAATGGGTTTTTATGAAATCTGGATCAGATTAATCAAGAGCATTATGCAATTATTAATGTGATCATATTGGTATGTAATCAAGTTTTCATATTATTTCATCTAGTAATGAAATCTGGCTCGAATTAATCAAGAGCATGATAGGGGATGATTAGTTGCTTACATCCACTAGTGTGAATGTCATATAATTCCAATATTAGGGATGACAAACTCCTTACTATCAATGTGATCCTATAATGGATGTTCTCTTCCATTGTGACCATTCCATGACTATGTGGGTGAACTGCATGCATAGACCCCATCACCAATGTGAACCATTATAGTGACATCTGATGTGTGAGATAAATAGTGTATTGATGGAGTTTTAGAGTTTCATGTAATGCCTCTCATAGTTTGAAAATATTTAAAACATGTTTATTCAAATAAATCCTTAGTTTATTAGAGTTTAATAAAAGAAAATTTTATAATTATTATATAATAAATATAATTATATTAATAAATATATTATAAAATTTAGTAATAAATATTGGAATATCCACACATAATATTTAATTTAAAAAATAATTTACAGATAAATATTAAACATGGGTATTTTTTATAATGACATATAAAATAATATTTATAATAATATTATCAACATAAAGATAAATGTTGGTAATAATATTATCAATAGATAAATATGTTGTATGAATCTATTACAAAACATTTTAATCATCAAATATATCATATATTGGTATTATTATAATTGCAATAGAACTATTTTATCTATTTCAATAACTTTTGGTGATAGAGTTTTTACCAAAAATTTAGTAATAGAACAATTTTTGTTTGTAAAACACATTAAAAAAATAAAATATACTTTTACCAATAGATATACCCCTATTGAAAAACACCAGTTATTTTGTAATGATGGTACAATATAGATTGAACTAAATCATATTGTATTTCTTTATAAAGGGATGTTATAAAGTTTGATATAATAATACCACACCAATTACACCCTATTATGATTTAGAATATGGCTATTTCATATTGGATTAATCATAGAAAAGTATTAACATATGATTTATATGGTTGTTAAACATTATGTTTTAACATTTTAGTAATATTTCTATTGGTTTTGTACAATAAATCTTAATTTTAATTACCATAAATCAGGTTTATTATGTTACTAATGATATTTATGTTTTATGATAGTAAAAAAATTTCTATCCAAAATTAGAAAAATGGCTAATCTTGAAGTGACTGTGTCAACCAACCACATGAAGAAGATCAACAGACCATGAAGGCCAAGTGACCGCACATTGAAATCTAATTGAGTACATGAACAATCCAGTAATTGTGCATTAGATAATCAAATTTTCTATGAGTCTTGAATTGACATCACAAAGTATTCACCCTACTAGAAGAAGAATAAAAAAGAGAAGACATGAAGAAAAGAAGTGAATGAGAGAAGAAAATAAGTTATCATGAGAAGAAGAGAAGTGACCATGCCAAGTGACTCTAGTAAGTAATTGTGACAAGGGACTGTGGTAAGTAATTGTGCTAAGTGAACACATGCCAAAGTGATAGTGCTTCAGAGAATACTAAGTGATAGTGTCTAACTTAAGCAGTGAGGTATATTTAAATATCCAACAACTATATTTTAGAGCATTTATTATAGAGTTAGTTCATTTAAGGTTTTCATATGAGACTTGGGAGTGTGAGGATTAATTTATGAAAATCCTCTAACAGTTAATATAGTGAACCATTATTTTCATACCAAGATATTACATCTTAATATATGAATATCCATTATATAACATTTCTATCCACACCAGAATCATAAATAAATCAAATAACGTGAGAAAAAGGGTATGAGAACATGAGCATAAAATTTAATACCTTTCTTCATAACCTAGGGAAAGAAAAGGGGCAGATTATATGCTCAGTAAGGGTAAGTAAGGGGAATATCAATTATCATATAAGAATAACATTAGAAAATGGGTAGGGAACATGAGTATAGAATTTGAAAACAATTCCTGACATATCATAAATCATAATCTTGATTCATGTCATAAATCTTGGTTTTTTATAAGACATGAATCATAAAGAAATCAAAGAACGTGATCTATGAGAGCATAAAATTTATAAAAGACATGGAATTGTGGAATACACATAAACATAAAAACATTCATTTCCTTATTAGTTAAGGATCTTTTTCAAGACTATCAAAGTGTAATGATTTTACTCCCCAATCCATCATATTAGTCATGGTTCACTTTCAAGAATATCATAGTAGAAAAATTCTCTTACTAAACATGGTTCACTCACTATCCCGATCCTTTTTATCTCATTAGATATCAATATTTACTTATTTCATTGGAGGGAGATATATATCGCACCCGCCACATAATCAAAATCATACATATGTATGTCACAATATTATAAAGCATTCACCATATCATAACCCATGAAAAGAAATTCCTTTAATAAAAATTTCATCATACCATATCCCATATAAAAGAAATGGGTTTCATAAATATTATGTCATCATAATCATAAACCATCCAAATAAAGAATAAGGATGGTATCCCTAGATCTTATCCCCAGTAAAGCATAAGTGAAATTAAGGGTAGTTATCATTGATAAATAAAAAGACTATAAAAACGTTCTTGAGAGAAATAACATTTCCATTTTGAATTTAATTATTTAAAAAAAATTGTAAAATATAAAGGAAACCATTTTATTTGAAAATAACCATGTAAAATTATAAGTTAAAAAAACATTCCTTTCATATTTTTTTTCAGAAAAGTCATAAATTACCTTATATGGAAAATGATAAGAATAAGTTTTTCAAACCATTTGGTAAAAAGTAAAACATGGATAAAAATGACTTTAAACAATCATAGGAGAATAGTAAAAAAATTATTTAAAACCATTTTAAAAAATATGGATATGGAATAAAAACACTCCCTAGTAAAGACTTAAACATAAACAATCCTGAATATTAATTAGATTGTGAAATAAAACCCATTCCTTGAATTCACCTAGCTATTAAAGAACTCTAACCTCCTATATAATAAATTTAAATTCATTATATTTCTATACTAGAGTAATTTTAATACTTATAATATCATATAACATCCCTTTATAATATTTCAACACCCCCTTTTATCAATAATTCCGTATTAAAATGATTGTTTTCTGGAGTTAAGTGTTTTATTTATCAAGATCTTATCAGTTCAGTAGTTATAGTCATTATACATTTATATTTGTTCCATAATATCTAGAATATTAATAATGATATAAATATCATATATATTCATTTTATAAATATTTATAATCATCCATAAAATGTTATATATAGAAAAATGAATTACATTGTTGATGGAGATGATATGTTGTATGTACACATGAACAACATTTTCATTTTTCAATGAATGAAATAAAATAAATTTAAATACTAATTAACCATTAAAATATAATTATTATATCATATGTATCATATGTAATCATAAAATTCATCATCATTACCATCCAAATAAAATATAAATAAAAAGTTAAATACATTTCTTCATGGTGGTAGTAGTCCCAACGTATGCATGAACGATGTTATCATTTCCCAAAGGATTGGATGGTAAGAAGGTAAATGTGATACTATAATTATATATGTATTATTATTTAATTAATATAATAAATTATAATTAAACCCATAATAATTTATATCCATAAAATATGGTTATGAAAAATGAATTATATCTCTACATGGAGACGGTAAGTTGTATGTATGCATGAGCGATAATTTCACTTCTTGTTTGATGGTAAAAGGGGTGTATAATGGGGTTTTAATAATAATAATAGAATTTAAGAATATTGGGGATAATGAATTCTTTATTTTATGAAAAATACCATATATTTATAAGATTTAAAGAAGAGTATAAAAGAAAGAGATCAGTTATGGCGATTATCTCTTCTTTTAAATGACTCCTTTAGATTTCCTATAAAGGGATCTAGGTTGGTCTTTTGGGATTAAAAAAAGCTCTATAATGTGATTAAGGAAGATTAAAAGGGGAATTGGAATATTTGGGTCGATCTATATGGGTCAATGTGTTGTAAATAAGTGTGGGAGGATGTTCCGTTTTATAATTGAGGTGAGGGGTACTTTTGGAATTTCTCAAAAGATTTAGTTATAATAAATTTTTTATTAATAAAAATGCCTCCAATCGGACATTTATTCAATGATAATATTGGATAGGTTTGTGATTAAATAAAAAATAGAGTTTATACAAGTTTTACTTTCATTTTAATCTTTATTATTTTGATTAAACCTTAGTTAACCAATTCTAAATTTAAAAACTGTAACATCTTTTTCAATATTAAATAGTTTTAATTTTCACATATTATGTGAAAATTGACTGATAAATGAAAAAATTATGACTTTTTTTGACTGTATAATTTACACCTTTTATTATTTCAAATTTTATATGATTTTTAAATAATTTAATAAAATATTATTTTGATAAAACATCGTTATTTTAAATTTTAACTTTGTTATTTTAATTTGACAAGAAAAGATATAAAGAATAATTTATAATTAAAATAGAATATTTTGACACAAAAAAATTATGTCATATTAACCTATAAAATTCATGGAACACTATAACCTACTCAAATTATATAACTTATAATATTTTCAAAATCATTTATTTTATTTTTTCATTAGTTGAATAAATACAATTTTGGTATTGTGTAAGAATTTATGGGAATTATATAACACTTGAAAATTAAAAATAAATTACCACCATGAATATAATTTTAGTATGTAAAAAATTACTATCATAAAGGATATTTAAAACTAAGAGAGTGAAATTGTAAAATTTTATTTGATTTACATAATATATAAGTCATTTTCATGGACAAGTGTATATTAAAATAATAAATTTATAGATTAAGGTGATAAGGTTCAAATAAAATTCATCCAGTAAAAATTAATTTGAAAAATTATGGCCTTATCACTTATTTTTTATCTTGATTAACCCAATTTACCCTTTAGCAATGTGATAAATTTTTATACGGTTACTATTCATATTGAAAAAAAATAAAAGAGACCTATTTACCAAATTTAAACCTAATGATTATAAATATTTAATTAATTTTATCTAATTAAATTTATATAAATGTTAAAAATTTATTTAAAATAAAGTTTAAAAATGTGATAAAAATTTCATTTTAGAAGAGAAAAAAATCATTTTTAAGCATAATAGTGGATTTATTCGTATCCTATACATAGAAAATTATTTATTATTTAATTAAAACATTTTATCAAGAAAATAATAAATATTTCCCATTAAAATAATTCATCAATAGTAAAAAATTTAATTTATTAATATAAAAATACATTATACGCATAAAAACAATTTTTCAGAAAAACATAACCTTTATTTTCAAATATTTTTTTTTGTTTTTCATTCTAAACATTTGATAACTAAAGAATTAATTTTATAAATGTGTTTATTGTATAGTTTTTATAATTTAGTTATAACTATTCATACCCACCAGTCGAATATCTTGGAAATAATAGACATATAATATTTCAATAATTTTACCCAGTTCGTTTAAACTCGGTGTTGCGTGTAACGAAAGATATTGAAGAAAAAAATATTTAAAGATAAATATTTCATTTAAATCTCATGGTTTTTAAATTATTATATGAGGTTATATATTTATGAATAATAACCACTAGTGGACAATAATTATCATATGATAGGTATAGAGATACACCAAGGACTTAGTCTGACATACTATGAAACTGAGCATTTCCACAAAACATTGTTTTCTGACCTCTCAGTGAAACCCTAAGTTTAAGATTTTCAAGTAAAGATTTAAATTAATTTGATCAACTGAATCTTATCAAATTAATTTTATATAGACTCTCACTCTTTCCATATTTTTATCTCTCTATTTTGGTTTACTCTTTGAGTTTTGTTTGTTTTACTCTATATATTCATCAACACATGATCCTCCTCTTTATTAAATAATATTATATACTCTTTCCTTAATTCATTTACACCTATAATCCCATGTATAAATGTTGAATATTTTTTTTGTATCTTTAACTACTTGTGTGCGCTTTTTTTTTAAAAAACCCCATCCAGGTTGTGGATCAGTTCATTTGTTCAATAAACTTCTTGGCAGTGGGTGATTTTCAAGTAGAGAGAACTAGGTATCAACTCAAAACTGAACCTCCTATTTCTATTATGATGAATTGTTTAGGGTTTTGTTTATTTTTTTTCCAAATAAATCATTTTAAAAAAACTATATATCAACACACTACTTTGATAGTTAACTTTAATAAGTGTTTTATATGCATTTTTCATTACAAATAAATTTTTTTCAAAAGATACAGTGTTTTTAGAAATTTTTTTAACTGAGTTGTGATTGAAATTTTTGTAATATTTTTGAATTTATCAAATTATATATTTTAACTATTTTAGTTAATTAGTTTTTTTTATTAATTGGGGTATTTAGTTTTAATTATTTTTAAATAGAAATTTTAATTAGAAACTCAATTCACCCCCTCTTGAGTTTTCCACTCCGACCAAAATTTGGTATCAAAGGATTATTATTTTTCTTTCTATCTAGCCTTTAACCGTGGTCAAGTTTTTACCCAAAAAGATAAAAAAAATTATTTATTCAATATTTATATCTTTATGGATAACAATAAAATTGAGGGGACTATTACTAACAGAACTACTGATTTTAATGTCACAAAATATGCACAATGGAAGATTAAGATGAAAATTCATATCAAAAGCTTGAGATTTTATATTTATATTGTAAAAGGGGGAAAATATAAAAAACATAAGGCTACTAGAGCTGGTTTGAGTGATGCCAATGTAACTCCCCAACCCCAGTTACCTAGAGTTGGTGCATTATTTTAATACATTGGCATGATTACAAGGAAACAAGTACCAAAATACTGATCACTTTAGAAGTCTTGGAAAATAGATTACATAAATTAACTTTACATTACAATTTCAATCATAAAACACAACATAGATAGTTCTTTGAGAATTCCATTATTCTCTTTAGATTAACCCTACATATCAATCATAATATACTTCTTGGAATCCTGAGAAAATAAAACATAAGAAAGGGGTGAGCTCAGATGCCCAGTAAGGGTAAATAATTTAGCATAAGCTATAAACTTTTAAGGCAAGATTTGGGATAAAACAACAACTTTTAAACATAAACATGAACATAATATAAAAAAAATATTACCATATAAACATGCACATGGATATTCTACAAGTCGAATAATCACATGTAATAACTAATTTCATAAGGAGGGAATGTATAATACCAGACTTTAATTTCTATGTGTAGGCCTCGAGCCAGGACTTATGGGCTAACTTTAACTGGACCCAAACCCAGAGAGCCTATGTAACTATACTCCATACCGGAGAGCCTCTGTAACTGGACTCCAACTCGGAGAGCCTCTGTAACCGGACTCCATCCCGTAGAGCCTCTGTAACCGGACTCCATCCCGGAGAGTCTCGGTAACCAGACTCCAAATCGGAGGGTCTACTATAACCGGACCCCAACTCAGAGGGCTTACTTTTACCGGTCCCCAACCCGGAACATACTAGTCCAATACATTCATCATAAGAAAAGGTTGAAATATAACATAAACATTCGTATTAAAACTAGCATATGAAATGTCAATACTTTAACCATAAACCATAAATGGTATACTAATAGCACATACATAGTCCAAAATATCACAAAACCTTCTATACAATATGGATGTTTTGTATCATAATAAATCAACTTTAAATAAACTTAAAATCCATCAAAGGATGTTAACATAGATGAAATCAAAACCTTTTTTAGAGAAATATCTCTTCCTATTTTGAAATCATTTAAGAGTCACATAATTATAAATAAAACATTTATTTTGAAAATATTATGATAAGATTTTAAGGGAAACTTTGATGATTTTATAATGGTGGAAAATAGCTTCACCCTATGTATAAGTTAAAAGGAATATTCTTACCTTAATTTTTTCGAAAAGGTTAAAAAGGACCTTGTTTGGAAAACGACAGAAAGATTCCTTTATAAACATCTTATAAAAATTCAAACAAGGGTATAAATGACTTTAACTCCTAGTCTATAAAATAGTAAGAATTTTTTGAAATTAATTTTTAAGAAACATGGATGTGTATGATACAGAGGTCCCGGTAGATAATTATGTATAAACAACCTCGGATAATGAAGAGATTGTGAAATTAACCCTTACCTTGTTTTAATCAATCACGTCGTATGAAAAATAGTCAATAACCACCAAATTAATCAAGTAATATCATGAATATAAATAGAATCATGATAATATATATCAAATGGTAGTACAAAATACACCACATGCAATAAATAAGTGGTGAATAATGGAAATCTCACGGAATTAAAAGTGAGATAAGAAACCCCTTACCTCATGACCGAAATGACCCATTCATTCTTTAATATCCTGAATAATAAAATAAAGTTAATTTCTACTTGCTTAAGAACCTTTTTCAAGTTTATTATTCCTTTTATATCACTTATTACCATGTTATAAACATTATTTAATCATTTAAGTTAATAACGTTTGTTTTGTCAATATTTGGCACTTGAGTCAAAAATGAACACCTTATAGTTACAAGTTGTTCACATGGTCCAAAGTTCATTATATCTAGAATGATATTCATGATTTAGATATCATATATATCATATATATCCAGTATATACATTTATTTATAACAGTACATATCATTTTTGGGTAAGACATGAAATGCATCGTTCATGGAGACGGTAAGCTGTACGTACGCATGAACGCTACTTTAATTTATATTTATTATTTTAATGGAATTAAAACATAATGATACATATTTATATTATAATTAAAGTATAATATAATATATAATATCATTAAATCCATCCTTTATACATCCCACATATGGTATTAACGAGTCATATCACTTTGAGGGAGTGGTAGTCCGCACTTCCTCAAATGAAATTATCGTGTTTACCCATAATTCAAAACATTAAGGTATGATATAAAAGAAAAATATATAAGCATGATGAAAAAATAAAAATAATATATATCATATATAAATATAGTTCCATCATAATGGCCACCAAAACAGGTGGTAGGAGGTAATTGAACAATCATCATTTCGTGAGGCGTTAGTTTTCCATCCACAAAAACATTATGTTATTCACAAATTAGATGGATGTATGTGTAAGTGTGGTTCTAATATTTCTCATAACAACATACTAGTATATTTAGGATACTGGTGTTGTTATAAAATAAGGGAATAAAAAGAGTTTAGGGGTTGGAGAATTAAAATAAAAGAAAAGAAGTTAAGAGAAACAGTTACCTTTAATTTGGGTAACTTCATTTGGTTTGAAGAAAAACGACTTCTTGAAGTGCCTTCTGCCTAAGTTAAGGCTTTTAAGAGTAGTATAGGTATGTAGGGAGATTAAGTTGGCAGAGTTTGGACAAGACTAAAGGCTTTATAGGTGTGAATTTGTGAGAAGGGGAAGTGCCCTTTTATAAGAGGGGTGAGGGGAACCTTAGGAAAAACTTAAAATATTATTTTATAATAAATTCATTTTGGGTCTTTAATGGCTCAAAAATGAATTATTTAAAATATAAGGTGGTTATGGGTCGAAATAAACTCAACAAAAAGGTTTTATACAGGTTTAAGTTATCATATTAACCTTAAAGTTTAGATTTAACTCTTAGTTAAATAGTTTGACATTTACCATGTCTCTTTGTATTTTTATATTATATGATTAATAAACTTACTATAAAATGCCAATAGAACCCCAATTGGTTCATTAATGTAATATATATTATTATATAGGTCTTTTAGCTGAACCTTAGATTTTTAGGACTATTATATCAATAAATAATATAATATTTGTTTAAAAAACTATTTTATGTCAATTTTGACACTCTTTGGTATTTGTTTTTTGATAAAATAATAACAGCATGATTTCTTCAAAAAAATACATTTAATGAATACTAACATGTCATATTTACCTAGAAATGTATTTTATGTCATAAAAACTTTGAAATTATATTTATTTTAATATTTATAATACCATTTATTTTATTCTTTCATTAATAAGTTAATTACTTCATCATCATTGTGTCATTAATAAATTTAATTATATAATCTCTAAAAATTATAAATAAAATAAAATTATTTATGAAATATTTTTTTCTTTCTAGTGAATATTTATAGTCGAATTTATCTTATGTATAACCCTATATTAAAAATGTTTTAGTTATTAAACTTTGATTTTAACTCTTTTAACTCTTGTTTAAATTAAATAATAATAAATATCTTAATCTTATCCGAGTGGACCTAAAGGGTCATATTTTATTCCTAAGGTTTTTTTTTTGGTCTAATTACACTTATCCAATAGAATTAGGACATGTGTTAGTGTAATGATAATATCATTTTTACCCTTAATTTCCCTATTTACTTGTAACCGTGGTAAATAAAAGTAAAAAGTTAGGATTCACCAAAAATTATTTTTATCTTATTGAACCAAATTTTAATCCTTTATATTAACTGTGTCTCTATTATTATATAAATTCAACCCACAGAAGATGTAAAATTATGTTTTATGTAAATTTGCAAATGCTCCTAATAGGTGGGTAAAAGACTATAAAAAGTTCGATACAATTTTTTATATATCTAAAATTATTATAAACTGACTCCCATGAATTGAATTGAATTTATATAGGTATTATGTATCTATTTTGACCTAAATTAAATTTAAATAAAATAAATAATTATTTAAATAAAAAGTCGGTTTCAAATAATAACTCAGTGTTTTTCACTATTCATCAAAATTTTAAATTTTTCAGAAAAATACCAAAAATTCACCCAAAGATAATTTTGATATTCTGAATTCAAAAATGAATTCTATTTTATCAATTTCAAAACATATAAGTTGAATTAATTAATTTAAAATTAATTTCCATTGTCAAAACCAAGTAGCGTATTTTTAAGAAATAATAACTATCAAAAGATTGACACTTTTTTGTGTCAAATTTCAAAGTGAAATTACTTATAATAACCATCAATGGATTAAATGGTAAAAATATAATCTAATTATACTTCCAAACCATTAAAATTTATAATTAAACACTATATATTATTTTGATTAAAAAAGTTGTTTTCAGTTACAATATAGTATTTTTCATTATTCGCCCAAATATGAAAGTTATTAGAAAAACATGAAAAATTTATTGAAACTAAATTATTATGTTCTGATTCTAAATAAGAAGTTTATTCTTTCAAATTGAATATATAAAATTTTCAAATATTGGTTTTAAAAAGGGTTCACCATTAAAAGGCGGTAAAATTGTATTTTTTGAAAAATACTTCTTTTATCTGAAAAAAAATGTATTTGTTCTTATATTATGTCTAAGAAACTCATAATATGGATTCTAAAATTATAAGGATTATATAAAGTTCAAAATTTAGTTAATACTATTCATAACCGCTTTTGAACGGCTAGTTTGTTAAGTCATAGTGCGCTTGAACTCATTGTTGTGTGTCGTGCAAATTATTGAATTACTTTGAATAAATAACATACTATGAAATCTTGGGGTGTTACATTATTCCCTCCTTCAATAAATTGTGTCCTCACAATTTGAAATTTTTCTTCGAAAATAAAAGGTTGAAAATAGAAAATACCTTTGTGGGAAAACCCACATCAGAAATTGGGTTAATAAAATTTAATCTTAATAAGAGGAAAAAAATTATATATATATATATATAATTGAAAAGTAGAGTTTCATCCTTCAACTAATTCCTACCACAAACTCATCTTTCACTCCAAATGATTTCAAAAATATATATATATATCCAAATCGTATAATGTTCCAAAAATAATGAATTTATAATTCATTTGTCATACTATTTAAAAATAATAATTTATACAAACCAGTACATCACGTAGTCCATTCGTAGGTGATGCACCTTTGTCGCTCTTCGGTTGTGGGTTCAACTCTCACGGCCTTGTCGGACGCAACCAGTTGTCGCCCGACCACTGGGTTGCCCTTTTTATAACAATCCAAAAATAACCTTAACAATAGTATCCAATTTCAAACATAATCCATTCCAACCTTTAGACTTATCCAAAATACTTATATCCAAACTCTCAGACCAAAATTTATAAGGAATTTAACCATAATGAAGATCCTTTTTTCCATGTAATAACATGTGAACGCCTTCGTCATGTATTATTTTAAAACACCACAACATCCTGAATTACCATAAAACCTTATTAATTACATTCATGCTCCCTTATTTCTTATATAATACTGGATATACTCCTTCTATCCAAAAAAGTTGTAAACTCCAACAATGATGGAATATAAAAATCATTAATCAGTTTCAAGGAAGTCAAGAATATTCAATATAATTTATCCAAATCAACCATCTCTTATTCAAAAATCACTAACTCATTATCTGAACCATATTATGGATTAACTTTCCTTCAACCATGTATTTTACAAAAAGTGTAGCTTACTATTAAGTCACTTTTCTTAGAACAATATAATCTCAAATCCTCAAAAAATTAGTACTGCAGTACAATCGTTATTTATCTCCATAATTCATGGATCCAGTATAATGTTGATACAACACTCAAATGAAATAATTCTATAATAATAATATAAGAACACTAGTCATTACTATTCAACTGAGGTAGTATCATAACTTGATTATTATCAAATAAAATCATTTGCAGAATACTCTTATGAATGGGACATTGATTCGCGTGGTGTCTCAACACCTTGCATATGATGCATTTTACATTTGAAAACTTTTTCTTACCCTTGCAATCACGTACTTGGTGTCCTTTTTCTCCACACTTATAACAAACTCTCATTCCCTTCAATCATTTACCAAGGTGATACTTTCCACATTTATCACATATGTGAAAATACTTCTTTTATCTCTTCCCTTTATCCATTTTTCTCTCTTCCATTCTTTTCTTCTCTTGCTCCCTTCAAAGCCATAGGACTCAGATAATTCTTTACTTATCTTATTAACACATGATATTATTTCTTCATATGTTGAGAATACATGGGAGACTATTTCCTTTTTAAATGTTGGCTTAATACTGTGAAATATATGATCCTTCTTACTCTTTGGATCATATGTATTACTGGAGTTCACATTCCTTCCACTGGGAGCCATTTCTATACAATGGCATACACTAGGTCAGTTTATGAATTGCAATGAATAATTCCAAACTTGTAAAATACATAACATAAATTTAATAGTTTATGGATATAATCCATAAAAATATTTTCTTTGAGGAGGTATATACTCATAAATCCATCATAATTATTTTTAAAGAAAAAGATAATTATCCTAAGCATATCCCCCAGGAGTGTCGTAACCAAGAGTGCAGCAAGGCCCGTTGTTGTGCACCAGTTCCGGTTCAAGTCTAGCTCAAAGTGGTGATTTCAGGTTTTACCCATAGGTACATCTGTGTCAGAGACTCCTCTACCTACTCGTATCCAAATAGGGATGTATTTTCTTAAAAAACTCACAAAATCTCTACTTTACCAAAATTCTAGGAAGTTCTTCTGTACTAATCCTCAAAGTCTATCTTAGAGTAATATGCTCTAATCAGAGTTTATCAAAATCTAGTTTCCAAGGTTATTTCTAAACTTCCTCTAATACCAACTGTAATGCCCCGACCCCAATTACCTAGTGCTGGTGCATTATTTTAATACATTGTCATGATTACAAGGAATCAGTCCAGAAGGACCGATCAGTTTAGCAGTCTTGAGAAATAGATTACATACATTAACTTTACATTACAATTTCAAACATAAAACACAGAATAGATAGTTCTTTGAGAACCCCATTATTCCCTTTAACTTTACCCTACATATCAATCCTAATACACTTCTTAGAATCCTAGGGAAATAAAACATAAGAAAGGGGATCTCAGATGCCCAGTAAGAGTAAATAATTTAGCAGAATCTATAAACATTTAAGGCAAGACATGTGATAAAACAATAGCCTCTTTAAACATAAACTTGAACATAATATGAAAAAAATAAATCAAACATTACCATATAAACATGCACATGGATATTCTACTAGTTGAATAATCACTTGTAATAACTAATTTCATAATGAGGGAATGTATAATACCATACTTTAATTTCTGTTTCAAGGCCTCATGCCAGAACCTATGGGATAACTGTAACCGGACCCAAACCCAAAGATCCTCTGTAACCTGACTCCATCTCAGAGATCCTCTGTAACTAGACTCCAACCCGGAGAGCCTCTATACCCGGACTCCATCCCAGAGAGTCTCTGTAACCGGACTCCATCCCGTAGATCCTCTATAACCAGACTCCAACCCGAAGGGTCTGCTGTAATCAGACCCCAACCCGGAGGGCCTAATTTTACTAGTCCCCAACCCAGAACATACTATCCCAATACATTCATCATAAGAAAAGGTTTAAATATAACATAAATATTCGTATTAAAACTAAAATACAAAATTTCAATACTTTAACCATAAACCATGAATGGTATACGAATATCACATCCATAGTCAAACATATCATAAAATATTAAATACAATATGGAAGTTTTGTATCATAATAAATCAACTTCAAATAAACTTAAAATCCATCAAAGGATTTTCACATAGATAAAATCAAAACCTTTTTTATAGAAATATATCTTTCTATTTTGAAATAATTTAAGAGTCACATAATTATAAAGAAACCATTTATTTTGAAAAAATTATTATAATCTTGTAAGGGAAGATTCGATGATTTTATAATGGTGGAAAATAGCTACACCCACCGTATAAGTTAAAAAAGACATTCTTACCATAATTTTGTCGAAGAGGTTAAAAAGGGCCTTATTTGGAAAACAACTGAAAGATTACTTTATAAACATCTTGTAAAAATTAAAACAAGGGTATAAATGACTTTAAAACATAGTCTATAAAATAGTGATAATGTTTTGAAATACATTTTTAAGAAACATTGATGTGGATAATAAAGAGTTCCCAGTAGATAATTATGTATAAACAACCTCGGATAATGAAAACATTGTGAAATTAACCCTTACCTCATTGTAATCAATCAATTTATATGAAAAATAGTAAATAACCACCAAAGTAATCACAAAATATCATGAATATAAAGATAATACTGATAATATATATCAAATGGAAGTAAAAAATACACCACATGCAATAAATAAGTGGTGAACAATGGAAATCTCATGGAATTAGAAGTGAGATAAGAAACCCCTTACCTCATGTCCGACTTGACCCGTTCGTTCTTTAATATCCTGAATAATAAACTAAAGTTAATTTATAATTTCTTAAGAACCATTTATAAGTTTATTATTCCTTTTATATCACTTATTACCATGTTATAAACATTATGGAATCATTTAAGTTAATACTATTCGTTTTGTCGATATTTGGCACTTGAGTAAAAAACGAACACCTTATAGTTACAAGTTGTTCACATGGTAAAAAATTCATTATATCCAAAATAATATTAATGATTTAGATATCATATATATCATATATATATATATATATCCATTATATACATGTATTTATAACAGTACATATCATTTTGGGGTAAGAAATGAAATGCGTCGTTCATGGAGACGGTACGTCGTACATACGCATGAACGCTACTTTCATTTATATTTCTTATTTTAATGGAATAAAAACATAATGATGCATATTTATATTATAATTCCAATATAATAACATATATAATATCATTAAATCCATCCTTTATACATCCCACATATGGTATTAACGAGTCATATCACTTTGAGGGGGCGGTAGTCCGCACTTCCTCAAATGGAATTATCATGTTTACCCATAATGGAAACCATTAAGGTATGCTATAAAAGAAAAATACAGAATCATGAAGAAAACATAAACATAATATATATCATATATAAATATAGTTCTATCATAATGGCCACCATGAGAGGCGGTAGGAGGTAATTGAACAATCATCGTTTCATGAGGCGTTAGTTTTTCATCCATAGAAACATTATGTTCTTCACCCATTAGATGGAGGTGTGTCTATGTGAAGTTAGAATACTTATCATACCAAAATCCTAGTATATTTAGGATAATTTTTTTTATAAAATAAAGGAATAAAAAGAGTTTAGTGGTTGGAGAAGTAAAATAAAATAAAAGAAGTTAAGAGAAACTGTTACCTTTAATTTGGGTAACTTCCTTTGGTTTGAACCAAAAGGACTTCTTGAAGTTCCTTCTGGCTAAGGTAAGGATTATAAGAATAGAGGGATGTATAGATATTAATTTGGAATAGTTTTTACGAGCCTAAGGCTTGATAGGTGTGAATTTGAGAGAATGTGAAGTGCCCTTTTATAAGAGGGGTGAGGGGCACCTTACGAAAAACTTAAAATATTATTTTATAATAAATTAATATTCGATTTATAATGTATAAAAAATCAATTATTTAAAATATAAGGTGGTGATGGGTCAAAAAAACTCAACCAATAGGTTTTAGACAGGCTTAGGTTACCATATTAACCATAACATTTAGATTTAACTCTTAGTAAAATAGTTTGACATTTACCATGTCTATTTGTATTTTTATATTATATGGTTAATAAAATTACTATAAAATACCAATTGAACCTAAATTGGTTAATTAATGTCATATATATTATTATATAAGCCTTTTGGACAAAACTTAGATTTTTAGAACTATTATATCAATTAATAATATAATATTTGTTTTAAACAAACTTTTTTATTTCAATTTTGACACTCTTTGGTATTTGTTTTTTGATAAAATAATAACAGCATGATTACTTCAAAAAAAAATACATTGAATCAATACTAACATGTAATATTCACCTATAAATTTCGTGGATGTCATAAAAACCTTGAAATTATAATTATTTTAATATTTATAATACCATTTATTTGATTCTTTCATTAATAAGGTAATTACTGCATCATCATTGTGTCATTGATAAATTTAACTATTTAATCTCTAAAAATTATAAATAAAATTCCATTATGTAGGAAATCTTATTAGCTTTTTAATGAATATTTATAATTGAATTTATCTTATGTATAACCCCATATTAAAAATGGTTTGGTTATTAAACTTTGATGTTAACTCTTTAACTCTTCTATAAATAAAATAATAATAAATGTCTTAATCTAATCCAAGTGGACCTAAAGGGTCATATTTTATTCCTAAGGTTGTTTTTGGTCGAATTACACTAATCTAATAGAATTAGGACATGTGTTCGGGTAATAATAATATCATTTTTACCCTTAATTACCCTGTTTACTTTTAAACATGGTAAATAAAAGTAAAAAGATATGATTCACCAAAAATTATTTTTATCTTATTGAAAGAAATTTTACCCCTTGATATTAACCGTGTCTCTCAGATTTTTAAATTCAACCCACATAAGCGGTAAAATTCCATTTTATGTAAATTTTCAAATGCTCCTAGGAGGTGGGTAAAAGACGTTAAAAAGTTCGATACAATTTTTATATATCTAAAATTATTATAAACTGACTCCAAGGAATTAAATTGAATTTAAATAGGTATTATGTATCTATTTTGACCTAAAATAAATTTAAATAAAATAAATAATTATTTAAATAAAAAGTTGGTTTTAAACAATAACTTAGTGTTTTTCACTATTTATCAAAAATTGAAAGTTTTCAAAAAAATACCAAAAATTCACCCTAAGCTAATTTTGATATTCCAAATTCAAAAATGAATACTATTTTACCAATTTTAAAAGATAGAAGTTGCATTAATTAATTTAAAATTAATTCTCGTTGTCAAAACCAAGAAGCATATTTTTAAGAAATAATAACTATCAAAAGATTGGCACTTGTTTATGTCCAATTTCAAAGTAAAATTACTTAAAATGACCATCATTGGATTAAATGGTAAAAATATAATCTAATTATACTTCCAAACCATTAAAATTTATAATTAAACATTATAAATTATTTTGATTAAAAAATTTGTTTTCAGTTAAAATATAGTATTTTTCACCATTCACCCAAATATGAAAGTTATCAGAAAAACACCAAAAATTTATTGAAACTAAATTATTATGTCCCGATTCTAAAGAAGAAGTTTATTTTGTCAAATTGAATATATAAAAGTTTCAAATATTGGATTTAAAAAGGGTTCACCATTAAAAGGCGGTAAAATTGCATTTTTTGAAAAATACTTCTTTTATCTGAAAAAAATGTATTTGTTCTTACATTATGTCTAAGAAACTCATAATATGGATTCTAAAATTATAAGGATTATATAAAGTTTAAAATTCAGTTAATAATATTCATAACCACTTTTGAACGGCTAGTTTGGTAAGTTGTGGTGCGCTTGAACTCAGTGTTGCGTGTAGTGCAAGTTATCAAATTACTTTGAATACACTACTACAAATATGGCTTTTATCAGAGATAAAAATGGCCTTTATCAGTGCTAGAAAAGCGCTGATGAAGACGGCGAAGATAAAGGGGGGGTCCCCTTTATCAGTGCTCCGAAAAGCGCTGATAAAATGGGTCTTTTATCAGCGCTAAAACAAAGCGTTAATAAAAGGGTCCATTATCAGCACTTTGTTTTAGAGCTGATAAAAGACCCCTATATGAGCTCTTCCTTTATCAGCGCTTTCGTTTTAGCGCTGATAAAGGACCCCTTTTATCAGCGTTTTTTTAAAGTGCTGATAAAAGTGAAAAAAAATTAAAAAAAAAATAAAAAAATTTAAAAAATAATACCAATCAGGGGGATTTTATAGCGCTTGAGCCCCCCCCCCCCTACAGCACTTTTCTGCCCCTGTACAGTACCCTATGCACCACCTTCACCCTTTAACAGCGCTTTCTCCCATATTCCCCCATGTGTGCACGCCCCTGCCTCCACCAAGATTTGAACTCAAGACCTCCCCCATGCACGCCTAAGCCTTTACCACTACTCTATTTTGATTTTTCTTCCAATTCATGATATCTATATATATATATTTATATATTTAGTTATATTTATTCATATAGTAATATATATTTATATTAATTTATATATATATTTATATTATAATATATATATATAGTTATATTAATATATATATATATATAGTTATATTAATATATATCTATATATATATAGTTATATTTATTCTTATAGTAATATATATTTTTATTAATATATATATATAGTTATTAGATTAATATATATATAGCTTGATTAATATATATATTTAGTTAGATTAATATATAGGTATATAAATATTCATATATTTGTATTTTAAATAAAATGGATGTTAGTTATTATTTAGATAAAGCAAATATATTTTATATGTTAATATATTTTATTATTTATATTTATAATTAAATTTTTAGGTGTGAATATATAAAAAAATATGTACATATAGTTATATATTTGATTATAAATAGTAGTTCATTATAAAAAAGGATAAAATTTCAAAGACATAATATCAATATGAATGTAATAACTTGGAATAAATTCATACCCCACCAAAAAATCCAATAATAACCCCTTAAATGAGGCTGAAAATCCATAAAATGTTAAAAAAATTGGGGTACTGCGACTAAAAACTCAGTTTTGGAGGCCTTATGGGACTCTTTTGGCCTCTAAAAACCCTTGACTTGGGTCCCCCCTTGTCAGAGTGACGTAGAGCTCGTCGCAGGCTTCAATTTGATATGTGGTAGAGCTCAAACAGACACCCGGATCAAAAGTTATGGCCGTTTGAAGTTTGAGTTGCGTTTTCAACATATTTTGGATCTTTTTTTAAGTTTTTAAATTTTTTTAGTCTTCAAATTGTTATTAAATGACTATTACTCCATAATAATTAGAAAATTATTAATTAAAAATATTTTTTTAATTTTTTAAGAAGCCATTTTCACTAAATATCTTATATATTAAGTATATTATAAGTGTAAATGTACATTTATACATTTCTAAAATATATTTAAAAAGTATATATTATATTTATATCAATATAACTATATTTATATATTAATATATTAATATATTTTTTAAATTTCTTTTTGAAGACGACCCTTTATCATCGCTTTTAAAAAAGCGCCGATAAAGGCCCACCCCCCCCCTTTATCAGCGCTACTAAACAAACGCTGATAAATGGGTGCTTTTATCAGCGCTTTTTTTAGTGCTGATAAAGGCACCCTTTATCAGTGCTTTTTTGTTAGAACTAATAAAGGGGGGTGCTGCAAAAATCTTTTTTTGTGGTAGTGAGAAATAACGTACTATGAAATCTTGGGGTGTTACAATAAATATGGCTACTTATGATTGTAATTTCAAAGATTTTAATGCATTATATTGTCTATTATTAGAATATAAATTCAATAGAATTTATAGACGTTTTATTGCTTATGAAATTTAGGATACACTTGTCGTGTCTCTTGATGGAATATCCAATGTTAAAGAAATGCACATTAAAACATATACTACTAAATATGATGCTTTTAAATTGAAACATGATGAATAAATTCATGATATGTATATCAAGTTCAATGAAATTTTCATTATAATTAATGCACTTGGAAAGAAAATTAAATACATAGATCAAGTGATGAGACACCTACAGTTCATTCCAGATTTATGGAGAGGAACATCTGATACTATTTAAGAATCATGAGCCATAAGAAAACTTCTAGGAATGGAGATGATTATAAAACTCATGATGTATGAAGAGGAGTTGAATGTGAACAAAGAATAAGATGAACCAAAAAGAAAATCAATTGCTTTCAAAACTTCTGAGTCAAAGATGAAGTAGAAAATAAAAGAAAATAATTCAAGTGAGGATAAGTCATCCTTTGAAGGTGATCATGATATGAATCATCAATTAAAGAGATTTAAAAAGTTCTATATGAAGAATAAATTCCTTAAGAAATCAAATTGCTGAGGAAATTATAACAGAAGAGGGAACTAGAGAAAGGAAAGTCAATCAGGAGAAGTGGCTTGTTATGAATAAAAAAGGAAAGGTCCCTTAAAAGTTGAATGTACAAAATAAAAGTATAAAAAAAATTATGAGTAGAAAGTTAAAAATTTGAAATAAGGATACGAAAAAAAACCTAGAGAACTTGTGAGGAAATTTCTTGTGAATCAAATTCAAGTAGAGAAGATGAGGCTGATAGAGAAAACATGTGTTTTCTAGAAAACACATCATAGGTAATAAATATTGTCTCTAAATCTCATGATCATATTTCTACCATCTATAAAAATGAAAATAATGATGAAAATTTGACATTGAATAATTATTTGAATATTTAAATACACTAGAAGAAACATTTAATATACTTAAAGATAAGTAAAAAATTTAAAGAAACATCTTGATTTATCTATTTATTTTAAATCTAATCATATAATAGAAAAATAAAAGAATTATGTTTTACTAAAATACAATAATGAACTTAAAATATAAAATGAGAAACTTAAAAAGGATCTTGAAAGGTTTATGAATGGAAGAGAAACCTTAACCAGGAATTTACAAAAACTGACCACACCCAAGTATGCAACAAGGATTGGATACCAGCCTGATCAATGGTGAATTTATAAAAATAAATTTATTCCTAGAATAAGCTCTTCCAGTTCTATAAAAAGTTCAATTTATTATAGACCTAATAAATTTTATATTTCTAAAATTCTTAATTTTTTCTTATGGTAAACCTAATGAACAACATTGGATTCCAAAAGTTCTTATCCCATCCCTTCCCAATTATATTTCAATGACCTAACCACTAAGATACAAGGAATTTTGTGAACATAATTTGATAAATTTTCATATTTATATTTAAAATTAATTTAAATTTTGATTTATTTTATGTTATTTGAAAAATTAATTCATATCGGACAATAAGACCTTGTTTTCTCAGTTTTGGCTAAGTGACATGTGTTTTAAACTAAACTAAAAAATTTATATTTAAAACATGAACTTTGAGTCATACTAGAAATATCGTATGTTGTATTGATATACAGTCAATTAAAACACATCACAAATTAATTATGGATCATTGTTCAATGTTTTAAAGACCTTGTTTTCTCAGTTTGTCTATGTGACGATGTTTTAGACTAAAATGGTGATTTTAATTCAAAAAGATCCACTTTGAGTAATTTTTTCTATGTGACATGATTTTCAAACTAAAATGGAACATTTACTCAATGTTTTGAGTAATATCGACCACATCATTTGTAAAATTTATATATGGTCAATTCCTACACATCATAAAAGAATTATGGATTAATTTTGTACATTTTCAAGAAAATATATGATCGTTATCTTGGTTTTGGCTATATGACATGTGTTTTAGAGTAACATGACACTTATAATGTGAAAACATACACCTTGAGTCACATAAACCACATCATGTGTTGAATTGACATTCAGTCAATTCCCATATGTCACAAATGAATTATGGATTGATTCCCTAAATTATAAAGATTATTTGAGCTATTTTTCTCAATTTTGGCTATGTTTCATGTATTTTAAACAAAAATGAAACTTTTATATTAAAAATATGAACTTTGAGTCATATCAACCACATTGTGTTTCAGATTGATGTGTGGTTGATTCATAAACATCAAACATGAACTATGGATCATTTTTCCAATGTTTTAAGACAATAAGATATTTATTCTCAGTATGGCTATGTGACTTACATATTACACTAAAATGAAAATTTTAATGTGAGAAAACACACTTTGTGTCATACCAACCACATAGTCATTCAGACTGATGTGATATTGATTCATACACATCTAAAATGAATTATGGATAATTTTACTAATGTATCAGGATAATGCGAGAATTTTTTTTAGTTTTGTCTACATAAAGTGTGTTTTAAACTAAAATGAAACTTTTATATTTAAAATACACACCTTGAGTCATACCATACACATTGTGCATCATATTAATGTGTGATATATTTTCTACACATCACACATGACTTATGGATCTTCATTATAAAGTTTTAAGAAAATCTTATCTTGTTTTATATGTATAGATATTTGATGTCTGTTTTTGACTAAAATGACACTTTTAATGTGAAAACACATACTTTGAGTCATAATTGACACATAATTTATCAGATTAATGTGAAATAAATTCCTACACATAAAAATTAATATATGTATCATTTTATTAAGTTATCATGTCAGTCTAATCTCATTTTCTCATTTTTGGTTATGTGGCATGTGTTTTAATCTAAAATGACACTTTTATTTTGAAAACACACACTTTGAGTCATACCTACCACATCATGTGTCAGATCGACACGAAGTAAATTCATACACATTAAAAATTAATTATAGATAATTGTTATAATTTTTCAAGACAATCCAATATTTTTTTATTGGTTTTTCCAATGTGGAACGTGTTTTGGACTAAAATGGCACTTTTATATTGAAATACCTAAATTTGAGTCATATTGGGCACATCATGTGTTGGATTGGCATGAAATAAGATAATACACATTAAAAATTAATTATAGATCATAATATTAATGTATAAAAACAATATGATCTCCATTATTGGGTTTTGAAAATATGACATGTGTTTTAAACTAAAAAGATGCTTTTATATTGAAATTACACACCTGGAGTCATATCGGAAACATTGTATGTCATATTGACATACAACTTATTAATATATGTCACAAATGAATTATGGTTCATTTTCATAATGTTTAGAGAGAATCGAAGCTTCCTTTCTTAGTTTTGATAATGTGACACATATTTTAAACAAAAATAAAACTTTTATATTGAAAACACGTCCTTTGAGTCATAATAGAAACATCTTATATTAGATTGATTTGTGGTTGATTCATACACATCACTCATGAATTATGGATTTTTTCTAAAGTTTCATGATAATTCTATCTCATCATATTTATGTTGTCTATGTGACACATTTGTTAGACTAAAATGACATGTAGAGGCCATCCAACCTCTCAACATTTTCAAATCTCAACCTTGATTAGGATTCATTCATAATTAACTCATCATTTATAATTTTAGAATTTGGTCAAGTTATGGGTGATACATCCCTCTTATAATTTATAGTATCTTTAATTGTCATTTATTTGGTTGAGTCAAACAAAAAAATAATGGAATCCATTATAGAGGTGGAACTTATTGTAATAGGGTCTATACCATTTTTACAAACTCATAAAAATATAGAAAGATGAAAAATTAAAATGATGAGGCTAGAAGTATAGAAGTACCTTACCCATATAAGTTTCACTGAAATCAAATCTCTTTTATAAAATAGGAGAATGATTCCATAGAAACTTCTCCCATTTTGGGTAAGGCTTATTCGTTGTTAAATATTTATCCTATTCAACCTACAATTCTTGGTAATAAGGGAACACCGACATGAATACAGTACTAAAAACAAAGAAAAGTAGAATAATCCATGATTAAAATAAAGAAAAAAACCATAAGTTAGTCACTGTTACACTATAAGTGGTGAAATATTTCCCATGATTTGGTAATATGTCTTTAGATTTGTGGGTACAAGGATTATTGACACATTTTCCTCTTGAAAATATCTTAGCTAAAAAATAAAAGTACAATATATCATGAGAATGAGTATATTTAGGAATGTTATTATATCTTCCAAAATTAGTAGAGGTTAACACTCCATAAACTTATCCTTGATAAACTGCTCAAATCTTTATTTCTTTGGAGGGTCATCACTAAAATTTTTGTGGTTCCTTGAAACTCTTCCTAACCATCAAAAGAATGAAATTAGTGAAATTTTGAAATGAAATTCCCATTCAAATATGGAATGATAATATACCATTTTATGAATTTAAAAATTATAGTAATAATAGTATGATTGATGCACTCACATGAGATGTTGGTTTAGTAAATGTATCTGAAAGTATGTATTGTATTCATAGAATAAACGGGTGTATTTTAATGTATTAGAAATGATATCTACTAAGTTTTTTCTTGTTTTAATTTTTTTCTACTGCTCCCTTATGAAACATCCTCAATCAAAACATCCATACATTTATCATCAGGTGGTGAAACCACAACTGTGGGAGGGTAATAAACTTTTTATCCTCTCTAAATAGGGGTAAAAAATCAATGACATGGTTCAAATTACTTTAGAATGATAAGAGAATAAAATATGGAAAAAAATAATTGAATAGAAATTGAAAATGTTGGATTAGAATAAAAATATAACCATAAAATTTCCAATAATACATGAATTTTATTTTAGGAAAATTTATATCGAATAATTATGATACTGATTCTTCACATACCAAATGTATCACTAAGTTCATATTCTATACTAGATCACAAACATAATAGGTAATCACCTTAACTAGACATAGACATGAATTCTGACACCATGTACGCTTTCCACTCATCTCTAAACAAATTTACATCTTCTTTTGAGTACAAATATTGTTGAAAATACTAATAGTACTCAGAAAATATAGTCAAATAAATGATTTACAAATATTTTAAATAATTTTTTTATTTCCTTTGTAAATTACCTATTTGGGGATGATATTTTATTGATAGTATATTATAACATTCATAAATTTTTAAATGTAATATCCACAATAATTTTCATTATATTGTTTCGAACACAACGAAAACATTGATCAAAATAATTATATTGTTTTCAAATAGGTTTTTATAGTTAAATATTAATATTATAAATTAATTTTTATTAATTTAAGGAAATAATTAGGCTTCATGTGTTCATTCGCCGACTTCATACTATGATTAAAATGATATTTATATATCTCCCTATTATAACACAGTTCTCATTAATAAATAAACTAAAACATGTAATTTGAAGTTTATATATAAAATATTTATTTCAAATAAATAAAAATTCACAATATACATCATGTTTGGTATATTTTTTGAAAATAAAGGATTTGGATCCAAAAAATAAATATTTAGGGTATCCAAATTGAGTGCAATGAGCATCCAGTGCTTCCTAAAAAACAAATAAGTGAAAAAATAAAAATATATTTTATATGATTAGATTGTAGATTTTTACCCCTACATTATAGGAATCAAAAGGATTCTATTTTATATTATTATTATTTTCAAATTTCATGATTATTTAAACCTTTTTCTTTTCAATTTCTTACATTTTCAAATGATTTTTCTCCATTTAAATGGTAATAAGATTAATGATTCCAAATATTTATTCATAGCATTTTCCCTTTATATAATAGTAATATATATGCTTATAGAAAATATGAATAGTTATTAACTGTAAGGACCATGGTAGGTAATTTTTTGGATAAGTAGATTATTAAAATGTACAACAAGTATGTATTCACAGCTGGGAATCCCAACCATTCAAACTTGATAATTTCATTTATACTCTTGAGAATGAAAAAAATCTATAATGGCATCTCCAAATATTTCTTCTTCATATTTGATACAGGATATATTTTTCATCTTTGAATATTTTATTTTAATGAACTTTCAATGATAATATATGAAGTATTGTAACTAGTGGGGTGAAGGTATTATCATAAGATCCTTTTTATTTCATTGTAGATCTACTAGATTATCTTGATTAAACCATCCATTTCCCCTTAAGTTTTTCAATATATAATATCAGTCCTAATTTTAGACTTTTTTTTCAATTTTTAAAGGTTTTTCATTTGAGAAATTTTTTTAAGGACATACCTCATGTTTCTTTTTACGATTAAACAACCATTATAAGAAAGTTCTAATAGAATTATTAACCATTGTAACATCCAGATCCTCAAAGAGAACCAAATGCTCTAAACATAGCTCTTGAGCTACTTCAATCCCTACTCTCACATGATATTTTGAGAGTTGTTTATTCTTTATCATGTCACTTGGAATATTGTACATAATACCCCCACATAATAAGGTGATGCATGGGTGTTTATAGATATAAATCAAAAAAAATCAACCTATAAAATTTTAGAAATATATGATTATCATAAGGTTTTTGATTCAAATTTAAGATAAAGAGTTATAAAAAATTTATTACCTTTGGTAATGAAGGTGGTTTAGGGGAATGGTTAGCCTCAATTCTTTTGGGGACTTCTGTATCTTCATGTAAAAATCATTTTTCTACTATAGGTTCATGTATTGAACCTAAATCTAGTAGCCTTAAGGAAATGTTTTCTTTATTACATTAGCACTAGATTCAATTAATCACATCTACAAGGAATGAATTGTTTAGTTGTCTTGGTAAACTAGATACATACTTAAAATTCACATTAAAATTGAAAACATGAAATACAAAAAGTGTTTTCTTTGAGAGTTATATATTTCCCCTTGACATATCCCTACATATTAATTACAAAACACTTCCTAGTATCCTAGGGAAAATATAACATAAGAAAGGGGTGAACTCAAATTCTTAGTAAGGGTAAAAATATAATGTAATCTATCATAAATAAAAAATCATAATCAATATGGTAAGGTGAATAACTAAAACACATACTATTTAATCAATAACTTGAGTATAATATAGAAATAATAAATGATGATCAAATAAATCCATATCAAAAATCACATGAACATGAAACTTATCCATAGATATTCTAACTAATTGAATAATAACATGAGCATAAATAACTGATCTCAAAATGGGGGAATTCATAATTCCATACATATAAAACCTACTTTCAAGACCTTTCAAAATATTGTTTAAATTTGTGGGTAGAAACCTAACTAATTTGGCCAATTGATTTGTCTCATGATAACTGTCGATGCATTGAGGGGCTATCTATAATTAGGATTCACTCGAAACTTAATAAGACCAATGCATTCCTCATATAAAAGGGGTGAAACATAATCAACATAAATATTCATATTGATAAACTAATAAAAAAATGTTAATACTAACCCCAACCAAATAAACATGATCATAAACCATCCAAATTAATATTTTGAATGGTAATAAAATTATACATCCTCAGTCAAACTAATCATAAACCATCCAAATAATGACAAAGGATTAAATCAATACTTAATATATATAGTGGATCATAAGTTCAATAAATGTTTTATGTCATTAATGAATATTGATACCATAAAAATATTCTTGAGGAAAATAACATTTCCATTTTGAAAATAAAATTTTTAAAATAAAAAGTTCCCAAATTATTTTAAAAATAATTTTCTTTGAAAATGACCTTTTAAACATATAAAATAATCTTTAGAACATTGTGTGTCCATAATGGTGTGAGATTCTGTTCATGCGATAAACATTAAAACAATGATTCCATTCATATTTTTGATAAAATCCAAACGTGTCATGTTTTTAAAACAAAAAGAAGATTCATTTATTTTATTTTTTGTAAAAAGTAAATAATGGGTAAAAAAATATTTCATAAATAATTTTTAAAAGGATAAAAATATTTTTGAAAACATTTTAAGAAAATATGAATTTTTATAAAAATATATTTTTTACCGAAGAGATAAATAAATTATGATTTTATTAAAAACATTCTCAATCATTTTATATACCAAAGAGAGGTAAAATGGTACCATTAATTAAAAAAGTTCATGAATAACTAAATTTTAAGAATATATATTGGGTTTAATAAATAAATATCAAGTAATTCAACTAAGGAAGGCTTAAACAAAAACAATCTTGAATAATGATGAAAGTGTTGAATAAACTTTTACCACTTTGGTGAAATTTTAGTCATAATCCCCCTGAAAACAATAATTTCATATTAAATTTTAAATATCATAAAGATAAATATATTCATGATATAAAATATCAAAATGGTAAATATATATACAACACAAATGAATAAGTGGTGAATATGGTGTATGTCTCACGGAAGTAAAAGTGAGATGTGAAACCCATACCTTAGGTTCAACTCCCTTTATATGTGTCCGAAAATACTATATATTAAAATTTGTTTTATTATATATATATTATATAACCATAATAATATATATATAATACTATATATGATCATAATATAATATTTTACCACCCGTTTTTTATTTATATTTAACTATTTTTATTATTTTAAGTTTTAATCGGCTTGTTTTCTCATCCATGTTGTGTCACGAATGTTAGGGATCTTGTACATTGGATATAGTTATAGAATACACATAATGTTATTAATTTTATAAATATTATTTTTTTTATTATATAAATTCTTTAAATCGTTATTGAAAACTGGATATAGAAAATGAATCGCATCGCTTCGTGGAAACGGTAGGGCGTACTTATGTACAAGTGATGATATCATTCCCCTAAAGGGTGAAAGGGTAAGTAAGTATTTTATATATTAATTTTAAAGAATTTATATCATGTCATATATATCACATATATTAATTGAATTTATTCTTATTACTTTCCATGTAAAGTGTAACCGAAAAATGATTCACATCACTTCATGAGGTGGTAGACCGTCGTACGCACAAGTGATGTTATAATATTTTAAAAGGAACAGAAATTAAGATGGTATATGTTATATTATAACTCAATTAGTATAATTATATATTAAATATTAAATATATAGATTAAATCCATCAGTTTGTGAGGCGGTAGTCTAACTTACACATGATTTTTGATTTTGTTTCCCATTTGATGGATGTGGAGATGTATAAATATTATTCTATAAACATAATGACATATTAGTATATGATAGATAATTTTGTTATTATATTTAAAATTTTAAGATATAATTTAATGTTGTAAAATAAAAAATAAAAACAATGAGCTTTGTGAAGGCAGTTACCTTCTCTTAGAAAACCCTCCTTTGGATCTTTTATTAAGGACTATAGGGTTGTTATTTTGGGAAAAATAAAAAGAAATAGAATTTGTCTATGTTTGTTTTTTATGGATTTGGATAGGTTTTGGTAAATCCAAATTTCTTTAGAGGTGTGAATAAGTGAGAGGAGTGAGTGCCATTTTATAATTTAAGAGGAGTGACATTTTTTTAAATACCCAAAACTATTCAATAATGTGAACTCACTCTCACCCAAAGTGGATGAAAAAATGATAATTATAGAGGTTTATAGATTATATGTCCGATACACACCTTCACAAAAAAAACATTTTTTAAACATGTTTTTACTTAACTTCTAAGTATTCTTACTTTTACCATTTTAGTTTTTCACTAAGGTAACTAGTCTTTTAAAACTAGATAATTTATCCTTTAAAAAATTAAAGTGATACTAGTTATAAAATTTTTACTTAATTATTATAAATATGAAATACAATTTATCAAATAAAAATATTATATGTGTTGAAAATTAATTTTAACATAGTAACATGTAACGTGCAAAAACATTATTTTAACCTTAACTATGCTAACAAGGTTATCATTATTTAGGGGTCAATATAGTCACTATAAAATAAAAATTGGACCATTAATGGAACATAGTTGATATTTTAAATATTTAAAAATCAATTTGAAGAATACATTATTATTATGAATTTTAAATCATTTAATACAATACCATTTATTATAAAACAACATTAATGTCAATTTTGACAATATTCATTTAATTTGAATTTAACAAATAACAAGAAAATTATGAAATTAAAATATATTATGTTCACAACAATATAACATGATATAATATTCTACAAAATTAATGTAACAAAATAATTCATTAAATTAATTTTACTTTTAATATTTTTAGTTCCATTTATTTTATATTTCTATTAATTAAATAATTAATGCATTTGGGTTACTTAAGAATTTAAATTAATTATATGATTACTAAAATTTAAAAATAAATTACACTTATGAAATTAATTTCATTATGATAAAAATAGATATCTGTATTTTTTCACATATTTCTTTTTTCCCTATATGAACACATAATTGAAATTTAAAAGCAATAGGGTGACATTTTATCTTTTTCTTTACTTAAATTATTATATAGCTCAATCTCATGGAACATTATCCTGAAGACTCATAAAAATAGGCCTTAAGGTGATAAGGATTGAAATATTTATATAAAATAGGAATTTGGAAAAAAACTTATATCATTTTAACCCTTATATTTTTAGTTTCACCCCACAGTAAAATTGTTTTAACCTTAACTATGGTAATTAATTTTTACTTATTTTTACTATTAATTAAGAGAACAAATTAATTTGACCTTACTACTTAATATTAATTATTATAAATAAAAATATTTAATCAATTTTATCAAATTAAACTAAAAAAAGTGGAAATATTTTATTTAAAATTAAACCCACAGATGCGATGAAAAACTAGTTTTTAAAAAAAAGGTTGGGGTCGAAGCCTCATTTATTATTAAAGCAAATCAAATACCTCTTTACCTGGGTAAAGGGAGACCCATTACATAGCCCGAAGGCCTAGTGGGAATTTAGCCCATTACATGGCCCGTAGGCCCAAATTTTTTTCCAAAGGCCCATTCTATGAATAGTATTTCTACAATACCCACGATGATACAGTTCCACATAGTTCCATATCGCCGCTACAATTCCATGTCTCCGCTACACCTGTCACCGCTACAGTGTCGCCATGGCTAAAATTGTGCTACAATAACTTGTGCCCAATGGGTTTTGAACCCCCATTTTTCAGGTAGAATTAACGGGTGTTTACCACTAAACTAAACCCCAACTATTGAAAAAGTAGTTTTCCAAAGAGAAAAATATTATAAGTATAGAATGTTTTAATACCAAAATTTAACATGAAATATGTTTTTTGAGATAAATTTTATTTATTAAAATATATTTCAACTGATGTTTCTTTAAAAATAGTTTTAAAAGAAAGTTTAACATATAAATGATTTAAAAAATGTAGTTTTCAATAAAAACCAGTATTATCACTATTCATCAAAAAATGAAACATTTTTTAAAAATCCTAAAAATTCACCCTAAGAAAATTTTGATAGGATTTTTTTTAAATGAAGTTAACTTTATCAAATATTTTTTCAAAATTTGGTAAAATTAAAATTTAAATTATGCGTGGAAAGCACAACTTATCTGCCTTTTAGAAACAATGTAGTTTTTCATATGTTCCTATTTTAATATATCGGGGTGTTACAATTCACTTTAATCCATTCATATATACTAGGCTTCTAAACCAAGTCAAAAAATAATCTCTTTTAAATAATCTATATGTTATTAATTTCCTTTCATAATATCATATGTATCTCCTAGTGAAATTGTCTTCTTGAAATATGTTCAAGGTGACACTCCAAAACCTACACCTCTAAAGCATCCATATTGTTCTCGCTACTTCAAAGCTACTAAAATTAGTTGTTTCTTTAGGTACATTCAATATCAATTATTATTTACAAAATTTATTACAAACATATGAACATAAATATATATTTTTATGTAATAATATTATAAAGCATAAAAAATTACTATTATGTCATACTTATATATGATTCACATACTGCTTGTGTGTTTTTATCTAATAGTTTTACCTTTTTATTTTCATGAGCCTCCATCCATAATACATGATATAAGATAGAACTAGTTTTGGATTTAGATTCACAAGTCTTCATATTAACAAAGGAACATTTTTTTGTTTAATGGAAAAAGATATAGTTATGCCTTAAATATTATACACATAGGATGTGTTTAGGCTGATACTATTAAGTATGATATATACAGGTCATATGGTATGACATAGATTGAACTAAATCATATCTTATGTATTTATAAAGGGATTTCTAAAGTGTGATATAGTGATACCGAACAACTACTAGCCTATCGTGCTTTACGATATTGTTGAATCATGTTGGATTATTCATAGTTTAGGATTAACATAGACTTATGATTAATATGGCAGTTAAACATTAAGTTATAAAAATCAAATAGTCCTCCTATTAGAGTTTTCCAACAACTTCTTATTTTAATGACCAAAATTCATGTTTCTTATTTTATTAGTTATCTTCATGTTTTCTGATACTAATTTTTTCTATCTAAAATTATACTAAGTCTTGAAGTTACCATGTCAACATACTGCTTGAAGAAACTCAATTGACTGTGAAATCTAGGTGATGTAATATTGAATTCTAAGTGACCATATAAAAAATCAAGTAACTATGCATCAAATAATAAAAATATATTTAAGAATTAACTCCAAAAAGTATTCAACCTATCGTAAGAGAAAAATATGTGACAACATGAAGAAACGAAGCGACCACAAGAAGAATATAAGCGACCATAACATGAGGAGAAGTGACTGTGCCAAGTGAACATGGAAAGTGACCATTCCAAGAGAGCATGGTAAGTAACCATGCTAAGTAACCACATGAAAAATTCACCATGCTTCAGATAATAATAAGTGATTGTTACTAACTTATGTAGTGAGGTATATTCAAATATCTAATGGATATATTTTAGAGAATTTATTACATAGTAAGTGCATTTAATGTTTTCATATTAGACTAATGAGTATGACGATTAATTTATAAATATCCTCTAATGGATAATATAGAGAACTATACTTCTCATACATAGATATTACATCTTAATAGATTAATATTCAGTACATAACATTTTGATCCACACTATAAGAATTAATGTTAAATATCTTTAGAAACATGGAAACAAAAACAATTATTTCATAAAATATCTACATCATCTCCCACTTATTTCTTCATGACGAGAACCCTTATTATATATATTATACACAATACACTACTACAAATTGGCCCTTTATCAGTGCTAAAACCTGGTATTAATAGTGCAATAAAAGCGTTGTAAATGCCAGTGAAGATAAAGAGGGGGTCCCCTTTATTAGCACTCCGAAAAGCGCTGATAAAGGAGGCCTTTATCAGTGCTTTTCGGAATGCTGATAAAGGGTAACCCCCCCCCCTATCTTCATCGGAATTTACAACTCTTTTATAGCACTGATAAAGGGACATATTATTAGCGCTCAGGATAGCATTGATAAAGGGCCCTATTATCAGCGCTCAAGATAGCGCTGATAAAGGGACCTATTATCATTGCTCAAGATAGCATTGATAAAGGTGTCCTTTATCAGTGCTCAATATAGCGCAGATAAAGGCTCCTTCAGCTACACCTGTAGAACCAACACCTGCACAAACCAGCACCTTCACCTATACAAACCAGCACCTTCACTTGTACAAACCAGAACCCGCACACAATATTTTAACAAAAAATCATATATACATTTACTTAACATCATGAATACAAAAAAACACACTACTATATACATTTCAAACAATGTTTTACATGGTTACAACTACAATTATCCAGCAACAGTTATAAAAATTAATGTTTCATCTTTTGATATTCGTGATCCTCTCTCAAAAATTGTCATCCATGGTATTTATTTCTGAACAAAGCATCTGAACTCAAGGAAAAGAATTCACCTATATAAGAAAACAAATATTATGTTAGTAATAAAATAATGAAATAAATTAAAACATTAATATGAAAGAATAAATTAATATGGAAATGTGAAACTAAAATATGGAAATGATAAACTCAAATGTTTTCATTCTGATAACAATTAAATGGAATAATGTAAAATCAATATTTTTTTGGATGATTTATCTCATTTAATAAATACTGATTCTTTATCTAATGAAAAGCTTTACCAGTCACACTGTGAGTCAGATTGAGTTGCAGTCGATTCTTACACCTCACAAATGACTCATAGATCGTTTTCCTAAAGTATCAAAAAAATCCAAATGTGTTTGATCGTTTTTCTGTATGTCATTTGTGTTGTTTTCTAAAGTTAATGTCAATTTGAAAGTGGTATCAGACACTTTTAGCCATACCAGTCACACCGTGCATCGGATTGAGGTGTGGTCAATTTTTACACCTCAAAAATGATTCATGGATCGTTGTACTAAAGTATCAAAACAATCTGAACGCGTTTTCTTGATTTTCTTTATGTCAGTAGTGTTGTTTTCTAAAGTTAATGTCAATTTCAAACTGTTATCATACACTTTTATCCATACCGGTCACACCATGCATCGGATTGAGTTGTGGTCAATGTTTATACCTCAAAAATGACTCACAGATCGTTTTCCTAAAGTATCAAAACAATCCGAACGCGTTTTCTCGGTTTTCCATATGTCCGTAGAGTTGTTTTCTAAAGTTAATGTCAATTTCAAACTATTATCAGACACTTTTAGCCATACCGGTCACACCGTGCGTCATATTGAGGTGAAGTCAATTCTTACACCTCAAAAATGACTCATGGATCATTCTCCTAAAGTATCAAAACAACCCGAACACATTTTCTCAGTTTTCCGTATGTCAGTAGTGTTGTTTTCTAAAGTTAATGTCAATTTCAAACTGGTATCAGAAACGTTTGGCCATACCGGTCACATCGTGCGTCGGATTGAGGTGCAGTTGATTGATACACATCAAAAATGACTCATGGATCTTTGTCCTAAAGTATAAAAACAACCCAAACGCATTTGCCTGGTTTTCTGTATGTCATTTTTGTTGTTTTCTAAAGTTAATGTCAATTTGAAACTGGTATCAGACACTTTTAGCTATACCGGTCACACCATGGGTCGGATTGAGGTGCGGTCAATTCGTACACCTCAAAAATGACTCATGGATCGTTTTCCTAAAGTATAAAAACAATCCTAAAGCGTTTTCTTAGTTTTCCATATGTCAGTAGTGTTGTTTTCTAAAGTTAATGTCAATTTCAAACTGTTATCAGACACTTTTATCCATACTGGTCTCACCGTGCGTCGGATTGAGGTGAGGTCGATTTTTACACCTCACAAATGACTCATGGATCGTTGTCCAAAAGTATAAAAATAATCCGAACGTGTTTGCTCAGTTTTCTGTATGTAAGTAGTGTTGTTTTCTAAAGTTAATGTCAATTTCAAACTGGTATCAAACACTTTTAGCCATACTGGTCACACCATGCGTCAAATTAAGATGAGTTCAATTCTTACACCTCAAAAATGACTCATGGATCGTTTTCCTAAAGTATAAAAACAATCCGAATGCGTTTGCTCGGTTTTCCATATGTTAGTAGTATTGTCTTCTAAATATTATGTCAATTTCAAACTGTTATCAGACACTTTTATCCATACCGGTCAAAACGTGCATCGGATTGAGGTGCAGTCGATTTTTACACCTCACAAATGACTCATGGATCGTTTTCATAAAGTATCAAAACAACCCGAACAGGTTTTCTTAGTTTTTTGTATGTCGTTAGTGTTTTTTTCTAAAGTTAATGTCAATTTCAAACCGTTATCAGACACTTTTAGCCATACCGGTCACATCGTGTATCGGATTGAGGTGTGGTCGATTGACACACGTCAAAAATGACTCATGGATCGTTTTCCTAAAGTATCAAAAAAATCTGAACATGTTTGCTTGGTTTTCTATATTTCATTTGTGTTGTTTTCTAAAGTTAATGTCAATTTGAAACTGGTATCAGACACTTTTAGCGATACCGGTCACACCGTGCATCAGATTGAGGTGCGGTGGATTCATACACCTCAAAAATGACTCATGGATCATTTTCCTAAAGTATCAAAACAATCCAAAAGTGTTTGATCAATTTTTAGTATGTCAGTAGTGTTGTTTTCTAAAGTTAATGTGAATTTCAAACTGTTATCAGACACTTTTAGCCATACCAGTCACACCGTGCGTCGGATTGAGGTGTGGTCAATTAGTACACCTCAAAAATGACTCATGGATAATTTTCCTAAAGTATCAAAACATCCCGAATGCGTTTGATCGGTTTTCTGTATGTCAGTACTGTTATTTTCTAAAGTTAATGTCAATTTCAAACTGTTATCAGACACTTTTAGCCATACCAGTCACACTGTGTGTCGGATTAAGGTGAGGTTGATTGATACACATCACAAATGACTCATGGATCATTTTCCTAAAGTATCAAAACAATCTGAACACGTTTTCTCAATTTTCCATATGTCATTTGTGTTTTTTTCTAAAGTTAATGTCAATTTCAAACTGGTATCTGACACTTTTAACCATAGAGTTATGCTTTACTAGAAAGACAAATCATATCTAAAACCATTCTTCATAACCTAAGGATATAAAACATAATAAAGGGTGATCATATATGATCCTTAAGTGTAAAAAAGAGAGATATTAATGATCATATATGGATAAAATTAGTAGGAATTCACCTTCATCCTATTTGTGTGCAATCTTCCATCAGGTATGTTGCCCATTCATTTCTAAACACATCTATATTATCTTCTGAATATGAGGTTTTGAAACACTCATGGTAGTACTGAAAAAATATAAATACCTAAAGGATTAATATATATTTTAAATGAACTCGTAATTATTTTCGAAAATACCTCGTCAGGGATGCTAGTTTGTTGATGAAATATGATCTCTTTCATAAATTTACAAACATAATAACCACAGTCCTTTCTGTTTTTTTGTTTTGGATACTGTAGAAACATCGACAATAATAAGTAATTTGTTTTGATATGTGTTTGGATAGTGCAATGTTATCATATATACCCAGATACGTTTCCAGTTGTAGTTCTTGTAGGCTTGCTCATCCTTATGCCCTGGATTCATTCCATGCATTAGACGATATTGATGCACTGCCCTATCATAATAGAATCCTCATTAAAAGATAACATAAATTATATAACTATATTTTTATTTTTAAAATGCTTGATATAGTCTATTACAAATTAACAAACTCCATCATGCATGGTCAGTTTGTTGGATATCCATGCGTTGAATCCAGAAAATAAATCTTTGGAGTATCTAAATTGACTGCAATCAGCATCCAATGCTCCCTAAAAATAAAAAAATTAATAAGTAAAGAAAGAAATAAAAATATAGTTGATATGATTAAATTGTAGAGTTTTACCCCTGCATCATTGGTATTAAAAAGAGTCTGTCATCCGTAATTTTGTTTTCAAACGATTTGAGCAGGGATGAAATTATTGTATCCTCTTTATCAGAATCTATTTCTTCTTTTGAAGATGTGGTGTGAGGACTAACGAGTCCAAATTTTTGTTCATGGGGAAATCCCTTCAATTTTTTTATATATACACCTGCGAAAAATATAAAATGTATTTATTCATTATTATTAGAGTATATCAGCTTTTGTAAAATTAAATCACGAAAACATACCTCATGAATACATTTACAACTGAGGCACCTAGCCATTCATACTTGAGGATTTAATTTACATTTTCAGTACTAATGAAATCTGATATTTCCTCCTCATACATATTTTTTTCAAAAACAACTGTGTGAGCATTGTTGTCTATCAACACTGTATCCACATGAGCCTGCAATGATATTAACTATGGATATAGAACGAGCAGGGTGAAGGTTCTCTCAGTAGATCGTTTCAATCAGTTGGTTGATCCTTGAGATAGTTTTGAGCTGATATTTCATTTCACCCCATTATCTTTGTCGTTCTGTAATAACATTCATTGTTTCGGACCTTTTTTCATTAAATGTTAAAGTTACAGCTTGAAAAATAACCTGGAAATGGATACCTCCTTGTCGAAATGTTTTTTTACAAGAACATATGGACATGCGATGAATGTTCCAACAGCTTGTTCAACCGTAAGAATGTCATCATCGTTATTTGGAACAGGTAGCTTGGCACTCAGCTCATTAGCTACATTAATTGACACTCTGAAATGATCTGCTGGAAGCTGTCTGTTGTGTAGCATGTCGTTCTACGTATTGAACATTGTAGCCCTCACAACAAGGCAATATGTGGGAGTTGCTAGATATAAATCATAGTCATTTTTACCCTATAAAATATTAGTACAGTAAAGGTATCAGTGTCTATGTGAATCACATTTCATAGAAACAATTATTAAAACATTTATTGCCTCAGCTAAGTCAGGTTTTTTAGGGGAATGGCTTGCCTCAAAGCTGGTTGGGGGTGAGGAGGGATCATCACACATGGGTTGTTATTGAGTTGTTTCTTCTCTTTGCCTCTCCCCCATCAATGTTTCTATCATCTTTCTCTGGTATTGTAATTATTCTTGAAAAATAGCTAATTTTTCTTGCAGCTTTTCCATTTTTTCATTTTCATCATCCGCTTGTTTTTGTTTTTGAAAATATGTTAGGGGTGTCACCCCAAAACCCGCACCTCTGACGCGACCATACTGATCTGGACTCTTTAAGGATGCTGAAAGTATGTCTGCATCTGGTGCGGGTGTTGTTGATTCCTATGACTATGTCAGATAGAAAATATAGAAAAATAAGTAGTCATTGTAATGTAATAGAGATTTAAAACAAATCAAATTTATATTATGTCATACTTACACATGTTTCCCACACTTTTTGTGTGTTTTCATATATCAGTATCCCCTCTTTATTTACACGAGCCTCCTTCCATATCACATGGCATGGGATGGATTTGGCTTTCGATTTCGATTCATTAATCTGCATATAAATAGAGAAAAATGGTTATGGTGTTGTTTTATGTCACATATAAGTAGTGTGGTAGATTTAAAAGACATACAAATTTTTTCTCAAGTGAAGCGTACCCCAACCTTGATTTACGGTAAGGGTACACTAGTTCTACTGCACGTTTTTTATTTTCAGCACTTAGTTGATGTTTCATAAATAAAAAACTGTTAATCAAAGTGATGAATACAAGCAATGTCAAACAATGTATTACCCCACACAATGTACCTCAAAATTCTGATCCCCACCACTGTTTATAAACTCATCACACGCTCCTTGGGATATCAAGTGTGAATAAAGAGGAGGTGGGTGATGCTTGATTTTCCCTTTAGCATATTTATGATGATATTTCGTTAAAATTGTGCGGAAACCTCTATGACTCCTTCCTGCAACTCTTAATACATAATCCTTTTGTGAGGCATCTACTTTAAATGAACTCTGTAATGGATGATGAAGAGTAAGTCAATGTTTTGGTATTTTATTTTAATAAATTAAAAAAACGATATCATAATGTTACCGTAATCTCTTCCCACATTAGTGTCTTAAGACCAGTGGAAACATGGTTCCACGACTGTACATCAATCAGCATGCCTTGCCAAGTGACGATTCCAATGTATCTACTAAAGATGGATTTGTTGGGGTTAACATGTTGGCCTCTCTTATTCCATCCCACCTCAAATTTGATGCCTTTTTCTTTTTGCTTAAGGATTTTGGCTAACATTGTCAAACTACAGCGCTCTTGTTTTTTTCACTTTCAGGGTTTCATTTCCTACCATTTCCTCAGAAGTATCATCAATATCTTTCTCTGGAGCACAAGCATCACCACTAGGACCAGTAGTAACAGGTTGAGAAACCTGTTGCTGCTTTGCATTTGGACCAATAACAGCTGCTTGAGAAACCTGTTGTTGCTCTGCACTAGGACCACCAGCAGGTGGTTGAGAGACCTTTTGTGCCTCAAGATTAGGCGCATCAGTAGGTGTAGAAGTCATTATCTTCAGAAGTGGTTTAACATTTAATTTAGATTTCATAAAAGCAGCATCGGACAGATAATAACATAACGTTTTTTTAAGAAGGTGGCGCTTTGGTCAAGAGACAGATAATAACATAACATAACACAATGTATATTACAATAAAAAAATAACCTGATTATTCTACTCTCTCTTTTTTCTTTAAAGGCTAAAGAGATTTTAATCCTCTATTGACTATGTAAATACCTTAATTGTGGTCTCCTCTGACATACAAAACGCCATCTACATTTGGACCGCTGCGAAATGATTGTGAAGTCCCTATAAAAGGGTCATCCTCCATTGAACTTTCATCTGACCCTTTAGTTGTTTTGGTCGATAACAGAACAATTGACCAATTTCGGTTTGCGAGGCCTGGAACATAAAATACTTTTACTACCTTTGATGCCATTATAAATGGTTCATCTTTTTCCCCTTCCTTACTGAAATCAACTTTCACGAATCCTAATTCATCTATTTTAACAACACTCCTGTTATCAACCCACTTTCATTGAAAAATCGGCACATCGAATTTCATATAATCCAACTCCCATATTCGTTTGATGATGCCAAAGTATGAAATATTCACATAAATTGGATTTTTTTCCTTAGCACCAGAAACATGCATCGCCTCAGTCACAAGTTTAACCCCACTATTCTGCATGGTACTGTCTTTATCATGTTCATTAATATAGAATGTATAACCATTAACTGCATAAGCATTGTAAGATAATACATACACACTTACTCCTCTGGCTAGCCATCGAAGTAATTCTGAAATTCATTCTGGATTTTCATCTAACTGCTTCAAAATATGGTTTTGAAACCATCCTATAAACTATTGATTAAGTGTATCTGATATCCATTTTTCAGCCCTAGATGGATTCAAATGCCTAATAATTTCTTTGTAGGTTTGAACATATGGGTCAACATTGAAACTGTTATGCAAAACGTAAAGGTGAGCCTGCTCCTGATCTATAATATTGATTGTGACAACCTCTCTTCTAGAAATTCCTTCACCCTCAAGTCGCTCAGTGTGATGAGATTTTGGTAGGCCAACGTTTTCCGCACCAGACAGGTATTCAGTACAAAATTCAATTTCTTCCTCAACAATATATTGCTCCGTAATACAAACCTCTGGACGACTTCTATTTTTTACATACCCTTTCAAAATATTCATATATTGTTCAATGGTGTACATCCATCTATAATGTACATGACCACAAAGTCGAATCTCTCTAACCAAATGAACCATCAAATGAAACATCATATCAAAAAATGTTCGTAGGAAGAACATTTCCAATTCACATAATATTACAGCAATTTATCTTTCCATAGTCGGTAATTTCACCAGGTCTATAAATTTTCTGCATATATCTTTGAAGAAAAAACAGAGCTTCATTAATGTATGGCGGACATTCTTGGGAAAAATTCAATGTAAAGCTATAGGAATTAGATCTTGCATCAAAACATGGCAGTAATTTGATTTCAGCCCCTTTAATTTTAAATCATTCATTGACACGATGTTCATGATATTTGATGAATACCCCTCTAGAACCTTTAAGTCATTCAAGAAGTTTCAAAACTGATATCTCTTCTGCCTAGAAAGATTGTTAGCAGTAGGAGTAAGAAATGTTCATTTTTCACCCTTCACTAGTGCCAACTCTTCTCATATTCCCATATCAACCATGTCCAATCTAGCCTTAATTCCATACTTAGTTTTTCCAGGTGCATTTAGAAATGTGTCGATGACACTATCACATACATTTTTTTCAATATGCATAACATCAAGAAAATTTCCGACATACATACAATTCCAGTATGGTAATTCAAAAAAAACTTATCTCTTTTTCCAACCAGTTTTCATAAGGTTTTTAAAAAACAATTTACCAAAAGTAGTGTTCAAATCTTTTACCTTCTCAAACAATTGATCACATGTTAGTGGAGACGGTGTTGTACGTTCTTCTGAACTTCCGTCGAATGATGTCATCCAATATCGTTACTTATGTCGTCAGGGTAGAAATATATGATGTCCTAAAAACATGGTTTTCGATGAATGTTTCAACCTAATTGATTGTGTACCTTGTTCTCAAATGGGACACCCTTGAGTTCCTTTAATGCTATATCCTAACAAATTTCCATAAGCAGGAAAGTCATTTATCATCTTGTACAACATGTCTTTCAAAGTGAAATCTTATTTTTTGTAAGAATCATACAACGTAACAATTGAATCCCACAATATTTTCAAATCCTTGATCAATGGAGCCAAATAAACATCAATATCATTACCCGGTTGTTCTGGTCCTGATATAAGCATAGATACATGATTTATTTTTGTTTCATGCATAACCACGGTGGTAAGTTATAATTTACCAACATAACCGGCCATGTAATTTGACTGCTTCTTTGAAAACCAAAAGGATTCATCCCATCTGTAGATAACGCCAGATAATGGTTTCTCGGCTCATTTCCAAATTCAGGATACTCGTGATCAATTCTCTTCCACTGAGGAGAGTCTGATGGGTGACGTAGTTTCCCATCTTTAATTCTTATATCTACATGCCATGTCAATTGTCCTGCAGTCTCCTCACTTCCATATAGGTGCCTAAACCTTGGAATGATTGGAAATTACTATAAAACTTTCGTAGAACTAGAATCATCTTTCTTGTATCGAGAATCACCACACTTTCGGCATTCTTTAAGTGATGTGTGGTCCTTGAGAAACAGTATACAGTCATTCAGGAAGGCGTGTATTCTTTCAAAGATCATACCCATCGATCGTAGCATTCGTTTGGCATCTTATGTTCGGCTTGGGAGTTCATTAACTTCTGGAAGCATGTCATTCAGGAGAGCAAGTAGTTCCGTAAAACTGGCGTCACTCCACCTGTTGCCTGCTTTCAAAGTATACAGCTTCAGTACGGCTGACAATGTTGTATATTTAGTGCAACCAGTATACAATGGTGTTTTTACACAACTCTTTAACTTCTCAAACAATTTTGGGCAATCACGAAGTTCATCTTCAACTATCCTTGTCATTTCCTCAATACAATCTTCATCATCATTCACATTTGTAATCACACCCTCCATATGATCATCTTCACTATTCACGCTTGTAATCATATCAAATCTTCCATAAAATGTCGTGTTATCCAAGCCACTACCTACATTAGTTTTTTCCCCGTGTTTATTCCAACATGTATAACTTCGATCTATTCTGTGACAAATCAGGTGTTCTTCCAACTCTTATGGACTAATTTTTCTTGAATAACAACAACGTAAACACGGACAGAGGATTTGAGAAGGGTCACATGCTTGATCTACTGCAAACTTGATAAAATCTTTCATGCCATCTTCATACTCTTTTGTCAACTGATTGGCATTCACCCATTCTTTATTCATATTCATCGTCTTTATGGGTTTGATCTCAAACTTTCCTAATATTATGTTTTAATTAATCAAGTAGCATGGTTTGGGTTTTATAAAAAAAATCATGGAAAAAATGCCTCTACAATGAAATAGAGGAACCTACCCTAAAACATGTGAAAGTACTTGAACTCTATTTATATACGGGGGATTGTGCCATGTCTTTTGTATATCTCCATGGAGTACCTAAAACCTATACATGGAGGAATCTTCCCCAAAACATGTAGGAGTACCATACTCCATATTTTCCCCAAACATCTCACTTGTCACTTGTCAACTCTCAAGCAGAGTGAAGATAATTAAAATATCCAAACCACATCGTGTGTAATTTCCAATGAATGAGGGAATCATAATATTGTGATCTACATGAGAAGATATTTATAATGGGATACTCATACATGAAATATTATCATCTAAGTGAAAAATAAATAATAATAATGAACTTAACATAGAACACAATTTGTTTAATGGATACACAATGTGTACGGTTCTCAGTCAAGGTTGGTTGTATACTATCATTTCTAAACTCATGTGAAATCCATATACATGGTGTTTCTAGTAGGGTGAATATCGTCTATGGATAAGATACCTGATTTAATATGACATATATCAAATTAATTCCAAGTTAGTCTTATAAAGACTGCATGATGCCTTTGAAAATACATGACATATAGAACAACTTGAGCTAAAGGCATGTACTTTAGATACAAACCAAACAATCACAATTTTAGATTTTACAAAGCATCCCTTATTCAATTTTTTTTGTTAATTCAGGAGTTATCACAGAAGTTTTATCATCCTGGGGAATTCATTCATAATTCAATTATACGTAAATTACCAATTTTTATATACAAATGTTCAACAAGAACCAACCAACATGCAATTAAATTAGTGCCCAAACAAGGACCACCAACGGCCACGATTTTCAGCGGGGCATTTAGCCCGTACATTTCACATTATAACCATCAATATAAAATAGTAATAACATGTAAACAAGAGAAAATCAATGAGTAACAGGAGAAAACTCACAGTGAAGGTGTCGTTAAGCACACAGCAGAGATGCGTTCGTGGCAGAGGAGAGGTGCACAACAGAGGAGATTTCCAACTGAAAAGAAAACATAAAATAGGGGAAACTCATGAGAATATAATAATCTAAAACTAAATACACCATTTACCACATCCTACAAACCCCAGGAACCCACTAAAACCGAAATCAACCCACACCATGGTTAAACACACCTTAAGATAACAAGAGATTATAGAACCCACCTTCGATAGAACGATTTCAACAGACTTTTAAAAATATAAAAGATGAACATACAATGGGTAATCCCTGACCAATTGGTCCTCCTTACTAGGTATAATCCCCAAGTTTATTCTAGATAGCATATCCCAAATGAGTAAGCCCTGATCAATACTATGTTGTCACACCTTTCACGACACATACATCCTAATCGCATGACTTTAAACTTCATGGTACAATCTTTTCAACACAACACGTGGTATCTAGTGAGTAGGATCATATCCATATTCAAACTCAATGAGCCTACCCGTACATCTTGAAAAAAATTAGGGGGAACTCACATATTTCCAATGGGACACCCCTGGTACTCTTTTCTAATCTTAACATCACACCATGCCAAAACTCACCACAAGATCACCTGTTACCCAACATTATTCCAAAACCAAAGAAATATACCCATGCTTCATTACCCTAAACACATCCATATAGGTTCAACAGTGATGGTCACATTAAAACCATGATATAAATCAATAAGGTTAGGAATCCAAATGATCATGTCCCTCAACCCAGTCATAACACCAAAACTCAAGAATAGAGAGTGCTTACCTTATACAAATCTAAGGCATGACCATTCTTCGCTATCAAACTATATCCATTTTATACTATGAAAGGTTTTTTAACCTCAGAGAAATCTCTATGAAGGTCATGATATTATTCTGAAGGTTCAGAATCTCTTAGATACAGACTGAGCACTACATGTCTATATAAGACTTTACCCAAATAAATAACTTAATATTCATCCGAGTGAGTATCATCTCATTATGGAGGAGAAAAACCCAACGGCGGCGGCGGCGGAGGAGGAGGAAGAAGAGGAGTAGGAAGAGGAGGAGGAGGAGGAAGACGAGGACGCTACATGGACGAGGAGGAGAAGTCGCGGCAGAATAGGGTCCTAGTTCAGCTTCTGCGAAAGCTTTACCGTGTGCGAGAGAGGAGGGCCTGTTGGGGTTATTAAATAGAAACTGTTGGAACCTTTATCAGCTCTCGTTAAAAGCGCTGATAAAGGTATGTTTTATCAGTGCTAAAATAAAAGCACTGATAAATATTATAATTTTATATAAATTAAGAATAAAAACTTTTATCAGCGCTAAAATAAGAGCTGATAAATGTGACCTTTTATCAGTGCTAAAAAATGCGTTGATAAAGTATATACCTTTATCAGTGCTTATTTTAGCACTGATAATGGTTACATTTATCAGCGCTTTTAACTAGCACTGATAAAGTCATATCCCTTTATCAGCACTTTCTGTTTAGCACTGATAAAGGGTAGCGCTTCCCTTTTCCTATTTTGTGGTAGTGATACCTTTCTTCATAACTTGGGGAAAAGAAACAAAATAAAAGGTTGAGCTTAAATGCCCAGTAAGGGTAAATATGGGATATTTCAATGATCATATAATCATAAAATGAGAAAAGGCATATGAAAACATGACCTTAACATTTGAAAATCATAACCTTCAAATCATATATCATAATATTGATTCATGGAATAAATATTGGTACTTTATAAGACATGAATCAAAAAATAAATCATAGAACATAATCCATAAGAGCACAAAATTGACATAAAACATGGAAATGTGATAGAAAAATAAGTATTAAAAAATCATTTCCTTAGTAGTGAACAATATTTCCAATATTTTAATAGTGGAATGATTCCCTCCCCACACAATCATAGAAGTCACGGTTCACTCCCAATATTATCATAGTGTACAAAGTCCCTTACTTAATTTGTTTCACTCTTCATTATAGTTCTGTTTATCTATTGAGATATAAATATTTACCTAATTCATTTAAGGGAGGTATAGTTATCACCCATAACATGATGAAAATCATACATATGTGTGGCACAATAATATAAATCATTCATCATATCAAAACCCATGAAAGGAAATGGGTTTCATAAACATTTCATCATAGCATAACCCATGAAAAAGAAATGAGTTCCATAAACATCATGTCATCATATTCATAAACCAACTAAAGAAAGAATAAGTATGGTGTCCCTTGATAATATCCCTAGTAAAGCATAAGTGAAATCAAGGGGTTTTTTCTTTGATGAATAGAAATACCAATAAAACATTCTTGAGGAAAATAACTTTGGCTTTTTGAAATTACATATTTAAATAAACTATGAAAATATAAAGGGACCTATTTTATTTTAAAAAACATGTAAACTTATAAAGTACCCCTCAAATTAAAAATTATTCAAGAAGGAGAGAAAATAAATTCTTGTGGTATAATTTAAAAAATCATCTCTTCCATATTTTTTTGGAAAAATCACACAGTACCTCTTTTAAAAAATGACAAGAAGACTCTTTTAAAAATGTTTTTTTAAAAAGTAAAACATATGTAAAAATGAAATAAAAAAATATGAGAATAGTAAAAAGATTATTAAAAACCATTATTAGAAAATAAGTATATGGAAGAAAAATTTCCCTTAGTAGAGACTTTAATATAAACAATCTCAAATATTAGTGAGATTGTGAAATAAAACCCTTACCATGAGTTCACCTTGATTCAAAATTACTCTAACATCCTGTATAATAAATTTAAATTTATTATATTTTTATACCATATTAATTTTCATAGCTATAATATCATATATAACCCATTTATAATATTTCAACACCACCTTTATCATTAATTCCTTATTAAAATTATCATTTATAGTTGTTAATTTTTTCATTAATCATGAGTATTTCAGTTCTGTAGTTCTCATCATTGTATATTTGTATTGCTTAAATAATATATATGATATTAATCATGACATAAATATAATATATATTGAATATACACATATTTAGATCCATCCGAAAGGATTAGATATAGAAAAAAGAATTACACAGTTCATGGAGACGGATGGTCATATGTACGCATGAACACTATTTTCATTTTTCAACAAAAGAAAAAAAATAAAGTTAAATATTAATTAAAATTTAAAAGATCAGTATTATATCAGAAATATCATATATATTAATCAGATTCTTACAAATTACCATCTAAGTAAAATATAAATGAAAAATGAATCACATCACTTCATGGAGGTGGTTGTCCACACATACGCACGAACGACGTTATTGTTACCCAAAGGATTTTATGTTAAGAAGGTAGATTTGATATTATAATTATATAAGTACAATTATTTTAAATATATAATATATAAACATTAAACACATCATAATATCCTTCCATAAAATATGGTGATGATAAATGAATTGTATCATTATATGGAGATGGTAAATTGTACGTACACACGGGTGATACTTTCACTTATCATTTGATGGAAAAGGGGGGGTATAATGGTTTATTTATGATAAAAATAAAATTTATATTATTAAGGATAATTAATTTATTATTTTATTATAAATAATAGAGATTTATTAGAGGTAAATAAGTGTATAAAAGAAAGTGATCGGTTAAGGCGATTACCACTTCTTTGAATAAACCCCTTTATATCTCCTATAAAGGGCTCTAACATTGGTCTTTTGGGAATATTATAACATATATAATGTTCCTCGGGATCTTGAGATAGGAAATTTTCATATTTTTGTTGATATATAAGGCTCAATGTGGTGTAAATAAGTGAGGGGGTAGGTTCCCTTTTATAACTGAGGTGAGGGGCACTTTTAGAATTTACCAAAAATTTAAATTATAATAAATTAATTCTAATTAAAAATTCCTATAAATGATCATGTATTATAAGATAAGGTATTATAGGGTTATAATTACATCAAAGAAATTTATACAATTTTTATTGTTATTTTAAACCTTATCATTTTGATTAACTCTTAGTAAACCAATTTTAATTTAAACTACAATAAGAAATTTTTCAATATTAAAGGGTTTTAATTTTTACTTATAACGAGGAAATTGACCCATAAAAGGAAAATTTATGATATTTTACACCATATTTTATCCAAATTTTATTATTTCATGTTTTTTATGATTTTTAAATAATTTAATTAAATACTATTTTGATAAAATATCATTATAGTCAATTTTGACATTATTTATTAAATTTGAATTAAAAGAAATTAATAAAAAGTTTTAATTAGAATATAATATTTAAAAAAAATATGTCGTATTAACCTAAAATATTTATTTAGCACTATAAATTACTCAAATTACATCTCTTTTAGTCTTTTGAAAATCATTTTCTTTATTTTTCAATTAATTGAATAAATATTGTTTTGGCATTGTGTACAAATTTAATTTAATTATATAATATTTAAAAATTATAAATAAACTATCATCATGAATTTAATTTTATTATTAACATAATTATTATTAAAATTAATTCATAACTAGTTTTTTCCAATGTGAACACATAATGGATATTTAAAACTAAGAGAGTGGAATTTTGTAACTTTCTTCGATCTAAATAATATTTAAGTAATTTTCATAGAAAAACTTTCCACTAAGATAATCAATTTCTATACTAAGGTGATGATTTTTTAGTTTACTTCATTTAATTATAATTTTGAATAATAATTATGTCATTATCAATTATTTTTAATCTATATTAACCTAATTTACACTTTACCGAGGTGATATATTATACCATGGTTATTATTAATATTGACCAAAAATAAAAGTTCCCTATTTAAAAAAATTGAACCACATGATTATAAAAATGAAATTCATTTTATCTAATTTAATACTTATAAATTTCAGAAATTATTTTAAAGTAAGTTCGTAAATTGGGACAAAAACAAATATTTAGAAAAAATACATTTTGAAGAATAAAACTAGATTTATTCTTATCATAAGCTTAAAAAATATTTTTTGAATGTTTAACAAATTATAAATTAAATAATACATAAATTTCAGTAAAATAATTCTCTAATAGTTGTTAATTAAATTTATTAGTATAAAAATACATTTCACTTATAAAAATACTTTTTCATAAAAATGTCAATTTTATTTTCAACTTATTTTTTTATTATTAAATTTAATCATTTAATAACTAAATAATTCATTTTAAAATTATATTGATCTTATATTTTGTATAATTTAGTCATTAATATTCAAACCAACCAATCCAATGGCTTGGGGATAATAGACACATAATATTTTAATAATGTTATGTGGCTCATTTAAACTAAGTGTTGCATGTATTGCAAGCTATCAAAGTAATAGAATTATTTAAATAGAAATATTTCATAAAAATATCGGGGTGTTATAGCTAATTATAGAAGGTTATATCTTTAAGAATAATATACACTAGTGGAAAAAAATAATCATATAAGAGACATAGTGATACACTAAGTACTTTCTCTAATATACTACAAAACCGAGTAATTTCACAACACTCTATTTTCTAACCTCGTAGTGAAACCCTTGGTTAATGATTTTCGAGGACATATTTAAATACAATTTATCAATAAGAGATGTTTAGATTGAGCTTCTATAGAATTTATCCCATCCCAATTTTTTCTCTTTATTTTATTTTACTCTTTGAGATGTGTTTTTTTAGTATGTATATTCATCATCACATGTGCATGCTCTCTATTAAAGAGTAATAGAAACCATTTCCTTTATTATTTTATACCTGTTATCCCATGAATAATAGTGGAAGAAGATGTGTGTATCCTAGAATTCCTATAAACTATTTTTGTTTGTAAAAACCCAATCCTTATTGTTGAAGATTTTATTTGTTTAATAAATTTCTTGGTAGTGGGTGATTACCAAGTGAAGAGGACAAGGTCTCAGCTTGATACTGAACCTCTTATTGTTATTACGCTGTGTGTTTTCTTTTTTTTTTCTTTTTTTCAAAACAAACCAGTTTTCATTCACAAAAATATATAGAAAAATACCACTTTGATTGTTAAATTTAATAAGTGTTTTATATAAAGTGTTTGTTACAAGTTAAATTGTTTTAAAATTTAAAGTTTTTTAACATTTCTTTTAACTGAGTTGTGACTAAAACTTGGATAAACTTTTTAAAAGTATAAAATTATATATTTATACTATTTTAGTTAATTGGGCTATTTTTTATTAACTAAGGATTTAGTTTTAAATATTTTTAAATATAAATTTTAATATTAAACTCAATTCAACCCCTATTGATCTTCCCACTCAGACCAACATTTGGTATCAAAGTTTTATTTTATTTCTTTATATCTACCCTTTAACATTGATCAAGTTTTTACCCAAAAAGATCAAAGTTCCTGTTTATTCTAAATCTATATCTTTATGGCTAACAATATACTTGAGGGGACTGCTACTAATGAACCCCCTAATTTTAAGGTCACAAACTATGCATAATGAAATATTAAGATTAAAATACATATAAAAATAATGATATTTGATGTTTAGACTGTAATAGAGGAAAAACTTTAAAAATATAAGGCTTCTAGAGCTGATTGTGGTGATTCCAATAAGGATTCTTATGGTTGTAATTACAAAGCTATGACTGCATTATATTTTTCATTAGGAGGATACGAATTCAATATAATTTCTATATGTTTTACTGTTTATGAATGTTGGGATACAATTGTTGTGTCTCATGAAAGAACATAAAATGTTAAAGAAATGTGCTTGAATTACTATACTAATAATTATGATACTTTTAAAATTAAACCTGATAAATAACTTTTTGATATGTATCTTAGGTTCAATGAAATTATCAATATGATTCATTCTCTTGTAAAGAAAATTGAATAAAAAGATCAAGTGATGAGAGTCTTGAAGTTCTTACCAAATCAATAGAGAGTAAAATATGTCTCTATTCAAGAATTAAGTGATATATTAAAATTACAAGTAAATGAGCTTATTGGAAAAATATTATGTATGAACAATATTTTAAATTGAAAAAATAAGATGATAAATGAAAAAAAAATTAGTTTCTTTCAAAACTTCTAAGTCAAAGATGAAGGATAAAATCAAAGAAAATAGTTCAAGTGAGGAAGAGTCACCCTCTGATGGTGATGAGGAGATGGATCATATATCTTGTAGATTTTAAAAGTTTTACATAAAGAAGAAATTATTTAAGAAATAAAATTATGGAGGAAATTATGAATGAAGAGGGAACTATAAAAAGGAAAGTCAATAAGGATAAGTTACTTGTTATGAATGCAATATGAATGGGTATATCTGAACTAAATGTCCAAAATTAAAGTATTAGAAAAATTATGAGTAAAAATGAAAATGAAAAAAGAAGGCTATAAAAGAAACCTAGAGTGCCTTCGATTATAGTTTTAATGATTCAAATTCAATTATACAAGACAAGGATGATAGGGAAAACATGTTTTTTTATAAAAAACACATATGAGGTAATAATTACCATCTATATATATCATGATCATATTTATAACATCTCCAAAAATGAAAATAATGATGAAAATATGACCAGTGGATATTTATTTGAATATTTTAATATGTAGGATGGAACAATAAAGGAACTTAGAGATATGAACAAAAATTTAAAGAAACATCATGATTTATTTTTTATATTAAATATGACCTTGGTATTGAAAAAGAACATAATTATCATTTAATAAAATAGAACAATGAACATAAAATGTAAAATGGGAAACTTAAAAAGGATCTTTAAAGGTTTATAAATGGAAGAGAAACCTTGACCTGGATTATTGGTAAAAATACCACACCCCTGCACACAACTCGGATTGGATACCATCCCAATCAATGGAGAATTTATAAAAATAAGTTTATTACTAGATCAATCTCTTCCAATTCCATAAACATTACATATTATTGTGGACCAAATATGGTTTTTATTTTTAAAATTATTAATTTTTCCTATGTTAAATATCAGGGGAAGGTTCACTGGTAGAGATAGTTCACACCAACCTAAAAATGATCACTTGGGTATTTTGAACATAAGATTTTAATCGAAGAGAAAATGAATATTCAAAATGAAAAATAAATTAAGAAAGTAATAAATAATAACACAAGGATTTAATGAGATTCAATCTGGTTTGGACCTACATGTATGACTAAAACACCACCCACACACGTGATTTATTAAGATCCAAAATAAGATTTACAATATATAGGCTCAACCACCAAATTAATAGCAACATCATCTTTAAAGTACTAAATCTAAAAAATAAGAAATGGAAATGTTAAGATTAAAACAAAAGATACATAGGTTTGGCTTCCCTATTATCTTCATGATGTTTTTGAGATGTCAATGCAGATATTTTTGTACTCACAATGGTTGAAGGACTCACCTGGTTAAGAATTCAAATTTTATTTAATTGGGAACTCGAACACACATCTTCATCACTGAAGGACACCATAAAAACTACACCAGATACATCACATCAGTGGTGTACCTAGTATGATAGAATATATAGATATTGATGCCTGAGGAAATATAACACACCAAAGCTAGGCTTTTTAGAACTAGAAGGAGATATAAAACCAAGAATGTGAAGGTTTGAGTGAATTGAAGGGACATGTGGTAGGGTCGATCAATTCTTCGAACACTTTATTCATCTCAAAAGGCCAAAACAACCGGGAAGCACCATAAAAACACAACAAACTAAAATGAAATCATGAATGTGGGTGAGGATGGACACATTAATGTATGAGATCAAAAATGCAGGAGTATGATCGACGATTTGGAAATAAATCCACATGGATCTTTGACTATAAAACCATTGGATGACATGGGCTAAAGAAAAAACAAAAAGTATTATGAGATAGCATCCCAAAAAAATGGACCATGGTGAAATTGATCAAGCCTAAAAATAAGAAATCTAATATATTAATATGAGCATATAAAATAATTCATCTAATTTTGTATGAATGTAAATAAAAAAAATTAAATAGCAGATTGATAATAAAGTTAATTAAATATGATAATATAATGAAACACCAAATTTCAAAAATATTTACCATTTTCAATAAAAATCAGCAATGTTCTTTCACCTAAGTTTATTGAATGGTAACCAAATTCAAATTATCGGAAAAAAAATTGAATTTAGATAATACCACAACTTTAGTCAAACTATCTACTAGGTTATTATATTTATATATCTTATTGACACATACAGTTCAAGATTCAGTAACATCTCAAATAAAATGTAACCAAATATCTATGTGTTTGGATTTATGAGGAGATAATAAATTCTTGGATAAATTTTGACTAGATAGATTATAACTATAAATAGTAATAATAGAATCATAATGTTTGGGTTTAGAATCCAAAACCCTAAGACATGAGGCTTCTTTAACAGCCTCAGTCAAGGTTATGTATTCTGATTCTGTTGTTGAAAGGGAAAACACATATTTTATATTACATTTCAAGGATATAAGTCCTCCATGATCAGTGAAAATATACCTATTTATTGATTTTATAGTGTTAATATTTCATGTATAGTCATCATTAACATATCCAACAACAATTTTAGAAATATCAATACTTTTACCATAATAAAAAGATAAATTTTAAGTTCATGAAAATACCATAGTATCCACTTTAGGGTATGCTAATTTGGATTCTCTAGACTAGCCATAAATTCGCTAAGGGTGCAGATCGTAATGGATACATCAAGTCTGGTGAAAATCATAGAATTCACGACACTACCAAAAGTTTTAGAATAGGAAATTTTAGACATAAACTCAATATCAGGAGCATCAAGGGGTTCTTGAGTTAATTAAAGTTTCAAATGTTGTCCAAATGGTACACTAAGAGGTTATAAAATTCAAATAGGTACTGTTTTATACTTTCAGAACATAATCATGTTGTGAGATATATAACAGTCTATTAGGTCTATCCCTAATAATTTCTACACCAATAAGATGTGTTTCTACCCCTAGATCCTTCATTTAAAAACCATAGTACTAGAAATTTAGGTTATACCCACGGTATGTGGCTATAGTTAATTGCCACAATTTGGTGAAGCATGGCTTCTATTAGAGTGGTAATAGGGCCACGGCTGTAGCCACAATTTGAAATTCTGGCTATAGGGATATAAATATGGTTTCCACCATGGAAATACACCTATAGCCATGGTTTCCAATCGTAGCTATAACTTATGCCTCAAATAACTACAACCATGGTTTCTAAAAATGGATCTAGGTCTACTGTCATGATTTACAACTATGGATACAACATCTAGTTTCTATAAAAATGAAACAGTGGGTATACTACCATGGTTTACAATAGTGGCTACATCCTCCAATTTTTAGAAAAAAAATATAGTAGGTTTTCACCCTACTAAAACTCATACAGAACACCAAACTCCATGTGTCCCAACTCCAATTTACGAGTTCTGAACATAAAATAATGAAAAAACACCTAACCCTACCAACTTTATCAGTACACCAACAACAAGAACCAGAGCTAGTGAAATTTATGAGAAGCAAAGACATCCAAAATCCTCCAAGGAAGGATATGAAACCCCAAAACAAATAAATCCACTCCACATTGATCATAGGAAATTATAAAAAAACAAGAACCCAACCTAGTTCCATCTCCCAATTGGTAGCATGCATGAGAACATAGAAGAATTACTGCCTATATTGATAGAAGAAATGCTAATATCATGTTTTACATCTAACACATACCCATATATCCTTTTGTTTTTCATGGAAATCGCTGAAGAATTTGAGTAGAATTCTTCACTAAACAAGTCAATCTGGAAAAATAAGAAGCACACAGAAACCCATTCTCGACTATTCATGGACAACCCTATCCTCCATGATTCTTTTAGCTATAGAACTATGGACATCTTTCAATCTAGTTAGTTGGGCTTCAATATCATCCCAAAAAAATATTTTCACCCAAAAAATATTTTTAACCCAACACAAAAAATATCCATAATGACCATAATGTATGTACAACTTATAATATCATGTTCTAAATGTCTCTACAAATAATATGAAGTAAAATATCAGAAAAAGTTTACAGATTAAAATTAGCATGTGTATAGGTGTAATTTCACCCAACTAAAAAAACTCTACCAATATATGTACCAAAAATAAATGGAATCATTAAAAACAACCAAATAAAACACTATCTGTATAATATAGACAATCACATATATAAATTTTTTATCATGGAAACATGAGAGATCTCTATATTCAATTGTGTTGGGGATCAATATTTTCATATCATGTATATTTTTTTAATAGATAGATGATTTACTGAACTATATACATATGTTTAAAATGAAATTAAAGTTTCATAAATGATTAAATTATTTAATTTTTCTTTATTGTATCTTAATAAACTATTTCATTGTGTAAATTTAATAGATATCCTTTTTTATATATTCTTTATTGAATTATATTCCAAAGTGGATTTTTTTATAATATTTTATGTATTTTATGACTATATTGTATAAATATTTTTGATGAGTGAATATGGAGATTAAATATGATAAAAAATAGATAATTGATATATAATAATGACTTTATTAAGTTTAATTTGGGTCGAGAATTAGGAAATTTATTTTGATATGTTATTTCCATGGTTAGGCTCTCATTGATTGAACATTTTAAAGAATTATAGAACTGTAAAATATTGAATGAGGATCTTATTTGAAAACTATGAATGAATAATAAATAATGGAAACAAGGTAAATTGAATAATGATTATTTAAAATTGTATATAAGTAGTTCAAACACTTATGATCTTCCACTCTTGGAATCATTTATCCCTTAGAAGTAAAATCACCTTTTTGAAAAGTAATTTCACCGTTATATGGTGAAATTATCTCTCAATTTTCTATCTAAATCAATAAAAATTAGAGGAATAAATAAGAATAATGATGATATATTCCAAATTACAATAGTGAATCCAAATACTCCCTAAAAATTTATATAGTGGGAAAAGAAGAAATGGTGGGGGAGAAAGTAGGGAAGTTCCCTAATTAACTAAAATATTATCAAATGATTTTGTTTAATCAAATAGAATATTAAAAATACTATGTGAATGAATTTAGGGATTTATCTATGGTATTTTCTCATAAAGATCCAATCAAAAACACTCATTGACTTTTTACTTATTTCTATTTTTTGGTGTTTTAAATAAATTGAAGAAAAAAATAGGGGTATTGATTAGTGTGATGAAATCTACAAAGTAATAACATGAAAATGTAGACAAAATAAAATTAGAAATAATGTGATACTCTTAATATTATTTGTAATGAGTTCCTTCACAGCCCCATCTACTAGTTTAATTATCACTCACTGCTCACACCCCAACATATGTATAAACATCCATCTCTATAATCTTGATGTGTGAATTCACAGTTTAACTATGAATATTTTAGTTCACTAGTTATCCACCCCCTCAAATGAAAATATTGAATAATCAGGAATCAAGAGAGCACTCCACTCACTCCCCTATAAATATCATGTTGACCAATCCATATCAAATCCCATGGTCCCACCATACATCCATGAACTAAATAAAAGGAATTTTTTTCTACTGAGGGGAAGGAAATATATTTTAAATAAGGATGCGAAGAATTTTCACAAACTTATTATCATTGAAACATTTTTAATCCCAATACATTAAACTCAAAATTAAAACATAAATGTGTAAGGAGTCAGATGAATATCAAAGTAACTCTCCCTAAGAAAACCTCAGGTTAACACTCTATAATCATAGAGGCGAGTGTAACTATTACAAAATAGAAAAAATATCAGAAGGAAACATAAACATAATAATATAATTAATTCTATTAATATATTATAGAAATTAGAATATAAAAAACCAAAGATACATCAAATGTATAGCCAATTCCCATTGTTCCTATCAATTAAAATGGAATTGGGAAATTTTTAAAAACAAATCAAAGGATCTTCTTATTTATACCCATGAATTTCAATGCTTATAGTGATCCAAGATTTATCCCTAGATCCTCTTCCATGTGGATTGGCTAAGGGGTGTGATTTATCAATGTATTAACTTTTGAAAATCTTCCCCACTATGTGAAATTCATTCACTATCATCTATGATTTCTTAAATCACTTGTTCATTGGATGGATGTTGTGTGGAAGATAGATGGTGATTTCTTGATTTGTGAAAACTAGAGTAATTTTGATTCTAGGTTGATCACTAATTTTTTAAAATTAATTTTGCTTAATATCATGCTTGTATCATACCACTTGAATTTTATATCATGAGGAAGCTAAAGATCAGTCACATAGGGTGACTTGGAATGCAATATCCCTTGGTTTTAATCTTACACAAGCACACTCATATACGAATATATGGGAGGCCTAGTTCATATCACATAGTAGAATATTTAATCTCACATCATCTCGTAATTAGTTTAATCCAATGTGAGAATCGAAAAACAAGTTTAATATTACATGAGATTCCTCCCACTAATTTAATTCTATAAAGATAATATTATTGAAATACATTGATTATATTTTTATAAATATGTTATGAGCAGTTTTTGATGTAAATTAATGAACTATAAAGATTAGGTGAATACCATAGATCTTCCATCTAGTCAAGAAAACCAAAATCATGAATTCTATAACTCCACTGTTGTAATATGATGTTCCAATAATAAAATAAAGATTTTTAATAATTAAAAGATTCCATAAAACTAATTAGTATGGTTATATCTATGAAAAATATATAAGAAAATATGATTATAAATAACAATACAACTTAGAAATAGTCAAAATATTTCCAAAAATATATGAGAAGCCCTTTAATTTCATAATTGAATAAAATTACATAAGTATTCTTATCAAAGGCATCGTAGTGGTTTTATACATTGTAATCTGAAATTTACATTGAATGTAAATTAGTTTTTCTCCTTAAAATATACACTTCATACCAAAATCTAAAATTACAATTCTTCTGCATGATATAGAAATAAAATTTAAGAATGATTTGTATATAAGTCATTATAATGCATATACATACATGATGTTTATTAATAAATATGAAAATGAAATTGTTCCTAGATTAATTAATACATATGGAATGTTTTATAAACATAAATGGAAATATTTGTATTAATTTATAAAATTTTCCATAGTATGTGTCTGCATAATGGTGTCGAAATGGTCATAAATCAAAAAATTCCCATAGGATTCATTGAGCATAGTATGATTCACTAGACTAGATAAATAGAGGAAAGAAATCATGAATTTCTTATCCTAGACAAATGAGTAGCATTGAGAATAGTACAATTGTTAACTATTTATGTTAATAGAAACATTAAAACAAGGTTTATATATTTATTTGGATGTTTATTTTCTTACAAAAATTAACTTTTAAACTATATGGAATTTATGGTATGGAATTTTTAAAAAATATTACCCTATAAAATCAATAAATTTAATAAAATTAACATATGAACTCATATTTTCACGAAATAATTTAAAATAGAACCACTAAAACATCAATAATTAAGAATATATATAAATTGAAATGAATTACTTTGAATGATATTTTAATATATAAGTAAATTATAGATGAAATAAATTATTACAAATTGTTAGTAATGGTTTTCACTCTTGTAAGAAAATACTCATTCTTATGCTTGTGAATGGAAGAAATTCATCATCAATCATACATTACAATCAATGAAAAGATTCATATAAAATAAAATAAGACTATTTTATATGAAATAACACAAGTATTATGAAATATAAACTAACCTTGAGTTTAAAATATAATGTTAATTGGACTAATGTTCCTCAAACTCCACCTTCCCCCACCTTAAAAATATAAAAATACAAGAAAAGCACATATAAAGATTTCATCAACAAGACTTGAAAAAAAATATTTCATCAATGAACCTCTAATAGTAATTTAGTTTTATAAATTACCTCAAACTTCACTTTCATCAATTCTTCCTGGAAGATAAAAGGAGAAAACAACTTAAACACCATGAACCTGCACACATAATTTTATGAAAGTAGCATTATCGGAGGGATCACTAACCTTAGTTATTTGAATGGAACGTTCTATTTTGTGAATTTTAAGCTTCTTTTAAACATTAATATTTTGTAGCTACTGGTAAAAATAATAATAAAATTCTATAAAAATCCAAATTATCACTATCAATATCATTAGAGATGGAAAGAAACAACATAATCTAGACTCAAAACTGTAAATCATAACCATTCAAAAGATAACAGAGACACCAAACATAATTTAAGGTGATTAAAACTTGAAAATAAACTAATTACTAAACAAAAACATGAATAAAATATGTAAAAATAAAAAAAATAGAAATTAAGATTAATCAGAGGATTGTTCAATAAAAACAAGGATGTTGTAACAAAAGTTCTTGGATGAAAGAAGAAGGATGACTGTAAGCAAGAGGAATATGGTTCACAGAAAGGGTTGGTGTTGGCTCATGTGGATTATGATCATGGAAGGTCTTGGCTCTAGCACTCATTCACTATCCACTTGAAAAATTAAAAGGAGCAATAGTTTAGAGGGAAAACATTTAGCATATTTAGAGTATAAAAAGAAAAAAAAATCAAAACATTATTAACACAAACTGTCAGAGGTACTCTAGAGGAGGAGGTAGGGATGCCTCCTCATAGCAGCATTAGTGGGGAGGTGTGGTGGACACATCAGAGGAGGAGGATAAAGTTCAATATAATAATAATAAAACTTATCTATTGAAGAAATATATAAACACCATAATAAAATAATTTAATATATGTAGAAATAGAAAAAAAATCCCAAAATAAAATTTAATATAAGAATAATACAACTTAAATACATAAGAAAATTCAACACATAAACAAACAAAAAATAATGTTTACATAAAAAGTGAGCATCAATATTAGTATCATCAGTACCATGATAACCCCCATCCAAACCCACATAAACACAATCACCACCTCTCACACCAATAACGCCATCATTGTCATCGATGTTGACATTGACATCATCATTGACATCGACATAGGCATCAGTATCGACACCGACACTGATACCTACACCAACATGAGCAGAGGAATCTACATAAAAAAATTATTGACATCAAATAGGCATCAACTGTTGTAGTATCTCATAGTGGATAAGTAAAATAAAGAGAATACCTAGCTTTCATTACATGTTCATTTATCATCTTTTGATGCTAAGTCACTTCTTCTAATTTTTTAGATACTTTTTGAGTTGTTTGTCTGATTATGAAGTTCATTTATTCCACTATAACCATACCAAAACTAGTACTCAAAGAATCATTGTCGAAAGACTGGTAACTAGATGGTACAACTTTCTTCCTAGGTCAACAACGCACTCTACCATGATGCTCATCTACTAATACCTGATGTAGATGATTGTTCAAGCCCAAATTTTTTGGTTCTTTTTGTGATAATTTTTCCAAAGAAATATGTTGAGTGATATATAACATACGATAAAATGATAAGATAATATAAATAATGAAATTCAGTCAAAATAAAAGAAATAGAAATATAATTACAATCATCTCCTTAGTGTCTCTATTTACCATAGTACCATCTTTCTTTTTTATGCTTGTATGAAACAAGGTAGATCAAGGAACACGCCCCTCGATATTCAACTCATTTTTCAAGAAAAAAAAAAGAAATAAAGAAACATTAGGGTCAATATTGAATTCACCATGCAATTTTTTGTCTCTTGCATCTCCTCTATTCTATTCTGTTTATGGTTGGATTAGAGTAGATATATACGAGAGGATGTAGATATCTCCTTTTTCAATAATATAGATTTTTCAATTGGATACAACATAATATAATTGATGACATGAATATGGAGGAGGATATTAGGGGAGCTGTAAACTATCTAAAACATAATAGTGCACGAAGGAATGGTGGATCTCTAGGCTTCTTCTATATTATTGTTTGGTGGTTCATAAAAAATATGGTCATAAATGCCATCCAGGATTAAATCAAAGAGTTTCTTTCTTTAATTCAATGGTAGGTTCACCCACATTTCTAGTATCTAGATACCCATGCTTATAAATGTACATTTTATTATCATAGATCCAAATGAAATTTTCCAGAATATGGTTGGAATCATCAAGGGATTTCTATGTTACAATCACTAAGAACAATGCAATTTTATCATGCCTATTTATTTTACTTATTAAATGCTTCAAATCAATTTTGAGGTAGATAAATAATTCATTAAAATCAAAGGAAAAGATTAATGGTGAGTGTATAATAAAATATATTACATGTTCTTTTTCATGACTTGGGTGTGAAGTGTGTCCAAGAGTATGAATATATTTCAATGCACTCTTATTTATTTTATTTATTTTTTATTTATCCTATAAAAAAGAAATTATATATTTCCATTAATATAAATAAAATAAGTAATTCACACTTTAAAAAAATTTAAACAAATAAATGATTATATATATAAATTTAACCAATACTTTAAATTATGGTCTCTTCAAATAGCAGACCATGTCTTTATATTGTGATATTGGGAAATCATGAATGATTGGTATTTCTTCAATCTCTATATCAACACTCTCTTTACAACCAACATACAAGTCATTCTTGTATTCTCACCATATATCACCTAGTTCAATTAACCATATGGCCTTGGAATTTTTTCTGTTAGTAAAATTATATCGAAGCTGCATTGGAAAAAATATTTGTTAAGAAAATATTGTATATTAATATATATAGAAATTTTGATTAACATTACATACCAAAATATATTCCAACACATTGTTATTTATTTTTTCTCTAACTTCACTCCAACTTATTGGTTGAACCAGAATGATATTACTGTGTTTAGAAAGTGTTTTGTAGAGACCCATTTTTTTCCTTGTAAGACATTGAAATATTTATATATATATATATATCCAGATTTAGGTGTTGAGACAGTGTTCTATTCCGAGACAAGATAACTCTTAAATGGTTGTTCAAATTATAAATCTATGACCACATTTGTGTCTAAAACATGGTGTTTTCTCTAGGAATGACATAAAATTAGTCAGCGTGAGATGTTCATACCCCTCACTCATTAGAGGTGATCTTAATTAAGAAATTAATTAATTACATAATTAATTAGATATTTGAAGTGCAACAAATAACTCTTTAAGAGTCATACCAGGACAATTACTCTAGGGATTGACTCATAATTATAGAAATCACTGTCAAGATCTATCCTCATTATCCCCTTTGGCAGATCATGAAAAATGATGATGAAACTCAAGAATCGAGCAAATCAGGAGGCAATAAATGCAGTGACTCTACCTGAATAGTTGGAGAGCACATTCTCCATTAATGATCGATCCAGAACTAAGTTAAGACTTGTTAATTGGTTTTTTATGCCATTTTGATTAACAAATTTATAAAATCAAACATTTTTATTCAATCTAGACCTATTTTCATCCTATGCATACTCCCATGTAATAGAATCTAAAATTTTTTCTTTTTTTTTCAGACCCAAAATCCCAATTCTTGGTCATTGGCCAAGAATGATTTTCCAAAAACTTTTAAACCTTGGTTTCTATTTCTTTTCTTCCTATTTACTTCTCATTATTCACTGATTGGATCCCTAAGGTCCCAGTTTGACAATTTCCAAGCAACACTGAGCTCAATCGAGCCCCCAGATCTATAAAGGATCTATGAAACATGAATAGTTTAATGATCTGAGTAGAGATCTAGAAAGATTTCAAGGAATGGATGACTGATTTATTGATTAAACATTAGGATCACTAATAATTGAGCTACAATGGTATACTAAATGAATGTTGGTTGACTAAATATTTACCGATGGTTATATTTAGCGAATGACAACCTTCAAGCATGAGATCCTATTAGATCTAAATTTTTTAGGTATATTCAAGCCGATATCTTCTGCGGTTATAGCATATTCATGCACGGATATTAGATATACAGTTTCTATGAAAATTCCAACAACATGTCATAAATTATGAAGAACACATGGTGTGTAGCCCCCTCAGTGGTGGTGCTAAGGTTTTGGGAAAATTTAAGGGTTACAAGGCATGTAACCCCCCTTACATGTCATGTACCCAACCTTGGTTATAAAACCTTTGTGGAATACCACATGGGTGGGGGTACATGTTGAAGTACACAAAAATAGATTGTGTACTCGAGCGACATCCCATGTGAATCCACATGTTATGTACCAAAGTCCATAAGCACACCGTCCTGTACATGGACACATGATCTGGTACATAGACACGACCAACAAACATGGCTTGGGACCCGATTAGCCTGGTCACGCCGTGTAGTCCACCTACGCGGTGTGTGCGGCTACAAAGATGGGGAAATGTGTACTGGAAAGGGACACGTCCAAACTTTAAAGTGGTTACACACGTTTTGTGGGTCCTCCCACAAACTATATACCCCTTAACTCTTCTACGGGAAACTTCTATCACCCGTATCTCCATTTGAACTTAGATTTTGGCCCGTGAATAACCTATCCTAAGTTTTTTTCCATACAGAATGTGATTGTGCCCTCATTTGTGTATTTTGAGATATGATGTGGAATTTCATTGGCATGACACCTTTTTAGTCTATTATTGATGATGGAAGTGGCCATGCAAGATCACAAGAGGTAGATTCCCAAGTGGAACCCTCCAACATGGCTGGGAATGGGTCCTTTAGGACTTTTAGAGTGAAACCCTTCAGCCAATATGGGCATGGATACTCTACAGACTCTCGAATGGAACCCTCAAGCTGGGGAGGGAATGGTTCCCCAATGACCAAGAGTGGAATCGTGCAATTGGTATGGGAATGGGTCTTCGACCTTTCTAAGTGGAACCATATTGTGGGACAGGGCATGGGTCCTAGATGACTCTTATAGTGGAACCCACCAGCCGACAAGGCATGTGTCCTCAACCATCAGAGTGTAACCCTCCTATCGTACCAGGGCATGGGTCATATACCTAGAAATTTTGGATCATTGACTTTGAAACAAATTAATGAGATGTGATTTTATGATGCTTCAGACTTATGAGGAAGGGGAACACTTCCCCCACTAAGATGCACTTTTATGACATGACCAAAACCATGCAGGTAATTCAGTGTCTCCCAATGTGGATAATATCAAGGTGTTCTGAATGATTTCTTTAAACTTATGTGTGTGGAGAAGATTCATGGGATGTTTGGAATCGTTGATGGACTTTTGGAACTGTTGGCTAATCTTCTTCTTGCGCTAAGCTATGAGATGGTGATCCCCTTACTCTCTAATTTGGGTTTTTTTGAATGAGAATATATATATATATATATATATATATATATATATATATATTCGAAGGGTATGGCATGTACTTTCTATGTTTAGCTTCTCATGGTTGGAGGAGCCTACTCTCCTAATATAGGTTGCGAATACTCAACAAGTAGTTCATCTACTCACTGTGTTTTTTCCCTTGTGTTTGGTTGACCATACTTTCACCCTTGTTTTGGGTTAAACTATACTATTCCACTGTACCATGTTCTATCTATTTTTCTCCTCTTCTTTTGTATCTCTTACTGCTCCCCCTTCAACATTTGAGGTTTCCTACTAGGTATATTTATACTCACCCCTACATGGGATTTTCCCACACATGTTTTTTCTTATACAGATGAAGGATAGGTCGATCATGACATCAAAGGATCTTATGGATACGTAGTTCTAGGACCACGTATGGTGGTCGTAGTTTGAGATTCATGAGTTGGGATCTCTCAACTGTTTATTATTCCAGTTTTCTGTCAAGTTGGAGCACATTTCTGGTTTAGGAATGTATTTTCCCCTTTTATTTTTAGTATAAACTACCATACTTTCATACTATCTGGAGGTTCATGCCTGCTTGGTTTACTTTATAGTAGTATTACATATTTTATTATTTACCTATTCAATTTTTTTGAGTTAGATGTGTGCATGTGTATAGGTACTTAGGAAAAGGCATCCCTATATTAGTTATTCATTCAATTCTAGTCGCCACCCCCTAGCCTATAGAGGCAGGCTTGGGGTATTTGCGGCTCAAGCCCCGGCATGGTTTAGGTCATGAAAAATTGTTATCAGAACAAGTTCATTCCTCGGGATGTTTTTTGGATGTTTTCCCCTTAATAGGATTGTTTGGGTTTAATTAAATAATTTCAATGTATCTCGAGTGAGCCTCTCAGACTAGGGTATCTAGTGATGGTGTGGCAGCTGACATATCTATTCACCAGGATCTTGACTACCTTCTTGTTGACTCATCATGCCAAGACATTTTTTCAGGGTTAAATTGTACAGGCATCATATAGGATTGAGTCTTTGATTTTACTTCTTGATTAAGATCCCCATTATATATATATATGTGTGTGTGTGTGTGTGTGTGCTAATCTTACTATGGTACTCCTTGATAACGTTCAAGATGCCTCCATGATGATATCCAGCTAGGATACCATCTTTGGTTCATAAAGAAGAACTTATAATTGATGAGACCATAGTTCAAGGTCTATCATTTGATCCCCTTCCTCCAGGTGGGTAGGTAGTAGAACCTCCCCCAATCGAGTAGAATATTGTTCCAAGAGATAAGGATGAGGATGCATGTAGGCTTGGCTTGCACTGTGCATTCCAGTATTAGAGACCACTGAGGTTCCATGATAATTTATATCCTCAGGAAGTAGAGGATTGGCTAGATTTGTTCCTCTATGTTCTCAGGCTCATCCAGAGACTGACAGATCAGGTGGTTGCAATGGTAGCTAGCATTTTCCATGGAGTGACCAGGTGTTGGTGGAGCCTTGTTACATAGATGCATGATGAGTCGACACTCTCATAGGCCAACTTCTAGAAGTTGTTCCATGAGGATTACTACCGATCCTATTTATGCTCGGTCTAGATCTAGGAGATTTTGGAGATATAATAGGGAGGGATGATAGTGGCTGAGTAAATAGTGAGGTTCACAAACCTTACTCATTACTCTCTTGACATGATTTGTAATGGCTACTTCCAAGTATGGATGTTTGATTAGGGAATCCACAAAGATACTCTATCTAGCATAGTGCCTTTGAACACCCCCACCTATGTTGGGGTGTTGGAGAGAGAAAAATTGAAGTAGGGATTTCATTCAAATGGACTCCAAATAGCTATAGTTGGTGGTATTTTTCATAGAGCTAATTTTTTATAGCAGCTAGTAGATGCCAACCACTAGGGTCTCAGCATAGAAGATTCTTCCATGATCGGACTAATGTACAGGGTCAGAGGTAGTGAAGAGGGCCAGAGAAACCCAGAGAGGGGTGGTTCTTTACTTGTGATGGGTGAGGTCACATGGTACGTGACTGCCTGACCAGATGTGCTGAGTAGCATCGATAGATAGCTGATGGACCACCATGGCAGAGGCACTGCCATGATCAAGAATCTCCCAAGTTTAGACAGGGTAGTCCACAGTGAGTCAGATATGGAAGAGAAGAAAAAGGATTTATTGGTAGAGGACGACGTTATAAGATCCTTCCAGTACCACCACTAGGCAGCCCACATCAGACCTAGGGAGCTGGCGTCCGAGGCTACAGACAGTTGCATGCTTTGGATGTCTATGATCCTTTAGCACATGAGACAATAATAGGTATAATCTATGTTTATTATAAACTTTCTTCAGTACTAGTGGACACAGGTTCCAATCATTCCTTTATCTTTATACTCTTGGTGAGATAGCTAGATCTCGCAATTGAGGTGCTAGCACAACAGCTTTGTCTTGAGGTTCCTACAGTGAACACTTATTTTTTATATTTCATCTGATGATAGTTTGAGCTATCACTTAGATGAGAGGGGTTTTAGTGGGACCTTTTGGTCATCACAATGGAACCCTATGACATCATTTTGGGTATGGATTGGTAATCTATGGAATGAGCCCAGATTTACTATCACCACAGACAAGTCAGGTGCCTACATATTGATGGGATGACATTATTCTTTTCTAGGGAGAAAAGTATCATGGCAGGAGTAGTGGGTTCTTTGATAAAGAGGCTACAACCCATCAACCATCATTCAGCGAGCATATCCCTTGGTGTAGTAGGCTCTTCATGGATTTGGGTTCCATTAGTTGTAAAGGATTCATCTGCTTTAATTAATTAGATTATTTCTTTATAGGTTTATTAAGACTAAAAAAGATGCAAACAACTGACTCCTCTACTCTAGATGAAAATGTAGATATGAAGTCAAACATTAATTCCATTATTTTTGATAAATCCAACTTGGATAATGATGATTTTAATGGGATTTGAAATCAAGACAAATATTGGAAATGTGGGTGACATTTAAAAGATCATGGTTGTGTTCATGGAAGAAATGATTGGGCTAAAGATGCCCATTTATCAAAATCTTATAATCCTTTTAAAACCTATCTTTTGGAAATTGTCAACACACAGAAGACTCTCACTTCTGAAGTAGATTATGTTGATGATTCTGCAAAGGAAAATATATAGAATGATGTTTAATAAGTTGATTCTTCTAAGGCTCTTAGTCATTTAGATAGAGGATCATTAATCATTAAATCTAAAACTATTGAATTACATATTGAATCTAATAAAGCATTCACATATGCTTTCACTTAGGTGATTCCAATTGATGTTTCTCCTAGGAAAATGGTGAGACATTCTAAGACTAAAAAATATGATTTGGAAGACAATGATATTGAGATCCTCATTCATCAAAATGAATGTTTTAGAAAACATTATTCTTGAGGTTAAATTCGTGGGCATGGTTATGGGATAATTAATTGGAGTAAAATACGTGAGGAAGATTGAAAAATTGGTATCATGACTAGGGGAAAATTGGGTATTTGATATTTTTTGATGAGGGTAGTTTTTTTCATGTGTGTACTATCTTTTCATCTCTTTGATCTCTTGTTCAATAAAAGGTATTTGCCCTTTTTTTTCAAAACAGTGGGCTTCTTCCCTGAGGGAATTACGGGACTACCTTCAAGGTGGGAGATGTATTTTTGCATCAACATGAAACATATGTCCACTAAAATATCTTTTGTGTCATATCGTATAGAACCTACTGAGCCCTGAGAGTTATGGTTTCAGTTGGAGGACCTTCATGGGAAAAGTTTCATTAGAACTAGTGTGTCCCCTGGGTAGCTCCAGTCCAGTTCATGAAGAAGGCATACAGGTGCTTATGGAATTTCCTGGATTATCATCACCTAAATCAAGTCCCGATAAAGAAAAAGTACCCCTTTATGAGTATTCATGACCTCTTTGATCAATTAAGAGGCGTGGGTTGGTTCTAAAATATGGATCACATATCTAGCTACCACTAGTTGGGAGTTTGTGAGGTTGATGTTCCAAATATGGCATTATGATTTCTCTACAGATACTGCAAGTTCCAAGTGTTGATTTTTGGTTTGACGAATTCCACCACCATGTTTTAGGCTTTGATAAACCAGTTTTTCTAGCCATATTTAGAATAGTTTGTTTTTTTCTTCATCGATGACATACTCGTCTCCTCTATAATAGATGAGGAGCATGTATATCACCTGAGGATGGTCCTAGACTTACTCCAAGAGCACCAAATTTGTGGAAAAAATTTGAAGTGATAGTTCTAGATACATGAGGTTCACTTACTAGGGAATTTCATTACTGATCATGGTTAATTAATAGATCCAGTGAAGATAAAATCAGTGATTTCTTTGGATCTACTGAATATTGTGTCAGATTTGTGGAGTTTTCATGGCTTGGTAGGGTAATAAATGATGTTTGTGGATGACTTCTCCAGAATCATAGCCCCTGTGACCACCCTTATGTGGAAAGAGAAGTCGTTTACCTTATCTTAGTAGTGCTATAGGGACTTTGAGGATTTGAGGTAGAGGATTATGAGGGATCTACTGCTGAGACTACTATAGGAAGGTGTGTAGTTCATAGTGCATTGAGATTCCTCTGAAGATGAGCTCAATTTCATGTTGATGCAATTCCAGACAGTCATCACATATGGGTCAAGGTTGTTGATACCACATTATTAAAACTATGAAACTTATGACCTAGAGCTAGAAAGGGTGGTCTTTTCCCTGAGGATATGCAGACACAATCTTATGGGAGAGCACTTTTTTATTTAATCAGACCGCCAGAGTCTCAGGTACATCTTCATCCAGAGAGACCTAAACCTAAGATAGTGACACTAATTGGAGTTTCTGTAGGACTAAAACTTCTAGATATTCTATACTCTAGGGAGGGAAAACATTTTATCAGATTCCCTTGGTAGGTATTCCCAGGCTTGCTTTGTGTTGGAAGCTTCAGAGTAGTTAGCTTCCCTACAACTAACCCTAGTGGAGTATGAGGGTATAACTTTTATTTTGCATATTATACTAACTCATTTTCTTCTTTAGTGTGTGAGAGATCCCTAGCTGGGAGAAATCAACTGTGGGGTCTTACTGGATCAGATATCCACTAGCAACAAACTAGATAGATATTCTGAAGGAGATAATCACATCCTCTAGTTCCAGGGGGAAAATGGTTCCAATAAAGTTGTGGGAGGAGGCATTACGGGAGTTCCACATTTCTCCCCTAGATTTACATCCCGGTGTAGAGAAGATTTGAAGAGATCCTAATTGGCTATTTTAGTAGTTCGGTATGTGATAAAGTGTAGTTCATTTCATCTCCCAATGTCTCACTTTTCAGCGGTGATGGTAGAGCACCAACTTCCCATGGCTTTGTTGCAACCCCTTGAGATCCCAGAGTGGAAATGGGATGACATATCTATGTAATTTTCAATAGGGATTCCTCTCACAATGAATATATGTGATGCCATAAGGGTGATAATCGACCTACCCATGAAGTTGGCATACTTCCTTTCCATCAGGGAGTAGATTTTTGTGGAGATTTTGGGGAATTTGTATATACATGAGATCATTCGTCTTCATTGGGTTCCCTCGTTGATTCTCTCTGATCGCGACACACAATTTACATCATGATTGTAGAGAGACTTTCAGGGGGCATTTAGGACCCAATTGCGGATGTGTACACCCTTTCACCCCCAAATCGATGGGAATACTGAGCGCACTATCTAGGTGTTGGACGATATGCTGAGAGCTTGATCTTGGAATTTAGCTGGAGCTAAGAGGATCACGTGCCTTTGATAGAGTTTTCATACAACAACAACTACCACTCTACCATCAGTATGGAACAATTTTAGGCCCTATACAGGAGACTGTGTAGGTCACCCTTATGTTGGACATTGATTTGAGAGTCATCTCTTTTGGGCCCAAAGATGGTGCATGTGATAATAATGAAAGTCCATTTCATCCATGAGTGGATGAGGACGGCCCAAGGTAGACATAAATCTTCTGAAAATTGTCATCCAAGACCCTTAGAGTTCAAGAAAAGAGACCACGTCTTATTGAGAGTCTCTTCACGATTACAATTGAAGTGGTTTGTCTGAGGAGTAAATCTATCAATAAATTTCATCGGATTGTTTTAGATCATTTAGAAGGTTGGAAAGGTTAAATGTTTCCTTGACCTACCCCCATAGCTGGAGTGGGTGTACGAAGTCTTCCAAGTGTCACAGATGACGAGATATGGGCATGACCCCACACACACCATTGAATTTGGTGAGATGGACATCAAGAATGAGACTACATTTTTGGAGAACCAAGTGGAAATTGAGGGTTGATAGAATAAGAATCTATATAGATGAACCATCTCATTGGTTCACGTTTTTTGGTATCACTAAAATGTGCATGAGACTTCCTTGGAGTGGGAGAGGCAAGTGTGGGCTCAGTATCCCTACTTTTTTTCTTAGTTTTTTTCAGTGAAAAAATATTTAAGGAGGGATTGATGTAGAGACATGATTTTTTTTTCTTGTAAGACTTTGAAATATTTATATATATATTTTCGGTGTTAGGCATTGAGACAGTGTGTGATTTTGAGGCTTGGTGTGCCCAAAATTAATTTTATAAAAATATTAAATATATTTTATACTGCGCATGTGCAAATTCTTAAAGAAAATGGGATAAATATTAAACTATGTATAATATCAAAAAAACTGAGATTATAGTTGTGTCTTTAATGTGGTGTTTACCCTAGGAGTCATATAAAATGAGTTGACACGGGACATTTGGACCCCTACCTCATTGACGGTGTGTTTAATGAATTATTTAATTAATTAAATATTTATAGTGCAATAGATAACTCTTTCAGAATCATATGAGGAAAATTCCTCTAATGTTGACCTCATAATTCTAGAAATCACCAGTGAGAGCTCTCCTCCTTCTCCCCTTTGGAATATCATGAAGAATGAAGATGAAACTCTGTAAATGAGTATATTAGGACTCAATGAACACAACGACACTACCCGAATCATTGGTGAATGTGTTCTTCATCTACAATCAATAAAAATCTGAGATATGAATCATCAATTGGTTTTTACACCCTTTTTATTAAATTATTGAGTAGAGCGAACATTTTTCTTCGATCTATACCCTTGTTCATCCTCTGCATGTGCCCACATACTGGAATATAATTTATTTATATTGTTTCCAAACCTGAAATACATGTTCTTGGTCGTTGGCCAAGGAAGTTTGTCTAATAATGTTTAAACCTTGGTTTATATTTCTTTTATCCCTCACTGCTTCACATTCTTCATTGGTTTGATCCCTAAGATCCCAGTTTGACAATTGTCAGGTTAAACCGATCTCAATTGGGCCCCTGGATCCACAGTGGATCTATGAAGCATGAATGTCTTGATGATCCAAGCATAGATCGGGAAATATTTCATGGAAAGGATGACCAATATATTGATTAAACACCAAGATAATGAATATCAGAGTCATAGAGGCATATAAAATGAATGGTGGTTCACTGAATCTTCACTGGATCCAATTTCTGCTGAAAGATGGCCGAAAAGAACAAAATCTGAAGTTTTTGGGTAGATTCAAGACGATATCTTTAGTGGTTGGAGAAGATTATTGCTTAAAGATAAGATCTATAGTTTTTGAAAAATCCCAAATACATGTTGTGTATAATTAATAACACATGATGTGTATCCCCCACAATAGCGGTGATAGGGTTTTTGGAAAATTTAAGAGTTACACAGCATGTAACACCCCTTAAATGTTGTGTAACCTACCCCAGTTGGAAAACTTGTTTGGTAGACCACACGGGCAGGGGTCTATGTAGAATTACACATATATAGATTGATTACATGGTAAACATCATGTGTGAAGCCACACATCATTTCCTAAAGTACACGGACATAGGGTCTAGTACATGAACATGGGGTCTGATACACAAACACAACTAGCAGACACAGTCCAAGTCTCTGTTAGTCTTGACACCCCATGTAGTCCACCTAGATGGTGTTTATGGCTACATATATAGGGAATCTTATAATGGCTAGGGCCATGGGAAGGATGTGAAGTGGGACCACATGCCTTGTGGGTCCCCTCAGATGTTGTGTACCTTTTATCCCTTTTTTGTGAAACTTCTATCACCTATATATCCTTCATTTGAACTTATAATTTGGCTAGTGAATAGCCTATCATAAGTTTTTTTTATGTAGAATTTGATGGTTCCTCAGTTGAATATTTTGAGATACGATGTGAAATGTACTATGAAAAGAACCATCTTAGACGATGTTCAATGAAAGAAGTGGTTAGGTAAGATCACCAGAGGTAGATTCCCGATTCAAACCCTCCAATTATGCTAGGCATGGGCCCTTGAAGACTTCTAGAGTGGAAACCTCGATTTGGGATGGTTATGGGTCCTATATAGACTCTTTAGTGGAACCCTTCAGTAGGGTAGGGCATGGGCCCTCGATGACCTAGAGTGGAACCCTACAGCTGTGCTGGGTATGGTTCATCGACCTTTCCAAGTGGAACCCTCCTATGGGGTAGGGAATGGGTCCTCAATGACTCTTAGAGTGGAACCCTCCAGCTGGGCTGGGCATGGGTCCTTGGCCATTAGATTTGAACCCTCCTATTGTACCATGAAATGAGTCCTCTACCTAGAAATTATGGTTCCTTGACTGTGAATCATATTGATAAGACATGATTTTATGTAACTTTGGACTCATGAAGAAGAAGAACGCTTTCCCCACTAGGATTCATTTTTTGTGATGTGAACAAAACCGTGAAGGCGAGTCACTACCACCCAAAATGGATAGTATCAAAGTGGTGAATGAGTTTCTTAGAATTGTGTGTTTAGGATAGATGCATGGGATTTTGGGAACCATTTATAGACTTTTGGAACTATTTTCTACCCTTCTTCTTAGTCTTGGCTATGAAATATAGATCTCATTACTCTCTCATTTTGATTTCTTTGACTGGGTATATATATCCTTCTTCTATATCCACTCTTTTTATTTTCTTACTATCCTTCTAGGAGAAGCAAAGATGTGTGGGGTATGTCACATGCTTTCTATGTTTTGATTCTCATGGTTGGATGATCCTACTCTCCTTCTATAGGTGGTGAATACTTTATGGGTAGTTCATCTACTCACTGTGTTTATCACATTATGTTTAGATGAGCTTACTTTTACTCTTGTTTTGGGTTGAGCTATACTCTTTCACTATACCATGTTCTATCAACGGTTCTCATCTTCTTTTAAATATCTTACTTCCTCTGCCCTTCCACTTTTAGGGTGTTCTACTGGGTATGTTTATACTCACTCCTACATGGGAATTTCCATCACATGTTGTGTAATATGTAGAAGACTGAAAGGTTGACCATGAATTTAGAGGAGCTTATGTATACTTGGTTCTTGAACAAAATATGGGGGTTGTAGCTTGGGATTCAGAAGATGGGATCTCTCAGCTATTTACTATTCTAGTTTTTTGTTAGGTTGGGACACATTTCTGGTTTGGGTGTTTATTTTTTCTCTTTAATTTTTAGTATACACTATTTTATTTTTATACTGTATAAAAGTTCATGCATGATTTGTTTACTTTATAGTAGAATTGCATATTTTATTCTTTATCTCTTCACTTTTCCATTTAGTTAGTTTTTTATGTGTGTATTTGTACTTAGGAAAAGGCCTCCTTGAGTTAGTTATTCCATTCATAATTGTCTCCACGCCCTGGCCTATAGAGGTGGGCTTGGGATATTTCTGGTTTGAGCCCCGACATGGGTTGGGTCATGATATATTCCCATAAAACTTTTTCATTACAGACCATGTTTACCAATTAAAGAACTATCCTCACTGTATTGAACCATAATCTACATGTGCCGATTTTATACCTCTCAAATTTTCTGTGTAGCCTCATCATCTAGTGGAGGTTCTGTCTAAACATGAAAAATAATTAGTAAAGAAAAATAATGTATATTATTTTATCATAAATCATTATCCGTAATTTTTAAACACATAACAGTATATGGGGGCCTGTTGAACCCTGAAGTGTTGTGTCTAGAAGAGAGGGAATAGCTTATGTGGTTGGTGGGATATCTATAGTAGGAGTAATATGTATAGTCAATGGTGATTAGTGTGATGATGGAGGAAGAAAACCTGATGGATAGCCTTGTAAATATGAGGGTGGATATAGATATAGATGTGGTAATGGGATATATGAGGGAGTAGTGCCTTGTATAGTGGATGGTGAGAAAGGGTAATAAGGAGGGATGAGAGACTAAGAACTACCATCCTATGTGGGTGAGGGTGAAAATAGATATGAAAAAGGTGGGTATGAAAAATATGGAGATGGAATAATCAGAGGATAACCTTATAGTGACTGAAGAAGGATGAAGGGATGATGATCTAAAATACCTCTCAATGATTTAAGCTACATAGTGGTAGGCGGAAGTGTATAATCGGTCATACTAGTACCGTTCTCCATATTATCAACCTCTGTAGAATAATCCAAACATCTCCTCGATGATGTATCCTAAAATAACGTGGATGATAAAATAAAACAAATAATAAAAAGATAAATTATATAAAATAACATAATATTCAAACATAAATTTTACATACAATGGTGAACAGGAAAGACATTCCTAATTCTCTAATATGTTGTTCATTTCTCTGTATTCTTCCTCTTATAAAATCATTATAATCAAAAAAATTGACCCAAAAATTAAAAATAATATTCTAAGATAAATATAAATAATGAAAATGTTAAATAATAAAACAGTAACAAAAATCAATGAGATAAATTTTTAACCCCTTTGATCTTTCTCCAATTAGTGTATATTTCTATCAAAAACTTAGCATGTTTAGGTATTTGCTTCACAACCTCAAGAAATAGAATATTTAACTCAATTTTCTTGAAAATATCAAGCAAATATGGTTTAGGTACAATGAGCTTTTTATCCTTGTTTATATCTTGAAGAAAGGAGCTATAGGGATAAGAATAAATGTTAGAATTGGGATCGATTTAGTAAGTTCAATACATGAATTAATAGAGGTAGATTCCCTGTAATAAACAGTTTTCCACTCAAAATAGATTAGTTCTCAATAGGAACAAAAATATTTTCTTAAAAAAATCAGGTTTTCTATATGATTTCTAGTTTAGTGTCTGGAAGCTTAAGAAGACAAGTTTAGTAGTGTTTAATTGAAATCCATCAACTAAAAAATCATAAAAACATATTTTAGCAATCAAATTGTATAAAGAGATTTTAACCTTGATAAATAAAACCAACTAACTTATTGTTATATTTATTCAATAAATAAGGATTAAAACTAAATTTTTAATCCCAACCATTATGATTCAGAAAATATAAATTATAGTTATCAATGATAGAAAGTTAAAATATGTAGGAACCGGTAAATAGATATATAAATAAAAATTTCTAACAATAAAAAATAGTGTTAAAAAATAGTTTAAATCTTGTTTCAAATAGATTTTGTGTGCCAGAATTTCCAAATTTCTAATATATTTTCATGTAAAACATCAATTTTCACATAGAAAATTATTTTCAAATGGATTTTCAGTAATAAAAATAATATTCAAGAAATTAATTCCAAGAAAATTTTAAATTTTCTATTGTATTTTTATATATTCTATATATTTTTCTTTTTAAAAACCTCTCTGTCATCAGCACTAATTAAATAGAGTTTATTTACTCATTTTGACCTACTTTTAAATTTTATTCCACATGTAATAAGACTTATTTGGTTGTTTATTCTTCTACTTAAAGTGAAAATATAAAATAAATTATGTTTTATTCTTAAAATAGAATGTCGCATGATGATATAGTCCTTAATTATACTTATGATGGGGAGTAAAATGGGAATGATGATCCATGTTTCTCGAGGAGTGAAATAGTAGTGGATCTAGATTATCTATAAGAAGAAAAATTTATTAATTCTAATGATAATAAAGAAGAAAATAGTCTAACTTTTGTGTTTTTATACTCATATATAATTAAAGATGATTAAATCTCAAAAGGATACTAATTTGAAATCTATGAATGGTGTTCTAATTAGAGATATTGATTAAGTTACATATCGAATTCTAATACAAATGGGGATAGTGTTGGTTGGGAACCCCTCTTCATTATTTTCATCACTAGATTATCCTAAGTTGGTTATAACTACTCTTAAAGAGGTTAATCATGATATAGTGTCTGATGTTACTAATAATAAGAATATTGAAAATGGAAAATAATTCCATGTATAGGTTTTTTAGTAAACATAAGTGGGTGCCATGGGGGTTTCTTAAGAAGGTTATGGTTTTCAAATATCCTTATAATTTTTTTTCTTGCATTATTCTCTTAGTTTATATAAAAAAGATGTATTTTTTTTCAAACCAAGAAGGATATAGATAAGGGTAAAGAAATATATATTATTTATTATTAAAACTATCACTTGAGAATGGGAGAATTAAACATATTTTTTGTTATCTTTATAGAACTGTATATTTGGGTTTATTTTATTATAAAAAATAATAAAGTGGATGGAAAGTTTTTCATATGTGGGTTATTTATTAAATCCACATAATGCACGATCAAAAACCATTTACCCGTTCACAGATGGAGGTAATTCAATATATTGGAGATCACAAAAGTAAAAACTTCTTACAAACTATTCATATCATGAATAAGTAATAAAATTAGATGAAGAATGTTGAGAATGTGTTTGGTTGTGGTCTATGACTTAACAGATTTGAGAGGAAAGTGGATTTCCTATGTATTGTGTCTAAAAAAAATATTCAAAGACAATGTTGTGTGCATCAGAAAATTAAAATAATGCTTCAACAAAAATGAATGTGAAAAACACATACCACTGAGATTATTCTCCTTTACACGGGATCTAATGAAGAATAAAGACATAAACATGCCATATTTTTGATCTAGTGACAATGTTGATGATTTATTTACAATGGCACAACCAACCATTATCTTTAAGAAGTTTTTACAAGATATAGGTATGTGTATATTGATAAATTTGTAATTTCATTATGTAATGTAAATTTTAGGGGAGTCTATGTGGATTTACTCTTTTATTTATTCCTATTTTTATATAAATGGGTTTTTATGGAAAACATTTTTAATGAGGAACCATTAAAACACATTTAACAATGGTAGGGGTGTTCATCCCAAAGGGTAGTGTTTGGATGTCATTGAATGCTACTATATGGTTTTAATGAGGGGGGTTTTCCCACCCCCACTGACCCCCTCCCACCTACCACCTACAAAACTACCTATAAAATGGTAGTGCACACCCCCTAGTGTGCGTTTAATCAATAAGGTATATTTCCATGGAAATTCTATAATAAAATTTCTATCACTCTTTCATTTTATTTTATTTATTTGATACATAATTTATCTATTTTTATTCTTCATTTTCATAATAGTATGTATGTGTGTTTGTATTTTAATTTTACAAGTATGATACAAAATATTGATAAACTAATAAGAATTAATATAATTAAGATATCCTTGTCTTATAGTAATGCTATTTAATTATGATTTTCATTTTATATTTTAATATAAACTCAATAATCCTAATGATTTATGAAATTATTCAAATGATAATTTGGATAAATTTTCTAGTTGATTTTCATTTTTTATATTATTATTTTTTTTTTAAAATAATCAATTATAAATCTTATGAAAATAATTTAATACAGGTTGTAGATTTGTAATTTTCTATTAAAAAACACAAAATATTAAAAACATAATGTGGATTAATGGGTTGTTTTCCTACTAAAAATAAATCATACGGTGAGGGTAATTGCTTATATATAAGGAGAACCGACAACAGATTTGTGTTTTTGAGGCTCTTTGAGTTATTTCGATTTCTCCTTTCATCATCTCTCTTTTAATACCTTCTATACCACTCAATATCTTTCCATTACATGTGTTCCCTATGCTATTGTCGTGAATAGGTATGAAAATAATTCAATTAATTGATCAATCAATATCTTTGATCATAAAGATCTTGAAATAAAATCCCCATGCTATCTATCAATTTTTTTTGAAAATATGGTTTCGTTGGGTTTTAATCATCAGATATTTTAATTTTCAATCTATGGTCTTTATGTAAATTTAGTTTTTGAAGGGTTCCTCCCCATCATTAATAACCCTCTATATCAGGGATTGTTTCCCAACATTTTCTAGTGGTTTATTTTGTTCTTAATCTCCAAATTTTTTTATTGTCCATAATTTATAAATACTCCTTAATCTAACTGAAACCTTTTATCCCCTTTCTAGTTTTTTAAACTGTGATATTGGTGATACAGATGAGATCTTTATCTCAAATCACTGATATGAAAAAGGTACTTATTTCTATTTTTATCTTTTTTCCATTTCTTTTTGTATAAAATTTGGTTCCTCCTCATTCCTATTAGGATCAAAAAATAATTATCCCATCAGTAAAATGATAATTATGAGATAAAAATAAAGCACAACAATATGGAACTAAAAATGAACACTAGATCTAAATGGAAAACCCCCCAAATGAAAGGGGTAAAAAACCACAGGCAAATAAAATGATATCACTATAGTAAAACATGAGTAAAAACTCACTCTTAATAAAAAGGATAAAACACTCAAAATATTCTCACTTGAGTAAATGGAGAAACACCCCACAAAACACCACAATAAAAGATAAAAAAATGAGATGATGTGTTGGTTGGAAAGATGATAATGAATACTATTGGGGGAGATCCCCATTTATAAACTTCCCTCACCACTCTTTGGCCTCCTATCAAATAAATTTTTTTTACTAAATTAATTGGGGGAAATAAAGGTAGGGATCCATCTACATTGAATAAAATAAATGGTATGACCATTATTATTATTATTTTCTATCCTAACAATACTTTTGATATATATCCCACTTGGATATTTGATTGAGAACCAATCATATCTCTACACATCATTTCTATTTTCCAAACATGATGCTCATGTATCTACAAGGTCACTCAAGGATCTACTCCATCAGAACTTATCAGAGTTAATCTCTTCCATCAGTAAATCTATTAGATTTTATATAGTGTGAATTTTATCCATATCTATACGTCCTTCCACCACCACATCTCTTACAAAATGATATTTTAAACCAATGTTCTTTATCCTAAAAAGAAAATATGGATTCCCTATAATTTAAAAGGCACCCTAATGATCAAAAAACAATGAAATATTATTTTGTTGGTTCCCAATATCATATAATAACATTTTCATCCAAATCACCTATTTACAATCCTTTTTACCTTCCATTCACTCCTCCTACATCATGGATAAGGCCATAAACAACTATAATTTGGAAATACATATCACAGATCCTATTACAAAAGTAAACACATAACTCGTAGTGGATTTTCTCTTGTCAAAATTATCTGTATAATTTGAATTAACATAGCCTTTAATGGTAAAATATGATCCTTGATAATATCATGCATCATCTGAGGTATCCTTGAAGTATCTGAGGATTTTCTTCACCATGTTATAATGCTCCTGTACTATATTCTCCATGTACTGACTAACTTCTCCCACTACATGTGCAATTTTAGGTCTTGTAAAACCCATATAAAACATCAGACTCCCCACTTCTGATGCATATAAGACTCAAGACATTTCCATCCTCTCTACATCAATTTTAGGACACATAATAGATGATAAATTGAGATTAATGGGAAGAGGGGTAGATATTTTCCTACAGTATTTCACGTTGAATCATTTCAAGACTTTCTTAAAGTAATTATTCTATGATATAAAAATATTCTTATTATCTATGTATCAGCTTATTTTCATCCCAATAATCTTTTTTGTGGGTTCTAAGTCCTTTATATCAAACTCCCTAGTCAAATGTGTCTTCATCTCCCTGATTTGATCTTTATTGGTTCATGTGACCAACATCTCATCCACATATAACAATTGAATAATAAAATCATTACCATCTAGACCCTTTAAATATGAACAAGGATCAGAATTATGTTTTTATTATCCTAGGGTCATGATAAGAAAATAAAATCTCTTGTACCAATACCTCGATGCATGTTTAAGCCCATATAATGATTTTTTCAACCTGTAAACCAATTTATCATTACCTTTATAGAAAAAAAATTTGTTGGAGCATATAGATTTATTCATCAATATCGTCATTGAGAAAAGCTATTTTAATATCCAGTTTCTCTAGATGTAGATTATATGTACCTCACCTCACTATAACTACCCAAACAGTTTTTGGTCTAACAATAAAATTAAATATTTTATTGAAATCAATAACTTCCTTCTAAGCATATCCTTTGACCATCAGTATCACATGATATCTTTTAACCTAGTATTAATAATCCCTCTTGATCTTGTAGAACCATTTTTTCCCAATTTCCTTCCTTCTATAAGGTAGTGGAATAAGATCCCAAGTCTTTTTCTTGTGCATGACTTCATATTCCTCTTACATCACCTTCTTCTAGGAATATAAATCCAGACTCTCGGTCACCTTTCTAAAAGAACATGATCCTCCATCCTTTGTTAATAAGAAATATAGAACATTGATCTGAGTGACATAATCTGAGTGAAATATTGGTTCTATTATCTATCTATTTGGATTCCATAGCCTAGGATCATTCAGAACATGATCATCTTTCTCTGGTAATTCCTTTATGGAAACTGGTTTTTTCTTTGTTTCATCATCCACCATGATTGTTATATTTTTTGTAATCTCTTTATCTATTTCATTATAAATCATAATTTTCACCTTTTCTTCTATAAAAATGATATCTCTTCTGATGATAAGTTTATGGGTGGTGGGATCCCACAAACGATACGCCTTCACCCCATCAGTGTATCCCAATAAGATACATTCCCTAGATCTCGAGTCCAACTTCGATCTTTATGAGTTACTAAATATTAAATATACAAGACTTAAATAAGTATGATACTAAGAATATTTAGTGGGTTTATAATTTTGAATCTTCATCGGTGTTTTCATATTAGTTTACACTGAATCAGATCGATTGATTACATAGTAAGAAATATTTACTGCTTCTGCATAGAATGTCTTGGAAACTCCTATAGTTTTCATTATCACCCTTGTTCTGCCCAAAAAGGATCCATTAATATTCTCTACCACTCAATTATACTAAGGATTATATTCCCAGATGAGCTGTATCTTTATTACTTCTTTTTGACAAAAGGAATCAAAATATTTTCTTGTATATTCTCTACTATTTTCGGTCCTCAAACAATTTGTCTTCTTTTTATATTCAATATCTTTACATGCTTTGAATATTTATAAGAATTCAAAGACATATATATTACTCTGAATTTGAAATTCCCACAATCTCCTAGAATAGTCATCAATGAAATATTCAATGTACCTTTCTCCTATTAAGGATACAATAGGTGATTTATAAACATCAAAATGGATCAAATCCAGGATCTTTTTAATCCTCGCTATTAATGTTCTAAACTTCAACCTGTATTTCTTACTCAAATCATAGTGCTTAGAAAATTATAAGGATAACTTTATAAGACTACATATAAACTTTTGATCAAAAAGTATCTTTAGGCCTCATTCATATAAATGGACAATCTTTTTATTCCATAACATTGTCAATGCTTCGTTGAGGAAGTTGATGCGAAAACTATCTCCACTTCCTTGTGTTTTTCACCCATAAGTGCATACAGGTTATTTGAGATATTATACACCTTAATAACTACAAGTTAACCATTTAAAATCCTCATCATACCTTTCTTATTGTGAGTCTTGCATCATATATCATCAAATTTTCCCAAGGAAAAATATTTCTTCTTGAGAACCTTCGCATGGCGTACTCCTTGAATGGTTTGAACTATGTTATCATGAATCTTTATTTTGATGGTGATGAATCCTTCAGTATTCAATATATAATAATTAACCATGTATACAATTCCTTATAATATAGTTTAATATATATTAAACCATTATATATGAGATTCCATGTTCCATGCTTCTCCTAAATCAATAATCCATGCATCATTGTGTTGTTGTATACCTTCAGTAGTCATAACCACTTCACTGACTTATATATCTCCATTTATAGATGTAATAAAAACATTTCTTGTAGAGTTATTCTCACCACCCTTATTATTCTAAAACTATTTACTAACATGACCCCTCTAACTACAATTGTAACATATGACATTTTTATTCTCGCTCCAAGATTTATACCAGTCAGAATTCTAGCTCCCACGGGAACCATGTTCCATTATTCTTCATATTTCTATTGTCATATAATATGATTTGTGTGATGATGTTATTTTATATTCCTTGTTCTTTCACCAACTTTATTCTTGAATATCCTAATCTAAAATATCAGGAAAGAGAAACATATCCATTAGCATATTGTTGGTGAGGTTTATGATAAACTGATCATATGAGTCTAGAAAACTCTAAAGAATAATATTTTCATGTTCAACATCCATAATTTTGTATCCCAACACTATAAGATGAGAAAATTTGGAATTGAGGGTGTTCATATAGTTAATCTCCAATGTGACACCACAATTACAAGAGTGTATAATTTTCTCTTCAATATTTTTTTTTGAGTGATTTGGACTCGTACATCTTTGTTAGAGTATCCTAATTTTCATTCGCTGTATTTTTCTATAAAATTCTTGATGGGACCCTATATCACAAATATAAATGGAAGTTGGAAATAGAATTCCCATAATTTTTTTCAATTTATCCTCCATCACACCCTATGTTTTTTTCCACCAATCGCCTGTAGGAAATTATCTTTCCACCACACCGCTTGTATCTTTATTTTCCAGAATGAAAATTTATTTCCATTGAATTATTTGATCTAAAATTTCACCAACTTTTGGACACAATTTCAGTACAGAATCTCCTTCGGTCAAAATTTTTTCTTTGATACCACTTTTTAGGATCAAAAAAATATTTTCTATTTCGTATGGTGATAATTTTGAAAAAAAAAGTAAAGTAAAATAATATGGAAATAAAAATGAAAAATGGATGTAATGTGGAAAAGCCCTTAAATGAAAGGGGTAAGAAACCATGGGAAAATATAAGGATATCATTATGTTAAAATTAGAGTATAGACTCACTCTTAATTTCAAGGAGAAACAAATCAAAATATTCTCTCTTGAATAAGTAGATAAACACCTCAGAAAATACAACACCCAAAACTGAAACAAGAAGATGATGTTTTGATTGAGAAGCTGATGATCAAAACTATTAAGGGAGATCCCCTTTTATAGGTTTCTCTCACCCTCCTTTATCATCCCCTCAAATAAATTTCTTTCAAAAAATTAATTAGGGGAAATAAATGTAGGGTGATACCCACATTGAATGAAATAAATTGGGTGGTCATTATTATTATTTTTTCCCTCCTTAAAAGTATCCTAACAATTCCATATAAACCCATAATATGATGATTTGAGTTTATCTCTAATATTTCTATTCATATTTCTCATTTTATATGACCTAATGCTAATTTCCTATCCTTTTTCATAAAATGGATTCTTCTTCCAACATCAAATATTATGGGAAAATAAATCAGTTGAATAATCATTTCCACCATTCAGGAGCCATGAAATTTGATGATGGGGTTTTAGTGATGAATGAAACACCCATCCCTAATGAATCCCTAACCCTTCCCTGGGTAAGTTTGTAAAATGGCCATATCAATTTGTATAGGTAGCTAAATAATAGAAATGGAAATGAAACCGGACCTCATTTACCTTATTTTCATGCTACTCTTTGATCCCCGATGGTGTTGTAATGGATTTTACATTCAAATGATAATTTAATATTTCATATAATTTTATTACATATATTTTAATGTTCATAATTTCATTATCATGTTGTTATTTTTGATTTTTTTAACTTCTCTACAGGAAGTGATCAATAATATTATTTGTATCTTTTTCTTGTAGAGATTCGGCATACTTGAGGTTGTGGATTCTAGTTATGCTAGTAATTAGCCTTATAATCAGACTATAAATTCCTTGAGTTTATATATTTTGCTTCAAACGAAGATATCAGTGAGATTACACCTTCACCATCTACAAATCACCAAAAAATGAGGGATAACTAGAAGAGTTATGTTTGTTTTCTTCCCATTGTTGTCTTGTTTTCTTTTTTCTTCCAATAACCTAGAATCCAAGATGTCTTTGTAAAGAAAAGGTTATTAAAACAATTTTTTTTTATTTATACATTATATTTTCTTGGTCACAATTGGTATGTTTTACATTCACACACACATGCATGCTTGCTGTATTTATATAGTGCATTGAACTTAAAATTAGTGTTATTATTTGAAGTAATATAAATGGTTCACACTCAATATCACTAAAGTTTTAATAAAAAAACCAAACTATTGTGGTATTTCTTATCTAAATAACATCCCAAATTCACAGAAATGATGAATGTACCTACAATTAAAACAATTCTTATTTTAACAATAATACATGAAAAAATAAAAAATATATAATTGAAATATTATATAATCCAAGATAAATTTATATTGTAATGATATTCAGTTTCTTCCAAAAATTCACAAATGATTAATTTTTTATTTTAAAATATTATTATAATCGCATTGTGTTTTCTCATTTTTTATATTTTTATGCGTGTTTTAAACTAAAATGGCACTTTTAAATAAAAACAAGAAATTTCTGTTATACCATTCGCACCTTGTATTGAATTAACATGAGGTTATTTTCAAAATATTAAAAATGAATTATATATCTTTTTAATTAATAATAAAGATAATCCTAGCATGTTTACTTTTTTTTACTAGATGTCACATTTTTTAAACTAAAATATTACTTTTATAATAAAAAAATACACTTTGAGTCATCTCGGACACATCATGTGTATAATTAATGTATGGTTGATTATTATATATAAAAAAATAAATTATGGAACATTTTCATAAATTATCATGTCAATATGAGTTTGTTTTCTTTGTTTTAGGTATTTAACATGTGTTTTGTACTGAAATTTATCTTTTACAATGAAAACGTGCACTTTTAGTCAATTTGTTCTTAATCTGTGTTAGATTGATGTGATGTTAATTCCCTGATGTATCAAATGAATCAAAAATAATTTTTCCTAAAGTATTAAAATAATCCAAACAATGTTTTTATCAATTTTTGGTATGTGGTATCAGTTTTGAACCAAAATGTCACATTTAAATGAAAACATTCACTTTCAGTAATTAGGAGGGACCACGGGTCAGACTGATGTGCGGTTAATTCCTATATGTCAAAAATTAATTTTGGATCATTTTATGAAATCATCAAGATAATATGATTGTGTTTGATTGGTTTTGTCTATTTGATGTTTGTGAGTTAAAATGTTACTTTTATACTGATAAAACACAATTTGAGTCATACCAACCATACCCTATGTTAGATTGAAGTTTGGTTAATTTAAAAAATTTATAAGTAAATAACTTATAATTTTCCTTAAGTACTAAGAAAATACAATAATTGTTTCTCTATTTTGATTATGTGATGTTCATTTTGAACTTAAATGTCACTTTTAAATGAAAACACACAATTTCAGTTATAACGATCGAATTGTACAATAGATTGATGCGTTGTTAATTCATACACATCTAAAATTAATAAAATGTTTTTTTATAAATTATCAAGGAAATGAAATCATTTTTACTCAGTTTTGAGTATGTGATTCATTTTTTAAACTAAAATTCCACTTTTAAATAAAAACATTCACATTCATTCATACTGGCCACATTGTGTGTTGGATTTATGTGAAGTTAATTTATAAATTTCACAAATAAATCACAAATAATTTTCTAAAAGTGTCAAGATAATTCAATTATGTTTTATTATTTTTGAGTATGTGATGTTCATTTAGGACTAAAATGACATTTTAAACATAAAAAATGCATTTTCAGTTAATCCAAGAACACTGTGTGTCAGATTTATGTGGTGAAATCCAACATGTCACAAATTAATTATAGATAATTTTACTAAGTACCAAGAAAATCCAAGAAAATTTTCTCATTTTAAGAATGTGACATGATTTTTAGATTAAAATGATACTTTTGAAATGAAAAAATGCACTTTTAGTCAATCTAGACACAAAATGTTTTAGATTGATGTGTGGTTAATTATTACATGTCACAAATGAATCACAAATATTTTTATTAAAGTATCAATAAAATCCATATGACGTATATTTTTTATCATAGGGAATTCATAGACTGCTAAAATTGTACTTTTTATATAAAAAACAAGTACTTTCAGTCATAAAGGTCTCACCCTATGTTAGATTGGCATGTCATTGATTCCTACACATCATAAATAAGTCACTGATTAGTATTGTAATTCCCTGCCCTATTTCACTATATAGTAATCAGACCATTAGTTTTATATAATCTTGGGAACAAATCCTTGTACACTAGAGGATACTAATTAAAATTAATATTTTAAGGTGTTACGATGGGTTGAGGATACCTTTATATCATAGTATTGATAATATTGGAAAATAAAAAAATAATCATCCATAAAAATGAATAATCAGAGTATACAAAATCAATAAACCCAAGCATCAATAATAAATGAAAATGTTTCTACACATGCATGAATCCCAACTAGTTGACCATTAGTCCGAACAGATATATGTATCAATAAAATTATAAAATACAAGGAGGATCTACTACCATCATCAAGCCTCACTGCATCCCAATATTCATCCAGCCTATCCAAATCGATCATCCACTACTGGGCCTATTCCCTACCTAAAACTATAAATAATGAGTCATTCTTTGGTTTCAATGTTCCATGCCTCCTGAGAAATGTGTGACTACAACTCAACAGGACACCACTATTAAAGTCCCTCAAATAACCAAAAAAATAAAATTTTTCTAATTTTTCTAGGTTCATAATAAAATATATAGTGTGAAAGCATAAATAAACAATAACCATATATCCTTGGACTTTAAGGATACAACCAGGATCGACCATACCTACTTCGACCAATGTTGGAGTGATTGATCATCTTATATAACACTTGGGAGAGGGTTGGTACATGTCATACTCCAAAATGAGTCATCACAAAAAAAATATGGGGGTAGAGTATCCATCCTTGGAAGAATCTAAAATAAAAATCTCATTGGGGAATATGTATCCCTCCCATCCATATCATAATTAAATTGGGGTAGGAGGCAATCCATCCCACTCACCCATCTCATATAAATGTTGTGGGGGGGGGGTAGAGCATCCCAAATATAATATTATATATAATTAGGGAGAAGGTAGACCCTCCCATCCATTTCATAATATAATCGGGGGACAATGCATCCCACTAGGCTATATCATATACATATTGGAGGGAATAAAATCCCACCTATAATACTATATACATGTTTTAGGACAGTGCGCCGCATAAATAATCCCATATAATTGGGGGCAGCACGTTCCTCTCATCCATATGATAATATAATTTTGGGAGTACATCCCAGCAGACTATAATATATATATATATAAGGGGAGAGAATCCAACCTGTAATCTTATATATAATTAGGGGTAGTGTGTCCCTCCCATACATATCATAATAAAATCAAGTTGTATCACATCTCACCTGACCATTTCTTATATATATAGGGGGAAGAGTGTCCCACCCATAATCTAATATACTTTTTAATGGGTTGGGGGTTTATATCATCCCACTTATAGTCTCATATATAATTTGGGGTAGTGCATCCCTCCTGTATATATTATAATATAATCATGGGAAGTGCATCCCCCCAGCCATCTCATATACATGTTGGGGGGGAGATCTTCCCACCTGTAATCTCATATAAATGTCATGGGGTAGATAATCCCTCTTTCCCATATCATAATATAATTGGGGGTATTCTCCCGAGGGTTGGTTATATGAATTCACCTGTCACACATCTCCTCGGTTCGCATCTCAAGTTCATAACCCATCCTCATCCTTATATCCACAATGATCTTACACTACTGATCTTAGAGTTTTATGGTGATACCCAAAATTAATAGTACTTGCCTATCGATATTTCCCCTCTTCATAGTCAGTATAATATTGGGGTACCCACCATGGGTTCCCAAGGACATATCATAGTATATACACCCTACATAGTATCCTATATCTCATTCTCAACTATGGGGACCTTTTAGAAAACTCAGAGGTAATAGTTTGCCTTGAAATTATACTAATCATATTGTATCCTCACTTTCCTTATAGGAAAATCGACACTGGTACCACTTAAGAGAGACTGTATAGTTCCCCTCTCTCTTCTAAGTTAATACTAGGTTGGTCCTCTCATTCCCAACCTACAAATAAAATTTTATAAAATCAAGCCTCCCAAGGTACACACATACTAGTCGAGGAGGAACACTCACCCCACTAACTAATTAACTATGCCCAACGGCTATAAGGAATCTTAAGGTTCTATTTAGGAAAACCTAGGAAAATTATTCCTAGTGAAAAACTATCTTTTATAAATAGGTGTCTAAGTTCACCTATACCATGTGCCACTAAATTCATTAATTTCATTTGATTCACACCCATTCAGGGTTTATGTATCTTAAGGCTTATATTCAAATTTATTCCTTTGGTCATCGATGGATGATCCATCCACTAGAGTCGAAGGGTCCATCATGGCCCTTGACACATACATTTTATTCATAGACATTGTAATTTAAAACATTAGTTTATTTAATAAAAATTTTAATCCCCCACTATCGATAGACCACATATCACGTTCCATATAAAATTCATAAACTTTAGAGAAATGAATGGGGACCACCTACCTCATACGGTGTCATTCCTTTTAATCAAAGCTTGACAACCATTGCCTTATCTCTTAGAAGCTCATATAAACATATGATCTCATGTATCAAACTATAATATCTAATTTAATTAATTATAAAAATTTATAATCAATCTTATAATTTAGATCTCTTATCAATATTTAAAATTAACTTCAAATTTTAATTCAAATAAGCATAATTAAAATTCACTTGGAAATCCTAGTGTATGAAAACTATAATAAACCACAATAGGATATTTGATGGAAAAATGCTGAAACCATCCTGAAAAAATCCCTAACACATGACACTCTCTCAATCAAATTTTTTTTCCAATTTAATAAAAAAATCAAATTTATTTTCTAGGAATTTTATCCTAAATGAAATGGTATCCAATGAGGTGTGATCATCTTCATAGGGTGTCCTCTTCCAGTTTCACATAAAATCACTATCAAAATGATGTGATCCCACAATAATTTGGTGGAATCATCACTATTTTAGATATAATATTTAGTAGTTCTAGAAATAAATTTCATAAGTGCTAAATTTTTTTAATATTTTAATAACATATGAATGTTAATGGATTTTATCAGTTCTAAAAATAGAATTAATTAAAGCACCCTTCATCATCACATAAAAATCACTAATAAAGGGATACTTCTATGAGTGGTAGTTTAGCACTAATAAATGGGAACCTTTTTAATAACATTTTATAGAACTGATAAAGGGGAAATTTTATTTTTGTGTTTTAATGAAGATAAAGTGAAATTTTATTAATGTTATTTGATTCTCGCTCAAATTTACCCAAGAGAAGAAGGTAAGACGGTCCTTGTAGTTTAGCTTGGGTTATCGAATCCACAGAGACCTAAGAATAAACCTATAGACACGTACATTCTATGGACTGTTTTCAGCTATAAAGTGGCCAACTTGGACTGATTTTGGATGGGTTTGAAAGATATCTAATATATTTAAGTGAGTTCAATTTAAAGTAATGGGTTGATCCTAGGTTATCGCTCGGGGTGTATTGGACGTATTTTCTTTTTAATGATTTCAATTTCTTATATTTGAGATGGGTTCATTTAAGGGGATAAAACAACATCATCACTTACTGGTTTAATGCCTACACCATTTAATACTAATCACCTATACACTTTAAGGATCAAAGTTTTGAGCACTTCAAGGTAAAGGTTCGTATTAGCACTTTAAGTGTGTGGCCTTAAATTCAACAAGGATGATGGAGTTTAAAAACCATCAAATAAAAATCTCAATTAAAGAAGTGATTATACATTAATGAGGTGATAAATAACATCCAATCCAGCCCCTTTCTACTCCCTTGGATCAACCCATAAGTGGGTTAGCCCTCCATTGATCCCATGGTTTCAATGGAAGCAGAAAGTAGACTCATGAGGGAGGAAATGGAAAAGTAAAAAAAACGCATTAAAATAACAATCACACCACCGTTGTGTGATAATGTAACAAGGTTTGGTATGAACAAGTTCACACCTTGAACCAACGGTATCAAAGTGATAAGGAGAAGAATAGAATAATAAGAGAAGAATAACTTTTATTAAGAAACAAGGATGAATTAAAACAACTTACATGTGAAGGAAGAACATTACAAAGAGAAATTGGCAGCATAACATTAAGATGAAAACAAGCTCAAAGATTCTCAACTCCTCCACCACCACTGCCTTAAATAGGCATAATAGAATCCTTGGGTCGAGCCTCCAACAGTACAAAGCATCCCACTTTATTATGGTAGGCCTGGGGTGGTGGAAAGTTTGTGGAAAGAAGACTTTTCCACCCTTGACCCGAAAAGGCATCCAGCTTTCATGCATCGAACAGACGCGCTTGAAACACCTTCTATATGGAAGAATTTGGGTGGGCCATAGAAGACTTAAATTAATCTCCGGATGTCCCCTAACAGGCTGAAAATTATCAGCACAAAAGGAGTTATTGTTTGCGAGATATGGTTTAATTGGTGGGCTGTTTTTCTGGGCCGCAGAATCTGGCCCATAATTTTATCTCTAACTTGGGCCGCCTAAATGACCACCATGGAGGCCGAATTAGCATTATCTCATGAAGAATTATTTGTTAATATACATTTATTCTATAATCACACGAAATTTTGGATTAATTGGGCCTTTATGTTGGGCCCCATAGTCTCATCAGTGGGCTGGTGTCCAATCTGCCTTCTCCAGAATTGCTTGCTTTCATTTCCAAATATCTCCATCATCCTCCATGAATTCTCCACTGATCCCTGAATCGAACATGTTAATATTTTAGTGTAGATCAATTTAAAAAAATATCAAAATAAAATATGTATAATCATATGAATCATTGGGTACTTCATATGATGTTCAAAAATGTACCACATAATAGTGCATTTTAACAAGGTATTGCAATCGTAATGTGAAATGTTGTTCAAAGTGTAAAATGCACTAAAATGGTGTTTATGAATAATAAAGAACATGAATATTATATAAATTAACAATTAATATTAGCCTCATTTAGTGGCTAATAATTATTTCTAGCACATATAAAATCCCGACTACATCAGTGTGCTGATGAAATTACAACAAACTATTGTAGAAAATAGAAAATTTATTTTTTATTAAATTTACATCACAATACAACAACAAAAAATATAAAATGATAAAAAAAAACATTTTAGTAATTGAAATTTATGATTTAATTGGTACTTAAAATTTATCATAAATATCAAAAAATTAAAAAACATAAATGTTTTGTTGGCTTTGAACTTCGATCCCCTCTCAAATGTGCCCGATCATACTACCAGTTTCTGAACAAACCACCCTAAATCAATTAAAAATGTACCTTTATAAAAAAAATATTATTTTATTATTACTATAAATAAATAAATTAAACATAAATATAAAATAATTCATTAAAAAAATGTCAATTTTAAGATGAAAACATACACTTCGAGTCATACCAATAACACCATGTTTTAGATTAATGTATGGTTGATTCCTACATGAAAAAAATGATTTATGGATCATTTTCCAAAAGTATCCAACCAATAAAAGAAAAATTTATTGGTTTTAAGTATTTTATGTGTATTTTGATCTAAAATCTCAATTTCAAATAAAAATGTGCACTTTGAGTCAAATGGGACACATCATGTGTCAGATTGACATGCAGCTGATTCATATATGTCAAAAATGATTTATAGATCATTTTCCTAAAATATAAATACAATATAAGCGTGCCTTATTTTTTTCAATGAGTGAAACACTTTTTTGAATAAAAATTCATTTTTAAACTGAAAGTATGTACTTTGAGTCATATTGGTTACATCATGTGTCGGATTGATGTGATGATGATTCCTACACATCAAAAATGACTTATTGGATCATTTTCCTGAAGTATAAATACAATATGAGAATGTTTTATAAGTTTTTAGTGAGTCACACAATTTTAACTAAAATGTTATTTTTAAACTAAAAACACACATATCAAATCATACTGATCATATTGTGTATCAAATTAAGGTAAAGTTGATTCCTACATTTTTCACATTATTTATGAATAATTTTCATAAAGTATCAAAACAATCTAATTTTTTATTGGTTTTGAGTATGTCACACATGTTTTGAACTAAAATGTATGTTTAAAAAACATGGAATTTGAGTCATTAAGGTCACACTATATGTTAGATTGATGTATAGTTGATTCATGCATGACACAAATTATATATGGATCATTTTCTTAAATTATCAATACTATTAGAGTTCATTTTATCAATTTTGAGTATGTTATGTGTGTTTTGAACTAAAATGTTAATTTAAAAAACATGAACTTTGAGTCATACCAGCTACACCATGTGTCATATTGACATTTGGTTGATTTATGTGTGTTATAAATGACTTATGGTTCATTTTACTAAATTATTAATTCAATATGAGTTTGTTTTCTTGGGTTTTAATTTGTGACACATGTTTTTAACTATAATTTCATTTTAAACTAAAAAGATATGCATTGAGTCATATTAGTCACATCGTGGGTCAGATAGTTGTGAGGCTGATTCTTACATGTAAAAAATAACTTATGGATAATTTTGAAAATTTATTAAGAAAATACAATAATTTTTTCTCAGTTTTTAGTGGGTGACATCTCTTTTTAACTAAAATTTCATTTTTAAACTAGAAACACTCATGTTGGGTCATACTGGTCACACCCTGTGTCATATTTATGTGCAGTTAATCCCTATATATCAAAATTGACTTAAGGATCATTTTACAAAATTATTAAGGCCAAAGTATGTTATTTACTCATTTTGTAGTGAGTGATGCATTTTTTATTAAAATTTCATTTTAAATTGAAAACATGCATTTCAAGTCATATCAGTCACACCATGTATCAGATTGAGTAATGAACAATTCTTACATAACAAAAATGGATTATGGATCATTGTCCAAAAGTATCAATATAATATGAATGTTTTTTCTTAGTTTGGAGTATTCCATATGTATTTTGAACTAAAATGTAAATTTTAAATAAAAACACACACTTTGAGTCATACTAGACACATTATGAGTTAGATTTATGTGTGCTTGATTCTTACACTTCATAAATAAATTTTAAATCATTTTCCTAAAGTATCAAGACAATACGAGTGAATTTTCTTAGTTTTGAGTATCTAAAAATTTTTTTGACCTAAAATTTTAATTTAAAAAAAACTTAGACTTTAAATCATAACTACTATACCATTTGTTAGATTGATATGAAATTTATTTTTATACATCAAAAATGAATTATAGATAATTTTTCTAAATTATTAAGACAATCCAAATGTTTTTTCTCTATATTCAAGTAATAATGCATGCGTTTAACAAAAATTTCATTTTAAAACTAACAACATGCACTTTGAGTCATACCAATTACACAATGTCTCATATTAATGTTTGGATGATTCCTATACATCAAAAAAGATATATGGATCATTTTAAAAAAAGTATCAAGACAATCTGAGTATATGTTCTTATTTATCAATGAGTGAAACACATTTTTAACTAAAATGTCATTTATAAATTGCAAACATGAACTTTGAGTCATGTTGGACACACCCTGTGTTGGATTAACATGTGACTAATTACTACTCCTCAAAAATGACTTATAGGTCTTTTTCATAAAATATCAAGACTATAAGAGTTCATATTATTGGTTTTTAGTGATTGGCACATGCTTTTCAATTTAATGTTGTTTTTTTAATTGAAGGCATGTATTTTGATTCATACCAGTCACAAAGTATATCATATTGTGGTGATTCTAATCCTTATATGTCACAAATGACTAATGTAATATTATCCTAAAGTATCAAAATAATATAAATGTTTTTTCTTGGATTTGAGTATTTCACACATCTTTTGAACTAAGATTTCAATTTTAAATTAAAACACAGACTTCGAGGCATAATAGATGCAACTTGTGTTAGATTAATATGTGGTTGATCCCTAAATATCAAAAATGAATTATAGACCATTTTCCCAAATTATCAATACAATTTGAGTGCATTTTATTGATTATGAGTATATGAAGAGTTTTTTTAACTAAAATGTCAATTTTAAATAAAAACATTTAGTTTTGAGTCATACTAGCAACACCATGTATCAGATTGACATGTAGCTAATACATACACATCAAAAATGAATTATGTATCATTTTTATAAAGTATAAAGATAATTAGAGTGTGTCTTATTGTTTTTTAGTTATTAACAGATCTTCTTAACTAAAATTCCATTTTAAACTGAAAACATGCACTTTGAGTCATTTGTAAACTGAAAAAATGTACTACTGAACATAGAAAGATCAAATAAAGAAAAAATAGCTCTATAAAGAGAACAAATAGTATGTAACTGTATCGTTATTTTCAAATAATTTTTCAAGAATTGATTTTTCTCCTAGAATTGTGTGGTATTTATAGAGAGCAAAATGAGTTAAGAAAAATCAATTCTCGATGAAGTCATTTCTTCATGATCTTGGTGAAAATTAACTAAATATGAATTAAATAAAATTAATAAGGACATATACTAAAAAATAGGTAAAATTATGAGAAAATTAAAAAAATAAGTAATATAAAGTTACCTCTTCATGATGTTTGCATACATTATAACACCATCTATTCTGCCCATTTGTTTCTCAAAAAATTCATTTTCCCTTTTTATTAAATGGAATGCCAATTGTCCTGGTAGTACTGAAAAAATAAAAACAAATATATGGTTAATAAATATTTTATATGAAATTTTTATTATCATCGATGATAAGTATTTGGGGATTCTATTTTATTGATGGAATATGATATCTTTCATAAATTTAAAAACATAATAACCACAATCATTTCGATTAGTTTCTTTTAGAAAATGTAGAAAGGTTGATAAAAATAAGTAATTTTTTATATATGTTTTGATAATGACCTCTTATTATATATATATTCACACACGTTAGGTTTTTTGGGGGTACAATTTCATTTAAACACACACGCAACACACACAGGTCAAAAAGGAAGGTCATATCCCCCATAGAGGATAACCCACCCATCAAGCCTTAATTATTTAGTAAATGCCCCATACGCCTGGTGGGAATGAATCCCATTACATTTCATGTAGGCCCAGTGGGCATGAAATCCCAATATATAGCCTTAAAGGCCCAAATTTTTAACCTGTAATCCCCCCAGTGAATAGTGTTGCTACAGTACCTAGAATGCTATAGTGTTACCGCCACTAAAGTGCATGCCACTACTACAGTGTTGCTGATTCTACAATTTTTCCACCACTACAGTCCTACTATAGTACTGCTACAGTGATTCTATAACAACTTCTCCCCATGGGTTTTGAACCTCCAACCTCGATGTAGTATTAAATGGTGTTTTACTACTAATACAAGCCCCAACTAGAACCTCTTATTATATATACCACAAAATTTTCTTGTTACAGAATTTGATTGTCTTTTTGTAATCATGGACCATCCTCATACCATGATTTTTATGATATTTAAAGTCCATGCAATAATAATTTTTTTTATTAAAACATAATATAAAATATATAACTTAAAGTTTATTTGAAAAATATTGAATGAATTATTTTAAAAACTCATAAACACCATCATGTGTGTTCAATTTTTGTTAATAAATGCATTGATTCCAAAAAATAAATCTTTTGAGAATCTAAATTTATTAAAATGAGCAACCAATTCTCCCTAAAAAAAGAAAAAAAGTAATTAAATAAATTAAAATATATTTTCTATGATAAGATTTTAGATTTTTACCCCTTCATCATGGGTATTAAGAAGAGTTTGTCATTTTTAAGTTTCATTTCAAATATTTTAATCAATTGTTAGAGTATTTTTAAATATACATATTCTTCCAATTACCTTTTTTTATGTAGACTTGATGTGTGGACTAATGAGTCCAAATTCTTGTTCATATGGGTTTCCCTTAAAATAGTACTGATATATATAACTGTAAAAAATATGAGTAATATTTAACTATAATTAACACAGTACATCGGTTATTGAAAAAACAGATTATGAAAACACACCTCATGAATACATTTACAACCAAGACTCCTAGTTATCCCTGATTCAATATTTCATCTACATTATAAATATAAAGAAAGTATATAATGGCCTATTTATACATTTTTTCTTCAAAATCAATGATGTTCATATCACCATATTTGAACATTATATCTTTATGAACTTATAATATTCATAAATTTATAAGATGAACATATATCATAATGGTAATATCTAAAGGTATTTTTGATTTATTGGTTAATCCTTTAGATTATTTTGATTCGACCTTCTATTTCACATTCATTTTCTCTGTCTATAATAACATTCCTTGTTTTAATACTTTTCATTAATTGTTAAAGGTATTCTATAAAAAAATAAATTACAAAGGACATACCACCCTATCAAAATATATTTTTACAAGATAAAATATGCATTCTACGAAAGTTAAAATAGAAATTTTGATTATGTGATCATCAAGATTATCTTGGGGGGTATGTAGATTAACACTCATCTCGTGAGATACATGAATCCCCACTCTGGCATGACCTTTTAGAAGTTTTTTTTATAGAATATATACTTAGATATTGTACACTATACCCCTTGTAATAAGTAAATGGGTAGGTGAATCTAGAGCACATGAGCCTTAGCCCAGTTGGTGAGGTATCCTTAAGTGCATCCAAAAGACCCAGGTTCAAAACCAGGTATAGGCATATTTACAGGTACTGTAGTAGTACTGTAGCCAGTACTATAGAAGAACTGTACACTATACAGTACTGCAGCAGAAATGTACACTATACAGGGACTATAACATAACTATACACTGTGTGGTACTGTAGCATGCACTATAGCAGTTACTGTAGTAGGTAAAGTTCGGTACTGTAATAGCTGGAACTATTCACCTTGGGCCACCAGTTTGGGCTTGGAGTCCTTAAAGCTTTTGGGCCACCCAGGACTTCGGGTTAGTAGGGCTTTCGGGCGACCTTTAAGGCCTTCGGGCCACCTCAAGGCCTTCGGGTCACATGCAATTTCCCTAGACACACTACAAAAAAGGAGCATCCCCAGAAGAGGATTCAGAGCCGGTGCACTCACCCGAGAGCAGAGGAAAATGGAATTGTCAGAATGATAGGGTATGGATATGCCATTGGGACCAGCCTGTGCTTACATGGGAAGCCTATCCAAACGACCATGTGAATGTGGAGAGCTACTATCATGATGCAGATGCTGGGGAGGGGCAGTTCCTTATAGATAGTTTGGTTGATTTCCCTAAGACCCCTGGGTCATGTTATCTCCTAAGCCTACGGGCCATGTAATCTCTGAGCCTACAGGCCTTGTAAGGGTTCTTTCTCATCCCTTGAAAGAGGGGTTTTCAAAAATCAATAAAAATGAAGGTCTTTGGGCCATTCAGGTAGGTGAATCTAGATATAAATCACACTCAATTTCACCCTATAGAATACTAGTACACGAAAGGTATGAGTATCTTCTAAGTTCAAATTTCATAAAAATAGTTATGAAAAAATTGGTTACCTCTATTATGGTAGAACTTTGAGGGTAATGGATTGACTCAAATTTGGGGTTGGATTTGATCTCTTTTTCCATCTAGTTTTCTTAAGATTTTTCAAAGAAGGTTTACCAAAAGTGGTTTCCATATCCTTTAATTTCTCAAATATTTGATCACACGTCAGTGGAGATAGTGTTGTACCTTTATCTAAATTTCCATCAAATGATGTCATAAAAGAACAATATTTATTTCATTGGGGGAGAAATTTATAGCTTCCAAGAAACAAAGTCTTCAAGGAATGTTTCAACATAACTAATGTGTACCTTTTTCACAAAGGGACACCCTTGAGTTCCTTTAATGAAATATATTGAAAATTTTACATAAGTAGAAAATTAATTTACCATCGCGTACAACATGGATTTGAATGTGAAATATTTATTTCTATAAGCATCATACAATGTGAAACCTGAATCCCACATTTAATTTAAGATCTTCAATCAATTGATCCAAATAAAAATCAATATCATTAACCAGTTTTTTTCTCGATATAAACAGAGAAAACATAATGTCTTTTTTTTCTTAATGTATAAAAACAATGAAAAGTAATTATTTACTAACATATATGGCTAGGTATTATGAGTTCTACATTGTAAACCAAAAGGATTAAATCTATAAATATATAATGCAAGTCTAAGGTTTATCGGCTTATTTCTAAATTCAAGATACTTTTGATTAAACTTTTCCATGGAGGAGATTTTTTCGGGTGATGAAGTTTCATATCTTGATTTTTTTGTATCTCTGTGCCACATCAATTACCTTGCAGTATCCTCACTTCTATATAGGCACCTAAACCTTGGAATTATTGGAAAGTTTCATATAAATTTCAAAGGACTAGATTGATAATTATTGTATCAATACATACCACACTATGGGCCTTTTTTAAGTGATTTATGGTCCTTGAAAAACTGTATACAGTCATTTGGAAAAACATGCATTCTTTTCAAGATCATACCCATTGACTATATAATTCATTTAGCATCATCTTTTCAGTAAGGTACCTTATTATCTTTAGGTATAATATCATTTAAGAGAGAATGTAATTTAGTAAATCTAGTGTCACTCCACTTATTTCCATCTTTTTCACTATATATCTTCTGTATAGATGAAAATATTGTATATTTAGTACAACTATCATATAATGAAATATTTTTACAACTCTATAACTTCTAAGATAGTTTTGGAAAATCACTAAGTTCATATTCAACTATTATTTCCATTTCCAAAATACTATCTTTATCGTCATTTTCACCTGTAATTATATCCTTGATGTGGTCGTCAACATGGTTCACACTATTAATCATATCATATGATACATAAAATGTTATGTTATCTCAATGAATAGCTAAACTCATATATTCCCCATGTTTAGACCAACATTTTTAACTTCGGAACATTTCATAATTGTCCTTGAATAAAAAAAATGTAAACAGTGAAAAAGGATTTGAGAAGGGTCATATGTATGATCTTTTGAAAAAATTATGAAATCTTTTATCCCATCCTTAAAATAATTTTTCATATGATTGGAATCCATCCATTTTTTATTCATATATATCCTATTTGATTCAATAATATATGTATTTAACAAAATAAATAAATACCCAGAAGGTATGATCCAGAACATAAAAGGATGTTATTTATATATACACACATATAGTCATTATATTGGGTATAAAATTTTTATTTCATCAACAACTTGTTATAAAATATAAAGATCAATAATTATATGAATTTAAAATATTATAACACATATATTTCTATTACAAGAATTCATATTTCATAAAACATTATTTTTTTTGAAATGAATTCATCAATAAGGATAATGTAATCCCAATAACTATCAATATTCATAAGAAACCCATGGATTTTTATAACTGGATAAGTATTAGGGGATATATAATAACATTTGACTATCAAAATACATATAAAAAACAAATTAATTATTTTTTACAATGTTTCCGTAGTGTTCAGAAAAAAGTATTCACATCAATTAAGGTTGTTACATTTGTATATTTATGAAATATAACATATTTAGGTTCTTTATTTTGTAATAATCAAAATAAAAATTTTAATACTCCATGATAATTTGAAAATAGTTAAGATTGTGGGTAGAATGGGAAAATTGAATTCGTTAACAAAAATCACCCAAATTTTCAAATTTTAAAATAATGATGAGGATGTATCTAATCATAAAAAATAATATTAATGAGTAAAAACATTTATAAAATAAACAACCTTGTTTTTTAAATTATAAAATTTAATGTTTTGAAAATTTTAAATTGAAAAAAAGAAGGAATTTCCTAATTTTGATACATCTGTCTTTGAAAATAATGTAATCTTTTAAAATGATGTTTAACAATATTGGGTGAATTATAGTAATTGTAATGGGAAAAAAATATTTATAATTTTGATAGGGATAATATAATTGATTAAATTTAAGTATTATGTCTCTATTTGAAAACACTAATTAACAATTAATTATAATTCTTAAAATATTTGAAATGTAATTTGATCTATTGAATTGTTTTAGGATAAATACATACATAAAAATTTGGTAAGAAACCATATAATTTAGTTGAAAAAACGTTTTATAACTCATGGTCTAGTTTTCCAATGCATATCAATCAATGTACCTTCAAATTATGTTCAGTTTTAAATTGGGAAAATTTTATTGAGGATAAAATTAATAAGGTAAATATATTTTTGGTCATGAGGAATAAAATAATAATAATATTAAATCGCATTTATTAAAAAATATGAATATGTTGAAGATATTTTATCGAAGTTACTTGACTAAAAAATAGCCAGTTGCTTCATGCATTTTATAAATCCTCTTAAATATACGTTATATTGGAAAGAACATCAATAAATATCTAAATTTTAGTCTCACGTTATAATTTAAAAAATGAGTTTGGATGATATAGATGAGTAAAGGAAGATAAACTAAAAAATCATGAAAAACGTATGAAATATGGACTGATAATCCTTTAAAAAGGAATCTTAATTTCATACCTTTGGCTTTGAGGTTCAATTTTTCCCAAATATTTGACTTCAAATGCAATAGAGTTTTAGTTTTATAAGTTCTAACAAAGCACATAAAAAAGTGGTATTTATCCACTCTTATGTTTCAACATTGATAAAACACAATTTTATTAACTCTTAACCTAGCATTGAGATATTTTTCAAAAAATAATAAAAAAGAATAAACAAATAATATTAATTATATAAATAGTAAAATTATTAAAAATGAACTATACTAACTATTTAAATTAAAAAAATTATTATAAAATTCATTTAAATAAATTAATTATATAAATCAAAATCATATTTTTTTAGTGTAAGATGAGACCATTCCCAAAAGAGCAGTTCTCTTATATAATTAAATGAATGTATTGATTATAAAAGTCTAAAAACATGGAATTTACATTTATCCCTCAAAAAAGCGGTAAAAGATCATCAGGAACCTGATTAGACCATGCTAGAATATTTCCATTAGCACCCATGTTAGTAAGACTAACTACAACTTAATTAGCCTCTCTATATATGTGAGTCACAATGTAGTTTAAGGAATAAAGATAGTCCAATAAAATAATCCACCAAGAGGTTAAATTCTATAAAATATGCTTAAAATCTACTCTAATAGCCTGAAAAATAATAGAAGAGTCACATTACAACCAAATATTACCTCATCCAAGAAGTGATACACATTCAATGGCCTCAATTACACCCAATATTTCTTCCTCAAGTGAGAAAGAAAAACCACAAGAACTATATAGGTATCCTAAATCATCCCCATGATGATTTCTGAAGATATCCTCATAACCTGAAGGACCCGAGTTACCCCTTGAAGAACCATTAGTATTGATTTTAGTCCACCCTATGAAAGATGACTGCCATAATACTTCAAATGTTTCATAAGTTTGATGGAAATTACCACTAATATCAAGACACCTTAAAACCGAGAGCTCGTGTACAGAGTTAAAGAAAAAACCATTTTGGAATGAACTAACTTCTTTGATAGCAACCAACAATTGAGATAAATTAGTTCAAGATACAAACTTAAACTAATCATGTAACCACTTGTTGTTATAATTTCAGATAAGGTATATTAACTCCATAGAAGCAGCCCAAAATAGATTCATCAGTTGTGGGGATATCTGAAGCAATGACCAGATGTTAATGAAGCCCTAAGTGAAGCACATGTAGGGTAGAGGTATTTCAAACATATCATAAAGAGCATTCCACATTGATGAAATTGTAGCACAACTCGATAATAAGTGATCAAAATAATCCTTGTGTCTATGGAAGAGAGAACATCAAGAACATAGGGAAATGTAATAGTTCTATAAAAATGATCAGTTGGTAACTTTATGTGTTCTAGTCATTGGACAAGGATTGACCACAAAGGGAGAATGAATTTCCTATGATGTTTTCTCATCCACTAAGAGTTTAAATCAAAACCAACAAGATAGTTATATAAAGTCTTTGAAGTCAAAATTCAATTCAACACTGGTTCCCAAGTCCAAAAATCAGTTTTGGGAGAGAGCCGATAACTTTTAACAATATATTTGGTGTTTTCTAGAATCTCATTTAAATTGGACAAATGATCTGAGATTCAAATAGATATGTTTGGAGTAATATCATTTTCCAATAGGGATTCCACCATAAGACCTCCCATCCAATTTGAAGTCCAAAGTTCAGATATGAATCTCTAGAGATCAAACACCTTGAATAAAAATCAATAGTTAAAAATATGTATTTGAGGGCATGGAAAATAGGAAAAGTCATATGAATAAGATTCCCATAATTAAGTTTGAGTAGAAATCGAGCATGAAGAATGTCAAGTGACATAGAATTACCATTGGCCAATCTCTATATGAAATGAGCTAGCAATGTGTCATTAAAAAACCAAAGGTTTTTTATACTAAGACCCCTAGAGACATGGGGAATGCAAGACTTTTTCTAGGACATAGTATCTAACTTCCTTTTAAGAATACTACTATTTCAAATAAAATATTTAATAGAGATGAAAATATTCTTAATAAGAGAAACCAGTCATTTGTAAACTATAAATGAGTAAAAAAAACTTTGGGGTGATGATGTATTTCACCAAAAAAGTGTGTTTATCCATGTAAAGATACTTACCTTTACATGAATAAATTTGCTTCTTTATTTAACTAATGATATCAGAAAAATAGCAAGACTTCAACCTACCCCAGAACCTAGGAACTCCAAGATGAACAAAATGAAAACCCCCCTCTCTAATTCCCAACTTACCAATAATATCAAGATTTCTGGTAGTGCATATCCCCTGCCAAAGTACACAAAAGATTTAGTCCAGTTAACAACCTCACTAGAGGCTTCTTCATAATGAAACAATACATTCTTTATGTTTTTTATATTGATCTGAACTCCTTTACTAAAGAGAATAATATCATCTGCATATAAAAGATTAAAAGGAGAAGGGAGTCCTCCACCACCATTAATGGAATTCAGTTTCCCATTATCAACCATAGTCGAGAAAAGCCTACTAATATAATCCTCTGCAATAGATAAAATAATAGAGAAAAGAGGGTAGCCTTGTCTTACACATATGGATAAATAAAAATAACCTTCAAGTGAACCATTGATTAGAATTGAAATACAAGATAAGTCTAAAATTATTTTAATATAATTGATAAATGAGCTGTCAATCCCAAAATAGATAGGAACCATACAACTGAAAGACCAATCCATAGTGTCAAAAACCCTTAATAATGTCAATTTTGATGGAAATATTGCCATATCTAATAAGATTTTTGACCATATTAACACATTCAGAGGAAATGATAATACAATCTTTAATAGTCATACCTTTGATGAAACCAATTTGATTGGGAGGAACTATTTTATTTGAGATAGAGGATAATATGTTTTTCAAAACTTTCCTGATGATTTTATAAATTATGTTGAATAAATAAATCATCTTGAAGAGATGAATTTTGTTGGAATTTTCCACTTTGGGTATCAAAGAGGGAAATTGAGAGTTTAGTCCTTAGAGAAGAGACCCACCCTTAAAAAATGGAGGACTAACTAACAAACATCCACTTGAATAATATCCCAATAAGATTGAAATAAAATACTACTGAAGTTGCATGGGCTGAGAGAGATTTCAGAATTAAGAAAAAAAATAGCCTCCTTAATTTCTAAAATCAAAAGCATAATAGTGATCCCAAAGTCATCACCCTGATTGAAAATATGTGGAATAATACAATCCGCATGCTCAAAAATGACAGAGTAACCATTGAAAAGATTACTATAATAGGAGACCACTTTTTTAGAGAGATCCTTTACATTATCCATAATCTGATAACCATTCTTGAGAAGTGATAAATGCCTAGAAATTCCTCAAGCATATTGAAGGGAATTAAAGAACATGGAATTCCTATCATCATATTTGAGCCATTTATATTTAAAATCATTCCTCTGTAAATAATTATTCATGTTAATAAGATTATTGAGCTTAATAGAATCCTCAAACTCATTCACAATACCATAAGAGAAGTCATTAGAGGGATCATGGTCTAGAATTTGTTAAAGATAATCTTCAACAAAGGAAATATTACAATCAAGAGAATTAAACCGATCCTTACTCCAAGCTTTAAGCCTCATTTTGACTAATTTTAATTTGATAGTATATGCTATAGCATCATCTCTGAAATCAATAATGGACCAAACCTCCTGAATATGTTTTCCACAATCTAGTTAAGAAACCCAAGAATTATTGAATCTGAAAGGTAAATAGGTCTTAGAGGTCTCGGATCCAAGATCAAGAATATTTGGATGGTGATAATATTTAATCTTTGACAAGGTAGTGAAGGATATAGAGTATCAATTATCCAAGATAGCTTCATTGGTAAAGGCTCTATCAAGTTTACTAGCAACCATGCTACTAAGATTTTTCCTATACCAAGTATACTTGGATCCAACCATATTAATATCAATTAGATTATTTCTTTCAACGAAACATCAAAATTCTATAGAGGAAGTGGAATAGGTGACAATGCCCAATTTCTTATTATGATTCATAATTGAGTTAAAACCCCCAATCAAGGACCAAGGACCAGAAATAATCTTTTTTAAAGGATCAATATCTAACCAAAGTCTTCTTAAATCTTGATATATTTTTCGAGCATAAATAATAAAGAAACACTACTGAATCCCCATATAATTAAAGGAACAAGTGGTATGTTGATCACTGGAGGCCAATAAGATATGATTAACCAAAGAAAAATGAACCAATACCCTAATATTCTTAACATCAATAGAACATCTATTAGTTTCCAATAAATGAAAACCTAAATTTTCAAGATTGGAAATATTAGGAGAGAGAATTATTTTGTTACTTCCAACCCAATTAAAACTACCTTATTTTTCTGAATATGGAACCTAAATGACTTCATAGTATCACTTTTGGCTGGCCCTAGGACATTCCAGAAAAGGGTTTTCATTTGGACTTGGGTTTGGGGTTAATAACCCCTTATTTTCTCCACCCTCTTTCATTCTAAGGTTTTAGGAGGCTGGTCATCCTTCCTCTTAGGTACTGGATCACAATGAATTAAAGAGTTGATGTCACAACCCTTAACCAATGAAGTTTCAACCACCTTATCAGAGTGGGGAGCATTTTCCATGGAATACTTTAGTAGAATCTAGGAATCTCCCAAAATTGGTTTCTCCAATGAAGTATTCACCTTTGTATTTGTGGCATGAGGTTGAACCACAGAATTATATGAGATACCCAATTCCTTTGTAGCAATGTTTTCCAAAACCTGTGGTTCTTTTTGAAATGAAAGTGTAAGTTCTCTAATGTTTTGTTTGATGGTGGAAGAGATAACTTGATTATCCATATCATATTGCATCTGAAGGACTAACTCATTGATGTCCATTGAAATTTCCAAGGATAAAGAGAGATCATATGAAGGTGTATTTTTTTTTAGAATGTACCTCAAACCCACCTGGGTTTGAAGAGAAAGGAGTGGGAGGATGATCCTCCTCCTCAGCAATATCTTCCCAAGATTTTGTTTAATGAGTCACTAGAGGTGGGAGTGCGGGAGGTAAGGTGTCCATTGAAGCCTTGAAGGCACCCCCTTTTTCAAGAACAATACCTTTGTTCTTGCAATTTTTTGTCACTTCTTTCCCATCCTTGGATTTTGGAGCATCTCTAACTTTTCTTTGAATACTCTATAGTTTTCCATAGTGTGACCTACAATTTTGCATAGATCACAGAAATTCAAAATACGCTTAAATTCTACTTTGACATCAATTTTATTATCGTTGACAAGCAGAGTAATATTATAAGGATGTTCAGATGCCTAATTCACATCAACAAGGATACGAGCAAAAAAAACAAGCTTGGATTCAAAAGTACACTGATCCATTTCGATCAGTGTACCAATGTAGGAAGCCAAATCATTAACAATCTTATAGTGCTGATACACCGAGTTCAAACCATGTAAAAAAATCCAAACCTGAGAATTTGATTGCTTCTAAGTCATGTGATTGAAATTAATACCCCAATCCAAGATGCAAAAGATACCAGGTTTAAGCAGTATATTGCCTAGATTTCTAGCCGCTGAAAGATCCTCGCCACATTGGAAGACAATGTGGAAAACCCATCTACCGATCAAAAAAAGCTTCCATGCATTATTGCTCCAACAATGAGAGATTAGATTCTTAAGATATGCATAAGACCACTGCTTATCCGCTCTCGAATAAATCACACTACCAAGAAGAGAAAATTTGTATACATTAAGACTTTGTTGAAGATCCATCAGATCCGCAACAATCAAAAATCCGCCATCGTCTAGCTTTTTGATATTAGATAGACGAGGGGGACCCTCTTTAAAACTTAATAAATAAATATGTATAACTAAATATTAAAAAACAAATAAATTCTGAAAATATTAAAAACAAATAAATAATATTCAATGAATGAATATTAAAATTGAATAAAAAAATTGAATAAATTAAAAAAATATGAAAACATAATGAATTCATAAAATTAATTAAATAAATTAGAAACACATAAAAATAAATAAAAATGAATAAATAAATAATATTAATTATAAAAATAAAAAAAATTATGAAAAATAAGACATATTAACTAATTAAATTAAAAAATATATTATAAAATTCATTTAAATAAATTAATAATGTAAATTTCAAACATATAAAAAATATTAAAACTTGATGAACAAAAATGGAAAATATTATTCATATAAATTACAAACATATTAAAAATATTGAAACATAGTAAGTAAATATGTATGAATAAATATAAAAAAGTTATTAAATTCTAAAAAATAATAAATAAGAAGAATGAATAAATAAAATTTAATATATTACTAAAATATTTTAAAAATCAATTCATTAGATTAATTACAAGAATTTTAAACACATAAAAAAGTGAAAAAACTAATAAATAAATAATATAATATAAAATATATATATAACAAAATTATTTAAAATGAATTATATTAAAAATTAAAATTAAAATATATATATATATATTAAAAAATGAATTTAAATAAATTAATTATATAAATTTCAAACATATTAAAAATATTAAATCTTAATAAATAAAATTGAATAAATATTAATCATATAAATTACTGATGTACTCAAAATATTTAAACTTTGAAAATAAATATGTATTAATAAATTCAAAAAATATTAAAACTTAATCATATTAATTGAATGAGGATTAAAAATGAAAAAAATTAAAATTAAAAAAAATTAAAAAAATATTTACAAAAGTGAATTTGTGAAATTAATTACCCAAATTACAAACACATAAAAATGAATAAAAATGAATAAATAAATAGTATTAATTATATAAGTAAAAAATTATCAAAAATGAATTATATTGACCATAAAAAAAATATTAAAATTAAAATGCATTTAAATAAATCAATTATATAAATTTCAAACATATTAAAAATATTAAATATTAAAAAATAAAAATGGTGCAATGTTAATCATATAAATTGCAAACATATTGAAAATATTTAATATTAATAAATAAATATGTATAAATTTAAAAAATAAATAAATTTTAAAAATATTAAAAAATATTACAAATGAAAAAATATTAAATTAAAGAATATTAAAATTTAAAAAATTACTAAAATATTTAAAAAAGTGAATTCATAACATTAATTACATGAATTACAAACACATAAAAATGAATAAATAAATAATATTATAATTTCTAATTATTGATGTAAGTATTGTGTTGATTATATATAAAAAATATAATTAATTATTAACCTTTAGAATATTTAATATTAATTTGAAAAAATATTATTTAATTAAATGTTCAAATATTTAAAAATGTATAAATAACTATCAAAATTGAATATATTAAAAAAATTAAACGAATAAATATTAAAAAAGAATTAATATTATTATAAATGAATAATTTACACAAAATACTAAAAATAGACAAATATTAAAAATGATTAAATAATATTGAATGAGTAAAAAGACATGCGCATTACATATATACACATACACACATACATGAGTACAAAGATACTTGTACACATAAACATACACTTATACACAAACACATGCACATACACATACACATACACATACACATACACATCCACATACACATTCACATACACACACATACACATACACATACACATACACATACACATACACATAAACATACACATACACATACACATACACATACACATACACATACACATACACAAACACATACACATACACATACACATACACATGCATATGCATATATGCATAAACATACACATACACATACACATATGTATACACATACACATACATACAATTACATACACTTACATGCTCATACATACACATACATATGTGTACATACACATACTACATAATAGACATACACATACATATACACATACACACATACAGACACATAAACATACATGTCTACATGCATATACACACACACATACACACACATATACACATACACATGCACATACACATGATCATACATATACACATACACATACACATACACATATGCATCCAGATACACATACCCATACACATACCCATACACATACACATACACATACACATACACATACACATACACATACACATACACTTACGCATACACATACACATACACATACACTTACGCATACACATACACGTACACATACACATACACTTACACATACACATACACATACACGTACACGAACACGTACACATAAACGTACACATACACATACATATACACCTACACATACTCCTACGCATACACATACACATACGCATACACATACACATACAGAAATATATGCACATGCACATACATACGCATACATGCATATACACAGACATACATCTACACACATGTATACACATACACATACATGTCATTACATACAAGTGCGTGCACATACATACACATACATATGAATACATACACATACTACATAAACATACACACACCACATTAACATACACATATACACATGTTATATACATACATACATGCACACACGCACACACGAACATACATCCACATGAATACACATACACATACACATACATATATATAAAAACGCTTAAATATGCACATACATACTCAAACACACATACTCACATGTACACATAAAAATACATATGCACAAAACACACACACACACACAACACAACACATACATACAACACATACATACTTACCCATACAAATGTACTCATACATCCAAATACATAAACATGAATATACATACATACAAATATATATATATATATATATATTAATTTATTTAATATTAATATAAATATATAAATTCAAATTTGATCTATTTAAATAAATATATTCATTTATATATTTAAATAATTTTATAAATAAATTTTAAATTTATTGAATTTATATTTATGTATACATTTTGGAATTAATTTATTTAAATATAATATTAAATATTTTTACTGATTAATATAAATTTGATAATTTGTTATATAAAAATTTATTAAAATAAGATTGATAATAACTCTTTATTATAATATAGTTATATATATCACATTTATATATTATATTTACATATATATACTTATTTTTATATAAATACTATTTAATAAATATATATATATATATATATAAATTAAATCATTCATTATTCCCTATATATGTGCCTTTTTACATTGTTAAAGGTGGAGATTTTATCAGTGCGAATAAAGGGGAACCTTTATCAATAATTTTAGCTAGTATTGACAAAATTCCATCCTTTATTAGTTATTTTTTAGCATTTATAAAGGTTAGTGATAAATATTGTGTAATCTATAGTAGTGCATAGACAAATCCCTAATTTGGGACAAAATAAATTAGTAGTGTGGGGGAGGGGGAAGAGACTGAGAAATAAAAAATTGAGAGTATTTGATTTACCTTAAACTTTTTCTTGGATTGAATAGTGGTTTAATTAATTAAGATTTGAGGAAGTATCCCTTAAAACCATGAAGAAAAATTAAACACCCAACCTATCATGTTTATCTTATAAAAAGGTAAATATGACCTTCTTTATTTCCTTTTGATTATTTTATTAAAAATTGGAATTCTGGAAAAAAATTCCAACAAACTCAATTCCCCCTTCTTTTGAACTCAATACCTCCTTCTGGTAAAATCATATCCAAAATTATCGCCTTTCAATAAGAATCTATACGTTCACTCCCCAGAAATCATCCAGATGACTATATTTTGGAAAAATTAATCTTGTAAGGATAACTTATGATCAGCTCATTCCTGACCCCCCTACATAATTCTTGGAAAACATAAAACCTCTCAGCATGTATCTTCAAGAGGACTAAGGATAAATATCTTTAGAGGATCACCTTATAGAGAACTATTATGGACATTTTCAAAATTTGGTAATGTAAAATATCTTAAGGTTTATTTGAGTAAGGTTCATCTTAGAGTTTTTAATATTCATTTACTTATCCAAAACTATGAAGGCACCCCCTTTATACAGATTTCAAACTAAATCAATTAAAACTTCAACCACAGGAAGATCTCATCAGTTACTTTTAAGGTGTACCCCTTCAAGGGGACTTAATTTATAGCCATCCATCTTCTAGTGTAATTACATATAGATATCCTAGTCTAGGAATCCCAATCCTTTAAAAGATATATAGAGTTATCAACTATTCCAAACTTTGGAAATTATCAAATTTCATAAGACCCATCGAGGGTTCTCCATATGTATTCTCAGGTAGAGGTTTCATAGGGAATATGAACATAGATAAATTCTATACCCAACTCCAAATTTAGAAAAATTATCAAATTTATTTCAAATTTTTATTAATTTGTTTGTTCATCCTTCAACATAAAAATAATACTTCTTCTAAATCCATGAAATATTATGATGGGATTTTAATGATGAACATTGTACCTAATAAAATCCATAAAATTATAAGCAATAATAAAATCATTGACAAGGGTACCATTTATCAATGATAAAAAAGAGTTGATAAATGAGACCATTATCTTGGAATTTTTAGAACTGATAAAGGGTGCCATTATCAGTGTTAATTTCTAGTACTCATAAATGAAACTTTCATCCGCACTATCTTTATCAATGATCAAGTCCTTTTTTACTAGTACTAACTTTACCACAAAAAAGTGTCATTTATCAGTGCTACACCTGGGACTGATACAATACATTTCCTACTAATGTATAATGTTATTATGTCAATATATAACACTCTTACACATCTAATAAAAACATAAAAAAATAAATTTTAGTATAAATATTACGTTAAACATATAAAACAATTTTTGTTAACAAATATTAAAATCAATTTAAATTTACAGTACACCATATGTTCAATACAAATATTTTAATAAATAATTTCAGTATAATATAATTACATTGAAGTGAAATTAAATTAAAGACAAAAATAATTACAACCAATACAAAAACTAAACACCAGTATCATAGCTTCCCCAAATATAAACTCAACCTCATAGAAAAGAAGTGTGTATCTTCAATAAAATCATTTCTTATTTTAGTAATGATATAAAAAATAAATAAAAAATTTTAATTTAAATGTTATATATTCCATGATAAATTTCAATTGAAATGATATGTTGTTACATATTACAATTTACAAACTAATAATCAGTTATTCTTCTAAAGTATAATGAAAATTCGAGTGCATTTACTCTGTTTTGAGTATGTGACAGACGTTCTAAACTAAGATATAACTTTTAAATAAAAAAACACACTTTCTTCAATACCTACCACTACATGTGTCAGATTAATTTGATTTCAATTCCTACACATCAAAAATTTAATATAGATATTTTTATAAAGTATCAAGATAATATGAGATAATTTTATTGGTTCTGAATATGTGACACAATTTGTGAGATAAATAATTACTAGTATACCCAAAACTCACACTTAGATTCATACTCGCAACACCATGTTCTATATTTACTTTCAATTGATTCCTATCTATTACAAATGAATCAAATATAGTTTTCCTTAAGTATCAAGACAATACAAGAGTTTTTTCTTGGTTTTAATTATAGAGTGTGCAATTTGGATTAAAATGTCACTTTTAAAATGAAATATGCACCTTTAGTTTATCTATCCACACCATGTGTAATATTATTGTGAGGTTAATTTTTTTACCATTGTTGCGTCCTCATTAGCCTCTCATTATTAGTGTTACATCATTCTCTTAGTGCCACCTCATGAACCCTCATCACCAACACGCTGTCACTACCACATTACTCCAACACCAATCATCATTATTGAATCACCTACCCCCATCACTAATGTTTCAATTCTATCCCTGTCGTCGATGCGAGTGTCACACCATCTCTGATGTGATTCACCCACCCTAGATGATAGGAGTTTCTCAATGTAGTTTCCATGAATGTATCCATCCTTCATTTCCATGAATGTCTCCTACTGTTATGGCCATGATGTCCACACTTATATACTTAAACTAGATAGTCTATGACCAGATGATATATTTTATTATTAATTAGGTACTTAAATTATTATTTTTCTCATAAATGTTTTATTTTATTAATTGTATACTCATATTTTATGATTTTAGGTCTTATAGATTCCATATGTAAAACCTATTCTCTAGAGCCTATTGCATTAATTCAAGATGATGCTTGATATCATCACATGCATGGTGCCTATTATATGTTTTCATATAGTTGAGTGGCATCATGTCGATTGTGTGAGGAGGTTTTTCAGGTTCTGTCAACCCATCCCTACACCCCAGTCAATTTTCTTCACATCATTCCATGAATATGTTCGGGATATAAGACTTTGATTGAAGTTTATATCATGCATGACATATTGATATGTGGTAAAAATGCCAAAAGTTCTAATTATTGGGTGTATACATAGTGTGCATGCATCTATCATAATAGTTTAACTACGAGCCTTAGTGTTGTATGAGTTTTTTGTTATATCTTACATAACACGAGTAGGGTTATCAAGACTTGGTAATAAATATCACCCCATTTCAATAGATTTTAAAATAATTCTAATTAATAGAATATTTTTTATATGATGATTAAATAACACACACTATACACGTCTTTAGTCCCATACAGATATTTTCATTTGACTAGGGTTATATTCGAAGATAAGTGATAGAGTTATGTATTCCCAAGTATGAGTTTTTTCATGGTACATTATTTGATGTGTGACATGATTTTGAGCCCCAAGTTTATATGCTCAAGGGACACAATCCTCATCAAGATGTGTAGAAGATGGTGTGGAAAACAAGGATGATGTCCAACATGATCGTATAAATGCTCCAACACTTACTGCTTTAGATGAGCCACAACATCACCATAGTCCTCTTAATATATATCCTTCCTATAATATTGATATTTTACTTTTAGATTCTATGAAACTAGTTGTGCGAACAAGGATTCATGATGCTTCCTCTAGTGGTTCTTCTATTGATTCCCTTTATTAGGTTTAACTTTAGTGATAGTTGGTGACTTAAGCACTTGTGATTTTCCCTTTTTCCTTGGTGGTCAGCTACCCATATCTCTATTACCATATTCTTCCCATGTGGGAGAAACTTTTAGATACTGGCCTTTTTCTTACCATATAGAATATAGTTTTAGCCATCAGTCATCATCCTTTCAGGTAGGATATGATATGGGAGAGGGGAATTTGGATCAACTACCTATCACACATGATTTTTCAGAGTCAGCTGCAGCACATGTTACACAGAAGGCCATATTCTAGAACACAAATATTGACAGCGACAATATGGAAACACTTTCTATACTCTAGGAAATGGAATAAAGGAGTGCCTCAGATAGAAACACATACATTAATGATACATTTTCCACTGTTTATAAATCTTGAACTAAAATCTATGTTATATGTTTGTTTCATTTTTACTTGTACATTATTTGAAAACAACATATTATAATTAATTAATAGTGATTAATTATGTTATTATTAATATTATTTAATTAAATAATATAATTACTAATTAATAGTATATTTAAATATTAATTTTATAATTAATTATTATAATTAATATCTAATAATGTATTTCATTAATTAAAATTTAACAAAGAAATTTTGATAATTAGGAATTAATTACTATAATTAATAAATTTCGAAATAATTAATAATTAATAATAATAATAATAATAAACATAATTAATTGTTCTAAATATAAATTTACCATGTAATTTGTAATGTAATTATTAATAAAATCCTTCATTATAGTAAATAATATAATTAATAGTGGATTTAATTATATAATTATAAATTAATTAATTTGGTAATTATTACTGTTAAAAATATTATTATGTGTTATGTTCATAGATAATTATTATAATTGTTTAGATGATTATAATTGTTAGTAATTATTGGTATTTCATTTTTATTTATTAATGGGTCATTGATCCTAAGCCTTACAAAAAAATATTTTTTTCTTATTAAGTTAATTATATTTTTAATTTTTATTAATAACTATATTATTATTAAATACTAATTATATAAATTATATTATTAATTCATAATTATATTAAATTTATTATTATTATTATTTATATTATCAATTATTATTATTATTATTATTATCAATTACTGATTATTTTAATCGTGTTATTAATTAACTAATTATAAATTTCAAATTTTATTTATTTTGATTATTTTATTTATTATTTATTTTAATTAATTTAATATGTATTATTACTAATTATATTAATCATTTTATTAATGAGAATATATATATAATAACAAATATAAAAATAAGGAGGCATAAACCCCATTCACACTAGAACTTAGGCCATACATCATGATCAGGGTTCACACCAAGTATTTAGAAACTAAATATCTATCATTAACATATCCACACTAGCTGGTCGAAGCGCTACGATGAATAGGGTTCATGCCTCTTGGTACCCATTTCTCAAAAGTGGTCCCACCCTCCTTTTATAGAGGGCCCCATCTAGTCATCTGGTAATACTTAATTCCTACAATAAAAATTTTCTATCTATTATACTATGTAATTGTTGATCACCTGTAGATTTTTCTATTTTGACTCCTAATAATCAGTAGTCAAACAGTTCTTCTATTCCTTACGCTTTTCCCACACATTTTAATGTTAATAGTAATTGAACAAAGCCTAATCAAACTTATAAATAATTGAAAACCCAATATTTCAATGATCTGGTATACCATCATTGATGAAGTCTTCGTACAACAACCTTTTTTCAATGAAACGATTCATGAACATCTGAAAAAAATAAATTGAATCCTTAAAGAGACTTTATAATCTTGACAGTTTGGGTATGTTGCAGATCATGTCTTCAGCTAGAGGTTAACTAATATGGGATTTTTCCACTCATATATGGGTACGATATATGATCCCTTAATCCAACAAGCATATACTCGAGTGGTAGAGGCTCGGGCTTGGCTTCTGAAAGACCCAAGATCAAATCTGAGTGGGGGTAAATTTTTGGAATAATTTAGAAGGTAATATGTGGTACTGCAGTAGCTAAAACTATTCATTATATTTGGGCCTTTGAGCCACTCATTTGAGCGTATGGGTCTCACAACCTTTGGTCCATCATAGGCCTTCGGGCCATCAGGCCTCTGAACCACAAAAGACCAAGTAGCTACCAGGGAAAATCACGTAGGAGTAGGCCCCATAAAAGGATTCAGATAATGTATCATCTACCAGAGTAGGGATAATAATATTTGAAGAATGAAATGGTATAACAATTTTCACCGGTACTATGCACCATGCAGCTCTGCATGAGGCAATGCTAGCCGATTAGGCATGTGAGTTGGGGAGCTAGACTCCAGCAATGATGTAGATGTTGTGGGGGGGAATTCTTATGTTTTTTGGTCTTGGTAGTTTGGTTCATGTATTAAAAATTGTTCCTTGGGCCTCCGGGTCATGTAATGGGCCTTATACCTTTGGGAATATGGGTCATGTAAGGGCTACCCCTCAACCCATAATATAGGGATTATCCAAAAATAAATAAAAAAATTGAAGGCCTTTAGGCTAGGTTGGCCATATATGGGCCATTGATTGAGATAGGTTAAAGAAGTGTATGGAAGAACCTAAATACTATATATGATGTGCTTATCTATTCAGGTGAGGGGAATGTGATGTGCTCATTTATAAATGTGAAATACATGGGATGTATTCATCAATATAATTTTTTAATACTTGGAGAATCGTAATGTTTGAGATGGATACATGGTATTGACAGGATTCATGTCTCATAGTCACTAAATTTCTTAAACAAAGAGAACATATGAAAATGAATGATTATATATGATTCAATTGGTGAACATAGGAATAGAGGCACATGTGAATAAAAGGGATCATGACAGATCCCTTTGAATCTTGTCTTGCATTAATTATTTGATAGAGTTTGCTATTTTATTACATTTATAGATCTAGTTATTCATATTTCTTTCAATTCTACATAGGTACCTAGGTTCATACTTTGTGGTTGAATGAATTGGTATTGAGTTTGAATTAGTGAGTTTCTCTAAAATGTTTTAGAGTTTCTCCAGAATGAGTTTTGGATGGTTTTTCATAAGGTATTTCATAAAATTTGATACAAGTTGAAGTTGATGATAACCCTTAAATAGTGTTTTGTAATATATCCAAAATGAGTTTTGGATATGAGTACACATGTTCTTGTGTATGAAAAAATATAAGGTGAAATATCACTAAGTCTATAAGGCTTTAGTGTAAGTTGGTAATTGAATAAGATGTTAACTAAAGCTATAAATTCATGGGATTCATTTTGGCTATATCATATAATATAATATAGGTAATACTGCAAGAATTTTAGGCCATAACCATGCCTCTATAATGACAGTTTAGACTAAAAATTGGTGCAGAGTCATTGACAATACTCTATACTAACATATTTTAATAACTATTAATATATAGTTCCCTATACTAATTGTTTTTAAAAAACCATTGTTGTACGGTTTAATCATATAAGGATCCCCCCAATGATCTCTAATTCTTTCCTACCATAAGCGATGACCTATCCTATTTCTCCCTGATGATATTGCCTCACTCAATGGTTTTTTTATTTTGTTCTTATTTAACATCAAATTGGTGTGTTCCAAATCCATTTTATTTTATTTCAAGCATCATTTTTATTTTTAACTAGGTATCAAATACTAATAGAGATCATGTTAGGTTCAAATTATTCTAGATTCATTAAAATATGGTTCATTTATATTATATTTGTTATAGTATTTCATAAAAAAAAGTAATTGTAGTTGATGTTTTTTTAAAATTTAATTACTCTATACTTATAAATAAATCTAATATAAAGTTGTTTTTTGTGTATTTCATATTATTTGATTATATAATTAATTATTATAGTATTTTTTGTTTCATTAATGTATTAGGGGTTTTGAAATTATTCATTTAATTATTTTATTTTCTTAATTGAATGGTTAAAATTTCAATATAATTAATTTTAATTTAATATGGGGTGAAATGTTTGAATAATCTAGTTCGTAATTAATGAAATTTCATTTAATAGTCACTCAAAAACTCTACATAATTCAGTTTTATTTATTATTTTTTTCTTATTCTATGTCTTATATTATGTTTTGTTACTACTAGTATGAATTGATTATCACAAATTCCATCTCTTATTCTTTGTTTGTCAGGATACTAGTATTCTTTGGTGGATTTTATAATAAAATTTGTATTTGAATTATCTTATTGAAAATATTTTACAGACATATGATACTTATTTATGTCTTTCTGGTATTATGAATGTTTCTCTCATAAAAATATTTATACTAAGGATATGAGTTTTTATGTTGGATGGGATTATATTTTTATTTGTTTTAAAATGTTTATCATGATAAATACATATTCATTTAGTTTGATTTATTTCATATTCAAAAAAAGGAAATTATTTTAAAAAAATTGATTCATAAATACATATGTATTTAATTGGATTTATTTCTATCCAAATCAATTAAAACTGAACTAAATTAAAGAAAAAATATTTAAACTATATAAAAAATGTAAAATAACTAAAATTATTTTTATTTTTATTCAAAATATTCATGGTTATCATGAATTTTAAAATTAGTTGTTACTATGAAAATATTAATAAAAAATTATATAAAATAATTGATAAAAGGTGGATGTATGAAACTGATTGAATCTCAACTGAGTTTCAATAGAAATTGTATTTTTTTAGATTTTTCATTTAATAATGATAAAAATAGAGTTATTGTATGTTTCCCTTGTTATAATTTTGTTGGAAAGCCTTGGTTAAGTTGGGAAGAAGTTGGATAGTACGTAACAAAAGTTATTTTCCAAATAAATTGTTATATCTATTATCAAAATGGAGAGAAAAGGAAATCTCATATTGTTTATGATCAAAATGAAAGTCGTGATACAGAGATTTTGATATTTGATAAGTTTCGTTTTATGCATCATCATGAGGAAGATAATATTTCAATGTAATAATACAATGATACCAATAGTCATTTGAAAATTAATGAAAATGATGATGTTGAGGGAGTGAAAAAAATTAATTGATAATGTCAGGACTCTAGTATATTGACAATGGATCAAAATAAAAATGATGGAATTTTTAATAAAATTGTATCTAGGGAAATACATATATGGAATATCTATTGATTCCATTGGTTATATTCTTACTTTATTGATATAATTACTTCTTGATGATGCAAATATTCACTCAAATAATTATATGGAGTGGAAGTTAATTAACCATCATGGATTTTCTACTAATAAAATTCAAGATTTCATGAAATATTATAGCTTATTATGGAAGGAAAATGTAGACTGAAATGACTGTAAAGAATGTGGTATGTCATGATTGAATCCAAATGCAAATAAAAAACCACCTCATGTGCCATATAAATTAATTTATAACTTTCTATTTGTTCTTATGATCCAAAATCTTTTCATGTATGATGAAAACTATACAAAAATGTGATGGAATGATGTTGAGAGAAACAAGGATAATGATGAGTTGGTTCATACTATAGATGGATTAGAATAGTGTAAATTTGATAAATGGTATTATGATTTTTATTTTGAAGTGAATAATTTCATGTTGGGTCTATTATGTTATGGTTTTAATCCATTTGTTCATATTCTTACTTATCACATCATGTGGATATTTTTTATTCACATTTATAACCTTCCTCTATTGACATGTATGAAAAAACCATTAACTTACCATAATATACTCATATATATAACTTCAAATCCTAGAATTGATATAGATTTGTACTTATAACCTTTAATAAAAGAGTTAAAGTTTCTTTTGGTTGTGGTTATATGAACATATAGTAATTCTTTGAAAAAATATATTTCTGATTCATGCTACAATTATATACATGATAAATGATTTCTCTTTTATGAAGTGTTTTTTGGTAGGATTATGAATTAAAAACAATTGTATCCTATTTTTATTAAGAATACATGATATAGAATATTTAAATATCAACATAGATTCAATTTCATGGAATATTGAAAATTCTTTCTAACAGATCATCCATATATGAATAATCATTAAAGGGGTGACAATAATTATGAGACCAAGAATCCACCTTAGTGTATGTTTAAAAATAATGTGCTTAATGAATTAAAAATATTAGTTTTTTATTAGGTAATGGTTACATGAAATCTACAAATAGGAATAATTTTCCCACTGAATCCAATTTCAGTTGGGAAAATATGAGTATCCTCTTTGATTTTACATATTTTGCAACCAATTTTTTACATCATTGTTTAGATGTAATGCACATTGGAAAAAATATATCTTAAAAATTATTTTAATTTATCTAAAATTCAAGGGTAATACCCAAGATGAATTATGATCTCAATGTAACTTGGTGTATTTTTGTATTGGACTAGGGCTACATCTTTTTTGTGTCAGTGAAAATAAATAGAATTTTTTTTATTTTAATGTGATGTAAACTTTAGAGAAAAAAACTAGATTTATTATAGTATCAAGTTTCATAATGTATATTCAATAAACATATCTATTCAATTTAATAAAATATTTTTTTAAAATGAAATCCCTAAACACTCATAACTATCAAATCCTTTTTGATGAATTGATTCAAATTTAAATCTTTCATTTAGTTTGCAATAATGTGTGGGTGAAAATAATTTTAGTGTGCCATTTTTTATAGAATTTCGTGATAAAAGGTTTTTTATGTATTTATTTATAAAAATATAGGAATATACACAATTAATTTTGTCTGAGTTAGAAAAAAAATTCCTCATTTTTCAATTGGATACTACATCTAACTATTTATATTCTAATTGAAATAATTCTTAGGGACCCATTTATTTTTTGTGTATATACCCAATCGAATGAAATATATTTAAAATAAATTCTTATTCCCAGAAAAAGAATCATCCTAAATATTTCATTGTGAAAGATTATATGGCTTAAGAATATATGTATTGTTTTCAATGAATTTGAATGATTTGAGAATAAGTCATAAAAAAACAATAAGAAATGAAGATGATCAGTATGAGTAAACTAAGTTGAAAGATCCCATATTTTAAAGTTGTATCCCTCTTTGAGTTTTGGTTAACCCTTTTTTTGTTTGGTTAGTTTTGTATTGGACTTCTTAAATCAGGTTCATAAATTGGTTGGGTTAGTTCTAGGTAAATAAGAAAAGGGATGTGGAGTGTTGTTATAGAAACAATTCATAATGTGAATGGTATGGGTTGACCCATGAAATATATACAAGGTGTGAATGGATCTGGGAAGACACCATGAATCACATACATGACATGGATTGATATAGGAAGACCCATGAAAAGAAAAATCATGTGGTGAGATGGGTTCATTATATGGAGTATTTTTTCTAGTTTTTTTAGTTGAGGTGATAAAATTCATAGTTTATATGGAAAAAATCCATTCATAACACTAATCATCCATTCATTTTGTGAATTTTTATTGCCCAAAACTCCTTTTAAAATCTTGTGTTTTTCAGTTATGATATCATGCACCCCCTTTCTCTCTACTGTAGCTTGATAAACTATGATTTTTCCTCTATGAACTAGTAGCACATTTTTGTTGAATCTTACCTTTCTGGATTGAGAGATTAAAGGTAATAACATCTATTATTTTCTCCTTCTTTTATCATCTACTTTATATTGGTAAAAACCTAGTGAAGGAATGCCAAACCTGGATTGAGATTTCATGACTACAATTGAAAGAACCTTTGGTTTTTTTGAAGGTAAGGAAAGAGTAATATAATAATTGTGATCACACTAAAACACCATGAACATGACCTCCCTAAAAAGATAATTCACTATTTTTAGAAAAACTTCTTAATCATTACCCTCCCATAGATCCCGATGGGTCTAGTGACATCGAGACCAGACTTTTTGGAACCCTAGAGGTGAGCCTGCCCTAGAAATTATGAGGAACTAATGTTTTTTTTTGTAAATTTGGTATAACATGTGATTTGAGATAATTTTAAACTAGGTAAAAATATGAACAATAATAATTGGTAACCTAGAATGATATGAATACAATGAGTTTTCTGTAATAGGATAATTTACCAATTGATAATAAAATATAGTTTAATTATTAATTATGTAAATCGACCAATATGGATTATATGTCCTGTTTGATATATTGATGATCAGTATGATTTTGGATTATTGGGACTTGGTGTTGATTACATAATAAAAACCATTAGTGACTTTTCCAAATATAGGAGAATCCACCAATTTATCGATATGTATAGTTACCCAAGGTGTACCATTTGTGATTCATCATAAATATAAGAATCCACCAGTAGGATTTTATTTATTTTCTATTGTTTTGGAAGTGTGTCATGGGAACATGTAAGGGGATCTAACATTGTTTAGAGTCTATTATGATATGGTTACTTTACCCCCGGTATGGTATTGTTCCATGACAAGACGTAAGCGAATCTAGCATGGGACATTCGCATGGATCCCAATGTTACTTAGTTACATGAGATATGTTATGAACTATTTATCCTAACTTTGAATAATCTACTAGTTTCATGGGTGATCAATATTGATGTAGGATGATCCAACACTTGAAAATGATATCTGACATGGATTGAAAGCAGGTTCATCTCACCTAAGGTGTCATCACGAATACGGAGGGTCAGCCAGTTTATTTGATGTTTTGTGTTAATTTATGAATCAATACCCTTATTTTTAAAATAATTTAAAGAACTATATATTTAAATTGAATTTTTAGACACCATGGGTTTTAGCCTTCTGATTTGTACTCACACCCTATTGGAGAACCCTTTGGTACCCAATATGATTTCCTGGATGTAGGTATGGACAAGGTCAAGGGACCATGTTCTTGATTGTTTTTTTACTATATGGGTTGAATATTGGATATGGGACCAGAATGATTTTAGAGATCAGGGTTTTGGATTATTTAATTGATTTTTTGTCTTTTACTTATGCAACTTCCAACATGTCATTTAGTTTCATTCTGACTATCATTACGTGAATCCATTATTATTTTTATTCTTCACTTTTCTATTTTATACTACTTTGACATGGTTGATTATTTATATTATTTTATCTATTTATGTAACTCTATTCTTGAGGATATTATCTCCCCACTATGTTCCTTACACCCTCGTTTCTAGTCGACATCCTCTTGAATATGGAGAGGCACTATTGAGATCTATTAGCCAATCCAGAAAGGTCATGCAAGGGAGTACTAGTCCAAGGGACATTAAAAAGTGGTACCAGAGCCCAAGTATTTTTTGTTTATTTACTATTTGGGAAATTTATATAGGATATTAGGATGTTTCAGGGCTCAATAATGGTCTTTTTCATAGGATTATCTAATACATGTATGAGGGAAAACCTGAGTACCCATGGATGGGATTGTTATTCATGTAGTTCACTTGTTATAGTTTAGATGTTACTCTACCTTGGGTGATTCACTGGTTGTGTGATGTTACTATTCATTATGATTTTACTCATGGGTTAGTATGAAAGTATATGAGTGTGTAAGAATCATGGTAGGAACATAGGATATATTTTGACATGTATTTATCATGTTAGGGATATATTTATCATATGTGACATATCTACCCTTATAAACTATGAAATTTGAACCTTGATATATCTAATAAAACGAAATGAAAGTAAAACTATTACATTATGTCCATTATACTGTTAAGACAAGTAAAGAGGGACCTTGTTCCAATCCGCTATCATTTTTTCACCTTTTAATTTTGATATTGTTTGTGTTTTAAAGAGTGAATTAATCCTTGTAGATAAATTTCCTCATCATCTCCTTTAGGTTGAGAATCGGAGAGGGGTAATTCGAACACTCCAAAATTATCAAACCTTGAAGTTATTGTGGCTCCTAGAAACTAGATGGAAGATAAAATTCACAAAATCTTCTAATGGGTCATGTGATCCATGGAGAGGGATACTTATGACACCGTACCATCGATTTTTTATCTGAATAGAGAGTTCCAGATACAATATCCTGCTAGATTCATTAGGTATAGAGGATCCCATGTAGCTATGTTCTAGATTGAGTCAGTCTATATGATCTTTAATAACCTTATGGAATACATAGATAAAAGGGTAAATTAGGCTGTTTATATGTTATGAGGACCACCCAAGCATTGGTTGGATATTATGGAGAAATCTGACCAACAAGAGGATCTAACTTGGAAGAAGTTTGAGTAGATTTTTCCAAGACAATTCTATCTAGATATGTTGAGGGGTGAGAGGGAAGTTGAGTTCATTCACCAGAAAAATGGAAACATGTCTTTGATGTACTACACTAAATACTTCATCAGCCTATAACATTTTTCTCTATCCTTAAAATATAATGATTTCACCAATGTGAAACATTTATAGGATGATATTTTTTATGAGGTGTGGTTGTAGGTAAACATTTTTCTCTTGAAAAACTTCATGAATGTGATGAATCCATCCCATATTTTGAAAGTGAACCAAATAGAATATTTAAGTTTCATTAATATATTCATTGTAAGGTGACTAGATATCTCTTATTTAGGAAGTAATAAGTTTCTTTATGATGTTTAATGCTAGGTTAGTAGCAGGAAGTGCAACCAGGGAAGTGGGAAGCCATCTTAGAACCATCTCATGTTGTAGTTCTATTAGTGTGGATTTTTTTTTCATATGAACTCATAGTATTCTTACACCACTATGGAGTGGCATTGTTATAGGAGGATGTGTCATCTCTATTGGTTCATTAGGAACTCACAGTAGTAGAGAAGTGGAAGGGGATTTGGAAAAGCACTAGAATTTGGGAAGGACTTAGTAATCCCTCGCCAGACTGGTAGCTAGAGTTCCACCAGATGTTCAGGAAGAGGTAGGGGATGTGATACCACAGTGCAGGAGTAGTAGTACCATCTAGATGGAGAAGCATAGGGGAGTCATACTTGAGCCTAGGAAGAGGGGTGATTCAACTACACACTATGCAGACTTTTTTGAATAGTTTTGATGTAATACATTCTACCATTAAAGGTACAATTAATATATCATTTACCCTTACTAGAACTTTTTTTATAAAATATCATTATATTCTTTTTTATCATCTCAATTTTAAAATGGTTTGGTTTTTTATATGGAGAGATTGGATTGGGTTATGACCATCGACACACTATTTGAAGTGTGATTGGAGGGTTGAAAATACTACAATAATTTTTCTATTGAAATTGGTGGGATCATTTCCATTGGGAGATATTTATGTGGGAAATGGTTGAATTTTACTTGATTCTAAGTATGGATTGAATTATTCTATATCATCATCATATTTAATTTTATCAGAGTAAATTTAAATTCTTGTCTCTTAAAGGGGGCATCTAATATCACTAGGGTGACTGAAATTTATATGATGGTCCTTCTGGACCAATTTTGTGTATATTGGTTTGTCTTGTGGAATAATTGGTGATCCATGTTCTAAATGATGGTGGAATGTAGTAGAATAGTTTTCCCCTAGTGGTGGACTATTTTTATAAAGTCTTTCTTAAAGAGTTATCTATTTTACCACCCTATTGGGGGATCAACTTCATGATCATGTTGATGTGGGGAGATGAACTAGTTTGTATCCTACCATACAAGATGGAACTAGTAGAGCTTAATGAGTTTAAATTTCAGTTTTAATATGTAGAAGTAAAGGAATTCATATGTACTAGTACTTCTTCATGGGGTTCTCCCATGATTTTCACCAAGAAGGATGACGGGTCTTCGATATTATGTGTGTATTATTGAAGGTTGAACTAGATGATGTCAAGAACCAATATCCCATACCATTCACCAATTACCTCTATGATTAGTTTATAGGCTCCAAGATATTATCTAAGATTTAATTGAGGTCATGGAACCATAACTTGAGGTAGAGATCATATGACATTAATTGAACTGATTTTTTGGGGTTGGTATGGTTTGTATAAATTTTTGGTAATGTCATTCAGTTTCACATACCCACCAATGATATTCATGGAATTGATGAACTAGATCGTTTATATGTTCTGAGATTAGTTTTTTTTTCATCGATTATATCTTAGTGTAATCCTGAACTATATATAATTATTCCTAATATCTTTACACTAATCTAAGTAAACTAATAGAGACCCGTCTTTACGAAAAGATATCCAAATGAAATTTATGGTTTGATAGAGTTCACTTATTGTGTTGTGTTTTTTCAATGGTTGGAGAGGTAGTAGACTCGGAGAAGGTTGTAGTCATGGTATATTGGGAATAAACCAAGAATGTCTGTGAGATTCAGAGCTTCCTGGGTCTAGTCGGCAACTATCAGAGTTTTATCTAGGAATTGCCTCATTTGGAAGCCCCAATGTTCGGGCTGACCAAGAATGGTATGAAGGTTGTTTGGTTAGATTCTTATGAAAGGGATTTCCATGATTTTCAGAGTAGGATGGCCTTATCACTAATTCTCACCTTTCTTATGTTGGGTAAATAGTATATTGTGTATTGTGATTCTTCCAGAGTTAAACTTAGAGTAGTTCTGATGTAGTTGGAATGAGTGGTTTCTTATGGATCTAGGAAGCTGAGACCACATGATAAGAACTTCCCTAAACATGATCTTTAGTTACACACTCTAATATTCAAGAGAAAATATCTATTGAGAAAAAATTTTGGGTGTACATGGGACATAAGATCCTCAATTACATATTTCCTCAATGAGACCTAAACATTCAATAGAGGATGTGGGTAAATTATATGAAATCTTCCAACTTTGATCTGGATTAAACTACAAGATATGGAAATGTGGTTATTGATTATTTGATCTAGAATACTCATAAAAAGGTAGTAATATCATCTTATGATGAGTGATAGATAATTAAACTATTTGGGGACATGAATATAGATGCCCAAGAGTCTTGGGGATGAGTAGTGTCCACTTCAAATTATATTTTACATGTGCTTTTGGATCATATTAAGAGAGAATAGTTATCTAATCCAGAGGACTTAGCTAGGAGGGATATCTTATATGTCTAGGATCTAATATCTTGATGGTCTCTTGGTGGTGAAAATATTATTCTTATCCAAGGACATATAAAAGTTCCTAAGGGATTATTCAAGGAGCTGATGAGATAGTTTCATGCCTCTATATGGGAGGTACATTGGGTTTTGAAAAATATAGATCAAGATCTCTATAGATAGTACTGGTGGATAGAGATGAAGAAGGAAATAGTGGGATTACAAAAAATGTGTATCACCTATAAGCAAATGAAGGTCGAGCACTAGAGGCATATTGGGTTGTTACAGCCTTTTCCCATTCCATAATGAAAGTGAGATGTTGTCACTATAGATTTAATAATCAAATTATCCAAGAAACCTCACAAGAATAATGAAGTATGGGTGATCATGGATCAAATGTTGAAGGCATCCCGCTTCTTACATATTAGGTAGACATTCATCATTGATGATCTGGGAAGTATCAATGTGTGGGACATATTTTGGATTCATGGTGTTCAAAAGAGTATCATTTCTAATCAATATTCTTTTTTCACATATCAGTTCTGGTTGGGTGTTCAGAAGAAACTGGGATCACATGTTCTTTTGAGTATAGCTTATCATTCTCAGAATAATGAATAATCTGAGAAGAGGATTTTGATTTTTGAGGATATGTTATAGGCCTATTTATTGAATTTTAGTGGTTTATAGGAGAACCATTTGTACCTCAAAGTGTTCGCCTATAATAAAAACTTATAGGAATTAATCCAAATGGATCCTTTTGAGGAATTATATGGAATAACCTATCATTTGACTATTTTTTGGCTATAGGTAGAATATTCAACACTTTCTAGAAATAGTCTCATGTAGAAAATGTCTAACCAAGTATATTTAATCAAGAAGTGGCTAGTGACTACATATAGTTGGTAGAAATCATAATATAACCATCTTAGACAACCTATGGACTTGTAGGTTGGTCTATATTTTTTCCTTAGGTGTCGTACAGATTGGGGAAACACTGTATCCAAAAGAAGGGTAGTTAGTGCTAATGTTTTTTAAGCCATTGAATATTTCATTAAGGGTTGGTCTAGTGTTAAACCATTTGACCCTTACATAGTACTAAAATTTCATCCAATATGTATTTCACATGTCACAACTTTAGATATATCATCCTAACCCTTACCACATGATAGATATTGATGACATTGAGCTATATTTTGATACAATCTTTAATGAGCATCCTATTTTTAACATGGACCATGGTGGGAAGAATCTAGGGGGGAAGACCCAACATCTGGTATGAGTAAAGTGGAAGAATTGACATGTGAAAGATGAGACATGGGTGAGGGAATCTAACATGTGGATATAGTAGTTGTAATTTTTTATTGATACCCACATAGATTCTTTGGATCACAGCTCAGGGATGAGATCTTATTTGGTGGGGAGGTTATATAAGCCTTCTTTTCTAGCCATGTCCCACTTTGATTTTTGGTTAACCCTTTTTGTTTTCAGTTAGTTTTTAGTTTGGACTTTGAAAACTAAGTTTTTAAATTTTTTGTTTAGTTCTTATAGGAATCATAAAATGGATATAGAGTCTAGATATAGAATAAATTCATTCCATGAATTGTCAATTCATGATATGAATGGCCTATACATACCCCATAAAATCCATACAAGGCATGAATGGGTATAGGATGTCCCTATAAATCATATTCATGTCTTTTATAGATATGGGAAAACCCAAAAAATGAAAAATCACATCATGATATGGTCTTATGATGTGAAGTTGTTTTTATGGGTTTTTAGGATGAGGTGGAAAAATTCTCTATGTATGTGGGAAAGAATCCATTCATAACATGAATCCTTTATTCATGTTCTGAATTTTCCACACCCAATAATCCTTGTAAACTCTAGTGACATGAAGTTATGATATAATGCACCCCCTTCTCAGGATTTCTTCCTGATTACCATTTATTTTTCCTCTATCAACAAAATTCATGTTTTTTTGGATCTTGGATTTCCATATCAATATATTGAAGGCAATCCCTTTGGTTCTTTTCTCCTTTTATCTCATCTATTTGATATGGGGAAAACCCAAGTGTAGGACCACCTAATCCATATCAATATATCATGGTTGGAGTGTATAAAACCTTTGGTTTTCATTGAATAAAATGAAGTAGTAACCCAACTATACCTCGTATGTTGAGTAATTTCTATGTCTAATCTACTTTTGAGGTAGGTGGTCTAGAACAAATCTCTAGTGTCTATTTTTTTCTTAAGTATGTTCAATACTTGTGATCACATTGGTATATTATTCATGTGATGTTCCTAAAAGGATAATTCACTATTTTGAAAATTTCCTTAGTCTTATCCATCCCAGGGATCCCATCAAGTGCATTTTCATTTGGAAAAAATTTACGACTACTCAAGAGTTGAGACAACCCTTGAAATTATGACGAACTGGTAGTTTTGATTACATGAATTTGGAATAAAATGTGATTTTTGATAATTTTTTTCTAGTTATAACATGTGAACTATAATAATTGGTAACCTGTAATGATATGACTATAATGATTCCTTCTTGATAGGATAATCCACCAATTGAGAATGAATGGAAGTTTAATTGGTAGTTGGGTAAATTGACTAATATGGATTATATGTCATGTTTTATATATTGATTATGGTTATTATTTTGGTTTTCTAGGACTTGTTGTTCATTAATTGATACAAACCATCAGTGATTCATCCTAATACAAGAGAATCAACCAATTAATTGAGAAGTATGGTTACCTAAGGTGTACCATCAGTGATTCTACCGAGATAGGTGAATCCACCTGTACGATATCATTTATTTTTTCCTTATTTTTTAAGTGTTCCATAAGAACACATAAGTAGATCTCTACCATGTTTTATAGTACAACATTATATGGTTAAATTACTCATGGCATGGTATTTTTCATGGGATGACATAAGCGACTCGAGTATTGGACATTTTCATGTAGCCAAATATTTATTGGTTACTTGAGATATTCTATGGTCTATTTATATTGAAAAAGGAGAATCGCCTAGTAGAATTCGTGGTATGTCTTGATATAAAAGGATCATCCTTTTGTTAGAGATATTTGACATGGAACTAAAGCTGGTTTGGTTAACCTAGGGTGTTAACCAGGATCCTAAGGATCAGTAGGATTATTTGATGTTTTGTATTAAAATATGAATTAATACCCCTATTTACCATATTATTGCATGCACAATATATTCAGACTATATTTTTTAGACACTATGGGTGTGGTCCTATTGAGTTGTACTGACACCCTATTCAGGCTTCGTTTGGTGCTCGGGAAAAGTTCTTGAATAGAGGTATGGGAAAGGGAAAGTGACTCTGTTATTGATTTTTTTACTTGATAGATGGGTTGGAGCTTGTAGATGGGACTGACATGAGGCTAGAGACTGGGATATTGGAATCTTTTATCAAGTTTATTTTTTCTTTTACTTATATGACATTCATCACATTATTTTGTTGTATTCCTCTTGTCATTACATGATTCTATTATTATTTGGATTGTTTAATTTCCCTTTTATCCTGATTTGTTCATGTTGGATTTTTTTTTCTATTTCTATAACACTATTCCAAAGATTATAGTGTCCCCAATATGCTTCTTAAACCCTTGATGCTCATTAGTAGCCTTTATAATATGGGCACATGAGGTCTAATAGCCAACCTGGCTTAGTAACATGAAAGAGTACTAGGCTGAGGGACATTACATGAGTCCACTTTTATATCTCTTCCACAAATAGAATATATTAATGGGTTATATACATTTGTTTCATTGATCTATAAATAGTATGATATGACACGTCGCATAGTCTAGTTTTACTATGATTTATTCTATGGCTATTTCAAGTAATAAATTTGAACATGTATATGTTATCTCATACTACTTAGTTTCACATATATCTTAAAATTTTCTTAATATTTTATATAGGGAACATAAATAAATTATAAGTAAAATTCATTGTTCATTGTCTTTGATAAGGATAGAGTCTTTTCATTGTAATTATCTTTTTACTTTTTGAAATTGAAGGTATAACCATTACATTAACAAATTTAAAAAAAAAATATTCACTTAATTAAAATATTCATATATATATATATTAGGTACTGATTTTATCAGTTGTCTCTATCTATCAAGTATTAAGATTGTTGGATTGTAGTCCCAAATGTTTGTTTCATGAATGAAAATCATTGGTAATCAATGCATAGAAATTTTTTATATCCTATACAGTGGGGAACATGTGAAAAAAACATCATATCATTATGTTGATTGAAAAAAAAGGTGGTTATACTAGTGGATCATATAGTAGGCCTGAATATAAAAATGTGTCTTATTGTGATGTTATTTAGAAAATAATGATATTGGATTATTACTCTCATGGTTGAGTCATTTTGATGAAATTTAAGTGGTTTGATTCAGTGAAAAATATTGATATCATCTATTAATAACTTTAGAATATGATTTATTCACATGACTCACTTCTTATCTACCAATGAGCCTTATATTTTGGAATCAATAGAGAAACAAGTTTTTTATGTAAAATATTCTATGAGACCTAAATTTAGTTTCATTGTTGAATTAATATCAAGAAATATTTTTGATGATGGTGGGGATGAAATTGACACTATTACTTCTCCCAATAGTCTTGATTAAACTATTTCATATGATGAATCATATAATTTAATTGTCACCTAAAGTAGTAGAGGGTAATATATTAAAGAAACTATATGTGTTATGAGTTCATTTTATTTATCTAATACTGGATCTTTGAGGTTGGTACTATTACAATTTCTTTATTTTGGATTCAATTTGGAAGAATATTTTTTTTAGTTTTGTTTGTTCTCACAGAATTTAAATCGATTTATTTCAATTCAAAAAAATTTCATGCAAATTACTACAATGAACTAATAAATTGAGTTAAAACATATCTTAATAAACTAAATTTATGGTGAAATAATCATAAAATTGAATTTAAATAAGATTAATAATATTTAAATTTTTACTAAATAAATCCCAAATATAATTCATGGAGAACCAGTCATAAAATGGAACAAATTTAAAATAGGTTTATAATCATTTTGTTAAAACCGGTTTGAACTGATTTTTTTTTTAAATTAACCCACGTTTAAAAAATATTTACAAACTAGTTTAAACCAGTTTTAAAAAATTGATTTTAAAATAGGTTTAAAAAAATAGGTTTAAATAAGTTTTTTTAAAAATAGGACTAAAAATATTTTAAACTAGTTTTTAAAAACATGTTTAACTTGGTTTTCAAAAATAATTTTCAAAAAAAATTAAAAAAAAATAGGCTTAAAATAGTTTTCAAAAAATATTTTAAAATTATTTCTAAAAACAGGTTTAATATAGTTTTTAAAAAACAAAATTATAAACTATTTCTCAAAAACTAGTTTAAAAAAAGTTGAAAATAGTTCTTATAATAAGTTTAAATAGATTGAAAGGTGTATATTTTCGTAAACAAAATTTAAATAGAATAAATTTTATTTATTAACTATTATATAGTGGGACTCTGACATGATTATCCAAAAATTTACATTTCATTCTGATGATTTCATTATGTTATGAAATATTTTATTCCTTGTTTGAATTCTAATTTTTGTGCTTTAGTTATGACATGTCACATCTTCTTCGTTATTCGGATAGAGAATTATAATTCCTTAATTATTTACTTCCACTGTTTATACCTTATTTTTATTTTCCTATAGTATTTATAATATAAAAATATGTATATTTATTTTGTATACAGAATATGAAATATATTTAATAAATAAATAGGAAGTGATTTTTGACAATGATTTATGAATTTTAGAGCTAGTTCTTCCTCCCCTAGTTCCATTAGTGATTATATTAATTCTAATATTTATCAACTATAATATATTAAAATTAAATTTATTAATCTTTATAAAATTTATTTTAGGCGCATCCATCTGGTCCATAACTGATCTTTATTCATATTACTGATAGGGGTTAGCAATATGGCTAATCGAGTGGGGGTGATACTAGAGGTACTCAAATCACCCATCGTACTTATTCATAGCTAGACACACCAACAGATATCCCATCCACCAAAATTTTCCACCTCCAACTTCACTTCATGCTCTAGGGATTATCCCGCCTATGACTTCGTTATCATTTAATTCAATATCTACTTCTCATATACCACTTCCATGTCCTATGATGGTTCTGTATCCCTTCTATCCTTTTCTAAACACTTAAATGCATCCTCCATTTCCCACTCCTTCTGATCCAATATTAGATAATCACACTCTTTCAACTTCTATTTCACATCTTTTAGATGACCTAGAGCATACATTAGATCACACACATCCTTCATAGGCTACTGATCTAGCACAACTCACAGATTCATCAAATCCAAAATGGCCAGCCTTGATCAATTATATGTTTACATGTGCATTAAAATTTATCTAAAAAATTTTATTTTAGTTTTAATGTGTATTAATTTTATTTTATTTCTTTTATCTTTTTTGATAGGATCTTCCAATAGGAGTCATGGTTGTACTTGTATCTGTGAATTATGGTACCATTAAACAAAAATCAAGATAGAGTATAATGAACATAATAAATTGTTTAGTAAATATTCTAGACAATGTATAAGTTTCATGGTAATGTTATCCAATTATAGTGACATCATTCTAGGTCAACCAATCTCATGGAGGCATGTCAATAATCAAATCATGGAGAACATATGGTCTAACATATGCATAATTTTTTTTAAATTAAATTATTTATTTTCATTTTGTTTATATTAATTAATATATTAGATGCATCCTCGATTTAACTTTCCAGATGGTCAAGATATGAATGAGACATAGTTTATAGAATTGGGTGGACAATGAAAATCATATAAGAATGATTTATATGTTTTTTGGATGAGTAGACTCGGCATTGAGTTAAAAGATATACCAATCCGCGATTACTCTCTAGTTTTACAATACCAAAAAATGATCACATATTATAAGAGTAATGAGTTTAAGGTAGTATTTAAATTTTCTAGTTTTTTATTGAAATTTTAATTATTATGATTTGTATCAAATTTTATTTTTTAGGATTCATTCGAATGAAATAAAAAAGGCTTCTATGAAGTAAATTAACACTTTGGGATACACTACTATGTTGGTACATGAGAGAAACTAAGTATTTTTTATGACCAACTAATTTTTATTGGGTACCAACACAACTGAACTAAACCAAATCAAACCCTCACACTAGAAATTACTAAACATGAATTAAAAAAATTAAATACAATACCATAGAAAATTATGTTACAATTAAAATCCCTCTGATTTGGTTTGATTTAATTTAATTTTTAAAATTTTTGGATGGTTTATGTGGTGATGGGAAAGATCAATTTAGTTTTACTAGGTTTGATTAAATTTAGTTTGGTTATTTTAATTTTTTGGTTGGGTTTTCTATATTCAATTCATGTTCAACCAATACTGATCAGTTTAATTTGTTTTAATTATCTGTAATTTAGCTTTTCTTGGTTTGTTTCTATTTTCTTAATATTGGTTCATTTTACACTGGATTTATTTTTTCTAAATTTAAATTTATTTCATTTAATTTTTTTATCTTAAGAATGGGTTTTTTATATAAGTTAGATTTCATTCAATAAAGTTTAATCTATTTTAGTTTTATTTTATTCAATTAAATTTAGTTATAGTATGTTCGGTTCACTTTAAAATGATCCCTATCAAACCAAATAGTCATCATATATCCAAAACTGAACCAATCGTGGTTAATGAAACCCAACCTAAAATGAATTGGACATAGCCAAACTAAATAGACTTAAACATTATTGAATGAAACTAAATGAAAATTAAAGTAATTAAATAAATCGAATCATGTTGAGTAGAAGTCATGGAAAACACATTCAATAGATCTGAATAATACAAAAGTAAATGAAACTAGATGAAAAAAGCTAACACGAAAAACATCTAATTATAAAAATCCATCTAAATTATGATTGAACTAAATGAAATGGAATCAAATAAAATTGAATCAGATTTAATAGAAGTGAACCCAACTAACCAAAACAAAACTAAGATAAACAGAACCAAAAAAAAATGAATTTAAACGAGATGAAATAAAACAACCTGACATGTCTTATATTGAACCAAATTGGATAGATTTTAGCAAACATTCAATTATCCACACATCCAAACAAAATTAAAAGAATAATAACTATTTTTAACTGAGATTTTTTGTACTAAACTTGAATATAAATGAATATAACCTAACTTAACCACACTAAAATGAACTAAACCCATTCAGATTGAACATAGTTAAATTATATGAACATGTAATAAATGAAATAAAATATAATAGTTATAAACATAACTTATATAAAAATATTATTACATAAAAATAGAACAATAAAAAATTTCTCTTCAACAAACCAAACAATCTAGATCTAATGTGACATGGGATAAACCAATATGATCTAAAAATGACATAAGTTGAAGAAACCCAAATAGAACAAATGCTACTATAAATTCGACCTATAACAATGGACCTATACCAATGGTTTTGGAGAAACATTTGTGTAGGTATTTCATAGGTACCCTATACCAACGGTTATAGAAAACCCTTGGTATAGGCCTCAAAATTTTAAGTACCTTTACCAATGGTCTTGGAGAACTGTTGGTATAGGTACCAGAATTTTTTATGAATTATTTTTTAAATTAATATTAAATATTAAAAAAATTAATTTTGAATACATATATATATATATATTTATTTTCAAAAAATACATTGTAAAAGAGTAGTTAAGCCTTTGAATTATTAATGGTATGTTCTGGGATAAAACTCACAAGCCATTTTTTTACATTATCTATACCATTGATTTACCATAACCATTGGTATAGGTATTTCAAATTCATGACTTATACCAATGGTTTCCAAACCATTAGTAATTATCCCATATAAAAAAGACTTTCCTAAAACTATTGGTAAAGGTCAATAATGAAAACAAATCACCCAAAGACCCCTGAAACCATTGGTATAGGCTATAACAATGGTTTGAGTGGTTATAAAAATGATTACCAACCATTTTTATAGCCTTTTCTCCCAGTATTGAGAACAAAACCAAACTAAACTATAAAAACATTACCAACACTAAATAAAAAATTTGAAATATTAGTAATCAATTTTTTCAAAAAATATTGTGACTAACCAACCCAAAGCTTTTCATAATTACCAAATGTAAATATTATAAAATGTATAAATTAATTTCAAATCACTTAGAATTCAGTAATTGGAAATAGAATACTTGTTATATAATTTCAAGTTTGAAAAAAATTTAAATTGGTTTTCACTCAAAATGCTAATTTTAACACAATGAATGCTCCAAACAAATAAACGGACTGCATAATGTCATTCTAGCAAATTAACATTTCAAAAAACATTTTATATCAAAACTAAGTCATTATATGGGTTTCTCCCAAATAATTAAATATTAAACACACAATTTCAAAATTTGGAAACTTATAGAAAAATATCAAAACTATTACAAGACTTTTAAATTTTCTAATCCTATTTCTTACAAAAATTCATCTATAAAAATACATATTTCAATTAAATCACATTTTTAACTAATTAATTATATAGAGAAAAAACATACCTTACAAGATATGAACCAACCAAACCTAAATAAAATTAAATTGAATCAAACTAAATATAAAAAAATATAGATAAACTAAATTGCAATAAAAAGTAATAAATTACTCTAAATCATGTTATTTTAAATTAAACTACACCAAATGGAATCAAATAGAATGAAACTGAAATTACTTAAATTTAACTAAACCCAACCAGATAAAATTTAATCGATCTTTACAAATTTTACTTGAACTAAAAAATTAAAAATAACCACAAATTAAACCAAACCAAAATAAACCAATCCAAATTAAATAAAACAATTCCAACTAGACCCAATATAACAATAGTAATTCTAATCTCAATTTACCTTAACCAAAACAATCCATGTTTTTTTATTTTGTTTTCATTGATTATATATTTTCTCTGATGGGGATATATGATTCATTTTGGTGAACTTTTTTTCAATTTTTTTTGTTTTAATCAGTTAAATCTTGGTTAGTTTATATTAATTTTATTAAAAATACAATATTATTGAATAATGTTTTCTTAAATTAAATGTAATTTATAACAAGTGGTATTGAATATAAAATGTCATTCCCCTTGAGAAATATTGTTTGGATTGAGAAGGAAAAAAGAAATGAAGGAGTGTTGTAAATGAATAGACACAAGAAAAAAATGAAATAATTATTATAGTTATTTTAATTTTTTATACTAATTTTATACTTAGGTTGTTAGTGAATTAGTAGTGCATCTGGTTGACTCATTCATCTTCACCCACACCATGATTCTCAACCCAAAGTATATTATGCTTAGTTATAATCTACTTATCTATGCTAAGGTATATAACTTGTATAATTTTTTTAATCCCATGAGTGGTCTTACATGAAGAAACCTGATTAAATTTATTCTTATTAATAGTTAAGAATAAAATTTTCATAATTTTTTAACTCATAACATACATGGGGGTATCATTTACACTAAGTAAGTGAGCGTAAAAATTAGGTAACTTATATAGTTTTACCATTTTAGTCCAATGATCAATACTTAATTTTATGAGGTATTACTCTATTATATATTTTTAGTAACTATAACCATTTCTATCAAAATATGGTGGATTTTGAGGAATCCAACCATCATTTATGTTCCTTCCTAAAATCTTACAAATACATTTTCCCATATACTATTAGGTATAGGATAAGGTTATATCCAAGATTATTAATATCAGATACTAATTTTAGGTCTCATATGGTGATGTCAGTGATTTAGAGGTGGGGGTGAATATACCAGATTAAAATTTTAAATGAATATTATAGGGTAAGCATAACCAAAGACACATAAATTTTATACATGGAGTCATAAACTATTACAATTAAAAAATTTGGATATCGAGAGTCGCAACTCAAATGGTCTTGACTTCAGAATCTATGAGTCACAAACTAAAGATAGAGAATGATTTAGTTGGTAAAATCATGCACTAATGGTTTAAACACATGTGTGATAGATAGAAATAATTTGTACAGACACAAATAAAATAAGGAAAAAGAAGTCGATGAAGATAGATAAATCATAACCTCTGGTTCATTGACTAAAGGATCAAATAATATCATCAAGGAATTAGTAGTAGTCGAAGACATTTTGATTTCCCTTGAGAGATCATCCTATAGAAGGAAATAGGTTCACACAGTATCATAGAATCACACAACAAATTGAATGCTTGAAAGTTTCAATTGAAATAAATTCATAGAAGTATTGTAGTATTTTTATCTTGTATTGTTGTAATGAGTCACAATACACTTTAAAAAAAATAAACAAAAATTAAACATGACTAATAAATAAAATATATAATTTAAATTTAAATAATATAAAAAAAATTATCGAAGTTTGTGAGAGAGAGAGAGAGATAGATAGATTATCATTCCACAATAATCATTGATATTCAAAAACAAAGTACTAATTCAAATCAATTTTAATTAATCATTAAATAGTCCAAAGTAACTCCATAATACTATGTGGAAGAAATCCTATAATAATCGCATCCTTATGTAAAATTAAAATTTTAATTTTAAAAAACTTTCTAAATAATTTTTTTTTCAACAAGTCTTTTAGAATTAAATAATAATTTATAAATAAGTAAAGTAAAGAAATCACTCATAATAAATAAATTCAAAATATTGAAACTTTATGTTTTAGGTTTATTCAATAATAATAAAACAATTAAAATCTCATTTTAAATGTATTAAAAACATTACAAAATAACTTCTCATAGTTCCAATATATTGTATTTGTATTTATGAAATAAATAAATCAATAAAAACAATTAATAGAAACATGAAGTGAGTGAAAAGATGAAAATAAAGGAAAAAAAGAGCATTCTGGAATTTCTATAAATTATTAAAGTATTGGATCAACCACGACCATGAGGAAAGATTGACCACGTGAAAAAATAAATTATACCCGAGATATCAAATGAACCTCAAGAAGAAAATAACTAACCATAAGATATTAAACATATGAATAAATGATTTACTGTATTATAGACAAGTGAGTTCATGAAAAAATATAAATCATTTTAAAGAACAAAAATGAATCGATTGTAGGAAGTTGATATGGATCAACTATAAGAAAAAAAATCAACCGAACATAAGAGAAATTTCGTAATTATAATAATAATTAACTAACACTAAGAATAATTAACTGACCACAAGAAGAAACCAAGATTACATGAGGAGGATACCATTTGATAAATATTTGGTGGTAATTGTAACACCCCAAGATTTTAAAAGAAGAAAATTATATTCGGCAGCATAAATGATACACAACACCCAGTTTAGCCTGTGTTACACACAAGACTAAGATTTTTATGTTTGAAATCATTCCCTTAAAGGGTGAAAGTGAAAGTAAGTGTATGATATATTAATTTTAAATAATTTATATCAAGTCATATATATCACATATATTCATTAAATTTATCTTTATTACTTTCCATGTAAAGCATAACAAAAAAATAATCACATCACTTTGTGAGGTGATAGTCCATCTTTCACACAAGCTACATTATCATATTTCAAATAGAATAGAAATTTAGATGGTATAAGTGATATTATAACTACGGTAGTATAATTATATCATAAATATTATAAATATATAGTAAATTCATCAGTTCGTGAGGTGGTAGTCTTCCTTACACATTATTCGCGATTTTGTTTCCCATTTGATGGATGTAGAGATGTATAAATATTATTCCATCAACATAATAACATCTTAGTATATGGGAGATACTAGTGTTATTATATTGTAATTTTTAAGACATAATTTAAGGTTTTGAAATAAGAAATAAAAAGAATGATCGTAGTGAAATAAATTATCTTCTCTTAGATAAACCTTATTTGGATCTCTTCTTAAGAACCATAGGGTTGGTATTTTGGGAAAAATAGAATATATATAATGTGTCCAAGTATATTTGGGAGTGATTTGGATAGGTTTTGGTCATTCCAAATTTATTGAGAGGTGTGATAAGTGAGGGGAGTTAGTTCCCTTTTATAATTGAGGAGGAGCGACAATTTTGTAAATACCCAAAACTATTAAATAATGTGAAGTCACACTCACATAAAGTAGATCTAAAATTAAAAATTAAAGGGGTTTATGGATTTTATGGATAAGCCACACCTTCATAAAAAAAATTTAGACATGTTGTTACTAAAATTCTAAGTTTTCATACTCTTACCATTTTAGTTTTAAACTAAGGTTGCTAGTATTTTAAAACTAGATAATGCATCCTTTAAGTATAAAATAAAGTGAACCTTATTAGATAATTTGGACCTAATGATTATAAATATTAAATCAAATTTATCAAATAAAAATCCTATATTTGTTGAAAATTAATTTTAACACAAGAACATATAATGTGTAAAAACACTATTTTAAACATAACTATGTTGAAAAAGTTATTACTCTTTAGGGGTCAACATAGTCACTATAAAAGAAAAATTGGCCCATTAATGGTACATAGTTGATATTTTTAAATATTTAAAAATAACTTGTAAGAATATATGATTTTTATAAATTTTCAATCATTTAATAAAATATGATTTATTAAAAAATAACATTAGTGTCTATTTTTAAATTATTCATTTAATTTGAATTTAAAAAATATCAAGACAATGATGAAATTAAAATATATTATGTTCACACTTGTATGAAATGAAATTTTTATCTACAAAATTAATGTAAAAAAATAATTCGTTAAATTTATTTTACATTTAATATTTTTAGTATCATTTAATTTATTTTTCTATTAATTAAATAATTAACGCATTAGTGTTGCTTAATAATTTATAGTCATTATATGACTACTAAAAATTAAAAATAAATTGCCCTCATGAAATTAATTTCATTATTATCAAAATGAATATCCATATTTTTTCACATATTTATTTTTTTCCTATGTGAACACATAATAGAAATTTAAAAGAAAAAGGATGACATTTTGTCTTTTTATTTACTTAAATTTTTATATTGGTCACTTTCATGGAAAAGTGTCCCAAAAACTCATAAAAATTGAGCTTAAGGTGACAAGAATCTAAAAATGGCTAGAAAATAGGAATTTGACAAGTTTTTATGTGATTTTATGTCACAATCCATCCCCTGGGGCTCGTTTCATGACTACCCAGAGCCCACCTTCCATAGGTCAGGGGCTGGTGACTAGAATCGGAAAGCCATATCCCAAAAAGGGAAGGAGTTACCTTTAAACCCGTACACACACAAACAGGGCATACCGCAAAAATAAAACCACAAATGAGAGAAATTAGTACAACCAACACAAACTAACACTTCTAAGAGTAACGTGTGTAAACTAAAAGTAAAGGGGACAGAATACAAGCCCAACTGAAATGAAAGTACAGCAAAAGAAGTACAAACTCTGGAGGTCATCTTCCAAGGATCCTACCTAAAGGGTAGGTACAGCTCTCTATCAAATGTCACTGCAGGACACCACGTCTATCGATCCACCTCTAAGAACCGTCTAGTTCTATCTCCCCAAGGCTCCAATCAAAGATATCTATAGTCTGCACAATACACAACAGGTTCAGGCAAAGCCCACATAGGGATGAGTATAACATTACTCAGTAGGGACCCTGAGACCCCTGAAGATCTCTCAGTAATCCATGAAGGAAAACACCACAAAAAAAGATATCAAACACATAACACAAAGTAAAATACGCATCTCACACTGGGTATAACATAATTACGAAAGTAAATTTTATTAGTCGTAAAGATAGACCATTTTATTCGATCGAGAGGCTCTCCTGCTGACCTTCACGAGGTCGCTAGGTGCTGACTGAAAGAGGATCGTTAGGTGATGACCCACAGCGGATCCCTAAGGTTTTGACCAATAGATAATCACTAGGTGCTGACCCATAAAGTATCACTAAGTGATAACCCACTCAGGATCTCTAGGTGCTGACCCATGTAGGATCGTTATTCTTTTATCACATCACAACCAGCCATTGGATTCCCGCACTTAGCATGCTTGATTTCCAGAGGATCTTATTCTCAATCCATAGGTTGTACCTCAACTACCATGAATTCCCAAAAAGAGTAACTAAAAGGAAAGTCTCATCATAAGGGACCCAACGCAATAGACGACGCGTCGTTCGGATGTTCGGACTGTAAGTTATAGGCCTTTTAGTAAAAAGGGTTGGGTTTGATTCGAGTCCGAGCCAACACTTTCATACTATAACTTCCAATAAAACTTAATTGAAGTATATCAGAAGGACCGACCCATTGCAAGGGTCCCAACGCCACTGACTTCGCGTCAATTAGAGCCTTGGTTTTCAAGATATAGGCGTTTTAGTAAACAGGGGGTCTGTTGTGTCTGAGCCTAGTCTGACCCAGTCAAACTGACCCGACAAACCTGGAACAGGGGGTTCAGATACCCCTGGTTCAATTAGATGGACTCGACCTAACTCGGTTTAGGTTGGGGTCAGTCCAGTCTGGCCTGGCTAGTGGGTCGGGCCCAATTGGCCTCTTTGGACCCGACCCGGTTTGGCTGATGGTCAAGCACGACGGGTCGTTCGGTGACCCGGTCTCATCCGACCCGGACTGAAGGGTGTGGTTCTAGCCTAAAGATTTGAGTCCAGACCACTAGTTACGAGTTTGGACTGCCAGTGCGGGCGTGGCTCGGCCGCTGGCTTGGGCGCAGCCCGGCCGCTGGTTGGGGCGCAGCCCGGCCACTGGCTAGGGCACGGCCCGCCAGCCTAAGACCAGCCGTGCGGTGAAGCTGGTGTAGTGTCGTCCAACTGGGATACGGAATCCACACTGCGTATGGATCCCCAGATGGCCCCGTGGATGCGAGGCCTCCTCCAACCACGGTCGATGGACCACGGCTCAGCGCGTCCGGGTGGCCCAGACGCTGGCCACCCCATCTATGCAGCTGTCGCAGTGGGTCGTCGATACCTTCAACGGGGCGTCGGGGTTGCTCTGGTGGTCCACTTCTCAAATCTCTTGCATCCTTGGAATCATTGGGTTATTACCTTCACTGTGACAGCCTCAAACTTTATTTTCCACCATCTCAAGAAATCATCCATGAAGAATGCACAATAAACAACTATAGAGGAGGGTCTGGGCCTTATTCATTTCATTCTACGCCCTCTGCATTAGAGTTTAAGCATGGGGGAAAAATATTAACCACACAGCAAAAGTGAAACACAAATTCAAAACCCTGAACAAATATCCACCTGGAAGAACAAGCGATTCAAGGATAAACCCATTAGTCAGTTGGTATGCATTCATAATTAATTTTCAAGAATGAGGAAGAACTTATCAAATAATTAAAATACATAAACCCCTCCCTTGTTGGCATTTGATTCTGAAGCATTCGTCCTTGAGGTTCCAAGATATTGACGTCGCTTCCAGCTCTGTTCTTCGAGGCACATCAAAGATGATAAAGTCTTTCTGGTGTTCATCATTCTTCATTGGAGAGGAAAACTGTCGGCGGTTCCTCAAATAATCCCCGTAGTTTAATTCTCTATCCTCCCACATGTTGGTTAATAAAAATAATCAAGTTGCAGTGTTTCTATTACGTTGCGACATTGCATCATTACACTATTTAATTTATGAAAGAGCGTCTATGTTACAATTACTTTATTTCATCATTACAATGAATGATATGGGCCATTAATGATCTTCATTAATGTGCCATGTCTCCACCTAGTTGCAGCACTGCAGCGTCACCGTCCGCCACCCAACTGCGAGAAAAGAAATAAAATAATTCTTTTAAATTATTTTATTATTTTTCTCGAAAAGTCCAAAAAATAACTTTTCCACTCGGCCCTTGTTGGATAAAGTAAATTCATTTCTAGAAAAATACCAATGTTTCGAGTTCAACATTTACCTCAGATTTACGATCTGAGCACTGTTTCAAAAGATAAAAAACATGCTTTCATGTTTATAGAACGTACCTTAAAAAAATCAAAATTCTGTTTCGGGCTCTCTGGGCCTCAGAATCACATTTCTACAGAGTGTACGGTCTCATAATAATTCCATATAATTTAAAAAAAATACATGTAATTTTAGATACATTACATTTTAACCCATATATATTTAGTTTCACCCCACAATAAACTCGTTTCAACCTTAACTGTGGTAATTGATTTTTACTGTTTTTACTATTCATTAAGAGAAAAAATTAATTTGACCTTAATGTATAATATTATTTATTATGATTACAAATATGGAATCTATTTTATCAAATTCAACTCACATAAGTTGAAATATTTTATTTAAAATTAAACCCGCAGAAGTGATGAAAAAGCAGTTTTCCAAAGAGAAAATTCTCATAAGTAGAACAATTTTTAATATCATAATTTAATAGTAAATTGATTATACTGAGATAAATTGTATTTATTATAATATATTTTTACTAATATTAATTTTAAAACAATTTTAAATAAAACTTATACCTTTAAATGGTTTAAATAAAAAGGTAGTTTTCATTAAAAACTAGTATTTTTTACGACTCATCAAAAAATGAAACTTTTCCAGAAAATCCAAAAAATTCACCCTAAGCAAATTTTGATATAATTTTTTCAAAAATTTATTTGACATTATCTAATAATTTTTCTAAAAGTGGAAAAAATTAAATTTAAATTAAGTGTGAAAAGCATGACTAATCTTCCTTTTAGAAACAATATAGTTTTTCATATGTTCTTCTTTTAATATATCAGGGTGTTACAGTTAACATTGATCCTTTCGTATATACTAGGCCTCCAAAACAAGTCAAAAAATAATATCTGTTAAATCATCTATATGTTATTACATTCTTTTCATCATCTCATATGTATATCCTTGTGGATTTTTGTTCTTGAAATATGTTCAAGGTGACACTCCAAAACCTACACCTCTAATGAAATCAGATTTTTCTCACTACTTTAAAGCTAATAAAAGTAGTAGTTATTCAGTTACAATCAATACCAATTATTTTTTCTAAACCATATAAACACATGTGAACTTAAATATATATTTTTTTGTAATATTATTATAAAGAATAAAAAAATTAGTATTATGTCATACTTACATATGATTCACATACTACTTGTGTATTTTCATCTACTAGTTTTCCCCCTTTATTAACATGAGTCTCCTTCCATAACACATGATGTAGGATGGAACTGGTTTTGAATCTTGATTCATAAATCCTCTTATAAAAAAAGTAATGTTTGTTGTTTCACATCAAAAGATGTAGATATTTCCTAAATCTTACACACGTATGATGTGTTTAGGATGATACTATTAAGTATGATACATACAAGTCATAAGGTACGACAAAGATTTAACTAAAGAATATCTTATATCTTTATAAAGGGATATGTAATGTGTGATATAATGATACCAAACCACTGCGAGTATATCGTGCTCTATGATATTTTTGAATCATGTTGTATTATTCATAGATTAGGATTAATATAGCTTTATGATTATTATAGCAGTTAAACACTAAGTTTTAACATTCTAGTAGTCCTCTTATAGGCATTTTTTCAACAACTCTTTGTTTTAATGACTGTAATTCATGTTTATTATGTTATTAAGGATATTTATGTTTTATGATAGTAATTTTTTTTGTCAAAAATTATAATAATTCTTGAAGTGATTGTGTCAAACTACTACATGAAGAAGCTCAATTGACTATCAAGACCAAGTGATTACAAATTGAAATAAATTACTGCATGAACAATCAAGTAATTGCGCATAAAATAATAAAAATTTCTCTGAGTCTTGAATTTAATACATGAAGTATTCAACATACCTCAAGAAGAAAATATGTGACAACATGAATAAATGAAGTGACCATGAGAAGAAAAGAAGTGAACATAAGTAGAAGAGTAGTGATTGTGCCAAGTGACTAATGAGTATGAGGATTAATTTATGAATATCCTCTAATGGATGATATAGAGAACCATACATTCCATAAATAGATATTACATCTCAATAGATGAATATTCAAAAAATAACATTTTGATCCACGCTGGAAGCATTTAGGTCTAGTATCTTTGGAAACATAAAAACCAAAACAATTGGTTCATAAAACATCTATATAGTCTCCCACTTATTTGTTCATGAATTCCACCCTTATTTAACATATCATACTGAATACCTTTCTTTATATCCTAGGGAAAGGGAACAAAATAAAATGGTGAGCTTAGATTCCCATTAAGGGTAAATAAGGAAGACAAAAATGATCATATAAGAATAACATGAGAAAAAGTGTATGAAAACATGATCTTAACTTTTGAAAATCATACCCTACATATCATAGATTATAATCATGATTCATGGAATAAATATTGGTATTTTATAACAAATGAATCAAAAATAAATCATAGAACATGATCCATGAGAGCATAGCATTGACATAAGACATGGAAATGTGGCATAAAAATAAGCATAAAAATCATTTTCCTAGTAGTGAAGAATCATTTCCAATACTCTTATAGTGGAATGATTCACTCCCCCAAACCATCATAGTCATCAATGTTCACTCCCAAGACTATCATAGTGGACAAATTCCCTTACTAAACTTGTTTCACTCCCCATTTCAGTTCTCATTGTCTCATGAGATATCAATATTTACCCAATACTTTGAAGAGAGATATAGGTACCACCTGTCACAAAATGAAAATTATACATATGCACACAAAAAATATAAACAATTCATCATATCAAAAACCATGAAATAAAATGGGTTTCATAAATATTTAATCATAACATAACCCATGGAAAATAAATGGGTTTCATAAACATTGTGTCATCCTATTCATAAACCAATGAGAGAAAGAATACGGATGGTGTCCCTTGATAATATCCCCAGTAAAGGATAAGTGAAATCAATATTTTTTGTCTTTGATGAATATTATTACCATTAAAATTTTCTTGAGGAAAATAACCTTTGAATTTTGAAATTACTTATTTAAATAAACTATGTAAATATAAAGGAAACAATTATCTTTGAAAAGAACCATGTAAACTTGTAAAGGAGGATTAAAATTAAAAATTAATCATGAAGGATAGAAAATACATTCATTCAGTATAAGTTAAAAAATAATTCCTTCTATATTTTTTTCATAAAATCCACAAAGTGCCTCTTTTGGAAAATGACAAGGAGATTACTTTCAAACCATTTTCTAAAAAGTAAAACATGTCTAAAAGTTAAATTAAAAATTCATAGAATAATAGTAAAAGCATTATTTAAAACCATTTTATAAAATATGGATATATAATAAAAATATTCCCCAATAGAGACTTAAACATAAATAATACTGAATATTGGTGAGATTGTGAAATAAAACCCTTACCATAAGTTCACCTTGATTCAAAATAACTCTAAAATCATGTATAATAAATTTAAATTTATTATAATTTTATACTAGAGTCATTGTAATACCTATAATATAATATATAATCCCTTTATAATATTTCAATACCCCCTTTATAAATAATTCCTTATTAAAATTATCATTTACACGTGTTAACTGTTTTGTTGATCAGGAGTACTTCAGTTTATTTGTTTTGGTCCTTATATATTTATATTGGTTAAATAATCTATATAATATAAATCATGATATAAATATAATATATATTTAATATATATTTATTTAGAGTCATCCAAAAAAGTTAGATATGTAAAAATGAATTACACAATTGAGGTGAGGGGCAATTTTGTAATTTCCAAAAAGATTAAATTATAATAAATTCATTCTCGATAAAAATGCCTCTAAATGGAAATTTATTAGAATATAAGGTAGTATAGGGTTGTAATTACATAAAAAATATAATTTAGAAAAGTTTTAGTGTCATTTTAAACCTTATCGTTTTGATTAACTCTTAGTTAACTAATTTTAATTTTAACTACAATAAGAAATTTTTCAATATTAAAGGGTTATAATTTTTAATTATAAAGATAAAATTGACCTATAAATGGCCAATTTATGAAATTTTAGACCATATAATATCCACCTTTTATTATTTCAATATTTTTATGATTTTTAAATAATTTAATTAAATATTATTTTGATAAAATATCATTATTATCAATTTTGACATTATTCATTAAATTTGACTTAAAAAAATTATGACAAGTTTTTAATTAGAATATAAAATTTTAAAACAACACTAATATGTCATATTCAACTATAATATACATGTAACACTAAAACTTACTCAAATTATATCTATTTTAGTATTTTCAAAATCATTTGTTTTTTCCATTAATAGAATAAATATTGTTTTGGTGTTGTGTAAGAATTTAAGGTAATTATATAATAACTAAAAATTATAAATAAATTAACATCGTGAATTTAATTTCATTATTCAAAAAATTACTATTAATATTCATTCATAACTAGTTTTTTCATTATTCACAAAATTATTATTAATATTCATTCATAATTAGTTTTTTACAATGTGAACACATAAAAGATATTTAAAACTAAGAGACTAACATTCTATAACTTTCATTGATTTAAATAAAATATAAGTCATTTTCATGGATAAGTGTCCATGAAACTAGTAAATTTATATCCTACATTGATAAGGTTATAATTACATTCATATAATAATGATTTAGAAAAGTAATTATGGCCTTGTCACTAATATTTAATCTATATTAACCAGATTTACACTTTACTTAGGTAATAAATTTTACCACAGTTATTATTCATATTGACCGAAAATAAAAGATTCATACTTAAAAAAATTTAACCACCCGATTATAAATATTTAATTAATTTTATTTAATTCAATACCTAAACATTACAGAAATTATTTTAAAGTAAGTAAGCAAAATTTAACAAAACACTCTTTTTATAAAAAATACATTTTGAAGCATTAAACTGGATTTATTCTTATCCTATGCTTAGAAAAATATTTTTTGAATATTGAAAAAAAATTATAAATTAAATAATAAATACATTTTTTTTAAATTAATTCACTAATAGTGATTAATTTAATTAATTAATATAAAAATACATTTCACTCATAATTTTTTTCATAAAAACATCACTTTTGTTTTTAAAGATATATTTTTTGTTTTTAATTCTAATAATTCTTTTACAAAATAATTCATTTTAAAATGTTCTTGATCATATATTTTTCATAATTTATTTATTAATATTCAAACCAACCAATCCAGTGGCTTAGGGATAATAGACACATATTTTAATAATGTTACACTGTTCTTTTAAACTCAGTGTTTCGTATAATGCAAGTTATAGAAGAAATAAAATTATTTAAAGATAAATATTTCATAAAAATATTGGGGTGTTACTAGTAATTAGAGAAGGTTCTATATTTAAGAATAAGAGACACTAGTGGAAAAAAAGAATCATATTAGATACATAGTGATACACTGAGGATTTACACAAACATACTACAAAACCGAGTACTTCTATGACACACCATTTTTTAACCTCTTAGTGAAACCCTTGGTTAAAGCTTTTAAAGGACATATTTAATGAAAATTGATAAACCAAAGATGGTCAGATTAATCTGTTATATACTTTCTCCCTTCCCATTTTTTTCTCTTTATTTTATCTTACTCATTGAGATGTGTTTTTTTACTCTATATATTCATCAACACGTGTTCATGCTTTGTATTAAAGAGTACTAGATACCATTTCCTTTATTATTTTACTTCTATTATCCCATGTATAATAGTGTAAGATGATGTGTGTAGCCCAGACTACCTGTGAGAAATTATTTCCTATAAAAACCCAATTAAGGTTATTGATAATTTTATTTGTTTAATAAATTTCTTGGTGGTGAGTGATTACCAAGTGGAGAGGACTAGATCTCAGATTGAGACCAAACCTCTTGTTTTTATTCCACTATGTGTGTTATTATTATTTTATTATGTTTCAAAATAAACTAGTTTTCATTCTCAAAACTATATATAAAAATACTAAATTTATTGTTAAATTTAATAAGTGTTTTATATATAGTTTTTATAACAAGTAAAATTGTTTCAAAATTTAAATTGTTTTTAAAATTTGTTTTAACTCAGTTGTGATTGAACTTTTGAGAAACATTTTGAAAGTATCAAATTATATATTTCTACTATTTTAGTTAACTAGACTATTTTTTATTAATTGGGGGATTTAGTTTTAAATATTAAATAGAAAGTTTAATATGAAACTCAATTCACCCCCTCTTTATCTTTACACTCTGAACAACATTTGGTATCAAAGGTTTATTTTATTTCTTTATATCTAGCCTATAACTTTGATCAAGTTTCTACCCAAAAAGATAAAAGTTTATGTTTATTCTTAATTTGTATCTTTATAGATAATAATAGACTTTAGGGGACTATTAAAAATAGACCTCATTATTTTAATAGCACAAACTATTCATAATGGAATATTAAGATGAAAATACAAATAAAAAGAATGATATTTTATGTTTTAACTATAATAGAGGACAAATTTGAAAAACCTAAGGCTGGTAGAGCTGATTGGAGTGATGCCACTAAGGCTTGTAATGATTTCAATTGCAAATATATAAATGCATTATATTTTTCATCAGTAGAATATGAATTCAATATAATTTCTACATGTTTTAATTCTTATGAAATTTGGGATACATAGGTTCTGTCTCATGAAGGAACATCAAATGTTAAATAAATGTGCCTGAATTCCTATACTAATAATTATGATACTTCTAAAATGAAACCTGATAAATAAATTTATGATATGTATCTCAAATTCAATGAAATTATCAATATGATGCATTCTATTGGAAAGAAAATTGAGGACAAATATCAAGTGATGAGACTCCTATAGTGCTTACCAGATCAATGAAGAGGAACATATGTCACTATTCCAGAATCAAGTGATATAAAAAAAATTCTAGTAAAGGATATTATTGGAAAATTAATTATGCATGAAGAATATTTGAATGTGAAAAAATTAGATAATTAAGGAAAAACAAAATTAGTTCCATTCAAAACATCTAAGTCAAATATGAAGGATAAAATAAAATAACATAGTTCAAGTGAGGATGCGACACCCTCTGATAGTGATTAAGAGATGTATCATTGAGCTTGGAGATTTTAAAAGTTCTATATAAAGAATAAATTATTTAAGAAATAAAATTATTGATAAAATTATGAAAGAAGATGGAACTAGAAAAAATGAAAGTCAATAAGGATAAGTGACTTGTTATTAATGCAAGAGAAAGGGGTATATTAGATTTGAATGTCTAAAATTAAAGTATAATAAGAATTATCAGGAAAAGGGAAAAAGAAAAAAGAAATCTATAAAAGAAACTTGGATTGCCTTTGAGTATAGTCTTAGAGAGTCTAGTTCAAGTTGAAAAGACAAGGCTGATAGGGAAAAATGTTTTTATATGGAAAAACACATATGAGGTAATAATTACAATCTCTACATCTCATACTAATATTTATAACATCTCTAAAAATGAAAATAATGGTGAAAATATGACCATTAAAGATTTATTTGAATATTTAAATATTCTAGAAGAAACTTTAAAGGAAATTAAATATATGAACATAGAATTAAATAAAAATCATGCTTTATCTATTTATTTAAATATGATCTTGCTATAGAAAAAGAACACAATTCTCAATTATTAAAAGATAACAATGAACTTAAAATGTAAAATGAGAAACATAAAAAGGGTCTTGAAAGGTTTACAAATGGAATAGAAACCTTGACCTGGATGCCTGTTAAATAGACCACACCCATGTACACAACTAGGATTGGATATCAGTATAGTTAAAGGAGAATTTATAAAAATAAGTTTATTACTAGATCAATCTCTTCCAATTCCATAAATAGTTCATATTCTTATGGACCTAATAATGTTTTTATTTCTAAAATTCTTAAGTTTTCTTATGGTAAATATTAGGGGAAGGTTCACTCATAGAGATAGTTGACACAAACCTTAAAAGAATCATTTGGGTATTTTTATCACAAGATTTGAATCAAATCGAAAATGAATATTCAAAATGAAATAATTAAGAAATAAATAAATAATAACACAAGGATTTTATGAGCTTCCATTTGGTTTGGACCAATGTTAACGATAATAAAACCAACCATACACATGATTTATTAAGATCCAAAACAATATTTACAACATACAGTCTCAACTATCAAAGAAACAACAACATTAGGCTTTAAAGTACTAAATCTAAAAAAATGAGAAACTGGAATGTAAATCTTATAACGTTGGATGCTCAGGTATAGCTTCCATATTATCTTAAATTTGTTTTTAGGAATCCAATGAAGATATTTTTGCACTCTCAAAGTTTGAAGGACTCACCTGGTCTAGAATTCAAATGTTCTTTAATTGGTAACTCTTCCATCTATCTTCATCAATGAAGTATTCCATAAAAAATCCACCAGATACAACACATCGGTGGTGTACCTAGTAGGATTCCAAACATATAATCACTTAGAAAATATAACACACCAAATCTAGGGTGTCTTAGGATAATGATTCAAAATTCATTTGTGCTGTATAGGAATAGGTCTCACATCAAACCAACACACGATGTGACCGGTATGACTCAAATTTCATGTTTCCAGTTTAAAATGACATTTTAATAATAAAAAACTCAAGTGATATACTCAAAACCAAGGAAACACATTTGAATTGTTTTGATACATTAAGAAAATGATCTATAACGAATTTTCGGTGTGTAGGAATCATCATCACCTCAATATGATGCATAGTTTGAATGGTATAACTCCAAGTGTGTGTATTTATTTAAAATTGACATTAATTTTATTAAAAAATACAAGTAACATACTCAAAATCGAAAAAACGTCCTTGAATTATTTTGATACTTTAGTCAAAAATACCTATGACGTTTTTGAGGTGTATAAATTATCCTCACCTCAATCTGACATATGTTGTGAATAGTATGAATCTAATTCTTTCTTTTTATATAAAATTGACATTAATTTTAGTCAAAAAGTTAATTGATATACTCAAAACTGAGAAAAAAAATCAGATTATTTTGATAGTTTAGGATAAAAATCCATAAGTCATTTTTGATTTGTAGGAATCATCCACACCTCAATATCATACATGATGTGGCCAGTATGACTCAAAGTGTCTATTATCATTTTAAAATTGATATTTTAGTTCAAAAAGTATCACTCACTGAAAACTGAGCAAACATACTTAGATTTTCTTGATAATTTAGGAAAAAAATTCATAAGTCATTTTTTATATGTAGGAGTCATACTCACATTAAACTGACACACGATGTGACTGATATGACTCAAAGTGGGTGTTTCTAGTTTAAAATGACATTTTAGTAAAAAATCACAAATAATATACTCAAAATCAAGAAAATGCATTCATATTGTTTTGATACTTTAGGAAAATGTTCCATAAGTCATTTGGGACATGTAGAAATTATTCTCACCTCAATATGATGCACAGTGTGACCAATATGACTCCAAGTGTGTATATTCAATATATAAGTGTCATTTTAGTATAAAACGCACATCACACTGCAAAAAGTGTTGATGAAGTTTCCCTTTTATCAACACTACTAAAATCACTAATAAAATCCTAGGGATTTTAATTGTGCATCGATAGTCAACACTTTTTTAGCATTGATAAAGGCCAATTTTATTGGTGTTAAAGGATTGTTTTATAGTAGTTTGGGTGGAGATTTTATGTTACTGAGTTAATTGTGTAGAGTATGGATTGTAGATAAATTATTTTTGTTTTATTACACTAATTTTAATTTGATGTGGATCAATTTTGATGAAGTAATTTTTCCTAGAAAATCTCATCATGAATTTATATGAATTTTTGTTTCTAAGATGATGGTGTGGTATGTAAATACTTTAGGGCTAAAACAAGTTGTATAATTTGATAAGATCAAGGTTGAATGTTTGGAGGAACATTACTATAATATTTTTTTAAAATTTTACATACGAACTTGTTATTGCGGTTTACTTAGGGGAAAATATTGCTCACTAAATAGAATATATTTAACTCCCATTCTTTGAATGTTGTAGAACTTTTTTCCACTAATCTCCTACCACATATATAGTATATGATCAACGGGTTCTAATGATGGATTTTTTTGTATTTGTTTTAATTTTATTAGTCAGTTTTGGATTTAGTTAAGGCTTCTTTTACTAAAACTAGTGAGATGATCTATACTAAACTAGGTATAATGGAAATAGTTTTTCAAAACTGAAACTTCATGGTTATCTCTTTTTTATAGATCCTTATTTTATTCTATTAAATTTTTAATAATTTGATCCCTTTACAAGTAATGACAGTGGAAGATGGGTAGAATTTGAGATGTTTTGTGATTTTATGAAACTGTAATGGCGAAATATAAGGGTGGGTGGATAGAATTAGTATCATTCTCTTTCATAGATCCTCATCTTATGTTAGTTTGATGCGCATAATTCATTGCATTTAATTGATTTGTGGAATTAAAAAATTATTTTGGCTTGGATTAATCAAGAGAATGATACAGATCATATTTGTATGTACTCTGCTTTTTGTATTCCTCTAGTTAGTAAAAGTTAGTCTGCTTTTCATGTTCTTGGTATTTAATTTGGTTTTTCATCTTGCATGAGGCAGTGCAGATTGATATGTAATCTAGTTTCCATGTTCTCATAGATGAGTTTGTAATCTAGTTTTCAAATTCATTCCAGTTCATGTTATAGTTTTCATGTTCTTGTATATTGGTATGTAATTTTGTTTTCTTATTTTTTTTATGTAATATGGTTTTCATGAGGCAATGAAGATTATACGGAATTATTTTCTGGTTTTCATGTTCTTTCATATTGATATGGGTCATGGTAGATTGGTATGAAATTTGATTTTCATTTTTGGGTAGGTTGTCATGAAATCTAGCTCAGATTAATCAAGAGCATGAGGTAGTTATTAATGTGAGAATATTGGTATGTAATAGAATTTTCATGTTATTGAATCTAGAAAATAAATCTGGATCGAATTAATCAAGAGCATGGGAGGGGATTATTAGCCGCATCCAGCCACTAATGCATGTGTTTCCTACATCCAAGATTGGGGATGACCTACTTCTTATTATCAATGTCAGCTTACTAAGGATGTTTGCCTCCATTGTGGCCATTCCATGACTATGTGGGTCAACTAAAATCATAGACCCCGTCGCCAATGTGAACCACTATAGTGATATCTGATGTGTGAGAGAAATAGTTTGTTGATGGGGTTTTAGAGTTTCATGTAATGTCTCTCATAGTTTGAAAATATTTACAACATGTTTATTCAAATAAATCCTTGGTTTATTTGGAGTTTCATATACATTAATTTTATAATTATTATATAATATATATAATATATATAATTATATTATAAAATATAATATAATATTTTAGCAATAAATATGGGAATATCCACACATAATATTTTATTTAAAAAATAATTTACTTAAAAATATTATTCATTGGTAATTTTTATAATAACATATAAAATAATATTTATAATAATATTATCGACAGAAATATAAATATTGGTAATTATATTATAAATAGATAAATCTATTGTATGAATCTGTTGAAAAACATTTTTACCAACAAATATATTATCTGTTGGTATTATTATAATTAAAATAGAACTATTTTATCTGTTGTAATAACATTTAGTGATAGATTTTTTACCAAAAATTTAGTGATAGAATATTTTTTTAGTAAAACACATTAATAAAATAAAATGTACTTTTACCAACAGATATACCCCTGTTGGAAAATGCCATTTATTTTATAGTGATGGTATGACATATATTGAACTAAATCATATCATATGTCTTTATAAAGGGATGTCATAAAGTGTGATATAGTGATACCACACCACTTCCACCCTATTGTGTTTTACGATATGGCTATTTCATTTTGGATTAATTATATCTAAGGATTGACATATCATTAATATGTTGGTTAAAAATTATATTTTAACATTCTTGTAATCTTCCTATTGGATTTTTTCAGAAACTCTTAATTTTAACTACCATAAATCATGTTTCTTATGTTATTAATGATAATTATATTTTATTAAAGTAAACTATTTTTCTATCCAAATTTGTTAAAATGGTTAAGTCTTGAAGTGATCGTGTCATCCTACCACATGAAGAAGCTCAAATGACCATGAAGTCCAAGTGACCACACATTAAAATCTAAGTGACTGCATGAACAATCAAGTAACGGTGCATTAGATAATCAAATTTTATATGAGTCTTGAACTGAATACATGAAGTATTCACCCTACCACAAGAAGAAAATAAGTGACAACGTGAATAAAATAAGTGATCGTGAGAAGAAAAGAAGAGATCGTAAGAAGAAGAGAAGTGGCTATGCCAAGTGACCATGTAAAGTAACTATGCCAAGGGACCATGGTAAGTAACTGTGCTAGGTGACCACATGCCAAAGTGGTAGGGATTCAGGGAAGACAAAGTTATTGTCTATAACATAAGTAGTGAGGTATATTCAAATCTCCAACGACTATATAATGTGTATGTATATATATATAATGTGTATATATAATGTGTATTTATATATATAATGTATTTGTATATGTATGTATATATGTCTCTGTATGTATATATGTATGTAACCAGTTTATCAAACAAACCGTTTTTATTTTTTAATGTATAATCAGTCTTCATTTCAGTATATGTATATACATAATGTGTGTATGTACGTCTATATGTATATTTGTCTTTGTATGTATATATGTACGTAACTAGTTTATGGAATAATCCATTTTTATTTTTTAATATATTATCAGTATTCATTTCATTATATGTATATATATAATGCATGTAAGTGCATATATATGTATATATGTCTATGTATGTATATATATATCTAACCTGTTTATGGAAAAACCCATTCTTATTTTTTAATATATAATTATTCTTCATTTTATTAACACTTATTTAGTGTTATTGGGTGTGAATAATTTAAATTACTTCAAATAATAACACTAATTTTATGTTTAATGCACCACAATAAAATCTAAATTGTTTTTATAAATTTTTCCTTCAAACCATTGGCCACAAATAATTTCTTCTAGTGAATTGCAGATGGGGAAAGAAGAATGAAATAATTAGTGTTACTCCAATGCCAGACTGTTGGCAGAAAGAATGAAAAAAAGAGAGAAGAAAACACACATAACCATCAAAATAGATTTGTCGTATTCATTAAGAGAAATATCAAGCTAAGCATATCATCATCATCCCATTCAAGAATGCTTGTGATTATCCCTCTTTCGGTGATTTTCATACGAGGTAGGCATTCTTCATCTTCATCCAATTTGTTATGCACTCCCCATGAGGTGATTCATATTGGTATGTACTCTGCTTTTTTATATTCTTCCACTTAATAAATTTGTTATGTTCCTAGTATGTAATCCATTATGTCATCTTGCACGAGGCAATGCATATTGATATGTAATCTAGTTTCCATGTTCTTGGGGTTGGTATGTAAACTGGTTTTCATATTATTTCCAATTAATGATATGGTTTTCATTTTTGTATAGATTGGTATTTAATCTAGTTTTCTTGTTTTTTGTTATGTAATCTATTTTTCATGAGGCAGTACAGATTGTGCAGAATTATTTTCTGGTTTTTATGTTCTTTCATATTGGTATGGGACATGGCAGATGTTATGAAATATGGTTTTCATGTTTCGATAGGTATTTATGTAATATGGCTCAGATTAATCAAGAGCATGAGGTAGATAGTATTCTGAGCATGTGGGTATGTAATCTGGTTTTTAAGTTATTGTAGTTAGAAATGTAATCTAGCTCAATTTAATCAAGCGCATGAGAGGGGATGATCATCCACTTCCAACCACTAGTGTGAGTGATACCTGCATCCAAAATTGGGGATGACATGATCCTTACTATCAATGTGAGCCCACTATAGATATTTTCCCCCATTTTGACCATGCCATGACTATATGGATGAACTTCATGTGTAGACCCCATCACCAATGTGAACCACTATAGTGACAATTGATGTGTGAGAGAAATATATTTCAAATGGAGTTTCAGAGTTTCGTGTAATGTCTCTCTGAGTTTCAAATTTTTTGTAACATGTTTCTTGAAGCTTCATGCTTTTTTGAGTTTGAACATGTTTTTGAATTATATTTGAACTTTTTTATTCAAATAAATACTTATTTTGTTAGAGTTCTATATAAGATGATTTTATATTTAATGCATAATAAATATAATATATATAATTATATTAATAAATATAATTCCAAATTTTAGTAATAAATATTTGATTATACACACATAATATTTTATATAAAAAATAATTTACAAAAAAATATTAATCGTCGGTATTGTTTATAATAACATATTAAATAATATTGATAATATTGTTATCAATATAAATCTAAATGTTGGTAATAATACTATCAATAGATAAATCAGTTGTATGAATTTTTTTCAAAACATTTTTACTTGAAAATATATTATCTATTAGTATTATTATAAGTGAAATAGAACTATTTTATCAGTTGTAATGAAATTTAGTGATAGAATTGTTAATAATAATTTAGTGACATGACAATTTTTGTTAGTAAAACACTCTACCAATAGAAAATTAAAATTTTCCAACATATATACCCATATTGGAAAATGGAAATTTCTTTACAGTGTTGGTACGGTACGGATTGAACTAAAGCATATCTTGTGTCTATATAAAGGGATATCGTAAAGTGTGATATAGTGATAACAAAACACTTATAGCCTATTGTATTTTACAATATGTCTGAATCATGTTGGCTTAATCATAGGTTAGGATTAACATACGATTAATATGGTGGTTAAACATTATATTTTAACATTTTAGTAATCTTCATATTGGATTTTTCCAAAAAATCATTATTTTAATTACCCAAGATCATGTTTCTTATGTTATTAATGATCTTTACATTTTCTGATAGTAAACTGTTTTTCTAGAAAAAGATATAAAAATGGCTAAGTCTTGAAGTTACCATGTCAACATATCCCATGAAGAATCTCAATTAACCATGAAGGCCAAGTGGCTTCACATTGAAATCTATGTGACTGCATGAACAATCACGTAACTGTGCATTAGATAATCAAATTGTCTCTACGTATTGAACTGACTACACAAAGTATTCAACCAACCAAAAGAAGAAAACAAGCAACAACATGAAGAAAATAAGTGAACGCAATAAGAAAATAAGTGATCATAAGAAGAATAAATGTGACCGTACAAAGTGACCATGGAAAGTAGTTGTACCAATTGACCATGGTAAGTAACTATGCTAAGTGACCACATGCCAGAGTGACCGTGCTTTAGAGAAAACTAAGTGGCCATGTCTAACCTAATTAGTAAGGTATATTCAAATATCCAACAACTATATTTTGGAGTATTTATTGTAGAGTCAGTGTATTTAAGTTTTTATGATTAGACTAATGAGTATGAGGATTAATTTAGGAATATCATCTAATAACTAATGTAAGTACCCATACTTTTCAGACATAGATATTACATCTTAATATATGAATATTCATTATATAAAATTTTGATCCATAAAAAAAATTAAGTCTAGTATATTTGGAAAATTGAAAACATAAACAATTGGTTCATAAAATATCTATATCATCTCTCACTTATTTATTTATAACTAGAACCCTTCTTAAAAATATCATAAATATTACCTTTCTTCATAACCTGGGAAAATAAAATATAATAAAAGGGTGAATTTATATGCTCATTAAGGGTAAAAAAGGGAAATATCTATGATCATATAATCATAAAATGAGAAAAAGGGAATGATAACATGATCATAACATTTGAAAACCATACCATTCATATCACAAATCATAATATTAATTCATTGAATAAATTTTAAAATTTTATAATACATGAATCATAAATAAATCAAAGAACATGATCTATGAGAGAATAACATTGACATAAGACATGAAATTATCGCATACACATAAGCATAAAAAACAATTACTTAGTAGTAAAGACTATTTTCCAAGACTATCACAATGGAATGACTTCACTCGCCAAACCATCATAGTAGTCAAGGTTCACTCCCAAGAGTAATATAGTGGAAAAATTCAGTCACTGAACTGGGTTCACTACCCATTCTAGTCCTATTAATCTTATGAGATATCAATATTTAACCAATGAATTAGAGGGAGATATAGGTCACACCCATCGCATAATAAAAATCATACAAATTTGTTGTAATGTCACATAATTCCATGATTTTTTTAAAATTATATTGGATTTTTTTGAGACCAGGCGCTGAGATGGAATGCAATTCCAAGGTCCGGAGTGCTCGAAATGATCCGTCGAAAAATTTTAAGTTTTAAATAGCACATATGAGTGGTTTTCTAGAAAATTTTGAATAAATATTAAATAGGTTCCCATATTAAAAATATTAGGGCACTGTTGCATTCAGTATGGTGGGATTATCCTAGGCGCGACTTAAGTTTAGTCGGCACGGGCCTCCAATGAGAAATCCCAAAAATGGAAAAACTTTAAATAAAATTATTTTATTTATCAAATCCTTATAACTCACGAATGGTGACTCAAATTGAAAATCTGAGACCACCATTGAGCTTTTGAGGGTATGTTTTCCTTAGGCAGAGACTAACATTGGTCGGCACAGGCCAATAGTGGAAAGTATTTTTTTTCCATAAATAAAATAATTTAATAAATATTATTTTATTTTCAAATCCTTATAACTCATAAATGGTTACTTGGATTAGAAATCCGATAGTACCATTGATTTCATGTGGGTATGCTTCTCTTAAGATAATCCTAACATCATCCGGTGTGGGCTAGCTGTAAAATTTGTTTTTTGGGGTGTAACCATAAATAAAATGATTTAAATAAAATTTATTTTATTTGAAAATCCTCGTAACTCAAAAATGGTAACTCGGATTAAAAATTGGAGACCACCATTGAGTTTGTAATAATATGTTCTCCTTAATTAGGACTTAACCTCGACCGGCATGGGTTGAGAAAAAAAGTTAGTTTTCAGGAATTTAAGGAAAAATAAAATATATTTAAAAAGTTTATTTTATTCGAATTTTTTTTTTGCAATGTAGCGAGGGGATGACTGTTTCATTCCATAAATGAAACTGCATAATGATGCTACAATGAAAAGTAACATAAACGTTATTTCATAAATGAAATAGTGTAACGGCGTCGACTCACCATAAAAAAATGTTGCGGCGCATTTTCCCCATTTAATGGGATAATAAGAATTGGATATGATATTTGGATCCTATAAATCACTCTGAATATATGAAGGAAACCTCTCTAATGATGAATGTCGGTGAATCAGAAAGCAAAGACAATACCCTTGGAGAGAGAATTGGAACCGAAGATCAACAGATGGTGATGGGTGATCTTCCTCAACTAATCCATTCTCCAAGTAGGGGTTTGATGTTTTTCTATGTGAATTTCTTTTCTGCATTATTACTTTTAAATGAAGAACACGGGTTAACTCACGAACAAGTTAAGCCGCAGATCGATTGTTCATACGGGAGGGTTAATGATGCTGGATAAAACGGGGATATCTATTCTTTATTGTGATTATTCTTCCATTATTAGTTCTTCATGATCCTGCTAACAAGAATGTATTCAGGTATAAATAAACAAAGATCTGGATCATTCTTTGGGTGTTCATATATGTGACTCCTTCTCCTCTACTCTTCTTGTGTTATTCTAGTTCTTCATGGCACAATTAATTTGGTGGTGATGGTATATGCGGTACAAATGGGACCGTAGCAGTGCATCAACCCAAGTTAGGAGGCCCGAGATATAGAAATAGCAGTAGGAGACCACAGCACATGGTTGTGGTGGTGTTAGGAGACTGTGGCAGAAACGCAAGGCCGCAGAACCCAGCCGTCGTCGTGGCACCAGGCCGCAGCGGTAGCAGGAGCCACCTATACTATGGCCGGTGAAAGGCGGCGTGCTGACGTAGCAGAGACCGTGACTAGTGACAGTCATGGTGGGGTGGTTAGGTTGCACCGGCAGGCACCGCATCAGGTGGTCAACTATGGGTTGACCGTGGGGATGCGCTGGTATGGGCCAAAAATGGCACCGTGTGTGAGCGGAAGGGAGGGGGTCGGTTTCAACCGTCCATGTGACGTGAGGCCAGACGCAGTTTCACCGCATCCTGGTGGGGATGAACTAGCCCGAAAACGAGTCGGTTCGAGGATAGAGTTGAGCTTTTGAGGGGCCCGGTTGGGAAAAGTCGACCCACCGATGCGAGCCAGGACAGAAGGATTGAACTAAGTTGTTGGGCGGCTGCAATAGAAGGAAAACCAAACCGCCAATGTGAACTGGGCAAGATGGAAAACTAAGATGTTGGGAGGCCCAGATGGTCAGAATCGGTCCAACTAAGTCGGACCTGACTGGATGTCAAACGGGTGTCTAGGCGACCTCGCGGGATGGACCCATGGCCGAACCGGGCTGGGTCCAGCAAAACCCAATGGGCCAGGATGGACCCATGGCCGAACCGGGCTGGGTCCAGCAAAACCCAATGGGCCAGGATGGACTGGGTTGGTCCAGACCCAATTGGGTTAGGTCGAGTATGTTGACATGGGTCGGGTCATATGGGACCCCCAGGTCAGGTTGGTTGGGTTGGCACAGCCAAGTCAGACCGGGACCAGATGCAACCAGCCACTGTTCACTAAAATGCTAATATCTTTCAGATCGGGCATCTGATTGACACACCATCTATATAATTGGGACCATTGAAATAAGATGGTCCTTTGGGTATACTCTAAGTGAGTTTTCTTGGTATTAGAGGTATGACATATGACTTGAGGAGTAGATTCTACTATAATCAAGTATGCTGGAGAACGGGAATCCTATGGTTGGTTGTCACACAAAGGATTTAACGAGCTGGACCTCGGTGGTCTAGTAGTAGAGTGGACCTCATTGGTAAAGTAGAATAGTGGAACTCGGTGGTCCAATAGCAGAGTGGACCCCAGTGGTTTAGTAGTCGAGCGGACCTAAGTCATCCAGCAGCCGAGTGGACCTGAGTGGTCCAGCAGCTGAGTGGATCTCTGTGGTCCAGAAACCAAGAATACATCAATGGTCTAGCAACCGAGTGGACCTCAGTGGTCCAGTAGCCGAGAATACCTTAGGGGTGCATCAACATAGCAGACCTCAGTGGTCCAGCATCTGAGCGGACCTTAGTGGTCTAGCATCCAAGCGGACCTGAGTGGTCCCGCAACTGATCCGACCTCGGTGGTCTGGTATTCATAAAGCCCTCAATGTATTATAATGGATGATTCCCTCCATAGTACAAGATGATTCATCTTCACGACTGAAAATATTACTTTCTACACTCTGAGTTATACCTGGTGTGAGCTGTCTTTTCTTTATGGTCTTTACTTTGTGGTATTTATTTGTGGCCTTTCTTTTTGGTCTTTTCCTTTGTGGTTTAGGGTCCCTAGTGATTATTATGTTACTCACCCCGACACAGGCTTCACTCTCACGTGTCGTGTCTCATGTAGGTGATAAATTCTTCGACAGAGACCTTGGTGGTCCAGGACCAGGTGGTTCTTAGTGAGATAGGATAGACAGGCATACTTCTACAGCTATAGGCAGCTACCCTTCATTGACCCTTCAGGTGGGGTCTCAAGCAGATGGACAGTGGTTGTTTTACTTTCCTTTGTGGTTTTGGGCTTGTATTCTGGCCCATTTATACATTCAGTTTGTATTTTACTCTCAGTAATTGTCTCGGTAACATCTTTGTTTTACTTTCTGATTACTTTCCTCAGTTTGAGGTTTGTTTGTGTATACAGGTTTAAAAGTAAAATGCCTTCCCTTTTTGAGATATGTCTACTCGGTGCTAGTTTCCATCCCCTGGCCTATGGAAGGCAGACATGGGGTAGTCACGGCACGAGCCCTAGGGGATGGGTTGTGACAAAGTGGTATCATAGAGAGGTTGATTCTACTAGAAGAACTAAGAGTCTTTAAATTTTGATGTGGAAATGACGTTAAGTGTTTCAGGTTCATCTTTCAGGACAGGTAGTCTATTTTTGGTGTAGCGGCCGATGTATCCATACACAAGAAACCTAAATTCTACTTTTCGACTCAGTAAATGAAAACACCAATTTCATGCATATTTGAATGTTTTCTCATAATCTTTCTAAGTCAAAGTCATATCACCAGGTATAATCTATTAATCGTGATTCATCTTGATCTCTTTCAAGATGCCTCTATACAAACAGCCAGCCAGGATTCCAGTGTGTGACCACGAGGATGATCCATAGAGTAATGAGGCTTCGGTATAGGGATTGTTTCCTAAGATGGAACCTTCGGGTGGTGTCCCATCCTTACCACCACCCATTTTTCAGTAGTAACTACTGGCACTACCGATAGAGGATGCACATAGGCTTAGTGCCTTCCATGAGTTTCATTGACAGAGACCCATCAGGTTCCAAGGTGAGTCTGACTCACTGGCAGCTAAGAATTGGCTTGAGGTGGTGACCAAGTTTTTTATATAGTCAGGGAACCATTAGATCAGATAGTGTTCCTAGCAGTGATCCTTCTTCATGGATCAACAAGGCGATGACAGGGTTTATATTACCCAATCTTATGATGAGGTGACTTTTTCATGGTCAAATCTTGAGAACCTTTCTCAGAGAAGGGGCTTGTTCTATAAAATATAAGGGCTTTGCGTGCCCAAGAGCTTCGGCCAGATGACATGTCAGTAGATAAGTATTCATCGAGGCGTACCGACCATTCCAAGTACTCGATTAATTTGATACAACCAGTGCTTTAAGGCTCGGACCTCTGAGCGAGATATGGTTAGGGACATCCGAGCCAGCACTATTCCTTTGTGCATTCTTGCTTATGCTAGGGTTCTAGAGATGACCTTTGTGGTTTAAATTCATTTGGTTGAGCAGATACATCTAGTGGATGTTAGCAATGGGAAAGCGGGAAGCCGATGTCAGTCTCAAAGACTTAGATGTGTGAGACATTCCGAGAAGAGGTCCCAATATAGGGGATCTATAGATCAAGGCTCATAGGGTGGGTCTAGTCAGCCTAGAAATAAGTAATGCTTTTCAAGAGACGACAAGGGAAATCTCTCTAGATATTTTCCAACCCATCGTGCTGATATTGAAATGGTGGATGGGACACCAGGGTAGACATAGTGATAGGAACACATTAATTTGTTGGGTGTAAGATGTGGCAAAGGAGTAGAGAGAGTAGCAGGAGGTGGTATACATTTTGGCATGTTACAACCAACACCCTAATGTGGTCCACACCAGGCTCAAGGAGGTGGAGGATAGAGGAAGTGGGTAGTTTCATGCGGCCATCCTTACCCATTTAGTAGTGGGTGTTTTGAGTTTTCAGTTCTCTACAGTGGTGGATGAGTATGAGGACGTCTTTCTAATGGATGTTCCAGGACTACCTTCTTGCATAGAGGTATAATTATTCATTTTATCTATACCCCGAGACCACACTGATATCTATACCTTAATTTTGGATGTCTCATGCAGATCTCTGATAGATGAGAGTATAGTTTGAGGACTTGAATAGGAAGGGGTTTGTAAGGTCCAACGCTTCACCATGGGCATCCCCAGTGTTGTTTTTCAAGAAGGCATATTAAAACTTGAGATTATGCGTAGAATTATAGTGCCTGAACCAGGTGACAATAAAGAATAGGTATCTTCTAATGAGGAATGATGACCTCTTCGATCAGCTAAAGGGAGTAACATGGTTCTCAAAGATAGACCTCAGATCAGGATATCACCAGCTTAGAGTATGAGATACGGACATCTTGAAGACATATTTCAAATGTCATTATGGCCACTATGAGTACTTAGTGATTCCATTTGGAATGAATAACTCCCTAGTTTTGTTCATGGGACTCATGAAAAGGATCTTCCGGTTAAACTTAGACTGGTTTGTAGTGGTCTTCATTGATGACATCTTAGTGTATTCAGCGTCTGAGGAGGAGCAAGTGATACACTTAGGGATGGTTCGGGACACACTCTGAGAGCACCACCTTTACAAAAATCTCTATAAGTGAGATTTATGGATATGAAAGGTCCACTTTTTGGGACATGTCATCTCAAAGGATATAGTTTTGGTGGATCCATTGAAGATCGAGGTGGTGCTTTCTTGGGAGCCACCCAAGAGCGTTACAGAGGTGCAGAGTTTACTTGGGTAGGCTGGGTACTATCGGAGGTTTGTACCTGACTTCTCCAGAGTGGAAGCACCCATGACAGCATTGAATAATAATGGAAAACCATTTGTGATGACAAAAAGATGCCATAAAAGCTTTTAACAGCTAAGGAAAATCTCGACGAGTGCTCCTATATTGAGGCTTACAAAGGAGGGCACCAACTATGTGGTGCTCTATGACACATCAGGAACCAGGCTTGGTTGCGACATATTGTAGGTGAATTTAGTGATTTCTTATGGCTCGTGTCAATTGAAACTGCATGAGTAGAACTATACGACACACGACCTTGAGTTGGCAATGGTAGTCTTCGCATTGAAGATGTGGCGACACTACCTTATGGGTGAAAAATTCATCATCTACTTGGACTACAAGAGTCTCAAATATATCTTTTATAAAAAGGATTTAATCTGAGACAGAGACATTGGCTAGAGTTCCTCTAGAACTATGAATTAATGATAGTCTATACTCCTGGGAAGGGGAATGTGGTGGCAGATGCTCTTAGCAGGAGATCGAGTTCACAGCTACTGAATAAGGCCTCAGAGCAGTTGGCCTCCCTTCAAATATCATTTGTGGATAGAGAGGAGATAACTTATCTTTTTTCTATGGTAGTATCCCCTCCACTATTACAGAAAGTCATGGAGGTGCAACTCAGAGATTCCATCTACAAGACTACACGTGCCCAAATGTCCATAGGTCATTTCCCTGATGGATATTCAAATGGTGGGGAGCACGCCATCCTTTTCATAAGACACGCCATAGTACTAGTGGCATTGTGGGAGGGCGTATTGAGGGAGTTCCATACATACCCTTTGGTGGTGAATCCAGGTGTGGTGAAGATGTACCAAGACCTCCGACGTCGGCACTGGTTATCGGGGATGAAGAAGGTAGTGGCAGAGTTTGTTTCCAGATGCCTCACTTGTCAGCAAGTGAAGGCTAAGAACCATATTCCAATAGGTTTAACACAACCCATCAAGGTACCAGAGTGAAAATAGGATCGTATATTGATTGACTTCATGAAGGGTTCACCACTTATGTCCATGAGACAAGATTCTATCTAGTTGATCCTTGACCGACTCACCAAGTCGGCCCACTTCTTACCCATTTGAGAGTAGGGTTCAGTAAAGAGCTTGGGATGTCTCTATGTGTAGAAGATAATTTGACTCCATGGAGTCCCATCTACAATAGACTCAGATCATGGTGCACACTTTACATCCCGGTTGTAGAAGGGATTGCAGGAGGTTTTTGGGACTCAACTGCACTTGAGCATAACCTTTCAACCACATACAGATGGTCAGATGGAGAAAACCACACAGACCTTGGAGTACATGCTTTGTGCTTTCGTTCTTGATTTTGGTCGTAGTTGGGAGGACCACCTACCACTGGTGGAGTTTTCATACAACAATAGCTACCACTCCACCATTAGAATGGCACTATTCGAGGCATCGTACACATGACCATGCAAGTCACCGTTATGTTGGACAGACCCATGGGAGTCAGCACTCATGGGTCTAGAGATGGTACAGGATACCATTAAAAAGGTGTAGGTCATCTGATAGTGGATGAAGACTGAACAGAACTGACATAAGTCCTATGTTGATAGGCAATGAAGACCCTTGGAGTTTGAAGAGGGGGGCACATATTTTTATGGGTCTCTCCTTGATGAGGGATATCGAGATTTGGTTGGGGCGACATTCACGTAGTAACCGATGGGGATAGAGTATCGACATGAGTGGATCCTTTGTGAATGGTTGATTCCTCTAGTGTGTGTTCGTTTGTAGCATGGGAATCTCTAGGAGATCACGTCGGCATGAGGCTCCAGTGAGAAAACTCAAAAATGGCATAATTGTAAATAAAATTATTAAATAAAATTATTTTATTTTTCAAAGCCTTATAACTCATGAATGGTGACTCTGATTGAAAATATGAGACCACCATTGATCTTTTGAGGGTATTCTTTCCTTAGGCAGAGCCTAACATTGGCCAGCACGGGCCAATAGTGGAAAGTAGTTTTTCACCATAAATAAAATAATTGAATAAAGATTATTTTATTTTCAAATCCTTATAACTCATAAATGGTAACTTATGTTGGAAATATAACAGTATCATTGTGTTCATGAGGGTATGATTCCCTTAGGCAGAGACTAACATCAGCCGGTGTGGGCCGGCTGTAAAAGATGGTTTTTGGGAGGTAACCATAAATAAAATAATTTAAATAAAAGTTATTTTATTTTCAAATCCTCATACCTCAAAAACGGTAACTCAGTTTAAAAATCTGAGACCATCATTGAGTTCGTAATAAGATTTTATCCTTAATTAGGACTTAACCTCGACTGGAACGGGTCGAAGGAAAAAATTTAGTTTTCTGACATTTTAAGGAAAAATAAAATAAACTTAAAAGGTTTATTTTATTCCAAATTGTTTCACTGCAATGCAAATATTGGATTACTGTTTCATTCCATAAATGAAACCGCATAATGGATCTTCAATGAAAAGTAATTGAAATATTGTTTCATAAATGAAATAGTGCAATGGTGGCGACTCAGTGTAACAGAAACGTTGCAATGAATTTTCCCCATTTAATTGGATAAAAGGAATTGGAGATGATATTTTGATCCTGAAAATCACTCTGAATCTCTGAAGAAAACCTCTTCAATGACGAACACCAGTGAATTGGAAGGCGAATACAGTAATCTTGGAGAGAGAATCAAAAACGGATATCATTCTTTCTTTTAAATGGTGAATGCGGGTTAACACATGAATAAGTTAGCCTGAGGATCAATCGTTCACATAGGAGGGATAATGATGTGGGATAAAAAAAGGGGATATCTATTTTTTATTGTGGTTATTCTTCCCTTTTTGGTTCTTCGTTATCCTGCTAACAAAAATATATCTAGTTCTAAACAAAAAAAGACTTGAATCATTATTTGGGTGTTCATATGTGTGACTCCTTCCCCTCTTCCCTTCTTGTATTCTTCTCTTTCTTCGTGGTGCGTTGAATTTGGCAGTGATGGTATCTGCTATCCAGATGGGACCGCAACGGTGCATCAGCCCGCGGTAGTGGCAAGAGGTCACGACACATGGTCGTAGTAGTGGCAGGAGACCATAATGGTGGCAGGAGACCATGACATCGGCATAAGGTCACAGCACCCAGCCGTAGTGGTGGCACTAGTCCGTGGCACCCAGGTCGCAGTGGCAGCAGGAGTCGCCAGCACCAAGGTTGGCAGCAGGCGGGGGTGGTGGGGAAAGGTAGCAGAGGCCATGGTCAGTGATGACCACGGTGATGTGGGAAAGAGGTGGTAGTGGGTGCTGAGTCAGGTGGTCAACCGCGGGTGGACGGTAGGGATGTGATGGCACATGCCAGCACAACACTGAGTACGAATGGAAGGGAGGAAGCAGGTTTCAACCATCCACATGACGTGAGGTCATATGCGGTTTCACTGCATCTCAGTGGGGATAAACCGGCCCGACAATGAGTCGAGCCGAGGATAGATTCGAACTGCTGAGTGGCCTATTTGGGAAAAGTTATCCATGTCGATGCGGAACGGGCCGGAAGGGTTAAATAGGGCCACTAGCCAGCCCAGACTGGTGAAAAATTGGCCCATCAATGCAGACCGGGTTGGATGGGAAACAGGACTATTGGGCAGCCCGGCTGGTCAGAACTGGTCCAACTAAGTCAGACCAGACTGGATGCGGACCGGTTCATTGGGAGACCTGGCGGGTTGGACCCACTACCGAACCGGGACAGGTTTAGCAAATCCCAATGGTCCTGGCCAATGGGCCAAACCGGACCGTGTCGGCCCATACCCAACGACGTTAGGTCAGGTCGGCCGAAATAGGATGGGTCATGCTAGACCCATGGGTTGGGTTAGTCGGGTCGGTCTAATCAAGTCGGACCGGGCCCGGATGCAATAGGCCCCTATTTACTAAAACGCTAATATCTTTTAGACCAGGCATCCAATTAATACGTCGTCTATAGAATTGGGACCCCTGAGATGAGAAGGTCCTTTGGGTATAATCTATGTAATTTTTTGTGGTATTTGTGGTATTACCTATGACTTGAGGAGCAGATTCTCCCAAAATCAAGCGCGCTGGAGAACCGAAATCTTGTAGTTGCCTATGACAGGAAGGATATGACGAGCGGGACCTTAGTGGTCCAGCAGAAGAGTGGACCTTGGTGGTCTGGTAGTGAAGTGGACCTCAATGTACAGTAGTAGAGTGGACCCCATCGGTCTAGCAGTTGAGCAGACCTCAGTGGTCTCGCAGCCGAGCGGACCTCAGTGGTCCAAAATCCAAGCAGATCATAGTGGTCTAGTAGATGAGCACACCTCAATGGTTTAGCAGCCGAGAAGATCTCAATGGTCCAGCAGCCGAGCATAACTAAGTTGTCCAGCAATCGAGCGGACCGCAGTTCTACAGCATCTGAGAGGACCTCAGTGGTCCAGCAACTGAGCGGACCTCAGTGGTCCAGTAGTAGATCAAACCTCAGTGGTCCAGCAGCCGGGCAGACATTAGTGGTCCAGTAGCCGAGCGGACCTCAGTGGTCCGGCAGCTGAGTGGACCTCAGTGGTCCAGCAGCCTAGCGGGCCCTCAATGGTCCATCAGTGAAGCGGGCCTCAGTAGTCTAGTAGGGGAGAGAACCTTAGTGGTCCAACAGTCAAGCATACCTTAGTGGTCCAGTATCCGAGCAGACCTCAGTGGTCCAGCAGCAGAGTGGACCTCAGTGGTCCAGCAGCCGAGCGGACCTTAGTAGTCCAGCAACCGAGTGAACCTTAGTGGTCCAGTTTCCGAGAATACCTCATAGGCTTATCAGGGATGAGTCCCTCAGCAGTACAAGATGATTAATCTTTATAACAGAAAATCTTAATTTCTATTCTTTTACTTATAACTGGTGTGATATTTCTTTGGTTTGTGTTATTTACTTTGTGTTATTGAGTTTTGGTCTTTACATTGTGGTTTTTGGTCCCTACTGAGTATTTTTTACCCATCCCTACACGGGCTTCGCCCGCACATGTCGTGTCCTGTGTAGATGATTGATGCTTTGATGGAGACCTTGGTGGTCTGGGACTAGGTGGTGCTTAGTGAGATGGTACGAACAAGCATACTTCTACTACTACAGGTAGTTTCCCTTCACCTAACCTTCAGGTAGGGTCAAGAGCGGATGGAGTGTGGCAGTTGTACATTCCTTTGTGGTTTTGCGTTTGTATTCTAGCCCCTTTGTACTTTTAGTTTGTACTATACTATCAGGATTTGTCTCGGTGACAGTTGTGATTTACATTGTGTTTACTTTCCCTGGTTTGAGATTTTTGCGCATGTATAGCTTTAAAAGAAAAATGTCTTCCCTTTTCGAGATATGTATACTCAGTGCTAGTCGTCAGCCCCTGACCTATGGAAGGTGGGATTGGGGTAGTTCTGACACAGGCCATGATGGCTCGTGACATGTTTTTCACAAGATCATAAAGCATTCATCATATTAGAATCTAAGAAATGAAATGGGTTTTATAAACATTTCGGTATAGAATAACTCATGGAAAAGAAATGTGGTTCATAAACATTGTGTCATAATATTCATAAAACATCCATATAAAGAATAAGAATGGTATTTTTGGATCATATAACCAGTAAATCATAATTGAAATCAAGGGTTGTTGTCTTTGATAAATAGAAATACCATTAAATGGCCATTAAATCATTCTTGAGAAAAATAACTCTTCCATTTTGAATTTACTTATTTAAAATCACTATGCAAATATAAAGGAAACCATTTTCTTCAAAAGAAACATGTAAAATTATAAAGGAGGCATCCAATTAATTATTAGTCATGATGGTGGGTCTATTCCGTATAAGTTTAAAAAACATTCCTTACATATTTTTTTTGGAAAAGTCACAAATTACCTCATTTGGAAAATGATAAGAAGATTCCCTTCAATTTTTCTTTAAAAAAGTCAAACATGGGTAAAAATCAATTTAAAAAATAATAGGAGAATATCAAAAACATTATTTAAAACCATTTTTATAAAATAAATATATGGAGGAAAAATATTCCCCAGCGGATACTTAAACATAAAAAATCCTAAATATTAATGATATTGTGAAATAAAACCCTTACCTTGAGTTCACCTTGCTTTAAAAACACTCTAACGTCCTATATATTAAATTTAAATTTATTATATTTCTATACCTTTAACATCCCAGGTAAATAAAGAATAAGACATATTTCATATTTATTAATATTTGTGAATCAAATATTATTTTTACTTTAAAAAGGGTTTCTATGTTCGATAGCTTACCCGATATGCAACAACGGGTTTCTTTGAAATCTTACGTTGCACACTAATAATATAATATTATTATTTTAAATGGTAGTTAACTCCAAGCCATTTTATTGGAGAGAATGAATGAAACTAACTAAAATATGATTATACACATTTGTTAAATGTATTTATATTTATCCAATAAAAGTTAGAGGCTTAAAATTTTAATGAATCTAATTTTAAGCATAATTTACATTAAAAGGTCGATTTACCACCTTTTAAGGGCGAACCCTATTTAAATATAGTTTTGGTCCCTTTAATACATTCTATTTGACCAAATAAAATACTTCTTTAGAATGAGGACATCAAAATTTACTTTGTGTAAATTTTTGGAATTTTTCTGACAAAGTTCATTTTTTTAATGAATAGTGAAAAATATTGTATTTTAATACAAAACTACATTTTAATTTAATTTATTTATATGGTTATATTATCTTTTTAATTTGGTTTAAAGTTTAATTAGAATATATTTTTACCATTTAATCCAATTTTTGTCATTGGAATTAATTTCACTTTAAAAGTGGACATAAACAAGTGTCAATCTTTTGATAGTTATAGTTTCTTAAAAACACGCTATTTGTTTTAACAGCAGGAATTAATTTTAAATTAATTAATTCCACTTATATGTTTTGAATTTACCAAAATAGACATCATTTTTGAATTTGGAATATCAAATATATCTTAGGCTAAATTTTTTGTATTTTTCTGAAAAACTTCATTTTTTGATGAATAGTGAAACCACTTAGTAGTAGTTAAAAAAACTGACTTTTTCATTTAAATGAAATTTTACCACTTCTGTGAATTGAATTTTGAAAATCCGACATACATGGTTGTTATTAGTAAGTAAAATGTGGTTCAATAATATGAAAATAATTTTTGGTTATCAGTAACTTTTGACTTTTATTTACCACGGTTAAAGGTAAATAGGGTAATTCAAGGTAAAAAGAATATTGTAATAATTCAAAATTACCTTAAAACTTGTCCTAACCTTATTGGATGAGTAATGGCCGACTATGGACATATTTGGGTCTATTTTGGGACCCCATGGAGCCACTTCGGAAAGATAATGACACCTAATATTAATTAATTTAATGTAAAGGCAAAAATGACATAAACAAAAAACTTTTAGTAAATTAATTTTTATATGGTGTTATATAAGTAATAGTTTTGACTATAAATATTCATTGGAAAGATAAAAATATTTCATACATCATGGTATTTTTTTTATAATTTTTAGAAAACAAATAAATAAAATTATTTATGACATAATAATGATGCATTATTTACCTCATTAATAAATGATTTAAATAAATAAGATTATAAATATTAAAATATTATCCAAAACCTGTCCAATTTCTATTGTATGATATTATTTCGACTATTAGTCATCCTATCTTCAACTTTTAAGATTTTTGGACCTTTAGAAACCGAATATCATTATATAATAAAATAATATTTTCACACTTTCCTAAAGAGCCCCTCCTCTACCTTATACAAGGAGACCACTTATAACCAATTCCTCACACCTCTCAAGGCTTTAGGATCGTCCAAACTCTACCCAATTAATCTCCCTATATTCCACTCCTCCTCCTAGAAGCCTTACCTTAGGCATAAGGCACTTCAAAAAGTTCTTTTGGTTCAAACTAAAGGAAGTTTCCCAAATTAAAGGTAACGGTTTCTCTTAACTTATTTTCTTTTATTTTACTTCTCCAACCCCTAAACTCTTTTTATTACATTCTTTTTTAACAACACCAGTATCATAAATATACTAATATTTTTTTATGAGAATGATTTTAACTACACTTACACACACCTTCATCTAATGGGTGAAGAACATAATGTTTCTGTGGATGGAAAATTAACGCCTCACGAAGCAACGATTGTTCAATTACCTCTTATATCCTCTCACGGTGGACATTATGATGACACTGTATATATATATGATATATATTATGTTTATGTTTCCTTTATGCTTCTTTATTTTCTATTTATATTATACCTTTATGGTTTCCATTATGGGTAAACCGATAATTTCATTTGAGGAAGTGCAGACTACCGCCCCCTCAAAGTGATATGACTCGTTAATGACTTATGTGGGATGTATAAAGGATGGAGTTAATGATATTATATATGATATTAAACTGTAATTATAATATAACTATGTATCATTATGTTTTAAATCTATTAAAATGACAAATATAAATGAAAGTAGCGTTCATGCGTACGTACGGCTTACCGTCTCCATGAACGGTGCATTTCATTTATTACCTAAAAATGTTATGTACTATTATAAATACACATATATACTGAATATATATGATATATATGATATCCATATCATGAATATAAATCTAGATATAATGAACCTTTGACGACATGAACAACATGTAATTATAAGAAGTCCATTTTTTACTCAAGTACCAAATATCGACAAAACAAACGTTATTAACTTAAATGATTATATAATGTTTATAAAATGGTAATAAATGATATAAAAGGAATAACAAAATTGAAAAATGTTCTTAATCAATTAGAAACTAACTTTATTTTATTATTCAGGAGACTAAAGAATGATCGAGTCAAGTCGGACACGAGGTAAGGGACTTCGTCTCAATTTCATTTCATTGAGGTATGTTTTGTTTTAATACACAAATTTCTATTATACGTTGTATAAACACATTTGACTTTTCAAAGGGAATATTTTTCTACGAACCATTTTACTAAACGACAAAAAGGAATTTTTCTTTTACCGTAAGCGGTGCCAATGACCGTTACTGCCGCTACAAGTATTATTTGATCTTTGGATTCCTCAACAAGACTTAATGTTTTTAAATGAAAATAAATACCATATACTCTTTTTTGTATTTTGGTATTTAAAATGGTTTTGATAAGGGATTTTTTATATCGATATATTTAAGTGATATACTGTGATTGAAATGTGGAAATGTTTTCTTTCCTTTATATTTTTTTTATGTATTATGATTTTATAATGGTACTTGGACATTTGACGGGTGGTTATGTGATAAACCAAATGACGGGTGGTGCTGTGAATACCAGGATGGGTGGTTACGTTATATCCTCCAATGCATTGGGTATGGAATTCGGTCGTATGGCTATTACATTTAGTGATATGCGTGGAAGTCGACCGAATGGTTATTCCATTTAAGCGTGTTTATGTCCCAATTTACATTTATATGTTATGTGTTATATATATGGGTTTTATGGTAAAATTTTGGTTAAAAAAGGGTAAGTAGTGATATTTTATTCAGTGAAGAGTATTTACTACTTCATAAAGGTGAAAAGTATTACTTATGTTAAAGTATTCATGGTTTAATTTTTTTTTTGAAAAACTAACAGTTTTACTTCTTTGTGTATCCCTTACTGAGCTTTTTATGCTCATCCCAAGTTTTTTAAATGTTTTTCACAGGACATAATGTGGAATAGGGTCAAGGATGGGATCAAGGAAAAGTCATGTTGTCTTAAAAATGGAACTAGACATGACTCTTTTTTCCAAGAGTTTTTATTTTATGAAAAAAATGGATACTGGGTAGAAGTGTCTACTTTGTAATCTTTTGAGATGTAATACTTATGTCTAAATTCTCTAAAACTCTAAACCTGAAAAGATCCTCAATGTGAATTATTAAATTAATTCAAGATTATGTATTTTTGAAGGTCGGGTCCTTAAAGTTGGTATGAGAGGTCAGTTTAGATAACTTTAGGAGTTAGGGTATTATTAAATAAATGTCCATAAATTAATTTATGGTAATATTTAAATGATATAGAATTTACAGATTACCATGTTTCTTCGCTTAAGATATTTCTGTGTTCAGAATGGTTTTTCGCAGAGGAAACAGGGCAGCTATGTTGGGACGACATCAGGAGGAAGACAACCTTCCAAATCAACAACCTGAGATGGTCAGAATCGGAACTTAACGGTTTGTTGCAGTGATGGAACAATTGACTCAGGCTATAAATGGTGGTGGTATCCATGCACGAGATCAGCCAGATCAACCACAGAGGAACATGTCAGTAGTGAAGCATTTCATGAGGCAACATCCCCCATCATTCAGAGGATCATCTGACCCTGTGCTAGCTGAAGGGTGGATTAAATCACTGGAGAAGATTTTCGATGTTATGGGGTGTTCAGAACATCAAAATTTTAGTCTTGCTATTTACCGTTTTGAAGGTGAAGTTGGTCAGTAGTGGTCGATGGTGAAAAATATCAGGGATAGTGGGGAGATTGATGCTCTTGATTGGGATGAATTCAAAGGTATGTTTCTTGAGAAATATTTTCCTAAGGTGGTTCGTCTTAGTATGGAAAAACAATTCCTAGAATTGAAGCAGGAGGATGATTCAGTGGCTGCTTATGAAGCAAATTTCACTCGACTGGCAAGGTATTCACCAAATTTCATCCGAGATCTTGATAGTAAGATAAATCGATTTTACTCAGGACTGAAGCCACGATATCAAATAGCATTAGCCTCTCGTGAGTTCAAAAGTTATGAAAAACTTGTTTGATGTGTAGAGAAGGTGGAAAATGGAGTTTGCAGATGATCAAGTGTTCTTTGACAAACAACAGAATAAGAGGTCCAGTTGGCAGTCAAAGGGAAATAATTCATCAAAGAAGCCCGGAGGTAATAAAATTAAATATCCAACGTGTGATAAGTGTGGTAAAAAGCATCCTGGAGAATGTTTATCAAAGTCTGGAAAGTGCTTCCAGTGTGGTAAGTCTAGTCATATTGATCGTAACTTTAAGGAATATGATCAAGTAGGCAATGAAAAGCCATCAGTAAGATGTTTTAAGTGTAATGAAATGGGTCATTATGCAAATGAGTGTCTAGTGAAGAACTCAACTGAAAGAAAGCAGCCGGTCTACAAGTAAAAAGGGGTAGTGAAATCCTTTGCAACTACTTCAACAGATGTTGGGATATCGAATGAAGTAGTATCAGGTACACTGTTTGTTTGTTCAGATTATGAAAATGTATTGTTTGATTTAGGTTCTACACACTCTTTCATTTCTGAGAAGTTTTCTAGTAAATTGGGATTTCCATCTCAATATATGAATACAGAACTTACGGTAAAAACACCTAGAGGATATGTTGAGACAAAAAGAAAACATAAGAACATCCAAGTCCTTGTGTGCGGAAAGAATCTACCTACGAACCTTATTGTTTTGCCTCTAGTAGAGTTTGATGTTATTTTGGGCATGGACTGGCTGTCTATTTATCATCCTAAGATTGACTGCAGATCTAAAGAGGTTTCATTTCAGAAAGATTTACAGTTTTTGTACAAGAATGAACCCTTGCTTTTGATAACATATCAAGAAGCTGATAAACTAGTAAAAAATGGAAATGAATGTTACCTTGCACATATTGTTGAAAATAAAGGAATTATTCAGATTAATGATGTTCTAGTGGTAAATGAGTACCTTGAAGTTTTTCATGATGAGTTGCCTAGTATTATACCTGATCAGGAAGTTGAATTTACTATTGACTTAGTTCCTGATGCTAAGCCAATTTCAAAACCCCCTTATCGAATGGCTCAAATTGAACTTTTAGAGTTAAAGAATCAATTGCAGGATTTATTAGATAAAGGTTCCATTCGACCTATCACATCACCATGGGGTGCTCCTATATTGTTTGTTAAGAATAAATATGGTTCAATGAGACTTTGCATTGATTATAGAGCATTGAATAACATCACTATTAAGAATAAGTATCCTTTACCTCATATCGATGATTTGTTTGATCAGCTCTAGGGATCTCAGTATTTTTTGAAGATTGACTTGAGATTGGGGTACCATCAGTTGAATATAAAGGAAGAAGACATTCCGAAGACTATGTTTCATACTAGATATGGCCATTATGAATTTTTAGTTATGCCTTTTGGGTTAACCAATGCACCTACTGTATTCATGGATCTTATGAATAGAATTTTCCATGAGTTCTTGGATAAGTTTGTGGTTGTGTTCATTGATGATATTTTGGTTTATTCAAAAATTAAAGAGGAACATGAAATTCATTTAAGGTTTGTCTTGAAAACCTTAAAAGAAAAGAAACTGTATGGGAAATTCAGAAAGTGTGAGTTTTTGTTGCAACAAATTTCTTTCCTTGGTCACATTGTTTCAAAAAATGGCATAACGATTGATCCTGCTAAAGAAAAAGTTGTTGAATAATGTCCAAGACCCAAAAATATAACTGAGATTCATAGTTTTATTGGTTTGCAAGGTTATTACTGGATGTTTGTTGAGAATTTTTCATAGTTATCCAGTCCAATGACTAAGTTAAATCGAAAAGGTGTTAAGTTCATCTAGACAGATGAATGTGATGATTGTTTTTAGGAATTGAAAAGAAGATTGGTGAATGCTCCAGTTTTGGCATTGCCATCCAGAAATGGTGAGTTTGTTATCTACAGTGATGCTTCGTTGAAATTACTTTGATGTGTCCTTATGTAGAATGATCAGGCAATTGCTTATGCTTTACATCAGTTGAAACCTCATGAGTTAAATTAACCTGCACATGATTTGGAATTATCTGCTGTTGTTTTTGCTTTAAAATTTTGGAGGCATCATTTTTATGGAGTAAAATGTGAAATATATACTGACCACAAAAGTTTCAAGTATATATTCACTAAGACATAATTGAACATGAAATAGAGGAGATGGATAAAATTAATCAAGGATTGTGATTGCATGATCCATTACCATCTGGGAAAAGCAAATAAAGTGGATAATGCTTTGAGTTGAAAAAGTAATGCTTCATTAACCATGTCACATTTGGAATAAGATCCTTTGGTTTTTGATTTGATGAACTTTGGCATAGAAGTTGTTGGTACAAAACATTCTTCTGTTTTGTATCAGGTGTCAGTGAGATCATCTCTATCAGACAGAATTAAGCAATCACAGAAGGAAGACAGTGAGTTACAGAAAAAGGTAGAGTTGGTTCAAAAGGGTAAGTTGCCTGAATTTAACATTGATAATGATTGTGTTTTGAGATTTAGAAAGAGATTATGTGTGCCTTGTGATTAACAGTTGAAGAATGAGTTGTTATGTGAAGCTCATAGTTCCCCGTTTTTAGTTCATCCTGGAAGTACTAAGATGTACAGAGATCTTTGTGAGTTTTACTGGTGAGATGGAATGAAAAGAGATATTGCTGATTTTACTATGAAGTGTTTGACTTGTCAGCAGGTTAAAGTAGAGAGGAAGTTACCGAAAGGGATGCTTTAGCCTTTACTAGTGCCAGAGTAGAAATGGGAAAATATATCCATGTACTTTGTTGTGGGATTACCAAAAACATCTTGAGGTAATAATGAAATCTGGGTTATTATTTATCGATGGACTAAATCTTATCATTTCCTTCCTATTCAAGATACTTTGTATCTAGATAAACTTGCTCAGTTGTATGTTAAAGAGATATTCAGGTTGCATGGTGTTCCCCACTCCATTGTATCTGATCGCGATCTCAGGTTTACTTCTAACTTTTGGAAAGGCCTTCAGAAGTCGTTGGGTACTGAATTAAATTTTAGTATAGCTTTTCATCTTCAATCAGATGGGCAGTCAGAACGAACAATTCAGACCTTGGAGGATATACTATGTGCATGTTCACTAGATTATTAGGGAAGTTAGGACCAACATCTTTCTTTGGTTGAATTTTCATATAATAATAGTTTTCATTCCAGTATACTGATAGCTCCATTTGAGTAATTATATGGAAAGCGATGTCGAACTCCAGATTTTTGGGATGAAGTAGGTGAGAGGAAGCTGATGGGACCAGAATTGGTAGAAGAGATGGCAGATAAAGTTTAGTTGATTCAGAAGCACATGAGAATAGCTCAGAGCAGACATAAAATTTATGCAGATAACTAGAGGAAGGATCTTTCTTTTGAGGTAGGTGATCATGTCTTTCTCAAAGTTTCTCCATGGAAAAGTGTGATGTGTTTTGGTAAGAAGGGAAAGTTGAGTCCGAGGTTCATTGGACCATATGAAATTCTAGAGAAAGTTGGATCAGTTGCGTACAAAGTGGATTTACCTCCAAGTTTATCCCAGGTACACCATGTTTTTCATGTTTCGATGTTGAGAAAGTATATGCCAGATCCATCTCATGTTTTGAGCCCAGAGGTAGTTCAGTTAGAAGAAAATCTCTCTTATGAAGAACAACCAGTCCAGATTTTTGACCGTAGAGAGCAAGTTTTGCGGAATAAATTAATTCACTGGGTAAAGGTTTTGTGGATAAACCATATGGTTGAAGAGGAAACGTGGGAATCTGAAAATGCTATGAGGGATAAATACCCCCCACTTATTGGATAAGTGAGTAAAAAGTGTGAGGACGCAATTTCTAAAAGGGGTGAAGGATGTAACATCCCAAGTAAATAAAGAATAAGACATATTTCATATTTATTAATATTTGTGAATTAAATATTAATTTTACTTTAAAAAAGGTTGCTATGTTCGATAGCGTACCCGATATGCAACAACGGGTTTCTTTGAAATCTTACGTTGCACATTAATAATATAATATTATTATATTAATTGGTAGTTAACTCCTAACCATTGTATTGGCAGGAATGAATGAAACTAACTACAATATGATTATACATGTTTTTTAAATGTATTTACATGTATCCTATAAAAGTTAGAGGTTTAAAATGTGAATGAATCTAATTTTAAGCATAATTTACATTAAAAGGCTGATTTACCACCTTTTAATGGTGAACCCTCTTTAAATCTAGTTTTGGTCACTTTAATACATTCAATTTGACCAAATAAAATCCTTCTTTAGAATGGGTACATCAAAATTTACTTTGTGTAAATTTTTGGAATTTTTCTGATAAAGTTCATTTTTTAATGAATAGTGAAAAATATTGTATTTTAATTCAAAACTACGTTTTAATCTAATTTATTTATATTGTTATATTATCTTATTAATTGTTTTTAACGTGTAATTAGAATATATTTTTACCATTTAATCCAATTTTGGTCATTGGAATTAATTTCACTTTGAAAGTTGACATAAACAAGTGTCAATCTTTTGATAGTTATTGTTTCTTAAAAACACGCTATTTGTTTTAACAACGGGAATTAATTTTAAATTAATTAATGCCACTTCTATGTTTTGAATTTAGAAAAATAGACATCATTTTTTAATTCAGAATATCAAATATATATTAGGCTGAATTTTTGGTATTTTTCTGAAAAACTTCATTTTTTGATGAATAGTGAAACCACTTAGTAATAGTTAAAAAAACAGACTTTTTCATTTAAATGAAATTTTACCACTTCTGTGAATTGAATTTCAAAAATCCGACATACATGGTTTTTATTAGTAAGTAAAATTTTGTTAAATAAGATGAAAATAATTTTTAGTGAATAGTAACTTTTGACTTTTATTTACCGCAGTTAAAGGTAAATAGGGTAATTCATGGTAAAAAGAATATTGTAATAATTCAAAATTACTATAACACTTATCCTAACATTATTGGATTAGTAATGGCCTACCATGGGAATCTTTGGGTCTATTTTGGGACCCCATGGAGCCACTTGTGAAAGATAATGACACTTTAGATTAATTAATTTAAAGTAATGGCAAAAACGACATAAACAAAATTCTTTTAGTAAATTAATGTTTATATGATGTTATATAAGTTATCTTTTTTACTATAAATATCCATTGTAAAAATAAAAATATTTCATACATCATGGTATTTTTTTATAATTTTTAGACAATAAATAAATTAAATTTATTATGACACAATAATGATGCAGTATTTACCTCATTAACAAATGATTTAAATAAATAAGATTTTAAATTTAAAATATTATCCAAAATCAGTCCAATTCCTATTGGGTGATATTATTTAGACTATGAGTCATCTTATCTTCAACTTTAATGATTTTTTGACCTTTAGAAACTGAATATCATTATAAAATAAAATAATATTTTCACACTTTCCTAAAGAGCCCCTCCTCTCCCTTATAAAAGGAGACCGATTATAACCAATTCCTCACACATCTCAAGCCTTTAGGCTTGTCCAAACTCTGACCAATTAAGCTACCTACATCCCTCTCCTCCTTCTAGAATCCTTACCTTAGGCATAAGGCACTTCAAGAAGTCCTTTTGGTTCAAACCAAAGGAAGTTACCCAAATTAATGGTAACGGTTTCTCTTAACTTCTTTTATTTTATTTTACTTCTCAAACCCCTAAACTATTTTTATTCCATTATTTTTTAACAAAACTAGTATCATAAATATACTGGGATGTTTTTATGAGAATCATTTTAACTACACTTACACACACCTCCATCTAATGTGTGAAAAACATAATGTTTCTGTGGATGGAAAACTAACGCATCACAAAATGATGATTGTTCAATTACCTCCTACCGCCTCTCATGGTGGCCATTATGATGACACTATATTTATATATTATATATATTACATTTATGTTTTCTTTATTCTTCTGTATTTTCCATATATATCATACCTTTATGGTTTTCATTATGGGTAAACCGATAATTTCATTTGAGGAAGTGCAGACCACCACCCCCTCAAAGTGATATGACTCGTTAATGCCTTATGTGGGATGTATAAAGGATAGAGTTAATGATATTATATATGATATTAAACTGGAATTATAATATAACTATGTATTATTATGTTTTAATTCTATTAAAATGCGAAATAGAAATTAAAGTAGCGTTCATGCGTACGTACGGCTTACCGTCTCCATGAACGGTGCATTTCATTTCTTACCTACAAATGTTATGTACTATTATAAATATATATATATACTGAATATATATGATATATATGATATCCAAATCATGAATATCATTCTGGATATAATGAACCTTTGACCACATGAATAACAAGTAATTATAAGAATTCCATTTTTACTCAAGTACCAAATATCGACAAAACGAACGTTATTATCTTAAATGATTACATAATGTTTATAACACGGTAACAAGTGATATAAAAGGTATAATAAACTTGAAAAAAGTTCTAAAGCAAGTAGAAATTAACTTTAGTTTATTATTCAGGAGATTAAAGAATGATTGAGTCGAGTCGGACATGAGGTAAGGGACTTCGTCTCAATCTCCTTTCATTGAGGCATATTTTGTTTTAATACACGACTTTCTTTTATACGCTATATAAACACCCTTGAATTTTCGAAGGGAATATTTTTCTATGAAGCATTTTACTTAATGACAAAAAGGAATGTTTCTTTTAATGTAAGCGATGACAACGACCTTTTCTACCGTTGTGAGTATTATTTGATCTTTGGCTTCCCCAATAAGCTGTAATGTTTTCAAAAGAAAATAAATACCATATACTCTTTTATGTATTTTGGTATTGAAAATGGTTTTGATAAGGTATTTGTTATGTCAATAAATTTATGTGATATATTGTGATTGAAATGTGGAAATTTTTTCTTTCCTTTATATTTTTTTTATGTCTTATGATTTTATAATGGTACTTGGACATTTGACAGGTGGTTACGTGATAAACCAAATGACGGGTGGTGTCGTGAATACCAGGATGGGTGGTTATGTTATAACCTCCAATTAATTGGGTATGGAATTTGGCCGTATGGCTATTACATTTAGTGATATGTGTGGAAGTCAACCGTATGGTTATTCCATTTAAGTATGTTTATGTCCCAAGTTACCTTTATATGTTATGTGTTCTTTATATGGGCTTTATGGTAACCTTTTGGTTACAAAAGGGTAAGTAGTGATCATTTATTCAGTGAAGAGTATTTACTACTTCATAAAGGTGAAAATTATTACTTATGTTAAAGTATTCAAGGTTTACTTTTTGTTTTTAAAAACTAAGAGTTTTCCTTCTTTGTGTATCCCTTACTAAGCTTTTTATGCTCATCCCAAGTTTTTGAAATGTTTTTCATAGGACATAATGTGGAATAGGGTCAAGAATGGGATCAAAGAAAAGTCATGTTGTCTTAAACATGGAATTAAAAATGACTCTTTTTTTCAAGAGTTTTTATTTTATGAAAAAAATGGATACTGGGTAGAATTTTCTACTTTGTAATCTTTTGAGATGTAATAGTTATGTCCAAATTCTATAAAACTCTAAACCTGAAAAAATCCTCAATTTGAATTATTAATTTAATTCAAGATTATGTATGTTTTAAGGTCGGGTCCTTAAAATACCAGGGTCATTTTCATACATATAATATCATATAATACCCCATTTATAATATTTCAACACCCTCTTTTATCAATAATCCCTTATTAAAATGATCATTTTCAGGTGTTAAATGTTTTGTTTATCATGAGTCTTTCAGATCAGTAGTTATGGTAATTATACATTTATATTGGTTACATCATCTATAGAATATTAATAATGATATAAATATCATATATATTCATTATATACATATTTATATTCATCCATAAATGTTAGATATAGATAAATTAATTACAATGTTGACTTAGGCGGTATGTTGTACGTACGAACGATGTTTTCATTTTTCAATGAATGAAATGAAAAAAAGTTAAATACTAATTCACCTTTGAAATATCATTATTATATCCTATATATCATATTTATTCATATAATTCATCATCATTACCATTCAATTAAAATATAAATGAAAAATTAAATATATCATTTCGTGGCGGTGGTAGTCCAAACGTACAGATAAACGATGTTTTCATTTTACAAAGGATTTGATTGTAAGAAGGTAAATGATATCTTATAATTATAGAAGTATAATTATTTCATGAATATAATATATTAAAATTAAACCCATCATATTTTATATCAACAAAATATGGTTATAAAAAATGAATTGTATCGCTACATGGAGACAGTAAGTCATAAGTATGCACGAGCGATACATTCACTTCTCGTTTGATGGGAAAAGAGGTGTATAACGGGGTTTTAATAATAATAATAAAATTTAATAATATTTAGGATAATTAAGTTATTATGTTATGATAAATTCTATATATTTAGAGTAGGTAAATAATATTAGAAAAGAAAGTGATCGGTTATAACAATTACCTCTTCTTTGAAATGACTACTTTAGATCTCCTCTAAAGGGATCTAAGGTTGGTCTTTTGGGAATAAAAAAACTCTAGAATGTGATTATATAATATTAAAAGGGAAATTGGAAGAGTTTGGTCGATCTATATGTCTTAATGTGTTGAAAATAAGTGAGGGAGGACGTTCCCTTTTATAATTGAAATGATGGGTACTTTTGGAATTTCTAAAAATATTTATTAATAATAAATTAATTTTCAATAAAAATGACCCAAAATGGAAATTTATTAAAATATAAGGTAGGATAAGGTTGTAATTAAATAAAAAAATAGAATTTATACATGTTTTAGTTTTATTTTAAGTTGTATTAGTTTGATTAATCCTTAGTTAACAAATTTTAACTTTAACTATGGTAACAAATTTTTCAATATTAAATGGTTTTAATTTTTACATATTAGGTGACAATTTACCAATAAATGGAAAACTTATGAATTTTTTGACCATATCATATCCACATTTTATTATTTAAAATTTTAGATGATTTTTAAATAATTTAATAAAATATTATTATGAAAAAATATCATTATTTTCAATTTTGACATTGTTTATTTAATTTTATGTAAAATAATTAAAGAAAATGTTAGAATTAAAATATAATCTTTTAAAAGAAATAAGTCATATTCACCTTTAAAATTAATGTAACACTATAAATTACTCAAATTATATCACTTTTAATATTTACAAAATCATTTATTTTATTTTTCCATTAGTTGAATAAATAATATTTTGGTGTTGTGTAGGAATTTAATGGAATTATAAAATACCTAAAAATTAAAAAAAAATATTGTCATGAATATAATTTCATTATGTACAAAATTACTATCATAAAGGATATTTATAACTAAGAGAGTGACATTTTATAACTTACTTTGATTTAAATAATATATAAGTCATTTTCATGGAAATGTTTCCATTAAAATAATAAATTTATAGCCTGAGGTGATAAGGGTCAAATAAAATTCATCAATAAAAATTAGTATGAAAAATTATGGCCTTATCACATATTTTTAATTTAAATTTACCCGATTTACCCTTTACCAAGGTGATAAATTTTACTACGGTTACTATTCATATTGACTAAAAATAAAAGAGGCATATTCACCAAATTTAAACCTAATAATTCTAAGTATGTAATTAATTTTATATAATTCATTATCTAAAAATGAAAAATATAGTAATTTTAAAGCAAGTGTTTAAAATGTGATAAAAACTTCTTTTTAGTAGAAAGAAATATATTTTTAAACATAATAGTGGATTTATTCATATCCTATTCTTAAAAAAGTATTTATTTAAATTTTAAAACATTTGATCTAGTGAATAATACATACATTCCATTAAAATAATTAATTAATATTTAATTTTTTTAATTTATTAATATAAAAATACATTGTGTTCATAAAAACAAATTTTCAAAAAAAAATTATTTTCAAATATTTTTTTGTTTTTAATTCTAATAATTTGATATCTAAAGAAATAATTTTAAAATTTTGATGATTTTATAGTTTTTATATTTTAGTTATTACTATACATACCCACTAGTCAAATTTTTTGACAATAAAAAACACATATTATTTTAATAATGGTACACAATTCGTTTAAACTTGGTGTTGCGTGTAACAAAAGATATCTAATAAATAAAATTATTTAAAGATAAATATTTCATAAAAATATCATGTTGTTGAAAATAATTATAGGATGTTATGTATTTAATAATATGAGACACTAGTGGAAAAAAAGAAGCATATGAGATAAATAGAGATACACTGAGGACTTACTCTGACATACTACGAAACTGAGCATTTCCACAAAACATTGTTTTCCGACCTATCAGAGAAACCCTCAGTTGAATATTTTCAAGGATAAATTTAAATACATTTGATCAAATGAATCTTATTAGATTGTGTTTCTTCAGACTTTAACTATTTCCATATTTTTATATCTCCATTGTATCTTAATCTTTGATCTGTATTTCTTTTACTTTGTATATTCATCAATACATGATCATTCTCTCTATTAAAGAATACTAGATACTCTTTCCCTTATTCATTTACACCCATAATCCCATGTATAATTTTTTAATAGGTTTTGTGAATATTGAAATTCTTGTGTACAATATTTTTCAAAAAAACCCAATCCAGGTTGTGGATCAGTTCATTTGTTCAATAAACTTCTTGGCAGTGGGTGATTTCTAAGTAGAGAGCACTAGGTATCAACTCAAGACTGATCCTCTTATTTGTATTATGCTGAATTTTTTCTTATATTTTTTATTGTGTTTCTAAAGAAACTATTTTTTCTCAAAACTATATAGCAATACACTACATTTATAGTTTACTTTAATAAGTGTTTTATATACATTTTTCATTACAAGTATTTTTTTTAAAAAGTTAAAGTGTTTTTAGAAATTATTTTAACTGAGTTGTGATTGAAATATTGAGAAAATTTTTGAAAGTATCAAATTATATATTTTAAATATTTTAATTCATTAGGTTATTTTTTATTAATTGGGGGATTTTTTTAAATATTTTTAAATATAAAGTTTAATTGGAAACTCAATTCACCCCCTCTTGAGTTGTCCACTCCAACCAACATTTAGTATCAAAAGAATCTTTTATTCATTTCTATCTAGCCTTTAACTATGATCACATTTTTACCGAAAAAGATCAATATTTTTATTTTTTTCAAATTTATATATTTATGGATAAAAATAGATTTGAGGGGATTACTACTAATAGACCTACTTATTTTAATGTCAAAAAATATTCACAGTGGAAGATTAAGATGAAAATACATATCGAAAGAATGAGATTTGATATTTAGACTATAATAGATGAAAAATATGAAAAACATAAGGCTGCTAGAGCTGATTGGAGTGAAGCCAATATGGATTCTTATGATTTCAATTTCAATGCTTTGAATGCATTATATTTTTTATTACGAGAAGATTAATTCAATAGAATTTATGCATGTTCTATTGATTATGAAATTTGGGATACACTTGTTGTGTCTCGTGATGGAACATAAAATGTTAAAGACATGCACATGAAAAACTATACTATTAAATAAGATACTTTTAAATTGAAACATGATGAATCAATTTATGATATATATCTCAAGTTCAATGAAATTATCAATATAATGCACGCATTTGGAAAGAAAATTAAAAATAGAGATTAAGTGATGAGAAACCTATGTTTCTTTTCAGATTGATGGAGAGGAACATCTGATACTATTTGAGAATCATGCAATATAAGAAAACAGCCTGTAATGGAACTAATTATAAAACTCATGATGTATGAAGAAGATTTGAATGTGAACAAATAATTTGATGAACAAAAAAGAAAATCAATTGCTTTCAAAACTTATAAGACAAAGATGAAGGAGAAAATAAAAGAACATAGTTCAAGTGAGGACAAGTCATCATATGAAGGTGATGAGGATATGTATCGTCAATCTAGGATATTTAAAAAGTTCTATATGAAGAAAATATTACTTATGAAATAAAATAACAGAAGAAAGTATGATAGAAGAGGGAACTGGAAAAAGGAAATTCAATCAGGAGAAGTGACTTGTTATGAATGCAAGAGTAAAGGGAATATAAAAATTGAATGTACAAAATTAAAGTATAAGAAAAGGTATGAGTACAAAGTAAAAAAGTCCAAATAAGGATATGAAAAAAAATCTAAAACACCTCTGAGGATAGTTCCAGTGAATCTAATTCATGAAGAAAAGATGAGGATAGAAAAGAAAAATGTGTTTTATGGAAAAAAAACATCTGAGGTAATAAATATTGCCTATAAATATCTTTCTCATATTTCTAACATCTCTAAAAATAAAAATAATGATAAAAATATGACCATTTAATATTTATTTTAATATTTAAATATGTTGGAATAAACCTTTAATGAACTTAAAGATAAGTACAAAAATTTAAAGAAAAAAAAGTTTTATTTGTTTATATTAAATCTGATCTTGTAGTAGAAAAATAAATGAATTATCATTTACAAAAATAGAATAATGAACTTATATTGTAAAATGAGAAAATTAAAAAGGATCTTGAAAGTTTTATGAATGGAAGAGAAACCTTGACCAAGATTCTTGGTAAATTGACCATAGCCAAGTACACAACTAGGATTGGATACCAGCCCGGTTAATGGATAATTTATAAAAATAAGTTTATTCCTAGTAGAAGATCTTCCAATTCTATAAATATTTCATATTCTTGTGGAGAAAATAATGTTTTTATTTCTAAAATTCTTAATTTTTTCTTATGGTAAACCTATTAGACAAAATTGGATTCTAAAAGCTCTTCTCCCAGCTCCTCCCAATTATATTTCAATGGCCTAACAACTAAGATACAATGAATTTTGTGAATATAATTTGATAAATTTGTATATGTATATCTAAAAGTAATTTAAATTTTGATTTATTTAATTTTATTTTCAAAAATAATTTATATCAGACAATATGACATCGTTTGCTCAGTTTTGGCTATGTGACATGTGTTTTAAACTAAACTAAAACTTTAATATTGAAAACATGAACTTTGAGTCAAAATAGAAATATCATGTGTTGGATTGACATGTGGTAAATTCCAAAACATCACAGATGAATTATGGATCATTGTTCTAAATTTTCAAGAAAATAAGAATTTGTTTTCTTAGTTTGGCTATGTGATACGGTTTTAGACTAAAATGATGCTTTTAATGTGAAAACACGCACTTTGAGTCATAGTAGCCACATCATCGGTATGATTGACATGAGTTCAATTAATAAATTTCAAAAAATGAATTATGGATTATTTTCCTAATTTATCGAGATAATCTGAATTTTTTTCTCATTTTGGATATGTGACATGTTTTTCAAACTAAAATGACACTTTTATTCTAAACATTGAGTAATATCAGCCACATCATGTGTCAAATTTACATACAGTCGATTCCTAAATATCATAAAATAATTATGGATTATTTCATTAAATGTTCAAGAAAATATAAGCTTGTTATCGTGGTTTTGGCTATGTGACTTGTATTTTAGACTAACATGACACTTGTAATGTGAAAAAATTCACTTTGAGTCACACTGACCACATTATGTGTCAGATTAACATGCAGTCAATTACCATATATCATAAATGAATTATGGATTTGTTTCTTAAAGTATCAAGATTATTTGAGCTCATTTTCTCAATTTTGTCTAGGTGACATGTATTTAAAACTAAAATGACGCTTCTATATTAAAAATACACACTTTGAGTCATATCATACACATTGTGTTTTATATTGATGTGTGGTTAATTACTAAATATAAAACATGAATTATGGATCATTGTTCTCATGTTTAAAGATAATAAGAGATTTTTTTTCTCAGAATGGATATGTGACGTGCATATTACACTAAAATGATAATTTTAATGTGAAAAAAACACACTTTGAGTCATATTGACCGCACAGTCAATCAGATTGATGTGAATTTGATTCATACATAGAAAAATGAATTATGGATAATTTTAGTAAATTATCAAGATAATTCGAGCTCATTTTCTCAGTTTTTTCTACATGATGTGTGTTTAAACTAAGACGACACTTTTATATTGAAAACACACACTTTCATTCATACCATATACATCATGCATCATATTAATGTGTGGTATATTTCCTAAAAATCACACATGAATTATGGATCTTAATTATAAAGTTTTATAACAATTTGATCTTGTTTTCTCTGTTTGGATATTTGATGTGCATTTTTGAATAAAATGACACTTTTAATGTGAAAACACATATTTCAAGTCATACTTGACACATCATCTATCAGATTAATGTGTAGTAAATTACTACACCTAAAAAATTATGTATTAATTATTTTAATACAGTATCGGGTCAATCCAAGCTCATTTTCTTGGTTTTGGTTATGCAGCATGTATTTTAAACAAAAAAGACACTTTTATATTGAGAACACACACTTTGAGTCATACCTACCAAATCTTGTGTCAGATCAATATGAAGTAAATTCATACACATTAAACATTAATTAAATTTTTTTTCTAAAGTTTCAAGACAATAAATTTTTTTTTTGCTCAGTTTTTGAAATGTGGCACGTGTTTTGGAATAAAATGAGACTTTTACATTGAAAGACCTCAATTTGAGTCATTATGGGCACATCATATGTTGTATTGAAATGAAATAAGTTAATATACATTAAAAATGAATTATAGATCATCATATTAATGTATAAAAATAATCTGATCTCTTTTATTGGGTTTTGAAAATATAACATGTGTTTTAAACTAAAAATACACTTTTATATTGAAAAGACGCACTTGGAGTCATATCAACCACATCGTATGTCTGATTTACATACAACTAATTACTATATGTCACAAATGAATTATGGTTCATTTTCAAAAAAAATTGAAATAATACAAGCTTCCTTCCTTGGTTTTGACAGGGTGACTTTTATTTTAAACAAAAAATGACACTTTTATATTGAAAACACACACTTTGAGTCATACTGGTAACATCTTATATCATATTGATTTGGGTTTGATTCCTACACATCACACGTGAATTATGGATTTTTTCCAAAAGTTTCAAGATAATTCAAGTCAGTGTATTTATGTTGTCTATGTGGTGCCTATTTTAGACTAAAATGACATGTAGAGGTCAACCGAACTCTCAACATTTTCAACTCCCGACCTCTATTTATATTCCTTCACAATTAACTCCTCATTTATAATTTTAGAAATGGGTCAGGGTATGGGTGATGCATCACTCTTATAATTTATAGTATATTTAATTTTCATGTATTTGGTTGAGTCAAACAACAAAATAAATTAATCCATTATAGAGTTATAAGTGATTATAATAGGGCCCATACCATTTTTAAAAAATCATCAAAAGATAGAAAGACACAAAATGAAAATGATGAGGCTAGAAGTATAGAAGTACCTTACCCATATAAGTGTCACTAATATCAAATATCTTTTATAAAATATAAGAAGGATTTCATTGAAACTTCTCCCATATTGGGTGAGGCTTATTCATTACTAAATCTTTATCCTTGTCAACCAACAACTCTTGGGAATAAGGGAACAAAAACTTGAATACAATACTAAAAAAAGAAAAAAAAAAGGAATAATACTTGATTAAAATGAATAAAAAAGGCTAAGGTAGTCACTGCTACACTGTAAGGGGTGAACTACATCCCATTAGTTGGTAATATGTCTTTATATTTGTGGGTAGAATGATCATTAACATATTTTCCTCTTGAAAATATTTTATCTACAAACTCTAATTCCAATATATCATGAGAATGAGTAGCTTTAGACATGTTACTAGATATTCCAAAATCTGTAGAGTGTAAAAATCCATGAAACTTATCCTTGATAAATAGATCAATTCTTTCTTTCTTTGGAGGGTCATCACCAAAAGTTTTTCAATTTATTAAAACTCTTACTAACCCCCAAAATAAATAAATTAGTGAAAATTTGAAATGAAAATCATAATCAATTAGGGAATGAGAATATACCTTTTTATGAATTTAAAAATTATAGTAACAATAATAAGATTGATGCACTCACTTGAGATGTTGGTTTAGTAAATGTATCTGAAATGATGTACTGTATTTGTAGAATAAGCGGGTGGAATTAAATGTATTATAAATGATTTCCCACCAAGTCGTTGCTTGTTGTCAATATTTTTTTTTCTAATTCTCCCATATGCAAGATCATCAATCAAATTTTCATATGTTTATCATCAGGTGGTGAAATAAAAAGTGGGGTAGGATCATCAAATTTGTATCCTCTATCAAGAGGGGTAAAAAATAAATAACGGGGTTCAAATTCCTTTAGAATGATAAGAGAATAAAATATGGAAAAACACTTGGATGGAAATTGAAAATGTAGGATTAGAATAAAAATATAACCAAAAAATTTCCAATACTATATGAATTTTATTTTAGGAAAATTTATATGAAATAATTATGATACTGAATCATCACATCCCAAATGTATCAATAAGGTCACAGTCTATACTAGATCACAAACATAATAGTTAATCACCTTAACTTGACATAGATAGGAATCCAGACACCATGTAACCTAGTCACTCATCTCTAAACAATTTTACTTCTTCTTTTAAAGTACAAATATTATTGAAAATCTTGGTAGTGCTTAGAAAATATAGACAATAAAATGAATAAAAAATATTTTAAAAAAATAATTACCTTCATAAATTACCTGTTCAGGGATGATAGATTATTGATGGTATATTATATAATTCATAAATTTTCAAATGTAATATCCATAATCATTGTTGTTATCTTGTTTTGAACATATTAGAAGCGTTGAACAAAATAAGTAGATTGTTTTCAAATATGTTTTGATAGTTAAATCTTAATATTGTGCCTTAATTTTTATCAATTTCAAGAAATCCTTAGTCTTCATGTGTTCAGTCACCAACCTCATACTATTATTCAAATGATATTTATATATCACCCTATTATAACGCATTTCTCATTAATACACAAACTAAAACATATAATTTGAAGTTTATCTATAAAATATTTATTGAAAATCATTAAAAAATAAAAATGGACATCATGTGTGGTTGATTTTTTTGGAATACATGTTTTGGATACAAAAAATAAATATCTAGGGTATATAAATTGAGTGTGATGAGCATCCAGTGCTTCCTAAAAAAGAAAAACAAATAATTAATGAAAAAAATAAAATATATTCCATATGATTAGACTATAGATTTTTACCCCCACATTATAGGAATCAATAAAAGTCTATTGTATATTATTTTGTTTTCAAATTCCATGCTTATTTCAACCTTTTTCTATTCAATTTCTTCTATTTCCAAATGGGTTTTCTCTATTGAAATGATGGTAGGATTAATGATTCGGGATATTGATTTGTAGGGTTTTCTCTTTTTATGCCTTAATGGCCTGAAGACCTTATTTTTTTTAATTATGGATAATCCCCCTTTTAAGGGTTGAAGGGGAACTCGTACATGACCTGTAGGCCCAAGGCACAAGGCCTGACTGACCCGCAATACATGACCTAAAGGACCAGAGGCAAACCATTCCCATTACATGACCCGTAGGCCCAACCCACTAGAACTAACCCTCCCCATATTCTGCGTCATTGATCACCTAGCTCCCCACCTCACATTGCTGACCGGCTAGAATTTCCCCGTACAAATTTTCACAGTGCCTGGTCCCAATGGCGGCTGCCAAACCCTCTTATTCATCCAATCTGGTTAGCTCTACTTCTGTTGGATGATACTCTTGTTGCTCTGATCCTATTCAGGGGATTTTTCTGTGTGAACTAGGCTACTACATGGTCTCTGTGGCCCAAAGTCCATGTGGCCCGAAAGCCTTTGATGAACCGAAGTCCCTTGAGACCCATAGGCCCAAACCGGTGGCCCGAAAACCCAAATCTGGTGAATAGTTCTGGCTGCTACAGTACCAAACAGTAACTGCTACAATATCCCGAAAATTCACCTCCACCCAGTTTTGAACCTAGGTCTCTTGGATGCCAAGTAGGAGCCCTTACCACTCGGGTATGGGATCGTTGGTATTTTTCCCTTTATATAATAGTAATATATATGCTACTAAAAAATATAAATAGTTATTAACTATAATGAACATGGTAGATCATTTTTTTTATAAACATATTATTAAAATGTACCTCAAGTATGTATTCACAACTGAGAATCCCAACCATTTAAACTTAATAATTTCATTTATACTCTCAAGACCAATAAAATCTGTAATAGCCTCTCCAAATATTTCTTATTCATATTCGATAGAGGATATATTTTTATCTTTGAATGTTATATCTGAATGAACTTTTAATTATAATATATGTAGTAGTATAACTAGTGGGGTGAAGGTACTCTAGTAAGGTCCTTTTGAATTCTTGGTAGATCTACTAGATTGTCTTGATTCAACCTTCCATTTCCCCTTTATTTTTGAAATTTGTAATACTATTCCTCATTTTAGATATTTCTAATCACCTGTTAATGGTTTTTCATTTGAGAAAAATATTAAGGACATTTCCCATGTATCTTTTTATGATTAAAAAATCATTATAATAAAGTTCTTATTGGTCGGAGTGAATACTCAAGAGGGGGTGAATTGAGTTCCAATTAAAAATTTTTGTTTAATAGATTTGAATTAAAATCCCCCAATTAAATAATAATTTAAACTGTAGTGAATTTGTAAGACAGGAAATATTCAGTTAGGGTATCAAGAGATTTATTAGTTCTCAGTTAACTTAATCATAAGATTAAATTAGCTTTTGAAACTAACTTACTGATTTACAATAGTTACAAACACTTTCTAGTTTAACTATTAGAGAAACTTTAAAATAGATTTATATTTAAAGTACTTAGCACTGGAATATTCAAAAGTTTTAACAAAGGAAAAATGCACAGAAGTTTTAAAACAAGTGGTTCAATATCAAGTTGAGACTTATTCCTCTCAAACAGTTTATATAAACTATGATCCACACCCTGGATCGAGGTTTTACAACAGTACTCAGACTGTTCAGGTCCTCAGACCTTTACCAAAATTCTACGTGGGTAAACAACAACAACAACAACAACAATAGGAGCACTCAGGCTGTCTAGGTCACACTTGACCTCTTCCAAAATTCACAGTGGGATACAATAAGGTGTAAAAAGTTTGGTGTGAGGATTTAGTATCCTCCAGTTCAACCCAGGAGTCAGTGTGTTTCTAAATAGATAGATGCAAACACACTGCTCAAAATTTTAAACAAAGGTATACTATAGAGGAAATAAATGGATAATGAGTTTAGAATGCTCTGAGTGATTGTAGATGAGCTCTGGACTCATTTGGATGTTGCAGATGTTATTCGAGTCCTTTCTGGTGAAGATGACACACAACAGAGTGTCATTGTTCTTCCCAGATATAGTTATTCAACCTTGTGTATATGATGTTTAGTAAGGAACAACAACTCGGCTTCAGTGTTTGTTCCAGGTGAATGATCTTCTTGAAGCTCTTTGGTTTTCATAGGTGTTCTTTAATTTCTTCTTTTGTTTCGTGGACCTTCACACACATGTACTCTCTGCTTCTTCTTGTGTGTCTCTATCTGTGTATATTTGTATATCTTTCACTACAGATCGATCTTCCTTTTTATTCCTTGAGATCCGGTAAAGGGAATGATTAATTTTTGATAGGTTTGAGATACGGTTCCCTGACATCCAACAAACAACATTAATTAATAGTAGGTTCATTAAATTAAGAAAATATGACCGTTGAAATTAAATAAGAGTTAATAAAAATTCAAATAGTTTTTATGAATATCAGTGAGTCATGAGATCGGTAGGTCATTTGAATTTGAATTGATATCAGTAGGTCATGTGATCATCATCAGCTTCAGTAGGTCATTTGATCAACATCGGCTCCGATAGGTCATTTGATCAGCATCGGCTCTAGTAGGTCATTTGATCAGCATTGGATTCGGTAGTTCATTTGATCAGCATCGGCTTCGGTAGGTCATTTGATCAGCATCGGCTTCAGTAGGTCATTTGATCAGCATCAGCTTCAGTAGGTCATTTGATCAGTATCGGTTTCAATAGGTCATTTGATTAGTATCGGTTTCGGTAGGTCATTTGATCAGTATCGGTTTTGGTAGGTCATTTGATCGGTATTGTTTTCGGTAGGTCATTTGATCAGTATCGATTTTGGTAGTTCATTTGATCAGTATCGGTTTCAGTAGGTGATTTGATCAGTATCGGTTTCGGTAGGTCATTTGATCAGTATCAGTTTCCGTAGGTCATTTGATCAGTATCGGTTTCGGTAGGTCATTTGATCAGTATCGTTTTCGGTAGGTTGTTTGATCAGTATCTCTTTTGGTAGGACATTTGATCAGTATTGGTTTCGGTAGGTCATTTTATTAGTATCAATATTGGTAGGTCATTTGATCAGAATCGGTGAGACAGTTGTATCATCGGTGTGACCATTGTCATCGGTTCGACCGTTGTCATCGGTGCGACCGTTGTCATCGGTGCGACTGTTGTCATCGGTTTATCACATCGGTGACTCGTCTATCAGTTTGTCTCATCGGTGTCTCATTCATTTAACTATCGGTGACTCAAGAATATAATTAACGGTGAGTCAAAAATATAAAATCCTTTCAAAGTGTCTGTTTAATCCAGAATACTTCCAGGTCAATAGTAAACTGTAAATAATCATAGATAAACATATGTGGACTTTATTGAACATATATAAACACATTTAGAACAGATTGAATAATTGACTAAATTGATATATATAAAAAACAATGATTTGTGATTATTAAAATAACTATCTCACAGAGGGTTCAACAATCTCCCCCTTTTTGATAATCACACATCTTTGGAATAAATGAATAGGGAAGATGATATAACACTCAGTATGCTCCCCCTATGTAAAAGAAATATATGTCTAAAGGTAAACATGTCATCAGAGCCTGGAATCAGATCATAAAAAAAGTTATAGTATATCAACATAGCATCAGAGCTATCAAACATGACATCAGGGCTAAGAATGAATCAGAGCTATATACCTATTGGAGCTTATATAGTCTATATCATGGCATTAGAGATTAAAGCTTATTTAGAGCTTATATATTGTTCTTCCCTTGCTTATACTTATACATGCTTTTCTCCCCCTTAGATATATACTTATATTGTTCTCCCCCATTGGTATTATCAAAAATAAAAATAGAAAGCAGAGAGAGAAAGAAGAAAGTTTCATTGAAATAACATCTAAAAAGAGATAAGGAAAATACATCCTATCAAAAATGACATACATAGCTATTTTTGGGGGTGCAGAGGTGCTTTCCCTTTAGTAGATGGAGGAATGGATGGGCCAGAAGGTGGTTTGGTGGAAGATTGATCTATCCGGATGGAGAGAAGAGGTAAAACAACTCTGGATGGAAGCAGACTGGGTGCTAAGTTTACTTGCTGGTGAACATAAGATTCTCTTGAAGGTGGTTGTTGAATGACTGCACGAATATTGGATAGAGCTTTAGAAACTGATATCTGACTAGGAGAAACACTGGATAGACTGAGAGGCTCAGCAGTAGGAAGAACAATTTCCTTTGCTTTCACATGAAGACATGGTTTAAGAAGATTGATAAAATCCTGAATTACTTCACCACCATATTGCATGGCCTTCTCAAAATAATCTTTTTTCTGCATGAAACTCTCTAGAGTGGGAGTAAAATCCTTCAACTGTTGGGCCTGATCCTCAAAGTCTTGAGTTACTGGAGGTAGCTTCAAATTCTCATCCAGAACTTTAAACTGATGGTTCAACTCATGCTTGGTATAAATTTTAGAAAAATAGTGATCCACTTTTTCTTTGATCTCTCTCTGAGCTTTATTAGCATCAGATGAATACATCTTCACCATCTTGTGAATATGATCACTATTTTCTTCAATCTTTTTCAAATAATCCAAGTACAGAATCTGTCCAATGGTCGCTAACTCTTCTTTCACAACATCTCTTAAGGCATTAATCTCATGTCCAGTTATCTTGGTCACTTTGGAGGTGCTAGCCTGAGCAACAATCTGAGTTATCTCAGCCTTCAATCTTCTCAAATCAGATTTATTCAGGTGTTCTATCAAGTTTTTCAAAACTTCCATCATACCAGTGATGGTTGATCTAAATTCTCTTGGTAGAGATACTAAGTCACTACTCAAATCCTTGAGTGCTTGATTCAGAGAGGAAATGTGCCTGCCAATTATTTCACTAGTATTGGACAGGTCTGTCTTAATAATATTTACCACTCTTTGAGTTATATCTTTCATAGTAGACTCAGATAGATTCAAAGGAGCAAGAGAAGGAGAATTAGATAATTCCTCTTTCATTGTTTCTCTGACAGCATGGAGAAACTCATCTTTAAACTTGTCAAAATCAGATCGAGAAACAGAATAAACGGGTCTTTCTACAGTCACTTGAATTTCTTTAGCAACTGGTCCAGCCTCAACTGGATGGCTTACTCTTGCGATATTCACTTCTTCTTCCTCTTCCTCTGAATAATCCAAACCTAGAACTGCAAAACCTGGGTGGTCTTCCCATTCAGCTGTACAAGAGGTATACCTAGGCTTTAGAAAATCAACTTTAACAGAATTTTCAAGAGAGTCTTCCCCATCTACATCAATCACAGTCTGCACTGTCCTTTCCACCTCAGGAATAGTGTCTTGCTCAACTGATTGTGGTTGTGGATCAGCTTGAATCATATCTTTACCATCCACTGGTCGAGTAATTGCATCATCATCATCATCATCACCATTACTATTTCCATTATTGTTTACCTAAGTCTTATTGGTACTGTCTTTGTTACTATATTCATACTGGTCAGAATTGGATACTTTAGTGTTAACTTCTTCTTTATCACCTAGAAGGGGTTCTGAAATAGGTAACTGAAGGGGTGGACTTGTTAGACCAAATTCCATTATTTTCTTAGGACTTACTATATCAGGATCACTCCTATCATCAAGAGGTAAATCATGTTCCTTTTCAGCATCGACATCATCATTAGCTTTAGCTTCCCCTGTTCTCTTCCTACTGGACTCTCCAGTGTCCTTAGGAACTTCTGTCTCTTCTTACTCATTAGAATAAACAATTTCTTCATCAGGTTTTAAATCGGGATCTCTCATCCTCTTTGGTCTTTTAGAGTGGTCAGAAGGATTATAGGATTCATATAATCTATCTTCATCAGCAATCCATGTCTTCTTCCATGGATTCTAGTTAATTTTCATTCTTTTTCATATATCCTTGCTAATACAAAAACCAATACTAGATGAGATACACTCATCTCCATCTTCAACATGGTCCAAAAACTTTATCATGGTAGAGACTTTCTTATAATAGAATAAGGTTGTAGCCTTCTTGGATGGCTTTACTATCTCAGAAATATGAACAGTAATGTATCTACACAAGTTCATCTTCTCATAACTTAGCAATAAAAACTACAAGAAAACATCTTGATACTTAACAGAAACAAAATCACCTTTTCTGGGACAGATTTAGTGCTGAATAAACTTAAACAAGATTCTACTTTCTCCATCTAAATCAGCAGCTGTTATTCTTCTGGATTCAAATTTTCCAGTCAATATCTATAGAGAATACTCATACGAAAAATATTTTGTGGTAGGAGGAATATTACTAGTGTAATCCTCATATATAGCTTTATGTGGTACCCCCAAACACTCATCCCATTGCTTCGATGAAAAAGTTATCTTTTTGCCTTTGATCACTGAAGATAATCTTTTAGCTTTTTCTCCATCCAATGCAATACTCAAATTCAAATATAACTCATGCACTAGATTTGGGTAGTAGACTTGGTTATTATTATAGAACCAGTATTTCCATCCTTGCATCTCCAATACTTTTAAAAGCATAGACCTGCTGGATTACACCTATTCGGAACTTACTTCCTTTTCTGTGGTGACCACACGAGTCTCCAATTTCAGGTTCATAGACTTTTGAGTCATGCTGCTCGATTCTCCTCAAGTGCGTTTCAAAGGTGAGGATCTTTCAGATTCCTTGACTTGCTGCTTTTTCTTTTCCATTTGAAGGTTCAAGAGGTTTGAGAGGTTCAAAATTTTGGGATTCAGAAGATGTGGAGTTCGGAGGGAGATGGAAGGTCAACAGTTCTTAGGAATAGAAATAGCCACGGGTCATTAATTTTATCATTTAGGGTTACAATATTAAATATAATATCAATTAAGTAAAAAAAAGTCATTTTGATAAACACTAATGGTTTCATATAGACTGTATAACTCAATTGGTTGCATTGATCGGTCTCACTGATCAGTTTCACTGGTTAGTTTCACTGATCGGTTTCACTGATCGGTTTCACTGATCAGTTTCACTGATCGGTTTCACTGATCGATTTCACTGATCGGTTTTACTGATCGGTTTCACTGATCGATCATACCTAACTCTTGTTTAATAAAATCTAACATTTAAGATCTTAAAGGCTTGGTGAAAATATCATTCAATTGATGTTCAGAGTCAATAAATTCTTGAGAAATATCACCCTTTTGATAATGATCTCTCAAAAAGTGATGTATGGCATCAATGTGCTTAGTCCTAGAGTGAGACATAATATTCTTAGAGATGTTAATTGCACTAGTGTTATCACAATTTATACACATGTCTAAATTGATATCCATAGTCCAATAAAGTGTTTTTCATCCACAGAATCTGTGCACAACAACTACCAACAACAATGTATTCTCCTTCAGCAGTAGACAATGCAACAGAGTTCTGTTTCTTACTACACCAAGATACCAGGGACTTTACCAATAGATGACATGTTCCAGATGTTCTCTTCATATCTAAATTGAAACCAGCAAAGTTATCATCTGAATAACTTATTAATTCAAAAGGTTTTCCTTTTGGATAAAACAATCCTAAATTGGTAGTATGTTTAAGATATTTGAAAATCCTTTTAACAGCAAGCAAATGAGATTATATAAGATTATCTTGAAATCTTACACACATTCATATGATAAACATGATATATGGTCAACTAGTAGTAAGGTAAAGTAAGCTTCCAATCATACCTCTATAATTGGGTTGATCAACTGGTTTCCCAGTTTCATCATCATCCAACTTACAGGTGGTACTCATAGGTGTATCACTTCCCTTATTACTATCCAAACCAAAATGTTTTAAAATATCCTTTGTATGTTTACTTTGATTTAAAATAATAACATCTATATTTTGAAAATTTTGAAATCTAAGAAAATACTTGAGTTCTCCCATTAAACTCATTTCAAATTCATTTTCAATAATCTTTTAAAAATCAGTACATAAATAATTTTTAGAAGATCCAAAGATAATATCATCTACAAAGATTTTTACAATCAAAATATCTTTAGAAATTCTTCTAATAAAAAGTTTGGGATCATCAATTCCTTTAGTAAAACCTTTAGAAATAAGAAAATTTGTAAGTCTACCATACCAAGCTATTGGATCCTGTTTTAAACAATATAAAGCTTTAAAAAGTTTAAAATCATGATTTTGAAAATGGAGGTTTGTAAATCTAGATGGTTGTTCAAAAAAACATCTTCAATTATAAAACCATTTAGAAATTCACTTTTGACATCCATTTGATATAACTTGAAATTTAGATGAGATGCATAAGCAAGTAAGATCCTAATGGATTCTAATCTATCTATAGGTGAAAAGGTTTCTTCGTAGTCTATTCCTTCTTCTTGATTGTAACCTTGTGCAATTAATCTAGCTTTGTTTCTAATGATGTTTCCAGATTCATCAATTTTATTCCTAAACACCCATTTAGTACCTATGGTCAAAGTGTCCTTAGGTCTTTCTACTAATTCCCAGACTTTCTTTCTTTCAAATTGATTTAACTCTTATTGCATATCCATTACCCAAAATTCATCATTGATTGCATCATTGATATTTTTAGGTTATAGCTATGAAATAAAGGCTTAATGTTCAACCTGATTTCTCAAAGAAGCTCTAGTTTGTGTTCCTCTATCCAAGTTAACTGCAACTACATCTAAAGTATGGTTCTTTAGAATCCTAGTTGATCTAGTAAAGGTAGGACTAGAAATTTCAGGTTCTTCTTTAGGTTTGGGTTCAACAGAAGCAGGTTCTTTTGTATTTCTAGAGCTGGTTGTCTTTACAACAATTCCACTATCTTTATCATTAAGATTTAGAATAGACAAGTCTTCTTTGGGATTTTCAACAGCAGGTTTAGGTTCATGTGGATTAGTTTCATCAAATTTTATGTGAACAGATTCTTCCACACATTTGGTTCTCTTATTAAAAACTCTAAAGGCTTGGCTAGTAATTGAATTTCCTAAAACTATTCCTTCATTACTCTTGGATGCAAACTTGTCTAGATTATCTTTAGTATTAAGAATAAAGACTTTGCAACCAAAAACTTTGAAGTAACTAAGTTTAGGTTTCCTATTATTCCAAAGATCGTAAGGGGTTTTCTTAAGAACATGTCTAATCAAGACTATATTTATCATATAACAAGATGTATTGATAGCTTTTTCCCAAAAATAAACAGGAAAATCATATTCATTTATCATAGTTCTTGCAATTTCCTGAATGGTTTTATTTCTTCTTTCTACTACACCATTATTTTGAGGTGTCCTAGGGGCCGAAAACTTGTGATTATAGCCATTATGTGAGCAGTGAGATTCAAACTCATGATTTTCAAACTCACGACCATGATCACTTCTCAATGTTTTAATCTTAAGTCCACTAAGGTTTTCTACAGACTTGGAGTATTTTATAAAGTAAGAGAAAGCTTCACTTTTGTGAGCTAAAAAGTATACCCAAGTATATCTAGAAAAGTCATCTACTAGAACATAAACATAGTGCTTCCCATTTAAACTAGAAACTCTATAAGGTCCAAACAATTCCATGTGAACCAACTCGAGAGGTTGAGAAGTTGAAACTTATTTCTTTGATTTAAAAGAAATTTTATGTTGCTTTCCCTTTTGACAGGGATTACAAACTTTATCAGCTGGGAATTAAAGTTTAGGTAGGTCTCTAACTAAGTTCTTCCAAGTCAGTTTTCTAAGTGAATGTATATTGCAGTGTCTTAATCTTATATTGTAAAGCCAAGATTCTTTATGAAAAGCATTTAAAAAGGTAATATTATACTTAGTTAAAGAAGTCAAATGTACAACATATACATTTTCATTTATTAAGGCAGAAAATACTAAAAAAAATAGAATTAAAAACATTACAAGAATCATTTTCAAATTTAACATTAAAACCATCATCACATAACTGAGAAATACTTAACAAGTTATATTTTAATCCATCAAGAAATAAAAATTTAGAAATTAAAATTGAATCAGTGTTACCAATTTGGTCTAGGCTGATGATTTTCCCTTTAGAGTTATCACCAAAGGTGACATATCCTCCATCAACCTTGATTAATCTTTTGAAGCATGAAAAGTATCATGTCATGTGTCTTGAACATCCACTATCCAAATACCATGTCTTTCTACAGAAAATTTTCAAGCACATTTCCTACAAAAAAATTTTATATAGAAAATGATTTTGGTACCCAGATTTTCTGGGGTCCAGACAGGTTAGCAAGAAAAACTTTTGGTACCCATATTTTTCTAATGGGTCTTATATACTTAACAGAATCAAGAGATTTTGATAGATAAACCTTGTTTGATCTATAACTATGTGAATAACTAGTTGAGGCATAGGAATTTTCAGAACTAGAACTAGCAACATACTGTCCAGATTTAGGAATAAATTTATTCTTTGTAATCTATCTCTATCCAGGCTGATAACCTAAAATAGTAGTATACATTAGTGCAACTTGTTTTCCTAGAATTTGTGTAAGTGTGTCCTTTCCATTAGTAAATTTTTCAAAATCTTTCCTGAGTTTCTCATTAGAAAATTTCAATTCAGTATTCTCTTTTAGTAGTTGATCATTATTTTCTTTTTCTACTTCAAGTGAAGATTTAATAGTGCTAGCTAATGCATGTTGCTTCTTTAAAGTTTTATACTTGTCCTTCAGCTCATTGCAAGTATCTTATAAAATGTTACAGTATTCAAATAATTATTCACTAGACATGTTTTTAGAATCAGAATCATATCCAGATTAATAAGAGTTTAAAGCAGGAGTATCCAATGTTACCTCATATGTGTTTTCCATGAAACACATATTAGCTTTTTGAGATTTTTCATCTTGAGTGGAATCAGAATCACTTGAACTGTCTTCTGAAGCACTCCAGGTTGCTTTCATAGCTTTCTTATACTTTTTGTCCTTGTACTCATATTTCTTCCTATACTTTAACTTTGGACAGTCAGCTTTCATATTTCATTTCCTCTTACATTCGTAGCAGACTATGTCATCACTTTTATCAGTCCTTTTCCAATCCTTATTCCAATGACTTTTATTGTCATAATTTCCCTTGTAATTGTATTTTTTGAAAAACTTCTTTTTCCTATAAAACTTCTTAAATTGTCTAGATATCTGATCCATTTCAGTATCACTGTTAGATGCACTCTCTTCACTACTTGAACTGTCACTTGCAGCTTTAATTTTCTCTTTGTCCTTGATTTTTGAAGCAAAAGTCTTGAAGGATACTGATTTCTTTCTTGGTTCATCATCTTCTTATTTCTTTACCTTCATCTCTTATTCATACATCATCAACTTACCAATCATCTCTTTAATAGGTAGTGAACTTATGTCACACGATTCTCTTATTGAAACTGATGTGCCTCTCCATCTTTCTGGAAGACATCTTAGTATCCTCATGGTTTTCTATTTTGCTAGAACAGCTTTTCCCAGTGAGCTCATTGTATTGACTATCTCAGTAAACCTGATATACATATCAGAAATAGATTCATCAGATTTCATTTTGAAATTATCATACTTAATAGTGTATGTGTTTAGTCTCATTTCTTTCACGTTGGTTGTTCCTTCATGGGAAACAGCCAGAGTTTCCCATATTTCATAAGCAATCTTACAAGCAGATATTTGATTAAATTCTTCATCTCCTAAGGCAAAATATAGGGCATTCATTAATTTATAATTATTATTATAATAAGCTTTCTTAGGTTCATCCCAAGTAGTTCTAATAGTTTTTTGGAATCTTATATTGAGTCTCTATAGAAGTCCAGATGTCAAATCTCATACTTTCTAAATGAATTTTCATTTTTATTTTCCATTGGAAATAATTAACACCGTTAAAGAAGGGTGGAATGTTGGAAGATTCACCTTATAATCTGTTATCCATAATACCTGAGTTATATAAAGATATAAAAATTTAAGATCTTTAAGATACAACTAAAATCACATTTGAAAACTTTTCACAAATAGAGTGTTTTGAAAACCTTTTAGTAAAACCTCTCTCTAATACCAAATGTTGGTTGGAGTGGATACTCAAGAGGGAGGGTCAAATGAGTTCCAATTAAAAATTTATGTTTAAAATATTTTAATTAAAATCCCCCAATTAAATAACAAGTTAAATTGTAGTGAATTTTTAATACAGGAAAGTTTCAGTTAGGTTCTCAAGAGATTGATTAGTTCTCAGTTAATTTAATCAGAATATTAAATTAGGTTTTGAAACTAACTTACTGATTTAAAATAGTTACAAAAAATTTCTAGTTTAACTATCATAGAAACTTTAAAACAGATTTATATTTAAAGTACTTAGCAGTGGAATATTCAAAAGTTTTAACAAAGGAAAAAATGAACAAAAGTTTTAAAACAAGAGGTTCAGTCTCAAGATGAGACTTATTCCTCTGAAACAGTTTATATAAACTATGATCCACACCTTGGATCGAGGTTTTACAATAGTAATCAGACTGTTCAGGTCCTCATACCTTTACCATAATTCTACGTGGGTAAAAAACAACAACACTCAGGCCGTCCAGGTCAGACTTGACCTCTTCCACAATTCACAGTGGGATACAATAAGGTGTAAAAAGTTTGGTGTGAGGATTTAGTATCCTTCAGTTCAGCCCAGGAGTCAGTGTGTGTCTAAATAGAAAAATTCATACACACTTCTCAAAATTTTAAACAAAGGTATACTACAGAGGAAACAAATGGATAATGAGCTTATAAATCTCTGAGTGATTGAAAATGAGCTCTAGACTCATTTGGATGTTTCAGATGTTATTCGAGTCCTTTCTGGTGAAGATGACACACAACAGAGTGTCGTTGTTCTTCCCAGCTACAGTTATTCAGCCTTGTGTATATGATGCTCAGTAAGGCACAGCAACTCGGCTTCAGTTTTTGTTCTAGGTGAATGATCTTCTTGAAGCTCTCTAGTTTTCACAGGTGTTATTCAAGTTCTTCTTTTGTTTCGTGGACCTTCACATACATGTACGATCTTCTTCTTATTATGTGTCTCTGTCTGTGTATATTTGAATATCTATCACTGCAGATCGATCTTCCTTTTTATTCCTTGAGATCCAGTAAAGGGAATGATTAATTTTTGATAGGTACGAGGTATGGTTCCCTGACATCCAAAAACCAACATTAATTAATAGTAGACACATTAAATTAAGAAAATACGACCGTTGGAATTAAATAAGAGTTAATAAAAATTCAATCAGTTTTCATAACTATTGGTGACTCATGAGATCGATAGGTCATTTGAATTTGCATCGATATCGGTAGGTCGTGTGATCAACATCAGCTTCGGTAGGTCATTTGATCAGCATCGGCTCTAGTAGGTCATTTGATCAGCATCGGCTTTGATAGTTTATTTGATCAACATCGGCTTCGGTAGGTCATTTGATCAGCATCATCTTTGGTAGGTTATTTGATTAGCATTGGCCTCAGTAGGTCATTTTATCAGCATCGACTTCAGTAGGTCATTTTATCAGTATCGGTTTTGGTAGGTCATTTGATCAGTATCGGTTTCGGTTGGTCATTTGATCTGTATCGGTTTTGGTAGGTCATTTGATCAGTATCGGTTTTGGTGGGTCATTTGATCAGTATCGGTTTCGGTAGGTCATTTGATCAGTATCGGTTTTTGTGGGTCATTTTATCAGTATCGGTTTTGGTGGGTCATTTGATCAGTATCAGTTTCGGTAGGTTATTTGATCAGTATCGGTTTTGGTAGGTCATTTGATCAGTAACGATTTTGGTAGGTCATTTGATCAGTATCGGTTTCGGTAGGTCATTTGATCAATATCGGTTTCGGTAGGTCATTTGATTAGTATCGGTTTTGGTAGGTCATTTTATCAGTATCAGTTTCAGTAGGTAATTTGATCAGTATTGATTTTGGTAGTTCATTTGATCAGCATCGGTGAGACAGTTGTATCATCGATGTGACCGTTGTCATCGGTGCGACGGTGGTCATCGGTGCGACCGTTGTCATCGGTTTGTCACATCGGTGACTCGTCTATTAGTTTTTCACATCGATGTCTCATTATTTTAACTATCGGTGACTCAATAATATAATTAATGGTGAGTCAAAAACATAAAATTCTTACAAAGTGTCTGTTTAATCCAGAATACTTCTAGGTCAATAGTAAGCCACAAATAATCATAGATAAACATATGTAGACATGATTGAACATATATGAACACATTTAGAACATATTGAATAATTGAATAAATTGATTTATATAAAAAAACAATGATTTGTGATTATTAAAATAACTATCTCACAGAGGGTTCAACAGTTCCAATAGCATTATTGATCACGGTAACATCCAGATCCTCTAGAAGAACTAAGAACTCAGAACTCGTCTCTTAATCTATTTTAATCCCTACTCTCACATGAGGAGTTGTTTATTATATATCATGTATCCTAGGATATTGTACATCATTCCCCTCTTAATAAAGAGATTCATGGGTGTTTATATATAAATCAAAAAAAATTCTACTTATAAAATTTTAGTAATATAGGGTTATCACAAGTTTTCTTACTCAAATTTAAGATAAATAGTTATAAAAATGATTACCTTAGGTAAGGTAGGTGGTTGAGGGGAATGGGTAGCCTCAAATATAGTGGGGACATTTCTCTATTCATGTACAAATCATTTTTCTACTATGGGTTCATGTATTGAACCCGACTCCAGTAGCCTGAAGCTGATGTCTACTTTAATAAATTAGCACTAGAAAAAAGTAATCTCATATCTAAGGACCGCATAGTTTATTAGTCTTGGTAAACTATATATATACTTTAAATTCACATTAAAATTGAAAACATAAAATACACAAAGTTTTTCATTGGAAATTCCATATTTCCCCTTGACATATCCCTACATATCAATTACAAAACACTTTCCAGTATCCTGGAAAAAATATAACATGAGAAATGGGTGATCTCAAATGCTCAATAAGGGTAAAAATACAATAGAAACTATCATAAATAAAAAATAATAATCAATATGGTAAGTTGAATAACTAAAATACATTCTATGTACTCAATAACTTGAGTATAATGTGGCTATAATAAATGATGATCAAATAAATCCATATAAAAAATCACATGAGCATGAAACTTATCCATAAATATTCTAACAAATTGAATCATCACATGGACATAAATAACCAATCTAAAAATGGTGGAATTTATAATTCTAGACATCTAAAACATACTTTCAAGACCTTTCACAAGACAGTTTAAATTTTTGGGTAGAAACCTACCTATTTTGGCTAATTCATTTGACTCATGAGAACTATCGATTCATCGAGGGGATATCTATAACTAGGACCCAATAATAAGTTAATAAGTACAGTGCATTAAACATATAAAATGGTTGAAACATAATCAATATAAATATTCATATTGATAAACTGACAAACAAAATGATAATACTTACCCCAACCAAATAAACATGATCATAAACCATCCCAAGTAAAATGGTGAATGATAATAAAATTGTGCATACTCAGTCAGACTAATAATAAACCATCCAAATAAAGACTAATGATGAAATCAATACATAATATCTCTAGTGGATAATAAGTACAATAAATGGTTTATGTAATTAATGTATATAAATACTATAAAAATATCCTTAAAAATATTCCTGAGGAAAATAACCTTTTCATTTTTAAAATATACTTTTTAAAACTTAAAGTTCCCAAAATATTTTGAAAATAATTTTATTTAAAAATAACCTTTTAAAATTATAAAATAATCTTTAAAACATTTAATGTTCATGATGGCATGAAATCATGTTCATGCGGTAAATATTAAAACAAATATTCCTTTCACATTTTTTATAAAATCCAAACAGATTGTGTTTTGAAAATGACAAGAAGATTCGTTTAATTTTTTTGTAAAAAGTAAAAAATGGGTAAAAATTTATTTTATAAATAAATTTTAAAAGGTTAAAAACATTTTTAGAAAATTTTAATTTTGATGAAAAAGGATTTTTGACCGAAAAGGGAAATAAAGCATGATTTTATTAAAAACATTATCAATCATTTTAAGTACCAAAGAGAGGGAAAATGGTACCATTAATTGAAAAAAATCATGAATAACCAAATTAAAAGAAAATATATTGGGTTTAATAAATAAATATCAAATAATTCTCCCAAGGAAGGCTTAAACAAAAACAATCTTGAATAATGATGAGATTGTGGAATAAACTCTTACCATTTTTGGTGAATTTTGAGTTATAATCCCCATAAAAGAAATAATTTCAAATAAAATTTAAATAATATAAAGATAAATATATTCCATATATAAAATATCAAAAGGTTCAATATATATACCACACAAAGGACTAAGTGGAAAATATGGTGTATGTCTCACGAAAGTTAAAGTGAGACGTGAAACCCTTACCTCAGGTTCAACTCCATTCATATGTGTCTGAAAATCCTATATAATAAATATTAATTTATTATACATCTATTATATAACCATAATCATATACGTAATACTATATATGATCCTCTTATAACATTTTACCACCCATTTTTTATTTATATTTAACTATTTTCATTATTTCATGTGTTAATCGGTTTATTTTCTCATGCATGTTTTGTCATGAATGTTCTGGTTCTTTTAGATTGGATATAGTTCCAGAATCTACATAATTTTATTAATGTTATGAATATTTTTTTCATTATATACATTCTTAAAACCATTATTGAAAATCGGACAGATAAAATGAATCACATTGCTTCGTAGAGACAGTAGGTCGTACGTATGCACAAGTGATGATATCATTCTCTTAAAGGGTTAAAGGGTAATGAATTTTATGATATATTAATTATAAATAATTTATATCATGTTATATACATCACATATATTCATTAAATTTATCCTTATTACTTTCTATTAAAAGAGTAACTGAAAAATGAATCACATCGCATCTTGAGGCGGTAGTCCGTCGTACACACAAGTGACGTTATCATATTTTAAAAAGAAAAGAAAGTAATATGGTATATGTTATATTATAAATAAATTATTGTAATTATATAATAAATATTATATATACAAATTAATTCTATCAGTTCGTGAGGTGGTAGTTTGTTGTACACATGACAAAAGATTTTGTTTCCCATTTGATGGATGTGGAGATGTATAACTATTATTCCATAAACATAATAACATATTATTATATGAGATATACTTTTGTTATTATAAATTAATTTTTAATAGATAATTTAATGTTGTAAAATAATAAATAAAAAGAATAAGCTTAGTGAAGGAAATTACCTTCACATAGAGAAACCTCCTTTAGATCTCTTCTTAAGGACCATAGGGTTGGTATTTTGGAAAGAATAAAAGAAATATAATGTGTCTAATTATGTTTTTTAGGGATTTGGATAGGTTTTGGTCAATTTAAATTTTTTTTATAGGTGGAAATAAGTGAGGGGTGTGAGTTCCATTTTATAATTGAGAATGAGTGACATTTTTGTAAATACTCAAAACAATTCAATAATGTGAAGTCACTCTCACCCCAAGTGGATACAAAATTAATAATTAAAGGGGTTTGTGGATTATATGTTTGAGCCACACCTTCACAAAAAAAACATTTTTTAAACATGTTTTTACTTAACTTCTAAGTTTTCATAATTTTACCTTTTTAGTTTTTTACTAAGTTAACTAGTCTTTTAAACCTAGGTAATTTACCCTTTAAATATAAAATAAAGTGATCCTTATTATATAATTTAGACCTAATTATTATAAATATGAAATAAAATTTATCATATAAAAAAATTATATGTGTTGAAAATTAATTTTAAAACAGTCTCATGTAACGTGCAAAAACACTATTTTAACCTTAACTACGCTAATGAAGTTATTAATCTTTAGGGGAAAATATAGTCAATATAAAAGAAAAATTGGACCATTAATGGAACATAGTTTATATTTTAAATATTTAAAAAAAATCAAGAATATATTATTCTTAATAATTTTAAATAATTTAATACAATATCATTTATTATAAAATAACATAAATGTCAATTTTGGCATTATTCATTTAATTTGAATTAAAAAATATATAAAGACAGTGATGAAATTAAAATATAATATGTTCACAACTATATACCATGATATATTTATCCAAAAAATTAAAGTAACATAATAATTCATTAAATTTATTTTACTTTTAATATTTTTAGTATCTTTTATTTTATTTTTCTGTTAATTAAAAAATTAATTCCTTGGTGTTGCTTAAGAATTTAAAGTCATTATATGATTACTAAAAATTAAAAATAAATTACCGTCATGAAATTAATTTCATTATGATCAAAATAAATATCCATATTTGTTCACATATTTCTTTTTTCTCTACATGAACACATAATTTAAATTTAAAATCAAGAAGGTCACATTTTGTCTTTTTCATTACTTAAATTATTATATAGGTCACTTTTATGGAAAAGTATCCCAAAACTCATAAAATCTACCTAAAGGTGATATGGTTTGAAATATGTCTAGAAAATAGAAATTTAAAAAAAATTATATCATTTTAACCCTTATATTTTTAGTTTCAGCCCACAGTAAACTCGTTTTAACCTTAACTGTGGTAATTAATTTTCACTTTTTTACTATTCATTAAGAGAAAAAAATAATTTTACATTACTATATAATATTAATTATTATAATTCCAAATATGGAATCTATTTTATCAAATTAAACTCCCAGAAGTGGAAATGTTTTATTTAAAATTAAACCCACAAACGTGATGAAAAAGTAGTTTTCCAGAGAGAAATTTCTCATAAGTATAGAAAGTTTTAATATCAAAATTTAACATGAAATTGATTCTACTGAGATAAATTTTATTTATTATAATATATTTGAGCTAATTTTACTTTAAAAACAATATTTAATGAAAATTTAACCTTGAAATGATTTAAAAAATGTAGTTTTCAATAAAAACTAGTGTTTTTCACTATTCATAAAAAATGAAACTTTTTCAAAAAATATGAAAATTTAAACCTAAGCTAATTTCAATAGGGTTTTTTTAAAAATGAAGTTAACTTTACAAAATAATATTTATAAAATTGGTAAAAATTAATTTTAAATTATGTGTGCAAATTACAACTAATCTTCCTTTTAGAAACAATATAGTTTTTCATATGTTCCTATTAATATATCAGGGAGTTACAGTTCACATTGATCCTTTAATATATACTAGGACACAAAACCAAGTAAAAAAATAATATCTTTTATATCATATATATGTTATTAATTTCCTTTCATAATCTCATATTTATCTCCTTGTGTCTTTGTCTTCTTGAAATATATTCAAGGTGACACTCCAAAACCTACACCTCTAATGCATCTATATTGTTCTCGCTACTTCAAAGCTAATAAAATTAGTTGTTCTTCAGGTATAGTCAATACTAATTCTTGTTTATAAAATTTATTAAAAACAAATGAACATAAATATATATTTTTAGTTAATGCTATTATAAAGCATAAAAAATACTATTATGTCATACTTACATATGATTCACATACTACTTGTGTGTTTTCATATACTATTTTTTCCTCTTTATTTTCATGAGCCTGCTTATAAAGTACATGATGTGGTATGCAACTAGTTTTGTATTTTGATTCATAATTCTTCATATAAACAAAGGAACATTTTTTTTGTTTCATATCAAAAGATGTAGATATTCCCTAAATATTATACATGTGTGATGAGTTTAGGATGATACTCTTAAGTATGATATATAAAAGTCATATAGTAAGACATAGATTGAACTAAAGCATATCTTATGTCTTTATAAAGGGATATGTAAAGTGTGATATAGTAATACCAAACCACTGCTAGCCTATCATGCTTTACGATATTTTTGAATCGTGTTGGATTATTCATAGCTTAGGATTAACATAGCTTAATGATTAATATGGAAGTTAAACATTAATTTTTAACATTCCAGTAGTCCTAATATTGGCCTTTTCCAACAAATCCTTGTTTTAATGACTAGAATTAATTTTTCTTATGTAATTAATGATCTTTATTTTTACTGATAGTAATTTCTTTCTATATAAAATTATACTAAGTCTTAAAGTGGCCATGTTAACTTACCGCGTGAAGAAGCTCAATTTACTGTGAAGGCCAAGTGATCGCGTATTGAAATCTAAGTGACTGTATGAATAATCAAGCAACTATGCATCAAATAATAAAAACATCTCTAATAATTAACTTTAAAAAGTATCCAACCTACTATAAGAACAAAATATGTAACAATATGAAGAAATGAGGTGACCACAAGAAGAAAAGAAGTGATAATAAGAAGATGAGAAGTGACTGTGCCAAGTGACTATGGAAATTGACTATGCCAAGTGAACATGGAAAGTAACCATTCTAAGTAACCACATGAAAATTTCATCGTGCTTCAGATAATACTAAGTGATTTTGTCTAACTTATTCAGTGAAGTATATTCAAATATATAAGAGTTATATTTTAGAGAATTTATTGCAGAGTCGGAGAATTTAATGTTTTCAGATCAAACTAATGAGTATGAGGATTAATTTATGAATATACTCTAATGGATAATATAGAGAACCATAATTTTTATACATAGATATTACATCTTAATAGATTAATATTTAGTGCATAACATTTTAATCCATGCTAGAAGCATTTAGGTCTAGTATCTTTAGAAACTTGGAAACATAAATAACCGGATCATAAAATATCTACATCATCTCCCACATATTTCTTAATAACTAGAAACCTTATTATATATATCACACATAATACCATTCTTAATAACCTGGGGAAAGAGAAAAAAATAAAAGGGTGAGCTTAGATGCTCAGTAAGGGTAAATAAGGGAGATATCAATGATCATATAATCATAACATGAGAAAAAGCATATGAAAAAACAATCTTAACATTTAAAACTCATAACCTTCATATAATAGATCATAATATTGATTAATGTCATAAATATTAGTATTTTGTATGACATGAATCAAAAATAAATCATAGAACATGATCCATAAGAGCACAACATTGACAAAAGATAGGGAAAAGTGGCATATAAATATGCATAAAAAATCATTTCCTTATTAGTGAAGAATATTTTCCAAGACTATAATAGTGGAATTATTCACTATCCAAACCATAATAGTAGTCAAGTTTCACTCCTAAGACTATCATAGTAAACAAAGTCACTTATTTAACTTTTTTCACTTTCCATTATAGTTATGTTTATCTCATGAAATATCAATCATTACCCAATTCATTGAAGGGGGGTATAGGTACAACCTATCACATAATGAAAATCATAAATCTGTGTGGAAAAATAATATAAATCATTCATCATATCAAAACCCATTAAATGAAATGGTTTTAATAAACATTTCATCGTATAATAACCCATGGAAAAGAAATGAGTTTCATAAAAATTGTGTCATTATATTCATAAACCAACTAGATAAATAATAAGTATGGTGTCCCTTAATAATATCCATAGTAAATCATAAGTGAAATCAATGGTTGTTGTCTTTTATTAATTTAAATACCATTAAAATAACATTAAAACATTCTTGAGGAAAATAACCTTTGAATTTTGAAATTACTTATTTAAATAAACTATACAAATATAAAAGAAACCATCTTCTTTTAAAAGAACCTTGTAAACTTGTAAAGTAGGATTCAATGTAAAAATTAGTTAAGAAATAGATAAAATACATTCATGTGGTATAAGTTAAAAAATCATTCCTTCCATATTTTTCTTGGAAAATTCACAAAGTACCTCTTTTGAAAAATGACAAAGAAGATTCCATTCAAAACATTTTTTAAAAAGTAAAACATGTGTAAAAGTAAAATTTAAAAAACATGTGAGAACAGTAAAAACATTATTTAAAATAATTTTTTAAAAATGTGGATATGGAAGAAAAATATCCCCCATCAGATACTTAAACATAAACAATCTCGAATATTAGTGAGATTGTGAAATAAAACCCTTACCATGAGTTCACCTTTATTCAAATGCACTATAACCACCTGTATAGTAAATTTTAATTTATTATAATTTTATACCAAAGTAATTTTCAAACATATAATATCACATATGACCCCTTTATAATATTTCAACCCCCTTTATCAAAAATTCCTTATTAAAATTATCAATCACATGTGTTAAATGTTTCGTTGATCATGAGTGCTTCAGTTTATTAGTTCTAATACTTGTATATTTATCTTGGTTAAATAGTATATACAATATTAATCATGATATAAATATCATATATATTTAATATAAAAATATTTATATTCATCCCAAAAAAATTAGCGATAGAAAAATGAATTAAACAGTTCATGGAGACGGATGGTTGTATGTATGCATGAACACTGTTTTCATTTTTCAACAAATGGAACAAAAGAAAGGTAAATATTAATTAAAACTTAAAAGATAATTATTATATCATATATATAATATGTATTAATAAAATTAATCCTAATTACCATATAATTAAAATATAAATGAAAACAAATCACATTACTTTGTGGAGGTGGTAGTCCACATATACGCACAAACGACATTATTGTTACCCAAAGGATTGGATGGTAAGAAGGTAGATGTGATATTACAATTATATAAGTATAATTATGTAAAAAATATAATATATAAACATTAAACCCATCATAATATCCATCCATAAAATATGGTGATGATAAATGAATTGTATCGCTATGTAGAGATGGTAAGTCGTACATACACACGAGTGATATTTTCACTTCTCATTTGAAGGTAAAAGGGGTGTATAATGGTCTTTTTATAATAAAAATAAAATTTAATAATATTTAGGATACTGAATTTATTATTTTATGATAAATAATATAGATTTATAGGAGGTAAAGAAGAGAATAAAAGAAATTGATCGGTTAAGGCAATTACATCTTCTTTAAAAAGACTCCTTTAGATCTCCTCTAAAGGGCTCTAAGGTTGGCCTTTTGGGAATAAAATAACCTATATAATGTTAATAGGTATGTTTATATGGGAAATTTTCATATTTTGGTTGATATATAAGGCTCAATGTAGTGTAAATAAGTGATAGAGGATATGCCCTTTTATAATTAAGGTGAGGGGCACTTTTGGAATTTACAAAAAGATTAAATTATAATTAATTAATTCTCAATAAAAATTCCTAAAAATGGACATGTATTATAAGATAAGTTATTATAGGGTTGTAATTACATCAAAAAATATTTTAGACAAGTTTTAGTGTCATTTTAAACCTTATCATTTTGATTAACTCTTAGTTAACTAATTTTAATTTAAACTACAATAAGAAATTTTTCATTATTAAAGGGTTGTGATTTTTACTTATAAAGATAAAATTAACCCATAAATGGAAAATTTATGAAATTTTAGACCATATTATATCCACCTTGTCTTATTTCAATATTTTTATTATTTTTAAATAATTTAATTAAATAATATTTTGATAAAATATTATTATTGTCAATTTTGACACCATTCATTAAATTTGACTTATAATAAATTAATACAAAGTTTGAATTAGAATATAATATTTTAAAACAACAATAATATGTCATATTGACCAATAATATTCTTTTAAAAATATATATTACTCAAATTATATCTTTTTTAGTATTTTTGAAAATCATTTATTTTATTCATCTATTAATTGAATAAATATTGTTTTGGTGTTGTGTAAGAATTTAAGGAAATGATATAATACCAAAAAATTATGAATAAATTAAAATCATGAATTTAATTTTTTTTTTATTCACAAAATTAATATTTATATTAATTCATAACTATTTTTTCCCTATATGAACACATAATGGATATTTAAAACTAAGAGAGTGACATTTTGTAACTTTCTTTGATTTAAATAATATATAGGTAATTTTCATGGAAAATTGTTCAATAATCTAATCAATTTTTATCCTAAGTTGATAATGTTTTAATTACCTTTATATAATGATAATTTGGAAGAATAATTATGGCCTTATCACTTATTTTCAATCTATGTTAACCTAATTTACACTTTACTGAGGTGATGAATTTTACCACGATTATTATTAATATTGACCAAAAAAATGGGGCCTATTTACCAAATTTGAACCACTTGATTATAAATATGTAAATAATTTTATCTAATTTAATACCTATAAATTTCATAAATTATTTTAAAGTAACTGCGCAAAATGTAATAAAAAATGAGTTTTAGAAAAAATACATTTTAAAGAATAAAACTTGATTTATTCTTATCATATACTTAGAAAAATATTTTTTGAATGTTTTAAAAATTATAAAGTATATAAAACATAAATTTCATTAAATTAAATCACTAATAGTGATTAATTTAATTTATTAATATAAAAATACATTACACTTATAAAAACAATTTTTCAGAAAAAAACATCACTTTTATTTTCAAATAATTTTTTTGTTATTAATTTTAATCATTTAATAACTAAATAGTTAATTTTAAAATTTTCTTGATCATATATTTTTTATAATCTAATTATTACAATTCAAACCCACCAATACAATGGTTTGGGGATAATAGACACATAATATTTTAATAATGTTACGCGGTTTATTTAAACTAAGTGTTGCGTGTAATGCAAGCTATCAAAGGAATAAAATTATTTAAATAGAAATATTTTATAAAAAAATCAGGGTGTTATAGATAATTATATAAGGTTATATATTTAAGAATAAGAGATACTGGTGGAAAAAATAAGCATATGAGAGACATAGTGATACACTGAGGACTTGCTCTAACATACAACAAAACTGAGTACTTTAATGACACTCCATTTTCTGACCTCTTAGTGAAACCCTTATTTAACGATTTTCAAAGACATATTTAAATACAATTGATCAACCAAATCTGGCTAGATTGAGCTACTATTGAATTTCTCCATTCCCAATTTTTTTCTCTTTATTTTAGATTACTCTTTGAGATTTGTTTGTTTTAATCAGTATATTCATCATCACAAGTTCATGTTCTGTATTAAAGAGGTACAAATACCATTTATTTTATTATTTTATACATGTTATCCCATGTATAACAATATAAGAGGTTTTGTGTTGGTTGGAATTCCTATGATATTTTTTTTTTGTGAAAACCCAATCCATGTTGTTGATGAGTTTATTTTTTTAATAAATTTCCTTACATAAGTTGATTACTAAGTAGAGAGTACGAGGTTTCAACTTGAGACTGAACCTCTTGTTTTTATTACACTATTTTTTTCTTATTTTTTTTATTGTGCTTCAAAACAAACCATTTTTCATTCTAAAAACTGTATAGAAAAATACTACTTTCATTGTTAAATTTAATAAGTTTTTAATATACAGTTTTTGTTAAAAGTAAAATTATTCCAAAAGTTAAAGTGTTTTTAAAATTTCTTTTAACTAACTTTTGATTTAACTTTTGAGAAACTTTTTAAAAGTTTAAAATTATATATTTCTACTATTTTAGTTAAATGGACAACTTTTAATTAATTGGGGGGTTTAGTTTTAAATATTTTTAAATAGAATTTTTAATATGAAACTTAATTCAACCCCTATTGATCTTTCCACTCATACCAACATTTGGTGTCAAAGGTTTATTTTATTTATTTATATATAGAATTTAACTTTGATCAATTTTTTATCCAAAAAAGATCAAAGTTCCTATTTATTATAAATCTATATATTTATGGATAACAATAGACTTGAGTGGACTGCTACTAATAGACCCCCTTATTTTAATGGCACAAACTATGCATAATAAAATATTAGGATTAAAATACATATCAAAAGCATTAGATTTGATGTTTAGACTATAATAAAGGAAAATTTTGAAAAAGCTAAGGCTGCTAGAGCTGATTGGAGTGATTCCACCAAGGCTTCTTATGATTTTAATTAAAAATCTATGAATGCATTATATTTTTTTATTAGGAGAAGATGAATTCAATAGAATTTCTACATTTTTTACTACTTATGAAATTTGAGATACAATTTTTTTCTCTCAGGAAGGAACATAAAATATTGAATAAATGTTATTGAATTACTATAAAAATAATTATGATACTTCTAAAATGAAACCAGATAAATTAATTTCTGATATGTATATCAGGTTTAATGATATTATCAATATGATTCATGCTCTTGGAAAGAAATTGAAGACAAAGATCAAGTGATGAGACCCCTATGGTGCTTAACGGATCAATGTAGAGTAACATATGTAACTATTTGAGAATCAGGATATATAAGAAAATTGGTAGTAAATGAGATTATTGGAAAAATCATGATGTATGAATAATATTGAAAGTGAAAAAAGAAGATGATAAATGAAAAAAAAAATATTTTCTTTCAAAACATCTAAGTAAAAGATGATGGATAAAATCAAATAATATAGTTAAAGTGAGGAAAATTCACCCTCTAATAGTGATGAGGAGATGGACCATATATCTTGGATATTTTAAATGTTCTATATAATGAATAAATTATTTAAGAAATAAAATTATGGATGAAATTATGAAATAAGAGGGAACCAGAAAAAGGAAAGTCAATAAGGATAAGTAACTTGTTATGAATGCAAGAGGAAGGGGTATATCAGAGTTGAAAGTCCAAAATTTAAGTATAAGAAAAATTATGAGTAATAAGGGGAAAAGAAAAAATAAATCTATAAAATAAACCTGGAGTGCCTTTGAGTATAGTTCTAGTGATTCCAATTCAAGTAGACAAGACAAGGCTATAGGGAAAACATGTTTTTTATGGAAAACACATATGAGGTAATAATTACCATCTCTAAAACTCATGATCATATTTATAACATCTCTAAAAATGAAAATAATTATTAAAATATAACCAATGGATATTTATTTGAATATTTCAATATGTTGGATAAAACTTTTAAGGAACATAAATATATGAAAAAAAATTTAAAGAAACATGATGCTTTATCTATTTATAATAAATCTGATCTTGCTATTGAAAAAGAACATAATTCTCGTTTAATAAAAGAGAACAATTAACATAAAATATAAAATGGGAAACTTAAAAAGGATCTAAAAAGGTTTATAAATGGGAGAGAAACCTTTACCTGGATTCTTGGTAAAAATACCACACCTATGTACACAACTAGGATTGAATACCATCTCAATCAAAGAATAATTTATAAAAAAAAGTTTATTAATAGCTCAATATCTTCCAATTCTATAAAAATTTCACATTATCATGGACCTAATAATGTTTTTTTTTCTAAAATTCTTAAGTTTTCTTATGGTAAATATCAGGGGAAGGTTCACTGGCATAGATAGTTCGCACAAACCTAAAAAGGATCATTTGGATATTTTGATCACAAGATTTGAATCAAATCAAAAATGATTATTCAAAATGAAAAAAAAATTAAGAAAGCAATAAATAATAAAACAAGGATTTGATGAGATTTGATCTAGTTTAGACCAACATGAATGAAAATAACACTACCTAGAGATGTGATTTATTAGGATCCAGAACAATATATACAACATATAGGCTCAACCACCAAAGAAACAACAACATCAGTTTTAAAGTATTAAAGCTACAAAAATGATAATTGGGAATATAAAGCTTACAATTCTAGATTCTCATGTTTGGCTTCCCTATTATCTTCAATATGTTTTCATGAAGCCAATGCAGATCTTTTGTACTAAAAAAGGTTGAAGTTCTCACCTGGTCAAGAATTAAAATGTTCTTTAATTGGGAACTCGGACACACATATTCATCAATGAAGGACACTATCAAGTCTCCAGAAAATATAGAACATCAATGGTGTACCTAGTATGATGGAAGACATAGAGATTGATCTATGAGAAAATATAACACACCAAAGCTAGGGTTTTCAAAACTTGAAGGAGAGATAAACCAAGAATGTGAAGTTTTGAGTGAATTGAAGGGACATACAGTAAGGATAATCAATTCCCCTAACACTACCTGCATCTTAAAATGGCCAAAAAAACTTGTAAGTACCATGAAACCACAATAAACTAAAATAAAATAGTGCAAATAGGTGAGGGTGGAAACATTGATGGATGAGATCAAAAGGGAAGTGTTATGATCGATGATATGAAATTAAAGCCACATGGATCTGTGACTAAGAAATCGTAGGATGATATGGGCTAAAGGAAAAACAAAAATAAGTCTGATCCAGAAGTCCAACACAATGGACCATGTAGAAATTGAGCAACCCCGCAAATAATAAATCCAATATATTAATATCAGAATAAAATATAATTCATCCATTTTTTTATGAATGTAAATAAAAATAATTTAAATGTAAAATTGATTATCAAGGTAATTCAATATGATAATATATTGAAACACCTAATTTAACAAATATTAACTATTTTCACTTGAAATTAGAAACGTTATTTCACCTAAGGTTATTAAATGGGAACCAAATTTAAATTATCTAAAAAATGGAATTTAGATAATAACACAACGTTAGTCAAACTATCAACTAGGTCGTTATCTTTATGTATCTTATTGAAACATATAGTTCCAAATTCAATAACATCTCAAATAAAATGTAACTGAATATCTATGTGTTTGGATTTACTAGGACATACTAAATTCTTGCATAAATGTAGACTATATTGATTATAACTATAAATAGTAATAATATAATCATAAAGTTTGAGTTTCGAATACAAAACCCTAATTCATATGGCTTCTTTAATAGCCTCAGTCAATACTATGTATTCTGATTCTATTGTTGAAAGGGAAACCACATATTTTATATTACATTTCATGGATACACAGCCTCCAAAATCAGTGAAAATATACCTATTTAGTGATTTTATAGTGTAAATATTACCTTTATTGTTAGAATCTACATATCCAACAATAGTTTTAAAAATATCAATATTTTAGCTTAATAAAAAGATAAATTTGAAGTACAAGAAAAATACCATTGTATCAACTTTAGGGTATGCCAATGTGGCTTCCCTGGACTGGCCATAAATTCTCTAAGGGTGTATAATTCAATGAATACATCAAGTATGGTTCAAATCATAGAATACATGACACTACCAAAAATTTTGGAATAGTAAATTTTAGACATTAACTCAATATCAGGAGCATTAGTGGGTTCTTGAGTTAATAAAAGTTTAAAATTTTGTCCAAATGGAACACTAATAGGTTAGAAAGATTCAAACAGGTGATATTTTAGAAATTTTAGAACATATTAATGTTTTGAGAGATATAACAGTTTATTAGGTATATCTCTAATAATTTCTACACCAAGAATATGTGTTGCTTCTCCTATATCCTTCATTTCAAAAACACAGTACTAGAAATTCAGGCTATAACCACAGTCTGTGGCTATAGGTAATTTCCATGGTTTAGTGAATTGTGGCTCCTATTGAATTGTTAATAGGGCCACAGTTATAGCCACAATCTCAAACTGTGGCTATAGGGATTTAGGCATGGTTTCTACCATGGAAGTCCACCTATAGCCTTGGTTTCCAATCATAGACATAACTTTTCCCTCACCGGAAAACTACTATGGTTTTTAACCATGGTTCTAGGTTTACTTCCATGGTTTACAACTGTGGCTACAACATCCAGTTTCTAGAAAAAAGACACACCTAGTCTACTAACATGGTATACAATTCTAGCTACACCCACCAGTGTCTAGAAAAAAAATACAATAGGTATTCACCCTACTAAAACTCATATTGAACACCAAAAACCATGTTTCCCAACTCTAATTTATAATGGTGAACATAAAAGAAATACACAACACCTGACCCTACCAAATTGATCACTACACCAACAATATGAATCAGAGCTAGTAGTAAAATTTATGAGAAACAACAACATCTAAAATCCAAGAAGTAAGGTCATGACACTGCACAACAAACCAATACACTCCACATTGAGCTCAATAACCGACATAAAACAAGAACCCAACCTATTTACCACTTCAAATTGGAAGCACACGTGAGAACATGGAATCATTTTTTCCCATATTGATTGAATCAACAGTGATCTCATGATTTACATCTAACACAGACCCATCTAACCACCTAGTTTGCATGGAAATCACTGAAGAAATTGAGTAGAATGAGTCACCAAACCATTCAATATAGAAAAATAATAAGCACACACAAACCCCCACTCGACCATACATGGACAACCCTATCCTCTATTATTATTTTAGGTATAGAATAATGGAAATTTTTCAATCTAGGTAGTTGGTATTCAATATCGTCCCAACAAAACTTTTTAGCCCAAAAAATATTTTATCCCAACACAAAAACAATCCATAATGACCATAATGTATGTCCAACCTATAATATCATGTTCTAAATGTATCTTCAAATAATATGAAGTGAAATATCAGACAAAGTTGACAGATTAAAATTAGCGCGTGTATAGGTGTAATTGCACCCAATTGAAAAAACAACTACACAACAGATGTACCAACAATAAATAGAATCATTAAAAACTACCAAATGAAACACTATCTGTATACTAAAGAAATCACATATGTAAATTTTTTATCATGGTTCCATTAGGGGTCACTATTTTCAATTGTGAGGGTGATCAATATTTTCATATCATGTGTTTTTTAATAGATAGATGATTTATTGAACTATATACTTATGTTTAAAATGAAAGGAAAGTTTCATTAATGATTTAATTATTTAATTTTTCTTGATTATATCTTAATGAATTATTACACTGTGTAAATTTAATGGATATCCTTTGTTAGATATTCTTTAATAAATTATATTCCAAAGTGGGATTTTTTAGGCTATTTTATGTATTATATGACTATATTGTATAAATATTTTTTATGAGTGAATATGGTGATAAAATATGATAAAAATATATAATTCATATATAATAATGACTTTATTGGGTTTAATTTGGGTTGAGATTTAGGAAATTTATTTTGATATGTTATTTATATGGTTAGAATCTCACTGATTGAACATTTTTAAAAAATTATAGAATTGGAAAGGATTGAATGAGGATCTATATTTGAAAACTATAAATGAGTAAGAAATAGTGTAAACAATTTAAATTGAACGAAGACGATTTAAAATTGGTTGGAAGTATTTTAAACACTTATGATCATCCACTCTTGGACTCCTTTATCCCATCCAAGTAAAATCTCATTTGTTGTAAAGTTATTACACCATTTTATGGTAAAATAACCTCTCAAATTCCTATCTAAAGCAATAAAAATTAGAGTAAAAAATAACAAGAAAGATGATAGATTCCTATTTCCATATCTAATCCAAATACTCCAAAAAAATCATATAGGGGGAAAAGAAGAAATGAGGGGGGGAGAAAGTGGGGAAGTTCCCTAATTCACTAAAGTCTTATCTAAGGATTTGGTGAATAAAATAGAATATCAAAAAAACCATGAATGAAGGTGGGGAGTTGTCCATAGGATTGTCTTATGAGGAACCAATCAAAAACACTCATTGATTTGATACTTATTTCTATTTTTTGGTGTTTTAAATAAATGGAAACAAAAAATTTGGGGGATTGATGAGTGTGATGAAATACAAAAAAGAATAACATGAAAATTCATAAAAAATAATATTATGAAGAAAGTGATACTCTTAATATTAGTTGTAATGGTTTTTTTCAAAGCCCCATCTACTATTTTAATTATAACTAAATGCTCACACCCCAACATATGTATGAACATCCATCTCTATAATCTTGATGTTTGGATTCATAGTTTAACTCAGAATATCTAAGTTCACTAGTTATCCACCCCCCTCATATGAAATAAATAGAATAATCATCAATCAATAGATTACTCCACTCACTCCCCTAGAAATATCATGCTCACCATTCCCCGTAAAAACCCCTAGTCCCACCATACATCCGTGAACTAGATAAAAAAGAAATTGATTCTGCTGAGGGGAAGAAAATATATTTGAAATAAGGACGGGAAGAATTTTCACCAACTTATTATCCTTGAAACATCCTGAATCACTAAATATTAAACTCAAAATTAAAACTAGAATGTGTAAGGAGTTAGATGAATATCAAAGTACCTCTCTCTAAGAAAACCTCTGGTTAACACTCTGTGATCATAGAGGTGAGGGTCATAATTACAAAATAGAAAATAGATCATAAGGAAATATAAATAGAATAATATAATGAATGCTATTAATATATTATAGAAATTGGAATATAAATAAATTAAAACTACATAAAATCCATATCCAAATCCCATGGTCCTTCCTCTTTTAAAATAGAATTTGTAAATGTTTAAAAATGAATTAGATGATTTTCTTCTTTATAACCATGAATTTCAATGCTTATAGTGCTCCAATATTTATCCCTAGATCTGATTCCATGTGAATTGGATGCGGGTTGTGATTTCTCCATGTATGAACACTCACAAATCTTCCCTCCTTTGTGAAATTCATTCACTATCATCTATGATCTCTTATATCCCTTGTTCATTGTATGGATGTTTTTTGGATGTTATATGATGATTTCTTGATTTAGAAAAACTAGAGTAATTTTGATTCTAGGTTGAGCACTAATGTTTTTATATTAATCTTGTTTAATCTCATGCAAGTATCATACCAATTTAATTTTATATAACAATGAATCTAAATATCAATAACACATGGTGACTTGGCATGTATCATCCCTTTGTTTTAATCTAACATAATCACACTCATATGTGAGTAGATGGGACGCCTAGTTCATCTCATGTAGAAAAAGATTTAATCTGACATGATCTCCTAGATAGTTTAATCCCATATGAGCATCGAGAAACAAGTTTGTTTTTACATTAACTTCCTCCCTCTCATTTAATCCTATAAATATAATATTATTGAAAGATAATAAAGATGTTATGAAGAGTTTTTGAAGTAAATTAATGAACTATAAAGATCAGGTGCATACCATAGGGGTTCCATACAGTCAAGAAAACCAAACTCATGAATTCTAAAACTCCACTACTATAATAATATGTTCCAATAATGAAATGAAACTGGTAATAATTAAAATATTCCATAAAAATAATTAGTATGGTTAGATATATGAAAAATATAAAATAAAATATTATTATAAATAACAATACAATCTGGAAATAGTCAAAATATTTCTAAAAATATATGAGAATACCTTTAATTTCATAAATGAATAAAATTACATAAGTCTTATTATCAAAGGCATGACAGTGGTCTAATAAATTGTAATCTGAAATTTACATTTAAATTAAATTAGTTTTTGTATTTAAAATATACAGGTCATGCCGAAATCTAAACTTATAAGTCTTCTACATGATATAGAAATTAAATTTGAGAATGAGTTATATGTAAGTCATTCTAATTCGTATACAGGAACAATGTTTACTAATAAATATGAAAATTAAATTGCGCCTAGATTAATTGAAACATATAGAATGTTTTATAAACATACATAGAAACAGTTGTATTAATTTATAAAAGTCACCATAGCATTTTTCGGAATAATGGTATAGTTCAAAGAATCCCCATAAGATTCATTGAGCATAGTATAATTCACTGAACTCGATAAATAGAGGCAAGGCGTTATGAATTTCTTATGCTAAACAAATGAGTTTCATGGAAAATAGTATAATTGTTTACTATTTATGTTAATAAAGTCATTAAAATAGTGTTTATATGTTTATTTGGATGTTTATTTGTTTACTAAAACTAATATATAAACTATATGAACTTTATGGTTTAGAATTTAGAAAAAATATTACCATATAAGCATAAAAAAATCAATAAAATTAACATATAAACTCATATTTTCATGAACTAATTTAAAATAGAATCACTAAAATATCAAAAACTAAGAAGAAATATAAAGTGAAAGGAATCACATTGAATGATTTTTTAATATAGAAGTAAATGATAGATGAAATAAATTATTACATACCATTAGTAACAAATTTCACTCTTGTAAGAAGATCCTCATTATTATGCTTGTGAATGAAAGAAATTCATCATCAGTCATACATTTAAATCAAGGAAAATATGCATATAAAATAAAATAGGACTATTTTATATGAATTAAAACTATTATTATGAAATATAGACCAACCTAGGTTTTAAAATCAGAGGTTAATAGGACTATTGTTCCTCTAGCTCCACCTTCTGCCGCCTAAAAAATAGAAAAATACAAGCAAAGAACATATAAAGATTTTATTAGTGAGTCTTAAAAAATATTTCATCAATGAACCTCCAATAGTTATTTAGTTTTATAAATTACCCCAAAATTCACTTTCATCAATTCTTTCTAGAATATAAAAGGCAAAAAACATAAAACACCATGAACTTGAAAACATCATTTTATGAAAGTAACATGATGTGAGGGATCACTAACCTTAGTTATTTGAAGAGAATGTTCTATTTTTTGAATTTTAACCTTCTAGTTAGCATTAATATTTTCTAACTATAGGTAAAAAAACAATAAAAATCTATAATAATCCAAAATCTCACTACTGATCTCATTAGAGATGAAAATAAATAACATAATTTGGACTCAAAACTGAAAATCATAACCAGTGCAAAGATAATAGAGACACCGAACATAATTTAAGGTGATTTATACTTGAAAATAAACCAAGATCTAAAAAACATGAATAAAATATGTTCAAATAAAAATGAAATAGAAATTAACATTAATCATAGGATTGTTCAACAAAAATAAAGACACTACAACCAAAGCATTTGGATTAAGGAAGAATGGTGAATGTGAGTGGGAGGAGTATGGTTCACAAAAAGGGTAGGGGTCAAATTTTGTGGGTCCCACTCATGGAAGGTCTTGATTACAACACTCGTTCATGCTCTACTTGAAGAATTAAAAGGAGCAATAGTTTAGAGAAAAAAACATTCAACATATTTAGCATAGAAAAATTAGAAAAAAATTAGTTCAAAAATTTATTAACATATACCGTCAAAGGCACACCATAGGAGGAGGTAGGGATACCTTCTCAGAGAAGCGTCGATAGGGAGGTGTGGTGGCCATGTCGGAGGAGGAGGATAAAGTTCAATATAATAATAATAAAACTTATCTATTGAAGAAATACACAAACACCATAATAAAATAATTCAATATATGTAGAAACAAAAAAACACCCCAAAATACAATTTAATATAAGTATAATAAAACATAACTACATAATAAAATTCAACATATAAACAAACAAAAAATATAGTTTACATCAAAAGTGAGCATTAATATCAGTATCATCAAGACCATGATAACACTCATCCGCACCTACAGAAACACAATCACTACCTCTCACACCACTGACATCATCATTTGCATCAACATCGACATTGACATCGTCATCGACATATACATCAGTATCGGTATTTACATTGGAACCAACACCTGCACTAATAAGAGTAGAGGAATCTACATAAAAAAGCATCAACATCAAATAGGAATCAACTATTGTAGTATCTTTTGGTGGAAGTGTAAAATAAAGAGTAGACATAACTTTCATTATATGTTCATTTATCATCTTTTGATGTCGAGTCTCTTCTTCTAATTTTTTTGATAATTTTTTGATCTTCTTGATTGATTATGGAGTTCATTTTTTCTACTATAACCATACCAGAACTGGTACTCAAAGAAACATTTTCAAAATACCAGTATCTATATGGTAGAACCTTATTCCCAAGTCAATAACACACTCTACCATGATGCTCATCTCTTAATACCAGATGTATATGATTGTTCGAGTCCAAATTTTTGTGTTCTTTTTTTCAATGGCACTAAAGAAATATATTGATTGATATATAACATAAATTAAAATGATAAAATAATATAAATAATTAAATTTATTCAAAATAAAAGAAATAGAAATATTATTACAATCGTCTCCTAAGTGTCCCTATTTATCATAGTACCATCTACATTTTTTATGCTTATAAAAAATAAGGTAGAGTGAGTAATGTGACCCTCGATATTCAATGGATTCTTCTAGAAAAAATGAATAAATAAACCAACATTATAGGTCGATATTGAAGTCAACATGCCTTTTTTGTCTCTTAGATCTCCTCTATTCTATTTTGTTTATGGTTGGATTAGATTAGATATATACTAGAGGATGTAGATGTCTCCTTTTTCAATAATAGACACTTTTCAATTGGTTAATAAATAATATAATAGATGAAATGAATATGGATGAGGATATCATGGGTGTTGTAAATTATCTAAATCATAATAGTGATCGAAGGACTAGTGGTTCTCCAGGCTTCTCCTATATTGTTGTTTGGTGGTTCATAAAAAAATATGGTCAAATATGTCATCCAAGATTGAATAAAAGAGTTTATTTATTTCTTTTAGTGGTAGTATCACCCACATTTCTAGTCTCTAAAAACCCATGTTTATAAATGTACATTCTATTATCATAGATCCTAATGAAATTTTCCAGAATATGGTTGGTATCATCAAGGGATTCCTATGTTACAGTCACTAAGAACAATGAAATTTTCTCATTACTATTTATTTTACTTATTAAATTAATCATATAAATTTTGAGGAAGATAAATCATTCTTTAAAATCAAAGAAAAATATTAAGGGTGAGGGTAGAATAAAATAGATTACTTGTGATTTCTCATGACTTGGGAGTGAAGTGTGTCCAAGAGTATGAATATATTTCATTTCACTCTTATTTATTTTATTTATGTTTGATTTATCCAATAAAAGAGAAATTATATATTTCCATTAACAAAAATAAACTAATTAATTTATACATTAAAAATAATTTTCAAATAAATAAATGATTATATATACAAATTTAACTAATACTTTAAACTCTTGGATCTTCCAATAGTCGACCATCTCTATATATTGTGATATTGGGCAATCATGAATGATTGGTATTTCTTCAAGCTCTTTATAAACTCTCTCTTTCCAACCAACATAAATTTCATGTTTGTAAGCTCACCACATATCACCTAATTCAATTAACCTTGCAGCCTTGGCATCTTTTCCATTAGAAAAATTATATCAAAGCTACGTGGGAAAAAATATTTGTTAAGAAAATATTATAAATTAATATATTTAAAAGTTTATTAACATTACATACCCAAATATATGCCCAAAAATTGTTATTTATTTGTTCTCCAACTTCACTCCAACGTATTGGTTGAATTAGAATTATATTACTGTGTTCAAAAAGTGTTTTGTAGAGACCCATTTTTTTCCTTATAAGAATTTGAAATATTTCTATATATATTTCCAGATCTAGGTGTTGAGACAACATGATATTATGAGGCAATATATCTCTTAAACGGTTGATCGAATTAGAAATTTGAGACCATGTTTGTGTCTAAAACGTGGTTTTTTTACTATGAATGACATAAAATGAGTCGGCATAGGATGTTCGCACCCATCGCTTGTTAGTGGTGTGTTTAATGAACTAATTAATTAATTATATAATTAATAAGATGTTTGCAGTGCAACAGATGACTCTTTAATAGGTATACTAAGCTAATTCCTCTAGGGTTGGCCTCATAATTCTATAAATCACTAGATAGATCTCTCCTCCTTATCCCCTTTGGAAAATCATGATAAATGATGATGAAACTCCAGAATCAAGTAGATCAGGAGCCAACGAATGTAGTGACTCCACCCAAATCATTGGCGACCACGTTCTTCATCAGTGATTGATCCAAAATTGAGGTAAAACATGTTAATTGGTTTTTTATACCTTTTTGATTAAATAATTGAGTATATTAAACATTTTTCTTAGATCTGGACCTTTTTTCATCATCTGACATGCGCCCACGTACTAGAATCTAAATTTATTTCTTTTGTTTCCTAACCTAGAATCCCTATTCTTGGTCGTTGTCCAAGAATGGTTGTCCAATGACTTTTAAAACTTAGTTTCTATTTCTTTTATTTCTCACTGTTTCACATTATTCACTGGTTGGATCCCTAAGGTCCCAGTTAGACAATTTATGAGTGACACCGAGCACAATCGGCCCCCCAGATCCATGGAGGATCTATAAAAAATTAATGGCTTCATGATCTGAGCACAGATCTAGAAATATTATGAGGTAAGGATGACTGATCTGTTGATTAAACATTAGGATCATTAAGAATAGAGTTACGACAATGTACAAAATTAATAGTGGTTCACCAAATCTTTACCGAAGCTGATTTTCAGCGAATGACAGCCATCAAGCACGAGATCCTATTAGATCTAAAGTTTTTAGGTAGATTCAAGCTGATATCTTCAACAGTTAGTTCATATTCATGCATGAATATCAGATCTATAGTTTATGTAAAAATTCCAAATACATGTCATATATTATGAAGAAAAAATGGTGTGTAGACCCCTTAGTGGTGGTCCTAGGGTTTTGGGAAAATTTAAGGGTGACACGGTGTGAAACCCCCTTACACGTCGTGCACCCAACCTCAGTTAGACAACTTGTGTTGCAGATCACATAGGTGGGGGTCCATGTAGAAGTACAAAAACATGGCTTGAGTACTAAATCCACATCCCATGTGGATCCAGGTGTCGTGTACTGAAGTACATAGAAACGGGATCCAGTACATGGACATGGGATCTGGTACATGGACACGACCAAAAGACATGGCTCGGGTCCCGATTAGCCTAGACATGTTGTGTAGTCCACCTACACGGCGTGTACAACAACACTAATAGGGATCTTTGTACTATCTAGGGACACGGACAGACTGTGGAGTGGGGACAAACTCCATGTGGTTCCCCTCACATCTCGTGTGCCCATTAAACCTTTTGTGGGAAACTTCTATCACATGTATCTCCTTTATTTGAACTCAGGTTTTGGCCCATGAATAGCCTATCCTGGGTTTTTTTCACGTAGAATGTGATGGTTACCTCAATTTCAGATTTTGAGATATGTTTAATAATTTCCTAGGAATGAAACATTTTTAGGCTATGCTCGATGTTGGTAGTGGTTAGGCAGGATCACCAGAGGTAGATTCCTGAGTGGAACCCTCTAATTGGGATAGGCATGGGTCCTCAATGACTTTTAGAGTGAAACACTCCAGCCGAGCTAGGCATGGGTCCTCTATAGACTCCCAAGTAGAACCCTCCAGCTGGTCTGGGAACGGGTCCTCGATGACCTAGAGTGGAACCATCTAACCGGGTTGGGCATGGGTCTTAGACCTTTCTAAGTGGAACCCTTTTGTGGGTCAGGGCATGGATCCTTGATGACTATTAGAGTGGAACCCATCATCTATCTAGGTATGTGTCCTTGACCATAATAGTGGAATCCTTCTATCATAATGGGGCATGGTTCCTCTACCTAGAAATTTTGGCTCATTGACTGTGAAATGTAGTAATGAGACATGATTTTATGTAGCTTCGGACTCATGAGGAAGAGGAGCACTTTCCCCACTAAGAGAAATTTTTATAATGCGACCAAAACCATGTGGGTGATTTAGTGCTTCCCAAATAGGATAATATCAAGGTGTGGTGATTGGGTTCTTTAGACTTGTGTGTTTAGGGCAGATTTGTGGGTTATTGGACATCATTGATGGACTTTTGGAACTATTGGCTACTCCTCTTATTGGGATAATCTTTGAGATGGTGATCCCCTTACTCTCTCATTTGGGTTTCTTTAACTGAGAATATATATATATTATTTTTCTGTATCCACTCCTTGGATTTAGTTACTCTCCTTACAGGATAGGAAAAGGTGCATATGGTATGCCACACACTTTTTGTGTTTAGCTTATCGTGGATGGAGGATCCTACTCTCCTACTATAGGTGGTGAATACTCTATGAGTGGTTCATTTAATCACTGTGTTTATCCCTCTGTGTTTTGATTAGATTACTTTCACTCTTGGTTTGCGTTAAACTGTACTCTTTCATTGTACCATGTTCTATATATTTTTCTCCTCTTCTTTTGTATCTCTTACTCCTCCCCCTTCAACTTCCGAGGTGTACTACTGGGTATGTTTATACTAACCCCTACATGGGATTTTCCCACACATGTTTTGTCTTATGTAGATGAAGGATAGGTCAACCATGACTTAATAGAATCTTATGGATACTTGGTTCTTGGACTGCGTATGGTGGTTGTAGCTTGGGATTCATGAGATAGGCTCTCTCATCGGTTTTCCTTTCTAGTTTTATGTCAGGTTAGAGCATATTTCTGGTTTGGGTGTGTATTTTTCTCCTTTAATTTTCAGTATACACTACCATAATTTTGTACTCGCTAGAGTTTCATGTATTCTTGGTTTAATTTATTGTAGTATTACATATTTTCTTCTTTACCTATTCACTTTTACATTGATTTAGATGTGTTCATGTGTATGGGTACTTAGAAAAAGGCCTCCCCAAATTATTTATTCCTTTGGTGCTTGTCACTACCCCCTGGACAATGGAGGTAGGATTGGGGTAGTTGCGGCTCAATCCCTGGCATGGTTCAGGTCATGAAAAATTGGTATCAGAGCAAGTTATTTCCTTGGGATGTTGTTTGGATGTTTTCCCCTTAAGAGGATTTGTTGGGTTTAAGGAAACGGTGTCAAAGTATCTTGAGTGAGGTTCTCATACTAGGGAATCAAGTAGTGGTACAGCGGTCGATGTAGCCATTCACCAGGACCTTTACTACCTACTTGTTGACTCGGCATGCCAAGACATTTTTTGCAGGGTTAAATGGTACGTGCATCATATAGGATTGAGTATTTTATTTTCCGTCTTGAGTTAGATCCCCATTTTTGGTATATATATATATAAATATATATTCTCATTTTACTATGGTACTCCTTAATAACTTTTAGGATACCTCCATGATGACAGCCAAGTAGGATACCAATTTCGGTTCATGAAGACAAATCTATAATCGATTATACATCAGTTCAAGGTCTATCTTGTGATCCCCTTCCTCTAGGTGGGTAGGTAGCATAACCTCCCCCTATCAAGTATTATATTGTTCCTAGAGATAAGGATGAGTATTCTCATAGGATTATAATTCTCCATGAGTTCCAGCATCAAAGACCACTAAGGTTCTTCCAAGATCCATATCCTCAGGTAGTATAGGATTGGCTAGAGTCAGTGCTCTATGTTCTCATGCTCCTCCAGAGACTGATGAATCAGGTGGTTGCACTGGAAACTATCATTTAACATGGATTAATTGGGCGCCGGTGGATCCTTGTTACATAGATGCACGATGATTTGACACTCTCATGGACCTACTTCTAGAATTTGTTTCATGAGGAGTACTTCCCATCCTATTTGCGCTCAGTCTAGATTCAATAACTTCAAGATCTATAGTTGGGATGGATGATAGTGGATGATTATGTAGTAATGTTCACAGACCATACTCATTACTATCTTGAAATGATCTGAGAAGCATACTTTTAAGCATGGAAGTTTGAGCAAGGAATCTGTAAAGAGAGTCAAGCTAGCGTAGTGCCTTGGTACATCCCCACCTATTTTGGGGTGTTGGAGAGAGAACTGGTGACATAGGGCTTTCTTTTAGAGGGACTCAAAATAGCTAGATCTAGTAGTAGCCACTGTAGAGATAATTTTTTTATAGTAGCTAGAAGATTCTAGACACTAGGGTCTCAGCACAGGAGATCCTTCCATGATCAGACTTAGGTGCATGGTCAGAGGGAGCATAGAGGACAAGATCAGCCCAAAGAGGGGAGGAACTTTACTTGTGACGGGTGAGGTCACATGGCACATAACTTCCTGAACTAACATGCTAAGAAGCATTGATAGATAGCTGATGGAATGCCATGGTAGAGGCAGCACCATGATTAGGATATCCCAAACATGGATAGGGTAGTCCCTAGGGAAGTGGAGCTGGTATAGGAGTGGGAGGAGTTATAGGTGGAGGATGATGTTATGTGATCCTTCCACCACCACCACCAGGTGGCCCACATCAGGCTCAGGGAGCTGGCGGCTAGGGCCATGGACAGCTGCATGATTAGGATGTCTATGATCCCATAGCACATGAGATGATAAGGGGTATGATCTATGTGTATTATAATCTCGCTTCTGTACTAGTATAAACAAGTTCCAGTCATTATTTTATCTTTATACTCCCGGTGAGAGAGTTGGAGATCCCAGTTGAGGCGCTAGCAGAATAGGTTCATCTCGAGGTTCCTACAGGGAACACTTGTTTTTTATATTTCATCTACTATTAGTTTTAGCTATCTCTTAGATGAGAGGGGTTCATATGGGACCTTTTGGTTGTCACAATGGAACCCTATGACATCATCTTGGGTATAGATTGGTTACCCATTTCCTGATCCCAGATTGACTATCACCACAGATAAGTTAGGTGCCTACATACTTATGGAATGAGATTATACTTTTATGGGGAGAGAAATATCATGGGAGGAATAGTGGGTTCTATAAGTAGTAGGCTACAACCCATCACCCATCAGCCAGTAAGTATATCCCTTGGTGCAGTATGCTCTTCAAGAATCTGGGTTCCTTTAGATATGTAGGATTCATCACCTTACATTAATCATATTATCTCTTTATAGGTTTATCAAGACTCAAATAAGATAAAAACACCAGACTCCTCTAATAGGGATGAAAATGTAGATATGAATTCTAACATTACTTCCATTATTTTTTATAAGTCCAACTTGGATAATGATGATTCTGAAGGGATTTGGCATCAAGACAAATCTTGGAAATGTGGGTGACATTAAAAATATCATGGTCATGGTCATGGAAGAAATGATTGGGCTAAGGATGGTCATTTATCAAAATCTTATGGTCCTTCTAAAACTTATCTTTTTAACCCTTTCAACATACAAAAAACTCTCACTTCTGAAGAAAAGTATGTTGATGATTCTGCATAGGAAAATATATAGAATTATATTGAATATATTGATTCTTCCAAGTATCTTAGTCATTCGTATGGAGGATCCTAAATCATTAACTAACAAATAGTTGAATTAAATATTTAAGATAATAAAGCAGTCACAGATGATTTCACTTAGGAGATTCTGGTTGATGTTTCTCCCAGGAAAATGGTGACTCGTTCTGAGACTAAAAAATATGATTTGGAAGAAAATTATATTGAGAGACACATGCATCAATATGAAAGTTTGAGAAAATGTTATTCCTGGGGTTAAATCTGTGTGTGTGGTCACAGGAGAATTAATTGGAGTAAAATACATGTGGAATAATGAAAAATTAGTATCAAGATTAGGGGAAAACTAGGTATATGATATTTTTAATGAGGGTAGTTTTTTTCATGTTTATCTTGCGTTTTTCATCTCTTGGATTTACTTTTTAATAAAAGGTATTTTTCCCTTTTTTCAAAAAATGGAAATCTTCTTTGAGGTCATTATGGGATGACCTCTGAGGCAAGGGATTGATTTTTTCATCAACTTTTAAAATAGTACTGCTCTAATATCATCTGTGGCATATCATATGGCACCTACTAAGCCTTGGGAGTTTTTTTTGCATTTGGAGGACCTTCGTGAGAAAATTTTCATCATACCCAGTGTGTCCCCCTAGGCAGCTCCAGTCCTATTCATGAAAAAGGAAGATAGGTGCTTATGGATTTTCATGGATTTTAATCACCTGAATCAAGTCATGATAAATAAAAAGTACCCCTTACTGAGGATAGATGGCATATATGATCAGTTTTGAGGTGCGGGTTGGTTCTTAAAGATCGATCTCATATCTGGATACCACTAGTTGAGAGTTTGTGAGGTTGATGTTCCAAAGGTTTCATTACGATGTCTCTATAGATACTATGAGTTCCTAGTGATTCCCTTTGTTTTGATGAATTCCCCCACCATGTTTTTGGGTTTGATAAACTTGGCTTTCTATCCATACATGGACTATTTTATTATTTTCTTCACCGATGACATGCTTTTTTATGCTACAATAGAGGAGGATCATGTATATCACTTGAGGATGGTCGTAGACTTACTCCGAGAGAACTAACTTTATGGGAAACTCTCAAATTTATAGTTCTAGATACATGAGGTTGACTTACTAGGGAATTTCATTACTAATCATGGTTTATTCATAGATCCAGTGAAGATCAAAGAAGTTCTTGATTTGGATCCACTGAAGAACATGTCATAGTTGTGGAGTTTTCATGGCTTGGTAGGGTACTAGAGGAGGTTTGTTGATGACTTCTCTAGAATCACATCCCCTTTGAACACCCTATTGTGGAAAGGGAAGTTGTTTACTTGGTTTGAGTAGTGCAAGAGAGCCTTTGAGTAGTTGAGGTAAAGGCTAATGAGTGATCCAGTGTTGAGAATACTAGAGGAATGTGTGTAGTTCAGAGTGTATTGTGATGCCTTAGGATCTTAGTTCGGTTGTGTGTTGATGCAATGTCAGGCAGTCATCACATATGGGTCAAGGAAGTTGATACCCCATGAGTAAAACTATGCATCTCACGACTTAGAGTAGGTAGTGGCGGTCTTCGCCCTAAGGATGTGGAGACACTATCTTATGGGAGAGCACTTTGTGGTTTACTCATACCACTAGAGTCTTAGGTACATCTTCATCAAGAGAGACCTAAACCTGAGACAGCAACACTGGTTGGAGTACCTGCATGACTACAACTTCAAGATAGTCTATACTCTAAGTAAGGGAAATGTTTTAGTATATTCCCTTAGTAGGAAGTCCTAGGCTCTCTTAGTGTCAGGAGCTTTGGATCAGTTAGCTTACCTACAACTGACCCTAGTGGAGTAGAAGGGTACAAATTTTATTCAGACGATGGTGTTGAATCCTTCGCTTCTTGATCGTGTGAGAGTGTCCCAGCTAAAAGTCATCGACTATGAGGTCTTACTTGATCATATATCCATAGGAACACACTAGATGGATATTTTGAAGGATGGAATCACATCATCTTGTTCCAAGGGGAACAATGGTTTCAGTAACATTATTGGAGGAGGTGATATAGGAGTTCCACACTTCACCCATAGATTTACATTTTGATGTAGAGAATATTTATAGATATCCTCAATGGTAGTTTTGGTGGTTCGGTAGGAGATGAAGTGTAGCTAAGTTCTTCTCTCGGTGCCTCACTTGTCAGCAAGTGAAAGAAGATCACCAAGTTCTGGTGGGTTTATTACAACCCCTTGAGATCCTAAAGTGGAAATGGGATGATGTATCCATGGAATTTTCTATAGTTATTCCATGAAAAATGAAGATTGAGGATTCTATATGGGTGATAATCAACCAACTCATGAATTAATTGCACTTTCTTTCCATCAGGGAGAAAAGTTCGGTGGAGTGTTTGGGGAAGTTTTATGTACCGGAGATCATCCATCTTCATGGGGTTCCCTCGATGATTTTCTCCTATCACGATGCACAGTGGATGTCATGATTGTGGAGAGGCATGTAAGAGGAATTCGGGATCCAATTACATATGAGTACAACCTTTCACCCCCAGTTCGATGGGAAGACCGAGCGCACTATCCAGGTGTTGAAAGATATTCTGAGAGCTTGCATTTTGAAATTTTTCCAGAGCTGGGAGGATCACCTACCTTTGGTAGAGTTTGTGTGAAACAACAACTACCACTATACCATCAGCATGGAACCATTTCAGGCCTTATATGGGAGACCCTATAGGTCACCCTTATATTGGACATTGATTTGAGAGTCATCTCCTTCGGGCCCAAAGATGGTGAAGGTGACAATGAAGAAACTCTAGGTTATCTTTGAGTGGATGAGGATGGCCCCAGGCAGACATAAATCTTATGCAGATCATCATCCTAGGCCCTTGGAGTTCGAGAAAGTAGACCACTTCTTCTTGAGAGTCTCCTCGCGATGAGGATTGTGGAGGTTAGGCTAGGGAGGCAAATTATCCCCAAGGTTCATTAGGTTGTTTGAGATCATTCAGAGGGTTGGAGAGGTTAGCTATCTCCTTGACCTACCCCCATAGCTAGAGTTGGTGCATGATGTCTTCCACGTGTCATAGTTGAGGAGATACGTACATGACCCCACACACATCGTTGACTAGGGTGAGCTAAACATCGAGGATGATACTACCTTTGAGGAGCACCCAGTGGCGATCGAGGATCAACCAGAGTAGACTCTTTGTAGAAAACCCATCTAATTGGTTCACATGTTGTGGGATCACGGAAACATGCAGGGGAGTTCTTGGGAGTGGGAGAGCTAAGTGAGGGCTCAGTATCTCGAGTTATTTTCTTAGTTTTTCTTTTCAGGGAAAAAAATATTTAAGGAAGTAATGATGTAAACACGTGATTTTTTCCTTGTAATACTTTGAAATATTTCTATATATATTTCCATAGGTGTAGAGACAGCATGTGATTTCATGACTTGGTGTGCCTGGAATTAATTTTATAAAAATATTAAATATATTTTATATTTCATGTGCTCAAATTCTTAAAGAAAATGGGATAAATATTAAATGATGGATCAAATGAGAAATATGAGACCCTAGTTGTTTCTGGAATGTGGAGTTTAACCTAGGTGCGACATAAAATTAGTCGACGTGGTACGTTCAGACCCCTTGCTCATTGGTGGTTCATTTAATTAATTAATTAAGTAAGTATTTAATTAGTAATATGTTTATAGTGCAACAGATAACTCTTTAAGATTCATGTGAGTCCAATTCCTCTATGGTTGACCTCATAATTCTAGAAATCACCAGTGAGATCTCTCCTCCTCCCCTTTGGTGGATCAGGATGAATGAAGATGAAACTCTAGAAATGATCATATTAGGATGAAATGAGTGAAAAAACTCCACCTGAATCATTGGAGAACACGTTATTCATCTTCGATCGATCCAAAATCAAGGTAGGAATCATCAATTTTTGTTTTACACCCTTTTTATTAAATGATTGAGTAGATTGAACATTGTTCTTCAATCTTCTCCCTTGTTCATCCTCTACATATGCCCGCATACTGGAATATAAATTTATTTCTTTTGTTTCTTAACCCGTAATACTTGTTCTTGGTTTTTGGCCAATAATTTCTGGAAAACAATGTTTAAACCTTGGTTTATATTGATTTTATTACTCATTGCTTCACATGCTTTACTGTTTGTATTCTTGAGGTCTCGGTTCGATAATTTTTGGGTTACACCAAGCTCGATTGGGCCCCCAAATCCACGACGGAACTATGAAACGCGAACGATTTGATGATCTAAGCATAGATCTGGAAATCTTGTGAGGAGAGGATGATTTATCTATTGATTAAACACTAGGATCATGAATAATAGAGACACTATGGCATATGGAATGAATGGTGGTTCACTGAATCTTTGCCGGAGCCAATTTCTGATGAATGACCACTGACAAGCATGATATCTGAAGTTTTTGGGTATATTCAAGGTGATATCTTCAGCGGTTGGAGAAGATTCATGCATGAAAATCAGATCTACATTTTCTACAAAAATATTGACTACATGCTGTGTAGAATGAAGAAAACACGATGTGTATCCCCCTCAATGATAGTGCAAGGGTTTTGGGAATATTTAAGAGTTACATGGTGTGTAACCCCCTTACACAATGTGTAACCTGCCCTATTTGGAAAACCCATGTGGTGGACTACATAGGAAGGGGTCCGTGTAGAATCACATAGACATGGATTGAGTATATGGGAAACATCCCATGTGAAGCCACACACCATTTACTAAAGTACAGGGACACAGGGTCTGGTACATTAACACAAGGTCTAGTACACAGATAGGACCAACAGACACATCCAGAGTATCAGTTAGCTCGGACACCCCATGTAGTCCACCTACACTGTGTTTACAACTATACAGATAGGGAACAATTTACTGTTTAGGGACACATCCAAGATGTGAAGTAGGACCACATGCCTTATTCATCCCCTCAGACATCATGTACCCCTTATCCATTTTGTGGTAAACTTCTAACACATGTATATCATTTCTTTTAACTCATATTTTGGCCCACGAATAGCCTATCCATAGTGTTTTTTCACGTAGAACGCGATGGTGCCCTCAGTTGAATATTTTGAGATATAATGTGAAATTTCCTATGAAAGTAACCATTTTAGGTGATGATCAATGATGGAAGTGGTCAGAAAGGATCACCATAGGAATATTCCTAAGTGGAACCCTCCAGCTGGACTGGGCATGGGTCCTTGATGACTTCTAGAGTGGAACCCTTCAGTCTAGCTCGTTATGGGTCCTCTAAAAACTCTGAAGTGGAACCCTTAAGCTGGGCTGGGCATAGGTCCTAGATGGCCTAGAGTGGAACCTTATAGCTGGGCTGGGAATGGGTCCTCAACCATTCCAAGTGGAACCCTCCTTCGGGGTAGGGATTGGGTCCTTAATGACTCTTAGAGTGTAACCCTCTAGCCGGGATGGGCATGGGTCCTTGATAATCAGAGTGAAACTCTCCTGTTATGCCATGGCATGAGTCCTCTACCTATAAATTGTGGCTCATTGACTGTGCATCGTAGTGATGATACATGATATTACATAGATTTTTACTCACAAGTAAGAAGAACACTTTCCCCACTAAGATGCATTTTTGTGACATGAACAAAACCGTGCGGGTGAGTCACTACCCCCAAAAAATGGATTGTATCAAGGTGTGGTGAATAAGTTTCTTAGCCTTTTGTGTTCAGGGTAGACATGTGGGATGTTGGGCATTATTGAGGGACTTTTGGAACTATTGTCTACTCTTATTATTGGGCTTAGCTATGAGATGGAGATACCCTTACTCTCTCATTTTTATTTCTTTGACTGATTATATATATATATTTCCTTCTTCTATATCCACTCTTTGGATTTGGTTACTATCCTTCTAAGAGATGCGAAGATGTGTGTGGTATGACACATAATTTCTATATTTAGATTCTCATAGTTATTTGAGCATAATCTCCTGATATAGGTGGAAAAGACTTGATGGTTAGTTCATCTAATCACTGTGTTTATCCCCTTGTGTTTGGATGAGCTTACTTTCACTCTTCATTTGGGTTGAGTTTTACTCTTTCACTGTACCATTTTCTATCAAATGTTATCCTCTTCTTTTAAATATCTTACTACTCCCCCTTCTACTTTTAGGGTGTCCCACTAGGTATGTTTATACTCACTCCTACATGGGATTTTCTCTCACATGTTTTTTATAGTGTAGATGACAGACAGGTTGACTGTGACTTTAGAGGAACTTAGGGATACTTGGTGCTTGGACCACATATGGTGGTCATAGCTTTGGATTCATTATATGGGCTCTCTCATCTATTTACTTCTCTAGTTTTTTGTTAGGTTGGGACACATTTCTGGTTTGGGCATGTATCTTTCCCCTTTACTTTTCAGTATACACTACCATACTTTCATACTGTCTAAAAGTTCCTACATGCTTGGTTTACTTTATAGTAGTGTTTCATCTTTTCTTCTTTCCCTGTTCACTTTTTCATTTAGTTGGAAGTGTTTGTGTATAGGTACTTAGGAAAAGACATCCTTGAGTTAGTTATTCCTTTGGCATTTGTCTCCATGCCTTGGCCTGTGAAGGAGGGCTTAGGGTAGTTGTGGTTTGAGCCCCGATATGGGTTGGGTCGTGACATGTTCCCATAAAACTTTTTCATTAATAACTATGTTTTTCAATTATAGTATTAACCTCATTATATTGAACCATGATCTATATGTGTCTATTTCATACCTCTCTCATTTTTTGTGTGGTCTCATCCTCTGGTGGAGGCTATATCTAATCATGAAAAATAATTAGTAAAGAAAAATAATATATATGAATTTATCATTAATCACTATCAGTAATGTTTAAACACATACCAGTATATAGGGGACCTACTAAACCCTAAAGTGCTACGTCTAGAAGAGGGGGAGTATCTTTTTTGGTTAGTGGGATATCTACGGTAGGAGTACTATGTATAGTTGATGATGATAAGTGTATTTATGGAGGAAGAAAACCTGATAGATAGACTTGTAAAGATGAGAGTGGATATGGATATGGATGTGGTAGTGGGATATATGGTGGAGCAGTGACATATACATTGGATGGTGGGAATGGGTAATAAGGAGGTATGGGAGCCTGAGAACTACCATCCTGTGTGGGTGAAGGTGAAAAGGGATATGGAAAAGGTGGGTATGAAAAATATTGAGATGGTATAATCGGAGGATAATCTTCAAGTGACTGAAGTGACATGAAGGGAGGCTGACTAAATGACCTCTTAACGATTGAAGCAGCATAGTGGTAGGTTGAATTGTAAAATTGATTGTACCAGTACCCCTCTTCATATTATCAACCTCTGTAGCATAATAAGACCATCTCCTCAACAATGTATCCTAAGATAACATGGATGATAAAATAAAATAACAATAAAACTATAAATAATATGAAAGAACATAATATTAAAACATAAATTGTACTTATGGTGGTGAATAGCGGATACATTCCAAAATATCTAATATTTTGTTCATTTCTCTATATTCTTCCTCTTCTAACATCATTATAATCAAACATTTTGACCTAGAAATTTAAAATAATATTCTAATATAAATATAAATAATGAAAATGTTAAATAATACAATTATAACATAAATCAATGAGATACATTTTTAGAAACTATGAATTTTCTCCAATTGGTGTGAATTTACATTAAATACTTAGCATGTTTAGGTATTTTCTTCACAACCTCAAGAAATTGAATATTTAACTGACTTTTTTTAAAAATATCAAGAAAATAAGGTTCGGGTTCAATGATCTTTTTATTCTTATTTATAGCTTGAGTAAAAGGAACTATAGGATCCAAAATAGATGTTAGAACAAGGGTCGACTTGGTAGGTTCAAAACATGAATTAGTAGAGTAAGATTCACTAAAATGAATAGGTTTTTCACTCGTAATAGCTAAGTTTTCAACAGGAAAAATAATATTTTCTTAAAAAAATTAATGTTTTACATATGATTTCTAATTTAGTGTCTGGAAGCCTAGGAAGAAAAGTTTAGTAGTGTTTAATTGAAATCCAACCACTAAAAAATCATAAAAAAGAATATTTTAGAAATCAAATTGTATAAACAGATTTTGACATCGATGAATAAAACCAACAAATATATTGTTATAGTTATTCAATAAACAAGGATTAAAACTAAATTTTTAATCCCAAACCATCATGATTTGGAAAAAATAAATTATAGTTATCAATTATAGAAAACTAACATATTTAGTCACTAGTAAACAGAGATAGAAATACATATTTTCAATAGTAAAAAATAATGTTAAATGGTAGTTTAAATCATGTTTCAAATAGATTTTCTGTGTCAAAATTTCCAAATTTATAACAGATTTCTAGTTAAAACATCAATTTTCACATTGAAAATGATTTTTACATAGATTTAAAGTAAGAAACATAATATTAAAGCAATTAATTCCAAGAAGATTTTAAATTTTTTGTTGCATTTTTATATATTTTATATTTTTTTCCTTTTTAAAAATCTCTCTATCATCAACAATAATTAAAGAGAGGTTCTTTACTCATTTTTACCTGCTTTCAAATTTTATTTTACATGTAATAGGACTCCTTTAGTGGTTGATTCTGCTACTCAAAGTGAAAATATAAAATAAATTATGTTTTATTCTTATAAGTAAAAGTAGAATGATGATATGGTCCTTAATTATACCTATATTGGGAAGTTAAAGGGGAATGATGATCCATGTTCCTTGAGGAGTGAAATATTTGTGGATCTAGATAATCCACAGGAAGAGGAATTTATGAATTCTAATATTATTAAAGAAGAAAATATTCTAAATTTTTTGGTTTTATACTCATATATATAATTAAAGATGATTAAATCTCACAAGGATACTAATTTAAAATCTATGAAATGTGTTCTAATTAGGGATATTGATTAATTTACATATTCAATTATAATACAAATAGGGACAGTGTAGGTTGGGATCACATATTCATTATTTTCATCTTTATATTATCTTGAGTTGGTTATGACTACTCTTAAAGAGGTTAATCATGCTATAGGGTCTGATGTTACTGATAATAAGAATATTGAAAATGTAAAACAATTACATGGATAGGTTCTTTAGTTAACACCAGTGGGTGTCATGGGGGTTAGTGAGAAGGTTATGGGTTGAAAATATCCTTCTAATTTTTTTTCCTTTTATTATTCTCTTAGTTTATATGAAAAACGTTTTTTTTGGAAACCAAGATGGATATAGATAAGGATAAGGAAAATATATTATTTATTTCTAAAACTATCACTTGAGAATGGGATAATTAAACATATTTTTCATTATCTTTATAGAACTATTGATTTGGTTTTATTCTATTATAAAAAATTTTGAAAAGAATATAGTAGGTTTTGAATATATTGGTTATTTATTATATCCACATAATTCATAATCAAAAACTAGTTATACTTTCAAAGATAGAGGTACTTCCATATATTGGAGATCAAAAAAGTAAAAAATCATTGCAATATATTCATATCATGCATAAGTAATAAAATTAGATAAATCATGTCAAGAATGTGTTTGGTTGAAGCCTATGACTTAATAGATTTGAGCAGTAAGTGGATTGCCTATGGATTGTATCCAAACAATAATATTCAAAGAAAATGTTGTGTTCATCCCACAATTAAAGGAAGGCTTCATAAAAATGATTGGGGGAAACACATACCACTGATATTCTTCTCCTTTACACAAGAGATAATGAAGAATGAAGATATCAACATGTAATATGTTTGATCCAGTTATAATGTTGATGATTTATTTATAATGGAACTACCAACCATTATCTTTAGGGAGTTTTTACATGATATAGGGATGCGTATATTAAAAAATTTGTAATTTATTTATGTAATGTAACTTTTAGGTGAGTCTACATGGATTTACTCTTCTCTTTATTCCTATTTTTATCTAAATGGGTTTTTATAGAAAAGGTTTTTAAAGTGGAACAATCAAAACACATATAACATTATTAAGGTTTGCATCCCAAATAGTAGTGTTTGGAAGTTTCTGAATGCTATTATGGGGTTTTAATGAGGGTGGTTTTCCCACCCCCATTAACCCCCCTCCCACATACTACCTATAACACTGCCTATAAAAGGGAAGTGCTCACCCCCTAGTGTTTGTTTGATCAGTAATTTATATTATCATGGAAATTCTCTAATAAAATTTCTATCTCTCTTCCATTTTCTTCTCTTTATTTGATAGTCAATTTATCTATTTTTATTATTTGTTTTCATAATAGTATGTATGTGTGTTTGTATTTTAATTTTACAAGTATGATACAAAATATTGATAAAATAATAAGAATTAACGTAATTAAGATATTCTTACCTTATTGTAATGAAATTTAATTATGATTTTCATTTTATATTTGAAATTAACTCAATAATCCTAATTATTTATAAAATTATTCAAATGATATTTTGGATAAATTTTTTAATTTATTTTCATTTTTTATATTTTTTTAAATTTAATCAAAAATAAATTATATGAAAAAGATTTAATATGGGTTGTTGATTTGTAATTTTTTATTAAAAAACGTGAAATATTAAAAGCATAGTGTATCCTAACAGGTCATTTTCCTTCTAAAAAGAAATCATAGGGTGAGGGTAATGGATTTTATTTAAGGACCCCCGACTTTGGATTGGTTTCCTTGAGGCTCTGTGAGTTCTTTATATTTCTCCTTTCATCATCTCTCTTTTAATAACTTATCTACCACTCAATATCTTTCCATTACATGTTCTCTCTATGATCTTATCATTAATAGGTATAAAAATAATTCTATTTATTAATCAAGAAATATCTTTGATCTCAAAGATCTTGAAATAAAATCCCCATGCTATCTATCAACCTATTTTTTTTGAAAATATGGTTTCTTTGGTTCTTAATATTCAGTTGTTTTTATTTTTAATCTATGGTATTTATGCAAATTTAGTTTTTGAAGGGTTCCACCCCACCATTAATTTGCCTCCATAATAGGGATTTTTTCCCAAAATTTTCTGGTGGTTTCTTTTCTTAATATCCAAATGTTTTTATTGTCAATAATTTATAAATAAAAGGATATCACTATGGTAAAATATGGGTATAAACTCACTCTTTGTTAAAATAATAAAACACACAAAATATTATCACTTGAATAAATGGAGTAACACCGCACAAAATACCACACTCAAATATAAAACTAGGAGATTATGTGTTGGTTGAGAAACTAATGATGAAAACTATTTGGGGAGATCCCCATTTATAAACTTCCCTCGCCATCCTTTTGACTCCCCTCAAATAAATTATTTTACTAAATTAATTAAGGGAAATAAAGGTAGAGAGCCATCTACATTGAATACAATAAATGGGATGACCATTATTATTATTATTTTCTACCTCAAAATACTTATGATATATATCCCACTTGGAGATTTGATTAAGAACCAATCACATCTCCACACATCCTTTCTATTTTCCAAACATGATTCTCATATATCTATAAGGTTGCTCGAGGATCTACACCATATGACCTTATCCAGGTTAATATCCTTCATCAGTAAATCTAATAGATTTTTGTTAGTGTGAATTTTATTGATATCTATAGTTCCTTCCACCACCACATCTCAAAAAATGATATTGTACACCAATGTGCTTCATTAGGAAATGAAAATATGGATTCCATGTAATGTGAAAGAAACTGTGACGATCAAAAAACAATGAAATATTCTTTTATTAGTTTCTGAGATCCTTTAAAAACCTTTTCATTAAAATCACCTATTTACAAGCCTTTTTACCTACCATGCACTCCTCTTCAATCATGGATAAGTCCACAACAAAATATAATTTAGAAATTCATCTCACAGCTCCTCTTACAAAAGTAAACACAAAACCCATAGTGGATTTCCTCTAGTTAGAATCATCCATATAATTTGAATGAACATAGCCTCATATGGAAAAATATAATCCTTTATAACATAATGCATCATCTGAGGTATCCTTGATGTATCTCAGGATTATCTTCACCATGTTCCAATGCTCCCATATTGGATTCTCCATGTACTGACTAACTTCTCCCACTTCATGTGCAATGTCAGGTCTAATACAAACCATATAAAAAATCAGACTCCCCACTTCTTATGTATATAACACTCGAAACATTTCAATCCTATTTGATTCACTTTTAGGACACATAATGGCAGATAAATTAAAATTAACGAGAAGAGGGGTAGAGATTGGATTACAGTCTTTCACATTGAATCATTTCAAGATATTCCTCAAGTAATTATTCTGCGATATAAAAATATTCTTATTATCTATGTCTCAACTGATCTGCATCCCAAGAATCGTTTTTTTTTTGTTCCTAAGTCATTCATATCAAACTCCCTAGCCAAATGTGCCTTCATCTCATATTTTTTTATCATTGTTGGGTCTTACAACCAAAATCTCATCCACATATAATAGTATAATGATAAAATAATTACCATCTTGAACCTAGAAATATGAATAAGGATCTAAATTAATTTTTTCTTATCTAAGTGTCATGATAAGAGAATCAAATCTCTTATACCAATACCTCAACGCATGTTTAAGACCATATAAATATTTGTTCAACCTGCAAACCAATTTCTCGTTACTTTCATTGATAAATCATTTTGGTTGGAGAATCTAGATTTATTCATCAATATCATCATTGAGAAAATATATTTTAATATCCATTTTATCTAATTAAAGATTTTATGTAGCACACATCACTGTAAATATTGGAATAGTTGTCAGTATCATGATAGGAGAAAGTATTTTATTGAAATCAATACCTTCCTTCTAAGAATATACCTTTGACCATCAGTATCACATGATATCTTTAAATATGGTATTTTTAATCCCTATTGATCTTTTAGAACCATTTTTTTCAATGGTATTCCTTCTATTAAGTTAATGGAATAATATCCCAAGTATTTTTCTGGTTCATGGCTTCATATTCCTCCTACATCACCTCTGTCCATGAATATACATCTAGACTCTGGGTCTCCTTTAAAAAATAATATGGTTCTCCATCCTCTTTCAATAATCAATACACAACATTGATCTCAATGACATAATATAAGTGAAATATTGGTGCTATTACCTCTCTATTTGACTTTCATAGTCTAGGATCATCCAAAACTTGATCATCTTTCTCTGGTAATTCCATAGAGGAAACTGGTTCTTCCTTTATTTCATCCTCCACCATGACTATTATAGTTTCTATACTATCTTTATCCATGTCATTATAAATAATTATTTTCACCTTTTCGTCTATAAAAATGATGTCTCTTCAGATAATAAGTTTATGTGTGGTGGTATCCCACAAATGATATACATTCACACCATCAGTGTATCCCAATAAGATACATTCCCTAGATCTCGAGTCCAACTTTGATATTTCCTAGTTATTAAATAGTGTATATACAAGATTTCAAAAAGTATGATACTAAGAATATTTAGAGGTTTTTTAATTCCACAACTCCATCAATGTTTTCATATCAGTTTAAACTGAAGCAGATCGATTGCTCACATACTAGGAAATATTCACTGCTTCTGCCCAGAATGTCTTGGAAACTCCTATAATTTTCAGTATCACCCTTGTTATACCCAACAAGACTCTATTAATATTATCTACCACTCCATTATACTAATAAGTGTATTCCCCCATGAACTATCTATTTATTACTTATTTTTGAAAAAATAAATCAAAATTTTTTCTTAAATATTCTTCACTATTTCTAGTCCTCAAACACTTGATCTTCTTTTTAGATTCAAGCTCCTTACATGCTTTGAATCTTTTTAAGAATTCAAAGAAATATCCAATACTCTTGATTTGAAACACCCAACATGTCCAATAATATTTTTTAATGAAATATTCAAAGTACCTTTCTCCTCCTAAGGATACAAAATGTGCTTTATAAACGTCAGAATGGATCAACTCCAAGATCTCCTTAATCCTCTCTGTTGACATTATAAGCTTGAACCTGTGATTCTTACCCAAAACATAGTGCTTAAAAAATGTTAAGGATACCTTCATAATCCTATATATAAATTCTTATGGAAAATGATCTTCAATCCCCATTCATACATATGACCAAGCTTTCAATCCCATGACATCGTCAATGCTTCCATTATGGTAGTTGATGCGAAAACTATCTCCACTTTCTTGTGTGTTTCACCCATAAGTGTGTACATGTTGTTTGAGATATTCTCCACAATAATTACTACTATTTCACCCTTAAAAATCCTCATAACCTATTTCACTATGTGATTCTTGCATCTAATATCATCAAATATTCCCAAGGAAAAAATGTTCTTCTTGAGAACCTTCACATGGAGAACTCCTTGAATGGTTTGAACTAGGTTATCATGAATCTTCAGTTTGATGGTGTTTAATCCTTAAGTATTCAATGTATAATAATTCACCATGTATATAAGTTCTTCTATAATATTTTCATATAGATTAAACCATTCCATATGATATTTCATGTTTCATGCTTCTCCTAAATCAATAATATATGCATCGTCGAGTTGTTGTACACCTTCAGTAGTCATCACCACTTCACTAACTTGTACATATCTATTTCTAAAAGTAATGATCACATTTATCTGATATTTATTCTCACCAACATTCTTATTCTAATATTATTTACGGAAATTCCCCCTCTTAATGCAATTGTAACATCTGTCATTTTTACTCTTGCTCCAAGATTAATACCAGCCAGGATTCTGCCTCCCACAGGAACCATGTTCTATTATTATTCTTATTTCTATTAACAAATAATCTAATTGGTTTGGTGTTGTTTTTCTATATTCCTTGTTATTTCACTAACTTAAATCTCGAATAAACAAATCTAAAATATCATTAAATAGCAACATATCCATTAGTATATTGTCATTGAGATTGATGATAAATTGATCATATGAATCTGGAAAAATCTGGAGTAGAATCTTTACATATTCAATATCCATAATTTTGTAATCCAAAACTATAAGATGATAAAATTGGGTATTGATGTTGTTCATATAGTTAGTCACTGATGATGACACCATCATTAGAATAGTGTATAATTTTCTCTTCAATAAATTTTTTTATTGAGTGATTTGGCCTTGTACATCGTTGTCAGAGTATCCCAAATTTCCTTCGTCGTATTTTTCTCTACAATTCATAATGGGACCCTATCTAACAAATCCAAATGGAAGTTGGAAATAGAATTACCATCCTTTTTTATCCGTTTATCCACCATCACACACTTTTTTACCTCCAATCGCTTGTAGGAAATTTTCTTTCCGCAACACTGCTTTTATCTTAATTTTTCAGAATGAAAAATTATTTCCGTTGAATTTTTTGATCTCAAATTTCACTGACTTTTGGTCACAATTTCAGTCCAAAATCTCCTAATGTCAAAATTTTTCCTTTGATACCACTTTTTAGGATCAAAAAATGATTTTTCCTTCGGTACAGTAATAATTGTGAGATAAAAGTAAAGTGAAATAATATGAAAATAAAAATGAACAATGGATGTAATTTGGAAACACCCCCAGATGAAAGGGGTAAAAACCATGAGAAAATAGAAGGATATCACTATAGTAAAATGAGGTTATATAATCACTCTTAATTTCAAGGAGAAAACACTCAAAATATTCCCTCTTAGATAAATGGATAAATACCTCACAAAATACAACACTCAAATATGAAAGCAGGAGATCATGTGTTGATTTAAAAGCTGATGATCAAAAATATTGGGGGATATCCTCTTTTATAGGTTTCTCTCACCATCCTTTATCATACCCACAAATAAATTTCTTTTAAAAAATTAATTATGTAAAATAAATATAGGGAGATGCCTTCATTGAATGAAATATATGGGGTGGTCATTATTATTATTTTTTATCTCTTTAAAAGTCTCCTAAAAATTCCATCTAAAACCATAAGATGATGATTTGAGTTTCTCTCTAATATTTCTACTCATATTTCTCATTTTATATAACTTAATACTAATTTTATATCCTTTTTGATAAAATTTATTCTTCTTCTAGCATCAAATTTTCTGGGAAAATAGAGCAGTTGAATAATCATTTTCACCCTTCATGATCCATGAAATTTTATGGTGGGGTTCTAGTGATGAATACAACACCCATCCTTAATGAATCCCTAACCTTTACCAGGGTAATTTGTAAAAATGGACATATAAATTTGTATCGATAGCTAAACAATAGTAATGGAAATGAAACAGGACCTCATTTACCTTATTTTCATGCTACTCCTTGATCCATGATGGTGTTGTATTTGATTTTCTATTCCAATGATAACTTAATCTTTGATATAATTCTATTACATAAGTGTTAACGTTCATAATTTCATTATAATGTGGCTATTTTTTATTTTTTTCAATCTCTCTACAGGAAGTAACCAATAATCTTATTTGTATCTTTTTCTTGTAGGGAGTCATTATACTTGGGGTTGTGGATTCTAATTATGCTAGTAATATGCCTTGTAATCAGACTATAAATTCCTTGAGTTTATATATTTTGGTTCAAATGAAGATATCAATTTGAGGAAACCTTTACCATCTATAAATTACCAGAAAGGGAAGGATAATAAGAAGATTTATGTGTGTTTTCTTCCCATTATTGTCTTGTTTTCTTTGTTTCTTCCAATGACCTGGAATCCAATATGTCTATGTAAATAAAATTTTGTTAAAAAAATTGGTTTTTATTATTTCAATGTTATATTTTTTTGGTTACCATTGGTATGTTTTACATACACACACACACACACACATGCATACTTATTGTATTTATATGATTCATTGAACATAAAATTAGTGTTATTAATCGAAGTAATATAAATGGTTCACACTCAATAGAACTAAAAAAGTGTTAATAAAAAACCAAACTCTTTTAGTAGTTCTTTTACAAATAAAATCCCAACTTTACACAAATGATTAATGTACCTGCAAATAAAACAATTCTTATTTTAACAATAATACATAAAAAATAAAAAAAATTATAATTGAAACATTATATAATCCATGAAAAATTTCTATTGTAATGATATGTAGTTTTCTCCTAAAAGTCACAAATGATTAATTGGTTGTTTTAAAATATTGTTACAATCTAACTGTGTTTTCTCAGTTTTGAGTATGTGATGCATGTTTCAAACTAAAATGAAACTTTTAAATAAAAACAAGCACTTTCTGTTATACCAACTACACCTTGTGTCAAATTAACATGAGGTTGATTTATAAATCTTAAAAATGAATTATATATATTTTTATTTAATAATAAAGATAATAATAGAATGTTTACTTAGTTTTTGACTATATGACACATTTTTTTAAATTAAAATATTACTTTTATACTAAAAACATGCACTTTGAGTCATATCAGCGACATCATGTGTCTAATTGATGTATAGTTGATTATTATATATATAATAAATTATGGAAAATTTTTATAAATTATCATGACAATCCGAGTGTGTTTTATTAGTTTTGAGTATATAAATGTGCTTTGTACAGAAATGTATCTTTTAAAATGAAAACATGCACTTTTAGTCAATCTATTATTAATGTGTGTTAGATAGAAGTGATGTTAATTACTAGATGTATCAAATGAATCAAAAATAATTTTTCCTAAAGTATTAAAATAATCCAAATATTTTTTAACTATTTTGGGTATATGGTATCTGTTTTGAACTAAAATGTCACATTTAAATAAAGATATGCACTTTTGGTCAATTAGGATGAATTGTGGGTCAGAATAATGTGCAGTTAATTCCAATATGTTAAAAATTAATTGTGGATCGTTTTATGAAATCATCAATTCAATATGAGCATGTTTGTTTTGGTTTTGACTATATGATGCTTGTGAGTTAAAATGTTACTTTTATACTGAAAACACAGAATTTGAGTCATACAAAACATACCCTGTGTTGGATTGAAGTGTGGTTGATTCCAAAAAGTCATAAATAAATAAAATATAATTTTCTTAAATTACTAAGAAAATATATGAATTTTTTCTTTATTTTGAGTAGTTTATGTTTATTTTGAACTTAAAGGTCACTTTTAAATGAAAACGCACAATTTTTTTCATAACGATTGAACCGTGAATCAGATTGATGCGTGGTTAATTCCTACACATCTAAAATTAATAAAGGATTGTTTTTATAAATTATAAAGTAAATAAAATCATTTTTACTCATTTTTGAGTATGTGATTCATGTTTTAAACTAAAACTAGTACTCCTCTCGTGCATTCGCACGGTGCTATAAAACAATTCTTATTTTCAATAATAGAAGTCCATTTTTCAAACTCATTAATTCGTTTTAAAATTGAATATATTTAAAAAGAAAAGTGAGTGGTCAACAATAATGGAATATAAGGTAGGAAAATTTTTGATAAATCATACACAAATTATTAAATATTTAGTTGAATTAATAAGGAATAGAAATTTATATTGGGCATTCATGTCGGAGAAATAAATTACATAAATGAAAAAATGATTCATATGGATAATAAAAATTATACTCATTATAATATTTAAATTTGGAATGAATTTCATGTAAATAAAAATAAATAAATAAAAGGGTTGAATAATAAGGCTTGGTGAGGCTGAAGTAAATAGAGGCAAAGGGACTGACATCACCTTGACCATCAATTGAGTACCTTATATCCCAACCCAAAGTCTACAACATTGACTCTCCATTGGTCTCCACTAAAGTGGAATGGACTCCCCGATAGATAAAATTTGTGTTCTAGTAGCTTCGTGGACCATAGTTCACAATGATGCTTCATGTTAGAGTGTTCGATGCACCCATGATGGAAGACTTGGTTTGTAATTGGATTTGTTGCAACATGTTTTACATGAAGGATTCAATAAATAAATGTTTATATAACATGGTAGTGGTAATTGATAGATCCTTATTACACATGCACTTCACAACAATAATAAAGTGTTAGATAAATATACCCACTATGCTAAAAATTAAAGGAGATAGTGTGATCACTGATTAAAAAAAAGAAATAACTACTAACATACTAAACTTATATCATCCCACCCTTATGAGATCCTTTGTATTGCCTATTATTTCAAATCATTAAATTAAACTAAATAAATATATATGCACACATGGATACTAGATGGTTTAAATTATGTGGGATGGAGGGAGATATAATCTTATTCAGTGGAATGTTAAGACCTCTCACCATCTATTTTTGGTATACACCCCCTTCTCATGCTATGAAATATTAAGAATCTGAAAAAAAATAAATCAAAACCAAAATATAGTCTACAATAAAACTGTATATGAGCATATCAAAACCATATACAACAAATACATTGACGTTACTTCCTAAATATAGTCCCGAGTTTACTACTTAAAAATTCCACTATCATGGGATTGATAATATTTGATGTAAAAAAATGAAATACAATAAATAAACAATTGATCTGGAGAAAATTTAATACAGAAACTATCTACTGATCAGAAATTCAATAACATATCAGCTGATAGAGAAGAAAATCTAAAAAATAGCGAGTACATGTAGAGACAAATGGAGAATCATTGGAAACAAAGTTTGATGCAAAGTGAAGTTATATGATTGAATCAGTTTATGCATGGTCAAGTGTTAAACTATGATATAGAATATAGAAATATGTTTATTTTGGCAATAATATGTAAATGGTATGAATATGGGTGGCTAGTTTATCAATACTGATCAAGTTTATACATGATATAAAAAGTGATTTATGTATCTGAACTTATACGATATAATATTTTTATGTTTCATGTACATAAAGCTGTTGAAGTGAAATATGGATAAATTAGAAGGTGTGAAATGGATATAAAGTACATATAGAAAACTAATAACTTTTAAAGATAACCATTTAAATAAGTTAACTTCATTTTCTTTTTGAAGTATTATGATAACCTATGACTTCTACATTATCCATTCCAAAATGAAGATTATTAAAACATCAATATTTATTGTACTAAATAGTTATAATAACTACCAAAATTTTATTAGCTTCCACTTTTTGTTTCTCAAATTGCCCATCCTCCATAATAATCCAAATGAAGTTGTATTTCATTAAAATATGATTCAATGATGAGTGAAATTATGGTTTTTTGGCCATGTGAATCACCCTCAAGCTATCAAATTATAACAAAATGACCTTTTAGCAATTTTAAATATGCACATGTACACCGTTTAACTAAACTAACTCTTAAATTTCTTTAGTAATATATTAAATCCATTATTAATTGTAAAACTATCAATTTTAAATGTGACATATAGATAATAAGTGTTTCAAATTTAAAAATGAAACCATTAGTTCTAATTGGAGTATTAGTATGCATCTATAAACAATTTCAAAGGATGTTCTATTGTATATCTCATTGAAAGATCTTATAATATGTGAAGTTAATAGGATATCAATAAGAAACACTCATATTTTTCCTTTTATAGAATTTCAATGAATCTAAAAAATATACCTTTCAATTTCATGCCAAAAGCTACACTTACAGCCAAAAATTTACATAAATTCATCATATTTTAAGAAACCTTAATCTTGTATTACATCTATTCATACCCAATTGTGTTCTCACCAATATATGAAATAAAGAGGAAACCATCTTTGTATTTTTTTTCACCAAAACCTACATAAATAACCATCAATGAGAGAATATGCATCGATCATTAAACACAAGTCTTAGAAAGGAGGCTCAAAAAATCTCCTGAAAATTTTCCATAGCATAGCTATGGTGCAACTTTCATATTGACATTCACATACAATTTCTATGGGAGTCCTCTCTGCCATGATATATTCATTCAAACCACCAACTATGGAAATGCCTTCATTCGTGTATAATTAAAACAGAATCTGATTAGTATAATATATAAAAACTTGTTACATAGTATAATAACAATCACTTCATAATATAAAATCAATCAAAATAGAATCTGATCAAAACTCATTAGGTCAAATCTGAATTATACAATCAATTCAGGGTTATATGCCTATACCAACAGACAACAATATAATAAAAATATAATCTGATCAGCATAATATATAAAAACCTATTACAGAGAGAGTATAAAAAGAGAATAGTTTTAATGTACTACTATTTGATACTAATCAAAACTGTAGGAAAATAATTTTAGAAACTGGATATTGAAGAATCACATTTTTTTGACTAAAATATGTAAAGTTTTTTTAAATGTATTTGAATTTAATTGATGCAAAAAATTATAATATGCAAAAGATGTACTAATCCAAGAAATTCATTAAAAATTTGTAACTATTTAATGTGACTATACATTAAATCTATTAAAAAATGTATGAATATTTATATGAAAACATTAACCTATTTTCCCACAAAAGTGACACAAATTACATTAACTCCTTAACCTAAGATGTGACTTCCCCTCTACATTATTTCAACTACTTAACATAATAGTAGAAACATAACATATTAACAATAAACAAACTAACAGTGAATACAATATTCTAAAAGTGAATAGAAACACATATATAGTGGAATCAGTTTTCAGAGAATGTAAAATATTAATAGTGAAAACAACATAACATCCCATCCATGAACAGTTAGTGAACATAACATACTAACTATAAATGTTACAAAGAACTCACATCTCATATGAGGAAAGGATCAAGGAGATGTTAGGGAACCATTAACTACACTCATACCTGGTTTCATTCAAGGGAAGTTGTTTTTCCATACTTGAATACAAATAGAATAAGGTTCACTTCATCATACCATAGAACATAGCTTGTGGATCTTAACATATTTAAATTTCTAAAAATATCAGACATTGAGAGACATGAAGGGAAAGAACCAATGCACCAATACATAAGAAACTAAAAATATACAATACCATGATCATTAGAGTGGTGTTATCTTGGTGATACCTCACCACAAAAAAGAAAACATGTTTATAGAAAATAATTTAAGGATTAAATAAAAGGAAGTTTCTCATTTAGTTGTAGTTTAAAAAAATAAATGGTAAAATAATTATAATTTCAAAAAAAAAGAATATTTTAGCTGACCACTATTTTAGACAAAAAAACACTGGCATAGTAATATGGAATTTAGACACCTACATTATAAAGAAACAAATAATAATATTAAATTTAAAGAATAAATAAAATCACACAAACTTACCAAAAAATTATTATATGTTTTTATCTCATATAATATAAATGGAATGAAATGAATTTAATGTTTTTAATCGAAATAATTAGAATTAGAAAAAATAATTATCAAGGGAAGTTGTTTTTTCATACCTAAAACCATATAGAAGAAGAAACAATGCTCGACACCCCTCATTTAGTTGTAGTTTAAACAAATAAATGATAAAAAAATTTAAAATTTAAAAAGAATAAGAATTTATATAACCACCATTTTGTCAAAAAACGTTGGCATGGAAATATGGAATTCAGATACCTACATTCTGAAGAAACAAATAAAAATATTAAATGACAAGAACAAATAAAATTACCCAAAAAAACAACCTGAAAAAATTATTATATGATGTGATCTCAGAGAATATCAATGTAATTAAATGTGATTATTTTTTCTAATCAAAATAGTTAAAATTAGAAAAAATAATTATGAAGGGAATTTGGTTTTTCATACCTGAAACTAAATATAAGAATAATCACTTCTTGAGACCACATATCATAGCCTGTGGATCTTAAAATATTTAAATACAACAAGAACCAATGCACTAATCCATAATAACCTCGAAATGTAAAATACCTTGATCATTAGAGTGGTGTAAACATTAATGCAACAAAGGAAATCAGTATAAACCCTGGTAAGGATATGGTTTAAGAAACAATGGTCAAGCATAAGGATAACAAGTAGTTGGATTATTAGAGTAGGAAATTTATAGTATGATTGTCTGAGTTAATAGTGCTCAACTAAAAATAAAAAAAATTATGGACAGAAAGGAGGTTAATTACATACATTTTACGGTTATTTTCAGAAAATAAATCGACGGTCTATGCTTGATAAACATACAAAGAACCTCATAGAGGAGATTATAGGAAAGAGACTGAACCTCTTCAGTCGAGAAAGAAATTGTGGTGATACCTCACTGTCGATTATTCCACAACTTGATGTGAAAATCCATAGACGCTCTATGAGTAATCCACTAAGGATTTATACTAACAACAATGTCCACAAAGGATCTGAAATCCATGAAATAGGTTACTCATTGCGCAGTCGAGGGCACTGGAACCCTAGGTGGAGCGGATGACCTAGACGTGGAAGAGCCGAAGGCAGAGTTTATGGTTGCGGAGGAGTTGAAGCTAGAGGAGCCGAAGGTGGAGGAGTCATAGGTAGATCATGCAGAGGTGGAGCACAAAGAGGTGGCATGGGACTGAAGAGTAGAGTTGGGAACAGGAGCGGGATAGGGGATTCGAGGAGGGGAGTGGGAACCCTAGAATAACCGGGCGTAAATCATGATTGAGGGAAGAATACCATGAGTTTTTTTTGGTTTTGGAGGTAGAATAATAGGTTTTGGGTAACATGGAAACACGGGAAGGTGAAATGTAAGTGGAAAAATGCCAACTTTAGTAAATATATAGATGTCTCTTTTAAATAAAAACATGCACATTCAGTGATACCGGCCACACTGTGTGTTGGATTGATGTGGAGTTAATTTATAAATGTCACAAATAAATCACAAATAATTTTCCAAAAGTTTCAAGATAATTCAAGTGTGTTTTATTATTTTTGAGTATGTGATGTTCATTTTGGACTAAAATGACCTTTTAAACTTAAAAAAAATCACTTTTAATTAATCCAAGCATAGTGTGCATCAAATTTATGTGTGGTGAAATCCTATATGTCACAAATGATTTACAGATAATTTTACTAAGTACCAAGAAAATCCAAGAACATTTTCTCATTTTAAATATGTGACATGCATTTTAGATGAAAATGACACTTTTGAAATGAAAAAATTTACTTTCAGTCAATCTAGACACAAAATGTTTTAAATTGATGTGTGGTTAATTCTTACATGTCACAAATGAATCAAAAATATTTTTATTAAAGTATCATGAAAATCAATGTGACATATCCTTTGGATTATAGGTAATGAATAATCATCTAAAATGTTACTTTTTATACAAAAAACAAGAATTTTTAGTCATAAAGGTCTCACCTTGTGTTCGATTGACATGTCATTGATTCTTACACGTCATAAATAAGTCATTAATCATTGTTGTAATTCCCTAACCTGGTTTACTCTATAGTAATTAGACCAATGGTATTATATATCCTTCGGTACACCTCCTTGTAATCTAGAGGCTACCGATTAGAAGTAATATTTTAAGGTGTTACAATGGGGTGAGGATACCTTTATATCATAGTATTGATAATAGTGGAAAATAAAAAAGAAGCATCCATAAAAATGAATATTTAGAGTATAAAAAATGAATAAACCTGACCATCAATAATAAATCAAAATGTTTCTACATAAGCATGAATCCCAACTAGTCTCCCATTGGGCTGAACAGATATATGAATCAATAAAAGTATAAAATATAAGGAGTATCTACTACCATCCCCAAGTCTCACCTCATCCAAATATCCATCCAATCTATCCAACTTGATCATACACTACTGGTCCTCTTCCCTACCTAAACCAATAAATAATGAGTCATTCTTAAGTATTAATGTTATATGGACTCTTGATCAAGGTGTGGCTATAACTCAGCAGAACACCACTAATGAAGTCACTTAAATAACAAAAAAATAAAGTGTTTCCAATTTTTATAGGTTCATAATAAAATATATAGTGTGAAAGAATAAATAAATAATAACCATATATCCTTAGGATTTAAGGTTACAACCAAGATCAACCATACACACTTCAACCAATGTTGTAGTTCTTGATCATGTTACATAACTTTTGGGGGAGGGTGGTACATGTCATACTTAAAAATGAGTCATCACAAAAAAAAATATGAGGGTAGTGTATCCATCCTTATAAGAATCTAAAATATATATCTCTTTGTGAATATGCATCCCTCCCATCCATATAATAATAAAATTAGGGGGTGGAGGCAGTCCATCCAACTCAACCATCTCATATACATGTTGGGGGGTAGAGCATCCCAACTATAACATCATATATAATAGGGAAGAATGTAGACCCTCCCATCCATTTTATAATATAATCAGGGTCAATTCATCCAACTATTCCATCTCAAATACATGTTGGGGGAAAAGCGTCCCACCTATAATATAATATACATGTAAGAGGATAGTGTTCCCCATCATAATCTCATATAATTGGGGGCAGAACATCATTCCCATCCATATGATAATATAATTGGGGGAGTGCATCCCACCAGACCATATCATATATATATATGTGTGTGGAGGGGAGAGAGAATCCTGCCTATAATACTGTATATAATTAGGGGGTATTGTATCCCTCCCATCCATTTCATAATATAATCAGGGTGTAGCACATATCACCCAACCATTTCTTATATATATAGGGGGAAGAGCGTCCCACCCATAATCTAATATACTTTTCAAAGGGCATGGGGGTTAATATAATCCCACTTGTAGTCTCATATATAATTCTGGTTAGTGTGTCCCTCCAGTATAAATTATAATATAATCATGGGAAGTGAATCCCCCCATCCATCTCATATACATGGGGGGGGAGATCTTCCAACTTGTAATCTCATATACATGTCATTGGGTAGAGCATACCTCTTTCCCATATCATAATATAATTGGGGGTTATTCTCCCTAGGGTTGGTTATATGAATGCACTTGTCACACATCTCCTCGGTTGGCATCTCAAGTACATGACCCATCCACATTATTATATTCACAATGATCTTACACCACCGATCTTAGAGTTTTAAGGTGAAACCCAAAATTAACAGTGCCTACCTGTCGATACTACCCCTCTTCATGGTCAGTATAATATTGGGGCCCCCACCATGGGTCCCCAAGGTCATATCATAGTCTAGACACCCTACATAGTATCATCTATCTCATTATCATATATGGTCCCCTTTTACAACACTCAGAGGTAATAGTTTCCCTTGAAATCATCCTGGTCATATTACAGCCTCACCCGCCTTGTAGGAAAATTGACACTGGTATCACTAGAGAGAGACTGTATAATTCCCCTCGCAATTCTAAAGACATATTGGGTTGGTTCTCTCATTACCAACCTACAATTAAACCTTTTATAAAATAAATCCCCCCATGTTACACACATACTAGTGGGGCAGTAACACTCTCCCCACTGACTAATTAACTAGGCCCAAAGGCTATAAGGCATCTTAAGGTTATATTTAGGACAACCTAGGAAAATCATTCCAAGTGATAAAAATATATTTTGTAAAGAAGTGTCTAAGTCAACTTATACCATATGCCAGTACATTCTTCCATTTCACATGATTCAAACCCCTTCAGGGTTTATGTATCTTAAGGCTTACATTCATATTTATTCATTTATTCATCAGTGGATGATGCATCAACTAGAGTCCAGGGGTCCATCATGTCCCTTGGCACATACATTTTATTCTTAACCATTTTAATTTAATAAATTAATTTATTTAATAAAAAATTCAATCCCCCACTATGGTGAGACCACATATCACATGCCGTATAAAATTCATAAACTTTAGAGAAATTAATAGGGACCACCTACCTCATATAGCGTCATTACTTTTAATCAAATATCAACAACCATTGCCTTATCTATTTGAAGCTCATATAAACATATGAGCTAATGTATCAACCCATAATATCCAATTTAATTCATTATAAAAATTTATAATCAATCTTACAATTTATATCTGTTATCAATATTTAAAATTAACTTCAAATTTTAATTCAAATAAGCATAATTAAAATTCACTTGGAAATCCTTCTATATTAAAACCATGAAAAACGCACTAGGATAGTTGATGGCATACTACTAACATCATCCTGGGAAAAATCCCTAACACATGACACTCTCTCAATCATTAATTTTTTCCAATTTAATAAAAAATATAAAATTTATTTTACAGGAAGTTTATCCTTAATGAAATTGTATCCAATGATGCATGATCCTTATCATGGGATGTCCTCTTCCTATTGCACATAAAATCACCATCAAAATGATGTGATTACACAATGATCTGGTGGAATCATCACTATTGTGGATATAAACATTAGTAGTTATAGAAATAGATTTCATGAGTGCTAAATTTTTTTGATATTTTAATCACATTTAAAAGACTATGACTTTTATCAGTGCTAAAAATTGAATTAATTAAATCACCCTTCATCAGAACAAAAAAATAACCAATAAAGGGAGACTTCTATCAGTTATAGTTTAGTACTAATAAAGAGGGACCTTTATAATAATTTTTTATAGAACTGATAAAGGGGAAATTTTATCATTTTGTTTTTAATGTAGATAAAGTGAACTTTTATCAATACTATTTCTAGTATAGATAAAATTTCAGCAGCATTAGTGTGCTGATGAAATTATAACACACTGTCGTAGAAAATAGAAAATTTAATTTTTATTAAATTTACATCATAATACAACAACAAAAAACTACAAATTGATAAAAAAAAATTGAATAATTGGAATGTAGGATTACATTGGTACATACAATTTATCAAAAATATCAACAAATTCAAAAACATTAATGTTTTGTCGGATTTAGACCCTAATACCCTCTCAAAAGTGCTCGATAATACTACCAATTTCTAAACAAGCCACCCTAAAGTAATTAAAAGTGTACCTTTATAAAAAAATATTATTTAGTATTACTATAAATAAATAAATTAAACATAAGTATATAATAATGAATTGATAAAATGTCACTTTTAAACAGAAAACATACACTTCGAGTCATACCGGGTACATCGTGTGTTATATTAATGTGTGGTTGATTCCTGCATGCCAAAAATGATTTATGGATCATTTTCCAAAATCATCCAAAAAATTAAAATAAAATTTTATTGGTTTTAAGTATGTGATGTGTGTTTTGAACTAAAATCTCAATTTTAAATAAAAACATGCACTTTGAGTCAAACAGGACACAACCTGTGTCAGATTGACATTTAAATAATTAGAATATATCAAAAATAATTTATAGATCAATTTCCTAAAACATAAATACAATATGAGTGTGAATTATTTGTTTTCAATGAGTGACACACTTTTTTGAATAAAAAATCATTTTTAAACCGAAAATATGTACCCTGAGTCATACTGGTTATATCGTGTGTTGGATTGATCTGATACTGATTCCTACACATCAAAAATTAATTATTAGATCATTTTCCTAAGTATAAATACAATTCGAGAATGTTTTATTAGTTTTTAGTGAGTCTTGGAATTTTAACTAAAATGTTATTTTTAAACTGAAAACACACATATCAAGTCATACCGATCATATCATGTATCATATTAAGGTAAAGATGGTTTATACATGTATAAAATGATTTATGAATAATTTTCATAAAGTATCAAAACAATCTAAATTTTTTTTCTTGGTTTTGAGTATGTCACACATCCTTTGAACTAAAATTTAAATTAAAAAAACACACTTTGAGTTATTCTGGTCACACTATATGTCAGATTGATGTGTAGTTGATTCTTGCATGTCAAAAATGAGTTATGGATATTCTTCTTAAGTTATCAAGCCAATCAGAGTAAATTTTATAAATTTTGAGTATGTGATGTGTGTTTTGAACTAAAATGTCAACTTAAAAAACATGTACTTTGAGTCATACCAGCCACACCGTGTGTCATATTGACATGTGGTTGATTTATGTATGTCATAAATGATTTATTGGTAATTTTAATAAATTATTAATTCATTATGAGTTTTTTTTCTTGGTTTTTAGTTTGTGACACATGTTTTTAACTATAATTTCATTTTAAACTAAAAACATGCACATTGAGTCATATCAGTCACATTGTGGGTCAGATTGTTTTGAGGCTGATTCTTACATGTAAAAAATAACTTATCGATAATTTTCAAAATGTATTAAGAAAATGCAATCATGTTTTCTCATTTTTTTAGTGGGTGACATCTCTTTTTAACTAAAATGTCATTTTTAAAATGGAAACACTCATGTTGGGTCATACCAGTCACACCGTGTGTCATATTTATGTGCATATACTTTCTACAGATCAAAATAAATTATAGATCATTTTCATAAAGTATCATTACAAAAATAGGTTATTTAATTAGTTTTTAGTGAGTGACACAAATTTTTAAATAAAATTTCATTTTAAATTGAAAACACACATTTCAAGTCATACCAGTCACATCGTGTATCAGATTAAGGAGTGGGTGATTCTTACATGACAAAAATGGATTATTGATCATTCTCCTAAAGTATCAAAGTAATATGGATGTTTTTTCTTAGTTTAGAGTATTCCATATGTCTTTTGAACTAAAATATCGATTTTAAATAAAAACATACACTTTGAGTCATAACAAAGACACTGTGAGTTAGATTTATGTGTGGTTTATTCCTACACTTCATAAATAAATTTTAAGTCATTTTCCTAAAGTATTGAGGCAATATGAGTGAAGTTTCTCAGTTTTGAGTATCTGAAATGTGTTTTGACCTAAAATGTTACTTTTAAATAAAAACATACACTTTGATTCCTACACATCACAAATGAATTATGTATCATTTTTATAAAGTATAAATATAATTAGAGTGTGTTTTCTTGGTTTTTATTGATTGAAACATGTTCTTAACTAAAATTCCATTTTAAACAAAAAAACATGAACTTTGAGTCATTTGTAAATTGAAAAGATGCACTTCTAAAAATAGAAAGATCAAATAAAGAAAAAATATCTCTATGAAGAGAACAAATAGTATGTGACTACATCATTATTGTCAAATAATTTTTCAAGAAATTATTTGTCTCCAGGAATTGTTTGGTCTTTATAGAGAATAAAATGATTTAAGAAAAATCAATTCCTGATGAAGTCATTTCTTCATGATCTCGGTAAAAATTAACTAAATATGTATTAGATAAAAATGACAAGGAAAATTACTAAAAAAATTAGACAAAATGATGAAAAAATTAACAAAATAAGTAATATGAAGTTACCTCTTCATGACGTCTGCATACATTCTAGCATCATCTATTCTTCCCATTTGTTTCTAAACAAATCCATTTCCTATTTTTGAATACAGTAATTTCAACAATCCTGGTAATACTAGAAAAATATAAATAAATATATTATTAATAAATATTTTATATGGAATTTTAATTATCATCAAATATACCTTATTTAGGATGCTATTTTTAGATGTAATATGATATCTTTCATAAATTTAAAAACATAATAACCACAATCATTTTGATTATTTTGTTTCATAAAATGTATAAACAATGATTAAAATATGTAATTTTTTTATATATGTTTTGATAGTCACATATTATATATATATATATATTAGGTTCTTGGGGGTATAATTACATTTAAACACACACACACAACACACACAGGTTGAAAAGGTAGGCCATAGCCCCACAGGGGATTTCCCACCCATCAAGCCTTAATTATTTAGTACATGGCCTATAGGACCAGTGGGAATTAATCCCATTACATGGCCCATAGGCCTAGTGGGCATGAAATACCAATATATAGCCTTGAAGGCCCAAATTTTTGACCAAAAATACCTTCGGTGAATAGTGATGCTATAGTACCCGACTGCTACAGCACTACCGCCACTACAGTTCCTACTACAGTTCCCAACACTACTATAGTATCGTCGATGCTACAGTTCAGCCACTGCTACAGTACCACTACAGAGCTGCTACAGCAACTGCACCCCATGGGTTTTGAACCTCCAACCTTGATGTAGTATTACAGGGTGATTTACCACTAATCCAAACCCCAAATGCAACCTCTTGTATTATATACCCTAAAATTTTCCAGTTTCATAATTTGATATGCTTTTTATAATCAAGGACCATCATCATACCATGATTTTGATGATATTTAAACACCACACTATCATAATTTTTTTCATTGAAACATATAAGTTGAAGTTTATTTGAACAATATTAAATGTAGTGTATTAAAATTTGATAAACATCATCATGTGTGGTCAATTATTGTTAATAAATGCATTTATTATAAAAAATAAATCTTTGGAGTATCCAAATTGATTGCAATAAGCAACCAATGCTCCCTAAAAAAGAAATAAGTAATGAAAGAAATGAAAATATATTTTATATGATTAGATTGTATATTTTTACCCCTTCATAATGGGTATTAAGAAGATTTTCTCATTTGTAATTTTCATTTAAAACATTTCAGACAATTGGTACACTGTTTTTAAATATTCCTCTTCTTCCAATGACCTTTTTTGTGTAGACTTGATGGGTGGAATAATGAGTCCAAATTCTTGTTCATATGGGTTTCCCTTCAAATTGTATTGATATATATATATGCATGTAAAAAATATGAATAATATTTAACTTTAATTAACATAGTACATAAGTTATTGAATAAACATATTATGAAAACACGCCTCATGTATAAATTTATTACCAGGCTCTTAGCCATCCCTGATTGAGTATTCTGTCTACATTATAAATATAAAGTATGTAATGGCCTCTTTATATACATTTTTTCTTCAAAATAAATGATTCTCATATCACAATATTTGAAAATTATATCCTCATGAACTTATAATATTAGTAAATGTGGAAGTTGAACTTATATGGTAATGGTACTCTCTAAAGGTATTTTTGGTTTATTGGTTGATACTTTGGATTATTTTGATTCAACCTTATATTTCACATTCCTTTTCTTTGTCTGTAATAACATTCCTTGGTTTAATACTTTTCATTATTTATTAAAGTTTTTCCATAAAAAACAAATTAAAAAGGACATAACTCCTTTTTACAAGATCAAATGGTCATTCTATGAAAGTTCCAATAGAAAGTCTGACTATGTGACTATCAAGATCATCAGGGGGAATATGTAGCTTGACACTCATCTCGTGAGATACATGAATCCCCACTCTCTCCTGAACTTTTAGAAGTTTTTTGTTTTGTATGATATCTACTTAGATATTGTACACTATACCCCTCACAATAAGGCAATGGGTGGGTGAATCTAGATATAAATCACACTCAATTTCACCCTATTTAATATTAGTACATGAAAGGTATTAGTATCTACCTAATTCACATTTCATAAAAATAGTTATGAAAAAATTGATTACTTATGGTAAGGTTGACCTTTGAGGGTAATGGATCGACTCAAATTTGGGGTGGATTTGATCTCTTTTCTAACTAGGTTTCTTAAGATTTTTCTAAGAATGTTTACCAAAAGAGGTGTCCATATCCTTTAATTTCTCAAATATTTTATCACCTATTAGTGTAGATATTGTTGTACCTTCATCTAAATTCTCATCAAATGATGTATTGTAAGATCAATATTTATGTCATCGAGGGAGAAATATATAGTTTCCTAGAAAAAAATCCTTCAAGTAATGTTTCAACCTAACTAAGTGTTTACCTTGTTCACAAATGGTACACCCTTAAGTTCCTTTAATTATGTATCCAAAAAAAATTTACATAAGTAGTAAATTAATTTATCATCACATACAACATGGTTTTCAATGTGAAATATTCATTTGTTTAAGCATCATACAATGTGACACCTAAATCCCACATTTAATTTAAGATCTTAAATCAATGAATCCAAATAAACATCAATATCATTAACCGGTTGTTTTTTATTAATATAAACAGAGAAAAAATAATGTATTTTTTTCCTTAATGCATAAAAAATGGAAATATATAATTTACTAACATATCTTACCATGAATTTTGAGTGATACTTTGTAAACCAAAAGGATTCACTTCATCGGTATATAATTCAAGATAAAGGTTTCTCAGCTCATTACTAAATTCAGGATACTTTTGATCAATTTTTTCTATGGAGGAGAGTTTCTAGGGTGATGAAGTTTCATATCTTGATTTTTTTTGTATCTATGTGACACATCAATTGTCTTGAAGTATCCTCACTTATATATAGGCACCTAAACCTTGGAATGATTGGAAAGTTCCATATAAATTTTAAAGGGCTATATTGATAATTATTGTATCGAGACATACCACACTTTGGGCATTTTTTAAGTGATTTATAGTCCTTGAAAAATAATATATAGTAATTTGGAAAAACATTCATTCTTTTTTAGAACATTCCCATTGACCATAGAATTCATTTAGCATCATATATTCGGCAAGTTAGCTCATTATCTTTAGGTAGAATATAATTTAGGAGAGAAAGTAGATCAGTAAAGCTAGTGTCACTTCATCTGTTTCCAGCTTTTACATCATATAGCATCTGTATGGCTGAAAATATTGTATATTTAGTATGACCAGCATACAATGACATATTTTCACAACTCTTTAACTTCTAAAATAGTTTTGGAAAATCACAAAGTTAGTATTCAACTGTCATTTTAATTTCCTAAATGCGATCTTTATCATCATTTTCACCTATAATTATATCCTTAATACGGTCTTATTCATTGTTCATACTAGTAATCATATCATATGACCCATAAAATATAGTGTTATCCCAATGACTAACTAAATTCAGTTATTCCCCATGTTTAGTCCAACATTTATAACTTTGACCTATTTCATGATATATCAAGTGTTCTTCTAGTTCCTCTAGACTAATTAGCCTTGAATAATTCATGGTCTAGTTTCCCAATGCATGTCAATCAATATACCTTTAAATTATGTTCAATTTCAAATTGGGAAAATTTTCTTGAGGAGAAAATTAATAAGGTAAATATATTGTTAGTCATTTGGAAGAAAATAACTATTAATATTACATTGCATTTGTTAAAAGATGTGAAGATGTTTAAGATTTGGTATCAAAGTTACTTGACTAAAAAATAGTTAGTTGCTTCATGCATTTTAAACATCCTATTAAATATAGGTTATATTGGAAAGAACATAAACAAAGATATCCATTTTAGTATCACTTGATAATTTAAAAAAATGAGTTTGGATTCTATAGATGAGTAAATAAAGATAAACTGAAAAAAAAATTATGAAAAACACATAAAAGATGGACTGAGAATCCTTTAAAAAGGGTTCTAAATTTCATACCTCCAACTTTGAGGTTCGATTTGTCCAAAATATTCGACTTTGAATGCAACAGAGTTTTGGTTCTATCGGCACTAAAAAAGCACAAAAAAGTTGTATTTTTCCATGTTTATGTTTCAACATTGATAAAATACACTTTTATTAAATCTTAACCTATCATTGACATTTTTTAAATAATAAACAAATAATAAACAAATAATATTAAATATATAAATAATAAAATTATTAAAAATTAACTATACTAACTATTTAAATTAAAAAAGTATTATAAAATGCATTTAGATAAATTAATTATATAAATCAGAAACATATTTTTTAGCATAAGATGAGACCATTCCCAAAAGAGTAGGTCTGTTATATAATTAAAAGAAATTCCATATTAAAAAGTCTAAAATTAGGAAATTTACATTTATCCCTCATAAGAAAAGGTAAAATATCATCATAAACTTAATTAGACCGGGCTAGAATATTTCCATCAACACCCATGCTAGCAAGTCTATCTGCAACCTAATTGTCCCCCCTCTAGACGTGAGTTACAATGTAGTCAATGTAAGAAAGATAGTCCAAAAAAATAATCCACCAAGAGGTTAAATTCTATAAAATATACTCAAAAACCTACTCTAATAGACTGAAAAATAATAGAATAATCACATTCAAACCAAATCTTACCTCATCCAAGAAGTGAAGCATGTTCAATGGCCTCAATTACACCCAACATTTCTTTCTCAAGTGTGGAAGAAAAATCACAAGAACCATATAGGCATCCTAAATCATCCCCGTGATGATTTATGAAGATATCTCCATGACCCAAAGGACCCAAGTTACCCATTTAAGAACCATTAGTATTTATTTTAGTCCACCCTGTGAAAGATGACTCCTAGAATACTTCAAATGTTCCATAAGGTGGATGGAAATTACCACTAATATCAAGACGCCTTAAAACCAAGAGATCATGTACAAAGTTAAATAAAACCCCATTTGGGAATGAATTAGCTTCTTTTATAGCAACCAACAATTGAGATAGAGTATTTTGAGAAACAAACTTAACCTGATCATGTAAACACTTTTTTGAGAATGAAAGATAAGGGATATTAACTCCATAGAAGCAACCTGAAATAGATTCATTAGTTATGGGGATATCTGAAGGCATTACCAGTTGTTAATGAAACCACGAGCGATGCACATTCAGGATAGAGGGATTTCAAACATATCATAAAGAGCACACAACATTGATGACGTTGTAGCACAACTCAAGTATTAGTGATAGAAATCATACCTATGTCTATGGTAGAGAGCACATGAAGAACATAGGTAAATGTCATAGTTCTACAAAAAATGATCAGTCGGTAACTTTTTGTGTTCTAGTCACTAGACATGTATTGACTGCGAAGGGGGGATGAATTTACTATGAAGTTTTATCAACCACTGAAATTTTAGATCCAAACCATCAGGATGATTATATAAAGTCTTTGAAGTTAAAATTAAATTTGGTACAGGTTCCCAATTCCAAAAATCAGTTTTAGGAGAGAACCGATAACTACTAAAAATATCTTTGATGTTTTTTAAAAGCTCAATTAAGTTGGATAATTGATCTGATATTGAAATAGATAAGTTAGAATTAATATCATTTTCCAAGAGGGATTTCACTAGAGGTTATCCCGTCAATTTGAAGTCCAAAATTTCATAGATGGATCTATAGATACCAACCACCTTGAATGAAAATCAATAGTATCAAATATGGATTTTAGGGAATTAAAAACTATGGAATTCATATGAATAAGATTCCCAAATTTAAGTTTGAGTAAAAATATCGCATGAAGAATTTCAAGTGAAATAGATTTACCATTGACCAATCTCCAGATGAAATGATCTTGTAAGGAGTGATTAAAAAACCAAAGGTTTTTTATACCAAGAACCTCAGATGCATGTGGAATACAACATTTTTTCCATGCCATAGTAGCTAACTTCTTTTCAAGAATACTACCATTCCAAATAAAATTTTTAATATAGATGAAAATATTATTAATAAGTGAAACCGAAAATTCATAAACCATAAATGAGTAAAAAAAACTTTGGGATGATGATGGATTTCACTAAACAAGTGCATTTAGACATGTAAATAGACTTACCTTTCCATGAAGCAAGTTGCTTCCAAATTTGACTAATGATATCAGAAAAATAGAAATACTTTGGCCTACCCTAGAACATAGGAACTATATGATAAACAAAATGAAAACCCCCCTCTATAAATCCCAAATTACCAATAATGCCAAGATTTATGACAAAGTATATCCCCAAACAAAGTACAAGAAAGATTTACTCCATCTAACAACCTGACTAGAGGCTTCTTCATAATGAAACAATAATTTTTTGATGTTTATGAAATTGATCTTATCACCCTTTAGTAAAGAGAATAATATGATCTTCATATAAAATATGATGAGAAGATATTCCTTCACCAACATTAATGGATTTAAGTTTACCATTATCAACCATAATGGAGAAAATCCTACTGATATAATCCTCATAAATAAAGAAAAGAATAGAGGAAAGAGGGTAACCTTGTCTTACCCCTCTAGAGAAATCAAAATAACCTTCAGGTGAAACATTGATCAGAACTGAAATATGAGATGATTCCAAAATTCTTTTAATATAATTGATAAATGAGTTTTCAATCCCAAAACAAGCAAGAACCTTACAAATTAAAGACCAATCCATAGTGTCAAAAGCCTTAATAATGTCAAGTTTGAGGGAAATATTACCATCTCAAATAGGATTAGTGAGAAGATTAACACATTTAGAGGTAGTGATAAGACAATCTTGTATAGTATTACCTTTGATGAAACCAAATTGATTGGGAGAAAATATTTTATTTGAGATAGAGGCTAATATATTTTCCAAAATTTTGCTAATGATTTTATAAATTGTGTTGAACAAAGAAATCATCTTGAAGAGATGAATTTTTTTTGGAATTTTCTACTTTGGGTATCAAAGAAAGATATTGAGAGTTTCGTACATGGGGAATAGACCCATACTTTAAAAATGGAGGACCATCCAATAAACATCCACTTGAATAATATCCCAATAAGATTGAAAGAAAAAAATTCCCAAGTTGTCCAATCTAAGAGAGCTTTAAGAATTAAGAAAAAAAATATCCTCTTTAATTTCTGAAGTCAAAGGGATAAAAGTGATCCCAATGTTATCATATTGATTGAAAGTATGTGGAATAATACCATCCACATGCTCAGAAATGATAGAGTAATCATTGAAAAGATTCCTATAATAGGATATCGTGTGATTACAGAGATCCTTCACATTGTCATTAATCTTATCATCATTCCTAAGAAGTTATAAAGTCATGAAAATTATTCTAGCACGTTGAATGGAATTAAAGAACATGGAATTATTATCACCATATTTGATCCATTTATCTTTAAAGGCACTCCTCTACAAAGAATCCTTAATGTTAAGAAGAGGATTAAGATTAATAGAAACCACAGTCTCATTCACAATACCATTAGATAATTCATTATAGGTATCATCCTCTTGAATTTGTTGAAGAGAATATTAAAGGGAGGATATATCATAATCAAGAGAACTAAACCGATCCTTGCTCTAATATTTAACCCTATTTTAACTAATATTAATTTTAGAATACATGTTAAAGCATCATCTCTAAAATTAATAAAGGACTAAACCTCCTAAATAAGTTTTCCAAAATCTAGTTGAGACACCCAAGAATTTTTGAATCTAAAAGGTAAAGAGGGCTTGGAGGTCTTGGATGCAAGATCAAGTAGATTTGGATGATGATCATAATTAATCCTTGACATGATAGTGAAGGATATAGAGTAATAGGTATCCAAGATATCTTCATTGGTAAATTCTCTATCAATTTTACTAGTAACCATGCCACTAAGATGTTTCCTATATTAGGTATACATGGATCCAACCATATTAATCTCAATCAAAATATTACTTTCAATGAAAGATCTAAATTTTTTAGAGTTAGTGGAACAGGTGATAGTTCCCAATTTATCATTAGGATTCATAATTGAGTTAAAATCCCCAATCAAGGACCAAGGATCAGATATAATGTTTTTTAGAGCATCAATATCTAACCAAATATTTTTTCGAACTTGATATCTTTTATGAGAATAAATAATAGAGCAACACTACTAAATCCCCATATAATTAAAGGAACAAGTGACATGTTGATCATTGGAGGCCAATAAGATAGGATTAACCAAAGAGGAATGAACCAAGACCCAAAGATTCTTAACATCAACAGAACATCTATTAGTAGCCAATAAATTAAAACCTAAATTTTCAAGATTGGTAATGTTAGGAGAGACGGTTTTTTTTGGGTTCAGCCAACCCGATTAAAACAGGCTTATGTTTTTGAATATAGAGCCTAAGGGACTAGGTAGTCTCACTATTGTTGGGGCCTAGGAAATTCCAGAAAAGGGTCCTCAATTGGACTTTGGTTTGGGGTTAATACCCCTTTTTTTTCTAAACCCTCTTTCACATCTAAGTTTTTATGATGCCTTCCATCCTTCCTATTAGGTAATGGATCACAATGAATTAAATATTTTATGTAACAACCCTTAACCAAAGAAGTGTAAACCCCCTTATCATAGTGGGAATCATTTTCTAAGAAAGACTTTAGTAGAATCTGGGAATCTCCAAAAATTGTTTGCTCCAATGAAGTCTTCACCTATGTATTTGTGGCATGAGGCTGAACCACAGAATTATATGAGCTACCCAAGTCCTTTATAGAAATATTGACCAAAACATGTGGTTCCTTTTAAACTGAAATAATAACTTCCCTAATGTTCTGTTCAATGTCAAAAGAGATAACTTGATTATCCAGATCATCTTGCATCTTAAGGACCAACTCATTGATTTCCAGCGAAATTTCCAAGGAAAAAAGAAGATCATCTAAGGGTTTGTTTTCTTCATAATGCACTACAAACCCACATGGGTTTGAAGAGAAAGGAGTAGGAGGATGATCCTCCTCCTCAGCAATATATTCCCAAGATTTTTTTTTTATTGAGTCACTAGGTGGAAGTGAAGGAGGTAAGGTGTCTATTGAAGCCTTGGAGGCACCACCTTTTTCAAGAAAAATACATTTTTTCTTTCCATTTTTTGTCACTTCCTTCCAATCCTTGTAATTTGGATCATCTCTAACTTTTTTTTAAATAACTCTACAATTTTCCACAGTGTGACCAATAATTTTACATAGATCACAAAAAGGAAAAACGTGCTCAAAATCTACTTTAGAATCAATTTTATTATCATTGACAAGCAAAGTAATATTATAAAGACATTCAGATGCCTAATTCACATCAACAAGGATACAAGCGAGAAAAAAAACAAAACTCAGCTTCAAGAGTGCACTGATCCATTTAGATCGGTGTGCCAATATAGGAAGCCAAATCATTAAGAATCTTAGGGTGCCGATACACCCAGTTCAAACCATATAAATGAATCCAAACCTATAGATTTGATTGCTTCTGAATCATGGGATTGAAATTAATATCCCAATCCGAGATGCGAAAGATACCAAGTTTAAGCTGCATATTGCCTAGATTTCTAACCATTGAAAGATCCTCACCACATTGGATGACAAAGTGGAAAAATCGTCTATCGATCAAAATAAGTTTCTAGGAATGATTGCTCCAACAATGCGAGATTTGACTCTTGAGATTTGTACAATACCACAGCTTATCTGCTCTCGAATAAATCACATGACCAAGAAGAGAAAATTTGTAGAGATTAAGTCTTTGTTGAAGAGATACCAGATTCGTAACAATCGAAAAGCCACCATCATCGAGATTTTTGATATTCGAGAGTCGAAGGGGTCCCTCTTTAAAAATTAATAAATAAATATTAAAAAATGAATAAATTTCAAAAATAATAAAAACAAATATATAATATTCAATTAATGAATATTAAAAATAAAAAAATTGAATAAATTAAAAAAATATGAAAAAATAGTGAAATCATTACATTAATTAAATAAATTAAAAACACATAAAAAATGAATAAAAATGAATAAATAAAAAATATTAATTATATAAATAAAAAATTACTAAAAAAATATTAACTAATTAAAATAAAAAAATATTATAAAATGAATTTAAATAAATTAATTATATAATTTTCAAAAATATGAAAAATATTAAAACTTAATGAACAAAAATGAAAAATATTATTCATATAAATTACAAACATATTGAAAATACTGCAACATAGTAAATAAATATGTACGAATAAATATTAAAAAGTTATTAAATTCCAAAAGATAATAAATATTTAGAATGAATAAATAAAAGTAAATAGATTACAAAAATATTTTAAAAAATTAATTCATTAGATTAATTGCATGAATTGTAAACACATACAAAAGTGAAGAAAAATGAATAAATAAATTATATATATAACGAAACTATTTAAAATGAATTATATTAATATTTAAAATTAAAAAATATATATTAAAAAATGAATTTAAATTAATTAATTATATAAATTTCAATAATTTTAAAAATATTAAATCTTAACAAATAAAATTGAATAAATATTAATCATATAAATTAATGATGTATTGAAAATATTTAAACTTTGTAAATAAATGTGTATTAATAAATTCTAAAAATATTAAAACTTTGTCATATTAAATGACCGAATATTAAAAATGAAAAAAATGAATAAATTAAAAAAAATATTTACAAAATTGAATTCGTAACATTAATTACCTGAATTACAAACACATAAAAATGAATAAAAATCAATAAATAAATAAAATTAAGTATATTTGTAAAAAAAATATTAAAAATGAATTATATTGAATATACAAAAATATTAAAATTAAAATTCATTTAAATAAATCAATTATATAAATTTTAAACATATTAAAAATATTAAATATTAAAAAATAAAAATGGAGGAATATTAATCATAAAAATTACAAATATATTAAAAATATTTAATATTAGTAAATTAATATTTATAAATTTTAAAAAATGAATAAATTTAAAAAATATTAATAATTAATAAATATCAAAATTGAAAAAATATTAAATTAAAGATTATTAAAATTGAATAAATAATTTTGAATAAATTACCAAAATATTTAAAAAAGTGAATTCATAAAAATAATTACATGAATTGAAAACACACAAAAATGAATCAAAATGAATAAATAATTATTATAATTATTGTTAATTATTGATGTATGTATTTTATTGATTATATATAAAAAATATAATTAATTATTAGACTTTATAATTTTTAATAATAATTTGAAAAATTATTATTTAATTAAATGTTAAAATATTTAAAAATGTACAAATAACTATCAAAATTGATTGTATTACTAAAATTTTAAATGAATAATTATTACAAATGAATTAATATTATTAAAAATGAATAATTTACCCAAAATACTAAAAATGGAAAAATATTAAAAATGATTAAATAATATTGAATGAGTAAAAAGGCATACGCATTACATATATACACATACACACATACATACTATTGGCACCAAAATTCGGGATAGAGAAGAAGCCAAAAAGAAGGCACCATTGACGGCCTCATGAAGCTATTTTGCAGAGTCCCCCCAGCACCACGACCGCTGTGAAGCAAGGAGGTGGGCCACTCCACGAACGCATTTGACATTCACGAGCCCACCGCGAAGCAAGGAGGTAGGATGCTCCGCAAATGCATTTGACGTTCACGAGCCCGCCGCGAAGCAAGGAGGCGGGATGCTCCAAGAACGCATTTGATATTCGTGAGCCCGTCGTGAAGCAACCAAGCCCCACTTCGCGCCGCGTAAGCTCCGCTTCACGGCGCCTCTTGCCTATAAATATCAGGCTCCCCTTGAGCCCAAAGGATGGAAAATCCGACCTTTCGACTTCCCAGCTCCCGAATCGCGAAACATCCTTATGCTTTGTGAACCATGAGTTGTGTGAGGTACTTCTGCACCACAAAGTGTCTGCCCTTTGTCTCGTTTTGATCCCCTCTTCTGAGAGGGATGCCTTTCGCAAAGCCTAATGGCCTTCGCAAAGGAATTGGATCCCCAAGGGGACCCGGGTTGTCGCAGAACGTTTATGCTTCGCGAAACACCCTTCATGTACACATGATCCCCATGCTAAGGAAGGGTTACTGTACTTCACGAAGCACATTGCTTCGCGACACCTTGCTTCGCGAGGCACCTTTCCTTCATGAGGTAGTGCTCTACGAATTCCTTTCCACTTCAGGAAGCACCTCCCATATGCACCTCTTCCCTATTCTTAGGCTGAGGCACCCCACTTCGCGAAGCACACCCCTTTGCAAGTGCCCTCCGCCACGTGGAGCAACAGAGCTTCACAAGGACCCTGCCTATGAACCCCTCTGCTTGGAAATTCCTTTTCCCATGAGACCCTCTAGGTTTTCACGATGTGATTTCAAAGTCCCTTGATGACACCACCCGTTGCGTTGCTTCGCCTCATGCTTCTTCGCATAGGCTTGCTAATGTCTATTGCTTCTTCTCATAGCCACGATTACGTGGGCCCCTTGATGGTTCGCTCCGTGACCCCCCCCCCCCTCACCACGGATTTGCATGTCCCCTCTCTACACCAAGGAGCAGAGGGTACCGGTTATGTAAGTCCTAGGGGTGAGGAGTGAACCCATCTCATTCGAGCTGTAGGATGTTAAACTGTGAAGCACCCTCATCCTCAGCACATGACGTTAGACTATGACCTCGCCCCATGCCTCGCACGTAGGGTACCCCCACAATGGACATTCTCCACACCCACTGGTCTCCACAGGGGATGATATCCTTCTTATAGGATTGGCATTTGTCCGTGGGGAGAGGTCAACCATCTCAGTGTAAGCCCCTAGCTTTTCTTGCTGGAGGCAGCATCCCTGGTCCTCCTTTCATCTTCGGTCCCCAGGTCTAGCGAAGGGCGTGGTGGGAAATGGTGTTTCTCCTTTCTTTGGTACCAAGTCCCTCTCCCGCTACGCTTTGTCGCCACGGGGCCTCCATCCTGGAGTAAGTCCCAACCTCTTCAGGCTGCTAAACATGCATAATCCCCTATTTCCTCTTTGGGCCTCTAACCATGTGTAAGCCCCACTCCACTTCCCACGGATTCACTTTTCATGACGTGATCACCAGGTCTCTGCTGCCTCTTGTTTCTCACACTGATCATGACTCAAGTGAGCTTAGAGTAAGCACCGACCCTGACACCAATACCCTGGGCAGCCTAGAGTGTAAGCCCCAAACCTCTTAAACTACGAGGACTTTGATCCTTGCCAAGGCAGAATACATAGGAAGCCTCCCTGAGGTTCAAGCCCACCAATCTGGTCGCTCTGACCTCCTTCACGTCGGTTCGCCCCCGTCCTGCATGACGTTAAACTGTATTCGCCTTCTGAACTACATGGACTTTGATCCTTTCCAACGCAAGGTATGTAGGAATCCTCCCTGAGGTTCAAGCCCATCACCCATCGGTCGTTCCGACCATCTTCACGTCGGTTCACCAATACCCTGGGCAGCCTAGAGTGTAAGCCCTAAACACTCTGAACTACGTGGAATTTGATCTTACCAAGGCAAGGAACGTATGAATCATCCCTAAGGTTCAATCCCTCAACTATCCATTGGTCCTGACCATCTTCACGTCGGTGCACCAAGCCCCCATAATCATGGGTAGTCTAGAGTGTAAGCCCCACACGCCACCATCCTGAACTACGTGGTCTTTGATCTTTGCTAAAGCAAGGTACCTTGGAATCCTCTATGAGGTTCAAGCCCACCACACCATCCAAACTACGAGGAAATTGATCCTTGACAAGGCAAGGTACCTAGGAAGACTCCCTAAGGTTCAATCCCACCAGTACCCGGTCATTCCAACCCCATTCACGTCGGTTCCCAACCATCTGAACTACATGGTCTTTGATCCTTTCCAAGGAAAGGTACATAGGAAGCCTCCTTGAGGTTCAATACCACCACCCATCGGACCCCAGGTCCATCTTCACGTCAGTTCGCCGACACCCCCTTGAACTACATGGTCTTTGATCTTTTCCAAGGCAGGGTACGTAGGAAGCCTCCATGAGATTCAAGATCAATAACCATTGGACCCCAGGTCCTCCTCCGTGTCAATTCACCAACACCTTGGGCAGAATTAGAGTGTAATCCCCAAACATCACTATCTGAACTATGTGGACTTTGATCCTTGCCAAGGCAGGGTACGTAGGAAGCCTCCCTGAGGTTCAAGCCCAACACTTAGCAGTTCCGACCCTGTTCATGTCGGTTTTCCCCCATCCCGCATGACGTTAAACTATGGACCTCTTTCAGTGGTAAGTCGTTGTCACTCCATTTAGAGGTAAGCTGTTGTCACTCCATTCAGCGGTAATCTGTTGTGAACCTATATAGCAGTAAGCCGTTGAACCCCAATTGGCAGTAATCCATCGTCAGATGAACTACGTGGACTTTGATTCCCTGCTACGGGGATACGTAGGAAGCCTCTATGAGGCTCAAGCCCAAAACGATCATTATCCTCATGAAGATTCCATCCCATTCACCTTCAAATTCATTCAACCGCTCCATCATCCATCCTGATTCTTAACCAGGCCGCCACATCTCGGTGGGATCATGCCACCCCATTCCCTGTTCCAACTAACAGCACTCGGAAAGCCACCCACATGCTGACCCCAATATCGGTGTTCCCTCCAGGGGGTTGCACCCATCTGATCCACTCCAGTCAGTGTTCTGATCATCCCGATCCATCTCCACTGGACTTTAAACTTATGGCATACACTGTGTTAAAGATGGGAAGCTAGGGAAAACCTAAGATACATGCCCATGGCATATGATTCCCTGTGTTCGATGTGGGATGCCTCGGGCTTCCGCGCCCTCGAAAATCCCTATAATAAGGAACAGAAGACAGACACACCAATCCCTCAGCGTCCAGACATGCTAGTGATACCCAGCATGACTACTCCCCTAACCGAAGGTTGCTTCCCTGGACGGACCCCTTGGAATGTCCTGACTGAAGTAGCATAATTAACTGGTGTCCGTGGAGATATGACACCAGGAAGAGTTTCACGAACAACATATTAAGTCTATTAGGAAGACCCGGACTAGGTGACGAGTTCTGAGGAGGAATCCATGGAAGTAAGAACTGACATCCCATCATCCCGTTTCGATCAAGGAGCATACTTCCATGAATAAAGAGCGGATGTCGCCCGCCTTTGGAAAGCGGAAATGCGAGGAAACAAAAACCCTGTATCTCATCCCCGAACGAGATAGACGTGCACGCCCCGATGAAAGCATCGGAAACAAAAATGGTGAACCCAACATGAAGATATTATCCTCAATATGGAGATTAGCAGTTCTCGGGGAATCAATGGATTAACGTGTCACTAGATCTAGACATTTGGCTCCAGGTCCCGCCAATCAAATAGCGGGCCTGGCATGAAACTCACCAGAAGTTGGGGTAGTAGAACGTTGTACATCTCGTTCTGCAACGTTTTCAGTGTGGAAGGGTCGACATTCATCTGGTACAGCCATCTCCCCATCGGATCTGTGACTAGCTGGGAGGACCTTCACAGGAAATTCCTCTACAAGTTCAGTTCCACCACCTGGAAAACGAGCATCGTAGACCTCTTCAAGTGTAATCAAAGGCTTGATGAGTGAGCCATGGAATTTATCACCTGGTGGAAGGGGATTACATACTCCCTTGACATGCCACTGACTCAGGAGAAATTACTGATGATGTGCGTAGAGAACGTCAAGACGGAACTGGTTCCTTCTCTGATCACCCAGAACTACCCTAGAGGATTCCAAGACTTCTCCGACAAGGTCTAGCGCCTTGAGGAAGCCTTGCAATAGGCCATCCAGGCACGCTTGTTTTTCCCTGTAATCCCAGTAAGGAGGGATTCCAGATCTGAGCCCACCACGGTGGCCCAAATAGAAGACCCCAGGCAACTAGAATTGCTACCAGTAGCACTGGCCCCATAGTCTCGCAGTGGCCCTCCACCTCAGGCATATCCTCCGGCTTAGCAGCATCCCCAGAATCAGCAAGCGCTCCTGCAGAACGCGCCGCCACCGCCCAGGCGGGACAATCAAGGTCCACCTCCTCGACAGGCCCCTCTAGCCCCTCGTTAGGGTCAAGATCCAAGGCCCCCCTTACCGAATAGAAGAAACCATACCTACTCATTCATTGATAATCGGGTCCCCAGTTACTTCCATAGCACCTTGGAACAAGGGATTGTATGCTTTACTGAGTGCAGAAGGCTGGAAGAGGTGAATCTCACTGATCGCCCCAACTACTACCCCTATCATCAGATTCGGGGGAACACCCTCAAGCAGTGCTATGTGTTTAAAGACTGGAACCAAGACCAGGTCAAAAACAACATATTCAGGCTAGTCCCGACCCCATAAAAAGTGGTAGGTGTTTTTTTAAGGTCAGACAGCAGTAGCGATAGTAAAGTGAGTGGAAGCAGGTTTCCAACCGCGGTTCCCAGAAGTATGATGATTGGATGGCTCGCAAAACTGTCGCTCACATCCATGGTATCATCCAGGAAATCCTGAATCATCTTAAGCCTTTAGAAGCTATGGCCACCACTTCTGCATCATCATCTCATCCGGCCTCTTCCCAGAAGAGCAAGCATCGATGGCACAAGAAAAAGCAACGCGCCACACCAATGTCATCATTGTCCTGCATGCTCGACGACTTCATGCCCCCTGAGATGGGGATCCCTCCCAAAATCCACTCAGTGGTGGATAACTCTTCAAGTGACAGTAAAGGGTATGCTTCGGTTAATACCGTTGAGTTGGTAAACCCCTATATGACTCCCGATGACGGGGAGTGCCAGGCGAACCTCCCCAAAGTCCCCAGTCGACGCCAACGTCGGCGGAGCCGCGAGCATATGGGTCATCGGGGCATGTCAGTTGGAACCTCCAGTTAGGTTGTGCATGCCACTGAGACCAGATAGTAGGCCCATCGTAGAACTCAGCACGTGCAGCCTCTTCATCCGGTGTCGACAAGCCCACCTCCACCACTGTTTGTGTTATTGGATCAGGAAAAACCACTTCGGTCATGCCACGACCAGCTTATCCCCACTACAGGCTGATCTCAGTCGTCCAGTCCTCATTCGACAGCTACTCTTTAGGCTTCGACTAGTGAGCAGTGGGATATGACTAGCACAATCCAGTCACCGGTCCAGCCGACAAGGCCTGCCATGCCTCCAATCGCAGAACAGCCTCCTGTAAGAAGAAGCTCGTGCCTGGCGCAGAAGTACGATGTCCTCAAGAACCTTTTTGGAATCCCAGTGAGGCTTTCCATCCTTAAAGCCCTTCGCATATCATCAGATATGCGTGAGTCCCTCGCTAAGGCTTTAAGAAGACCCCTCCAATTTGGGATGGAGGTAGTAGTTGTAGAAGCCTTTCATGCTGAACCGGTCGAGAACGCCAAATGCCAGGAAATCATTTCATTATCTAGAGAGGATTAAGTCTCTCCTATACAGGGGAACATCCACCCTTTGTACATCACCAGCCAATTTAACGGCATGGAGGTTCACCACTGTCTTGTTGACACCGGCTCCGGGATCAACCTTATCCTGACACGGACATTGCGGAAGATGGGGTTATCCAAAGATGACCTGACTCCCTCCGATTTAAGGATCCAGGGATACGACAGGACCGAGAAGACCCCGGTCGGAAAGATCTATTTGAAGACCCATTTCGATGGCCTAGTTACATGTACCGAGTTTATGGTTATCTCACAGGACACCGCATACAATGCATTGATGGGTAGACCATGGCTCCACCTACATGCAGTGGTCCCCTCATCGTATCACCAATGCCTCAAGTACTCCCTAAATGGTAGAGTAGGCATACTTAAAGGTGATTCATCTCCTTTAACCTATTTTGAATCCCGTTATCTGGATGTTGGATATTACAAGAGCAAGGATAAGAAGATTCTGGAAAGTGAGGTTGAGCCCACCACAGTCACAACTGACCCCTGGGCAGGTCTGGATGACACCTACGTCTTCCTGATCCATCAATTGGAGGCCATGACCCCCGACATGGGGTAGTGTTTTATTGTTTCCGGTACAAGAGGAAATAATATTCCCAAGTCCAAGAGATAGTGTAAAATCACCTCGTACTCCTACACAAACCAGGCTCAGGTGATCCCGGAAACTCCTACCCCCGTACGATATCGGGATGTCCACCCTATGGCAACGGCAGTACGTCATACATGTCTGTTCTTCCGGGCTGGGATTAACCGGATCAAGCCAATGCGCCACTATTACTTTCATTTCATCAAGTGTGGCCCCTTGGGTCGAAGACCAGATGGGATCGGATCAACTGCCTTCATCGCTATGGTCTCGGCGGCGCGTGAATCCCCTGATATGTTGTCTACTGCTATCCAGGCTGGTACCAGCCTCCCGTCAGGATCTGTCGACCTAGAGGAATCTTCTCCTGCTAAGAATCCCTCCTATACAAGTGATGAAGAGGATTTGAAAGATTCTCCCCCGCCTTTGAAGAAGGAATTTCCGCCATGGTCGATGAACTAGTACAGGTGAACCTTGGTAGCAAGGCAGACCCAAGACCCACATTGATCAGTGTCACCATGTCCCTCGAGGAGAAACAGCAGTACATAGATTTCCTGAAGCATCATCGTGATTTATTTTCCTGGAGTTATGATGAGATTCCAGTATTAGATACTTAGGTATTCATCCACTGCCTCAGTATCCCAACAAATCAACGCGGTTTCATGCAGCCTCCTAGGAAGAGGCACCCTTCTCACGGTGCCATGGTCGAGGCTGAATTTGACAAGCTCATCAGATCCAACTTCGTCAAGGAGGTCCAGTACCCCAAGTGCCTATCCAACATTATTCTATTCAGGAAGAAAAATAGATAGATCAGAGTCTGCATCAACTTCCGGGATCTCAACCATCACTTTCTGAAGGATGATTTTCCCCTTCCTGTGATAGAATTGTTGATCAATGCTATAGCTGGGTTCCAATCCCTCTTCTTCATGGATGGTTACTCCGGATATAACCAGATCTGAATGGCCCCCGAGGATGAGGAGTCTACAGCTTTCAAGGTGCCCCAAGATACTTTCTGTTACCAGGTTATGCCCTTCGACCTGAAGAATATAGGTTCCACCTATCAGCAGTCCATGCACCACATATTCAAGCCAATCCTCAGGACATTGGTGGAATGCTATGTGGACGATCTGGTGGTAAAATCTCTCCAGCGCCAAGACCATCTCAAGGACCTTGAGAAAGTGTTTGGCTTCCTCCATTCCGGCCACCGGAAGATGAACCCATTGAAATGTGCCTTCGAGGTCACCTTTAGGAAGTTTCTTGGCTTTGTTGTCAGGTACCGAGGCATAAATATCGACCCAGAGAAGATCAAGTCCATCAGTCAGATGCCTCCCCCGAGCAATATTTGGAATCTTAGAGATTTCTAAGGCCACTTAGACTACATACACTGATTCATTGAGAATCTGGCCAGCAAGTGTAATCCCTTTTCCCAGCTAATGAAGAAAGGCTCTACCTACGAATGGGACGAAGAGTGTCGGACCACGTTCGAGGAAATCAAGCAGTATCTACTTCAGCCTCCGGTCATGATTCCACCCATCCCCGGAAAAGCACTAATCCTATATGTGACTACCCTAAAACGATCTCTCAGTGCCCTTCTCACCCATAAGAACAATGAGGGGATGGAAAATAGTATCTACTACCTCAGCCTCATCCTCCTCAATACGGATACTAGATACTCCCCCATCAAGAAAAGCTGCCTTGCGATGGTATTTGCAGTATAGAAATTGTGACACTACTTGCAGCACCATGAGTTACAGCTAGTGTCTCGGGTAGACCTGCTGAAGTATATTCTGAACTGCCCCATGTTGACCGGTTGTCTAACACAGTGGGCAGTAATCCTCCAGCAGTTTGACATCAGGTTCATCCCTCAGAAAGCTATCAAGGGACAGGCATTGGCATACTTTCTAGCTTCTCATCCAACCTCCACAGACCAGCCCCTGGACTTAGATTTTCCTGACGAGGCAATCCTCTCGGTAGATCCTTCCATCCCATGTTGGCAGATGCACTTTGATGGTGCCTCCCGGAGCCCCACCGGTAGGAGACTCAATGATCCTAGGCTCAACAGAGTGGGCCTAGGTATTGTCTTTATTACCCCGGCACAATCCATTCTTCCGTATTCATTCCTATTTTCATAAGGTTGCACCAACAATGAGGCAGAATATCAAGATCTTATCATTGCCTTCGAGCTGGCTCTCGAGATCGATGTACCCCATTTTCATGTGAAAGGGGATTCTGAACTAATCATCAAGAAAGTCAATGGTGACTATGTCATCAGAAATATAGAGTTTGTACCATTGTTAGAGCATAGCCTCCACCTAATGGACCAGTTTCCATATCATCCGGAAGTTACTCATGTCCCTCGATCTCAGAACGGTCGAGTTGATGCCCAGGCTAGCCTGGCTGCATCACTTGCAGAACCCGAGCAGGATGATCTGATTATACATGTGGTGCATCGAAGATTCATTGCTCTCGTCACCTCAGATGATGACAACGGCCTGCAAGTAAGCCATCTTACTGTCGGATCCTCCACGTCAGGACCCCCAGGTCCTCCAGATGTAGTGGTTGAAGCGACTCCCAACTGGAGAGCCCCTTTTGTTGAGTATCTCCAAAATGGTTTCCTCCCGGCTGATCGGGGCGAACGCGAGCGAATCCAACGATGTGCGCTGCAGTTTACCCTCCAGAGTGGTCCCAGTCTTGAGTAGATCCTCTACAAGCATGGGTTTGATGGTTTTCTCCTCTGTTTCATCCAAGGAGTCGAGATTTCTCAGTTCATTCAGGAGGTTCACGATGGTTCCTATGGGGCTCACCAGGCTGGGCCGAAGCTATCCCATCAGATCCGGAGACTCGGGTACTTCTAGCCCTCTATGATCCATGATTGTATCGAGTTCACCAAGAGATTCCACGCGTTCAAATTTCATGATAACTTCTCGCATTGGCCACCAGAACCTCTCCACTCCACCAAGTAATCTTGGCCGTTCGCGGTGTGGGGACTCGATGTCGTGGGACCATACCCACCGGCGACAGCTCGCAAGTGGAGGTTTATCCTGACCACCACAGATTTCTTTTCTAAGTGGGCAGAAGTAGTTCTGATCAAGGAGGTCAAGGCCCATTCTATCATTGACTTCGTGAGCTCTAATATCATCTACCAGTTTGGAGTCCCTCACACTGTCCTCACCGATAACGACACTAACTTCAGAGCAGCCGAGTTAAAGAAATTTTACGTCAAGTACAACATCCATTCGAACCATACCTCCAGCTATCACACGCATGCTAATGGGAAGATCGAGGCATTCAACAAAACCCTCTCTAACATTCGGCAGAAAATTGTTGGTCAGAACAAGAAGAGTTGGTCGGACAAGCTCCCCAACACCCTCTAGGCCTATCGGACGAGGACTCATAATTCCACCTAGGTGACCCCATATTCCTTAATGTACGGATCTGAGGCCATCTTTCCCATCGAGATCCAGCTACCCTCATTACGTACAGTGGTCTATGACCAGTAGGCTCCAAATAAGGTAGCCGAAATTCATCTGGCTAAATTGGAATCGCTTGATGATAATAGTATTTGTGCCCTGCATAATCTGGAAAGGCATCAGAATAAGATAGCTAGAGCCTTCAACAAGAAGGTTCGCCTCCGCTCTTTTCTGTAAGGCGACTTGGTATTAGCCCTCAGGGTTCCAATGATCCCCGGTAGAAAACCACCCAAGTTGGAGCCCAAATGGTAAGGACCTTACATAATTCACAGGGTTTACCCCAATGGTGCATACTCCCTGGTGACCATGGATGGTGACAGTATAAATCCTCCCACCAATGCCAAGTTCCTCAAGAAATATTTTTCCTGAGCCTACTAGTCCTGCACAACCTTAAACTTACTGGTCCTTCATGACCCTAAACTGCATGTTGGTCCCATTTGACCCTAAACTACACACTGGTCCAGCATGACCTTAAATTGTCCAGTCCTGCATGACTTTAAACTGTGCATCGTCCTGCATGACGTTAAATTTCATTTTGATAACTACTTATGGATTGATTCCCATCCTCATGGGATATGTAGGAATGCTCAGACGCCTCGTCTTGAGCCCAGCCCCAAACTCTTCTCTTTGACTATCCCTCCTGGGTATAGTTCTCTCGGAGGATCCTTGCATGATATGATATAAGCTTCGTTATCCCCACTCATACCGGGATTATAATGGTCACACCATGTGCCCACTCCTGTTATTCTATTCTCCCACATCCTCACCGTAGGACGTTAAACTTCATGGCCTTCAAGAACTACGTACGGCTTTATTCTCATCCTTATGGGATATGTAGGAACGCCTGGACATTTCGTCTGTTGGCCCAGCCCAAGTGCCAGAATCTTCCCCTCAGGTCAAGACATATGGCAGGGGTTCAAACTTTTTCCCCAATTCACATCAAGCTAACCTCGATCTGGCCATACGTCCCGCTCCCTGGAGACGTTCACCTCTTTCATAGATGGGTACAGCTATGCTTCACCCACTCCTTTAATTGGGATTCCATCATCTTTCCGTCCAAAAGGGCCCCGAATGGTATGGATGCTAGGCCTAAAGGCACTCTTACCACTTCGGGCCAACGCCCTCGAGGATGTTGAGCAACAAGCTCATACAAGTCCCGCGTTGCAAATATGGTTAGTGGTTGATGCTCATTTTTTGTTCCCATTTCAGGTCACTATAGGGACACTGTGTTTCGAACATGGTCAACAGCTGTCCTGCGACCTTGGAACCACCCCAAGATCTCCCAAACATTGAGTGTAGTGGTTCATTATACGTCGTTGTATCTCTAAGTGATGAAATCCCTTCGTGAAAATCCAAGTTTTAGTTCCCCATATGACGGGGAGAGCCAATACCGGCTCCTTTTTTCCCACACCGAGCATTTATCATGTGGGCTTAGGAGCTGTGATGAGGCAGTAACCGTACAAGAGGACGTATGGCCTTCCATCCGAGGCCCAGCCTCAGGCCCCTTGGCCTTTTCGGGCCTCGGCCCAGTTTATATCTTATGGGAGTGTGTGGTGTGTTATGGGATTATGTCCTCATTCACGTCGGGTTACTCACTGTGCCATACACATCCACGGATGAGACACCTTATCCTCTCTTTTGTCCTCACTGCAAGATGTTAAACTGCAAACTGGTTGGGCCTTTCTGACTGAGGACCAGTCTTAGGCCCCTTAGCCTTCTTGGGCCCTAGCCCAAGTTTTTACCCAGAGTGTACGGTGTGTTGTGGTATTATGTCCTCATTCACGTTGGGTTATTTGTCATGTCGTACACCCCCCTCATTAGGGTATCTTACCCCCATGTGCCTTCAATAACTATGTGTGGCTTGATTCCTATCCTAATGGGATACGTAGGACCTCCTGAATGTCTATAATTCGTGTCCAATACCATCTCTCATAAATCTCCCTTTCACCTTGTCCCTGTGGCCTACCCTTTTCCTGGGAGGGAGTATATGGTGTGGTATGGGATTACGTCCTCATTCACGTCAGGTTTGTAACGACCACACCATTTACCTCCTTATACTGAGATTTCACCATCCCCTTGTTCAATACTCATCTTTTTAAATCATCCGCTCTCAAGATGAGCCCCTCATCCCTCTTCGACGATTCACCAATGTGCCTAAGGGTACTCTGGTTTAGTACCTAGAATGTCGGATTCTACTCGGGCATGCTTTCACCATTTTCTCAGGCTTCATGTTCCCCTTCATTAGGGCGTCCATCACTTTTCACACCTAAAAGAACCCCCAAGTGGCACGGATGCTAGGCCTAAGGGCTCTCCTACCATTACGGGCCAACGTCCTCAAGGTTTTCAAACAACAAATCGATACAAATATTGCATTTTGAATATGGTCAGAGGTCGACGCTAATTTGATTGTCCCCATTTCAGGCTAACACGATATGGATGTTGTGTTTCGAACATGGTCAACAGTCATCCTCCATCATCACGCCAACCCCATTAAGCCCAAAATGTCGGTTACATGATTCACATCCTTCTCCACCTCATCATGCCCAAACAAAATCTCAACACTCCTGGAACTATCCCTCAGTGTGCATTTTCACGTTAGGAGGAAAAAGCCACAGTAAGGGAGTCATTAGGGGTTCCGAACTGATTTCCCTTTGGCGTGCATTCCAGGTATTGCAATAAACATCTTCCTCCCTTGTTTCCCACACCGAGTTTGACTCATGTGGGCTTACGGATTGGGTTGAGGTATGCTCTTACTTGGAAGGTTTTCACTTCTCTCTGGTCCGAGATCTAAGATCGTAAACTAAGATCTCCTCTAGAACTACGTATAGCTTGATTCTCATCATCATGGGATATATAGGAACACCCAGACGTCTTGTTTTCGGGTCCAGCTCAATTGGGATCTATTTTCTCCTTCCCCTTACCCTCTTACCTATATTTAGGCCCCTTGGCCCGAGGCTCCTCTCTCAGAATTGCGTACGTTGTGGTATGGTATTATGTCCTCATTAACGTCGGGTATGTTTTATTGCACCGTACACATTCCCCATTTAGCATTGTCTCTACTACGTTTGTGCCGCATGACATTAAAATGCACGCCTGGTCCTATCGCATGACCTTAAACTGTGACATTACCGTCCTGGCTGCACGATGAAAAACGGCACTGCATCGTGATGTCCTCACTCAAATGGACGCCATGTTTGGTATTGGTCACACGTCATACCATTTTTCAATGCATGTACATAGCTTAATTCTTATGGGGATGTCGGGACTTTCTACCCTAGGCCTATCGCTTCACAAAAAAACACTATTCACCTTAAAGGATAAACAAGATTTATCAAATACCGCTTCTTTTGGTGCGAGGTCCACATCTTCACACCCCTTTTATCCCTAGAACTGGTACCTTACCGTGCCACCTCTTAGAAATACGTGTAGCTTGATCCCTATCCTCATGGGGTATGTAGGAATGTCCGTGCACCTTGTCTCGGGCCCAGCTTAACTCTCGTTTTCGTCCCCTCGACCTAAAACCTCTCCAAGGAACACACGGTGGTCGGAACCCACGGTTCCCATTCACATTGGGTTTTATAATTACCCCACCATGTGTCTCCCTCATTTCCTACCATCCATGGTCCAAATTCTATGACCCTAAACTAATATCTCCCTATGGGAAGGGACTCGACTCCCTCTATATAATACGTATCGTTGTCATATTCAGATGCGTTTTGACAAAGAACCTGAAATGTGGAATTTTCATGGGGACATTCCCCTCATTCCATGTCGAAGATTCGTGAGCTCACTATTTGGATCATCATCCTCTTCCACATCCGTAGGAAACCCCTTCATGGCCTAGTCTTATGCCGCCTTGGCTCACCTACCATTTCGGGCCAACATCCCTAAATATCTTGGACGACATTTGCAACAGGTCCCGTGTTTCGAACATGGTCAACGGTCGACCCTCATTTGTCTGTCCCCATTCCAGGCTAACCCGATAAAGATACTATGTTTCGAATATGTTCAACATTTATCCTTCATTTTCATGACACTATCATTGTGATCTAGGTTTCGAACATCATGATTCACACATTTCCACTTCCTCATGTTCAAGTGGAATTCCAACATAGTCGAATTTACTTCTTCACACATCTAGGTGCACTACATGGACAGGTTAGCATCATTGGGCCAACATTCACCAAGCGTCCCTTCACCCTAACATATTCCTTTCTATTTTGGGAAAGTCCCACTACTACTTCTTGTTTCCCACATCTAGCATGACTCGCGTGGGCTTAGTAGTTTTGGTAGGATGTGAACCAGCGTATCCAGGCTTCTCATCGTCCCGCATGATGTTAAACTATGCTTCCAGAACTACATACGGATTGATTCCCATCCTCATGAGATACGTAGAGACACCCAGGTATTTTTCCTAGGTTACAGCCCCAGGAATCATAAATCTTATTCCTCCTCATTTCCATCCCCTGGCCTGACCCCTTATGGGGAGCCATGTAACTGCAATTTTTCCCTGAACAAGTTTGGGATTCCCCACAATGACATTGAGAAGTGACAAATCCCTTTCCAGAGAGGTCCTGTCTAAAAGAACTAATGATCCATGATTAGACCGATGAGTCCATCTAATGTTCTTCCACCACGGTGGCGTAATTTCGAGAGTGTTAGATTCTGTTTGAACAAACCATCACTACACATTCCACACTTTTTGTGCCCCTTATTCGGACCCTCTTCCTCTTTCATGTCTAAGGGAACCCCCTAACAGTATGGATGCTCGGCCTATGGCCCGCCTAATGTCCTGGTCCAATGTTTTAGAAGACTAACGGATGACATTTTGAGTCAGGCCCCGTGTTTTTAACATGGTCAGTAGTCAGCCCTCATTTTCTATCCTCATTCCAGGCTAACACAATAAGGATATTGTGTTTTGAATGTGGTCAACAGTTATTCTTCATTGTCACGCCACCCCCATAATGTTCCAAATTTTGGGTATCGTGATTCACACCTCCCATTCCCATCTATTCGAATTGATTTCAGAACCCCTGGTGTTACCCCGTCCGTGCATAAGAGCACACTAGGAAAACGGTAATTCGGTTGTTCTGAGAGCTTCATTCTCCAGTCAGGTCTCTCCCATTTCCTCCCAAAAATCTGGACCGGTTGTTCGAACCCTAGATGCCCGAATCTTGGTTTGCACTCCTACATTTGGATGGGGTGATAAGGTGGTCATCCCTTGTTTCTCACATCAGGCCTGACCCATGTGAGCTTAGGGAATGATCGTTGGACGCTTCGTGAACATCACGAGGATGCAATAAACCAATTCAAACAACGGAACTCATGCATTCTATGGAATCAAACAATCAAAACAAGAAAGTACATTTGAGGGTTTGTAATCATTATAGCACACGAGGGTTGACTCCCCCCATGGAATGATTGACCTCGTCAAAGGAACGTTGCAGATCCTCCACCCTCTGGTTGGTGGCATCCAGGAGTTGTTGTCGCATGTTCACCTCCCGCTCCTCCTTGGCAGCGAGAGGGCGCAATTCGTTGGCTGCAATCTGGGCCCGCTCCACACTGGTCTGGATAACGGCCATCTGCTCAGAGGCTCTCTTCATTCCCTCTACGGCCTCCGCCAGCTGGGCTTTCAGTCATGAGACGATCTCGGATTGTGGATCAAGAGAAGTGGAATGCTCATCCACCCGGGCCTGCAACCGTTCAACCTCATTTTCGGTCTCCTTGAGCCTCTTGATGTTCACCACCTTCCTTCGCTGCCAGCCCACACTGAGGCCATGGTTATACTCCTGAATCTTTTCCGCCATAAGATCTAGGATGATCATGTGAGGGTGCTGGGCATCCACTCTCCCGACACACAGTTCACGTAGATGCAAGTGAATTCTATCCATCTCGTCCAACCATAATGCTTGTGGGGTGTTATTGATGAAGCGTGTGATCACCTTCCATGATCGACGGCAGACTATTTTGTTTTTCTCCTCGTCAGAGGCCGTCTCGTCTCAGTCAGCACGATTGGAGGGATCATATGTAGAGAATTCCCCCATGAACTCTTCAGTCGGGTCAACGTCTAGCGTTAGATCAAGCATGGCGGGGCCTAAACTATCTGGTTGATCCTCATCATCAGATCCCACCTCAATAACCTCATGCACAGTCCCACTGGTGTCACTGCCAATGATCGGGAGTGCTGCAGTTCGGTCAGGCTAGATGTCCACCTCCACGACCATTGGCATGCCTCTGGGAAGGGCACTACCAGAAGTCCCGACCAATATCTCCGTAGTGTCCTAGGACAATTGAAGGATTGTACACGCCAAAAAAGATGGAGTGAATTTCAGTTAACGTGGTCATGGGATGGCTGTTGTAAATTTGGTGGAGGAGACTTACAGAGATCAAATCCCTGGTCTCGCTCTTGGGTTGATGTCATCGGGACCCCGAGACATGGCCCCCCGTATATGGTTGGCAGTTCTGGAGACTCTGGGTTAGCATCCTCAAGTGTCCCAGCCCCACCAGACTTGGAAGTTGATGCATCCACGGGTGTGGATCCCGAAGGTCCTGCATCGGCACCCACTGAGGGGCGAGAATGAGGTCTATGCAAAAGGTCCTCCTACACAGTGCAGATGTTGATAAGGAATCCAGTGTAACCTAAGAGAAGACCCTGAGGAAGGAACTTGGGATTTTACCTTGAGGGCCTCCGCAAAATCTTCGAGATCTGATGAATGATTGCCGACTTCACCCTCCTCTAAAGGACTCCCTCTATTGGCCTCGTCTCCCCAGGAGGACTCGTCCGATTCTTACAGCAGAGGGAAGCGCTCCCTCAGGTCAGCAGATGATAGTTGTGGTGGGACCGTATGATCCAACAACACCCTGAACCGGTCTTTCATCGGGTGCAGGGTACCCCAGGAGTGGATAAAGTCTTCCAGTTCGGTCAGGTATTTCTCCGCCTCCACCTGGGATATTGCAAAACCGTCTCTAATAGGGCCAATCCCCGACAAGTCCATCCCGAGGCAGTTAAGGTGCTTCCATAACTCAGATGGGATGAGGAATTGTCAGTTGACTTCCTAGATGTCCCAGGCCTCCAGGAAGACAGCATTCTCCAGCATGTCAATATAGAGCAGCCGTTTCCCCAGGGCCTGAGTAGAAATCCTACGAAATCCTCTTAGTGGACACCCCTCCGGATGACTCTGTTCTCCTAGGACCACTGTGTCCACAACCGCTGCCGGATCCGCTACCACTTCTTCCCCCTCAACTGGTGTGGGCATAACTGCTACAGCAGCTCTGCCACTGCGGGATGCCCTTGCCGCCTTCCGGCCTCGGCCCCAAGGTCGGGGAGGCTCACAATCACCGACTAGAATGGTTGTCTACTTCACCGTCTCCCCTGAGTAGGTTGCCTCCCAACTCTGGGCATATTACTTTAACAGCCCAATGATAGCAGTCGGCAGAGGCAGTTCATTCCGCATCTTCCCATCTTCCCATGTGAACATGAGCCACTTTTGCCTCATCACACACGGGTGCTCCTCGTGACGCACCTCCAGGTAGACTTGCAGGGTCAGTCACTACAGGCACCGGAATTTCCTTGCAAATCGGTGTGGGGTTTATGGCTTGCATATATGCTCGCGGTCCACCCTGGCCACCAAGACTCCACCTCGAAAGGCCAGGAGGTAGGCCCGGTGCTCTTCTACTCCCTCACCATCATCTGTGAAGGCCCCCATCGGCAACGAGAATATATGTAATATTAACTCTTATACCTTCCAGACTCGATTTAATACCGATGCTGCAGTCATATTGGTCAGAAATCTCACCGCATCATTCAGGATTGATGGGTGGAAGTTCGACGCTGGAGGCACGATGGGGTTCGAATACTCATAGATCCCCATGATGTGCGCCTCTATCCACCCGTATAGGAGGTGAAATGGCCCGCATACCCTCTTTGGCCTCTTCCCTTGGCTGATGTGTCACAACATCTTATACAACTTGGCGAGCATCAGGATCCCTAGGTTGACCCGCCCTCTTGCCGCCAATGTGGATGCCATGATGAAAGTGCTTTATTGCACTCCCATATTGGTATCCCTCACCGGCAGGATCCAACCACAGATGAGAGCTGCGATGAATGTTGCCAACCTGACAATTGGTTGTTGCTCAGTGCTAACACTGAACCCCCAGGTCTTCCACTGGCTATTCTCCAACAGCTTCCAGTACGAGTGTTCCTTACTCCGGGCCCCCTTTGGGTAAGTTCGAGGTCTCTCTAGGAACTGATGGTCTACCGGGAAGTTCAAAAAAAATTTGAACCAATGCTTTAAGTGCACATCCCTCACCGCCTCCTTATCCTCCCCTGGCAAAAGCTCCATCAATACCATTTCTAGACGCGGCATCTGTTCCAGATCCTCCCACGTGCCCATAGTAGAGAGGAATTTGTCGTACATCACCCCTAGTATCGGGACCCCTGAGATCTGATGCATGTCCCATAATCTAATGCTGACCTCCCCATGATGCATGTGGAAGGTATTGGTCCCCGGTGACCACCGGCTCAACAGCTCCAGCATTAGCTGCTTCGGCTGGTAGATGTGAAACTGGGAAGCCCAAGCTGCCTCATATAGGCCCACTCTTCTCAGCTCCGCTCCGAAATCCTCACACGAGGCACCTACCCAGTAGGCCCAGGCCCAATCGTCCATGAATTTTCCGCCCTGGCGCAGGTCCCATTCCTCAGACCACCCCTTCTTTGGGTTCCCCAGCGCTGCCTTGAGGATAGTTCAGTATAGAGGAGGGGACTTCTCTAGATGAAATGCCTTCCCTTCGACGTTGTTCAGATGGTTGTATAAGCAGTCGGCAACGACGGGCATGGCCATCAGCCGCCCTGAACCATTGGTGCTGGCACGGTGTGCTCCTAAACCAGTAAGATGGCTCGTCCCTACTTGCTTCAAGGATGAAGATGTCATCCCTCAACCCGAATCCATACAAGGTAATCCTCCTACACAACGGGTAGTTCTTCTAGCTATCTGATAGAAGATCCACTAATGAACTATGGTCTGAGTGGCTATGGACCAACTCTCCTAGCCCCAGACTATTTTCCATCTCATCCCTCTGGGAGGCATCCGCAAGGACCCCCTAGGCAGCTTCTTGGTGGGCCATTTAGTTCTGGAACTTGGAAGATTTTCGGGTTGTTTCATGAAGCTCGTTCATGGAGCGCGGTCGCAAACACTGTTCGCAGAGCCCTACCTAGGAATTCAAGCACCGGATCATGGAGCGCAAACACGGAGTTGAGGACCCACTAGGCGTTATGAAGACTCGATTCGCAGAGAACACTCGCAGAGTACGCGGAGCTTCGCGAATCGAGAGCGCAAAAGGAAAAATTTGTGGATAAGGGAAATGAAAAAAGAGATGACCGCCCCACTATTTATAAGTGACGGCCTTAAAATCTTCATGGTACATCCAGTTCACGCTGAGCTTCGCGGCGCGCTCAGCCCGTGCATCCCCTATCCGCCTCGCGAGCCCTCTTCGTGAGCCAGCATTGCGAACGGTCGAGGATTTTGGCGATTACCCTCAGACTTCAACACTTGATCTATCCGCGGATCCAAGTCTGAGGGGGCATTTGTTGGTTCCAAAATTTAGGACAGAGAAGAATCCAAAAAGAAGGCGTCGTTGACGGCCTTACAAATCTATTTCGCAGATTCCCCCCAGCACCACGGTCGCCGCAAAGCAAGGAGGCGGGCTGCTCCACGAACACATTTGACGTTCGTGAGCCTGCCGTGAAGCAAGGAGGTGGGATGCTATGCGAATGCATTTGAAATTTGTGAGACCACCATGAATAAAAGAGGTGGGACACTCCGTGAACGTATTAGATGTTCACGATCCCACCACGAAGCAAGGAGGTAGGATGCTCCACAACCGCATTTGACGTTCGCGATCCCACCGTGAAGCAACCAAGCCCCTCTTTGCACCGCGTAAGCTCCGCTTTGCGGCGCCTCTTGCCTATAAATACAGGGCTCCCCTTGAGCCCAAAGGACGAACAATCTGACATTTTGACTTCCCAGCTCCAAAATCACGAATCATCCTTCTGCTCTGCGAACCATGAGTTGTGCGAGGTACTTCTGCTCCATGAAGTTCCTCCCCTTTGTCTCATTTTGATCCCCTCTTCCAAGAGGGATTCCTTTTGCGAAGCCTAAGGGCCTTCACAAAGGAAGGGGATCCCCAAGGGGACCCGGGTCATCGCAGATCATTTATGCTTCGTGAAACACCCTTCATGTACACATGATCCCTATTATAAGGCAGGGTCATGGTACTTCACGAAGAACATTGCTTCGTCACACCTTGCTTTGTGAGGCACCTTTGCTCCACGAGGCAGTTCTCTGTGAATTCCTTTCCACTTCACAAAGTACCTCCCATATTCACCTATGCCCTATTCTTAGGCTGAGGCACCCCACTTCGTGAAGCACACCCCTTCGCAAGTGCCCTCCGCCACGCGAAGCAATAGAGATTCACAAGGCCCCTACCTATGAACCCCTCTGCTTGTCAATTCCTTTTCTCGTGCGACCCTCCAGGTTTGCACGATGTGATTTCAAAGTCCCTTGGATGACACCACCTGTTGCATTGCTTTTCCTCATGCTTCTTCGCATAGGCACACTAATGGATATTTCTTCTTCGCATAGCCACGCTAACATGGGCCCCTTGATGGTTCGCTCTGTGACACCCCCTCGCCATGGTTTTTCCTGTCCCCTCTTTACACCAAGGAGCAGAGGGTACCGGTTATGTAAGCCCTAGGGGTTCAGAGTGAACCCACCTCATCCGAGATTCATGAAGTTAAACTTCCAATCACCCTCTTCCTCAGCACATGACATTAAACTGTGACCTCGCCCCGTGCCTCGCATGCGGGGTACCCCCACCTTGGACATTCTCCACGCCCACTAGTCTCCAAAGGGGATGATATACTCCTTATCAGAGTGGTGTTTGTCCGTGGGGAGAGGGTATCCATCTCGGTGTAAGCCCCTAGATTTTCTTGCCGGAATCAGTATCCCTGCTCCTCCTTTCATCTTTGGTCCCCAGGGCCAGTGAAGGGCGTGGTGGGAAATGGTGCTTCTCCTTTCTTTGGTACCAAGTCCCTCTCCCGTTGTGCTTTGTCGCCACGGGCCCCCATCCTGGATTTTGTCCCAACATCTTTGGGATGTTAACCACACATAAGCCCTTGTTTCCTATTTGGGCTTCTAACCACGTGTAATCCCCACTCCACTTCCCACAAACGCACCTTTCACGACATGATCGTCAGGTCTATGTTGCCTCTTGTTTCTCACACCAAGCATGACTCATGTGGGCTTAGAGTAAGCACCGACCCTGACAGCAACACCCTGGGAAGCCTAGAGTGCAAGCCCCAAACCTCCTGAACTATGAGGACATTGATCCTTGCCAAGGCAGGGTACGTAGGAAGCCTCCCTGAGGTTCAAGCCCACCACTCTGGTCGCTCCGACCTCCTTCACGTCAGTTCGCCCCTGTCCCGCATGATGTTAAACTGTATTATCCTTCTGAACTACGTGGACTTTGATCCTCGCCAATGCAAGGTACGTAGGAATCTTCCCTGAGGTTCAATCCCATCACCCATCGGTCGTTCCGACCATCTTCATGTCGGTTCACCAACACCTTGGGAAGCCTCGAGTGTAAGCCCCAAACACTCTAAACTACGTGGACTTTGATCCTTGCCAAGTTAAGGTACATAGGAAGCCTCCCTAAGATTCAATCCCTCCACCATCCATTGGTCCCGACCATCTTCACGTCGGTGCACCAAGCCCCCATAATCATGGTCAGCCTAGAGTGTAAGCCCCACACGCCACCATCCTGAACTACGTGGTCTTTGATCTTTGCTAAGTCAAGGTACGTAGGAAGCCTCCCTGAGGTTCAATCCCACCACCCCATCCAAACTAAGAGGACTTTGATCCTTTCCAAGGAAAGGTACGTAGGAATCCTCCCTGAGATTCAAGACCACCAGCACCCGGTCATTCTGACCCCATTCACATTGGTTCCCAACCATCTGAACTATGTGGTCTTTGATCCTTGCCAAGGCAAGGTACGTAGGAAGCCTCCCTGAGGTTCAAGCCCGCCACCCATAGGACCCCAGGTCCATCTTCACGTCGGTTCGCCGACACCCCCCTAAACTACGTGGTCTTTGATCTTTGCCAAGGCAGGGTACGTAGGAAGCCTCCACGAGATTCAAGCCCAATAACCATTGGACCCCAGGTCCTCCTTCACGTCGGTTCACCGACACCCTGGGCCGCCTCAGAGCGTAAGCCCCAAACATAACCATCTGAACTACATGGACTTTGATCATTTCCAAGGCAGGGTACGTAAGAATCCTCCCTGAGGTTCAAGCCCAACACCTGGCACTTCCGACCCCCTTCATGTCGGTTTTCCCCTATCCCACAAGACGTTAAATTGTGAACCTCCTTCAGCGGTAATCCATTGTCACTCCATTCATTGGTAAGCCATTGTCACTCCATTCAGTGGTAAGCCGTTGTGACCCTATCTATCGGTAAGTCGTTGAACCCCAATTGGCGGTAAGCCTTCGTCAGATGAACTATGTGGAATTTGATTCCCTGCCACGGGGATACGTAGGAAGCCTTTGCTAGGCTCAAGCCCAAAACCATCATCATGCTCATAACGATTGCATCCCATTCACCTTCCACTTCATTCAACCGCTCCATCATCCATCCTGATTCTTACTCGGGCCCCCACATCCCAATGGGATCATGCCACCCCATTCCCTGTTCCAACTAACAGCACTCGGGAAGCCACCCACATGCTGGCCCCAATATCGGTGTTCCCTCTAGGGGGTTGCACTCATCTGATCCACTCCAGTCAGTGTTCTGATCAGCCCGATCCGTCTCCGCTGGACGTTAAACTTGTGGCATACCCTGTGTTAAACATGGAAAGATAAGGAAAACCTCAGATACATGCCCATGGGATATGATTCCCGTGTTCAATGTGGGATGCCTCGGGCTTCCGTGCCCTGGAGAAGTCCTATAATAAGAGACAGAAAACAGACACACCAATCCCCCAGTGTCCAGACATGCCAGTGATGCCCAGCGTGACTACTCCCCTAACCGAAGGTTGCTGCCCTGACCGAACCCCTTGGAATGTCCTGACAGAAGCAGCGTAATTAACTGGTGTCCATGGAGATATGGCGTGGGGAAGAGTTTCACGAACAACATCTTAAGTCTATGAGGGAGACCTGGACTAGGTGATGAGTTCCGAGGAGGAATCCATGGAAGGAAGAACCGACATCCCACCATCACATTTCGATCAAGGAGCAGACGTCCCTGAATAAGGAGCGGATGCCGCCCGCCTTTGGAAAGCAGGAATGTGGAGCAACAAAAACCACGTCTCTCGTCCCCGAACGAGACGGACGTGCGCGCCCCGGTGAAAACGTCAGAAACACATACGCATAAAGATACTTGTACACATACACATACACATATACACAAACACAAACACAAACACAAACACATACACATACACATACACATACACATACACATACACATACACATACACATACACATACACATACACATACTCATACACATACACATACACATACAAATGCATGCATGCATAAACATACGCATACACATACACACATGTATACACATGCACATACATACAATTACATACACCTTCATGCTCATACATACACATACATATGCGTACATACACATACTACATAAACAGACATACACATACACATACATATACACATACACACATACAGACGCATAAACATACATGTGCACAAGCGCACACACACACACACACACACATACACATACACATGCTCATACAGATACACATACACATACACATACGCATACACACACACATACACATACACATACACATACACATACACATACACATACACATACCCATACACATAAACATAAACATACACATACACATACACATACACATACACATACATATACACATACACATACGCATACGCATACGCATACGCATACACATACACATACACATACATAGACACCTACCCATACACATACACATGCACGTACCCATACACATACACAAACACATACACCTACACATACACATACACATACACCTACACCTACACCTACACATACACATACACATACACATACACATACACATACACATATACATACACATACACATATACATATGTCATATACATACATACATGTACACATACATGAGAACGTACATCCACATGCATACACATACACATACACATACACATACACATACATATACATATACATATACACATATATACATACACTTATATATGCATATACATACTCAAACATACATACTCACACATACACATAAAAATACATATGTACAAAACACACACACACACAACACAACACATACATACAACACATACATACTTGCACAGACAAAAATACTCATACATCCACATACATCCACATTTATATACATACATACAAATATATATATATATATATATATATATATAATATGAATATAAATATATAAATTCAAATTTGTACTAAATAAATATATTCATTTATATATTTATATAATTTTAGAAATAAATGTTAAATTTATTGAATTTATATTTATGCATACATTTTGTAATTAATTTATTTAAATATACTATTAAATATTCTTCTTGATTAATATAAATTTGATAATTTTATTTATATATAATTATGAAAATATGATTGATAATAACTTTTTATTATAATATAGTTATATAAATCATATTTATATACTATATTTAAATATATATACTTATTTTTTTATAAATATTATTTAATATATATATATATTAAATCATTCACTATTCCATTTATCTGTGATTTTTCATGTTGTTAAAGATGGATATTTTATCAGTGCTAAAAAAGGGGCACCTTTATCATTGATTTTAGCTAGTATTGACAAAATTCCCTCCTTTATTAGTACTTTTTTAGAATTTATAAAGGTTAGTGATGAATATCGTGTAATATGTAGTGGTTCATAGACAAATCCCTAATTTGGGACAAAATAAATTATCAGTTAGGGGGGAAGAGATTGTGAAATAAATAATTAAGAGTATTTGACTTGCCTAAATCTTTCTCTTAGATTGAATGGAAGTTGAATTCAACAAGAGTCAAGGAAGGAACCCTTAAAACCATGTAGAAAAACCAAATACCCAACCTGGCGTGATTCGTTTATAAAAAGGTGAAAATGCCCCTATTTATTTCCTTTTGATTATTTTATTAAAAATTGGAATTCTAGAAAAAATTCCAATAAACACAATTCCCCATTCTCATGAACTTAATCCCTCCTTTTGGTAAAATCATATGAAAAATTCCCTATTTTCAATAAGAATCCATACATTCACTCCCCATATATCTTCCATATATATATCTTTTGGAAAAATTAATCCTATAAGGATAACTTCTGATCAACTCATTCCCAACCCCCCCCCCATGTAATTCTTGGACAACTTAAAACCTCCCAGACTCTAAATTCTATAAGACTATGGATAACTCTATCTGAAGGATCACCTTATAGAGAACTATTCTATACATTTTAAAAATTTTACAAAGAAAAATCTCATAAGGTTCATTTGAGTAAGATTCATCTTAGAGTTTTTAATGTTCATTTACTTATACAAAACTGTGAAGGTATCCCCTTTATACAGATTTCCATCTAAATCCATAAAAACTTTATCCACAGGATGATCTCCTTGGTTACTCTCAAGGTGTACCCCTTCTAGGGGACTTAATTTATATACAGTCATCTTATGGTTTAATTACTTCAATATATCCTACTCCGGGACTCCCAATCCCATAGAAGATATATAGAGTTATCAATTATTTCAAACTTTGGAAAAGAAAAAATTTCATAAGACCCATCAAGGGTTCTCTGTATGAATTATTAGGGAGAAGTTTCATAGGAAATATGCACATAGATACATTCTATACCCAACTCCAATTTCAGAAAATTTATAAAATTTATTTCAAATTTTGAATAATTAGTTTTTTCATCCTTCAACATAAAAATATTTCTTCTTCTAAATACATGCAATTTATGATGGGATTTTAGTAATGAACATTGTACCTAATAAAATCCTGACACATTATAAGAACTAATAAAATCACTGACAATGGTACCTTTTATCAATTATAAAAAAAGAGTTGATAAATTAAACCCTTAACTTTGTATTTTTAGCACTGATAAAGGGTGTCTTTATCAGTGCTAATTTATAGCACTCATAAATGAAACTTTTATCATCTCTATCTTTAGCACTAATCAAGTCCTTTTTTACTAGTGTTATCTTTAGCACACAAAAAGTGGCATTTTTCTGTGCTATACCTATCACTGATAAAATCCATTACCTACTGATGTAGAATGCAAGTAGGTTGGTCTATAACACTCTTCCATAGCTAATAAAAACATAAAAAACAATTTAAATTGTAGTATAAATATTACATTAAATATATAAAACAATTTTTGTTAACAAATATTCAAACCAATTTAAATTTACATTACACCATCTGTTCTATAAAAATAATTCATTAAGTAATTTTAGTTTAATATAATTACATTGATGTAAAATTAAATTACAAACAAAAATAATTAAAACCAATACAAAAAATAAACACCGGTGTCAGAGCTTCTCTAAATATCAACTCAACCTCATAGAAAAAAAGTGTGTGTCTATAATAAAATCAATTCTTATTTTAGTAAGAATATAAAAAATATATATAATTGAAATGTTATATAATCCATGATAATTTTTAATTGAAATGACATGCGGTCACTTATTACAATTAAAAAATGTATAATCAGTTATTTTTCTAAAGTATAATGAAAATCCAAGTGCATTTACTTTTTTTTAGTATGTAACATGCATTCTTAACTAAAATGTAACTTTTAAGTAAAAACACACACTTTCTATCATACCTACCACTATGTGTGTCAGGTTAATTTGATTTCAATTCCTATACATCAAAAATGAAATATAGATATTTTTATAAAGTATTAAGATAATTTGAGATAATTTTATTGGTTTGGAATATGTGACATAATTTATGAGATAAATAATTACTATTATACCAAAAACTCACACTTTGAGTCATACGAGCCGTACCGTGTGCCAGATTTACTTGTAATTGATTCCAATATGTCACAAATAAATCAAAGATTATTTTTTAAAAGTATCAAGGCAATATAAGAGTGTTTTCTTGGTTTTAACTATATGGTGTGCATTTTGGATTAAAATTTCACTTTTAAAATGAAAACATGAACCTTTAGTTTATCAACCCACACCATGTGTTAGATTATTGTGAGGTTAATTTTTTTACCATTATAGCCACCTCATTAGTCTCTCACTATTGGATCCACCTCATTCTGTCAGTGCCACCTCATGAATCCTCTTCACCGACACACTTTCACTACCACATCACTCCAACATCAATCATCATTATTGCATCACCTAGGCCCATCGCCAATGTTTCAATTCTTCCACCTCCGTTGTTGTGAGTCTAACACCATCACTGATGCGAGTCACCCACCCTAGACAATGGTATTTTCTGACCATTGTTTCCACAAATGTCACCCACCTTCATTTCCATGAACATCTCCTATTGTTAGGCCATGATGTCCACACTTATTAACTTAATCAAGATAGTCTATGAAGAGATGATATATTCGATTATTAATTTTGTACTAAAATTATTATTTTTTCATAAATGTTTTATTTCATTAATTGTATACTCATATTTTATGATTTTAGGTTTTATAGATTCCATATGTAAAACCTATTCTCTAGAGCCTCTTTCCTTACTTCATATTGATTCTTGTTGTCATCACATTCATGGTGCCTATTATACATTTTCATATAGTCAAGTGGCACCATGTTGATTGTGTGATGAGGTTGTTCAGGTTTTATTAGCCCATACCTGAACCCTTAGTCAATTTTCTTCACTTCATTACATGAATATGTTAGGGATATGAGACTTTGATTGAAGTTGATATCATGCATGACATATTGATATGTGGGAAAAATGCCAAGAGTCCCAATTACTGGGGGTATACATAGTGTGCATGCATCTATCACAATAGTTGAATTATAATCCCTAGTGTTGTATGAGTTTGTTGTTATATCTTACATGATGTGGGTAGGGCTATCACAATTTGATAATAAATATCACCCCATTTTAATATATTTTTTAATAATTTTAATTAATATCATATTTTTTATATGATGATTATATCACACGCATTATACACATCTTTTATCCCATAAAGTGATTTCCATTTAACTAGGGTTATTTTTTATGATAAGTGGCATAGTTATGTCATCCCAAGGATGATTTTTATCATGGGACATTCTTTGATGTGTGATATTATTTTGAGTCCCAAGTTGATGTTCTCAAGGGAGACAACCCTAATCTATATGTTCATAAGATGGTACAGAAAACAAGGATGATGTATAACATGATCGTATAAATGCTCCAAAACTTACTGGTTTTGATTAGCTACAACATCACCATAGTCCTCTTACTGCATCTCCTTCCTAGAATATAGATATTTTACTTTTAGATGCTATGAAACTAGTTATGTGAACAAGGATTTGGGAGGATTACAATAGTGGTTCTTATACTTATTACCTTTATTAGGTTTAACTTTAGTTTTAACTGGTGACTTAAGAACTTGTGATTCTCCCTTTTTCCTTGGTGGTTAGCTACCCATGTCTCTATTTCCATCTTCTTCCCATGTGGGAGAAGGTTTTTGCTACCAGCCTTTTTCTTCCCATAAAGGAGATAGTTCTATCAATCGGTCATCTTTCTTTTAGGTATGATATGATATGGGAGAGGAGAATTTGGATCAACTGCCTATCACACAAGATTTTGCAGAGTCAGCTGCAACACATGATACATAGAAGGTCCATATTCTAGAACACAAATATCGACATCCACAAAGTGGAAACACTTTCTACACTCTAGGAAATGGAATTAAGGAGTGTATCAGATAGTAAAATTGACATTAATGATATGTTTTCCACTGTTCATAAATCTTGAACTAAAATCTATGTTATATTTTTTCATTTTTACTTGTGCATTATTTGAAAAACTATGTATTATAATTAATTAATAGTGATTAACAATATTATTATTGCTAATAATTAATTAAATAATATAATTTATAATTAATAGTATATTTAAAAATTAATTTGATAATTAATTATTATAATTAATATCTAACAATGTATTGGATTTATTAAAAATTAACAAAGAAATTTTGACAACTGAAAATTAATTACTATAATTAATAAGTTTCAAAAAAATAATAATTAATAATAATAATAATAAACAGAATTAATTGTTTAAAATAAAAATTTATCATGTAATTTGTAATATAATTATTATACAATCATTTATTATAGTAAATAATATAATTAATAGTGGATTTAATTATACAATTATAAATTAATTAATTTGATAATTATTACTAAGAAAAATATTATTATATATTATGTTCATGGATAATTATTATAATTTTTTAGATAATACTATTATTAGTAATTATTGGTATTTCATTTTTATTTAGTAAAGGGGTCGTTGAGCCTCAGCCTTACAAAAAAAATATTATTTTCTGATCAAGTTAATTAACTTTTTAATTGTTATTATTAACTCTATTATTATTAAATACTAATTATATTAATTAAATTTCTAAAATTTAATTATACAATTAAATATAAATTATACTATTAATTGATCATTATATTAATAACTTTATTATTATTATTATTTATATTATCAATTATTTTTAATATTATTAATTACTAATTATTTTAATCATGTTATTAATTAATTAATTAATTATAATTTTCAAATTTTATTTATTTTGATTATTTTATTTATTAATAATTTTAATTAATTTAATATTTATTATTACTAATTATATTAATCATTTTATTAACGGGTATATATATAATAACAAAAGTAAAAATATTTTTTAAAAAATATATATATATAAATAAGGAGGCTTAAACCCCATTCACACTAGAACTTAGGCCATACAACATGTTTGGGTTCATAGTAGGTATTTAGAAACTAAATATCTAGCATTAACCTATCCACACTGGCTGGTCAAAGCGATACCATAAATAGGGTTCATGCCTCTTGGGACCCATTTCTCAAAATTGGTCCCACCCTCCTTTTATAGAGGGCCCCATCTGGTCATCTGGTAACACTTAATTCCTATAATAAAAAATTTATATCTGTTATAATATGTAACTATTGATCCCCTAAAGATTTATCTATTTTTAGTGCCAATCATCGGTAGTCAAACAATACTTCCATTCCATACCCTTTTCCAACATATTTGAATATGAATAGTAATTGAACAAATCCTAATCAAACATATGAAGAACTGAAAACCCAAGATTTCAATGATAACATACCATCATTGATGAATTATTCTTACCACAACCTTATTTCAATAAACTGAGTCATGAACATCTGAAAAACATAAACTGAATCCTTGAAGAGACTTCACAATCTTAACAAGTTGGGTATGTTGCAGATCATGTCTTCAGTTGGAGCTTAACCAATATGGGATTTTTTCACTCATAGATGGGTATGATATATGATACCTTGATCCAACAAGCTTATACCCGAGTGGTGGAGGCTCCAGCTTGGATTCTGAAATACCCATGATCAAATCCGAATGGGGGAGAATTTTTGGGATATTGTAGATGGCACTATATGGTACTATATCAATTGAAACTATTCATTTTATTTGGGCCTTCGGGCCATTAGTTTGAGCCTACAGGTCATAGAAACTTTGGGCCATCATAGGCCTTCAGAACATCAGGCCTCCAAACCACAAAGGACCAAGTAGCTACCAGGAAAGACCACATAAGAGCATGACCCATACAAGTATTCAAAGAAAGTAGCATCCACCAGAGTATGGATAATCAGATTTGAAGGATGAGAGGGTATTCCAATTTCCATTGGTTATAGGCACCATGCATCTCTACACAAGGAAATGCTAGTCGATCAGGCATGCGAGGTGGGGAGCTAGACGCCATCAATGATGTATTTGTTGGGTGGGTGGGGAGGGATTATTTTGTTTTCAAGTCTTGGGACTTTGGTTCATGTATTAATAATTGTGCCTTGTCCATTCGGGTCATGTAATGGGCCTTATTCCTCTGGGCTTATGGGTCATGTAAGGGTTACCCCTCAACCCATAATAAAGGTATTATCCAAAAATAAATAAAAATATCGAAGGAATTTAGTCTAGGTTGACCATATATGCTCCATTGACTGAGATAGGTTGAAGAAGTGTATGGATGAACCAAGATACTGCATATGATGTGCTTATCTATTCGGGTGAGGGGATTATTATTTTATCATTTATAAAGGTGAAAGACAAGTGATGTATTCATCAATCTAATTTTTCTATAATTGGATAATTATAATGTTTGATATGGCTATATGGTTTTGACATACTTTGTGTCTCATGGTCACTCAATTTCTTGAACAAAGAGAACATATGAAAATGAATGCTTTTATATGATGCAATTTGTGAACATAGGGATAAAGGTACATGTGATTAATAGGGATCATTCCATATCCCTTTTAATCTTTTGTATCATTAATTATTTGATATATTTTATTATTTTCTTACATTTATAAATCTATTGATTCATATTTTTTTAATTCTACATAGGAACATGGGTTAAAACTTTGTGATTGAATGAATTTGTATTCAGTTTGAATTAGTGAGTTTCTCTAAAAAAAATTATATTTTATCCAAAAAGATTATTGGATTGGTTTTCACAAGGTATTTCAAAAAATTTGATACAGGGTGAAGTTGATGATAACCCTTAAATAGTGTTTTGGAAGATATCCAAAATGAGTTTTGGATATAATTACACATGTTATTGTGTATGACACAATACAAGGTGAAATTGTGCTAAGTCTATAAGGCTTTAGTGTAAGTTGGGAATTTAAATAGATATGACCTAAAGTCATAAATTCATGGGATGCATTTTGGCTATATCATATAATAGAATATAGGTAATACTACTGGAATTTTAGGCTATATGCATGCCTCTATAATGATAGTTTAGACTAACCATTGGGGAAGATTCATTGCCAATACTCTATACCAACATATTTTAATAACTATTGGTATAGAGTTCCCTATGCTAATGGTTTTTAAAAAATCATTTTTATATGGCTTAATCATATAAAGACCCCCCCCCCCAATGATCCCTAATTCTTCCCTACCATGAGTGGTGGCCTCCCCACTCTTCCCCCGGATGATATCACCTCACTCATTGGTTTTTTTATTCTATTCTTCTTTAACATCAAATTGGTGTGTTCCAAATCCATCATCTCTTATTTCAAGCTTCGTTTTTATTTTTAACTATGTATCAAACACTAACAGAGATCCTGTTAGGTCAAAATTATTCCTAATTCATTGAAAGATGGTTCATTCAGATTATATTTGTTATAGTATTTCATAAAAAAAGTAATTATAGTTGATGTGTTTTTTAAAATGTAGTTACTATATACTTATACACAAATCTAATATAAAGTTATTTTTGTGTGTATTACATATTATTTGATTATATAATTAATAATTGGGGTAATTTTTTTTGTTTCGTTAATGTATTACGGGGTTATGAAATTATTCATTTAATTGTTTTATTTTATTAATTGAATGATAAAAATTTCTATATAATTAATTTCAATTTAATATGGGGTGAAATGTTTGAATAATCAAGTTGGTAATTAATGAAAGTTCATTTAATAGTCACTCAACCACTATACATAATCCAATTGTATGTATTATTTGTTGCCTATTCTATGTCTTATACTATATTTTGTCACTACTAGTATGAATTGATTATAACACATTCCATCTCTTATTCTTTGTTTGTCTAGCTACTAGTATGATTTGACGAATTTTATAATAAAATTTGTATTTGAATTATCTTACTGGAAATATTTTATAGACATGTGATACTAAATTATGACTTTTTTGTATTATGAATGTTTCCCTGATAAAAACATATATATCAAGGACATGAGTTTTCATATTGGGTGGGGTAATATTTTTATTTATTAATAAATTTTTTTCATGCTAAAGACATTTGCATTTAGTTTGATTTATTTTATATTAAAAAGAAGAAGTTATTTTAAAAAATTGATTCATAAATACATATGTATTTAATTGGATTTATTTCTATCCAAATAAATTCAAACTGAACTAAATTGATGAAAAAATATTTAAACTATATAAAAATGTAAAATAACTTAATTTATTTTAATTTTTATTCAAAATATTCATGGTTATCATGAATTTTAAAATTAGTTTTTTACTATGGAAATATTAATCAAAAAATTATATAAAATAATTGATTGAAGGTGGATGAACAAAACTAATTAAATCTCAACTGAGTTTCAACCGAAATTGGATTTTTCATATTTTTCATTTAATAATTCTAAAAATAGAGGTCTTATATGTTTCCCTTATTATAATTTTGTTGTAAATCCTTGGTTAAATTGGGAAGAAGTTAAATATTATATAAAAAACATTATTTTTCAAATAAATTATTATACTTCTTGTCACAGTAGAGAGAAAGGGAAATATCATACTATTTATGATCAAAATGAACGATGTGATACAGAGATTTTGATATTTGATCAGTTTATTTTTATGCATCATCATGAGAAAGATAATATGTAAATTTAAGAAGATAATGATACTTGTGGGCATGTGATGATTAATGGAAATGATGGTGTTGAGGGAGTGAAAAAATTAATTGATAATGTGAGGACTCTTTTATATTAAGAATGCAGCAAAATGACAAAGATGGAATTTTTAATGCAACTATATCTAGGGAAATAAATATATAGAATATCTAGTGATTCCATTGGTTATATTCTTAATTTCTTGATAAACATACTTCTTTATGATGAAAATATTTACTCAAATCATTTTATGGAGTGTAAGTTAATTAACTATCATGGATTTTCTTCTAATAAAATTCAATATTTCTCAAAATATTGTAGCTTATTATGGAAGGAAATTATAGATCGAAATGACTATAAAGAATGTGTTATGTCATGATGGAATCCAAATGCATATGAAAAGCCATCTCGTGTGCTATAAAAATTAATGTAAAACTTTCCATTGGTTCTTAGGATTCAAAATATTTTCATGTATGATGAAAACTATACAAATATGTGATGAGATGATGTTGAGATAAATGAGGAAAATGATGAGTTAGTATATCCTACAGATGGATTAGAATGGTGTAAATTTGATACAAGGTATTCATATTTTTCTTTTGAGGTGCATAATTTCATGTTGGTTATATCATGTGATGGATTTAATTTATTTGGTCGGATGCTTACTTATCACATCATGCGGCCAATTTTTATTCACATTTATAACCTTCCTCTACGGATGTGTATGAAAAAACCATTCACTTACTTGAATATACTCATATCTAGAATATCCAATCCTATAATTGATATATATATATATATATGTACTTATAACCATTAATAAATGAGTTAAAGTTTCTTTGGGTTGTGGTTATGTACACATATAATGATTCTTTGAAAAATATATTTCATATTCATGCTACACTTATGTACATGATAAATGATTTCCCTTCTTATGAAATGATTTTAGGTTGGATCATGAATTAAAGGCAATCCTATCCTATTTTTATTAAGAATACATGATCTAGAAGATTTAAATATCAGAAAATATTTAGTTTCATGGAATATTAAAAATAATTTCTAATGGATCATCCCTATAGAAATAATCATCAAAGGGTTGACAATAATGACGAGCCCAAGAATCCACCTTAGTGTATTTCTAGAACTAATGTGCTTAATGAATTAAAGGATATTAGTTTTTCATTAGGTAATGGTTAGATTAAATCTATAAATATGAAGAATGTTCTTACTGAATCCAATTATAGTTGGGAAAATATAAGTATCCTCTTTGATTTTACATATTGGACAACCAATTTTTTACATCTTTTTTTAGATGTAATGAACATTGGAAAAATAATATTTTAAATAATGTTTTTAATTATTCTAAACGTCAAGGGGAATACCCAAGATTACTTATGATCTCAATGTAACTTGTTGTATTTGGTTATTGGACCTGAGCTACATCTTTTTTGTATCGGTGAAAATAAATGGAAATTTTGTTGTTTTTTTAATGTGATGAAACCTTTAAATAAAAAAAATCTATATGTATTTAAGAGTATCAAGGTTTATAATGTATAATCAATAAACACATCTATTCAATTTAATAAAATATATTTGAAAATAAAATCCCTAAACACTCATAAGTATCACATTCTTTTTGATGAACTGATTCTAATTGCAATCCGCCATTTAGTTTGCAATAATGTATGGGTGAAAATAATTTTATTGTGATATTTTTATAGATAATTTTGTGATAAAATTTTGTCTATGTATTTCTTGATAAAAATATAGGAAGAGGCGCCATTAATTTTTCATGAGTAAGAGAAATTTTTTCTTTCCTCATTTTTTACTTGGATACTACATCTAAATATTTATATTCTAATAGAAATACTTATTAGGGACCCATTTATTTTCAGTGTATGTACCCAATAAAATGAAATATATTCAAAATAAATTCTTATTCCTATAAAAAAAATCATCCTGATCATTCCATTGTGAAAGTTTATCTATTTTAAAAAAGTATGGATTGCTTTCAATGTATTTGAATGATTTGAGAACAATGCTTAACTAACCAATGAAAAATGAATATGATCAGTATGAGTAAAATGAGTTGAAATATCCCATATTTTCAAGGTATATCCTTCTTTGAGTTTTGGTTATCCCTTTTTGTGTTTGGTTAGTTTTGGTTTGGACCTTGTAAATTATGTTTATAAATTGGTTGGGTTAGTTATGGGTGAAGAAGAAAAGGGATATGAAGTTTGGATACATAACCAATTAATGATGTGAATGGTATGGTTAGACCCCATGAAATCCATACAAGGTGTGAATGGGTCTAGGAAGACCCCATGAATCACATGCATGGCCTGGATGGATATAGGAAGACCTATTAAATAAAAACTTATATTGTGATATGGGTTCATTAATGGAGTTGTTTTTATAGTTTTTTTTAGTTTCGGTGATAAAATTATGAGTTTATAGGGAAAAATCCATTCATAACATTAATCATCTATTCATTTTGTGAATATTTCATACCTAATCCTCCTTTTAAACTCTTTTGTTTTTCAGTTTTGATATCATGCACCCCCTTTCTCCCTACTGTAGCCTGATAAACTATTATGTTTACTCTATGAACTAGTAGCATGTTTTTTTGGATCTTACCTTTATGGATTGAGAGATTAAAGGTAAGACCTTTTTTTATTTTTTCCTCCTTTTCTCATCTATTTTATATTGAGAAAAAACTAGTGTAGGACTGCAAAAACTAGATCAATATCTCATGTATGGTGTTGAAAGAACCTTTGGTTTCTTTGAAGTTAAGGAATGAGGAACCCAACTACACATTTGACATTGATTAATTTCTACATCTACTCTTATTTTGAGGTGGGTGGTCTAGAAAAAATCCCTAAAGTATTTTTCATTTCATTTAGTGTGTGAAATAATTGTGATCACATCGGCCCTTAGGACGTAGCCTAGTGGTTACGCTATTGATGGGTCTCATGGGAGGACTCGAGTTCGAGTCTCCCTAAGTACTTGTAGGCTTCATATATTTTATTTGTTTCTTTGTATCCCCATCCCCAAAATGTTTTAATATAATAATTTTGATCACACTAAAACACCATGAACATGACCTCCCTAAAATGATAATTCACTATTTTGAAAAAAAAATACTTAGGCTTAACCCTCCCATGGATCCTACTAGGTCCAATGGCATTGAGACCATACTTGTTAGAACCCTAGAGGTGAGCCTAACTTGGAAATTATGATGAACTGGTAGTTTTGATAATGTGAATTTTTTATAACATGTTATTTGAGATAATTGGAAACTAAGTAAAAAATATGAAATATAATAATTGGTAACCTGTAATGATATGAATATAGTGATTTTTCCTTGATAGGAGAATCCACCAATTGAGAATGAATGATAAGTTAATTGGTAAATAGGTAAATTGAACAATATGGAATATATTTCATGTTTGATATATTGATGATCAGTTTGATTTTGGATTATTGGGACTTGGTGTTGATTACATGATACAAACCATTAGTTACTCATCCTAATATAGGAGAATAAACCAATTTGTTGAGATGTATAGTTACCTAAGGTGTACCATTTGTGATTCATCATAGATATAAGAATCCACCAATATGATTTTATTGATTTTCCCTTGGTTTGGAAGTGTTCCATGGGAATATGTAAGTGGATATAAAATTGTTTAGAGTCCATTATGATGTGGTTACTTTATCCCTCGTATGGTATTATTCCATGAGAATACTCAAGTGACTCTAGCATGGGACATTCGCATGGAGCCCAATGTTACTTGGTTACCTGAGATATTTCATGAACTATTTATCCCAACATAGTAGAATCCGCTAGTGGAATTGGTGATCCATCCTAAAGTAGGAGGATCCACCACTTGACAGAGATATCTGACATAGAGCCGAAGCAGGTTCAGCTGACCTAAGGTGTCATCACGAATCCCAAGGGTCGGTAGGTTTATTTGATGATTTTTATTAATATATGAATCAATACCCCTATTTTTCATATAATTGCATGAACTATATATTAAAATTGGTTTTTTAGTCACCATGGGTGTCAGCCTTATGTTTTTTACTCACACCCTATTAGAGAACCGTTTGGCACTCAAGAATATTCCATGGATGAAGATATGGACAAGGTTAAGGGACCCTGTTCTTGATTGTTTGCTTACTAGATGGGTTGAATCTTGGATATGGAACTATAATAGGTTTAGAGACCAGGGTTTTAGATTCTTTAAATGGATTTTTTTTATTTTACTCATACAACTTACAACATGTCATTTAGTTTCATTCCACCTATCATTATATGAATCCATTATTATTTAGAATGTTCACTTTTCCATTTTATCCTAATTTTTTCATGGTTGATTATTTATATTATTTTCTCTATTTATGTTACTCTATTCGTAAGGGTATTGTCTATCCACTATGTTCCTTACACCCTTGCTTCTATTCTATATACTATTGCATATGGGGAGGCACTCATGAGGTCCAGTAGCCAATCTAGAAAGGTCATGCAAGGGAGTACAGGTCCAGGGGACCTTAAAAAGTGGTACCATAGCCTATTTATTTTTTATTTCATTACTATTTGGGAAATGTATATAAGAGATTAATATGTTTTAGGGAACAATAATGAGCTTGTTCATGGGATTATCTAATACATTTATAAGGGAAAACCTGAGTACCCATGGATGCGATTACTATTCATGTTGTTCGCTTGTTACAGTTTAGATATTACTCCACCTTGGGTGATTAATTGGTTGTGTGATGTAACTATTTATTATTATTTTACTCACGGGTTGGTATGAAAGGATATGATTATGGAAGAATCATGGTAGGAACGTAGAATATATTTTTGACATGTATTTCTCATCCTAGGGATATATTTATTGCATGTGACATATCTACCCTTATAAACTATGAAATGTGAACCTTGATATATCTAATAAAAAGTAATAAAAGTAAAACTATTATGTTATGCCCATTCTCTTGTTAAGATAAGTATAGAGGGACCTTGATCCAGTCCTCTATCATTGTTTTCACCTTTTAATGTTGATATTTTTTGTGTTATAACGAGTGAATTAAACCCTGTAGATAAATTTACTCATTATCGCCTTTGGGTTGAGCATCAGATAGGGGTAATTAGAACACTCCCAAATCAGCTAACCTGGTAGTTCTTGTGGCTCCTAGTAACTAGATGGATGATCAAATTCACAAAATTTTCTAATGGGTCATGCGATCCATGGAGATAGATACTTCTGAAACCGTACCATAAATGTTTAATCTGAATAGAGAGTTCTAGCTGCAACATCTTCCTACATTCATTGGGGGGAAGACCCTCAGTAGTTGATTTCTTGATCAAGTCAGTTTAGATAATCTTTAAGCACCTAGTGGCACACATAGATAAAAGGGTGAAGCTTGCTACTTATATGCTATGAGGACCACTCAAGAATTGGTGGGACATTATGTATAAAGCTGACCAGCAAGAGGAGATAACTTGGAAGGAGTTTGAGTAGATGTTTCCAAGCTAATTATATCTAAATATGTTGAGGGATGAGAGGTATATCGATTTCATGCACTATAAAAATGGAAACATGTCTATGATGGACTACACTGGATACTTCATCAACCTATAACATTTTCTCTATCCTTAGTAGATGATGATTTCACCAAGGTGAAACATTTCTTTGATGAGATTTTCTACGAGGCATGGTTGTAGGTGAACATATTTCTCTTGATAAACTTCACGAATGTGATGAATACATCCCACATTATGAAAGTGAAACTAAGGGAATCTTTAAGTTTCATCCATATAGTCATAATAAGGTGATCAGGGATCTCTTCTTTAGGAAGTAATAAGTTTCATTATGATGTTCACTGCCAGGGTAGTAGTGGGAAAAGCAACCAAGGAAGTGGGAAGACATCATAGAATCATATACCATTGTAGTTATATTATTGTGGAACGTTTGGCTATAAGAACTCATAGTATTCTTACAACACTATGTGTTGACATGATTTTGGGAGGATGGGTCATCTATATTGGTTCTGTAGGAACTCCCATCAGTAGAGAAGTGGAAGGGGATTGGGAAAAGCACCAGAATTTGGTAAATACTTAGTAATCCCTCACTAGACAGGCGACTAGAGTTCCACCATATGTTTAGGCTGAGGTAGGGGATGTGGTACCCTTGTGTAGGAGCAGTAGTACCATCCAGAGGAAGTGGCATAGGGGAGTCATACTAGATCCTAGGAAGAGGGTTGATTCAGCTGCACACTATACAGACTTTTCTTACAAGTTTGGATATAAGACATTATACCATCAAAGGTACAATTATAGTATCATTTACCCTTTCCAACACTTTTGTTTATACAAGATCATTTCATTCCTTTTTATAATCTCAATTTGAAAATGGTTTGGATTTTTCTATGGAGATCTTAGATTGGGTTATGACCATGGACACGCTATTAGGAGTGTGATTAGAGGGTAGAAAATTCTATAAGAAATTTTCTGTTGAAATTGGTGGGTTTTATTTCCATTGGGAGATATTTATGTTGGAAATAGATGTCTTTTATTTGATTATAAGTATGTATTGTATTATTCTATATCAGAATCATATTGAATTTTATCAGATTAAATTTACCTTTCTATCTCCCAAAGGGGGAATCTATTATCACTAGGGTGAGTGAAATCTACAGGCCGGTACTGTTGAACCAATTCAGTGTATATTGTTTTTTCTCATGGACCAATTTTTGTTCCTTGTTCAAGATGATGGTGGAATGTAGTAGGGTAGTTTTCCCCTAGTGGTGGAATATTTTCAGGAAGTCTTTCCTAATGAATTCTCTATTTTACCACCTGAGTGGGAGATTAAGTACACGATTGAGTTGATGTGGGGAGATGAACTAGTTTTTATACTAACATACAGGATGGAACCAGTAGAGCTTAATGAGTTTAAAGTTCAGTTGGAATATCTAGAAGTAAAGGAATTCATATGTCCTAGTACTTCTCCATGGGGTTTTCCCATGATTTTCACTAAGAAGGATGATGGGTCTTTGATATTATGTGTGTATTATTAAAGGCTGGACTAAATGAGGGTCAAGAACCAGTATCCCCTTACATTAATCGATGATGTATTTGATTATTTGATAGGATCTAGGATATTCTCTAAGATTGACTTGATTTCATGGTACCATAACTTGAGGGAGAGATCATCTGACATACACTGAACTGGTTTTTTGAGTAGGTATGGTTTGTATAAATTTTTGGTAATGTCATTTGTTCTAAAATACCCACTGATGGTATTTATGGAAATTATTAAATAGATCTTTTATCCATTCTTAGATTAGTTTTTTGTGGTTTTCATCGTTGACATCTTAGTTCAATCCTAATCTGTATATGATCATGCCTAATATCTTTACAACATTCTAAGCAAACTAATAGAGAACCATATTTACAATAATCCTAGACTATAGATGGTCATGCCTAATATATTTACACCATTCTATGTAAAATAATAGATAACCATATTTATGGATTGATAGATTTCACTTATTGGTCCATGTTTTCTCAAAGGATGGAGTGATAGTAGACTCGGAGAAGGTTATATTCATGGTATCATGGGAATGATCCAAGAATTTCTTTGAGATTCAAAGCTTCCTGGGTTAAGTGGGCTACTATCAGCATTTTATCTAGGAATTATCTCATTTGGAAGAACCAATGTTTAGGATGAACAAGAATGGTAATAAGTTTGTTTTGTTAGATTCTTATGAAATGGATTTACATGAGTTTAAGAGTAGTCTTACCTTAGCACTAATTCTCACCTTGATTATGTTGGGTAAAGAGTATATCATGTATTGTGATGCTTCTGGAGTATTACACAGAGTAGTTCTAATGTAGAAGTAACGAGTGGTTTCTTATGGCTCTAGGAAGATAAGAGCACATGATAGGAACTACCCTACTCATGATCTAAAGTTAGATATTGTTGTATACACACTAAGATTCTAGATACAGTATATATTGGGAAAATTTTTTGGGGTTTACATGAGACATAAAAGACTCAAGTACATATTTTCTCAGTGAGAACTTGTACCTTCAATAGAGGATGTGGGATGAGTATATGCAATCTTTCAACTTCGATCTGGATTAAACTCCAAGATAGGGAAATGTGGTTGTTGATTATTTTATATGGAATACTCAAAAAAAGGTAGTATGAGATTATTATGATGAGTGATAGATAATGAAACTATTTGGGGACATGAATCTAGATGTCCAAGAGTCTCAGGGATGAGTATTTTTTACATCAAATTCTGTTATACCTATGATTTTAGATCAGATAAAGAGAGAGTAGTTATCTAATCTATAGGGATTAGCTATGAGGGACATCTTATATTTCTAGGAGCCACTATCTGGATGGTCTATTGGTGGTGAAAATATTATTATTATTCATGTCCATATATGGGTTCCTATGGGCTTATACAAGGAGTTGATGAGATAGATTCATGCTTCTAGATGGGAGGTATATTTGGTTTTTGAAAAGATTTATCATGATATCTATAGATAGTATTGGTGTCTAGAGATGAAAAAAGAAATAGCGGGATTCATGGAAATATGTTTCACCTATAAGCAGATGAAGGTTGAGCACCAGAGGCCTCTTGGGTTATTGAAACCTTTTCCCATTCCCTAATGGAAGTGGGATGCTTTCACTAAAGATTTAATGAACAAATTACCCAAGAAACCTCATAAGAATAATGAATTATGGGTGATCACGGATCAAATGATAAAGGTATCTTTCTTCTTACATATTAGGTATACCTTAATCATTGATGATATGGGTAGTATCTATGTGTGGGACATATTTTGGATGCATGGTGTTATAAAGTGTATCATTTCCAATCGATATCCTCTTTTCACATCTCGGATCTGGTTGGGTGTTCAGAAGGAACTAGAATCACATGTTCTTTTGAGTATATCCTATCATTATCAGGCTAATGAACAATCTAAGGGGAGGATTTGGATTTTTGAGGATGTGTTATAGGCCTATGTATTGAATTTTTTTGGTTCATGGGAGAACCATTTGGACCTCAAAGTGTTCTCCTATAATAAAAAATTATAGGAATCGATCTAAATGGATCCTTTTGAGGAATTATATGGAATACCCTATGTTTTGACTCTTTGCTGGCTACAGGTAGAAGATTCATAAATTTTTGGACATAGTCTCATGTAGGAAACGTATTAGAAAGTACATTTAATAAATAAGTGGCTGGTGACTGCACAGAGTTGGTATAAATCATAAGATAACCATCTGAGATGACCTCTAGAGTTTTAGTTTGGTTGATTTTTTTTTCCTCATGTGTCATATAGACTGGGGAAACACTATATCAAAAAGTAAGGGAAGTTAGTGATAATGTTTTTTAGGCCATTGGATATTGTATAAAGGGTAGGTCTAGTGGTAAATCATTTAACCTTTACAGTTTGTTTTTGGTTTTGAAATTGAAAATAGAGTTTTTAAACTGATTTTTTTAGTTCTTATAGGAAGCATAAAAGGGATATAGAGTCTGAATACAGAATCAATTCATTCCATGAATTGTCAATTCATGAAATTAATTGTCTGGGCATACCCCATGAAATTCATAAAAGGCGTGAATGGGTCTAGGAAGTCCCTACGGATCATATTCATGTCCTGTATAGATATGGTAAAACCCATGAAATGAAAACTCACATCATGATATGGGTTTACTATGTGAAGTTTTTTTATGGATTCTTAGGATGAGGTGGAAAAATTATCTATGTATGTGAAAAAGGATCCATTAATAACATGAATCCTCTATTCATGTTATGAATGTTCCACATCCAGTGATCCTTGTAAACTCTAGTGTCATGAAATTGTGATATAATTCACCCCCTTATCTTGATTTTTTCTTGATAACCTTTTAGTTTTCCTCTATCAACCAAAAGAATGTTTTTGTTGGATCTTGTATTTCCATATCAAGAGATTGAAGGTAATCCCTCTAGTTATTTTCTCTTTCTTGTATCATCTATTTGATATGGGGAAACCCCTAGTGTAGGACCACCTGATCCAGATCAATATCTCATGTTTGGAGTGTACAAAACCTTTGGTTTTCATTTAATAAAATAAAGGATGAACCCAACTATACCTCATATGTTGAGTAATTTCTATGTCTACTCTTTTTTGGAGGTGGGTGGTATAGAATAACTCTATAATGTCTATTTTTTCCTTAAGTATGTTCAATAATTGTGATAAAACAGGAACATCAGTCATGTGATGTACCTAAAAGGATAATTCACTATTTTGAAAAAATCATTAATCTTATTCTTCACATGGATTCCATCGGGTACATTTTCATGGGGAAAAACATATGGCTACTCAAGAGGTGAGAATACCCTTGAAATTATAATGAACTAGTTGTTTTGATTATATGAATTTGGAATGACATGTGATTTTTGATAATTTTTATCTGGTTATAACATGTGAACTATAATAATTGGTAACCTATAATGATATGACTACAATGATTCATTCTTGATGGGATAATCCACCAATCAATAATGAATGGAAGGTCAATTTTTAGTTGGGTAAATTGACCGATATGAATTATATGTCATGTTTTATATATTGATGATTTTTATTCTTTTGGATTTCTAAGACTTGGTGTTGATTACTTGATACAAACCATCAGTGATTCACCATGATGCAAGAGAATCAACCAACTGATTGAGAAGTATGGTTACCTAAGGTGTACCATTGGTTATTCTACCTATATAGGTGAATCCATAGGTATGACATTATCTATTTTTTTCTTGGTTTATAAGTTTTCCATAAGAATTAATAAGTGGATATCTACCATGGTTTAGAGTATAGCATTATATGTTACCCTCAGTATGTTATTTTTCCATGGGAATACATAAGAAACTCAAGTATTATACATTTTCATGTAGCCTAATGTTTTTTGGTGAATTGAGATATTCCATGGGCCATTTATATTGATATAGGAGAATACTCTAGTGGAATTGGTTATCCTTATTGATATAAAAGTATCCTTCTTTTCTTAGATATATTTTACATGGAACTAAAGTTGGTTTGGCTAACCTAGGGTGTCAACCCGGATCTTCAGGGTTAGCAGGATTATTTGATGTTTTGTATTAATCTATGAATTAATACCCCTATTTATCCTACTATTTCATGCATAATATATTCATGATATTTTTAAAACACAATGGGTGTGGTCCTATTGAGTTGTACTCACACCATATCCAGGCTCGTTTGGTACCTGGGAAAATTTCATGGATGGAGGTATTGGAAAGAGAAAGTGACTCGATTCTTGATTATTTTACTTGCTATATGGGTTGAATATTGTATATGGGACCAAAATGAGGTTGAAGACCGGGGTCTTTGAATCTTTTATGAAGTTTATTTAGTCTTTTACTTATATGACTTTCATCACATTATTTTTTTGCATTCCTCCTACAATTATATAATTTCATTATTATCTGGATTGATCAATTTTCCTTTTTATCTTGATTTGGTCATGGTTGATTATTTATTTTGTTTTTTCTATTTCTATAACACTACTCCAAAGCGTATTGTGTCCCCACTATGTTCCTTACACCCTCACTACTAGTTAGTAGCCTTTGGAATACGGAGGGCTCACATGAGGACTAATATCCAACCTGGCTCAATCACATGAAGGAGTATTAGGAAGAGGGACATTGCATGAGTCCACTTTTCTATATCTTCTACAAATAGGAAAAATTCATGGGTTATATACATTAGTTTCATTGATCCATAAAGATTAGGAGATGACACTTCACATAGACTAGTTTAACTATGTTTTTTTCAATGATAGCATCAAGTAATAAATTTGAACATCTATATGTTATCTCATACTACATAGTTTTACATATATCTTAAAATTTTCATAATATTTTATATAGGGAAAGTAAATAAATTATAGGTAAAATTAATTTTTCATTAGCTTTGATAAGAATCAAGTCTTTTAATTGTAAATATTTTTTTACTTTTTGAAATTAAAGGTATGACCATTACATTAATAAAGTAAAAATATATTCATTTAATTTTAATATTCATATATATATATCAAGTACTGATTTTACCAGTTTTCTCTATCTCTCAAGTATTAATATTGTTGAATTTTAGTCCCAAATGTTTTTTTCATGAATGAAAATCATTGGTAATCAATACGTAGAAATTTTTAATAACCAATCAAGTGGTGAACGTGATAAAAAACATGCTAGAATTATGTTGATAACAAAAAAAAGGTTGTTATACTGGTGGATCATATAGTAGGACTCAATATGAACATGTGTCTTATTATGATTCTATTTAGAAAATAATGATCTTGGATTATTACTCCCATGGTCAAGCCACTTTGATGAAATTCATGTGGTTTGATTCAGTGAAAAGACAGAAAACATCTATTTATGATTGTAGATTGGGAGTTATTGATATGACTCACTTACTATCTATGAATGAGCCTTATATTTTGGAATCAATGGATAAACAAGTGTTTTATGTAAAATATCCTATGAGAACTAAATTTAGTGTCATTATTGAATTAATCTCAAGAAATATTTTTGATGATAGTGGGGATGAAATTGACACTATTACTTCTCCCAATAGACTTGATTAAAATATTCCATATGATGAATCAAATAGTTTAATTGTCACTTAAATTATTGGATGGTAATAAATTGAAGAAACAATATGTGTTATCAGTTCATTTGGTTTAGCTAATCTTGGATCTTTGAGTTTGGTACTATTATAATTTTTTATTTTGGTTTCAATTTGGAAGGATGTGTTTTGTTTAGTTTTTTTTGTTCTCATTGAATTTAATTAGATTTATTTTAATTCAAAAAAAATCATACTAATCACTACATTGAACTAATAAATTGAGTCAAACCATGTCTTAATAAACTGAATTTATAGAGAAATAATATTAAAATTGAATTAAAATAGGATTAATAATATTTATTTTTTTACTATATAGAACCAAATTATAATTTATGGAGAACCAATCATAAAATGGAACAAATTTAAAACATGTTTAAAACCATTTTTTTAAACTGGTTTGAACAGATTTTTTTTTAAAATTAGCCCAGGTTTAAAAAATATTTACAAACTCGTTTAAACTAGTTTTAAAAAATAGTTTTTAAAACATATTTAAAAAAATATTTTTAAATATGTTTTTAAAAAATAGTATTATAAAACTAAATAGTTTTTAAAAACATTTTTAACCTGTTTTTAAAAAATAATTTTCAAAAACATTTTAAAAAATAGGCTTAAAATAGTTTTCAAAAACTAGTTTAAAATTGTTACTAATAATTTGTTTAAAACAATTTTTAAAAAAAAGATTTAAACTAGTTTTCAAAAACTGGTTTAAAACAAGTTAAAAATAGTTTTTATAACAGGTTTAAAGAGATTAAAAGGTATACATTTTCATAAACCAAATTTAAACAGAATAAATTTTATTACTTAACTATTTCATTGTGTGACTATTACATGATTATCCAAAAATGTACATTTTATTTCGATGATTTTATTGTGTTATGAAATATTTTATTCCTTGTTTTAATTATAATTTTTGTTCTTTAGTTATGAAATGTCACATATTTTTCACTATTTTTCCAGAGAATTAGTATTTATTAATTATTTCCTTCCACTATTTATACTTTATTTTTATTTTCCTATAATATTTAAAATCTAAAAATATGTATATTTATTTTGTATGCAGGATATGAAATGTATTTAATAAATACATAAGAAGTGATTTTTGATAATGATTACTGAATTTGAGAGCTAGTGATTCCTCCCCTAGTCCCATTAGTGAGTATATTAATTCTAATATTTATCAACTATAATACAGTAAAATTCATTTTATTAATATTTATAAAATTTCTTTTAGGTACATTCATCTGGTCCATAACTAATCTCTAGTCATATTATTGATTGGGGTCCTCAACATGGCCAATCGAGTGGGGGTGACACTAGAGGTACTCAAAGCACCCATCATACTTGTTCACACCTAGACCCACCAGTAGATATCCCATCCACCACACTTTTTCCACATCCTCCTTCACTTGATGCTCCGGGGATTCTCCCACCTATGACTTCATCATCATTTCATTTAAGATCTACTTCTCAAATACGATTTCCATGTCCTATGATGGTTCTTCATCCCTTATATCCTTTTCCAACCACTTATATGCCTCCTCCATTTCCCACTCCTTTTGATCCAGGATTAGATAATCACACTCTTTTGACTTCTCTTCCACAACTTTCAGATGACCTAGAGCATGCATTAGAGTATAAAAATCCTTTATAGGCTACCAATATGGCACAACCCATAGATCTATAAAATTCAAAATGACCGGCTAGGATCAATTATATGTTTACATGTGCATTAAATTCTATCTAAAAAAATTATTTTAGTTATAATGTGTATTTTTTGTATTTTTTACTTTTATCTTTTTCAATAAGATCTTCCAATAGGTGACATGGGTGTACTTGTATCTATGAAGTATGGAACCATTAAACACAAATCATGATAGAGTATAATGAAGATAATAAATCGATTGGTAAAAATTCTATACGATGTATAAGTTTCTTGGTAATGTTATCCAAGTATAGTGACATCATCCTGGGTCAACCAATCTCATGGAGGCATGTTAATAATCAAATTAAGGAGAATTTATGGTCTAAGATATGGGTATTTTTTAAAAAAATTAAAATATTTATTTTCATTTTATTTATATAAATTAATATATTAGATGAATCCTTGATTTATCTTTCCTGATGGTCAAGATGTGAATGCAACATAGTTTATAGAATTGGTGGAATAATGAAAATTTTATAAGAATGAGTTATATGTTGGTTGGATGAGTAGACTCATTGCTGAGTTAAAGGGTATACCAATCCTTAATGACTCTCAAATTTTACAATACCAGGAAATGATCACATATTATAAGAGTAATGAGTTTAAGGTGGTATTTAAATTTACTGGTTTTTGATTGAAAATTTAATTATTATGATTTGTATTGAATTTTCTTTTTCAGGATTCATCAGAATGAAATAAAAAAGGGTTCTATGAAGTAAATTCACATTTTGGGATGCACTACTATACTGGTGTATGAGAGAAACTAATATTTTTTATGACCAACTATGTTTTATTAGGTACCAACACAACTAAACTAAACCAAATCAAACCCATCATACTAGAAATTACTATCCATGAATTAAAAAAATTAAATACAATACCATAAAAAATTCTATTATTATTCCAATCTTTTGGTTTGGTTAGATTTAATTTAATTTTTTAAATTTTTGGATGGTTTATATGGTGATGGGAGAGATCCATTTAGTTTTACTGGGTTTAATTAAATTTAGTTTGTTTATTTTTGTTGTTGGGTTTGGTTTTCTATTTTCAATTCAAGTTCGACCAATTCTAATTAGTTTTATTTGTTTTAATTATCTAGAATTCAGCTTTTCTTGGTTTGTTTCAATTTTCCTAAGATTTGTTCATTTAATATTAGATTTATTTTTTATCAATTCAAATTTATTTCATTTAATTTTGGTTTATTAAGGATGGGTTTTTTCATATAAGTTTTGTTTCATTCAATCAAGTTTAATATTTTTTTAGTTTTATTTGATTCAATTAAATTTAGTTAGAGTTAGTTCTATTCACTTTTAAATCATCCCTATCAAACCAAATAGTCCTCATATATCCAAAACTAAACCAATCATGGTTAATAAAACCCACTCTATAATGAATTGGACATAGCCATACCAAATAGACTAAAACATTATTTAACCAAACTAAATGGAACTTAAAGGGATTAAATAAACTGAATCATGTTGAATTGAAGGCATGGAAAACTCATTCAATAGATCTGAATAATACAAAACTAGATGAAAAAAATAACTCGAACAACATCTAATTATAAAAATCCATCTAAATTATGATTTAACTAAATGAAATTGAATAAAATATAATCAAATCAAATTTAACATAAGTGAACCCAAGTAACCAATACAAAACTAAGACAAACAAAACCACACAAAAATTTAATTTTAATGAGATGATATAAAACAACCTGACATGTCCTATAGTGAACCAAACTGGATATATTTTTACCAAAACTAAACTAGACACACATCCAAACAAAATTAAAAGAATAATAATTATTGTGAACTAATACAAGTTGTACTAAACTTGAATATAATCAAATATAACCTAACTTAACCACACTAAAATGAACTAAACCCATTAAAATCAAACATAATTGAATTATTCAATCATGTAATGAATAAAATAAAATATAATAGTTATAAAGCTTACCTATATAAACAAACTTTAATAAATACAAATATAACAATAAAAAAAATTCTCTTCCAAAAACCAAAAAATCCGGATCTGATGTGACATGGGATGAACCAATATGATCCAAAAAATGACATAAGTTAAAGAAAACCAAATAGAACAAATAGTACTATAAATTAGAACTATAACAATGGTCCTATACTAATGGTTTTAGAGAAACATTATTATAGGTATTTCATAGGTACCCTATACCAATGGTTATAGAAAACCATTGGTATAGGTCTCAAAATTTTAAGTACATTTACCAACGGTCTTAGAGAACTGTTGGTATAGGTGCCTGAATTTTTTATGAATTCTCTTGTAAAGTAATATTAAATATTAAAAAAATTAAATTAATTTTGTATATATATATATATATAATTATGTTCACAAAATACACTATAATAGAGTAGTTAATTCGTTGAATTATAAATGGGAGGTTCTGGGATAAAAGCTCACAAACCTTGTTTTTATATTATCTATACCAGTGATTTTCCCAAACCATTGGTATAGGTATTTCACATTTATGACCTATACCAATGGTTTCCAAACCATTGGTAAAGATCACCTATAAAAATAAATTTCCCAAAACTATTGGTAAAGGTCTATAAAGAAAAAAACACCCAAAGACCCCTCAAACCATTAGTATAGGCTATACCAATAGTTTTAGTGGTTATAAAAATTATTACCAACCATTTTTATATCCTTTTCCCAATAGTGAGAACAAAACCAAACTAAACTAAAACAATATTACCAACACTAAATAAAAATTTTAAAATATTAGTAATTAATTCTTCCAAAAAATATTGTAACTAACCAACCCAAATATTTTCATAATTAAAAAAATTAAATATTATAAAATGTATAAATTAATTTCAAATCACTTAGAATTAAGTATTTGAAAATATAATACTTGTTAGATAATTTAATGCTTGAAAAAAAAATAAACTCGTTTTCACTAAAACCACTAATTTTAACAAAATGAATGTTCTATGAAAATACAATGACCACATAATGTCATTCCAACAAATTAACATTTCCAAAACCATTTTATAACAAAACCAAGTCATTATATACATTTCTCCCAAACAATTAAATATGAAGCTCTCAATTTCAAGATCCAGACACTTGTAGAAAAATAACAAAACCATCATAATACTTTTAAATTCTCTAATCCTATTTCTTACAAAAATTCATTTGGAAAATTATATATTTCAATGAAATCACATTTTTAACTAATTAATTATATAGAGAAAAAACATACCCTATAATATCTGAACCAACCATACCCAAATAAAATTAAATTAAATAAAACTAAATATAAAAAAACATAACTAAACAAAATTGAAATAAAAATTAATAAATTGATCTAAATAGTATTGTTTTAAATTGAACTACACCAAATGGAATAAAATAAAATGAAACCAAAATGAGTAAAATTTAACTAAAACCAACTAGATCAAATCTAATCAATATTTCCAAATTATAATTGAACTAAACAACAAAAAATAACCATAAATTGAACCAAACCAAAATAAACCAATACAAATTGAATAAAACCAATCCAACTAGACCCAATATAAAAATAATAATTCTAATCTCAATTTACCTTAAACAAAATAATCTGTGTTTTTTTATTGATTGTAGATTTTCTATGATGGGTATTATATAATTCATTTTGGTGAAATTTAGTTTGATTATTTTTGTTTTAATCAGTTAAATATTTTTTATATTATATTAATTTTATTAAAAATACAGTATTTTTGAATAATTTTTTATTAAATTCAATGTAATTTATAACGAGTGGTATAGAATAATAAGTGTTGTTCCCTTTGAGAAAAATTGTTTGGATCAAGAAGGAAGAAGAAATATGGGAGTGTTATAAATGAATAGACAAAAGAAAATAATTTAAGAAGTATTCTGGTTATTTTAATTTTTGATGTGGATTTTATACTTAACTATCTTATTTATATTCTCAACAATTTTCTTTGGTGTCCCGTGATGAGTAAGATGATGAAAAATTTAGGACAAATAATAATTTTCAATAGATATTAGGTGATAAGAACCAGGGGAGAGTATGATGTCAACCTATGAAGAGAATAATACCCACTAGGTTTTTGATGAAATTGGACACCTCTAATAGCTCTGGTTACATTTAGTTGCAAGAGGCTCATGCAAAAAAATATGATTCCAAAAAATACCCATGGAGGAGCGTGATAAAGGTAAAATAGTCAATGAATAATTTTGAAAAGTTGTGATAGGTTTATATAAATCACTTCTATAAGAGGATACTATGGTTTTTAATACATGTATTTCAACAATGAACTCTTTATATGATGCACTAGGTGATGATGATAATATTCATAGTGATGCTCAGGGTAATGACATTCCTGGTGATGATGATGATGTTAAATATGATGATACTGGGGAGAATATCTATGATGTGAGTAATGATCATGCTGGTAGTGATGCTGATGAGGTATATATTGATCCCCTAAATTTCTAAATTTATATTTATGAGATAATTTTGTACATTTTTTATGACTAAAACTAATTGTATATATGTGTTACGATTGATTCTTAAAGTTATCAACTAATTAAATGTAAAATATAGAGTATATGTGTTGTTTTAAATAAGTATTGTGAATGCTTGAATATATAATATAATTTATATGTTGGTATATATATATTAGAATGGGTGGAGACATATTTTAAAGTTGTCTGGTGTGGGAGATTATACCAACAGTTTTTAAAACAGTTGGTATCTGCACATTCTAACACCCTATACCAATAGTTCTATTAGAACTGTTGTTATTGGGTTATACATATGGATCACTTTCCAATGGTTCTAGGAATTATTTTTATAACATATACAAATTATTTTTAGTCCTATATCGATTGTTTAAAACCATTTTTATTGGGAAAAAATCTAGTAGTATAAGTCATATAGTATGACAAGAAAAAAACAAAGGCAAATCATATTACTTTATTTAATGGATATTGTGTGGATTATCATGAGATAACATGCCACTTCATTTACATGGTAGTGGAAAATTAAAGAGTTGATATTCAAACCACACTCATATTGTTTATCATCAATGAATATTTTCATAAAATGAAACACATGGGAGAAATTGTACATTCATATGATGAATCTATAAATGACTAATGTTGTACTCATGCATTTTTTAAAGCATTATTAAATGTTGTATAGAGATCTAGAGATCCCTATGGATTATATAAAGAGGTGGAAACAGTGTGATGAGTGAATATGAACCTTTCCCAAGATTCTAGCAAGTCTCCCTATCAGAATATCTATTTTATTCTCCCTTTTTCATCCTAAAATACCAATATATCATGGGAAGATAAGAGTCCCACTTGTGCAACGAGTGATTCTGTCAAACCTATGAATACACCATAGAGGGGGGGATGTCATCTGGTTTCCTATTATATGATATATAATAAGCATGTATGCGTGGAGGGCTGTATGATGGGATGAGCCCATAAGGGGCCTTACGCACTAGGTTTTCCCCCTCGTCACTGCCGCCTCCTTTCATCTCGAGATGGCGCAGCGCTCCTCCTCACACTCGGTGAGATGCGGTGGCAGATCTCCTTTGCAGCGTTCTTCTCGGGATCGAACACTTCTTCCCGTTGTTGTCTGGTCCCTCACCCGAATCCTCATACCTGGATAGGGTTTCTATGGCGGCGCGGTGACCCACGACCGAGTTGCAACTGCTGAAGGATGTCGCCTCATCTCTGGTGGGTGCGCAGGGTGATTCTTCGCGTCTCTTTGAGTGTTCTTGTTGGCGGCGATGGGATCTGGCCACAACGGTTCCTCCATTTAGGCATATTGGTGATGTTCTGTTTTATTTTTCTTGCAATCGTTTTGGTTCCGGTTTCTTTTCTTCGTGTTTCACGATGGTTCGCATTGAACCCCTCCAACAATCTGTGAAGCTTGGCTGTTTGTTGTTTTCATGACTTCATTTTGGAGTCTCGGTTCGGTGTGATTTTTGGTTCTGTGTTGAGCGACAGTTGGTAAGGCTTCTCTGGGAGTTGGCAATTTGAAGCTTGTTGGATTTTTCGGCTTTGGTTTCCTGCTCGGATCGAATCTGGATTTCTGGGTTTTATCCCGATGGTTTGCAGTGGTGATGTATTTTTGAAGAAGAATCCTTCATGGTTTTTTTTTGGTTTCCTGGGATTTTCAATTGTGAAAGACACGCGATGGTTTTCAGTGTTGATGTCCTGTTGAAGTAGACGCTCCTGGTGGTGTTGCAGTGGTGATTTTTTCAGGATGCAGTGGTGGTTTTATTAGCAGTGGTGATTTTTGAGGAATCAGTGGTGATTTTTTTGAAGCAGTGGTGATGTTATGATGAATCTGAAGCTCCTGATGGTGTTGTGGTTCGGAGGTGGATTTTGGATAAGCTTGCAAACAGATTTCTACACGTATCTGCGCCAGATGAGGATCAGAGAAAGAAGCATTCACCTTCGCATGTCATTTGGATTTGGAAGTTCGAGAGGGTATGGATCTGCCATCGGTTCCGTGCCCGTGCAACACTACACGGGACTGCTAGTTGAGTGGTCATGCGATTGTGAAGGCTTGACATCTTGGTGTATTTGCTGGGGAGGGACATATTCTGTAGTCTTGATCTTAATTATCTTTTTAATGGTTTTTTGGTGTAATGATGGATGTTGTGGTTTATCATTTTTTCTTCAAAAGTGTTGATAATAATAAAAAAATTAAAAAAAATAATAATAAGCATGTATGAAAATTAATGCAACATTTTCCATCTTTGGGTAAAGGTATAAAGTTATTCATTTTAAAAATTACTCATGGTTTCAGGTATTCAAACATAGAGTTCTTGGGTTTTATGGTTTCTTATTGCTTTTGTTACGGTTAATGAGTTTCTTTTGATTCTAAGAAACCTAAAATATTATGTTAAAACTATAATAAACCTATAAATTCATGATCATAACCTAATATAATTCAAATTCAAGGGAGAAGAAAACTAAATCAATTGCCATACCTAGCATGTAACTCCTTATATGCATGTATAACAATTTATATAATCATTTCAACACTTTAAACTAAAGAATACATGCATTCATAATATAAAAATGTCTATCTACATATAAATTAGATAATAAAATAAGTAAATAAACAATTCATATACTTAAACATGAGAAAAACTATTTATGAACAATTCATATGTAGATCCAATTTTAAACATATTATAAATTACACTTATAATTTCCCTGTAAATATTTTATATCCAAATTTTAGGCATTCTATATAAATTTAAAGAAGGTATTTTAATATTAACATTTAATATTTAAATATTAATTTAAAACATATTTCATAAACATTTTATAAATTAAATAAATAACCAAAAATACCTTTTCCATAATTTTTAAGAATTTTATTAATTATAAAATTCAATTATTAATCAAAAATAATAAAAAACAAATTTTTCTATAATATTACACCCTATGATCTTTGTTATATTGTAATATCCGATAAATAATAAATGACACTAAAATTACTTTAAGTACTATCTATTATACCCTATGATATATAAATTGGTCTTTTATGGGTCGTAGTGGCCCTAACTACATAGTATTAACCTGTCTTTGTCCTAAATAACATTAACACAATGTTATGTAAAAATAACTATATGGTGCTTAGCTTTCACATTCCATGATATACTATCTTCATATCATAAACCCATGATGTCAGGAGATTGTTTTTATTGATACATGTTTATCATAAAGGAGATACGACGCTATATTTTACTATTTTATTATTAATTCAAAAATGGCACTATCGCATTCTATAGATACTTATATTGTTCATTGTGATATGTTGATAACAAAGGGATTACCTTATACTGCCTAATATGATATCACATATCATATTAAGATACCACATCATAGTTTATGACACCAAATATCTTAAGAACAACCATAGTATAATTTCAATATCATTTTCAATGATATCCAATAAAAATCAAAAATAATGTTAGGTTGGAGATGGTTATGTAAGATGATCTAGAGGGGGTGGTGAATAGACAATATTAAAATTTTAAATAAATATTATCAAATTTAATTATATTTCATAGTAGGTTATAATATATAGTGGAAAAGTAAATAACAAACATAGTAAAGTTTGTAGTAGTTCAATTCAAAGTGGATGTACATTTACTCTAACACCTGCTACTCTTTGAGCGATGCATTATTCACTATATTATTTTTTAAGGGGGGTCATAACCTAATTAAAACCTATTTTTTATTATGGAAATATAACCAAATAAACCTGAATTTTGTAAAAGGATTTACAACACATTATAGTTACTAATTTTAGATATCGAGAATCACAACCAGAATAGTCTAGACTTTAGAATCTAGGTGTCACAACCCAGAGAGAGAGAGAATAATTTAGTTGATAAAAATATAAACTAAATGTTTAAGCACAAGTGAGATAGATTGAAATAGTTATTATAGAATTATATTGAATGAGGATGAAGGATTCGATAAAGACAACTATAGCATAACCTCTGGTTTTTTGAGTAAAGGACCAGTTCATCTCATCAAGGAGGTATTAGCATTCAAATGCATTTTGGTTCCCCTTGATATATTTTCTAGTATATGAAAATAGGTTCACACGTGATCAAAAAAACCCTAACACTTTGAAATTTTCTCATCAAAGGGAATTTTTTGTTGTAGTGTAGTATTTTTATCATGTATTTTTTGAATGAGTCTTGATCCCATTTAAATAAAACTAAAAAAAACTTAACATAGCCACACAATCAGTTATATAATTGAAATTCAAATAATAGAACATAATTATTAGGTAAATTGAGATAGAGAGAGAGGGATTATCATTCCAAAATAATTTTTGATATTAAAAAACTAAATATTAATTCAAAGCAGTCTCGATTCATTATTAAATATCTCAAAATAACTCCATAATACCTATTCAAAGAAATCTCATAATAATTGCACAGTTTTCTTTTATAAAAATCAAATTTAAAGTTAAAAAACATTCCATATGCATGAATATATGTATATATGTGATAAATAACTAAAATTAATAACACTATATTAAAATATATAAAATAAATTGAATAATTACTTTATAATTAAACAATAATTTAGAAATAAGTAAAAGAAAAAAATCACTCATAATAAATGAATTAAAAATATTGAAACTTAATGATGTAGGTTTTTTAGATAATAATAAAGTAATTTAAATATTTTATTAAGTGTTTTTAAAAAATTCTAAAATAAATTCTCATAGTTTCAATATAATATATATCAATTTATTAAATATAGAAATCAATAAAAAAATTTACTACCAACTTGGAATGAGTGAAAATATTGAAATACTTGAAAAATGGAGCATTCTTGAATATCTAGAAATTTTCAATATATTGGATTGACCATGTGATAGAAATAATGTTTAGATGGATAGTGAGGTTCAATTAACCATGAGTTTAGATCAATTGCATGAAAAAAATCAATCGATTATGATATATACAGATCGACCACACGAAGAAAATAACTGACAATAAGGTATCGAATGCATGGACAATTAATTAATTTCAAAATATATTAGAGACCACGTGAAGGTTGAGGCTCGCAGCCTCTTTATTGAAATCATAAGTAAACAAAAGAGTTCAGGGAGTGTTGATACAAAATCCGAAGATCATTAAAAGACACTAACCAGTTTTAGAACGGGTACTCATACTGTGGTAGGGGATCCACCCACCTCTACCTCTGGGATGTCATCCTCTCTTCCCATACGTGACTTGAGTCCAGCCATCATCAACATCATTTGCAGGGTCGGACACAATGTGGGTGGATGGAGTAAACAATCCAGCCTCAGAACTGGTATCCAGCAGATCAAAAGAGTTATGTGTGATTAGAGACCACATGAATAAATATGAATCAATCACAAAAGAAATTAACAATATGAAGGAAATATGGATCAAAATTAAGAACATATATTTAATTGACTACAAGAGAAATTGATAGGTTGTAAGAATAATTAACTGACCACATGAAGAAACCAAGTGACCGTGAGGAAACTACTATGAGAGATAGGGGTGTGGTAAGTCAAGTGACTGAGAGAGAAAAAACATTATAAATACAAAATTAAGAAGTAAATGCATAATCCTTTATCAAAAATAGAATATAACAGCCACAATAAAGATAATTACACATTAATTATACGATGTTATAAGAAATTATAAGTATTCATTTAAAGTAAAATAAAATTAATTTGAAGTAATGTATAAGTTATTTTTAATATTCAAAACACAAAATATAAAAAACACTTGAAATTGTAACAAACACCAAGAAATAACAATTCCCACTTTTTTAAAATTACAAAACCGAAACTTGATTTTATAAAATTCTCCCCTCTTTTGAAAATTATCAAGAAGTAAATAATTAAAAATAAAATATAAATATAATTAAAAAATTAATAAATATCATAAACACAAAAAAACCACATACCCTCTCAATAAATTTAAATTAATTCAAAGTTAAGATCAAGATTAAAATAAAAATACAAATTAAATATCTATCATACCAAGATCAAATTCTATTCACAAACATTGAAATATCCATAAGTTTAGTAAAAATATAAATAAGTTGGTTGTTTGTTGGAATATATTATAAAATAATATATCATTCATTAACATAATCTCAAAATAATGAAATTAAATGTTGACATTTTTTTCTAGAATTTTTTAAAGAGTTATTTTAAAAACAAATAGAAAAAGAATCATAAAAAAATAAGAATATTTTAAAAATTAAATCCATAATTAGAAAAAAAATTAATACATAATGATTGAAAATAGAAATATTTATTATTAATATATTCACACTAAGTAGTAGATAAATCAATATAATGTTTCTATTTAAAATCCAAGATACTAAACTTCTACTAAGAAAATGACACATACCAGAAGTACAATTTCTATGAATCCTATATCCTCCATAATCAAAATTAGAATGGCTAAACAAATCAAAACAACTCTACCTAGAATAAAATATTCCATAGTTAATAGTTCCTTTAACATATTCTATAATTAATTTAAGAAACTTCAAATTAGATTCCTTAGGATAATAATGAAATCTTGTACACATACAAACACTAAACATAATATCAGATCTAGAAGCAGTTAAATATGACAAAGTTCTAACATGCCTCTAAAAGTTTTAGAATATATAGATTTTATAGATTTATATAAATATAAATTACAAGATATTCTCATAGGGTCTCTAAAATATTTACAAGAGAATAAACCAAACCTCCTAACTAAATATTTAGCATATTTAATTTGATTAAAAAATATTCTATAATTTCTTTGAAAAAATTAAAGACCCAAAAAGAATTTAAGTTCTTACATTAAACTCATATCAAATTCAATTTCCATAAAGTGAGAATATTCTTTACAAAGAAATTAAATTAATGTTCCAAAAAAATCGCATCAACATAAATTTGAAAAATTAAAATATTAATTTAAATCCTTTTAATACAAAAAGTAGGATCTATTTTTCCTTAAAAAATCATTTTGTAACAAAAAAGTAACTATATCATACTAAGCGTGAGGTTTTTTTAAGACCATATAAATATTTTCATAACATAAAAAAAAATATTAGGAAATTTCACATTTCAAAAACTATGTGGATGAGAAATATAAAGTTTTCAATAAATAAAACCATTCAAGAAATCACTTTTAATATCCATTTGAAATAATTTAAAACCTTGAAAAGACATAAAATCTAACAGAATTAGAATAGATTCAATCCTAGAAACATGTGAAAAGGGTTCATAAAAATCCATACCTTCTTTATGATAGAATCCTTGAGCTATTGTCTTAGATTTATTGCAAAAAATTTGAAAATTTTAATCCATTTTATTCTTAAAATTAAATTTAATTATAATTACATATTTACCTACATCGGTTCAATTAAATACCAAAAATTATTACTTTTAAATTGATTAAGTTCATATTTCCTATAAAAAATACAATTATCATCATCCAAAACATTTAAAATTTAATTTGGATCACATTTAGAAACAAATTCAGAATTTTCAAAAAAAAATTATAGTTTTAAAACTAGAATCAACATTTCCAATTAAATTCTCAACAAGGTGGTATTTGTGGATTTTCTAATATTTATAAGTATAATGGTAAGGATTAAAATCCCCCTCAACAATTACATTATTATCTTGATTATTTTCATCAATAAAATTAAATTCATCATATTCCTCTTTATAAAATCTCTAAATATGAATTCCTTATCAAATTATCTTTAGAAAACTTAATAAGAACATATTATTCAATAAGCAATGTTCTTTTATTAAAAACTCTTTAATCTTTAATTTTGTTAGATTACCCTATAAAAATTATTTCATCACTTTTAGGATAAAATTTATTCAAGTTATTCTTAATATTTAAAACAAAAAATTTACACCCAAAAACTTTAAAATAACCAACATTAGGTTTTTTAACTTTAAAAAATTCATATAGAGTTTTCCTCAAAAAATTATAAATAAAACTCCATTTAAAATATAACAAGTTGTATTAATTTATTTTGAAAAAAAATATTTAAGTAAATTATATCAATTTAAAATAGATCTCACCATTTAAATAATAGTTCTATTTTTTCTTTCTACAACACCACTTTGTTGTGGTGTTATAAGAGTAAATAAAGTATGAAAATAAAAAATTTATTCCAAGAAAAAAATAAAAATAAAGATTAGAAAATTAAACTCCATTATCACTTTTAATATATATAATTAATAAACCTTTTTTATTTTTAACCAATTTACAAAAATAAATAAATACAGACAAACTTTAACTTTATAAGACATAAAATTAATCTAAGTAAATCTTATAAAATCAAAAACACTTTCAAAAACATATTTTCCCTTTAAACTAGAAATATTTATAAGACCAGATAAATCTAAGTGAATATGTTCTAATGGAATGGAAGTTCTAACTATATTGATAGATCTGAAAATTATTTTATGATGTTTACATTTTAAATAAGAATAACCAATAACTTTCTTACTAATTTTCAAATCAAGTAGTTTTTGTATATATCCTTTAATTAATAGTTTATCTAGCTACTCAAAGTTCACATGTCCAAACCACTAATTCCAAAAGATTCCATATATTTCTATAGCATTAAGAAACTTGATATTTTTTTGATAATTCAAAAAAATAAATAGAATATATATTCTATTTTCTATTAGCCTAAAATCAGATAGATTCATTTTTGAATTCTAAAAATTTATTATCATTAAATTTAACACTCATACCATCAACAAAAAATAGTGAAATACTAATTATGTTATTTTTTAAACATTACATATATAATACTTAAGAAATTAAAACAATTTTAGATAAACACACATCACCAAATCCCTTGACCTTACCTTTTGAGTTGTCATTGAATGTCACAGAGTCATCATCACATGATTATGAGATAAAAACTTTGATGGACCTCCAATCATGTTTCTAGAGCATTTATTGTCCATGTATCTTTTATCTTTATGACTCTTAAACAATGTTTCCTAAAAATATTAATTTATTAGAAAGTAATTTTGTTACCCTTGATATCTTTGGTCTAATAAGGTTAGTATAGAAATTATTTGGAACCAAACCCCAATTTAAATAGTATTTTTTTTTGTAATCTAAAAGAAAAAATCTTGTAAATAAAATTTTTAGTATAGGGTAAATTCTGAGGAAATATTAATGAAAATTCATTTGCACAATTTCCTTTAATTCCAAATATAAAGCATGTAACATTAGATATACTTCCTTTAGAAATATTAAAAAATAAAGTCTTGTATAACTTAAGAATTTTTTTATTATAACCAAAACCACTCTTGTCTTTATTTAGTTTCATCATTGACATCATTTTATCATACTTCTCTTTTCCTCGAATAAAAGTAGAAAAATTTTCTTTCAAATATATAGTTCCCTTATTTATATTTTCATTCTCCTTTTGTGAAAACTCTAAATAATTGATTTTTTAAATATTAATATTTATTATTAAATACTTCATTTTATTGATTTAATCTCTTATTTTTTAATAATTTATTTATTTTCTCCTTTTAATTTTGTATACAAATCAAAAATTCCCAAAGAAACTTTTTTCAATTTCTATTGTTCAATTAATTCCTCTATATTTGGTTTTTCATATTCAAAATAATATAAAATAAAATCATAATAACTACTAAACTCATTTATGATGGCCACCAGAAAGAATATGTTGTTTGTTCCTTTTTCACTTTTTATTTAATCACTTGAATCAGATTCTTCTGTGCAGCTCCATCCAACCATCAATGTTATATTATCTTTTTTATTATATTTATTATCTTTTATTTGTTACCTTAGTTACCTACAATTAGGATTTATATATCTCTTATTTCTTTATTTATAACATTTTAGTTTATAAAAATCATTATAATCAGGTTTACCTTTCCTATTTTGATTATCCTCATGATTATCCATTTTTAATTATTTCTTGAATCATCCAATTATTTTCATAATTTTGTTAACACTTTTAGTAAAATTGGATATTTAATTCTAATTTTCCTTTTATTTAGGATCAAAATAGTTAAATGGAAATAGTTATATCTGATTTAAATTAAACACCTTTCTTCTTTAAAATCTCATCTTCAGTAATATTCTTCAACTCGAGCCCGTATTAAAGTAATGAATCAATGAGTTCATCCAAAGTATATTCTTTAAAGTTATTACATTCATTGATCATCAGTTTCTTTTAATAACACTTATTGGGTAGTTTTCTTAGTACTCTTTCAATAATCATAATATTTTCCAAAGTTTCTTCAATGGAATTTATTTCATTTAGGATGTTAGTGAATTAGTGGAGCATCTGGTTGACACCTTCATCTTCACGCACACCATGATTATCAACCAAAAGTATATCATGCTTAGTTATAATATTCTTATCTATGCTAAGGTATGTAACTTATAGAATTTTATTAATCTCATGAGTAGTCTTACATGAATAAACCTAATTAAAGATATTTTTATTGATAGCATAGTATAAAATTTTCATAATTTTGTAACTCAAAGAATACATGAGGGGTATCATTTCTAGCAAGTAAGTTAGTGTAAAAATTAGGTAACTTGTGTAGTTTTACTATTTTAGTCCAATGATAAATAGTTAATTTCATGAGGTATGCCTCTGTTATATATTTTTAGTAACTATAATCATTTCTATAAAAATTTGGTGGATTGTGATGAATCCAACCATCATTTATCTTTATTCTTGCAATCTTACAAAGATATTTTTCCATATACTATTAGGTATAGGATATGGTTAGAAAAAAAAACTATATCCAAGATTATTAAGCTCAAATACCAATTTTAGGTCTTAGATGGTGATGTTAGGTAGTTTAGAGGTGGGGGTGAATATACCAGATTAAAGTTTTAAATAAATTTTATCAAAGTTAATTATCATATACAAAAAAGTGATAATATGCATCTGAAATTACAAGAATGAACATAGATAATCTTATAGTAGTTTGGTCCAAAGTAGACCTATGATTACTCTTAAACCTCTATACACTTTTATATATGTGTTATTCACTACCTAATTTTTTAAGGGGAGTCATAAACCAATTACCACCGATATTTTCTAGTGTAAGTATAACCAAATACACCTAAATTTTATACATGGAGTCACAAACTGTTTAAATTACCAAATTTGGATACCAAGAGCCGCAACTCAAATGGTCTTGACTTTAGAATCTTGGATTAAAAAACTAAATAGAGATAATTATTTAGTTGGTAAAGGCATACACTAATGGTTTAAACAAATGTGTGATAGAGAGAAATAATTTGTACAGACAAAAACAAAATTTGGAAAACGAAATCGATGAAGATAGATAAAGAACAACCTTTGGTTTATTGAGTAAAGGATCAAATAATATCATTGAGTAATTAGTAGTAGTTAAATACATTTTAGTTTCCCTTGAGATATCATCCTATATAAGGAAATAGGTACACACAGTATCACAAAATCATACAACACGTTGAATCGTAAAAATTTCTAATCGAAATAAAGTCATAGCAGTAATGCATTATTTGTATCATGTATCATTAGAATGAGTCACAAAACCCTTTAAATAAAAATAAAAAAAAACTCAACACAACCAATCAATCAAATATGTAATTCAAATTCAAATAATATAAAAAATTATCTAAGTGCAATAGAGAGAGAGATTATCATTCCACAATAATCACTGATATTCAAAAACCAAATACTAATTCAAAACAATTTGAATTCATTGTTAAATAGTTCAAAGTAACTCTATAATACTTTGTGGAATAAATCCCATAATAATCTCATCCTTATTTAAAATTAAAATTTTAATTTTAAAACAAAATTAAAATAAAAAACAACATTGAATAAGTCTTTTAGAATTAAATAATAATTTATAAATAAGGAAAGAAATAACTCATAATAAATAAATTCAAAATATTGAAACGTCACATTGTAGGTTTATTAAATAACAATAAAACAATTAAAATCTACTTTTAAATGTATTAAAAACATTCCAAAATAACTTCTCATAGTTCCAATATAATGTATTTGTATTTATAAAATAAATAAATCAATAAAAACAATTACTAGAAACATGCAGTGATTGAAAATATGAAAATAAAGGAAAAACAAATCATTCTAGAAGTATTGAATCAACCATGACCATGAGGTAAGATTGACTACATGAAAAAATAAATTTAACCCCAAATATCAAATCAACCGTAAAAAGAAAATAACTAACTTTGAGATATTAACCACATGAATAAATGATCGACTGCATGATAGACAAGTGAGTGAATGAAAAAATATGAATCATTCAAAATAATAAAAATGAATTGATTTTAGAAAGTTAATATAGATCAACTACAAGAAAAAAATTCAAATAACCATAATAGAAATTGCCTAATTGTAATAATAATTAACTAACACTAAGAATAATTAACTGAGCTCATGAAGAAACCAATAGAACATGAGGAAGCAACCATTAGAGAAATATTTTGTGGTAAGTGTAACACCCCAATATTTTAAAAGAATAAAATTATACTCTATAAAATAAAGGACACACAACACCCAGTTTATCTTGCATTACACACAATCCCAATATTTTTATGTTCGATAGCGTATTCAACAAGCAACACCAAACTTAACGACCCATGATATATATTACTATTATAACCTAGATATTATAATGATGGGTATAAAAAGGATCAAATGAATTATGAAAATATGGTTTACACATGTATATATAATGAATTATTTGGTAACTAATTAATTATAAAAGAAAATAAAACCCTTTTGAAAATAAAAGAAAATATTTTTCTAAAAAACTTTCACAAGTGTGTTTTATTCCAATAAAATAAAAAAAAATTAGATTATATTAAATACATTTATATGTAATATATTAAATATAATTTTTAACATTCATTCTATGTGTTTTCTAGATAATAAATAAAAAAATATACAATTTTATTCTTAGAAATTGTATTTTTTTCTTCTAAAAAACAGTTTTGTCACCTTTTTATTGTGGACTTATTTAAAAAATATTTTTAAAAAAATTATAATTTTTATTTTAAAAAAAATAAATATATTTTTTAAAGAATAATATCAAAATTATTTTAGGGTGAATTTATGGTTTTTTTAGTTTTAATTTTTAATAAATAGTGAAAAATATAAAATTTTAATTAAAACTGTATTTTTGACTAAATTATTTATAAAGTTAAATTATATTTTGAATTGGTTTTAAAGTCATGAAAGTTAAATTATATATATATTAATCTAATATAGTTCATTTCAATAATTTTCATATTAAATTCTAATATAAAAAATAATGTGAACCTTTGAACTTATTCATTTAAAAAACTTGTTTTCTCATCCCGTCTATGAGATTAATTTTAAATTAAATTTTTCTACTTCATTTAATTGAATTTAATGAAATAGATTATATTTTTGGAATCATAATACTTTATGTTATCTAATAAGGAAAATTAATTTTTTACCAAAGTGATTAGTGAAAACAATTAAAATTAATTACATCGATTAAAGGAAAAACGAGTTTACTTAGTTGTTAAACTTAGAATATAAGGTATAAAAATAACCCAAAAATTTTCCAAACCCATTTTTCTTGAAATATTTATACCCTTATGACCTTATTCACAATATTTATAAGTTTTTGGGACAATTTTCCATGAAAGTGACTAATATGATAAGTTAAGAAAATAAAAATACAAAAAAAATGTACCTTTCATCCTTTTAATTTCTATAAAGCTATGAGGATAAGGAAAAACTACATATCTTAGCTTATAAATATTATTTTTAAATATAAATAAATTTTTTGTTATCATAATAATTTATATTTAATTTTTAGAGGTTATATAATTACATTAAAGGCTTAAGAAATGTCAATGCATGGATTATTTAGTTAATAAAAAATAAAATCAATGATACTAAAAAATTTAAAAGTGGGGTAAATAGAATTATTTTTTGTGTTACATTATTTTTTTAGATAGATATATCAATATAAATATCTGTGAACTTAATATATTTTAATTCCATTATTGTCTTGAAATTTTTTAAATTCAAATTAAATAAATAATGTCAAAATTTACATTAATGTTATTTTATAGTAATTGATATTTTATTAAATGATTTAAAATTAATAAAAAACCTATATTATTTCAATTTTATTTTAATTTTAATAAATATAAAATATGGTACATTCATGGACCAATAGATCTTTTATAATGAACATATTGGCCATTAAATAGTAAAAACATTGTTGGTATGGTTAGGGTTGAAGGAATGTTTTGGTGCGTTATATGCGCTTCTGTTAAATTTAATTTCCAAAACACATGGGTTTTTTATTTTATAATTTGGATTTAATATTTAAAATAAGTTTTTATAGATTTTATAATAATTCTCACTTTAAGTTAGTATTAATTTTTGAATTACATAGGTTAGAAAACTAGTTACCTTAATGAAAACCCAAAAATGAAAAAATAAGGAAACATGGGAGTTAAGGAACAAAAATTTTTAAAAAATGTATTTATTTTGTGTGTTGGAAATTTTTCTAAACCAAAAAATCCATACCATCCTTTATTATTCAAGTTTAGAGGTATATGAGGTAAGGAAGACCTCCCAATAGTAAATACTTCTGAGTATTTAGAAGAATGTCACTCCTCATCAACTATAAAATGGCACTCACTCTCCCCATTTTTCACACCTCTCCAACATTTTGGTTCATACAAACCCTAAGTAAATCGCATTAAAAATTATATAAAATCATCCTAGAAGCCTTATTTTTTCATAATTTAAACCTTTTAAGGTTTTAGTGTGGTCCTAAAGAGGATACCTGAATAAGAGGTAATGTTTTTCTAAAAGTTTTTTTATTTTATTTCTTTCTCCACCCCCTTCAATTATTCTTATACCATGATTATATATTCACAAAAGTATCCTAAATATATTTATATTTTTTTTATTTTATGTTTTTTTCATAAACTCTCATACACTTCCATAAAATGGGTTACAAAATCATCATTCGTGTGTACGGAGGACTACCACCTCGTAAAAATATATTATTCTTTTTTCCATTACCACCTCACATAGTTGGGAATAATGATGGACTTACTATTTATATATGATATTTATGATATTTATAACATAATTATACCTTTTTAGTATTTATATCATATACTTTTTTACATTCCATACCATAGGGGATATGATAACGTCGCTCGTGTGTATGGCGGACTACCGCCTCGTGAAGCGATGTGAAGTGTTTTTCACTAACGTGATACATAAAATGTTACAAGGGAAAATATAATGAATAAACATGATATACATGGAATAAATATGATATTAATGACATAATTATATTTCTATAAATATGATATATCATTTTCTTATTACCATTTCATGCACTGGAAAAGTGATAATGTCGTTCATGAATGTGTGAACTACTGCCTCCTCAAAGTAATGTGATTCTTCTTTTTTCATCACCACATCATAATAATGATATATATAAATGTATATAATTAAATAATATGTTATTTATGATAGAATTATCATTATATAAATATAAATTTTACTTACCTTATTTCCATAATGATTACTAAAAAATGGAAACGTTACTTATGTGTACGTACAACCTACCCTCTCCATTATCATAACGTTAGTTCATTTTTCATAATCATATTCAATGATTGGTTTTAAATGAATAATTGGTGAATAAATATGATAATTATTTCACTATTATTATTATATATATGTTTTAATAATTAACCTTTTGGCCATAGTTGACCAACCGAAGTTATTTTGACACATAATCCAAATATGGTCAAAACATCCGATGTAAACATAATTGATTAAAGTAATTATATATAACTTATTTATAAGTGAAATAAAATTAAAAAAAATTAATATATTTTCAAGATAGTAAATAATTAATATAATTTTATTATTCATTAATATAAAGAACAATAATGATGAATCAGACTCAAGGTGGGGTTTTTATCGTCTCACTTTTATTTCTGTGAGATATATTCCATATTCCCACTTATTTTTATTGTGTGGTATATATACTAACCATGAATGTTTTTTATTATTATTATCCTTAAATTTATTGGGGATTACATATCCATTTCATGATATCTCTTTTGTGTGGTTTATAGTTTCAAAGATATCAAAGCAGTAGTAGATTTTTGTCACAATTTTCCTTTTTTGAGACTTATGTCATGTTATGAACATATATTATTTTATGAGGTGTATATAAATCCAATTTGACATTTAATATCATTAATTTTTTTATTCTCCTGATATTTTAAGCGTCTTTGAAATTCCTTTATGGGAATAATGTTTCAATGTTACCAAAGTGGTAAGAGTTTCATGTTACAAAATCATCGTTTGCCGAGATTGTTTGCAATTAAGTCTCAAATTTTGAAATCTTATGATCTACCTCTAAATAAATATCATGATTTTTCTTCTCATATTTTTATTTCATGATAATACATTTTTTACCTTAATTTTCCTCTATTTACACAATATTTCAAAATAATTTTTTTTCAAGAAGTCTCATGTATGTGTCAACATCCAATGGCACTTCCCAAGAGTCCATGAAAATACCCAAAAACATTTCCTTGAGTCACCCCTTACTTTACAAAAAACCAAAAATTTCACACAATAGAAAGAGTACAAATAATCCTATTAAAAACCATGATACTCCTTCAAAAACATTTCACCGCAACCATCAAGCCAAAAAAATTACCATTTCACCCAAATGATGTCAATTCCACATTTTTAACCATTTTATCAAACACATCTAGTGCACAAGGATTAGGAAAAATTGAATAATCGTATAAAAAATATATTTAAAAAAATCTACCATTATAGAAACACTACAATAAGTTAACCAAATGCACCACAAGAAAATTAATAAAGTTTAAAATTTAATTGAAAGAACACAAGTATAAATGAAATACCTTGGAAAGGAAAAACATGAAGACATCAACCTCAGTGGTACAAAAATGAAAATAAACATTTTGAGAGGATATATATAATCCCCAAGGACCCTTCACACACCCTAGAACCAAATAAAACATAACACACACACAAAACCTATCCATTAGTCTAGGGTTTGTCCAAAGGAGAAGACCCTAAATAAAAACCAAGGAATCAAGAGGGGAAGAGAAAAGGGAGATAAAAATGGAAAAGAAATCCTAAAAACTCACCTTTTATTGAAGGGGAAATATCTATGGTGGAGGAGGATCCAAATATAGGTTCTTAAGGGGATCCCTTCGTGTGTCAAAACTCACCAAGATGGAGGGGGCCAAAATAGGGTCAAATGGGTAGGAGGGTAGATTATGAATGTTAACTTTTTAATGACATGGGCCGATCACACAGTTTGGCCGCATGGTGTAAAAAACCATGCAGTAGCCACTACCCAAATAGGTACTAATCGTATGACTAAACCACATGGTTTGTGCAACCGTGCGCAAACCATTCGGTAGGTTCTGCCAAAACCTAGGACCTACCACATGACCAGGTCACATGGTTTGTGAGACTGTGCGGTAGCTTCTGTCCCATTCTAGGAGCTATCACATAGTTACCTGGGATTATCCACATATTTTCCACTAATCATGTGGTTCCCATTCATAGGACAAAAACCAATCAAACTTATAAAAACTCAAAAAAATTAATCGGGACTCAATCCCAAACCTCAACCAAAAGATTTGATACTAAGAAAAGGATAAAATAAAGGAGTATCTAAGGTTAGGGTGTGATATGTAATGATAATATATGTGGTAGTGTAACTAGTGGGGTGAAGGTACTCTCGTAAGGTCTTTTTTAATTCTTGGTAGATCTACTAGATTATCTTGATTCGATCTTCCATTTTCCCTTCATTTTTTCAATCTGTAATATTATTCCTCATTTTAGATATTTTTATCAACTTTTAAAGGTTTTTTATTTAAGAAAAATTATTAAGAGAATACCTCATGTATCTTTTTCTGATTAAAGGACTATTATAAGAAATTTACAATAGCATTATTGACCAAGGTAACATCTAGATCCTCAAGAAGAACTAAAAACTTGGAACTCGGCTCTTTGTATACTTCAATCCCTACTCTCACATGATCTTTTGGGAGTTTTTTATTATGTAGCATGTATCCTGGGGTAATTTAAATCATACCCCTCACAAAAATTTGATTCATGGGTGTTTATAGATATAAATAAAAAAACAACCAATAAAATTTTAGTAATACAAATTTATTAGAAGTTGTTTGATTCAAATTTAAGAGAAAGAGCTATAAAAAAATTGATTACCTCGAGTAGGGAAAATGGTTGAGGTGGAATTGATAACCTCAAATATTTTGGGGACATGTGTCTCTTTATATATAAATAATTTTTATACTATGGGTTCATGTATTGAACCTGACTCTAGCAGCTTGAAACTGACATCTACTCTATTACATTGGCACTAGATACAAGTAATTACATCCCGAAGGACTACATAGTTTAGTAGTTTTGGTAAACTAGATACATACTTTAAATTCACATTAAAATTGAAAAAATAAAATACAAAAAGTTTTTTCTTTGATAATTCCATATTTCCCCTTGACATATCACAGCATATCAATTAAAAAACACTTCCCGATATCCTGGGGAAAATATAACATAAGAAATGGGTGAGATCAAATGCTCAGAAAGGGTTAGCATAAAATGGGATATATCATAAATAAATAATCATAAAAAATATGGTAAGGTGAATAAATAAAAAACATTCTATTTAATCAATAACTTTATTATAATATGGAAGGAATAAATGATGATCAAATAAAGCCATATAAAAAATCACATGAGCATGAAACTTATCAATGGATATTCTAACTAATTGAATAATCACATGGGAATCAATAAATGATCTAAAAATAGTGGAATTAATAATTATAGACATCTAAAATATACTTTCAAGACCTTTTATAAGATATTTTAAATTTGTTGGTAGAAACCTGTCTAATTTGGCCAATTAATTTGTATCATGAGAACTGTTGATGGAGCGAGGTTCTATCTATAACCAGGCCACACTCATAACTTAATAAGTACAATTAATGCCTCGTATAAAAGGTTTTAAACATAATCAATATAAATATTCATATTTATAAACTAACAAACAAAATGTTAATACTTACCCCAACCAAATAAACCTGATCATAAACCATCCAAAGTAATATGGTGAATAGTAATAAAATTGTACATCCTTAAACAAAATGATCATAAAACATCAAAATAAAGAATAAGGATGACATAAATACATCATATATCTAGTGTATCATAAGTATAATAAATGGTTCTTGTCATTAATGAATATAAATACCATAAAAATACACTTAAAAATATTCCTAAGAAAAATAACCTTTTCATTTTGAAAATAAATTTTTTAAAACTAAAAGTTCCTAAAATATTTTGAAAAAACTTTTCTTTGAAAATAACCTTTTAAACTTATAAAATAATATTTAAAACATTCAGTGGTCGTGATAGTGTAAAATTCTATTCATGCTGTAAACATTAAAATAAATATTCCTTTCACATTTGTGATAAAAACCAAATGGGTCGTGTTTTAAAAACGATAAGAAGATTCCTTTAATTTTTCTAAAAAAGGAAAAAAAATGGGTAAAAATGTATTTAATAAATCATTTTTAAAAGTTTAAATACATTTTTTAAAACATTTTTAAAATACATTAATTTTGATGAAAAAATATTTTTGGCCAAAAAGAGAAATAAAGTAGAACTTTATTAAAAACATTCTCAATCAGTTTAAGTACCAAAGAGAGAGAAAATGTTACTATTAATTGAAAAAAATCATGAATAACAAAATGGGAATAAAATATATTTGTTTTAATATATAAATATCAAATAATTCCCCTAAGAAAGGCTTAAACAAAAACAATCCCAAATAATGATGAGATTGTGGAATAAACTCTTACCACTTTGGTGAATTTTGAGTCATAAGACCCATGAAATAAATGATTTCAAATAAAACTTTAAATGTCATGAATATAAATAGATTAATGATATAAAATATCAAAATGGTAAATATATATAACACACAAAGGAATAAGTGGTGAATATGGCGTATGTCTCACAGAAGTAAAAGTGAGACGAGAAACCCTTACCTCAGGTTCAACTCCCTTCATATGTGTCTGAAAATCCTATATAATAAATATTGGTTTATTATAAAAATATTATAGAACCATAATCATATATATCATATAATATATGATCCTATTATAACATTTTACCACCTGTTTGTTATCAATATTAATTATTTTCATTATTTCATGTGTTAATTGGCTTGTTTTCTCATGCATATTTTGTTATGAAAGTTCTGGTTCTTATACAATAGATATAGTCCTAGTATCAACAAAACGATATTAATGTTATAAAATAATTCATTATATACATCCTTATAACCATTATTGAAAACTATACATATAAAATGAATCGCATCACTTCGTAGAGACGGTAGGTCGTACGTATACACAAGTGATGATATCATTCCCTTAAAGGGTAAAAGTTAAAGGAATTATATGATATATTAATTTTAAATAATTTATATCATATCATATATATCACATATATTCATTAAATTTATCCTTATTACTTTCCATGTAAATTGTAACAGAAAAACGAATCACATAGCTTCGTGAGGCGGTAGTTCGTCGTACACATAAGAAACATTATCATATTTTAAACAGAATAGAAATTAATATGGTATATGTGATATTATAACTATATTAGTATAATTATATTATAAATATTATATATACATATTAAATCCATCAATTCGTGAGGTGGTAGACCATCGTACACATGATTCACGATTTTGTTTCCCATTTGATGGATGTGGAGATGTATAAATATTATTCCATAAACATAATAACATCTTAGTATATTGGAGTTACTAGGGTTATTATATTAGAAGTTTTAAGACATAATTTAATGTTTTAAAAGAATAAATAAAAAATAATTATCTTATTGAAGTCAATTACCTTCTCTTAGATAAACTTCCTTTGGATATATTCTTAAGGACCATGGGGTAAGTCTTTTGGTAAAAAAAAGAATCTATAAAATGTGTATAAGGATGTTTGGGAGGGTTTTGGATAGGTTTTGTTCGATCCAAATTTCTTGAGTGGTGTGAATAAGTGAGCGGAGTGAGTTTCCTTTTATAATTGAGGAGGAGTGACATTTTTTTAAATACCCAAAACTATTCAATAATGTGAGGTCACTCTTACCCAAATTGGATCCAAAAATTGATAATCATAGGGGTGTTTAGATGACATGGCCAGACCACACCTTCATAAAAAACAAATTTTTTAAACATTTTTTTACTTAAATTATAAGTTTTCATATTTTTACCATTTTAGTTTTAAACTAAGGTAGCTAGTCTTTTAAACCTATGTAATTTATCCTTTATGTATAAAATAAAGTAATCCTTATTAGATAATTTATACCTAATAATTATAAATATGAAATAAAATTTATCAAATAAAAATCCTATATGTGTTGAAAATTAATTTTAACACAAGAACATGTAACATGCAAAAACATTGTTTTAACCTTAATTGTGAAAACAATGTTATTTCACTTTAGGGGTCAATATAATCACTATAAAAGAAAAATTGGCCCATTAATGGTACATAGTTGATATTTTTAAATATTTAAAAATAACTTGGAATAAGATATGATTTTTAGGAATTTTAAATCATTTAATACATTATGATTTATTATAAAATATTATAATGTCAATTTTGACATTATTCATTTAATTTGAATTTAAAAAATATCAAGATAATGATGAAATTAAAATATATTATGTTCAAACCTGTATAACATGAAATATTTATCTACAAGATTAATTTAACAAAATAATTCATTAAATATATTTTACTTTTAATATTTTTAGTATCATTTAATTTATTTTTCTATTAATTAAATAATCAATGCATTGGTGTTGCTTAAGAATTTATAGTAATTATATGATTAATAAAAATTAAAAATAAATTACCCTCATGAAATTAATTTCATTATTATCAAAATGATTATCCATATTTGTTCACATATTTATTTTTTCCCTATGTGAACACATAATTGAAATTTAAATGAAAGGGGGTGACATTTTGTCTTTTTCTTTACTTAAATTATTATATAGGTCACTTTCATGGAAGTGTCACAAAAACTCATAAAAATCGATCTTAAGGTGATAAGGGTCTAAATATGGCTTTAAAATAGAAATTTGACAAATTTTTAGATCATTTTAACCGTTATATTTTTAGTTTCACCCCATAGTAAACTTGTTTCAACCTTAGCCGTGGTAATTATTTATTACTATTTTAAATATTCATTAAGATAAATAATTAATTAGACCTTAATGTATAGTATTAATTATTATTATTCCTAATATAAAATAAATTTTATCAAATTCAACTCAAAAAATTGGAAATATTTTATTTAAAATTAAACCCACAGACGTGATGAAAAAGCAGTTTTCCAAAGAGAAAATTCTCATAAGTATGGAAAGTTTTAATATCAAAATTTACCATTAAATTGATTATAATGAGAAAAATTGTATTTATTATAATATATTTGAACTAATTTTAATTTAAAAACAATTTTAAATAAAAATTTAACCTTTAAATGATTTAAAAAAAATGTAGTTTTCAATAAAACCCAGTATTTTTACTAGTCATCAAAAAATGAAACTTTTTTGGAAAATCCAAAAAATTCACCCTTGGATAATTTAGATAGCATTTTTTAAAAAATTAATTTAACTTTATCTAATAATTTTTCTAAAATTGGTAAAAAATAAATTTAAATTATCTGTTCAAATCATGATAAATATGCCTTTTAGAAACAATATAGTTTTTCATATGTTCCTCTTTTAATATATGAGGGTGTTATAGTTCACTTTGATCCTTTAATATATGTTATGAATCCAAAACAAGTAAAAAATAATATATTTTAAATCATCTATATGTTATTACTTTCCTTTCATCATCTCATATGTATCTCCTTATGGCTTTTTCTTCTCGCAATATGTTCAAGGTGACACTCCAAAACCTACACCTCTAATGCATCCATATTATTCTCGCTACTTCAAAGATAATAAAATTAATTTATCTTCAGATACAGTCAATACTGATTCTTGTTTCTAAACCATATAAAAAACATATGAACATCAATATATATTTTTATGTAATACTATTATAAATCATAAAAAAATGTATTATGTCATACTTATATATGATTCACATACTACTTATGTATTTTCATCTACTATTTTTCCTCCTTTATTTACATGATCCTCCTTCTATACACTACTAGAAATCTGGGCTATAGCCACGGACCTATAGCCACGGTTTTATAGAACCGTGGCTATAGGTTTTATACAACCACGGTTTTTTTTCTATCCGTGGCTATATCCCCTCGCTCAGTTTTTTTCTCCCCCATTCCGTCGGGCTCCATCCTCGCCCTCTCCCCCAAGCGTCGGGCTCCATCTCCTCGCCCTCGCCATTTCTCCTCCCCGCGGCCTCATCCTCGCCGCGGCCTCCTCCTCCACGACGCATCAACGCCGCGCCATCCTCCTCGTCGACGCCCTCCTCGCCGCGCTCTCCTCGCCGACGCTCTCCTCGCCGACGCCCTCCTCGCCGCGACCCTCCTCGCCGCGTCATCCTCCCCGCGCCCTCCTCGCCGGCGCCCTCCTCGCCGACGCCTTCCTCGTCGCGCCCTCCTCATCGAAGCCCTCGAGGTCGACACCCCCATCTCCCTCTATTTTTTTCTCTCCCGAGTTCTGGTTATCTGCATTTTTTATGCCTCATTTGCACCTTCGATTTCTTTGATTTAGGTAAGATTTACATGTTTTCCCCTTCTGTTTCATATCTGCTGAGGTTGATGTTTTGAAGCCACTAGTAGAATTAGTGTGTATTTTCATTGAAGAGGATTATAGATGTTTCTACGTGGTCCATTACAAATCTTGGTATGATTTCTGCTCTATCTGCAAGTAACTTGGACACCTAAGTCAGGTCTGCTGATGGTCTTCTTCTAAATGGATTGGAATGGTTGCATCCCAAGGGATCAATACTAGGAATGTGGGTATTAGTAGAATGTTGATTTGGGTAGACGAGTTTGGATCTACATGTTTTCCTATAAAGGATGCATGATTCACATGACCTAGGTTGTCATATGAAAATGCATTGTGATCCGACCACGAACATCTAAGGAGCCCGGGGGAGAAAGTTGTTCCATCTGTTTCTAGTGCTGAATATGTACCAATATATGAAGAATTAAAATGAAATTGAGAAATTCAATGGAGAAAAAGATTCCAATACATGAAGAATTAAAATGAGAGCCTTTCTCGGACAACAAGGCTGAATTGAATCCCTATATGGGCCCAAGAAACCCATTACGACTGTTAATGAAATGTTCAGACCATTGTAGAATACTAAGATGTTACCCCTAATATATATATTAAGTCTCATAGAACCCTTTTACTTTACATAGGTGATGGGGTCCTTAGAGAAGTATATTATAAGTCTACCACTGTATAAATTTTCTAAAACATAAAAATTTATACATGACTGCTTCATTAGTAGGAATAACTTACTAGAATCATCATATGTTCACATTCAAAATAAAGCATTGTACTTCAATAAAAACCTATTTAGAAGAGTTTAATAAAGTCAAATTATATTTAACCAATATTAATGTTTCTATAGATGATGAGGATCAGAAATTAATCCTCTTAATCCCTCTTAACAATAGCTACATCACACTAATTGAGACCATGATATATGGTCGAGATTCTTTAACTAAAGAAGATGTTAAATAATCTATTTGGTCTAAGGATTTTCATTCTAAACTTAAGATAAAAGGAGAGGTTGAGTGTTTTTCACAAGGGGAAGACCTAAAACTTAATGTAAAAAAGAAACAGTTCAATAGATACAAAAGTAAGAGTAATAAAGAACCCAAATCCAAAACTAGTTCCTTGGATAGAAAAGTCACATGTTTTCACTATGTTAAACCCATGCACATTAATCCCAAGTGTAGGAAACTCATGTGAGAGTTAGAACACAAAAAACCAACTGACCAGCCTTTTATGGTTGACTCAAGATATTATGCTATTGAATTCCGGAATATATCCATCCATAAACTCAATCATGAGTGGGTCCTCAACTATGGATATTATTGTAACTTGTGTCTATATATAGAGTCTTTTTTGAATCTATTCAAGAAGTTGGAAGGGTATGCCCTTTTAGGAAATAATAATAGGTGTAGGGTTGAGGGTAGAGACTCTATTCTAATAGAGTAAGATGATCAATCCATCATCCACTTACTTGATGTAAGGTGGGTCCCCAACCTTCAAAAAAATAATATCCTTAGGAGTCCTTGAGCAAAATGGATTTACCTCTAGTTCATATAATATAAATGGATATTGAACATAATTAAATATTGATATAATTAATTTATTATAGTAATATTTCCACCTTCAATTTCAACCAAGAAGAAAACTATTTTCTATGAAATGTCTCTCTCCTTCTCAAAGATAAATAATGATGATTTCTGTTATTAATTTCTTTATGATATGGTTTATATTTTTCGTCATCTACCACTACTCAATGGGGTGCGGGGTAAGGCATAAAAGAAAACTGAGAAAAATCACTAAACAACTATTGACTCCACTGTATATTGACTCCACTGTATATTGATTTTTGTGGGTCATGTCTAAGAGTTGCTAGACATACTTTGATTGTTCTCATCCCAGCATAGCGATGAACCAAAATATTGGTGAATGTGCATGGGCTGATGGAATGAATGCCTTCAATTTACAAGCATGGAGAAGAAACTGACTGGTATTTCTTATCAACATATTCAGGCTTTTTATTCTGCATTTTAATCTGCACTTTAGTATTTTATTGTTATGTAGTAATAACAAAATTTCTATATGACATTTCATTGCTTATGAGTCTTATATATTCATTAATAATAATTCATGGTTTTATTTGTTGCATGTACAGACTGTAGCAAATTAAAGTATGATTACCAATCAGTGGTTTGCCATTCGATCTTTATCAAGGTGAGCTGACAAATCTATGTGCCAATCTAACACGTCATTTGAGCTTATTCATGCATGACTCATCTATGTGAATTCTTCTTTGAGTTAAGAGTCTAGCTGAAACACACTTTAGATATTGGAATCATTGAACACACATGCATTCTGAATGTCCAATTTTTTTTCCCTGCTTGTTGGTTATTGGTTTTAATCTAGCTTCTTTCATTTGGTTGGCATTTCCGATCACTTTTGTGCTGAATATGTTTTCCATCTGTTGCTGGCAGGGGGACAAGCATGACGACACCTTGCGGCGGTTACTCCTCCTTAGAGAAACATTGAATGGTTAGCTCTATAATTTTTCGTATTTCCTCATTCCTAAACTATATCTCCTCTCAGCGCTGCCTCTCATCCATCTTTCCACAAAACGTGCATAGCAGGTGGTACAAAAGCTCAATTCAACTGAAAAAATTGGTTTGGAATTGTCTGGCATATTTTATTCCTCTAGGTATTCCTACACATTTCTAGATCTCCAAACCTCACCGAATTAGGTATATCAGGGGTCATCCAATCCTCTATTCATCACAGATTAGCATTCATTTCTTTAAATCTTCTGAGAAAACGTCCTCTCATGCCATCCATATCATCCTATTTGAAACTAAGTGGAAGATGTTGCCCCGCGGATGTCGCTGGACCGGGCCAACACGCTGCGGTCACGCCGCGGTCACGCCGCGGTCACGCCGCGGTCACGCCGCGGTCACGCCGCGGTCACGCCGCGGTCACGCCGCGGTCACGCCGCGGTCACGCCGCGGTCACGCCGCGGTCACGCCGCGGTCACGCCGTGATTTGGCCCTGCTCCAGGACGACACCCTGCGGCGGTTACTCCTCCTTAGAGAAACATTGAATGGTTAGCTCTATAATTTTTCGTATTTCCTCATTCCTAAACTATATCTCCTCTCAGCGCTGCCTCTCATCCATCTTTCCACAAAACGTGCATAGCAGGTGGTACAAAAGCTCAATTCAACTGAAAAAATTGGTTTGGAATTGTCTGGCATATTTTATTCCTCTAGGTATTCCTACACATTTCTAGATCTCCAAACCTCACCGAATTAGGTATATCAGGGGTCATCCAATCCTCTATTCATCACAGATTAGCATTCATTTCTTTAAATCTTCTGAGAAAACATCCTCTCATGCCATCCATATCATCCTATTTGAAACTAAGTGGAATATGTTGCCCCGCGGATGTCGCTGGACCGGGCCAACACGCTGCGGTCACGCCGCGGTCACGCCGCGGTCACGCCGCGGTCACGCCGCGGTCACGCCGCGGTCACGCCGCGGTCACGCCGCGGTCACGCCGCGGTCACGCCGCGGTCACGCCGCGGTCACGCCGCGGTCACGCCGTGATTTGGCCCTGCTCCAGGACGACACCCTGCGGCGGTTACTCCTCCTTAGAGAAACATTGAATGGTTAGCTCTATAATTTTTCGTATTTCCTCATTCCTAAACTATATCTCCTCTCAGCGCTGCCTCTCATCCATCTTTCCACAAAACGTGCATAGCAGGTGGTACAAAAGCTCAATTCAACTGAAAAAATTGGTTTGGAATTGTCTGGCATATTTTATTCCTCTAGGTATTCCTACACATTTCTAGATCTCCAAACCTCACCGAATTAGGTATATCAGGGGTCATCCAATCCTCTATTCATCACAGATTAGCATTCATTTCTTTAAATCTTCTGGGAAAACATCCTCTCATGCCATCCATATCATCCTATTTGAAACTAAGTGGAATATGTTGCCCCGCGGATGTCGCTGGACCGGGCCAACACGCTGCGGTCACGCCGCGGTCACGCCGCGGTCACGCCGCGGTCACGCCGCGGTCACGCCGCGGTCACGCCGCGGTCACGCCGCGGTCACGCCGCGGTCACGCCGCGGTCACGCCGCGGTCACGCCGCGGTCACGCCGCGGTCACGCCGCGGTCACGCCGTGATGTGGCCCTGCTCCAGCCACATCCAGCAGGGGGGAGGTTCAGCCCCACTTGCTCACAGGCGTTTCAGACGACCCATTTTTCAGCAAAGTCATCAGCCCGCTGCCACCAGCATTCCAGCCCGCAACAGCCCCCCCACCTTCGAATCAGCCCGCACCATCCCCCCAACACCTGCAACCAGCCCCCTTTCACCCACATTCCAGCCTCCTCCCGCTCCCTTCGCTCCTGGTCGGAAGATGCTGCCCCGCGGATGTCGCTGGATCGGGCCAACACGCTGCGGTCACGCCGCGGTCACGCCGCGGTCACGCCGCGGTCACGCCGCGGTCACGCCGTGATGTGGCCCTGCTCCAGCCACATCCAACAGGGGGGAGGTTCAGCCCCACTTGCTCACAGGCGTTTCAGACGACCCATTTTTCAGCTAAGTCATCATCACTCTGCAAGCAGATGCTCCTTCCTTTCCTACTTACTCTTTTCTGCAAGGTGTCCTCTGTTATAAGGGCCGGTTGGTGCTGTCTAGTTCGTCCCCATGGGTGCCCATATTGCTGGCTGAGTTCCATTTGTCTCCGTAGTGGGGTCATTCTGGTTTTTGCCGCACGTATAGAAAATTGCCTGCCAATTTATATTGGGTCGGGATGAAAATACCGGTTCAACAGTTTGCCAATGGGCCAAATGCCAACGAAATAAATATTCCACACTATATCCGGCTGGCCTGTTGCAGCCGTTGGAAATTCCCCAGCTGGTGTGGTCGGGTCTCTCTATGGATTTTATCACCGGACTACCCTAATCCCGTGGTTGCACTGTGATTCTGGTCATCATTGATCATCTCTCTAAATATGGCCATTTTTTACCCCTAAAACACCCTTACACAGCAAAGAGTGTGGGAGTGTGGGCGAGGTTTTCGTGTGGGAGATTGTCAGTTTGCATAGCATTCCAGCGACCGCAATCCCATTTTTGTAAGCCATTTTTGGATTGAACTGCTCAAACTCCAAGGCACTGACTTAAAACTCAGCTTGACCTACCACCCGCAAACGGATGACCAAACAAAGGTGGTAAATCGCTGCCACGAGACCTACGCTGTTCCATCAGAAATCTAGTTGCCCGCTGTTGCCCATGCACTGCTTGATCGTGGACTCAAATATTATTTGAGTCGGTCCCAAGACATCATGAAGCAGAAAACTAATACACTGCCGTCACCTTGCCCTCCATGTGGGAGATCCTGTTTCCGTACGCTTTCGGCCTCACAAACAACACTCTTTAACCTGCCAGATTTCTCAGAAACCTGCCCCTCGTTTCTATGGGCCATTTACAGTTCAGCGGAAGATCGGCCTGGTGGCTTGTTAGCTTGATCTTCCTCCCTCAGCCTGGGGGCCTCCTGAGGATTTCTTCTGTTGTTTTCCCTATTTCTTCTATTTTTCTGCTGTAATTTTCGTTCCCATCCTTTAATACAGAATTGCAGCCCTCATTGAGGGCTGGAAGTTTGAGAGGCTTAACAGAATTAGAGTATGACAGTGTGTCAAGTTTGAGAGGCTTAACAGAATTAGAGTATGACAGAAAGAAGCTTCGAGCCGAAAGGCTCTAAAGCCATTTTATTAAAAACAAAAGATGACATAAGAGAGGAGATGGGGCTAGACATTGATAAAACTGCCTTCATAATAAAGCATTTCGTTTTCATAACCCCCTCCCCGACGTCATCATCCCATTCCAAGTTGTAGGTAGATGAGCTATGAGACCTAGTCACCATCGGACGTGCGGTCTGCGCAGGAGGGCTCATTATGCGTTCTTTAAGCGTTGCGCGCGCTTGAGAAACGCGCGTGGGGGGTCCAAACGGGCCGAACGAATTGCGAATGGCCTGAAATCGGACGACATCAAAGGGTGAGTGAATTGTGATGTGGTCGAGCAGACGGCACGTCAATCGGACGTGCCGTGTGCCCGCGGTGACCGGGAACGCCGTTCTGGTGTCATAAACGGCCAAAACGGGCGTCTAACGGTCAAACTCATAGCGAACGACATCGGATTGACCTGAAATCACAGGACAGGGGGGGCTGTCCGGGGGTGCACGGGGGGCTGTCCGGGGGTGCACGGGGGGCTGTCCGGGGGTGCACGGGGGGCTGTCCGGGGGTGCACGGACAGGGGGGGTGTCCAGCAGGGGGGGTTGGCAGGGGGACAAGCAGGGGCTGGGGGGGCTGGCAGGGGGAAGGGGGGGGGGGTGGCAGGGGGCAAGCAGGGGGCAGGGGGGGCTGGCAGGGGGACAAGCAGGGGCAGGGGGGGCGGGCAGGGGGACAAGCAGGGGGAAGGGGGGGCTGGCAGGGGGGCAGGGGGGGGGCTGGCAGGGGGACAAGCAGGGGGCAGGGGGGGGGGCTGGCAGGGGGACAAGCAGGGGGAAGGGGGGGGGCTGGCAGGGGGGGCTGGCAGGGGCAGGGGGGGGCTGGCAGGGGCAGGGGGGGCTGGCAGGGGGACAAGCAGGGGGGTGGCCGGGGGGGCTGGCAGGGTGACAAGCAGGGGGAAGGGGGGGGGGGCTGGCAGGGGGGCAGGGGGGGGGCTGGCAGGAGCAGGGGGGGCTGGCAGGGGGACAAGCAGGGGGGGCTGGCAGGGGGCGGCAGGGGGGCTGGCACGGGGACAAGCAGGGGGGTGGCGGGGGGGGTGGACTAACAGGGGGCAGTGGGGGACTAGCAGGGGGCAGTGGGGGACTAGCAGGGGGCAGGGGGACTAGCAGGGAGGGTGTCAGGGGGCAGTGGGGACTGGCAGGGGGGGCTGGCAAGGGGACAAGCAGGGGGGGTGGGGTGGCGGGGGGGGGGGGACTAGCAGGGGGCAGTGGGGGACTAGCAGGGGGCAGGGGGGGAGCTGGCAGGGGGACAAGCAGGGGGCAGGGGGGGCTGGCAGGGGGACAAGCAGGGGGCAGGGGGTTTCCGGGGTTCTGTGCAGGGGGGATGGGGGCTGCATGGGGTCTGTCCGGGGGTGCACATGGGGGCTGTCCGGGGCTGTCCGGGGGTGCACGGGGGGCTGGCCGGGGCTGGCCGGGGGGGCTGTCCAGGGGTGCACGGGGGGCTGTCCGGGGGTGCATGGGGGGCTGTCCGGGGGTGCACGGGGGGCTGTCCGGGGGTGCACGGACAGGGGGGGTGTCCAGCAGGGGGGGTTGGCAGGGGGACAAGCAGGGCGGGGGGGCTGGCAGGGGGAAGGGGGGGGGGGGGTGGCGGCAGGGGGCAAGCAGGGGGCAGGGGGGTGGCCGGGGGGGCTGGAAGGGGGACAAGCAGGGGGAAGGGGGGGGCTGGCAGGGGGGCAAGCAGGGGGCATGGGGGGGGGCTGGCAGGAGCAGGGGTGGGGTTGGCAGGGGGACAAGCAGGGGGGGCTTGCAGGGGGACAAGCAGGGGGTGGCTGGGGGGGCTGGCAAGGGGTGCACGGGGGGCTGTCCGGGGGTGCATGGGGGGCTGTCCGGGGGTGCATGGGGGGCTGTCCGGGGGTGCACGGACAGGGGGGGTGTCCAGCAGGGGGGGTTGGCAGGGGGACAAGCAGGGGCGGGGGGGCTGGCAGGGGGAAGGGGGGGGGGGGGTGGCGGCAGGGGGCAAGCAGGGGGCAGGGGGGTGGCCGGGGGGGCTGGAAGGGGGACAAGCAGGGGGAAGGGGGGGGGGCTGGCAGGGGGGCAGGGGGGGGGGCAGGGGGGGGCAGGGGGGGGGGGGCTGGCAGGAGCAGGGGTGGGGCTGGCAGGGGGACAAGCAGGGGGGGCTTGCAGGGGGACAAGCAGGGGGTGGCTGGGGGGGCTGGCAAGGGGACAAGCGGGGGGGTGGCGGGGGGGGGGACTAACAGGGGACAGTGGGGGACTAGCAGGGGGCAGGGGGACTAGCAGGGGGGGTGTCAGGGGGCAGGGGGGACTGGCAGGGGGGTGGCAGGGGGGGGCTGGCAAGGGGACAAGAAGGGGGGGTGGCGGGGGGGGGGGTACTAGCAGGGGGCAGTGGGGGACTAGCAGGGGGGAGCTGGCAGGGGGACAAGCAGGGGGCAGGGGGGGAGCTGGCAGGGGGACAAGCAGGGGGCAGGGGGGGCTGGGGGGCTGGGGGCTGTCCGGGGGTGCACGGGGGGCTGTCCGGGGCTGGTCGGGGGGCTGCTCGGGGGTGCACGGGGGGCTGGCTGGGGCTGGCCGGGGGGGCTGTCCAGGGGTGCACGGGGGGCTGTCCGGGGCTGGTCGGGGGGCTGCTCGGGGGTGCACGGGGGGCTGGCTGGGGCTGGCCGGGGGGGGCTGTCCAGGGGTGCACGGGGGGCTGTCCGGGGGTGCACGGGGGGCTGTCCGGGGGTGCACGGGGGGCTGTCCGGGGGTACTGGCAGGGGGGACTGGCCGGGGGTGGCATGGGGGTGTCCAGGGTGTGTCCAGGGGGTATTTTTTTTTTATGAATTTGGACACCCTATAGCCACGGTTCAAAACCGTGGCTATTGATGTATTGCCGCGGTTTTTAAACCGTGGCTATAGACATAATGCCACGGTTTTAAACCGTGGCTATAGATTTTGTCCGGCCTTTGGTATAGCCACGGTTGAAACCGTGGCATTAGGTATACAGCCACGGTTTTAACCGTGGCTATAAACCTATAGCCACGGTTGGAACCGTGGCTATAGAGTTAAAGCCACGGTTTGGAACCGTGGCTATAGGTCTAGGCCTATAGCCACGCCAAACTTGGCCACGGTTCCTCAAACCGTGGCTATTACCTATAGCCACGGTTTGAGGGCCTATAGCCACGGTTTAGAACCGTGGCTATAGCTCGAATTTCCAGTAGTGATAGAACATGATGTAGGATGGAACTAGTTTTGGATTTTGATTTATAAATATTCATATAAAAAAGTAACATTTTTTGTTTTATATCAAAAGATGTATATATTCCCTAAATATCATACACATATGATGTGTTTAGGCTGATACTATTAAGTATGATATATACAAGTCATATGGTACGACATATATTTATCTAAATAATATCTTATGTCTTTATAAAGGGATATGTAATGTGTGATATAGTGATACCAAACCACTGCTAGTCTATCGTACTCTATGATATTGCTGAATCATGTTAGATAATTCATATCTTAGGATTAACATAACTTTATGATTAATATGGAAGTTAAACATTAAGTTTTAACATTCTAATAGTCCTCCTATTGGCGTTCTTCCAACAACTCCTTATTTTGATGACCATACTTCATGTTTCTTATGTTATTAAGGATATTTATGTTTTATGATAGTTATTTTTTTGTCGAAAATTATACTAAGTCTTGAAGTGACTGTGTCAACCTACCGCATAAAGAGGCCCAATTGACTATGAAGACCAAGTTATTGCACATTTAAATCTATGTTACCACATTAATAATCAAATAATTGTGAATCAAATAATAAAAAATTCTCTAAGTCTTGAATTGACTGCACAAAGTATTAAACTTACTGCAAGAATAAAAGATGTGACAACATGAAGAAATAAAGTGACCATAAGAAGAAAAGAAGCGGCCATAAGAAGAAAATAAGTGATTGTGCCAAGTGACTATGGAAATTGACTGTTTCAAGTGACCATAGTAAGTAACCATGCTAAGTAACCACATGAAAAAGTGATCATGCTCCATAGAAGACTAAGTGACTGTGTCTGACTTATGTAGTGAGGTATATTCAAATCTTTAATAGCTATATTTTAGAGAATTTATTACAGATTTGGTGCATTTAATGTTTTTAGATCAGACTAATGAGTATGAGGATTAATTTATGAATATCCTCTAATGGATGATATAAATAACCTTACTGTTCATACATAGATATTACATCTTAATAGATGAATATTCAGAACATAACATTTTGATCCATTCTATAAGAATTTAGGTCTAGTATATTTGGAAACTTATAAACATAAATAAATCATTCATAAAACATCTACATTATCTCCTAATTATTTCTTCCTAAATTTCACCCTTATTAGACATATCATACTTAGTCCCTTTCTTCATAACCTGGGGAAAGGGAACAAAAGAAAATGGTAATCTTAGATTCTAATTATGGGTAAATAAGGGAGATATGAATGATCATATAAGCATAGTATGAGAAAAATCATATGAAAACATGATCTTAACATTTGAAAATTATACCCTATATATCATAGATCATAATAATGATTCATAGAATAAACATTTGTATTTTATAAGACACGAATCAAAAAAGAAACCATAGAGCATGATCCATAAGAGCATAACATTGACATAAGACATAGAAATGTTGCATACAAATAAGCATAAAAAATCATTTCCTTAGTAGTGAATAATCTTTTCCAATACTATAATAGTGGAATGATTCACTCCCCAAACCATCGTAGTAGTCAAGGTTCACTCCCAAGACTATCATAGTAAACAAAGTCCCTTACTAAACTTGTTTCACTCCCTATTCCAATTCTCATTATCTCGTAAGATATCAATCTTTACCCAATGAATTGGAGGAAGATATTGGTACCACCTGTCACATAATGAAAATCATACATATGTGTGGCACAAGAATATAAAGCATTAATCATATAAAAACCTATTAAATGAAATGGGTTTCATAAATATTTCATCATAACATAACCCGTTGAAAAGAAATGGGTTTCATAAAAATCGTGTCATCGTATTCATAAACCAACAAAAGAAAGAATATGGATGGTGTCCCTTGATAATATACCTAGTAAATCATAAGTTAAATCAAGGGTTTTTTGTTATTTATGAATATAATTACCATTAAAATGCCATTAAAACATTCTTGAAGAAAATAACCTTTTCATTTTGAAATTACTTATTTAAATAAACTACACAAATATTAAGGAAACCATTTTCATTGAAAAGAACCATGTAAAATTGTAAAGGATGATTCAAATTAAAAAATTATTCATGAATAAGATAAAATAAATTCATTCGGTATAAGTTAAAAAATCATTCCTTCCATATTTTTGTCAGAAAATCCACAAAGTGCCTTTTTTGAAAAACGACAAGAATATTCTTTTCAAACCATTTTCTAAAAAGTAAAACATGTGTAAAAATGAAATTAAAAAATAATATAATAATAGTAAACAAATTATTTAAAACAATTTTTATAAAATATGGATATAGAATAAAAATATTCCCCAGAAGAGACTTAAACATAAATAATCTCGAATATTGGTGAGAGTGTGAAATAAAACCCTGATCATGAGTTCGCCTTTATTAAAAAGAACTCTAAACTCCTTTATAATAAATTTAGATTTATTATAATTTTATACCAGAGTTATTTTTATACCTATAATATTATATATGATCTCTTTATAATATTTCAACACCCCCTTTATAAATAATTCCTTATGAAAATTATCATTTACCAGTGTTAACTGTTTCGTTGATCATGAGTATTTCAGTTTAGTAGTTCTGATACTTGTATATTTATCTTGGTTAAATCATATATAAAATATTAATCATGATATAAATATCATATATATTCAATATACATATATTTAGAATCGTCCAAAAAAGTTAGAGATGGAAAAATGAATTACACAATTCATGGAGACGGTAGACCGTACGTATACATGAACACTGTTTTCATTTTTCAACAGATGGGACAAAATAAAGTTAAATATTAATTCACATTTAAAATATAATTATTATATTATATATATCATATATATTGATCAAATTCAACCTCATTACCATCCATGTAAAATATAAATGAAAAATGAATCACATCGCTTCGTAGATGTTGTAGTCCACACGTACTCATGAACGATGTTATTGTTACCCAAAGGATTGAATGGTAAGAAGGTAGATGTGATATTATAATTATATAAGTATAATTATGTAAAAAATATAATATATAAATATTGAACTCATCATAATACCCATTCATAAAATATGGTGATGAAAAATGAATTGTATCGCTACGTGGAGATATAAGTCGTACGTATGCACGAGCGGTACTTTGACTTCTCATTTGATGGTAAAATGGGTGTATAATGGTGTTTTAATAATAAAAATAACATGTAATAATATTTATTATAATTAATTTAAAATTTTATGATAAATAATTGAGGTTTACAAGAGGTAAAGAAGAGTATAAAAGAAAGTGATCAATTGAGGCAATTACCTCTTCTTTGAAAAGACTCCTTTAGATCTCCTCTAAAGGGCTCTAGGGTTGGTATTTTTGGAATAACATAACCTATATAATGTTTATAGGTATTTATATAAGGTAAATTGTAAGATTTTTGTTGATATAGAAGGCTCAATGTGGTGTAAATAAGTGAGGTAGGAGGTGCCCTTTTATAATTGAGGTGAGGGGCACTTTTGGAATTTCCAAAAATATTACATTATAATAAATTCATTCTCAATAAAAATGCATCTAAATATAAATTTATTAGAATATAAGGTATTATAGGGTTGTAATTACATCAAAAAATATAATTTATAAAAATTTTAGTGTCATTTTACACCTTATCATTTTAATTAGCTCTTAGTTAACCAATTTTAATTTTAACTACGGTAAGAAATTTTTCAATATTAAAAGGTTGTAATTTTTACTTATAAGGAATAAATTGACCCATAAATGTCCAATTTATGAAATTTTAGACCATATAATATTCACCTTGTATTATTTCAAGATTTTTATGATTTTTAAATAATTTAATTAAATATTATTTTGATAAAATATTATTATTGTCAATTTTGACGCTATTCATTAAATTTGACTTAAAAGAAATTAAGAAAAAGTTTTAATTAGAATATAATCTTATAAAAAAACACTAATATTTCATATTCAACTATAAGATACATGTAACACTGTAACTTACTCAAATTATATCTCTTTTGGTATTTTTAAAATCATTTGTTTTTTTCATTAATTGAATAAATATTGTTTTGGAATTGTGTAAGCATTTAAGGTAATTATATAATACCTAAAAATTATAAATAAATTTCCATCATGAATTTAATTTCATTATTTACAAAATTACTATTAATATTTACTCATAACTAGTTTTTTACCTATTTGAACACATAAAGGATATTTAAAACTAAGAGAGTGGCATTCTATAACTTTCTTTGATTTAAATAATATATAAGTCATTTTCATAGAAAAGTGTCCATTAAACTAATAAATTTATATCATAAGGTGATAAAGTTATAATTAACTTCATATAATAATGATTTAGAAGAATAATTATGGCCTTATCACTTATTTTTAATCTATATTAACCCGAATTATACTTTACTGAGGTAATAAATTTTACCACGGTTATTACTCATATAGACCAAAAATAAAAGGGAAATACTTACAAAATTTGAATCATCTAATTATAAATATATATTTAATTTTATTTAATTCAATACCTAAAAATTTTAGGAATTGTTTTAAAGTAAGTGCGCAAAATGCGACAAAAACTGATTTTTAGAAAAAAAAATACATTTTGAAGTATAAAACTGGATTTATTCTTATCCTATGCATAGAAAAATATTTTTTGAATGTTAAAAAAATTATAAAGTAAATAATAGATACACTTATTTAAAATAATTCTCTAATAGTGATTTATTTAATTCATTAATATAAAAATACATTACACTCATAAATTTTTTTTAGAAAAACATCGCTTTTATTTTCAAATATATATTTTTATTTTTATTTATAATCATTTGATAACTAAATAATTCATTTTAAAATTTTATTGATCATATATTTTCCATAATTTAGTTATTACTATTCAAACCCACTAATCCAATGACTTGGGTATAATAAAAACATAAAATTTTAATAATGTTACGTGGTTTGTTTAAACTTAGTGTTGCGTATAATGCAAGATATCGAAGAAATAAAATTATTTAAAGAGACATATTTCATAAAAATATCAGGGTGTTGCAGCTAATTAGAGATGGTTGTATATTTAATAATAAGATACAATGGTGTACAAAAATAAGCATATTAGAGACATAGTGATACACTGAATGACTTACTCTAACATACTACAAAACCGAGTACTTCCATGACACTCCGTTTTCTGGCCTCTTAGTGAAACCCTTGGTTAAAGATTTTGAAGTACATATTTAAAGACAATTGATCAACTGAAACTGTTCAGATTGAGCTGTTATAGACTTTCTCCCTTCTCAATTTTTTTCTCTTTATTTTAGCTTACTCTTTGAGATGTGTTTGTCTTACTCTGTATATTCATCAGCACATATTCATGATCTGTATTAAAGAGTACTAGAAAGCATTTACTTTATTATTTTACACTTGTTATATCATGTATAATGGTGGAAGATATTGTGTGTGTCTTGGAATACCTATGAGCTATTATTTCTTGTAAAAACTCAATCTAGGTTATTGATCATTTTATTTTTTTAATAAACTTCTTGGAAGTGGGTGATTACCAAGTGGAGAGGACTTGGTCTCGGATTTAGATCGAACATCTTGTTTTTATTCCACTAAGTGTTTTATTATTTTTTATTGTGTTTCAAAAAAAAACCAGTTTTCATTCTCAAAACTATATATAAAAATACTACTTTTATTGTTAAATTTAATAACTGTTTTTTGGAACCATGGTCTTTTATGCATGATTTGGAGTATGGTTTGTGTTTTTTTTCAATCCTCAGTGGAAGTTCAGAATGTGTACCAGCAAAGAAATCATACAGTTCAAGCAGACAACAGTATTGAAGGTGGCACCGTTTCCCAGTGTTTGCCAAATTTTTGGGCCTAAAAATCGACAAATGGAGAAAAGTGTTTTTGGAAAAGAGACTTGTGCACCGTGTACTTTAAGGAGAGGAAAATTGCGCGCCATATGTTTTTCAAAATCAGAATATGGGAAAATGGAAAAGGGATAAGGGTCGCGCAAGTTTTGGGCTGGTCGCGCAAGTGACCTGCGTGCTGTGAAGAGACTTGCATGTCGATGCCTAGGAGGATTGGAAACTTGCACGTCTATTATTTTTCAAGATTATAACTTCAAAATATGGAAAAGGAAAGAAGTTCATGCAAGTATTTGTGTGGTCACTCAAGTGAGTAGAGCGACAGAGGCTAGGGAGGATGAGCTGTGCGCCGGAACCTGCGCGCCGAGGGAAGACTTGCGTGCCACCACGCAGGGGGTCCAGTTTTCCTATAAATAGAGGACCCACCCTCCTCATTTAACATGAATTTCAAGACTTAGAGATTTTTCAAGCTCTCTTCATGCAAGTGTTTGAGTCGCGCAAGTGGTTGTTGGGTCACTCAAGTAGAGGCTATGCGCCGGTTGCGCGTCCAAAGTGGTTTGGGATTTAGTCACGCAAGTTTGGAGTTCAAAGAGGTAGTGTCACGCAAGTGGATTGGAGTCACCTGCATGACGAGTTTGTACCGCGCAAGTGACTTGCGCTCCATTCTTGAAACTTGCACACCGGGCTTGGAGAAGAGCGCTAGGGTTGTTAAAGTACATTTGTCCTTTTGAAGCTGCACGAAAGCTGGAGGATCACTCGGTACCCTCAGCGCAAAGTGAGATTTGTCTTCTGGTAAGAGTTGGACTTCAACATAGCATCTACATACAACAGAGGATGCATTCTTATGCAATGATGAAGATACCTTCACGTCTATAAACTGATTGTGACTCCACCAAGGGCAGTGAGCCAGGGGGAGTCAACGGGAGTGACCCGAGGGAAGCAGTGAGCTATCCCTGAACCTTTGTAAAGGGAGTGAGCCTGAGACAGAGTGATTGTGCCCGAACCTTTGTAATCCACAGCTATTGAATATTAATGGAATTTGGTACGACCGACAACTTTTCGGCGTATGCTCCTTGGACGTAGCCCTTAGTGGTGAACCAAGTAAAAAGTGTTGTTTCTTCTATGTGCATGTGAATGTTTTCTTTCTGATCATATTCATCATATAGGTTCAACAAGTTACTACCAACGTGGGAACAAGATCCATCACATTAAAAGAAAAAGTTGTCACCCTGATTCACACCTCCCCTCTCAGGGTGTCCCAGGGTCCTTCAGTTTTATATATAGTTTTTGTTATAAGTAAAAATTTTTCAAAATTTAAAGTGTTTTAAAAAAATTAACTGAGTTGTGATTGAACTTTTGTGAAACTTTTTGAAAGTATAAAATTATATATTTCTACTATTTTATTTAATGGGGATATTTTTTATTAATTATGGTATTTAGTTTTAAATATTTTTAAATAGAAATTTTAACATGAAACTCAATTCACCCCCTCTTGATCCTTCCACTATGACCAACATTTGGGATCAAAGGTTTATTTTATTTCTTTATATCTATCCTTTAACTTTGATCAAGTTTTTACCCAAAAAAAATCAAAGTTTCTATTTATTCTAAATCTATATCTTTATGGATAATAATAGACTTAAGGGGACTACTTCTTATAAGCCTCATTATTTTAAGGGCACAAACTATGAATAATGGAATATTAAGATGAAAATACATATCAAAATAATGATATTTGATGTTTGGACTGTAATAGATTAAAATTTTGAAAAACATAAGGCTATTAGAGTTGATTGGAGTGATTACACTAAGTCTTGTTATGATTTAAATTGAAAAACTATGAATTCATTATATTTTTTCATTAGGAGGATATGAATTCGATATAATTTCTACATATTTTACTGCTTATGAAATTTGGGATACACTAGTTGTGTATCATGAAGGAACATAAAATGTTAAAGAAATGTACTTGAATTCTTATACTAATAATTATGATATTTCTAAAATGAAACCTAATAAATCAATTTCTGATATGTATCTCAGGTTCAAAAAAATTCCCAAAATGATGAATGCTCTTGGAAATAAAATTGAAGACAAATATCATGTTATGAGACTCCTATAGTGCTTACTAGATCAATGGAGAGAAACGTGTGTCACTATTCAAGAATCAGGTGATATAATAAAATTTCTATTAAAGTAGATTATTGGAAAAATCATGATGTATGAAGAATATTTAAAAGTGAAAAAATAAGATAATGAATGGAAAATAAAATCAGTTTCTTTCAAAACATCTAAGTCAAAGATGAAGGATAAAATAAAATAACATAGTTCAAATGAGGACGAGTCACCCTTTGATGGTGATTTCAAAATGGATTATAAATCTTGGATATTTTAAAAGTTCTATATTTAGAATAAATTATTTAAAAAATAAAATTATGAAGAAAATTATGGTAGAAGAGGGAACTTGAAAAATGAAAGTCAATAAGGATAAGTGACTTATTATTAATGCAAGAGGAAGGGGTATATCATATTTTAATGTCTAAAATTAAAGTATAAGAAGAATTATGAGGAAGAAGGAAAAATACCAAAGAAATATAATAATGAAACCCAAATTTCCTTTGAGTATAGTCCCAGTGAGTCCAATTCAAGCAAAAAAGACAAGGCTGATAAGGAAAAATGTTTTTTATGGAAAACACATATGAGGTAATAATTACTATCTCTGCATCTCATGCTTATAGTTATAACATCTTTGAAAATGAAAATAATGATGAAAATAATACCATTGAAGATTTATTTTAATATTTTAATATATTGGAATAAACTTTTAAAGAACTTAAATATATGAACAAAAAATTAAAGAAACATCATGATTTATCTATTTATATTAAATATGATCTTGCTATAGAAAAAGAGAAAAATTCTCATTTACTAAAAGAGAATAGTGAAATTAGAATGTAAAATGAGAAACTTAAAAGGGGTCTTGAAATGTTTACAAATGGAATAGAAACCTTGACCTGGATGCTTAGTAAATAGACTACACCCATGTACATAACTAGTATTGGATACCAACTCGGTCAAAGGAGAATTTATATAAATAATTTTATTACTAGTTCAATCTCTTCCAATTCCATAAAAAGTTCATATTATTTTAGAGCTAATAAGGTTTTTATTTCAAAAATTATTAATTTTTATATGGTAAATATTAGGGGAAAGTTCACTCGTAGAGATAGTTCACACAAACCTTTAAAGGATCATTTGGGTATTTTGATCCCAAAATTTGAATCAAATCAAAAATGAATATTCAAAATGCAAAGAATTAAGAAATAAATAAATAATAACACAAGGATTTGATGAGATTCTATCTGTTTTGGACCTACGTTCATGATAATAACACCACCCACACATGTGATTTATTAAGATCCAAAACAATATTTACAACATACAGGCTCAACCACCAAAGAAACAAAAAAATCATCTTGAAAGTACAAAATCTACAAAAATGAAAAATGGGAATGTAGATCTTACAACACCAGACACTTAGGTCTGGATTTACTATTATATTTAAGATGTTTTCGAGAATCCAATGGAGATATTTTTGTACTCTCAAAGGTTAAAGGAATAACCTAGCATAGAATTATAATGTTCTTCAATTGGAAACTCTTCCACATATCTTCATCAATGAAGGATGCCATAAAAACTCTTCCACATACAGCACACTAGTGGTGTACCTAGTAGGATGTCAGACATAGAGATTGATCACTGAGAAAATCTAACACACCAAATCTAGGGTGTGTTAGGACAATGATTCATAATTCATTTGAGGTGTGTATGAATCATTCTCACATCAAACCAACACATTATGTGATAGATATGACTCAAATTTCATGTTTTCAGTTTAAAATGACATTTTAATAAAAAAATCAAGTGATATACTCAAAACTGAGGAAACACATTCAAATTGTTTTGATACTTTAAGAAAATGATCCATAATTCATTTTCAGTGTGTAGGAATCATCATCACCTCAATATTATGAAAATTGTGAATGGTATGACTCTAAGTATGTGTTTTTATTTAAAATTGACATTAATTTTAGTAAAAATGATAAGTGATGTACTCAAAAACTGAGAAAACTCGTTCGAATTGTTTTGATACATTAGGAAAACAAATCCTATGTAATTTGTGATGTGTGGGAATTATCCTCACCTAAATATGACACATGTTGTGACTGGTATGACTCTAATTATTTCTTTTTATATAAAATTGAAATTAATTTTAGTAAAAAAGACAACTGACATACTCAAAACTGAGAAAACACATTACGATTATTTTTATAATTTAGGATAACAATCTATAAGTCATTTTTGATTTGTAGGAATCATCTGCACCTCAATACGATACATGTTGTTCACAGTATGACTCAAAGTGTCCATTATCATTTTAAAATTGATATTTTTGTTCAAAAATTATCACTCATTGAAAACTAAGAAAACATGCTCGAATTGTATTTATAATTTAGGAAAACAATTCATAAGTCATTTTTTATATGTAGGAGTCAGACTCACATCAAACTAACACACAATGTGACCAATATGACTCAAAGTGCGTGTTTCTAGTTTAAAATGGAATTTTAGTAAAAAAACACAAATGACATACTCAAAATCAAGAAAATGCATTCAAATTGTTTTGATACTTTAGAAAAATGATCCATAAGTCATTTGGGATGTGTAGGAATTATTTTCACCTCAATATGATACACAGTGTGGCCAGTATGACTCCAAGTGTGTGCTTTCAATATATAAGTGTCATTTTAGTTTAAAATGTGCATCACATCGCCAAAACCGATAAAACAATATCTGGTTTTTTTCTCATCATTTTATCTACTGTTATGTAAGAACCTGGTTCTTCTTATAATGTATGGATTTCTTCTTTTTCTTTTCCTTTGAGTTGTTTTTGAGAAAATAAGGAAAACTAGAAAAATGTTACGTTTTAATAGTACATGTTGTGTAATCCTATATACATGTCGTGTAGTCTATCTATGTAGGATGGGGATACATGGTGTGTGCTTTTGTTGTCCACGGAGAAAAGAAAAGGCCACTGCATGCCATGTACTTCCTAGTACACACCGTGTAGTCATGTCAGCAAGGTCGGTGTGGGACGTGTAAAGTAGGTCGGCAAATTTATGAATATTAAAATGATATACATGTCGTGTATATGAACTTACAAGCTTTGTACTCCTAATTTTTGGATTAAAATGGGTAGTAGCCTTGTTTTCTCTTCTTCTGAGCAAAAAAGTCCCCAGGTAAAGAACAAGGATCCACGAGATCATTTCTTTCTCCCGTTTTGTCATCCAGGACCCGAATCAAGTGTCGTCAGTCATGTTAGAACCCAATAGGTAAGGTATTTATTATTCTAGATCCATTATTGGTGATTTTTTATCTTTAAATAGTTATTTAAGGTTTAATTAATTACCTCTTTTCTTAGATCTATGTCGTTCTAGGCCAATTCAAGGTTCGGTGTCGGATTATATCAGTTATACGACATCGAGGTAGGTGGTATTGTGCCTTTCGTTAAATTTCAAGTTGATTATATATTCCAAAATGGTATGAGACCATTTTTGGATATTGTTTTGCTCTAGAATTGAAACCTATTGAGACCTAATGATGTTTAGGCATTTGATTATATGAAATTGAAGTATGTGATTGTTGATTGTTTGATTTAGGGACACCCCATGGGTGTATTTTCCATGGTTAGTCATTTGGTAAGAATGACTTTGAGGCTTGTGAATTTTTTCCCTTTTTGGGGTTAATTAGAATGATATATTGTTATATGAAATTCCCACGTGAGTTATTATGATTAAAACCATTCAATAGTTTAATTTGAATGTGTTTGTTTCTATGTGAATTTCCCACATGAGTTGTTATGTTTAAATCCATGTGATAGTTCCATTCACATGTGTTAATTTTGAAATGAAATTATAAATGATTAAAAGAGGTAATTAGCCATGGGTGAGCCATAGTCTTGGTTAAAAGACAAGGTTGGGCTCATGTGACTAATTACACCTTGTTTACCTTGGGTGACCCATTGTCTCAGTTAAAAGGCAATGGACGGACTCAAGAGGTTTATTACTTAAAGACCTTGAGTGAGCCACAGTTTTGGGGTTTGGGCTCACTAAGTCTTCTTTATAAATTTCAATCAAACCTTGGATCCATTGAGGGACACCTAGGAAAGGCTCTATTGGCAACTGAGTAAATGATTTAAATATTCTAAAATGATTATACACCAGGCTTGTACCTGATTTAAATATTTTGAAATAATTATACATCAAGATTGGCCCTAAGACATATTAAAATGGAATGACTGATGATGTGTCTTCCAAGACAAAGCACAATCTTGGATTCAGTCTACACTTCTTTATTTAGATAGCCTGCTGAGGTATCTATTGTGTTTACTTTATATAGGGGATTGACGGGCATAGGATAGATCCCAATAATTATATAATTCAATTAATTTTAATTGATTAAATAACATAAAATGAATGTAAATGAATGACAATACTTGTAGGAAGGTTTACTTTTGAGTACCTTCTAGTTTACTTCTTTTTACTACTGTACATTATTGTTGCATATACTCATTGACAGATTGGCACCGACCTTTGGTGGTTGCCTACTGGGATTTATTTCTCACACCTTGTCTAGGTCATGTTTTTAGGCCCAAGAAGACTATATTGTTGTAGGGGTTGATAGGGGAAAGGCTCCCTATATAGGTACTTGATTTCTTCTTAGGAGTAGGAGAACATGGGACTATGACAAGGCTTGAAATGCTGTTGAGTTTCATTTTGTTTTACTGTACTTTGGTATTGTGATGTACTTGTTTGTAGTGTATATTTTTTCTATGTTTTCTTAGAAAATGTGACATACTACATCATTTTATATTATATTCCTTCTAGTTATCTTTATTTTTCAGTCTACAGTTGTTTTCTTCAGTTGTATATTGTTTACTACTTCTGTTATTGCTATTATTTATTCTGCTCTATTACACTCTCCTAATGAGGCCATAGTTTCTCCACTATCACACCCTAGGCCCTCACTGCTTGTCGGAATCCTATGGCATTTGGGAAAATTCACTTAAGGTCATGTTGCTAACTAGTTACAGGGCACCAGTTGAGTGGATTCCGGACCCAGGACGTTACAAAGTGGTATCAGAGGTATTTCTTTTCTATTTTTTCTTACTGTTTTGAGCCTATAGATAGGGATAGGAAGGAATGGGTATTTGGTAATTAGTTGTGCTTGATAGTAGCTACCCCACATACATAGAAAATCCAAATTGCCTCGAATTGACTTGTGATTATTTTATTTTGAACTATTACAGTTGATTCAATTTCACCTTTGGGTGATGCACTTGATTTATGCTATTACTATTGATGAAATTGTGGAATCTATTTTAATTACAACCCAATGAGATGAGTGTATACCATCTCATGCATCATATAAGCACTTGTTAGAATCATATTCCATGCATTATTACATGCCATATAGAATGCATTAGTTATCTCATGCTATTGTAATAGATGATGTGAGAGTTATTCCTACTGTTGTGATAGGTTTATTGGTATGTGCTATGGTTTGGATTGAATATACACAAAACTTTGGTTCTTGAGATGTATGGCCCCTCTTGGACCAGAGTTTGGAAGATAATGATCCAGATTTTTATCTATAAATATACTATGATAAGTTCTTCTTAGGTTTCAAACTTTGATTTATGGGGAGTATGGGCCCTCATGGATCAGAATTTGGCATCCTGTTGGTTGGTTTTTCTTCAAAATAGGGGTTTTCTGGGAAATATGGAGTTTCTCTCCTAAAAACCCCAGTATACATAGTGTGTAGTCAAGCCTAACACACCGTGTGTTCTTCTTGTTTGAGGAAAAGTGTGTTCCAAGTTTTAATAAGCACACATTGTGTACCTTATGTACATTCCATTTAGTAGTTAACCGTGTGAACAGATTGTGTGATAGGGAACATGAGTTTTTGAACTTTTAGTAGAACACACCATGTATTGGGGAGTACACGTCATGTATAAGTCGACCGTGTATCCGATCGTGTGAATAACGACACGGGTGGATGAAAACTTAGCTATACACGCCATGTCTAGGTTGAACATGTTGTGTAGTCTGACACCGTTAGAACCATGTAGTTCTAGCCATGTAGAAGTACTTGGGCAGGAAGGAAAATCAAGTACACATCGTGTCTCATGTGTAACACACCGTGTACATGGGTTGTTACATGGCCATGTTGGTCCAAAGTACACGCCCATGTAAAGGCCTAGGAGGACATGTCATCTAAGGGTTAATACATGTCGTGTACTCCTATTTTGAAAAACGTGAGTATTTTCCTTGATCTGTTATGTTCTTGCACTTCTGGGTAGCAGTTTCCTTTTTTGTTAAGTCGATACTGAGGTGTGTGTGCTGGAATTTGTAGAGTCATGTTGTCGTGACATCCACAAGCTATATGCCAGAAGAGTGGCGATGAGAATACTCCAAAAATTGTGGGTCATGGGATACCGATGGATCCTGCAATTGTGACATCTATGAAACCAGCTGTTATACTGGATGTGGGTGCAGATGCACTGTTCTGAGAAGGTTTTCTGAGGTTCATACAAACCTTTTAGGGAGCACCACAGGCTGCCACATCTATGGTAGAGCTAACGCGTATATTCCAGCAGCAACAGCCGCCTAATTTTTCAAGGTATGGTGGACCACATGCTATGAAATCATGGAAAAAATCAGTGTTGACTATCTTCGAGCATCTGGATAATCCTCATGAGATGAGGGTCAAGCTTGTGACTTATATGATGTGTGATTCTTCCAAGAGATGGTGGGATGTTTTCACTCAGGTAGAGCATCATTGGGATATGACATGGGAATACTTTTAGGAATCCTTTTATGATTATTATTTTCCTGAGATGCTGAGGACCGACCAGGCCTAGGATTTTATACACCTGGAGTAGGGAACACTATCAGTTATGGACTATTCTACCCATTTTACTAAGCTTCAACGTTTTTCAACTATTTTGATGGGTGATGATGTATCGAAATCTAGAATATTATAGGATGGTCTCAGGTTTGACATATGATCGCAGGTGAATGTTTTCAGGTTTCCTTCTATCTCAGCTATTATGAATCAAGTACTGATTACCGAACACAACCTACGGGAATCTGGTGGTGCGAACTAGGGAATTTTGGCACCAATATATGGTACTGTCTTGGTCAGGAGTAGAAAACGTTGTATGGAGTTTTATCGTGGGAATATGAGCAGTCAGGATGTAACTTCTGATAGCTAGGTGAGGTGTTATCAGTGTGCTCCATACCGGGAAGCGGTACGCACCTAGTGTTTCTCCATGTCGTCTTCTTCTCGGTCGGGAGTTCTCCATCATTGAGTTCTCCTGGATGGGACTCCTTACAGCCCTAGTGGCATCTTCAGCTCACTTCAGGTGGGTGGCTTGCGCTCAACAGCTGGCTCTCTTCGGGGGATAGCGATGGCGGTGAGGTACTGGCATAGGTGTTCTGCTTCTCTCGAAGTTTCTTGGCTCCGGCATGGCTCGACATCGGTTGATCACTCTCAGTTCTAATCTTCGAAGCAAGACCAGGATGAAGCTTCCCCGAGAAGCTTGATTTTGAGTGGAATCGAGCAGGAACAGCTTCGGTTTTGTGGGTTTCTTCTACGATTTCATGGTTTCTTGGTGTCGCGGCATCGGTGTGGCCCTTCCCTTGGTCCCTGTTGGTTTTCCCCTCTCTCGCTTCAAAGACAGATTGATTCGGACTCCGGTGTGTCTTCCCGGTTCTTCATCTTAGATATGTGGTTACGGTTTCAGAGGTGGAGCGTGGGATCATTGTGGCGGGGCTCTGGCGATGTCTGGCGTCTTGGTTACTGTCAATATCGGTGAGGTTGTTTATGCAGTTGTGCAATGATGGAACCCGATATCTCAGAGTTGGGTTGTTTCTGGGTTCGCGATCTAGTCTTCTTTGTGTTGCGGTGACGGCGTGGACGAGATTCAACATGATCCTCATGACATCGGTGAAGTTTTTGAGTGTTTTTTTGCAGTGATGATTTTTTGGTGAGGTGAACTAATGTGTGCGATTTATTTTTTGTGATGATGATCCTATGGTGATCTGTTCTGCTATTCATGGATGTGAGGTTGTTCATGTTTTGGTTTTGGGTGGTCTGCATATTTTGGATTTGGATCTACTATTCGATTTGGATCTACGTATTTTGAGTGAATTTGCGGTTAATGGCTTGAGTGTTGGGGATATTGTGGTTTCTGATGATCTGTTAGTATGTTGTGTTGATGTCGCCGATTCAGATCTATCCCCCTTGCTGTTTCTCTCACTTCATGTGGCTTGGTCATCTCGAACTCCAGTGTGGGCATGTCCGTGGTTTTGTTCTGAGTGGATCCTTGCCCAGAGAGGCATTTCTGGTTCAGGGTGGCCCGGATTCCCTCATCGGTGATGTTCTCTTGGTGTGGTGTTAGTTCATCCAGTCCTAGGTGATGATGACTTGGATCTACATTACATGGATCACCTTTTGGTTGCTTCTGCGGCTAAAGTGGTGGTGAGAGTCACTCGGAGTGCGGTAAATCTGTCTAGGATGTCTTCGTTTAAGGGGAAATGACTTGTGTGAAGGTTTTTGGTGATTTTTTATGATATTTATCGTTTTGTGGTCCTACAGTGCACTGTTTGAGGGTCTTGCAACCAGTTCTTCTATAAGGGGCTGCTTCAGATGGGGTTCAGAGCTGTGTTTTTTCACCTGGTCATCACTATCTGGATTTGGAAGTTTGAGAGGGTATGGCATTTCCATCAGTACCAGGCCCATTCATTCATGCACGGGATAGCTAGCCGAGCAGTGGTGAGATGGTGGAATCCGGTCTTATTGAATGTTAGTTCGGGATCTTCCTTGTAGTCTTGAATGTGTTGTGGTGTCCTTGAATGTTGGATCGTGGAGGCATGATTGTTTTAAGTCTTTGATGTCATGTTGGGTTCCCCATCAGCCCTTAAAAGGGGGTTTATCCTAATAAAAAATTAATTTTCAGTCAGGTGTTATCAGTGTGGTAGAGTTGGGTATACCAGACCATAGTGCCTGATGGACCCAATTGAGTGCTGACCATGAAACAAGATGGGCCATTTTCAGTGATTCTGTAGGACTTTTCTACCAGTGACTTGTGAGAGAGGGTCTGCACAAACTCCACGTTCAGGAGCAGGTACATCAGATTCTCACCAGATGGGGAACTATAACATATCAAGTCATTTAGGCTGAGTTGGTGGTCATGGTTTTGGTAGCCAAACCCTAAGGACATATAGATAGTAGCGTAGATCAGCTCAGGGTAGCCAGGCAGCGTCGCAGGGCCGCAATACATGCCAGACTTTTGCAGTGGAGCAGACCCAATAGGAGAAGGATCCTGGACCCTCTATTTTCAGAGGTACTATTCTAGTTGCCTCCATTTTAGCTTCTACACTTTTTGATATTAGATCTTCTCATAGTTTTGTATTTGTGCCCATTGTGGAGAGCCTATGGCTTTGTGTTTATACCTTTGAGAATGTTATTATGCTAGAAACTCCATTAGGGGTTAGAATGGTAGGTGTGCATATGTGCAAGGAGTGCCCCCTTAAGATTGGTGAATGTCACTTCATTTGGAATCTTTATATATTAGAGATTATAGGGTTTTATGTCATCCTTGAAATGGATTGGCTGGTATCCTATTAGGCCTTCGTTGACTGCTATCGCCGCTTGGTGAGTTTTACGTCACCAGAGGGTGGGTCTTTTCTATACAATGGTGAATGCGATGTCCAGGCAATCCAAGTTGGACTCAAGCATCATGGGTTGGGCAGGATGATATCCTAGATTGTGAGTTTATATCTGGATGATCAGGGAACATGTCTGGAAGATTTTCCTCCAGTGGTTGATTATTTCATGGATGTTTTCTCGGATGACTTCTCAGGCTTACCTCCGGTCATAGAGGTGGAGCTTACTATCGATCTAGTTCCAATAGATGCACTAGTATCCATTCCTCCTTACAGGATGTCTACGACAGAGTTTCAAGAGCTCAAGATGTAGTTGGAAGATCTGGAAGCTAAGGGTTTTATCCGAACCAGTACTTCTCCTTGGGGTTCACCGGTCCTTTTCACGAAAAATGTGGACGGTACCCTTAGGCTATGCGTGGACTATCAGAAACTGAACCATTTGATGGTTAAAAATTGATATCCCTTTCCATGGATAGATGAACTGTTTGATCATCTTCTAGGATCTCGATTATTCTCGAATATTGACTTAAGGTCAGGGTATCATCAGGTACATGTTCGACCTGAAGACATACCTCATACAACCTTTTATAGTGGGTATGGACTATATGAGTACTTGGTTATGTCGTTTGGTCTCACAAATGTGCCAGCAGTTTTTATGGTGCTGATGAATCGAGTGTTCCATCCTTACCTAGATTCCTTTATGGTGGTTTTTGTGGATGATATCTTGGTGTATTCTCACAATCTACACGGCTATGATAAACACCTTGAGATCGTTTTGAATACACTGAGAGAGCATTAGTTATATACTAAGCTCGCAAAATTCCACTTTTGGATGGATCATATTCACTTCTTGGGTCACATCATCTTAGATACTAGAGTATCAGTGGACCCAAAGAAGGTGAAAACAGTAGTGACTTGGGAACATCCCAAGAACGTTTTTGAGGTATGGAGTTTCTTGGTGCTAGCTGGTTACTACAGTTGTTTTATACAGGACTTCTCATGATTAGCATCGCCGATGGTGGGCTTGACTAAGAAAGGTGTGAAGTTTGAGTGGTTATATTTTTGTGATGCAACCTTTCAGAAGTTTAAGGGACGTTTGACTTCAATGCTGATACTGATATTTATAGAGCCAGGAAAGAGTTACATTATGTACTATGATGCATCAGGTATTGGTCTGGGAGCAATGATTATGTAGGGGGTCAAGTTGTTGTGTATGGTACTCAGTAGTTAAGGCCACATGAGAGGAATTACCCAATGCATGATCTCGAGTTGGATGCAGTTGTTCATGCTTTGTGTTGTTGGAGAAATTATTTATTGGGAGAATATTTTTTGGTGTGCATGAACCAAAAAAGTCTCAAATACATCTTTACTCAGTGTGATTTGAATATGATACAATGAAGGTGGGTGGAATAACTTCATTCGTTCAATTTTGAGCTTTCATATACACCTAGAAAAGGAAATGCAGTGGATGACGCACTGAGTAGTAGGACTCAGATATAGGCAGTGCAGGAGGCCAGTGGTGAGTAGTAGCTTATGGATTTGTTCTCTAAGATGCATTTATAGGTGCATGACAGTCAGGGGTAGGCTTATCATTCATCTTAGGCTACTACCTCTACCTTACTAGACAGAGTGAGTATGAGGCAGCTATCAAATTCTGAAGGCTTAGTTTTATGGGAGAGTGCAGTAGGAGAGAACCCTCCTCCTGAATGTACGATAGGAAAGGATGAAGTTATGTGTATTCATGGATGTGTGTGGGTTCTAGGGGATATACGCGAGGAGTTGATGTGGGAGTTTCATGCTTCAACTTAGGTAGTGCATCCTGAAGTCACCAATATATATTGTGACTTTCATCGCCTGTACTGGTGTCCAGGTATGAAGTGAGAAATATCTATTTTTTTTATGAGGTGTTCCACCTGTCAACAGGTGAAGGTGGAACATCAGTGTTCAGCTGGACTTTTACAGTAGTTACCCATTCCTGAGTGGAAATGGGATTATGTGTCTATAGATTTTGTGACGGGGTTACCGAGGAATCCTAGAGGCAATGATGTTGTGTGGGGTGTAGTTGAAAGGCTTACGAAGTTCATTCACTTCTTGTTGATCAAGGAGACCTTTGGTTTTGATGATCTCAGAAATCTGTATATTTGAGAGGTGGTACGACTTCATGGGGTCCCTCATTCTATCATTTTAGATAGGGATGCTGGCATTATGTCTCATTTCTGGAAGAGTTTTCATAGGGCGTTGGGTATATAGGTGATTCTGAGTACAGCATACCACCCTCAGACTGATGTCCAGTCAGATCGTATGATACAAGTACTAGAGTACATGGGTGCATAAAAGTGTCCTAGACTTTGGGTAATCTTGGGAGAAGTATATACCCCTAGTTGAATTCTCCTATAATAATATCTTCTAGGATACTATTTAGATGGTGTCATATAACCCTTTTTATGGGAGGCTATGTTGATCACCCCTGTGTTGGATGGAGGCTGAAGAGGCAGTTATACAGGGACCTCATCTTGTCCAGGAGACTACTGAGTAGGTCCACTTGATTCAGAAGTGGATGTCTACTGCACAGTCTCGTCAAAAATCTTATGCCACTCTTCGTAAATGACCTTTGGAGTTCGAGGTCAGGGATCAAGTTTTCCTACATGTCGTAGTGAGATTAGGGCAAAAGAGGATCAGGATACAGGGTAATCTTTCATCGAGATATGTCGGGCCGTTTGAGATTCTAGAATAAGCTGGGTTGGTTGCCTATCGATTACAGTTACCTCAGAGGTATTAAGCCATGCAGGATGTTTTCCATGCATCTCAACTACATCGCTATCATTTAGAGTTGTCTCAAGTGTTTCAGCCTAAGGAGGTTGAGTTTCAGGTTGATGCATCCTTTGAGGAGCATATTATTCATATAGTTGACAAGAGCATGAAGGTTCTCTAAGGTTGGTCAGTTCCCCCTCGTACAGGTGTTATGGAAGCATGGTCGAGTGTAGGACGAGACTTAGGAGAGGGAGGCTGACGTACTTGCTCAGTGGCCGGAGTTATTCTCAGATATTCCATCACCACCCTTGGAAGGGAAATTCAGGGACAAATTTCTTTAAGGGGGGAAAGTTTATAAGAACCTAGATCTTCTTATGAGGTATGAATTTATTCTTTTTCTTTTCTTTGAGTTGTTTTTGAGAAAACAAGGAAAACTAGAAAAATGTTAAGTTTTAGTAGTACACACCGTGTAATCCTATGTACATGTTGTGTAGTCTGGCTTTGTAGGATGGGGATACATGGTGTGTGCTTCTATTGTCTATGGAGATAAGAAAAAGTCACTACACACTGTGTACTTCCTAGTACATGTCGTGTAGTCATGTCGGCAAGGTCAGTGTCGCATGTTTAAAGTAAGTCAGTGAATTTATGAATAGTAAAATGATATACATGCCATGTATATGAACTTACATTCCGTTTACTTATAATTTTTTGGCTTAAAACATGCAGTAGTCTCGTTTTCTCTTCTTATGGATAGAAGATCCCCCGGGTGAAGAACAAAGAGCTACGGGATCATTTTCTTCTCCCATTTCATCGTCCAGGACTTGATTTAAGTATCGTCGGTCATGTTAGAACCTAATCAGTAAGGTATTACTTCTTCTAGAGTCGTTCTTGGAGATTTTGTCTCTTAGTAGAGTTATTTAAGGTTGTCTAATTTACCTCTTTTCTTAGATATATGCCATTCTAGGCCGATTCAAGGGTTGGCGTCGGACTATATCAGTTATATGACATCGAGGTAGGTGGTCTTGTGCCTTTTGTTAAATGTCAAGTTTATTATATATTCAAAAATGGTATGAGTCCATTTTTTGGATATTATTTTGCTCTGGAATTAAAACCTATTGAGACCTAATGATGTTTAGGTATTTGATTATATGAAATTGAAGCATGGGATTGTTGATTGTTTGATTTAGGGACACCCCATGGGTGTGTTTCCCGTGGTTATCCATTTGGAAAGAACGATTTTGGGCATGTGAATGTTTTCCCTTTTGGGGTTTATTAGAATGATATATTGTTATATTAAATTCCCACATGAGTTATTATGATTAAAACCATTCAATAGTTTAATTTTCATGTGTTTTCCGCTATGTGAATTTCCCATGTGAGTTGTTATGTTTAAAGCCATGTGATAGTTCCATTAACATGTGTGACTTTTGAAATGAAATGATAAATGATTAAAAGAGGTAATTATACATGGTAAATCCATAGTCTCAGTTAAAAGACAAGGTCGGGCTCATGTGACTAATTACACCTTGTTTACCTTGGTTGAACCATTGTCTTGGTTAAACGGAAATGGACTGACTCAAGAGGTTTATTAATTAAAGGTTGTGAGTGAGCCACAGTTTTGGGGGTTGAGCTCACTGAGTCTTATTTATAAATTTTGAGCGAACCTTGGATCCATTGAGGGATACCTAGGACGGGCTCTATTAGAAATTGAATAAATGGTTTAAATATGCTAAAATTCTTATACATCGGGCTTGTCTTGGATTTAAATATACTAAAATTCTTATACATCAGGATTATTCCTAAGACATATTGAAATTGAATGACTAACGATTTGTCTTCCAAGCCAAAGCACAAGCTTGGATTCGGTCTACACTTCTTTGTTTAGATAGCCTATTGAGGTATCTGTTGTGTTTACTTTATATAGGGGATTGATGGGCATAGGCCAGATCCCAATACTTATATAATTCAATGAATTTTAATTGATTAAATAACATTAAATAAAAGTAAATGAATGTCAGTACTTGTAGGATGGTTTACTTTTGAGTACCAGCTAGTTTACTTATTTTTACTATTGTACACTACTGTTGTATATAATCACTGAAAGATTGGCACCGAACTTTAGTGGTTGCCTACTAAGATGTATTTCTCATACCTTGTTTAGGTCATGATTTTAGGTCTAAGAAGACTATATTGATGCAGGGGTCGATAGGGGAAAGGCTCCCTATATAGTTACTTGATTGCTACTTAGGAGTAGGAGAGCATGGGACCAAGAAAAGGCTTTTAATGCTGTTGAGTTTCATTTTTTTACCATACTTTGGTATTGTGATGTACTTATTTGTGGTGTATCATGTTTTCTCTATTTTCTTAGAACATGTGACATGATGCATCATTTTATATTATATGCCTTCTGGTTATCTTTATCTTTTAGTCTACAGTTGTTTTCTTCAGTTGTATGTTGTTTACTACTTCCACTATTACTATTATTTATTGCACTCTGTTAAACTCTCCCAATGAGGGCATAGTTTCCCCACTATCACACCCTAGGCCCTCACTGCTAGTTGGTAGCCTCTATAATTTGGGTAAATGCACTTGAGACAATGTGGCCAACCGGGTACGGGGCACCAGTTGAGTGGCTTCCGGACCCGGGACGTTACAAAGTGGTATCAGAGGGATTTCTTTTCTGTTTTGTCTTACTGTTTGGAGCTTGTAGATAGGGATAGTAATGAATGGGTATTTGGTAATTAGTTGTGATCAGGATTATATACCCCACGTATAGGGAAAATCCAAATTGACTCGAATTGACTTGTGATCATTTGATTTTGAACTATTGCAGTTGTTTGATTTCACCATTAGGTGACACACTTGATTTATGCTATTACTATTGATGCAATTGTGGGTTCTATTTTAATTTCAACCCGATGAGATGAGGGTATTCCATCTCATGCATCATATAGGCACTTGTTAGAATCACATGTCATGCATTATTCCATGATATCTAGAATTCATTAGTTATCGCATGCTTTTGTGATAGATGATGTGAGAGTTATGTCTGCTATTGTGATAGGTTTATTAGTATGTGCTATGGTTTAGATTGAATGGATTCCAAACTTTAGTTCATGAGGTATATGGGCCCTCTTGGACCAGAATTTGGTGGATCATGATCCATATTTTTATCTATAAATGTATAATGATATGTTTTTCTTGGGTGTTAAACTTTGATTCGTGGGGAGTGTGGGCCCTCACAAATCAGAATTTGGCATCCTGCTGGTTGGTTTTTCTGCAAAACAGGGGATTTTGGGGAAATCTGGAGTTTCTATCCTAAAAAACCTAGTATACACAACGTGTAGTCTATCCTAACAGGTTGTGTGTTCTTCCTATTTGGGGAAGAGTGTGTTCCAAGTTTTAAGAATAACACTTTGTGTACCTTATGTATGTGTCGTGTGGTAGTTAACCGTGTGAATAGATCGTGTGAGAGGGAACATGGGTTGTCGAACTTTTAGTAGAACACGTTGTGTATTTGGGATTACACATCATGTATAAGTTTAATGTGTATCCAACCATGTGACTAATGACACGGGTGGATGAAAACTTATCTATACATGTCGTGTCTAGGGTGAACATGTTGTGTAGTCTTACACCGACAGAACTATTTAGTTCTAGACATGTAGAAGTACCTGGGTAGGGAGGAAAATCAAGTACACATCGTGTCTCTTGGGGAACATGCCATGTACATGAGGTGTTACATGGCCATGTTGGGATGAAGTACATGCCCATGTAAAGGCCTATAAGGACATGTCGTGTAAGGGGTAATACATTTTGTGTACTCCTATTTTGAAAAAAATTAGTGTTTTCCTTAATCTATTCTATTCTTTCACTTATGGGTAACAATTTCCTTTTTCGTTAAGTCAATACTGAGGTGTGTGTGCTGGAATTTGTAGAGTCATGTTGCCGCGATGACCAAGAGCTATACGCCGGGAGAGCGGCAATGAGCATACTCCAAAAATGGTGGGCCATGGGATACTAATGTATCCTCCAGTTGTTCCAGATGTGGAACTATCCATTATAATGGATGCTGGTGCAGGCGCACAGTTTCGAGAATGTTTTGTGAGGTTCATGAAAACCTTATAGGGAGCACCTCAGGCTTCCACATCTATGGTAGAGCTGACGTGTATATTCCAGTAGCAGAATCCGCCTACTTTTTCAGGGGATGGCGGACTACAGGCTACAAAATCATGGATGGAATTAGTGATAACTATCTTCGAGCATCTGAAGATGCCTCATGAGAGGAGGGTAAATCTCGTGACTTATATGTTGCGTGATTCTTCCAAGAGATGGTGGGATGTTGTCACATAGGTAGGGTGTCATCAGGATATGACGTGGTAAGACTTTCATGCATCCTTTTATGATTATTATTTTCCTGAGATGCTAAGGGCCAACCAAGCCTGGGATTTCATGCACCTAGAGTAGGGAACACTGCCAGTTATGGACTATTCTGCCCAATTTACTGAGCTTCAGCATTTTACACCTATTCTGATGGGTGATGATGTATCAAAATCTAGACGATTAGAGGATGGTATCAGGTTTTAGATATGATCATAGGTGAATTTATTTAGGTTTCCTTATATCTCAGCTATTTTGAATCAGGTGATGATTACCAAATGCAACCTACGGGAATCTAGTGGTGCGAACCAGGGTAGTTTGGCACCAATATCAGGTACTGTCTCGACTTGGAGTAGAAAACATCATATGGAGTTTTCTCATGGGAATATGAGCAGTCATGATGTATCTTATGGTATCTAGGTGAGGTGATATCAGTGTGGTAGAGTTGGTCATACCAGACCATAGTGCCCAGTGGACCCAATTGAGTGATGACCATGCAACAAGATGGTCCATTTTTAGTGATTCTACAGGACTTTTCCACCGGTGACTAGTGATAGAGGGTCTGCACAAACTCCATGTTCAGGAGTAGGTACATCAACTTATCACCAATCAGGGAACTAGAACATATCAGGCCGAGGTGGTAGTTGTGGCCATGGTAGCCAGACCCCAAGGACATATAGATAGCAGGGAGGATCAGCTCAGGGTAGCCAGGCAGCGTCATAGGGCCGCAATGCAGGCCAGACTTTTGCAGTGCAGTAGACCTAGTAGGAGCAGGATCTTGGACCCTCTACTGTCAAAGATATTATTCTAGTTGCCTCCATTTTATCTTCTTTACTTTTTGATACTGGATATTCTCAAAGTTTTGTATTTTTTCCCATTGTAGAGATCCTTGGGCTTTGTGTTTATACTTCTGAGAATGTTATGAAGTTATAAACTCTGTTAGGGATTAGAACAGCAGGTGTGCATCTATGAAAGGAGTGCCCCTTAAGATTGTTAGATGTCACTTCATTTGGGATCTCTACATCTCAGAGATGATAGGGTTTGATGTCATCCTCGAAATGGATTGGCTGGTATCCTATTAGGCCTTCTTTGACTGTTATCATCTCAGGGTGAGTTTTACGTCACCAGAGGGTGGGTCTTTTCTATACAATGGAGAATGGGATGTCTAGGTGATCTGAGTTGGACCTAATCATCATGGGTTGGGTGGGATGATATCCTAGATTGAGATTTTATATCTGGATGATCAAGGGACATGTCTGGAAGATTTTCCTCCAATGGTTGATCATTTCAGGGACGTTTTCTCAGATGACTTCTCAGGATTACCTCTGGTCATAGAGGAGGAGTTCACTGTCGATCTAGTTCCAAGAGATTCACTAGTATCCATTCCTCCTTACAATATGGAAACTATATATTTTCAAGATCTCAAGAGGTAGTTGGAAGATCTGGAAGCTAAGGGTTTTATCTAACCCAGTACTTCTCCTTGGGGTTCACCAGTCCTTTTAGTGAAAAAGGCGGATGGTACCCTTAGGCTATGTGTGGACTATCAGAAACTGAACCAGTTGATGGTTAAAAATTAATATCCCTTTCCACGGATAGATGAATTGTTTGATCATATTTTAGGATATCAAGTGTTCTCGAATATTGACTTAAGTTCAGGGTATCATCAAGTACGTGTTCGACCTGCAGACATACCTCGTACAACCTTTCATGGTAGGTATGGTCTATATGAGTACTTGGTTATGTCGTTTGGTCTCAAAAATGTGCTAGTTGTTTTTATGGTGCTGATGGACCGATTGTTCCATCCTTACCAAGATTCCTTTATGGTGGTTTTCTTGGATGATATATTGGTGTATTATCACAATAGACATGACCATACCAAACACCTTGAGATCATTTTGAATACACTGAAAGAGAATCAATTATATGATAAGCTCGCAAAAATTCCACTTTTGGATGGATCCGATTCACTTATTAGGTCACATAATCTTAGAGACTAGAGTATCAGTGGACCTAGAGAAGGTGAAAGCAGTAGTGACTTGGGAGCATCCCAAGAACATTTTTGTGGTATGAAGTTTCTTGGTGCTACCTAGTTATTACAGGCATTTTATATAGGACTTCTCATGCTTAGCAGTGTTGATGATGGTCTTGACTAAGAAAGGTGTGAAGTTTGAGTGGTCATATTCTTGTGATGCAACATTTTAGGAGTTGAATGGACATTTGACTTCAACACTGATACTGATATTTCCAGAGTCAGGAAAGTGTTACATTGTGTACTGTGATGCATCAGGTATCGGGCTGGGAGTAATGCTTATGCAGGGGGATCAAGTTGTTGCATACAGGTCTCAGAAGTTAAGTCCACGTGAGAGGAATTACCTAATTCATGATCTAAATTTTTTTATGTTTGTTCATGCTTTGCGTTGTTGGAGACATTATTTATTGGGAGAACATTTTACGGTGTACACAAACCACAAAAGTCTCAAATACATCTTTACTCAGTGTGATTTGAATATGAGACAATGAAGGTGGGTGGAATACCTTCAATCGTTCGATTTTGATCTTTCATATACACCTGGAAAAGGAAATGCAGTGGCTGACACACTGAGCAGGAGGACTTAGATACAGGCAGTGCAGGAGGCCAGTGGTGAGTGGTAGCTTATGGCTTTATTCTCTGAGATGAATTTAGAGGTGCATTACAGTTAGGGGTAGTCTTATCATTCATCTTTGTCTATTACCTCTACCCTACTGGACAAAGTGAGGATGAGGCAGCTATCAAATTCTGAAGGCTTAGATTTACGAGAGAGTGTGGCAGGAGAGGACACTCCTCTTGGATGAATGATAGGCAAGGATGAAGTTATACATATCCATGGACATGTGTGGGTTCCAGGGGATATACACAAGGAGATGATGTGGGAGTTTCATGATTCATCTTGGGCAGTGCATCCCAAAGTCACCAATATGTACCATGACTTGCACCGCCAGTACTGGTGTCCAGGTATGAAGCGAGAAGTAACTAGTTTTGTTATGAGGTGTTCCACCTATCAATAGGTGAAGGTGGAACATCAGCGGCCAACTGGACTTTTACAGAAGTTACCCATTCCTGAGTGGAAATGGGATTGTGTGTCGATAGATTTTTTGATGGGGTTACCGAGGTCACCTAGAGGCAATGATGTTGTGTAGGTCGTAGTTGAAAGGCTTACAAATGTTGTTCACTTCTTGTCGATCAAGGAGACATTTGGTGTTGATGAACTCGGAAAGATGTATATTCAAGAGGTGGTATGACTTCATGGGGTCCCTCATTATATTATATTAGATAGGTATTATTGCTTTATGCCTCGTTTCTGGTAGATTTTTCAGAGGGCGTTGGGTATATAGGTGCTTCTGAGTACAGCATACCACCCTCAGGCTGATGGCCAGTCAGAGCTTATGATACAGGTACTAGAGTACATGTGTGTGTGCATGTGTCCTAGACTTTGGGGGATCTTGGGAGAAGTATATACCCCTAGTTGAATTCACCTATAATAATACCTTCTAGGCTACTGTTTAGATAGTGCCATATGAGCCTTTATACGGGAGGCCATGATGATTACCCCTGTGTTGGCTGGAGGCAGGAGATTCAGTTATGCTGGGACCTCTTCTTGTTCAAGAGACTACTGAGTAGGTCCACTTGATTCAAAAGCGTATGGATACTGCCTGGTCTCTTCAAAAATCTTATGTCGATTGTCATAGATGACCTTTGGAGTTCAAGATTAGGGATCGAGTTTTCCTATGTGTCACACCGAGATTGGGGCACCAGAGGATCGGGAGACAGGGTAAGCTTTCACCAAGATATGTTGGGTTGTTTGAGATTCTGGAACGAGTCAGGTTGGTTGTCTATCGGTTACAGTTACCTCAAAGGTATTGATCCATGCATGATGTTTTCCATGTATCTCAACTACACCACTATCATTCAGACTAGTCTCAAGTTTTTTATCCTGAGGAGGTTGAGTTTCAGGTTGATGCATCCTTTGAGGAGCATCTAATTCGTATAGTTGACAAGAGCACGAAGGTTCTCTAAGGCCGGTAAATTCCTCTCATATGGGTGTTATGGAAGCACGGTTGAGTGCAGGATGAGACTTGGGAGAGGGAGGCCAACTTACGTGCTCAGTGGCCGAAGTTATTCTCAGATATTTCATCACCACCCTTGGAAGGGTAATTCAGGGATGAATTGTTTTAAGGGGGAAGTTTGTAAGAACTTGGTTCTTTTTATGAGGTATGTATCTCTTCTTTTTCTTTTCTTTGAGTTGTTTTTGAGAAAAAAAAAGGAAAAATGAAAAAATGTTATGTTTTAGTAGTACACGCCGTGTAATCCTATGTACACGTTGTGTAGTCTGGCCATGTAGGATGGGGATACATGGTGTGTGATTTTGTTGTCTAGGGAGAGAAGGAAAAACCACTACACACTGTGTACTTCCTAGTACATTCCGTGTAGTCATGTCGGCAAGGTCGGTGCGAAATGTGTAAAGTAGGTCAGCGAATTTATGAACATTAAAATGATATACACACTGTGTATATGAACTTACATATCATGTACTCCTAATTTTTGGATTAAAATGGGCAGTATCCTCGTTTTCTCTTCTTCTGGATAGAAGATCCCCCAGGTGAAGAACAAGGAGATGTGGAATCATTTTGTTCTCCCGTTTCGTCGTCCAGGACCTGATTGAAGTGCCGTCGATCACGTTAGAACCCAATCGGTAAGGGATTTCTTCTTCTAGATCCATTCTTGGGGATTTTTTCTCTTAATAGAGTTATTTAAGGTTGATCGATTTACCTCTTTTCTTAGATCTATGTCATTCTAGGCCGATTCAAGGGCTGGCGTCGAATTATATCAGTTATACGACATTGAGGTAGGTGGTCTTGTGCCTTTTATTAAATGTCAATTTGATTATATGTGCCAAAATGGTATGAGACCATTTTTGGATATTGTTTTTATTTTTAATTGAAACCTATTGAGACCTAATGATGTTTAGGTATTTGATTATATGAAATTAAAGCATGTGATTGCTGATTGTTTGATTTAGGGACACCCTATGGCTGTGTTTCCCATGGTCAGTCATTTGGAAAGAATGCCTTTGAGGCTTGTGAATGTTTTCCCTTTTGGGGGGGGGGGGTTGATTAGAATGATATATTGTTATACGAAATGCCCAAATGAGTTGTTATGATTAAAACCATTCAATAGTTTAATTTTCATGTGGTTGTTGTTGTCTGAATTTCCCATGTGATTTGTTATGTTTAAAGCCATGTGATAGTTTCATTCACATGTGTTTCTTTTAAAATTAAATGATAAATGATTAAAAGAGGTAATTATCCATGGGTGAGCCATAGTCTCAGTTAAAAGACAAGGTTGGTCTCATGTGACTAATTAAACCTTGTTTACCTTGGGTGAACCATTGTCTCAGTTAAAAGGCAATGGACGGACTTAAGAGGTTTATTACTTAAAGGTCATGAGAAAGCCACTGTTTTGGGGGTCGGGCTCCCTGAGTCTTCTTTATAAATGTTAAGCGAACCTTGGATCCATTGAGGGATACCTAGGATAGGATCTATTTTCAACTGAAAAAATGATTTAAATATGCTTAAATGCTTATACATCAGGCTTGTACCTGATTTAAATATGTTGAAATGCTTATACATCGGGCTTGGACCTGAGACATATTGAAATTGAATGACTGAAGATGCATCTTCCAAGCCAAAGCGCAAGCTTGGATTCAGTCTACACTTCTTTGTGTAGATAGACTACTGAGGTATCTGTTGTGTTTACTTTATATAGGGGATTGACAGGCATAGGCCGGATCCCAAGACTTATATAATTCAATGAATTTGAATTGATTAAAGAACATGAAATGAATGTAAATGAATTCCAGTACTTGTAGGATGGTTTAATTTTGTGTACCTTCTAGTTTACTGCTTTTTACTACTGTACACTACTGTTGCATATACTCACTGACAGATTGGAACCGACCTTTGGTGTTTGCCTACTGGGATTTATTTCTCACACCCTGTTTGGGTCATGTTTTTGGGCCCAAGCAGACTATATTTCTGCAGGGGTCGATAGGGGCAAGGATCCCTATAGAGGTGCTTGATTACTGCTTATGAGCAGGAGAGCATGGGACCAATCCAAGGCTTGAAATGCTGCTGAGTTTCATTTTTTTACCATACTTTGGTATTGTGATGTACTTGTTTGCAGTGTATCATGTTTTCTTTATTTTCTTAGAACATGTGACATGCTGCATCATTTGATATTATATGCCTTTTGGTTATCTTTATCTTTCAGTCTACTGTTGTTTTCTTCAGTTGTATGTTGTTTACTGATTCTTCTATTTCTATTATTTAAGCCACTCTGTTACACTCTCCTAATGAGGGCATAGTTTCCCCACTATCACACCCTAGACCCTCACTGCTAGTCAGTAGCCTCTGGAATTCGGGAAAATAAGCTTGAGGCCATGTGGCCAACCAGGTATGGGGCACCAGTTGATTGGCTTCCGGACTCAGGACGTTACATATTACTTAATTAATTTCCTTATCATTTTTATCTTATACTTATTTAGTTAATTTTCTCAAATATATTTCTTGAATACATAAAAGAAATGGGATGACGTGCATGAATCAACCGCAACTCGATCTGATACACAGTATTCCTGGTATGACTCAAAGTTTTGTTTAAAAGTTTAGTTTAAAATTAAAACTTTATATTTAATTTATTTCTTCATAGTATTACTAACATAAGAATTGTTTTCTTATATAGGTGCATTCTTTAACTTGAGTTGGGTTGGTTTGTTCGGTAATAGCATGAGTGGGGGTTAGGGGCCAAAGATAAAGGAACATTGATGTTTTTGAATATATATGATAATTTTTACTTACTCGTGTAATTTTATAAACCAATGTTTGAAATGTCTATAATATAGTGTTTTTTCTTGTATTTGTGTTGTAAATTTTATTTCATTTATAATCTGTATTGTACCTATCTGTTGTTTTGGGTGCTATCTATATTCTACCTATGTTGTTTGTGGTGCTTTAGTGTGTTGTAAATTTCGCAACACGCTACAATATGCCACTTTATAGGCGCTTCTAAAAGTGGTGATGAAGTGTCCCTTTATCAATGCTACTAAAACCACTGATAAAAGCTTAGGGCTTTTAATTGTGCTCCGGTAGTCAACATTTTTTTAGCATTGATAAATTCCAATTTTAGCGGTGTTAAAGGCTTGTTTTGTAGTAGTGTGGGTGGAGATTTTATGTCACTGAGTTCATTATGTTGAGTATAGATAGTAGATAAATTCTTGTTATTGTATTGCAGAAATTGTAATTTGATGTGGATCAATTTTGATGAAGTAGTTTTTCCTAGAAAATGTCATCATTAATTTCTCTGAATTTTTTTTCTAAGATAGTGGTGTGGTATGTAAATATTACAAGGCTGGAAAAAGTTACATCATTTGATAAGATCAAGGTTGAATGTTATGAGGAACTTTATTGGGAGTTTTTTTGTTTTAATTTTACATATGAACTCGTTATTGTGGGTTGCTTAAGAGAAAAACATTACTCACTGAATAAAATATATTTAACTCCCATCACTACTACAAATATGGCTTATAATAGCGCTAAAAACGGCCTTTAACAGCGCTAAAAAAGCATTGTTAATCTCGACGAAGATAAAGGGGGGTCCCCTTTATCAGCGCTAAGCAAGCGCTGATAAAGGTAGTATTTATCAGCGCTATTTTCAGCGCTGATAAATGTATAATATATCAGCGCTATTTTGAGTGTTGATAAAAACTACCTTTATCAGCGCTCAAAATAGCGCTGATATATTATCCATTTATCAGCGCTTAACTAGCGCTGATAAAGGCCAAAGATCCTATCCAAAACCAGAACCTGCACAGAACCTACCCAGCACCTGCACACATTACAACACCTGCACATAGTCCAAACAAAACCTGCACACAGCACACACAACACCCACACACAACACCCACACACAAAGCACAGAAGAACAAAAATGATACATACATTTACTTGAAATCATGAATAAAAAACAACACACTTATATATACATTTCAAACAATTTTTAATTTGGTTACAATTACATTTATCCAACAAACAGTTAAAAAACAATGATGTTCCATCCTTTTTGCATCCATCCGCTCTAAAAAATTGTCGTCCATGGCGGCGGTTTCCGAAAAAAGCATTCGAACTGAGGAAAAAGATTTCACCTACATAATAAAACAAATATTATGTTAGTAATACAATAATGAAATAAATAATGGGGTTGCTAAATGGAATTATACTAGTGAGGCAAAAAACATAAAATAACCAATTAACGAAATTGGTGCATGGTTAGGTCTAATCATCTATAATAATCAAATGGCCCAATGTTTAGTAGAACATGGCTATATGTCCCCCCATTCCATAAAAAAGAAGCACCCATGCCCCCTTCCCCAGCACACCCCCTACACACTGCCCACCCCTGAGCACACCCCCTACCCCTGCACACTCCCTGCCCCCTGAACACCCCCTTCCCCCTTCCCCAGCACACCCCTACCCACTGCACTTTCCCCCTACCCATTGCACACCCCCCTGCCCACCCCCTACATATTTCAAAAGAACCCAGCACACCCCCTACCCCTTCCCCCTACCACTTTGCCCCCTTCCCCCTCCCCTAGAAAACCACCCCTGCCCTCTCACCCTGTCCCCTGCACATCATAAAGAAAATACCTTGTATGGAAATTGTGCTCAATTTACATTATACACATAATATATATCAACACATTCTCATGTACTTTCATTCAATGTAAATACACATATATAGACTCTCTACATCTCATAAGAAAACCCTCTTTAAAATTCACAAACACATTAAATCCATTTGAAAACACCGATCACACAACTTTCTCATTTCTTCAAACACATTTAAAGGACTTAAGCATAAAAATCCACAAGAAATACAACTGCATTCATTTTAAAAATAACTTTCAAGTCTATACACACCCCAAATTCCTTTGATAACACATTTTTAACCACACAAACATTTCATATAGTACACTTAGCAAGAAAATACAGCATAATAAAATCATCATATAATGTAAAAGCATGGAATCACCTACATAAAGCGTGGAATCTTCCGAAATCTGCTAGAAAACATAAAACCACACCTCCACAATACCTTAATAAGGACTGATTAAACATTAATATTGAATATATTAATGGAAACCCATGTTTAACTTGTGGTATTCCATGATTTTAACATCCCACAAGGATAGAGGATCATGATTTAATGTCTTACAAAGATGTAAGACCTGGGTGGATCAAAACACTTATAAAGGTGGATCAGGTAGGTACATCTCTAGGAGGGAGCACCTGGAATGTTTACCTGATAGATGGATCAAAACGCCCAATGAGGTCTGACCCAAGTGTGGTGCATCCCATAAAGGTAAGGTTTCTCATTTTGAAGAATTATTCGGACGCCACTAAGGGAAATACAAGAGGGAAAATAAGCGAAGGTGTACCCCAGTGAGGGGGTCACCATGGTTTACCATTGGTTGGGATTTAACCTCATGGAGGCTTCCTACGTACCCTATTTAGAATACAAGGATCAAAACCCATATATTTAAAAGAGGTACGTTGTGGGTATTACCCATGGTTAGCTTCCCTTCACACTAGGAATACTCTTGGTTGGATGAGTATGGGTCTTGTGGGGCTTATGCATTGTCAGATTCTCAGGTTCTTCCAAGAGTAGCAATGGGATGAATGGGACATACGTGCTAAGATGGACCATGTGAATGGCGTGATCCTTTTAAAGAGGTACGAGGCACAAAAAACATGTGGAGATGTCTGTAAACATTATTTATGGTGGCCATGGGGCTTATCAGACTCCCCATACCTTCCATAAACACCTCAAAACATCACGAGGACCAGATTCTACATGATAGTGCATCACAGGGTTGATTCTTTTGATGATGTATTGGTCATTTGAGCTTGGATTTCATCTCAACCAGCCTTTCCCTTACTTGAATTATCCTGGGACACATATTTTGGTTCCAAAAAATCCCTCAACGATACTGATTATCTCATGCATCTACCTAGAAATAATTGTGCAAGTCAAACAACAACACATGTTCTCAAATACAAGTTCAAAAAAACGAGATATAGAAAATTGTTTTTTTTGATCCTCGGTGGTTTCGTCGTTCACCCCATACGTACTGCACACCATCATTCCTTACTTCAATATTGATTTGTTCAAAGATCAATAATATGAATCCGGGGATAGAAAACATTGAGTAATAAATTAAGATTTCAATACATCGGAGCATTCTCAATTCACCAAAGAAGGTTGGAGGATAATCAATGAACATATATAGATAACATAAGTGGTAAGAATTCACCTTCATCCTATTTGTGTACAATCTTCCATCAGGTATGTTTCCCATTCGTTTCTAAACACATGTATATCATCTTCTGAATATGAGTTTTTGTGACAGTCATAGTAGTACTGAAAAAATATAAATACAAAAAGGATTAATAAATATTTTAAATGAACTCATAATTATTTTCGAAAATACCTCATCAGGGATGCTAGTTTGTTGATTAAATACGATCTCTTTCATAAATTTACAAACATAATAACCATAGTCCTTTCTATTTGTTTGTTTTGGACACTATAGAAACATCGACAACAATAAGTAATTTGTTTTTATATGTGTTTGGATAGTGCAATGTTATTATATATACCTAGATACTTTTCCAGTTGTAGATCTTGTAGGCGTGCTCATCCTTATGCCTTGGATTCATTCCATTCATTAGACGATATTGATGCACCGCCCTATCATAACAGAATACTCATTAAAAGATAACATAAATTATATAACTAGATGTTTTGTTTTAAAATTTTGGATCTAGTGTATTATAAATTAACAAACGCCATCATGCGTGGTCGGTTTGTTGGATATCCATGCGTTGAATCCAGAAAATAAATCTTTGGAGTATCCAAATTCACTGCAATCAGCATCCAATGCTCCCTAAAAATAGAAAAAGGAATAAGTAAATAAATAAATGAAAATATAGTTGATATGATTAAATTGTATAGTTTTACCCCTGCATCGTTGGTATTAAAAAGAGTCTGTCATCTGTAATTTTGTTTTCAAACGATTTGAGCAGGGATGACATTATTGCAGCCTCTTTAACAGAATCTATTTCATCTTTTGAAGATGTGGTGTGAGGACTAACAAGTCCAAATTTTTTTTCATGGGGAAATCCCTTCAATTGTTTTTCATATATACGTCTGCGACAAATATAAAATGTATTTAGTCAAAATTATCAGAGTATATCATCTTTTGTAAAATCAAATCATGAAAAGTTACCTCATGTATACATTTACAACTGAGGCACCTAGCCATTCATACTTGAGGAGTTAATTTACATTTTCAGCACTAATGAAATCTAATATCTCATCTCCATACATATATTTTTCGAAAGCAACTATGTGAGTACTTCCGTCTTTCAACTTTGTATCCACATGAGTCTGCAATGATATTAACTGTGGATATAGAATGGGCAGGGTGAAGGTGCTCTCAGTAGACCGTTTCAATCGGTTGGTTGATCCTTGAGATATTTTTGTTTCACCCCACAGTCTTTGTCATTCTGTAATAACATTCATCGGTTCAGACCATTTTTCATTAAATGTTAAAGGTCCAGCTTGAAAAATAAATAAGAAATGAATACCTTTTTTTCGACATGTTTTTTACAAGAACTTTCGGCCATGCGATGAATGTTCCAACAGATTGTTCAACCATATGAATGTTGTCATCATCATTTGGAATAGGTAGCTCGGCACTCGGCACATTAGCTACGTTAATTGACACTCTAAGATGATCTTTTGGAAGCTGTCTATTGTGTAGCATGTCATTTTGCATATTGAACACCGTAGCCCTTGCTACAAGGCGATAGGTGGGAGTTGATAAATATAAATCACAGTCATTTTCACCCTATGGAATATTAGTACAGGAAAGGTATCAGTTTCTATGTAAATCACATTTCACAGAAACAATTATTAAAACATTTATTACCTTATCTAAGTCAGGTTTTTTAGGGGAATGGCTTGCCTCAAAGATGGTGGGGGGTGGGGCGAGATCGTCACGCACGGGTTGTTGTTGAGTTGTTTCTTCTCTTTTCCTCTCCCCCATAAATTTTTCTATCGTCTCTCTCTGTTATTGTAATTATTCTTTAAAAATAGATAATTGTTCTTACAACTTTTCCATTTTTTCATTTTGATCCCCCGCTTGTTTTTGTTTTGTGAAAATATGTTCGGGGTGTCACCCCAAAACCCGCACCTCTGACGTGGCCATACTTTTCTGGCTGCTTCAAGGCTGCTGAAAGTATGTATGCATCCGGTGCGGTTGTTTCTGATTCTTGTGACTATTTCAGATAGAAAATATAGAAAAATAAGTAGTTATTATAATGTAATAGCGATTTAAAGAAACTCAAATTTATATTATGTCATACTTACACATGTTTCCCACACTTTTTGTGTGTTTTCATCTATCAATTTCCCCTATTTATTTACACAAGCCTTCTTCCATAGCACATGGCGTGGGATGGATATGGCTTTAGATTTCAATTCATCAATCTACATATAAACAGAGAAACATGGTTATGGTGTTGTTTTATGTCACATACTATTAGTAGGGTAGATTTAAAAGACGTACCAATTTTTTCTCAAGTTCAACGTACCACATCCTTTCTTTACGGTAAGGGTACGCTGTGTCTATTGCGTGTTTTTTATTTTCAGCACTCAGTAGTTGTTTCATAAATAAAAAACTATCAATCAGAGTAATGAATACAAGAAAACATCAAAAAACGTATTACCCCACACAATGTACCTGAAAAGTATGCTCCCCACGACGGTTGCTAAATGCATCCCACGCTCCTTGGGATATCAAGTGTGCGTAAAGAGGAGGTGGGTGAGGCTTGATTTTCCCTTCTGCATCTTTAAGATGATATTTCGTTAAAATTGTGCGGAAACCTCTATGAATCCTTCCTGCAACTCTTAATACATATTCCTTGTGTGAGACATCTACTATAAATGCACTCTGAAATGGATGATGAAGAGTAAGTCAATGTTTTGGTATTTTATTTTATTTTAATAAATTAAAAAAAAATTATATCATAATCTTACCGTAATCTCTTCCCACATTAGTGTCTTCAGCCCGGTGACAACATGGTGCCACGACTGTACATCAATCGGCACGCGTTGCCGAGTGACGATTCCAATGTAGCTACTAAAGATGGCTTTGTTGGGGTTAACATGTTGGCCTTGCTTATTTCATCCCACCTCAAATTTGATGCCTTTTGCTTTTGCCTTAAGGATTTTGGCCAACACTATCAAACTACGACGCTCCTGTTTTTTTTTTTGCGCTTTCAGGGTTTCATTTCCTACCATTTCCTCAGAATTAGCATCAATATCTTCCCCTGGAGCGCTAGCATCGGCAATGGGACCAACAGCAATAGGTTGAGAAACCTGTTGTACCTCAGCACTTGGACCAGCAACAACAGGTTGAGAAACCTATTGTTGCTCTGCAGTGGGACCACCAGCTGCTGGTTGAGAGACCTTTTGTGTCTCGGGATTGGGTGCATCAGCAGGTGCAGAAGTCATTATCTACAGAAGTGGTTTAATATTTAATTTAGATTACATAAAAACAGCAGTGAATAGATAATAACATAACATAACACAATGTATGTTACAATAAACAAATAACCTGATTATTGTACTCTCTTTTTTTTCTTTAAAGGATGAAGTGATTTGACTCCTCTATCGACTATGTAAATTCCTTCATTGTGGTCTCCTCTGACATACAAAACGCCATCTACATTTGGACCGTTGTGAAATGATTGTGAAGTCCCTATAAAAGGGTCAACCTCCGTTGAACTTTCATCTGGCCCTTCAGTTGTTTTGGTCAATAACAGAACAATTGACCAATTTCGGTTTGTGGGGTCTGGAACATAAAATACTTGTAATGCCTATGATGCCATTATAAATGGTTCGTCTTTCTCCCCTTCCTTACTGAAATCAACTTTCACGAATCCTAATTCATCTATTTTAACAGCACTCCTGTTATCAACCCACTTGCATTGAAAAATCGGCACTTTGAATTTCGTATAATTCAACTCCCATATTCATTTGATGATGCCAAAGTATGACATATTCGCATAAATTGGATTTTTGTCCTTATCACTGGAAACATGCATCGCCTCAACCACAAGTGTAACCCCACTATTCTGCATGGTACTGTCTTCATCATGTTCATTAGTATATAATGTATAACCGTTAATTGCATAATCATTATAAGATAATACGTACACACTTGCTCCTCCGGCCAGCCATCGAAGTCGTTCTGAAATTGAGTCTGGATTTTCATCTAACTGCTTAAAAATATGGTCTCGAAACCATTCTATAAACTGTCGATTATGTGTATCTGATATCCATTTTTCAGCCCTAGAAAGATTCAAACGCCTAATAATTTCTTTGTGGGTTTGAACATATGGGTCAACGTCAAAACTGTTATGCAAAACGTAAAGGTGGGCCTGCTCCCGATCTGTAATATTGATTGTGAAAACCTCTCTTCTAGAAATTCCTTCACCCTAAAGCCACTCAGTGTGGCAAGATTTCGGTAGTCCAACAATTTCCACACCAGACAGGTATTCGGTACAAAATTCAACAGCTTCCTCAACAATATATTGCTCTGCAATACAACCCTCTGGACGACTTCAGTTTTTGACATACCCTTTCAAAATCTTCATATACCGTTCAATGGGGTACATCCATCTATAATGTACAGGACCACATAGTCGAATCTCTCTCACCAAATGAACTATCAAATGAACCATCATATCGAAAAATGTCGGCGAGAAGAACATTTCCAATTCACATAATATGACGGAAATTTCTCTTTCCATAGTTGGCAATTTCGCCGGGTCTATAACTTTGCTGCATATAGCTTTGAAGAAGAAACAGAGCTTTGTTAATGTATGGCGGACATTCTTGGTAAAAATGCAACATAAAGCTATAGGAATTAGATCTTGCATCAAAACATGGCAGTCATGTGATTTCAAACCCTTTAATTTTAAATCTCCCATTGACACGATGTTCTTGATATTTGATGAATACCCCTATGGAACCTTTACGTCATTCAAGAAGTTGCAAAACTGATATCTCTACTGCCTAGAAAGAGTGTAAGAAGCAGGAGGAAGAAATGTTCATTTTTCACCCTTCACTAGTGCAAACTCTTCTCGTATTCTCATCTCAACCATGTCCAATCTAGCCTTAATTCCATCCTTTGTTTTGCTGGGTGCATTTACCAACGTGCCGATGACACTATCACATGCATTTTTTTCAACATGCATAACATCAAGAAAATGTCTGACATACAGACAATTCCAGTATGGTAATTCAAAAAAAACTGATCTCTTTTTCCAACCAGTTTTCGTAAGGTTTTTCGAAAACAGTTTACCAAAAGTAGTATCCAAATATTTCACTTTCTCAAACAATTGATCACCTGTTAGTGGAGACATTGTTGTACGTTCCTCTGAACTTCCGTCGAATGATGTCGTCCAAGATCAGTACTTATGTCGTCGGGGTAGAAATCTGCGATATCCTAGAAACACGGTTTTTGATGAATGTTTCAACCTAATTGACCGTGTACCTTGTTCGCAAACGGGACACCCTTGAGTTCCTTTAATGCTATATCCTGAAAAATTTCCATAAGCAGGAAAGTCATTTATTATCTCGTATAACATGGCTTTCAAAGTGAACTGTTCATTTTTGTAAGCATCATACATCGTAACACCTGAATCCCACAATATTTTCAAATCCTCGATCAATGGGGCCAAATAAACATCAATATCATTACCCGGTTGTTTTGGTCCTGATATAAGCATAGATAACATGATGTATTTTTGTTTCATGCATAACCACGGTGGTAAATTATAATTTACCAACATAACCGGCCATGTACTGTGACTGCTGCTTTGAAAACCAAAAGGATTCACCCCATCTGTAGATAACGCCAGACGAAGGTTTCTCAGCTCATTCCCAAATTCAGGATACTCGTGATCAATTCTCTTCTACTAAGGAGAGTCTGTAGGGTGACGTAGTTTCCCATCTTTAATTCTTGTATCTGCATGCCATGTTAATTGTCCTGCAGTCTCCTCACTTCCATATAGGCGTCTAAACCTAGGAATTATTGGAAAGTACCATACAAATTTCGTAGGACTAGAATCATCTTTCTTGTATCGGGAAGAACCACACTTTGTGCATTCTTTAAGTGATTTGTGGTCCTTGCGAAACAATATACAGTCATTAGGGAAAGCATGTATTCTTTCAGAGATCATACCCATCGATCGTAGCATTCTTTTGGCATCATATGTTTGGCTTGGGAGTTCATTATCTTCTGGGAGCATGTCATTCAGGAGAGCAAGTGGTTCCGTAAAACTGGCGTCACTCCACCCGTTGCCTGCTTTCAAATTATACAGCTTCAATACGGCTGAAAATGCTATATATTTAGTGCAACCAGCATACAATGGTGTTTTTGCACAACTCTTTAACTTCTCAAACAATTTTGGGCAATCATGAAGTTCATCTTCAACTGTCCTTGTCATTTCCTCAATACGATCTTCATCATCGTTCACATCTGTAATCACACCCTCTATACGATCGTCTTCACTGTTCACGCTTCTAATCATATCATATGATCTATAAAATGTTGTGTTCTCTGAGTCACTACCTACATTGGTTTTTCCCCATGTTTATTCCAACATGTATAACTTTGATCTATTCCGTGATAGATCAGGTGTTCTTCCAACTCCTCTGGATTAATTTGTCTTGAATAACAACAGCGTAAACACGGACAAAGGATTTGAGAAGGTTCACATGCATGATCTTCTGCAAACTTGATAAACTCTTTCAATACATCTTCATACTCTTTTGTCAACCGATTGGCATTCATCCATTCATTATTCATATTCATCGTCTTTATGGGTTCGATCTCGAGAACTTGCCTAATATTATGTTTTAATTAATCAGGTAGCATTGTTTGGGTTTTATAAAAACAAATCATGGTAAAAATGCCTTTAAACACATGTGAAATCTATATACATGGTGTGTCCAGTAGGGTGAACATCATGTATGTATAAGATACCTGATTTAATCTGACATATATCAAATTTATTCCAAGTTAATCTTACAAAGAATGAATGATGCCTTAGAAAATACATGATATTTAGAACAACTTGAGCTAAAGGCGTGTACTTTAGATACATATTGAGTTACCTCACCAGCTATGCATCACATTTTTGTGGAATACACGGTGTGTAGTCCTTACATGACCACTAGGGGTGTATAGTCTATACACATCAAGTCTCTATGGTATCTATACATGGTGTGAGTGAAGTAAAACACATGTCATCCTGGGGTGTTCATTCATAAGTCAAGTATACGTAAATTACCAATTTATATATTCCAATTTTCAACAAGAACCAACCAACATTCAATTCATTTAGTGCGCAAACAAGGACCACCAACGGCCACGATTTTCAGTGGGGCGTTTAGCCCGTACATTTCACATTATAACCATAAATATCAAACAGTAATAACATGCGAACAAGAGGAAACCAATGAGTAATAGGAGAAAACAGTAATAAATATGATGTTATCTCAATGTACTCAAGGTGATGATAAGATGTTGGTCAATATCAACTATGGTTTGGGAGTACACTAATATTTAATTGAAAAAAACTACTAAAAATTGATCCAAAAAAGGATAAAATATCCTATTCATCAAGTCCCTTAATACAACCAATGCATTAGTTAAACCAAAAATCATCGCTAAAAATTCATACAGGCCATAACTACTCCTAAAAGCAGTCCATGGTAGGTCCATCGATGTCCAACTCATCTAATGGTATCCTAATGTCAAATCTATCTTGGAGAAGATCATAGAACCTCATAGATGATCAATGTGACTATCAATGCATGGATGAGGATACATATTCATGACTCTCATCAGGTTCAATCTCCAATAGTCCAACAAAAGAATAAATACCAATCAACCATCTATTTTAGAGAACTATAAAACCCCATGGTAAAGTATTATGCCATATGAAACCATTATATTCTATATCATCAAATTGTAATTCAAACAACTGATTCTCTTTTGGTGTTACTTTAGAAATTGTGATAGAAACTAAATTTTCTACCAAAACTAACTAGATTATAAATTTTATCTCTTTATTAAGAAGTAAATTTTATACCTCATCAGTGAAAACATCCTAAAAATGTACTACCATTGGGGAAAAAGAATCCTACAGTATTCTAGCAACATCTACAATATGCCTGACTATTTGAGCCATTAGGGTACAGTAAATATATAATTATAACATGCTATTTAAAATGAAATGTGGAAACAGGAAATCATACAGACTTCTGATAAACCCATAATACAAAACATATCACCTAGTATGTCTGTCACATATATAAATAAATAAATTATAAAAAAACATGCTACAAAGCATAAAGGTACCATTAAATACTTGCATTGGTCAACTTGTTTTAGAAATTGTTTATCTTCATCTGTGCCTTGTACTTGCACCCATGAATTTGAAGGTGAGTATGCGTACACGATAGTTGACCTTCTTAGAGAAGAGTTTCTGGAAGAGTATAAGAGACATGAAGCAATGAAGATCATTAGAGTGTTGGAGAAAATGTGGTTTCAGTGTAAATGCATTTTGGAATGATCATTGTTATTCATTGTGGCAATCGGCTTGTGCAACGTGGCCTAAGTTACAATACCTGCAAGTTGTAACTTAGGCCGCGTTGCACAAGCCAATTGCCACATTGTTTGTAGCAACCACATTTGCTCCAACACTCTAATGATCTTCATTGTTTCATGTCTCTTATACTCTTCCAGAAAATCTTCTCTAAGAAGGTCAACTATCGTGTACGCATACTCACCTTCAAATTCATGGGTGCAAATACAAGGCACGGATGAAGATAAACAATTTCTAAAACAAGTTGACCAATGTAAGTATTTAATGGTACCTTTATGCTTTGTAGCATGTTTTTTTCTAATTTATTTATTTGTATATGTGACAGACATACTAGGTGATATGTTTTGTATTATGGGTTCATCTTTTTCTAATCATATAACTATGAGATTATGCTATGTGATGAAAAATAATATGGATCTATCATCATTTCCATTGGGATAATCTTCGAGAATCCATATAACCATAAGATTAAAAACTATTTCCTTTGTATCTCATACATAAATATTCAACTCGAAGGGGTAGAACTTACCGCCCATGGTAACTCAAAATAAAAAAATTGAAAACAAGGGTTGGTTATCCAAAGAAGTCATCACACATAACCTTGGTAGACCTCTCACACATGTGAACCATCATAACTAACCAATTACCATATACTTCATCTTAGAGTCAAGATATCCCTATGGAACCTATAGGGTATCCAATTCCACATCATTCACAAACAACCCATTTGTGTTGCTAAATATCAATAACATCTCTTATTTCGACACTCATCACTAATTATGAATCACATCCCTAGACATAATCATAATCACATTAAGACCACACTATCTATTATGGAAATCCTTACTGGAATTAGGCTCAAGATATGGTATCATTCCTATCTCACATCTATATTCACTATTTGGTCCTCACACACACAATATATAAATAATATACCAAGGGAATATCATCCATGGAACTCACATCCCACCTTGAGAGCATGAGGAGGAGGAGGACGAGGCGGCGGCGGTCGTGGCAGCGAGGGTGGAGGTGGCGGCGGCGGTCGCAGCAGCGAGGGTGGAGGCGGCAGAGGCAGAGGCGGTCGCGGTAGCGGGAGCGGGGGCGGAGGCGGCGGCGGCGGCGGAGAAGGAGGAGGACGAGGAGGACGAGGAGGAGGAAGGAGGAGGACGAGGAGGATGAGGTCGCGCGGCGAGGGGCCTGGTTCAGCTTCCGCGAGAGCTTGACCGCGTGCAAGCGAGTATGGCCTGTTAGGGTTATTAAATAAAAACCGATCGAACCTTTATCAGCGCTCGTTAAAAGCGTTGATAAAGGTATGTTTTATCAGCGCTAAAATAAAAGCGCTGATAAAACATTCATTTATCAGCGCTTTTTTAGTGCTGATAAAGAGCTACCTTTATCAGCGCTAAAAAACGCGCTGATAAATGTTACCTTTTATCGGCGCTAAAAAAAGTGATGATAAAGGGGTAACCTTTATCAGCGCTTTTATATAGCGCTGATAAAGGGCAGCGCTTCCCTTGCCCTGTTTTTTGGTAGTGCATTCTTTGAATGTTGTAGAACTTTTTCCAATGATCTCCTACCACATATATAGCAGATGATCAACTTGTGCTAACGTTATATTTTTTTGTATTTGTTGCAATTTTCTTAGTCAGTTTTGGATTCAGTTAAAGCTTATTTTACTAAAACCAGTGAGATGATATATGTTGAACCGGGCATGATGGAAATAGTTTTTCAAAACTACAACTTCATGGTTATCTCTTTTTTATATATCCTTATTTTATTCTGTTAATTTTTGTAGAATCTGGTCCCTTCACAAGTGATGACAGTGGAAAATGGGTAGAATTTGTGATGTTGTGTGATTTGATGAAACTGTAATGGTGGGATATAAGGGTGGGTGGATAGAAGCAGTGCCGTTATTTTTGATAGATCCTTATCTTATGTTGGCTCAGATTAATCAAGAGCTTCATATAGTTCATATTGGTATGTACTCTACTTTTCATATTCTTCCAGTTAGTAAAAATTAGTCTTGTTTTCATGTTCTTGGTATGTAATCTGTGTAAGTTCCGGGCGCAGCGGAAGCGCGTTGGTGGGATTGCCCAACTTTAATTTTAGCGTTAAACAATGTTCAATCCGAGATCCGTCACGATATAAAACGCTGGATCTTCGGAATAGAATGAAGAATGAAAAAAGAAAAGAAGAGTCACGGAACCATTGAGATATGATCACCATATGTTGGTTATAATTAATTTAATTAATTCACAAGAATTACCTTGCTGGAATTCTTTCTTCGTTGATGTGTCCGGTCACGATTCGGTGATCCATCATTGCGTCGTAGAATCCAAGTGTAGGATTCCTTTAGCGGTGATCCACACATGTGTCACGTATCTCTGGACGTCGCCGAAGGGATCTTTGGGTGCTAGCGCGGAAGAACCTTCGCCTGTGATGTCCGCCTTCAACCGCCTTGATCCGGTGGAGGATCTCGCTCTCGTAACTTGAGGGCGTTCTTGGTGGAAAGGGAATTCTCTCTTGGCTTGAGAGTATTTCCAAATCCGTTGTGCACAACAATGGCTCTTCAAAGTGTTGGGGTTGTGAGGATATTTATAATCAGATTTGAGGTTAATAGAGTTATGACAATAAATAAACGCGTTACGCATTTTATTTATTTCATTAATTCTTATTGAAAACCCCCATGTCGAATTATTAATTCCTTGACATGCGCTCACGCTGATTATAATAAATATCATTTAATAAAACAATATTATATCCTCAAAATCCCAACTGGAAAAACTACACGGTGTGTAATAATTAATACACAACGTGTACTTTTATTTTCCATTTATCTCCACCATATTTATTAGACCTTGAATAATGGCTATTTATTTCTTAAATAAATATAACTGCATCACTCGCTAATAAATATTATTTCGTCCACAATATATTCTCTCGAATAACTAGAGTCGAAATAAATGCGATCAGGCATCCTTAAATAATTATTAAACCACAGTCGGGAATAATCTTTATTTAACTTGTTAAATTAATATTTAACTGAGATACATGGACACACTTAGTGTGTGACCCTCTAGGCTTCTTTCTTAGTGGCGTTAGGCGGAGCCTGCCTAAAGTCTAAGGTTAGCGTCTAGCAACACGTCAAGGCACCCATAGAGAAAGAAGTTAACGTTGCAATGACGTGTCACCTCCTACGAACGCTTACCGTGTAATATAATCTTTTTGTCTCGATATCTCTAATCAAGCGGGTTGCATGCTAGTGTCATCAACCCATGTGCTCGATTATTCTTTCTTTGACTTCCTGGAATTGAACTCGCTCATACTTTACCATGGCTATGGATTTATTTAGGCTATATCAATTCCATCAAAGGGCCTGAGATATCTACTTCCGTTATGAAACAGAAGGGACAAATCCTTTCTCGCATTATCTATTAATGCAGTATTACTCGTGACGCACCCAACGTATCCTACCTCGCTGCGAACAGTGTGTCATCACAGTTTTCGTCAATACATCTAAGTGCGCGAGTTGTAATACCCATTAATAATAATCTTAAATTCTAAGGACCAAAACACGCGTCCACAAATAGGAACATCCAATGACACTATGAAATGTGGATTTCCTACTGGCGGGTCTCGTTCTCATAATATCCTCCTGAATATTACCAAGGGTGCACACCATGAGAAGGTGCCTCAAAGTTTTATGAGTCATCACCCCTAATGACCTGTATTATTTGTGTCCCTCGAATAATATCATCCGGTCATAGAACATTTATTCAAGAAGAGTGTTATGGCACTTCCGGGTTCTCATCATAGCAGGGATCCGCTATGACCCTTTAATGCAACAGTTGTCCTTAGGACATTATCACATACATTGTCACGCAGAAGAACAATCAAGATGTGATAAGGCTTTTATTAACGAATAAAGTACAAAGTAGTTGGTTCTAGGCCACCAACTCCAACAATCTGGTTTGTCATCTTTCATGAGGCAGTGCAGATTAATATGTAATCTGGTTTCCATGTTCTTGTAGATGAGTATGTAATTTGGTTTTCAAATTCTTTCCGATTCATGTTCTGGTTTTCACGTTCTTGAAGATTGGTATGTAATTTAGTTTTCTTGTTTTTTTATTTAATCTGGTTTTCATGAGGCAATGCAGATTGTGCAGAATTTTTTTCTAGTTTTTATGTTCTTGCATATTGATATGGGGCATGGTAGATTGGTATGCAATCTGATTTTTATGTTCTAATGGGTTGTTATGAAATCTGGCTCAGATTAATCAAGAGCATGAGGCGGTTATTAATGTGATCATATTGGTATGTAATCGAGTTTTCATGTTATTGCGTCTAGTAATGAAATCTGGCTCGAATTAATCAAGAGCATGGGAGGGGGTGATTAGTCGATTTCATCCACTAGTGCGAGTGTTGCCTGCATCCAAGATTGGGGATAACCTACTCCTTACTGTCAATGTGAGCCTACTATGGATGTTCGCCTCCATTGCGTCCATTCCATGACTATGTGGGTGAACTGCATGTATAGACCTCATCGCCAATGTGAACCACTGCAGTGACATCTGATGTGTGGGAGAAATAGTTTGTTGATGGAGTTTTAGAGTTTCATGTAATGCCTCTCAGAGTTTTCAATGATTTAAATGCTCTTTAAATGCGGATAAAAGCGTGTTTTGTAGTAGTGGACGCCAGAGTCTATTAAATAATTATAAATGTAATTATTGATGTTATGATGAAGATACATATGTGGCCCGTAAAACTAGTGGCACGACAAAATAAAAAAAATAATGAAAAAAATTAGTTTTCAATGTGTGTGTAATGTGTATGTTTATGTATGTATATATATAATGTGTATATATAATGTGTGTATATGTATGTATATATGTCTTTGTATGCATATATGTATGTAACCAGTTTATGAAATCAACTGGCTTTTATTTTTTAATATATAATCAGTCTTCATTTCGGTATATGTATATATGTCTTTGTATGTATATATTTATGTAACCAGCTTATGGAACAATACGTTTTTATTTTTTAATATATAATCAGTCTTCATTTCGGTATATGTATGTCAACCAGTTTATGAAACAATCCATTTTTATTTTTTAATGTATAATCGATCTTCATTTTATGAACACTTATTTAGTGATATTGGGTGTGTATCATTTAAATTACTTCAAATAAGAACACATATTTTATGTTAAATGCACCACAATCAAATCCAAATTGTTTTTATAAATTTTGGCTTCAAACCATTGGCCACAAAGAATGTATGATGGTGAATTGAAGATAGGGTAGGAAGAATGAAAAAATTAGTGTTACTCCGATGCCAGATTGTTGGCAGAAAGAATGAAAAAAAGACAAAAGAAAACACACAGAACCATCAACACAGCTTGGTCGTATTCATGGAGAGAAATCCTCAAGCCATCAACACAGCTCTGCCGGTGATTTGCACATGGGGCAGGCGTTCTTCATCTTCAACCATTTCTTTATGCACTCCCCATGATATTTGTGCCCACACGGCACCATTCCCATCTCGTGGCCGCTCTCTAAATGAGCCTGCATGGATATTTATTAAAAAAAAAAACACTATCTCAAACTAAAAGACACCATAAAACCAAAAAAAAACTTGACAATAACCTGACATATAACACACAAAGGTCTCTCATTGATATCTTCATCCAAACCGAATGATCTAAACTCAAGGCATCTTCCGATGGCCTCCTCGGACAACCCAATTTCGACTCTCCCAAACCGGTCTGCCAGAGCAAGAAGCCCCTGAAATTGAACTCAAAACATTAAATTTATTGACTCTTATTAAAAATATTGAAATTGAATGGTACACCCATTGCCAAACTACCTCATAGGACAAATCAACAGCGCCTGGGACATTTCTAGCCCGATTACCAGCATAATGAGAATCCACAGCATCAAGTATTATGACTCCCTGCAAATTCAAGAAGATGAAATTCAACTGCCATTTCATCCAAGCAAAAGATACAAATATGACTAATGCTCTATTCCTTTGTTCAGGTAATGTCATTTATACAATTATCATCGTTTCATAGAGAAAAAAAACATGCCATTGGAGGGAGGGATGAAGCAAAATTACAGGTGCAGATGCTTTTTTTTCTTTAAAAACAATGATGAATAATGGGGGAGAAACAAACCTCTGCTGGTGAGTATGTATGGTGAGGATAATTGTTAGTTCTAGAAACTCTCCTATGCAGACTGTGAGATCGTCTGAACTCGTTTGTGTTGTTGGGTTCTGCTGAGACTTGAGGAATTCCTGCAGACAAATTCAAAAACAGCAACATGATGATGACATGATGAACATGAAATCATATGGAACAGAATTAGATACAATTATCATCGGAATGAAAAATCAAATACATCCGCATCAGGGGTGGAGGTGTACCATGAAAATAAGGTAAACGAGGTCCTGCTTCGTTCATCACAAAAACCCCACCGTCAAATTGTGGGGCCTGTGAAGGGTATAAATGACGATTCCACTCCACCATTTTCCCGGAAGTTTTGATGCTAGAAGAAGCAGCCGTCCTATGCCAAAGGATCTGAAATTCGTATTAGGTCATATGAAACGAGAAGGATGAAGAGACAGATTAGAGGAAAACTCAAGGAATCTTCTTATGGGCTTGGATTGAATGAGGCGATACCAAATTTCAGACAAAAAGAAAGGGGAGGAGAGAAAAACAGCGTTACGAACCAAAGAACCGGAATTTGCGCAAAGAGATTACTAGGGGTATTGCCGTACCTGATCACGACCAGAGCGCAGAGGGAGCGTCGAAAGATGAGAGATTGAGCGCCGGGGAAAGGGAGCGATCGGAAGAGAGGTGTTGCGGTACCTGCTCACGACCAGAGCGCGGAGGGAGCGTCGAAAGAGAAGCGATTGAGCGGCAGAGAAGAGAAGAGCGCCGGGGAAAAGGAGCGATCGGAAGAGAGGTATTGCGGTAGCTGCTCACGACCAGAGCGCAGCGAGAGCGTGGAAAGGAAACAGCGCCGGCTCTCCTTCCTTATATACCGCCCACCCTCCTCTCCCTCTGCTTGCTTTGGGCGGGAAAAAGACCCGTTACGCCACGCTTCGCTTTTAGGGTTTCATGTTTTTTAAATAAAAAATTACGCATTTCCAGCTGTTGTTAAAAAAAAAATTACGATTTATAATTGATTCAATTGCTAAAAAATTAAAAATGTAAAAAATTTGTCATTATCTCTAAAATATCTTATTCTATTCTGAAAATATGAACAATTATTTCCGGTACCCATTTTGACCTTTTTAGTTTTTTTGAATTATTTTGTAATATATAGGCATGAGAAATATTTTTTTATTGATTTGGCAATGATGTGGACCTCATGGTATCAATTTTTCTATGACTTGGTTGAGTTGCAAGTTTCTAGTCTAATTTTTTGATTTGTCATAAGACATTGATAATTGTCTTGTGGTTTCGTATGAAACCCTGCAGGGAGTGGTGTAAATTCCTGATATACAACGTATGTTGGGATTTCTATTTAGTTTTGTGTCCACACTTCACAAGTGATGATAGTAGAAGTTGGGTAGAATTAGCGGTGTAGTGTGATTTAATGACACTATAATGGATGCATATAAGGAAAATACATGGACATTCATAAGGGAAAATAGGAATGTGTCATGGTAAGTGATGTCAAGTAGAAGTGACCACGTTTAAGAAAAGTATTCAAGGAGTTTTAGCATAAAAACATTTTTGAGCGGTTTTAAGGAAAATACTATAGATCCTTTAAAATAGAAAAGAGAACAATTCTTTATACAAAACCAGAAGTGAACCGGGAATGTTTTCACAATAAAAGACTTATTTTATAAAGACAATGGGGTATTAAAACATAAGATAGAGTGCATTTGAAATCGGGTAAGAATTCGGGAAGTTTCCTCAAAACAGGTTTGATTATCAGGAAGTATTGAGGAGGAAATCACTTAAAAACATATATATATCCCTAAAAGAGAATGATGAATGGAACTTGTTACATGAGTTAGGAACATTCATATAGCATTTAGAAGATGAAAATATGAAGAATAGATAACCTCATTAAGGTAAAAAGAAAGATAAAGAAACCTGAAGGAATAAAGGAGGTCCGGGTTGAATCCCTCACGGAATATCGACATGGTATCGTGTGTACTTAAGAGGGATTAATGAGAGGTAAAGGGGTTTCTCATCATTTAAACATCATGAGGAAAGTACGGTGAAGGTGCGTAATCAAACACCATCACTAAGAATCACACATAAAAGGGCATAACATAGAGGACAATCTTAAATAAAAGTGAAATAGAGAGGATCCCTTACCTTAAGTATAGTGGTGATATTCTCTTGATCTTAATGACCTGAATAGTCAAATTAGGTTCATTAATTAATAATTCAAGAACCTATTCTATATATAGAATATTTAGTATAATCTTTTTAAATTCATTTATAACCATTTTGATTGGTTATGAGGTTCAATTTCAATGTTCGGGTCTGTTTGCTTACTTGATTTTAATGATCGGTTCACTTATATTCCTCTTTCAAATAAACATGTATGATAAAGGTGGTTGTCCAGAATTGAATTTATATTTTATTATTGAACATCCAGAAGGTTACATGGTTGAAATTTTAATTTGGTTACTTTGAGTGAAGTTGAATCATTATATAAAATATTAATGATAAACGCTTGAATTAATTTGGCGATTTTGCCCATAATTAACTTGTTTTGCATTATTATTTTTACGTCAAGTGTGCAAGAGGATTCTAGAACAACACATAAAATAAAATACACATTTAATAGTATGGTTCAACCATAAAAATGGTTTCATGAATATAATAGAATATGGTAATAGAAATTGATAAACCGCCGTCATTAAATGTGATAAATTAACACATCTCGGACGATGTTTTCGTTTCTTTCGTATAAAAGGAGGGGGAAAGAGTGATGATAATGAATTATCCCACTATCATAAAAAAATCAAGTACATGTATGTTACTGGAGTTATCATACCATTTGGGTGAAGGGAGGTGAGGAAAGAAAAAAAGAAAAGAAAAGAACTTGAAAGGAAATAAAAGAATTAGAAAGAGGAATTTACCTCTTGAGTTTATCTCCTTTGAGAACCTCTTAAAGGGTGAGGTTTTGGTCTTTTGAGGAGACCAAAGGCTTCTGAACGTGGGGAAGGATGCTGGGAAGAGATTTGGGCATAATTTAAGTAAGACACAAGGCTTGAGAGGAGTGAAGAGAAGAGGTAAGGAGGGGTGATATTTATAGTGGAGGAGAGGAGAGTTTTCATGATATTTAATTCCTTAGTTTATTATTTTCTCTCAAGACCATTAATAGTGACTATTCCATGACAAAAAATAGTAATAAGTGAATGTGGGTTCAAACCAATTGGGCTTACATCAGCAGATCATCATCAATGACTCAATAAATCCATTATTTAGCATTTATCGTAAATTATCGTATTTTACTATTCATAAAAAATTCAAGTATTTTAGTAAAATCCAAAAAATTCACCCCAACCATTTTTCAATGTGTAGAATCAAAAAATGAACTCCATTTTTCAAAAATAATTTTATACATATGAATAATTTAATTTTCAATTAAAATCATAATTTACTTGAAAAATATAGATTTTAAAATTAAAACTGATTTCATAATGCTTTCAAAAATTACATAAGGTCGTATAAAATTATCTTAAAACCAAAATACATTGAATTTTTAATTTATGAAAATGTTTTAGGAAACTAAATTTTCTTTTAAATTAATTAATTAATTATAATTATTTATTTATGGCTTACAAAAATACCAATACTCTTACTATGGTTATATTATCACTTATAAGATGCATAAATTTTATTTATACACTCATGGGCGAGGATACTATTCTTTCAGACAATTTACTACTCATAAGGTTCATATTACTATTCATAAGGGTATGTTACTATTCATAAAAAATTAAGTTTTTTTATCAGACTCCAAACATCTTACTGATCGCAACCGTGTATGACAGATTTTTGAAATTCAAAACACAGACGTGTCAAAATTATGTTTAAAGGCCACATAACACTTAGTTGTTCATTGTGTTGAAATTTCACGTGATTATATAACATATTTATATGAAAGGAATTTTCATTGAAAAACATTGGGGCGTTATAGGGGCATATAATACTTGTTAGTAATTTCAAGTTATTTTGTATTAATATAATTGAAATGAAGTTTATCAAAGAAAATTCATAATTTTACTCTGTCTAAAAATCCAAGTCATCCTTTAAGAATATTATTTTACTCATGGGGCTACTCACAATTTCTACTTTTAATTTACCGTCGATGTTTATTCCTTTACTTACTGGAAAAATGTTTTTTTTCACTCATTCAAATATCTTGATAGAGAAAACTATATTTCTTATTGCAAATGCGAATCATTCCATCTTCAATGTTTTATATTTTCCTTGATCAAAATCTGGATATATGGAGGATAACACAAATTAGAATTGATATCACTTTTGGTTGGTGTTTTAAGAAGTCTAATTTTTTATGTCGTGTTTATGGTATTGTAATTTTCTTCCTTCCTCAAATTTTAAATGGTTTTAACTATATACATTGGGGAAAATAAATACCATGCACAAAATGCATTTATTGATTGTAGTTTCACAAACTTATAATTATAACTAATTCAAGAATGATTGATGAAGTGGATGCCTATGATATTAATGAAAATTCTATGAAAAAATTATTGGAATCCCCCATTTATAGTTTTATTTAATGATTGAAAAACATTGGAGGGTTCGATTTAAATTTTAAACATGTGTTGTATTCATTGTTTGTTTGTCTCACTTTGTGATTTGTTTTCATAAAAAAATTATTCCTTCCCTTTCCATGATATATATTTCCAGTACCAATTTTGACCTTTTTAGTTTTTTTGAATTATTTTATAGTATATGGGTATGAGAAATATTTTTTTATTGATTTGGAAATGATCTTTGTGGATCTCATGGTATCAATTTTCCATGACTTGGTTGAGTTGCAAGTTTCTAGTGTATTTTTTTGATTTTTCATCAGACATTGATAATTGTCTTGTGGTTTGGTATAGAACTCTGCAGGGGGTGGTGTAAATTCTTGATATACATTGTCTATTGGGATTTTTGTTTAGTTTTGTGTCCACATTTCACATGCCTTTGTAGTTAATGTTCATTGAATTTCACATGCCCTGGCGTCATTGCATGTTTCTAGTTTTCTTTTTTACATGATCTTGTTGTTGTTCTATTTTCACCATTTTTGACATGCTTGCTGGGTGGAGTTTATATGTTATCGAGGCTACTGTGATGAGTATGGATAGTAGATAAATGCTTTTTGTTGTATTTCAACAAATGTAATTTTGTAAGAACCCTATTCTTCCTTGGAGGTACAAGCTTCTTTTCTTCTTTTTTCCTTTGAGTTGTTTTTGAGAAAAATAGGGGAAAACTAGGCAAGTGCTGGAATCATATTATCACAGGTTCTGACTTAGGGTTACACACCATGTAATCCTAAGTACACATCGTGTGGTTTTGGTAGTGTATGATGAGAATACATGGTGTGTGGGCATGTCAGTAAGGAAGAGAGGAAAAACCAACTACACGCCGTGTACTTTATAGTACAAGCCGTGTAGTCATGTCGGCGGGTCCTGAAAAGTAAATTAGGGGAAACATCCACCAAATAAATAGTTAAATGATAGAAACATTGTGTAGAAGGACTTACATGTCATGTATTTGTGTTTTTTGGTTAAAATGGGCAGTATCCTCACCATTTCACAAAATGGACAAAGGGATCATCGGGTGGACGAACAAGCAGTACCGAGATTAATTTCTTCTCCCGTTTCATCATTCGAAAGCCAATTCGAACACCGTCAGATCCATTGGAATCCTCTCGGTGAGTGCTCGATTCCTCTTGAGCCGTTATTGGTGATTTTTTCTTTTGATTGAGTTATTTAAGGTTGAGTTAATATCCCTGTTTCGTAGATCTACACCATTCTAGCTTGAATTGGAGGTCGAGGCTAGACGAGGAGAGTCATACTATGACGAGGTAGGTGGTCTTTTTCCTCTTGTTAATTTTTGAGATGTTTATATGTGCCATTGTGCCACGTGCCCATGTTTAGGGTGTCTCATTGAAATGAAATTGATCCTTATTATTACCTAATGTTGTTCTAGTAATTAATTCAGTGAATTAAGGCATGTTTGTATTTGTTTCATGATTGAGGGACACCCTGTGGGTGTGTTTTCTGTGGATAATTATTGTTCAGCCATTTTGGCCTAGGATGTCTATGGGTTTCCTTCGTTTTCCTTGTAGGATTGTTTAAAATGAACTTGGTTATTATATGGAATTGAAATTGCATTAGAATTGTAAGTGTTTTGATTATGGATTTGGGATTGTGTTTTCCCCTTTTCCCATGCAGTGGTTTTTCTTTTTTTAGTAGGTTGGAATGTTTTATTAAATTTTAATGATTAAATGGTAAATAGAATTGGGTGACACATTGGTTCAGCTTAGAAAACCGTGAATGGACTTGCATGACTATTGTGCCTTGCACCTTAGGTGACACATGGGTTAAACTTAGAATGCCTTGGATGAACTTAAGAGGCTTTTGATTTTTATGTCATTAGTGACATTTTGGGTCCCTAGTAAGACCGCTGAGAATGGACTAAATTGAAATGATCATATACTACACCTAGAGTGACACTCGGGGATCCCTGGTAGGACCACTGATTGCATGATGTTATTATAGAATCCATGCTAGAGATGCATGTTGTTGTGATAGTAACTTGATAGTTATACCTGATTTTGTGATAGGTGTATTGGTATGTTCTATGGTTTAGATTGAATGGACAACAAACTTTGGTTCTTGAGGTGTATAGGACCTCTTGGACCGGAATTTGGTGGATTGTGATTCATCCTTTTGTATAGAATTGTGCTATGTTATGTTATCCATGGGTGCCAAACTTGATTTGTGGGGAGTATGGGTCCACAAAAATCGGAATTTGGCATACCGTTACTTTATTTTTCAAATATAGTGGTTCTGGGGAAGTTTCTAAGGCTTACCGTCTAGAAATCCAGAAAACACGACATGTGGTTCTATAAACACACGCCATGTGTTCTTCCCGTTCGGGGAAGAAATACTTTTCTTGAGTATACTCTGTGTACTCTGTGTACTCTTTGTACACGTTGTGTACTCTGTGTACACACTGTGTAGTATCTGACTGTGTAACTAGACCTGTGAGAGGAAACACATGCCTTTGAGTTTTGATCAGAAATCGTCATGTAATTTTAGTACACATTGTGTAGCCTACCTAGGCAGAACCCGTGCAGACATGGTCATGTGAGAGTACATGGACAGGAGGAAAGAACTATGTACACATCGTGTATGCATGGAACATGCCGTGTACCGGGGGTTTATACATTCCCATGACCATGGTAGAACATGACCATGTAAGAGCCTAAGGGTACATGTCGTGTATTCTTTTTACACACCGTGTATTCCCTTTTGGAATTTTTTTGAGGGTCTTTTTCTGTTTCGTTTTGGAACTCTTGAATAGAAAACCTTAATAATAAGATCAAACTGAGACGTGTGCTTGACCATGCAGAGTCATGCCACCATGATGACCTCAAGCTGTATGCTAGGAGAGCGACGATGATCATACCCCGAAGGTGGTAGGCCATGAGCTGCCAATGGATCCTCCAGACGTGCTAGTCATGGAACCAACTGTTATACCAAACACAGGTGCAGATTCATAGTTCCATGAAGGCTTTGTGAGGTTCATGCAGACCTTTCAGGGAGCACCACAGGAAGCCACATCTATGGTAGAGCTGAATCGTATATTCTAGCAGCAGCATCCGCTTACCTTTTCAAGGGATGATAGACCACAGGATATATAATCATGGCTAGAAGCAATGCTGACTATCCTTGAGTATCTGGATACACCTCTTGAGAGGAGGGTCAAGCTCACAATATATATGTTGCGTGATTCTACCAAAAAATAGTGGGATATTATCACTCAGGTAGGGAGTCATCGGGATATGACATGGGAAGACTTTTAGACGGCCTTCTATGATTATTATTTTACCAAGACATTGAGGGTTGAATGATCTTGGGAGTTCATGAACCTAGAACAGGGCACACTGTCAGTTATGAACTATTCAACCAAGTTTACTGAGCTTCAGTGATTCACACCTATTCTGATGGGTGATGACGTATGAAAAGCTAGAAGATTTGAGGATGGTCTCAGATTCGACATTTGATCATAGGTGACTATCTTCAAGTTTCCTTCAGTCTCTGATATTGTGAATCATGCGTTTATTACCAAGCGCAACCTACGAGAATCTGGGGGTGCAATCTAGGGAGGTCCAATACCGATTTTTGGTATTGTCTCAATTGATAAGAAGAAGTATCATCTAAAGCTCTCTCACGATGACAATATCAGTCAAAACCTTTATTTTGGTGATTAGGAGAGGTGCTACCAGTGTGGTAGGATATGGTATATGATCCCTCAGTGCACGAAGGACTTAGTTGAGTTCTGAGCTTGCGGAAGGATGGTTCATCTATAGAGCTTCTGCAGGGCATTTTCACCAGTGGCTAGTGAGAGGGGGTTTTCACCGACTCCACGACCAGGATTAGGGTCTGAAACTTCTCCTCAGATAGGTAACTGAAGTATGTCAGGGAATTTATGATGAAGTGGCAGTCATGGATGTGGTAGCCAGACCCCAGGATCTCAGCGATAGTAGGGCGGGTCAGCTCAGGGTAGCCATGCAGTGTCTCAGGGCTGTGGTATAGGTCAGACTTATATAGTGCAACAGACCCAACAAGAGCAGGATCCAAAAACTTCTACTATCATAGGTACTATTCTAGTCACCTCTGTTTTATCTTCTGCACTTTTTGATATTGGTGCTATGCATAGTTTTATATCTGTGGTCATTGTGGAAATCCTTAGGCTCTAGGTTTATACACCTTGTGATGTTATGATGCTAAACACCCCGTTAGGGATTATAATGGCAGGTGGACGTCAGTGTAAGGAGTTCCCCTTGAGATTGGTGAGTGTCACTTTCTATGGAACCTCTATATCTTAGAGATGATGGGCTTTGATTTCATTCTCAAGATGGACTGGTTGGTTTCTTTTCATGCCTTTGTTGATTTCTATCGTCGTAGGGTGAGTTTCATGTCACTAGAGGGTAGAGAGTTTCTACATAAGGGTGAATGAGATGTCCAGGTGAGTTGAGCTGGACCCGAGCATCATGGGTTGGGCGGGATGACAACCCATATTGCGAGTTTATATATAGATGACCAGAGAACATGTCAGATGGATTTCCCTCCAGTGGTTGATCATTTTAGGGACATTTTCCCTAATGACTTTTCAGGCTTACCGTTGTTCAGAGAGGTGGATTTCACTATCGAGCTAGTACCAGGAGCTGCACCGGTATCCATTCCTCCTTACAGGATGACTACAACAGATTTGCAGGAGCTCAAGAGGTAGTTGGAAGATTTGGAATCTAAGGGTTTCGTCCGACCCAGTACTTCTCTTTGGGGTTCTCCAGTCCTTTTCATGAAAAAGGAAGATGATACCCTTGGGCTATGCATGGACTATTGGAAACTAAACCAGTTGATAGTTAAAAACCGATATCCCTTTCCATAGATAGATGACCTGTTTAATTAGCTTCGAGGAGATCAAGTGTTCTCAAAGATTGACTTAAGGTCAAGATATCATTAGGTACGTGTTCAACCTATAGAAATTCCTCATACAACCTTTCTTAGTAGGTATGGCCTATATGTGTACCTGGTTATGCCGTTTGGTCTCATGAACATGCCAACAATTTTCACGGCACTGATGAACCTAGTGTTCCATCCTTACCTAAATTCTTTTGTGGTGGGTTTTGTGGAATATATCTTGGTGTATTCTCACAATCGACATGACCATGAAAAACACATTGAGATCATTTTGAATACACTGAGAGAGCATTAGTTATATGCTAAGCTCGCAAAATGCCACTTCTGGATGGATCATATTCACTTCCTGGGTCACGTCATCTCCGAGATAGGAGTATCAGTGGACCCAGAGAAGGTGAGAGCAATAGTTACCTGGGATCATCCCAAGAACATTTTTGAGGTTCAAAGTTTCTTGGGGATAGCTGGATACTACATGCATTTTATACAGGACTTCTCATGCTTGGAATCACTACTGACAGGCTTGAATAAGAATAGTGTGAAGTTTGTGTGGTCATATTCTTGTGAGACATCCTTTTAGGAGCTAAAAGGGAGTTTTACATCAGTACCGATACTAATATTTCTAGATCTAGGAAAGAGTTACACCATGTAATGTGATGCATCAGGTATTGGGATGGGATAAGTGCTTATGCAGGGGGATCGAGTTGTTGCATATGGGTCTCGGCAGTTGAGGCCACATGAGAATAATTACACAACACATGATCTCGAGTTAGCTACAATTGTTCATTCTTTGTGCTGTTGGAGACATTATTTATTGGGAGAGAATTTTGTGGTGTAAACAGACCAAAAAATTCTCAAATATATCTTTACTCTGCATGATTTGAATATGAGACAATGAAGGTGGTTGGAATACCTTCATTTGTTCAACTTTGATCTTGCCTATACGCCTGGGAAAGGTAATGCAATGGATGATGCACTGAGCAGGAGGACTCAGATGTAGGCAGTGGAGGAGGCCTGTGGTGAGTGTAAGATTATGGATTTGTTCTATAAGATTCATTTAGAGGTGCACAAAAGTCAGGGAAAGACTTACCTTTCATCTTTAGCTATGACTTCGACCCTCTTAGACAGAGTGAGGATGAGGCATCTATTAGATTCTGAAGGCCTAGTTCTACAGAAATATGTGGCAGGTGAGGACCATCCTCCTAGATGGAGTATAGGAAAGGATGAGGTTCTGCGTATCCATGGATGTGTGTGGGTTCTAGGGGATATACATGATGAGATGATTTGTAATTTTCATGCTTCAGCTTGGGCATTACATCCCAGAGTCACCAAGATGTACTGTGACTTGCGCTGTCACTACTAGTGGTAGAGTATGAAGTGAGAAGTAGCTAGATTTTTTATGAGGTGTTCCACCTGTCAGTAGGTGAAGGCAGAACATCAGCGGTTGGATGGGATTTTATAGCAGTTACCTATTCCGGATTAGAAATGGGATGATGTCCCGATGGATTTCGTGACAGGGTTGCCGAGGTCGCCTAGAGGCAATGATGCAGTGTGAGTTGTAGTTGAGAGGCTTACGAAGGTTTCTCACTTCGTTATGATCAAGGAAAACTTTTATGTTTATGAGATCAGAAAGATATATATTCGAGAGGTGACACAACTTCATGGGGTCCCTAGTTCTATCATTTTAGATAGGGATGCCCACTTTACGTCTTGTTTTTAGAAGAGTTTTCAGAGGGCGCTGGGTACATAGGTGCTTCTGAGCACAACATACCACCCTCAGAGTGATGTCTAGTCAGATAATATGATATAGGTGCTAGAGGACATGTTGTGTGCATGTGTCCTAGAATTTGGGGTCTCTTGGGAGAAGAATATTCCCTTGGTTAAGTTTTCCTACAATAACAGTTTCCAAGTGACTATACAGATGGAACCTTACGAGGCTTTATATGGTAGGTCATGTCGTTCTTCCCTATTCTAGTTAGAGGTAGGTGAGGAAACCTTACTGGGATCGCGCCTCATGTAGGATACTTCTGATCATGTCTAGTTGATTCAAAAATGGATGAGTACTATGTAGTATCATCAAAAATCTTTTGCCGATCGCCGCAGATGACCTATGGAGTTTGAGGTTGGGGATCAGGTTTTCTTATGTGTTTCACCGAGGTTGGGACACTAGAGAATTAGGATATAGGGTAAAGTTTTACCGAGATATTTCAAACCATTTTAGATCCTAGAGAGATTCGGGACGGTTGCCTACAGGTTGTAGTTACCTTAGAGGTATTGAGCCATGAATGACATTTTCTATGTATCTTAGTTGTACCACTATCACTCAGATCCATATCACATATTTCAGCCTGAGGTGGTTGAGCTACAAGTTGATGCATTCTTTGAGGAGCATCTGATTCATATAGTTGATAGGAGCACAGAGGTTCTTCGAGGACGGTCAGTTCCTCTTGTACGAGTGCTATGGCAGCACGACTGAGTATAGGACAAGACTTGGGAGAGGGAGGTCGATGTACGTGCTCAATGGCCAGAGTTATTCTCAGATATTTCTTCACCACCATTGGAAGGTAAATTTGGGGATGGATTGATTTAAGGGGGGGGGGAGTTTGTAAGAACCCTATTTTTCCTTGGAGGTACATGATTCTTTTCTTCTTTTTTCATTTGAGTTGTTTTTGAGAAAAATAGGGGAAAACTAGGCGAGTACTAGAATCATACTGTTACACGACCTAAATTAGGGTTACACACCGTGTAATCCTAAGTACACACCATGTGGTTTTGACTATGTATGATAGGAATACATGGTGTGTGAGCATGTCGGAAAGGAAGAGAGGAAAAACCAACTACATGGCGTGTACTTCATAGTACATGTTGTGTAGTCATGTCGGGAGGTCCTGGAAAGTAAGTCAGCAGAAACAACTTCTAAATGAATTATTAAATGATAGATACACTGTGTAGAAGGACTTACACACAATGTACTTGTGTTTTTTGGTTAAAACGGGTAGTAGGCTCCCCATTTCACAAAATGGATAGAGGGATCGCCAGGTGGATGAATAAGCAGTGCTGAGATTAATTTCTTCTCCCATTTTTTCATTCAGAAGCGGATTCGAACATCGTCAGATCTGTTGGAATCCTATTAGTGAGTGCTCTATTTATATTGATCCATTATTAGTTATATTTTCTTTTGACTAAGTTATTTAATGTTGAGTTAATATCCTTGTTTCGTAGATCTACACTACTCTAGATTGAATTGGAGGTTGAGGCTGGATGAGGAGAGTCATACTATGAGGAGGTAGGTGGTCTTATGCCTCTTGTTAATTTTTGAGATGTTTATATGTGTTGTTGTGCCACAAGCCCATGTTTAGGGTGTCTCCTTGATATGAAATTTATCCTTATTATTACCTAATGTTGTTCTAGTAATCAAGTCAAAGAATTAAAGCATGTTTGGATTTGTTGCATGATTGAGGTCCACCCCGTGGGTGTGTTTCCCATGGATAATTATTGTTTAGCTATTTCGGCCTAGGATTTCTATGGGCATGACTTATTTTACCTTGTAGGATTGTTTAAAATGAACTTGGTTATTATATGGAATTGCAATTGTGTTAGAATTGTAAGTGTTTTGATTTTGGCTTTGGGATGGTGTTTTCACCTTTGCATTGCAGTGGTTTTGCTTCTTTTAGCAGGTTAGAATGTTTTATTGAATTTATGGGTTCAGATTAGAACACCATGAACAGACTCACATGACTATTGTGCCTTGCACCTTGGGTGACACATGGGTTCAACTTATAATTCAATGAACAAAATCAAGAGGCTTTTGATTTATATGTCATTAGTGACACTTGGGCTCCCTACTAGGATGGCTGAGGTAGACTAAATTGACATGATCATATACTACACCAAGAGTGACACTCGGGGCTACCTGGAAAGACCACTGAGGAAGAACTCGCATAAAATTATACCAACATCTAGAGTGATACTCGGGGATCCCATGTAGGACCACTTAGAATGGTATCGCAAGATGTTTGTAGAATTTCACCTGAAGTGATACTTGAATTCCAGCTTAGGAATCTCAAGAATGGAATTAAGTTATAATTTGAATAATAGAATGCAATGAATTATGACACGTCTTCCAAGCCAAATCACAAGCTTGGATTCAATGTTCACTTACTTGTTTAGAAGGTCTTCTGAGACTTCTGTTGTTCTTAATTTGCTGCGGGGAATGTTAGGATTAGCCTGAATTCTGATACTTAAATATCTCGGGTAATTGAATTTCTAATGGACATAATGAACCTTATAAATGAATTCCAGTACTTGTAGGATTTTTTACTTTTTAGTACCTCTTTGTTTACTGCATTTCACTATTTTACAATACTGCTGCATATACTCACTGATAGATTGGAAAAAACCTCAGGTGGTTTCCTACTGGGATTTATTTCTTACACCCTATTTGGGTCATGTTTTTGGGCCTAAGTAGACTATATTGTTATAGGTTTTGATAGGTGAAAGGGATATTTTACAGGTACTTGATTAATGCTTAGGAGCAGGAGAGCATGGGACCAAGGCAAGGCTTGCGATATTGCTGAGTTTTTTTTTTGTGTTACCGTACTTTGGTATTGTATTGTACTTGGTTGTAGTGTATCCTGTTTTTTCTATTTTTCTTAGAACATGTGACATGATGAATCATTTTGATATTATATGAATCCTGGTTATATTTATATTTCAGTGTTCTGTTGTTTACTTCAGTTGCATGTTGTTTACTGCTTTTTCTATTGTTATTATTTTTTTCAATGTGTTACACTCTGCCAATGAGGGCATGGTTTCCCCACTATCACACTATTGGACCTCGCTACTAGACAGAATCCTCTGGCATTTGGGGAGATGTGCTTAAGGCCATGTATCCAACTGGGTATGGGGCACCAGTTGAGTGGCTTCCAGATTCGGGATGTTACAAATTTGATGTGGATCAATGTTGATGAAGTTGTTTTCCCTAGAAACTCTAATCATGAATTTATCTAAAAAAAATTCTAATCTGGTGGTGTGGTATGTAAAGACTGAAAGTTTGGAGGAAGTTTCATCATTTGATAAGATCAAGTTTGAATGTGCTAAGGAACTTTTTTTGGATGATTTTTTGGTTCAATTTTACATATGAACTAGTTATTGTGGGTTGCTTAAGGGGAAAAATTACTCACTAAATAGAATATTTTTAACTCTTATTCTTTGAATGCTGTATAAATTTTTTCCAGTGATCTCCCACCACATAGGTAGAATATGATAAACTAGTGCTAACGCTAGATTTTTTTATATTTTTTGTAATTTTCTTAGTCACTTTTGGATTCAGTTAAGGCTTCTTTTACTAAAACTAGCGAGATGGTCTATGCCGAACTGAGCATGATGGAGATAGTTTGTCAAAAATGTAACTTCATGTTTCTAGAATTTTTTTCAGTTTCTTATTTTATTCTGTTAATTATTATATAATTTAGTCTCTAAACAAGTGATGATAGTGGCAGTTGGGTAGAATTTGTGATGTAGTGTGATTTGATGGCACTGTAATGGCTTCATATAATGGTGGGTGGATAGAAGAAGTACAATTATTTTTGATATATCCTCATCTTATGTTAGTTTGATGTTCATAATTCTTTTCAATTAATTGAGGTGGGAAATTAACAAAGTATTTTGGCTCAAATTAATCAATATCATGAGATGGTTCATATTGGTATGTACTCTACTTTTTATATTTTTCGAGTTAGTAAATAGTAGTATGGTTTTCATGTTCTTGGTATGCAATCCTGTATGTCATTTTGCATAAGGTAGTGCAGATTGATATGTAATCTAGTTTATGTGTTCTTGAGGATGGGTATGTAAACTGGTTTTCATATTCTTTCCAATTAATGATCTGGTTTTCAATTTCTTGTAGATTGGTATGTAATATGGTTTTCTTGTTTTTTGTTATGTAATCTAGTTTTCATGAGGCTGTGAAGATTGTGCAGAATTCTTTTCTAGTTTTCATATTCTTGCATATTGGTATGGGGTATGACACATGTTATGAAATTTGGTTTTCATGTTTCTGTAGGTAGTTATGTAATCTATCTCGGATTAATCAAGATCACGACTTAGTTAGTAATGTGAGTATATTGGTATGTAATCTGGTTTTCATGTTATTATATTTAGTAATGTAATCTATCTTGAATTAATCAAGAGCATGAGAGGGGTTGATTAGCTACTTCCAGCCAATAGTGTGAGTGCTACCTACGTCCAAAATTGGGGATGACCTAATACTTACTGTCAATGTGATCTCACTGGATATTTGCCTCTATTGTGTCCATGCCATGTCTCTGTGGATGAACTAGATGCGTAGACCCCATCGCTAATGTGAACTACTACAATGACATTTGATGTGTGAGAGAAACAGATTGCAAATGGAGTTTCCAAGTTTCATGTAATGTCTATCAGAGTTTGAAAATGTTTGTAACATGTTTCTTGAATCTTAATGCTTTTTTTTAAGTTTGAACATATTTTTAAATTATATTTGAACATGTTTATACTAATAAATCCTTAGTTTATTGGAGTTTCATATAATCTAATTTTATAATTATTGTACAATAAATATAATAAATAAAATATATATAATTAAATTATTAAATATAATATAAAATTTTAGTAATAAATTTTGGAATATACAAAGAGACAATTTTATTTAAAAAATAATTTACAAACAAATATTAATCATTGGTATTATTTATAATAAAATTTAAAATAATATTGATAATAATGTTATCAACGGAAAGAAAAATGTTGGTAATAATATTATCAATATATAAATTTTTTGTATGAATCTTTTGCAAAACATTTTGACTAGATAATATATTTTTTATTGGTATTATTATAAGTGAAATAAAACCATTTTATCGATTGAAATAACATTTAGTGATAGATTTTTTAACAATAATTTAGTGACATGACAATTTTTGTTAATAAAACACTCTACCAATAGAAAATAAACTTTTACCAACAGATATACCCCTATTAGAAAATGGAAATTACTTTATAGTGATGGTACAACACGGATTTAACTAAAGAATATCTTATGTCTCTATAAAGGGATATCATAAATTGTGATATAGTGATACCACACCACCGCCGATCTATTTTGTTTTACGATATGACTGAATCATGTTGGATTAATCATACCTTAGGATTAATATAAGTTTAATACGATGGTTAAAAATTATGTTTTAATATTCCAGTAATCTTCCTATTGACTTTGTCCAACAACTCCTTATTTTAATTACCACAAATAATGTTTCTTATGTTATTAATGATCTTTACGTTTTCTAATAGTAAACTATTTTTCTAGCCAAAATTATAAAAAAGAATAAATCTTGAACTAACCATGTCAACTTATCCCATAAAGAAGACCAATTGAATGTGAAGGCCTAGTGGCTGCACATTGAAATCTAAGTGACCACATGAACAATCAAGTAGCCATGCATTAGATAATAAAATTTTCTCTAAGTCTTGAACTGACCACGTGAAGTATTCAACCTACTTGGCGATTTGGCTCATAATTAACTTGTTTTGCATTATTATTTTTACGTCAAGTGTGCAAGAGGATTCCAGAACAACACATAAAATAAAATACATATTTAATAGTATGGTTCAACCATAAAAATGGTTTCATGAATATAATAGAATATGGTAATATAAATTGATAAACCGTCGTCATTAAATGTTATAAATTAACACATCTCAGACGATGTTTTCGTTTCTTTCGTATAAAAGGAGGGGAAAAGAGTGATGATAATGAATTATCCCACTATCATAAAAAAATCCAGTACATGTATGTTACTGGAGTTATCATACCATTTGGGTGAAGGGAGGTGAGGAAAGAAAAAAAGAAAAGAAAAGAACTTGAAAGGAAATAAAAGAATTAGAAAGAGGAATTTACCTCTTGAGTTTATCTCCTTTGAGAACCTCTTAAAGGGAGAGGTTTTGGTCTTTTGAGGAGACCAAAGGCTTCTAGATTTGGGGAAGGATGCTGGGAAGATATTTGGGCAGAATTTAAGTAAGGCACAAGGCTTGAGAGGAGTGAAGAGAAGAAGTAAGGAGGGGTGATATTTATAATGGAGGAGAGGAGAGTTTTCATGATATTTAATTCCTTAGTTTATTATTTTCTCTCAAGACCATTAATAGTGACTATTACATGATCAAAAATAGTAATAAGTGAATGTGGGTTCAAACCAATTGGGCTTACATCATCATATCATCATCAATGACTCAATAAATCCATTATTTAGCATTTATCGTAAATTATCGTATTTTACTATTCATAAAAAATTCAAGTATTTTAGTAAAATCCAAAAAATTCACCCCAACCATTTTTCAACGTGTAGAATAAAAAAATGAACTCCATTTTTCAAAAATAATTTTATACATATGAATAATTTAATTTTCAATTAAAAGCTTAATTTACTTGAAAAGTATAGATTTTAAAATTAAAATTGATTTCATAATGCTTTCAAAAATTAAATAAGGTTGTATAAAATTATCTTAAAACCAGAATAAATTGAATTGTTAATTTATGAAAATGTTTTAGGAAAATAATTTTTCTTTTAAATTAATTAATTAATTATAATTATTTATTTATGGCTTACAAAAATACCAATACTCTTACTATGGTCATATTGTCACTTATAAGATGCCTAAATTTTATTTATACACTTATGGGTGAGGATACTATTCTTTCATACAATTTACTACTCATAAGGTTCATATTACTATTCATAAGGGTAGGTTACTATTCATAAAAAATTAAGTTTTTTATTGGACTCCAAACATCTTACTGATCGCAACCGTGTATGACAGATATTTGAAATTCACAACACAGACGTGTCAAAATTATGTTTAAAGGTCACATAGCACTTAGTTGTTCATTGTGTTGTAATTTCATGTGATTATATGACATATTTATATGAAAGTAATTTTCATTGAAAAACATTGGGGCATTATAGGGGCATATAATACTTGTTAGTAATTTCAAGTTATTTTGTATTAATATAATTGAAATGAAGTTTATCAAAGAAAATTCATAATTTTACTATGTTTAAAAATCCAAGTCATCCTTTAAGAATATTATTTTACTCATGGGGATACTCACAATTTCTTCTTTTAATTTACCGTCGATGTTTATTCCTTTAATTACTGGAAAAATGTTTTTTTTCACTCATTCAAATATCTTGATAGAGAGAACTATATTTCTTACTGCAAATGTGAATCATTCCATCTTCAATGTTTTATATTTTTTTGATCAAATTCTGGATATATGGAGGATAACACAAATTAGAATTGATATCACTTTTGGTTGGTGTTTTAAGAAGTCTAATTTTTTATGTCGTGTATATGGTATTGTAATTTTCTTCCTTCCTCAAATTTTAAATGGTTTTAACTATATACATTGGGGAAAATAAATACCATGCACAAAATTCATTTATTGATTGTAGTTTCACAAACTTATAATTATAACTAATTCAAGAATGATTGATGAAGTGGATGCCTATGATATTATTGAAAATTCTATGAAAAAATTATTGGAATCCCCCATTTATAGTTTTATTTATTGATTTAAAAACATTGGAGGGTTTGATTTAAATTTTAAACATGTGTTGTATTCATTGTTTGTTTGTCTCACTTTGTGATTTGTTTTCATAAAAAAATTATTCCTTCCCTTTCCATGATATATATTTCCAGTACCAATTTTGACCTTTTTAGTTTTTTTGAATTATTTTATAGTATATGGGTATGAGAAATATTTTTTTATTGATTTGGAAATGATCGTTGTGGATCTCATGGTATCAATTTTCCATGACTTGGTTGAGTTGAAATTTTCTAGTCTATTTTTTTGATTTTTCATCAGACATTGATAATTGTCTTGTGGTTTGGTATGTAACCCTATAGGGGGTGGTGTAAATTCCTGATATACAATTTCTATTGGGATTTTTGTTTAGTTTTGTGTCCACATTTCACATTCCTTTGTAGTTAATGTTCATTGAATTTCACATGCCCTGGCATCATTGCATGTTTCTAGTTTTCTTTTTTACATGATCTTGTTGTTGTTATATTTTCACCATTTATGACATGATTTCTAGGTGAAGTTTATATGTTATCACGGCTATTATGATGAGTATATATAGTAGATAAATTCTTGTTATTGTATTGAAACAAATGTAATTTTGTAAGAACCATATTCTTCCTTGGAGGTACGACCTTATTTTCTTCTTTTTTCCTTTGAGTTGTTTTTGAGAAAATAGGGGAAAATTAGGCAAGTGTTGGAATCATATTATCACAGGACCTGACTTAGGGTTACACTCCATGTAATCCTAAGTACACATCATGTGGTTTTGGTAGTGTATGATGAGAATACATGGTGTGTGGGCATGTTAGTAAGGAAGAGAGGAAAAACCAACTACACGCCGTGTACTTCATAGTTCAAGCCGTGTAGTCTTGTCGGCGGGTCCTGAAAAGTAAATTAGGGGAAACATCCACCAAATAAATAGTTAAATGGTAGACACATTCTGTATAAGGACTTACATGCCGTGTATTTGTGTTTTTTGGTTAAAACGTGAAGTATCCCCGGCATTTCACAAAATGGACAAAGGGCTCACTGGGTGGATGAACAAGCAGCACCGAGATTAATTTCTTCTCCTGTTTTGTCATTCGAAAGCCAATTCTAACTCCGTCAGATCTGTTGGAATCCTCTCGGTGAGTGCTCGATTCCTCTTGAGCCGTTATTGGTGATTTTTTCTTTTGATTGAGTTATTTAAGGTTGAGTGAATATCCCTATTTTGTAGATCTACATCGTTCTAGCTTAAATTGGAGGTCGAGGCTAGACGAGGAGAGTCATACTATGACGAGGTAGGTGGTCTTTTTCCTCTTTTTAATTTTCGAGATGTTTATATGTGCCATTGTGCCACGTGCCCATGTTTAGGGTGTCTCATTGAAATGAAATTTATCCTTATTATTACCTAATGTTGTTCTAGTAATTAATTCAGTGAATTAAAGCATGTTTGGATTTGTTTCATGATTGAGGGACACCTTGTGGGTTGTTTTCTATGGATAATTATTGTTTAGCCATTTTGGCCTAGGATGTCTATGGGCTGCCTTCGTTTCCTTTTTAGGATTGTTTAAAATGAACTTGGTTATTATATGGAATTGAAATTACATTAGAATTGTAAGTGTTTTAATTATGGATTTGGGATTGTGTTTTCCCCTTTTCCCATGCAGTGGATTTTTTTGTTTTAGCAGGTTGGAATGTTTTATTAAATTTTAATGATTAAATGGTAAATAGAATTGGGTGACACATTTATTCAGCTTAGAAAACCATGAATGGACTCACATGACTATTATGCCTCGCACCTTGGGTGACACATGGGTTCAACTTAGAATGCCTTGGACGAACTTAAGAGGCTTTTGATTTTTATGTCATTAGTGACATTTGGGGTCCCTAGTAGGACCGCTGAGAATGGACTAAATTGAAATGATCATATACTACACCTAGAGTGACACTCGGGGATCCCTGGTAGGACCACTGAGGACGAACTCGCATGAACTTATACCAATATCTAGATTGATACTCGGGGCTCCCATATAGGACCACTGAGAATGGACTTACAAGATGTCGGTAGAATTGCACCTAAAGTGATACTTGAATTCCAACTTAGGAATCTCAAGAACGAACTCAGTTTATAATTTGAATAATGGAATGGAATGAATTTTGACACGTCTACCAAGCCAAAGCACAAGCTTGAATTCAATGTTCACTAACTTGTTTAGAAGGTCTTCTGAGACTTCTGTTATTCTTAATTTTCTATGAGGAATGTAAGGCTTAAGAAAAATTACAATTCTTAAATATCTAAGGTAATTGAATTGATAATATACATAATGAACCTTATAAATGAATGCTGGTACTTGTAGGACTGTTTACTTTTGAGTACCTCCTAGTTTATTGCATTTCACTATTGTATAATACTGCTTCATATACTCACTGAAAGATTGGAACATACCTTAGGTTTTTAAATACTGAGATTTATTTCTCACACCCTCTTTGGGTCATGTTTTTGGGCCCAAATAGACTATATTACTTCAGGTGTCTATAAGGTAAAGGTCCCTTTTACAGGTACTTGATTACTACTTAGGAGCAGGAGAGTATGAGACCAAGACAAGGCTTGTGATGCTGTTGAGTTTCTTTTTGTGTTTCCGTACTTTGGTATTTTATTGTAATTGGTTGTAGTGTATCCTATTTTCATTGAATTCTTAGAACATGTGACATTCTGCATCATTTTGATATTATATGGCTCCTGGTTATCTTTATCTTTCAGTCTTCCGTTGTTTACTTTTGTTGCATGATACTTACTACTTATGCTATTGTTATTATTTGTTCAATTTTGTTACACTTTTCTAATGAGGGAATAGTTTCCCCACTATCAAACTCTAGGACCTCACTTCTAGTCAGAAGCCTCTGGCATTTGGAAAAATTCACTTGATGCCTTGTGGCCAACCAGGTATGTGGCACCAGTTGAGTGGCTTCCGAATCCGGGACATTACAAAGTGGTATCAAAGGTGTCTCTTTTCTAGTTTGCCTTACTATTTGACAATGATATAAAGGATATGGAATTTGGTAATTATCTATACATGAGAGTATCTAGCCCATGTATAGATAAAATCCAAATTATCATGAATTAAACTGTGCTTTTGGGTTTTGATCTATTACAGTTGATTCAATTTCACAGTTGGGTGACACACTTGTTTTTTGATGTAATAATTGATATTATTGTTTTTCTATTTCAATGAAACCTGATGAGATGAGGGTATGCCATATTATGCATCATATAGGCACTTTTTAGAAATCACATTCCATGCATACTTGCTATGCCATTTAGGAAGCATTACTGATTGCATTCTGTTATGATAGAATCCATGCTAGAGATTCATGTTGTTGTGATAGTAACTTGATAGTTATACCTGATTTTGTGATAGGTGTATTGTTATGTTCTATGGTTTGGATTGAATGGAAAACAAACTTTGGTTCCTGAGGTGTATAGGACCTCTTGGACTAGAATTTGGTGGATCATGATTCATCCTTTTGTATAGAATTGTGCTATGTTATGTTATCCATGGGATCCAAACTTGATTTGTGGGGAGTATGGGCCCACACAGATCAGAATTTGGCATACCTTGGATTTATTTTTCAAATAGAGGGGTTCTGGGGAAGTTTCTAAGGCTTACTGTATAGAAATCCAGACAACACGACATGTGGTTCTATGAACACACGCCATGTGTTCTTCCCGTTCCGGGAAGAAAGACTTTTCTTGAGTATACTCCGTGTACTCTGTGTACTCTTTGTACACGTTGTGTACTCTGTGTACACACTGTGTAGTATCTGACTGTGTAACTAGACATGTGAGAGGAAACACATGCTTTTTAGTTTTGATCAGAAACCATCATGTACTTTTAGTACACGTTGTGTAGCCTACCCAGGCAGAACCCGTGCGGACCTGGCCATGTGAGAGTACATGGACAGGAAGAAATAACTATGTACACATCGTGTATGCATTGAACACACTGTGTACCCAGGGATTATACATTCCCATGCCAATGTTAGAACATGACCATGTAATAGCCTAATGGTACATGCCGTGTATTCTTTTTACACACCATGTAGTCCCTTTTGATATTTTTTTGAGGGTCTTTTTCTGTTTCGTTTTGGCACTCTTGAATGGAAAACCTTAATAATAAGATCAAACTGAGACGTGTGATTGACCATGCAGAGTCATGCCACCATGATGACCTCAAGTTATATGCCAGGAGGGCGGCGATGATCATACCCCGGAGGTGGTAGGCCATGGGCTGCCAATGGATCCTCCAGACGTGCCAGTCATGGAACCAACTGTTATACCGAACGCAGGTGTAGATGCATAGTTCTTTGTGAGGTTCATGCAGACCTTTCAGGGAGCACCACAGGATGCCACATCTATGGTAGAGCTAATGCGTATATTCCAGCAGCAGCATCCGCCTACCTTTTAAAGGGATGATAGACTACAGGCTATATAATCATGGCTAGAATCAATACTGACTATCTTTGAGTATCTGGATACGCCTCTTGAGAGGAGGGTCAAGCTCACAATATATATGTTGCGTGATTCTACCAAAAGATGGTGGGATATTATCACTCAAGCAGGGCATCATCGGGATATGACATGGGAAGACTTTTAGACGGCCTTCTATGATTATTATTTTACCAAGACATTGAGGGTTGAATGATCTTGGGAGTTCATGAACCTAGAACAGGGAACACTGTCAGTTATGAACTATTCAACCTGGTTTACTGAGCTTCAGTGATTCACACCTATTCTGATGGGTGATGACGTATCAAAAGCTAGAAGATTTAAGGATGGTCTTAGATTCGACATCTGATCATAGGTGACTATCTTCCGGTTACCTTCAGTCTCTGCTATTGTGAATCATGCGTTTATTACCAAGCGCAACCTACGAGAATCTAGGGGTGCAATCTAGGGTGGTTCAACACTGATTTTTGGTATTGTCTCAATTGATAAGAAGAAGTTTCATCTAAATCTCTCTCACGATGACAATAGCAGTCAAAACCTTTCTTCTAGTAATTAGGTGAGGTGCTACCAGTGTAGTAGGATATGGTATATGAGCCCTTAGTGCACGAAGGACCTAGTTGAGTCCTGAGCTTGCGGAAGGATGGTCCATCTATAGAGCTTCTGCAGGACATTTTCCCTAGTGGCTAGCGAGAGGGGGTTTTCACTGAATCCACGATCAGGAGTAGGGTATTCAACTTATCCTCAACTAGGTAACTGAAGTATGTTAGGGAATTTAGGACGAAGTGGCAGTCATGGATGTGGTAGCCATACCCCAGGATCTCAGCGATAGTAGGGCGGGTCAGCTCAGGGTAGCCATGCAGTGTCTCAGGGCTGTAGTATAGGTCAGACTTATATAGTGCAACATACCCAACAGGAGCAGGATCCCAAAACTTCTACTGTCATAGGTACTATTCTAGTCACCTCTGTTTTATCTTCTGCACTTTTTGATATTGGTTCTACGCATAGTTTTATATCGGTGGTCGTTGTGGAAATCCTTAGGCTCTAGGTTTATACACCTTCTGATGTTATGATGCTAAACACCCCATTAGGGATTAGAATGGAAGGTTCACGTCATTGTAAGGAGTGCCCCTTGAGATTGGTGGGTGTCACTTTCTATGGAACCTCTATATCTTAGAGATGATGGGCTTTGATTTCATTCTCAAGATGGACTGGTTGGTTTCTTTTCATGCCTTTTTTGATTTCTATCGCCGTAGGGCGAGTTTCATGTCACTATAGGGTAGAGAGTTTCTACATAAGGGTGAATGAGATGTCCAGGTGAGTTGAGCTGGCCTTGAGCATCATGGGTTGGGCGGGATGATAACCCAGATTGTGAGTTTATATCTAGATGACTAGGGAACATGTCAAATGGATTTTCCTCTAGTGGTTGATCATTTTAGGGACATTTTACCTGATGAATTTTCAGGCTTACCTTTGGTCAGAGAGGTGGATTTCACTGTCGAGCTAGTACTAGGAGCTACACCGGTATCCATTCCTCCTTACAGGATGGCTACAACGGAGTTGCAGGAGCTCAAGAGGTAGTTGGAAGATTTGGAAGCTAAGGGTTTCGTCTGAACCAGTACTTCTCTTTGGGGTTCTCTGGTCCTTTCCACGAAAAAGGCAGATGATACCCTTTGTCTATGCATGGACTATTGAAAACTGAACCAGTTGGTAGTTAAAAACTGATATCCCTTGGCATAGATAGATGACCTATTTAATTATCTTCGAGGAGCTCAAGTGTTCTCAAATATTTACTTAAGGTAAATATATCATTAGGTACGTGTTCGACCAACATAAATACCTCATACAACCTTTCATAGTAGGTATGGCCTATATGTGTACCTGGTTATGCCGTTTGGTCTCATGAACATGCCAACAATTTTCATGGCACTGATGAACCTAGTGTTCCATCCTTACCTAAATTATTTTGTGGTGGTTTTTGTGGAATATATCTTAGTGTATTCTCATAATCGACATGACCATGAAAAACACATTGAGATCATTTTGAATACACCGAGAGATCATTAGTTATATGCTAAGATCACAAAATTCCACTTTTGGATGGATCAGATTCACTTCCTAGGTCACGTCATCTCCGAGATAGGAGTATCAGTGGACCCAGAGAAGGTGAGAGTAGTAGTTACCTAGGATCATCCCAAGAACATTTTTGAGGTTCAGAGTTTCTTGGGGATAGATAGATACTACATGCATTTTATACAGGACTTCTCATGCTTGGAATCACTACTGACAGGCTTGAATAAGAATAGTGTGAAGTTTATGTGGTCATATTCTTCTGAGACAGCCTTTTAGGAGCTGAAAGGGAGTTTTACATCAATGCTGATATTGATATTTCTAGATCTAGGCAAGAGTTACACCATGTAATGTGATGCATCAGATATTGGGATGGGAGAAGTGCTTATGCAGGGGGATCGAGTTGTTGCATATGGGTCTCGGCAGTTGAGGCCACATGAGAAGAATTACCCGACGCATGATATCGAGTTAGCTACAATTGTTCATTCTTTGTGCTGTTGGAGACATTATTTATTGGAATAGAATTTTGTGGTGTAAACAGACCACAAAATTCTCAAATATATCTTTACTCAGTATGATTTGAATATGAGACAATGAAGGTGGGTGGAATACCTTCATTTGTTCAACTTTGATCTTGCCTATACGCCTCGGAAAGGTAATGTAGTGGCTGATGCACTGAGCAAGAGGACTCAGATGTAGGCAGTGCAGGAGGCCAGTGGTGAGTGGAAGCTTATGGATTTGTTCTATAAGATTCATTTATAGGTGCACAAAAGTCAGGGACAGACTTACCTTTCATCTTTAGCTATAACTTTGACCCTCTTAGACAGAGTGAGGATGAGGCATCTATGAGATTATAAAGGCCTAGTTCTACAGGAATATGTGGAAGGTGAGGACCATCCTCCTAGATGGACGATAGGAAAGGATGAGGTTCTGCGTATCCATGGACGTGTGTGGGTTCTAGGGGATATACGTGATGAGATGATTTGGAAGTTTCATGCTTCAGCTTGGGCAGTACATCCCAGAGTCACCAAGATGTACCGTGACTTGCGCTGTCAGTACTAGTGGTAGAGTATGAAGTGAGAAGTTGCTAGATTTTTTATGAAGTGTTCCACCTGTCAGTAGGTGAAGGTGGAACATCAGCCGTTGGCTGGGATTTTATAGCAGTTACCTATTCCGGATTAGAAATGGGATGTTGTCACGATGGATTTTGTGACAGGATTACCGAGGTAACCTAGAGGCAATGATACAGTGTGAGTTGTAGTTGAGAGGCTTACGAAGGCTGCTCACTTCTTTCTGATCAAGGAAACCTTTGATGTTGATGATCTCAGAAAGCTGTATATTCGAGAGGGGACACAACTTCATGGGGTCCCTAGTGCTATCATTTTAGATAGGTATGCCCACTTTACTTCTTGTTTTTGGAAGAGTTTTCAGAGGGTTCTGGGTACATAGGTGCTTCTGAGCACAACATACAACCCTTAGAGTGATGTCCAATTAGATCATACGATATAGGTGCTAGAGGACATGTTGTGTGCATGTGTCCTAGACTTTGGGGGATCTTGGTAGAAGAATATTCCCTTGGTTAAGTTTTCCTACAATAACAATTTCCAAGTGACTATACAGATGGAACCTTACGAGACTTTATATGGTAGGCCATGTCGTTCTTCCCTATTCTAGTTATAGGTAGGTGAGGCAACCTTACTGGGATCGCATCTCATGTAGGATACTTCTGAGCATGTCCAATTGATTCAAAAATGGATGAGTACTATGTAGTATCATCAAAAATCTTTTTCCGATTGCCGCAGATGAACTATGGAGTTCGAGGTCGGGGATTAGGTTTTCTTACGTGTTTCACCGAGGTTGGGACACTGGAGAATTAGGATATAGGGTAAACTTTTACCGAGATATTTCGGACCATTTTAGATCCTGGAGAGATTCGGGCCGGTTGCATATAGTTTGTAGTTACCTCAGAGGTATCGAGCCATGAATGACATTTTCTATGTATCTTAGTTGTACCACTATCACTCAGATCTGTCTCACATCTTTCAGACTGAGGAGTTTGAGCTACAAGTTGATGCATGCTTTGAGGAGCATCCGATTCATATAGTTGATAGGAGCACAAATGTTCTTTGATGTCGGTCAGTTCCTCTTGTATGAGTTCTATGGCAGCATGACTGAGTATAGGACAAGACTTGGGAGAGGGAGGCCGATGTACATGCTCAATGGCCAGAGTTATTCTCAGATATTCCTTCACCGCCATTGGAAGGTAAATTAGGGGATGAATTGATTTAGGGGGGGGGAGTTTGTAAGAACCCGATTTTTCCTTGGAGGTACAAGATTCTTTTCTTCTTTTTTCATTTGAGTTGTTTTTGAGAAAAATAGGGGAAAACTAGGTGAGTGCTAGAATCATACTGTTACACAACCAGAATTAGGGTTACACGCAATGTAATCCTAAGTACACACCATGTGGTTTTGACCATGTATGATAGGAATACATGGTGTGTGAGCATGTCGAAAAGGAAGAGAGGAAAAACCAACTACACACCGTGTACTTCATAGTACATGTTGTGTAGTCATGTCGGGAGGTCCTGGAAAGTAGGTCAGCAGAAGAAACTGCTAAATGAAAAATTAAATGATAGATATACTGTGTAGAAGGACTTACACACAGTGTACTTGTGTTTTTTGGTTAAAACTGGTAGTAGGCTCGCAATTTCACAAAATGGATAGAGGGATCGCCGGGTGGATGAATAAGCAGTGCTGAGATTAATTTCTTCTCCCATTTCATCATTCAGAAGCCGATTCGAACATCGTCAGATCTGTTGGAATCCTATAAGTGAGTGCTTGATTTATATTGATCCATTCTTAGTTATATTTTCTTTTGACTAAGTTATTTAATGTTGAGTTAATATCCTTGTTTCATAGATCTACACTATTCTATATTGAATTGGAGGTTGAGGATGGACGAGGAGAGTCATACTATGACGAGGTAGGTGGTCTTATGCCTCTTGTTAATTGTTGATATGTTTATATGTGTTTTTGTGCCACACGCCCATGTTTAGGGTGTCTCCTTGAAATGAAATTGATCCTTATTATTACCTAATGTTGTTCTAGTAATCAAGTCAATGAATTAAAGCATGTTTGGATTTGTTGCATGATTGAGGTCCACCCCGTGGGTGTGTTTCCCATGGATAATTATTGTTTAGCTGTTTCAGCCTAGGATTTCTATGGCCATGACTTATTTTACCTTGTAGGATTGTTTAAAATTAACTTGGTTATTATATGGAATTGCAATTGTGTTAGAATTGTAAGTGTTTTGATTTTGGATTTGGGATTGTATTTTCACCTTTGCATTGCAGTGGTTTTGATTGTTTTAGCAGGTTAGAATGTTTTATTGAATTTATGGGTTCAGATTAGAACACCATGAATGGACTCACATGACTATTTTGCCTTGCACCTAGGGTGACACATGGGTTCAACTTATAATGCCATGAACAAAATCAAGAGGCTTTTGATTTATATGTCATTAGTGACACTTGGGCTCCCTACTAGGATGGCCGAGGTAGACTAAATTGACATGATCATATACTACACCAAGAGTGACACCTGGGGCTACCTAGAAAGACTACTGAGGAAGAAATCTCATAAACTTATACCAACATCTAGAGTGATACTCAGGGATCCCATGTAGGATCACTTAGAATGGACCCACAAGATGTTTGTAGAATTGCACCTAAAGTGATACTTGAATTCCAGCTTAGGAATCTCAAGAATGGAATTAGGTTATAATTTGAATAATAGAATTCAATTAATTATGACATGTCTTCCAAGACAAATCACAAGCTTGTATTAAATTTTCACTTACTTGTTTAGAAGGTCTTATGAGACTTCTGTTGTTCTTACTTTGCTGTGGGGAATGTTAGGATTAGGCCGAATTCTAATACTTAAATATCTCGGGTAATTGAATTGCTAATGGACATAATGAACCTTATAAATGAATTCCATTACTTTTAGGATTGTTTACTTTTTAGTACCTCTTTGTTTACTGTATTTCACTATTTTACAATATTGTTGCATATACTCACTGATAGATTGGAAAAAACCTCAGGTGGTTTCCTACTGGGATTTATTTATCACACCCTGTTTGGGTCATGTTTTTGGGGCTAAATATACTATATTGTTATAGGTGTTGATAGAAGAAAGGGACATTTTACAGGTACTTGATTAATGCTTAGGAGCAGGAGAGCATGGGACCAAGGAAAGGCTTGCGATGTTGCTGAGTTTCTTTTTGTGTTACCGTACTTTGGTATTGTATTGTACTTGGTTGCAGTGTATCCTGTTTTTTCTATTTTTCTTAGAACATGTGACATGATGCATAATTTTGATATTATATGAATCCTGGTTATATTTATATTTCAGTCTTCTGTTGTTTACTTCAGTTGCATGTTGTTTACTTCTTTTTCTATTGTTATTATTTGTTCCAATGTGTTATACTCTGCCAATGAGGGCATGGTTTCCCCACTATCACACCATAGGCCCTCGCTACTAGACAGCAGCCTCTGGCATTTGGGGAGATGTGCTTAAGTCCATGTGGCCAACTAGGTACGGGGCACCAGTTGAGTGGCTTCCAGATTCGGGATGTTACAAATTTGATGTGGATCAATGTTGATGAAGTTGTTTTCCCTAGAAAATATAATCATTAATTTATCTAAAAAAAATTCTAATCTGGTGGTTTGGTATGTAAAGACTAAAAGGTTGGAGGAAGTTTCATCATTTGATAAGATCAAGTTTGAATGTGCTAAGGAACTTTTTTTGGATGATTTTTTGGTTCAATTTTACATATGAACTAGTTATTGTGGGTTGCTTAAGGGAAAAAATTACTCACTAAATATAATATTTTTAACTCTCATTCTTTGAATGTTGTAGAAATTTTTTCTAGTGATCTCCCACCACATAGGTAGAATGTGATAAACTAGTGCTAACGCTATATTTTTTTATATTTTTTGTAATTTTCTTAGTCAGTTTTGGATTCAGTTAAGGCTTCTTTTACTAAAACTAGCGAGATGGTCTATACCGAACTGAGCATGATGGAGATAGTTTTTCAAAAATGTAACTTCATGTTTCTAGTTTTGTTTTTCAGTTTCTTATTTTATTCTATTAATTATTTTAGAATTTAGTCTCTTAACAAGTGATGATAGTGGAATTTGGGTAGAATTTGTGATGTAGTGTGATTTGATGGCACTGTAATGGATTTATATAATGGTGGGTGGATAGAAGAAGTACAATTCTTTTTGATATATCCTCATCTTATGTTAGTTTTATGTTCATAAGTCTTTTCAATTAATTGAGGTGGGAAATTAACAAAGTATTTTGGCTCAAATTAATCAAGATCATGAGATGGTTCATATTGGTATGTACTCTACTTTTAATATTTTTCCAGTTAGTAAATAGCAGTATGGTTTTCATGTTCTTGGTATGTAATGCTTTATGTCATTTTGCATAAGTTAGTGCAGATTGATATGTAATATAGTTTCCGTGTTCTTGAGGATGGGTATGTAAACTGGTTTTCATATTCTTTCCAATTAATGATCTGGTTTTCATTTTCTTTTAGATTGGTATGTAATATGGCTTTCTTGTTTTTTGTTATGTAATCTAGTTTTCATGAGGCTGTGCAGATTGTGCAGAATTATTTTCTAGTTTTCATGTTCTTGCATATTGGTATGGGGTATGACAGATGTTATGAAATTTGGTTTTCATGTTTCTGTAGGTAGTTATATAATCTAGCTCGGATTATTCAAGAGCACGACTTAGTTAGTAATGTGATCATATTGGTATGTAATATGGTTTTCATGTTATTATAGTTAGTAATGTAATCTATCTTGAATTAATCAATAGAATGAGTGGGGATGATTAGCTGCTTACAACCACTAGTGTGAGTGCTACCTACGTCCAAAATTGGGGATAACCTAATACTTACTGTCAATGTGATCTCACTATGGATATTTTCCTCTATTGTGTCCATGCCATGTCTCTGTGGATGAACTACATGCATAGACCCCATCGCCAATGTGAACTACTAAAATGACATTTGATGTGTGAGAGAAACAAATTGCAAATGGAGTTTCCAAGTTTCATGTAATGTCTCTCAGAGTTTGAAAATGTTTGTAACATGTTTCTTGAAGCTTTATGCTTTTTTTAAGTTTTAACATATTTTTAAATTATATTTGAACATGTTTATTCTAAGAAATCCTTAGTTTATTAGAGTTTCATATAAGATAATTTTATAATTATTGTATAATAAATATAATAAATATAATAAATATAATTAAATTATTAAATATAATATAAAATTTTAGTAATAAATTTTGGAATATACAAACAGACAATTTTATTTAAAAAATAATTTACAAACAAATATTAATCATTCGTATTATTTATACAAAATTTAAAATAATATTGATAATAATGTTATCAATGGAAAGAAAAATGTTGGTAATAATATTATCAATATATAAATTTTTTGTATGAATCTTTTGCAAAACATTTTGACTAGAAAATATATTTTTTATTGGTATTATTATAAGTGAAATAAAACCATTTTATCGATTGCAATAACATTTAGTGAAAGATTTTTTAACAATAATTTAGTGACATGACAATTTTTGTTAGTAAAACACTCTACCAATAGAAAATAAACTTTTACCAACAGATATAGCCCTATTGAAAAATGGAAATTACTTTATAGTGATGGTACAACACGGATTGAACTAAAGAATATCTTATGTCTCTATAAAGGGATATCATAAATTGTGATATAGTGATACCACACCACCACCGACCTATTTTGTTTTATGATATGACTAAATCATGTTGGATTAATCATACCTTAGGATTAATATAAGGTTAATACAATGGTTAAAAATTATGTTTTAATATTCTAGTAATCTTCCTATTTACTTTGTCCAACAACTCCTTATTTTAATTACCACAAATAATGTTTCTTATGTTATTAATGATCTTTACGTTTTCTGATAGTAAACTATTTTTCTAGCGAAAATTATAAAAAAGAATAAATCTTGAACTAACCGTGTCAACTTATCCTATGAAGAAGCTCAATTGACTGTGAAGGCCAAGTGGCTGCACATTGAAATCTAAGTGACCACATGAACAATCAAGTAACCATGCATTAGATAATAAAATTTTCTCTAAGTCTTGAATTGACCACACGAAGTATTCAACCTACCGCAAGAAGAAAATAAGCAAAAACATGAAAAAAATAAGTGAACGCAAGAAGAAAAGAAGTGACTGTAAGAAGAAGAAATGTGACTGTGCCAAGTGACCATGGAAAGTAACTGTGCCAAGTGACCATGGTAAGTAACCATGCTAAGTAACCACATGTCAGAGTGACTGTGATTCAGATAATACCAAGTGACCATGTCTAACTTAATTAGTATGGTAAATTCAAATATCTAATGGCTATATTTTGGAGTATTTATTAGAGAGTCATTGTATTTAAGGTTTCATGATTAGACAAATGAGTATGAGGATTAATTTATGAATATAATCCAATGACGAATATAAGGACCCATAACTTTCATACATAGATATTATATCTTAATATATGAATATTCATTATATAAAATTTCAATCCATACCATAATTTTTTAGGTCAAGTATATTTGGAAACTTGAAAACATAAAAAAATGGTTCATAAAATATCTATATCATATCCCAATTATTTGTTTATAAATTGAACCCTTCTTAGACATATCATACTTATTACCTTTCTTCACAACATTGGAAAACAAAATATAACAACAGGGTAAACTTATATGCTCATTAAGGGTAAAAATGGGGATATCAATGATCATATAAGAATAACATGAGAAAAAGGGAATGATAACATGATCATAAGATTTGAAAACCACAACCTGCATATCATAAATCATAATCTTGATTCATGGAATAATTTTTTTTAGTTTATAAGACATGAATCATAAAGAAATCAAAGAACATGATCCATGAGAGAATAACATTGACATAATACATGGAATTATAGCATACAAATAAGCATAAAAAATTAATTCCTTAGTAGTCAAGACTATTTTCCAAGACTATCGCAGTGGAATGAGTTCACTCGCCAAACCATCGTAGTAATCAATGTTCACTCCCAAGATTATTATAGTGGACAAAGTCATTTACTAAACTGGGTTTACTCCCTATTCCAGTCTTTTTTATCTTATGAGATATCAATATTTACCCAATGAATTGGAGGGAGATATAGGTCCCACCCTTCACATAATGAAAATCATACATATGTGTGTCACAAGATCATAAATCATTTATCATATTAGAACCCATGAAATGAAATGGATTTCATAAACATTTTAGCATAACATAACTCATGGAAAAGAAATGTGTTTCATAAACATCATGTCATCATATTCATAAACCATATAGAGAAAGAATAAGAATGGTATACATGGATCATATCCCCAGTAAATAATAAGTGAAATCAAGTGTTTTTGTCTTTAATGAATAGAAATTCCATTAAAAGACCATTAAATCATTCTTGATAAAAATAACCTTTAAATTTTGAATTTACTTATTTGAAAAAACTACGCAAATATAAAGGAAACCATTTTTTTTAAAGAAACATGTAAAATTATAAAGGATGATTCAAAGTAAAAATTATTCATGATGACAGGAAAATCCATTCATTCCGTATAAGTTAAAAAAACATTCTTTCCATTTTTTTTGGAAAAGTCACAAAGTACTTTATTTTTAAAATGAAAAGAAGATTCCCTTCAATTTATTTTTAAAAATTCAAATATAGGGAAAAATAACCTTAAAAATAATAAGAGAATAATAAAAACATTCTTTAAAACCATTTTTAGAAAATATGGAAATGGAAGAAAAATATTCCCCATCACATACTTAAACATAAACAATCTTGAATGTTAATGAGATTGTGAAATAAAACCCTTACCTTGAGTTTACTTTACTTTGAAAGCACTATAACCTCCTATATAATAAATTTAAATTTATTATATTTCTATACCAGATTCATGTCCATACTTATAATATCATATAATATCCCTTTATAATGTTTCAAAACCCCCTTTTATTAGTAATTCCTTATTAAAATGATCATTTTTGGGAGTTGAGTGTTTTGTTTATCATGAGTCTTTCAGTTCATTAGTTACAATACTTATACATTTATATTAGTTCCATCATCTCTAGAATATTAATCATGATATAAATATCATATATATTCATTATATACATATTTATATTCATCCATAAATTTTAAATATAGAAAAATGAATTACTCCGTTGATGGAGACGGTATGTTGTACGTATACATGAACGATATTTTCATTTTTTAATGAATGAAATAAAAGGAATTTAAATAATAATTAACCTTTAAAATATAATTATTATATCATATATATTATATTTATTCATCAAATTCATCTTCATTATCATCCTGGTAAAATATAAATGAAAAATAAAATACATCGCATTGTGGCGGTGGTAGTCCAAACGTATGCATGAATAATGTTATCATTTCTTAAAGGATTGGATGGTAAGAAGGTAAATATGATATTATAATTATAGAAGTATAATTATTTCATGAATATAATATATTAAAATTAAACCCATCATAATTACTATCCATAAAATATGGTTATGAAAAATGAATTGTATCGCTACATGGAGATGGTAAGCCGTACGTATGCACGAGTGATACTTTCACTTATCATTTGACGAGAAAAGGGATTTATAATGGGGTTTTAATAATAATAATAAAATTTAAGAATATTTAGGATAATGAAGTTATTATTTTATGATAAATACCATATATTTAGAGGAGGTAAATAAGAGTAGAAAAGAAAGTGATCGGTTATGGTGATTACCTCTTCTTTGAAATGACTCCTTTAGATCTCCTCTAAAGGGCTATAGGGTTGGCCTTTTGGGAATATAAAAATCTATATCATGTGATTATGTAATATTAAAATGGAAATTGGAAGATTTTTGTCAATCTATATGGATCAATGTGTTGTAAATAAGTGAGGGAGGATGTTCCCTTTTATAATTGAGGCGAGGGGTACTTTTAGAATTTCACAAAAGATTTAGTTATAATAAATTAATTATCAATAAAAATACCCCCAAATGAAAATTTATTAAAAGATAAGGTATTATAGGGTTATAATTAAATCAGAAAATATAATTTATACATGTTTTAGTTACATTTTAAGCTTTATTATTTTGATTAACCCTTAGTTAACCTATTTTAACTTTAACTACAGTAACAACTTTTTCAATATTAAATGGTTGTAATTTTTACATATTAGGTGAAAATTTACCAATAAATGGAAAAATTGTGAATTTTTTGACCATATCATATCCAACTTTTATTATTTCAAATTTTATATGATTTTTAAATAATTTAATAAAATATTATTTTGATAAAATATCATTATTTTCAATTCTAACATTGTTCATTTAATTTGATGTAAATGAAAAAAAAAGTTAGAGTTAAAATATAATCTTTTGACACAAAAATAATATGTCATATTCACCTATAAAATTCATGGAACACTATAACTTACTCCAATTATATCACTTTTAATATTTTCAAAATCATTTGTTTTATTTTTCCATTAGTTGAATAAATACTATTTTGGCATTGTGTAAGCATTTAAGTGAATTGTATAATAACTAAAAATTAAAAATTAATTACCATTAAGAATATAATTTCATTATATAAAAAATTACTATCATAAAGGATATTTAAAACTAAGAGAGTGACATTTTATAACCTTCTTTGATTTAAATAATATATATGTAATTTTCATGGAAAAGTATCCATTAAACTAATAAATTTATAGCCTAAGGTGATAAGGTTCAAATAAAATTCATCCAATAAAAATTAGAATGAGAAATTATGGCCTTATCACTTATTTTTAATCTATATTAACCTGATTTACCCTTTACTAAGATGATAAATTTTACTACGATTACCATTCATATTGACAAAAAATAAAAGGGACCTATTTACCAAATTTAAACCTAATGATTCTAAATATGTAATTAGTTTTATATAATTCAATATATATGAATTAAAAAAAATAAATTTAAATCAAGTGCATAAAATGTGATAAAAAAAAATTTTAGAAGAAAAAGATACATTTTAAGCATAATAATAAATTTATTCATATCCTATGCTTAGAAAAATATTTATTTAATGTTTAAAACATTTGATCTAGTAAATAATATATAAATTACATTAAAAAAATTAATCAATAGTGACCAATTTAATTTATAAATATAAAAATACATTGCACGCATAAAAAACAATTTTTCTGAAAAACATAACTTTTATTTTTAATTTTTTTTGTTTTTAATTATAATCATTTGATAAATATAGAATTAATTTTATAAATGTGTTGATTGTATTGTTTTTATAATTTAGTTATTACTATTCATACATGCCTTTCCAATGTCTTGGAAATAATAGACACATAATATTTCAATAATGTTACATAGTTCGTTTAAACTCAGTGGTGTGTGTAACAAAAGATATCAAAGAAATCAAATTATTTAAAGAGAAAAATTTCATAAAATTATCAAGGTGTTGAAAACAATTATAGGAGATTCTGTCTTTAAGAATAAGATCCACTAGTGGAAAAAAAAGAAGTATATGATAGATATAGAGATACACTAAGGACTTACTATGACATACTAAGAAATAGAGAATTCCCACAAAACATTGTTTTCAGACCTCTTAGTGAAGCCCTCAGTTAAAGATTTTTAAGGAATGATTTAAAGACATTTGATCAACTGAATATTATCAGATTGAGTTTCTTCAGACTTTTACTCTTTCCATATTTGTATCTCTCCATTGTAGCTTACTCTTTGAGTTGTGTTTGTTTTTCTCTATATATTCATCAACACATGATCCTGATCTCTATTGAATAATATTAGACACTCTTTCCTTTATTCATTTACACCTATATCCCATGTATAACTATTTAAGAGGTTGTGTGTATATTGAACTTCTTGTGTACAATTTTTTTTGGTAAAAACCCAATCTTGGTTTTGGTTCAGTTCATTTGTTCAATAAACTACTTGGCAGTGGGTGATTGCCAAGTAGAGAGGACGGAGTATCAACTCAAGACAAAACCTCTTATTTTTATTATGTTGAATGTTTTCTTGTTTTGTTTATTGTGTTTCTAAAGAACCTATTTTTTTCTCAAAACTATATATCAATACACTACTTTGATAGTTAACTTTAATAAGTGTTTTATATACATTTTTCATTTCAAGTACTTTTTTTTTCAAAAGTTAAAGTATTTTTAGAAATTGTTTTAATTGAGTTGTGATTGAACTTTTGAGAAACTTTTTAAAAGTATCAAATTATATATTTCAACTATTTTAGTTAATTAGGTTGTTTTTTATTAATTGGTGGATTTGGTTTTAAATCTTTTTAAATACAAATTTTAATTGGAAACTTAATTCACCCCCTCTTGAGTTATCCACTCCGACCAACATTTGGTATCAAAAGGTTATTTTATTTCTTTATACCTAGCCTTTAACTATGATCGTGTTTTTACCCAAAAAGATAAAAATTTGTATTTATTACAAATTTATATCTTTATGGATAAAAATAGACTTGAGGGGACTACTACTAACAAAACTACTTATTTAAGGTCGCAAAATATGCACAATGGAAGATTAAGATAAAAATACACATCTAAAGCATGAGATTTGATATTTAGACCGTAATAGAGGAAAAATATGAAAAACATAAGGCTGCTAGAGATGATTGGAGTGATGCCAATATGGATGCTTATGATTGTAATTTTAAATCTATGAATGCTTTATATTGTGTATTATTAGAAGATAAATTCAATAGAATTTATGCATGTTTTATTTCTTATGAAATTTGGGATACACTTGCCGTATCTCATGATGGAACATCAAATGTTAAATAAATGAACATGAAAACCTATACTATTAAATACAATTATTTTAAATTGAAACATGATGAATAAATTTATGATATGTATCTCAAGTTAAATGAAATTATCAATATAATGAATGCACTTGGAAAGAAAATTAAAGACAAAGATCAAATGATGAGACACCAAAGGTTCTATCCAGATTGACGGAGAGGAACATCTGATACTATTTGAGAATCATGTGATATAAGAAAACTGAGAGTAATGGATATGGTTAGAAAACTTATGATGTATGAAGAAGAGTTGAAAGTGAACAAAGAATATGATGAACCAAAAAGAAAATAAATTGCTTTCAAAATATCTGAGTCAAAGATGAAAGAGAAAATAAAAGAACATAGTTCAAGTGAGGATGAGTCGTCATATGAAGGTGATGAGGATATGAATCATCAAGCTAAGAGATTTAAAAAGTTCTATATAAAGAATAAATTCTTTAAGAAATCAAATTACAGAGGAAAGTATGATAGAAGAGGGAATTAGAAAAAGGAAAGTCATTCAAGAGAAGTGACTTGTTATGAATGTAAGAGGAAAGAGCATATCAAAGTTGAATGTACAAAATTAAATTATAAGAAAAAGTATGAGTACAAAGGAAAAAGTAAAAATAAGGATATGAGAAAAACCTAGAGAAACTATGAGGATATTTCTAGTGAATATAATTCAAGAAGAGAATATGAGGCTGATAGAGAAAACATGTGTTTTATGGAAAACACATCTAAGGTAATAAATATTGTCTCAAAATCTCATGCTCATATTTCTAACATCTCTAAAAATGAAAATAATGATTAAAATATGAAAATTGAATATTTATTTGAATATTTAAATATGATGGAAGAAACTTTTAATGAAATTAAAGACAAGTACACAAATTTTAAGAAACATCATGCTTTATCTGTTTATATTAAATATGATCTTATAGTAGAAAAAAATAATTATCATTTAATAAAATAGAATAATGAAATTAAAATGTAAAATGAGAAACTTAAAAAGGATCTTGAAAGGTTTATGAATGGAAGATAAACCTTGACAAAGATGCTCGGAAAATTGACCACACCCAAGTACACAACTAGGATTAGATACCATCCCAGTCAATCGAGAATTTATAAAAATAAGTTTATTTCTAGAAGAAGATCTTCTAATTCTATAAAAAATTCATATTCTTATGGAGCCAATAAGTTTTTTATTTCTAAAATTATTAAGCTTTTTTTATGGTAAACCTATTAAAAAACATTGGATTCCAAAATCGCTTATCCTAATTCATCTCAATTATATTTCAATGACCTAAACACTAAGATACAATGAATTTTGTGAACATAATTTGATAAATTTGTATATTTATATTTAGAAGTAATTTAAATTTTGATTTATTTAAAGTTATTTTAAAAAGGGATTCATATTGGACAATACGACATTGTTTTATTAGTTTTGGCAATGTGACATGTGTTTTAAACTAAACCGGAACTTTTATATTGAAAACATGAACTTTGAGTCATTCCAGATATATCATGTGTTGGATTGACATGCAGTTAATTTCAACACATCACAGATTAATTATGGATAATTTTTCTAAATATTCAAGAAAATCTGAGCTTGTTTTCTCAGTTTGGCTATATGACATGGTTTTAGACTAAAATGACGCTTTTAATGTGAAACCATGCACTTTGGGTCATTTTGGCAATGTGACATGTTTTTCAAACTAAAATGACATTTTTTTTCTAAATTATGAGTAATATCAACCACATCATGTATCAAATTTGCATACAGTTGATTCCTACACATTATAAAATAATTATGGATTATTTTTGTAAATTTTCAAGAAAATATAAGCTCATTCTTTTGGTTTTGGCTATGTGACATGTGTTTTAGACTAACACGGCACTTATAATGTGAAAACATGCACTTTGAGTCACACCAATCACATCATGTGTTGGATTGACATGTAGTAAATTCCCATATGTCACAAATTAATTATGGATCGGTTCCCTAAATTATCAATATATTTGAGATCATTTTTGCAATTTTGGCTACGTGACATGTATTTTAAACTAAAATGACACTTTTATATTAAAAACTCGCACTTTGATCCATATCGACCACATTGTGTTTCAAATTGATGTGTGGTTGATTCCTAAACATCAGACATTAATTATGGATAATTTTTCTAATGTTTAAAGACAATAATAGATTTTTTTCTCAATATGGCTATGTGATGTGCATATTACACTAAAATGACAATTTTAATGTGAAAAAACACACTTTGAGTCATACCGACCACATAGTCAGTTGGATTGATGTGAGTTTGATTCCTACACATAAAAAATGAATTATGGATAATTTTAATAAAGTATCAAGATAATCTGAGCTCATTTTTTCTGTTTTATCTTCGTGATGTGTTTTTAAAACTAAAATGACACTTTTATATTGAAAACACACACTTTGAGTCATACCATACATGTCATGAATCATATTAATGTGTCATATATTTACTACACATCACAAATGAATTATGGATCTTCATTATAATGTTTTAAGACAATCTGATCTTGTTTTCTTTATTTGGATATTTGATGTGCGTTTTAGACTAAAATGACACTTTTAATGTGAAAACACACACTTTGAGTCATACTTGACACATCATCTATCATATTAATGTGTAATAAATTCTTACACATAAAAAATGAAGTATAAATCATTTTATTAAAGTATCATGTCAGTAAAAGATCATTTTCTTGGTTTTGGTTATGTGACATGTGTTTTAAACTAAAATGACACTTTTATATTGAAAACACACACTTTGAGTCATACATTCCACATCATGTGTTAGATCGACATGAAGTAAATTAATACACATTAAAAATTAATTATGGATCATTGTTCTAAAGTTTCAAGATAATACAATCTTGTTTTCTTGGTTTCGGTAATGTGGCATGTGTTTTAGACTAAAAAGGCACTTTTATATTAAAAGCCCTCAATTTGAGTCATACATGGCACATCATGTGTTGGATTAAAATGAAATAGGTTAATATACATTAAAAATGAATTATAGATAATAATATTAATGTATAAAAACAATATAAGCTCTTTTATTGGGTTTTGAAAATGTGACATGTGTTTTGAACTAAAAGACACTTTCATATTGAAAATACACACTTGGAGTCATATTGGCCACATCAGGTGTCAGATTGAAATAAAAATTATTATTATATGTCACAAATAAATTATGGTTCATTTTCATAATGTTTGGAAACAATCCAAGATTCCTTGCTTGGTTTTGATAATGTGACACGTATTTTAAACAAAAATGACACTTTTATATTGAAAACACAGACTTTGAGTCATATCGGAAACATCTTATATCAGATTGATTTTTGGATTATTCCTACACATCACACATGATTTATGGATTTTTCCTAAATTTTCAAGATAATTTAAGCTCATTATATTTATATTGTCTATGTGACACCTATTTTAGACTAAAATGACATGTATAGGTCAACCGACTTCTCAACATTTTCAACTCCCAACCTTGATTTAGATTCATTCATAGTTAACTCCTCATTTATAATTGGTTTAAGGTATGGGTGATGCATTACTCTTAGGATTTATAGTATCTTTCATTGTCATGTCTTTGGTTGAGTCAAACAACAAAATAAAGGAATCCATTATAGTGGTGAAAGTGATTCTAATAGGGCCCATACCATTTTTACAAACTCATCAAAAGATAGAAAGACAGAAAATGAAAATGGTGAGGCTAGAAGTATGGAAGTACCTTACCCATATACGTGTCACTGATATAAAATATCTTTTATAAAATAGAATAAGGCTTCCATTGAAACTTATACCATTTTGGGTAAGGCTTATTCATTGCTAAATATTTAGCCTTGTCAACCTACAGTTCTTGGGAATAAGGGAACACCGACATGAATAAAGTACTAAAAACAAATAAAAAAGGAATAATCCTTGATTAAAATGAAGAAAAAAACCCTAAGGTAGTCGCCACTACACTGTAAGGGGTGAACTTCATCCCATCAGTTGGTAATATGTCTTTATATTTGTGGGTAGAAGGATTATTGACACGTTTTACTCTTAAAAATATTTTAGCTACAAACTCGAAGTCCAATATATCATGAGAATGAGTAGCTTTAGACATGTTACTAGATATTCCAGAATTCGTAGAGTGTAACACTCCATGACACTTCTCCTTGATAAACAACTCAAATACTTCTTTCTTTAGAGGGTCATCACCAAAAGTTTTGCAGTTTCTTGAAACTCTTCATAACCCCAAAAATAAGTAAATTAGTGAAAATTTGAAATGAAATGCACATTCAATTAGGGAATAAGAATATACCATTTTGATGAATTTAAAAATTATAGTAATAATAGTAAGATTGATGCAGTCACATGAGATGTTTATTTAGTAAATATATCTGAAAGGATATACTATATTCATAGAAGAAGTGGGTGGATTTAAATGTATAAGAAATTATTTTACACCAAATTGTTTCTTGTTGTAAATATTTTTTTTTTCTAATGCTCCCATATGAAGCATCCTCAATCAAAACTTTTACACTTTTATCATTAGGTGGTGAAACCATATATGGGGGAGGATAATAAACTTTGTAGCCTCTCTCAATAGGGGTAAAAAATAAATAACAAGGTTTAAATTTCTTTAGAATGATAAGAGGATAAAATATGAAAAAACACTCAAATGGAAATTTAAAATGTAGGATTAGAATAAAAATATAACCAATAAATTCTCTAATACTACATGAATTATATTTTAGTAAAATTTATATCAAATAATTATGATATTGATTCTTCACATCCAAAATGTATCACTAAGGTCATAGTCTATACCAGATCAAAAACATAATAGGTAATCACCTTAACTTGGTATAGACAGGAATTCTGACACCATGTACCCTGGCCACTCATCTCTAAACAATTTTACTTCTTCTTTTGAGTAAAAATATTATTGAAAATCTTTGTAGTACTTAGAAAATATAGGAAAACAAATGATTAAAAATATTTTAAATAAAATTTTAATTACCTTTAGAAATTACCTATTCAGGGATGATAGTTTATTGATGGTATATTACATCATTCATAAATTTTAAAATGTAATATACATAATCATAATCGTTATCTTATTTCGAACAAAACTGAAACATTGACCAAAATAAGTATATTTTTTTCAAAAATGTTTTTATAGTTAAATGTTAATATTATACCTTAATTTTTATCAATTTAAAGAAATACTTAGTCTTCATGTGTTCAGTAACCAACCTCATACTATGATTCAAATGATATCTATACATCACCCTATTATAACATAAATATTATTAATATATAAACTAAAACATATAATTTGAAGTTTATCTATAAAATATTTATTAAAAATCATTACAAATTCACAATGGAAATCATGTGTGGTTGATTTTTTGGAAATATATTCTTTGGATCGAAAAAATAAATATTCAGGGTATTCAAATTGAGTGCGATGAGAATCTAGTGCTTCATAAAAATAAAAACAAATAAGTAATAAAAAAATAAAAATATATTTTATATTATTAGATTGCAGAGTTTAATCCCTACATTATAGGAATCAAGAGGAGTTTATTGTATATTATTTTCTTTTCAAATGCCATGTTTATTTTAACTTTTTTCTTTTCAATTTATTTCATTTCCAAATGATTTTTCTCCATTGAAATTATAGTAGGATTGTTTATTTCAAATATTGATTTTTAGGGTTTTTTCTTTATATAATAGTAATATATATTTGTTTAGAAAATATGAATAGTTATTAACTGTAATGAATATGGTATACCATTTTTTGGATAAACAGATTATTAAAATGTACCCCAAGTATGTATTCACAACTGAGAATCCCAACCACTACAAACTTGATAATTTAATTTATACTCTCAAGACCAATAAAACTTGTAATGTCCAATCCAAATATTTATTCTTCATATTCGACATAGGACATATTTTCATCTTTGAATGTTGTATCTGAATGAACTTTTAATGATAATATATGTGGTAGTGGAACTAGCGGGGTGATAGTACACTCACAAGGTCCTTTTTATTTCTTGGTAAATCTACTAGATTATCTTGATTCAAACTTCCATTTCCCCTTCATTATTTCAATATGTAATATTATTCCTCATTTTAGACATTTTTTATCAAATTTTAAAGGTTTTTCATTTGAGAAAAAAACATTAAGGACATACCTCATGTATCTTTTTATGATTAAACAACCATTCTAAGAAATTTCCAACATAATTATTGACCGTGGTAACATCCAGATCCTCAAAAGGAATGGAAAAATTAGAACTCAACTCTTGAGCTACTTAAATCCTAACTCTCACATGATCTATTGTGATTTTTTATTATGTATCATGTCTCCTAGTATATTTTACATAATACCCCTCATAATAATTCAATGCATGGGTGTTTATAGATATAAATTAAAAACAATTTCAACCTATAAAATTTTAGTAATATAAAGTTATCATAAGTTGTTTGATTCAAATTTAAGATAAAGAGTTATAAAAAAATTGATTACCTTGGGAAAGGCAGGCAGTTGAGGGGAATGGGTAGCCTCAATGCTTGTGGGGACATGTGCCTCTTCATGTACAAATCATTTTTCTACTATGGGTTCATGTATTGAACCTGACTCTAGTAGCCCAAAGCCGATGTATACTTTGTTACATTGAAATTGGATACAAGTGATCACTTCTTGAAGGACTGAATAGTTTATTAGTCTTGGTAAACTAGATACATACTTGAAATTCACATTAAAATTTAAAACATAAAATACACAAAGTGTTTTATTTGAGAATTCCATATTTACCCTTAACATATCCATGCATTTCAATTAAAAAACACTTACTAGTATCTTGGGGAAAATATAACATAAGAAAGGGGTGAAATCAAATGCTCAGTAAGGGTAATAATGTAATGGAATCTATCATAAATAAAAAATCATAACCAATATGGTAAGGTGAATAACTAAAACACATGCTATTTAATCAATAACATGATTATAATATGGAAAGAATAAATTATGATCAAATAAATCCATATAAAAAATCACATGAGCATGAAACTTATCAATATATATTCTAACTAATTGAATAATCACATGAGCATCAACAACTGATCTCAAAATTGGTGAATTCATAATTCCATACATCTAAAACATATTTTTAATACCTTTCACAAGATAGTTTTAATTTTTGGGTAGAAACCTATCTAATTTAAACAATTGATTTATATCATGAGAGTCATTGATGCATCAAGGGGCTATCTATAACTAGGACCCACTCATAACTTAATAAGTCTAATACATTCCTCATATAAAAGGGGTGAAACATAATCAAAAAAATATTCATATTGATAAACTAACAAAAAATGTCAATACTTACCCCAACCAAATAAACATGATCATAAACCATCCAAAGTAATATGGTGAATGGTAATAAAATTGTACATCCTCAGTAAAACTAATCATAAAACATCCAAATAAAGAATAACGATGAAATCAATACATACTATCTCTATTTTATCATAAGTAAAATAAATGGTTTATGTCATTAATGAATATAAACACCATAAAAATATCCTTTAAAATATTCCTAAGGAAAATAACCTTTTTATTTTGAAAATAAACCTTTTAAAACTAAAAGTTACCAAAATATTTTGAAAATAATTTTCTTTAAAAACAACCTTTGAAACATATAAAATAGTCTTTAAAACATTGAGTGTTCATGATGGTGTGATATTCCATTCATGTGGTAAACATTAAAAAAAATATTTCTTTCACATTTTTGATAAAAGCCAAACATGCCATGTTTTGAAAATGACAAGAAGATTCATTTAAAAAAAATCCAAAATGGGTTAAAATTTATTTAATAAATCATTTTTAAAAGGTTAAAAACAATTTTGAAAACATTTTTAGAAAATATGAATTTTAATGAAAAATGACTTTTAACCGAAGATAGAAATAAAGTGAGATTTTATTAAAAACATTATCAATCATTTTAAGTACTAAAGAGAGATAAAATGGAACCATTAATTAAAAAAAATCATGAATAACCAAATTATAATAAAATATATTGATTTTAATAAATAAATATCAAATAATTCCCCTAAGGAATGCTTAAACAAAAACAATCCTGAATAATGATGAGATTGTGGAATAATATCTTACCAATTTGGTAAATTTTCAGTCATAAGCCCAATGAAAGAAATAATTTCAAATTAAAATTTAAATATCATCAAGGTAAATATATTAATGATATAAAATATCAAAAGGGTCATTGTATATACCACACAAAGGAATAAGTGGCGAATATGGTGTATGTCTCACGGAAGTAAAAATGAGACGTGAAACCCTTACCTCAGGTTCAACTCCATTCATATGTGTCCAAACATACTATATAGTAAATATTGGTTTATTATAAATCTATTATATAACCATAATAATATATATGATACTATATATGATCCTCTTATGACATTTTACCACCCGTTTGTTAATTATATTTATCTATTTTCATTATTTCAGGTGTTAATCAGCATGTTTTCTTATGCATGTTTTGTCATGAATATTACAGATCTTGTACATTTTATATATATATAGAATAAACATAATGTTATTAATGTTATAAATATTTTTTTTTCATTATATACACTCTTAGAACCATTATTGAAAACTGGACATAGAAAATGAATCGCATCGCTTTGTGGAGATGGTAGGCTATACGTATGCACAAGCGATGATATCATTCCCTTAAAGGGTGAAAGTTTAAGGAAGTGTATGATATATTAATTTTAAATAATTTATATCATGTCATATATATCACATATATTCATTAACTTTATCCTTATTACTTTCTATGTAAAGTGTAACAAAAAAATGAATCACATCGCTTTGTGAGACGGTAGTTCATCGTACACACAAGGGACATTATCATATTTTAAAAGGAATATAAAGTTATATAGTATATGTCATATTATAATTAAATTAGTATAATTATATCATAAATATTATATATACATATTAAATCCATTAGTTTGTGAGGCGGTAGTCCTCCATACACATGATTGGTGATTTTGTTTACCATTTGATGGATGTGGACATGTATAAATATTATTTCATCAACATAATAACATCTTAGTATATGAGAGATACTGGTGTTATTATATTGCAATTTTTAATACATAATTTAATGTTTTAAAGTAAGAAATAGAAAGAATGATCTTAGTTAAGGCAACTACCTTCTCTTATAGAAACCTTTTGGATCTCTTCTTAAAGACCATAGGGTTGGTATTTTGGAATAAATAAAAGTGATAGAATGCGTATAAGTATGTTTTGTAGGGATTTGGATAGGTTTTTTTCAATACAAATTTCTTTAGAGGTGTGAATAAGTGAGGGTAGTGAGTATCCTTTTATAATTGCGGAGTGACATTTTTTGTAAATACCCAAAACTATTCAATAATGTGAAGTCACTCTCACCCCAATTGGATACAAAATTTACAATTAAAGAGGTGTATGGATTATATGGTCAAGATACACCTTCACAAAAAAACACATTTTTTTAAATATGTTTTTACTTAACTTCTAAGTTTTCACACTTTCTCCATTTTAGTTTTTCACTAAGGCAACTAGTCTTATAAACCTAGGTAATTTATCCTTTAATTATAAAATAAAGTGATCCTTATTATATAATTTGGAACTAATGATTATAAATATGAAATAAAATTTATCAAATAAAAATGTTATATGTTTTGAAAATTAATTTTAACACAGTCACATATAACGTGCAAAAACATTGTTTTAACCTCAACTGTACTAAATATATTACTCTTTAGGGGTCAATATAGTTACTATAAAAGAAAAATTGGACCATTAATGGAAAATAGCTGATATTTTAAATATTAAAAAACCAATTTTAGGAATATAGTTTTTTAGGAATTTTAATTCATTTAATATAATATGATTTATTATAAAATAACATTAATGTCAATTTTGACATTATTCATTTAATTTGAATTTAGAAAATATCAAGACAATAATGAAATTAAAATATATTATGCTCAAAACTATATAACATGATATATTTATCTATAAAATTAATTTAAAAAATAATTCATTAAATTTATTTTACTTTTAATATTTTTAGTATCATTTATTCTATTTTTCTATTAATTAAATAATTAATGTGTTGGTGTTACTTAAGAATTTAAATTCATTATATGATTACTAAAAATTAAAAATAAATTACCATATTGAAATTAATTTCATTATGATCAAAATGATTATCTATATTTTTTCATAGATTTCTTTTTTCCCTATGTGAACACGTAATTGAAATTTAAAAGAAAGATGGTGGCATTTTATTTTTTTCTTTACTTAAATTATTATATAGTCCCCTTTCATAGAAAAGTATCCAAAACATTCATAAAAATTAACCTTAAGGTTATAAGGGTTTAAATATGGCTATAAAAAAGTAATTTGACAATTTTTTATATCATTTCCACCCTTATATTTTTAGTTTCACCCCATAGTAAACTCATTTTAACCTTAACCGTGGTAATTTTTTTTACTATTTTACTATTCATTAAGAGAAAAAATTATTTCAACCTTACTATATAATATCAATTATTATAATTCCAAAATATGTAATATATTTTATCAAATTAAACTCACAGAAATGGTAATATTTTATTTAATATTAAACCCGCAGACGTGATGAAAAAACAATTTTCCAAAGAGAAAATTCTCATAAGTATAGAAAGTCTTACTATCAAAATTTAACATGAAATTGACTCTACTAAGATAAATTGTATTTATTATAATATATTTGAACTAACTTTACTTTAAAAACAATTTTAAATGAAAATTTAACCTTTAAATGATTTAAAATATTTAGTTTTCAATAAAAACCAGTATTTTTCACTATTCATGAAAAAAATGAAATTTTTACGAAAAATACCAAAAAAATCACCATAATCTAATTTTGATAGGATTTTTTTAAATTAATTTAAATTTATCAAATAATTTTTCTAAAATTGGTAAAAATTAAATTTAAATTATGTGCGCAAAGCACAACTAATCTACCTTTTAGAAACAATGTAGTTTTTCATATGCACTTATTTTAATATATCGAGGTGTTACATTTCACTTTGATCCTTTAATATATACTAGGCCACCAAACCAAGTCAAAAAACAATATCTTTTAAATCATCTATATATTATTAATTTCCTTTCATAATCTCATATGTATTTCCTTTTGGCCTTTTCTTCTTAAAATATGTTCAAGGTGATACTCCAAAACCTACACCTCTAATGCATCCATATTATTCTCACTACTTAAAAGATAATAAAAGTAGTTTTACTTCAGGTATAGTAAATACCAATTCTTATTTCTAAAATGTATTAAAAACATATGAACATAAATATATATTTTTATATAATACTATTATAAAGCATAAAAATTACTATTAAGTCATACTTATATATGAGTCACATACTACTTGTGTGTTTTCATCTACTAGTTTTCCCTCTTTATTTTCAGGAGACTCCTTCCAAAGCACATGATGTACGATGGAACACATTTTGGATTTTGATTCATAAGTCTTCATATAAACAAAGGAATATTTATTTGTTTCATATCAAAAGATATAGATATGCCTTAAATCTTATACACACGTGATGTGTTTAGGCTGATAATATTATGTATGATATATACAAGTCATATGATATGACAAAGATTGAACAAAATCATATCTTATGTCTTTATAAAGGGATATGTACAGTGTGATATAGTGATGCCAATCCACTATTGGCATATCATGTTTACGATATTGCTGAATCATGTTGGATTATCCATAACTTAGGATTAACATAGCTTTATGATTAATATGGAAATTAAACATTAATTTTTAACATTCCAGTAGTCCTCCTATTGGACTTTTCCAAAAACTATTTTTAATGAACAAAATTCATGTTTCTTATGTTATTAATGATCTTTATGTTTTTTAATAGTAATTTTTGTCTATCTAAAATTATACTAAGTCTTGAAGTGAATATGTCAACCTACCACATGAAGAAGATCGATTGAATATGAAGACTAAGTGATCACATATTGAATTAAAAGAGACCATATGAAAAATCAATAACTATGCATCAAAAAATAAAAAATTCTCTGAGAATTAACTACAAAAAGTATTAAACCTACCACAGGAGGAAAATATGAGAAAACATTAAGAAATGAAGTGACGATAAGAAGAAAAGAAGAAACCATTAGAAGAAGTTAAGTGATCGTGCCAAGTGACTATGGAAAGTGACTATGCCAAGTGACCATGGTAAGTAACCATTCTAAGTAACCACATGAAAAAGTCACCATGCTTTAGAGAAGACTAGTTGAATGTGTTTAACTTATGTAGTGAGGTATATTCAAATATCAAATGGCTATATTTTGGATTATTTGTTTTAGAGACAATGCATTTAATGTTTTCAAATCAAACTAATGAGTATGAGGATTAATTTATGAATATCCTCTAATGGATAATATAGAGATCCATATTTTTCATACATAGATATTACATCTTAATAGATTAATATTTAGTATATAAAATTTTGATCCATGCTAGAACCATTTAGGTATCGTATCTTTAGAAACTTGGAAACATAAAAAACTAGTTCATAAAATATCTATATCATCTCCTACTTATTTATTCATAACTAGCACCCTTATTATACATATCATACATAATACCTTTCTTCATAACCTAGGGGAAGGGAAAAAAATAAAACAGTGAGCTTAGATGCCCAGTAAGGGTAAATAAGCAAGATATCAATGATCATATAAGAATAACATGAGAAAAATGGTATGAAAACATGAGCTTAACATTTTAAAATCATACTCTTCATATTCTGATCATAATCTTGATTCATGGAATAAATATTGGTAGTTTATAAGACATGAATCAAAAATAAATACTAGAATATGATCCATAAGAGCACAAAATTGACATAAGACATGGAAATGTGACATAAAAATAATCATAAAAAATCATGTACTTAATAGTTAAGAATCTTTTCCAATACTGTAATATTGGAATTATTCACTCCTCAAACCATCATAGTAGTCAAGGTTCACTCCCAATCCCATCATAGTGGAAAAAATCCCTTACTGAACTTGATTAGCCACTAAATGAGGATAATATTCATTGTTAATATATATAATATTAATGTTCTTTATTATTCATAAACACCATTTTAGTGCATTTTACACTTTGAACATCATTTCACATTATGATTGTAACACCTTCTTAAAATACACTATTATGTGGCACATTTTTGAACATCATTTGAAGCACCCAATGATTCATCTGATTATAAATATTTTAATTTTATATTTTTGGAAATTTATCTACACTCCAATATGAACATGTTTCATTCAGGGATCAATGGATAATTCATGGAAGAATATGGGGATATTTTGTGATGAAAGGAAGCAATTCTAGAGAAGGCAGATTGGACACCAGCCCAATGATGAGACTGTGGGGCCCAATTAATCCCAATTTTCATGGGATGATATAAGACATGTATAGAAACAAATCACTCTTAATGAGATAATGCTAATTCGGCCTCCATGGTGGTAATTTAGGAGTTCCAAGTTAGAGATAAAATTTTGGTCCAGATTCTGCGGCCCAGAAAAACAGCCCACCAATTAAACCATATCTCGAAAAACACAACTCATTTTGGGATGAGATTTTACAGGATGTTAGGGAACATAAGAATATTAATTTAAGTATTCTATATCCCACCAAAATTCTGTCATCTAGAAGGTGTTTCAAGCGCGTCTGTTCGGTGCATGAAAGATGGATGCCTTTTCGGGTCAAGGGTGGAAAGTCTTCTTTCCACAAACTTTCAACCACCCTAGACCTACCATACTCAAGTGGGATGACTTTTTCTATTTGAGGCTCGACCCAAGGGCTCAAAAATGACTATTTAAGTCAGTGGTGTTGGAGTATTTAAGAATCTTTGAGCTTGTTTTCATCTTAATGTTATGCTGCCAATTTCTCTTTGTAATGTTCTTCCTTCACATGTAAGTTGTTTTAATTCATCCTTGTTTCTTAATAAAAGTTCTTCTTATCTTATTATTATGTTCTTATACTTATCACTTTGATACCGTTGGTTCAAGGTGTGAAATTTTTCATACCAAACCTTGTGATATTATCACACAACGGTGGAGTGATTGTTATTTTATTGCGTTTTTTTACTTCTCCATTTCCTCCCTCATGAGTCTACTTTCCGCTTCCATTGAAACCATAGAATCAATGGAGGGATAACCCACTTATGGGTTGATCCAAGGGAGTATCAAGGTGCTAGATTGGATGTTATTTATCACCTCATTAATGTATAATCACTTCTTTAATTGAGATTTTTATTTGATGATTTTTAAACTCCATCGTCCTTGTTGAATTTAAGGCCACACACTTCAAGTGCTAATACAAACCTTTACCTTGAAGTGCTCAAAACTTTGATCCTTCAAGTGTATAGGTGATTAGTATTAAAGGGTGTAGGAATTAAACCAGTAAGTGATGATGTTGTTTTATCTCCTTAAATGAACCCATCTCAAATTTAAGAAATTGAAATCATTAAAAAGAAAATACATCCAATCCACCCCGAGCGATAACCTAGGATAAACTCATTATTTTAAATTGAATTCACTTAAATCTGTTAGTTATACTTTAAAACCATATAAAATCAACCCAAGTTGGCCACTTCATATCCAAAAACAGTCCATAGAATTTACGTTTCTATAGGTTTCTTCTTTGGTCTCTGAGTATTCGATAACCCAAGCTAAACTACAAGGACCGTCTTACCTTCTTCTCTTGGGTAAATTTGAGAAAGAATCAATTTTTGGAGCCGTTTCCGGGGACCCAAGTAAGTCATCTAAACACCCATTCTATTCTCCCACATTTCTTCTTTTCTCATCCAAATTCTCCTATCTTTTCCCTTTCTCGTTTTTTTCTTTTGGCGCATGTCCGCCTACACCCGTGATCAATCAAACCGTCTCGTTAGGGTGGATAGTCCTGGGGTTGGGGAGTCAAGTACACCAAGGTAACTCATTCCATTATATCATAATCTTACTAATACTCTAGAGTCCAAAATTGAGCCAATTTCAATGGAAGGTCTTAAAGTAAACCAACTCATAAACCCGGGTGGAAACCAAAATGGAAACCTAAATGAGGTAGCCCCAAACTTGGGGAATGCAATGGATCAAACCATGAATGACTACCTCACACCTTCTTGGACCAATGCCTCCTCATGAATTAGACACAATTCCCTAGGAGATTCTAACTACATCTTTAAACCCCATGTCCTAAACCATCTTCCCACCTTCCATGGAATGGAGGCCGAGATGCCCTACCTTCACATTAAGGAGTTCAATGACATTGTAGAAACCATGTGTCCCCCACATAAACTAGAATCTTCTAAGATGAGGCTATTTCATTTTTCTTTAAAGGATCAGGCTAAAAATTGGCTAAAAAATTTGAGACCATCATCCATAAATTCTTGGGACCAACTACAAAGAGAATTGTACAAAAAATACTTTCCCCACAATAAAACAATTTCACTTAAAAAGAGTATCCAAAACTTTTTTGAAAAAGAGGGAGAGTTATTCTATGAAACATGGCTGGTTCCACACTATGGTTTCTCTATTCCTGAACAAGTGAGAATTTTCTATGAAGGGTTGGGTCCAGGGAATAAACAATTCACTAACATGATGTGTAATGGAACCTTTAAAAACAAAGCCCCAAATGATGCTTACGAGTATCTAGAAAGCCTTTCTGAACAAAACCAAACATGGGGAACTTCACCTTATTCTGAAAAGACACAAAGAACTACTGGAATTCATACACTTAGAGAAGAGGAAAGCCTTAGGGCTAAACTCGCAGCACTCTCTAGGAAGGTTGAAGAGATAGACCTTAGGAATGTCCATGAAATCCAAACTGTAGACCCTGTTTGCACAATTTGTGACAAACATGACCATAATACAGACAACTGCCCAACCATTCCATCTATCAAGGATGTTCTCTTAGGAGGACCCCCAGTGTAAGTAAATGCTTTGAACTTTCAAAAGCCTCAATACCAAAACACCTTAAACCCAAGGTATAATGACCACCCAGGCTTCCGCTGAAAAGATAACCAACAACCTATCCAACCACAGGGACAAAATCCTTACCCCCATCAGAACTACCAATACCATAACCATTTCCAAACCCAACCTATCCAATACCAACAGCCACTAGTCCATTTTCAACAAACCATCCCACCTCCAAAATATCCCCCTGGGATAAACCAATCTTCTCAAGCACCAACCCAAACTGTTCCACAAAGCCTACTAGAACAACTATGCAAACAAATGGAGAGGATGAACTTGGAGGTATCTTCCCTAAAACAAGAACTCCAAACCATAAAAATTGGAAAGTCACCCATGCCTAATCAGGCGGTGCCATCCTCAAATTCAAGGGGAGAGTCAAGTTGTGCTCAAAAAACTCATGAACAACTAAAGGCTGTGACTGTTTTAAGAAGTGGGAAATCAATTGAGAAACCTGAACAACTAATTCAGAACCCACCTGAAGATTCAAATTTGGATGAAAATTCAAATGAACCACGAGATCAAACTGAGGAAACTGATAACATTGTCAAGGAAACAACTCTTCAACAAACAACCCCACAACCTGCACCATTTCCTCAACGCATGAGGGGGAAAACCAAGCCTGAACTGAGTGAAACATTGAGGGAAATCTTTTCACAAGTCAATTTGAACATACCCCTTCTCGATGCAATCCAAACCATACATGCCTACTCAAAGTACCTTAAGGACTTGTGCACTTTTAAAAGAAAAATTTCACATAAAAACCAAGTCCTTTTGGCTGCTAATGTGAGTACCACTATTCAAGGGACCATTACACCTAAGTTGAAAGACCCAGGTTTCCATTACATCAATGTTGAACTAGGAGAAAGAAAAGTTGTCAAGGCCTTGTGTGACCTAGGTGCTAGTGTCAATATCATCCCATATGTTGTGTACTTCCAGTTAGGCCTAGAAGAACTCCAACACACATCTGTCACACTTCAACTTGATGATCGTAGCATTAGGGTTCCAAAGGGGATTTTAAAGGAAGTTCTGGTAAAGGTTGAAAACTTCATCTACCCTGCTGATTTCATTGTCCATGACAATCACATAATGAAAATCATACATATGTGTGGCACAAGAATATAAAGCATTAATCATATAAAAACCCATGAAATGAAATGGGTTTCATAAACATTTCATCATAACATAACCCATGGGAAAGAAATGAGTTTCATAAACATCATGTCATTATATTCATAAACCAACTAGAGAAAGAATAAGGATGGTGTCCCTTGATAATATCCTTAGTAAAGAATAAGTGAAATCAAGGGTTGTTTTCTTTGATGAATATAAATACCATTAAAATACAATTAAAACATTTTTGAAGAAAATAAACTTGGAATTTTGTAATTACTTATTTAAATAAACTGTGAAAATATAGGGGAAACCATTTTATTTGAAAAGAACCATGTAAACTTGTAAATTAGCCTTGAAAGTAAAAATTAGTCAAGAAGGAGAGAAAATCCATTCACTTGGTATAAGTTAAAAAAACATCCCTTCCATATTTTTATTGGAAAATTCACAAAGTACCTCTTTTGAAAAACTATAAGAATATTCCTTTAAAAACGTTTTTTAAAAAGTAAAACATGTGTAAAAATGAAATTAAAAAAATATTAGTATAATAGTAAAAAAATTATTTAAAATATTTTTTAGAAAACATGAATATGGAAGAAAAATTCCCCCCAGCGGAGTCTTAAATATAAAAATCCTAAATATTTGTGAGATTGTGAAATAAAACCCTTACCATGAGTTCACCTTGATTCAAAATCACTCTAACCTCATATATAATAAATTTAACTTTATTATAATTTTATACAAAATTAATTTTCATTCCTATAATATCATATATGAACCATTTATAATATTTCAACACCCCTTTATCAATAATTCCTTATTAAAATTGTCATTTATAGGTGTTAACTATTTTGTTGATCATGAGTATTTCAATTCAGTAGTTCCAGTCATTGTTTATTTATCTTGTTTAAATAATATATAGAATATTAATAATGATATAAATATCATATATATTTAATATACACATATTTATATTCATCCCAAAAAAATTAGAGATAGAAAAATGAATTACACAGTTCATGGAGACAGATGGCCGTATGTACGCATAAACACTATTTTAATTTTTCAACAGATGAAAAAAAAAGTTATATATTAATTAAAATTTAAAAGATAATTATTATATCATATATATCATATATATATATATATATCATATATATATCAAACGGATGGTCTTATGTACTGTTTATGATGTATTTTATATTTTCTATAGATATATGTATAATATAAATGTACGTAACAAATGTATAGTATCTATGGAACCTCAAATAATTTTTATAATATATTAATAGGTATAATTATAATTTATTATTTACTAAGGTCATGGATGTTAAGAGAAAATGAAAAACCTCACACACCTCTAATCCACCATGGAAAGGACTCACCCCTCCAAGGGTTGACCCACTCCATAATTGGATCATTAGAATTTTATAGATTGAATGCCCTACATTTGATGGATAAAAGGCCTATTCATCACTTCCTAAAGGCTCCTCCTATGAGACAACTATAATACCTGTATTGTGCTATACCATTGCCTTATTACTTTTGAAGCCCTTCAAACTCTTACCATAAATTACCCCATAAATCCATATAAAAGTGGTATTTGTGATTTGAATCCTTATTAGATGTAAAATTATGAGGTGAATTTATGACTTAGGAAAGCCCCCCAATATCAAATTGGTTATGTAATAACAATAATAGAAATAATTTTATTACTATTAACTTTATTATTAAATATGAAATATATGTAATCATGATTTTCAAAAAATATATAAAAAACTTAAAATAATATATTAATCATAGAAATTCATTACATGAATATATATATATATATATTAAATATATATATATATATTATATTTCATATTATCAACTAATACGGTCAATATATAATTAAATTATAAATCCCCTCAACCTTAAATAATAATTATATAGATACATTATATATATACAAATAAGAAGTATATATTTATATATATTTAAATACTTTTGTGTATGTGTTTATGTTTAATTTAAAAATGTTTAGTAAATTTATAGTATTAATATAACCATGTATAATATATATAATTTGACAAACATTTTTAATAATAATAATAATTATTATTATTATTATATAATATTAATTCTATATAAACAGTTTATGTTGATATATGTATGCTTTTAGTATATAAACAAGTCAATTTAAGTAAATATTTTAATTATATAAATACATTTAATATACTATAACAAATTAATTAATTAATTAATTATATCATATAATATATTTAATTTAATTTATATATTTTACATATTTATAAAAAACATGTATATTAAATATATATATATAAATATTATATATAAATACAATTATATAAATATAATATATTAATAATAAATATATGTATCATATAATTATATTATATATTTATAATTATATATATATACTATTTAAAATTTAGGGTGGAATCCCTATGATTAAACAACAAAAATTGAGAAAATGATAGATGGGTACTGCGAAGGAAAATTACCCTAATCAATGTTGTGAACAAGGGTATAAATTTTTTTATATGTTGACTAAAATTCTATGTTCTTCATCACAAATAGCATTCCAATATATTCATCTACACACATTGCCTCGATCTCTTAAGTGATAGCCCATCCACTAAGTTTTTGCTTTCATTAAGAGTCTTTTAATGTAACCGCCCTTTGAGTCAGTACTCCTAGAATCATATATCACCTCCACCCACCTCAATGGGGTATAAAAGAATAAATATTTAGTTTTATTACCTATTAGAGTTTGATCTACATTTTCATGAACTCTTCCTACATGTGCATCATCATTCCATTTCAAGTGCTACGGGGATCGAGAATGCATCTTTAGAGAGACCACCTGAACCTCTTCATCATGAGAATGATTTTCATCTTCATTTATATTTTCAAGAACTCCGAAGAGGTTAGAAGTTGATATCTAAACCTTTTTTAGATTTCCCATTCCATGCAAACTATTTTTTGAATGGACACTTGATGCTTCTAGCAAGACATTATCAACAAGCATGAATGTGGAGATTCTTGAAGGATGATCGATTTACAAAGTAATATCAAAAGGGAATGTTTAATGGAAACCTAAAATGTTTGAAAGAGAATCATGTACAAGCATAGATATAGGTTAGGATATCCTAAAAGGAACAATTTTGAATCCCTCCTTATCCACTGACACTTTTTTTCCTTGGATGAAGAAATTATCATTCTATTTGGACCACCAGTACTATGTATCTTCATATTATTAATTAAAGATGTATATAATTTGCTACCTTTGAGAGTTATAACATGGGATCATAATCTTGTCTGGCAGTATAGGAACCTACTGATTCTAATGGAAATTTTCTAGCGGGATCATCCAAACATGTCACATGAAATCAAGCAGAAACATCATAGGGAAAATAATATGATCACAATTGTATCATTTCCATGTATGTTCTGTGATATTTGAAAGGATCAATTACTAATAAGAATCTTCCATTTCGGGTCCATCGGGAATATGAAGATCAATAGTTTTTGTAGACCTAGACAATAATCCAGTCATCCTAGACACATCAACTCTATTAAAAAATCCCTTAAACATTTCAAATCCATATAAATGATCTTTATATTTAAATTGTTGAGTTTCCACATCATCCATTTGATTCTTCCCTTTTTTATTTCTTGATGTCATCATCTTTTCTTGGAAGTGTTGCTGATCAACCAATTCATAATCCCTTTCTTCATAAATTGATATGTCCCCAACAACCAACCCATATTCCACTATCTCAATCCATTACCTGATAGCCTTATGTACAATACCATCAAAGTCCCGAAGACCAGTTTCCATAGAGTTCCTATAGTTTTGTACCCCTACTTCATGTCGAACAATATGTTTAGTATTAGCTGGAACATAATTTTATAAACATAGATTATTTTTTAAGAATGAATTTTTATCATCCCCTCACACATAGAAAAAATCACCAACAATAGATATGTTACAATATAGATTGTCATTTCCAATAACCTCGAAATAAATATAGAATTAGGGAACCATTCATATTCTGTTTCCAAATCAATTTCATCATTGTTATTTCTAATAAGAGATCTATCCACTAAGGTAGATCAAAGATCTGCCTCAATAAGAAAGCATTCATAGTGGAAAAATATATAAATATATGTTTCTCTATCCATCTTGGTCCATGTATAATGTGGAATCAAAAAAACAGATCTCATATTACACATCATTGTATTTTTTCAATGATAATGATAAAGCACTAATAAAAGGGTAACCATTATTAACCCTAGCAAAAAGATCTAAAAATTGTAACTTTTATCATTACTAAAATGAACTAATAAAATTATACCCTTTATCAGTGCCTTTTATATCCAACAAAGATGCATATTTATAAATGCTTTTCTTAGCATCGAGAAGAACATATAATAAAAAATTAATAGTAATATATACATAGGTATTTATTATATATATAATCCAAAAAATGTTTATTTTTATACATTAATTACAAAATGAATATAGATATTTAATATCAATATGATATATGTTGGGAATAAATCCATCAAGATAACATTGCATTATTTTTTGTGTTGGTTGTGTTTTTTGAAAAAGCATGTTTTCAGGGTAATTGGTTGAGTTCTGGAGATATTTTTAAAAACCCATATTAAAAATAACCATGAAAAAGGAATGGAAGATCTAGAGGCAGTTAAAAAAATTGTGATGATGTCATCAAATAATGTAAAATGGATGAATTTCACGAAGATGGTCTTCTTGAAGTGGATTTTGAAAAGAAATGAATAATAGTGAAGATGGGTTCTGTGATTATAAAGAGATTCATGAATGGAGGTGGCAAAGGGCATTGCTAGGGAGAATTGTGGTGGAGGAACAATGGAATTGGCATAATTACTTGCAATTACGATGAGCTCTATGATTCGAAAATAGCCGTGGTGCTTCATGAAATAGAAGTAATTTCAGCTGAAATTTTGGAGCTATGTGATTTGGGATTACATGGTACTGACATGGTGTGGAATGTTCTAAAGTCGATTGGAAACGACTATAAATAGGCCTTCACCCCTGATAGAAGAGAAGAGATACTCAACAAAAAACATAGGACTCTCAAATTGATAAGTAGGATTGTAGAGGTGGTGAGCTTCATGAAAGAAAGGGAATTTGCAAAGGTTTGTTGAGCTCTATGAAAGGAAAGTGCTTCGCATTGGCTAATCAAACTCTGTGAAAGAGGTGTACTCTTCAAAGGAACTTGTGATATATGATTTCATGTGCTCTATGAAGGCTTGACCACTAAAAAGCAATGTGCACTGTGAAGCAGTGTGCTCTTTGAAGCACTGTGCTCTACAAAGTAGTGTTCTCTATGAAGGTGTGTTCTTTGAGAAGTGGTATGAACTTTACAAATTCTTGTTTTAGATTAGAGAAATTGGGAGACTCACGATGTAGTGATATTTTTGATCGTAAGTTCAAAAGGTATTTCCCAGTGTTCAGTGGAAAAGGGGTATTCATCAGTGGATTAAAGAGGGAGTTCAATAGAGCATCTACATACAGTGAAGGATGCATTCATTACTGTTAATGAAAGGACCTACAATTCTATAAACTCTGATTGAATCTTGTGAAGAAGTAGTGAGTGCACTTCAGTTGAGAGAGAAGTGATATTTCAAATTTTGATTGGTTGTAAATCAGGAGGGATAGTGAGTTCACTCCAAACTTTGTAAACAATAGTGTGCTTATAGTGGATTTGGTATATCAGTACATAACCAGTGTATGCTCCTTGGATATATCCCATTGAAGGTTAAACAAGTAAAAATGATGTGTCTTGTGAATGCTTTGAGATTTGTTCATACTCTCCAATGGGAAGGAGGGAGAAGATAGTTTTTTCTGGAAACAAATCAAGATCAAAAGGGGCAGTTGTTTTAATATGTCATACCCTGATTCACCCCCCTCCCTCAGGGTATATAACCCAGTGGACCAAACAATATATTACTATATATTTTTTAATAATTAAAAAAATATATATAAATATAAATTATGTATTTTAATATGTGATATTTGATATTATATAAATAAATATATATATAAATATATATCAAGGTTTATGGCCATATATGTGTATGCATTATGGTGAGTGTGTGAGTTTTTTGAATGTGTATACATTCTGTGTATGTATATGTATATGTGCACATGTGTATGGAATTTACTAATACTTATAACATGTGTACTTGTGTATGTATGGAATATACTTATTTCACATTTTATGTAATTTTATTAATTTTTGATATAATACTTTTAGATTTTATTCATTTTTTAAAAATATTTATATTTAACTAAGTATTATTTTTAATATGTTTTAAATTTACATGATTAGTATTTATTTTGTTTTATTTATTATGTGTTAATATTTCTAAAATAATTAATGTTTATATAATTATGCATTTTAAATTCATTTTTTAATATTTCATTCACTTATATACATGTTTACAATTCATGTAGTTAATATTTTTTTAATTCATTTTCTAAAATTGTTTTGTCTATTTAAATTTATTTATTATTTTTTAATATTTCATCATTTAATATTATTTATTCATTTTTTATATTTATTGATTTTCATATTTGTTCAAATTTAATAATTTGTAATATTTATTTATATATATATTTAATTACTATGCATGTAATATTTTCAATATGTTTATAACTTTTATGAATAAAATTCCTTGGTTTTTTTCTTAAGTTTTAGCATTTAAAATATGTTGGAAATTTATATAACTAATTAGTCTAAATCAATTTTTTTTATAATTTATTAATTTAAATAGTTCATTATAAAATTTTATATAAATATATATATATTGTTTTAGAAAAAGTGATTTTAAATTTACAAATAAATAATTATATATTTAAATAATTATAAATTTATAGTAAAAATATTTAAATAATAAATATATTTATTATATATATAATTATATAGTTATATATTAATAAATATATATAATCACATAAATATATATAATTAGATAAAAATATATAATTGTGTAAATATATATAATTATATAAATAAATTTACATGTATATTCCAATATTTTTTAATATATTTATTTATATTTATAATTATAAATAAATTTAATTTTATAAATTAATATATCATTATAACATATATTTTTAAATGATTAATATTATATTTATATTTATCAATATATATATATATATATTAATATATATATATATTATGCAATTATATATATATACCTAGACATCGTGATCCCTAGGCTATAGCCCATTGTCCCAAAATTTATTGGAAATAAAATAAATATCAAAGTAAAAAAGGGAGATGCTAACTGAAGGCTAGTGATAATCCCCTACCACTGAGAGGATGTTTAAAAAGTGGCCAATAAAATAGAATGTGGGTTTTTATCTAGGGGATTATCCACCTCCTCGTCCTCTCAAGCTTTGGACCCTCTTCCTTGTTTTCTATTTTTTCATATCTCATCCACTTGTGGATCAGTATTGTCATCTGGTGGGGTGGAATCCTCAAGGGACTGAGGATCCTGCTCTCCTGCCTACCCCAAGCCCTCAAATAAAATATTCATCTTAAAATTTCTCCTTTAGTTTCTAGCCTAAGTGTCTAAGGATTGTCAGTTAACATGGGTAAATCCCTGAGCATTGCGAAAATCCCAAGAGAATACCTTCCAACTATTAGATCCATTAAAAATGTCAAGCATACAAAATCTATTTTTACAAGAGTTTGTTGGGGTCATTACCCCCTCCTAGGGGTGATGTAAACTGCCAGCTTTGGCTATAGTAGAGGGTCGCTCCAAGAAAAACACCATTCCAACAAATAGGATTTCCAAAGAAGCCTACTCCTTCTCTTGATTTTTTAGTTCTGAGATTGTTGAAGGGTCTAGTGCAATGACTTTTATACGAGTGACCATATGGATACTACCATCATCAATGAGGATATTCATGGACTTAATTCTATTTATTTTGTGGTTGCCTATGTGAATCACTCCTCTCTACCAGTTGTTGATCTGTAAAAGAACAATTCATAAAAGATACAACTGCCTTCATCATGTTCTTTTCTTAATTTGTGGGAATATATATGGAATGATCATACAACAATTCTTCATCCACTTATTCCTTTACAATAGTCTTATATTTATTCTTACCATCAGATTGTTCAGCAATTTGATGCACTATTTCAATATAAATAATATTAGGTTTCAGTTGCTTCTCATTTCCCACATTAACTGTAATATCCACCAATGATTTCATTTTTCATGTGGATTACCCCTCCCCATCCACACCTACTGGCTAGGTAACAAAATGGGCATACTCCCTAGGCCTTCTATACAAAATGTTATCATCTATATGCTTTTCAGAAGCCAATCTAGAGGAGTGAACATTCAATGGACTTGTAGAAACCCCATCCCTCTGGTCATGCTTCTCTGATTGAGGGTGCCCACCCACTGAAAATATGTAGATCACTATAGGACCACCATGGAATACATACCCTCCATTATTGGGTCTTTACATGCACATCACATTGGGGATTGAAAATAAGAGTTTTTAAAAATTTGGATTTTTATTTCAATAGATTTCATCATGTCCTATAGTGAAACAGAGGGAACAAGTTACAGAACATTTTCAACTCAACCTATCATATCCAATAATTCTGTAGTTTGAAAAATATAGTGTAAGGACCAAGTTCTTCCTTTGAGGTATGAGTTTCTTTTTTTCGGGTTATTTCTTGAGAAAAAGGGTGGAAAATATGTGATGTAATGGCTACAAAACTATTACACGACATGAATTAGGGTTACACATTGTGTAATCCTATGTAAGCGTCATGTAATGTTGACCCCTGTGATATCCATACATGGAAAGTAAGGATGTCATAATTGAAGAGAGAACCGGACTAGTACACGCTGTTTACTTTCTAGTGCACACCATGTAATCATGTCGTCAAGGAATTTTAATGACCTGGAAAGGAAGTTGGTGAAGGGGGGATGATTTGGAATATACAGAGAATTTATCCTCAATTACACTCCTTGTACATTATTATTTTAAAAATGTAGTAGCCTAGTTTTCATTAGAAGGGAAGAGGAATCCTCACCGGTTTCACGAACAACAGCGCCATACAGAGTTTTAGATCATGATCGTTCGTCCGAACTCCGATCTGAACACCGTTGGATTCATTGGAACCCAATAAGTATGATATATATTCCTCTAGAGATATTATTCATGATTTCTTCTATCGAGAAAGTTATTTAGGGTTGATAATTTATGGTCATTTTATAGATCTACCCCGGTATAGGCCGATTTAGAGGCAGACTATGAGGTAGGTGGTGCATAATTTTTTTTTTCTATTTTTGTGTGGATTTTTGGGTGGCACGGCCTTTGGCTCATCTACATGCATTTTGATAGATATCTTGTAACACCCCAAGCTTCCACGATACGTTTCCCTTTGAATAATGCAATGACGTGCATTATACGCAACTTCGAGATTCTAACACACCACAACCAATCAAACTAGCCGTTATGAATAGTAATACCTACTTTTAGAAATTTTATAAATTTTATCTTTCGAAATGGACTTAATTCTTGGATTCGTAATATCAAAATTAGCTTAGGGTGAAATTTTGGTACTTTTCGGATAACTTTCATATTTTGATGAATAGTGAAAATTACTAAATTTTAATTAAAAAAACTTTTTTAATCAAAATAATTAATAGTGATAAATTATTAATTTGAGTGGTTTTAAAGTATATTTAGAATATATTTTTACCATTTAATACAATTTTTTTCATTGGATGTAATTTCACATTTAAACCAGACATAAACAAGTGTCAATCTTTTGATAGTTACTATCTCTTAAAAACACGCTATTTGTTTTGACGACGGAAATTAATTTTTAAATTAATTAATGCAACTGATATGTTTTGAATTTGGTAAAATAGACATCATTTTTGAATTCATAATATCAAATATAGCTTAGGCCTAATTTTTGGTATTTTTCTGGAAACTTTCATTTTTTGATGAATAGTGAAACCACTAAGTGGTAGTTAAAAAATTGATTTTTTCACAAAACTTAATTTTACCGCTTCTATGAGTGGAATTTCGAAAATCCGATAGACACGGTTAATATCAAGGAGTAAAATGTGGTTCAATGAGATGAAAATAATTTTTGGTGAATAGTAACTTTTTACTTTTATTTACCACGGTTAAAAGTAAATAGGGTAATTAAGGGTAAAAATGATATTAATATTACCCTAACACATGTCCTAATTCTATTGGACAAGTGTATCTCGACCAAAAACAACCTTAGTAGTAAAATATTATCATTTAGGTCCACTTGTATTAGATTAGGACATTTATTATTATTTAATTCAAAGAAGAGTTAAAAGAGTTAAAATCAAAGTTTATTTACTAAAACATTTTTAATATAGGGTTATACATAAGATAAATTCGATTTTAAATATTCATTATAAATCTAAAAAAATTTCATACATAATGGTATTTTATTTATAATTTTTAGACATTAAATAATTTAATTTATTTATGACACAATGGTGATGCAGTAATTACCAAATTAATGAAATATTAAAATAATTGATATTATAAATATAAAAATAAATGTAATTTGAGACTTTTTATGAATTCAACTAATTTTATAGGTTAATATGACATATTAGGATTGATTATATAAATTGTGTTCGAAGTAATAATGCTGTTATGAATTTATCAAAAACAAAATACCCAATAGTGTCAAAATTGACATAAAGGGGTTTTTAAAACAAATATTATATTATTAATTTATATTCAATTCCTAAAAATCTAAGTTTCAGCCAAGATACTTATATCATGATAGGTGTATCATTAATGTACCACTTTGGGGTCTCTTGGATGTATATAGTAAGTTTATTAACCATATAATATAAAAATACAAAGAGACATTGTAAAGGTGAAACTAATTAACTAAACTTAATACTTAAAGATAAGGTTAATATAATGACCCAAACCTGTCTAAATTATATTTGTTGAGTGGTTTTAGACCCATAAACACATTAAAATTTAAATAATCCACTTTGGAGCCATTAGAAACCGAATATTAATTTATTATAAAATAATATTTTTAGATTTTCCAAAGGTGCCCCTCATCCCTCTTATAAAAGGGAACTCCACCTTCTCACTAATTCACACATTCAAAGACTTTTGGCTCGGACAAAACCTGCCCAAATACTCTATAAACTTCCCTCAATACAACCTAGAGGCCTTATTTTGATCATAAAGCCAATCTAAAAAGCCCTTTTGATCAAATCAAAAGGAAGAACCCGAAGAATATGTAATGTTTTCACCACCCTCTTTCAAGTTCCTTTCTTATTCAACTTCTTCTTTCTTTGTTATTTCTATTCTAAAATAATAGCTCCAGTATATTCTATATACTGTGATGTTATTATAAATATGGTACAACCATTTTCAGTATTCTATCCATCCTTTGAATGGCATGTCACCATACGAGCATACGTACGGCTTACCGTCTCCACGTCGTGGTGTAATTGTCATTCAATAAATTATTATTTGGATGGGTATAATAATGATGTGTAATTAATTTAAATAATAAATATAACATGATAATTATTCTGTCTATATGATATACTATCCAATTATATATTATTTTAACATCAAAAGAATGATATTGTTGCTCATGCGTACATACGGACTACCGTCTCCATGAACGCGATGAGATTCATTCTCCATCATATCCATTCAAGTATAATTCTCATTTGATGATTAAAAATAATGTTTAAGGACTTGATATAATTCTGGATATGAATAAGATACAACCTATCCATAACAAACACGGCTTACGTAACAAAGAATATAAAGGAAAACGAGTAAGTTAACACCCAGAATGACGATAATACTAAGATATTATTAACAAATCAATGTTAAAAGATCATATATGAAATCATATTAATGTAAATTATTCTTGTATAATTCAATAAAAATAATTTCACCATTATATAGGAGGTTAACCTACCTTCGACCAAGGAAAAAGTACAAAGTAAGGGGTTTCTTATCTCACTTTTAATTCCGTGAGAATTCCATTGTTCACCACTTATTTATTGCATGTGGTGTGTGTACTGCCCATGTTTGTATTTATTGTGTAATATACTTTAATTCATGTATATTTACATCATCATTGTATGATCCTTCTTTCATGGGTGTATGTTTTGTATGTTACCAAATCAATAAGGGAATTTGAAATTTCAATTTCCACTCATTCGACTTTACGCATACTTCATTGATTATTTTACTCCAAGATTATGTGTAGGATCACTATTCATTTGATTATGTCATAAATTACACTCCCCTTTCTGTGGATATACTTTTGATACACATAATCACTCCATTGATAAATTATCAGGTCATCGGTATGAACTTGATAAGAGTAATTTTTACTCAATCTCGATTTGTTGAGTTAAACATCCAATTCATTGGTGTTGTTTTTACAAGAATATGTGTGGATGTCCTTTGATTTTTTTACACTGAATATCCAATCATATTGAGTGTATTTATATTTGTCACTCATAATTATGTCGTTGATTTATCCTTAACCTAATGATATGGCCTTTATGAGAGATTTCATCTCAATTTACATTCCATTGAGACTCCTTTATTGTTATACACCAAATCACTTTTATATGGTGTATATAATGTACTTTGACATAATATATCATGAATCCCTTTATTCTCATGATATTAAAAAAAAATTATTTCCTCAATTATTTTTATTCAAGTGTCTCTCTTTTGGTTAGGAACTCTAACTAAAATGACATTTTAAAATGTTTTAAAGATTGATTATTCTAAATCTTTCTCATTAATGTCCATGTTTTAAAAAAGGTTTTAAGGATTTATTTATATGGACATTAAAGTTTTCAAATGAAAATTCCTTTTAAAAGTTTCAAAGTGGTATGGGACACTTTGATTCTAAAGTCTATTTTAAATGGATTCTTGACAAATAGTGTGACTTTTAAATGATTTCAAGAAAAAAGGGGATATTTCACTCTAATTGTTTTGATGATTATTTTCATCTATGTCAATATCCTTCATCATTATCGATTGAGGTTAATATGATACAATACAATCTTCCATATTGTATCGAATGAGTTATTTTTTACTTTAGATGTGCTATTTTTATACCATTCATGGTTTGTGGATAAAGTATTGACATTTCGTATGCTAGTTTTAATACGAATGTTTATGTCATGTTTAAAACTTTTCATATGAGGAATGCATTGGATTCAGTAAGTGACGGGTGGAGCCTGCTATAGCTCCTCGATGCATCGGTAGGTCTCATGAGACAAACTAGTGTCTTGGCATGAGGCCTTGACAAAATCTTATCTGTAGTCTTGGCACGAGACCTTGTCTACGTGGTTATGATAGTCTGACATTATGCATTACGTCATTATGAAAGTGGTTATTAATATTTTCATGTGATTATTCGACTAGTAGAATATCCATGTGAATAAGTAAATGGAATTATTTCATTTTATACTTGCTATATTATGCTGAAGTTCAAGTTTAAAAGGATTTTGTTTTAGTTATACATTGCCTTAAATTTTTATGTTTATTTATGAAAGTTTCCACTATATTGTTATCCTTACTGAGCATCTGAGCTCACCCCTTTCAGTGTTTTATTTTTCCCAGGATGTGAAGAAGTATTTTATGAATGACCTGTAGGGATATTATGAGGGGATATGAAGACAATATGTTGTTGTATTTTTTCACTTATTGATGTAATGTAAACTTTATGAATATATCTAGTGTTTCCAAGGCTACTAAACTAATCAGTCTTTAGAGACTTGATATTTCTTGTGATCATGCCAATGTTATGTAATAATGCACTGACTCTAGGTATCTGGGGTCGGGGAATTACAGATACCATTATAAATTATATTTCATATTGAATTAATTTTTAGACCCATGGGATGTTGTTGGGAATTCCCCATACTTGAATTGCTTGAGCGAGGCTGAGAGAGAGGTCGTTGCTTATTGGGTTATTTTGGTCGGGGGCCAAAATGGATTATAACTAATCTTTTTAACTTGTATGAATAAGTTTTTAATGAATGATTTAAATGTTTAGAGGCATTCAAGAACTCGATAATGCTATGTTATACCTTTTATATAGTGTAATTAAATATTCTTGAATTGAATTACTCTTTTAAAGAGATTAAATGTGTTTCATGTTTATGAAATTCTTGACAATGCATGTGCTAAGTCCCTTGAGGTTGTGATTGGAATGACCCGAGGTTGGGATGGAATGACCATTGGAATTGACTAATGCTAACCACATTTTGGTCTAGGACTAAGATTTTCTGGGGTTGTTTTGACAACATGATTGGGTATTGTGTATGTCGGTTTGTGGAAGTGTGAATGTTAGGTCTGGAAAGGTCTGGGATACATAATTGGTATGGCCATTAGATTTGGGTGACATGGTCATAGGGGCATGAGGTACCGAAGAAGGTTTGGATTAGGTTCATTGTTTGGTGATTTCCCCTCACTAGTGATGGCCAAAGCACTGCTTAAGTCATGTTCACATAGGTAGATTTTGTGATGAGGTGGTCTTGATCAATTTTATGGGTGGATCCCCTGATAGTTGGGGTTTAGGTATTTGTGGTTTTGGGGTGATTTCCATAGAATTCCATGTGGAAGGCGAGGAGCCTTCAGTTGATTGTAATGGATCTATCAGATTGGGGGGTTAAGGCTCACTGTGATTGAGGCTGTGGGATTGATTATTTATATAAAGACATGCATCGTTATTCCTCCAGTTGTTGTGTAATGAGCTGATGTGGTATTTCGAGAAGGGGTTCATGGGACCAAGAAACTATTGTTTTGATGTGCCTTCAGGATGTTAGTACTTTGATACATGAGGTGTTAGGAGGCATGCGGTGCTGGGCTATGTGATTGGGGTGGACCTTCAGGGATCACAAATAATTTTTTACTACATAATTACCTTAGACCATGGGTGAAGGACTCTCTTTTCTTTTGAGATTTCAGCATTGGATGAATCAGGTGACTCTACCTGGTGGATACTGAGAACTAATAGAGATTATATTTATTTTTACATTGAACTGTTTACTTTATGTAGATATGCATGTCTACATAAATACATATAATATGCATGAATCCTTGGGTTGAATCCTACTGAGATTCTTCTCAAACCCTACATGGGTCCTTTAGAATACATGTAGACATTATGGGCTTATGTATAGTTAATAGATCATCCTCAGGAGATGGATCATAGAACTGTTGGTAATATATTTTGGTATAGACCTTGAGGTCATGCCTTAATAGAGTTTTAATTTTGTTTAGATTCCATACTTATATCAGCATGCATATTATTATATGTATTTACTATGGTTAACCCCGAGCACCCTTTTTATATTGACATATATCAACTGTTATGGATGCATACCTTGTTGTTTTAGTGGTGGATATAAGTTTTGTTTAGGATTATATTCGGTTTAATTTCCATTGTAGTTGTTTCTATGTTACTTTTTTTGTTTATCTACTATTGGATGTGCGTCGGCTCTACGGGTTTGGTTTTAGTATATTGATTTATTTATTTCCCATTGCATGTTATGCTATTATTCTCAGATCAATAACTTCATATTACTCCCAGAGGGTATATCCTCACCACTATACATGTTTATACCCTCACTACAAGTCAGAAGCCTTTGGCCTTTGGGGTGGTGCACCTATGGTCAGTAACACCTGGCCCGATAGCACTGTTCGGGTGGCTATTCAAGTCCATGACATTAAAAATGGTATCAAAGGAGTTCATTTTATCTCTTTTCATGGTATTAATATTTGGGGTTATGTTAGACTAGAGATATTTTATTGTAGGAACTAGATTTTGAACTCGTCCTTTGGTGCCTGCAGCCCCATGTATGAGGGATGGATTGAGGTACCTTTGGTGGGTTATGTTATTTTTAATTTTCTTAGATTATTTTTTATATGATTTTGACTATGGAGGATTACTTGTTTTGTGATGATTTTTGGTTGTGATATGTGACACTTGACCAGGTGCATTAATAGAGAATTGAACCTTGGCCCGGTAATGCAAGGTGTGGTTGTTTGTAATTTTATAGGAACATTTTTAGGATGTTTCAAGTTCATATATGCATGTATGCTTTGTTAAGTGATAATACCATGTGATATGTTCCAATTATCATGTGAAAAAGTAAAATTTCTTATATAATTTCTTGTTTTATACAATGTGATATTCCATGCATTAAATTTATGTAAAATTGCATGTGGCCCGTGACTAGGACTAGATCTTAGGAGCAAGAAGGTACTATGGTTAAGGTGATTTTGATCACCAGGATTGGGAGACTAGGTCTTTGGAATAAGGAAATGATGGTTGTTAGGATGGGCATGGCCTGGGAATAATGTGAAACATGGATATATTGAGGGTAGCTAAGGATTCCATGATGCCGAGAGGCCAGGGGCATGGTTGCAATGTGGGAGAGTAAAGGTAGATAGAATGTGCTTCCTATTTACCGGTTCCCCTATATGAATTATATATATATTTCTATATATGGGTTGTATGACCATTTCTGGTATTCAGCCGATTTCTCCTAGACGACTCGATGGAGTATCACACGGGTGATGGTACAGTTCTATAGGAGCACCATCAGGTTCAGACCCCTGAGGGTCAGGTAGATAATGAGCTACAGGTACAGAATCAGGTTCAAGATCTAGTATAGGCATTGTATCTTTAGGGTTTGATGGTGTTCTGGTCGTGGCTCGACGAGCAACTCCGATCAAGCCTGGTACAGTTTTTTTAGGGGATCGACATACCTGCTCAGGTAATATAGCCATCAATGGCTTAACTTTCATGAGAGTTCTAGTTGCATCACCGACCATGTTTTCAGGGTGGGGGTGGTCTTTAGGTGGCTGAGAACTGGATAAAGATCATGAAAATGATTATTTGTGCAGCTCGAGATGCCTCGAGGGCGGAGAGTCAATATGGAAACATATATGCTGAGAGGACCAACTAAGTGCTGGTGGGATGTGTAGGTTCAGGATCACATACATGAGGGGCTAGACTGGAAGGACATTGAGGATCGGTTCTTTGGGAACTTCTTCCCTGAGATGTTGAGGGCGAAGAGAGATCGAGAGTTCTTGAGCCTTCAGCAGGGTGACATGTCCACCATGGAATATGCAGCTACATTCACTAAGGTGTATCTATTTTCACCAGGTATGGTAAGAGATGACACCTTGAGTGTAAGGCACTTCAAAGATGGAATACGACACTCTATAAGGGTGAAGGTAAACATCTTTGGGTTTTCCTAGTTCTCAGAGGTGGAGAATCATGAACTCATATTCAAGGGTAACTTAAAGGACATGTCTCACATGGGTATGGAGGTGGATTTACGTGATGGTTCAGATTGAAGGAAATGAGGTTGGGAGGAGTTCCAGGGGTGGTTTGGCCAAGGAATCAGCTTGACTACCTTGTGGAAGTTCAACAGTTGTTTTATTTCAGTGTCAGCAACTAGGCCATGTCTGAACTCAGTGTGATAGGCCTCTAAAAGGGTACTTGACATCTAGAAAGGTTGGGTATCTAGAGGGGTTATGTAGGCAACCTCCTCAGATATCTGGAAGGTAGGGACCAAGGCAGGCACAAGCTTCAAAGGTTGGAATAGGATTGGTACTAGTAGAGGGTAACCTAGGATTATCTAAAAACCGAGGACGTGGCAGAGACAGTGGGACCCAGTTGTTAGGTCAATGGCCGATGAATAGTACAACACCGCAGGAAGGTCAGGCATTAAGCAGCCATGTGTTATGCCAGGTGCACTCCATGGAGTTTCCATAGGCTGAATAGGATGGTGGGATGACGAAGATCAGAGGTACATGAGGGTGTGGCCATGATTTCCTTTTTCTTTTGTTTGGGGTGGAATATTGAGGCATGTCCATTTTCAGGGCATGAGGTGCACATGATTTATATGGACTGACCAGATGTTGTTCAGTGGGTTCACACCATATCAGGTGCATGATTATATATATATGAGGATCATTACATCAGGATCATCATTGGATGCAGGTTAATAGAGGTGTTGAGGCATCATGGCATCATGGGATGCAAGTTACATGAGGTTTCTTGGGAACCATGGCTTCAATGATGTAATTTGTGATTGAGATGCAAGGTTCCTTGTTTTTTTGAGAATCCATGGAATGAGGGATGTCATTGTTCCATGGGTGTCATGGGATATAGGCGGGTGTTGATGCAGGGCAGGATAAGATTGGTTGTCGGATGTGACAGGGGATCACCCAATGAGGTGCAATGGTGACAATGCATCATGGGAGGACCATTGGTCCTGAAAAATATTGATAGACCTTTGTTTTATTTGAGATTTGGGTCAGAATTATTTTTAAATATTCCTTCACAGCCCTTGGATGGGAAATTTGGGGATAAATTTATTTAAGGGGGGAAGTTTTTATGAACCCAATTCTTCCTTTGAGGTATGATTTTCCTTTTTTTAGGAAAGGGGGAAAACAGGGAAATCACTAGCTACAAAACTATTACACGACATGGCTTAGGGATACACGCCAAGTAATCTTATGTACATGTCGTATAGTGTCTGGTCATGTGATGGCCATACATGGCGTGTATGGATGTCAGAATGAAAGAGGGAACTAGGGTAGTACACATCATGCACTTTCTAGTGAATATTGTGTAATCAAGTCAGCAAGGCATTCTACTGACCAATAAAGGAAGTTACAAATGGGTGAAGATTTGGAATATAAACGGAGTGTATCCTCAAGTACATGCCATGTACTATTTTTTATTTTATTAAAATGGGCAGTTTCCTCATTTTTGTTATATGAAGAGAGGGATCCACTTCAGGTTCACAAAAAGTTTCACAAAACTAATTTTTGGATCATGATCATCCATCCGAACTCTGATTCAAACACCATCGTATGTCTTAGAACCTAATCGGTAAGCAATCAATTCATCTTGAGTCATTCTTCATGATTTATTATCTTAAAAAAGTTATCTAGGGTTGAGAATTTATGGTAATTTTGTAGATATACCCCATTCTAGGTCAAAATAGAGGTCGATGCAAGACGAGGAGTGTTGTACGTGTACAAGGTAGGCGGTGCATACCGTGTTTTTTGTTTTTGTGGACTTTTGGGTGGTGCGGCCTTTGCCGCATCTTCTGGTATTTTCAGAAATTCCCTCTTATAACTATTTATTTGTAGTGAATATATTTTTATACCCATGGGATACCATTGAGCATGCCCATAACTGAATTTATTGAGTGCGGCCGGGCGAAGGCCGTTGCTCATTGGGTTATTTTTTCTGGGGGTTCCAAAATTGTTATAATTGATTTTTTATTTTAAAATAATATGTTTAATTTGATAAATCCTGATTAAACTATTTAGAGGAATTCAAGACCTTAGTTATTCCATGTCATAGATGTTAGCTAGCGTAATTAAGTATAATTAAATTGAATTAATTGTTTAAAGTGATTAAATGTGTTTTATGTTTATGTAATTCTTGAGATTTCATGTGCTAAGACCGTTGGGGTTGTGATGGGAATGACATGAGGCTGGGATGGCATGTCCATCCTAATTGAGTGATGCTGATCATAGGTTGGGATTGGCCTGAGATTTTATTGTGTGGTTTTTACAACAGGATTCGGTGTTGTAGACGTTGTTTTGAGGTAGTGTGACGGTTAAGTTCGGAATTTCTTGGGATACTTGGATGGCATGGCCATTGTATTTGAGAGAAATTGTAATAAGGGAATGAGGTTCTATGGAAGGTGTGGCTTAGGTTCCTTGTTTGGTGATTTCTACTCACTCGTGATGGACAAACCGTCACATGAGTCCTATCCACATAGGTAGACTCCATATTGAGATGGTTTTGACCTCACATATGGGTACAATCCCCAATATTTTTGGTTCAAATAGATTTAGATTGGGCATGCTTTCCGCAGAAATCCACGTTGAAGGCGGAGAGCTTTTGGTTGATAGAAATAGAGCTATCAGGTTTGTGGGCTGGGGATTGTCGTGATTGAGTCCATGGGCCTTGATATTTATTAGAATAAATTCATCGGTGTTCCTCTATTTTTAGTTCTAGGGGCCGATGTGAGCTTTCGAGCTGGGATCCATGGGATTGGGACACTATTGTTTGGGAATACCGTCAGGAAGGTGCTACATTGAGACATGAGGTATCATGAGGCACATGGTGCCAATCTATGTGATTGGGGTAGAACATGAGGGTTCACCAGGGCTTTGTGCCTATAGGAGTACCTTGGGACATGGATCGAGGAATCTCATTGCTCCTATGATTTTTTAATTGGATGAAGTAGGTGACTCTCCCTTGTGGCTACTGAGCACTAGTGTAGATTGTTTTAATTATTGCATTGAACTGTTTACATTACATAGCAATTCATGTCTTCATAAAAAAATATACTAAGTACGTACAATTGTGTGGTATCCTTCTAAGATTCATATCACACCCCACACGGGACCTTAGAGACATGTCTATACATTATAGTTATTCATACAGGTATGGGATCAACCTTAGGAGTTGGATCATAGTACTGTTTGGAATGGATATTGGTGTGGACCTTGAGGTCATTCCAAGATGAAGTTTTACTTTTTTTAGCTTACATTCCTATATCAACATGCTTATTATTACATGTATCGTTCTTATATTAATTTGTATAAACTTCCACCGATTCATACCTTATTGTTTTAGTGGTGGTTACAAGTGGTGTTTAGCATGCTATTCTATTTACGTTCCGCTATAGTTTTTTCTATATTTCTTCCACTATTTATTTTCTATTAGACTTGCTTCTAGTCTGCGAGTCTGGATCGAGTCTTCTGAGCCATTTATTTTACACTACATGTTATGATATTATGAACAAACCAGTACCATTATCTTCCTTGAAGAGGGTATAGCCTCCCCACTATACCTGTTAACATCCTCACTGCTATTCGACGGCCTTTGAATTTAGGGAGGTGCACCTATGGTTAGTAACACCTGGTCCGATAGCACTATTTGGGTGGTTTTTTGGGTTTGGGATGTTATATATAGGGATATTTTTTCATACCCAATCCCAAATTCAAATTCATCATCCACCATTGATAAAATCACTTTATCAATAAGGGTTTAACTAAAATTTAATTCAAACAGAAATATAGTGTAATGAATGATCCTAAACAATTCAGTCTACAAGACCATTTTTATGGGAGTGGTTATGAATAGTGAAATATCATATAGAATTTTTGGCTTCTAAAGCATTCAGTTTAGGATGTGAACATTGACTCATGTTCAAAGAACAAATTACAGTTCCTCTAATAGGTTTTATATGGAAAACCCACATCAAATATAAAGAACACCTAGTTTTAGAACAATAATTTGAATCCCTATGATTTCATTTTTAAATAATAATAGTGGAAGATAAAGTAAAATAAGATGTAACCAAAAGATATTCTGTTCCAATTACAAAGACCCCAATTTTCTGAGAGATGAGCATCCAAGTCACATATTCTCTATGGTTTCAAACCAATTCGTATGATATGATACACAATGATGGAATTTTTACATTTCTCTAGAAGTTCTTAGATCATGTCTATATCGACATTCACATGTGAAAAATTCTCATAGCGTCAACCACCACTAACCAAGATATCTTTACAGAGAGCTAAAGAACAGTCGGATCCATTCCTAGAGCATGAGGAATCTTATGAGACCACTCTAAAAATAATATTCTTTCTCCACTATCAATGGTGATAGATTTGTAATTATCAAATCCCCCATGGAAAATGATGTCTTTTGTTGAAGGAATTTTAAAGGAGGAGGCCACTGTAAAAAATCCATAGTCGCCATTAAACTATAGAGTGTGAGGCTCCCATATCAATACCATCTATATGTAGTGTTATATAAATATATGTATATGTATATATTAGTATTTTTAAATGTATTTATTTATCTTTATAAAAAAATTATTTGTATTTGTATAATTATAAAATTATATTAAACCTATTTAAATAATTAATATATTTATTATATTTATAATTATATATATTTAAATATTTATAAATATATATATATATATATAATTTTATAATTAAATAAATTTTTTTATTGAGATATTAATTGATTGGAGTGGAAGGGGGTTGCACACTGTCACATCGGTGACCATGGAAATACTCATGGTGATTATGGATTTTCAATGGTGTTTCTGACCAATCCTCCTTTGGTGGAGGCTCTCCTTGTAAGAGGTGATATCACTAGTTGTTTTTATGATGCTACTCACATAAAGGAACCTGATTCTACTTCGAATGTACTTGATGTTGGATCCAAAATGCAAAATTATAGTAATTTTCAATCCTTATTTCAATTCAATGATGTTGAGGTAGGAAAATTTGTTAGAAGGGGGAAATAAAATATTCCATTGCTAATAATGAATCCATTATTAAAAGCCTCAATTTAGGTAAGCATTCCATTTTTCCTCTCTAATTCATCTGAAATTCTCAAAGCCATAGAAATTGGGGGATCCGGTCTCCCGCCATTCAGGTTTATGGGTCCTGGTGGATTTTAAATTTGTGTCTATGGGAAGAGGATATTTTCATTTTATCTCCCCTTTAATATAATTAATAATGTGAACTTGGGAATTTGGACAAGTTTTGTTCAATTAGTGGTTCTTATATATGAAGAAATAAGATCAAGACTTTAACCCACTATAGGTCATGAGATCTTCTATTCAAATATGGGTTCTAGTCTATCGATTCAACTGGATTATTATATAACTCCCCAAACATATTAAGGTATGTTTCACTTCAATAAATTATATTCCTTAGATATCCTATATTATATAAAATAGAGAGTCTCTCTAAAACAACACTTGGTAATTTATAGGAGGAAATCATAACCTATCCATCAAACATAAATTTTTGACATCTATGTTTTGATTTCCAAAAAAACAGTCATCTATAGTTATGATCAGTTTGTTCTTTAGAGTCTGATAGAACCAACTTGTTTTTTTATGAGTAGTATCATACACTAATGAATAGTGATACGAATAGTAATATGACCCTTATTAATAGTAAATCATATTATTATTTTATTTTATTATGTTTATAAGGTAATAAAAAATGAGTTATAGTTTGAAAATTGTGATTTTTAAATAAATAAATAATTTAATTTAAAAATTAAATTAATAATCTTTAAAAATTTATTTTTAAAAAATGGAGTATATTTTATAATTCAACATGTAGAAACATTTTATGGTAAATTTTTGGGATTTTTCTAAAATACTTGAATTTTTCTTGAATAGAAAAAAATACAATTTTGAATTTTCTATATGTTTTATGACATTATAATGACATAATAATTAATATAAAAGGATGGTCAATTTTTTGATAGTAAAATATGTCATGATTTGTATCATGTGGATAATACCATGGTAAAATACCATGGGCATTCCCATGGTTTTGCAAAAACCACTAATGAGATGTCCTTTGTAATTAATATAATACTCCCTCTCATTTACTATAAATACACACTCATTCATTTGTTTTTATTCATTAAAAACTAATTATCCTCAAATATCTGGTAGTTTTACCTCCTTATGTGTCCTCCCAATTTGTCCTCAAGCCCCCAATGTCCCAACATTCTTGTTTTGGGAGTTACTCTAAAAGGTAAGGGAATCTAAAAACCTTCAATTTTTAAAGCTTTCATTTTATGTTTTTATATTTTATTTTCAATTAGATTATATTGGGATATATCATTTCATATCCACCTTTATGTTTATATTATGCATGAAAGATGAGATACCCCTGTCCACTCATCATAATATTTTATGAATTTTTATGTGATGTCGTTAGGCTGCCGATTTTTCATGAGGGATTTATCAACTTTTCTTTTATTTCAAGTTCCTTTATTTTCTTTTTCTTCATTCATCCCACTTCATCAAAATGATATGATAATTATAGTACCTTAAATGAAATAAAATTTTATTATTCTAATGGAATATTTCATCATCATCTCTCGTTCCCCCTCCTCTTATACTAAAAACGAAAACAACGTCCGAGATGAGTTAATTTGTCACAATCAAGAACAACAGGTTCTCAATTTTTTTTACCATCGTTAATTATGATCATTAAAAAATTTTTATTTTTGAAACAGACAATAATATATGAATTTCATATTATTAAATGTCATGAAATACTTACACACTCATAATATAAAATAACAATACAAAACAAGTTCATTATGCAATAAACCGCCATGTAATCAAAGTGTTTATCATTATATTTTATCAAACAAGTCACCATCATGATATGTAACCAAAATCATTATATAATCATTTATATCTTGTTAATTTAACTAATAATATATATTACCAATTTTGGATGCTTAACCACATTAAAAATGTTCTTCTATTCATGAATAAATGTAAACAGATCATGAAAACCAAGGAAGAAAATGCTTCCAAAACAATAAAATTAAACCTCTTTAACCCATCAAAAAATCCATCGATGAACCTAATAAGGTTATAATAAATCAATTTCATATAAATCATGTTATGTAATTTTTAATTAATGAATCTATATTTTAGTATATAGGTCATTATCATCAAACAAAGAATGCATTTAGGCATAAGGTAAGGGGTTTCTTATCTCACTTTTAATTCCAGGAGATTTCCATTGTTCACCACTTATTTATGCATGTGGGATATTTTTTACTTCCATTTGATATAAAATTAAAAGTAATCTATTTATATTCATGATATTCATTGATTCATTTGGTGGTCATTATTTTTTGGTCATACGACTCAATTGATTACAATGTGGTAATGAACTTTGTCTCAATTTCAATTTCATTGGGACTTACTTGGTATTGTGGACCTAATATTTCTTATATGGTGTATCAACTGATCAATTGAAATTGTAAATATATTATATATCTATATTCTGGTTTTATGGATAGTATTATTTTCTTATGATGTATACCCTTTTACATATGGTATTTATTTAGAATGTTGTTTAAACTATGGAAATATTGATGAATCTGGGTACTCTACTATATATGGATATTGAGAAGTAATATTGAACATGTATTACATATCTATATAAATAATTCAATTTACTTAAAATTATGGGAAGGGCCCTCTATATCCCCTCAATGCATTGACAGGTCACATGAGACAAATTTGATGGCAACAAAACCCTTCAAGTTTGTTTCCAAAAATCAGACGGGTGTCTACCCACAGACATAAACTGTTACGATGATATAGTGGTATCATGTGCCAGATACATGACATAAAAATAATAATCTCATCTCTTTGTTCATTTTCATTTATTACTATCCTAGAGCTTTTCACCATGGAAAAATCTATGGATGTAGTTTCATTCAGGTTATAAATTGTGTGTGTTTTTCATATATTCACGATGCCATTTTAACTGTGCCAATTTGTATATGATTTTAATATTATTGATTTACTATTCCCCTATATTTAACCCTTACTGATAATTTGATCATACCCCTTTCATTTGTTTAACTTCAACATGATATGATGAGGATTCCATTTGTTGAGTTCTTGAGGATGCAATTTATTTGTTTTTATTATGTAATGTATTTGGTTACCTTTCCAAATATAATATGATTTACATGTATGTATCTAGATTCTCCAATACTACTAAACTGATCTTTACTTTGGGATTTCATTCCTTTTAATCATGAAAATGTAATAATTAATGCACCGGATCCGGGCTTCTAGGGTTGGGGCGTTACAATTTGTATTAGTGGAAGATTAGTAGAAAACATAGAAACTAGATTTAGAAAACATAGATTAGGAAACAAACACCTAAGATAGTCTTTGAGGATAAACATACAATAACTTCCTGGTATTTTGGAAAGGAATATATTATGTGGATATTTATAGAAAATACATCCCTATCTAGATACTACAAGTGGGCATGGTTCTGGTACAGATGTACCTAAGAGTGAAAACTCCGACAATGAGTTTTAGGCTTGACCCGGGGTATCCTGGTACATGACAATAGGCCTTACTACACACCTTGTTTAACACTCCCAGGGTAAATGCTTAGTAAAATTCACATTTTCATTATAAATCATTATGAAGGATTTAAAAGTATATATAAACAATTTTTATGATTAAGAGATTAGTTGTGCATACATTTTCATATTATCTTAAGTGTTTTCTAGTTAGAAATTATGATCTATGACTTGATTTAGTGTATGCCATTGTTTAGTCATGACACTTAATAGAAGGAGTGGAATCAATACTAGTGTGCAATGTTGGGATCGCCTCACTGAGAAAGTCAATAGAGTTAATGTTGGATCAGATTTGATCATGACCATATTGGGAAAATATACTCAAGCTATGTCGAATAACCATGATACATATGTACAGGATCATTTCATGTCGAAGAAGCCCCCATTTTTTTGTGGAACTACTAATCTGGTTGTAGTTGGATAGTGGATCAGGTCACTTGAAAATATATTTTTGGCTTCAAGATGCAATGAAAAAGAAAAGGTAGTACTAGAAGTATATTGCCTCAAGGGTGTTGCTGATCGATGGTGGTCTTTGCTCTAGAATACCACAGAGGAAGAAGAAATGTAATATATGGAATGGAGAAATTTTAAGGATATGTTCAATAAAAAATATATCCCTCTTGATCAATGAATTTAAATGAAGATGAAATTTCTTAGCATAAAGAAAATGTTATTGTAGAGTGTTGTGGATTATGAGGCTACCTTCAAAAGATTTCCTAGGATGCTATAGACCACATATGTGATTCGGAAGAAAATTTTGATCATTTCTTTAAAGGTATTAAGCCATGTCTTTAATGGTCACTTTATTCTCAAATATTTTCATCATACGATGAAATTATATCAAGTTCCATAGAAATAGAGAATGAATTATCTAGATTAAATTTGTTCAAGGGAAATCAATATAAGAAGAGGAGTTCTAATAAAAATGGAAAAAACGAATCACCAATGAAGAAGAAGGGAATGAATAAATTTTCATTATGCAATAAATATGCAAAGAATCATACATGTAAATTATTAAAAGGCTTTGGATTTCTCTATATGTTTGAATAAAAGGTTCATCGATCTAGTGATTGCAAGATGGACAGACAATTTAATGATTTTCTATGCTACAATTGTAAATAGATGGGAGACTATGAATATGAGTGTCCTAAGAACCACGATAACATGCCTCAAAAAATTCCATGAGAGTAAGGGAAAGCTTATGCGATTACAACCATGGAGGTTGAAGTTCCTAATGATGTGGTGGCAGGTACATTAATGGTTTCCTAAAACTTTGAAAATGCTTTATTTGATTCTAGATCATCACATTCATTTATATCTTCCCATTTTTATTTGTAAATTATACTCGTCTAATTTGTTTTAATAAATGATTTTCCTGTAAATACTCCTAGGGGATGCATCCTTGAAATAATGATGTATCGATCAGTCTCACTCATGATCCATAAAAGTGATTTATTTGCTAACCTTATAATCACACCAATGACTGACTTTGATAAAATTATCTGTATGAATTGGCTATCAAATAATGATGTGAATATCTGTTGCAAGAAGAAGGATGTTACAATTTTTGACAATGGTGTATAATCCCTTATCTTTAGAGAACAAAACATGCAAAATGATTCTTATCTAGATCCACCCCCAGTATCTCTACTGAATGAAATTCTTGGAGAGGACAAAAAAAAATATGGACGAGGAAAGAAATATTCAAATTGAAGAAAAACCCATTTTTTATAATACATTGATGTATTTCTAGATATTTTACCTAGAAATCCTCCAAAGGGAGACGTTGAGTTCTCTATTGATTTAATACCTGGTGCAAGACCTATATCAAAGACTCCCTATAGAATGGCCACTGTGGAATTAATGGAGCTAAATTAAAAAATAGAGTAATTGAATGATAAAGGATTTATTTGACCTAGTATTTCTCAACAGGGAGCCCCGATCCTCTTTGTTAAGAAGAAATATGGATCCATGAGTCTATGAATTGATTATAGGTAAATAAATGCTATTATAATAAAGAAAAATTATCCTCTACCAAAAATTGATGATTTATTTGATCAAAGTCATGGATCCCAATATTTTTCTTACATTGACCTTTTATATGGATATCATCATGTGTGTTTGAGGATGGAAGATATTACAAATACAACATTTTGTACCAGGTATGGGTATTACGAGTTTACAGTAATTCCATTTGGATTGACTAATTCACCCTATGTTTTCGTGGATCTAATGAATATTGTTTTCAAGGAATATATTGATGACTTTATTGTGGTATTTACCGATGATATCTTGGTATAGTCCAAAATCTATGAGGACTATGAGAATCAATTTCATGTTTTTCTTAAAACTCTTAGAAGGAATGAAATATATGTGAGGTTTAGTAAGTGTGAATTATATATTCAATTAGTTTCTTTTATTGGACATATTATCTCTAAGGATGGAAACATAGTCGATCCAATGAAGACAAAGGCAATCCAATAATGTCCCATTCCAATGAACATAACTATGTTACATAGTTTTATTGGCATAGCAGGTTACTACTAGTGTTTCATTTAGAATTTTTCCCGATAGGCTAATATCATAACCAAGCTAACATGTAAATGGACTGTGTTTGTATGGACTACAAAATTTATAAAATGCATTGAATAATTGAAAAGAATATTTGTAAATTCTCTAATTTTGACTATTCCATCTGAAAATGATGGATTTGTGATATACAGTGATGCCTAAAAGAATGGACTGGGTTTCATCCTTATGAAAAATGATAATGTTATTGCTTATGCATCAATGTGGTTGAATACTCATGAGAAAAATCATCCTATTCCTGATATTTAGTTAGCATTTGTAATCTTTTCACTGAAAATATGGATATGTTATCTTTATAGTGAAAGATGTGAGATATATACAGATCATAAGAGTTTGGAATACATTTTTAAACAGTAAGAACTCAACATGAGGAAAAGGAGATGGCTAGAGTTTCTCAATGAATATTATTGTTCAATACTCTAACACCCAGGAAAGTAAAATAAGATGGATGATTCATTATGTAGGAAAGATCATGGACTTCTGACCCAAATGAGGATTGTGAGAGATCCTATATCCATGGATCTACTAATGATGGATATGGGAATTGTTATGGAATGGGAAACATATTTCCCCTTTCAAATGATTTCTAAACTATCATTACTAGGGAAGATAAAAATCTCTCAATCCAATGATGAGAATATACAAAAGAAAATTAATGCTGTTAATGAAGCATGATTGGAAGACTTTGTGTATATGGATGGATTTCTGAAATTTGGGAAGAATTTATTTGTTACATCAATACCTGATCCAAAAAGGGAACTATTAGATGACGATACTAGATTAAATTTCTCTATACACCCTGGTAGGACAATGATGTTTAGATATATGAAGGAATATTTTTTTGTGTGACAACCTAAAGTGAGAAATTGTTAACTATGTGTCAAGGTGTCTAGTTTTTCAACAATTGAAGGCCAAGAGACAACATCTTAGAGGGGCCATATAACCTCTACCTATACTTATGTGGAATTGGAATGATGTTATGTCATATTGTGTCATAGGACTACCATAGAAACCTAGAAGGAATGATCCAATATGGGTAATTGTTGATCATCTCACAAAATCGGCACATTTCTTTAATGTAAGAGTGGATTTACCCCTTTAGTGCCTAGAAATACTTTATATTAATTTTTGTGAGACATCACGGTACACCTCTATCGATTGTGTCTGATCGAGATCCCTTGTTTACATCTAAATTAAGGAAAAGTATCTAAAATGATTTGGATACTAAGCTTTATATGAGTACTTCTTATCACCCCAAAAATGATAGACAGTGTGAAAGGAATATTCAAACACTAGAAGATATGTTGAGTTCATGATTTCTTGACATTCAAGGTATATGGGATCAATAATTTCCTTTGGTGGAATTATCCCACAATAATAGTTTCTATTATAGCATTCAAATGGAAACATATAAGGCATTATATGATAACTGGTTTTGAACACCAACTTATTGGTATGAAGTTGGTGAGAATAAGATTATTGGCTTAGAACTTATTGAAGAGACAAATGAAAAGGTAAAGAAAATTTAAGCCCATATTAAAGAAAAAAAATGTAGGAAAGAGATTTATGATATCAACTAGATAAATGATTGGGAATTTAAAGTTGGAGATCATGTCTAACTAAAAGTATCTCTATGGAAGGGTGTCTTAAAGTTCAATAAGAAAGGGAAAATGGTCCTTAGGTACATCATACCATTTTAAATACTTGAAAGGATCAAAGCTATAGATTATCGTTTAGCAATTCCACCAAGTCACTCCATAATTCCTAATGTGTTCCGTGTGTCATTGATAAAGAAATACAATCCAGACCAACGAATGTACTCACCTATGAAGAAATACTGCTGGAACCTGATTTTTCATACTATGAAAAGTCTATCGAGATTCGTGACACAAGGTAGGAGGAATTGATAAAAAGGACAACATTTCCAGTAAATGTTCTTTATAGAAACCATAAAATAGAGGAAGAAACATGGAAATCTGATGATGTTATGATGAAGAACCACCCACATATTTTTAGTGACAAATATACATGAAATATTTTGAGGATGAAATTTTCTGAGGGAAGAATATAACCACCAAACATTTTAAGGTATGTTTCATTTAAATACTTTTTATTAATTAGATAGCCTATATTACATTATGCACTAAGTCTCTGTGAAACAAAACTCTGTTATTTATATGATAAAGTCATAACCAATCAATTAAAATTAAATTTTCCACATATGTATTTTTAATTTCAAAAAACGGTCATCTGCATTTGTGATTAGTAACTTATTTGGAGTCTGATAGAACCAACTTTTTTTATGAATAGTAACATATCCTTTTGAAGAGTGATATGAATAGTAAAATGATTCTTATAAATAGTAAATTATATTATTATTTTAATTTTTTATGGTTATAAGGTAATGAGATGTTGATTAATTTTTAACAGTATTAAAAAATGAGATATAGATTTAAAATTGTTATTTTTGAATAAATTATGATTTTATTTAAAAATTAAATTAATAATATTTAGAACATTATTTAAAAAAATGGAGTTCATTTTTAAATTCTACGCATTTAAAAATGTTTAGGGTGAATGTTTTGGATTTTTCTAAAATAAATGATTTTTTTTAAATAGTAAAAATACAATTTTGAGTTTTCGGTGTGTTTAATGATGTAATAATGATGAAACAAAAAATATAAAAGGCTGGTAGAATTATGTATAGTAATTTATTAAATTAGGTTTCCGAAGTGGCTAATACCATGGGAAAATACAATGGGCCAACCCATGGTTTTGTAAAAACCACTAATGAGGTTTACATTGAAATTAATAAAAAACTCCCTGTCATTTACTATAGATACCCACTCATTCCTTCGTTTTATTTCCTTAAAAACTCACTATCCTTGAAGTTATGGTAGTTTTAACTTCATTTGAGTCCTCCCATGGATTCCTCAATCCCCCAAAGTCCCAACCATCATGACTTTGGAGACACTCTAAATGTTAAGGGAATCTACCGGCCTTCTATTTCTAATGTTTTCATTTTATGTTTCCCCTTTTATTTTCAAATGGATTATGTTGGGATATTTCATTTATTATCTCATTTCTATCCATATTATGTATGAATGTTTAGAAACACCTTTTATCTCATCAAAATATTTTTTTAATTTTTAAGTGACGTCGTTAGGCTTCCAAATTTTCATGAGGGATTTCTCAACATTTCTTTTATTTAGAGTTCATTTATTTTCATTTTCTTTCCTCATACCATAATATTATAATTCCATTATATTACATGAACTATAATATTATTATGATATAGGAATATTCCATCATATTCACTCTTTTCCACCTCCTCTTATAATAAAAATGGAAACACCGTCTGGGATGTGTAAATTTATCACTTTCAAGGACGTTGGGTTCTCAATTTTTATTACCATCTTCAATTATTGTCATGAAAAAAAATTTATGGTTGAAATAGATCATAATATATTTATTTCATCTTATTAAATGTTCTATAATCCTTACACACTCATAATATAAAATAATAATACAAAACAAGTTCATTATGCCCAAAACTGCCAAGTAATCCAGACGTTTATCATTATCTTTTATCAAACAAGTCATCCTCTTGTTATGTAACCAAAATCATTATAAGATAATTTTTATCTCTATAATTTCACTAATAATACATATTAACAATTATTTATGCTTAACCAAATTACAAATGAACTTTCATTCATGAATACAAGTAAGCCGATCATGAAAACCAAGGAAGAAAATGCTCCCAAAACAAAACTATTAAACCTATTAAACCAATCAAAAAGGATATCAATGAACCAAAAAAGGTTATAATAAATAAATTTAATATAAATTAGGTTCTATATTTATTAATTAATGAATATAAATTTTATTATTCAGGTAATTAAGATAAAATGAAGAACACATTCGGGCGTAAGGTAAGGGGTTTCTTATCTCACTTTTAATTCTGTGAGATTTCCATCGTTCGACAGTTATTTCTGGAATGTGTTGTATTTTGTACTACCAAATGATATAAATTATCATTATTCTCTTTATATTAATGGTATTCTAGTATTAATTTGGTTTTTATTAATTTTTGGTCATACTACACAACTGATTACAACGTCGAAAGGGACTTTGTCTCAATTTCCATTTCATTGAGACCCCATGGTATTGTGCACCTAATATTTATTATGTGGTGTATCCACTGCCCATTTGACAAAAAAAATCATTTGAAATTGTAAATATATTATATATCCATATTCTAGTTTCATGGTTATGATTATTTCCTTAATTTGTATACTCTTTTACATATCGTGTTTATTTGGAATATTGTTTTAACTATGAAAATATTAATGAATCGGTGTCCTCTATTATTTACGAATATTGATAAAGCATATTGTAAACATATATAATATATGAATAAATAATTATTTGAACTCGCAGAAATGGGCAGGGCCCTCTACATCCCCTCAATGCATCGACATGTCTCATGAGGAAAATCAGTTGGAGACAAACCCGTCGAGTTTGTTTCCCAAAATAAGACAGGTTTCTACCCCAAAAATTAAACCATTTCAACGGTATGTTGGTATTAGTTTCCATATACATGATGTCCAATTAATAGGCATATTTATTTTTTTATTTTCAGTTATTACTCTCCAAGAGGTTTCCACTATGATGAAATCAATTGACATAGTTTCATTATGTTTATCAATGGCGCGTGTTTTTCATTTATTCACCATGCCATACTGACATTGACAAATTGATTGTCATTTAGTTATTGTTGATTCATGATTCTATAATTTATAACCCTTACTGAGCATTTGAGATCACCCCTTTTATTTTTTTACCTTCAACTATTTATGAGGAGGAGACCATTTATGGAGTTCTTGTGGATGTAGTTCTTTAGTTTTTTATGTAATGTATTTTTTTTACCTTTTCCAATATAATATGAGTTACATGTATGTATATTGTTAATTCAAGACTAATAAAAAAATCATTTATTTGATATTTCATTCCTTTTAATCATTCCAATTTCATAAGTAATTTACTGGCTCTGGGCATCTAGGGTTGGTATATTATAGACTCTTTTACAATTTATCTCTATCTATAAGAGACCCCATCAAGATGGGTTAGAAATCAAAAATTGCAATATTTGTTTTCTCTGGCCATCTTCTACATGATGTAGATTTACATTACAATTTGGTCAACAACATTTTATTGAATAAACATTGTGTTAGTATGAATTAAAATGTGTTAATGAGAAAGTCATTAAATATTGTTTGGACCGCAATGTAATTGGGAATGATAAAAAAATTATAGTATGGAAATCATTTGATACTTCTAATCCATGAATGGTCGAGAGGATAATGTATGTTATAATAATAAACATGATTGACTTGGTAATAGGCTTTCTGAAAATTTCTCCCATGATAAAAGTGAGGGATCCCCTTCTACAGTGACACATGAGCCCATATCTTATGCTACAATTGTGGTAAAGAGTTCCAACTTCCCATGGAATGACTACACCAATAAAATTGTAGATGATCATAAGTGAAGTGCTAATGTGGTAAGAAAATCCATCCAGGATATTGAAAGAAAATTTTGAGAGGGTGATTCTTTCAATCCAAAATCATGTGTTGAGATAACAAATGATGTAGGTGTAGAGGAGCTATTAGAAATAAATACAACGGAGCATGGAAGTGGCCTTGTTATTTTAGATCAAAATATTAACCCATTTTGTACTCAATATAATTGTGATCTTGTAATGAATGATGATGTGGATAGGGAAATCATAAAATAACATGATATGTATAATGCGAAAGGAAATGATCAGTTGGACCACTCTTTAGTTGATGAGATAGTAAATTAATTGCCTCTTACCAAAAAGATAAATATCTTAGTGCATGATGTAGTTTTTTAGCTAGTCAGCCATAGTTTAGGCAGTTTGAAACCCTATATAAGACTATGCATACCCAGAGTAATTCTAAGGAACCATTTCTTAATATTAGTTGTCATAAAATTATATTTTCATCAACTATACTGGTTGAGGTCCTGTCCAACTTTCCATATAGAGGTATAGAGGCAGGGAAGGGAGAAGATGAGGATGAATAAGTTGTTCATGAGGATGCAATGGTAGCTCGAGCTATTGATGGTATATTGTATGTGACAACGTCAACTGAGAGGTGTTTCACTATACCACTAGGCTCTGGTAAAAATTACCAAAGATTGTTATACATTTTAAATTAGTCTAATTTTGTGGAAATATTCTTTGATGAATATGAAAATATTCAAGGAATTTTTCAAGTTTAAAGAAAAAACATAGGACAAGGAACTAAACCTTATAATTTGGAGGAATAATCATCAAGTATGGATGATCATGATGACACTTGGTGGGATCCAATGTAGTGGAAGAGACTCAGGCACCTGAGAGGATGGGGTGGCTTCTGAGGAAGGGGTGAAGGGAATAAAAAATGTGATTGTTGAATGCTCATTGATTTTGGTGGAGTTTTTGTTGCCAATTTTTTACCCCACAACCCCCTTTCTATTCTTTTATTATGTAATTTCATTTTAAATAATGAATTTTCAAGGATGATGTATTTTAATCAATGGTTCACACAGTTTCGAGTTTATAAATATATTTATAATTATATATAAATTTTTATAAATATATTTATATATAATTATAATTATAAATATATATTTAAATATTTATAAAAATATATTAAATATATTTAAATAATAAATATATTTTTTATATTTCTAGTTATATATAGATATATATTAATATATATATAATTATATCAAAATATATGTTTATTAGGTTCTTTTAGTGAAATTACATAAAACAAACATACACACCTCACATGCATGCTGGGAAGGAAAGCTATCTCTTCCCTGAAGGGATATCCCACCCCTCAATCATTAATTATTTTTATATGGATGGTATAATGGTTCTTTGAGCATGAATCCAATTAAATAGCCCAATAACCCACTTTACTAGCCCAAAGGGACATGCTTTTTGAACATCATGCATCACCCCTATAGCCGTGTTCTGCATTGACCAACCATGTCAGGTATCTCGACCCCATTGAAAACCAATCAAACCAACATCCAGAAATTTTGCATCTTTTTTATGATTATAGGTCCCCACCACCCAATCCCCATCGTCAATCTGAGGTCATCATCCCCACTAAGACCAGTGTTTCCCCTCTTCTCATCATCACTAGTAACTGAATCATGACCTATCGTCAATGTCCCCGCAATGTTCTGTGAGGCCCACCATCCCACTATCCCACATGGGACATCGAAACATCAATTCCAACATTTGGGGAACAAATCAGGCTACATATGAGAATTGATCTCTTGATGCAAATAAGTAGAGGGTGTTGGTTAACCTATGAAGCACATGACATGCAAATTATATAATTAAATATAATTATATAACAAATATTTTTATGAATATATATTTATATTTTCAATTATATATATGTTTATATTAATAAATATATATTATTATATAAATATATGTAATTTTATTAATATATATTTTTTAAATTAAATAATTTTTTTAATTATATAAAAATACTTTTAAACATAATTATTTATAATTATAATTATATATAATTATATATATTTAAATAATTATTAAATTTTAATAAATATATTTAAATAAAAAATATATTTTTTATATTTATAATTATATATATTTATATATTCAGAAATATATATAATTATGTAAGTATAATGAGTAATATATATATAATTATATATATTTATATATTCAGAAATATATATAATTATGTAAGTATAATGAGTAATATATATATAATTATATATAAATACTTTTGAATATATTTTATAATTATATATATAACCAAACGACTTAGTAATATATTTATCAAGACTCAAAATTTATTAATAAAATATAAACATACAATGAGGGGAATATGTCAAACAAGGCACAAACTATCCACACTAAAATCAATAAGTCACTTCCTACAATTTCATACAGTTCCCAAATTACTTGGATATCTTCTTATTCCCATTCGGTGTCAGCCTCTTTTCCATTTCTTGTCATGATGTGGAGGTAGATATTCTTCATCGAATAATGATTCAGAGGATTCTTCTAGCATGTAAAATATCATGAATTTCCTAGATTGTTTTTTAGAGTCAATCTTTGAGTTAGATTGAAATCCATATTCAATGTTTATTACCAAAAACTTCTTGTAATATTAGATAATCATTGTAAATGAAAAGATCAGTCCTTATCATGGAAAAAGAGACTTTAATTTTTATGAAAAATCACTCTTTCACCTTATTATTGAGGACTACAAAAAGGTGTTTCACCTTCTTAAACTTACGGAGGAATGATACTAGAGTTTTTGTCCTCTTTAGTTTCATCTTAATCATCTGAGCCCTTGCCAAAATTGCCATATATATTTTTCATAATATCAGAAAAATTTGATGGTTTACTCCACTGCACATTCCTAATTTACTCAACACTTTGACATTAAGGGATGTTTGATAGATATTCTACTTGTAGGGGGGTTCTTATGTAGGAAATGACTGCACTAACTCAGATGTAGAGACACATTCTTTGGATTTCCGTATGATGACCAATTGGATTCTCTTTTCTCCACAAATATTTTATTACCTTTAAACAGAGACTCCTATTTATCCACCTATGTTTCTTGAACATTGACAGCCAAAACAACCACATCTATTGCACTTCCCTTCATAGAAATATAAATCTAGTCATAGGTAGCACTTACTAGGCAAGTGTCGAGATTTTAAGCACCCGCTGGAAGGTCCACCGGTGATAGCACACTGACCCATGAGCATAACTCAATAACAACATGCATGATATTCAATGGTCAAACCACCTACAAAGGAATAACAATAGAAACATTAAAAAAATTAGTCTCCCAAACCAATTTTACTTACTTTGAGCCCTCTTCTCATAATTTCTCCATAATTACACCATTCAAAGGATTTGACAAAAAAGAGACAACATTGTGAACATTCTTTTCCCCTTTTCTTAATCTTGTAGAATGAATTTTTCTCTCATGCAATAACTAGTCATCAAATTCATTTTATAAATCACCCTCACAATTAGATTCATCCACTCCAAGTAACTAGTAAAAAGATCTAGCCCATCAAATTACTTATTCTATAGCACCGACCCCTCAAACTTCTGCATCTTCATACATCTGGACATCACCTCCACCCCCTCCAAGCACCCAATCATTAGTTCCAGACCCATAAATAACATGGGACAAAATATTATCTCTATAATGAGGGGCATTTTCCACAATATAATGAGTTTCAAAACTTAAATCCACAACCACATGTATGACCACATCAATAAATAGAGAATTTTTAGTAATATTAACAGAAGAAGGGGTATCTCTCTCTTTAGTGATTTTTTGAAGATATTTATTCCCATATTAAAGACATGATTCCCCATCTCCCTATTTTCACTATCTGGAACCATAAAAATAAATTTATCTAGTCAATGTACTGATTTCTTACAGTTAAAATAGTGTATATTCTTATGACATCATAAAGAGGAGTGAAAAAAAGAGAATGTACAATAAAATTAAGGTGACCACTCAAATAAAATTGAGGGCTCAAGCTTGAAATTACACGCAACCATAAAATAAGTCTTACTGAGATCATAAAATAGGTCAATATTAATTGATATTTTGAAAACATAACTATACATAGCATTCTCGGTATCCTTATCACTTTTAATCGAAGTCCCCACTACAGAGAAGACATCCCAATGATTTTTTGAATACCAGAAAACTACCTCATTACCCTAACCCAAATCCATTCTTGATTTTATGAACATCTAGGTTAATATAGAACAAATATGGGATCCCATTAAAGAATGGTTAAAATACATGTTTCAGTGATATCAGACCGAAACACCAAGAAAATAATTTATTCTTCTTTGAAGGAAATAAAACATGGTAGAATCCTTTACCAATTAAAATCATTATCCAGTCACAAAATCCCCATCAATAATGAAGTCAGATCCTCTGATATTCATGATTTAATGGAGTACACTTATGATGAACTGGACCCCAATAAAGGAGTGAAAACAAGAACTACCCAATACGATTTTATGAAATTTTATGAAACTCATCCTTGAAGGTAATGAATCCATCCTAAGTAATCCATTTTAGCATGGTAGTTGAATCCCCATAAGAATCAGAAAAAAAAACCTATGATTGGATGAAAAAAATCCTCAAATCCTTGGAAGTAATCACTAGGTTCTTCGATCATCAGAAGATTCATACATATAATGAATAGTATTATAATGGGGGTTCCTTGAATATTAAAACTTGATTTCATGGAATGAAGGATAAAATAGATGATAGGGTTTCAAGACACATTCCCCAATATTATTTCAAATATTTTTCAATTTCAAGAGTAATCAAGAAGGGTTCAATAGAGCATGTGATAGATAACTCAAATGTAATGACCAAAGACTTAAAATAAGAACATTTTTTCTTTTCACATGACTATTCATTTAGAAAGAAAAGAAACACTAGTTCTATGATGATCTAGTAAATTTGTCTCTTTGCTTTGGGTTTTTTACATGATATGCATCTCAAATGGTCGAGGTTATTTCCATTATTTTTTTTCATTTTTCAAGTTGTTTCAGAAAGCAAGGAGTCTCTTGTTATTATACATAAAACAATGTTCGTTTCATATCCTTGAGTGGATTATTTTATTTTTTCTATTATCTATTAGGATCATATTTGTGTAGGTTTGAATTATGATTTATGGCTTGTCAAAGATCATATGAATCTAAAAACATTATGACATAGAAGGTATAGTTTTTGTTCCTATTCATGTAAAATGGTAAACAGAATTTGTAATATTTTTCCATTTTTCAGGTTCATGGTTGAGATTGATCTTAGATTCAGAATGATTGATATGGTTTTATTTTCAACACATAATGGGGAAATCAATATAAGGATTCAATATGTGAAATTTATATTAGTCCATGAATCATTAATTGTGGTTGGACATTGTAAGTAAAAATCATTCAAATAACTATAATGTAATGCTTGTTTGATGATCTATAATCTCGAGCAAGATTGTAGAATAAATGGAAAATAAACTAATGGTCCACAAATTTCCCAACCCGGGGGTTCTTTAGGGCATGACCCACAAAGGAATAAGGCACATGGTTTTGGTGATCTTATACGTGATAAACCTTTGAGAGGTAAAATTGATGCTACTAATTTTGATGGTGGGATGGGTGCTAGGAATTATGATGAGATATATAAGGGCTTTTTTTCGTGGTATTATTCTATTTCTAAGGGTCCTGTATGGTTCAATCCCATTTGCAGGAGATATCAACAGGTGGAAAAAAGGAAGAGTTGTCATCAGATTGGTTTTTTTCTAGATGAAAACAACTCCAGCACCTTCCTCTTCATGGTTGGTAGCCATTACAGTTGATGAGCATCAGCCGGTGGAGATATTATTTATCAATTATATATGATCTACCCACTAATAACTGAAGAAAACATTTTTTTTCTTAATCTTTAAAATGGGATTAATATCCCATGAATTTTGTAATCTGGAAAACCTCACTATAACACTATGTATCCTACAATGAATTCATCTAGAAAGGTAGTAATAGAAAGACACCCCTCTTGTCGCATGGAAGTAGGAAACACCATTTCTAAACCACATAAATTCCTCATATTCTACATTTTTTTATTTTCTGTTAGTTTTATTTCATCTCCACAAAGCTCTTCTGCCCCAACAAAGTGGTATCAAAGGGTTTGGGTACGAAACGGAAAAAAGGAATCAACATTTTTTGGTGACTGGAAAATTGAATATGGTCAAAAAAAATCATTTGATGCCATATATATGTGGATCACTGTGTGACGATTACAACGGTGTAATCATCTTAAAAAATGGAGCTGAAACAAAGGAGATAGGCTCAGTCAAAGTTGGTTCAAATCGTGGGTGCTATAGTACCCCCATATCGGAGACGACCATACTGTTCATACCACCAGTGAATTTATGGTGACATTCCAGAAACTTTTTTGGCCACTGTTATGGCACACCATGTCATCACCACATCAGTGGTCAATCTATAACAATGAAAATGTTGTTCCTTTATCATGCCCCATCAGAGCCATTTTTCAGCTATACAAGAGTCGATTCTAGGTATTTGTGCTGTTCTGAAAAAAAAATTGGTTAAGTTTTTGAAATTCTTACTTTATAAATAGAATAATATACCAGTGACATGATTTAACTTACTTTGTTTAATTATTCCATCTAGAAACCAAAAATGAAGGTTCTTTTATAAATTAATGATTTGTAAAATCCTATAGTGGAGACCACTAATACCATAGTAGCACAAAAAGAGGAATCATCAAAAAGTGGTAAATCTGATAAGAAGGGGAAATAATTTACCTCACCAGTTGATGTGGAGTGTGTCATGCTCAATAATAAGTGAACTTCCCAAATCAGACAGTGGATTGACAAGATCATCTTCCAAAAAATTTACAATGAAAATGATGCCTCAATTCGTTGGTTAAAAATGGAAAAGATGTATGTGAGGACAATAGTGGAGAACAAGGAAAACCTGATACACTATTTTGTTAACATTAAATACAAATACATGAACAATGTATCAATGCACATGAGTGAGTTTCAAGGTACTATTGATCAGCTGAATTCTATGAAAATGATGATTGATTATGAGTTGCTAGAACTATTGATGTTGAGTTCATTACCAAAGATGCGGGACACATTAGTTGTGTCAGTGAGCAATTAAACTCTGGATGGAACTATAACCATGAACATGGTGAAAGATTGGATGCTGAATAATGAATCTAGAAGAAAAGATAAGGGATATAAACCTAAATCACAGGCTCTTTTCACTGAAATATAAGGGAAATAGAAATGGAAGGGAAGAAGTAGAGGAATAGAACCTCATGACCAATGTCTGTAAAGAATTAGGTGATCAATATCCTAATAGAGATATGAAATGTAGTGCCAGCACTATGGGTGGCCCAAACACTTCATCTGGGAGTGTGGAAAGTTGAAGGTATTGTAGAGGAATTAATATAGTAAGACCCAAATTAATGATGTTGAAGTTTTCAATGAAGAAATTATTATTTTTCAGGAGGAAAAGCATGTATGTCATTCAAGCCAAGACTCTACATGGGTGATCGATTCTAGTTTCTCCTACCATGTCACTGTGAGAATAAATTTATTCTTATGTTATAGGTTAGGTAGTTTCATACATGTGAAAATGGGAAATGATGGCACATCGAAAATTACTAGTATTTCAAATATTTTTCTAGAAACTAATATTGGATGTAGATTATTGTTGAAGGATGTAAGGCATGTTCCTAATATTTTCCTCAATTTAATATCCAATGGAATGCTTGATGATGATGGATTTTCCAGTTCCTTCAATGATGGGAAATGGAATCTTACCAACGGTAAAGTTGTAATTTCAAAAGGAAAGAAAAATACTTCTCTTTATCTCAAATATGAAAAACCATGTGGAGGAGAAGTAAACTCATCCTGAAATGATGTTCTAGAATAAGTTTGACACTTGTGGATATGTCACATGAGAGACAGAGGAATCATAATACTCTCTAGGAAATATCACTTTCCAGGAATAAAAGGTACACATCAGAATACTTGTGTTGATTTCATCATAGTAAAATAATATAGAGTATCATTTTGTGGTTATATACCATCTAGAAAAAAATTCATAGATTTGATTCAAACTGATGTCTGCATTATGATAACTAAGATGATTGGAGGTGTTATTTGTTTTTTTACCTTCACATATGATCATTCAAGGAATATCTGGGACTTTTCATAGAAAAATAAAGATCAAGTGTATGATGTGTTCAAAAAGTTTTGTGTGAAGGTGGAAAGGGAAATTGGCAGGTGGTTAAAGTGTGTGTGGGTAAACAATATAGAAGAGTACCATGGATAGTTTCTGGAGTACTAGAAGTGTTTTGGAATCAGGATACAAAAATTAATACCAAATATGCCTCAGTATAATGGTCTTTCTATGAGGATGAATAGAACAATTAGATAGAGAATTAGATATATTCTATGAAATGAAAAGCTTCAAAACACCTTTTGGGGGAGGCAATGATGAACAATGTTGATTTTATCACCCTTTATCCATCTTTTCCACTAAACTATGACATTCAAGAAGGTGTATGGACATGTAATGAAGTTTCTTACAAACACATGATAGTATTTTGCTAAAGGGAATTTGTTCACATCCCGAAAAATGAGCGACCAAAGATGGATAGAAAAGGAAAGTAGTGTATCTTTTTTAGATATGCTCATAAAGAGTTTGTATACTATCTCTGGGATCCTATTAGCTGGATGATCATTAAAAGTAGAGATGTAGTCTTTCTTGAGGATCAAATGATTAAAGATTTTGAGAATCTAGAAAGAGTGTAGAAGTTTTAGTCTGAGGAAATTTTGGTTAGTCTGGAACCAGTATCACAACCATCAGTACCAAATAGTGAGAGAGAGATACATGACACTAATGATGTATCACTACTAGGTAATAAGTCTCCATATACTGTTATGTCTTCATCATATGATATTCCAGAATATATTCCCCATGAAGCGTGGTTGAGAAAATCAACAAGATAACGACAACTAAGTCGTTGATACTCACCACATGAGTATGTGATGATCACTATTGGGGGAGTGCCAGCCAATTATGATGATGTGATCCGAAGTTAGAAGGAGGTGGAATGGAAGAAGGCCAAATAATAGAATATGATATCCTTTCACAAGAACTACACATTTGATTTGGTAGATTTTCCACATGGAATGAATCCACTCAAAAATAAGTGGGTGTAAAGAATCAAATGTGAAGATTAAAGCTTACAACCGGTAAATAGAGACATGATGGTACTCAAGTGATTCAGTTGGAAGAATGGTATCGTATTTGATGAAATTTTTTATCATGTGGTTTAAATTTCTTCAATTAGAGTTGTTCCTGGATTAGAGGCTACTTGGAACTAGGAGGTTAAACAACCAGATGTAACAACAGAATTCTTACATGGTGATATTGATGAGGAGATATACATAGTGCAACCAAATTTTATTTAGATGAAAGGTAAATAAAACCTATTATGAATGCTTAAGAAAAACCTATATAGTCGAAAACAGGAACTGAGGTAATGGTATAGGAAATTTTACTAATTCAGGGAGAAAAATAAGTACAGGAGGACAACTGCTGATCAATGTGTTTTCATCAAATACTTTTATGATTGTAATTTAATTATTTTGTTTCTTTATGTCGACAACATCTTGATTATTGGTAGAGATATCACCAATATTGACAGGTTGATAAAGGAGTTGAACAAGTCTTCTGAACTAGAGGACTTTGGAGTTTCTACTCATATTCTTGGTATGAATATTACTCGTGACATGAGAAATCACATGAATTTTCTATCTCAAGAATAGTAAATTGAGAATTTTCTTGAAAGGTTCAATATGATAAATTTAAAACTATTTAGTACTCCACTTGCTAGTCATTTCAGGATCATGACATATCAAAGTCCTTAAACTGAGAAGGAAAATTAAAAGATGGAAAGAATTATTTATCAGTCAGTTTTTGGAAGTCTTATGTATGACATGGTGTACACCAGAATTAATATTTCTAACATTGTGGGTGTGGTTATCATATTCTCATCATATCCAAGAAAGGAGCATTTGAGAGCGGTCAAATGGATATTGAGGTATCTCTGAGGTACATCTAGTCCTTGTTTATGTTTTGGAATTGATAAACCTATTTTAGAAGGATACACATATGCCGATATGGATGGAGATGTCGACATGAGGAAATCCTTATTCAGGTACCTAATATGATTTTATTGGGGCAATATAAAAAACTAAGATTCTAGTTGTTGTTTAAACCACTACTATAGGGTTCTGCAACGGTTACAAAAAAATAGCCGCTAAAATTTGTGTATTCAATCAACACGTGGTGGTTTCTTCTATTTAGTGGTGATTTATATAAAGTGTTTTAGAATTTGTATTTCATGGAGGGTTTCTTAGTTTTATTGGTGGTTTTATGTAAAAAATAACTAGTCTCTAGAGGTAGTTTCTAACTTCTACTAAATGCTTGAATTCTTACGAAAAAAAACTACTAATAATATGGATACAACTACAACTGAGTAAATGTTTTCAATATTTAGTTACAGTTTTAACCGCTTCCTTAAATAAAATACCATAATATACAAATTGTTTAATCCACTATAAAAAAAACATATATCTAGTGCCAGTTTAAACTACCATTATCTCACGCATTAAAGAAAACAAGCTGCTGGTTCTGAAGCCCCAGAACCTGCAGCCAGTACAACATAGTAGTGACACAAAATTTATTAAAAGATCATCAAATATATCATCAAAATACAAGGAAACAAACAATTTTTAAAACTAAATAACCAACATACGTTGATTCTCATTAAAACATAAAGAATAAACACATTGACAAAGGAAAACAACACATTGAAAGAAATAATACATTTTCCAATACATTGAAAGAATCAAACTAGATGAAACACATTAAAAATAATAAATAATAAATAAAAACATGGAAATAATAAACACCTTTAATGAATCAATAATAAATTCCACAATACATTAAACGTATCAATAATTTTCTCATTGAATGTATGTTCATTATTTAAGCTATTATAGAACACATTCATAAGGAAAACATAAATGTAATACATTTAAAATGATAAATAATGAATCAATGTACTTCCATAAAAATTAGGCTTCACATGTTAAATCTAAATCCAAAAAAATTACAAACAAGATATATTAATTTAATAATAAATAAATAATTCTCAATATTCAATCATCCATCATGAATACCATTTTAATCAAAAGCATAATTAATGATTCAAAACCAATAAGCAATGCTTATTCAAAAGATAAATCACCCTAAATATCCATAAATGATCTAAACATCCATAAACAAGGATAAAAACTGACATGGATTTATACAATGGGTAAATAATTTATGAAATCCTTGGCCTACCTACCCTGATCTTGTCCATTTATGAGATTAGAAAAAACCACAAAGATGCCTCTATGTGCCCAGAAAGACTAGAATCCACATAGTCCGAGTTACCTAATAACATCCCCACAACTTATCTAAGACCAACAAGACAAAGCACAGAAAATGGTATCCATGCTCAATAGAGCATAAAATTCTAATGAAAAGGAGATCACCTATCACATCAAGATTGTGCTCTAACCAAGAAGGTGAAAATAATATGATAGTAATCAAACAAATGTATAAATATATAGGGTTTATCCTATATGTCATAGGCTAGAGATATCATTGTATGGAAAACTGATATAGGACCTTAGTTGGTGAGAGATAACATAAAATGATATTTGTTCTATAATAATGGGCCGTGATGTGAGATTTAGAAAATTGTATAAACTTTCCTATAATGAATGGGATTAGATAGAGATTACTATATTGGAGAAAACCATGGGGTTTTGTGTCATGACTTGACCAATAGAGACCCTAATTAGGACACTAGTAAGTAGAGAGTGACACTGCATGTTCACCCCCAATAGTTGAAGGGATAGCGACAAGAATATATTATTAATATAACTGAAGTGGGAGGATTTATCCTATTGTATGTGAACACACACACACACTCAACCCCATAAAAGACAACATATTTATAATAAAATAAAACCTCTCGGTGTAGAAAATTCATGTAATTACCTCTAAGAAATAAATCAAAATGAGATAGATAAATATACAAGAAAGGAAAAGGGTAAAATACATGCCAAACAAAGAATAAGGAAAGTATGTCCTAATCTAGAAATAATAGAAATCAAAAAGAAGAGGAGTTCCCAACTCAATATCCCTAATTCTGACCACCAAACATGGTCAGTTCGTCCACTTACTTCTATGTTCCCTAGATACTAGGCCCACTAAGGACACGATTTACCAATTTTATATATAAGAAAAAAAAACATGCATGCAAATCCCATGTAGGTGTGAGTATAAACATTCTTATTAAGACACCATGAAAAACAAGTAAGAAATATTATAATATAATAGTCAAATAAACCTATATGTAAAAGAGAGAGAAAAACTAAACATCATATATGATCATATTGAAATTTCAATATCTATATCCAGTTGAAACCCAACATATCGACACATGGTTATAAAACACAAACATAGGGAAACCATTATCCTGATTCCATCTAAAATATAAGAAAAAGATAACAAATTACCAATATTGGATGTACTGATACATAAAAAAACCATCTCCTCTAATCATTTCCCAATGATGAAATCTGCTTGTCACCCTCTCCATCTCCATCGCTAATTCCTTCTACCAACACATTTAAGATAATTATATTGAAAATTAAAAAAATTTGTATAATTATAATTAAACTTAAAATCAATAAAAGTTTGTGAACTAAATGATTTTTAAGTTTTGATATTTACCTTCTCACCACCAGTCATCACTTGAAATCCCCATTTTCCTATTAAATACCAAATATGGTAATAGTCTCAAACCCATATTCGCACTCGACTAGGATGCTCCTTACCAAGGACTTTACCAACCGGGTCATCATGGGAGACTGAGTAGAACTGTGTGGGATTGACATCCCATAGTTCATTAATTTTTACATATAAATCAAATATCAGTAATATTTTATGCAATATATATTAACATAGTGACAATTGATAATATGTTATTATAGTGAAAATTAATTAATACCCCAACTTCTTTGGTTGGCTCAATAACAAAACTCCCATCATTTTTTTATGAACATTCAACCACACTTCTATTAGGGATGCTTGGTGGCATAAACATGGTGAATTCATTAAATAATTATAAATCAATAATTTAATATCTTAAATAGATATCATTTTCTAATAAATATTTAAACTAATGAAAATATTACAAGAGTCGATCGACTTCTAGAAAAACTCTTTGACCCCGTAATGTGAGTATAACACATCCTTATTGGAATTCCTATAATTTAATCTAATAAAATAATGTTTATAACATATATTTTGAAAAATTAATGCGTGAAAAAAATTATTACAGATGCATAATTCTAATAAAAAAATGTACACAACAATGATAGTAGTGGACTGCACAAATGACATAGGTGGTTGATAAATGAATGGATAACTACACATACAATCATTTTCTCCTTCAATTATGTCGGTTTCTTACTCCATCATTATTTCACCTACTACATCCACTCTTTAAAGACTAATATATTCAATATCATGATGGAAAAATAAGTTCACTTCTTACTATTGAAGAAATTCAATATCAGGGGTCAAATCTTTCACTTCATCACCCATATCATACAAGTCTCTTTGTTTTATGTGAGCAACCATACTGCACCCATCATCCAAGACATCTTTCACATAATATACCATTTTCACATGAAATGATAAGATATATGGATCATGAAATTCATGGTCACCAATATCCATCAAGCGAGAGAAAATCATAGAAGTAAATTGCCATGAATCTCTTTTAACACCCTTGAAAATATCCATCCAATTTCATTAGAATAAAAAAAATTGTCTCTTGTAGTTTAATTTGATAAAATAATTCAATTTCCCATAGTATTATACATCATAAAACATAAATATGACACAATTATGTGTTGAGTAAATAAGGTTTTCCTTATGACATTTTCATTCCTTCTTGTTTTGAAAATCACAAACACCTTATACTTAAGCAAATCTATATTTTACTTCTTTAAGGAAAATTTCCTTCCTTAAGGAAATTTACCCTAACCTAGATTTCCTTACACATATCAATATTTTTCTTAAGTATAAAAATTGGATTCATACCCAAAACCTTGGAATCATATAATACTTAGATACGAAGCATTCTGTTTTAGGATCCGAATTCTGGATATGAACTGTAATGAAGTTCCACTCTGAATTCTGGATATGAACTGTAATGAAGTTCCATTCCGAATTCTGGATACGAACTCTAATGAAGTTCCATTCTGAATTCTGGATACGAACTTTAATGAAGATCCATTCGGAATTCTGGATACGAACTCTCATATAGTTTGACTCCAAATTCTGGATACGAACTCTCATATAGTTCAACTCCGAATTTTGGACTCTGAACTTTTATTAGTTTAACTCCAAACTATTACTAGTTCGACTCCAAAATTTTATTAGTTCACCTTCGAACTTTTATTAGTTCGACTCTGAACAATTACTAGTTCAACTCCGAACTTTTATTAGTTCAACTCTGAACTTCTATGAGTTCGACTCTGAATTTCTATCAGTTCGACTCCGAACTTTGTAAGTTCAGATTCTGAATTCTAGTGAAACCAGAATCCGAATTTCCTTAGAAATTCAGACTCCGGATTTCCATAGAATTCAAATTTCGAATTCCTAAAAAACAGAATCCGAATATCTCTTTATTATAGACTCCAAATTCCATTTTGATTAGACTCCGAACTTTTATTTGCTTACATTCTGAACTTCAGTTTTGCTTATACTTACACTCGTTTCATTATAAAATGATATTGTGCTTTCAGTTACACATGTTTTGTTATAAAACGATGTCGTCCATTCTGTTTCTAACCAACCGTTGGTTTAGTGACACGTGTATAGGTCCTTCCGAAATTTAAGGAAAATATGACCGTTGGAGGAGGGAGCCAACCGTTGAAAATTTTCCTATAAATAGGAGCTCATTTGAATGATCTCAACACACAACTTGACACAACTTTGATACATCTATGAGATCTGTGCTTATATGCTGTTGAAGTGGTTTCTAGAGAGTGAGGCTTTTATAAACTCTCAAAGATTCGTGCAGAAAGTTTAAACAGCTTGTTCAAACTTTGCCTTGTGCAGACTTGCTTCGTGCGACTCCGAATGTTGGTGATTACATTCGAGGGCTTCCGGGGATAGGAAGACAGAGGTGCCGACTACCTTGAAGTTTGGGGGCTACTTTGTTGAGGAAGATAGAGGTTCCAACTACCTTGAAGTTGAGGGCTTGCGGGGATAGCAAGATAGAGACTCCGATCTTCGTATCTAGGGCTTACCCAGGTGTGGGTAAGACAGACTTTCTTGAACGTATAAATCAAGCCATGTGATAGTTTCATTCACATGTGTTGCTTTTGAAATGAAATGATAAATTATTAAAAGAGGTGATTATCCATGGGTGATCCATAGTCTCGGTTAAAAGACAAGGTCGGGATCATGTGACTAATTACACCTTGTTTACCTTGGGTAAACTATTGTCTCGGTTAAAAGGCAATGGACGGACTCAAGAGGTTTATTACTTAAAGGTCGTGAGCAAGCCATGGTTTTGGGGGTCGGGCTCACTGATTCTTCTTTATAAATGTCGACCGAACCTTGGATCCATTGAGGGATACCTAGGATAGGCTCTATTGGCAACTGAACAAATGATTTAAATATGCCGAAATGCTTATACATTTGGCTTGTCCCTGATTTAAATATGTTGGAATGCTTATACATTGGGCTTGGCCCTGAGACATATTGAAATGGAATGACTGACGATGCATCTTCTAAGCCAAAGCACAAGCTTGGATTCAGTCTACACTTCTTTTTTTAGATAGCATGTTAAGGTATCTGTTGTGTTTACTTTATATAAGGGATTGACAGGCATAGGCTGGATCCCAAGACTTATATAATTCAATGAATTTGAATTGATTAAAGAACATGAAATGAATGTAAATTAATTCCAGTACTTGTGGGATGGTTTACTTTTGAGTACCTGCTAGTTTATTGCTTTTTACTACTGTACACTACCGTTGCATATACTCACTGACTGATTGGCACCGACCTTTGGTGGTTGCCTACTGGGATTTATTTCTCACACCCTATTTGGGTCATGTTTTTGGGCCCAAGCAGACTATATTTCTGCAGGGGTCGATAGGGGCAAGGCTCCCTATACAGGTACTTGATTACTGCTTAGGAGCAGGAGAGCATGGGACCAAGCCAAGGCTTTCAATGCTGCTAAGTTTCATTTTGTTTTACAGTACTTTGGTACTGTGATGTACTTGTTTCCAGTGTATCCTATTTTATCTGTTTTCTTAGAACATGTGACATGCTACATCATTTGATATTATATGCCTTCTGGTTATCTTTATATTTCATTCTACAGTTATTTTCTTAGTTGTATGATGTTTACTGCTTCTGCTATTGCTATTATTTATTCCATTGTGTTACACTCTGCCAGTGAGGGCATAGTTTCCCCCACTATCACACCCTAGGCCCTTGCTTCTAGTCGGCAGCCTCTGGCGTTTGGGAAAATATGATTGAGGCCATGTGTCCAACCGGGTACAGAGCACCAGTTGATTGGCTTCCAGACTCAAGACGTTTCATATTACTTAATTAATTTCCTTATCATTTTTATCTTATACATATTTAGTTAATTTTCACAAAGGTATTTCTTGAAGGCATAAAAGAAATGGGATGACGTGCATGAATCAACCACAACTCAATCTGATACATAGTATTCCTGGTATGACTCAAAGTTTAGTTTAAAAGTTTAGTTTAAAATTAAAACTTTATATTTAATTTATTTCTTCATAGTATTACTAACATAAGAATTGTTTTCTTATACAGGTGCATTATTTTACTTGAGTTGGGATGGTTTGTTCGGTAATAGCATGAGTGGGGGTCAGGGGCCAAAGATAAAGGAACATTGATGTTTTTGAATATATGTGATAATTTTTACTTACTCATGTAATTTTATAAACCAATGTTTGAAATGTCTATAATATAGTGTTTTTTCTTGTATTTGTGTTGTAAATTTTATTTCATTTATAATCTGTATTGTACCTATCTGTTGTTTTGGGCGATATCTATACTGTACTTGTGTTGTTTGTGGTGCTTCAGTGTGTTGTAAATTTAGCAACACACTACAGTATGCCACTTTATTGGCGCTTCTAAAAGTGCTGATGAAGTGTCCATTTATCAATGCTATTAAAAGCATTGATAAAAGCCTAGAGATTTTAATTGCGCTCCGGTAGTCATCATTTTTTTAGCATTGATAAAGGCCAATTTTAGCGGTGTTAAAGGCCAATTTTAGCGGTGTTAAAGGCCTGTTTTGTAGTAGTGTGGGTGGAGATTTTATGTCACTGAGTTCATTATGATGAGTATGGATAGTAGATAAATTCTTATTGTTGTATTGCAACAATTGTAATTTGATGTGGATCAATTTTGATGAAGTAGTTTTTCCTAGAAAATGTCATCATGAATTTCTCTGATTTTTTTTCTAAGAAGGTGGTGTGGTATGTAAAGACTACAAGGCTGGAGGAAGTTGCATCATTTGATAAGATCAAGGTTGAATGTTCTGAGGAACTTTACTGGAAGATTTTTTGTTTTAATTTTACATATGAACTAGTTATTCTGGGTTGCTTAAGGGAAAAAATTACTCACTGAATAAAATATATTTAAATCCCATTCTTTGAATGCTGTAGAAAATTTTCCAATTATCTGCTACCACATATATAGCAGATGATAAACTTGTGCTAACGTTGGATTTTTTTTGTATTTGTTGCAATTTTCTTAGTCAGTTTTGGATTCTGTTAAAGCTTATTTTACTAAAACCAACGAGATGATATATGTTGAACTAGGCATGATGGAAATAGTTTTTCAAAACTACAACTTCATGGTTATCTCTTTTTGATATATCCTTATTTTATTCTGTTAATTTTTGTAGAATTTAGTCCCTTCACAAGTGATGACAGTGGAAGTTGGGTAGAATTTGCGATGTTGTGTGATTTGATGAAACTGTAATGGTAGAATATAAGGGTGGGTGGATAGAAGCAGTACCGTTGTTTTTGATAGATCCTTATCTTATGTTGGCTCAGATTAATCAAGAGCATGATACAATTCATATTGGTATGTACTCTGCTTTTCATATTCTTCCAGTTAGTAAAAATTAGTCATGTTTTCATGTTCTTGGTATGTAATCTAGTTTGTCATCTTTCATGAGGCAGTGCAGATTAATATGTAATCTGGTTTCCATGTTCTTATAGATGAGTATGTAATTTGGTTTTCAAATTCTTTCCAATTCATGTTGTGGTTTTCAGGTTCTTGAAGATTGGTATGTAATTCAGTTTTCTTGTTTTTTTATTTAATCTGGTTTTCATGAGGCAGTGCAGATTGTGCAGAATTTTTTTCTGGTTTTTATGTTCTTGCATATTGATATGGGGCATGGTAGATTGGTGTGCAATCTGATTTTCATGTTCCGGTGGGTTGTTATGAAATATGGCTCAGATTAATCAAGAGCATGAGGCAGTTATTAATGTGATCATATTGGTATGTAATCGAGTTTTCATGTTATTGCATCTAGTAATGAAATATGGCTCGAATTAATCAAGAGCATGGGAAAGGATGATTAGTCGCTTCCATCCACTAGTGCGAGTGTTGCCTGCATCCAAGATTGGGGATAATCTACTCATTACTGTCAATGTGAGCCTACTATGGATGTTTGCCTCCATTGCGTCCATTCCATGACTATGTGGGTGAACTGCATGTATAGACCCCATCGCCAATGTGAACCACTGCAGTGACATCTGATGTGTGAGAGAAATAGTTTGTTGATGGAGTTTTAGAGTTTCATGTAATGCCTCTCAGAGTTTGAAAATATTTACAGCATGTTTATTCAAATAAACCCTTAGTTTATTAGAGTTTCATTTATCATTTAATAATTTTTTTTATCAATGCATTTCTTAGCGCTAATAAATGTGTGGTTTTTATCGATGATTTAAACAACGCTCTTTAAATGCGGATAAAAGCGTGTTTTGTAGTAGCGGACGCTAGAGTCTATTAAATAATTATAAATATAATTATTGATGTTATGATGAAGATACATATATGGCCCGTAAAACTAGTGGCACGACAAAATAAAAAAAATGAAAAAATTGGTTTTCGGTGTGTGTGTGTAATGTGTATGTTTATGTATGTATGTATATAATGTGTATGTATATATATATATATATATATAATGTGTATGTATATGTATGTATATATGTATGTAACCAGTTTATGAAACAACCCATTTTTATTTTTTAATATATAATCAGTCTTCATTTCGGTATATGTATATATGTCTTTGTATGTATATATGTATGTAACCGGTTTATGGAACAATCCGTTTTTATTTTTTAATATATAATCAGTCTTCATTTCCGTATATATATATATGTATGTCTTTATATGTATATATGTATGTAATATGGAACAACCCGTTTTTATTTTTTAATATATAACCAATCTTCATTTCGGTATATGTAACTGGTTTATGTTTATAAAACAACCCGTTTTTATTTTTTAATGTATAATAAATATTCATTATATTAACACTTATTCAGTGGTATTGGGTGTGAATCATTTAAATTACTTCAAATAATAACACTAATTTTATGTTAAATGCACCACAATCAAATCCAAATTGTTTTTATAAATTTTGGCTTCAAACCATTGGCCACAAAGAATATATGATTGTGAATTGAAGATAGGGTAGGAAGAATGAAAAAATTAGTGTTACTTCAATGCCAGATTGTTGGCAGAAAGAATGAAAAAAAACGAAAGAAAACACACAGAATCATCCTCTCATTGAGGAAGTCTTCTAATCACCCCTCTGCAGGTGATTTGCACATGGGGCAGGCGTTCTTCATCTTCAGCCATTTCTTTATGCACTCCCCATGATATTTGTGCCCACACCGCACCATTCCCATCTCGTCGCCCCTCTCTAAATGAGCCTGCATGGATATTTATTAAAAAAAAACACTAAAACTAAAAGACACCAAAAAACCAAAAAACTTGACAATAACCTGACATATAACACACAAAGGTCTCTCATTGATATCTTCATCCAAACCGAATGATCTAAACTCAAGGCATCTTCCGATGGCCTCCTCGGACAACCCAATTTCGACTCTCCCAAACCGGTCTGCCAGAGCAAGAAGCCCCTGAAATTGAACTCAAAACATTAAATTTATTGACTCTTATTAAAAATATTGAAATTGAATGGTACACCCATTGCCAAACTACCTCATAGGACAAATCAACAGCGCCCGGGACATTTCTAGCCCGATTACCAGCATAATGAGAATCCACAGCATCAAGTATTATGACTCCCTGCAAATTCAAGAAGATGAAATTCAACAGCCATTTCATCCAAGCAAAAGATACAAATATGACTAATGCTCTATTCCTTTGTTCAGGTAATGTCATTTATACAATTATCATCGTTTCATAGAAAAAAAAAACATGCCATTGGAGGGAGGGATGAAGCAAAATTACAGGTGCAGATGCTTTTTTTTCTTTAAAAACAATGATGAATGATGGGGGAGAAACAAACCTCTGCTGGTGAGTATGTATGGTGAGGATAATTGTTAGTTCTAGAAACTCTCCTATGCAGACTGTGAGATCGTCTGAACTCGTTTGTGTTGTTGGGTTCTGCTGAGACTTGAGGAATTCCTGCAGACAAATTCAAAAACAGCAACATGATGATGACATGATGAACATGAAATCATATGGAACAGAATTAGATACAATTATCATCGGAATGAAAAATCAAATACATCCGCATCAGGGGTGGAGGTGTACCATGAAAATAAGGTAAACGAGGTCCTGCTTCGTTCATCACAAAAACCCCACCGTCAAATTGTGGGGCCTGTGAAGGGTATAAATGACGATTCCACTCCACCATTTTCCCGGAAGATTTGATGCTAGAAGAAGCAGCCGTCCTATGCCAAAGGATCTGAAATTCGTATTAGGTCATATGAAACGAGAAGGATGAAGAGACAGATTAGAGGAAAACTCAAGGAATCTTCTTATGGGCTTGGATTGAATGAGGCGATACCAAATTTCAGACAAAAAGAAAGGGGAGGAGAGAAAAACAGCGTTACGAACCAAAGAACCGGAATTTGCGCAAAGAGATTACTAGGGGTATTGCCGTACCTGATCACGACCAGAGCGCAGAGGGAGCGTCGAAAGATGAGAGATTGAGCGCCGGGGAAAGGGAGCGATCGGAAGAGAGGTATTGCGGTAGCTGCTCACGACCAGAGCGCGGAGGGAGCGTCGAAAGAGAAGCGATTTAGCGGCAGAGAAGAGAAGAGCGCCGGGGAAAAGGAGCGATCGGAAGAGAGGTATTGCGGTAGCTGCTCACGACCAGAGCGCAGCGAGAGCGTGGAAAGGAAACAGCGCCGGCGCTCCTTCCTTATATACCGCCCACCCTCCTCTCCCTCTGCTTGCTTTGGGCGGGAAAAAGACCCGTTACGCCACGCTTCGCTTTTAGGGTTTCATGTTTTTTAAATAAAAAATTACGCATTTCCAGCTGTTGTTAATTTTTTTTTTACGATTTATAATTGATTCAATTGCTAAAAAAATAAAAATGTAAAAAATTTGTCATTATCTCTAAAATATCTTATTCTCTTCTGAAAATATGAACAATTATTTCTGGTACCCATTTTGACCTTTTTAGTTTTTTTGAATTATTTTGTAATATATAGGCATGAGAAATATTTTTTTATTGATTTGGCAATGATCGATGTGGACCTCATGGTATCAATTTTTCTATGACTTGGTTAAGTTGCAAGTTTCTAGTCTAATTTTTTGATTTGTCCTAAGACATTGATAATTGTCTTGTGGTTTCGTATGAAACCCTGCTGGGAGTGGTGTAAATTCCTGATATACAATGTATGTTGGGATTTCTATTTAGTTTTGTGTTCACACTTCACAAGTGATGATAGTAGAAGTTGGGTAGAATTTGCGGTGTAGTGTGATTTCATGACACTATAATGGATGCATATAAGGAAAATACATGGACATTCATAAGGGAAAATAGGAATGTGTCATGGTAAGTGATGTCAAGTAGAAGTGACCACGTTTAAGAAAAGTATTCAAGAAGTTTTAGCATAAAAACATTTTTGAGCGGTTTTAAGGAAAATACTATAGATCCTTTAAAATAAAAAAGAGAACAATTCTTTATACAAAACCAGAAGTGAACCGGGAATGTTTTCACAATAAAAGACTTATTTTACAAAGACAATGTGGTATTAAAACATAAGATAGAGTGAATTTGAAATCGGGTAAGAATTTGGGAAGTTTCCTCAAAACAGGTTTGCTTATCAGGAAGTACTGAGGAGGAAATCACTTAAAAACATATATATCCCTAAAAGAGAATGATGAATGGAACTTGTTACATGAGTTAGGAACATTCACATAACATTTAGAAGATGAAAATATGAAGAATAGATAACCTCATTAAGGTAAAAAGAAAGATAAAGAAACCTGAAGGAATAAAGGAGGTCCGGGTTGAATCCCTCACGAAATATCGACATGGTATCGTGTGTACTTAAGAGGGATTAAAGAGAGGTAAAGGGGTTTCTTGTAACGTCCCGGACCCGGCCAGCCACCCGAACAGTGTCGAACGGGTCGGGTGTCACTACCTTAGGCGCACCTCCCCTGAACGCCAAAGGCTGCCGACTAGCAGCGAGGGTCTGAATAAGTATAGTGGGGAGGCTATACCCTCTCGGAGGATCATAGTAAGGGTCCTGGTCCGAGTATAACAGTAACGATGCAGCGGAAAGAAAGACTCAGCAGACTCGAACCAGACCCGCAGAGCGGAAGCATATCCAATAGCAATAAACAGCGGAAACAATATAGGAAACAACTGCAGCGGAAAGTAAACAGAACAGCATGCTGATAACATGTAACTACTACTGAACAGTAAAACATGCATGCAAAACAGGTCAACATACAAAAGGGCGACAATGACTAACCAACAGTAGCTACAACAAGTAAGCATGCTGATACATAAAAGTAAACACAACAAGTAAACCCCAGCTAGGTATGACCTCAAGGTCCGTACCATCTCCATGCAACAACTAACGTAACCCAGCTCCTGAAGCTGACCTCTTTCTTGCACGTAAATCCATGAAGTCTGCACGCGTCCCGAAGGACCCGTGTAGGGTGTGAGACAAATCTCAGTAGGATACCACCCAACGGTGCGTACCAAATATATGTGTTTAAGCAGTCATGCATTTACCAGGAAAGTAGTAATCAGTACCATGCAAAAATAAATACAAACTCCACTGGTGCTCAACAGCCACCATGGAGTGTCACCTGCTTCGACCAACGCTGGAATCTCTATCGTGTAACCCGACACCGTGTGCCACCTGACACCTCGTGTCTCAAGTATCGACGTCCCGAAGGCACGCCCCAAATAGTAACCCGGCACCAAGTGCCTCCTGACACCTCGTGTCTCAAGTACCGACGTCCCGAAGTCACGCCCACAAATAGTAACCCGACATCATGTGCCTCCTAACACCTCGTGTCTCAAGTACTGACGTCCCGAAGGCACGCCCACAAATAGTAACCCGGCACTATGTGCCTCTTGACACCTCGTGTCTCAAGTACCGACGTCCCGAAGGCACGCCCATTTCCTGAAGGCTCCTCACCTCCCACGTGGCTTTCTACGGCAAACACCTCCAACCAAGAATACCTAACCGCAGCTACGGGGGCCTCTACTCACACGAGTGGTCAAAACCACCTCATCACGGAGTATCTCTGTGTGCACACTACTCAAAGTCCCGGTGAGCAGTAATCACCAAAACAGTCCTAAGCCACCAACACATCTGACACCTCGTGTCCCTGCGACCATGTCGCTCAAATCCGATGACATCGCCATCCTAGTATCTCGGGTCATGCCCAACCTGACAATTGTGCTGCCTCAAGTCGACGTCCATGACGCCCAATCCCGTGGTCAAAACCACCCAAAGTAACCCGGGCAAAACCCCAACCTGTGATCAACATTACTCAAGCGTAACCGGGCCAAACCCAACACAACCGCAAGGGTCCAGCAGATGCAATTCAGCAATCGCATATATAACATATGTAAACAGAAAACATAACCAGACAAAACCAACTAAACAGTCGAATTGCACTATACCGGGTGCTGTCCCATACCAGCACAGAGGTCTTAAATGCCTCTAACAATTAAACAGGCTTTAACAAATTAAACTAAACAGTTTATACCAATCATATTTCAATTAAAACCATTTTGGCGTTCCCCGACCAAGATGCCCCGATGAGCCACGACCACTCACCCGGCCCCGCTCACGCAAACTGGTAACCGGGCATACCCAAAGGCATCCCAGAGGTCCCATAAACAATTCAGTATGAAAAAGCAGATAAAACGGGTCCCGCTCAAAAATACCCGAAAACGCGCCGAAGCGGCGTGACCCAAACAACCACGAAAACACAAAATGAGGTATGCAACACCTACCTGAGGCTCGCACGATGCTACTCCTCCGGTAACACCCGCCAATTCGGTCTAAAACGCGGTAAATCTACAAAAGATTCAAAATCGCTCAATGGGTTATAACTCGTTCTAGAACAAAAATCAAACAAAACGGCCAAAGAGGAATCGAGGCCTTACCAAGGGGGTTCCAACGCACTAATCAGCGATCAAAACGGGTCTCGGACAGATGATCAGGAGGAGAAATGGGGTTCGACCGGCCTAGTTCGCGTATCCGGGTGGAGGAGGGGTGTTCTGCCTCAAAAACGAGGCTATTGCCCGAATTAAGCGAAAAAAAGAAAGTACACGACGTGTACTTTAGGACTACACGCCGTGTATATTTCATTTAACTATTCAAAAGATGGCTGATTCCGCCGACTTACTTTCCGAACCTACCGACATGAGTACACAGCGTGTACCTAGGGGTACACGGCGTGTACTGGGTCCCTCTTCTCTTCCTCGCCGACATACCCACACACCCTGTATATCCCTCATACACGGCTAGACTACACGGCGTGTCCAAAGAGAACACGACTTGTCCCTAGTTCTTACCCGGCCAATGGCCAACACGCCATGTATGGCCTCACACGGTCGGGGGTCTACACGGCGTGTTAAAAACTACACGCCGTGTAGTAAGAAAATTCTACACGGTCACCCGCACGGCATGTACTCGGTGAGTACACGGTCGACCACTAGCCTTCACATACACGACGTGTACTTAAAGTACACGGCGTGTGGTCTGGAAATTTCCAGAAACTCTGCATTTTCTTCAGTTTCCTCAGAAACCAGTCAAAAAATTCAAACACGGTCGGGATTTTGACCCGTTCTGAAAACCCGGGTTCTTACAAACTCCCCACCTTAACATAGCTCGTCCCCGAGCTACCAAACGAAACCAGGAGATGGCACCAAACACGCCCATCCCAGTTAAACAACCCGGACTTCCCCGGTCTCAAAGGTTCCGACTAAATTCCTCAAGGGGGGCTCCCCACCTTAGGAATTGCCTTACCCGGTCTCAACCCAACAAAACTTAAAGCAAACAGGCTGTTTTCCAGAAGCAAAATCCTCCCGTGACGCATCGTCACCCCTGCACCTCATTGGTGCTCCTGTGTCGCTTCCGACACCCATAGTATCCCGCACCGCATCGGTGTCCTCCTCCACGAGGTCCTGGTGCCTAGCACCTCAAGTAACCCGCATCCACGATGCCCCGATGCCCACAACATCTCAAGTAACCCGCATCCACGATGCCCCGATGCCCACGACACCTCAAGTAACCCACATCCATGATGTCCCGATGCCATGCATCTCATACATATATATATATATATCCCGCACCCGATACGGTGCCAACTCAATGACTAGAATCTAGTCAGTCCACAAAGATCCTGTGCACCTCGTGCACTCAAAACAGACATACCTCTACAGGTCATGCCAAAAAGGAAACATGGAGATCACAGTCACACCGCAGTGTACCTCTAACTGTCATCAGGTCACCGGCCTGCTCAGCCTCTGGCAGCTCCACGGCGTGCACCTGACCTGAAACGCGGCTGCCTGACGCCTGACCTCCCGATGCTGCTCCAGTCTCCGGCCACTGACCCCTCAGCTGGGTCCCACCGTCTCTGTCACGACCTCCGCGCACAGCTGAACCTCGACTACCCTCTCTGGGTACCGAACCTGAACCAACTCCAGAGGCTGCAGTCTGTCCTAGTCCCTACCTGCCGGCTATCTGAGAAGGCTGCCTGCAAAACCTCTCCAGATGCCCGTCCTGTCCACAAGCCCGGCACTCCTTCGGAGGCCTGTCGCACTGCGCCCGAATATGTCCCGACTGTCCACACTGGAAGCAAATCACCGAAGAACTCCCACGAGGTGGTCTAGCTGAATCCCTGGCCTGACTGCCCTGATGGAACTCATCTCGTCCTCGCTTCCTGCTGTCTGAACCGTCAGCTGAAGCTGTCCTCCTGCCCAACCAAGATTTCTCTCTCTCGTTGCCCTCGGCTATGAGTGCCTGATTGACCGCCTCAGAGAAAGATCCCAGCCTAAAAATGTTCACCTGCACCCGAATGGCGTGTCGTAAGCCATCCTCAAAGCACCTCACCCTAGCTGCGTCATCGCTCACCATACCAGGTGCAAAATGGGACAACTCTGTGAAGGTAGCTGCGTAGTCCATGACGGACATATCTCCCTGCTGAAGACTCAAGAACTCCCGAGCTCTCTCTGCCCTCAGTGTCTCTAGGTAGAAGTTCTCAAAGAACCTGTCCTCGAAGTCCTTCCATGCCAGTCCCTCGTGCCTACGAGCTTGAACTTGTACGTCCCACCAACGCTTCGCCGGTCCTCTCAGCATGTACGTCGTCAGCTTGACCCTCCACCCTGGAGGCCTCTCGAGCTGCTCAAAAATCATCTGCATACTCTCTATCCAGTTTTCAGTCGCCTGTGGACCACCCTCACCCTGAAAGAGCGGCGGGTGTTGCGACTGGAACTCCCGCGTCAGGTAATCCATAGAAGGCTCTGCACCCTGAAGGCCACTGTCAATCCCCTGCAAGACGTGTACTAGGCTCGCCCGTAGCTGGTCGTCGAGCCACGACCCGAATGATGCCAAACCCGGCTGCTGTCCTGCCTGCACTGGATCCTGGAACTGATCCTGCCTTTGAGCCTGTACCTGCGGATCATGCTCTGCCTGTACCGAATTCTGACCCTGATCCTGCGGCACTGTATCCTCCCCTGCCTGTCGCTCCATCGAGCCGTGAAGGAGTAACCCACTGAATACCATAAATGGTCAGACAACCCATACATATTTATTACAATATATTCTATGCAGATAAGGAAAACAGTAAAAGGAAGTGCTTAACAACTACCCTTACTCCCCCTCACTGCAACCCATGCCCCATGGCATCTCGGCCTCATGGCCTCCTTACCCGCTCAACAGAGCCAAGTATCAAAAGTACCTCGGGCCATGCCCGTCTCGACAACTCACGTTGCCTCAATCCTGACAGTTACACTGCCTCATTCATAGTACCTTCCTGCTCTCATAAGAGTCAGACCCAAATATCCTGCAACATGCAATTCTACAAAATATAAAGCATGGCATATACATTTTCACTACTAACAATTCTATCAGGAATTTCACCAATTCACATTTCAAAGCAGATAAAGCATGGCAATTGATTTGTTTTATTCACATGGTATTATCACTTCACAAAGCATACGTGCAATTATGAAATTGAAATACCCTAAAAATGTGCCTATCAAAGCCAAACAGAGCAGCCTCGCCATACCGGGCCAAGGTCTAATTCTCCCTTACCACACCGGGTCAAGGTTCACATATCAAAATCAAGAACATCACACACCAAGTGATCCACCAAGGTGGAAATCATATAAACCGTAATCTGAGCAAAATCAAACAGCAATTCCCACCCATGGCAACTTAAGCCATCCCTCGTACATGGGGCTGCAGGCACCCAAGCACAAGGTCAAAAATCAAGTTCCAACAACAACCTATCTACAGTCTACCATATCCCAAATGGTAAAACCAGCAGAAATAAAAGAGAAGTCTCAATCTCATTAGTAGCCGGAAAACACTGCTACTAAATCCCTGTCAAAAACTGCCTCTGATACCACTTTGTAATGTCTCAGACTCCCCTGAACGCCAAAGGCTACCGACTAGCAGCGAGGGTCTGAATAGGTATAGTGGGGAGGCTATACCCTCTCGGAGGATCATAGTAAGGGTCCTGCTCTGAGTATAACAGTAAAGATGCAGTGGAAAGAAAGACTCAGCAGACTCGAACCAGACCCGCAGAGCGAAAGCATATCCAATAGCAATAAATAGCGGAAGCAATATAGGAAACAACTGCAGCGGAAAGTAAACAGAACAACATGCTGATAACATGTAACTACTACTGAACAACAAAACATGCATCCAAAACAGGTCAACATACAAAAGGGCGCCAATGGCTAACCAACAGTAGCTACAACAAGTAAGCATGCTGATACAGAAAAGTAAACACAACAAGTAAACCCCAGCTAGGTATGACCTCAAGGTCCGTACCATCTCCATGCAACAACTAACGTAACCCAGCTCCTGAAGCTGGCCTCTTTCCTGCACGTAAATCCATGAAGTCTGCATGCATCCCAAAGGGCCCGTTCAGGGTGTGAGACAAATCTCAGTAGGATACCACCCAACGGTGCGTACCAAATATATGTGTTTAAGCAGTCATGCATTTACCAGGAAAGCAGTAATCAGTACCATGCAAAAATAAATACAAACTCCACTGGTGCTCAACAGCCACCATGGAGTGTCACCTGCTTCGGCCAATGCCAGAATCTCTGTCGTGTAACCCGGCACCGTGTGCCACCTAACACCTTGTGTCTCAAGTACCGACGCCCCAAAGGCACGCCCCGAATAGTAACCCGGCACCAAGTGCCTCCTGAAACCTCGTGTCTCAAGTACCGACGTTCAGAAGGCACACCCACAAATAGTAACCCGAGACCATGTGCCTCCTGACACCTCGTGTCTCAAGTACTGACGTCCCGAAGGCACGCCCACAAATAGTAACCTGGCACCATGTGCCTCATGACACCTCGTGTCTCAAGTACCGACGTCCCGAAGGCACTCCCATTTCCTGAAGGCTCCTCACCTCCAACGTGGCTTTCTACGACAAGCACCCCCAACCAAAAATACCTAACCGCAGCTACGGGGGCCTCTACCCATACGAGTGGTCAAAACCACCTCATCACGGAGTATCTCTATGTGCACACTACTCGAAGTCCCGGTGAGCAGTAATCACCAAAATAGTCCTAAGGCACCAACACATCTAACACCTCGTGTCCCTACGACCATGTCGCTAAAGTCCGATGGCATCACCATCATAGTATCTCGGGCCATGCCCAACCTGACAGTCGTGCTGCCTCAAGTCGACGTCCATGACGCCCAATCCCGTGGTCAAAACCACCCAAAGTAACCCAGGCAAAGCCCCAACCTGTGATCAACATCACTCAAGCGTAACCGGGCCAAGCCCAACACAACCCCAAGGGTCCAGCAGATGCAATTCAGCAATCACATATATAACATATGTAAACAGAAAACATAACCAGGCAAAACCAACTAAACAGTCGAATTGCACTATACCGGGTGTTGTCCCATACCAGCACAGAGGTCTTAAATGCCTCTACCAATTATAACAGGCTTTAACAAATTAAACTAAATAGTTTATACCAATCATATTTCAATTAAAACCATTTTGGCGTTCCCCGGCCAAGATGCCCTGATGAGCCACAACCACTCACCCGGCCCCGCTCACGAAAACTGGTAACCGGGCATACCCAAAGGCATCCCAGAGGTCCCATAAACAATTCAGTATGAAAAAGCAGATAAAACGGGTCCCACTCAAAAATACCCGAAAACGCGCCGAAGCCGTGTCACCCAAACAACCACGAAAACACAAAATGAGGTATGCACCACCTACCTGAGACTCGCACGATGCTACTCCTCCGGTAACACCCACCAATTCGGTCTAAAACATGGTAAATCTACAAAAGATTCAAAACTGCTCAAAGGGATATAACTCGTTCTAGAACGAAAATCAAACAAAATGGCCAAAGAGGAATCGAGGCCTTACCGAGGGGGTTCCAACACACTAATCAGGGATCGAAACGGGTCTCGGAAGGACGATCGGGAGGAGAAATGGGCTTCGACCGGCCTGGTTCGCGTATCCGGGTGGAGGAGGGGTGTTCTGCCTAAAAAATGAGGCTACTGCCTGAATTAAGTGAAAAAAAGAAAGTACACGGCGTGTAATTTAGGACTACACGCCGTGTATATTTCATTTAACTGTTCAAAAGACGGCTGATTTCGCCAAATTACTTTCCGAACCTGCCGACATGAGTACACGACGTGTACCTAGGGGTACACGACATGTACCGGGTCCCTCTTCTCTTCCTCGCTGACATACCCACATGCCATGTATATCCCTCATATAGGGATAGACTACACGGCGTGTCCAAAGAGAACACGACATGTCCCTGGTTCTTACCCGGCCAATGGCCTACACGCCATGTATGGCCTCACACGGTCGGGGTTCTACACGGCGTGTTAAAAACTACACGCCGTGTAGTAAGAAAATTCTACATGGTCACCCGCACGACATGTACTCAGTGAGTACACGGTCGACCACTCGCCTTCACATACACGGCATGTACTTAAAGTACATGGCGTGTGGTCTGGAAATTTCCAGAAACTCTGCATTTTCTCCAGTTTCCTCAGAAACCAGTCAAAAAATTCAAACAGGGTCGGGATTTTGACCCGTTCTAAAAACCCGAGTTCTTACAAACTCCCCACCTTAACGTAGCTCGTCCCCGAGTTACCAAAAGAAACCAGGAGATGGCACCAAACACGCCCATCCCAGTTAAACAACCCGGACTACCCCGGTCTCAAAGGTTCCGGCTAAATTCCTCAAGGGGGGCTCCCCACCTTAGGAATTGCCTTACCCGGTCTCAACCCAACAAAACTTAAAGCAAACAGGCTGTTTTCCGGAAGCAAAATCCTCCCGTGATGCATCGTCACCCCTGAACCTCATTGGTGCTCCTGTGTCGCTTTCGACACCCATAGTATCCCGCACCGCATCAGTGTCCTCCTCCACGAGGTCCTGGTGCCTAACACCTCAAGTAACCCGCATCCACGATGCCCCGATGCCCACAACATCTCAAGTAACCCGCATCCACGATGCCCTGATGCCCACGACACCTCAAGTAACCCGCATCCATGATGCCTCGATGCCATGCATCTCATACATATATATATATATCCCGCACCCGATACGGTGCCAACTCAATGACTAGCATCTAGTCAGTCCACAAAGATCCTGTGCACCTCGTGCACTCAAAACAGACATACCTCTACAGGTCATGCCAAAAAGGAAACATGGAGATCACGGTCACACCGCGGTGTACCTCTAACTGTCATCAGGTCACCAGCCTGCTCAGCCTCTGGCAGCTCCACGGCGTGCACCTGGCCTGAAACGCGGCTTCCTGACACCTGACCTCCCGATGCTGCTCCAGTCTCCGGCCACTGACCCCTCAGCTGGGTCCCACCGTCTCTGTCACGACCTCCACGCACAGCTGAACCTCGACTACCCTCTCCGGGTACCGAACCTGAACCAACTCCAGAGGCTGCAGTCTGTCCTAGTCCCTGCCTGCCGGCTATCTGAGAAGGCTTCCTGCAAAACCTCTCCAGATGCCCGTCCTGTCCACAAGCCCGACACTCCTTTGGAGTCCTGTCGCACTGCGCCCGAATATGTCCCGACTGTCCACACTAGAAGAAAATCACCGAAGAACTCCCACGAGGTGGTCTAGCTGAATCCCTGGCCTGACTGCCCTGCTGGAACTCATCTCGTCCTCGCTTCCTGCTGTCCGAACCGTCAGCTGAAGCTGTCCTCCTGCCCAAATGAGATTTCTCTCTCTCATTTCCCTCGACTATGAGTGCCTGATTGACCGCCTTGGAGAAAGATCCCAGCCTGAAAATGTTCATCTGCACTCGAATGGCATGTCGTAAGCCATCCTCAAAGCGCCTCACCCTAGCTACGTCGTCACTCACCATACCAGGTGCAAAATAAGACAACTCTGTGAAGGTAGCTACATAGTCCATGACAGACATATCTCCCTGCTGAAGACTCAAGAACTCCCGAGCTCTCTCTGCCCTCAGTGTCTCTGGGTAGAAGTGCTCAAAGAACCTATCCTCGAAATCCTTCCATGCCAGTCCCTCGTGCCTATGAGCCTGAACCTGTACGTCCCACCAACGCTTCGTTGGTCCTCTCAGCATGTACGTCGCCAACTTGACCCTTCGCCCTGGAGGCATCTCGAGCTGCTTGAAAATCATCTGCATACTCTCTATCCAGTTCTCAGCCGCCTGCAGACCACCCTCACCCTGAAAGAGTGGCGGGTGCTGCGACTGGAACTCCCGTGTCAGGTATGCCATAGAAGGTTCTGCACCCTGAATGCCACTGTCAATCCCCTGTAAGACGCGTACTAGGCTCTCCCGGAGATGCTCGTCAAGCCACGACCCGAACGATGCCAAACCCGGCTGCTGTCCTGCCTGCACTGGATCCTGAACCAGATCCTGCCCTTGAGCCTGTACCTGCGGCTCATGCTCTGCCTGTACCGAATTCTGAACCTAATCCTGCGGCATTGTATCCTCCCCTGCCTGGCGCTCCATCGAGCCGTGAAGGAGTAACCCGCTGAATACCATAAATGGTCAGACAACCCATACATATTTATAACAATATATTCTATTTAGATATGGAAAGAAGTAAAAGGCAGTGCTTAACAACTAACCTTACTCCCCCTCACCGCAACCCATGCCCCATGGCCTCCTTACCTGCTCAATAGAGCCAAGTATCAAAAGTACCTCGGGCCATGCCCGTCCCGACAACTCACGTTGCCTCAATCCTGACAGTTACACTGCCTCATTCATAGTACCTGCATGCTCTCATAAGAGTCAGACCCAAATATCTCGCAACATGAAATTCTACAAAATATAAAGCATGACATATACATTTTCACAACTAACAATTCTATCAGGAATTTCACCAATTCACATTTCAAAGCAGATAAAGCATGGAAATTGATTTGTTTTATTCACATGGTATTATCACTTCACAAATAATACGTGCAATTATGAAATTGAAATACCCTAAAAATGTGCCTATCAAAGCCAAGCAGAGTAGCCTCGCCATACCGGGCCAAGGTCCAATTCTCCCTTACCACACCAGGTCAAGAGTCACATATCACAATCAAGAACATCACACACCAAGTGAGCCACCAAGGTGGAAATCATATAAATCGTAATCTGAGAAAAATCAAACAGCAATTCCCACCCATGGAAACTTAATCCATCCCTCATACATGGGGCTACAGGCACCCAAGCACAAGGTCAAAAATCAAGTTCCAACAACAACCTATCTCCAGTCTACTATATCCCAAATGGTAAAACCAGCAGAAATAAAAGAGAAGTCTCAATCTCATTAGTAGCTGGAAAACACTGCTACTAAATCCCTGTCAAGAACCGCCTCTGATACCACTTTGTAACGTCCTGGACCCATCCAGCCACCCGAACAATGCCGAACGGGTCGGGTGTCACTACCTTAGGCGCACCTCCCCTGAACGCCAAAGGCTGCCGACTAGAAGTGAGGGTCTGAATAGGTATATTGGTGAGGCTATACCCTCTCGGAGGATCATAGTAAGGGTCCTGGTCTGAGTATAACAGTAAAGATGCAGCGGAAAGAAAGACTCAGCAGACTCGAACCAGTCCCGCAGAGCAGAAGCATATCCAATAGCAATAAACAGCGGAAGCAATATAGGAAACAACTGCAGTGGAAAGTAAACAGAACAACATGCTGATAACATATAACTACTACTGAACAGTAAAACATGCATCCAAAATAGGTCAACATACAAAAGGGTGCCAATGGCTAACCAACAGTAGCTACAACAAGTAAGCATGCTAATACAGAAAAGTAAACACAACAAGTAAACCCCAGCTAGGTATGACCTCAAGGTCCGTACCATCTCCATGCAACAACTAACGTAACCCAGCTCCTGAAGCTGACCTCTTTCCTGCACGTAAATCCATGAAGTCTGCACGTGTCCTGAAGGGCCCGTGCAGGGTGTGAGACAAATCTCAGTAGGATACCACCCAACGGTGCATACCAAATATATGTGTTTAAGTAGTCATGCATTTACCTGGAAATCAGTAATCAATACCATGCAAAAATAAATAAAAACTCCACTGGTGCTCAACAGCCACCATGGAGTGTCACCTACTTCGACCAATGCCGAAATCTCTGTCGTGTAACCCGACACCGTGTGCCACCTGACACCTCGTGTATCAAGTACCGACGTCCTGATGGTAGGGCCCAAATAGTAACCCAGCACCAAGTGCCTCCTGACACCTCATGTCTCAAGTACCGACGCCCCGAAGGCACACCCACAAATAGTAACCCAGCACCATGTGCCTCCTGACACCTCGCGTCTCAAGTACAGACGTCCCGAAGGCATTCCCAAAAATAGTAACCCGAGACCATGTGCCTCTTGACACCTCGTGTCTCAAGTACCGACGTCCCGAAGGCATGCCCATTTCCTGAAGGCTCCTCACCTCCCACGTGGCTTTCTACGACAAGCACCCCCAACCAAAAATACCTAACCGCAGCTACGGGGGCCTCTACCCACACGAGTGGTCAAAACCACCTCATCACGGAGTATCTCTGTGTGCACACTACTCAAAGTCCCGGTGAGCGGTAATCACCAAAATAGTCCTAATCCACAAACACATCTGACACCTCGTGTCCCTGTGACCATGTCGCTCAAGTCCGATGGCATCGCCATCCTAGTATCTCGGGCCATGCCCAACCTGACAGTCGTGCTGCCTCAAGTTGGCGTCCATGACACCCAATCCCGTGGTCAAAACCACCCAAAGTAACCGGGGAAAAGCCCCAACCTGTGATCAGCATCACTCTAGCATAACCGGGCCAAGCCCAACACAACCCCAAGGGTTCATCAGATGCAATTCAGCAATCACATATATAACATATGTAAATAGAAAACATAACCAGGAAAAACCAACTAAACAGTCGAATTGCACTATACCGGGTGCTGTCCCATACCAGTACATAGGTCTTAAATGCCTCTAACAATTATAACAGGCTTTAACAAATTAAACTAAACAGTTTATACCAATCATATTTCAATTAAAACCATTTTGGCGTTCCCCGACCAAGATGCCCCGATGAGCCACGACCACTCACCTGGCCCCACTCATGCAAACTGGTAACCGGGCATACCCAAACGCATCCCAGAGGTCCCATAAACAATTCAGTATGAAAAAGCAGATAAAACGGGTCCCGCTCAAAAATACCCGAAAATGTGCCAAAGCCGCGTCACCCAAACAACCACGAAAACACAAAATGAGGTATGCACCACCTACTTGAGACCCGCATGATGCTACTCCTCCGGTAACACCCGCCAATTCAGTCTAAAACGCGGTAAATCTATAAAAGATTCAAAACCGATCAAAGGGATATAACTCGTTCTAGAACGAAAATCAAACAAAACGGACAAAGAGGAATCGAGGCCTTACCGAGGGGGTTCCAACGCACTAATCAGTGATCGAAACAGGTCTCGAACGGATGATCGGGAGGAGAAATGGGGTTCAGCCAACCTGGTTCACGTATCCGGGCGGAGGAGGGGTGTTCTGCCTAAAAAACGAGGCTACTGCCTGAATTAAGCGAAAAAAAGAAAGTACACGGTGTGTACTTTAGGACTACATGCTGTGTATATTTCATTTAAGTGTTCAAAAGACAGTTGATTCCGCTGACTTACTTTCCGAACCTGCCGACATGAGTACACGACGTGTACCTAGGGGTACACGGCGTGTACCAGGTCCCTCTTCTCTTCCTATCCGACATACCCACACGCCATGTATATCCCTCATACATGGCAAGACTAAATGGTGTGTCCAAAGAGAACACGGAGTGTCCCTGGTTCTTACCCAGCCAATGACCTACACTCCATGTATGGCCTCACACGGTCGGGGGTCTACACGACGTGTTAAAAACTACACGCCGTGTAGTAAGAAAATTCTACACAGTCACCCGCACGACATGTACTCGGTGAGTACACGGTCGGCCACTCGCCTTCACATACACGGAGTGTACTTAAAGTACACGACGTGTGGTCTGGAAATTTCTAGAAACTCTGCATTTTCTCCAGTTTCCTTAGAAACCAGTCAAAAAATTCAAACAGGGTTGGGATTTTGACCCGTTCTGAAAACCCAGGTTCTTACATTTCTCATAATTTAAACATCATGAGGAAAGTACGGTGGAGGTGCGTAATCAAACACCATCACTAATAATTACACATAAGAGGGCATAACATAGAGGACAATCTTGAATAAAAGTGAAATAGAGAGGATCCCTTACCTTAAGTATAGTGGTGATATTCTCTTGATCTTAATGACCTGAATAGTTAAATTAGGTTCATTAATTAATAATTCCAGAACTGATTTTATATATAGAATATTTATTATAATCTTTTTAAATTCATTTATAACCATTTTGATTGGTTATGAGGTTCAATTTCACTGTTCGGGTCTGTTTGCTTACTTGATTTTAATGATCGGTTCACTTATATTCCTCTTTCGGATAAACATGTATGATGAAGGTAGTTGTCCAGAATTGAATTTATATTTTATTATTGAACATCCAGAAGGTTACATGGTTGAAATTTTAATTTGGTTACTTTGAGTGAAGTTGAATCATTATATAAAATATTAATGATAAACGCTTGAATTAATTTGGCGATTTTGCTCATAATTAAGTTGTTTTGCATTATTATTTTTACGTCAAGTGTGCAAGAGGATTCCAGAACAACACATAAAATAAAATAAATATTTAATAGTATGGTTCAACCATAAAAATGGTTTCATGAATATAATAGAATATGGTAATAGAAATTGATAAACCGTCGTCATTAAATGTGATAAATTAACACATCTCGGACAATGTTTTTGTTTCTTTCGTATAAAAGGAGGGGAAAAGGGTAATGATAATGAATTATCCCACTATCATAAAAAAATCAAGTACATGTATGTTACTGGAGTTATCATACCATTTGGGTGAAGTAAGGTGAATAAAGAAAAAAAGAAAAGAAAAGAACTTGAAAGGAAATAAAAGAATTAGAAAGAGGAATTTACCTCTTGAGTTTATCTCCTTTGAGAACCTCTTAAAGGGAGAGGTTTTGGTCTTTTGAGGAGACCAAAGGCTTCTGGACGTGGGGAAGGATGCTGGGAAGAGATTTGGGCAGAATTTAAGTAATTCACAAGGCTTGAGAGGAGTGAAGAGAAGAGGTAAGGAGGAGTGGCATTTATAGTGGAGGAGAGGAGAGTTTTCATGATATTTAATTCCTTAGTTTATTATTTTCTCTCAAGACCATTAATAGTGACTATTACATGAAAAAAATAGTAATAAGTAAATGTGGGTTCAAACCAATTGGGCTTACATCAGCATATCATCATCAATGACTCAATAAATCCATTATTTAGCATTTATCGTAAATTATCGTATTTTACTATTTATAAAAAATTCAAGTATTTTAGTAAAATCCAAAAAATTCACCCCAACCATTTTCAATGTGTAGAATCAAAAAATGAACTCTATTTTTCAAAAATAATTTTATACATATGAATAATTTAATTTTCAATTAAAAGCATAATTTACTTGAAAAATATAGATTTTAAAATTAAAATTGATTTCATAATGCTTTCAAAAATTACATAAGGTCGTATAAAATTACCTTAAAACCAAAATACATTGAATTGTTAATTTATGAAAATGTTTTAGGAAAATAAATTTCCTTTTAAATTAATTAATTAATTATAATTATATATTTATGGCTTACAAAAATACCAATACTCTTACTATGGTCATATTGTCACTTATAAGATGCCTAAATTTTATTTATACACTCATGGGTGAGAATATTATTCTTTCAGACAATTTACTACTCATAATGTTCATATTACTATTCATAAGGGTAGGTTACTATTCATAAAAAATTAAGTTTTTTTATCGGACTCCAAACATCTTACTGATCGCAACCGTGTATGACAGATTTTTGAAATTCAAAACACAGACGTGTCAAAATTATGTTTAAAGGTCACATAGCACTTAGTTGTTCATTGTGTTGTAATTTCACATGATTATATAACATATTTATATGAAAGTAATTTTCATTGAAAAACATTGGGGTGTTATAGGGGCATATAATACTTGTTAGTAATTTCAAGTTATTTTGTATTAATATAATTGAAATGAAGTTTATCAAAGAAAATTCATAATTTTACTGTGTCTAAAAATCCAAGTCATCCTTTAAGAATATTATTTTACTCATGGGGCTACTCATAATTTCTACTTTTAATTTACTGTCAATGTTTATTCCTTTACTTACTGGAAAAATGTTTTTTTTCACTCATTCAAATATATTGATAGAGAAAACTATATTTCTTATTGCAAATGTGAATCATTCCATCTTCAATGTTTTATATTTTCCTTGATCAAAATCTGGATATATGGAGGATAACACAAATTAGAATTGATATCACTTTTGGTTGGTGTTTTAAGAAGTCTAATTTTTTATGTCGTGTTTATGGTATTGTAATTTTATTCCTTCCTCAAATTTTAAATGGTTTTAACTATGTACATTGGGGAAAATAAATACCATGCACAAAATGCATTTATTGATTGTAGTTTCACAAACTTATAATTATAACTAATTCAAGAATGATTGATGAAGTGGATGCCTATGATATTAATGAAAATTCTATGAAAAAATTATTAGAATCCCCCCTTTATAGTTTTATTTAATGATTGAAAAACATTGGAGGGTTCGATTTAAATTTTAAACATGTGTTGTATTCATTGTTTGTTTGTCTCACTTTGTGATTTGTTTTCATAAAAAAATTATTCCTTCCCTTTCCATGATATATATTTCCAGTACCAATTTTGACCTTTTTAGTTTTTTTGAATTATTTTATAGTATATGGGTATGAGAAATATTTTTTTATTGATTTGGAAATGATCGTTGTGGATCTCATGGTATCAATTTTCCATGACTTGGTTGAGTTGCAAGTTTCTAGTCTATTTTTTTGATTTTTCATCAGACATTGATAATTGTCTTGTGGTTTGGTATAGAACCTTGTAGGGGGTGGTGTAAATTACTGATATACAATGTCTATTGGGATTTTTGTTTAGTTTTGTGTCCATATTTCACATGCCTTTGTAGTTAATGTTCATTGAATTTCACATGCCCTGGCGTCATTGCATGTTTCTAGTTTTCTTTTTTACATGATCTTGTTGTTGTTCTATTTTCACCATATTTTGATGTGCTTGCTGGATGAATTTTATATGTTATCGAGGCTATTGTGATGAGTATAGATAGTAGATAAATTATTGTTTTTGTATTGCAACAAATGTAATTTTGTAAGAACCCTATTCTTCCTTGGAGGTACGAGCTCCTTTTCTTCTTTTTTCCTTTGAGTTGTTTTTGAGAAAAATAGGGGAAAACTAGGCAAGTGCTGGAATCATATTATCACAGGACCTGACTTAGGGTTACATGCCATGTAATCCTAAGTACACATCATGTGGTTTTGGTAGTGTATGATGAGAATACATGGTGTGTGGGCATGTCAGTAAGGAAGAGAGGAAAAACCAACTACACGCCGTGTACTTCATAGTATAAGCCGTGTAGTCATGTCGGTGGGTACTGAAAAGTAAATTAGGGGAAACATCTTCCAAATAAATAGTTAAATGATAGACACATTGTGTAGAAGGACTTACATGCTGTGTATTTGTGTTTTTTGGTTAAAACGGGCAGTATCCTCGCCATTTCACAAAATGGACAAAGGGCTCACCGGGTGGACGAACAAGCAGCACCGAGATTAATTTCTTCTCCTGTTTCGTCATTCAAAAGCCAATTCGAACACCATCAGATCCGTTGGAATCCTCTCTGTGAGTGCTCGATTCCTCTTGATCCGTTATTGGTGATTTTTTTGATTGAGTTATTTAAGGTTAAGTGAATATCCCTATTTCGTAGATCTACACCGTTCTAGCTTGAATTGGAGGTTGAGGCTAGACGAGGAGAGTCATACTATGACGAGGTAGGTGGTCTTTTTCCTCTTGTTAATTTTCGAGATGTTTATATGTGCCATTATGCCACGTTCCCATGTTTAGGGTGTCTCATTGAAATGAAATTGATCCTTATTATTAACTAATGTTGTTCTAGTAATTAATTCAGTGAATTAAAGCATGTTTGGATTTGTTTCATGATTGAGGGACACCCTGTGGGTGTGTTTTCTGTGGATAATTATTGTTTAGCCATTTTGGCCTAGGATTTCTATGGGTTTCCCTCGTTTCCCTTGTAGGATTGTTTAAAATGAACTTGGTTATTATATGGAATTGAAATTGCATTAGAATTGTAAGTGTTTTGATTATGGATTTGGGATTGTGTTTTCCCCTTTTCCCATGCAATGGTTTTTCTTGTTTTAGTAGGTTGGAATGTTTTATTAAATTTTAATGATTAAATGGTAAATAGAATTGGGTGACACATTGGTTCAGCTTAGAAAACCTTGAATGTACTCGCATGACTATTGTGCCTTGCACCTTGGGTGACACATGGGTTCAACTTAGAATGACTTGGATGAACTTAAGAGGCTTTTGATTTTTATGTAATTAGTGACATTTGGGGTCCCTAGTAGGACTGCTGAGAATGGAATAAATTGAAATAATCATATACTACACCTAGAGTGACCCTCAGGGATCCCTGGTAGGACCACTGAGGACAAACTCGCATGAACTTATACCAATATCTAGAGTGATACTCGGGGCTCCCATATAGGACCACTGAGAATGGACTTGTAGGATGTCAGTAGAATTGCACCTAAAGTGATACTTGAATTCCAACTTAGGAATCTCAAGAACGAACTCAGCTTATAATTTGAATAATGGAATGGAATGAATTGTGACACGTCTACCAAGCCAAAGCACAAGCTTGAATTCAATGTTCACTAACTTGTTTAGAAGGTCTTCTGAGACTTCTGTTATTCTTACTTTTCTACGAGGAATGTAAGGCTTAAGAAAAATTACAATACTTAAATATCTAAGGTAATTGAATTGATAATATACATAATGAACCTTATAAATGAATGCTGTTACTTGTAGGACTGTTTACTTTTGAGTACCTCCTAGTTTACTACATTTCACTATTGTATAATACTGCTTCATATACTCAGTGATAGATTGGAACATACCTTAGGTGGTTGAATACTAGGATTTATTTCTCACACCCTCTTTGGGTCATGTTTTTGGGCCCAAATAGGATATATTACTTTAGGTGTCTATAAGGGAAATGTCCCTTTTACAGGTACTTGATTACTGCTTAGGAGCAGGAGAGCATGAGACCAAGCTAAGGCTTGTGATGCTGCTGAGTTTATTTTTGTGTTTCCGTACTTTGGTATTGTATTGTACTTGGTTTTAGTGTATCCTATTTTCGTTTTATTCTTAGAACATGTGACGTTCTACATCATTTTGATATTATATGGCTCCCAGTTATCTTTATCTTTCAGTCTTCCGTTGTTTACTTGTGTTGCATGCTATTTACTACTTATGCTATTGTTATTATTTGTTCCGTTGTGTTACACTTTTACAATGAGGGAATAGTTTCCCCAATATCACACTCTAGGCCCTCACTTCTAGTCAGAAGCCTCTGGCATTTGGAAAAATTCACTTGATGCTTTGTGGCCAACCAGGTATGGGGCACCAGTTGAGTGGCTTCCGAATCCGGGACATTACAAAGTGGTATCAAAGGTGTCTCTTTTCTAGTCTACCTTACTATTTGACAATGATATAAAGGATATAGAATTTGGTAATTATCTATTCCTGAGAGTAGCTAGCCCATGTATAAAGAAAATTCAAATTATCATGAATTAAATTGTGCTTTTGGGTTTTGATCTATTAAAGTTGATTTGATTTCACAGTTGGGTGACACACTTGTTTTTTGATTTAATTGTTGATATTATTGTTTTTCTATTTCAATGAAACCCAATGAGATGAGGGTATGCCATATTATGCATCATATAGGCACTTTTTAGAAATCACATTCCATGCATACTTGCTATGCCATTTAGGAAGCATTACTGATTGCATGCTGTTATGATAGAATCCATGCTAGAGATGCATGTTGTTGTGATAGTAACTTGATAGTTATACCTGATTTTGTGATAGGTGTATTGGCATGTTCTATGGTTTGGATTTAATGGACAACAAACTTTGGTTCCTGAGGTGTATAGGACCTCTTGGACCGGAATTTGGTGGATCATGATTCATCCTTTTGTATAGAATTGTGCTATGTTATGTTATCCATGGGTGCCAAACTTGATTTGTGGGGAGTATGGGCCCACACAAATTGGAATTTGGCATACCGTTGCTTTATTTTTCAAATATAGGGGTTCTGGGGAAGTTTCTAAGGCTTACCGTCTAGAAATCCAGACAACACGACATGTGGTTCTATGAACACACGCCATGTGTTATTCTCGTTCGGGGAAGAAAGACTTTTCTTGAGTATACTCTGTATACTCTTTGTACACATTGTGTACTCTATGTACACACCGTGTAGTATCTGACTGTGTAACTAGACATGTGAGAGGAAACACATGCTTTTGAGTTTTGATCAGAAACTGTCATGTACTTTTAGTACACGTTGTGTAGCCTACCCAGGCAGAACCCGTGCGGACCTGGCCATGTGAGAGTACATGGACAGGAGTAAAGAACTATGTACACATCGTGTATGCATGGAACACGCAGTGTACCGGGGGTTTATACATTCCCATGCCAATGGTAGAACATGACCATGTAAGAGCATAAGGGTACATTCCGTGTATTCTTTTTACACACCGTGTAGTCCCTTTTGGAATTTTTTAAGGGTCTTTTTCTGTTTCGTTTTGGCACTCTTGAATGGAAAAACTTAATAATAAGATCAAAATGAGACGTGTGCTTGACCATGCAGAGTCATTCCACTATGATGACCTCAAGCTGTATGCCAGGAGAGCGGCGATGATCATACCCCGGAGGTGGTAGGCCATGGGCTGCCAATGGATCCTCCAGACGTGCCAGTCATGGAACCAACTGTTATACCAAACGCAGGTGCAGATGCATAGTTCCATGAAGGCTTTTTGAGGTTCATGCAGACCTTTCAGGGAGCACCACAGGATGACACATCTATGGTAGAGCTGATGCGTATATTCTAGCAGCATCATCCGCCTACCTTTTCAAGGGATGATAGACCACAATCTATATAATCATGGCTAGAATCAATGCTGACTATATTTGAGTATCTGGATACGCCTCTTGAGAGGAGGTTCAAGCTCACAATATATATGCTGCGTGATTTTACCAAAAGATAGTGGGATATTATCACTCAGGCAGGGCGTCATCGGGATATGACATGGGAAGACTTTTAGAAGGCCTTCTATGATTATTATTTTACCAAGACATTGAGGGGTGAATGATCTTGGGAGTTCATGAACCTAGAACAGGGCACACTATCAGTTATGAACTATTCAACAAAGTTTACTGAGCTTCAGTGATTCACACCTATTCTGATGGGTGATGACGTATCAAAAGCTAGAAGATTTGAGTATGGTCTCAGATTCGACATCTGATCATAGGTGACTATCTTCAAGTTTCTTTCAGTCTATGATATTGTGAATCATGCGTTTATTACCAAGCGCAACCTACGAGAATCTGGGGGTGCAAGCTAGGGAGGTTCAACACCGATTTTTGGTATTGTCTCAATTGATAAGAAGAAGTTTCATCTAAAGCTCTCTCACGGTGACAATATCAGTCAAAACCTTTCTTCTGGTAATTAGGTGAGGTGCTACCAATGTGGTAGGATAGGGTATATGATCCCTCAGTGCACGAAGGACCTAGTTGAGTTCTGAGCTTGTGGAAGGATGGTCCATCTATAGAGCTTCTGTAGGGAATTTTCACCAGTGGCTAGCAAGAGAGGGTTTTCACCGACTCCACGACCAGGAGTAGGGCCTGCAACTTCTCCTCAGATAGGTAACTGAAGTATGTCAGGGAATTTAGGACGAAGTGGCAGTCATGGATGTGGTAGCCAGACCCCAGGATCTCAACGATAGTAGTGCGGGTCAGCTCAGGGTAGCCATGTAGTGTCTCAGGCCCATGGTATAGGTCAGACTTATATAGTGCAACAGACTTAACATGAGCAGGATCCAAAAACTTCTACTGTCATAGGTACTATTCTAGTCACCTCTATTTTATCTTCTGCACTTTTTGATATTGGTGCTACGCATAGTTTTATATCTGTGGTTGTTGTGGAAATCCTTAGGCTCTAGGTTTATACACCTTCTGATGTTATGATGCTAAACACCCCGTTAGGGATTAGAATGGCAGGTGAACGTCAGTGTAAGGAGTGCCCCTTGAGATTGGTGGGTGTCACTTTCTATGGAACCTCTATATCTTAGAGATTATGGCCTTTGATTTCATTCTCAAGATGGAATGGTTGGTTTCTTTTCATGCCTTTGTTGATTTATATCATCGTAGGGTGAGTTTCATGTTACTAGAGGGTAGAGAGTTTCTACATAAGGGTGAATGAGATGTCCAGGTGAGTTGAGATGGACTCGAGCATCATGGGTTGGGCGGGATGACAACCCAGATTGCGAGTTTATATCTAGATGACCTGGGAACATGTCATATGGATTTCCCTCCAGTGGTTGATCATTTTAGGGACATTTTCCCTGATGACTTTTCAGGCTTACCTTTGGTCAGAGAGGTGGATTTCACTATCGAGCTAGTACCAGGAGCTGCAACGATATCCATTCCTCCTTACAGGATGGCTACGATAGAGTTGCAGGAGCTCAAGAGGTAGTTGGAAGATTTGGAATCTAAGGGTTTCATCCGACCCAGTACTTCTCTTTGGGGTTCTCCGGTCCTTTTCACGAAAAAGGAAGATGATACCCTTGGGCTATGCATGGACTATTAGAAACTGAACCAGTTGATAGTTAAAAACCGATATCCCTTGCCATAGATAGATGACCTGTTTAATTAGCTTCGAGGAGCTCAAGTGTTCTCAAAGATTGACTTAAGGTCAAGATATCATTAGGTACGTGTTCGACCTACAGAAATACCTCATATAACCTTTCGTAGTAGGTATGGCCTATATGTGTACCTGGTTATGCCGTTTGGTCTCATGAACACACCAACAATTTTCACGGCACTGATAAACCTAGTGTTCCATCCTTACCTAAATTCTTTTGTGGTGGTTTTTGTGGAATATATCTTGGTGTATTCTCAAAATCTACATGACCATGGAAAACACATTGAGATCATTTTGAATACACCGAGAGAGCATTAGGTATATGCTAAGCTCGCAAAATTACACTTCTGGATGGATCAGATTCACTTACTGGGTTATGTCATCTCCAAGATAGGAGTATCAGTGGACCCAGATAAGGCGAGAGCAGTAGTTACCTGGGATCATCCCAAGAACATTTTTGAGGTTCAGAGTTTCTTGGGGATATCTAGATACTACATGCATTTTATACAGGACTTCTCATGCTTGGAATCACTGCTGACAGGCTTGAATAAGAATAGTGTGAAGTTTGTGTGGTCATATTCTTGTGAGACAACCTTTTAGGAGCTGAAAGGGAGTTTTACATCAGTGCCGATACTGATATTTCTAGATCTAGGCAAGATTTACACCATGTAATGTGATGCATTAGGTATTGGGATGGGAGAAGTGCTTATGCAGGGGGATCGAGTTGTTGCATATGGGTCTCAGCAGTTGAGGCCACATGAGAAGAATTACCCAACGCATGATCTCGAGTTAGCTATAATTGTTCATTCTTTGTGCTGTTGGAGACATTATTTATTGGGAGAGAATTTTGTGGTGTAAATAGACCACAAAATTCTAAAATATATCTTTACTCAGCATGATTTGAATATGAGACAATGAAGGTGGGTGGAATACCTTCATTTGTTCGAATTTGAGCTTGCCTATACGCTTGGGAAAGGTAATGCAGTGGCTAATGCACTGATCAGGAGGAATCAGATGTAGGCAGTGCAGGAGGCCAGTGGTGAGTGGAAGATTATGGATTTGTTCTATAAGATTCATTTAGAGGTGCACAAAAGTCAGGGACAAACTTACCTTTCATCTTTAGCTATGACTTCGACCCTCTTAGACAGAGTGAGGATGAGACATCTATTAGATTCTGAAGGCCTAGTTCTACAGGAATATGTGGCAGGTGAGGACCATTCTCCTAGATGGATGATAGGAAAGGATGAGGTTCTACATATCCATGGATGTGTGTGGGTTCTAGGGGATATACGCGATGAGATGATTTGGAAGTTTCATGCTTCAGCTTGGGCAGTACATCCTAGAGTCACCAAGATGTACCGTGACTTGCGTTGTTAGTACTGGTGGTTGAGTATGAAGTGAGAAGTAGCTAGATTTTTTATGAGGTGTTCCACCTGTCAGTAGGTGAAGGCGGAACATCAGCAGTTGTCTGGTATTTTATACCAGTTACCTATTCTGGATTAGAAATGGGATGATGTCACGATGGATTTTGTGACAAGGTTACCAAGGTCGCCTAGAGGAAATGATGCAGTGTGAGTTGTAGTTGAGAGGCTTACGAAGGTCTCTCACTTCTTTATGATCAAGGAAAACTTTGATGTTGATGAGCTTAGAAAGATGTATATTTGAGAGGTGACACAACTTCATGGGGTCCCTAGTTCTATCATTTTAGATAGGGACACCCACTTTACGTCTTGTTTTTGGAAGAGTTTTCAGAGGGCGCTGGGTATATAGGTGCTTCTGAGCACAACATACCACCCTCAGAGTGATGGACAGTCAGAGCATATGATATAGGTGCTAGAGGACATGTTGTGTGCATGTGTCCTAGACTTTGGGGGCTCTTGGGAGAAGAATATTCCCTTGGTTAAGTTTTCCTACAATAACAGTTTCCAAGTGACTATATAGATGGAACCATACGAGGCTTTATATGGTAGGCCATGTCATTCTTCCCTGTTCTAGTTAGAGGTAGGTGCGACAACCTTACTGGGATCACGTCTCATGTAGGATACTTCTGAGCATGTCCAATTGATTCAAAAATGGATGAGTACTATGTAGTATCATCAAAAATCTTTTGCCGATCGTTGTAGATGACCTATGGAGTTTGAGGTCGGGGATCGGGTTTTCTTACGTGTTTCACCAAGGTTGGGACACTGGAGAATTAGGATATAGGGTAAACTTTTACCGAGATATTTCAGACCATTTTAGATCCTGGAGAGATTCGGGGTAGTTTCCTATAGGTTGTAGTCACCTCATAGGTATCGAGCCATGAATGACATTTTCTATGTATCTTAGTTGTACCACTATCAATCAGATCCGTCTCACATCTTTCAGCCTGAGGAGGTTGAGCTACAAGTTGATGTATGCTTTGAGGAGCATCCGATTCATATAGTTTATAGGAGCACAAAGGTTCTTCGAGGCCGGTCAGTTCCTCTTGTACGAGTGCTATGGCAGTACGACTGAGTATAGGACAAGACTTGGGAGAGGGAGGCCGATGTACGTGCTCAATGGCCATAGTTATTCTCAGATATTCCTTCACCACCATTAGAAGGTAAATTAAGGGATTAATTGATTTAAGGGGGGGGGGAGTTTGTAAGAACCCGATTTTTCCTTGGAGGTACATGATTATTTTCTTCTTTTTTCATTTGAGTTGTTTTTGAGAAAAATAGGGGAAAACTAGGCGAGTGCTAGAATCATACTATTACACAACCTGACTTAGGGTTACACACCATGTAATCCTAAGTAAACACCATGTGGTTTTGACCATGTATGATAGGAATACATGGTGTGTGAGCATGTCGAAAAGGAAGAGAGGAAAAACCAACTACATGCCGTGTACTTCATAGTACATGCTGTGTAGTCATGTCGGGAGGTCATGGAAAGTAAGTCAGCAGAAAAAACTACTAAATGAACAACTAAATGATAGATACACTGTGTAGAAGGAATTACACATAGTGTACTTTTGTTTTTTGGTTAAAATAGGTAGTAGGCTCGCCATTTCACAAAATGGATAGAGGGATCGCCAGGTGGATGAATAAGAAGTGCTGAGATTAATTTCTTCTCCCATTCGTCATTCAGAAGCCGATTCAAATATCGTCAGATCTGTTGGAATCCTATTAGTGAGTGCTCGATTTATATTGATCCATTCTTAGTGATATTTTCTTTTGACTAAGTTATTTAATGTTGAGTTAATATCCTTGTTTTTTAGATCTACACTATTCTAGATTGAATTGTAGGTTGAGGCTGGATGAGGAGAGTCATACAATGACGAGGTAGGAGGTCTTATGCCTCTTGTTAATTTTTGAGATGTTTATATGTGTTGTTGTGCCACACGCCCATGTTTAGGGTGTCTCCTTGAAATGAAATTGATCCTTATTATTACCTAATGTTATTCTAGTAATCAAGTCAACAAATTAAAGCATGTTTGGATTTGTTGCATGATTGAGGTCCACCCCGTGGGTGTGTTTCCCATGGATAATTATTGTTTAACTGTTTCGGCCTAGGATTTCTATGGGCATGACTTATTTTCACTTGTAGGATTGTTTAAAATGATCTTGGTTATTATATGTAATTGTAATTGTGTTAGAATTGTAAGTGTTTTGATTTTGGCTTTGGGATTGTGTTTTCACCTTTGCATTGCAGTGGTTTTGCTTGTTTTAGCAGGTTAGAATGTTTTATTGAATTTATGGGTTCAGATTAGAACACCATGAACAGACTCACATGACTATTGTGCCTTGCACCTTGGGTGACACATGGGTTCAACTTAGAATGCCATGAACAAAATCAAGAGGCTTTTGATTTATATGTCATTAGTGACACTTGGGCTCCCTACTAGGATGGCCGAGGTAGACTAAATTGACATGATCATATAATACACCAAGAGTGACACTCGGGGCTACCTGGAAAGACCACTGAGGAAGAACTCGCATAAACTTATACCAACATCTAGAGTGATACTCGGGGATCCCATGTAGGACCACTTAGAATGGACTTGCAAGATTTTTGTAGAATTGCACCTGAAGTGATACTTGAATTCCATATTGGGAATATCAAGAATAGAATTAGGTTATAATTTGAATAATAGAATGCAATGAATTATGACACGTCTTCCAAGCCAAATCACAAGCTTGGATTCAATGTTCACTTACTTGTTTAGAAGGTCTTCTGAGACTTCTGTTGTTCTTACTTTGCTGCGGGGAATGTTAGGATTAGGCTGAATTATGATACTTAAATATCTCGGGTAATTGAATTGCTAATGGACATAATGAACCTTATAAATGAATTCCAGTACTTGTAGGATTTTTTACTTTTTAGTACCTCTTTGTTTACTGCATTTCACTATTTTACAATACTGCTTCATATACTCACTGATAGATTGGAAAAAACCTCAAGTGTTTTCTTACTCGGATTTATTTCTCACACCCTGTTTGAGTCATGTTTTTGGGCCTAAATAGACTATATCGTTATAGGTGTTGATAGGGGAAAGGGCCATTTTACAGGTACTTGATTAATTCTTAGGAGCAGGAGAGCATGGGACCAAGGCAAGGCTTGCGATGTTTCTGAGTTTCTTTTTGTGTTACCGTACTTTGGTATTGTATTGTACTTGGTTGCAGTGTATCCTGTTTTTTCTATTTTTCTTAGAACATGTGACATGATGCATCATTTTGATATTATATGAATCCTGGTTATATTTATATTTTAGTCTTCTGTTGTTTACTTCAGTTTCATGTTGTTTACTGATTTTTCTATTGTTATTATTTGTTCCAATGTGTTACACTCTGCCAATGAGGGCATGGTTTCCCCACTATCACACCATAGGCCCTCGCTACTAGACATCAAACTTTGGAATTTGGGGAGATGTGCTTAAGGCCATGTGGCCAACTGGGTACAGGGCACCAGTTGAGTGGCTTCCAAATTCGGGACGTTACAAATTTGATGTGGATCAATGTTGATGAAGTTGTTTTCCCTAGAAACTCTAATCATGAATTTCTCTAAAAAAAATTCTAATCTGGTGGTGTGGTATGTAAAGACTGAAAGGTTGGAGGAATTTTCATCATTTGATAAGATAAAGTTTGAATGTTTTAAGGAACTTTTTTTGGATGATTTTTTGGTTCAATTTTACATATGAACTAGTTATTGTGGGTTGCTTAAGGGAAAAAATTACTCACTAAATAGAATATTTTTAACTCTCATTCTTTGAATGCTGTAGGAATTTTTTCTAGTGATCTCCTACCACATAGGTAGCATATGATAAACTAGTGATAACGCTAGATTTTTTTATATTTTTTGTAATTTTCTTAGTCAGTTTTGGATTCATTTAAGGTTTATTTTACTAAAACTAGCGAGATGGTCTATGCCGAACTGAGCATGATGGAGATAGTTTGTCAAAAATGTAACTTCATGTTTCTAATTTTTTTTTTCAGTTTCTTATTTTATTCTGTTAATTATTATAGAATTTAGTCTCTTAACAAGTGATGACAGTGGAAGTTGGGTAGAATTTGTGATGTAGTGTGATTTGATGGCATTGTAATGGCTTCATATAATGGTGGGTGGATAGAAGAAGTACAATTACTTTTGATATATCCTCATCTTATGTTAGTTTGATGTTCATAATTCTTTTCAATTAATTGAGGTGGGAAATTAACAAAGTATTTTGGCTCAAATTAATCAAGATCATGAGATGGTTCATATTGGTATGTACTCTACTTTTAATATTTTTCTAGTTAGTAAATAACAGTATGGTTTTCATGTTCTTGGTATGTAATCCTGTATGTCATTTTGCATAAGGTAGTGCAGATTGATATGTAATCTGGTTTCCGTGTTCTTGAGGATGGGTATGTAAACTGGTTTTCATATTCTTTCCAATTAATGATCTGGTTTTCATTTTCTTGTAGATTGGTATGTAATATGGTTTTCTTGTTTTTTGTTATGTAATCTAGTTTTCATGAGGCTGTGCAGATTGTGCAGAATTATTTTCTAGTTTTCATGTTCTTGCATATTGGTATGGGGTATGACAGATGTTATGAAATTTGGTTTTCATGTTTCTGTAGGTAGTTATGTAATCTAGCTCAGATTAATCAAGAGCACGACTTAGTTAGTAATGTGAGCATATTGGTATGTAATCTGGTTTTCATGTTATTATAGTTAGTAATGTAATCTATCTTGAATTAATCAAGAGCATGAGAGGGGATGATCAGCTGCTTCCATCCACTAGTGCGAGTGCTACCTACGTCCAAAATTGGGGATGACCTAATACTTACTGTCAATGTGATCTCACTATGGATATTTGCCTCTATTGTGTCCATTCCATGTATTTGTGGATGAACTACATGCGTAGACCCCATCGCCAATGTGAACTACTACAATGACATTTGATGTGTGAGAGAAACAGATTGCAAATGGAGTTTCCAAGTTTCATGTAATGTCTCTCAGAGTTTGAAAATCTTTGTAACATGTTTCTTGAAGCTTCATGCTTTTTTTGAGTTTGAACATATTTTTAAATTATATTTGAACATGTTTATTCTAATAAATCCTTAGTTTATTGGAGTTTCATATAAGCTAATTTTATAATTATTGTATAATAAATATAATAAATATAATAAATATAATAAATATAATAAATATAATTAAATTATTAAATATAATATAAAATTTTAGTAATAAATTTTGGAATATACAAACATAAAATTATATTTAAAAAATAATTTACAAACAAATATTAATCATTGGTATTGTTTATAATAAAATTTAAAATAATATTGATAATAATGTCATCAATGGAAAGAAAAATGTTGGTAATAATATTATCAATATATAAATTTGTTGTATGAATCTTTTTCAAAACATTTTGACTAGAAAATATATTTTCTATTGGTATTATTATAAGTGAAATAAAACCATTTTATCGATTGAAATAACATTTAGTGATAGAGTTTTTAACAATAATTTAGTGACATGACAATTTTTGTTAGTAAAACACTCTACCAATATAAAATAAACTTTTACCAATAGATATACCCCTATTGGAAAATGGAAATTACTTTATAGTGATGGTACAACACGGATTGAACTAAAGAATATCTTATGTCTCTATAAAGGGATATCATAAATTGTGATATAGTGATACCACACCATCGCCGACCTATTTTGTTTTACGATATGACTGAATCATGTTGGATTAATCATACCTTAGGATTAATATAAGGTTAACACGATGGTTAAAAATTATGTTTTAATATTCTAGTAATCTTCCTATTGACTTTTTCTAACAAATCCTAATTTTAATTACCACAAATAATGTTTCTTATGTTATTAATGATCTTTATGTTTTCTGATAGTAAACTATTTTTCTAGCCAAAATTATAAAAAAGAATAAATCTTGAACTAACCATGTCAACTTATCCCATGAAGAAGCTCAATTTACTGTGAAGGCCAAGTGGCTGCACATTGAAATCTAAGTGACCACATGAACAATCAAGTAACCATGCATTAGATAATAAAATTTTCTCTAAGTCTTGAACTGACCACATGAAGTATTCAACCTACCTAAAGAATAAAATAAGCAAAAACATAAAAAAAAGAAGTGAACACAAGAAGAAAAGAAGTGACTGTAAGAAGAAGAAATGTGACCGTGCCAAGTGACCATGGAAAGTAACTGTGCCAAGTGACCATGGTAAGTAACCATGCTAAGTAACCACGTGTTAGAGTGACTGTGATTCAGATAATACTAAGTGACCATGTCTAACTTAAGTAGTATGGTAAATTCAAATCTCCAATGGCTATATTTTGGAGTATTTATTACAGAGTCATTGTATTTAAGGTTTCATGATTAGACTAATGAGTATGAGGATTAATTTATGAATATAATCTAACGATGAATATAAGGACCCATACCTTTCATACATAGATATTATATCTTAATATATGAATATTCATTATATAAAATTTCAATCCATACCATAATTTTTTAGGTCAAGTATCTTTGGAAACTTGAAAACATAAAAAAATGGTTCATAAAATATCTATATCATCTCCCAATTATTTGTTTATAAATAGAACCCTTCTTAGACATATCATACTTATTACCTTTCTTCACAACATAGGAAAATAAAATATAACAACATGGTAAACTTATATGCTCATTAAGGGTAAAAAGGGTGATATCAACGATCATATAAGAATAACATGAGAAAAAGGGAATGATAACATGATCATAAGATTTGAAAACCACAACCTGTATATCATAAATCATAATCTTGATTCATGGAATAATTTTTTTTATTTTATAATACATGAATCATAAAGAAATCAAAGAAAATGATCCATGAGAGAATAACACTGACATAAGACATGGAATTATGGCATACAAATAAGCATAAAAAATCAATTCCTTAGTAGTCAAGACTATTTTCCAAGACTATCACAGTGGAATGAGTTCACTCGCCAAACCATCGTAGTAGTCAAAGTTCACTCCCAAGATTATTATAGTGGACAAATTCATTTAATAAATTGGGTTTACTCCCTATTCCAGTCTTGTTTATCTTATGAGGTATCAATATTTACCCAATGAATTAGAGGGAGATATAGGTCCCACCCTTCACATAATGAAAATCATACATATGTGTGTCACAAGATCATAAATCATTTATCATATTAGAACCCATGAAATGAAATGGATTTCATAAACATTTTAGCATAACATAACTCATGGAAAAGAAATGGGTTTCATAAACATCATGTCATCATATTCATAAACCATATAGAGAAAGAATAATAATGGTATCTATGGATCATATCCCCAGTAAATCATAAGTGAAATCAAGTGTTTTTGTCTTTAATGAATATAAATACCATTAAAATACCATTAAAGCATTATTGATAAAAATAACCTTTCAATTTTGAATTTAATTATTTGAAAAAACTACGCAAATATAAAGGAAACCATTTTTTAAAAAGAAACATGTAAAATTATAAAGAAGGATTCAATGTAAAAATTATTCACGATGACAAGAAAATCCATTCATTCCGTATAAGTTAAAAAAACATTCTTTCCATATTTTTTTTTGGAAAAGTCACAAAGTACTTCATTTGTAAAATGACAAGAAGATCCCCTTCAATTTATTTTTAAAAATTAAAATATAGGGAAAAATAACCTTAAAAAATTATAAGAGAATAATAAAAACATTATTTAAAACCATTTTTAGAAAATATGGAAATGGAAGAAAAATATTCCCCATCACATACTTAAACATAAACAATCTTGAATGTTAATGATATTGTGAAATAAAACCCTTACCTTGAGTTTACTTTGCTTTGAAAGCACTATAAACTCCTATATAATAAATTTAAATTTATTATATTTCTATACCAGATTCATGTTCATACTTATAATATCATATAATATCCCTTTATAATATTTCAAACCCCCCTTTTATTAGTAATTCCTTATTAAAATGATCATTTTTGGGAGTTAAGTGTTTTGTTTATCATGAGTCTTTCAGTTCAGTAGTTACAATACTTATACATTTATATTAGTTCCATAATCTCTAGAATATTAATAATGATATAAATATCATATATATTCATTATATACATATTTATATTCATCCATAAATTTTAAATATAGAAAAATGAATTACACCATTGATGGAGACGGTATGTTGTACGTATACATGAACGATGTTTTCATTTTTTAATGAATGAAATAAAAGAAATTTAAATAATAATTAAACTTTAAAATATCATTATTATATCATATATATTATATTTATTCATCAAATTCATCGTCATTATCATCCTGGTAAAATATAAATGAAAAATAAAATACATCGCATTGTGGCGGTGGTAGTCCAAACATATGCATGAATAACGTTATCATTTCTTAAAGGATTAGATGGTAAGAAGGTAAATATGATATTATAATTATAGAAGTATAATTATTTCATGAATATAATATATTAAAATTAAATCCATCGTAATTAATATCCATAAAATATGGTTATGAAAAATGAATTGTATCGCTACATGGAGATAGTAAGCCGTACGTATGCACGAGTGATAGTTTCACTTATCATTTGATGGGAAAAAGGTTGTATAATGTGGTTTTAATAATAATAATAAAATTTAATAATATTTAGGATAATGAAGTTATTATTTTATGATAAATACCATATATTTAGAGGAGGTAAATAAGAGTAGAAAAGAAAGTGATCGGTTATGGTGATTACCACTTCTTTGAAATGACTCCTTTAGATCTCCTCTAAAGGGCTATAGGGTTGGCCTTTTGGGAATATAAAAAGCTATATCATGTGATTATGTAATATTAAAAGGGAAATTAGAAGAGTTTGGTCAATCTATATGGATCAATATGTTGTAAATAAGTGAGGGAGGATGTTCCCTTTTATAATTGAGGTGAGGGGTACTTTTAGAATTTCTAAAAAGATTTAGTTATAATAAATTCATTATCAATAAAAATACCCCCAAATGAACATTTATTAAAATATAAGGTATTATAGGGTTGTAATTAAATCACAAAATAGAATTTATACATGTTTTAGTTACATTTTAAGCTTTATTATTTTGATTAACCCTTAGTTAACCTATTTTAACTTTAACTACAATAACAATTTTTTCAATATTAAATGGTTGTAATTTTTAAATATTAGGTAAAAATTGACCAATAAATGGAAAAATTGTGACTTTTTTGACCATATCATATCCAACTTTTATTATCTCAAATTTTATATTATTTTTAAATAATTTAATAAAATATTATTTTGATAAAATATCATTATTTTCAATTCTAACACTGTTCATTTAATTTGATGTAAAAGACATAAAGAAAAAGTTAGAGTTAAAATATAATCTTTTGACACAAAAATAATATGTCATATTCACCTATAAAATTCATGGAACACTATAACTTACTCCAATTATATCACTTTTAATATTTTCAAAATCATTTGTTTTATTTTTCCATTAGTTGAATAAATACTATTTTGGCATTATGTAAGCATTTAAGTGAATTATATAATAACTTAAAATTAAAAATTAATTACCATTAAGAATATAATTTCATTATATAAAAAATTACTATCATAAATGATATTTAAAACTAAGAGAGTGACATTTTATAACCTTCTTTGATTTAAATAATATATATGTCATTTTCATGAAAAAGTATCCATTAAACTAATAAATTTACAGCCTAAGGTGATAAGGGTAAAATAAAATTCATCCAATAAAAATTAGGATGAAAAATTATGGCATTATCACTTATTTTTAATCTATATTAACCTGATTTACCCTTTACTAAGATGATAAATTTTACTACGGTTACCATTCATATTGACAAAAAATAAAAGGGACCTATTTACCAAATTTAAACCTAATGATTCTAAATATGTAATTAGTTTTATATAATTCAATATATATAAATTAAAAAAAATAATTTTAAATCAAGTGCGCAAAATGTGATAAAAATTTATTTTTAGAAGAAAAAGATACATTTTAAGCATAATAATGGATTTATTCATATCCTATGCTTAGAAAAATACTTATTTAATGTTTAAAACATTTGATCTAGTAAATAATACATAAATTACATTAAAAACATTAATCAATAGTGACTAATTTAATTTATAAATATAAAAATAAATTGCACGCATAAAAACAATTTTTCTGAAAAAAATAACTTTTATTTTTAATTTTTTTTGTTTTTAATTCTAATAATTTGATAACTATAGAATTAATTTTATAAATGTGTTGATTGTATTGTTTTTATAATTTAGTTATTACTATTCATACCTGTCTTTCCAATGTCTTGTAAATAATAGACACATAATATTTCAATAATGTTACATAGTTCGTTTAAACTCAGTGGTGTGTGTAACAAAAGATATCAAAGAAATCAAATTATTTAAAAAGAAAAATTTCATAAAATTCCCAGGGTGTTGAAAATAATTATAGGAGATTCTGTATTTAAGAATAAGATCCACTAGTGGAAAAAAATAAGTATATAAGAGATATAGAGATACACTAAGGACTTACTCTAACATACTATGAAACTGAGAATTCCCAAAAAACATTGTTTTCCAACCTCTTAGTGAAACCCTAAGTTAAAGATTTTTAAAGAAATATTTAAAGACATTTTATCAACTGAATATTATCATATTGATTTTCTTCATACTTTTACTCTTTCCATATTTTTATCTCTTCATTGTAGCTTACTCTTTGAGTGGTGTTTGTTTTTCTCTATATATTCATCAACACATGATCCTGATCTATATTGAATAATATTAGACACTATTTCCTTTATTCATTTACACCTATAATCCCATGTATAACTATTTAAGAGGTTGTGTGTATATTGAACTTCTTGTGTACAATTTTTTTTTGTAAAAACCCAATCTAGGTTGTGGTTCAGTTCATTTGTTCAATAAACTGCTTGGCAGTGGGTGATTGCCAAGTAGAGAGGACTAAGTATCAACTCAAGACAAAACCTCTTGTTTCTATTATGTTGAATGTTTTCTTATTTTATTTATCATGTTTCTAAAGAAACTATTTTTTTCTCAAAACTATATATCAATACACTACTTTGATAGTTAACTTTAATCAGTGTTTTATATAAATTTTTCATTTCAAGTAATTTTTTTTCAAAAGTTAAAGCATTTTTAGAAATTGTTTTAATTGAGTTGTGATTGAACTTTTGAGAAACTTTTTAAAAGTATCAAATTATATATTTCAACTATTTTAGTTAATTAGGTTGTTTTTTATTAATTGGTGGATTTAGTTTTAAATATTTTTAAATATAAATTTTAATTGGAAACTTAATTCACCCCCTCTTGAGTTGTCCACTCTGAACAACATTTGGTATCAAAAGATTATTTTATTTCTTTCTATCTAGCCTTTAACTATGATCATGTTTTTACCCAAAAAGATAAAAATTTGTATTTATTCCAAATTTATATCTTTATGGATAACAATAGACTTGAGGGGACTAATACTAACAGAACTACTTATTTAAGGTCACAAAATATGTACAATGGAATATTAAGATGAAAATACACATCGAAAGCATGAGATTTGATATTTAGACCATAATAGAGGAAAAATATGAAAAACATAAGGCTGATAGAGATGATTTGAGTGATGCCAATATGGATGCTTATGATTGTAATTTTAAATATATGAATGCATTATATTGTGTATTATTAGAAGATAAATTCAATAGAATTTATGCATGTTCTATTGCTTATGAAATTTGGGATACACTTGCCGTGTCTCATGATGGAACATCAAATGTTAAATAAATGAACATGAAAACCTATACTATTAAATACGATTCTTTTAAATTAAAACATGATGAATAAATTTATGATATGTATCTCAAGTTAAATGAAATTATAAATATAATGAATGCACTTGGAAAGAAAATTAAAGACAAAGATCTAATGATGAGACACCAAAGGTTCTTTCCAGATTGATGGAGAGGAACATCTGATACTATTTTAGAATCATGTGATATAAGAAAACTGAGAGTAATGGAGATGGTTAGAAAACTTATGATGTATGAAGAAGATTTGAACGTGAAAAAATAATATGATAAACCAAAAAGAAAATAAATTGCTTTCAAAATATCTGAGTCAAAGATGAAAGAGAAAATAAAAGAACATAGTTCAAGTGAGGATGAGTCATCATATGAAGGTGATGAGGATATGAATCATCAAGCTAAGAGATTTAAAAAGTTCTATATAAAGAATAAATTCTTTAAGAAATCAAATTACAGAGGAAAGTATGATAGAAGAGGGAACTAGAAAAAGGAAAGTCATTCAAGATAAGTGACTTGTTATGAATGTAAGAGGAAAGAGCATATCAAAGTTGAATGTACAAAATTAAAGTATAAGAAAAAGTATGAGTACAAAGGAAAAAGTAAAAATAATGATATGAGAAAAACCTAGAGAAACTATGAGGATATTTCTAGTGAATATAATTCAAGAAGAGAATATGAGGCTGATAGATAAAACATGTGTTATATGGAAAACACATCTGAGGTAATAAATATTGTCTCAAAATCTCATGCTCATATTTCTAACATCTCTAAAAATGAAAATAATGATTAAAATATGAAAATTGAATATTTATTTGAATATTTAAATATTATGGAAGAAACTTTTAATGAACTTAAAGACAAGTACACAAATTTTAAGAAACATCATGCTTTATCTGTTTATATTAAATATGATCTTATAGTAGAAAAAACTAATTATCATTTAATAAAATAGAATAATGAAATTAAAATGTAAAATGAGAAACTTAAAAAGGATCTTGAAAGGTTTATGAATGGAAGATAAACCTTGACAAAGATGATCGGTAAATTGACCACACCCAAGTACACAACTAGGATTAGATACCATCCCAGTCAATCGAGAATTTATAAAAATAAGTTTATTTCTAGAAGAAGATCTTCCAATTATATAAAAAATTCATATTCTTATGGAGCCAATAAGTTTTTATTTCTAAAATTCTTAAGCTTTTCTTATGGTAAACCTATTAAACAACATTGGATTCCAAAATAACTTATCCTAATTCATCTCAATTATATTTCAATGAACTAACCACTAAGATACAATGAATTTTGTGAACATAATTTGACAAATTTGTATATTTATATTTAGAAGTAATTTAAATTTTGATTTATTTAAAGTTATTTGAAAAAGGAATTCATATTGGACAATATGACATTGTTTTCTTAGTTTTGGCTATGTGACATGTGTTTTAAACTAAACTAAAACTTTTATATTGAAAACATGAAATTTGAGTCATTCCAGATATATCATGTGTTGGATTGACATGCAGTTAATTTCAACACATCACAGATGAATTATGGATATTTTTTCTAAATATTCAAGAAAATATGATCTTTTTTTGTCATTTTGGATATATGACATGGTTTTAGACTAAAATGACGCTTTTAATGTGAAACCATGCACTTTGGGTCATTTTGGCAATGTGACATGTTCTTCAAACTAAAATGACACTTTTTTTCTAAACTATGAGTAATATCAACCATATCATGTATCAAATTTTCATACGGTTGATTCCTACACATTATAAAAGAATTATGGATTATTGTTGTAAATTTTCAAGAAAATATAATCTCATTCTCTTGGTTTTGGCTATGTGACATGTGTTTTAGACTAACACGACACTTATAATGTGAAAACATGCAATTTGAGTCACACCAACCACATCATGTGTTGGATTGACATGTAGTAAATTCCCATATGTCACAAATTAATTATGGATTGGTTCCCTAAATTATCAAGATTATTTGAGATCATTTTCTCAATTTTGGCTACGTGACATGTATTTTAAACTAAAATGACACTTTTATATTAAAAACTCGCACTTTGATCCATATCGACCACATTGTGTTTCAAATTGATGTGTGGTTGATTTCTAAACATCAGACATGAATTATGGATCATTTTTCTAATGTTTAAAGACAATAAGATATTTTTTTCTCAATATGGATATGTGATGTGCATATTACACTAAAATGACAATTTTAATGTGAAAAAACACACTTTGAGTCATACTGACCACATAGTCAGTTGGATTGATGTGAATTTGATTCTTACACATCAAAAATGAATTATGGATAATTTTAATAAAGTATCAAGATAATCTGAGCTCATTTTTTTAGTTTTATCTTCGTGATGTGTTTTTAAAACTAAAATGAAACTTTTATATTGAAAACACACACTTTGAGTCATACCATACATGTCATGAATCATATTAATGTGTAATATATTTACTACACATCACACATGAATTATGGATCTCCATTATAATGTTTTAAGACAATCTGATCTTGTTTTATTTATTTGGATATTTGATGTGCATTTTAGACTAAAATGACACTTTTAATGTGAAAACACATACTTTGTGTCATACTGGACACATCATCTATCAGATTAATGTGTAATAAATTCTTACACATAAAAAATGAAGTATAAATCATTTTATTAAAGTATCATGTTAGTCAAAGATAATTTTCTTGGTTTTGGTTATGTGACATGTGTTTTAAACTAAAATGACACTTTTATATTGAAAACACACACTTTGAGTCATACATTCCACATCATGTGTCAGATCGACATGAAGTAAATTCATACACACTAAACATTAATTATGGATCATTGTTCTAAAGTTTCAAGACAATCCAATCTTGTTTTCTTGGTTTCGGTAATGTGGCATGTGTTTTAGACTAAAAAGGCACTTTTATATTGAAAACCCTAAATTTGAGTCATACATGGCATATCATGTGTTGGATTGACATGAAATAGGTTAATATACATTAAAAATGAATTATAGATCATAATATTAATGTATAAAAACAATCTAATCTATTTTATTGGGTTTTGAAAATGTGACGTGTTTTAAACTAAAAGACACTTTCATATTGAAAATACACACTTGGAGTCATATTGGCCACATCAGGTGTCAGATTGAAATAAAAATTATTATTATATGTCACAAATAAATTATGGTTCATTTTCATAATTTTTGGAAACAATCCAAGATTCCTTGCTTGGTTTTGACAATGTGACACGCATTTTAAACAAAAATGACACTTTTATATTGAAAACATAGACTTTGAGTCATATCGGAAACATATTATATTAGATTTATTTTCTAATTATTCCTACACATCACACATGATTTATGGATTTTTCCTAAATTTTCAATATAATTTAAGCTCATTATATTTATATTGTCTATGTGACACCTATTTTAGACTAAAATTACATGTATAGGTCAACTGACCTCTCAACATTTTCAACTCCCAACCTTGATTTAGATTCATTCATAGTTAACTCCTCATTTATAATTGGTTCAAGGTATGGGTGATGCATTACTCTTAGGATTTAAAGTATCTTTCATTGTCATGTCTTTGGTTGAGTCAAACGACAAAATAAAGGAATCCATTATAGTGGTAAAAGTGATTCTAATAGGGCCCATACCATTTTTACAAACTCATCAAAAGATAGAAAGAGACAAAATGAAAATGGTGAGGCTATAAGTATGGAAGTACCTTACCCATATACGTGTCACTGATATAAAATCTCTTTTATAAAATAGAATAAGGCTTCCATTGAAACTTCTCCCATTTTGGGCAAGTCTTATTCATTGCTAAATATTTATCCTTGTCAACCTACAGTTCTTGGGAATAAGGGAACACCAACCTGAATAAAGTAATAAAAACAAATAAAAAAGGAATAATCCTTGATTAAAATGAAGAAAAAAACCCTAAGGTAGTCACTACTACACTGTAAGGGGTGAACTTCATCCCATCAGTTGGTAATATGTCTTTAGATTTGTGGGTAGAAGGATTATTGACACGTTTTACTTTTAAAAATATTTTAGCTACAAACTCGAAGTCCAATATATCATGAGAATGAGTAGCTTTAGACATGTTACTAGCTATTCCAGAATCCATAGAGCGTAACACTCCATGACACTTCTCCTTGATAAAAAACTCAAATACTTATTTCTTTAGAGGGTCATCACCAAAAGTTTTTCAGTTTCTTGCAACTCTTCATAACCCCAAAAATATGTAAATTAGTGAAAATTTGAAATAAAATGCACATTCAATTAGGGAATAAGAATATACCATTTTGATGAATTTAAAAATTATAGTAATAATAGTAAGATTGATGCACTCATATGAGATGTTTATTTAGTAAATATATCTAAAAGGATATACTATATTCGTAGAAGAAGTGGGTGGATTTAAATGTATTAGAAATTATTTTACACCAAATTGTTGCTTGTTGTAAATATTTTTTTTTCTAATACTCCCATATGAAACATCCTCAATCAAAACTTTTACACTTTTATCATTAGGTGGTGAAACCATATATGGGGGAGGATAATCAACTTTGTAGCCTCTCTCAATAGGGGTAAAAAATCAATAACAAGGTTTAAATTCCTTTATAATGATAAGAGGATAAAATATGAAAAAACACTCAGATGGAAATTTAAAATGTAGGATTAGAATAAAAAGATAACCAATAAATTTTCTAATACTACATGAATTATATTTTAGGAAAATTTATATCAAATAATTATGATATTGATTCTTCACATCCCAAATGTATCACTAAGGTCATAGTCTATACTAGATCACAAACATAATAGGTAATCACCTTAACTTGGTATAGACAGGAATTCTGACACCATGTACCCTGGACACTCATCTCTAAATAATTTTACTTCTTCTTTTGAATAAAAATATTGTTGAAAATCTTTGTAGTACTTAGAAAATATAGGAAAACAAATGATTAAAAATACTTAAATAAAATTTTAATTACTTTGAGAAATTACCTATTCAGGGATGATAGTTTATTGATGGTATATTACATCATTCATAAATTTTAAAATGTAATATTCACAATCATTATCGTTATCTTATTTCAAACAAAACTGAAACATTGACCAAAATAAGTATATTGTTTTCAAAAATATTTTGATAGTTAAATGTTAATATTATATCTTAATTTTTATCAATTTAAAGAAATACTTAGTCTTCATGTGTTCAGTAACCAACCTCATACTAGGATTCAAATGACATATATACATAACCCTATTATAACATAATTATTATTAATACATAAAATAAAACATATAATTTGAAGTTTATCTATAAAATATTTATTAAAAATCATTACAAATTCACAATGGACATCATGTGTGGTTGATTTTTTGGAAATATATTCTTTGGATCGAAAAAATAAATATTCAGGGTATTCAAATTGAGTGCGATGAGAATCTAGTGCTTCATAAAAATAAAAACAAATAAGTAATAAAAAAATAAAAATATATTTTATATTATTATATTGTAGAGTTTAATCCCTACATTATAGGAATCAAGAGGAGTTTATTGTATATTATTTTCTTTTCAAATTCCATGTTTATTTTAACTTTTTTCTTTTCAATTTCTTTCATTTCCAAATGATTTTTCTCCATTGAAATTATAGTAGGATTATTGATTTCAAATATTGATTTGTAGGGTTTTTTATTTATATAATAGTAATATATATTTTTTAGAAAATATGAATAGTTATTAACTATAATGAATATGGTAGAACATTTTTTGGATAAACAGATTATTAAAATGTACCTCAAGTATGTATTCACAACTGAGAATCCAAACCATTACAAACTTGATAATTTCATTTATACTCTCAAGACCAATAAAATTTTTAATGGACTATCCAAATATTTATTCTTCATATTTGATATAGGACATATTTTCATCTTTGAATGTTGTATATGAATGAACTTTTAATGATAATATATGTGGTAGTGGAACTAGCGGGGTGATAGTACACTCACAAGGTCCTTTTGATTTCGTGGTAGATCTACTAGATTATCTTGATTCAAACTTCCATTTCCCATTCATTATTTCAATATGTAATATTATTCCTCATTTTAGACATTTTTTATCAAATTTTAAAGGTTTTTCATTTGAGAAAAAAATATTAAAGACATACCTCATGTATCTTTTTATGATTAAACAACCATTCTAAGAAATTTCCAACATAATTATTGACCGTGGTAACATCCAGATCCTCAAAAGGAATGGAAAACTTAGAACTCAACTCTTGAGCTACTTAAATCCTAAATCTCACACGATATATTGTGATTTTTTATTATGTATCATGTCTCCTAGTATATTTTACATAATACCCCTCATAATAAGTCAATGCATGGATTTTTATAGATATAAATTAAAAAAAAATTCAACCTATAAAATTTTAGTAATATAAAGTTATCATAAGTTGTTTGATTCAAATTTAAGATAAAGAGTTATAAAAAATTGATTACCTTGGGAAAGGCAGGCAGTTGAGGGGAATGGGTAGCCTCAATGCTTGTGGGGACATGTGTCTCTTCATGTACAAATCATTTTTCTACTATGGGTTCATGTATTGAACCCGACTCTAGTAGCCCAAAGCTGAAGTATACTTTGTTACATTGACATTGGATACAAGTAATCGCTTCTCAAAGGACTGAATAGTTTATTAGTCTTGGTAAACTAGATACATACTTGAAATTCACATTAAAATTGAAAAAATAAAATACACAAAGTGTTTTATTTGAGAATTTCATATTTCCCCTTAACATATCCATGCATTTCAATTACAAAACACTTACTAGTATCTTGGGGAAAATATAACATAATAAAGGGGTGAACTCAAATGCTCAGTAAGGGTAAGAATGTAATGGAATCTATCATAAATAAAAAATCATAACCAATATAGTAAGGCGAATAACTAAAACACATGTTATTTAATCAATAACATGATTATAATATGGAAAGAATAAACGATGATCAAATAAATCCATATAAAAAATTACATGAGCATGAAACTTATCCATATATATTCTAACTAATTGAATAATCACATGAGCATCAATAACTGATCTCAAAATTAGTGAATTCGTAATTCCATACATCTAAAACATATTTTTAATACCTTTCACAAGATAGTTTAAATTTTTGGGTAGAAACCTATCTAATTTAACCAATTAATTTATCTCATGAGAGTTATCGATGCATCAATGGGCTATCTATAACTAGGACCCACTCATAACTTAATAAGTATAATACATTCCTCATATAAAAGGGGTGAAACATAATCAAAATAAATATTCATATTGATAAACTAACAAACAAAATGTCAATACTGACCCCAACCAAATAAACATGATCATAAACCATCCAAAGTAATATGGTGAATGGTAATAAAATTGTACATCCTCAGTAAAACTGATCATAAAACATCCAAATAAAGAATAATGATGAAATAAATACATACTATCTCTATTGTATCATAAGTAAAATAAATGGTTTATGTCATTAATGAATATAAACACCATAAAAATATCCTTTAAAATATTCCTAAGGAAAATAACCTTTTTATTTTGAAAATAAACTTTTTAAAACTAAAAGATACCAAAATATTTTGAAAATAATTTTCTTTGAAAATAACCTTTTAAACATATAAAATAATCTTTAAAACATTGAGTGTTCATGATGGTGTGAGATTCCATTCATGTGGTAAACATTAAAAGAAATATTTCTTTCACATTTTTGATAAAAGCCAAACAAGCCGTGTTTTGAAAATGACAAGAAGATTCATTTATTTTTTTTAAAAAAGTCCAAAATGGGTAAAAATTTATTTAATAAATAATTTTTAAAAGGTTAAAAACACTTTTGAAAACATTTTTAGAAAATATGAATTTTAATGAAAAAGGCCTTTTAACCGAAGATAGAAATAAAGTGAGATTTTATTAAAAACATTCTCAATTATTTTAAGTACTAAAGAGAGATAAAATGGAACCATTAATTAAAAAAAATTCACGAATAACCAAATTATAATAAAATATATTGATTTTAATAAATAAATATCAAATAATTCCCCTAAGGAATGCTTAAACAAAAACAATCCTGAATAATGACGAGATTGTGGAATAATATCTTACCAATTTTGTAAATTTTGAGTCATAAGCCCCATGAAAGAAATAATTTCAAATTAAAATTTAAATATCATTAAGGTAAATATATTAATGATATAAAATATCAAAAGGGTCATTGTATATACAACATAAAGGAATAAGTGGCGAATATGGCGTATGTCTCACGGAAGTAAAAGTGAGACGTGAAACCCTTACCTCAGGTTCAACTCCATTCATATGTGTCCAAACATCCTATATAGTAAATATTAGTTTATTATAAATCTATTATATAACCATAATAATATATATAATACTATATATGATTCTCTTATAACATTTTACCACCCGTTTGTTAATTATATTTAACTATTTTCATTATTTCAGGAGTTAATCAGCATGTTTTCTTATGCATGTTTTGTCATGAATATTATGGATCTTGTAAATTGTATATAGATATAGAATAAACATAATGTTATTAATGTTATAATTTTTTTTTTCATTATATACATTCTTAGAACCATTATTGAAAACTGGACATAGAAAATGAATCGCATCACTTTGTGGAGATGGTAGGCTATACGTATGCACAAGCGATGATATCATTCCCTTAAAGGGTGAAAGGTTAAGGAAGTGTATGATATATTAATTTTAAAGGATTTATATCATGTCATATATATCACATATATTCATTAACTTTATTTTTATTACTTTCTATGTAAAGTGTAACAAAAAAATGAATCACATCGCTTTGTGAGGCGGTAGTTCATCGTACACACAAGGGAAATTATCATATTTTAAAAGGAATATAAAGTAAGATAGTATATGTCATATTATAATTAAATTAGTATAATTATATCATAAACATTATATATACATATTAAACCCATTAGTTCGTGAGGTGGTAGTCCTCCATACACATGATTGGCGATTTTGTTTACCATTTGATGGATGTGGACACGTATAAATATTATTTCATCAACATAATAACATATTAGTATATGAGAGATACTGGTGTTATTATATTGTAATTTTTAATACATAATTTAATGCTGTAAATTAAGAAATAGAAAGAACGAGCTTAGTTAAGGCAACTACCTTCTCTTATAGAAACCTCCTTTGGATCTCTTCTTAAAGACCATAGGGTTGGTATTTTGGAAAAAATAAAAGCGATAGAATGCGTATAAGTATGTTTTGTAGGGATTTGGATAGGTTTTTTTCAATCCAAATTTCTTTAGAGGTATGAATAAGTGAGGGTAGTGAGTATCCTTTTATAATTGAGGAGTGACATTTTTTGTAAATACCCAAAACTATTCAATAATGTGAAGTCACTCTCACCCCAATTGGATACAAAATGGACAATTAAATGGGTGTATTGATTATATGGTCAAGATACTCCTTCACAAAAAAAAACACATTTTTTAAATATGTTTTTACTTAACTTCTAAGTTTTCACACTTTCTCCATTTTAGTTTTTCACTAAGGCAACTAGTCTTATAAACCTAGGTAATTTATCCTTTAATTATAAAATAAAGTGATCCTTATTATATAATTTGGAACTAATGATTATAAATATGAAATAAAATTTATCAAATAAAAATGTTATATGTTTTGAAAATTAATTTTAATACAGTCACATGTAACGTGCAAAAACATTGTTTTAACCTCAACTGTGCTAAATATATTACTCTTTAGGGGTCAATATAGTTACTATAAAATAAAAATTGGACCATTAATGGAACATAGCTGATATTTTAAATATTAAAAAATAAATTTGAGGAATATAGTTTTTTTAGGAATTTTAATTCATTTAATACAATATGATTTATTATAAAATAACATTAATGTCAATTTTGACATTATTCATTTAATTTGAATTTAGAAAATATCAAGAGAATAATGAAATTAAAATATATTATGCTCAAAACTATATAACATGATATATTTATCTATAAAATTAATGTAACAAAATAATTCATTAAATTTATTTTACTTTAAATATTTTTAATATCATTTATTTTATTTTCCTATTAATTAAATAATTAATGTGTTGGGGTTACTTAAGAATTTAAAGTCATTATATGATTACTAAAAATTAAAAATAAATTACCCTATTGAAATTAATTTCATTATGATCAAAATGATTATGTATATTTTTTCATAGATTTCTTTTTTCCCTATGTGAACACGTAATTGAAATTTAAAAGAAAGAGGGCGAAATTTTATATTTTTCTTTACTTAAATTATTATATAGGCCCCTTTCATAGAAAAGTATCCAAAACACTCATAAAAATAAACCTTAAGGTTATAAGGGTTTAAATATGGCTATGAAATAGTAATTTGACAATTTTTTATATCATTTTAACCCTTATATTTTTAGTTTCACCCCATAGTAAACTCATTTTAACCTTAACCGTGGTATTTTTTTTTACTATTTTACTATTAATTAAGAGAAAAAATTAATTCGACCTTACTATATAATATCAATTATTATAATTCCAAAATATGTAATATATTTTATCAAATTAAACTCACATAAGTGGTAATATTTTATTTAATATTAAACCCGCAGACGTGATGAAAAAACAATTTTCCAAAGAGAAAATTTGCATAAGTATAGAAAGTCTTACTATCAAAATTTATCATGAAATTGATTCTACTAAGATAAATTGTATTTATTATAATATATTTGAACTAACTTTACTCTAAAAACAATTTTAAATGAAAATTTAACCTTTAAATGATTTAAAAAATGTAGTTTTTAATAAAAACCAGTATTTTTCACTATTCATCAAAAAAATGAATTTTTTTACGAAAAATACCAAAAAAATCACCATAAGATAATTTTGATAGGATTTTTTTTAAATTAAGTTAAATTTATCGAATAATTTTTCTAAAATTGGTAAAAATTAAATTTAAATTATGTGAGAAAAGCACAACTAATCTACCTTTTAGAAACAATGTAGTTTTTCATATGCTATTATTTTAATATATCGAGGTGTTACATTTCACTTTGATCCTTTCATATATACTAGGCCACCAAACCAAGTCAAAAAATAATATCTTTTGAATCATATATATATTATTAATTTCCTTTCATAATCTCATATGTATCTCCTTTTGGATTTTTCTTCTTAAAATATGTTCAAGGTGACACTCCAAAACCTACACCTCTAATGCATCCATATTATTCTCACTACTTAAAAGATAATAAAAGTAGTTTTTCTTCAGGTATAGTCAATACCAATTCTTGTTTCTAAAATGTATTAAAAACATATGAACATAAATATTTTTTTTATGTAATACTATTATAAAGCATAAAAATTACTATTATGTCATACTTATATATGAGTCACATACTACTTGTGTGTTTTCATCTACTAGTTTTCCCTCTTTATTTTCAGGAGCCTCCTTCCAAAGCACATGATGTACGATGGAACACATTTTGTATTTTGATTCATAAGTCTTCATATAAACAAAGAATATTTATTTGTTTCATATCAAAAGATGTAGATATGCCTTAAAACTTATACACATGTGATGTGTTTAGGCTGATAATATTATGTATGATATATACAAGTCATATGGTATGACAAAGATTGAACAAAATCATATCTTATGTCTTTATAAAGAGATATGTATAGTGTGATATAGTGATGCCAAACCACTATTGGCATATCATGCTTTACGATATTGCTGAATCATGTTGGATTATCCATAACTTAGGATTAACATAGCTTTATGATTAATATGGAAATTAAACATTGAGTTTTAACATTACATTAATCCTTCTATTGGAATTTTCCAACAACTCCTTCTTTTAATGAACAAAATTCATGTTTCTTATGTTATTAATGATCTTTATGTTTTTTAATAGTAATTTTTTTTCTATCTAAAATTATACTAAGTCTTGAAGTGAGTATGTCAACCTACCACCTGAAGAAGATCGATTGATTATGAAGACTAAGTGATCACATATTGAAATAAAAGTGACCATATGAAAAATCAATAACTATGCATCAGAAAATAAAAATTTCTCTGAGAATTAACTACAAAAAGTATTAAACCAACCATAGGAGGAAAATATTAGAAAACATTAAGAAATGAAGCGACCATAAGAAGAAAAGAAGCAACTATTAGAAGAAGTGAAGTGATCGTGCCAAGTGACTATGGAAAGTGACTATGCCAAGTGACCATGGTAAGTAACCATTCTAAGTAACCACATGAAAAAGTCACCATGCTTTAGAGAAGACTAATTGAATGTGTTTAACTTATGTAGTGAGGTATATTCAAATATCAAATGGTTATATTTTGGATTATTTGTTTTAGAGCTGATGCATTTAATGTTTTTAAATCAAACTAATGAGTATGAGGATTAATTTATTAATATCCTCTAATGGATAATATATAGAACCATATTTTTCATACATAGATATTACATCTTAATAGATTAATATTTAGTATATAACATTTTGATCCATGCTAGAAGCATTTAGGTCTCGTATCTTTAGAAACTTGGAAACATAAAAAACTAGTTTATAAAATATCTACACCATCTCCTACTTATTTATTCATAACAATCACCCTTATTATACATATCATACATAATACCTTTCTTTATAACCTAGGGAAAGGGAAAAAAATAAAACAGTGAGCTTAGAAGCCCAGTAAGGGTAAATAAGCGAGATATCAATGATCATATAAGCATAACATGAGAAAAATGGTATGAAAACATGAGCTTAACATTTTAAAATCATACTCTTCATATCCTGATCATAATCTTGATTCATGGAATAAATATTGGTAGTTTATAAGACATGAATCAAAAAGAAATCCTAGAACATGATCCATAAGAGCACAACATTGACATAAGACATGAAAATGTGACATAAAAATAAGCATAAAAAATCATGTACTTAATAGTTAAGAATATTTTTCAATACTTTAATATTGGAATGATTCACTCCCCAAACCATCATAGTAGTCAAGGTTCACTCCCAATCCCATCATAGTGGAAAAAATCCCTTACTAAACTTGTTTCACTCTCCATTCTATTTCTATTTATCTCATGGATATTAATATTTACCTAATGCATTGAAGGGAGATATAAGTACCACCCATCACATAATGAAAATCATACATATGTGTGGCATAAAAATATAAATCATTAATCATATAAAAACCCATGAAATGAAATGGGTTTCATAAACATTTCATCATAACATAACCCCTGGGAAAGAAATGATTTTCATAAACATCATGTCATTATATTCATAAACCAACCAGAGAAAGAATAAGGATGGTGTCCCTTGATAATATCCTCAGTAAAGAATAAGTTAAATCAAGGGTTGTTGTCTTTGATGAATATAAATACCATTAAAATATAATTAAAACATTTTTGAAGAAAATAAACTTGGAATTTTGTAATTACTTATTTAAATAAACTATGAAAATATAGGGGAAACCATTTTCTTTGAAAAGAACCATGTAAACTTGTAAATTATCCTTGAAAGTAAAAATTAGTCAAGAAGGAGAGAAAATATATTCATGTGGTATAAGTTAAAAAAACATCCCTTCCATATTTTTATTGGGAAATTCACAAAGTACCTCTTTTGAAAAACTATAAGAAGATTCCTTTAAAAACGTTTTTTAAAAAGTAAAACATGTGTAAAAATGAAATTAAAAAAATATTAGTATAATAGTAAAAAAATTATTTAAAATATTTTTTAGAAAACATGGATATGGAAGAAAAATTCCCCCCAGCAGAGTCTTAAATATAAAAAATCCTAAACATTTGTGAGGTTGTGAAATAAAACCCTTACCATGAGTTCACCTTGATTCAAAATCACTCTAACCTCATGTATAATAAATTTAAATTTATTATAATTTTATACAAAAGTAATTTTCATTCCTATAATATCATATATGAACCATTTATAATATTTTAACACCCCTTTATCAATAATTCCTTATTAAAATTGTCATTTATAGGTGTTAACTATTTCGTTGATCATGAGTATTTCAGTTCATTAGTTACAGTCATTGTATATTTATCTTGGTTAAATAATATATAGAATATTAATAATGATATAAATATCATATATATTTAATATACACATATTTATATTCATCCAAAAAAAATTAGAGATAGAAAAATGAATTACACAGTTCATGGAGACGGATGGCCGTATGTACGCATAAACACTGTTTTCATTTTTCAACAGATGAAAAAAAATAAAGTTATATATTAATTAAAATTTAAAATATGATTATTATATCATATATATCATATATATTAATCAAATTAATCATAATTACCATCGAATTAAAATATATATGGAAAACGAATCACATCGCTTCATGGAGGTGGTAGTCCACATGTACGCACGAACGACATTATTATTACCCAAATGATTAGATGGTAAGAAGTTATATGTGATATTATAATTATATAAGTATAATTATTTCAAAAATATAATATATAAACATTAAATCCATCATAATATCCATCCATAAAATATGGTGATGATAAATGAATTGTATCTCTATGTCGAGATGGTAAGCCATACGTACGCACGATTGATACTTTCACTTATCATTTGATGGGAAAAGAGGCGTATAATGGTGTTTTTATAATAAAAATAACATTTAATAGTATTTAGGATACTTAATTTATTATTTTATTATAAATAATAGATATTTATAGAAGATAAAGAAGAGTATAAAAGAAAGTGATTAGTTAAGATGATTACCTATTCTTTGAAAAGACTCCTTTAGATATCCTCTAAAGAACTCTAGGGTTGGTCATTTGGGAATAAAATAACCTCTATAATGTTCATAGGTATTTTTATATGGGCAATTTTTAGATTTTGGTTGATATATAAGGCTCAATGTGGTGTAAATAAGTGAGGGAGGAGGTTTCCTTTTATAATTGAGGTGAGGGGTACTTTTGGAATTTACCAAAGATTAAATTATAATAAATTCAGTCTCAATAAAAATTCCTATAAATGGGAATTTATTAGAAGATAAGGTATTTTAGTGTTGTAATTACATCAAAAAAATAATTTAGACAAGTTTTAGTGTCATTTTAAACCTTATCATTTTGATTAACTCTTAGTTAACCAATTTTAATTTAAACTACAATAAGAACTTTTTCAAGATTAAAGGGTTGTAATTTTTACTTATAAGGAGAAAATTGAACCATAAATGGACAATTTATGAAATTTTAGACCATATTATATCTAAATTGTCTTATTTCGATATTTTTATGATTTTTAAATAATTTAATTAGATAATATTTTGATAAAATATCATTATTGTTAATTTTGGCCCCATTCATTAAATTTGACTTAAAATACATTAATACAAAGTTTGAATTCTAATATTATCATTTAAAACAACAATAATATGTCATATAAACCTAAAATATTCATTTAACACTATAACATATTCAAATGATCTCTTTTAGTATTTTCAAAATCATTTGTTTTATTTTTCCATTAATTGAATAAATATTGTTTTGGCGTTGTGTAAACATTTAAGGTAATTATATAATTCCTAAAAATTTTAAATAAAATATCATCATGAATTTAATTTTATTATTCAAAAAATTAAAATTAATATTAATTCATAACTAGTTTTTTCTCTTTATGAACACATAATGTATATTTAAAACTAAGTGAGTGACATTTTGTAACTTTCTTTGATTTAAACAATATATAAGTAGTTTTCATATAAAAGTGTCCACTAAGCTGATAAATTTATATCCTAATGTGATAAGGTTTTAATTAAATTCATATAATGATAATTTTGAAGAATAATTATGGCCTTATCACTTATTTTTAATCTATATTAACCTGATTTACACTTTACCGAGGTGATAAATTTTACTATGGTTATTATTAATATTGAAAAAAATAAAATGGTCCTATTTACAAAATTTGAACCACTCGATTATAAATATGTAATTAATTTTATCTAATTTAATACCTATAAATTTCAGAAATTATTTTAAATTAAGTGCGCAAAGTGCGACAAAAATTGATTTTTAGAAAAAATATATTTTGAAGAATAAAACTAGATTTATCCTTATCCTTTTCTTAGAAAAATATTTTTTGAATGTTTAAATTTTTTTATAAATTAAATAATACATAAATTTCATTAAAATAATTCACTAATAGTGATTAATTTAGTTTATTAATATAAAAATACTTTGTACTTATAAAAACAAATTTTCAAAAAAACATCACTTTTATTTTCAAATATTTTTTTGTAATTAATTTTAATCATTTAATAACTAAATAATTCATTTTAAAATTGTCTTGATCATATATTTTTCACAATTTAGTTATTACTATTCAAACTCACCAATCCAATGGCTTTGGGATAATAGACACATAATATTTTAATAATGTTATGTGGTTAATTTAAACCGAGTGTTGCGTGTAATGCAAGCTATAGAAGGAATAAAATTATTTAAATAAAAATATTTCAAAAAACAAATCAGGGTGTTAAAGATAATTATAGAAGGTTTTATCTTTAAGAATAAGATACACTAGTGGAAAAAATCATATGAGATACATAGTGATACACTGAGGACTTTCCCTAGCATACTACAAAACCAAGTACTTTCACAACACTATGTTTTCTGACCTCTTAGTGAAACCCTTGGTTAAAGATTTTCAAGGACATATTTAAATAAAATTGATCAACCAAAGCTAATTAGATTGAGATTCTATAGAATTTCTCCTTTCCCAATTTTTCTCTCTTTATTTTAGCTTACTCTTTGAGATGTGTTTGTTTTACTCTGTATTTTCATCAACACATGTTCATGCTCTACATTAAAGAGTAAGAGATACTATTTACTTTATTATTTTATACATGTTATCCCTTGTATAATAGTGGAAGAGTATGTGTGTATCCTGGACTTCCTGTGAGCTATTTTTTTGTAAAAACCCAATCCATGTTGTTGATGTGTTTATTTGTTTAATAAATTGCTTGGCAGTAGGTGATTACTAAGTGGAGAGGACTAGGTCTCAACTTGATACTTAACCTCTTGTTTTTATTATGATATGTATTTTATTATTATTTTTATTATGTTTCAAAACAAATCAGTTTTCATTCTCAAAACTATATATAAAAATACTAGTTTGATTGTTAAATTTAATAAGTGTTTTATATACAGTGTTTTTTACAAGTAAAATTGTTTCAAAATTTAAAGAGTTTTTAATTTTTTTAACTAAGTTGTGATTGAACTTTTGAGAAACTTTTTAAAAGTATAAAATTATATATTTCTACTATTTTATTTAATTGGGATATTTTTTATTAATTGGGGGATTTAGTTTTAAATATTTTTAAATAGAAACTTTAATATGAAACTCAATTCAACCCCTATTTATCTTTCCACTCAGACCAACATTTAGTATCAAAGGTTTATTTTATTTATTTATATCTTGACTTTAAATTTGATCAAGTTTATACCCAAAAAGATTAAAGTTCTTGTTTATTCTAAATCTATATATTTATGGATAACAATTGATTTTAGGGGACTACTACTAATATACCCCCTTATTTTAATGGCACAAACTATGCATAATGAAAAATTTAGATGAAAATACATATCAAAAGCATGATATTTGATGTTTGGACTGTAATAGAGGAAAAATTTGAAAAACCTAAGGCTGCTAGAGCTGATTGAAGTAATTCCACTAAGGCTTATTATGTTTGTAATTACAAAGATATGAATGCATTATATTTTTCATTAGGATAAGTTGAATTCTATAGAATTTCTATATGTTTTACTACTTATGAAAATTGGGATACAATTGTTGCATCTCATGGAGGAACATAAAATGTTAAATAAATGTGCTTGATACTTATAAAATGAAACCAGATAAATCAATTTCTAATATGTATCTTAGGTTCAATGAAATTATCAATAGGATGCATTCTCTTGGAACAAAAATTAAAGACAAAGATCAAGGGATGAGACTCCTACGATGCTTACCAGATTAATGTAGAGTAACATATGTCACTATTTGAGAATCATGCGATATAATTAAATTGATATTAAAGGATCTTATTGAAAAAATGTTGATGTATGAAGAATATTTCAAAGTGAAAAAAGAATAAGATGAATGAAAAACAAAATTAGTTTCTTTCAAAACTTATAAGTCAAAGACGAAGGATAAAATCAAAGAACATAGTTCAAGTGAGGAAGAATCACCCTCTGATGGTGATGAGTAGATGGATCATATATCTTGGCAATTTTAAAAGTTATATATACAGAATAAATTATTTAAGAAATAAAATAATGGAGGAAATTATTAAAGAATAGGGAACTGAAAAAAAGAAAGTCAATAAGTATAAGTGACTTGTTATGAATGCAAGAGGAAGGGGTATATCAGAGTTGAATTTCCAAAATTAAAGTATAAGAATAATTATGAGTAAAAAGGAAAAAGACAAAAGAAAGCTATGAAAGAAACCTAGAGTGACTTTGAGTATGTTCTAGTGATTCCAATTCAAGTAGAAAAGACAATGATGACATGGAAAACATGTTTTTTATGGAAAACACGTATGAGGTAATAATCACCATCTCTACATCTCATGATCATATTTATAACATCTATAAAATTGAAAATAATGATGAAAATATGACTAGTGGATATTTATTTGAATATTTCAATATATTGGATGAAACTTTTAAGGAAATTAAATATATAAACAAAAATTTAAAGAAACATCATGCTTTATCTATTTATATTAAATCTGATCTTACTATTGAAAAAGAACATAATTCTCATTTAATAAAAGAGAATAATGAACATAAAATGTAAAATGGGAAACTTAAAAAGGATCTAGAAAGTTTTATAAATGGGAGAGAAACCTTTACCTAGATGCTTTGTAAAAATACCACACCCATGTACCCAACTAGGATTGGATAACAGCCTAATAAAAAGAGAATTTATAAAAATAAGTTTATTACTAGCTCAATATCTTCCAATTATGTAAACAGTTCATATTCTTATGGACATAATAAGGTTTTTATTTATAATTTTTTTAAGTTTTCCTATGGTAAATATTAGGGGAAGGTTAACTAACAGAGATAGTTTTCAAAAACCTACAAAATATTATTTGGATATTTTGATCACAAGATTCGAATTAAATCAAAAATGAATATTCAAAATGAAAAAATTAATAAATCAATAAATAATAACACAAGGATTTGATGAGATTCGATTTGGTTTGGACCCATATGCATGAAAATAACACCACACACACATTTAATTTATTAATATCCAAAACAAGATTTACAACATACAGGATCAACCATGAAATAAACAACAACATCATATTTAAAGTACTAAAGCTACAAAAAAAAAGAGAAATAGGAATGTAAAGCTTATAATACTGGATGCTTAGGTTTGAATTACCTATTATCTTCAAAATGTTTTTGAGATGCCAATGTAGATCTTTTTGCACTCACAAAGGTTGAAGGACTCTCCTGGTCAAGAATTCAAATGATCTTCAATTGGGAACTTGGACACACATCTTCATCAATGAAGGACATCATCAAAACTCCACCAGATACATCACATAATCAATGTACCTAGTATGATGTCATACATAGAGATTAATATCTAAGAAAATATAACACATAAAATTAGGGTTTTCAGAACTATAAGGAGAGATAAATCAAGAATGTGAAGGTTTGAGTGAATTGAAGGTACATGCGGTAGGGGTGATCAATTCCCCCAACACTGCCTGCATCTCAAAATGGCCAAAACAACGAGGAAACGCCATGAAACCAAAAAAAAAACTAAAATGAAATGGTGAAAGTGGGTGAGGATGGACATGTGTAGGGATAAGATCAAAAGGGTAGTAATATGATTGATGGTTTGGAAATAAATCCACATGGATATGTGACTAAGAAACTATGGGATGACATGGGCTAAAGGAAAAACAAAAAGTAGTCTGAGCTAGTAGCCCAAAATAATAGAGCATGAAGAAATTGAGTAGCCCTGAAAACAAGAAATCCAACATATTAATATTAGTATATAAAATAATTTAACCAATCTTTCATGAATGTAAATAAAAATAATTTAAATGTAAGATTGATAATCAAGTTAATTCAATATGATAATATAATGAAACACATAATTTCAAAAATCTCCACCATTTTCAATTGAAATTAGAAATGTTATTTCACCTAAGGTTATTAAATGGGAACTAAATTAAAATTATCTAAAAAAATTTGAATTTAGAGAATACCACAAATTTAGTCAAACCATCAACTAGGTAATTATCTTTATGTATCTTATTGACACATATAGTTCTAGATTCAATAACATCTCAAATAAAATGTAACTGAATATATTTGTGTCTCTATTTACCAGGACATACTAAATTCTTGGATAAATGTATACTAGATTGATTATAACTATAAATAGTAATAACAGAATCATAATGTTTGAGTTCAGAATCAAAAACCCTAAGCCATAAGGCTTATTTAATAGCCTAAGTCAATGATATGTATTTTGATTATGTTGTTGAAAGGGAAACCACATATTTTATATTACATTTTAAGGATATAATTCCTCAACAATCAGTGAAAATATACCTATTTAGTGATTTTATAGTGTCAATATTACCTGTATAGTCAGTATATACATATCCAACAATAATTTTAGAAATATCAATATTTTTACCATAATAAAAAGATAAATTTGAAGTACATGAAAAAAATCGTAGTATCCACTTCATGGTATGACAATGTGGCTTCCCTGGACTGGCCATAAATTCACTAAGGGTGCAGATTTCAATGGATACATTACGTCTAGTGAAAATCATAGAATACACGACACTACCAAAAATCTTGGAATATGAAATTTTATACATAAACTCAATACTGGGAGCATTAGTGGGTTTTTGAGTTAATTAAAGATTAAAATGTTTTCTAAATGGTACACTAATAGGTTAGAAAGTTTCAAATAGGTACTATTTGATAACTTTCAGAACATAAACATGTTGTGAGAGATATAATAGTTTATTTGGTCTATCCCTAATAATTTCTACACTAAGAATTTATGTTGCTACCCCTAGATCCTTCATTTAAAAAACATAGTACAAGAAATTCAGGCTATAGCCACGGTCTGTGGATATAAGTAATTTCCATGGTTTGGTGAATCATGGATCCTATTGGAGTGGTAATAGGGCCATAACTATAGACACAATTTCAAACTGTGGCAATAGGGCTATAGACATGGTTTCTACCATGGAAGTACACCTATAACCATGGTTTCCAATTGTAGGTATAAATTCTACCTCACCGACCTAAAACCATGGTTTCAAACCATGGATCTAGGTATACTTACATAGTTTACAACCATGGATACAACATCCAATTTATAGAAAAAAGAAACACTAGGTCTACTACCATGGTTTACAACTATGGTTACATCCTCCAGTTACTAGAAAAAAATATAGCAGGTTTTTAGCCTACTAAAACTCATATAGAACACCAAACACCATGTGTCCCATCTCCAATTTATAGTGGTGAACATAAAATAAAGACACAACACCTGAAACTAACAACTTGATTAGTAAACCAACAACATGAACCAGAGCTAGTAGTGAAATTTATGAGCAACAACGACATCCAAAATCCCCCAAGGAAGGACATGACACCAAAAAACAAACCAATTCACTCAACATTGAACTCAAGAACTAATAGAAAACAAAAACCCAACCTATTTTTAGCTCCCAATTGGTAGCACACATGATAACATGGAAGAATTAGTGCCCAGATTGATAGAAGAAACATTGATATCATGTTTTACATCTAACACAATCTCATATAGCCTCTTGTTTTGTATATAAATCACTGAAGTACTGGAGTAGAATGCTTCACCAAACTATTCAATATATAAAAATAAGCATCACACACAAACCCTCACTTGACCATACGTGGAAAACCCAATCCTCCATGATTATTTTAGCCGTAGAACAATGGACATATTTCAATCTAGGTAGTTGGGATTCTATATCGGCCCAAAAAAATCTTTTTATCCCAAAAAATATTTTAAACCAACACAAAAACTATTCATAAAGACCATAATGTATGTCAAACCTATAATATCATGTTCTAAATGTCTCTAAAAATAACATGAATTAAAATATTAGAAAAAGTTTACAGATTAAAATTAGCATGTGTATAGATGTAATTGCACCCAACTAAAAAAACTATACCAACATATGTACCTGAAATAAATGGAATCATTAAAAACAAACAAATTAAACACTATATGTATACTATAGACAATCACATATGTAAAATTTTTATCATGGTACCATGAGGGATCACTATTTTCAATTGTGATGGGGGTCAATATTTTCCTATCATGTGTATGTTTTTAATGGATAAATGAGTTATTGAATTGTGTACCAATGTTTAAAATGAAAGGGAAGTTTTATAAATGATTTAATTATTTAATTTTTATTGATTATATATTAATTAATTATTTCATTGTGTAAATTTAATGTATATCCTTTGTTAGATATTATTTAATGAATTATATTCCAAAGTGTAATTTTTATGTTATTTTATGTATTCTATGACTATATTGTATACATATTTTTTAAGAGAGAATATGGTGACTAAAAATGATAAAAAATAGATAATTGATATATAATAATGACTTTGTTGAGTTTAATTTGGGTTGAGATTTAGGAAATTTATTTTGATATGTTATTTCCATGGTTAGGATCTCATTGATTGAACATTTTAAAAAATTATAGAATTGTAAATGATTGAATGATGATCTAGATTTAAAAACTATAAATGAGTAAGAAATAATAAAAACAAGGTAAATTGAAACAAGATGATTGAAAATTGTATGGAAGTAGTTCAAACACTTACGATCATCCACTCTTGGACTCCTTTATCCCTTGAAAGTAAAATCACCTTTTTTGTAAAGTAATTTCACCATTCAATGGTGAAATAACCTCTCAAATTACTATCTAAATCAATAAAAACTAGAGGAATAAATAAGAAGAAAGATGATAGATTACTATTTCCATAGTGAATCCAAATAATCCAAAAAATTCATATAGATGGAAAAGAATAAATGAGGGGGGATCAAGTAGGGAAGTTCCTTAATTCACTAAAATCTTATCAAAGGATTTGGTGAATTAAATAGAATACTAAAAAAACCCCATGAATGAAGGTAGGGAGTTGTCCATGGGACTTTCTCATGAAGATCCATTAAAAAACACTCATTGATTTGATACTTATTTCTATTTTTTGGTGTTTTAAATAAATTTAAGTGAAAAAATTGGGGGATTGATGAGTGTGATAAATCTAGAAAGTAATAACATGAAAATACAGAAAAAATAATATTAGGAAGAAAGTTATATTCTTAATATTAATTGTAATGAGTTCCTTCACAACCCCATCTAGTAGTTTAATTATCACTCAATGCTCACACCCAACATATGTATGAATCAGAGGATGTTCTTATTTATACCCATTAATTTCAATGCTTATAGTGCTCCAAGATTTATCCCTAGATCCATTTCCATGTGGATTAGATGAGGGGTATGATTTCTCTATGTATGAACACTTGAAAATCTTCCTTACTGTGTGAAATTCGTTCACTATCATATATGATATCTTACATCCATTGTTCATTGGATGGATGTTGTGTGGAATTTATATGGTGATTTCTTTATTTTTAGAAACTATAGTAATTTTGATTCTAGGTTGAGCGCTAATGTTTTTATATTAATCATGTTTAATCTCATGCAAGTATCATTCCACTTGAAGTTTATATCATGAGGAAGATGAAGATCAGTCACATAGGGTGGATTGGCATGGAATATCCCTTGGTTTTAATATTACATGAGTACACTCATATACGAGTATATGGGTGGCTTATTTTATCTCACATAGCAGAAGATTTAATCTGACATTATCTCATATTTAGTTTAATCCTATGTGATTATTGGGAAAAAAGTTTATTCTTACATGATCTTCCTCACTCTCATTTAATCCTATAATGATAATATTATTAAAATACATTGAATATATTTTTTTAAAGATGTTATGAACATTTTTTGAAGTAAATTAATGAACTATAAATATCAGGTGCATACCATAGGGGTTCCATCCAGTCAAGAAAACCTAACTTATGAATTCTACAACTCCACTATTGTAATATGATGTTTTAATAATGAGATGAAACTGGTAATAATTAAAAGATAGCATAAAATGAATTAGTATGTTAAGATATATGATAAATATATAATAAAATATAATTATAAATAACAATAGAACTTAGAAATTGTCAAAATATTTCCAAAAAATATATGAGAATCCCTTTAATTTTACAAATTAAAAAAATTACATAAGTATTCTTATCAAAGGCATATATGTAGTCTAGTATATTGTAATATGAAATTTATATTAATCATAAATTAGTTTTTTTATTTAAAGTATATAGTTCATGCCAAAATCTTAGCTTATAAGTCTTCTTCATGATATAGAAATGAAATTTAATAATGAGTTGTATGTAAGACATTCTAATGCATATACATGAACAATGTTTACTAATAAATAAGAAAATTAAATTGTTCCTAGATTAATTAATATATATGGAATGTTTTGTAAACATACACGGAAAGAGTGGTATTAATTTATAAAAGTGTCCATAGCATGTGTCGTCCTAATGGTATAGAAATGGTCATAGTTCAAAGAATCCCCATAGGATTCATTGATCATAGTATAATTCACTAAACTAGATAAAAAGAGTCAAGGCATTATGAATTTCTTATGCTAGAAAAATGAGTAACATGGATAATATTACAATTTTTAGTTATTTATGTTATTATAAACATTAAAATAGTGTTTATATGTTTATTTGTATGTTTATTTGTTTACTAAAATTAACATGTAAACTATATGGACTTTATGGTTTGGAATTTTTAAAAATATTACCATATAAGCTCAAAAAATTCAATAAAATTAACATATAAACTCATATTTTCACAAACTAATTTAAAATATAACCATTAAAAAAATCAATAACTAAGAAGAAATATAAAGTTAAAGGAATCTATTTGAATGAGTTTTTAATATAGAAGTAGATGATAGATGAAATAAATTATTATATACCATTAGTAATAGTTTTCACTCTTGCAAGAAGATCCCCATTCTTATGCTTGTGAATGGAAGAAATTCATCTTCAATCATACATTGAAATCAAGGAAAATATGCATATAAAATAAATTAAGACTATTTTATATGAATTAACACTAGTATTATGAAATATAAACTAACCTCATGTTTAAAATTTAATGTTAATAGGACTACTGTTCCTCCAGCTCCACCTTCCTGCACCTCCAAAATAGAAAAATACAAGCAAAACACATATTAAGATTTCATCAGTGAGACTTGAAAAAAAATATTTCATCAATAAAACTACAATAGTTTTTTAGTTTTATAAATTACCTCAAACCTCGCTTTTATTAATTATTCCTAGAAGATAAAAGTCAAAAAAAACATAAACACCATGAACCGGCACACATCATTTTATGAAAGTAGCATGATGGGAGGGATCACTAACCTTAGTTATTTGAAGAGAAAATTATATTTTGTGAATTTTAACCTTCTATTCAACATTAATATTTTGTATCTACAGTTAAAAAAATAATAAAATTCTATAAAAATCCAAAATCTAACTACTGATCTCATTAGAGATGGAAAAAAACAACATAATTAGGACACAAAACAGAAAAACATGACCAGTGTAAAGATAATAGAGACACTGAACCTAATTTAAGGCTCTCGATACTTGAAAATAAACCAAGGACTAAAAAAACATGAATAAAATATGTATACATAAAAATGAAATATAAATTAACATTAATCATAGGATCATTCAACAAAAAATGAGGATGCTACATCGAAAGTGCTTGGATGAAGGAAAAAGGATGAATACGAGCGGGAGGAGTATGGTTCGCAGAAAGGGTATGGGTTGGATTGTGCGATTTTTCTCATGGAAGGTCTTGGTTGCAATAATTTTTCATGGTCAACTAGAAGAATTCAAAGGAGCAATAGTTTAGAGGAAAAACATTTAACATATTTAGAGTAGAAAAAGTAGAAAAAATGTTTCAAAAATTTATTAACATATACCGTCAGAGGCACACCATAGGAGGAGGTAGGGATGCCTCCTCAGAGCATCATCAGTGGGGAGGTGTGATGGCAACTTTGGAGGAGGAGGATAAATTTAAATATAATAATAATAAAGCTTATCTATTGAAGAAATAGACAGACACCATAATAAAATAATTCAATATATGTAGAAATAGTCAAACACCCCAAAATAGAATTTAATATATGAATAATAAAACTTAACTACATAAGAAAATTCAACATATAAAAAAACAAAAAATATAGTTTACATCAAAAGTGAGTGTCAATATTAGTATCATCAGAACCATGATAACCCTTATCTAAACCTATATAAAAACGATTACCACCTCTCAAACCACCAAAATAATCATTGGCATCAACATCTACATCGACATCATCATCTACATCGACATCGACATCGGTATCAACATCGGCACCAACACCTACACCAACAGGAGTAGAGGAATCTACATAAAAAAATGCATCGACATCAAACAAGCATCAACTACTATAGTAGCTTCTAGTGGAAGTGTAAAAGAAATTGAAGACATAGCTTTCATTATATATTCATTTATCGTCTTTTGAAACTAAGTCTCTTCTTCAAATTTTTGTGCTGCTTGTCTGATTATGGAGTTAATTTGTTCCACTATAACCATACCAGAACCAGTACTCAAAGAAACATTGTTTGAAGATCAATATCTAGATGGTACAACCTTCTTCCTAGGTCAACAACACACTACCATGATGCTCATCTCCTAATACCTAATGTATATGATCGTTCAAGACCAAATTATTGAGTTCTTTTTGTGCCAATTACTCCAAAGAAAAAATTTGAGTGATATATAACATAAATTGAAATGATAAAATAATATAAAGAATTAAATTCGATCAAAATAAAAGAAATAAAAATATAATTATAACCGTCTCTTTGGTGTCACAATTTACCATAGTACCATCTCTATTTTTTATGCTTGTACAAAACAAGGTAGTGCGAGGAATATGACCCTAAAAATTCAATGTCTTTTTCTAAAAAAAGAAATAAAGAAAAATTAGAGGTCAATATTGAAGTCACCATGCCTTTTTTCTCTCTCTTACATCTCCTCTATTCTATTCTGTTTATGGTTGTATTAGAGTAGATATATATGAGAGGATGTAGATGTATCCTTTTTCAATAATAGAAATTTTTAAATTGGTTACTAAATAATATAATTGATGACATGAATATGGAGGAGGAGATCAGGGGTGCTGTAAACTATCTAAAACATAATAGTGCTCGAAGGACTAGTGGATCTCCAGGATTCATCTATATTTTTGTTTGGTGGGTCATCAAAAATATATTCATAGATTTTATCCAGGATTGAATCAAAGAGTTTCTTTATTTATTTCAATGGTAGGATCACCCACATTTCTAGTCTCTAAACACCCATGCTTATAAATGTACATTCTATTATCATAGATCCTAATGAAATTTTCCATAATATGGTTGGCATAATCAAGGGATTCCAATGTTACAGTCACTAAGAAAAATTAAATTTTCTCATGCCTATTTATTTTACTTATTAAATACTTCATATCAATTTTGAGGTAGAGAAATAATTCCTTAAAATCAAAGGAAAATATTAAGGGTGAGGGTAGAATAAAATAGATTACCTATGCCTGCTCATGACTAGGGAGTGAAGTGTGTCCAAGAGTATGAATATATTTCATTGCACTCTTATTTATTTTATTTATGTTTGACTTCTCCTATAAAGAAGAAATTATATAGTTCCATTAACATAAATAAAATAATTAATTTATACTTTAAAAATAATTTTCAAATAAATAAATGATATATATATAAATTTAAATAAGAATTTAAACTATGGGATCTTCCAATAACCGACCATATATCTATATTGTGATATTTGGAAATCATGAATGATTGGTATTTCTTCAAGCTATGTATCAACTCTTTATTTCCAAAAAACATACAAGTCATGCCTGTACGCTCACCATATATCCCCTAATTCAATTAACCTTGCGGCCTTGGCCTTTTTTCCATCATGAAAATTATATTGAAGTTGGATTGGAAAAAGTATTTGTTAAGAAAATATTATAAATTAATATATATAAAAGTTTATTAACATTACTTACCAAAATATATGCCCAGACATTATTATTCATTTTTTTCTCCAACTTTACTCCAACTTATTGTTTGAACCAGAATGATATTATTGTGTTTAGAAAGTGTTTTGTAGAGACCCATTTTTTTCCTTGTAAGACTTTGAAATATTTATATATATATTTCCAAAGTTAGGTGTTGAGACAACGTGCTATTCCTAGACAAGATAAATCTTAAATAGTTGATCAAATTAAAAATCTGTGACCACATTTGTGTCCTAAACATGGTGTTTACCCTAGGCATGACATAAAATGAGTCGGTGCAAGATGTTCAGACCCCTTGCTCATTAGTGGTGTGTTTAATTAACTAATTAATTAATTATATAATTAATATATGTTTACAGCGCAACATATAACTCTTTAAGAGTCATAATAGGCCAATTACTCTAGGTCTGGACCCATAATTCTAGAAATTGCTGGCGAGAGCTCTCCTCCTTCCCCCCTTCGGTGGATCATGACAAATGATGATGAAACTCTATAATTGAGCAGATCAGGAGGAAACAAATGTAGTGACTCTACCCAAATAGTTGGTGAGCATGTTCTTCATCATCAATCAATCCAAAACTGAGGTATGACTTATTAATTGGTGTTTTATTACCTTTTTATTAAATAATTGAGCAAATCAAATATTGTTCTTCAATGTGGACCATTGTTCATCCTCTGCATACACCTACATATTGGAATCTAAATTTATTTATTTTGTTTCCTAACCCAGAGTCCCTATTCTTGTTCATTGGCCAAGAATTCTTTTCCAACAACTTTTAAACCTCATTTTATATTTATTTTTTTCTTTCATACTTCACATTCTTCACCGGTTGGATCCATTAGGTCCCATTTCGATAATTTTAGAGCGACACTGAGCTCGATCAGGCCCCCAGATCTATGGAGGATCTATGAAATGTGAACGGTTTGACGATATGAGCACAGATCTGGAAAGCCTGTGAGTCAAGGATGAACGATCTGTTGATTAAACATTAGGATCATGAATAATGGATCTGCGATGACATACAAAATGAACAGTGGTTCACAAAATCTTTACTAAAGCCGATTTATAGCAAATGATTACCATCAAGCATGAGATCCTATTAGATCTAACGTTTTTAGGTATATTCAAGCTGATATCTTCAGCAGTTAGATCATATTCGTGCATGAAGATCAGATCTATAGTTTCTATGAAAATTCCAACTACACGTCATATAGTATAAAGAAAAAATGGTGTATAGCCCCCTTAGTGGCAGTGCTTGGGTTTTGGGAAAATTTACGGGTTACACAACATATAACCCAACTTATACACCATGTACCCAACCTTGATTAGAAAACTTGTGTGGTAGACTACACGAGTGGGGGTTTATGTAAAAGTACAAAAATATGGATTGAGTAATCGAGTGACATCCCATGTGAAGACACATGTCATGTGTCGAAGTACATAGACCTGGGGTCTAGTACATGGACATAGGATCTGGTACACAAACACGACCAACAAACATGGCCCGAGTCTCGATTAGTCTGGACACGTCGTGTAGTCCACTTACACGGCGTGTATAGCTACACAGATAGAGAACTGTGTATTGTCTAGGGACATGTCCAAACTGTGAAGTAGGGCCACACGTTGTGTGGATCCCCTCATACACAATGTACCCCTTAAATCTTTTGTGGGAAACTTCTATCACCCATATCTCTTTCGTTTGAAATTAGATTTTGGCCTATGAATAGCCTATCCTGAGTGTTTTTCTACCTAGAATGTGATGGTTCCATTGGTTTCAGATTTTAAGATATTATGTGGAATTTACTAGGCATGAAATTTTTTTATGCTATGCTCAGTGATGGTAGTGGCCATACAGGATCACTAGAGGTAGATTCCTGAGTGGAACCCTCCAAGTAGGCTGGGAATGGGTCCTAAATGAATTTTAGAGTGGAACCCTTCAGCCGAGCTGGGCATGGGTTCTCTACATACTCCTAAGTGGAACCCTCCAACTGGGATGGGCATGGGTCCTCGATGACCTAGAGTGGAACCATCTAGTTGGGATTAGCATGGGTCTTTGAACTTTCTGAGTGGAACCATCTTACAGGGCATGGCATGGTTCATCAATGAATCTTAGAGTGGAACCCACCAGCCGGCTAGTCATGTGTCCTCAACCATAAGAGTGAAACCCTCCTAGAATACCAGGTCATGGGTCATCTACCTATAAATTTTGGCTCATTGATTTCACCTCATAGTAATGAGATGTAATTTTAAGTATCTTTGGACTCACAAGGAAGAGGAACACTTTCCCCACTAAGATGCGTTATTATGATGTGACCAAAACCATGAGGTCGATTTAGTTCTTCCCAAATCGAATAATATCAATGAGTGGTGAATGAATTCCTTATACTTGTGTGTTTAGAGTAGATGCGTGGGTTGCTGGGCATCATTGATGGACTTTTGGAACTATTGGCTAGAGTTCTTCTTGGGCTGAGCTGTGAGATAGTGATACCCTTACTCTCTCATTTGGGTTTCTTTGACTGAGAATATATATATATATATATATATATATATATATATTCTTCTTTTTCTACTCCTTGTATTTGGTTACTTTTTTTCTAGTGGAGGGAAAGACAAGTAGGATATGTCACATACTTTTTGTGTTTAGATTCTCATGGTTGGAGGATCCTACTCTCCTGATATAGGTGGTGAATACTTTATGAGTAGTTCATATACTCACTATGTTTATCCATTTGTGTTTGGATGAGATTATTTTCACTATTGGTTTGGATTAAATTGTACTCTTTCACTGTTCCATGTCTTATCTACTGTTCTCCTCTTCTTTTGTATCTCTTACTGCCCCCCTTCAACTTTTGAGGTATCCTACTGGGTATATTTATACTCACCCCTACATAGAATTTTCCCACACATGTTGTGTCTTATGCAGACGAAGGATAGGTCAAACTTGACTTCAGAGGAGCTTATGGATACTTGGTTCTTGGACCATGTATGGTGGTTGTAGCTTGGATTCATGAGATGGGCTCTCTCAGGTGTTTATTTTTCCAATTTTCTGTCAGGTTGGAACTCATTTTTGGTTTAGGAATGTATTTTCCCCGTTACTTTTCAGTAAACACCACCATAATTTCATACTCTCTATAGGTTCATGCTTTCTTGGTTTACTTTATAGTAGTATCACATATTTTCTTCTTTACCCATTCACTTTTGTGTTAAGTTGGATGTGTGCATGTGTACAGGTACTTAGGTAAAGTCCTCAATAGATTAGTTATTTATTTGAGGCTTGTTTCCACCCCTGGCCTATGGAGGTAGGCTTAGGGTAGTTGCGGCTCAATCCATGGTATGGATCAGTTCATGAAAAATTGGTATCAGAACAAGTTCATTCCTTGGGATGTTTTCAGATGTTTTCCCCTTGTGAGGATTGGTTGGGTTTAATGAAATAGTGTCAAAGTATCTCAAGTGAGGCTCTCAGGCTAGGGAATATAATTGTGGTGCAGTGGATGATGTATCCATTCACTAGGATCTTGACTACCTGCTTATTGACTCAACATTCCAAGAAATGTTTTACAGGGTTAAATGGAACATGCATTATATAGGATTGAGTCTTTTATTTTCCTTCTTTAGGAAGCTCCCCATTTTTGACACACACACACACATTCTAATATAACTTCTGTACTCCTTGATAACTTTTAGTATTCCTCCATGATGACAACCAACCAGGATATCGACTTCGATTCATGAAGACAAAACTATAATTGACGAGACCTCAATTCCAAGTCTATCTTGTGAACCCCTTCTTCTAGGTGGGTAGGTAAAAACACCTCTCCCTATTGAGTATAATATTGTTCTAGGAGATAAGGATGAGTATATGTGTAGGCTTATCATGCACCATGAGTTACATCATTAGAGACCGCTGAGGTTCCACGATGATCCATATCCTCAGGAAGTAGAGGATTGGCTAGAGTCAGTGCTTCATGTTCTCAGGCTCATCTAGGGACCGACAGATCAGGTGGTTGTGCTGGAAGATAACATTTTCTATGGAGCAGCTGGGTACTAGTGGATCCTTGTTAGGAAGATGCACAATGAGTCAACAGTCTCATGGACCGATTTCTAGTAGTTATTCCATTAGGATTACTACCCATCCTATTTGTGATCAGTGTAGATCCAAGAGCTTCTGGATATATAGTTGGGAGGGATGATAGTGTCTGAGTATGTAGTGAGGTTCATAAACCTTACTCGTTTCTCTCTTGACATGATCCACGATGGATACTTTCAAGGATGGAAGTTTGAGCAAGTAATATACAAAGAGACCTTAGCCAGCGTAGTGCCTTTGTACATCCCCACCTATGTCGGGGTGTTAGAGCGAGCATTGGTGACATAGGTATTTCTTTTAGAGGGACTCTAAATAAATAGATCTGGTAGTATCTTACATATAGATAATTCATTTATAGCAGCTAGTAGATGCCAGACACTAGGGTCTTGGCACAAGAGATACTTCCATAATCAGACTCAGGCACATGGTCACAGGGAGCACAGAGGGATAGAGCAACCCAGAGAGGGGTTGTTCTTTACTTGTGATGGGCCGAGTCACATGGCATGAGACTACCTGGCTAGACATGTTGAGAAGCACTGATAGATAGTTTATGGACCACCACGATAGAGGCAATGTCGTGATCAGGGATCTACCAGGTGTGGACAGGTTAGTCCCTAGGTAGGTAGATCTGGAATAGGAGGAGGAGTTACAGGTGGAGGATGAAATTATAAGATCCTTCCACCACCACCACCAGGAATCCCACATCAAGATCAGGAGCTAGTGGCCAGGGCTGCAGACAAATTCATGCTTAGGATGTATATGATCCTAAAATGCATGAAATGATAAGAGGAATGATCTATGTTTAATATAATATTTATTCAGTACTAGTAGACACATGTGTGAGTCATTCCTTTATCTTTATACTCCCAGTGAGAGAGATGGAGCTCCCAGTTGAGGCGCTGGCACAACAACTTCATCTTGAGGTACCTACATTGAACAATTCTTTTGTATATTTCATCTTCTAGTAGTGTGAGACATCACTTAGATGATAGGGGTTCACATGGGACCTTTTGGTCATCACAATAAAACCCTATAACCTCATTTTGGGTATGGATTGGTTATCCATGGCTCGATCCCATATTGACTATCACCATAGAAATTTCAGGTGCCTACGTACTGATGGGATGAGATTATCCTTTTCCAAGGAGAGAAATCTCATGGCAGGACTAGTGGGTTCTATGAACATGAGGATACAACCCATCACCCATCGGTTAGCGAGCATATCCCTTGGTACAGTAGGCTATTTAGGCATCTGGGTTCCTTTAGTTATGGAGGATTCATCTACATGAATTAATCAGAATGTCTCTTTATAGGTTTATCAAGAATCAAATAATATAGAAACAATAGACTCCTCTACTTGGGATGAAAATGTAGATATGAAGTATAACATTACTTCCATTATTTTTGATAAATATGACTTGGATAATGATAATTCTAAAGGGATTTGGCATTAAGAAAAATATTGGAAATGTGGGTGACATTAAAAAGCTCGTGGTAATGATAGAAATGATTGGACTAAGGATGATCATTTATCAAAATATTATAAGCCTTATAAAACCTATCTTTTGGACACTGTTAGCACACAGAAGACTCTCACTTCTAAAGTAGAGTATACTGATGATTTTATACAAGAAAATATACATAATGATGGTGAATATGTTGATTATTCCAAGGCTCTTAATCATTCAGATAGAGGATCCTAAATTATTAAATCACAAACTATTGAATTACATATTGAAGATAATAAAGCAGTTACAAATTCTTTCACTCAGGTGATTCCAGTTGATGTTTCTCCCAGGAAAATGGTGATTCATTTTCAGACTGAAAAATATGATTTGGAAGACAATGATATTGAGAGCCTCATTCATCAAGTTGAAAGTTTGAGAAAACATTATTCTTGAAGTTTAATCCATGGGCGTGGTCATGGGATAATTAATTGGAGTAAAATACGTGAGGAAGAACACAAAATTGGTATCAAGATTAGGGGAAATCTGGGTATTTGATATTTTTTTGATGAGGGTAGTTTTTTTCACGTATGTCCCATATTTTCATCTCTTTAATTTATTATTTAATAAAAGGGATTTTCCCTTATTTTTTTCAAAAAAAAATGGATTTCTTCCCTGAGGGAATTATGGGACTACCTTCGAGGTGGGAGATGGAGTTTTTCATTAACTTGAAAAATAAGACTGCTCTGATATCTTCTATGGCATATCGGATGGAACCTACCAAGCTTTGGGAGCTGTTGTTGTAGTTTGAGGACTATCATGAGAAAAGATTCATTAGACCTAGTGTGTACCCTTGGGAAACTCCAGTCCTATTCATAAAGAAGGCAGACATGCACATATGGTTTTGTGAGGATTATTATCACTTGAATCAGGTCCCGATAAAGAACAAGTACCCCTTACCTAGGATTGATAACCACTTTGATTAGTTGTGAGGTGTTGGTTGGTTCTCAAATATTGATCTCATACCTGGATAACACTAGTTGACGGTTTGTGAGGCTGATGTTCCAAAGTTGGAATTATGATGTCTCTACAGATAATAAAAGTTCCTAGGGGTTCCCTTTGGTTTGATGAATTTCTCCTCCATGTTTCTGGATTTGATAAACTAGGTTTTCCAGCCATACTTGGACCAGTTTTTTGTTGTATTCATCAACAACATACTCCTATACTCTACAATAGATGATAAGAATTTATATCACTTGAGGATGGTCTTATTCTTACTCCAAGAGCACCAAATTTATGGGAAACTCTCAAAGTTCTAGTTCTAGATACATGTGATTCACTTACTAGATAATTTCATTACTAATCATGGTTTATTCGTAGATCCAGTGAAGATCAAATCAGTTATTGGTTTGGAGACATCAAAGAACATGTCATAGGTGTGGAGTTTTCATGGCTTGGTACGATACTCCATGAGGTTTGTGGATGAATTCTCTAGAATCACTATCCCTTTAACCTCCCTAATATGAAAAGGGAAGCCATTTACTTGGTATGAGCAGTGCTAGAGGGTCTTTCAGAAGTTGAGGTAGAGGATGATGAGTAATCCAGTGTTGAGACTACTAAAGGAAGGTGTGTAGTTCATAGTGTATTGCGATTCCTCAGGAGATGAGCTCAGTTGTGTGTTGATGCAATGCTAGGAAGTCATCACATATGGGTCGAGGTAGTTGATACCCCATGAGTAGAGCTAAACAACCCATGACCTAGAGCTAGAAGCGGTGGTCTTTACCCTGAGGATGCAAAGACACTATCTTTTGGGAGAGCGCTTTGTGGTTTACTTAGACCACTAGAGTCTCAGGCACATCTTCATACAGAGAGAACTAAACCTAAGATAGTGACATTGGTTGGAGTTCCTGCCAGACTAAAACTTAGATATAGTCTATACTCTAGGGAAGGGAAAAGATTTAGCAGATGCCCTTAGTAGGAGGTACTTATTTCTATTTTTATATTTTTGTATAAAATTTGGTTTCACATCATTCCTATTAGGATAAAAAAATTTCTCTTCAGTACAATGATAATTATGAGATAAAAATAAAGTGAAATAACAAATAAATAAAAATGAACACTAGATGTTACATGGAAAACCCCCCAAATGAAAGGGGTAAAAAACCAGAGGAAAATAAAAAGATATCACTATGGTAAAATATGGGTACAAAATCACTCTTAAATAAAAGGATAAAACACTAAAAATATTATCACTTGAGTAAATGGAGAAACATCACACAAAATACCACACTCAAAGCTAAAACTAGGAGATAATGTGTTGGTTAAGAAGATGATGATGAAAACTATTGGGGGAGATCCCCATTTATAAGATTCCCTCACCATCCTTTGGCCTCCCCTCAAATAAATTATTTTTACTAAATTAATTGGGAGAAATAAAGGTAGGGAGACATCTAAATTGAATGAAATAAATAGTATGAACATTATTATTCTTATTATCTATCCTTAAAATACTTCTGATATATATCCCACTTGAATATTTGATTGAGAACCAATCACATCTCCACACATCCTTTCTATTTTCCAAACATGATGCACATGTATCTGCAAGGTCACTCGAGGATCTACACCATCTGAACTTATTAGAGTTAATATCCTTCATTAGTAAATCTATTAGATTTTATTTAGTGTGAATTTTATCCATATTTTTACTTACTTCCACCACCACATCTCATACAAAATGATCTTGTACACCAATGTGCTTTATCCTGAAATGAAAATATGGATTCCCTGTAATGTGAAAGATACTCTAACAATCAAAAAATAATGAAATATTATTTTTTTATTTATCGACATCCTCAAACAATATTTTCATCCAAATCAACTCTTTAAAATCCTTTTTACCTGCCATGCACTCCTCCTCATTCATGGATAAGGCCACAACCAACTATAATTTAGAAATCCATATCACAGATCCTCTTATAAAAGTAAACACATTACCCGTAGTGGATTTCCTCCAGTCATAATCATCTGCATAATTTGAATAAACATAGCCTATGATGGTAAAATCTAATCCTTTATAACATCATTCATCATCTGAGGTATCCTTGTTGTATCTGAGGATTCTCTTCACCATGTTCCAATGATCCCATATTGGATTCTCCATGTACCGACTAACTTCTCCCACTACATGTGCAATGTCAGGTCTAGTAAAAACCATATAAAACATCATACTCCCCACTTCTTATGCATATAACACTCAAGAAATTTCCATCATATCTACTTCACTTTTAGGACACATAATGGAGGAGAAATTGAAATTAATGAGAAGAGGGGTAGATATTGTCTTACAGTCTTTCACATTGAATCATTTCAAGAATTTCCTCAAGTAATTATTCTGTGATATAAAAATATTATTATTATCTATGTCTCAGCTAATCTGCATCCCAATAATATTGTTTTTGGGTCCTAAGTCCTTCATATCAAACTCCCTAGCTAAATGTGCCTTTGTCTCCCTGATTAGATCATTGTTGGGTCCCAAAACCAACATCTCATCCACATATAACATTAGAATGATAAAATCATTACCATATAGACCCTTGAAATATGAAAATTGATCTGAATTAAGTTTTTCTTATCCAAGGGTAATTATAATAGAATAAATTATCTTATATCAATACCTCAACGCATGTTTAAGACTATATAAAGATTTGTTAAACCTGTAAACAAATTTTTCATTACCTTCATCAACAAAACATTTTTATTTTTCTTATATATTTATTCATCAATATCATCATTAAGAAGATCTATTTTAATCTCTAGTTTCTCTAGATATAGATTTTATGCAGCACACATCGCTAGAAATACCTAAACAGTTTTCAGTCTAACAATAGAAGAAAATATTTTATTAAAATCAATATCTTCCTTCTAAGCTTATCCTTTGACCGTCAGTATCACATGATATCTTTCCACCTGGTATTTTTAATCTCTCTTTGTATTTTAGAACCATTTTTTCCCAATGTATTTCCTTCTATAAGGTAATGGAATAATATTCAAAGTCTTTTTCTTGTGCATGGCTTTATATTCCTCCTGCATCACCTACATCCATGAATATACATCTAGAATATGGGTCACCTTTCTAAAAGAAGATAGTTCTCCATCCTATGTCAATAATAAATACAAAAAAATTTATTCAAGTGACATAATAGGAGTGAAATATTGGTTTTATTTTCTCTCTATTTTACTTCTATAGTCTAGGATCATCTGAAACTTCATCATCTTTCTCTGGTAATTACTTAGAGGAAACTATTTCATCCTTTATTTCACCCTCCACCATGACTGTTATAGTTTATGTACTCTCTTTATACATGTAATTATAAACCATTATTTTTACCTTTTATTCTATAAAAATGATATCTCTTCTGATGATATGTTTATGGGTGGTGGTATCCCACAAACGATATGCCTTCACACCATCAGTTTATCCCAATAAGATACATTCCCTAGATCTTGATTCCAACTTAGATATTTCCTAGTTATTAAATAATGCATATAAAAGACTTCCAAAAGTATTATAATAATAATATTTAGTGGGTTTACCATTCCACATCCCCATTAGTGTTTTCATATCAGTTTACACTAATGTGTATTGATTGATCACATAGCAGGAAATATTCATTACTTCTTCCCAGAATGTCTTGGAAACTCCTCTAGTTTTCAATATCACCCTTGTTATTCCCAACAAGGATCTATTCATATTTTCTACCACTCCATTCTACCAAGGAGTTTATTCCCCCATGAACTATCTATTGATTACTTCTTTTTGATACAAGGAATCAAAATATTTTCTTACATATTCTCCAAAATTTTCGGTCCTCAAACACTTGATCTTATTTTAAGATTCAAGGTCCTTACATGCTTTGAATATTTTTAAAAATTCAAAGACATATTCATTACTCATGATTTAAAACACCCAATATCACCTTGAATTTTTATCTATGATACATTGAAAGTACCTTTCTCCTCCTAATGATACAATAAGATCTTTCTAAACATCAAAATGGATCAACTCCAAGATCTCTATAATCCTCACCGTTGATGTTCTAAACTTAAACCTATGTTTATTACTCAAAATATAGTGCTTAAAAAATGGTAAGGATACATTCAAAATCCTATATAGAAACTTCTGATAAAAAATTATCTTTAGGCCTCATTCATACATATATCCCAACTTTCGATTCCATAACATTGTCAATGCTTCCAGTGAGGTAGTCGATGTGAAAACTATCTCCACTTCCTTGTGTGTTTCACCCATAAGTGTGTACAGGTTCTTCGAGATATTCTAAAACTTAATCACTACAAGTTCATAATTTAAAATCCTCATCATCCCTTTCTTAGTGTGATTCTTGCGTCCAATATCATCAAATTTTCCCAAGGAAAAAATGTTCTTCTTGATAACCTTCACATTGCATACTCCTTGAATGGTTTGAACTATGTTATCATGAATATTAATTTTTATGGTTCAAAATAATTCAGTCCTTAATGTATAATATTTCACCATGTATACAAGTCCTTCTAGGATAGTTTCATACATATCAAACCATTCCATATGAGATGTCATGTTTCATGCTTCTCCTAAATCAATAATCTATGCATCGTTGAGTTGTCGTATACCTTCAGTAGTCATCATCACTTCACTAACTTGTAAATATCTATTTCTAGAAGTAATCAACACATTTCTCTAAGAGTTATTCTCACCCCCCTTCTTATTCCAAAATTATTTACTGACATTCCCCCTTTTACTGGAATTGTAACATCTGACATTTTTATTCTTGCTCCAAGATTTATACCAGCCAGGATTTTGGCTCCCATCCATCCAATGGCCCGAAGGCCTTCATTTTTTATTGATTTTGATAATCCACCTTTAAAGGGGTGAGGTAGAACCCTACAAGGGCCGTAGGCGTAAGTATTACATGGCCCGTAGGACTTAGAGGAATTCATTTTCCCGTAGGCTTCAAACATTATATACAACCCAGACTAACTACTTAGAATTGCTCCTCCCCAGCATCTTTATCGTGAAATCAGCTCTCCACCTTCGCATGGCTGTTCGGCTAGGCATTCTTGTACATTCACAGACTTTTCCCAATGGAAGGTGCTATACCCTCTCATTCTTTCAATCCGTTTAGCTTCTGTTGTGGTGAAATCTCCTTGCTCATCCTCCTTGTAGAGCTTGTTCCTCATAGGTCGTCTGGTTTGCATCTGCACTTAAGGTGGCCCGAAGGCCTTGAGGTGGCCTTAAGGCCTTACTGACTTGGAGGCCTGGGTGGCCCGAAGGCCTTAAAGGACCCAGGGACCAAATTGGTGGCCCGATGGCCCAAACAGGGGCATATTCCCGGCTACTACAGTGCCAAACAGTACCTACTACAGTTCCGCTACAGTACCTGCTATAGTACTGCACAGTACTGCACAGTACTGCACAGTCCTGCTACAGTACCTACTATAGTACTGCTACAGTACTGCTACAGTACCCCCCATAAATAATGTCTCTGCTTGGATTTGATCTCGGGTCTCCTGGATGCACTTACAGAGTCCTTACCAATCGGGATAAGGCTCATGTGCATTGCTCCCATAAAAACCACATTTCATTATTCTTCCTCTTTCTATTTTCAGAGCATCCTATTGGTGTGATGATGTTTTTATGTCTTCCTTATTCTTTCACCAAATTTATTCTTGAAGAACCTAATCTAAAATATCATTAAATAAAAACATATCTATTAGGATATTATTTGTGAGGTTGATGATAAATTGATCATATAAATCCGGAAAACTCTGGAGCAGAATATTCACATGTTCAATATCTATAATTTTTTTGCCCAGCACTATAAGATGTGAAAATTGGGTATTGAGGGTTTTCATATAGTTATTCATTGATGATGACACAACCATCATAAAAGTTTATAATTTTATCTTCAATAATTTTTTGTTGTTGAGTGATTTGGTCTCATACATCTTTGTCAGAGTATCCCAAATTTCCTTCGCTGTATTTGTCTCTACAATGCTTGATGGGACCCCATCTACCAAATCCAAATGGAAGTTGGAAATATAATTCCCATCATTTTTTCCATTTATCTTCTATCACACCCTCTGTTTTTCCACCAATCACTTTTAAGAAATTATATTTCCACAACATAGCTTGCATATTCATTTTCTAGAATGAAAAATTATTTCCATTGAATTTTTTGATCTCAAATTTCACCAAATTTTGGACACAATGTCAGTCTAGAATCTCCTTAGGTCAAATTTTTTCCTTTGATACCACTTTTTATGATCAAAAAACGATTTCTACTTTAGTATGGTGATAATTATGAGATAAAAGTAAAGTGTAATAATACATAAATAAAAATGAACATTACATGTAATATTCTATCTTGAATAAATAGATAAACACCTCACAAAATAACAAAACCCAAAACTGAAACCGGGAGATGATGCATTGATAGAAAAGCCGATGATAAAAACTGTTGGGGGAGATCCCCTTTTACAGGTTTATTTCAACCTGATTTATCATCCCCTCAAATAAATTTCTTTTTAAAAAATTAATTAGGGGAAATAAATGCAGGTAGAGACCCACATTGAATGAAATAAATGGGGTGGTCATTATTATTATTTTTCTCTCTCCTTAAAAGTCTCCCGACAGTTCCATATAAACCCATAAGATGATGATTTGAGTTTCTCTATAATATTTATATTCATATTTCTTATTTGATATGACCTAATACTAATTTTCAATCCTTTTTTCATAAAATGTATTATTCTTCCAGCATCAAATCTTATGGGAAAATGAAGCAGTTGAATAATCATTTCCACCCTTTAGGAGCCATGAAATTCGACGGTGGGGTTTTAGTGATGAATTCAAAACCCATCCACAATGAATCCCCAACCTTTCCCTGGGTAAGCTGAAAAAATGGCCATATCAATTTGTATCGATATCTAAAAAATAGAAATGGAAATGAAATAAGACCTTGTTTACCATATTTTCATGCTAATCCTTGATCCCTGATGGTGTTGTATTTGATTTTACATTTTAATTATAATTTAATCTTTCATATAATTCTATTCTATATGTGTTAACATTCATAATTTAATTATCATGTTTCTATTTTTAAATTTTTTTAATCTCTCTACAAGAAGTTACCATCAGTCTTATTTGTATCTTTTTCTTATAGGGAGTCATCATAATTGTGGCTGTGGATTCTAATTATTCTAGTAATAAGACTGATAATCAGCCTAGAAATTCCTTGAGTTTAGATATTTTAGTTAAAATGAAGATATCAATGTGAGTATTCCTTTACCATCTACAAATCACCAAAAAGGAGGGATAATTAGAAAATTTATGTGTGTTTTATTCCCATTGTTGTCTTGTTTTCTTTCTTTATTCTAATGAACTAGAATCCAAGATTCTTGTTTAAAGTAAAGGTTATTAAAACAATTTGGTTTTGATTGATACTAAATTATATTTTCTTGGTCACCATTGGTTTGTTTTACACACACACACACATGCACGCTTACTGTATTTATATGGTGCATTGAACTTAAAATTAGTGTTATTATTTGAAGTAATATAAATGGTTCACAATCAATATCACTAAAGTAGTGTTAATAAAAAAACCAAACTATTTTAGTAGTTCTTATCTAAATAACATCCCAACTTCACACAAATGATGCATGTACCTACTATTAAAACAATTCTTATTTTAACAATAATACATAAAAAAATAAAATAAAAATATAATTGAAATATTATATAATCCATGATAAATTTCTATTATAATTATATGAAATTTCTTCCTAAAATTAACAAATGAGTAATTGGTTGTTTTAAAATATTGTTACAATCTAACTGTGTTGGCTCATTTTTGAGTATGTGATGCCTGTTTCAAACTAAAACGACACTTTTAAATAAAAACAAGCACTTTCTGTTATACCAGCCACACCTTGTGTCGAATTAAAATGAGGTTAATTTATAAATCATAAAAATTAATTATATATATTTTTATTTAATAATAAATATAATCCCATCATATTTACTTTGTTTTGACTACATTCCATGTTTTGTAAACTAAAATATTACTTATATATTAAAAACATGCACTTTGCGTCATATCAGCTACATCATGTTTATAATTGATGTATGGTTGATTCTTATATATAAAAAATAAATTATAAAAAATTTCATAAATTTTAATGACAATACGAGTGTGTTTTTTTGGTTTTGAGTATGTAACATGTGTTTTGTACTAAAATGTATCTTTTAAAATTAAAACATGCACTTTTAGTCAATATGTTCTTAATATGTGTTGTATTGATGTGATTTTAATTCCTTGATGTATCAAATGAATAAAAAATAATTTTTTCCTAAAGTATTAAAATAATCCAAACATTTTTTATCAATTTTGGGTATGCAGTATCAATTTTGAACTAAAATGTCACATTTAAATGAAAACATGAACTTTTAGTCAATTAGGATGAAATTTGGCTCATAATGATGTAATATTAATTAATATATGTCAAAAATTAATTTTGTATCATTTTATAAAATCATCAAGACAATATGAGTGTGTTTTTTTGGTTTTTACTATTTGATGCTTGTGAATTAAAATGTTACTTTTATAAGAGAACACACAATTTGAGTCATACCATCCATACCCTATGTCAGATTGAAGTGTGGTTGATTCCAAAAATTCATAAATAAATAACATATCATTTTCCTAAATTACTAAGAAAAAACAATAGTTTTTACTTTATTTTGAGTTTTTAATGTTCATTTTGAACTTAAATGTCACTTTTAAATGAAAACACACAATTTTAGTCATAAAAATTGAACCATGCATCCGATTGATGCGTGGTTAATTCCTATTCATATAAAATTAATAAAGGATTGTTTTTATAAATTATCAAGGAAATAAAATCATTTTTACTTAGTTTTGAGTTTGTGATGCATGTTTTAAACTAAAATGTCACTTTTAAATGAAAACATGCACATTAAGTCATACCGTCCACACTGTGTGTTGGATTGATGAAAAGTTAATTTATAAATTTCACAAATAAATCACAAATAATTTTCCAAAAGTGTCAAGATAATTCAATTGTGTTTTATTATTTTTGAGTATGTGATGTTCATTTTGGACTAAAATGACATTTTAAACTAAAAAAATGCACTTTTAGTTAATCCTAGCACACTGTGTGTCAGATTTCTGTGTGGTGAAATCATACATGTCGAAAATTATTTATAGATAATATTACTAAGTACCAAGAAAACATAATTTTTTTCTCATTTTAAGTATGCGACACACGTTTTAGATTAAAACGACACTTTTGAAATGAAAAAATTCCCTTTCAATCAATATAGACACAAAATGTTTTATATTGATGTGTGGTTAATTATTACATGTCACAAATGAATTAAAAATATTTTTATTAAAGTATAAATACAATATATGTGACATATATTTTTGATTATAGGGAATTTATCATTAGATAAAATGTTACTTTTTATAAAAAACAAGCACTTTCAGTCATAAAGGTCTCACCTTGTGTTAGATTGGCATGTCAATGATTCCTACACATTCTAAATAAGTCACTGATAATTGTTGTAATTCACTAACTAGGTTCACTCTATAGTAATCAGACCAATGGTATTATATAAACTTGGCCACACCTCATTGTACACCAGAGGTTACTGATTAAAATTAATATTTTAAGGTGTTATGATGGAGTGAGGATACCTTTATATCATAGTATCGATAATAGAGGAAAATAAAAAATAAGCATCCATAAAAAATGAATAATCAGAGTATACAAAATGAATAAACCCAAGCATCAATAATAAATGTAAACTTTTCTACAAAATCATGAATCCCAACTAGTCACCCATTGGTCCGAACAGATATATGAATTAATAAAAGTATAAAATACAAGGAGGATCTGCTACCATCCCCAAGCCACACGTCATCCCAATATCCATCCAACCTGTCTAACTCGATCATCCAGTACTGGACCTCTTCCCTACCTAAACCTATAAATAGTGAGGCCTTCTTAGGTATCAATGTTCCATGTCCACCTGAGCAAGGTGTGACTATAACTCAGAAGGACACCACCAATGAAGTCCCTTAAATAACAAAAAAACATAGTGTTTCTAATTTTTATTGGTTCATAATAAAATATAGTGTAAAAGCATAAATAAACAATAACCATCCATCCTTGGGATTTAAGGTGATAACTAGGATCAAACATACCTACTTAGACCAATGTTTAAATGATTGATCATGTTATATAACCCTCAAGGGAGGGTTGGTAAATGTCATACTCCAAAACGAGTCATCACAAAAAAATATAGGGGTAGTGTATTCATTATTGGAAGAATTTAAAATATAAATATCATTAGGGAATATGTATCCCTCCCATAAATATCATAATAAAATAGGGGGGAGAAGGTAGTCCATCCCAATCAACTATCTCATATACATGTTTGGGGGAGGGGGTAGAGCATCCCAACTATAATATCATATACAATTGGGGATAAGGTAGACCCTACCATCCATTTCATAATATAATCGGGGGGGGGGGGCAATGCATCCCACTAGTCTATCTCATATACATGTTAGGGGGAAAAGTGTACCACCTATAATACCATATACATGTTAGAGGATAGTGATCCTCAGTTATAATCTAATATAATTGGGGAAAACACGTTCCTACCATCCATATGATAATATAATTGGGGAAGTTCCTCCCACCATTCAATATCATATATATATATGGAGGGGGAGATAATCCCACCTGTAATCCTATATATAATTAGGGGTAGTGTGTACCTCCCATCCATATCATAATATAATTAGGGTTTAGCTCATCTCACTCGACCATTTCTAATATATATAGGGGGAAGAGAGTCCCACCCCCATAATCTCATATACTTTTCAAAGGGTGGGGGGGGGGGTTCATAGCATCCCACTTGTAGTATCATATTTAATTTGGGGTAGTGAATCCATCCTATCTATATTATAATATAATCATGGGAAGTACATCCCCATAGACATATCATATAAATGTGTGGTGGGGGGGGGGATATCTTCCCACTTGTAATATCATATACATGTCATGGTAGAGAATCCCTCTTTCCCATATCATAATATAATGGGGGGGGGGATATTCTCCCTAGGGATGGTTATATGAATGAACCTGTCACACATCTCATCAGTTGGAATCTCAAGTGCATAAACCATCTTCATCATTATATCTACAATTATCTTACACTATCGATCTTAGAGTTTTAAGGTGACACCCAAAATTAACAGTACCTACCTATCGACACTTCCCCTCTTCACGGTCAGTATAATATTGAGGCACCCACCATGGGTCCCCAAGGTCATATTATAGTCTAGACACCCTACATAGTATCCTTTATCTCATTATAATCTATGGGGCCCTTGTACAACACTTAGAGGGAATAGTTTCCATTGAAATTATCCTGATCACATTACAGCCTCACTTGCCTTGTAGGAAAATCAACACCAGTATCACTTGAGAGAGACTGCATAATTACTCTCTCTCTTCTAAGGTCATACTAGGTTGGTCCTCTCATTCCCAACCTATAATTAAACCTTTTATAAAATAAATCCTCCCAAGGTACACACATACTAGTGGGGGAGGAACACTCACCCCACTGACTAATTAACTAGGCCCAAAGGCTATAAGGCATCTCAAGGTTTTATTCAGGCCAACCTAGGAAAATTATTCCCAGTGAAAAAATATTGTTTGTAAAGTGGTGTCTAATTTTACCTATACCATGTGACACTATATTCATCCATTTAATTTGATTCACACCACTTCAAGGTTTTTTGTATATTAAGGCTTACATTTGTATTTATTTCTTTGTCCATCGGTGGATGATGCATCAACTAGAGTCCAAGGGTCCATCATGGCCCTTGACACATACATTTCATTCATAGACATTTTAATTTAATAAATTAAACTATTTAATACAAATTTCAATCCCCCACTATAGAGAGACCACATATCACATTCCATATAAAATTCATAAACTTTAGTGAAATGAATAGGGACCACCTACCTCATATGGTGTCATTCCTTTTAATCAAAGCTCAAAAACCATTGCCATATCTCTTTAAAGATCATATAAACACACGAGCTGATGTATCTAACCACAATATCCAATTTAATTGATTATAAAAATATATAATCAATGTTACAATTTATATATGTTATCAATATTTAAAATTTATTTCAAATTTTAATTCAAATAATCATAATTAAAATTCACTTGGAAATCATGCTATATCAAAACCATGAAAAACTGCACTAGGACGGTTGATGGTATAATACTGAAACCCTCCTGGAAAAAATCCCTAACACATGAAAATCTCTCCATCATCAATTTTTTACAATTGAATAAAAAATATCAAATTTATTTTCTAGGAATTGTATCCTTAATTAAATGGTAGCCAATGATGCGTGATCAAAATCATAGGGTTTCCTCTTCCTATTGCACATAAAATCACCATCAAAATAATGTGATTCCACAATGATCTGGTGGAATCATCACTATTGCAGATATAATCTTTAGTAGTTCTAGAAATATCTTTCATCAGTGCTAATTTTTTTTATATTTTAATCACATTTGAAAGTTGATGACTTTTATCAGTGCTAAAAATATCATTAACTAAAGCATCCTTCATCAGCACAAAAAAAAGCACTAATAAAGGGAGACTTCTATCAGTGCTAGTTTAGTACAGATAAAGGGGGACCTTTATAATAAATTTTTATAGAACTGATAAAAGGGAAATTTTTTCATTGTGTTTTTAATATAGATAAAGTGAACTTTTATCAGCATTATTTCTAGCATAGATAAAAGCCTGGCTACATCAGTGTGCTGATGAAATTACAACACACTATCGGACCAAATAGAAAATTTATTTTTTATTAAGTTTACATCACAATACAAAAAAAACACTATAAAATAATAAAAAAATTCAATAATTGGAATATATGATTACATTGGAACTTTCAATTTATCATAAATATCAAAAAATTCAAAAACATTATTTTTTTGTTGGCTTTGGACCCCGATCCCCACTCAAAAGTGCCTGATCATACTACCAGTTTCCGAAAAACCACCCTAAATAATTTAAAAATGTACCTTTATAAAAAAATACATATTTTAGTATTACTATAAATAAATAAATTAAATATAAATATGAAATAATTCATTAATAAAATGTCACTTTAGACTAAAAACATACACTACGAGTCATACCGAGCACACCGTGTGTTAGATTAATGCGTGGTTGACTCCTATATGCCAAAAATGATTTATGGATCATTTTCAAAAATTATCTGAAAAATAAAAGAATATTTTATTATTTTTAAGTATGTGATGTGTGTTTTAAACTAAAAGATCAGTTTTAAATAAAAACATGTAATTTGAGTCAAACATGACACATCGTGTGTCAGATTAACATGCAACTGATTCCCATATATAAAAAATGATTTATAGATAATTTTCTTAAAACATAACTACAATCTGAGTGTGCTTTATTTGTTTTAAATGAGTGACACACTTTTTTGAATAAAAATTCATTTTTAAACTAAAAATATGTTCTTTGAGTCATACTGGTTACATCATGTGTTGGATTGACGTGATGTTGATTCCTACACATCAAAAACGACTTATTGGATCATTTTATTAACGTATAATTACAATATGATAATGTTTTATTAGTTTTTAGTGAGTCACAAAATTTTAACTAAAATGTTATTTTTAAACTGAAAACACACATATCGATTCATATTGATCATACAGTGTATCATATTAAGATAAATATGATTCCTACATGTCTCAAATGATTTATGAATAATTTTCCTAAAGTATCAAAACAATCTAAATTTTTTCTTGGTTTTGATTATGTCACACATATTTTGAACTAAAATGTAAATTAGAAAAACACACACACTTTGAGTCATTCTGGTCACACCATATGTCCGATTGACATGCATTTGATTCTTTCACATCAGAAATGACTTATGGATGTTTTTCCTAAATTATCAATCCAATCAGAGTTCATTTTATCAATTTTGAGTATGTGATGTGTGTTTTTAACTAAAATGTCAATTAAAAAAATATCCACTTTGAGTCATATCAGCCACACTGTATGTCATATTGACTTTTGGTTGATTTATGTATGTCATAAATGACTTATGGGTCATTTTACTAAAGTATTAATTCAATATGAGTTTGTTTTCTTGGTTTTTATTTTTTAACACATGTTTTTAACTACAATGTCATTTTCAACTAAAAACACGCATATTGATTCATATCAGTTACATTATGGGTCATATTGTTGTGAGGTTGATTCTTACATGTAAAAAATAACTTATGGATAATTTTCAAAATGTATTAATAAAAACCAATCATGTTTTATCAGTTTTTAGTGGGTGACATATGTTTTTATCTAAAATGTCATTTTTAAACAGGAAACACTCATGTTGGGTCATACCGGTCACACCATGTGTTGTATTTATGTACATCTACTTCCTACAGATCAAAAAATAACTTACAGATCATTTTCCTAAAGTATTAAGACCAAAATTGGTTATTTACTTAGTTTGTAGTTATTGACACACATTTTTAAATAATATGTCATTTTAAGTTGAAAAACACATTTCAAGTCATACAAGTCACACTATGTATCAGATTGAGGCATGGATGATTCTTACATGAAAAAATGGATTATGGATCATTTTTCTAAAGTATCAAAATAATATAATTGTTTTTTCTTTTTTGGAGTATTATGTGTGTCTTTTGAACTAAAATGAAGATTTTAAATAAAAACACATAATTTGAGTCATACCAAACACACTGTCAGTTAGATATGTGTGGTTGATTCCTACACTTCATAAATAAATTTTAAATCATTTTCCTAAAGTATCAAGATAATATGAGTGAATTTTCTTAGTTTTGAGTATATGACGTGTGTTTTAACCTAAAATGTTAATTTTAAATAAAAACAAACACTTTGATTCATAACTACCACACCATTTGTTGGATTGATATGAAATTTATTATTACACATCAAAAATGAATTATATATCATTTTTATAAAGTATTATGACAATACAAATGTGTTTTCTCTATTTTCAATGAATAACACATATTTTTAATGAAAATGTCATTTTTAAACTAAAAACACACACTTTGAGTCATACCAATCACACAATGTGTCATATTGATGTCTAGATGATTCCTATATATCAAAAATGATATATAGATCATTTTAAAAAAGTATCATGAAAATCTGAGTATCTGTTCTTATTTATCAATTAATGAAACAAATTTTTAAATAAAATGTCATTTTTAAATTGGAAACATGAACTTTGAGTCATGTTGGCCACACCATGTGTTGGATTAACATGAGAATAATTAATACTCATCAAAAATTACTTACGGGTCCTTTTCATAAAATATAAAGATCATAAGAGTTCATTTTATTGTTTTTTACTGAGCGACACATGTTTTTTAATTAAATTTTATTTTGGAATTAAAAGCACACATTTTGATTCATACCAGTCACACCTTATATCATATTGAGGTGAGTTTAATCCTTACATACCGAAAATTACTAATGTAATATTGTCCTAAAGTATCAAAACAATATGAAGTTTTTTCTTGGTTTTTGAGTATGTCACACATCTTTTGAACTAAAATTTCAATTTTAAATTAAAACACACACTTTGAGTCATACTAGACACACCATGTATCATATTAATATGTGGTTGATCCCTACATATCACAAATGACTTATAGATCATTTTAAAAAATTATCAAGGCAATTCAAGTGCATTTTCTTGATTATGAGTATGTAAAGAGTTTTTTGAACTAGAATGTCAATTTTAAATAAAAACATTTAGTTTTGAGTCATACTAGCAACACCATGTATCAGATTGACATGTAGCTAATTCCTACTCATCAAAAATGACTTATGTATCATTTTTATAAATTATAATTATAGTTAGAGTGAGTTTTCTTGGTTTTTAGTGATTGAAACATGTTATTAACTAAAATTCCATTTTAAATTGAAAAGACGCACTTTGAGTCATTTTTAAACTAAAAAAATACATTACTGAGCAAAGAAAGATCAAATAAAGAAAAAATATCTCTATGAAGAGAAAAAATAGTTTGTGACTATATCATTATTGTCCAATAAATTTTCAAGAATTGATGTTTCTCTAAGCATTGTGTGGTCTTTATAGAGAACAAAATGATTTAAGAAAAATCAATTCTCAATGAAGTCATTTATTCATGATCTCAGTGAAAATTAACTAAATATGTATTTAATAAAAATGATAAGGAAATTTACTAAAAAAATTAGATAAAATGATGATAAAATTAAAAAAATAAGTAATATGAAGTTACCACTTCATGAAATCTTCATACATTATAACACCATCTATTCTGCCCATTTGTTTCTAAATAAATCCATTTCCCCTTTTGAATACATGGAATGTCGACAGTCTTGGTAGTACTGAAAAAATATAAATAAATATACAATTAATAAATATTTTATATGAAATTTTAATTATCATAAAATATATCTCTTTGGGGATGCCAATTTATTGATGGAATATGATATCTTCATAAATTTAAAAACATAATAACCACAATCATTTCGATTAGTTTGTTTCAGACAATATATAAAATTTGATAAAAATAAGTAATTTTTTTGATATAGGTTTTCATAGTGAACTCTTATTATATATATATAATAGGTTCTTGGGGGTACGATTACATTTAAACACATACACAACACACATAGGCTAGAAAGGTGGGCCATAGACCCCCCAGGGGATAGCCCACTCATCAATAATTAATTATTCAGTACATGGCCCGTAGGCCCAGTGGGAATGAAAGCCCAATACATGGGCTTAAAGGCCCAAATTTTTGACTTGAAATCCCTCTGGTGAATAGTGATTCTATAGTACTAGGACTGCTATAGTGCTACTGCCACTATAGTTCATACTACAGTGCACACTACTGCTACAGTATCACCGATGCTATAGTTCCACTACTACTATAGTCTTGCAACAGTACCACTACATTGCTACTACAGCAACTACGACCCATGGGTCTTGAACCTCCAACCTCGATGTAGTATTATAGGGTGCTTTACCACTAAGCCAAACCCCAACTACAACCTCTTATTATATATACCCTACAAGTTTCCAGTTGCAGAATTTGATTGGCTTTTTGTAATCATGGACCGTACTCATACCATGATTTTGATGATATTTAAACACCACTCTATCATAATTTTTTTTCATTAAAACATAATATAAAACATATAAATTAAATTTTATTTGAAAAATATTGAATTCAATGTATTAAAAATTGATAAACATCATCATGTGTGGTCAATTGTTGTTAATAAATGAATTTATTCCAAAAAATAAATCTTTGGGGTATCCAAATTTATTACAATGAGAAACCAATGCTCCCTAAAAAATGAATAAGCAATGAAAGAAATGAAAATATATTTTATATGATTAGATTGAATATTTTTACCCCTTAATCATGGGTATTAAGAAGGGTTTTTAATTTGTAAGTTTCATTTTAAACTTATCATCCAATTGGTACACTATTTTTAAATATAACTATTCTAACGATGACCTTTTTTGTGTAGACTTTATGTGTAGACTAATGAGTCCAAATTCCTATTCATAGGGGTTTCCCTTCAAATAGTACTAATACATATGCCTGTAAAAAATATGAATAATATTTAACTGTAATTAACATAGTACATAAGTTATTAAATAAAAGTATTATGAAAACACATCTCATGTATACATTTACAATCAGGAATCCTAGCCACCCGTAATTGAGTATTTCGTCTACATTATAAAGATCAATAAAGTATGTAATGGACTATTTATACATTTTTTCTTCAAAATCAAGGATGTTCATATCACAATATTTGAACATTATATCTACATGAACTTATAATATTAGTAAATACATAAGTTGAATTTATATGGTAATGGTAATCTATAAAGGTATTTTTGATTTATTGGTTGATCCTTTAGATTATTTTGATTTGACCTTCTGTTTCACATTCCTTTTCTCTGTCTATAATAAAATTCCTTGGTTTAAGACTTTTCAGTAATTGTTAAAGGTTTTCCATAAAAAAATAAATTAAGAAGGACATACTACCTTATAAAAATGTATTTTTACAAAATCAAATGGTCATTATATGAAAGTTCCAAAATAAATTCTAACTATGTGACCTTCAATATCATTAAGGGGAATATATAGCTCAACACTTGGATCGTGAGATACATGAATCCCCACTCTCACATGAACTTTTAGAAGTTGTTTGTTGTGCAAAATATCTACTTAGATATTGTACACTATAACCCTCATAATAAGGAAATGGTTAGGTGAATCTAGATATAAATCACACTCAATTTCAACCTATATAATATTATTACATGAAAGGTATCAGTATCTGCCTAATTCACATTTCATAAAAATAGTTATGAAAATATTTATTACCTCTGGTAAGGTGAAACTTTGAGGGGAATGGATTAACTCAAAGTTGGGGGGAGGGTGAATTTGATCTCTTTTTCCAACTAGGTTTCTTAATCTTTTTTGAAGAAGTTTTATCAAAAGAGGTTTCCATATCCTTTAATTTCTCAAATATTTGATCACCTGTTAGTGGAGATAGTGTTGTACCTTCATCTAAATTCCTATAAAATGATGTCATCTAGGATCAATATTTATGTCATTGGGGGAGAAATATATAGTTTCCTAGAAAAAAAGTCTTGAAGGAATATTTCAACCTAACTAAGTGTGTACATTTTTCATAAAGGGTACACCCTTGAGTTCCATTAATGCTATATCCCGAAAAATTTACATGATTAGGAAAGTCATTTTTCATTGTGTACAACATGGATGTCAATGTGAAATATTCATTTCTATAAGAATTATAAAATTTGAAACCTGAATCCCACATTTAATTTAAGATCTTAAATCAATGGATCCAAATAAATATCAATATCATCAACTAGTTGTTTTTTTCTTGATAAAAATAGAGAAAAAATAATGTATTTTTTTCTTAATGCATAATAATAATGAAAAGTTATAATTTTATAACATATCTGGCCATGTATTTTGAGTGCTACTTTGTAAACCAAAAGGATTCACTCCATCAGTATATAATGCAAGATGAAGGTTTCTCAGCTCATTTCTAAATTCAGGATACTTTTGATCAATTTTTTCCATGGAGGAGAGTTTCCAGGGCTATGAAGTTTCATATCTTGATTTTTTTTGTATGTACGTTACATGTCAATTTTCTTTCAGTATCCTCACTTCTATATAGGCACCTAAACCTTGTAATTATTGGAAAGTGCCATATAAATTTCAAAGGACTATATTGATAATTATTATATTGAGATGCATTGCACTCTAGGCGTTTTTAAAGTGATTTATGGTACTAGAAAAATTGTATACAATCATTTGGACAAACATGAATTATTTTCGAGATCATACCCATTGACTGTAGAATTCATTTAGAATCATATTTTTGGTAAGGTATCTCATTATCTTTTAGTATAATATCATTTAAGATAGAAATTAGTTCTATAAAGCTAGTGTCACTCAATGTTCTTCCATATTTTACATCATATAGCTTCTTTATGGCTGAAAATATTGTATATTTAGTACAACTAGAATACAATGACATATTTTAAAAACTATTTAACTTCTAAAATAGTTTTCTAAAATCACAAAGTTCATATTCAATAGTCATTTCCATTTCCTAAATATGATATTTATCATCATTTTCAATTGTAATTATATCCTTGATAAGGTATTTATCATTGTTCACACTAGTAATCATATCATATGATCTATAAAATGCAGTTTTATCCTAATGATTAGCTAAATTTAGTTCTTCCCCGTGCTTAGTCCAACATTTGTAACTTCGACCTATTTCATGATATATCAAGTGTTCTTCCAAATCCTCTAGACTAATTATCCTTGAATAAAAAAATGTAAACATGGAAAAAGGATTTGAGAAGGGTCATATGCATGATATTTTGAAATATTTATGAACTCTTTCATCCCATCCTCAAACTCTTTTTTCATATGATTGGAATCCATACATTTTTGATTCATATCCATCCAATTTGATTCAATAATATTCATATTTAAAATAAATAAATAAATATGACAAAGGTATGAGCTTAGAACCCTAATGGGATATTATTTATATATACACACATATAGTCATCATATTTGATATAAATTTTGATTTCATCAAAAACTTTTTAGAAAATAAAAAGACCAACAATTATATAAATTTAAAATATTATAACACATATTTTTTTATTAAAGAATTCATGTATCATAAATAATTATTTTTTTAAATGGATTCATCAAGGGAGATAATTCAATCCTTATAACTATCAATATTCATAAGAAACCTATGTATTTTTATAACTGGATAACTATTAGAGTATACATAATAATATTATACTATCAAAACACATATAAAAACAAATTACTTATTTTTAATTTTTTTATAGAGTTTAAAAAAAAGTAATCACAATGATTATGGTTATTAAATTTGTAAATTTATGAAAGATATCATATTTGTATTCTTTATTTGGTAATAATCAAAATAAAATTTTTAATATTCAATGATAATTTGAAAATAGTTAAGATTGTGGGAAGAATGGGAAAATTGAATTCATTAACAAAAATAACCCAAATTTTCAAATTTTAAAATCATGAGGAGGATTTATTTAATCATAAAAATAATATTAATGAGTAAAAAAATTTATAAAATAAACAACCTTGTTTTTAAAATTAGAAAAATTAATGTCTTGATAATTTTAAATTCTAAAAAACAAGAAATTTCCTAATTTTGATACATCTATCATTGAAAATAATGTAATATTTTCAAATGAAGTTTAACAATATTGGATGAATTATAATAATTATAATTGGAAAACAATATTTATAATTTTTATAGGAAGAGGATAATTGATTAAATTTAAGTATTGTGTCTCAATTTGAAAATACTAATTAATAATTTCTTATAATTCTTAAAATATTTGAAATGTAATTTCATATATTGAATTGTTTTAGGATAAAAACATACACATAATTTTGGTAATAAACCATATAATGTAGTGAGAGAAAAAGTTTTATAACTCATGGTCTAGTTTTCCAATGCATATTAATCAATGTACCTTTAAATTATGTTCAATTTCAACTTTGTAAAATTTTCTTGAGGGGAAAATAAAAAAGGTAAATTTATTGTTAGTCACAAGGAAGAAAATAACTAATAATATTACATCGCATTTGTTAAAAAATATGAAGATGTTGAAGATTTTTGATCGAATTTACTTGACTAAAAAATTGTTAGTTTCTTCACGCATTTTAAACATCCTATTAAATATAGGTTATATTGGAAGGAACATCAATAAAGATCTCCCTTTTAGTCTCACTTGATAATTTAAAAAAAATATTTTTGATGATATAGATGAGTAAAGGAAGATAAAATAAAAAAATAATAAAAAACACATGAAAGATAGACTGAGAATCCTTTAAAAAAGCTTCTGAATTTCATACTTTTGACTTTTAAGTTCGATTTGTCCAAAATATTCAACTTCGAATACAACAGAGTTTTGGTTCTGTAAGTGTTAACAAAGCATAGAAAAAATGGTATTTCTCCACGCTTATGTTTCAACCTTGATAAAATACACTTTTATTAATGCTTAACCCAACATTTATTTTTTTTCAAAAAAGAATAAAAAAGAATAAATAAATAATATTAATTATATAAATAATAAAATTATTAAAAATGAGCTATACTAACTATTTAAATTAAAAAATTATTATAAAATGAATTTAAATAAATTAATTATAAAAACCACAAACATATTTTTTTAGCATAAGATGATACCATGCCTAAAAGAGTAGGTCTCTTATATAATTAAATGAAAGTCCAGATTACAAAAGTCTAAAAATAGGAAATTTACATTTATCCCTCAGAAGAAGAGGTAGAATATCATCAGGGACCAGATTAGGCCAGGCTAGAATATTTCCATTAGTATTCATGCTAGCAAGCCTATCTGTAACCTAATTAGCCTCCCTGTAGACGTGAGTCACATTGTAGTCGATGAAAGAAAGATAGTGCAAGAAAATAATCCACCAAGAGGTTAAATTCCATAAAATATGATCAAAACCTACTCTAATAGCCTGAACAATAATATAAGATTCACATTCCAACCAAATATTTCCCCATACAAGAAGTGAATCATGTTCAATAGCCTTAATTACACCAAACATTTCTTCCTCAAGTGGTGAAGAAAAACTACAAGAATCATACAGGCTGCCTAAATCATCCCCATGATGAATTCTAAAGATATCCCCATAACCCAAGGGACCCAAGTTACCTTTTGAAGAACCATAAATATCAATTTTAGTAATCCTTGAGAAATATTACTGCTAGAATACTTCAAACATTCCATAAGGTGGAAAAAAATTACCACTAATATCAAGTCACCTTAAAACCAAGAGATCAGGTATAGAGTTAAATCAAAAACCATTTTTGAATGAATTAACTTCTTTGATAGCAACCAACAATTGAGACAGAGTAGTTTGAGAAAAAAACATAACCTAATCATGTAACCACTTATTGCGAGAATTCTAGATAAGGGAGATTAACTTCATAGAAGCAACCCAAAATTGATTCATTAGTTGTGGGGATATATGAAGAGATGACTAGATGTTAATGAAACTGCAAGTGAAGCACGTGTTGGGTAGAGTGATTTCAAACATATCATAAATATAATGAAACATTGATGATGTTGTGGCACAACTCAAGAATAAGTGATTGAAATAATCCCTATGTATATGTGTTGATGCTCCTTTCCATCACAGAGTCTAACAAATGAAAAGGGAAATACCTTAAACACAAAGTGATTCATCCTTTGAAGAAACATCAAAAATTGACAAAGGCATGAACATGGATTTCTTTAAGCATGGGCCACACAAGTTTCAAGATGGTCACACAGGTATACCTGTGCGCCACATATTGGGCGTGCAGGTGACCTGCGCGCCCTATTTTGATTTTCTCCCAAGGTCTTCAGCAGCCTATAAATACCCCTTGTGGGCCCCCTATTTCGAGGACGAAAAATTCCAAAAGTCAGATTTATGCTCCTGACACCCTAGTCTCTTCTTGAAGTCTTACAAACACTTCTAAGGTAATTTCTTACCTAGAATGGAAGATCTAAAGAGGGGGAACAAGGCCTAAGTGTTGAAATTCACTAACACTTGCGCGCCTAAGTGTCTAACCCTTAAGGGAAATGGTCAAATCTGCGTGCCACCCTTTTGTAAGCCTTTAGGGATAATACTAAGGGCTTGAGCCAAGCCCCGCCCAAGTATTACCCTATGGGTTGACCGGCGCGCAGGTACACCTGTGCCGCGCAAGTACACTTGCGCGAACAGGACCTGCGCACCCAAACAAAACTTGCGCGCCTACCTCTTTTTGGGTGCCACTTCTGCCTATTCAGCTCTTTTCTTCAAATCCACCTCTCCTCTTCAAGACTTAGCCTTCAAAACCCTCTTCAAAGCCATTTTTTTTGGCATGGTTCCTTTGTTGGATTCCTTATCTAAAAGGAATTCTGTGGAACATCTCTCAAAACCTTGTGATTTACATATCTTCATGTCACTAAGGTGAGATATTTCATTCATTAAACCTCATCCTTTAAGATGAGAAGATATTTAATTTGGGAATCCTCCTTAGGAGTAAGCCCCAAGTCCCCTATTCATGGGCCTCCTTCTCAAGAATAAGCCCCAGTCATAAGCTTCTTTAATTTGGTCATCCTTATTAGGAGTAAGCCCCAAGTCCCCTAACCTGGGCCTCTTTTTCAGGAGTAAGCCTCAGTCATAAATTTCCCTTAATTTTGGGAATCCTCTTTAGGATTATGCCCCAAGTTCCCAAATTTGGTCTTCCTTCTCAGGAGTAAGCCCCAAATTCAAAGTTCTCTAACCTGGTCCTCATCTTTAGGAGTAAGCCCCAGTCATAATTTTCCTCTAACCTGGGCCTCATTTTCAGGAGTAAACCCCAGTCATAATTTACTTTTGATTTGGGCTTCCTTATCAGGAGTAAACCCAATCATAAGTACCCTCTAATTTGGGAATCCTTCTTAGGAGTAAGCCCTAAGTTAGGTATCCAAATCTCCATAAAGCACATATACTTTATGGACCTTGTTCCCGGGTTTATTCCCTGAAGTAAATCCCAATCCTCATCTATCTGGGCAGTCATACATACATAATCCCCACATTAATTATTATGATTGCATCTTTCGTGGCACAATCGTCTGGTTTTACCAATACCTCTTGTTTCTCACACCGAGCACGACTCACATGAGCTTAGAGTGTAAAAGTAATTATGAAATCTTTCTTTGAGCCATCAACCATGCATAAACCTCATACTTCTTTACTCGAACTACATGGGTTCTGATTCCTTTTCTAAACAAGGATACGTAGGTAGCCTATCTTCGGGTATGATCCCAACTCTGAAATAATCCATGTCCTTCTAAATGACAATAAACTTCAGGTGCCCCGCTGAGTGGCTTTAAAACTAGTATGGTTATCATAATGACCAAGAGATCTCTATATAATGTATTCAAGGATACCATTGACTAAGAATCTCTAACAAATACAAATGATTCCCTATCAATGAATTACCTAAAATACATATAAAATATTCTCTAAATTTCATACATATCAATCATTGATTGTCAGATCTAAAGGAAAGCTCATTTTCATACTTGGTAATTTAATAAGGATTCAGGAACATAACTCAAATCTATAAAGAGAGTCCCAGAGTAGAAAATAATTCCCCCCAAAAAGGTTTGATGAGTCCGACCTCCCATCCTCTCGACCAATGAAAATTCTTAAGCCTCATAAGTCCACAACTAATGAGCACCTACCTTTGGAAAGTAGGTCCAAATGGATATAGAATCATTGGATGTTTCTGGTTCTATGAACAAACCCGTTAGAAACTGATTGGAATGTTTGAAACTTAAACAAACAAGGTCATACCCAATTCTAGAGGAAACAAAAAATGGTGAACTCGACGTGAATCCTTAACCAAGTTAAAATGATGTTTTACTTATTTATTAGTCCCCTATTTAAACTCAATGAGAGGGCCAGCAAAACAATCAATAACATATGTGCTCATCCAAAAGATGTAGTGGCCAAATTTATCTTGATTATTTCTGTTATATCAAACATTCACTCTTTTCCAAGATCTTCTGCGTTACAGAAATGGCTTCTCTAAAGTTCACACCTATGAATACCTCTGCTGTGAATACCTATACTACTACTCTTGCTGGATCATCATCCGCTCTAAGGAAGACATAACCTACTCAGCATCTTCAACACTGGGTATCAAATGCACTAGTTAAGAAATACCCTCAAAACGGTACCATTCTAACTCTGGAGGCCGCTCGAAAAGCCCTCCAAGTCAATAATTCACCCTGGTTGTCCGGACAGTGATGAACAACGATCAAGAAGTAGGTGGTTCCAACCACCGTTTCCAACCATTTCGGGTCGTTATCCACAGAACACAATCACCAGTCCCTCCCATATTCTAGGGAGGTGAATGAGAAGGTAACTCAAGGCCTTAATTCAAGGAGACAAGAGTCCTTCACAAGGGCTCCCATCAATAATCGCCACCAGACTCGTGCGGCAGTGCACCCTCAACATGATGAGGGTATCACCTTTAGGGGTTCAACTTAGGTTCCTCAGACCTGAGTCTGCAAGATAAACCGCCAGAGGTGAAATCTGGTCAACAGGGAGCAGAAACTTACTTCTGCCCCCTCCAGAAAATTCCATCAAACCAACTTGATGGCAAGCAATGAGCGAGAATATACACCCGTCCGTCCTGATGTTACTGCCCAACAGACTCGTCTGGTAGCAACATGCCAATCCCGCCAAGAAATTCCAGCGGAGTATTATAGGCAGACATATACACCTGTTTATAACTCATCAGCTAGTCTGTAGGCTCGTCTGACTACAACCAAAGAAGGTTTCCAATTTAATATGGTGACAACTGATAAGAAGGAACATACACCTGTTTACAATCAACAATTCTGTCAGCAGTCTTGTCTGCCAGTATTGAAGGAAAATCGTCAACCATACTTGATGAAGAATACACAGTAGGCACATACACCTACCAATGTTCATCAATCCTACCAACAGTCTCGTTTGGTAGCACCCAGAGAAGTCAGTCGGAAAGATCCGACGAAAAATTTGGAGCAGACTCAAATCTCTGCCCCCACACATGAGTACTGTCAGAATTCACTGACAGGAAAAAGAGGAAAAGAGAAGGAATACACACCTACTCTAAGCATGGAATGGATGTATATTCCTATTCCAGCAGTTGAAGTCACCAAGAACATTTTGACAATGGTGAAAGAGCAGAAGCAAATCCCTGATCATATTCTGGATGCCTGTCAAAATATTATAACAGCTTCAGCAGCATCACAGGGAAAGAAATGAAAATCTATCCCTACCAGTGGAGTGACATATCAACATATCACTCCGTAACAGACACACACCTCTGTTCCAGTCTAACAGGGTTGTGGGGAATACTCTCCCATGTCATACGGACAACCAAGTCAGGCATATACACCTGATTTGAGTGGAGATAATCAGCCTAACCTGACTATTTCTCCTGAGCAGGCACATACACCTACCCATAATGACCACTTTTGTCAACAAGTGGTTCTTAAAGTGAGTAAGAAGACGTCTAAGAAGAAGACCCATCCATCACAGTCAATAAATCAAGAGCCTATCTGTAATAAGGCCTTGCTCAATGCTGGAGTTCTTAAAGCCCTCAGAAAATTATCTGTTAGAATTCAAGATTCTACTCTCTCATTTCCCAATAGTGGGAACATGAATTCCACAGGTCTTCATCAGACACTTTCTCATGAAGGCTTGCTTCATGACATTTCGATCGATCTCGAAGTTTCATCTTTAGATGAGAGCCACGATAACCCTCTGCATGGCCAGAAGACCAAGGAGCAAAATGTTTCATCTTTTGATGTAACCCACCATGGTGGTCCTCCCCATGATGATGAATTTAACTGTGAAAGTCCTCTCCGTAGTAGTAATGTGAATTGCCTAGAAAATTCTTCAAAGGACAATGTAGTAACAAGAAATCCCTCTTATCTTGAGGCACTTGCAAAAGTGAAATCAGTCATGTCTGATGCTTTACTGCTAGCAGGTGAAATACTTTCTCAATCAGAAGATAGCCCGGGGTGCAGGTCATTCTCCGAACCACCCCTAGGCCATTCATCTTCTAGTTTGATAAATGAATTCTCTACCAATATTGTTGAATCTGATGAAGCAACAAGGAAGCACCAGCTCTGGTCTAATTAGGTAGAAGAATCTTCATCGAATGATAAAGAGGAAATGCTGAATATGAGAAAACAACTGGCAAAAGGTGAAGTGCCAGTCATGTTTTGGCCTCTGGCTGACTCTCAGTATGACATTCCAGAGATGTTGACGGAAGATTGTATTCATGATATTCGTCTCAACATGTGGAAAACTATTTGTCAATTTAAAAAGAAAATATTATCTTATGATGAATATGAAAATCATGTCAAGATAATAGAAGGGTTACAACGCCAAATTTATTTGGCCTCTCTCTCAGTTTATCGATATCAGAAGGCTGAAAAGAATTAGAGAGCCCTTCAGCATTCATGCCTTGGCACACTAAAAATATTGTGCCAGTTAATTTCCAATGCCCCATCTGTTATTCATATCAGGGGATGAGGTGTTCATAGAGCACTACAGTTTACTGTACTCTCCAGTCAACAAAGCCCGCCAAAAATGGTCTCATGCAATGTTATTTCCCATGGACGGCCACAACCAATTGTCTTTGTTTGTAATCAAAGGCTTGCTTAGGAACAAGCCTCAACTAGTTCTTCCCAAAGTCACGCATACAAAGAACAAGTTGTCAAACTACTCTTGCATCAGGCAAATGAGAATATTGAACAAGATTCTCGTTTAGAGCGGGCTCATCATCAGGTGACAGAAGTGTTAGAAATAATCCAACGGTCATTTGATCCAGGTGATTTGAGTGGATGTAGGTTGATGCATCCAGCCAATTTCCGGACTAAAGTCCGCAAGATCAGGAGAGATTTTAAGAAAGTCTCAGATGTAGCAGCTCAAGAACCACCCCAGCTTGCCAGACTAGGGACTCTTTTAACCCAACCCTTGGAATCAACAAATAGGATTCGAGGAGTTGAGCAGGAACATCAGGAACAACCCCAATCCACTGGACTGGGGACTTTTTCAAATCCTCAATCTCTTCCTCAGAGAAAGTCAGTCTTCTATCGATTAGGGAAGAATCCAAAAGAGGGAAGAAGAGCCAAATTATCAGGAGATTCCCTCCAAATTAAAGTTCATCAAGAAGTTCCTGAGGGATCAAATCAACAAAAGACAATGTCTCATCAGGGACATGGAAGAAGACAATATTGAAGAAATGTTGATAGAAGGGATGCAATGCGTTATGCATCAATTAATGTCATCAATGCCATTGTTGCTGATACTCCAGAACATGAGGCTCAATCAGAGGGATCAGATGAAGAAGTTCTTGCTCAAGAAGTTGTACACATAGACACAAATGAAGAAGGTGTGCGTACACGAGGATGGTGACCTCGTAGCGATGAACGGAGGAACGACATGGCCTGATGTTGTTCGAGCTGTTGATGGTGAGCTCGCGACAGCGTCCGATGGAATTACGGCTCCAAGTTCTGTGGTTGTAGGGCATGCACTGACGGTTGCAGATGATTTGGGTTGCGATGGTAGTGACCTAGCGGTGAACAATGGTTTTTTGGCACGACCTAGATCTATGGGTGGGCATGGTGCGATGGAGTCGGTGGTAGTAGCCGAGACTGATGCACGTACTGCTGCAAGACTAGACCGAAATTGTTCTTTTGATGCTGAAATTGTGGGCAATCTCTAGAAGGCCACATGTGCAAGAGTGGTCGGGGAAGGAACTGGAAACACCAAGATGACCTCTGATTTGACAAACCTAGAGAATCAGATTCAGGCAGGACATGCTCATGTGGAAGGGCCTTCTTTGAATCATTCCTTTGCTTGTTTAAAAGGTGTACCTGACTCCTCTATCCAAAGAAAGGGAAACATTGTGCACATCAAAGCGGATCCCGACGCTGTTTCTGAACGACTTAAGATGGGTGAGTTCTCAATCATTGCTCGATTATTTCTTCCTAAAGGCTCTCAACCTTTAAAAATCGATGAAATTAAGAAGCGTATCTCGTCGATTTGGGGATTTACATCTTGGAAATGTGTCTCGCTAGGATGAGGATACTTTAATATGCTCTTCCCCATAGAGGAAATGAAAATTTGAGCTTGGGGATTTGGTTCCATTTCTCTCAAACTAGGGATTGTTCACCTCAGAGAATGGGATAAAAAATTCAATCCATTTGAGGTTGGGAACACCACCACACAAATTTGGGTAAGAGTGTATGGGTTGAATTGGATTCTTTAGAACCCCAAAATTTTGTATGATATTGCTATGTCAATTGGGATTCCTATAAAAATTGACAAGGAAACAAAAGTGGCTCTATTTGGTCACTATGCCTGGTTTTTAGTTGAGGTTGAATTGGGATCAACTCTGGTTGATAAGGTTATGCTTGCAACTGATGATGACATTATTGAATTGAAGATCGTTTATTAAAAAATGCCAAAGTTCTGTAAAGACTGTAACATTATAGGTCATGACTCGTCTACCTGTAGGCGTTCAACTGTTTTCCACTTTTGTGCTTCACATGGACATGAAGTGAGCAATTGTCCTAAAAATACCAAAAGTACACATGTTCGGAAGCCCGATTGTAAGGGTGGTGATGGACCCGCCATTCCTGTTGATAAGAAAAAAGCACAAGGAGTTGTTCTTGAGGATGTTGTACATACTACAGTTTATGAGAAAGGTCACATATATGCATCTATTTCTGAGAACAAATCAAAATCCTGGGCTACCATATTTTTTGAAGAGGTGAATTTGCAAAATGTTGATACTCAATATCAAGGCAAATGTGGTAATTTGCAGAAAACTCAAATTTCTTCGCCTCCCCAATTGTCAGGACAAGTTGATAACTCCAAAGATAGAAAAGAGACTAAAGATGTCACTCAAAAATAAGCTCATCATCCACCTTCAAATGATGGGATGATTGCTTCAGATATCCGAAAGGGTAAGAAAAAATTAGAAACTGACTTTCCCGTTGTTTCTAATCCTATTCATGCTTCTTCAAAACCCCATGTGGATAGTGAAGGCTTTAAGCTTGTTTCTTACAAGAAGGAAAAGTCATCAGTTGTATTGACTACAGGTAACCCTTCCTTTGGTCAGCATATTGATGATGATTCTAAGATGCAGGATACCACTTAGGGCTCTCTTGATGAGAGTCAGGAGACCCTTGTCCAGACTACTTCAGTTGAGGGGGCTACTTCTCCTGGAAAATACAAATAGCATGAAGACAGCTCTAATTCTGACAACACCTATGCTGAGACACTTTTATAAAGGCTATAAGCGCTCCCTACTAGTAGAGGAAGATAAAGAGGTTGGGGTCGGGTTCGTGGAAGGGCAGAATGGAATGCAATTCAAGAAGAAGAGAGAAAGCTAACTTCCAGGTTAATGAAAAAGATAGGTAGATAGTATTTTGCCTTGGGCTTTGCCATGTTTCCTGTTATCTTTATGGATACTCTCTTTTGGTTGCTTTTTAATTTTAGAGGCACTGCCTCCAACTTTAAAAAAAACAAAATCAAAGGCTTACCCAGAATCTAGGTATTCCTTCGAATAACCAACTTCCCCCTCTTTGAAAAGCATCCAACAAGGGGAAAGGAAAGAATCATGTTACATTCCACCATTCCTATGGAGAAGGCCAATCACTCTCACTAGAGTAAAGATTTTCACAACAGGAGGAAGAAATGAAGGAATTAAGGAGGTTGAATGTAGAACTAATTCAAGTTAGTCTTCCTCCTAAGCGTGCTGGATTCAGTTAGCCAAGGGAATTTGTTGCAGCTACTGAGATGGATCAAGAATATCCTCCTTTACCAGTACACCATCACAGGTCTAATCCTATGGGTCATGCGTAACAACAATCGGCGGTGCTACCATCAGTTGCAGTAACAGCCACCACATTTGTCCAAGCTCCAGTTATTGCACCTGCTCATATCCAAGCACAACCAGATGTTTCTCAAAAGTTAATAACTACAATTGAGTCATTAACAGCTCGTTTGGAAGCTATGGAGGAAAAAAGTGCACAAATTCAACCAGAAAAAATAGCTTACCCTGAATGGGTTGATGCAATTCCTCCCCCATCAAAATTTTCAAGTACCACATTCCCAATCTTTAATGGTTCGGGAGATCCAGAGCAACACTTAACACATTTTGTTTCTCATTGTGATCCTATGATGGGAACTCCTTAGCAACAAGAAATAGTTAAGCTCAGGTGTTTTTTACAGTCATTACAAGGACCTGCTTTTGTCTAGTATACAAGCTTGTAATCCCGGTCAATTAACGGATGGGAAGATCTCCGCCAACGATTCTTTCTTCAATTCAGCTCAACTTTACCAAAGATAACAATTTTTGATCTTACAAATTGTAAGAAAAATGAGAATGAAAGGGTTTAAGATTTCATTGCTCGCTGGAAGGGATTAACATATTCCATAAGCTTAGTACCCCCTCAAAAATAATTGTTGCCAATCTGTGTGGAAAATTTGTGTGATGAGTTACGCAAACCGTTGATCCCTGTGAAATACATAGGAAGGTTTCGAGACCTTACTTCAATCGCTCAGCAGATTGAAGATTCTATTACAAAGACTAAGGATAAAACTCGTGTAATTCCATCAGCTCTAGGAAGGAGAATGGGTAGATCAGATACTGTTATAGTTACGCTTAAATAAGCACCTGTACTTGCTTCCACTTCAAAACCTTCATCTTTCTGAAGGGCTCCACTTCCTGAACATCAACAAAAGAGGACGTTTTATCAAGATGATAAAAGAGATCAAAGATGGAAAAAATTTGAGGAGTTGAAAAGAAAATTTTACTCTTTCTGAAATGAACAGGTTCCTGGTTACTTCATTTCGGCTCTAGAAAATAATTTGGTTCAGTTGCCAAGGCCTAAAAGGCCGAACAAAGAAGGAGATGAAGACCATCCCAACTATTTCCCATTTCATCAGATGTTGGGGAATCCCATTCAGGAGTGTTTTGTCTTCAAATACCTCCTGCAAAAGATGGTGGACTCAGGAAAAGTCAAAATGAATGGTTTTTCAGCTCAGGTAGCATGTGTTACTGCTACAGATCTAGAAGAATAAGGCGAGTGGAAAGAAGTCAAAAGAAAAAATGCGCAGAAATATGATGATTGGATGGTTAGAAAAATGATCAACTGAACTCAAGCCATTTTACGAACACAATTGAAAAAACCAATTGTGTCTTCTGCTATGAATGCCACAAAAAAACCCCCTTCATCCGAGGGAAAATCCTCAAAGAAACGGCATAATTAAAAGAAAGAAGAATAGTCAGAAGAAGATGAAATCATGTCAAAGCCTAAGTTGTCTTTGACTCTGGCAGATTTTATGTCATCTAATTCAAAACCACGGGCACCGCCCCACCAAACGACATAGCCTAAACTGGCTAATCAGGCAGAGTCTTCATCAGATAAAGAGTTTATCTTTAGTTATGTTAATATGATTCACTTAACAGATCCTTATGCCAGTCACAATTTCGATCTTGATGAGCCTGAATTCCCTGTATCAAACAGAGGAATTAGAGTGAGTTCCAAAGGTTTGGGATACAGAGGGAGATGTGGATATCCCAGAAGCCACTATTCTAATTCTACCCCTGCTAGAACTGTATATGCAGTAGAAACTCGTGGCAGAGCCCTTCAGTAGGCTCAATAGGAATAAGAAAGTTCTTCCATGCAAGGAAAATTCAGTCCTGGCACAATTCTTCTGGAGGACCGGTTGTAGGTTACACCTTATTCCTCTTAAAAAGTAAATAGACCTAGTCAGTCTAATCTTCCAAATCCAGGAGTATTTCCAAATCCTACCCCGATACAAGAAGAATCTACTTCCAAAGCATTAACTTCTAAGGCACCTGCGAAACCACATGTTCCTATTGGGAAACACAGACCTTTGGATCAAAAATATGATTTCTTGAAACATTTGGCCCAAGTACTGGACAAGTTATCAATTCTGGATGCTTTAAATCTATCAAAGGATCTCCAGGAGGCACTCATTGAGGCTTTGTCAAGTCCTCAGGAATTCGAAACTGAAATTGCTGCGGCTGAAGTCTACCATGTAGAGAATAATCCTGCAGAATTCCATGCAGTGATATCTTTCACAGATGAAGATGAAGATGATGTTTTGCATGGACATATTAGACCTTTGTATTTATCTGACAAGGTCAATGATATAGACATCCGAAGAGCTTTCATTGATAATGGTTCAGGAGTAAACCTCATCCCCATTCGTACACTTCGTCGATTGGGCCTCACCGAATCTGATTTATCTCCTTCTACTTTGATGTTGCAAGGATATGATAAAAATGAACAAGAACCTCTGGGTGAAATCACACTTAGAACTTAGTTTGGAGATCTTGTATCCAATTCAGATTTCATGGTTGTTCGTCATGACACAACTTGCAACATTTTTCTTGGAAGACCTTGGATACATCAACATGCGGATATACCCTCATCATACCATCAATGTCTCAAATATTGTTTCAATGGTCAAATTGGGACATTGTATGGTGATAAAGCCCCATTCAAAACATGTGAATCTCAATACATTGAGGCAGAATTCTATCACATGAAGGGTAAGGAGAAATCCACAACAAAAGAGGTTACCAAAGTTAATGCTCCATATGGTTTGGAAAAGATTCCAGTAAACCCATTAATACATGTGAGTACAGATTATGTGTTGCCTATCAGTCAAATCGACAGGATAGACACAAATCCAAATACTCTTATGGAAACTTCCATAATATCAATTACGACAATCAAGCTAGACATCATGGGAGAAATTGGTGATTCACCAGGAAATGATGAAATCTCAAATGGAGATGTCTTCATTTCATCTGCTGAAATCCTGCAAGTATATACATCATTAACCATGCCAGAAGAAGTCATAATAATGTCAGAAATGAATGTCGATGTCAATTCTCAATCCATCATCTCATCTTTATTACCCAAGGAAGATCCTTCATCATCAATAGGGTCAGAAATGGTAGTCTCTTCTTCAAGATGTTCAAATTTTAACATCTCTTCTGATCATGGAAATTCTGCTTCATCATCTATTATGCAAGCAGAAACAGAAGAAATAACACATGTTGAATAAGAAGAGGAAGATCTCAGGGATTCTCCTACATCTTTTGAAGAGGGTATCTCTACCACTGTGGATGAACTCAGAAAATATATCTGGGTACAAAAGAAGATCCACATCCCACTTTAATTAGTGCGGCCATGACTCTAGAAGAGAAAGAAATGTATATCTCATTTTTAAAGCAAAATCGAGATATATTTGCTTTGAACTATACAGAGATGCCAGGCCTTGATCTTGATGTTGCTACTCATCATTTGGGTTTTCCATAAGAACATCGAGGATTCAAGCAAGCCACAAGAAGAACACACCCAACTTATGCTTCCAAAATTGAAGCTAAAGTGGATAATCTTATCAAAGATAACTTCGTCAGAGAAGTTCAATATCCCAAATGGATGGCTAATATTTTCCCTGTGAAAAGGAAGAACGGAAAAATTAGAGTTTTCATTGATTTCAGAGATCTTAATCGGCATTTTCCCAAGGATGATTTTCCAGTTCCGATCACAGAACTCTTAATTGATGAAACAACTGGAAATGAAGCACTTTCCTTCATGGATGGATATTCAGGGTATAATCAAATCTGAATGGCTCTAGAATATGAAGAATCTACAGCCTTCAGAGCCCCTCAGGGTGTGTTTTGTTATCGGGTAATGCCCTTTGGCCTAAAGAATGCAGGCGCAACATATCAGCGTGCCATGCACCACATCTTCAAACCCTTTTTAGGAAAATTTTTTGAATGTTATGTGGACGATTTGGTGGTAAAATCCAGATGACGTTCTAATCACTTGGCTGATTTGGAAATCATATTCTACAAACTTCGACAACACAATTTGAAGATGAACTCCTTAAAATGTGCTTTTGGGGTAACCTTAGGAAAATTTCTTGGCTTTGTTGTACGCCATCGTTGTATCGAATTCGATCCTGAGAAGACAAAGTCAATCCTTGGTATGTCACCTCCTCAAAATTTGAAATAATTGAGAGGACTTCAAGGAAACTTGGCCTATATTCAGCGTTTCATCGCCAATTTGGAAGGCAAAAGTTTACCCTTCACCAAATTGATGAAGAAGGAAGTCACTTACCAGTGGACTGAAGAATATCAAGAAGCATTCAATATTCTCAAGAAATATCTCTTGAGTCCACCGGTATTAATTCCACCTGTTGAAGGAAGACCACTTATTCTTTATGTGACAGCTTTAGAGATATCATTGGGTGCCTTCCTTGCCTAGAATAATGATGCTGGGAATGAAAACAACCTTTACTATCTTAGTCAGACTATGCTTGAAGCAGAAACCCGATATTCAAGTATTGAGAAGTGCTGCCTAGCATTAATCTTTGCTGTTAAAAAATTGAGACACTACTTGCAACATCACGAGGTCTAATTGGTATCTCACAATAACCCGCTCAAATTCATCCTTAGTCGTCCAATGCTTACCGAACGTCTGGCAAGGTGGGCGGTTATTTTGCAGCAATTTGATATCCAGTATGTGTCTCAAAAGGTGATAAAGGCCCAAGCTCTACCTGATTTCCTTGTTGAACATCCTTCAGTAGAAGATACATCTTTAGATATTTAACTTCCTGATGAAGAAGTATTTTCTATTCAAGATAATATTCAAACATGAGAAATGTACTTTGATGGTGCTTCCAGAAGTCCAACTGGGAAGAAAATGGAAGATCCTAAATTCAACAAAGTTGGGTTAGGAATTGTACTTATTTCTTCGGAAAAGGAAGTGCTACCTTATTCCTTCTTATTGTGGGAAGGCGATACCAATAATGAAGAAAAATATCAATCTCTCATCATAGGCTTGGAGTTGGCGCTTCAGGCACAAGTGAATCACTTAAAGGTGAAAGGTGATTCAGACCTAGTAATCAAACAAGTCAATGGGGATTATGCCATCAGAAAAGAAGAGTTAATCCCTTTGTATGATTACATCAGAGAGTTAATGGCAGAATTTCCTTCGGAACCAACATTTTATTATGTCCCATGATCAAAAAATGACCAAGCTGATGCACTGGCTAATATAGCCACAGCTCTGGCAGATCCAAATCGGGATGAAACAATCATCAGTATTTCCCACCATTGTACAATTTCACCTTATGTTCAAACCAGAACTGAGAAAATCAATGAAATTAGTCCCATTTCTAAACCATATGGTTATACTACAGGATGGATGACACCTATCAGGGAATACCTTCAAAATGGAACACTTCCACCCGATAGAGCCGAAAAAGAACAAATCTGGCAACATGTGGTCAATTTTACTCTTTATGATAGCCCTGATCACCTAGAAAAAATTCTCTATAAAAGAGGTTTTGATGGAGTTCTCTTCAGATGCATTGATGGTGAAGAGACAATGGCTGTCATGAAAGAAGTACATGCAGGAGTCTGTGGTGACCACCAGTCTGGACATAGACTATCTGATCAAATTCGAATGCTTGGATAATTTTGGCCTTCAATGATACTATATTGTGTTGATTTCACTAAGAAGTGTCATTCATGCCATGTATGTGCCAACTTCATTCATCAACCCCCATAGTTTCTTCATACAGCTAAATACTCATGGCCATTTTCCACACGGGGAATGGATGTAGTGGGACCTTACCCTTCAGCTACAACCAAGCAGTTTAAGTATATTCTTACTACTACTGACTTCTTTTCCAAATGGGAAGAGGAAATACCTCTCAAAGAAGTTAGTTCTAAAAGCATTGTTAGTTTCATCAAGTCTAACATCATTACCAGATTTGGTGTACCTCATACCATAATGAAGGACAATGGCACCAACTTCTGTTCATCCGAGGTAAGGAAGTTGTATCAAGAATACAACATCAAATCCAACCATTCATCTCGGTATCATGCAGTGGCCAATGGAAAAATAAAAGCCTTTAATAAGACTCTTTCAAATATACTACAAAAGATGGTGGATAAAGATAAGAAGTCATGGCCTGATAAACTTTTTCATGCTTTATGGGCTTATCAAACAACCACCCACACTGCAACGCGGTCAACTCCATATTCATTGGTATATGGAACAGAAGCAGTCTTGCCTATTGAAGTTCAATTACCTTCACTCAGAGTAGCCATTTGTGATCAGTCATCTACAGATGAATAATCTCAAAAGAGATTGGATGAATTGGAACGATTAGATGAGAAAATATTGTGCACCCTGCACCACTTGGAAGTCTATCAGAATCGAATAAAAAGAGCTTTCAACAAAAAAGTTCATCTTCATTCAATCATTCAGGGAGAATTGGTATTGGTTCTCAGAACTCCAATGATACCAGAAAGGAAACCTCCCAAGCTTGATCCAAAATGGGAAGGACCTTACTCAATACATACGGTCTACTCCAATGTAGCTTATTATTTAATCTCGATGGATGGAGAACTCATCACTACTCCAACCAATGCCATATTCTTGAAGAATTATTTTGTGTAACACAAATACTAGACGTCCAACATGACGTTAAACTATGACATCCAACATGATGTTAAACTGTGATGTACTAGATACATGACACTAAACTGTACAGAAGTACCTTATGTCCAGCAAGACGTTAAACTGTGAAAAAAAATCCCTAATACATCCTAGCTATATGATGCTAAACTGTACAACGCTCTTTTGTCCAGCATGACGTTAAACCGTGTTGTCCTTACTACATGACATTAAACTGCACAGTCCCCAAAGTCCTTACTGCAAGACTTTAAATTGTATAATCTTCTCTTTCGTCTTAGCTATATAACGTTAAACTATACATCCCCCTCTTTTTTCCTTACTGCATGAAATTAAACTGCATAGTCCCCCATTGTCCAACATGACGTTAAACTGTGTTCAACCCCTTATAAGTCCAACATGAAATTAAACTGTGCATCGTTAGGGTTGTTGTTACCTCTTGTTTCTCACACTGAGTATGACTTGCGTGAGCTTAGAGTAAACTTCAACCATAACACCCTCTCTAGGCCGCTAACCATGCATAAGTCCCAACACCATTTTTAGGTCGTTGTTCTCAAAAACAACTTGATCACCAATTAATTCTTCAATTATACTATGCGGACTTTGATCCTTGCCTTCTAGGCTGGATACGTAGGCAACCTCCCAAGGTTCAAGCCCAAAACCAATACCTTCACATCGGTTCACCTCCATCTCATACAATGTTGATTCATGAAGCCACCCCCAGAACCAATATTGTTTACATTGGTTCACCATCGTCCTTGCTATATGATGTTAAACTATTCACACTTTTGTCCTATATGATAATAAACTGCCACATTCTTTGACACCCTCACCTGAGAGGGAATCATTATTTACATTGATCTCCAATCATGTTATATTCTAACGACTATGTGCATACATGGCAATGCCTGAACCTTTAATCTTGGATCAAACCATCATTGCACTAAAGTCCCCTTTCACCCTTCACTTGTACGAACCAAATCTGTACAGAGGGTATTTTAAGAACTACATGCAGCTTGATTCCCATCCTTATGGGATACGTAGGAACATTCGAGCGTCCCTCGAATCCAGCCCCAATTCTTTGGGCCTAACCCCAAATTACACTTTCAGTCCCTTGGCTGAAAAGTCCCCTTGTGAAAATATGAATGTGGTATAAAAACCCTGGTCTTCACTCACATCAGGTTTATAAAAAACAAACATTGTGTATTCCTTATAATGGTACGAGTTCTATGACCCTAAACTAAGATCTCCTACACTCTCGTCCCACATGACGTTAAACTATATTTCAAGAACTACGTATGGCTTGATTCTCATTCTAATGAGATATGTAGTGAAGTCCAACATCTCAATTAAGGACCCAACCACAACATGATTATGGTTAGCATTGGTATGTGTATCTTTACATACGTTGGACAATGCCCATTTTGATGTGTCATACTCATAACCTTAAATACTTCCATATCTACATAACCCTTTTCTTGACTTATGGTCACAAAATGTCTGATACCTAGGAATTCTTTTGCCTAACTATGCAGCACGTGCCCTTAGGTGGCCTTGCATAAGTAGTCTACATAACGGACCTTCCAGCCAAAAGATGCTATTATTTGACTATTTAGTCAATTCCCTTAGGTGGACCTGCATAATTCAACCCCCTAATGGGTTTTTCAAATAATGGTAATTTCATTCTTGGGAGAAAAACCTCTTTTTTTCCTTATTGGTCTTATCGACAATATGTAAGCATCCACAAAAAAAATAACCATCCTTAACATATTTTTCCCATACTATTTTTCATGATCTGAAAGTATTCAAGTCTGTGGTTTATATTTCTCTTCCCTACGTTTAGGTTAAACCTTCGCAGAAGTGACATTCATCTAATTCTTAGACAATCTTGATTAGAAATATCCTCTACATATTCAAGTACCTCTCTCCATACAGCAGACTCTATGCTTTGGAAAATTTGAATCTCCATAAAATTTCACTGGATTTTTAGCGATAGAAAAGTAAAATTTCTGAGAGTTCTTTTGCCTGACTATGCAGCACGTGCCCTTAGGCAGCCTTGCATAAGTAGTCTATATAACGGACCTGTCAGCCAAAAGATGCTATTATTTGACTATGCAGCCAATGCCCTTAGGTGGCCCTGCATAATTCAACCCCCTAACGGGTTTGTTAAATAGTGGTAACTTCACTCTTAGGAAATACTTCTTCTAATGCCTCTTGGCCCTTTTTTCATATCATTCCTCATATTTAAAATTTCTTAAGTCATAGTTTACATGTTTTCCCCCATACTTGAGTGTGGTAATATGTTTTCAGATAAATTATCAAGGAATTGAGTCAATTTTAATCCATTCAGTTAAAGCTATTTCGACCTTAAACATTAGCCTTTTTATATCTGACGTGTATGACTTTAAACTGCCCACAAAAGACAAGGGAACTCTGAACAAAAGTCAAGTCCCAGCCCACTAAACCTACATTTCATATGATTTAAGTAATATTGATAAACTAAAAGATTAAAAGTTTTTAGGGTTATTTTTATAATCCTAGTAAAAAAATCAAACTATGCTTACTAGGCCCATTGGATCAGGTAAAAATTTAAAGCAGATAGCAAGAAAATGTAGGTACAAATGATTGAAGATGAATGTATTCTTCAATGATGCACAAGTTTTAGAAGGACATCCACAAACTGGAGTCTCTTCTCTTTTCAAAGAATTACAAAAGGCTGTCAACATAACTCTTCACTTGATTCACGACATCCTGAGCTTCATCAGCAGCCACTTGAAGCTCATGTACTCGACCAAATTCACTCTTTTCAGCTTGATGGAGTTCTTTCTTGGCTTCTGCAATGGCTTTCATACCATTTGTTTGAACTCCTTCCAATGAATTATTAAGCTGATCAAGTTCCCCAGTAACAATATCTAACTATTGCTAAAGGTGCATCTGCTGGACAACTTTCTCCTTGATCTTATACTTCAGCTCCTTTAACTTGGCAGCATGATTAGCCTCAGATCGGGACACCGAAGCCTCAAATTTGTTGATATTTACTAACATCCTTACCCTGTTCAGGTCTTGACGGTACCTCTACTCCTGCTCCCTTCTTAAGATGACTTGTTTCACCGTGGCATGGATCTCTTGATATCCGAAACCACCAAGTCCCAAAATGACGAACAGGGATGACAGTCACAGGATCTTAGAGGATAGCTCTTATAGAGGCACTTCAAATATGATCTTCCATATGTTCTTCCATGACTTGCATCGTGAAAACTGGAGTGCCTTTTGTACCTCCAGATCTGACTTAGCACCACTCTCACAGGGGGGAATATAATCTAGAATTAATGCACTTAAAGAAGTGCCCTATTCTACTCCTTCCCCCTGACCCATGTTACTCCACTTTCTATTCCCGTTGGGGCAGAGGTTGAGGCTTCACCTCCAGATATAGCCACTGAAATTGATGGCCCTGCATAGTCAATTGAAAGATTTGGTTAGTTTCAAAGGATAAAAAAAGTTGATTGACTGTCTTGCAAATTAAGTACAGTCGCAAATATTGTTATCCCTTACCCAACAGTAGATCAGAAACATGAGAAGGCTCCTCCCCATCTCTCCTAGCTTCAACAGGATTTTCAAGACGAGTTTCAAGAAGCTCTACCGAGTTCAGCTCCACTTGAGCTAGTGTATCTGCAATAGTAGGGTTGTCCATACCCCCTTCAGGCATTGGCAGTTCAACAACTTGCTCAGATGGAACTGCACATTTGAACCAATCATGGTCAGAGATGTAATAAGAAGTTATTTTAACAGGACGAAGGATAACACTCACTTCCAAAATCTTCTAAATTACATGGTAATTTAACATGATCTAAAAAATCTTCAAAAGATGCACCAAGTTCCATAATTTCATCCAATGTTATCTCAGATTCTTGGTTAGTCACACCAGTGGGAGCATTCGATACATCTTCTTGGCGACCCTCATTCTGCGGCCTCTGACCCCGGATAGATTCTTTAGATAAAATTGCGGCATTAGTTGCAGTGGCCACTAAATGTTCCGGTGCCGGGGTTGAACCTAAAATATCACAGAATGGAAGTCAGTTGATGTTTTCATTCAACATCTTATGAAGCATTATTAATTTACCAGAAGCAGGCTCTTCTCTTATTACAGTAGTAGCAGGAGAGGTACTGGGAACAGACCCTGGCTCTTCTTCAGGATCAGCCAAGTCAGCATGAATTTGAGACTGTTCACCAGCAGCCTCCATTGTTCTTAGAGGAGGGTCAGTCCTCTCCCTCAAAGGGTAAATTGAAGAAGCCCCTGCAATCCCAAAAAAAGTATGAGAAATATTTCCATGTATTAAGACTCATGACTATCCGAAGGACTTACCACTACTAATAAAGAATTGAGATGTGGACTTCTTCCTTCGATGTCTTTGTTTCTTCGACTTTTTAGGAGTAATGACATCATCATCTCCAAATACAGGAATTGGAGAATGAAGAGCTATGTCTAACTCCTCCTGTAACGACCCGAAATTTTGAATAAATCTTGTTTCCTAATTTTATGTGTTATTTTATTTTATTTTTATACTCAACAAAAATGTTTCATTTGATAACATGAGTATAATTAAAATGATACCATTGGTTTTTGACTGTTATATGACCATTGGTCAATATGACCGCTGGAAACTAAACGTTTTGATTATTGTCTCTAAATACAAGTAATCTTGGTTAATTAATATAGAAAGAAGATTCGATGGCCTCACCCAGTAGTCTTGGACCGATCGAAGCCCATTTAACAGAACTTGGGAAGGAGGTAGCACCACTGGGCTTTGCTCTGGACCAAACCCAAGCTGAACTTCATCGTGTGAATCTAGAACGGGATCGCCTTCGCGAGAAGTTCAAACTGATAGAAATTACTACTTGTGCGATGTTGGCCGAGCCTCCCTCAGATTCTCTAACCTTAGAACACCTTACACTTAGGTCCTATGCTGGTGTGATAAGGGGCTATGTAAGGAGACCATAACTGCCTTGTGTAATCCTTTGTTTTAAATAAAAATTGGAATTTCTTCTTATGATGAAGTTTATGAATTTTCAAATGACCAGATAAATATAGTATGCATATTTTTGATGAATTTTAGAGAAAGGATATTTTAAAAATGTTTATGTAAACCTTAAATAAATAAAAATGTGTAATGATTTTCAAAAAATGGTCTTCTACAAATATGTTCAGAACGGAATTTAGAGTCTAATAAGATCAACTCAATTTTTGATGAATAATAAATTATGAATAGTGATTTTATGCTTAGTATTAGTAATGTGACCAAATGGATTAGTAATCTCACTTAAAGAAAGTATTAATATAATCTAGGCACATTGATTTAAGTAATATGATTTAATAAAATGGTTAAAAAACGGTTTCATAAATTATTATTCAAGTATTAGTTTTTTCGGGTGAATAATATTTTTTAATTAAAATTTAAATTAAAAATATTTAGAAAATTATTTTTATAAAATGGATTTCATTTTTGAACTCAGAGCATCGATATTATGTTAAGGTAATTTTTGGGGTTTTTTCTAAAAATAATGAATTTTCGGTGAATAGTGTATTTATTTAAAAAATAAATTAAAAATATTTAGAAAATTATTTTTATAAAATGGAGTTCATTTTTGAAATTAGAGCATTGATATTTGGTTAAGGTGAAATTTTGGGATTTTTCTGAGAAAGTTGAATTTTCAGTGAATAGTAAAAATACAGTTTTAGGGTTTCGGTATGTTTAATGACATCATAACTGTGTCATGATGATGTCATGAGATATTTTAAAGGATATTCGACTAAAGAGGATGAATTATTGTGTGGGGGTCCCCATGTGGCCTAACTTTATGGGAAGTACCATGGGAGGGCCCATGCTTTTGAGAAAACCACTTTTGAGGTGTCCCTTGGCCATTAATGCCTTGTCCCCTCACTTTCCCTATAAATACCAAGCCCTCCTTTCATGTAAAGTATTTCAAGTTCCTTTTTATTATGTTGGGGTATGATCTCTAAATTTATCATACTGATCTTTTATGATCATATGATGAGAGACCCCATTTGATCTCTTCAATTCAGTATTTTGAAGTTTTAAGTGGCGCCGTTAGGCTGCTGAATTTTTAAGTGGTTCTTCACCCTTCTCGTTTTGAAGTTCTACTTTCATGTCAATTCTTTCAAGTTCCTTTTTGTTATGTTGGGGTATGATCTCTATATCTATAATACTGGACTCTTATGTTCATATGATGAGAGACCCCATTTTATCTCTTCAATTTAGTATTTTGATGTTTTAAGTGGCGCCGTTAGGCTGCCGAATTTTTAAGTGGTTCTTCACCCTTCTCGTTTTGAAGTTCTACATTCATGTCAATTCTTTCAAGTTCCTTTTTGTTATGTTGGAGAATTATCTCTATATCTATCATACCGGACTCTTATTTTTATATGATGAGAGACCCCATTTGATCTCTTCAATTTAGTATTTTGAAGTTTTAAGTGGCGCCGTTAGGCTGCTGAATTTTTAAGTGGTTCTTCACCCTTCTCGTTTTGAAGTTCTACTTTCATGTCAATTCTTTCAAGTTCCTTTTTGTTATGTTTGGGAATTATCTCTATATCTATCATACTGAACTCTTATTTTCACATGATGAGAAACCCTATTTGATCTTTTCAAATCATTTTTGTTGAAGTTTAAGTAACACCGTTAGGCTGCCGAACTTTCATAAGAGAAATCTAATTTTTGTCTTCCTTCCATGTTTTTCATTTCAAATGGCATGTCTTTTAAATTTCATTACCATGATCATGTATCCTTCTTATTCTTTCCATCTACTATTTTATGGGTCATTTATGAATGTTTGACCCATTTTACCTCTCTTTTTAATGTCTTCTAAAACCTCATAACATAGCCGTTATGCTGCAGAATTTCCGTCTCAAAATGTCTCTCTCTTTTTCTAAAGTTATTTTATATTATTAAGTGAATACTCAAAGCTCTTTCTTCTAAACGGGTATTCAAATATATACCAAAATTTTCTATTTTAAATTCTGGGATTTACATACATGAGACCCACCTTCCTTTTCTGTGGGTTTTAAAGTGATGTAAAGATCTTGTCTTTAAAGCAGTTTTTAAAACGTTATGATTATGAAATGAAACCCATTTATTTTATGCTATATGGGTTATTTATGAAATGTTTGATGATGATATATGTGGCTCACATGATAATAAAGGCAAATTTAAGGGTGCGCCCTGATAGCGCTCCAATGCATTGGGTAATGATGTAACCACTAGAGATTACAATTTTCACGATACCTTGGTGAATAACCTTGGTAATTTTCAAATGACACCTTGGGGATGGACCTTGGTGATATGTTCATGATTGTCTATGTTAAATGATTTAGCCACATCTTCAAGTTATGAAAAAGTTTTATTTTTATTATGATATGCCTCATGATTTTATTTTCATGCCTTAAAGTTCTTTTCATGACTTTATTGATGTATCTCAAGTTCATATGTAAAATGTTTCACTTGTTTCCCTTACTGGGCCTTCTGCTCACCCTTTCTTTTGATGTATGTCCCCAGGTTATGAGATGCAGTAATGAGCCTAGGGTGAACATGAGGAGAAGCCTTTCAAGTGTTTAATAAGAATGTTTTATGTTTTCATGTTTTAAGTTCCTAGTTTCCAAGACACTAAACCTTAAAGATCCTCAGTTTTGTAAAATGTAATGAAAGTTTATGTGATAAAAAGGCAGGATGCTATACCTCCTCCATAGCCTGCTGGCCTGGAGATATCTCACCCGGATCATGAGGAGATTTATTAGCCCCGATGGCAGTACCACCAGGGCTATACATTGGTGAAGAAGTTTCAGCAGTTCCTTTCTTTGCAAGCTGCACGATGAAGAAAGTAATTTCCTTGAGTAACAAAGCTTTAACTGTAATCAAGTTACAAAGAAAATAAGGAAAGAGACTTACATCTTTAGGAGCCACGTAATCGTGCCACTCCTCATCTCCGGAAGCACCAATCCCCTCAGTGGTGCCACGATCTATCATTTCCTTCACCCGCTTGGTTATAGGAATGGAATCATCAATGGCATATATGAGCATCTCTAGATCTCTGATGTAAGCCTTCACTTCATCGAGGTTATCCTTGAAGCGGAGATCGGTGGAGGCCCGAAGATTCCCTATTCCAGGGAGGTGTAGCCCCTCGCACAGATCCAGCCAGGCAGTTTCAGCATCGCAATATAAATTCCACCATGTCTGGATAGCCTTTGGTTAGAGATATTCATCGTGTGTACCAGAAGGCTGCGAGGAGGGTCCTACAATCTTAGACTTCATCTTCTTTCTAGCTCCTGTAACTACAGATAAAGGATACAAAAATAAGACTTGTTGCTCTATAAAGTAATGGTGATTAAATTTCCCCAATGAAGTAACTCACTAGGAGTCGATGGAGTTGGCCTCTTGATTCTGACAGAAGGATTATATCTAGCACGAGGCCACTTTGACACATGCCACGCCTCATCATCCCCATCTTGGGAATCCGGCGAGTGAGCCCTGGGTGAGGAAGCTGGTGAATCAGCTCCAGGTGGGGAAGAGTTACCTTCTAGATGAAGGGTTTCTTTCTCTATAGTTATTTTCTTTTTCCCCACATGATAAACCAGATGATTCAACACCCCTTCAGGGTATGATGCTATCCAATTCTCGGCATACCATGTAGTCAAGTTACTCGCCGCTTTAGCAATTGGTAGATCAAACACTGCCCCGGTCTTCTCCATAGATGTCAGCAACCATAGTTGTTGGGAAACCATTAGATACTGCTCTGAACTAACATTCACAAGAGGGGATACAACAGTCTACAATAGACACTTTAATTGGCATGCAAATCTGTATGGAGCATAGGCCTCACATATAATCTCTCTGTCAATCCTAGTGGCCAGTACACCATCTCTGTAAGCCAGCATGTATGACCTCAATTCCAGGCCGGCTGTTCCATCATCAACAAACCTCCCGGTTGGTGGGTTTCCATAAGGAAATAAATTGAATTCCTTGAACATGCTCAGCCTCACTTTCATATCATAGGAGTTAAGGGATAATGGAGCAATTCCAAAAAATGACTACACTAATGGCCTAAATGAACTTCCAGGAACCTGTACTCCGTTCTGTACATTATATTTCCTGAAATGAGTGGCGATCCATCCCCACAAAACTTGGAATGGTCCCATTATTCTCAAAGGAGACTTACCCTTAAATACATGGAGTAAGCTCCTGTGAATCTTTGCCAAAATGGGGGTGGCCAACCCAACCATTTTCTTCTCAACCAACTTGGCTGCAACAACGAAGGTCCCTGGACTGAGGCCTCCCTTCGAATCCCTAACTGGAAGAAGATAAACACTGATCCACAAGGCTAAGAAGCCCGCCAAACAGGTCTTTTCTGGGATTCTATGATCCACTTCATACCCCCCACTTCTCAAATTCTCCTGCTTCTAAAGTCGGACAGAATGTGTTAGAAGCACCCATCTTCTCTATTCTAGGGAAAATAGTAGAAAGAGTACAGGTGGGCCAATACCCCTCCTTATTGGTAAGAAAAATATCCATCCAATCATCTGGATGAATATCCTTTCTAGAATGAGTTTTGGAGGTCTTGGAATTCTTGAGCTTGTAGAAGATTTTCAATAATTCCCGAGCCAAAGGTGGAGTCTTCTCAGAATTATTCCAATTCACCTTGGGAGGAATGAATTGATCAAATATGTCGCCCAGAATTAGAGCCCCCAAGATCTTGTAGATATCCCAAAAACTGATGCCTACTTCTCCATGAGTCATATGGAAAGAATTTGTTTCTGGGATCCAGCGGCTGATTAGCTCCAGCACAAAGTCATCATTTCTATAGACATATGTCTGCCCAGCCCAGATGGATTTATATATCACAGCTCCTTTCAAATCCTCGAAAAAATCTGCATAGGTTTGTCGCACCCAGTATGCCCACATCCAAGTTGGCTTCACACCTCCTCTAGAACGGAAGTCCCAACTCTTCTTCCAGCCTTTGGATTGATCCATCTGAGAATTTCAGAAGATTGAAGGATAACAATGTGGTTGCAGCTCAGGCTTGTGTGGTTTCAGATCTGGGGCACAAGGTCTATGATGCATTATAAAGGCCTTCTCCACTATTCCAGTATTTACAAATAATCCTCCCATTGAGACATTTGCTGAAGCAAAATTGGTGTAAGTATGAAACCAAGAATGTAGAAGATAATTCTTTGCCTCTGGAATGTTGACTTCTTGAAGATGACCATGCCCATACAGAGGAAAGTATATGCTCTGTGGAAAGTTAAGATGATAATTCTTCAAGTACTTAGCCAAATCTGGGAGAGTGCTGTTGCAGACAGTATAGTAATCATGGCCAACAACATTCATCATATCATCAATTCGCTTTCTAGCCAGTTCATCAGTCATTCCGATTCTTCTAGGAGCCATTGAATCTGCAAAAAGGTCGAATAATTAACTCTTAAGTAAGTTGTTTTTTCATAAAATTTATGAATAAAAGTGAAAAAAATGTCTAAGGCATTAAGGTGCGCAAGTCCAATATTGGCGCGCAAGTCTCATCCGGTCGCGCAGGTTTGGGCGCGCATGTATCACCGCGCAAGTAAAAATACCTCTATAGAAGCACAACAATGAACATAAGAAATGAAATCGTAGAAAATCAGCAACCTTCGCGACGATAGAAACCTGCACGGTGAGATCTCAGAAGCGTTCAAACCTGGGTGCTTTGCGTGAGAATGGTACGCATATTTATAGGCAAGGCCACAACCCTACGCGCCGAGGCCTCCGCGACTCGCACCTGCGTGCCGCTACCTACACACTCAAAACTTGCGCGCCATTCTTCCTTGTCACGACCCATCCCCCGGGGCCCATATCGTGACTACCCTAAGCCCGCCTTCCATAGACCAGGGGCTAGCTACTAGCACTAAAGGCGTAACTCCCTAAAAACTGGGAAGGCATTGCCTTTATAAAACATAAACACACACACAACCAGAGTACAAGCGGAAGAAAACACTAAGTAAAGCAATAAAAAGTGTGCTGAAAGTACAAAGGGGCCATAAATACAAGCCCAATGGAAAGGTACAACTACAACTAAAAGTAAATACAACTGAAAAGACAAACAACTGAATGATGAAGCAGCTTTTGGATCGTCCTCCGGGTTCCTACCTGAAGGGTAGGTACAGATGTACTCCTCAGAACTCTGCGTCTATTGGTCCGCTCCGTGTTCCATAACACTGAGTGTCCACCTCCGGGTACCATCCAGTCCTCGTACACTCTGCCTCGGTCAGCGTTGTCCTTCATCTGCAACCAACACAACGAGGTGCGGGCATAGCCCGTGCAGGGGTGAGTATAACGATACTCAGTAGGGACCCCGAGACCCTCAAGGTCTCACTAAATCCAACAAGGATAAATCACAAAGAAAGATCTCAATATATAACCTTTACTTAGGTATATGCCCGTACATATACCTAAGTTATCAAGTAACCCATCTCAATCATGAGGAAAACACAAAGGTCATTGACTCAGCTCAAACCAGTATTTTCATTATCGAAACCACAACTGCTGGAGAACTCCTCCTCTATCGAGTACAGTGGCCCTGTCGCGACTCCAAGGTGCTACTCACTAACCTTAGACTGCTGAGGTACTCCTCCTATCGAGTACTGCAGGTCTGCTGCCAAATACTGGGCGCTCTGTCTGATGTGGGTCTGCCGTCAAATATCAGGCGCTCCCCCTAATAGCCTACAGAGGTACTCCTCCTATCGAGTACCGCGAGTCTGCTACCAACTACCAGGCACTCCGTCCGCTGTGGGTCTGCCACCAAATACTAGGTGCTCCCCCTAATAGCCTACAGAGGTACTCCTCCTGTCGAGTACCGCGGGTCTGATTCCAACTACCAGGTGCTCCGTCCACCATGGGTCTGCCACCAAATACCAGGTGCTCCGTCCACTGGGCAAATCGAATCACTCCGAGTCGAATCAGTCAAGCAATCGTCAGGTCTACAACTACTAGGTCTCCGTACTCCGTATGCTCGTCTCTGGGAGGATCCTCTCCATGACCTACTGGTCGATACCTCTAAGTGTCACTATGTCTCACATAGAAATATCACAAAGGGCCACCTCGTCATATGGGTCTCAACGCAATAGACGACGCGTCAATCGGACGCCCGGTCTGTGAGTTATTAGCATTTCCGTTCCAGGGCCCCAGTTGGATTTCAGGTACAATCCAACCCGACCATACTCCAACTGCATCCAAACCTCAGGTGAAGTATGCCAAAAGAACCATCTCATCATAAGGAATCCAACGTAATTGACAGCACGTCAATCGGACGTCTGGTCCTTAAGTTATAAGCGTTTTATTACCGAGGGCCTGGTTGGATTCATGTTCGATCCAACCCGGTCGTACTTCAAATGACACTGGTTAACCAAACCGGTCACACCATTGTGATCCATATGGAAAAACACACAAGATGGACTACCCATTGGTCCAAAAAAAATAGCCAGTAGAAAAGTTGCATTTCACCGCAACACGCGCGAACTGGGCCTCATGGGGCCCACGCCTCGACCTCGACTTAAATATCCAAAACTGGTCTTGAAACATTCATCTTAATTTTAGGGTCGCAATGTCACAAATGGTTCGTTATTCCAACACCATATGAGAGAGATATGTCAGATACAAGATCCCATAATTATAATAATAATAATATTATTGGGTGTTTCGTGGACCCAAGTCATGGACCAGAACCGACACCACCTTCGGCTGTCCGCCCAACTGTGCCTCTAGCCCACCATGCTGCTGCCCCTCAAGCTAGATGCACCGCCTAAAGCCGCCTCGGCCTGCCCTGCTCGACCCACGCACTGCTGGGCCGGTAATCACACCGCCACGTCGCCCCTTCCATGGGATATCTCATCTCCATTCTAAGTCCGAAAATTGTGAGGACCACAGATTTGTGATCCTCAGGTCGAGATCTCCGCATTCATATGTCGCGCTCAAGGAAACATTGATTTTCTAGCATACTTAATTATTTGGGGATGAAGAACACGCGAAGAATGCGTGGACAATGTCACGAACCAACCCGGGTCGACCCCGAACCGGTCACCCGAGCCGGCCCGCGACATGGCCCGAGGGGCGTTCCCGATCCCCACGGGCTGGCAACTAGTGCCGGGCATCAAAAGTAAACAGGTGGGAACGATTTGGCCCAAAATAAAATAAACTAAACAGCGGAAAATGAATAAAGAAAGAGCAACCAGCAACACTACTAACCTGACCACGATCCAAACTCCAGGTAACCCCATGGGTCACTCTCCAATACCACAACCAACATCGCTCAAGGCGAACAACTGAATCTGGAACCTGCAACAAAGCTAAAAACAAGAAAACACTATAGGCGTGAGTATTAAAACTCAGTAGGTAGGCCCGACTAATTCTATCCCAATGCACATACCAATAAATAAAGAGTTTATCAACTCCAAGTTTGAACTAAATTATATAAAGTAGGTTTTCCACACACTTTCATTTCTAAAACAAGTAACAGTCCATTGCCCTTTTTAATTTAGAACAAGTTTGATGTTGAAGAACAGGTGCATTGCATTTTCAAAACATTTTATGAGCAATTTAGAAATCCAAACTTTAGTTGTTAGTCAAAATGAGAATCACACACAACACACACCAAGGGCAATGGTAAAGTGGCACACAAGGGTCAGCAACCGAACTCGACCTCTCAATCGTCCGCCACACACAACTAAACACTAAAAGAAACATGGGTCGAACCTAGGAGATCGTGAACAATCCAGAACGTACTATACATGTGACTCATCCTGAGGCATGCCATAACTCGATGACGTCATAACGCCCATAATACTACCCGGCATAGCCCTGCATGGCCTAACCGAGGGTCCCAATCCCCATAGCAGCAATAACTCAGTATTCCCCTGCTATGGGGCCACTAGCCAGTGCGTGGTCTAAACTAGTGCAGCAATCGTTCTCAGAAAATTCACTCAATATGCCAGGTTCCCATGTCAACACAAGCAGTAAAAAGGGGGTGCGTCTACAATGTAAATAAGTCAGTCACGATGCACAAACATCACGTACAGCTCACGCAAACAACACACACCAAAGATCACCCCCGAGTGGGATTTCCGAGATAATCCATTTCATTAAAGTGCCAAACGGGCCTTCACCAATTTTAAAGTAAAACCTCATTTCTCAAAAAGTTCAAAACACTTGTTCAAAAGAAATTATTTATCTTTAAAACTAGAAGCACATTTGAAGTTCCGTGAATTATGTTTAAAGGCCAAACGAGCATTCTTTCAAAATTGGGTGTCCGCCCGTCAAGAAAATGTCACATGTGTTCGGTATAAAAATAAACAGCTCTTTTCGCACTAAATAATAATTTAAAGTTTTATTATCTAATATTATTTCTAATTCATTAAAAATTAATAAAACAACAAGCAATTAATAAATTCTAAATCTAAAGATAAGTGCAATGGGGGACCTACCTCATCTCGCAGTCCAAACGCAATGGCGCGTCACGCCTCGCACAGACGTACAAACACGCGTACGCCGATCATCGCAGGACCGTGGAAGAAACTTGTCAAAGCGCTGCAACGTCAAAGGTAACTACATTACATAACATGGACTTAAACAATCCAAACGAACAAACAACGCCTGGAACCACCTCGACCTACTTTCAAAATATATTTGCATCACTTGCACTATTTAATAAACCACTTTAAAAATTTATAAAACGATTTCCAAAAGTAACTCATAGCCCACACACCCAAAATACATCCAAAGAACGCATTTCCAACCAACGCACACCCAAAAAACACAGCAAAGCTCAACGCACGTGGAACCAAGGCGAAAAAAAAGACACCAACCCGAAACCGATGCGAATCTTCGTTCGCACCTCAACAGCACCTATGCGGGTCCAGAACAAACTATAATCATGGTAAAACGAATGCAAAGACTCAAAACCAAACTCCAAAATGATATAATAAGATTACTAAAGTTGGCACAGAGGTGCGAATAATGTTTGAGAGAAATTGAAAGCGTGCAAGTGCCAAAGAATTAATTAGGAAGGGAAAAATTGGGTTCGCCTACGTCAAACCAAGCACGGACGCAGTAACGCTTTAGCGGAGGGAAGGAAAACCTCCCGCGCACCAATCGCACACCTAAAACAAGGAAATCGTGCGAATCAACACCCAAGGTGTTGGGACTTGGCCAAAATAAATAAATTAAAACACCAAAAGGTAGAAAATAAAAACACCCAAAACTATTTTCACAAAACTACCATTTTCTTTAGAACCACAACCAAATACCCACATAATTTAAGAGACATAAAACAACCCCTTCGAAACCATAGAACCCATTTCCAAAACATTTCACACAATGAACAAATAATAGCATTATTAAACCAAACATGTCAAACCAAGTTCAAAAATAGACAACCACCAACACACCATAATTGACGCCAAAAATTTAATGAAAACTCCCAATTTCCAACTTGAACGCATGTCAAAACACCCCAAGAATACATTTCGCACCACATAAACAAGCTAAGGATCAGATTAATAAATTCAATTGAGCACATTAAATTTATATAGTGGTGGTAGGGCACATAACAACTTACTTCGCATGAATAGAACCCCATGTTTTGGTGCGAATTTCAATTGTGCGCCAAACGCACCCCAAGAAATCCCTAAGAAATCAAGTTCCATTCAAAACAAAGATAAAACCAACATGATGCCATCCTAAAACTAATATCCAACAAACTGGAACACTAAACCCCAATAAAAAAAAAGAACAAAAAACCAAACTGAAAAAGGGGCTACCGGAGGGGAGAAGGTGAGGCCGAAGGGGGGGCGGCCGGGTCTGGCGAGGGCGAGGCCGGGGTGTTGCTGCTGAGGTGAGGGAGAGGCGGAGCTTGCGGTGGCGAGTGGGAGCAGCGAGGGCCGGCTGAGGAGGGCTGGAAGCTGAAGCAGATGGCTGGCCGGGGTGTTGCTGCCGAGGTGAGGGAGAGGCGAAGCTTGGGGTGGCGAGCGAGAGCAAGGCTGGGTGCGGAAGCCGGCTTGCAAGAGTAGGTGGAAGGAGGTAGCTTATGCGGGAGAGAGCAGTAGCCTGAGGCCGGAGGGAGGGGCGAAGCGCGGGGCTGGAGCATTGCGATGTAGGAGGGTGTAGGTCGGGTCTTCTCGGGTAGAGTGGAAGGCCAGACAGGGCATCACCGGGGGGAGGAAATACAGCAGCGGACAGGGGGGGGGGGTGCGGGTTTGTTTTGGTCGGCGCAGGCGGCTCGGGGTCACAAAAAGGCTGGGGGTCGCGCAGAGGCCTGGGCGAGCGGTGCCGACGAGGCAGGAGGTCGGCGCTGGGCTTGCTGGGCGGCGGATGTGGGAGGTGCCGGAGGGAAAGGGAGGAGGTGGCTTAGGGGATACGAGAAGGAAAAGCTGGGAAGGGAAGGGGGGGTTGCGGCGCCGGAGAGAAGGGGGGGGGGGGAACGAGGGTGCTAGGGTTAGAATAGGGTTCCGTTTTTTTTTCTTATAATAATAATAATAATAATAATAATCATAATAATAATAATAATAATAATCATCATCATCATCATAATAATAATAATAATAATAAATTATATATATATATATAAAAAGAAATGAGAGCACTTGCCCAACAACGGGGCCAACTGCGCGACGACCGCCAACCGCGCGGCGGCCGCGCACAAGTTCGAAACCCAGAAAAAGCATCAAACAACAAATATTTTAATCTAGGGCACAACTTGGACCGCAGCGTGGACACTCAGAACCAAGAAATAATAAAAAAATAAAATAAATTGAAATGACGGTTGTGACAATTCTCCCCACCACAAACACTTTCTGCCCCCAGAAAGCCACCCAGCTAAATGATAGGCAAAACAAGATTCCTTGCCCAAATAAAACTAGTAGAACCCACAACATAAGGGAATGGAAGAACACAGGAGGGTTCTCCCCACCACAAGAACTCAACTAGCGCAGAAATTAACACCTAAACATACCACCTCGGGAAGGGGGCGACACGGGAACTCCCAACTGATCTAGACTAACCTCTATAGCACGAGTGAAACAGCACCTCCGCCAAAACTTGGAACTCTCGACTCAGACCAAAGAAATCCCGAAGACGATAGAAGAAAAAAAAAATCTCCAAGAAGAACTTAATCCAAGAAGTAAAACCGAGCATAACAGCAAGCCTGGACTCCACCGCAGGCACTTATATCTCCAAACGAACATCGCCAAACCAAGATTAACCCACACAAGGTCCAAACATACCTCTAAGAAAAACGCACGATCCTAAACACCATAATCCGACGAACGAGACTGTTTGGATTACTAACGAATACGTTCATCCCAACCTCACGACGACACAATGAACCGACAACAACGCCAAAACTTTAACAGTGAAAGAACGAGAACGGAAGGACATTAAATGCTTCGTTGGAAACACTAAACACCCAAACCCGAACTGAGGCTTCACACCCCCATCAACTCCTGACTGCGCGCGAGCTTCACCCCAAGTCCTGTGGTTGGGGCTCTGATGGTTGAAGCATCTCCTGCCTCACAGCCAGGCACTAGAATCTTCTAGTCACAGTGTCTTCCTCAGGAGACGCTTCCTGCAAAGCATCTCTAGATGATCCAGAAACCTGCAATGATGGCACGTCTTCGGGGGGGGGTGTGACATAGCTGCTCGTATTTTCTAACCGTCCATACTGACGGTACACCATTAGACGGTTCGACGAACTGGGGGTTAGAACCACTGCAGAGGACTCTTTAGGAATAGGTCCCTCTGGCACACCCTGCTCACCAGATGGGGAACCTTGACGAGCAACTTGATACGCTGGATTGCCAACCATCTCCACTCCGAAGACCAACTCCTCTAAGAACACCTCATCCACCAGCTTCTCAACATGATGGTCCTTAAAAAGGAGGACCCGCTCCATGACCTCTGGATGAAGACCCCTGATGAAGGGAGAAGTCTTCATCCAGTCCTGCGGCACTACCCCGGATAAAGAGACACAGGATCCTTGAAATGGTCAACATACGCTTTCACCATCTGCTGGCCATGTTGAACACGCATGAGCTCTTCCATTTTATTCGTATTCACCTCCAAAAGTATAAACCATTGAACGAAGACGGCTTTAAAGACACACCACATCATCCCAACTTGCAGTAATGGTGGGGCGAACAACTCTTACTCGTCCAGAGCTGGACCTTTGAACAAACCTAGGACAACATGTACTCTAACAGCTTTGGGAGTTACCAATACCTTAAAGACGCTCTCGACCTCTTCAAGCCACTCCACTGTCTCTAACAGACTCCAATCACCATGAAGGACAGACAACGTTCGAGAAATATCAAAAACTGGGCAGGACTCATCAAAACACTAGGGATCTTTCTGGGAAGCATTTCTGATCAAGATATATAACACCAAGACGAAACTGATATCAATCAAAGCAACATCAAAGAAAGTGGTTTCATCCAAAACAACCAGCTCAATAGAAACAAACAACCGCAAACATAACCCAAAATTCCCTGTCCAACATTCCTGTTTCATTTTTGATTCCAAAACCACCTCTTTTTAAATTCTCATTTCAAAACCAGTTTCCAAATACCAAACCCCTTTCAAACCAAAATCACTTTCCAAAACCATTTTCCTCTTTAAAAGTAAATTTAGAAAAACATGGTCAAGCCTTTAATTTCAAATAAACACCCAGGTAATCTCATGACCCGTTGCACGTGTCATTATCCACATTCCATTCATACACGCACCAACACGCAATTTCTATGCATTCTCTCACATGTGCAAACGTTCATAAGGAGTACCTGCGGTTTCACCCCAAACAATTCTCGACCAATTTCCAAGAAAAAACCAGTTTTTCCAAACCAAGGGCTTTCAGTTTTAAAACTCATTTCATGAATTTAATGTCATTTAAAAGAAATCAGTCTCATTTTCAAAACCCCCTTTTTTTCCATTTCAAAAAAATGCACTTACACTAACCAAAACGAAAACGGCACCCAAATTTGCAACAACCACTGGAGTTAGGGACTAGTAGCCACGCTCAACCTGGCGACATGGTAGTGAGCCATGTCCCAAGTGAGCGTCGACCACCAGGAGGAATTCAAACCGTGTACTCAGACTCCACATGGGTCACTACTCCATGTGAAATCACGATGTAACGTCGGCTTGCCTCAGTTGTCATCCCTCAATCCAAAACAATCCAAAACGAAACAAAGACTCGATTCCCGAACTATCCCTGGCGACTCGAGGTGCAGAACGGGCGAGGGTTCATGACGTCCTTCCCGTACCTACCTCTCAAGTCCCAACAATCCTAATCTCCATCTACCAGACATCCCAAATAACAAGGCCCCCCTCTGATACCATTTTGTCACGAACCAACCCCGGTCGACCCCGAACCGGTCACCCGAGCCGGCCCGCGACATGGCCCGAGGGGCGTTCCCGATCCCCACGGGCTGGCAACTAGTGCCGGGCATCAAAAGTAAACAGGTGGGAACGATTTGGCCCAAAAGAAAATAAACTAAACAGCGGAAAATGAATAAAGAAAGAGCAACCAGCAACACTACTAACCTGACCACGATCCAAACTCCAGGTAACCCCATGGGTCACTCTCCAATACCACAACCAACATCGCTCAAGGCGAACAACTGAATCTGGAACCTGGAACAAAGCTAAAAACAAGAAAACACTATAGGCGTGAGTATTAAAACTCAGTAGGTAGGCCCGACTAATTCTATCCCAATGCACATACCAATAAATAAAGAGTTTATCAACTCCAAGTTTGAACTAAATTATATAAAGTAGGTTTTCCACACACTTTCATTTCTAAAACAAGTAACAGTCCATTGCCCTTTTTAATTTAGAACAAGTTTGATGTTGAAGAACAGGTGCATTGCATTTTCAAAACATTTTATGAGCAATTTAGAAATCCAAACTTTAGTTGTTAGTCAAAATGAGAATCACACACAACACACACCAAGGGCAATGGTAAAGTGGCACACAAGGGTCAGCAACCGAACTCGACCTCTCAATCGTCCGCCACACACAACTAAACACTAAAAGAAACATGGGTCGAACCTAGGAGATCGTGAACAATCCAGAACGTACTATACATGTGACTCATCCTGAGGCATGCCATAACTCGATGACGTCATAACGCCCATAATACTACCCGGCATAGCCCTGCATGGCCTAACCGAGGGGCCCAATCCCCATAGCAGCAATAACTCAGTATTCCCCTGCTATGGGGCCACTAGCCAGTGCGTGGTCTAAACTAGTGCAGCAATCGTTCTCAGAAAATTCACTCAATATGCCAGGTTCCCATGTCAACACAAGCAGTAAAAAGGGGGTGCGTCTACAATGTAAATAAGTCAGTCACGATGCACAAACATCACGTACAGCTCACACAAACAACACACACCAAAGATCACCCCCGAGTTGGATTTCCGAGATAATCTATTTCATTAAAGTGCCAAACGGGCCTTCACCAATTTTAAAGTAAAACCTCATTTCTCAAAAAGTTCAAAACACTTGTTCAAAAGAAATTATTTATCTTTAAAACTAGAAGCACATTTGAAGTTCCGTGAATTATGTTTAAAGACCAAACGAGCATTCTTTCAAAACTGGGTGTCCGCCCGTCAAGAAAATGTCACATGTGTTCGGTATAAAAATAAACAGCTCTTTTCGCACTAAATAATAATTTAAAGTTTTATTATCTAATATTATTTCTAATTCATTAAAAATTAATAAAACAACAAGCAATTAATAAATTCTAAATCTAAAGATAAGTGCAATGGGGGACCTACCTCATCTCGCAGTCCAAACGCAATGGCGCGTCATGCCTCGCACAGACGTACAAACACGCGTACGCCGATCATCGCAGGACCGTGGAAGAAACTTGTCAACGCGCTGCAACCGCAAAGGTAACTACATTACATAACATGGACTTAAACAATCCAAACGAACAAACAATGCCTGGAACCACCTCGACCTACTTTCAAAATATATTTGCATCACTTGCACTATTTAATAAACCACTTTAAAAATTTATAAAACGATTTCCAAAAGTAACTCATAGCCCACACACCCAAAATACATCCAAAGAACGCATTTCCAACCAACGCACACCCAAAACACATAGCAAAGCTCAACACACGTGGAACCAAGGCGAAAAAAAAGACACCAACCCGAAACCGATGCGAATCTTCGTTCGCACCTCAACCGCACCTTTGCGGGTCCAGAACAAACTATAATCATGGTAAAACGAATGCAAAGACTCAAAACCAAACTCCAAAATGATATAATAAGATTACTAAAGTTGGCACAGAGGTGCGAATAATGTTTGAGAGAAATTGAAAGCGTGCAAGTGCCAAAGAATTAATTAGGAAGGGAAAAATTGGGTTCGCCTACGTCAAACCAAGCACGGACGCAGTAACGCTTTAGCGGAGGGAAGGAAAACCTCCCGCGCACCAATCGCACACCTAAAACAAGGCAATCGTGGGAATCAACACCCAAGGTGTTGGGACTTGGCCAAAATAAATAAATTAAAACACCAAAAGGTAGAAAATAAAAACACCCAAAACTATTTTCACAAAACTACCATTTTCTTTAGAACCACAACCAAATACCCACATAATTTAAGAGACATAAAACAACCCCTTCGAAACCATAGAACCCATTTCCAAAACATTTCACACAATGAACAAATACTAGCATTATTAAACCAAACATGTCAAACCAAGTTCAAAAATAGACAACCACCAACACACCATAATTGACGCCAAAAATTTAATGAAAACTCCCAATTTCCAACTTGAACGCATGTCAAAACACCCCAAGAATACATTTCGCACCACATAAACAAGCTAAGGATCAGATTAATAAATTCAATTGAGCACATTAAATTTATATAGTGGTGGTAGGGCACAGAACAACTTACTTCGCATGAAGAGAAACCCATGTTTTGGTGCGAATTTCAATTGTGCACCAAACGCACCCCAAGAAATCCCTAAGAAATCAAGTTCCATTCAAAACAAAGATAAAACCAACATGATGCCATCCTAAAACTAATATCCAACAAACTGGAACACTAAACCCCAATAAAAAAAACGAACAAAAAACCAAACTGAAAAAGGGGCTACCGGAGGGGAGAAGGTGAGGCCGAAGGGGGGGCGGCCGGGTCTGGCGAGGGCGAGGCAGGGGTGTTGCTGCCGAGGTGAGGGAGAGGCGGAGCTTGCGGTGGCGAGTGGGAGCAGTGAGGGCCGGCTGAGGAGGGCTGGAAGCTGAAGCAGATGGCTGGCTGGGGTGTTGCTGCCGAGGTGAGGGAGAGGCGAAGCTTGGGGTGGCGAGCGAGAGCAAGGATGGGTGTGGAAGCCGGCTTGCAAGAGTAGGTGGAAGGAGGTAGCTTATGCGGGAGAGAGCAGTAGCCTGAGGCCGGAGGGAGGGGCGAAGCGCGGGGCTGGAGCATTGCGATGCAGGAGGGTGTAGGTCGGGTCTGCTCGGGTAGAGTGGAAGGCCAGACAGGGCATCATCGGGGGGAGGAAATACAGCAGCGGACAGGGGGGGGGGGGGGTGCGGGTTTGTTTTGGTCGGCGCAGGCGGCTCGGGGTCGCAAAAAGGCTGGGGGTCGTGCAGAGGCCTGGGCGAGCGGTGCCGACGAGGCAGGAGGTCGGCGCTGGGCTTGCTGGGCGGCGGATGTGGGAGGTGCCGGAGGGAAAGGGAGGAGGCGGCTTAGGGGCTACGAGAAGGAAAAGCTGGGAAGGGAAGGGGGGGTTGCGGCGCCGGAGAGAAGGGGGGGGGGAACGAGGGTGCTAGGGTTAGAATAGGGTTCCGTTTTTTTTCTTATAATAATAATAATAATAATAATAATAATCATAATAATAATAATGATAATAATAATCATAATAATAATAATAATAATAATAATAATAAATTATATATATATATATATAAAAAGAAATGAGAGCACTTGCCCAACAACGGGGCCAACTGCGCGACGACCGCCAACCGCGCGGCGGCCGCGCACGAGTTCGAAACCCAGAAAAAGCATCAAACAACAAATATTTTAATCTAGGGCACAGCTTGGACCGCAGCACGGACACTCAGAACCAAGAAATAATAAAAAAAATAAAATAAATTGAAATGACGGTTGTGACAGACAATGAATAAGGAAAGATCACGGTCAAAGTACGGATCGATAACAGTATTATTTTGGCCATTGTTTTTGATAATCAAGAACATGGGGAATTGGAAATTAAATATTTATCATGCTTCAAGAATTTCAAATTCAAGATAAACCAGAAGAAAATTAATTCAATCAATTGTTTATCGATCTGTGAATTAATTTATTTAATTCGCGTTGATCATGAGAAATTAAATCAGGGTAAGGAATCCACAAAGATAAATACTACAAATAAACACTCAAGCTCGAGGGTATAAACCACATAAATGAGAAATATACAATATCCCCCTACCTCGCAAAGACGTCGCACGTCGTCGATCCGTGGAAGACGAACGTCGCAGTAGATGGCCTCATGAAGAACGACCTTGCGGAGAATAGAAAGGAAGGTGCGTCATCATTCTTTGTGGAACCAACATCGTGGAGAAAAGGGCGTCGTTCTTTGTTGGAGGCGTTCTTCGTCAAAGAGAAGAACACTTTATTTATCTATATCTCCAGAGCTTTCCCAGATTTTCTCCAACACCACAATTTCCCAACTAAAATAATAGCTCTTCCTATTATTTTATTCTCACAACAATCGATTTAAGAATCAAAACAATATAATTAATTAATTGGAGAATCCCCTTAATTAATTATAATGTGTTGGCAATTTAATTGGGAGGGAGGTGGAGAGTTTAACACACTTAAAAAAAAGAATGGTTGTCACAATAAATGCAAGGGAGTTTAAGGGGGGGGGGGGTTCAAGGGAGATGAAAGGTTGGGACTCATGTGGGCCCCACCTTAAAATATCTACACATGGGAAGTTATGTGAGGGTGGGCCCCACCATTAACTTCCCCATGTAGGATTTAACCACCATGGTGCATAAAATTGTTCTAAACAATTTTATTTAACTTTTTAACTAATCCCCAAATTTTAACTTTCAACCCACATAAAACGCAACTACGATAAAGGTTCCCTTAAGCAATTATCAGCGCTGCGAGTTCATCGGTGCCCTCAGATTTTAATTCCGAGCACCAGTTCAAAAGATAGAAAAACCTGCACGTACGTTTACTGAACGTGCCCGAACAAAACTTCGGAAATTTATTCCGGGCACACCGGGCCTCGGAATCAAGTGTCGTTAGAAGCCACAGACTCGTAAAATTCCAAAGTATTTAAGAAAAAAATTTCCTTGAAATTTATGGGTCTTTACATTCCTTGGTTTTATCCTTTACCTCAGAGTCAAATCTTCATTCCTTTCAGATCCAACTCAGAGGGGAGACTTTTGTTGACACTCCTTTCCATCACAGAGTCTAACGAATGAAAAGGGAAATACCTTAAACACAAAGTGATTCATCCTTTGAAGAAACATCAAAAATCGACAAAGGCATGAATAAGGATTTCTTTAAGCATGGGCCGCACAAGTTTCAAGATGGTCGCGCAGGTATACCTACGCGCCACATATTGGGCGCGCAGGTGACCTGTGCGCCCTATTTTGATTTTTACCCAAGGTCTTCAGCAGCCTATAAATACCCCTTGTGGGCCCCCCATTTCGAGGATGAAAAATTCCAAAAGTCATATTTGATCTCCCAACGCCCTAGTATCTTCTTGAAGTCTTCCGAACACTTATAAGGTAATTTCTTACCTAGAATGGAAGATCTAAAGAGGGGGAACAAGGTATAAGTGTTGAAATTCACCAACACTTGCGCGCCTAAGTGTCTAACCCTTAAGGGAAATGGTCACACCTGCGCTCCACCTTATCCATTCAACAGAACCTTCACACCACCCTTTTCCAAGCCTTTAGGGATAATACTAATGGATTGAGACAAGCCTCACCCAAGTATTACCCTATGGGTTGACCAGCGCGTAGGTACACCTGTGCCGCGCAAGTAAACTTGCGCGCCTAGGACCTTTGCGTCCAAACAAAACTTGCGCGCCTACCTCTTTTTGGGTGTCCCTCCTGCCTATTCAGCTCTTTTATTCAAATCCACCTCTCCTCTTCAAGACTTAGCCTTCAAAACCCTCTTCAAATCCATTTTTTGGCATGGTTCCTTTGTTGGCTTCCTTCTAAAAGGAATTATGTGGAACATCTCTCAAAACCTAGTGATTTACATATCTTCATGTTACTAAGGTAAGGGATTTAATTCATTCAACCTCATCCTTTAAGATGAGAAAATCTTTAATTTGGGTATCCTTCTTAGGAGTAATCCCCAAGTCCCCTATTCATGGGCCTCCTTCTCAGGAATAAGCCCCAGTCATAAGCTTCTTTAATTTGGGCATCCTCCTTAGGAGTAATCCCCAAGTCCCCTAACATGGGCCTCTTTTTCAGGAGTAAGCCCCAGTCATCAAGTTCCCTTAATTTTAGGAATCCTATTTATGATTAAGCCCCAAGTTCCCAAATTTGGGCTTCCTTCTCAGGAGTAAGCCTTAAATTCCAAGTTCTCTAACCTGGGCCTCCTCCTCATGAGTAAGCCCTAGTCATAATTTTCCTCTAACCTGGGCCTCCTTTTCAGGAGTAAACCCTAGTCATAATTTACTTTTGATTTGGGCTTCCTTCTACAGAGTAAAACCCAATCATAATTCCCCTCTAATTTGGGAATCCTTCTCAGGAGCAAGCCCTAAGTTAAGTATCTAAATATCCATAAAGAAAATATACCTTTATGGACCTTGTTCCCAGGTTTCTTCCCTGAATTAAATCCCAATCCTCATCTATCTGGGCAGTCATACATACATAATCCCCACATTATTTCTTATGATTATATATTTCGTGGCACAATCGTCTGGTTTTACCAATACCTCTTGTTTCTCACCCTGAGCATGACTCACGTGAGCTTAGAGCGTAAAAGTAATTATGACATCTTTCTTTGAGCCATCAACCATGCATAAACCTCATACTTATTTACTCTAACTATGTGGGTTCTAATTCCTTTTATAAACAAGGATACGTAGGTATCCCATCTACGGGTACGATCCCAACCTTGAAATAATCCATGTCCTTCTAAATGACAATAAACTTCAAGTGCCCTGCTGAGTGGATTTAAAACCAGTATGGTTATCATAATGACCAAGAGATCTCTATATAATGTATTGAAGGATAACATTGACTAAGAATCTCTAACAAATATAGATGATTATCTATCGATGAAGAAACTCAAATACATATAAAATATTCTCTAAATTTCATACATATCAATCATTGATTGTCAGATCTAAAGGAAAGCTCATTTTCATACTTGGTAATTTAATAAGGATTTACGAACATAACTCAAATCTATAAATAGAGTCCCAAAGTAGACAATAATTCCCCCCAAAAAGGTGTGATGAGTCCGACCTTCCATCCTCTCGACTAATGAAAATTTTTAAGCCTCATCATTCCACAACTAATGAGCACCTACCTTTGGAAAGTAGGTCTAAATGGATATAGAATCATTAGATGTTTCTGGTTTTATGAACAAACCCGTTAGAAACTGATTGGAATGTTTGAACCTTAAACAAACAAGGTCATGCCCAATTCCAGAGGAAACAATATGGGAGAGAGAACATGAAGAACATAAGGAAATGTCAAAATTCTATAAAAATGAACAGTCGGTAACTTGTTGTGTTCTAGTCGCTATAAAAGGATTGACCACGAAGGGAGAGTGATGTTCCTATGAAGTTTTCTTATCCACTGTAAGTTTAAATACAAACCATAAAGATGGTTTTAGAAAGGATTTGAATTCGAAATTCAATTCGGTGTAGCTTCCCAAGTCCAAAAATTGTTTTTGGGAGAGAACAAATAATTGTTAACAATATCTTTGATGTTTTCTATAAGATCATTTAAATTGGAAAATTGATCTGAGATTAAAATAGATAAGTTTGGAGTAATACCATTGCCTAAGAGGGATTCCACTATAGAATCTCCCATCCAATTTGAAGTCCAAAAGTTTAGAGATGAATCTCTTGAGACCAACCACCTTGAATAAAAATAAATAATATAAAAGATGGATTTGAGGACATGGAAAATAGAGAAATCCATATGAATAAGATTCCCAGATTTAAGATTGAGGAGAAATATGGCATGAAGAATGTCAAGTGACATAGATTTACCATTGGACAATATCTATATGAAATGATCTTGTAAGGAGTAATTAAAAAACCAAAGAAGTTTTATACCAAGACCCCTAGAGGCACGAGGAATGCTTTTTTTTCCTAGGACATAGTAGCTAACTTACTTTTAATAATACTATTATTCCAAATAAAATTTATAATAGAGATGAAAATATTATTAATAAGTGAAACTGAACATTTATAAACTACAAATGAGTAAAAAAACTTTGGGATGATGATGAATTTCACCAAACAAGTGTGTCTAGCCATAGAAATATACTTACCTTTCCATGAAGCAAGCTGATTCTTGATTTGACTAATGATATCATAAAAATAGTAAGCCTTCGACCTACCCTAGAACCTAGGAACTCCAAGATAAAAAAAATGAAAACCCCCTCTCTAATGCCTAAATTACCAATAATTTCAAGATTTTTGGTAGTGGAGATCCCCCTACCAAAGCACACAAAAGACTTATTCTAGCTAACAACCTGACCAGAGGATTATTTGTAATGAAACAATACTTTCTTGAGGTTTATGATATTGATCTTATCCCCTTTATTAAAGAGAATAATATCATCTGCATATAAAAGATGAGAAGGAGCAGAGAGTCCTCCACCAGCATTAATGTATTTCAGTTTCCCATTATTAACCATAATAGAGAAAAGCCTACTAAGACAATCCTTGGAAATAGATAAATGAATAGAGTAAAGAGGGTAATCTTGTATTACACCTTTGGATAAATCAAAATAACTATTAGGTGAACCATTGACCAGAAATGAAATATGAGATAAGTCCAAAATTCTTTTATTCTAATTGATAAATGAGCTATCAATCCCAAAATATCCAAGAACCTTATAAATTAAAGACCAATCCATAACATCAAAAGCCTTAAAAATGTCAAGTTTGAGGGAAATATTACCATTTATAATAGGATTATTGAGCAGATTAACACATTCAGATGTAGTGACTAGACAATCCTAAATAGTCCTACCTTTGATTAAACCAAATTGATTGGGAGGAACTATTTTATTTGAGATAGAGGCTAATATGTTTTTCAAAACTTTGCTGATGATTTTATAAATTGTGTTGACCAAAGAAATCATCTTGAAGAGATGAATTTTGTTGGAATTTTCCACTTTGGGTATCAAATCAAGAAATTGAGAGTTCAATCTTTGAGGAAGAGACCCAACCTTAAAATAATGGTGAAACAGATGAAAAAAATCCACTTGAATAATTTCAAAATAAGATTGAAAGAAAAAATTGCCAAAGCTATCCGGGCCAAGAGAGATTTTAGAATTAGGAAAAAAATAACCTCCTTAATTTCTAAAATCAAAGGGATAAAAATGAGCACAAAATTATCATCCTGATTGAAAATATGTGGAATAATATCATCCACATGATCATAAATGATAGAGTAACCATTGAATAGATTCCTATAATAGGATATCACATGATTAAAGACATCGTTCACATTATCCATAATCTGATCACTTTTCTTGAGAAGTGATAAAGGTTTGGAAATTCCTTTAGCACATTGAAGGGAATTAAATAAATTGGAATTTGTATCACCATCTTTGAGACATTTAGATTTAAAGGAATTACTCTATAAATAATCCTTAATGTTAAGAAGATTATTGTGCTTAATAGAAACCTCAGTCTCATTCACAATACCATTAGAGAAGTCATTAGATGTATCATTCTCTTGAATTTGTTGAAGAGAATATTTAAGGGAGGATATATCATAATCAAGAGAACTAAACCAATCCTTTATCCAATATTTAAGCCTCTTTTTGACTAATTTTAATTTGAGAATATAGGAAAAAGAATCATCTTTGAAATCAATAAAGGACCAAACCTCCTAAATAAAGTTTCCACAATCTAGTTGAGACACCCAAGCATTGTTGAATCTAAAAGGTAAAGAGGGCTTGGAGGTCTTGGATACAAGATCAAGCAGATTTGGATGATGATCATAATTAAGCTTTGACAAGGTAGTGAAGGATATAGAGTACTAGGTATCCAAGTCATCTTCATTGGTATACTATCAACAATTCCACTAAGATGTTTCATATACTAGGTATACTTGGATCCAACCATATTAATCTAAACCAGATTATTACTTTCATTGCAAGCTCTAAATTCTTTATAGGAAGTGGAATATGTGACAATGCCCAATTTCTCATTAGGATTCATAATTGAGTTAAAATCCCCAATCAAGGACCAAGTACCCGAAATAATGTTTTTCAAAGCATCAATCTCTAACCAAAGTCTTCTTCGATATTGATATATTTTATGAGCATAAATAATAGAGAAACACTACTGAATCCCCATATAATTAAAGGAACAAGTGACATGTTGATCATTGGAGGGAAATAAGATATGATTAACCAAATAGGAATTAACCAAGACCCAAAGATTATTAACATCAACAAAACACATATTAGTTTCCAATAAATGAAAACCTAAATTTTCAAGATTGGTAATATTAGGAGATAGATTTTTTCTGGGTTCTACCAACCCAATTAAAATATGCTTATGTTTCTGAATATGGAGCCTAAGGTGCGTGGTAGTCTCACTATTGGCCAACCCTAAGAAACTCTAGAAAGGGATCCTCATTTGGAATTGGGTTTGGGGTTAATACCCCTTCTTTTCTCCACCCACTTTCACATCTAAGGTTTTAGGAGGCCGTCCATCCTTCCACTTAGGTTCTGGATCACAATGAATTAAAGGGTTGATGTCAGAACCCTTAACTAAAGAAGTTTCAACCCCCTTATCAGAGTGGGGAGCATTTTCCAAGGAAGAATTTAATTGAATCTAGGAATCTCCCAAAATTGGTTGCTCTAATGAAGTCTTCAGCACTGTATTTGCAACATGAGGCTAAACCGTAGAATTATCTGAGCTACCCAAGTCCTTTATAACAATACTTTCTAAAACTTGTGGTTCCTTTTGAATCGAAAGCACATGTTCCCTAATGTTTTGTTCGATGTTAGAAGAGACAACTTGATTATCTAGATCATTTTGCCTCTTAAGGACCAACTCATTAATGTCCAGTGAAATTTATATGGATAACGAGAGATCATATGAGGGTGTTTTTTTTCAGAATGCACCTCAGACCCACCTGGGTTTGAAGAGAAATGAGTAGGAGGATGATCCTCCTCCTTAGCAATATCTGCCCAAGATTTTGTTTATTGGGTCACTGGGGGAGAGTGCATGAGGAAAGGTGTCCATTTAAGCCTTGGAGGCACCCCCTTTTTCAAAAACAATACCTTTGTTCTTGCGATTTTTTGTCACTTCCTTCCAATCCTTGGATTTTGGAGCATTTCTAACTTTTCTTTGAACAACTCTACAGTTTTCCATAGTGTGACCTACAATTTTTCATATATCACAAAAAGGCAAAACGCGCTCAAATTATACTTTGACATCAATTTTATTATCGTTAACAAGCAGAGTAATATTATCAGGATGCTCAGATACCCAATTCACATCAACAAAGATACAAGCAAAAAAAAACCAAGCTTAGCTTCAAGAGTATGCTGATCCATTTTGATCAGTGTACCAATGTAGGAAGCCAAATCGTTAAGAATCTTAGGGTGCTAATACACCCATTTCAAACCATGTAAATGAATCCAAACCTGAGCTTTTGATTGCTTATGTGTCATGGGAATGAAATTAATATCCCAATCCAAGATGTGAAAGATACTAGGATTAATCTGCATATTGCCAAGATTTCTAGCCATTGAAAGATCCTCACCACATTAGAAGAAAATGTGGAACAACTGTCTACCGATCAGAATAAGTTTCCAGGCATTATTGCTCCAATAATGAGAGATTTGATTCTTGAGATCTGTATAAGACCACGACTTATCTCCTCTCAAATAAATCACATGACCATGAAGAGAAAATTTGTAGAGATTAAGTCTTTGTTGAAGAGCTATCAGGTCCATAAAAATCGAAAAGTTGCCACCGTCGAGCTTGTTGATATTCGAGAGTTGAGGGGGACCCTCTTTAAAACTTAATAAATAAATATGTATAAATAAATATTAAAAAATGAATAAATTCTGAAAATATTAAAAATAAATGAATAATATTCAACGAATGAATATTAAAAATGAATAATTTTTTTAGAATAAAATACAAAAATATGAAAAAATAGTGAATTCATAACATTAATTACATAAATTTTAAACTCATAAAAAGTGAATAAAATGAATAAATAAAAAATATTAATTATATAAATAAAAAAATTACTAAAAATAAAAAATATTAACTAATTAAATTAAGAAATATATTAGAAAATTCATTTAAATAAATAAATTATTTAAATTTCAAGAATATAAAAAATATTAGGACTTGATGAACAAAATTGAAAAATATTACTCATATAAATTACAAACATATTGAAAATACTAAAGCATAGTAAATAAATATGTATGAATAAATATTAAAAATTTATTAAATTCCAAAAAATAATAAATATTAAGAATGAATAAATAAAATTTAATAGATTACGGAAATATTTTAAAAAATGAATTCATTAGATTAATTACATGAATTGTAAACACATACAAAAGTGAAGAAAAATGAATAAATAATATAAATTATATATATAACAAAATTATTTAAAAATAATTATATTAAAAATTAAAATTAAAAAAATATTAAAAAATGCATTTAAATAAATTAATTATATAAATTTTAGACATTTTAAAAATATTAAAACTTAATAAATAAAATTGAATAAATCTTAATCATTTAAATTACTAATGTATTAAAAATATTTTAACTTTGAAAATAAATATGTATTAATAAATTCCAAAAATATTAAAACTTAACCATATTAAATGACTGAAGATTAAAATTGAAAAAAATAAAATTGAATAAATTAAGAAAATATTTACAAAAGTGAATTCGTAACATTAATTACCTAAATTAAAAACATATAAAAAGGAATAAAATTGAATAAATAAATAGTATTAATTATATTTGTAAATTTTTTTATTAAAAATGAATTATATTGATGATACAAAAATATTAAAATTAAAATGCATTTAAATAAATCAATTATATGAATTTCAAACATACTAAAAATATTAAATATTTAAAAAATAGAAATAGATGAATATTAATCATATAAATTACAAACATATTTAAAATATTCAATATTAATAAATAAATATATGTAAATTTTAAAAATTGAATAAATTTGATAAATAAAAAAATTAATAAATAAAAAAAATAAAAAAAATATTAAATTAATGAATATTAAAATTGAATAAATTAAAAAAATATTTAAAAAAGTGAATTCACAACATTAATTACATGAATTGCAAACACATAAAAAATGAATAAAAATGAATAAATAAATAATATTATTATTGCTAATTACTGATGTATATATTGTATTGATTGTATATAAAAAATATAATTAATTATTAGCCTTTAGAATTTTTAATAATAATTTGAATAATTATTATTTAATTAAATGTTCATATATTTAAAAATGTATAAATAACTATCAAAATTGAATATATTACTAAAATTTTAAATGAATAATTATTAAAAATGAATTAATATTATTAAAAATGAATAATTTACACCAAATACTAAAAATGGACAAATATTAAAATTGATTAAATAATATTGAATGAGTAAAAAGACATACGCATTACATATATACACATACACACATATATATGCATAAAGATACCTGTACACGTACACATACACATACACACAAACACAAACACAGAGACATACACATACACATACACATACACATACACATACACATGCACATACACATGCACATACACATACACATACACATACACATACACATACACATACACATACACATACACATACACATACACATACACATACACATACACATACACATACACATACACATACACATACACATACACATACACATACACATACACATACACATACACATACACATACACATACACATACACGTACACGTACACGTACACATACACATACACATACATATGCATACATGTATAAACATACACATGAACGTACACACATGTATACACATACACAAACATACAATTACATAAACTTGCCTGCTCATACATACACATACATATGCATACATACACAAACTACATAAACAGACATACACATACACATACACATACATATACACATACACACATATAGATGCATAAACACACATGTGCACAAACACACACACACACACACACATAAACATACACATATACACATGTCATATACATACATACATACATACATACATGCACATAAACACACGAATGTACATCCACATGCATAAACATACACATACACATACACATACACATACACATACATATACACATATGAACATACATACTCAAACACACATACTCACACGTACATATAAAAAAACATGCACAAAACACACACACACACACAACACAACACATATATACAACACATACATATTTACACATACAAACGTACTCATACATCCACATACACCCACATGCATATACATATATAAATATATATATATATATATATATATTAATTTATTTAATATGAACATAAATATATAAATTCAAATATGAACTATTTAAATAAATATATTCATTTATATATTTATATAATTTTATAAATAAATTTTAAATTTATATTTATGTAAACATTTTGTAATTAATTTATTTAAATATACTATTAAATATTTTTACTGATTAATATAAATTTGATAATTTTTTATATATAAAATTATGAAAATAAGATTGATAATAACTTTTTATTATAATATAGTTATATATATAATATTTATATATTATATTTATATATATATACTTATTTTTATATAAATATTATTTAATATATATATATATATCTGAATTAAATCATTCACCATTCCATTTATCTGTGCTTTTTTCATGTTGTTAAATGTAGAGATTTTATTAGTGCGAATAAAGGGGAACCTTTATCAATGATTTTAGCTAGCATTGAAAAAATCTCTCCCTTTATTAGTGATTTTTTAGCATTTGTAAAGGTTAGTGATGAATATTGTGTAATCTATAGTAGTGAATAGACAAATACCTAATTTGGGACAAAATAAATTAGCTGTGGGGGGGGGGGGTGGAAGAGATCATGAAATAAACAATTAAGAGTTTTTGATTTATGTCAAGCTTTCTATTGTATTGAATGGCGATTGAATTCAACAAGAGTCAAGGAAGTAACCCCTAAAACAATGAAGAAATACCGAACACCCAATCTATCATGTTTAGTTTATAAAAAGGTATAAATGCCCTTATTTATTTACTTTTGATTATTTTATTAATAATTGGAATTTTGGAAAAAATTCTAATAAAATCAATTCCCCCTTCTTGTGAACTTAATCCCTCCTTTTGGTAAAATCATTTCCAAAATTCTCTCCTTTCAATAAGCATCCATACATTCACTCCCTAGATATCATCTAGATGTCTATATTTTGGAAAAATTAATCCTATAAGGATAAATTCTGATCAAATCATTCTCGACCCCCCTATATAATTCTTAGACAACTTAAAACCTCCCAAAATCTAACTTCTAGAAGACTAAGGATAACTCTCTCTGGAGGATCACTTTATATAGAACTATTATGGACATTTTCAAAATTTGGAAAAGAAAAATATTATAAGGTTCATTTGAGTAAGGTTCATCTTAGAGTTTGTAATGTTTATTTACTTATCCAAAACCATGAAGGCACCCCCTTTATACAGATTTCCAACTAAATCCATCAAAAATTCAACCACGAGAAGATATACTCAATTACTCTCAAGGTGTACCCCTTCTAAGGGACTTACTTTATAGAAAGTCATCTTACAATGTAATTACTTCTAGATATCCTACTCATGGAATCCCAATACCTTAGAAGATATATTGAGTTCTCAACTATTCCAAACTTTGGAAAAGATCAAAGTTCATAAGTCCTATAAAGGGTTCTCTATATGGATTCTCAAGGAGAGGTTTCATAGGGAACATTCACATAGATAAATTCTATCCCCAACTCCAAATTCAGGTAATTTATCAAATTTATTTCAAATTTTGAATAATCTGTTTGTTCATCCTTCAACATAAAAATACCACTTCTTCTAAATCCATGAAATTTTATGATGGGATTTTAGTTATGAATATTGTACCTAATTAAATCTAGACACATTATAATCACTAAGAAAATAACCAACAAGGGTACCTTTTATCAATGATAAAAAAGAGTTGATAAATTAGACCTTTATCTTTCTGTTTTTAGCATTGATAAAGGGTGTCTTTATCAGCACTAATTTCTAGCACTCATAAATGAAACTTTTATCAGCTCTATCTTTAGTATTGATAATGTCCTTTTTTTCTAGTGCTTACTTTAGCACAAAAAAGAGGCATTTATCAGTGCTACACCTAGCACTGAAAAAATCCATTTCCTACTGATGTAGAATACCAGTAGGTCAGTCTATAATACTCTTTTACAGCCAATAAAAACATATATTTTTTCAATTTTTTTATAAATATTACATAAAACATATAAAATAATTTTTGTTGAAAAATATTTAAAAAAATTTAAATTTACATTACACCACTGTTCAATACAAATATTTTATTAAAAAATTTAAGTACAATATAATTACATTAATGTAAAATTCAATTACAAGAAAAAATAATTAATATCAGTACAAAAAATAAACAACAGTATCAGAGCTTCTCCAAAGATCAACTCAACCTCATAGAAATAAAGTGTGTTTCTATAATAAAATCAATGCTTATTTTAGTAATAATATAAAAAACAAAATTATAATTGATATGATATATAATCCATGATAACTTTCAATTGAAATGATATGCGGTTACTTATTACAATTCAAAAATGAATAATCTATTATTATTCTAAAGTATAATGAAAATTCAAGTGCATTTACTATATTTTGATTATGTGACACTATCTCACGGCGCACGACGGGGTCGTGGGGAAGAAACGTGCACTACCCGATGGTTGATTAGAGAAGGTTGGATTCTGCTTAATCACTCACATCAGGTGCCCCATTTTCCACCTCAAAAGGCCCAATGGTTCCATATCTAGTAATACATGGACCTGCTTTCGAAAGGTAGGTGTTCACTAGGTGGTTTGACCAGCGACGCTTAAGAACTCACATTGGTCGAGAGGATGGGAAGTCGGGCTCATCACACCATTTTGGGGGGAATTATTTCCTGTTTCGAGACTCTCTTATAGATTTAAGACGTATTCATATGTTCGCGAATCTTTGGTTTATACCCAAGCATAGTATCCACGGATTTCTCCTGGTTGGTAATGGTCAGATGGACGCCGTGGCTCGAGGAGTGTGGGCCTAGATCCTCGGGGCTACATCCTCCTGAGCATGAGGTTATTGAATCACGGAATGACCGTGCTGACGTCTTCTGGAGGGGGCCTTAGATCGGAACCCCCGTTCGGTAGGGATGAAGTACTCAACGTCAACCTCATCCAACTCCCTAAGATAAGGGAGGTATGCATTGTCTCGTTTTGGGGATAGACTCCCGAAACGGTTTGAGACGGCAATAGGAGCCATCTGGATCTGCCTTTGCTTCCACTGCTGGGCAGGCGACCGGCGAGTCCTGGCGGATTGGAGGGCATGCATGGCCTCTTCCATCGTCAGGAGAGTACCATTCACGTGGTACTCTCGGATCAACGCATCTGAGACCCAGCGTTGAAGATGCTGGGTAGGTGATGGGGTCCTCCATTGGTGAGGATGCCTGGTCATTGCATTGTTGAAAGCAGGCGCCTGAGAGTTCCTTCGTGATTTCATTGGATAGAAGGGAGTTCTGTATGGTACCAGTAAAAAATATTTTAACAAATACAAACAAAAAACCCGTCAAAGCAGCATCTCATGATCCCATGCATAATTAATGACCTTGCTTGGACCTCCTTGTGAGTATAAAGGGGGAACATGGTGGGATTAGGTTAAATATGTCATGCTTGGTTAAAGATTCACGTCAGGTTCACCATTTTTTGTCTCGCGGTGCATGAAGGGGTCGTGGGGAAGAAACGTGCGCTACCCGACAGTTGATTAGAGAAGGTTGGATTATGCTTAATCACTCACATCTGGTGCACCATTTTCCACCTCAAAATGCCCAACGGTTCCATATCCAGTAATACATGGACCTACTTTCCAAAGGCATGCGTTCGATGGGTGGTTTGACCAGCGACGCTTAAGAAATCACATTGGTTGAGAGGATGGGAAGTTGGGCTCATCGCACCCTTTTGGGGGGAATTATTGCCTATTCCGGGACTCTCTTATAGATTTAATATGTATTCATATGTTCATGAATCTTTGGTTTATACCCAAACATAGTATCCACGGATTTCTCCTGGTTGGAAATGGTCAGCTGGAAGCAGGGGTTTGGAATCATTTATGCCCGAGTTTTACCATCCCTCATTGGATTAATGACCCCGAGGAGTCTGGACTCATTGAGGCGGCACTAGGAGTGGTGCAGTGAACCGACGTGAAGATAGTCGGATCGACTGGTTGTTGGGCTTGAACCTCAGGGAGGCTTCGTATGTACCCTACCTAGGAGACAGGGATCAAAGTCCACGTAGTTCGAATAGAAGTGTCGGAGAGCCGACGTGGATGTGGACCCGGGGGTCCGATGGTGATCGGGCTTGAACCTCATGGAGGCTTCCTACGTATCCTTGTGGTAGGGAATCAAAGTCCTCATAGTTTGCATTAACTTGGGGCTTACACTCTGAGGAGGCCTAGAGTAATGGATTGAGGCTTACACTATGAGGAGGCTCATAAGAGGACTTCATGGTCGATGCTTACTCTAAGCCCACGTGAGTCATGCTCGGTGTAGGAAACAAGAGGCAGTAGGGACCAGACGATCACATCGCGAAAGGTGCGTCCGTGGGAAGTGGAGTGGGGATTACGCATAGAGGTGGCCCATGGGGCATGGACTTACTCTAGGATGGAATCCCAGGGTGAAAAAGCGCAGCGGGAGAGGGAATTGACCCCAAAGAAGGACAGAGCATCACCCTTCCCCGTTACGCCCTTCCTTGGGCATGGCCGTGGGGAAGTACGGAGGTGAATGGGGGCTTCCTTCTGATGGGTATCCCACCACTCCTCGGGGAGGGGAGAAGTTCCCCAGTCCTAACAAGTGGAGGGGCAGAAAGGGGGCTCCCAGGCTCAGACTCTGCATTACCATGGGAATGTGAACCCAGGAATGCTTCGGGAATCCGCCCAAGGGTCGGGGCAGCCCCTTTTCCCCTGCTTACCGTGGGTATATGAACTCAAAACGGCGCGCTGATGCGCCTGAAGGTTACATCACATGGGTCTGGTGGCTCTGGTGGATGCCTCAGCTCAGGTCCGATGAATGGGCCAATGAGGGGGTTGCGGAGGATCAGGCCGGACTGGGAGGATTTTATCCGGCTCGGGGAATGAGAACTCCGAAGGATCTCATGGGCCACACACATGTATGAGTGGTGGATCCCTTCACGTAGGGAGGTGCTACGTGGCTGGAGAGGCCATCTGTGAACCAGGGTGGTCCGCGGACTGATGGGAATCCTGTGAACCAGGGTGGTTCGCAGCTTCGGGTTTGGCCCGCGTATCAGGGTGGTATGCGGAGGGATCCATGCAAGCAGTGGCGGCTGAGGGCGGCACCAGTTAGGGGTTTGTCGGTCGGGGCTTCGCCCGCGTAGGAGGGTGCTACGCGGTGCGATAGATCAGAAAAGTGGCATAAAATCCCTGGTCCATGGGGAGTGCTTCCACGGAGAGGCCATGGTTCATGATATTCTTTTCTTTGTTATTTTAAGTTTGCGGTTCACCAAGTTATTATGCGTTTTAGGTTCCTTATTAATTTTCTTCCAGCTTCATACCTGTTCTGGTTCGCAGACTGGAACTTCGCGGTTTGTGAAATCCTAAGTTCCTTCCTTTGAAATCCTTCCACCCGAATCTGATCGATCTCTCCAAATCCTCCTTTTCTCTTCCCCCTCGGTCTACTTTTATATAGTGGGGAAATAGATGTATCTGTGGTCATGTGACACCTTTTGTGGAGGTCCATGAGCGAAAACCTGGTTTATGGATGACTCGGTCAATCTGCAACTTACGGGGGGCATTGAACACACCCCCCCGCGAACCAAATCAATCTCGGGGAGTGCTTCGTGACCGCGTAGGGTTCCGCCTCCATCCGAGAATGACAGCGGATGCGGTCCGGGCTGGTCGGCGCAGTTCGCGTCTGGGGCAGTTCGTGATGGTGAACCGGGTCGACTCCTGTCCTTCTTCGTGCTCGTGGAGGACCTCTGCCTCCATTCCATGAAGGAAAGCGGTCCGCGGAGGGGGTGCTTCGCGGAACTGACCGCGTAGGGTTTTCATGGGACCGGTCTACGGACCGGTTTAGATTGTTCCATCCTTTGAGTTTTCTCCCCACCTTTCCCCAATTCCTTTGGGGGGGGGGGAATTGGGTAGAATCTCCCTTGTATTCAAGGGTATTTCCATTTTCCTTTGTGAATTTTTTCAGGACCCTACAGACACATGTTTTGAAATAAAATGTAACTTTTAAATAAAAACACACTTTCCACCATACCTACCAATACATGTGTTAGATTAATATGATTTAATTAATACACATAAAAAATAAAATATAGATATATTTATAAAGTATTAAGATAATCTGATGTAATTTTCTTGGTTTTGAATATGGGACAAATTTTTTGAGATAAATAATTACTATTATACCGAAAACTCACACTTTGAGTCATACTGGCCACACCATGTGCTATATTTACTTTAAATTGATTTCTATATGTCACAAATGAATCAAATATCATTTTACTTTAGTATCAAGACAATACAAGCATGTTTTCTTGGTTTTAACTGTATGGTGTGAATTTTTGATTAAAATGTCACTTTTAAAATGAAAACATGCACCTTTAGTTTATCTACCCACAATATGTGTTAGATTATTGAGAGAGTTAATTTTTTTTACCATTGTTGCCTCCTAATTAGCCTCTCATTATTGGTACTACATCATTCTATCAGTGCCACCACATGACCCCTCCTCACTGACACATTGTCACTACCACATCACCCCAAAATCTATCATAATTGTTATATCACCTACCCCCATCACCAATGTCGCAATTATCCCACCATAATTGCTACTAGTCACACACTATCATTGATGCGAGTCACCCATCCTAGATGATGAGATTTCCTCACCATTGTTTCCATGAATTTCGCCCACCTTCATTTCCATGAACACCACCTGATGTTATGGACATGATGTCCACAATTATAGAGATAAACTAGATAGTTTATGACCATATGATATATTTGATTATTAATTATGTATTTAAATTATTATTTTTCTCATAAATGATTTTTTATTAATTATATACTCATATTTTATGATTTTAGGTTTTATAGATGCCATATTTTAAACCTATTCTCCAGAGCCTCTTGCATTACTTCATAATGATTCTTGCCGTCATCACATGCATGGTGCCTGTTATAAATTTTCATATAATTGAGTGGCACCATGTCAATTGTGTGATGAGGATGTTTGGAAACTATCATCCCATCCATGCACCCCCAATCAATTTTTTTCACTTCTTTCCATGAAGATGTTTGGGATATGAGACTTTGATTGAAGTTGATATCAGGCGTGAAATATTGATATGTGGAAAAAATGCCAAGAGTCCCAATTACTGGGGGTATACATAGTGTGCATGAATCTATCACAATAGTTGAACTATGAGCCCTGGTGTTGTATGAGTTTGTTGTTATATCTTACGTGACACGAGCATGGCTATCACGACTTGGTAATAAATATCACCCCATTTTAATAGATTTTTTAATAATTTTAATTAATAACATATTTTTTCATATGATAATTATATCAGACACATTATACAAATCTTTGGTCCTATAAAGAGATTTACATTTGACTAGGGTTATTTTCGAAGATAAGTGACAGAGCTATGTCATTCCAAGGATGAGTTTTATCATGGTACATTCTTTGATGTGTGACATTATTTTGAGCCCCAAGTTTATGTGATCAAGGGAGAAAAGCCTCATCTAGATGTGCAGAAAATGGTGTGGAAAACAAGGATGATGTCTAACATGATCATATAAATGCTTTAACACTTACTAATTTAGATGAGCCATTGCATCACCATAGTCCTATTACCATATATCCTTCCAAGAATATAGATATTTTATTTTTAGATTCTATGAAACTAGTTATGCGAACAAGGATTCAGGATGATTCCGCTAGTGGTTATTCTACTTATTCCCTTTATTAGGATTAACTTTAGTGATATCTAGTGAATTAAGTACTTGCAATTATTGCTTTTTCCCTGGTGTTCAGCTACCCATGTCTCTACTTCCATCTTCTTCCCATGTGGGAGAAGGTTTTAGCTACCATCATTTTTCTTACAATAGAGTAGATAGTCTTATCTATTGTTCATCTTTCTTTTAGGTAGGATATGATACAGGAGAGGGGAATTTAGATCAACTTCCTATCACACATGATTTTTTAGAGTTAGCTACAACACGTGCTACACAGAAGGGCCATATTCCAGAACAAAAATATCGACAACCAAAAAATGGAAACACTTTCTACACTCTCGGAAATGGCATAAAGGAGTGTCTCAGATAGCAACACAGACATCAATGATATGTTTTCCACTATTCATAAATCTTGAACTAAAATCAATGTTCTATGTTTGTTGCATTATATTATTTTAAAAACTACATATTATAATTAATTAATAGTGATTAATAATATTATTATTTCTAAAAATTAATTAAATAATATAATCACTAATTAATAGTATATTTAAAAATAAATTTAAAAATTAATTATTATAATTAATATCTAACAATGTACTACATTTATTAAAAATTAACAAAGAAATTTTGATAATTAGGAATTAATTGCTATAATTATTAAATTTCAAAAAAATTAATAATTATTATTAATAATAAACATAATTAATTGTTTGAAATAAAAATTTATCATGTAATTTATAATGTAATTATTAATACAATCATTGATTATACTAAATAACATAATTAATAGCTTATTTAATTATACAATTATAAATTATCTAATTTGATAATTATTACTATTAAAAATATTATTATGTGTTAGGTTCATGGATAATTATTACAATTGTTATATGATTACTATTATGAGTAATTATTAGTATTTGATTTTTATTTAATAAAGGGTTCATAGAGCCTCAGTCTTACAAAAAATATTATTTTCTAATTAAGTTAATTATATTTTTAATTGTTATTATTAACTCTATTATTATTAAATACTAATTATATTAATTAAAATTTTAAAATTCAATTATACTATTAAATATAAATTAAATAAATTATATTATTAATTCATAATTATATTAATAACTCTATTATTATTATTTATGTTATCATTTATTATTAATATTATCAATTACTAATTATTTTAATAATTTTATTAATTAATTAATTATAATTTTTAAATTTTATTTATTGTGATTATTTTATTTATTAATTATTTTTATTAATTTAATATGTATTATTACTAATTATATTAATCATTTTATTAATGAGTATATATATTTATAATAACAAAAATAAAAATATATTTAAAAAAAATATAAAAATAAAGAGGCTTAAACCCCATTCAAACTAGAACTTAGGCCATACAACATGATCAGGGTTCACACCAAGTATTTAGAAACTAAATATCTAGCATTAACCTTTCCACACTAGCTGGTTGAAGCACTACCATAAACAGGGTTCATGCCTCTTGGGAGCCATTTCTAAAAAGTGGTTCCACCCTCCTTTTATAGAGGGCCCCGGTAATTTGGTGACACTTAATTCTTACAATAAAAAATTTCTATCTGTTATACTATGTAACTGTTTATCCCCTATATATTTCTCTATTTTGATTTTCAATCAATAGTTGTAAAATAGTGCTTCCATTACTTACTCTTTTAAAACATATTTAAATGTGAATAGTAATTGAACAAAGCCTAATCAAACTTATAAAGAACTGAAAACCCAAGATTTTTATGATTTGGAATACCATCATTGATGAAGTATTATTACCACAATCTTATTTCAATGAACCGAGTCATGAACATCCAAAAAACATAAACCAAATCCTCGAAGAGACTTTACAATCTTAACAGGTTAGGTATGTTGCAGATCATGTATTCGGCTGGAGCTTAACCAATATGGGATTTTACACTCAGAGATGGGTATGATATATGATCCCTTAAGCCAACAAGCCTGTACCCAAGTGGTAGATGCTCATTCTTGGCTTCCGAAATACCCAGGATCAAATCCAAGCGGGGGTGAATTTTTGGGATACTATAGAAGGAACTATGTGAAACTATTCATTTTATTTGGGCCTTTGGGCCACCAGTTTGAGTCTACAGCTCTCAGGACCTTGGGGCCATCATAGGACATTGAGCCATCGGGCCTCCGAACCATAAAGGACCAAGAAGATTCCAGGGAAAATCACATAAGAGTAGGCCCCATATGAGGATTTAGAGCAAGTAGCATCCACCGGAGTAGGTCTAATCAGATTTGAAGGATGAGTGGGTATGAAAATTTCCATCGGTACCAGGCACCATGCAGCTCTACATGAGACAATGCTAGCGAATCATACATGCACGATGTGGATCTAGATTCCATCAATGCTGTAGATGTTGGGTGGGGTGGATTCTTATGTTTTTGGGTTTTGGGCCTTTGGGTCATGTATTAAGAATTGTGCCTTGGGCGTTCAGGTCATGTAATGGGCCTTATACCTCTGGACCTATGGGTCATTTAAGGGTTACCCCACAACCCATAATAAAGGGATTATCCAAAAATAAATAAAAATATCGAAGTCCTTTAGGCCAGGTTGACTATATATGGTCCCTTGATTGAGATAGGTTGAAGAAGTGTATGGATGAATCTAAATACTATATATGATGTTCTTATCTATTCGGGTGTGGGGAATGTGATGTGCTCATTTATAAAAGCAAAAGACATGTGATGTAATCATCAATATAATTTTTCTATATTTGGTGAATCATACTGTTTGAGATGGCTATATGGTATTGATATACTTCGTGTCTCATAGTCACTCAATTTCTTGAATGAAGGGAACATATGAAAATGAATGCTTGTATATGATTCAATTGGTGAACATAGGGATAGAGGTACATGTGATTAATAGGGATCATTCCAGATCCCTTTGAATCTTGTATAAAATTATTTATTTGATATAGTTTTTTCTTTTCTTACATTTATAGATCTAGTGATTTATATTTTTTTCCAATGCTACATAGGTACATGGGTTCACACTTTGTGGTTTAATGAATTGTTATTGAGTTTGAATTAGTGAGTTTCTCTGAAATGTTTTAGAGTTTATCTAAAAGGAGTTTTGGATGGGTTTTCACAAGGTATTTCATAAAATGTGATACTAGGTGAAGTTGATGATAACCCTCAAATAGTGTTTTGGAAGATATCCAAAATGTGTTTTGGATATGATTACACATGTTATTGTGTATGACAAAATATAAGTTGAAATCGCGCTAGGTCTATAATACTTTAGTGTAAGTTGGGAATTAAAATACATATGACCTAAATCCATAAATGCATGGGATGCATATTGGCTATATCATATAATAGAATATAGGTAATACTACTGGAATTTTAGGCTATACCCATGCCTCTATAACAATAGTTTAGACTAACCATTGGTGTAGAGTCATTTCCAATACTCTATACCAAAATATTTTAATAACTATTGGTATAGAATTCCCTATACTAATGTTTTTTTAAAATACCATTATTATATGGTTTCATCATATGAGGATCCCCCTAATGATCCCTAATTCTTCCCTATCATGACTGGTAGCCTCCCCTCTCTTCTCCCTGATGATATCGTCTCACTCATTGGTTTTTTGATTCTGTTCTTCTTTAACATCAAATTGGTGTGTTCCAAATCTATCATATTTTATTTCAAGCATAATTTTATTTTTAACTTGGTATCAAACACTAACATAGATCCTGTTTGGTCAAAATTATTCCTGATTTATTAAAATATGTTTTTTTTAAAAATATTTTTCTATAGTATTGCCTAAAAAAGCAATTGTAGTTGATGTGTTTTTTAAAATATAGTTACTTTATACTTATACATAAATCTAATATAAAGTTATTTTTTTGTATTATATATTATTTGATTATATAATTAATTATTGTAGTAATTTTTTTGTTTCATTAATGTATTGGTGGGTTATGAAATTCTTCATTTAATTGTTTTATTTTATTAATTGAATAATCAAAATTTCTATATAATTAATTTCAATTTAATATGGGGTGAAATGTTTGAATAATCAAGTTAGTAATTAATAAAAGTTCATTTAATAGTCACTCAATGACTCTATACAATATAGTAGTATTTATTAGTTGTTGCCTATTCTATGTCTTATACTATGTTTTTTCACTACTAGTATGAATTGATTATAACACATTATATCTCCTATTCTTTGTTTGTCTAGATACTAGTATTCCTTGATGACTTTTATAATAAAATTGGTATTTTAATTATCTTATTGGAAATATTTTACAGACATGTCATTCTAAATTATGTATTTTTGGTATTATGAATGTTTCCCTAATAAAAACATATATATCAAGGATATGAGTTCTTATGCTGGGTGGGATACTATTGTTATTTTTTAATAATTTTTTTTCATGATAAAGACATATGAATTTAGTTTGATTTGTTTCATATTCAAAAAAAGGAAGATATTTTAAAAAAATTGCTTCATAAATACATATGTATTTAATTGGATTTATTTCTATAAAAAACAATTAAAACTGAATTAAATTGAAGTAAAAATATTTAAACTATATAAAAAATGTAAAATCACTGAAATGATTTTAAATTTTATTCAAAATATTCATGGTTATCATGAATTTTAAAATTAATTTTTACTACGAAAATATTAATAAAAAAATTATATAAAATAATTGATTGAAGTTGTACGTATGAAATTGATTGAATCTCAACCGAGTTTCAATAGAAATTATATTTTTTAGATTTTTCATTTAATAATGCTAAAAATATAGGTATTATACGTTTCCCTTGTTATAATTTTGTTGGAAAGCCTTGGTTAAGTTGGGAAGAATTTAGATAGTATATATGAAATGTTAGTTTTCAAATAAACTGTTATACCTATTATAAAAATGGAGAAAAAAGGAAATCACATACTATTTATGATCAAAATGAAAGGTGTGATATAGAGATTTTGATATTTTATGAGTTTATTTTTATGCATCATCATGAGAAAGATAATATGTCAATGTAATAAGACAATGATACCAGTAGGCATGTGACAATTAATTAAAATGATGGTTTTAAGGGAGTGAAAAAATTAATTGATAATAATAGGACTCCTGTATATTGAGAATGTATAAAAATGAAAAAGATAGAATTTTTAATGCAAATATATCTAGAGAAATCCATATATGGAATATCTAGTGATTACATTAGTTATATTCTTACTTTCTTGATTCACTTAATTCTTGATGATGCAAATATTCACTCAAATCATTATATAGAGTGGAAGTTAATTAACCATCATGGATTTTATGATAATAAAATCCAAGATTTCCCAAAATATTGTAGCTTATTATCGAAGGAAACTATAGATATAAATGACTGTAAAGAATGTGGTATGTCATGATGGAATCCAAATACAGATGAAAATCCATCTCGTGTGCCATATAAATTAATGTAGAACTTTCCATTGGTTCTTAGGATCTAAAATCTTTTCATGTATGATGAAAACTATACAAATATGTGATGGAATGATGTTGAGAGAAACAAGGATAATGATGATCTAGTTCATCCTATAAATGGATTAGAATGGTGGAAATTTGATACATGGTATTCAGATTTTTCTTCTATAGTGTATAATTTCAGGTTGGGTCTATCATGTGATGGTTTTTATCCATTTGGTCAGATGCTTACTTATCACATCATGTGTCTAGTTTTTATTCAAATTTATAACCTTCCTCTATGTATGTGTATGAAAAAATCATTAAATTACATGAATATAATCATATATAGAACTTCCAATCCTATAATTGATATAGATGTGTACTTATAACCTTTAATAAATTAGTTAAAGTTTCTTTGGGTTGTGTTTATGCACACATATAATGATTCTTTGAAAAATATATTTCAAATTCATGCTACACCTATGTACATTATAAATTATTTCCCTACTTATAAAATTATTTTTGGTTGGATCATTAATTAAAAACAATCCTATCCTATTTTTATTAAGAATTCACAATCTAGTAGATTTAAATATCAACATAGATTCGATTTCATAGAATATTGAAAATTATTTCTAACAGATCATCTATATAGGAATAATCATAAAAGGGTTGACAATAATGTTGAGACTGAGAATCCACCTTAGTGTATGTCTAGAAATAATGTACTTAATGAATTAAAATATATTAGTTTTTTATTAGGTAATGGTTAGATGAAATCTATAAATAGGAAGAATGTTCCCACTGAATCCAATTACAGTTGGGAAAATATAAGTATCCTCTTTGATTTTACATATTGGCCAACCAATCTTTTACACCACTATTTAGATATAATTCACATTGGAAAAAATATATTTTAAATAACGATTTTAATTCTTTTAAAATTCAAGGGGAATACCCAATATGAATTATGATCTCAATGTAACTTGGGGTATTTGGGTATTCGACCAGGGCTACATCTTTTTTTTACCGGTGAAAATAAATGGAAAGTTTTTTGTGCTTTTAATGTAATGACACCTTTAGAGAAAAAAAATTATAGATGTATTAGAGAGTATCAAGGTTACTAATGGATATTAAATATACATATCTATTCAATTTAATAAAATATAATTTAAAATGAAATACCTAAACACTCATAACTATCACATCTTTTTGATGAATTGATTCTAATTGAAATCTATCATTTAGTTTGCAATAATGTATGGGTGAAAATAATTTTATTGTTTCATTTTTATATAGAATTTTGAGATAAAAGGTTGGATATATATTTCTTGATAATAATATAGGAAGAGACACCATTAATTTTTCATGAGTTAGAGAAAGTTTTTCTTTCATCATTTTTCACTTGGATACTACATATAACTATTTATATTCTAATTCAAATACTTTTCAGAGGCCCATTTATTTTTGGTGGTTGTACCCAATCAAATGAAATATATTTAAAACAAATTATTATGATCAGAAAAATAATTATCCAGAAGATTCCATTGTGAAATGTTATCTAGATTAAGAATGTATGGATTTTTTTCAATGTATTTGGATGATTTTAGAAGAATTCATAACTAACCAATGGGAAATGAAGATGATCAGTATAAGTAAACTGAGTTGAAAGATCCCATATTTTCAAGGTATATCCTTCTTTGAGTTTTGGTTAACCCTTTTTGTGTTTAGTATGTTTTGGTTTGGACCTTGTAAATCAGGTTTGAAAATTGTTTGGGTTAGTTCTGGGTGAAGAAGAAAAGGGATATGGATTTTGGATACAAAACCAATTCATGATGTGAATGGTATGGGTAGACACCATGAAATCCATACATGGTGTGAATGGGTCTGGGCAGACCCCATGAATCACATGCATGGCCTGTATGAATATAGGAAGACCCATGAATTGAAAACTCATATTGGGAGATGGGTTTATAATATAGAGTTGTTTTTCTAGTTTTTTTAGTTTAGGTGATAAAATTCCTAGTTTATAGGGAAACAATCCATTTATAACAATAATCATCTATTCATGTTGTGAATGTTTTATTCAAAATGCTCTTTTTAAACTCTTGTGTTGTGTAGTTCTGATATCATACACCCCCTTTCTCTCTACTATAGCTTGATATACTATTATTTTTTCCTCTATGAACAAGTAACATGTTTTTTTTGGATTTTACCTTTCTGTATTGAAAGATTGAAGGTAATACCTACTGTTATTTTCTCCTTCTTTTCTCATCTATTTTATATTGGGAAAAACCTAGTGAAGGACTACCTAAACTGGATCGAGATCTCATATAAGGTGTTGAAAGAACCTTTGTGTTTTTTAAGGTAAGTAAGGAGGAACCTACTATACCTTAGATATTGAGGAATTTCTACATCTACTCTTGTATTGAAATGGGTGGCCTAGAACAACTCCCTAAAGTCTATTTCATTTCATTTAGTGTGTGAAATAATTGTGATCACACTAGTGCCTAGGGAATAACCTAGTGGTTACACCATTGAGAGGTCTCATGGGAGATATTGAGTTCGAGTCTCCCTGAGTACTTGTAGGCACCATAGATTTTCTTTGTTTCTTTGTATCCCCTCCCCAAATTGTTATAATATAATAATTGTGATCACACTGAAACACCATTCAAATAACCTCCCTAAAAGGTCAATTCACTATTTTGAAAAAAATCATTAGGCTTAACCCTCCCCTAGATCGTACTGGGTCTAGTGGCATTGAGAACATACTTTCTAGAACCTTAGAGGTGAGTCTACCCTAGAAATTATAATGAACTGATAGTTTTTGATAATGTGAATTTGGTATAACATGTGATTTGAGATAATTGGAAAATAGGTAATAAATATTAACTATAATAATTGGTAACCTAGAATGATGTGAATAAAATGATTTGCCATTGATATTAGAATCCACAAATTGAGAATGAATGATAGATTAATTGGAAATTGGGTAAATTAACCAATATGTATTATATGTCATGTTTGATATACTGATGATCGATATGATTTTGGATTATTGGGACTTAGTGTTGATTACATGATATAAACCATTAGTGACTCATCCAAATGTAGGATAATCCACCAATTTATTGAGATGTATAGTTACCCAAGGTGTACCATTGGTGAATAATCATAGATATAAGAATCTAAAAGTATAATTTTATTAATTTTACATTGGTTTGGAAGTGTGCCATGGGAACATGTAAGTTGATCTGACATTGTTTAGAGTCCATTATGATATGGTTACTTTACCTCTGGTATGGTATTATTCCATGAGAAGATGTAAGAAACTCCAGCATGGGACATTTTCATGGAGTTCAATGTTACTTGGTTACATGAGATATTCCATGAAATATTTATCCTAACATAGGAGAATCTGCTAGTGGAATGGGTGATCCATCCTATTGTAGGAGGATCCACCACTTTACAGTGATATCTGACATGAAGTCAAAGAAGGTTCAGCTAACCCAAGGTGTCATCACGAATCCTAAGGGTCGACCAGTTTATTTGATGTTTTTTATTAATTTATGAATCAATACCCCTATTTTCATATAATTACATGCACTATATATTCAAATTTTATTTTTAGACACCATGTGTGTCAGCCTTCTGATTTGTACTCTCACCCTACTGGAGAACCATTTGGCACCTAAGAATATTTCATGGATATAGGAATGGACAAGGTAAAGGGACCCTATTATTGATTTTTTTCTTACTAAATGGGTTGAATCTTGGATATGGGACCAGATTGGGTTTATAGATCAGGGTTTTGGATTCTTTAATTAAGTTTTTTTATCTTTTACTTATACAACTTCCAACATGTCATTTAGTTGCATTCCACCTATCATTACATGAATTCATTATTATCTGGTTGTTCATTTTTCTATTTTATCCTACTTTTTTCATGGTTTATTATTTATATTATTATATCTATTTATGTTACTCTATTCCTGACGGTATTTTCTCCCCACTATGTTCCTTACACCCTCGCTACTATTCGATATCCTCTTGCATATGGGGAGTCACTCTTGAGGTCTAATAGACAATCTAGAAAGGTCATGCAAGGGAGTACTAATCTAGGGGACATTAAAAAGTGGTACCAGAGCCCATGTATTTTTTCTTTACTATTTGGGAAATGTATATAGGAGAGTAGGATGTTTTAGGGCTCAATAATGAGCTTTTTAATAGGAGTATCTAATACATGTATGATGGAAAACCCAAGTAACCATGGAGGGGATTGCTATTCATGTTGTTCACTTGTTATATTTTAGATGTTACTCCACCTTGGGTGATTCACTGGTTGTGTGATGTTACTATTTATTATGATTTTACTCATGGGTTGGTATGAAAGGATATGAGTGTGGAAGAATCATGGTTGGAACGTAGGATATTTTTTGACATGTATTTCTCATGCTAGGGATATATTTATCACATGTGACATATTTAACCTTATGAACTATGAAATGTGAACATTGATATATCTAATAAAAAGGAATGAAAGTAAAACTATTATGTTATGTATATTATCTTGTTAAGCCAAGTATATAGGCACCTTGTGACAGTCCTCTATCATTATTTTCACCTTTTAATGTTGATCTTGTTTGTGTTCTAAGGACTGAATTAAACCTTGTAAAGAAATTTCCTCATCATCTACTTTGGGTTGAGAATCAGAGAGGGGTAATCATAACACTCACAAATCATCTAACCTGGAAGTTCTTGTGGATCCTAGGAATTATATGGATGATAAGATTCACAAAATCTTCCAATGGGTCATGCGATCCATGGAGAGGTATACTTCTGACACTGTACCATTGATGTTTGATCTGAAGAGAGTTCCATCTATAACATCTTACTACATTCATTGGGGATGGAGGATCCTAGGTAGTTGAGTTCTGGATCGAGTTAGTCTAGATGATATTTAAGCACCTTGTGTCACACATAGATAAAAGGGTGAAGCTTGCTACTTATATGTTATGAGGACCACCCAAGAATTGGTGGGAAATTATGGAGAAAGATGACCAGCAAGAGGAGCCAACTTGGAAGGATTTTGAGTAGATGTTTCCAAGACACTTCTATATAGAGATTTTGAGGGATGAGAGGAATATCGAGTTCATCCAACAAAAAATGGAAACATGTATGTGATTGACTATACTAGATACTTCATCAACCTATAATATTTTTCTTTATCCTTAGCATATGACATTTTCACCAAGGTGAAACATTTATAGGGTGATATTTTCTATGAGGCATGGTTGTAGGTGAATGTTTTTATCTTGAGAAACTTCACGAATGCGATGAATCCATCCCACATTATGATAGTGAACTTGAGGGAATATTTAAGTTTTATCCATATAGTCATAGAACACTGATCAACGACCTCTTCTTTAGAAATTAATAAGTTCCGTTATGATGTTTATTGCTGGGGTAGTAGTGGGCAGAGAAACCAGGTAATTGGGAATCCATCTTAGAACCATGGACCATTGTATTTCTATTAGTGTGGAAATTTTGTCCATAAGAAATCATATTATTATTCTACTACTATGGAGTGACATGCTTATGTGAGGATGGGTCATCTCTATTGGTTTTATAGGAACTCACAGCAGCAGATAAGTGGAAGGGGATCAGGAAAAGCATCAAAATTTTGGAAGGACTTAGTAATCCCTCACCAAATAGGTAGCTAGAGTTCCACTAGATGTTCAGGCTGAGGTAGGGGATGTGGTATCCTAGTACAGTATCAGTAGTAACATCCAGAGGGATTAGCATAGGGGAGTCATACTAGAGCCTAGGAAGAGGGGTGATTTAGCTACACACTTTTTATACTTTTCTGACTAGTTTGGATGCAAGAAATTCTACCATCAATGGTACTATTATAGTATCATTTAACCTTGACAACACTTTTTTTGATACAATATCACTGTATTCATTTTTATCAGTTGAATTTGAAAATGGTTTTGATTTTTCTATGGAGATCTTGGATTGGGTTATGACTATCAACACACTATTAGAAGTGTGATTAGAGGGTAGAAAATGCTATAAGAAATTTTCTATTGAAATTGGTGGGTACCATTTCCATTGGGATATATTTATATTGGAAATGGATATCTTTGAATTGATTCTGAGTATGGATTAAATTATTCTATATCAGGATCATATTTAATTTTATGAGAGTAAATTTACCTTTTTATCTCTTAAAGGGGGAATCTATTATCACCAGGGCGAGTGAAATCTATAGGCCAGTCCTGCTAAACCAATTCAGTATATATTGGTTTTTCTCATGGACTAATTGGTGATCCTTTTTCTAGATGATGGTGTAATGTAGTAGGATATTTTTTCCCTAGTGTTGTAATATTTTTAGGAAGTCTTTCCTAACGAGTTCTCTATTTTACCACCTGAGTGGGAGATCAAGTTCACGATCAAGTTGATGTGAGAAGATAAATTATTTTTTATCCTCCCATATAGGATGGCCCTAGTAGAGCTTAATGAGTTTAAAGTTAAGTTGGAATATCTATAAGTAAAGGAATTTATATGTCTTAGTACTTCTCCATGGGGTTATCCCATGATTTTCACCAAGAAGGATGATGTGTTTTGATCTTATATGTGTATTATTGAAGGCTGAACTAGATGATAGTCAAGAACTAGTATCCCCTTCCATTCATCGATGATATATTTAATTAGTTGATAGGTTCCAGGATATTCTATATGATTGAATTGAGGTTATGGTACCATCACTTGAGGGAGATATCATCTCACATTCCCTAAACTAATTTTTGGAGTAGGTATAGTTTGTATAAATTTTGGTAATTTCATTCAGTCTGACACACCCTCCGATGATATTCATTGAATTTATGAACTAGAAATTTTATTCGTTCTTATATTAGTTTTTTGTTTTTTTCATCGATGAAATATTAGTGTAATCCTAGTTTGTAGATGATCATTCCTAATTTCTTTACACTATTCTAAGTAAATTAATAGAGAACCATCTTTACAACAAGCTATCCAAATGAAATTTATGGATCTATAGAGTTCACTTATTGGGCCATGTTTTCTCAATGGTTGGAGTGGTAGTAGAATCATAGAATATTATAGTTATGGTATCTTGGGAATGAACCAAGAATGCATTTGATATTCAGAGCTTCCTAGGTCTAGTGGGCTACTATTGGCATCTTATCTTGGAATTGCCTCATTTGGAAGCACTGATGTTTGGGCTGACCAATAATGGTATGATGTTTGTCTAGTTAGATTATTATGAAATGGGTTTCCATGAGTTCAAGAGCAGGATGACCTTATAACTAATTATTATCTTATTTATGTTGGGTAAAGAGTATATCGTGTATTGTGATGAATCTAGAGTTGGACTCAAAGTAGTTCTGATGTAGCAGGAACAAGGGGTTGCTTATGGCTCTAGGAAGCTGAGACCACATGATAGGAACTGCCCTACTCCTAACATAAAGTAACACACCCTAAGATTCCAGATACAATATCTTTTGGGAAAAATGTTTCGGGTGTACATGGGACATAATAGCCTCAAATACATAATTTCTCAGTGAGACCTGAACCTTCAATAGAGGACGTGGGTCAAGTATATGAAATCTTTCAACTTCGATCTGGATTAAAATCCGAGATAGGGAAATGTGGTTGTTTATTATTTGATATGGAAGAATCAGAAAAAGGTATTACAAAAATATTATAATGAGTGATAAATAATTAAACTATTTGGGGACATGAACCTAGATTTCCAGAAGTCTCAGGGATGATTAGTGTAGAATTCAACTTCTGTTATACCTATGATTTTGGATCAGATCAAGAGAGATTAGTTATATAATCCAGAGCACTTAGCAATGAGGGACATATTATATGTATAGAATCCACCATCTAGATGTTCACTTGGTGGTGAAAATATTATTCTTATCTATGGACATCTATGGGTTTCTATGGGCCTATACAAGGAGCTGAGAAGATAATTCATGCTTCTAGATGGGAGGTACATTCCATTTTGAAAAAGATGTATCATGATCTCTATAGATAGTACTGGTGGCCATATATAAAGAAGGAAATAGTGGTATTCATGGAAATATGTTTCACCTATAAGTAGATGAAGGTCAAGAACTAGAGGCATTATAGGTTATTGCAGCCTTTTCCCATTTCATAATGTAAGTGGGATGCTTTCACTATAGATTTAATAACCAAATTACCTAAAAAACCTCATAAGAATAATGAAGTATGGGTGATCATGGATGAAATGATAAAGGTATACCACTTCTTCTATATTTGGTAAACATTCATCATTGATGATTTGGGTAGTATCTATGTGTGGGACATATTTTGGATGCATGGTGTTCTAAAGAGTATCATTTATGATCAAGATTCTATTTTCACATATCAGTTCTGGTTGGGTGTTCATAAGGAACTGGGATCACATGTTATTTTGAGTATATCCTATCATTCTCAGACTAATGAACAATGTGAGAGGAGGATTTAGATTTTTGATGATATGTTATAGGCTTATGTATTGAATTTTGGTGGTTCATAGAAGAACCATTTGGACCTCAAAGTGTTTTCCTATAATAAAAACTTATATGAATTGATCCAAATCAATCCTTTTGAGGAATTATATGGAATAAACAATTATTTGACTATTTTTTAGCTATAGGAGTAGATTCAAAACTTTTTGGACATAGTCTCATGTTGAAAATCTATGATCAAGTATATTTAATCAAGAAGTGGCTAGTGACTGCACAGAGTTGGTAGAAATCATAAGATAACTATCTGAGATGACCACTGAAGTTTTAGGTTGGTCAATTTTTTTCTTTAGGTGTCGTACAGACTGGGAAAAAACTATATCAAAAAGTAAGGGAAGTTAGTGATAAGGTTTTTAGGCCATTATAGATTGCATAAAGGGTTGGTCTAGTGGTAAAACATTTTAACCTTACATAGTGCTAAAATTACATCTAATATGTATTTCGCATGTCACAAATTTAGTGATATCATCATAACCCTTTCCACATGATAGATATTGATGACATTGAGCTAGATGTTGATACACCCTTTAATGAGAATCCTATTCATATCTTGGACCATATTGAGAAGAATCTAGGTGGAAGACTCTACATATGGTACAGGTATAGTGAAAGAATGACATGTGAAAGTAGAGACATGGGTGAGGGAATTAGACATGTGGACATAGTATCTATAATTTTTTATTGACACCCACCTAGATACTTTGGATCAGAGCTCAAGGATGAATTGTTATTTGGTGGGGAGTCCGTATAAAACTTATTTTCTAGACATGTCCCACTTTGATTTTGGGTTAACCATTTTTGTTTTCAATTAGTTTTTGGTTTGGACATTAAAAATCGAGTTTTTAAACTGGTTGGTTTAGTTTTTATAGTAAGCATAAAAGGGATATAGAGTCTTGATACAAAATAAAATCATTCCATGAATTGTCAATTCATGATATGAATGGTCTAGGCATCCCCATGAAATCCATACAAGGCGCGAATATGTATAGGAGGTCCCTATGAATCATATTCATGTCCTTTATAGATATGAGAAAACCCATTAAATGAAAACTAACATCATGATATGAGTTTATGATGTGAAGTTATTTTTATGGGTTTTTAGGATGAGGTAGAAAAATTATCTATGTATGTGGGAAAGGATCCATTCATCACGTGAATCCTTTTTTCATGTTGTGAATATTCCACACCCCATGATCCTTGTAAACTCTAGTGTCATGCAGTTATGATATAACACACCCCCTTCTCTCGATTTTTTCCTTATTACCTTTTATCTTTCCTTTATCAACCAAAATCATGTTTTTTGTTGGACATTGGATTTCTATATCAAGATATTGAAGGTAATCCCTTTAGTTCTTTATCCTTGTATCATCTATTTGATATGGGAAAAACCCCAGTGTAGGACCGCCTAATCTAGATCAATATCTCAAGTTTGGATTGTAAAAAAAATTTAGTTTTCATTGAATAAAATGAAAGAGGAACCCAATTATACCTCTTATATTGAGTAATTTATATTTCTTCTCTACTTTTGAGGTGGGTGGTCTAGAAAAACTCTCTAATGTATATTTTTTTTCCTTAAGTATGTTTAATAATTTTGATCACACTATAACATCATCCGTGTGATGTCCCTAAAAGGTTAATTAACTATTTTGAAAAAAATACTTAGGCTTATCCCTCCCATGGATCCCATCAGGTATATTTTTATTGGGAAAAAACTTAGTGCTACTCAAGAGTTGAGACTACCCTTGAAACTATGATGAACTAGTAGTTTTGATTAAATGAATTTGGAATAACATGTGATTTTTGATAATTTTTATCTAGGTATGACATGTGAACTATAATAATCAGTAACCTGTAATGATATGACTACAATGATTCCTTCTTGAAAGGATAATCCATAAATTGAGAATGAATGGAAGGTTAATTGGTAGTTCGGTAAATTGATCAATATGAATTATCTGTCATGTTTTATATATTAATGATTGTTTTTATTTTGATTTTCTAGGAATTGGTGTTGATTACTTGATACAAACCATCAATGATTCACCATGATACCAAAGAATCAACTAATTGATTGAGAAGTATGGTTAGCTAAGGCGTACCATTAGTGATTCTACCCAGATAGGTGAATCCACCAGTATGATATTATTTATTTTTCCCTTGGTTTATAAGTGTTCCATAAGAACACATAAGTGGATCTCTAACATGGGTTAGATTCTAGCATTATATGGTTATGTTACCCTTAGTATGGTATTTTTCCATGGGAAGATATAAGTGACTCAAGTATTGGGCATTTTCATATAGCCCAATGTTTCTTACTTACTTGAGATATTCCATGGGCCATTTATATTGATATAGGAGATACTCTAGTGGAATTAGTGATTTGTATTGATATAAAAGGAGCATCCTTTTGTTAGAGATATTTGACATGGAACTAAAGCTGGTTTGTCTAACCATGGGTGTCAACCCAGATCCCAAGGGTCAGGAGGATTATTTGATGTTTTGTATTAATATATGAATTAGTACCCCTATTTATCATAATATTTCATGCACAATATATTCAGACTATATTTTTTTTATACATTATGGATGTGGTCCTACTGAGTTGTACTCACACCCTATTCAGGTGTCATTTGTATTTTAGTCCCAAATGTTTGTTTCATGAATGAAAATCATTGGTAATCAATTTGTAGAAATTTTTTATAACTGATCGATTGGTGAACATGTGAAAAAACATGATAGAATTATATTGATTGAAAAAAGGCGGTTATACTAGTGGATCATATACAAGGCCTCAATATGAAAATTTGTCTTATTGTGATGTTATTTAGAAAATAATGATATTAGATTATTACTCCCATGGTCGAGTCACTTTGATGAAATTCATGTGGTTTGATTCAGTGAAAAGACAGAGAACATCTATTGATGAATTTCGATTAGAAGTTATTAACATGACTCACTTATTATATATGAATGAGCCTTATATTTTGGAATCAATCGAGAAATACATGTTTTATGTAAAATATACTATGAGACCGAAATTTAGTTTCATTATTGAATTAATCTCAAGAATTATTTTTGATGATAGTGGGGATGAAATTGACACTATTACTTCTCCAAATAGCCCTAATTAAAATATTTCATATGATGAATCATATACTTTAATTTTCACATAATGTAGTGGATAGTAATATATTGACGAAACTATATGTGTTATTAGTTCATTCAGTTTAGCTAATCTTGGATCATTGAGTTTGGTACTGTTATAATTGCTTTATTTTGGTTACAATTTGGAAGGATACATTTTGTTTAGTTTTTTTTGTTCTCATTGAATTTAATTAGATTTATTTCAATTAAAAAAAATTCATACAAATTACTATACTGAACTGATAAATTGAGTCAAACCATGTATTAATAAACTTAATTTATAGAGAAATAATCTTAAAATTGAATTAAAATATGATTAATAATATTTAATTTTTTACTAAATAGAACCCAAATATAATTCATGGAGAACCAGTCATAAAATGGAACAAATTTAAAATAGTTTTAAAACCATTTTTTAAAAACTAGTTTGAACTGATTTTTTTTTAAAAATTAACCCAGGTTTAAAAAATATTTAAAAACTAGTTTAAACTAGTTTTAAAAAATAATTTTTAAAATAAGTTTAAAAAAAGGTTTAAATTAGTTTTTTAAAAAATAGGATTAAAAAAAATTAAAATAGTTTTTAAAAACATGTTTAACAAGGTTTTCAAAAATATTTTTCAAAAACATTTTAAAAAATAGGCTTAAATTTTTTTTCAAAAACTAGTTTAAAATTGTTTCTAAAAACTAGTTTTAAATAGTTTTTAAAAAGCAAAATCTTAAACTAGTTCTCAAAAACTGGTTCAAAACAATTTGAAAAGCAATTTTTATAACAGGTTTAAATAGATTGAAAGGTATACGTTTTCATAAACCAAATTTGAACATAATAAGTTTTATTTCTTAACTATTACATAGTGTGACTCTAACATGATTATCCAAAAATGTACATTTTATTCTGATGATTGGATTGTGTTATGAAATATTTTATTCCTTGTTTGAATTCCAAATTTTGTGATTTGTTTATGACATGTCACATCTTTTTAATTATTTTTCTAGCGAATTAGTATTCCTTAATTATTTTTCCACTGTTTATACCTTATTTGTATTTTCTTATAGTATTTAAAATCTAAAAAAGTTTATATTAACTTTTTATAAAAGATATGAAATATATTTAATAAATACATATGAAATGATTTTTTATAATGATTGATGAAATTGAGAGCTAGTGATTCCTCACCTAATTCTATTAGTAATTATATTAATTCTAATATTTATCAACTATAATATAGTAAAAGTCATTTTATTAATCTTCATAAAATTTATTTTAGGGACATTCATCTAGTCCACAACTGATCTCTAGTAATATTAATTATAGGGTTCAACAACATGGACAATCAATTTGGGGTACACTAGAGGTGATCAAATCACCCATCATACTTGTTCACACCTAGACCCACCAGAAAATATCCCATACACCACAATTTTTGCACCTCCTCCTTCACTTGATGCTCTAGGGATTCTCCCACCTATTCCTTCATCATAATTTCAGTCAAGATCTACTTCTCATATACCATTTCTGTATCCTATGATGGTTCTGAATCCCTTCTATCCGTTTCCGACCACTTATATGCCTCCTCTATTTCCCACTCCTTTTGATCCAAGATTAAATAATCACACTCTTTCGATTTCTATTCCAAATATTTTAGATGAGCTAGATCATGCATTAGAGTACAAAAATACTTCATAGTATACCAATCTAGAACAAACCACATATCTATAAAATCCAAAATGATGAGCCTGGATCAATTATATATTTAGATGTGCATTAAATTCTATCTAAAAAAATTATTTTAATTTTAATGTGTATTAATTGTATTTTTTTCTTTTATCTTTTTCAATAGTATCTTCCAATAGGTGACATGGGTGTACTTGTATCTGTGAAGTATTGAACCATTAAACAAAAATCATGATAGTGTACAATGAATATAATCAATTGATTGGTAAAAATTCTAGACAATGTATAAGTTTATTGGTAATGTTATCCAAGTATAGTGACATTATTCCGGGTCAACCAATCTCAAAGAGGCATGTCAATAATCAAATCAAAGAGAACGTATGGTCTAAGATATGGGTGATTTTTTAAATTAAAATATTTAGTTTCATTTTATTTATATGAATTAATATATTAGATTCATCCTTGATTTAACTTTACAGATGGCCATGATGTGAATGCGACATAGTTTATAGAATTGGAGGAACAATGAAAATTGTATAAAAACGAGTTATTTGTTGTTGGGATGAGTAGACTCAATAATGAGTTAAAGGGTATACCAATACTCAATGATTATATAGTTTTACAATACTAGAAAATGATCACATATTATAAGAGTAATGAGTTTAAGTTAGTATTTTAATTTACTAGGGTTTGATTGAAAATTTAGTTATTATAATTTGTATTGAATTTTATTTTTTAGGATTTATCAGAATGAAATAAAAAAATGTTATATAAAGTAAATTCACACTTTGGGCTACACTACTATACTGGTGCATGAGAGAAACTAAGTATTTTTTTATGACCAACTGAGTTTTATTAGGTACCAACACAATTGAACTAAAACAAATCAAACCCATCACATTAGAAATTACTTTCCAAGAATTAAACAAATTAAATACAATATCATAACAAATTCTATTACAATTCCAATCACTTTTGGATGTACCAATATGATCCAAAAAGTGAAATTATTTGAAGAAACCCAAATATAACAAACACTACGATAAATTAGACCTATAATAATGTACTTATACCAATGGTTTTGGAGAAACATTCGTATAGGTATTTTATAGGTACTCTATACTAACAGTTATAGAAAACCCTTAGTATAGGTCTTGAAATTTTAAGTACCTTTACCAATGGTCTTGGAGAACTGTTGGTATAGGTACCTGATTTTTTTTATGAATTCTTTTGTCAAATAATACTAAATATTAAAAAAATTAAATTACTTTTGAATATATATATGTATATATATTTATAATTTTTTTCACAAAAGACATTGCAATAGAGTAATTAAGTCGTTGAATTATAAATGGGAGGCTCTAAGATAAAAAATCCAAAACCTTTTTTTAAATTATCTATACCAGTGATTTTCCCAAACCATTAGTATAGGTATTTCACATTCACAACTTATAGCAATGGTTTCCAAACCATTAGTAAGGATCACTTATAAAAACGACTTTCCCAAAACTATTGGTAAAAGTTTATAATGAAAAAATCACCCAAAGACCCCTCAAACAATTGGTATAGGATATACCAATGGTTTGAGTGGTTATAACAATTATTAATAACCATTGGTATAGACTTTTTTCCCAGTAGTGAGAACAAAACCAAACTAAACTAAAACAACATTACCAACAGTAAATAAAAAATTTGAAATATTAGTAATGAATTTTCCAAAAAATATTGTGACCAACCAACCCAAATATTTTTCATAATTAAAAAAATTAAATATTATAAAATGTATAAATTAATTTCAAATCACTTATAATTCAGTATTTTGAAATGGAATACTTGTTATATAATTTCATGTTCGAAAAAAAATTAAATTTGTTTTCACTAAAACCACTAATTTTAACACAATGAATGCTCCACAAAAATACATTGACTACATAATTTCATTCCAAAAAAATTACATTTCCAAAACCATTTTATATCAGAACCAAGTAATTATAAGGGTTTCTCCCAAATAATTAAATATTAAGTGCTTAATTTTAAAATTGGTCACTTTTAGAAAAATAACAAAACCATTATAAGACTTTTAAATTCTCTAATCTAATTTCTTACAAAAATTCATCTATAAAAATTCATATTTCAATAAAATAAAATTTTTAACTAATTAATTATATATATAAAAAACATACCCTACAATATCTAAACTAACCAAACCTAAATAAAATTAAATTGAATCAAAATAAATATAAAAAAATAACTAAACTAAATTTCAGTAAAAAGTTATAAATTAATCTAAATCATATTGTTTTAAATTGAACTACACCAAATGGAATCACATAAAATGAAACCAAAATGACTAAAATTTAACTAAACCCAACCAAATCAAATTTAATCAATATTTCTAAATTGTACTTGAACTAAAAAAAATTAACCATAAATTGAACCAAACCAAAATAAACCATTCCAAATTGAATAAAACAAATCCAACAAGACCCAATATAAAAATAATAATTCTAATATCAATTTACCTTAACCAAAACAATCCATGTTTTTTTATTTTGTTTTCATTGATTCTAGATTTTCTATGATGGGGATTATATGATTTATTTTGGTGAAATTTAGTTTGATTTGATTTGTTTTGGTTTTAATCAGTCAAATATTAGTTAGATTATATTAATTTTATTAAAAATAAAATATTATTGTATAATGTTTTCTTAAATTAAATTTAATTTATAATGAGTGGTATTGAATATTAAATGTCGTTCCCCTTAAGAAAAATTGTTTGGATCGAGAAGGAAGAAAAAATATGGGAGTGTGATAAATGAATAGATATAAGAAAATAATGTAAGAAATATTATGGTTATATTAATTTTTGATATAAATTTTATACTTAAATATCTTATTTATATTATGAATAATTTTCTTTGGTGGCCCATGATGAGTAAGACGATGAAAAATTTAGGACATATAATAATTTAAGATAGATATTAGGTGATAATCAATAGGGTAGAGTCTGATTTCAGCCTGCGAAGAGCATAATACCCACTAGGTTTTGGAATTAATTAGACACCTATAATAGCTCTGGTTTCATTGAGTTACAATAGGCTCATGTAAGAGAAGATGATTCCAAAAAATACCCATAGAGGATCATGACAAAGGTAAAATAGTCACTGAATAGTTTTGAAAATTTATGATAGGTTTATATAAATCACTTCTATTAGAGGATACTATGGTTTTTAATACATGTATTTCAACAATTCACTCTTTATATGATACACCAGGTGATGATGATAATGATCCTAGTGATGCTCTGGGTAATGAAATTCCTAGTGATGATGATGATGTTGAATGCAATGATTCCAAGGAGGATTTCTATGATGTGATCATGATGGTAGTGATACTAATGAGGTAGATATTGATCCCATGAATTTATAAATTGATATTTATGAGATACTTTTGTAGGTTTTTGATTACAAAAACTAATTGAATATATGTGTTATGATTGATTCTTAAAGTTATCAACTAATTAAATGTAAAATATAGAGTATATGTGTTGTTTTAAACGAGTACTGTGGCTTCTAGAATGTTTTTATTTAATTTATATATTGGTATATATATCTTTTAGAATGGGTGGAGAAATATTTTGAAGTTGGATGGTGTGGGATCCTATACCAACAATTTTTAAAATAATTGGTATCTTCACATTCCAACACCCTATACCAATGGTTTTATTAGAACTTTTGGTATAGGGTTATACATATGTATCACTTTCCAATGGTTCTAGGAATTATTTTTATAGGATATACCAATGATTTCTAGGCCTATATTGATGGTTTTAAACAATTTTTATCGGGAAAATTCTAGTAGTATAAGTCATATAGTATGACATACAAAAAACAAAGGCAAATCATATTAATTTATTTAATGGATATTGTGTAGATTATCACGAGATAACATGCCATTTCATTTGCATGGTTGTGGAAAATTAAATAGTTAATATTCAAACCTCACTCATATTGGCTATAATCAATGAATATTTTCATAAAATTAAACACATGGTAGAAATTGTACATTCATATGATGAATATATAAACAACTGAAGTTTTAATCATGCATTTTGTAAATCATGATTAAATGTTTCATAGAGATCTAGAGAGCCATATGGATTATATAAAGAGGTAAAAACAGTGTGATGAGTGCATCTAAAGATTTCCCAAGATTCTATAAAGTATCTCTATCATAATATCTATTTTATCCTACCTTTTTCATACTAAAATACCAGTATATAATGGGAAGAGAAGAGTCCCACTTGTGGAATGAGTGATTTGGTCTAACCTATGGATACACCATAGAGGGGGGATGTCATTTGGTTTTTTCTTATATGATATTTAATAATAAATTATGAAAATTAATGCAGTAGTGTCTATCTTTGGGGAAAGGTATAAAGTTCTTAATTTTAAAAATTACTCATGGTTTTAGGTATTCAAACACATAGATATTGGGTTTTATGGTTTCTTATTACTTCTGTTATGATTAATGAGTGTCTTTTGATCCCAAGAAACCTAAAATATTTTTTTAAACTATAAAAAACCTTTAAATTCAAGATCATAACCTAATACAAGCCAAATTCAAGGTAGAATAAAACAAAATCGATTATCATACCTATCATGTAACTCTTTATATACGTGTATAACAATTTATATAACCAATTTAACACTTTAAACTAAAGAATACATGCATTCATAATATGAAAATTTCTATATACATATAAATTAGATAATAAAATAAATAAATGAACAATTAATATACTTAAACATAAGAAAAACTATTTATGAACAATTCATAAGTAGATCAAATTATGAAAAAGTTATAAATTACACTTATAATTTCCTTGCAAACATTTTATATCCAAATTTTTGGCCAGCTATATAAATTTTAAAAATGTATTTTAATATTAACCTTTAATATTATAGATATTAATTTAAAACATGTTTTATAAACTTTTTATATATTAAATAAATAACCAAAGATACATTTTATATAATTTTTAAGAATTTTATTAATTATAAAATTCAATTCCTAATAAAAAATAAAAAAATAAAATTTTCTATAATATTACACCCTATGATATTAATTATATCGTAATAGGTGATAGATAATAAATTACACTCAAATTAATTTAAGTAATATCTATCATACCCTATGATAGATAAATTAGTCATTGATGGTTCGTAGTGGCCCTAACTTCATAGTATCAACCTAACTTTGTCCTAAATAATATTAACCCAATGTTACAAAATAATAACTATACAATGATTATCTTTCACAGTCCATGATATATGATATTCATAGTATAAACCCATGATGTCAGGTGATTGTTTTTTATGATACATGTTTATCATAAAGGAGATATGACACTATATTTTACTATTGTATTAATAATTCAAAAATGGATCTATCGCCTGCTATAGATACCTATATTGTTCATTGTGATATGTTGATAACCAAGGTATTAATCTATACTGCCTAATATGATATCACATATCATATTAGGAGACTACATCATAGTTTGGGAAATCAAATATCTTAAGAACAACCATAATATAATTTCAATATCATTTTCAATGATATCGAATAAAAAATAGAAAATAATGTTAGGTTGGAGATGGTGATGTAAGATGGTCTAAAGGGGGGGGGGGTGAATAGAAAAGATTAAAATTTTAAATAAATATCATCAAAGTTAATTATCATCCATATTAGGTGATAATATATAGTGGAAAAGTAAATAATAAACATAGGAAATTTTATAGTAGTTCAGTTCAAAGTGGATATACATTTACTCGAATACCTGTTACTCTTTAAGAGATGCATTATTCACTATCATATTTTTAAAGCAGATCATAAATAATTAAAACCTATTTTTTATTGTGGAAATATAACCAAATAAACCTGAATTTTGTATAAAGAGTTACAACACATTGTAGTTATTGACTTTAGATATCAAGAGTCACAACTAAAATAGTCTAGACTTTAGAATCCCGGTGTTAGAACCCTAAGAGATAGATTGAAAGAATTATTATAGACTTAGATAGAATGAGGAAGAAGGATTCGATAAATTCAAATGTAGCATAACCAATGTTTTTTTGAGTAAAGGGCTTGTTTGTCTCATCAAGGAAGTATTACCATTTAAATCAGTTTTTGTTCTGCTTGAGATATTTTCTAGTAGATGAAAATTGGATCACAAATGATCAAAAAATCCCTAATACTTTTAAAAGTTATCATCACAGGAAATTTGTGGTTGTAGTGTAGTATTTGTATCTTGTATTGTTTGAATGAGTCTTGATTCCATTTAAATAAAACTAAGCAAACTCAACATAGCCACACAATCAGTTAGATAATTCAAATTCAAATAATAGAACTTAATTATTAGGTAAATGGATAGAGAGAGAATATCATTACAAAATAACTATTGATATTAAAAAACTAAATATTAATTCAAACCAGACTAAATTTATCATTAAGTATTTCAAAATAACCTTATAATACCCAGTCAAATAAATCTCATAATAATTGCATAGTTTCCTTTTATAAAATTATATTTAAAATTTAAAAACATTCCATATGAATACATATATGCATATATGTGATAAAGAACTAAAATTAATAACAATGTATTAAAAAATATATATTTTTGAATAATTCATTTATAATTAAACAATAATTTAGAAATAATTAAAAGAAAAAAATCACTCATAATAAATGAATTCGAAATATTGAAATTTCATGATGTAGGTTTTTGAGAGAATAATAAAGAAATTTAAATCTCAAATTAAATGTGTTTAAAAAATTATAAAATAAATTATCATAGTTTCCATATAATATATATTAATTTATTAAATATATAAATCAATAAAAAATTACTGCAAACTTCGAATGAGTGAAAATATCGAAATATATGAAAAATAGAGCATTCTGGAATATCCAGAAAGTTTCAAAGTATTAGATTGACCATGTGATAGAAAGAATATATATATGGATAGTGAGGTTCAATTGACCATGAGGTAAGATCAATTTCATGAAAAAATCAATTGACTGTGATATATCAGATTGACCACAAGAAGAAAATCACTGACAATGAGGTATCGAACACATGGACAACTGATTGATTTCAAGATAAATGATAGAACACAAGAATAAATATGAATCAATCACAAAAAAATAATAATTAAATATATGAAGGAAATATGGATCAAAATTAAGAACAAAGATTAAATTGACTACATGAGAAATTTACTGGCTGAAAGAATAATTAACTGACCACTTGAAGAAACCAAGTGACTATGAGGAAACTACTATGAGAGATAGGTGTGCAGTAAGTCAAGTGACTGAGAGAAAAAAATATAAAATATACAAAAGTTAGAAGTAAATTCATAATCCTTTATAAAAAATATAATATAACAGCCACACTAAAGATAATTACACATTAAGTATACGATGTTATGAGAAATTATAATTATTCATTTAAAGTAAAATAAAAACCATTTGAGGTAATGTCTAAGGTATTTTTAATATTTAAAACAAAAAATATAAAAAAAACACTTGAAATTGTAATAAGCACCAATTTCTAACATTGAACCCTTTTTTAAAATTACAAAATTGAAACTTGATTTTATGAAATTCACATTCTTTTTGAAAATTATTAGGAAGTAAATAATTAAAAATAAGATATAAATATATTTAAAACAAATTTTAATAAATATCATAAAAACAAAAGAAACCACACCTACTCAATAAATGGATATTAAGTAAAAGTTAAGATCAAGATTAAAATACAAATACAAATTAAATCTCTATCACACCAAGATCAAATTTTATTAAAAAACATTGAAATATCCATTATTTTGGTAAAAATATAAACAAGTTGATTGTTTTTTTGGAACATATTATAAAATAATATATCCTTTATTAACATAATCTCCAAATAATTAAATAAAATTTTGACATGTTTTTTTCTAGAATTTTTTAATGAGTTTAAAAAAAAATAGAAGAGAATCATCCCAAAAATTAAGAATATTTTAAAAATTAAATCCATAATCAGAAAATATTTTTTTAATACATAAATATTGAGAATAAAAAGATGTATTATTAATATATTCAAATTATGTAGTAGATAAATAAATATAATCTTTCTCTTTGAACTCCAAGACACTAAAATTCTAATGTGAAAATGAAACATACTGAAAGTACACTTTCTACGAATCTCACATCCTCGATAATCAAAATTAGAATGGCTAAAAAAATCAAAACAACTCTTCCTAGAATAAAATATTCCACAATTAATAGTTCTTTCAAAATATTCTATAATTCATTTAATAAATTTTAAATGATATTCCTTAAAATCATAATGAAATCTTGTACCTAAACAAACACTAAACATAATATCAGGTCTAGAATCAGTAAAATATGACAAACTTTTAATCATGCCTATAAACATTTTAGAATATATAGATTTTCTAGATTTATCTAAATATAAATTACAAGATCTTATCATAAGGTCTCTAAAATATTTACAAGAGAATAAACCAAACCACTTAACTAAATATTTATCATATTTTATTTTATTAAAAAATATTCCATCATTTATTTGAAAAAATTAATGACCCCAAAAGAATTTAAATTCTTACATTAAACTAATATCAAATTCACTTGTTATCAAGTGAGAATATTTTTTAAAACTAAATTAAATTTATTACCCAAAAAAAATAAAATCAATATAAATTTGAAAAATTAAAATATTAATTTAAATCCTTTTAATAAAAAAAGTAAGATATATTTTTCCTTCAACAAAATCATTTTGTAAAAAAAAGTAACAATATCATAATAAGAATGAGGTTTTTTCTTAAGACCATATAAATATTTTCATAACATAAAAAATTATTAGGAAATTTCACATTTCAAAAACTAGGTGGATTAGAAACATAAAGTATTTAATAAATAAAACCATTCAAGAAATAAATTTTAATATCCATTTGAAATAATTTTAAACCTTGAAATTCCATAAAAGTTAAATGAATTCGAATAGATTCAATCATAGAAACTTGTTAAAAATTATCATAAAAATATATACCTTCTTCATGATATCATCATTGAGATATAAGTTTATATTTATTCTATAAAATTTGAAAAAATTCATCCATTTTACTCTTAAAACTAAATTTAATCCCAATTACTTTTTTACCTACATGGTTTCAATTAAATATCAAACATTATTACTAGTAAATTGATTAAGTTCATATTTCTTAGAAGTAATATAATTATCATCATCCAAATAATAAAAATTTTCATTTGGATCACATTTAGAAACAAAGTAAAAGTTTTCAGAAAAATCAAAAAAAATTATAGTTTAAAAACCATAATCAACATTACCAATTACATTCTCAACATGGTGGTATTTATGAATTTTCCAAGATCTAAAATTAGAATGGGAAAGAGTAAAATCCACATCAATAATTATATTATTATCTTGATTATTTTCATCATTAAAATTAAATTCATAATATTATTATTGATAAAATCTATAAATATTAATTCCTTATCAAATTTTCTTTAGAAAACTTAATACAAAAAAATTATTCAACAAAAATTTTTCTTTTATTAAAAAATATTTAAGCTTTAATTCTGTTAGATTACCCTATAAAAATTATTTCGTCACTTTTAGGATAAAATTTATCAAATTCATCCTTAACATTTAAAACAAAAAGTTTAAACCAAAAAACTTTAAAATAACTAACTTTAGGTTTTCTAACTTTAAACAATTTATAGAGAGTTTTCCTTAAAAAAGGTATAAATAAAACAGTATTTAAAATATAACAAGTTATATTAATTGATTTATATAGAAAATATATAGGTGAATTATATTAATTTAAAATAGATCTCTCCATTTCAATAATAGTTATATTTTTTATTTCTACAGCACCATTTTGTTGTGGTGTTTTAGGAGTAAATAAAGTATTAAAATAATCATTTTCTTACAAGAAAAAAATAAAAATAAATATTAAAAAAATTCAACTCTATTATCACTTTCATATATATAATTAAGAAAACTTTTTTATTTTTAAATAATCTACGAAAAGAAATAAATGCAGACAAATTTTAACTTTATAAGACATAAAATTAGTCTAAGTAAATCTTGTAAAATCAACAACACTTTCAAAAACATATTTTCCCCTTAAACTAGAAATATTCATAGGACTAAATAAATCTAAATGAATATGTTTTAATGGAATAAAAGTTCTAACTATATTGATAGATCTAAAACTTATTCTATGATGTTTAACTTTTAAATAAGAATAAAAAATAACCTTCTTAGTAATTTTCAAATCAAGTAGTTGTTGTATATTTCATTTAATTAAAAGTTTAAGTAACTAACAAATGTTCACATATCAAATCCTATAATTCCATATGATACCATATATTTCTATAGCATTAATAAATGTGATATTTGTTTGGTTAATTAAAAAAAATAAATAGAATATATATTCTATTTACTATTAGAATAAAATAATATAGATTCATTTTTGAAATATAATTTTTTTTAATCATCATATTTAACACTCATACCATCATCAAAAAATAGTGAAATACAAATTATTTTATTTTTTAAACATTCAATATATAATAATTTAGAATTTAAAACAATGTTAGATAAACCCACATCACCAAATACCATAACCTTACATTTTGAGTTCTCATTGAATGTCATAGAGTCATTATCACACGATTATGAGATAAAAACCTTTATGGATCTCCAATAATGTTTCTAGATAATTAATTATCCTTGTATCTATTATCTTTCTAACTTATAAATAATGTTTCCTAAAAATATTAATTGAGTAGATTGTAATTTCGTTACCTATGATATATTTAGTCTAATTAGGTTAGTATAGGAATTATTTGGTACCAAAACCCAATAAAAATAGTATTTTTGTGTAATATATAAGAAAAATTCTTGAAAATAAAAGTTTTAGTATGACCTAAATTCTAAGGAAATCTTAATGAAAATTCATATGCACAGTTTCCTTTCATTCCATATATAAAGCATACAACATTAGATATACTTTCTTTAGAACTATTAATAAATAAAGTCTTGTATAACTTAAGTATTTTTTTATTATAACCAAAAAAACTCTTGTCTTTATTTAGTTTCATCATTGAAATAATTTTATCATACTTCTCTTTTCCTGGAACAAAAGTAGATAAATTTTCTTTCAAACAAATATTTCCCTGCTTCATATTTTCATTCTCCTTTTGTGAAAACTCTAAATCATTGAAATTTTTTCTTTTAAATATTAATAATTATTATCAAATAATTCATTTTATTTATTATTTTTTAAAGAATTTATTTATTTTCTTCTTTTAATTTTGTATACAAATCAAAAATTTCCCAAACAATTTTTTTCATTTTTTTTGTTCAATTAATTACTCCGTATTAGGTTTTTCATATTCAAAATAATATCAAATAAAATCATAATAACTACTAACCTCATTTATTATGGCCACCATAAAGAACAGGTTGGTCATTCCTTTTTCAATTTTTGTTTCATCACTTTAATCAGATTCTTTCGTGTATTTCCATCTAAGCATCAATGCTATTTTCTCATTTTCTTATATTTTTATATTTTATTTATTGCTTCAGTTACATAAAATTAGTATTTATATATCTCCTATTTCTTAATTCATAACGTTTTAGTTTAGAAACATCATTATAACCATGTTTACATTTCCTCTTTTGATTATCCTTATGATTTTCAATTTTTTGTTATTTATTGAATCATCCAGTTATTTTCACCATTTTGTTAACACTTTTAGTAAAATTTTCTATTTATTTATCATTTTACTTTTATTTATAATCAAAATAGTTAAATGGAAATAATTATATCTGATTTAAATGAAATTCCTTTCTTCTTTAAAATATTCTCTTCGATGATGTTCTTCAACTCCATTACGTATTAAAGTAATGAATCAATGAGTTCATACAAAGTATATTCTTTAAAGTTATTACAATCATTGATCATAAATTTCTTCACATCACACTTCTTGGGTAGTTTTATTAGTACTATTCAATAATTATAATATTTTCCAAAGTTTCTTCAATAGAATTTATTTCATTTAGGTTGTTAGTGAATTAGTGGAGCATCTGGTTGACATATTCATCTTCACCCACACCATGATTCTCAACCCAAAGTATATCATTCTTAGTTATAATCTTCTTATCTATGATAAGGTATATAAATTGTAGAATTTTATTAATCTCATGAGTGTTATTACATGAAGAAAGTTGATTAAATATATTTTTATTAATAACATAATATAAATTTTTCATAATTTTGTAACTCAAAACATACATGGGGATATCATTTCCCATAAGCAAGTCAATGTAAAAATCAGGTAACTTTTATAGTTTTACCATTTTAGTCCAATGATCAATACTAAATTTCATGAGGTATGCATTTTTTATATATTTTTAGTAACTATAATCATTTCTATCAAAATTTGGTGGATTTTGAGGAATCCAACCATCATTTATTTTCATTCTTACAATCTTACAAAGATATTTTTCCATATACTATTAGGTCTAGGACATGGTTAGAAAAAAAACCTATATCTAAGAGTATTAATCTCAGATACCAATTTTAGGTATGATATAGTGATGTAAAATGGTTTAGAGGTGGGGGTGAATATACCATATTAAAATTTTAAATAAATATTATCAAAGTTAATCATCATGTACAATAAGTGATAGTATATAGCTAAAATTCAAATAATGAACATAGATAATTTTATAATAGTTCAGTCCAAAGTGGACCTATGTTTACTCTTACTCATATATACACTTTGAGAGATGTGTTATTCACTACCTAATTTTTGAAGGAGAATCATAAAACAATTACCACCTATATTTTCTAGTGGAAGTATAACTAAAGACACATAACTTTTATACATGGAGTCACAAACTGTTACAATTACCAAATTTGGATACCGAGAGTCGCAACTCGAATGGTCCTGAATATAGAATCTAGGAGTCACAAACCAAAGAGATAGAATGATTTAGTTGGTAAAAACACACACTAATGGTTTAAAAACATGTGTGATAGAGAGAAAGAATTTTTACAGACACAAACAAAATGAGGAAAAAGAAATTGATGAACATAGATAAATAAAAACCTCTAGTTAATTGAGTAAAGGATCAAATAATCTCATCAAGGAATTAGTAGTAGTCAAAGACGTTTTGGTTTCCCTTTAGAGATCATCCTATAGAAGGAAACATGTTCATACAGTATCACAGAATCAAACAACACATTGAATGTTTGAAAGTTCTAATCTAAAGAAAGTCATGGTATTAATGCAATATTTGTATCATGTATCATTTGAATGAGTCACAATACCCTTTAAATGAAATTAAACAAAAAATAAACACAACCAATCAATCAAATATACAATTAAAATTCAAATAATATAAAAAAACTATCAATGTGATAGAGAGAGAGAGAGATTATCATTCCACAATAATCATTGAAATTCAAAAACCAAATACTAATTCAAAGTAATTTGAATTCATCGTTAAATAGTTCAAAGTAACTCCATAATACTATGTGGAAGAAATCCCATAAAAATCACATCCTTATGTAATTTAAAAAACTTTCTAAATACAAAACAAATTTCAATAAGTCTTTTATATTTAAATAATAATTTAGAAATAAGTAAAGGAAAGAAATAACTCATAATAAATAAATTCAAAATATTGAAACTTCACGTTGTAGGTTTATTCAAGAACAAAAAAACAATTAAAATCTCATTTTAAATGTATTAAAAACAGTACAATATAACTTCTCATAGTTCCAATATAATGTATTTTTATTTATGAAATAAATAAATCAATAAAAACAATTAATACAACCATGAAGTGAGTGAAAATATAAAAATATAGAAAAAACAAAGCATTTTGGGATTTCAATAAATTTTTAAAGTGTTGGATCAACCATGACCATGAGGGAATATTAACCACATGAAAAAATAAATTGAACCCGAGATATCAAATCCACTACAAGAAGAAAATAACTAACTATGAGTTATTGACTATATGAATAAATGATCGACCGCTTGATAGACAAGCGAGTGCATGAAAAAATATAAATTATCCAAAAGAAAAAAAAAACAAATCAATTGTAGGAAGTTAATATGGATCAACTACAAGAAAAAAATTCAAACAACCGTAAAAGAAATTGCATAATTTTAATAATAATCAACTAACTCTAAGAATAATTAACTGACCACATGAATAAAGCAGAAGAACATAAGGAAGCTTCCATTAGAGAAATATTTGGTGGTAAATGTAACACCACATAATCTTAAAAGAATAAAATTATATTCTATAGCATAAAGGACACACAACACCTAGTTTATCTTTCATTACACATAAGCTCGAGATTTTTATGTTTGATAGCGTGTTCAACATGCAACACCAAACTTAATCCATGATATATATTACCGTAATAACCTTGATGTTAGAATGATGGGTTTGAAAAGGATAAAATTAATTATGAAAATATGGTTTACAAATGTATATATAACTAATTATTTGGTAACTAATTTATTAAAAATGAAAATAAAACCCTTAAAAAAAGGAAATCTTTTTCTAAAAACTATTTAAACATGCACAAGTGTGCTTTATTCCAATAAAATAAAAAAAATCTTTTTAAATTATATTAATGAAATTTATATGTAATATATTCAATGTAATTTTTAACATCCGTTCTATGTGTTTTCTAGATAATATATAAAAATAAACACAATTTTATGCTTAGAATCCGTATTTTCTTCTTCTAAAAAGTAGTTTTGTCACCTTTTTATGGTGGAATTGTTTAAAAAGAATTTTTTAAAATTTTAAAATTTTTATTTAAAAAAATAAATTTTTGAAATAAGAATATCAAAATTATTTTAGGGTCAATTTATGGTATTTTTTTTGAAAAGTTTCAATTTTTCATAAATAGTGAAAAAATAGGATTTTAATTAAAACTATATTTTTTACTAAATTATTCACAAAGTTAAATTATATTTTGAATTGGGTTTAAAGTAAAAATAGTTAAATTATACATATATTAATCCAATATAGTCCATTGTAATAATTTTCTTATTGAATTCTGATTTAAAAATAATGTGAACCTTTAAACTTCTTCATTGAAAAAACCTATTTTCTCATCACGTCTCTGAGATTAATTTTAAATTAAAATTCTTCACTTAGTTGAATTGAATTTAAATAAATGAGTTATATTTTTTGAATTATAATAATTTATATTATCTAATAAGGACAACTTAATTTTTTACCAAAGTTATTAGTGAAAACAATTAAAATTAATTATATCGATTAAGGTAAAAACAAGTTTACTTAGTTGTTAAATATAAAATATAAGGCATAAAAATGACCCAAAACTTTTCCAAAACCCATTTTATTTATATATTTATATACTTATGACTCTTTTCACTAAATTTATGAGTTTTTGGTACAATTTTCCAGGAATGTGACTAATATGATAAGTTAAGAAAAGAAAAATAAAAAAATGTACCTTTCATCCTTTTAATTTCTATATATATTTTAAGATAGGGAGAAACTATATAGGTTTGGTTATAAATATTATTTTGAAACACAAATGAATTATTTGTTATCATAATAATTTATATTTAATTTTTAGAGATTATATAATTACATTAAATGCTTAAGAAATGCCAATGCATGGATTATTTATTTAATAATAAAATAAAATAAATGATACTAATTTTTTTAAAAGTGGGGTAAATAGAATGATTTTTTGTGTTAATTTTTTTATATGGATATATAATTATAAAAATATATTAACTTAATATATTTTAATTACATTATTTTCTTGAAATTTTTTAAATTCAAATTAAATAAATAATGTCCAAATTGACATTAATGTTATTTAATAGTAATTGATATTTTATTAAATGATTTAAAATTACTAAAAAAACTATATTATTTCAAGTTATTTTTAAATATTAATAAATATAAAATATGTTACATTCATGGACCAGTTGATCTTTTATAATTAATATATTGTCCTTTAAATAGTAAAGACATTGTTGGCATAGTTAGAGTTAAAGGAGTGTTTTTGCGTGAATTTAATTTCCAACACACATTAGTTTTTTATTTTATAATTTGGTTTAACATTTAAAATATGTGGTTCTATATTTTATAATAATTATCACTTTAATTTAGTCATAATGTATGAATTACATAGGTTAGAAAACTAGTTACCTTAATGAAAAAACAAAATGAAAAAAATAAGTAAACATAGGGGTTAAGGAATAATTTTTTTTAAAATGTTTTATTTTGTGTGTGTAGGTGTTTCTAGACCAAAAAATCCATCCCTTACATTATTATTCAATTTTGGATGTACATGAGGTAAGGGAGACCACCCAATAGTAAATACTTTTGAGTATTTAGAAGAACACCACTCCTCATCAACTATAAAATGACAGTCACTCTACCCACTTCTTCACACCTCTCTAATATTATTGTTTTTTAAAAACCTAAATAAATCACATTAAAACCTATATAAACTCATACTAGAAGCCTAAGTTTTTCATAAAGTAAACCTTTTAATGTTTTAGTGCAATCCTAAGGAGGATACTTGAAGAAGAGGTAATGTTCCTCTAAAAGTGTTTTTATTTTATTTATTTCTCCACCTCATTAAATTATTCTAATACCATGATTATATATTTACCAAAGTATACAAAATATACTATGATTTTTTTATTTTATATTTTTTTATAAACCCTCACACAGTTCTATAAAATAGGTTACAAAATCATCATTCGTGTGTACGGAGGACTATCGCCTCATAAAAAGTTATCATTCGTTCTTCCATTACCACCTCACATAATTGGGAATAATGATGGGCTTACTATTTATATATGATATTTATGATATTTATAACATAATTATACCTTTTTAGTATTTATATAATATCCATTTTTACATTCCATACCCTAGGGAATATGATAAAGTCGCTCATGTGTATGATGGACTACCGCCTCGTGAAGCGATGCAAAGTGTTTTTCACTAATGTGCTACATGACATGTAAAAAGGGAAAATATAATGAATAAATATGATATAAATGGAATAAATATGATATTAATTACATAATTATTTTTCTATAAATATAATATATCATTTTCTTCTTACCATTTCACACACTGGAAAAGTGATAATGTCGTTCGTGGAAGTGTGGACTACTGCCTCCTCGAAGTGATGTGATTCTTTTTTTTATCACCACATAATAAGAATGATATATAAAAATTTATATAATTAAGTAATATGGTATTTATGATATAATTATCATTATATAAATATAAATGTTACTTAACTTATTTCTATAATGATTACTAAAAAATGGAAACGTTACTCATGCGTATGTACAACCAACCCTCTCCATTATCATAACATTAATTCATTTTTCATAATCATATTCCATGATTAGTTTTAATTGAATAATTGATAGATAAATATGATAATTATGTTACTATTATTTTTTATAGATGTTTTAATAAATATCCCTTTAACCATTGTCAACCAGCCATATTTGTTTTGACACATAATCCAAATATGGTCAAAACATTAGATGCAAACTTAATTTATTAAGTAATTATATATAAATTATTTATAAGTGAAATAAAAGTAATAAAAAATTTGGAACATGTTTTAAAGATATTAAATAATTAATATAATTTTGTTATTTAGGAATATAAAGAACAATAATGATGAATCAGACTCAAGATGGAGGTTTTTCTCATCTCACTTTTATTTCTATGAGATACATTCTATATTCACCACTTATTTTTATTGTGTGGTGTATATAATTCCCATGAATGTGTTTAATTTTTATTATCCTTAAATTTTTTAGGAATTAAATATCCATATCATAATCTCTATTTTGTGTGGTTTACAGTTTCAAATATATCAAAGCGGTAATGGATTTTTGTCACAATTTTCCTTCTTTGAGACTTATGCCGTGTTATGAACCTATATTCCTTTATGAGGTGTGTATAAATCCAATTTAAAATTTAATATAATTTATTTATTTATTATTTTTATATTTTAAGTGTCTTTTTAATTCCTTCATGAGGATAATGTTTCAATGTTTCCAAAGTGGTAAGAGTTTCATGTTACAACCTCACTGTTTGCCGAGATTGTTTATGATTAAGTATCCAATTTTGAAATCTTATGATATACCACTAAATAAATATCATTATTTTTCTTCTCATAATTTTATTTCACAATAATACATATTTTAACCTCATTTTACTCTCTTTATATACACAATATTTCAAAATAATGTTTTTTTGATGGTGTCCCATGGATGTGTCAACATCTAATGGAACTTCCCAAGAGTCCATGAAAACACCCCAAACCATTTACTTGAGTCCCTCCTTTTTTTTACAAAACAAAACTAAGAATTTCACACAATACCAAAAGAATAAATAATCCTCTTAAACACCATGATACTCCTTCCAAAACATTTCATTACAACCATTAATCCAAAAAAATTTCCAGTTCACCCAAAAGATGCCAAATCGACATTTTTAACCATTTTATCAAACAAATATAGTGCCAAAGGCTTGGAAAAAAGTGAAGAATCACACATTTTTTTACAAATTATACCATAATGGAAACACTACAATAAGATAATTAAATGAACCAAAATCATGTGAATTAAGTTTAAAAATTAATTGAAAGAACAAAAGTATAAAGAGAATGCCTTGGAAAGAAAAAACATGGAGACACCTACCTTGGTGGTGTAAAAATGAAATGAAACATTTAGAGATGAGATATTTAAGTCTCATTGACCCTTTTAACACATGAGAACCAAATAAAACACAACACACACATAAACCCTGGCCATTAGGGTTTTTCCAATGGAGAAGACCCCAAAGAAAAACTAAGGAATCAAGAGGTGAAGAGAAAAGGGAGATAAAAATGGAAAAGAAACCCTAAAAATTCACCTTTTATGGAAGGGGAAATATCCATTTAGGAGGAGGATATAAAGAGAGGGCCCTAGGGATATCCCTTCATGTTCCGAAATTGACCAGGAGGGAGGGGGCCAAAATTGGGTTACATGGGTAGGAGGGTAGATTATGAATTTTAACTTTTTAATGATCTGGGTCGATCACAAAGTTTGGATGCATAGTGTAACAAACCATGTTCCAAACTTGTGGTATCCACTACCCAAATAGGTACCGACCGCATGGCTAAACCATACGGTTTGTGAGACCCTGTGCAAACCATGCGGTAGCTTCTGCCAAAACCTGGTACCTGCCGCATGACCTGGCGACACCGTTTGTGTGATCGTATGGTAGATTATATACCATTATAGGAGCTATAGAACATGTACCTTGGATAATATACATAGTTTCCACTAACCGTGAGGTTCCCATTCATAGGACAAAAACCACCCAAACTTCCAAAAACTCAAAAATTTTAATCGGGACTCAATCCCAAACCTCGACCAAAAGATTCAAGGCTAAGAAAAGGATAAAATAAATGAGTATCTGAGGTCAGGGTGTGACATGTAATGATAATATATGTGGTAGTGGAAATAGTGGGGTGAATGTGCTCTCGCAAGTTCCTTTTTATTTCTTGGTAGATCTACTAGATTGTCTTGATTCAACCTTCCATTTTCCGTTCATTTTTTCAATATGTAATATTCTTCCTCATTTTAGATATTTGTTATAAATTTTTAAAGGGTTTTCATTTGAGAATCATTATTAAAGGAATAAATCATGTATCTTTCTATGGTTAAATTGACCGTTCTAAGAAAGTTCCAATAACATTATTGATCATGGTAATATCCAGATCCTCAAGAAGAACCAATAACTTGGAACTCAGCTCTTGATCTACTTCAATCACTACTCTCAAATGATATTTTGGGAGTTTTTTATTATGTATCATGTATCCTGGGATATTTTACATTATACCCTTTATTAAAATGTGATGCATGGGTTTTTATAGTTATAAATAAAAAAAATTCAACCTATAAAATTTTAGGAATATAAATTGATTAGAATTTGTTTGATTCAAATTTAAGATAAAGAGTTATAAAAAAATTTATTACCTCATCTAAGGAAAGTGGTTGAGGGGGAATGTATAACCTCAAATATTGTGGGAACATGTGTCTCTTAATGTAAAAATAATTGTTCTACTATGGGTTCATGTATTGAACCCAAATCCATTATCTTGAAGCCGATGTCTACTCTATTACATTGGCACTAGATTCTAGTAATTGCATCCTGAAGGACTTCATAGTTTAGTAGTCCAGGTAAAATAGATAAATACTTGAAATTCACATTATAATTGAAAACATAAAATACAAAAAAAGTTTTTTCTTTGATAATTCCCTATTTCCGCTTGATATATCCCTACATATCAATTATAAAACACTTCCCGGTATCCTGGGGAAAATATAACATAAGAAATGGATGAGATCAAATGCTCAGTAATAGTAAGAATAAAATAGAATCCATCATTAATAAATAATCATAACCAATATGGTAAGGTAAATAACTAAAAAACATTCTATTTAATCAATAAATTTAGTATAATATGGAAATAATAAATAATGATCAAATAAATCCATATAAAAAATCACATGAGAATGGAACTTATCCATGGATATTCTAACTAATCCAATAATCACATGGGAATAAATAAATGATCTAAAAATGTGGGAATTCATAATTCTAGAAATATAAAAGATTCTTTCAAGACCATTCACAATAAAATTTAAATTTTTGGGTAGAAACCTGTCTAATTTGGAAAATTGATTTGTCTCATGATAACTGTCGATGCATCAAGGGGATATCTATAACTAGGCCCCAATCATAAATTAATAAGTTAAATTAATTCCCCATATAAAATGGGTTAAACATAACCAACATAAATATTCTTATTGATAAAATAAAAATCAAAATGTTAATACTTACCCCAACCAAATAAACATGATCATAAACCATCCAAAGTAATATGGTGAATAGTAATAAAATTGTACATCCTCAATCAAAATGATCATAAAACATCTAAATAAAGACTAAATATGACATCAATACATCATATATATAGTTGATCATAAGTATAATAAATGGTTTATGTCATTAATAAATATAAATACCATAAAAATATCCTAAACAATATTCATGATGAAAATAACTTTTTCATTTTGAAAATAAACCTTTTAAAACTAAAAGTTTATAAAATATTTTGAAAATAATTTTCTTTGAAAATAACCTTAAAAACTTATAAAATAATATTTAAAACATTCAATGGTCATGATATTGTAAAATTCTGTTTATGATGTAAATATTAAAACAAAGATTATTTTCACATTTTTGATAAAATTCAAATGGGTAATGTTTTGAAAATGATAAGACTATTCCTTTAATTTTTTTTAAAAAAGTAAAAAATGGGAAAAATTTATTTAATAATTAATTTTTAAAAGGTTATAAACATTTTTTAAAACATTTTTAGAAAACATAAATTTAGATGAAAAATGATTTCTAACCGAAGAGAGAAATAAAGCACGACTTTATTAAAAACATTCTCTATCATTTTAACTACAAAAGAGAGGGAAAATGGTACTATTAATTAAAAAAGTTCACGAATAACTAACTGGAAATAAAATATATTGGGTTTAATATATAAATATCAAATAATTCCCCCAAGGAAGTCTTAAAAAAAACAATCCCAAATAATGATGAGATTGTGCAATAAAATCTTACCATTTTTGTGAATTTTGAGTTATAAGCCCCACGAAAGAAATAATTTCAAATGAAACTTTTAAATACCATGAAGATAAATATATTCATTATATAAAATATCAAAAGGGGAAGTATATATACCACACAAAGAAATAAGTGGTGAATGTGGCATATCTCTTATGAAAGTAAAAGTGAGACAATAAACCCTTACCTCAGGTTCAACTCCCTTCATATGTATCAGAAAATACAATATTATAAATATTGGTTTATTATACATCTATTATAGAATAATAATCATTTATATAATACTATATATGATCCTATTATAACATTTTACCACCCTTTTATTTTCAATATTAATTATTTTCGTTGTTTCAGGTGTTAATTGGATTGTTTTATCATGCATGTTTTATCATGAAATTTCTTGTTCTTTTACATTGGATATTGTCTTAGTATCAAAATAATGATATTAAGGTCATAAATAGTTTTTTTCATTATATACATCTTTATAACCATTATTGAAAACCAGACATATAAAATGAATCGCATCGCTTCATGGAGATGGTTGGCCGTATGTATGCACAAGTGATGATATCATTCCCTTAAAGGGTGAAAGGGAAAGTAAGTGTATGATATATTAATTTTAAATAATTTACAACATGTCATATATATCGCATATATGTATTAAATTTATCCTTATTTATTTCCAGGTAAAGCGTAATAGAAAAACAAATCATGTCGCTTCGTGAGGTGGTAGTCCATCGTACACACAAGCAACATTATCATATTTTAAACAGAATATAAATTAAAATGGTATACATGTTATTATAAATATTTTAGTATAATTATATCATAAATATTATATATACAAATTAAATCCATTAGTTCGTGAGGCGATAGTCATCCGTACACATGATCCATGATTTTGTTTCCTATTTTATGGATGCGGAGAAATATAAATATTATTCCATCAACATAATAACATCTTAGTATATGAGAGATAATGGGGTTATTATATTATAAGTTTAATACATAATTTAAGGTTTAAAATAATAATTAAGAATAATGATCTTAGTGAAGTCAATTACCTTCTCTTAGATAAACCTCCATTGGATCTTTTCTTAAGAACCATAGGGTTGGTATTTTTGAAAAATTAAAATCTATAGAATGTGTATAAGGATGTTGGGGAGGTATTTTTATAGGTTTTAGTCAATCCAAATTTTTTGATAGGTGTGAATAAGTGAGGGGAGTGAGTTCCCTTTTATAATTGAGGAGGAGTGACGTTTTTGTAAATACCCCAAACTATTCAATAATGTGAAGTCACTCTCATCCAAAGTGGGTAAAAAATTGATAATTAAAGGGGGTTTATGGATGATAAGGCTGATAGAAATTGTCATAATAAGAAAATAAATTTTTAAAACCTGTTGTTACTTAACTTCTATGTTTTCATACTTTTACCATTTTAGGTTTAAACTAAGGTAGCTAATCTTTTAAACCTAGGCAATTTATCCTTTAGTATAAAATAAAGTGATAATTATTAGATAATTTAGACCTAATAATTATAAATATGATATCAAATTTATAAAAAAATACTACATGTGTTGAAAATTAATTTTAACACAAGCACATATAGCATGAAAAAACAATGTTTTAACCTTAACTACACTAAAAAAGTTATTACTCTTTAGGGTTCAATATAGTCACTATAAAAGAAAAATTTGCCAATTAATGGTACATAGTTGATATTTTTTAATATATATAAATCACTTGTAAGAAGATATAATTTTTAGGAATTTTAAATCATTTAATACAATATGATTTATTATAAAATAACATTAATGTAAATTTTGACAATATTCATTTAATTTTAATTTAAAAAATATCAATACAATGATGAAATTAAAATATAATATGTTCACTCCATTATAACAAGAACTAATTATCTGAAAAATTAATTTAACAAAATAATTCATCAAATTTATTTTACTTTTAATATTTTTAGTATCATATAATTTATTTTTAAATTAATTAAATAAATAATGTGTTGGTGTTGATTAAGAATTTATAGTCATTATATGATTACTAAAAATTAAAAATAAATTACACTCATGAAATTAATTTCATTATTATAAAAATGACTATCCATATTTGTTGACATATTTATTTTTTCCCTATGTGAACACATAATTGAAATTTAAAATCCAAAGGGTGACATTTTGTCTTTTTCTTTACTTAAATTATTATATCGGTCACTGTCATGGAAAAGTGTCCCAAAAAACTCTTAAAAATCTAGATTAAGGTGATAAGGGTCTAATTAATGTATAAAAACAAGATGATCTCTTTTATTGGGTTTTGAAAATGTGACATGTGTTTTAAACTAAAAAGACACTTTTATATAGAAAATACAAACTTTGAGTCGTATCAGACACACTGTGTGTCTCATTGACATACAACTAATTACTATATGTCACAAATTAATTATGGTTCATTTTCAAAATTTTTGGAAAAAATCTAAGTTCTTTTCTTGGTTTTGACAATGTGACATGCATTTTAAACAAAAATGGAACTTTTATATTGAAAGAACACACTTTGAGTCATACTGACAATATCTTATTTTAAATTGACTAGTGGTTGATTCCTACACATCACACATTAATTATGTATTTTTTATAATAGTTTCAAGATAAATCAAGCTCATTATATTTATGTTTTATATGTGACTCCTATTTTAGAATAAAATGACATGTAGAGGTCAACCGACCTCTCAACACTTTTAACTATCAACCTCAATTCAGATTCCTTCACAGTTAACTCCTCATTTATACTTTTATAATTGGTTTGGGGTATGGATGATGCATCACTCTTATAATTTATAGAATATTTCATTTTGATGTCTTTGGTTGAGTCAAAAGAAAAAAATAAAGGAATCTATTATAGAGGTGGAAGTGATTGTAATAGGGCCCATACCATTTTTACAAACTCATCAAAAGATAGAAAGACACAAAATGAAAATGATGAGGATAGAATTATAGAGGTTCCATACCCATATAAGTGACACCGATATCAAATCCCTTTATAAAATAGGAGAAGGATTACATTGAAACTTCTCCCATTTTGGGTAAGTCTTATTCATTGCTAAATATTTATCCTTGTCAACCTATAGTTATTAGGAATAATGGAACACCGACTTGAATAAAGTACTAAAAACAAAGAAAAAAAGGAATAATCATTGATTAAAATGAATAAAAAAATCTAAGGTAGTCACTACTACATTTTAAGGATTGAACTGCATCCCATCAATTGGTAATATGTCTTTATATTTGTGGGTAGAAGGATCATTAACACATTTTCCTCTTGAAAATATTTTATCTACAAACTAGAAGTAAATTTTTTTCTATTTATCCCATATGTGACATCCTCAATAAAAAATTTCATACTTTTATCATCAGGTGTTGAAACCAAAAGTGGTGAAGGATCATCAACTTTGTAGCCTCTCTCAAGAGGGGTAAAAAATCAATAAATGGGTTCAAATTTATTTAGAATGATAAGAGGATAAAATATGGAAAAACACTTGGATGGAAATTGAAAATGTAAGATTAGAATAAAAATATAACCAAAAAATTTCCAATACTATATGAATTTTATTTTTGGAAAATATATATCAAATAATTATGATATTGATTCTTCACATTCCAAATGTATCACTATGGTCATAGTATATACTAGATCACAAACATAATAGGTAATCACCTGAACTTGATATAGACAGGCATTTTGACACCATCTACTCTAGCCACTCATCTCTAAATAATTGTACTTCTTCTTTTGAGTAAAAATATTGTTGAAAATCCTATTAGTACTTAGAAAATATATGAAAACAAATGACTTGAAAATATTTTAAATAAAATTTTAATTACCTTTGGAAATTATCTATTCAGGGATGATAGTTTATTGATGGTATATTATATCCTTCATAAATTTTCACATGTAATATCCACAATAGTTGTCATTATCTTGTTTTGAACACATCAAAAACATTGAACAAAATAAGTAGATTGTTTTCAAATATGTTTTTATAGTTAAATATTAATATTAAATCTTAATTTTTATCAATTTAAAGAAATCCTTATTCTTCATGTGTTCAGTCACTGGCCTCATACTAGGATTCAAACAATATTTTTATATCACCATATTATAACACAATTCTCATTAATATACAAAATAAAACATATAATTTGGAGTTTATCTATAAAATATTTATTTAAAATAATTAAAAATTCAAAATGGACATCTTGTGTAGTTTATTTTCTGGAAATACATGCTTTAGATCCAAAAGATAAATATTCATGGTAGCCAAATTGAGTGCGATGGGAATCCAGTGCTTCCTAAAAAACAAAAACAATAATGAAAAAATAAAATAAATTTTATATGATTAGATTATAGAGTTTTAACCATATTTTATAAGAATCAAAAAGAGTTTATTGTATATTATTTTATTTTCAAATTCCATGCTTATTTAAAACTTTTTCTTTTCAATTTCTTCCATTTCCAAATGAATTTTCTCCATTAAAATTATGGTAGGATTAATGATTCCAAATATTGATTTGTAGGGTTTTCCGTTTATATAATAGTAATATATATTCATATAGAAAATATGAATAATTATTAACTCTAATGAACATGGTAGATCAATTTTTGGATAAACATATTATTAAAACACACCTCAAATGTGTATTCAAAAATTGGAATCCCAACCATTCAAAGTTGATAATTTCATATATACTCTCGAGACCAATAAAATATTTAATGGACTCTTTAAATATTTCTTCTTCATATTCGATACTGGCCATATTTTCATCTTTGAATGTTGTATCTGAATGATCTTGTGATGATAATATATGCGGTAGTGTAACTATTGGGGTAAAGGTACTCTCTTAAGGTCCTTCTGATTTCTTGGTATATCTACTAGATTATCTTGATTCAACCTTCCATTTCCCCTTCATTTTTTCAATATTTAATAATATTCCTCATTTTAGACATTTTTTATCAACTAATAATGGTTTTTCATTTAATAAAAAAATTCAAGGACATACGTCATGTATCTTTTTACTATTAAACAACCATTCTAAGAAAGTTACAATAGTATTATTGACTGTGGTAACATCCAGATCCTCAAAAAGTACCAAAAACTTTGAACACGACTCTTGAGATACTTAAATACCTACTATCACATGATCTTTTTGGTTTTTTTTATTGTGTATCATGTCTCCTGGGATATTTTACATCATACCCCTCATAGTACAATGATGCATGGGTGTTTATAGATATAAATCAAAAACAATTTCAACCTATAAAATTTTAGTAATATAAAGTTATCTGAAGTTTTTTGATTTAAATTTAAGATAAAGAATTATAAAAAAATTGATTACCTTGGGTAGGGAATGTTGTTGAGGGGAATGGGTAGCCTAAAATCTTGTGGGGAAATGTGTCTCTTCATGTACAAATCATATTTCTACTATGGTTTTATTCATTGAACCTGGATCTAGTAGTCTGAAGCTGATGCCTACTTTATTACATTAACACTAGATATAAATAATCACATCTTGAAGGACCACACAGTTTAGCAGTCTTGGTAAACAAGATATATACTTTAAATTAAAATTACAATTGAAAACATAAAATAAAAAAAGTGTTTTCTTTGAGAATTCCATATTTCCCCTTGACATATCCCTACATCTCAATTAGAAAACACTTCCTAGTATCCTAGAAAAAATATAACATAATAAAGGGGTGACCTAAAATGATTAATAAGGGTAAAAATACAATGGAATCTATCATAAATAAAAAATCATAATCAATATGGTAAGGTGAATAATTAAAACACATGTTATTTAATCAATAACTTGATTATAATATGGAAAGAATAAACGATGATCAAATAAATCCATATAAAAAATCACATGTGAATGAAACTTATCCATATATATTATAACTAACTGAATAATCACATGAGTATCAATAACAGATTTCAAAATGGTGGAATTAATAATTCTAGACATCTAAAAGGTACTTTTATTACCTTTTACAAGACAATTTAAATTCGTGGGTAGAAACCTATCTAATTTGGCCAATTGATTTGTCTCATGAGAATTGTCAATGCATCGAGGGGTTATCTATAACTAGTCCCCAATCATAACATAATAATTATAATGCATTCATCATATAAAAGGGGTGATACATAATCAACATAAATATTTATATTGATAAAATAACAAACAAAATGTTAATACTTACCCCAACCAAATAAACATGATCATAAATCATCAAAATTAATATGGTGAATGGTAATAAAATTGTACATCCTCAGTTAAACTAATCATAAAACATCCAAATAAAGACTAAGTATTACATCAATACATAATATATCTAGTGTATCATAAGTACAATAAATGTTTTATGTAATTAATGAATATAAATACCATAAAAACATCCTTAAAAATATTCCTGAGGAAAATAACCTTTTCATTTTGAAAATAAAATTTTTGAAACTAAAAGTTCAAAAAATATTTTGAAAATAATTTTATTTTAAAATAACCTTTGAAACTTATAAAACAATATTTAAAATATTTAGTGGCCATGATGGCATGAAATTCCATTCGTGCGGTAAACATTAAAATAAAGACTACTTTCACATTTTTAATAAAATTCAAACGGTCCGTGTTTTGATAACGATAAGAAGATTCATTTTTTTTGTAAAAAGTAAAACATGGGTAAAAATGTATTTAATAAATCATTTTTATAAGTATGAAAACATTTTTATAAAATATTAATTTTTATGAAAAAAGGATTTTTTACGGAAGAGAGAAATAAAGTAGGATTTTATTAAAAACATTCTCAATCGTTTTAAGTACCAAAGAGAGGGAAAATAGTACCATTAATTGAAAAATTTATTTAATAAACACATTAAAATAAAATATAATGGGTTTAATAAATAAATATCAAATAATTCCCCCAAGGAAGGCTTAATAAAAAACAATCCTGAATAATGATGAGATTGTGGAATAAACTCTCACCACTTTGGTGAATTTTGAGTCATAAGCCCCATAAAAGAAATAATTTAAAATTAAACTTTAAATACCATGAATATTAATATATTCATGATATAAAATATCAAAAGGGTCAATCTATATACCACATAAAGGAATAAGTGGCGAATATGGCGTATGTCTCATGAAAGTAAAAGCGAGATGTGAAACCCTTACATCAGATTCAACTCTCTTCATATGTGTCCAAAAATCCTATATAATAAATATTGGTTTATTATAAATCTATTATATAACCATACTAATATATATAATACTATATATGATCCTCTTATAACATTTTACCACCTTTTTTTATTTATATTTAACTATTTTCATTATTTCAGGTGTTAATCAGCTTGTTTTCTCATGCATGTTTTATAATGAATGTTCTGGTTTTTGTACATTGAATATTGTTATATAATATAAATAATTTTATTAATGTTATAAATATATTTTTTCATTATATACATTCTTAGAACCATTATTTAATACTAAACATAAAAAATGAATCACATCGTTTTGTGGAGATAATAGGACGTACATATGTACAAGCGATGATATCATTCCCTTAAAGGGTGAAATGATAAGGAATTGTATGATATATTAATTTTAAATAATTTATATCATGTCATACATATCACATATATTCATTAGATTTATCCTTTTTTACTTTCCATGTAACGTGTAACAAAAAAATGAATCACATCGCTTCTTGAGGTGGTAGTCCGTCGTACACACAAGTAACATTATCATATTTTAAATGGAATAGAAAGTAATATGGAACATGTTATATTATAACTACATTATTATAATTATATCATAAATATTATATATATATATATATATATTAAATTCATAATATCGTGAGGCTGTAGTCCACCATACACATGGTTGATGATTTTGTTTACCATTTGATGGATGTGAAGATGTGTAATTATTATTACATCAACATAATAGAATATTAGTATATGAGACACACTATTGTTATTATATTTTAATTTTTAAGACATAATTTAAGTTTGTAAAATAAGAAATAAAAATAATGATCTTAGGGAAGGAAATTACCTTTTTTTAGAGAAACCTCCTTTAGATCTCTTCTTAAGGACCATAGGGTTTCTCTTTTGGGGAAAAAGCAGTAGAACATGTCTAAGGATGTTTTTGAGGGATTAGTATAGGGTTTTGTCAATCCAAATTTCTTGATAGGTGTGAGTAAGTGAGGTATATTAAAAATATCTAATGGATATATTTTGGATAATTTATTGTAGATTCAATGCATTTAATATTTTCATATCAGACTAATGAGTATGAGGATTGATTTATAAATATACTCTAATGGATAATATAGAGAACCATAATTTTCATACATAGATATTACATATTAATATATTAATATTTATTACTTAACATTTTTATCTATGCTAGAAGCATTTAGGTCTAGTATATTTAGAAACTTGGAAATATAAACAACTGGTTCATAAAATATCTACATCATCTCCTACTTATTTATTCATAACTATCATCCTTATTTGATATATTATACATAATACCATTATTCATAAACTGGGGAAAGGTAAAAAAATAAAATGGTGAGCTTAGATGCTAAGTAAGGGTAACTAAGGGAGATATCAATGATCATATAATCATAACATGATAAAAACCGTATGAAAACATGAGATTAACATTTTAAAATCATACTCTTCAGATGATAGATCATAATATGGATTCATGGAATAAATATTGGTAGTTTATAAGACACGAATCAAAAATAAATGATAGAAACGATCCATAAGAGCACAACATTGACATAAGACATGAAAATGTCGCATACAAATAAGCATAAAAAAGATAATTTCCTTAGTAGTGAAGAATCAATAACAAGATTGTAATTATATAATGATCCACTCCCCAACCCATTATAGTAGTCATGGTTCACTCTCAAGACTATTATAGTGGACAAAGTCACTTATTGAACTTATTTTACTGTCCATCCTAGTTTTATTTATATCATCAGATATAAATCTTTACCCAATGCATTGAAGGGAGATATAGGTACCACCCATCACATAATGGAAACCATACATATGTGTGGAACAAGAATATAAAGTATTTATCATATCAAAACCCATGAAATGAAATGGGTTTCATAAATGTTTCATCATAGCATAACCCATGGAAAAGAAACGAGTTTCATAAACATTGTGTCATCATATTCATAAACCAACTAGATAAAGAATAAGGATGACGTCCCTTGATAATATCACCAGTAAAGAATAAGTGAGATCAAGGGTTGTAGTCTTTGATGAATATAAATACCATTAAAATAAAATTAAAACATTCCTAAGGAAAATAACCTTTGTATTTTGAAATTACTTATTTAAATAAACTGTGAAAATATAAAGGAAACCATTTTCTTTGAAAAGAACCATGTGAACTTGTAAAGTAGGATTCAAATTAAAAATTAGTCAATAATGTGAGAAAATCCATTCACACGGTATAAGTTAAAAAATTATTCCTTCCATATTTTTGTTGGAAAATTCACAAAGTACCTCTTTTGAAAAATGAATAGAATATTATTTTCAAATTTTTTTTAAAAAGTAAAACATATGTAAAAATGAAATTAAAAAAATCATATGAGAATAGTAAAAAAATTATTTAAAACCATTTTTAGAAAATATGGAAATGGAAGAAAAATATCCCCTAGTAGAGACTTAAACATAAAAAATCCTGAATATTTGTTAGAATGTGAAATAAAACCCTTACCATGAGTTCACCTTGATTCAAAATCACTATAAACTCCTGTATAATAAATTTGAATTTATTATAATTTTAGAAAAAATTAATTTTAATACCTATAATATCATATATGACCCCTTTATAATATTTCAACACCCACTTTATCAATAATTCTTTATTAAAATGGTCATTTACTGGTGTTAACTATTTCGTTGATCATGAGTATTTCAGTTCAGTAGTTCTGATCCTTATATATTTTTTCTTGGTTAAATAATATATAGAATATTAATCATGATATAAATATCATATATATTTAGTATACACATATTTATATTCATCCAAAAAAATTAGAGATAGAAAAATGAAATACACAGTTCATAGTGACTGATGACCATATGTACGCATGAACACTATTTCCATTTTTCAACTGATGGAACAAAAGAAAGTTAAATATTAATTAAAACTTTGAAAATCATTATTATATCATATATATAATATATATTAATCAAATTCATTCTAATTACCATCCAAGTAATATATAAATGAAAAATGAATCACATCACTTTGTGGAGGTGGTAGTCCATACATACGCACGAACAATGTTATCGTTACCCAAAGGATTGGATGGTAAGAAGGTAGATGTGATATTATATTTGTATAAGTATAATTATGTAAAAAATATAATATATAAATATTAAACCCATAATATTATCCATATGTAAAATATGGTGATGATAAATGAATTGTATCGCTATGTGAAGATGCTAAGTCATATATACGCACGAGCGATACTTTCACTTCTCATTTGAAGGGAAAAGGGGTGTATAATGGTGTTTTTATAATCAACATAACTTTTAATAATATTTAGTATACTAAATTTATTATTTTATGATAAATAATAAATATTTATATGAGGTAAATAAGCGTATAAAAGAAAGTGACCAGTTAAGGTGATCACTTATTATTTGAAAAGACTCCTTTAGATCTCTTCTAAAGGGATCTAGAGTAGGTCTTTTGGGAATACCATAAACTCTATAATGTTACTAGGTATGTTTATATGGGAAATATTTATATTTTTTTTGATATAGAATGGTCAATGTAGCATAAATAGATGAGGGAGGATGTGCCCTTTTATAATTGAGGTGAGGGGCACTTTTGGAATTTACCAAAATATTAAATTATAAAAAATTCATTCTCGATAAAATTACTATAAATGGACATTTATTAGAAGATAAGGTATTATAGGTTTGTAATTACATCAAAAATATAATTGATATAAGTTTTAGTGTCATTTTAAACCTTATCATTTTGATTAACTCTTAGTTAACCAATTTTAATTTAAACTAAAATATGAACTTTTTCAGTATTAAAGGGTTCTAATTTTTACTTATAATGAGAAAATTGACCCATAAATTAACAATTTATGACATTTTTGACCATATTATATCCAAATTGTCTTATTTAAACATTTATATGATATTTAAATAATTTAATTAAATATTATTTTGATACAATATCATTATTGTTAATTTTGACACTATTCATTAAATTTGACTTAAAATGAATTAATAAAAAGTTTGAGTTGGAATAAAATATTAAAAAAAACAATAATATGTAATATTAACCTATAATATTCATTTAACACTATATATTACCCAAAATTTATCTCTTTTATTATTTTTAAAATCATTTGTTTTATTTTTCTATTAATTGAATAAATATTATTTTGGAATTGTGTAAGAATTTAAGGTAATTATATAATACCTAAAAATTAAATATAAATTATCATCATAAATTTAATTTTATTATACAAAAATTACTATTAATATTAATTCACAACTAGTTTTTTTCCTATATGAACACATAATGGGTATTTAAAACTAAGAGAGTGACATTTTGTAACTTTGTTTGATTTAAATAATATATAAGTAATATTCATGGAAAAGTATCCACTAAGATAATAAATTTCTAGACTAAGGTGATAATGTTTGAATTACCTTCATATAATAATAATTTTGAAGAATTATTTTGGCCTTATCACTTATTTTTAATCTATATTAATCAGATTTACACTTTATTAAGGTGATAAATTTTACCACGGTTATTATTAATATTGACCAAAAATAAAAGGGACCTGTTTACAAAATTTGAAACACATAATTATAAATATTTAATTAATTTTATATAATTTAATACTTATAAATTTCATAAATTATTTTAAATTAAGTACGTGAAATGAGATAAAAACTTATTTTTAGAAAAAATACATTTTAAAGAATAAAACTGGATTTATTCTTATCCCATGCTTAGAAAAAAAATTGAATGTTTACATTTTTTTAAATTAAATAATAAATAAATTTCATTAAAATAATTTACTAATAGTGATTAATTTAATTTATTAATATAAAAAAACATTTCACTTATAAAAACACCTTTTTAGAAAAAAATCACTTTTATTTTCATATATTTTTTTTGCTATTAATTTTAATCATTTAATAACTAAATAATTCATTTTAAAATTGTATTAATCATATATTTTTAATAGTCTTATTATTACTTTTCAAACCCACTAATCCAATGGATTGGGTATAATAGACACATAATATTTTAATAATGTTATACGGTTCATTTAAACCGAGTGTTGCGCATAATAAAAGCTATCAAAGAAATAAAATTATTTAAGTAGAAATATTTCATAAAAATATCAGGGTGTTATATATAATTATAGAAGGTTCTATTTTTAATAATAAGATACACTAGTGGAAAAAATAATCATATGAGAGACATATTGATACATTGAGGACTTGCTCTAACATACTACAAAACTAAGTACTTTCACGACACTCCATTTTCTGACCTCTTAGTGAAACACTTGGTTAAATATTTTCAAGGATAAATTTAAATAAAATTTATTAACTGAAGTAGGTTAGATTGAGTTTATATAGACTTTATCCATTCCCATTTTTTATCATTATTTTATCTTACTCTTATATTTTTTTGTTTTACTCTATATATTCATCAGCACATGTTCATACTCTGTATTAAAGAGTAATAGATACCATTTCCTTTATTATTTTATAATTATTATCCCATGTATAACAGTGGAAGAGGATGTGTGTAGCCTGGACTTCCTATGATCTATTTTTGTTGGTAAAAACCCAATCCATGTTATTGATAAGTTTATTTGTTTAATAAATTGCTTGGTAGTAGGTGATTACCAAGTAGAGAGGATTAGGTCTCAGATTGAGACATAACCTCTTGTTTTTATTACGCTATGTGTTTTCTTATTTTTTATTGTGTTTCAAAAGAAACCAGTTTTCATTCTCAAAACTATACAAAAAAAAATACTACTTTGATTTTTAAATTTAATAACTGTTTTATATACACTGTTTGTTACAAGTATTATTGCTTCAAAAGTTAAAGTGTTTTTATTTTTTTTAATTGAGTTGTGATTGAACTTTTTAGAAACTTTTTAAAAGAATAAAATTATATATTTATACTATTTTAGTTAACTGAACTATTTTTTATTTATTGGGGGAATTAGATTTAATTTTTTTAAATATAAATTTTAATATGAAACTTAATTCAACCCTAATTGATCTTTCCACTCAGACCAACATTTGGTATAAAAGGTTTATTTTATTTCTCTATATCTAGGCTTTAACTTAGATTATGTTTTTACCCAAAAATATCAATGTTCCTATTTATTCTAAATCTATATCTTTATGGATAAAAAAATACTTGAGGGAACTACTACTAATAGACTCCCTTATTATAATGGCACAAACTATGCACAATGAAATATTAAGATGAAAATACATATCAAAAGAATGAGATTTGATGTTTGGACTATAATAGAGGAGAGATTAAAAAAACCAAAGGCTTCTAGAGATTATTGGAGTGATACCACTAAGGCTTCTTATGATTGCAATTAAAAATCTATGAATGCATTATATTTTTCATTAGGATAATTTGAATTTAATAGAATTTCTACATGTTTTATAGCTTATGAAATTTGGGATACAATTGTTTTGTCTTATTAAGAAACATAAAATGTTAAATAAATGTTCTTGAATTATTATAATAATAATTATGATATTTCTAAAATGAAACCTGTAAACCAATTTTTGATATGTATCTCAATTTCAACGAAATCATCAATACGATTCATGCTCTTGGAAAGAAAATTGAAGACAAAGATAAAGTGATGAGACTCTTGCGGTGCTTACAAGATCAATGGAGAGTAACATATATCACTATTTGAGAATCGTTTGATATAACCAAATTGATAGTAAATGAGGTTATTGAAAAAATCATGATGTATGAAGAATATTTGAAAGTGAAAAAATAATATGATGAATGAAAAACAAAATTATTTTATTTCAAAACATCTAAGTCAAAGATGAAGGATAAAACCAAATAACATAGTTCAAGTGAAGATGAGTCACCCTATAATGGTGATGAGGATATGTATCATATATCTTGGAGATTTTAAAAGTTTTATATAAAGAAGAAATTATTTAAGAAATAAAATTATGGTGGAAATTATGAAAGAAGAGGGAGCTGGAAAAGGAAAGTCAATTAGGATAAGTGACTTGTAATAAATGCAAGAAGAAGGGGTATATCATAGTTGAATGTCTGAAATTAAAGTGTAAGAAAAATTATGAGTAAAAATGAAAAAGGAAAAATAAATCTATGAAAGAAACCTAGAGTGAATTTGATTATAGTTCTAGTGATTCCAATTCAAGTAGACAAGACAAGGCTGACAGGGAAAACATGTTTTTTTTTGGAAAACATGTTTTTTTATGGAAAACATGTTTTTTAAGGAAAACATGTATGAGGTAATAATTACTATCTCTACATCTCATTCTCATATTTATAAAATCTCTAAAAATGAAAATATGACCAGTGAATATTTATTTGAATATTTCAATATGTTGGATGATACTTTTAAGGACTTAAAGATATGAACAAAAATTTAATGAAACATCATGATTTATCTGTTTATATTAAATCTGATCTTGAAATTGATAAATAAAAAAAATTATCATTTAATAAAAGATAATAATGAACATAAAATGTAAAATGGGAAAATTAAAAAATATCTAGAAAAGTATATAAATGGTAGAGAAAACTTTACTGGAATGCTTGTTAAAAACACCGCACCCATGTACACAACTAGGATTGGATACCATATTGATCAAAGGATAATTTATTAAAATAAGTTTATTACTAGATCAATATCTCCCAATTCGGTAAACAGTTCATATTATTGTGGAACTAATAATGTTTTATTTCTAAAATTTTTAAGTTTTCTTATGGTATATATCAGGGGAAGGTTCCCTGGTGGAGATAATTTGCACAAACATAAAAAATATCATTTAGATATTTTGATCACAAGATTCAAATCTCATCAAAAATAAATATTCAAAATAAAAAAATAAGAAATAAGTAAATAATAACACAAGGATTTCATGAGATTAGATCTATTTTGGACCTAAGTGCATGAAAATAACACCACCCACATGCGGGGTTTATTAAGATCCAAAACAAGATTTACAACATACATGATCAACCACTAAAGAAACAACAACATCAGCTTTAAAGTACTAAAGCTAAAAAAAATGAGAAATGGGAATGTCAAGTTTATAATTCCAGATGCTTAGGTTAGGCTTCCCTATTCTCTTCAAGATGTTTCTGAGAATACAATGTAGATCTTTTTGTGCTCACTAAGGGTAGGGGACTCACTTGGTCAAGAATTAAAATGTTCTTCAATTGGGATCTCAGGAACACATGTTCATCAATGAAGGAATCCATCAAGAATCCACCAGATACAACACATCACTGGTGTAACTAGTATGATGGAAGACATATATATTGATCTCTAAGAAAATATAACACACCAAAGCTAGGGTTTTCAGAACTTGAAGGAGAGATAAACACAAAATGTGAAGGTGTTAGTGAATTAAAGGGACATGCGGTAAGGTTGATCAATTCCCCTAACATTGCCTACATCTCAAAATAGACAAAACAACCAGGAAGACCCGTGAAACCAAAATAAACTAAAATGAAATGGTGCATGCAGGTGAGGATGGACACATGGAGGGATAAAATCAAAAGGGAAGTATTATGATTGACGATTAGAAAATAAATCCACATGGGTTCATGACTATGAAATCATGGGATGATATGGGCTAAAAAAATGCAGTATGAGCCATCAACCCAACACAATGGACCATGTAGAAATTGAGCATCCCTGAAAACAAGAAATACAACATATTAATATGATTATATTAAATAATTCAGCCGGTTTTTCATGAATTTAAATAAAAACAATTTAAATGGTAGATTGATAATCAAGTTAATTCAATATTATAGTATAATGAAACACCTAATTTCATAAATCTCCACCATTTTAAATTGAAATTAGCAATGTTCTTTCACCTAAGGTTATTGAATGGTAACCAAATTCAAATTATCTAAAAAAAATCAAATTTAGATAATACTATAACTTTAGTCAAACTATCAACTAGGTTATTATCTTTATGTATCTTATTGATACATATAGTTCCAGATTCAATAACATATCAAATAAAATGTAACCGAATATCTATGTGTTTGTATTTTCTAGAAAATACTAAATTCTTGGATAAATGTATACTAGATTGATTATAACTATTTTTTTAAAGGTCTGGGGCCGAAGCCTCATTTTTATTATTAATGAAAAGAAAATACCTCTTTTAACTGGGTAGAGGGAGACCCATTACATATCCTAAAGGCCCAGTGGGCATGTAGCCCATTACATGGCCTGTAGACCCAAATTTTTTGGCCCAAGGCCATTCTGTGAATAATACTGCTATAGTACCTACCTGCTATAGTAACCACCACTACTACAGTGTCTTTCCAATGCTATAATGTCATGTCACCGCTACAGTGTCTGCCGTTACTACAGTGCCTCAGCTGCTAGAATACCACTACAGTACTACTACAATAAGACTTCTTTATCGACCACATTCAATGCTATTTATTCTGATTCTATTGTTGAAAGGGAAACCACATATTTTATATTACATTTCAAGGATACAAGGCCTCTAAAATCCATGAGAATATACCTATTTAGTGATTTTCTAGTTTCAATATTACCTATATAGTCATCATCTACATATCCCATAATAATTTTAGAAATATAAATATTTTACCATAATAAAATGATAAATTTGAAGTACATGAACAATACCATAGTAGGCACTTCAGGGTATGCCAATGTGGCTTCCCCGTACTAGCCATAAATTCACTAAGGGTTTAGATTGAAATCAATATATCAATTTTGGTGCAAATCATAGAATAAACGACACAACCAAAAATGTTCGAATATAAAATTTTAGTCATAAAATCAATATCGGGAGCATCAATGGGTTCTTGAAATAATGAAAGTATAAAATGTTGTCCAAATTGTATACTAAAAGGTTATAAAGATTCAAACAGGTACCGTTTGTGAACTTTCATAACATTAGAATGTTGTGGGAGATATAATAGTTTATTAGGTCTATCCCTAATAATTTATACACCAAGAATCTGTGTTGTTGCCCCTATATCCTTTATTTCAAAAAAATAGTACTAGAAATTTAGGTATAGCCACATTTTGTGGCTATATGTAATTTCCATGGTTTGATGAATCGTGGGTCCTATTGGAGTGAAAATAGTGCTAGGACTATAGGCATAACTTCAAACTGTGGCTATGGGCAATGGACATGGCTTCTACCATGGCAGTACACATATAGGCATGGTTTCCAATCATATCTTTAACTTTTGCCTCAATAACCTACAACCATGGTTTCAAATTACGGATCTAGGTCTACTGCCATATTTTACAACCATAGATATAACATCTAGTTTCTAGAAAAAAGAAACACATAATCTAATACTATGGTTTACAACTATGGCTACATACTCTAGTTTATAGAAAAACATATAGTAAGGTTTTACCCGACTAAAACTCATATTGACCTCCAAAAACCATGTTTCCCAAATCTAATTTTTAGTGGTGAACATAAAATAAAGACACAACACCTGACCCTACCAACTTGATCAGTACACCAACAACACAAACCAGAGCTAGTAGTGAAATTTATGAGCAGCAGTGACATCCAAAATCCTCCATGGAAGGCCATTACACCACAAAACAAACCAATCCACTCAACATTATGCTCAATAACTCATATAAAACAATAAACTAACCTATTTATAGCTCCCAATTGGTAGAACACATGATAATATTGAAGCATTAGTGCTCATATTGATATAAGAAACATTGATCACATGTTTTACATCTAACACAAACCCATCTAGCCTCCTCATTTTCATGGAAATCACTGAATAATTTGATTAAAATGCTTCACCGAACCAATTAATATGGACAAATATGTAGCACACACAAACCCTCGCTCGACCATACATGGACTACCCTATGCTCCATGATTTTTTAGATATAGAATAATGGAAATATTTCAATCCAAGTAGTTGGGCTTCGATATCGGCTCAAAAAATATTTTTATCCCAAAAAATATTTAATCCCAACATAAAAACTATCAACAAGGACCATAATGTATGTTAAACCTATAATATCATGTTCTAAATGTATCTGAAAATAATATGAAGTAAAATATTAGACAAAGTTGATAGATTAAAATTAGCGTGCGTATTGGTGTAATTGCACCCAACTAAAAAAACTATACCAATTGATGTACCAACAATAAATGAAATCATTAAAAACAACCAAATGAAACACTATCTGTATACTATAGACAATCACATATGTAAATTTTTTTATCATGGTACCATGAGGGATCACTATTTTCAATTGTGAGGGGGATCAATATTTTCATATCATGTGTATTTTTTATGGATAAATGATTTATTGAAATGCATACCTATTTTTAAAATAAAAGGGAAGTTTCATAAATTATTTAATTATTTAATTTTCTTGGATTATATCTTAATAAATTATTTAATTGTGTAAATTTAATGGATATCCTTTGTTAGATATTCTTTACTGAATTATATTCCATATTAGAAATTTTTATTCTATTTTATGTATTCTATGACTATATTGTATATATATTTTTTATGAGTGAATATGGTGATGAAATATGATAAAAATAGATAATTGATATATAATAATGAATTTATTGGGTTTAATTTGGGTAGTTATTTAGGAAATTTATTTTCATATGTTATTTCCATGGTTAGGGTCTCATTGATTGAACATTTTAAAAAAATATATAATTTTAAAGGATTGAATGAAGATCTAGATTTGAAAACTATGAATGATTAAGAAAGAGTGGAAACAAGGAAAATTGAACAAATGTGTTTGAAAATTGGATGGAAGTAGTTCAAACACTTATGATCATCCACTCTTGGAATCCTTTATCCCTTTCAAATAAAATCACCTTTCTTGTAAAGTGAATTCACCATTGTATGGTGAAATAACCTCTCAAATTCCTATTTAAATCAATAAAAATTAGAGGAAGAAATAGGAAGAAAGATGATAGATTTATATTTCCATAGTGAATCCAAATACTCCAAAAAAATAATATAGAGGGAAAATAATAAATGAGGGGGGGGGGAGAAGGAAAGTTCTCTAATTCACTAAATTATTATCAAAGGATTTGTTGAATAAAATAGAATATAAAAAACCCAATGAATGAAGATATGGATCTTTCCATGGGATTTTCTCATGAAGATCCAATCAAAAAAACTCATTGATTTGATACATAATTCTATTTTTTGGAGTTTTAAATATATAGAAGTGAAAAAATAGGTGGATTAATGAGTGTGTTGAAATATATAAAGGAATAATATTAAAATTCATATAAAACAATATTATGAAGAAAGTGATACTCTTAATATTAGTTGAAATGAGTTTCCTTATAGCCCCGCCTACTAGTTTAATTATCAGTCAATGCTCACACCCCAACATATGGATGAATATCCATCTCTATAATCTTTATGTGTGAATTAATAGTTTAACTAAAAATATTTTAGTTCACTAGTTACCCCCCCTTAATATGAAACAAATATAATAATCATAAATCGAGAGAGAACTCCACTGAATCCCCTAGAAAAATCAGGCTCACCATTACCTATCAAAACCCCTGGTTCCACCATACTTCCATGAACTAAATAAAAGGAAATTGATTATACTAATGGGAACAAAATAGATGTGAAATAAGGATGATAAGAATTGTCACCAAATTATTATCCTTATAATATTCTGAATCCCTAAAGTTTAAACTCAAAATTAAAACACGAATGCATAAGGAGTTAGATGAATATCAAAGTACCTCTCTTTGATAAAACCTTAGGTTAACACTCTATGATCATAGAGGTGTGGATGATAACTAAAAAATAAAAAATAGATCAAAAGGAAACATAAATAGAATAATATAATGAATGCTATTAATATATTATAGAAATTGGAATAAAAAAATAAAAACTACATCAAATACATATCCAAATACCATGATTCCCCCTCCTTTAAAATGGAATTGGAAAATTTTTAAAAATGAATTATAGGATCTTCTTCTTTATACCCATGAATTTCAATTCTTACATTGATCCAAGATTTATCCCTATATCTACTTCCATGTGTATTGGTTGAGGGGTGTGATTTCTCCATATATGAGCACTCAAAAATCTTCCCTACTATGTGAAATTCATTCAATATCATATATGATCTCTTACATCCCTTGTTCATTAGATGTATGTTGTATGGAAGTTAGATTTTGATTTCTTGATTTGGGAAAACTAGAGTAATTTTGATTCAAGGTTGAGCACTAATGTTTTTATATTAATCTTGTTTAATCTCATGCAAGTATCATACAACTTGAAGTTTATATCGTGAGGAAGCTGAATATCAGTCACATAGGGTGACTTGTCATGCTACATCCCTTGGTTTTAATATTGCATGATCACACTCATATGCGAGTATATGGGAGGCCTTGTTTATCTCAAATAGTATAATATTTAATTTGACATGATCTCCCACATAGTTTAATCCTATGTGAGCATCTGGAAACAAGTTTATTCTTACATGAGATTACTACCTCTCATTTAATCCTATAAATATAATATTATTGAAAGACATTACATATATTTTTAAAAATATGTTGTGAATAGTTTTTGAGGTAAATTAATGAACTATAAAGACTAAGTGCATACCATAGGGGTTCCATCCAATCAAGAAAACTGAACTCATGAATTCTATAACTACACTATTGTAATATGATGTTCCAATAATGAAATTCAGTTGGTAATAATTAAAATATACCATTAAACTAATTATTATGGTTTGATCTATGAAAAATATATAAGAAAATATGATTATAAATAACAATACAACTTGGAAATAATCAAAATATTTCCAAAAATATATTATAATCCCTTTAATTTTATATGCTCACTAAGGGTTACATATAGTGGAATCATGAATCAATAATATGAGGATCATAATCAATTATACATAACTAATATGGAATGGGGAATAAATGAAAACACATGCCATCAATAAATTAAGAATAAAAATACTTCCCAAGATTTTTTCATAGTGAAAACCTCATGGAAAGTAAAAACCAAATATTGAATAAAGAGAATGATTATTATTTGGACATCATGTATCTACCACATGAACCATTATACCATCGAGACAGTTTAAGTATGTGGGTAGAAACCCATCTGATTATGTTTTGGAAACAAACTTGAAGGGTTTTTCGCCAACTAGTTTGTCTCATGATCCCCATAGATTCATCAAGGGTATATAGAGGGCCCCACATATCACTATTAGTCCAAAACATTATTTACTCAAAGATTTAATACAAGAACAATATGCCTTTTTAATATCTATATTGAGTAGAGGATACAGATTCATCAATATTTCTATAGTTAAAGCAACATTCCACATAAATGCTTTATGTATAATGGTATAAAGATAAGAAAATAATCATATCTATGTAACAATAATATGTAAATATAATTTAATTAAATTTTTAAATGAAAAATTATCTCAAAAGGACATTAGTTACACCACATAAGGATGATTAGGTTCACAATATCAAGTAAATCACAATGAAATGGAAACCGAAACAATGTACCTTACAAAATTGTAATCAATAGAGTTAATAACCTTCAAATGAATCACTTAATACCATGAATATAAAGGGAATAATGATATAATATGTCAAATGGAAGTAAAAATATACCACATACAAGAAATTAGTGGCAAACAATGGAAATCTCATGGAAATAAAAGTGAGATGAGAAACCCCTTACAAAGATCGTATCATTAGATTGAGGATAAATCAATAGAATAATTATATGTGAAAAATATAAATACACACAATATAAGTGGATATAAATTATAAAACATAGGTAATTTACATATATTCTCATTAATACATAACCAATGACATAAATTTTTAACTAAATAAATGGAAATTGAGTTAAGATATCCCTTAGCTTATGCCCAAATGTGTTCTTCCTTTGATCTTAATATCCTGGATGGTCAAATTAGATTCATTAATTATTAATTAAATAATCTTATCTATATGTAATTGACTTATTATGTCTTCATTAAGTTCATTTATGTCTTGTTATATGGGATAAGAGATTCAATTTCATCATTTCAGAGTACATGTTTTCTTAGTTTTTATGATCGATTTTCTTGTATAAGAGTATGTTAGTTCATCTAAAATGGAAATTGAAATTCAGAATTGAAATTATGAATTATTAATGATAATAAACAATTTTAAATGGACATATAAATCCTTTGGTTATTTTGGGGGAGGATGAATCACTATATAAAATTTTAATGATAAACTCTTGGATTATTTTGATGATTTTTTTATCACCACAGACTAATTTTGTTTTATAATTAAATAACATGTGAAAAAAATAATTCTAGAACAATAAATAGGATATATTACATATATAATGATTTGGTTCAAACATAAAAATTGTTTTATGACCATATTTGAAGATGATAATAGAAATTGAAAACCTATCGTCCTTGAATATGATAAATTAACACATCTCAGATGATGTTTTCATTTTTGGTATAAGAGGAGGGGAAAAAGTGATGATGATGAAATATCCCATTAGCATAATAAAATTATAGTACATATAAGGTATTATAATTATCATAGAATTTAGATTATGGGAGGTGATGGGATAGAAAAAAATAATGGAACTTGTAAAAGAAGTTGAAAGGAAAATGAAGAGAGGTTTACCTCTTGAGTACTCCTCATTGGGAATCTCCTTAAGGAATGTTTTTGGTCTTTTGGTGACACCAGTAGGTCTTAAACGTGGGGGGAGGTCTTGAGAAGAGTATTTGGCAAAACATAGGCATGTCTCAATTCTTGATAGGTGTGAGAGGAAAAGGGGTGAGGGGTGGTTTATATAGTGGAAGAGATGAGTGATTTCTGAATATTTTATTCATTATTTTATTATTTTTCTCAAGACAAGCAATAATACTGATTATTGTGAGAAAGAATAGTAATAAGTGAATTTTAGTTCAAACTAATGGCTTCTTACATCATCCATGATGCAATTAATAGTCTATTTATCTCATAATGTATTTATACCGTAATTACTATATTTTAGTATTCATAAAAAAAATTCAAGTATTTCAAAAAATAACCCAAAATTCACCCTAACAATTTTTTGACATGTATAATCCAAAAATGAACTCAATTTTATAAAAATATTTTTCTAAATATGAGAAATTTAATTTTTAATCAAAATCATCATTTACTTGAAAACTACCAATTTTAATATTATAACCGATTTTATGACACTTTGAAAAATTTACTAGAGTCTCATAAAATTATCTTATAATCATAGGGAAAAAAATATTGATTCATGAATAAATTTTATGAAAATAAATTTTCTTTTAAATCATTTTATTAATTATAAAAGTGTAATTAAATAATTATTACTCACAAAAATGCCAACACTTAATTAAAAATATTCACCTTTATTTATAAGGTACCTGAATTCTATTTATACACTCATGGGTGAGGTTACTATTCATTTGGTCGACTTACTATTCATAAGGGTCATATTACTATTCATAAGGTTAGGTTAATATTTATAAGGGTAGGTTACTATTCACCAAAAATTAAGTTGATCCTATCAGACTCTAAATATCATACTGATCGCAACCATGTATGCCCATTTTTCAAAATTCAAAACACAGAAGTAGAAAAATTAAGATTAATGGATTGGTTATAGAAAATTGTTTGTTTCAAAAAGACTTAGTGTTATGTGAATTGTGAGAAATCTAATGAGTTGAAATTATTTAATAAGGACATACCATTAAATATGGGGGTGTTATATTCTTCCCTCCAGAAATTTTGTCCTCGAAATTTTTCATGTATATTTCTCCCTAAAAAAATGTGGGTGGTTCTTCATCATAACATCCTCTAGTTACAATGTTGCTTACTCAATTTTATGGTTTCTATAGAGAACCTTTACCAATCGAGTTGTTCGATTTTTCAATGCCCCCTCCCTTGTGTCAATAATCTCACTAGGCTCTTCACAGTATGATAAATCATGTTACAGCTCTATTTCTTCCTAGGTAAATACATGCATTGGGTCTGGCATGTATTTCTTTAACAAAAAAAATGTGTAACACATTACTACCAGTACAAAAGTTTCTTTATACAATGATTTAATACAAGAACAATATTCCTTTCCAATATCCGTATTGAGTAGAGGATACAAATTCATCAATATTTCCACTGTTAAAGCAACATTCCACATAAATGTTGTATGTAAAATTGTATAAGGCTAAGAAAATAATTATATACATGTAGAAATAATATAGATATATAATTTAATTAGAATTTTAAATGAAAAATTATCTCAAATGGTTAGTAGTTACACCGCATAAGAATAATTAGGGGCATAATACCAAGTAAATCACAATGAAATGGAAACTGAAACAAAGTTCCATACAACATTGTAATCAATAAAGTTAATAATCATCAAGTGAATCATTTAATGCCATGAATATAAATTGAATCATGATATTATATGTTAAATAGCAGTAAACATACACCACATACAAGAAATAAGTGGCAAAAAATGGAAATCTCATGGAAATAAAAGTGAGATGAGAAACCCCTTACAAAGATCGTATCATTATATTGAGGATAAATCAATGACCTAATTATGTGTGAAAAATATAAATACACAAAATATAAGTGGATATACAGTATAAAACAATCATATATCATTCATACATATTCTCTAAAAAACATAACCAATGACATAGATGTTTAACTCAATAAATGGAAATTGAGTTAACATATCCCTTGCCTTATGCCAGAATGTGTTCTTCCTTTGATCTTAATGCCCTGGATAGTCAAATTAGATTCATTAATTAAAAATTATAGAACCTTATGTATACATAATTAAATTATTATGTCTTAATTAAGTTCATTTATGGCCTTTTATATGGGTTAGGAGATTCAATTTCATCATTTGGTAGTACACGTTTTCTTAGTTTTTATGAACGGTTTCCTAGTAGAAGAGTATTGATGTTTGTATAAAATGGAAATTTAAATAAAGAATTGAAGTTATGGGTTATTAATTATAATAAATAAGGTTAAATTATCATATAAATACTTTGGTTATTTTGGTAGAGGATGCATCATTATATAAAATTTTAATGATAAATGCTTGGATTATTTTGATGGTTTTTTTATCACCACGAACTCATTTTGTTTTATAATTAAATACCATGTGTACAAAATGATTCCAGAACATTAAATAGGATATATTAAATTTATAATTTTCTGGTTAAACATTAAAATGGTTTCATGACCAGAGTTGAATACGGTAATAGAAATTGAAAACCCATCATCCTTGAATGTGATAAATTAACACATCTCGGACGATGTTTTCATTTTTGGTATAAGAGGAGGAAAAAAAGATGATTATGAAATATTCCATTAGAATAATAAAATTATAGTACATTTAATGTTTTATAATTATCAATGGATTTTGATGATTGGAGTTTAGGGGAGAGAAAAAAAATAATGGAACTTGTAAAAGAAGTTGAAAGGAAAAGGTAGAGATGTTTACCTCTTAAGTACTCCTCCTTGAGAATATACTTAAGACCTTTTTTATGGCCTTTTAGTGAGACCATAAGGTCTTGGACATGGGGTGAGGGATTGGGAATAGTATTTGGAAGAACATAGGAAATGATAAAATCTTGATAGGTGCGAGAGGAAGAGGGGGTGAGGGGTGGTTTATATAGTGGAGGAGATGAGTGATTTCTCAATATTTTATTCATTATTTTATTATTTTACTCCAGACAAGGAATAATATTGATTCTTATGACCAAGAATAGTAGTAAGTGATTGTGATTTCAAACTAATACTTTCTTACATCATCCACGATGCAAGTAATAGTGTATTTATCTTATAATGTATTTATATCGTAATTACTGTATTTTATTATCCACTAAAAATTCAAGTTTTTCAGAAAATTCCCAAAAATTCACCCTAACCATTTTTTGGAATGTAGAATAAAAAAATGAACTCCATTTTTTGTAAATAATTTTCTAAATATTAGAAATTTAATTTTTAATCAAAACCGTCATTTACTAAAAAAATACCAATTTTAATATTTTAATCGATTTTATGACACTTTGAAAAATTAACTAGGGTATAATAAAATTATTTTATAATAAAAGGGAAAAAAAATACTTATTCATGAATACATTTTATAAAAATTAATTATTATTTAAATCATTTTATTAATTATAAAATTGTAATTAAATATTTATTACTCACAACAATGCCAACACTTAATTAAAAATATTCACCTTCATTTATAAGGTGCCTAAATTCTATTTATGTACTCATGGGTGAGGTTACTATTTGTTTTTCTGATTTAATATTCATAAGGGTCATATTACTATTCATAAGGGTAGGTTACTATTCATAATGGTAGGTTACTATTCACCAAAAATTAAGTTTATCCTATTAGACGCTAAATATCATACTGATTGCAACTGTGTATGTCCAATTTTCAAAATTCAAATCATAGAAGTGGAAAAATTAAGATTAATGGCTAGGTTATAGCAAAGTGTTTGTTTCACATAGAATCAATGTTATGTGTATTGTGCGCTATCTAATGAGTTGAATTTTTTAAGAAGGACATACCATTAAATATTGGGGTGTTACATTTACATTGAAATTAAATTAATTTTTGTCTTTAAAATATATAGTTCATGCTGGAATCTAAACTTATAAGTCTTTTAAATGATATAGAAATGAAATTTAAGAATGATTTGTATATAAGTCATTCTAATTCATATACCTGAAAAATGTTTAATAATAAATATGGAAATTAAATTGTTCCTAGATTAATTAATACATTTGAATGTTTTATAAATATACACAAAAAGAGTTGTATTAATTTATAAAAGTGTCCATAGCATGTGTCAGAAAAATTGTATAGAAATGGTCATAGTTTAAAGAATCCCCATAGGATTCATTGATCATAGTATAATTCACTGATCCAGATAAATAGAGTCAAGGCATCATAAATTTATTATGCTATAAAAATGAGTAGCATGAAGACTAATACAATTGTTAACTATTTATGTTTATAAAAATACTAAAACAATGTTTATATGTTTATTTGGATGTTTATTTGTTTACTAAAATTAACATATAAACTATATGGACTTCATGGTCTGAAATTTTTAAAAAATATTACTATATAAGCTCAAACAATTCAATAAAATTAACATATAAAATTATATTTTCATGAACTAATTTAAAATAGAATCACTAAAACATCAATAACTAAGAATAAATATAAAGTGGAAATAATTTCTTTGAATGAGTTTTTAATATAGAAGTAAATGATAGATGAAATAAATTATTCCATACTGTTAGTAATAATTTTCACTCTTGCAAGAAGATCCTCATTCTTATGCTTGTGAATAGAAGTAATTCATCATCAATAATACATTTAAATCAAGGAAAATATTCATATAAAATAAAATAGGACTATTTTATATGAATTAACACTAGTATTATGAAATATAGACTAACATCAGGTTTAAAATCTAATGTTAATATGACTATTGTTCCTTCTGCTCCACTTTCCCCCGCCTCCAAAATAGAAAAATACAAGCAAAGTACATATAAAGATTTCATCAATGAGACTTAAAAAAAATATTTCATCAATGAACCTCGAATAGTTATTTATTTTTATAAATTACCTTAAACTTCACTTTCATTAATTCTTTTAGGAAGATAAAAGTTGAAAAAACTTAAACACCATAAACCTGGAAACACCATTTTATGAAAGTAACATGATGGTAGGTATAACTAACCTTAGTTATTTGAAGAGAACATTATATTTTGTGAATTTTAACCTTATAGTTAACATTAATATTTTGTAGCTACAGCTATGAAAAATAACAAAAATCTATAAAAATCCAAAATCTCACTACTAATATCATCAGATATGGAAAACAATAACATAATTTGGACTCAAAACTGAAAATCATAACCAGTGAAAAGATAAAAGAGACATCGAACATAATTTAAGGTGCTTGATACTTGAAAATAAACCAAGGTCTAAACAAAAACATGAATAAAATATGTTCAAATCAAAATAAAATAAAAATTCAGATGAATCATAGGATCATTTAATAAAAATGAGGACTTTGCAACAAAAGCACTTGGATTAAAGAAGAAGGATGAATATTATTGGGAGGATTATGGTTTGAAAAAAGGGAAGGGGTTGGATCGTGTGGGTCCCACTCTTGGAAGGTCTCGTATAAAAAACTCGTTCAAAATCCAATTGAAGAATTAAAAGTAACAATAGTTTAGTGGGAAAATAATTAACATATTTAGTATAGAAAAAGTAGAAAAAACTGGTTCAAAAATTTATTAACACATACTGTCAGAGGCACACGAGAGGAGGTAGGGATGCCTCCTTAGAGAAGTGTTGGTAGGGAGGTGCAGTGGTCACATTGGAGGAGGAGGATAACGTTTGATATAATAATAATAAATCTTATCTATTGAATAAATAGACATACACCATAATAAAATAATTCAATATATGTAGAAACAAACAAACACCCCAAAATACAATTTAATATAAGAATAACAAAACATAAATACATAATAAAATTCAACATATAAACAAACAAAAATACAGTTTACATCAAAAGGGAGAATCAATATCAGTATCATTAGAACCATGATAACCCTCATCCAAATCTATAGAAACACGATCACCACCTCTCACACCACTAACATCATCATTGGCATCAACATCAACATCTACATCATCATCGACATCGACATCGACATTGGTATCAACATCATCACTGACACCAACACTAACAGGAGTAGATGAATCTATATAAAAAAATGCATCGACATCAAATAGGCATCAACTACTGTAGTAGATTCTGGTGGAGGTGTAAAATAAAGGGCAGATATAGCTTTTATTATATGTTCATTTATCATCTTTTGATGCTAGGTATCTTCTTATAATTTTTGAGCTTCTTTTTGAGCTGCTTTTTTGGTTGTGGATTTAATTTGTTCCATTATAACCGTACCAAAAATGGTAATCAAAGAAACATTGTCAAAAGACCGGTATCTAGATGGTACAACCTTCTTCCCAGGTCAACAACACACTCTGCCATGATTCTCATCTCTAAATAACCGTTGTAGATGATTGTTAAAGCCTAAATTTCAAGTTTCTTTTTTTTCTAATTCCTCTATAGAAATACATTGATTAATATATAACATAAATTAAAATTATAAAATAATATAGAGAATTAAATTTGTTCAAAATAAAATAAGTATAAATACAATTAAAATCATCTCATGGGTGTTTCTATTTACCACGGTGCCATCCCTCTTTTTTATGCTTGTACAAAAAAAGGTAGAGTGAGGAATGTGACCCTCGATATTCAATGGCTTTTTCTAGAAAAAAAAAGAAATAAAGCAACATTAGAGGTCAATATTGAAGTCACTATGCATTTTTTTGTCTCTTACATCTCCTATATTCTATTCTGTTTATGGTTGGATTAGAGTAGATATATACGAGAGGATGTAGATGTCTCCTTTTTCAATAATGAAAATTTTACAATTAGTTACTAAATAATATAATTTATAAAAGAATATGGTTGGAATCATCAAGGGATTCCTATGTTATAGTCACTAAGAACAATGAAATTTTCTCATGACTATTTAGTTTACTTATTAAATTCATTATATTAATTTTGAGGTAAATAAATCATTCCTTAAAATCAAAGGAAAATATCAAGGGTGAGGGTAGAATAGAATAGATTACATGTTCTTGCTCTTGACTTGGGAGTGAAGTGTGTCCAAGAGTATGACTATATTTAATTTCACTCTTTTTTCTTTTATTTATGTTTTATTTCTACTATAAACAAGAAATTATATAGTTACATTAACATAAAAAATAAGTAATTTATACTTTAAAAATAATTTTCAAATAAATAAATGATTATATATATAAATTTAACCGATACTTTAAACTCTAGGCTCTTCCAATATCTGACCATCTCTCTATATTATGTTATTGGGAAATCATGAATGAATGGTATTTATTCAAGCTTTGTATAAACTCTATCTTTCTAACCAATATACAATTTATGCTTGTACACTCACCACATATCACCTAATTCAATTAACCTTGGGGCCTTGGCCTTTTTTCCATTAGAAATATTATATCGAAGATGAATTTTAAAAAATACTTGTTAAGAAAATATTATAAATTAATATATATAAAAGTTGATTAATATTACTTATCCAAATTTATTCCCAGACATTGTTATTTATTTGTTCTCCAATTTCACTCCAACTTATTGGTTGAACAGGAATGATATTACTAGGTTAGAAAGTGTTTTGTAGAGACCCGTTTTTTTCCTTCTAAGTCATTGAAATATTTCTATATATATTTCTAGAGCTAGGTGTTGAGACAGCATGCTATTCCAATGCAAGATAACTCTTAAATGGTTGATCTAATTAGAAATATAAGATCACGTTTGTGTCTAAAACGTGGTGTTTACCCTAGGCATGACATGAAATGAGTCGGCACAGAATTTTTAGACCCCTAGCTCTTTAGTGGTGCATTTAATGAACTAATTAATTAATTATATAATTAATTAGATGTTTACAGCTCAATAGATAACTCTTTTAGAGTTATACCAAGACAATTCCTCTAGGGATAGCCTCAAAATTCTACAAATCGCTAAAAGAGCTATCCTCCTTCTCCCCTTTGGTGGATTATAACAAACGATGACCAAACTCCGAAATTGAGCAGATCAGGAGGCAACGAATGTAGTGAATCCACCCGACTCATTGGCGAGTGTGTGCTTTATTAGAGATCGATCCAAAACTGAAGTATGACTTGTTAATTGGAATTTTATAACCTTTTTATTAAATAATTTAGCATATCTAACATTATTCTTCGATATGGAATTTTTTCATCATCTACATGTGCCCAGGTACTGGAATCTAAATTTATTTCTTTTGTTTCCTAACCTAGAATCCCTATTATTGTTAATTGGCCAAGAATTCTTGGTCGATGACTTTTAAACCTAGGTTTATATTTCTTTTCTTCCGCATTTCTTTTCATTCTTCACTGATTGGATCTGTAAGGTCCCCGTTTGACAATTTCCGAGCGATACCAAGCTCGATCGGGCCCCAGATCCATAGAGGATCTATGAAACATGAACGATTTGATGATCTAATAAAATACTTCAAGGTAAGGATGATCGATCTATTGATTAAAAATTAGGATCATGAAGAATAGAGTTGCAGCGATATACAAAATGAATAATGGTTCACCAAATATCTACCAAAGACTATTTCTAGTGAATGACAGCCATCAATCATGAGATCCTGTTATATCTAAGGTTTTTAGGTAGATTCAAGCTGATATCTTCAGTGGTTAGAGTATATTCATGCATGAAGATCTGATCTATATTTTTTTTGTGAAAATTCCAACTACACATCATAGAGTATGATGGACACATGACGTGTATCCCCCTCAGTAGAGGTTCTAGGGTTTTGGGAAAATTTATGGGTTACATGGTGTGTAACCCCCTTAAACTCTATGCACCCAACATATGTTTGAAAATTTTTGTATTATAATACATGGGTGGGGTTCCATGTAGAAGTACAAAAACATGGCTTGAGTACTCGAGTGACATCCCATGTGAAGCCACATGCCCTGTACTGAAGTACATAGACACGAGGTCTAGTACACTAACACAAGATCTAGTATATAGACATGACCAACAAACATGGACCAGGTCCCGATTATCCTGGACCCACCATGTAGTCCACCTACACGATGTGTATGACTACACGGATAGGGAACCATGTACTGGCTAGGGACATGGTCAGACTATTAAGTGAGACCACACATCATGTGGGTCCCCTCACATGTTGTGTACCCCTTAACCCTTTTGTGAGAAACTTGTATCACTCATATCTCCTTTGTTTGAACTTATATTTTGTCCCATGAAAATCCTATCCTGGTTATATTTTTCACGTAGAATGTGTTGATTCCCTCAGTTTTTTATTTTGAGATATGATGTGGAATTTCCTATGTATGACACATTTTTATGCTATGCTCGATGATGGAAGTTGTCAAGAAGGATCACCAGAGGTATATTCCTGAGTGGAACCCTCTATCTAGGCTTGGCATGGGTCCTCGATGACTTCTTGAGTGGAACCCTCTAGTACAATTGGGCAAGGGTCCTCTACAGACTCCCAGGTGGAACCCTCCAACTGGGATGGACATGTGTCCTCAATGACCTAGAGTGGAACCGTCTAGCTGAGATTGGCATGGGTCTTTGAAATTTTTGAGTGGAACCCTCTTGCGGGGCATGGAATGGGTCCTCGATGTCTCTTAGAGTGGAACCCACCAAATGTCTAGGCATGTGTCCTTAACTTTCAGAGTGGAATACTCCTATTGTACCAGGTCATGGAACCTCTACCTAGACAATTTGGCTTGGTGACTATGTGACATAGTAATGAGACATGATTTTACATAGCTCCGGACTCACATAGAAGTGGAACACTTTCCCCACTAAGATGTGTTTTTTTTGATGTGACAAAAACCATGTGGGAAATTCAGTGCTTCCCAAAGTGGATAATATTAAGGTGTGGTGAATTATTTCCTTATAATTTTGTGTTTAGGGAAGATTCATGGGATTCTAGGCACCATTGATGGACTTTTGGAACCGTTGGCTACTCTTCTTCTTGGGATAAGTGGTGAGATGGTGATCCCCTTACTCTCTCATTTGGGTTTCTTTGACTGAGAATATATATATATTTATATATATATATTATTCTTCTGTATCCACTCCATGGATTTGGTTACTCTCATACTAGGAGAGGAAAAGACATGGAGGGTATGCCACATACTTTCTATGTTTAGATTCTCATGGTTGGAGGATCCTACTCTCCTATTACAGGCAATGAATACTCGATGGGTAGTTTATCTACTCACTGTGTTTATTCCCTTGTGTTTGGATGAACTTAATTTCACTCTTGGTTTGGGTTAAACTGTACTCTTTCACTATACCATATTCTATATATTGTTCTTATTTTTTTTTATCTCTTAATAATCCCCCTTTAACTTTTGAGGTGTCTTACTGGGTATGTTTATACTCACCCCTACTTAGGATTTTCCCACACATGTTTTGTCTTATGCAGAAAAAGGACAGGTCAATCATGACTTCATAGGAGCTTATGGATACTTGGTGCTTAGACCTCCTATGGTGGTTGTAACTTGGGATTCATGATAATGGCTCCCTCAACCGTTTACTTTTCCAGTTTTATGTTAGGTTGGATCACATTTCTGGTTTGGGCGTGTATTTTACCATTTACTTTTCAGTATACACTACCATAATTTCATACTCTCTAGAGGTTCGTGCATTCTTGGTTTACTTTATAGTAGTATTACATCTTTTCTTCTTTACCTTTTCGCTTTTACATTAAGTAGGATGTGTGTGTGTGTGTGTGTGTATAGGTACTTAGGTAAAGGCCTCCCCAAATTAGTTATTCCTTCAGTGCTTGTCGCCACCCCTATCCTATGGAGGTAGGCTTGGGGTAGTTGTGGCTCAAACCCCAACATGGTTTGGGTCATGAAAAATTGGTATCACAGAAAGTTCATTCCTTGGTACGTTGTTTGGATGTTTTCCCCTTAAGAGGATTGGTTAGGTTTAAGGCAATGAGGTCAAAGTATCTCGAGTGATGCTCTCAGTCCAGGGAATTCAGTGGTGGTGCAACGACTGACATAACCATTCATGAGGACCTTGACTACCTTCCTGTTGACTCTACATGCCAAGACATTTTTTGCAGGGTTAAATGGTACATGAATCATATAGGATTCAGTATTTGATTTTCCTTCTTGAGTTAGCTCCCCAATTTTGATATATATATATATATATATGCTCATCTAACTATGGTACTACTTGATAACTTTTAGGATGCCTCCTTGATGACATCCAACCAGGATACCAACTTCTGTTCATGAAGACAAACCTATAATCGATGATACTTCAGTTTAGGGTCCATCTTGTGATCCCCTTCCTCCAAGTGGGTAGTTAGTAACACCTCCCCCTATTGAGTAGAATATTGTTCCAAGATAGAAGGATAAATATGCACATAGGATTAGTGTGATCCGTGAGTTCTAATGTCAAAGACTGCCAAGGTTCCATGATGATCCATATCCTCAGGCAGTAAAGGATTGGCTAGAGTCAGTGATCCATGTTCTCAGGCTCATTTGGAGACTAACAGATCAGATGGTTGCATTGTCCGCTAGCATTTCCTTAGAGTAACTGGGCACTAGTGGAGCCTCATTACATAGATTCATGAAGAGTCTACACTCTCATGTAATGACTTCTTGCAGTTGTTCCATGAGGATTACTACCCATCCTATTTGCACTCAGTCTAGATCCAGGAGCTTATGGATCTATAGTAGGGAGTGATAATAGTGGTTGAATACATAGTGAGGTTCTCATGCCTTACTTGTTACTCTCTTAACATGATCCAGGATGGCAACTTTAAAGCATGGAAGTTTGATTAGGGAATCCATAAAAATACCTGATCTAGCGTAGTGACTTTGTACATCCCCACCTATATCAGGGTGTTAGAGCGAGCACTGATGACATAGTGATTTCTTTCAGAGGGACTCCAAATAGATGGATCTAGTAGATTCCACCTTAGATCTAATTCATTTACAGAAGCCAGTAGATGCCAAATAGTAGGGTCCCAACACAGAAGATCCTTCCATGATCAGACTTAGGTGCATGGTCAGAGGGAGCGCAGAGGGCTAGAGGAGCATAGAGAGGGCCAGTTCATTACATGTGATGGGAGAGGTCACATGGCATGTGACTACTTGACCAGACGTGATGAGCAGTACCGAAAGATAGCTAACAGACCACCACAATAGAGGCAACACCATGATCAGGGATCCCTTAGGCATAGATATGGTATTCCCTAGGGAGGCAGAGCTGGTAGAGGAGCAGGAGGAGTTATAGGTGGAGGAATACATTATAAGATCCTTCCACCACCACCACCAGGCGGCCCACATCATCCTCAGGGAGATGGCAGTTAGGTCCATAAACAACTGCATGCTTTGGATGTCTATGATCCCATGATGCATGAGATGATAAGAGGTATAATATATGTTTATTATACTCTTACTTCAGTACTAGTATACATATGTTCTGGTCATTCCTTTATCTTTATACTCTAGGTGAGAGATATGGAGCTCCTAGTTAAGGTGATAGAATAACAGCTTCATCTTGAGGTTCCTACAGGGAACAATTATTTTATATATTTCATCTACTAGATATTTGAACTATCTCTTAGATGATAGGGGTTCACATGGGACCTTTTGTTCATCACGATGGAACCCTATGACATCATCTTGTGTATGGATTTGTTATCCATGGCCCGATACCAAACTGACTATCACTATAGACAAGTCATGTTCATACATATAGATAGAACTAGATTATCATTTTATGGGGAGATAAATCTCATGGTAGGACTAGTGGGTTCTATGAGAAGGAGTCTACAACCCATCACCCATCAGCTAGTGAGCATATCCCTTGGTGCATTAGGCTCTTTAGGCATCTGGGTTTCTTTAGTGATGGAGGATTCATCTGCTTGCATTAATCAGAATATCTCACTATTGGTTTATCAAGACTCAAATAAAATGAAAACAATAGACTCCTCTACTCAGGATGAAAATGTAGATATGATACTTACATTATTTTTGATAAATCTAACTTGGATAATGTTTATTATGTAGGGATTTGGCTTCAAGAAAAATCTTGGAAATGTGGGCGACATTCAAAAGATCGTGATCATGGTCATGGAAAAAATGATTGGGATAAGGGTGTTTATTTCTCAAAATCTTATAATCCTTCTAAAACCTATCTTTTGGATGTTGTCAACACATAGAAGATTCTCAATTCTAAATTAGAGTATGCTGATGATTCTATATAGGAAAATATAAAGAATTATGTTGAATATGTTGATTATTCCAAGGATCTTAGTCATTCAGATAGAGGATCCTTGATAATTAAATAAAAAACTATTGAATTATATATTGAAGGTAATAAAGTAATCATAGATGCTTTCACTCAGAAGATTCTAGTTGATGTTTCTCCTAGGAAAATTGTGACTCATTCTAAGACTGAAAAATATTATTTGGGTGACAATGATATTGACTGCCTCATGCATCAAGCTAAAAGTTTTAGAAAATGTTTTTCCTAGGGTCAAAGCCGTGGGTGTGGTCATGGGATAATTAATTGGAGTAAAATACATGAGAAATAATGAAAAAGTGGTATTAATATTAGGGGAAAACTAGGTATTTGATATTTTTTTGATGAGGGTATTTTTTTTTCAAGTTTGTCCCGTGTTTTAATATCTTTGATTTCCTGTTTAATAAAATAGATTTTTCCTTATTTTTTTCAAAAAAAATGACATCTTCCCTGTGGGAATTACGAGCCTACCTTTGAGGAGGGAGATGAAGTTTTTCACCAACATGGAAAATAGGACTGCTCTGATATATTCAGTGGCATATTGAGTGGCACCTACCAAGCTCTGGGAGATGTGGTTGTAGTTGGAGGACCCTTATGAGAAAAGTTTCATCAAATTCAGTGTGTCCCCCTAGGAAAATATTGTCCTATTTGTGAAGAGGGAAGACAAGTGCTTATGGATTTTCATGGATTATCATCACCTGGATCAGGTTGAAATAATGAACAAGTACCCATTACCGATGATTGATGAACTCTTTGATCAGTTGCAAGTCATAGGTTGGTTCTAAAAGACCGATCTCATATACGTCTACTACCAATTGAGTGTTTGTGAGGTTGATTTTCCAAATTTATAATTATGATGTCTTTATAGATACTATGAGTTTCTAATGATGACCTTTGGTTTGATGAATTCCCCCTCCATGTTTCTGGATTTGATAACAAGGTTTTCCAGCAATACATGGACCAGTTTGTTGTTGTCCTCATCGAAAACATACTCATCTACTCTACAATAGAGTAGGATCATGTAGATAACTTGTATATGGTCCTATAATTACTCCGAGAGAACCAAATTTTTGGGGAACTCTCAAATTTTTGGGGAACTCTCAAATTTCTAGTTCTAGATACATGAGGTTCACTTACTTGGGAACTTCATTACTAATCATGGTTTATTTGTAGATCCAATGAAGATAAAAGTAGTGCTTGATTTGGATCCACCAAAGAATGTGTCATAGGTGTGGAGTTTTCATGGATTGGAAGGGTACTATAGGAGGTTTATGGATGGATTCTCTAGAATCAAAACCCCTTTGACCACCCTGATGTAGAAAGGGAAGCTGTTTACCTAGTCAGAGCAGTGCTAAAGGGCCTTTGAGGAGTTGAGGTAAGGGTTTATTAGTGATATAGTGTTGAGACTACCAGAGGAAGGTGTGTAGTTCATAATGTATTGAGATGCCTTATGATCTAAGATGATTTGTGTGTTGATGCAATTCTAGGTTGTCATCACATATGGTTCAATGTAGTTAATACCCCATTAGTAGAACTACACAACTCAGGACCTAGATCTGGCAACAGTGGTAATTTCCTTGAGGAGTTGGAGACACTATCTTCTGGGTGAGAACTTTTTGGTTTACTCATACCTCTAGAGTCTCAAGTACATCATTATCCAGAGAAACATAAACCTGAGACAACAACACTGGTTGGGGTACCTATAAGAATAAAACTTTAGGATAGTATATACTCTAGGTAAGAGAAAAGATTTATAATATTCCCTTAGTAGGAAGTCTGAGGCTCACTTAGTGTTGGAATATTCAGATTAGTCAGCTTCTCTACAACTAACCCAAGTGGAGTAGGAGGGTACAACTTTTATTCAGACGATGGTGTTGAATCCTTCACTTCTTGAGTGTGTGAGAGAGTCTCTGCTAGGAGACGTCGACTGTGAGGTCTTACTTGATCAGATATCCATAGGAAACACACTGGATGGATATTACAAAGCATGTAAGGACAAAATCTTGTTCCATGGGGATAAATGGTTCCACTAACGTTGTGTAATGAGGTGATATGGGAGTTCCACACTTCTCCCCTAGCTTTACATCCCAATGTAGAGAATATTTACAAAGATCCTTAGTAGTAGTTTTTGTGGTTTAGTATGAGATGAAGTATAGCTAAGTTTATCTCCCAGTGCCTCACTTGTCAACAGGTGAAGGATGATCACCAAGTTCTGATGGGTTTGTTGTAACTCCTTGATATCCCAGAGTAGAAATGGGATGACATATCCATGGAATTTTCCATAGGGATTCCATGCACAATGAAGATCTATGATTCCATATGGATGATAATCGACCAACCCATGAAGTCGGTGCACTTCCTTTCCATTAGGGAGAAGAGTTTGGTGGAGAGTTTGGGGGAGTTGTACATACCGGAGATCATTCCTCTTCATGGGGTTCCATCTACAATTGTCTCCGATCATGACACACAGTTTATGTCACGATTGTGGAGAGTTCTGCAGAAGGAATTCGAGACCCAATTGCAGATGAGTGCACCCTTTCACCCCTAGATCGATGGGAAGACCGATCACACTATACAGGTGTTGGAGGATATCTTTAGATCTTACATGTTGGAATTTGGCTAGATCTGGGAGGATCACCTTCCTTTGGTAGAGTTTTCATACAACAACAACTACCACTATACCATCAGAATGGAACCATTTTAGGCCCTATATGGGAGACACTATAGGTCACCCTTGTGCTAGACATAGATTTTAGAGTCATCTCTTCTAGGCTTAAAGATGTTACATGAGACAATGAAGAAATTCTAGGTCATCCGTGAGTGGATGAGGACAGCCTAGGGTAGACAAAAATCTTATAAAGATCATCATCCTAGGCCCTTGGAGTTCGATCAAAGAGACCATATCTTCTTGAAAGTCTCCTCACGATGAGGATTAAAAAGGTTGGTTGAGGAGGTAATCTATACCCAAGGTTCTTCAGGTTGTTTGAGATCATTCAGAGGGTTGGTGAGGTTACCTATCGCCTTTCCCTACCCCCATAGCTGGACCGGGTGCACGGCGTCTTCTACATGTCACAACTGAGGAGATACGTGCATGAACCCACACACATCACTAACTAGGGTGATCTGAACATTGAGGATGAGACTACCTTTATAGAGCACCCGGTGGAGATCAAGTATTTACAGGAGTAGACTCTGTGTAGATGAACCATATCAGTGGCTCACATGCTGTGGAAGCACCTAAATATATAGGAGAGTTTCTGGGAGTGAGAGAGCCAAGTGCGGGCTCAATATCCCAAGTTTGTTTCATAGTTTTATTTTTAGGGACAAAAATATTTAAGGATGGAATGATGTAGAGACATGATTTTTTCCTTTTAATACTTTGAAATATTTCTTTATATATTTTCATAGTTAGGTGCTAAGACGACATGTGATTTTGAGGTTTGGTGTGACCAGAATTAGTTTTATAAAAATATTAAATATATTTTATATTGCACATGAAGAACTTCTTAAAGAAAATGGGATAAATCTCAAATGATGGAATAGATCAGAAATCTGAGACTACAGTTGTGTCTAGAATGTGGATTTTACCCTATGAGCGACATAAAATGCATTAAAATGGGATATTTGGACCCCTTTCTCATTGGTAGTGCATTTAATGAATTAATTAATGAATTATTTAATTAATTAGATGTTTATAGTGAAATAGACAACTTTTTAAGAGTCATGTGAGTCCAATTATTCTAGCATTGACCTCATAATTCTTGAAATCACCAGAAAGATCTATCCACCACCCCTTTGGTGGATCACAATGAATGAAGATGAAACTCTAGAAACGAGCATATTAGGATGCAATGAACGCAATGAATCCACCTAAATCATTGGAGAACACATTATTCAACTACAATCAATCCATAACTGAGGTTGGAATTATCAATTGGTGTTTTATTCCCTTTTTGTTAAATGATTGAGTAGATTGAACATTGTTCTTCGATCTGCACCCTTGTTCATCCTCTTCATGTGCCCACATACTGGAATATAAATTTATTTATTTTATTTCCTAACCCATAATACCTATTCTTGGTTGTTAGCCAAGAATGTTTTGAAAAAAATGTTTAAACCTTGTTTTATATTTATTTTATTCCTCAATACTTTTCATTATTCACTGTTTGGATCCCCAAGGTCCCAGTTTGATAATTGTCGGGTTACACCGAGCTTGATTGGGCTCATGGATCCACAATGGATCTATGAAACAAGAATGGTTTGATGATCTGAGCATAGATTTGGAAATATTGTGATGTGAGGATGACTTATCTACTATTTAAACACCAGGATCATGAAGAACGGATCCGTGATAGCATATGTAACGAATGGAGGTTCACTAAATCTTAAGCGGAGCCAATTTTAGGTGAACAATGACTAAAAAGCATGAGATCTAAAGTTTTTGAGTAGATTCAAGGTGACATCTTCTGCAGTTGGAGAAGATTCATGCATGAAGATTGGATCCATAGTTTCTACAAAAATCTTGACTACATGTTGTGTAGAATTAAGAACACATGATGTGTATCCCCCTCAGTGGTAGTGATAGAGTTTTGGGAAAGTTTAAGGGTTACATGGCGTGTAACCCACCTTAGACGCCGTGTAACCTACCCCGATTGAAACACTTGTATGGTGGACCACACAGATATGGGTCTGTGTAGAAGTACACAGACACGAATTGAGTACATGGGTGACATCCTGTGTGAAGCCACACACTATTTAATAAAGTACATGGACACATGGTCTAGAACATGAATAGAGGGTCCGATACAGGGACATGTTGAGTATTGGTTAGCCTAGACACCCCATGTATTCCACCTAAACGATGTTTATGACTACATAGAGAGTGAACTGTCTACTGTCAAGGGTCATGGACAAGTTGTGAATTGGTACCACATTCCTTGTTGGTCCCCTCATATGTCGTGTACCCCTTATCTCTTTTTTGGGAAGCTTCTATCACCTGTATGTCCTTCATTTGAACTCATATTTTGGCTCCCAAATAGCCTATCCTGAGTGTTTTTCCATGTATAACACGATGGTTTCCTCAGTTTAATATTTTGAGATATGATGTAAAATTTACTATGAAAGGAACCATTTTAGGTGCCACTCAATGACAGTAGTGGTCAGACAGGATCACTAGAGGCATATTCCCAAGTGGAACCCTCCAGATGGGTTGGGCATGGTTCCTCAATGACTTCTAGAGTGGAACCTGCTAATTGAGATGGTTATGGGTCCTCTACAGACTCTTGAGTGAAACCCTCTAGATAGGATGGGCATGGGTCCTCGATGACCTAGAGTGGAACCCTATAGTTGGGCTGGGCATGGGTCCTCGAACTTTCCAAGTGGAACCATCCTACAAAATAGGGAATGGGTCCTCAATGACTCTTAGACTAGAACCCTCTAGCCGGGCTAGGCATGGGTCCCTGATCATCAGAGTGGAACCCTTCTATCATTCCATGGCACGAGTCCTCTACCTAGAAATTGTGGCATGTCGACTATAAATCATAGTGATGAGAAATGATTTGACATAGCTTTGAACTCACAAGGAATAATAACTCTTTCCCCACTAAGATTCATTTTTTTTCTGCGAACAAAATAATGTGGGTGAGTCACTGCCCACCAAAATGGATAATATTATGGTGTGGTGAATGTGTTTCTTAGACTTCTGTGTTCAGGGTAGACACGTGGGATGAGGGGCATCATTGATGGAGTTTTAGAACAGTTATCTACTCTTCTTCTTGGGCTTAGCTATGATATGGAGATCCCCTTCCTCTCTCATTTGGATTTCCTTAACTGAGTATATATATATATCCTTCTTTTGTATCCACTCATTGGATTTTGTTACTATCCTTTGAAGATATTTGAAGATATGAAAGTTATTCCATATGCTTTCTGTGTTTATATTCTCATGGTTGGATGAGCCCACTCTCCTACTATAGGTGGAAAAGACTTTATGGGTAGTTCATTTAATCACCATGTTTAGACCCTTATGTTTGGACAAGCTTACTTTCACTCTTGGTTTGGGTTGAGCTATACTCTTTCACTGTACCATATTCTATCAAATGTTCTCCTCTTATTTTAAATATCTTAATCCTCCCCCTTCCAATTTTAGGGTGTCCTACTGGGTATGTTTATACTCACTCCTGTACGGGATTTTCCCTCACATGTTGTGTATTATGTAGATGAAAGATAGGTTGGCTGTGACTTTATAGGATCTTAGGGATACTTGGTTCTGGGACCACGTATGGTGGTCATAGCTTGGTATTTAGGAGCTGGTCTCTCTCTGCTATTTACTTTTATAGTTTTTTGTTAGGTTGGGACACATTTCTAGTTTGGGAATGTATTTACCCCTTACTTTTACATATACACTACCCTACTTTCGTACTGTCTAAAAGTTCTTGCATGCTTGGTTTACCTTATAGCAGTGTTGCATCTTTTATTCTTCCCTTATTAAATTTTTCATTTAGTTGGCTATATGTGTGTATAGGTACATAGGAAATGGCCACCCTAAGTTAGTTATTCCTTTGGAATTTGTCTCCACGCCCTGGCCTATGGAGGAGGGATTAGGGTAGTTGCGGTTCGAGCCCCGACATGGGTTGGGTCGTGACATGTTCCCATATAACTTTTTCATTACTGACCATGTTTTTCAATTATATCACTGTTCTCATTATATTGAACCACAATCCACATGTGTCGATTTCATACCTCTCGCATTTTTTGTGTGTCCTCGTTGTCTGGTAGAGGCTGTATCTAATCATGAAAAATAATTAGTAAATAAAAATAATATACATGAATTAATCATTAATAACTATCAGTAATGTTTGAACACATACCAGTATATGGGGGACCTACTGAACCGTAAAGTGATACGTATAGAAGAGGGGGAGTGGCTTTTGTGGTTGGTAGGATATCTACAAGAGGAGTACTATGTATAGTTAATGATGATAAGTTCATTGATAGAGGGAGAAAACTTGATGGATATCCCTATAAAGTTGAGATTGTATATGGATATGGATGTGGCAATGGGATATATAGGGGAGTATTTACCTATACAGTGGATGGTGGGAATGGGTAATAGAGAGGGATGAGAGCCTGAGATAAACCATTCTGTGTGGGTGAGGGGAAAAAGGGATATGGTGAAGGTGAGTATGAAAAATATAGAGATGGTAAAATTAGAGGAAAATCTTCTGGTGACCAAATCAGGATAAAGGGAGTCTGAACTAAATGATCTCTCAGTGATTGAAGAAACATAGTGGTAGGTTTAATTGTTGAATTGGTCGTACTAGTACCCTTCTCCAAGCACACTATGTGTCAGGTTTATGCATGGTGAAATCCTAAATGTCACAAATGATTTATAGATAATTTTACTAAGTTCCAAAAAAATACAAGAAAATTTTATCATTTTAAGCATGTGACATGCATTTTAGATGAAAATGATACTTTTGAAATGAAAAATAATCACTTTCATTCAATATAGCTACAAAATATTTTAGATTGATGTGTGGTTAATTCTTACATGTCAAAAATGAATCAAAAATATTTTTCTTAAAGTATCATGAAAATGCAGGTGACATATCTCTTTGATTATAGGGAATGCATAAATAGCTAAAATGTTACTTTTTATACAAAAAACAAGAACTTTAAGTCATAAAGGTCTCACCTTGTGTTAGGTTCACATGTCATTGACTCCTACACATCATAAATAATTCACCGATCATTGTTGTAATGCCCCGACCTGGTTCACTGTATAGTAATCAGACCAATAGTATTATATAAAGTTGGGACCACATTATTTTAAGCCTGAGGCTATCAATTAGAAGTAATATTTTAAGGTGTTATGATAGTTTGAGGACACCTTTATATCATAGTATTTATAATAGTGGAAAATAAAATAAGGTGCATCAATAAAAATGAATAATAAAAGTATAAAAAATGTTGGAACCATGGATGTTATGTGCATGAATTAGAGTATGGTTTGTGTTTGTTGTCATCCCTCAGTGGAAGTTCAGAACGTGTACCAGCAAAGTGATCATACAGTTTAAGCAGACAACAATATTGAAGATGGCTCCGTTTCCCAGTGTTTGCCAAATTTTTGGGCCTCAAAACTTGAAATATGGAGAAATATGTTTTTGGAAAATAGACTTGCACACCGAGGCCTTGGAAGCTTGGAAACTTGTGTGCCTGATGTTTTTTAGAATGAGAACATGAAAATATGGAAAAGGAAAGAGGGTCGTGCAAGTATTGGTTTGGTCGCGCAAGTGACTTGCGCGCCGTGAAAGGACTTGTGCGCCGGTACCTTAGAGGATTGGAAAGTTGCACGTCGTTTGAACATCGTTTTTTTATCATCAAAATATGGAAAAGTAAATAGGGGTGCCCAAGATTGGAAGTTGGTCATGCAAGTGTCTAGGAGGACAGAAGGGTTGCGCCCTGAGACTTGTGCGCCGAGGGAAGACTTGCATGCCGCCGCGTAGGGTATCTGAATGCCTATAAATAGAGGACCACCCTCCTCATTCAAAATGAACTTTGGAATTGAAGAAATTCAGAGCTCCCATCGTGCAGGTGTTGAAGTCATGAAAGTGTTGGTGGGTCGCGCAAGGTGGAGTAGCACGACAGTTATTTACTACCCGTCTAGAAGTCGCGCAAGTGATTTGGTGATACTTGTGCGCCAGAATTGAAGTTGTGCGACAGGTTTCCATTTGGTTTCAAAATCGGCTTGAGTTGAAAAGAAGTTGAGTCATGTAAGTTTGGATTTAAAGAAGACTGAATCGTGCAAGTGTTGAAGGTGGACTTGTGTGACAGTTATAACTTGCACGTCATCCTTGAAAGTTGCGCGCCACCTTGGAGTTGCACTCCAGGTGCTGTTGAGGCTTTCCAGTTGTCTTGGTGCTGCACGAAAGTTATAGATCAGTTCATGGGTGATAGTTGGAATTCAACAGAGCATCCACATAATTAAGAGGATGAATTCACTGAGAAATGATGAAGAGACATTCACATCTATAAACTGAGTGGGACTTCACCAATGGTAGTGAGCCAGGGGGAGTCAATGGGAATGACCCGAGGGATGCAGTGGGCTATCCCTGAAAAGAATTGTAAAGGCAGTGAGCCTGGGACAGAGTGACTGTGCCCAAACCTTTGTAATCCACAACTAGTGAAGAATAGTGGAATTTGGTACGCCTGACAACTTGTCAATGTATACTCCTTGGATGTAGCCCTTAGCAGTGAACCAAGTAAAATTTGTTGTGTCATCTCTTTGCATGTGAATGTTTCTTTACAGATCATATTCTTCATACAGGTTTAACTAGTTTCTACCGACGTGGGAACAAGATCCTCAGTTTAAAAGAACAATTTGTCACCCTGATTCACCCCTCCCCTCTCAGGGTGCCCCGGGGTCCTTCAAGTGGTATCCGAGGGAGGTTTACTGGGGTTTGGTCTGTCACTTACCGTTATGGACCATACAACTAATGTTAGAGGAGTCTCTATCTTTGATGGAAGTAATTTCCATATCTAGAAGAACATAATGAGATCTCATCTAAGATCTCTTAGAATGGAAGTTCTGTTTTCTACTATTCAAGTAATACAAGTCACTGATCCAACATGCATGGCTATGACTGACACAAACAAGAAAATTCTTGATGCAGATGCTAAAGCGCAAAATGCACTCACTACAGCCCTTTCTGATCAGATCTATCTAAAAGTGATGAATTACACCTCAGAAAAATCCATGTGGGATAAACTCGAAAACATTTATGAAGGAGATAGCAAAGTGAAGGAGGAGAAACTTCAAGTGCTTCACAATAGGTTCAATGATTTGAAGATGCATCCTGATAAGAATGAAGACTCCTTCTTCAATCGAATTACTGAAGTGGTTGGATCAATTCGGGGCCTAGGAGAAGAAATCAAAGATGTTGACATTGTGATGAAAATACTGAGAAGACTTCCACCCCTGTACAATGCAAAGGTGTCAGCCCTTGAGGAAATAGATCTTTTGAAACTTTCTCTGGATGATCTTCTGAGCATCTTGGTAGCATATGAAATGAGAGTCAAACCAGAAGATGCGACAACTCATGTGAGAAATGAAATGGAATTCAAGGCCATGGATAAACTAAAAATTTCAAAATATAGTAGTGGTGAAGATGATGAAGAAAAATAAATCCTTTCTCTCATTGCAAAGAAATTCTAGAAGGGAAAAGGGAAGTTCAAAGGGAAGTTACCTCTTGCTTGATTTCATTGTGGTAAAGTCGGGCACATTACTTCTCAGTGATTAAGAAATATCGATGATGATGATAGAGATGATGAAAACATTGAGAAGCCTCATAAAAGGTTTTTCAAGAAAGGAGACTTCAAATCGAGAAAGAAAGTTCTGAAGAAGAGTTTTGTCTGTGAAGAAAAAGATTATGATAATGAATTCTGTGAAGAAGAAGAACCAGAATTTAAAACTGGAAACCATGCTTCCATGATGGCCACTGTTGAAAAATCAGAAGATAATGGTGGAGACAATCAGTTAAAAACTAGTGTCAATCCTGAGTTGCAACTTAAGGATGCTTTTAGCAATCTTAAGATGAAATGTAAGAGTTATAGTAAGTGGAAATCAATTGTTGTGGAATCAACTGAATATGTTGATCATCTTGAAGCTGAAATTGAATGACTGGAAGAATTTGTGAAAGTTCAATCTAAAATCCTTGAAAGAAATGATGATGTAGTGGATCTGAAGCTGAGAATTGAAGAACCGGAAAAGGTCATCAATGATCTCACCTTCATACTGGAGGAAAAATCCAAGACTACTGAGGGTCTTGAGGAGGAAGTTTTTACTCTTAGGAGTAAACTTGAGACTGAACCAAGTTCAAAAGAATCAAATAAGAAAATACAATTTGGAAGATTCTCAGATGCAGAATTACTGGCGAGAGCCAAGTGTGGTTCAGATGGGGTTGGAAAAATCCTGAGTAATCAAAGACCTGTTGGCATATGAAAGAGTGGAATTGGCTGTGAAGTTGAGACATCAACTGTTGGAAGTGAAAATATCCAAAAGAAAGACAAGATTAAAGTTGAACATGTTGAAACATTGCCTAAAGTGCTGAAAAAGGAACCCTCAATCCAAACTAAAAGGAGAACTGAAAATTATCCTCAATCATTCAGAAATGACATGATGTCTAACTACTCTCCCAAGGAAGAAGGTATGAGGATAAATTCAAATGAGAAGACATTTCCTCTCATGAAGTGTTAGTTCTGTGGGTATCTGGGCCATACCATGTCGTATTGTGAAGAGGCAAGAAGCTATCTGAATGGATAAGATATAGGAGTTCAATAGAGGAGAACAAATCCATATCCTAATTCTTATATAAGAAACAATTTCTATGGGAACTGCTTTTGTTTTTCTAACTTTGGTCATAAGGCTGTTAATTGCAGGCAGAGAAGGGACATGGACACCTCATATCGAAGTTCGAGACAAGTCAAGTCTTGTCAGCAAGACAGTGTTGTTCTTTCAAACATGTTTTCTCCTCTCAAATAATATTTCTACTATGAAGAACCTGGGTACATGGAAGAGATAATTGAAAGGTTATTAGTTCTCTATACTCAATCCAATGTCTCATGGAAAGAATGAAAGAAAATTGAGAAATCCAACCTTGCAGAGGTGGCCCTCAAAGCTACAAAAAACAACAGTACCTGGATTCTGGATAGCGGTTGTTCATATCATATGACAGGTAATGCTGACCTATTAACGGATATAAAAAGAAAGGTTGATGGGATAGTACGATTCAGTAATGATGGAGCTCTTAAAATTAAAGGCAGTGGAAGTACTGAATAAGCTAATAGAGAGCTGAAGAAGACTGAAGTCCTTTACGTAGATGGCCTACGTCATAATCTACTTAGCGCGAGTCAACTCTGTGACTCGGGACTTATAGTTACTTTTAATTAGAACGACTTCACTATCAAGGGAAATACATGCAACTCATTCATGAAGGGATGCAGAACATAAGGAAACTTGTATCAGGTTGATAGTGAAGAAAATGTTTGTTACATGACTGTTGAAGAAGAAAACAATTTGTGGCATCGGAGACTGGGACACATCAATCAACAGGACATGGAGAAAATATCAAAATTAATGATTGTCATGGACATTCCTAACCTGAAGCGTGAATGTGAAAAATCTTGTGATGCTTGCATTCGTGGAAATCTAGTCTGCAGTTCATATCGGCCAAAGAAGAAAAGGGCATCTCACCTTCTTGATTTGATTCATACAGATGTATGCGGGTCGATAAATGTTGCTGGAACTCATGGAGAAATGTACTTTGTCCTTTTCATAGATTATTACAGTATAATGGCATGTGTGATGGTAATTCATTGGAAACGACAAGTCCTTGAATGCATGAAAACATATCGGCGAATCACCGAGAATGATACCGGATGAACAATCAAAGTGTTGCGATCTGAAAATGGAGGGGAATACACATCCATTGAATTTGAAAATTATCTGGAGAAGTATGGGATACAACATGAGGTAGCTGCTGTGAGAAATCCTCAACAAAATGGAGTTGTTGAACGGAGGAATCGACAGGTGAACAACATGACACGAACTATGCTAATTGAGAGTCTCATTCCACGACAAGACTGGAACGAGGCTGTTCAAGCTGCAGTGTATATTCAAAATTGAACAGGACTCTATATGGGTGAGATGAAGACACCATATGAATTGTGGCATGGAAGGAAGCCCTCTTTGAAATACTTTCATGTTTTTGGAAGCAAATGCTTCATCAGAAACAAAGAAGGAAATCAAGGGAAGTATGGTGACAATGCAGATGAAGGAATTTTCCTAGGATACTCAATGAACATCAAAGCCTACAAGTGTTTCAACAAGAGATTAGGAAGGATTGTGGAAAGCAGTGATGTTAAAATAATCGAAGAGAAAACCACAAATGCTTCAAGGACGTCATATGCTAATGTGAGAGAAAGTGAAGAAGAAATTGAAAATGGAGAAAATACAAATACATAAATAGAGGAAGATGTACAAAACACTCAGCAGTCACATCAAGATGTTGACTCAGAAGAAGAATCTGAGGAAGAAACTGAGGCCGGAGAGAATTCAACTAAACTGCACAGAAGAAATCGTAGAGCTGAGATTGATCCATCCAATATAATTGGGGACATGAGTGCCCCCACTCAAACAAGAAGAATGTGGAATAACATGCAATTTTCATTTCTATCTATTGTGGAGCCATCCTCATTTGAAGAAGCTACAAAGGATGAATCGTGGGTGAAAGCCATGAATGAATAATTAGATCAGATTGACAAGAATCAGACATGGGATCTTGTCCAGAGACCCGAAGGTCACAATGTGATTGGGACAAACTGGATCTTCAAAAACAAGTTTTATGAGTGTGGAAGTGTTATCAGAAACAAGGCACGACTGGTATGTAAAGGATAATCTCAGATTAAAGGTGTTGATGTTGAAGAAACCTTTGCTCTAGTGGCTAGATTGGAGTCAATCAGACTTTTCCTTTCCATGGCACTCCAAAGAGGATATAAAGTATACTAGATGGATGTCAAGACAACATTTTTGAATGGTGTACTAGAAGAATAAGTCAATATTTAACAACCAGTGGGTATTGTTCTTAGTTCTGATGAAACAAAAGTCTATAGACTGAAGAAAGCTCTATATGGTTTGAAGCAGGAACCATGAGCATGGTATTCCCAACTGGACTCGTATCTCAAGAAACTGGAATTCAAAAGAGGCATAGTAGACCACAATTTGTATGTGAAGAATTCTCTAAGAGATCAATTCATAGTTCTATTCTACGTTGATGACATTATTTTTGGTGGTAGCAAGAAGAAATCAGTGGAAAATCTTTCCAATCACATGAAATAAGAATTTTAAATGTCTATGATTGGGGAGCTCACATATTTCTTAGGGCTGTAGGTGACTCAAAAGAAGGATTACATGTTCATTTCATAGGAAAAGTATGCAAGAGAGCTGCTGAAGAAGTTTAATATGAAAGATTCCAAACCAATGTCTAATCCAATTGCAGTTGGAACTAAACTTGGAAAACATGAGGATGTGACCTCTGTAGATCCCACCATGTACAGGAGGATCATTGAGAGCCTATTGTACCTGACGGCGACACGACCATATATTGTCTTTGCCACATGTCTTGCAGCCTGCTTTCAGAGTAATCCAAAGGAGGAACATATGAAAGTAGTAAAAAGAATCATGAGATATATTCAAGGGACTCACAATTGTGGCTTATACTTTGCTGCAAGAAAGAAGAGTGAATTATCAGCATTTTTTGATGTTGACTGGGCTGGCGATGATGTGGACAGATTGTCCACCGGTGGTGGTGCGTTCTATATTGGGAATAAATGTGTTGGATGGCTGGTCAAGAAACAAGAAAGTACTTCTCTTAGTACTGTTGAGGCTGAGTATATCTCTGCTACAAAGGCATGCACTCAACTGCTATGGATGAAGCAACAATTGACAAATATTGGTGATCAGGTGAAGCAACCAATGGTGATTTACTGTGATAATAAAAGCGCAATTGATCTTACGAAGAATCCTGTTCAGCATTCTGGTAGAAAACATATTGAAATCAGGTATCACTTTATCAAAGAGAAAGTTGAGCAAGGCGTGATTAGAATGAATCATGTGGGAACGGATGAGTAAGTGGCTGATATCCTGACCAAGCCACTGTCAGCAGCTGTGTTTGAGAAGCATCGGTTGAACCTTGGTGTTCAACCACCTCCCAGTGCATAAGGAGGTTATGCAATACCCCTCTCCCCAGTTTTGTTAACTGTTTTTTTATGTTTATGGCTGTGATGCAGGTTTGTGGGGGAGATACTTTCCAGGGGGTGTGGTTTGAGCTGAAAAATTATCTAGTACCGGTCTTTGGGTTTATTTCCAATGGGGGAAAAAGGAATAAAGGAATAAATTTAGAGTCATAGGATGAGAAGGAACTCAGGAACTCAGCGAACATGGCATCTTTGAGAATTACAAGGAATAAATTTAGAGTCAGAGGATGAGAAGGAACTCAGGAACTCAGCGAACATGGAGTCTTTGAGAATTCTAAAACACGGGATCCCAATTCAAGCCTCATCTCTTGTTTTCTACACCGAGCATTGCTCATGTAGACTTAGAGTGTTGGCTGAGTTGATTCTTGCATTTTTTGCATGTGGATCTATTGAATTTATTTTCTGATTGCCAACAAACCCAAAGGGAGAGATTGTTGGAACCATGGATGTTCTGTGCATGAATTAGAGTATGGTTTTTTTGTTTTCAATCCTCAGTGGAAGTTCAGAATGTGTACAAGAAAAGTGATCATACAGTTCAAGCAGACAACAGTATTGAAGATGTTGCCGTTTCCCAGTGTTTTCCAAATTTTTGGGCCTCAAAACTTGAAATATGGAGAAATGTGTTTTTGGCAAAGAGACTTGCGCGCTGAGTCCTTGGAAGCTTGGAAACTTGCGCACCTAATGTTTTTCAGAATGAGAACATGAAAATATGGCAAAGGAAAGAGGGTCGTGCAAGTATTGGTTTGGTCGCGCAAGTGACTTGCATGCCGTGAAAGGACTTGCATGCCGGTACCTTAGAGGATTGGAAAGTTGTGCGCCGTTTGACCATCGTGTTTTGATCATCAAAATATGGAAAAGTAAATAGGGGCACCCAAGATTGGAAGTTGGTCACGCAAGTGTCTAAGAGGACAGAAGGGTTGCGCACCGAGACTTGCGCGCCGAGGGAAGACTTGCGCACCGCCGCGCAGGGTATCTGAATGACTATAAATAGAGGACCACCCCTCCTCATTCAAAATGAACTTTGGACTTGAATAAATTCAGAGCTCCCATCATGCAGGTGTTGAAGTTGTGCAAGTGTTGGCGGGTCGCGCAAGGTGGAGCATCACGACAGTTGTTCGTTGCCCATCTAGTAGTCGCGCAAGTGATTTGGTGATACTTGCGCGCCAGAATTGAAGTTGCACGACAGGTTTCCATTAGGTTTCAAAATCGGCTTGAGTTGAAAAGAAGTTGAGTCGAGCAAGTTTGGCTTTAAAGAAGACTGAATCACGCAAGTGTTGAAGGTGGACTTGCATGACAGTTATAACTTTCACGTCGTCCTTGAAAGTTGCGCGCCACCTTGGAGTTGTGCGCCAGGTTCTGTTGAGGCTTTCCAGTTGTCTTGGTGCTACACGAAAGTTGTAGATCAGTTCACGGGTGATAGTTGGGCTTCAATAGAGCATCCACATAACGAAGAGGATGCATTCATTGAGAAATGATGAAGAGACCTTCATGTTTATAAACTGAGTGGGACTTCACCAACGGTAGTGAGCCAGGGGGAGTCAGTGGGAGTGACCCAAGGGACGCAGTGGGCTATCCCTGAAAATAATTGTAAAGGCGGTGAGCCTGGGACAGAGTGACTATGACTGAACCTTTCTAATCCACAACTAGTGAAGAATAGTGGAATTTGGTATGCCCGACAACTTGTCGGCGTATGCTCCTTGGACATAGCCCTTAGCGGTGAACCAAGTAAAATTTGTTGTGTCATATCTTTGCATGTGAATGTTTCTTTACAGATCATATTCTTCATACAGGTTTAACTAGTTTCTACCGACATGGGAACAAGATCCTTAGTTTAAAAGAAAAAGTTGTCACCCTGATTCACCCCTCCCCTCTCAGGGTGCCCCAGGGTCTGACAAAAAATGAATAAACTCAAGAATTAATAATAAATGAAAATGTTTCTACATAAGCATGAATCCCAACTAGTCTCCTATTGGGCTGAACATATATATGAATCAATAAAAGTATAAAATACAAGGAGTATCTACTTCAATCCCCAATCATCCCCTCATCCCAATATCCATACATCCTATCTAACTCTATTATGCACTATTGAGACTCTTCCCTACCTAAACTAATAAATAATGAGGCCTTCTTAGGTATCAATGTTCCATGGATTCTTGAGCAAGGTGTGATTATAACTCTACAAGACACCACCAATGAAGTCCCTTAAATAAAAAAAAAAATAGTGTTTCCAATTTTTATAGGTTCATAATAAAATATATAGTGTGAAATAATAAATCAATAGTAACCATCTATCCTTAGGATTTAAGGTGACAACCAGAAATGCGACTCCCAGATCCCAGCTTCTGGAAACTCACCCATGGCCTAAGCAGCCATGGCAGATTCCTCCACTTCTACCCTGTCATCGGGGGAGGGGGGTTTCTATTCCCCTCTAAAGTATAATCCTCCTTCTCCTTCTCCATTTTCCAATTCATCTTCTTTTCCATCATTCCATAAAATCTCCATCTACCCTAAAGTCCCGGATCTACATGACAAATTCCCTCAGCTCGAGCTTTTGACCTCAGAATTTATAGATGCTTTGGATCTTCTCTACCTAACCTCAGTTGCTCGGTTCACCTCAAGAAGTCCATAGTTCTAGGTCTTAGATATATTTTTCATTCATAAATGGGGGCTTCAGGATCTCACAGCTATTGGGATCATATAAAAATGACACATCATGATTCGATTCTCCTCCTCGGAAGATCTAATCACCACATGGTCAGGGGCTCCTCAATCTTGCAACAACTTCCATTTCCATCTCCCACAATGGTATTTCAATCTTCATATGAAATGGTACATGACTTCAATAGCGCTTTGGGTAAGATTTCATGATATCCTAATTCCCTTTTAGAATCCTTATATTATCTGAATGTTAGGGAATTTGGTTGGTCACTATCTCTGCTCTTACTCAATAACCAGTGCTATTTGTCATCTGATTTCTCCACACATTTGTGTTTAAGTCGATGTATAGAAGCCTCCATTCGAATGTATTTGGATCTCAGTTAGATATGAGTTTTGGTGGAAGCAACTGGTTGTGTTTGAATCTTGGAAACACTTTTGTTCGACATGTTTTCACCTCGGTCATCTTCCTCATTCGTGTTATAGAGGAAACTGAGCTTCTCAAGGGGATAAGACATCTGGTACTGGTGGAAATCATAGGCCCCCGAGCTCTTCTAGGGTTTCCCTTGATCACATATTCCCTTTTTACATGGATGGTCTTGTAGTTGCTGAAGGTCATTGGTAGTCAGGGGTGGTGCGACTGGTCCTTTCGGGGCATGAAGCTACTGAGGCTCCTCAGAAACCAGCAAAGGTTGCTTAGAGCGACTCTACTGTTTCTAAAAATTTTAGCAGACTGAAAGCTAATTTAGGTGTTGGATTATCTTATGAGGAAATATGTGTTGTTTAAGGTTCCGGGGTTAGCATGACTACTGGATTGGTATAGGAGAAAGAGGCAGGACATGAGGAGAGGGATCCACACTTGAATGATAATATGGTAAGGTAGATGGATTCAAATATATCCTATGAAGCCATGGTGAGTGATGTATTGGTTGTGTATCTATCCACTAGTGAAGAAAACTCTTTGCAGTTTCAATACATGGGTTGTGGATTTGTCCAACCATGGGGTTCAGACATGGAAGCTCAGGACATGCATGCACAACCATATTATGCCTAGAAGGTTAAAGATGGAGGCTTTCTAAAGAAGTCTCAGAACCATTTTGATGTTTTGGGAGAAGAAGACTGTTAGATACTTGGGGAAGGAATCAAGACAGAGTATGAACATGGGGAGGAACCTTCTATGGTATGGGGGATACCCAAGAGGAGGCATATCTAGTCTCAGACTCACCTGTTGATCCCATGAAAGTGAGCTTGAAAGAGGAATACTTTTGATCCTCATAAATTAAGGGAAGGAATGCAATTATTGATTCATAAGTCTTTATTAAGAATAACCAGAGGACGTGAGGGGGGAAAGACTACTCTAACTTACGTAGTCCTCCTATAATGAGATCCTCAAGTAAAGGTAAAATCCCTCCGATGGGTACTAATAATGAAGGAAAAAATTACACAAGCAAGAGGAAAGGCTCTGACGGGAAAGAGGATGGTAAGCGAGAAGGGGGATCAAAGGCCAATGACTGGGTGTCTGAAGAATCTAAGGCAGCTACATGGGTAGTTGATCAGCATGAAGAATTGGAAATGCAATCTGAAGAGGTGATTTCAGTGATGGGGGATGCTCTTAAGCAGCATGTGGAAAGTCCTCTTATCAGTTAGCAATGCCTGGAGGATGTAGATTCAGATAAAAAGATGGATCTACTCATGCACTCGGGTGAGGAAATGAAGGAGGATGTCCTAGTGATTAATGAAACAAGGTAAGACATTAATCAAATGATGAGTATATTTCTTTGAGTGAAAGGTACCAGGGAGAAAGGGGAGTGGATTAACAAGAAAGATCGTATATTGGTTAAAGTCTTCCACATGGAAAAAATTAGCAAAGAATAGTACATGAAATCCCGGGAGTACCTGGAAACTTGTTATGATTCACTCGTAGAATATGATCCAGACAGCCAGGTAAATTCGTTTCCCTAGAAACTATCCAGGGAATTTGATTCCAATTTCCTTAATCTAGTGTTTAACAAGTCAGAAGTCTATTTTTATGTTTGATATATTGAACTGTGAGGGTTCTGACCTTCCCCTAAAAAGTGTTTGAAAATAAAAAAGTAAATTTTTATGGATGGAAGGTGACAAACAGGATTGAGCATACCTACTTAGATCAATATTGGAGTGCTTGATCATAATACATAACCCTTAGGGGAGGGGTGGTATATGTCATACTCCAAAACGAGTCATCACTAAAAAATATGGGGGTAGTGTATCCATCCTTGGAAGAATCTAAAATACATATCTCATTGGGGAATAGAAATCCCTCCAATCCATATCATAATAAATTTAGAAGGCGGAGGCAGTCCATCCAACTCAACTATATCATATACATGTTGGGGGGGGGGATGGGTAGAGCATCCCAACTATAATATCATATATAATCAGGGAGAAGGTAGACCCTCCCATCCATTTCATAATATAATCGAGGGCAATTCATCCCACTGTTCCATATCATATACTTGTTGGGGGAAAAGCATCCCACCTATAATATCATATACAAGTCAAAGGACAGTGCACCATAGTCATAATCTCATATAATTGGGGGAATCACATTACTCCCATCCATATGATAATACAATTGGGGGAGTGCATCCCATCAGACCATATCATATATATATATTGAGGGGGAGAGAATCCCACTTGTAATCCTGTAGATAATTATGGGGTAGTGTGTCCCTCCCAACCATATCATAGTATAATCAGGGTGTATCTCATCTCACCTGACCATTTCTTATATATATAAGGGGAAGAGCATCATACCCATAATCTAATATACTTTTCAAAGGAGGGGGGGGGGGGTCATAGAATCCCACTTATAGTCTCATATATAATTCAGGGTAGTGCATCTCTCCTACATATATTATAATATAATCATGGGAAGTGCATCCCCCCAACTATCTCATATACATGTGGGGGGGGGGGATCTTCCCACTTGTAATCTCATATGTATGTCATGGGGTAGAGCATCCCTCTTTCCCATATCATAATATAATTAGGGGCTATTCTTCCTAGGGTTGGTTATATGAATGCACCTGTCACACATCTCCTCATTTGTCATCTCAAGTGCATAACCCATCCTCATCATAATATCCACAATGATCTTACATTTCTAATCTTATAGGTTTAAGGTGATACCCAAAATTAACAGTACCTACCTGTCGACAATGCCCCTCTTCATGGTCAGTATAGTATTAGGGTACCCACCATGGGTCCCCAAGGTCATATCATAGTCTAGACACCCTACATAGTATCATCTATCTCATTATCATATATGGGTCCCTTGTATAACACTCAAAGGGAATAGTTTCCCTTGAAATTATCCTGATCATATTACATCATCACTTTCCTTGTAGGAAAATCGACAACGGTATCACTAGAGAGAGACTGTATAATTTCTCTCTCTCTTCTAAGGTCCTACTGGGTCGGTCCTCTAATTTCCAAACTAAAATTAAACGTTTTATAAAATCAAAACTCTCAAGGTACACACATACTAGTGGGGGAGGAACACTTAGGCCCAAAGGCCATAAGGAGTCTTAAGGTTATATTCAGGACAACCTAGTTAAATCATTCCAAGTAAAATAATAACTTTATTAAAGAGGTGTCTAAGTTAACCTATACCATGTTCCACTACATTTATCCATTTAATTTGATTCAAACACCTTTAGGGTTTATTTATCTAAGGTATTATGTCATGACCCGTCCCTCAGGGCCCGTACCGTGATTGCCCCAAGCCTGCCTTCCATAGGCCAGGGGCTGGTGACTAGCACTGAAAGGCATATCCCCTAAAATCGGGAAGGCATTGACTTTATATCCTGTAAACACACTCAACCAAGAACACAACAAGATACAAACACAAGTAAATTGTATAGAAAAAAGAGTGATGAAAGTAAGAGGGGCCGGAATACAAGTCCAACAGTAAAGGTACAAGTACAACTGAAAATACAATACAACTGAAGAAAGAGAAATATAGCTACCAGGTTGTCCTCTGAGGTTCCTACCTGAAGGGTAGGTATAGACCACCTCCTCAGCACTCCACGTTCGCCCATATCCTCTGTATACCGACACGCCGTATGGTTCGCCTCTGGGCACTGTTCAGTCCTGGTACCCTCAGCCTCGATCAGCGCTATCCATCATCTGCACCAAACACAATAAGGTATAGGCGAAGCCTATATAGGGGTGAGTATAACGATACTCAGTAGGGACCCCGAGACCCTCAAGGTCTCACAAAATCCACAAAGGATAAACCACAAATAATGTAAACCAATGACAATACTACTTAGGTATATGACCATACATATACCTAAGTTATCAAATATTACCCATCTCATTCATGAGGAAACACAAGTCCCAACTCCTTAGCCAAAGTACAACAGTTCCATGAAGGGAAGATTACCATGAAGGTAAGTACCACACAGGTATGCCACATAGAAGAATACCACAAAGGTAATGACTCATCTCACACCAAGTATATCTTAGGTACAGTAGTAGAGATGATTAGATGTAGTTACTGAATCATCTTACTCTGTTAAGAGGCAGACCCACGAAGGATCCTAAATTATAGACCCACACAGGATCCTAGTACACCGTCAGACCCACAAAGGATCCTAGTACACCGTTAGACCCACACAGGATCCTAGTACACCGTCATACCCACACAGGATCCTACTACAACATTATACTCACTTAGGATCCTAGTACACAGTCAGACCCACACATGATCCCAGTAGACCGTCAGACCCACACAGGATCCTAGTACACCGTCAGACCCACACATGATACTAGTACACCGTTAAACCCACACAGGATCCTAGTACACCATCAGACCCACACAGGATCCTAGTACATCATTAGAACCACACAGGATCTTAGTACACTGTCAGACCCACACAGGAGCCTAGTACACCATAAGACCCACACAGGATCCTAGTGCATCGTTAGAGCCAGCAACAGGGTTCCCACACTAAGCTTCCTCATCTCTGAGAGAGTCCTCTCCTAATGCTACTAGTCGATACTACAACTTCTATGAAGTCCCATGAAGAAGTATCCCAAAGGACCACCATGTAATATGGGTCTTAATACAACAGATAGTGTGTCAATCGGACGCCCGGTCTATAAGTTATTAGCCTTTTAGTCCCGAGGGCTCGGTTGGATTCGTGCTCGATCCAACCCGACCATACCCCAACTTTATACAAATCTCAAGTGGGGTATACCAAAAGGACCATCTCATTCCAAGGTTTCAGGTTCCGTAGAAGGTTTGTCAAACTGACGCCCAGTGCCAAAGTTATGGCCAAAAGAGCGAATATGGATCGAAGTTGGTCCGGGTCCAGTCCAATCCGATCGGCCCGACCCGGCCCGACCCGGTTCGGGTTGACCCGGTCCGCTGGGTCCGGACCGGACCACTGGGTCTGGCCCAACCAGCGTCAGGCGGCCCGGCCCGCACTGGGCGGCCCGATCAGCACTTGGCGGCCCGGCCCGCGCTGGGCGGTCCGACCCGGTCTAGACACATGCAGGGGGGAGTCACGCGCCCCGCACTTCCACTCACCGAATGAACGAATACGTTCGGTCACTACCAGCTCTCGGGACCCGCCATGGGTCCCGTTGAGTCCATCTCGGCTGATCAGAATGGCCGGCCTTTTCTCCTCCCGGAGACACGTCGTGCACCGCCACTCCATGGCTGGCCGAACACCGGACGTGCCTCCGCCATCCGCCGTGGCCAGGAGGGCCGCGAACCCTTTTCTCTGACGGCGGAAAATCGTGCGCCGCCCCTCCGCCATCAGTCGTGGCCAGGTGGGCCACGACACCCTTGCTTCGACGGCGGCGCGTCGTGCACCGCCCCTCCATGGCCGGCCAATCGTCGTCCGTCCTCCACCATCGCGAAGTACACAAAAAATATCACACAAATATTTTTGCAGTGTGGTCGGGCCATGTTTGTTTGGCTCGCACCCTCCACATTGGAGCTGTAGTAAGTGAATCAATTATTTCTTGATTCACGAAGAATATCCAAGAACGGGTAGGGGGAAAATTTAAGACATCAAACCCTACCTCAAAGGTTTGTTGATGTGTAGCGAGATGAAAACGTTGAAGGCGAAGATGTTTCCAAAAATCGTCACTTCTGCAACACGCTTCCGAAGATGGGCTTGTGCGACATCCTCTTTCTTTATTCCGAAGAACGTTCTTCGATGGAGATGGATTTCTTCATTTGGATGAGAAGTTCTTAGTTGGTGGATGAGTTCCTCCAAAGTTCTCTCCCAATTCCCCGTTTTCCAACACTTTCCCCAATTCCACCAAAAAAATAATAACCAACATATTAAATTATGTTTCATTAATTTAAAATAGAGTTGGCCATTAATTATGTTGGTGTTAACATAATTAATTTAGAGAATAAACAAGGTCACCTCCCTCATTAAAGAGGGAGTTCGAGTGTCAGGTGGTCCCCACCTTGAATTCAAATTGGGGGTTTTAGTTCGGGTGGTCCCCACCTCCATAACCCCACAAAAGGTTATAAGAAAAATAAAAAGTTAAATATTTTTATTTTTCTATTCCTCCACGAAAAAGTGAAAAACTAACTTCTACCCTCAACCTACTGTGGTCGAGGTGAAGGTCTCCTTAAGTGAATACCGATGCTGTGAGTTCAACAGTGTCCTCAGATTTCAATTCCGATAACCAGTTCAAAAGTTACAAAAACCCGTTCATACGTTTACTGAACATACATAAAAAAATTTCAGAAATTCTTTCTGGGAACACCGGGCCTCGGAATCACGCGCCATCAATTTTTTTGGACTCATAAAATTCCCATATAACAAAAAATAATTACATGGAATTTCAGGTCTTTACATTTTTTCCACCTCAGGGATTTGCATCCCCGTAAGCTACAACTCAAACTAAGGGAACAAGTGGGGGTACTAAGCTTAAATCTAAGCCTCCCACTCCCATGTGCTCTCCTGGAGGTTCCTATGCTGCCAACGAACGCACACCAGAGGTATCGACCACCAACGAAGGACCCACTCCTGTCGATCCTCAATCTTTACTGGAACCTCTATAAACGCCGCCCCATCGTCGATGTCCAGCTTCCGTGGTCGATGACGTGGGAAGGGTCATGCACGTATCTCCTCAGCAGGGATACATGGAAGATGTCATGCACTCGGTGCAACTGAGGGGGAAGTTCTAGGCAGTAATCCACCTCGCCAACTCTGCTGAGGACCTAGAAGGGTCCAATGAACCTTGGAGATAACTTTCTGCCCTAGAAAAATCTCCACAAAACCCCGTCGGGGTGAGACCTGTAGAAAGAATTGGTCACCATCCTCTAACAACAGAGGTCTCCATCTCTTATCGACATAAGACTTCTTCCTGCTCTATGTAGCCTTTATCCGCTCTTGGATAATCTGCACATTCTCCGTGGTAGCCCGTACCATCTCTGGTCCCACTAGTGCTGAATCCCCTAGGTCAGTCCAGTACAAAGGCGATCTGCAAGGTCGCCCATACAACGCCTCAAAAGGTGCCATCCCAATGGTGGAGTGATAGATATTGTTGTATGAAAACTCCACCAAAGGCAAGTGATCCTCCCAGCTGCGACTGAAGTCAAGGAAGCAAGCACATAGCATGTCCTCGAGGGTCTGAATAGTCCGCTCAGTCTGGACATCTGTCTGAGGATGGAAGGCGAAGCTTCATCCCGAAATCCTCCTACAACCCGTTCCATATCCAAGAAGTAATACGTGTATTCTGATTAGAGACAATCATCGAGGGTACTTCATATATCCACACAATCTCCTGCACATAGAGGAGTCCCAAGATCTCTACTGAACCCTGCTCTCTGATTGGTAGGAATTGGGCCGACTTGGTGAGTCCGTCAATGATCACCCAAATAGAATCATGACCCCTGGATGTATGTGGAAGTCCTGTCACAAAGTCCATGGATATCCCATCCCACTTCCCCTATGGGACCTCTAAAGGCTGAACTAAGACTGCTGGTACCTGATGCTCTGCCTTAACTTGCTGACAAGTGAGGCACCGAGAGACAAACTCTGCTACTACTTTCTTTATTCCCGACCACCAGTGTTGTCGTCGGAGATCCTGGTACATCTTCACTACTCCTGGATGTACCGCTAAAGGGGATGTGTGGAACTCCCTCATCACTTTCTCCTAATGCGACACTGGTACCATGGTATGTCCTCTGAAGAGGATGACATACTCCCCACCTTTAGAAAATTCATCAGGTGTCTGTCCTGCGGATATATGAGCATGTCGAACCTCGCAGTCAGTGTCCCCATGCTGCACCTCCCTGACTCGCTGAAGAAATGGGGGAGTGACTATAAGAGACTGAAGAAAAGATGCTCCATCTCGATCCACAAAGGATATCTGCAAAGAGGCCAGCTGCTCCATCGCCTCACCTAGCAGTTGTATACAATATCTCCTACTGAGTGCATCTACTACTACGTTCCCCTTTCAGGGAGTATAGACTATCTCGAAGTCATAGTCCTGGAGGAACTTAAGACAACGCCACTATCTCAGTTTCAGGTCCTTCTGGGAGAAAATATATCTGAGACTCTTGTGATCAGAGTACACTGTAAAACATTCTCCCATCAAGTAATGTCACCACATCTTCAAGGTGAAGACCACTGCTACTAACTCCTGGTAATGGGTAGTGTAGTTCTACTCATGTTGTCTCAGATTTCGAGAGCCATATGTGATAACTGCTTGCTCCTGCACCAGGACACATCCGAGCCCGGTCCCCAATGTGCCGCAGTAGACTACGTACCCAACGCCCTCCTCCGGAAGCCTCAAGATGGGGGCACTAGTCTGCCTCTTCCTCAGCTCCTGAAAACTCTGCTGGCATCTCTCTAACCACACAAAGGGTTTCCCCTTCATCGTCAACGCTGATAAAGGTGCTGCAACTCTAGAGAAACCTGGCACAACCCTCCGGTAGTATCCGGCCAAACCCATGAAACTCCGTCCCTCCGTCACACTCCTAGGTAGCTCCCAAGTAAGTACCGCCTCAATCTTCGCTAGATCCACTACAACTATAGCCTCCGATATGACATGTCCCAGAAAGCGAACCTATCAGATCCTGAACTAGCACTTCGAGAGCTTACCATAAAGCTGGTGCTCCCGGAGTGTGTTCAGAACTATCTGCAAGTGAGAGGCATGCTCCTCCTCAGTATTCGAGTAGATCAGAATGTCATCAATGAAGACCACCACAAAGAGATCAAGATATGGCTGAAAGATAATGTTCATGAGTCCCATAAACACTGCTGGGGTGTTGTTCATACCGAATGACGTAACCAAGAACTCGTAGTGGCCGTACCGACATCTGAAATCCGTCTTCTTCACATCCTCATCTTGTACTCTGAGCTGGTGATAGCCTGATCTAAGGTCTATCTTCGAGAAGCACCGTGCTCCCTTTAGCTGATCAAAGAGGTCATCAATACTCGGGAGTGGGTACTTGTTCTTCACGGTCACCAAGTTCAGGTGCCGATAGTAAACACAAAGTCTCAAGCTCCCATCCACCTTCTTGGTGAACAAAATTAGGGCTACCCAAGGAGAATCACTGGGCCAGATGAACCCCTTCCCATGTAAGTCCTCTAGTTGTACCCGCAGCTCACGAAGCTCCACAGGAGCCATCCGATACGCTGGTGTAGATATCGGTGTCATCCCAGGGTACAAGTCAATGTAAAAGTCCACCTCTATGTGAGGAGATAGACCCAGAACATCATCAGGGAAGAAATCCATGTACTGATCCACCACTACAGGATAACTCAGACTCTCCACATCAACCGATCTGAGGGTAAGGCTAGCCAACTGATGAGTGATCGGTTTCACTCTCCTCCGGGTAAGTCCATCCTGTCCTGTAAAGGATATCTTATCACTAGTGAAGGTAAACTTGGTCCCATCCATGCAGACACACCACACTTTGTGCCTAATATAGTAAATTTGAGCATGGAACATAAATAACCAGTCCATACCCAAGATGACATCATAAGGCCTCGACACCACTACTAGGAGATCCCAACTGAAGCTCTCACCTCCTAGAGTAAGCTCACACTACCGGAACCAGTGTGTAATCATCGAATCCACTCTCGTAGGAGTATCTAGCCGTAAGGATCAAGACAATGGATCCACTGGAATCTTCGATCTCTGAATGAGGGAAGTGGAAATAAAAGAATGAATATCACCAGTGTCTATGAGTATTGAAACTAAGGTGAAGTTAACACAGATCATACCTCGCATCATCTATGGAGCACCATAGTCATAGGCCTCATCTTCCTGGAGTTGAGCTCGCCCTTGTCCTCCTGCTCCCTGTGTTCGGGGTGGACCTCCTGGTGGTGGTGGTGGTAACATCTCGAATTGTCGCCCACCGCCAGCTGCACGACCTGCTCCTATGCCATTTCTACCTGCTCCCTACAGACCTCCTTGGTCAAACCTCTGTATATTCTTGGGAGGTCCTTCGACCATTTGCTGATCATCCGTACAGTGGGTCAGGCAGTCATGAGCCATGTGACCCTGTTCGCCGCATGTGAAACACTACTTGTTTTTCACATGTTTGGCTCTGTCTCTGGTGCCCTGCACAACTGACCATGAATCCTGCGGTCGTCCTCCCATAGGTCTAGTCCCTTTGGACCTCTATGAAATATTTCTGCTTCCAGCTACAGAAGACTCTGCTAAGTGATGCCCGGTGGTGGGTCTCGCTACCTACGACTGCTCAGCAAGAAAAATGTCCACTAAAGGGATCACTCTAACACCCCTGCCTACGTCAGGATGCTGAGTGAAATCATCGAAGCCCTGATCTCCCGCCTAAGTCCCTGATCAAAGGTCTGGTCCCTGAAGAATGATTACCGCACCATATTAGTGGAGTACCATGAGAGGTTGGTGAACCTCGCTGAGTACTGAGACATAGTCATGTTGCAGATGAATAATCTCCTGAATGCGTAGTATGCGAAGAGTCGCTGGGACAAATTCTGCTCGAAACATGATCCCGAAGTCTGCCCAGAGATGCGTCACCTCATCGTGAACCTAGAGCATCAAGCTCCACCATCTACCTACTGCTACCTGTAGAAGACTGACATAAAGGATCACCATGAGATCAGCTAGTGTCCCTATCAGTCGGAAGACTCTCACCACGGCCTCCATCCAATCCTCAGCTTCCGGTGGGTCTGTCTCTCGCCTAAAACTGGGTGGCCTCTGGTGCTGGAACTTGTGCAATGTGATCAAGCAGTGTGCACTCTCTGCTGTTGGGGCTATTGGCATCAGTGGAACAATGGGTAATGGTACAACTGGTGCCTTTGTTGGTGGCTCTACTGGAAGAGGGCCTTGCACTGAGGCCTCGTCACTCGGTGGGCTATCAGTGCGTACTATACCAAGAACCCTAGCTGGATGTCTGTGTGGAGGCATCCTAAAAAGAAACAGGTGCACCACGGTTAATAAGTTATACCTAGTGAGTTGACTCAAAGAGATCACAAAGAAAACTCTCTAAAACACACACGCAATTAGTGTTTTCATGCACTGATTCAGAAATCAGAAGTTAGGGTCTTGGTGTATGGATACGTCAGCTGCCGCACCAACACTAGATTCCCTAAACTGATAACCAAACTCACTACACTTAACACTATTTCCATTAAAAGGATCAGAGACTTATGTTCTATGGTAGAACCGACTCCTATGATATTAATTTTTCATGACCCATCCCCCGAGGCCCATACCGTGACTACCCCAAGCCCTCCTTCCATAGGCCAGGGGCTGTCGACTAGCACCGAAAGGCGTGTCCTCTAAAATTGGGAAGGCATTGCCTTTATATCCTGTAAACACACTCAACCAAGCACACAACAAGATACGAACACAAGTAAACTGTATAGAAAAAAGAGTGCTGAAAGTAAGAGGGGACATAATGCAAGCCCAACAGTAAAGGCACAAGTAAAAAATGAAAATACAATATAACTAAAGAGAGAAAGACATCTACTGGGTCATCCTATGAGGTTCCTAACTGAAGGGTAGTTACATAATGCCTCATTAGCACTCCACGCCCACCTGTCTCTTCTGCGTACTGACAAGCTGTATGGTCCAAATCCGGGCACCGTCCAGTCCTGGTACCCTCAGCCTCGATCAGTGTTGTCCATTATCTGCATCAAACAAAACAAGGTGCGGGAAAATCCCATGCATGGGTGAGTATAACGATACTCAGTAGGGACCCTGAGACCCTCAAGGTCTAAAAAAATCCACAAAGGTTTAACCACAAAGCATATAAACCAGTGACAATCCTACTTAGGTATATGCCCATACATATACCTAAGTTATCAAATATTACGCATCCCATTCATGAGGAAACACAAGGCCCAACTCCTTAGCCAAAGTACAATAGTTCCACGAAGGGAATATTACCACGAAGGTAAGTACCACATATGTACACCACAAAGAAGAATACCACAAAGGTAAAGACACATCTCACACTAGGTATATCTTAGGTACAGTAGTAGAGATGATTAGATGTAATTACTGAATCATCTTACTCTGTCAAGAGGCAGACCCACGAAGGATCCTAAATTACAGACCCACACAGGATCCTAGTATATCGTCATACCCACATAGGATCCTAGTACATCGTCAGACCCACATAGGATCCTAGTACACCTTCATACCCATACAGGATCCTAGTACACAGTCAGACCCACACATGATCCTAGTACACCGTCAAACCCACACAGGAGCCTAGTACATCGTCAGACCCACACAGGATCCTAGTACAATATTAGACCCACACAGGATCCTAGTACACTGTCAGACCCACACAAGATCCTAGTACATAGTCAGACCCACACATGATCTTAGTACACCGTCAGACCCACACAGGTTCCTAGTACACCGTTAGACCCACACAGGATCCTAGTACAACGTCAGACCCACACATGATCCTAGTACACCGTCAGACCCACGCAGGATCCTAGTACACCGTCAGACCCACACAGGATCCTAGTAAACCGTCAGACCCACACAGGATCCTAGTACATCATCAAAGCCAGCTACAGGGTACCCACTCTAAGCCTGCTCATCTCCGGGAGAGTCTGATCCTCAAGGTACTGGTCGATACTCCAGCTGCCACGAAGTCCCATAAAGAAGTATCCCAAAGGACCTCCATGTAATAGGGGTCTCAACTCAAGAGACGGTGTGTCAATAAGATGCCCTGTTTGTAAATTATTAGCCTTTTAGTCCCAAGGTCCCGGTTGGATTCATGATCGATCCAACCTGATCGTACCCCAACTTTATCCAAATCTCAAGTGAGGTATAACAAAAGGACCATCTCATTCCAAGGTTTCCAGTGCCATAGATTCTTTATCAAACGGATGCCCAGTGCCAAAGTTATGACCAAAAGAGTGAATATAGATCGAAGTTGGTCCAGGTCTGGTCCGACCCGGTCGGACCGACCCGGCCCGACCCGACCTGGTTAGGGTCAACTTGGTTCGGGTGAACCTGGTCTGCTGGGTCCGGACCGTCCCACTGGGTCCGGTTCGGCACGCGTTTTGTGGCCCGGCCTGGCCGCATGCGGGTGGGGGGTGGAGTCGCGCGCCCCCCGCTTCTACTCACCGAACGAACGAACCCATTCGGTTTCCAGCAGCTCGCGGGACCCGCCGCGTGTTCCTCTCGGCCCATCTCGGCCAGTCGGAATGGCCGGTCTCTTCTCCTCCCAGCGGCGCGTCATGCGCCTCCGCTTCGAGGCTGGCCGAACGCCGGCCGCACCTCCGCCATTTTCCGAGGCCAGGTGGGCCACGACCCCCTTGCTCCGACAGCGACGCGTTGTGCACTGCCCCTCTGCCATCTACCGTGGCCAGGCGGGCTGTGGCCCCCTTTCTCCAACGGCGACATGTTGTGCATTTCCCCTCTGAGGCTGGATGAACGTCGGCCGCCATCGACCATCGTGAAGTACGCAAAAAAATATTACACAAAGATTTTTACAAAGTGGTCAGGCCATGTTCATTTGGCCCGCACCCTCTGCGTTAGAGCGGAAGCAAGTGGCTCAATTATTTCTTGATTCACGAAGAATCATCAAGAATGGGTAAGGGGGAGATTTAAAACATCAAACCCTACCTCTAAGGTTCGTTTATGTGTCGCGAGATAAAAACGGTGAAGGCGAAGAAGGTGCCAACGATCGTCGCTTCTGAAACACGCTTTCGAAGTCGGGCTCATGCGACGTCCTCTTTCTTTATTCTGAAGAACGTTCTTCGATGAAGATAGAATTCTTCATTTGTAGGATAATTTCTTCATTGGTGGATGATTTCCTCCAAAGTTCGCTCCCAATTCCCCTTTTTCCAACACTTTCCTGAATTCCACCAAAAAAAATAATAGCCAAAATATTAAATTATGTTTCATTAATTAAAAATAGAGTTGTCCACTAATTATGTTGGTGTTGGAATAATTAATTTAGAGAATACAAAAGGTCACCTCCCTCATTAAAGAGAGAGTTCAAGTGTTGGGTGGTCCCCACCTTGAATTAAAATTGGGCGTTTTAGTTTGGGTGATCCCCACCTCTATAACCCCACATAAGGTTACAAGAAAAATAAAAAATTAAATATTTTTATTTTTCTATTCCTCCACGTAAAAAAATGAAAAACTAACTTCTACCCTTGAACTACTGCGGTCAAGGTGAAGGTCTCCTTATGAGAATACCGGTGCTGCGAGTTCAACGGTGTCGTCTGATTTCAATTCCAAGTAGCGGTTCAAAAGTTACAAAAACCCGTTCATACGTTTACTGAATGTTCTTTAAAAAAAGTTCAGAAATTTTTTTCGGGCACACCGGGCCTCGGAATCACGCACCATCAATTTTTGAGGACTCATAAAATTCCCATATAATTAAAAAAAAATATGGAATTTCTGGTCTTTATATATTACATTCATATTTATTCCTTTGGTCATCAGTGGATGATACATCAACTAGAGTCAAATGGTCCATCATGGACCTTGACACATACATTTTATTCATAACCATTTTAATTTAATAAATTAATTTATTTAATAAAAATTTCAATCCCCTATATGGAAAGACCACATATCACATGCCATATAAAATTCATAAACATTAGAGAAATTAATAGGGACCACCTACCTCATATAGTGTCATTCTTTTTAATCAAATCTCCACAACCATTGCCTTATCTCTTTAAAGATTATATAAGCATATGAGCTCATGTATCAACCCATAATATCCAATTTAATTAATTATAAAAAGTTATATTCAATATTACAATTTAGATATGTTATCAGTATTTAAAATTAACTTCAAATTTTAATTCAAATAAGAATAATAAAAATTCACTTGGAAATCCTGCTGTATTAAAACCGTGACAAACTGCACTAGGATAGTTAATGGCATACTGTTAATTTAAAATATAAACATACAATTTTATTCATAACTACCACACAATTTGTTGGATTGGTATAAAATTTATTCTTACACATAAAAAATGAATTATAGATCACTTTTCTAAAGTATTAAGACAATCCAAATGTGTTTTCTCTGTTTTCAATGAATAATGGATGTTTTTAACAAAAATTTCATTTTGAAACTAAAAACACACACTTTGAGTCATTCCATTCACACAATGTGTCATATTGATGTTTGGATGATTCCTATATATCAAAAATGATATATAGATCATTTTAAAAAAGTATCAAGATGATATGAGTATCTATTCTTATTTCTCAACGAGTGAAACACATTTTTAACTAAAATGCCATTTTTAAATTGGAAACATGAACTTTGAGTCATGTTGGCCACGCCATGTGTTGGATTAACATGTGACTAATTCATAATCATCAAAAATGACTTATGGGTCCTTTTTATAAAATATCAAGACCATAAGAGTTCATTTTATTGGTTTTTAGTGAGTGGCACATGTTTTTCAATTAAATGTCATTTTTGAATTGAAAGCACATATTTTTATTCATACCATTCACATAGTATATCATATTGAGGTGAGTCTAACCATAATATGTCACAAATGACTAATTTAATATTTTTCTAAAGTATAAAACAATATGAATGTTTTTTCTTGGTTTTGAGTATGTCACTTTTCTTTTGAACTAAAATTTCAATTTTAAATTAAAACAGACACCTTGAGTCATACTAGACACACCATGTGTCAGATTAATGTGTAGTTGATACCTACATATCACAAATGATTATAGATGATTTCCCCAAATTATCAAGACAATTTGAGTTCATTTTCTTAATTATGAGTATGTGAATAGTTTTTTGAACTAAAATGTCAATTTTAAATAAAAACATTTAGTTTTGAGTCATACTAGCCACACCATGTATCAGATTGACATGCATATAATTTCTACACATAAAAAATGGCTTATATATAATTTTTATAAATTATAAAGATAATTAGAGTGTGTTTTCTTATTTTTTAGTGACTGACACATGTTATTAACTAAAATTAAATTTTAAACTAAAAACATGCACTTTGAGTCATTTGTAAACTGAAAAATGCACTATTAGACATAGAAATATAAAATAAAGAAAAAATATCTCTATAAAGAGAACAAATAGCATGTGACTACATCATTATTATCAAATAATTTTTCAAGAATTGATTTTTCTCCAAACTTTGTTTGGTGTTTATAGAGAACAAAATTATTTAAGAACAATCAATTCTTGACAAAGTCATTTATTTATGACCTTAGTGAAAATTAACAAAATATGTACTAGATAAAAATGATAAGTACATTTACTAAAAAAATTATATAAAATGATGAGAAAATTAACAAAATAAGTAATATGAAGTTACCTCTTCATGACATCTGCATACATTCTAGCACCGTCTATTTTTCCCATTTGTTTCTAAACAAATCCATTTCCCCTTTTGAATACATGTAATTTTAGAAGTCCTGATACTACTAGAAAAATATAAATAAATATATGATTAATAAATATTTTATATGAAATTTTAATTATCATCAAATATACCTCTTTGGGGATGCTATAATTTTTATGGAATATGATATCTTTCAAAAATTTAAAAACATAATAACCACAATCATTTTGATTAGTTTGTTTTAGACAATGCAGAAAAATTTATATAAATAAGTAGTTTTTTATATATGTTTTGATAGTGACCTATTATATATATATATATTACATTCTTGGGGGTATAATTACATTTAAACACACAGACACACAAAACACACAGGTTGGAAAGGCATACCATAGCCCCCCAGGGGATAGCCCACCCATCGGCCTTAATTATTCAGTATAAGAACCATAGGACCAGTGGGCATGAATCCCATTACATGGACCATTGGCCTTATGGGCATGAAATCCCAATACTTGACTCGAAATCCCTCCAATTAGTAGTGATTCTAAAGTACCTAGGATGCTACAGTGCTGCCCCCACTACAGTCGTACTATAGTGCCCACCATTGCTACAGTCACTGATGCTATAGTTTCTCCATCTTTATAGTCCTACTACAGTATTGCTACAATGCTTCTACAACAACTGCGCCCCATGGGTTTTGAACCCCCAACCTCTATATAGTATTACATGGTTCTTTAACATTGATCCAAACTCCAAATACAACCTCTTGTTATACATACCATAAACTTTTCTAGTTGTAGAATTCAATAGGATTTTTGTAATAATAGACCACCCTCATACCATGATTTTGATGATATTTAAACACCACACTATTATAAATTTGTTTCCATTAAAACATAATATAAAACATATAACTTGGATTTTTTTTGAAAAATATTTAATGTGGTGTATTAGAAATTGATAAGCATCATCATGTGTGGTCAATTGTTTTTAATCAATGCATTGATTCCAAAAAATAAATCTTTGGAGTATCCAAATTGATTAAAATGAAAAACCAATGCTCCCTAAAAAATTAATAAGTAATAAAAGAAATGAAAATATCTTTTATATGATTAGATAGTATATTTTTACCACTTAATCATGGGTATTAATAAGAGTTTTTCATTTTTAAGTTTCATTTTAAACATTTCATCCAATTGATACACTATTTTTAAATATACCTCTTCTTCCAATGACCTTTTTTTGTGTAGACTTTATGTGTAGACTAATGGGTCCAAATTATTATTCATAGGGGTTTCACTTTAAATAGTAATGATATATGTGCCTCTAATTTTGTTTAATAATATTTAACTTTAATTAGTATAGTACATTAGTTATTGAACAAATAGATTATTAAAACACACCTCATGTATACATTTACAAATAGGATACCTAGCCATACCATATTGAGTATTTCATCTACATTATAAAGACCAAGAAAGTATTTAATGACCTCTCTATAAATTTGTTCTTCAAAATCAATGATGTTCATATCACCATATTTGAACATTATATATGCATGCACTTATAATATTAGTAAATTTGGAAGTTGAACTTATATAGTAATGGTACTCTCTAAAGGTATTTTTGATTTATTAGTTGATACTTTAGATTATTTTGATTCGACCTTCTATTTCACATTCCTTTTCTTTGTATATAATAGCATTCCTTGGTTTAAGACTTTCCATTAATTGTTAAAGGTTTTCCATAAAAAAATAAATTACAAAGGGAATACCTACTTATCAAAATGTATTTTTTTAAGATCAAATGGTTATTCAATGAAGGTTTTAATAGAATTTCTGACTATGTGATCATCAATATCATCAAGGGGAATATGTATCTTGACACTCGGCTCATGAGATACATAAATCCCCACTCTCACATGACCTTTTGGAAGTTTTTTGTTGTGTATAATATCTACTTAGATATTGTACACTATACCCCTCATAATAAGGTAATAGGTAGGTGAAGCTAGATATAAATCACACTCAATTTCACCCTATAGAATATTAGTACATAAAAGGTATCAGTATATTCCTAATTCACATTTCATAAAAATAGTTATGAAAAAATTGATTTCCTCTAGTAAGGTGGAACTGTGAGGGGAATGGATCAACTCAAAGTTGGGGGTGGATTTGATCTGTTTTTCCAACTAGGTTTCTTGAGATTTTTCAAAGAAGGTTTACCAAAAGAGGTGTCCATATCCTTTAATTTCTCAAATATTTGATCACCTGTTAGTGGAGACAGTGTTGTACCTTCATCTAAATTCTCATCAAATGATGTCATCCAAGATCAATATTTATGACATTGGGAGAGAAATCTATAACTTTCTAGAAAAAAAGTCTTCAAGAAAATTTTCAACCGAACTATGTGTGTGCCTTGTTCACAAATGGGACACCCTCAAGTTCCTTTAATGTTATATCCCAATAAATTTACATATGTAGGAAATTTATTTTTCATCACATACTACATGGATGTTAATTTAAAATATTAATTTCTATAATCATAATACAACGTGACAACTAAATCCCACATTTAATTTAAGATCTTAAATCAATGGATCTAAATAAAAATCAATATCATTAACATGTTGTCTTTTTCTTGATTTAAATATAGAAAACATAATGTATTTTTTTCCATAATGTATAAAAACAATGAAAAGTTACAATTTACTAACATATCTGGCCATGTATTTTGAGTGCTACTTTGTAAACCAAAAGGATTAACTCCATAATTATATAATTCAATATGAAGGTTTCTCATCTAATTTCTTAATTCAAGATACTTTTGATCAATTTTTCCATGGAGGAGAGTTTCTAGGGTGATGAAGTTTCATATCTGGATTTTTTTTTGTATCTACATTCCATGACAATTGCCTTGAAATATCCTCACTTCTATATAGGCACATAAACCATGGAATTATTGGAAAGTTCCATATAAATTTAAAGGGTCTAGATTGATAATTATTGTACTAAAACGTACCACACTTTGGGAATTTTTATGTGATTTATGGTCCTTGAAAAACTATATACAGTCATTTGAAAAAACATAGATTCTTTTCCAGATCATTCCCATTGACCATAGAATTCATTTAGCATCACATGTTTGGTAAGGTATCTCATTATCTTTAGGTAGAATATTATTTAAGAGAGAAATTAGTTTAGTAAATCTAGTGTCACTCCATCTATTTCTATCTTTTACATCATATAGCTTTTGTATGGTTGAAAATATTTTATCTTTAGTTCAACCGACATACAATGCCATATTTTCACAACACTTTAACTTCTAAAATTGTTTTGTAAAATCATAAAGTTCATATTAAACTATCATTTCCATTTACAAAATATTTTATTTATCATCATTTTCACCTGTAATTATATACTTGATACGGTCTTCATCATTGTTCACACTTGTAATCATATCATACGATCCATAAAATGTTATGTTATCCCAATGAATATCTAAATTCAATTCTTCACCGTGTTTCGTCCAACATTTATAACTTTGAACTATTTCATGATATATCAAGTATTCTTCCAACTACTATAGAGTAATTAGCCTTGAATAACAAAAATTTAAACATGGACAAAAGATTTGAGAAGGGTCATATTCATGATATTTTTCAAAATTTATGAAATCTTTCTTCCCATCCTTAAACTGTTCTTTCATATGATTAGCATCCGTCCATTTTTTATTCATATCCATCCTATTTGATTTAATAATATTCATATTTAACAGAATAAATAAATACACAGAAGGTATGATCTTAGAACCCTAAAAGGACATTATTTACACACACACACACATATAGTCATCATATTTGATATAAATTTTATTGCATCAACAACTTGTTAGAAAATAAAAAGAACAATAATTATATAAATTTAAAATATTATAACATTTATTTTTTTATTACAAGAATTCATATATCGTAAATAATTCTTTTTTTTGAAATGGATTCATCAAGGGAGAAAATTTAATCCCTATAACTATCAATATTCATAAGAAACCTATTAATTTCTACAACTGGATAAGTATTAGGGTATGTATAATAATATTTGACTATCAAAACACATATAAAAAATTACTTATTTGTTACAACGTTTTCATAGTGTTAAAAAAAAGTAATCACATCGATTATGGTTATTAAATTTTTAAATTGATGAAAGATATCATAGTTGGATTCTTCATTTTTTAATAATAAATATAAAATTTTTAATATTCCAGGATAATTTGAAAATAGTTAAGATTGTCGGTAAAATGGGAAAATTTAATTCATTAACAAAAATAACCCAAATATTCAAATTTAAAAATCATGAAGAGGATTTATTTAATCACAAAAATAATATTAATGAGTAAAAAAAATTATAAAATAAACAAAATTGTTATTAAATTTATAAAAATTAATGTTTTGAAAATTTTAAATTCTAAAAAAAAGGAATTTCTTAATTTTGATACATCTATCATTGAATATAATGTAATATTTTAAAATTAATTTTAATAATATTAGGTGAAATATAATAATTATAATGGGAAAACAATAATTATAATTTTTATTGGGAGAGGATAATTGATTAAATATAAGAATTGTGTGTTAATTTGAAAATAGTAATTAATAATTTATTATAATTCTTAAAATACTTGAAATGTAATTTGATCTATTTAATTTTTTTAGGAAAAAAAACGTACACATGAATTTGATAAGAAATCATAGAATGCAGTGGAAAAAAAGTTTTATAACTCATGGTCTAGTTTTCCAGTTCATATCAATCAATGTACCTTTAAATAATGTTCAATTTCAAATTGTGAAACTTTTATTGAGGAGAAAATTAGTAAGGTAAATATATTGTTAGTCATGAGGAAGAAAATAAATAATAATATTACATTTAATTTGTTAAAAAAATATGAAGATATTGAAGATTTTTTTATCAAAGTTACTTGACTAAAAAATAGTTAGTTGCTTCATTAATTTTTAACATCCTATTAAATATAGGTTATATTGGAAAGAACATCAATAAAGATCTCCATTTTAGTCTCACTTGATAATTAAAAAAACAAGTTTGGATGCTATAGATGAGTAAAGGAAGATAAACTGAAAAAAAAATTATGAAAAATACATGAAAGATGGACTAAGAATCCTTTAAAAAAGGTTTTGAATTTCATACCTCCAACATTGAGGTTCAATTTATCCAAAATATTTGAATTTGAATGCAACAAATTTTTGGTTCTATAAGCACTAAAAAAGAACTGAAAAGTGGTATATCTCCATGTTTGTGTTTTAATATTGATAAAATACACTTTTATTAATTCTTAACCTAGAATTGACATTTTTTTAAGAATGAATAAAAAAGAATAAACAAATAACATTAATTATATAAATAATAAAATTAGTAAAAATGGACTATACTAACTATTTAAATTACATAATTATTATAAAAATAAATTTAACTAAATTAATTATATAAATAACAAAAATATTTTTTTAGCATAAGATGAGACCATTCCCAAAATATCAAGTATCCTATATATTTAAAAGAAATCCCATATTACAAAATTCTAAAAGTAGAAAATTTACATTTATCCCCCATAATAAGAGGTAAAATATCACCAGGAACCTGATTAGACCAGGATATAATATTTCCATCAGCACCCATGATATCAAGCCTATCTAAAACCTAATTGGCCTCCTAGTATATATGAGTCACAATGTAGTCGATGGAAGAAAGATAGTCCAATAAAATAATCCATCGAGAGGTTAAATTCAATAAAAGATGCTCAAAACCAACTCTGATAGCCTAAAAAATAATAGAAGATTCACATTACAACGAAATATTACCCCATCAAAGAAGTTAAGCATATTAAATGGCCTCAATTACACCCAAAATTTCCTCCTCATGTGCAGAAGAAAAACCACAAGAACCATATATGGAACCTAAATCATCCCCATAATGATTTTTGAAGATAAGACCATAACCCGTAGGACCCGAGTTACCCCTTGAAGAACCATTAGTATTATTTTTAGTCCACCCTATGAAAGATGGATGCCAGAATACTTAAAAAGTTTCATAAGGTGGATAAATATTACCACTAATATCAAGCCACCTTAAAACCAAGAGATCATGTACAGAGTTAAAGTAAAAACCATTTTGGAATGAGTTACCCTCTTTGATAGCAACAAAAAATTAAGACAGAGTATTTTGAGAAAAAAACTTAACCTGATCATGCAACCAATTTTTGAGAGAATGAAAGATAATAGAGATTAACTCCCTAGAAGAAACCTGAAATAGATTCATCAGTTGTGGGGATAACTGAAGCAATGACCACCTGTTAATGAAACCGTGAGCGAATCACATGGAGGGTAGAGGGATTTCAAACATATCATAAAGATCAGGCCACATTGAAGATGCTTTATCAAAACTCAAGAATAAGTGATCAAAATCATCCTTGTGTCAATAGTAGAGATCACATGAAGAATATAGGTAAATTCCACAGTTCTATAAAAATGATCATTCAATAACTTTCTGTGTTCTAATCGCTAGAAAAAGATTGAACATGAATGGATAATGAAGTTCCTATGATGATTTCTCATCCATTGAAAGTTTAAATCTAAACATGCCAGATGGTTATTAAAAGACTTTGAAGTCAAAATTCAATTCAGAGCAGATTCCCAAGTCTAGAAATCAGTTTTGGGAGATAACCTATAACTATTAACAATATATTTTATATTTTCTAGAATATCTTTTAAATTGGACAATTGATCTGGGATTGAAATAGATAAGTTTGGAGTAATATCATTTTCCAAGAGGGATTCCACCAGAGGAGCTCCCATCCAATTTGAAGTCCAAAAGTTTAGAGATTAATCTCTAGAGACCAACCACCTTGAATGAAAATAAATAGTATAAAATAAGGATTTGATGGGATGTAAAATAGAGTAAGTCATATGAATAAGATTCCCAGATTTATGTTTGAGAAGAAATATACCATGAAGAATATCAAGTGACATAGATTTACCATTGAAAACTCTCTATATAGAATGAGATTTCAAGGAATAATTAAAAAACTGAAGGTTTTTTATACTAGGACCCCCAAAGGCATGGGGAATGCAACATTTTTTATAGGTCACAATAGCTAACTTCATTTCAAGAATACTACCATTCCAAATATATTTTTTAATAGAGACGAAAATATTCATAATAAGTGAAACTGACCATTCATAAACCATAAATAAGTAAAAAAAACTTTGGTATGATGATGTATTTCACCAAACAGGTGCATCCAGCCATGGAGAGAGACTTACCTTTCCATAAATCAAGCTACTTCATAATTTGACTAATGAAATCAGAAAAATAACAAGCCTTTAATTTTACCTAGAACCTAGTAACTCTAAGATAAAAAAATGAAAAACCCCTTCTCTAATGCAAAAATCACCAATAATGTCAAGATTTCGAGCAACGGAGATCCCCTACCAAAGTATACAAAATATTTATTCTAGATAACAACCTGACCAGAGGCTTCTTCATAATGAAACAATACTTTATTGATTCTTATGATATTGATCTTATCCCCTTTAGTAGAGAGAATAATATCATCTTCATATAAAAGATGAGAAGGAGGAGAGAGTCCTCCACCAGCATTAATGGATTTTAGTTTCCCGTTATCAACTATAATAGAGAAAATCCTACTGAGATAATCCTCATCAATATAGAAAATAATAGAGGAAAGAGGGTAAACTTGTCTTACACCTTTGGAGAAATCAAAATAACCTTTAGGTGAACCATTTATCAGAACTGAAATATGTGTTGAGTCCTAAATTATTTTAATCTAATTGATAAATGAGATATCAATCCCAAAATAGGTAAGAACCTTAGAAATTAAAGACCAATCTATAGTGTCAAAATCCTTAATAATGTCAAGTTCGAGGGAAATATTAACATCTCTAAAAGTCTTATTGAGCAGATTTACACATTCAGAAGTAATGAGAAGACAATCCTAAATAGTCTTACATTTGATGAAACCAAATTGATAGGGGGAACCTATTTTAGTTGAGATAGAGGTTAATCTATTTTCCAAAAAATTTCTGGAGATTTTATAAATTGTTTTTACCAATAAAATCATCTTGAAGAGATGATTTTTTTGTCATTTTCCACTTTGGGTATCAATGTAAGAAATTGTGAGTTCAGTCCTTGGGGAAGAGACCCATCCTTAAGAAAATGGAGGACCATCCAACAAACATCCACTCGAATAATCTCCCAATAAGATTTAAAGAAAAAAATTGACAAAGTTTTCCATGCTAAGAGAGATTTCAAAATAAAAAAATATCCTCCTTAATTTATGAAATCAAAGGGATAATAGTGAGCCCAAATGTATCATCCTGATTGACAATATTTGGAATAATACCATCCACATGCTCAGAAATGATAGAGGAACCATTGAAAAGATTCCTTTAATAGGAGACCACATGATTAGAGTGATCCTTCACATTATCCATAATCAGATCACCATTCCTAAGAAGTAATAAAGACCTAGAAATTCTTCTAGCACGTTGAAGGGAATTAAAGAACTTGGAATTCCTATCACCATATTTGAGCCATTTGGATTTAAAGGCGTCCCTCTACAAATAATCCTTAATGTTAAGAAGATTATTGAGATTAATAGAAACCTCAGTCTCATTCACAATACCATCAGATATGTTATTAGAGGTATCATTCTCTTGAATTGTTTGAAGAGAATATTCAAGGGAGGATATATCACAATCAAAAGAACTAAAACTATACTTTCTCCAAGATTTAAGCCTCTTTTTGACTAATTTTAAATTTGAGAATACAGGCTAAAACATCATCTCTGAAATCAATAAAGGACCAAAACTCTTGAATATGTTTTCCACAATCTTGTTAAGACACCCAAGCATTGTTGAATCTGAAAGGTAAAGAGGGATTAGAGGCCTTGGATGAAAGATCAAGAAGATTTGGATGATGATCATAATTAATCCTTGACAAGTTAGTGAAGGATATAGAGTACCAGGTATCCAAGAAAACTTCATTGGTAAAGGCTCAATCAAGTTTAATAGCAACCATGACAATAAGATATTAAATATACCAGGTATACTTGGTTCCAACCATATTAATCTCAATCAGAACACTACTTTCAATGCAAGCTCTAAATTCTGTAGAGGATGTGAAACAACTGACTGCTCCCAATTTCTCAATAGGATTCATAATTGAGTTAAAATCCCCAATCAAAGACCAAGGACCCGAAATAATATTTTCTAGAGAATCAATCTCTAACCAAAGTCTTCTTCAAAATTTATATCTTTTATGAGCATAAATAATAGAGAAACACTACCGAATCCCCAGATAATTAAAGGAACACGTGACATATTGATCACTGGAGGCCAATAAGATAGGATTAACCAAAGAGGAATGAACCAATACCCAAAGATTCTTAACATCAACAGAACATCTATTAGTTTCCAATAAATGCAAACCTAAGTTTTCAAGATTAACAGTATTAGGAGAGACAATATTTTTTGGGTTCATCCAACCTAATTAAAAAATGCTTATTTTTTTTTTAAATATAGAGCCTAAGGGACTTGGTAGTCTCACTATTAGTGGGACCTAGGCAATTCTAGAAAAGGGTCCTCATTTGGACTTGGGTTTGGGGTTAATACCCCCTTCTTTTCTCCACCCTCTTTCACATCTAAGGTTTTAGGAGGCCTTCCATCCTTCCTCTTAAGTATTGGATCACAATGAATTAAAGATTTGATGTCACAACCCTTAACCAAAGAAGTGTCAACCCCCTTATTAGATTGGGGATCATTTTCCAGGGAAGACATTAGTAGAATCTAGAAATCTCCCAAAATTTGTTGCTCTAATGAAGCTTCACCTCTGTATTTGTGGAATGAGGATAAACTGTAGAATTATACGAGCTAACAAAGTCCTTTGTAGCAATATTTTCCAAAACTTGTGGTTCCTTTTAAACCGAAAGCACATGTTCCCAAATGTTCTCTTTGATGTTTGAAGAGATAACTTTATTACCTAGATCATCTTACATCTTAAGGACCAACTCATTGATGTCTAGTGGAATTTCCAAGGCTAACGAGAGATCATCTGAGGGTGTGTTTGTTTCATAATGTACCTTAGACCCACCTAGGTTTGAAGAGATAAGAGTAGGAGGATGATCTTCCTCCTTAGTAATATCTGCCCGAGATTTTTTTTATTGAGTCATTAGGGGGAAGTACAGGAGGTAAGGTGTCCATTGAATCCTTGGAGGTACCCCCTTTTCAAGAACAATACCTTTGTTCTTGAGAATTTTTGTCACTTTCCTACAATTCTCAAAATTTGGAGTATCTATAACTTCTCTTTGAAAAACTCTATATTTTTTCACAGTGTGACCTACAATTTTCCATAGATCACAAAAATGAAAAATGCCCTAAAGTTATACTTTGACATCAATTTTATTATTGTTGAAAAGTAGAGTAATATTATCACGACGTTCAGATGCCTAGTTCACAACAAAAGGATTAGAGTGAAAAAACCAAGCTCGACTTCAAGAGTACGTCGATCCATTTTGATCAATGTACCAATGTAGGAAGCTAAATCGTTAATAATCTTAGGGTGCTGATACACCTAGTCCAAACCATGTAAACGAATCCAAACCTAAGCATTTGATTGCTTTTGAGCCATGGGATTGAAATTAATATCCCAATTTGAGATGTGAAAGATACTAGGTTTAAGCTGCATATTGCCTAGATTTCTAGCCGCTGAAAGATCCTCGCCACATTGGAAGACAATGTGGAAAAACCATGTACCGATCAGAATAAGTTTCCAGGAATTATTGTTCCAACATTGAGAGACTCGATTTTTGAGATTTTCATAACACCAGGGCTTATCTGCTCTCGAATAAATCACATGAACAAGAAGAGAAAATTTGTAGAGATTAAGTGTTTGTTGAAGAGTTATCAGATCCGCAACAACTGAAAAGTCGACATCATTAAGCATGTTGATATTCGATAGTCAAAGGGGACCCTCTTTAAAACTTAATAAATAAATATATATAATAATATATTAAAAATGAATAAATTATGAAAATATTAAAAACAAAAAAATAATATTCAATGAATGAATATTAAAAATGAATTAATTTTTTTGAATAAATTACAAAAATATGAAAAAAAAATGTGAATAAATAACTTAATTACATTAATTACAAACACATAAAAAATGAATAAAAATGAATAAATAAAAAATATTAATTATATAAATAAAAAATTATTAAAAGTAAAAAATATTAACTAATTCAATTAAGAAAAATATTATAAAATGCATTTAAATAAATTAATTATATAAATTTCAAACATATGAAAAATATTAAAATTTAATAAACAAAAATGAAAAAAATTATTCATAAAAATTAAAAAAATATTGAAAATACTGAAACATAGTAAATAAATATGTGTGCATAAATATTAAAAAGTTATTAAATTCCAAAAAATAATAAATATTAAGAATGAATAAATAAAATATAATAGATTACGAAAATATTTTAAAAAATGAATTCGTTAGATTAATTACATGAATTGTAAACACATACAAAAGTGAAGAAAAATGAATAAATAAATAATATAAATTATATATATACTGAAATTATTTAAAATGAATTATATTAAAAATTAAAATTTAAAAAAATATTAAAAATGCATTTAAATAAATAAATTATATAAATTTCAAACATTTTAAAAATATTAAATCTTAATTAATGAAATTGAATAAATATTAATCAAAAAAATTACTGATGTATTGAAAATATTTAATCTTTTTAAATAAATATGTATTAATAAATTCCAAAAATATTAAAACTTAATTAAATTAAATGACTGAAGATTAAAAATGAAAAAAAATAAAATTGAATAAATTTAAAAAATATTTACAAAAGTGAATTCATAACATTAATTACCTAAATAACAAACACATAAAAATGAATAAAAATGAATAAATAAATAGTATTACTTATATAAGTAAAAAAAATTATTAAAAAAGAATTATATTAAATATAAAAAAATATTAAAATTAGAATACATTTAAATAAATCAATTTTATAAATTTCAAACATATTAAAAATGTTAAATCTTAAAAAATAAAAATAGAGGAATATTAATCATATAAATTACGAACATATTGAAAATATTTAATATTAGTAAATAAATATGTATAAATTTTAGAAAATGAATAAATTTGAGAAATATTAAAAATTAATAAATATCCAAAATGAAAAAATATTAAATTAAAGAATATTAAAATTGAATAAATAAAATTGAATAAATTACAAAAAATATTTAAAAAAGTGAATTCATAATATTAATTACATGAATTGCAAACACATAAAAAATGAATAAAAATGAATAAATAAATAATAATATTATTGATAATTATTATAGTATGCATTGTATTGATTGTATATAAACAATATAATTAATTATTAACTTTAAAATTTTTAATAATAATTTGAAAAATTATTATTTAATTAAATGTTCAAATATTTAAAAATTTATAAAGAACTATAAAAATTGAATATATTACTAAAATTTTAAATGAATCAATATTTAAAATGAATCAATATTATTAAAAATGAATAATTTACCCAAAATACTAAAAAAGGACAAATATTAAAAATGATTAAAGAATATTGAATGAGTAAAAAGACATACACATTACATATATATACATACACATACATACACATAAAGATACTTGTACACATACACATACACGTATACACAAACACAAACACAAACACAAACACAAACACATACACATACACATACACATACACATACACATACACATACACATACACATACACATACACATACACATACACATACACATACACATACACATACACATACACATACACATACACATACACATACACATACACATACATATGCATACATGCATAAACATACACATACACGTACACACAAGTATACACATACACATACATACAATTACATGCACTTGTATGCTCAATAATACACATACATATGCGTACATACACATACTACATAAACTTATATACACATAAACATACATATACACAAACACACATACAGATGCATAAACATACATGTGCACATGCACGCACACACACACACACACACACACATGCACATGCACATACACATGCACATGCACATACACATGCACATACACATGCTCATACAGATACACATACACATACACATACGCATCTATACACATACCCATACCCATACACATACACATACATGCTCATACACATACGCATATATACATACACATACACATACACACACACATACACATACACATACACATACACATACACATGCACATACACATACAAATACACATACACATACACATACACATACACATACACATACACATACACCTACACCTACACCTACACATACACATACACATACACATACACATACACATACCCATACCCATACACATACACCTACACATACACATACACATACACATATACATACACATACACATACACATACTCATACTCATACACATACACATACACATACACATACACGTACACATACACGTACACATACACATACACCTACACATACACCTACAAATACACATACACATACACATACACCTACACATACACATACACCTACACATACACATACACATACACATACACATACACATACACATACACATACACATACACATACACATACACATACACATACACATACACATACACATACACACATACATACACATACACCTACACCTACACCTACACCTACACATACACATACACATACACCTACACCTACACCTACACATACATATACACATAAACTTACACATATACCCATGTCATATACATACATACATGTACACACAAACACACGAACATTCATCCACATTCATAATCAAACACATACACATATATATACACATATATACATACACTTACATATGCACATACATATTCAAACATACATACTCATACGTAAAAAGAAAAATAAATATACACAAAACACACACACACACACAACAAAACACATACATACAACACATACATACATACACATAAAAACATATGCATACATCCACATACATACACATGAATATACATACATACAAATATATATTTATATTGTAATTTATTTAATATGAATATAAATATATAAATTCAAAATTGTACTATTTAAATAAATATTTTCATTTATATATTTATATAATTTTATAAATAAATTTTAAATTTATTGAATTTATATTCATGTATACATTTTGTAATTAATTTATTTAAATAGACTATTAAATATGTTTACATATCAATATAAATTCGATAGTATTTTATATTTAAAATTATGAAAATAAGATTGATACTAACTTTTTATTGTAATATAGTTATATAAATCATATTTATATACTATATTTACATATATAAAAATATTTTTATATAAATATTATTTAATAAATATATAAATATATATATTTATATAAATTAAATCATTCACCATTCTCTTTATATATTCCTTTTTCACATTGTTAAAGGTGGATATTTTATTAGTGCTAATAAGGGGGAACCTTTATCAGTGATTTTAGCTAGCATTGAAATCCCCCCCCCTTATTAGTGTTTTTAGCATTTATAAAGGTTAGTGATGAATATAATGTATTATGTAGTATTGCATAAACAAATCCATAATTTGGGATAAAATAAACTAGCAGTGAGGGGGGGGGGGATTATGAAATAAAAAATTATGTGTATTTGACTTACCTCAAGCTTTATCTTGGATTGAATGGTATTTGAATTCAACAAGAGTCAAGGAGTGAACCCTTAAAACCATGATGAAAAACTGAAAACCCAACCTGACAGGTTTAGTTTATAAAAAGGTGAAAATACCCTTATTTATTTCCTTTGGATTATTTTATTAAAAATTGGAATTCTAGAAAAAATTCCATTAAACTAAATTCCCCCTTCTCGTGAACTTAATCCATCTTTTTGTTAAAATTTAATCTAAAATTATCTCCTTTCAATAAGAATCCATACATTCACTCCCTAGATGTCATCCAGATGTCTATCTGTTGGAAAAATTAATCCTAGAAGGATAACTTCTGTTCAACTCATTCCCAACGCCCCCATATAATTCCTAGATAACTTAAAAACTCCCACCATCTAACTTCCATAGGAAAAAGGATAACTCTCTCAAGAGGATCACATTACAGAGAACTATTCTATACCTTTTCAAAATTTGACAAAGAAAAATCGCATAAGGTTTATTTGAGTAAGGTTTATCTTAGAGTTCGTATTGTTAATTTACTTATCCAAAAGCATGAAGGTACTAACTTTATACATATTTCCAACTAAATCCATCTAAACTTCAACCACAGAAATATCTCCTCTGTTATTCTCAAGGAATACCCATTTCAGGGGACTTAATTTATTAGAAGTCATATTCTAGTGTAATTACTTCTAGATATCTTACTGATGGACTCCCAATACCTTAGAAGATATATAGAGTTCTAAAATATTCCAAACTTTGGAAAAGATCAAATTTCATAAGACCCATCAAGGGTTATCCATATAGATTCTTAGGGAGAGGTTTTATAGGGAACATGCACATAGATAAATTCTATCCCTAACTCCAAATTTAGGAAATTTATCAAATTTCTTTCAAATTTTGAAAAATTAGTTTGTTCGTCCTTCAAAATTTAAAAGCCACTTATTCTAAAGCCATGAAATTTTATTATGGGATTTTAGTGATGAACATTTTACCTAATAAAATCTAGACACATTATAAGCACTAAGAAAATCACCGACAATGGTACCTTCTATCAATGATAAAAAAAGAGTTGATAAATGAGACATTTATCTTTTAATTTTTAGCATTGATAAAGGGTTCCTTTATTAGTGATAATTTTTAGGGCTCATAAATGAAAATTTTATCATCTCTATCTTTATCACTAATCAATTACTTTTTTACTAGTTATAACTTTAGCACAAAAAAGTATAATTTTTCAGTTCTAAATATAACACTGATAAAATCCATTACCTACTAATGTAGAATGCTAGTAGGTTGGTCCACAACACTCTTTCGCATCCAATAAAAACATAAAAAACAATTTAAATTGTAGTATAAATATTAAATTAAACAAGTAAAACAATTTTTGTTAACAAATATTCATAATAATCTAGATTTACATTACACCATCTGTTCAATACAAATATTTCATTAAGGAATCTTATTATAATATAATTACATTGATGTAAAATTAAATTACATACAAAAATAATTACAACCAATAAAAAAAATAAACACCAATATTAGAGCTTCTCCAAAGATCAACTCAACCTCATAGAAAAGAAGTTTGTGTATGTAATAAAATATAGGCTTATTTTAGTAGTAATATAACAAATAAAAACAAAATTATAATTAAAATGTTATATAATCCATGATAAATTTCAATTGAAATGATATGATGTTACTTATTACAATTCAAAAATGAATAATTAGTTATTTTTCAATAGTATAATAAAAATCCAAGCACATTTACTCTATTTTGAGTATGTGACACATGTTATGAACGAAAATGTAACTTTTAAATAAAAACACATACTTTCCACCATACCTACCACTACGTGTGTTAGATTAATTTTATTTTCCTTCCTACACATCAAAAATTATTTATAGATATTTTTATAAAGTATTAATATAATATAAGATTATTTTATTAGTTTTAAATATGTGACACAATTTGTGAGATAAATAATTACTATTATATCGAAAACTCACACTTTGAGTCATACTGGCCACACCATGTTCCATATTTACTGGAAATTGATTCCTATATGTAAAAAATGAATCAAAGATCATTTTTCAAAAGTATGAAGACAATACAAGCGTGTTTTCTTGGTTTTAATTTTATGGTGTTCATTTTGGATTAAAATGTCACTTTTAAAATGAAAACATGCACCTTTAGTTTATCTACCCACACCATGTGTTACATTATTATGAGTTTTTTTACCATTGTTTCCACCTCATTATCCCCTCGCTATTGATGCTGCCTCGTTCTGTCAGTGCCACCTCATGACCCCTCCTCATCGACACACTATCACTACCACATCACTCTAACATCAATCATCATTATTGCATCACCTACCCTCATCACCAATGTTGCAATTATTCCACCGTTGTTGTTGTGAGTCACACACCATCACTGATATGAGTCACCCACCCTAGACGATGGGAGTTTCTCACTATTTTTCCAGGAATGTCGCCCACCTTCATTTCCATGAATTTCTCATGCTATTATGGCCATGATATCCACACTTATAGACTTAAACAAGATAGTCTATGACTTGATGATATATTTAATTATTAATTATGTACTTAAATTATTATTTTTCATAAATGTTTTGTTTTATTTATTATATACTCATATTTTATGATTCTAGGTTTTATAGATTCCATATGCCAAACCTATTCTTTAGATCCTCTTGCCTTACTTCATGACGATTCTTGCTGTTATCACATGCATGCTGCCTATTATACATTTTCATATAGTCGAGTGGCACCATGTTGATTGTGTGATGAGGTTTTTCAGGTTCTGTCAGCCCATCCCTGCACCCCCAATCAATTTACTTCACTTCATTCCATGAAGATGTTCTGGATATGAGACTTTGATTGAATTTGATATCATGCATGACATATTTATTAGTTGGAAAATTTTCAAGAGTCCCAATTATTAGGGGTATACATAGTGTGCATGCATCCATCACAATAGTTGAACTATGAGCCCTAGTGTTGTATGGGTTTGTTGTTATATCTTACGTGACACAGGTAGGGATATCATGAATTGGTAATAAATATCACCCCATTTTAATAGTTTTTTTAATTATTTTAATTAATAACATACGTTTTTATATGAAGATTATATCACACACATTATACACATATTTGGTCCCATAAAGAGATTTCCATTTGACTGGGGTTATTTTAAAAGATACGTGACAAAGCTATGTCATCCCAAGGATGAGTTTTATCATGGGACATTATTTGATGTGTGACATTATTTTGAACCCCAAGTTGATGTGATCAAGGGAGACAATCATCATCTAGATGTGATGAAGATGGAGTGTAAAATAAGTATGATGCCCAACATGATCATATAAATTCCCAAACACTTACTGCTTTAGATGAGAAACAACATCACTATAGTCCTCTTAATATATCTCCTTCCTAGAATATAGATATTTTACTTTTAGATACTATGAAACTAGTTATGAGAACAAGGTTTTAGGATGCTTCCACTAGTGGTTCTTCAGTTTATTCCCTTTATTGGGTTTATCTTTGGTGATTGCTGGTGACTTAAGCACTTGTGATTCTCCCGTTTTCCTTGGTGGTAAGCTACACATGTCTCTACTTCCATCTTATTCCCATGTGGGAGAAGGTTTTAGCTACCATCCTTTTTCTTCCCAAACATGAGATAGTTCTATCCATCAGCCATCTTCCTTTCAGGTAGGATATGATATGGGAGAGGGGAATTTGGATCAACTGCCTATCACACGGGATTTTGTAGAGTCAACTGCAACACATGCTACATAGAAGGTCCATATTCTAGAACACAAATATCGATAGCCACAATGTGGAAACACTTTCTACACTCTAGGAAATGATATAAAGGAGTGTCTTAAATAGAAACATAGACATCAATAATATATTTTCTATTGTTCATAAAATCTTGAAATAAAATCTATATTATATTTTTGTTGCATTTTTTAATTATGCATTATTTGAAAAACAAAGCATTATAATTAATTAATAGTGATTAAAAATATTATTATTACTAATAATTAATTAATAATATAACTACTAATTAATAATATATTTAAAAATTAATTTGATAATTAATTATTATAATTAATATCTAAAAATTTATTTCATTTATTAAAAATTAACAAAGAAAATTTTCCACTCAGAGATGAGTATGATATATCACTACGGGAAAAATCACTATTTGCGACGGGGTTTCTTTCCGTTGCAAATAACCCATCCAAGAAGATATTTACGACGGGCAAATTTGCTCGTCGCAAATAATTGGTTATTTGCGACGGGATTTCGTCTCTCGTCGCAAATAGTTTGGCGCGACTTGCGCACCAAACCGCGCGAATATTATTTGCGACGAGGAGATGTCTCTCGTCGCAAATAGTTTGGCGCGGCTTGCGGCGCGCCAAACCGCGCAGGGGTATTTGCGACGGGTCCCGTCGCAAATACCTGGTGGCGGTTAATAACATTTTGCGACGGGATGTTGCCCCGTCGCAAAAAGACTGTCGGCAGGTACTATTTGCGACGAGTCCCGTCGCAAATAACCTTTTAACCGCCGACTGTAATTAATGCGGGTGAGAGTATTTGCGATGGACCCCGTCACAAATAGTACCAGTTGCGACGAGAACGCCGTCACTAATAACCCCGTCGCAACTAATCTAACCTATATATACCCCATCCATTTTTCCCAAATCACTCAGATCTAGCTCTCTCTCTCTCTCTCTCTCTCTCCATTCTTCACTTTTAAAGAAAAATTTTCTTTTAGTAGAAATTTTTTATACGAGAGTAATCGGAGGGCGTCAATATCTTCAGAATATCAAAGTTTAAGGTATTTATATTGTATTTTTTTATATTTATTTAATTTTTTTTATGTTAATTTTAATTGTTGTTTATAAGTTGTAATTTAATTAGATTTCAATTGATTTTTATTTATATTTATTTTTACTAAGAAATTGATATTGTTAGTTATAATTATAAATAATTAGTCATAATTAATATTAATTAGATATAATTAGGAATAATTAGGGATAAATAGATATAATTAGCAATAATTAGTAATAATTAGCTATAATTAGTAATAATTAGCTATAATTAGGAATAATTTGCTATAATTAGGAATAATTAGCTATAATTTGGAATAATTAGCTATAATTTGGAATAATTAGCTATAATTAGCAATAATTAGATATAATTAGATATAATTAGATATAAATAGATATAAATAGTAATAATTAGTTATAATTAGTAATAATTAGCTATAATTAGTAATAATTAGCTATAATTAGTAATAATTAGCTATAATTATTAATAATTAGCTATAATTAGTAATAATTAGTTATAATTAGTAATAATTAGGAATAATCAGTAATAATTATGAATAATTAGTAATAATTAGGAATAATTTGTAATAATTAGGAATAATTAGTAATAATTAGGAATGATTAGTAATAATTACAAATAATTAGTAATAATTAGTAATAATTAGTAATAATTAGTTATAATTAGAAATAATTAGTAATAATTATCAATAATTAGTAATAATTATCAATAATTAGTAATAATTATCAATAATTAGTAATAATTAGGAATAATTAGTAATAATTAGTAATAATTAGTAATAATTAGATATAATTAAAAATAATTAGTAATAATTAGATATAATTAGTAATAAATAGTAATAAATAGATATAATTAGTAATAATTAGTAATAAAAAGATATAATTAGTAATAATTGTTAATAAAGAGATATAATTAGTAATAATTAGTAATAAACAGATATAATTAGTAATAATTAGTAATAAAGAGATATAATTAGTAATAATTAGTAATAAATAGATATAATTAGTAATAAATAGTAATAAATAGATATAATTAGTAATAAATAGTAATAAATAGATATGATTAGTAATAATTAGTAATAATTAGTAATAAATAGATATAATTAGTAATAATTAGATATAATTAGTAATAAATAGATATAATTAGTAATAAATAGTAATAAATAGATATAATTATTAATAATTAGTAATAAATAGATATAATTAGTAATAATTAGTAATAAATAGATATAATTAGTAATAAATAGATATAATTAGTAATAATTAGATATAATTAGTAATAATTAGATATAATTAGTAATAAATAGAAATAATTAGTAATAGATAGATATAATTAGTAATAATTAGATATAATTAGTAATAATTAGCTATAATTAGTAATAATTAGATATAATTAGTAATAATTAGCTATAATTAGTAATAATTAGCTATAGTTAGTAATAATTAGCTATAGTTAGTAATAATTAGCTATAGTTAGTAATAATTAGTTATAATTAGTAATAATTAGCTATAATTAGTAATAATTAGCTATAATTAGTAATAATTAGCTATAATTAGTAATAATTAGCTATAATTAGTAATAATTAGCTATAATTAGTAATAATTAATTATAATTAGTAATAATTAGCTATAATTAGGAATAATTAGCTATAATTAGGAATAATTAGCTATAATTAGGAATAATTAGCTATAATTAGCTATAATTAGCTATAATTAGCTATAATTAGATATAATTAGCTATAATTAAATATAATTAGCTATAATTAGATATAATTAGCAATAATTAGCAATAAATAGCAATAAATAGCAATAAATAGCAATAAATAGAAATAAATAGCAATAAATAGAAATAAATAGCAATAAATAGCAATAAATAGCAATAAATAGCAATAAATAGCAATAATTAGCAATAATTAGCAATAATTAGCAATAATTAAGAATAATTAGCAATAATTAAGAATAATTAGAAATAATTAAGAATAATCAGCAATAATTAGCAATAAATAGAAATAAATAGGAATAATTAGCAATAATTAGGAATAATTAGAAATAATTAGTAATAAATAGTAATAAATAGTAATAAACAGTAATAAATAGTAATAATTAGTAATAATTAGTAATAATTAGTAATAATTAGTAATAATTATTAATAATTAGTAATAATTAGTAATAATTAGTTATAATTAGTAATAAAGATATATAATTAATAATAATTAGTAAAAAACAGATATAATTAGTAATAATTAGTAATAAACAGATATAATTAGTAATAATTAGTAATAAAGAGATATAATTAGTAATAATTAGATAGAATTAGTAATAAATAGATATAATTAGTAATAATTAGTAATAATTAGTAATAAATAGATATAATTAGTAATAAATAGTAATAAATAGATATAATTAGTAATAAATAGATATAATTAGTAATAAATAGATATAATTAGTAATAAATAGATATAATTAGTAATAAATAAACATAATTAGTAATAAACAGATATAATTAGTAATGATTAGTAATAATTAGTAATAAAAAGATATAATTAGTAATAAATAGTAATAAATAGATATAATTAGTAATAAATAGATATAATTAGTAATAAATAGATATAATTAGTAATAAATAGATATAATTAGTAATAAATAGATATAATTAGTAATAAATAGATATAATTAGTAATAATTAGATATAATTAGTAATAATTAGATATAATTAGTAATAATTAGATATAATTAGTAATAATTAGATATAATTAGTAATATTTAGCTGTAATTAGTATTAGTTAGCTATAATTAGTAATAGTTAGCTATAATTAGTAATAATTAGCTATAATTAGTAATAATTAGCTATAATTAGTAATAATTAACTATAATTAGTAATAATTAGCTATAATTAGTAATAAATAGATATAATTAGTAATAACTAGCTATAATTAGTAATAACTACTTATAACTAGTAATAACTATCTATAACTAGTAATAAATAGGAATATCTAGGAATAACTAGGAATAACTAGGATTAACTAGGAATAACTAGGAATAACTAGGAATAACTAGGAATAACTAGGAATAACTAGGAATAATTAGGAATAACTAGGAATAACTAGAAATAAAGAGGAATAATGAGGAATAATGAGGAATAACTAGCTTCTATAACTAGTAATAACTAGGAATATCTAGGAATAACTAGGAATAACTAGGATTAACTAGGATTAACTAGGAATAACTAGGAATAACTAGGAATAACTAGGAATAACTAGGAATAACTAGGAATAATTAGGAATAACTAGGAATAACTCGGAATAAAGAGGAATAATGAGGAATAACGAGGAATAACGAGGAATAACTAGCAATAAGTAGCAATAACTAGAAATAAGTGGCAATAACTAGCAATAAAAAAAATTATATTATCAATATTTACAAAAAAACAATATTAATATTATTAAAATAATAAAATATTTATAAAATATTAAAATTATCAATATTCACAATAGGATTTTCTCTATTCTTAACATGTTCAAATCTCAAAGGGTCGCCAATTGTCAGGTCATGCAAAATAAAAATTTTGTGTCAGCCATGTCCAATGTAAACTCTATAATTGTCCTTGCATGGTTGATCACCTCACAAGTAGTGTTGCAATAGGACAAACCAAGTCATTCCCTTCTTATCTATAAGAATTATCTCACAAGAACCTTTACATAGACCATTCTTCCTTGGAAATTTAAGGGAAAAATAATGATATCCCCTCAAATTTTTAAGGAATAATGGTCTATGTAAATTGTCATGTGAGATGATTATTAGAGACGAGAATGTCATTACTTGGTTTGTCCTACTGCAATACTACTTGTGAGGTGATTAACCATGCAAGGACAATTATAGAGTTTACATTGGACATGGCTGACACAAACTTTTTATTACGCATGACCTGACAATTGGCGACCCTTTGAGATTTGAACATGTTAAGAATAGAGAAAATCCTGATGCGAATATTGATAATTTTAATATTTTATAATTTTTTTTTATTTTAATAATATTAATATTGTTTTTCTGTAAATATTGATAATATAATTTTTCTTATTACTAATAACCAGTAAACAAAATTTGCTTGGATAATGAAGGGAAAATTTGTAATCATCTCTACAACGATGATTCCCAAATTTCCTTTCATTATTCAAATAGTTCTCATTTTGCTAAGTATTGCTAAGTATTGCTAAATTAGTAATAAATAGTAATAATTAGTAATAATTAGTAATAAATTGTAATAATTCTGAATAAATTGTAATAATTAGTAATAATTAGTAATAATTAGTAACAATTAGTAATATTTTGTAATAATTAGTAATAATTTGTAATAATTAGAAATAATTAGGTATAATTAGGAATAATTAGAAATTATTAGCAATAATAAGTGTGAGAAAGATGCAATTAAATGAGTTGTCAGACAAAAGAGTAGTCGTCAATCCACTGGAAATTGTGTTGCCCTTAATTAATGGTAATTATTAAGTAGTTGTAATTATTTATCTTCTTTTTTGAGATAGTGTTTTTATAATTTCAAATTATTCAAAAATAGTGATGATTTTATATTTTATGTAGAAAAATATGGAACAAGGAAGTCGAAATCAGTCATTATTATATGATCAAGCTTGGATAAATCAGTGCAGAAATCCAAATGGTTTTGATTTAAATCCTGTATATATTGAGGGTGTTGTAGCTTTCTTAGCATTTGTATCATCAAAACCAGAATATGTTTCAGAAGGCACAATTAAGTGTCCTTGTAAAAAATGTTCTCTAAGAACGTTTGAAACATTTGACAAGGTTGGGGGACATCTCTTGTGGTTTGGTTTTCAACCAGATTATGTTTTTTGGTATCAACACGGTGAATGCAGTTCCAGAGAAGATCCTAATAACTTGATTCCAGATCCATCACGGTTTCAAAAATTTAGTACATGATGTTGTAGGTCCATCTGTGCAACAAACTAAAACTCCCAATGATATTGATTTAACTCCTGTGTTGGCACCATCTGAATTTTATGAGTTGTTAAGGTCTAATGAGGATGCATTATATCCTGGTTGCAAGATAAGAAAATTAGAAGCGGTTGCAAAATTTATGGCTATTAAATCAGATAATGCAATGTTAAACAACTGTTTTGATCAGATATATTTTTTGGTTAAAACACTGTTACCTAAAGGAAATGTGTTGCTTGCAAATTACTATGAGATCAAGAGGCTGATTCGTAATCTGGGACTTAGTTATCAGAAGATTCATGCATGTGAAAATGATTTCATCTTATATTCTGGTGAAAATGAGTCATTGGATAGTTTTCCCACATGTGGACAATCGAGGTATAAAGAAGCTCAACCAGGGAAGTCTAGATCGATTCCAATAAAATAGTTGAGATATTTCCCCCTTACACCGAGGTTACAACGTTTATTTATGTCTCAGAACACAACGTCAATGATGTAATGGCACAAAACCAAGATTTCAATTGATAAAATCTTGAATCATCCATCTGATGGTGATTCATGGAAACATTTTGACCATCTGCATCCGTCTTTTTCTATAAAAGCCCAAAACGTGAGATTGAGTCTTTCTACAGATGGTTTCTGTCTATTTGGTTCTTATGGTAGTTAGTATTCATGTTGGTCTATCTTTATAACTCCGTACAATTTTCCTCCATGGATGTTGATGAAGGATCCTTATATCTTTTTGACTCTATTAATCCCAGGACATCCGAAAAAGAATATTGATTTTTATTTGAAACCATTGATTCATAAGTTAAATGAATTGTGGAGTGATGGTGTTAATACATATGATGTTTCTACGAAACAAAATTTCATATTAAAAGCTGCATTGATGTGGATGATTAGTGACTTTTTGACATATGGCATGTTATTTGCTTGGAGTACACATGGTCCGAAATCATGTCCTTACTGTATGAAAGAAAACAAATCCTTTATGCTCATCAATGGAAAAAAACATTGATATTTTGATTGTCACCATAGATTTATTCTAACCGATCATCCTTTTAGAAGGAACAGATCTCATTTCAGAGAAGGTACAATTGAAAGGGATGAACCTCCAAAGATGATCTCAGGTACAGAGTTAAAATCAGTTGTATTTTCATTACCCCCCATCACATTTGGACCAACAGTAAACGAACAAAAAATTCATGGCTTGGGGAAAGAACATAATTAGATAAAACGAAGCATTTTTTGGGATCCTCCGTATTAGTCTGATTTGTTGGTCCACCACATGTTGGATGTTCTGCATATTTATAAGAACTGTTCTGATAATTTATTTCATACAGTTTTGGATACACTAGGTAAGACCAAATATACTGTAAAGGCACGATTAAATCTTGCCCAAATTTGCAGGTGACTAGAACATTAACTATTTTAAAATGTCATATCACAGAGGTTAATGAATCCAAAAGCAGCTTATACACTATCCAAAGAGAGTCGCTTATTATTTTGTCAGTGGATTACAGATTTGAGACTTCTAGATGGCTATGCTTCCAATTTGGGAAGATGTGTTAAGAATGGTTATATTACTGGATTAAAAAGTCATGATTGTCATGTTATAATGGATAGACTTATGCCGATTGGATTCATAGGTTTTTTGAATTCTATGATTTGGGATTCGATAAAAGACATATCATATTTTTTTGAGACATTTGTGCAGCGACAACAGACTATGATGCGCTAAGCAAACTGGAAGAAGATCTTGCTGTAATTATATGTAAACTGGAAAAAATCTTTCTGTTGGCTTTCTTTGACTCAATGGAACATCTGATATTACATTTTCCACATAAAGCTAAATGTGGAGGTCCGGTACAGTTTTGATGGATGTACCCATTCTAGAGATTCATGCAGAAATTGAAGAAAAAAAATACGTAACAAAGCATCAGTTGAAGGCTCAATTGCTAAAGCTTATTTGCAAGAGGAAATTGCTTTTTTCTGCTCTCATTATTTTGAATCTCAATATCCCTCAAAACACAATCGCATGGGATGAAACAAGGGGAATGTTAATGATGAAATGGACAATCAGTTAACAGTTTTTAATCATCCAAATATTGGTTTCGGTGGAGTTCATGAATGATGGCTTTCAGATGATGAACATCACAGAGCTCATACATACGTTCTGCTCAACTGTGAAGAAATGACATCATTTTTCCTGTGAGTGCTTCTATCACTTATTTTATAATTTATGTTACAGTATTTAAACTTATTTTATTTGTAGGTTATATGATAATCATATTAAGAAACAACTTCCATAAATTACAGTAGCTGTTCTTGAAGGACGTAGACAAAAAAAATTTCTCAATGGTTTCAAAAACTGGTAACATAAATTATTGATGGTTTAATATCAATTCCATTTATTATTTATTATATTTATAATTTTTTTATAAATTTCCAGGTGTCTCAATATATTGATAAAATTGATAAGCGACTGTGTATATTGAGTAACCCACCATCCAAAATGGTTAAATCTTATAATGCATATGTGGTGAATGGTTTTATATTGAATACACATGCATATGGGTAATAAAAAAAACAATGAACAATGGAGATTTCTTGAGAGGATCACATCACAGAGAAACTGAAGTTGACTTTTATGGAATTTTGGATGAAATTATTGAGCTGTGTTGTCTAGGACAGAATTACATAACAATGTTTAAATGTCGGTGGTTGGATACTGAGAGAGGCTTGCGTATTCATCCGACTCATGAATTGGTCGATATTAAATATAAAATTCTTCTTACAATAAATGAACCATTTTTACTAGCTCAACATGCACATCAAATTTATTTTTCAAAGTACTGTGCTACTTCAAGAGACGTGAGTGATTTGTGGAGCATAATAAAAATGAAATATCGGGAAAATCAGTTTTCTCAAAATGAATGTGGTTCCGCTGAAGTAGAAGGAATTGAAATTTTTCAAGAAACTGCTCAAAATCCATCTGATTCAAAAAGAGACGTGAATATCGATGATGACACCCCACAATTAAGGATCGATGGTGATGAATATGTTAATGATGTTACAAATGAATTTGAAATGACAAGAGATGCTGAAATTGAAACTCATATGGATATTGATGATGCCAAGGAGGAAGATGAAGACATTTACATTGACAGCTATGGAGAAGGGGATGAAGATGAACATTGACACAGTTAAATGATGATTATAATCATAACTAATATATATCTATATATAATAGTTATTTTCAACTATCTGCTAACAACAATAATTTTGTGTTTCAGATGGACCCTGAGCTATTTCTCGAGTTGCAGGAGGCTGTCCTACCGTTGGATGAGGAGAATTTTGGATCATCTGACCCTCAGCCTACTGGCGGTTCAGGGGGTACGCGGAGGGGGCGCGGTCTTGCATGACTGATGATTCCTGACCCTATCCGCGAGCGACGTCCACATCTTGGTTTCGATCCACACACACGGAGGTATGGTAACCTGTATATTTTAGTTAGATTTCATTAATTTATTTATATATATACTAATTGCTTGATTATTTATTCATTTTTCTCAGTTTTGCGCATGTAGATATTGGATAGGGGAGCGCTATCTTGCGTAATTATTTTTCTCAGCCATGGATCACATGGGAACATATTCCCGTTGATGTGCAATGCGACATGTTCCATCATTGGCTGGTACGTAAATAAATAATATTTATTTTGAAATTTATTTTATTAACAAATTGATATTATAAATTATTTGTAGGGTTTATGGTATCCTATCGATGATAGCATGCGCGACGCTATCCATGCGGCATGGCAGGTTTCTATGCGTGACCGTTTCCATCAGTTTTTGCACAATTTGAGAAGGACAACTATTAAGAAAGCAGGTGTGGCAGAATTTGATGAGCTGTGTAGATACCACTGACCAGAGTACATTTCATCTCACGTTTGGGATGAATTATGTTTACACTGGTTGGGTGGTGGATTTCAGAGGAGATCTTTAGTGGGATGCCAGAACTGGGGGAGACAGGAGGTGACACATCGAGCTGGTAGCCATAAATTCAGTTCACATAGAGAGCATCTGGTAAGTATATTTTTTAAATATTTTATATAACTTTAAATATAAATAGTTTATTTTATATTTCTGTAGGCAGTCGAGAATCCCGATATTACGGAGTTTGACGTTTATCAGAGGATGTACAATGATCTAGCCACTAGAGAGATTAGAGGTGATCGCCAATGTCAGATTGTGGTTAGTATTATTTTTTCAGTTTGATAATTAACTGCATATAATATTTTTACAATTTTAATTTTGAATTGGAATTGAAGGAGTCATATGAGGCTGCGACCTCTCAGACACAGGTTGAGGGTTAGGACGAGATGACTGAGCAGACCAGTGCTCACCATTTCGATGAGGCAGTATGGATGCAGACGACTCAGTATGGCTTTGAGAAGGGCAGAGTAGTTGGCATCGAATCTCATTTGACTCCTGGTACTTGTTATGGTACTGCTGCGATGTCGGCGTCCAACTTAAGAGGAGCCCATGGAGAGGCATCATCTTCTGGCTCACAGTATCAGGAGCATTTGCGAGCTCAGGCTGAGCATATAGAGACTTTGCAGAAGTAGTAAGAAGAGATGTGTCAGCGACATCAACAGTAGGAGCAGAATTACGAGGAGCAGATGTGTCGATGGCAGCAGCATCATCACGAGTAGATGGAGTACATGCACCGTCTGACTCGTAGTTTAGGGATGAAGTTTCCTCCACCAACTCCTTCAGCTCCTCCACCTCCTCCGGAAGACGACCCCCCAGTGATTTTTTTATGTTACAAACATTTGAATTTAACATTGTAATATGAATTATTTACATTTTCTTTCTTTTATATCAGTGAAAATATTACATAATTTATTTTTTAATATTTTATTAATTTTTTATATTTTTTTTGTGAATATTGAGAATTTTAATATTTTTTATTTTTTATATATTTTTTTGTGAATATTGAAAATTTTAATATTTTTTATTTTTTTATTGTTTTAATAATAGTAATATTATTTTTTCATTAATCGTAATTTTATTAAATTTTATTTTTTTTAAAATTAATTTATTATTTGCGACGGGACTATTTGCGACGGGACCCTGTCACAAATAGTCTAACTAAATATAAAAAAAAACATATTTGCGATGGGACTACTTGCCCGTTGCAAATAATTTGTTGCGACGGGCCCATCACAGAAAGTTTTATAGATATATATATTCTTTGCGACGGGACAAGAGCCCGTCACAAATAGTTTTTACGACGGGACCGTCGCGAAAACGTTTATGTATATATAATACATATAATCGGAAGCTTATTTGTAACGAAAATGTTTCCCATCGCAAATAAGATTTTTTGTGATGGGCCCATCGCAAATAATTGTATTTGTGACAACGTTTTCTATAACGGGCTATTTGTGACGGGATCCCATCACAAATAGTCCGTCGCAATTGCCAAGAATTCTAGTAGTGTATGAGCCCTTGAGCTAATGTGCCTATACCTGAGTGGTAGAGGCTCTTTCTTGGCTTCCAAATGACCCAAGATCAAATCCTAGTGTGATAAAATTTTGGGATACTATATAATGTACTATATGGTTCTGTATCAACTGAAACTATTCATTTTATTTGGGCCTTTGGGCCACAATTTTGAGCCTATAGGTCTCATGACCTTTGGGCCATCATAGGCCTTCGGGCCATCAGGCCTCCAAATGAAAAAGGACCAAGTAGATACTAGGGCATATCACATAGGAGAAGGCCCTATATGAGGATTTAGAGCAAGTAACATCCACTAGAGTAGGGCTAATCAAATTTTAAGGATGAGAGGGTATGTCAATTTCCATCGGCACCAGGCACCATGCAACTATGCATGAGGAAATTCTAGATAATCAGGCATGCGAGGTGGGGAGATAGATTACATTAATGATGTAGGCATTGGGTGGTTGGGGGAGGATTCTTGTGTTTTTGGGTCTTGAGCCTTTGTTTCATGAATTAATAATTATAACTTGGGATTTCAAGTCATGTAATGGGACTTATACCTCTGGGCCTTTGAGTCATGTAAGGGTTACCCCTCAACCCATAATAGATTGATTATCCAAAAATAAGTAAAAATATCGATGGCCGTTAGGCCAGGTTGAACATATATGGGCCCTTTATTGAGATAGTTTGAAGAAGTGTATGTATGAACCTAGATACTACATATGACGTGCTTGTCTATTCAGGTGAGGAGAATGTGATGTGCTCATTTATAAGGGATAAAGTCATGTGATGTATTCATCAATCTATTTTTTTCTATACATAGAGAATCATAATTTTTGAGATAGATATATGGTATTGATAAACTTTTTTTTTCTCATTTTCACTAAATTTTTTAAACAAAGGGAAATATGAAAATGAATGCTCGTATACGATGCAATTTGAGAACATAGGGAAATAGGTACATGTGATTAATAGGGATCACGCCAGATCCATTTTAATCTTATGTATCATTAATTATTTGATAGATTTTGTTCTTTTATTACATGTATAGATCCAGTGATTCATATATTTTTTTCAATTCTACATAGGCAAATTGGTTTTCACATTGTGGTTTAATGAATTGGTATTGATTTTGAATTAACGAGTTTCTCTAAAATGATTTAGAGTTTACCCAAAAAGAGTTTTGGATGGGTTTTCACAAGTAATTTCATAAAATGTGATACAAGTTGAAGTTGATGATAACCCTCAAATAGTGTTTTTGAATATATCTAAAATGAGTTTTGGATATGATTACACATGTTATTGTGTATAAAACAACATAAGGTGAAATCATGAAAAGTATATATGGATTTTGTGTAAGTTGGGAATTGAAATAGATGTGACCTAAAGCCATAAATTCATGGGATGCATTTTAGCTATATTATATAATAGAATATAGGTTATACTACTAGAATTTCAGTTAATATCCATTCCCCTATAATGATAGTTTAGACTAATAATTGGTGTAGAGTCATTTCCAATACTCTATACCAACATATTTTAATAACTATTGGTATAGAGTTACCTATACTAATGGTTTAAAAAAACCATTTTTATATGGTTTCATCATATAAGGATCCCTTCCAATAATTTCTAATTCTTCCCTTCCATGAGTGGTGTCCTCCCCTCTCTTCTCCTAGATGATATCGCCTCACTCATTGGTTTTTTTATTCTCTTCTTATTTAACATCAAATTGGTGTGGTCCAAATCCATCATCTCTTATTTCAAGCATCATTTTTATTTTTAACTAGCTATCAAACACTAATAGAGATCCTGTTATGTCAAAATTATTTCTGATTCATTGAAAGATGGTTCGTTTAGATTATATTTGTTATATTATTTCATAAAAAAAGTAATTGTAGTTTATGTGATTTTTTAAAATGTTGTTACTCTATAATTATACACAAATATAATATAGAGTTATTTTTTTGTATTACATATTATTTGATTATATAATTAATTATTATAGTAATTTTTTTATCGTTAATGTATTAGGGGGTTATAAAAATATTCATTTAATTGTTTTATTTAATTAATTGAATGATCAAAATTTATATATAATTAATTTCAATTTAATATGGGGTGAAATGTTTGAATAATCAAGTTGGTAATTAATGAAATTTCATTTAATAGTCACTCAAAAACTCTACATAATCCAATTTTATGTCTTAGTTGTAGCCTATTCTATGTCTTATACTATTTTTTGTCACTACTAATGTGAATTGATTATAACAAATTCCATATATTATTATTCTTTTTTCTAGCTACTTGTATGCTTTGATTGCTTTATAATAAAATTGGTATTTTAATTATCTTATTGGAAATATTTTAGAGACATGTTATACTAAATTGTTCCTTTTTGTATTATGAATATTTCCCTGATAAAAATATATATATCAAGGATATGAGTTTTCATTTTGGGAGGGATAATATTGTTATTTTTTAATAAATTTTTTTCATGCTAAATACATATGAATTTATTGTGATTTATTTCATATTCAAAAAATGAGGTTATTTTAAAAAAGTTGCTTCATAAATACATATGTATTTAATTGGATTCATTTCTATCCAAATCAATTCAAACTGAAATAAATTGAATAAAAAATATTTAAAGTATATAAAAAATGTAAAATAACTGAAATGATTTGAAAATTTATTCAAAATATTCATGATTATCATGAATTTTAAAATTAGTTTTTACTATTAAAATATTAATAAAAAATTTTATAAAATAATTGATTGAAGGTGGATATATGAAAATGATTGAATCTCAACCGAATTTCAATAGTAATTAAATTTTTAATTTAATAATGCTAAAAATAGAAGTATCATATGTTTCCCTAGTTATAATTTTTTTTATAAATCCTTTGTTAAGTTGGGAAGAAGTTAGATATTATATAAAAAATTTATTTTTCAAATAAACTATTATAATTGTTATCAAATTGGAGAGAAAAGTAAATCTCATAATATTTATGATCAAAATGGAATGCGTGATACATAGATTTTGATATTTTTATATTTTATTTTTATGAATCATCATGAAAAATATTATATATCAATTTAAGAAGACAATGATACGAGTAGGCATGTGATAATTAATGAAAATGATGGTGTTGAGGGAGTGAAAAAAATTAACTGATAATACTTGTAAGGCCCCAGCCTTAAACCTTACGCAATCTTGAGTTATTACAAGATTACACATTGAGGATCTTTCCAGGTTTAGAGTTTTAGAGAATTAGATCATGAAACTTGCATTACATTCCACAGTTAAACAAAGTGGTTACATAAAAGACAGTATTCATTCTTCCCATCAACGGAAACATATTGAAAATAAAACATGGATTCTTTCTTGACACATCCTTGACACTATCATCACATCATGCACCTTTCCCTTTACCTGTGAAAAACATTTCAAAAACTTGGGATGAGCATAAAAAGCTCAGTAAGGGTTATAAAAATATGGAAAGGAAACATGAGTTCATATATACATAAGAATGAAATCATACTTTACCCATAAAACATAGGCACTTTAACATACCTCATAAAACCATGAATAAATCATAGAAAACATAAGACATAAAGGTAACTTGAGGCATTCATAACATTCTTACGTAGGGAGTAACCCTCTTGGTTACGTTTGGAATACCCATCACAGTATATTCCCTAAATCTCTTTGGAGAAACCTTAGCATTTCACTCCTTTGCATTACCCAATGCATTGGAGAGATATATCGGGCTCACCCACCCTTAGTTTATCATGGAACCACCCGTCTTCATAATAATGCCCAAGAACCTCAACATAATCATATCACATAAAACATGCATAAAGGAAACAAAATATTTCCACCTTTCAATCACAAGATATCAATACAACACATTGATATAAAAACATTATGAAAACCATTTTCAATACCAAAATAAAATAAAATTAAAACATGGTATTTATTTTTCTTTTAAAAAGAAGGTATGGCTTGTACAGGAGGCCAAAACTCAAATAACGGTCACAACGGCGGAGAAGTCGTTGTCACCACATACATACGACAAAAACATTCCCTTTTGTCATTTAGTAAACGCTTCGTATAAAAAAGATTCCTTTTGAATAAACGTACAAGTCAAAGGGGTTTATACACCATATAAAAAAAGGTTGTGTATAAAACAAAATATGCCTCAATGAAAGGAGATTGAGACGAAGTCCCATACAAAGATGGTATCCTTGGATTAGGGATAAATCAATTACATAATTATGTGTGACAAACTAATACACCAAATATAAGTGGATATTAAGTGTAAAAAAACAGAGGTTATTCACACATATTCATAGAACGATATATTCAAGGAGTACAAGCTTATCCCAAAGAATCGAAATTGGGTTAAGAAGTTCCCTTGCAATAATTAGACAGCCTAACGATGTCACTTCAAAATTCAGAAAAAGAGTTGATGAGAGATAAAAAGGGTATCTCATCACTTGGACATAAAATTTACATCAATAAGGATATAGAAGAACATATCCCAAGATAATATTATGTGAATTTAAAGACATAACAAAATAAGTCTTTTAAAAAGAGGAGGGTGAAAGGTTCCCTTACCAACATGGGTATCTTTCGAAACATACGCCCCGTGAAAGAAGGACAATACATCATTGATGTAAATACTCATAAATGAAATAATATTACACAATGAGTAAAATAATGGTCAGTACATACACCACTCAAAGGAAATTGTGGCAAATGTAGCATAAATCTCACGGGAATAAAAGTGAGATGAAAAATCACTTACGAAAACTCGGCAGCCTAACGACGCCACTTAAAACTTCCAAAAATGGATTGATGAGATCAAATAGGGTATCTCATCATATTAAAATAAAATTTACAGCAATAGGAATATGAAATAACATCCCCCATCATAACAATATAGGAGCTTAAAAGAAGTGACATAAAGGGGAGTACTTAAAGAGAAAGAGAGAGGTTAGATCTCTTACGAAAATTCGACAGCCTAACAGCGCCACTCGAAACTTACAAAATGGATTGATGAGAGAGAATAGGGTCTCTCATCATATTAACATAATATTTACAGTAGGATTAATACAAAAGAACATCCCAATCATAAGAAATATGAGCCTAAAAGGAATGACATAAAAGAGTGTACTTAAAAAAAGAGTGGAGTAGGATCCCTTACCTCAAGTCCAACTTGTCTTGTTCGTTTCATTATATTCCTGAATAATAAACTTTGGTCAATTAATAATTGCCTAAGTACCTACTTTATAGATTATTATTCAGTTCATATTACATATTATAATGTTATAATAATTGTTTAATAATGTTAGTTCATATCAGACGTTTTTGCCGATGTTTGGTACATGAGTCAAAAATGAACTTGTTTGAAAAAAAATTGCCCATGTAGTTATAAGTAAATAATTTCCAGAATAGTATTATTGATTAAAATATCATATATATCCAGTAAATATTCATTTCATACTATTCCATATCATTTGGAGATAAAAAACGAAAATCACCGTTCATGGAGACGGTAGGTCATACGTACGCATGAACGCTACTTTCATTTTTTTGTCATGTTAATAGAATTAAAATAAAATGAGATATATATATATATGTTATAATTCCAGAATGATATCCATAATTTTGATGTAATATATTACATATATATACATTATATATATGTACTTATAATATTACATAACATTTTGAGATAAGAAATCAAATGTACCGTTCATGGAGACGGTAAGCCGTACGTACGCATGAACGCTACTTCCATTTCTATTTCATATTTAATGGAATTAAAACATAATGATACATAATAGTATTTTAATTACTGTATGGTATCATATATAAAATTATTAAATATATACTTTATACGTACCACATATGGTATTAACGAATCAAATCACTTCGAGGAGGCGGTACTCCACACTTCCTTAAATGAAGATATCGCGTTTACCCATAATGGAAACCATAAAGGTATGCCCAAAATGAAAAATACAGAAACTTAAGAAAAACATAAAAATATTATATATCACATATAAATATAGTGTCATATTAATGGCCACCTTTGAAGGTGTTAAAAGAATGTTGAACAATCATCATTTCGGGAGGCCGGAATTCGCCATCCACAGAAACAGTATGTTCTTTAACCATTAGATGTAGGTGTGTGAAAGTGTAGCTAGAATACTTCTTATAACAACATCATAGTATATTGATGATACTGTATTTGTTACAAAATAAATGAATAAAAATATTTTAGGGGGTTGGAGAAGAAAAATAAAACAAAAGGACTCAAGTGAAGACATTACCTTAAAATCGGGTAACTCCCTTTGGTTTGATCTCAAAGGCTTCCTTGGGAAGACTTCTGCCCAAAGTGAGGCTTCAAGGAGTAAGAGAGGGAAGTGGAGAGACAAAATGGGCAGATATTGGCCGAGCCAAAGGCTTTGGGAGTGTGGGTAAGGAGGTAGAGGTGGGGGCCTTTTATAAGAGGAGAGGAGGGGCACTCTTGGAAGGTACAGAAATGTCACTTTATTTTAAAATGGTATTCGGATTTAAGAGGTCCCACATTGATGTGTTTCAAGGATAAGGTGATAAGAGTTCTAAATAAACTCATACAATAGGTTTTGGACATGTTTAGGTCTTAGATATTACATTATCTTTCCATTTTATTTAAATCGTTAAATAATGAGGTCATCGCTGCATCATCATGACGTCATAAATAATTTAATTTATTTAATATCTAAAAATTATAAAAAAAAATACTATGATGTAGGAAATCTTATTATCTTTCCAATGAATATTTATAGTCAAAAATCTGATTTGTATAACCCCATGTAAAAATTGTTTTAGTAAAACATTTCATGTTTGTCTCATTTTTACTTTAACTTTAAATAAAAAGATATTAATGTCATTTTCCAACCAAAGTGGCTTAATGGGTTCCCCAAGTTGACCCATGAGTTTTATTGGTAGGAAATGACACATCCAATGAGGTTAGGACATGTTTCAAGTTCATTTCAAATTATTAAAACATTATTTTTAACTTAAACTACACTAATTACCTCTAATCGCGATTAAAAACTTAATAAGTTACTATTCACCAAAAAATTATTTTTATCCCATTGAAACACATTTTACTTCTTAATTACAACCATGTATGTCTTATTTTTGAAATTCAAAACACAAAGATGGCAAAATTTCATTTGAACGGAAAAATCAGTTTTTATAAGTACCACTTAGTGGTTTCACTATTCATCAAAAATTGAAGTTTTTCAGAAAAATCCCAAAAATTCACCTTAAGCTATATTTGATATTCCAAATTCAAAAATTAAGTCCATTTTACAAAATTCAAAACATATAAGTCACATTAATTAATTTAATAATTAATTCCCACTGTCAGAGCAAATAGCGTGTTTTTATGAAACAATAAGTATCAAAAGATTGACACTAGTTTAAGTCTGATTTCAAAGTGAAATTAATTCCAACGACCACTATTAAATTAAATGGTAAAAATATATTCTAATTTAACTTTAAAACCAATTCAAAAGATAATCTAATCATATAAATAAATTAGATTAAAAATAGGTTTTGAATTAAAATACAACATTTTACACTATTCATTAAAAAAAAGAACTTTATCGGAAAGATACCAAAAATTTACACAAAGTAAATTTTGATGTCCCAATTCTTAAGAAGAGTTTTATTTGGTCCAAAAGGATGTATAAGAGTGAACAAAACTATATTTAATGATGGTTCTCCACCAAAAGGCGATAAGTGAACCTTTAGTGAAAACTAGGGCATATACGCCTAAAATCGAATAATTTCCGTATTTTATGCCTTTATCTTTTATTGGATAAATGTAAAAACATTAAAAAACATATATAATAATATTTTAGTTATTTCTATCCATTACCGCCAATACAACGACTACATGTTAACTACCATTTAAAATAATATTATTTTATTATTAGAGTGCAATGTAAGATTCCCAAGAAACTCGTTGTTGCGTGTTGGGTACGCCATCGAGCATAGCGTCCCCTTTAAAGTCATATTAATACTTTATTCACAAATATGGATAAATATAAAAATTTCATATTCTTTATTTACCTGGGGTGTTACATCCTTCCCCCCTTTTGGGAATTGCGTCCTCGCAATTTTTAAAATTGAGCTTGGAAACATCCTTGAAAGTCCCACATCGGAACAAGATTCGGTAAAACAATCACTTTAAAATAAAGAAAGATAAGTACAAAGGTCACCCGAGTTAACCCATACTAGGATTCCATGTAGAAAAATATGGACATGGAAGAGAAAACATAGGGTCGTGTTCTGATGGAGAGTGATATAAAACATGTTTAGGAGAAAGTTAACCACAAGAAAATCACAAACATGTGATGGGTTAAACGGTATTCGATTCCCCAGTAGGAAAAGTTAATAGACAACATTTTTGTTTTAAGTTACTTTTTATTGAGTAATTTATTCCTAGGGAAACATAATCACTTATCATGTTGACTTTCAACTTTTACACAAAATCATATTTTCTCCAAAAGACGAGTATTTAGGAAGACTTGTTCACATTAAGAGTACTATAATCAACTTCTAGAGAATCACCTAATCCACCAAAGAGAACTATATACATCCCATGTATTTAGGCTTTAACCAAAACCAAAACCAGAAAGGTTAGTACAAGGTCAGATAATCCAGAAAAGGATAACCCATAAAAAAGAAAATCAATGCTTAATCTCCAAAATTTGTCCAACAAAACCCAAAGTTCAACGAGGACCATCCGATAAACAATTTGTCCATAAAATTATTCAAAGTAAACCAATTTAAGATTGAAACCCAAATATTTGAAGGATTTAGTCACATAGTCTTCCAAGTTAAATCGTAACATTTATCTCCAAACAATATCAGTTGCTCCTAAAGTATCGTATTGAAAAGTAATTAACCTAATCACATATCCTTCATGATAGGTTAATCATTTTCATAAATAACCCAAAATCAAATTACTCTTAATTCATAAAATCATATAACTAAAAAAAGAATCAGTCAAACTAACCAGGGACTTCACGTAGTCCGGTGGTAGGCGATAAATACCAGTCGCAATTTGGTTGTGGGTTCGATTCCCGCAGCTTTGTCCGACGCGACGGGTAGTCACACGGTCTGCGTGTTGTCCTTTTCCCAAAACTATATAATTCTCAAATCATTCCACAAAAAGGGATAAAATCATCAAAAATAACCATAACATAATTTAACCTCAATTTTATCTCATGCCTTTCACTTCAATCATAACATATAGTAACCCATAATTACCTCAAAAGTAAGGATCATATAAACCCAAATGGTTCTTTATAACTATGTCCACAAAAGAAAAGATAATTATTCCTTGAATAAAATTTGCCTATATTAAACATCAGGGTTATACATAATATAAAAAGTCTTCTAATGTAACCCCATCATCAAAAGAGACTTAATACTCTTAAGAATTTCACCATAACTCTTGAAGCCCTTATATGTTGACATCTTACTCATTCAACATTCTTCATGATCCATTAACCATTCCTTTCCAACTTATTCCGAAATACCTCTTTCCTACAAACAAAATCATGAATCATATCCTAAGATTCCAAAATAGGAAAACAATAGTCATCAAATAATACATACATTTGATTGGTCATTGTCAGTTTCTTCATCCTCAATCGGAATGGCATTAGGTATTGGTAAACGAACATTTGTACGCTCTTGGTGACCCCATTCACGAAACTTCTTCATAGGACATGTGTTTGCATAATGACCATGCACACCACATTTAAAACATTCAATTGATCCCTCAGAAAGAACTTCTTTCCCTTTCCTCGAGTCAACTGGATGCTTCCTTTTTCCATGGCAGGTTCTTGCTTTATGACCTTCATTTCCACATCTATAGCATATTTCTGTCCCTTTGAAACATTTTCCTAGGTGTTTCTTTCCACATCTTTGGCACATAGGTTTTTGAACACACTTACCTTTATGATTATTACCTGTACTTCTGTAGGGATTTGTTTCTTGCATATATGACGCCTTAGATAAATCACCAAGGATTAGGTGGTCAATCATGACTCCAGATAGTTGGTTGAGGATAATCACAAGAGTTCTCATTGCAGCTCCCATATCATTCAGTTGCTTGCTCAAAAAACTGTCACAGTTTCCTTCACATCCACTGTTACTTTGGTGCCTACTAGATCCAGCCATTTACTAAAACCAAAAAGGTCAGTGTGAGTATATCAAAAAAAACCATCATGTACTAATGAGGAAGATAAACACTAAGATATACTTACTCATTCACTTTATCTAAAAATAGGACTCTTTTTGAAATCCTAACCATTATGGTAATGCCACTTATGATTAAAGAATACCCTAACCTCTAAAGTTATCTAAACCGACCTTTGATACCAACTATAAGGCCCCAGCCTTAAACCTTACTTAATCATGAGTTATTAAAATATTACACATTGAGGATCTTTTCAGGTTTAGAGTTTTAGATAATTAGATCATGAAACTTGCATTACATTCCACAGTTAAACAAAGTGGTTACATAAAAGACAGTATTCATTCTTACCATCAACGGAAACATATTGAAAATAAAACATGGATTCTTTCTTGACACATCCTTGACACTATCATCACATCATGTACCTTTCCCTTGACCTGTGAAAAACATTTCAAAAACTTGGGATGAGCATAAAAAGCTCAGTAAGGGTTATAAAAATATGGAAAGGAAACATGAGTTCATATATACATAAGAATGAAATCATACTTTACCCATAAAACATAGGCACTTTAACATACCTCATCAAACCATGAATAAATCATAGAAAACATAAGACATAAAGGTAACTTGAGGCATTCATAACATTCTTACGTAGGGAGTAACCCTCTTGGTTACGTTTGGAATACCCATCACAGTATATTCCCTAAATCTCTTCGGAGAAACCTTAACATTTCACTCCTTCGTGTTACCCAATGCATTGGAGAGCTATATCGGGCTCACCCGCCCTTAGTTTATCACGGAACCACCCGTCTTCATAATAATTCCCAAGAACCTCAACATAATCGTATCACATAAAACATGCATAAAGGAAACATAATATTTCCACCTTTCAATCACAAGATATCAATACAACACATTGATATAAAAACATTATGAAAACCATTTTCAATACCAAAATAAAATAAAATTAAAACATGGTATTTATTTTTCTTTTAAAAAGAAGGTATGGCTTGTAGAGGAGGCCGAAACTCAAATAACGGTCACGACGACGGAGAAGTCGTTGTCACCGCATACGTACGACAAAAACATTCCCTTTTGTCATTTAGTAAACGCTTCGTATAAAAAATATTCCTTTTGAATAAACGTACAAGTCAAAGGGGTTTATACACCATATAAAAAAAAGGTTGTGTATAAAACAAAATATGCCTCAATGAAAGGAGATTAAGACGATGTCCCATACAAAGATGGTATCCTTGGATTAGGGATAAATCAATTACATTATTATGTGTGACAAACTAATACACCAAATATAAGTGGATATTAAGTGTAAAACAAACAGAGGTTATTCACACATATTCATAGAATGACATATTCATGGAGTACAAGCTTATCCCAAAGAATCGAAATTGGGTTAAGAAGTTCCCTTGCAATAATTAGACAGCCTAACGGCGTCACTTCAAAATTCAGAAAAAGAGTTGATGAGAGATAAAAAGGGTATCTCATCACTTGGACATAAAATTTACATCAATAAGGATATATAAGAACATATCCCAAAATAATATTATGTGAATTAAAAGACATAACAAAATAAGTCTTTTAAAAAGAGGAGGGTGAAAGGTTCCCTTACCGACATGGGTATCTTTCGAAACATACGCCCCGTGAAATAAGGACAATACATCATTGATGTAAATACTCATAAATGAATGAATATTACACAATGAGTAAAATAATGGTCAGTACATACACCACTCAAAGGAAATTGTGGCAAATGTAGCATAAATCTCACGGGAATAAAAGTGAGATGAAAAATCACTTACAAAAACTCGACAGCCTAACGACGCCACTTAAAACTTCCAAAAATGGATTGATGAGATCAAATAGGGTATCTAATCATATTAAAATAAAATTTACAGCAATAGGAATATGAAATAACATCCCCCATCATAACAAATAGGAGCTTAAAAGAAGTGACATAAAGGGGAGTACTTAAAGAGAAAGAGAGAGGTTAGATCTCTTACGAAAATTCGGCAGCCTAACGGCGCCACTCGAAACTTCCAAAATGGATTGATGAGAGAGAATAGGGTCTCTCATCATATTAACATAACATTTACATTAGGAGTAATATAAAAGAACATCCCAATCATAAGAAATATGAGCTTAAAAGGAATGACATAAAATAGTGTACTTAAAAAAAGAGTGGAGTAGGATCCCTTACCTCAAGTCCAACTTGTCTTGTTCGTTTCTTTATATTCCTGAATAATAAACTTTGGTCAATTAATAATTGCCTAATTACCTCCTTTAGAGATTATTATTCAGTTAATATCACATATTATAATGTTATAATAATTGTTTAATAATGTTAGTTCATATCAGACGTTTTTTCCGATGTTTGGTACACGAGTCAAAAATGAACTTGTTTGAAAAAAAATTGCCCATGTAGTTATAAGTAAATAATTTCCAGAATATTATTAATGATTAAAATATCATATATATCCAGTAAATATTCATTTCATACTATTCCATATCATTTGGAGATAAAAAAACGAAAAGCACCGTTCATGGAGAGGGTAGGTCATACGTACGCATGAATGCTACTTTCATTTTTTTGTCATGTTAATGGAATTAAAATAAAATGAGAGAGATATATATATGTTATAATTCCAGAATGATATCCATAATTTTGATGTAATATATTACATATATATCCATTATATATATGTACTTATAATATTACATAACATTTTGAGATAAGAAATGAAATGTACCGTTCATGGAGACGGTAAGCCGTACGTACGCATGAACGCTACTTCCATTTCTATTTCATATTTAATGGAATTAAAACATAATGATACATAATAGTATTTTAATTCCAGTATGGTATCATATATAACATTATTAAATATATCCTTTATACGTACCACATATGGTATTAACGAATCAAATCACTTTGAGGGGGCGGTAGTCCGCACTTCCTTAAATGAAGATATCGCGTTTACCAATAATGGAAACCATAAAGGTATGCCCAAAATAAAAAATACAGAAGCTTAAGGAAAACATAAAAATATTATATATCACATATAAATATAGTGTCATCTTAATGGCCACCTTTTAAGGTGTTAAAATAATGTTGAACAATCATCGTTTCGGGAGGCCGAAATTCGCCATCCACGGAAACAGTATGTTCTTTAACCATTAGATGTAGGTGTGTGAAAGTGTAGCTAGAATCCTTCTTATAACAACATCCTAGTATATTTATGATACTGTATTTGTTACAAAATAAATGAATAAAAAGAGTTTAGGGGGTTGGAGAAGAAAAATAAAACAAAAGGACTCAAGTGAAGACATTACCTTAAAATTGGGTAACTCTATTTAGTTTGAGCTCAAAGGCTTCCTTGGGAAGACTTCTGCCCAAATTGAGGCTTCAAGGAGTAAGAGAGGGAAGTGGAGAGACATAATGGGCAGAGATTGGACGAGCCAAAGGCTATGGGAGTGTGGGTAAGGAGGTAGAGGTGGGGGCCTTTTATAAGAGGAGAGGAGGGGCACTCTTGGAAGGTAAAGAAAAGTCACTTTATTTTAAAATGGTATTAGGATTTAAGAGGTCCCACATTGATTTGTTTCGAGTATAAGGTGATAAGGGTTCTAAATCCACTCATCCAATAGGTTTTGGACATGTGTAGGTCTTAGATATTACATTATCTTTCCATTTTAGTTAAATTGTTAAATAATGAGGTCATCGCTGCATCATCATGATGTCCTAAATAATTTAATTTATTTAATGTCTAAAAATTATAAAAAAAATACTATGATGTAGGAAATATTTTTAGCTTTCCAATTAATATTTATAGTCAAAAATACGATTTGTATAACCCCATGTAAAAATTGTTTTAGTAAAACATTTCATGTTTGTCTCATTTTTACTTTAACTTTAAATAAAAAGATATTAATGTCATTTTCCAACCAAAGTGGCTTCATGGGGTCCCCAAGTTGACCCATGTGTTGTCTTGGTCGGCCATGACACATAAAATGAGGTTATGACATGTGTCAAGTTCATTTCATATTATTAAAACATTATTTTTACCTTAAACTACACTAATTACCTCTAATCGCGATTAAAAACTTAATAAGTTACTATTCACCAAAAAATTATTTTTATCCCATTGAACCACATTTTACTTCTTAATGACAACCATGTATGTCGGATTTTTGAAATTCAAAACACAAAGATGGCAAAATTTCATTTAAACAGAAAAATCAGTTTTTATAAGTACCACTTAGTGGTTTCACTATTCATCAAAAATTGAAGTTTTTTCAGAAAAATCCCAAAAATTCACCCTAAGCTATATTTGATATTCCAAATTCAAAAATGAAGTCCATTTTACAAAATTCAAAATAAATAAGTCACATTAATTAATTTAATAATTAATTCTCACTGTCAGAGCAAATAGCGTGTTTTTATGAAACAATAAGTATCAAAAGATTGACACTAGTTTAAGTCTGATTTCAAAGTGAAATTAATTCCAACGACCACTATTGGATTAAATGGTAAAAATATATTCTAATTTCACTTTAAAACCAATTCAAAAGATAATCTAATCATATAAATAAATTAGATTAAAAAGAGGTTTTGAATTAAAATACAACATTTTACACTATTCATTAAAAAAAAGAACTTTATCGGAAAGATACCAAAAATTTACACAAAGTAAATTTTGATGTCCCAATTCGTAAGAAGAGTTTTATTTGGTCCAAAAGGATGTATAAGAGTGAACAAAACTATATTTAATGATGGTTCTCCATCAAAAGGCGATAAATGAACCTTTAGTGAAAACTAGGGCATATACGCCTAAAATCGAATAATTTCCGTATTTTATGCCTTTATCTTTTATTGGATAAATGTAAAAACATTAAAAAACATATATAATCATATTTTAGTTATTTATATCCATTCCCGCCAATACAACAGCTACATGTTAACTACCATTTAAAATAATATTATTTTATTATTAGAGTGCAACATAAGATTCCCAAGAAACTCGTTGTTGCGTGTTGGGTACGCCATCGAGCATAGCGTCCCCTTTAAAGTAATATTAATACTTTATTCACAAATATGGATAAATATGAAAATGTCATATTCTTTATTTACCTGGGGTGTTACAATACTAGGACTTTTGTATATTGAGAATGCATCAAAATAAAAACGATGAAATTTTTAATGAAACTATATCTAGGAAAATAAATATATGGAATATCTAGGGATTCCATTGGTTATATTATCACTTTCTTGATATATTTAATTCTTTATAATTCAAATATTCACTCAAATCATTATATGGAGTGGAAGTTAATTAACCATCTTAGATTTTATACTAATAAAATTCAAGATTTCCTGAAATACTGTAGCTTATTATGGAAGGAAACTATAGACCGAAATGACTATAAAGAATGTGGTATGTCATGATGGAATCCAAATACAGATGAAAATCCATCTCATGTTCCATATAAATTAAATTTAGAACTTCCCATTGGTTCTTAGGATCCAAAATCTATTCATGTATGTTGAAAACTATACAAATATGTGATTCCATGATGTTGAGAGAAACAAGGATAATGATGAGTTGGTCCTTCCTACATATGGATTTGAATGGTGGAAATTTGATACAAGGTATTCATATTTTTCTTCTGAGGTGCGTAATTTAATGTTGGGTCTATCATGTGTTGGATTTAATCCATTTGGTCGGATGCTTACTTATCACATCTTGTGGCCAGTTTTTATTCAAATTTATAACCTTCCTCTATGTAAATGTTTGAAAAAACCATTCACTTTCTTGAACATACTCATATCTAGAACTTACAGTCCTAGAATTGATATAGATGCATACTTATAACCTTTAATAAAAGAGTTAAAGTTTCTTTGGGTTTTGTTTATGTGCATGTATAATGATTCTTTGAAAAATATATTTCAGATTCATGATTCACTTATGTACATGACAAATAATTTCCCTAATTATGCAATGATTTTTGGTTGGGGTGTGAATTAAAAACAATCCAATCATATTTTTATTAATAATACATGATCTAGAAGATTTAAATATCAATATAGATTCAATTTCATGGAATATTGAAAATTATTTCTAACAGATGATTCATATAGGAATACCCCCCCCCTCGAATGTCTGGAAGACCTTCATTTTTTTTGATTTTTGATAACCCCCCTTTCAAGGGATGATGGGTAACCCTTACAAGACCCATAGGGTTAACAATAATTATTAGACCAAGAATCCACCGTAGTGTATTCCTAGAACTAATGTGCTTAATGAATTAAAATATATTATATTTTTATTAGGTATTGGTTAGATGGAATATACAAATAGGAAGAATGTTTCTACTAAATCCAATTATAGTTGGAAAAATATCAGTATCGTATTTGATTTTACATATTGGACAACCAATTTTGTACATCTTTGTTTAGATTTAATGCACATTGGAAAAAATATATTTTAAATAGTGATTTTAATTCTTCTAAAATTAAAGGGGAATACCCAAGATGACTTATGATCTCAATTTAACTTGGTGTATTTGGGTATTGGACTAGAGATACATCTTTTTTGTATCGGTGAAAATAAATAGAATGTTTTTTGTGATTTTAATGTGATGAAACCTTTAGATAAAAAACATTTTCTAGATGTATTAGAGAGTATCAAGGTTCCTAATGGATATTCAATAAAAATATCTATTCAATTTTGTAAAATATATTTGAAAATGAAATCCCCAAACACTCATAAGTATCACATAATTTTTTATGAGTTTATTTTAATTACAATCTGTCATTTAATTTGAAATAATGTATGGGTGAAAATAATTTTATTTTTCCATTTTTGTTGAGAATTTTGCGATTAAATGTTTTCATGTATTTGTTGATAAAAATATAGGAAGAGACGACAATAATTTTTCATGAGTTAGAGAAATTTTTTATTTCCTTATTTTTCACTTGGATACTACATCTAACTATTTATATTCTAATTTAAATACTTATTATGGACCCATTTATTTTCGATGTATGTACCCAATCAAATGAAATATATTCAAAATAAGTTCTTATGCTCAGATTAAGAATCATCCTAAAGATTCTATTATGAAAGGTTATCTTGTTTTGGAAAGTATGGACTTTTTTTCAATGTATTTGGATGATTTGAGAACAAGGCATAACTAACCAATGGGAAATGAAGATTATTAATATTAGTAAATTGAGTTGAATGACCTCATATTTTCAAGGTATATCCTTCTATGAGTTTTGGTTAACCCCTTTTGTGTTCGGTTAGTTTTGGTTTGGACCTTGTAAATCTGGTTTGTATATTGGTTGGGTTAGTTCTAGGTGAAGAAGAAAAGGGATATGGGGTTTGGATATAGAACCAATTCATGATGTGAATGGTATGGGTAGACCCCATGAAATCCATACAAGGTGGGAATGGGTCTAGGCAGACCCCATTAACCACATGCATGTCCTGGATGGATATAGAAAGACCCATGAAATGAAAACTCATATTGGGAGATGGGTTCATTATATGGAGTTTATTTTCTAGTTTTTTTAGTTGTGGTGATAAAATTCCCAATTTATAGGAAAAAAATACATTCATAAAATTAATACTCTATTAATGTTGTGAATTTTTCATTCCCAATGCTCCTTTTAAACTCTTGTATTGTGTAGTTCTGATATCATGCACCCCCTTCTATCTCTACTGTATCATGATAAACTATGATTTTTTCTTCTATGAACTAGTAGCATGTTTTTGTTGGATCTTACCTTTATATATTGAGATAATGAAGGTAAGACCTTCCATTATTTTCTCCTCTTTTATTAGTTATTTTATATTGTAAAAAACCTAGTGTAGGACTGCCTAACATGGATCGGGAACGCATGTTTGGTGTTGAAGAACCTCTGGTTTTTTTGAAGGTAAGGAAGGTGGAACCCTACTATACCTTTGACGTTGAGTAATTTCTACATATACTCTTCTTTTGAGGTGGGAGTTCTAGAAAAAATCCCAAAAGTCTATTTCATTTCATTTAGTGTGTGAATAATTGCGATCACATTGGCTCCGATGTGCAACCTAGTGGTTATGCCATTAAGGGTTATCACCGGAGGTCTCAAGTTCGAGGCACCCTGAGTACTTGTAGGCTCCATAGATTTTCTTTGTTTCTTTGTATCCCCCTCCATTAACTGTTGTAATATAATAATTGTGATCACACTGAAACACCATGCACATGAACTCCCTAAAAGAATAACTCACTATTTTGAAAAAAAATCCTTAGGGTTATCCCTCCCATGGATCCTTCTGGGTCTAGTGGAATTGAGACTAGACATGCTAGAACCTTAGAGGTGAGACTGCCCAGGAAATTATGATGAACTTATAGTTTTGATAATTTTAATTTGGTATAACATGTGATTTGAGATAATTATAAACAAGGTAAAAAATATGACCTATAATAATTGGTAACCTAGAATGATATGAATACAATGATTTTTCCTTGATAGGAGAATCTGCCTATTTAGAATGAATGATAGGTTAATTGGTAATTAGGTAAATTGACCAATATATATTATATGTCATGTTTTATATATTGATGATTGGTATGATTTTGGATTATTGGGACTTAGTGTTTATTACATGATACAAACCATTAGTGAATCATCCTAATATAGGAGAATCCACTAATTTATTGAGATGTATAGTTTTCCAAGGTGTACCATTAATGATTCATCAAAGATATAAGAATCCACCGGTATGATTTTATTGATTTTACCTTGGTTTGGAAGTGTTCCATGGGAACACATAATTAGATCTAACATTGTTTAGAGTTCATTATGATATGATTACTTTACCCTTAGTATGGTATTGTTCCATGAGAAGACGTAAGCAAATCCAGCAATGGAAATTCTCAGGGAGCCAAATATTACTTGGTAACTTGAGACATTCCATGAACTATTTATCCCAATGAAGGAGAATACGCTAGTGTCATTGGTGATCTATCCTGATATAGAAGGATCCACCACTTGAGAGAGATATCAGACATGGATTTGAAGTAGGTTTGGCTGACCTAAGGTGTCATCACGAATCTCGAGGGTCGGTAGGTTTATTTGATGTTTTGTAATAATTTATGAATCAATATTCATATTTTTCATATAATTGCATGAACTATATATTCAAATTGTATTTTTAGACACTATGGGTGTTAGCCTTCTAATTTTTACTCACACCCTATTGGATAACTGTTTGGTACTTGAGAAAATTTCATGGATTCAAGTATAGAAAAGGTCAAGGGACCCTGTTCTTGATTGTTTGCTTACTAGACGGGTTGAATCTTGGATATGGGACCAAAATTGGTTTAGAGACTAGGGTTTTGGATTCTTTATTTTTTTTGTCTTTTACTTATATGACTTCCAACATGTCATTTAGTTTCATTCCACCTATCATTTCATGAATCCATTATTATTTGGATTCTTCACTTTTCTATTTTATCCTACTTTTTTCATGGTTGGATATTTATATTATTTTATCTATTTATGTTACTCTATTACTAAGGGTATTTTATCCCTACTATGTTCTTTACACCCTTACTGCTATTCGACATCCTCTTGCATATGGGGAGGCACTCATGAGGTCCAGTAGCCAATCCAGAAAGGTCATGCAAGGGAGAAGTGGTCCATGCGACATTAAGAAGTGGTACCATAGCCCAAGTATTTTTTTCTTTACTATTTGGGAAATTTATATTAGAGAGTAGGATGTTTTAGCGCTCAATAACGAGCCTATTCATGGGAGTATCAAATAAATGTATGAGGGAAAACCTGAGTACCCATGGATGGGATTTCTATTAATGTTGTTGGCTTGTTATAGTTTAGATGTTACTCCACGTTGGGTAATTCAATAGTTGTGTGATATTATTATTTATTATGATTTTACTCACGGGTTAGTATGAAAGGATATGATTGTGGATGAATCATGGTTGGAACATAGAATATATTTTTACATGTATTTCCCATGATAGGGATATATTTATCACATGTGACATATCTACCCTTATAAAATATGAAATGTGAACCTTGATATGTCTAATAAAAAAGAATGAATGTAAAACTATTATGTTATTTCCATTCTCTTATTAAGACAAGTAAAGAGGGACCTTGATTCAGTCCTCTATCACTGTTTTCACCTTTTAATATTGATCTTGTTTGTGTTATAAGGAGTGAATTAAACCTTGTAGATAAATATCCTCATCATCGCCTTGGGGTTGAGCAACCGAGAGGGGTAATTAGAACACTCCCAAATCAACTAACCTATAAGTTCTTGTGGATCCCAGGAACTAGATGGATGACCAGCTTTAAAAAATCTTCCAACGGGTCATGAAATCCATGGAGAGGGATATTTTTTACACTATAACATTGATGTTTGATCTGAATATAGAGTTACAGCTACAACATCTACCTACATTCATTGGGGATAGAGGACCCCAGGTAGCTGATTTCTTGACTGAGTCAGTCTAGATGATATTTAAGCACCTTGTGGCACACACAGATAAACGAGTGAATCTTGCTTCTTATATTTTATGAGGACCACCCAAGCATTGGTGGGAAATTATGGATAAAGCTCACCAGTAAGAGGAGCCAACTTAGAAGGAGTATGAGTAGATGTTTCCCAACCAATTCTATCTAGAGATGTTGAGGGATGAGAGGGATATCTATTTCATGCAGTAGAAAAATGGAAACATATCTTTGATGGATTATATTGGATACTCCATCAACCTATAATGTTTTTCTCTATCCTTAGAAGATGATGATTTCACCAAGGTGAAACATTTCTAGGATGATATTTTCTATAAGGCATGGTTATAGTAGAACATATTTCTCTTGAGAAACGTCAAGAATGTGATGAATCCATCCCACATTATGAAAGTGAACCTAAGCGAATCTTTATGTTTTAGTAATATAGTCATAATAGGGTGGTTAGGGAGATTTTATTTAGGAAGTAATAAGGTTTGATACGATATTTATTACCAGGGTAGTAGCGGGCAGAGCAACCAAGGAAGTGAGAAGCCATCTTAGAACCATGGCCCATTGTAGTTCTATTAGTGTTGAAATTTTGGCTATAAGAACTCATATAATTCTTCCACCATTGTGTATTAACATGATTATGGGAGGAAGTGTCATATCTATTAGTTTTATAGATACTCATAGCAGTAGAGAAGTGGAAGGGGATCAGAAAAAACACCAAAATTTGGGAAATACTTAGTAATCCATCACTAGATAGGCAACTGGAGTTCCACCAAATGTTCAGGATTAGGTAGGGGATGTGGTACCCTAGTGTAGGAGAAGTAGTACCATCTAGAGGAAGTGGCATAGGGGAGTCATACCAAATTCTAGGAAGAGGGGTGATTCAACTACACACTATGCAAACTTTTGTGACATGTTTGGATGAAAGACATTCTACCTTCAATGGGACAATTATAGTATCATTTACCCTTGACAATTTTTTTTGATACAAGATCATTGTATTCCTTTTTATCATCTCAATTTGAAAATGGTTTCAATTTTTATATGGAGATATTGGATTGAGTTATGAACATTTACATACTATTAAAAGTGTGATTAGAGGGTAGAAAATGCTATAAGAAATTTTCTATTGAAATTGGTGGGTACCATTTCCATTGGGAGATATTTATGTTGGAAATGAATGTATTTGATTTGATTATGATTTTTGATTAGATTATTATATATCAGGATCATATTGAATTTTATTAGAGTAAATTAACCTTTCTATCTCTCAAAGGGGGCATCTATTATTACCAGGGTGAGTGAAATATATAAGATGGTCCTACTGGAACACTTCATTTTATATTGGTTTGTATCATGGAATAATTGATGATCCTTGGTATAGATTATTATGGAATGTAGTTGGATAATTTTACCCTAGTGGTGGACTACATTTATGAAGTCTTTCCAGATGTGTTCTCTATTTCACCACTCAAGTGGGAGATCGATTTCACGATCAAGTTGATGTGGGGAGATGAGCTAGTATTTATACTTCTATACAGGATGGAACTAGTAGAGCTTAATGAGTTTAAAATTTAGTTATAATATCTATAAGTAAAGGAATTAATATGTCCTCATAATTATATATGGGGTTCTCCCATGATTTCCACTAAGAAGAATGATGGGTCTTTGAGCTTATGTATGTATTATTGAAGGCTGAACTAGATGACGGTAAAGAACTAGTATCCCCTTCCATTCATCGATGATATATTTGATTAGTTTATAGGATCCAGGATATTCTCTAAGATTGAATTGAGTTCATGTTACCATCACTTGAAGAAGATATCATATGACATACCCTGAATTGATTTTTGAAGTAGGTATGGTTTGTATAAATTTTTGGTAATGTCATTCGGTCTGACATACCCACTAACGATATTCAAAGACTTTATGAACTAGATCTTTTATCCATTCTTAGATTAGTTTGTTTTTGTTTTCATCGATGACGTCTTAGAGCAATCCTAGTCTGTAGATGATTATACCTAATATCTTCAAACCATTCTACGTAATCTAATAGAGAACCATCTTTACGACTATCTATCCAAATGAAATTCATGGATTGATAGAGGTCACTTATTGGGACATTCTTTCTCAAAGGATGGAATGGTAGTAGACTTAGAGAAAGTAGTCAAGGTATCTTGGAAATGATCTAAGAGTGTATTTGTGATTTAGAACTTCTTGGTTAAAGTGGGATACTATCGGCCTTTTATCTAGGAATTGTCTTGTTTGGATGAACCAATGTTTGGACTGACCTAGAATGGTATGAAGTTTGCTTGGTTATATTATTATGAAATGGATTTCCATGATTTTAAGAGTAGGCTGAACTTAGCACTAATTCTCACCTAGATTATGTTGGTTAAAGAGTGTACCATGTATTGTGATGCTTCCAGAGTCAGACTCAGAGTAGTTCTGATGTAGCAGGGATGAGTGGTTGCTTATGGATCTAAGAAGCTGATACCACATGATAGGAATGACCATACTCATGATATGAAGTTAGATATTTTTTTACACACCCAAAGATTACAAAGACAATATCAATTTGTAAAAAATTTCGGGGTGTACATGGGACATAAGAGCCTCAAGTACATGTTTTATCAGTGAGAACAGAACCTTCGACAAATTATGTGGGTCAAGTATACACAATCATTTAACTTTGATCTAGATTAAACTCTAAGTTAGGGAAATGTGGTTGTTGATTATTTGATCTTGAAGACTCGAAAAAAGGTAGTATGAGCGTCTTATGATGAGTGATAGATAATGAAAATATTTGAGGATAAGAATCTATATGTCCAGATGTTTCAAGGATAAGTAGTGTCATCTTCCACTTCTGTTATACCTATGATTTTTGATAAGATAAATAGAGAGTAGTTATATGATGTAGAGGGATTAGATATGAGGAATATATTATATGTCTAGGAGCTACTATCTTGATGGTATCTTGGTGGAAAAAATATTATTCTTATCCATGGCCATCTATGGGTTCCTATGGTCTTATGCAAGGAAATGATGAGATAGTTTCATGCTTCAAGATGGGAGGTACATTCAGTTTTGAAAAATATATATCATAGAATTTTTAGATAGTACTAGGGTCCAGAGATAAAGAAGGAAATAGAGGGATCCATGGAAATATGTTTCACCTAAATGATGATAAAGGTTGGACACCAGAGGACTGTTGGGTTGTTTCAACCATTTCCCATTCCATAATGGAAGTGGGATGCTGTCACTATAGATTTATTGACCAAATTACCCTAGAAACCTCAAATGAACAATGAATCATGGGTGATCATGGATCAAATGATGATGGTATCCTTCTTATTACATATTAGGTAGACCTTCATCATTGATGATATGGGTAGTCTCTATGTGTGGGACATATTTTGGATGCCTTTTGTTATAAAGAGTATCATTTCTGATCGAGATCCTCTTTTCTCATCTCGGTTCTGGTTGGGTGTTCATAAGGAACTTAGATCACATGTTATTTTGAGTATATCCTATCATTAGTAGACTAATGAACAATCTAAGAGTAGGATTTTGATTTTTGAGGATATGTTATAGGCCTATGTATTTAATTTTAGTAGTTCATGGGATAACCATTTGGACCTCAAAGTGTTTTACTATAATAAAAACTCATAGAAATCAATCTAAATGAATCTTTTTGAGGAATTATATAGAATATCCTATCGTTTGACTCTTTTCTGGATACAGGAAGAAGATTCAGCACTTTTTGGACATAGTCTCATTTAGGAAACGTTTGATCAAGTATATTTAATAAAGAAGTGGCTGGTGACTACACAGAGTTGGTAAAAATCATAATATAACCATCCGAGACGAGCTCTAGAGTTTTAGGTTGGTCAATGTTTTCTCATCAGGTGTCGTAATGACTGGGGAAAAACTATATCCAAAAGTAAGGGATGTTAGTGATAAGGTCTTTTAGGCCATTGGAGATTGCATAAAGGGTCGGTCTAGTGGTAAACAATTTGACCCTTACATAGTGCTAAAATTAAATCCAATATGTATTTCACATGTCAAAAATTTAGAGATATCATCCTAAACCTTCCCACATGATAGATATTTATGACATTGAGCTAGATTTTGATACACCCTTTAATGAACATCCTATTCATATCATGGATCGTAGTGAGAAGAATCTATGGGGGAAGAAACTACGTATGGTACAAGTACAGTGGAAGCATGGGCATGTGAAATAGGAGACATGGGTGAGGTAATTTGACATGTGGACATAGTATATATATATTTTTATTGATACCCACCTATATTCTTTGGATCACAGCTCAAGGATAAGCTGTTATTTGGTGGGGAGGCTGTATAACCCATCTTTTTTAGCTGTGTCCCATTTTTATTTTTGTTTAAACCTTTTGTTTTCAGTTATTTTTTGGTTTGGATATTTAAAATAGAGTTTTTAAACTAGTCATTTTAGTTTTTATAGGAATCATAAAAGGTAAATAGAATCATATAGAATCAATTCATTCCATGAATTGTCAATTCATGATATGAATGGTCTAGGCATACCCCATGAAATCCATACAAGGTGTGAATTGGTCTAGGAATTCCGTACGAATCATATTCATGTCCTGTATAGATATGAGAAAACACATGAAATGAAAACTCATGTCAAGATATAGGTTTATGAGGTGAACTTGTTTTTATGGGTTTTAGGATGAGGTAGAAAAATTCTCTATATATGTGGAAAAGACTCCCTTCATAACATGAATCCTTATTCATGTTGTTAATGTTCCACACCCAGTGATCCTTATAAACTCTAGTATCATACAATTATGTTATAACACACCCCCTTCTCTGGATTTTTTCCTGGTGACCTTTTAGTTTTCCTTTATCAACCAAAAAATGTTTTTTGTTGGATCTTGGATTTCCATATCAAGAGATTTAAGGTAATAATTTAGTTCGTTTCTTCTTCTTGTCTCATCTATTTAATATGGAGAAAACCCTAGTGTAGGACCGCCTAGTCTAGATCAATATCTCATGTTTAGAGTGTATAAAACCTTTTGTTTTCATTGAATAAAATGAATTAGGAACCCAACTATACCTCATATGTTGAGTAATTTCTATGTTTACTCTAATTTTAAAGTGGGTGGTCTATAATAACTATCTAATGCCTATTTTGTTTCCTTAAGTATGTTCAAAATTTTTGATCACACTGGAACATCATTTGTGTGATATACCTAAAAGGAAAAATCACTATTTTTAAAAATTCCTAAGTCTTATCCCTCACATGGATTCTATCAGGTACATTTTCATTGGGGAAAAACTTATGACTACTCAAGAGGTGAGACTAACCTTGAAATTATGATGAACTAGTAGTTTTAATTACCTTAATTTGGAATAACATGTGATTTTTGATAATTATCATCTTGGAATAACATGTGAACTATAATAATTGGTAACCTAAAATGATATGACTACAATGATTCATTCTTGATGTGAGAGTCCTACTGTAATGGTCCAGGTTTTTGGGGGTCCATTACATTGTTAAAATCTGATGTTGGGTGTTCTGGGTAGTCTGAGAATCTCAGTGAAGTTTGACCCTAACGGTAGGCCAATCGGTAGCCTTATCCTACCGGTAGCAGGCCTACCGGTAGCTCGGTCTACTGGTAGCCGCAGCCTACCGGTAGCTCTATCTACCGGTAGCTTGGTCTACCGGTATCTCGGTCTACTTGTAGCCGCAACCTACCGGTAGCTCTGTATATTAGTAGCTCGGTCTACAGGTAGCCGCAGCCTACTGGTAGCTCGGTCTATTGGTAGCCGCAACTTATCGGTAGCCCGGTCTACCGGTAGCTTGGTCTACTAGTAGCCACAGCCTGCCGGTAGCTCTATCTACCAGTAGCTCGGTCTCTCGGTAGCTGTCAGCCTCCGGTAGCTCTCGGCTACCAGTGGCTGCAGCCTACCAGGGTTTTCCAGTAGTGCCTCCTTTTGTGCTAATTGAGTTTTAAACTCTATTTTGACCCCTTTGGGGTTGTTTTAAAGCCCAGTAATGCCCATAAATGGCGTTTAATTAAATAATTAATGATTTAACTTGGTGTGTGCATCGGTTTAAACCGCCCCAAAGGGTGGGGACCCCTTAATGACATGTGGGGACGCATGGTCAACCCATGACCCGCTCCTTACGTGGTTTCGCGTCCTTATCTCAGTATCTCAACCGTTCTTGGCCCTTATAAGCTAAAGACTTCTCCCTGGGTTTCCTTTTTCCTCATCCACCCTGTGATCGATTCATGTGCTCACCCTTGGAGTCCCCGAGGTCCCTCCCCTGCCTTTTGCGCATCCGGTGTTCCTCACGTGTGGAGAGAAACTTCGATCATTGATCAATCAGGTAGGGTTTTACCTTCATCTCTCCCTTCTGTGTATCTTGCGGGGTGGACGCGCTACTGATTCTGTAGAACTGGATGAACCAAACCTTAATAAAGATAATAAATGGATTCTAAAGAATAAAGGTGAGGGGTGTGATCGATGATGCTCTATTTTCTCCTTTCTGAATTGTGCGGGCTTACGCCTACTGAAAATCATGGCCGTTGGTGGTCTTTCTCAGTTCACTAATAAACCCCAACTTCTTGTGATGTTTAAACGACGTGTATTGTGGTTGTGAACCTTTGATGTGTAAAGGAAATTGGTTAACTACGTATATTTGGCTAAATAAATTGAAAGCACCAGGATCAACCCTTTCTATGAGAACCTCGGTTCAAGCCCAGTGGAATTAAAATCATGGAGTGTGTTAAATATTTTAAATCTGAAAATACCTGTTGAGTTTTACCTTGTGTTCCACAGGCGAGTACGTGCGACCTTATGGTTTTCTTGGATGGGGGATTAGAATGCTGAGGTGATGTGGGTGGGGATGGGATTCCCTGTGGTTACACTTTCCGTGGTTGTGTGGTTGTGAATTTAAGGCCGAGTGGTTACTTTGTTTATATCAAGAATTTGGGTGGGATCCTCTATGGATGAGAAACCATTCGGGGGACACGAGGTAGTGTTTAGGGGTTTCCTTTGCTTCCATTACTTCGAGGGATCTCACTAGCCCCTTGGTTGCAGAAGGTGCAGGCAGTACCTTGGGGTTTTTCTTTGGTTCCAATTATTACGGCTTTACAAGAGAACCGGGTGTGAATTCTTAAGTTTTTGTTTGAATTTACTCTTCCCTTGGCTTGTACTTATGCTTGATAGTTTCCCAAGTAGGTGCAGAAACTTATTTAAACTTTATTGATGAACATGAAAAACAAGGATGGGACAAAGGGGTTCTGGTTTGGTGTGAGTTATGATGTGGGCAGGGGTGCTTTTGTGTTCTTTAGGCAGGCTGAAGAAAAACCTAAACTTGGGTGAGTGCCCATTACCTATACATATACTTGTAGTTTTTGTGTTTCTTATTAGTGCCCCACCCAAGTTGGGAACATAGTTCCGAACACCCCCATTTCATGGGGGAGGGTGTTTTTTCCAACACTTCCATTAGTGGCTGGTTATTAGCTGCTTCTGCTCCCTTTCCCGGATAGCCCAAGTATGTTCGGGCAGGCTGTGATGGCCTGAAGTCCATTATTATCCCAAGAACCTTTGGTCAGGGTAGTGTGGTGGTTGGTCCAGGTGTGTGTGGGAAGGTGGTTTCCCAAGTGTCTTCGGGATGAGGCCCAGGTGTCTTCGGGCATGGAAGTAAATCTTCTAGCCCAGGTGTCTTCAGGCGTGGCAGTGGTTGTTCTGGCCTAGGTGTTTGCAGGCATGGTTACGTGTGACAGTTGTGGACCAGGTGTTTGTGGGCGGGGTTTGGCAGTGGGACTGCGTGAGGATATGGCCCAGGTGTGTGTGAGTAGGTGTGGTAGTGGGATTGCAGTGAGAATGGTATGATTGGTTCGATGCGTAGGATGACTTCAATAACCAGTGGGAAAGCGGCGCGGGGTACCCAAACATCGATGTGCTTTTATTATACTTTACTTGCTTGCGTTATTTGGTGAGTGTGGCCGGTGAGTGGGATGGATGAACTACTTAATAGTGTTGGTTGTATGCTTCTGATGGGACTTTAGTACGTTCCCCCACTTGTGCACAAGGGTCTTTGGTTTTTTCCTACTGAGTGTACTCGTATGCTCACCCAACATATATAAAATTACTTTCAGGTTTCCAGGAGGACTTCGGGAATCGTGCAGGACCATACTAGCTTGGACCTTTAGGATAGTTGCTGTTTCCATTTTCCTTTTTCTTGGTATCTTTTTACCTTGGGGTTTTGTGGCTTGTATCATTTACTTTTGAACATGCATGTGGGAATGGTTTACCTTTTGGTTTTTACTTTTCTTCCAGTTTTGGTGTTGTTGGGTTTCATCATCTTATTTCCCGATCCTATAAAACAAAAAGGGTAATGCATTCCATTTGTGTGTGAATTCCATACCCTTGGTGCTAGTCTCCACTCCGGGACCTATTGAAGGCGGGTTTCAGGGGTTATTATCTCTTCTTCAACTTAAAGAAGGAAGGGCTTGACAATCTGCTGACCCTTCCCTCCTTTTGGTGAAGGCGGGTCATGATCGAATGGTATCAGAGGACATGGTTGAGAGATAAAATGGAGTCTAGAGTTAGGAACAGTAAGGATTTCATGGGATGGTAGGGAAACAGTTTTGGGTGACCTCGGTGCGTGAATTAGTCTAGGGAAGACCAGCTAGGACACGGGATTTTAGGCCCCCCCGTGATCCGATGCAAGGACTCTGGACCTACCGAACGACCGAGTGAGGGCACACTAGTTGCAGGGTAGAGACCATAGGAAAGGTATATGCATCATAATGACTTGTGTTCTCGTGTTTCATGGGTGGTTTGGGAATTGAAATCAATAAGAAGTTTAAGATATTTTTTAAGAATAACATTCTGCACTACTTGGGCTGAGGCATTCCTTGTTTACCTTGCAACTATGGCACCTGGGAGGCGACCATGTGAACTGCGGGTGATCGAGGCCCAGGAGACTAACTTGGACGACTGACAGAGATCTGATCGAGAGGAGGAGGATGACCAGTGGCAGAAGACGCTTCGGGCCTTCTAGCGACAGACCCTCGAGAAGTATGAGGGCAGCACCTCTGACATGAAGACAGAGAGCTGGCTAGATGAGCTTGTGATAGCCTTCGGCCTGATTCGGGCTCTGACTGAGTACTGGGTTCCTTTGTCCATCAACCAGATGTGGGGAGTGGCACGTCAGTGGTGGACGATTTTCCTGGGAGAGGGGAGAGAGGCTGAGGCGGCATGGGCTGATTTAGAGAAGGAGTTCCGGACGGAATTCCTCTCTTCGACGATGAAGGCGGAGAAGAGGCAGGAGCTGATCTCCCTCCAGCAAGGGAGTATGTCAGTAAGGGAGGTGGGAATAAAGTTCAAAGTCCTACTATGTTTTTCTCCGGACCTCTTTCCCGACGAGGAGTCTCGGGGAAGACGTTTAGAGGAGGCGCTCTGAACATCCCTCCAGTATGCTGTTACCCCCCTTTACCCTGACGATGTACTTGGAGGTCCAGAAGAAGGCCGAAGTGGTGGAGCGGATGCATGCTCTAGGAGGTGTGTCACGAGAGGGGATCCAGATGGGACCATCGAAGGGGAAGGCCGTCAGCACCAGGCCTCCAGCGTCAGGACCCTCCAGGTTCCGCCCAATAGGGAGCAGGCCGCAACAGTTTCAGTTCCGGTCCCCTGGTTCTCGCCCTTTTCCTTCAGGCCCAGGACCGTGGTGCTTCGTCTGTGGGAGCCATGGACATCTCTAGAGTCAGTGCCCGGACCGAGTATAGTACGGAGGTGGCAGAAAGCCCCAGCACCCGCCCCAGCACCAGCTTCCAGCCAGGCCTTTCCAGCAGCAGCAGTAGGGACAGCGAGCTCCCGCTCCTCCGAGGGCAGACGTTGTGGGAGGAGGCCGACCTCAGGGAGCTCCTCAGGGACCTCGAACGGGGCATGGTCGGGGAGGTGACCGACAACCGAGGGGCAGAGGATCTGGTCGTGGATAGTTGCACTCCACGGAGGCAGCAGTTCCAGTAGGGCTGGAGGTCATTCGAGGTACGATCAGTTTGTTTAGCACCCTTACTTATGTCTTGTTCGATACCGGAGCTTCGTACTCCTTCGTTGCACCCATTCTAGCCCGTTCTTTGGGTCTATATTCCGAGAGACTTCTAGTGCCCCTGGTGCTGAGCAACACCAGTCGGAGGTCAGACCGACTTGTTATATGTTTGTCAAGGATGCAGACTGATGATAGGGCCACATCAATCAGTCAGGGATCTACTACTGCTATAGGTACAACCATATGATGTCATCCTAGGAATCGACTGGATGTTCTCTGTGTGTGCCGTTATCGACTGCTTCCAAGGAAGGGTTGTGTTCTCAGACTTGGGCGGCTGACATGCTACTTTCACCGGAGAGCGAAGCAGTCAGAAGGGCAGCTAGCGAGTGGAACCCCTCCTCTCCTTGTTAACCGAGCTGTCAGTAGAGTCAGTGGATGCTGAGATGGTGGAGGTGCCGAGAATCATCAGTGAGTTTATGGATGTCTTCCCTGAGGAGGTGACGACTCTACCCCCTCGACGTGATATCAAGTTTGGGATAGACTTGCAGCCTGGTGCTCGTCCGATTTCAATGTCTCCTTACCGGATGGCACCTTCGAAGCTACGAGAGTTGCAGATTCATATCGACGATCTGATGAAGAGGGGTTATGTTCGACCAAGTGAGTCACCGTGGGGTGATCCAATCTTGTTCTCAAAGAAGGCTGATGGTGGTCTCAGGTTGTGCATAGACTACAAGAGGCTGAATCAGGTAAAAATCAAGAATCACTACCCTCTCCCGAGGATAGACGATCTTTTCGACCAGCTGAAAGGGGAAGGGTGGTTCTCGAAGATCGACCTGTGGTCTGGGTACCACCAGTTGAGAGTAAAGGAGGGCGAAATCCCAAAGATGGCCTTCAGGTGCCGATATGGACACTTCGAGTTCGTAGTCATGCCTTACGGTGTTACGAACGCCCTGCCTGTGTTCATGGGGCATATGAACTCCATCTTCCGGGAGTACCTGGACCGTTTCGTAGTTGTGTTGATCGACGATATCCTGATCTACTCAAGGTCATAGGAGGACTACGCGGAGCACTTGAGGACGATTTTGGAGGTCCTCCGACAGCAACAGCTCTATTGGAAGTTGTTGAAATGCAAGTTCTGGATGCGAGAAGTACACTTCCTTGGGCACGTAGTGTCTGAACAAGGAGTAGCGGTGGATCCATCCAAGGTTGAGGCGGTTGTTTCTTGGGAAGAACCCAAGAATGTGGTAGAGGTTCGTAGTTTCATCGGGCTGACAGGTTACTATCAGAGGTTCATACGCAAAATCTCCCGAGTTTCAGCCCCTTTGACAACCTTGACCAAGAAGAACTAGGCCTTCGTGTGAGGCAACCAGTGCCAGATAGCTTTTTGATACCTAAAGGAGAAGCTGGTTAGTGCTCCAGTGGTCAGATTTCTAGAGGAAGGGGTGTTGTTTGAAGTGTTCTGTGATGCTTCTGGCCTTGGGTTGGGATGTGTGCTGATGCAGCAACGAGGAGTGATCTCTTATGGGTATATGAAGTTATGTACTCAAGAACGTAACTATTCCACCCATGATCTGGAGCTTGCAGCCATAGTGTTCACATTGAAGTTGTGGCATCATTACCTCATCGGAGAATGCTTTGTGGTATTCTAAGATCACAATAGATTATGTTATGTCTTTTCCCAGCAAGATGTGAACTTGCGGCAGCGGAGATGGGTTGAGTTCCTCCAAGATTACGACTTCGAGATATCTTATACTAAGGGGAAGGGCAATGTTGTGGCTGATGCCCTGAGCAGGAAATCACAGAGGGAAGTAGTTCGGGAATCTGCAGATTCTTGGAGAGCAATGGAAGAGTTAGCGGCCTTGCATTTGGATGCAAGGGTGGAAGGTGGAAGAGGTTTTCTATTTCAGATGACTGTAGTTCCCTCCTTGGTGGTGCAGGTAGAAGAGTCTTAGTGGGGGAACTCAGAAATAGAGGTGATGCAGGATCGTGTTTATCAGGGAAATGCCCCTAAGGGATAGTCTGAAGATGGTCAGCATCAGATGCTTTTCTGAGGAAAGCTGTTTGTTCTGGAGGCGATGCGCGGCAAGGTTCTTATTGAGTTCCACAACTCACCCCTAGCGGTGCACCCGGAAGTTTCCAATATGTACCAGGGTCTGAAGAGACAGTTTTGGTGGCCCGGAGTAAAGCGAGCAGTGGCAGAGTTTGTGGATAAGTGTTTGGTGTGTCAGCAAGTGAAGGATGAACACCGTTTTCCTAGAGGGTTGTTGCAGCCTTTAGATGTTCCCAAGAGGAAGTGGGATGACATCTCGATGGAATTCATCATAGGGTTACCCAGGGCTCAGGAAGGCTATGATTCCATTTGGGTAGTGGTGGATTGGTTGAAAAAATTACCTCACTTCTTGGCGATTAAGGAATCAAGCCTGGTGAGTACCTTAGCTCAGAGGTACGTTGATGGGGTGGTGCGGTTGCACAGGATTCCGAGGTCCATTGTCTCCGATCAAGACACGTGGTTTACCTCATGAGTCTAGAGGGGATTACATCATGCCTTTGGCACCCAGCTACGCCTTAGCACTGCTTTCCACCCTCAAACAGATGGGCAGACAGAACGAACGATCCAGACATTGGAAGACATGTTAAGGGAATTTGTTCTGGATTTTGGGGGATCATGGGTACAACACTTGTATCTAGTGGAGTTTGCCTATAACAATAACTTCCACTCCACTATCGGCATGACACCGTTTGAGGCCTTGTATGGAAGTCCATACCGTTCACTCGTTTGCTGGATAAAGATTGGGGAAGCAGCTGTTCTTGGGCCAGAAGTGGTGCAGGGCACCACTAAAAAGGTTCAGCTTGTGCGAGAGAGGATGAAGGCTGCCCAGGACCGGCAGAAGTCTTATGCGGATCATAGGAGGAGGCCCTTGGAATTCAAGGTTGGGGATCATGTGTTCTTAAAGGTTTCCCCTCGACGTGGTAAACGAAGGTTTGGAAGGGGAGTAAGCTTTCCCCTAGGTTCATCAGACCTTTCGAGGTGTTGGTACGAGTTGGTGAGGTGGCGTATCTACTGGCTTTTCCGCCTCGGTTGGAGAGAGTTCACAACATCTTTCACGTCTCCCAGCTTCGACGATACCTACCCGACGACTCCCACGTCATCAATTGGGGAGATTTGGATGTCGAAGAGGATGCGACCTTCCTAGAGCGACCAATCAAGATCGAGGATTGTAAAGAGAAAGTGCTTCATGGATGAACCATCCCCTTGGTTCATGTGTTGTGAAGGCATGGTGGCCTAGAAGAGAGCACTTGGGAGCGGGAGGCACAGTTCCGCGTTCAGTACCTGGAGCTGTTCTGACTTCCTTGTTGTTTTTGTTATGAACCTTGTTGAGATGTTTTACCTTGTGTTTTAATGAATGTGAAGTGATTGTTTTTCTTAGCCATGAAATGATTTGTTCCATGTCCCTCTGTGTGTGTCTAAATGTGTGATGATGGGAAACCCTAACTGCTAATCAGGACACATTAATGTGGAAGCGATTAAACCCGTACGGGTGAGTCAGTGCCGCCCAAAGCTGAAAATATCCTAACATGTAAGAAGGGACTCCCTGACTCATGTGTTGGAAAGTTTGATCCTTGTGATTGTTGTGGATGTTGAGATTGATAACTCTTGGGGGAGTGTTCTTGGATATAGGGGGTTCTGTCCCAGCTTTCGAACAACTCAGGGGTTTTCTCCTGAGAGGTATCTTTCGAGGTGGTTGTTCGGACCCTCTCTTCCCTTCTGGTTGTTTTGATTCTAGAGGACGAGAATAGTTTGAGAGGTATATGATGTAATGGCCCAGGTTTTTGGGGGTCCATTACTTTGTGAAAATCTGATGTTGGGTGTTTTGGGTAGTCTGGGAATCTCGGTGAAGTTTGACCCTAACGGAAGGCCCACCGGTAGCCTTAGCCTACCGGTAGCAGGCCTACCGGTAGCTCAGTCTACCGGTAGCCGCAACCTACTAGTAGCTCTGTCTACCGATAGCTCAGTCTACCAGTAGCTCGGTCTACCGGTAGCCGCAACCTACCGGTAGTTATGTCTACCGGTAGCTCGGTCTACCGGTAGCTCGGTCTACCGGTAGCTCGGTCTACCGGTAGCCGCAACCTACCAGTAGCTCTGTCTACCAGAATCTCGGTCTACCGGTAGCTGTCAGCCATCGGTAGCTCTCGGCTACCAGTGGCTGCAGCCTACCAGGGTTTTCCAGTAGCACCTCCTTTTGCACTAATTGAGTTTTAAACTCTATTTTGACCCCTTTGGGCTTGTTTTAAAGCCCAGTAACGCCCATAAATGGCGTTTAATTAAATATTAAATGATTTAACCTAGTGTGTGCATCGGTTTAAACCGCCCCAAAGGGCGGGGACTCCTTAATTATGTGTGGGGCCGCGTGGTCAACCCACGACCCACTCCTTACATGGTTTCCCGTCCTTATCTCAATATCTCAACTGTTCCCGACCCTTATAAGCTAAAGGATTCTCCCTGGGTTTCCTTTTTTCCTCAGACACCCTGTGATCGATTCGTGTGCTCGCCCTTGGAGTCCCCGAGGTCCCTCCCCTACCTTTTGCACATCCGGTGTTCCTCGCATGTGGAGAGAAACTTCGATCGTTGATCAATCAGGTAGGGTTTTACTTTCGTCTCTCCCTTCTGTGTATCCTGCGGGGTGGGCGCGCTACTGATTCTGTAGAACTAGATGAACCAAACCTTAATGAAGATAATAAACGGATTCTAAAGAATAAAGGTAAGGGGTGTGATTGATGATGCTCTGTTTTCTCCTTTCTGAATTGTGTGGGCTTACGCCTACTGAAAATCATGGCTATTGGTGGTCTTTCTCTGTGCACTAATAAATCCCAACTTCTTGTGATGTTTAAATGGAGTGTATTGTGGTAGTGAACCTTTGATGTGTAAAGGAAATTGGTTAACTACGTATATTTGGCTAAATAAATTGAAAGCACCAGGATCAACCCTTTCTATGATAACCCCGGTTCAAGCCCAGCGGAATTAAAATCATGGAGTGTGTTAAATATTTTAAATATGAAAATACCTATTAAGTTTTCCCTTGTGTTCCACGGGCGAGTACGGGTGACCTTATGGTTTTCTTGGATGGGGGATTAGAATGCTGAGGTGATGTGGGTGGGGATGGGATTCCCTGTGGTTACAATTTCCATGGTTGTGTGGATGTGAATTTAAGGCTAGGTGGTTACTTTGTTTATAGCACGAATTGGGGTGGGATCCTCTATTTATGAGAAACCATTCGGGGGACACGAGGCAGTGTTTTAGGGTTTCCTTTGATTCCATTACTTTGAGGGATCTCACTAGCCCCTTGGTTGCAGAAGGTGCAGGAAGTACCTTGGGGTTTTTCTTTGGTTCCAATTGTTACGGCTTTACAAGAGAACCGGGTGTGAATTCTTAAGTTGTTGTTTGAATTTACTCTTCCCTTGGCTTGTGATTATGCTTGATATTTGCCCAAGTAGGTGTAGAAACTTATTTAAACTTTATTGCTGAACACGAAAAATAAGGATGGAACAAAGGGGTTCTGGTTTAGTGTGACTTGTGACGTGGGCAGGGGTGATTTTGTGTTCTTTAGGTAGGATGAAGAAAAACCTAAACTTGGGTGAGTGCCCGTTACCAATACATATACTTGTAGTTTTTGTGTTTTTTATTCGCGCCCCACCCAAGTTGGGCATATAGTGCCGAACACCCCCATTTCACGGGGAGGGTGTTTTTCCCAACACTTCCATTAGTGGCTGGTTATTAGCTCCTTCTGCTCCTTTTCCCAGATAGCCCAAGTATCTTTGGGCAGGCTGTGATGGCCTAAAGTCCATTATTTGCCCAAGAATTTTCAGGCAGGGTAGTGTCGTGGTTGGCCCAGGTGTGTGCGGGCAGGTGGTTTCCCAAGTATCTTTGGGACGAGGCCCAGGTGTCTTCGGGCATGGCCATAAATCTTCTAGCCCAGGTGTCTTCGGGCGTGGCAATGGTTGTTCTGGCCTAGGTGTTTGCAGGCGTGGTTACGTGTTACAGTTGTGGCCCAGGTGTTTGTGGGTGGGGTTTGGCAGTGGGACTGCGTGAGGATATGTCCCAGGTGTGTGCGGGAAGCTGTGGTAGTGGGACTGTGGTGAGAATGGAGGGATTGGTACGATGCGTAGGATGACTTCAATAACCAGTGGGAAAGGGGCACAGGGTACCCAAAAATCGATGTGATTTTATTATACTTTACTTGCTTGCATTATTTGGTGAGTGTGGCCAGTGAGTGGGATGGATGAACTCCTTAATAGTGTTGGTTGTCTGTTTCTCACGGGACTTTAGTACGTTCCCCCACTTGTGCACGAGAGTCTTTGGTTTTTCCCTTCTGAGCGTACTCATATGCTCACCCTACGTATATAAAACTGCTTTCCGGTTTCCAGGAGGACTTCAGGGATCACGCGGGACCGTACTAGCTTGGACCTTTGGGGTAGTTGCTGTTTCCATTTTCCTTTTTCTTGGTATATTTTTACCTTGGGGTTTTGTGGCTTGTATCATTTACTTTTGAACATGCATGTGGGAATGGTTTACCTTTTGGTTTTTACTTTTCTTCCAGTTTTGGTGTTGTTGGGTTTTATCATCTTATTTCCCGATCCTATAAAACAAAAAGGGTAATGCCTTCCATTTGTGTGTGAATTCCATACACTTGGTGCTGGTCTCCACTCTGGGACCTATTGAAGGCGGGTTTCGGGGGTCATTATCTCTTCTTCAACTTAAAGAAGGAAGGTCTTGGAAATCTACTGACCCTTCCGTCCTTTTGGTGAAGGCGGGTCATGAAACCTACAATAGAGAATGAATGGAAGAATAATTGGTAGTTGGATAAATTTAGAAATATGAATTATATGTCATGTTTTATATATTTATTATTTTTATTCATTTGGTTTTCTAGGTCTTGGTGTTGATTACTTGATTCAAACCAACAGTGATTCGCCTTAATGTAAGAGAATCAACCAATTGATTGAGAAGTATCGTTACCTAAGGTGTAGCATTGGTGATTCTACTCAGATAGGTGGATCCACCTATAAAATATTATTTATTTTTCACTTAGGTTATAAGTATTCCATAAGAACACATATGTGTCTCTCTAAAAAGGTTTATATTCTATCATTATGTGGTTACATTACCCTCGGTATGGTATTTTTCCATGAAAAGACATAAGTGACTCAAGTATTTTACATTTTCCTATTGACCAATGTTTCTTTGTTACATGATATATTCCATGGGACATTAATATTGATACAGGAGAACCCTCTAGTGTAATTGGTGATCCTTCTTGATATAAAAGGATCCTCCTTTTGTTAGACATATTTGAATGAAACTAAAGCTGGTTTGGCTAACCTAGGGTGTCAACCTGGATCGCAAGGCTCAACAGGATTATTTGATGTTTTGTATTAATATATGAATTAATACCCCTATTTATCATACTATTTCATGCACAATATATTCATACTATATTTTTTAGACACTATGGGTGTGGTCCTACTAATTTGTAATCACACCCTATTTAGGAATCGTTTGGTGCCCAAGAATATTTCATGGATCGGGGTATGGGAAAGGGAAAGTGACTCTGTTCTTGATTTTTTTTACATTCTAGAAGGGTTGTAGCTTTTATATGGGATAAACATGAGGTTCAAGACTGCGGTATTGGAATATTTTATCAATTTTATTTAGTCTTTTAATTATATGACTTTCATCAAATTATTTTGTTGCATTCCTCCTATCATTACATGATTATGTTATTATTTGGATTTTTCAATTTTCCCTTTTATCCTGATTTAGTCATGGTTGATTATTTATCTCATTTTTTTCTATTTCTATAACACTATTCCAAAGAGTATAGTTTCCCCACAATGTTCCTTACACCCTCTCTACTATGAATGAGCCTTATATTTTAGAATCAATGGGGAAACATGTGTTTTATGTAAAATATCCTATGAGACCTAAATTTAGTTTCATTATTGAATTAATCTCAAGAATTATTTTTGATGATGGTGGGGATAAAATTGACACTATTACTTATCCCAATGGTCTTGATTAAAATATTTCATATGATTAATAATATAGTTTAATTATCACCTAAAGTAGTAGAGGGTAAAATATTGAATAAACTATATGTGTTATCAGTTTATTCAGTTTAACTAATATTGGATATTTGAGTTTGGTACTATTATAATTAATTTATTTTGGTTTTAATTTTAAAGGATGTTTTTTTAGTTTTGTTTGTTCTCATTAAATTTAATTATATTTATTTCAATTCAAAAAAAGTTTCATATAAATTATATCACTAAAATGATAAATTGAGTCAAACCATGTCGTAATAAACTAAATTTATAGAGAAATAATCTTAAAATTGAATTAAAATAGTATTGATAATATTTAGTGTTTTACTAAATAGAGACCAAATATAATTCCTAGATAACCAGTCATAAAATGGAACAAATTTAAAACATGTTTAAAACCTTTTTTTTAAACTGTTTTGAACTGATATTTTTTTAAAAAATTAAACAAAGTTTAGAAAATATTTATAAACTAGTTTAAACTAGTTTTAAAAAATATTTTTTAAAGCAGGTTTAGAAAAATGGGTTTAAATTTTTTTTTTAAAAAAATAGGATTAAAAAAAATTTAAAATAGTTTTTAAAAACATTTTTATCCAGGTTTTCAAAAATAATTTTAATTTTTTTAAAAAATAGGCTTAAAATTGTTTTCAAAAACTAGTTTAAAATTGTTTATAAACATAGGTTAAAAATAGTTTTCAAAAAATAACTTTTTAAACTAGTTTTCAAAAAATGGTTTAAAATAAGTTGAAAAATATTTTTTATAATAAGTTTAAATAGATTAAAATGTATACATTTTTTAAACCAAATTTAAACAGAATAATTTTTTTTGACTATTACATAGTGTGATTCTAGCATGATTATCCAAAAATGTACATTTTGTTCTAATTATTTGATTGTGTTATGAAATATTTTATTTCTTGTTTGAATTCTATTTTTTGTTCTTTGGTTACGACATGCCACATCCTTTTCATTATTTGGATAGCGAATTAGTATTCCTTAATTATTTCCTTCCACTGTTTATACCTTATTTGTATTTTACTATAGTATTTAAAATCTAAAAATATGCATATTTATTTTCTATGCACAATATGGAATATATTTAATAAATACACAAGAAGTTATTTTTTTTACAATGATTATAGAATTTTAGATCTAGTTATACCTCCCATAGTTCCATTAGTGAGTATATTAATTCTAATATTTATCAACTATAATACAGTAAAAGTCATTTTGTTAATATTTAGAAAATTTATTTTAGAGACATTCATCTGGTACACAATTGATCTCTTGTCATATTGATGAGTCAACAATATAGCCAATCTAGTGGGGGAGATACTAGAGGTACTCAAAACACCCATTGTACTTGTTCACACCTAGACCCACTAAAAGATATCCCATCTACCACACTTTTTCTGCCACCTCCTTCACTTGATGCTATAGGGATTCTCCCACCTATGACTTCATCATCATTTCATTCAAGATCTACTTCTCAAATGCAATTTCCATATCCTATGATGGTTATAGATCCCCTATATACTTTTTCGACCACTTATATACCTCCTCCATTTCCCACTCCTTTTGATCTAGGATTATATAATCACACTCTTTTTACTTCTACACCACAACTTTCAGATGAACTTGAGAATGAATTAGAGCACACACATCCTTTATAGGCTACCAATATGGCACAACCCACATATCCATAAAATCCAAAATGACCGGCCTAGATCAATTATATATTTAAATTTACATTACATTCTATCTAAAAATTTCTATTTTAGTTTTAATGTGTATTAATTGTGTTTTTTATTTTATCTTTTTCAATATAATCTTCAAATAGGCAACATGGGTGTACTTTTATCTGTGAAGTATGAAACCATTAAACAAATCATGATAGATTACAAGGAAGATAACCAATTGATTGGTAAAAATTCTAGACAATGTACTAGTTTCTTGGTAATGTTATCTAAGTATAGTGACATCATTTTTTGTCAACCAATCACATAGAAGAATGTTAATAATCAAATCAAGGAAAACGTATGGCCTAAGATATGGGTAATTTTTTTTTAAAATTAAAATATTTATTTTCATTTTATTTATATGAATTAATATATTAGATACAACCTTGATTTAACTTTTCCAATGGTCAAGATGTGAATGAGACATAGTTTATAGAATTGGTAGGGAAATGAAAATCGTATAAGCATGAGTTATATGTTGTTTGGATGAGTTGACTCAACACTAAGTTAAATGGTATACCAATCATCATTGACTCAAGTTTTATAATACTAGTAAATGATCACATATTATAAGAGTAATGAGTTTAAGGTAGTATTTTAATTTACTATTTTTTTATTGAAAATTTAATTATTATTATTTTTATTGAATTTTCTTTTTCAATATTCATCAGAATAAAATAAAAAAGGGATCTATGAAGTAAATTCACACTTTGGGATGCACTACAATGCTATTGAATGAGAGAAACTAAGTATTTTTTATAACCAATTGAGTTTTATTAGGTACCAACACAACTGAACTAAACCAAATCAAACCCATCACACTATAAATTACTAGCGATGAATTAATAAAATTAAATACAATACCATAACAAATTATATTACTATTCCAATCCTTTTGGTTTGATTTGATTTAATTTAATTTTTAAATTTTTGGATTTTTTATATGGTGATGGGAAAGATACATTTAGTTTTTCCATATTTGATTAAATTTAGTTTGGCTATTTTTGTTGTTGGGTTTGGTTTTCTATGTTCAATTCATGTTCGACCAATTCTGACCAATTTTATTTGTTTTAATTATCTATAATTCTTCTTTTCTTGGTTTGTTTCCATTTCCTTAAAATTTGTTAATTTTATATTGGATTTATTTTTTCTCAATTCAAATTTGTTTCGTTTAATTTTGGCTTTTAAAGGATATCTTTTTTTCATATGATTTTGGTTTCATTCAATCAAGTTTAATCTATTTTAGTTTTATTTGATTCAATTATATTTAGTTATAGTTTTTTAGGTTCACTTTAAAATCATTTCTACAAAACCAAATAGTCCTTATATGTACAAAAGTGAACCAATCATGGTTAATTAAACCCACCCTAAAATGAATTGGACATAACCAAACCAAATAGACTAAAACATTATTGAACCAAACTAAATGGAACTTAAAGTAATTAAATAAACCAAATCATGTTGGGCATAAATCATGGAAAACTCATTCAATAGATCTAAATGATACAAAACTAGATGAAACTAGATGAAAAAAACTAACTTGAATAATATCTAATTATAAAAATCCATTTAAATTAGGATCTAACTAAATGAAATTGAATCAAATAAAATAAAATAAAATTTAATATAAATGAAACGCAACTAAACAATAAAAAACTAAGACAAAAAAAAACCACAATTTTTTTTATTTAAATGAGATGAAATAAAACAACATGACATGTCCTATATTGAACCAAAATGGATATATTTTAACCAAAATTAAACTATACACACATACAAACAAAACTAAAAGAGTAATAACTATTGTGAACTCAGACTAGTTGTACCAAACTTGAATATAACTAAATATAACCTAAATTAACCACACTAAAATGAACTAAACCCATTTAGATAGAACATAGTTAAATTATTCGAAAATGTAATGAATAAAATAAAATATAATAGTAATAAAGCTAACCTATATAAACAAACTTTAATAAATACAAACATAACCATAAAAAATTTCTCTTCAATAATCCAAACAATCTGGATCTGATGTGACATGGGATGAACCAATATGATAAAAAATACTACATAATCTGAAGAAACCCAAATAGAACAAACACTACTATAAATTAGACCTATAACAATGGACATATACTAATGGTTTTGGAGAAACATTGGTATAGGTATTTCATAGGTACCCTATTCCAATGTTTATAGAAAACCCTTGGTAAAGGTCTCAAAATTTTAAGTACCTTTACCAATGGTCTTGGAGAACCCTTGGTATAGGTACATGAATTTTTTATGAATTAATTTTTCAAATAATATTAAATATTAAAAAAATTAAATTAATTTTGAATATATATATATATATAATTATGTTCACAAAATACATTATAATAGATTAGTCAAGTCATTGAATTATAAATGGGAGGTTCTTGGATAAAAACTCACAAATATTTTTTACATTATATATACCATAGATTTTCCCAAACCTTTGGTATAGGTATTTAACATTGCTGACTTATACCAATGGTTTCCAAACCATTGATAAGGATCACCTATAAAAATGACTTTCCCAAAACTATTGGTAAAAGTCTATAATGAAATAAATCACCCAAAGACCCTTAAAATCATTGGTATATGCTATACCAATGGATTGAGTGGTTATAACATTGATTACCAACCATTGGTATATCCTTTTTTCCTAGCAGTGAGAAAAAAAACCAAACTTAACTGAAACAACATTACAGACACTAAATAAATTTTTTAAAATATTATTAATGATTTTTTACAAAAAATATTATAACCAACCAATCTAATAATTTTCATAATTACCAAAATTAAATATTATAAAATGTATAAATTAATTTCAAATAACTCAGAATTCAGTATTTGGAAATATAATACTTGTTAGATAATTTCAATTTATTAAATATAGAAATCAATAAAAAAATACTATAAACTTGGAATGAGTGAAAATATCAAAATATTTAAAAAATAGAGCATTCTGGAATATCTAGAAATATTCAATGTATTGGATCGACTATGTGATATAAAGACTGTGTAGATGGATAGTGAGGTTCAGTTGACCATGAGGTATGATCAATTCCATGAAAAAATCAATCGACTGTGATATATTAGACTGACTACAGGAAGAAAATAACTGAGAATGAGGTATCGAATGCATGGACAAATGATTGATTTCAAGATAGATGAAAGACCACATGAATAAATACGTATCAATCAAAAATAATAATAATTAACCATATGAAGGAAATATATATCAAAATTAATAACAAAGATTCAATTGACTACATGAGAAATTGACAGGTTGTAAGAATAATTAACTGACCACACGAAGATACCAAGTGACAGTGAGGAAACTACTATGAGAGACAGGTGTGTAGAAAGTTAAGCGTCTGAGAGAAAAATCATAATAAATTCAAAAGTAAGAAGTAAATTCACAATCATTTATCAAAAATATAATATAACAAGCACAACAAAGATAATTACACATTAAGTATATGATGTTATGAGAAATTATAATTATTCATTTAAAGTAAAATAAAAATCATTTGTGGTAATTTCTAAGGTATTTTTAATATTAAAAACAAAAAATATAAATGAACCAACCCTTTAAATTATAACAACCACTAAGAACTAACACTTCCCCCTTTTTAAAAATTACAAAACCAAAACTTGATTTTATGAAATTATTCCCCCTTTTGAAAATTATCAGGAAGTAAATAACTACAAATAAAATTTAAATATATTTACTTTTTTTAATAAATATCATGAAAACAACAGAATACACCCCCTATAAATAATTAGATATTAATTCAAAGTTAAGATCAAGATTAAAATAAAACTAAAAAATAAATCTCTATCATACCAAGATCCAATTTTACTCACAAACGTTGAAATATATATCAGTTTGGTAAAAATATAAACAAGTTGATTGTTTGTTGGAACATAATATAAAATAATATATCCTTTATTAACATAATCTCAAAATAATGAAATAAAATGTTGACATGTTTTTTCCTAGAATTTTAAATGTTTTTTTAAAAATAAATAGAAGAATAATCATCCTAAAAAATAACAATATTTCAAAATTTTAATCAATAATTAGACAATGTTTCTTTAATTTATAAGGATTGAGAATAACAACATGTATTATTAATATATTCACATTATGTAGTAGATAAATAAATATAATGTTTCTCTTATAACTCCAAGATAATAAACTTCTACTAAGAAAATGACACATACCAGAAGTACATTTTCAATGAATACACCATCCTCTATAATCAAAATAAGAATGGATAAAAAAATCAAAAAAATCTATCTAGAATAAAATAGTATATAGTTAATAGTTCCTTTAACATATTCAATAATTCATTTAAGAAATTTCAAACGTGATTCCTTTGGATCATAATGAAATATTTTACATAAAAAACACTAAACATAATATCAGGTCTATAAGTAGTAAAATATGGAAAACATCTAATCATGCCTCTAAAATTTTTAGAATATATAGATTTTATAGATTTATCTAAATCTATATTATAATATTTGCTCATAGGGTCTCTAAAATATTTACAAGAGAATAAGCCAAACCTCTTAACTAAATATTTAGCATATTTAATTTTATTAAAAAGTATTCCATCATTTCAATGAAAAAATTAAACTCCCAAAAAGAATTTAAGTTCTTACATTAAACTCATATCAAATTAACTTCCATCAAGTGAGAATATTCTTTAAAAATATATTAAATTAATGATAAAAAAATAATATCATCAACATAAATTTGAAAAATTAAAATATTAATTGAAATTATTTTAATAAACCAAGTAGGATATATTTTTTCTTCAAAAAATCATTTTGTAATAAAAAAGTAACTATATCATACTAAGAATGAGATTTTTTCTTAATAAAATCTAAATATTTTCATAACATAAAAAAATTATTAGGAAATTTCACATTTGAAAAACTAGGTGGATGAGAAACATAAAGTTTTAAATACATAAAACCATTTAAGAAATCACTTTTAATATTCATTTTAAATAATTCAAAACCTTGAAAAGCCATAAAATATAACATAATTTGAATAGATTAAATTCTAGAAACATGTGAAAAAGGTTCATAAAAATATATACCTTCTTCATGATAATATCCTTGAGCTATAGTATTCGATTTATTCTAAAAAATTTGAACAAATTTATCCATTTTACACTTAAAATTAAATTTACTTCCAATTACATGTTTACCTACACGGGTTCAATTAATTACCAAACATTATTAATAGTAAATTTATTAAGTTAATATTTATTAAAAATGATACAATTATCATCATCTAAAGAATCAAAAATTTAATTTTGATCACATTTAGAAACAAAGTCAAAATTTGAAAAAAAATTATAGTTTTAAAACCAGAATCAACATTACAACTTATATTCTCAATAGGGTGGTTCTTATGAATTTTCAAATATTTAGAAGTAGAATGGGAAGGAGTAAAATCCCCCTCAATAATTACATTATTATCTTGTGGATTTTCATCAATGAAATTAAATTAATCATATTCTTCTTGATAAAATCTCTAAATATGAATTCCTTATCAAATTGTCCTTAAAAAACATAAGAAGAAAAAATTATTTAACAAAAAATGTTCTTTTATGAAAAACTCTTTAAGCTTTAATTTTGGTAGATTACCCTAGAAAACTTATTTCATCACTTTTAGGATAACATTTATCCAGGTTATCTTTAATGTTTAAAACAAAAATTTTACACCCAAAAACATTAAAATAACCAATATTAGGTTTTTTAAATTTAAAAAATTCATAGAGATTTTTCCTTAAAAAATGTCTTAATAAAACTATACTTAAAATATAACAAGTTTTATTAATTTATATGGATAAAAAATATTTAGGTAAATTATATTAATTTAACATAGATCTCACAATTTTAATAATATTTTTATATTTTCTTTCTACAACATCATTTTTTTTGTGGTGTTCTAGGAGTAAATAAAGTATGAAAATAATTATTTTTTTCAAAGAAAAAAAATTAAAATAAATATTAAAAATTTCAACTCCATTATCACTTCTAATATACATAATTAATAATCCTTGTTTATTTTTAACCAATTTACCAAAATTAATAAATTTAGACACCGTTTAACTTTATAAGACATAAAATTAGTCTCATTAAATCTATTAAAATCAACAAAATTTTCAAAAACATATTTTCCCCTTAAACTAGAAATATTCATCAAACCAAATAAATATAAATGAATGTGTTCTAATGTAATGGAAGTTATAACTATTTTTAACGATCTAAAACTTATTCTATGATGTTTACCTTTTAAATAAGAACCACAAATAATTTTTTTACTAATTTTCAAATCATGTAGTTGTTGTATATGTCCTTTAATAAATAGTGAATGTAGCTACTTAAAGTCTACATGTCCAATCCTCTAATTCCATAAGATACCATATATTTCTATAGCATTAAGAAACCTGATTTTTTTTGCTAATTCAAAAAAATCAATAGAATATATATATTTTTTCATATTAGAATAAAATAATATAGATTCATTTTTGAAAGATAAAAATTTTTTATCATCAAATTTAACACTCATACCATCATCAAAAAATACTGAAATACTAATCATGTTATTTTTTAAACATTCAATAAATAATACTTTATAATTTAAAACAATTTTAGATAAACCCACTACACCAAATAATTTTACCTTACCTTTTTATATGTCATTAAATTTCACTGAGTCATCATCACATGATTATGAGATAAAAACTTTGATGGATCTCCAATCATGTTTATAGAGCATTAATTGTTTAGGTATATTTTATCTTTGTGACTCTTAAATTTTTTTTCTTGAAAATATTAATTGACTAGATACTAATTTTATTACCCATTCTATCTTGGTCTAATTAGGTCATTATAGAAATTCATTAGAACCCAAACCTAATTTAAATAGTATTTTTGTGTAATCTAGATAAAAATTCTTGGAAATAAATTTTTTAGTATGGCATAAATTCCGAGGAAATATTAATGAAAATTTATTTTAATATATTCATTTCATTCCACATATAAAGTGTAACTTCCTAAGTTTTAAGAAAGCAACACTATGTTCAATAACATACATGATACGCTACATTGAACTTAGACAAACACCTAAATATTATTATTTAAATGTTACCATTATAATCTAGCCATTGAAATGAAGAGAATGAAAAATATTAACTAAATTGTGAAATATGGATTACACATGTTTATATAATGATTCATTGTTTACCAAATTTATTAAAAATGGAAATAAAACCCAATTGAATATAAAGGATGTGTTTTTATGAAAACGTATTTAAATGAGAATAATTGTGTTTAAAAAAAATCCTATCACGCTTGTTGGATTATATTAATGGAATATAAAATCAATGTGATGTTTAAAATTCATATTATATGTTTTCTTGACAATATATAAGAACAAAATCAATTTTAAGAATAAAAGAAATATTTTTTTAAAAAAGGAATTTTTACCACCTTTTGATGGAGAACACTTTTTAAATCTAGTTTTTGAAAATTTTAGAAGTTATATTTGGAAAAATATACTTCTTATTTATAATTGGGACATAAAATTTTATTTTGGCTGAATGTTTGGTATTTTTCTGATAAAATTCACATTTTAATAAATAGTGAAAAATACTGCATTTTAATTCAAAATTTCCTTTTTTAATTAATTTATATAGTTAGATTATATTTTTAATTGGTTTATAGAGTAATTAGATTATGTTTTTATCATTTAATCCAATATTTGTCATTGGAATTATTTTTACATTTAAATCGGATATAAACACATATCAATGCTTTGATAGTTTTTATTTCTTAAAAACCCGCATTCTAGTTTTGACTTTGGGAATTAATTTTAAATTAATTATTAAAATTTATATTTTTTGAATTTGGAAAAATTGATTACATATTTTTAATCATAAGTTCCAAATTGTGTAAATATGTACCTTTTATTTTTGGACATTATGAATAGTAACTTTAGTAATTATTTTTATTTTCCACGGTTAAAGGGTAAATAAATTAAATAAGGGTAAAAATAATATTAAAAAAATATAAAACTACTCTAACATGTGTTATAATCCTATTTAAGGAGATATATCCGACCATTATCATCCTTGAGTCTATTTTAGGACCCCATGGAGCCACTTGGTTGTGATATTGACCTTTTATAACTATTAATTTAAACAAAAGAGAAATATAATATAAACATGTATCTCTTAACTAAAATATAAAACTACCCTAAAAAGTGTTCAAATTTTATGGATTAATATGACATATTATCTTTGATTTAATGTTTTTTTTGAAATAATCAAGTGGTTATGACTTTAACAAAAATCAATTTCTAAATAGTGTCAAATTTGACATAATTGAGTTTTTATAACAAATATTATTTTATTAAATTATATAAGAGTCCTATAAATCTATGATTAGACCAAATTACTTATATAATATTAAAAATGTAATTAATTATCCAATTTTGGTTCTCTTGGAATTTTATAGTAACCATATTAACCATATAGTGTAAAAATACAAGAAGAAATGGTAAGAGTTAATGTTTTTAACTAAGTGTTAAAGCTTAAATATATGGCTACTTTTGTGACATAAACTCATCTAAAACCTATTCTTTTTATATTATTTCGACCCATACTAATATTATACTCGAAATATAATAATTTGGAACTGTTATAATTCGAAAATAAATTTATAATAAAATAATATTTTAAGACTTTCCAAAAGTGACCCTCCTCCCTCTTATAAAAGGCCACCACCTCTAGACACTTACTCACACCTCTAAAACCCATTGGATAATAAAAATCCAGTGAAAATAATCTCACAAAATCCATACCTTACTCTTAGAATCCTTATCTTGGGAATAAGGAAAATCATATAATCCTTTTGGCACAAAGAAAAAGGAGTTACCCTATTTAGATGTAACACCTTCTCTTAAGCTCATTTATTTTATTTTACTTCTAAACTCCCTATGATCTTCTTATTCTATGATTACATAACAACACCAATATCCTCAATATACTAGGATATTTTTATTATAAGGATTCTACCTACAATTAGATATACCTCTATCTAATGGTTATGAACACACTGTTTCTATGTACGACAAACTACTACCTCACAAAACGATGATTGTTCAATTTTACTTACCACCTATCATGGTGTCCATTATGATAGAAACTATATTTATATATGATATATATTATATTTATATTTTCTCTATGATTTTATAAATTTTATTTAGTATAAACCATTGTTCTTTTCATGTTGTGTAAATATGATAATTTCACTTGAGGAAGTGTGGACTATCTCCCCCCAAAGTGATATAACTCATTCATGCCATACATGGAACATATAATGGATAGTTTTAATGAACCAATGTAACATATATAAAATTTATATTATAATGTAATTATAATATACATATGTATCATTTAGTTTTCATTATTTTAATATGACTAAGAAATGAAAGTAGTGTTCATGCGTACGTACAACCTACCATCTCCCTGAACGGTTCATTTCATTTATTATCTATAAATGTTATAGACTATTATAAATACATATATAATAGATATATATGATATTTATATCATGAATATAATTTTTTATATGATTTACTTATGACCACATGGACAATTTTAATCCAAACAAGTTCATTTTTGACTCAAATACCAAACTTCGAAAAAACATCTGATGTGAACTCAAATAATTAACTAATTATTATAACATGGTAATAAGTTAAAGAAAATGAATGATAAAATTGAAATAGGTTCTGAATAAAGTATAAATTATCTTAAGTTTATTATTCAAGAAAATAAATAATGAATGAGACAAGTCATACTCAAGGTAAGGGAAATCTTAACTCAATTTCCATTATTTGAGTTAAAAATACTTGTAATTGGTTTTATTTTTCCAAAAATATGTGTGAATGAACTATGATTATTTTACACTGAATATCCACTTATATTGGATGTATTTATATTTTTCACACATAATTATGTCATTGATTTATTCTTAATCTAATGATATGATATTTGTAAGGGACTTTGTGTCAATCTTATTTCATTGAGGCATATATTGATATTGTGCACCTTTATTGTTATTTAAGGTGTATATATAACCCGTTGAAAAGTTATATCATGAATTAATATATTATCATGATATTTAATGTTTTGTTTAATGATTTTTATTGAATTTTTTCTTAAGTCTTATGGGAATATTTAACTAAAACATTGTTATAAATGTTTTAAATATTTATTCTTATAAAACTTTCTATTTCATGTCATTGTATTCAAAATGGGTTTTAAGATTTTTTTATATGGAAATGAATGTTTTAAAATGATAATTTGTTTCAAAAGTTTCAAATTGGTATGAGACACATTGATTCAGAAGTCTGTTTATGGAATGTTTTAAATGGTTTTGGAAGTGGGTTGAATAATTAAATATCTTGAATGATTTATTTTGTTTTAAAAGGAAGTTTTATGAGGGAAATATTAATAATTTAAATATTTTATGTGTTATAATTATATAATTGCACTTGTACATTTGATGGGTGGTTACGTGATAAGCCAAGGATGGGTGGTTGTGTGATAAACCAAATTCAGGTCGTTCCGTGATAAACCAAGGATGGGTGGTTAAGTTATAACCTCCAATGCATTGGGTATGAAAGTTGGCCCTATGGATATTGCATTTAGCGATATGTGTGGAAGTCAACCATATAGTTATTTCATTTAGGAATGTTTATGTAACAATTTACCACTACAATTTATATTTTTCTTTTTATGGGATTTATGGTAATATTTTAGTTACAAAAATGGTAAGAAATTAGCTTATATTGAGTGAAGTTTTTTTGTTACTTCTTAAAGGTGAAAAGTATTACACTACTATAAAACTAACCTATACCAACGGTTTGGAACCGTTGGTATAGGCCTCCAAACCATTGGTATATCCTATACCAACGGTTTTGAGAACTGTTTCCAAGTAAGCCGTTGGTATAAGTAATATGAAAATCTATACCAACGATTATGGAACCGTTGGTATATGTATTTCAAAATAAAAAAATAGTCACTGGGATTTGATCCCAGGACCCCTAGTTTATCATTGAACAACTTAACCACTAACCTAACATGACTTTTGTGAACATAATTACATAAATATAATGGTTAAGTCGTTCCCAACGGTTTGGCTCAAAGTGGGATTTCCCAATGATTTGGCTAAAAGGGAACCTATACCAACAGTTTTTACAAACCGTTGGTATAGAAGCGTTGGGAAAAGTCAGATTTCCAGTAGTGTTACTTTATTATAAAGTATTCATGGTTTACTTATTTTCACAAGACTAACAGTTTTCATTATTTATGTATCCCTTAATGATATTTTTATGATCATCCCAAGTTTTGAATTTTTTTTCACATGACATAAATAAGAATAGAGTCAAGGATTGGATTAAGGAGAATTGATGCTCTTTAAACATGAAACGGACCATGTTTCTTCTTAAAAACTTTTTGTTTTATGAAAAAATTGGATATTGAGTAGAAGTTTCTACTTTTAATATTTATGTTTATATGTATGAGTTATAACCTAATTATCTAAAGCTCTCAACCAGAAAGGATCCTCGAAGTGAATTAAATTCAAATTATTAACTTAACTCAAGATTATATAACATTTAAGTTTGGGGCCTTATATTTGGTATCAGATGAAATGTTTAGATATCTTTATGGATTAGGAGTTTTGGATAAACACATGGTAAGTATTTATGTCTATTCTTTCAGTTAAATCCTTGTTTTATAACTTTTTCAGATCAAAGAAAGTCGGTTACAAATGGAAGGAGGAGTGCAATGTGCCAGGTATTTATAGAATAATACTTTTTATTTTCTATTAATATTTATGAATAATATATTATTTATAAAATAAAGGGGATGATTTTTATGATAGGATAATCGACACGTAACAACTGAATTCTTTTAAATATTACGCTGCACACAACTTTGAGTTATACCGAAAAATATTATAATAATATTATTATTTTAAATGGTAGTTAACGCCTAGACATTGTAATGGAATGAATGAATATAAATAACCATATTATGATTAAACATGTTTGTTAAATGTTTTTACATTTATCCAATAAAAATTTAGAGGGTCAAAATAAGCATGAATCCAATTTTAAGCATGAAATACTCTAATAATTTTAAAAGGTCGGTTTACCACCATTTAATGGAGAACCCTTTTTAAATATATTTTTTGTCACTTTTATATGCTTCATTTGAAAAAATAAACTTCCTATTTATAAGCGGTACATAAAAATTTACTTTGGGTAATTTTTTTGGTATTTTTCTGATAAAGTGCATTTTTAAATGAATAGTGAAAAATACTGCATTTTAAGTCAAAACTGTCTTTTCATCTGATTTATTTGTATGGTAAGATAATATTTTTAATTTGTTTTAAATTGTAATTAGATTATTATTTTCTATTTAATCCAATTATGGTCATTGTAAGTAATTTCACTTTTTAATTAGACATAAACACATGATAATCTTTTGATAGTTATTATTTCTTAAAAACACGCTTTTTGGTTTTGACAATGGGTATTAATTTTAAATTAATTTCTGCAACTTATCTGTTTTTAATTTGAAAAAATGGATTCCATATTTAGAATAAGGAGATCCAAATTGTGTAAATAGGTAACTTTTAATTTTTAGACATTATGAATAGTAAATTCAGTAAATATTTTATTTACCATGGTTAAAGGGTAAATCTGGTAAATAAGGTTAAAAAAATTATATTATAATAATATTAAATTACCCTCAAACACGTCCTAACCCTATTTTATGAGATATTTCTAACTATGGAAATATTTGATTCTATTTTAGGACCCCAAGGAGCCACTTGGATATGAAAATGACATTTAATTACTTTTAATTTAAAGTTAAGGAAAATATAACCTAAACATATATCTTTTAGTAAAAAAAATTATATGGGGTTATATAAGTGATCTATTTGACTATAAATATTAATTTGAAATCTAATAATATTTCCTACATTATTTTAGTTTATCTGTAATTTTTTGACATTATATAAATAAATTTAATTATGACACAATGGTGATGTAGCGATTGCTTCATTAAGAAAGGATTCAAATAAATGATTTTATAAATGTTAAAATAAATGTAATTTTGTTATTTTGATGTCATACATGATTTTTTATATGATAATTACATGTTATATTTTTATTAATAATGTTTTTTCGAAATAATCAATTTATTGTGGATTTTTTAAAAAGTCACGATATGAATAGGGTCAAAATTGACATAATTCATATTTTAAAATATAAAATATTTTATTAAATATTATAAAATTTAAAAAAAATATAAAATTCTTCGAAAAAGTTATCATAAGTCTAAAATTTTATTATTAACTCTTTAATTGGATATTTTTCATATTTTGGTAAGTATTTTGATTCTAAAAGTGTTAAATGCTTGATAAAATGGTAAGAGTAAAAAAAGGGTTAAATAAAAAATATAACAATTAAAAAATATCCAAAACCTATCTAATTATTATTGGATGATTTTATTTCAACTTATATCCATACTATCTTCTAAATAACATAATTTGGACTCATTTATAATCGAAATAGAATTTATAATAAAATAATATTTCAAGATATTCCTTAAGTGCCACTCCTCCCTCTTATAAAAGGTCACCACCTCTAACCCTTACTCACACCTCTCAAGACCCTTTGTCTCCTCAAAAATCTGCCCAAATAATCTCTTTACAACCCTATATTACTCCTAGAAGACTTAACTTGAGAATAATACGATTCAAGAAGGCTTTTTAGCTTAAATAAAAAGGAGTTACCCGATTTAAGGTAAGGTCTTCTCTCAGGATTCTTCCATTTATTTTCCTTCTCCAACCACCTAAACTCTCTTTATTATGTTATTTTATAAAAAATATAGAATCTAAAATATAATAGGATGTTATTATGAGAAGTATTCAAACTAAACTTACACAAACCTCCTTCTAATGGATATGAACATACTTTTTCTATGGACAATGAACTACTGCCTCATGAAACAATGATTGTTCAATTATCTCTTACCGCCTCTCATGGTGGCCATTATGATGGAAATGAGATTACATATGATATATATGATATTTATTTTATCTATATGATTCTGTAATTATCATTTAGAACATACCTATATTATTTTCATGTTGTATAATTATGATAATTTCATTTCAGAAAGTGTGGACTAACGCCCCCTCAAAGTGATATGACTCGTTCAGGCTATACATGGAATGTATAAAGAATGGAATTAATGAACTTATGTAACTTATATAATATATATATATTATAATTTAATTATAATATATCTATGTATAATTTAGTTTTCATTCCTTTAAAAATGAAAAATAAATGAAAGTAGCATTCATGCTTATGTACGACTTACTGTCTCCATAAATAGTGCATTTCATTTTCTAATATCCAAATGTTATGGACTATTATAAAATAAATATATATTGGATATAAATACATATATACTTTATATATATGATATTTAAATCATAAATAAAATTTTGGATATAATGGACTTTTTACCACATTGACAATTTGTAATTATAACAAGTTCATTTTTGACTCAAGTACCGAACATCGACAAAAAGACCAATATGAAATTGCATAATTATATGATTGTTATATAAAGGTAATAAGTGATATAAAAGTAATAATAAACTTGAAAAGGTTATGAATCAAGTATAATTAACTTAATTTTATTATTTATGGAGATAAATAACTAACAAGACAAATCGGACACAAGGTAAGGGAACCTTTCACCCTCATCTTCTAGTCAAAGACATATTTTATGTTATGTATTTTAATTTCCATTTTATAATGCTGGGGTGTGTTATTATATATCCTTATTTCTGGACATTTTATTTCCAAGTGATGATATACCCTTTTTACTCTCATTAACTCATTTTCTGAATTTTTAAGTGACGCTGTTAGGCTGCTGAATTTTCGTAAGGGGATTCGTCTTAATCTCCTTTCATTGAAGCATATTTTCATTTATACACGCCTTGATTTTATACGGTTTGTAAAACCCTTTGAATTTTAATTTCATTCAAAGAGAATATTTTTTATACATAAAACTTTACTAAATGAAAAAAGGGATTGTTTCTTTTTAATGTACACAGCGACAACGACCTTTCCGCTGCTGCGAGAATTATTTGATATTTGGCTTCCTCTACAAGTCGTAGTGTTTTTAAAAGAAAAATTTAATACCATATAATTTTTTTACATATGTTGGTATTAAAAATGGTTTTGATAAGGGATTTATTATGTCAATATCTTGAACTTATATCTTTTGATCGCAATATGGAAATGTTATCTTTTTTTTATGCTTGTTCATGTGTTATGATTATGTTATGGTTCTTGGTCATTATTTATATGTACGGGTGGTTCCGTGATAAACCTAGGGAGGGTGAGCCTGAGATAGATCTCCAATGCATTAGGTAACATGACATAGGTAAACGTTAATGTTTCCTCTAATAGATTTAGGGAATATACTGTGATGGGTATTCCAAATGTAACTCCCTATGTAGATTTGAAAGATACAATGTAAGTATGATATGGATGCCATAAGTTGCCTTTATGATTAAGGATTTCTATGTGTTATCCCTAAATCTTATGATTTTGTGAGGTATGTTAAAGATATTATGTTTTTTTATTGAAAAGTATGATCTCATTGATTTGTATGTATTGATGGAATAATGTTTTCTTTCCATGTTTTAAAACCCTTACTGAGCTTTTTTTGCTCATCCAAAGATTTTGAAATATTTTTCACAGGGTATAAGGAAGTTTAAGGGAATTGAAGAATTCAAGAAGATTTATATCAAGAAAATAATTCTTGTTTTATTTAAGGAGTTTTATTATTGTCAAAAAAATTGGATAGAGTAGAAGTGTCTACTTTGTAATCTTTTGAGATGTAATGTAATTGTTACAACCTAATTATACAAAACTCTAAACCTGAAAAGATCTTCAATGTGAATTCTTGACTTCACTCAAGATTATGTGATGTTTAAGGTTGGGGAATTACAAGGAGGATCTCAAAAAAAATTTATATATCTTCTTAGTGTATTGCTTTCCATAATTATTGCAAAGTCATTTTTGGATTGTTTTGAAACTTTTTCTAACATAAAACTCACTTACAAGCAGTTGTTTGAGATATCAAACACCTCCAATATACCCTGATACCATCATGGATCATGGGTTGTATTTAATCAAATATTATTTTCTCAATATTCTTATATTTTCAACAAAGGTAAATATTATCAATGCCTTTTCAAATATTTTACCTTATCATAAGATTTTGAAGAATATTACGATTTTGAAAAAGGTGCTGAAGAAGGAGATTCTTGCACAACCTATTTATGTTTTCTTTTAAAATATTTTATTTCAGAACATACTTATGGTATTTTAAAAGGATCATTGACTGAAAGTTTCAACTCAAACTTAGTCTAACGATTTTATAAAAATCAAGTTTTATCAGATATTTTGAAATTATATGTCATACATGATTATTTTCCAAAACTATTTTTCTATGATCACCTATATGACCCAAGTTTTACAAGGTGAATTTGGATAAAGTAAGAAAGTTATTTGGAAGAATCTATAAATTATTGTTGCAATGCATGGACCTTATATCTACATTAATAAAATTATTATGAAACTAGGTGGACACCATAATAAAAGTATGATGTTCTATATTTTGGGAATATATTTTTTATCATATGGAGGTGAAATAAAAAAATGTCAATATATATAAGACTTAATGAATTTATATGTTGAGGTAATTAATATTTAGGATGAAAATGAGAGGTATAAAACAACCTTAGAGGTTTATAATGTATGGTCATTTTTTAGTTTTATAAAAATGGACAACCCACAATATCGGTGATAACCCGTCGCATCCAGAAAGGTCACAGGAATCGAACCCACAACTAAAGGCCGATAAGGGTGAATCACCTACCACTGGCCTATGCGAAGTACATTGTTAGTTTGACTTAAATAATTTTATTTAAATGATTTTATGGATTAAGAATAAGTTTATTTTTGGAACTTATGTTTTATCAAATTTATATCCTTAGTATAAGAAAATGATATGGTGATTAAGTGATAAATGTTATTTTGGAAAACGTTTTATCTTTTGGGAACACTATATGCCTAAGAAAAATAGAATACTATGGAATTTAATCTAAGGTGTAATGGTTGAATTTTATTTTGGAAGAATATATGTTTTTTTATTTTGTTCATACAGTGATTTGGGTTATTTATGGAAGTGATTAACTTATCTTAGGGAAAATGTGATTAGGTTAATTACTTTTAAGTATGAGACTTTAAGAATAGTTGATGTTATTTAGATATAAAAGTTAATATTTATAATGGAAGATAACATGATCAAATCCTTATGAAATTTGGGATTCAATCTTAGTTTGGTTTATTTTGAAGAATTTTAAGGACAATTGTTTGTTGAAAGGTCTTTGTAAAACTTTGGGTATTATTTGTTGAATTTTGGAGATTAAGAGTGGTATTTTTTATAAAGGACTATTATTTTTGGGGGATTATATGATCTTGTACTAATAATTTTTGTTTTGGTTAATCTATAAAGGAAGGAGAAATATATGTTTCATCTTTTATGGATTATGTAATTCTCTAGAAGTTGATTCTAGTGCTCCAGGAGGGACCAAGTTATCATAGATTCTCATCGATTTTGGGGAAAATATGAGTTTGTGTGTGGAATTAGATTAATGGATAAAACTCTACATGTTAAGTAAGTATATTTCCTTATATTATTATTCTAAGTAGTAAAATAATTTATTATCTTTACGAAAAGGATCTTAAAAAAATGTTTTCCATTTACTTTTCCTGCTGCGGAATTAAAGACTGTTTAACCCATCACATGTTTGTAGTTTTATGATTGTTAAATTTCTCACGATGATGCTTTATATCACTCTCCCTCAGAACATTATGGTTATTTTTTCTCCCATTTCCATGTTTTCTTATATGGAACCCCAGTATGTGTTATCTCAAGTGACCTTTGTACTTCATTTTATATCTTTTAAAGTGGAAGTTTTATTAACCAGTTTTTCGATATGGGTTTGTAATAAAGGTATTTTGAAAATTCATAACCTAGTTATCAACCCCAAATTCAAATTTTAAGGACTCAATTTATTAAAGGGGTGGAGGATGTAACATCTCGAGTTTTAAGAAAGAAACACTATTTTCAATAGTATACATGATATGCTATATTGATCTTAAACAAACAACTGAATATTATTATTTAAATGTTACCATTATAACCTATCTATTGGAATAACGGGAATAAACAATATTAACTTAATTATGAAATATTTTTTAAACATGTTTATATAATGATTCATTTTTTTACCAAATTTATTAGAAATGGAAATAAAACCTAATTGAATATAAAGTAACTTTTTTTTTGAAAATTTATTTAAATGAGTAAAATTATGTTTATAAAATCATATCACAATTTTTGGATTATATTAATGAAATATAAAATAAATGTGATTTTTAAAATTAATATTATATGTTTTCTATAAAATACATAAGAACAAAATCAATTTTAAGCATAAAAGAAGTATATTTAAAAAAGGCATTTTTACAGCATTTTGATGGTGACCAATTTTTAAATCTAGTTTTTGAAACTTTTACAAGTTATATTTGAGAAAATAAACTTTTATTTATAAGTGGTATATAAACATTTATTTTGTTTTAATTGTTGGTATTTTGTTTTGATAAAATTCATATTTTAATGAATAGTGAAAAGTACCACATTTTAATTCAAAACTGCCTTTTCTTCTAATTTATTTATATAGTTAGATTATATTTTTATTTTTTTCTAAAGTGTAATTGGATTATGTTTTTATCATTTAATTTAATGTTAGTCCTTATAAGTAATTTCACATTTAATTCATACATAAACACATGTCAATCTTTTGATAGTTTTTACTTCTTAAAATCAAACTTTTTGTTTTTGACAGTGGGAATTAATTTTAAATTAATTACCAAATTTTTTGTGTTTTTAATTTGGAAAAATGGATTCAATATTTGGAATTATAAGGTCAAAATTGTGTAACTGGGTATCTTTTATTTTTCGACATTATGAATAGTGACTTCATTAATTATTTTTAATTACTATGGTTAAAAGGAAAATCAGGTAAATAATTGTAAAAAATAATATTATAATAATATAAAACTACCATAACATGTGTATTAATACTATTGTACGATATATTTCCAATCTTGATCATCCTTGGGTCGATTTTAGGACCCCATGAAGCCACTTGGAAGTGATAATGACCTTTTATAATTTTTAATTTAAAGAAAAGGGAAATATAACATAAACATGTATCTCCTAACTAATATTTTTTTAATTTGGTTCATATAAATGATATATTAGACTATAAATATTATTTATAAAGATAAAAATATTTCATATATCATTTAATTTTATTTATAATTTTTTGATATTAAATAAATAAATTTATTTATGACATAATGATGATGAATGGATTACCTTATTAATGAAATATTCAAATAAATAATATTATAAATATTAAAATAAATTTAATTTGAAAATTTTGATGCCATAAACTAATTTTATGGATTACTATGACATATTATATTTGAGGTAATGCTTTTAGTTCAAAGGAATGAATTTTAAATGGATTTTAAAAAATAATTTCTAAATAATATTAAAATTGACATAAATGAGTTTTTAAAAGACATAATATTTTATTAAATGATATAATAGTTCTAAGAAAATAAGATTCAGCCAAATTATTTATATAATTTTAAAAATTTCATAAATTATCCACTTGTGGTTCTATTTTCATTTTATAATAACCATATTAACTATAAAGTGTAAAAATACAACAAGACATGGTAAGAGTTAATGTTTTTAACTAAGGGTTTAAGCCAAAAGATAAAATTAATTTTTGACCCAAACAAATAAAAAACCTTTTTTGAGAGGATTTATACCCATAATCATCATATTATAAAAATATATCACATTTTAACTATTATAATTTGAAAATAAATTTATAATAAAATAATATTTCAAGACTTTCATAAAGTGCCCCTCCTCCCTCTTATAAAAGGCCACCACCTCTACCCACTTACTCACACCTCTCAAGCCCATTGGATCATCCAAATTCTGAAAAAATAATCTCCCAACATCCCTCCATTCCTCCTAGAATCCTTACCTTGAGAATAGGTCAAATTATTGAATCATTTTGGCACAAACCAAAAGGATTTACTCGTTTTAGAGGTAACACCTTATCTCAAGCTTTTTCCTTTATTTTCCTTCTCAACTCTATATGAACTTCTTATTCTATAATTAAAAAACAAAAAAAGTATCCTGAATATACTAGGATTTTTTTTATGATAATTATTATACCTAAACATACACACACCTCCATCTAATTGTTATAAACATACTCTTTCTATGTATGAAGAACCACTTCCTCATGAAATGATGATGGTTCAATTTTCCCTACCACCTATCATGGTTGATTTTTTTTGGAAAATATATTTATATATGATATATTTTCTATTTATATTGTTTTTATGATTCTGTAAATTTTATTTGAAAAAACCTTTATTCTTTTCATGTTCTGTAAATACGATAATTTCACTTGAGGAAGTGTTGACTGCCGTCCCCTCAAAGTGATATGAATCATTCATGGAATACATAGAACATATAAATGATGGTGTTAATGAAACTATGTAAAATATACAACATAGATATTATACTGGAATTATAAAATACATATTTATAATTTATTTTTCCTTATTTTAATATGAAAAAGAAATGAAAGTAGCATTCATGCGTACGTACGACCTACCGTCTCAATGAATAGTGCATATAATTTATTAAATACAAATGTTATGGACTATTATAAATAAATATATAAGGGATATATATTATATTTCAATCATGAATATCATTTTAGAGATGATGGACTTATGACTACATGGACAATTTTAATCAAAACAAGTTCATTTTTGACTTAAGTACCGAACATCGACAAAATGTGCGATATGAACTCAAATAATTAACTAATTGTTATAACATTGTAATAAATGATATAAAATGAATAATAAAATTAAAAAACATTCTAAATAAATTAGAAATTATCCTAAGTTAGTTATTCAGGAAGATAAATAAAAAATAAGACAAGTCAGCCTCAAGGTAAGGGAAATCTTAACTCAATTTCCTTTGTTTGAGTTAAACATCCATGTCATTGGTTTTGTTTTTACAATAATATGTGTGAATGGCCTATGATTTTTTTATACTGAATATACCATTATATTGGGTGTATTTATATTTTTCATGCATTATTATTTTGTTTATTTATCCTTAATCTAATGATATGATCTTTGTAAGGGACTTCTTCTCAATCTCCTTTCATTGAGGCGTATCTTGAAATTGTGCACATTTATTGTTCTTTATGGTGTATATATGACCTATTAACACGTTATATCATGAATTACTACATTCTCATGATATTTAAATTTTTTAATGATTTTTATTGAATATTTTTTTGTAACTAGCATGGGAATCTTTAACTTAAACATTATTCTAAATGTTTTTAATATTTATTCTTCTAAAACCTTCTATTTCATGTTTTAGTTTTTAAAATGGGTTTTAAGAATTTATTTATATGGACATGAATGTTTAAAAATGATAATTTATCTCAAAAATTTAAAATTGGTATGATACACTTTGATTCAAAAGTCTCTTTATTAAATGATTTAAATGGTTTTGTAAATGAGTTGAATAATTCAATATCTTGAATGATTTCTTGTGATTGAAAATAAAAATTTATGAGTGAGATGTTGATAATTGAAATATTTTATGTGTTATGATTATATAATGGTACTTGGTCATTTTATGGGTGGTTACATGATAAAACAAAGATGGTTGGTTACGTGATCAACCTAAGATGGGTGCTTCCATGTAAAATTAAGGATGAGTGGTTACATTATAACATCCAATGAATTGGGTATTGAAGTTGGTCTTATGGATATTCCATTTAGTGATATGTGTAGAATTCGACCGTATGGTTATTCCATTTAAGTGTTTTTATGTACTAATTTACTTTATATGTTATATGTTACTTTCTATGGGATTTATAGTAATATTTTGGTTATAAAAAAGGGTAAGAAATAAGTTTATATTCAGTGAAGTGTTTTTGTTACTTCTTAAAAGTGAAAATATTACTATTTGACAAAGTATTCTTGGTTTACATGTTTTTTAAAGAATACTAGTTTTCATTATTTATGTATCCCTTAGTGATATTTTTATGCTCATTTGAAGTTTTGAAATGTTTTTCATAGGACATAAAGAAGAATAGAGTCAAGGATGAGATCAAGGAAAAGTCATATTGTTTAAATATGAAACAAACCAGGCTTCTTTTCAAAAAGTTTATGTTTTATGAAAAAATTAGATAGTGAGTAGAAGTGTATACTTATAATATTTAAGTTTTTATGTACGAGTTATGACCTAATTCGCTAAATCTATAAACCTAAAAAAAATCCTCTAAGCGAATTAAAGTCAAATTATTAATTTCACTCAAGATTATGCAATGTTTAAGGTTGGGGCCTTATATAAAGCATGTAACATTATATATACTTCCTTTAGAAATATTACCAAACAAAGTCTTATATAAATTTAGTATTTTTTTATTATAACCAAAACCACCCTCGTCTTTATTTAGTTTCATCATTGACATCATTTTATCAAACTTCTCTTATCCTCGAAAAAAAGTAGATAAATTTTCTTTCAAACATATAGTTCCCTTATCATTATTTTCATTTTAATTTTGTGAAAACTATAAATAATTGAATTTTTTATTTTAAATATTAATAATAATTATTAAATAATTCATTTTATTTATATAATTTCTTAAGTTTTTAAGAATTTATTTATTTTCTCTTTTTAATTTTGTATATAAATAAGAAATTACCAAAACAAAATTTTTCAATTTTTATTATTAAATTAATTCATCCGTATGAGGTCATTCATATTCCAAATAATATGAATACAATAATAATAAATACTAACCTAATTTATACTAGTCACCATAAATAATAGGTTGGTGGTTACTTTTTTACTTTTTTGTTTCGTCACTTGAATCAGATTCTTCTGTGCATCTCTATCCAACAATCAATGCTATTTTATATTTTTTTATTATATTTATTATATTTTATTTATTTCTTCAGTTACATAAAATTAGGATTTATATATCTCTTATTTATTTATTCATAAAATTTTAGTTTAGACACTTCATTATAATAGGGTATACCTATCCATTTTTGATCATCCTTATGATTATCCATTTTTAATTATTTCTTGAATCATCTTATTAGTTTAATAATTTTGTTAAAACTTTTATTTTAATTGGATATTTAATTCTCATTTTCCTTTTGTTTATAATAAAAATAGAAAAATGGAAATAGTTATATCTAATTTAAATTAAACACCTTTCTTCTTTAAAATCTCATATTCAGCAATTTTCTTCAACTCTAGTCCATATTAATGTAATGAATCAATGAGTTCATAAAAAGTATATTATTTAAAGTTATTAAATTAATTTATCCTCACTTTCTTCACATAACACATCTTGAGTGGTTTTCTTAGTACTCTTTCAATGGTCATAATTTTTTCTAAAGTTTCTTCAATGGAATTTATTTTATTTAGAATGTTAGTGAATTAATGGAGCAACTTGTTAACACATTCATGTTCTCCCATGCCATGATTCTCAACCCAAAGTATATCATTCTTAGTTATAATACTCTTATCTATTATAAGGTATGTATCTTGTAGAATTTTATTAATCTCATGTGTGGTATTACATGAAGAAACCTGATTAAATATACTTTTATTAGTAGCATAACATAAAATTTTCATAATATTGTAACTAAAAAAAAACATGGGGGGTATCATTTACAGTAAATATGTCAGTGTAAAAATTAGGTAACTTATATAGTTTTACCATTTTACTCTAATGATCAATATGTAATTTCATGAGGTATGCCTCTGTTATATATTTTTAGTAACTATAATCATTTCTATAAAAATTTTGTGGATTTTAAATAATCCAACCATCATTTATGTTCATTCCTAGAATCTTACAACGATATTTGTACATATACAATTAGGTCTAGGATAAGGTTAGAAAAAAACCTATATCCAAGATTATTAAGCTCAAATATGAATTTTAGGTCTGATATGGTGATCTCGGATGATTTAAAGGTGGGGTTGAATATAACAGATAAAAATTTTAAATAAATATTATCAAAGTTAATTATCATGTACAAAAAGTTATAATATGCAGTTGAAATGAAAAGAATTAACATAGATAATTTAATATTAATTCGGTCCAAAGAGGACCTATGTTTACTCTTATACCTCTATACACTTTGATAGATGTGTTATTCACTACTGAATTTTTTAAGGGGACTCATAAACAAATTACCACCTATATTTTATTGTGAAAGTATAACCGAAGAAACCAAACTTTTATACATAGAGTCACAAACTATTATAATTACCAAATTTGGATACTGAGTTTCCTAACTCGAATGGTCCTGACTTTAGAATCTAGGAGTCACAAACTAAATAGAGATAATGATTTAGTTGGTAAATACATACACTTATGGTTTAAAAACATGTTTGATAGAGAGAAATAATTTGTATAGACACAAAAAAATGGGAAAAAAGAATTCGATGGAGATAGATAAAGAACAACCTATGGTTTATTGAGTAAAAGATCAAATAACCACATCAAAGAATTTTTAGTAGTTGAAGAAATATTTTTTCCCTTGAGAGATCATCCTATAGAAGGAAACAGGTTTACAAAGTATCACAAAATCACATAACACATTGAATATTTGAAAGTTCAAATCAAAAGAAAATCATAATAGTAATTTAGTATTTGAATCATTAGTCATTTGAATAAATCACAACACCCTTTAAATAAAAAAACTAAACACAACCAATCAATCAAATATATAATTAAAATTCAAATAATATAAAAAAATCTAAGTGTGTGTATGATAGAGAGAGATTTTATCATTCTACAATAATCATTGATATTAAAAAAATATACTAATTAAAACCAATTTGAATTCCTCATTAAATAGTTCAAAGTAACTCCATAATACTCTATGGAATAATTCCCATAATAATCACATCTTTATGTAAAATTAATATTTGAATTTTAAAAAACGTTCCAAATTTAAAACAACTTTTAATAAGTCTTTTAAAATTAAATAATAATTTAGAAATAAGTAAAGAAAAGAATTCACTAATAATAAATAAGTTCAAAATATTGAAAATTCATATTGTAGGATTATTCAAAAAAAATAAAACAATTAAAATCTCCTTTAAAATTTATTAAAAATATCCCAAAATAACTTTTCATGGTTCTAATATAATGTAATTGTATTTATGAAATAAAAAAATAAATAAAAACAATTACCACCTCACATAGTCGAGAATAATGATGGACTTACTGTTTATATATGATATTTATGATATTTATAAAATAATTATACCTATGTAGTATTAATATCATATAAATTTTTAAATTCCATATTGTAGGGGATACGATAACGCCGCTTGTGTGTATGGTCGACTACTGCCTCGTGAAGCGATGTGAAGCGTTTTTCATTAACATGTTAATGAAATGTAACAAGGGAAACTATAATGAATAAATATGATATAAATGACTTAAATATGACATTAATGACATAATTATATTTCTATAAATACAATATATCATTTTCTTCTTATAATTTCACACACTGGAAATGTGATAACATCATTCATGGATGTAAGGACTAATGCCTCCTCAAAGCGATGCGATTCTTCTTTTTTCAACACCACATAATAAGAATGATATATATAAATCTATATAATTAAATAATATTTTATTTATGATATAATTATCATTATATAAATATAAATGTTACTTACCTTCTTTCCAAAATTATTACTGAAAAATGGAAACATTACTCATGCGTACGTACAACCTACCCTCTCAATTATCATAACTTTAGTTCATTTTTCACAATCATATTCCATGATTGTTTTTAAAATAATAATTAATGCATATATATGATAATTATGTTAGTATTTTTATTTTAGATATGTTTTAATAAATACCCCTTTGACCATAGTCGACCAACCAAAGTTGTTTTGAAAAATAATACAAATATGGTCAAAACATCTAATGTAAACGTAATTGATTAAGTAATTATATATTACTTATTTATAAGTGAAATAAAAGTAAAAAAAATTGGAATATTTTTTCAAGATAGTAAATAGTTAATATAATTTTTTTATTCAGGAAGATAAAGAACAATAATGAAGAATCATACTCAAGGTGGGGGTTTCTCTATTTTTACTTTTATTTCAGTGAGATACATGCCTTATTCACAACTTATTTTTGTTGTGTGGTGTATATAATACCCATGAATGTGTTTTATTATTATTATCCTTAAATTTATTAGGACCTACATATCCATTTCATGATATCTCTTTTGTGTGGTTTACAGTTTCAAAGATATCAAAGCGGTAATGGATTTTTGTCACAATTTTACTTCTTTGAAACTTATGTCATGTTATGAACCTATATTCTTTTATGAGGTGTATATAAATCACCTATGACATTTAATATCATAATTTATTGATTATCCTGATATTGCAAGTGTCTTTGAAATTCATTCATGGGAATAATGTTTCAATGTTACTAAAGTGGTAAGAGTTTCATGTTATAATCTCATCATTTGCCAAGATTATTTGTGATTAAGTCTCCAATTTTGAAATATTATGATCTATATCTAAATAAATCTCATGATTTTTCTTCTCATATTTTTATTTCATGAGAATTTACCTCCATTTTCCTCTCTTTATGTATAAAATATTTCAAAATAATTTTTTTGGAAGGAGTCTCATGGATGTGTCAACATCATATGGTACCTTCCAAGAGTCCATGAAAACACCCAAACCCATTTCCTTGAGTTACCACTTTCTTTCCAAAAAAACCAATCATTTTACACAATACCAAGAGCAAAAATAATCCTCTTAAAAACCATGAGTCTCTTTCCAAAATAATTTACTACAACCATTACGCCACAAAAATTACCATTTCACCCAAACAATGCCAAATACACATTTTTAACCATTTTATCAACACATCTATTGTACAAGGCTGAGAAAAAATTGAAGAATCACATAAAAATATATTTTTTTAAAAAAATTATACAATAATAAAAACACTACAATAAGCTAACCAAATAAACCACAAGCATGTGAATCAAGTTTAAAAATTAATTAAAATAACACAAGTATAAACAAAATGCCTTGGAAAGGAAAAACATGAGGTAACCTACCTAAATGGTGAGAAAATGAAACAAAACCCTCAGATAAGAGATATCTAAACCCCAAAGACCCTTCACACACCCTAGAACCAAATAAAACACAACAAACAGACACACAAAAACCCTAGCCATTAGGGTTTGTCTGAGGGAGAAGACCCTATAGAAAAACCAAGAAATCAAGTGGGGAAGAGAGAAGAAAAAGAAAAATGGAAAATAAACCCTAAAAACTCACCTTGGATTGAAGGGGAAATATCCATGGTGGAGGAGGATCCAAAGAGATGGTCATAGGGGGATCCCTTATTGTGCCAAAACTGACCAAGAGGGAGGGTCAAAATATAGTTAAATGGGAATAATGGTAGATTAAGAATTTTAACTTTTTAATGACATGGGAAAATTGCACGGTTTGGTCACACAGTGTAAAAACCTGTGCAGTATCTGCTACCCAAATAGGTACTAATCGCATGACTAAACCACACGGTTTGTGAGACTGTGCACAAATTGTGAGATAGATTCTTCCAAAACCTGGGACTTGCCACGCGACCCAGTCACATGGTTTGTGCGATCGTGCTATTGCTTATGTCCCATTCCAAGAGCTATCACATAGTTAACTGGGCTGATCCACACAGTTTCCACTAATCGTGTGGTGCCCATTCATTAAAAAAAATACCCAAACTTACAAAAAATCAAAAAATTTAACCCGTAATCAATCCCAAACCTCTACCAAAAGATTCGATGCCAAGAAAATGATAAAGTAAAAGAGTATCTATGGTTGGAGTGTGATATGTAATGAAAATATATGTGGTATTGGAACTAGTGGGGTGAAGGAACTCTCGTAAGGTCCTTTTGTTTTCTTTGTAGATCTACTTGATTTTATTGATTCGACTTTCCATTTTGCCTCCATTTTTTCAATCTGTAATATTATTCCTCATTTTAGATATTTTTTATCAACTATTAAATGTTTTTCATTTGAGAACAATAATTATGGGAATACCTCATATAACTTTTATACAATCAAATAACCATTTTATAAAATTTCCAATAGCATTATTGACCATAGTAATATCCAGATCCTCAAGAACTAAATACTTGGTACTAAGCTCTTTATCTACTTCAATCCCTACTCTCACATGATCTTTTGGGAGTTGTTTATTATGTATCTTGTATCTTGGGATATTATAAATCATAACCCTCACAATAATGTGATTCATGGTTGTTTATGGATATAAATAAAAAAATCAACCTATAAAATTTTAGTAATATAAATTTATTAGAAGTTGTTTGATTCAAATTTAAGAGAAAGATTTATAAAAAAATTGATTACCTCAGGTAAATCAGATGATGTAGGGGGAATTGATAACCTCAAATATATTTGGTACATGTGTCTCTTCACGTGGAGTTTATTTTTCTACTATGGGTTCATGTATTAATCCCGAATCCTATAGCTTTAATCCGACGTCTAATCTATTATATTGGAACTAGATATAAGTAATTTCATCCTAAAGGACTATATAGTTTAGTAGTCTTGGTAAAATATAAACATAATTTAAAATCACATTAAAATTGAAACCATAAAATACACAAAGAGTTTTGTTTGATAATTCCATATTTCCCCTTGACTTATCCCTACATATCAATTACAATACACTTACCGGTATCATGGAAAAAAATATAACATAAGAAAGGGGTGAGATAAAATGCTTAGTAAGGGTAAGAATATAATGGAATCAATCATAAATAAATAATCATAACAAATATGGTAAGGTGAATAACTAAAAAAAATTCTATTTAATCAATAACATGAGTATAATATGGATAGAATAAATGATGATCAAATAAAGCCATATAAAAAAATCACATGAGCATAAAACTTATCCATGACTTTTCTAACTAATTGAATAATAACATGGGAATCAATAACTGATAAAAAATGGGGGAATGCATAATTTCTGACATCTAAAACATACTTTCAAGACCTTTCACAAGACAATTTAATTTTTTGGGTAGAAACCTGTCTAATTTGTCAAATTAATTTGTCTCATGGGAATGGTCGATGCATCGAGGGGTTATCTATAACCAGACCCCACTCGTAACTTAATAAGTATAATTAATTCCTCATATAAAATGGTTAAACATAATAAACATAAATATTCATATTGATAAACTAACAAACAAAATGTTAATACTTACCCCAACCAAATAAACATGATCATAAACCATTCAATGTAATATGGTTAATGGTAATAAAATTTTATATCCTCAATCAAAGTGATCATAAAACATCTAAATAAAGTCTAAGGATGACATCAATTTATCCTATCTCTAGTGTATCATAAGTATAATAAATAGTTTATGTCATTAATGAATATAAATACTTTAAAAAGAACCTTAAAAATATTCCTAAGGAAAATAACCTTTTCATTTTGAAAATAAACTTATAAATATAAAAGTTCTCAAAATATTTTGAAAATAATTTTCTTTGAAAATAACATCTAAAACATATAAAATAATATTTAAAACATTGAGTGGTCACGAAAGTGTAAAATTAAATTAATATTGTAAACATTAAAACAAATATTCCTTTCACTTTTTTTATAGAATCCAAATGGGTCGTGTTTTGAAAAAAATAAAAAGATGTATTTACATTTTTTTTGAAAAGTTAAAAATTGGTAAAAATTAATTTAATAAATCATTTTTTAAATGTTAAAAACATTTTTGAAAACATTTTTAGAAAACATGACTTTTGATGAAAAATGATTTTTGACCGAAGAGGGAAATAAAGTAAGACTTTATTAAAAACATTCTCAATCATTTTAAGTACTAAAGAGATGGAGAATGGTACTATTAATTGAAAATGTTCATGAATAACCAAATGGGAAGAAAATATATTGGGTTTAATTTATAAATATCAAATAGTTCCCCCAAGGAAGTCTTAAACCAAAAAAATCCTAAATAATGATGAGATTGTGGAATAAACTCTTACCGCATTGGTGAATTTTGATTCATAAGCCCCATGAAAGAAATAATTTCAAATGAAAATTTAAATAACATGAAGATAAATAGATTCATGATCTAAAATATCAAAAGGGGCAGTATATATAGCACATAAAGGAATAAGTGGTGAATATGGCGTATGTCTCATAGAAGTAAAAGTGAGACGAGAAACCCTTACCTCAGGTTCAAATCCCTTAATATGTGTATGAAAAAACTATATAATAAATATTGGCTTATTATAAATCTATTATAGAACCATAATCATATATATCATACCACATATGATCCTATTATAACCTTTTACCACCCATTTGTTATCAATATTAATTATTTTCATTGTTTTAGGTGTTAATTGGATTGTTTTCTCATGCATGTTTTGTCATGAAAGTTATGGTTCATGTACATTGAATATAGTCCAAGTTTCAACATAATTATATTAATGTTATAATTTTTTTTCATTATATACATCTTTATATCCATTATTGAAAACTACACATAGAAAATTAATTGCATCACTTTGTGGAGACGGTAGGCCATACGTATGTTCAAGTGATGACATCATTTCATTAAAGGGTGAAAGGGAAAGTAATTTTATGATATATTAATTTTAAATAATTTATATCTTGTTATATATATCACATATATTAATTAAATTTATCCTTAATAATTTCCATGTAAAGCGTAACAGAAAAACAAATCACATCGATTTGTGAGGCGGTAGTCCGTCGTACACACAAAGAATAATATAATATTTTAAATTGAATAGAAATGAAGATGGTATATGTGATATTATAACTACATTAGTATAGTTATATCATAAATATTATATATACAAATTAAATCAATGAGTTTGTGAGGTGGTAGACTGTCGTACACATGATTCATGATTTTGTTTTCCATTTGATGGATGTGGAGATGTATAAATATTATTACAAAATAATTATAAAATCTTATTATATGGGAGATACTGGGGTTGTTATATTGTAAGTTTCAAGACATAATTTAAGGCTTTAAAATAATAAATAAAAAGAATGATCTTAGTGAATTCAATTACCTTTTCTTAGATAAACCTCATTTGGATCTCTTCTTAAGGACCATAGGGTTGGTCTTTTGGAAAAAATAGAATCTATAGAATGTGTATAAGGATGTTTGGGAGGGTTTGGATAGGTTTTTTTCAATACGAACTTCTTTAGAGGTGTGAATAAGTGAGGGTAGTGAGTGCCCTTTTATAATTGAAGAGGAGTTACATTTTTGTAAATACCCAAAACTATTAAATAATGTGAAGTCACTCTACCCTCAAGTGGATCAAAAATTGTTAATTATAGGGGTGTGTGGAAGAAATTTCTGATCCACACCTTCATAAAAAACAAAATTTTTAAACATTTTTTACTTAACTTCTAAGTTTTCTTACTTTTACCATTTTAATTTTAAACTAAGGTGGATGGTATTTTAAACCTTGGTAATTTATCCTTTAAGTCTAAAATAAATTAATTCTTATTAGATAATTTGTACCTAATCATTATAAATATAAAATCAAAGTTATCAAATAAAAACCCTATATGTGTTGAAAATTAATTTTTAAAAAAGAACATGTAATTTGCAAAAACACTATTTTAACCTTAACTGTGCCGATAAAGTTATCACTCTTTAGGGGTTAATATAATAACTATAAAAGACAAATTTTCCAATTAATGGTAAATATTTTATATTTTTAAATAATTAAAAATAACTTGGAATAAGATATTGTTTTTAAGAATTTTAAATCATTCAATACAATATGATTTGTTAAAATAACATTAATGTCAATTTTGACATTATTCATTTAATATGAATTTAAAAAATATCAAGACAATGATTAAGTTAAAATATATTATGTTCAAACCTATATAACATGAAATATTTATCTACAAAATTCATGTAAAAAACAATTCATTAAATTCATTTTACTTTTAAAAATTTTAGTATCATTTAATTTATTTTTCTACTAATTAAATAATTAATGCATTGGTGTTCCTTAAGAATTTATATACATTATATGATTACTAAAAATTAAAAATAAATTACCCTCATGAAATTAATATAATTATTTTCAAAATTAATATCCATATTTATTCACATATTTATTTTTTCCCTATGTGAATACATAATTGAAATTTAAAAGAAATAGGGTGACATTTTGTCTTTTCCTTTACTTAAATTATTATATAGGTCACTTTCATGGAAAAGTGTCCCAAAAACTCATAAAAATAGAGATTAAGGTGAAAAGGGTATAAATATGGAAATAAAATAGGAATTTTACAAGTTTTTAGATCAATTTAACCATTATAATTTTAGGTTCACCCCAAAATAAACTTATTTCAACCTTAACCAAGGTAATTATTTTTTACTATTTCACAATTCATTAAGAGAAAAAATTAATTTGACCTTACTTTATAATATTAATTATTATGATTAAAAATATTTAATCCATTTTATCAAATTAAACTCACAAAATTAGAAATATTTTATTTAAAATTAAACCCACAGACCTGATGAAAAAACAGTTTTCCAAAGAGAAAATTCTCATAAGTATATAAAGATTTAAAATCAAAATTTAAAATTAAATTGATTATACGGAGCTAAATTGCATTTATTATCATATATTTGAACTAATTTTAATTTAAAACAATTTTAAATGAAAATTTAACAATTATATGATTTAAACAAAAAAGGTAGTTATTAATAAAATCCAGTATTTTTCCCTATTCATCAAAAAATGAAACTTTTCTAGAAAATCCCAAAAGTTTACCCTAACATAATTTTGATAGGATTTTTTCAAAAATTAATTTAACTTTATCTAATAATTTTTCTAAAATTGGTAATAATTAAATATATATTATGTTTGCAAAGCATGGAAAATCTTCATTTTTGAAAAAAATATAGTTTTTTATATGTTCTTCTTTTAATATATCAGCGTGTTACAGTTCACTTTGATCCTTTCATATATACTAGGCCTCCAAATCAAGTCAAAAAAAAATATCTTTTAAATCATCCATATTTTATTACTTTCCTTTCATCATCTCATATGTATCTTCATGGGATGTTTTCTTCTTGAAATATGTTCAAGGTGACACTCCAAAACCTACACCTATAATGCAGCCATATTGTTCTTGCTTATTCAAAGCTAATAAAAGTAGTTGTTCTTATAGTACATTCAATACCAACTCTTGTTTATAAACCATATAGAAAACATATGAAAATAAATATATATTCTTATATAATACTATTATAAAGCATAAAAAATTTGTATTATGTCATACTTATATATGATTCACATAATACTTGTGTGTTTTCATCTTCTACTTTTCCTCCTTTATTTACTTAAGCCTCCTTCCATAGAACATGATGTTGGATGGAACTGGTTTTGGATTTTGATTCATAAATCTTTATATAAACAAATTAATGTTTTTTTGATATCAAAAGATGTTGATATTCCCTAAATTTTATACACAAATGATGTGTTTAGGCTGATACTCTTAAGTATGATATATACAAGTCATATGGTATGACATAGATTTAACTAAATCATATCTTATGTCTTTATAAAGGTATATGTAATGTGTGATATAGTAATACCAAACCACTGTTAGTCTATCGTGCTCAATGATATTGTTGAATCATGTTGTATTATTCATATCTTATGATTAACATAACTTTATGATTATTATAGATGTTGAAAATTATGTTTCAATATTCTAATAGTCCTCCTATTGACCTTTCTTTCAAAAAATCCTTATTTTAAGAACTATAATTCATGTTTCTTATGTTATTAAGGATCTTTTTGTTTTATGATAGTAATTTTTTTTTTCAAAAATTATATTAAGTCTTGGAGTGGCCGTGTCAACCTGCCACATGAAGAATCTCAATTGACTATTAAGACCAAGTGATCATGCATTAAAATCTAAGTGACCACATGAATAATCAAGTAATTGCGCATAAAATAAAAAAATTTCTCTGAGCCTTCAATTGACTACACGATGTATTAAACCTACTACAAGAAGAAAAGACGTGACAATATGAAGAAATGAAGTGACCACAAGAAGAAAATAAGTGATCGTAAGAAGAAGAGAAGTCACCGTGCCAAGTGACTATGGAAATTGATTGTTCCAAGTGACCATACCAAGTAACCATGCTATATAACCACATTAAAAAGTGATCATGCTTCATAGAAGACTAAGTGATCATGTCTGGATTATATAGTGAGGTATATTAAAATTTATAATGGATATATTTTGGAGCATTTATTAAAAATTCGATGCATTTAATTTTTTTAGATCAGACTAATTTGTATGAGGATTAATTTATGAACATCCTCTAATCGATAATATAAATAAACTTACTTTTCATACATAGATATTATATCTTTATAGATGAATATTCAGTATATGAAATTTTTATTCACACTAGAAGAATTTAGGTATTGTATCTTTAGAAACATAGAAACATAATCAACCAGTTCATAAAACATCTACATAATATCTCACTTATTTCTTCATAAATTTCACCCTTATTAGAAATATCATACTTAATACCTTTCTTCATAACCTGGGGAAAGGTAAAAAAGAAAAGGGCGAGCTTAGATTCTCATTGAGGGTAAATAAGGGAGATATAAATGATAATATAAGCATTACATGAGAAAAGGAGTGTAAAAACACAAGCTTAGAATTTGAAAATAACACCCTACATATCATAGATCATAATAATGATTCGTGGAATTAATATTGGTATTTATATGACATGAATAAAAAATAAATCATAAAACATGATCCATAAGAACATAACATTGACATAATACATGGAAATGTGGCATGGAATAAGCATAAAAAATTATTTCCTTACTAGTGAAGAATATTTTTTAATACTATAATAGTGAAATGATTCACTTCCCAAACCATCGTAGAAGTCAAGGTTCACTCCCAAGACTATCATAGTTGACAAAGTCCCTTATTTAACTAGTTTCACTCCCCATTACAGTTCTCATTATCTCAGGAGATACTAATCTTTACCCAATGCATTGGAGGGAGATATAGGTATCACCTGTCACATAATGAAAATCATACATATGTGTGGCATAAGAATATAAAGAATTCATCACATCAAAACCCATGAAATGAAATGGGTTTCATAAATATTTTATCATAACATAACCCATGTAAATGAAACAGGTTTCAAAAAAACCATGTCATCATATTCACAAACCAACAAGAGAAAGAATGTGGATGGCGTCCCTTGATAATATCCCTATTAAATCATAAGTGAAATCAATGGTTATTATCGTTTATGAATAAAATTACCATTAAAATACCATTAAACTTTCTTGAGGAAAATAACCTTTTCATTTTGAAAATATTTATTCAAATAAACTATTAAAATATAAAGGAAAAAATTTTATTTGAAAAGAACCATGTAAACTTGTAAAGGAGTATTCAAATTAAAAACTAATTATTAAGTAGATAAAATTCATTCATTCGGTATAAGTTAAAAATCATTCCTTCCATATTTTTGTCATAAAATTCACAAAGTGACTCTTTTGGAAAACTATAAGAAGATTCCTTTCAAACCATTTTCTAAAAAGTAAAACATGTCTAAAAATGAAATTAAAAAATAACAAAAAAATATTAAAAACATTATTTAAAACCATTTTTATAAAACATGGATATGGAAGAAAAATATCCCCCAATAGAGACATAAATATAAATAATACTGATTATTATTGAGATTGATAAATAAGACCTTGACCATGAGTTCACCTTGTTTAAAAATCTCTCTAAACTCCTTTATAATAAATTTAAATTTATTATAATTTTATACCAGATTTTTTTTCATACCTATAATATAATATATTAGACATTTATAATATTTCAGCACCCCCTATATAAATAATTCCTTATGAAAATTATCATTTATGGGTGTTAACTATTTCGTTGATCATGAGTATTTCAGTTTAGTATTTATGGTCCTTGTAAATTTATCTTTGTTAAATCATATATAGAATATTAATCATGATATAAATATCATATGTATTTAATATAAACATATTTATAGTCATCCAAAATTGTTAGAGATGGAAAAATGAATTACACAATTTATAGAGACGGTAGACCCTACACACATATGAACAATATTTTCATTTTTCAATAGATGGAATAAAAGAAACTTAAATATTAATTCACATTTAAAAGATAATTATTATATCATATATATTATATATATTTATCAGATTCATCCTCTTTACCATCTATGTAAAATATAAATGGAAAAAATAATCACATCACTATGTGGAGGTTGTAGTCCACACGTACACACTAATGCCATTATTTTTACCCAAAGGATTGGATGGTAAGAAGGTAGATGTGATATTATAATTATATAGGTATAATTATGTCAAAAATATAATATATAAACATTAAACCCATCATAATACCCATTTATAAAATATGGTGATGAAAAATGAATTATATTAGTACGTGGAGATGTAAGTCGTACGTATGCACGAGCAGTAATTTCATTTCTTATTTGATGGGAAAATAGGTGTATAATGGTGTTTTCATAATCAAAATAACATTTAATAATATTTAGGTTACTAAATTTATTATTTTATGATAAATAATAGAGGGTTACAAGAGGCAAAGAAGAGTATAAAAGAAAGGGATCAGTTAAGGAAATTACCTCTTCATCTGCACATGTTCATGCTCTGTATTAAAGAGTTCTATATACCATTTCCTTTATTATTTTAAACCTTTTATCCCATGTATAATGGTTGAAGAGGTTGAGTGTATCCTGGACTACCTGTGGGATATTTTTTCTTATAAAAACCTAATCCAGGTTGATGATCATTTTATCTGTTTAATAAATTTTTGGCAGTGGGTGATTACCAAGTGGAGAGAACTAGGTCTTGGATTGAGACTGAACCTATTGTTTTTATTCCACTATGTGTTTAATTATTTTTTTAATGTGTAAAAAAAAGTTTTCATTCTCAAAACTATATATAAAAATAATACTTTTATTGTTAAATTTAATAAGTGTTCTATATATAGTTTTTTTACAAGTAAAAATGTTTCAAGATATAAGTTGTTTTTAATTTTTTTAACTATGTTGTGATTGATCTTTTGAGAAACTTTTTGAAAGTATAAAATTATATATTTCTAATATTTTAGTTAATAGGGCTATTTTTTATTAATTGGGGGATGTAATTTTAAATATTTTTAAATATAAATTGTAATATGAAACTCAATTCACCCCTCTTGATCTTTCCACTATAACTGATATTTGTTATCAAAGGTTTATTTTATTTCTATATATCCATTCTTTATCTTTGATCATGGTTTTACCCAAAAATATCAAAGCTTCTGTTTATTCTAAATCTATATATTTATGGATAACAATATACTATAGGGGAATGCTACTCATAGACCCATTTATTTTAATGGCACAAACTATGCATAATGGAATATTAAGATGAAAATACATATCAAAAGAATGAGATTTGATGTTTGTACTGTAATAGAGGTCAAGTTTAAAAAAACTACAGCTATTAGAGCTGATTGGAGTGATTCCACTAAGTCTTGTTCTGATTTCAATTGTAAATCTATGAATTCATTATATTTTTCATTTGGATAATATGAATTTGATATAATTTCTACATGTTTTACTACTTATGAAATTTGGGATACACTGTTTTTTTCTCATGAAGGAACATAAATTGTTAAAGAAATGTTCTTGAATTATTATACTAATAATTATGATACTTCTAAAATGAAACCTGGTAAATCAATTTATGATACGTATCTCTGGTTCAATGAAATTCACAATATGATGAATGCTCTTGGAAAGAAAATTAAAGACAAACATCAAGTGATGAGACTCCTATGGTGATTACTAGGTCAATAGAGAGGAACATATGTCACTATTCAAGAATTAGATGATATAAGAAAATTTCTAGTAAAGGAGATTACTGGAAAAATCATGATTTATGAAGAATATTTAAAAGATAAAAAATAACATAATGAAGGAAAAATAAAATCATTTTCTTTTAAAACATATAAGTCAAAGATGATGGATAAAATAAAATAACATAGTTCAAGTGAGGAAGAATCTCCCTTTGATGGTGATTACAAGACAGATTATAAATCTAAGAGATTTTAAAAGTTTTATATAAAATAAGTAATTATTTAAGAAATAACATTATGGAGGAAATTATGGATGAAGAGGGAACTAGAAAAAGGAATTTCAATAAGGATAAGTGACTTGTTATTAATGCAATATGAATGGGTATGTCATGTTTGAATGTACAAAATTAAAGTATAAGAAGAATTATGAGGAAAAAGGAAAAGGGCCAAAGAAAGATATGAAAGAAACCTTGAGTGCCTTTGAGTATAGTCTTAGTGAATCCAATTCAAGCAGAAAAGACAAGGATAGTAAGGCAAAAATGTTATTTATAGAAAACACATATGAGGTAATAATTACCATCTCTACATCTCATGCTCATATTTATAACATCTCTGAACATGAAAATAATGATAAAAATATTACCATTGAAGATTTATTCGAATATTTCAATATGGTGAAAGAAATAGTTAAGTAAACTAAATATATGAACAAAAAAATAATGAAAAATCATGCTTTATCTGTTTATATTTATATGATCTTGCTATAGAAAAAGAACAAAATTCTCATTTACTAAAAGAGAACAATGAACATAAAATTCATAATGGGAAACTTAAAAATGGTCTTGAAATGTTTACAAATGGAATAGAAACCTTGACCTCGATTATTGGTAAATAGACCACACCCATATACACAATTAGGATTGGATACCAGCCCTATCAAAGAATAATTTATAAAAATAAGTCTATTACTAGATCAATATCTTCCAATTACATAAATAGTTTATATTATAGTGGAGCTAATAAGGTTTTTATTTCTAAAATTCTTAAGTTTTATTATGGTAAAAATTAGGGGAATGTTCACTGGTAGAGATAGTTCACACAAACCATAAAATGATAATTTGGTTGTTTTGATCTTAATAATATAATAAAATTGAAAATGAATTTTCAAAATGAGAAGAATTAAGAAAAAAATAAGTAATAACCTAAGGATTTTATGATCTTTTATCTGGTTTGGACCTATGTTCATGACAAGAACACCACCCACACATGTGATTTATTAATATCTAAAAAAATATTTACAATATAGAGGCTCAACTACCAAAGAAACAACAACATCATATTTAAAGTAATAAATCTAAAAAAATGGGAAACAATAATGTAAAACTTACAATGCTAGACACTAAGGTCTGGCTTTTCTATTATCTTCAAGATGTTTTTGAGAAGACAATGCGTATATTTTTTCACTCTCAAAGGATGAAGTACTCACCTAATATATAATTCAAATGTTCTTAAATTGGGAACTCTTCCACACATCTTCATTAAGGAAGGATGCCATCGAAACTCCACCAGATACAACACACCAGTGATGTACCTAGTAGGATACTAGACATAGAGATTGATGCCTGAAAAAATATAACACACCAAATCTAGGGTGTGTTAGTAAAATGATTCATAATTAATTTGAGGTGTGTAGGAATCAATCTCACATCAAACCAACACACAATGTGACCGGTGTGACTCAAAGTTCATCTTTCCAATTTAAAATGACATTTTAATAAAAAACATCAAGGGATATACTCAAAACCGAGGAAATTAATTCGAATTGTTTTGATACTTTATAAAAATGATCCAAAACGCATTTTCAATGTGTAAGAATCATCATCACCTAAATATCATGTGCATTACAAATGGTATGACTCTAAATGTGTGTTTTTATTTAAAATTGAAATTAATTTTAGTGAAAATGACAAGTGACATACTAAAAACCAAGAAAACACATTTTAATTTTTTGATACTTTAGGAAAAAATACCTATGTCATTTGTGATGTGTAGGAATTATCATCACCTCAATCCAACACACATTGTGACTGGTAGGAATCTAATTATTTCTTTTTATATAAAATTGACATTAATTTTAGTAAAAAATACAACTGACATACTCAAAATTAAGAAAAAATATTCTAATTATTTTGATAATTTTGGATAACAATCCATAAGTCATTTTTGATTTGTAGGAATCATCAGCACTTCAATACAATACATCATATTCCTGGTATGACCCAAGTGTCTACAATCATTTTAATATTGATATTTTAGGTCAAAAAATATCACTCATTGAAAACTAAGAAAACACACTCAGATTGTCTTGATAATTTAGGAAAACAATTTATAAGTCATTTTTTATTTGTAGGAGTGAGACTCACATCAAAATGACACATGATGTGACCGATATGACTCAAAATGCATGTTTCTAGTTTAAAATGGCATTTTAGTAAAAAAAATGACATACTCAAAATCAAGAAAACGAATTCATATTATTTTGATACTTTAAGAAAATGATCCATAAGTCATTTGGGACGTGTAGGAATTATCTACATCTCAATATCATGCACAGTGTGACCAGTATGACTCCAATTGTGTGCTTTCAATATACAAGTGTCAGTTTAGTTTAAAACATGCATCACATCACCAAAACTGAGAAAATAAGATCATATTTTTTTCTTATCATTTTATCTACTATTACTTAATTAATTTCATTATTATTTTTATCTTATACCTATTTAGTTATTTTTCACAAAGATGTTTATTGAAGATAGACAAGAAATGGGGTGATGTGTTGGAATCAACCACAACTCAATATGATAAACAATATTTCTGTTATGACTCAATATTTTGTTTAAAATTTTAGTTTAAAATTAAAATTTTATATTTAATTTATTTCTTTACAGTATTACTAAAATAATAATTTTTTTATTATATAGGTGCATTATTTTACTCGAGTTGGATGGTTTGTTTGGTAATAGCATTAGTGAGGGTCAGGGGACCAAGATAATGTAATAATGATTCTTTTGAGCATATATGATAATTTGTACATACTCATGTAATTTTATAAACCAATTATTTAAATGTCTATAATATAGTGTTTTTTCATTTATCTGTGTTGTAAATTTTATTTCATTTATAATTTGTATCGTACATGTCTGTTGTTTCAGGTGCTATATATATTGTACTTAGGTTGTTTTTGGTGTTGCAGTGTGCTGTAAATTTAGCAGCACACTACAGTATGCCTCTTTATTAGTGCTTCTAAAAGTACTGATGAAGTGTCCTTTTATCAACACTACTAAAATCACTGAAAAAATCCCAGGGCTTTTAATTGCGTTCGGGTAGTCCACACTTTTTTAGCGTTGATAAAGGAAAATTTTAGTGATGTTAAAGGCCTATTTTGTAGTAGTTTGGGTGGAGATTTTATGTTACTAAGTTTATTTTACTGAGTATGGATAATAGATAAATTGTTATTGTTGTATTGTAGCAATTTTAATTTGATGTTAATAAATTTTTATGAAGTAGTTTTTCTTGGAAAATCTCATCATGAATTTCTCTATTTTTTTTTTCTAATATGGTGGTGTGGTATGTAAATACTAAAAGGATGGAGTAAGTTAGAACATTTGATAAGATCAAAGTTGAATGTTTTGAGGAACTTTTTTTAAAGTTTTTTTTTAATTTTTTATATTAGCTGGTTATTGTGGGTTACATAATGGAAAAACATTACTCACTAAATAGAATATATTTAACTCCCATTATTTGAATTTTGTATAAATTTTTTGCAATGATATCCTAACACATATATATAAGATGATCAACTTGTGATAATGCTATATATTTTTTGTATTTGTTGCAATTTTCTTAGTTAGTTTTGGATTCAGTTAAGGATTATTTTACTAAAACCAGTGAGATGATTTATGCTGAAATGGGAATGATGGAAATAGTTTTTCAAAATGAAAACCTCATGGTTATCTCTTTTTGATAAATCCTTATTTTATTTTTTTATTTTTTCTATAATTTGGTCCTTCCAAAAGTGATGAAAGTGGAAGCTGGGTTGAATTTGCGATGTTGTGGGATTTGATGATACTATAATGGTGGCATATAAGGGTGGGAGGATAGAAGTAGTACCATTATTTTTTATATATCCTTATATTATGTTAGTTTTATGTGAATAATTATTTTTAATTAATTGAAGTGTGAAATTAATAAATTATTTTAGCTGAAATTAATCAAGAGCATGATACAATTATTGGTATGTACTCTTCTTTTCATATTATTCTAGTTGATAAAAATTACTTTGATTTTAATTTTCTTGTTATGTAATCTAGTTTTCATCTTACATGAGGTAGTGCAGATTGAAATGTAATATGGTTTCCATGTTCTCATAGATGAGTATATAATCTTCTTTTCAAATTCTTCCCAATTCATGTAAGAGTTTTCATGTTCTTTTAGATTGGTATGTAATTTATTTTTCTTGTTTTTTTGTAATCTATTTTTCATTAGGTAGTGAAGATTGTGTAGAATTAATTTCTAGATTTCATGTTCTTTCATACAGATATGGGGCATGATAGATTGGTATGGAATCTGATCTTCATGTTCCAGTGGGTTGTAATGAAATTTGGATCAGATTAATCAAGAGCATGATGCCGTTATTAATGTGATCATATTGGTATGTAATCGAGTTTTCATGTTATTTCATCTAGTAATGAAATCTGGCTCGAATTAATCAAGAGCATGATAGGGGATGATTAGTCACTTCCATCCACTAGTGTGAGTGTTGTATGCTTCCAAGATTAGGGATGACCAACTCTTTACTGTCAATGTGATCCTATAATGGATATTCTTCTCCATTGTGACCATTCCATGATTATTTGGGTGAACTGCATGTGTAGATCCCATCCCCAACGTGAACCACTACAGTGACATCTGATGTGTGAGATAAATAGTTTGTTGATGGAGTTTTAGAGTTTCATGTAATTACTCTTAGATTTTGAAAATATTTAAAACATGTTTATTCAAATAAATCCTTAGTTTATTAGAGTTTAATATAAGATAATTTTATAATTATTATATAATAAATATAATATATATAATTATATTAATAAATATAATAAAATTTTTTTGCAATAAATATTGGAATATCCACACATAATACTTAATTTAAAAAATAATTTACATATAAATATTAATCATTGGTATTTTTTATAATAACATACAAAATCATATTTATAATAATATTATAGACATAAAGATAAATGTTTGTAATAATATTATCAATAGATAAATATGTTGTATGAATCTATTACAAAACATTTTACTCATCAAATATATTATCTATTTGTATTATTATAATTGAAATAGAACTATTTTATCTATTGTAATAACATTTAGTGACAGAGTTTTCACCAATAATTTAGTGACAAAACAATTTTTGTTAGTAAAACACATTAAAAAAATAAAATATACTTTTACCAATAGGTATACCCTTATTAAAAAATTCCAATTATTTTATAGTGATGGTACGGTATAGATTGAACTAAATCATATAATATGTCTTTATAAATGGATGTTATAAAGTGTGATATAGTGATTCCACACCAATTACACCCTATTGTGATTTATGGTATATCTATTTCATGTTGGATTAATCATAGAAAAGGATTAACATGTAATTAATGTGGTTGTTAAACATTAAGTTTTAACATTCTAGTAATCTTCCCATTGGATTTTTATAGTAACTCTTAATTTTAATTACCATAAATCATGTTTCTTATGTTACTAATGATATTTATGTTCTATGATATAAAAAAAATTTAGCCAAAATTATAAACATGGCTAAGTCAGGAAGTGACTATGTCAACCTACCACATGAAGAAGCTCAATAGACCATGAAGTCCAAGTGACCACACATTGAAATCTAAGTGAATATATGAACAATCTAGTAATTGTGCATCATATAATCAAATTTTCTATGAGTCTTGAACTGAATGCACAAAGTATTCACCCTACCATAAGAAGAAAATAAGAGACAATATGAATAAAAGAAGTGACTGTGAGAAGAAAATAAGTTATCATAAGAAGAATTGAAGTGACCATGCCAAGTGACTATGGAAAGTAACTGTGCCAATGGACCATGGTAAGTAACTATGCTAAGTGACCACATTCTAAAGTGATAGTGCTTCAGAGAATACTAAGTGATAGTTTCTAATTTAAACAATGAGGTATATTAAAATATCCAATGACTATAATTTGGAGAATTTATTGTAGAGTCAGTTCATTTAAGGTTTTCATTTGAGACTAAGGAGTGTGAGGATTAATTTATGAATATCCTCTAACATCTAAAATAGTGAACCATACTTTTTATACAAAGATATTACATCTTAATATATGAATATACATTATATAACCTTTTTATCCACACAAAAATCATCTAGATCCAGTAACTTTTGAAACTTTAAAACATAAAAAATTGTTTTATAAAATATATACATCATCTCCCACTTATTTTTTCATAAATAGAACCCTTTTTAGACATATCATACTTAATACCTTTCTTCATAACCTTGGAAAAGAAAAGAGGAAGATTATATGCTTAGTAAGGTTAAATAAGGGGTATATCAATGATCATATAAGCATAATGTGAGAAAAAGGGTATGAGAAAATGATCATAGAATTTGAAAACCATGCCCGACATATCATAAATCATAACGTAATTCATGGCCTAAATCTTGGCTGTTTATAAGACATGAATCATAAAAAAAATCAAATAACATGATCTATGAGAGCATAAAATTTACATAAGACATGGAATTTTTTCATACACATAAACATAAAAACAATATTTTCCTTAGTATTCAAGGCTCTTTTTAAAGACTTTCAAAGTGTAATGATTTTACTCCCCAATCCATCGTATTAGTCGTGGTTCACTCCCAATACTATCATAGTGGAAAATGACACTTACTGAACATGGTTCACTCACCATTCCAGTCTTGTTTATCTCATTAGATATCAATATTTACTTAATGCATTGGAGGGAGATATAGGTCTCACCACCACATAATGAAAATCATACATATATATGTCATAATATTATAAATCATTCACTATATCATAACCCATGAACAGAAATGTATTTCATAAACATTTCATCATAACATAACCCATGGAAAATAAATGGGTTTCATAAATGTTATGTCTTCATAATCATAAACCATCTAAATAAAGAATAAGGATGGCATCCATAGATCCTATCCCCAGTAAAGCATAAGTGAAATAAAGGGTTGTTGTCTTTGATGAATAAAAAGACCATTAAAATGTTCTTGAGGAAAATAAAATTTCCATTTTGAATTTAATTATTTAAAAAAATTGTAAAAAATATAAAGGAAAACATTTTCTTTGAAAATAACCATGTAAAATTATAAGTTAAAAAAACATTCCTTCCATATTTTTTTTCTTCAGAAAAGTCAAAAACTACCTCATATAGAAAACGATAAGAAGATGTTTTTTCAAACCATTTGGTAAAAATAAGAAAATGGATAAAAATGACTTTAATAATTAGAGGATAATAGTAAAAAAATTATTTAAAACCATTTTAAAAAATATGGATATGGAATAAAAACACTCCCCAATGAAGACTTAAACATAAACAATCCTCAATATTAATGAGATTGTGAAATAAAACCCTTACCTCGAATTCACCTAGCTTTGAAATCACTCTAACCTACTATATAATAAATTTAAATTCATTATATTTCTATACCATAGTAATTTTTCGTACTTATAATATCATATAAGATCCCTTTATAATATTTCAATACCCCCTTTTATCAATAATTCCTTATTAAAATGATTATTTTCAGGAGTTAATTGTTTTGTTTATCATGAGTCTATCAGTTCAGTAGTTATAGTCATTATACATTTATTTTTGTTCCATAATATCTATAATATTAATAATTATATAAATATTATATAAATTAATTTTATACATATTTATATTCATCTATAAATGTTAGATATAGAAAAATGAATTACACCATTGGTGAAGATGATATGTTGTACATACACATAAACATTGTTTTTATTTTTCAATGAATGAAATAAATGAAATTTAAATACTAATTAAAATTTAAAATATAAATATTATATAATATTTATTCATCAAATTCATCATTATTACCATCCAAATAAAATATAATTGAAAAATGAAATACATCGCTTCATGGCAGTGTTAGTCCAAACGTATGCATGAACGACGTTATCATTTTCTAAAGGATTGATGGTAAGAAGATAAATGTGATACTATAATTATAGATGTATAATTATTTCATGAATATAATATATTATAATTAAACCCATCATAATTTCTATCAATAAAATATTGTAATGAAAAATGAATTATATCTTTACATGGATTCGATAAGTCATACGTATGCACGAATGATAATTTTACTTCTCGTTTGATGGGAAAAGGGGTGAATAATGGGATTTTAATAATAATAATATAATTTAAGAATATTGAGGATAATGAATTTATTATTTTATGATAAATTCCATATATTTAGAGGAGTTAAAGAAGATTATAAAAGAAAGGGATCGGTTATGGCGATTACCCCTTCTTTGAAATGACTCCTTTAGATCTCCACTAAAGGGATCTAGGGTTAGACTTTTGGGATTAAGAAAAGCTATAGAATGTGATTATAGGAGATTAAAATAGAAATTGGAATATTTTGGTTGATCTAGATGGCTCCATGTGTTGTAAATAAGTGAGGGAGGATGTTTCATTTTATAACTGAGGTGAGGGGTACTTTTGGAATTTCTCAAAAGATTTAGATATAATAAATTCGTTGTAAATGAAAATGCCACCAAATGGACATTTATTTAATGATAATATTGGATAGGGTTTTAATTAAATCAAAAAATAGAATTTATACATGTTTTATTTTAATTTTAAACTTTAATATTTTGATTAACTCTTAGTTAACCAATTCTAACTTTAACTACAATAACATCTTTTTAAATATTAAATGGTTGTAATTTTCACATATTATGTAACAATTGACTGATAAATAGAAAATTTATTACTTTTTTGAATATATAATATCCACCTTTTATTATTTCAAATTTTATATTATTTTTAAATAATTTAATAAAATTTTATTTTGATAAAATATCATTATTTTAAATTTTGACTCTGTTCCTTTAATTTGACATAAAAGATACAAAAAAAAGTTAGAATTAAAATATAATCATTTGACACAGACATAATATGTCATATTCACCTATAAAATTCATAGAACACTATAACATACTCAAATTATATCACTTTTAATATTTTAAAAATCATTTATTTTATTTTTCCGTTAGTTGAAAAAAATACTATTTCGGTATTGTGTAAGCATTTATGGGAATTATATAATACCTAAAAATTAAAAAATAAATTACCATCATGAATATAATTTCATTATGTAAAAAATTATTATCATAAAGGATATTTAAAACTAAGAGAGTGACATTTTATAACTTTCTTTGATTTAAAAAATATATAAGTCATTTTCATGGACAAGTGTCTATTAAAATAATACATTTACAGCCTAAGGTGATAAGGGCCAAAAAAATTCATCCAATAAAAATTAGGATGAAAAATTATGGCCTTATCACTTATTTTTAATCTATATTAACCCAATTTACCCTTTAACAAGGTGATAAATTTTACTATGGTTACTATTCATATTGTCAAAAAATAAAAGGGGCCTATTTACCAAATTTAAACCTAATGATTCTAAATATTTAATTAATTTTATCTAATTCAAAACATATAAATGGAAAAAATTAATTTTAAATCATGTGCACAAAATGTGATAAAAATTTATTTTTAGAAGAGAAAAAATCATTTTTAAGAATATTAGTTGATTTATTCATATCCTATGCTTAGAAAAATAATTAATTTTTATTTTAAAAAATTAATCGAGAAAATTATAAATAAATTCCATTAAAATAATTCATCAATAGTGAATAATTTAATATATTAGTATAAAAATACATTTTGTGCATAAAAACCATTTTTCATAAAAACATAAGATTTATTTTCAAATATTTTTTGTTTTTAATTATAATCATTTGATAACTAAAGAATTGATTTTATAAATGTGTTGATTATATAGTTTTTATAATTTAGTTATAAATATTCAAACCCACTAGTCCAATGTCTTGGAAATAACAGACAAATTATATTTCAACAATGTTACATAGTTCATTTAAACTTGGTGTTGCGTGTAATCAAAGATATCTAAGAAATAAAATTATTTAAAGATAAATATTTCATAAAAATATAAGTGTGTTAAAAATAGTTAGAGGAGATTCTATATTTATGCATAAGAACCACTAGTGGACAAAAAGTATCATTTGATAGGTGATACAATGAGGACTTACTCTGACATACTACGAAACTGAGCATTTCCACAAAACATTGTTTTCTAACCTCTTAGTAAAATCCTCAGTTGAATATTTTTAAGGAAAGATTTAAAGAAATTTGATCAAGTGAATCTTATCAAATTAAGTTCCTTCATACTTTCACTCTTTTCATATTTTTATATCTTCATTTTTCATTACTCTTTGAGTTTTGTTTGTTTTACTCTATATATTTACCAACACATGATCCTTCTCTCTATTAAATAATATTAGATACTATTTCCTTTATTCATTTACACCTATAATCCCATGTATAATTATTAAAGTGGTTTTTTTTATCTTTAACTACTTGTTTACAATTCTTTGAAAAAACCCAATCCAGGTCATGGATTTGTTCATTTGTTCAATAAACTTCTTAGCAGCGGGTGATTTTCAAGTAGAGAGGGCTAGGTATAAACTCAAGATTGATCCTCTTGTTTTTATTATGATGAATGTTTTCTTTTTTTTATTTTGTTTCCAAAGAAATCATTTTTTCTCAAAACTATATATCAATACACTACTATTATAGTTAACTTTAATAAGTGTTTTATATACATTTTTCATTACAAGTAAATTTTTTTCAAAAGATAAAATGTTTTTAAAAATTGTTTTAACTGAGTTGTGATTGATCTTTTGAGAAGATTTTTGAAATTTTCAATTATATATTTTAACTATTTTAGTTAATTAGGTTATTCTTTATTAATTGGGGTATTTACTTTTAAATATTTTTAAATAAAAAGTTTAATTGGAAACTAAATTTACACCCCCTCGATTTTTCCACTTCGACTAACATTTGGTTTTAAATGATTATTTTATTTATTTCTATTTGGTCTTTAACTGTGACCACATTTTTACCCAAAAATATCAAAAAATTTATTTATTCAAAATTTATATCTTTATGGATAACAATAGACTTTAGGGGACTAATACTAACAAAACTACTTATTTTAATGTCACAAAATATGCACAATAGAAGATTAAGATGAAAATAAATATCAAAAGCATGTGGTTTTATATTTATACTATAAAAGAGGAAAAATATGAAAAACATAAGCCTGATAGAGCTGGTTAGAGTGATGCAAATATGGCTACATATGATTGTAATTTTAAAGCTTTGATTTTCTTATATTGTGTATCAGGAGAATATAAATTTAATAGAATTTATGAACATTCTATTGCTTATGAAATTTGGGATACACTTGTCGTGTCTCGTGATGGAACATCAAATGTTAAATAAATGCACATTAAAACGTATACTACTAAATATGATGCTTTTAAATTGAAACATGATGAATCAATTCATGATATGAATATCATGTTCAATGAAATTCTCATTATAATTCGTGCACATGGAAAGAAAATTAAATATAGAGATCAAGTGATGATACACCTATAGTTCTTTCTAGATTTATGGAGAGGAATATCTGATAATATTTAGGAATCATGCACTATAAGAAAACTGACAGTAATGGAGCTTATTATAAAACTTATGATGTATGAAGAAGAGTTTAATGTGAACAAAGAATATGACGAACCAAAAAGAAAATCAATTGCTTTCAAAACTTCTGAGTCAAAGATGAAGTAGAAAATAAAAGTACATAATTCAAGTGAGGATGAGTCATCCTTTGAAGGTGATGAGGAAATGAATCATTAATCGAGGAGATTTAAAAAGTTCAATATGAAGAATAAATTCTTTAATAAATCAAATTATAGAGGAAAGTATAAGAGAAGAGGGAATTTGAAAAAGTAAAGTCAATCAGGATAAGTGGCTTGTTATGAATGCAAGAGGAAATGGACCATCAAAGTTGAAAATTAGAAAAATGAATTATGGATCGGTACCCTAAATTATAAAGATTATTTGAGCTATTTTTCTCAATTTTGGATATGTTTAATTTATTTTAAACTAAACTAACACTTTTAAATTAAAAATACAAACTTTGAGTCATAGAGACCACACTGTGTTTCATATTGATGCGTGGTTGATTCCTAAACATAAAACATGAATTCTGAATCATTTTTCTAATGTTTTAAGACAATAAGTGATTTTTTCCAGTATGGTTATGTGACTTGCATATTACACTAAAATGAAAATTTTAATGTGAGAAAATACACATTGAGTCATACTGACCACATAGTCATTCATATTGATGTGAGGTTGATTCCTACACATCGAAAATGAATTATGGATAATTTTAGTAATGTATCAAGATAATCCAAGCTAATTTTCTTAGTTTTTCCTACATGATGTGGGTTTTAAACTAAAATGAAACTTTTATATTGAAAACACACACCTTGAGTCATACCATACAGATTGTGAATCATATTAATGTGTGATATATTTTTTACACATCACACATGACTTATAGATCTTCATTATAAAGTGTTAAGAAAATCTGAGCCTATTTTCTCTATATTGATATTTGATGTGCGTTTTAGACTAAAATAAAACTTTTAATGTGAAAACAGATACTTTGAGTCATAATTGACACATAATATATCAGATTAATGTGCAATAAATTCTTATACATAAAAAATAAATTATGAGTCATTTTATTAAAGTATCATGTTAGTCCAAGATCATTTTCTCATTTTTGGTTATGCGGCATGTGTTCTAAACTAAAATGATGAATTTATATTGAAAACACACAATTTGAGTCATACCTACCACATTATGTATCAGATCTACATTAAGTAAATTCATACACATTAAAAATTAATTATAGATCATTGTTCTAATGTTTCAAGACAATCCAATCTTGTTCTCTTGGTTTTAGTAATGTGGAACATGTTTTGGACTAAAATGAAACTTTTAAATTGAAATTCCTTAATTTGAGTCATATTGGGCACATAACGTGTTGAATTAACATGAAATAAGTTAAAACACATTAAAAATGAATTATAGATCATAATATTAATGTATAAAAACAATATTATCTCCTTTATTGGGTTTTAAAAATATGACATGTTTTAAACTAAAAAGACACTTTTATATTGAAAATATGCACTTCGAGTCATATCAGAAACATTGTGTGTCATATTGAAATGAAAGTTATTACTATATGTCACAAATGAATTATGGTTCATTTTCATATTGTTTGGAAACAATCGAAGCTTTCTTTCTTGGCTTTGATAATGTGACACGTATTTTAAACAAAAATAAAACTTTTACATTGAAAACACACCCTTTGAGTCATACCAGAAACATCTTATATTAGATTTATTTGTAGTTGATTCATAAAAATCACACATGAATTATGGATTTTTTCTAAGGTCTCAATATAATTCAATCTCATTATATTTATGTTGTGTATGTGAAACCTATTTTAGACTAGAATGAAATGTAGAGGCCAACCAACCTCTCAATATTTTCCAATCCCAAACTCAATTCGTATTCATTCACATTCAACTCCACATTTATAATTTTAGAATTGGGTTAGGGTAGGGATGATGCATCACTCTTTTAATTTAAAATATCTTTCATTGTCATTTATTTGGTTGAGTCAAACAAAAAAATAATAAAATTCATTATAGGGGTGGAAGTGATTGTAATAGGTTCTATAACATTTTTACAAACTCATCAAAAGACAGAAAGACACAAAATTAAAATGATGAGGCTATAAGTATGGAATTACCTTACCCATATAAGTGCCACTAATATCAAATCTCTTTTATAAAATAAAAAAAGGCTTCCATTGAAACTTCTCCCATTTTGGGTAAGGCTTATTCATTGTTAATTCTTCAGCCATGTCAACCTACAGTTCATGGTAATAAGGGAACACCGACTTGAATAAAGTACTAAAAACAAAGAAAAGTGGAATAATCCTTGATTAAAATGAAGAAAAAAACCACAATGTAGTCATTGCTACACTATAAGGGGTGAACTGTATCCCATCAGTTGGTAATATGTCTTTAGATTTGTGGGTAGAAGGATCATTGACACATTTTCCTCTTTAAAATATATTATCTACAAAATCAAAGTCCAATATATCATGATAATGAGTAGATTTATACATGTTTCTATATCTTCCAAAATCCATAGAGGTTAACACTCCATGAAACTTATCCTTGATAAATAGCTCAAATCTTTATTTCTTTGGAGGGTCATCATTAAAAGTTTCACAGTTCCTTGAAACTTTTCCTATCCCTAAAAAGAATGAAATTGGTGAAAATTTGAAAATTAAATTCTCATTCAAATATGGATTGATAATATACCATTTTATGAATTTAAAAATTATAGTAATAATAGTAAGTTTGACGCACTCACATGAGATGTTGGTTTAGTAAATGTATCTGAAAGGATGTATTGTATTCATAGAATAAGCTGGTGGATTTTAATGTATTAGAAATGATTTCCCACAAAGTTGTTTCTTGTTGCAAATATTTTTTTTATAATTCTCCTATATGCAACATACTGAATCAAAACTTCCATACATTTATCATCGGGTGGTGAAACCACAAGTGGGGGAGGATAATCAACTTTATAGCCTCTCTCAAGAGGGGTAAAAAAAAATAAATGACATGGTTAAAATTAAATTATAATTATAAGAGGAAAAAATATGGAAAAATAATTGGATGGAAATTGAAAATGTTGGATTAGAATAAAAATAAAACCATAAAATTTCCAATAATACATGAATTTTATTTTAGGAAAATTTGTATCAAATAATTATGATACTGATTCTTCACATCCCAAATGTATCACTAATGTCATAGTCTATAATAGATCACAAAAATAATAGTTAATCAAATTAACTTGACATAGACATGCATTCTAAAACCATGTACCCTTTCCACTAATCTCTAAACAATTTTACTTCTTCTTTTGATTAAAAAGAATATTGACAATCTTGATAGTAATGAAAAAATATAGAAAAATAAATGATTAAAAAATATTTTAAATAATGTTTTAATTACCTTTGGAAATTATATTTTTGGGGATGATAGTTTATTGATGGTATATTATAACATTCATAAATTTTAAAATGAAATATCTACAATCGTTTTCATTATCTTGTTTCGAACACAACAGAAACATTGACCAAAATAAGTGTATTATTTTCAAATAGATTTTGATTGTTAAATATTAATATTATACCTTAATTTTTATCAATTTAAATATATACTTAGGCTTCTTGTGTTAATTCACCGACCTCATACTATGATTCAAATGATATTTATATATCGCCTTGTTATAACACAGTTCTCATTAGTACGTAAACTAAAACATATAATTTGAAGTTTATCTATAAAATATTTATTTCAAATCATTAAAAATTCACAATAGACATCAAGTGTGGTTTATTTTTTGGAAATAAATGCTTTGTGATCCAAAAAATAAATATTCAAGGTATACAAATTGATTGTGATGAGAATCCAGTGCTTCCTAAAAGAACAAATAAGTAATGAAAAAATAAAAATATAATTAATATGATTAGATTGTAGAGTATTACCCCTACATTATAGAAATCAAGATGAGTCTATTGTATATTATTTTCTTTTCAAATTCCATTCTTATTTTAACCTTTTTATTTTAAATTTATTACATTTTGAAATGTCTTTCTCCATTTAAATGATAATAGGATTAATGATTCCAAATATTGATTCGTAGGGTTTTCCCTTTATATAATAGTAATATATATGATTGTAGAAAATATGAATAGTTATTAACTGTAATAACCATGGTTGACCATTTTTTGGATAAATATATTATCAAAATGTACATCATGTATGTGTTCACAACTGAGAATCCCAACCATTCAAACTTGATAGTTTCATTTATACTCTCAAGATTGAAAAAATCTATAATGGACTCTCCAAATATTTATTCTTCATATTTTATATAGGATATATTTTCATCTTTGAATATTGTATTCTGATGAACTTGTAATGATAATTTATGCAGTAGTGTAACAAGTGGGGTGAAGGTATTCTCATAAGATCCTTTTGATTTATTAGTATATCTTATAGATTGTCTTGATTAAACCTCCCATTTCCCCTTTATTTTTTCAATATATAATATTATTCTTCATTTTAGAAATTTTTTATCAATTGTTAGTGGTTTTTCCTTTGAGAAATTTTTTTAAGGACATAACTCATGTTTCTTTTTACAATTAAACAACCATTCTAAGAAAGTTACAATAGAATTATTGAACATGGTAACATCCAGATCCTCAAGAAGAAACAAAAACTTAGAACGTAGCTCTTGAGCTATTTCAATCCCTACTCTCAACCAAACTGACCATAAACCATCCAAATAAAGACTAAGGATTAAATCAATACATAATATCTATAGTGGATCATAAGTTCAAAAAATGTTTTATGTCATTAATGAATATAGATACCATAAAAATATACTTAAAAATATCTCGGAGGAAAATAAAATTTTCATTTTGAAAATAAACTTTTTAAAACTAAAAGTTACCAAAATATTTTGAAAGTAATTTTCTTTGAAAATGACCTTTTAAACTTTTAAAATAATCTTTAAAACATTGATTGGTCATGATGGTGTGATATTATATTCATAAATTAAACATTAAAACAAATATTTCATTAACATTTTTGATAAAAGCCAAACGTTTCGTTTTTTGAAAACTAAAAGGAGATTCATTTAATTTTTTTGTAAAAAGTAAATAATGGGTAAAAATTTATTTCATAAATAATTTTTAATAGGATAAAAATATTTTTTCAAACAGTTTTATAAAATATGAGTTTTGATGAAAAAATATTTGTTTACTAAAGAGAGAAATTAGGTAGGATTTTATTAAAAACATTCTCAATCATTTTATGTACCAAAGAGAGGGAAAATGGTACCCTTAATTAAAAAATTTCATGAATAACAAAATTATAAGAATATATATTGGGATTAATAAATAAATATCAAATAATTCAACTAAGGAAGGCTTAAAAAACAATCCTAAATAATGATGAAAGTGTTGAATAAACTCTTACCACTTTGGTGAAATTTTAGTCATAAGCCCCATGAAAGAAATACTTTCAAATTAAATTTTAAATGTCATAAATATAAATATATTCATGATATAAAATATCAAAAGGGTAAATATTTATACCACACAAAGAAATAAGTCGGGAATACAGTGTATGTCTCAAGGAAGTAAAAGTGAGATGTGAAACCCATACCTTAGGTTCAACTTCTTTCATATGTATCTGAAAATCCTATATAATAAATTTTGGTTTATTATAAATCTATTATATAACAATAATAATATATATAATACTATATATGATCCTATTATAACATTTTACCACCCGTTTGTTATTTATATTTAACTATTTTCATTATTTTAGGTTTTAATCGGCTTATTTTCCCATGCACGTTTTGTCCGGAATGTTTAGGATTTTGTACATTGGATATAATTACAGCATAAACAAAATTTTATTAATGTTATAAATATTATTTTTTTCATTATATACATTCTTATAACCATTATTGAAAACTGGACATAAAAAATGAATCGCATCACTTCGTGGAAACGGTAGGGTGTACTTATGTACAAGTGATGATATAATTCCCCTAAAGGGTGAAAAGGTAAGGAATTTTATGATATATTAATTTTAAAGAATTTATATCATGTCATATATATCACATATATTCATTAGATATATTCTTATTACTTTCCATGTAAAGCATAACAGATAAATGAATCACATCACTTCGTGAGGTGGTAGTCCGTCGTACGCACAAGTGATGTTATAATATTTTAAAATGAATATAAAGTAAGATGTTATATGTTATATTATAACTAAATTAGAATAATTATATCATAAATATTACATATACAAATTAAATCTATCAGTTCATGAGGGGGTACTCTGACTTACACATGATTGATGATTTTGTTTTCGATTTGATGTATGTGGAGATGTATAAATATTATTCTACCATAGGGTTGTTATTTTGAGAAAAATAAAAAGAAACAGAATGTGTCTATGTATGTTTGTGAGTAATTTGGATAGGTTTTGGTCAATCCAAATTTCTTTATAGGTGTGAATAAGTGAGTGGAGTGATTTCCCTTTAATAATTGAGGTGGAGTGATATTTTTGTAAATACCCAAAACTATTCAATATTGTGAAGTCACTATCACCCCAAGTGGATACAAAATTGATAATTAAATGGGTTTATAGATGATATGGTTGATCCAAACCTTCATAAAAAAACACATTTTTTAAACATTTTTTTACTTAACTTCTATGTTTTCATACTTTTACCATTTTAATTTTTCACTAAGGTAACTAGTCTTTTAAACCTAGGTAATTTATACTTTAAATATAAAATAAAGTGATCCTTGTTATATAATTTGTACCTAATTATTATAAATATGAAATAAAATTTTTCAAATAAAAATATTATATGTGTTGAAAATTAATTTTAACACAGTCACATGTAACGTGCAAAAACATTGTTTTAACCTTAACTCTTCTAACAAGGTTATTACTCTTTATGGGTCAGTATATTCACTATAAAATAAAAATTGGACCATTAATGGAACATAGTTGATATTTTAAAATTTTAAAAATCTCTTTAAATAATATATTATTATTATTAATTTTAAATCATTCAATACAATACCATTTATTATAAAACAACATTAATGTCAATTTTGACATTATTCATTTAATTTGAATTTAAAAAATATCAAGATAACTATGAAATTAAAATATATTATGTTCAAAAATATATAGAATGATATATTTATATACAAAATTAATGTAACAAAATAATTCATTAAATTTATTTTACTTTTAATATTTTTAGTTTCATTTATTTTAGTTTTCTATTAATTAAATAATTAATGCATTGGTGTTACTTAAGAATCTAAAGTCATTATATGATTACTAAAATTTAAAAAAAATTACCCTCATGATATTAATTTCATTATGATCAAAATGGATATCCATATTTTTTTGACATATTTATTTTTTATCTATATGAAAACATAATTGAAATTTAAAAGCAAGAGGGTGACATTTTATCTTTTTCTTTACTTAAAATATTATAAAGGTCCCTCTCATGGAAAATTATCCCAAAGACTCATAGAAATATACATTAATGTGATAAGGTTTTAAATATGTCTATAAAATACGAATTTGAAAATTTTTTATATCATTTTAACCCTTATATTTTTAGTTTTACCCCACAGTAAAATCGTATTAACCTTAACCGTGGTAATTAATTTTTACTATTTTTACTATTAATTAAGAGAAAAAATTAATTTGAACTTACTATTTAATATTAATTATTATAATTAAAAATATTTAATCTATTTTATCAAATTAAACTAAAAAAATTAGAAATATTTTATTTAAAATTAAACTTGGAGACGTGATGAAAAAATAGTTTTCCAAAGAGAAAATTCTCATAGGTATAGAAAGTTTTAATACCAAAATTTAACATGACATAGATTCTATAGAGATAAATTGTATTTATTATAATATATTTGACCTAATTTTACTTTAAAAGTAATTTTAAATGAAAATTTAACCTATAAATTATTTAAAAAAAGGTAGTTTAAAAAGAAAACAAGTATTTTCCCAATTCATCAAAAAATGAAACTCTTCCGAAAAATCCCAAATTTTCACCCTAAGTTAATTTTGATAGGATTTGTTTTAAAATGAAGTTAACTTTTTCAAATAATTTTTCTAAAATTAGTAAAAATTAAATTTAAATTATGCCCACAAAGCACAACTTATGTACCTTTTAGAAAAAATGTAGTTTTTCATATGTTCTTCTTTTAATATATCAGAGTGTTATAGTTCACTTTAATCCTTTAATATATACTAGGCTGCTAAACCAAGTCAAAAAATAATCACTTTTAAATCATCTATATGTTATTAATTTCATTTCATAATCTCATATGTATCTTATAGTGGCTTTGTCTTCTTGAAATATGTTCAAGGTGACACACCAAAACCTACACCTCTAATGCATCCATATTGTTCTCGCTACTTCAAAGCTAATAAAATTAGTTATTTCTTCAGGTACATTCAATACTGATTCTTATTTCTAAAATTTATTAAAATCATATGAACATAAATATATATTTTTATTTAATACTATTATAAATCCTAAAAAATTACTATTATGTCATACTTATATGTGATTCACATACTACTTGTGTGTTTTCATCTATTAGTTTTCACTTTATTTTCATGAGCCTCCTTCCACAGCACATGATGTGGGATGGAACTAATTTTGGATTTTGATTCATAAGTCTTCATATAAACAAAGGAACATTTTTTGTTTCATGTAAAAAGATGTATATATGCCTTAAATCATATACAAATAGGATGTGTTTAGGATGATACTATTAACTATGATATATACAGGTCATATAGTATGAAATAGATTGAACTAAATCATATATTATGTCTTTATAAAGGGATATATAAAGTGTAATACAGTGATACCAAACCACTACTGGCCTATTGTGCTTTACAATATCGTTGAATCATGTTGGATTATTCATATCTTAGGATTAACATAGCATTATGATTAATATGGTAGTTAAACATTAAGTTTTAACATTTCAGCATTCCTCCTATTAGACTTTTCCAACAACTCCTTATTTTAATGACCAAAATTCATGTTTGTTATATTATTAATGATCTTTATGTATTGTGATACTAATTTTTTTCTATCTAAAATTATACTAAGTCTTGAAGTTACCATGTCAACCTACTACTTGAAGAATCTCAATTGACTGTGAAGGCCAAGTGATGTAATATTGAATTCTAAGTGACCATATAAACAATCAATTAACTATGCATCAAATAATAAAAATATCTTGGAGAATTAACTGCAAAAAGTATTCAACCTACCATAAGAAGAAAATATGTGATAACATGAATAAACAACGTGACCAAAAGAAGAAAATAGGTGACCATAAGAAGAAGAGAAGTGATCGTGCCAAGTGAATATGGAAAGTGACTATGCCAAGACACCATAGTAAGTAACCATGCTAAGTAACCACATGAAAAGTCACCATGCTTCAGAGAAGAGCAAGTGATTGTGACTAAATTATGTAGTGAGGTATATTCAAATATCTAATAGCTATATTTTGGAGAATTTATTTCATAGTCAGTACATTTAATGTTTTTACATTAGACTAATGATTATGAGGATTAATTTATAAATATCGTCTAATGTATAATATAGAGAACCATAATTTTCATATATAGATATTACATCTAAATAGATTAATATTCAGTACATAACATTTTGATCTACGCTAGAAGAATTTATCTTTAGTATCTTTAGAAAATTGTAAACATAGACAATTGTTTCATAAAATATCTACATTATCTCCCACTTATTTCTTCATAATGAGAACCCTTATTATATATATCATACATAATACCTTTCTTCATAACCTGGGGAAAGGGAACAAAATAAAAGAGTGAGCTTAGATTCCCAGTAAGGGTAAATAAGGGAGATTTCAATGATTATATAATCATAAAATGAGAACAGGCATATGAAAACATGATCTTAACATTTTAAAATCATACCCTTCAAATCATAGATCATAATATTGATTCATGGCATAAATATAAGTATTTTATAAGTCATTAATCAAAAAATAAATCATAGAACATGATCCATAAGAGCACAAAATTGATATAAGACTTTGAAATGTGACACAAAAATAAGCATTAAAAAATCATTTCCTTAGTAGTGAAGAATATTTTCCAATACTGTAATAGTGGAATGATTCACTCCCCAAAATAAATAAGTCAAGGTTCACTCCAAATACTATCATAGTGTACAAAATCCCTTACTGAACTTGTTTCTCTCTCTATTCTAGTTTTGTTTATCTCTTGAGATATCAATATTTACCTAATCTATTGAAGGGAGATAAAGGTACCACCCATCACATAATGAAAATAATAAATATGTGTGTCACAAAAATATAAATCATTTATCATATCAAAACCCATGAAATGAAATGGGTTTCATAAAAATTTCATTATAGCATAACCCATGAAAAATAAATGAGTTCTATAAACATTGTGTCACCATATTCATAAACCAACTAAAGAAAGAATAAGGATGGTCTTCCGTAATAATATCCCAAGTAAATCATAAGTGAAATCAAGGTTTTTTTTCTTTGATGAATAGAAATACCATTAAAACATTTTTGAGGAATATAACCTTGGAGTTTTGAAATTACTTATTTAAATAAACTATTAAAATATAAAGGAACCCATTTTCTTTGAAAAGAACCATGTAAACTTGTAAAGTATCCTTAAAAGTAAAAATTAGTCAAGAAGGAGAGAAAATAAATTCTTACTATATAAGTTAAAAAATCATTCCTTCCATATTGTTTTTGAAAAAATCACAGAGTACCTATTTTTAAAAATGAAAAGCAGATTCTTTTAATAATTTTTTTAAAAAAGTAAAACATATGTAAAAAATAAATTTAAAAAAATATGAGAATAGTAAAAACATTTTTTAAAACCATTTTTAGAAAATATGTATATGGATGAAAAATTTCCCTTAGTGGAGACTTAAATATAAACAATCTTGAATATTGGTGAGATTGTGAAATAAAACCCTTACCATGAGTTCACCTTGATTCAAAATAATTCTAACCTCCTATATAGTAAATTTAAATTTATTATATTTTTATACCAAAATAATTTTCATACCTATAATATCATATATAACCCATTTATAATATTTAAACACCACTTTTATCATTAAATCCTATTTAAAATTATCATTTATAGGTGTTAACTGTTTCATTAATTATGAGTATTTCAGTTCAGTAGTTCTCGTCGTTGTATATTGGTATTGTTTAAATAATATATAAAATATTAATCATGATATAAATATCATATATCTTTAATATACACATATTTAGATTCGTCTAAAAGAAATTAGAGATAGAAAAATGAATTACACAGTTCATGGAGACGAATGGTTATATGTACGCATGAACACTATTTTCATTTTTAAACAGATGAACCAAAAGAAAGATAAATATTAATTAAAATTTAAAAGATCATTATTATATCATAAATATAAAATATATTAATCCAATTTTTAAAAATTACCATCTAAGTAAAATATAAATGAAAAAAATCACATATCTTCATAGAGGTGGTAGTCCACACATACGCACGAACGGTGTTATTATTACCCAAAGTATAAGATGTTAAGATGGTAGATGTGATATTATAATTATATAAGTATATTTATTTCAAAAATATAAATTATAAAATTTAAACTCATCATAATATCCATCCATAAAATATGGTGATGGTAAATGAATTGTATCGTTATGTGGAGATGGTAAGTCGTACGTACACACGAGTGATACTTTCACTTCTCATTTGATGGGAAGGGGGGTATAATGGTTTATTTATAATCAAAATAAAATTTAATAATATTAAGGATACTTAATTTATTATTTTATTATAAATAATAGAGATTTATATGAGGTAAATATTAGTATAAAAGAAAGTTATCGGTTAAGGTGATTACTTCTTTTTTGAAAAGACTCCTTTAAATATTTTTTAAAGGTCTCTAAGGTTGATATTTTGGGAATATAATAACATATATAATGTTCCTAGGGATTTTGAGATAGGAAATTTTTATATTTTTGTTGATATATAAGGCTCAATGTGGTTTAAATAAGTGAGGGAGGAGGTTCCATTTTATAACTAAGGTGAGGGGAACTTTTAGAATTTACCAAAAAAATAAATTATAATATATTCATTCTAAATAAAAATTCATATAAATGAAAATGTATTAGATGATAAGGTATTATAGGATTGTAATTACATAAAAAAAATTTAGGCAAGTTTTATTGTCATTTTAAACCTTATCATTTTGATTAACTCTTAGTTAACCAATTTTAATTTAAACTACAATAAGAAAATTTTCAATATTAAAGGGTTTTAATTTTTTCTTATAAGGAGAGAATTGACCCATAAATGGACAATTTCTGATATATTACACCATATTATATCCACATTTTCTTATTTTATGTTTTTTATGATTTTTAAATAATTTAATTAAATATTATTTAATAAAATATCATTATTGTCAATTTTGACACTATTCATTAAATTTGACTTAAAAGAAATTAATAAAAAGTTTTAATTTTAATATAATCTTTTAAAACAAAAATAATATGTAATATTAACCTAAAATATCCATTTAACACTATAAATTACTCAAATTATACCCATTTTAGTATTTTGAAAATTATTTGTTTTGTTTTTCAATTAATTGAATAAATATTATTTTGGAATTGTGTAAGCATTTAAGTTAATTATATAATATATAAAAATTAAAAATAAAATATCATCAGTAATTTAATTTTATTATTCACATAATTACTATTAATATTAATTCATAACTAGTTTTTCCTATGTTAACACATAATGGATATTTAAAACTAAGAGAGTTACATTTTGTAACTTTCTTTGATTTAAATAATATTTAAGTAATTTTCATGGAAAAGTGTCTACTAAGATAATAAATTTCTATACTAAGGTGATTATGTTTTACTTACTTTAATTTAATTATAAATTTTAAGAATAATTATGTCCTTATCAATTATTTTTAATCTATATTAACTTGATTTACACTTTACCGAGGTGATATATTTTACCATGGTTATTATTAATATTGACCAAAAATAAAACTGAAATATTTACCAAATTTGAACCACATGATTATAAATATGAAATTCATTTTATCTAATTTAATAATTATAAATTTCAGAAATTATTTTAATGTAAGTGCGCAAATTGGGACAAAAACATATTTTTAGAAAAAATACATTTTGAAGAATAAAACTAGATTCATTCTTATCCTATATTTAGAAAAATATTTTTTGAATGTTTTAAAAAAATTATAAAGTAAATAATACATAAATTTCATTAAAATAATTCTCTAATAGTTATTAATTAAATTTATTAATATAAAAATACATTTCACTTATAAAAAAATTCAGAAAAACATCAATTTTATTTTCAAATAATTTTTTTATTATTAATTTTAATCATTTAAGAACTAAATAATTCATTTTAAAATTGTATTTATCTTATATTTTGCACAATTTAGTTATTAATATTCAAACGCACCAATCCAATAGCTTGGTGATAATAGACACATAATATTTTAATAATGTTATGTGGTTCATTTAAACTAAGTGTTGCGTATAATGCAAGAAATCAAAAGAATAAAATTATTTAAATAGAAATATTTCATAAAAATATCAGTATGTTATATATAATTATAGAAGGTTCTATCTTTAAGAATAATATACACTAGTGGACAAAAAGAAGCATATGGGAGACATAGTTATACACTAAGGACTTGCTCTAACATACTACAAAACTGAGTACTTTCACAACACTCTGTTTTCTGACCTCTTAGTGAAACCCTTGGTTAAAGATTTTCAAGGACATATTTAAATACAATTGATCAATCAAAGATAGTTAGATTGATCTTCTATAGAATTTCTTCCTTACCAGTTTTTTTCTCTTTATTTTAGTTTACTCTTTGAGATGTGTTTGTTTTACTCTGTATATTCATCAGCACATGTTCATGCTCTGTATTAAAGAGTAATAGATACCATTTCCTTTATTATTTTATACCAGTTATTCCATGCATAATAGTGGAAGAGGATGTGTGTATCCTTGAATTCTTATGAGTAATTTTTGTTTGTAAAACCCCAATCCTTATTGTGGATGAGTTTATTTGGTTAATAAATTTCATGGTAGTAAGTGATTACCAAGTTAAGAGGATTAGGTCTCGGCTTGAGACTGAACCTCTTGTTATTATTACACTGTGTGTTTTATTTATTTTTTCTCTTTTTTCTAAACAAACCAATTTTCATTCTCAAAACTATATTAAAAAATACTACCTTGACTGTTAAATTTATTAAGTGTTTTATATACACTGTTTGTTACAAGTTAAATTATTTCAAAATTTAAAGTGTTTTTATAATTTCTTTTAACTGAGCTATGACTGAACCTTGGAGAAACTTTTTAAAAGTATATAATTATATATTTATACTATTTTAGTTAATTGAGATATTTTTATTAATTGGGGATTTAGTTTTGAATATTTTTAAATATAAATTTTCCTATGAAACTCAATTCAGACCCTATTGATCTTCCCACTCAGAGCAAAATTTGGTATCAAAGGTTTATTTTATTTCTTTATATATAGCCTTTAACATTGATCATGTTTTTACCCAAAAATATCAATGTTCCTGTTTATTCTAAATATATATCTTTATGGATAACAATATTCTTTAGGGGACTGGTACTAATAAAACCGCTTATTTTAATGGCACAAACTATGCATAATGAAATATTAAGATTAAAATACATATAAAAATAATGAGATTTGATGTTTGGACTATAATAGAGGAAAATTTTTAAAAACCTAAGGATTCTTGAGCTAATTGGAGTGATTCCACTAAGGATTCTTATGATTGTAATTACAAAGTTATGAATCCATTATATTTTTTATTAGAAGAAGATTAATTTAAGAGAATTTATATATGTTTTACTGCTTATAAAAGTTGGGATACAATTGTTGTTTCTCATGAAGGAATATAAAATTTTAAATAAATTTTCTTCAATTACTATAGTAATAATTATGATACTTTTAAAATGAAACCTGATAAATAAATTTCTAATATGTATCTCTGGTTTAATGAAATTATCAATATGATTCAAGCTCTTGGAAAGAAAATTAAATACAAAGATAAAGTAATGAGACTCCTGTGGTTCTTACCAAATCAATGGAGAGTAACATATGTCACTATTCAAAAATCTAGTGATATAATAAAATTACTAGTTAAGGAGCTTATTGGAAAAATCATGATGTATAAAGAATAATTGAAATTAAAAAGAAATAGATGATTAATGAAAAAAAACTAGTTTCTTTCAAAACTTCTAATTAAAAGATGAAGGATAAAATCAAAGAAAATAGTTCAAGTGAGGATGATCCACCCTCTGATGGTGATGAGGATATGGATCGTATATCTTAGATATTTTAAAAGTTCTACATAAAGAAAAAATTATTTAAGAAATAAAATTATTGAAGAAATTTTAAAAGAAGAGGGAACTCGAAAAAGGAAAGTCAATAAGGATAACTGACTTGTTATGAATGCAATAAGAAGGCGTATATCAGAATTGAATTTCCAAAATTAAAGTATAATAAAAATTATGAGTAAAAAAGAAAAAGACAAAATAATGCTATGAAAGAAGCATGGATTGACTTTGAGTATAGTTATAGTGATTCCAATTCAAGTTGAAAAGACAAGGCTGATAGGGAAACATGTTTTTTATATATTACACATATGAGGTAATAATTACCACCTCTACATATCGTGATCATATTTATAAAATCTCTGAAAATGAAAATAATGATGAAAATATGACCAATGGATATTTATTTGAATATTTCAATATGTTGGATGAAACTTTTAAGGATCTTAGATATATGAACAAAAAAATTAAATAAATATCATTATTTATCTGTTTATTTTAAATATGACATTGGAATTGAAAAAGAACTTCATTACCATTTAATAGAATATAACAATGAACATAAAATGTAAAATGGGAAACTAAAAAAGGATCTTGAAAGGTTTATAAATGGGAGAGAAACCTTGAACTGAATTATTGGTAAAAAGTCTACACCCATGTACACAACTAGGATTGGGTACCCGCCCAATCAAAGGAGAATTTATAAAAATAAGTTTATTACTAGATCAATCTCTTCCAATTCCATAAAAAGTTCATATTCTTGTAGACCAAATATGGTTTTTATTTCTAAAATTATTAAGTTTTCCTATGTTAAATATTAGGGGATGGTTCACTAGTAGAGATAGTTCACACAAAACTAAAAATTATTACTTGGGTATTTTGATCACAAGATTCGAATCAAATAGAAAACGAATATTCAAAATGAAAAAATTAAGAAAGTAATAAATAATAACACAAGGATTTACTGAGATTTAATCTGGTTTGGACCTACATGCATGACTACAACACCACCCACACATGTGATTTATTAAGTTCCAAAACAAGATTTAAAATATACATGCTCAACAACTAAATAAATAGAAACATCATCTTTAAAGTTCTAAATATAAAAAAATGAGAAATGGGAATGTAAAGCTTAAAAAAAATGGATACTCAGGTTTGGATTTACTATTATATTTATGATGTTTTTGAGATGTCAATGCAAATATTTTTGTGCTCACAATGGTTGAAGGACTCACCTGGTTAAGAATTCAAATGTTCTTAAATTGGGAACTCGAACAGACATCTTCATCAATGAAGGACACTATCAAAACGACACCAGATACATCACATCAATGGTGTACCTAGTATTATGGAATATATAGATATTGATCTCTAAGGAAATATAACACACCAAATCTAGGGTTTTCATAACTAGAAGGATAGATAAACCATGAATGTGATGGTTTGAGTGAATTGAAGGGATATGCAATAGGGGTGATCAATTCCCCTAACACTTTCTACATCTCAAAATGTCAAAAACAACTGGGAAGCACCATGAAATGAAAAAAAACTAAAATGAAATTGTGCATGTGGGTGAGGTTGGACACATTGATGGATGAGATCAAAAAGGTAGGAGTATGATCGATGATTTGGAAATAATGCCACATGGATCTGTGACTAAGAAACCGTGGGATGACATGGGCTAAAGGAAAAACAAAAGGAAGTATGAGATAACATCCCAAAAAATAGACCATGAGGAAATTGAGTAGCCCCGAAAATAAGAAATATTATATTTTAATATGAGCATATAAAATAATTCATCCAATTTTGTTTGAATGTAAATAAAAAAAATTAAAAAGCAGATTGATAATCAAGTTAATTTAAGATGATAATATAACGAAACACCAAATTTCAAAAATCTCTACCATTTTCAATAAAAATTAGCAATGTTATTTCACCTAAGACTATTGAATGGTAACCAAATTAAAATTATCGAAAAAATTGAATTTAGACAATACTACAACTTTAGTCAAACTATCTACTAGGTTATTATATTTATATATCATATTGAAACATACAGTTCTAGATTCAGTAACTTCTCAAATAAAATGTAACTTAATATCTATGTGTATGGATTTATTAGGATATAATAAATTCTTAGATAAATGTAGACTAGATAGACTATAATTATAAATAGTAATAACAAAATCATAAAGTTTGTGTTTAGAATCCAAAACCCTAAGCCATAAGGATTCTATAACAGCGTCAGTCAATGTTTTGTATTATGATTTAGTTTTTGAAAGGGAAAACATATATTTTATATTACATTTCAAGGATATAAGGCCTCCAAAATCAGTGAAAATATACCTATTTATTGATTTTATAGTGTCAATATTTCTTGTATAGTCATCATCCACAGATCCAAAAAAAATTAGAAATATAAATATTATTACCATAATAAAAAGATAAATTTGAAGTACATGAAAAATATTGTTGTATCCACTTTTGGGTATGCCAATGTGGCTTCCCTAAACTAGCCATAAATTTTCTAAGGGTGTAGATTGTATTGGATACATCAAGTCTGGTGAAAATCATAGAATTCACTACACTACCCAAAATGTTGGAATAGTAAATTCTAGACATAAACTCAATATGAGGAGCATTAGAGGGTTGTTTAGTTAATTAAAGTTTCAAATGTTGTCCAAATAGTACACTAAGCAGATAGAAAATTCAAACAGGTACCATTTGAGACTTTCAAAACATAAGCATGTTACGAGATATATAATAGTTTATTAGGTCTATCCCTAATAATTTCTACACCAATAATCTGTGTGTCTACCCCTATATCCTTGTTTTAAAAACCACAATACAAGAAATTTAGGCTATACCCATGGTATGTGTCTATAGGTAATTGCCACAATTTGGAGAATCTTGGATCCTATTGAAGTGTTAATAGGTCCACGGTTGTAGCCACAATTTGAAACTATGTCTATAGGGATATAGATATGGTTTCCACCATGGAAGTACACCTATAGCCATGGTTTCCAAGTATAGCTATAAATTATTCTTCATAGACCTACAACCATGGTTTCTAACCATGGATCTAGGTCTACAATCAGGATTTAAAAATATGTATACAACATCTAGTTTCCACAAAAATGAAACAGTGGGTCTAGTACTATGGTTTACAACTGTGGCTATATCCTCCAATTTCTAGAAAAAAAATATAGTAGGTTTTCACCCAAATAAAACACATATAGAACACCAAACACCATGTTTCCCATCTACAATTTATGAGTCTAAAACAAAAAATAATGACACAACACATAACCCTACCAACTTGATCAGTGCACAAAAAACATGAACTAGAGATAGTAAAATTTATGAGAAGAAAAGACATCCAAAATCCTCTAAGTAAGGATATGACATTAAAAAACAAATCAATCCAATCCACATTGAGCTCAGAAACTAATAGAAAACAAGAACCCAACCAATTTCCATCTCTCAATTGGTATCACGCATGACAACATGGAAGCATTAGTGCCTAGATTGATAGAATAAACATCGATATCATGTTTTACATCTAACAAAGACCCATATATCCTCTTGTTTTTCATGAAAATAACTGAAGAACTTGAGTATAATGCTTCACCAAACCAGTATATCTGAAAAAATAAGCATCACAAAAAAACTCATGCTCGACCATTCTTGGACAACCCTATCCTCCATGATTATTTTAGCTGTAGAACAATGGAAATATTTCAATCTAGGTAGTTGGGCTTCAATATTGGCCCAAAAAATATTTTTATCCCAACACAAAAACTATCCATAAGGACCATAATGTATGTAAAACCTATAATATCAGGTTCTAAATGTATCTAAAAATAATATGAATTAAAATATTAGAAAAAGTTGACAGATTAAAATTAGTATGTGTATAGGTGTAATTGCACCCAACTAAAAAAACTATACCAACATATATACCAAAAATAAATGGAATCATTAAAGACAACCAAATAAAACAAAATTTGTATAATATAGACAATCACATATGTAAATTTCTTATCATGGAACCATGAGAGATCTATTTTTCAATTGTGATGGGGATCAATATTTTCACATCATGTGTATTTTTTTAATGGATTGATGATTTACTGTACCATATACCTATGTTAAAAATCGAATTGAAGTTTAATAAATGATTTAATTATTTAATTTTTCTTGATTATATCTTAATAAACTATTTCATTGTGTAAATTTAATCGATATACTTTTTTATATATTCTTTATTGAATTATATTCCAAAGTAGAATTTTTTATACTATTTTATGTATTTTATGACTATATTGTATACATATTTTTTATGAGTGATTATGGAGATGAAATATGATAAAAAATAGATAATTGATATATAATAATGACTATTTTAGGTTTAATTTGGTCTGAGATTTAGGAAATTTATTTTGATATGTTATTTCCATGGTTAGGCTCTCATTGATTGAACATTTTAAATAATTATAGAACTGAAAATATTGAATGAGGATCTTTATTTAAAAACTATGAATGAGTAAGAAATTATATAAACAAGATAAATTGAACAAAGATGATTGAAAATTGGATGGAGGTAGTTCAAACACTTATGATCTTCCACTTTTAGTCTCCTTTATCCCTTGGAAGTAAAATCACCTTTTTGCAAAGTAATTTCAATATTCTATGGTGAAATTAATTCTCAAATTCATATATAAATCAATAAAAATTAGAGTAATAAATAAGAATAATGATGATGTATTCCAAATTCCAATAGTGAATCCAAATACTTTCAGAAAATTCATATAGAGGGAAAAGAAGAAATGAGGGGGAGAAAGTAGGGAAGTTCCCTAATTAAATAAAATCTTATCGATGGATTTTTTTGAATAAAATAGAATATTAAAAAACACCCATGAATGAATATATATGGTGTTTTCTCATAAATATCCAATCAAAAACGCTCATTTATTTGACACTTATTTATATTTTTTGGTGTTTTAAATAAATTGAAGAAAAAAATAGTTGAATTGATGAGTGTGATGAAATCCATAAAGTAATAACATGAAAATATAGACAAAATAATATTAGGAAGATAGTGATACTCTTAATATTAGTTGTAATGAGTTGCTTCATTGACCCATCTCCTAGTTTAATTATCAGTCAATGCCCACACCCCAACATATGTATGAACATAAATCTCTATAATCTTGATGTGTGAATTCACAATTTAACTAAGAATATTTGATTTCACTAGTTATCCACCCACACAAATGAAAAAATAGAATAATAATCAATTGAGAGAGAACTCCACTCACTCCCCTATAAATATCAAGATAACCATTCCCTATCAAATCCCATAGTCCCACCATATATCCATGAACTAAATAAAAGTAAATTTGTTCTACTGAGTGGAATAAAATATATTTTAAATACGGATGAGAATAATTTTTACAAACTTATTATCCTTGCAACATTCTGAATCCCTGAAGTTTAAACTCAAAATTAAAACATGAATGTGTAAGGAGTCAGATGAATATCAAAGTAAATATCTCTAAGAAAACCTTAGGTTAACACTCTATAATCATATAGGTGAGGGTAACAATTTCAAAATAGAAAAAATCTTAAATGGAAACTTAAATAGAAGACTATAATGAATGATATTAATATATTATAGAAATCATAATATAAAAAAAATCAAATATAGATCGAATCTGTAGCCAAATCCCATTATTCCCCTCCTTTAAAATGGAATTGGGAATTTTTTAAAATTGAATAAGAGGATCTTCTTCTTTATACCCATGAATTTCAATGCTAACAGTGCTCCATGATTTATCCCTAGATCCGCTTCCATGTGGATTGGCTGAGGGGTGTTATTTATCCATGTATGAACACTTAAAAATATTCCCTACTAGGTGAAATTCATTCATTATCATCTATGATTTCTTAAATCCCTTGTTCATTGGATGGATGTTGTGTGGAAGTTAGATAGTGATTTCTTGATTTGTGAAAACTAGAGAAATCTTGATTATAGGTTGAGAACTAATTTTTTAATATTAATATTGTTTAATATCATGCATGTATCATACCACTTGAATTTTATATCATGAGGAAGCTGAAGATCAGTCACATAGGGTGACTTGGGATGCAACATCCCTTGGTTTTAATTTTACACAAGCACACTCATATACGAGTAGATGGGAGACCTAGTTCATCTTACATAAGAGAACATTTAATCTCACATCATATCCTATTTAGTTTAATGTTATATGAGCATTGGGAAACAAGTTTATTCTTACACGATCTTCATCCCACTCATTTAATTCTATAAAGATAATATTATTGAAATACATTGATTATATTTCTATAAATATGTTATGAACAGTTTTTGATGTAAATTAATGAACTATAAAGATCAGGTGCATACCATAGGGCTTCTATCCAGTCAAGAAAACCAAACTCATGAATTCTATAACTCCACTATTGTAATATGACGTTCCAATAATGAAATACAGATTTTTAATAATTAAAAGATACCATAAAACAAATTAGTAAGGTTAGATATATAAAAAATATATATGAAAATATGATTATAAATAACAATAAAACCTAGAAATAGTCAAAATATGTCCAAAAATATATGAGAATCCCATTAATTTCAAAAATGAAAAAAATTACATAAATATTCTTATCGAAGGCATTGTAGTGGTCTTATATATTGTAATATGAAATTTACATTGAAAGTAAATTATTTTTTCTCTTTAAAATATACACTTCATGCCAAAATCTAAAATTATAATTCTTATGCATGATATAGAAATGAAATTTAAGAATGATTTGTATATAAGTCATTATAATGCATATACACGAACAATGATTAATAATAAATATGTAAATTAAATTGTGCCTAAATTAATTTATACAAATGGAATGTTTTATAAACATACACGAAAAGTGTTGTATTAATTTATAAAAGTGTCCAGAGCATGTGTTGGCATAATGGTATCTAAATGGTCATTGATCAAATAATACCCATAGGATTTATTGAGCATAGTATAATTCACTGAACTCGATAAATAGAGGGAAAACATCATGAATTTATTATGCTAGACAAATGAGTAACATGGAGAATAGTACAATTGTTAACTATTTATGTTAATAGAAACATTAAAACAAACTTTATATATTTATTTGGATTTTTATTTGTTTACTAAAATTAATATATAAAGTATATAGACTTTATGGTAAGTAATTTTTAAAAAATATTACCATATAAGGTCAAAAAATTCAATAAAATTAATATATGAACTCATATATTCACGAACTAATTTAAAATATAACAAACAAGACATAAATAACTAAGAAGATATATATAGTGAAATGAATCACTTTGAATGAGTTTTTAATATATATGTAAATGACAGATGAAATAAATTATTACAAATTGTTAGTAACAGTTTTCACTCTTGCAAGAAGATCCTCATTCTTATGCTTGTGAGTGGAAGAAATTCATCATCAATCATACATTGCAATCAAGTAAAAGATTCATATAAAATAAAATAAGACTATTTTATATGAATTAACACTAGTATTATGAAATATAGACTAACCTTGGGTTTAAAATCTAATGTTAATAGGACTAATGTTCTTCCAGATCCACCTTCATCCGCCTCAAAAATAGAAAAATACAAGTGAAGCACATATAAAGATTTCATCCACAAGACTAGAAAAAAAAATATTTCATCAATGAACCTCCAAGAGTTCTTTAGTTTTATAAATTACCTCAAACTTTACTTTCATCAATTCTTCCTGGAAGATAAAAGGTGAAAAAACTTAAACACCATGAACATACACACATCATTTTATTAAAGTAGCATTATTGTAGGGATAACTAACCTTAGTTATTTGAAGGTAACATTCTATTTTGTGATTTTTAAACTTCTATTCAACATTAATATTTTGTAGATATAGGTAAAAACACAATAAAAATATATACAAATCCAAAATCATACTACTGATCTCATTAGAGATGGAAAGAAACAACATAATTTAGACTCAAAACTGAAAATCATAACCAATAAAAAAATAAAAAATACACCAAACATAATTTAAGGTGCTTAATACTAGAAAATAATCCAAGTACTAAACAAAAACATGAATAAAATATGTAAAAATAAAAAATAGAAATTAAGATTAATCAGAGGATTGTTCAATAAAAATGAGGATGTTTTAACAAAAGTGCTTGGATGGTGGAAGAAGGATGACTGCAAGTGGGAGTAGTATGGTTCACAGAAAGGGTTAGGGTTGTCTTATGTGGGTCCTTCTCATGGAAGGTCTCAGCTGTAGCACTCATTCACTATCCACTCGAAAAATTAAAAGGATTAATAGTTTAGAGGGAAAACATTTAGCATATTTAGAGTAGAAAAGGTAGAAAAAATAATTAAAAATTTTATTAACACAAACTGTCAGAGGCACACCAGAGGAGGAGGTAGGGATGCCTCCTCATAGCAGCATGTATGGGGAGGTGTGGTGGCCACATCAGAGGTGGAGGATAATGTTTAATATAATAATAATAAAACTTATCTATTGAATAAATAGACAGAAACCATAATAAAATAATTCAATATATGTATAAATAGAAAAACATACCAAAATAAAATGTAATAAAAGAACAATAAAACTTAACTACATAAGAAAATTCAAAACATAAACAAACAAAAAATAATTTTTACATCAAAAGTGAGCATCAATATCAGTATCATTAGAACCATGATAACCCCCATCCAAACATATAGAAACCCAATAACCACCTCTCACACCACCGACGTCATCATTGGCATTGACGTTGAAATTGACATCATCATTGACAACAACATCGACATCAGTATCGATGTCAACAATAACACCTACACCAATAGGAGCAGAGGAATCTACATAATAAAATGTATTGACATAAAATAGACATCAACTGTTATAATATATTCTAGTGGATGTGTAAAATAAATAGAATACATAGCTTTCATTATATGTTCATTTATAGTATTTTGATGATAAGTCTACTCTTCTAATTTTCAACTACTTTTTGAGTTTTTCTGATTTTGAAGTTTATTTGCTCCAATATAACCATACTAGAACCAGTACTCAAAGAAACATTGTCAAAAGACCGGTATCTAGATGGTAAAACTTTGTTCCTAGGTCAACAACACACTCTACCATGATGCTCATATTTTAATACATGATGTAGATGATCGTTCATGCCCAAATTTTCAGGTTCTTTTTGTGATAATCCCTCCAAAGAAATATGTTGAGTGATATATAACATAAATTAAAATGATAAAATAATATAAATAATTAAATTCAGTCAAAATAAAAGAATAAAAATATAATTACAATCATCTCCTTGGTTTCTCTATTTTCTATTGTACAATCTCTCTTTTTTATGCTTGTATAAAATAAGGTAGAGAGAGGAATAAGACCCTCGATATTCAATTCATTTTTCAATAAAAAAAAGAAAAAAAGAAACATTAGGGTAAATATTGAAGTCACCATGCCATTTTTTGTCTCTTATATCTCCTCTATTCTATTCTATTTATGGTTAGATTAGAGTAGATATTTACGAGAGGGTGTAGATGTATCCTTTTTCAATAATATAGATTTTTCAATTGGTTACTACATAATATAATTGATGACATGAATATGGAGGAGGATATCAGGGGAGCTGTAAACTATCTAAAACATAATAGTGCACGAAGGACTAGTGTATATCAAGGATTCTTCTATATTATTATTTGGTGGGTCATAAAAATATCATCCTAGATGTCATCCAGGATTAAATCAAAGAGTTTATTTCTTTCTTCTAGTGGTATAATCATCCAAATTTCCATTCTCTAAATACACATGCTTATAAATGTACATTCTATTATCAGAGATCCTAATGAAAATTTTCAGAATATGGTTGGAATGATAAAGGGATTCCTATGTTACAAAAACTAAGAACAATTCAATTTTATCATGCCTATTTATTTTACTTATTAAATTCTTCATATCAATTTTGAGGTAGAGAAATAATTTATAAAAATTAAAGGAAAATATTAATGGTGAGGGTAGAATAAAATAGATTACCTGTTCTTTCTCATGACTTACGAGTGAAGTGTGTCCAAGAGTATGAATATATTTCATTTCACTCTTATTTATTTTATTTATGTTTTATTTATCCTATAAATAAGAAATTATATAGATCCATTAAAATAAATAAAATAAGTAATTTAAACTTTAAAAATAATTTTCAAATAAATAAATGATTATATATATAAATTGAACTAATAATTTAAACTATGGGCTCTTCTAATAGCCGACCGTCTATTTATACTGTGATATTGAAAAATCATGAATTATTGGTATTTCTTTAAGCTCTGTATCAAATATATATTTCCAACTAACATACAAGTCATTCTTGTACACTCATCATATATCACCTAGTTCAATTAACCATACTGCCTTGGAATTTTTTCCATCAAGAAAATTATATTGAAGCTGCATTAGAAAATATATTTGTTAAGAAAATATTGTATATTAATATATATAAAGAATTTTATTAACATTAATTACCCTAATATATTCCCAGAAATTATTAATTATTTTTTCTCTAACTTCACTCCAACTTATTGGTTGAACTGGAATGATATTATTGTGTTTAGAAAGTGTTTTGTAGAGAATCATTTTTTGCCTTGTAAGACATTGAAATATTTATATATATATTTCCAGAGATAGGTGTTGAGATAGTGTGGTATTTTGAGACAAGATAACTCTTAAATGGATGATTGAATGATAAATCTAAGACCACATTTGTGTCCAAAACATGGCAGTTTCTCTAGTCATGACATAAAATAAATCGGTGCAAAACATTCATACCCCTCGCTCATTAGAGGTGTATTTAATTAACAAATTAATTAATTACATTATTAATCTGATGCTTACAACGCAACAAATAACTCTTTAAGAATCATACAAGGATAATTACTCTAGGGCTTGACTCATAATTATAGAAATCACTGGTGAGATATCTCTTCATTCTCCCCTTTGGTGGATCACAACAAATGATGATGAAAATCCAGAATTGAGAAAATCAAGAGGCAATGAATATAGTGACTCCACCAGAATAGTTGGTGACAACATTCTATATTAGCGATCGATCCAAAACTGAGTTAGGACTTGTTAATTGGTGTTTTTTGAAATCTTGATTAAATAATTGAGAAAATCAAACATTGTTCTTCAAGATGGAACTTTTTTCATCCTCTTCATGTGCCCATGTACTAGAATCTAAATTTATTTCTTTTGTTTCCTAACAAAAAACCCCTATCCTTGGTCATTGGCCTAGAATGATTTGAAAATAACTTTTAAACCTTGGTTTCTATTTATTTTCTTCCTCCCTTCTTATCATTATTAACCAATTGGATCCCTAAGGTTCCAGTTCAACAATTTCCAAGAAACATTGAGCTCAATTGTGCCCCCAGATCTATGAAGGATCTATGATACGTTAACAGTTTAATGATCTGAGTAGAGATATGGAAAGGTTTCAAGGAAAGGATGAGTGATCTATTGATTCAACATTAGGATCAGGAAGAATTGAGCTGCGACAACATACTAAATGAATTGTGGTTCACTAAATCTTTACTGAATCTTATTTTCGGTGAATGAAGACCTTCAAGAACAAGATCTTATTAGATCTAAAGTTTTTAGGTAGATTGAAGTTGTTATCTTCAGCAGTTATAGCATATTGATGCATGAATATTATATCTACAATGTCTATGAAAAATCCAACTTCATGTCGTGAAGTATAAATAACACACGGTAGGTATCCCCCTCAGTAGTGGTGATAAGGTTTTTGGAAAATTTAAGGGTTACAAGGTGTGTAACCCCCATAACATGTTGTGTACCAAACCGTGGTTAGAAAACCTTTGTGTCATACCAAATGGGTGGGGGTCCATGTAGAAGTACACAAACATGGATTGAGTACTCGGGCGATATCCCATGTGAATCCACATGTTATTTACCAAAGTACATAGACAAAACCTCCAGTACATGGACACATGATCTGGTACACAGACACGACCAAAAAACATGGCCCGGGTCCCAATTAGTCTGGACACGCCATGTAGTCCACCCACAGAATGTGTGTGGCGACATGGATAGAGAACTGTGTACTGGATGAGGCACATCCAGACTGTAAAGTGGGGACACACATTGTGTGGGTCCCCTCACACATTGTGTACCCCTTAACTGTTTTGTGGGAAACATCTATCACCTGTATCTCCTTTGTTTGAACTCAGATTTTGGCCTGTGAATAGCCTATCCTAAGTGTTTTTCCATATAGAATGTTATTGTTAACAAGGTTGTGGATTTTGAGATATGATGTGGAATTTCATTAGCATGACACCTTTTTAGGCTATTATTGATGATGGAAGGGGCCATGCAGGATCACCAGAGGTAGATTCCCAAGTGGAACCCTCCAGCTGGGCTGGGAATGGGTCCTTGATGACTTATAAAGTTGAACTCTCTAGTCGAGCTGGGCATGGGTCCTCTACAAACTCTCGAGTGGAACCCTCAAGCTAGGAAGGGAATGGGTCCTCAATGACCCGGAGTGGAACCATCCAACTAGGCTGGGCATGGGTCTTAGACCTTTCTAAGGGGAACCATCTTGTGGGATAGGGCATATGTCCTCGACGAATCTTAGAGTGGAACCCACCATATGACTAGGCTTGTGTCCTCAACCATCAGAGTGTAACCCTCCTATCATACCAAGTGATGGTTCATTTACCTAGAAATGTTTTCTCATTGACTATAAAACACAGTAATGAAATGTGATTTTATGAAGCTTCAGACTCACGAGGAAGAGAAACACTTTCCCCACTAAGATGCACTTTTATGATGTGACCAAAACCATGAGGGAAATTCAATGTCACCCAATGTGGATAATATCATGGTGTAGTGAATGAGTTCCTTAAACTTGTGTGTGTAGGGCATATTCATGGAATGTTGGGCATCATTAATGGACTTTTGGAACTGTTGTCTAGTCTTCTTCTTATGCTATGATTTGATATGGTGATCCCCTTACTCTCTCATTTGGGTTTTTTACTAATAATATATATATATATATATATATATATATATTCTTATGTATCCACTCCTTGGATTTGGTTACTCTACTTCTAGAAGATCCAAAAATGTGAAGTGTATGGCCCGTACTTTCTGTGTTTAGCTTCTCGTGGTTGAAAGAGCCTACTCTCCTAATATAGGTGGTGAATACTCAATGAGTAGTTCATATACTCACTGTGTTTTACCCCTTGTGTTTGGTTGACCATACATTCACTCTTGGTTTGGGATAAACTTTACTATTTCACTGTACCATGTTCTATCTACTGTTCTTCTCTTATTTTGTATCTCTTATTGCTCCCCCTTCAAATTTTGAGGTGTCCTACTAGGTATGTTTATACTCACCCCTGCATGGGATTTTTCCACATATGTTGTTTTTTATTCAGTTGAAGGTTAGGTCAATCATGACTTCATAGAAGCATATGGATACATAGTGCTTTGACCACGTATGTTGGTTGTAGCTTGAGATTCATGAGTTGGGCTCTCTCAGTAGTTTATTTTTCCAGTTTTCTGTCAAGTAGGTGCACATTTCTAGTTTGGGCATGTATTTTCCCCTTTAATTTTTAGTATACAATACCATACTTTCATACTCTCTAGAGGTTCATTCATGCTTGTTTTACTTTATAGTAGTATTACATCTTTTCTTATTTACCTATTCACTTTTTTGTTGAGTTAGATGTGTGTGTGTGTACAAGTACTTAGGAAAAGGCATCTCTAGATTAGTTATTCATTTGATGCAAGTTGCCACACCCTAGCCTATAGAGGAAGGCTTAGGGTATTTGAAGCTCAAGCCCCGACATGGTTCGGGTCATGAATAATTAGTATCAGAACAAGTTCATTCTTTGGGATGTTTTTTGGATGTTTTCCCCTTAATATGATTTTTTGTGTTTAAGGAAACAGTTTCAAAGTATCTTGAGTGAGCCTCTCAGACTAGGGAATCTAGTGGTGGTGTAGTATCTAAAATATCCATTCACCATGACCTTGACTACCTTTTTGTTGACTTTTCATGACAAGACAAGTTTTCAGGGTTAAATTGTACATGCATCATATAGGATTGAGACTTTTATTTTCCTTCTGAAGTAAGATCCCCATTATATATATATATATATGTTCTAATCTTACTGTGGTACACTTTGATAACTTTCAGGATGCCTCTATGATGATATCCAACTAGGATACCGGCTTCGGTTCATGAAGAATAACTTATAATTGATAAGACCTTAGTTCAAGGTCTATCTTTTGAGCCCCTTCCTCCAGGTGGGAAGGTAGTAGCACCTCCCCCAATCGAGTAGAATATTTTCCAGGAGATAAGGATGAGGATTCACGTAGGATTTACTTGAATTGTGCATTCTAGTATTAGATACCATTGACATTCCACGATGATCCATATCCTCAGGAAGTAGAGGATTGTCTAGATTCGGTGCTCCATGTTCTCAAGATCATCCAGAGACTAACAGATTAGGTGATTGCACCGACATCTATAATTTTCCATGGAGTGGATGGGTGTTGGTAGAGATTTGTTACATAGATGCATGATGAGTAGACACTCTCATGGACCGACTTCTAGAAGCTGTTCGATGAGGAGTACTACCCATACTGTTTATGCTCAGTCTAGATGTCGGAGCTTATGGAGCTATAATAGGGAGAGATGAAAGTGGATGAGTACATAGTGAGGTTCATAGACCTTACTCATTACTCTATTGACATGATCTGGGATGGATACTTCCAAGCATGGATGTTTGAGTAAGGAATCCACAAAGAGACCTGAGTTAGCATGGTTCCTTTGAACATCCCCACTTATGTTGGGGCGTTGGAGAAAACACTATTAATGTAGGGATTTATTTCAGAGGGACTCCAAATAGCTAGAGTTGGTAGTAGTTGTCGTAGATCTAATTTGTTTATAGTTTCTAGTAGATTCCAGACACTAGGGTCTCGGCACAAAAGATACTTCCATGATCAGACTCATCTACATGGTCAGAGGTAGTGAAGAGGGTCATAACAGGCCAGAGAGGGGAGTTTTTTTACTTGTGATGGGTGAGGTCACATGTCACATGACTTCCTGGCCAGACGTGATGAGCAGCATTGATAGATAACTGATGGACCACCATGGAAGAGAAAGTGCCATGATCAGGGATCTCCTAGGTGTGGAAAGGGTAGTCCACAATGAGGTAGAGATGGAAGAGGAGAAAAAAGAGTTATAGGTAGAGGATGATGTAATAAGATCCTTCCACTACCACCACTAGATGACCCACATCAGGCTCAGGGAGCTGGCATCCAAGGCTGCAGACAACTACATGCTTTGGATATCTATGATACTTTAGAAATGAGATGATAAAAGGTATGATATCTATTTATTATACTCTTTCTTTAGTACTAGTGGACACAGGTTCCCATCATTCCTTTATCTTTATACTCTTTGTGAGATATCTGGAGCTCCTAGTTGAGGTGCTAGCATAATAACTTCGTCATGAGGTTCCTATAGAGAACACTTCTTTTGTATATTTTATCTACTTGTAGTTTGAGCTATCACTTAGATGAGAGGGGTTTTCATGGGACCTTTTGGTCATCATAATGGAACCCTATTACATCATCTTGGGTATGGATTGGTAATCCATAGACCGAGACCAGATTGACTATCACCACAGACAAGTTAGGTGCCTACGTATTGATGGGATGAGATTGTTATTTTTCTATGGAGAGAAATAACATGGCAGTACTAGTGGGTTCTTTGAGTAGGAGGCTACAACAATCCATCACTCATCAGTCAGTGAGCATATCCCTTGGTGCAGTAGGCTCTTTAGGCATTTGGGTTCCTTTTGTTGTGGAGGATTCTTCTACTTTCATTAATCAGATTGTCTCTTTATAGGTTTACTAAGACTCAAATAAGATGCAAACAATAGGCTCCTCTACTCTGGATGAAAATGTAGATATGGAGTCTAACATTACTTCCATTAGTTTTGATAAATACAACTTGGATAATGATGATTTTAATGGTATTTGGCATCAAGAAAAATCTTGGAAATGTGGGTGAAATTCAAAAGATCATGGTCATGGTCCTACCAGAAATGATTGGGATAAGGATGCTCATTTATCAAAATGTTATAATCCTGTTAAAACTTGTCTTTTGGAAATTGCAAACACACAAAAGATTCTTACTTCTGAAGCAGATTATGCTGATGATTCCGCACAGGAAAATATATTGAATGATTTTGGAAATGTTGATTCTTCTAAGGCTCTTAGTTATTCAGATAGAGGATCCTTAATCATTAAATCAAAAACCATTGAATTACATATTTAATCTAATAAAGCAGTCACATATTCTTTCACTCAGGTGATTCTAATTGATTCTTCTCTTAGGAAAATAGTGATTGATTCTAAAACTGAAAAATATGATTTGGAAGACAATGATATTGAGAGCCTCATTCATCAAAATTAAAGTTTGATAAAGTGTTATTCCTGAAGTCAAAGTCGTGAGTGTGGTCATGGGATAATTAATTGGAGTAAAATAATTGAGGAAGAATGAAAAATTGGTATCATGATTAGGGTAAAATTGGGTATTTGATATTTTTTGATGAGGGTGGTTATTTTTTAATATCTGTACCATCTTTTCATCTCTTCGATTTCATGTTTAATAAAAGGGATTTTCCCTTATTTTTTTTCAAAAAAATGGGCCTCTTCATTGAGGGAATTATGGGACTACCTTCCCGGTGGTAGTTGGAGTTTTGAATCATCTTGAAAAATAGGACCACTACAATATATTATGTGGAATATCAGATGGAACCTACTGAGCTCTGAGAGCTGCTGTTGTAGTTGGAGGACCTTCATGGGGAAAGTTTCATCAGAACCAGTGTGTCTCCTTGGGTAGCTCTAGTCTAGTTCATAAAGAAGAAAGACACGTGCTTATAGATTTTCATGTATTATCATCTCCTGAATCAGGTCCCAATAAAAAAAGTACCCCTTTCTGAGGATTTATGACCTCTTTGATCAATTGAGAGGCATGGGTTGGTTCTCAAAGATTGAATACATATTCTGATACCACTAGTTGAGGGTTTGTGAGGTTTATGTTCCAAATATGGCATTATTATGTCTCTACATATACTAAAAGTTCATAGTGATGCCTTTTAGTTTGACTATTTCCCCCACCATGTTTCTGTATTTTATAAATTGGGTTTTCTAGCCGTACATGGAATAGATTGTTGTTGTCTTCCTCAACGAAATACTCATCTACTCTATAATATATGAGGAGCATGTATATAACTTGAGTATGGTCCTAGACTTACTAAAAGAGAACCAAATTTATGGGAAACTCTTGAAGTGATAGTTCTAGATACACGTGGTTAACTTACTAGGAAATTTCATTACTAATCATGGTTAATTCATAGATCCAATGAAGATCAAATCAGTGATTTCTTTGGATCCAATGAAGATTGTGTTGGATTTGTGGACTTTTCATGGATTGGTAGGGTAATACATGAGGTTTGTGGATGACTTCTCTATAATCACATCCCCTTTGACCACCCTTATGTGGAAAGGGAAGCCGTTTAGTTGGTTTGAGTAGTGCTAGACAGACTTTTAGGAGTTGTGGTAGAGGCTGATGAGGGCTCTAGTGTTGAGACTACTATAGGAAGGTGTGTAGTTCATAGTGCATTGATATTCCTCTGTAGACATGCTCGGTTGCATGTTGATTCAATGCCAGACAATCATCACATATGGGTCGAGGTAGTTGATACCACATGAGTAAAACTATGAAACTTATAACATGGAGTTGGAAATGGTGGTCTTCACCCTAAGGATGTGGAGTCACTATCTTCTGAGAGAGCACTTTTTGGTTTACTTAGACAACCAGAGTCTCAGGTACATCTTCATCTAGAGAGACCCAAACATGAGATAGCAACACTAGTTGGAGTTCCTATAGGACTACAAATTTGAGATATTCTATACTCTAGAGAGGGGAAACATTGTAGTTTATTCCCTTAGTAGGGATTCCATGTATCTCTTTGTGTCAGATGCTTCTGAGTAGTTATATTCCCAACATCTAACCCTAGTGGAGTAGGAGGGTATAAATTTTATTTAGAAGATTATGTTGACTCCTTTTCTTCTTGGGCATGTGAGAGAGCCCAAGCTGGGATACATCAACTGTTATGTATTACTTGATCAGATATCCACTGGCAACACACTAGATGGATATTCTGAAGGAGGGAATCACATCATCTTGTTATAGGGGAACAATGGTTCCAATAAATTTGTGGGAGAGGCTATATAGGATTTCCACACTTCTCCCATATCTTTACATCCCAGTGTAGAGAAGATTTTAAGAGATCCTCAATAGTTGTTTTGGTGGTTTGGTATGAGATAAAATGTAGTTAATTTCATCTCCCAATGCCTCACTTGTCAGCAGGTGATGGTAGAGAACCAAATTCCCATGGGTTTGTTACAACCCCTTGAGATCCCAGAGTGGAAATAGGATGACATATCCATAGAATTTTCCATAGGAATTACTCTCACAATGAAGATCCATGATGCCATAAGGGTGATAATCGACCGACCCATGAAGTTGGCTTACTTCTTTTCCATTAGGGAGAAGAGTTCAGTGGAGAGTTTGGGGAAGTTGTACATACATGAGACCATTCGTCTGCATAGGGTTACCTCATTGATTGTCTCCGATTGCAACACACAATTTACATCACGATTATGGAGAGGCTTACAGGAGGAATTTGGGGCCCAATTGTGGATGAGTACACCCTTTCACCCCCATATCGATGGGAATACCGAGCGCACTATCCAAGTGTTGGATGATATGCTGAGAGCTTGATCTTGGAATTTGGCTGGAGGTGGGAGGATCACCTGCCTTTGGTAGAGTTTTTATACAATAACAACTAACACTCAACCATCTCTATGGAACCATTTTAGGCCCTATACGGGAGACTGTGTAGGTCACCCTTATGCTGGACATAGATTTGAGAGTCATCTCTTTTGGGCCCAAAGATGGTGCATGTGATAATATGGAAAGTCCAGGTCATCCATGAGTGGATGAGGACAACCCAAGGTAGAAATAAATCTTATATAAATAACCATCCTAGGCCCTTAGATTTTAATCAATGATACCATGTATTCTTGAGAGTCTCCTCATAATTACGATTTCAGAGGTTTGGCTGGGGAGGAAATCTATCACTAAGGTTCATCAAGTTTTTTGAGATCATTCAAAGTGTTGGAAAGGTTAACAATTTCCTTGCCCTACCCCCACAGCTGGAGCGGTTGCACGACGTCTTCCATGTGTCACAGCTGAGGAGATACATGTATGACCCCACACACATCATTGACTAGGGTGATATGGACATCTTGGATGAGACTACCTTTGTGGAGAACCTAGTGGCAATTGAGGGTTGATATAATAAGACTCTATGTATATGAACCATCTCATTGGTTCAAATTTTGTGGTAGCACTAAAATGTGTAGGAGAGTTCCTAAGAGTGGGAGAGGAAAGTGTGGGCTTAGTATCCCTAGTTGTTTTCTTTTTTTTTCGAGGAAAAAATATTTATGGAGGGATTGATGTAGAGACATGATTTTTTTTCTTGTAAGACTTTGAAATATTTCTATATATATTTTCAGTGTTAGTCATTGAGACGACGTGTGATTTTGAGGCTTGGTGTGCCCAAAATTAATTTTATAAAAATATTAAATATATTTTATATTGTGCATGTGAAACTTCTTAAATAAAATGGGATAAATAATAAATGATGGATCATATTAGAAAACTAAGATTTCATTTGTGTCTGTAATGTGGTTTTTACCCAAGGAGTCTTATAAAATGAGTTGACACGGGACGTTTGGACCCCTCCCTCATTGGTGGTGTGTTTAATGAATTAATTAATGAATTATTTAATTAATTAAATATTTATAGTGAAACAGATAACTCTTTAAGAATCATTTGAAGAAAATTCCCCCAAGTTTGACCTCATAATTCTAGAAATCCCCAGTGAGAGATCTCCTCCTTCTCCCCTCTGGCAGATCATGATGAACAGAGATGAAACTCTGGAAATGAGTATATTAGGATACAATGAACACAACGACCCCACCTGAATCATTGGTGAATGTGTTCTTCATCTAAAATCAATAAAAATCTGAGATAGGAATCATCAATTTGTGTTTTACACCCTTTTTATTAAATTATTGAGTAGAGCGAACATTGTTCTTCGATCTGCACCCTTGTTTATCCTCTGCATGTGCCCACATACTAGAATATAATTTATTTATTTTTTTCCAACCAAAAATACCTGTTCTTGGTCATTGGCCAAGAAAGTTTTTCCAATAATGTTTAAAAATTTGTTTATATTTATTTATTCCTCAATGCTCCGCATTCTTCACTGGTTGGATCCCTATGGTCCCAGTTCAACAATTATCGGGTTACACTGATATCGATTGGGCCCCCGGATCCACAGTGTATCTATGAAACATGAATGGTTTGATGATCCGAGCATAGATCTGGAAAGTTTACGAGGCAAGGATGACCAATCTATTGATTAAACACCAAGATCCTGAAGAATAGAGTCACAGAGGCATGTGAAATGAATGGTAGTTCACTGAATCTTCACCGGATCCAATTTCTGGTGACCAATGGCCAGAAAGCACAAAATCTGATGTTTTCGGGTATATTCAAGGAGATATCTTCAGTGTTTGGAGAAGATTCTTGCATGAATATCAGATCTACATTTTAAAAAAAAACCAACGACAAGTCGTGTAGTATAAATAACACATGATGTTTAGCCCCAATAACAGTAGTGATAGGGTTTTAGGAAAATTTAAGGGTTACACAATGTGTAACCCCCCTTACATGCTGTGTAACCTAACCCTGTTGGAAAACTTGTGTGGTGGACCACACAGGTAGGGGTCCATGTAGAAGTACACAAATATAGATTGAGTACATGGGAGACATCTTGTGTGAAGCCACACAACATTTTCTAAAGTAGATGGATATAGGGTTTAGTACATGAACACGGGGTCCAATACACAAACACAACCAGCAGACATAGTCCAAGTCTTAGTTAGTTCGGGCAACCCATGTAGTTCACCTAGATGGTGTTTATGGCTACATAGATAGGGAGCCGTGTACTGGCCAGGGACATAGCCAGGATGTGAAGTGGGACCACATGGCTTGCGGGTCCGCTCAGATGTTGTGTACCCCTTATCCTTTTTTGGGAAACTTCTATCACCTATATATCCTTCATTTGAACATATAATTTGGCTAGTGAATATCCTATCCTAAGTGTCTTTTCATGTAGAATGTGATGGTTCCCTCATTTGAAGATTTTGAGATACGATGTGAAATGTACTATGAAAGGAAACATTTTAGATGACACTCAATGATAGAAGTGGTCAGACAGGATCACTAGAGGCAGATTCCCAAGTGGAACCCTCCAACTATGCTAGGAATGTGTCCTCGATGACTTCTAGAGTGGAAACCTCAAGTCGAGATGGTTATGGGTTATCTATAGACTCTTGAGTGGAACCCTCTAGCTGGGTAGGGCATGGGTCCCCGATGACCTAGAGTGGAACCCTACAACTGTTCTGGGTATGGGTCCTTAACCTTTCCAAGTAGAACCCTCCTATGGGGTAGGGAATGGGTCCTCGATGACTCTTAGAGTGGAACCCTCCAGCTGGCCTGGGAATGTGTCCTTAACCATCAGATTGGAACCCTCGTATCATACCATGGCATAAGTCCTCTACCTAGAAATTATGGTTCTTTGACTGTGCATCATAGTGATGAGACATGATTTTATGTATCTTTGGACTCATGAGGAAGAACACTTTCCCCACTATGATGCATTTTTCTGTGATGTGAACAAAACCATGCAGGTGAGTCACTACCCCCCAAAATGGATAGTATCAAAGTGGTGAATGAGTTTCTTATATTTTTGTGTTTAGGGTAGATGCATGGGATGTTGGGAACCATTGATAGACTTTTGGAACTATTTTCTACCCTTATTCTTCGGTTAGTTATGAATTTTAGATCTCATTACTCTCTCATTTGGATTTATTTAACTGGATATATATATATATTTCTTTATTCTATATTCACTCTTTTTATTTGGTTACTATCCTTCTAGGAGATACAAAGATGTGCGGGGTATGCCACATGATTTTTGTGTTTATATTCTCATGAATAGATGATCCTACTCTCCTAATATAGGTGGTGAATGCTTTATGGGTAGTTCATCTACTCATTGTGTTTATCCCCTTGTGTTTGGTGGAGCTTACTTTTACTCTTGGTTTGGGTTGAGTTGTACTCTTTCATTGTACCATGTTCTATAAACAGTTCTCCTCTTCTTTTAAATATCTTACTTCTCCCCCCCTTCCACTTTCAGGGTGTCCTACTAGTTATGTTTATACTCACTCCTATATGGGATTTTCCCTCACATGTTGTGTAATATGTATATGACAGACAGGTCAATAGTGACTTTTGACGTGCTTATGGATACTTGGTTATTGGATAAAATATGGTGGTCATATCGTGGGATTCAGGAGATGGGATCTCTCAACTGTTTACTATTCCAATTTTTTGTTAGGTTGGGACACATTTCTGGTTTGGGCATTTATTTTTTCTCTTTAATTTTTAGTATATAGTATTGTATTTTAATACTGTATAAAAGTTCATGCATTCTTGGTTTACTTTATAGTAGAATTTTATATTTTATTCTTTCCCTCTTCACTTTTTCATTTAGTTGGTTGTTTGTGTGTGTATAGGTACTTAGGAAAAGGCCTTCCTGAGTTAGTTATTCCATTGGTGTTTGTCTCCATGCCCTAGCCTATGGAGGAGGTCTTGGGGTAGTTGTGGTTTGATCCCCAACGTGGGTTGGGTCATGATATATTCCCATAAAACCTTTTCATTACTGACCATGTTTACCAATTATAGAACTATCCTCATTGTATTAAACAATTATCTACAAGGGCCTATTTCAGACCTCTCAAATGTTTTATGTGGCCTCATCGTCTAGTGGAGGTTCTATATAAACATGAAAAATAATTAGTAAAGTAAAATAATGTATATGAGTTTATCAATAATCATTATCCATAATTTTTAAACACATAACAGTATATGGGGAACTACTAAACCCTGAAGTGTTATGTCTGGAAGAGGGGGACTAGCTTTTGTGGTTGGTGGGATATCTATAGTAGGAGTAATCTGTATTGTCAATTATGATTAGTGTACTAATGGAGGGAGAAAACCTGATGTATATACTTGTAAATATGAGGGTGGATATGTATAGAGATGTGGTAGTGGGATATATGGGGGAGTAGTGCCTTGTACAGTGGATGGTGGGAATGGGTAATAAGGGGGGACGAGAGACTAAGAACTACTATCCTATGTGGGTTAGGGTGAAAAGAGATATGGAAAAGGTGGGTATGAAAAATTTGGAGATGGAATAATTAGAGGATAACCTTATAGTGATTGAAGCGGGATGAAGGGAGGATGATCTAAAAGACCTCTCAATGATTGAAGCAACATTGTGGTAGGTGGATGTGTAGAATCGTTCATACTAGTACCGCTCTCCATATTATCAACCTCTATAGCATAATCCAAACATCTCCTTGATGGTGTATCCTAAAATAACATGGATGATAAAATAAAACAAATAATAAACAGATAAATAATATAAAAGAACATAATATTCAAACATAAATTTTACTTACAATGGTGAAAATGCAAGACATTCCTAATTCTATAATATGTTGTTCATTTCTCTGTATTCTTCCTCTTTTAAAATCATTATAATCAAAAAAATGACCCTGAAATTTAAAATAATATTATTAGATAAATATAAATAAAGAAAATGTTAAATAATACAACTGTAACATAAATCAATGAGATAAATTTTTACCCCTTTGTTCTTTCTCCAATGGGCGTAAATTTCGATTAATAACTTATCATGTTTAGGTATTTTCTTCACAACCTAAATAAATGGAATATTTAACTCAATTTTATTAAAAATATCAAGAAAATTATGTTTTGGTACAACAAGATTTTTATCCTTGTTTATAGCATGAAGAAAAGGAACTATAGGGTTAAGAAAAGATGTTAGAATTGGGGTCAATTTGGTAGGTTCAAAACATGAATTAGTTGAGGAAGATTCACTGTAATAAACAGTTTTTCCACTCATAATAGCTTAGTTTTCAATAGGAACAAAAATATTTTATTAAAAAAATCAGGTTTTTCATATGATTTCTAGTTTAGTGTCTAGAAGCTTAGGAAGAAAAGTTTAGTAGTGTTTAATTGAAATCCAGCAACTAAAAAATCATAAAAAACACATTTTAGCAATCTAATTGTATAAATATATTTTAACCTTGATAAATAAAACCAACAAACATATTATTATATTTATTTAAAAAAAGGATTAAAATTGAATTTTTAATCCCAATGATTTAGAAAACATAAATTATAGTTATTAATGATAGAAAGTTGACATATGTAGGAACTAGTAAACAGAGATATAAATAAAGATTTTTAACAACAAAAAATTGTGTTAAACAATAGTTTAAAGCATGTTTCAAATAGATTTTGTGTGCCATAATTTCCAAATTTCTAATAGATTTTGAGGTAAAACCTCAATTTTCACATAGAAAATTATTTTCAAATGGATTTAAAGTAATGAAGAGAATATTCACGGAATTAATTCCAAGAATATTTTAAATTTTATGTTGCATTTTTATATATTTTATATATTTGTCTTTTTAAAAACCTCTCTGTCATCAACACTAATTAAACAGAGTTTCTTTACTCATTTTGACCAAATTTCAAATTTTATTCCACATGTAATAAGAATCCTTTGGTGGTTTATTCTTCCACTTAAAGTGAAAATATAAAATAAATTATGTTTTATTCTTATAAGAGAAAGTAGCATGATGATATGGTCCTTAATTATACTTATTTTGGGGAGTTAAAGGGGAATGAGGATCCATGTTCCTCGAAGAGTGAAATAGTGGTGGATCTTGATGATCTATAAGAAGAGAATTTTATGAATTCTAATGATATTAAAAAAGAAAATAGTCTAACTTTTGTGGTTTTATACTCATATATAATTAAAGATGATTAAATCTCAAAAGGATACTAATTTGAAGTCTATGAATGGTGTTCTAATTAGGGATATTGATTAAGTTACATATTCAATTCTAATCCAAATGGGGATAGTGTAGGTTGGGAACCCATATTCATTATTTTCATCTCTAGATTATCCTAAGTTGGTTTTGAATACTCTTAAAGAGGTTAATCATTCTACAAGGTCTGATGTTACTGATAATAAGAATATTGAAAATGGAAAATAATTCCATGGATAGGTTCTTTAGTAAACATAAGTGGGTGTCATGGGGGTTTTTAATAAGGTTATGGTTTTAAAATACCATTTTAATTTTGTTTTCTTGCCTTATTCTCTTAGTTTATTTGAAAAAAATGTATTTTTTTGGAAACCAAGAAGGATATAGATAAGTCTAGGGAAATATATATTATTTCTTATTAAAACTATCACTTGAGAATGGGATAATTAAACATATTTTTCTTTATCCTTATGGAAGTGTAGAGTTGGGTTTATTCTCTTATAAAAAAATAGAAAATTGGATGTTAGGTTTTTCGTAAGTTGGTTATTTATTAAATTCACATAATGCACGATCAAAAACCATTTATGTATTCACAGATGGAGGTACTTCAATATATTAAAGATCACAAAATTAAAAACACATTAAAACATATTCATATCACGCATAAGTAATAAAATAAGATGAAGCATGTTCAGAATGTGTTTGGTAGTGGTCTATGACTTAACAGATTTGAGCAGCAAGTGGATTGACTATGTATTGTGTCTAAACAATAATATTAAAAGACAATGTTGTGTGCATCAGAAAATTAAAGGAAGGCTTCATCAAAAATGATTGCGAAAAAAACATACCACTGAGATTATTCACCTTTACACAAGATATAATTAAGAATGAAGATATAAATATGCAATATGTTTGATCCAGTGACAATGTTGATGATTTATTTACAATGGCACAACCAACCATTATCTTTAGGGAGTTTTTACATGATATAGGGATGTGTATATTGAAAAATTATCAATTTCCTTTTGTAATGTAACTTTTAGGGGAGTCTATGTGGATTTACTATTTTATTATTCCTATTTTTATATAAATGGGTTTTTATGGAAAATGTTTTTAATGAGGCACCATCAAAACACATATAACATTGGTAGGGGTTTGCATCCCAAAGGTTAGTGTTTGTATCTCATTGAACGCTAATGTGGGGTTTCAATGAGGGGTGTTTTCCCACCCCCACTAACCCCCTCCCACCTACCACCTATAACACTACCTATAAAAGGGTAGTGCACACCCCCTAGTGTGTGTTTAATCAATAAGGTATATTACCATGAAAATGCTATAATAAAATTTCTATCAATCTTCCATTTTCTTTTATTTATTTGATACACAATTTATCTATTTTTATTCTTCATTTTCATAATAGTATGTATGTGTGTTTGTATTTTAATTTTACAATTTTGTTAGAAAATATTGATAAACTAATAAGAATTAATATAATTAATATATCCTTATCTTATGGTAATTCAATTTAATTATGATTTTCATTTTATATTTTAAATTAAACTAAATCATCCAAATTATTTACAAAATTATTCAAATGATATTTTGGATAAATTTTCTAATTGATTTTCATTTTTTATATTTTTTCTTTTTTTTAAAAAATTAATCAATTATAAATCATATGAAAATGATTTAATATAGGATGTAGATTTTTAATTTTATATTAAAAAACACAAAATATTAAAATCATAGTATGGATTAATGGGTTGTTTTCCTTCTTAAAAGAAAGTAGAGGGTAAGGGTAATGACTTCTATTTAAGGAGCACCGACTAAAGATTGGTGTTTTTGAGGCTCGATGAGTTTTTTTGATTTCTCCTTTCATAATCTCTCTTTTAATACCTTCTCTACCACTCAATATCTTTCCATTACATGTGTTCCATGTGCTCTTTTCATGAATAGGTATGAAAATAGTTCAATTAATTGATCAAGAAATATCTCTGATCTCAAAGATCTTGAAATCAAATCCCCATGCTATCTATCAACCTTTTTTTAGAATATGGTTTCTTTGTTTTTTAATCTTCATATGTTTTCATTTTTAATCTATGGTCTTTATGTAAATTTTCGTTTTGAAGGGTTCCTCCCCATCATTAATAAGCCTCCATATTAGGGATTGTTTGCAAACATTTTCTTGTGGTTTATTTTGTACTTAATCTCCAAATGTTTTTTTATTGTCAATCATTTATAAATACTCCTTCCTTTAACTGAAAATTTATTCCCCCTTTCTAGTTGTTGATGCTGGGATATTGGTGATACAGAGGGGATATTTATCTCACATCATTGATATGAAGGAGGTACTTATTTCGATTTTTATCTTTTCCCCATTTCTTTTTGTATAAAATTTGGTTTCAAATCATTCCTATTTGGATCAAAAAATAATTATCCCTTCAGTACAATAATAATTATGAGATAAAAATAAAGTACAACAATATGGAAATAAAAATGAACACTATATCTTACATGGAAAACCCCCAAAATTAAAGGGGTAAAAAACCACAGGAAAATAAAAGGATATCACTATGGTAAATCATGGGTACAAACTCACTCTTAATAAAAAAGATAAAATGATAAAAATATTATCACCTGAATAAATGGATAAACACTAAAAAAATACCACACTTAAAGCTAAAACTATTAGATGATGTGTTGGTTGAGAAACTGATGATGAATACTATTGGGGGAGATCCCCATTTATAAACTTCCCTCACCATCCTTTGGCCTCCCATCAAATAATTTTTTTTACTAAATTAATTGGGGAAAATAAATGTAGGGATCCATCTACATTGAATAAAATAAATGGTATGACCATTATTATTATTATTTTATATCCTAAAAATACTTTTGATATATATCCCCCTTAGAGATTTTATTAAGAACCAATCATATCTCCACACATCCTTTCTATTTTCCAAACATGATGCTCATGTATCTACAAGGTCACTTGAGGATCTACACCATCTGAACTTATCAGAGTTAATCTCCTTCATCAGTAAATCTATTAGATTTTTTATAGTGTGAATTTTATCCATATCTGAACTTCCTTCCACCACCACATCTCTTACAAAATGATATTTTACACTAATGTGCTTCATCTTGAAATGAAAATATGGATTCTCTATAATGTGAAAGGAAATCAGACAATCAAAAAACAATGAAATATTATTTTGTTTGTTCCCAATATCCTCCAATAACCTTTTCATCCAAATTACCTTTTTACAAGCCTTTTTACCTGCCATGAACTCCTCCTACATCATGGATAAGGCTATAAACAACTATAATTTGGAAATACATATCACATATCCTCTTACAAAAGTAAACACATAACCCATAGTGGATTTCCTCTAGTAAAAATTATCTACATAATTTGAATCAACATAGCCTCTAATGGTAAAATCTGATCCTTTATAACATCATTCATCATCTGAGGTATCTTTGATGTATCTGAGGATTATCTTCACAATAATTTAATGCTCTTGTACTGGATTATCCACATACTAACTAACTTGTCCCACTACATGTGCAATTTTAGGTCTAGTACAACCCATATAAAACATCAGACTCCCCACTTCTTATGCATATAAGACTCAAGAAATTTCCATCCTCTCTACTTTACTTTTAGGGAACATAATGGATGATAAATTGAAATTAATTGGAAGAGGGGTAGATATTGGCCTATAATATTTCACATTGAATAATTTCAAGACTTTCTTTAAGTAATTATTATGTGATATAAAAATATTCTTATTATCTATGTATCAGCTGATTTTCATCCCAAGAATATTTTTTGTGGGTCTGAAGTCCTTCATATCAAACTCCCTAGCCAGATGTGTCTTCATCTCCTTGATTTTATCATTATTGGGTCCTGAAACCAACATCTCATCCACATATAACAGTTGAATGATAAAATCATTACCATCTAAATCCTTGAAATATGAACAAGGATCTGAATTATGTTTTTCTTATCCATGGGTCATGATAAGAGAATGATGTCTCTTGTACCAATACCTCGGCGCATGTTTAAGACTATATAAAGATTTTTTCAACTTGTAAACCAATTTATCATTACCTTCATTGAAAAAACATTTTTTTAGAGCATATATATTTATTAATCAAGATCATCATTGAAAAAATATATATTAATATCCAGTTTCTCTAGATGTAGATTATATGTAGCACACATCACTAGAACTACCTGAACAGTTTTAGGTCTAATAATAGGAGAATATTTTATTTATATCAATAACTTACTTCTAAGAATATCCTTTGACCATCAGTATCACATGATATCTTTCAACATGGTATATTTAATCCCTATTGATCTTGTAGAACCATTTTTTCCCAATGTACTTCCTTCTATAAGGTAGTGGAATAAGATCCTAAGTCTTTTTTCTTGTGTATGGCTTCATATTCCTCCTGCATCACCTTCTTCTAGGAATATAAATCTAGACTCTCAATCACCTTTCTAAAATAATATTATTCTCCATCCTTTTTCAATAATAAATACAAAACATTGATCTAAGTGACATAATCATAGTGAAATATTGGTGCTATTATCTATCTATTTGACTTCCATAGTCAAGGATCATTCAGAACATGATCATCTTGCTCTGGTAATACCTTATAGGAAGTTGGTTCTTTGTTTCATCCCCCACCATAATTGTTATAGTATTTGTACTCTCCTTATCTATGTCATTATAAATCATCATTTTAACCTTTTCTTCTATAAAAATGATATCTCTTATGATGATATGTTTATGGGTGGTGGGATCCCACAAACGATACGCCTTCACCCCATCAGTGTTTCCCAATAGGATACATTCCCTAGAACTAGAGTAGAACTTAGATCGTTCCTAGTTATTAAATAGTAATTATGTAAGACATAAAAAAGTATGATACTAAGAATATTTAGTGGGTTTATCATTCCACATATCAATCTGTGTTTTCATATCAGTTTACACTAAAGCAGATCGATTGATCACATAGTAAGAAATATTCACTACTTCTGCCTAGAATGTCTTGGAAACTTTTATAGTTTTCAGTATCACCCTTGTTCTTACCAAAAATGATCCATTCATATTCTCTACCACTCAATTCTACTAAGGAGTGTATTCCCCCATGAACTGTATCTTGATTACTTCTTTTTGACAAAAGGAATGAAAATCTTTTCTTGTATATTCTCCACTATTTTTAGTCCTCAAACACTTGATCTTATTTTTAGATTCAATCTCTTCACGTGCTTTGAATATTTTTAAGAATTCAAATACATCTATATTACTTTGGATTTGAAATGCCCACAATCTTCTGGAATAGTCATAAATGAAACATTCAAAGTAACTTTCTCCTTTTAAGGATATAATAAGTGCTTTCTAAACATCAAAATGGATCAACTCCTAGATCTTTTTAATCCTCACTGTCCACATTCTAAACATAAACCTGCGTTTCTTACTCAAAACACAATGCTTATAAAATTGTAAGGATACCTTCATTAGCCTATATAGAAACTTTTGATCAAAAAGGATCTTCATGCCTTATTCATACATATGGACAAGCTTTTGATTCCCTAACATTGTCAATACTTTGTTGAGGTAGTTAATGTGAAAACTATCTCCACTTCCTTGTGTTTTTCACCTATAAGTGTGTAAAAGTTCTTGGAGATCTTCTACACCTTAATCACTACAAGTTCACCATTTAAAATCATCATCATAACTTTCTCATTGTGATTCTTTCATTCGATATCATCAAATTTTCCCAAGGAAAAAAGTTTCTTCTTGAGAACATTCACATGGCGTACTCCTTGAATAGTTTGAACTATGTTATCATGAATCATTAGTTTGATGGTGATGAATCCTTCAGTATTCAATGTATAATAATTAACCATGTATAAAAGTAATCTAAGGTAGTTTAATATAGATCAAACCATTCTATATGAGATTTTATGTTCCATACTTCTCCTAAATCAATAATCCATGCATCGTCGAGTTGTTGTATACCTTCAGTAGTCATCACCACTTCACTAAATTGTACATATTCATTTACATAATTAATCAAAACATTTCTCTGAGAGTTATTCTCACCACCCTTATTATTCCAAAACTATTTACTAACATGGCCCCTCTAACTATAATTGTAACATCTGACATTTTTATTCTTCATCCAAGATTTATACTAGACAAAATTATAGATCCTATAGGAAACAAGTTCCATTATTCTTCATATTTCTATTGCCAGAGGATCTGATTGGTGTGATGATGTTTTTCTATATTCCTTGTTATTTCAAAAACTTTATTATTGAATAAACTAATCTAAAATATCATGAAATAGAAACATATCCATTAGGATATTGTTGGTGAGGTTTATAATAAATTGATCATACGAATCTAGAAAACTTTGGAGCATAATATTTGCATGTTAAATATCCATAATTTTGTATCCCAACACTATAAGATTAGAAAATTTGGTATTGAGGGTGTTAATATAATTAATCTCCAATGTGACACCACCATTAAAAGAGTTTATAATTTTCTCTTTAATAATTTTTTTGTTGAGTGATTTTGACTTGTAAATCTTTGTTAGAGTATCCCAATATTCCTTTGCCGTCTTTTTCTCTACAATGATTGATGGGAACCCATATCACAAATATAAATGGAAGTTGGAAATAGAATTCCCATCCTTTTTTTAATTTATCCTCCATCACACCCTCTATTTTTTCCACTAATTGCCTATAGAAAATTATCTTTCTACAACACCGCTTGCATCTTCATTTTCCAGAATGAAAAATTATTTCCATTAAATTATTTGATCTAAAATTTCACCAACTTTTGGACACAATGTTAGTAGATAATATCCTTCGGTCAAAAATTTTCCTTTGATACCACTTTTTAGGATCAAAAAACGATTTTCCATTTTGTACGGTGATAATTTTGAGAAAAAATTAAAGTGAAATAATACAAAAATAAAAATGAACAATGGATGCAATGTGGAAAAACCCCTAATTAATGCGGTAAGAAACCATGAGAAAATAGAAATATATAACTATGGTAAAATGAGGGTATAAACTCACTCTTAATTTCAAGTATAAAACACTCAAAATATTATCTCTTGAATAAATAGATAAACACCTCACAAAATACAACACCCAAAACTAAAACTAGGAGATGATGTTTTGATTGAGAATCTAATGATAAAAACTAGTAGGGGGATCCCCTTTTATAGGTTTCTCTCAACCTCATTTATCATTCCCTCAAATAAATTTCTTTTAATAAATTAATTAGGGGAAATAAAGGTACGGAGATACCCACATTGAATGAAATAAATTGGGTGGTAATTATTATTATTATTTTTCTCTCCTTAAAAGTATCCTGAAAATTCTATCTAAACCCATAAGATGATGATGTGAGTTTATCTCTAATATTTCTATTTATATTTCTCATTTCATATGACCTAATTATAATTTCCTATCCTTTTTTATAAAATGGATTCTTCTTCCAACATCAATTATTATGGGAAAATAGATCAGTTGAATAATCGTTTCCACCCTTTAGAAGTCATAAAATTTGACAACAGGGTTTTAATAATGAATGAAACACCCATCCAAAATGAATCTCTAACCCTTCCGAAGTTAAGTTGGGAAAATGGACATATCAATTTGGATAGGTAGCTAAATAATAGAAATAGAAATGAAACAGGACCTCATTTACCTTATTTTCATGCAACTCCTTGATCCTTGATGGTGTTTTAATTGATTTTTCATTTAAATTATAATTTAATATTTCATATAATTCTATTCCATATGTTTTAATGTTCATAATTTCATTATCATTTTTCTATTTTTTAATTTTATAACCTCTTTATAGGAAGTGATCAACAGTCTTATTTGTATCTTTTGCTTGTAGGGAGTCTTCATACTTGAGGCTATGGATTCTAGTTATTCTAGTAATTAGCCTTGTAATCAGCCTAGAAATTCCTTAAGTTTAGATATTTTGGTTCAAATGAAGATATAAGTGATAGGACTCCTTCACCATCTATAAATCACCAAAAAATGAGGGATAATTAGTAGAGTTATGTGTGTTTTCTTCCCATTGTTTACTTGTTTTCATTAATTTGTCCAATGAACTAGAATCCAAGATGTCTATTTAAAGAAACTACTATTAAAACAATTTGGTTTTGATTTTTTCTACATTACATTTTCTTGTTCACCATTGGCGTTTTTTATATACACACACACATGCACGCTTGCTGTATTTATATGGTGCATTGAACTTAAAATTAGTGTTATTATTTGAAGAAATATAAATGGTTCACACTCAATATCACTAAATAATTGTTAATAAAAAAATCAAAATCTTGTAGTAGTTCTTATCTAAATAACATCCCAAATTCACACAAATGATGCATGTACCTACAATTAAAACAATTCCTATTTTAACAATAATACATAAAAAATAAAAATATATATAATTTAAATATTATATAATCCAAGATAAATTTCTATTGTAATGATATGATGTTTCTTCCTAAAATTCACAAATGATTAATTGGTTATTTTAAAATATTGTTATAATCAAATTGTGTTTGCTCAGTTTTGAGTATGCGATGCGTGTTTCGAACTAAAATGACAGTTTTAAATAAAAACAAGAACTTTTTGTTATACCATCCACACATTGTGTTGAATTAACATGAGATTATTTTCAAAATATTAAAAATGAATTATATATCTTTTTATTTAAGAATCAAGATAATCCTTGCATGTTTACTTTTTTTTACTACATGACACGTTTTGTTAAAAAAATATTACTTTTATACAAAAAACATGCACTTTGAGTCATATTAGCCACATCATGTGTATACTTTATGTATGGTTGATTATTATATATAAAAAATAAATTATGGAACATTTTCATAAATTATCAAGGAAATCAGAGTGTGTTTTCTTGGTTTTCAGTATTTAACATGTGTTTTGTACTGAAATTTATCTTTTAAAATGAAAACATGTACTTTTAGTTAATTTGTTCTCAATGTGTGTTGGATTGATGTTATGTTAATTCCCTGATGTATCAAATGAATCAAAAATAATTTGTCTTAAAGTATTAAAATAATACAAACATTTTTTATCAATTTTGGGTATGCAGTATCAGTTTTGAACTAAAATGTCGCATTTAAATGAAAACATGCACTTTCAGTCAATTAGGATGAACCACAGGTCAAAATGATATGCGATTAGTTCCTATATGTCAAAAATTAATTTTGGATCATTTTATGAAATCATCAAGACAATATGATCATGTTTGTTTGGTTTTCACTATTTAATGCTTTTGAGTAAAAATGTTACTTTTATACCAAGAACGCACAATTTGAGTCATACCAACTATACCCTGTGTCTTATTGAAGTTTGGTTAATTCCATAAATTTATAAATAAATAACATATAATTTTACTTAAGTACTAAGAAAATACAAAAAAATTCTCTATTTTGATTACGTAATGTTCATTTTGAACATAATTGTCACTTTTAAATAAAACACACAATTTCAGTAATAATGATTGAACTGTGCATCAGGTTGATGCGTCATTAATTCCTACACATCTAAAATTAATAAATGTTTTTTTATAAATTATCAAGGAAATGAAATAATTTTTACTCAGTTTTGAGTATGTGATGCATGTTTTAAACTAAAATTTCACTTTTAAATAAAAACTTTCACATTCATTCATACTGGGTACACTCTGTGTTGGATTGATGTGAAGTTAATTTATAAATGTTACAAATAAATCACAAATATTTTTCCAAAAGTCTCAAGATAATTCAATTATGTTTTATTAGTTTCAATTATGTGATGTTCATTTGGGACTAAAATTACATTTTAATCTTAAAAAATGCACTTTCAGTTATTCCAAGCACATTGTGTGTCAGATTTATGTGGTGAGATCCTACATGTCACAAATGATTTATAGATAATTTTACAAAGTAACAAGAAAATCCAAGAATATTTTCTCATTTTGAGTATGTGACATCCGTTTTAGATTAAAATTACACTATTAAAATGAAAAAAAATCATTTTAATCAATCTAGCAACAAAAATGTTTCAGATTGATGTGTGGTTAACTCTTACATGTCACAAATGAATCACAAATATTTTTATTAAAGTATCAAGAAAATCCATGTGACATATCTTTTTGATTATAGGTAATTCATAGCCTGCTAAAATTTTAATTTTTTATATAAAAAACAACTACTTTCAGTCATAAAGGTCTCACCTTCTGTTAGATTGGCATGCCATTGATTCCTACACATCATAAATTAGTCATTGATCATTGTTGTAATTCCCTGACCTGTTTCACTCTATAGTAATCAAACCATTGGTTTTATATAAGCCTGGGAACACCTCATTTTACACCAGAGTCTACCGATTAAAATTAATATTTTAATGTGTTAGGATGGGGTGAGGATACATTTATATCATAGTATCGATAATAGTGGAAAATAAAAAAGAAGCATCCATAAAAACAAATAATCGGAGTATAAAAAATCAATAAACCCAAGCATCAATAATAAATGAAAATGTTTCTACACAAGCATGAATCTCAACAAGTTTACAATTGGTCCGAACAGATATCTGAATCAATAAAAGTATAAAATATGAGGATCTACTCCCATCCTCAATCCTCACCTCATCCCAATATCCATCGAACCTATCTCACTCGATCATCCACTAATGGGCCTCTTCCCTACATAAAACTATAAATAATGAGGCATTCCTAGGTATCAATGTTCCATGGATGCCTAAGCAAGGTGTGACTATAGCTCAGTAGGACACCACCAAAGAAGACCATCAAATAACAAAAAAATACATTTTTTCTATTTTTTATAGGTTCATAATAAAATATATATTGTGAAAGAATAAATAAACAATAACCATCTATCCTTGGTCTTTAAGGATACAACCATTATCGAACATACCTACTTAGACCAATTTTGGAGTGCTTTATCATGTTACATAACCCTTGGGTGAGGGTTGGTACATGTTTTAGGTTCCGGGCATAGTGGAAGCGCATTAGATGGTGTACCCAAATTTAATTTTAGCATTAAAAATGATCAATCTCTTATCCGTCACGATAATAAAATGCCGGATCATAAAAATATAATGAAGAACAAAAAATAAATAGGGGAGTCCCTAAACCATAGATAAGATCATCATATATTGGTTATAATTTATTTAATTAATTGACAAGAATTACCTTGATAGAATTCTTTCTTCGTTGATGTTTCCATTCAAGATCCAATGTGATCCATTGTTACGTCGTAGAATCCAAGTGTAGGATTCCTCTAGAGGTGATCCACACATGCTCCACATATCTCTGGATGTCACTGAAGGGATCTTCGGGTGCTAGCATGGAAGATCCTTCGCTTTCAATGTCCACCTTCGATCGCCTTGATCCGGTGGAGGAGGATCTCTCTCTCTTATCTTGAGAGCGTTCTTGGAAGAAAAGAATTCTCTCTTGGCTTGAGAGCTTTCTCTAGATCCGTTGTTCTTAACCCCAAAAAATGGCTAGGCTAATGAGAATTATATAATTTGTATTTTAATTACATAGAATAATAAAATGAATTAATTACCTAAAATCATTTATTCATTTCATTTAATTATTAGTAATATCCCATGTCTAATAATAACAGTTGACTATTATTACTTAACATGCACTAAGTGAATTACACCTAATATTATTTAATTAAATAAATAATATTATTTATCATAAATTCCCAGAAACAAATACACGGCGTGTATATTTAATACACGGAGTGTACTTTTGTTTTTCCATTTTTCTTTATTTCCTCCACCACATTTATTAGAACTTGAATAATGGATATTTTTTCTCAAATAAATATCACTGCATTACTCGCTAATAAATATATTATTTCACCCACAATATATTTTCTCGAATAATTAGTATCGAAATAAATTCGATATGGAATCATTGAATAATTATTAAACCGCAATCAGAAATAATATTTATTCAACTTGTTAAATTAATATTTAACTAAGATACTTGGACACACTTAGTGTGTGACCCTCTAAGACTCTTTATCAGTGGCATTAGGTAGAGCCTACCTAAAGTCCCAGGTTATCATCTAGAAACATGCCAAGGCACATGTAGAGAAAGAAGTTAACACCATAATGATGTTTCACCTCCTATGAATGCTTACCGTGTTATGTAATCCCTTTTTCTTGATATCTCGAATCAAGTGGGTTTCATACTAATGCCATCAACCCATATGGTCAATTATTCTTTCTTTGAATTTCTGGAATTGAACTTTCCCATTCCTCACCATGGACATGGATTTATTTAGGCTATATCAATTCCATCAAAGGGCATGTGATCTCTACTTCCATTATGGAACATAAGGGACAAATCCTTTCTCGCATTACCTATTAATGCAGTATCACTCGTGATGCACCCAACGTATCCTACCTCACTGCGAACAGTGTGTCATCATAGTTTTTGTCAATACATCTAAGTGCACGAGTTGTAATCCCATTAATAATAATCTTAAATTCTAAGGACCAATACACATATCTGCATATAGGAACATCCAATGACACTATGAAATGTGGATTTCCTACTGGTGGGTCTCGTTCTCATAATATCCTCCTGGATATTACCAAGGGCACACACCATGAGAAGGTGCCTCAATTTTTTTGAGTCCTCAACCCTAATGGGATGTATTATTTATGTCCCTAAAATAACATCATTCGGCCATAGAACATATATTCAATAATAGTGTTATGCCACTTTCGGGTTCTCATCATAGTAGGGATCCACTATGACCCTTTAATGCAATAGCTATCCTTAGGACATCATCACATGCATTGTCATGCAGAAGAACAATCAAGATATGATAAAGTATCTATTAATGAATAAAGTACAAATTAGTTGGTTCTAGGCCACAAAATCCAATAGACTCCCATTTAGACTAGAGCCAACTACTAAAAACTTTTAACTCGCTAGCTCTCACATGATATTTATGCTTCTGGTGAGATAGGACTTCAGTCATGGGGTCTGCCACATTCTCTTCTGTGGACACTCTACTCACTGCAACTTCACCCCTTTGATAGAAATCCCTCAAGAGGTGATTCTTTCCTAGTATGTGCTTTGTCCATTGATGTGACCTCGGTTATTTTGCAAGAGCCACCACTGCAGTATTATCACAATTCAATGTGATAGGATCTTTACTGCTAGGCACCACATCAAGCTCCTGGAAAAAGTTCCGAATCCAGACGGCTTCCTTAGATGCATCAGATGCTTCTATATATTCGAACTCCACTGTAGAATTGGCAAGAATTGGTTGCTTTGAACTCTTCCAGCTCACAGCTCCTCTATTGATACAGAAAACATATATAGATTGCAACTTCAGATCATTCTGATCTATCTGAAAACTGGCATCAACATACCCTCTGATAACAGGCTCCTCATATCCTCCATAAAGTAGGAACATATCCTTAGTTCTTCTCATATACTTAAGGATAGTCTTAACAGCATTACAATGTTGTTCTCCTGAATCTTCATGATATCTTCCTACCATGCTCAATGCATAGGCAACATCAAGCCTGGTACAAAACATGGCATACATGATGGATCCTATAGTCGAAGAATATGTGATATTACTCATTCTATCTTTCTATTTTTGTGTTTTAGGACACATTTTCTTATAAAGATGTAGGCTATGTGACACTAGAACCAATACCCTCTTAGATTGTTCCATACAAAATCCTTTAGAATCTAGTCAATGTATGTACCCTGACTTAGTCCAAGCAGCCTCTTGGATTTGTCACGAATGATCTTGAACCGTAGAATGTAGGCTGCTTCATCCAAGTCCTTCATGGAGAAACATTTATTTAACCAGTACTTAATTGATTTTAAGACTGGTACATCGTTTCCAATAAGCAATTTGTCATCAACATATACTAATAGGATAACGACCATATTCCTATTAAACCAATTATAAACACATGGCTCACATTCTTTCTTAATGAAACCAAATTCCTTTATGGCTTTATCAAATCAAATTTTCCATGACCTGGATGCTTGATTTAATCCATGAATGGATTTCTACAACTTTCAAACCCATTTTCCTTCACCTGGTGTCACAAAACCTTTTGGTTGTGTCATATAAACATCTTCCTAAAGTTTCCCGTTATGGAATGTTGTTTTGACATCCATTTTCCAAATCTCGTAGTCATGGTAAGATACTATGGAAAGTATAATTATTTTTGATTTAAACATGGAAACTAGAGAAAAGGTTTTATCATAGTAAATTCCTTGATGTTTTCTGAATCCTTTATCCACTATCCTTGCTTTATAGGTGTTAACTTGACCTTCCATGTCCATTTTTCTCTTGAATACCCATTTTCATCCAACAGGCTTTACATCAACTGGCTCATCGACCAGAACCCATACTTGGTTCTAATATGTGGAATCCATCCCAGAATACATAGCTCCTAGCCATCTTGCAGCTTCTGATCTTTCTACTACTTCCTTGTAGGAGAGAGGTTCATCATTGTCTAACAATAATGATTCACCATCATCGGTGACTAGGAAACCAAATATCTCTGGTTCCCTTACCTCTGTTGATCTCCTACACAGTACTTGTGTTTTTGGAACCTCTTACATGGGGACCTGTGGAACTTGTTCTTGTACCAACTCCTATGTATCTTGAGCATCAACTTCATCGAATTCAATCTTTTTTCCACGATCCTTTTTTGAGGATTTTCTCCCTATCAACAAATACATCTTTTCTAGAAACAATCACTTTCTTGTCTGAAGGGTTATATAGGTAATATCTTTTTGTTTCCTTGGGATATCCTATAAAGATAAACCTCATGCCCTGAGGTGCTAGTTTTTTTCCTGAGAAGGCCTTAACAAATTCCTCGAATCCCCATACACATGTTTGTGAAAAAATGGGTTTTTTTCCATTCCTTAACTCATAGGGAATTCCATTTTCTGCCTTAGTTGGTACTTGATTTAATGTGTATGCTTCATTTTGTAATGCATATCCCTAAAAGGATAATGGAAGATCTACATAACTCATAATCGACCTCACCATGTCTAACAAGGTGTGGTTCCTCATTTCACTAACACCATTTCACTATGGTGTATAAGGAGGAGTGAGATGAGAAAAAATCCCAGACTCCCATAAAAGATCGATGAACTATTGGTTTAGATAATCTCTTCCTCGATACGATCAAAGTTTCTTTATATTCTTACCAAGATAATTCTCTACTTCATTCTTCAATTCCTTAAATTTCTCTAAGGCTTCTGACTTATACCTCATTAAGTAGACATAACCATATATACTCAAATCATCATTAAAAGTAATGAAGTAAGAATATCCACCTCTATCTTCTACTACAAATGGTCCACACACATCTGTGTGCACCAATCTTAGAAGCTCTCTAGACCTTTCACCTTGTCCACCGAAAGGAAGCTTGTTCATTTTACCTTGTAAACAAGCGTGGCATTTATCAAGTTGTTTTAGCTCAGTACTGTCTAAATAACCATCTTGGTAGAGCTTCATCAAGCACTTCTCATTTACATGACCGAGACAATGATGCAACAATTGGGTGATGTATGAGTCATGTGAGTTTGTTTCATTATCAATTGCCAACACTTGGTTATTATAATTTAATACATACAAACCATTATTTAAATGGTTTTTACCATAACATACATTATTATTATAAAAGAAGAAACCCTTATTTCAAAAATTTAAAATAAATCCATCCATATTTAAATATGATACAAATTTTTTTTTTGGTATCACTAGGAACATAATAAAAGTTATGTAAAACCAAAATATTTTCAGTTGGCAATGAGAGATTGTAATTTCCAATGACCAACGCAGCCAGCCTCGTGCCATTGACAGCTCAAAGATCCACCTATCATCTGGAAATATTTATAAATCTACTTGGTTATTGCATTTGAATATAGATGTGATCCCCACAAGTTGTATCTAATACCCAATGTGTAGAATTGGAAAGATTACACTTGATAACGAATGAACCTTTAGCTTCCCCATGCTTCTGGGTGCAGTTCATCTTCTAGTGGCCTTTCTTTCCACATGAAAAACATACCACCTCCCATTCCTTGCTCTGCCTCTGGATCTTCCCCTTCTTAGAGGCATGGTTCTCAGGATCTTCAGACCATTTATAAGTCCTTAGTCCCTTTGCCTTGTCCTTACTTTTCCTATTCACCATAAGGACTGCGGGTTTGTCATGCCCCATGTCCTTATCTACCTGGTGAATTAAGGTCAGAAGTTCTGAGAGACTCTTCTCATTGTTTCTCATGTTATAGTTGACAATAAATCTATATAAGGTCTTGGGCAGTGATGATAGGATGAGATTTGTATGCAACTCATTCAGGAACTTAATCCCAAAGATATCTAGGTGTTCAATGTATCCAATAAGCTTTACTACATGAGGCCAAGCTAGTATAGACTCTCAAATCTTAGTTGTAAAAAAAGCATTGGAGATCTCATATCTCTCATGTCTCTCCTTCTCTAGGTAGATATCCTTAAGGTGAGACATCATGCTATACACATCCATGTTTCCATGTTTCCTCGAGAGCTCATTAGACATGGCCGACAGCATGAAACATTAGACATTTGTGGAATAATCCATATATTTCATATAGAGTTATAGTTCCTCATCACTGGCCTCTTTTCCAGGCACAACTGAAATAGGCTCTTCCAGCACATACAATTTCCTCTCATGGTAAAGGATGACGTGTAAACGCCTCTGCCATTCTTGGAAATTGGTGTCAGTGAGAAGGTTTTCCTTCTAAAGTATGGTTTGAAATGATATGTTTGAGGTCATTTTTTTCATTTCTACAAATTAATATGAACAAAGGTTTAGTACTTTATTATGATAAAACCGAGACAAATAAATTAATACTTATTAGTCTCCCACTATTTTATCGAAATCCAATAGCCCTCACCATTGACTTCTGAATATTATGTTGACTGAATATTCTAGGGGAAAGGATCCATATTACCCTTCACATTACCCCAACTAGGGTTGTTCAAGCACCTTGAAGGGTTTTAGGTAGGCATTCCAAATGCCGACTACATTAACTTGCAGCTCCTTGATCTGTTGAGTGAACTCCCCAATCCTGAAATCCTTTTATTTTTGGATTTTCTCAACCTTTTCCGATTCATCACACCAAGTCCTACTATATCAGTCAAATTTTTATGTAAACCAAGTCAAGTCAAACAAAAACCTTGAATTAGAATTCCCCGATAATTGAAAGCACCCCAACTAGTTTTGGTCAAGCACTTTGAACTATGGTTCGATTCTAACCAAGATTATGGAAGGCTATATCAACTTAATATTTCTTTGAGGGATTTTATACTTATACATAAATTTTTATTTTATTATCTTTTATTACATTATTTTTAATATTAAGTGGAATATACTTAAGTGATTAACCATGACTAAGATAATATTTTACGCATAAGCCAGTATTATTTTAGTTCCATCTTGCATTCTTGTTTAATTCATTAATTGTGTGATCGTGACAACACATCCAAAATAAATAAACCATGAAACTGATAGAAATAAAATAAATGGTATGATCATGATCTTGTTCTGTTGGTTATTTTATCTAGCAGTTGATAAACTATCCCAAGACCCAGGGGAGAAACTCATTGAACCTATTGGGTTCGTGTTTACAGCTTTCCACCTGTCCACCTTTGTATCTCCTTGGATTGGTTTCACCTTGGCTCTTAACTTGATACTCCTTCACTAACTTGGGAGCTCCATCCGTTATATATGATTTCATCTCACTCACAGGTTAGGTTTAAAATGGGGTTTTACATAAAATAAACCTTAGGCACGCATGCCCTACATATTAATGAGGATATGGATCACATGCCAACAAATTTAATTTAAATAAATAAATTAAAATAAACCATTAACATAGAAAGGTCTTGGTTTATATCATGATCATCCATGAATGCAATGATATTTACTCATAAATAAAACTAGCATTCAATTCTTTAGTCATTCTTGTTTAAGATAAATCATGCTTGAATCAATTAATTATATTTAATTAATAAATCCTTTTATCATAAACCATTTTTCTAAATTTCCTTCAGATTCTCATCCATCATAATTTTAAAAAAATAAATTCATTTAAAATTATCTTTGTATGCAACTTGTATCTTGGAGGGAGCCCAGTGAATTCCCATTCATAACTACCCAATGAGTAGAAATGAACATTACACAGATGTTAAATTAAACACACACACACACACAGATATATATATATATATATATAACACCTATCATGTGTTGTGCCTCAGCTTTATGTTTGCACTATGGTACATGTCTTAAGGGTTTGTATATTATAATAATAAATTTTAATAAATCTGTGTAATTTGGATGAGTACACAACATGTAGTTCCGAATACACATCCTATACTTTTGTTCACCATCTATCTAAATTATACGCTCAGGTACATGGCGTGTAAATGTACTTCAAAATTTTTTCATAGAACATGGCGTGTTCAGTAGGACACACGCCATTTAGTATCCGTGTTACATGGTTTTCAGTTGGTCAAGTTGTTTACGGGGCACACGGTCCAACCCGAACCCGAAGGGACTACATGTAGTATTCATTGGACCACACTGCATGTAATCTGGAAACCGTGTGTCACCAATTTCTGGTCAACACACGGTGTCATTTAAGACATAGAAATACTCCAACACACGACCTGATTTGGTGGACCAATCTAATGCATTGAACCTAGACTGCATGGCATGTACTGCCGAATACACGCCATGTATTCTCGTGCTCTACAGTCAGGAATGTTTGACACCTCTTAATGAAATCCTCTATTTTATTTTAATAAAAAATTAAAATAAAATCTATTTCTGTAAGGTGAACGAGAAACGAGATAGGAGGAACAAATCTCAAGATTCATATTTAATGAATGGTTAACTTGAATTGAAACAACTAAATTATTAAATGCGTAAATCACCAACAAAAAACTAAATAATTATAATCGTTGATATGACCTCCCTTTGATACCACTTGTAGGTTCCGGGCACAACGGAAGCGCGTTAGAGGGTGTACCCAACTTTAATTTTAGAGTTAACAACGATCAATCTGAGATCCTTCATGATAATAAAATGCAGGATCTTTGAAATAAAATGAAGAAAGAAAAAATAGGGGAGTTTCAATACCATAGACAGGATCATCATATGTTGGTTATAATTAATTTAATTAATTTATAAAAATTACCTTGACAGAATTATTTCTTTATTGATGTTTCTGTCACGATCCGATGTGATCTGTCATTGTGTCGTAGAATCCAAGTGTAGGATTCCTCTAGAGGTGATCCCCATGTTCTCCACGTATCTTTGGACATCGCCGAAGGGATCTCCTGGTGCTAGAATGGAAGAGCCTTCGATTGCGATATCCTCTGTCGATCGCCTTGATCTGGTGGAGGAGGATCTATATATTATAGATTGAGAGAGTTTTTCGAAGAAAAGAATTTTCCCTTGGCTTGATAAATTTCTCTGGATCTATTGTGCACAACCCCAAAAAAATGTCTAGGCTAATTAGAATTATATAATTGGGATTTTAATTACATAGAATAATAAAATGAATTAATTACCCAAAAGAATTTATTCATTTCATTTAATTCTTATTAATAACCCATGTCTAACAATAATAGTTGATATTTATTACTTGACATGTTCCCAATGAATTACACATAATATTTTTTAATTAAATAAATAATATTATTTCACATAAATTTCCAGAATAAAATACACAGCGTGTACTTTTTTTTTCTATTTCTTTATTTCCTCCACTGCATTTATTAGACCTTGAATAATGGTTATTTATTTCTCAAATAAATATCATTGTATTACTCGCTAATAAATATATTATTTCGCCCACAACATATTCTATGAAATAACTAGTGTCGAAATAAATATGATCAGGCATCCTTGAATAATTATTAAACCACAATCGGGAATAATCATTATTCAACTTGTTAAATTAATATTTAACTGAGATACTTGGACACACTTAGTGCATGACCCTTTAGTCCTATGTCTCAGTGGAATTAGGTGGATCCTACCTAAAATCAAAGGTTAGCATCTAGAAACACGCCAAGGCACCCATAGAGAAATAAGATAATGCCATAATGATGTGTCACTTCCTACAAATGCTTACCAGGTAATATAATCTGTTGGTCTCAATATCTCGAATCAAGTGGGTTTCATGCTGGTGACATCAACCCATGTGCTCGATTATTCTTTCTTTGACTTTCCGAAATTGAACTTTCCCATTCCTCACCATGGACATGGATTTATTTAGGCTATATCAATTTCATCAATGGGCCTAAGATATCTACTTCTGTTATAGAACAGAAGGGACAAATCCTTTCTCACATTATCTATTAATGCTGCATCACTCGTGACGCACCCAATGTATCCTACCTCGCTGCGAATAGTGTTTCATCACAGTTTTCTTCAATACATCTAAGTGTGAGAGTTGTAATACCCATTAATAGTAATTTTAATGTCTAAGGACCAATACACACATCCGCAGATAGGAACAACCAATAAGACTTTGAAATGTGGATTTTATACTGGAGGGTCTCGTTCTCATAATATCCTCCTGGATATTACCAAGGGCGCACACCATTAGAATATGCCTCAAAGTATTATGATTCCTCACCCATAATGGAATGTATTATTTTTTTCCCTCAAATAACATCATCCGGCCATAGAAAATATATTCAATAACAGTGTTATGACACTTCTGGGTTCTCATCATAGCAGGGATCCGCTATGAACCGTTAATGAAACAGCTATCCTAAGGACATTATCACATGCATTGTCATGCAGAAGAACAATAAAGATGTGATAAGGTATTTATTAATGAATAAAGTACAAAGTAGTTGGTTCTAGGCCACCAACTCTAACACATGTCATACTCCAAAACGAGTCATCACAAAAAAAATATGGGGGTAATGTATCCATACTTGGAAGAATCTAAAATAAAAATATCATTAGAGAATATGTATCCCTACCATCTATATCATAATTAAATTGGGGTAGGAGTCAATCAATCCCACACAACCATCTCATATAAATGTTTGGGGGTATAGAATCCCAAATATAATATCATATATAATCAGGGAGAAGGTAGACCCTCCCATCCAGTTCATAATACAATCGGGGGACAATGCATCCCACTTGGCTATATCATATCCATATTGGGGGGCATAGAATCCCACCTATAATATCATATACATGTTTAAGGACAGTGCGCCCCAGACATAATCTCATATAATTGGGGGCGGCACATTCCTCTCATCTATATGATAATATAATTTTGGGAGTGCATCCCACCAGACTATAATATATATATATATATATATATATATATATATATATGTATTGAGGGGGAGAGAATCCAACCTATAATCCTATATATAATTAGGGGTAGTGTGTTCGTCCCATATATATCATAATATAATCAAGGTGTATCACATCTCACCTGACCATTTCTTATATATATAGGGGGAAGCGTGTCCCACCCATAATCTAATATACTTTTTAAAGGGCGGGGGGTTCATAGAATCCCACTTGTAGTCTCATATATAATTTGGGGTAGTGAATCCCTCCTGTATATATTATAATTTGATCATAGCAAGTGCATCCCCCCGTCTATCTCAAATACATGTTGAGGGGGGAGATCTTCCCACCTATAATCTCATATACATATCATGGGGTAGAGAATCCCTCTTTCCCATATCATAATATAATTGGGGGGTATTCTCCCTAGGGTTGGTTATATGAATTCACCACTCACACATCTCCTCAGTTGGCATCTCAAGTTCATAACCCATCCTCATTATTATATCCACAATTATCTTACACTACCTATCTTAGAGTTTTATGGTGATACCCAAAATTAACAGTACTTGCCTATCGACATTGCCCCTCTTCATAGTCAGTATAATATTGGGGTACCCACCGTGGGCTCCCAAGGTCATATCATAGTCTATACACCCTACATAGTATCCTTTATCTCATTATCATCTATGGAGACCTTGTACAAAACTCAGAGGGAATAGTATCCCTTGAAATTATCCTAATTATATTGTAGCCTCACTTGCCTTGTAAGAAAATCGACATTGGTACCACTTGATTGAGACTATATAGTTTCCCTATATCTTCTAAGGTCATACTAGGTTGGTCCTCTCATTCCCAACCTACAATTAAAATTTTATAAAATCAAGCCTCTTAAGGTACACACATATGTGTGGGGGAGGAACACTCACCCCATTGACTAATTAACTAGGCCCAAAGTCTATAAGGCATCTCAAAATTCTATTCAGGCCAACCTAGGAAAATTATTCCTTCTAAAAAAATATCTTTTGTAAATAGGTGTCTAAGTTCCCCTACACCATGTGCCATTAAATTCATGCATTTAATTTGATTCACACCCATTTAGTTTTTATGTATCTTAAGTCTTATATTCGTATTTATTCCTTTGGTCATCGATGGATGATGCATCAACTAAATTCCAAGGGTCATCATGGCCCTTGACACATACATTTTATTCATAGAAATTTTAATTTAAAATATAAATTTATTTAATAAAAATTCCAATCCCCAACTTTGGAGAGACCACATATCACATTCCATATACAATTCATAATCATTAGAGAAATAAATAGGGACCACCTACCTCATAAGATGTCATTCCTTTTAATCAATTCTTGATAGCCATTTCCTTATCTCTTTGAAGCTCATATAAACATATGACCTCATGCATCTGTCCATAATATATATTTTAATTAATTTTAAAATTTTATAATCAATCTTACAATTTAGATCTGTTATCAATATTTAAAATTAACTTCAAATTTTAATTCAAATAAGCATAATTAAAATTCACTTGAAAATCCTGGTGTATCAAAACCATGAAAAACCGCACTAGGATGGTTGATGGCATACTACTGAAACCAACTTGGAAAAAATCCCTAACACATGACACTCTCTCAATCATCAATTTTTTCCAATTTAATAAAAAAAATTATTTTCAAGAAATTTTATCCTTAATTAAATGGTATCCAATGATGTGTGATCATCATCATAGGGTGTCGTATTCATTTTTCACATAAAATCACCATCAAAATGATGCGATCCCACAATGATATAGTGGAATAGTTACTATTTTAGATATAATCTTTAGTATTTCTAGAAATATCTTTTATCAGTGCTAAAGTTTTTTAATATTTTAATCACATTTTAAAGTTGATGGATTTTATTAGTGCTAAAAATAGAATTAATTAAAGCACCCTTCATTAGAAAAAAAATCACTCTTAAAGGGATACTTCTATCAGTGATAGTTTAGTACTGATAAATGGGGACCTTTTTAATAACTTTTTATAGAACTGATAAAGGGGAAATTTTATTGTTGTGTTTTAATGTTGATAAAGTGAACTTTTATTAGTGATATTTCTAGCACAGATAAAAGCCTAACTGCATTAGTGTACTGATGAAATTAGAAAACAATATCGTGGAAAATAGAAAATTCATTTTTTTATTAAATTTATATCACAATACAAAAAAAAACACAATAAAATGATAAAAAAACATTTAAGTCATTGAAATATATGATTAAATTGGTACTTAAAATTTATCATAAATATCAAAAATTCAAAAACATTAATGTTTTGTGGGCTTTGGACTTCGATCCCCTCTCAAAAGTTCCCAATCAAACTACCATTTGCTGAACAAACCACCGTAAATCAATTAAAAATGAACCTTTATAAAAAAAATATTATGTGAGTATTACTATAAATAAAAAAATTAAACATAAATATGAAATGATTCGTTAATTATATGTCACTTTTAAACAGAAACCATGCACTTAGAGTCATACCAAGCACACCTTGTTTTAGATTAATGTGTGGTTGATTCCTACATGAAAACAATGATTTGTGGATCATTTTACAAAAGTATCCAAAAAATAAAATAAAATTTTCTTGGTTTTAAGTATGTGATGTGTGTTTTGATCTAAAACCTCAATTTTAAATAAAAACATGCACTTTGAGTCAAATGGGACACATCACATGTCAGATTGACATGTAGCTAATTCCTATATTTCAAAAATGATTTACAGATCATTTTTCTAAAAAAATAAATACAATCTAAGCGTGCCTTATTTGTTTTCAATGAGTGAAACAGTTTTTTGAATAAAAATTAATTTTTAAACTGAAAGTATGTACTTTGATTCATACTAGTTACATCATGTGTAAGATTGATGTGATGATGATTCCTACACATCAAAAATGAATTATTGAATCATTTTTCTAAAGTATAAATAAAATATGAGAATGTTTAATTAGTTTTTAGTGAGTCTCACAATTTTTACTAAAATTTTATTTTTAAACTAAAAACACACATATCGAGTCATACAGATCATATTTTGTTTCAAATTAAGGTAAATATGATTCCTACATGTCTAAAATGATTTATGAATAATTTTCATAAAGTATCAAAACAATATAATTTTTTTCTTGGTTTTGAGTATGTCACACATATTTTGAACTAAAATTTAAATTTAAAAAAACACAAACTTTGAGTCATTCAAGTAACACTATATGTCATATTTATGTGCAGTTGATTCATACATGTCACAAATAACATATGGATCATTTTCCTAAATAATCAATCCAATCAGAGTTCATTTTATCAATTTGGAGTATGTGATTTGTGTTTTGAACTAAAATGTCAACTTAAAAAAACATGAACTTTGAGTCATACCGGCCACACTATGTGTCATATTGACATTTGGTTGATTTATGTATGTTATAAATGACTTATTATTAAATTTAATAAATTATTAATTCAATATGAGTTTGTTTTCTTTTGTTTTAGTTTACGACACATGTTTTTAACTATAATGTCATTTTAAACTAAAAAGATGCACATTGAGTCATATTAGTCACATTGTGGGTCAGATAGTTGTGAGGCTGATTCTTGCATGTAAAAAATAACTTATGGATAATTTTGAAAAATTATTATGAATATAAAATAATTTTTTCTCAGTTTTTAGTGGGTGAAGTCTCTTCTTAACTAAAATGTCATTTTCAAACCAGAAACACTCATGTTGGGTCTTAATGGTCACACCTTGTGTCGTATTTATGTGCAGCTACTTCCTATAGATCAAAATTGACTTATGGATCATTTTCAAAAATTATTAAGACCAAAATAGGTTATTTAGTCAGTTTGTAGCGAGTGGTGAATTTTTAAATAAAATTTCATTTTAAATTGAAAACACACATTTCAAGTCATATCAGTCACACATTGTATCAGATTGAGGAAGGGACAATTCTTACATAAAAAATGGATTATATATCATTGGACAAAAGTATCAAAATAATATGAATGTTTTTTTTAGTTTGGAGTATTCCATGTGTCTTTTGAACTAAAATGTCGATTTTAAATAAAAACACCCACTTTGAGTCATACTAGAAACATTATGAGTTAGATTTATGTGCGGTTGATTCTTACACATCATAAATAAATTTTAAATCATTTTATTAAAGTATCAAGACAATACGAGTGAATTTTCTTAGTTTTGAGTATGTGAATTTTTTTTTGACCTAAAATGTTAATTTTATATAAAAACATACACTTTGATTCATATCTACCACACCGTTTGTTGGATTGTTATGAAATTTATTCTTACACATCAAAAATGAATTATAGATAATTTTTATAAATTATTAATACAATACAAATTGTTTTCTCTATATTTAAGTAGTAATGATCATTTTTAACAAAAATGTCATTTTTAAACTAAAAACACACACTTTGAGTCATAACAATCAAACAATGTGTCATATTAATGTCTAGATGATTTCTATATATCAAAAAAATATATGGATCATTTTAAAAAAAGAATCAAGACAATTTGAGTATATGTTCTTATTTCTCAATGAGTGAAACACATTTTTAACTAAAATGTCATTTTTAAATTGGAAACATGAACTTTGACTCATTTTGGCCACACCCTGTGTTGGATTAACATGATACTAATTACTACTCCTCAAAAATGACTTATGGGTCCTTTTGCATAAAATATCAAGACCATAAGAGTTTATTTTATTTGTTTTTAGTGAGTGGCACATGTTTTTCAATTAAATGATATTTTTTGAATTGAAGGCACATATTTTGATTCATACTAGTCACACTGTATATCATATTGAGGTGAGTCTAATCCTTACATGTCAAAAAAGACTAATGTAATATTATCCTAAATTATCATAACAATATGAATGTTTTTTCTTGGTTTTGAGTATGTCACGACCTGTCCTTGGGGCCCGTGCCGTGACTACCCCAAGCCCGCCTTCCATAGGCCAGGTGCTGGCGACTAGCACCAAAGGCGTAAATCCCGATAACTGGGAAGGAATTGCCTTTATAAAAATAAACAAAACACCACAGAGTACAATCGGAAGTAATACACTAAGTACAAAAGAAGTTCTGAAAAGTAAATGGGCCGGAATACAAACCCAACCGAAAGTACAGCTACAACTGAACGAAAGTACAACCGAAAAGACAAGCAGCTGGAAGAATAGAAGCAGATCCTAGGTCGTCCACCTCAGATCCTACGTGAAGGGTTTGTACAGATAGCACAGCTCCTGGATCGTCCACCACAGATCCTACCTGAAGGGTAGGTACAGATATCCTCCACAACGCTCTTTCCCGTCAACCTCTTCCGAGTATCCTCTCGTCGTGAAGTCCACCTCCGGATACTGACTCGTCATGAGGTCCACCTTCGGGTACCGTCCAGTCCTCGAACACTTGGCCTCCGTCAGCGCTGCCCGTCGTCTGCAACCAACACAACGAGGTGCGGGCATAGCCCGTGCAGGGGTGAGTATACGATACTCAGTAGGGTCCCCGAGACCCTCAAGGTCTCACTAAATCCAACAAGGATAACCATAAATAAGGATCTCAGCAGATAACCCTTACTTAGGTATAAGCCCATACTTATACCTAAGTTATCAAGTAACCCATCTCAATCATGAGGAAACACAAAGGTTATGAAATCAACGGATAAACACTACCTAGGTATATGACCATACATATACCTAAGTTATCAAGTGACCCATCTCAATCATGAGGTAAACACAAAGGTCATAGACTCAGCTCAAACCAGGATTTCCATTATCGAAACCATAACTGCTGAAGATCCCCGTCTCTGACGAGTACAGTGATCCTGTCATGACTTTGAGGTACTGGTCACTAACCTAAGACTGCTGAGATACTCCTCCTGTCGAGTATCACGGGTCTGCCACCTCAAAAAGTAGTGCTCCTCCGCCATGGGTCTGCCACCTAACACAGTAGTGGTCCCCTTCATAGCCTACAGAGGTACTCCTCCTGTCGAGTACTGCGGGTCTACCGCCTGCTCCCAGGCGCTCCGTCCGCCGTGGTTCTGCACCCAAACACAGTAGTGCTCTGTCCACTGGGCTAGTTGACTCACTCCAAGTCGAGTCGGTCAAGCAGTCGTCAGGTCTCAGCCAGCTACATGGTCTCCGTACTCCACACGCTCGTATTCAGGAGGGTCCGCTCCACGAGCTACTGGTCAATACTCCAAGTATCACAAAGTCCCACGAATAAGTATCTCAAAGAACTACCTTGTCATAGGGGTCTCAATGCAACAGACGGTGCATCAATCGGATGCCCGGTCTGTGAGTTATTAGCCTTTTCGTCCTAGGGGCCCGGTTGGTTTTGTGTGCAAAACAACCCGGCCGTTTCTCAAATGTATCCCGAACTATCATAGGGTATACTCATAGGGACCGTTTTTCAACATGATCACCAACGCCGCTGACGGTTCGTCAAACGGACGTCCGATCTGAAAGTTATTAGCTTTTCTGTTCTAGGGGTCCGGTTGGATTTCGGGTACAATACAACTCGGCCATACTCCAACTACGTCCAAAGCTCTGGTGAAGTATGCCAAAAGTTCCGTCTCATAAAGAGGAATCCAACAAAGTCGACGACACGTCAATCAGACGTCCAGAGGTCAAGTTATAAGTGTTTCCGCTCCGAGGGCCCGGTTGGTTTCGAGTTCGAACCAACCCGGCTATACTCAAAGTTTTCCGAAACCTTTAGTGTAATATACCTAAACGACCGTCTCGATCCAAGGATCGCATCTCAACTGACAGTGCGTCGATCGGAGGTCCGTAGCCCAAGATATGAGCAAAAGACTAAAAATAGTCCGAATGGGGGGTTTGTGCCCGGCCCGGCCCAACCCCCCTGGGTCGACCCAACCCGGGTCCGGCCCATCGATGTACGGCTTGGCCCAGCTGGAGTGGCCCAGCCTAGCTGGCGTGGCCCGGCCTGACCCGGTGCGGCCGGTCCGGCTCAGCGGGTGTCGCGCGCTGAGCGAACGCGGGGGGGGGGGGGGGGGGGGGGGGGGGGGCTGCCCCCGCCCCTTGGTACCAGACGCGACGCTGGCCGCCGCGTCTCCTCCAGATCCCGCGTGGCCATGGGATCCGGTCGCCTCGCCGCCGCGGCGGCTCCTGCCGGCGGCGCGCCGGGGCACCAGCGACCCGCGCCGGCAGGTTCATCCGCGGGCCACAAGACACGCTCTGGTGGTCCGTTTTGTCTGCCATCTTCGCCAGCAGTCCTCCCGGGACCTGCTCTTCACTGCGAAGTCTTCAAAACTCCTCTGAGGCCCGTTCTGTCATCGCCCGTCGATCCTCATGTGAAATAAACAAACCGCGACCTCTTCGTGGTTTTCTGGCGCGGCGCGACGGCGCCCCGGCTTTGTTCGGCCTCCACGGCGTGGCGCGACGGCCCCACGCTTCTTCGCCCATTCTTCTTTGTTTCCGCGCAGTGCGATGACACCGCGTCACTTTCGTTTGAGCCACAATGAGTATGACAACAAGGGTGGAGGTGGGTCGACCGTGTTTGTGCGGTCCGACCTCCTCTCGTTATAATGATAACAAGCGGCCAACAATTATCAACGAAGTTCATTAAATAAAACTTGAGCGAAGATTAAACCCCTACCTTGAAATTGACGTCGCACGTCGTCGAGTCGCGAAAGTCAAACGTCGTAGTAGTCAGGTGTCGCGGAAGAACGATATCGATTCCGTCGACGTCGGAAGAAGAAGAAGAACGTTGTTGTTGGCGATGATCACCGCGGTCGACGACTTCTCCCTTGACGTGGAGGAAGAGAAGAGTTGTTGGCCGTTCTTCGCCGAGAACGTTCTATGTTGAAGGAAAGGTGTTCTTCGTCGAAGAAGAACCATTATTCGTTGAAGATGCGTCGTTCTTCATCGGAGGGAAGTTCTCTTCTTCTTCACACCAAAGTTCTCCCAAAAACTCCAGGACGTTGTTAAAGTTTTATCACACACCAAAATCCCTAACACAAAATAATATCCAATGATATTATTTTTATTCACATCTCAAAGATTTTAAAATTCAAACCAAACCACATAATTAATTAAATGAAGAGGCTCATCTCATTAGTTAATGCATGTTGGGATGAATTAATGGTGGAAGGAAAAGGTGAAGGGTTATACAAACTTAAAGGAGGAGGAGATTAAAGAGGAGTTGGAACATTAAGTGCAAGGGAGTTTAAGGGAGTTATAAGAAGTTCAAGGGGTTATGGTCTCGTATGGGACCCACCACACTAAACTCTCCCATGGTAGGTTAGGTGGGTGTGGGCCCCACCTCCCATATATTCACACATGGGAAGTTGGGTGTTTGTGGACCCCACCAATAACTTCCCATGGTAGATTTTAACTTCCTTGAATATCAAAAATAAAATTGTTCACAATTTTATTTATTTATTCCTTAAACCCCAAAATTTAACTTCTTCTCCCAAGCAAACACACCTACGATAAAAGTCCTCTTAAGAAAATACCGGTGCTGCGAGTTCATCAGTGTCCTCAGATTTCAATTCCGAGCACCAATTAAAAAGATAAAAAACCCGCTCGTTTGTTCACTGAACGTACCCGGGCCAAACTTAGAAAATTGATTCTGGGCACACCGGGCATCGGAATCCGGTGCCGTCAGGAACCGCATACTCGTAAAATTCCAAAAATATTAAGAAAAAAATTTCCTTGAAATTTCTAGGTCTTTATAGAGTTTTTCACACATCTTTTGAACTTAAATATCAATTTTAAATTAAAACACACACTTTGAGGCATACTAGTCGCACTGTGTGTTAGATTAATATGTCGGTGATCCCTACATATAAAAAATTACTTATAGATAATTTCCCCATATTATCAAGAACATTTGAGAACAATTTATTGATTATGAGTATGTGAAGAGTTTTTTAAACTACAATGTCAATTTTAAATAAAAACATTTAGTTTTAAGTCATACAAGAAACACCATGTATCAAATTGACATGTAGCTGATACATACACTTCAAAAATGACTTATGTATCATTTTTCTAAATTATAAAGATAATTAGAGTGTATCTTCTTAGTTTTTTTATTGACACATGTTCTTAACTAAAATTCCATTTTAAACTAAAAACATGCACTTTGATTAATTTGTAAACTGAAAAAATGTACTACTAAACATAGAAAGATCAAATAAAGAAATAATAGCTCTATTAAGAGAACAAATAGTATATAATTTCATCATTATTTTTAAATAAATTTTCAATAATTGATTTTTCTCCTAGAATTGTGTGGTCTTTATAGAGAACAAAGTGATTTAAGAAAAATAAATTCACGATGAAGTCATTTCTTCCTGATCATGGTGAAAATTAAATAAATATTAATTAGATAAAAATGATAAGGAAATATACTAAAAAATAGATAAAATGATGAGAAAATTAAAAAAATAAGTAATATGAAGTTACATATTCATGACGTTTGCATACATTCTTGCACCATATATTTTTTCCCATTTTTTTCTAAACAAATCCATTTTCCCTTTTGAATAAATGAAATGTCGACTATCCTAGTAGTACTTAAAAAAAATATATATGGTTAATAAATATTTTATATGAAAATTTTATTAACATCGAATATTCCTCTTTGGGGATGCTAGTTTTTTGAGGGAATATGATATCCTTCATAAATTTAAAAACATAATAACCACAATCATTTCGACTAATTTCTTTTAGAAAATACAGAAAGGTTGATAAAAATAAGTAATTTTTTATATATGTTTTGATAATGAACTCTTGTTATATATATATAAATACATTAGGTTCTTTGGGGTACAATTACATTTAAACACACATGCACAACACACACTGGTCAGAAAGGCAGGTTATAGCCCCCTAGAGGATATCCCACCCACCAAGCCTTAATTATTCAGTAAACGCCCCGTAGGCCCAGTGGGCATGAATCCTATTACATGGAATGTAGGCTCAGTGGGCATGAAAGCCCTATATTTGGACTTGATGGCCCAAATTTTTAACCTAAAATCCCTCCAGTGAATAGTGTTTCTATAGTACCCAGACTACTATAGTGTTACTGCTTCTACAGTTCATAATATAGTGCACAACACTGATACAGTGTCGCCAATGCTACAGTTTTTCCACCACTATAGTCCTGCTATAGTACCACTATAGTGATTCTACAGTAACTTCGCCCCATGGTTTTTGAACATCCAACCTCGAAGTAGTATTACAGGGTTCTTTACCACTAATACAAACCACAAATACAACCTCTTATTATATATACCATAAAATTTTCTAGTTACATAATTTGATAGGATTTTTGTAATCATGGACCGTCCTCATACCATGGTTTTTATGATATTTAAACACCACACAATAATAAATTATTTTTATTAAAACATAATATAAAAGATATAACTTGAATTTTATTTGAAAAATACTTAATGTAGTGTTTTAAAAATTCATAAACACCATCATGTGTGGTTAATTATTGTTAATCAATGCATTGATTCCAAAAAATAAATCCTTTGAGTATCCAAATTGATTAAAATGAGCAACCAATTCTCCCTAAAAAAAGTAATAAGTAATGAATGAAATTAAAATATATTTTCTATGATTAGATTATAAATTTTTACCCCTTCATCATGGGTATTAAGAATAGTTTATCATTTTTAAGTTTCATTTAAAACATTTTAGCCAATTGGTTCACTATTTTTAAATATACCTATTCTTCCAATGATATTTTTTGTGTAGACTTGATGTGTGGACTAATGAGTCCAAATTATTATTCATATGGTTTCCCTTAAAATAGTACTGATATATATGCCTGTAAAAAATATGAGTAATATTTAACTATAATTAACACAGTACATCAGTTATTGAAAAAACGGACTATGAAAACACACCTCAGGTATATATTTACAACCGGGACTCCTAGTTATCCCTGATTGAGTATTTCATCTACATTATAAAGATGAAGAAATTATATAATGGCCTATTTATACATTTTTCTTCAAAATCAATGATGTTCATGTCACCATATTTGAACATTATATCTTTATGAACTTATAATATTTGTAAATTCGGAAGCTGAACATATATGGTAATGCTACTCTCTAAATTCATTTTGGATTTATTGGTTGATCCTTTAGATTATTTTTATTTGACCTTCTGTTTCACATTCCTTTTCTCTGTCTATAATAACATTCCTTGGTTTAATACATTTAATTACATTTTAAAGGTCTTCTATAAAAAATTAATTACAAAGGACATACCACCTTATCAAAATATATTTTTACAAGATAAAATGTGCATTCTATGAAAGTTAAAATAGAAAGTCTGACTATATGACCATCAATATTATCAAGGGGAGTATATAGCTTAACACTCGGCTCATGAGATATATGAATCCCCACTCTCACATGACCTTTTAGAAGTTGTTTTTTGTGTATAATATGTACTTAGATATTGTACACTATAACCTTTTCAATAAGGAAATGGGTAGGTGAATCAAGATATAAATCACACTCAATTCCACCCTATAGAATAGTAGTACATGAAAGGTATGAGTTTCTTCAAAGTTCACATTTCATAAAAATAGTTGTGAAAAAATTTATTACCTCTGTTAAGGTAGAAATTTGAGGGGAATGGATTGACTCAAAGTTGGGGGTGGATTTGATATCTTTTTTTCAACTAGGTTTCTTAATATTTTTCAAAGAAGGTTTACCAAAAGAATTTTCCATATCCTTTAATTTCTCAAATATTTGATCACCCGTCAGTGGAGATAGTGTTGTACCTTCATCTAAGTTCCCACAAAATGATATCATCCAGGATCAATATTTATTTCATCAAGGGAGAAATATATAGTTTCCTATAAACAAATTATTCAAATAATGTTTCAACCTAAATAAGTGTGTACCGTTTTCACAAAGTGACACCCTTGTGTTCCTTTAATGCAATATCCCGACAAATTTACATAAGTAGGAAATTCATTTATCATCGCGTACAACATGGATGTCAATGTGAAATATTTATTTCTATAAGAATCATACAATGTGAACCATGAATCCCATATTTAATTTAAGATCTTCAATCAATTGATCCAAATAAACATCAATATCATTAACTAGTTTTTTTCTTGATATAAAATGAGAAAAAATAATGTATTTTTTATTAATGTATAAAAAAATGAAAAGTAATAATTTACTAACATATCTAGCTTGGTATTTTGAGTGATAAATTATAAACCAAAAGGATTCACTCCATCAATATATAATGCAAGACGAAGATTTATCAACTCATTTCTAAATTCAGGATACTTTTGATCAATTTTTTCCATAGAAGAGAGTTTTTAGGGTAATGACGTTTCATATCTTGATATTTTTGTATATGTGTGCCACATCAATTGCCTTGTAGTATACTCACATCTATATAGGCACCAAAACCTTGGAATTATTGGAAAGTTTCATATAAATTTTAAAGGACTAGATTGATAATTATTGTATCAATACATACCACACTATGGTAAATTTTTAAGTGATTTATGTTCCTTGAAAAAATATATACAATCATTTTAAAAAAAATGCATTCTTTTCGAGATCATAACCATTGACTGTATAATTCATTTAGAATCATCTTTTCAGTAAGGTAGCTTATTATCTATAGGTAGAATATCATTTAAGAGTGAATGTAGTTTAGTAAATCTAGTGTCACTCCATCTATTTACTGCTTTTGCATCATATAACTTATGTATGGATGAAAATATTGTATATTTAGTACAACCAGCATATAATGAAATATTTTCACAACACATTAACTTCTAAAATAGTTTTAGAAAATTTCAAATTTCATATTCAACTATCATTTTCATTTCCTAAATACTATCTTTATCATCATTCTCACCTGTAATTATATCCTTGATATGATCTTCAACATTATTCACACTAGTAATCATATCATATGATCCATAAAATGTTGTGTTATCCCAATGAATAGCTAAACTTAGTTCTTACCTGGGTTTAGACCAAAATTTATAACTTCATCCCATTTCATGATATATCAAGTGTTCTTCCAACTCCTCTAGACTAATTTTCCTTGAATAACAAAAATGTAAACATGGGAAAAGGATTTGAGAAGGGTCATATGTATTATCTTTTAAAAAAATTATGAAATCTTTCATCCCATACTTAAAATATTTTTTCATATGATTGGAATCCATCCATTTTTTATTCATATACATCCTATTTGATTCAGTAATATTCATATTTAACAAAATAAATAAATACAGAGAAGGTATGAGCTTAGAACCCAAAAGGATATTATTTATATATACACAGATATAGTCATTATATTGGATATAAATTTTGATTTCATCAACAACTTGTTATAAAATAAAAATAACAACAATTATATGAATTTAAAATATTATAACACATATTTTTTATTACAATAATTAATATATCATAAAAAATTATTTTTTTAAATGGATTTATCAATGGAGATAATGAAATCCTTATAACTATAAATATTCATAAAAAACCTATGGATTTTTATAACTAGATAAGTATTTTGGGATATATAATAACATTTGACTATGAAAATACATATAAAAAACAAATTACTTATTTTTTACAATGTTTCTGCAGTGTTCAAAAAAAGTAATCACATCGATTAAGGCTATTACATTAGTAAATTTATGAAATATATCATATTTAGATTCTTCATTTGGTAAAAATAAAAAAAAAAATTTTAATATTCCATGATAATTTTAAAATAGTTAAGATTGTGGGTAGAATATAAAAATTGAATTCATTAAAAAAAATAACCCAAATTTTCAAATTTAAAAAAAAATGAGGAGGATATATTCAATTATAAAAATAATATTAACAAGTAAAAAATTATAAAATAAATAACCATGTTTTTATAATTATAAAAATAAATGTTTTGAAAATTTTAAATTCAAAAAAACAAGTAATTTCCTAATTTGGATACATCTGTCCTTGAAAACAATGAAATCTTTTAAAATGAAGTTTAACAATATTGGGTGAATTATAATAATTATAATAGGAAAACAATATTTATAATCTTGATAGGGAGAGTCTCAATTTGAAAACACTAATTAACAATTTCTGATAATTCTTAAAATATTTGAAATTTAATTTGATCTGTTGAATTGTTTTAGGATAAATAAAAACACATAAATTTAGTAAAAAACCACATAATGTATTTGAAAAAAAAGTTTCAAAAATCATGGTCTAGTTTTCCAATGCATATCAATCAATGTACCTTTAAATTATGTTCAATTTTAAATTTGGAAAAATTTTTTGAGGATAAAATTAATAAGGTAAATATATTTTTTTCATGAGGAAGAAAATAACTAATAATATTACATTGCATTTATTAAAAAATATGAAGGTTTTAAAGATATTTTATCAAAGTTACTTGACTAAAAAATAGTTAGTTGCTTCATGCATTTTGAACATCCTCTTAAATATAGGTTATATTAGAAAGAACATCAATAAATATCTATATTTTAGTCTCATGTGATAATTTAAAAAAAAAGTTTGGATGATATAGATTAGTAAAGGAAGATAAGCTAAAAAAATCACGAGAAACACATAAAATATGGACTGAGAATCCTTTAGAAAATTTTTGGAATTTCATACCTTGGGATTTGAGGTTTGATTTTTCCCAAATATTTGACTTCTAATGCAACAGAGTTTTAGTTTTATAAGTTATAAAAAATCACATTAAAAAGTGGTATTTTACCTCTCTTATGTTTCAACATTGATGAAATACAATTTTATTAACGCTTAACCTAGTATTGATATTTTTTTCAAAAAAGAATAAAAAATAATAAACAAATAATATTAATTATATAAATAGTAAAATTATTAAAAATGAACTATACTAACTATTTAAATCACAATATTATTATAAAATGAATTTAAATAAATTAATTATATAAATAAAAATCATATTTTTTTAGCGCAAGATGAGTCCATGCCCAAAAGAGAAGTTATCTTATATAATTAAATGAATGTCTAGATTACAAAAGTCTAAAAACATGAAATTTACATGTATCCCTCAGAAAAAGAGGTAAAAGATTATCAGGAACCTGATTAGACCAAGCTAGAATATTTCTATTAGCACCCATGTTAGCAATACTTACTACAACCTAATTATCCTCTCTGTAAATGTGAGTCATAATGTAGTTGATGGAAGAAAGATAGTCCAATAAAATAATCCACCAAGAGGTTAAATTATATAAAAGATGTTTAAAATCTACTATAATAGACTAAACAATAATAGAAGAGTCACATTCCAACCAAATATTACCCCATCCAAGATGTGAAGCGTGTTCAATGGCCTCAGTTACATACAATATTTCTTCCTAATGCGAGGAAGCAAAACCACAAGAACCATATAGGTAGACTAAATCATCCCCATGATGATTTTTGAAGTTATCCCCATAACCTGAAGGACTCGGGTTACCCCTTGAGGAACCATTTGTATTGATTTTAGTCCACCCTATGAAAGATGATTGCAAGATTACTTAAAATGTGCCATAAGGTTGATGGAAATTACCACTAATATCAAGCCACCTTAAAAACAAGAGCTCATGTAAAGAGTTAATGAAAAAACCAGTTTGGAATGAATTAGCTTATTTGATAGCAACCAACAATTGAGATAGAGTAGTTCGAGAAACAAACTTAGTCTGATCATGTAACCAATTGTTGCAAGAATTACAGATAAGGTAGATTAACTCCACAGAAGAAACCCAAAAATAGATTCATCAGTTGTGGGGATATCTGAAGCGATGAACAGATGTAAATGAAACTACGAGTGAAGAAAGTGTGGGGTGGATGGATTTCAAACATATCATAAAGATAATTCCACATTGATGACATTGTAGCACAACTCAAGAATAAGTGATCGAAATAATCCTCGTGTCTATGGAAGAGAGAACATTAAGAACATAGGGAAATTTCGCAGTTCTATAAAAAATGATCAGTTGGTATCGTTCTATGTTCTAGTTACTGGACAAGGATTGACCACAAAGGGAGAATGAAGTTACTATGATTTTTTCTCATCCAATACAAGTTTAAATCAAAACCCGCAAGATGGTTATATAATTCCTTTAAAGTTAAAATTCAATTCAGCATTGGTTCCCAAGTCTAAAAATCAGTTTTGGGAGAGAGATGATAATTGTTAGCAATATCTTTGGTGTTTTCTAAAAGCTCATTTAAATTGGAAAATTGATCTGAGATTGAAATAGATAAGTTTGGATTAATATCATTTTCTAAGAGGGATTCCACCAGAGGAGCTCCCATCCAATTTGAAGTCCAAAAGTTCAGAGATGAATCTCTAGAGATCAACCACCCTGAGTAAAAATCAATAGTTTAAAAGATGGATTTGAGGGCATGAAAAACAAAGAAATTCATATGAATAAGATTCCCAGAATTAAGTTTGATAAAAAATCTAGAATGAAGAATGTCAAGTGACATAAATTTACCATTTACCAATATCTATATGAAATGATCTTGCAAGGAGTCATTAAATACCAAAGGTTTTTTATACCAAGACCCCCAGAGGCATGGGGAATGCAACACTTTTTCCAGGACATAGTAGCTAACTTATTTTTAGGAATACTACAATTTCTAATAAAATTTTTAATAGAGATTAAAATATTCTTAATAAGTGAAATCAGCCATTTTTAAACTATAAATGAGTAAAAAAACATTGTCTTGATGATGTATTTCACTAAAAAACTGTGTCTATCCATGGAAAGATACTAACCTTTCCATGAAGAAATATTCTTCCTAATTTGACTAATGATATCAGAAAAATAGCAAGCCCTCAGCTTTCCCCAGAACCTAGGAACTGCAAGATAAAAAAAATTAAAACCCCCCTCTCTAATGCCCAAATTACCCATAATGTCAAGATTTCTGGTAGTGAAGATCCCCCTAACAAAGTAAAAAAAAAAGATTTATTCCACCTAACAACTTTACTAGTGGCTTCTTCATAATGAAACTATACTTTCTTTATAATTGTGATATTGATCTTAACTCTTTTAGTAAAGAGAATAATATCATCTACATATAAAATATTAGAAGTAGAAGAGAGTACTCCACCATCATTAATGGAATTCAATTTCCCATTATTAACCATAATCGAGAAAATCCTACTAAGATAATACTTTACAATAGAGAAAATAATAGAGTAAAGAGGGTAACCTTGTCTTACACATCTAGATAAATAAAAATAACCTTCAGGTGAACCATTGATCAGAACTGAAATTTGATCTAAGTCTAAAACTCTTTTAATATAATTGATATGAGATCTCAATCCTAAAATAGCCAAGAACCATACAAATTAAAGACCATTCCATAGTGTCAAAATCCTTAATAATGTCAAGTTTGAGGGAAATATTACCATCTCTAATAGGATTTTTGAGCATATTAACACATTCAGAGGAAATGATTAGACAATCTAGAATAGTCCTACCTTTGATGAAACTAAATTGATTGGGATGAACTATTTTATTTGAAATAGTGGATAATATGTTTTCCAAAACTTTACAGATGATTTTATAAATTAGGTTGAACAAATAAATCTTCTTGAAGAGATGAATTTTGTTGGCATTTTCCACATTGGGTATTAAAGAGGGAAATTGAGAGTTTAGTCCTTAGGAATGAGATCCACCCACTAATACAAAAAAAAATTTACGTCGGTTATTTTGTATTTTTCACGTCGGTTTTCAACCGACGTGTTTGCGAGCGACGTTAAAAATATTTTCTTAATGTCAGTTATTTATTTACCGACATTATAAATATTTTTTTCATGATTTTTCACATCGGTTATTTAAAAACCGACGTGAAAGACCGTCCATTTAAAAAAAATAACGTTGAAACTCTATATTTTACGTCGGTTTTTAAATAACCGACGTGAAAATCATAAAAATAAACTTTTTCAAGTCGGTTATTTAATAACCGACATGATTTTTCTTTTGATTTTTCACGTCGGTTATTTAAAAACCGATGTGAAAGACCATTCGTTTTAAAAAAAATGATGACTGAACTCTATTTTTCACGTCGGTTTTTGAACAACCGTCGTTAAAAGGAATTTTTTACATCGGTTGTTTAATAACCGATGTGAAAAATGTTAACTATATTGTAGATAATTTTTTTAGCTTTAATTTGATAGGTATTAGAGCTAAAACTAAGTTACACTTCAAAAGTTATGACTATCAGAAGATTCATATTTTTTTCTGAGAAAACATCGAATGAGCCAACAAAAGCTTCGTCTTAAAAGGATTTTTTAAATACGAAGGAGGATTTGTAGTTTTACCCTGATAAGAAACATTATTAGTCAATATAATAAAATAATAATCATTAAATCCTATATGAATTAAGAAAACTAATCATAAAAACATAAATCATGGGAAAATAACAATGAATGCCTTGATGAGATCGCGGAGTGAAGAACTTCATCTTGAAAGAATTTTTTGAATCCGAAGGATGAATTGTAGTTTTACCATGATATGAAACATTATTATTCATTATAATAAAATATAAATCATTAAATGGTATAATAATTAAGAAAACTAATCATAAAAAACATAAATCATGGAAAAATAATAACGAATACCATGATAAGATCACAAAAAGAAGAAATAATGGATTCATGTTGAAGATCAAATGAGTCGACTCAGTTGGATGGTGATGGTTGAAAGAAATGATCGTAAAAAATGTTAACCATATGTGCATAATGAAAACATATAAATGATATGGTAAAAGAAAACATGGTATTAAATGTTTTAGGCTGCAATCAAAACTTTTGATTTTGCGCTATAAAAAATTGAAATTCCACATTGGCGGGATAAAAAAAATTATCATTCACGTTGGTTATAAAAAAACCGACGTGAAAGTTAAAATTTCGAATCGCGCCAATAATGAGATAAATTTTTTAACAATGCGGCATTGAAATTTTCAATTACTGCCTAATATTTTGTATACTTCTAATTTATTTTCAAGCAATTTTCGCTGATTTTTCATGTTGGTTATATAATAACCGACGTGAAAAATAAATTCTTATGACCTTTTCACGTCGGTCATATAAGAACCGACGTGAAAAATATATTTTTATGACTTTTTCATGTCATTTATTAAATAACCGATGTGAAAAATTGATAACAAACATGCATTTAATTTTATAATCTTCGAGTTCACTGGTCCCGGAGCTCAAATGGAGTTATGGATAAAAAGTTATAGCCATCGAAATTTGATCACCTCTAAAAAAAGTCTTAAAGAATGTCAACTTCCGATGGCCATAACCTTTGATCCATAACTCTGTTTGAGCTTTGCGACCAGTCAAAACGAATCTTGGAAAATTATCTACATGTTTGTAAACATTTTTTACATCGGTTATTAAATAACCGATATGAAAAATGACTTTTAACATTGGTTATTTAATAAGCGACGTGAAAAATCAACTTTCATTTGATTTTTCACATCGGTTATTAAATAACCGAAGTTAAAAGTTATTTTTCAAGTCGGTTATTTATTAACCGACATGAAAAATGTTTACAAACATGTATATAATTTTCCAATCTTCATTTTGACTAGTCGTGGAGCTCAAACAGAGTTACAGATTAGAAGTTATGGCCATCAGATGTTGACATTCTTTAAGAATTCATTTAGAGGTGATCAAATTTCGATGGCTATAACTTTTGATTTGTAACTCTATTTGATCTTTGGGACCTATCAAATAGAAGATTATGAAATCAAATACATGTTTGTTATCAATTTTTCACGTTGGTTATTTAATAACCGACATGAAAAAGTCGTAAAAATGTATTTTTCCTATCGGTTCTTATCTAACCGACGTGAAAAAGTCATAAGAATTTATTTTTCACATCGGTTATTATATAACTGACGTGAAAAATCAGAAAAAATCACTTGAAAATAAATTCACAGTATACGAAATATTAAGCGGAAATTTAAAATTTCAATACTGCATTGTAAAAAAGTTGATCTCATTATTGGCACGATTCGAAATTTTAACTTTCACGTCGGTTTTTTTTAAACCGACTTGATAAACTCATTTATCATGTTGGTTATTATATAACCGGTGTAAAAAATTGGATTTATCACGTCGGTTATTTTATAATTGATGTAATAAAGCAAGATAATGGATTTATTACGTCGGTTATTTTATAACTAACGTGAGAAAGTGATATATTTGATTTATCACATCGGTTATAAAATAATCGACGTTATAAATCAACATAATGCATTTTTTACGTCAGTTATATTATAACAAATGTTATAAATCAATTATATGGATTTTCATGTCGGTTATAAATAACCGACGTAAAAAATGATGATGTAAAAAATGTTTTTTGTACTAGTGACCCTTAAAAAAATGGAGGACCAGCTGAAAAACGTCCACTTGAATAATCTCACAATAAGATTGAAAGAAAAAACTATCAAAGTTTTATGGGATGAGAGGGATTTCAGAATTAAGAAAAAAAATAGCCTCCTTAATTTTCGAAATCAAAAGGATAACAATGTGCCCAAAGTTATCACCCTGATTGAAAATATATGGAATAATATAATTTACATGCTCAAAAATGATAGAGGAACCATTGAAAAGATTACTATAATAGGAGACCACATGATTAGAGAGATCCTTCACATTATCTATAATCTGATAACCATTCTTGAGAAGTGATAAAGGCCTGTAAATTCTTTTAGCATGTTGAAGGGAATTAAAGAACATGGAATTCCTATCACTATATTTGTGCCATTTAGATTTAAAGGCCTTCCTCTGCAAACAATCCTTAATGTTAAAAAGATTATTGAGCTTAATAGAAACCTCAGTCTCATTCGCAATACCATATGAGAAGTCATTAGAGGGATCATGCTCTTAAATTTGTTGAAGATAAGCTTCAATGGAAGAAATATTACAATCAAGTGAACTAAATCGATCCTTGCTCCAAGCTTTAAGCCTCATTTTGACTAATTTTAATTTGATAATGTAGGATAAAGAATCTTCTCTAAAATCAATAATAGACCAAACCTCCTGAATATTTTTTCCACAATCTAGTTGAGACACCCAAGAATTGGTGAATATGAAAGGTAAAGAGGTCTTAGTGGTTATGGATGTAATATCAAGAAGATTTGGATAATTATCATAATTAATCATTGACAAGTTAGAGAAGGATATAGAATACTAGGTATCCAAGTTAGATTTATTCGTAAAGGCTCTATCAAGTTTACTAGCAACTACGCTACTAAGATGTTTCCTATACCAAGTATACTTGGATCTAACCATATTATTATCAATCTGATTATTTCTTTCAATGAAAGATCAAAATTTTGTAGTGGAAGTGGAATACGTGACAATTCCCAATTTATCATTATGATTCATAATTGAGTTAAAATCCCCAATCAAGGACCAAGGATCAGAAATAATTTTTTTCAAATGATCAATATCTAACCAAAGTCTTCTTCAATCTTGATATATTTTATGAGCATAAATAATAAAGAAACACTACTTAATCCCTAAATAATTAAAGGAACAAGTGACATGTTGATCACTGAAGGACAATAAGATAGGATTAACCAAAGAGGAATGAACTAATACCCAAAGATTCTTAACATCAATATAACATCTATTAGTTTACAATAAATGAAAAACCTAAATTTTCAAGATTGGAAATATTAGGAGAGATATTTTTTTTGTTAATACCAACCCAATTAAAATAGGCTTATGTTTCTGAATATGGAGCCTAAGGGACCTAGTAGTATCACTTTTGGTCGTCCTTGGGCAATTCTTGAAAAGGGTCCTCATTTGGACTTGGGTTTGGGGTTAATAACCCCTTCTTTTCTCCACTCTCTTTCATATCTAAGGTTTTAGGTGGCCGACTAGCCTTCCTCTTAGGTACTGGATCACAATGAATTAAAGAGTTGATGTCACAACCCTTAACCAATGAAGTTTCAACCCCCTTATCAGAGTGGGGAGCATTTTACAAGGAATACTTAGAAGAATATGGGAATCTCCCAAAATTGGTTTCTGCAATGAAGTATACACCTCTGTATTTGTGGCATGAGGTTGAACCACATAATTATATGAGCTACCCAATTCCTTCATTGAAATATTTTCCAAAACATGTGGTTCCTTTTAAACCGAATGTACAAGTACCCTAATGTTTTGTTCGATGTTAGAAGAGATAACTTGATTATTCAGATCATATTGCATCTTAAGGACCAACTCATTGAAGTCTATTGAAATTTCCAAGGATAAGGAGAGATCATATGAGGGTGTGTTTTTTTCAGAATGCACCTCAAACCCACCCTGGTTTTAAGATAAAGGAGTGGGAGTATGATCCTCCTCCTCAGCAATATCCTCCCAGGATTTTGTTTATTGAGTTACTGGAAGGGGGGGGGGAGTATAGAAGGTAAGGTGTCCATTGAAGACTTGGAGGCACCCCCTTTTTCAAGAACAATACCTTTGTTCTTGCGATTTTTTGTCACTTCCTTCCAATCCTTGGCTTTTGGAGCATCTGTAAATTTTCTTTGAATAACTCTACAATTTTCCATAGCGTGACCTGCAATTTTTCATAGATCACAGAAAGGAAAAATGCACTCAAATTCTACTTTGATATTAATTTTATTATCGTTGACAAGCAGAGTAATATTATAAGGATGTTCATATGCCTAATTCACATCAACAAGGATACGAGCTAAAAAACCATGTTTGGATTTAAGAGTACATTGATCCATTTGGATCACTATACCAATGTAGGAAGCCAAATCATTAACAATCTTAGGGTGCCAATACACCTAGTTCAAACCATGTAAATGAATCCAAACCTGAGCATTTTATTGCTTCTAAGTCATAGGATTGAAATCAATACCCCTGTCCGAGATGTGAAAGATACCAGGTTTAAGCTGCATATTGCCTAGATTTCTAGTCGCTGAAAGATCCTCGCTATATTGGAAGACAATGTGGAAAAACTGTCTACCGATCAGAATAAGTTTCCATGCATTATTGCTCCAACAATGAGATATTAGATTCTTGAGATCTGCATAAGACCACGACTTATCTGCTCTCGAATAAATTACACACCCAAAAAGAGAAAAATTTTATACATTAAGTCTTTGTTGAAGATCTATCAGATCTGCAACAATCGAAAAGCTGTCATCATCGAGCTTTTTGATATTCGAGAGACGAGGGGAACACTCTTTAAAACTTAAGAAATAAATATGTATAAATTAATATTAAAAAACAAATAAATTCTGAAAATATTAAAAATTTATAAATAATATTCAATTAATGAATATTAAAAATGAATAATTTTTTTTAATAAATTAAAAAAATATGAAAAAATAGTGAATTCATAACATTAGATAAATAAATTCGAAACACATAAAAAATGAATAAAAAATGAATAAATAAATAATATTAATTATATAAATAAAAAAATTACGAAAAATAAAAAATATTAACTAATTAAATTAAAAAATATATTATAAAATTCATTTAAATAAATTAATTGTGTAAATTTCAAACATATGAAAAATATTAAAACTTGATGAACAAAAATGGAAAATAATATTCATATAAATTACAAATATAATGAAAATACTGAAACATAGTAAATAAATATTTCTGAATAAATATTAAAATGTTATTAAATTCCATAAAATAAAAAATAAGAATAATGAATAAATAATATTTAATAGATTACTAAAATATTTTAAAAAATTTAATTCATTAGATTAATTACAAGAATTTTAAAAACATAAAAAAGTGACAAAAATTAATAAATAGATAATATAAATTATATATATAACAAAATTATTTAAAATGAAGTATATTAAAAATTAAAATTAAAAAATATTAAAAAATGAATCTAAATAAATTAATTATAAAATTTTCAAACATTTTAAAAATATTAAATCTAAATAAATAAATTTGAATAAATATTAATCATATAAATTACTGATGTACTGAAAATATTTAAACTTTGAAAATAAATATGGATTAATAAATTGAAAAAAATATACTTAATCATATTTAATGAATGAAGATTAAAAATGAAAAAAAAAGAAAATTAAAAAAAATTAAAAAAATATTTACAAAAGTGAATTCGTAACATTAATTACCCAAATTACAAACACATAAAAATGAATAAAAATGAATAAATAAATAGTATTAATTATATAAGTAAAAAAATTATTAATAATGAATTATATTGACTATAAAAAAATATTAAAAATTAAAATGCATTTAAATAAATCAATTATATAAATTTTAAACATATTAAAAATATTAAATCTTAAAAAATAAAAATGGTTCAATATTAATCATATATATTTCAAACATATTGAAAATATTTAATATAAATGAATAAATATGTATAAATTTTAAAAAATGAATAAATATTAAAATTTTTAAATATTAATAAATATTAAAAATGAAATAATATTAAATTAAATAATATTAAAATTTAACAAATTACAAAAATATTTAAAAAATGAATTCATAACATTAATTGCATGACACTACTAAAAAAACAAGTAAGGAAAGCACCACCAATTTATCAGCGCTAAAAAAATCATTGATAAAGGGGGCCTTTACCAGCGTTAAAAAAAGCACTGATAACGGGGGCCTTTATTAGCGTTAAAAAAAGCGCTGATAAAGGGGACCCCTTTAACATCGCTTTTTTTAGTAGCCTTGAAAAAGGGGGACTTTATCAGCATTTTTTCCTAATGCTGATAAATTTTATGTTTCAAAAAAATATATTTTTTCATGAAAAATAATATATTGTTAAATAATTATATTTATATTGATATAAATATAATATATATTTTTTAAATATGTTTTAGATACGTATAAATAGACTATTATATTTAATATATAAGAAATTTAGTGAAAATGGCTTTAAAATATTTTAAAAAATATAATTAATTAATAATTTTCTAATTATTATTGATTAAAAATCATTTAATAACAATTTTAAGTCACAAAAAATCAAAACAATTAATAAAAGATCTAAAATAAGTTGAAAATGTAACCTAAACTTCAAATGACAATTAATTTTGATCCGGGTGTCCATTTGATCTCTACAACATATCAAATTGAAGCCTGCGACGAGCTCTACGTGCTTATGAGTGAATCAAATCTTTTTGTCACATTTTTTGAGGCCAAAAAAGGCCTAGAAGGCCTCCAAAACTGAGTTTTTAGTTGGGATACCCCGATTTGTTAACATTCAAACATGTATAACTTCTAATCCAGATGTCCGTTAGGCCTGTACCACATATCATATCAAAGATTGTTTCATTTTCTTCGATTTGACTTGTTGTGGAGTTGAAATGGGCTTCTATATTAGATGTTATGGTTGTTTTAACATTATATGGATTTTTAAATACACACATATATATGTATTTATTCGTAAATATATATATGTGTGTGTGTGCGTGTGTGTGTCTTTGTGTGTGTGTTCTATATATGTATGTATGTATGTATGTATTTATTTATAAATACACATAAAAATATATTTTATAAATGTATTTAAAACTAATCTAATTAATATATATTAATATACAAATAAATATACGGATAAAAAATTGTAACTACAAATATATATATAAATAGATTTAAATATATATTAATATGCGAATGAATATATATATACTAATATATGAATAAACACATATGTATTAATATAACTAAATATATTTATATTAATATGAATCTATATTAATATACGAATAAATATAAATAAATAAATATATATAAATATAAATATATATTAATATACGAATAAATATATTTATATATATATATATTAATATATGAATAAATATATATGTATTAATATAACTAAATATATTTATATTAATATGTATCTATATTAATATACAAATAAATATAACTATATATGTATATAAATAAATATATGTATCATTAAATAGAGAAAAAACGAAATGGCTTAGTGGTAAAGGTGCATGTGTGCAAGGTGGAGGTTGCTGGTTCGAGTTCGGGTGGAAGCAAGGAAGTGCGCGCGCATGTGTGAGACGCGTGGGCAAGGGAAGCGCGCGGGAGTGGGAGGGGACACCTAGCACTAATAGGGGGGGGGGGGGGGTCAAGCGCTGTTAAAACCTCCCCCCCGAATATAAATTATTTTTTATTATATTTTTATTTTTTTTACTTTTATCAGCGCTGATAAAAGGGGTCTTTATCAGCACTTTTCTGAGCGCTGATAAAAGGGACCCCCTATCTTCATCTCGATTAACAACGCTTTTTTAGCGCTGTTAATGCACTTTTCTTACGCTGATAAAAGCCATATTTTTAGTAGTTTGAATTACAAACAGATAAAAATGAATAGAAATGAATAAACAAATAATTTTATAATTTTTAATTATTGATGTATGTATTGTATTGATTATATATAAACAATATAATTAATTATTAACCTTTATAATTTTTAATAATAATTTGAAAAAATATTATTTAATTAAATGTTCAAATATTTAAAAATGTATAAATAACTATCAAAATTGAATATATTAAAAAAATTAAATGAATAAATATTAAAAATGAATTAATATTATTATAAATAAATAATTTACAAAAAATACTAAAAATGGACAAATATTAAAAATGATTAAATAATATTGAATGAGTAAAAAGACATACACATTACATATATACACATACACACATATATGCGTATAAAGATACTTGCACACATACACATACACTTATACACAAACACATGCACATACACATACACATACACATACACATACACATACATATACACATACACATACACATACACATACACATACACATACACATACACATACACATCCACATACAAAAGCACATACACATACACATACACATACATATGCATACATAGATAAATATACACATACACGTACACACATTTATACACATACACATACATACATTTATATACACTTACATGCTCATACATACATATACATATGCGTACATACACATAATACATAACAAACATACACATACACATACACATACATATACACATACACACAAACAGACACATAAACATACATGTGCACATGCAGACACACACACACACACACACACACATGCACATACACATGCTCATACATATACACATACACATAGACATATGCATCCAGATACACATACCCATACACATACCCATTCACATACACATACACATACGCATACACATACACATACACATACACATACACATACCCATACACATACACATACACATACACACACCCATACACATACACATACCCATACACATACACATACACATACACATACACATACACTTACACATACACATCCACATCCACATACATATACATAGACCCATACACATACACATACACATACACATACACATACACATACACATACACATACACATACACATACACATACACATACACATACACATACACGTACGCGTACAGATACAGATACAAATACACGTACCTGTACACATACACGTACACATATGCCTACACATACACATACACATACACATATACAAATATATGCACATGCACATACATACGCATACATGAATATACATAGACATACATCTACACACATGTATACACATACACATACATGTCGTTACATACAAGTGCATGAACATACATACACATACATATGAATACATACACATACTACATAAACATACACACGCCACCTAAACATACACATATACACATGTCATATACATACATACATGCACACGCACACACAAATATACATCCACATGCATACACATACACATACACAAACATATACACATATATACATACACTTAAATATGCACATACATACTCAAACATACATACTCACACATACACATAAAAATACATACGCACAAAACACACACACACACAACACAACACATACATACAACACATATATACTTACACACACAAATGTACTCATACATCCACATACATACACATGCATATACATACATAAATATATATATATATATGTATATTTTAATTTATTTAATATTAATATAAATATATAAATTCAAATTTGAGTTATTTAAATAAATATATTCATTTATATATTTAAATAATTTTATAAATAAATTTTATATTTATTGAATTTATATTTATGTATACATTTTGGAATTAATTTATTTAAATATACTATTAAATATGTTTAGTGATTGATATAAATTTGATAATTATATATATATATAATTATAAAAATAAGATTGATAATAACTATTTATTATAATATAGTTATATATATCATATTTATATATTATATTTAAGTATATATACTTATTTCTATATAAATATTATTTAATAAATATATATATATATATATAAATTAAATCATTCATTGTTCCCTTTATCTGTGCTTATTTCACATTGTTAAAGGTGGAGATTTTATCAGTGCGAATAAAAGGGAATCTTTTTCAATGATTTTAGATAGTATTGACAAAATTACACCCTTTATTAGTGATTTTTTAGCATTTATAAAGGTTAGTGATGAATATTTTGTAATGTATAGTAGCGCATAGACAAATCCATAATTTGGGACAAAATAAATTAGTAGTATTGGGGAGGGGGAAGAGATAATGAAATAAAAAATTTAGAGTATTTGATTTACCTCAAACATTCTCTTGGATTGAATGGCGGTTGAATTCATCAAAACTTGAGGAAGTATCCCTTAAAACCATGAATAAAAATTAAACACCCAACCTAGCATGTTTAGTTTATAAAAAGGTGAAAATGACCTTCTTTATTTCCTCTTTACTATTTTATTAAAATTTGGAATTCTAGAAAAAATTAAAACAAACTCAATTCCCCCTTCTTAAGAACATAATACCTCCTTTTGGTAAAATCATATCCAAAATTACCTCTGTTCAATAAGAATCCATACATTCACTCCCCAAAAATTATCTAGATGTCTATATTTTGGAAAAAATAATCCTGGTAGGATAACTTCTGATCAAATCATTCCTGACCCCCCCTACATAATTCTTGGAAAACTTAAAACCTCTCAGCCTCTAACTTATAGAGGACTAAGGATAAATCTCTTTACATGATCACCTTACAGAGAACTATTCTGGACATTTACAAAATTTGGAAAAGCAAAATATCTTAAGGGTCATTTGAGTAAGGTTTATCTAAGAGTTTTTAATGTTCATGTACTTATCCAAAACTAGGAAGCCCCCCCTTTATAAAGATTTACAACTAAATCAACTGAAACTTCAAACACATGATAATATACTCAGTTACTCTCAAGGTATACCCCTTCAAGGGGACTTAATTTATAGTCAGCCATCTTCTAGTGTAATTACTTATAGATATCCTAGTCCTGGAGTCCCAATCCCTTAGAAGATATGTAGAGTTTTCAACTATTCCAAACTTTGGAAAAGATCAAATTTCATAAGACCCATCGAGTGTTCTCTGTATGGATTCTCAGTGAGAGGTTTCATAGGGAACATGCACATAGATTAATTCTATCCCCAACTCCAAATTCAAGAAAATTATCAAATTTATTTCAAATTTTTAATAATATATTTGTCCATCCTTCAACATAAAAATACTACTTCTTATAAATCCATGAAATTTTATGATGGGATTTTAATGATGAGCATTGTACCTAATAAAATCTAGAAAATTATAAGCACTAATAAAATCACTGACAAGGGTACCTTTTAATTATATAGTGTTCATTTCAGATTAAAATGTCACTTTTAAAATGAAATATTCACCTTTAGTTTATCTACCCACACCATGTGTAATATTATTGTGAGGTTAGTTTCTTTTACCATTGTTTCATCCTCATTAGCCTCTCACTATTGGTGCTATATCATTCTCTTAGTGCCACCTCATGAACCCTCCTCACCGACACACTATCACTACCACATAACTTCAACACCAATCATCATTGTTGCATCACCTACCCCCATTACTAATGTTGCAATTCTATCACTGTCATTGATGCGAGTGTCACACCATCACTGATGTGAGTCACCCACCCTAGATGATGGGAGTTTCTCAACGTTGTTTCCATGAATGTCTGCCTTCTTCATTTTATTGAATGTCTCCTACTGTTATGTCCATGATTTCCACACTTATAGACTTATACTAGATAGTCCACAACTAGATGATATAGTTGATTATTAATTATGTACTTAAATTATTATTTTTCTCATAAATATCTTATTTTATAAATTTTATACTCATATTTTATGATTTTAGGTTTTATAGATGCCATCTGTCAAACCTATTCTTTAGAGCCTGTTGCATTACTTCATGATGATGATTTCTATCATCACATGCATGGTGCCTGTTATACATTTTCATATAGTCTAGTGGCACCATGTCGATTGTGGGATGAGGTTTTTTGGGTTCTGTCAACCCATCCCTACACCCCCAGTCAATTTTCTTCACATAATTCCATGAATATGTTAGGGATATGAGACTTTGATTGAAGTTGATATCATTAATTACATGTTTATATGTGGTAAAAATGCCAAATGTCCAAATTATTTGGGGTATACATAGTGTGCAAGAATCTATCACAATAGTTGAACTATGAGCCCTGGCATTGTATGAGTTTGTTGTTATATCTTACATGACACGGGCAGGGCTATCATGACTTGGTAAAAAATATCACCCCATTTTAATAGATATTATAATAATTTTAATTAATAGCATATTTTTTATATGATGATTATATCTCACACATTATACACATCTTTGTTCCCATAAATAGATTTTCATTTGGTTAGGGTTATTTTCGAAGATAAGAGATAGAGCTATGACATCCCAAAGATGAGTTTTTTCACGGTACATACTTTGATGTGTGACATGATTTTGAGCCCCAAGTTTATGTGCTCAAGGGACAAAAGATTCATCTAGATGTGCAGAAGATGGTGTGGAAAACAAGGATGATGTCAAACATGATCATATAAATTCCCCAACACTTACTGCTTTAGATGAGCCACAACATCACCATAATACTCTTAATACATCTCCTTCCTATAATATTGATATTTTACTTTTAGATGATATGAAACTAGTTATGCGAACAATAATTTAGGACGCTTCTGCTAGTGGTTCTTCTACTTATTCCCTTTATTAGGTTTAACTTTAGTGATAGTTGGTGACTTAAGCACTTGTGATTCTCCCTTTTTCCTTGGTGGTCAGATACCCATGTCTTTACTACTATCTTCTTCCCATGTGGGAGAAGGTTTTAGCTACTATCCTTTTTCTTCCCATACAGGAGATATTTCTAGCCATCAGTCATCATCCTTTCAGGTTGGATATGATATGGGAGAGAGGAATTTAGATCAACTACCTATCACATAGGATTTTGTAGAGTCAACTGCAACACATGCTACACAAAAGGGCCATATTCCAGAACACAAATATCGACAACCACAATGTGGAAACACTTTCTATACTCTAGGAAATGGCATAAAGGAGTGTCTAAGATAGCAACATAGACATTAATGATACATTTTCCATTGTTTATAAATCTTTAACTAAAGTCTATGTTATATGTTTGTTGCATTTTTACATGAACATTATTTGAAAAACTATATATTATAATTAATTAATAGTGATTAATAATAATATTATTACTAATAATTAATTAAATAATATAATTACTAATTAATAGTATATTTAAAAATTAATTTGATAATTAATTATTATAATTAATATCTAATAATGTATTTCATTTATTAAAAATTAACAAATTTTTTTTGATAATTAGGAATTAGTTATTATAATTAATAAATTTCTAAATAATTAATAATTAATAATAATAATAATAAACATAATTAATTTTTCAAAATAAAAATTTAACTTGTAATTTTAATTTAATTATTAATACAATCACTGATTATAGTAAAATATATATTTAATAGTGGATTTAATTATATAATTATGAATTAATTAATTTGATAATTATTACTATTAAAAATATTATTATGTGTTATGTTCATAGATAATTATTATAATTGTTTAGATGATTACTATTATTATTAATTATTGGAATTTCATTTTTATTTATTAATGGGTTCATAGAGCCTCAGCCTTACAAAAAAAATATTATTTTCTAATTAAGTTAATTATATTTTTAATTGTCATTATTAACTATATTATTATTAAATACTAATTATATTAATTAAATATTTAAAATATAATTATACTATTAAATATAAATTATATAAATTATATTATTAATTCATAATTATGTTAATAATTTTATTATTATTATTATTTACATTATCATTTATTATTATTATTATTATCAATTACTAATTATTTTAATCATGTTATTAATTAATTAATTATAATTTTAAAATTTTATTTATTTTTATTATTCTATTTATTACTTATTTTAATTAATTTAATATGTATCATTACTAATTATTTTAATCATTTTATTAACGAGTATATATATATAGTAAAAAATATAAAAATAAGGATGCCTAAACCCCACTCAAACTAGAACTTAGGCCATACATCATGATTGGGGTTTACACTAAGTATTTAGAAACAAAATATCTAGCAATAACTTATCCACACTAGCTAGTCGAAGCACTACCATGAATCGGGTTCATGCCTCTTGGGACCCATTTATCAAAATTGGTCCCACCCTCCTTTAATAGAGGTCTTTATTTGTTCATCTGGTAAAACTTAATTCCTATAATAAAAAATTTCTATTTGTTATACTATGTAATTGTTGATCACCTGTAGATTTATCTATTTTGAATCCCAATCATTAGTAGTCAAACAGTGCTTATGTTCCTTACTCTTTTCCCACACATTTGAATGTAAATAGTAATTGAACAAAGTATAATAAAACTTATAAAGAACTGAAAACCCAAGATTTCAATGATCTAGTATACCATCATTGATGAAGTATTCTTACCACAAACTTCTTTCAATGAAACGAGTCATGAATATCCGAAAAACATAAATTAAATCCTTGAAGAGACTTCACAATCTTAATAGGTTGGGTATGTTTCAGATCATGTCTTCGGCTGGAGGTTAACCAATATGGGATTTTTCAACTCATAGATGGTTATGATATATGAGACCATAAGCCAATGAGCCTGTACCCAAGTGGTAGAGGCTCATGTTTGGATTCCAAAAGGCCCAAGATCAAATCTGAGCAGGGGTGAATTTTTGAAATACTATAGAAGGCACTATGTGGTACTGTAGTATCTAAAACTATTCATTTTATTTGGGCCTTCGAGACACTGGTTTGAGCCTATGGGTATCACGACCTTTGGGCCATCATATACCTTCAGGCCATCGGGCCTCCGAACCAAAGGACCAAGTAGATATCAGGGAAAATCACGTAGGGGTAGGCCCCATAAAAGGATTCAGAGGAAGTATCATCTTCTAGAGTAGGGATAATCAAATTTGAAGGATGAGAGGGTATGAAAATTTACACTGGTACTAGGCACCATGCAACTCTGCATAAATTAATGCTATCCGATCTGGCATGTGAGTTGGGGAGCTAGACACCATCAATGATGTAGATGTTGGGTGGGGGGGGGGTTCTTATATTTTCTGGTCTTGGTAATTTAGTTCATTTATTAAGAATTGTTCCTTGGGCCTTCAGGTCATGTAATGGGCTTTATACCTTTGGTGTTATGGGTCATGTAAGGGCTACCACTCAACCCATAATAGAAGGATTATCCAAAAATAAATAAATTTTTTGATGGCCTTTAGTCTAGGTTGACCATATATGGGCCCTTGATTGAGATAGGTTAAAGAAGTGTATGGATGAACCTAAATACTATATATGATGTGCTTATCTATTCGAGTGAGGGGAATGTGATGTGCTCATTTATAAAGGTGAAATACATGTGATGTATTCATCAATCTATTTTTTCAATACATGTATAATCGTAATGTTTGAGATGGCTATATGGTATTGACATACTTCATGTCTCATAGTCACTCAATTTCTTGAACAAAGGGAACATATGAAAATGAATGCTTATATATGATGCAATTGGTGAATATAGGAATAGAGGCACATGTGAATAATAGGGATCATGCCGGATCCCTTTGAATCTTATGTATCATTATTTATTTGATAGAGTTTGTTATTTTCTTACATTTATATATCTAGTTATTCATATTTTTTTAATGATACATAGACACATGGGTTCAAACTTTGGGGTTGAATGAATTGGTATTGAGTTTGAATTATTGAGTTTCTCTAAAATGTTTTAGAGTTTTTCTAAAATAAGTTTTGGATGGTTTTTCACAAGGTATTTCATAAAATGTGATACAAGGTGAAGTTAATGATAACCCTCAAATAGTGTTTTGGAATATATCCAAAATGAGTTTTAGATATGATTACACATGTTATTGTGTATGAAAAAATATAATGTGAAATCACACTATGTCTATAAGGCTTTAGTGTAAGTTGGGAATTAAATAAGATATGAACTAAAGCTATAAATTCATGGGATACATTTTTTCTGTATCATATAATAGAATATAGGTAATACTACAAGAATTTTAGGCTATACCCATGCCTCTATAATGACATTTTAGACTAAAAATTAGTGTAGCGTCATTGACAATACTCTATACCAACATATTTTAATAACTATTAGTATAGAGTTCCCTATACTAATTGTCCTTAAAAAAACATTTTTGTACGGTTTCATCATGTGAGGATCCCCCCCCCAATGATCCCTAATTATTCCCTACCATAAGTGGTGACCTCCCCTCTTTCTCCCTGATGATATCGCCTTGCTCATTGGTTTTTTGATTCTGTTCTTCTTTAACATCAAATCGGTGTGTTCCAAATCCATTATCTTTTATTTCAAGCAACATTTTTATTTTTAACTAGGGATCAAACACTAACAGAGATCCTGTTAGGTCAAAATTATTCCTCATTCATTAAAATATTGTTCATTTAGATTATATTTGTTATAGTATTTTATAAAAAAATTAATTGTAGTTGATGTGTTTTTTTAAATGTAGTTTCTCTATACTTATACATAAATCTAATATAATGTTATTTTTTCTGTATTTCATATTATTTTATTATATAATTAATTATTATAGTAATTTTTTTGTTTCATTAATGTATTATGGGTTATGAAATTATTCATTTTATTATTTTATTTTATTAATTGAATGATTAAAATTTCTATATAATTAAGTTCAGTTTAACATGGGGTGAAATTTTTGAATAATCATGTTGGTAATTAATGAAAGTTCATTTAATAGTCACTCAACGACTCTACATAATCCAGTTTTATTTATTATTTGTTGCTTATACTCTGTCTTATACTATGTTTTGTTACTACTAGTATGAACTGATTATAACACATTCCATATCTTATTCTTTATTTTTCAATATACTAGTATGCTTTGATGGATTTTATAATAAAATTGGCATTTTAATTATCTTATTGGAAATATTTTACAGACATGTGATACTTATTTATTTATTTTTGGTTTTATGAATTTTTCTCTGATAAAAACACATATATTAAGGATATGATTTTTCATGTTGGGTGGGATAATATTGATATTTTAAAAAAATATTTTTCATGATAAAGACATATGAATTTATTTTTCTTTATTTCATAGTCAAAAAAAGAAAGTTATTTTTTTAAAAAAATTGCTTCATAAATACGTATGTATTTAATTGGATTTATTTCTATCCAAATCAATTAAAACTAAACTAAATTGAAGAAAAAAATATTTAAACTATATAAAAATGTAAAATAACTGAAATGTTTTTTATTTTTATTAAAAATATTCATGGTTATCATGAATTTTAAAATTAGTTTTTACTATGAAAATATAAATAAAAAATTATATAAAATAAATGATAGATGGTGGATGTGTGAACTGATTGAATCTCAACCGAGTTTCAATAAAAATTTTATTTTTTAGATTTTTCATTTAATAATGCTAAAAATGGAGGTATTGTATGTTTCCCTTGTTATAATTTTGTTGGAAAGCCATGGTTAAGTTTTGATGAAGTTAGATAGTATGTAACAAAATTTAGTTTTCAAATAAATTGTTATACCTATTATCATAATGGAGATAAAATTAAATCTCATATTGTTTATGATTAAAATGAAAGCCGTGATATAGAGATTTTGATATTTGATCAGTTTCTTTTTATGCATCATCATGAGAAAGATAATTTTTCAATGTCATAAGATAATGATACTAATAGGAATGTGAAAATTAATAAAAATGAGGATCTTGATGGAGTAAAAAAAATTAATTGATAATGTCAGGACTCTTGTATATTGAGAATGGAGAAAAAATGAAAAAGATGAAATTTTTAATGCAACTGTATCTAAAGAAATATATGTATGGAATATCTAGTGATTCCATTGGTTATATTATTACTTTCCTGATATACTTACTTCTTTATGATGAAAATATTCACTCAAATCATCATATGGAGTAGAATTTAATTAACCATTGTGGATTTTTTGCTAATAAAATTCCAGATTTCCTGAAAATATTATAGCTTATTATGGAAGGAAAATATAGACTGAAATGATTGTAAAGCATGTGGTATGTCATGATGGAATCCAAATGAAGATGAAAACCCACTTTATGTGCCATATAAATTGATTTATAACTTTCCAGTGGTTATTAGGATCCAAAATCTTTTCATGTATGATGAAAACTATACAAATATGTGATGGCATGATGTTGTAAGAAACTAGGATAATGATGAGTTGGTTCATAATATATATGGATTATAATGGTGGAAATTTGATAAAGGGTATTCAGATTTTTAATTTTAGGTGAATAATTTCAGGTTGGGTATATCATGTGATGGTTTTAATCCATTTGGTCATATTCTAACTTATCACATCATGTGGCTAGTTTTTATTCACATTTATAACCTTCCTCTATGGAAATGTATGAAAAAACCATTAAATTAATTTAATATACTCATATATATAACTTCAAATATTATAATTGATATAGATTTGTACTTATAACCTTTAATAAAAGAGTTAATGTTTCGTTTGGTTATGGTTATATGCACACATAGTGATTCTTTGAAAAACATATTTCAGATTCATGCTACACTTATGTACATGATAAATGAGTTTCCTTTTATGCAATGATTTTTGGTTGGATCTTGAATTGAAAACAATCATATCCTATTTTTATTAAGAATACATGATATATAATATTTAAATATCAACATAGATTCAATTTCATAGATTATTGAAAATAGTTTCTAACAGATCATTCATATAGGAATAATCATCAAAGGGATGACAATAATGATGAAACCAAGAATTCACCTTAGTGTATGTCTAGAAATAATGTTCTTAATGAATTAAAAGTTATTAGTTTTTCATTAGGTAATTTTTAGATTAAATCTATAAATAGGAAGAATGTTCCCACTAAATCTAATTCCAGTAGGGAAAATATGAGTATCCTCTTTGATTTTATATATTTGCCAACCAATTTTTTACATCATTGTTTAGATGTAATGCACATTGGAAAAAAATATTTTAATTGTTCTAAAATTCAAGGGTAATACCCAAGATGAATTATGATCTCAATGTAACTTGTTGTATTTTCATATTGGACAAGGGCTACATCTTTTTTTGAGTCAGTGAAAATAAATAAGAAGTTTTTCTCTTTTAATGTGATGACATCGTTAGATAAAAAAAGTTCTATATGTATTAGAGTATCAAGGTTCCTAATGTATATTCAATAAATATATATATTTAATTTAATAAAATATTTTTAAAATGAAATCTCCAAATACTCCTAACCATCACATCCTTTTTGAGGAATTGATTCTAATTGAAATTCGTCATTTAGTTTTCAATAATGTGTGGGTGAAAATAATTTTATTGTTCCATTATTTATATAATTTTGTGATAAATGGTTTTCTATGTATTTATTTATAAAAATATAAAAATAGGAATAATTAATTTTTTATGAGTTAGAAAAAAATTCATTCCTCGTTTTTTACTTGGATAGTATGTCTAACTATTTATATTATAATTGAAATACTTTTTAGGGACCCATTTCTTTTTGGTGGATGTACCCAATAAAATGAAATATATTTAACATCAATTATTATTCCCAGAAAAAGAATCATCCTAAAGATTCTGTCGTGAAAGGTTATTTGGCTTAATAATGTATGGATTTGTTTCAATGAATTTGAATGATTTGAGCATAAGGAATAAATAACCAATGGGAAATGAATATGATCACTATGAGTAAAATGAGTTGAAAGATCCCATATTTTCAAGGTATGTACCTCTTTGAGTTTTGGTTAACCCTTTTTGTATTCGGTTAGTTTTGGTTTCGACCTCGTTAATGAGGTTTGTAAATTGGTTGGTTTTGTTCTGGGTGAATAAGAAAAGGGATATTGATTGTGAATATAGAACCAATTCATAATGTGAATGGTATGGGTAGACCCCATGAAATATATACAAGGTGTGAGTGGGTCTAGGAAGACCCTATAAATCACATGCATGACTAGGATTGATATTGGAAGACCCATGAAATGAAAACTCATGTGGTGAGATGGGTTCATTATATGGAGTTTTTTTCTAGTTTTTTTAGTTGAGGTGATAAAATTCTAAGTTTTTATAGAAAAAATCCATTGATAACATTAATCTTCTATTAATGTTGTGAATGTTTCAGGCCCAACACTCATTTTAAAATATTTTGTTTTGAATTTATGATATCATGCACCCCCTTTCTCTCTATTGTAGCTTGATAAACTATGATTTTCCCCTATGAAATAGTAGAACAATTTTGTTGGATCTTACCTTTCTGTATTGATAGATTAAAGTTAATAACATATGTAATTTTCTTTTTCTTTTCTCATCTATTTTATACTGGTAAAAACCAAGTGAAGGACTGCCTAACCTGGATTGATATCCCATGACTGGTGTTGAAAGAACCTTTGGTTTTTTTGAAGGTAAGGAAGAAGGAATATAATAATTGTGATCACACTGAAACACCATACACATGAACTCCCTAAAAATATAATTCACTATTTTGCAAAAACATCTTAGGCTTTACCCTCCCATGGATCCCGATGGGTCTAGTGACATTGAGACCAGACTTTTTTGAACCCTAGAGGTGAGCCTACCCTGGAAATTATGATGAACTGATAGTTTTTTATAGAGTGAATTTGGTATAACATGTGATTTGAGATAATTGGAAACTAGGTAAAAAATGTGAACTATAATAATTGGTAACCTAGAATGACATGAATATAGTGAGTTGTCCTTGATAAAAGAATTTACCAATTGTTAATAAAAGATAGTTTAATTGTTAATGAGGTAAATAGACCAATATGGATTATATGTCATGTTTGATATATTGATGATTGGTATGATTTTGGATTATTGGGACTTGGTGTTGATTACATATTACAAACCATTAGTGACTCATCCTAATATAGAAGAATCCACCAATTTTTTTGTTATGTATAGTTACCCAAGGTGTACTATTGGTGATTCATCATAGATATAAGAATCTAACAGTATGATTTTATTGATTTTCCATTGGATTAGAAGTGTGTCATGGGAACATGTAAGTGGATCTAACATTTTTTAGATTCTATTATGATATGGTTACTTTACCCCCAGTATGGTATTGTGCCATGACAAGAAATAAGAAAATCTAGAATGGGACATTCACATAGATCCCAATGTCACTTGGTTACATGAGATATGCCATGAACTATTTATCCTAACTTAGGAGAATCCAATAGTGTCATGGGTGATCTATCCTGATGTATGAGGATTCACCACTTGACAATGATATCTGACATGGAGTGGAATCAGGTTTGGCTGACCTAAGGTGTCATTACAAATCCGGAGGGCCAGCCAATTTATTTGATGTTTTGTATTAATTTAGGAATCAATACCCCTATTTTTCAAATAATTGCATGAACTATATATTCAAATTGATTTTTTAGACACCATAGGTGTCAATCTTATGAGTTGTACTCACACCCTATTGGAGAACTATTTGGTACCTAATAATATTTCCTGGATGTAGGTGTGGACAAGGTCAAGGGATCATGTTCTTGATTGTTTACTTACTAGATGGGATGAATCTTGGGTATGGTACAAGAATGGGTTTAGAGACCAGGGTTTTGGATTCTTTAATTGATTTTTTTTTACTTATACGACTTCAAACATGCCATTTAGTTTCATTATGCCTATCATTACATGAATCCATTATTATTTTTATTTTTCACTTTTCTATTTTATCCTACTTTTTACATGGTTGATTATTTATATTATTTTATCTATTTATGTTACTCTATTCCTAAGGGTATTGTCTCCCCACTATGTTTTTTACACCATTTCTGGTTGTCAAAATCCTCTTGAATATGGAGAGGCACTCATTAGATATAGTATCCAATCTAGAAAGGTAATGCAAGGGAGTATTAGTCCAAGGGACATTAAAATGTGGAACCTGAGCCCACGTATTTTTTGTTTCTTTACTATTTGGGAAATTTATATTGGAGAGTAGGATATTTTAGTGCTCAATAATGAGCTTGTTCATAGGATTATCTAATATATGTATGAGGTAAAACCCAAGTACCCATGGATGGAATTGCTATTCATGTAGTTCACTTGTTATAGTTTATATGCTACTCTACCTTGGATGATTCACCGGTTGTGTGATGTTACTATTTATTATGATTTTACTATTGGGTTGGTATGAAAGGATATGAGTTTGGAAGAATCATGGTAGGAACATATGATATATTTTTACATGTATTTATCATGATAGGTATATATTTATCGCATGTGACATATCTACCCTTATAAACTATGAAATTTGAACCATGATATATCTAATAAAAAGAAATGAAAGTAAAACAATTATGTTATGTCCATAATATTGTTAAGACAAGTATAGAGGGACCTTGTTCCAATCCTCTATAATTTTTTTCACCTTTTAATGTTTATATTGTTTGTGTTCTAAGGAGTGAATTAATCCTTGTAGAGAAATTTCCTCATCATTTCCTTTGGGTTGAGAATTGGAGAGGGGTAATCAGAACACTCCCAAATTAGCAAACCAAGAAATTATTTTGGCTCCTAGGAACTAAATAGATGATCAAATTCAAAAAATATTCCAATGGGTCATGAGATCCATGGAGAGATATACTTATGACACCATAACATGGATGTTTGATCTAAATAGAGAGTTCCAACTACAATATCCACCTAGATTCATTTGGGAGGGAGGATCCTAGGTAGTTGAGTTCTGGATCGATTCAGTCTAGATGATCTTTAAGCACCTTATTGAATACACAGATAAATGGGTAAATCTTGTAGCTTATATGTTATGAGGACCACCCAAGAATTGGTGGGATATTATGGAGAAAGCTGACCCGCAAGAGGATGAAACTTGGAAAGAGTTTGAGTACATGTTTCTGAGACACTTCTATCTAGAGATGTCAAGGGATAATAGGGATATCGAGTTCATGAACTAGAAAAAGGGAAACATGTCTGTGATGTACTACACTATATACTTCATTAACCTATAATTTTTTTCTCTATCATTAGAATATAATGATTTTACCAAGGTGAAACATTTATAGGATGAGATTTTTTATGAGTCATGGTTGTAGGTGAACATTTTTCTCTTGATAAACTTCATGAATGTGATGAATCCATAAGCCATTATGAAAGTCAACCAAATGGAATATTTAAGTTTCATCCATATAGTCATAGCAGGGTGACCAGTGAGCTCTTATTTAGGAAGTAATGAGTTTCATTATGATGCTTACTGCTAGTTTAGTAGCAGTCAGATCAACCAGGGAAGTATGAAGACATCTTAGAACCATGTCCTGTTGTAGTTCTATTAGTGTAGAATGTTTTTCTATAAGAACTCATAGTATTCTTACACTACTATGGAGTTATATGATTACAGGAGGATTGGTCATATCTTTTGGTTTAGTAGGAACTCACAGTAGTTGAGAAGTGTAAGGGGATTGGGAAAAGCACTAGAATTTGGGAAGGAATTAGTAATCCCTCACTAGACTGGTAGATAGAGTTCCACCAGATGTTTAGGAAGAGGTGGGGGATGTGGTACCCTAGTGTAGGAGAAATAGTACCATTTGGATGGAGTAGCATAGGAGAGTCATAATAGATCCTAGGAAGAGGGGTGATTCAGCTACACACTATGAAAACTTTTTTGACTAGTTTGGATGTAATACATTCTACCATAAAAGGTATAATTATAGTATAATTTACCCTTAATAACACTTTTTTTTATACAATATCATTTTTTTCCTTTTTATCATCTCAATTTTAAAATGGTGTGTATTTTTCTATGGAGATATTGAATTAGGTTATGACCATCGACACACTATTTGTAGTGTGATTAAAGGGTAGAAAATGCTACAATAATTTTTCTATTGAAATTAGTGGGCATCATTTACATTGGGAGATATTTATGTTTGAAATGTTTGACTTTTATTTGATTCTAAGTATGGATTTAATTATTATATATCATGATCATATTGAATTTTATCAGAGTAAATTTAAATTTCTATCTCTTAAAGGGGGCATCTAATATAACTAGGGTGAGTGAAATCTACAAGATGGTCCTCCTGGATCAATTCTGTGTATATTGTTTTGTCTCATAAACTAATTGGTGATCCTTTTTCTAAATGATGGTGGAATGTAGTATAATAGTTTTACCCTAGTGGTGGACTATTTTTAGGATGTCTTTCTTAACGAGTTATCTGTTTTACCACCCTATTGGGGGATCAAGTTCACGATCTAGTTAATGTGGGGAGTTGAACTAGTTTGTATCCTACCATACAGAATGGAACTAGTAGAGCTTAATGAGTTTAAAGTTTAGTTCAAATATGTATAAGTAAAGGAATTCATATGTACTAGTACTTTTCCATGGGGTTATCCCAGGATTTTCACAAAGAAGGATGATGGGTCTTTGATATTATGTGTGTATTATTGAATGTTGAACTAGATGATGTCAAGAACCAATATCCCCTTCCATTCATCAATGATATCTTTTATTATTTGATAGGCTATAGGATATTCTCTAATATTTACTTGAGTTCATGGTACCAACACTAGAGGGAGAGATCATCTGACATTACTTGAACTGATTTTTTCAAGTAGGTATGGTTTTTATAAATTTTAGGTAATGTCATTCAGTTTGACATACCCACCAAAAGTATTCAAGGAATTGATGAACTAGATCTTTTATATGTTCTTAGATTAGTTTTTTGTTTCATCGAATACATATTAGTGTAATCCTAGACTGTAGATGATTATTCCTAATATCATTAAACTATTCTAAGTAAACTAATAGATAAACATCTTTACAACAAGCTATTTGAATGAAATTTTTGGTTTGATAGAGTTAACTTATTGGGCTATTTTTATAAAAGGTTTGAGTGGTAGTAGACTCAGAGAAGGTTATAGTCATGGTATATTGGGAATGAACCAAGAATGTATTTGAGATTTAGAGCTTCCTAGGTCTAGTGGGAAACTATCGGCTTTTTGTTATGGAATTTTTTCATTTGGAAGCCCCAATGTTTGGGCTGACTAAGAATGGTATGAAGGTTGTTTAGTTAGATTCTTATGAAATGTATTTCCATGATTTTAAGAGTAAGATGACCTTAGAACTAATTCTCACCTTTCTTATGTTGGGTAAATAGTATATTGTGTATTTTGATTCTTCCAGAGTTGGACTCAGAGTAGTTCTGATGTAGTAGGAACGAGTGGTTTCTCATAGATCTAGGAAGTTGTGACCACATGATAGAAACTTCCCTACTCATGATCTGAAGTTACACACCCTAAGATTCCAGAGAAAATATCTATTGGGAAAAATGTTTGTGGTGTACATGGGACATAAGATCCTCAAGAACATATTTTCTCAATGAAACCTAAACATTCAATATTTTATGTGGGTCAAGTATATGAAATATTCCAACTTTGATCTGAATTAAACTCCAAGATAGGGAAATGCAGTGATTGATTATTCGATCTAGAAGACTCATAAAAAGTTAGTACGAGCGTCTTATGATGAGTGATAGATAATGAAACTATTTAGGGACATGAATATAGATGTTTAAGAGTCTTGTGGATGAGTAGTTTCAACATCAAATTCTATTATACCTATGATTTTAGATCAGATCAAGAGAGAGTAGTTAACTAATCTATAGGGATTAGCTATTAGGGAAATATTATATGTCTAGGAGACACCATCTCGATGGTCTCTTGGTGGTAAAAATATTATTCTTATCCAAGGCCATTTATGGGTTCCTAAGAGCTTATGCAAGGAGATGATGATATAGTTTCATGCTTCTAGATGGAAGGTATATTCGATTTTGAAAAAGACGTATCATGATCTCTATAGATAGTACTGGTGGATAGAGATGAAGAAGTAAATAGTGGGATTAATGGAAATATGTTTCACCTATAAAAAGATAAATGTCGGGAACTAGAGGCATGATGGGTTGTTGCAGCCTTTTCCCATTACATAATGAAAGTGGGATGCAATCAAAATAGATTTAATAACCAAATTACCCAAAAAACCTCACAAGAATAATAAAGTATGGGTGATCATGGATAAAATGTTGAAGTTATCCTACTTCTTACATATTAGGATGACATTCATCATTGATGATCTGGGAAGAATATATGTGTGGGACATATTTTGGATTCATGGTGTTCTAAAGAGTATTATTTCTGATCAAGATTCTCTTTTCACATATCCATTATGGTTGGGTGTTCATAATGAGTTGGGATCACATGTTATTTTGATTATAGACTATCATTCTTAGAATAATGAACAATTTGATAGGAGGATTTAGATTTTTGAGGATATGTTATAGGCCTATGTATTGAATTTTGGTGGTTTATGGGAAAACCTTTTTCACCTAAAAGTGTTCACCTATAATAAAAACTTATAGGAATCAATCCCAATGGATCCTTTTGAATAATTATATAGAATACATTATCATTTGACTCTTTTTTGGATATAGGTAGGAGATTAAACATTTTTTAGACATAGTCTCATGTAGCAAATGTCTGACCAATTATATTTAATCAAAAAGTGGCTAGTGACTGTATAGAGTTGGTAGAAATCATAAGATAACCATATGAGATGACCTATGGAGTTTTAGGTTGGTCAATAGTTTTTCTTTAGGTGTCGTACTGATTGGGGAAACACTGTATCCAAAAGTAAGGGAAGTTAGTGATAAGGTTTTTTAGGCCATTGGAAATTTCATAAAGGGTTGGTCTAGTGGTAAACCGTTTGACCCAAACATAGTACTAAAATTGCATCCAATATGTATTTCACATGTCACAAATTCAAAGATATCATCCTAACCCTTCCCACATGATAAATATTGATGAAATTGAGCTAGATGTTGATACACTCTTTAATGATCGTCCTATTTTTATCATGGACCATAGTGATAAAAATATAGGGGGAAGACCCAACATATGGTATGAGTAAAGTGGAAGCATTGACATGTGAAAGAGGAGGAATGGGTGAGGGAATATGACATGTTGATATAGTAGATATAATTGTTTATTGATACCCACATAGATGCTTTAGATCACAGCTCAGGGATGAGTTGTTATTTGGTGGGGAGGTTATATAACCCATATTTTATAGCTATGTCCCACTTTTATTTTTGGTTAACACCTTTTTTTCAAATAGTTTTGGGTTTTCACATTGAAAACTGAGTTTTTAAATCATTGGTTTAGTTCTTCTAGGAAGAATAAAATGGATATAGTGTCTAGATATATAATCAATTCATTCCATGAATTGTCAATTCATGATATGAATGGTCTATACATACCCCATGAAATCTATACAGGGCATGAATGGGTCTAGGAAGTCCCTATAAATCATATTCATGTCTTTTATAGATATGGTAAAACCCATAAAATGAAAAATCACATCATGGGATGGGTTTATGATGTGAAGTTGTTTTTATGGGTTTTTAGGATGAGGTGGAAAAATTATCTATGTATGTGGGAAAGGATTCATTCATAACATGAATCTATTATTCATGTTGTGAATGTTCCACACCCACTAATCCTTGTAAACTCTAGTGTCATGCAATTATGATATAATTCACCCCTTCTCAGGATTTCTTCCTGATTATATTTTATTCCTCCTCTATCAACAAAAATCATGTTTTTTATCAATAGATTGAAGGTAATACCTTGAGTTCCTTTCTCTTTCTTATCTCATCTATTTGATATGGGGAAAACCCTAGTATAGGACTGCCTAATCCATATCAATATCTCATGGTTGGAGTGTATAAAACCTTTGGTTATCGTTGAATAAAATAAAGGCGGAACCCAACTATACCTCGTATGTTGAGTAATTTATATTTTTAATCTGCTTTTGAGGTAGGTGGTCTAGAACAACTCTCTAATTTCTATTTTTTTCCTTAAGTCTATTCAATACTTTTTATCATATTGGAACGTCATTCGTGTGATGTTCCTAAAAGGATAATTCACTATTTTGAAAAATTCCTTAGGCTTATCCCTCCCATGGATTCCAACGAATACATTTTCATTGGGAAAAAACTTACAGCTACTCAAGAGTTGAGGTTACCCTTGAAATCATGATGATCTGGTAGTTTTGATTTCATGAATTTGGAATAACATGTGATTTTTGATAATTTTTTTCTAGGTATAACATGTGAACTACAGTAATTGGTAACCTGGAATGATATGACTATAATGATTCCTTCTTGATAGGATAATCCACCAATCGAGAATGAATGGAAGGTTAATTGGTAGTTGGGTAAATTTACTAACATGGATTATATGTCATGTTTCATATATTGATGATGGTTATTATTTTGGTTTTCTAGGACTTGGTGTTAATTACTTGATAAAAACCATCAGTGATTCATCCTAATGCAAGAGAATCAACCATTTGATTGAGAAGTATGGTTACCTAAGGTGTACCATTGGTGATTCTACCAAGATAGGTAAATCCACCAGTACAATATTATACATTTTTCCTTAGTTTGTAAGTGTTACCTAAGAACACATAATTAGATCTCTACCATGGTTTATATTGCAATATTATTTGGTTACATTAACCTTGTTATGATATTTTTCATGGGAAGACATAAGTGACTCAAGTATTGGACATTTTCATGTAGCCAAATATTTCTTGGTTACTTGAGATATTCAGTGGGCCATGTATATTGAAAAAGGATAATCCTCTAGTGTAATTGGCGGTCTATATTGATATAAAGGGATCCTCCTTTTGTTAGAGAATTTGACATGGAACTAAAGCTGGTTTGGCTAACCTAAGGTTTCAACCCAGATCCAGAGATTCAGCATGATTATTTGATGTTTTGAATGAAAATATTAATTAATAAACCTATTTACCATACTATTTCATGAAAAATATATTCAGACTATATTTTTTAGACACTATGGGTATGGTCCTATTGAATTTTACTCACACCCTATTCAGGCATCGTTTGGTGCTTGGGAAAATTTCATGGATGAAGGTATGGGAAAGGTCAAGTGACTCTGTTCTTGATTTTTTTACTTGCTAGATGGGTTGGAGATTGTAGATGGGACTGACATGAGGTTCAAGACAGGGGTCTCGGAATCTTTTATCAAGTTTATTTTGTCTTTTACCTATATGACTTTCATCACTTTATTTTTTTTTTCATTCCTCTTGTCATTAAATGATTCTGTTATTATTTGGATTATTTAATTTCCCTTTTATCCTAATTTGGTCATGTTTGATTATTTATTTATTTTTTCTATTTCTATAACACTATTCCAAAGAGTAGAGTTTCCCCACTATGTTGCTTACAACCTTGTTGCTTGTTAGTATCCTTTGGAATATGGGGGCGCACATAAGGTTTAATAGCCAACCTGGCTCAATCACATGAAGAAGTACTAGGCCTAGGGACATTACATGTGTCCACTTTTCTATCTCTTCCACAAATAGAAAATATTAATGGGTTATATAAATTAGTTTCATTGATCTATAAATATTATGAGATGACACATCCCATAGTCTATTTTAACTATGATTTGTTCAATGACAGTATCAAGTAATAAATTTGAACATGTATATGTTATCTCATACTACATAGTTTCACATATATCTTAAAATTTTCTTAATATTTTATATAGGGAACAAAAATAAATGATAATTAAAATTCATTGTTCATTTTCTTTGATAAATAGAGAGTCTTTTAATTGTAATGATCTTTATACTTTTTGAAATTGAAGGTATAAACATTACATTAATAAAGTTAAAAAATAAATACTCATTTAATTTTAATATTCATATATATATTTCAGGTACTGAATTTACCAGTTGTCTCTATCTCTCAAGTATTAATATTTTTATATTTTAGTCCAAAATTTTTGTTTCATGAATGAAAAATAATTGATAATCAATGCGTAGAAATTTTTTATAACCTATCTAGTGGTGAAAATGTGAAAAAACCATTATATAATTCTGTTGATTGAAAAAAAAGGTCTTTTTACTAGTGGATCATATATTAGGCCTCAATATGAAAATATGTCTTACTATGATGTTATTTAGAAAATAATGATATTGGATTATTACTCTCATGATTGAGACATTTTGATGAAATTCAAGTGGTTTGATTCAATGAAGAGATAGATAACATCTATTGATAATTGTTGATTAGGAGTTATTCACATGACTCACTTCTTATCTACTAATGAGCCTTATATTTTGGAATCAACGGAGAAACAAGTGTTTTATGTAAAATATCCTATGAGACCTAAATGTAGTTTCATTGTTGAATTAATCTCAAGAAATATTTTTGATGATGGTGTGGATGAAATTGACACTATTACTTCTCCCAATAGTCTTGATTAAAATATTTCATATGACTAATATTATAATTTAATTTTCACCTAAAGTAATGGAGGGTAATATATTAAAGAGACTATATGTGTTTTGAGTTTATTCAGTTCAGATAATCTTATATCTTTGAGTTTAGTACTATTATAATTTCTTTAATTTGGATTCAATTTGGAAGGATATTTTTTGTTTAGTTTTGTTTGTTCTCATTGAATTTAAATAGATTTATTTCAATTCAAGAAAAAGTTTCATACAAATTACTACACTGAACTGATAAATTGAGTCAAACCATGTCTTAATAAACTAAATTTATGGTAAAATAATCTTAAAATTGAATTTAAATAAGATTAATAATATTTTAATTTTTACTAAATAGATCCAAAATATAATTCATGGAAAACCTGTCATAAAATGGAAAAAATTTAAAATAAATTTTAAACCATTTTTTTAAAACTAGTTTGAACTGATTTTTTTTAAATTAACCTAGGTTTAAAAAATATTTACAATTTAGTTTAAACTAGTTTTAAAAAACAATAGTTTAAAATAGTTTTAAAAAATGGGTTTAAATATGTTTTTAAAAAAATAGGATTTTAAAAGTTTCACAATAGTTTTTTAAAACACATTTAACTATGTTTTCAAAAATAATTTTAAAAAAGGCTTAAAATAGTTTTCAAAATATATTTTATAATCATTTCTAAAAACATGCTTAAAAAAGTTTAAAAAAAAATTAAAATATTTCTCCAAACCTTGTTTTAAAAAATTTGAAAACATTTCTTATAAGAAGTTTAAATAGATTGAAATATAGAAATTTTCATAAACCAAATTTAAACAGAATAAATTTTATTTCTTGACTATTACATAGTGTGACTCTGAAATGGTTTTCCAAAAAATTACATTTCATTCCAATGATTTCATTATGTTATGAAATATTTTATTCCTTGTTTGAATTCTAATGTTTGTCATTTAGTTATGACATGTCACATCTTCTTCATTATTTGGCTAGCGAATTAGAATTCCTTAACAATTTACTTCCACTGTTTATACCTTATTTTTATTTTCATATAGTATTTAAAATATAAAAATATGTATATTTATTTTGTATACAGAAGATAAAATATATTTAATAAATACATAGAAAGTGATTTTTGAAAGTGATTGATGAATTTGATAGCTAGTTCTTCCTCCACTAGTTCCATTAGTGAGTATATTAATTCTAATATTTATCAACTATAATATAGTAAAAGTAATATTATTAATATTTATAAAATTTATTTTAAGCATATACATCTGGTCCACAACTGGTCTCTATTCATATTAATGATAGGGGTCAACAATATGTCTAGTTGAGAGGGGGTGATACTAGAGGTACTCAAAGCACCCATCGTACTTTTTCACATCTAGACCCACCAACAGATATCCCATCCACCAAAATTTTCCACCTCCTCCTTCACATGATGCTCTAGGGATTCTTCCACATATGACTTCATTATCATTTCATTCAAGATATACTTCTCATATACGTTTTCCATATCCTATGATGGTTTTGTATCCCTTCTATCCATTTCTAAATACTTATATGCCTCCTCCATTTCCCACTCCTTTTGATCCAATATTAGATAATCACACTCTTTTTACTTCTGTTCCACAGCTTTCAAATGACCTAGAGGATGCATTAGAGGACACACATCCTTCATTGGCTACTGATCTAGCACAACTCAGAGATCCATCAAATCCAAAATGGCTGGTCTGGATCAATTATATTTTTACATGTGCATTAAATTCTATCTAAAATTTTTTATTTTAGTTTTATTGTGTATTAATTGTATTTTTTTGTTTTATCTTTTTTGATAGGATTTTCCAATAAAAGTCACAGTTTTACTTATATCTGTGAAGTATGGTACCATTAAACACAAATCATGATAGAGTACAATGAAGATAATAAATCATTTAGTAAAAATGCTAGACAATGTATAAGTTTCATGGTAATGTTGTCCAAGTATAGTGACATCATTCTAGGTCAACCAATCTCATGGAGGCATGTCAATAATCAAATCAAGGAGAACATATGGTCTAATATATGGGTAATTTTTTTAAATTAAAATATTTATTTTCATTTTGTATATATTAATTAATATATTAGATGGATCCTCGATTTAACTTTCTAGACGGTCAAGATATGAATAAGACATAGTTTATAGAATTGGGGGAACAATGAAAATCGTATAAGAATGAGTTATATGTTTGTTGGATGAGTAGACTTAGCACTGAGTTAAAGGGTATACCAATCCTCAATTACTCTTCAGTTTTACAATACCAAGAAATGATCACATATTATATGAGTAATGTGTTTAAGGTAGTATTTAAATTTACTAGTTTTTGAATGAAATTTTAATTATTATGATTTGTATTAAATTTTATTTTTTAGTATTTATCAGAATGAAATAAAAAGGGTTCTATGAAGTAAATTCCCACTTTGGGTTGTACTACTATGCTGGTGCCTGAGAGAAACTAATTATTTTTTATAACAAACTAATTTTTATTACGTACCAACACAACTGAACTAAACCAAATAAAACCCATCACACTAGAAATTACTAAACATGAATTAAAAAAATTAAATACAATACCATAAAAAATTATATTACAATTAAAATCCTTTTTGTTTGGTTTTATTTAATTTAATTTTTTAAATTTTTGTATGGTTTATGTGGTGATGGGAATGATCCATTTAGTTTTAATGGGTTTGATTAAATTTAGTTTGGTTATTTTTGTTGTTGGGTTGGGATTTTTATATTCAATTAATGTTCAACCAATACTGATCAGCTTAATTTGTTTTAATTATCTGGAATTTATATTTTCTTGGTTTATTTCCATTTTTTAAGATTGGTTCCTTTTAGATTGGATTTATTTTTTCTAAATTCAAATTTATTTCATTTAATTTTGGTTTCTTATGGATGGGTTTTTATATATAAGTTCGGTTTCATTTAATAAAGTTTAATCTATATTAGTTGTAGAGACCCGAAGCTTGACGTACATGGACATTACATTACTTTTGCGGAATACTTATTACATAACAAAAACACACACACAAGGATCATAATAGTTTAGTGTCTTTGGAACTCGGAATATAATCTTCTAATCATGGTGAAAGATCTTCAACATCTCCCATAAAGATATTCTTTTTTTTACCTAAAACCTTTCTTTATATCCTGGGGAAAAGAAAACATAAAAGGGTGAGCTCAAATGCTCAGTAAGGGTAAACAAAAGAAATATCAATCACATCATTTTCATAAGAACATAACATTTTGGAAATCTTAACGTGCAAAAGAGAGCATAATTTCATAACATGGGATAAATCATAGTAGTGAAATGAAATCCCAATAATCATAACTTAAAACATGAAACTTTTTGGAATACACACATAATCATAGAGAATCATATCTTATTAGTCAAGACTCATTTCCAAGACTATCTTAGTGGACAAAGTCCCTTTCTGAACCGAGTCACCCTCGTTTCAGTCCTGTTTCACTGAACCGGTATAACCTACAATTCCAGCCATGTCTATCTCATGAGATATAAAATCTTTACCCAATGCATTGGAGGGAGATATAGGTCCCACCCATCTCATAATGATACCATTCTTATGTGTGCCACAAAATCATAAATCATACATCATTACATAAACCGTGTAATAAAAATGGGAATCTTAAACATCGTGACATCATAAAACAATTCATATAAGATAAAGGAATTCATAAAAATATAATTCCATCACAACATAATCGAATCAATAGGGATAAAAAACATAACCCTTTATTATCTTAGATGGAAAATAATTTTGATAAAACACTTGAACTCCATTCTTGAGGAAAATATCCTTTCTGCTTCAAAAACACTTTTCCATTCTTAACATGTCGTACACTTATAAACTAAAATAAGTTGATTAAAAATAAACTTGAAAACTTTTAAAGGAATCTTCTTGGAATTAATTTTTTAAAAATCCATTCATGCTGTATAAGTAAAAAAAACATTCTTCTCGTACTTTTGTCAGAAAAGTCAAAAAAGTACCTCGTACGAGAAACGACAAAAGATTCCTTTCATATCTTTTACTAAAAACTCACCGAAGGGTAAAATTGGATTTAAAAATTTTTAGGTGGATGGAAACAATATTACATATTGAGGAAACATGGATGTGGATGATAAAATACACCCCAATAAATTCCAAAGTATAAACAATCTCGGATAAAAATGAGATTGCGATATTTCCCTAACCTTATGTCTGATATGCTTTGTACGTATCCGAACCTCCTGTATAATGATTTAAATAATGTCATTAACTTATTACATAATCATATTCATTGTTATGATATCATATATGGTTCACTTATGACTTTATATTACCCGTTCTTTTGTAAATTCCATGTTAAAGAAGCATTTTGGGTAAAATCGTTTCATTTATCGTAGGTGTTTGGACTTGTTGTTCTTGACATTATTATTACTTATATCATGATTTAATTACTTCCAGAATATAAAACATGATTTATATATCATATATATTCAGTATATATATATATATATATATAATAGATAGATAAATGAAATGAAACACACCGTTCATGGAGACGGTAGTCCGTATGTACGCATGAACGCTGTTTTCCTTTCCTTATTGTCTTGAATGGAAGTAAGTAGATGACATACATACATATATATATATATATATATACATAAATCCAGTAGATTTAACATGTCATATATTTCATTATTATTCATTATATATACTTTATAATCATTCATGAATGGTTAATGTGGAGAATGAATCTCATCGCGTCGTGGAGACGGTAGTCCGTACGTACGCACGAGCGATGATATCATTCTCATGATCGTGAAATTGTGTTGAAGTGTATGTATACTATTTAAGTATCAATATCACTTTATAATAATCATATATAGTTACTAATTACACCATTATACCCATCCAATTAAGGTGGTGGCGGAAAATAGATTACACCACGGCGTGGAGACGGTATTCCGTACGTACGCACGCGCGGTGATTTCCTTTTTCCGTAGGATGGATAGAAGGTTAATTAGAGTTGTTTCATATTTATAATAACATATAAGTATATAATAAATACTGATGTTATTACTTTATCATGAAACAACTAATGAAGAAGAAGTTGAAGAAGAAAGAAATTGAAAAAGATCGGTAATGGATATTACCTCCTTTTGACGCACCTTTTCTTAACCTCCACTTAAAGAACTAAGGATGGTCTTTGAAGAAGACCAGGACCTCTAGGATGATACTAGGGAAGTGGAGAAGAGATTTTGGTAGGGTTTGGCCGAGATTGAATGCTCAAATTGGTGTGAGGAGGAGAGGGAGGAGGTGCCCTTTTATAAGGGAGGAGAGGGGCACCTTAGGAAAATCTCAAAATATTATTTTATATTAAGGTAAAATTCGGTTTATAATGGTTCCAAATGGTCTTATTTCGAAGCTAAAGTGGGGATGGGTCGAAATCCTCTCATACAATAGGATTTAGACAAGTTTTGGTTATTAGTTTAACCTTATCAATTAGATTTAACTCTAAGTTAAATAATTTAACTTTTACAGTGTCTTTTTGTTTTCATACACTATATGGTTAATAAACTTACTATATCAAGACAAACGAACCCAAAGTTATTTATTATTAATATATATAACCTTATCTAAGTCATTTGGACTAACCTTAGATTTTTAGGAATAAAATAACAATTAATAATATAATATTTGTTTTAAAAACTAATTTATGTCAATTTTGACACTATTTGGTACATGTTTTTTATGAAATTCATAACAGAATGATACGTTTGAACCAAGTTACTTAAATCAATAATAACATGTGATATTAACCTATAAAATTAGTTTAAGTCATAAAAAGTCTCAAATTATATTTATTTGGGTATTTATAACATCAATTATGTCAATATTTCATTAATAAGATAATTACTAAATCATCGTTGTGTCATAAATAAATTCAATTATTTAATGTCTAAAAATTACAAATAAAATACCATTATGTAGGAAATATTTTTAGCTTTATAATGAATATTTATAGTCGAATTTATCTTATGTATAACCCCATATTAAAAATGATTTACTTAATAAACTTTGATTTTAACTATTTTAACCCTTCTTTAAATAAATTAATAATAAATGTCCTAATCTAATCCAAGTGAGCCTAAATGGTCATATTTTATTCCTAAGGTTGTTTTTGGTCGAATTACACTTATCCAATAGAATTAGGACATGTGTTAGGGTAATAATAATAACATTTTTACCCTTAATTACCCTATTTACTTTTAACCGTGGTTAAAAAAAAGTAAAAAGTAACTATTAACCAAAAATTATTTTCATCTCATTGAACCAAATTTTACTTACTAACATCAACCGTGTCTCTCGGAATTTTGAAATTCCACTCACAGAAGCGGTAAAATTATGTTTTATGAAAAATTCATTTTTTTAACTACCACTTAGTGGTTTCACTATTCATCAAAAAATGAAAGTTTCCAGAAAAATACCAAAACTTAGGCCTAAGCTATATTTGATATTATGAACTCAAAAATGATGTCTATTTTACCAAATTCAAAACATATTAGTTGCATTAATTAATTTAAAAATTAATTTCCGTCGTCAAAACAAATAGCGTGTTTTTAAGAGATAATATCCATCAAAAGATTGACACTTGTTTATGACTGGTTTAAATGTGAAATTACATCCAATTACCTTCATTGTATTAAATTATAAAAATATATTCTAAATATACTTTAAAACCACTCAAATTAATAATTTATCACTATTAATTATTTCTATTAAAAAATTTCTTTTTAATTAAAATTTAGTAATTTTCACTATTCATCAGAATATGAAAGTTATCCGAAAAGTACCAAAATTTCACCCTATGCTAATTTCGATATTCCGAATCCAAAAATGAAGTCCATTTTGAAAAATAAAATTTACAAAATTTCAAAAAGTGGTTATTACTATTCATGACAGCTAGTTTTAATAATATTTTAATAGCATATCGTTGTTTAGTGAAACGCGGTATTGCGTACTACACACGCTATCGAGGAAGGTCGCGATTACGTGTAATGCAAGCCAAGTCAGGGTTGCGTGTTCTGAAAGAATCCTTCGTTGTTTCGTATAACATAATCCAACCATATTTCATTTATACATTGAATATATATATATATATATATACTCAATGTTGCGTAGAATAACTGTTATCAAATTCTGTGTACCACGATCCAAGAATAGTGTTGCGTATACTGCAAGCTAATGAGGTGTTGCGTATAGCGCAAGGTAATCTTGGTGTAGAATACAACACAAGACATTAATGAAATTAAAAGAATATTTTTCATAAAATCTCGGGGTGTTACATTCTACCCCCCTTAAAATGAATTTCACCCTCGAAATTAGTCGGGGTTATAAATGGTTTACTATTCGAAAGTTTCTTTAATATAAATCCACATCGTAAAAAGGAATACCAAAACCAATCTTTAAAAACAAAAGTATGAAATGTAATGGTTACCCAAATAAACTAATCACTAGGTTTCCACATAGGTGAAAATATGGATATGGGAGAGAAATCTAACCATCATGTTCTGATGGAGAGTGGTAGAGAACATGGCTATGGAAAAGCCAGCAATCACAAAGACATAAATTTTTGACGATCTAAGGTACCATATGATTCATCAGATATAAGAGGACTAGGACAACATTTTTGGTTTTCAAGATCATTTCCCTAAAGTTGATGAAATTGGAATTAGAAGAAATACTTTCGTGATTTTGGTATAGTCTCACCGTTTGTCGTTCTTTGGATAATTTCCACTTCATATCTTAAATAAATGAAGTTGAATTTGTCATTCATGATGTGTTAGCAGATCATGTGATAAAATGATGGGTCATTCCATCTGTCTCAAATAAAAGGTTAGAAAAGTTATCAAAAAATACATAAGTCCATCTATAGTGAGATTAATCATATATGGTTCCTAAAATGGACTTATACTTCATATATCATACTGCATAATTTAATAAAACTAGTTTCTACTAAACAGGGACTTCCTGTAGGCCAGTGGTAGGCGATAAAGGCCAGATGCACTTCAGTTGTGGGTTGGATTCCCACAGCCTTGTCTGACGCAATGGGCTGTCGCCCGTCCTGCAGGTTGTCCTTTTTTCTAAAACTACATTACTATAACATCCCATCAATAATATCAAAAAAAAAAGTTCTATCCTTAAAAAATACTAACTTATGTCCAACATAATCCATTCTAATCTTCAGGCTTATCTAATATACTTCGGTCCAAGCTCATAGTATAAAGAAAACGATAACTTGAAATGTCGTCAACCAAGCATGTGAATACCATCATTTATCCCCCATATATCTTGTTGGTCACATTTCAATCATGTGAATACCTTAATGATGTATTCTCTTGAAAAAAATGAATACTCATTAAACCTTAGTGAAAACATGAATGCTGTCAAAAGATAACTCTTTCCACATACCAAAATCCAAAAATTCTATATACTCAAACAATGATATAACCTTCTCCTTATATCAGTCATGAGCTCATGAATACTATCAAACATTTAATTTTCTTCTTATCCCTTCATTATGCGCATATCATATACATTCCAAAAATATCTGAATAACCTTTCATTGATACTGGTAGCATTAATCATACACTTTAAAAACTCAAGGAAAGACAACAGTGTAACAATCCTTAGATGTCTCTTTATTCCATAGTACCATGAGATTACTTATACAACATTACACATGATAAACATGTAATCATTCCACTACATTCTTAAACCATTGACCGAGCTTCAACAATTCTTTCATCTCACATATCATTTTTAGTCTCTTCATCATCATCCACATAAATACTACCCATACGACCATACTGATTCTCTTCATGAGACTTTCCCTTAGGTCATTGGTTTGCATAATGCCCGTACATTCCACATTTAAAACATTTAACCATTGTTGATGTCGTAGCAATACCATTATCCTCATCCATGGTGTTATCTGAACCTTTTCCTTTGCACTTACTGGCTTTGTGTCCTTATTTTCCACACCCAAATCATGTCCAACATAATCAATTCTAATCTTCAGGCTTATTTAATATACTTCGGTCCAAGCTCATAGTATAAAGAAAACGATAACTCGAAATGTCGTCAACCAAGCATGTGAATACCATCATTTATCCCCCATATATCTTTTTGGTCACATTTCAATCATGTGAATACCTTAATGATGTATTCTCTTGAAAAAAATGAATACTCATTAAACCTTAGTGAAAACATGAATGCTGTCAAAAGATAACTCTTTCCACATACCAAAATCCAAAAATTCTATATACTCAAACAATGATATAACCTTCTCCTTATATCAGTCATGAGCTCATGAATACTATCAAACATTTAATTTTCTTCTTATCCCTTCATTATGCGCATATCATATACATTCCAAAAATATCTGAATAACCTTTCATGGATACTGGTAGCATTAATCATACACTTTAAAAACTCAAGGAAAGACAACAGTGTAACAATCCTTAGATGTCTCTTTATTCCACAGTACCATGAGATTACTTATACAACATTACACATGATAAACATGTAATCATTCCACTACATTCTTAAACCATTGACTGAGCTTCAACAATTCTTTCATCTCACATATCATTTGTAGTCTCTTCATCATCATCCACATAAATACTACCCATACGACCATACTGATTCTCTTCATGAGACTTTCCCTTAGGGCATTGGTTTGCATAATGCCCGTACATTCCACATTTAAAACATTTAACCATTGTTGATGTCGTAGCAATACCATTATCCTCATCCCTGGTGTTATATGAACCTTTTCCTTTGCACTTACTGGATTTGTGTCCTTATTTTCCACACCCAAATCATTTCCAACATAATCCATTCTAATCTTCAGGCTTATCTAATATACTTCGGTCCAAGCTCATAGTATAAAGAAAACGATAACTCGAAATGTCGTCAACCAAGCATGTGAATACCATCATTTATCCCCCATATATCTTGTTGGTCACATTTCAATCATGTGAATACCTTAATGATGTATTATCTTGAAAAAAATGAATACTCATTAAACCTTAGTGAAAACATGAATGCTATCAAAAGATAACTCTTTCCACATACCAAAATCGAAAAATTCTATATACTCAAACAATGATATAACCTTCTCCTTATATCATTCATGAGCTCATGAATACTATCAAACATTTATTTTTTTTCTTATCCCTTCATTATGCGCATATCATATACATTCCAAAAATATCTGAATAACCTTTCATGGATACTGGTAGCATTAATCATACACTTTAAAAACTCAAGGAAAGACAACAGTGTAACAATCCTTAGATGTCTCTTTATTCCATAGTACCATGAGATTACTTATACACCATTACACATGATAAACATGTAATCATTCCACTACATTCTTAAACCATTGACCGAGCTTCAACAATTCTTTCATCTCACATATCATTTGTAGTCTCTTCATCATCATCCACATAAATACTACCCATACGACTATACTGATTCTCTTCATGAGACTTTCCCTTAGGGCATTGGTTTGCATAATGCCTGTACATTCCACATTTAAAACATTTAACCATTGTTGATGTCATAGCAATACCATTATCCTTATCCCTGGTGTTATCTGAACCTTTTCCTTTGCACTTACTGGCTTTGTGTCCTTATTTTCCACACCCAAATCATCTTCCAGTTCCTTTCTTGAGGAAAATATCCTTTCTGCTTCAAAAACACTTTTCCTTTCTTAACATGTCGTAAAATTATAAACTAAAAGAAGTTGATTAAAAATAAACTTGAAAACATGTAATGGAATCTTCTTGTAATTAATGTTTTAAAAATCCATTCATGTCGTATAAGTAAAAAAAACATTCTTATCGTACTTTTGTCGGAAAAGTCAAAAAAGTACCTCGTACGAGAAACGACAAAATATTCCTTTCATATCTTTTACTAAAAACTATCCGAAGGGTAAAATTGGATTTAAATAGTTGTAGGTGGATGGAAACAATATTACATATTGAGGAAAAATGGATGTGGATGATAAAATACACCCCAGTAAATTCCAAAGTATAAACAATCTTGGATAAAAATGAGATTGTGATATTTCCCTTACCTTATTTCCGATATGCTTTGTATGTATCCGAACCTCCTGTATAATGATTTAAATAATGTTATTAACTTATTAAAGAATCATATTCATTGTTATGATATCATATATGGTTCACCTATGACTTTATATTACCCGTTCTTTTGTAAATTCCATGTTAAAGAAGCGTTTTGGGTAAAATCGTTTCATTTATCTTAGGTGTTTGGACTTGTTGTTCTTGACATTATTATTACTTATATCATGATTTACTTACTTCCAGAATATAAAAAATTATTTATATATCATATATATTCAGTATATATATATACATAATAGATAGATAAATGAAATGAAACACACCGTTCATGGAGACGGTAGTCCGTACGTACGCATGAACGCTGTTTTCCTTTCCTTATTGTCTTGAATAGAAGTAAGTAGATGACATACATACATACATATATATATATATACATAAATACAGTAGAGTTAACATGTCATATATTTCATTATTATTCATTATATATACTTTATAATCATTCATGAATGTTTAATGTGGAGAATGAATCTCATCGCGTCGTGGAGACGGTAGTCCGTACGTACGCACGAGTGATGATATCGTTCTCATGATCGTGAAATTGTGTTGAAGTGTATGTATACTATTTCAGTATCAATATCACTTTATAATAATCATATATAGTTACTCATTACACCATTATACCCATCCAATTAAGGTGGTGGTGGAAAATAGATTACACCACGGCGTGGAGACGGTATTCCGTACGTACGCACACGCGGTGATTTACTTTTTCCGTAGGATGGATAGAAGGTTAATTAGAGTTGTTTAATATTTACAATAACATATCAGTATATACGAAATACTGATGTTATTACTTTATCATGAAACAACTAAAGAAGAAGAAGTTGAAGAAGAAAGAAATTGAAAAAGATCGGTAATGGATATTACCTCCTTTTGACACGCCTTTTCTTAACCTCCACTTAAAGAACTAAGGATGGTCTTTGAAGAAGATCAGGACCTCTAGGATGATACTAGGGAAGTGGAGAAGAGATTTTGTCAGGGGTTGGCTGAGCTTGAATGCTCAAATTGGTGTGAGGAGGAGAGGGAGGAGGTTCCCTTTTATAAGGGAGGAGAGGGGCACCTTAGGAAAATCTCAAAATATTATTTTATATTAAGGTCAAATTCGGTTTATAATGGTTCCAAAGGGTCTTATTTCGAAGCTAAAGTGGGGATGGGTCTAAATCCTCTCATCCAATAGGATTTAGACAAGTTTTGGTTATTATTTTAATCTTATCAATTAGATTTAACTCTAAGTTAAATAATTTAACTTTTACCGTGTCTTTTTGTTTTCTTACACTATATGGTTAATAAACTTACTATATCAAGTCAAACGAACCCCAAGTTGTTTATTATTAATATATATAACCTTATCTAAGTCATTTGTCTGAACCTTAGATTTTTAGGAATAAAATGACAATTAATAATATAATATTTGTTTTAAAAACTAATTTATGTCAATTTTGACACTATTTAGTACATGATTTTTATGAAATTCATAACAGAATGATAAGTTCGAACCAAGTTACTTAAATCAACAATAACATGTGATATTAACCTATAAAATTAGTGTAAGTCATAAAAAGTCTCAAATTAAATTTATTTGGGTATTTATAACATCAATTATGTCAATATTTCATTAATAAGATAATTACTGCATCATCGTTGTGTGATAAATAAATTTAATTATTTAATGTCTAAAAATTACAAATAAAATACCATTACGTATTAAATATTTTTATCTTTCAAATGAATATTTATAGTCGAATTTATCTTATGTATAACCCCATATTAAAAATTATTTACTTATTAAACTTTGATTTTAACTATTTTAACCCTTCTTTAAATAAATTAATAATAAATGTCCTAATCTAATCCAAGTGGGCCTAAATGGTCATATTTTATTCCTAAGGTTGTTTTTGGTCGAATTACACTTATCCAATATAATTAGGACATGTGTTAGGGTAATAATAATAACATTTTTACCCTTAATTACCCTATTTACTTTTAACCGTGGTAAAAAAAAAGTAAAACGTTACTATTCACCAAAAATTATTTTCATCTCATTGAACCACATTTTACTTACTAACATCAACCGTGTCTCTAGGATTTTTTAAATTCCACTCACAAAAGTGGTAAAATTAAGTTTTTTGAAAAATTCATTTTTTTAACTACCACTTAGTGGTTTCACTATTCATCAAAAAATGAAAGTTTCCAGAAAAATACCAAAAATTAGGCCTAAGATATATTTGATATTATGAACTCAAAAATGATTTCTATTTTACCAAATTCAAAACATATTATTTTCATTAATTAATTTAAAAATTAATTCCCGTCGTCAAAACAAATAGCGTGTTTTTAAGAGATAATATCCATCAAAAGATTGACACTTGTTTATGACTGGTTTAAATGTGAAATTACATCCAATGACCAACATTGTATTAAATTATAAAAATATATTCTAAATATACTTTAAAACCACTCAAATTAATAATTTATCACTATTAATTATTTCTATTAAAAAATTTCTTTTTAATTAAAATTTAGTAATTTTCACTATTCATCAGAATATGAAAGTTATCCGAAAAGTACCAAAATTTCACCCTATGCTAATTTCGATATTCCGAATCCAAAAATGAAGTCCATTTTGAAAAATAAAATTTACAAAATTTCAAAAAGTGGTTATTACTATTCATGACAGCTAGTTTTAATAATATTTTAATAGCATATCGTTGTTTAGTGAAACGCGGTATTGCGTACTACACACGCTATCGAGGAAGGTCGCGATTGCGTGTAATGCAAACCAAGTCAGGGTTGCGTGTTCTAAAAGACTCCTTCATTGTTTCGTATAACAGAATCCAACCATATTTCATTTATACATTGAATATATATATATATATATATATACTCAATGTTGCGTAGAATAACTATTATCAAATTGTGTGTAACATGATCCAAGAATAGTGTTGCGTATACTGCAAGCTAATGCGGTGTTACGTATAGCGCAAGGTAATCTTGGTGTAGAATACAACACAAGACATTAATGAAATTAAAAGAATATTTTTCATAAAATCTCGGGGTGTTACATTAGTTTTATTTGATTTAAATAAATTTAGTTAGAGTAAGTTGGGTTCACTTTAAAATGATCCCTATCGAACCAAATAGTCCTCATATATCCAAAAGAAAACCAATCATGGTTAACGAAACCCAAAATAAAATGAAGTGGACATAGCCAAACCAAATAGACTGAAACATTATTTAATGAAACTAAATTAAACTTAAAGGAATTAAATAAACTTAATCTTGTTGAGCAGAAGGCATGGAAAACACATTCAATAGATCTGAATAATACAAAAGTAGATGAAACTAGATGAGAAAAACTAACAGGAAAAACATATACTTATAAGAATCCATCTAAATTATGATTGAACTAAATGAAATTTAATCAAATAAGATTGAATCAAATTTAACAGAAGTGAACCCAACTAACCAATACCAAACTAAGACAAAAAAAACCACACAAAAATGAATTTAAACAAGATGAAATAATACAACCTGGAATGTCCTATATTGAACCAAATTGGATAAATTTTAGCCAAAATTCAACTATCCACACTTCCAAACAAAATTAAAAGAATAATAACTATTTTGAACTGAGTTGAGTTGTACTAAACATGAATATAAACTAATATAACCTAACTTAACCACACTAAAATGAATTAAACCCATTCAAATCGAACATAGATGATTTATGTGAACAAGTAATGAATGAAATAAAATTTAATAGTTATAAACCTAACCTATATAAAAACATTATTAAATAAAAATAGAACAACAAAAATTTTCTCTTCAACAAACAAAACAATCTAGATCTAATGTGACATGGGATGAACCAATATGATTTAAAAAAATTACCTAAGCTGAAGAAACCCAAATAAAACAAACAATACTATAAATTAGACCTATAATAATGGACCCATACCAATGGTTTTAGAGAAACATTGGTATAGGTATTTTATAGGTACCCTATACCAATGGTTATAGAAAACCCTTGGTATAGGCCTCAAAATTTTAAGTACCTTTACCAATGGTCTTAGAGAACTATTGCTATAGGTACCTGAATTTGTTATGAATTATTTTCTAAATTAATATTAAATATTTAAAAAATTAATTACTTTTGAATATATATATATATATATAATTGTTTTCAAAAAATACATTGTATTAGATTAGTTAAGTCATTGAATTATGTATGGGAGGTTCTGGGATAAAAACCCACAATCCATAATTTACATTATCTATATCAGTGATTTACCCTAACCATTGGTATAGGTATTTCAAATTCATAAATTATACCAATGGTTTCCAAACCATTAGTAAGGATCACATATAAAAAGATCTTTCCCAAAACTATTGGTAAAGGTCTATAATGACAAAAAATCACCCAAAGACCCCTTAAACCATTGGTATAGGCGATTACAATGGTTTGAGTGGTTATAAAAATGATTAACAACCATTTTTATAGCCTTTTTCCCAGTATTGAGAAAAAAACCAAACTAAACTAAAATAACATTACCAATATTAAATAAATTTTTTGAAATATTAGTAATCAATTTTTTCATAAAATATTGTGACCAACCAACCCAAATCTTTTTATAACTACCAAAAGTAAATATTATAAAATGTATAAATTAATTTCAAATCACTTAGAATTCAATTTTTAGGAATATTATAATTGTTAGATAATTTTATGTTTGAAAAAACTTTAAATTGGTTTTCACTAAAACCACTAATTTTAACATAATTAATTCTCCGAATAAATACATTGACTACATAATGTCATTCCAACAAATTAACATTTCCAAAACCATTTCATATCAAAACGAAGTCATTATATGGGTTTCTCCCAAATAATTAAATATGAAACACTAAATTTGAAAATATGGACACTTGTAGAAAAATATCAAAACCATTAAAAGACTTTTAAATTTTCTAATCATATTTCTTACAAAAAATCATCTAAAAAATACATATTTCAATTAAATCACATTTTTAACTAATTAATTCTATAGAGAAAAAATATACCCTACAATATCTGAAACAACCAAACCTAAATAAAATTAAATTTAATCAAACTAAATATAAAAAATATATAAATAAACTAAATTTCAATAAAAATTAATAAATTAATCTAAATCATGTTGTTTTAAATTTAACTACACCAACTGGAATCAAATATAATGAAACTGAAATGACTAAAATTTAACTGAACCCAACCAGATCAAATTTAATCGATCTTTACAAATTATACTTGAACTAAGAAACAAAAAATAACCACAAATCAAAACAAAACAAAATAAACCAATACAAATTAAAGAAAACTAATCCAAATAGACCCAATATAAAAATAATAATTCTAATCTCAAATTACCTTAAGGAAAACAATATTTGTTTTTTTATTTTATTTTTATTGATTCTATATTTTCTCTGATGGGGATTATATGATTCTTTTTGGTGAAATTTATTTCTTTTTTTTTGTTTTAATCAATTAAATATTGGTTAGATTATATTAATTTTATTAAAAATACAATATTATTGAATAATGTTTTCTTAAATTCAATGTAATATATAACAAGTGGTATTGAATATCAAATGTCACGCCCCTTGAGAAATATTGTTGGGATTGAGAAGGAACAAGAAATATGGGAGTGTTGTAAATGAATAAACACAAGAAAATAATGAAATAATTATTATGGTTATTTTAATTTTTTATAATGATTTTATACTTAGGTTGTTAGTGAATTAGTTGAGCATCTGGTTAAAACATTAATCTTCACCCACACCATGATTCTCAACCAAAAGTATACTATGATTAGTTCTAATATATTTATCTATGTTAAGGTATATAACTTTTAGAATTTTATTAATCTCACGAGTGGTCTTACATGAAGAAACCTAATTAAAGTTATACTTATTAATAACTAAGTATTAAATTTTCATAATTTTGTAACTCATAACATACATGGGGGTATCATTTCAATTAAGTAAGTGGGTGTCAAAATCAGGTAACTTATATAGTTTTACCATTTTAGTCCAATGACCAATACTTAATTTTATGAGGTATGCCTCTGTTATATATTTTTAGTAACTATAATCATTTATATCAAAATATGGTGGATTTTGAGGAATCCAACCATCCTTTATGTTCCTTCCAAAAATATTACAAATATATTTTTCCATATACTACTAGGTATATAATAAGGTTATAAAAAAACTATATACAAGAGTATTAATCTTAGATACCAATTTTAGGTCTGAGATGGTGATGTCAGATGGTTTAGAGGTGGGGGTGAATATACTATATTAAAATTTTAAATAAATATTATCAAAGTTAATTATCATATACAAAAAGTAATAATATATAGCTAAAATTCAAATAATGATCATAAAAAAGTTTTTAGTAGTTTAGTCCAAAGTGGACCTATGTTTACTCTAACACCACTACACACATTGAGATATGTGTTATTCACTACCTAAATTATGAAGGGGAGTCATAAACCAATTACCACCTCTATTTTCTAGGGGAAGTATAAAGAAAGACACATAAATTTTATACATGGAGTCATAAACTATTACAATTACAAAATTTGGATACCAAGAATTGAAACTCTAATGGTATTGAATTCAGAATCTATGATTCAAAAACAAAAGAAATAGAATTATTTAGTTGGTAAAAGCATACACTAATGGTTTAAACACATGTGTGATATATTGAAAGAATTTGTACAGACACAAATAAAATGAGGAAAAAAAAGTCGATGAATATAGATAAATCACAACCTCGGGTTCATTGAATAAAGGATCAGATAACATCATCAAGGAATTAGTATTAGTTGAAGACATTTTGGTTTCTTTTGAGAGATCATCCTATAAAAGGAAACAGGTTCACACAGTATCAGAGAATTACACAACACATTGAATGTTTGAAAGTTTCAATCAAAAGAATGTCATAGAAGTATTGTAGTATTTGTATCTTGTATTGTTTGAATGAGTCACAATACAATTTAAATAAAAATAAAAAAAACTAAACACAACCAATAAATAAAATATATAATTCAATTTTAAATAATATAAAAAAATTATTGAAGTGAGAGATAGAGAGAGATATTATCATTCCACAATAATCATTTATATTCAAAAACCAAATATTAATTCAGAGAAATTTGAATTCATCATTAAATAGTTCAAAGTAACTCCATAATACTATGTGTAAGAAATCTTATAACAATTGCATCCTTATGTAAAATTAAAATTTTAATTTTAAAAAACATTCTAAATAAAAACAAATTTCAATAATACTTTTAGTATTAAATAATAATTTATAAATAATTAAAGGAAAGAAATCACTCATAATAAATAAATTCAAAATATTGAAACCTCATGATTTAGGTTTATTCAATAACAATAAAACAATTAAAATATTCTTTTAAATGTATTAAAAAAATTCCAAAATAACTTCTCATTGTTCTAATATAATGTATTTGTATTTATGAAATAAATAAATCAATAAAAAAATTACTAGAAACATGAAGTGAGTGAAAATATGAAAATAAAGGGAAAAAAGAGCATTCTAAAATTTCTATAAATTATTAAAGTGTTGGATCAACAATGACCATGAGAGAAGATTGACCACATGATAAAATAAATTATACCTGAGATATCAAATCAATCACAAGAAGAAAATAACTAACCATGTGATATTGACCATATGAAAAAATGATCTACTGCATGATAGATAATTGAGTTCATGAAAAAATATAAATCACCCAAAAGAAAACAATGAATCTATTATAAGAAGTTAATATGAATCAACTATAAGAAAAAAATTCAACCGAACATAAGAGAAATTGCATAATTGTAATAATAATTAACTAACACTAAGAATAATTAACTGACCATAAGAAGAATTCAAGAGAACATGAGGAGGATACCATTAGAGAAATATTTTTTGGTAAGTGTAACACCCCATGATTTTAAAAGAAGAAAATTATATTTGAAAGCATAAAGGACTACACAACACCCAGTTTATCTTGTGTTACACACAAGCCCGAGATTTTTATGTTTAATATCATTCCCTTAAATGATGAAAGGGAAAGGAAGTTTATGATACATGAATTTTAAATAATTTATATCATGCCGTCTAAATCATATATATTCATTAAATTTGTCTTTATTACTTTCCATGTAAAGCGTTACAAAAAAAGAATCACATCGCTTTGTGAGACGGTAGTCCATCATACACACAATAAACATTATCATATTCTAAAAAGAATAGAAATTAATATGGTATAAGTGATATTATAACTATGGTTGTATAATTATATCATAAATATTATATATACACATTAAATCCATCAGTTTGTGATGCGGTAGTCCTATGTACACATGATTCATGACTGTGTTTCCCATTTGATGGATGTGGAGATGTATAAATATTATTCCATAAACATAATTATATCTTAGAATATGGGATATACTAGATTTATTATATGGTAAATTTTAAGACATAATTTAAGGTTTTCAAATAAGAAAAAAAAGTAATGATCATAGTGAAGGAAACTACCTTATCTTAGATAAACCTTATTTGGATCTCTTCTTAAGGACCATAGGGCTGGTATTTTGGAAAAAATAGAATCTATAGAATGAGTCTAAGTATATTTTCGAAAGATTTGGATAGTTTTTGGTCATTCCAAATTTCTCGATAGGTGTGATAAGTGGGGCGAGTTAGTTCCCTTTTATAATTGAGGAGGAGTGACAATTTTGTAAATACTAAAAACTATTCAATAATGTAAAGTCACTCGCACCATAAGTATATCTAAAATTGAAAATTAAAAGGGGTTTATGGATGATTTGGTTGAGACACACCTTCATAAAAAAAATTCAAACATGTTTTTAATTAACTTCTACGTTTTTATACTCTTGCCATTTTTGTTTTAAACTAAGCTAGCTAGTCTTTTAAACCGAGGTAATTTATCATTTAATTCTAAAATAAAGTTAACATTATTAGATAATTTGGACCAAATGATTATAAATATGAAATCAAATTTATCAAATAAAAATACTATATGTGTTGAAAATTAACTTTAACATAAGCACATATAATGTGTAAAAACACTGTTTTAACCTTAACTACGTTGAAACAATTATTACTGTTTAGTGGTCAATATAGTCACTATAAAATAAAAATTATCCCATTAATGGTACATAATTTATATTTTTAAATATTTATAAATCACATGTAAGAATATATGATTTTTATGAATTTTCAATCATTTAATACAATATGGTTTATTACAAAATAACATTAATGTCAATTTTGACATTATTCATTTAATTTGAATTTAAAAAATATCAAGACAATGATGAAATTAAAATATATTATGTTCAGACCTGTATAACATGAAATTTTTATCTACAAAATTAATATAACAAAATAATTCATTAAATTTATTTTACATTTAATATTTTTAGAATCATTTAATTTATTTTTCAATTAATTAAATAATTAACTCCTTAATGTTTATTAAGAATTTATAGTCATTATATGACTACTAAAAATTAAAAATAAATTACCCTCATGAAATTAGTTTCAATATCATCAAAATGAATATCCATATTTTTCACATATTTTTTTCCTATGTGAACACATAATTGAAATTTAAAAGAAAAAGGATGAAATTTTGTATTTTTATTTACATAAATTATTATATTAGTCACTTTCCTGGAAAAGTGTCCCAAAAAATCATAAAAACGAGCTTAAGGTGATAAGGGTATAAAAATGGCTAGAAAATATGAATTTGAAAAGTTTTTATATGATTTTATGTCATGATCTGTCCCCGGGGGCTCATGTCGTGAATACCCCAAACCCGCCTTCCATAGGACAGGGGCTGGTGACTAGCACTGGAAAGGCATATCCGAAAGAGGTAAGAAATTACCTTTAAACCTATACTCACATAGATAAGGCATACCACAAAAAGAAAACCACAAAAGAGATATATTAGTACAACCACCACAAAGTAACACTACTGAGAGTAACGTGTGTAAACTGAAAGTAAAGGGGCCAGAATACAAGCCCAAATGAAAGAAAAGTACAGGAAAATAAGTACAAGCTCTGGAGGTAGTCCACCAAGGATCTTACATGAAGGGTAGGTACAAATCTCTATCGAATGTCACTACAAAACACCATGTCTATCGATCCAACTCCGAGCACCGTCTAGTCCTGGCTCCCTAAGGCTCCAGTAAAATCTATATGTCATCTTCACAACACACAACAGGTGTTGGAAAAGCCTGTCCAGGGGTGAGTATTACAACACTCAGTAGGGACTCGAGACCCCCAAAGGTCTCTCAGTAATCCCCGAAGTAAAACACCACAAAGAAAGATCTCAAAAACTTATCACAAAGTAAAATATGATTCTAACACTAGATATAACTTAAGTATGAATGTAAATATGATTAGTCGTAAAGCTAGATCATCTTATTCAGTCAAGAGGCTCTGCTGCTGACCTGTACAGGGTCGCTAGGTGCTGACCCATAGAGGATCGTTGGGTGATAACCCACAGAAGATCCCTAGGTGCTGACCTGTAGAGTATCTCTAGGTACTAACCCATAGAGGATCTATAGACAACGACCCACTCAGGATTTCTAGGTGTTGACCCACATAGGATCGTTATTCATTCTTCATGTCACGACCATCCACTGGATTGCCACACTTAGCTTGCTTGATTTCCATAGGATCTGATCCTCAAGACATCGGTCATACCTCAACCACCACAAAATCCCACAAAGAGTAAAAAAAAGGACAGTATCATCGTAAGGGTCCCAATGCAATAGAAGACACATCATTCGGACGCCCGATCTGTAAGTTATAGGAATTTTAGTAAAAAGGGCCCGGTTTGATTCAAATCCGATCCAACTCGGCCATACAGAAACTTATGCAAAAACTCAAGTGGCGTAAATCCGAAGGACCACCCCATCCCAAGGGTACCAATGCCACTAACAGAGTGTCAATCAGATGTGTGGTTTTAAAGATACATGTGTTTTAGTAAACAGTGGGCTGATTGTGTGTAGGCTCGATCTGACTCGATCGGATCGACCCGACCAACCCGACACGGGGGTTCTAGATAACCCTGGTTCAATTAGACAAACACGACTTGAATCGGTTCAGGTCGGGGTCGGTCCTGTCTGGCCTGGCTAGTGGGCCAGGCCCAATGGGCCTCGCTGGACCCAGCCCAGTTTGGCCAAGGGTCCAGCACGCCGGGTCGCCCGGCGACCAGGTCTCGTCTGGCCTGGCCCGAAGGGCACAGTTCTAGCCTACCAGTGTGATTCCGACCCACTGGGTGCAGGTCTATACTACCAGTGCAGGCATTGCCCGACCGCTAGCTGGGGAACAACATGACTGTTAGCTGGGGCGCGGCCCGACCCCTGGCTGGGGCGTGGCCCTCTAGCCTAAGACCGGCCATGTGGTGCGGTTGGTGGGGCATCATTCAACTGGGATGCAGCAGCCACACCGCATCTGGCTCTCCAGCTGGCCCCGCAGATGTAGGTCCTCATCCAGTCGCGATCGACGGACCATGGATCAACATGTCCGGGTGACCCAAATGCTGGACACCCCATCCATGCAGCTACCACCGCGGGCCACTGATACCTTTGACGGGCCACCGAGGTTTCTCTGATGGTCCATTTCTTGAACCTCTTGGGTCCTCAGAATCATTAGGGAGTCACCTTCACTACGATAGCCTCAAACTTTTTTTGTCATTGTCTCAAGAAATCATCCACGAAGAACTCACAATAGACAACTATGGTGGAGGGTCCAAGCCTTGTTCGTGTCATCCTACGCCCTCTATGTTAGAGTTTATGCATGGGGGAATAATATTAACCACACAGAAAAAGTGAAACCCCAATTTAAAACCCCGAACAAATATCCACCTATAATAATGAGTGATTTAACAATCAACCCATTAGTCAGTTAGTCCATGTTCATTTTTAATTTTCAAGATTGAGGAAGAACTTATCAAATATTTAAAATACAAAAACCCCTCCCTCGTTGACCTTCAACGCCGAAACATTCATCCTCTAGGTTCAAAGATTTTGACGTCACTTCCGGCTTTGTTCTTCAAGGCATGTCGAAGACGATGAAGTCTCTCTGGAATTAATCATTCTTATTTGGAGAGGAAAACTATCATAGGTTCATCAGAGAATCCCCATAGTTTAATTCCCCATTCTCCCACATGTTGGTTTAATAAAAAGAATCATTTTACAGTGTTTCTATTACGAGGTGACGTTGCATCGGTACACTATTTCATTTATGTAACAATGTCGCTGTTATGCTTACTTTATTGCATCATTATGCTGAATGATATGGGCCATTAATTAGCTTCCTTAATGTGCCACGTCTCCACCTAGTTTCAGCACTGCATCCTCACCTTCCTCCACCCAATGACGAGAAAATAAATAAAATAATTATTTTAAATTCTTTTATTATTTTTCTCGAAATGTCTAAAAAATAACTTTTTTGCCTGGCCCATGTCGCCCAAAGTAAAGTAATTTCTAGGAAAATTCGGCATTCTAATTTCAATAGTTTCCTCATATTTATGATCTGATCACCGGTTCAAAAGATAGAAAAACCTGCTCGCATGTTTGCAGAACTTACCTTAAAAAAGTTCAAAATTACATTTAGGGATCTCTGGGCCACAGAATCACATGCCGTCAGAGTGTGCAGTCTCAGAATAATTTCATAAAATTTAAAAAAAAATTACATGGAATTTTAGAGAGATTAAATTTTAACCCATATATATTTAGTTTCACCCCACAATAAACTGGTTTCAACCTTAACCGTGGTAATTAATTTTTACTGTTTTACTATTAATTAATAGATAAAATTAATTTGACCTTACTGTATAATATTAATTATTATTATTCCAAATATGGAATCCATTTTATCAAATTAAACTCACATAATTTGAAATATTTTATTTAGGATTAAACCCACATATATAATGAAAAAACAGTTTTCTAAAGAGAAAATTCTCATAAGTTGAAAAAGTTTTAATATCATAATTTAATAGTAAATTGATTATACTAAGATTAATTGTATTTATTATAATATATTTTATCTAATTTTAATTTTAAAACAATTTTAAATTAAAAATTTACCTTTAAATTGATTAAAAAAAGGTAGTTTTCAATGAAAACCAATATTTTTCACTATTCATCAAAAAAAGAAACATTTCCAAAAAATCACAAAAATTCACCTTAAGCTAATTTTGATAGCATTTTTTCAAAAATTTATTCAACATTATCTAATATTTTTTTTCTAAAAGTGGAAAAATAAAATTTAAATTACTTGGGAAAAGCATGACTAATCTACCTTTTGGAAATAATATAGTTTTTCATATGTTCCTCTTTTAATATATCAGGGTGTTACAGTTCACTTTGATCCTTTCGTATATACTAGTCCTCCAAAACAAGTCAAAAAATAATATCTGTTAAATAATCATTATGTTATAAAATTCCTTTCATCATCTCATATGTATCTCTTTGTGGATTTTGGTTCTTGAAATATGTTCAAGGTGACACTCCAAAACCTACACCTCTAATGCAACCAGATTGTTCTCACTGCTATAAAGCTAATAAAAGTAGTAGTTATTCAGGTATAGTAAATACCAAATCTTTTTTTCTAAAACATATAAAAAACATGTGAAAATAAATATATATTTATATTTAATACTATTTTAAAGCATAAAAAATTAGTATTATGTCATACTTGCATATGATTCATATACTACTTTCTTGTTTTCATCTACTAGTTTTACCCCTTTATTGACATGAGCCTCCTTCCATAGAACATGATGTATGATGGAACTGGTTTTGGATTTTGATTCATAATTCCTATTATAAACAAAGTAATTTTTGTTGTTTCATATCAAAAGATGTATATATTTTCTAAATCTTACATACATATGATGTGTTTAGGCTGATACTATTATGTATGATACATACAAGTCATAACATACGACAAAGATTTAAATAAAGAATATATTATGCCTTTATAAAGGGATATGTAATGTGTGATATAGTGATACCAAACCACTACTAGTCTATCATTCTCTATGATATTTTTGAATCTTGTTGGATTATTCATATCTTAGGATTAACATAGCTTTATGATTAATATGGCTGTTAAAGATTAAGTTTTAACATTATAGTATTTCTCCAATTATCATTTTCCTAAAAACTCCTTATTTAATGACCATAATTCATTTTTCTTATGTTATTATGTATCTTTATGTTTTATAATAGTAATTTGTTTTTTTCAAAAATTATAATTAGTCTTGAAGTGATCGTGTCAAACTACCACATGAAGAAGCTCAATTGACTATCAAGACCAAGTGACCACACATTGATATCTTAGTGAATTCATGAACAATCAAGTAACTACACATCAAATAATAAAAATTTATATGGGTCTTGAATTTACTACATGAAGTATTAAACATACCTCAAGAAGAAAAAATAGGACAACATGAATAAATGAACTGACCACAAGAAAAAAAGAAGAGACTGTAAGTAGAAGAGAAGTGATTGTGCGAAGTGACTCATGAGTATGAAGATTAATTTATAAATATATTCTAATTGATTATATAGAGAACCATACTTTTAATAAATAGATATTACATCTCAATATATGGATATTCAGTAAATAAAATTTTGATCCACACTAGAAGCATTTGGGTCTAGTATCTTTGGAAACATAAAATCCAAAAAAAATTGGTTCATAAAACACCTACATCGTCTCCCACTTATTTGTTCATAACTTTCACCCTTATTTGACATATCATACTTAATAATTTCTTTATATCATAGGGAAATGGAACAAAAGAAAAGGATGAGATTAGATGCTCAGTAAGGGTAAATAAGGGAGATATAAATGATCATATAATAATAACATGAGAAAAAGTGTACGAAAACATGATCTTAAATTTGGAAAATCATACCCAATATATCATAGATTATAATAATGATTCATGGAATAAATATTTGTATTTTATAAGACATGAATCAAAGAGAAATAATAGAACATGATCCATGAGATCATAACACTAACATAAGACATGGAAATGTGGCATACAAATAAGCATAAAAAATCATTTTCCTATTAATGAAGAATCTTTTCAAGTAATCTTTTAGTGGAATGATTCACTCCCCAAACCATCATAGTCATCAAGGTTAACTCCCATGAATATCATAGTGGACAAATTCCCTTACTAAACTTATTTCACACCCCATTCCAGTTTTCATTGTCTCATGAGATATCAATATTTACCAAATACATTGGAGAGAGATATAGGTACAACCTGTCACATAATGAAAATCATAAATATGCACAGAAAAAGAATATAAATAATTAATCATATAAAAACCCATGAAATGAAATGGGTTTCATAAATATTTCATCATAACATAACCCATGGAAAATAAATGGGTTTTATATATACTATGTCATCCTATTCATAAACCAACCAGAGAAAGAATATGGATGGTGTACCTTGATAATATCCATAGTAAAGCATAAGTGAAATCAATGGTTGTTGTCTTTGATGAATATTATTACCATTAAAATACCATTAAAAAATTCTTAAGGAAAATAACCTTTTCATTTTAAAATTACTTATTTAAATAAACTACACAAATATAAAGGAAACTATTCTCTTAGAAAATAACCATGTAAACTTGTAAAGGAGTATTAAAATTAAATATTAATCATAAAGGATAGAAAATTCATTCATTCATTATAAGTTAAAAAATAATTCCTTCTATATTTTTTTCATAAAATCCAAAAAGTGACTTTTTTGGAAAATGACAAGAAGATTCCTTTCAAACAATTTTCTAAAAAGTAAAACTTGTTTAAAAATGAAATTAAAAATTCATATAATAATAGTAAAAACGTTATTTAAAACCATTTTTATAAAATATGGATATGGAAGAAAAATATCCCTCAATAGATACTTAAACATAAATAATCCTAAACATTGGTGATATTGTGAAATAAACCCCTTACAATGAGTTCACCTTGGTTCAAAAGAACTATAAAATTCTGTATAATATATTTAAATTTATTATAATTTTATACTAGGGTCATTTCAATACCTATAATATCATATATAAACACTTTATAATATTTAAATACCCCATTTATAAATAATTCCTTATTAAGATTATCATTTACAGGTGTTAACTGTTTCATAGAACATGAGTATTTCAGTTTAGTTGTTTTGGTCCTTGTATATTTATCTTGGTTAAATAATCTATATAATATTAATCTTGATATAAATATCATATATATTTAATATACATATATTTAGAGTCATCCAAAAAAGTTAGATATGGAAAAATGAATTACACAATTGAGGTGAGGGGTATTTTAGGAACTTCCAAAAAGAATAAATTATAATAAATTAATTCTCAATAAAAATGCTGCTAAATGGAAATTTATTAGAATATAAGGTAGTATAAGGTTGTAATTACATAAAAAAATATAATTTAGAAATTTTTTTGTGTCATTTTAAACCATATCATTTTTATTGACTCTTAGTTAACCAATTTTTATTTTAACTACAATAATACATTTTTCAATATTAAAGGGTTATAATTTTTAATTAAAAGGATAAAATTGACCCATAAATGGCCAATTTATGAAATTTTAGACCATATAATATCCATCTTTACTAATTTTAATATTTTTATGATTTTTAAATATTTCCATTAAATATTATTTTGATAAAATATCATTATTATTAATTTTGACACTATTCATTAAATTTGACTTAAAAGAAATTAAGACAATGTTTGAATTAGAATTTAATATTTTAAAATAACAGTAATATGTCATTTTCAACTATAATATACATGTAACACAAAAAATTACCCAAATTATATCTCTTTTAGTATTTTAAAAATCATGTTTCCATTAATTGAATAAATATTATTGTGGTGTTTTATAACCATTTAAGGTAATTATATAATGACTAAAAATTATAAATAAATTACCATCATGAATTTAATTTCATTATTCAAAAAATTACTATTAATATTCATTCATTACTAGTTTTTCTCTATGTGAACACATAAAGAATATTTAAAACTAAGAGAATTACATTCTATAACTTTCATTGATTTAAATAAAATATATGTCATTTTCATGGAAAAGTGTCTATGAAACTAGTAAATTTATATCTTGTGGTGATAAGGTTATAATTAACTTCATATAATAATAATTTGAAAAAATAATTATGGCCTTATCACTTATTTTTAATCTATATTAGCACGATTTACACTTTACTAAGGTAATAAATTTAACCACAGTTGTTATTCATATTGACCAAAAATAAAAGATACATGCATACCAAATTTGAACCACTTGATTATAAATATATAATTAATTTTATTTAATTCAATACCTAAAATTTTTAGAAATTATTTTAAAGTAAGTGCGAAATATTTAACAAAACCCGATTTTTAGAAACAATTCATTTTGAAGCATAAAACTGGATTTATTCTTATCCTATGCTTAGAAAAAAAATTGAGTGTTGAAAAAAATTATAAATTAAATAATACATATTTTTTTTAAATTAATTCACTAATAGTGATTAATTTAATTCATTAAAATAAAAATACAACACACTCGTATTTTTTTTAGAAAAACATCACTTTTATTTTCAAAGATATATATATATATATTTTTAATTATAATAATTTTATAACAAAATAATTCATTTTAAAATTTTATTGATCGTATATTTTTCATAATTTAGTTATTAATATTCAAACCCACCAATCTAATGTCTTAGGGATAATAAACACATAATTTAATAATGTTACACGGGTTTTTAAACTCAGTGTAGCATATAATGCAGGTTATAGAAGAAATAAAATTATTTAAAGACAAATATTTCATAAAAATATTGGGGTGTTACTAGTAATTAGATAAGGTTCTATATTTAATAATAAGAGACAATAGTGGAAAAAAGAATCATATTATATACATAGTGATACACTGAGGATTTACTCAAACATACTACAAAATTGAGTACTTCAATGGCACACCATTTTTTGGCCTCTTATCGAAACCCTTAGTTAAAGCTTTTGAAGGACATATTTAATGAAAATTGATAAACCAAAGATGGTTAGATTGAGTTGTTATATACTTTCTCCCTTCCCAATTTTTTCTCTTTATTTTACCTTACTCATTGAGATGTGTTTTCCTTACTCTATATATTCATCAACACATGTTCATTCTCTATATTAAAGAGTATTGGATACCATTTCCTTTATGATTTTACTCCTATTATCCCAAGTATAATAGTGGAAGAGGATGTGTGTACCCCGGACTGCCTATGAGCTATTGTTTCCTATAAAATCTAATTAAGGTTATTAATCATTTTATTTGTTTAATAAATTTCTTCGTAGTGAGTGATTGCCAAGTGGAGAGGACTAGGTCTCAAATTGAGCCCAACCTCTTGTTTTTATTCCATTATGTGTGCTATTATTTTTTTATTATGTTTCAAAATAAACCAGTTTTCATTCTTAAAACTATATAGAAAAATACTTCATTTATTGTTAAATTTAATAACAGTTATATATATATTTTTTCTTACAAGTATTTTTTTTTCAAAAGTTAATTTGTTTTTAAATTTTTTTTAACTTAGTTGTGATTTGACTTTTGAGAAACATTTTGAAAGTATCAAATTATATATTTCTACTATTTTATTTAACTAGACCATTTTTTATCAATTGGGAGATTTAGTTTTAAATATTAAAGAGAAATTTTAATTTGAAACTCAATTCACCCCCTCTTGATATTTACACTCTAAACAAAATTTTATATCAAAGGTTTATTTTATTTCTTTATATATAGACTTTAACTTTGATCAAGTTTCTACCCAAAAAGATCAATTTTTCTGTTTATTCTTAATCTTTATCTTTATGGATAACAATAGACTTTAGGGGATTGCTACAAATAGAACCCATTATTTTAATGTCACAAACTATGAATAATGGAATAATAAGATGAAAATACAAATAAAAAAGATTATATTTGATGTTTAAACTATAATAGAGGACAAATTTGAAAACCCTATGGCTGTTAGAGATAATTGGTGTGATGCCACTAAGGCTTGTAATGATTTCAATTACAAATATATGAATGCATTATATTTTTCATTACGAGAATATGAATTCAATATAATTTCTAAATGTTTTAATATTAATGAGATTTGGGATACATAGGTTCTGTCTCATTAAGAAACATCAAATGTTAAAGAAATGTGCCTGAATTCCTATACTAATAATTATGATACTTTTAAAATGAAGCTGGATAAAAAATTTTATTATATGTATCTCAGATTCAATTAAATAACCAATATGATGCATGCTCTTGGATAAAAAATGTAAGACAAAGATCAAGTGATGAGACTTCTATAATTCTTACCAGATCAATGGAGAGGAACATATGTCACTATTCCAGAAATAGGCGATATAAGAAAATTACTAGTAAATAAGATTACTGTAAAATTCATGATGTATGAAGAATATTTGAATATGAAAAAATAAGATAATGAAGGAAAAAAAAATCAATTTCATTCACTACATTTAAGTCAAAGATGAAGGATAAAATAAAATAACATAGTTCAAGTGAGGATAAGTCACCCTCTGATGGTGATTAGGATATATATCATTGATCTTGGAGATTTTAAAAGTTCTTTATAAAGAAGAAATTATTTAAGAAATAAAATTATGGAGGAAATTATGAAAGAAGAGGGAAATTGAAAAAAGGAAAGTCAATGAGGATAAGTGACTTGTTATTAATTAAATAGAAAGGGGTATATTAGATTTGAATGTTCAAAATTAAAGTATAAGAAGAATTGCGAGGAAAAGGGAAAAAGAACAAATAAAGCTATGAAAGGAACTTGGAGTGCCTTTGAGTATAGTCCTAGTGAGTCTAGTTCAAGTTTAAAAGAACAGTATGATAGGGAAAAAATGTTTTTTATGGAAAACACATATGAGGTAATAATTAAAATCTATACATCTCATGCTCATATTTATAACATCTATAAAAATGAAAATAATGGTGAAAATATGACCATTGAAGATTTATTTGAATATTTCAATATAATGGAAGAAACTTTTAAGGAAATTAAATATATGAACACAAAATTAAATAAACATAATTCTTTATCTATTTAATTAAATATGATCTAGCTATAGAAAAAGAACAAAATTATCAATTACTAAAAGATAAAAATGAACTTAAAATGTAAAATGAGAAACTTAAAAAGGGTTTTGAAAGGTTTACAAATAGAATAAAAACATTGACATTAATTATTGGTAAATAAACCACACCCATGTACACAACTAGGATTGGATATCAGCACAGTAAAAGGAGAATTTATAAAAATAAGTTTATTACTAGCTCAATATCTTCCAATTCCATAAATAGTTCATATTATTGTGGACCTAATAATGTTTTTATTTCTAAAATTCTTAAGTTTTCTTATGGTAAATATTATGAGAAGTTTAACTCATAGATATAGTTCACACAAACCTTAAAAGGATCATTTGGGTATTTTGACCACAAGATTCAAATCAAATAGAAAATGAATATTCAAAATGAAAAGAATTAAGAAAGCACTAAATAATAACACAAGGATTTTATGAGATTAGATTTTCTTTGGACCTACGTTCATGATAAGAAAACCACCCATACACATGATTTATTAAGATCCAAAAAAATATTTACAGGATACAGGCTCAACAGCCAAAGAAACAATAACATTAGGCTTTAATGTACTAAATAAAAAAAATGAGAAACTGGAATGTAAATCTTATAATGTCGGATGCTCAGGTCTGGATTTTCTATGATCTTAAATATGTTTTTAGGAAGCCAATGAAAATATTTTTTCACTCTCAAAGGTTGATGGACTCACCAGGTTTAGAATTAAAATGTTCTTCAATTGGAAGCTTTTCCACATATCCTCATCAATGAAGGATTCCATAAAAAATCCACCAGATACAACACATCGGTGGTGTACCTAGTAAGATTACAGATATATAGATAGAAAATACAACACACCAAATCTAGGGTGCATTCGGAAAATTATTCATAATTAATTTTTGTTGTATAGGAATCAGTGTCACATCAAACCAACACACAATATGACTGGTATGACTCAAAGTTCATGTTTCCAGTTTAAAATGACATTTTAATAAAAAAATCAAGTGATATAATCAAAACCAAGGAAACACATTCAAATTGGTTTGATACATTAATAAAATGATCCATAACCCATTTTCAGTGTGTAGGAATAATCATCACCTCAATATGATGCATAGTGTGAATGGTATGACGCCTGACATTAATTTTATTAAAAATGACAAGTAACATACTCAAAACTGATAAAATGTCTTTGAATTATTTTGATACTTTAGTAAAAATATACCCATGTCATTTGTGAGGTTTATGAATTATCCTCACCTCCATCTGACACACGTTGTGACCAGTATGAATCTAATTCTTTCTTTTTATATAAAATTGAAATTAATTTTAGTAAAAAAGGCAACTGACATACTCAAAACCGAGAAACAAAATCTGATTATTTTGATACTTTAGGATAAAAATTCATAATTAATTTTTGATTTGTAAGAATCATCCACAAATCAATACGACACATGATGTATTCAGTATGACTCAAAGTGTCTGTCATCATTTTAAAATTGAAATTTTAGTTCAAAAGGTATCACTCACTGAAAACTGATCACACATACTTAGATTTTATTGATAATTTAGGAAAAAAATTCATAAGTCATCTTCTATATGTAGGAGTCAGACTCACATCAAACTGACACACGATATAAACAATATGACTCAAAGTTGGTGTTTCTAGTTTAAAATGTCATTTTAGTAAAAAAACACAAATGATATACTCAAAATCAAGAAAACGCATTCAGATTGTTTTGATACTTTAGGAAAATGTTCCATAAGTCATTTGGGACATATAGGAATTATTCTCACCTCAATATAATGCACAGTGTGACCAGTTTGACACCAAGTGTGTACTTTCAATATGTAAGTGTCATTTTAGATTAAAATTCACATCACATTACCAAAAGTGTTGATGAAGTTTTCCTTTATCAACACTACTAAAATCAATGATAAAATCCTATAAATTGTAATTGTGCTTCGGTAGTCAACACTTTTTTAGCATTGATAAAGGCCAATTTTATCGGTTTTAAAGGCTTGTTTTATAGTATTGTGGGTTGATATTTTATGTTATAAAGTTCATTTTGTAGAGTGTGGATAGTAGATAAATAATTTTTTTATTATAGTAATTTTAATATTATGTGGATCAATTTTGATAAAGTACTTTTTCCTAGAAAATCTCATCATGAATTTCTATGATTTTTTTCTAAGCTGGTGGTGTGATATGTAAAGACTGCAGGGCTGGAGGAAGATGTATAATTTGATAAGATCGAGGTTGAATGTTCTGAGGAACTTTACTGGAAGATTTTTTTTTTAAATTTTTCATAAGAACTGGTTATTATGGGTTACTTAAGGGAAAAACATTACTCACTAAATAGAATATATTTAACTCCCATTATTTGAATGTTATAGAACTTTTTTCCACTGATCTCAAATCACATATATAGTAGATGATCAACGAGTGATAATAATTTATTTTTTTGTATTTGTTTCAATTTTCTTAGTTAGTTTTGGATTTAGTTAAGTCTTATTTTACTAAAACTAGTGAGATGATCTATGCGAAACTGGGCATGATGGAAATAGTTTTTCAAAACTACAACTCCATGGTTATCTTTTTTAAAGATCCTAATTTTATTCTATTATTTTTTTAATAATTTGTTCCATATACAAGTGATGAAAGTGGAAAATGGGTAGAATTCGAGATGTTTTGTGATTTTATGAAACTCTAATGGTGATATATAATGGTGGGTAGATAGAAGTAGTACCATTATTTTTTATAGAGCATCATCTTATGTTAGTTTGATGTGAAAAATTATTTTCAAATAATTGATTTATGAAATTAAAAAAATTATTTTGTCTTAGTTTAATCAAGATAATGATACAATTCATATTGGTATGTATCTGCTCTTTATATTCCTCTAGTTAGTAAAAATTGGTCCAGTTTTCATTTTCGTGGTATGTAATTCGGTTTTCATCTTTCATGAGGCAATGTAGATTGATATGTAATATGGTTTCCTTGTTCTCATAGATGATTTTTCAATCTGGTTTTCAAATTCATTCAAATTCATGTTCTAATTTTTATGTTCTTTTAGATTGGTATGTAATTTAGATTTCTTGTTTTTTTATGTAATCTGGTTTTCATGAGGCAATACAGATTGTGCAGAATTATTTTTTGGTTTTCATATTCTTTCATATTGATATGGGGCATAGTAGATTGATATGCAATTTGATTTTCATGTTTCAGTAGGTTGTCATGAAATCTATCTCAGATTAATCACGAGCATGAATTAGTTATTAATGTGATCATATTGGTATGTAATAGAATTTTCATGTCATTTCATCTAGTAACGAAATCTGGATCGAATTAATCATGATCATGGGAGGGGATTATTAGCCGCTTCCAGCCACTAGTGCATGTGTTTCCTGCATCCAAGATTGGGAATGACCTACTCTTTATTATCAATTTGATCCTACTATGGATGTTCACCTCCATTGTGGTCATTCCATGACTATGTGGGTAAACTAAAAGAATAGACTCCATCGCCAATGTGAACCACTACAGTGATATCTGATGTGTGAGAGAAATAGTTTGTTGATGGAGTTTTAGAGTTTCATGTAATGTATCTCATAGTTTGAAAATATTTACAACATGTTTATTCAAATAAATCCTTAGTTTATTTGGAGTTTCATATATGTTGATTTTATAATTATTATATAATATATATAATAAATATAATTATATTAAAAAATATAACATAAAATTTTATCAATAAATATGGGAATATCCACACATAATATTTTATTTAAAAACAAATTTACATACAAATATTAATCATTGGTAATTTTTATAATAACATATAAAATAATATTTATAATAATATTATCGACAGAAAGATAAATATTGGTAATAATTTTATCAATAGATAAATCCATTGTATGAATATGTTGCAAAACATTTTTACCATCAAATATATTATCTGTTGATATTATTATAATTAAAATAGAACTATTTTATATGTTATAATAACATTTAGTGATAGATTTTTTACCAAAAAATTGGTGACAAAATAATTTATTTTAGTAAAACACATTAATAAAAGAAAATGTACTTTTACCAATAGAAATACCCCTGTTGAAAAAATGCTAGTTATTTTATAGTGACAGTATGACATAGATTGAACTAAATAATATCACATGTCTTTATAAAGGGATGTCTTAAAGTGTGATATAGTGATACCGCACCACTTCAACCCTATTGTGTTTTAAGATATGGTTATTTCATGTTTGATTAATCATAGGTACAGATTTTTATATCATTAATATGTTGGTAAAAAATTAAGTTTTAACATTCTTGTAATCTTCTTATTGGAATTTTCCATAAAATATTAATTTTAATTACCATAAATCATGTTTCTTATGTTATTAATGATATTTACATTTTATGACAGTAAAGTATTTTTCTAGCCAAAATTATAAAAATGGAAAATCCTTGAAGTGATCATGTAAACCTACCACATGAAAAAGCTCAAATGACCATGAAGTCCAAGTGACCACACATTGAAATCTAAGTGACTGCATGAACCATAAAGTAACCGTTCGTTAGATAATAAAATTTTATATGAGACTTGAACTGAATGCCTGAAGTATTCACCCTACCACAAGAAGAAAATAAGTGAAAGAATGAAGAAAGAACTGACTGTGAGAATAAAATAAGGGACCGTAAACAGAAGAGAAGTGACCATGCCAAGTGACTATATAAAGTAACTATTCCAAGAGACAGTGGTAAGTAACTGTGCTAGGTGACCACATGCGAAAGTGACTGTGCTTTAGAGAAGACAAAGTGATCATCTCTAACTTAAGTAGTGAGGTATAATCAAATCTCCAATGACTATATTTTAGAGAATTTATTATAGAGTCAGTGCATTTAAGGTTTTTATATGAGCCTAAGGAGTATGAGAATTAATTTATGAATACCCTTTAATAGTTAATATAGTGACCAATACTTTTCATACATAGATATTACATCTTAATATATGAATATTCATTACATAACATTTTGATCCACACTATAATCATCTAGGTCCAATATATTTGGAAACTTGAAAACAAAAACAACTGGTTCATAAAATATCTATATCATATCAAACCTATTTATTCATGAATAACACCATTCATAGACATATCATACTTAATACCTTTCTTCATAACCTTAGGGAAGAAAAGGGTGAAATTATATGCTTATTAAGGGTAAATAAGGGGGATATCATTGATTATATAAACATAACATGATAAAAAGGATATGAGAACAAGAGCATAGCATTCGAAAACCATACCCTACATATCATAAATCATAATCTTGATTCATGGCATAAATCTTGGTTGTTTATACTATATGAATCATAAAGAAATCAAAGAACATGATCTATGAAAGCATAACATTGACATAATTCATGGAATTTTGGAATACACATAAGTATAAAAAAATCATTTCCATAGTATTCAAGGTTCTTTTCCAAGACTGTCAACGTGGAATTAGTTCACTCCCCAATTCATCATAGTAGTCATGGTTCACTCCCAAGACTATCATAGTGGACAAATTCCCTTACCGAACGGGGTTCACTCACCATTCCAGTCTTTTTTATCTCATGAGATATCAATCTTTACTTAATTAATTGGAGGGAGATATAGGTCTCACCCACCACATAATAAAAAGCATACATATGTATGTCAAAATATTATAAAGCATTCACCACATCATAACCCATGAAAGGAATGGATTTCATAAACATTTAATCATAGCATAACCGATGGAAAATAAATGGGTTTCATAAACATTATGTCATCGTAATAATTAACCATCTATAGAAAGAATAGGGATTGTATCTCTAGATCATATCCCCAGTAAAGTATAAGTGAAATCAAGGTTTGTTTTCTTTGATGAATATAAATATCATTATAACATTGTTGAGGAAAATAACCTTTCCATTTTGAATTTAATTATTTAAAAAAACTATAAAAATATAAAGGAAACCATTTTCTTTGAAAAGAACTATGTAAAATTATAAGTTAAAAAATAATTCCTTCCATATTTTTGTTAGAAAATTCACAAATTACCTCATTTGGAAAATGATAAGACAATATATTTCAAACTCTTTTGTAAAAAGTAAAACATGGGTAAAATGTATTTAAACAATCATAGAATAATAGTAAAACCATTCTTTGAATCTATTTTTATAAAATATGGATATGGAAGAAAAATAATCCCCAATAGAGACTTAAACATAAAGAATATTGAATGTTGATAAGATTGTCAAATAAGACTCTTATCTTGAGTTTTCCTTGATTTGAAATCACTCTAACCTCTTATATAATAATCTTAAATTTATTATACTTATATACCAAAGTCATGTTAATACTTATAATATCATAGGTGATCCCTTTATAATATTTCAACACCCCGTTTTATCAATACTTCCTTATTAAAATGATTATTTTTAGTGTAAGTTGTTTCTTTTATCATCAGTATTTTAGTTCAGTAGTTTTGGTTCTTAGTACAATCGATTTCTCATTTGTGACTTGTAGGAAACAATGACATATCATTCAAATTGAAATTTATCATGGGTTATATAACATTTCAATTATAATTTGTCTTTAATTTTGTTATGTATTATTGTTAAAATAATCATTTTTATTACATTACACACTTATTTTGTATTAAATGATAGTGTAATGTAAATTTAAATTGTTTTTTTATTTTTAATGCAATATTTGTAATGATATTTAAATTATTTTTTAATATTTTTTATCGTCTATTGAAATTTTCTAAAGATATATTAGTTAAGACTCTACCATAGTTGGTAAATAATTTTATGAGAATTGAGTGTATCATTGATAAATTCACCATTTATCAGTAATAAAAAACATGCATATAAAGGCATTATTTATCAACGCTTTTTTATAACGTTAATAATTTTCTTATCAAGGAATTTCTTAGCGCTAATAAATGTGTGGCTTTTATCAATTATTTAAACAACACTCTTTAAATTCAGATAAAATTGTGTTTTGTAGTAGTGGATTCCATAGTCAATAAAATAATTATTAATATAATTTTTTAATGTTATGATGCAAATACATATATGGCCTGTAAAACTAGTGGCATGAAAAAATAAAAAAAATAATGAAAAAATTGGTTTTCAGTGTGTATATATATATAATGTGTATGTATATGCATGTATATATATGTCTCTTTATGTATATATATAATTTGTATGTATATATATAGATAATGTGTATATATAATGTGTATTTATATATATAATGTGTCTGTATATGTATGTATATATGTCTCTGTATGTATATCTGTATGTTACCAGTTTATCAAACAACGGATTATTATTTTTTAATATATAATCAGTCATCATTTAAGTATGTTTATTTATAAAATGTGTGTATATACGTCTATATGTATATTTTTCTTTGTATGAATATATGTATGTAACATGTTTATGGAACTGTAACCACCCAATATTTTTGAGTAGTATATTAACTTACTCTTATTGATTTAATAAGATGTTAATGGTTAATGCAGAAAGAGGAGTCGATGGCTTCATCCAGTAGACTCAACCCTTATGAAGCCCACTTATCAGAGCTTGGGAAGGAGGTAGCATCTATGGGCTTTGCTTTGGACCAAGCCCAAGCCGAACTCCAGCGTGTCAAGCTTGAACGGAAACACCTTCGGGAGAAGTTCAAGTTAGTAGAGATTACTACTAGGGCAATGTTATCTGAGCCTCCCTCAGATTCTCTCACCATAGCACACCTCACACTTTGGTCGTATGCCGGTGTTATAAGGGGCTATGTGACGAGACCCTAGCTTCCTTGTGTAATCCTTTCGGGTGAATAAATTGAGATTTCTTCCTTTAGTGATGTTTGTGAAATTTCAAATATCTAGATAATTTTAGAATGTATTTTATTGATGAATTTTTGAAAAAGGGATATTTTAAAACATTTATGTAAACCCTAAATAACAAATGATGTGTAATGATTTTCAAAAAATGGTCTTCTACAAAAGTGTTCAGTAAGGAATTTGGAGTCTAATAAGATCAACTTAATTTTTGATGAATAGTAAATTATGAATAGTGATTTTATGCTTAGGATTAGTAATGTGACCAAATGGATTAGTAATTTCGCTCAAAGAAAGTTTTAATATAATTCAGACACCTAGATTAAGTAATGTGATTCAATAAAATGGGTAAATAACGGTTTCATAAATTATTAGTCAAGTATTAGTTTTTTTAGATGAATAGTGTTTTTTAATTAAAAATTTAATTAAAAATAATTAGAAAATTATTTTTATAAAAAGGACTTTATTTTTGAACTCAGAGCATCGATATTATCTTAAGGTAATTTTTGGGGATTTTTCTGAAAAAAAAATGAATTTTCGATGAATAGTGTTTTTATTTAAAAATTAAATTAAAAATAGTTAGAAAAATATTTTTATAAAATGGATTTCATTTTTGAAATCAGAGCATTGATATTTGGTTAAGGTGAAATTTTGGGATTATTCTGAGAAAGTTGAATTTTCAGTGAATAATAAAAATACAGTTTTAGGGTTTCGGTATTTTTAATGACATCATAACTATGTCATGATGATGTCATGAGATCTTTTAAGGGTTGGCCGGCCAAGGGTGATGAATTATTGTTTTGGGGGCCCCATGTGGCCTAACTCCATGATAAATGCCAAGGGAGAGCACATGGGTTTGAGAAAAGCACATGTGAGGTGTCCCTTGGCCATTAATGTCTTGTCCCCACACTTTCCCTATAAATACCCACACTTTCCTCCTTTAGTTTTCACTCCCAACTCTCCCCCAACGAAGTTCTGGTCTTCTTACCTTCCAAGGAGTCCTCCCAAGGTTCCCCCATGCCCTCAAGGTCCAATCCTTTGAGTTTCAAGATTCACGTTTTAAGGTAAGGGATCCGACCCCTCTCTTTCTTTTCATGTAATCTCTTTTATGTCATTCCTTTTATGCTCCATGTTATTATGTGAGAGGATGTTATTTTATATTCCTCTTACTTCCCCTTTCATGTTTATATGATGAGAGATCCCCTCTTACTCTCATCATTTCGTTTTATGAAAGTTTAAGTGACGTCGTTAGGCTGCCGAATGTTTAAGTGATTCTTTCACCCTTCTCATTTTTCAAGTTCGATTTTCATGTCAAATCTTTCAAGTTCCTTTTTATTATGTTGGGTTATGATCTCTATATATATCATACTGATCTATTATGATCATATGATGAGAGACCCTATTTTATTTGTTCAATTCATTTTTATTGAAGTTTAAGTGACGCCGTTAGGCTGCCGAATTTTCATAAGAGAAATCAAATTTTTGTCTTCCTTCCATGTTTTTTCATTTCAAATGGTATGTCCTTGAAATTGCATCACCATGTCCATATATCCTTCTTATTTTGTCCCTCTACTGTTTTATGGGTCAATTTTGATTGTTTGACCCATATTCCCTCTCTTTTCAATGTTTTCTAAAACCTTATAACATAGCCGTTATGCTGCAGACTTTTCGTCTCAAAATGCCTCTCTTTTCTCAAAATTATTTTATGTTATAAAGTGAATACTCAAAGATCCTATTTCTACAGGGGTATTCACATATATATGAAAATGTTCTATTTTAAATTCTGGGATCTACATACATGATACCCGCTTTCCCTTTCCGTGGGTTTAAAGTAATGTAAAGATCATGTCTTTAAAGCAGTTTTTAAAACGTTATGATTATGAAATGAAACCCATTTATTTTATGCTATATGGGTTATTTATGAAATGTTTGATGATGATATATGTGGCTCACATGATAATAAAGGCAAATTTAAGGGTGCGCCCTGATTGCGCTCCAATGCATTGGGTAAAGACTTAATCTTTAGAGATGACTATTTTTAACGACGCCATGGTGAATAACCTTGGCAATTTTTAACGACACCTTGGGGATGGACCTTTGTGAAACGAAACGATTGTAAATATTAAATGATGTAGCCACATCTTCAAGTTATGAAAAATGTTATTTTTATTATGATGTATCTCATGATTTCTTCCTCATTCTTTAATGTTCTTTTCATGTCCTTATTGAGGTGTCTCAAGTTCACTTGTAAAATGTTTCTCTTGTTTCCCTTACTGGGCCTTCTGATCACCCTTTCTTTTGATGTATGTCCCCAGGTTATGAGATGCATAATGAACATAGGGTGAAATAAAGGAGAAGCCTTTCAAGTGTTTAAGAAGAATGCTTTATGTTGTTTTCATGTATTATGTTCCTTGTTTCCAAGACACTAGACCTTAAAGATCCTCAGTTATGTGTAATGTAATGAAAGTTTATGTTATAAAAAGGTGGGATTCTATATTTGGTATCAAAGGATGGTTTAGTTATTTGTGGAAATTAGGATATAAAAACTTTAGGAAGAACCCTATAGAAATGTTTAAATATAGGAAAACTTCCTGGTATTTTGGTAAGTATTGAGTAAGTGGTTTATCAAACAAATACATCCCTGTCTGGATACGAGCAGGTAGAGGCGGCTCTGGCACAGATGTACATAGGGGTAAAACCCGAAAACACCGCTTTGAGCTAGACTCGAACGGGAACTGGTGCATGATAACGGGCCTTGCTGCACTCTTGGTTACGACACTCCCGGGGGATATGTTTGGTTAATCACAAGATTTTTATGAATCATTATGAAGGAATTATAGAAAAGTGTAATTGTCTAAGCATGAAGTCTTAGTTAAAAGATTCATAAATGAAATAAGTTTCTCACTAAGGTTTATTCTTTTAGAAGATGGCGGGCAATAAGAGGAACTGTGCCGATGGTGACCGCAATGCACCATGTGCTGACGGCCCTCCGATGGAAGCCGGAATGGAAACATTCATGCGAATGATGAACCAACTGACTCAAGTTATGAGTAATAACTTGAATCAAGCTGAGAGGCCGACCTCACCACGAAGGGAACAACACTCTGTTGAGTCCTTCATGCGTCAATGACCGCCAAAATTCAGTGGATCCACTGACCCATTGGTTGCGGAACAATGGATAAGCTCCATTGAAAAGATCTTTTCTATAATTCATTGTTCGGAACAAGAAAAAGTTACCCTTGCTATTTACCGCCTAGAGGGAGAAGCTGATCAGTGGTGGTCACTGATCAAAAACACGAAGCCATGAGGAGAGATAGAAGCTTTGGAGTGGGAAGAATTTCGGGTAATTTTCCTTAACAAGTATTTCCCTCGTTCCATGAGAACGAGAATGGAGAAAGAGTTTCTCGAGCTGAAGCAGAAGGAGAACAAATCTGTCGGAAGCTACGAGATGAACTTCACAAGGCTTTCCCGTTATACCTCAAGCTTCGTCATGGACCCTAATGGGAAGGTTGATAGATTCTTTGGCGGACTACGACCTCATCTGCGGAAGAATCTAGCCAACAGGGACTATGATAGCTATGAAGAAATAGTTCGAAGTGCTATGAAAGTCGAGTTGGAGTTTGCTGAGACACAGTGGTCTCATAAACCAAATGAAAAGAAGAGATCGTTGGAGCCCAGTTTAGGGAAGTCTTTTGATCAGGGAAGAGGTGGAAAGCAAATGCAACTTACCACATGCAATAAATGTGGGAAGAATTATCTGGGGAACTGCTTGAACGGAAGTGGCAAGTGCTAAAAGTGTGGAAGAGGAGGCCATATTGCTCGGAATTGTCATAGTGAGGTGAAGCCTCAGCTTCCCAACACTAATGACAGAGGAAAGATGGTTCTGGCCCTACCCGAAGTCACATGCTTCAAGTGTGGACAGCTTGGGCACTTTGCTAACCAATGTCCAAATCCGAGGGCGGTGGAGGGGAATCACCACCAACCTCAGCAGAGGCCAAGAGAGCAAGGTCGTGCTTTCACTATCACAACAGCTGAAGTTGAAGTCCCGAACGATGTGGTAGCAGGTACTCTTGTTGTCCTCTCAAAACTAGAAAGTACTTTATTTGATTCTGGTTCTACGCATTCCTTTATTTCCTCCAAGTTTGCAAGGAATATAGAATCAATCCCCGAACTTCTAGAGGTAGAGTTGTCAGTCAAGACTCCAAGTGGGATTATCCTTGTATCAAAATTATTTAGAGACTCTAGTGTTTACTTTGGTGAGCACAATCTTATCGCAAATCTAGTAGTCATTCCCATGATGGAATTCGACATTATACTAGGGATGGACTGGATCTCAAAGTATAATGCTAAGATCAAATGCAAAAGTAAGGAAATATCAGTAGTCTTGAATGAACGACCTACAGTTATCTTCCGAGGAGAGGTATCCCGAACTGATCCTTATCTAGAAGCACCTCCTATAGCTTTCTTCATGGAGTTAATCGGTGATGAGGAAGAAGGGAAAGGGAGCATACAAATAGAAGATGTTCCGATTGTTCAGGAATACATGGATGTATTTCCTGAGGAGTTACCTGGACCTCCCCCAGAAAGAGAGGTAGAGTTCTCCATTGAACTCGTACCTGGGTCTCAACCGATATCAAAGACTCCGTATAGAATGGCAAATGTGGAGCTAGAAGAGCTAAAGAAACAACTCCAAGACTTGTTGGAGAAGGGGTTTATCCGACCGAGTGTGTCTCCTTGGGGAGCACCAGTTCTCTTTGTGAAGAAGAAGGATGGATCAATGTGACTATGCATCGATTATAGAGAACTGAATGGGATCACGGTGAAGAACAGATATCCTCTTCCAAGAATTGATGATTTATTTGACCAACTTCGCGGGGCTCAATTCTTCTCTAAGATTGACCTTCGATCTGGTTATCATCAACTGAGAGTGAAGAAGGAAGATATTCCAAAGACTGCCTTCCGATCAAGATATGGGCATTATGAGTTTACTGTTATGCCCTTCGGATTGACTAATGCTCCTGCTATTTTCATGGATTTGATGAATAGAGTCTTTAAGGACTACCTTGATAACTTTGTGGTAGTTTTTATTGATGATATTTTGATATATTCAAAAAGTCGTGAGGAGCATGAAGATCATCTAAGGGTTATATTGAAAACTCTGCGGAAGGAGAGGCTCTTTGGGAAGTTCAGCAAGTGTGAGTTTTGGTTACAACAGGTGGCTTTCTTGGGGCACATCGTAACCAATGAAGGAATCTCGGTTGAACCTGCAAACAAAATGGTTGTGGAGGAGTGGCCTCAACCCACAACAGTAACTGAGATTCGTGGTTTCCTTGGTTTAGTAGGATATTATAGGAGGTTTGTGAAAAACTTTTCACGGCTTTCTAATCCACTAACCAAGTTGACTCGAAAAGGGGTTAAGTTCATCTGGACAAAGGAATGCGAGGAAAGTTTCCAAGAGCTGAAGAAGAGATTGGTTACTGCACCTGTGTTAACACTACCCTCTATCGGAGAAGGATTCATTATTTTTAGCGATGCATCTCTGAAAGGGCTTGGGTGCGTCCTTATGCAAAATGACAAAGTAATTGCTTATGCATCTCGACAGTTGAAGATTCATGAGCAGAATTATCCTACGCATGATCTAGAACTGGCGGCAGTTGTTTTTGCTCTAAAGATATGGAGGCACTATCTTTATGGGGAGAAATGTGATATATACACTGACCACCAAAGTCTAAAGTATATTTTCACACAGAAAGAATTGAACATGAGACAAAGGAGATGGTTGGAGCTTATTAAAGACTATGATTGTTCAATTCATTATCACCCTGGAAGAGCAAACAAAGTCACGGATGCGTTAAGCAGGAAAGATCCTGTTGTTCTGGAAACAATGAGGATCGTAGGAGATCCCTTGATTAAAGATCTAGTAAAACTGGACATGGGAATTATAAGGAAAGGGACATCATCAACCCTATTCCAAATGATTTCTCAACCTTCATTACTAGAGAAGATCAAGAAGGCTCAAAAAGAAGATCCTTTGCTGCAGGAGAAGTTGGAGGCTGTAAAAGATGGGAAGTTCCCTGATTTCAATATTGATCAAGAAGGTGTATTGAAATTTCGTACAAGACTATGTGTCCCATCTATTCCGGAGATAAAGAAAGAACTGATGGATGAAGCTCATAGCTCTACATTCTCTATACATCCGGGAAGCACTAAGATGTATAGAGACCTTCGTGATCATTATTGGTGGGATAACATGAAGAGGGAGATCGCTGATTACACTACAAGGTGCCTGGTGTGTCAGCAAGTAAAGGCAGAACGACAACTTCTTAAGGGGGTATTACAACCACTACCCATACCAGTATGGAAGTGGGATAGTATCACTATGGACTTTGTAACTGGTCTCCCAAAAACATCCAAAGGAAACAATGCGATATGGGTTATTGTGGACCGTCTCACCAAGACAGCCCATTTTATCTCTATTCGGGAAGATTTCTCTCTGGATCAGCTTGCCAAGATATACGTGAAGGAAGTGGTAAGGCTGCATGGGGTACCACTATCCATCGTATCTGATCGTGACCCAAGATTCACATCAAAATTTTGGAGAAGTCTTCAACATGCTCTGAATACTGAATTGAATTTTAGTATGACCTATCATCCTCAAACTGATGGCCAATCTGAAAGGACTATTCAGACACTCGAAGACATGTTGAGATTATGCTCAATGGAATTTAAAGGTGGATGGGATCAACACCTCCCATTAGTGGAGTTCTCCTATAACAAAAGCTTCCATTCGAGTATTCAGATGGCACCCGATGAAGCTCTATATGGAAAGCAGTGTAGAACTCCTACATGTTGGGATGAAACTGGTGAGAGGAAGCTTCTTGGGCCTGATCTCGTGCAAGAGATGACGGAACAGGTTCATGCCATCCAACAACACATAAAGGCTGCTCAGAGTCGGCAAAAGAGCTATGCTGACAATCATCGAAGGGACTTGGAGTTTGGTGTTGGTGACAAAGTCTTCCTTCGAATTTCCTCATGGAAGAGAGTCATGCGGTTTGGGAAGAAAGGGAAGCTCAGCCCTAGGTACATTGGCCCCTATGAAATCCTTGATCGCATAGGAGCAGTGGCCTATCGTCTAGCACTTCCACCGAACCTAGCTCAAGTTCATGATGTCTTCCATGTATCTCTCTTGAGGAAGTACATACCCGACCCTTCGCATGTACTGAACCCAGAGGTGGTACAACTGGAACATGACCTCTCTTACGAGGAGCAGCCAGTGGAGATCTTGGACCGTAGAGACAAGTTCCTACGAAACAAGACTACCCACCTTGTGAAAGTGTTGTGGAGGAATCATAAATATGAAGAGGCGACTTGGGAGCCGGAGGAAACAATGAAGCAAAAGTACCCTCACCTTTTCGACTAGGCCTCAAGTATAAATTTCAGGGACGAAATTTCTTAAGGGGGGAAGAATGTAATGACCCAATCTTTTTGAGTAGTATATTAACTTACTCTTATTGATTTAATAAGATGTTAATGGTTAATGCAGAAAGAGGAGTCGATGGCTTCATCCAGTAGACTCAACCCTTATGAAGCCCACTTATCAGAGCTTGGGAAGGAGGTAGCATCTGTGGGCTTCGCTTTGGACCAAGCCCAAGCCGAACTCCAGCGTGTCAAGCTTGAACGGAAACGCCTTCGGGAGAAGTTCAAGTTAGTAGAGATTACTACTAGGGCAATGTTATCTGAGCCTCCCTCAGATTCTCTCACCATAGCACACCTCACACTTCGGTCGTATGCCGGTGTTATAAGGGGCTATGTGACGAGACCCTAGCTTCCTTGTGTAATCCTTTCGGGTGAATAAATTGAGATTTCTTCCTTTAGTGATGTTTGTGAAATTTCAAATATCTAGATAATTTTAGAATGTATTTTATTGATGAATTTTTGAAAGAAGGATATTTTAAAACATTTATGTAAACCCTAAATAACTAATGATGTGTAATGATTTTCAAAAAATGGTCTTCTACAAAAGTGTTCAGTAAGGAATTTGGAGTCTAATAAGATCAAATTAATTTTTGATGAATAGTAAATTATGAATAGTGATTTTACGCTTAGGATTAGTAATGTGACCAAATGGATTAGTAATTTCGCTCAAAGAAAGTTTTAATATAATTCAGACACCTAGATTAAGTAATGTGATTCAATAAAATGGGTAAATAACGGTTTCATAAATTATTAGTCAAGTATTAGTTTTTTCAGATGAATAGTGTTTTTTAATTAAAAATTTAATTAAAAATAATTAGAAAATTATTTTTATAAAAAGGACTTTATTTTTGAACTCAGAGCATCGATATTATGTTAAGGTAATTTTTGGGGATTTTTCTGAAAAAAATGAATTTTCGATGAATAGTGTTTTTTTTAAAAAATTAAATTAAAAATATTTAGAAAAATATTTTTATAAAATGGATTTCATTTTTGAAATCAGAGCATTGATATTTGGTTAAGGTGAAATTTTGGGATTATTCCGAGAAAGTTGAATTTTCAGTGAATAATAAAAATACAGTTTTAGGGTTTCGGTATGTTTAATGACATCATAACTATGTCATGATGATGTCATGAGATCTTTTAAGGGTTGGCCGGCCAAGGGTGATGAATTATTGTTTTGGGGGCCCCATGTGGCCTAAATCCATGATAAATGCCAAGGGAGAGCACATGGGTTTGAGAAAAGCACATGTGAGGTGTCCCTTGGCCATTAATGTCTTGTCCCCTCACTTTCCCTATAAATACCCACCCTTTCCTCCTTTAGTTTTCACTCCCAACTCTCCTCCAACTAAGTTCTGGTCTTCTTACCTTTCAAGGAGTCCTCTCAAGGTGCCCCCAAGCCCTCAAGGTCCAATCCTTTGAGTTTCAAGAGTCACGTTTTAAGGTAAGGGATCTGACCCCTCTCTTTCTTTTCATGTAATCTCTTTTATGTCATTCCTTTTATGCTCCATGTTATTATGTGAGAGGATGTTCTTTTATATTCCTCTTACTGCCCCTTTCATGTTTATATGATGAGAGATCCCCTCTTACTCTCATCATTTCGTTTTATGAAAGTTTAAGTGACGTCGTTAGGCTGCCGAATGTTTAAGTGATTCTTTCACCCTTCTCATTTTTCAAGTTCGATTTTCATGTCAAATCTTTCAAGTTCCTTTTTATTATGTTGGGGTATGATATCTATATATATAATACTGATCTCTTATGATTATATGATTAGAGACCCTATTTTATTTGTTCAATTCATTTTTATTGAAGTTTAAGTGACGCCGTTAGGCTGCCGAATTTTCATAAGAGAAATCAAATTTTTGTCTTCCTTCCATGTTTTTTCATTTCAAATGGTATGTCCTTAAAATTGCATCACCATGTCCATATATCCTTCTTATTCTGTCCCTCTACTGTTTTATGGGTCAATTTTGATTGTTCGACCCATATTCCCTCTCTTTTCAAAGTTTTCTAAAACCTTATAACATAGTCGTTATGCTGCAGAATTTTCGTCTCAAAATGCCTCTCTTTTCTCAAAATTATTTTATGTTATAAAGTGAATACTCAAAGCTCCTATTTCTACAGGGGTATTCACATATATATGAAAATTTTCTATTTTAAATTCTGGGATCTACATACATGATACCCGCTTTCCCTTTCCGTGGGTTTAAAGTAATGTAAAGATCATGTCTTTAAAGCAGTTTTTAAAACGTTATGATTATGAAATGAAACCCATTTATTTTATGCTATATGGGTTATTTATGAAATTTTTGATGATGATATATGTGGCTCACATGATAATAAAGGAAAATTTAAGGGTGCGCCCTGATAGCGCTCCAATGCATTGGGTAAAGACTTAATCTCTAGAGATGACTATTTTTAACGACGCCATGGTGAATAACCTTGGTAATTTTTAACGACACCTTGGGGATGAACCTTGGTGAAACGAAACAATTGTCAATATTAAATGATGTAGCCACATCTTCAAGTTTTGAAAAATGTTATTTTTATTATGATGTATCTCATGATTTCTTCCTCATTCCTTAATGTTCTTTTCACGTCCTTATTGACGTGTCTCAAGTTCACTTGTAAAATGTTTCTCTTGTTTCCCTTACTGGGCCTTCTGCTCACCCTTTCTTTTGATGTATGTCCCCAGGTTATGAGATGCATAATGAACATAGGGTGAAATAAAGGAGAATCCTTTCAAGTGTTTAAGAAGAATGCTTTATGTTGTTTTCATGTATTATGTTCCTTGTTTCCAAGACACTAGACCTTAAAGATCCTAAGTTATGTGTAATGTAATGAAAGTTTATGTTATAAAAAGGCGGGATGCTATAGGAACAACCCATTTTTATTTTTTAAAATACTAACAATCTTTATTTCAGTATATGTATATACATAATGCATGTAAGTACGTCTATATGTATATATTCCTTTGTATATATATATGTAACCAATTTATGGATCAACCCATTTTTATTTTCTAATATATAATTATTATTAATTTTATTAACACTTATTTAGTGTTATTGGTTGTGAATCATTTAAATTACTTCAAATAATAACACTAATTTTATGTTCAATGCACCACAATCAAATCCAAATTGTTTTTATAAATTTTTTACTTCAAACCATTGGTCACAAAGAATGTATTCAGGTGAATTACAGATGGGGAATGAAGAATGAAAAAATTAGTGTTACTCCAATGCCAGATTGTTGGAAGAAAGAATGAAAAAAATACACAAGAAAACACACACAACCATCAAAACAGCATGGTTGTATTCATTAATAGAAATCCCAAGCCAAAGATATCATCCTCATCCCATTCAGAAAGTCTTATAATTATCCCTCTTTCGGTGATTTTTATATGAGGTAGGAATTCTTCATCTTTATCCATTTTGTTATGCACTTCCCATGTGGTTATTCATATTCATATGAACTATGCATTTTTATATTCTTCCCGTTAGTAAATTTTTTATGTTCCCGATATGTAATTCATTATGTCATCTTTCATGAGGAAATGCAGATTGATATGTAATCTACTTTTCATGTTCTTGGGGTTGGTATGTAAACATGTTTTCATATTCTTTCCAATTAATGATCTGGTTTTCATTTTCTTATAGATTGGAATGTAATATGGTTTTCTTGTTTTTTATTATGTAATCTAGTTTTCATGAGGAAGTATAGATTGTGCAGAATTCTTTTCTAGTTTTTATGTTCTTGTATATTGGTATGGGATATGGAAGATGTTATGAAATCTAGTTTTCATGTTTCAGTATGTAGTTATGTAATCTGGCTCGGATTAATCAAGAGCACGAGGTAGTTAGTATTTTGGGTATGTTGGTATGTAATTTGGTTTTCAAGTTATTTTTGTTAGTAATGTAATATAGTTCAAATTAATCAAGAGCATTAGAGGGGGTGATCAGCCACTTCCAACCACTAGTGTGAGTGCTACCTACGTCCAAAATTGGGGATGAAATGATCCTTACTGTCAATGTGATCCCACTATGGATATTTGCCCCCATTTTGATCATGCCATGACTATATGGACGAACTTCATGTGTAGACCTCATCGCCAATGTGAACCACTACAGTGAAATTTGATGTGTGATAGAAATAGATTTCAAATGGTGTTTCAGAGTTTCGTGTAATGTCTCTCAGAGTTTAAAAATGTTTGTAACATGTTTCTTGAAGCTTCATGTTTTTTTTGAGTTTGAACATGTTTTTGAATTATATTTGAACTTATTTATTCCAAAAAATCTATATTTTGTTATAGTTTCATATAATATTATTTTATAATTATTGTAAAATAAATAAAATAAATAAAATATATATAATTATATTAATAAATATAATTCAAAATTTTAGTAATAAATATTAGAATATACACAAATAATATTTTATATAAAAAATAATTTACAGACAAATATTAATCATCATTATTGTTTATAATAACATATTAAATAATATTGATAATAATATTATCAATAGAAAGATAAATGTTGGTAATAATATTATCGATAGATAAATCAGTTGTATGATTTTTTTTTCAAAACATTTTGACTAGAAAATATATTATCAATTGGTATTATTATAAGTGAAATAGAACTATTTTATAGGTTGCAATGACATTTTGTGATAGAGTTTTTAACAATAATTTAGTGACATGACAATTTTTGTTAGTAAAAAATTCTACCAATAGAAAATGAACTTTTACCAACATATATACCCCTATTGGAAAATGGAAATTTCTTTACAGTATTGGTACGGTATGGATTGAACTGAAGCATATCTTGTGTCTATATAAAGGGATATGGTAAAGTGTGATATAGTGATACCATAACACTTCCACACTATTGTATTTTATGATATGGATGAATCATATTGGCTTAATCATATATTAGTATTAACATACAATTAATATGGTGGTTAAACATTACATTTTAACATTATTGAAATCTTTATATATGATTTTTTCAATAAATCCTTATTTTAATAACCAATAATCATGTTTCTTATGTTATTAATGATCTATAAATTTTCTGATAGTCAACTATTTTTCTAGACCAAGTTATAAAAATGGCTAAGTCTTGAAGTGACCATGTGAACCTATTACATGAAGAAGCTCAATTGACCATGAATTCTAGGTGGCTTCACATTGAAATCTAAGTGACTGTATGAAAAATCAAGTAACTGTGCATTAGATAATCAAATTTTATCTATATATTGAATTGACTACATGAAGTATTAAACCTACCAAAAGAATAAAAGAAGTGACAACATGAAGAAAATAAGTGAATGAAATAAGAAAAGAAGTGACCACATGAAGAAGAAATGTGACCGTACCAAGTGACCATGGAAATTAATTGTACCAAGTGACAATGGTAAGTAACTGTGCTACGTGGCCACATGCTAGAGTGACTGTGCTTTAGAGAAAACTAAGTGGCTATGTCTAACCTAAGTAGTATGGTATATTCAAATCTCCAATAGATATATTTTGGAGTATTTATTGTAGAGTCAACGTATTTAAGGTTTTCTGATTAGACTAATGAGTATGAGGATTAATTTATAAATATCATCTAATAACTAATATAAGGACCCATAATTTTCATACATAGATATTACATCTTAATATATGAATACTCATTACAAAAAAAAGTTTATTCAAACAAAGAAATTTGGTCTAGTATCTTTGGAAACTTGAAAACATAAACAACTGGTTTATAAAATATCTATATCATCTCTTACTTATTTATTTATAACTAGAACCCTTCTTAAAAATATAAAAAATATTACCTTTCTTCATAACTTGGGGAAAGAAAATATAATAAAAGGGTGAACTGATATGATCAGTAATGGTAAAAAAGGAGATATCCATGATCATATAATCATAACATGAGAAAAAGGTAATGATAAAATGATTATAACAATTGAAAACCATACGCTTCATATCATCATAAATCATAATCTTGATTGATGGAATAAATTTTGTAAGATTATAAGATATGAATCATTAAAAAATCAAAGAACATGATCCACGAGAGAATAACATTGACATAAGACATGGAATTATGGCTTACAGATAAGAATAAAAAATCAATTTCTTAGTATTAAAGAATATTTTCCAAGACTGTCACAATAGAATGAATTCACTCACCAGCCCATAATAGTAGTCAAGGTTCACTCCCAAGAGTATTATAGTGGACAAATTCATTTACTGAACTGGGTTCACTCCCCATTCCATTCCTATTTATCTTATGAGATATCAATATTTAACCAATGTATTTGAAGGAGATATAGGTAACACCCATTTCATAATGAAAGTCATAAAAATTCGTTGTAATGCCTCACGATTCGATGTATTTTTTTTTCTAAAATTATATCATATTTTTTTGAGGACAAGCACTGAGATGGCATGCGATTCCAAGGCCCAGAGTGCTCGGAATGATCTTTAGAAAAATGTTATGTTTTAAATAGCACTTGTGAGCGGTTTTTCTGAAAAATTTGAATAAATATTATACAGGTTCCAAGATTAAAAATATGAGGGCACCGTTGCGTTCTAGATGGTGGGATTACCCTAGGTGCTACTTTAGTTTAGTCGACACATGCCTCCAGTGAGAAATCCCAAAAATGGAAAAACTTTAAATAAAATTATTAAATAAAATTATTTTATTTTTTAAATACTTATAACTCATGAATGGTGACTCAGATTGAAAATATGAGGCCACCGTTGAGCTTTTGAGGGTATGTTTTTCTTAGGAAGATACTAACATTGGTCGGCACGGGTCAACAGTGGAAAGTATTTTTTTGCTATAAATAAAATAATTGAATAAAGATTATTTTATCTTCAAATACTTGTAACTCTAAAATGGTAACTTTGATTAGAAATATGATAGTACCATTAAGTTCATGAGGGTACGCTTCTATTTGGAGTAGCCTAACAACTGCCGATACGGGCCGACTGTGAATGTTGGTTTTTTTGATGTAACCTTAAATAAAATAATTTAAATAAAATTAATTTTATTTTCGAATCCTCATAACTCACAAATGGTAACTCAAATTAATAATCTAAGACCACCGTTGAGTTTGTAATAAGATGTACTCCTTAAGTAGTACTTAATCTCGACCATCGTGGGTTGAGGTAAAAAGTTATTTTTTAGAAGTTTAAGGAAAAATAAAATAATCTTAAAAAGTTTATTTTTTTTCAAATTTGTTTTGTTTCAACCTAGCGAGGGGATGACTCTTTCATTCCATAAATGAAACTACATAATGATGCTGCAACACAAAGTAATAGAAATATTATTTCATAAATGAAACAATGTAATGGAGTTGACTCACAATAACAAAAATTTTGTGGCGCATTTCCCCCATTTAATGGGATAATAGGAATTGGAGATGCGATTTGGATCCTAAAAATCACTCTCAATCTCTGAAGGAAACCTCTCCAATGAAGAATGTCAGTGAATCTGAAAGCGAATAAAATAGACTTGGAGAGTGAATCAGAACCAAAGATTGAAAGAGGGCGATGAGTGATCTTCCACAACAAATCCATTCTCTAGGTAGGGGTTCGATGCTTTTCTATGGGAATTTCTTTTATTCATTCTTACTTTTAAACAAAGAATGCGGGTTAACTCATGAACAAGTTAACCTGTAGATCGATTGTTCATACGGGAGGGTTAATGATGTGGGATAAAATGGGTATATCTATTATTTATTGTGATTATTTTTCCATTTTTTGGTTCTTTATGATCCTACTAACAAGAATGTATCTAGGTATAAACAAACAAAGACCCATATCATTCTTTGGGTGTTCATATATGTGACTCATTCTCTTCTCCTCTTCTTGCATTCTTCTAGTTCTTTGTGGCACAATTAATTTGAAGGTGACGGTATTTGCGGTACAGGAAAGACCATGGTAGTACATCGGTCCGGTGTAGGAGGCCCGAGAGATAGTGACAACAGCAGGAGACCATGGCACATGGTTGTGGTGGCGGCATGAGAATGCGCCGGTAACACAATGCCGCAACACCTAGCCGCTGCTGCGGCAGCAGGCCACAGCAACAGCAGGAGCTTCTGATACCAAGACCGGTGAAAGGCAGCGCACTGACACAATAGAGGCTACGACCAATGAAGGTCATGGAAGTGTGGTCAAGTTGCACCAGCTGGCGCTGTATCAGGTGGTCAACTACGAGTTGATCGTGGGGATGTGCTAGCACGGTCCCGCACGACATTGCGTGTGAGCGGAAGGGATGTGGTCGGTTTCAACCGGTCATTTGACGTGAGGATAGACGTAGTTGCAACACATCCCAGTGGGGATGAACTGGCCCTGAAATGAGATGGGTTGCAGATAAAGTCGATCTTTTGAGCGGCCCGATTGGGCAAAGTCGACCCACAGGTGCAGGCCGGGCCGAAAGGGTTGAACTGGGTCGCTGGGTGGCTCGAGAAGGAAGAAAACCGACCCGCCAATGCGAACCAGGCCAGATGGGAAACCGGGGTACTGGGTGGCCCGGATGGTCATAACTGGTTCGACTAAGTCAGACCCGGCGGAATGTGGAACGGGTCACTAGGCGACCTGGCGGACTGGAACCATGGTCGAACATGGCCGAGTCCAGCAAAACCCAATGGGCCAGGTCGGACCAGGTCGGTACAGACCCAAGTGGGTCAGGTCAGTTCTTACGACATAGGTCGGTTCATACAGGACTCCGGTTCGGTTGTTTGGGTTGGCCCGATGAAGTCGGACCAAGACCAGAAGCAACTGGCTGCTGTTTACTAAAATTATAATATCTTTCAAACTGGGCATCCGATTGACGCACCGTCTGCGGCGTTGGGACCCTTGAGACGAGAAAGTCCTTTAGGTTACTCTATGTGAGTTTTAGTGGTAGTAGAGGTATGACCTATGACTTGATGAGTTGATTCTCCCAGTATCAGGTATGCTGGAGAACTGGAATCCTATGGTTGGTTGTCACACAAAGGATTTAACGAGCGGGACCTTGGTGGTCCAGTAGTAGAGTGGACTTTTGTGGTACAGTAGCAGAGCAGAATGTGGTGGTCTAGTACAAGATCAGACCTCAGTGGTCCAGTAGTAGAGTAGACCCCGATGGTCCAGTAGTAGAGTGGACCCCAGTGGTCCAGCATTCGAGCGGACCTAAGCCGTCCAAAAGACAAGAGGACCTGCAAGGTCTAGTAGCTGAGTGGATCGTAGTGGTCCAGAAACCAAGTAGACATCAGTGGTCCAGCAATCGGGTGGACCTCAGTGGTCCATTATCTGAGAGGACCTTAGTGGTTCATCAACAGATCAGACCTCAATGGTCCAGTAGCCGAGCAGACCTCAATGGTCTAGCATCCAAGCAGACCTGAGTAGTCCAATAGCTGATCAGACCTCAGTGGTCTGGTAGTCATGAAGACCTCAGTGGATTATTAGGGATGATTCCCTCCACATTACTAGATGATTCATCTTCACGAATAAAAATCTTACTTTCTACACTATGAGTTATACCTGGAGTGAGTTGTCTTTGTTTTGTGGTCTTTCCTTATGGAATTTCTTTGTGGTATTTCATTTGTAGTTTAGGGTTCATACTGAGTATTGTGTAACTCACCCCTACACAGGCTTCACTCACACGTGTCGTGTCCCATGCAGGTGATCGATACTTTGACGGAGACCTTGGTGGTCCGGGACTAGGCGGTGCTTATTGAGATAGGATGGACGGGCATACTTCAACAGGTATAGGAAGCTACCCTTCACTGAACCTTCAGGTGGGGTCTCAAGTAGACAGACTGTGGAAGTTGTACTTTTCTTTGTGGTTTTGGGATTGTATTCTGGCCCCTTTGTACATGCAGTTTGTATTGTACTCTCAGTAGTTTTCTTGGTAACAATTGTGGTTTACTTTGTGTTTAATTTCTGCTATTTGAGGTTTGTGTGTGTATATAGGTTTAAAAAGAAAATTCCTTCCCTTTTTGGGATATGCCTACTCGGTGTTAGTTTTCAGTCCCTAGCCTATGGAAGGTGGGCTTGGGGTAGTCACGACACAGTCGCTAGGGGATGGGTCATGACAAAGTGGTATCATAGGGAAATTGATTCTACCAGAAGAACTAAGAGTCTATAAATTTTGATGGGGCAATGATGTTAAGTGTTTCGGGTTCAGATTTTAGGCTAGGTAGTCCAGTGTTGGTGTGGTGGCCAACGTATCCATACACAAGGACCCTAAATTCTACTTTTCGACTCGGTACATGAAAACACTGGGTGTAGGCATCTTTGAATTTTTTTCATGATCTTTCTTTGTCAGAGTCATCTCACCAGGCATAGTCTATTAATAGTGATTCATCTTGATCTATTTCAAGATGCCTCCACACAAAAAGTCAGTCAGGATTCCAGTGCATGAACATGAGGATGATCCACAAAGTGATGAGGCTTCGGTATAGAGATCATTGTCTGAGATTTCACCTTTGAGAAATGTCCCATCTTTACCACCACCCATTTGTCACCAGTTACTACCAGTGCTACTGGTAGAGGATGCACGTAGTCCTAATGCCTTCCACAAATTTTATTAAAAGATACCCCTTAGGTTCCAAGGTGAGACTGACTCATAGGAGGCTAATGACTGGCTTGAGGTGGTGACAATGTTTTCCATCTAGGCAGGGAACCATTAGATCATATGGTGGTCCTATCAGTGTGCCTTCTTCATGGATCAACTGGGAGATGGTAGGGTTTAGATTACCCAATCATATGATGAGGTGACTTTTCATGGTCAAAGCCTGAGAACCTTTTTCAATTAAGGGTCTTGTTCCATAAAAGCTAAGGGCTATGCGTGCCCAAGATATTCAACCAGATGACATGTCAGTAAAAAAGTATTCACTGAGGCATAACGACCATTCCAGGTACTCGATGAATTCGATACAACCCGTGCTTTTGGGATTGGACTTCTGAGAGAGATGTGTTTAGGGACATCTAATCCGGCACTATTCTTTTGTGTATTCTTACTTATTCTAGGGTGATAGAGAGAAACTTTTTGGTTGAAAGTCCTTTGGTTAAGCAAATACATCCAGTGGATGTGAGCAGTGGGAAATCGGGAAGCAGATTTCAGTCTCAAAGACTTTGATGTGTGATTCGTTCTGAGAAGAGGTCCCAAGATAGGGGATCCACAACACAAGGCTCATAGGGTGATTCTAGTCATCCTAGAAAGAAGTAATGCTTTTCAAGTTATGGAGAGAGATATCTCTCTAGAGATTTTATAGCCCATCGTGCTGATAGTGAAATGGTGGATATGACACCAGGGTAGAGACAGTGACAGGAACCTATTAATTTTATATGTGGAAGAGATGGTAGAGGATTTGGGAGAGAAATAGGAGGTGGTATACATTTCAGCGTGTTACAACCACCACCCTAATGTGGTCCACACCAGGCTCAAGGAGGTGGAGGAAAAAGGAAGTGGGTAGAAACATGCAGAAATCCTTACCCACATAGTAGTGGATGTTTTGAGTTTTCAGTTCTCTATAGTGGTGGCCGAGTACGAGGATTTATTTCCAATTGATGTTCTTGGACTACCTCCTCACAGAGAGGTAGATTTGTGCATTGATTTATACCACGAGATGACACTGATATCTACACCTACATATCAGATGTCTCCCATAGATCTCTGAGAGACGAGATTACTGTTTGAGTACTTGAAGAGGAAGGGGTTTGTGAGGCCCAAATTTTCACCATGGACATCCCCAGTGTTGTTTTCCAAGTAGGCAAATAGAAGATTGAGATTATGCGTAGACTTATGGTGCCTGAACCAGGTGACCATGAAGAAAAATTATCCTCTACTGAGGAATGATGACCTCTTCGATCATCTAAAGGGAGTAAGATGTTTCTCAAAGATAGACCTTAGATTAGGCTATCACCAGCTTTGAGTACGAGATAAGGAAAACTTGAAGACATATTTCAAATGTTTTTATGGCCCCTATGAGTAATTAGTGATGCCATTTGGAAAGAATAAATTCCTAGTAGTGTTTATGTGACTCATGAATAGGATCTTCTAGACCTACTTAGACTGGTTTGTAGCGGTCTTCGTTGATGACATCTTAGTGTATTCAACATCTGAGGAGGAGCATGTGATACACTTGGGGATGGTTCTGGACACACTCCAATAGCATCATATTTATGGAAACATCTCTAAGTGGGAGTTATGGATACAAAAGGTCCAATTTTTTGGACATGTCATCTCTGAGGATAGAGTTGCAGTGGATCCAGTGAAGATCGAGGTGGTTCTTGCTTGGGAGCCACCCATGAGCGTTACAGAGGTGCGAAGTTTCCTTGGGTTGGCTGGGTACTATCGAAGGTTTGTACTTGACTTCTCCAGAGTGGAAGCACCTATGACAACATTTACAAAGAATGTAAAATTGATCGAGTGGAAAAAATATGCTAGTAGAGCTTTCAGCAGCTAAGGAAAATATTGAAGAGTGCTCCTATAAAGAGGCTTCCAAAGGAGGTAATTGACTACATGGTGCTCTGTTACACATCAGGAACTAGTCTTGGTTGTGAAATAATGTAGGGGAATTCAATTATTGCTTATGGCTCACGACAATTGAAACCTCATGAGAAAAACTATACGACTCATGAACTTGAGTTGGCAGTGGTATTCTTCACATTGAAGATGTGGCGACATTACCTTATGGGTAAATGATTAATCATCTACTTGGACCATAAGAGTCTCAAATATATCTACTCTTAAAATAATTTATTCTAAGACAACAACATTGGATAGAGCTCCTCCAGGACTATGACTTAAAGATAGTCTATACTCTTGGGAAGGGGAATGTGGTAGTAGATGCTCTCAGTAGAAGACCGAGTTCACAACTACTGGAAAAGGCCTCAGAGCAGTTGGCCTCACTTTAGATATCCTTCATGGATAGAGAGGAGATATCTATTCTTTAGTCGATAGTAGTAGCCACTCCACTCTTATAACAAGTTAGGGTGGCGCAACTCAAATATTCTATCTTCAAGACTGCATGTGCCCAGATGTCCATAGGTCATTCCCCTGATGGATATTCGAATGGTGGGGAGCACACCATCCCTTTTAGAAGACACATCGCAGTACTAGTGGCATTGTGGGAGGACGCATTGAGGAAGTTCCATAAATCCCCTTTGGCGGTGCATCCAGGTGTGGTGAAGATGTACCAAGACCTCTGATGTCGATACTGGTTGCCGGGGATGAAGAAGGTAGTGGTAGAGTTTGTTTCTCGATGCCTCACTTGCTAGAAAGTGAAGGCTAAGCACCAGGTTCCTATAGGTTTAACACAACCCCTCGAGGTACCAGAGTGGAAATAGGAAGGGATGTCGATTGAATTTATGAAGGGTTCACCACATACATCAATGAGACAAGATACCATCTGGTTGATCGTTGATCAACTCACAAAGTCAGCCCACTTCCTACCCATTTGAGAGTAGGGTTCTGTAAAGAGCTTTGGATGTCTCTACGTGCATGAGATAATTCGACTCCATGGAGTCCCATATAAAATAGTCTCAGATCATGGTGCATGCTTTACATCTCGGTTGTGGAAGGGATTACAGGAGGTGTTTGGGACTCAGCTGAACTGGAGCATAGCCTTTCAACCACAGACGGATGGTCAGATGGAGCAGACCATATAGACCTTAGAGGACGTGCTTTGTGCTTGCGTTCATTATTTTGGTCATATTTGGGTGGACCACCTACCACTGGTGGTGTTTTCGTACAACAACAGATACCACCCCACTATTGGTATGGCACTATTCGAGGCACTGTACAGATGACCATGCAGGTCACCATTATGCTGGACAGACCCAGGTGAGTCACCACTCATGGGTCCAGAGATGGTACAAGCAACCACTAAGAAGGTTTAGGTCATATGAGAGCAGATGAATACTGAATAGAGTTGATAGAATTCCTATGTTGATAGGTGATGAAGACCCTTGGATTTCGAAGAGGGGGGTCACGTATTCCTACGGGTCTCCCCTCGATGAGGGATATAGAGATTTGGTCGGGGCGGCATTTGTGGAGTACTCGGTGGAGATAGAGGATTGACATGAGTGGATCCTTTGTGGATGGTTTATTCCTCTAGGGCATGTGTTTTTTGTAGCATGGGAATCTCTAGGAGAGAACTTTGGCGTGAGGCTCCAGTGAGAAAACTCGAAAATTGTATAACTGTAAATAAAAAAAATACAAAAAATATTTTATTTTTCAAATCCTTATAACTCCTGAATGGTGACTCGGATTAAAAATATGAGACCATCGTTGAGCTTTTGAGGGTATGTTTTCCTTAGGCAGTGCCTAACATTGGCCGACACAGGCCAACAATGGTAAGTAGTTTTTAGCCCTAAATAAAATAATTAAATAAAGATTATTTTATTTTAAAATCCTTATAACTCATAAACAGTGACTCTGATTGGAAATCTAAGAGTATCTTTGAGTTCATGAGGGTATTATTCCCTTAGGAAAAGCTGAACATTAGCCTGTGTGGGCCAGCTATGAATGTTGGTTTTTGGGATGTAACCATAAATAAAATAATTTAAATAAAAGTTATTTTATTTTCAAATCCTCATAACTCACAAATTGTAACTCAGATTAAAAATATAAGACCACCGTTGAGTTTTCCATAATATGTTCTACTTAAGTAGGAATTAACCTCGACCGGTGTGGGATGAGGGAAGAAGTTATTTTTTAGACATTTTAAGAAAAAATTAAATAAACATAAAAGGTTTATTTTATTCAAAATTGTTTCGCCGCAACGCAAAGAGGGGCTGACTATTGAATTCCATAAATGAAACTACACAATTATGCTGTAATGAAAAGTAAGAGAAACGTTGTTTCATAAATGAAATAACGTAATGGTGACGACTTAGCATAAAAGAAATGTTGCGACACGTTTTCCCCATTTAATAGGATAATAGGAATTGGGGATGAGATTTTGATCTTGCAAATCACTCTGAATCTCTGAAGGAAACCTCTCCAATGACGAATTCTGGTGAAATGGAAGGTGAAGAAAGTACCCTTGGAGAGAGAATCGAAAATAGAGATCGTTCTTTCTTTTAAATGGAGAACATGGGTTAACTCATGAACAAGTTAACCTGAGGATCAATCATTCATACAGGAGGGATAATGATGTGGGATAAAAATGGGATATCTATTTTTTATTGTGATTATTCTGCCCATTTTGGTTCTTCGTGATCCTGCTAACAAGAATGTATCCAGATCTAAATGAAAAAAATACTCGAATCATTCTTTGGGTGTTCATATGTGTGACTCCTTCCCCTATCATCATCTTGAGTTCTTCCCATTATTCATTGTGAAATGAATTTGGTGGTGATGGTATCTGCTATCCAGATGGGACCGTAGTGGCGCATCGGCCTGCGACAGTAGCAAGAGGCCACATCACATGGTCGCGGCAGTGGTAGAAGACCGTAGTGGCGGTAAGAGATCGTGACAGTGGCACAAGGTCAGGGAACCCAGCCGCGGTGGCGACACTAGTCTGTGGCACCCAGGTCGTGGCGGTAGCAGGAGCCGCCAGCACCAAGGTCAGTGGTAGACAGGAGGTGGCAGGGCGAGGTGGCGGAGGTCGCATCCAGTGATGGTCGTGGAGGTGTGGGAAGGAGGTTCCAGCAGGCCCCACATCAACTGGTCAACTATGGGTGGACCACAGGGATGTGCTAGCATAGGCCAGTGTGGCACCACGTATGAATGGAAGGGAGGCAGCCAGTTTCAACCAGAAACATGACGTGAGGTCAGATATGGTTTCACTGCGTCCTGGTGGGGATAAACCAGCTCAAAAACGAGTCGGGCCAAGGATAGTTTTGGGCTGCTGAGTGGCCCGTTTGGGCAAAGTCAGCTCGCCGATGCAGAACAGACTGGAAGGGTTAAGCTGGGCCACTAGGTGACCCAGACTGGAGAAAAATCGTCCTGCCAATGCAGACCAAGATGGATGGGAAACTAGGATATTGGGTGGCCCAACTGGTTAGAATTGGTCTGACTAAGTCAGACCAGACCAGATGAAGACTGCGTCGCTGGGCGATCTAGCAGGCTGGACCCACTGTCAAACCGGACCAGGTCTAGAAAATCCCATTGGGCCTGGCCAATAGGCCAAGCTGGACTGGGTCGGCCTAGACCCAACTGCATCGGGTCAGGTAGGTCAAAATAGGTTGGGTCATGATGGACCCCTGGGCCGGGTTGGTCGGGTTGGTCTGACCAAGTCAGACCGAGCCTTGATGCAACGAGCCCCTATTTACTAAAACTCTAATATCTTTCAGAACGAGCATCCAATTAATGCGCCGTCTGTGGCGTTGGTGCTCTTGAGATGAGAAGGTACTTTGGGTATAATCTAAGTGAGTTTTTGTGGTATTTGAGGTACGAATTATGACTTGAAGAGTAGATTCTCCCAAAATCAAGCGCGCTAGAGAATGGGAATCCAATAGTTGGCTATGACACAAAGGATATGAAGAGCGGGGCCTCAGTGGTCTAGTAGTAGAGAGGACCTTGGTGGTTCTGTAGTGAAGCGGACCTCAATGTCCAGTAACAGAGCTAACCTCAGAGGTCCAGAAGCTAAGTAGACCATAGTTTTCCAATAGCCGAGAAGACCTCACTGGTCCAGAAGCCGAGCGAATTAGAGTGGTACAGTAACTGAGCCCACCTCAGTGGTCTAGCGGCCGAGTAGACCTTAGTGGTCTAGCAACCAAGCAGAACTCAGTGGTCTAGCTACCAAGTGGACCTCAATTGTCTAGCAGCTGAGCGGACCTCAGTGGTCTAGGAGCCGAGCAGACCTTAGTGGTCTAGGCGTAGAGGAGACCTCAGTATTCCATCATCCAAGCGGACCTTAGTGCTCCAACAGCCGAGCAAACCTCAGTGCTCCAGCAGCAGAGCAGACCTCATTGGTCCAGCAGCCGAGTGGGCCTTAGTGGTCCAGCAGTGGAGAGGACCTCAGTGGTCTAGTATGAGAGAGAACCTCAATGGTCCAACAGCCAAGCGGACCTCAGTGGTCCAGTAGCTGAGCAGACCTTAGTGTTCTAGCAATAGAGCAGACCTCAGTGGTCCAGCAGCCGAGCGAACCTCAGTGGTCTACCAGCCGAGCAAACCTCAGTCATACAGTTTCTGAGTAGACCTCATAGATTTAACAGGGATGATACCCTCAACAGTACAAGATGATTCATCATTACAATTGAAAATATTACTTTCTATACTTTTACTTATACCTAGTATGAGATGTCTTTCCTTTGGGCTCTTTGCTTTGTGTTCTTGATTTATGGCCTTTCCTTTGTGGGTTGTGGTCCCGACTGAGTTTTGTTTTTATCATCCATACACGAGATTCACCCCTGTGTAGATGATAAACGCTTTGATGGAGACCTTGCTGGTTCGGGACTAGGGGTGTTTAGGGAGACAATATGAACAAGCGTACTTATACTGCTATAGGCAGTTACCCTTCACATACAATTCAGGTGGGGTCAAGAGCTTACAGAGTGTAGTAGTTTTAATTTCCTTTGTGGTTTTGGGCTTGTATTCTAGCCCCTTTTTACTTTCAGTTTGTACTATACTCTCAGGAGTTTTCTTAGTGACAGTTGTGATTTACTTTGTGTTTACTTTCCCCAGTTTGAGATTTTTCCACGTGTACAGCTTTAAAAGAAAAATTTCTTCACTTTTTGAGATATGCCTACTCAGTGCTAGTCACCAGCCCCTGACCTATGGAAATCAGGATTGAGGTTGTCCCAGTACAGGTCCTGGGGGATGGTTCATGACATGTTTGTCACAAGATCATAAAGCATTCATCATATTAGAACCCATGAAATTAAATGGGTTTCATAAACATTTTGGCATAGAATAACTCGTGGAAAAGAAATGGGGTTCATAAAAAATGTGTCATCATATTCATAAAACCTCCATAGAAAGAATAAGAATGGTATTTTTGGATCATATACCCAGTAAATCATAATTAAAATCAAGGTTTGTTGTCTTTGATAAATAAAAATACCATTAAAATACTATTAAAGTATTCTTGAGAAAAATAACCCTTCCATTTTGAATTTACTTATTTAAAGACACTACGCAAATATAAAGGAAAACCATTTTAATTGAAAATAAACATGTAAAATTATAAAGGAGGCTTCAAATTAAGGATTAGTCATGATGGTGGGTGCATTACGTATATATTAAAAAAACATTCCTTCCGTATTTTTTCAGAAAAGTCACAAATTACCTCATTTGGAAAATGATAAGAAGATTCCCTTCAAATTTTTTTCAAAAAGTAAAACATGTGTAAAAATGAATTTAAACAATAATAGGAGAATAATAAAAACATTATTTTAAACAATTTATAGAAAATAAATATATAGAGGAAAAATATTCCCCAGTAGATACTTAAACATAAACAATCCTAAATATTAATGATATTGTGAAATAAAACCCTTACCTTGAGTTCACCTTTCTTTGAAAGCACTCTAACATCCTATATAATAAATTTAAATTTATTATATTTCAATAATAGGGTCATTTTCATACATGTAATATCATCTAATTCCTCTTTATAATATTTAAACACCCCCTTTTATCAATAATTCCATATTAAAATGATCATTTTCTGCAGTTAAGTGTTCTGTTTATCATGAGTTTTTCAGATTAGTCGTTATGGTACTTATACATGTATATTACTTCCACCATATATAGAATATTAATAATGATGTAAATATCATATATATTCATTATATACATATTTATATTCATCCATAAATGTTAGATATTGATAAATGAATTACACTATTGACGAAGGCGGTATGTTGTACATATGAACGATGTTTTCATTTTTCAATGAATAAAATGAAAGAAAGTTAAATACTAATTCACCTTTGAAATATAATTATTATATCATATATATAAGGCCCCAGCCTTAAACCTTACTTAATCTTGAGTTATTACAAGATTACACGTTGAGGATCTTTTCGGGTTTAGAGTTTTAGAGAATTAGATCATAAAACTTGCATTACATTCCACATATAAACAAAGAGGTTACATAAAGATAGTATTCTTCATTCCCATCAATGGAAACACATTTAAAATAAAACATGGATTATTTCTTGACACATCCTTGACTCTATCATCTTATCATGTACCTTTCCCTTGACCTGTGAAAAACATTTCAAAAACTTGGGATGAGCGTAAAAACTCAGTATGGGTTATAAAAACATGGAAAGGAAACATGAGTTCATATATACATAAGAATGAAATCATACTTTACCCATAAAACATAGGCACTTTAACATACCTCATAAAAACATGAATAAATCATATAAATCATAATACGTAAAGGTAACTTGAGGCATTCATAACATTCTTACGTAGGGGGTAACCCTCTTGGTTACGTTTGGAATACCCATCACAGTATATTCCCTAAAATCTCTTCGGAGAAACCTTAACGTTTCACTCCTTCGCGTTACCCAATGCATTGGAGAGCTATAACGGGCTCACCCGCCCTTAGTTTATCACGGAACCACCCGTCTTCATAATAATGCCCAAGAACCATAACATAATCATATCACATAAAACATGCATAAAGGAAACATAACATTTCCGCATTTCAATCACGAGATATCAATACAACACATTGATATAATAAAAACATTATGAAAACCATTTTCAATACCAAAGTAAAACATGGTATTTATTTTTCTTTTTAAAAAAAAGGTATGGCTTGTAGAGGAAGCCGAAACTCAAATAACGGTTACGACGGCGGAGAAGTCGTTGTCGCCGCATACGTACGACAAAAACATTCCCTTTTGTCGTTTAGTAAACGCTTCGTATAAAAAATATTCCTTTTGAGTAAACGTAAAAGTCAAAGGGGTTTATACACTGTATAAAAGAAAGTTGTGTATAAAATAAAATATGCCTCAACGAAAGGAGATTGAGACGAAGTCCCATACCTCGTATCCGACTTGACCCGACCGTTCTTTAAACTCCTGAATAATAAACTTGAGTTAATCTCTACTTGCTTATGAATCTTTTTCAAGTTCATTATTCCTTTTATACCATGTTATGAACATCATGTAATCATTTAAGTTAATAATGTTCATTTTGTTGGTATTTGGTTCTTAAGTCAAAAATTGACTTCTTATACTTACAAGTTGTTAATTTGGTCAAAGGTTCATTATATCCAGAATGGTATTCATTATGTAGATATCATATATGTCATATATATCCAGTACATACATTCATTTATAATATTACATCACATTTAGAGGTAAGAAATGAAATGCATCGTTCATGGAGACGGTAAGCCGTACGTACGCATGAACGCTACTTCCATTTCTATTTCATATTTTCTGGAATGGAATCATAATGATATAAAAGTATATTATAATTCCAGTATAACAACATATATAATATCATTAACTTTATCCTTTACACATCCCACATATGGTATTAACGAATCAAATCACTTTTAGGGGGCGGTAGTCCGCACTTCCTAAAATGAAGATATCGTGTTTTACCCATAATGGAAACCATAAAGGTATGCCCAAAATGAAAAAAACAGAAGCTTAAGGAAAACATAAACATATAATATATCATATATAAAAATAGTGACATCATAATGGCCACCTTTGAAGGTGTTAAATGAGTATTGAACAATCATCGTTTCGGGAGGCAGAATTTCGCCATCCACGGAAACCGTATGTTCTTTAACCATTTGATGTAGTTGTGTGAGAGTGTAGCTCAAATATATCTTATAACAACATCCTAGTATATTGAAGATACTGGTGTTGTTACAAAAGAAGTAAATAAAAAGAGTTTAGGGGGTTGGAGAAGCAAAATAAAACAAATGAGCATGAGAGGATGAATTACCTTAAAAAGTGTAACTTCTTTTGGTTTGAGCCTAAAGGCTTCCTTTGAAAGGATTCTGCCCAAAGGGAATCCTCTAGGATGAGGAGAGGGATGTGGAGAGAGAAAATGGGCAGGGGTTGGCCGAGCCAAAGGCTTGAAGAGTGTGTGAAATGAGGTAGAGGTGGGGGCCTTTTATAAGGGGAGAGGAGGGGCACTTTTGGAAAGTAAAGAAACATTACATTATTTGAAAATGTGTTTCGGTTTTAAAGGGTCCCACATTGATGGAATTCGTGGATAAGGTGATAAGGCATCGAAATCCATTCATCCAATTGGTTTTGGCCATGTGTAGTTCATAGATATTACATTATCTTTCCATTTTATTTAAATCGTCAAATAATGATGTCATCGCTGCATCATTATTATGTCATAAATAATTAAATTTATTTAATGTCTAAAAATTATAAACAAATTACTATGATGTAGGAAATCTTTTTATCTTTCCATTGAATATTTATAATCAAAATTTGGACTTGTATAACCCCACTTAAAAATTGTTTTCTCAAAACATATTATGTTTGTGTCATTTTCACTTTAACATTTAATAAAAAGTAATTTATGTTATTTCCCAACAAAAGTGGATACATGGGGTCCCCAAGTTAGGCCATGACTTGTCTTGGTCGGCCATGACACAACCAATGAGGTTGGGACATGTGTCTAGGTCATTTTATATTATTAAAGTATTATTTATACCTTAAACTACACTAATTACCACTAATCGCGATTAAGTACTTAATAAGTTACTATTCACCAAAAAATTATTTTAATCTCATTGAACCACATTTTACTTCTTAATGACAACCATGTATGTCGGATTTTCAAAATTCAATACACATTAGTGGTAAACTTTCATTTAACTGAAAAATCAGTTTGCTTGATTACCACTTAGTGGTTTCACTATTCATCAAAATTGAAGTTTTTCAGAAAATTACCAAAAATTCACTCTAAGCTATATTTGATATTACGAATTCAAAAATGAAGTCTATTTTACAAAATTCAAATCATATAAGTCACATTAATTAATTTAATAATTAATTCCCGCTGCCAGAGCAAATAGCGTGTTTTTACAAAACAATAAGTATCAAAAGATTGACACCAGTTTAAGTCTAATTTCAAATCGAAATTGATTCCAATGACCACCATTGGATAAAATGGTAAAAATATATTCTAATTTCACTTCAAAACCAATTCAAAACATAATCTAATCATATAAATAAATTAGATTAAAAAGTAGTTTTGATGTAAAATGCAGTATTTTTCACTATTCATTTAAAAATGAACATTGTCGGAAAATTACCAAAAATTCACACAAGGTAAATTTTGATGTCCCAATCATAAAGGATAATTTTATTTTGACAAACATAGTTTCTAAAATTGTCAAAATATAGATTCAAAAATGGTTTTCCATCAAAAGGCACTAAAACAATCCTTTAAGAATATTAGTGTATTCCATGCATAAGATTGTATTTATTTTCATTTTAAGCCTCTAAAACACTATCTTTATCATTAATAGACATAGATAAAAATATCTATTATTCATTACTTACTTGGGATGTTACATCCTTCCCCCCTTTAGAAAATTGCGTCCCCGCAATTTATTTACTTATCAAATAAATTGGGGTACTTATCCCTCATTGCATTTTCGGATTCCCATGTTGCCTCTTCAATCATGTGGTTTTTCCACAAAACCTTTACCTGCTTAATCAACTTATTCCGTAACACTTGCTCCCTGTGGTCAAGAATCTGGACCGGTTGTTCCTCATAAGATAGGTTTTCTTCCAGCTGAACTACCTCTGGACTCAAAACATGAGATGGATCTGGCATATACTTTCTCAACATCGAAATGTGAAAAACATTGTGTACCTGAGATAAACTCGGAGGTAAAGCCACTCGGTAAGCAACTGATCCAACTCTCTCTAGAACTTCGTATGGTCCAATGAACCTTGGACTCAACTTTCCTTTCTTACCAAATCTCATCACACTTTTCCAAGGAGAAACCTTGAGAAAAACATGATCACCTACCTCGAAAGATAGATCCTTCCTCCGGTTATCCGCATAACTCTTCTGCCTGCTCTGAGCTGTTCTCATGTGTTTCTGAATCAGCTGAACTTTTTCTGCCATCTCTTCTACCAATTCTGGTCCCATCAACTTTCTTTCACCCACTTCATCCCAGAAAGCTGGAGTTCGACACCGCTTCCCATATAATGCCTGAAATGGTGCCATCTGTATACTGGAATGAAAACTGTTATTATATGAAAACTCAACCAAAGAAAGATGCTGGTCCCAACTCCCCTGATAATCCATAGAACAAGCTCGTAGCATATCCTCCAATGTCTGAATTGTTCGTTCTGACTGCCCATCTGATTGAGGATGAAAAGCTGTACTAAAATTTAATTCAGTACCCAACGACTTCTGAAGGCCTTTCCAAAAGTTAGAGGTAAACCTGGGATCACGATCTGATACAATGGAGAGGGGAACTCCATGTAACCTGACTATCTCTTTAAGATACAAACGGGAAAGTTGATCAAGAGAGAAAGTATCTCGTATAGCAAGGAAATGAGCAGATTTGGTCAAGCGATCAACAATAACCCAGATTGCATTATTACCTCGAGATGTCTTCGGTAATCCAACAACAAAGTCCATGGATATATTCTCCCATTTCCACTCTGGCACTGGTAAAGGCTGAAGCATCCCTTTCGGTAACTGCCGCTCAGCTTTAACCTGCTGACAAGTCAAACACTTCACAGTAAAATCAGCAATATCTCTTTTCATTCCATCCCACCAGTAATACTCCCGCAGATCTCTATACATCTTAGTACTGCCCGGATGAACTGAAAACGGAGAACTATGAGCTTCACATAACAACTCTCTCTTCAACTGTGAATCACAAGGCACACATAACCTCTTCACAAACCTCAAAACACAAACACAAACTTATCCAAGAACTCATGGAAAATTTTATTCATAAGGTCCATGAATACAGCAGGTGCATTGGTTAACCCAAAAGGCATAACTACAAATTCATAATGGCCATATCTAGTACGGAATGCAGTCGTCTGCTTCTTTTACTTTCAACTGATGGTACCCTGACCTCTAGTCAATCTTCGAAAAATACTGAGCTCCCTGGAGCTGATACCACTTCATTCGATGGCCCAACATCTGCTGAAGTAGTTGCAAAGGATTTCACCACCCCTTTCTGCTTGTAGTCTAACTGCTTCCCATCACTCAAGCTCCTTGTCGGACAGTCGTTTGCATAGTGACCCATCTCATTGCACTTATAACATTTCACTAACTGTAAATCAAATTTGTTCTTACCTTCACCTTGATCCTTTTCAGTGCAATCACGAGCCTTATGCCCCATCTTACCACATCGGTAGCACTTTCCAGAATTCAGAAGACATTCCCCAGCATGCCTTTTTCCACATTTATCACAAACTGGAAACTTAGTTTTCTTACCATCAGACTTTTTTGAAGAATTCTTACCTTTCTCCTGCCACCTCGGTCTCTTCTTCTGCTGGTTGTTATAGAAAACTTGGTCATCGGCAAACTCCATTTACACCTTCTCAGCACATCGAACAAGCTTTTCATAACTTTTAAACTCACGAGAAGCTAATGCCCTTCGATACTTTGGCTTTAATCCTGAGTAAAAACGATTGATTTTACTATCAAGGTCTCGGATAAAATTGGGAGCATACCTTGCCAATCGAGTGAACCTTTCTTCATAGGCAGCCACTGAGTCTTCCTCTTGCCTCAATTCCAAGAATTGCTTTTCCATCCTAAGTCGAACAGCCTTAGGAAAATACTTCTCAAGAAACATACCTTTGAATTCATCCCAGTCAAGAGCATCAATCTCATCGGCGTCCCTGATATTTTTAACCATAGACCACCACTGATCTGCTTCACCCTCCAAACGGTAAATAGAAAGACTAACCTTTTGATCGTCTGAACACCCCATGACATCAAAAATCTTCTCCAGTGCTTTAATCCACCCTTCAGCTTGCACAGGGTCAGATGATCCTCTGAATGATGGTGGATGTTGCCTCATGAAATGTTCCACCACTGACATGTTCCTCTGCGGTTGGTCTGGCTGATCTCGTGCATGGATACCTCCACCATTTATCGCTTGAGTCAACTGCGCCATTACTGCAACAAACTGTTCAGTTCCAATTCCGACCATTTCTGGATGCTGATTCGGAAGGTTATTTCCTTCTGTATGCCTTCCTAGCACTGCTTCCCTGTTTCCTCTGCGGAAAACCATTCTGAACAAACATGTCTTAGATGAAGCAACATGGTAATCTTTAAATGCTATATCATTTCGAAAAAGAAAAAAAAAATATTTTTGGATAATCATTTAATAGAATTCTAACTCCTAAAGTTATCTAAACCGAACTCTGATACCAACTATAAGGCCCCAGCCTTAAACCTTACTTAATCTTGAGTTATTACAAGATTACACGTTGAGGATCTTTTCGGGTTTAGAGTTTTAGAGAATTAGATCATAAAACTTGCATTACATTCCACATATAAACAAAGAGGTTACATAAAGATAGTATTCTTCATTCCCATCAATGGAAACACATTTAAAATAAAACATGGATTATTTCTTGACACATCCTTGACTCTATCATCTTATCATGTACCTTTCCCTTGACCTGTGAAAAACATTTCAAAAACTTGGGATGAGCGTAAAAACTCAGTATGGGTTATAAAAACATGGAAAGGAAACATGAGTTCATATATACATAAGAATGAAATCATACTTTACCCATAAAACATAGGCACTTTAACATACCTCATAAAAACATGAATAAATCATATAAATCATAATACGTAAAGGTAACTTGAGGCATTCATAACATTCTTACGTAGGGGGTAACCCTCTTGGTTACGTTTGGAATACCCATCACAGTATATTCCCTAAAATCTCTTCGGAGAAACCTTAACGTTTCACTCCTTCGCGTTACCCAATGCATTGGAGAGCTATAACGGGCTCACCCGCCCTTAGTTTATCACGGAACCACCCGTCTTCATAATAATGCCCAAGAACCATAACATAATCATATCACATAAAACATGCATAAAGGAAACATAACATTTCCGCATTTCAATCACGAGATATCAATACAACACATTGATATAATAAAAACATTATGAAAACCATTTTCAATACCAAAGTAAAACATGGTATTTATTTTTCTTTTTAAAAAAAAGGTATGGCTTGTAGAGGAAGCCGAAACTCAAATAACGGTTACGACGGCGGAGAAGTCGTTGTCGCCGCATACGTACGACAAAAACATTCCCTTTTGTCGTTTAGTAAACGCTTCGTATAAAAAATATTCCTTTTGAGTAAACGTAAAATTCAAAGGGGTTTATACACTGTATAAAAGAAAGTTGTGTATAAAATAAAATATGCCTCAACGAAAGGAGATTGAGACGAAGTCCCATACCTCGTATCCGACTTGACCCGACCGTTCTTTAAACTCCTGAATAATAAACTTGAGTTAATCTCTACTTGCTTATGAATCTTTTTCAAGTTCATTATTCCTTTTATACCATGTTATGAACATCATGTAATCATTTAAGTTAATAATGTTCATTTTGTTGGTATTTGGTTCTTAAGTCAAAAATTGACTTCTTATACTTACAAGTTGTTAATTTGGTCAAAGGTTCATTATATCCAGAATGGTATTCATTATGTAGATATCATATATGTCATATATATCCAGTACATACATTCATTTATAATATTACATCACATTTAGAGGTAAGAAATGAAATGCATCGTTCATGGAGACGGTAAGCCGTACGTACGCATGAACGCTACTTCCATTTCTATTTCATATTTTCTGGAATGGAATCATAATGATATAAAAGTATATTATAATTCCAGTATAACAACATATATAATATCATTAACTTTATCCTTTACACATCCCACATATGGTATTAACGAATCAAATCACTTTTAGGGGGCGGTAGTCCGCACTTCCTAAAATGAAGATATCGTGTTTTACCCATAATGGAAACCATAAAGGTATGCACAAAATGAAAAAAACAGAAGCTTAAGGAAAACATAAACATATAATATATCATATATAAAAATAGTGACATCATAATGGCCACCTTTGAAGGTGTTAAATGAGTATTGAACAATCATCGTTTCGGGAGGCAGAATTTCGCCATCCACGGAAACCGTATGTTCTTTAACCATTTGATGTAGTTGTGTGAGAGTGTAGCTCAAATATATCTTATAACAACATCCTAGTATATTGAAGATACTGGTGTTGTTACAAAAGAAGTAAATAAAAAGATTTTAGGGGGTTGGAGAAGCAAAATAAAACAAATGAGCATGAGAGGATGAATTACCTTAAAAAGTGTAACTTCTTTTGGTTTGAGCCTAAAGGCTTCCTTTGAAAGGATTCTGCCCAAAGGGAATCCTCTAGGATGAGGAGAGGGATGTGGAGAGAGAAAATGGGCAGGGGTTGGCCGAGCTAAAGGCTTGAAGAGTGTGTGAAATGAGGTAGAGGTGGGGGCCTTTTATAAGGGGAGAGGAGGGGCACTTTTGGAAAGTAAAGAAACATTACATTATTTGAAAATGTGTTTCGGTTTTAAAAGGTCCCACATTGATGGAATTCGTGGATAAGGTGATAAGGCATCGAAATCCATTCATCCAATTGGTTTTGGCCATGTGTAGTTCATAGATATTACATTATCTTTCCATTTTATTTAAATCGTCAAATAATGATGTCATCGCTGCATCATTATTATGTCATAAATAATTAAATTTATTTAATGTCTAAAAATTATAAACAAATTACTATGATGTAGTAAATCTTTTTAGCTTTCCATTGAATATTTATAATCAAAATTTGGACTTGTATAACCCCACTTAAAAATTGTTTTCGCAAAACATATTATGTTTGTGTCATTTTCACTTTAACATTTAATAAAAAGTAATTTATGTTATTTCCCAACAAAAGTGGATACATGGGGTCCCCAAGTTAGGCCATGACTTGTCTTGGTCGGCCATGACACAACCAATGAGGTTGGGACATGTGTCTAGGTCATTTTATATTATTAAAGTATTATTTATACCTTAAACTACACTAATTACCACTAATCGCGATTAAGAACTTAATAAGTTACTATTCACCAAAAAATTATTTTAATCTCATTGAACCACATTTTACTTCTTAATGACAACCATGTATGTCGGATTTTCAAAATTCAATACACATTAGTGGTAAACTTTCATTTAACTGAAAAATCAGTTTGCTTGATTACCACTTAGTGGTTTCACTATTCATCAAAATTGAAGTTTTTCAGAAAATTACCAAAAATTCACTCTAAGCTATATTTGATATTACGAATTCAAAAATGAAGTCTATTTTACAAAATTCAAATCATATAAGTCACATTAATTAATTTAATAATTAATTCCCGCTGCCAGAGCAAATAGCGTGTTTTTACAAAACAATAAGTATCAAAAGATTGACACCAGTTTAAGTCTAATTTCAAATCGAAATTGATTCCAATGACCACCATTGGATAAAATGGTAAAAATATATTCTAATTTCACTTCAAAACCAATTCAAAACATAATCTAATAATATAAATAAATTAGATTAAAAAGTAGTTTTGATGTAAAATGCAGTATTTTTCACTATTCATTTAAAAATGAACATTGTCGGAAAATTACCAAAAATTCACACAAGGTAAATTTTGATGTCCCAATCATAAAGGATAATTTTATTTTGACAAACATAGTTTCTAAAATTGTCAAAATATAGATTCAAAAATGGTTTTCCATCAAAAGGCACTAAAACAATCCTTTAAGAATATTAGTGTATTCCATGCATAAGATTGTATTTATTTTCATTTTAAGCCTCTAAAACACTATCTTTATCATTAATAGACATAGATAAAAATATCTATTATTCATTACTTACTTGGGATGTTACAATATATATCATATTTATTCATAAAATTCATCATCATTACCATCCAATTAAAATAAAAATGAAAAATAAAATACATCATTTCGTGGTAGTGGTAGTCCAAACGTATGCATGAACAATGTTTTCATTTCCCAAAGGATAGGATGGTAAGAAAGTAAATGTGATATTATAAATATAGAAGTATAATTATTTCATGAATATACTATATTAAAATTAAACCCATAATAATTTATATTCATAAAATATGGTTTTGAAAAATGAATTGTATCACTACATGGAGACAGTTTGTCGTAAGTATGTACGAGCGATACTTTTACTTCTCATTTGATGGGAAAAGGGGTGTATAATGGGGTTTTAATAATAATAAAAACATTTAAGAATATTGAGGATAATTAAGTAATCATTTTAAGATAAATACGATATATTTTTAGTAGGTAAAGAAGAGTAGAAAAGAAAGTGATCAGTTATAATGATTACCTCTTCTTTGAAATGACTGCTTTAGATATCCTCTAAAGTGGTCTAGCGTTGGTCTTTTTAGAACAAAAAAATCTCTAGAATATGATTATAGAAGATTAATTTTTTTTTGAAGAGTTTGGTCGATCTATATGTCACAATGTGTTAAAAATAAGTGAGGGAGGACGTTCCCTTTTATAATTGAAATGAGGGGTACTTTTGGAATTTCTCAAAATATTTATTAATAATAAATCCATTATCAATTAAAATGACTCCAAATGGAAATTTATTCAAATATAAGTTGAGATGAGGTTTTAATTAAACCAAAAAATAGAATTTATACATGTTTTAGTTTCATTTTAAGGTGTATTAGTTTGATTAACCCTTAGTTAACCAATTTTAATGTTAAATATGGTAATAAATTTTTCAATATTAAATGGTTTTAATTTTTACATATTAGTTGAAAATTGACCAATAAATGGAAAAATTATGAATTTTTTGACTATATCATATCTATTGTTTATTATTTCAAATTTTATATAATTTTTAAATAATTTAATAAAATATTATTTTGATAAAATATCATTATTTTAATTTTGAAATTTTTCACTTAATTTGAGGTAAAAGACATAAAGAAAAAATTAGAATTAAAATATAATATTTTGAAAAAAAAATTATATTCACCTATAAAATTCATGTAACACTATAACTTACTCAAATTATATCACTTTAAATATTTTCTAAATCATTTATTTTATTTCTCCATTAGTTGAATAAATATTATTTTGGTGTTGAGTGGGAATTTAAGGAATTTATAAAATATATAAAAATTAAAAATAAATTACCATCATGAATATAATTTCATTATATACAAAATTACTATCATAAATGATATTTAAAACTAAGATAGTGACATTTTGTAACTTACTTTGATTAAAATAATATATAAGCCATTTTCATGGAAACGTTTCCATTATACTAATAAATTTATAGCCTAAGGTGATAAGGGTCAAATAAAATTCATACAATAAAAATTATTATGAAAAATTATAGCCTTATCACTTATTTTTAATCTAGATTAACCTGATTTACCCTTTACCAAGGTGATAAATTTTACTACTATTACTATTCATATTGACAAAAAATAAAAGGGGCATGTTCACCTAATTTAAACCTAATGATTCTAAGTATTTAATTATTTTTATCTAATTAAATATCTAAAAATGAAAAAAAAATTAATCAAGTGTTCAAAATGTGATAAAAACTGCTTTTTAGAAGAAGGAAATATATTTTTAAGCATAATAGTGGATTTATTCATATCTCGTTCTTATAAAAATATTTATTTAAATTTTAGAAAATTTTATCTAGTAAATAATACATACATTCCATTAAAATAATTAATTAATAGTGAATTTTCAAATTTATTAATATAAAAATACATTGCGTGTATAAAAACATATTTTTAGAAAAACATAACTTTTATTTTCAAATATTTTTTTTGTTTTTAATTATAATCATTTTATAACTAAAGAAATAATTTTATAAACTTTCTGATTGTATAGTTTTCATAATTAAGTTATTACTCTTCATACCCACTAGTCCAATTTATTGACAATGAAAGACACATAATATTTTAATAATGTAACACAGTTCGTTTAAACTCGGTGTTGCATATAAAAAAAGATATCAAATAAATAAAATTATTTGAAGATAAATATTTCATAGAAATATCATGTTGTTGAAAATAATTATAAGAGGTTATATCTTTAATAATATGATCCACTAGTGGAAAAAAAATAAGCATATGAGATAAATAGAGATACACTGAGGACTTACTCTAACATATTACAAAACTGAGCATTTCCAAAAAACATTGTTTTTCGACCTCTCAGTGAAACCCTCAATTGAAGATTTTCAGGGATAAATTTGAAGACATATAATCAAATTAATCTTATTAGATTGAGTTTCTTCATACTTTCACTCTTTTCATATTTTTATATCTCCATTATAGCTTACTCTTTGATCTTTTTTCCTTCTACTCTATATATTTATCAACACGTGATCCTACACTCTACTAAATAATACTAGATACTATTTCCTTTATTCATTTACACCCATAATCCCATGTATAATTACTGAAGAGGTTTTATGAATCTTGGAATGCTTGTGTATAATTTTTTTTCATAAAAACTCAATAGAGGTTGTGGATCAGTTCATTTGTTTAATAAACTGCTTGGAAGTAGGTGATTTATAAGTAGAGGACTAGGTATCAACTCAAGACTGAACCTCTTGTTTTTATTATGCTGAATTGCTTCGTCTATTTTTATTGTGTTTTTGAAGAAACTATTTTTTTTTCTGAAAACTATATAGTAATACAATACATTGATAATTAACTTTAATAAGTGTTATATATACATTTTTCGTTACAAATAATTTTTTTTGCAAAAGTTAAACTGTTTTTAGAAATTATTTTAACTGAGTTTTGATTGAAATTTTGAGAAACATTTTGAAATTATCAAAATATATATTATAACTATTTTAATTCATTAGGTTGTTTTTTATTAATTGGGGTATTTTTTTAATATTTTTAAATAGAAAGTATAATTAGAAACTCAATTCACCCCTTCTTGAGTTGTCCACTCCAACCAATATTTGGTATCAAAGGATTATTTTATTTATTTCTATCTAGCCTTTAAAAATGATCACATTTTTACCCAAAAAGATCAATATTTGTATTTATTCCAAATTTATATATTTATGGATAACAATATACTTGAGGGGATTAATACTAACATCCCTACTTATTTTAATGTCGCAAAATATTCACAATGGAATATTAAGATAGAAATACATATCGAAAGCATTATATTTGATATTTAGACTGTAATAGATGAAAAATATGAAAAACATGAGGCTGCTCGAGCTGATTGGAGTGAAGACAATATAGCTACTTATGATTTCAATTTCAATTCTTTGAAAGCCTTATATTTTTTATTATGAGAAGAATAATTCAATAGAATTTATGCACGTTCTATTGCTTATGAAATTTGGGATACACTTGCTGTGTCTCATGATGGAACATCAAATGTTAAAGACATTCACATGAAATACAATACTATTAAATATGATACTTTTAAATTGAAACATGATGAATCAATTTATGATATGTATCTCCAGTTCAATTAAATTTTCAATATAATGCATGAATTTGGAAAGAAAATTAAAAATAGATATTAAGTGATGAGACACATATGTTTCTTTACACATTGATGGATAAGAACAATTGATACTATTTAAGAATCATGTGATATAAGAAAACTGCCATTAATGGAACTGATTAGAAAAATCATGATGTATGAAAAAGAGTTGAATTTGAACAAAGAATTTGATGAATGAAAAAGAAAATAAATTACTTTCAAAACTTATACGACAAATATGAAGGATAAAATAAAATAACATAGTTCAAGTGAAGACGAGTCATCATATCAAGGTGATGAGGATATGTATCATCAATATAGGAGATTTAAAAAGTTCTATATGAAGAATAAATTACTTATGAAATAAAATAAAGGAGGAAAGTATGACAGAAGAGGGAACCATAAAAAGGAAAGTCAATCAGGAGAAGTTACTTTTTATGAATGCAAGAGGAAAGGGCATACAAAAGTTGAAAGTACAAAATTAAAGTATAATAAAAATAATGAGTAAAAAGGAAGAAAGTCCAAATAAGGATATGAAAAAATCTGAAGCACCTCTGAGGATAGTTCTAGTGAATCTAATTCAAGAAGAGAAGATGAGGCTGGCAGAGAAAACATGTGTTTTATGGAAAACACATCTGAGGTAATAAATATTGCCTCTAAATATCTTGATCATATTTCTAACATCTCTTAAAATGAAAATAATGATGAAAATATGACCATTGAATATTTATTTTAATATTTAAATATGTTGGAAGAAACTTTTAATGAACTTAAAGATAAGTACAAAACTTAAAATAAACACCATGCTATGTCTGTTTATATTAAATATGATATTTTAGTATAAAAAGAAATGAAATATCATTTACAAAATAGAGAAGAATGAACTTATAATGTAAAATGAGAAAATTAAAAAGGATCTTGAAAGGCTTATGAATGGAAGAGAAACCTTGACCAATATGCTTGGTAAATTGACCATTGCCAAGTACACAACCAGGATTGGATACCAGCTCGTTCAATAGAGAATTCATGAAAATAAGTTTATTCCTATAATAATATCTTACAATTCTATAAATATTTCATATTCTTGTGTAGAAAATAAGGTTTTTATTTCTAAAATTCTTAACTTTTTTCTTATGGTAAACCTATTAAACAACATTTGATTTCAAAAGCTATTATCCTGGATCCTCCCAATTATATTTCAACGACCTAAAAACTAAGATACAATGAATTTCGTGAACATAATTTGATAAATTTGTATATTTATATTTAAAATTGATTTAAATTTTTGATTTATTTAATGTTATTTTCAAAAGGAATTCATATCGGGCGATACGAAATCATTTTCTCATTTTTGGCTATGTGACATGTGTTTTAAACTAAACTAAAACTTTTATATTGAAAATATGAACTTTGAGTCATACTAGATATATCATGTGTTGGATTGAAATGTGGTCAATTCCAACACATCACAAATGAATTATGGATCATTGTTCTAAATTTTCAAGAAAATCTGAACTTGTTTTCTTAGTTTGGCTATTTGACGTGGTTTTAGACTAAAATGATGCTTTTAATGTGATAACACGCACTTTGAGTCATAATAGCCACATCATTGGTTTGATTGACTTGAGATGAATTACTAAATTTTAAAAATGAATTATGGATTATTTTCCGGATGTATCGAGATAATCTGAGTTTTTTTCTCATTTTGTCTATATGACATGTTTTTCAAACTAAATTGAAGCTTTTATTCCAAACATTGAGTAATATCAGCCACATCATGTGTCAAATTTACATACGATCGATTCCAAAATATCATAAAATAATTATGGATTATTTCTTTAACTGTTCAAGAAAATATAAGCTCATTATCTTGGTTTTAGCTATGTGACATGTGTTTTAGACTAACATGACACTTATAATGTGAAAAAATGAACTTTGAGTCACACTGACCACATCATGTGCCAGATTGACATGCAGTTAGTTCCCATATATCATAAATGGATTATAAATTGGTTCCCTAAATTATCATGATTATTTGAGCTCATTTGCTCAATTTTTTCTATATGACATGTATTTTAAACTAAAATGACACATTTATATTAAAAATACACACTTTGAGTGATATTGAACACATTAAGTTTTAGATTGATGTGTGGTTAATTACTAAACATAATACCTAAATTATAGATCATTTTTATAATTTTTAATGATAATAAGAGCTTTTTTTCTTATAATGGCTATGTGATGTGCATATTACACTAAAATGAAAATTTTAATGTGAAAAAACACACTTTGAGTCATACTGACTACACTATCAGTCAAATTGATGTGAGGCTGATTCCTACACATAAAAAACGAATTATGGATAATTTTATTAAATTATCAAGATAATCTAAGTTCATTTTCTCAGTTTTGTCTATGTGATGTGTGTTTTAAACTAAGGCGACACTTTATATTGAAAACACACACTTTGATTCATACCATAAACATCGTGCATCATATTAAAGTGTGGTATATTTCTTACAAATCACACATGAATTATAGATCTTAATTATAAAGTTTTAAGAAAATTTTCTCTTGTTTTCTCTATTTGGATATTTGATGTGCATTTTAGACTAAAATGACACTTTTAATGTGAAAACACATATTTCGAGTCATTTCTTGACACGTCATCAATCATATTAATGAGTAGTAAATTACTACACATAAAAAATTAAGTATGAATCATTTTAATAAAGTATCATGTCAATCCAAGTTCATTTTCTTGGTTTTGGTTATGTGGCATTTGTTTTAAACTAAAATGACACTTTTATATTGATAACACGCACTTTGAGTCATACCTACCACATCATGTGTCAGATCGACATGAAGTAAATTCATACACATTAAACATTAATTACAAATTGTTTTTATAATGTTTCAAGAAAATAAAATATTTCTTTTCTCATTTTGGAAAATGTGGCATGTGTTTTGGACTAAAATGAGACTTTTATATTGAAATCCTTCAATTTGAGTCATTATGGGAACATCATGTGTTGTATTGACATGAAATAAGTTAATACATATTAAAAATAAATTATAGATCATCATATTAATTTATAAAAAGAATATGATCTCTTTTATTGGGTTTTGAAAATGTAACAAGTGTTTTAATCTAAAAATACACTTTTATACTGAAAAGACACACTTGGAGTCATATCGTCCACATCATATGACTGGTTGACATACAAATAATTAATATATGTCACAAATAAATTATGGTTCATTTTAAAAAAATTGAAATAATCCAAGCTTCCTTCATTGGTTTTGACAATGTGACATGCATTTTAAACAAAAAAGATACTTTTGTTTTGAAAACACACACTTTGAGTCATACCGGTAACATCTTATATCATATTGATTTTTGGTTGATTTCGACAATCACACATTAATTATGGATTTTTTCCTAATGTTTCAAGATAATTAAAGTCATTGTATTTATGTTGTCTATGTGGTGCATGTTTTAGACTAAAATGATATGTAGTGGTCAACCGACCTCTCAACATTTTTAAATCCCAACATTGATTTATATTCCTTCACAATTAACTCATAATTTATAATTTTAGAAATGGGTCGGGGTATGGGTGATGCATCTCTCTTATAATTTACAGTATCTTTCATTTCCATGTCTTTTATTGAGTCAAACAACCTAATAAAGGAATCAATTATAGAGGTGGAAGTTATTGTAATAGGGCTAATACTATTTTTAAAAACTCATCAAAAGATAGAAAGACACAAAATGAAAATGATGAGGCTAGAAGTACAAGAGTACCTTACCCATATAAGTTTCACTAATATCAAATATATTTTATAAAATAGGAGAAGGATTCCATTGAAACTTCTCCCATTTTGGGTGAGGCTTATTCATTACTAAATATTTATCCTTGACAACCTATAGTTCTTGGGAATAATGGAACACCGAATTTAATACAGTACTAAAAACAAATAAAAAAAGAAATAATCCTTGATTAAAATGAATAAAAAACCCTAATGTAGTCACTACTACACTTTAAGGGTTAAACTACATCCCATTAGTTGGTCATATGTCTTTAGATTTTTGGGTAGAAGGATCATTAACATATTTTTCTATTGAAAATATTTTAGCTACAAACTCGAAGTCCAATATATTATGAGAATGAGTAGCTTTAGACATGTTACTAGCTCTTCAAAAATCTCTAGAGTGTAACACTCCATGACACTTCTCCTTGATAAATAGATTAAATCTTTCTTTCATTGGAGGGCCATCACCGAAAGTGTTTTAGTTTATTGCAACTCTTCCTAACCCCCAAAAGAATTAAATTAGTGAAAATTTGAAATGAAATGCACATTCAATTAGGGAATGAGAATATAAAATTTTATGAATTTAAAAATTCTAGTAACAATAGTAATATTGATGAACTCACTTTAGATGTTGGTTTAGTAAATTTATCTTAAATGATGAACTTTATTCATAGAATAATTGTGTGGATTTGAATGTATTATAAATGATTTCCCACCAAGTCATTGCTTGTTGTCAATATTTTTTTTCTACTACTCCCATATGCAACATCGTCAATCAAATTTTCATATGTTTATTATCAGGTGGTGAAACCAAAAGTGGGGGAGGATTATCAAATTTGTATCCTCTATAAAGAGGGGTAAAAAATAAATAACGGGGTTCAAATTATTTTAGAATGATAAGAGAATAAAATATAGAAGAACACTTGGATGGAAATTGAAAATGTAGGATTAGAATAAAAATACAACCAAAAAATTTCTAATACTATATGAATTTTATTTTAGGAAAATTTATATAAATTAATTATGATACCGAATCTTCACATTCCAAATGAATCACTAAGGTCACTATCTATACTAGATCAAAAAATTAAGAGGTAATCACCTTAACTTGACATAGACAGGCATCCAGACACCATGTACCCTAGTCACTCATCTCTATACAATTTTACTTCTTCTTTTGAGTACAAAGATTACTGATAATATTGGTAGTACATAAAAAATATAGACAATAAAATGATTAAAAAATATTTTAAAAAATTAATTACCTTTAGATATTACCTATTCGGGGATGATATATTATTGATGGTATATTATATCCTTTATTAATTTTCAAACATAATATCCTCAATTGTTGTCATTATATTATTTTGGACACAACATAAACATTGAAAAAAGTAAGTAGATTGTTTTCAAATATGTTTTGGTAATTAAATATTAATATTGTACCTTAATTTTTATCAATTTCAAGAAATCCATAGTCTTCATGTGTTCAGTCACCGACCTCATACTATTATTCAAACGATATTTATATATCACCCTATTATAACAAATTTATCTTTAATACAAAAACTAAAACATATAATTTAATGTTTATCGATAAAATATTTACTGAAAATCATTAAAAATTCAGAATGGACATCATGTGTGTTTGATTTTTTGGAAATACATGCTTTGGATACAAAAAATAAATATCCAAGGTGTCCAAATTGAGTGCGATGATCATCCAGTGCTTCCTAAAAAACAAAAACAAATAGGTAATGAAAAAATATAATATATTCTATATGATTAAATTATATAGTTTTACCCCCACATTATAGGAATCAAGAAGAGTCTATTGTATATTATTTTGTTTTTAAATTCCATGCTTATTTCAACCTTTTTATTTTCAATTTCATCCATTTCCAAATGAGTTTTCTCCATAGAAATTATGGTAGGATTAATGATTCCAGATATTGATTTGTAGGGTTTTCCCTTTATATAATAGTAATATATATGCTAGTATAAAATATGAATAGTTAATAACTGCAATGAACATGGTAGATCATTTTCTTGATAAACATATTATTAAAATTTACCTCTAGTATGTATTCACAACTGATAATACCAACCATTCAAACTTAAAAATTACATTTATACTCTCAAGACCAATAAAATCTATCATGGCCTCTCTAAATATTTCTTTTACATTTTCAATAGAGGATATATTTTCATCTTTTAATTTTGTATCTGAATGAACTTGTAATGATAATATATGTAGTAGTGTAACTAGTGGGGTGAAGGTACTATAGTAAGGTCCTTTCGAATTCTTGGTAGATCTACTAGATTGTTTTGATTTAACCTTCCATTTCCCCTTCATTTTTCCTATATGTAATATTATTCCTCATTTTAGATATTTTTTACCACCTGTTAAAGGGTTTTTATTTGAGAAAAATATTAAGGACATACCTCACGTATCATTTTATGATTAAACATACATTATAAATAAGTTACAATAACATTATTTACCGTGGTAACATCCAGATCCTCCATAAGAACTAAATACTAAGAACTCGGATCTTAATCTATTTTAATCCCTACTCTCACATGATCTTTTGGGAGTTGTTTATTATGTAGCATGTATCCTAGGATATTTTATATCATTACCCTCATAATAAGGAGATTCATGGGTGTTTATAGATATATATCAAAAACAATTTATAATTTTAAAATTTTAGTAATATAATGTTATCAAAAGTTGTTTGATTCAAATTTAAGATAAATAGTTATAAAAAATTGATTACCTTGGGTAAGGTAGGAGGTTTAAGGGAATGGTTAGCCTCAAATCTTGTGGGGACATGTCTTTGTTTATGTAAAAATCATTTTTCCACTATGGGTTCAGGTATTGAACCCGACTCCAATAGCCTGAAGCTGATGCCTACTTTAATACTTTAGCTCTAGATACAAGTAATCTCATCTTGAAGGACTTTATAGTTTATTAGTCTTGGTAAACAATATATATACTTGAAATTCACATTAAAATTGAAAACATAAAATACGAAAAGTTTTTTTTGGGAATTCCATATTTCTCCTTGACATATCCCTACATATCAATTACAAAACACTTCCTTGTATCCTGAGGAAAATATAACATAAGAAAGGGGTGCGCTAAAATGCTCAATAAGGGTAAAATTACAATTAAAACTATCATAAATAAAAAGGAATAACAAATATAGTAAGGTAAATAACTAAAACACATGCTATATATTGAATAAATTGAGTATAATGTGGCAAGAAGAAATGATGATCAAATAAATCCATATAAAAAATCACATGAGCATAAAACTTATCCATAGATATTATAACTAATTGAATAATAACATGACCATAAATAAACGACATCAAAATGGTGTAATTTATAATTCCAGACATCTAAAACACACTTTCAAGACCTTTCACAAGACAGTTTAAATTTTTGGGTAGAAACCTACCTAATTTGGCCAATTGATTTGTCTCATGAGAACTATCGATGCATTGAGGGGCTATCTATAACTACTCCCAACTCATAAGTCAATAATTCCAATGAATTAAAAATATAAAATGGGTGAAACATAATAATCATAAATATTCATATTGATAAACTAACAAACAAAATGTTAATACTTACCCCATCCAAATAAACGTGATCATAAAACATCCCAAGTAAAATGGTGAATAATAATAAAATTGTACAAACTCAGTCAAACTGATCATAAACCATCCAAATAAAGACTAAGGATTACATAAATACAAAATATCTCTACTGGATAATAAGTAAAATAAATATTTTATGTCATTAAAGTATATAAATACCATAAAAATATCCTTAAAAATATTCTTGAGGAAAATAACCTTTTCATTTTGAAAATATACTTTTTAAAACTAAAAGTTCCCAAAATATTTTGAAAATAATTTTATTTTAAAATAACCTTTTATGATTATTAAATAATATTTAAAACATTTAATGGTCATAATGACATGAAATCATGTTCATGCGATAAATATTAAAACAAAGATTCCTTTCACATTTTTGATAAAAGCCAAACGGGTCGTGTTTTGAAAATGACAAGAAGATTCATTTACTTTTTTTTGTGTAAAAAGTAAAAAATGGGTTAAATTTTATTTCATAAATAATTTTTAAAAGGTTAAAAAAAAATTGAAAAATTTCTCAAAAAATTCTAATTTTGATGAAAAATGATTTTTGACTGAAAATAGAAATAAAGTAGAATTTTATTAAAAAAAGTAGTAATTATTTTAATTACCAAAGAGAGGTAAAATGGTACCACTAATTCAAAAAAATAATAAATAACCAAATTTGAAGAAAATATATTGGGTTTAATAAATAAATATCAAATAATTCCCCCAAGAAAGGCTTAAACAAAAAAATCTCGAATAATGATGAGATTATGGAATAAACTCTTACCACATTGGTGAATTTTGAGTCATAATCCTCATAAAAGAAATAATATCAATTTAAACATTAAATAACATGAAGATAAATATATTATTTCTATAAAATATTAAAATGGTCAATTTAAATACCACACAAAGGAATAAGTGGTAAATATGGCGTTTGTCTCACGGAAGTTAAAGTGAGACGTGAAGCCCTTACCTCAGGTTCAACTCCATTCATATGTGTCTGAAAATCCAATATAATAAATATTGGTTAATTATAAATATATTATATAACCATAATAATATATATAATACTATATATGATCCTCTTAAAACATTTTACCACCCATTTTTTATTTATATTTAACTATTTTCATTATTTAAGGTGTCAATAGGCTTGTTTTCTCATGTATGTTTTGTCATGAATGTTCTAGTTCTTGTAGATTAGATATATTTATAGAATCTACATATTTTTATTAATGTTATGAATATTTTTTTCATTATATACTTTCTTATAACCATTATTGAAAACTGGACATAGAAAATGAATCACATCGCTTAAGGGAGATGGTAGGTCGTACGTATGCACAAGCGATGATATCATTCACTTAAAGGGTTATGGTGTAAGGAATTTTATTATATATTAATTATAAATAATTTATATAATGTTATATATATCACATATATTCATTAAATTTATCCTTTTTTATTTCCATGTAAAGCGTAAGAGAAAAATGAATCACATCACTTCCTGAGGTGGTAGTTTGTTGTACACACAAGTGACGTTATCATATTTTAAACAGAATAAAAATTAAGATGGTATATGTTATATTATAACTAAATTATTATAATTATATCTTAAATAATATATATACCTATTAATCCCATCAATTCACAGGGCAGTAGTTTGTTGTACACATGATAGAAGATTTTGTTTCCCATTTGACAGATGTCGAGATGTATAATTATTATTCCATAAACATAATAACATATTAGTATATAATAGATACTTTTATTATTATAATTTAATTTTAAGACATAATTTAAGGTTTTAAAACAAGAAATAAAAATAATGAGCTTAGTGAAGGCAATTACCTTCTCTTAAAGAAACCTCCTTTATATCTCTTCTTAAGGATCATAAGGTTGGTATTTTGGGAAAAATAAAAGAAATAAAATGTGTATAAGGATTTTTTTAGGTATTTGGATAGGGTTTGGTCAATTAAAATTTCTTGATAGATGTGACTAAGTGAGGGGAGTGAGTTCCCTTTTATAATTGAGAACGAGTGACATTTTTGTAAATACCCAATACTATTTAATAATATGAATTCACTCTCACCCAAGTGGGTAAAAAAATTGACAATTAAAGGGGTGTATAGATTATATGATCGAGCCACACCTTAAAAAAAACATTTTTTAAACATGTTTTTACTTAACTTCTATGTTTTCATAATTTTACCATTTCAGTTTTTTACTAAGGTAACTAGTCTTTTCAACCTAGCTATTTTATCCTTTAAATATAAACTAAAGTGATCCTTATTATATAATTTAAACCTAATTATTATAGATATTAAATAAAATTTATCAAATAAAAATATTATATGTGATGAAAATCAATTTTAACATAGTAACATGTAATGTGAAAAAACACTATTTTAACCATAATTGCAATACTAAAGTTCTTACTCTTTAGGGGTCAATATAGTCACTATTAAAGGAACATTGGACCATTAATGGAACATAGTTTATATTTTAAATATTTAAAAATCAATTGGAAGAATATAGTAGTTTTAATAATTTTAAATCATTTAATACAATATCATTTATTATAAAATAATATTAATGTCAATTTTCACATTATTCATTTAATTTGATTTTAAAAATATATAAATACAATGATGAAATTAAAATATAATATCTTAAAAACTATATACCCTGATATATTTATACAAAAAATTAATATAACATAATAATTCATTAAATTTATTTTAATTTTAATATTTTGAGTATCATTTAATTTATTTTTCTATTAATTAAATAATTAATGCGTTGGGGTTACATAAGAATTTAAAGTCATTATATGATTACTAAAAATTAAAAATAAATTAATCTTATGAAATTAATTTCATTATTATCAAAATAACTATCCATATTTTTTCACATATTTCTTTTTTCCCTACATAAACACATAATTTAAATTTAAAATCAAGAAGGTCACATTTTGTATTTTTATTTACTTAAATTATTATATAAGTAAATTTTATGAAAAAGTATCCAAAAAACTCATAAAATCGACCTAAAGGTGATATGGTTTGAAATATGGCTATAAAATAGGAATTCGATAATTTTTTATATCATTTTAACCCTTATATTTTTAGTTTCACCCCATAGTAAACTTGTTTTAACCTTAACCATGGAAATTAATTTTTACTGTTTTTACAATTCATTAATAGAAAAAATTAATTTTACATTAATATATAATATTATATATTTCAATTCCTAATATAGAATCTATTTTATCAAATTAAACTCACAGAAGTGGAAATATTTTATTTAAAATTAAACCCATAAACATTATGAAAAATCTGTATTCCAGAGAGAAAATTCTCGTAAGTATAGAAAGTTTTAATATCAAAATTTTACATGAAATTGATTTTACTAAGATAAATTTTATTGATTATAATATATTTGAGCTAATTTTACTTTAAAAAAATTCCATGAAAATTTAACCTTTAAATGATTTAAAAAAATATTGTTTTCAATAAAAATTAATATTTTTCACTATTCATCAAAAAATGAATTTTTTTTGAAAAATACCAAAAATTAACCCTAATCTAATTTCAATCGGATTTTTAAAAAAATTAATTTAACTTTACCAAATAATTTTTCTAAAACTGGTAAAAATTAAATTTAAATTATGTCTGAAAATAACAACTAATCTGCCTTTTAGAAAAAATATACTTTTTCATATGTTCCTCTTAATATATCAGGGTGTTACAGTTCACATTGATCCTTTCATATATACCAGGCCACCAAACCAAGTCAAAAAATAATATCATTTAAATCATATATATGTTATTAATTTCCTTTCATAATCTCATATTTATCTCCTTGTGTCTTTGTCTTCTTGAAATATATTCATGGTGACACTACAAAACCTACACTTCTAATGAATACATATTGTGCTTGCTAATTCAAATCTAATAAAAGTAGTTTTTCTTCTGGTATAGTCAATACCAATTATTTTTTTTAAAATTTATTAAAAAAATGAACATAAATATATATTTTTATGTAATACTATTACAAAGCTTTAAAAATTAATATTATGTCATACTTACATATGATTTACATACTGCTTGTGTGTTTTCATCTACTATTTTTTACTCTTTATTTTCATGAGGTTACTACTATAGCACTTGTTGTAGGATGGAACTAGTTTTGGATTTTGATTCACAAGTCTTCATATAAAAAAAGGAACATTTTTTTGTTTCATAACAAAAGATTTAGATATGCCCTAAATCTTATACATGTGTGATTTGTTTAGGCTGATACTCTTAAGTATGATATATAAAAGTCATACGGTAAGACATAGATTGAACTAAAGAATATCTTATGTATTTATAAAGGTATATGTAAAGTGTGATATAGTAATACCAAACCAATAATAGCCTATCATGCTTTACGATATTTCTGAATTGTTGTATTATTCATAGATTCGGATTAACATAGCTTTATGATTAATATGGAAGTTAAACATTAAGTTTTAACATTCCAGTTGTCCTTGTATTTTCCTTTTCCAACAACTCCTTATTTTAATGACCAGAATTAATTTTTCTTATGTAATTAATGATCTTTATGTTTTCTAATAGTATTCTTTTCTATATAAAAGTATAATAAGTCTTAAAGTGACCATGCTAACTTACCGCATAAAGAAGCTCAATTTACTGTAAAGGCCAAGTGACCGCATATTGAAATCTATGTGACCATATGAACAATCAAGTAACCATCCATCAAATAATAAAATTATCTCTGAGAATTAACTTCACAGAGTATTCAACCTACCATACGAAGAAAATATGTGAAAATATGAAAACATGAGGTGACCATAAGAAGAAAAGAAGTGACAATAAGAAGACAAAAAGTGAATGTTCCAAGTGACTATAGAAATTGACTATGCCAAGTGACCATGGAAAGTAAGCAAGCTAAGTAACCACATTAAGAAGTCATTATGCTTCAGATAATACTAAGTGACTATGTCTAACTTATGTAGTGAGGTATATTCAAATATCTAATGGCTATATTTTGGAGAATTTATTGCGGAGTCGGAGAATTTAATGTTTTCAGATCAAACTAATGAGTATGGGGATTAATTTATGAATATAATCTAATTGATAATATAGAGAACCATAATTTTCATACATAGATATTACATCTTAATATATTAATATTCAGTACATAACATTTTGATCCACGCTTGAAGCATTTAGGTCTGGTATCTTTAGAAACTTGGAAACAAAAACAACCGGATCATAAAATATCTACATCATCTCCCTTATATTTCTTCATAACTAGAAACCTTATTAGACATATCATGCATAATACCTTTATTCATAACCTGGTGAAAGGGAACAAAATAAAATGGTGATCTTAGATGCTCAGTAAGGGTAAATAAGGGATATTTCATTGATCATATAACAGTAACTTGAGAAAAAGAAGATTAAAACATGAGATTAACATTTGAAAATCATACCCTTCATATCGTAGATCATAATCTTGATTCATGGCATAAATATTCGTAGTTTATATTGCATTAATCAAAAAGAAATCATAGAACATGATCCATAAGAGCACAACATTGACATAGGACATAGAAATGTGGAATATAAATATGCATAAAAAATCATTTCCTTATTAGTGAAGAATATTTTCCAAAACTATAATAGTGGAATGATTTAGTCCCCAAACCATCGTAGCAGCCATGGTTCACTCCCAAGACTATCATAGTGAACAAAGTCACTTATTGAACTTGTTTCACTCTTCATTCTAGTTCTGTTTATCTCATGAGATATCAATCTTTACCCAATAAATTGAAAGGAGATATAGGTACCACCCATCACATAATGAAAATCATACATCTGTGTGGAAAAATAATATAAAACATTCATCATATAAAAACCCATTAAATGAAATGGGTTTCATAAACATTTCATCATATAATAACCCTTGGAAAAGAAATGAGTTTTATATACATTGTGTAATTATATTCATAAACCAACCAGAGAAATAATAAGTATGGTGTCCCTTGATAATATCCCCATTAAAGAATAAGTGAAATCAAGTGTTTTTGTCTTTGATTAATTGAAATACCATTAATATAACATTAAAACATTCTTAAGGAAAATAACCTATGAATTTTAAAATTACATATTTAAATAAACTGTGCAAATATAAAAGAAGCCATCTTCTTTGAAAATAACCACTTAAATATGTAAATTAGGCTTCAATGTAAAAATTATTCAAGAAATATATAAAATACATTCATGTGGTATAAGTTAAAATATCATTCCTTCCATATTTTTTTGGAAAATTCACAAAGAAACTCTTTTAAAAAATAACAAGAATATTTCTTTCAAAACGTTTTTTAAAAAGTAAAACATGTGTAAAAATGAAATTTAAAAAACATATGATAACAATAAAAACAATATTAAAAACCATTTTTATAAAATGTGGATAAGGAATAAAAATATCCCTTAGCAGATACTTAAACATAAACAATATCAAATATTGGTGAGATTGTGAAATAAAACCCTTACCATGAGTTCACCTTGATTCAAAAGCATTATAACCACATATATAATAAATTTAAATTTATTATAATTTTATAGAAAATTAATTTTCAAACCTATAATATCATATATGACCCCTTAATAATATTTCAACACCCCCTTGACCAATAATTCCTTATTAAAATGATCATTTATAGGTGTTAAATATTTCGTTGATCATGAGTGTTTCAGTTTAGTAGTTCTGATACTTGTATATTTATCATGGTTAAATAATATATAGAATATTAATCATGATATAAATATAATATATATTTAATATACACATATTTATATTCATGATAAAAAATAAAGATAGAAAAATGAATTAAACATTTCATGGAGACGGATGATCGTATGTACGCATGAACACTGTTTTCATTTTTCAAAAAATGGAACAAAATAAAGTTAAATATTAATTAAAACATAAAATTTCATTATTATATCATATATATCATATGTATTAATAAAATTAATCCTAATTACCATCCAATTAAAATATAAATGAAAATAAATCACATCGCTTTATGGAGGTGGTAGTCCACATATACACACAAACGACATTATTGTTACCCAAAGGATTGGATGGTAAGAAGAGAGATGTGATATTATAATTATATAAGTATAATAATGTAAAATATATAATATATAAACATTAAACCCATAATAATATCCATCCATAAAATATGGTCATGATAAATGAATTGTATCGCTATGTAGAGATGGTAAGTCGTACATACACACGAGTGATATTTTCACTTCTCATTTGAAGGGAAACATGGTGTATAATGGTGTTTTTATAATCAAAATAACATTTAATAATATTTAGGATATTGAATTTATTATTTTATGATAAATAATAGATATTTATAGAAGGTAAATAAGAACATAAAAGAAAGTGATCGGTTAAGGTGATTAAATCTTCTTTGAAAAGACTCCTTTAGATCTCCTCTAAAGGGCTATAGGGTTGGCCTTTTGGGAATAAAATAACTTATATAATGTTCCTAGTTATGTTCATATGGGTAATTTTCAGATTTTGGTTGATATATAAGGCTCAATGTTTTGTAAATAAGTGAGGGAGGATGTACCCTTTTATAATTAAGGTGAGGGGCACTTTTGGAATTTACCAAAATATTAAATTATAATAAATTAATTCTCAATAAAATTCATAAAAATGGACATTTATTAAAAGATAAGTTATTATAGGGTTGTAATTACAACCAAAAAATAATTTAGAGAAATTTTAGTGTCATTCTAAACCTTATCATTTTGATTAACTCTTAGTTAACCAATTTTAATTTAAACTACAATAAAAAAATTTCATTATTAAAGGGTTGTAATTTATACTTATAAAGAGAAAATTGACCCATAAATGGAAAAGTTATGACATTTTAGACCATATTATATCCAAATTGTCTCATTTCAAGATTTTTATAATTTTTAAATAATTTAATTAAATATCATTATTGTCAATTTTGACACTATTCATTAAATTTGACCTAAAAGACATTAATACAAGGTTTGAATTAGAATATAATCTTTTAAAACAACAATAATATGTCATATTAACCAATAATATTCTTTTAACACTATATATTACTCAAATTATATCTCTTTTAGTTTTTTGAAAATTATTTATTTTATTTTTACATTAATTGAATAAATATTGTTTTGGTGTTGTGTAAGCATTTATGGAAATTATATAATACTAAAAAATTATGAATAAACTATAATCATGGATTTAATTTTTTTTTCATAAAATTACTATTAATATTAATTCATAACTATTTTTTCTCTATGTGAACACATAGTGTATATTTAAAACCAAGATAGTGACATTTTGTAACTTTCTTTGATTTAAATAATATATAGGTAATTTTCATAGAAAAATTTCCAATAAGCTAATCAATTTCTATACTAAGGTGAAAATGTTTTAATTAACTTTATATAATTATAATTGAGAAGAATAATTATAGCCTTATCACTTATTTTTAATCTAAATTAACCTGATTTACACTTTAGTGAGGTGATAAATTTTACCAGGGTTATTATTAATATTGACCCAAAAAATAGGACCTATTTACCAAATTTGAACCACATGATTATAAATATGTAAATAATTTTATCTAATTTAATACCTATAAATTTCATAAATTATTTTAAAGTTACTGCGCAAAATGAAACAAAAACTGAGTTTTAGAAAAAATACATTTTAAAGAACAAAACTATATTTATTCTTATCCTATACTTAGAAAATTATTTTTTGAATGTTTAAAAAAATTTATAAAGTAAATAACACATAAATTTCATTAAAATAATTAACTAATAGTTATTAGTTTAATTTATTAATATAAAAATACATTTCAATTATAAAATCAATTTTTCAGAAAAACATTACATTGATTTTCAAATAATTTTAGTTGTAATTAATTTTAATCATTTAATAAATAAATAGTTAATTTTAAAATTTTCTTGAACATATATTTTGCATAATCTAGTTATTACTATTCAACACCACCAATCCAATGGTTTGGGGATAATAGACACATAATATTTTAATAGTGTTATGCGGTTCATTTAAACTGAGTGTTGCGTGTAATGCAATCTATCAAAGAAATAAAATTATTTATATAGAAATATTTCAGAAAAATATCAGGTTGTTATAACTAATTATATAAGGTAATATATTTAAGAATAAGAGACACCAGTGGACAAAAATAATCATATGAGATACATAGTGATACACTGAGGACTTTCTCTAACATAAAACAAAACTGAGTACTTTCACGACACTCCATTTTTTGAACTCTTAGTGAAACCCATCTTTAAATATTTTCAAGGACATATTTAAATAAAATTTATCAACTGAAGATGGTTATATTGAGCTACTATTTAATTTCACCATTCCCAATTTTTTTCTCTTTATTTTATCTTACTCTTTGATATGTTTTTGTTTTAATGAATATATTCATCAACACATGTTCGTGGTCTGTATTAAAGAGTAAGAGATACTATTTATTTTAATATTTAATGCATGTTATCCCATGTATAACAATGAAAGAGGATGTCTATTGGTTGGACTTCCTATGATATATTTTTGTTTGTGAAAACCCTATCGATATTGTTTATGAGTTTATTTGTTTAATAAATTATCTGGTAGATAGTGATTACTAAGTAAAGAGGACTAGATCTCAACTTGAGATTGAACCTCTTATTTTTATTACGGTATATGTTTTCTTATTTTTTTATTGTTCTTTAAAACAAACCAATTTTAATTCTAAAAACTATATAGAAAAATACTACTTTAATTATTAAATTTAATAAGTGTTTTATATATAGTGTTTGTTAAAATTAAAATTATTTCAAAAGTTAAAGTGTTTTTAAAATTTATTTTAACTAAGTTTTGATTGAACTTTTGAGAAAATTTTTAAAAATTAAAATTATATATTTTTACTATTTTAGTTAACTGGGATATTTTTTATTAATTGGGGGTTTAGTTTTAAATATTTTTAAATATAATTTTTAATATGAAACTTAATTCTACCCCTATCGATATTTCCACTCAGACAAACATTTTGTATCAAAGGTTTATTTTATTTCTTTATATATAGCATTTAACTTTGATCAATATCCAAAAAGATCAAAGTTCCAATTTATTCTAAATCTATATCTTTATGGATAACAATAGACTTTAGTGTACTGCTACTAATAGAACCCCTTATTTTAATGGAACAAACTTTGCATAATGAAATATTATGATGAAAATACATATCAAAATCATTGGATTTGATGTTTGGACTATAATAAATGAAAAATTTGAAAAACCTAAGGCTACTATAGCTGATTAGAGTGTTGCCACTAAGGCTTCTTATGATTTTAATTACAAATCTATGAATGCATTATATTTTTCATTAGGAGATGATGAATTCAATATAATTTATACATTTTTACTACTTATAAAATTTTAGATACAATTATTGTGTCTCATGAAGGAATATAAAATGTTAAAAAAATGTTATTGAATTAATATTCAAATAATTATGATACTTATAAAATGAAACCAGATAAATAATTTTTTGATATGTATCTCAGGTTCAACGAAATAATAAATTTTTATGAACGCTCTTGAAAGAAAATTAAAGACAAAGATCAAGTAATGAGACCCCTACAATGCTTATCAGATCAATGTAGAGTAACATATGTCACTATTTGAGATTTAGGAAATATAAGAAAATTGATAGTAACTGAGATTATTGGAAAAATCATGATGTATGAATAATATTTGAAAGTGAAGAAAGAAGATGATAAATGAAACAAATATAGTTTCTTTCAAAAATTCTAAGTCAAAGATGAAGGATAAAATAAAATAATATAGTTCAAGTGAGTACAAGTCACCCTCTAATAGTGATGAGGAGATGGATCATATATCTTGGAGATTTTAAAAGTTCTATATAAAGAGGAAATTATTTAAGAAATAAAATTAGAGATGAAATTACGAAAAAAGAGGTAAATAGAAAAAGGAAACTCAATAAGGATAAGTGACTTGTTACGAATTCAAGAGGAAGGGGTATATCAGAGTTGAATGTCCAAAATTAAAGTAAAAGAAAAATTATGAGTAAAAATGAAAAATAAAAAATAAATCTATGAAATAAAATAAGAGTGCCATAGAGTATAGTTCTAGTGAGTCCAATTCATGTGAACAAGACAAGGATATAGGGAAAACATGTTTTTTAGGGAAAACACATATGAGTTAATAATTAACATCTCTACATCTCGTAATCATATTTATAACATCTCTAAAAATAATAATAATGATGAAAATAATGACAATGTATATTTATTTGAATATTTCAATATGTTGGATGAAAAATTTAAGGAACTTAAAGATATGAACAGAAATTTAAAGAAACATCATGCTTTATCTATTTATATTGAATCTGATCTTGATATTGAAATAGAACATAATTCTCATTTATTAAAAGAGAACAATTAACCTAAAATATAAAATGGAAAACTTACAAAGGATATTGAAAGGTTTATAAATGGGAGAGAAACCATTACCTGTATTCTTGGTAAAAATACCACACCCATGTACACAACTAGGATTGGATACCATCCCGATAAATGGAGAATTTATAAAAATAATTTTATTACTAGCTCAATATCATTAAATTCTATAAACAGTTCATATTATCGTTGACCTAATAAGGTTTTTATTTCTAAAATTCTTAAGATTTCCTATAGTAAATATCATGGGAAGGTTCACTAGAAGAGATAGTTTGCATAAACCTAAAAAAGATCATTTGGTTATTTTGATCCCAATATTCGAATCAAATCAAAAAGTAATATTGAAAATGAAATAAATTAAGAAAGAAAGAAATAATATCACAAGGATTTGATGAGATTTGATCTAGTTTGGACCAATATGCATGAAAATAACACCGCCCACAGACGCAATTTATTAGGATCCAAAATAATATTTACAACATACAGGCTCAACCACCAAAGAAACAACAACATCATTTTTAAAGTACTAGAGCTACAAAAATGAAAAAATGGGAATGTTAATATTACAATGATGGATTCTCATGTTTTTCTTCCCTATTCTCTTAAAGATGTTTTCATAAATCCAATGCATATATTTTTGTGCTAAAAAAGGTTGAAGTTCTTACCTGGTCAAGAATTCAAATGTTATTTAATTGGGAACTCGGACACACATCTTCATCAATGAAGGACACGATCAAGACTCCACAAAATATAGCACATTAGTTGTGTACCTAGTATGATGGAAGAAATAAATATTTATATCTAAGAAAATATAACACACCAAAGACAGGGATTTTAGAACTAGAAGGAGAGATAAACCAATAATGTGAAGGTTTTAGTGGATTGAAGGGACATGTGGTAAGGGTGATCAATTCCCCTGACACTGCATGCATCTAAAAATGGCCAAAACAACCAAGAAGCACCATGAAACCATAATGAACTAAAATGAAACAGTGAAAATGGGTGAGGATGGACACATATATGGATGAGATCAAAAGGGAAGTATTATGATCAACGATATGGAAATAAAGAATCACAAATCTGTGACTAAGCAATTGTGGGATGATATGGGATAAAGGAAAAAAAATCAGTCTGAGCCAGAAGTCTAACACAATGGACCATGTAGAAATTGAGCAGCCCCGCAAACAAGAAATCCAACATATTAATATGAGCATAAAATATAATTCAGCCAATTTTTTATGAATGTAAATAAAATAATTCAAATGGAAAATTGATAATCAAGTTAATTCAATATTATAATATATTGAAACACCTACTTTCGCAAATATCCACCATTTTCAATTAAAATTAGCAATATTATTTCACATAAGTTTATTGAATGGGAACCAAATTCAAATTATCTAAAAAATTGGAATTTAGATAATACGACAACTTTAGTCAAACTATCAACTATGTTATTATATTCATGTATCTTATTGACACATATAGTTCTAAATTCATTAACATCTCAAATAAAATGTAACTGAATATCTATATGTTTGGAATTACTAAAACATACTAAATTCTAGGATAAATGTAGAGTAGATTGATTATAACTATAAATAGTAATAATAGAATCATAAAGTTTGAGTTTAGAATCTAAAACCCTAATTTATAAGGCTTCTTTAATAGGCTCAGACAATGCTATGTATTCTGATTCTATTGTTGAAAGGAAAAACACATATTTTATATTACATTTCATGGATACATAGCCTCCAAAAACAGTGAAAATATACCGATTTAGTGATTTTATAGTGTCAATATTACCTTTATAGTTATCATATACATATCCAACAATAGTTTTAGAAATATCAATATTTTATCATAATAAAAAGATAAATTTTAAGTACAAGAAAAATACTATAGTATCCACTTTAGTGTATGATAATGTGGCTTCCATGGATTGGCCCTAAATTCTCTAGGGGTGTAGATTGCAATGAATACGTCAATTATTATTCAAATCATAGAATACATGACACTACAAAAAATGTCAGAATAGTAAATTTTAGAGATTAACCCAATATCAGGATCACCAGTGGGTTCTTGAGTTAATAAAAGTTTAAAATTTTGTCTAAATGGCATGCTAATAGGTTATAAATATTCAAAAAGGTACTATTTTAGAACATTCATAACATATGAATGTTGTGAGAGATATAACAATTTATTAGGTTTAACCCTAATAATTTCTACACCAAGAATATGTGTTGCTTCCCCTATATCCTTCATTTAAAAAACACAATACTAGAAATTCAGGCTATTTCCACAGTCTATGGATATAGGTAATTTCCATGGTTTTGTGAATTTTGGCTCCTATTGGTGTGGTAATAGGGCCACGACTACAGCCACAATTTCAAATTGTGGCTATAGGGCTATAGACATGGTTTCTACCATGGAAGTTCACCTATATCCCTGGTTTCCAATCATAGTTATAACTTCTGCCTCACCGACCTACTACCATGGTTTTAAAACATGGTTCTAGGTTTAATAGCATGGTTTAAAACCATGGATACAACATCTATTTTCCAGAAAAAATAAACACCTAGTCTACTACCATGGTTTACAACTATGGCTAAACCCTCCAGTTTTTAGAAAAAAAATACAACAGGTATTCACCCTACTAAAACTCATATTGAACACCAAAACCCACGTTTACCAACTCTAATTTACAATGGTGAACATAAAATAAATACACAACACATGACCCTACCAAATTGATCACTACGCTAACAACACAAATCAGAGCTAGTAGTGAAATTTATGAGCAACAACAACATCCAAAATCCTCCAAGTAAGGCCATGACACCGCACAACAAACCAATCCACTCCACATTGAGCTTAATAACCAACATAAAACAAGAAACCAACCTATTTCACACTCCAAATTGGTAGCACACATGAGAAAATGGAAGAATTTTTTCCCATATTGATAGAAGCAACATCGATCTCATGATTTACACCTAACAGAGACCCATCTAGCCACCTGGTTTTCATGGAAATCACTAAAGAACATGAGTATAATGAGTCACCAAACTAGTCAGTATAGAAAAATAATAAGCACACACAAACCCTCGCTCGACCATATATGGAAACCCTCTCCTTTGTGATTCTTTTAGCTATAGAACAATGGACATTTTTCAATCTAGGTAGTTGGGATTCGATATCGTCCCAACAAATCTTTTTAGCCCAAAAAATATTTTATCCCAACACAAAAAAAAATCCATAAGGACCATAATTTATGTCCAACCGATAATATCATGTTCTAAATGTCTCTTAAAATAAAATGATATAAAATATAAGAAAAATTTTCCAGATTAAAATTAGCATGTTTAAAGGTTTAATTTCACCCAACTGAAAATACAACTACACAAAAAATGTACCAACAATAAATGGAATCATTAAAAAAAACCAAATGAAACACTATTTGTATACTATAGACAATCAAATATCTAAATTTTTATCATGGTTTTATGAGGGATTTCTATTTTCAATTGTGAGGGTGATCAATATTTTCATATAAAGTGTTTTTTTAATGGATATATGATTTTTTGAACTGTATACCTATGTTTAAAATGAAAGGGAAGTTTCATAAATGATTTAATTATTTAATTTTTCTTGATTATATCTTAATTAATTATTTCACTGTGTAAATTTAATGGATATCCTTTTTTAGATATTCTTTAATTAATTATATTCCAAAGTGGAATTTTTAGGCTATTTTATGTATTCTATAACTATATTGTATACATATTTTTTATGAGTGAATATGGTGATAAAATATGATAAAAATAGATAATTGATATATAATAACGACTTTATTGTGTTTAATTAGGTATGAGATTTAAGAAATTTATTTTGATATGTTATTTATATGGTTAGGATCTCATTAATTAAACATTTTTAAAAAAAATTATAGAATTTAAAGGATTGAATGAGGATATAGATTTGAAAACTATAAATGATTATGAAATAGTGTAAACAAATTAAATTGAACAAAGATTATTGAAAATTGGATGGAAGTAGTTCAAACAGTTATGATCATCAACTCTTGGACTCCTTTATCCCTTGTAAGTAAAATCGCCTTTGTTGTAAAGTGATTACACCATTCTATGGTGAAAAAAACTCTAAAATTCCTATCTAAATCAATAAAAACTATAAGAAAAAGTAATAATAAATATGATAGATTCTTAATTCCATAGATAATCCAAAAACTCCAAAAAATCATATAAAGGGAAAAGAATAAATGAGGGGGCAACAGGTAGGGAAGTTCCCTAATTCACTAAAGTATTATCAAAGGATTTTTTTGAATCAAATAGAATATCAAAAAAACCCATGAATGAAGGTAGGGAGTTGTCCATGGGATTGTCTCATTAAGATCCAATCAAAAAATTTCATTTATTTGATACTTATTTCTATTTTTTTGTGTTTTAAATAAATGGAAATGAAAAAGTAGGGGGGTTGATGAGTGTGATGAAATACAGAAAATAATAACATGAAAATGCATAAAAATAATATTAGGAAGAAAGTTATACTCTTAATATTAGTTGTAATGAGTTTTTTCATAGCCCCATATAATATTTTAATTATCACTCAATGAGCACACCCTAACATATATATGAAAATCTATCTCTATAATCTTGATTTTTGGATTCACATTTTAACTAAGAATATCAATGTTCACTAGTTATTTTCCCCCCTCATATGAAATAAATAGAATAATCCTCAATTGAGAGAGCACTCCACTCACTCCTCATCATTACCCATAAAAACACCTAGTCCCACTATTCATCCATGAACTAGATAAAAATAAATTTATTTTACTGAGGGGAAGAAAATAGATTTGAAACAAGGATGGGAAGAATTGTCACCAACTTATTATCCTTGCAAACATTCTAAATCACTAAAGATTAAACTCAAAATTAAAACTTGAATGCGTAAGCAGTTAGATGAATATCAAAGTACCTCTCTCTAAGAACACCTCTGGTTAACACTCTATGATCATAGAGGTGAGGGTCACAATTACAAAATAGAAGAGAGATCATAAGGAAACATAAATAGATGAATATAATGTCTGCTATTAATATATTATATAAATTTGAATATAAATAAATTAAAACTACATCAAATCAATATCCAAATCCCATGGTCCCCCCTCTTTTAAAATGGAATTGGGAAATGTTTAAAAATGAATTAGATGATTTTATTCTTTATACCCATGAATTTCAATGCTTACATTGCTCCAATATTTATCCCAAGATCTGCTTCAATGTGGATTGGATGAGGGTTGTGATTTCTCCACGTATGAACACTCAAAAATCTTCCCTACTGTGTGAAATTCATTCACTATCATCTATGATATCTTACATCTCTTGTTCATTGGATGGATGTTGTGTGAAAGTTATATAGTGATTTATTTATTTGGGAAAACTCGAGTAATTTGGATTCTAGGTTGAGCCCTAATGTTTTTATATTAATCTTGTTTAATCTCATACAAGTATCATACCAATTGAAGTTTATATCACAATGAATCTAAAGATCAATCACACAAGGTGACTTGGCATGCAGCATCCCTTGGTTTTAATCTTACATGATCACACTCATATGTGAGTAAATGGGAGGCCCAGTTCATCTCACATAGCAGAAGATTTTATCTGACATGATCTCTTAGATAGTTTAATCCTATATGAGCATCAGGAAACAAGTTTGTTTTTAGATTAGCTTCCTCACACCCATTTAATTCTATGAAGATAATGTTATTGAAAGACATTTAATATACTTCTATAAAGATGTTATGAATTTTTTTTAATTAAATTAATGAACTATAAAGATCAGGTGCATATCACAGGGGTTCCATCCAGTCAAGAAAACCAAACTCATGAATTCAAAAAACTCCACCTCTCTAATAAGATTTTCCAATAATGAAATGCCACTGGTAATAATTAAAATATTCCATAAAACTAATTAGAATGGTTAGATATATGAAAAATATATTATAAAATATTATTATAAATAATCATACAACCTGGAAATAGTCAAAATATTTCCAAAAATATATGAGAATACCTTTAATTTCATAAATGAACAAAATTATATAAGTATTCTTATTAAAGGCATGACAATGGTCTAGTAAATTATAATCTGAAATTTACATTTAAATTAAATTAGTTTTTGTCTTTAAAATATAATGTTCATGCCGAAATCTAAACTTATAAGTCTTTTACATGATATAGAAATAAAATTTAAGAATGATTTGTATGTATGGCATTGTAATGCATATACATGAACAATGTTTACTAATAAATATGAAAATTATATTGTTCCTAGATTAATTGAAACATATGGAATATTTTATAAACATAAATGGAAAGAGTTGTATTAATTTATAAAAGTGTCCATAGCACGTGTCGACACAATGGTATAGTTCAAAGAATCCCCATAAGATTCATTGAGCATACTATAATTCAACGAACTAGATAAATAGAGGCAAGGTGTTATGAATTTCTTATTCTAGACAAATGAGTAGCATGAATAGTAGTATAATTGTTTACTATTTATGTTAATAAAATCATTAAAATAGTATTTATATGTTTATTTGGATGTTTATTTGTTTACTAAAATTAATATATAAACTATATAGACTTTATGGTCTGGAATTTAGAAAAAATATTACCATATAAGCTTAAAAAATTCAATAAAATTATCATATAAACTCATATTTTCACGAACTAATTTAAAATATAATCACTAAAACATTAAAAACTAATAAGAAATATAAATTTAAAGGAATCACGTTGAATGGGTTTTTAATATAGAAGTAAATGATAGATGAAATAAATTATTACATACCGTTAGTAACAATTTTCACTCTTGTAAGTAGATCCCCATTCTTATGCATGTGAATGGAAGAAATTCATCATTAATCATACATTTAAATAAAGGAAAATATGCATATAAAATAAAATAGGACTATTTTATATGAATTAACACTAGTATTATGAAATATAGACTAACCTAGGGTTTAAAATCTGAGGTAAATAGGACTACTGTTCCTCTAGCACCACCTTCCCCCTCCTTCAAAATAGAAAAATACAAGAAAATCGCATATAAAGATTTCATTAGTGAGTCTTAAAAACTATTTCATCAATGAACCTCTAATAGTTCTTTAGTTTTATAAATTACCTCAAACTTCACTTTCATCAATTCTTCCTGGAAGTTAAAAGGCAAAAAAAACATAAACACTATGAACTTGAAAACGTCATTTTATGAAAGTAACATGATGGTAGGGATCACTAACCTTAGTTATTTGAAGATAATATAATATTTTTTGAATTTTAACCATATATTAAACATTAATATTTTCTAACTATAGGTAAAAAACAATAAAAATCTATAATAATCCAAAATCTCACTAATGATCTCATTAGAGATGGAAATAAATAACATAATTTGGACCCAAAACTAAAAATAATAACCAGTGAAAAGATAACAGAGACACTGAAGATACTTTAAGGCCATTTATACTTGAAAATAAACCAATTTCTAAACAAAAACATGAATAAAATATGTAAAAATAAAAATGAAATAGAAATTAACATTAATCATAGGATCGTTCAACAAAAATAAGGACACTGCAATAAAAGCATTTAAATGAAGAAAGAAGGATGAATGTGAACGGGAGGAGTATGGTTTGCAAAAAGGGTAGGGGTAAGATTATTTGGGTCCCACTCATGGAAGGTCTTGGCTACAACACTCGTTCATGGTCCACTTGAATAATTAAAAGGAGCAATAGTTTAGAGGGAATTGTTTTTAAATATTTAGCGTAGAAAAATTAGAAAAAAATTGGTTCAATTTTTTTAACATATACCATTGGAGGAATGCCAGAGGAGGAGGTAGGGACACCACCTCGGAGCAGCATCGACGGGGAGGTGTGGTGGCCACGTCATCGGAGGAGGATAAAGTTGAATGTAATAATAATAAAACTTATCTGTTGAATAAATAGACAAACACAATAATAAAATAATTCAATATATATAGAAACGAGAAAAAACAACCCAAAATACAATTTAATATTAGAATAATAAAACTTAACTACATAAGAAAATTCAACATATAAACAAACAAAAAATAAAATTTACATCAAAAGTGTGCATCAATATCAGTATCATCAGAACCGTGATAACCCTCATCTACACCTACAGAAACACGATCACCACCTCTCACACCACTGACATCATCATTTGCATCAACATCAACATTGACATCATCATTGACATCGACATAAATATCATTATCAACATCGACACCGAAACCAACACTGATAGGAGTAGAGGAATCTACATAAAAAATGCATCATCATCAAATAGGAATCAACTGTTGTAGTATCTTTTAAAGTAAGTGTAAAATAAAGAGCAGGCATAGCTTTCATTATATGTTCATTTATCATCTTTTGATGTCGAGTCTCTTATTCTAATTTTTGAGCTAGTTTTTTATCTTCTTGTTCGATTATGGAGTTCATTTGTTCCACTATAACCATACAAGTACTGGTACTAAAAGAAACATTGTCAGAAAACCGGTATTTATATGGTAGAACCTTCTTCCCAAGTCAACAACACACTCTATCATGATGCTCATCTCCTAATACCTGATGTATATGATTGTTCGATCCCAAATTTTTGTGTTCTTTTTTTTAAATTCCTACAAAGAAATATGTTGAGTGATATATAACATAAATTAAAATGATAAAATAATATAAAGAATTAAATGTGTTGAAAATAAAAGAAATAGAAATATTATTACAATCGTCTTATGAGTGTCTCTATTTATCGTAGCACCATCTATATTTTTTAGGCTTATACAATACAAGGTAGAGTTAGGAATGTGACCCTCGATATTCAATGACTTTTTTCTAGAAAAATAAATAAATAAACCAACATTATAGGTCAATATTGAAGTTATAATTCCTTTTTTGTCACATAATTCTCCTCTATTATATTATTTTTATGGTTGGATTAGATTAGATATATATTAGAAGGTGTATATGTCTCCTTTTTCAATAATAGACATTTATCAATTGGTTAATAAATAATATAATTAATAACATGAATATGGATGAGGAGATCAAGGGTGTTGTAAATTATCTAAATTGTAATATTACTTGAAGGACTAGTGGTTCTACAGGATTCTCATATATTGTTTTTTGGTGGTTCATCAAAAATATGGTCATATATGTCATCCAATATTTAATCAAAGAGTTTATTTATTTATTTCAGTGGTAGGATCACCCACATTTCTAGTCTCTAAAAACCTATGTTTATAAATGTACATTCTATTATCATAGATCCTAATGAAAATTTCCAGAATATAGTTGGAATCATCAAGGGATTCCTTTGTTACAGTCACTAAGAACAATAAAATTGTAACACCCCAATCTTCCACGGTATGCTTCTCTTTGAATAATACAATAGCGTGTGTTGTGCACAACTTTGAGTTCTAACACACCACAACCAATCAAACTTGCCGTTATGAATAGTAATACCCACTTTTTGAAATTATATAAATTTTATCATTTAAAATGGACTTCATTTTTGGATTCAGAATATCGAAATTATCCTAGGATGAATTTTTGGTATTTTATGAGAACTTCCAATTTTTTATGAATAGTGAAAAATACTAAACTTTAATTAAAAACAACTTTTTTAATAAAAATATCATATAATGCTAAATTATACTATTGAGTGGTTTTAAATTATAATTAGAATATGTTTTTACCATTTAATCCAATGCTGGTCATTGGATGTAATTTCACATTTAAACTAGACATAAACAAGTGTCAATCTTTTGTTTTTTATTATTTCTTAAAAACACGCTTTTTGTTTTAACAACGGGAAATAATTTTAAATTAATTTCTGCCACTTCTGTGGTTTGAATTTAGAAAAATATAGTTCATATTTATAATCATGAGGTCCAAATTGTGTAAATAGGTATCTTTTATTTTTTGACATTTTGAATAATTACTTCAGGTAATATTTTATTTACCATGGTTGAAGGGTAAATCCGGTAAATAAGGGTAAAATAATAATAGTATAATAATATTAAACTACCCTAACACGTGACCTAACCCTATTGGATGATGAACTTCCAACCATGGTCATCCTTGGGTAGATTTTGGGACACCATGGAGCCACTTGTATATTATAATGACACATTATATTAATTAAGTTAAAGTCAATACAAAAATGACATAAGCATACATCTTTTAGTAAAACAATTTTTACATAGGGTTATATATGTTATCTCTTAGACTATAAATATTCATTAGAAATATAAAAATATTTCCTACATAATTATATTTTATTTATAATTTTTAGACACTGAATAATTAAATTTATTTATGATACAATGATGATGCAGTATTTTCCTTATTAATTAAAGAATCAAATAAATGGTATTATAAATGTTAAAATAAATATAATTTGAACGTTTTGATGCCATAAACTAATTTCATAGGTTAATATGAGATGTTAGGATTGATTAAATTAATTTATTTTGAATTAATAAAGTGTTTAGAACTTTAACAAAAATTAATTATTAAATAGTGTCAAAATTGACATAAAAGAGTATTTAAAACAAATATTATATTAAAAATTGATATTCTATTCCTAAAAATCTAAGGTTCGGCCGAATTACTTAGATAAGGATATATAAATTAATAATGAACCACTTGGGGTTCTCTTGTCTTGTAATATTAAGTTTATTAACCGTATAATATAAAAATACAAAGAGACATGGTAAATGTCAAACTATTTAACTAAGAGTTAAATATAAACTATATGGTTAATATAGTGACCCAAACCTGTCGAAAATCTATTGGTTGAAAGGATTTCGACCCATACCTACCTTATCCTTGACATAAGTCACTTTGAAGCCATTATAAACCGAATAAGAATTTATTATAAAATAATATTGTAAGTTTTTTCTAAGGTGCCCCTCACCCCTCTTATAAAAGGGCACTCCCCTTCAATCAAATTAATACCTTCAAAGCCCTTTGGTTCGGCCAAACCCTGACCAAATATCCTCTCAACTTCCCTAAATTCATCATATATGCCTTCCTTTAGTCATAAATACAACTTAATGAGCCCTTTTTATCAAAACAAAAGGAAGAACCCGAAGAAGAGGTAAAAATCTCACCACCACTTTCAAGTTCCTTTCTTCTTCCACTTCCTTTTTCTTTGTTGTTTCCATTATAAAATAATAACTCCAATATATTTTATATAAGGTGATGTTATTATAAATATGGCACAACCAAATTCATTATTCTATCCATCCCTTGAATGACATGACACCATACGTGCTTACGTACGACTTACCGTCTCCACGTCGTGGTGTAATTGTTATTCAATAAATTATTGTTTGGATGGGTATAATAATGATGTTTAATTCATGTAAATAATAAATATAACATTATAATTATTCATTATATATGATACACCATCCAATTATATATTATTTTAATATCAAAAGAATGATATTGTCGCTCATGCGTACGGACAGACTATCGTCTCCACGAACGTGATGAGATTCATTCCCTATCGTATCCATTCAAGACTAATTTTCATTTGATGATTAAAAAAATGTTTATGAACTTGATATAATTCTGAATATGAATAATATACAACTTATGGATAACAAAAATGGTTTATATAACAAAACATATAAAATAAAACAAGTAAGTGAACACCAAAAACGACGATAATACTAAAATATTATTAACAAAGCAATATTAAAAGATCATATATGATATAATATTTATGTATATGATTCTTGTATAATTCAATAAAAATGATTTAACTATTATATAGGATGTTAAACTACCCTTGACCAAGGAAATTTACAAGGTAAGAGTTTATTTCACAATCTCTTCATTATCCAAGGTTGTTTATAAGAAATTATCTACTGGGACTTCTTTATCATCCACATCCATGTTTCTTAAAAATGTATTTGAAAACATTTTTAATATTTTATAGACTATGGGTTAAAGTCTTTTATACCCTTGTTTGACTTTTATAAGATGTTTATAAAGGAATCTTTCCATCATTTTCCGAACAAGGTCCTTTTTAACCTTTTCGACAAAATTAAGGTAAGAATGTATTTTTTTAACTTATATGGCAGATGTGGATATTTTTTACCGTTATAAAATCGTCAAAGCTTCCCTTACAATATTATAAGAATATTTTCAAATTATATGTTTTCTTTTATAATTATGTGACTTTTAAATGATTTCAAAAAAGGAGTTATTTCTCTCAAATAGTTTTGATTTCTTCTATGTCAACATCCTTTAATGGATTTTAAGCTTATTTGAAGTTGATTCATTATGATAAAGAAATTACATCTTGTATTGAAGGTTTTGTGATATGTTTGACTGTGGTTGTGTTATTTTTATACCATTCGTGGTTTATGGAGATAGTATTGCCATTTTTTATGCTAGTTTTAATATGAATGTTTATGTTATGTTTAAACCTTTTCGTATGAGGAATGCATCGGAATTAGTAAGTGATGGGTGGAGCCCATTATAGCTCCTCGATGCATCGGTAGGTCTCATGAGACAAACTAGTGTCTTGGCATAAGGCCTTTACAAAATCTTATTTGTAGTCTTGGCACAAGGCCTTGACTATGTGGTTATGATAGTCTGGCATTATGCATTCCATCATTATGAAAGTGGTTATTGATATTTCATGTGATTATTCGACTAGTAGAATATCCATGTGAATAAGTAAATGGAATTATTTAATTTTATTTTTTCCATATTATGCTGAAGTTCAAGTTTAAAAGGCTTTTATTTTAGTTATACATTGCCTTAATTATTTATGCTTATTTATGAAAGTTTCCGCTATATTGTTATCATTACTGAGAATATGAGCTCACCCCTTTCTATGTTTTATTTTTTCCAGGATGTGAAGAAGTATTTTATGACTGACCTATAGGGATAGTCTGAGAGGATATGAGTGTGAACTATGGAGACTATGTTTTTTTAGTTTTCACTTTATGATGTAATGTAAGACTTATGAATGTATCTAGTGTTTCGAAGGCTACTAAACTAATTGGTCTTTCGAGACTTGATCTTTTGTGATCATGAAAATGTTATGTAATAATGCATCAACTCTGGGTAACTAGGGTCGGGGCATTACAGTAATTTTCTCATTCCTATTTATTTTAATTATTAAATGAATCATATTAATTTTGAGGTATATAAATCATTCTTTAAAATCAATGGAAAATATTAAGGGTGAGTGTAGAATAAAATAGATTACTTGTGATTTCACATGACTTGGGAGTGAAGTGTGTCCAAGAGTGTGAATATATTTCATTTCACTCTTATTTGTTTTAGTTATGTTTGATTTATCCTATAAAAAAGAAATTATATAGTTCCATTAACAAAAATAAAATAATTAATTTATACATTAAAAATTGTTTTCAAATAAATAAATGATTATATATATAAATTTAACTAATACTTTAAACTCTTGGCTCTTACAATATCCAACCATCTCTTTATATTGTGATATTAGGTAATCATGAATTATTAGTATTTCTTTAAGCTTTTTATCAACTCTATCTTTCCAACCAACATAAAATCCATTCTTGTACGCTCACCACATATCACCTAATTCGATTAACGTTGTGGCCTTGGCATCATTTAAATTAGAAAAATTATATCCAAGATGCATTGGAAAAACTATTTGTTAAGAAAATATTATAAATTAATATATTTAAAAGTTTATTAACATTACATACCCAAATCTATGCCCAAAAATTGTTATTTATTTGTTCTCCAACTTCACTCCATCTTATTTTTTAAACTAGAATGATATTTCTGTGTTCTTAAAGTGTTTTGTAGAGACCCGTTTTTTTCCTAATAAGACTTTGAATTATTTCTATATATATTTCTAGATCTAGTTGTTGAGACAAAATGCTATTATGAGGAAAGATAACTCTTAAACGGTTGATCTAATTAGAAATACGAGACCATGTTTGTGTCTAAAACATGATGTTTTCCCAAGTCATGACATAAAATGAGTTGGCACAGGATGTTCGCTCCCATCGCTCATTAGTGATGTTTTTAATGAAATAATTAATTATTTATATAATTAATAAGATGTTAACATCGCAATAGATAAATCTTTAAGAGTCATACAAAGAAAATTATTCTAGAGTTGGCCTCATAATTCTATAAATCACTAGAGAGAGCTCTCCTCCCTATCCTCTCTGGAGGATCAGGAAAAATGATGACAAAACTCCAGAATCAAGTAGATCAGGAGACAATGAATGTAGTGACTCCACCTGAATCATTGGCGAGTGCGTTCTTTATCAATGATTGATCCATAATTGAGGTAGGACTTGTTAATTGGTGTTTTAGACCCTTTTGATTAAATAGTCGAGTAGATCAAACATTTTTCTTGGATCTGGACCTTTTTTCATCATCCGACATGAGCCCACATACTATAATATAATTTTTTTTCTTTTGTTTCCTAACCCAGAATCCCTATTCCTAGTCGTTGGCCATGAATTCTTGGACAATGACTTTTAAAACTCAGTTTCTATTTCTTTTCTTTCTCACTACATTGAATTCTTCACTGGTTGGATCCCTGAGGTCCTAGTTCGGTAATTTCTGAGTGACACTGAGCTCGATCGGGCCCCCAGATCCATAGAGGATCTATAAAACATGAATGGTTTAATGCTTTGAGCACATATCTGTAAAGCTTGTGAGTTAAGGATGACCGATCTATTGATTAAACAATAATATCATGAATAATGGAGTTACAAAAGTGTCCAAAATTAATGGTGCTTCACCAAATCTTTATCGATGCTGATTTCCTGTGAATGGCATCCATCAGGCATGAGATCCTATTAGATATAAAGTTTTTTGGTAGATTCAAGCTGACATATTCAGTGGTTAGAGAACATTCATGCATGAATATAAAATATATAGTTTATGTAAAAGTTACAACTACACGTCATATATTATGAAGAACAAATGGTGTGTACACCCCTTAGTGACAGTGCTAGGGTTTTCGGAAAATTTAAGGGTTACACGGTGTGTAACCCCCCTTACACGTCATGTAACCAACATCATTTAGACAACTTGTGTTGCAGACCACATATGTGGGGGTCTATGTAGAAGTAAAAGACATGGCCTGAGTACTCAAGCCACATCCCATGTGAATCTAGGTGTCATGTACTGAAGTAAACAGAAATGGGTTCCAGTACATGGACATAGGGTCTAGTACACAGACATGACCAAAATACATGGCTCGGGTCCCGATTATCTTAGACATGCCATGTAGTCCACCTACATGGTGTGTACAGCTACACTGGTAGGGAACTGTGTATTTTCTAGGGACACAGATAGACTGTGAAGTGGGTCCAAACGCCATGTGGTTCCCATCACACACTGTGTACCCCTTAACCGTTTTGTGGGAAACTTATATCACATGTATCACCTTTATTTGAAATTAGTTTTTGGACCATGAATAGCCTATCCTGAGTAATTTTCACGTAGAATGTGACGGTGCCCTCGATTTCGGATTTTGAGATATGATGTGGAATTTCCCAAGAATGACACATTTTCAGGCTATGCGTGATGTTGTCAGTGGTCAGGTGGGATCCCCAGAGGTAGACTCCTGAGTGGAACCCTCTAGCTGGGCTAGTCATGGGTCCTCGATTACTTTTAGAGTGGAACACTCCAGCCAAGCTGGGCATGAGTCCTCCATATACTCCAAAGTGGAACCCTCCAACTGGGTTGAGCATGGGTCATCGATGAACTAGAGTGGAACCATCCAGCCAGGCTGGGCATGGGTCTTCGACCTTTCTGAGTGGAACCCTCTTGAGGGTCAGGGCATGGGTCCTTGATGACTCTTATAGTAGAACCCATCATCTAGCTATGCATGTGTCCTCAACCATAATAGTGTAATCCTCCTATCGTATCGGGGCATGGGTCCTCTACCTAAAAATTTTGGCTCGTTGACTATGTGACATAGTAATGAGACATGATTTTACGTAGCTTCAAACTCACGAGGAAGAGGAGCAATTTCCCCACTAAGAGGCATTTTTATGATACGATCCAAACCATGTGTGTGTTTCAGTGCCGCCCAAATTGGATAGTATCAAGGTTTGGTGAATGGGTTCCTTATACATGTGTGTTTAGGGTAGATGCGTGGGTTGTTGAGCATCATTGATGGACTTTTGGAACTGTTGGATACTCCTTTTCTGGGAATAATTTGTGAGATGTTGATCCCCTTAATCTCTCATTTTTGATTCATTGACTCAGAATATATATATATCATTATTCTATATCCAATCCTTGGATTTTGTTACTCTCCTTCCAGGAGAGGAAAAGGCGCATAGGGTATGCCACACACTTCCCGTGTTTATATTCTTGTGATTAAAGGATCCTACTCTCCTACTATAAGTGGTGAATACTCGATTAGTGGTTCATTTACTCTCTGTGTTTGGCCCCTTGTATTTTGATTAGCTTACTTTCACTCTTGGTTTGAGTTAAACTATACTATTTCAATGTACCATGTTTTATATATTTTTCTCTTCTTCTTTTGTATCTCTTACTACCCCCCCTTCAAATTCTGGGGTCTCCTACCTGGTATGTTTATATTAACCCCTGCATGGGATTTTCCTACACATGTTGTGTCTTATGTATATGATGTATAGGTCAACCATGACTTCATAAGAAATTATGGATACTTGGTTCTTGGAAAGTGTATAGTGTTTGTAGCTTTGGATTCATGAGCTAGGATCTCTCATCTATTTACCTTTCTAGTTTTATGTCATGTTAGAGAATATTTCTGGTTTTGGTGTGTATTTTCCCCCTTAATTTTCAGTATACACAACCATAATTTTTTACTCTTTAAAGGTTCATGTATGCTTGGTTTTATTTTTTGTAGTGTTACATCTTTTCTTCTTTACCTATTCACTTTTACGTTGATTTGGATGTGTGCATGTGTATAGGTACTTAGACAAAGGCCTCCAGATATTAGTTATTCATTCAGTGCTTGTCACCACCCCCTGACTAATGGAGTTTGGCTTGGGGTAGTTGTGGCTCAATCCCCAGCATGGTTCAGGTCATGAAAAAATGGTTTCAGATCATGTTCATTCCTTGAGATGTTGTTTGGATTTTTTCCACTTAAGAGGATTTGTTGGGTTTAAGGCAATGGTGTCAAAGTATCTTGAGTGAGGTTCTCATGCTAGAGAATCTAGTAGTGGTGCAGTGGCTGACGTAGCCATTAACCAGGACCTTGACAACATACTTTTTGACTCAGAATGCGAAGACATTTTTTTCAGGGTTAAATGGTACATTCATCATATAGGATTGGGTATTTTATTTTCCTTATTGAGTTAGCTCCCCATTTTTGATATATAAATATACATATTCTCATTTGACTATGGTACTCCTTAATAACTTTTAGGATACCTCCATGATGATACCCAACCAAGATACCAACTTCAGTTCATAAAGACAAACCTATAATCGATTATACCTAAGTTCAGGGTCCATCTTTTGACCCCCTTCCTCTAGGTGGGTAGGTAGCAACACCTCCTCCTATCAAGTAGTATATTGTTCCTCAAGAGAAGGATGAGGATGCTCATAGGCTTAGCGTTCTTTGTGAGTTCCATCATCAAAGACCACTAAGGTTCTACAAAGATCATTATCCTGAGGTAGTATAGTATTGGCTTGAGTCAGTGCTCTATGTTCTCAGGAACCTCCAGAGATTGATGGATCTGGTGGTTGCATTGAAAACTATCATTTACCATGGAGTAATTGGGAACTAGTGAAGCCTTGTTACATAGATGTACAATGAGTTGACACTCTCATGGACTGACTTCTAGCATTTGTTCCATGAGGAGTACTTCCCATCCTATTTGCACTCAGTCTAGATTCATGAACATCAAGAGAAATAGTTGGGAGGGATGACAATGGATGATTATTTAGAAAGGTTCATAGACCTTACTCGTTACTTTATTTAAATGATCCAAGATGGATACTTTCAAGCATGGAAGTTTGAGAAGGGAATCCGTAAAGAGACCTGAGCTAGTGTAGTTCCTTGGTATATTCCCACCTATTTTGGGGTGTTGGAGTGAGCACTAGTGACATGGGGCTTTCTTTTAGAGGGACTCTAAATAGTTGTAGATGGTAGTAGCCACTGTAGAGCTAATTCTTTTATAGCAGCTAACAGATTCCAGACAGCAAGGTCTCAGCACAGAAGATCCTTCCATGATCAGACTCAGGTGCATGGTCATAGTGAGCGTACAGGGCGAGAGTAGCCCAAAGAGGGGAGGTTCTTTACTTATGATGGGAAAGTTCACATAGAACATGACTATTCAAACTGACGTTCTAAGTAGCATCGACAGATAGCTTATGGACTTCCATGGTAGAGGCAGCACCATGATCATGGATCTCCCAAACATGGATAGGGTAGTCCCCATGGAGGTGGAGCTGGTAGAGGAGCGGGAGGAGCTGTAGGTGGAGGATGATGTTATGTGATCCTTCTACCACCACCACTAGGTGGCCTACATTAGGCTCAGGGAGCTGGAAGTTGGGGCCACGAAAAGCTTCATGATTATGATATCTATGATCCCATAGTTCTTGAGATGATAAGGGGTATAATCTATGTGTATTATACTATTGATTCTGTACTAGTAGAAACAAGTGTCGGTCATTCCTTTATCTTTATAATCCTGGTGAGAGAGATGGAGCTCCCATTTGAGGCTCTAGCACAATAGCTTCATCTTGAGGTTCCTACATGGAACACTTCTTTTTTATATTTCAGCTGCTAGTATTTTGAGCTATCTCTTAGATGAGAGGGGTTCATATGGGACCTTTTGGTCATCACAATGGAACCCTATGACATCATCTTGGGTATATATTGGTTACCCATTGCCTGAGCCTTGATTGACTATCACTATAGATAAGTTAGTTGCCTACATACTGATGGAATGAGATTATCCTTTTCTAGGGAGAGAAATCTCATGGGAGGACTAGTGGGTTCTATGAGTAAGAGGCTACGACCCATCACTCATTATCCAGTAAGCATATCCCTTGGTGTAGTAGGCTCTTCAAGAATTTGGGTTCCTTTAGATGTGAAGGATTCATTGCCTTAAATAGATCATACTATCTCTTTATAGGTTTATCAAGACTCAAATATGATACAAGCAACAGACTCCTCTACTCGGGATGAAAATGTAGATATGAAGTCTAACATTACTTCCATTATTCTTGATAAATCCAGCTTGGATAATGATGATTCTGAAGGGATTTGGCATCAAGACAAATCTTGTAAATGTTGGTGACATTCAAAAGCTCATGATCGTGGTCATGGAAGAAATAATTAGGAAAATGATAGTCATTTATCAAAATCTTATAGTTCTTCTAAAACCTATCTTTTGAACCCTTTCAACATACAAAAGACTCTCACTTCTGAAGAAAAGTATGTTGATGATTTTGTATAGAAAAATATAGAGAATGATATTGAATATGTTGATTCTTCCAAGGATCTTAGTTATTTTTATAGATAATCCTTAATCATTAAATCACAAACTGTTGAATTACATATTGATGATAATAAAGTAGTCATAGATGATTTCACTCATTAGATTCTGGTTGTTGTTTCCCCTAAGAAAATGGTGACTCATTCTAAGATTAAAAAATATGATTTTGAAGAAAATGATATTGAGAGACACATGAATCAAGTTGAAAGTTTGACAAAATGTTATTCCTTGGGTTAAATTTGTATGCATGGTCACAGGAGAATTAATTAAATTAAAATATGTGAGTAAGAATACAAAATTGGTATCAAGATTACAGGAAATTTGGGTATTATATATTTTTTATGAGGGTAGTTTTTTTCATGTTTATCCTGTGTTTTAATCTCTTTGATTTCTTGTTTAAAATAAGGGATTTGCCCTTATTTTTTTCAAAAAAAAATGGACGTCTTACTTGAGGGAATTACGGGACTAACTCTGAGGAATGGGATGGATTTTTTCATCTACTTTCAAAATACTACCACTCTGATATCATATGTGGCATATCGTATGGAACCTACTGAGCTCTGGGAGCTTTGGTTACAGTTGGAGGACCTTCGGGAGAAAAGTTTCATCATACCCAGTGTGTCCCCCAGGGCAGATCTAGTCTAATTCATGAAGAAGGAATATAGGTGCTTAGGTATTTTCATGGATTACAATCACCTGAAACAAGTCATCATAAATATAAAGTACCCCTTACTGAGGATAGATGACCTCAATGATCAGTTGCGAAGTGTCGGTTGGTTATCAAAGATCGATCTCATATCTGGCTACCAGTAGTTGAGGGTTTGTGAGGTTGATGTTCCAAAGGTGGAATTATGATTTCTCTACAAATACTTTGAGTTCTTAATGATTCCCTTTGGTTTGATGAATTTCCCCACCATGTTTTTGGATTTGATAAACCGGGTTTTCTAGCCATGCATGGACTAGTTTATTATTTTCTTCATTGACAACATACTTTTTTATGTTGAAATAGAGGTGAATCATTTAGATCACTTGAGGATAGTCCAAGACTTACTCTGGGAGAACTAAATTTAGGGGAAACTCTCAAATTTCTAGATCTAGATACTTGAGGTTCAATTACTTGGGAATTTAATTAGTAATCATGGTTTATTCATAAATCTAGTAAAGATCAAAGAAGTGCTTTCTTTGGAGCCACTGAAGAACATGTCATAGGTGTGGAGTTTTTATGGATTGGTAGGGTAATAAATGAGGTTTTTTTGATGACTTATCCAAAATGACAACCCATTTGAATACCCTGGTGTGGAAAGGGAAGTTTATTACTTGGTTAGAGTAGTGATAGAGGGCCTTTGAGTAGTTGAGGTGGAGGCTGATGAGTTCTCCATTGTTGAGAATACTAGAGGAATGTGTGTAGTTCATAGTGTATTGTGATGCCTTAGGAGCTTAGTTCAGTTGTGTGTTGATGAAATGTTTGGAAGTGAATACATATGGGTCGAGGTAGTGGATACCCCATGAGTAGAACTATGTAGCTCACAAATTAGAGCCGGTAGCAGTGGTCTTTTCCCTAAGGATGTGGAGACACTATCTTCTGGGAGAGCGCTTTATTGTTTACTCAGACCACTAGAGTCTCAGGTATATCTTTATCCAGAGAGACCTAAACCTAAGACAGCAACACTGGTTGGAGTACCTGGAAGACTACAACCTCAAGATAGTCTATACTCAAGGTAAAGGAAATGTTTTAGTAGATTCCCTTAGTAGGAAGTCCCAATCTCTCTTAGTGTCAAAAGCTTTGGATTAGTTAGCTTACCTACAGTTGACCCTCGTGGAGTATGAGGGTACAAATTTTATTCAGACGGTGGTGTTGAATCCTTCACTTCTTGAGTGTGTGAGAGAGTCCCAACTAAAATACATTGACTGTAAGGTCTTACTTGATCAGATATCCACATGCAGCACACTATATGGATATTCTAATGGAGGGAATCACATCATCTTGTTCCAAGGGGAACAATTGTTCCAATAACATTGTTGGAGGAGGTGATATAGGAGTTTTACACTTCTCCCCTAGATTTACATCTCGATGTAGAGAATATTTATAGATATACTCAATGGTATATTTGGTGGTTTGGTATGTGATGAAGTGTAGCTAAGTTCTTCTCTTGGTGCCTCACTTGTCAGTAGGTGAAGGCAGATCACCAAGTTCTAGTGGGTTTATTGCATGCCCTTGATATCCCGAAGTGGAAATGGGATGACATATCCATGTAATTTTCCATAGGGATTCCACGAACAACAAAGATCTAGGATTATATGTGGGTAATAATCAACTAACCCATGAAGTCATCACACTCTCTTTCATCAGGGATCAAAGTTCGGTGGAGAGTTTGGGTTAGTTGTACGTACATGATATCATTCATCTTCACAGGGTTTCCTTAATGATTTTCTCTGATCACGATGCATAGTGGATATCACGATTGTGGAGAGGCCCACAGGAGGAATTCAGGATCCAATTGCAGATGAGTACACCCTTTCACCCCCAGATCAATGGGAAGACTGAGCGCACTATCCAGGTGTTGGAGGATATTCTAAGAGCTTGCATGTTGGAATTTCTTCAGAGCTATGAGGATCACATTCCTTTGGTAGAGATTGTGTACAACAACAAATACCACTATACCATCAACAGGGAACCATTTCAGGCCTTATACGGGAGGCCCTATAGGTCACCCTTTTGTTGGACATAGATTTGAGAGTCATCTCCTTTGGGCCCAAAGATGGTGCAGGTGACAAGGAAGAAACTCTAGGTTATCCTTGATTGTATGAGGATGGTCCCGAGAAGACATAAATATTATGCAGATCATCATCTGAGGACCTTGGAGTTCGATAAAAGAGAAAACTTCTTCTTCATAGTCTCCTCACGATGAGGATTTCGGAGGTTAGGCCAGGGAGGCAATCTATCCCCAAGGTTCATCAGGTTGTTTGAGATCATTTAGAGGGTTAGAGAGGTTACCTATCACATTGACCTACCCTCATAGCTGGAGTTGGAGCACGACGTCTTCCACGTATCATAGTTGAGGAGATACGTGCATGACCCCACACACATCAATTACTAGGGTGATCTAAAAATCGAGGATGAGACTACCTTTGCGGATCACCAAGTGGCAATCGAGGATTGACAGGAGTAGACTCTGTGTAGACAAACCATCTCATTGGTTCACATGCTTTGGGAGTATGGAAACATGCAGGAGAGTTCTTAGGAGTGGGAGTTACAAGTGCGGGCTCAGTATCTCGAGTTCTTTTCTTAGTTTTTCTTTTTTAGGGACATAAATCATTAATGTGGGAATGATTTAGACACATGATTTTTTCCTTGTAAGACTTAGAAATATTTCTATATATATTTCTATAGTTAGGTGTAGAGACAGTGTGTGATTTCGAGACTTGGTGTGCTTAGAATTAATTTTATAAAAATATTAAATATATTTTATATTGCACGTGCTCAAATTCTTAAAGAAAATGGGATAAATATTAAAAGATGGATCATATTAGAAATATGAGACCGTATTTGTGTTTGGAATGTGGAATTTACCCTAGGTGTGACATAAAATGAGTCGATGTGGGGCATTCATACCCCTTGCTCCTTGGTGGTGCATTTAATGAATTAATTAATGAAGTATTTAATTAATTATATGTTTATAGTGAAATAGAAAAATTCTTAAGATTCATGTGAGGCCAATTACTCTATGGTTGACCTCATAATTATGGAAATCACCAGTGAGAGCTCGCCTCATTCTTCCCTTTGGTGGATCATGATGAATGAAGATGAAACTCCAGAAATGATCATATTAGGATGCAATGAAGGAAATGACTCTACCTGAATCATTGGTTAACACATTATTCATTTGAAATCGATCCAAAATCAAGGTAGGAATCATCAATTTTTATTTTACGCCCTTTTTATTAAATGATTGATTAGATTGAACATTGTTCTTCAATCTGTGCCCTTGTTCATCCTCTGCATGTGCCCGCATACTAGAATATAAATTTATTTCTTTTGTTTCCTAACCCAGAATACCTGTTCTTGGTTTTTGGCCAAGAATTTCTGGAAAAAATTGTTTAAACCTTGGTTTCTATTACTTTTATTTCCCACTGCTTCACATTTTTTAAAATTTGTATCCTCAAGGTCACGGTTTGACAATTTTTGGGTTACACCGAGCTCGATTGGGATCCCATATCCCTGATGGAACTATGAAACATGAACGGTTTTATGATCTAAGCATAGATCTGGAAATATTGTGAGGATATGATGGTTGGTCTATTGATTAAACACTAGAATCATGAAGAATAGAGCCACAATAGCATATGGAATGAATGGTGGTTCACTGAATCTTCATCGGAGCCAATTTCTGAGGAATGACCGCTGACAATCACGAGATCCGAAGTTTTTGGGTATATTCAAAGTGATATCTTCAGCGGTTGGAGAAGATTCATGCATGAAAATTGGATCTATAGTCTCTAAAAAAATCTTGACTACATGCTGTGTAGAATGAAGAACACATGATGTGTATCTCCCTCAATGATAGTGCTAGTGTTTTGGGAAACATTAAGGGTTACATAGTGTGTAACCCCCCTTACACCTCGTGTAACCTACCCTAGTTGGAAAAACCATGTGGTGGACCACACGGGAATGGGTCCGTGGAGAAGTACATAGACATGGATTGAGTACATTGGCAATATCCCATGTGAATCCACACACCATTTACTAAAGTACCGGGACACATGGTCTAGTACATGAACACAAGGCCCGGTACACAAACAAGACCATCAGTCACATTCCGAGTATTAGTTATCCTGGAAACCCCATGTAGTCCTCTTACATTGTGTTTACAACTATACAGATAGAGAATAGTGTATTTTCTAGGGACACATATAAGCTGTGAAGTGGGACCACATGCCTTATGCATCCCCTCAAAAATCATGTACCCATTATCCATTTTGTGGGAAACTTCTAGCACTGGTATATCCTTTTTTCGAACTCATATTTTGTCCCAAAAATATCCTATCCATAGTGTGTTTCCATGTAGAACGCGTTGATGCCCTCAGTTGAATATTTTGAGATATAATGGGAAATTTCCTATGAAAGGTACCATTTTAGGCGATGCTCAATGATGGAAGTGGTCAGACAAGATCCCTAGAGGCATATTCCTGAGTGGAACCCTCCGGCTGGGCTGGTAATGAGTCCTTAATGACTTATAGAGTGGAACCCTTCAGTATTGATGGTTATGGGTCCTCTACAGACTCTCAAGTGGAACCCTCCAGCTGGGTCGGGCATGAGTCCTATATGAACTAGAGTGGAACCCAATAGTTGGGCTGGGCATGGGTCCTCCACCATTCCAAGTGGAACCCTCCTTTGGGGTAGGTAATGGGTCCTTAATGACTCATATAGTGTAACCCTCTAGTTGGGATGGGCACATGTTCTTGAAAATCATAGTGGAACCCTCCTGTTATGCCATGAAATGAGTCCTCAACCTAGAAATTGTGGCTCGTTAACTGTGCATCATAGTGATGATAAATGATTTGACATAGATTTGTACTCATAAGGAAGAAGAACACTTTCCCCAATAAGATTCATTTTTTGTAATGTGAACAAAACCGTGCAGGCGAGTCACTACCCCCAAAAAATGGATTGTATCAAGGTGTGGTGAATGAGTTTCTTAGACTTGTGTGTTCAGGGTAGACATGTGGGATGTTGGGAATTATTGATGTACTTTTGGAACAGTTGTCTACTCTTATTATTAGGCTTAGCTATGATATAGAGATACCCTTACTCTCTCATTTTGATTTCTTTGACTGAGTATATATATATATATATATCCTTCTTCTGTATCCACTCTTTGGATTTGGTTACTATCCTTCTAAGAGATGCGAAGATGTGTGGGGTATTACACATGCTTTCTATATTTAGATTCTCAAAGTTGTATGAGCCTAATATCCTGCTATATGTGGAAAAGACTTTATGGGTAGTCCATCTACTCACTGTGTTTAGCACCTTGTGTTTGGATGAGCATACTTTTACTCTTCATTTCGGCTGAGTTGTACTCTTTCATTGAACCATTTTCTATCAAATGTTCTCCTCTTCTTTTAAATATCTTACTGCTCCCCCTTCTTCTTTTAGCGTGTCCTACAAGGTATGTTAATACTCACTCCTACATGGGATTTTCCCTCACATGTTGTGTATTGTGTAGATGATAGACAGGTCGACTGAGACTTTAGAGGAACTTTGGGATACTTGGTGCTTGGACCACATATGGTGGTCGTAGCTTTGGATTCAGAAGATGGGATCTCTCATCTATTTACTTTTCGAGTTTTTTGTTAGGTTAATACACATTTCTGATTTGGGCATGTATTTTTCCTATTTACTTGTCAGTATACACTACCGTACTGTCATACTGTCTAAAAGCTCATACATTCATGGTTTACTTTATAGTAGTGTTGCATCTTTTCTTCTTTCCCTCATCACTTTTTAATTTAGTTGGATAAATGTGTGTATAGGTACTTAGGAAAAGGCCTCCCTAAGTTAGTTATTCCTTTTTCATTTCTCTCCATGCCTTGTCCTATGAGGGGGGGGGGGGTTAGGGTAGTTATGTTTTGAGCCCAGGCATGGGTTGGGTTGTGACATGTTCCCATGAAACTTTTTCATTACAGACCATATTTTCCAATTATAGAATTGTCCTCATTATATTGAACCATAATCTACATGTGTCGATTTCATACCTCTCTCATTTTTTGTGTGGTCTCTTCATCTGGTGGAGGTTATATCTAATCATGAAAAATAATTAGTAAAGAAAAATAATATATATGAATTTATCATTAGTCACTATCAGTAATGTTTAAACACATACCAGTATATGGGGGACCTGCTGAACCCTAAAGTGTTGCGTCTAGAAGAGGTGGAGTAGATTCTTTGGTTAGTGGGATATCTATGGTAGGAGTACTCTGTATAGTTGATGATAATAAGTGTATTTATGGAGGTAGAAAACTTGATGGATATACCTATAAAGATGAGGGTGGATATGGATATGGATATGGTAGTGGGATATATGGTTGAGCAGTTCCCTATACATTGGATGGGTGGGAATGGGTAATAAGGAGGGATGGGAGCCTGAGAAATACCATCCTGTGTGGGTGAGGGTGAAAAGTAATATGGAAAAAGTGGGTATGAAAAATATGGAGATGGTATAATGAGAGGATAATATTATGGTGACTAAAGTGAGATGAACGAAGGCTGACTAAATGACCTCTTAGTGATTGAAGCAGCATAGTGGTAAGTTGAATTGTATAATTGATCATACTAGTACTCCTCATCAAATTGTCAACCTCTGTAGCATAATAAAACCGTCTTCTCAACAATGTATCCTAATATAACATGGATTATAAAATAAAATGATCAATAAAAAGACAAATAATATGACAGAACATAATATTCAAACATAAATTATACTTACAGTGGTGAATAGAGGAGGCATTCCTAAATCTCTAATATGTTGTTCATTTCTCTATATTCTTCCTGTTCTAATATCATTATAATAAAAAATTTTGTTCTGGAAATTTAAAATAATATTGTAAGATAAATATAAATAATGAAAATCTTAAATAATAAAATTGTAACATAAATCAATGAGATACATTTTGAGAAACTTTGATCTTTCTCCAATTGGTGTGAATTTTCATTAAATAAATAGAATATTTAGGTATTTGATTCACAACCTCAAGAAATGTAATATTTAACTCAATTTTCTTAAAAATATCAAGAAAATCAGGTTCAGGTTCAATGATATTTTTATCCTTATTTATAGCTTGAGGAAAAGGAATGTAGGGTTCAAAATAGATGTTAGAATAGGGGCCAGTTTGGTAGGTTCAAAACATTAATTAGTAGAGTAAGATTCAATAAATTGAAATGGTTTTCCACTCATAATATCTAAGTTTTAAATAGGAACAACAATATTTTCTTAAAAAAATTCATGTTTTCCATATGATTTCTAGTTTAGTGTCTCGAAGCCTAGGAAGACAAGTTTAGTAGTGTTTAATTGAAATATAACCACTAACAAATCATGAAAAAGAATATTTTTGCAATGAAATTGTATAAACATATTTTGACATCGATGAATAAAACCAAAAAACATATTTTTATAGTTATTCAATAAATAACGATTAAAACTGAATTTTTAATCCCAAACCATCATGATTTGGAAAACATAAATTATAGTTATCAATTATAGAAAAATAACATATTTAGGCACTAGTAAACAGAGATAGAAATACATATTTTTAATAGTAAAAAATAATGTTAAATAGTAGTTTAAATCATGTTTCAAATAGATTTTGTGTGTCATAATTTCCAAATTTCTAACAGATTTCTAGGTAAAACATCAATTTTCAAATGAATTTACAGTAAGAAAAATAATATTCAAGCAATTAATTCTAAGAAGATTTTAAATCTTTTCTTTCATTTTTATGTATTTTATATTTTTTTTTCTTTTTTAAAACCTCTCTATCATCAGCACTAATTAAAGAGAGGTTCTTTACTCATTTTGACCAGCTTTCAAATTTTATTTTACATGTAATAGGACTCCTTTAGTGGTTGATTCTTATACACAAAGTGAAAATATAAAATAAATTATGTTTGATTCTTATAAGAGAAAGTATAATGATGATATGGTCCTTAATTATACTTATATTGGGGAGTTAAGGGGAATGATGATATATGTTCCTCTAGGAGTGAAATATTGGTAGATCTAGATAATCCACTGGAAGATGAATTTATGAATTCTAATAGTATTAAAGAAGAAAATAGTCTAATTTTTTTGGTTGTATACTCATATATATAATTAAATATGATTAAATCCCACAAGTATACTAATTTCAAATCTATGAAATGTGTTATAATTAGGGATATTTATTAAGTTACATATTCAATTCTAATCTAAACGGGGACATTGTAGGTTATGATCCCATTTTCCTTATTTTCATCTTTAGATTATCCTAAGTTGGTTATGACTACTCTTAAAGAGGTTAATCATGCAATAGGGTCTAATGTTACTAATAATAAGAATATTCAAAATGAAAAATAATTCCATGGATAGGTTCTTTAGTTAACACTAGTGGGTGTCATGGGGTTGGTAAGAAGGTTATGGTTTGAAAATATCCTTCTAATTTTTTTCCCTGCATTATTCTCTTAGAGTATATGAAAAACATTTATTTTTTTGGAAACCAAGAAGGATCTAAATAAGGCTATGGAAAGTATATTATTTATTTTTAAAACTATCACTTGAGAATGGGGGAATTTCATTATCTTTATAGAACTATTTATTTGGGTTTATTATATTATAATAAATTAGAAAAGAATATGGTAGGTTTTGAATATGCGGGTAATTTATTATATCAATGTAATGCACAATCAAAAACCCGTTATGCATTCACAGATGGAGGTACTTCCATATACTAGAGATCAAAAAAGTAGAAACTCATTGCAACATATTCATATCATGAATAAGTAATAAAATTAGATAAATCATGTCAAGAATGTGTTTGGTTACAGTCTATGACTTAATAGATTTGAGATGTAAGTGGAATGCCTATAGATTGTATCCAAACAATAAGATTCAAAGAAAATGTTATGTTCATCCCCCAATTAAAGGAATGATTCATCACAAATAACTGGGGAAAACACATACCACCGAGATTATTCTCCTTTACACAAGAGATAATGAAGAATAAAGATATCAACATGTAATATGTTTGATCTAGTGACAATTTTGATGATTTATTTATAATGGAACTACCAACCATTATCTTTAGGGAGTTTGTGCATGATATAGGTATGCATATATTGCAAAATTTTTAATTTCTTTATGTAATGTAACTTTTAGGTGAGTCTACATGGATTTACTCTTCTCTTTATTCCTATTTTTATCTAAATGGGTTTTAATGGAAAAGGTTTTTAATGAGGCACAATCAAAACACATATAACATTAGTAATGTTTTCATCCTAAAGGGTAGTGTTTGGAAGTCACTGAATAATATTATGGGGTTTTAATGAGGGTGGTTTTCCCACCCCCACTAACCCCCTTCCCACCTACCACCTATAACACTGCCTATAAAAGGGAAGTTCATACCCCCTAGTGTTTGTTTGATAATTAAGTTATATTATCACGGAAATGATATAATAAAATTTCTATCTCTCTTCCATATTATTCTCTTTATTTGATACTCTATTTATCTATTTTTATTCTTCATTTTCATAATAGTATTTATGTGGGTTTGTATTTTCATTTTACAAGTATGATAAAAAAATATTGATAAAATAATAAGAATTAATATAATTAAGATATCCTCATCTTATTGTAATGAAATTTAATTATGATTTTTATTTTGTATTTGAAATCATACTCAATAATCCTAATGATTTATGAAATTATTCAAATGATATTTTGGATAAATTTTCTAATTGTTTTTCATTTTTTATATTTTTATTTTTTTAAAATTTAATCAAATATAAATCATATGAAAAAGATTTAATATGGGTTGTAGATTTGTGATTTTTTATTAAAAAACATAAAATATTAAAAGCATAGTGTAGCCTAACAGGTCATTTTACTACCAAAAAGAAATCATAGGGTGAGGGTAATGGCTTTTATTTAAGGATCCCCGACTTCGGATTGGTGTCCTTGAGGCTCTGTGAGTTCTTTCTATTTCTCCTTTCATCATATCTCTTTTAATACATTCTCTACCACTCAATCTCTTTCCATTACATGTGCTCTCTATGCTCTTGTCATGAATAGGTATGAAAACACTTTTATTTATTGATCAATAAATATCATTGATCTCAAAGATCTTGAAATCAAATCCACATGCTATCTATCAACCTATGTTTTTTAAAATATGGTTTCTTTGGTTATTAATATTTAGATGTTTTTATTTTTAATCTATGGTCCTTATGAAAATTTAGTTTTTTAAGGGCTCTTCCCCACCATTAATTTTCCTCCATAATAAGGATTTTTTTCTCAACATTTTCTGGTGGTTTATTTTCTTAATCTCTAAATGTTATTATTGTCAATAATTTATAAATACACCTTCCTATTACTAAAACTTTCCCTCCCTTTATAGTTGTTGACACTATATTATTGGTGATATGAAGGGGTTCTTTATCTCGCATCATTGATACGAAGGAGGTACTTATTTCTATTTTTATATTTTCACCATTTTTTTGTCTGAAATTTGGTTTCACCTCATTCCTCTAAGGATCAAAAAAGTATTTTCCCTTAAATAAAATGATAATAATGAGATAAAAATAAAGTGAAACAATATAGAAAAAAATGAAAATTGGATATAACATGGAAAACCCCCAAATGAAAGGGGTAAAAAACCAGAGACAAATAAAAGGATATCATTATGGTAAAATATGGTTACAAACTCACTCTTAATTAAAAGGATAAAACACTCAAAATATAATCACTTGAATAAATATTGGAACACCCCACAAAATACCACATTCAAAGATAAAACTAGGATTTTATGTGTTGGTTGAGAAGATAATGATGAAAACTATTGTGGGAGATCCCCATTTATAAACTTCCCTCGCTATCCTTTGGACTCCACTCAAGTAAATTATTTTTACTAAATTAGTTTGGGAAAATAAAGGTTGGGATCCATATACATTGAATAAAATAAATGGGATGAGTATTATTATTATTATTTTCTATCCTAAAAATACTTCTGATATATATCCCACTTGGATATTTGATTAATAACCAATCACATATCCACACATCCTTTCTATTTTCCAAACATGATTCTCATGTATCTACAAGGTCGCTCAAGGATCTACACCATCTGTGTAACACCCTGAGATTTTATGAAAAATATTCTTTTAATTTCATTAATGTCTTTTGTTGTATACTACACCAAGATTACCTTGCGCTATACGCAACACCGTATTAGCTTGCAGTGTACACAACACTTTTCTTGGCTCTTGTTACACACAATTTCAAGTTCGTTTGATAGAAGTTATTCTACAAAACATTGAGTGTATATATATATATTCAATGTATAAATAAAATATGGTTGGATTCTGTTATACGCAACAACAAAGGAGTTGTGCACTATACGCAATTCTGACTTGGCTTGCATTACACGCAATCATGACCTTCCTCGATAGCGTGTGTTGTACGCAATACCGGGTTTTACTAAACAACAATATATTATTATAATATTGTTATGAACTAGACGTTATGAATATTATTAACTAAATTTTGAATTTTATAACATTATTATTCATATTACACATTTTCTAAAACATGGTATAAGAACAAAATAAATTTTTCGGGTAAAATAAGTATTTTTCAAAAAATGCAGTTTTGCTGCCTTTTGATGGCGCACCCACTTTAAATATAGTTTTTGACATGTTTATAAGTTCCATTTGACAAAATAAAATTATTCTTTGGAATCAAGAAATAAAAATTTACTTTGGATAAATTTTTCATTTTATTCTTATGACATTTATATTTTAATGAATAGAAAAACACACTATATTTTAATTAAAAACAAATTTTTTCATTGTAATATCTTATGTGGTTAAAGTATAATATTGAATGGTTTTAAAGTATAAATAGAATATATTTTTACCATTTAATATAATGTATGTCATTAGCATTGATTTTACCTTGAATTCGTAGGTTAAATCAATTCAATCTTTTGCAATGTTTTAAAGAAAAACCCGTTTTCTTTCGACAACAGGATTAATTTTAATTTAATTTCTGCAACTTTTGTGTGTTGAATTTGGAAAAATGGATTCCATATTTGGAATCATTGGGTCCAAATTATGTTAATAAGATACTTTATATTTTTGGGAATTGTGAATAGTAACTATGGTAAATTTTATTTACAATAGTTAAAGGTAAATTGGGTAATTAAGGGTAAATATAAGATTATAAAATTACCCTAACACTTGGAAAAATCCTATTGTATAGCTAAAAGTAGACCCATATAACCTAAGGGTCGGATTATATTCATTTTATGGACTTTTGTCCATGAAAATAATTTAATTATTATTAAAACCAAAAAATGTGACAACATGTCACTTTCTTAAATCTTATAAGTATAATAATTTTAATTTAGTGATAAACTTCATGCAAATTAGAACATGAATAGTCTCCAGAAAGCTAATACAATTATCTACATCATAGGAATTTATTTAAAATTTTTAGGGATTAAATAATTATCATTTATTATGACACAAAGATGATGCAGTAATTGTCTTATTAATGAAATATTGACATAATTGATGTTATAAATGCCCAAATAAATGTAATTTGAGACTTTTTATGACTTACACTAATTTCCTAGGTTAATATGACATGTTATTGTGGATTTACGTAACTTGGTTTGAACTTATCATTCTGTTATGAATTTCATAAAAATCATGTACCAAATAGTGTCAAAATAGACATAAATTAGTTTTTAAAACAAATATTATATTATTAATTGTTATTTTATTCCTAAAAATCTAAGGTTCGGACAAATGACTTATATAAGATTATATATATTAATAATAAACAACTTGGGGTTTGTTTGGCTTGATATAGTAAGTTTATTAACCATATAGTGTAAGAAAACAAAAAGGCATGGTAAAAGTTAAATTATTTAACTTAGAGTTAAATCTAATTGATAAGGTTAAAATAATAACCTAAACTTGTATAAATCCTATTGTATGAGATGATTTCGACCCATACCCACTTTATCTTCTAAATAATACCCTTTGGGACCATTATAAACCGAATTTGACCTTAAATATAAAATAATATTTTGAGATTTTCCTAAGGTGCCCCTCTCCTCCCTTATAAAAGGGCACCTCCTCCCTCTCCTCCTCACACCAATTTGAGCATTCAAGCTCGGCCAAACCCTGCAACAATCTTTTCTCCACTTCCCTAGTATCATCCTATAGGTCCTGGTCATCTTCAAAGACCATCCTTAGTTCTTTAAGTGGAGGTTAAGAGAAGGCGCGTCAAAAAGAGGTAATATCCATTATCGATCTTTTTCAATTTCTTTCTTCTTCAACTTCTTCTTCTTTAGTTGTTTCATGATAAATTAATAAAATCAGTATTTCTTATATACTGATATGTTATTATAAATATGAAACAACTCTAATTAACATTCTATTCATCCTACGGAAAAAGGAAATCACCGCGCGTGCATACGTACGGAATACCGTCTCCACGCCGTGGTGTAATCTATTTTCCACCACCACCTTACTTGGATGGGTATAATGGTGTAAATAATAACTATATATGATTAATTTAAAGTTATATTTGATTATAAATATGGCATTATCATTGATTTTACCTTGAATTTGTAGGTTAAATCAATTCAATCTTTTGCAATGTTTTAATGAAAAACCCGTTTTCTTTCGACAACGGGATTAATTTTAATTTAATTTCTGCAACTTTTGTGTATTGAATTTGGAAAAATGGATTCCATATTTGGAATCAGTGGATCCAAATTATGTTAATAAGCTACTTTTTATTTTTGGGAATTATGAATAGTAACTACGGTAAATTTTATTTACCATAGTTAAAGGTAAATCAGGTAATTAAGGGTAAATATAATATTATAAAATTACCCTAACACCTGTCAAAATATTATTGGATGACTAAAAGTCGACCCATATCACCTAAGTGTCATATTAGATTCATTTAATGGACTTTTGTCCATGAAAATAATTTAATTATTATTAAAACCAAAGAATGTGACAACTTGTCACTTTCTTAAATCTTATAAGTATAATAATTTTAATTTAGTGAAATACTTCATGAAACTTAGAACATGAATAGTATACAGAAATCTAATAAAATTATCTACATCATAGTAATTTATTTGGAATTTTTAGGGATTAAATAAGTATCATTTATTATGACAAAAAGATGATGCAGTAATTGTCTTATTAATGAAATATTGACATAATTGATGTTATAAATGCCCAAATAAATGTAATTTGAGACTTTTTATGACTTAAATTAATTTTCTAGGTTAATATGACATGTTATTGTTTATATAAGTAACTTGGTTCGAACTTATCATTCTGTTATGAATTTCATAAAAATCATGTACCAAATAGTGTCAAAATTGACATAAATTAGTTTTTAAAACAAGTATTATATTATTAATTGTTATTTAATTTCTAAAAATCTAAGGTTCGGAAAAATGACTTAGATACAGATAGATATATTAATAATAAACAACTTGGGGTTCTTTTGGCTTGTTATGGTAAGTTTATTAACCATATAATGTAAGAAAACAAAAAGACATGGTAAAAGTTAAATTATTTAACTTAGAGTTAAATCTAATTGATAAGGTTAAAATAATAACCTAAACTTGTATAAATATTATTGGATGAGAGGATTTCAACTCATACCCACTTTATCTTCGAAATAACACCATTTGGAACCATTATAAACCGAATTTTACCTTAATATAAAATAATATTTTGAGATTTTCCTAAGGTGCCCCTCTCCTCCCTTATAAAAGGGCACCTCCTCCCCCTCTTCCTCACACCACTTTGAGCCTTCAAGCTCTGCCAAACCCTGCCAAAATATCTTCTCCACTTCCCTAGTATCATCCTAGAGGTCTTGGTCTTCTTCAAAGACCATCCTTAGTTCTTTATGTGGAGGTTAAGTGAAGGCGCGTCAAAAAGAGGTAATATCCATTACCGATCTTTTTCAATTTCTTTCTTCTTAAAATTTTTCTTCATTAGTTGTTTCATGATAAAGTAATAACATCAGTATTTCTTATATAATGATATGTTATTATAAATATGAAACAACTCTAATTAACCTTATATCCATTCTACGGAAAAAGGAAATCACCGCGCGTGCGTACGTACGGAATACCGTCTCCACGCCGTGGTGTAATCTATTTTCCGCCACCACCTTAATTGGATGGGTATAATGGTGTAATGAGTAACTATATATGATTATTATAAAGTGATATTGATACTGAAATAGTATACATACACTTCAACACAAGTTCACGATCATGAGAATGATATCATCGCTCGTGCGTACGTACGGACTACCGTCTCCACGACGCGATGAGATTCATTCTCCACATTAACCATTCATGAATGATTATAAAGTATATATAATGAATAATAATGAAATATATGACATGTTAAATATACTGGATTTATGTATATATATATATATATATATATATCATCTACTTACTTCCATTCAAGACAATAAGGAAAGGAAAACAGCGTTCATGCGTATGTACGACCTACCGTCTCCATGAACGGAGTGTTTCTTTCTATTTATTGATCTATTATATATATGTATATTCTGAATATATATTATATATAAATCATGTTTTATATTATGGAATTATGTAATCGTGATCTAAGTAATCATATGAATAATTACAAGTCAAAACACGGACGAAAAATGAAACGATTTTACCCAAAACGCTTCTTTAACATAGAATTTACAAAAGAACGGGTAATATAAAGTCATAAGTTAACCATATATGATATCATAACAATGAATATGATTTTGTAATAAGTTAATGACATTATTTAAATCATTATACAGGACGTTCGGATACATACAAAGCATATCATACATAAGGTAATAGAAATATCACAATCTCATTTTTATCTGAGATTGTTTATACTTTGGAATTTACTGGGGTGTATTTTATCATCCACATCCATGTTTCCTCAATATGTAATATTAATATCCTTATACAATAGTTTATATCCAATTTTACCCTTCGGTGAGTTTTTTTGTAAAATATATGAAAGGAATCTTTTTTCGTTTTTCGTAGGAGGTACTTTTGACTTTTTCGACAAAAGTACGAGAAGAATGTTTTTTAAACTTGTACGGCATGAATGGATTTTTAAAACATTATTTACAAGAAGATTCCTTTTCAAGTATTCAAGTTTATTTTTAATCAACTTCTTTTAGTTTTAAATTTTATGACATGTTAAGAAAGGAAAATTGGTTTTGAAGTAGAAAGGATATTTTCCTCAAGAATGGAGTTCTAGTGTTTTATCAAAATTATTTTCCATATAAGATAATATAGGGTTCTGTTTCTATCCCTATTATTACATTGATTTGATTATGTTGTGATGGAATTATTTTTATGAATTCCTTTATCTTATATGAATTGTTTTATGATGTCATGATGTTTAAGATTCCCATTTTTATTACATGGATTATGCTATGATGTATGGTTTATGATTTTGTGGCACACATAAGAATGGTATCATTATGAGATGGGTGGGACCTATATATCCCTCCAATGCATTGGGTAAAGATTTTATATCTCATGAGATAGACATGGATTGAATGGTAGGTTATACCGGTTCAGTGAAACAGGACTGAAATGAGGAGTGAACTCGGTTCAGAAAGGGACTTTGTTCACTAAGATAGTATTGGCAATGAGTCTTGACTAATAATAAATGATTCTCTATGATTATGTGTGTATGCCACAAATTTTCATGATTTAAGTTATGATTATTGAGATTTCATTTCACTACTATGATTTATCCCATGTTATGAAATTATGCTCTCTTTCGCAGGTTAATATTTTCAAAATGTTATGTTCTTATGATGTGATTGATATTTCTTTTGTTTACCCTTACTGAGCATTTGATCTCACCCTTTTATGTTTTCTTTTCCCCAGGATATAAAGAAAGGTTTTAGGTAAAAAAAAGGAAGATCTTTATGGGAGATGTTGAAGATCTTTCACCACGATTAGAAGATTATATTCCGAGTTTCCAAAGACACTAAACTATTACGATCCTTGTGTGTGTGTTTCTGTTATTACTTTATCATGAAACAACTAAAGAAGAAGAATTTTAAGAAGAAAGAAATTGAAAAAGATCGGTAATGGATATTACCTCTTTTTGATGCTCCTTCTCTTAACCTCCAATTAAGGAACTAAGGATGGTCTTTGAAGAAGACCATGACCTCTAGGATGATACTAGGGAAGTGGAGAAGAGATTTTGGCAGGGGTTGGCCGAGCATGAATGCTCAAATTGGTGTGAGGAGGAGAGAGAGGAGGTGCCCTTTTATAAGGGAGGAGAGGGGCACCTTAGGAAAATCTCAAAATATTATTTTATATTAAGGTCAAATTCTGTTTATAATGGTTCCAAAGGTCTTATTTCAAAGATAAAGTGGGGATGGGTCGAAATACTCTCATCTAATAGGATTTAGACAAGTTTAGGTTATTATTTTAACCTTATCAATTAGATTTAACTCTAAGTTAAATAATTTAACTTTTACCGTGTCTTTTTGTTTTCTTACACTATATGGTTAATAAACTTACCATAACAAGCCAAACGAACCCCAAGTTGTTTATTATTAATATATCTATCCTTATCTAAGTAACTTGGCCGAAGATTAGATTTTTAGGAATTAAATAACAATTAATAATATAATATTTGTTTTAAAAACTAATTTATGTCAATTTTCACACTATTTGGTACATGATTTTTATGAAATTCATAACAGAATGATAAGTTCTAATAATGTTACTTAAATAAACAATAACATGTCATATTAACCTATAAAATTAGTGTAAGTCATAAAAAGTTTCAAATTACATTTATTTGGTCATTTATAACATCAATTATGTCAATATTTCATTAATAAAACAATTACTACATCATCTTTGTGTCATAATAAATGATACTTATTTAATACCTAAAAATTCTAAATAAATTCCTATGATGTAGATAATTGTATTAGATTTCTGTAGACTATTCATGTTCGAAGTTTCATGATGTTTTTCACTAAATTAAAATTATTATACTTATAAGATTTAAGAAAGTGACATGTTGTCACATTCTTTGGTTTTAATAATAATTAAATTATTTTCATGGACATAAGTCCATTAAATGAATCTAATCCAACCCTTAGGTGACATGGGTCGACTTTTAGTCATCCAATAGGATTTTGACATGTGTTAGGCTAATTTTATAATATTATATTTACATTTAATTACCCAATTTACCTTTAACTATGGTAAATAAAATTTACCGTAGTTACTATTCATAATTCCCAAAAATAAAAAGTAGCTTATTAACATAATTTGGATCCACTGATTCCAAATATGGAATCCATTTTTCCAAATTCAATACACAAAAGTTGCAGAAATTAAATTAAAATTAATCCCATTGTCGAAAGAAAACAGATTTTTCTTTAAAACATTGCAAAAGATTGAATTGATTTAACCTATGAATTCATGGTAAAATCAATGCTAATAACATACATTATATTAAATGGTAAAAATATATTCTATTTATACTTTAAAACCATTCAATATTATACATTAACCACATAAGATATTACGATGAAAAAAGTTGTTTTTAATTAAAATATAGCGTGTTTTTACTATTCATTAAAATATGAAAGTCATCAGAATAAAATGAAAAAATTTTCCAAAGTAAATTTTTATTTCTTGATTACAAAGAATAATTCTATTTTGTCAAATGGAACTTATAAACATGTCAAAAACTAGATTTAAAGTGGGTGTGCCATCAAAAGGCGGCAAAACGGCATTTTTTGAAAAATACTTATTTTACCCAAAAAAATCATTTTGTTCTTATACCATGTTCTAGAAAATGCCTAAGATGAATAAAAATGTTATAAAATTCAAAATTTAGTTAACACTATTCATAACGGCTAGTTCATAACAATATTATAATAATATATCGTTGTTTAGTAAATCCCGGTATTGCGTACAACACACGCTATCGAGGAAGGTCACGATTGCGTGTAATGCAAGCCAAGTCAGGGTTGCGTGTAGTGCACGAATCCTTTGTTTTTGCGTATAATAGAATCCAACCATATTTTATTTATACATTGAATATATATATATATATACACTCAATGTTGTGTAGAATAACTTCTATCAAACGAACTTGAAATTGTGTGTAACAAGAGCCAAGAAAAGTGTTGTGTACACTGCAAGCTAATATGGTATTGCGTATAGCGTAAGGTAATATTGGTGTAGTATACAACAAAAGACATTAATGAAATTGAAAGAATATTTTTCATAAAATCTCGGGGAGTTACATTCTACCCCCCTTAAAATGAATTTCGCCCTCGAAATTTGTCGGGGTTATAAATGGTTTACTACTCGAAAGATTGTTTAATAGAAACCCAAAACGTAAAAAGGAATACCAAAACGTGGCTTTAAAGACTAAAGTATGAAATGTAATGGTTACCCAAATTAACTCATCACTGGGTTTCCATGTAGGAGAACATAGGTGAAAATATGGATATGGAAGAAAAGTCTAACCATCAAGTTCTGGGGAGACTGGTAGAGAACATGGCTATGAAAAAGACAACAATCACAAAGCTATTGATGTGTGATGATCTAAGGTACCATCTTATTCATCAGATATAAGGGAACTAGGACAACGTTTTTGGTTTTCAAGATCATTTCCCTAAATTTGATGAAATTGGAATTAGAAGAAATACTTTCATGATTTTGGTATAGTCTCACCGTTAGTCGTTCTTTGGACAATTTCCACTTTATCTCTTAAAGAAATGAAGTTGAATTTGTCATTCGTGATGTGTTAGCAGATCATGTGATAGAATGAGGGGTCATTCCATCTGTCTCAAACAAAATGTTAGAAAAGTTATCAAAAAAAAACGTTAGTCCATCTATAGTGAGATTAATCATATATGGTTCCTAAAATGGACTTATACTTCTTATATTATACTGCTTAATATAATAAAACTAGTTTCTACTAAACAAGGACTTTCTGTAGGCCAGTGGTAGGCGATAAAGGCCAGTCACACTTCGGTTGTGGGTTCGATTCCCACAGCCTTGTCCGACGCGATGGGTTGTTGCCCATCGTGCAGGTTGTCCTTTTTCTAAAGCTATACTACTATAATATCTCATCAACAATATCAAAAAAAAGTTTTATCCTTAACAAATACTAACTTATGTCCAACATAATCCATTCCAATCTTTAGGCTTATCTAAAATACTTCAGTCCAAGCTCATAGTATAAAGAAAATGATCATGTGAATTCCATCGTTTATCCCCCATATATCATAATATATGTCTTGTTGGTCAAATTACAAACATGTGAATACCTTAATCATGTATTCTATTGAAGAATGAATACCCATTGAACCTTAGTGAAAACATGAATGCTGTTAAAAGTTAACACTTTCCACATACCAAAATCCTCAAAATTCTATATACTCAAACCATGATATCACTTAGTCCTTATATCAATCATGAGCTCATGAATACTATTAAACATATTAGATTCTATTTATCCCTTCATTATGTGCATATCATCTTCTTTCCAAAAATAATTCAATCACTTTTCATGGTTACTAATGCCATAAAATTATTGAAAACCACAATAGACCAATACATAAATATTACAATATTCCACGATACTATATACAACATTATTCTGGAATCCCATTACATAAACATTTAATCATTCCACCACATTGTTATCATATTCAACATCGCCAATGGTGATCACATGTGACTCCCCTTTGTCCTTTGCCTTAAGTGGTTGCTCACGTCGATCATCACTAACCCTTGGATTAGGGCATTTATTAGCATAATGCCCCATTTCCTTGCACTTGAAGCATTGAAGTGTTGTTGGTGCGTTCTCTACAGTCTTTTCTTTATTCACATCATTAGAAACCCTTTTTCCATTACTTCGACACTCAGCTGCTCGATGAATTTCTTTTCCACACTTAAAACATTTTCTAGTCCCTTTAAGACAATCTCCACCATGCTTCTTTCCACACTTTGAGCATAAGGAAACATTCATCTTCTTTTCACCATTATTCTGAGATTTCTCCTTGAACTCCATCTTTCGTTTCTTGTCAAAACTATGAGATGGATAAGTAACACCAACTTCCATTTCTACCTTGATAGCACAACACACAATTTCTTTATAGCTACTGAAGTCTCTTATAGCTAATGCCCTTCGAAGATTTGGTTTTAAGCCACTGAAGAATCAATCAACTTTACTTTCAGGTTGGATGAAAAATCCAGATGCATACCTTGCAAGCCTTGTAAAATTCGCTTCGTATATACCAACAGATTTATCATCCTTTTTCTTTAGTTCAAGAAACTCCTTCTCCATCTTTGTTCGAAGAATACGAGGGAAGTACTTATTGAAAAATAAGTTCTTGAACTCGTCCCATTCCATGGACTCAATTTCATCTCTTGGCCTCGTATTCTTGATAAGATTCCACCATTGATCAGCTTCACCTTCCAAACGATATACTGCTAAGATGACTTTATCATGTTCAGAAAATTGAAGAACTGAAAATATCTTTTCAGTGGTACTGATCCATTGTTCAGCAACAAGTGGATCGGAAGACCCACTGAAATAAGGTGGACGTTTCCTTATGAAGGACTCAATAGAATATTGTCCCCTTCTCTGCTCATTTGGAAGTCCAGAATGATTCATAGCTTATGTAAGTATAGCAATACGATTTTTCACTCCATCTTCGATAACATTTGTTTGTTCAGGAGGAAAATCATTACATTGTCCATTGCATTGATCAACATGGTTCTTTCGGGTTCTAGCCATCGTCTAAAACCCAAAAATAATAGTGTGAGAGGAAAAAATCATGATAGGGAAAACAACATAATAAAGGGGGAGTACCTTCAATATCTAACATCTTAGGTTTAATTTTATGATCGTTAGCGTAATTATAGTACTATAACCTATACGTATACTTAACCTTAGGGACATCCCTAGACATACCTTAGAAATATCTCTAGGGATCTCACTAACATTTTCGCATCCTAGTTTCCAAAGGTTGACTAAACCTTTCCTCTGATACCAACCGTAGAGACCCGAAGCTTGACGTACATGGACATTACATTACTTTTGCGGAATACTTAGTACATAACAAAAACACACACACAAGGACCGTAATAGTTTAGTGTCTTTGGAAACTCGGAATATAATCTTCTAATCGTGGTGAAAGATCTTCAACATCTCCCATAAAGATCTTCCTTTTTTTTCAACCTAAAACCTTTCTTTATATCCTGGGGAAAAGAAAACATAAAAGGGTGAGCTCAAATGCTCAGTAAGGGTAAACAAAAGAAATATCAATCACATCATTTTCATAAGAACATAACATTTTGGAAATCTTAACCTACAAAAGAGAACATAATTTCATAACATGGGATAAATCATAGTAGTGAAATGAAATCCCGTTAATCATAACCTAAAACATGAGACTTTGTGGCATACACACATAAGCATAGAGAATCATATCTTATTAATCAAGACTCATTTCCAAGACTATCTTAGTGGACAAAGTCCATTTCTGAACCGAGTCACCCTCGTTTCAGTCCAGTTTCACTGAACAGGTATAACCTACCGTTCCAGCCATGTCTATCTCATGAGATATAAAATATTTACCCAATACATTGGAGGGAGATATAGGTCCCACCCATCTCATAATGATACCATTCTTATGTGTGCCACAAAATCATAAATCATACATCATTGCATAACCCATGTAATAAAAAAGGGAATCTTAAACATCATGACATCATAAAACAATTCATAGAAGATAAAAGAATTCATAAAAATATTTCCATCACAACATAATCAAGTAAGTGTAATAATAGGGTTAGAAACAGAACCCTTTATTATCTTAGATGGAAAATAATTTTGATAAAGCACTTGAACACCATTCTTGAGGAAAGTATCCTCTCTACTTCAAAAACATTTTCCTTTCTTAACATGTCATAAAATTTTAAACTAAAATAAGTTCTTTAAAAATAAACTTGAAAACTTGTAAGGGAAGCTTCTTGGGAAATAATGTTTTAAAATCCATTCATACCGTATAAGTTAAAAGAAAATATTCTTCTCGTACTTTTGTCGGAAAAGTCAAAAAGTACCTCGTACGAAAAATGAAAAAAGATTCCTTTCAAATCTTTTAATAAAAACTCACCGAAGGGTAAAATTGGATATAGACTATTGTAGAATGATGTAAATATTACATATTGAGGAAACATGGATGTGGATGATAAAATGCACCCCAGTAAATTCCAAAGTATATACAATCTCGGATAAAAATTAAGATTGCGAGATTTTCCCTTACCTTAGGTCTGATTTGCTTTGTAAGTGTCCAAACCTCCTGTATAATGATTTAAATAATGTCATTTACTTATTACAGAATCATATTAATTGTTATGATATCATATATGGTTCACTTATGACTTTATATTACCCGTTCTTTTGTAAATTCCATGTTAAAGAGCCTTTTGGGTAAAATTGTTTCATTTGTCGTCCGTGTTTTGACTTGTAATTATTCATATTATTAGTTAGATCATGATTACTTAATTCCAGAATATAAAACATGATTTATATATAATATATATTCAGAATATACATATATATAATAAATCAGTAAATGGAAAGAAATACACCGTTCATGGAGACGGTAGGTCGTACGTACGCATGAACGCTGTTTTCGTTTCCTTATTGTGTTGAATGGAATTAAGTAGATGAAATACATATATAAACACATAAATACATTATCATTATTATGTCATATATTTCATGATTACTTATTATATATACTTTATAATCATTCATGAATGGTTAAAGTGGAGAATGAATCTCATCGCGTCGTGGAGACGGTAGTCCGTACGTACGCACGAGCGATGATATCGTTCTCATGATCGTGGGACTGTATTGGAGTGTATGTATACTATTTCAGAATCAATATCACTTTAAATTAATCATATATAGTTATTATTTACACCATTATATCCATCAAAGTAAGGTGGTGGTGGAAAAAAGATTACACCACGGCGTGGAGACGGTATTCCGTACGTACGCACGCGCGGTGATTTCCTTTTTCTGTAGGATAGATAGAAGGTTAATTAGAGTTGTTTCATATTTATAATAACATATCAGTATATAAGAAATACTGATGTTATTACTTTATCATGAAACAACTAAATAAGAAGAAGTTGAAGAAGAAAGAAATTGAAAAAGATCGGTAATGGATATTACTTCTTTTTGACGCGCCTTCTCTTAACCTCCACTTAAGGAACTAAGGATTGTCTTTGAAGAAGACCAGGACCTCTAGGATGATACTAGGGAAGCGGAGAAGAGATTTTGGCAGGGTTTGGCTGAGCTTGAATGCTCAAATTGGTGTGAGGAGGAGAGGGAGGAGGTGCCCTTTTATAAGGGAGGAGAGAGGCACCTTAGGAAAATCTCAAAATATTATTTTATATTAAGGTAAAATTCGGTTTATAATGGTTCCAAAGGGTCTTATTTCGAAGATAAAGTGGGGATGGGTCAAAATCCTCTCATCTAATAGGATTTAGACAAGTTTAGGTTATTATTTTAACCATATCAATTAGATTTAACTCTAAGTTAAATAATTTAACTTTTACTGTGTCTTTTTGTTTTCTTACACTATATGGTTAATAAACATACAATAAGCCTGACGTACATGGAAATAACATTAATTTTTCGGAATACTTAGTACATAACAAAAACACACACACAAATATCGTAATAGTTTAGTGTCTTTGGAAACTCGGAATATAATCTTCTAATCGTGGTGAAAGATCTTCAACATCTCCCATAAAGATCTTCCTTTTTTTTAACCTAAAACCTTTCTTTATATCCTGGGGAAAAGAAAACATAAAAGGATGATCTCAAATGCTCAGTAAGGGTAAACAAAAAAAATATCAATCACATCATAAGAACATAACATTTTGAAAATCTTAACCTGCAAAAGAGAGCATAATTTTATAACATTGGATAAATCATAGTTGTGAAATGGAATCCCAATAATCATAACTTAAATCATGAAACTTTGTGTCATACACACATAATCATAGAGAATCATTTCTTATTAGTCTAGACTCATTGACAAGACTATCTTAGTGGACAAAGTTCCTTTCTGAACCGAGTTCACTCCTCGTTTCAGTCCTGTTTCACTGAACCGGTATAACCTACCATTCCAGCCATGTCTATCTCATGAGATATAAAATCTTTACCCAATGCATTGGAGGGAGATATAGGTCCCACCCATCTCATAATTATACCATTCTTATGTGTGCCACAAAATCATAAACCATACATCATAGCCTAACCCATGTAATAAAAATGGGAATCTTAAACATCATGACATCATAAAACAATTCATATAAGATAAATGAATTCATAAAAATAATTCCATCACAACATAATCAAATCAATGTAATAATAGGGACAGAAACAAAACCCTATATTATCTTATATGGAAAATAATTTTGATAAAACACTGGAACTCCATTCTTGAGGAAAATATCCTTTATACTTCAAAAACAATTTTCCTTTCTTAACATGTCATACAATTTAAAACTAAAAGAAGTTGATTAAAAATAAACTTGAAAACTTGAAAAGCAAGCTTCTTATAAATAATGTTTTAAAATTCCATTCATGCCGTATAAGTTTAAAAAAACATTCTTCTCGTACTTTTGTCGGAAAAGTAAAAAGTACCTCCTACGAAAAACGAAAAAAAGATTCATTTCATATCTTTTACAAAAAAACTCACCGAAGGGTAAAATTGGATATAAACTATTGTAGAAGGATATAAATATTACATATTGGGGAAACATGGATGTGGATGATAAAATAAACCCCAGTAAATTCCAAAGTATAAACAATTTCAGATAAAAATGAGATTGTGATATTTCCCTTACCTTATGTCTGATATGCTTTGTACGTATCCGAACCTCCTGTATAATGATTTAAATAATGTCATTAACTTATTACAGAATCATATTCATTGTTATGATATCATATATGGTTCACTTATGACTCTATATTACCCGTTCTTTTGTAAATTCCATGTTAAAGAAGCGTTTTGGGTAAAATCGTTTCATTTGTCGTCCGTGTTTTGACTTGTAATTATTCATATGATTACTTAGATCACGATTACATAATTCCAGAATATAAAACATTATTTATATATAATATATATTCAGAATATACATATATATAATAGATCAATAAATAGAAAGAAATACACCGTTCATGGAGACGGTAGGCCGTACGTATGCATGAACGCTGTTTTCCTTTCCTTATTGTCTTGAATGGAAGTAAGTAGATGACATACATATATATATATACATAAATCCAGTAGATTTAACATGTCATATATTTCATTATTATTCATTATATATACTTTATAATCATTCATGAATGGTTAATGTGGAGAATGAATCTCATCGCGTCGTGGAGACGGTAGTCCGTACATACGCACGAGCGATGATATCATTCTCATGATCGTGAACTTGTGTTGAAGTGTATGTATACTATTTCAGTATCAATATCACTTTATAATAATCATATATAGTTACTAATTACACCATTATACCCATCCAATTAAGGTGGTGGCGGAAAATAGATTACACCACGACGTGGAGACGGTATTCCGTACGTACGCACGCGCGGTGATTTCCTTTTTCCGTAGGATGGATAGAAGGTTAATTAGAGATATTTCATATTTACAATAACATATCAGTATATAAGAAATACTTATGTTATTACTTTATCATGAAACAACTAAATAAGAATAATTTGAAGAAGAAAGAAATTGAAAAAGATCGGTAATGGATATTACCTCTTTTTGGCGCGCCTTAACTTAACCTCCACTTAAAGAACTAAGGATGGTCTTTGAAGAAGACCAGGACCTCTAGGATGATACTAGGGAAGTGGAGAAGAGATTTTGGCAGGGGTTGGCCGAGCTTGAAGGCTCAAAGTGGTGTGAGTAAGAGGGGGAGGAGGTGCCCTTTTATAAGGGAGGAGAGGGGCACCTTAGGAAAATATCAAAATATTATTTTATATTAAGGTCAAATTCGGTTTATAATGGTTCCAAAGGGTCTTATTTCGAAGATAAAGTGGGGATGGGTCGCAATACTCTCATCCAATAGGATTTAGACAAGTTTAGGTTATTATTTTAACCTTATCAATTAGATTTAACTCTAAGTTAAATAATTTAACTTTTACCGTGTCTTTTTGTTTTCTTACACTATATGGTTAATAAACTTACTATAACAAGCCAAACGAACCCCAAGTTGTTTATTATTAATATATATATCTATAGCTAAGTCATTTGGCCGAAGAATAGATTTTTAGGAATTAAATAACAATTAATAATATAATATTTGTTTTAAAAACTAATTTATGTCAATTTTGACACTATTTGGTACATGATTTTTATGAAATTCATAACAGAATGATAAGTTCGAACCAAGTTACTTATATCAACAATAACATGTCATATTAACCTAGAAAATTAATGTAAGTCATAAAAAGTCTCAAATTACATTTATTTGGGCATTTATAACATCAATTATGTCAATATTTCATTAATAAGACAATTACTGCATCATCTTTGTGTCATAATAAATGATAATTATTTAATCTTTAAAAATTCTAAATAAATTCCTATGATGTAGATAATTGTATTATATTTCTGTAGACTATTCATGTTCTAAGTTTCATGAAGTTTATCACTATATTAAAATTATTATACTTATAAGATTTAAGAAAGTGACATGTTGTCACATTCTTTGGTTTTAAGAATAATTAAATTATTTTCATTGAAAAAATTTAATTAAATGAATCTAATCCGACCCTTAGGTGGTATGGGTCGACTTTTAGTCATCCAATAGGATTTTGACATTTTTTAGGGTAATTTTAATATATTATATTTACCCTTAATTACCCGATTTACCTTTAACTATGGTAAATAAAATTTACCATAGTTACTATTCATAATTCCCAAAAATAAAAAGTAGCTTATTAACATAATTTGGACCCAATGATTCCAAATATGGAATCCATTTTTTCCAAAATAAATACACCAAATTTGCAGAAATTAATTTAAAATTAATCCCATTGTCGAAAGAAAACGAGTTTTTCTTTAAAACATTGCAAAAGATTGAATTCATTTAACCTACAAATTCAAGGTAAAATCAATGCTAATGACATAAATTATATTAAATGGTAAAAATATATTATATTTATACTTTAAAACCATTCAATATTATAATTTAACCACATAAGATATTACGATGAAAAAAGTTGTTTTTAATTAAAATATAGCGTGTTTTTACTATTCATTAAAATATGAATGTTATCGGAAAGATATCAAAACTTTATCTAATGTAAATTTTTATATCCTAATTCAAAAGAAGAATTTTATTTTGTCAAATTAAACTTATAAACATGTCAAAAACTAGATTTAAACTGGGTGCGCCATCAAAAGGTGGCAAAACTGCATTTTTTGAAAAATACTTATTTTACCCGAAAAATTTATTTTGTTCTTATACCATGTTCTAGAAATGTGTAAGATGAATAATAATGTTATAAAATTCAAAATTTAGTTAACACTATTCATAAGGGCTAGTTCATAACAATATTATAATAATATATCGTTTTTTAGTAAAACCCAGTATTGCGTACAACACACACTATCGAGGAAGGTCGCGATTGCGTGTAATGCAAGCCAAGTGAGGGTTGCGTGTTGCGCAAGAATCCTTTGTTGTTTTGTATAACAGAATCCCACCATATTTCATTTATACATTGAATATATATATATATATACTCAATGTTGCGTAGAATAACTATTATCAAAATTGTGTGTAACACGATCCAAGAATAGTGTTGCATATACTGCAAGCTAATACGGTGTTGCATATAGCGCAAGGTAATCTTGGTGTAGCACAAGACATTAATGAAATTAAAATAATATTTTTCATAAAATCTCGGGGTGTTACATTCTACCCCCCTTAAAATGAATTTTTCCCTCGAAATTCGTCAGGGTTATAAATGGTTTACTACTCGAAAGTTTGTTTAATAGAAACCCACATCGTAAAAAGGAATACCAAAACATGGATTTTAAAAACTAAAGTATGAAATGTAACAGTTACCCAAATTAACTCATCACAGGGTTTCCACGTAGGAGAACATAGGTGAAAATATGGATATGGAAGAAAAATCTAACCATCAAGTTCTGATGGAGAGTGGTAGAGAACATGGCTATGAAAAAGCCAACAATCACAAAGCTATTGATTTGTGGTGATCTAAGGTACCATCTGATTCATCGGATATAAGGGCAGTAGGACAACATTTTTGGTTTTTCAAGATAATTTCCCTAAAGTTGATGAAATTGGAATTAGAAGAAATACTTTCATGATTTTGGTATAGTCTCACCGTTTGTCATTATTTGGACAATTTCCACTTCATCTCTTAATGAAATGAAGTTGAATTTGTCATTCGTGATGTGTTAGCAGATCATGGGATAGAATGATGGGTCATTCTATCTGTCTCAAACAAAAGGTTAGAAAAGTTATCAAAAAAATACATAAGTCCATCTATAGTGAGATTAATCATATATGGTTCCTAAAATGGATTTATACTTCATATATCATAATGCTTAATATAATAAAACTAGTTTCTAAAAAACAGGGACTTCCTGTAGGCTATTGGTAGGCGATAAAGGCCAGTCGCACTTCGGTTGTGGGTTCGATTCCCACAGCCTTGTCCGACGTGATGGGCGGTCGCCCGTCCTGCAGGTTGTCCTTTTTCTAAAACTACATTACTATAACATCCCATCAATAATATCGAAAAAACTTGTATCCTTAAACAATACTAACTTATGTCCAACATAGTCCATTCCAATCTTTAGGCTTATCCATAATACTGTTTTCCAATCTCATATTACAGTGAAAACGATTACCAAAGAGTTCATATAACAAGCATGTTAATACCATCATTGATCCCCGTATATCGTGAGATATGTCTCGTTGGTCACATTCCAAACATTCGAAGGCCTTAATCATGTATTCTTTTGAAAAATGAATACCCATTGAATCTTAGTAAAAACATGAGTGTTGTCAAAAGTTAACTCATTCCACATACCAAAAACCCAAAATTCTATATACTCAAACCATGATATAACTATTTCTTTATATTAGTCACGAGCTCATGAATACTATCAAACATTTAATTTTCTCATTATCCCTTCATTATGTGCATATCATCTACATTCCAAAAAATATCTGAATAACCTTTCATGGATACTGGTAACATTAATCATACACTTTCAAAACTCAAGTAAAGACAACAGTGTAACAATCCTTAGATGTCTCTTTATTCCATAGTACCATGAGATTACTTATACAACATTACACATGATAAACATGTAATCATTCCACTACATTCTTAAACCATTGACCGAGCTTCAACAATTCATTCATCTCACATATCATTTGTAGTCTCTTCATAATCATCCACATAAATACTACCCATACGACCATACTGATTCTCTTCATGAGACTTTCCCTTAGGGAATTGGTTTTCATAATGCCCGTACATTCCACATTTAAAACATTTAACCATTTTTGATGTCGTAGCAATACCATTATCCTTATCCCTGGTGTTAATTGAACCTTTTCCTTTGCACTTACTGGCTTTGTGTCCTTCTTTTCCACACCCAAAGCATCTTCTAGTTCCTTTGAAACATTCTCCTTGATGCCTCTTCCCACATGATTTACATAGGGGAAATTGAACTTTCTTTCCTCTATGATCATCATGAAACTCCATCTTTCTCTAATTAGCCGAGTCAGGAAACTTACCAAATTTTACTTTATTGATCATATTATGAGATTGCTGATTCGGCATAATAATGATGTTTGGACATCCAAATTCCATTTCATTTGGTTGCTCATGAAGAATATCATTCCATTGTCCATCATATCCTCTATTATCGTGAATCATCTTGTTTCCAGCCATTTTCTAAAACCCAAAAAGAATAGTGTGAGAGGAAAAAATCATAATAAAGGGGGAGTAACTTCAATATCTAACATCTTTGGTTTAATCTAATATCGTTACCATAGTTATAGGACTATATCCTATACGTATACTTATCCTTAGGGATATCCCTAGACATACCTTAGAAATATCTCTAGGGATCTCACTAACGTTATCGCATCCTAGTTTCCAAAGGTTGACTAAACCTTTCCTCTGATACCAACTGTAGAGACCTGAAGCCCGACGTACATGGAAATTACATTACTTTTGAGGAATACTTAGTACATAACAAAAACACACACACACAGATCGTAATAGTTTAGTGTCTTTGGAAACTCAGAATATAATCTTCTAATCGTGGTGAAAGATCTTCAACATCTCCCATAAAGATCTTCCTTTTATTTACCTAAAACCTTTATTTATATCCTGGGGAAAATAAAACATAAAAGGGTAATCTCAAATGCTCAGTAAGGGTAAACAAAAGAAATATCAATCACATCATAAGAACATAACATTTTGAAAATCTTAACCTGCGAAAGAGAGGATAATTTCGTAAAATGGGATAAATCATAGTAGTGAAATGAAATCCCAATAATCATACCTTAAATCATGAAACTTTGTGGCATACACACATAATCATAGAGAATCATTTCTTATTAGTCAAGACTCATTTCCAAGACTATCTTAGTGGACAAAGTCCCTTTCGGAATCGAGTTCACTCCTCGTTTCAGTCCTGTTTCACTGAACCGGTATAACCTACCATTCCAGCCATGTCTATATCATGAGATATAAAATCTTTACCCAATAAATTGGAGGGAGATATAGGTCCCACCCATCTCATAATGATACCATTCTTATGTGTGCCACAAAATCATAAACCATACATCATAGAATAACCCATGTAATAAAAATGGGAATCTTAAACATCATGATATCATAAAACAATTCATATAAGATAAAGGAATTAATAAAAATAATTCCATCACAACATAATCAAATCAATGTAATAATAGGGATAGAAACAGAACCCTATATTATCTTATATGGAAAATAATTTTGATAAAACACTTGAACTCCATTCTTGAGGAAAATATCCTTTCTACTTCAAAAATAATTTTCCTTTCTTAACATGTCATACAATTTAAAACTAAAAGAAGTTGATTAAAAATAAACTTGAAAAATTGAAAAGGATGCTTCTTGTAAATAATGTTTTAAAAATAAATTCATTCCATATAAGTTTAAAAAAACATTCTTCTCGTACTTTTGTTGGAAAAGTCAAAAGTACCTCCTACGAAAAACGAAAAAAGATTCCTTTCATATCTTTTACAAAAAAACTCACTGAAGGGTAAAATTGGATATAAACTATTGTAAAAGGATATAAATATTACATATTGAGGAAACATGGATGTGGATGATAAAATACACCCCAGTAAATTCCAAAGTATAAACAATCTCGGATAAAAATGAGATTGTGATATTTCCCTTACCTTATGTCCGATATGCTTTGTACGTATCTGAACCTCCAGTATAATGATTTAAATAATTTCATTAACTTATTACAGAATCATAATCATTGTTATGATATCATATATGGTTCACTTATGACTTTATATTACCCGTTCTTTTGTAATTTCCATGTTAAAGAAGTGTTTTGGGTAAAATCGTTTCATTTGTCGTCCGTGTTTTGACTTGTAATTATTCATATGATTACTTAGATCATGATTACATAATTACAGAATATAAAACATGATTTATATATAATATATATTCAGAATATACATATATAAAATAGATCAATAAATAGAAAGAAATACACCGTTCATGGAGACGGTAGGCCATACGTACGCATGAACGCTGTTTTCCTTTCCTTATTGTCTTGAATGGAAGTAAGTAGATGACATACATACATATATATATATATACATAAATCCAGTAGATTTAACATGTCATATATTTCATTATTATTCATTATATATACTTTATAATCATTCATGAATGGTTAATGTGGAGAATGAATCTCATCGCGTCGTGGAGACGGTAGTCCGTACGTACGCACGAGCGATGATATCGTTATCATGATCGTGAACTTATGTTTAAGTGTATGTATACTATTTCAGTATAAATATCACTTTATAATAATCATATATAGTTACTCATTACAACATTATACCCATCCAATTAAGGTGGTGGCGGAAAATAGATTACACCACGATGTGGAGACGGTATTCCGTACGTACGCACACGCGGTGATTTCCTTTTTCCGTAGGATGGATAGAAGGTTAATTAAAGTTGTTTAGTATTTATAATAACATATCAGTATATAAGAAATACTTATGTTATTACTTTATCATGAAACAACTAAAGAAGAAGAATTTGAAGAAGAAAGAAATTGAAAAAGATCGGTAATGGATATTACCTCTTTTTGACTCGCCTTCAGTTAACCTCCACTTAAAGAACTGAGGATGGTCTTTGAAGAAGCCCAGGACCTCTAGGATGATAATAGGGAAGTGGAGAAGAGATTTTGGCAGGGGTTGGCCGATCTTGGAGGCTCAAAGTGGTGTGAGGAAGAGGGGGAGGAGGTGCCCTTTTATAAGGGAGGAGATGGGCACCTTAGGAAAATCTCAAAATATTATTTTATATTAAGGTCAAATTCGGTTTATAATGGTTCCAAAGGGTCTTATTTCGAAGATAAAGTGGGGATGGGTCGAAATCCTCTCATCCAATAGGATTTAGAAAAGTTTAGGTTATTATTTTAACCTTATCAATTAGATTTAACTCTTAGTTAAATAATTTAACTTTTACCGTGTCTTTTTGTCTTCTTACACTATATGGTTAATAAACTTACTATAAGAAGCCAAACGAACCCCAAGTTGAATATTATTAATATATCTATCTATATCTAAGTCATTTGGCTGATCCTTATATTTTTAGGAATTAAATAACAATTAATAATATAATATTTGTTCTAAAAACTACTTTATGTCAATTTTGACACTATTTGGTACGTGATTTTTATGAAATTCATAAAAGAATGATAAGTTGAAACCAAGTTACTTATATCAACAATAACATGTCATATTAACCTATAAAATTAATGTAAGTCATAAAAAGTCTCAAATTACATTTATTTGGGCATTTATAACATCAATTATGTCAATATTTCATTAATAAGACAATTACTTCATCATCTTTGTGTCATAATAAATGATAATTATTTAATATTTAAAAATTCTAAATAAATTCCTATGATGTAGATAATTGTATTAGCTTTCTGGAGACTATTCATGTTCGATGTTTCATTAAGTGTATCACTAGATTAAAATTATTATACTTATAATATTTAAGAAAGTGACATGTTGTCACATTCTTTGGTTTTAATAATAATTAAATTATTTTCATTGAAAAATTTTAATTAAATGAATCTAATCCGAACCATAGGTGATATGTGTTGACTTTTAGTCATAAAATAGGATTTTGACATTTGTTAGGGTAATTTTAAAATATTAGATTTACCCTTAATTACCCGATTTACCTTTAACTATGGTAAATAAAATTTACTTTAGTTAATATTCATAATTCCCAAAAATAAAAAGTAGCTTATTAACATAATTTGGATCCACTGATTCCAAATATGGAATCCATTTTTCCAAATTCAATACACAAAAGTTGCAGAAATTAAATTAAAATTAATCCCGTTGTCGAAAGAAAACGGGTTTTTCTTTAAAACATTGCAAAAGATTGAATTGATTTAACCTACGAATTCAAGGTAAAATAAATGCTAATGACATAAATTATATTAAATGGTAAAAATATATTCTATTTATACTTCAAAACCATTCAATATTATAATTTAACCACATAAGATATTACGATGAAAAAAGTTGTTTTTAATTAAAATATAGCGTGTTTTTACTATTCATTAAAATATGAAAGTTATCGGAAAAATATCAAAACTTTATCTAATGTAAATTTTTATATCATGATTCAAAATAAGAATTTTATTTTGTCAAATTAAACTTATAAACATGTCAAAAACTAGATTTAAAGTGGGTGCGCCATCAAAAGGCGGCAAAACTATATTTTTTGAAAAATACTTATTTTACCCGAATTTTTTTTTGTTCTTATACCATGTTATAGAAATGTGTAAGATGAATAATAATGTTATAAAATTTAAAATTTAGTTAACACTATGCATAACGGATAGTTCATAACATTATTATAATAATATATCATATTTTAGTAAAACCCAGTATTGCGTACAACACACTATCGAGGAAGGTCGCGATTGCGTGTAATGCAAGCCAAGTGAGGGTTGCGTGTTGCGCAAGAATCCTTCGTTGTTTCATATAACAGAATCCAACCATATTTAATTTATACATTGAGTATATATATATAGGTCCCACCCATCTCATAATGATACCATTCTTATGTGTGCCACAAAATCATAAATCATACATCATTGCATAACCTATGTAATAAAAATGGGAATCTTAAACATCATGACATCATAAAACAATTAATATAAGATAAAGGAATTCATAAAAATATTTCCATCACAACATAATCAAATCCATGTAATAATAGGGATAGAAACAGAACCCTATATTATCTTAGATGGAAAATAATTTTGATAAAACAGTTGAACTCCATTCTTGAGGAAAATATCCTTTCTACTTCAAAAACATTTTCCTTTCTTAACATGTCATACAATTTTAAACTAAAATAATTTGATTAAAAATAAACTTGAAAACTTGTAAAGGAATATTCTTGGAAATAATGTTTTAAAAATCCATTCATGCCGTATAAGTTAAAAAAAACATTCTTCGTACTTTTGTCGGAAAAGTCAAAAAGTACCTTGTACGAAAAACAAAAAAAGATTCCTTTCATATCCTTTACTAAAAACTCACCGAAGGGTAAAATTGGATTTAAAACATTGTAGGTGGATGGAAATAATATTAAATATTGAGGAAACATGGATGTGGATGATAAAATACACCCCAGTAAATGCCAAAGTATAAACAATCTCAGATAAAAATGAGATTGTGATATTTCCCTTACCTTTGGTCCGATTTGCTTCGTAAGTGTCCGAACCTCCTGTATAATGATTTAAATAATGTCATTGACTTATTACAGAATCATATTAATTGTTATGATATCATATATGGTTCACTTATGACTTTATATTACCCGTTCTTTTGTAAATTCCATGTTAAAGAGCGTTTTGGGTAAAATTGTTTCATTTGTCATCCGTGTTTTGACTTGTAATTATTCATATGATTACTTAGATCATGATTACTTAATTCCAGAATATAAAACATGATTTATATATAATATATATTCAGAATATACATATATATATATATAATAAATCAGTAAATGGAAAGAAATACACCGTTCATGGAGACGGTAGGCCGTACGTACGCATGAATGCTGTTTTCGTTTCCTTATTGAGTTGAATGGAATTAAGTAGATGACATACATATATATACAAATAAATCCAGTATCATTATTATGTCATATATTTCATGATTACTTATTATATATACTTTATAATCAGTCATGAATGGTTAAAGTGGAGAATGAATCTCATCGCGTCGTGGAGACGGTAGTCCGTACGTACGCACGAGCGATGATGTCATTCTCATGATCGTGGGAATGTATTGGAGTGTATGTATACTATTTCAGAATCAATATCACTTTAAATTAATCATATATAGTTATTATTTACACCATTATACCTATCCAAGTAAGGTGGTGGTGGAAAATAGATTACACCACGGTGTGGAGACGGTATTCCGTACGTACGCACGCGCGGTGATTTTCTTTTTCCGTAGGATGAATAGAAGGTTAATTAGAGTTGTTTCATATTTATAATAACATATAAGTATATAATAAATACTGATTTTATTACTTTATCATGAAACAACTAAAGAAGAATAAGTTGAAGAAGAAAAAAATTGAAAAAGATCGGTAATGGATATTACCTCTTTTTGACGCGCCTTCTCTTAACCTCCACTTAAGGAACTAAAGATGGTCTTTGAAGAAGCCCAGGACCTCTAAGATGATACTAGGGAAGTGGAGAAGAGATTTGTTCAGGGGTTGGCCGAGCTTGAATGCTCAAATTGGTGTGAGGAGGAGAGGGAGGAGGTGCCCTTTTATAAGGGAGGAGAGGGGCACCTTAGGAAAATCTCAAAATATTATTTTATATTTAAGGTCAAATTCGGTTTATAATGGTTCCAAAGGGTCTTATTTTGAAGCTAAAGTGGGGATGGGTCAAATTCCTCTCATCCAATAGGATTTAGACAAGTTTAGGTTATTATTTTAACCTTATCAATTAGATTTAACTCTAAGTTAAATAATTTAACTTTTACCGTGTCTTTTTGTTTTCTTACACTATATGGTTAATAAACTTACTATATCAAGCCAAAAAAATCCCAAGTTGTTTATTATTAATATATATAATCTTATCTAAGTCATTTGGCCGAAACTTAGATTTTTAGGAATAAAATAACAATTAATAATATAATATTTGTTTTAAAAACTAATTTATGTCAATTTTGACACTATTGGGTACATGATTTTTATGAAATTTATAACAGAATGATAAGTTCAAACCAACTTACTTAAATCAACAATAACATGTCATATTAACCTAGGAAATTAGTTTAATTCATAAAAAGTCTCAAATTACATTTATTTGGGCATTTATAACATCAATTATGTCAATATTTTATTAATAAGACAATTACTGCATCATCTTTGTGTCATAATAAATGATAATTATTTAATCCCTAAAAATTCTAAATAAATTCCGATGATGTAGATAATTGTATTATATTTCTGGATACTATTTATTTTCGAAGTTTCATGAAGTTTATCACTAAATTAAAATTATTCTACTTAAAGATTTAAGAAAGTGACATGTTGTCACATCCTTTGGTTTTAATAATAATTAAATTATTTTCATGGAAAAAAGTCCATAAAATGAATCTAATCCAACCATTAGGTTATATGGGTCTACTTTTAGCTATCCAATAGAATTTTTCCAAGTGTTAGGGTAATTCTATAATCTTATATTTACCCTTAATTACCCGATTTATCTTTAACTATAGTAAATAAAATTTACCGTAGTTACTATTCACAATTCCCAAAAATAAAAAGTATCTTATTAACATAATTTGGACCCAATTATTCCAAATATGGAATCCATTTTTCCAAATTCAATACACAAAAGTTTCAGAAATTAAATTAAAATTAATCCCGTTGTCGAAAGAAAACGGGTTTTTCTTTAAAACATTGCAAAAGATTGAATTGATTTAACCTACGAATTCAAGGTAAAATCAATGCTAATGACATACATTATATTAAATGGTGAAAATATATTCTATTTATACTTTAAAAACATTCAATATTATACTTTAACCACATAAGATATTACGATGAAAAAAGTTGTTTTTAATTAAAATATAACGTGTTTTTACTATTCATTAAAATATGAAAGTCATGAGAATAAAATGAAAAATTTATCCAAAGTAAATTTTTATTTCTTTATTCCAAAGAATAATTTTATTTTGTCAAATGGAACTTATAAACATGTCAAAAACTAGATTTAAAGTGGGTGCGCCATCAAAAGGCAGCAAAACTGCATTTTTTTGAAAAATACTTATTTTACCTGAAATATTTATTTTGTTCATATACCATGTTCTAGAAAATGCGTAAGATGAATAATAATGTTATAAAATTAAAAATTTAGTTAACACTATTCATAACGGCTAGTTCATAACAATATTATAATAATATATCGTTGTTTAGTAAATCCCGGTATTGCGTACAACACACGCTATCGAGGAAGGTCGCGATTGCGTGTAATGGAAGCCATGTCAGGGTTGCGTGTAGTGCACGACTCCTTTGTTGTTGCGTATAAGAGAATCCAACCATATTTTATTTATACATTGAATATATATATATATATATACACACTCAATGTTGCGTAGAATAACTTCTATCAAACGAACTTGAAATTGTGTGTAACAAGAGCCAAGAAAAGTGTTGTGTACACTGCAAGCTAATACGGTGTTGCGTATAGCGCAAGGTAATCTTGGTGTAGTATACAACAAAAGACATTAATGAAATTAAAAGAATATTTTTCATAAAATCTCGGGGTGTTACATTCTACCCCCCTTAAAATGAATTTCGCCCTCGAAATTCATCGGGGTTATAAATGGTTAACTACTCGAAAGTTTGTTTAATAGAAACCCACAACGTAAAAAGGAATACCAAAACATGTCTTTAATAACTAAAGTATGAAATGTAATGGTTACCCAAATTAACTCATCACTGGGTTTCCATGTTGGAGAACATAGGTGAAAATATGGATATGGAAGAAAAGTCTAACCATCAAGTTCTGGGGAGAGTGGTAGAGAACATGACTATGAAAAAGACAACAATCACAAAGCTATTGATTTGTGATGATCTAAGGTACCATCTGATTCATCAGATATAAGGGAACTAGGACAACCTTTTTGGTTTTCAAGTTCATTTCCCTAAAGTTGATGAAATTGGAATTAGAAGAAATACTTTCGTGATTTTGGTATAGTCTCACCGTTAGTCATTCTTTGGACAATTTCCACTTCATCTCTTAAAGAAATGAAGTTGAATTTGTCATTCGTGATGTGTTAGCAGATCATGTGATAGAATGAGGGGTCATTCCATCTGTCTAAAACAAAAGGTTAGAAAAGTTATAAAAAAAACGTAAGTCCATCTATAGTGAGATTAATCATATATGGTTCCTAAAATGGACTTATACTTCTTATATTATACTGCTTAATAAAATAAAACTAGTTTCTACTAAACAGGGACTTCCTATAGGCCAGTGGTAGGTGATAAAGGCCAGTCACATTTCGGTTGTGGGTTCGATTCCCACAGCCTTGTCCGACGCGATGGGTTATCGCCCATCCTGCAGGTTGTCCGTTTTCTAAAGCTATACTACTATAATATCTCATCAACAATATCAAAAAAAAGTTTTATCCTTAACCAATACTAACTTATGTCCAACATAATCCATTCCAATCTTTAGGCTTATCTAAAATACTTCAGTCCAAGCTCACAGTATAAAGAAAATGATCACGCGAATTCCATCGTTTATCTGCCATATATCATAATATATGTCTTGTTGGTCAAATTACAAACATGTGAATACCTTAATCATGTATTCTCTTGAATAATGAATACCCATTGAACCTTAGTGAAACCATGAATGCAGTTAAAAGTTAACACTTTCCACATACCAAAATCCTCAAAATTCTATATACTCAAACCATGATATCACTTAGTCCTTATATCAATCATGAGCTCATGAATACTGTCAAACATTTCATTTTCTCCTTATCCCTTCATTATGCGCATTTCATCTACTTTCCAAAATATTTGAATCACTTTTCATGGTTACAGGTACCTTAAAATTATTGAAAACCACAATAGACCAATACATAAATATTTCAATACACCATAAAAGTACCTCAACAACATTATTCTTGAATACCAATACATAAACACTTCAGTCCATCCACTTCAATGATTGTCCTAGAATAAGTCCTTCCTTGATTTAGAAGTAACTTTTTAGGTCAGGGAATTCAGTTGGGTAATGCCCATGTTCTCCGCAAATAATACATTGAACTCTATAACAGTCTGTCACTCTATGACCCTTTTCTCCACACTGATAACATCGGTCCCTCCATTTGAGGTATTCCTCAAGGTTCTTCTTCCCTTATTTAGAAATCTCAATCTTCCTTTCTTTATGATCCTCAACATGCGAACATGAATAATAGTTTATCTTCCACTTCTTTGATGAATTAGGCATACCACTAAATTTCACCTTGTTAATCATATATCGCGATGACTGATTTGGCATAATCACAATATCTTTCTCTCTAGGAATTACACAATTTTGTTGCTCATAGTCACCAATTTGTCCATTGGATTCAATGTTAACCGAATTCCTTCTGGTTCCCTCCATTAACTAAAACACAAAAAGAATCTTGTGAGAGGCAAAAATCATGCTAGGTAAAACAACATAGTAAAGGGGGAGCACCCTCAATATCTAACATCTTAGGTTAAATTATAAGATCGTTACCGTAGTTCTAGGACTATATCCTATACGTATACTTATCCTTAGGGACATCCCTAGACATAGCTTAGAAATATCTCTAGGGATCTCACTAACGTTCTCACATCCTAGTTTCCAAAGGTTGACTAAACCTTTCCTCTGATACCAACTGTAGCAGTCTAGAATTACATCCAGTGGACTATAATTGATACCTATCAGGGCACTCCATGGGTGGCTACACCCCCTGGGCGGGACACACCACCATCCCCAGTGACAACCATTTCCACATGAAGCCCTTGGGTGGAGAGCCATGCTTTGTCCAACGCTCACATGTGAGAGTTCCCAAGGATCGGATACATTCCTACCTCCTTTGCCTCTGATACCAACTGTAGAGATCTGAATCTTGACGTACATGTACATTAGATTACTTTTGCGTAATACTTAGTACATAACAAAAACACACACACAAGGACCGTAATAGTTTAGTGTCTTTGGAAACTCAGAATATAATCTTCTAATCGTGGTGAAAGATCTTCAACATCTCCCATAAAGATCTTCCTTTTTTTCTACCTAAAACCTTTCTTTACATCCTGGGGAAAAGAAAACATAAAAGGGTGAGCTCAAATGCTCAGTAAGGGTAAAAAAAAGAAATATCAATCACATCATTTTCATAAGAACATAACATTTTGGAAATCTTAACCTGCAAAAGAGAACATAATTTCATAACATGGGATAAATCATAGTAGTGAAATGAAATCCCATTAATCATAACTTAAAACATGAGACTTTGTGGAATACACACATAATCATAGAGAATCATATCTTATTAGTCAAGACTCATTGCCAAGACTATCTTAGTGGACAAAGTCCATTTCTGAACCGAGTCACCCTCGTTTCAGTCCTGTTTCACTGAACCGGTATAACCTACCATTCTAGCCATGTCTATCTCATGAGATATAAAATCTTTACCCAATGCATTAGAGGGAGATATAGGTCCCACCCATCTCATAATGATACCATTCTTATGTGTGCCACAAAATCATAAATCATACATCATTGCATAACCCATGTAATAAAAATGGGAATCTTAAACATCATGACATCATAAAACAATTCATATAAGATAAATGAATTCATTAAAATATTTCCATCACAACATAATCAAATCCATGTAATAATAGGGATAGAAACAGAACCCTATATTATCTTAGATGGAAAATAATTTTGATAAAACACTTGAACTCCATGTAATTTCTTAACATGTCATACAATTTTAAACTAAAAGAAGTTGATTAAAAATAAACTTGAAAACTTGTAAAGGAATCTTCTTGGAAATAATGTTTTAAAAATCCATTCATGCCGTATAAGTTAAAAAAAACATTCTTTGTACTTTTGTCAGAAAAGTCAAAAAGTACCTCGTATGAAAAACGACAAAAGATTCCTTCTCCTCCTCACACCAATTTGAGCATTCAGGCTCAGCCAAACCCTGCCAAAATCTCTTCCCCACTTCCCTAGTATCATCCTAGAGGTCCTGGTCTTCTTCAAAGACCATCCTTAGTTCCTTAAGTGGAGGTTAAGAGAAGGCGCGTCAAAAAGAGGTAATATCCATTACCGATCTTTTTCAATTTCTTTCTTCTTCAACTTCTTCTTCTTTAGTTGTTTCATGATAAAGTAATAACATCAGTATTTCTTATATAATGATATGTTATTATAAATATGAAACAACTCTAATTAACCTTCTATCCATCCTATGGAAAAAGAAAATCACCGCGCGTGCGTACGTACGGACTACCGTCTCCACAACGCGATGAGATTCATTCTCCACTTTAACCATTAATGAATGATTATAAAGTATATATAATATGTAATAATGAAATATATGAAATAATAATTATACTAGATTTATGTGTATATATATGTATGTCATCTACTTAATTCCATTCAACTCAATAAGGAAACGAAAACAACGTTCATGCGTACGTACGACCTACCGTCTCCATGAACGGTGTATTTCTTTCCATTTACTGATTTATTATATATATATGTATATTCTGAATATATATTATATATAAATCATGTTTTATATTCTAGAATTAAGTAATCATGATCTAAGTAATCATATGAATAATTACAAGTCAAAACACGGACGACAAATGAAACAATTTTACCCAAAACTCTCTTTAACATTGAATTTACAAAAGAACGGGTAATATAAAGTCATAAGTGAACCATATATGATATCATAACAATTAATATGATTCTGTAATAACTCAATGACATTATTTAAATCAATATATAGGAGGTTCGGACACTTACGAAGAAAATCGGACCTAAGGTAAGGGAAATATCACAATCTCATTTTTATCCGAGATTGTTTATACTTTGGCATTTACTAGGGTGTATTTTATCATCCACATACATGATTCCTCAATATGTAATATTATTTCCATCCACCTACAATTGTTTAAATCCAATTATACCCTTCGGTGAGTTTTTAGTAAAGGATATGAAAGTAATCTTTTGTCGTTTTTCGTACGAGGTACTTTTTGACTTTTCCGACAAAAGTACGACAAATGTTTTTTTAACTTATATGGCATGAATGGATTTTTAAAACATTATTTCCAAGAAGATTCCTTTACAAGTTTTCAAGTTTATTTTTAATCAACTTCTTTTAGTTTAAAATTTTATGACATGTTAAGAAAGGAAAATGTTTTTGAAGTAGAAAGGATATTTTCCTCAAGAATGGAGTTCAAGTGTTTTATCAAAATTATTTTCCATATAAGATATTAAAGGGTTCTATTTCTATCCCTATTATTACATGGATTTGATTATGTTGTGATGGAAATATTTTTATGAATTCCTTTATCTTATATTAATTGTTTTATGATGTCATGTTGTTTAAGATTCCCATTTTTATTACATGGGTTATGCAATGATGTATGATTTATGATTTTGTGGCACACATAAGAATGGTATAATTATGAGATTGGTGGGACCTATATCTTCCTCCAATGCATTGGGTAAAGATTTTATATCTCATGAGATAGACATGGCTGGAACGGTAGGTTATACCGGTTCAGTGAAACAGGACTGAAACGAGGGTGACTCGGTCCAGAAATGGACTTTGTCCACTAAGATAGTCTTGGAAATGAGTCTTGACTAATAAGAAATGATTCTCTATGATTGTGTGTTTATGCCACAAAGTTTCATGTTTTAAGTTATGATTATTGGGATTTCATTTCACTACTATGATTTATCCCATGTTATGAAATTATGCTCTCTTTTGCAGATTAAGACTTCCAAAATGTTATGTTCTTATGAATATGACGTGATTGATATTTATTTTGTTTACCCTTACTGAGCATTTGAGCTCACCCTTTTATGTTTTATTTTCCCCAAGATATAAAGAAAGTTTTTAGGTAAGAAAAAAAGGGAAGACCTTTATGGGAGATGTTGAAGATCTTTCACCATGATTAGAAGATTACGTTCCGAGTTTCCAAAGACACTAAACTATTACGGTCCTTGTGTGTGTATTTTTGTAATGTACTAAGTATTCCGAAAAAGTAATGTAATGTCCATGTACATTAAGCTTCGGGTCTCTACAGTTGGTATCAGAGGAAAGGTTTAGTCAACCTTTGGAAACTAGGATGTGAGAACGTTAGTGAGATCCCTAGAGATATTTCTAAGGTATGTCTAGGGATGTCCCTAAGGATAAGTATACGTATAGGATATAGTCCTAGACTATGGTAACGATCTTAGAATTTAACCTAAGATGTTAGATATTGAGGGTGCTCCCCCTTTACTATGTTGTTTTACCTAGCATGATTTTTGCCTCTCACAAGATTCTTTTTGTGTTTTAGTTAATGGAGGGAACCAGAAGGAATTCGGTTAACATTGAATCCAATGGAAAAATTGGTGACTATGAGCAACAAAATTGTGTAATTACTAGAGAGAAAGATATTGTGATTATGCCGAATCAGTCATCGCGATATATGATTAACAAGGTGAAATTTAGTGGTATGCCTAATTCATCAAAGAAGAGGAAGATAAACTATTATTCACGTTCGCATGTTGAGGAGCATAAAGAAAGGAAGATTGATATTTCTAAAGAAGGGAAGAAGAACCTTGAGGAATACCTCAAATGGAGGGAACGATGTTATCTGTGTGGAGAAAAGGGTCATAGAGTGACAGACTGTTATGGAGTTCAATGTCTTATTTGCGGAGAACGTGGGCATTACCCAACTCAATGCCCTGACCTAAAAAGTTACTTCTAAATCAAGGAAGGACTTATTCCAGGACAATCATTGAAGTGGATGGACTGAAGTGTTTATGTATTTGTATTCAAGAATAATGTTGTTGAGGTACTTTTATATTGTACTGAAATATTTATGTATTGGTCTATTGTGGTTTTCAAAAATTTTAAGGTACCGGTAACCATGAAAAGTGATTCAAATATTTTGGAAAGTAGATGATATGCGCATAATGAAGGGATAAGGAGAAAAGGAAATGTTTGACAGTATTCATAAGCTCATGATTGATATAAGGACTAAGTGATATCATGGTTTGAGTATATAGAATTTTGAGGATTTTGGTATGTGGAAAGTGTTAACTTTTAACTGCATTCATGTTTTCACTAAGGTTCAATGGGTATTCATTCTTCAAGAGAATACATGATTAAGGTATTCACATGTTTGTAATTTGACCAACAAGACATATATTATGATATATGGGGGATAAACGATGGAATTCACGTGATCATTTTATTTATACTATGAGCTTGGACTGAAGTATTTTAGATAAGACTAAATATTGGAATGGATTATGTTGGACATAAGTTAGTATTGGTTAAGGATAAAACTTTTTTTTTTGATATTGTTGATGAGATATTATAGTAGTATAGCTTTATAAAAAGGACAACCTGCAGGATGGGTGACAGCCCATCGCGTCGGACAAGGCTGTGGGAATCGAACCCACAACCGAAGTGCGACTGGCCTTTATCGCCTACCACTGCACTACAGGAAGTCCCTGTTTAGTAGAAACTAGTTTTATTATATTAAGCAGTATAATATAAGAGGTATAAGTCCATTTTAGGAACCATATATGATTAATCTCACTATAGATGGACTTACGTATTTTTTTTGTTAACTTTTCTACCCTTTTGTTTGAGACAGATGGAATGACCCCTCATTCTATCACATGATCTGCTAACACATCACGAATGACAAATTCAACTTCATTTCTTTAAGAGATGAAGTGGAAATTGTCCAAAGAACGACTAACGGTGAGACTATACCAAAATCACGAAAGTATTTCTTCTAATTCCAATTTCATCAACTTTAGGGAAATGATCTTGAAAACCAAAAATGTTGTCCTAGTTCCCTTATATCCGATGAATCAGATGGTACCTTAGATCATCACACATCAATAGCTTTGTGATTGTTGTCTTTTTCATAGCCATGTTCTCTACCACTCTCCCCAGAACATGATGGTTAGACTTTTCTTCCATATCCATATTTTCACCTATGTTTTCTTACGTAGAAACCCAGTGATGAGTTAATTTGGGTAACCGTTACATTACATACTTTAGTTTTTAAAGCCATGTTTTGGTATTCCTTTTTACGATGTGAGTTTCTATTAAACAAACTTTCTAGTAGTAAACCATTTATAACCCCGACGAATTTCGAGGGCGAAATTCATTTTAAGGGGGGTAGAATGTAACACCCCGAGATTTTATGAAAAATATTCTTTTAATTTAATTAATGTATTTTGTTGTATAATAAACCAAGATTACCTTGCGCTATATGCAACACCGTATTAGCTTGCTGTGTACACAACACTTTTCTTGGCTCTTGTTACACACAATTTCAAGTTCGTTTGATAGAAGTTATTCTATGCAACATTGAGTGTATATATATATATATTCAATGTATAAATAAAATATGGTTGGATTCTGTTATACGCAACAACAAAGGAGTTGTGCACTACACACAACCCTGACTTGGCTTGCATTACACGCAATCTTGACCTTCCTCGATAGCGTGTGTTGTACGCAATACCAGGTTTTACTAAACAAAAATATATTATTTTAATATTGTTATGAACTAGCCGTTATGAATAGTATTAACTAAAATTTGAATTTTATAACATTATTATTCATCTTACACATTTTCTAGAACATGGTATAAGAACAAAATAAATTTTTCGGGTAAAATAAGTATTTTTCAAAAAATGCAGTTTTGCCGCCTTTTGATGGCGCACCCACTTTAAATCTAGTTTTTGACATGTTTATAAGTTATATTTGAAAAAATAAAATTATTCTTTGGAATCAAGAAATAAAAATTTACTTTGGATAAATTTTTCATTTTATTCTGATGACTTTCATATTTTAATGAATAGTAAAAACACGCTATATTTTAATTAAAAACAACTTTTTTCATCGTAATATCTTATGTGGTTAAAGTATAATATTGAATGGTTTTAAATTATAAATAGAATATATTTTTACCATTTAATATAATGTATGTCATTAGCATTGATTTTACCTTGAATTCGTAGGTTAAATCAATTCAATCTTTTGCAATGTTTTAAAGAAAACCCCGTTTTCTTTCGACAACGGGATTAATTTTAATTTAATTTCTACAAATTTTGTGTATTGAATTTGGAAAAATTTATTCCATATTAGGAATCATTGGGTCCAAATTATGTTAATAAGATACTTTTTATTTTTGGGAATTGTGAATAGTAACTACGGTAAATTTTATTTACTATAGTTAAAGGTAAATCTGGTAATTAAGGGTAAATATAAGATTATAAAATTACCCAAACACTTGGAAAAATCCTATTGGATAGCTAAAAGTAGACCCATATAACCTAAGTGTTGGATTAGATTCATTTTATGGACTTTTTTACATGAAAATAATTTAATTATTATTAAAACCAAAGAATGTGACAACATGTCACTTTCTTAAATCTTATAAGTATAATAATTTTAATTTAGTGATAAACTTCATGAAACTTCGAACATGAATATTATCCAGAAATATAATACAATTATCTACATCATAGGAATTTATTTAGAATTTTTAGGGATTAAATAAGTATCATTTATTATGACACAAAGATGATGCAGTAATTGTCTTATTAATGAAATATTGACATAATTGATGTTATAAATGCCCAAATAAATGTAATTTGAGACTTTTTATGACTTACACTAATTTCCTAGGTTAATATGACATGTTATTGTTGATTTAAGTAACTTGGTTTGAACTTATCATTCTGTTATGAATTTCATAAAAATCATGTACCAAATAGTGTCAAAATTGACATAAATTAGTTTTTAAAACAAATATTATATTATTAATTGTTATTTTTTTCCTAAAAATCTAAGGTTCGGAAAAATGACTTATATAAGATTATATATATTAATAATAAACAACTTGGGGTTCGTTTGGATTGATATAGTAAGTTTATTAACCATATAGTGTAAGAAAACAAAAAGACACGGTAAAAGTTAAATTGTTTAACTTAGAGTTAAATCTAATTGATAAGGTTAAAATAATAACTTAAACTTGTATAAATCCTATTGGATGAGAGGATTTCGACCCATACCCACTTTAGCTTTAAAATAAGACCGTTTGGAACCATTATAAACCGAATTTGACCTTAAATATAAAATAATATTTTGAGATTTTCCTAAGGTGCCCCTCTCCTCCCTTATAAAAGGGCACCTCCTCCCTCTCCTCATCACACCAATTTGAGAATTAAAGCTCAGCCAAACCCTACCAAAATATCTTCTCCACTTCCCTAGTATCATCCTAGAGGTCCTGGTTTTCTTCAAAGACCATCCTTAGTTCCTTAAGTGGAGGTTAAGAGAAGGCGCGTCAAAAAGAGGTAATATCCATTACCGATCTTTTTCAATTTCTTTCTTCTTCAACTTCTTCTTCTTTAGTTGTTTCATGATAAAGTAATAACATCATTATTTATTATATACTTATATGTTATTATAAATATGAAACAACTCTAATTAAACTTCTATCCATCCTACGGAAAAAGGAAATCATCGCGCGTGCGTACGTACGAAATACCGTCTCCACGCCGTGGTGTAATCTATTTTCCACCACCACCTTACTTGGATGGGTATAATGGTATAAATAATAACTATATATGATTAATTTAAAGTGATATTGATTCTGAAATAGTATACATACACTCCCATACAGTCCCACGATCATGAGAACGATATCATCGCTCGTGCGTACGTACGGACTACCGTCTCCACGACGCGATGACATTCATTCTCCACTTTAACCATTCATGAATGATTATAAAGTATATATAATAAGTAATAATGAAATATATGACATAATAATGATACTGGATTTATGTGTATATATATTTATGTCATCTACTTAATTCTATTCAACTCGATAAGGAAACGAAAAAAGTGTTCATGCGTACGTACGACCTACCGTCTCCATGAATGGTGTATTTCATTCCATTTACTGATTAATTATATATATGTATATTCTGAATATATATTATATATAAATCATGTTTTATATTCTGGAATTAAGTAATCACGATCTAAGTAGTCATATGAATAATTACATGTCAAAACACGGACGACAAATGAAACAATTTTACCGAAAACGCTCTTTAACATGGAATTTACAAAAGAACGGGTAATATAAAGTCATAAGTGAACCATATATGATATCATAACAATTAATATGATTCTGTAATAATTCAATGACATTATTTAAATCATTATACAGGAGGTTCAGACACTTACAAAGCAAATCAGACCTAAGGTAAGGGAAATATCACAATCTCATTTTTATCCGAGATTGTTTATACTTTGGCATTTACTGGGGTGTATTTTATCATCCACATCCATGATTAATCAATATGTAATATTATTTCAATCCACCTACAATTGTTTAAATCCAATTTTACCCTTCGGTGAGTTTTTAGTAAAGGATATTAAATGAATCTTTTGTCGTTTTTCGTATGAGGTACTTTTTGACTTTTCTGACAAAAGTACGAAGAATGTTTTTTTAACTTATACGGAATGAATGGATTTTTAAAACATTATTTCCAAGAATATTACTTTACAAGTTTTCAAGTTTATTTTTAATCAACTTCTTTTAGTTTAAAATTGTGTGAGATGTCAATAAAGGAAAATGTTTTTGAAGTAGAAAGGATATTTTCCTCAAGAATGGAGTTCAAGTGTTTTATCAAAATTATTTTCCATCTAAGATAATAAAGGGTTCTATTTCTATCCCTATTATTACATGGATTTGATTATGTTGTGATGGAAATATTTTTATGAATTCCTTTATCTTATATGAATTGTTTTATGATGTCATGTTTTTTAAGAATCCCATTTTTATTAAATGGGTTATGCAATGATGTATGATTTATGATTTTGTGGCACACATAAGAATGGTATCATTATGAGATGGGTGGGACCTATATCTCCCTTAAATGCATTGGGTAAAGATTTTATATCTCATGAGATAGACATGGCTGGAACGGTAGGTTATACCGGTTCAGTGAAACAGGACTGAAACGAGGGTGACTCGGTTCAGAAATGGACTTTGTCCACTAAGATAGTCTTGGCAATGAGTCTTGACAAATAATAAATGATTCTCTATGATTGTGTGTGTATGCCACAAAGTTTCATGTTTTAAGTTATGATTATTGGGATTTCATTTCACTACTATGATTTATCCCATGTTATGAAATTATTCTCTCTTTTGCAGGTTAAGACTTCCAAAATGTTATGTTCTTATGAATATGATGTGATTGATATTTTTTTTTTTACCCTTACTGAGAATTTGAGCTCACCCTTTTATGTTTTATTTTCCCCAGGATATAAAGAAAGGTTTTAGGTAAGAAAAAAAAGGGAAGATCTTTATGGGAGATGTTTAAGATCTTTCACCATGATTAGAAGATTACGTTCCGAGTTTCCAAAGACACTAAACTATTACGGTCCTTGTGTGTGTATTTTTGTAATGTACTAAGTATTCCGCAAAAGTAATGTAATGTCCATGTACATTAAGCTTCGGGTCTCTACAATCTGAACTTATTCGGGTTAATCTCCTTCATTAGTAAATCTATTATATTTTCTTTAGTGTGAATTTTATCGATATCTATAGTTCCTTCCACCACCACATCTCAAAAAAAGTTATATTTTACACCAATCTGCTTCATCATGAAATGAAAATATGGATTCCATGTAATGTAAAAGGCACACTGACGATCAAAAAATAATGAAATATTATTTTATTAGTTCCTGAGATCCTGCAACAACCTTTTCATCCAAATCACTTATTTATAATGCTTTTTACATACCATGCACTCCTCTTCAACACTGGATAAGGCCGTAACCAAATATAATTTATAAATTCATCTCACAGCTCCTCTTACAAGAGTAAACACATAACTCATAGTGGATTTCCTCTTGTCAGAATCATCCATATAATTTGAATCAAAATAGCCTAATATGAAAAAATATAATCCTTTATAACATAATTCATCATCTGAGGTATCCTTGATGTATCTCAAGATTATCTTCACCATGTTTCAATGCTCCCATACTAGATTCTCCATGTACTGACTAACTTCTCCCACTTAATGTGCAATTTCAAGTCTATTACAAACCGTATAAAACATCTGACTCCCCACTTCTTATGAATATAACACTCAAATAATTTCAATCCTCTCTAATTAACTTTTAGGAAACATAATGGCAAATAAATTGAAATTAATGGGAAAATGGGTAGAGATTGGCTTACAGTCATTCACGTTGAATCATTTCAAGGAATTCCTCAAGTAATTATACTGTGATATAAAAATATTCTTATTATCTTTGTCTTAACTGATCTGCATCCCAAGAATCTTGTTTTTGGTTCCCAATTCCTTCATATCAAACTCCCTAGCCAAATGTTCCTTTATCTCCTAGATTTAATCATTGTTGGGTCCTACAACCAAACTCCCATCCACATATAATAGTATAATGATAAAATAATTACCATCTTGAACCTTGAAATATGAACAAGGATTGGATTTAATTTTTTCTTATCTAAGGGTCATGATAAGAGAATCAAATCTCTTGTACCAATACCTCAATGCTTGTTTAAGACAATATAAATATTTTTTCAACCTGCAAACCAATTTGTCATTACCTTCATAGAAAAATCATTTTGGTTGGAGTATCTAGATTTATTCATCAAGATCATCTTTTAGAAAAACTATTTTAATATATAGTTTACCTAGATATAGATTTTATGTATCACACATCACTAGAACTATCAGAATAGTTTTCAGTCTAATAATAGGAGAAAGTATTTTATTGAAATTAATACCTTCCTTCTATGAATATCCCTTTCACCATCAATATCACATGATATATTTCAACCTGGTCTTTTTAATCACTCTTGATCTTGTAGAACCATTTTTTTCAATGACCATACATCTATTAAGGTGATAGAAAAAGATCCCAAGTCTTTTTCTTGTGCATGGATTCATATTTCTCCTACATCACCTCCGTCCATGAATATACATCTAGACTCTAGGTCTCCTTTCAAAAATAAGATGGTTCTCCATCCTCTTTCAATAATCAATACACAACATTAATCTCAGTGACATAATATAAGTGAAATATTGGTGATATTACCTCTCTATTTTACTTTCATAGTCTAGGATCATCCAAAACTTGATCATCTTTCTTTGGTAATTCCACAGAGGAAATTGGTTCTTCCTCTGTTTCATCCCCCACCATGGTTATTATAGTTTTTATACTCTCATTATTCATTTCATTATAAATTATTATTTTCACCTTTTCATTATTAAAAATGATATCTCTTCAGATGATATGTTTATGGGTTGTGGGATCCCACAAACGATATTCCTTCACACTATCAGTGTATCCCAATAAGATACATTCCCTAGATCTCGAGTCCAACTTTGATATTTTCTAGTTCTTAAATAGTGCATTTACAAGACTTAAAAAAGTATGCTACTAAGAATATTTAGTGGTTTTTCCATTCCACAACTCCATTAATGTTTTCATATTAGTTTACACTAAAGCAGATAAATTGATCACATACTAGGAAATATTCACTGCTTTTGCCCTGAATGCCTTGGAAACTCCTAAAATTTTCAGTATCACCCATGTTCTGACCAACAAGGCTCTATATATATAATCTACCACTCCATTATACTAAGTAGTTTATTCCCCCATGAACTGTCTCTTGATTACTTATTTTTGAGAAAAATGAATCAAAATCTTTTCTTATATATTTTTCACTATTGTTAGTCCTCAAACACTTGATCTTATTTTTAGATTCAAGCTCCTTACATGCTTTGAATATTTTTAAAAATTCAAATAAATATCCACTACTCTTGATTTGAAACACACAAAATCTCCAATAATATTCATCAATTAAATATTCAAAGTACATTTCTCCTCCTAAGGATACAAAAGGTGCTTTTTAAATGTTAGAGTAGATCAACTCTAAGATATCATTAATCCTCTTCGTTGACATTCTAAACTTCTACATGTGATTCTTACTCAAAACACAGTTCTTAGAAAATAGTAACGATACCTTTATAATCCTATATATAAACTTATTATGGAAAATTATCTTCAATCCTCATTCATACATATGACCAATCTTTTGATCCCATGGCATCGTCAATGCTTCTATTGCGGTAGTTGATGTGAAAACTATCTCCACTTTCTTGTGTGTTTCACCGATAAGTGTGTAAATGTTCTTTGAGATATTATCCACCTTAATCACTACTATATCACCTTTAAAAATCCTTAGCACCCCTTTCTCAATGTGATTCTTTCATCTGATATCATCAAATATTCCCAGGGAAAAATGTTCTTCTTGAGAACCTTCACATGGAGAACTCCTTGAATGGTTTGAATTAGGTTATCATGAATCTTTATTTTGATGGTGTTGAATCCTTCAGTATTCAATGTATAATAATTCACAATGTATATAAGTAATTATAGGATAGTTTCATTAAGATTAAACCATTCAATATGATATTTCAATTTTCATGCTTCTCCTGAATCAATAATCCATGCATCGTCGAGTTGTTGTATACCTTCAGTAGTCATCACCACTTCACTGACTTATACATATCTATTTCCAAAAGTAATAATCACATTTCTCTGAGAGTTATTCTCACCCACATTTTTATTTTAATATTATTTACTGACATTCCCCCTCTTACTGCAATTGTAACATCTACCATTTTTATTCTTGCACTAAGACTAATACCAGCCTGGATTCTGGCTCCCACAGGAACTATGTTCTATTATTCTTCATCTTTCTATTAACAAAGAATATAATTGGTGTGAAGTTTTTTATATATTCTTTGTTATATTACCAATTTTATTCTTGAAAAACCTTATCTAAAATATCATTAAATATCAACATATCCATTAGTATATTGTCATTGAGGTTGATGATAAATTGATCATAAGAATCTGGAAAACTCTGGAGAAGAATATTCACATGTTCAATATCCATAATCTTGTATTCCAAAACTATAAGATGATAAAATTGGGCATTGAGGTTGTTAATATAGTTATTCACTGATTATGACATCGCCGTTATAATATTGTATAATTTTATCTTTAATAATTTTTTTTATCGAGTGATTTGGCCTCATACATCTTTGTTAGAGTATCCCAAATTTCCTTCGTCATTTTTTTCTTGAAAATTCTTGTTGGGGACCTATCTGCCAAATCCAAATGGATGTTGGCAATAGAATTACCATCCTTTTTGATCCATTTATCCTCCATCACACACTTTTTTTCCTCCAATCACCTATAGGAAATTATCTTTCCACAACACTGCTTGCATCTTCATTTACCAGAATGAAAAATTATTTCCATTGAATTTTTTTATTTCAAATTTCACCAATTTTTATACAAAATGTCAGTCCAGAATCTCCTAAGATCAAAATTTGCCTTTGATATGACTTTTTAGGATCAAAAAACGATTTTACCTTTAGTACAATGATAATTGTGAGATAAAAGTAAAGTAAAATAATATGAAAATTAAAATGAAAAATGGATGTAATGTGGAAACACCCCAAAATGAAAGGGTTAAAATCCATGAGAAAATAGAAGGATAAAACTATAGTAAAATGTGGTTATATACTCACTCATAATTTCTAGGAGAAAACACTGAAAATATTCTCTCTTAAATAAATGGATAAACACCACACAAAATAAAACACTCAAAGATGAAACAAGGAGATGATGTGTTGATTTAGAAGTTGATGATCAAAACTGTTAGGGGGAGATCCCCTTTTATAGGTTTATATTACCCTCCTTTATCATTCCCATTAATAAATTTCTTTTACAGAATTAATTATGGAAAATAAATATAGGGAGATACCTGCATTGAATGAAATAAATGGGGTGGTCATTATTTTTTTTTCTCTATTTAAAAGTCTCCCGGAAATTCCATATAAAACCATAAGATGATTATTTGAGTTTTCTATAATATTTCTACTCATATTTCTCATTTTATACGACACAATACTAATTTCCTATCCTTTTTGATAAAATGGATTCTTTTTCCAGCAACAAATTTTACGGGAAAATAGAGCAGTTGAATAATCATTTCACCCTTCAGGAGCCATGAAATTTGACGACATGGTTTTATTGATGAATACAACACCCATCCTTAATGAATCCCTAACATTTACCATGTTAAGTTGAAAAAATGGCCATATAAATTTGTATCGGTAGCTAAACAATAGAAATGGAAATGAAATAGGACCTTGTTTACCTTATTTTCATACTACTCCTTGATCCATGATGGTGTTGTATTTGATTTTACATTCTAATGATAACTTAATCTTTCATATAATTTTCTTCCATAAGTTTTAATGTTCATAGTTTCAATATCATGTTGTAATTTTTAATTTTTTTAATCTCTCTACAGGAAGTGACCAATAGTCTTATTTGTATCTTTTGCTTGTAGGGAGTCCTCATAATTGGGGATGTGGATTCAAATTATGATAGTAATCAGCCTTTTAATCAAACTATAAATCCTTGAGTTTATATATTTTGGTTCAAATGAAGATATCAATGAGAGGACGCCTTCACCATCTACAAATTACAAGAAACGGAAGGATAATTAGAATATTTATGTGTGTTTTCTTCCCATTGTTGTCTTGTTTTCTTTCTTTCTTATAATGACTTGGAATCCAAGATGTTTATGTAAAGAAAATGTTATTAAAAAAATGGGTTTTTATTATTTCTAATCTAAATTTCCTTGGTTACAAATGGTTTGTTTTACATAAACACATGCACATGCATGCTTTCTATATTTATATGATGCATTGAACATAAAATTAGTGTTATTAATTGAAGTAATATAAATGGTTCATACTCAACAGCACTAAATAAGTGTTAATAAAAAAACAAAACTCTTTTATTAGTTCTTTTCCAAATAACATCCCAACTTCACAAAAATGATTAATGTACCTAAAATTAAAACAATTAATATTTTAACAATAATACATAAAAAATAAAAACAAATTATAATTGAAACATTATATAATCCATGATAAATTTCTATTATGATGATATGAATGTTTTTCCTAAAAGTCATAAATGGTTAATTCTTTGTTTTAAAATATTGTTACAATCTAACTGTGTTAGCTCGGTTTTCAATATGTGATGCATGTTTCAAACTAAAATGACACTTTTAAATATAAATAGGCACCTTATATTATACCAGCTACACCTTGTGTCAAATCAACATGAGTTTGATTTCTAAATCTTAAAAATGAATTATATATCTTTATTTTTAAGAATCAAGATAATAATAGAATGATTACTTATTTTTTTGACTAGATGACACATTTTGTAAATTAAAATATTACTTTTATACTAAAAACATGAAATTTGAGTCATATCTGCAACATCATGTGTCTAATTGTTGGATAGTTGATTATTATATATATAAAATAAATTATAGAACATTTTTATAAATTATCATGACAATTCGAGCGTGTTTTATTGGTTTTCAGTATGCAACACGTGCTTTATACTAAAATGTATCTTTTAAAATGAAAATATTCACTTTTAGTCAATCTATTCATAATGTGTGTTGGATAGAAGTGTTGTTAATTCCTAGATGTATCAAATGAATCAAAAATAATTTTTCTTAAAGTATTAAAATAATCCCAACAATATTTTGACAATTTTGGGTATATGGTATCAATTTTGAACTAAAATGTCACATTTAAATGAAGGCATGGACTTTCAGTCAATTAGGATGAATTTTGGGTCATAATGATGTGCAGTTAATTCCTATATGTTAAAAATTAACTGTGGATAATTTTATTAAATCAACAAGACAATATGAGCTTGTTTTTATTGGTTTTGACTATAAAATGATTGTGAGTTAAAATGTTACTTTTATACTGAGAACACACAATTTGAGTAATACCAAACAAAACCTATGTCGGATTGAAGTGTGTTTGATTCCAAAAAGTCATAAATAAATAATATATAATTTTCCTAATGTACTAAGAAAATATGGGATTTTTTCTCTATTTTGTATAGGTGATGTTTATTTTGAACTCAAAGGTCACCTTAAAAAGAAAACACACAATTGTTTTCATAACGATTGAACCGTGCATCATATTGATACGTAGTTAATTCCTACACATCTGAAACTAATAAAGGATTGTTTTTATAAATTATAAAGTAAATAAAATCATTTTTACTCAGTTTTGAGTATGTGATTCATGTTTTAAACTAAAAATAGTACTCCACCCATGCATTCACACGACGCAATAAAACAATTATTTTTTCAATAATAGAAGTCCATTTTTCAAACTCGTTAATTCATTTTAATATTGAATATATTTAAAAAGAAAAGTGAGTGGTAAATAACAATGGAATAGAAAGTAGGAAAATATTTGAGAAATCATAAACATAGTAGTAAATGTTTTGGTTGAATAAATAATTAATAGAAATTTATATTGGGCATTCATGTCAGAGAAATCAATTACATAAATGAAAAAATGATTCAAATGGATAATTAAAATTATTCTCATTATAATATTTAATGTTGGAATGAATTTCATGTAACTAAGAATAAATAAAAAAAAAGGGTTGAATAAGCATGCTTGGTGAGGCTGAAGTAAATAGAGGTGAAGGGTCTGACATCACCTTGACCGTTAGTTGAGCACCTTGCATCCCAACCCAAATTATACAATACCGACTCTCCATTGGTCTCCACTCAAGTGGAATGGACTCCACAGTAGATAAAATTAGTGGTCTAATAGCTTTGTGGATGATAGTTCTCAACGATGCTTTATGGTAGAGTGGTTGATGCACCCATGATATAAGACTTGGTTAGGAAGTGGATTTGATGAAACATATTTCACAAGAAGGATTCGATAAATAAATGTTGATATAACAAGGTAGTGGTAATTGATATATCCTTATTGCACATGCACTTCAAAACAATAAGAAATTTTTAGATAAATATAGCTACTACGCTAAAAATTAAAGGAGATAATGTGATCACTAATTAAAAACAAAGAAGGAACTACTAACATACTGAAATTATATCATCCCACCCTTATGAGATCCTTTGTATTGCCAGTTAATTCAAATAATTAAATTAAACTAAATAAATATTTATACACATATGGACATTGGATAGTTTAAATTATGTGGGATGGAGGGAGAGATAATCTTTTCTAGTGGAATGTTAAGACCTCTCACAATCACTTCCTACTATTCACCCCCTTCTCATGCTATGAAATATGAAGAAACCAAAAAAAATCAAAATGAAAATATAGTCTACAGTAAAACAGTATATGATCATCTCAAAACCATAGACAAAAAATACATTAACGTTGCTTCCTAAATATAGTCCCATGTTTACTATTTAATAATGACACTATCATGGGATTGATCATAGTTGATGTACAAAAAAATGTAATATAATAAATGAAAAATTGAGCTGGAGAAAATTTAATTCAAAAACTATCTACTGATCATAAATTCTATAACATATCAGCTAATAGAGAAGAAAATCTAAAAAAATGGTGAGTACATGTAGAGACAAATGAAGAATCATTGGGAACAATGGTTGATACAAAGTGAAGTTATATAATTGAATCAGTTTATGCATGGTCAAGTGTTAAACTATGATAAAAAAATATAGAAATATGTTTATTTTGTCAGTAATATGTAAATGGTATGAATATGGGTGGCTTGTTTACAAATACTGATCAGGTTTATACATGATCTAAAAGTTATTCATGTATCTGAACTTATAAAGTATAATATTTTTATGTTGCACATATATAAAGCTGTTGAAATGAAATATGGATAAATTAGAAGGGGTGAAATGGATATGAAGTACATATAGAAAAATAAAAAACTTTGAAAGAAAACTTTTGAAATAAGTTAACTTCATTTTCTTTTTGAAGGATTATGATAACCTGTGACTTCTACGTTATCCATTCAAAAATTAATATAATTAAAACATCAATATTTATTGTAATAAATAGTTATAATAACTACCTAAATTTTATTAGATTCCAATTTTTGTTTCTCTAATTTCCCGTCCTTCACAAGAATCCAAATGATGTTTTATTTCATTGAAATATGATTTAATGATGAGTGAAATTATGGTTTTTTGGCCATGTGAATCACCCTCAAGCTATCAAATTTTAATAGAACAATCTTTTACCATATTTACATATGCACATGTACGCTGTTCAACTAAATCAACTTATAACTTTCTTCAGTAATACATTGAATCAATTATTAATAGTGAATCTATAAATTTTAAATGTGACATATAGCTAATAAGTGTGTTAAATTTAAAAATTAAATCAATAGTTCTCATTAGATTATCAGTATTCATCTATAAACAATTCAATTGATTATCTATTGTATATCCTATTACAAGATCTTATAATATGTGAAGTTAATAGGAGATCCATAAGAACACTCATATAATTCCTTTTATATAATTTCAATGAATCTAAAATATATTCCTACCAATTTTATGCCAAAAGCTACACTTATAACCAAAAATTTATGTAAATTCATCATATTTTAAGAAACCTTAATCTTACATTGCATCTATTCATACCCAATTGTGTTCTCACCACTATATGAAATAAAGAGGAAACCATATTTGTCTTTTTTACACCAACACCTACATAAATAACCATCAATGAGAGTATATATATCGTTCATTGAACACAATTCTTAGAAAGGAGGCTCAAAAAATATCCTGAATAATTTCCACAACATAGCTATGGTGCGACTTTCATATTTACATTCACATTCAATTACCATGGGAGTCCTCTCTACCTTGATGTATTCATTCCGACCACAAAATATGGAAATGCCTTCATCTCTGTAGAATTAATATAGAATATAATCAATAGAATATATAAAAACCAGTTACATAGTATAATAACAATCACTATAGAATATAAAAGAAATCAAAACAGAATCTGATAAAAACTCATTTGGTCAAATTATAATTATACAATAAATGCAGGGTTATATGCCTATACCAACAGACAACAATATAATAAAAATAGAATCTGGTCAGCATAATATATAAAAACATGTTACAGAGAGATTATAGAAAGAGAATAGTTTCAATGTACTACTGTTTGATGTTAATCGAAACTGTAGGAAAATAAGTTTGGAAACTGGATATTGAAGAATCGCAATCTGTTTAATAAAATATGTAAGGTTTTTTTAAATGAATTTGAATTTAATTGAACCAAAAATTTATAATATACAAGAGATGTACTAATCGAAGAAATTCATTAAAAATTTCTAACTATTTAATTTGACTATACATTAAATCTATTAAAAAGGTATGAATCTTTATATTAAAACATTAATCTATTTTCACACTACAATAACAAAAATTAAATTAACTCATTAACCTAATACGTGACTTCCCCTACACATTTTTTCAACTACTTAACATAATAGTAGAAACACAACATATTAACAATGAACAAACTAATAGTTAATACAATATCCTAAAAGTGAATAGAAACACATATGCAGTGGAATCAATTTTTAGTGAATTTAACATATTAGTAGTGAACACAACATATCATTCCATCCATGAACAATTAGTGAACATAACATACTAACTAGAAATGTTACAAATAACTCACAGCTCGTAGGAGAAAAGGATCAAGGAGATGCTAAGGAACTATTCACTACACTCATACCTGGTTTCATTCAAGGGAAGTTGTATTTTTAAACTTGAAAAAAATATAAGAAGATTCACTTCATCATACAATAGATCATAGCTTGTGGATCTTAATATATTTGAATTTCCAAAAATAGCAAACACTAAGATACATGGAGGGAAAGAACCAATGAACCAATACATAAGAACCTCAAAATATACAATACCCTGATCATTAGAGTGGTGTTATCATGGTGATACCTCACCACATAAAAGAAAACATTTTTACGGAAAACAATTTAATGATTAAATAAAATAAATTTTCTGATTTAGTTGTATTTTGAATAAATAAATGGTAAAAAAATTAGAATTTAAAAAAATAAAATTTTAGCTGACCTCTATTTTAGTCATGAAACACTAACATAGTAATATGGAATTCAGACACCTATATTCTAAAGAAACTAATAACAACATTAAATGAAAAGAACAAATAAAATCACAAAAACGTCCCAAAATACTATTATATGTTGTGATCTCATGGAATATAAATGGAATGAATTTAATTTAATTTTTTTAATCAAAATAATTAAAATTAGAAAAACAAAATAATCAAGGGAAGTTGGTTTTTCATACCAAAAATAATATAGTAGAAGAATCACTGCTCGACACCCCTCATTTAGTTGTAGTTTAAAAAAATAAATTATAAACAAATTTAGAAATAAAAAAATAAGAATTTATATGACAACCATTTTTGTCATAAAATGTTGGCATGGAAATATGGAATTTAGATACCTACATTCCAAAGAAAAAAATAAAAATATTAAATGAAAAGAAAAAATAAAATTACACAAAAAAACCCGAAAAAATTATTATATGATGTGATGTCATTGAATTTCAATGGAATGAAATGCGATTAGTGTTTCTAATCTAAACAGTTAAAATTAGAAAAAATAATTATGAAGGGAATTTGGTTTTTCATACCTGAAACCAAATATAAGAAGAATCACTTCATGAGACAACGTATCATAGCCTGCAGATCTTAAAATATTTAAATACGGAAAGAACAAATGTACCAATCCAAAATAACCTCTAAATGTACAATACCCTGATCATTAGAGTGGTGTTAACATTAATTCAATAAAGTAAATCAATATAAACCCCCGGTAAAGAGATGTTTTATGAAACAATGGTCAAGTAGAAGGACAACAAGTAGTTGGATTATTAGAGTAAGAAATTTATAGTATGATTGTCTTAGTTAATAGTGTGCAACTAAAGATAAAAAATTGTCAACAAAAAAGAGGTCAATTACATACATTTTAGGGTTATTTTTAGAAAATAAAATGATGGTCTATGCTTGATAAATATACAAAGAACCTCTTAGTAGAGATTAGAGGAAAGAGACTGAACCTCTTTAGTCAGGAAAAAAATTGCCATGATACCTCACTGTCGATTCTTCCATAGATCGATGTGCAAATCCATAGACGCTCCATAAGTAAGACACTGAGGATTTATCCTAATAACAATGTCTTAAAATCATTTTAAATCCATGAAATATGTTACTCATTGCGCAGTCGAGGAAACGGGTACCCTAGGTGGAGCAGAGGACCCAAATGTGGAAGAGTCGAAGGTGGAGTTTTCAGTTGCAGAGGAGAAGAATTTGGAGTAGCCAAAGGTGGATGAGTCATAGGTGGAGAACATGTAGGTGGATCACATGGAGGTGGTGGTGGGACTAGAGAGGTGATTCGGGAACGAGAGCGAGATAGGGGATTCGGGGAGGGGAGTGGGAACCCTAGCAGAACCGAACGTAAATCCTGATTGGGGGCGGCATACGACGAGATTTCTTTGGGTTTGGAGGTAGAATAAGAAGGTTTGGGTAACATGGAAACATAGGAAGGTGACACGTAAGTAGAAAAATTACAACTTTAGTAAATATATAGATGTCACTTTTCAATAAAAACATGCACATTCAATCATATAATCCACATTGTGTGTTGGATTGATGTGAAGTTAATTTATAAATGTCACAAATAAATCACAAATAATTTTCAAAAAGTTCCAATATAATTCAAGTGTGTTTTATTAGTTTTGAGTATGTGATGTTTATTTTGGACTAAAATGACATTATAAACTTAAAAAATTGACTTTTAGTTAATCTAAGCACATTGTGTGTCAGATTTATGTGGGGTAATATCCTACATATCATAAATTATTTACATATAATTTTACCAAGTACCAAGAAAATCCAAGAACATTTTGTCATTTTAAGTATGTGACATGCATTTTAGATGAAAATGACACTTTTTAAATGAAAAAAAATCACTTTCAGACAATCTAGACACAAAATGTTTTAAATTGATATGTGGTTAATTCTTACATGTCAAAAATGAATCAAAAATATTTTTCTTAAAGTATCAAGACAATCCATGTGACATATCCTTTGGATTATAGGGAATTAATAATTATATAAAATGTTACTTTTTATACAAAAAACAAGTATTTTTAGTAATAAAGGTCTCACCTTGTGTTAGATTGACATGTCATTGATTCCTACACATCATAAATAAGTCACTAATAATTGTTGTAATTCCCTAACCTGGTTCACTCTATAGTAATCAGACTAGTGGTATTATATATCCTTGGTCACACCTCCTTTTAATCTAGAGTCTATCGATTAGAAGTAATATTTTAAAGTGTTACAATGGGGTCAGGATACCTTTATATCATAGTATCGATTATAGTGGAAAATAAAAAAGAAGCATCCATAAAAATGAATAAACCTAAGGATCAATAATAAATGAAAATGTTTCTACACAAGCATGAATACAACCTAGTCTCCCATTAGGCCGAACAGATATATGAATCAATAAAATTATAAAATATAAGGAGTATCTACTTCCATCCCCAAGTATCACCTCATCCCAATATCCATCTAGCATATCCAACTCGATCATCCACTAGTGGTCCTCTTCCCTACCTAAACCTATAAATAATGAGTCATTCTTAGGTATCAATGTTCTATGGCCTCTTGAGCACGGTGTGACTATAACTTAGCAGGACACCACCAATGAAGTCACTTAAATAAAAAAAATACAGTGTTTCCAATTTTTATAGGTTCATAATAAGATATATAGTGTGAAAGTATAAATAAACAATAACCATCAATCCTTAGGATTTAAGGTGACAAACAAGATCAACCATACATACATAGACCAATTTTGTAGTGCTTGATCATGTTACATAACTCTTGGGGAAGGGGTGGTACATGTCATACTCCATAACGAGTCATCACAAAAAAATATAAGGGTAATGTATCCATCCTTGGAAGAATCTAAAATACATATCTCTTTGGGAATATGCATCCATCCCATCCATATCATAATAAAATTAGGGGGCGGAGGTATTACATCCAACTCAACCATCTCATATACATGTTGGGGGGTAGAGCATCCCAACTATAACATCATATATAATAGGGGAGAAGGTAGACCCTCCCATCCATTTCATAATATAATTAGGGGAAATGCATCCAACTATGCCATCTCATATACATGTTGGGGGTAGAGTGTCCCACCTATAATATCATATACATGTCGGAGGATAGTGTGCCCCATCATAATCTCATATAATTGGGGCCAACACATTCTTCTCATCAACATGATAATATAATTGGGTGAGTGCATCCCACCAGACCATATCTTATATATATATATGGATGGGAGAGAGAATCCCGCCTATAATCCTATATGTAATTAGGGGTATTGTATCTCTCCCTTCCATATCATAATATAATCAGGGTGTAGCACATAGAGAGAAGAGTGTCCCACCCATAATATAATATACATTTCAAAGGGTGTGGGGGTTCAAATAATCCCACTTGTAGTCTCATATATAATGCAGGGTAGTGTGTCCCTCTTGTCTATATTATAATATAATCATGGGAAGTGCATCCCCCCAGCCATCTCATAAACATGTGGGGGGAGATCTTCCCACTTTTAATCTCATATACATGTCATGGGGTAGAGCATCCCTCTTTCCCATATTATAATATAATTGGGGGGTATTCTACCTAGGGTTGGTTATATGAATGCACCTGTCGCACATATCCTCAGTTGGAATCTCAAGTGCATAGCCCATCCACATCATTATATCCACAATGATCTTACACTACCGATCTTATAGTTTTAGGTGAAACCCATAATCAATAGTGCCTACCTGTCGATACTACCCCTCTTCATGGTCAGTATAATATTGGGGCACCCACCATGGGTCCCCAAGGTCATATCATAGTCTAGACACCATACATAGCATTATCTATCTCATTATCATCTATGGGTACCTTGTACAACACTCGGAGGTAATATTTTCCCTTGAAATTATCCTGATCATATTACATCCTCACTTGTCTTCTAGAAAAATATACACTGGTATCACTAGAGAGAGACTGTATAATTCCTCTCTCTATTCTAAAAACATACCGGGTTAGTCCTCTCATTCCCAAACTACAATTAAACCCTTTATAAAATAAATCCTCCCAAGGCACACACACACTAGTGGGGCAGAAACACTCTCTCCACTGAAAAATTAACTAGGCCTAAAGGTTGTAAGGTATCTCAAGGTTCTATTCAGTCCAACCTTGTAAAATCATTCCAAGTGGTAAAAATATCTTTTGTAAATAAGTGTCTAAGTTCACTTATACCATATTCCACTAGATTCTTCCATTTCACATGATTCACACCCCTTTAGGGTTTATGTATCTTAAGGATTAAATTCGTATTTATTCATTTAGTCATCGATGGATGATACATCAACTAGAGTCCAGGGTTCCATCATGGCCCTTGAAACATACATTTTATTCTTAACCATTTTAATTTAATATATTTATCTATTTAATAAAAAATTAAATCCCCCACTATGGGGAGACCACATATCACATGCCGTATAAAATTCATAAACTTTTGAGAAATGAATAGGGACCACATACCCCATATAGTGTCATTATTTTTAATCAAATCTCAAAAACCATTTCCTTATATCTTTTAAGCTCATATAAACATATGAGCTCATGTATCAACCCATAATATCCAATTTAATTAATTATAAAAATTTATAATCAATCATACAATCTAGATCTGTTTTCAATATTCAAAATTAACTTCAAATTTTAATTCAAATAAGCATAATTAAAATTCACTTGGAAATCCTACTATATTAAAACAATGAAAAACCGCACTAGGACAGTTGATGGCATACTACTGACACCATCCTGGGAAAAATCCCTAACACATGACACTCTCTCAATCATCAATTTTTTCCAATTTAATAAAAAATAAAAAATTTATTTGACATAAATTTTATCCTTAATAAAATTGTATTCAATGATGTGTGATCATTATCTTGGGATTTCCTCTTCCTATTTCACATAAAATCACCATAAAAATGATGTGATTCCACAATGATCGGGTGGAATCATCACTATTTAGGTTATAACCACTAGTAGTTCTAGAAATATCATTCATCAGTGCTATTTTTTTGATATTTTAATCAAATTTAAAATCCTATGACTTTTATCAATGCTAAAAATTTCATTAATTAAATCACCCTTCATCAGCACAAAAAAATCAATAATAAAGGGAGTCTTCTATCAGTTCTAGTTTAGTACTGATAAAGGGGGACCTTTATAATAACTTTTTATAGAACTTAAAGGATAAATTTTATCATTGTGTTTTTAATGTTCATAAATTGGACTTTTATCAACACTATTTATGGTATAGATAAAATCTCAACTGCATCCGTGTGTTGATTAAATTACAACAAATTTTCGTAGAAAATAGAAAATTTAATTTGTATTAAATTTACATCATAATACCAAAAAACTATAAAATGATAAAAAAACATTTCAATAATTGTAATGTAGGATTACATTGGTATGTACAATTTAACACAAATATCAACAAATTCAAAAACATTAATGTTTTGTTGGATTTGGACCCTGATCCCCTCTCAAAAGTGCCCGATCATACTACCAATTTCTGAACAAACCACCCTAAAGTAATAAAAAGTGTACCTTTATAATAAAATATTATTTTTGTATTACTATAAATAAATAATTTAAAAATAATGAATTAATAAAATGTCACTTTTAAATTGAAAACATATACTTCGAGTCATACCAGGCACACCATGTGTTATATTAATGTGTGGTTGATTCCTACATGCCAAAAATGATTTATGGATAATTTTACAAAAGTATCCAAAAATTAAAATAAAATTTTATTGGTTTTAAGTATTTGATGGGTGTTTTGAACTAAAATCTCAATTATAAATAAAAACATGCACTTTGAGTCAAACGGGACACATCCTGTGTCAGATTGACATGTAGTTAAGTTATATATATCAAAAACAATTTACAGATCAATTTCCTAAAACATGAATACAATATGAGTGTGATTTATTTTTCTTCGATGAGTGACACAATTTTTTGAATAACAAATGATGTTTTAACTAAAAATATATACCTTGAGTCATACTGGTTATATCGTGTGTCAGATTGATGTGATACTGATTCATACACATCAAAAATGAATTATTAGATCATTTTCCTAATTATAAATATAATACAAGAATGTTTTATTAGTTTTTAGTGAGTCGTTCAATTTTATCTAAAAAGTTATTTTTAAACTGAAAACACACATATCAAGTCATATCGATCATACCATGTATCTTATTAAGGTAAAGAAGATTCATACATGTCTCAAATGATTTATGAATAATTTTCATAAAGTATCAAAAAAGTCTATTTTTTTCCTTGGTTTTGAGTATGTCACACATCTTTTGAACTAAAATGTAAATAAAAAAACACACCTTGAGTTATTCAAGTCACACTGTATGTCAAATTGATGTGCAGTGGATTCTTGCACATCAAAAATCAGTTATTGATCTTTTCTTAAATTATCAATCCAATCATATTAAATTTTATAAATTTTTAATACCTGAGGTGTGTTTTGAACTAAAATGTCAATTTAAAAAAACATGCACTTTGAGTCATACCAGCCACACCATGTGTCATATTGACATGTGGTTGATTTATGTATGTCATAAATGACTTATGGGTAATTTTACTAAATTATTAATTCACTATGAGTTTGTTTTCTTGGGTTTTAGTTTGTGACACATGTTTTTAACTATAATGCAATTTTAAACTACAAACATGCACATTGATTAATATCAATCACATTGTTGGTCAAATTGTTGTGAGGCTGATTCTTATATGTAAAAAATAACTTATGGATAATTTTAAAAATATATTAAAAAAATAAAATCATGTTTTCTCATTTTTTAGTGGGTGACATCTATTTTTAACTAAAATTTCATTTTTTAACTGGAAACACTCATGTTGGGTAATACCGGTCACACCATGTGTCATATTTATGTGCAGCTACTTCCTAAAGATCAAAATGAATTGTGGATCATTTTACTAAAGTATAAATACAAAAATATTATATTTACTTAGTTTGTAGTGAGTGATACAAATTTTTAAATAAAATTTCATTTTAAATTGAAAAAACACATTTCAAGTCATACCAGTCACACCGTGTATCAGATTAAGGAGTGGGTGATTCTTACATGAAGAAAACGTAATATTGATCATTCTCCTAATGTATTAAAATAATATGAATTTGTTTTCTTAGTTTGGAGTATTCCATGTGTCTTTTGAACTAAAATATCGATTTCAAATAAAAACATACACTTTGAGTTATACCAGACACACTGTGAGTTAGATTTATGTGTTATTGATTCCTACACTTCATAAATAAATTTTAAATCATTTTCCGAAATTATCAATGCAATACAAGTGAATTTTCTTAGTTTTGAGTATCTGACATGTGTTTTGAACTAAAATGATAATTTTAAATAAAAACATACACTTTGATTCATAACTGCCACATCGTTTGTTGGATTGATATGAAATTTATTCTTACACATCAAAAATGAATTATAGATCATTTTTATAAAGTATTAAGATGATCCAAATGTGTTTTATTAGTTTTCAATAAATAATGCATGGTTTAAAAAAATCATTTTTAAACTAAAAACACACACTTTGAGTCAGACCAGTCACACAATGTGTCATATTGATGTATGAAGGATTCATATATATCAAAAACGATTTATGAACCATTTTAAAAAATTATTAAGACAATATAAGTATATTTTCTTATTTCTAAAGGAGTGAAATACATATTTAACTAAAATGTCATTTTTAAATTGGGAACAAGAACTTTGAGTCATGTTGGCCAGACCATGTGTTGGATTAACATGTGACGAACTCCTACTCCTCAAAAATGAATTCTGAGCCCTTTTAATAAAATATCAAGACCATAAGATTTAATTTTATTGGTTTTCAATGAGTGACACATGTTTTTCAATTAAATATCATTTTTGAATTGAAAGCACACATTTTGATTCATACCAGTCACAACGTATATCATATTGAGGTGAGGCTAATCCTTACATGTCACAAATGACTAATGTAATATTTTTATAAAGTATCAAAATAATAGTAATGTTTTTTCTTGTTTTTGAGTATATCGCACATCTTTTGAACTAAAATTTCAATTTTAAATTAAAACACACTCCTTGAGTCATACTAGAGACATCATGTGTCATATTAATGTTTGGTTGATCCCTACATATTAAAAATGACGTATAGATCATTTTCCTAAATTATCAAGACAATTTGAGTGCATTTTCTTGATTATGAGCATGTGAAGCTTTTTTTTGAACTAAAATGTCAATTTTAAATAAAAAAATTTAGTTTTGAGTCATAATAGCCACACCATGTACCAGATTGACATGTATATGATTCCTATACATCACAAATGACTTATGTATCATTTTTATAAATTATAAATATAATTAGAGTGTTTTTTCTTGGTTTTTAGTGATTGAAACATGTTCTTAACTAAAATTAAAATTAAAAAATACATGAACTTTGAGTCATTTGTAAACTGAAAAAATGCACTACTGAACATAGAAATATCAAATAAAGAAAGAATAGCTCTATAAAGAGAACAAATAGTATGTGGCTGCATCATTATTGTCAAATAAATTTTCAAGAATTGATTTGTCTCCAAGAATTGTTTGGTATTTATATAGAACAAAATGATTTAAGAAAAATCAATTCTCGACGAAGTCATTTCTTCATGATCTCGGTGAAAATTAACTAAATATGTATTAGATAAAAATGATCAGTAAATTTACTAAAAAATTAGACAAAATGATAAAAAAAATAAGTAATATAAAGTTACCTTTTCCTGACTTATGCATACATTCCATCATTGTCTCTTCTTCCCATTTGTTTCTAAACAAACGCATTTCCCCTTTTGAATACATGGAATGTCGACAGTCCTGGTAGTACTAGAAAAATATAAATAAATATATGATTAATAATTTTTTTATACAAAATTTTAATTATCATTGAAGATACCTTTTTAGGGATGCTAGTTTTTTTATGGAATATGATATCTTTCATAAATTTAAAAACATTATAACCACAATCATTTTGATTAGTTTGTTTCAGACAATGCATAAACATTGATGAAAATAAGTAATTTTTTGGATATATGTTTTTATATTCACATATTATATATATATATATATTAAGTGCTTGGGGATACAATTATATTTAAACACACACACATAACACACACAGGTCAGAACAGCAAGCCATAGTCCCATAGGGGATTTCCCACCCATCAAGCTTTAATTATTTAGTACATAGCCTGTAGGCCTAGTGGAAATTAAGCCCATTACATGGCCTATAGGCCTATTGGGCATGAAATACCAATACATGGCCTTTAAGGCTCAAGTTTTTGACCTAAAAGCCCTCCAATGAATAGTGATCCTATAGTACCCAGCTGCTATAGTACTGCCGCCACTACAGTTCCTACTACAGTTCCCACCACTACTATAGTATCGTCGATGCTATAGTTCTACCACCGCTATAGTGCTGCTGCAACAACTGCACCCCATGGGTTTTGAACCTCTAACCTTGATGTAGTATTACAAGGTGCTTTACCACTAATCCAAACCCCAAATACAACCTCTGATATTATATACCCTAAAATTTTCCAGTTTCATAATTCGATAGGCTTTTTGTAATCAAGGACCATCCTCATACCATGATTTTGATGATATTTAAACACCACACTATCATAATTTTTTTTCGTTAAAACATAATATAAAATATATAATTTGACTTTTATTTGAAAAATATTGAATGCAGTGTATTAAAATTGGTAAACATCATCATGTGTGGTCAATTATTGTTAATCAATGCATTAATTCCAAAAAAACTCCTTAGAGTATCTAAATCGATTGTAATAAGAAACCAATGCTCCCTAAAAAAGAAATATTTAATGAAAGAAATTAAAATATATTTTATAATATTAGATTGTATATTTTTAGCCCTTCATCATGGGTATTAAGAAGAACTTGTCATTTGTATGTTTCATTTTAAACATTTCAGACAATTGGTACACTATTTTTAAATATTCCTCTTCTTCCAATGAAATTTTTTGTGTAGACTTGATGTGTGGACTAATGAATCCAAATTCATGTTCATATGGGTTTCCATTAAAATTATATTGATATATATATATATATATGCTGGTAAAAAATATGAATATTATTTAACTGTAATTAACATAGTACATTAGTTATTGAATAAATGGATTATGAAAACACACCTCATGTGTACATTTACAACCAGTACTCTTATCCATCCTTGATTGAGTATTTTTTCTACATTATAAAGATCAAGAAAGTATGTAATGGCCTCTCTATACATTTGTTCTTCAAAATCAGTGATTCTCATATCATAATATTTGAAAATTATATCCTCATGAACTTATAATATTAGTAAATGTAGAAGTTGAAATTATATGGTAATGGTACTCTCTAAAGGTATTTTTTATTTATTGGTTGATAATTTAGATAATTTTGATTTGACATTATATTTCACATTATTTTTATTTTTCTGTAATAAAATTCCTTGGTTTAAGACTTTTGATTATTTGTTAATGTTTTTCCATAAAAAATAAATTACAAAGGACACACATCCTTCTAAAAATGTATTTTTACAATATCAAATGGTCATTCTATGAAAGTTATAATAGAAAGTATGACTATGTGACTATCAAGATCATCAAGGGGAATAAGTAACTTGACACTTAGTTTATGAGATACATAAATCCCCACTCTAACTAGACCATTTAGAAGCTTTTTGTTGTGTAGAATATCTACTTTGATATTGTACACTATACCCCTTGAAATAAGGCAATGGGTAGGTGAAGCTAGATATAAATCACACTCAATTTCACCCTAGATAATATTAGTACATGAAAGGTATCAATATCTACCTAGTTCAAATTTCATAAAAATTGTTATGAAAAAATTGATTACCTCTGGTAAGGTGGAACTTTTAGGGTAATGGATCAACTCAAATTTGGGGTGGATTTGATCTCTTTTCCAACTAGGTTTCTTAATATTTTTGGAAAACATTTTACTAAAAGAAGTTTCCATATCCTTTAATTTCTCAAATATTTTATCATCTATTAGTGGAGATAGTGTTGTACCTTCATCTAAATTCTCATCCAATGATGTATTCCAAGATCAAAATGTATATCATCGAGGGATAAATCTATAGTTTACTAGAAACAAATTCTTAAAGGAATGTTTCAACCTAACTAAGTGTGTACCTTGTTCACAAATAAGACACCCTTGAGTTCCTTTAATTGTGTATCCCAAAAAATTTACACAAGTATGAAATTAATTTATCATCGCATAAAATATGGATTTCGATGTGAAATATTCATTTTTGTAAGCATCATACAATGTGACACCTAAATCCTATATTTAATTTAAGATCCCCAATAAATGGATCCAAATAAACATCAATAGAATTAACCGGTTGTTTTTTATTGATATAAATAGAGAAAACATAATGTGTTTTTTTCCATTATTCATAAAAACAATGAAAATATATAATTTACTAACATATATGGCCATGTATTTTGAGTGCTACTTTGAAAAAAAAGGATTCACTCCATCAGTATATAATTCAAGATAAAGGTTTCTCAGCTCATTACTAAATTCAGGATACTTTTGATCAATTGTTTCCATGGAGGAGAGTTTATAGGGTGATGAAGTTTCATATCTTGATTTTTTTAGTATCTAAGTTCCACATCAATTGTATTGTAGTATCCTCACTTCTATATAGGCACCTAAATGTTGGAATGATTGGAAAGCTCTATATAAATTTTAAAGGGCTATATTGATAATTATTGTATCGAGAGGAACCACACTTTGGGCATTTTTAAGTGATTTATGGTCCTTGAAAAAAAATATACAGTAATTTGGAAAAACATGAATTCTTTTCAAGATCATTCCCATTGACCATAGAATTCATTTAGCATCATATGTTTGGCTATTTAGCTCATTATCTTAAGGTAGAATATCATTTAGGAGAGAAAGTAGATCGGTAAAGCTAGTGTCACTCCATATGTTTCCAAATTTTACATCATATAGCATCTGTATGGATGAAAATATTGTATACATTGTATAACCAACATACAATGACATATTTTCACAACTCTTTAACTTCTAAAATAGTTTTGTACAATCAAGAAGTTCATATTCAATTGTCATTTCCATTTCATAAATGCGATATTTATCATCATTTTCACCTATAATTAAATCCTTGATATAGTCTTCATCATTGTTCACACTAGTAATCATACCATATGATCCATAAAATGTAGTGTTATCCCAATGACTAACTAAATTCAGTTATTCCCCGTATTTAGTCTAACATTTATAAATTCAACATATTTCATGATATATCAAGTGTTCTTAAAATTCCTCGAGACTAATTAGCCTTGAATAACTCATGGTCTAGTTTTCCAATGCATATCAATCAATATACCTTTAAATTATGTTCAATTTCAAATTGGAAGAATTTTCTTGAGCATAAAATTAATAAGGTAAATATATTATAAGTCATGAGGAAGAAAATAACTAATAATATTACATTGCATTTGTTAATAGATGTGAAGATGTTGAAGATTTGTGATCAAAGTTACTTTACTAAAAAATAGTTAGTTTCTTCATGAATTTTAAATAGCCTCTTAAGTATAGGTTATATTGGAAAGAACATAAATAAAGATCTCCATTTTAGTCTCACTTGATAATTTAAAAAATGAGTTTTGATGCTATAGAAGAGTAAAGAAAGATAAACTGAAAAAAAATATCATGAAAAACACATGAAAGATGGACTGAGAATCCTTTAAAAAAGGTTCTAAATTTCATACCTCCAACTTTGAGGTTCTATTTATCCAAAATATTCGACGTTGAATGCAACAGATTTTTGGTTCTATCAGTACTAACAAAGCACATAAAAAAGTGCTATTTCTTCATATTTATGTTTCAACATTGATAAAATACACTTTTATTAAATATTAACCTAGAATTGACATTTTATAAATAATAAAAAAATATTAATTATATAAATAATTTAATTATTAAAAATTAACTATACTAACTATTTAAATTACAGAATTACTATAAAATGCATTTAAATAAATTAATTATATAAATCAGAAACATATTTTTTTAGCATAAGATGAGACCATGCTTAAAAGATGAGGTCTCTTATATAATTAAAAGAAAGACCAAATTAAAAAAGTCTAGAATTAAGAAATTTTCATTTATCCCTCATAAGAAAAGGTAATAGATCATCAGAAACCTAATTAGACTAGTCTATAATATTTCCATCAGCACCCATGCTAGAAATCACATCTGCAACCTAATTGGCCTCCCTATAGATGTGAGTTAAAATGTAGTCTATGTAAGAAAGATATTCCAAGAAAATAATCCACCAAGAGGTTAAATTACATTAAAGATACTCAAAACCTACTCTAACAGACTGAACAATAATAAAAGAGTTGCATTCATACCAAATATTACCCCATACAAGAAGTGAAGTGTGTTCAATGGCCTCAATTACACCCAACATTTCTTCCTCAAGTGTGAAAGAAAAACCACAAGAACCATATAGGTATCCTAAATCATCCCCACAATGATTTATGAAGATATCCTAATAACCCAAAGGACCCAAGTTACCCCTTAAATAACCATTAGTACTTATTTTAGTCCACCTTATGAAAGATGACTGCCAGAATACTTCAAATGTTCCATAAGGTGGATGGAAATTACCACTAATATCAATATTCCTTAAAACCAAGAGATCATGTACATAGTTAAATAAAAAACCATTTTGGATTGAATAAGATTCTTTGATAGCAACCAAAAATTGAGACAGAGTAGTTTGATAAACTAACTTAACCTAATCATGTAAACACATTTTGTGAGAATGAAATATAAGGGATATTAACTCCATAGAAGCAACCTAAAATAGATTCAATAGTTATGGGAATAGATGAATTGATTACCAGCTATTAATGAAACCACGAGTGATGCACATGCGGGGTATAGGGATTTAAAACAGATCATAAAGAGCACACAACATTGATGACATTGTAGAAAAACTCAAGAATTAGTGATGGAAATTATTCATATGTTTATAGTATAGAGCACATTAAGAACATAGGTAAATTTCATAGTTATACAAAAAACAATAAGTCCGTAACTTTCTATGTTCTAGTTACTAGACAAGTATTGACTATGAAGGGAGAATGAATTTCCTATGAAGTTTTCTCAACCAATGAAAGTTTAGATCCAAACTAGTAGGATGGTTATAGAATTCCTTGGATGTTAAAATTCAATTTGGAAGATGTTCCCAAGTCCAGAAATCAGTTTTAGGAGAGAACCGATAACTACTAACAATATATTTGGTGTTTTTTAGAAGATAATTTAATTTGGATAATTGATATGAGATTGAATTAGATAAGATTGAAGTGATATCATTGTCCAAGGGGGATTTCACTAGAGGTTATCTCATAAATTTGAAGTCCAAAAGTTCAGATATGGATCTATAGAGACCAACCACCTTGAATGAAAATTAATAGTATAAAAGATGGATCTTAGGGCATGAAAACCCAAGGAAGTCATATGAATAAGATTCCTAGATTTAAGTTTGAGCAGAAATCTCACATGAAGAATATCAGGTGACATAGATTTACCATTGACCAATATCTATATGAAATGATCTTATAAGGAGTGATTAAAAAACCAAAGGTTTTTTATACCAAGAACCTCAGAGGCATGGGGAATGCAAATTTTTTTCCATGCCATAGTAGCAAACTTCTTTTGAAGAATACTAATATTCCAAATAAATTTTTCAATATAGATGAAAATATTATTAATAAGTGAAACCGACCATTCATAAACCATAAATGAGTAAAAAAACTTTGGGATGATGATGGATTTCACTAAACTAGTGTGTCCATCCATGTAAATAGACTTACCTTTCCATGAAACAAGTTGCTTCCTGATTTGAAAAATGATATCAGAAAAATAGAAAGCCTTTGTCATACCCCAGAAACTAGGAACACCAAGATAAACAAAATGAAATAACCCCTATGAACATCCCAAATTACCAATAATTTAAAGCTTTCTGGAAAAGGATATCCCCAACCAAAGTACACAAAAGATTTATTCCATCTAAAAAACTGACTAGAGGATTCTTCATAATGAAAAAAATACTTTATTGATGTTTATGAAATTTATCTTATCCCCTTTAGTAAAGAGAATAATATGATCTTCATTTAAAATATGATGAGAAGAGAGTCCTCCACCAGCATTAATGGATTTAATTTTCCCATTATCATCCATAATGGAGAATATCCTACTGATATAATCCTCATAAATAGAGAAAAGAATAGAGGAAAGAGGGTAACCTTGTCTTACACCTCTAGAGAAATAAAAATAACCTTTAGGTGAACCATTGATCATAACTGAAATACGAGCTGATTCCAAAATTCTTTTAATCTGATTGATAAATGAGTTGTCAATCCCAAAACAGGCAAGAAACATAAAAATTAAATACCAATACATAGTGTTAAAAGCCCTAATAATGTCAAGTTTGAGGGAAATATAACCATCTCTAATAGGCCTAGTGAGAAGATTAACACATTCAGAGGCAATAACAAGACAATCCTGAATAATCCTACCTTTTATGAAACCATATTTATTGAGAGAAACTATTTTATTTGAGATAGAGGCTAATCTATTTGCCAAAATTTTTCTAATGATTTTATAAATTATATTAAACAAAGAAATCTTCTTGAAGAGATGAATTTATATTGGCATTTTCCACTTTGGGTATCAAAGAAATATATTGATAGTTCAGTGCATAGGGAAGATACCCATCCGTAAAAAATAGAGGACCATCCAATAAACATCCACTTTAATAATCTCCCAATAAGATTGAAAGAAAAAAATTCCCAAATTGTCTGGTCTGAGAGAGCTTTCAGAATTAAGAAAAAAAATATCCTCCTTAATTTTTGAAATCAAATGGATAATAGTGAGCCTAATGTTATCATATTGATTGAAAATATGTGGAATAATACCATCCACTTGCTCAAAATTGATAGAGTAACCATTGAACCAATTCCTATAATAGGATACCATGTGATTAGAAAGATCCTTCACTTTATCCATAATCTTATCACCATTCCTGAGAAGTTATAAAGGCCTAGAAATTATTCAAGCATATTGAATGGAATTAAAGAACATGGAATTCCTATCACTATATTTGAGCCATTTATCTTTAAATTAATTCCTCTAAAAATAATCCTTAATGTTAAGAAGAGTATTGATATTAATAGAAACCTTAGTCTCATTAACTATACTATCAGATAAGTCATTAGAGGTATCATGCTCTTGAATTTGTTGAAGAGAAGATTAAAGGGAGGATATATCATAATCAAGAGAACAAAATCGATCCTTTATCCAATATTTAAGCCTCTTTTAACTATTTTAATTTTAGAATACAGGCTAAAGCATCATCTCTGAAATTAATAAAGGACCAAACCTACTAAATAAGTTTTCAAAAATCTAGTTGAGACACCCAAGAATTGTTGAATCTAAAAGGTAAAGAGGGATTGAAGGACTTGGATATATGATCAATAAGATTTGGATGAGGGTCATAATTAAGCCATGGCATGGTAGTGATTGATATAGAGTACTAGGTATCCAAGACAACTTCATTGGTAAATTCTCTATCAAGTTTACTAGAAACCATGCCACTAAGATGTTTCTTATACCAAGTATACATGGATCCAACCATATTATTCTCAATAAAAATATTACTTTCAATGAAAGCTCTAAATTCTGTAGAGGAAGTGGAATATGTGATAGTGCCCAATTTCTCATTAGGATTCATAATTGAGTTTAAATCCCCAATCAAGGACCAAGGACCAACAATAATGTTTTTCAGAGCATCAATCTCTATCCAAATATTTTTTCAAACTTGATATATTTTATGAGCATACATAATAGAGAAACACTACTGAATCCCTGTATAATTAAAGGAACAAGTGACATGTTGATCATTGGAGGGCAATAATATTGGATTAACCAAAGAGGAATGAACCAAGACCCAAAGATTCTTAACATTAATAGAACATCTATTAGTAGCCAATAAATGAAACCTTAAATTTTCAAGATTGGTAATATTAGGAGAGACAATTTTTTTTGGGTTCAGCCAAACCAATTAAAACAGGCTTATGTTTCTGAATATAGAGCCTAAGGGACTAGGTAGTCTCACTATTGGCGGGACCATGGAAATTCAAGAATGGAGTCCTCAATTGGACTTGGGTTTAGGGTTAATACCCACTTATTTTATACACCCTCTTTCATATCTAAGGTTTTAGGAGGCCTTACAGCCTTCATATTAGGTACTAGATCACAATAAATTAAAGATTTTAGGTAAGAAACCTTAACCAAAGAAGTGCCAACCCCCTTATCGGAGTGGGAATCATTTTCTAAAGAAGAATTTAGTAGTATCTGGGAATCTCCCAAAATTGGTTGCTCTAATGAAGTCTTCACCTATGTATTTGCGGCATGAGGCCGAACCACAGAATTATATAAGCTACCCAAGCCCTTTGTAGAAATATTGACCAAAACCTGTGGGTACTTTTAAACTGAAAGAACAACTTCCCTAATGTTATATTCAATTTCAAAAGAGATTACTTGATTATCTAGATCATCTTGCATCTTAAGGACCAACTCATTGATGTCCAGTGAAATTTCCAAGGCTAACAAGAGATCATATGAGGGTTTTTTTCATCACAATGCACCTCAAACCCACTTGGGTTTGAGGAGAAAGTAGGAGGAGGAGGATCCTCCACCTTAGAAATATATGGCCAAGATTGTTTTGAGTCGTTAGGGGGAATTGCAAGAGGTAAGGTGTCCATTGAATCCTTGGAGGCACCAACTTTTTCAAGAAAAATAACTTTTTTATTTCAATTTTTTGTCACTTCCTTCCAAACCTTGGAATTTGGAGCATCTTTAACTCTTTTTTGAATAACTCTACAGTTTACCATAGTGTGACCTATAAATTTTCATAGATCACAAAAAGGAAATACACGCTCAAAATATACATTGGCATCAATTTTATTATTGTTGACAAGTAGAGTAATATTATAAAGACATTCAGATGCCAAATTCACATCAAGAAGGATACAAGTGAAAAAATCAAGCTCGACTTCAAGAGTGCACTGATCCATTTAGATCGGTGAACCAATGTAGGAAGCCAAATCGTTAAGAATCTAAGGGTGTCGATACATGTAGTTCAAACCATGTAAACGAATCCAAACCTACAGATTTGATTGCTTATGAGTCATGGGATTGAAATTAATATCACAATCTAGGATGTGAAAGATACAAGTTTAAGGTGTATATTTCCTAGATTTCTAACTGTTGAAAGACCCTTGCCACATTGGACGATAATGTGGAAAAACCGTCTATCGATCAGAATAAGTTTCCAGGAATGATTTCTCCAACAATGGGAGATTTGATTCTTGAGATCTGCATAATACCACAACTTATCTTCTCTCGAATAAATCACATGACCAAAAAGAGAAAATCTGTAGAGATTATGTCTTTATTGAAGAGTTATCAAATCCGCAACAATCGAAAAGCCGCCATCATCGAGCTTCTTGATATTTGAGAGTCGAAGGGGACCCTCTTTAAAACTTAATAAATAAATATGTATAAATAAATATTAATAAATGAATAAATTTCGAAAATATTAAAAACAAATATATAATATTCAATGAATGAATATAAAAAATGAATAAAAAATTGAATAAATTACAAAAATATGAAAAAAAGTGAAATCATAACATTAATTAAATAAATGAAAAACACATAAAAAACGAATAAAAATGAAAACATAAAAAATATTAATTATATAAATAAAACATTACAAAAAATAAAAAATATTAACTAATTAGAATAAAAAATTTATAAAATGCATTTAAATAAATTAATTATATAAATTTCAAACATATGAAAAATATTAAAACTTAATGATAAAAAATGAAAAATCTTATTCATATAAATTACAAACATATTGAAAATACTACAACATAGTAAATAAATTTGTATGAATAAATATTAAAAAGTTATTAAATTCCAAAAGATAATAAATATTAAGAATGAATAAATAAAATTAAATAGATTCCGAAAATATTTTAAAAAATGAATTCATTAGATTAATTACATGAATTGTAAACACATACAAAAGTGAAAAAAAATGAAAAAATGAATATATAAATAATATAAATTATATATATATAACTAAATTATTTAAAATGAATTATATTAAAATTTAAAATTTAATATATATATATATATATTAAAAAATAAATTTAAATTAATTAATTATATAAATTTCAATTATTTTAAAAATATTAAATTTAACAAATAAAATTGAATAAATATTAATCATATAAATTAGTGATGTATTGAAAATATTTAAACTTTAAAAATAAATATGTATTAATAAATTCCAAAAATGTAACGCCCTGACCCCAGTTACCCAGAGTCGGTGCATTATTACATAACATTGACATGATCATAAGAAAGATCAAATCTCGGAAGACCGATTGGTTTAGTAGTCTTGGAAACACTAGATATATTCATAAGTCTTACATTACATCATAAAAATGAAAACTACAACAACATAGTTTCCATAGTCCACTCTCATATCCCCACATACTATCCCTGCAGATCATTCATAAATTATTTCTTCACATCCTGGGAAAAATTAAACATTGAAAGGGGTGATCTCAGATGCTCAGTAAGGATAACAATATAGCAGAAACTTTCATAAATAAACATGAACATTTAAGGAAATGTATAACTAAAACAAAAGCCTTTTAAACTTCAACTTCAGCATAATATGGCATAGATAAAATGAAATAATTCCATTTACTTATTCACATGGATATTCTACTAGTCAAATAATCACATGCAATATCAATAACCACTTTCATAATGACGGAATGCATAATGCCAGACTATCATCACCGCGTAGCCAATGCCTCGTGCCAAGACTACAAATAAGATTTTGTCAAGGCCTCGTGCCAAGACACTTGTTTGTCTCATGAGACCTACCGATTCATCGAGGAGCTATAGAGGGCTCCACCCGTCACATATTAAGTCCAATGCATTCCTCAAATGGACAGGTTTAAACATAACATAAACATTCGTATTAAAACTAGCATACGAAATGTCAATACTTTCTCCATAAACCATGAATGGTATAAAAATAACACATCCACAGTCAAAAATATCACAAAACATTCAATAAAATATGGAATTTTTGTATCATAATAAATCAACTTAAAATAAGCTTGAAATCTATCAAAGGATGTTTACATAGATGAAATCAAAACTATTTGAGGGAAATATCTATTTTTTTAAATCATTTAAAAGTCACATTATTATAAAATAAAACATTTACTATGAAAATATTCTTATAAGATTGTAAGGGAAGCTTTGAAGATTTTATAATGGCGTAAAATAGCCACATGCGCCGTATAAGTTAATAAAAGATATTCTTACCTTAATTATATCGAAAAGGTTAAAAAAGACATTGTTTGGAAAATGACGGAAAGATTCCTTTATAAAATTCTTATAAAAAGTCAAAAAAGGGTATAAATGACTTTAACCCATATTTTATAAAATAGTAAGAATGTTTTGAAATACATTTTTAAGAAACATGGATGTGGATGATAAAGAGGTCCCAGTAGATAAATACATATAAACAACCTCAGATAATGAAGAGATTGTAAAATAAACCCTTACCTAGTACTTTTCCTTGGTTGATGGTAGGTTAACCTCCTATATAATGGTGAAATAATTGTTATTTAATTATACATTAATAATATATATTAATATGATATCATATATGTTCTTTTAACATCGCTTTGTTAATAAAATCTTAGTATTATCGTCGTTTTGGGTGTTAACTTACTAATTTTTTTTATATAAGCTGTGTTTGTTATGGATAGGTTGTATCATACTCATATCCAAAATGATATTAATTCCTTAAATATTATTTTTTATCATCCAATAAAATTTAGTCTTGAATGGATTTGATGGGGAATGAATCTCATCACATTCGTGGAGACGGTAATCCGTACGTACGCACGTGCAACAATATCATTAAAATAATATATAATTGCATGGTATATCATATAGACATAATCCTTATCATGTTATATTTATTATTTACATTAACTATACATCATTATTATACCCATTTAAATAATAGTATATTGAATAACAATTACACCACAACGTGGAGACGGTAGGCCGTATGTACGCACGTATGGTGACATGTCATTCAACGGATGGATAGAATAATGAATTTTTTTTCTATAAGTATAATAATATCACAGTATATAGAAGGTACTAGAGTTATTATTTTAGAATGTAAATAACAAGGAAAGAAGAAGTTGAAGAAGAAAGGAACTTTAAAGAGGGTGGTGAACACGTTACCTCTTCTTCGGGTTCTTCCTTTTGATTTGATCAAAAGAGCTCCTTAGGATGGCTTTCTGATCAAAATAAGGCCTATATGTTGAAGTGAGGGAAGTTGAGAGAGTATTTTTTAAGGGGTTGGCCGAACCAAAAGGCTTTGAATGTGTGAAGAATTGGTTAGAAGTGATGTCCTTTTATAAGGGGGAGGAGGGGCACCTTGAGAAAATCTAAAAATATTATTTTATAATAAATTCATATTCGGTTTCTAATGGCTCCAAAGTGGATTATTTAAAGGTTATGGTGGGTATGGGTCTCAAAACACTCAACCAATAAAATTTAGACCAGTTTGGGTCATTATATTAAGCTTATCTTTTAGATTTAACTCTTAGTTAATTAGTTTGACACTTACCATGTCACTTTGTATTTTTATATTATATAGTTAATAAACTTACTATATAAATCCAAGCGACCCCAAAGTGGTCCATTAATGATATACCAATAATGATATGAGTCATTTGGCTGAACCATAAATTTTTAGGAATATAATATTAATTAATAATATAATATTTTTTTTAAAAACTCATTTATGTCAATTTTGACACTACTCAATAATTGATTTTTGTTAAAGTCTTAACAGCTTTATTAATTCAAACAAAATTCATTTAAGAAATACTAAAATTTCATATTAACCAATAAAATTCGTTTATGTTATCAAAATTTTCAAATTATATTTATTTTAACATTTATAATATCAATTATTTGATTCTTTCATTAATAAGGAAAATACTGCATCATTATTGTGTCATATATATTTTTACTTTTTCAAAGTCTAAAAATTATAAATAAAATAAAATTATATAGGAAATATTTTTAAATTTCTAATGAATATTTATAATCTAAAATCCAACATATATAACCCCATGTAAAAATTGTTTTTCTAAAAGATATATGCTTATGTCATTTTTGTATTTATTTTAACTTAATTAATATAAAGTGTCCTTATCACCAAAAAGTGGATCCATGGGGTCCCAAAATCAACCCAAAGATGACCAGGGTTGGGCATGTATCCCCCAATAAGGTTAGGACACGTTTTAGGGTAATTTATTATTATTATAATATTACTTTTTAACCCTTATTTACCGGATTTACCATTTAACCATGGTAAATAAAATATTTACCGAAGTAATTATTCAAAATGTCTAAAAATAAAAGTTACCTATTTACACAATTTGGACATCCTGATTCCAAATATGGAATCCATTTTTCCAAATTCAAAACACAGAAGTGGCAGAAATTAATTTAAAATTAATTCCCGCTGTCAAAACAAAAAAGATTGTTTTTAAGATATAATAACTATCAAAAGATTGATACTTGTTTATGTCTGGTTTAATTGTGAAATTATGTACAATGACCAAAATTGTATTAAATGGTAAAAATATATTCTAAATATACTTTAAAACCACTCAAATTCATAACTTATCACGATTAATTATTTTTATTAAAAAACTTTTTTTTAATTAAAATTTACTAATTTTCACTATTCATCAAAATATAGAAGTTATCTGAAAAGTACTAAAATTTCATCCTAAGATAATTTCGATATTCCGAATCCAAAAATGAATTCATTTTAAAAGATAGAATGTATAAAATTTCAAAAAGTGGGTATTAATATTCATAACGGCTATTTTGATTGGTTGCGGCGTGTTCGAATCTCAGAGTTGCGTACAACACACACTATTGTATTACTCAAAGAGAAGCGTACCATGGAAGCTTGGGGTGTTACATTATCCCCTTCTTAAAATAATTTCTTCATCAAAATTTCTAGAATATTACATCATAAAAAGACTCGGGTGGTTCTTCATCAGAAGTTCCTCGGGTTCCCACGTTCCCTCTTTCATCTTATGGTTTCTCCAGAGAACTTTTACCAGACGAGTCGTCCGGTTTCTCAGCACTTGTTATCTTGTATCAAGAATACTGACAGGCTCTTCACAATAAGAGAGATCGGGTTCCAATTCTGATTCCTCATAGGTGAGTACATGCGTTGGCTCAGGCATGTATTTTCTCAACAGTGATACGTGGAACACATCATGAACTTTGGAGAGATGTGGTGGCATTTCCAAACGGTATGCTACTGCCCCAATTCGTTCTAGAATTTCAAAAGGTCCGATGTACCTGGGACTCAATTTACATTTCTTTCCAAAATGTATAACTCCCTTTCATGGAGATACCTTCACGAAAACATGATCTCCCACCTGAAATTCCAAATCCTTTCTTCGGTTGTCAGCATAGCTCTTCTGCCTACTTTGAGCTGCTTTGATGTGGTTTTGGATTACCTTTACATTTTCCATCGTTTCCTCCACTTGTTCTGGGCCAACAAGTTTTCTTTCACCAACATCATCCCAACAGGTTGGTGTGCGACATCTATTTCCATATAACTCTTCATATGGTGCCATCCAAATGCTTGATTAGAAGCTATTGTTATAGGAAAATTCTACCAGTGGTAAATATTGATCCCACATACCCTGAAAGTCAAGTGAGCCTGATCTCAACATGTCTTCTAAGGTTTGAATAGTTCATTCTGATTGTCCATTCTAGTTTGAGGGTGGTAACCAGTGCTCAAACGAAGTTCAGTATCCAAGGCCTTCTGAAGACTTTTCCAGAATCTTGATGTAAAACGGGTATCACGATCCGAGACAATCGATAGGGGTACTCCATGAAGTCTCAAAACATCATTTATATATATCCTTTCCAGACGTTCAAGTGGTAAATCCACCCTTATAGAAAGAAAATGTGCTAACTTGGTAAGGCGATCAACAATGACCCATATTGCATCGTTCCTTCTAGGAGTCTTTGGTTGTCCCATGAAAAAGTCCATCGTGATATTATCCCATTTCCACTTAGGTATGGGAAGAGGTTGCAATACTCCTCCAGACAGTTGCCTTCCATCTTTCACTTGTTGAAAAACCATACGTCTTGACACAAAATCAGCAATCTCTCTCTTCATGTTGTCCAACCAAAAATGTTCCTTTAAATCTCTATACATTTTGGTGCTCCCAGGGTGTGTAGAGAAATTGGAACTATGAGTATCATCTAACAATTCCTTTTTTAAATTAGGTATATCGGGAACACAAAGTCTCTTCCCGAATTTCAAAATTCCTTCTTCATACACAAAGTCTCTCAATCTCCCATCATTCACAGCTTTAATCTTCTTTTGAAATTATTCATCCTCGGTCTGAGAACTCTTTATCCTTTCTAGTAAAGATGGTTTGGCAACCATTTGAAAAAGCATTGATGTTTCACCTTCCATGGTGATTCCCATATCCATCTTCACTAGATCCATGAAAATAGGATCCCTTTCAATTCTCATCACGTTCAAAACTCCATGATCTTTTCTGCTTAAAGCATCTGCCACCTTATTTGCCTTCCCCAGGGGTAGTGTATCGTAAAATCATAATCCTTGAGTAATTCAATCCATCTCCTTTGCCTCATGTTGAGTTCATTCTGTGAGAAAATATACTTCAAACTCTTTTGATCAGAATAAATCTCACATTTCTCACTATAGAGATAATGTCTCCATCTCTTCAAATAAAAGATTACAACAGCTAACTCAAGATCGTTAGTAGGATAGTTCTGCTCATGAATTTTTAGCTGTCATGATGCATAGGCAATAACCCTATCATTTTTCATAAGGACACAACCTAGTCCTTTCATTTATGCATCACTATAAATAACGAACCCATCATTCCCCGATGGTAGAGTCAATATAGGAGCATTGGCTAATATTCTCTTCAGTTCATTGAAACATTCTTCACACTCTTTTGTCCAAACAAATTTAATCCATTTACGTGTGATTTTGTTAATGGGTTAGCCAACCGGGCAATGTTCTGGATGAAACGTCGATAATAACCTGCTAAACCAATACAATTGCATACCTCAGTTATACTCGTCGGTGCTAGCCCTTCTTGGATTGCCTTGGTCTTAGAAGGATCAACGGAAATTCCATCCTAAGAAATAATATGGCCATGAAAAGAAATCTCTTGAAGCAAGAATTCACACCTGCTAAACTTCCCATATAATTCATATCTTCTCAGAGTCTTCAAGATAATGCGCAAGTGATTTTCATGATCTTCGTAGCTTTTGGAGTATACCAAGATATCATCAATAAACACCACCACAAAATCATCGAGATATTCCTTTAAAACTATGTTCATTAGATCCATGAATACAGAGGGTGCATTAGTCATCCCAAAAGGCATTACTGTAAACTCATAATGCCTGTACCTTATTCGAAATGCTATCTTCGGAATGTCTTCCCTCTTCACACACAACTAATGGTATCCTGATCAAAGGTCAATCTCTGAAAAGTATTGAGCTCCATGCAGTTGGTCAAATAAATCATCAATGCGAGGTAGGGGATACTTGTTATTTATTGTTATAGCATTGATCTCCATGTAGTCAATACATAACCTCATAGATCCATCTTTCTTTTTAACAAAAATAATAGGGGCTCCCCATGGAGAAACACTAGGGTGAATAAATCCTTTATTACTCAATTCCTCTAGTTTTTTCTTTTGTTCAACTAATTCCACAATGGTCATTCTATAAGGGGTCTTCGATGTAGGCCTTGATCCAGGAATTAAATCAATGGAAAACTCAACTTCTCATTTTGGAGGATGTCCAGGTAAATCTTCTGGAAACACATCTACATATTCTTTCACAATAGGTACATCCTCTATTTGAACATTCCTTTCCTCGCCCACAGTCTTTTAATTCCTTTCCTCCCCAATAATTGAATTTATTTGAGCTACTGGGGGTGGATCTAGATAAGAATTACTTGGTGACGATTCTGCTCTAAAGATAAGGTGTTCCTTATCATCATCATCAAAAATTGTAACCTCATTCTTCTTACAACAAATCTTCGCATCATGGTCCAAAATCCAATCCATACTGATGATTATATCAAACTGAATCATAGGTATGACGATGAGATCAGCAGATAAAGAACATTTATGTGCTCTAATAGGGTCTGATTCACAAAACTTTGTTGCAATGATACTTCCCTTAGGGGTTTTGACTGACAACTCTCTTGTTAAATCAAATTGGAAATATCTAATTTTCCTAGAAAACTGGGAAGATATGAAACAATGTGATGATCTAGAATCAAATAAATCATTTTCTAAACTTGAGGAAACCATTAAATTACCTGCCACCAAGTCTTTCAGAGCTTTTACCTCAGTACTAGTGATAGCATAAGCTTGGCCTTGATCCATTGGCATTTTCTGAGGTAATTTCCCCTAACGCTTAGGAAATTCATTTTCATAATGTCCCATCTCTCATTAAAGCATTCCACATTGACAACAACCCTCTTTCCCTTGCAATCATGAGCTTGGTGGCCTTTTTCACCACACTTGTAACAGACTCCCATTCCTTTTAAGAAAGTATTGGGGTGTTTCTTCCAACATTTACTGGAGGATGGATTTTCAACTTTTCCCTTCTTCCCCTTATTTCTATTTCCAGATTGATCAGCAGATCTATTCTTCTCTTGCTTTGATTTAAAGTCATAAGACTTAGAGAATTCCTTTTCTGTCTTGACAACACACGAGACAATATCTTCATATAACAAGAAGGTTTGTGAGACACGTGCTCGATGGAGAAATGGTTTTAACCCATCAAAGAAACGATCAATCTTGCTTCTTGGGTTACGTATATGATTTGCAGCATACCTTGCTAACCTTGTAAAGTTAGCCTCATACTTTGCGACATTATCATCCTCTTTCGACCTCAAACTCAGAAATTGCCTTTCCATATCTGCTCGATGGTCTCGAGGAAATTATTTTTCTAAGAGCAGCTCTTTGAACTCCCTCCATTCCATATCTGATACTTCATCATCTTTCTTCATGTTTTGTATCAATGACCACCACTGATCAACATCTCCAGTGAGGTGGTAAACTGCCATGATAACCTTTTCCCTTTCACTACTCCCCAAGACATGGAATATTTTCTCTAAAGAATTTATCCATTGCTCAGCTACCAAGGGATTTGTACTCCCATTGAATGTTGGTGGTTGTTGCCTCATGAAGCGATCTAACATTGAACCTGCACACTGCGGATCAGGGTGATCCATACGGGTAAGGTTATTATTCATAACCTGAGTGAGTTGTCCTAGTATGGTGATAAGCTGATCACCACCAGTTATATCACCAGCTCCACTATAATGATCTGGAGCAGGAGGGAAATCCCTACATGGAGTGCATTCATTGATACGGTTTCCATTTCTTCCAATAGGTTCCATTTCTAAACAATGGCATAAACTAGATCAGTTTATGAATCAAAATACATAATTACATACTTATAAAACACTTAACATAAATTGAACTATTTATGGATATAATCCATAATCATAAAAATGTTTTCTTTGAGGACTTATATACTCATAAACCCTTCATAATTATTTGTAAAGAAAATGAGAGTTATCTTAAGCATATCCCCTGGGAGTGTCCTAACCAAGAGTGCAGCAAGGCCCGTTGTCGTGCACCAGTTCCCGTTCGAGTCTAGATCAAAGCGGTGTTTTCGGGTTTTACCCCTAAGTACATTTGTACCAGAGCGACCTCTTCCTGCTCTTATCCAGACAGGGATGTATTGCTCAGAGGACTCAAAAAATCTCTACAATACCAAAATTCTAGGAAGTTATTATATACTACTCCTCAAAGTCCATCTTAAATCTATGTGTTCTAATCAGAGTTTATCTAAATCTAGCTTCCAAGGTTTTCACTAAACATTATCTGATACCAACTGTAACTCCCCGACCCCAGTTACCCAGAGTCAGTGCATTATTACATAACATTGGCATGATCACAAGAATGATCAAATCTCGAAAGACCGATTGGTTTAGTAGCCTTGGAAACACTAGATATATTCATAAGTCTTACATTACATCATAAAAATGAGAACTACAACAACATAGTCTCCATAGTCCACTCTCATATCGCCACATACTATCCATGCAGGTCATTCATAAATTACTTCTTCACATCCTGGAAAAAATAAAACATTGAAAGGGGTGAGCTCATATGCTTAGTAAGGATAACAATATAGCAGAAACTTTCATAAATAAACATGAACTTTTAAGGCAATGTATAACTAAAAAAAATCCTTTTAAACTTCAACTTAAGAATAATATGTCATAGATAAAATGAAATAATTCCATTTACTTATTCACATGGATATTATACTAGTCGAATAATCACATACAATATCAATAACCACTTTCATAATGACGGAATGCATAATGCCAGACTATCATCACCACGTAGCCAAGGCCTCATGCCAAGACTACAAATAAGATTTTTTCATGGCCTCGTGCCAAGACAGTAGTTTGTCTCATGAGAAATACCGATGCATCAAGGAGCTATAGCAGGCTCCACCCGTCACATATTATGTCCAATGCATTCCTCATATGAACAGGTTTAAACATAACATAAACATTCGTATTAAAACTATCATATGAAATGTCAATACTTTCTCCATAAACCATGAATGGTATAAAAATAACACATCCACTATCAAAAAAATCACAAAACCTTCAATATAATATGGAAGGTTTGTATCATAATAAATCAACTTCAAATAAGCTTAAAATCCATCAAAGGATGTTGACATAGGTGAAATCAAAACTATTTGGGAGGAATATCTCTTTTTTTTAAATCATTTAAAAGTAACATAATTATAAAATAAAACATTTACTTTTAAAGTATTCTTATAAGATTTTAAGGGAAGCTTTGAATATTTTATAATGGCATAAAATAGCCACATAGGCCGTATATGTTTAAAAAAGACATTCTTACCATAATTCTGTTGAAAAGGTTAAAAAAGACATTGTTTGGAAAACAACGAAAAGATTCCTTTATAAACTTATTATAAAAAGTAAAACAAGGGTATAAATGACTTTAACCCATATTCTGTAAAATAGTAATAATGTTTTGAAATAAATTTTTAAGAAATATGGATGTGGATGATAAAGAGGTCCCAGTAGATAAATATGTATAAACAACCTCGGATAATGAAGAGATTGTAAAATAAACCCTTACCTTGTAATTTTCCTTGGTTGATGGTAGGTTAACATCCTTTATAATGGTGAAATAATTGTAATTGAATTATAAAATAATCATATATATTAATATGATATCATATATGATCTTTTAACATCGCTTTGTTAATAAAATCTTAGTATTATCGTCGTTTTCGGTGTTAACTTACTCGTTTTCTTTTATATAAGCCATGTTTATTATTGATAGGTTGTATCATACTCATATCCAAAATTATATTAAGTCCTTAAATGTTATTTTTAATCATCCAATAAAATTTAGTCATGAATGGATATGATGCGGAATGAATCTCATCGCGTTCGTGGAGACGGTAATCCGTACGTACGCACAAACGACAATATGATTAAAATAATATATAATTGGATGGTATATCATATAGACAGAATCATTATCATGTTATATTTATTATTTAAATGAATTATATATCATTATTATACCCATTTAAATAATAGTATATTGAATAACAATTACACCACAACTTGGAGACGGTAGGCCGTATGTATGCACGTATGGTGACATGTCATTCAAGGGATGGATAAAATAATGAATTTATTTGTTCTATAATTATAATAACATCAAAATATATAGAAGGTACTAGATTTATTATTTTATAATGGAAATAACAAATAAAGAAGAAGTTGAATAAGAAAGGAACTTTAAAGAGGGTGGTGAAGACGTTACCTCTTCTTTGGGTTCTTCCTTTTGATTTGATCAAAAGGGCTCCGTAGGTCGGCTTTCTGATCAAACTAAGGCCTCTATGTTGAAGTGAGGGAAGTTTAGAGAGTATTTGGGCAGGGGTTGGCTGAACCAAAAGGCTTTTAAGGTGTGAAGAATTGGTTAGAAGTGGTGTCCTTTTATAAGGGGGGGGACGGGCACCTTAGGAAAATCTAGAAATATTATTTTATAATAAATTCATATTCTGTTTATAATGGATAAAAATTGGATTATTTAAAGTTTAAGGTGGGGATGGGTCTAAAACCACTAAACACATAGAATTTAGACAGGTTTGGGTCATTATATTAACCTTATCTTTTAGTTTTAACTCATTGTTAATTAGTTTGACACTTACCATGTCCCTTTGTATTTTTATATTATATAGTTAATAAAATTACTATATACATCCAAGAGACCCCAAAGTGGTCCATTAATGATATAAAAATAATTATATGAGTCATTTGGACGAACCTTAGATTTTTAGGAATAGAATATAAATTAATAATATAATATTTGTTTTAAAAACTCATTTATGTCAATTTTGACACTACTCAATAATTGATTTTTGTTAAAGGCTTTAAAAGCTTTATTAATTAAAAAAATTAATTTAATCAATACTAACATGTCATATTAACCAATAAAATTATTTTATGTTATAAAAACCTTCAAATTATATATATTTTAACATTTATAATATAAATTATTTGATTCTTTCATTAATAAGGAAAATACTGCATCATTATTGTGTCATATATATTCTTACTTTTTCAATATCTAAAAATTATAAATAAAATACCATTATGTAGGAAATCTTTTTAGCTTTCTAATGAATTTTTATAATCTAAAATATAACAAATATTACTCTATTTAAAAATTGGTTTTCTAAAAGATATATGCTTATGTCATTTTTGTATTTATTTTAACTTAATTAATATAAAGTGTTCTTATCACCAACAAGTGGCTCCATGGGGTCCCAAAATCGAAACAAAGATGCCCATGTTCGGACATGTATCCAAAAATAAGGTTAGGACACGTTTTAGGGTAATTTATTATTATTATAATATTATTTTTTAACCCTTATTTACCGGATTTACCCTTTAACCATGATAAATAAAATATTTTCCGAAGTAATTATTCAAAATGTCTAAAAATAAAAGTTACCTATTTACACAATTTGGACATCCTGATTCCAAATATGGAATCCATTTTTACAAATTCAAAACACAGAAGTGGCAGAAATTAATTTAAAATTAATTCTCGCTGTCAAAACAAAAAGCGTGTTTTTAAGATATAATAACTATCAAAAGATTGATATTTGTTTATGTCCGGTTTAATTGTGAAATTATGTCCAATGACCAAAATTGTATTAAATGGTAAAAATATTTTTTAAATATACTTTAAAAATACTCAAATTCATAATTTATCACTATTAATTATTTTGATTAAAAAAGTTGTTTTTAATTAAAACTTAGTAATTTTCACTATTCGTCAAAATATAAAAGTTATCCGAAAGGTACCAAAAATTCATCCTAAGATAATTTCGATATTCCGAATCCAAAAATGAAGTCCATTTTGAAAGATAAAATGTATAAAATTTCAAAAAGTGGGTATTACTATTCATAACGGCTACTTTGATTGGTTGCGGCGTGTTAGAATCTCGGAGTTGCGTACAACACATGCTGCTGTATTACTCAAAGAGAAGCATACCGTGGAAGCTTGGGGGTGTTATAAAATATATTAAAACTTAATCATATTAAATGACAGAAGATTAAAAATTAAAAAAAATAAAATTTAATAAATTAAAAAAATATTTACAAAATTGAATTCGTAACATTAATTACCTGAATTACAAACACATAAAAATGAATAAAAATAAATAAATAAATATTATTAATTATATTTGTAATAATATTGTTAAAAATGAATTATATTGACTATACAAAAATATTAAAATTAAAAACCATTTAAATAAATCAATTATATATATTTCAAACATATTAAAAATATTAAATATTAAAAAATAAAAATGGAGGAATATTAATCAAAAAAATTACAAACATATTAAAAATATTTAATACTAGTAAATTAATATGTATAAATATTAAAAAATGAATAAATTTGAAAAGTATTAACAATTAATAAATATCAAAAATTAAAAAATATTAACTTAAAAAATATTAAAATGGAATAAATAAATTTGAATAAATTACAAAAATATTTAAAAGAGTAAATTCATAACATTAATTACATGAATTGAAAACACATAAAAATGAATAAATAAATATTATTATTATTGCTAACTATTAACGTATGTATTGTATTGATTGTATTTAAAAAATATAATTAATTATTAGACTTTAGAATTTTTAATAATAATTTGAAAAATTATTATTTAATTAAATGTTCAAATATTTAAAAATGTATAAATAACTATCAAAATTGATTATATTACTAAAATTTTAAATGAATAATTATTAAATATGAATTAATATTACTAAAAATGAATAATTTACACAAAATACTAAAAATGGACAAATATTAAAAATGATTAAATAATATTGAATGAGTAAAAAGACATACGTAATACATATATACACATACACACATACATACGCATAAAGATACTTGTACACATACACATACACATACACAAACACAAACACAAACACAAACACATACATATACACATACACATACATATGCATACATATGCATACATGCATAAACATATGCATACACGTATACACACGTACACACATACACATACATACAATTATATACACTTTCATGCTCATACATACACATACATATGTGTTCATACACATACTACATAAACACGCATACACATACACATACATATACACATATACACAGACAGACGCATAAACATACATGTGCACAAGTAGACACACACACACACACACACACACACATACATATACGCATCCAGATACACATACTCATACACATATCCATACACATAAACATACACATACACATACTCATACTCATACACATACACATACACATACACCTACACCTACACATACACATACACATACACATACACATACACATACACATACACATACACATACACATACACATGCACATACACATGCACATACACATACACATACACATCCACATACACCTCCACCTACACATACACATACACATACACATACACATACACCTACACCTACACCTACACATACACATACACATACACATACACATGCACATACACATACACATACACATATACACATGTCATATACATACATACATGCACACACACACACATGAACATACATCCACATGCATACACATACACATACACATACACATACACATACACATACACATACACATACACATACACATATATACAAACAGTAACATATGCACATACATACTCAAACATACATGCTCACACATACACGTAAAAATACATATGTACAAAACACACACACACACACAACACAACACATACATACTTGCATATACAAACATACTTATACATCCAGATATATACACATGCATATACATACATATATATATATATATATTAGCTTTATTTAATATGAATATAAATATATAAAGTCAAATTTTAACTATTTAAATAAATATATTCATTTATATATTTATATAATTTTAGAAATAAATTTTAAATTTATTAAAATTTATATTTATGCATACATTTTGTAAATAATTTATTTAAATATACTATTAAATATTCTTCCTGATTAATATAAATTTGATAATTATATATAAATAAATATATATATATATATAATTATGAAAATAAGATTGATAATAACTTTTTATTATAACATAGTTATATAAATCATATTTATATACTATATTTACATATATATACTTATTTTTATATAAATATTATTTAATATATATATATATATGTTAAATCATTCAATATTCCAATTATCTATGATTTTTCTTGTTGTTAAAGATGGAGATTTTAGCAGTGCTAAAAAAGTGGAACCTTTATCAGTGATTTTAGATAGCATTGACAAAATTACCCCCTTTATTAGAACTTTTTTAGCTTTAATAAAAGTTAGTGATGAATATCGTGTAATCTATAGTGGTTCGTAGACAAATCCCTAATTTGGGAAAAAATAAATTAGCAGTGAGGGGGAGGGGAAGAGATCATGAAATAAACAATTAAGAGCATTTGACTTACCTCAAGATTTCTATTAGATTGAATAGAAGTTGAATTCAACAAGAGTCTAGGAAAGAACCCTTAAAACCGTGTAGAAATACCAAACACCCAACCTGGCATGATTAGTTTAAAAAAAAGATTAAAATGCCCCTATTTATTTTCTTTTGATTATTTTATTAAAAATTGGAATTCTAGAAAAAAATCCAATAAACACAATTCCCCCTTCTCATGAACTTAATCTATCCTTTCGGTAAAATCGTATCCAAAATTCTCTATTTTCAATAAGAAACCATACATTCACTCCTCATATTTCTTCCATATATATATATTTTGGAAAAATTAATCCTATAAGGATAACTTATGATCAACTCATTTCAGACCCCCCTCCATGTAATTATTGGATAACTTAAAACCTCCCAAACTCTAACTTATAGAAGAATATGGATAAGTCTCTCTGTAGGATCACCTTATAGATAAATATTCTAGACATTTTCAAAATTTGACAATGAAAAATCTCATAAGGTTCATTCGAGTAAGATTCATCTTAGAGTTTGTAATGTTCATTTACTTATCCAAAACCATGATGGTACCAACATTATACATCTTTCAAACTAAATCCATCGAAACATCAACCACGGGAGGATCTCCTCAATTACTCTCATGGTGTACCTCTTCTAGGGGACTCAATTTATATCAAGTCATCTGCTAGTGTAATTACTTCCAGATATCCTACTCATAGACTCTCAACCCTGTAGAAGATAAATAGAGTTATCAATTATTCCAAAATTTGGAAAATAAAAAATTTCATAAGACCCATCGAGGGTTCTCCGTATGAATTCTTAGGGAGAGGTTTCATAGGGAACATGAACATAGATAAATTATATCCCCAACTCCAAATTCAAAAAATTTATCAAATTTATTTCAAATTTTGACTAATCGGTTTGTTTATCTTTCAACATAAAAGTACTTTTTTTTCTAAATCCATGCAATTTATGATGGGATTTTATTAATGAACATTGTACCTAATAAAATCTAGACACATTATAAGCACTAATAAAATCACTGACAATGGTACCTTTTATCAATGCTAAAAAAAGAGTTAATAAATTAGACCTTTAACTTTGCATTTTTAGCACTGATAAAGGGTTCCTTTATAAGTGCTAATTTATAGCAGTCATAAATGGTACTTTTATCATATCTATCTTTAGAACTGATCCAATATTTTTTTACTAGTGCTATCTTTAGCACAAAAAAGTGGCATTTTTCAGTGCTACACCTAGCACTAATAAAATCCATTACATACTAATGTAGAATGCTAGTAGGTCGGTCTATAACACACTTCCACAGCCAATAAAAACATAAAAAACAATTTAAATTGTAGTATAAATATTACATTAAATATAAAAAAAATTCTTAACAAATATTCAAAACAATTTAAATTTACATTACACCATCTGTTCTATGCAAATAATTCATTAAAAAATTTCAGTACAATATAATTACATTGATGAAAAATTAAATTAAAAACAAAAATAATTAAAACCAATACAAAAACTAAACACCAGTATCAGAGATTCTCCAAAGATTAACTCAACCTCATTGAAAAGAAGTGTGTGTTTATAATAAAATCAATTCCTATTTTATTAAGAATATAAAAAATAAAAAATAAATTATAATTGAAATGTTATATAATCTATGATAATTTTCAATTAAAATGACATGTGGTCACTTATTACAATTCAAAAATGTATAATCATATATTTTTATAAAGTATAATTAAAATCCACGTGCATTTACTCTATTTTGAGTATGCAACATGCGTTCTGAACTAAAATGTAACTTTTAAATAAAAACACACACTTTTTATCATATCTACCACTACGTGTAACAGATTAATTTTATTTTAATTCCAACACATCAAAAATTAAATATAGATATTTTTATAATGTATCAAGATAATCTGAGATAATTTTATTGGTTTTGAATATGTGAAACAATTTTTGAGATAAATAATTACTATTATACCAAAAACTCACACACTGAGTCATACGAGCCACACCATGTGCCAGATTTACATGTAATTGATTCTAATATGTCACAAATGAATTAAGGATCATTTTTTTAAGTATCAAGACAATAAAGGCATGTTTTTTTGGTTTTAACTATATGGTGTGCATTTTGGATTAAAATTTCACTTTTAAAATGAAAACATGAACCTATAGTTTATCTACCCACACCATGTCTTAGATTATTGCGAGGTTAATCTTTTTACCATTATAGACACCTCATTAGTCTCTCACTATTGGTGTCGCCTCATTCTATCAGTTCCACCTCATGACTCCTCCTCACCGACACACTTTCACTACCACATCACTCCAACATCAATAATCATTATTGCATCACCTAGCCCCATCGCCAATGTTGCAACTCTTCCAACGTCATTTTTGTGAGTCTCACACCATTACTGATTTGATTCACCCACCATATAAGATGGTATTTTCTCACCGTTGTTTCCACAAATGTCACCCACCTTAATTTCCATGAACATATCATAATATTAGGTCATGATGTCCACACTTATTAACTTCAACAAGATATTCTATGAAGAGATGATATATTTGATTATTAACAATGTACTTAAATTATTATTTTTCATAAATGTTTTATTTTCATAATTGTATACTCATATTTTATGATTTTAGGTTTTATAGATTCCATATGTCAAACATATTATCTAGATCCACTTTACTTACTTCATGGAAATTCTTGTTGTCATTACATGCATGGTGCCTATTATACATTTTCATATAGTCATGTGGCACCATGTTGAATGTGTGATGAAGTTGTTCAGGTTCTGTCATCTCATCCCTACACCACAGTCAATTTTCTTCACTTTATTCCATGAATATGTTAGGGATATGAGACTTTAATTGAAGTTGATATCATGCATGAAATATTTTTATGTGGGAAAAATGCCAAGAGTCCAAATTAATTAGGGTATACATAGTGTTCACACATCTATCAAAATAGTTGAACTATTATCCCTAGTATTGTATGAGTTTGTTGTTATATCATATGTGATGTGGGTAGGGCTATCACAATTTTCTAATAAATATCACCCATTTTTAATATATTTTTTAATAATTTTAATTAATAGCATATTTTTTTATATGATGATTATATCACACACATTATACTCATTTTTTATCCCATAAAGTGATTTCCATTTGAATAGGGTTATTTTCTATGATTACTAACATAACTATGTCATATAAAGGATGAGTTTTATCATGGGACATTCATTGACGTGTGACATGATTTTGAGCCCCAAGTTGATGTGCTCAAGGGAGACAAGCCTCATATAGATGTTCATAAGATGGTGTGGAAAACAAGAATGATGTCCACCATGATCATATAAATTCTCCAACAATTACTAGTTTAGATTAGATAAACCATCACCATAGTCATAATACTACATATCCTTCCTAGAATATAGATATTTTACTTTTAGATGCTATGAAACTAGTTATGCGAACAAGGATTCGGGAGGCTTACAAAATTGGTTCTTCTACTTATTATCTTTATTACTTTTAATTTTAGGGTTAACTGGTAACTTAAGAACTTGTGATTCTCACTTTTTCTGTGGTGGTTATCTACCCATGTCTCTACTACCATCTTTTTCCCATGTGGGAGAAGGTTTTAGCTACCATCCTTTTTCTTCCCATAAAGTAGATAGTTCCATCAATCAATCAACTTCCTTATAGTTATGATATGATATGGGAGAGGGGAATTTGGATCAACTGCCTATCACACAAGATTTTGTAGACTCAACTGCAACACATGATACATAGAAGGTCCATATTCTAGAACACAAATATCAACATTAACAGTGTGGAAACACTTTCTACACTCTAGGAAATGGAATAAAGGAGTATATCAGATAGCAACACATACATTAATGATGTTTTTTCCACTGTTCATAAATCTTGAACTAAAATCTATGTTTTTTTTCATTTTTACGTGTTCATTATTTGATAAACTATATATTATAATTAATTAATAGTGATTAAAAATATTATTATTCCTAATAATTAATTAAATAATATAATTACTAATTAATAGTATATATAAAAACAAATTTGATAATTAATTATTATAATTAATATCTAACAATGTATTTCATTTATTAAAAATTAACAAAGAAATTTTGAGAACTAGGAATTAATTACTATAATTAATAAATTCTAAAATAATAATAATAAATAATAATAACAATAAATAGAATTAATTGTTAAAAATAAAAATTTATCATGTAAGTTTTAATATAATTATTAATACAATCATTTATTATTGTAAATAATATAATTAATAGTGTATTTAATTATACAATTATAAATTAATTAGTTTGATAATTATTACTATTAAAAATATTATTATATGTGGCGTTCATGGATAATTATTATAACTCTTTAGATAATTACTATTGTTATTAATTATTGGTATTTCATTTTTATTTAGTGAAGGGTTCGTCAAGCCTCATCCTTACAAAAAAAATATTACTTTCTGAAAAAAGTTAATTAACTTTTTAATTGTTATTATAAACTATTTTATTATTAAATACTAATTATATTAATTAAATTTATCAAATTTAATAATAAAATAAAATATAAAATATAATATTAATTGATAATTATATTAATAACTTTATTATTATTATTATTTATATTATAATTTATTATTAATTACTAATTATTTTAATTATGTTATTAATTAATTAATTATAATTTTCAAATTTTATTTATTTTTATTATTTTATTTATTAATAATTTTGATTAATTTAATATGTATTATTACTAATTATATTACTCCTTTTATTAACAGATATATATATATATATAATAAGAAAAATAAAAATATATATATTTTAAAAAATATATAAAAATAAGGAGGCCAAAAGGCCATACACACTAGAACTTAGTCCATACAACATGATTGGGGTTCATACTAGGTATTTAGAAACTAAATATCTAGCATTAACCAATCCACACTGGCTGGTCAAAGCGATACCATGAATAGGGTTCATGCCTCTTTGGACCCATTTCTCAAAATTGGTCCCACCCTCCTTTTATAGAGGGCCCCATCTTGTCATCTGGTAACACTTAATTCTTACAATAAAAAATTTATATCCATTATAATATGTAACTATTGATCCCCTATAGATTTATCTATTTTTACTTCCAATCATCAGTAGTCAAACAGTTCTTCCATTCCATATTCTTTTCCAACATATTTGAATATGAATAGTAATTAAACAAAGCCTAATCAAACTTATGAATAACTTAAAACCAAATATTTCAATGATATATCACACCGTCATTGATGAAGTCTTCTTACCACAACCTTATTTCAAAAAACTGAGTCATGAACATCCGAAAAGCATAAATTGAATCCTTGAAGAGACTTCACAATCTTAATAGGTTGGGTATGTTGCAGATAATGTCTTCGGTTGGAGCTTAACCAATATAGGCTTTTTCCACTCGTAGATGGGTATGATATATGATACCTTGAGCCAAAGAGCTTATACCCAGGTGGTAGAGGCTCTTAATTGGCTTTTGAAAGACCCATGATCAAATCCAAATGAGGGTAAATTTTTTGGATATTGTATAAGGCATTATATGGCACTGTATCAGTTGAAACTATTCATTTTATTTAGGCCATTAGGCCTCCGAACCACAACGGACCAAGTAGCTACCAGGGAAGATCACATAGAACCAAGACCCATACGAGGATTCAGAGCAAGTAGCATCCACCAAAGTATGGATAATAATATTTGAAGGATTAGAGGGTATGGAAATTTCCATCGGTACCAGGCACCATGCAACTCTAAACGAGGTAATTCTAGCCGATCAGGAATGTGAGGTGGGGAGCTAGATGCCATCAATGATGTATGTGTTGGGTGGGTGGGGAGGGATTCTTACATTTTTAGGTCTTGGGAACTTTGGTTTATGTATTAATAATTATGCCTTGGACCTTCGGTTCATGTAATGGGCCTTATTCCTCTGGGCCTATAGGTCATGTAAAGGTTACCCCTCAACCTGTAATAGAGGGATTATCCAAAAATAAATAAAAATATCAAAGGCCTTTAGGCTAGGTTGACCATATATGGGACCTTGACTGAGATAGGTTGAAGAAGTGTATGGATCAACCAATATACTACATATGATGTGCTTATCTATTCGGGTGAGGAGATTATTATTTTATTATTTATAAATGTCAAATACATGTGATGTATTCATCAATCTAATTTTACTATACTTGTATAATTGTAATGTTTGATATGGCTATATGGTTTTCACATACTTCATGTCTCATAGTCACTCAATTTCTTGAACTAAGGGAACATATGAAAATTAATGATTTTATATAATGCAATTGGAGAACATAGGGACAAAGTTACATGTGATTATAGGGATCATTCCATATCCCTTTTAATCTTGTGTATCATTAATTATTTGATAGAGTTTGTTCCTTTTTTACATTTATAGATCTATTTATTCATATTTTTTCAATTATGCATAGTCACATGGGTTCAAACATTTTGGTTGAATGAATTGGTATTTAGTTTTAATTAGTGAGTTCCTCTAAAATGTTTTAGAGTTTGTCCAAAATGAGTATTGGATGGGTTTTCACAAGGTATTTAATAAAATGTGATACAAGGTGAAGTTGATGATAACCCTCAAATATTGTTTTGGAAGATATCCAAAATGAGATTTGGATATGATTACACATGTTATTGTGTATGACACAATATAAGGTGAAATTACGCTAAGTCTATAAATATTTAGTGTAAGTTGGGAATTGTTAGAGATATGACAAGAAGCCATAAATTCATGGGATGCATTTCAGATATATCATATAACAGAATATAGGTAATAATACTAGAATTTTAGGCTATCCCCATGCCTCTATAATGATAGTTTAAACTAACCATTGGTGTAGAGTCATTACCAATACTCTATACCAACATATTTTAATAACTATTGATATAGAGTTACCTATAGTAATGGTTTTTAAAAAACCATTTTTATATGGTTTAACCATATAAGGATTCCCCCCAATGATCTCTAATTCTTACCTACCATGAGCGGTGGCCTCCCCACTATTATCCCTGATGATATCACCTCACTCATTGGTTTTTTATTCTATTCTTCTTTAACATAAAATTGGTGTGTTCCAAATCCAGCATCTCTAATTTCAAGCATCATTTTTATTTTTAACTATGTATTAGACACTAATAGAGATTCTGTTATGTCAAAATTATTCCTGATTCATTGAAAGATGGTTCGTTTAGATTATATTTTTTATAGTATTTAATAAAAAATGTAATTGTAGTTGATGTGTTTTTTGAAATTTATTTACCCTATACTTATAAAAAAATCTAATATAAAGTTATTTTTTTTGTATTACATTTTATTTGATTATATAATTAATTATTTTAGTAATTTTTTGGTTTCTTTAATGTATTTGGGGGTTATGAAATTGTTGATTTAATTGTTTTATTTTATTAGTTGAATGATCAAAATTTCTATATAATTAATTTCAATTTAATATGGGGTGAAATGTTTGAATAATCAAGTTGGTAATTAATGAAAGTTCATTTAATAGTCACTCAACCACTATACATAATCCAATTGAATGTATTAGTTGTTTCCTATTCTATGTCTTATACTATGTTTTGTCACTACTAGTATTAATTGATTATTACACATTCCATCTCTTATTCTTTGTTTGTCTAGATATTAATATGATTTGATGAATTTTATAATAAAATTGGTATTTTAATTATCTTACTGGAAAAAGTTTATAGACACGTGATACAAAATTATGACATTTTGGTATTATGAATTTTTTCGTGATAAGAAACATATATATCAAGGATATGAGTTTTCATATTTTGTGGGGTGATATTGTTATTTTTTAATAATTTTTTTCAAACTAAAGACATTTGAATTTAGTTTGATTTATTTCATATTCAAAAAATGGAAGTTATTTTAAAAAACTGATTCATAAATACATATGTATTTAATTGGATTTATTTCTATCCAAATAATTTCAAACTGAACTAAATTGAAGAAAAAATATTTAAACTATATTAAAAATGTAAAATAACTGAAATGATTTTAATTTTTATTCAAAATATTCATGGTTATCAAGAATTTTGAAATTATTTTTTACTATGGAAATATTAATCAAAAAATTATATAAAATAATTGATTGAAGGTGGATGTACAAAACTGATTAAATCTCAACCGAGTGTCAATAGAAATAGGATTTTTCATATTTTTCATTTAATAATTATATAAATAGAGGTATTATATGTTTCCCTTATTATAATTTTTTTGGAAAGCCTTAGTTAAGTTAGGAAGAAGTTATATAGTATATAAAAAAAGTTAGTTTTCAAATAAACTGTTATACTTATTGTCAAAGTAGAGAGAAAGGGAAATATCATACTATTTATGATCAAAATGAAAGGTGTGATACAAAGATTTTGATATTTGATCAATTTGTTTTTATGCATCATCATGATAAAGATAATATGACAATTTAAGAATATTATGATACAAGTAGGCATGTGATAATTAATGAAAATGATGGTGTTGAGGGAGTGAAAAAATTAATTGATAATGCGAGGAATCTTGTATATTGAGAATGAAGCAAAATGAAAAAGCTGGAATTTTTAATGAAACTATATCTAGGGAAATAAATATATGGAATATCTAGTGATGTCATTGGTTATATTTTAACTTTCTTAATAAACTTACTTCTTGATGATGCAAATATTCACTCAAATCATTAAATGGAGTGGAAGTTAATTAACCATCATGGATTTTCTGGTAATAAAATTCAAGATTTCCTAAAATATTTTAGCTTATTATATAAGGAAAATATAGATCGAAATGACTATAAATAATGTGGTATGTCATGATGGAATCTAGATGTAGATGAAAACCATCTCGTGTGCCATATAAATTAATGTAGAACTTTACATTGGTTCTTAGGGTCCAAAATATTTTCATGTAAGAATAAAACTATACAAATATGTGATGACATGATGTTGAGAGAAACAAGGATAATGATGAGTTGGTCCATCCTAAAGATGGATTAGAATGGTGGAAATTTGATACATGGTATTCATATTTTTCTTTTTAGGTGCATAATTTCATGTTGGGTATATAATGTGATGGATTTAATCAATTTGGTCAGATGCTTACTTATCAAATCATGTGGCTAATTTTTATTCACATTTATAACCTTCCTATATGGATGTGTATGAAAAAACCATTCACTTACTTGAATATACTCATATCTATAATATTCAATCCTAGAATTGATATTGATGTGTACTTATAAACATTAATAAATGAGTTAAAGAATATTTCGGTTGTGTTAATGTGCACATATAACGATTCATTGAAAAATATATTTCAGATTCATGCTACACTTATGTACATGATAAATGATTTACCTTCTTATGAAATTATTTTAGGTTGGATCATTAATTAAAAGAAATCTTATCCCATTCTTATTAAGAGTACACGGTCTAGAAGATTTAAATATAAACATAGATTCAATTTCATGGAATATTGAAAATAATTTCTAATGGATCATCTATATTGAAATATTCATCAAAGGGTTGACAATAATGATGAGCCCAAGAATCCACCTTAGTGTATGTCTAGAACTAATGTACTTAATGACTTTAAAGATATTAGTTTTTCATTAGTTAACAGTTAGATGAAATATATAAATAGGAAGAATATTCCCACTGAATCCAATTATAGTTGGGAAAATATAAGTATCCTCTTTGATTTTACATATATGATAACTAATTATATATATATATTTTTAGATGTAATTAACATTAGAAAAAATTTATTTTAAATAATGTTTTTAATTCTTCTAAACTTCATGGGGAATACCTAAGATGACTTATGATCTTAATGTCACTTGTTGTATTTGGGTATTGGACCTAAGCTACATCTTTTTTGTATCGGTGAAAATAAATGGAAATTTTGTTATTCTTTTAATGTGATGAAAACTTTAGAGAAAAAAATCTCAATGTATTAGAGAGTATAAAGGTTCCTAATGGATATTCAATAAAAACATATATTAAATTTAATAAAATATATTTGAAAATTAAATCACTAAAAACTCATAAGTATCACATTATTTTTGATTAATTGATTTTAATTGCAATCTGTCATTTAGTTTTCAATAAAGTATGGGTGAAAATAATTTTATTGTGCCATTTTTATAAATAATTTATTGATAAAAGGTTGTCTGTTTATTTCTTGATAAAAATATAGGAAGTGGCACCATTAATTTTTATGAGTAAGAGAAATTTTTTCTTTCTACATGTTTCACTTGGATACTACATCTTACTATTTATATTCTAATTGAAATAATTATTAGGGACCCATTTATTTTCAGTGTATGTACCCAATCAAATGAAATATATTCAAATTAAATTATTATGCCTAGAAAAAAATCATCATGAGCATTCCATTGTGAAAGGTTATCTATCTTAAGAATGTATGGATTATTTTCAATGTATTTGGATGATTTTAGCACAAATCATAACTAACCAATGGGAAATGAAGATGATCAATATGAGTAAAATGAGTTGAAATATCCCGTATTTTCAAGGTATATCCTTCTTTGAGTTTTGGTTAACACTTTTTTTGTTCCGTTAGTTTTGGTTTGGACCTTGTAAACCAGGTTTATATAATTGGTTGGGTTAGTTCTTGGTGAAGAAGAAAAGGGATATGAAGTTTGTCTACAGAACCAATTAATTATGTGAATGGTATGGGTAGACCCCATGAAATCCATACAAGGTGTTAATGGGTCTAGGAAGACCCCATGAATCACATGCATGGACAGGATGGATATAGGAAGACCCATGAAATGAAAACTCATATTGTGATATGGGTTCATTAATGGAGTTTTTTTTCTAGTTTTATTATTTTAGGTGATAAAATTTCTAGTTTATAGGGAAACAATCCATTCATAACATGAATACTCTATTCATTTTGTGAATATTTCATGCACAATCCTCCTTTTAAACTCTTTTGTTTTGAAGTTATGATATCATGCACCCCCTTTATCCCTACTATAGCCTGATAAACTATGATTTTCCTCTATGAACTAGTAGCATGTTTGTTTGGATCTTACCTTTCTGGATTGAGAGATTAAAGTTAAGACCTTTTGTTATTTTCTCCTCCTTTTCTCATCTGTTTTATATTGTAAAAAACATAGTGTAAGACTGCCTAACCTAGATCTAGATCTCATGTAAGGTGTTGAAATAACCTTTGGTTTTTTTAAAGATAAGGAATGAGGAACCCAACTATACCTTCAAAATTTATTAATTTCTGCATCTACTCTTCTTTTGAGGTGGGTGGTCTAGAACAAATCCCTAAAGTCTGTTTCATTTCATTTAGTGTGTGAAATAATTGTGATCACACCGGCCCCCAGGGCATAGCCTAGTGGTTATGGTATTGATGGATCTCATGGGAGGACTTGACTTCGAGTCTCCCTAAGTGCTTGTAGGATTCATATATTTTATTTGTTTCTTTGTATCCCCATCCCCGAAATGTTGTAATATAATAATTTTGATCACACTGAAACACTATGCACATGACCTCCCTAAAAGGATAATTAACTATTTGAAAAAAAAATATGTAGGCTTAACCCTCCCATGGATCCTACTAGGTCTAGTGGCATTGAGACCATAGTTGTTGGAACCCTATAGGTGATCCTACCTTTGAAATTATGATGAACTAGTAGTTTTGATAATTTGAATTTGGTATAACATGAAATTTGAGATAATTGGAAACTAAGTAAAAAATATGAAATATAATAATTGGTAACCAGTAATGATATGAATATAGTGATTTTTCCTTGATATGAGAATCCACCAATTGAGAATGAATGATAAGTTAATTTCTAATTAGGTAAATTGACCAATATGGATTATATGTTATATTTTCTATATTGATAATTGGTAGGATTTTGGATTATTGGGACTTGGTGTTGATTACATGATACAAACCATTAGTGACTCATCCTAATATAGGATAATCCACCAATTTATTGAGATTTATAGTTACCCAAGGTTTACCATTGGTGATTCATCATAGATATAAGAATCCACCAATATGATTTTATTGATTTTACCTTGGTTTGGAAGTGTTCCATGGGAACATGTAAGTGGATATAACAAGGTTTAGAGTCCATTATGATGTGGTTACTTTATCCCTAGTATGGTATTATTCCATGAGAATATGCAAGAGACTCCAACATGGGACATTCACATGGAGCCCAATGTTACTTGGTTACCAGAGATATTTCATGAACTATTTATCCCAACATAGGAGAATCTGCTAGTGGAATTGGTGATCCATCCTAATGTAGGTGGATCCACCACTTGATAGAGATATCTGACATAAATCCGAAGCAGGTTCGACTGACCCAAGGTTCCATCATGAATCCCAAGGGTTATCATGTTTATTTGATGATTTGTATTAATTTATGAATAAATACCCCTATTTTTCATATAATTACATGAACTATATATTCAAATTGGATTTTTAGTCACCATGGCTGTCATCCTTCTGATTTTTACTCACACCCTATTATAGAACCATTTGGCACTCAAGAATACTTCATGGATAAAGATATGGATTGGGTTAAAGGACCATTTTCTTGATTGTTTACTTAATAGATGGGTTGAATCTTGGATATGGAACCATAATAGGTTTAGATATCAGGGTTTTAGATTCATTAATTGGGTTTTTTGTCTTTTACTTATACAACTTCTAACATGTCATTTAGTTTCATTCCACCTATCATTATATGAATCCATTATTATTTATAATGTTCACTTTTCAATTTTTATTCTACTTTTTTCATGGTTGATTATTTATATTATTTTCTCTATTTATGTTACTCTATTCATAAGCGTATTGTATCTCCACTATGTTCATTACACCCATGATTCTAGTCGAAATCCTCTTGCATATGGGGTGGAACTCCTGATATCTAGTAGATAATTCAGAAAGGTCATGCAAGGGAGTACTGGTCTAGGGGACCATAAAAAGTTGTACCATAGCCCAATTATTTTTTATTTCTTTACTATTTTGTAAATGTATATAGCATATTAGGATATTTTGGGGCTCAATAATGAGTTCATTCATGGGAGTATCTAATACATGTATAAGGGAAAACCCGAGTACCCATGGATGTGATTACTATTCATGTTATTTGCTTCTTACAGTTTAGATGTTACTCCACTTTGGGTGATTAATTGGTTGTGTGATGTTACTATTTATAATGATTTTACTCATGGGTTGGTTTGAAAGGATATGATTATGAAGAATCATGGTAGGAACATAGGATATATTTTTGACATTTATTTCTCATCCTAGGGATATATTTATCACATGTGACATATCTACCCTTATAAACTATAAAATGAAAACCTTGATATAACTAATAAAAAGTAATAAAAGTAAAACTATTATGTTATGCACATTATCTTATTAAGACAATGATATATGTACCTTGATCCAGTCCTCTGTCAATGTTTTCACCTTTTAATGTTGATCTTGTATGTGTTCTAAGGAGTGAATTAAGCCCTGTAGATAAATTTACTCATCATCACTGTTGGGTTGAGCATCAGAGAGGGGTAATAAAAACACTCCCAAATCAACTAACTTGGAAGTTCTTGTGGCTCCTAGTAACTAGATGGATGATTAACTTCACAAAATCTTCCAATGGGTCATGCAATCCATGGAGAGGGATACTTCTGAAACCATGCCATCAATGTTTGATCTGAAGAGAGATTTCCAGCTACAATATATGCCTACATTCATTGGGGGGAGGACCCTAGGTAGATGAGTTCTTGATCAAGTAAGTCTAGATAATCTTTAATAACCTAGTGGCACACACAAATAAAAGGGTGAATCTTTCTTCTTATATGTTATGAGGACCACCCAATCATTGGTGGGACATTATGTGTAAAGATGACCAGTAAGAGGAGCTAACTTGGATGAAGTTTGAGTTGATTTTTCCAAGACAATTATATCTAAAAATGTTGAGGGATGATAGGTATATCGATTTCATGCACTAGAAAAATGGAAACATGTCTATGATGGACTACCCTGGATACTTCATCAACCTATAACATTTTTCTCTATCCTTAGAAGATGATGATTTCACCAAGGTGAAACATTTCTAGGATGAGATTTTATATGAGTCATGGTTGTATATGAACATATTTATCTTGATAAACTTCACAAATGTGATGAATACATCTCACATTATGAAAGTGAAACTAAGGGAATATTTAAGTTTCATCCATATAGTCATAGTTGGGTGATTAGGGATCTCTTCTTTAGGAAGTAATAAGTATCATTATGATGTTTACTACAAGGGTAGTAGCGGGAAATGAAACCAGGAAGTGGGAAGCCATCATAGAACCATGGACCATTTTAGTTCTATTAGTGTGAAAGATTTGTCCATAAGAAATCATAGTATTCTTCCACCACTCTGTATTGACATGATTATGGGAGGATGGGTCATCTCTATTGGTTCTATAGGAACTACCCTCAGTAGAGAAGTGGAAGTGGATTGGGAAAAGAACCAGAATTTGGGAAATACTTAGTAATCCCTTACTAGACAGGCGGCTAGAGTTCCACCAGACGTTCAGGCTGAGGTAGGGTATGTGGTACCCTAGTGCAGGAGCATTAGTACCATCTAGAGGAAGTGGCATAGGGGATTCATATTAAATCCTAGAAAGAGGGGTGATTTATCTATGCACTATATAGACTTTTCTAACTAGTTTGGATGCAAGACACTCTACAATCAAAGGTAAAATTATAGTATCATTTACCCTTTCCAACACTTTTTTTGATACAAGATCATTGTATTCCTTTTTATCATATCAATTTGAAAATGGTTTAGATTTTTATATGGAGATCTTGGATTGGTTTATGACCATGGACACACTATTAGCAGTGTGATTAGAGGGTAGAAAATGCTATAAGAAATTTTCTTTTGAAATTGGTGGGTACCATTTCCACTGGGAGATATTTATGTTGGAAATAGATTTATTTGATTTGATTCTAAGTATGCATTGGATTATTCTATATCAGGATCATATTGAATTTTATCAGAGTAAATTAACCTTTCTATCTCCCAAATGGGGCATCTATTATCACTAGGGTGAGTGAAATCAACAAGATGGTACTGTTGAACCAATTCTGTGTATATTGTTTTTTCTCATGGTATAATTGGTTTTCCTTGTTCAAGATTATGGTGGAATATAATAGGATATTTTTTCCCTGGTGGTGGAATATTTTTAGGAAGTATTTCCTGATTAATTCTCTATTTTACCACCTGAGTGGGAGATTGAGTACACGATTGAGTTAATGTGGGGAGATGAACTAGTTTTATCCTGCCATATAGAATGGAAGCTGTAGCGCTTAATGAGTTTAAAGTTTAGCTAGAATATCTTGAAGTAAATTAATTCATATATCATAGTACTTCTCCAAGGGGTTCTCCCATGATTTTTACCAAGAAGGATGATGGGTCTCTGAGATTATGTGTGCATTATTGAAGGTTGAAATAAATGATGGTCAAGAACCAGTATCCCCTTCCATTCATCAATGATATATTTGATTAGTTGATAGGATTTGGGATATTATCTAAGATTTAATTGAGTTCATGATACCATAACTTGAGGTATATATCATCTGACATACCCTAAACTGATTTTTTGAGTAGGTATGGTTTGTATAAATTTTTAGTAACATCATTTGGTCTAACATACCCACCGACAGTATTCATGGAAATTGTGAACTAGATGTTTTATCCGTTCTTAGATTAGTTTGTTGTGGTTTCCATTGATGACATCTCAGTGAAATCTTAGTCTATAGATGATCATGCCTAATATCTTTACACTATTCTAAGTAAACTAATAGAGAACCATATTTACAACAATCCTAGTTCATAGATGATCATTCCAAATATCTTTACACCAATATAAGTAAAATAATAGAGAACTATATTTATGAATTGATAGAGTTCACTTATTGTTCCTTGTTTTCTCAAAGATTGGATTGGTAGTAGACTCTGAGAAGGTTATATTCTTGGTATTAGGGGAATGATCAAAGAATTTCTTTGAGATTCAGAGCTTCCTAGGTCAAGTGGGCTACTATTGTCATTTTATCTAGGAATTTTCTCATTTGGAAGAACCAATGTTTGGGCTGACCAAGAATTGTAAGAAATTGTTTTGGTTAGATTCTTATGAAATGGATTTCCATGAGTTTAAGAGTAGGCTGACATTAGCACTAATCCTCACCTTTCTTATGTTGGGTAAATCTTATATCAGGTGTTTTGATGCTTCTAGGGTCTTTCTTAGTGTAGTTATAATGTATAAGGAAAAAGTGGTTTCTTATGGATCTAGGAAGCTAAGACCGCATGATATGAACTTCCCTACTCATGATCTAAAGTTATATATTGTTGTATACACCCTAAGATTCCAGATACAATATCTATTAGGAAATTTTTTTGGGGCGTACATGAGACATAAGATCCTCAATTACATATTTTCTCTGTGAGACCTTGTACCTTAGATAGAGGATGTGGGATGAATAGAAGAAATCATTCAACTTTGATCTGGAATAAACTCTAAGATAGGGAAATGTGGTTGTTGATTCTTTTATATGGAAGACTCAGAAAAAGGAAGTATGAGCATCTTATGATGAGTGATAGATAATTAAACTATTTTGGAACATGAAGCTAGATGTATAGGAGTCTTAGAGATGAGTAGTGTTGACTTCAACTTCAGTTATACCTATGATTTTGGATCAGATAAAGAGAGAGTAGTTATCTAATATAGAGTTCTTAGCTATGAGGGGAATCTTATATGTGTAGGAGCCACTATCTGGATGGTCTCATGGTGGAGAAGATCTTATTCTTATTCATGGCCATCTATGGGTTCCTATGGGCTTATAAAAGAATTTTATGAAATAGTTTCATGCTTCTAGATGGGAGGTACATTTGGATTTGGAAAAGATTTATCATGATCTCTATGAATAGTATTGGTGGAAAGAGATGAATAAGGAAATGTTGGGATTCATGGAAATATGTTTCACCTATAAGTAGATGAAGGTCATGAACCAGAGGCCTGTTGGGTTGTTGCATCCTTTTCCCATTCCATAATGGAAGTGGGATTCTATCACTATAGATTTAATGAACAAATTACCCAAGAAACCTCATAAGAATAATGAAGTATGGGTTATCACAGATCAAATGATGAAGGTATCTTGCTTCTTACATATTTTTATATACCTTCATCATTGATTATATGGGTAGTATCTATGTGTGGGACATATTTTGGATGCATGGTGTTATAAAGAGAATCATTTCTAATCGAGATCCCCTTTTCACATCTCGGTTCTGGTTGGTTTTTTAGAAGGAACTTGGTTCACATGTTCTTTTGAGTATAGCCTTTCATTATCAGACTAATGAACAACTTGAGGGGAGGATTTTGATTTTTGAGGATGTGTTATAGGCCTAGGTATTGAATTTTGGTGGTTCATGGGAGAACCATTTGGACCTCAAAGTGTTCTCCTATAAGAAGATATTATAGGAATCGATATAAATGGATACTTTTGAAGAATTATATGGAATACCCTATTGTTTGACTCTTTGTTGGATACAATTAGAAGATTCGTTAATTGTTTGATATAGTCTCATGAAGGAAATTTATGAGAAAGTACATTTAATAAATAATTGGCTGGTGACTGCAAAGAGTTGGTATAAATCATAAGATAACCATCTAAGATGACCTCTAGAGTTTTAGGTTGGTCACGTTTTTTTCTTCATGTGTCATGTAGACTGGGGAAACACTACATCCAAAAGTAAGGGAAGTCGGTGATAAGGTTTTTTAGGCCATTGGATATTGTATAAAAGTATGGTCTAGGGGTGTAACGACCCAGAGTTTTTCAATGGAAAATTCCCTTCTTATATTTATGTCATAAAAACACAAAATAATGAACTACTAAGTGATAAGTGACCTTTAAACATAATTTTGTCACCCCTATGGTTGGAATTTTAAAAATCCGACATACACGGTTGTGTTCAAGATAGTTTTTGGAGTCTAATGAAACAAAAATAATTTTTGGTGAATAGTAACATACCCTTATGAATAGTAACCTACCCTTATGAATAGTAAAATGACCCTTATGAATAGTAAATAAGAGTAACATTACCTATGAATAATAAAATAAATTTTAGTCATCATAGAAAGTGATGATTTGATCTTAGTAAACGTTTTGGTAATTTGTAGGTCATAAATAAATAAATAAATAATTAATTTAAAAGCATATTTATTCCTTAAAATGTATTCATAAATTATTGAATCAATGCCTAAAAGTTTTTAGATAATTTTATAAGACCCTACATAATTTTTGAAAGAACTATAAAATCAGTTTTAATCTTAAAAACTGTTTTTTTAAGTAAATTATGATTTTAATTAAATATTAAATTAATAATATTTAGAAAATTATTTTTGAAAAATGGAATTCATTTTTTGATTCTACACGTCGAAAAATGGTTGGGGTAAATTTTTGGGAATTTTCTGAGATACTTGAATTTTTGATGAATAGTGGAATCCGATAATTCACAATAAATGCTAAATAATATATTAATTGAGTCACCGATGATGTTTTGCTGATGTAAGCCCACTTGGTTCTGGATTAAATTATAAAATTACTATTCCTGGTCGTTCAAGACTCACTATTACTTGTCTTAGGTGAAATTAATAAACTAATCAATTTTATATTAAGGAAACCCCTCTCCCCTCCACTATAAAAGACACCCTTCACTCCCTCTTTTCCTCACACCTCTCAAGATCCAAGACTTCTCTAAACTCTACCCAAACACCTTCCCTAGCTCATCCCCCACGTCCAAAAGCTGCTGGTCTCATCAAAATACCAATCCTATCTTCCTTAAAGAGGATCTCAAGATGAAGATTCTAGAGGTAATTTCCCTCCCTCTTCTCCTTTAATTTTCCTTTCAAGTTCAAGTTCCTTTCTTGATCTCTCTCTACCTATCTTCATCCAAATTGTTTTTTAACTCTAGTATTATACATATAATGTAATATTATGATTATAATGGTATATTATATCACCCCACAGCCTTTCCCTCTTCCTTTTATTTTATTAAAGAGAACGTTGTTCATGAGGTGTTAAATTTATCACCTTCAAAAACGACATGTTCTATTCTTCCATTTCTACCTTCAAATCTGGTCATGAAACCATTTTTATGGTTGAAACAGAATATTTTATATGTATTATGTTCTATTTTAAGTTCTGAAAATAACCTATGGCCATATTACTAAGTGAAAAGTTAAAACGAGTTCGTTGTGATCCAAAAACCGCTCAAATTAACCCAAATAATCTTCATTTAATTCTTATCTAATGATTCGTCCACATGGATCTAATTAAACTCATTATAAAATCATTAAAGATTATGTAATATAATTAATAACTTGTTCTGGATGTTTACCCATGATCTACCCAAACATCAATTTAAGAATACAAGTTGACCGCTCAAGAAAACCATGAAAACAAACATCCCCGATAAATGTTTTTAAACTCTATAAGTCATCCAAAGGAACATAATATGAAATAATGAAACCATAATGAAACCTATTAATGTATAAAAGGTTAGGGAATTTCTAATTAATTAATATAATGTCATTATACAGGACATTAAAGAGAATGAGGCATTTGAGTACAAGGTAAGGGGAAATCTCGAACCCAATTTTCTTCCTTTGGGTTCTCCCTCTTTCACTCCATTTTTTGATATGGTTACTCCTCAAAGATCATTTGTTCATTATTTCCCTTAATTTTCTAGGATATACATGTTTTCACTGGTTTTTATGTCCATCAAAATGTTTTCCAAAAGAACTCTTCTTCCAAGATCTCACATTTTACCTCTCATTCAAAGTTGATGGTTCTTGTATCAAGTATGTTGTTCCCTCTTTCTTTTGGGAACACAAAGCTTATGAATGTGTTATTATGAGATGAAACCCATTCCATTCCATGGGTTATTTATGTACATGTTTTATATGTGTTCTATGTTGCAAGCATGATAATGGTAATGTTATGATGTGACGGGTGCACCCGGAATTATATAGCGTAATATGAATGTTTAAATGTGATGGGTGCACCCGGAATTATATAGCGCTCCAATGCATTGGGTAAAGTGATGAATCTCATGAGTATATGTGAAATGATGTGTGAACAAGATGCTAGCTTGGTTCACAAATATGTGTGGTAGTTAACCACTAAGACATGATGTTTTATTTTTATGCATTGCCACATTTCAAGTCTTCTATTTATGCACCTCTCATGTTCATGATCTTTTGCCTATGTTATGATTATGCTCACCCCATGATATATTGTTCTTATCTATCCTCTTACTGGGCTTCTAGCTCACCCCTTTTGTTGTATATCCTCAGGTGGCTACATGTACTAAGGAGAGGACAAGTGCCGCTAAGAATCTTGTGAAGAAGAAATTAAATAAATGTTTATGGTTGATGTTGTATTTGTTATGTGTGGTCCTAGTTTTCCCAAGACACTAAACCTTTGGATCCTATAATTGTAATACTATTATGTTGTTTATCTTTGAAATGATGTAATAGTAATGTAATAAAAGGCTGGGTCGCTATTTTTGGTATCAGAGGAAAGGTTTAGTTAATTTGAGAATTAGGATTAGTAAACCCTAGAGAAAACCTCTAGCATGAGAATAAGTACTAATATGTACACAAGAATAATTACCTAGGGATCCCATATGTTATGTTTTTGGTATAATTGATTAAATGAATAATTTATTCATGAATTGTTTACTTATGTTTTGTTCTAACCTTTTCTGTTTTGGAAAATGGTGGGAACCAGGAGAAATCAGGCCAACAACTCTTGCGAGGGCCAATGCAACGATTTCCCAAACGACATCCCCAATGATTTTGGAGGTGGAGTTAAAAACATCATGGTGATGCTTACCCAATTATCTCAGGTTATGAATAATAACCATAATAATGGGGAACATCCTCCTTCACCAAAGGGGGAGAAACTTGCTATCGAATGTTTTATGCGGCAACGACCACTGACGTTTTGTGGATCTTCCGATCCACTAGTTGCGGTACAGTGGGTCACCTCCATGGAGAAGATATTTTCTGTTCTTCACTATTCCGAGACGGAGAAGGTGACTCTATCCGTTTATCATCTAGATGGGGAAGCTGATCAATGGTGGCCTTTGATTAAGAACACCATGCCAAGGTAGGAAATTGAAGAGATGGAATGGGAAGACTTTAAGATAATGTTTCTTAATAAGTACTTCCCAATAACTCTTCGCACGAAGATGGAGAGAGAATTCATAGAGCTCAAGAAAAAAGAAGGAGAATCTGTCACAACCTATGAATCAAATTTCACAAGGCTCGCAATGTATGCTTCGGGTTTTGTTATCAACAATTATAGTAAAATTGATAGATTCTTTAGTGGATTAAAACCACATCTTCGAAAGGATCTTGCAATTCGAGACTTTGGGAGTTATGAAGAAGTTGTTCGGTGTGCTCTCAAAGTGGAGATGGAGTTTGGAGAATGGTCCCATGGCTATGGTGATAAGAAAAGAAATATGGAGTTTCAAGCCGGTGGATCTAATGAAAAATGTGTGAAGAAAACACAACGACCCACATGCCAAAAATGTGGGATGTTGCACCATGGGAACTGCCTCAAAGGGACGGGAAATTCTTCATGTGTGGGAAAGAAGGACACCTTGCTCACGAGTGTTGAAAAGACATGAAAAGGAAGGATAATGTAGCCGATGAAAGGAGAGAACCATTCGTGGTTCAATGCTACAATTATAGGGAGCTAGGGCACTATTCAAACCAGTGCACTAAACCTCGAGCACTCGAGGGAAATCCGTGCCAACAACCACCAAAGCCAAAGGAACAAGGGAAGGTTTATGACATCACTTCTGCGGAGGTGGAACATGATAATGAAGTCGTACAAGGTACACTTCATATTAACTCAGGAATGGAAAAAGTCTTATTTGATTCTGGTTCTACGCATTCCTTTATATCTTGCAAGTTTCCTAGAACTATAGAATTGAAGCCCTGAAACCTTGAAGTAGAGATATCTGTAAAAACACCAAGTGGTGCAATCATTGCAACCCATGTGTTTGAATCTTCTCCTATTGACGTATGTGGGAATATTCTTCCGGAAAATATCATAATACTTCCCTTGGTGGAATTCGACGCTATAATGGGAATGGATTGGTTCTTATTATATAGAGCACATATCAAATGTCGGGAAAAGGAAATATATTTTCATATTTTGAACCATCCCATGCTCCTCTACAAATGCAAGGAATATCATGAATATCCTTTGAAAAATCCTTCAATGGTGTGGGTGTTGATTACCTATGAAGAAGCATACCTCACCCAAATGGTTGAGTCGAAGGAAAGTTCCAACCTTTAGGAAATGCCCATTGTAAGGGAATACAATGATGTATTTCCCGAAGAGTTACCCAGAATTCCCCTGGATCGTGAGGTAGTGTTCTCAATTGAACTCATACCCGAAGCTACTCCTATCTCGAAGTGCCCCTATAGGATGGCTCCTATCGAACTAGAGGAGTTAAAGAAGTAGCTGCAAGATTATCTGGACAAAGGGTTCATACGCCCTAGTGCATCACCTTGGGGTGCGCTAGTGCTCTTTGTAAAGAAGAAGTATGGAACCATGCGATTGTGTATCGATTATCGGGAACTCAACAAGATCACCATAAAGAACAAGTACCCTCTCCCAAGGATTGATGACTTGTTCGACCAGTTAATAGGATCTCAATACTTCTGAAAGGTGGATCTTCGTTCTGGATATCATCAAGTAAAGGTGAAGAAGAAAGATATTCAGAATATTGGCTTCCGTACAAGGTATGGGCACTATGAGTTTTCGGTGATGCCCTTAGGACTTACTAATGCCCCTACAATCTTCATGGATTTTATGAATAGAGTATTTAGACATTACCTTGACAAATTTTTGGTAGTGTTTATCGATGATATTCTCATCTACTCAAAGAGAAAGGAGGAACATGAAGAACATCTAAGACTTGTGTTGGTGACATTGAGAAAGGAGAAGTTGTACGCCAAGTTTAGAAAGTGTGACTTTTGGATGAATCAAGTCACGTTCTTGGGACATGTGATCACAAGTGAAGGAATTTATGTGGATCCTTCAAAGACAAAGGAAATTGGGGAATGGCCCAGGCCCTCTAGTGTCACAGAAATCTGTAGTTTTCTTGGATTAGCTGGGTAATACCGACGTTTTGTGAGAAACTTATCACGATTGTCAAGCCCGCTAACTAAGTTAACAAGGAAAGGGGTAAAGTATGTATGGACAGAAGAATGTGAGGGAAGCTTCAAGGAGATAAAGAGAAGGCTGATCACTGCACCTGTACTCACACTACCGAAAAGTGGAGAATGTTTTGGGATATACATTGATGCTTCAAAGAAAGGCTTGGGTTTTGTACTCATGCAAAATGATAACGTGATAGCCTACGCCTCACGACAGTTGAAGAACCATGAGCAGAACTACCCGACACATGATCTAGAGCTGACAGCCGTGATTTTTTCCTTGAAAATCTGGTGGCACTACCTCTATGGTGAGAAGTGTGACATATACACCGACCACAAGAGCCTAAAGTATATATTCACACAAAAGGAGATCAACATGCGTCAAAGGAGATGATTAGAGCTAATCAAGGATTACGATTTATTTATTCACTATGATCCTGGGAAGGCGAACAAGGTAGTTGATGCTCTAAGTAGAAAAGAACCTGCTACTCTATCCATGTTGAGGATTGAGAAAGACCCTATCTTCTTGGATATGCAAAGGATGGATTTGGAAATCATAAGGGTAGGGGATAAATCCTACGTTTCCCAAATGATTGCGCAACCATCCATCTAAGAGAAGATTAAGGAAGCACAAAGGGATGATATGGAGATACAAAAGAGGGTGAATGTAGTAAAGGAAGGGAAGCTGCAAGAGTTCCATATCGACGATGATGGTGTGATTCGGTTTGGAACGCGGCTTTGTGTGCCTTCATAACCCGAGATAAAGAAGGAGCTATTGGATAATGCACATAGATAAACTTTCTATATCCATCCTAGAAGTACCAAGATGTATCGTGATCTCCGAGAGAACTTCTGTTGGGATAACATGAAGAAAGAGATTGCGGAATATATATCAAGGTGCTTGGTATGTCAGCAAGTTAAAGATAAGTGGAAAAAGTCCAAAGGTATGATGCAGCCATTGCCTATACCCATGTGGAAATAGGAAAATGTTACTATGGACTTTGTCACGGGTCTCTTGAAGACGTCAAGAGGAAATAATGCGATATGGGTTGTGGTTGATCGACTCACCAAGACTGCCCATTTTATCGCTATTCGGGAAGACCTATCACTTGAACAACTTGCAAGGATATATGTGAAGGAAGTGGTGAGACTTGACGGTGTTCCACTCTCAAATTTCTCTGACCGTGATCCAAGGTTCACATCTATGTTCTGGAGGAGCCTTCAACATGCTTTGAGTACTAAATTAAATTTCATCATGGCATATCACCCCCAAACCGATGGCCAGTCTGAAATGACTATTCAAACGCTTGAAGATATTCTAAGAGCATGCTCTCTAGAATTCAAAGGTGGATGGAATCAGCACCTCCCATTGGTTGAGTTCTCATACAACAATAGCTTCCACTCAAGTATTCAGATGGCTCCGTATGAAGCTCTATATGGGAAGCGATGTAGAACTCCAACCTTTTGGGATGAAGTTGGAGAAAGAAAGCTACATGGACCCGATCTTGTGCAGGAGATGACCGAGAAGGTTCAAGTCATCCAGAAACACATCAAAGCTGCTCAAAGTTGGGAAAAGAGCTATGCTGACAATCGTCGAAGGGACTTGGAGTTCGACGTTGGAGATAAAGTCTTCTTTAGAATATCTCCATGGAATAGAGTCATGCGATTCGGGAAGAAAGGGAAGCAAAGCCCAAGGTACATTTACCCTTTTGAGATCCTTGACCGCATAGGATCCGTGGCCTATCGTCTGGCACTTCCACCGAATATGGCTCAAGTTCATGATGTGTTTCATGTATCACTACTGAGGAAGTACATACCAGACCCCTCACATGTACTAAACTCAGAGGTGGTACAGCTGGAATATGATCTCTCCTATGAGGAGCAGCCGGTAAAAATTCTAGACCGAAGTGATAAGGTTCTACGCAACAAGACAACCCGCCTTGTCAAAGTGTTGTGGAGGAACCATAAGTTTGAGGAAGCAACGTGGGAACCAGAAGAGGCAATGAAAGAGCAGTACCCTCACCTATTTGTGTAAAGTGAAATTTTGGGGGTGAAATTTCTTAAGGGGGGAAGAATGTAACGACCCAAAGTTTTTCAATGGAAAATTCCCTTCTTATATTTATGTCATAAAAACACAAAATAATGAACTACTAAGTGATAAGTGACCTTTAAACATAATTTTGTCACCCCTATGGTTGGAATTTTAAAAATTGGACATACACGGTTGTGTTCAAGATAGTTTTTGGAGTCTAATGAAACAAAAATAATTTTTGGTGAATAGTAACCTACTCTTATGAATAGTAACCTACCCTTATGAATAGTAAAATGAACCTTATTAATAGTAAATAAGAGTAACATTACCTATGAATAATAAAATAAAATTTTGACATCATAGAGAGTGATGATTTGACCTTAGTAAACATTTTGGTAATTTGTAGGTCATAAATAAATAAATAATTAATTAATTTAAAAGAATATTTATTCATTAAAATGTTTTCATAAATTATTGAATCAATTTCTAAAAGTTTTTAGATAATTTTATAATACCCTACGTAATTTTTGAAAGAACTATAAAATCAGTTTTAATCTTAAAAACTGTTTTTGAAGTAAATTATGATTTTAATTAAATATTAATTTAATAATATTTAGAAAATTAATTTTGAAAAATGGACTTCATTTTTGGATTCTACACGTCAAAAAATGGTTGGGGTAAATTTTTGGGAATTTTCTGAGATACTTGAATTTTTGATGATTAGTGGAATCCGATAATTCACAATAAATGCTAAATAATGTATTAATTGAGTCACCGATGATGTTCTACTGATGTAAGCCCACTGGGTTCGGTATTACATTATAAAATTACTATTCTTGGTCATTAAAGACTCACTATTCCTTTTCTTAGGTGAAATTAATAAACTAATCAATTTTATATTAAGGAAACCCCTCTCCCCTCCACTATAAAAGACACCCTTCACTCCCTCTTTTCCTCACACCTCTCAAGCTCCAAGACTTCTCTAAACTCTGCCCAAACACCTTCCCTAGATCATCCCCCACGTTAAAAAGCTTCTGGTCTCATCAAAAGACCAATCCTAGCTTCCTTAAAGAGGATCTCAAGAGGAAGATTCTAGAGGTAATTTCCCTCCCTCTTCTCCTTTAATTTTCCTTTCAAGTTCAAGTTCCTTTCTTGATCTCTCTCTACCTATCGTCATCCAAATTGTTTTGTAACTCTATTATTATACATATACTATAATATTATGATTCTAATGGTATATTATATCACCCCACACCCTTTATCTCTTCCTTTTATTTTATTAAAGAGAACGTTGTTCATGAGGTGTTAAATTTATCACCCTCAAAAAACGACATGTTCTCTTCTTCCATTTCTACCTTCGAATCTGGTCATGAAAACATTTTTAAGGTTGCAGCAGAATATTTTATATGTATTATGTTCTATTTTATGTTCTGAAAATAACCTATGGCCATATTACTAAGTGAAAAGTTAAAACAAGTTTGTTGTGATCCAAAAACCGCTCAAATTAACCCAAATAATCTTCATTTAATTCTTATCTAATGATTCGTCCACATGGATATAATATAACTCATTATAAAATCATTCAAGATTCTGTAATATCATTAATAACATGGTCTGTATGTTTACCCATGATCTACCCAAACATCAATTTAAGAATACAAGTGGACCGCTCAAGAAAACCATGAAAACGAACATCCCCGATCAATGTTTTTAAACTCTATAAGTCATCCAAAGGAACATAATATGAAATAATGAAACAAGAATTAACTCTATTAATGTATAAAAGGTTATAGAATTTATAATTAATGAATATAATGTCATTATATATGATATTAAAGGGAAGGAGGCATTCAAGTACAAGGTAAGGGGAAATCTCGAACCCAATTTTCTTCCTTCGGGTTCTCCCTCTTTCACTCCATTTTTTGATATGGTTACTACTCAAAGATTATTTGTTCATAATTTCCTTTACTTTTATGGGATATAAATGTTTGTCACTGGTTTTTATGTCAATAAAAATGTTTTCCAAAAGAAATCTTCTTTCAAGATCTCACCTTTTACCTCTCATTCAAGGTTGATGGTTCTTGTATCAAGTATGTTGTTCCCTCTTTCTTTTGGGAACCCAAAGCTTATGAATGTGTTATTATGAGATGAAACCCATTCCATTCCATGGATTATTTATGTACATGTTTGATATGTGTTCTATGTGGAAAGAATGATAATGATAATGTTATGATGTGACGGGTGCGCTTGGAATTATATAGCACAATATGAATGTTTAAATGTGACGGGTGCACCCGGAATTATATAGCGCTCCAATGGATTGGGTAAAGTGATGAATCTCATGAGTATATGTGAAATTATGTTTTAACAAGAATCTACCTTGGTTCACAAATATATGTGGTAGTTAACCACTAAGACACGATGTTTCATTTTTATGCATTGCCACATTTCAAGTCTTCTATTTATGCTCCTCTCATGTTCATGATATTTTGCCTGTGTTATGATTATGCTCACCCCATGATATATTGTTCTTATCTATCCTCTTACTGGGCTTCTAGCTCACCCCTTTTGATGTATATCCTCGGGTGTCTACATGTACTAAGGATAGGACAAGTGCCACTAAGAATCTTGTGAAGAAGAAATTAAATAAATGTTTATGGTTGATGTTGTATTTGTTATGTATGGTCCAAGTTTTCCCAAGACACTAAACATTTGGATCCTATAAGTGTAATACTATTATGTTGTTTATCTTTTAAATGATGTAATAGTAATGTAAGAAAAGACTGGGTTGCTATAAGTGGTAAACCATTTGACCTTACATATTGATAAAATTACATCCATTATGAATTTCACATGTCACAAATTTAGATATATCATCTTAACCCTTCCCACATGATAGATATTGATGAAATTGAGATAGATATTGATATACCCTTTAATTAGCGTCTTATTCGTATCATGGAATGTAGTGAGAAGAATCTATGGGGGAAGACCCTACATCTTGTACGAGTACAGTGGAATCATGGACATGTGAATGAGGAGACATGGGTGAGGGAATATGACATCTGGGCATAGTAGCTATAATTGTTTATTGATACCCACATAAATGCTTTGGATCACAGCTCAGGGATGAGCTGTTATTTGGTGGGGAGGTTGTATAACCCATCTTTTCTAGCCATTTCCCACTTTTATTTTTGGTTAACACGTTTTCTTTTCAGTTTGTTTTTGGTTTTGAAATTGAAAATATAGTTTTTAAACTGATTTTTTAGTTATTATAGGAATAATAGAAGGAATATATAGTTTGGATACGTAATCAATTCATTCCATAAATTGTCAATTCATGAAATTAATTGTCTGGTCATGCCCCGTGAAATTCATAAAAGTCATGAATGGGTCTAAGAAGTCCCTACGAATCATATTCATGTCCTTTATAGATATAAGGAAACCAATGAAATGAAAACTCACATCATGATATGGGTTTACTATGTGAAGTTGTTTTATGGGTTTTTAGTATGTGATGGAAAAATTATATATGTATATGAAAAAAATATTCACTCATAACATGAATCCTTTATTCATGTTGTGAATGTTCCACACCCAGTCATCCTTGTAACCTCTAGTTTCATACAATTATGATATAATGAACCCCCTTATCTTGATTTTTTCCTGATGACCTTTTAGTTTTCCTCTATCAACCAAAAGCATGTTTTTTGTTAGATCTTGGATTTCCATATCAAAATATTGAAGGTAATACCTCTAGTTATTTTCTCCTTATTGTCGCATCTATTTGATATGGGGAAAACCCTAGTGTAGGACCACCTGACCCAGATCAATATCTCATGTTTGGAGTGTATAAAACCTTTTATTCTAACTGAATAAAATAAAGGAGGAACCCTATTATACCTCATATGTTGATTAATTTCTATGTCTACTCTTTTTTTGAGGTTGGTGGTCTAGAATAACTCTCTAATGCCTATTTTGTTTCATTAAGTATGTTCAATAATTTTGATCAAACTGGAACATCATTCGTGTGATGTAACTAAAAGGATAATTCACTATTTTGAAAAAAATCCTTAAGCTTATTCCTCCCATACATTCCATCAGGTACATTTTCATTGGGAAGAAACATATGACTACTCAAGAAGTGAGACTACCCTTGAAATTATAATGAACTAGTAGTTTTCATTACATGAATTTAGAATAACATGTGAGTTTTGATAATTTTTATCTGGGTATAACATGTGAAATATAATAATTGGTAACCTAGAATGATATGACTATAATGATTCATTCTTGATGGGAGAATCCACCAATCAAGAATGAATGGAAAGTCAATTAGTATTTTGGTAAATTTAATAATATGAATTATATGTCATGTTTAATATATTGATGATTTTTATTCTTTTTGTTTTCTAGGACATGGTGTTGATTACTTCATACAAACTATCAGTGATTCACCATGATGCAAGAGAATCAACCGATGAATCGAGATGTATGGTTACCTAAGGTGTACCATTGGTGATTCTACCTAGATAGGTGAATCCAAAAGTATGATATTATCTATTTTTCCCTTGGTTTGTATGTTTTCCATAAGAATGAATAAGTGTCTCTCTAACATGGTTTAGAGTATAGAATTATATGGTTATGTTACCCTAGGTATGGTGTTTTTCCATGGGAAGACATAAGCGGCTCAAGTATTAGACATTTCCATGTAGCCCAATGTTTCTTGGTGACTTGAGATATTACAAGGGCCATTTATATTTATATAGGAGAATCCTCTAGAGGAATTGGTTATCCTTATTGATATAAAAGTATCCTCTTTTTCTTAGATATATTTTACATGGAACTAAATCTGGTTTGGCTAACCTAGGGTGTCAAACCGGATCTTGAGAGTTAGTAGGATTATTTGAGGTTTTGTATTAATCTATGAATTAATACCCCTATTTATCCTAATATTTAATGCATAATATATTCGGACTATTTTTAGACACTATGGGTGTGGTCCTATTGAGTTGTACTCACACCCTATTCAGGCATCGTTTGGTACCTAGTAAAATTTTATGGATGGAGGTATGAGAAAGAGAAAGTGACTCTGTTCTTGATTTTTTTACTTGCTATATGGGTTGGAGCTTGTAGATGGGACCAAAGTGAGGGTCAAGACTGGGGTCATCAAATATTTTATCAAGTTTATTTAGTCTTTTACTTATATGACTTTCATCACATTTTTTTTATTCCTACTTCCAATATATAATTTTTTTATTATTTGGATTGTTCAATTTTCCCTTTTATCCTGATTTGGTCATGGTTGATTATTTATTTTATTTTTTCTATTTATATAACACTAATACAAAGAGTATAGTGTCCCTACTATGTTCCGTACACCCTCACTGCTAGTTAGTAGGCTTTGGAAGATGGGGGCGCACATGAGGACTAATATCTAACATCGCTCAATCACATGAAGGAGTACTAGGAAGAGGGACATTCCATGAGTCCACTTTTCTATCTCTTCTACAAATAGGAAAAATTCATGGGTTATATACATTAGTTTCATTGATCTATAAAGTGTAGGAGATGGAACTTCACATAGACTATTTTGACAATGTTTTTTTCAATGACAACATCAAGTAATAAATTTGAACATGTATATGTTATATCATACTATATAGTTTCACATATATCTTAAAATTTTCATAATATTTTATATAGAAAAATTAAAAAAAAATTATAAGTAAATTTCATTTTTCATTAACTTTGATAAGGAGCGAGTCTTTTCATTGTAAATATTTTTTTACTCTTTGAAATTAAAGGCATGACCATTACATTAATAAAGTAAAAAAGTATTCATTTAATTTTAATATTCATATATGTATATATCAGGTACTGATTTTACTAATTTTCTCTATCTCTCAAGTATTAATATTGTTTACTTTTAGTCCCAAAAGTTTTTTCCATGAATTAAAATCATTGGTAATAAATGCGTAGAAATTTTTAATAATCGATCGAGTGGTGAACATGTTAAAATACATAATAGAATTATGTTGATTTCAAAAAAAGGTGGTTATTCTAGTGGATCATATAGTAGGACTCAATATGAATATGTGTCTTATTATGATTCTATTTAGAAAATAATGATCTTGGATTATTACTCCCATGGTCGAGCCACTTTGATGAAATTCATGTGGTTTTATTTAGTGAAAAGACAGAAAACATCTATTTATGACTATAGATTGGGAGTTATTGATATGAATCACTTATTATAAATGAATGAGCCCTATAATTTGGAATCAAGGGATAAATAGGTGTTTTATGTAAAATATCCTATGAGACCTAAATTTAGTGTCATTATTGAATTAATCTCAAGAAATATTTTTGATGATGATGGGGATGAAATTGACACTATTACTTCTCCCAATAGGCTTGATTAAAATATTCCATATGATGAATCTTATAGTTTAATTGTCACTTAAAGTAGTGGATGGTAATATATTAAAGAAAAAATATGTGTTATCAGTTCATTTGGTTTTTCTAATATTGTATATTTGAGTTTGGTACTATTATAATTTCTTTATTTAGGTTTCAATTTGGAAGGATGTGTTTTGTTTAGTTTTGTTTGTTCTCATTAAATTTAATTGAAATTATTTTAATTCAAAAAAAAGTTTCATACTAATCACTACACTGAAATGATTAATTAAGTCAAACCATGTCTCAATAAACTGAATTTATAGAGAAATAATATTAAAATGAATTAAAATGCGATTAATAATATTTAAATTTTTACTAAATAGAACCAAATTATAATTCATGGAGAACCAGTCATAAAATGGAATAAATTTCATGCATGTTTAAAACCATTTTTTTAAACTGGTTTGAACTGTTTTTTTACAGAAACCAAGTTTAAAAAATAATTACAAACTTGATTAAACTAGTTTTAAAAAATAGTTTTTAAAACAAATTAAAAAAAACATGTTTAAACATGTTTTTAAAAAATATAATTAAAAAAATTAAATAATTTTTAAAAACATGTTTAACCAGGGTTTCAAAAATAATTTTCAAAAACCTTTTAAAAAATAAGGTTAAAATAGTATTCAAAAACTAGTTTAAAATCCTTTCTAAAAACAAGTTTAAAATAGTTTTTTAAAAAAAGATTTAAACTTGTTTTCAAAAACAATTTTAAAGCAAGTTATAAAATAGTTTTTATAATATGTTTAAAGATATTAAAAGGTATACATTTTCATAAACCAAATTTAAATAGAATAAATTTTATTTCTTAACTATTTCATTGTGTGACTCTAACATGATTATCCCAAAATGTACATTTCATTCTGATGATTTTATTGTGTTATGAAATATGTTATTACTTGTTTGAATTCCAATTTTTTTTCTTTAGTTACGACATGTCACATATTTTTCATTATTTGTCTAGTGAATTAGTATTCCTTAATTATTTCCTTCCACTTTTTATACTTTATTTTTATTTTCATATAGTATTTAAAATCTAAAAATATGTATATTTATTTTGTATGCAGGATATGATATATATTTAATAAATACATAGGAAAATATTTTTGACAATGATTACTAAATTTAAGAGCTAGTGGTGCCTCCCCTAGTTCCATTAGTGAGTATATTAATTCTAATATTTATCAACTATAATAAAGTAAAAGTCATTTTATTAATATTTATAGAATTTATTTTAGGGACATTTAACTTGTCTATAACTAATCTCTTGTCATATTACTGATTGGGGTCCTCAACATGGCCAATAGAGTGCGGGTGATAATATAGGTACTCAAAGAACCCATCATACTTGTTCACACCTAGACCCACCAGTAGATATCCCATCTACCACACTTTTTCCACCTTCTCCTTCACTTGGTGCTCCAGGGATTCTCCCACCTATGACTTCATCATCATTTCAGTCAAGGTATACTTCTAAAATACAATTTTCATATCCTAGGATGGTTTTGTATCCCTTCTATACTTATCCAACCACTTATATGCCTCCTCCATTTCCCACTCCTTTTGATCAAGGATTAGATAATCACACTCTTTTGACTTCTCTTCCACAACTTTCGTATGACCTAGATCATGCATTAGAGCACACAAATCATTTATAGGCTACCAATATGGCACAACCCATAGATCCATAAAATCCAAAATGACTGTCTTTGATCAATTATATGTTTATATCTGCATTAACTTCTATCTAAAAATTTTAATGTTGGTTTTAATGTGTATTAATTATATTTTTTTATTTTATCTTTTTTAATAGGATGTTCTAATAGGTGACATGCGTGTACTTGTATCTATGATGTATGGAACCATTAAACATAAAACATGATAGAGTATAATGAAGATAATCAATTGATGGGTAAAAATTCAAGACAATTTATAAGCTTCTTGGTAATGTTATCCAAGTATAGTGGAGTCATCTCGGGTCAACCAATCTCATTGAGGCATGTTAATAATCAAATCAAGGAGAATTTATGGTCTAAGATATGGGTAATTTTTTTTAAAATTAAAATATTTATTTTCATTTTACTTATATGAATTAATATATTAGATGCATCCTTGATTTATCTTGCCTGATGGTAAAGATGTGAATGAGACATAGTTTATAGAATTGGTGGAATAATGAAAATCGTATAAGTTTGAGTTATATGTTGGTTGGATGAGTAGACTCATCACTGAGTAAAAGGGTATACCAATCCTTAATGACTCTCTAGTTTTACAATACCAAGAAATGATCATATATTATAAGAGTAATGAGTTTAAAGTAGTATTTGAATTTACTGTTTTTTGATTGAAATTTTAATTATAATTATTTTTATTGAATTTTATTTTTCAGGATTCATGGGAATGAAATAAAAAAGGGTTGTTTGAAGTAAATGCACACTTTGGGATGCACTACTATGCTGGTGCATGAGATAAACCAATATTTTTTGTGACCAAATATGTTTTATTAGGCACCAACACAACTAAACTAAACCAAATCAAACCCATCACACTAGAAATTACTAGCCATGAATTAAAAAAATTAAATACAATACCATAAAAAATTATATTACTATTCTAATCCTTTTGGTTTGGTTTGATTTAATTTAATTTTTTAAATTTTTGGATGGTTTATATGGTGATGGGAAAGATCTATTTAGTTTTACTGGGTTTAATTAAATTTAGTTTGTTTATTTTTATTATTGGGTTGAATTTTCTATGTTCAATTCATGTTCGACCAATTATGATCAGTTTTATTTGTTTTAATTATCTGGAATTAATCTTTTCTAGGTTTGTTTCCATTTTTCTAAGATTGGTTCATTTTAGATTAGATTTATTTTTTCTCAATTCAAATTTGTTTCGTTTAATTTTGGTTTCTTAAGCATGGGTTTTTTCATTTATGTTTGGTTTCATTCAATAAAGTTTAATATTTTTTAGTTTGATTTGATTCAATTTAATTTAGTTAGAGTTAGTTCGGGTCACTTTTAAATCATCCCTATCAAACCAAATAGTCCTCATATATCCAAAACTAAACCAATCTTGGTTAATGAAACCCACACTAAAATATATTAGACATAGCCATACCAAATAGACTAAAACATTATTGAACCCAACTAAATGGAACTTAAAGGGATTAAATAAACTGAATTATGTTGAATAGAAGGCATATAAAACTCATTCAATAGATCTGAATAATACAAAATTAGATGAAAATAGATGAAAAAACTAACTCGAACAACATCTAATTATACAAATCCATCTAAATTAGGATCAAACTAAATTAAATGTAATCAAATAATATCAAATCAAATTTAACATAAGTGAACCCAACTAACCAATACAAAACTAAAACAAAAAAAACCACACAAAAATTTAATTTAAACGAGATGAAATAAAACAACATGAAATGTCCTATATTGAACCAAAATGGATATATTTTCACCAAAATTAAACTAGACATGGATCCAAACAAAATTAAAAGAATAATAATTTTGGTGAACTAAGACGAGTTGTACTAAACTTAAATATAACCGAATATAACCTAACTTAACCACACTAAAATAAAATAAACCCATTTAGATCAAACATAGTTAAATTATTCAAACATGTAATGAATAAAATATAATATAATAGTTATAAACCATACCTATATAAACAAACTTTAATAAATACAAAAAAAATAATAAAAAATTTCTCTTCCACAAACCAAACAATCTGGATCAGATGTGACATGGGATGAACCAATATGATAAAAAATGAAAAAAGTTAAAGAAACCCAAATAGAACCAATAGTAATATAAATTAGAATTATAAAAATGTTCATATACTAATGGTTTTTAAAAAACATTAGTATAGGTATTTTATAGGTACCCTATACCAATGGTTATATATAACCATTGGTATAGGTCTCAAATTTTTAAGTACATTTACCAACAGTGTTGGAGAACTGTTGGTATAGGTACCTGAATTTTTTATGAATTCTTTTGTCAAATAATATTAAATATTAAAAAAATAAAATTATTTTTGAATATATATATATATATAATTATGTTCACAAAATACATTGTAATGGAGTAGTTGAGTCATTGAATTATAAATGGGGCGTTCTAGGATAAAAACTCACAAACCTTATTTTTACATTATCTATACCAGTGATTTTCCCAAACCATTGGTATAGGTATTTCACATTCATGACTTATACCAATGTTTTCCATACCATTGGTAAGGATCACCTATAAAAATGACTTTCCTAAAACTATTGGTAAAGATCTATAAAGATAAAAAAATCACCCAAAGACCCTTCAAACCATTGGTATATGCTATAATAATGGTTTGAGTGGTCATAACAATGATTACCAACCATTTGTATATTCTTTTTTCCCAATAGTGAGAAAAAAACCAAACTAAACTAAAACAATATTACCAACACTAAATAAAAATTTTAAATTATTAATAATGAATTCTTCTAAAATATATTATAACCAACCAACCCAAATATTTTCATAATTAGAAAAATTAAATATCATAAATGGTATAAATTGATTTAAAATCACTTATAATAAAATATATGGAAATATAATACATGTTAGATAATTTCAAGTTTAAAAAAATAAACTTGTTTTCACTAAAACCACTAATTTTAACATAACGAATGATCTATGAAAATAAAATTACCACATAATGTCATTACAACAAATTAACATTTCCAAAACAATTTTATATCAAAACCAAGTCATTATATGGGTTTCTACCAAATAATTTAATATGAATCTCTCAATTTCAAAATTTAGAAAATTGTAGAAAAATAACAAAACCACTATAATACCTTTAATATCTATAATCCTATTTCTTAACAAAATTCATCTAGAAAATTATAAATTTCAATCAAATCACATTTTTAACTAATTAATTCTATAGAGAAAATACATACCCTACAAGATCTTAACCAACCAAACCTAAATAAAATTAAATTGAATAAAACTAAATATAAAAAAATATAACTAAACAAAATTAAATTAAAAGTAATAAATTGATCTAAATCATATTGTTTTAAATTGAACTACTCCAAATGGAATCAAATAAAATGAAACCAAAATGACTAAAATTTAACTAAAACCAACTAGATCAAATTTAATAAATCTTTCCAAATAATACTTGAACTCAACAAAAAAAAAACCATAAATTGAACCAAACCAAAATAAACCTATCCAAATTGAATAAAACCAATTCAACTAGACCCAATATAAAAATAATAATTCTAATCTCAATTTACCTTAACCAAAATAATAAATGTTTTTTATTGATTATAGATTTTCTCTGATGGGGATTATATGATTCATTTTGGTGAATTTTAGTTTTTTTTTGTTTTAATCAGTTAAATATTGTTTAGATTATATTAATTTTATTAGAAATACAATATTATTGAATAATTTTTTATTTAATTCAATATAATTTATAATGAGTGGTATAGAATATCACTTGTCGTTCCCATTGAGAAAAATTATTTGGATCGAGAAGGAAGAATAAATATGGGAGTGTTATAAATTAATATACAAAAGAAAATAATTTAATACGTATTATGGTTATTTTTATTTTTGATATGGATTTTATACGTAAATATCTTATTTATATTCTCAACAATTTTCTTTGGTGTCCCGTGATGAGTAAGATGATGACAAATTTAGGGAAAATAATAATTTTTGATAGATATTAGGTGATAATAACCAGGGGAGAGTCTTATGTTAACCTATGAAGAACATCAAACCCAATAGGTTTTGGATGAAACTGGACACCTCTAATAGATCTGGTTACATTGAGTTTCAAGAGGCTTGTGCAGAAGAAGATGATTCCAAAAAATACCCATGGAGGAGCGTGATAAAGGTAAAATAGTCACTGAATATTTTTGAAAAGTTGTGATAGGTTTATATAAATCACTTCTATAATATGATACAATGGTTTTTAATACATGTATTTCAATAATGAACTCTATATATAATGCACCAGGTGATGATGATAACAGTCATAGTGATGCTCAGGGTAATGAAATTCCTGGTGATTATGATGATGTTAAATATGTTGATGTCGGGGAGAATATCTGTGATGTGAGTAATGATCATAATGGTAGTGATGATGATGGGGTAGATATTGATCCCCTAAATTTCTAAATTAATATTTATGAGATAATTGTGTAGATTTTTGATGACTAAAACTAATTGTATATGTGTGTTATGATTTATTCTTAAAGTTATCAAATGATTAAATGTATAATATAGAGTATATGAGATGTTTTAAACAAGTATTGTGAATTATTGAATATATAATATAATTTATATGTTGGTATATATAACTTTTACAATGGTTGGAGACATATTTTGGAGTTGGATGGTGGGGGAGCTAATACCAAAAATTTCTAAAACAGTTGGTATCTGCACATTCCAACACCCCATACCAATAGTTCTATTAGAACTATTGGTATAGGGTTATACATATAGATAACTTTCCAATGGTTCTAGGAATTATTTTTAGAAGATATAGAAATGATTTATAGGACTATATCGATGGTTTAAAACCATTTTTGTTGGGGAAAAAAATCTAGTATTATAATTAATATAGTATGACATGAAAAAAACAAAGGCAAATCATATTACTTTATTTAATATATATTGTGTAGATTATCCTGAGATAACATGACACTTCATTTGCAAGGTAGTGGAAAATTAAAGAGTTAATATTCAAAACTCACTCATGTTGTTTATCAGCAATGAATATTTTCATAAAATGAAACACATGGGAGAAATTGTACATTAATATAATGAATCTAAAAATGACTAAAGTTGTACTCATGAATTTTTTAAAGAATTATTGAATGTTTTATAGAGATCTAGAGATCCATGTGGCTTATATAAAGAGGTATAAATAGTGTGATGAGTGAATCTGAACCTTTCCCAAGATTCTAGTGAGTCTCCCTATCAGAATATCTATTTTCTCATCCCTTTTTTATCATAAAATACCTGTATATCATGAGAAGATAAGAGTCCCACTTATGCAATGAGTGATTCGGTCAAACCTGTGGATACACCATGGAGGGGGCATGCCATCTTGTTTCCTCTTATATGATATCTAATAAGCATGTATGAAAATGAATGCAGTAGTTTCCATCTTTGGGTAAAGGTATAAAGTTCTTCATTTTAAAAATTACTCATGGTTTCAGCTATTCAAACATAGAGTTCTTGGGTTTTATAGTTTCTTATTGCTTCTGTTACAGTTAATGAGTTTCTTTTGATCCTAAGAAACCTAAATTATTATGTTTAAACTATAATATACCTCTAAATTCAAGATCATAACCTAATACGATCTAAATTCAAGGGAGAATAAAACTAAATCAATTGTCATACATAGCGTGTAACTCATTATATACATGTATAACAATTTATATAAACATTTTAACACTTTAAACTATAGAATACAAGCATTAATATTATGAAAATATATATCTACATATAAATTAGACAATAAAATAAATAAATGAACAATTCATATACTTAAACACAAGAAATAGTATTTATGAACAATTCATATGTATATACAATTTTAAATATGTTATAAATTACACTTATAATTTCCCTGAAAATATTTTATATCCAAATTTTAGGCGTGCTATATAAATTTAAAGAAGGTATTTTAATATTAACTTTTTATATTATAGATATTAATTTAAAACATGTTTCATTAACATTTTCTAAATTAAATAAATAACCAAAAATACATTTTCCATAATTTTTAATAATTTTATTAATTATACAATTAAATTAATAATAAAAAATAATAATAAAAATTATAAAATTACACCCTATGATATTCAGTATATTTTAATATTCGATAGATAATAAATGACACTAAAATTACTTTAAGTACTATCTATCATACCATATGATAGATACATTGGTCTTTGATAGGTCGTAGTGGCCCTAACTACATAGTATTAACCTATCTTTGTCCTAAATAACATTAAACCCATGTTATATAAAAATAAATATATGGTTCTTAGCTTTCACATTCCATAATCTACGATCTTCATAGCATAAACCCATGATTTCAGGCGACCGTTTTTTATGATACATGTTTATCATAAAAGAGATACGATGCTATATTTTACTATTTTATTACTAATACAAAAATGGCTCTATCGCATTCTATAGATACCTATATTTTTCATTGTGATATGTTGATAACTAAGGGATTACCCTACAATTCTTAATATGATATCACATATCATATTAAGAGACTACATCATAGTTTATGACATCAAATATCTTAAGAACAACCACGGTATAATTTCAATATCATTTTCAATGATACACAATAAATATCAAAAATAATTTTAGGTTAGAGATGGTGTTGTAAGACGGTCTAGAGGGGGTGGTGACTAGACAAGATTAAAATTTTAAATAAATATTATCAAAGTTAATTATATTTCATAGTAGGTCATAATATATAGTGGAAAAGTAATAAATAAACATAGAAAAGTTTTTAGTAGTTCAATTCAAAGTGGATTTACATTTACTCTAAAACCTACTAATCATTGAGAGATGCATTATTCACTATCTTATTTTTTAAAGGGGATCATTACCTAATTACAACCTATATTTTCTTATGAAAATATTACCAAATAAACCTGAAATTTTTATAAGGGTTTACAACACATTACAGTTACTAACTTTAGATACTGGGAATCACAACCAGAATAGTCTAGACTTTAGAATCCAGGTGTCACAAACCAAAGAGAGAGAAATAGTACTTTAGTTGAGACAAATAAGAAATAAATTTTTAATCACAAGTGAGAGAGATTTAAAGAATTATTATAGACTTATATTGAATGATGAAGAAGGATTAGATAAAGAAAAATCTAGCATAACCTTTGGTTTTTTTAGTAAAGGACCAGTTCATCTCATCAAGGAAGTATTAGCATTCAAATATGTTTTGGTTCCCCTTGATATATTTTCTAGTATATATAAATAGGTTCACACATGATCAAAAAAACCCTAAAACTTTGAAAAGTTCTCATTAAAGGAAAATTTTGGAAGTAATGCAGTATCTGTATCATGTATTGTTTGAATAAGTCTTGATCGCTTTTAAATAAAATTAAAAAAAATTAACAGAGCCATATAATCAGTTAGATAATTAAAATTCAAATAATAGAACACAATTATTAGGTAAAGGGATAGAGAGGGATTATTATTCTAAAATAATAATTGATATTAAAAAACTAAATATTAATTAAATTCATCATTAAATATTTCAAAATAACTTCATAATACCTATTCAAATAAATCCCATAATAATTTCATATTTTCCTTTTATAAATATCAAATTTAAAATTAAAAAAAAAACATTTCATATTCATGAATATATGAATATATGTGATAAAGAACTAAAATTAATATACCTTTATTAAAATATATAAAAATAAATTTAATAAGTCCTTTAGAATTAAAAAATAATTTAGAAATAAGTATAAGAAAAAAATCACTCATAATAAATGAATTCAAAATATTGAAACTCCATGATGTAGGTTTTTTAAAGAATAATAAATCGATTTAAATATTGTATTAATTGTTTTTAAAAAATTATAAATAAATTCTCATAGTTTAAATATAATATATATCAATTATTAAATATAGAACTTAATAAAAAATTACTACCAACTTGGAATGAATGAAAATATTTAAATTCTTGAAAAATGGAGCATTCTTGAACATCCACATTTTTTCAAAAGTATTGGATCGACCATGTGATAGAAAGAATGTTTAGATGGATAGTGAGGTTCCCTTAACCATGAGTTAAGATCAATTTCATGAAAAAATCAATCGATTGTTATATATGCAGATCGACCACAAGAAGAAAATAACTGACAACAAGGTATCAACTGCATGGAAAATTAATTAATTTCAAGATAGATGAGAGACCACAAGAATAAATATGAATCAGTCCCAAAAAAATAATTAACCATATGAAATAAATATGGATCAAAATTATGAATAAATATTTAATTGACTACAAGAGAAATTGATAGGCTGTAAGAATAATTAACTGACCACATGAAGAAACCAAGTGACCATGAGGAAACTACCTTGAGAGACAGGTTTTCGGTAAGTCAAGTGGCTGAGATAAAAAAACATTATAAATACAAAAGTAAAAAGTAAATGCATAATATTTATAAAAAATAGAATATAACAACCCAATAAAGATAATTACACATTAAGTATATGATGCTATGAGAAATTATAATTATTCATTTAAAGTAAAATAAAAATAACTTGAATTAATTTCTAAGGTATTATTAATATTCAAAACAAAAAATTAAAAAAAAGAACACTTGAAATTCTAACAAACACAAAGAACTAACAATTCCCCCTTTTTAAAATTACAAAACCGAAACATGATTTTATGAAATTATACCCCTTTTTGAAAATTATCAAGAAGTAAATAATTAAAAATAAAATATAAATATATTTAAAAAAATTAATAAATATCATAAAAAAACAAATAACATCTCAATAAATTCATATTAATTAAAAGTTAAGATCAAGATTAAAATACAAATAAAAATTAAATATCTATCATACCAAGATCAAATTCTATTCACAAACATCAAAATATCCATCAGTTTGGTGAAAATATAAATAAGTGGATTGTTTGTTTGAACATATTATAAAATAATATATCCTTTATTAACATAATCTCAAAATAATGAAATCAAATGTTGACATGTTTTTTTCTAGAATGTTTTAAAAAGTTTTTTTAAAAACAAATAGAAAAACAATCATAAAAAATAAGAATATTTTAAAAATTCTATCCATAATTAGAAAATGTTTTTTAATACGTAATGATTGATAATAACAATATTTATTATTAATATATTCACACTAATTAGTAGATAAATAAATATAATGTTTTTCTTTGAACTGCAAGATACTAAACTTCTACTAAGAAAATGACGCATACCAAAACTACATTTTTTATGAATCTCACATCATCCGTCATCAAAATCAGAATGGCTAAATAGATCAAAACAACTCTACCTTGAAGAAAATAGTCTACAGTTAATAGTTCCTTTAACATATTCTATAATTCATTTATGAAATGCCAAATTAGATTCCTTAGGATAATAATGAAATCTTGTACATAGACAAACACTAAACAAAATATCGTATCTAGAAGCAGTAAAATATGAAAAACTTCTAATCATGCCTCAAATTTTTTTAGAATATAAAGTTTTTCTAGATTTTTCTAAATCTAAATTACAAGATCTGCTCATAAGGTCTCAAAAATATTTACAAGATAATAAACCAAACATCTTAACTAAATATTTAGCATATTTAGTTCGATTAAAAAATATTCCATCATTTCATTGAAAAAATTAAAGACCCAAAAAGAATTTAAGTTCTTACATTAAACTCATATCAAATTAACCTACCATCAAGTGATAATATTCCTTACAAATAAATTAAATTAATTTTTCAAAAAATAACATCAACATAAATTTGAAAAACTAAAATATTAATTTAAATCTTTTTAATAAACAAAGTAGAATCTATTTATCCTTCACTAAAATCATTTTTAATGAAAAAGTAACTATATCATACAAAACATGAGGTTTTTTAAGACTATATAGATATTTTCATAACATAAAAAAATATTAAAAAATTTCACATTTCAAAAACTAGGTGGACGAGAATCATAAAGTTTTCAATAAATAAAACCATTCAAGAAAACACTTTTAATATCCATTTTAAATAATTTAAAACCTTGAAAAGCCATAAAAGCTAATAGAATCAGAATAGATTCAATCCTAGAAACAGGTGAAAAAGGTTTATAAAAATCCATACCTTCTTCATGATAGTATCCTTGAGATATATGCTTAGATTTGTTGTTAAAAAGTTGAAAAAATTCATCCATTTTTTTATTGAAATTAAATTTACTTCTAATTACATGTTTACCTACATCAGCTCAATTAAATACCAAACATTATTACCAGTAAATTGATTAAGTCCATATTTCCTAAAAACAATAAAATTATCTTCATCCAAAATATGAAAAAATTAATTTGGATCACATTTAGAAACAAATTCAAAATTTAAAAAGAAATTATAGTTTTAAAACCAGAATCAACATTACCAATTACATGCTCAAAAGTGTGGTATTTATGAATTTTACAAGATTTAGAAAACTTAATAAGAATAAATTATTTAACAAACAGTGTTCTTTTATTAAAAACTCTTCAATCTTTAATTTTGTTATATTACCCTATAAAAATTATTTCATCACATTTAGGATAAAATTCATACAAGTAATCCTTAATATTTAAAACAAAAAGTTTACACCCAAAAACATTAAAATAACCAACATTAGGTTTTTTAAATTTAAACAATTCATAAAGAGTTTTCCTTAAAAAATGTCTAAATAAAAATCTATTTAAAATATAACAAGTTGTATTAATTTATTTGGAAAAAAACATTTAAGTAAATTGTGTTAATTTAACATAGATCTCACCATTTAAATAATAGTTCTATTTTTTCTTTTTACAACAACACTTTGTTGTGGTATTATAAGAGTAAATAAAGTATGAAAATAACAATTTTATTCAATGAAAAAAAATCAGAATAAATATTAGAAAATTAAACTCCATTATCACTTATAATATATATAATTAAGAAACCTTTTTTATTTTTAACCAATTTACAAAATTAAATAAATGCAGACAAAGTTTAACTTTATAAGACATATAATTAGTCTAAGTAAATCTTGCAAAATCAACAACACTTTCAAAAACATATTTTACCCTTAAACTAGAAATATTTATAGGACCAAATAAATCTAAATGAAAATTTTCTAATGGAATGGAATTTCTAACTAAATTGATAGATCTAAAACATATTTTATGATGTTTACATTTTAAATAAGAATCACAAATAACTTTCTTAGAAATTTTCAAATCAATTAGTTTTGGTATATGTCCTTTAATTAATAGTCTATGTAGACACTAAAATTTCACATGTCCAATCCTCTAATTCCATAAGATACCATATATTCCTATAGCATTATGAAACGTGATATTTTTTTATAATTAAAAAAATTAAAAAGAATATATAATCTCTTTCCTATTATCATAAAATCAGATAGATTCATTTTTAAATGCTAAAAATTTATTATCATCAAATTTAACACTCATACCATCATTAAAAAATAGTGAAATACTAATTATGTTATTTTTTAAACATTATATATATAATACTTAAGAAATTGAAACAATTTTAGATAAACCCACTTCACAAAATCCCATGACCTTACCTTTTGAGTTTTCATTGAATGTCACAGAGTCATCATCACATGATTATGAGATAAAACTTTGATGGACCTCCAATCATGTTTCTAGATCATTTATTGTCCATGTATCTTTTATCTTTGTGACTCTTAAACAATGTTTCCTGAAAATATTAATTGAGTAGAAAGTAATTTTTTACCCATGTTATCTTTGGTCTAATTAGGTTAGTATAGGAATTATTTGGTACCAACCACCAATTTAAATAGTATTTTTTTTAATCTAGAAGAAAAATTATTGTAAATTTTTTTTTACTATGGCGTAAATTTTGAGGAAATCTTAATGAAAATTCATTTGCACAGTTTCCTTTCATTCCACATATAAAGCATGTATAATTAGATATACTTCCTTTATAAATATTAAAAAATAAATTATTGTATAACTCAAGTATTTTTTTATTATAACCAAAACCACTCTTGTATTTATTTAGTTTTATCATTGACATTATTTTATCATACTTCTATTTTCCTTGAACAAAAGTAGATAAATTTTCTTTCAAACATATAGTTCCCTTATTTATATTTTCATTCTCATTTTGTGAAAACTATAAATTATTATTATTTTAAATATTAACTATTATTATTAAATACTTCATGTTATTGATTTAATTTTTTATTTCATAAGAATTTATTTATTTTCCCCTTTTAATTTGGTATACAAATCAATAATTCCCAAAACAAATTTTTTCAATTTCTATTGTTCACTTAATTCCTCTATATTTGGTTGTTCATATTCAAAATAATATAATATAGAATCATAATAACTACTAACCTCATTTATTTTGGCCACCATAAAGAATAGGTTGGTCCTTCCTTTTTCACTTTTTATTTCATCACTTGAATCAGATTCTTCTGTGCATCTCCATCCAACCATCAATGTTATTTTATCATTTTTATTATATTTATTATATTTTATTTCTTACCATAGTTAAATACAATTAGGATTTATATATCTTATATTTATTCATTCATAACATTTTAGTTTAGAAAAATCATTATAATCAGGTTTACCTTTCCTCTTTTGATCGTCCTCATGATTATCCATTTTTAATTATTTCATGAATCATCCAATTATTTTCATAATTTTGTTAACACTTCTAGAAAAATTGGACATTTGATTCTCATTTTCCTTTTATTTAGAATCAAAATAGTTAAATGTAAATAGTTATATCTTATTTAAATGAAACACCTTTCATCTTTAAAATCTCATCTTCGGCAATGTTCTTCAACTCGAGTCAGTATTAAAGTAATTAATCAATGAGTTCATGTAAATTATATTTGTTAAAGTTATTACATTCATTGATCATAAATTTCTTTGAATAGAACTTCATGGAATGTTTTATTAGTACTCTTTCAACAATCACAATATTTTCCAATGTTTCTTCAATGGAATTTATTTTATTTAGGATGTCAGTGAATTAGTGGAGCATCTGGTTGACACCTTCATCTTCACCTACACCATGATTATAAACCAAAAGTATATCATTCTTAGTTATAATATACTTATCTATTATAAGGTATGTAACTTGTTGAATTTTATTAATCTAATGAGTGGTATTACATGAAGAAACCAGATTAAAGATATTTTTATTTATATCAAAGTATAAAATTTTCATAATTTTTTAACTCAAAGAATATATGGGGGTATCATTTCTAGTACGTATGTCAGTGTCAAAATTAGGTAACTTATATACTTTTACCATTTTAGTCCAATGATCAATAGTTAATTTCCTGAGGTATGCCTCTGTTATATATTTTTAGTAACTATAATCATTTCTATAAAAATGTGGCGGATTGTGATTAATCCAACCATCATTTATTATCATTCTTGCAATCTTAAAAAGATATTTTTTTCACATACTATTAGGTCTAGGATTTTGTTAGAAAAAAACTATATCCAAGAGTATTAAGATCAGATACCAATTTTAGGTCTTATATGGTGATGTCAGGTAGTTTATAGGTGGGGGTGAATATATCATATTACAATTTTAATTAAATATTATTAAAGTTAATTATCATATACAAAAAGTGATAATATGCAGTTGAAATTACAAAAATGGACATAGATAATTTTATAGTAGTTCGGTCCAAAGTGGACCTATGTTTACTATTAAACCTCTATACAGTTTGATATATGTGTTATTCACTACCTAATTTTTTAAGGGGAGTCATAAACCAATTACCACTTATATTTTCTAGGGTATGTATAACCAAAGACACCTAAATTTTATACATGGACTCAAAAAATATTTCAATTACCAAATTTGGAGACCAAGATTCATAACTCAAATGGTCCGGACTTCAAAATCTCGGAGTCACAAACAAAAGAGAGAGAATGATTTATTTGGTAAAGGCATACACTAATGGTTTAAACAAATGTGTGATAGAGAGAAATAATTTGTACAGACAAAAACAAAATGTTGAAAAATAAGTCGATGAAGATAGATAAAGAACAACCTCTTTTTTATTGAGTAAAGGATCAAATAATCTCATCAAATAATTAGTAGTAGTCGAAGACATTTTGATTTCCCTTGAGATATCATCCTATAGAAGGAAATCGGTTCACACAGTATCACAGAATCATACAACACATTGAATGGTAAAAATTTCTAATTGAAATAAAGTCATATCTGTAATGCATTACTTATATCATGTATCATTTGAATGAGTTACAAAACCCTTTAAATAAAAATAAAAAACTCAACACAAACAATCAATCAAATATATGATTCAAATTCAAATAATATAAAAAATTATCTAAGTGCAATAGAGAGAGAGATTATCATTCCACAATAATCATTTATATTCAAAAACCAAATACTAATTCAAACCAATTTGAATTCATTGTTAAATAGTTCAAAGTAACTCCATAATACTTTGTGGAATAAATCCCATAATAATCAAATCATTATGTAAAATAAAAATTTTAATTTTAAAAAAATTTCTAAATGAAAAACAACATTTAATAAGTCTTTTTGAAATAAATAATAATTTATAAATAAGGAAAGAAATCTCTCATAATAAATGAATTCAAAATATTGAAACTCCACATTATAGGTTTATTCAAAAACAATAAAACAATTAAAATCTCATTTTAAATGTATTAAAAACAATCCAAAATAACTTCTCATAGTTCTAATATAATTTATTTGTATTTAAGAAATAAATTAATCAATAAAATCAATTACTAGAAACATGCAGTGAGTGAAAATACAAAAATACAGGAAAAACAGAGCATTCTACAAGTATTAGATCAACCATTAACATGATGGAAGATTTACTACATGCAAAAATAAATTGAACCCCATATATCAAATCAACCGTAAAAAGAAAATAACTAACTTTGAGATATTAACCACATGAATAAATGATCGACCGCGTGATAGACAAGTGAATGCTTGAAAAAGTTTGAATCATCCAAAAGGATAACAATGAATTGATTATAGGAAGTCAATATGGATCAAAAATAAGAAAAAAACTCAACCGACCAAAATATAAATTTCCTAATTGTAATAATAATTAACTAACACTAATAATAATTAACTGACCACATAAAGAAACCAAGAGAACATGAGGAAGAAACCAATAGAGAAATATTTTGTGGTAAGTGTAACACCCTGAGATTTTAAAATAATAAAATTATATTCTATTTCATAAAGGACACACCACACCTAGTTTATCTTGAATTACACACATGCCTAAGATTTTTATGTTTGATAGCATATTCAACATGAAACATCAAACTTAACGAACCATGAAATATATTACTATTATAACCTATATATTGGAATTATGGGTATGAAAAGGATCAAATGAATTATGATAATATGTTTTACACATGTATATATAATGAATTATTTGGTAACCAATTAATTAGAAATGAAAATAAAACCCTTTTCAAAATAAAAGAAAATCGTTTTCTAAAAAACTATTAAAATGTGCACAAGTAAGTTTTATTCTAATAAAATAATAAAAAAATATTTTTGGATTATATTAAATAAATTTATATGTAATAAATTCAATATATTTTTTAACATTAATCTTATGTGTTTTCTAGATAATAGATAAAAATAAATGCAATTTTATTCTTATAACTCGTATTTTTTCTTCTAAAAAGAAGTTTTGTCACCTTTTGTTGTGGAATTATTTAAAAATATTTTTTAAAAATTTTCTCATTTTTATTTAAAAAAAATAAATCAATTTTTGAAATAATAATATGAAAATTATTTTAGGGTGAATTATGGTTTTTTAGTTTCAATTTTTGATAAATGCTGAAAAATATAGAATTTTAATTAAAACTGTATTTTTGACTAAATTATTTATAAAGATAAATTATATTTTGAATCGGTTTTAAAGTCATGATAATTAAATTTAATATATTAATCCAATATAGTCCATTTCAATAATTTTCATATTAAATTATAATATAAAAATAATGTGAACCTTTTGAACTTATTCATTTAAAAAACATTTTTTCTCATCACATCAGCAACATTAATTTTAAATTAAAATTTTTCACTTCATTTAATTGAATTTGATGAAATGGATTCTATTTTTGGAATCATAATAATTTATGTTATTTAATAAAGAAAATTGATTTTTTACCAAATTGATTAGTGAAAACAATTAAAATTAATTACATCGATTAAGGTAAAACGAGTTTACTTAGTTGTTAAACTTAGAATATAATGTATAGAAATAACCCAAAAAAATTCCAAACCCCATTTTCTTGAAATATTTTTACCCTTATCCCCTTATCAGTGAAATTTATGAGTTTGTGGGAAAGGTTTCCATGAAATTGACTAATATGATTAGTTAAGAAAATAATAATACCTAAAAAGTACCTTTCATCCTTTTAATTTCTATAAAGCTTTGAGGATAGGGGAAAAATACATAGCTTCGAGTATAAATATTATTTTTAAATATAAATGAATTATTTGTTATCATAATAATTTATATTTAATTTTTAGAGATTATATCATTACATTAAAGGCTTAATAAATGTCAATTCATGGATTATTTAGTTAATAATAAAATAAAATAAAAGATACTAAAAATTTTAAAAGTGGGGTAAATAGAATTATTTTTTGTGTTGCATGATTTCTTTATATGGATATATAATTATAAATATCTGTGAACTTAATATTTTTTAATTCCATTATTTTCTTGATATTTCTTCAATTCAAATTAAATAAAAAATTTCAAAATAGACGTTAATGTTATTTTATTGAAATTGATATTTTATTAAATGATTTAAAATTAATAAAAAACTAATGATATTTCAATTGTTTTTTAAATTTTAATAAATATAAAATATGGAACATTCATGGTTCAATCAATCTTTTATAATTAACATATTGGCCCCTAAATAGTAAAAATATTGTTGGCATGGTTAGGGTTAAAGGAATGTTTTTGTGCGTTATGTGTGCTTCTGTTAAATTTAATTCCCAACACAGATGGGTTTTTTATTTTATAATTAGGATTTAATATTTAAAATATGTGGTTCTATATTTTATAATAATTCTCACTTTCATTTAGTATTAATTTTTGAATTACATATGTTAGAAAACTAGTTACCTTAATGAAAACCCAAAATGAAAAAATGAGGAAACCTGGGAGTTAAGGAACAATTTTTTTTTAAAAAAATGTATTTATTTTGTGTGTTAGAGGTGTTTCTCGACCAGAACATCCATATCATCAATTTTTATTCAATTTTATAGGTACATGAGGTAAGATAAACCTCCCAATAGTAAATACTTTTGAGTATTTAGAAGAATGTCACTCCTCATCAACTATGAAACGAGACTCACTCTCCCCACCTCTTCACAACTCTCCAACATTTTGGTTCATAAAGAAAATAAATAAATAACACTAAAAATTATATAAACACATCCTAGAAGCCTTATTTTTTCATAATGTAAACCTTTTAAGGTTTTAGTGTGGTCCTAAGGATGATACCTTAAGAAGAGTTAATGTTCCTCTAAAAGTGTTTTTATTTTATTTCTTTCTCCACCCCCTTCAATTATTCTTATACCATGATTATATATTAAAAAAGTATACTAAATAAATTTATATTTTTATTATATTATGTTTTTGTCATAAATCCTCACACACTTCCAAAAAATGGGTTACAAAATCATCATTCGTGTGTACAGAGGACTACCACCTTGTAAAAAGATATCATTCATTTTTCCATTAGCACCTCACATAGTTGAGAATAATGATGGAATTACTATTTATATATGATATTTATGATATTTATAACATAATTATACCTATTTAGTATTTATATCACATCTGTTTTTACATTCCATACCATAGGGGATACGATAATGTCGCTCGTGTGTATGGTGGACTACTGCCTCGTGAAGCGATGTAAAGCGTTTTTCACTAACGTGTTACATGAAATGTTGCAAGGGAAAATATAATGAATAAATATGAAATAATTGGAATAAATATGATATTAATGATATAATTATATTTCTATAAATATAATATATCATTTTCTTTTTACCATTTCATGCACTGGAAAAGTGATAACGTCGTTCACGAATGTGTGGACTAATGCCTCCTCGAAGCAATGTGATTCTTATTTTTCCATCACCACATAATAATAATGATATATATAAATATATATAATTAAATAATATGGTATTTATGATAGATTTATCATTATATAAATATAAATTTTACTTACCTTATTTCCATAATGATTACTAAAAAATGTTACATATGCGTACGTACAACCTACCCTCTCCATTATCATAACGTTAGTTCATTTTTCATAATCATATTACATGATTGGTTTTAAATTACTAATTGATACATACATATTATAATTATGTCCCTATTATTATTCTATATATTTTTTAATAAATACCCTTTTGACCATATTTGACCAACCAAAGTTGTTTTTCCACATAATCCAAATATGGTCAAAACATCTGATATAAACATAATTGAATAAGTAATTATATATAACTTATTTATAAGTGAAATAAAAGTAATATAAATTTGTAATATATTTTCAAGATAGTAAATAATTAATATAATTTTATTATTCATTAATATAAATAAAAATAATTATGAATCAGACTCAAGGTGGGGGTTTTTCTGGTCTCACTTTTATTTCTGTGAGATATATTCCATATTCACCACTTATTTTTATTGTGTGGTATATATACAGACCATGAATGTGTTTTATTATTATTATCCTTAAATCTATTGAGACTTACATATCCATTTCATGATATCTCTTTTTTGTGGTTTATAGTTTCAAATATATCAAAGCAGTAATGGATTTTTGTCACAATTTTCCTTTTTTGAGACTTATGTCATGTTATGAACCTATATTCTTTTACGAGGTGTATATAAATCTCATTTGACATTTAATATCATTAATTTATTTATTATTTTGATATTTTAAGTGTATTTTAAATTCCTTCATGGGAATAATGTTTCAATGTTACCAAAGTGATAAGAGTTTCATGTTACAATCCCATCGTTTGCCAATATTGTTTGCAATTAAGTATCCAATTTTTGAAATCTTATGATCTACCTATAAATAACTCTCATGATTTTTCTTCTCATATTTTTATTTCATTATAATACATGTTTCTATTAAATTTAATCTCTTTATGTACACAATATTTCAAAATAATTTTTTTATCAATAAGTCTCATGGATGTGTCAACATCCAATGGAACTTTCCAAGAGTCTATGAAAACACCCAAAACCATTTCCTTGAGTCACCCCTTACTTTCCAAAACAAAACCAAGAATTTCACAAAATACCAAGAGCATAAATAATCCTATTAACAACCATGAGACTCCTTCAAAAACATTTCACCACAACTATCAAGCCAAAAAAATACCATTTTACCCAAACGATGCCAATTCCAAAATTTTAACCATTTTATCAAACACATATATAGAACAAGGATTAGTAAAAATTAAATAATCACATAAAAATATATTTTTTTAAAAAAAATCTATCATCATGGAAACACTACAATAAGTTAACCAAATGCCCCATAAGAAAATTATTCAAGTTTAAAATTTAATTTAAATAACACAAGTATAAACGAAATGACTTGGAAATGAAAAATATGGAGACACAAACCTAGTGGTGAACAAATAAAATTAAACCTTTGTATAATAGATATATAAGCCCCAAGGGCCCTTCACACACCCTAGAACCAAAAAAACATAACTCACACACAAACCCTATCCATTAGGGTTTGTCTAAGGGAGAAGACCCTAAAGATTAACCAAGGAATCAAGAGGGTAAGAGAAAAGGGAGATAAAAATGGATAAGAAATCCTAAAAATCACCTTGGATTGAAAGGGAAATATATATGTTGGATGAGGATCCAAATAGAGGTTCTTAGGGGGATCCCTTCGTATGCCAAAACTAACCAAAGGAGAGGGGGCCAAAATAGGGTAAAATTGGTAGGAGGGTAGACTAGGAATGTTAACTTTTTAATGACATGGGTCGATCGCACAATTTGGCTACACGGTGTTAAAAAACCATGTAGTATACACTACCCAAATAGGTACTAATTGCATGACTAAACCATGTGGTTTGTGAAACCGTACGCAAACTGTGTGGTAGCTTCTGCAAAAACCTGGGACCTACCACATGACCAGGTGGCATGGTTTGTGTGACCATGTGGTAGCTTATATCCCATTCCAGGAGCTATTACATAGTTACCAGGGCAGATCCAAATAGTTTCTACTAATCGTTCGGTTCCCATTTATAGGACAAAAACAACCCAAACATACAAAAACTCAAAAAATTTAACCAGGACTCAATCCCAAACCTCAACAAAAAGAATTTATACTAAGAAAAGGATATAATAAAAGAGTATCTAAGGTTAGGGTCTGACATGTAATGATAATATATGTGCTAGTGTAACTAGTGGGGTCAATGTACTCTCGTAAGGTCCTTTTGATTTCTTGGTAGATCTACTAGATTATCTTGATTCGACCTTCCATTTCCCCTTCATTTTTTCAATCTATAAAATTATTTATAATTTTAGATATTTTGGTCAACTCTTAAAGGTTATTTATTTGAGAATTTTTTTTAAGGGAATACCTCATGTATCTTGTTACAATTAAATGACCATTATAAGAAATTTCTAATAGAATTATTGACTATGGTAACATCCAGATCCTCAAGAAGAACTGAAAACATGGACCTCAGCTCTTTATATACTTCAATCCCTACTCTCACATGATCTTTTGGGAGTTGTTTAATATGTAGCAAGTCTCCAGGGATAATTTAAATCATAACCCTCACAACATGGTGATTCATGGGTGTTTATAGATATAAATAAAAACAACAACAAATAAAATTTTCGTCATATAAATTTATTAGAAGTTGTTTTATTCAAATTTAAGAGAAGGAGTTATAAAAAATTTGATTACCTCGAGTAAGGAAAATGGTTGAGTGGGAATGGATAACCTCAAAGATTGTGCGGACATGTGTCTCTTCATGTATAGATCATTTTTATACTATGGGTTCATGTATTGAACCTGAATCCAGTAGCTTGAATCTGACATCTACTCTATTACATTGGCACTAGATACAAGTAATTACATCCCGAAGGACTGCATAGTTTAGTAGTATTTGTAAACTATAAACAAACATTAAATTAACATTACAATTGAAAACATAAAATTTAAAAAAAAATCTTCGATAATTCCATATTTCCCCTTGATATATTCTACTATATCAATTCCAAAACACTTCCTGGTATCCTGTGGAAAATATAACATAAAAAAGGGGTGAGATAAAATGATCGGTTAGTGTTAGCATAAAATGAAATATATCATAAATACATAATCAAAACAAATATGGTAAGGTGGATAACTAATAAACATGATATTTAATCAATAACTATATTATAATATAAAAGGAATAAATGATGATCAAATAAAGCCATATAAAAAATCACATGAGCATGAAACTTATCCATGTATATTCTAACTAATTGAACAATCATATGGGAATCAATAACTGATCTAAAAATGGGGTAATGAATAATTATAGACATCTAAAATATACTTTCAAGAACTTTTATAAGATAGTTTAAATTTGTGGGTAGAAAACTATCTAATTTGGCCAATTGATTTTCCTCATGAGAATAGTTGATGCAATGAGGGTCTATCTATAATGAGGCCCCACTTGTAACTTAATATATACAATTAATTCCTCATATAAAAGGGTTTAAACATAATTAACATAAATATTAATTTTGATAAACTAACAAACAAAATGTTAATACTTGCCCCAACAAAATAAACATGATCATAAACCATCCAATGTAATATGGTAAATAGTAATAAAATTGTACATAATCAATAAAACTGATCATAAAACATCCAAAAAAAGACAAAGTATGAAATAAATACATCATATCTTTAGTGTACCATAAGTATAATAAATGGTTTGTGTCATTAATGATTATAAATACCATAAAAATATCCGTAAAAATATTCCAGAAGAAAAATAACCTTTTTATTTTGAAATTTTTTTTAAACTAAAAGTTCCCAAAATATTTTGAAAATACTTTTCTTTGAAAATATCCTTTGAAAATTAAAAAATAATATTTAAAACATTCAGTGGTCATGATTGTGTAAAATTATATTCATGCTGTAAACCTTAAAATAAATATTCCTTTCACATTTTTGATAAAAGCCAAATGGGCCGTGTTTTGAAAACAATAAAAAGATTAGTTTAATTTTTCTAAAAAAATAAAAAATGGGTAAAAAATTATTTAATAAATCATTTGTGAAAACTTAAATACATTTTTGAAAACATTTTTGAAAACATTAATTTTGATGAAAAAGTATTTTTGACTGAAGAGAGAAATAAAGTAGAACTTTATTGAAAACATTCTCAGTCATTTTAAGTACCAATGAGAGGAAAAATGTTACTCTTAATTGAAAAAATTCATGAATAACCAACTGGAAAGAAAATATATTTGGTTTAATATATAAATATCAAATAATTCCCCCAAGAAAGGCCTAAACAAAATCATTCCCAAATAATGATGAGATTGTGGAATAAACTCTTACCACTTTGGTGAATTTTGAGTCATAAGACCCATGGAATAAATGATTTCAATTGAAACTTTAAGTATCATAAATATAAATAGATTGATTATATAAAATATCAAAAGGGGAAATATATATACCACATAAAAGAATAAGTGGTGAATATGGCATATGTCTCATAGAAGTAAAAGTGAGACGAGAAACCCTTACCTCAGGTTCAACTCCCTTCGTATGTGTCTAAAAATCCTATATAATAAATATTGGTTTATTATAAATCTATTATAGAACCATAATCATATATATCATATCATATATGATCCTATTATAATATTTTACCACCTGTTTGTTATCAATATTAATTATTTTCATTGTTTCAGGTGTTAATTGGCTTGTTTTCTCATGCATGTTTTGTTATTAAAGTTATGGTTCTTGTACATTGGATATAGTCCCAGTATCAACATAATTATATTAATGTTATTAATATTTTTTTCATTATATATATCCTTATAACCATTATTGATAATTTTACATAGAAAATGAATTGCATCGCTTCGTAGAGGCGGTTGGTCGTATGTATGCACAAGTGATGATATCATTTCCTTAAAGGGTGAAAGTGAAAGGAAGTATATGATATATTAATTTTAAATAATTTATATCATGTAATATATATCACATATATTCATTAAATTTACCCTTATTACTTTCCATGTATTGTGTAACAAAAAAACGAATCACATGGCTTCGTGTGGTTGTAGTCCATCGTACACATAAGAAACATTATCATATTTTAAACAGAATAAAAATTAAGACGGTTATATGATATTATAACTATATTAGTATAATTATATCATAAATATTATATATACGCATCAAATCCATCAGTTTGTGAGGTGGTAGACCACTGTACACATGATTCATGATTTTGTTTCCCATTTGATGTATGTGGAGATGTATAAATATTATTCCATAAACATAATAACATCTTCGTATATAGTAGTTATTGGGGTTATTATATTGGATGTTTTAAGCTATAATTTAACTTTTTAAAAGAATAAATAAAAAAGAGTGATCTTAGTGAAGTCAATTACCTTCCCTTAGATAATCCTCTTCTGGATCTTTTCTTAAGGACCACAGGGTTGGTCTTTTGGTAAAAATAGAATCTATAGAATGTGTCTAAGGATGTTTGAGAGGGACTTGGATAGGTTTTTTTCAATCCAAATTTCTTGAGAGGTGTGAATAAGTGAGGGGAGTGAGTTTGATTTTATAATTGAAGATTAGTGATATTTTTGTAAATACCCAAAACAATTCAATAATGTGAAGTCACTCTCATCCCCAGTGGATCTAAAATTCATAATTATAGGGGTGTTTGGATGACATGGACAATCCACATCTTCATAAAAAATAAAATTTTAAACATTTTTTTCTTAACTTCTATGCATTCATACTTTTACCATTTTAGTTTTAAACTAAGGTAGCTAGTCTTTTAAACCTAGGTAATTTATCCATTAAGTATAAAATAAAGTGATCCTTATTAGATAATTTATTCCTAATGATTATAAATATGAAATAAAATGTAAAGACCTGGAAATTTTGAGGAAAATTGTTTCTTAAATACTTTAAAATTTTTCGAGTCTGTGGCTTCTGATGGTACTTGATTCCAAGGTCTGGTATGCCCGAAATCAATTTCCGAAGTTTAGCTCGGGCATGTTCTGTGAACAAACGAGCGGGTTTTTCTATCTTTTGAACCGGTGCTCGGAATCATATTCTGAGGGCACCATTGAACTCGCAACGTTGGTGATTTTTTAAGGGGACCTTCACCTCAAACGCAGTTGGGGCAGTGTGGATGTTAGAGTTCCGAGCTTCGTGAAATAAAAATAAATTTTATTTTATTTTTATTATTTATTTTTGTAATTCAAATTTGTTTGAATTAATGTGGGGGGTCCACCACCCACATTAATTCAATGAAACTCCTCCATTAATTAAATAAGGGAGGAGCTTAATAGATGATGGGGCATCTACTGGAGAATATTCTCTCTTCTCCTTCTATCTTCCTCTTCTCCTCTTCTACCATTGTTGCACCACAAAGGGACCTCCTCCTCCGACGATCGGATGAGCGACGAACCTCCAAGGAAACGACGAAGTCATCTTCTGACGTCAACGAATGATTCTACCTCTCTGCAGATCCGTCGAGTGATCACATCACAAGGTAGGGGTTATTTTTGTTCAAGTCTTTATCATTGTTCTTCGTTGCTTAAGGATTTGGCCGCTTGTTATCGTCGTAACGGGAGAAGATTAGACAGCACAAACACAGCCGATTCTCCTCCCCTTTAGTTTGTTGATCTTCATTAATGTTGTTGGCGGAGGCGCATGGTTCCGTTGCACCGTGCGGTGATCGGCAGGGAACCACGACCATGCAAGGCCGTGGCGAAGGTGGCGCGGTGCCGTTGCACCACACAAAGGCGTAGAGGACCGTGGCCGGAGTGGGCCGCGACGGTGGTACGCGGAGCCGTCGCGCTGTGCCGGAGAAACCAAGGAAGTTCGCAACTGGAGCGGGACGTAGTGTAGAGGTGTGGTGTCATCGCGCCGCATCGGTGAGATGAGCCACGATGGACCAGCAGGGGCGGCCGGCCGAACCGGCCGCCGACGTTTCCAGGAGGCGGGACCCCTTCTGGGTCCCGCGGTAGCTCCCAAACCGGTCGACCTTAATGGTCGACTGTTACTTGAAAACCAGGGGGGTGTAACCCCTCCGATCTACTACTAGGGCGGACCCCACAGGGTCCTCCATTACCAAAAACAAGGGGTCGCGCCCCCTTTGCATCCCGCTCGGCCAGCGGCCGAGCCGCGTAAGGCTTCCGAGCCGGGTCGCCGACCGCACGGGCCGGTCCAGTCGCATGCCAAGCTGGCCGAGCCAGCTTCAGGCCACACGGGCCATGCCGTCTGTGCCCCTCCGGGCCGGACCCGGACCCGGGTCGGGTTGAACCAGTTCGGCCCGGCCCGGGGGGGGGGGGTGGGCCGGTTCGGACCAGGCCCAGACCCCCACTTCAGACCGTTTTCGGTCTTTTACCCATAACTTGAGCTACATACCTCAGATCGATGCACCGTCAGTTGCGTAGGAATACTTGGATCGAGACATTCGTTTCTTAATATTACACTTGATGTTTTGGAAAAGTTTGGGTATGGCCGGGTTGGTTTGAACCCGAAACCAACCGGGCTCTTGGAGCGGAAACGCTTATAACTTAAGGACCGGACGTCTGTTTAACATGTTTTCAACTGCGTTGAATTTATTTTTACGAGACGGTCCTTTTGTATTAATCCTATTTATGTTTGGATGCAGATGGAGTATGGTCGGGTTGGTTTTATCTTAAAAACAAACCGGTCCCCTCGAACAGAAATGCCAATAACTCTCAGACCGGGCATCCGATTGATGGGCCGTCTGTTGCGTTGAGTTCCTATTGACGAGACATAACTTCAGAAAACATCAAATCTAGACTTCGTGATAGTTGATGTATCGACCCCCTTGGCTCATGGAGTGGACCCTCCCAGAATTGAGCGTGCTGTGTGTGGTAACCCTTGAGCTGGCTACGAATGCATCGACTTCTGTACTGGAATCCTCCGTGGGTTCGGCAGCGAGGAGGACTGTACTTGGATCCTCCGTGGGTTCGGCAGTGACGAAGACTGTGCTTGGATCCTCTGTGGGTTCGGAAGTGAGGACGATTATACTTGGATCCTCCGTGGGTTCGGCAGCGACGATGACTGTGCTTGGATCCTCCGTGGGTTCCGCAGCAAGGATGACTGTACTTGGATCCTCCATGGGTTCGGCAGCGATAACGACTGTACTAGGATCCTCCACGGGTCAGACAACGATAACTACTGTTCTTTTATCCTACGTGGTTCCGGTAGTATGACCTCTGTTCTTGTATCCTATATGGGTCTGATAGCTTAGATGAATCAGTGTCTACATCTGATCATCTCTATTGCCTTAAGAAGTGTATACCTATGTGAGCTGAGTTTTGATTTTAATCTTTATCAACGATGTGTTTGAATTGCCTTCCTATGTGGACTGGGTTGTGTTTTCCTATGTGGAATGGGTTGTGTTTTCCTATGTGGATTGGGATGTTCTTTCCTGTGTGGACTGGGTTGTTTTTTCCTGTGTGGACTGGTTGTACTTAGGCTCGAGAGTTGGAGAAGAACTGTAATTGATGACTTAGGTATATGTATGGGCATATACCTAAGTAGGGTCGGTTGATACTTCGTGATTGTAACTTTCCATTGTGGTTTATCCTTTGTGGATTCTGTGAGACCTTTGGGGGTCTCGGGGTCCCTACTGAGTATCGTATACTCACCCCTGCACATGATATTCCCACACTACATTGTGTTGGATGCAGACGATGGACTACATTGATCGAGGTGGAGGCCTGTGGAGCTGGACGGTACCCGGAGGTGGACCACTTGGCAGGGCGTACCCGGAGCGGACGACCGGACCCGAGGAGCTGAGGAGACTATCTGTACCCACCCTTCAGGTGGGATTTTCGAAGGACTACTTGATGTTGCTATTTTACTTTACTGTTGTTGTACTTCCTTTTTCAGCTGTACTGTATTTTCAGTTGGGTTTGTATACTGGCCCTTTTACTTTCCAGCACTTACTTTTGTACTCAGTTTACTTAGTGTTTACTTCAGCTCACGTACTCTGTTGTGTTTGATTACTTATATAATTGCAATGCCTTACCTTTTATTGGGATTTACGACATTTGTGCTAGTCGCCAGCCCCCGAACTATGGAAGGAGGGATTGGGGTAGTCACGGCACGGGCCCCGAGGACAGGTCGTGACAAATTGGTATCAGAGTAGTCGGTTCTACCGCAGAACTCAGGACTCTGATAATTTCTTCTCTGTGAAGAAATAGTGTTAAGAGTATTGAGTGTGGTTTTCAGTCCAGGGAGTCCAGTGTTGGTGCGGTGGCCAACGTATCCATACACCAGTACCTTAACTTCTGATTTCCGACTCAGTACTCGAAAACACTGATTGCATGTGTGTTTCAAAAGTTTTATTTGTGATTAATTTTTGTCAGCTCACCAGGTATACTGTATTAACTGTGGCGCACCTATTACTTTTTAGGATGACCCCACGAAGGCATCTAGCTAGGGTTCCCAGTTACGTATGAGATGGCAACTCACCGAGCGACGAGGCCTCGGTACAGGGCCCCATTATAGCGGAGGCACCAGCGATACCACTACCCGCTGGTCCACCAGTACCACCAGCCCCAGTAGCGGAGAGTGCATGCTTCCTGGGTGCGTTGCACGTGTTTCAGCGACAGAGGACGCCCATGTTCCATGGAGAGACGGACCCTCTGGCAGCTGAGGATTGGCTGGAGACTATCGTCAAAGTCTTCAAATTGGTAGGGACACCAGTTGACCTCATGGTGATCCTTTCCACGAGTATCCTGCATACAGCAGCAGGTAGATGGTGGAGCTTGATGCTACAGGTGCACGATGAGGCATCTCTACTTTGTACGGACATCGAGAGCCTCTTCCACTCGGGTTTTGTTCCAGCCACCCTCCATGCGGTGCGCATCCAGGAGTTACTACAGCTGTGGCAGGGCAGCATGACGGTATCCCAGTACTCGGCGAAGTTTACCGACCTCTTGCGCTACTCCTTGAACATGGTACGTAACCCATTCTTCCACGCCCAGATCTTTGAGAAGGGACTCAGACATGAGATCAAGGCTTCTATAATCTCCCTCAACAACCCGACGCAAGCGGGGGTGCTGGAGAGATCCCTTCTAGTGGAGATTTTTCTCACTGAGCAGTCACCAGCGGCGAGACCCTCCGCAGGACGACACGTAGTAGAGTCTTCTACAGCCGGAATTAGACAACAGATGCAGGGGTCCAAGTGGACCAAGATTTCAGGTGGGTGACCTCAGGATACAGGTTCGGATGTGTGGGGCACACGGAAAAAATCCAGCCATATGAGGAGCAGGAAGTGCTATACATGCGGCGGGCAGGGTCACACGGCTCAAGACTGCCCGACCCGCCCTACAGATGAGAAGCATGTGGTAGAGGGACCTCCCAGGCAGAGGTTTGACCGTGGTGTTCCACAGGGAGCAGGTGGACGTGTTAGAGGGGCTGGCCAAGAAGTAGGTGGTGGATGACGTTTCGAGGTCCCACAACCACCACCACCAGGAGGACTACCTCGACTGCAGGGAACGATTGGACAAGGGAGATCTCAACTTCAGGCAGCTGAGGCCTATGACCATAGAGCTCCGGGAGCAGAAGGGTAGGAGCGAGACTAGCTCCAGGCATGGATAATTTTGTTCATGATGCTTTTAGCTTTGTAAATGTCATTGTTCATGGGTAATTTCTGTCTTTGTACATTGAGCTACAGTAATAAAAGACACTTGTTCTAGTGACATTTCTTCCCTGTCCTTTTTATGTGGTTTATACTAAGAGGTTCCGGTTAAAACCATTGACTTGACCCTCACATTCTAGATTTCTACTAGAGGAGAACTAGTGACCACACACTGCTGCCGACAGTGTGACTCAACCTTTGGATGTGAGAGTAACGGTTGGATCTCTTGGTAGTAGCGTCGAGGCCTTACGATGTCGTCCATGGCATGAAATAGTATTGTTCATGTCAGGATTGACAGTATTAGGAAAAGAATTTGTTTCATCCAGGGGATGAGATCAGATCTCCCTTTCCAGCAAGGGAGAAATCTTAGCAGGTCTTGTGGGATGTAAGAGAATAGGGGTGTATTCGAGTTCTTTACAATGGCTAGTCACCCCCATGGTTCATTGAGCGAACAGTTTACGGTTTACTCTAATCTCAAAAGTCTCAGGTGTGTCTTCTCATAGAAGGACCAGGACCTGAGGTGGTGTTGTTGACTTGAGTTCCACATGGACTATAAATTTGTGACAGTCTATAATCCTGGGAAGGGGAACACTGTAGTAGAGTTCGTTTCACGATGCCCCACTTGTCAGCAAGTGAAGGTGGAGCACCAGGTACCAACAGACCTGGTACAGAGAGGTCCGAGAATGGAAGTGGGATGGAATATCTATGGTTTTTTTGATGGGGCTCCCATGTACATCCAGAGGACACAACTAGATTTGGGTGATCGTAGATCGACTCACCAAGTCAGCCCACTTCCTACCGATCAGAGAGCAGGTCTCAGTAGAGATATTGGGACGCCGCTCCGTTCAGGAGAGCATATAGATTCATGGTGTGCCATCGTCTATCTTCACTGATCGAGACGCTCGCTTTACTTTCCGGCTTTGGAAGGGATTTCAGGAGGCATTTTGGATGCAGCTATGCCTGAGCACCGCCTTTCATCCTCAGACAGATGGCTAGATGAAGAGGACCATTCAGACACTCGAGGACATGCTCTGTGCATGTGTCATTGACTTTGGTCCCAGTTGGGAGAATCACCTACCCTTGGTGGAGTTTGCGTACAACAACAGTTACCACTCCACCATCAAGATGGCACCATACGAGGCACTATACGGTCGACCTTGCAGATCACCTATGTGCTGGACTGACCCTTGGGAGTCAGCACTCGTAGGACCAGAGATGGTTCAGGCTATGTCAGAGAAAGTGCAAGTCATCCAGGAGCGGATGAGGGCTGCACAGAGCAGGCAGAAGTCCTATGCTGATAGAAGGTGGAGACCACTGGAGTTTGAGGATAGAGACCACGTTTTCTTACGGGTCTCACCTCGATGTGGATTACAGAGATTTTGTCGGGGCGGCAAGTTATATCCGTGCTTCATCGGACCATTCCAGGTTCTCAGCAGGGTAGGTGAGGTGGCTTACCACCTGGCCCGTCCACCTTAGTTGCAACAGGTGCACGATGTCTTCCACATATCTCAGCTGAGGAGAAACGTGCATGACTCGATGCATATCATTGATCACATGGAGATGGACATCGATGATGGGGCTACATTTGTGGAGGTTCTGGTGGAGATCGAGGATCGACAGGAGTGGGTCCTACGTGGAGGGTCCATTCCTCTGGTGCGTATTTGTTGGCAGCACGAGAACCTCCAGGAGAGAAAATGGGAGCGGGAGGCTCAGATGCGTGCACAATACCCTCATTTGTTTCCCTATTTTATGATGCAGCTTTACAGGGACGTAAATCCCTGATGTGGGAGTAATTTAAAGACTCGGAAAATTTGAGGAAATTTTTTTCTTAAATACTTTGGAATTTTGCGAGTCTGTGACTTCTAACGGCACTTGATTCCGAGGCCCAGTGTGCCCAGAATCAATTTCCGAAGTTTAGCTCGGGTAAGTTCAGTGAACGAACGAGCGAGTTTTTCTATCTTTTGAACTGGTGCTCAGAATCTGATTCTAAGGGAACCTTTGAACTCGCAGCATCAGTGATTTCTTAAGGGGACCTTTACCTCGAAAGCAGTCAGGGCGGTGTGGAAGTTAGATTTCCGAGCTTCGTGAAATAAAAATAAATATTACTTTATTTTTATTCTTTACTTTTGTAATTCAAATTTGTTTGAATTAATGTGGGGGTTCCACCACCCACATTAATTCAATGAAACTACTCCCTTAATTAAATAATGGAGGATCTTAATAGATGAGGGGGCATCTGCTGGAGAAACTCCTATCTTCTCCTTCTCTCTTCCTCTTCTCCTCTTTCACCATTATTGCACCATGAAGGGACCTCCTCCTCCGATGATCGAATGAGTGATGAACCTCCAAGGAAACGACGACATCATCTTCCGAAGTCAACGAATGATGATACCTCTCCGTAGATCTGTCGAGTGATCACATCACAAGGTAGGGGTTATTTTTGTTCAAGTCTTTATCATCATTCTTCATTTCATAAGGATTTGGCCGCTTGTTATTGTCATAATGGGAGGATATCAGACCGCAAAAACACAGCTGATTCTCCTCTCCTTTACTTTGTTGATCTTCGTTAATGTTGGTGGCGGAGGCGCGCGGTGCCGTTGCACCGTGCGATTATCGGCAGGGAACCACGGCCATGCAAGGCCGCTGTGAAGGCGGAGCAGTGCCGATGCACCGCGCAGAGGCGTAGAGGGCCGCGGCCGGAGTGGGCTGCGGCAGTGGTGCGCGGCGCCGTCGCGCAGCGCCAGCGAAATCGAGTAAGGCCGCGGCGGAGGGGCACGGCGCCGTCGCGCCCTGCTGGTGAGACGAGTCGTGGCCTAAGGCCGCCGGGGACCAGCAGGGGTGGCCGGCTGAGGCGGCCGCCGGCATCTCTAGGAGGCGGGACCCCTTCTAGGTCCCGCGGCAGCTCACAAGCCGGCCGACCATAATGGCCGGCCAATACACGAAAACCGGGGGGGTGTAACCCCCCCCCCCCCCCCCCCCGACCTGCTACTAGGGTGAACCCCACAAGGTCCAATGTTTCCAAAAACAGGGGGTCACACACCCTTTGTGTCCCGCTCGGCCAGTGGCTGAGCCGCGGCCGGCTTCCGAGCCGGGTCGCAGGCAACACGGGCCGGGCCAGCCGCAGGCCGCACGGGCCGGGCCAGACCCGGACCCGGGTCAGGTCAACCCGGTTCGGGCCAGCCTCGGGGGGGGGGGGGGTGTTGGGCTGTGCCTAGACCCCCACTTCAGACCGTTTTCGGTATTTTTCCGTAACATCAGCTACGAACCTCTGATCGACGCACCATCAGTTTCATAGGAATCCTTGAATTGAGTCGGTCGTTTCGGAATATTACAATCAAAGTTTCAAAAAAGTATGGTATGGCCAGGTTGGTTCGAACCCGAAACCAACCGGGCCCTTAGAGTGGAAACACTTATAACTTAAGGACCGGACGTCTGTTTGATATTCCATCAACTGCGTTGAATTAACCTTGATGAGATGGTCATTTTGGCCTACTCCTCTTGATGTTTGGATGCAGTTGGAGTATGGTTGAGTTGGTTTTAGCTTAAAAACCAACCGGGCCACTGGGACGGAAATGCCAATAACTCTCAGACCGGGCATCCAATTAACGCATAGTCTTGGCGTTGAGTTCCTATTGATGAGACAGAACTTCGAAATACATCAACTCTAGACTTCGTGATAGTTGATGTATTGACCCCCTTGGCTCGTGGAGCGGACCCTCCCGGAATCGAGCGTGCTATGTGCGGGAACCCTAGAGCTAGCTGCGACTACATCGACTTCTGTACTGAAATCCTCCCTGGGTTCGGCAGTGAGGACGACTGTACTTGGATCCTCCGTGGGTTCAGCAGCGATGACGACTCTGCTTGGATCCTCCGTGGATTCGGCAACGAGGATGAATGTACTTGGATCCTCTGTGGGTTCGGCAGTGATGATGACTGTGCTTGGATCCTCCGTGGGTTCTACAGAAAGGACGACAGTACTTGGATCCTCCGTGGGTTCGGCAGTGAGGATGACTATTCTGGGAACCTCTGTGGGTCCAACAGCGATGACTACTATTCTTGTATCCTATGTGGTTCCGACAGTATGACCTCTGTTCTTGTATCCTATGTGGGTCCGACAGCTTAGATGAATCAGTGGCTACATCTGATCATATCTATCGTCTTACGAAGTGTATACCTGTGTGAGTTGAGTCTTGACTTCAATCTTTATCAATGATGTGTTTGACTTTCTTTCCTGTGTGGACTGGGTTGTGTTTTCCTATGTGGAGTGGGTTGTGTTTTTCTATGTGGACTGGGTTGTGCTTTCCTGTGTGGACTGGGTTGTGTTTTCCTGTGTGTACTGGTTGTACTTGGGCTTGAGAGTTGGAGATGAACTATAATTGATGACTTAGGTATATGTATGAGCATATACCTAAGTAGGGTCGGTTGATACTTCATGATTGTAACTTTACTTTGTTGTTTATCCTTCTTGGATTCTGTGAGACCTTCGGGGGTCTCGGGGTCCCTACTGAGTATCGTATACTCACCCCTACAGGGGCTATGCCCGCACTATATTGTGTTGGATGCAGACGACAGACATCATTGATCAAGGTGAAGGCCTGTGGAGCTAGACGGTACCCGGAGGTGGACTACTTGGCAGGACGTACCCGGAGCGGATGGCCGGACCCAAGGAGTTGATGAGACTATCTGTACCCACCCTTCAGGTGGGATTTATGGAGGACGACTCGGTGTTTCTGTTTTACTTTATTGCTGTTGTACTTCCTTTTTCAGTTGTACTGTACTTTCAGTTGGGTTTGTATACTGGCCCATTTACTTTCCAGCACTTACTTTCGTACTCAGTTTACTTACTGTTTACTTCAGCTCGCGTACTCTGTTGTGTATGATTACTTATATAAAGGCAATGCCTTCCCTTTTATCGGTATTTACGCCTTTGGTGCTAGTCGCCAGCCCCTTGCCTATGGAAGGCGGGCTTGGGGTAGTCACAACACATGCCCCGAGGATGGGTCGTGACATAAAATTTATCAAATAAAAATCCTATATGTGTTGAAAATTAATTTTAACACAAGAACATGTAACATCCAAAAACATTGTTTTAACCTTAATGGTGCTAACAATGTTATTAAACTTTAGGGGTCAATATAATCACTATAAAAGAAAAATTGCTCCATTAATGGTAAAAAGTTGATATTTTTAAATATTTAAAGATCACTTTGAAGGAGATAAAATTTTTAGTAATTTTAAATCATTTAATATAATATGATTTATTATAAAATTACATAATGTCAATTTTGACATTATTCATTTAATTTGAATTTAAAAAAATATATAGATAATGATGAAATTAAAATATATTATGTTCACACCTGTATATCATGGAATATTTATCTACAAAATTAATCTAACAAAATAATTCATTAAATTTATTTTACTTTTAATATTTTTAGTATCATTTAATTTATTTTTCTATTAATTAAATAATAAATGCATTGGTGTTGCTTAAAAATATATTGTAATTATATGATTGCTAAAAAATAAAAATAAATTACCCTCATGAAATTAATTTCATTATTATCATAATGATTATTCATATTTTTTCACATATTTATTTTTTTCTCTCTGTCAACACAAAATTGAATTCTAAATGAAAGGGGTGACATTTTGTCTTTTTCATTACTTAAATTATTATATAAGTCAATTTCATGGAAAAGTGTCATTAAAAATCATAAAAATAGAGCTTAAGGTGATAAGGGTCTAAATATGGCTTGAAAATAGAAATTTGAAAAGTTTTTATATCATTTTAACCCTTATATTTAGAGTTTCACCCCATAGTAAACTTGTTTCAACCTTAAATGTGGTAATTATTTATTAATACATTCACTATTCATTAAGAGAAAAAATTAATTTGACCTTACTGTATAGTATTAATTATTATGATTCCAAATATGGAATAAATTTTATCAAATTAATCTCAAAAAAGTGGAAATATTTTATTTAAAATTAAACCCAAAGACGTGATGAAAAGGTGGTTTTCTGAAGAGAAAATTCTCATAAGTATGGAATGTTTTAATATCAAAATTTAACATTAAATTTATTATAATGAGAGAAATTGTATTTATTATAATATATTTGAACGGATTTTAATTTAAAAATAATTTTAAATGAAAATTTAAACTTTAAATGATTTAAACAAAAAAGTTAGTTTTCATTAAAAACCATTATTTTTCAAGTCATCAAAAAAATATTTTTTTTGGAAAATCCAAAAAATTTACCCTAAGATAATTTTGAAAGGATTTTTTCAAAAATTAATTTAACTTTATCTAATATTTTTTCTAAAATCAGTAGAAATTAAATTTATATTATTTGTTTAAATCATGGTAAATATGCCTTTTAGAAACAATATTGTTTTTGTTATGTTCCAATTTTAATATATGAGGGTGTTACAGTTCACTTTGACCCTTTAATATATACTAGGCATCCAAACCAAGTTAAAAAATAATATCTTTTGAATCATCTATATGTTATTACATTCTTTTCATCATCTCTTATGTATCTCCTTGTGGATTTTTCTTCTCGAAATATGTTCAAGGTGACACTCCAAAACCTACACCTCTAATGCAACCTTGTTATTCTCACTACTTCAAAGAAAATAAAAGTAGTTTTTCTTCAGGTATAATCAATACCAATTATTATTTCTAAACCATATAAAAAACATATTAACATCAATATATATTTTTATTTAATTCTATTTTAAATCATAAAAAATTTTATTATGTCATACTTATATATGATTCGCATACTACTTATGTGTTTTCATCTACTAATTTTCTTCCTTAATTTACATGAGCCTCCTTCCATAGCACATGATGTAGGATGGAACTAGTTTTTCATTTTGATTCATAAATCTTTATATAAAAAAGTAACATTTGTTTCTTTATATAAAAATATGTAGATATTCCCTAAATCTCATACACATATGATGTGTTTATGCTGATACTATTAATTATAATATATACAAGTCATATGGTACGACATATATTTAACTAAAGAATATCTTATGTATTTATTAATGGATATGTAATGTGTGATATAGTGATACCAAACCACTGTTAGTCTATCATGCTCTATGATATTGTTGAATCATGTTGGATTATTTATAGCTTAGGATTAACATAGTTTTGTGATTAATATGAAAGTTAAACATTAAGTTTTAACATTCTAATAGTCCTCCTATTGGTGTTTTTCCAACAACTCCTTATTTTAATGACAATAATTCATGTTTCTTATGTTATTAAGGATCTTTATGTTTTATGATAATATTTTTTTTCAAAAATTATACTAAGTCATGAAGTGACCGTGTCATCCTACCGCATGAAGAGACTTAATTGATTATTAATACTAAGTGATCAGACATTTAAATCTAAGTGACCACATGAATAATCAAATAACTGTGCATCGAATAATAATTTGTGCAGTCAATTAAAGACTCAGAGGATTTTTTATTATTTGATGCACGGTTATTTGATTATTCATGTGTTCACTTATATTTAAATGTGTGATCACTTGGTATTCATAGTCAATTAAGCCTCTTCATGCAATAGGTTTACATGATTATTTGATTATTCATGTGGTCACATAGATTTATTAGATATTTGAATATACCGCAATAATATTTTTTATTAGTTGATGCACAGTTATTTGATTATTCATGTGGTCACTTAGATTTAACTGTGCATCAAATAATAAAAAATTATCTGAGTCTTTAATTGACTGCACAAACCATTTTCTAAAAAGTAAAACATGTGAAAAAATGAAATTAAAAAATAATAGAATAATAGTAAAAAAATTATTTAAAACCATTTTTATAAAATATGGATATGGAATAAAAATATTCCCCAGAAGAGACTTAAACATAAATAATCTCTAATATTGGTGAGATTGTGAAATTAAACCCTGACCATGAGTTCACCTTGATTAAAAATCACTCTAAACTCTTGTATAATAAATTTAAATGTATTATAATTTTATACCAGAGTGATTTTCATACCTATAATATCATATATGATCCCTTTATAATATTTCAACACCCCCTTTATAAATAATTCATTATGAAAATTTTCATTTATAGGTGTTAACTATTTCGTTGATCATGACTATTTCAGTTTAGTAGTTCTAATACTTGTTTATTTATCTTGGTTAAATCATATATAGAATATTAATAATGATATAAATATCAGATAAATTCAATATACACATATTTATAGTCATCCAAAAAATTTAGAGATAGAAAAATGAATTACACAATTCATGGAGACAGTAGACCATACGTACGCATGAACACTGTTTTCATTTTTCAACATATGAAAAAAATTAAGTTAAATATTAATTAACATTTAAAATATAATTATTATATTATATATATCATATATATTGATCAAATTAATCATCATTACCATCCATGTAAAATATAAATGTAAAATGAATCACATCGCTTTGTAGATGTGGTAGTCCACACGTACGCACGAACGACATTATTGTTACCCAAAAGATTATATGGTTAGAAGGTAGATGTGATATTATAATTATATAAGTATAATTATGTCAAAAATATAATATATAAACATTAAAATCATCATAATACCCATTCATAAAATATGGTGATGGAAAATGAATTATATCACTACGTGGAGATGTAAGTTGTACGTACGCACAAGCGGTACTTTCGCATCTCATTTGATGTGAAACTGGTTTTATAATGGTGTTTTCATAATAAAAATAACATTTAATAATATTTATTATAATTAAATTAATATTTTATGATAAATAATAGAGGTTTACAATATGTAAAGAAGATTATAAAATAAAGGTATTGATTAAGGCAATTACCTCTTCTTTGAAAAGACTCTTTTAGATCTCCTCTAAAATGCTCTAGGGTTGGTATTTTTGGAATAAAATAACCTCTATAATGTTTCTATAGATGTTTATAAGGTAAATTGGACTATTTCTGTTGATATAGATGGCTCAATGTGGTGTAATTAAGTGAGAGAGTAGGTTCCCTTTGATAATTGAGGTGAGGGGCACTTTTGGAATTTCCAAAAATATTAAATTATAATAAATTCATTCTAAATAAAATGACTCTAAATAGAAATGTATTAGAATATAAGGTAGGATAGGGTTTTAATTACATCAAAAAATATAATATATAAAAATTTTCATTTCATTTTAAACCTTATCATTTTAATTAACTCTTAGTTAACCAATTTTAATTTTAACCACGGTAAGAAATTTTTCAATATTAAAGGGTTGTAATTTTTAATTATAAAGAAAAAATTGACCCATAAATGTACAATTTATGAAATTTTAGACCATATAATATCCAACTTGTCTTATATCAAGATTTTTATGATTTTAAAACATTTTAATTAAATTTTATTTTGATAAAATATTATTATTATCAATTTTGACACTATTTATTAAATGTGACTTAAAATAAATTAAGGAAAAGTTTCAATTAGAATATAATCTTAAAAAAAACTAATATTTCATATTCAACTATAAGATACATGTAACACGATAACTTACTCAAATTATATCTCTTTTAGTATTTTCAAAATCATTTGTTTTTTCCATTAACTGAATAGATATTGTTTTGGAATTGTGTAAGCATTTAAGGTAATTATATAATAACTAAAATTTATAAATAAATTACCATCATGAATTTAATTTAATAATTCACAAAATTACTATCAATATTCACTCATAAATAGTTTTTTCCCTATGTGAACACGTCAAGGATATTTAAAACTAAGACAGTGGCATTCTATAAATTTCTTTGATTTAAATATTATATAAGTCATTTTAATGGGCAAGTGTCTATTAAACTATCAAATCTAGATCATAAGGTGATAAGGTTATAATTAACTTCATATAATAATTATTTAGAAGAATAATTATGGCCTTATCACTAATTTTTAATCTATATTAACCCGAATTATACTTTACTGAGGTAATAAATTTTACCCCGGTTATTACTCATATTGAACAAAAATAAAAGTGACATACTTACCAAATTTAAACCACATGATTATAAATATGTATTTAATTTTATTTAATTCAATTCCTAAAAATTTCAAAAATTAATTTAAAGTAAGTGTGCAAATTGTGACAAAAACTAATTTTTAGAAAAAATTCATTTTGAAGCATAAAACTGGATTTATTATTATCCTATGCATAGAAAAATATTTCTTAAATGTTTAAAAAAATTTATAAAGTAAATAATACAGAAATTTATTTAAAATAATTCTCAAATAGTGATTAATTTAACTAATTAATACAAAAATACATTACACTCATAAATTTTTTTTTTCAGAAAAACAATGCTTTTATTTTTATATATATTTTTTATTTTTAATTATAATAATTTGATAAATAAATAATTCATTTTAAAATTTTCTTGATCATATGTTTTATATAATTATATTATTACTATTCAAACCCACCAATCCAATGACTTGGGTATAATAGAAACATAATATTTTAATAATGTTATGTGATTTGTTTAAACTCAGTGTTGCGTATAATGCAAGCTATCGAAGAAATAAAATTATTTAAAGAGGAATATTTAATAGAAATATTAGGGTGTTATAGATAATTAGAGATGGTTATATATTTAAGAATAAAATACACTAGTGGATAAAAAGAATCATATTAGAGACGTAGTGATACACTGAATGACTTACTCTAACATACGACAAAACCGAGTACTTCCACAACACTCCATTTTTTTAACTCTTAGTGAAACCCTTGGTTAATGCTTTTGAAGGACATATTAAAAAACAATTGATCAATTGAAACTATTCAGATTGATCTATTATAGACTTTCTCCCTTCCCAATTTTTTTCTATTTATTTTAGCTTACTATTTCAGATTTGTTTGTCTTACTCTTTATATTCATCATCACATATTCATTATCTATATTAAAGAGTACTAGATAGAACTACCTTTATTATTTTACACCTGTTATCCCATGTATAATGGTGGAAGAGGTTGTGTGTATCCTAGACTACTTATGAGCTTTTGTTTCTTGTAAAAACTCAATCCAGGTTGTTGATCATTTTGTTTTTTTAATAAACTTCTTAGTAGTGGGTAATTACCAAGTAGAGAGGAAATGTCTCATATTGAGACCGAACATCTTGTTTTTATTCCACTATGTGTTTTATTATTTTGTATTGTGTTCCAAAAAAAACTAGTTTTCATTCTCAAAACTATATATAAAAATACTACTTTTATTGTTAAATTTAATAGGTGTTTTATATATAGTTTTTTTATAAGTAAAATAATTTCAAAAGTTTAAGTTTTTTTTTAAAAAAAATTAGTTGAGTCGTGATTGAACCTTTTTGAAACTTTTTGAAAGTATCAAATTATATATTTCTACTATTTTATTTAATAGGGATATTTTTTATTAATTAGGGGATTTAGATTTAAATATTTTTAAATATAACATTTAATATGAAACTCAATTAACCTCTCTTGATCTTTCCACTCTGACCAAAATTTGGGATCAAAGTTTTATTTTATTTCATTATATCTATACTTTAACTTTGATCATGTTTTTACCCAAAAATGATCAAAGTTTCTATTTATTCTAAATCTATATCTTTATTGATAATAATAGACTTGAGGGGAACACTGCTTATAGACCCTGTTATTTCAATGTCATAAACTATGAATAATGGAATATTAAGATGAAAATACATATCAAAATAATGATATTTGATGTTTGGATGGTAATAGAGGACAAATTTGAAAAACCTAAGGCTACTAGAGCTGATTTAAGTGATTCCACTAAGGATTGTTATGATTTAAATTGAAAAACTATGAATGCATTATATTTTTCATTTGGAGGATATTAATTTGATATAATTTCTACATGTTTTATTACTTATGAAATGTGGGATACACTAGTTGTGTCTCATTAAGGAATATAAAAAGTTACAGAAACGTACTTGAATTCTTATACTAATAATTATGATACTTCTAAAATAAAACCTGATAAATCAATTTTTGATATATATCTTAGGTTCAACAAAATTCTCAATATGATGCATGCTATTAGAAAGAAAATTAAAGACAAATATCAAGTTATGAGACTCCTATAGTGCTTGCTAGATCCATGGAGAGGAACATATATCACTATTCAAGGATCAGGTGATATAAGAAATTTTCTAGTAAAGCAGATTATTGGAAAAATCATGATGTTTGAAGAATATTTTAAAGTGAAAAAAATAAGATAATGAAGAAAAAATTAAATCAATTTCTTTAAAAACATCTACATCAAAGATTAAGGATAAAATATAATAACATAGTTAAAGGGAGGATGAGTAACCCTTTGATGGTGATTGTGAGATGGATTATAAATCTTGGATATTTTAAAAGTTCTATATTTAGAAGAAATTATTTAAGAAATAAAATTATGGAGGAAATTATAGTAGAAGAGGGAACTTGAAAAAGGAAAGTCAATAAGGATAAGTGAATTGTTATTAATTCAAGAAGAAATGGGTATATCAGATTTTAATGCCCAAAATTAAAGTATAAGAAGAAGTATGAGGAAGAAAGAAAAATACCAAAGAAACCTAATAATCAAACCTAGAGTGCCTTTGAGTATAGTCCCAGTGAGTCCAATTCTAGAAAAAAAGACGAGGCTGATAGGGAAAAAATATTTTTTATGGAAAACGCACATGAGGTAATAATTACTATCTCTACATCTCATTCTCATATTTATAACATCTGTAAAAATGAAAATAATGATGAAAATAATACCATTGAATATTTATTTGCATATTTAAATATGTCGGAAGAAACTTTTAATGAAATTAAATATATGAACAAAAAATCAAAGAAACATCATGCTTTATCTATTTATATTAAATATGATCTTGCTATAGAAAAAGAACAAAATTCTCATTTACTAAAAGATAAAAATGAACATAAAATATAAAATGAGAAACTTAAAAAGGGTCCTGAAAGGTTTACAAATGGAATAGAAACCTTGACCCGGATGCTTGGTAAACAGACCACACCCATGTTTATAACTAGGATTGGATACCAGCCCAGTCAAATGAGAATTTATAGAAATAATTTTATTACTAGCTCAATATCTTCCACTTCCCTAAACAGTTCATATTCTTGTGAAGATAATATGGTTTTTATTTGTAAAATTATTAATTTTTATATGGTAAATATTAAGGGAAGGCTCACTTGTAGAGGTAGTTCACACAAACCTTAAAAGGATCATTTGGGTCTTTTAATCCCAAGATTCGAATCAAATCAAAAATGAATATTCAAAATGAAAAGAATTAAGAAATAAATAAATAATAACATAAGGATTTGATGAGCTTCGATCTGGTTTGGACCTACATTCATTATAAGAACACCACCCACACATGTGATTTATTAAGATCCAAAAAAATATTTACAACATACAGGCTCAACAACCAAAGAAACAAAAACATCATCTTGAAAGTACTAAATCTACAAAAATAAGAAATGGAAATGTAAATATTATAACACTAGACACTTAGGTCCAGCTTTCCTATTATATTTAAGATGTTTTCGAGAATCCAATGCAGATATGTTTTCACTCTCAAAGGTTTAAGGACTCACGAAGCCTAGAATTAAAATGTTCTTCTATTGGGAAATCTTCCACATATCTTCATAAAAAAAGGATTCCATCAAAACTCTACCAGATACAGCACACCAGCAGTGCATCTAGTAGAATGTCAGATATAGAGATTGAGCACTGAGAAAATATAACACACCAAATCTAGGGTGTGTTAGGACAATGATTCATAATTCATTTGAGGTATGTAGGAATCAGTCTCACATCAAACCAACACATTATGTGACTGATATGACTTAAAGTTCATGTTTCTAGTTTAAAATTACATTTTAATAAAAAAATCAAGTGATATACTCAAATCTGAGGAAACACATTTAAATTATTTTAATACTTTAGTAAAATGATCCATAACTCATTTTTGGTGTGTAGGAATCATCATCACCTCAATCTGATTCACATTGTGAATGGTATGATTCCAAGTGTGTGTTTTTATTTAAAATTAACATTAAATTTAGTAAAAATTACAAGTGACGTACTCAAAACGGAGAAAACGCATTTGAATTGTTTTGATACTTTAGGGAAAACATACCTATGCCATTTGTGATGTGTAGGAATTATCCTTACCTCAATCTGACACATGTTGTAACCGATATGACTCTAATTATTTATTTTTATATAAAATTGACATTAATTTTAGTAAAAAGACAACTGAAATACTCAAAAATGAGAAAACACATTATAATTATTTTGATACTTTAGGATAACAACCCATAAGTCATTTTTTATTTGTAGGAATAATATGCACCTCAATAAGATACATGATATTCACGGTATGACTCAAAGTATCCGTTATCATTTTAAAATTGATATTTTTGTTCAAAAAGTATCACTCATTGAAAACTGAGAAAACATGCTCGTATTGTCATGATAATTTAGGAAAACAATTCATAAGTCATTCTTTATATGTAGGCGTCAAACTCGCATCAAAATGTCACACAATGTGACCAATATGACTCAATGTGTGTTTTTCTAGTTTAAAATGACATTTTAGTAAAAAATACAAATGACAAAATTAAAATCAAGAAAATGCATTAAGATCATTTTGATACTTTAGAAAAATGATCCATAAGTCATTTGGGATGTGTAAGAATTATCTACACCTCAATATGATGCACAATGTGATCAGTATGACTCCAAGTGTCTGATTACAATATATAAGTTTTATTTTAGTTTAAAATGTGCATCACATTGCCAAAAACGAGAAAACAAGATCTGGTTTTATTATCATAATTTTATCTACTATTATGTAAGAACCCGGTTCTTCTTATGAGGTATAGATTTATTCTTTTTCTTTTCTTTTGAGTTGTTTTTGAGAAAACAAGGAAAACTAGAAAAATGTTAAGTTTTAGTAATACATGTTGTGTAATCCTATGTACACACTGTGTAGTATAGCCGTATAGGATGGGGATACACGGTGTGTTATTTTATTGTCCAGGGAGAGAAGAAAAAGCCACTACATGCCATATACTTCCTAGTACACACCGTGTAGTCATGTTGACAAGGTTGTTGTGGGACATTTAAGTTGGTCGGTGAATTTACAAACAGTAAAATGATATACATGCTGTTTATATGAACTTACAAGACGTTTACTCTTATGTTTTGGCTTAAAACGACCATTAGCCTTGTTTTCTCTTCTTCTGCACAAAAGATCCCCTGGGTGAAGAATAAGGATCCACGAGATCATTTCTTTCTCCCATTTTGTCATCCGGAACGCGAATCAAGTGTCGTCGGTCACGTAAGAACTGAATCGGTACGATCTTTCTTATTCTAGAGCCATTATTGGTGATTTAGTATCTTGATAGAGTTATTAATGTTAGAATTACTTACCTCTTTTCTTATATCTATGTCGTTCAAGGCCGATTCAAGGGTTAGTGTCAGATTATATCAGTTATATGAAATCAAGGTATGTGGTATTGTGCCTTTCGTTAAATTTCAAGTTGATTATATATTCTAAAATGGTATGAGACCATTTTCGATATTTTTTTGCTCTCGAATTGAAACCTATTGAGACCAAATGAGGTTTAGGTTTTTGATTATATGAAATTGAAGAATGTGATTGTTGATGGTTTGATTTAGTGATACCCCATGGGTGTGTTTCCCATGGTTAGTTGTTTAGCAAGAATGCCTTTGAGGCCTATGAATGTTTTCCATTTTTTGGGGTTAATTAGAAAGATATATTATTATATGAAATGACCACATGATTTTTTATTATTAAAACCATTCAATAGTTTAATTTTTATGTGTTTGTTTCTATGTGAATTTCCCATGTGAGTTGTTATGTTTAAATCCATGTGACAGTTCCATTCACATGTGTTACTTTTGAAATGAAATGATAAATGATTAAAAGAGGTAATTAGCCATGGGCGAGCCATAGTCTTGGTTAAAAGACAAGGTTGGGATCATGTGACTAATTACACCTTGTTTACATTGGGTGACTCATTGTATCAGTTAAAAGGCTATGGATAGACTCAATAGGTTTATTACATAAAGACTGTGAGTGAGCCACAGTTTTGGGGGTTGGGATCACTGATTCTTCTTTATAAATGTTGAGCAAACATTGGATCCATTGAGGGATACCTAGGAAGAGCTCTATTAGCAACTGAAAAAATGATTTAAATATACTAAAATGCTTATACACTGGGCTTGTCCCTGATTTAAATATACTAAAATGCTTACAAAACATGCTAGTCCCTGAGACATATTAAATTGAATGACTAATGATGTGTCTTACAAGCCAAAGAACAAGCTTGGATTCGGTCTACACTTCTTTGTTTAGATAGCCTGCTGAGGTATCTGTTGTTTTTACTTTATATAGGGGATTGACAGGCATAGGCTGGATCCCAATAATTATATAATTCAATGAATTGAATTGATTAAAGAAGATAAAATGAATTTAAATGAATTCCAATGCCTGTAGGATGGTTTACTTTTGAGTACCTTCTAGTTTACTTATTTTTACTACTGTACACTAGTGTTGCATATACTCACTGACAAATTGGCACCAATATTTGGTGGTTTCCTACTAGGATTTATTTCTCACACCCTATTTGGGTCATGATTTTAGGCCTAAGTAGACTATATTGATGCAGGGGTCAATAGGGGAAAGGCTCCCTATATAGGTAATTGATTGGTGCTTAGGAGTATGAGAACATGTGACCAAGTTAAGGCTTGCAATGCTGTTGAGTTTCATTTTGTTTTACCGTACTTTGGTATTGTGATGTACTTGTTTGTAGTTGTTGATGCTCCTTTTCATCACATTGTCTAAAAGAATGGAAAGGGAAATACCTTAGTCCAATGTGATTCATCCTTTTAAGAAACATAAAAAATCGACAAAGGGATGAACAGGGAGAACATTGCCCATAGGTCGCGAAAGTTCCCTCATGGTCGCGCAAGTGACTTGCGCGAACTAAGTGATAACTGCCCGGGGTCTTCTCCAGCCTATAAATAGACCCTATGGGCCCCCCATTTCAAGAAGAATTTTTCCAGAATTTAGATATAGAGCTCTGAACGCCCTAGTCTATTCTTCAGGTCTTCCGAACACTTCTAAGGTAATTCTGTACCTAGAATGGAAGGTCTAAACAAGAGGAGTATGGTATAAGTGTTAGAATTCACTAACACTTGTGCGCCTAAGATGTTTTACCCTTAAGGGAAAAGAACATACTTGCGCGCCGCCTTACTTCTTCACCAAAACTTGTGGGCCTCTCTTCTGGAAGTACCTCAGGATAATTCTAAAGGCTTTGGTCAAGGTTCGCCCAGGTGTTACCCTACTGGTTAACAATCGCGCAAGTACCCATGTGTCACGCAGGTATACCTGCGCGACCAGGACTTGCACGCCCATGCAGTACATGTGCGCCTGCTAGGACTTGCGCGCCCCTACCTTTTTTGGGTGTTGTTCTTGCCCATTTCACCCCTCTTATGCCATTACACCTCTCCTATTCAAGATTCAGCCTTCCAGACACTCTTCAAAGCCATTTATGGCATGATTCCTTGATTTTAATTCCTAATCTGAAGAGAATTCTGTGGAATATCACTCAGAACCTGGTGATTTACACTTCTTTATGTCACTAAAAATTGAGATTTCATTCATTTAACCTCATCCTTTAAGATGAGATAACCCCTTAACCTGGGCCTCCTTTTCAGGAATAAGGCCCAGTCATAATTCTCAAGTATGGGCATCCTTTTCAAGAGTAAGCCCCAATATTAAAATTCCCAAATATGGGCATCCTCCTTAGGAGTAAGCCCCAAACATAATTCTCTTAACCTGGGCCTCCTTTTCAGGAATAATCCGCAGTCAAAATTCCCAAATCTGGCCATCCTCCTTATGAGTAAGCCCCAAGTCCCCTAACCTGGGATTCCTTTTCAGGAGTAAGCCCCAGTCTCAAATATGGGCATCCTCCTTAGGAGTAAGCCCCAACAATAATTATCTTAACCTGGGCCTCCTTTTGAGGAATAATCCCCAGTCATAATTCTCAAATCTGGGCATCCTCTTTAGGAGTAATCCCCAAGTCCCTTAATTTTCCCTTAACCAGTCCTAATTTACTTTTGATATGAATCTCCTTATCAGGAGTAAAACTCAATCATAAGTCCCCTCCTAATTTGGGCCTTCTTTTCAGGAGTAAGCCCCAAATTAGAGTATCCAAATCTCCATAAAGTACATATACCTTTATAGAACCTGTTCCTGGATTTATTCCCTGAAGTAAATCCTAATCTTCATCTGTTCGGGAAATCATACATACATAAGTCCCACGTCATTTCTTATGATTGCATCTTTAATGGCACAATTGTCTGGTTTTACCAATACCTCTTGTTTCTCCCACCAAGCATGAATCACGTGAGCTTAAAGTATAAAAGTAATTATAAAATCTTTCTTTGAGCCATCAATCTTAAACATCATATTCCCTTACTCGAACTACGTGGGTTCTGATTCCTTTTCCAAAACAAAGGATACATAGGTAGCCCATCTGCGGGTACGATCCCAACTCTGAAATGATCAATGTCCTTCTGAATGAAAATAAACTTCAAGTGCCCCACTGAGTGGCTTTAAACTAGTATGTCCATCATAATGACCAAGATACTTTTATGTATCAAAGGATACCATTGACTAAGAATCTCTAACAAATACAGATGATTCTCTATCGATGAAGAACCTCGAATACATATAAAAGATTCTCTAAATTTCCTACATATCAATCATTGATTGTCAGATCTAAAGGAAAACTTATTTTTTATACTTGGTAATGTAATAAGGATTCAAGAATATAACTTAAATCTATAAAGAGAGTCCTAGAGTAGACAATAATTCCCCTAAAAAAGGTGTGATGAGTCCGACCTCCCATCCTCTCGACTGATGCAAATTCTTAAGCCTCATCAGTCCACAACTAATAAGCGCCTACCATTAGAAAGTAGTTCCAAATGGATATGGAATCATTGGATATTTCTGGTTCTACAAACAAACCCGTTTGAAACCTCTTGGAATGTTTGAACCTTAAATCGATGAGGTCATCCCCAATTCCAGAGGGAAACAAAAAATGGTGAACCCGACGTGAATACTTAACCAAGATAAAATGATGTTTTGCTTATTTGTTAGGCCCCTATTTAAAACTCAATGAGAGGGACAACAAAACAATCATTGAAATATGTGCTCATCCAAAATATTTAGTGGATGAATTTATCTTGATTACGCCTGTTATATCAAATAGGCACTCTTTTCCAAGATTTTCTACATTCTAAGAAATGGCTGCTCTCAAGTTCACACCTGTGAATACCGCTGCTGCGAATACCACTGATGCTACTCCTGCTAGATCGTTTTCCTCTCTGAGGATGACATCACCTACTCAGTGTCTTCAACACTGGGTATCCAACGCGCTGATTAAGGAGTACCATTAACATGGTACCATTCCAACTTTGGAGGCTGCTCGACAAGCCCTCCAAGTGAACAACTCACACCGGTCGTACGGACAATGACGACCAGTGATTAAGAAGCAGGCGGTGCTAACCACTGTCTCCAACTGTTTTGGGTCTTTATCCCCAGAACAAAATCACCATTCGCTCCCTTATTCTGGGGAGGTGAATGAGCAGGCCCCTCAGGGCCTTAATTCAAGGAAACAGGAGTCCTTCCCAAGATCTCCCACCAGCAATCGCCGCCAGACTCGTGCGGCAGTTCACCCTCAATATGATGAGGGTACCGACTCAAGGAGTTCGGCTCAGGTTCCTCGAACCCGAGCAGGCAAGACGAATTGCCAGAGGCGAAGTCTGGTTAACAGTGAGCAGTTTCTCATCTCTGCCATTTCCAGAGAAGTCCACCAACCTAGCTTGGTGGAAAACAACGAGCGGGCACACACACCTGCTCATTTTAATTCCGATATCCAGCAGACTCGTCTGGCAGCATCACGCCAATCCCGCCAAGCAATTCCAATGGTTTATTATAGGCAGGAACATACACCTGTTTATACGTCATCAACTAGTCAGCGGGCTCGTTTGACTACATATGATGGAACTCGTCAACCACGTTTGGCGAAGTGCAATCAGCAGGCACATACACCTGCTAGAACTGATCAAGCCTACCAACAGTCTTGCTTGGTAGCATTCAGAGAAGTCATTTGGAAAGCTCCGATGACAAACAGGAGGCATACTCAACTCTCTGCCCCTACAATTGAGTGCTATCAGGATTCACAGACAAGAAAAGGATGACAGGAGCAGGCACATACACCTACTCCAAGCACAGAATAGACGTATATCCCCGTTCTGGCAGCTGAAGTCACCAAGCATATTCTATCAATGGTGAAAGAGCAGAAGAAAATCCCTGCTCATATTCTGGATGCTTTCCAGGATATTATAAAAACTTCAAAAACATATCAGGGAAAGACACACAAATCTGTCCCTAGTAGTGGAGTGACACAACAATAGTTCACTCTGAAGCGGATACAAACATCTGTTTCAGTCCAATAGGGTTGTGGGGCATACTCCCCCATATCATACGGACAACCAAGTCAAGCACATACACCTGATTTGAGTATAGATCATCAACCTAACCTGGCCATTTCACCTGATCAGGCATATACACCTGCTCAGAACAGCCACTTTAGTCAACAAGTGGTTTCCAAGGCGAGTAATAAGGCGTCTAAGAAGAAGACCCACCAAGCAAAGTCAAGAGATCAAGATCCAATATGTAACAAGGCCTTTCTTGATGTTGGAGTTCATGAAGCCCTCAGACAATTATCTAATGGAATCCAAGATTCTAATCCCTCATTTCTCAATAGTGGGAACATTGATTCCGAAGGTCTTCAATATACACATCCTCATGAAGGCTTGCTTCATGAAAATTCGGTCGATCTTAAAGTTTCATCTTCAGATGAGAGCCACAGGAACCCTCTGTGTGGTCAGAAGACCAAGGAGCAAGAGATATCATCTTTTGTTGTAACCCACCATGGTGGTCCTCCCCATGATGATGAATTTCGCTACAAAAGTCCTCTCTGAAGTAGTGATGTACATTGCCCAGAAAATGCTCCAGTGGACAATGTAGTACCGAGAAAGCCCTCTTATCTTGAGGCACTTGCAAATGCAAAACCAGTAATGTCTGATGATTCATCACTAGCAGGTGAAATACTTTCTCAATCGAAAGATAGCCCAGGGTGTAGGTCATTCACCGAACGACCCCTAAGTTATGCATCTTCTAGTTTGATCAGTGAATTCTCTACAAATCCTGTTGAATCCAATGAAGAAAAAAAGGAAGCAGCAACTCTGGTCAAATCGGGTAAAAGAATCTTCATTGAATGATAAAGAGGAAATGTTGAACATGAGAAAACAACTAGAGAAAGGTGAAGTGCCAGTCATGTTTTGGCCTCTGGCTGACTCTCAGTATAACATTCAGAGATGTTGACGGAAGATGGAATTCATGATATTCGTCTCAACATATGGAAAACTCTTTGTCAGTTGAAAAATAACGTATTATCTTATGATGAATATGAAAATCATGTTAAGATAATAGAAGGGTTACAACATCAAATTGACTTGGCATCTCTATCAGTCTCTCAATATCCGAAGGATGAAAAGCAGTAGAGATCCCTTCAGCGTTCATGCCTTGGCGCACTAAGAAGATTGCGCCAGTTAATTGCCAATTCCCCATCTGGTATTCATGTCAGAGGATGGTGTGTTCATGGAGCACTACATTTCACTATGCTCTCTAGTCAGAAAAGCCCGCCGAAAATGGTCTTATGCAATGTTATTGCCAACGGCCGGTCACAAAACCTGGCTTTGTTTGTAATCAAAAGCTTTCCCAAGAACAGGCTTCAACTAGTTCCTCCCAAAATCAAGAATAAAGAGAACAAGTTGTTGAATTACTCCAATATCATGCAAATGAGGATATTGAACAGGCCTCTCATTTGGATCAAGCACATCACCAAGTGATAGAAGTGTCAGAAATAATCCAACAATCTTTTGAACCGGGTGATAAAAGTGGATGCAGGTTGATGCTTTGAGCTAATTTCAGGACTAAGGTCCGCAAGATCAAGAGAGATTTTAAGAAATTCTCAGACATAGCATGTTAAGAGCCACCCCTGCTTGCCAGACTGGGGAATCTATTAAAACAACCCTCATAATCAACAAATAGGATTAGAGGAGTTGAGCAAAGATAGTAGGAACAGCCCCAGTCCACCGGACTGGGGAATTTTTCAAATCATCAATCCCCTCCTCAGCAAAATTCGCTCTTCTCTCGATTGGGGAAGAAGCCACAGGAGGAACGAAGAGCCAAATTATCAGGAAATTCTCTCCAAATTACGGTTCTTCAAGAAGTTCCTGAGGGATCAAATCAACAAAAGGAAATGTCTCATTAAAGACATGGAAGAAGATAATATCACAGAAATGATGAGAAAAGGGTTGTGATGCGTTATGCATCAATCAATGTCATGAATGTCGTTGTTGCTGATCCACCAGATGAGCCTCACTCAGAGGTATCAGATGAAGAGGTTCTTGTTCAAGAAGTTGTACGCACAGACACAAATGAAGAAGGTGTGCGTACACGAAATCAAAGGTTCACCCAAAATATAGATGTTCCTTCAAATAACCCACTTCCCCCTCTACGAAAGGGATCAAACAAGGGAAAGGGGAAGAATCGGGTTACATATCCTTCCTCTAAAGAAGGCCAATCGCTCTCACTAGAGAAAAGATTTGCGCAATAGGAGGAAGAAATGAAGGAATTGAGGAGGTTGAATGCAGAACTACTTCAGGGTAGTCTTCCACCTAAACGTGCTAGAGTCATCCAGTCAAGGGAGTTTGTTGTAGCTACTGAGATGGATCAAGAATATTCTCCTCTATCAGTACACCCTCACAGGTCTAATCCTACGGGTCAAGTGAAACAATAGTTGGCAGTGCTGCCATCAGTTGCAGTACCAGCTTCTATACCTGTTCAAACTCCAGTCATTGCACCTTCCCAAGTCCAAGTTCAACCGGATGTTTCTCAAAAGTTAATAACTACCATTGAGTCATTAACAGCTCGGTTAGAAATTATGGAAGGGAAGCGTGTGCAGGTTCAACCAGAAAAGAGAGCTTACCTTGAATGGGTAGATTTAGTCTCTCCCCCCATCAAGTTTTGGGAACCCTGTATTCCCTATTTTCAATGGATCAGGCGACCCTGAACAGCATTTGATGCATTACGTGTCTTGTTGCGATCCTATGATGGGAACTTAGGAATAGCAAGAACCAGTGAAACTCGTATGCTTCGTATGAACCATTCAAGGACCAGCCTTTTTCTGGTACACAAGCTTGCAATCCCGGTCAAATACTGGATGGGAAGATCTCCGTCAACGATTTCTTCATCAATTCAGCTCAACTTTTCCAAAGACGACAGTTTTCGATCTTACAAACTGTAAGCAAAGAGAGAATGAATGGGTATCTGATTTCATTGCTCGCTGGAAGGGATTAACATATTCCATGAGCTTAGCACTCCCTCAAGAGGATCTATTGCCAATATGTGTGGAAAATATGTATAAAGAATTACGCACACCATTGATCCCTGTGAAATACACAGGAGGGTTTCGAGACCTTACTTCAATCACTCAACAGATTGATGATTCTCTTATATAGACTAACGCTAAATCTCGTGTAATTCCATCAGCTTCGGGAAGGAGAATGGGTAAAGTAGAAACTGCAATAGTTATGCTTAAATAAGCACTTGTACCTACTTCTACCTCAAAACCTTTATCTTCTCGAAGGGATCCACCTCCTGAGCACCAACAACAAAGGTCTTTTCATCAAGACGATCAAAGAGATCAAAGACGGAAATAGTTTGATGAGTTCAAGAGAAAAGTTTACTCTTTCCGAAATGAACAAGTTCCTGACTACTTCATTTCGGCTCTGGAAAATAATCTGGTTCAATTTCCAAGGCCCAAGAGGCCAAAAAAGAAAGGAGATGTAGACCATCCCAATTATTTCCCATTTCATCAAATGTTGGGGCATCCCATCTAGGAGTGTTTTGTCTTCAAGGACCTCTTTCAAATGATGGTCGACTCAGGACAAGTCAAACTGAAAGGTTCTTTGGCTCAGGTAGCATGTGTTACTACTACAGTTCCAGAGGAGGAAGGTGAGTGATAAAAAGTCAAAAGAAAAAATGCACAAAAATATGATGATTGGATGGTCAGAATGACGATCAACCGAACTCTTGCTATTTTTCGAACACAATTGAAGAAACCAATTGTGCCTTCTTCCATGAATGCCGCAACAAAATCCTCTTCAGAGGGAAAATCCTAAAAAGGGTAGCACAATTCCAAGAAAGAGGAACAATCAGAAGAATATGAGTTTGTGTCAAAGACTAAGTTGTCTTTGACTCTGGAAGATTTCATGTAATCTACTTCGAAGCGGCGGGCACCGTCCCACCAAACGGCACAGCCTAAATTGGCTAGTTAGGCAGAGTCTTCATCGGATGAAGAGTTGATATTCAGTTCTGTTAATATGATTCTATTAACAGATCCATATTCCAGCCGCAGTTTTGATTTTGTTGACCCTGAATTCCCTGTATCAAATAGAAGAATCAGAGGAAGCTACAGAGGCTCAGGATACAGGGGAAGACGTGGATCATTCGGAAACCACTATTCTAATTCTACCCCTGCTAGAACTTTGTACAGAGCAGAAACTCGTGGTAGAGCCCTTCAGCGAGCTCAACAAGAACAAGCAAGTTATTCTACTAATATCAAATTCAGTCCTGGCACAGTTATTCTGGAAGACCGGTTGAAGGTTCCATATTCTTCCTCTCAGAAAGTAAATGGATCTAATCGGTTTAATCTTCCAAAACCAGAAATATTGCCAACTCGTATCCCGATACAAGATGCATCCACTTCCAAAGAATCTGCTTCCAAGGCACCTACTAAACCACATGTTCCTATTGGGAAACACAGACCTCTGGATCAAAAGTATGATGTATTGAAACACCTGGCCCAATTACCAGCCAAGTTATCAATTCTAGATGCTTTGAGTTTATCAAAGGATCTTCGGGAAGCACTCCTTGAGGCTTTGTCAAGTCCTCAAGAGTTTGAAACTAAAATTCCTACAGCTGAAGTCTATCACATAAAGAATAATCCTGCGTAATTCCATTCAATGATATATTTCACTGATGAAGATGATGTCGGGCATGGGCATATTAGACCTTTGTACTTATCTGGTAAGGTCAATGGTGTAGACGCCCGAAGAGCTTTCATTGATAATGCTTCAGGAGTCAACCTCATGCCCATTCGTACACTTCGGCGATTGGGCCTCACAGAATCTGATTTATCGCCTTATACCATGATGTTACAAGGATATGATAAAAATGAACAAGAAACACTGGGCGAATTTACACTCAGAACTCAGTTTCGAGATCTTGTATCCAATTCAGATTTCACGGTTGTTGATCAAGATTCAGCCTTCAACATCTTGCTTGGAAGACCCTATCTACATCAAGATGCGGCTATCCCTTCATCATACCATCAATGTCTCAAGTATTGTTTTGATGGTCAATTTGGGACATTGTATGGTGATAAGGCCTCGTTCAAGACATGTGAGTCTCAATACATTGAGGTGGAATTCTATCACATGAAGGGAAAGGATAAATCCACAACAAGGGATCTTACCAAAGTTAATGCTCTGTATGGTTTGGAAAAGATTCCAGTAAATCCATTTGCACATGTGAGTACATATTATGTGTTGCCTATCAGTCAAATTGACAGGGTAGACCCAAATCAAAATACTCTTATAGAAAGAGCCATAATGTCAATTACGAAAATCGAGCCAGACAACATGGGAGAAACTGGTAACCCACCAAGCAGTGATGAAAGCCCAAATGGAGATGTCTTCATTTCATCCGCTGAAATCCAACAAGTCTATACTTCGCCAATCAGGCCAGAAGAAGTTATATCAACATCATAGGTGAACAATGATGTCAATTCTCAATCCATCATCTCCTCTTTATTTATCAAGGAATACCCTTCATCATCAATTGGGTCAGAGATGGAAGCATCTTCTTCAAGATTTAACATCTCTCTTAATCATGGAAATTCTACTTCATTATCTACTATGCCAGTAGAAATGGAAGAAATAACACATGATGAAGAAGAAGAGGAAGATCTTAGAGATGCTCCTCCAGCATTTGAAGAGGGTATCTCTACCACCGTGGATGAACCCAAAGAAATAAATTTGGGTACAAAAGAAGATCAACGCCCCACTTTAATCAGTGCGGCCATGACTCTTGAAGAGCAAGAGATGAATATTTCCTTTCTAAAGAAAAATAGAGATATATTGGCTTGGAACTATACAGAAATTCCTGGGCTTGATCCTGATGTTGCTACTCATCATTTGGGTTTACCAGAAGAACTTTAAGGATTGAAGCAAGCCGCGAGAAGAACACACCCAACTTATGCTTCAAAAATTGAAGCTGAAGTGGATAAGCTTACCAAAGATAACTTCGTTAGAGAAGTTCAATATCCCAAGTTTTTGGCTAATATTGTCCCTGTGAAGAAGAAGAATGGAAAAATTAGAGTTTTCATCGATTTCAGAGATCTAAATCGGCATTGTCATAAGTATGATTTCCCAGTTCCGATTACAGAACTTTTAATTGATGAAACAGCTGTCTATGAAGTACTTTCCTTCATGGATGGATATTCCAGATATAATCAAATCCGAATAGCTCTAGAAGATGAGGAATCCATAGCCTTCAGAGCCCCTCATGGTGTGTTTTGCTACCGGTTAATGCCCTTTGGCATAAAGAATGCAGGCGCAACATATCAGCGTGACATGCATCATATCTTCAAACCCTTTTTAGGAAATTTTTTTGAATGCTATTTGGATGATTTGGTGGTTAAATACAAACAACATTCTAATCACTTGGCTGATTTAGAAGTCATATTCTGCAAGCTTCGACAACATAATTTGAAGATGAACCCCTTAAAATGTGCTTTTGGGGTAACCTCACAAATATTTCTCGGCTTTGTTGTACGCCATCGTGGTATTGAAGTCGATCCTGAGAATACCAAGTCAATCCTTGGTATGTAACCTCCTCGAAATTTGAAAGAATTGAGAGGATTTCAAGGAAACATATCCTATATTCGGCGTTTCATCGCCAATTTGGTAGGCAAAAGTTTACCCTTCACCAAATTGATGAAGAAGGGATTCACATACCAGTGGACTGAAGAATGTAAAGAAGCATTCGATATTCTCAATAAATACCTCTTGAGTCCACCGGTACTCATGCCACCTGTTGAAGGAAGACCACTTATCCTTTATGTGACAGCTTTAGAGTGATCATTGGGTGCCTTTCTTGCTCAGAAGAATGATGCTTGGAATGAAAATAGCCTCTACTACCTGAGTCAGACTATGCTTGAAGCAGAAACCCGGTATTCAAGTATTGAGAAGTGCTTCCTGGCATTAATCTTTGCAGTTCAGAAGTTGAGACACTACCTACAACATCACGAGGTCCAATTGGTATCTCTCAATAACCCGCTCAAATTTATCCTTAGTCGTCCAATGCTTACAGGATGTCTCGCAAGGTGTGCAATTATTTTGTAGCAATTCGACATTCAGTATGTGTCTAAAAAGGTAATAAAGGGCCAAGCTCTGGCTGATTTCCTGGTTGAACACCCTTCAATGGAAGACACATCTTCAGATATTGAACTCCCTAATGAGGAAGTCTTCTCTATTCAAGAAAGTGCTCAGGCATGGGAAATGTATTTTGATGGTGTTTCCAGAAGTCCAATAGGGAGGAAAATGGAAAATCCTAAATTCAACAAAGTTGTCTTAGGAATTGTTCTCATTTCTCTAGAAAAGGCAGTGTTACCTTATTCCTTCTTATTATGGGAAGGTGGTACCAATAATGAAGCAGAATACCAAGCTCTCATCGCAGGATTGGAATTGGCGCTTCAAGCACAAGTTAATCACTTAAAGGTGAATGGTGATTCAGACATGGTAATCAAACAAGTCAATGGGGATTATGCCATCAGAAAAGAAGAATTAATCCCTTTGTATGATTACATCAGAGAGTTAATGGCATAATTCCCTTCGGAAGCGACATTTTCTTATGTCCCGCGATCACAAAATGCTCAAGATAATGCACTGGCTGATATAGCCACAACTCTGGATGATCCAAATCGGGATGAGACAACCATCAGTATTGCCCACCGTCTTGCAATCTCGCCTTATGTTCGAATCAGAAAAGAGGAAATTAATGAAATTAGTCCCATTCCTGAACCATATGGTTATACTACAGGATGGATGTCACATATCAGTGAATACCTTCAAAATGGAACACTTCCACCTGATAGAGCCGAGAAAGAAAAAATCTGGCGGCGTGTGGTCAATTTTACTCTTTATGATAGCCCAGATCACTTAGAGAAAATTATCTACAGACATGGTTTTGATGGAGTTATCTTCAGATGCATTGATGGTGAAGAGACAACGGCTGTCATTAAAGAAGTACATATAGGATTCTGTGGTGCCCACCAGTCTGGACATAGACTGTCTGATCAGATTCAAAGGCTTGGATACTTTTGGCCTTCAATGATACAAGATTGTGTTGATTTCAAAAAGAAGTTTCATTCCTGAAAATTACATGCCAACTTCATTCATGAACCTCCAGAGTTGCTTCATACAACTAAATACTCGTGGCCATTTTCCACATGGGGAATGGATGTGGTGGGACCTTACCCTTCAGCTACAGCCAAGAAGTTTAAGTATATTCTTACTGCTATTGATTTCTTTTCCAAATGGGAAGAGGCAGTACCTCTCAAGGAAGTCAGTTCTAAATGCATTGTTAGCTTCGTCAAGTCTAACATCATTACCAGATTTGGTGTCCTTCATACCATATTGATGGACAATGGCACCAACTCCTGTTCATCCGAGGTGAAGAAGTTGTATCAAGAATACAACATCAAATCCAACCATTCATCTCGGTATCATGCAGTGGCCAATGGCCAGATAGAAGCCTTCAACAAGACTCTTTACAATATACTGCAAAAGATGGTGGATAAAGATAAGAAGTCATGGCCTGATAAACTCTTTCATGATTTATGGGCTTATCGGACTACCACCCACACTACAACTCAGTCAACTCCATATTCACTGGTATATGGAACGGAAGCAGTCTTGCTTATTGAAGTTAAACTACCCCCACTTAGAGTAGCCATTTGTGATCAGTCATCTACAGATGAACAATCTTAAAAGTTATTGAATGAATTGGAACGGTTATATGAGAAAATATTGTGCACTTTGCATCACTTGGAAGTCTATCAGAATTGAATAGAACGAGCTTTCAACAAAAAAGTTCATCTTCGTTCACTCACTCAGGAAGAATTGGTATTAGTTCTTAGAAATGCAATGATACCAGGAAAGAAACCTCTCAAGCTTGAGCCAAAATGGGAAGGACCTTACTCAATACATAGGGTCTACTCCAATGGAGCTTATTCATTAATCTCGATGGATGGAGAACTCATCACTACTCCAACCAATGCCAGATTTTTGAAGAAGTATTTTGTATAAACACAAAATATATCAACCACGGTCCAGTATGACCTTAAACTGCACCATGGTTCAGTATGAACTTAAACTGCACCTGGGTCCAGTATGACCTTAAACTACACCTCGGTCTAATATGACCTTAAACTGCACAACGGTCCAGTATGACCTTAAACTACACCATGGTCCGTTATGACCTTAAACAACACCACTGTCCTACATGTATTTAAAACTGCTCATTACATCCAGCAAGACGTTAAACTGCATAACCAATGGTCCATGCATACGACCTTAAACTATATGCACGTCCCTTACATCCAACATGACGTTAAACTGCGTCCCCCTTCACCGTCCTTGCTATATGATGTTAAACTATATAAAAGTCCCTTACATCCAGCAAGATGTTCAATTTCATAACCAATGGTCCATGCATACGACCATAAACTATTCGCACTTACATCCACCATGACACTAAACTGTATCATCCCTTTTTCATCCAACATGACGTTAAACTGTGAAAAAGTCCCTAATACGTCCAACATGACGTTAAATGGTGTAATCTTTTGTCCTCACTGCATGACATTAAACTGCATAGTCCTCTTTTTGTCCAACATGACATTAAACTATATTGTCCCCATCGTCCTAACTACATGACGCTAAACTGTACAGAAGTCCTTTAATATGTCGTACATGACGTTAAAATGTACTTTATCCCTACTACATGACATTAAACTGTGTAGCACCAATAGTCATAACTGTAAGACTTTAAACTGCATAGTCCCTTTTTATGTCCTACACGACATTAAACAGTGCATCGTTAGGGTTGTTGCTACCTATTGTTTCTCACACTGAGTATGACTCACGTGAGCTTAGAGCAAACTTCAAATATAACACTATCTCTAGGATACTAACCATGTGTAAGTCCCAACACCACATTTTAGTTCATTGTCCCCAAGGACACCTTGATCACTAATTCATTCTTTAATTGAACTACGTGGACTTTGATCCTTTCCTTCTAGGCTGGGTACATAGGCAACCTCCCAAGGTTCAAGCCCAAAACCAATTTCTTCATATCGGTTAACCAGCATCTCATACGATGTTGATTCGTGATACTGCCTCTAGAATCAATATCTTTACATTGGTTCACTTTCTCCCTTTCTATACGACGTTAAACTATACAACACTTTTGTCCAGTATGACAATAAACTACAATATTCTTTGATACCCTCACCTGAGAGGGAATCATTACTTACATTGGTTTTCAATCATGTTTCATCTCAAAGACTACGTGCATACATGGCAATACCTGACCCTTTTATCTAGGGTTAAACCATCATTGCACTAAATTCCCCTTTCACCCTTCACATGTACGAACCAAATCTATACAAAGGGTATTTATAGAACTAGATGGGCTTGATTCCCATCTTTATGGGATATGTAAGAATGTTCGAGTGTCCCTCAAATCCAGCCCCAAGACTTTTGGGCCTAACCCCAAATTCCCCTTTCAGTCCCTTGGCTGAAAAGTCCCCATGAAAGCACACAATGTGTATTTCTTATAATGGTCCAAGCTCTATGACCCTAAACTAAGATATCCAATCTTTTGTCCCACATGACGTTAAACTATAGTTCAAAAACTACGTATGGATTGATTCCCATCCTTATGGGATACGTAGTGAGGTCCAACATTTCCAATCAGGACCCAGTCACAACATGATTATGGTTAGAATTGATCTGTTTATCTTTGCATTCATTGGACAATAACCATCTTTATGTTTCATAATCCTAACCTTAAATATTTTCATATCTTCATAACCCTATTCTTGACTTCTAGTCACAAAAATGTCAAACTTCTGAGAGTTCTTTCTCCTGACTATGAAGTACGTGCCCTTAGGCGGCCTTGCATAAACAGTCTCCATAACAGATTTGTCAGCCAAAAGATACTATTATTTGACTATGCAGCCAATGCCCTTAGGTGGCCCTGCATAATTCAACCCCCTAACGGGTTTGTTAAATAGTGGTAACTTCATTCTTGGGAGGAAAGCCTCTTTTGTCCTTATTTGTCTTAATGACAATATGTAGGGATCCTCAAAAAATATCCATCCTTAACATACTTGTCCCATATCATTTTTCATGATATGAAAGTATTCAAGTCTATGGTTTTTATTATTCTTCCATACGTTTGGGTCAGACCTTCGTAGGAGTGATATCCATCCAGTTCTTCGATAATCTTGTTTGGAAACATCTTCTCCATATTCAAGTACTTATTTCCATACAGAAAACTCTATACTTTGGAAATTTTGACTCTCCATAAACTTTCATTGGCTTTTTAGCACTAGGAAAGTAAATTTCCGAGAGTTCTTTTGCCTGAATATGCAGCACGTGCCCTTAGGTGGCCTTGCATAAGTAGTCTACATAATGGAACTATCAGCCAAAAGATGATATTTATTTGACTATGCAGCCAAGGCCCTTAGGTGGCCCTGCATAATTCAACCCCCTAACGGGTTTGTTAAATAATGGTAACTTCATTTTTGGGAACTACTTCTTCTAATGCCTTTTAGCTCTTTTTCATATCATTCCTCAGATTCAAATATTCTAAGTCATAGTTTACATATATTCCCTCATACTTGTGTATGGTAATATGTTTTCAGATTAATTGTCAAGGAATTGAGTCAATTATAATTCATTCGGTCAAAGCTATTTCGACCATAAACATTATCCTCTTTATGTCCGACGTGCATGACTTTAAACTGCCCACAAAAGACAAAGGAACTCTGAAAAAAATTCAAGTTCCATCTCACTAAACATATATTTTCTATTATTTAGGTAATATTGAGCAATTAAAATATCCAAAGTTTGTAAGGTTATTTATAATAATCCTAGTAAAAATCAAACAATTATTACTAGGCCCATTGGATTAGGTAAAATTTAAAGAAGGTTGCATGAAAATACGCCCACAAGTAATTGAAGATGAATGCATTCTCTCTATTGATGCATAAGAATTAGAAGGACATCCACAGATTGGAGTCTCTTCTCTTTTTTCAGGAAATTACAAAAGGCTATTGACATAAGTCTTCACTTGATGAACCGCATCCCGAGCTTCATCAGTAGCCACTTGAAGCTCATGCACCCGACCAACTTCACTATTTTCAGCCTGATGGAGTGCTTTCTTGGAATCCACAATGGTCTTCATACCATTCGTTTGAACTCCGTCTAGTGAATTATTGAGTTGGTAAAGTTCCCCAGTAACAACATCTAACTGTTTCTGAAGGTGCATCTTCTGGACGAATTTTTCTTTGATCTTATGATTCAGATCTTTCATCTTGGCAGCATAGTCAGCCCCAGCTCGGGATAGCGCAGCCTCAAATTTGCCGATGTTGACTGACAGTTTCACCCTGGTTAGATCTTCACGACACTTTTTCTCCTGCTCCCTCCTGAAGATGACTTGTTTCACCGCGGTATGGATCTCTTGGTATCCAAAACAGCCAAGTCCTAGCATGATGAACTGGGACGACAATCGAGGGATCTTAGATGATAGTTCTTGAAAAGGAACCTCAGATATGATTTTCCATATGTTGTTCAATGCCTTGCATCGTGAAAATCTGAGCATCTTAAGCACCTCTGGGTCTGATTCAACATCGTCATTACAGGGGGCATGTAATCTGGGATTAATGAACTTAAGGAAGTTCCCTGTTCTGCTTCTTCCCCCCTGACCCTAGTTGCTTCACATTCTACTGTTGTTTGGGTAGAGGTTGAGACTTCACCTCCAGTTATCTCCATTAATGTTTATAGCCCCGTTTGATCAATTAAAAGTATGGTTAGTTTCATAGAACAATGGAATTCAGTTGTCTATCTTGAAAACTCAGTCCAATCATTACCTAACAGTAGATCAACAGCTTGAGAAGACTCCTCCCCATCTTTCCCAGTTTCGACAGGATCTCCAAGATGGGTATCATGAGGGTTTATTGGGTTTAGCTCCACTTGAGCTAATGTTTCTGCAATATTAGGGTTGGCATCAATGTCCACACCCTCTTCAGGAATTGGCAGTTCAACAGCTTCTATGGATGGAACTGAATTTTATTTTTAGTCATGATTAGAAGTGTAAATTATAAAAAAATTTACTAGGCGAAGGATAACACTCACACCCAAGTTCTTCTAAATCAAATGATAACTTAGCATGATCATAAAATTCTTCGAAATACATGCCACGATTCATCATTTAATCCAATGATATTTCAGAATCCTAGTTAGTCTCACCAGTGGGAGAATTTGCTGTGTCCTCTTGGAGACCCTCACTCTGCGGTCCCGGACACTGGATAGCTTCTTCAGGAAGGATGGAAGATTCAGTTGCTGCAGCTGCCAATGATTCTGGTGCAAGTTCTTCTATACTTGTAGTAGCAGCAGGAGCAGTACTGGGAATACATGTTGGCTCTTTTTCAGAAGCATCCAAGTCAGCTTGAATTTTCATTGGTTCCACAGCACCCTCTGTGGTCCTTAAGGGAGGATCAGTCCTTTCCCTCAGAGGGGAAATTGAATAATCCTATGAAATCCCAAGAAAAATGATCAATCTTTTCATGGTTTCAGACTCATGATTATTCGAAGGACTTACCCTTACTAATGAAGCGTTTAGCTGTGGTCTTCTTCCTCCGATGCTTTTGCTTCCTTGTCTTTTTGGGAGTATTAGAAGTCTCCATTATAGGTTCCTGGATGGGAGAGGGTAAAGCCATGTGAAACTCATCATCAATGACCTGCTGGCATAGAGATATCTCGCCTGGTTCGCGAGGAGATTCAGCAGCAGCCCCGATGGCAGCACCACCAGGGCTATACTATGGTGAAGGAACCTCAGTTCCTTTCTTTGCAAGATGCAAGATGAAGAAAATAACTTCCTTAAGTAACAAATCATCAACTGGAATCAAGTTGCAAAGAAAATAAGGAAAGAAAACTTACATCTTCAGGAGCCACATCATCATGCCACTCCTTATCTCCAGAACCACCAGCCCCCTCAGCGGCGCCACGATCAATCATTTCCTTCACCCGCCTGGTGACAGGAATGGACTCATCAGTGGCATATATGAGAATTTCCATCTCTCTGATGTAAGCCCTCACTTCATTGGGGTTATCCCCGTATTAGATATCTGTAGAAGCCAGAAGATTCCCTATTCCAGGAAGTTGTAGGCAGTCACACAAATCCAGCCAGGCGGTCATAGTACCACAGTATAAACTCTGCCATAACTGGACAACCTATGGTCTTAGATGTGAAGGCTTCTAGAAAGTTCCTATAATATTTGACTTCAATTTCTTCCCAGATCCTGAAACTATAGATATAGAATAAGAAAATAAGACTTATTGCTCTATAAAGTAGTATTGATTAAATTACCCCAATGAAATAACTCACCAGGAGTTGATGGAGTGGGTCTTTTGATTCTGACCGGAGGATTATATCGGGCACGAGGCCACTTTTCCACTTGTTGTGCCTCGTCATCCCCATCATGGGAATCCAGTGAATCAGTCCTAGAGGAGGAATCTGGAGAATCGGCTTCAGGTGGGGAAACATCACCTTCATGAGGAAGGGTTTCTTTCTCTATAGTTCTCTTCCTTTTCCCCACGTAATAAACTGGGTGATTCATCACCACTTTAGGGTATGATGCTATCCAGTGCTCGACATACCATGTAGTCAGGTTATGTTCTGCTTTTTCAACTGGTAGATCAAATACTTCCCTAGTCTTCTTCCTTTACGTCAACAGCCACAGTTGCCGAGCAACCATCAGATGTTTCTCTAACCTGACAGGTACTGGGGGAGATACAACAATCTATTGCAAAGACTTGAATTGATGTGAAAATCTATATGGATAATAGGCCTCACATATAATTTCTCCGTCAATTCAGGAAACTAGCACACCATCTCTACAAGCTAGCATGTGTGCCCTCAGATCCAAATGGGATGTTCCATCATCAACAAACCGCCCGGTTGGCGGATTTCCATAGGGAAAGAAGTTAAATTCCTTAAACATGCTCCTCCAAACTTTCATGTTATAGGCATTAACATCTAATGGAGAAACTCCAGAGAATTCTTGCACTTATGGCCTAAAAGAACTTCTAGGAATTTGTTATCCATTATGTACATTGTAATTCTTGAATGAGTGGTGATCCATCCCCATAAAACTTGGAATGGTACCACTATTCGTAAAGGAGACTTACCCTTGAAGACATGAAGTAAACTCCTGTGAATCTTTTCTAAAATGGGGGTAGCCAACCCAACCATTTTTCCCTCAGCCAACTTTTCCATAATGACAAAGGACCCTGGCCTGACGCCTCCCTTCGAATCCCTGACTGTAAAGAGATAAACGCTGAGCCTCATAGCCAAGAATCCCTCCAGACGAGTCTTCTTTGGGATCCTTTGATTCACCTCATATCCCCACTTCTTGAACTCTCCTGCTTCTAGAGTTGGCCAGAATGTGCCAAGAGAACCCCTCTTCTCAGGTTTTGGGAAGGTGGTAGGACGTTTGGGCCTCTTATCCTTGGATTTCTTTTTCTTGGATCCTTTCTCCTTCGGCTCCTTCTCCTATGGTTCCTTCTCTTTCTTCTCAATAAGAAATATATTCATCCACTCCTCCAGATGAATATCCTTTCTAGAATGAGTTAATGAGGTCTCTGAACTCTTGAGCTTGAGGAAGATTTTAAATAATTCCAGAGCTAAAGCAGGAGTCTTCTCTGAATCATTCCAAGTCACCTTGGGAGGAATGAATTCATCATACATATCGCCCAAAATTGGAGCCCCTGAGATCTTATGGACATCCCACAGACTGATGCCTACTTCTCCATGAGTCAGATGGACAGAATTAGTTTCTAGGATCCAGTGGCAGAGTATCTCCGATACGAAGTTATCATGTCTATAAACATATGTTTGCCCAACCCAAACAGCTTCGTATAACGCCACTCCTTTCAGATCCTCGAAAAACTCTGTACAGGTTTGTCGCACCCAGTATGCCCACATCCAAGTTGGCTTCACACCTCCCCCTAGACAGAAGTCCCAAATTTTCTTCCAGCCTTTGGATTGATCCATCTGAGCATTTCGGAAGATTGAAGGATGGCAATGTGGTTGCAACTCAGGTGTATGAGGTTTCAGATCTGGCGTACAAGGGCTAGGATGCATCATGTGGGCCTTCTCCACTGTTCCAGCACTTATAAATACTCCTCCACATGAGATATTTTCTGAAGCAAAGTTGGTATAATTCTAAAACCACGAAAATGGTAGATAGTTCTTTGCTTCTGGAATAGTAACTTCTCACAAATGACCATAGCCATACAAAGGCAAATAAATGCTTTGGGGGAAGTCGTGATGATATTTCTTCAGATACTTAGCCAAATCTGGAAGAGTGCTACTTTTGACGGTATAATAATCGTGGCCAATGATGTTCATCATATCATCAATTCGCTTGCTAGACATTTCATCAGCTATTCCGGTTCTAAGATCCCTTGATTCTGCACAAAAGTTGAATAAATTAACTTTCAAGTAAGTTGATTTTTCATAAAATTTGTGAAGGAATTTTCAAAAAAATGGAAAAGGCATTAAGGCGCGCAAGTCTAAACTTGGCGTGCAAGTATGGATGTGTCGCGCAAGTGTTAATGTGTCGCGCAAGTTTTTGGCACGCAAGTATCATCGCGCAAGTCCTATTACCTTGACAATAGCATGACAACGAAGAAACAGAGGAAAACGAGAAACTTGCGCGATGAAGGGGACCTGCACGGCGAGAGCTCGAAATTCCGGAAATCAGATGCTATGCATAGCAAATGACCACATATTTATAGGTCATGCTACCCACCTGCGCACTCCATACCACACACTACAGCCCAGCATGACTCGTACATGCGCACCTCTTTCGCTTTGGTTTTCTTCTTTTCCTCAGAGTCACATCCTTATTCTTCCAGATCCAACTCTGAGGGGGGACGTCTGTTGACGGTCCTTTTTGTCACATTGTCTAAAAGAATGTAAAGGGAAATACCTTAGTTCAAAGTGATTAATCCTTTGAAGAAACATCAAAAATCGACAAAGGGATGAACAAGGAGAACATTTCCCATAGGTCGTGCAAGTTCCCTCATGGTCATGCAAGTATACTTGCACGCCGCCTAATGGTCATGCAAGTGACTTGCACGACCTAAGTGATAACTGCTCGGGGTCTTCTCCAGCCTATAAATAGACCCTGTGGGCCCCCCCATTTTAGGAGGAATTTTTCCAGAATTCCGATATAGAGCTCTGAACGCCCAAGTCTCTTCTTCAGGTCTTCCGAACACTTATAAGGTAATTATTTACCTAGAATGGAAGGTCTAAACAAGAGGAGTAAGGTCTAAGTGTTAGAATTCACTAACACTTGCACGCCTAAGATGTTTTACCCTTAAGGGAAATGAACATACTTGCGTGCCACCTTACTTCTTCACCAAAACTTGCGCGCCTCTCTTCTGGAAGTACCTCAGGATAATTCTAAAGGCTTTGGTCAAGGTTTGGCCAAGTGTTACCCTACTGGTTAACAATCGTGCAAGTACCCATGTGTCACGCAGGTATACCTACACGACCAGGACTTGCGCGCCCATGCAGTACCTGCGCGCCTGCCAGGACTTATGCGCCCCTGCCTTTTTGGGTGATCTTATTGCCCATTTCACCCCTCTTATGCCATTCTACCTCTCCTATTCAAGATTCAGTCTTAAGACACTATTCAAATCCATTTATGGCATGATATCTTGATTTGACATCCTAATATGAAAGGAATTCCATGGAATATCTCTCAAAACCTAGTGATTTACACTTCTTTATGTCACTAAATATTGAGATTTAATTCATTCAACCTCATACTTTAAGATGAGAGAACCCCTTTACCTGGGCCTCTTTATCAAGAATAAGCCCCAGTCATAATTCTCAAGTATGGGCATTGTAACAACCCGATATTTTATAAGATACATTTTTTTTAATTTCATTCATATCTTCTATTGTACGACACACCAAGATTATCTTGCACTATACGCAACACTATATTAGCTTGCAGTATACGCAACACTTTTCTTGGCTCTTGTTACACACAATTTCAAGTTCGTTTGATAGAAGTTATTCTACGCAACATTGAGTGTATATATATATATATATATATATTCAATGTATAAATAAAATATGGTGGGATTCTATTATACGCAACAAAAAAGGAGTTGTGCACTACACGCAACCCTGACTTGGCTTGCATTACACGCAATCGTGACCTTCCTCGATAGTGTGTCTTATACGCAATACCGAGTTTTACTAAACAACGATATATTATTATAATATTGTTATGAACTAGCCATTATGAATAGTTTTAACTAAATTTTGAATTTTATAACATTATTATTCATCTTACACATTTCTAGAATATGGTATAAGAACAAAATAAATTTTTCGGGTAAAATAAGTATTTTTCAAAAATGCAGTTTTGCCGCCTTTTGATGGCGCACCCACTTTAAATCTAGTATTTGACATTTTTATATGTTCAATTTGACAAAAATAAAATTCTTATTTTGAATCAGGATATAAAAATTTACATTAGATAAAGTTTTGATATTTTTCCGATAACTTTCATATTTTAATGAATAGTAAAAACACGCTATATTTTAATTAAAAACAACTTTTTTCATCGTAATATCTTATGTGGTTAAATTATAATATTGAATGGTTTTAAAGTATAAATAGAATATATTTTTACCATTTAATATAATGTATGTCATTAGCATTGATTTTACCTTGAATTCGTAGGTTAAATCAATTCAATCTTTTGCAATGTTTTAAAGAAAAATCCGTTTTCTTTCGACAACAGGATTAATTTTAATTTAATTTATGAAACTTTTGTGTATTGAATATGGAAACATGGATTACATATTTGGAATCAGTGGATCCAAATTATGTTAATAAGCTACTTTTTATTTTTGGGAATTATGAATAGTAACTACGGTAAATTTTATTTACCATAGTTAAAGGTAAATCGGGTAATTAAGGGTAAATATAATATTTTAAAATTACCCTAAAAAATGTCAAAATACTATTGGATGACTAAAAGTCTACCCATATCACCTAAGGGTCGGATTATATTCATTTAATTAAATTTTTTCAATGAAAATAATTTAATTATTATTAAAACCAAAGAATGTGACAACATGTCATTTTCTTGAATCTTATAAGTATAATAATTTTAATCTAGTGATAAACTTAATGAAACTTCGAACATGAATAGTATCCAGAAATCTAATACAATTATATACATAATAGGAAGTTATTTGGAATTTTTAGAGATTAAATAATTATCATTTATTATGACACAAAGATGATGCAGTAATTGTCTTATTAATGAAATATTGACATAATTGATGTTATAAATGCCCAAATAAATGTAATTTGAGACTTTTTATGACTTACACTAATTTTATAGGTTAATATGAAATGTTAGTTTTGATTAAAGTAACTTGGTTTGAACTTATAATTCTGTTATGAATTTCATAAAAATCATGTACCAAATAGTGCCAAAATTGACATAAATTAGTTTTTTAAAAAAATATTATATTATTAATTGTTATTTTATTCCTAAAAATCTAAGGTTTGGCCAAATGACTTATATAAGGTTATATATATTAATAATAAACAACTTGGGGTTCGTTTGGCTTGATATAGTAAGTTTATTAACCATATAGTGTAAGAAAACAAAATGACACGGTAAAAGTTAAATTATTTAACTTAGAGTTAAATCTAATTGATATGGTTAAAATAATAACCTAAACTTTTCTAAATCCTATTGGATGAGAGGATTTCGACCCATCCCCACTTTAGCTTCGAAATTAGACCCTTTGGAACCATTATAAACCGAATTTTACCTTAATATAAAATAATATTTTGAGATTTTCCTAAGGTGTCCCTCTCCTCCCTTATAAAAGGGCACCTCCTCCCTCTCCTCCTCACACCAATTTGAGCATTCAAGCTCGGAAAACCCCTACCAAAATCTCTTCTCCACTTCCCTAGTATCATCCTATAGGTCCAGGTCTTCTTCAAAGACCATCCTCAGTTCTTTAAGTGGAGGTTAAGTGAAGGCGCGTCAAAAAGAGGTTATATCCATTACCGATCTTTTTCAATTTCTTTCTTCTTCAACTTCTTCTTCTTTAGTTGTTTCCTGATAAAGTAATAACATCAGTATTTATTATATACTGATATATTATTATAAATACTAAACAACTCTAATTAACCTTCTATCCATCCTACGGAAAAAGGAAATCACCGCGCGTGCGTACGTACGTACGGAATACCGTCTCCACATCGTGGTGTAATCTATTTTCCGCCACCACCTTAATTGGATGGGTATAATGGTGTAATGAGTAACTATATATGATTATTATAAAGTGATATTAATACTAAAATAGTATACATACACTTCAACATAAGTTCACGATCATGAGAACGATATCATCGCTCGTGCGTACGTACGGACTACCGTCTCCACGATGCGATGAGATTCATTCTCCACATTAACCATTCATGAATGATTATAAAGTATATATAATGAATAATAATGAAATATATGACATGATAAATCTACTATATTTATGTATATGTATATATTTATGTCATCTACTTACTTCCATTCAAGACAATAAGGAAAGGAAAACAGCGTTCATGCGTACGTACGGCCTACCGTCTCCATGAACGGTGTATTTCTTTCTATTTATTGATCTATTTTATATATGTATATTATGAATATATATTATATATAAATCATGTTTTATATTCTGGAATTATGTAATCATGATCTAAGTAATCATATGAATAATTACAAGTCAAAACACGGACGACAAATGAAACGATTTTACCCAAAACGCTTCTTTAACATGGAATTTACAAAAGAGCGGGTAATATAAAGTCATAAGTGAACCATATATGATATAATAACAATGATTATGATTCTGTAATAAGTTAATGAAATTATTTAAATCATTATACAGGAGGTTCAGATACGTACAAAGCATATCAGACATAAGGTAAGGGAAATATCACAATCTCATTTTTATCCGGTATTGTTTATACTTTGGAATTTACTGGGGTGTATTTTATCATCCACATCCATGTTTCCTCAATGTGTAATATTTATATCCTTCTACAATAGTTTATATCCAATTTTACCATTCGGTGAGTTTTTTTGTAAAAGAGATGAAAGGAAACTTTTTTCGTTTTTCGTAGGAGGTACTTTTGACTTTTCCGACAAAAGTACGAGAAGAATGTTTTTTTTAAACTTATACGGCATGAATGGATTTTTAAAACATTATTTATAAGAAGCTTTCTTTTCAAGTTTTCAAGTTTATTTTTAATCAACTTCTTTTAGTTTTAAATTGTATGACATGTTAAGAAAGGAAAATTGTTTTTGAAGTAGAAAGGATATTTTCCTCAAGAATGGAGTTCAAGTGTTTTATCAAAATTATTTTCCATATAAGATAATATAGGGTTCTGTTTCTATCCCTATTATTACATTGATTTGATTATGTTGTGATGGAATTATTTTTATTAATTCCTTTATCTTATATGAATTGTTTTATGATATCATGATGTTTAAGATTCCCATTTTTATTACATGGGTTATGCTATGATGTATGGTTTATGATTTTGTGGAACACATAAGAATGGTATCCTTATGAGATGGGTGGGACCTATATCTCCCTCCAATTCATTGGGTAAAGATTTTATATCTCATGAGATAGACATGGCTAGAATGGTAGGTTATACCGGTTCAGTGAAACAGGACTGAAACGAGGAGTGAACTCGATTCCGAAAGGGACTTTGTCCACTAAGATAGTCTTGGAAATGAGTCTTGACTAATAAGAAATGATTCTCTATGATTATGTGTGTATGTCAAAAAGTTTCATGATTTAAGTTATGATTATTGGGATTTCATTTCACTACTATGATTTATCCCATGTTATGAAATTATCCTCTCTTTCGCAGGTTAAGATTTTCAAAATGTTATGTTCTTATGATGTGATTGATATTTCTTTTGTTTACCCTTACTAAGAATTTGAGATCACCCTTTTATGTTTTCTTTTCCCCAGGATATAAATAAAGGTTTTAGGTAAAAAAAGGAAGATCTTTATGGGAGATGTTGAAGATCTTTCACCACGATTAGAAGATTATATTCTGAGTTTCCAAAGACACTAAACTATTACGATCTGTGTGTGTGTGTTTTTGTTATGTACTAAGTATTCCGCAAAAGTAATGTAATTTCCATGTACGTCAGGCTTCGGGTCTCTACCGTTGGTATCAGAGGAAAGGTTTAGTCAACCTTTGGAAACTAGGATGCGAGAACGTTAATGAGATCCCTAGAGATATTTCTAAGGTATGTCTAGGGATGTCCCTAAGGATAAGTATACGTATAGAATATAGTCCTATAACTATTGTAACGATATTAGATTAAACCAAAGATGTTAGATATTGAAGTTACTCCCCCTTTATTATGATTTTTGCCTCTCACACTATTCTTTTTGGGTTTTAGAAAATGGCTGGAAACAAGATGATTCACGATAATAGAGGATATGATGGACAATGGAATGATATTCTTCATGAGCAACCAAATGAAATGGGATTTGGAAGTCCAAACATCATTATTATGCCGAATCAGCAATCTCATAATATGATCAATAAAGTAAAATTTGGTAAGTTTCCTGACTCAGCTAATTAGAGAAAGATGGAGTTTCATGATGATCATAGAGGAAAGAAAGTTCAATTTCCCCTATGTAAATCATGTGGGAAGAGGCATCAAGGAGAATGTTTCAAAGGAACTAGAAGATGCTTTGGGTGTGGAAAAGAAGGACACAAAGCCAGTAAGTGCAAAGGAAAAGGTTCAATTAACACCAGGGATGAGGATAATGGTATTGCTACGACATCAACAATGGTTAAATGTTTTAAATGTGGAATGTACGGGCATTATGCAAACCAATTCCCTAAGGGAAAGTCTCATGAAGAGAATCAGTATGGTCGTATGGGTAGTATTTATGTGGATGATGATGAAGAGACTACAAATGATATGTGAGATGAAAGAATTGTTGAAGCTCGGTCAATGGTTTAAGAATGTAGTGGAATGATTACATGTTTATCATGTATAATGTTGTATAAGTAATCTCATGGCACTATGGAATAAAGAGACATCTAAGGATTGTTACACTGTTGTCTTTCCTTGAGTTTTGAAAGTGTATGATTAATGTTACCAGTATCCATGAAAGGTTATTCAGATATTTTTGGAATGTAGATGATATGCACATAATGAAGGGATAAAGAGAAAATTAAATGTTTGATAGTATTCATGAGCTCATGACTGATGTAAGGAAATAGTTATATCATGGTTTGAGTATATAGAATTTTGGGTTTTTGGTATGTGGAATGAGTTAACTTTTGACAACACTCATGTTTTTACTAAGATTCAATGGGTATTCATTTTTCAAAAGAATACATGATTAAGGCCTTCGAATGTTTGGAATGTGACCAACAAGACATATCTCACGATATACAGGGATCAACGATGGTATTAACATGCTTGTTATATGAACTCTTTGGTAATAATTTTCACTATAATATGAGATTGGACAGTAGTATTAAGGATAAGCCTAAAGATTGAAATGGACTATGTTGGACATAAGTTAGTATTGTTTAAGGATAAAAGTTTTTTCGATATTATTGATGTGATGTTATAGTAATGTAGTTCTAGAAAAAGCACAACCTGCAGGACGGGCGACCGCCCATCACGTCGGACAAGGATGTGGGAATCGAACCCACAACCGAAGTGCGACTGGCCTTTATCACCTACCACTGGCCTACAGGAAGTCCCTGTTTAGTAGAAACTAGTTTTATTATATTAAAAAATATGATATATGAACTATAAATCCATTTTAGGGACCATATATGACTAATCTCAATATATATGGACTTATGTATTTTTTTGATAACTTTTCTAACCTTTTGTTTGAGACAGATGGAATGACCCATCATTCTATCACATGATCTACTAACACATCACGAATGACAAATTCAACTTCATTTCTTTAAGAGATGAAGTGGAAATTGTCCAAAGAATGACAAACGGTGAGACTATACCAAAATCACGAAAGTATTTCTTCTAATTACAATTTCATCAACTTTAGGGAAATGATCTTGAAAAAAACAAAAAATGTTGTCCTACTACCCCTATATCCGATGAATCAGAAGGTACCTTAGATCACCACAAATCAATCGCTTTGTGATTGTTGGCTTTTTCATAGCCATGTTCTCTACCACTCTCCATCAGAACATAACGGTTAGATTTCTCTTCCATGTCCATATTTTCTCCTATATGGAAACCCAGTGATGAGTTCATTTGGGTAACTGTTATATTTCATACTTTAGTTTTTAAAGTTCAGTTTTGGTATTTCTTTTTACAATGTGGGTTTTTATGAATAATAAATGATTTATAACCCCGACGAATTTTGAGGGAGAAATTCATTTTAAGGGGGGTAGAATGTAACAACCCGAGATTTTATAAGATACATTCTTTATAATTTCATTCATATCTTCTATTGTACGACACACCAATATTATCTTGCGCTATACGCAACACTGTATTAGCTTGCAGTATACGCAACACTTTTCTTGGCTCTTGTTACACACAATTTCAAGTTCGTTTGATAGAAGCTATTCTACGCAACATTGAGTGTATATATATATATATATATATATTCAATGTATAAATAAAATATGGTTGGATTCTATTATACGCAACAAAAAAGGAGTTGTGCACTACACTCAACCCTGACTTGGCTTGCATTACACGCAATCGCGACCTTCCTCGATAGCGTGTCTTGTACGCAATACCGGGTTTTACTAAACAACGATATATTATTATAATATTGTTATGAACTAGCTATTATGAATAGTGTTAACTAAATTTTGAATTTTATAACATTATTATTCATCTTACACATTTCTAGAACATGGTATAAGAACAAAATAAATTTTTCGGGTAAAATAAGTATTTTTCAAAAATGCAGTTTTGCCGCCTTTTGATGGCGCACCCACTTTAAATCTCGTTTTTGACATGTTTATATGTTCAATTTGACGAAATAAAATTCTTCTTTTGAATCAGGATATAAAAATTTACATTAGATAATGTTTTGATATTTTTCCGATAACTTTCATATTTTAATTGAATAGTAAAAACAAGCTATATTTTAATTAAAAACAACTTTTTTCATCGTAATATCTTATGTCGTTAAATTATAATATTGAATGGTTTTAAAGTATAAATAGAATATATTTTTACCATTTAATATAATGTTTGTCATTATCATTGATTTTACCTTGAATTCGTAGGTTAAATACATTCAATCTTTTGCAATGTTTTAAAGAAAAACCCGTTTTCTTTCGACAACGAGATTAATTTTAATTTAATTTCTGCAACTTTTGTGTATTGAATTTGGAAAAATGTATTCCATATTTGGAATCAGTGGATCCAAATTATGTTAATAAGCTACTTTTTATTTTTGGGAATTATGAATAGTAACTACGGTAAATTTTATTTACCATAGTTAAAGGTAAATCGGGTAATTAAGGGTAAATATAATATTTTAAAATTACCCTAAAAAATGTCAAAATCCTATTGGATGACTAAAAGTAGACCCATATCACCTAAGGGTCGGATTAGATTCATTTAATTAAATTTTTTCAATGAAAATAGTTTAATTATTATTAAAACCAAAGAATGTGACAACATGTCACTTTCTTAAATCTTATAAGTATAATAATTTTAATCTAGTGATAAACTTCATGAAAAATCGAACATGAATAGTCTCCAGAAATATAATACAATTATCTACATCATAGGAATTTATTTATAATTTTTAGATATTAAAAAATATCATTTATTATGACACAAAGATGATGCAATAATTGTCTTATTAATGAAATATTGACATAATTGATGTTATAAATGCCCAAATAAATGTAATTTGAGACTTTTTATGACTTACAATAATTTTCTAGGTTAATATGACATGTTATTGTTGATTTAAGTAACTTGTTTAGAACTTATCATTCTGTTATGAATTTCATAAAAATCATGTACCAAATAGTGTCAAAATTGACATAAATTAGTTTTTAAAACAAATATTATATTATTAATTGTTATTTTATTCCTAAATATCTAATGTTCGGCCAAATGACTTAGATAAGGTTATATATATTAATAATAAACAACTTGGTATTCGTTTGTCTTGATATAGTAAGTTTATTAACCATATAGTGTAAGAAAACAAAAAGACACGGTAAAAGTTAAATTATTTAACTTAGAGTTAAATCTAATTGATAAGGTTAAAATAATAACCTAAACTTTTATAAATACTATTGGATGAGAGTATTTAGACCCATCCCCACTTTAGATTCTAAATAAGACCCTTTGGAACCATTATATACCGAATTTTACCTTAATATAAAATAATATTTTGAGATTTTCCTAAGGTGCCCCTCTCCTCCCTTATAAAAGGGAACCTCCTCCCTCTCCTCCTCACACCAATTTGAGCATTCAAGCTCAGCCAAACCCTGAAAAAATCTCTTCTCCACTTCCCTAGTATCATCCTAGAGGTCCTGGTCTTCTTCAAAGACCATCCTTAGTTCCTTAAGTGGAGGTTAAGTGAAGGCGCGTCAAAAAGAGGTAATATCCATTACCAATCTTTTTCAATTTCTTTCTTCTTCAACTTCTTCTTCTTTAGTTTTTTCATGATAAAGTAATAACATCAGTATTTCTTATATACTTATATGTTATTATAAATATGAAACAACTCTAATTAACCTTCTATCCATCCTACGGAAAAAGGAAATCACCACGCGTGCGTACGTACGGAATACCGTCTCCACGCCGTGGTGTAATCTATTTTCCGCCACCAACTTAATTGGATGGGTATAATGGTGTAATGAGTAACTATATATGATTATTATAAAGTGATATTGATACTGAAATAGTATACTTACACTTAAACACAATTCCACGACCATGGGAAGGATATCATCGCTCGTGCGTACGTACGGACTACCGTCTCCACGACGCGATGAGATTCATTCTCCACATTAACCATTCATGAATGATTATAAAGTATATATAATGAATACTAATGAAATATATGACATGTTAAATCTAATGGATTTATGTATATATATATTTATGTCATCTACTTACTTCCATTCAAGACAATAAGGAAAGGAAAACAGCGTTCCTGCGTACGTACGGACTACCGTCTCCATGAACGGTGTGTTTCATTTCATTTATCTATCTATTATATATATATATATACTGAATATATATGATATATAAATCATGTTTTATATTCTGGAAGTAAGTAAATCATGATATAAGTAATAATAATTTCAAGAAAAACAAGTCCAAACACCTACGATAAATGAAACGATTTTACCCAAAACGCTTCTTTAACATGGAATTTACAAAAGAACGGGTAATATAAAGTCATAATTGAACCATATATGATATCATAACAATGAATATGATTCTGTAATAAGTTAATCACATTATTTAAATCATTATACATGAGGTTCGGATACATACAAAGCATATCGGACATAAGGTAAGGGAAATATCACAATCTCATTTTTATCCGAGATTGTTTATACTTTGGCATTTACTGGGGTGTATTTTATCATCCACATCCATGTTTCCTCAATATGTAATATTATTTCCATCCACCTACAATTGTTTAAATCCAATTTTACCCTTCGGTGAGTTTTTAGTAAAGGATATGAGAGGAATATTTTGTCGTTTTTCGTACGAGGTACTTTTTGACTTTTCCGACAAAAGTACGAAGAATGTTTTTTTAAAACTTATACGGAATGAATGGATTTTAAAAACATTAATTCCAAAAAATATTCCTTTACAAGTTTTCAAGTTTATTTTTAATCAACTTCTTTTAGTTTATAATTTTATGACATGTTAAGAAAGGAAAAGTATTTTTGAAGTAGAAAAAATATTTTCCTCAAGAATGGAGTTCAAGTGTTTTATCAGAATTATTTTCCATATAAGATAATAAAGGGTTCTGTTTCTATCCCTATTATTACATTTATTTGATTATGTTGTGATGTAATTATATTTATGAATTCCTTTATCTTATATGAATTGTTTTATGATGTCACGATGTTTAAGATTCCCATTTTTATTACATGGGTTATGCTATGATGTATGGTTTCTAATTTTGTGGCACAAATAAGAATGGTATCATTATGAGATGGGTGGGACCTATATCTCTCTCCAATGCATTGGGTAAAGATTTTATATCTCATGAGATAGACATGGCTGGAACGGTAGGTTATACCGGTTCAGTGAAACAGGACTGAAACGAGGGTGACTCGGTTCAGAAATGGACTTTGTCCACTAAGATAGTCTTAGAAATGAGTCTTGACTAATAAGATATGATTCTCTATGATTATGTGTGTATGCTAGAAAGTTTCATGTTTTAAGTTATGATTATTGGGATTTCATTTCACTACTATGATTTATCCCATGTTATGATATTATGATCTCTTTTGCAGGTTAAGATTTCCAAAATGTTATGTTCTTATGAATATGATGTGATTGATTTTACTTTTGTTTACCCTTACTGAGCATTTGATATCACCCTTTTATGTTTTCTTTTCCCCAGGATATAAAGAAAGGTTTTAGTTAAAAAAAGGGAAGATCTTTATGGGAGATGTTGAAGATCTTTCACCATTATTAGAAGATTACGTTCCGAGTTTCCAAAGACACTAAACTATTACGGTCCTTGTGTGTGTGTTTTTGTTATGTAATAAGTATTCCGCAAAAGTAATGTAATGTCCTTGTATGTTAATCTTCGGGTCTCTACAGGCATCCTTTTCAGGAGTAAGCCCCAATCTTAAAATTCCAAAATATGGGCATCCTCCATAGGAGTAAGCCCCAACCATAATTCTTTTAACCTAGGACTCCTTTTCAGGAATAAGCACCAGTCATAATTCTCAAATCTGGCCATCCTCCTTAGAAGTAAGCCCCAAGTCCCCTAACTTGGGCTTCCTTTTTAGGAGTAATCCCCATTCTCAAATATGGGAATCCTCCTTAGGAGTAAGCCCCAACCATAATTCTCTTAACCTGGGCCTCCTTTTCAGGAATAATTCCTAGTCATAATTCTCAAATCTGGGCATCCTCCTTAGGTGTATGCCCCAAGTCCCTTAATTTTCCCTTAACCAATCCTAATTTACTTTTGATCTGAATCTCCTTCTCAGGAGTAAAACCCAATCATAAGCCCCCTTCTAATTTGGGCCTCCTTTTCAGGAGTAATCCCCAAATTAGAGTATCCAAATCTCTATAAAGTACATATTCCTTTATGGACCCTGTTCCTGGATTTCTTTCCTGAATTAAATCTTAATCTTCATTTGTTTGAGAAATCATACATACATAAGCCCCACATCATTTCTTATGATTTCATCTTTCATGGCAGAATTTTCTGGTTTTACCAATACCTCTTGTTTCTCACACCGAGCATGACTCACATGAGCTTAGAGCGTAAAAGTAATTATGACATCTTTCATTGAGCCATCAATCATAAACATCATATTCTCTTACTCGAACTATGTGGGTTCTAATTCCTTTTCCAAAATAAAGGATACGTAGGTAGCCCATCTGCGGGTACGATCCCAACTCTGAAAAAATCAATGTCCTTCTGAATGAAAATAAACTTCATGTGCCCCACTGAGTGGCTTTAAAACCAGTATGGTCATCATAATGACCAAAAGACTTTTATGTATCAAAGGATACCATTGACAAAGAATCTCTAATAAATACAGATGATTCTCTATATATGAAGAACATCAAATACATATAAAAGATTCTCAAAATTTCCTACATATCAATCATTTATTGTCAGGTCTAAAGGAAAAATTATTTTTTTTATACTTGGTAATGTAATAAGGATTCACGAACATAACTTAAATCTATAAAGAGTGTCCCAGAGTAGAAAATAATTCCGCTCAAAAGGTGTGATGAGTCCGACCTCCTATCCTCTAAACCAATGAAAATTCCTATGCCTCATCAGTCCACAACTAATGAGTGCCTACCTTTGGAAAGTAGGTTAAAATGGATATGGAATGATTGGATGTTTCCGGTTCTATGAAAAAACCCGTTAGAAACCGCTTGGAATGTTTGAACCTTAAATCGATGAGGTCATCCCCAATTCCAGAGGGAAACAGTAGTGTATACTATTTTCTCTATTTTCATAGAACATGGGACATGTTGTATCATTTGATATTATATTCCTTCTGGTTATCTTTATCTTTCAGTCTACAGTTTTTTTCTTCAGTTGTATGTTGTTTAATACTTCTGCTATTGTTATTATTTATTCCACTATGTTACACTCTCCAAATGAGGGTATAGTTTCCCCACTATCACAACCTAGTCCCTTGCTACTAGTCGGCAACCTCTAACATTTGGGAAAATGTGCTTGAGGCCATGTGGCCAACCGGGTATGGGGAACCAGTTGAGTTGATTCCGGACCCGGGACATTACAAAGTGGTATCAGAGGGATTTCTTTTCCATTTTGTCTTACTTTTTAGAGCCTATAGATAGGTATAGGAAATAAAGGGTATTTGGTAATTAGTTGTGCTCGGGGGTAGCTACCCCGCATATAGGGAAAAGCCAAATTACCTCAAATGGTCTTGAGATCATTTGATTTTGAACTATTACCGTTGATTTGATTTCACCGTTGGGTGATGCACTTGATTTAATGTATTACTATTGATGTAATTGTGGGTTTTATTTTAATCTAAACATGATGAGATAAGGGTATTACATCCCATGCATCATATAGGCACTTGTTATAATCACATGACATGCATTATTCCATTCCATAGAATGCATTAGTTATCGCATGCTTTTGTGAAAGATGATGTGCGAGTTATGCCTACTTTTGTGATAGGTTTATTGGTATGTGTTATGTTTTGGATTGAATGGACACCATACTTTGGTTCTTGAGGTGTATGGGGCCTCTTGGACTAGAATTTGGTGGATCATGATCCAAATTTTTTTTCTATAAATGTACTATGATATGTTCTTCTTGGGTGTCAAAATTTTATTTATTAGGAGTTTGGGCCCTCACAGATCAGAATTTGGAATCCCGTTGGTTGTTTTTTCTGCCAAAGAAAGGTTTTTTGAGAAATATGGATTTTCATTCCTGAAAACCCTAATATACATAACGTGTAGTCTAGCCTAACACGCCGTGTGATCTTCTTGTTCTGGGAAGAGTGTGTTCCAAGTTTTAAGAAGAACATGCCATCTACCTTATGTACATGTCGTTTAGTAGTTAACCGTGAGAACAGACCATGTGATAGGGAACACAGGTTGTCAAACTTTTAGTAGAACATTCCATGTATTTGGGAGTAGACGTTGTGTATAAGTTGATCATGTATTAAACTATGTGACTAATGACATGGGTGGATTAAAACTTAGCTATACACACCATGTCTAGGGTGGAAATGATGTGCAGTCTTACACCGACAGAACTATGTAGTTCTAGCCGTGTAGAAGGACCTGGGTAGGAAGGAAACTCAAGTACACGTCGTGTCTCTTGGGGAACATGCCGTGTACATGGGGTGTTACATGGCCATGTTGGTCCAAAGTACATGCCCATGTAATGTCCTAGGAGGACATGACGTGTAAGGGGTAATACATGTCGTGTACTCCTATTTTGAAGAACTTTAGTGTTTTCCTTAATCTGTTCTATTCTTGTACTTCTGGGTAGTAGTTTCCTTTTTCGTTAAGTCAATAATGACGCGTGTGTGCTAGAATTTGTAGAGTCATGTTGTCGTGACGACCAAAAGTTGTACGCCAGGAGAGCAGTGATGAACATACTCCAAAAATGGTGGGCCATGGGCTACTGATGGATCCTCCAGTTGTGTAAACTATGAAACCAACTGTTATACTGGACGCGGGTGCAGATGCAAAGTTCCGAGAAGGTTTTGTGAGGTTCATGCAAACCTTCTAGGGAGCACCACATGCTGCCACATCTATGGCGGAGCTGACTCCTATATTCCAGCAGCAGCATCCGCCTACTTTTTTAGTGTATGAAAGACCACAGGCTACGAAATCATGGCTGGAATCAGTGATGACTATCTTAGAGAATCTTGAGACGCCTCATGAGAGGAGGGTCAAGCTCGTGACTTATATTCTGCGTGAGTCTGCCAAGAGATGGTGGGATGTTGTCACTTAGATAGGGTGTCATCAAGATATGACATGGGAAGACTTTCAGGCATCCTTTTATGATTATTATTTTCCTAAGATGTTGAGGGCCGACCAAGCTCAGGATTTCATGCACTTGGAGCAGGGTACACTATTAGTTATGTACTATTCGGCCCAAGTTACTGAGCTTCATCCTTTTGCACCTCTTCTAATGGGTGATGATGTATCGAAAGCTAGACGATTAGTGGATGGTCTTAGGTTTGACATCTGATCATAGGTTAATGTATTAAAGGTACCTTCTATCTCATCTATTGTGAATCAAGTGATGATTACCAAATGCAACCTATGGGAATATGGTGGTGTGAACCAGGGCAGTTTAGAACTAATATCATGTACTATCTTGGCAGGGAGTAGAAAACGTTGTATGAAGTTTTCTCGCGGCAATATGATCAGTCAGGATGTATCTTCTGGTAACCAGGTGAGGTGATATTAGTGTGGTAGATTTGGGAATACCGGAACGTAGTTCTCAATGGACCCAGTTGAGTTCCGACCATGCAACAAGATGGGCCATTTGCAGCAATTCTGCTGGACTTTTCCATCAGTGACTTGTGAGAGATGGTCTGCACAAACTCCACGTTCAGGAGTAGGTACATCAGCTTCTCACCAGTCAGAAAACTATAACAGATCAGGCCGTTCAGGCTGATGTGGTGGTTTGGGCCATGGTATCCAGACCCCAGGGACATAAATATAGTAGTGCAGATCAGCTTAGGGTAGCCAGGCAGCGTCGTAGGGCTGCAATATAGGCCAGAATTTTGCAGTGCAGCAGACCCAACAGGAGCAGGATCCCAGAACCTCTACTGTCAGAGGTACTATTCTAGTTGCCTCCATTTTAGCTTCTACACTTTTTGATACTGGATCTTCTCAAAGTTTTTTATTTGTGCCCATTGTGGAGATCCTTGGGCTTTGGGTTTATACTTATGAGAACGGTATGATGCTAGAAACTCCGTTAGAGTTTAGAACGACAGGTGTATGTCTGTGCAAGGAGTGACCCCTTAAGATTGGTGGATGTCACTTCATTTGGGATCTCTAAATCTTAGAGTTGATAGGGTTTTATTTCATCCTCAAAATGGATTGGAAGGTATCCTATTAGGCCTTCGTTGACTGCTATCATCATAGGGTGAGTTTTACGTCACCAGAGGGTGCGTCTTTTCTATAAAATGGTGAATGGTATGTCTAGACTATATGAGTTGGACCTGAGCATCATGGGTTGGGCGGGATGATAGCCCTGATTGAGATTTTATATCTGGATGATCAGGGAACATTTCTGGAATATTTTCATCTAGTGATTGATCGTTTCAAGGACGTTTTCCCGGACAACTTCGTAGGCTTACATCCAGTCATAGAGGCAGAGTTCACTATCGATCTAGTGCCAATAGCTGCACCAGTATTCATTCCACCTTAAAGGATGTCTATGACAGATTTGCAAGAGCTCAAGAGGCAGTTTGAAGATCTGAATGATAATGGTTTTATCTGACCCAATACTTCTCATTGGGGCTCACCAGTCCTTTTTGCAAAAAAGGCAGACGGTACCCTTGGGATTTGTGTGGACCATCAGAAACAAACCTATATGATGTTTCAAAAATGATGTCCTATTACATAGATATATGACATGTTTTATCATCTTCTAGGAGCTTGATTATTCCCGAATATTGACTTAAATTCAGGGTATCATCAGGTACATGTTCGAACTACAGACGTAACTCGTACAACCTTTTGTAATAGGTTTGGCCTATATGAGTACTCGGTTATGTCGTTTGGTCTCAAGAACGTTCCAGTATTTTTTATGGCATTGATGAACCAAGGGTTCCATCCTTACCTAGATTCCTTTATAGTGGTTTTCATGGAAGATATCTTGGTGTATTCTCACTATCGACACGACCATTCCAAACACCTTGATATAATTTTGAATACACTAAGAGAGAATTAGTTATATGATATAAGCTCACAAAATTCCACTTTTGGATGGATCAGATTCACTTCATGGATCACATCATCTTAGAGACTAGAGTATCAGTGGAACTAGAGAAGGTGAAAGTAGTAGTGACTTGGGAACATCCAAAAAATGTTTTTGAGGTATGGAGTTTCTTGGTTCTAGCTACTTACTACATTAGTTTTATAAAGGACTTCTCAAACAAAGCAGTTCTGATGATAGGCTTGATTGATAAAGGTGTGAAGTTTGAGTGGTCATATTCTTGTGATGAAACCTTTCAGGAGTTGAAGGGATTTTTGACTTCAACACTGATACTGATATTTATAGATCCAGGCAAGAGTTACATTGTGTACTACGATGCATTAGGTATCGGGATGGGATCAATGCTTAGGCAGGGGGATCAAGTTGTTTCATATGGGTCTTAGTAGTTCAGGACACATGAGAGGAATTACCCAATGCATGATCTCATGTTGGCTACGGTTGTTCATGCTTTGCGTTGTTGGATACATTATTTGTTGGGAGAACATTTTGTGGTGTAAAAAAAACAAAAAAGTCTAAAATACATCTACTCAGTGTGATTTTAATATGAGACAATGAAGGTGGGTGGAATACCTTCAGTCGTTCAATTTTGAGCTTTCATATACACCTAGAAAAGGAAATGCAGTGGCTGACACATTGAGCAAGAGGACTCAGATACAGGAAGTTCAAGAAGCCAATGGTGAGTGGTAGCTTATGGCTTTGTCTTCTGAGATGCATTTAGAGGTGCGTGACAGTCAGGGGTAGGCTTATCATTCATCTTTGTCTATTACCTCTGCCGTACTAGACAATGTGAGGATGAGGCAGCTATCAAATTCTGACGTCTTAGATTTATGGGAGAGTGTGGCAGGAGAGGACCCTCCTCGTGGATGGATGATAGGAAAGGATGAAGTTCTGCGTATCCATGGATGTGTGTGGGTTCCAGGAGATATACGTGAGGAGCTAATGTGGGATTTTCATGCTTCTTCATGGTCAGTGCATCCCGAAGTCACCAATATGTACTGTGAGTTGAACTTCCAGTACTAGTGGCTAGATATGAACCAAGAAGTCGCTAGTTTTGTTACAAGATGTTCCACCTGTCAACAGGTGAAGGTGGAACATCAGCAGCCAGCATGAATTTTACAATAGTTACCCATTCATGAGTGGAAATGGGATTATGTGCCTATCGATTTTTTGAAAGGGTTACCAAGGTCACCTAAAGGCAACGATGTTGTGTAGGTTGTAGTTGAAAGGCTTACGAAGGTTTTTCACTTTTTGCCGATCAAGGAGACCTTTGGTATTGATGAGCTCGGAAAGAGATTTATTCAAGAGGTGGGGAAAATTCATGGGGTCCCTCATTATATCATTTTAGATATGGACGACTGCATTATGTTTTTTTTTTCTGGAAGAGTTTTCAGAGGGCGCTGGGTATATAGGTGCTTCTGAGTACAACATACCACCCTCAGACTGATGTCCAGTTTGAGCTTATGATACGGGTACTAGAATACATGTGTTCATTCATGTGTCCTAGACATTGGGGTATATTGGGAGAAGTATATACCCTTGGTTTAATTCACCTATAATAATAGCTTCTAGGTTACTGTTTAGATGGTGCCATGTGAGCCTTTATACGGGAGTCCATGCCGATCACCCCTGTGTTGGCTAGAGGCCAGAGATGCAGTTATGTTGGGACCTCTTATGTCCAAGAGACTACTGAGCAGGTCCACTTGATTCAGAATTGGATAGTTACTACATATTATCGTCAAAACTCTTATGCCGATTACCGTAGACGAACTTTGGAGTTCGAGGTCAGGGATCGAGTTTTCCTATGTGTTTCCCCTAGATTGGGGAACTAGAGGATAAGAAGATAGGGTAAGCTTTCACCAAGATATGTTGGGCCGTTTGAGATTCTGGAACGATTTGGGTTGGTTGCCTATCGGTTACAGTTACCTTACAGGTATTGAGCCATGCATGATGTTTTCTGTGTATCTCAACTACACCGCTATCATTCAGACTCGTCTCTAGTTTTTCAGCATGAGGAGGTTGAGTTTTAGGTGGATGAATCCTTTGAGGAGCATCCGGTTCATATAGTTTAAAAGAGTATAAAGGTTCTCTGAGGTAGGTTAGTTCCTCTCGTACGAGTGCTATGGAAGCATGGCAGAGTGCAGGATGAGACTTGGGAGAGGGAGGCCAACATACGTGCTCTGTGACCGGTGTTATTCTAAGATATTCCATCACCACCCTTGGAAGGGTAATTCGGGGATGGATTTATTTAAGGGGGAAGTTTTTAAGAACCCAATTCTTCTTATGAAGTATAGATCACTTCTTTTTCTTTTCTTTGAGTTATTTTTGAGAAAACAAGGAAAACTGAAAAAATGTTATGTTTTATTAGTACACTCTGTGTAATCCTATGTACACGTTTTGTAGGCTGGCCGTGTAGGATGGGGATACACGGTGTGTGGTTTTGTTGTCTTGGGAGAGAATACAAAGCCACTACACACCGTGTACTTCCTAGTACACTCTGTGTAGTCAGGTTGGCAAAGTCAATGTGGAATGTGTAAAGTAAGTCGGTGAATTTATGAACATTAAAATGATATACACGCCGTGTATATGAACTTACATGCTATGTATTCCTAATTTTTTTCTTAAATGGTCATTAGCCTCATTTTCTCTTCTTCCTAGATAGAAGAGCCCCCGGGTAAAGAACCAGAAGCTTCAGAATCATTTTCTTCTCCCGTTTCGTCGTCCGGGACCCGATTTAAGTGTCGTCGGTCACATTAGAACCCAATCGGTAAAGGATTTCTTCTTCTAGAGCCATTCTTGGTGATTTTGTCTCTTAATAGAGTTATTTTTGGTTGAATGATTTACCTCTTTTCTAAGATCTATATCGTTCTAGTTTGATTCAAGGGTCGGCGTCGGATTATATCAGTTATACGACATTTAGGTAGGTGGTCTTGTGCCTTTTATTAAATGTCAAGTTGATTATATGTGCCAAAATGGTATGAGAAAATTTTTCGATATTGTTTTGATCTAGAATTGAAACCTGTTGAGACCTAATGATGTTTAGGTATTTGATTATTTGAAATTGAAGCATGTGATTGGTGATTGTTTGATTTAGGGACACCCCATGGGTGTGTTTCCTGTGGTTAGCCTTTTGGCAGGAATACCTTTGAGGCTTGTGGATGTTTTCAATTTTTTGGGGGTTTATTAGAATGATATATTGTTATATAAAATGCCCACATGAGTTTTTATGATTAAAACCATTCAATAGTTTAATTTTCATGTGTTTACTACTATCCGAATTTCCCATGTGAGTTGTTATGTTTAAATTTATGTGATAGTTTCATTCACATGTGTTTCTTTTGAAATGAAATGATAAATTATTAAAAGCGGTAATTATCCATGGGTGATCCATAGTCTCAGTTAAAAGACAAGGTAGGGATCATGTGACTAATTACACCTTGTTTACCTTGGGTTTACCATTGTCTCGGTTAAAAGGCAATAGACAAAATCAATAGGTTTATTACTTAAAGGTCGTGAGCAAGCTATAGTTTTGGGGGTCAGGCTCACTAATTATTCTTTATAAATGTCGAGCAAACCTTGGATCCATTGAGGGATACTTAGGATAGTCTCTATTGGAAACTGAAAAAATGATTTAAATATGCTAATATTCTTATACATCGGGCTTGTCCCTGATTTAAATATGTTGGAATGCTTATACATCAGGCTTGGCCCTGAGACATATAGAAATGGAATAACTGAAGATATATATGCCAAGCTGAAGAAAAAGCTTGGATTTGGTCTACACTTCTTTCTTTAGATAGCCTATTGAGGCATCTGTTGTGTTTACTTTATATGAGGTATTGACAGGCATTGGCCGGATCCCAAACTTATATAATTCAATGAATTTGAATTGATTAAAGAATATGAAATGAATGTAAATGAACACCAGTACTTTTCGGATGGTTTAATTTTGAGTACTTGCTAGTTTACTACTTTTTACTACTATACACTACTGTTTCACATACTCACTGACTGATTGGAACCAACCTTTAGTGGTTTCCTACCGGTATTTATTTCTCACACCCTGTTTGGGTCATGTTTTTGGGCCCAAGAAGACTATATTTCTGCAGGGGTCGATAGGGGAAAGGCTCCCTATACAGGTACTTGATTACTTCTTAGGAGCAGGAGAGCATGGCACCAAGCCAAGGCTTGCAATGCTGCTAAGTTTCATTTTGTTTTACAATACTTTGGGATGGTGGTGTACTTGTTTACAGTATATCCTATTTTATCTGTTTTCTTAGAACATGTGACATGCTTGGTAATTTGATATTATATGCCTTTTGGTTATATTTATATTTCAGTCTATAATTTTTTTCTTCAGTTTTATGATGTTTACTGCTTCCTCTATTGCTATTATTTATTCTGTTGTGTTACACTCTGCCAATGAGGGCATAGTTTCTCCCACTATCACACCCTAGGCCCTTGCTGCTAGTCAGCAGCCTCTTGTGTTTGGGGAAATATGTTTGAGGCCATGTGTCCAACCGAGTATTGGGAACCATTTGATTGGATTCCGGAATTGAGAAGTTACATATTACTTAATGAATTTCCTTATCATTTTTATCTTATTCATATTTAGTTAATTTTCACAACGATATTTCTTAAAGACATAAAATAAATGGGATGACGTGCATGGATCAACCACAACTCAATCTGATACATAGTATTCCTAGTATGACTCAAAGTTTCATTTAAAAGTTTAGTTTAAAATTAAAACTTTATATTTAATTTATTTCTTTATAGTATTACAAACATAGTAATTGATTTCTTATACAGGTGCATTATTTTACTTGAGTTGGGATGGTTTGTTCGGTAATAGCATGAGTGGGGGTCAGGGGCCAAAGATAAAAGAACATTGATGTTTTTGAATATATATGATAATTTTTATTTACTCATGTAATTTTATAAACCAATGTTTGAAATAACTATAATATAGTGTTTTTCTTGTATTTGTGTTGTAAATTTTATTTCATTTATAATATGCATTGTACCTGTCTGTTGTTTTGGGTGATATCTATATTGTACTTTTGTTGTTTGTGGTGCTTCAGTGTGTTGTACATTTAGAAACACACTACAGTATGCCACTTTATCGGTGATTATAAAAGTGCTGATGAAGTGTCCCTTTATCAATGCTACTAAAAGCATTGATAAAAGCCTAGGAATTTTAATTGTGCTCCATTAGTCATCATTTTTTTAGCATTGATAAAGGCCAATTTTAGCGGTGTTAAATGATTGTTTTATAGTAGTGTGGGTGGAGATTTTATGTCACAGAGTTCATTATGCTGAGTATGGATAATAGATAAATTCTTATTGTTGTATTGCAACAATTTTAATTTGATGTGGATCAATTTTGATGAAGTAGTTTTTTCTAGAAAATGTCATCATGAATTTCTCTAATTTTTTTTCTATGATGGTGGTGTGGTATGTAAAGACTGTAAGGCTGGGGGAAGTTGAATCATTTGATAAGATCAAGGTTGAATGTTATGAGGAACTTTACTAGAAGATTTTTTGTTTTAACTTTACATATGAACTGGTTATTGTGGGTTTCTTAAGGGAAAAACATTACTCACTGAATAAAATATATTTAACTACCATTCATTGAATGCTATAGAAATTTTTCCAACGATCTCCCACCACATATATTTCAGATGATAAACTTGTGCTAACGTTGGAATTTTTTGTATTTGTTGCAATTTTCTTAGTGAGTTTTGGATTCAGTTAAAGCTTATTTTACTAAAACCAGCGAGATGATATATGTTGAACTGGGCATGATGGAAATAGTTTTTCAAAACTAAAACTTCATGGTTATCTCTTTTTGATATATCCTTATTTTATTATGTAAATTTTGGTAGAATTTGGTCCCATCACAAGTGATGACAGTTGATCTTGGATAGAATTTGCGATGTTGTGTGATTTGATGAAACTGCAATGGTGGAATATGTAAGGGTGGGTGGATATAAGCAGTACTGTTATTTTTGATAGATACTTATCTTTTGTTGGCTCACATTAATCAAGAGTATGATAAAATTTATACTGGTATGTACTCTTCTTTTCATATTCTTCCAGTTAGTAAAAATTAGTCCTATTTTCATGTTCTTGTTATGTAATCTAGTTTTTCATCTTTCATGATGTAGTGCAGATTAATATGTAATCTGGTTTCCATGTTCTTTTAGATGTGTATGTAATTTGGTTTTCAAATTCTTTCCAATTCATGTTCTGGTTTTCACATGCTTGAATATTGGTAGGTAATTTAATTTTCTTGTTTTTTTTATTTAATCTGGTTTTCATGAGGTAGTGCATATTGTGCATAATTGTTTTCTGGTTTTTATGTTCTTGAATATTGATATGGGGCATGGTAGATTGGTATGAAATATGATTTTCATGTTCTAGTGGGTTTTTATGAAATATGTCTCAAATTAATCAAGAGAATGAGGCAGTTGTTAAGGTGATCATATTGGTATGTAATTGAGTTTTCATGTTATTGCATCTAGTAATGAAATCTGGCTCGAATTAATCAAGAGTAAGGGAGGGGATGATTAGCCGCTTCCATCCACTAGTGTGAGTGTTGCCTGCATCCAAGATTGGGGATAACCTACTCCTTAATATCAATGTGAGCCTACTATGGATGTTCACCTCCATTATGTCTATTCCATGACTATGTGGGTGAACTACATGTATAGACCCCATTGCCAATGTGATCCACTGTAGTGACATCTGATGTGTGAGAGAAATAGTTTTTTGATGGAGTTTTAGAGTTTCATGTAATGCCTCTCCGAGTTTGAAAATATTTACAACATGTTTATTCAAATAAATCATTAGTTCATTAGAGTTTCATTTATTAGTTAATATTTTTTTTATCAATCCATTTCTTAGCGATAGTAAATGTGTGGCATTTATCAATGATTTAAATAACGCTCCTTAAATGCATATAAAAGAAAGTTTTTTAGTAGTGGATGCCAGAGTATTAAATAATTATAAATATAATTATTTATGTTATGATGTGGATACATATATGGCCCGTAAAACTTTTGGCACAACAAAATAAAAAAAATTATGAAAAAATTGGGTTTCGATGTGTGTGTGTGTGTGTGTAATGTGTATGTTTATGTACATATATATGTCTCTGTATGTATATATATAATGTGTATGTATATATATATAATGTGTATATATAATGTGTATATATATAATGTGTATGCATATGTATGTATGTATGTCTTTGTATGAATATATGTATGTAACCAGTTTATGAAACAACCCATTTTTATTTTTTAATATATAATCAGTCTTCATTTTGGTATATGTATATATGTTTTTGTATGTAAATATGTATGTAACCAATTTATGGAACAATATGTTTTTATTTTTTAATATATAATCAGTCTTCATTTCGATATATGTATATATGTCTTTATATGTATATATATGTAACGATGTATATAGGTCTTTATATGTATATATGTATGTAACCAATATATGGAACAACCCATTTTTATTTTTTAATATATAATCAATCTTCATTTCGGTGTATATATGTCTTTGTATGTATATATGTATGTAACCAGTTTATGAAACAACCCATTTTTATTTTTTAAAGTATAATCAATCTTCATTTTATTAACACTTATTTAATGATATTGGGTGTCAATCATTTAAATTACTTCAAATAATAACACTAATTTTATGTTAAATGCACCCCAATCAAATCAAAATTGTTTTTATCAATTTTGGATTCAAACCATTAGCCACAAAGAATGTATGATGGTGAAATGAATATAGGTTAGGAAGAATGAATAATTTAGTGTTACTCTGATGCCAGATTGTTGGCAGAAAGAATGAAAAAGAGAGAGAAGAAAACAGGCAAAACCATCAACATAGCTTGGTCTTATTCATAGAGAGAAATCCCCAAGCCAAACATATCATCATCCTCTCATTCAAGAAGTCTTTTAATCATCCCTCTTTCGGTGATTTGCACATGGGTCAGGTGTTCTTAATCTTCATCCATTTCTTTATGTGCTCTCCATGATATTTGTACCCACACTGCACCATTCACATCTCGTCTCCATTCTCTGATTGTGCCTGCATGGATATGTATTAAAAAAACTCTATCTCAAACTAAAAGACACCATAAAACCAAAAAACTTGACAATAACCTAACATATAACACACAAAGGTCTCTCATTTATATCTTCATCCAAACCTAATGATCTAAAATCAAGGAATCTTCTGATGGCCTCCTTAGACAACCCAGTTTCGACTCTCCCAAACCGGTCTGCTAGAGCAAGAATCCCCTGAAATTGAAAAAAACATTAAATTTATTTCCTCTTATTAAAAATATTGAAATTGACTAGTACACCCATTGCCAAACTACCTCATAGAACAAATCAACAATGCCTGGGACATTTCTAGGCAGATTAACAGTATAATGAGAATCTATATCTTCAAGTATTACAACTCCCTACAAATTAAAGAAGATTAAATTCAACTTCCACTTCATCCAAGAAAAAGATAAAAATATGATCAATGCTATGTTCCTTTGTTCAGGTAATGTCATTTATACAATTATCATCATTTCATAGAAAAACCAAACATGCCATTGGTGGGAGGGATGAAGCAAAATTAGAGGTGCAGATGGTTTTTTTATTTAAAAACGATGATGAATGATGGGGGAGAAACAAACCTCTATTGGTGAGTATGTACGGTGAGGATAATTTTTAGTTATAGAAACACTCCTATGCAAACTGTGAGATCTTATGAACTCGTTTATGTTGTTGGGTTCTTCTGAGACTTGATGAATTCCTACAGACAGATAAAAAAAATTCAAAAATAGAACATGATGATGACCTGACGAACATGAAATCATATAGAACAGAATTAGATACAAATATCAATGGAATGAAAAATCAAATACAATCACATCAGGGGTCGAGGTGTACCATAAAAATAAGGTAAACGAGGTCCTACTTCATTCATCATAAAAACCCCACCATCAAATTTTGGGGCCTGTGAAGGGTAGAAAAGACGATTCCACTCCACCATTTTCTAGGATGATTTGATGCTAGAAGTGTCGGCAAATTTTTCCACTGATGGTGCAGCCCCTTATTTTGTCAAAGGAGGTGGGATGGTGGTAGATGGTGGGTGGCCAGCCCCACCCAATCTTCGAGTGGGAGAAGGAAAGGGGAAGGGGTGAGGAGGACTATAAAAGGAGGCTCTCCCCTCTTCCAAATATAATCTCATCATCGGTTCTCATCACCAGTATAGTAGATCCCATAGCAGAGCAGTTTTTGTGAGGTTTATTTCCCTGCTTATTTAAGAGAGATTTTATGAGGGTTTTCTCCTTGTAATACATGAGGGAGTGTGTACCCACTTTTACTCCATAGTGATCCTCTTATTTTCCTATGGTTTTTTTACCCCTTCCATTTGGGGGTTTTTCTATGTTACATCTGGTGTCATTTATTTTTTCGCATTTTACACTTTATTTTTATCTCGGGATTATCACTACACCGGTGGGCCAATAATTTACGATCCTAACAAGAAGAAGTAGTCGTCCTATGCCAAAGGATTAGAAATTCTTATTAGGTCATATGAAATTAGAAGGACGAAGAGACAGATTAGAGGAAAACTCAAGGAATCTTCTAATGGGCTTGGATTGAATGAGGAGATATCAAATTTCAGACAAAAAAAAGGGGGAGAAGGAGAGAAAAATAGCATTATGAACCAAAGAACCGGAATTTGCACAAAGTGATTACTAGGGGTATTGTCGTACCTTATCATGACCAGAGCGTAGAGGGAGATTCGAAAGATGAGAGATTGAGCATCGAGGAAAAGGAGTGATTAGAAGAGAGGTATTGCGGTACCTGCTCACGAGCAGAGCGCTGAGGGAGTGTCGAAAGAGAATTGATTGAGCAGCAAAGAAGAGAAGAGCATCAGGGAAAAGGAGCGATAAAAAGAGAGGTATTGTGGTACCTGCTCACGACCAGAGTCCAGCGAGAGCGTGGAAAGGAAACAACAATGTATCTCTTTATATAGTCCCCACCCTCCTCTCCCTCTGCTTTCTTTGGGCGGGAAAAAGTCCCGTTACGCCACACTTCACTTTTAGGATTTCATGTTTTTTAAATAAAAAATTACACATTTCCATCTGTTGTTAAATTTTTTTATATGATTTATAATTTATTCAATTGCTAAACAAATGTAAAAAATTTGTCATTATCTCTAAAATATCTTATTCTCTTCTAAAAATATGAACAATTATTTCCAGTACCCATTTTGACCTTTTTATTTTTTTTAAATTATTTTATAATATATGGGCATGATAAATATTTTTTTATTGATTTAGAAAGGATCGATATGGATATCATGGTATCAATTTTTTCATGACATGGTTCAATTAAAAGTTTCTAGTCTAATTTATTGATTTGTCACAAGACATTGATAATTGTCTTGTGGTTTGGTATAGAACCCTGCAGGGGGTGGTGTAAATTCCTGATATACAATGTCTATTGGGATTTTTTTAGTTTTGTGTCCACATTTAACATTCCTTTTTAGATAATGTTCATCTAATTTCATATGGCCTGGAATCATTGCATGTTTCTAGTTTTATTTTTTACATGATCTTATTGTTGTTCTATTTTCACCATTTTGGACATGCTTACTGGGTGAAGTTTATATGTTACTGAGGCTATTATGCTATGTATGGACAGTAGATAAATTCTTGTTTTTTTATTGCAACAATTGTAATTTTGTAAGAAACCGATTCTTCCTTGGAGGTACGAGCTTCGTTTATTCTTTATCCTTTGAGTTGTTTTTGAGAAAAATAACGAAAAACTAAGAAAGTGCTAGAATCATATTATCACATGAACTGACTTAGGGTTACCCACCATGTAATCTTAAGTACATACCATATGGTTTTGGTAGTGCATGATGGGAATACATTGTGTGTGGGCATGTTGGTAAGGAAGAGAGGAAAAACCAACTAATGCCATGTACTTCATAGTACATGTCGTGTAGTCATGTCTGCAGGTCATGAAAAGTAAATTAGGGGAAACATCTACCAAATAAATAGTTAAATGATAGACATGTTGTGTAGAAGGACTTACATGTTGTGTATTTTTGTTTTTTGGTTAAAACGGGCAGTATCCTCGCCATTTCACAAAATGGACAAAGGGATCACCGGGTGGATGAACAAGAAACACCGAGATTAATTTTTTCTCTAATTTTGTCATTCAAAATCCAATTCGAACACCATCAGATCCGTTGAAATCCTTTCGGTGAGTGCTCAATTCCTCTTGAGTTGTTCTTGGTGATTTTTTATTTTTATTGATTTATTTAAGGTTGAGTGAATATCCTTGTTTTGTAGATCTACAATGTTCTAGATTGAATTGGAGGTTGAGGCTAGACGAGGAGAGACATTCTATGATGAGTTAGGTGGTCTTTTTCCTCTTGTGAATTTTCAAGATGTTTATATGTGACATTGTGCCACCCTCCCACATTTACGGTGTCTCATTGAAATGAAATTGATCCTTTTTATTACCTAATGTAGTTCTATTAATTAATTCAGTGAATTAAAGATTGTTTGGATTTGTTTAATGATTGAGGGATACCGTGTGGGTGCGTTTTCTATGGATAAATATTGTTTATCCATTTTGGCCTAGGATGTATATGGGCATGCCTTCATTTCCCTTTTATGATTTTTTAAAATGAACTTGGTTATTATATGGAATTTAAATTTCATTACAATTGTAAGTGTATTGATTATGCATTTGGGATTGTGTTTCCCCCTTTTCCCATGTAGTGGTTTTTCTTGTTTTAGTAGGTTGAAATGTTTTATTAAATATTAATGATTAAATGGTAAATAGAATTGGGTGACACATTGGTTCAGCATTGAAAACTGCGAATGGACTCACATGACTATTGTGCCTTTCACCTTGGGTGACACATGGGTTCAACTTAGAATGCATTGGATGAACTTAAGAGGCTTTTGTTTTATATTTCATTAGTGACATTTGGGATCCCTAGTAGGACCACTGAGAATGAAATAAATTAAAATGATAATATATTACGCCTAGAGTGACACTTGGGGATCCCTGGTAAGACCATTGAGGACGAACTCGCATGAACTTATACCAATATCTAGAGTGATACTCGGGGCTCCCATATAGGACCAATAAGAATGGACTTTCAGGATATCGATAGAATTTAACCTAAAGTGATACATGAATTCCATATAAGGAATCTCAAGAATGAACTCAGTTTATAATTTTAATAATGTAATGGAATGAATTGTGACACATCTACCAAGCCGAAGACAAGCTTGAATTCAGTGTTCACTAACTTGTTTTGAAGGTCTTATGAGACTTCTGTTCTTCTTACTTTGCTATGGGGAATTTCAGGCTTAGGAAAAATTCCAATACTTAAATATCTGAGGTAATTGAATTGATAATAGACATAATTAAACTTATAAATGAATGCTGGTACTTGTAAGATTGTTTACTTTTGAGTACCTCCTAGTTTACTTCATTTCAGTATTGTATAATACTGCTGCATATACTCACTAATAGATTGGAACAGACCTCAGGTGGTTGCCTACTGGGATTTATTTCTCACACCCTCTTTGGGTCATGTTTTTGGGCCCAAATATACTATATTACTTCAGGTTTCTATAAGGGAAAGGTCCCTTTTAACGGGACCTGATTACTGCTTAGGAGCAGGAGAGCATGGGACCAAGCCAAGGCTTACGATGCTGTTGAGTTTCTTTTTGTGTTTCTGTACTATTTTATTGTATTGTACTTGGTTGTAGTGTATCCTATTTTTGTTTTATTCTTAGAACATGTGACATTCTACATCATTTTGATATTATGTGACTCCTGGTTGTCTTTATCTTGTAGTCTTCCGTTGTTTATTTTTGTTTCATGCTATTTACTACTTATGATGTTGTTATTATTTGATTCATTATGTTACAATTTTCCAATGAGGGAATATTTTCCCCACTATCACACTCTATGACCTCACTTTTAGTCAGAAGCCTCTAGCATTTGGGAAAATGCACTTGAGGCCATGTGGCCAACCAGGTACGGGGCACCAGTTGAGTGGCTTCCGAAACCGAGACATTACAAAGTGGTATCGAAGGTGTCTCTTTTCTAGTTTTCCTTAATATTTGACGATGATATAAATGATATAGAATTTGGTAATTAGGTACGCGTGAGAGTAGCTATCCCATGTATAGGGAAAATCAAAATTATCATGAATTAAATTGTGCTTTTGGGTTTTGAGCTATTAAAGTTGATTCGATTTTATAGTTGGGTGACACACTTGTTTTTTGATGTAATTGTTGATATTATTGTTTTTCTATTTCATTGAAACCTAATGAGATAAGGGCATTCCATCTTATGCACCATATAAGAACTTTTTTGAAATCACATTCCATGCGTAATTTCCATTCCATTTAGGAATCATTACTAATTGCATGCTATTATGATATAATCCATGCTAGAGATGCATGTTGTTGTGATAGTAACTTGATAGTTATACCTGCTTTTGTGATAGGTGTATTGGTACGTTCAGTGGTTTGGATTGAATAGACAATAAAATTTGGTTCCTGAGGTGTATAGGCCCTCTTGGAACGGAATTTGGTGGATCATGATTCATCCATTTGTATAGAATTGTGCTATGTTATGTTATGCATGGTTGTCAAACATGATTTGTGGGGAGTATGGGCCCACAAAAATCGGAATTTGGCATACCGTGGATTTATTTTTCAAATATATGGGTTATGAGGATGTTTTTGAGGCTTATCATCTAGAAATCCAGACAACACGACAAGTGTTTCTATGAACACACACCATGTATTCTCCATGTTCATGGAAGAAATAATTTCCTTGAGTATACTTCGTGTACTCTGTGTACTCTTTGTACACATCGTGTACTCTATGTACAGGTTGTGTAGTATCTGACTGTGTAACTAGACGTGTGAGAGGAAACACAGGCTTTTGAGTTTTGATCAAAAACTATCATGTACTTTTAGTGCACGCTGTGAATCCTGCCTAGGAAGAACCCATGTGGACCTGGCCATGTGGGAGTACATGGCCAGGAGAAAAGAACTGTGTACACACCGTTTATGTGTGGAACATGTCGTGTACATGGGGTTGATACATGCCCATGCCAATGGTAGAACATGATCATGTACGAGCCTAAGGTTACATGTCGTGTATTCTTTTTTACACACCATGTAGTCCCTTTGGAATTTTTTGAGGGTCTTCTTCTGTTTCATTTTAGAAATCTTGAATAGAAAACCATAACAATAAGCTCAAAATAAGACGTGTGCTTGACCATGTAGAGTCACACCACCATGATGACCTCAAGAGGTATGCTAGGAAAGCGGCGATGATTATACCCCGAAGGTGGTAAACCATGGGCTTCCAATGAGTCCTCCAGATGTGCACGTCATGGAACCAAATGTTATACCTAATCTAGGTGCAGATGCATAGTTATGTGAAGGATTTGTGAGGTTCATGCAGACCTTTTAGGTAGCATCACAGGATGCCACATCTATGGTAGAGCTGATGCGTATATTCTAATAGAATAATCCACCTACCTTTTCAAGGGATGAAAGACCACATGCTATAGAATCATGGATAGAATCAATGCTGACTATCTTTTAGTATCTAAATACGAATCTTGAGAGGAGAGTCAAGATCACAATATATATGCTACATGATTTAGCCAAAATATGGTGGGATATTATCACTCAGGAAGAGCGTCGTCAGGATATGAAATGGGAAGACATTTAGAAGACCTTCTATGATTATTATTTTACCGAGACGTTGAGGGTTGACCGATCTTAGGAGTTCATGAACCTAGAGCGGGGCACACTGTCAGTTATGGACTATTCAGCCAGGTTTACCGAGCATTAGTGATTCACACCTATTCTGAAGGGTGATGACGTATCAAAAGATAGACAATTTGAGGATGGTCTCAGATTCGAAATCTGATCATAGGTGACTACCTTCAAGTTGCCTTCAGTCTCTGCTATTGTGAATCATGTGTTGATTACCAAGTGCAACCTACGAGAATCTTGGGGTGCAATCTAGGACGGTTCGACACTGATTTCTGGTACTGTATCAATTGATAAGAATAAGTTTCACCTAAAGTTATCTCATGGTGACAATAATAGTCAAAACTTATCTTCTTGTAATCATGTGAGGTGCTACCAGTGTGGTAGGATGGGGTATATGAGCCCTCAGTTCACGAAGGACCCAGTTGAGTGCTGAGCTTGCGGAAGGATGGTCCATCTATAGCGCTTCTGTAGAGCATTTTCACCAGTGGATAGTGATAGGGGTTTTTCACTAACTCTACAATCAGAAGTAGGGTCCGCAACTTCTCCTTAGACAGGTAAGTGGAGTATTTTAGGGCATTTAGGACGAAGTGGCAGTCATGGATGTGGTAGCCAGACCCCAGGATATCAGCGGTAATAGGGTGGGTCAGCTCAGGGTAGCCATGCAGTGTCTCGGGGCCATGGTATAGGTCAGAAATATGTAGTGCAACAGACCTAACAGGAGAAGGATACCAAAACATATACTGTCAGAGGTACTATTCTAGTCACCTCTATTTTATCTTATGCACTTTTTGATATTGGTGATATGCATAGTTTTATATCTGTGATCGTTGTGGAAATCCTTGTGCTCTATGTTTATACGTCTTCTGATTTTATGATGATAGACACCCTGTTTGAGATTAGAATGGTATGTTTGCATCATTGTAATGAGTGCCCCCTTGAGATTGGTGGGTGTCACTTTATATGGTACCTCTATATCTTAGAGATGATGGGATTTGATTTCATTCTCAGAATGTACTGGTTGGTTTCTTTTCGTGCCTTTATTTATTTCTATCAATGCAGGGTGAGTTTCATGCCAATAGAGGGTGGAGAGTTTCTACATAAGGGTGAATGAGATGTCTAGAAATGTTGAGCTTGACTCGAGCATCATGGTCTGGCTGGGATGACCGCCCAGATTGCGAGTTTATATCTGGATGACCAAGGAACATATCATATGGATTTCCCTCTAGTTTTTGATCATTTTAGGGACATTTACCCTGATGAATTTTCAGTCTTACCTTTGGTCAGAGAGGTGGAGTTCACTATTTATCTACTATTTGGAGTCGCTACGATATCCATTCCTCCTTATAGGATGGATATGATGGAGTTTCAAGAGCTCAATAGGTAGTTGGAAGATTTGGAAGTTAAGGGTTTCGTCCGACCCAGTACTTCACCTTGGGGTTCTCCAGTCCTTTTTTGCAAAAAAGGCGGATGATACCCTTGGGATATTCGTGGACTATTGGAAACTAAACCAATTGATAGTTAAAAAATGATATACCTTGCCACAGATATATGACCTGTTTAATTAGCATAGAGGAGCTTGAGTGTTCTCAAAGATTGAATTATGGTTAGGATATCATCAGGTACATGTCTGACTGACATACATACCTCGCACAACCTTTTGTAGTAGGTATGGCTTATATGTGTACATGGTTATGCCGTTTGGCCTCATGAACACACCAACAGTTTTCATGGCACTGATGAACCTAGTGTCCCATCCATACCTAGATTCTTTTGTGGTGGTTTTTGTGGAATATATCTTAGTGTATTCTCACAATCGAAATGACCATGCCAAACACCTTGATATAATTTTGAATACACCGAGAGATCATTAGTTATATGCTAAGCTCGTAAAATTCCACTTCTGGATGGATCAGATTCACTTCCTAGGTCACGTCATCTCTGAGATAGGAGTATCAGTGGAATCATAGAAGGTGAGAGCAGTAGTTACCTGGGAGCATCCCAAGAAAGTTTTTTAGGTTCATTGTATCTTGGGGATAGCTAGATATTACATTCATTTTATACAAAACTTCTCATTCTTGGAAGCACTGCTGAAAGGCTTGAATAAGAATAGTGTCAAGTTTGTGTGGTCAGATTCTTGTGACATAGCCTTTTAGGAGCTGAAAGGGTGTTTCACATCAGTGTGGATACTGATATTTCTAGATCTAGGAAAGAGTTACACCGTATAATGTGATGCATGAGGTATTTGTATGGGAGAAGTTCTTATGAAGGGGGATTGAGTTGTTGCATACGGGTCTTAGCAATTGAGGCCACATGAGAAGAATTACCCGATGCATGATCTCGAGTTAGCTGCAGTTGCTCATTCTTTGTGATGTTGGATACATTATTTATTGGGAGAGAATTTTTTGGTGTAAACAGACCACAAAATTTTCAAATACATCTTTACTCAGCATGATTTATATACGAGACAATGAAGGTGGGTGTAATACCTTCATTTGTTCAACTTTGAGCTTGCCTATACACATGGGAAAGGTAATGCAGTGGTTGATGCCCTGAGCAGGAGGACTCAGATGTAGGCAGTGTAGGAGGCTAGTGGTGAGTGGAAGCTTATGGATTTGCTTTCTAAGATTCATTTAGAGGTGTACAAATGTCTGGGATAGACTTACATTTTATCTTTAGCTATGAATTCGACCCTCTTAGACAGAGTGAGGATGAGGCATCTATTTAATTATGAAGGCCTATTTCTACTGGAATATGTAGTAGGTGGGGACCCTCCTCCTAGATAGAAGATATGAAAGGATGAGTTTCTGTGTATCCATGAATGTGTGTGGGTTCTAGGGGATATACGCGATGAGATGATGTGGAAATTTCATGCTTTATCTTGGGAAGTACATCCGAGAGTCACAAATATGTACCATGACTTGAACTGTCAGTACTAGTGGCTAGGTATGAAGTGAGAAGTAGCTGTATTTTTTAAGAGGTATTCCATCTGTCAGTAGGTGAAGGTAAAATATCAACGGTTGGATGGGCTTTTACAGCAGTTACCTATTCCATATTGAAAATGGGATGATTTCATGATGGATTTTGTGACGGGTTTACCGAGGTCGCCTAGGGGCAATGATGCTGTGTGGGTTGTAGTTGAGAGGCTTACAAAGGTCACTCACTTTTTTCCGATCAAGGAAAAATTTGATGTTGATGAGCTTAGAAAGTTGTATATCCGAGAGGTGGTACAACTTCATGGGGTCCCCCATTCTATCATTTCCAATAGGGATTCCCACTTTAAGTCTTGTTTTTGGAAGAGTTTTTAGAGGGAGCTGGGTACACAGGTGCTTTTGAGCACAACATACTACCCTTAGAGTGATGGAAAGTCAGAGCATATGATATAGATGCTAGAGGACATGTTGTTTTCATGTTTCCTAGACTTCGGGGGATCTTGGGATAATAATATTCTCTTGGTTATGTTTTCCAACAATAACAGTTTTCAAGTGACTATACAGATGGAACTTTACAAGGCATTATATGGTAGGCCATATCGTTATTCCCTATTATGGTTAGAGGTAGGTGAGGTAGCCTTACTGGGATTGCGTCTCATGTAGGAGACTTTTGAGCATGTCCAATTGATTCAGAAATGGATGAGTACTATACAGTATCCTCAAAAATATTTTTTCGATCGCCACAGATGACCTATCAAGTTCGAGGTCAAGGATCAGGTTTTCTTACATGTTTCACCGAGGTTGGGACATTGGAGACTTAGAAGATAGGTTAAACTTTCACCGAGATATTTTGGACCATTTTAGATCCTGGGGAGATTCGGGCCGGTTGCCTCTAGGTTGTAGTTACCTCAGAGGTATCGATCCATGAATGAAATTTTCTATGTATCTCAGTTGTACCTATATCACTCAGACCCATCTCACATCTTTCAGCCCAAGGATGTTGAGCTAAAAGTTGATGCATGCTTTGTGGATCATCCGATTCATATAGTTGATAGGAGCATAAAGGTTCTCCGAGGCTAGTAAGTTACTATTGTACGAGTGCTATGGTAGCACGACTGAGTATAGGACAAGAATTGGGAGAGGGAGGCTAATGGACATGCTCAATGGATAGAGTTATTCTAAGATATTGCTTTACCACCCTTGGAAGGGAAATTTGGTGATGAATTGATTTAGTGTGGGGGTGTTTTTAAGAACCCGATTATTCCTTAGAGGTACAAGCTTCTTTTCTTCTATTTTCATTTGATTTGTTTTTGAGAAAAATAGGGGAAAATCAGGAAAGTGATAGAATCATACTGTTATACAACCTGACTCAGGGTTACAGAATGTGTAATCCTAAGTACACGCCATGTGGTTTTGACCATGTATGATAGGAATACATGGTGTGTGGTAATGTTGGCAAGGAAGAGAGGAAAAACCAACAACACGTCGTGTACTTCATAGTACATGTTGTGTAGTCATGTCAGGAGGTCCTAGAATGTAATTCAGTGGAAATAGCCGTTAAATGAACAATTAAATGATATACACACTGTGTAGAAGGACTTACACACATTGTATTTTTTTTTTGGTTAAAATGGGTAGTAGCCTCGATATTTCACAAAATGGATAGAGGGATCACTAGGTGGATGAATAAGTAGTGCTGAGATTAATTTCTTCTCCCATTTCGTCATTCGGATGCCGATTCGAACACCATCAGATCTGTTGGAATCCTATCGGTGAGTGATTGATTTATGTTGATCAATTCTTAGAGATCCTTTATTTCAACTAAGTTATTTAAGGTTGAGTTAATATCCTTGTTTCGTAGATCTACACTGTTCTAGATTGAATTGGAGGTCGAAGATGGACGAGGAGAGTCATACTATGACGAGGTTGGTGGTCCTATGCCTCTTGTTAATTTTTGAGATGTTTATATGTGTTTTTGTGCCACACGCCCATGTTTAGGGTGTCTCCTGGAAAGGAAATTGATCCTTATTATTACCTTACATTGTTCTAGTAATTAATTCAATGAATTAAAGCATGTTTGTCTTTGTTGCATGATTGAGGTCCACCCTGTGGGTGTGTTTCCCGTGGATAATTATTGTTTAGCTGTTTCGGCCTAGGATTTCTATGGTCATGACTTCATTTACCTTGTACGATTGTTTTAAATGAACTTTTTTATTATATGGAATTGCAATTGCATTAGAATTTTATGTGTTTTGATTCTGGATTTGGGATTGTGTTTGCACCGTTGCATTGCAGTGGTTTTTCTTGTTTTTGTAGGTTAGAATGTTCTATTGAATTTATGGGTTTAGATTATAACACCATGAATAGAATCGCATGACTATTGTTCCCTGCACCTTGGGTGACACATGGGTTCAACATAGAATTCCATGAACAGAATCAAGGGAATTTTGATTTATATGTCATTAGTGACACTTGGGATCCCTACTAGGATGGACAAGGTGGACTAAATTGACATGATCATATACTACACCAATAGTGACACTCAGGGCTCCCTGGTAAGACCATTAAGGAAGAACTCACATACCTTATACCAACATCTAGAGTGATACTCAGGGATCCCATGTTGGACTACTGAGAATGGACTCGCAAGATGTCGATAGAATTACACCAGAAGTGATACTTGAATTCCATCTTAGGAATCTCATGAATGGAATCAGTTTATAATTTGAATAATAGAATGGAATGAATGATGACATGTCTTCCAATCCAAATCACAAGCATGGATTCAATGTTCACTTACTTGTTTAGAAGGTCTTCTCAGACTTCTATTGTTGTTACTTTGCTGTGGGGAATGTCAGGCTTAGGCTGAATTATGATACTTAAATATATTGGGAAATTGAATTGCTAATGGGCATAATTAACCTTATAAATAAATTACAATACTTGTAGGATTGTTTAATTTTTAGTACCTCTGTGTTTACTACATTTCACTATTTTATAATACTGCTGCATATACTCACTGATAGATTGGAAAAAACCTTAGGTGGTTGCCTTCTGGGATTTATTTCTAACACCCTGTTTGGGTCATGTTTTTGGGCCTAAATAGACTATATTTCAATAGTTTTTGATACGGGAAAGGGCCATTTTATAGGTACTTGATTAATTCTTAGGAGCAGGAGAGCTTGGGACCAAGGCAAGGCTTGCGATGCTACTGAGTTTCTTTTTTTTTTGTTACCGTACATTGGTATTGTATTGTACTTAGTTGCAGTGTATCTTGTTTTTTCTATTTTTATTAGAACATGTTACATGATGCATCATTTTGATATTGTATGACTCCTGGTTATTTTTATATTTTAGTCATATGTTGTTTACTTCAGTTGCATGTTGTTTACTGCTTTTTCTATTGTTATTATTTGTTCCACTATGTTACACTCTGCTAATGAGGGCATAGCTTCCCCACTAGATGGAAACCTCTAGAGTTTGGGGATATGTGCTTAAGGCCCTATGGCCAACTGGGTACGGGGCACCAGTCGAGTGGCTTCTAGATTCAGTACATTACAAATTTGACGGGGATCAATATTGATGAAGTTGTTTTACCTAGAAACTCTAATCATGAATTTCTATAAAAAAATTATAATCTGTTGGTGTGGTATGTAAAGAATGAAAGGTTGGAAGAAGTTTCATCATTTGATAAGATCAAGTTTGAATGTTCTAAGGAGATTTTTTGGATGATTTTTTGTTTCAATTTTACATCTGAACTAGTTATTGTGGGTCGCATAAGGGGAAAAATTACTCACTAAATAATATATATTTAACTCTCATTCTTTGAATGCTATAGAACTTTTTTCTAGTGATCTCCTACCACATAGGTAGCATATGATAAACATGCACTAATGCTAGTTTTTTTATTTTTTTTGTATTTTTCTTAGTCATTTTTGGATTCAGTTAAGGATTATTTTACTAAAACTAACGAGATGGTCTATGTCAAACTGGGCATGATGGAGATAATTTGTCAAAAATGTAACATCAGGGTTCTCAATTTTTTTAGTTTCTTATTTTATTCTGTTAATTATTATATAATTATTCTCTTAACAAGTGATGACAGTGGATGTTGGGTAGAATTTGTGATGTAGTGTGATTTGATGGCACTATAATGACTTCATATAATGGTTGGTGGATAGAACCAGTATGATTCTTTTTGATAGATCCTCATATTTTGTTAGTTTGATGTGCATAATTCTTTCCAATTAATTGAGGAGGGAAATTAACAAAGTATTTTGGATCAAATTAATCATGATTATGAGATGGTTTATATTGGTATGTGCTCTACTTTTAATATTTTTCCAGTTAGTAAATAGCAGTATGTTTTTCATGTCCTTGGTATGTAATCCTATATTTCATTGTGCATAAGGTAGTGAAAATTGATATGTAATCTGGTTTCTGTGTTCTTGAGGATGGGTATGTAAACTAGTTTTCATATTCTTTCCAATTAATGATACAGTTTTCATTTTCTTATAGATTTGTATGTAATATGGTTTTCTTGTTTTTTGTTATGTAATTTATTTTTCATGAGGCCATGTAGATTGTGCAAAATTCTTTTCTAGTTTTCATGTTCTTTCATATTGGTATGGGGTATGGAAGATGTTAAGAAATTTGGTTTTCATGTTTCTGTAGGTAGTTATGTAATTTAGCTCGGATTAATCAAGAGCACGAAATATTTAGTAATGTGATCATATTGGTATGTAATATGGTTTTCATGTTATTATGGTTAGTAATGTAATTTATCTTGAATTAATCAAGAGCCTGAGAGGGGATGATCAGCTGCTTGCAGCCACTAGTGCGAGTGCTACCTACATCCAAAATTGGGGATGACCTAATACTTACTGTCAATGTGATGCCACTAGGGATATTTGCCTATATTGTGGCCATGCCTTGTCTATGTGGATGAAATACATGTGTAGACCCCATCTCCAATGTGAACTACTATAGTGACATTTTATGTGTGAGAGAAAAATATTACAAATGGAGTTTCCAAGTTTCATGTAATGTCTCTCAGAGTTTGAAAATGTTTGTAACATGTTTATAAAAGCTTCATGTTTTTTTGAGTTTGAATATTTTTTTAAATTATATTTGAACATGTTTATTCTGATAAATACTTGGTTTATTGGAGTTTCATATAATCTAATTTTATAATTATTGTATAATAAATATAATAAATATAATTAAATTAATAAATATAATATAGAATTTTAGTAATAAATTTTGAAATATACAAACATACAATTTTATTTAAAAAATAATTTACAAACAAATATTAATCATTGGTATTGTTTATAATAAAATATAAAATAATATTGATAAATATGTTATCAATAGAAAGACAAATGTTGGTAATAATATTATCAATATATAAATTTTCCATATGAATCTGTTGCATAACATTTTGACTAGAAAATATATTATCTATTGGTATTATTATAAGTGAAATATAACTATTTTATCGATTGCAATAACATTTAGTGATAGAGTTTTTAACAATAATTTAGTGACATGATAATTTTTGTTAGTAAAACACTCTACCAATAGAAGATAAACTTTTACCAATAGATATACCCCTGTTGGAAAATGAAAATTACTTTATAGTGATGGTATAACATGGAATGAACTAAAGAATATCTTATGTCTCTATAAAGGGATATCGTAAATTGTGATATAGTGATACCAGACCACCTCCACCCTACTGTGTTTTATGATATGACTAAATCATGTTGGATTAATCATACCTTAGGATTAATATAAGTTTAACACGGTGGTTAAAAATTATGTTTTAATATTCTAGTAATTTTTTTATTTTCTTTGTCCAACAAATCCTTATTTTAATTACCACAAATCAAGTTTCTTATATTATTAATGATCATTACATTTTCTGATAGAAAACTATTTTTATAGACAAAATTATAAAAAGGACTAAATCTTGAACTGACCATGTCAACTTATCCCATGAAGAAGCTCAATTGACTATGAAGGACAAGTGGCTTCACATTGAAATCTAAGTGACCGCATGAAAAATCAAGTAACAATGCATTAGATAATAATATTTTCTATAATTCTTTAACGGACCCTATGAAGTATTCAACCTACCTCAAGAATAAAATAAGCAACAACATGAAGAGAAGAAGTGAATGTAAGAATAAAGGAAGTGACTGTAAGAAGAAGAAATGTGACCGTGCCAAGTGACCATGGAAAGTAACTGTGCCAAGTGACCATGGTAAGTAACCATGTTAAGTAACCACATGTCAGAGTGACTTTGATTTAGATATTACTAAGTGACCATGTCTAACTTAAGTATTATGGTATATTCAAATCTCCAATGTATATATTTTGGAGTATTTATTACAGAGTAAGTGTATTTAAGGTTTCCTGATTATACTAATTAGTATGAGGATTAATTTATGAATATAATCTAATGACTAATATAAGGACCCATACCTTTCATACATAGATATTATATCTTACTATATGAATATTCATTATATAACATTTCAATCCATACCATAATTGTTTAGGTCAGGTGTCTTTGGAAACTTGAAAACATAAAAAACTAGTTCATAAAATATCTATATCATCTCCCACTTATTTGTTTATAAATAGAACCCTTCTTAGACGTATCATACTTATTACCTTTCTTCACAACCTAAGAAAAGAAAATATAACAAAAGGGTAAACATATATTCTCATTAAGGGTAAAAAGGGGGATATCAATGATCATATAAGAATAACATGAGAAAAAGGGAATGATAACATGAGCATAACATTATAAAAACATACCCTGTATATCATAAATCATAATCTTGATTCACGAAATAAATTTTTTAGTTTATAAGACATGAATCATAAATAAATCAAAGAACATGATCCATGAGAGAATAACATTGACATAAGACATGGAATTATGTCATACACATAAGCATAAAAAATCAATTCCTTAGTAGTCAGGACTATTTTCCAAGACTATCATATTGGAAGGAGTTCACTCACCAAACCATCGTAGTAGTCAAGGTTCACTCCCAAGAGTATTATATTGGACAAAGTCATTTATTGATCTGGGTTCAATCCCTATTATATTCTTATTTATCTTATGAGATATCAATATTTACCAAATGAATTTAAGGGAGATATAGGTACCACCCTTCAAATAATGAAAATCATACATATGTGTGTCACATGATCATAAATAATTTATCATATTATAACCCATGAAATGAAATGGATTTCAAAAACATTTTAGGATAGCAGAACTCATGGAAAAATGTGTTTCATAAACATCGTGTCATCATATTCATAAACCATCCAGAGAAAGAATAAGAATGGTATTCATGGATCATATCCCCAGTAAATCATAAGTTAAATCAAGTGTTTTTATCTTTAATGAATAGAAATACCATTAAAATACCATGAAAGAATTCTTGATAAAAATAACCTTTCAATTTTGAATTTACTTATTTGAAAAAACTATGAAAATATAAAGGAAACCATTTTTTTCAAAAGAAACATGTAAAATTATAAAGGAGGTGTCAATGTAAAAATTATTCCTGATGATGGGAAAATACATTCATTCTGTATAAGTTAAAAAACATTCTTTCCATATTTTTTTTGGAAACATCACAAAGTAACTCATTTGTAAAATGAAAGGAAGATTCCCTTCAATTTATTTTAAAAAAGTCAAATATAGGGAAAAATAACCTTAAAAAATCATAAGAGAATAGTAAAAACATTCTTTAAAACCTTTTTTTAGAAAATACAGATATGGATGAAAAATATTTCCCATCACATACTTAAACATAAACAATCTTTAATGTTAATGAGATTGTGAAATAAAACCATTACCTTGAGTTTACTTTGCTTTGAAAGCACTATAACCTCCTATATAATAAATTTGAATTTATTATATTTCTATAACAGATTCATGTTCATACTTATAATATCATATAATATCCCTTTATAATATTTCAACACCCCCTTTTATCAATAATTCCTTATTAAAATGATCATTATTGTGAGTTAAGTGTTTTGTTTATCATGAGTCTTTCATTTCAATAGTTACATTACTTATAAATTTATATTAGTTCCATCACCTATAGAATATTAATAATGATATAAATATAATATATATTCATTATATACATATTTATATTCATCTATAAATGTAAAATATAGAAAAATGAATTACACCATTGATGGAGACGATATGTTGTACGTATACATGAACGATGTTTTCATTTTTAAATGAATGTAATGAAAGAAAGTTAAATAATAATTCACCTTTAAAATATAATTATTATATCATATATATCATATTTATTCATCAAATTCATCATCATTATCATCCTGGTAAAATATAAATGAAAAATAAAATACATCGCGTTGTGGCGGTGGTAGTCCAAACGTATGCATGAACGACCTTATCATTTATTAATTGGATGGTAAGAAGGTAAATATGATATTATAATTATAGAAGTATAATTATTTAATGAATATAATATCTTAAAATTAAACCCATCATAATTACTATCCATAAAATATGGTTATGAAAAATGAATTAAATCGCGACATGGAGATGGTAAGCCGTACGTATGCATGAGTGATACTTTCACTTCTCATTTGATGGGAAAAGGGATGTATAACGGGGTTTTAATATTAATAATAACATTTAAGAATATTTAGGAGAATGTAGTTATTATTTTATGATAAATACCATATATTTAGAGGAGGTAAATTAGTGTAGAAAAGAAAGTGATCAGTTATGGTGATTAACTCTTATTTGAAATGTCTCCTTTAGATCTCCTCTAAAGGGCTATATGGTCGGCCTTTTGGGAATATAAAAAGCTATAGCATGTGATTATGTAATATTAAAAGTGAAATTGGAAGAGTTTGGTCGATCTATATGGATCAATGTGTTGTAAATAAGTGAGGGACGATGTTCCCGTTTATAATTGAGGCGAGGGGTACTTTTAGAATGTCTCAAAAGATTTAGTTATAATAAATTAATTATCAATAAAAATTCCTCCAAATGGAAATTTATTAAAAGATAAGGTTTTATAGGGTTGTAATTAAATCAAAAAAAAAAGAATTTATACATTTTTTAGTTACATTTTAAGAATTATTATTTTGATTAACCCTTAGTTAACCTATTTTAACTTTAACAACGGTAAAAAAAATTCAATTCTAAATGGTTGTAATTTTTACATATTAGGTTAAAATTGACCAATAAATGGAAAAATTATGAATTTTTTGACCATATCATATCCAAATTTTATTATTTCAAATTTTATAGGATTTTTAAATAATTTAATAAAATATTATTTTGGTAAAATATCATTATTTTCAATTCTGACACAGTTCATTTAATTTGATGTTGAAGACATAAAGGAAAAGTTAGAGTTAAAATATAATTTTTTGAAACAAAAATAATACGTCATATTCAGCTATAAAATTCATGGAACACTATATCTTACTCCAATTATATCACTTTTAATATTTTCAAAATAATTTGTTTTATTTTTCCATTAGTTGAATAAATAAAATTTTGAAATTGTGTAAGAATTTATGTGAATTGTATAATACCTAAAAATTAAAAATTAATTACCATTAATAATATAATTTCATTATGTACAAAATTACTTTCATAAAGGATATTTAAAACTAAGAGAGTGACATTTTATAACTTTCTTCGATTTAAATAATATATAAGTCATTTTCATGGAAAAGTGTCCATTAAACTAATAAATTTATAGCCTAAGGTGATAAGGGTCAAATAAAATTTATTCAATAAAAATTAGGATGAAAAATTATGGCTTTATAACTTATTTGTAATCTACATTAACCTTATTTACCCTTTACCAAGGTGATAAATTTTACTACGGTTACCATTCATATTGAAAAAAATAAAAGGGAAATATTTACCAAATTTAAACCTAATGCTTCTAAATATGTAATAAATTTCATATAATTAAATATATATAAATTAAAAAAATTAATTTTAAATCAAGTGCGCAAAATGTGATAAAAATTTATTTTTAGATGAAAAAGATACATTTTATGTATAATAATGGATTTATTCATATCCTATGCTTAGAAAAATATTTATTTAATGTTTAAAAATTTTGATCTACTAAATAATACATACATTAATTTAAGAAAATTCATCAATAATGACTAATTTAATTTATAAATATAAAAATACATCTCACACATAAAAAACAATTTTTCAGAAAAAACATAACTTTTATTTTTAATTTTTTTTGTTTTTAATTATAATCATTTGATAACTATAGAATTAACTTTATAAATGTGTGGATTGTATTGATTTATAATTTAGTTATTACTATTCATACCCACCTTTCCAATGACTTGGAAATAGTAGACACATAAAATTTCAATAATGTTATATAGTCCGTTTAAACTAGGTGGTGTGTGTAACAAAAGATATCAAAGAAATAAAATTATTTAATGGGAAACATTTCATAAATATATCAGGGTGTTGAAATTAATTATAGGTGGTCATGTATTTAATAATAAGATCCACTAGTGAAGAAAAAAAGAAGCATGTGAGGTATATAGAGATACACAGAGGACTTACTCTGACATACTAAAAAACTGAGAATTCCCACACAAATTTGTTTTTCGTCCTCTTAGTGAAACCCTCAGTTAATGATTTTTAAGGAATGATTTAAAAAAATTTGATCAACTAAATCTTATCAAATTGAGTTTCATATTTTTATCTTTCTATTGTAGCTTAATCTTTGAGTTGTGTTTGTTTTCCTCTATATATTCATCAACACATGATCCTGATCTCTATTGAATAATATTAGGCACTATATCCTTTATTCATTTACACCTATAATCCCATGTATAACTGTTGAAGAGGTTGTGTGTATATTTAACTTCTTGTGTACAATTTTTTTTTGTAAAAACCCAATCTAGGTTGTGGTTCAGTTAATTTGTTCAATAAGCTGCTTGGCAGCTGGTGATTGCCAAGTAGAGAGGACTAAGTATCAACTCAAGACAAAACATATTGTTTCTATTATGTTTAATGTTTTCGTTTTTTGTTTATTTTGTTTCTAAAGAAAAGATTTTTTTTTCTCAAAACAATATATCAATACACTACATTGATAGTTAACTTTAATAAGTGTTTTATATACATTTTTCATTACAAGTATTTTTTTTTGAAAAGTCAAATAATTTTTAGATATTGTTTTAACTGAGTTGTGATTGAACTTTTGAGAAAATTTTTGGAAGTATCAAATTATATATTTCAAATATTTTAGTTAATTAGGTTGTTTTTTATTAATTGGGGGATTTAGTTTTAAATCTTTTTAAATATAAATTTTAATTGGAAACCCAATTCACCCCCTCTTGAGTTGTCCACTCCAACCAACATTTGGTATCAAAGGAATATTTTATTTCTTTCTATCTAGACATTAAATATGATAATGTTTTTACCCAAAAAGATAAAAATTTGTATTTATTCCAAATTTAAATCTTTATGGATAAAAATAGACTTGAGGGGACTACTAGTGACATACCTACTTATTTTAAGGTAACAAAATATGAACAATGAAAGATTAAGATGAAAATACACATCGAAAGCATGAGATTTGATATTTTGACTGTAATAGAGGAAAAATATGAAAAACATAAGGCTACTAGATCATATTGGAGTGATTCCAATATAGATTCTTATGATTGTAATTTTAAATATTTGAATGCCTTATAATGTGTATTATTATAATATAAATTCAATAGAATTTATCCATGTTCTATTGCTTATAAAATTTGGGATACACTTGCCTTGTCTCATGATGGAACATGAAATGTTAAATAAATGCACATGAAATTCTATACTATTAAATACGATTATTTTAAATTGAAACATGATGAAACCATTTATGATATGTATCTCAAGTTAAATGAAAATATCAATATAAGGAATATACTTAGAAAGAAAATAAATGAAAAAGATCAGTTGATGAGATACCGAAGGTTCTTTCCAGATTGACGGAGAGGAACATCTGATACTATTTGAGAATCATGTGATATAAGAAAAATGAGAGTAATAGAGATGATTAGAAAACTCGCGATGTATGAATAATAGTTGAATGTGAATAAAGAATATGATGAACCAAAAATAAAATAAATTGCTTTCAAAATATCTGAGTCAAAGATGAAAAGAAAATAAAAGAACATAGTTTAGGTGAGGATGAGTCATCATGTGAAGGTGATGAGGATAATGATCATCAAGATAAGATATTTAAAAAGTTATATATAAAGAATAAATTCTTTAATAAATCAAATTAGGAAGGAAAGTTTGATAGAAGTGGGAACTGGAAAAAGGAAAGTCATTCAGGAGAAGTGACTTGTTATGAATGCAAGAGGAATGAGCATATCAAAGTTGAATGTACAAAATTAAAGTATAAGAAAAAGTATGAGTACAAAGGAAAAATTAAAAACAAGGATATGAGAAAAACATAGAGCAACTATGAGGACATTTCTAGTGAATATAATTCAAGAAGAGAATATAAGGCTGATAGAGAAAACATGTGTTTTATGGAAAACACATCTGAGGTAATAAATATTGTCTCGAAATCTCAGGCTCATATTTATAACATCTCTAAAAATGAAAATAATGATGAAAATATAAAAATTGAATATTTAATTGAATATTTAAATATGTTGGAAGAAACTTTTGATGAACTTAAAGATATGTACAAAAATTTTAAGAAACATCATGCTTTATCTGTTTATATTAAATATGATATTATAGTAGAAATACAAAAGAATTATCATTTAATAAAAGAGAATAATGAAATTAAAATATAAAATGAGAAACTTATAAAGGATATTGAAAGGTTTACGAATGGAAGAGAAACCTTGACAAAGATGCTTGGTAAATTGACCACACCCAAGTACACAACTAGGACTAGATACCAGCCCTTTCAATCAAGAATTTAAAAAAATAAGTTTATTCTTAGAAGAAGATCTTCCAATTCTATAATGAATTCATATTCTTATGAAGAAAATAAGTTTTTTTATTTCTAAAATTATTAATCTTTTCTTATGGTAAACCTATTAAACAACATTTGATTCCAAAATCACTTATCCTAATTCCTCCCAATTATATTTCAATGACCTAACCACTAAGATTCAATGAATTTTGTGAACATAATTTGATAAATTTGTATATTTATATTAAGAAGTAATTTAAATTTTGATTTATTTAAATTTATTTGAAAAAGGAATTCATATTCGAAAATATGACATTGTTTTCTCAGTTTTAGCTATGTGAAATGTGTTATAAACTAAACCGAAACATTTATATTGAAAACATGAACATTGAGTCATACCAGACATATCATGTGTTGGATTGACATGCAGCTAATTCCAACACATCATAGATGAATTATGGATCATTTTTCTAAATATTCCAGAAAATCCGAGCTTGTATTCTCAGTTTGGCTACATGACATGGTTTTAGACGAAAATGAGACTTTTAATGTGAAAACACGCACTTTGAGTCATTTTGGAAATGTAACATGTTTTTCAAACTAAAATGACACTTTTATTCAAAACTATGAGTAATATCAACCACATCATGTATTAAATTTGCATATGGTTTATTCCTACACATTATAAAAGAATTATGGATTAGTTTTTAAAATTTACAAGAAAATATAAGCTCATTCTATTGGTTTTGGCTATGTGACTTGTGTTTTAGAATAACATGACACTTATAATGTAAAAACATGCACTTTGAGTCACACCAACCAACTCATGTGTTGGATTGACATGTAGTAAATTATCATATGTCACAAATTAATTATGGATTAGTTCCCTAAATTATCAGGATTATTTGAGATCAATTTCTCAATTTTGGCTACGTGACATGTATTTTAAACTAAAAGGACACTTTTATATTAAAAAATCACACTTTGAGCCATATCGACCACATTGTGTTTCAAATTGTTATGTGGTTGATTCCTAAACATAAGACATGAATTATGGATCATTGTTATAATTTTTAAAGACAATAAGATATATTTTTCTCAATATGGCTATGTGATGTGCATATTATACTAAAATGACGATTTTAATGTGAAAAAACACACTTTGAGTCATACCGACCCCATAGTCAGTTGGATTGATGTGAGGTTGATTCCTACACATCAAAAATGAATTATGGATAGTTTTAATAATGTATCAAGATAAATCGGGCTCATTTTTTAGTTTTATCTTCATGATGTGTTTTTTAATCTAAAATGGAACTTTTATATTGAAAACACGCACTTTTAGTCATACCATACATGTCATGAATCATATTAATTTGTCATATATTTACTACACATCACACATGAATTATAGATCATCATTATAATGTTTTATTACAATATCATATTGTTTTATTTATTTGGATATTTGATATGCATTTTAGACTAAAATGACACTTTTAATGTGACAACACATACTTTGAGTCATACTTGACACATAATCTATCATATTAACATGTAATAAATTCATACACATAAAAAATAAAGTATAAATAATTTTATTAAAGTATAATGTCAGTCAAAGATAATTTTCTTGGTTTTGGTTATGTGACATGTGTTTTAAACTAAAATGACACTTTTATATTGAAAACACACACTTTGAGTCATACATTCCACATCATGTGTCAGATCGACATGAAGTAAATTCATACACATTAAAAATTAATTATGGATCATTGTTCTGATGTTTCAAGACAATCCAATCTTGTTTTCTTTGTTTCGGTAATGTGGCATGTGTTTTAGACTAAAAAGGAACTTTTATATTGAAAGCCCTCAATTTGAGTCACATATGGAACATCATGTGTTGGATTGACATGAAATAGGTTAATACACATTAAAAATGAATTATAGATCATAATATTAATGTATAAAAACAATCTGAGCTCTTTTATTGGGTTTTGAAAATGTGACATCTGTTTTAATCTAAAAAGACACTTCCATATTGAAAATGCACACTTGGATTCATATTGGCCACATCAGGTGTTAGATTGACATAAAAATTATTAATATATGTTATAAATAAAATATGGTTCATTTTCAAAATGTTAGGAAAAAATCCAAGATTCTTTGGTAGGTTTTGACAATGTGACATGTATTTTAAACAAAAATGACACTTTTATATTGAAAACACGGACTTCGAGTCATATCGAAAACATATTATATCAGATTGATTTTCGGTTTATTCCAACACATCTCACATGATTTATGGATTTCTTCCTAAATTTTCAAGATAATTTATGCTAATTATATTTATATTGTCCATGTGACACCTATTTTAGACTAAAATGACATGTATAGGTCAACCGACCTCTCAACATTTTCAAATCCCAACCTCAATTTAGACTCATTCATAGTTAACTCCTTATTTATAATTGGTTCAGGGTATGAGTGATGCATTCCTATTAGGATTTACAGTATCTTTCATTGTCATGTCTTTGGTTGAGTCAAACGACAAAATAAAGGAATCCATTATAGAGGTGGAAGTGACTCTAATAGGGCCCATACCATTTTTACAAACTCATCAAAAGATAGAAAGACACAAAATGAAAATGGTGAGGCTAGAATTATGGAAGTACATTACCCAAATACGTGTCACTAATATAAAATCTCTTTTATAAAACATAAGAAGGATTCCATTGAAACTTCTCCCATTTTGGGTAAGGCTTATTCATTGCTAAATATTTAGCCTTTTCAACCTACAGTTCTTGGAAATAAGGGAACTATAACTTGAATAAAGTACTGAAAACAAATAAAAAAGTAATAATCCTTGATTAAAATGAAGAAAAAATCCATAAGGTAGTCACCACTACACTGTAAGGGGTGAACTTTATCCCATCAGTTGGTAATATTTCTTTAGTTTTGTGGGTAGAAGGATTATTAACGCATTTTACTCTTAAAAATATTTTAGCTACAAACTCAAATTCCAATATATCATGAGAATGAGTAGCTTTAGACATGTTACTATCTATTCAAGAATCCGTAGAGCATAACACTCCACGGCACTTCTCCTTGATAAACAGCTGAAATACTTCTTTCTTTAGTGGGTCATCACCAAAATGTTTGCAGTTTCATGCAACTCTTCATAACCCCAAAAATAAAGAAATTAGTGAATATTTGAGATGAAATGCACATTCAATTACGAAATAAGAACATATCATTTTGATGAATTTAAAAATTATAGTATTAATAGTATGATTGATGCACTCACATGAGATATTAATTTATTAAATGTATCTGAAAGGATATACTATATTTGTAGAAGAAGCGGGAGGATTTAAATGTAATAGAAATTATTTTACACAAAATTGTTGCTTTTTGTAAATATTTTTTTTATAATGCTCCCATATGAAACATCCTCAATCAAAACTTTCACAATTTTATCATCATGTGGTGAAACCATATGTGTGGGAGGATAATCAACTTTTTAGCCTCTCTCAATAGGGGTAAAAAAATCAATAACAGGGTTTAAATTCTTTTAGAATGATAAGAGGATAAAATATAGAAAAACACTCAGATGAAAATTTAAAATGTAGTATTAGAATAAAAATATAACCAATAAATTTCCAATAATAAATGAATTCTATTTTTGGAAAAATTTATATCAAATAATTATTATATTGATTCTTCACATCCCAAATGTATCACTAAGGTCATTGTCTATACTAGATCACAAACAAAATAGGTAATCTCCTTAACTTGGCATAGACAGGAATTCTGACACCATATACCATGGCCACTCATCTCTAGACAATTTTAATTCTTTCTTTTGATTAAAAATATTATTGACAATATTTTTAGTACTTAGAAAATATAGGAAAACAAATGATTCAAAATATTTTAAATAAAATTTTAATTGCCTTTATAAATTACCTATTCAGTGATGATAGTTTATTGATGGTATATTACATCATTCATAAATTTTAAAATGTAATATCCACAATCATTGTCATTATCTTATTTCGAACACAATAGAAACATTAACCAAAATAAGTATATTGATTTCAAATATGTTTTGATAGTTAAATATTAATATTATACCTTAATTTTTATCAATTTAAAAAAATACTTAGTCTTCATGTGTTCAATCACCGAACTCATACTATGATTCAAATGATATCTATACATCACCCTATTATAACACAATTATTATTAATACATAAACTAAAACATATAATTTGATGTTTATATTTAAAATATTTATTATAAATCATTACAAATTCACAATGGACATCATGTGTGGTTGATTTTTTTGGAAATATATGCTTTGGATCGAAAAAATAAATATTTAGTGTATAAAAATTTAGTGCGATGAGTATCTAGGGCTTCCTAAAAATAAAAACAAATAAGTAATAAAGAAATAAAAATATATTTTATATTATTAGATTGTAGAGTTTTATCCCTACATTATAGGAATCAAGATAAGTATATTGTATATTATTTTCTTTTCAAATGCCATGTTTATTTTAACCTTTTTTCTTTCAATTTATTTCATTTCCAAATGATTTTTCTCCATTGAAATTATACTAGGATTAATGATTCCAAATATTTATTTGTAGGGTTTTCCCTTTATAAAATAGTAATATATATTCTTATAGAAAATATGAATAGTTATTAATTGTAATAAATATGGTAGAACATTTTTTGGATAAACAAATTATTAAAATGTACCTCAAGTATGTATTCAGAACTAAGAATCCTAACCATTACAAACTTGATAATTTCATGTATACTCTCAAGACCAATAAAATATGTAATGGCCTATCCAAATATTTCTTCTTCATATTCGATATAGATCATTTTTTCATCTTTTAATGTTGTATCTGAATGAAATTTTAATAATAATATATGTGGTAGTGGAACTAGTGGGGTGATAGTACTCTCAAAAGGTCCTTTTGATTTCATGGTATATCTAGTAGATTATCTTGATTCAAACTTCCATTTACACTTCATTATTTCAATATTTAATACTATTCTTCATTTTAGACATTTTTTATCAACTTTTAATGGTTTTTCATTTGAGAAAAAAATATTAAGTACATACCTCATGTATCTTTTTATGATTAAACAACCATTCTAAGAAATTTCTAACATAATTATTGACCATGGTAACATCCAGATCCTCAAAAAGAATGGAAAACTTATAACCCAACTCTTGAGCTACTTAAATCCCAACTCTCACATGATCTATTGGGAGTTTTTTATTATGTATCATGTCTCCTAGGATATTTTACATAATACTCCTCATAATAAGTCAATGCATGGGTGTTTATAGATATAAATTAAAAACAATTTCAACTTATAAAATTTTAGTAATATAAAGTTATCATAAGTTGGTTGATTCTAATTTAAGATAAAGAGTTATAAAAAAATTGATTACCTTGGGAAAGGCAGGAAGTTGAGGGGAATAGGTAGCCTCAATTATTGTGGGGACATGTGTCTCTTTATGTACAAATAATTTTTATACTATGGGTTCATGTATTGAACCTGACTCAAGTGGACCAAAGCCGATGTATACTTTATTACATTGGCATTGGACATAAGTAATTGCTTCTCAAAGGACTGGATAGTTTATTAGTCTTGGTAAACTAGAAACATACTTGAAATTCACATTAAAATTGAAAACCTAAAATACACAAAGTGTTTTATTTTAGAATTCCATATTTCCCCTTAACATAACCCTACATTTCAATTACAAAACACCTACTGGTGTCCTGGGGAAAATATAACATAAGAAAGGGGTGAATTAAAATTCTTAGTAAGGGTAAGAATGTAATATAATCTATCATAAATAAAAAATCATAATCAATATGGTAAGATGAATAACTAAAACACATGCTATTTAATAAATAAATTGATTATAATATGGAAATAATAAACGATGATCAAATAAATCCATATAAAAAATCACATGATCATAAAACTTATCCATATATATTTTAACTAATTGAATAATCACATGAGTATCAATAGCTGATCTTAAAATTGGTCAATTCATAATTCCATACATCTAAAACATATTTTCAATACCTTTAACAAGATAGTTTAAATTTTTTGGTAGAAACCTATCTAATTTAACCAATTGATTTATCTCATGAGAACTATCGATGCATCGAGGGGCTATCTATAACTAGGACCCACTCATAACTTAATATGTCTAATGCATTCCTCATATTAAAGGGTTAAAAAATAATCAAAATAAATATTCATATTGATAAACTAACAAACAAAATTTTCATACATACCACAACCAAATAAACATGATCATAAACCATCCAATGTAATATGGTGAATGGTAATAAAATTTTACATCCTCAGTCAAACTGATCATAAAACATACAAATAAATAATAAGTATGAAATCAATACATACTATCTCTAGTGTATCATAAGTAAAATAAATGGTTTGTGTCATTAATGAATATAAACACCATAAAATATCCTTTAAAATATTCCTAAGGAAAATAACCTTTTCATTTTAAAAACAAACTTTTTAAAACTAAAAGTTCCAAAAATATTTTGAAAATAATTTTATTTGAAAACAAACTTTGAAACATATAAAATAATATTTAAAACATTTAGTGTTCATGATAGTGTGTGATTCCACTCATGTGGTAATCATTAAAACAAATATTTCTTTTACATTTTTGATACAAGCTAAACATGTAGTGTTTTGAAAATGACAAGAAGATTCATATAATTTTTTTTAAAAAGTAAAAAATGGGAAATAATTTATTTAATAAATTAGTTTTAAAAGGTTAAAAACACTTTTGAAAACATTTTTAGAAAATATGAATTTTAATGAAAAAGGGATTTTAACCGATGATAGAAATAAAGTGGGATTTTTCTAAAAATATTCTCGATCATTTTAAGTACTAAAGAGAGATAAAATGGAAACATTTATTAAAAAGATTAAAGAATTACCAAATAATTAGAAAATATATTGATTTTAAAAAATAAATATCAAATAATTCCCCTAAGGAAGGCTTAAACAAAAACAATCCTGAATGATGACAAGATTGTGGAATAATATCTTACCACTTTGGTAAATTTTGAGTCATAAGCCCCATGAAAGAAATAATTTCAAATAATAATTTAAATACCATGAAGATAAAAATATTAATGATATAAAATATAAAAAGGGTCATTGTATATTCAACACAAAGGAACAAGTGGCGAATATGGCGTATGTCTCATAGAAGTAAAAGTGAGACGTGAAACCCTTACCATAAGTTCAACTCCATTAATATGTGTCCAAAAACCTATATATTAAAATTGGTTTATTATAAATATATTATATAACAATAATAATATATATAATACTATATATGATCCTCTTATAACATTTTACCACCTGTTTGTTAATTATATTTAACTATTTTCACTATTTCATGTGTTAATCAGCTTGTTTTATCATGCATGTTTTGTCATGAATATTATAGATCTACTACATGGTATATAGATCCAGAATAAACATAATGTTATTAATGTTATAATTATTTTTCTTCATTGTATTCATTCTTAGAACCATTATTGGAAACTGGACATAGAAAATGAATCGCATCGCTTCGTGGAGATGGTAGGCCGTACGTATGCACAAGCAATGATATCATTCCCTTAAAGGGTGAAAGGTTAAGGAAGTGTATGATATATTAATTTTAAAGAATCTATATCATGTTATATATATCACATATATTCCTTAACTTTATCCTTATTACTTTCTATGTAAAGTGTAACATAAAAATGAATCACATCACTTCGTGAGGTGGTAGTTCGTCGTACACACAAGGGACATTATAATATTTTAAAAGGAATATAAAGTAAGATTGTATATGCCATATTATAACTAAATTAGTATAATTATATCATAAATATTATATATACATATTAAATCCCTTAGTTCCTGAGGCGGTAGTCCGCTGTACACATGATTGGCAATTTTGTTTACCATTTGTTGGATGTGGACATGTATAAATATTATTTCATCAAAATAATAAAATCTTAGTATATGAGAGATACTGGTGTTATTATATTTTAATTTTTATAACATAATTTAAGGTTGTAATGTAAGAAATAGAAAGAATGAGATTAGTGAAGGAGATTACCTTCTCTTTGAGAAACCTCCTTTGGATCTATTTTTAAAGACCATAGGGTTGGTATTTTGGAAAAAATAAAAGCAATAGAATGCATATAAGTATGTTTGGTAGGGATTTGGATAGGGTTTTTTTCAATCCAAATTTCTTTAAAGGTGTGAATAAGTGAGGGTAGTGAGTGTCCATTTATAATTTAGGAGTGACATTTTTTGTAGATACCCAAAACTATTCAATAATGTGAAGTCACTCTCACCCCAATTGGATAAAAAATTTAAAATTAAAGTGGTGTATGGATTATATTGTCAAGATACACCTTCACAAAAAAACACATTTTTTAAATATTTTTTTACTTAATTTCTACGTTTTCACAATTCTCCATTTTAGTTTTTCACTGATGAAACTAGTCTTATCAACCTAGGTATTTTATAATTTAAGTATAAAATAAAGTGATCCTTATTATATAATTTAGACCTAATTATTATAAATATGAAATAAAATTTATCAAATAAAAAAGTTATATGTTTTTAAAATTAATTTTAACACAGTCACATGTAACCTGCAAAAACATTGTTTTAACCTCAATTGCGCTAAATATATTATTCTTTAGGGGTCAATATAGTTACTATAACAGAAAAATTGGACCATTAATGGAACATAATTGATATTTTAAATATTAAAAAATCAATTTGAATAATATAGTATTTTTCATAATTTTAATTCATTTAATACAATATCATTTATTATAAAATAACATTAATTTCAATTTTGACATTATTTATTTAATTTGAATTTAGAAAATATCAAGAAAATAGTGAAATTAAAATATATTATGTTCAAAACTATATAACATGATATATTTATCTAAAAAATTAATGTAACAAAATAATTCAATAAATTTATTTTACTTTTAATATTTTTAGTATCATTTATTTTATTTTTCTATTAATTGAATAATTAATGTGTTGGTGTTACTTAATCATTTAAAGTAATTAAATGATTACTAAAAATTTAAAAAAAAAATTACCCTATTAAAATTAATTTTATTATGATCAAAATGATTATCTATATTTTTTCACAGATTTCTTTTTTCCCTATGTGAACACATAATTGAAATTTAATAGAAAGAGGGTGGCATTTTATATTTTTCTTTACTTAAATTATTATATAGGTCCCTTTCATATAAAAGTATCCAAAATACTAATAAAAATAATCCTTAGGGTTATAAGGGTTTAAATATGGCTAGAAAATAGTAATTTGACAATTTTTTATATCATTTTAACCCTTATATTTTTAGTTTCACCCCATAGTAAACTCATTTTAACCTTAACTGTGGTAATTTTTTTTACTGTTTTTACTATTAATTAAGAGAAAAAATTAATTCGACCTTATAATATAATATTAATTATTATAATTCCAAAATATGTAACATATTTTATCAAATTAATCTTAGAGAAGTGGTAATATTTTATTTAATATTAAACCCACAGACGTGATGAAAAAACAATTTCCTAAAAAGAAAATTTTCATACGTATAGAATGTATTAATATCAAAATTTAACATGAAATTTATTATACTAAGATAAATTGTATTTATTATAATATATTAGAACTAACTTTAATTTAAGAACAAATTTAAAAGAAAATTTAACCTTTAAATGATTTAAAAAGTTTAGTTTTCAATAAAACCCAGTATTTTTCGCTATTCATAAAAAAAATGAAACTTTTACGAAAAATACCAAAAAATCACCATAATCGAATTTTGATAAGATTTTTTTAAATTAAGTTAACTTTATCAAATATTTTTTCTAAAAGTGATAAAAATTAAATTTAAATTATGTGCTCAAATAACAACTAATCTACCTTTTAGAAACAATGTAGTTTTTCATATGTTCCTATTTTAATATATCGAGGTGTTACATTTCACAATGATCCTTTTATATATACTAGGCCACCAGACCAAGTAAAAAACTTAAATCTTTTAAATCATCTATATTTTATTAATTTTCTTTAATAATGTCATTTATATCTCCTTTTGGCTTTGTCTTCTTAAAATATGTTCAAGGTGACACTCCAAAACCTACACCTCCAATGCATCAATATTTTTCTCACTACTTAAAAGATAATAAAAGTAGTTTTTTCTTCAGGTATAGTCAATACCAATTCTTGTTTATAAAATGTATTAAAAAAATATGAACATAAATATATATTTTTTTGTAATACTATTATAAATCATAAGAAATTACTATTAGTTCATACTTATATATGATTCACATACTGCTTGTGTGTTTTCATCTACTAGTTTTCGCTCTTTATTTTCAAGAGCCTCCTTCCAAATAACATGATGTAGGATGAAACTCATTTTGGATTTTGATTCATAAGTCTTCATATAAACAAAGGAATATTTATTTGTTTCATATCAAAAGATGTATATACGCCTTAAATATTATACACATGTGATGTGTTTAGGATGATAATATTAAGTATGATATATACAAGTCATATGGTATGATAAATATTGAACTAAATCATATCTTATGTAATTATAAAGGGATATGTAAAGTGTGATATAGTGATACCAATCCACTATTGGCATATCATGCTTTACAATATTGTTGAATCATGTTGGATTATCCATAGCTTAGGATTAACATAACATTATGATTAATATGGAAATTAAACATTATGTTTAAACATTCCAGTAGTCCTCCTATTAGACTTTTCCAAAAACTCCTTCTTTTAATGAAAAAAAATTCATATTTATTATGCTATTAATGATATATATGTTTTTTAATAGTAATTTGTTTTCTATCTAAAATTATACTAAGTCTTGAAGTGAACATGTCAACCTACCACATGAAGAAGCTCGATTGAATATGAAGACTATGTGATCACATATTGAAATATAAGTGACCATATGAAAAATCAATAACTATGCATCAAAAAATAAAAATTTCCCTGAGAATTAACTGCACAAAGTATTCAGCCTACCGCAGGAGGAAAATATGAGACAACATTAATAAATGAAGTGACAATAAGAATAAATGAAGCAACCATTAGAAGAAGTGAAGTGATCATGCCAAGTGACTATGTAAAGCGACTATGCCAAGTGACCATGGTAAGTAACCATTCTAAGTAACCAAATGAAAAAGTCAATGTGATTCAGAGAAGACTAATTGAATGTGTTTAACTTATATAGTGAGGTATATTCAAATATCAAATGGCTATATTTTGGTTTATTTGTTTTATAGTTTATGCATTTAATGTTTTAAAATCAGACTAATGAGTATGAGGATTAATTTAGGAATATCCTATGATGGATAATATAGGGAACCATACTTTTCATACATAGATATTATATCTTAATAGATTAATATTTAGTACATAACATTTTTATCCATGCTATAAGCATTTGTGTCACATATCTTGTGAAACTGAGAAATATAAAAAACTTATTCATAAAATATCTATATCATCTCCCACTTATTTCATGATAAATAGCACCCTTATTATACATATCATATATAATACCTTTCTTTATAACCTAGGGAAAGGGAAAAAATTAAAACAGTGAGTTTATATTGCTAGTAAGGTTAAATAAACGAGATATCAATGATCATATAAGCACAACATGAGAAAAATTGTATGAAAACATGAGCTTAACATTTTAAAATCATAATCTTCATATCTTGATCATAATATTGATTCATGGAATAAATATTGGTAGTTTATAATACATGAATAAAAAAATAAATCATAGAACATCATCCATAAGAGCATAACATTAACATAAGACATGGAAACGTGACATTAAAATAAGCATAAAAATTCATTTACTTAGTAGTTATGAATCTTTTCTAATTCTATAATATTGGAATGATTCACTCCCTAAACCATAATAGTAGTCAAGGTTCACTCCCAATCCCATTATAGTGGAAAAAATCCCATACTAAACTTGTTTCACTCTCAATTATATTTCTGTTTATCTCGGGTGATATTAATCATTACCTAATTCATTGAAGGGGATATAAGTACCACCCATCACATAATGAAAATCATATATATCTGTTTCACAAGAATATAAACCATTCATCATATCAAGACCCATGAAATGAAATGGGTTTCGTAAACATTTCCTCATAACATAACCTATGGGAAAGAAATGAGTTTCATAAATATCATGTCATTATATTCATAAACCAACCAGATAATGAATAAGGATGGTGTCCCTTGATAATATCATCAGTAAAGAATAAGTGAAATCAAGGGTTGTCATCTTTGATGAATATAAATACCATTACAATACAATTAAAACATTCTTGAAGAAAATAACCTTGGCATTTTGTAATTACATATTTAAATAAACTGTGAAAATATAAGGGAAAACATTTTCTTCGAAAAGAACCATGTAAACATGTAATGTAGCCTTGAAATTAAAAATTAGTCAAGAAGGAGAGAAAATCCATTCATGGGGTATAATGTTTTTTAAAAGGTTGGGACTGAAGCCTCAATTTATTATTTAAAGCAAAGTCCTCTTTAGTGTGGGTAGAGGGAGACCCATAACATAGCCCAAAGGCCCAAGGCCAAGTGGCTGGAATACAAGGCTTGTGAGCCCATTTTTTGGCCCAAAGGACCCCTCGGTGAACAGTACTGCTAAAGTACCCACACTGCAATGGTACCTACTACAATACCCGCTGATATAGTACCCTGCAATAGTGCCTCCACTGCTACAGTGTCGTCGCTGCTTCAGTTCTGCCACTGCTACAGTACTGCTACAGTACCATACTATAGTACTGCTACAGCACCCCGAAAATTCTTCCATACCCTAATTTTATCTTGAGTCTTTTGGATGCCAAGAAGGAGCTTGTACCACTTGGGTATAAGCTCGTTGGGTGGTATAAGTTAAAAAACATTCCTTCCATATTTTTGTTGGAAAATTCACAAAGTACCTCTTTTGAAAAATTATTAGAAGATTCCTTTAAAAACGTTTTTTAAAAAGTAAAACATGTGTAAAAATGAAATTAAAAAAGTATTAGTAGAATATTAAAAAAATTATTTAAAATATTTTTTAGAAATCATGGATATGGAAGAAAAATTTCCCCCAACGGAGTCTTAAATATACAAAATCCTAAATTTTGGTTTGATTGTGAAATAAAACCCTTACCATGTGTTCACCTTGATTCAAAATCACTCTAACCTCATGTATAATAAATTTAAATTTATTATAATTTTATACAAAAGTAATTTTCATTCCTATAATATCATATATGAACCCTTTATAATATTTCAACACCCCTTTATCAATAATTCCATATTAAAATTGTCATTTATAGGTGTTAACTCTTTCATTGATCATGAGTATTTCAGTTCAGTACTTATAGTCAATGTATATTTATCGTGGATAAATAATATATAGAATATTAATCATGATATAAATATCATATATATTTAATATACACATATTTATATTCATCCAAAAAAATTAGAGATTGAAAAATGAATTATACAGTTCATGGAGACGGATGGTTGTTTGTACGCATAAACACTGTTTTCATTTTTCGACAGATGAAAAAAAAGAAAGTTATATAAACTATATATTCTAATCCTAGATTTCTCCCCTACCACGTGTCACCCTTCCAATTCCTTATGTGCTTTTTCCCATACATGTCGTTCCTCCAAGCCACCACATCCCTCCTCCGCTCCCGTTATCTTCCATTCTTTCCCTCTCACTCCCGCTCCCGCTTCCGCTCCTGCTCAGGTTTCACCTCATCATGACCTAAAATCCTCACAAACCCATGCTACCGTAGTGTTCATTCTCCCAGTTATACTACACTCTGTCATCCTTATTCTCCTATTTTCTCCTTCTCCTAGCTTCAGGTCACCTTTCCACTGTATTCTGTATCCCGCGCCCGCTCTGGTTTCACCTCTTTGTGATCTAGGGTTACCCGAAAACCCTCGCCGACATCGTCATCCTCCCCCAAGTTTCCCTATAGTCCAATGCGCTCCTTCTCAATATTTCTCCTTATGGTTTGACCTCACCTCTCCATCATGTACCTTTTCCCAGTTGTGATTTACTTCCAATTATCTCCGGCTCGCATGTTCGTTCAGATCCACTGAATGGATGGTTGCGCTTTCCTACCATAAGCCTCCTCTATTTGGGTTCCTTCTCACGATTCCTCAGATTCCCTTCTATTGTTTCATATCACTACAAGCATCAGGCTACAACCATCTCCTTCAAGCGATTTTGATAACAAAATCTCCATTGATTTTCATTCCCTCCTTCTATACCCGCCTATGTAAGGTATTTACCTCTACTGCTCCTAGGGTTCCCACACAACATTGATGTACCCTCCTACTATAAATCCCAAAATTATAGAGCCGGACTCCTTCTCATGACTCTAATCCTCTCATACTTGGGATCCTACTCGCAATTCACCTCATCACCTCTTATGGCTCTTGAATATCACAGCTGGCATCTTGCTCTAGGTAATTCCTTCGAACGATTTTGGAAATAACCAATACAATTTCACTGCATTACCCTCATGAATTCTATCAAGTATTAACTTTTCCTGTAGAATAACCCTAGCTACGTACTCCCACATAATATTCAAGAATTTTTCCATGGTCGACCTCTACACCGTCATTTGTAGTAGCCATCTCTTCTTCTCAGTCTATAAATAGTAAATTTTTCTTCCAAACTTGACTACACTTTAAATATTAATAATTTTTCATTTGTGTCTATAATATTTATTACCCCCAGTTTCATAAGAATTTTCCAAATTGTTTCAACTACGTATATGATTCTCTGATTTAGAAAAACCGAGTCGACTTCTTCTCGTCTGTTTAAACATTTTCATTTTGTACAAGCTTTCACATCTTTATGCTCCACCACATTATTCTATATAGAACTGTTAAGCAAAAATTATTTTATTCAATACATAACTGGCCCAATTTTTATCATGCATATTTTTCAGTTCTATTTCTATAAATGTCTTTAATAACGTGTTTAATTACATACATAGTAAACTTACTGGGAATATCACTGGTTCTTATGTATGCTCCTTCAATCCTCTAGACTGTGTATTTTTTTTAGACTTCTTCTGCAATAAACCAGTCTTCGCTTTGTTCCTGGTGTTATGGGTAAATGAATACTTTATTTTTTGATTCATTTGTTCTCTGGTGTCAACTTTCTAATTTTTTTTCTTCCATTTTGTGGTTTCTGATATGTGGAATCTATTGATTTTAGGAGATGGGTTTGTATCGAAGAACAATAATTCACATCTAAGAACATGTTTTTGAAGAACAATTTTTCATAATATTTTAAGAGGTTTGATCCTATTGTTTTTTGCCAAATAATTATTTATATTGATTTGATTTATGGTTAAGGAATCATCAATTTTATATTGTTTACAACTAAAGAGGTTAATGATACATTGATAATCCCACACTTCTTGAGTTTGACTGGACAATACTTGAATTTGTCTTCAATGGGCATGTATGAGTTGTTTTGGTTGTTTTTTACTTTGTATAAATGTTCAATTTCTAATGTTTTCTTTCCACAAGCAAGGTTGCCTTTTTCATTCTCAAAACATAATGCTCCATTTCCTTAGGTTTTTTCTTATTTTTTGCTGGATTAAATTGAACAAGTAGAACATTTTTGGTATACCTAGGTTTTTTGTATTTTTATTCATTTTAATCAATTTTTATATCTTTGTAAATTTCGAACTATCTAGGTTATTTTCTTTAATCATTTTTTAGATATGTAAGGTGTTCATTCTTTTTTGTTGTCTGTTTTTCCATGTTTTTGAAATTTCATTGGACCATCATCCTCTTTGGTTGATCCTATGATTATTTTACCAACAAATAATTCATCTAGATTTGATTTACAGGTAATGACTAAACAATTTTATATTGTTTAAAACACAATGGGTTAATATTATAACGATAATATTTTTCTTCTTGAGTTTGAATTATCAATACTTGAATTAGACTTCAATTAGCATGTATGAGTTGTTTTGGTTGTTTTACCTTTGTATAAATGTCAAATTTCCAGTGTGCATGATTTTCTTTTTCATTTTCAAAATTTAATGCTCTCATTTTTTTTAGGTTTTTTTGTTATTTTATGTTGGCTGAAATTGAACTTGCTGAAGATGTTTGGTAAACCCATTTTTTGTTGATTTTATGTATTTTAATGAAATTGATAATATTTTTGAATATCTATCCATCATGGTTATTTTCATTAATCAGGTTTTTATATTTTAAAGGTGTCCATTCATTATTATTGTCTGCTTTGCCCCATTTTCGAAATTTCATTGGACCAAGGTCATGTTTGGTCAATCCTGGTGTTTTTTACCAACTAATTCATCATCTTGAATTGATTTATGGTTAAGGACTCGATAATTTTTTATTTTTTACAACATAAGGGGTTAATGATGCAAATATTATCATGTGCTTCTTCAGTTTGACTTGGAAATACTTGAAATTTACTTAAATGGGAAGGTATGAAAGGTTTTGGTTGTTTTTACCTTTGTATAAATGCTCAATTACTAATGTGTTCTTTTAGCATGCAAGGTTGCCTTTTTTTTCAAAACATATTGCTTCCATTTCCTTTGATTAACTGTTATTTTATGATGACTAAAACTAAACATTACGAACATGTTTTCTAAACCAAGTTTTTTTAGTTTTTAAGCATTTGAATGAATTTTCATATCTTGGTAAATTTCGCGCTATCCAAGTTAAATTTCAAATGTTTTTTTTCGCGTGCAAGGTTGTCTTTGGCATTTTCAAAATTTACTGCTTGTATTGCCTTTGATTTACTTTTACTTTATTCTGGCTAAAATTTAACTTTAAGAACATGTTTGGTATACCTAGATTTTCATGTATTTAAGCATTTTAATGAAATTACATATCTTATCATGGTTATTTTCTTTTATCATTTTTTATATTTTAAATATGGTCATTCAATATTTTTTTCTATTTTCCCACATTTTTAAATGTTTAGACCAAGGTCCTATTTTTTTGGGTGGAAGTCGATTGTAGGAATTGATAGGAAAAAAGGTCAAAATATGTGTTTGGTTTGTAATGGAAATTAATTTAAAAAAGATATTATTGATTATAATCAGGTTCTCACGGAATATCAATCGAGATTTCTCCAAGACTTGGTATTGGTCCAAACATTTGATTTGGTTCCTGATTGTTTTGCTGTAGATGATTAATTTTGAAAAAGATAAAGATGATTATAATGTCGATGAGAATGTTGGTATGTAGATAATGAAGACATTTGCTGTTATAGTCTTTGTAAATGAATTCCAATAACATCTATTCAATGGATGATGTTGTTCATTAGTTATTGTAGATGTGTCATTTTATGATTGATTGCACCCACCAGTGTTCTATTCATTGAATGATGATGATCATTGGTTATTCTTCCATGGAGGTTACTTATCTGTTTATCCACTTATTAACATGTATTCTGTCATGATTTTGTTGTTTCAAAATGAAAATTCAGTTGAAATTTAGATAAGTAGTAAATTTTTTTGTTATAGAAGTTGTCTGCAGCCATGTCACAACACACATGTTGTAGTAACTGGTTTTTCCATCAGTCTCTTTCACCGTAGCATTAATCAAAAAGGTAGATTATCCTTAATGGACTTCCTCGATACATCCAATACTCACAATCACAGTTTGATAGTTTCTTCCTAAAATATACAAACTCCATCACCCTTCATACAACTACAGGTTGATGTTGTTGATCTGAATTACCTATAAACATGTATAGTGGATCCAATCCTGACATAAGAAAAATGTTTCAACGAGATTATTTGATATATCCAATTCAACATATATTTTTGGGGCAACTAGATGATGCCAAGATAATGATATAATATCAATTTGAAAAAAACCCACAAGATTGCCTAGAGATTTTAAAATAGTTGGATTCCGAAATGGAAGCGGAAAACCTGGAATGGAAACCCAGATGGGTTAAATAGAGGGGTCTCACCTCATAAAAAACTTATATATCCATCTTAATATGTATATTTAGTTTCTATCAATGTGCCATTAGGCTTTCAACTATGTGATATCCAGTTTGTCTGCATCTTCCAAGTGTAGCATCATGTGCCTTGAGGTCAGCAACCCACCAATCACACGATTATTCAAAACCCAAAATCTATTAACCATTATATAAAAGGAAACCAAAAAATATCGATTATGGAAAATGTGATCCATTAAAAAGAGATTAATGAGATCCAATGATTCATTGAACTCTTGGAGGGAAATCAGAATACACACCCCTTGGATTTACGATGGGACCATGGGGCCAATCGAGATAAAAGGGAACGGAGGAAACTCTTTAAGGGACTGAATAGAATAAAACCATTCTTTATGTTTGAAGATGAACAGGACGGGTGATATTCCCACCAGTGGTCCATGCTGGAAGTTGGATAAGAAGGCATGGTTTCAAAACCCATATTAAATAAACATTAACTATATATACTAAAGCTGGGTGACCTCTTCATACATGTCACCCATCTATGATTCCAGATCAGCCAAAAAAAGTTATCCAACCTCTAGAAATGTGGAAACCCACGACTCTTTATATCGCTCCAATATGTCCGATCGTGTTTTCCGCCATGTCACAAGCATTATTTCTCATACTTTTGTAGTAGAAACGATTAGAAAAAACATGTAGATCAGCACTACTAACACCCCCTTCAACTTGGAACAGTAAGTAAGCTAATCTAGCATAACAATCATGTAGTTAGGGTAGTTATAGACCAACCTATTTGCAACATCATAGAAAACTATTTCAGCCGCTCCAGTTATGTGGAAGTTTACAGGTGCGTATGCAGCCATGTCACACCACACATTTTTATTAATATATTACCAAAAAGGTTGGTGATGGTTTAAAAATTGGGTGCCAGATGAAAACATTCATACATATCAATATATATATTTTGATAGGAATACAATTGTAATTGTTTCCTTCACTATCTAGGGTTTTTCTATTTCTTTTCACTATAGTATCTTCATTCTTTCGGTTAAAAAATGGTTTTCTTATAGATGTAATTAGTTTCATTCCTCGTGAATTTTTTACTATATCTTTAATGGTATTGTTTAATAGAAATTAATGTACAAAATAAAATTTCCTACATATTATTTTGTTATGGTTCCATAACATTAATATGAAGTTTCAATATTTATTTATTATAGCATGAAATATATAGCCTTTTTTAGGTGTCATTTCAATATATGTACATATACCTAGAATTTTTAACCATGAAACATTATGTGGTTGCATGTTTGTAATTCTTCTTTATAGGCTTAACAAAACTGCTAATATTTACTATCATTCATTTATTTGGTATGATTAGATATGCAACTCTAATATATTGTTGTTTTATAATATCTCAGCTGCACTGGATGTTTAGGAGTTAGCCGCTACAATGACATTAGATTTGTTACAAGAACTTCAAATTTTTTCTCCACTAAGGTATTAAGATATTTATCTTAATTTATTTTATTTTCATTACATCATTGGAGTGGACATTACTGATTTTTTTCACATTCATTTACATTGATTGTATCATTTAAACAAAATGCATTTGTTCTTCTCATTTAAAATTGGTAAACATCAGATTGCATTTTTAATTATTACATTTATCAACATTTTTTCCCTACTTATTCATTGAAGTCATTTGTTGATGTAAAAAAAATCTGTTGAGAGAGTTTTAGGATGATGACACAGTCCAAATAAATGTTAAAAACTATAGAGATACTGTGACAACAACAATACAAGTCAATTATGTGTATCCCCATTTGAAGGAAAAAATAAACAAAAAAACTGAAAAAATTTACTAAAATGTGCTGCTGCAATTGTAAGGTAATGGAAAAACATTATCGACTCTCTTATGTTAAAATTATATGTTACATTTATACATCGAAATTTAACTCTAATATTAATATAGTATACATAAAACCTGTAATAGCACATATAATCCATAATTTTATCATTTCTACTGATAAATGAATTTAAAAAATTTTATCCTTTTTGTATCTTTTTAAATCATGTTTTTTCATTTTTATTCATTTTCATTTATAGTTTATGATACATGTTCTTATTTTTGAATCCTTTTCATTATTATCTATCACTAAAGTTGTAATTTTAATATATCTTTAACTAATTATAATTATTATCTATCACTTATGCTGTAATTTTTACATATTTTTAACTAATTTGTGCATGGACGTGACTGATTTAAATATGAAAATTCAAGACAATCACTTCTCTGTTTCACTAATTTGGTGCCAATAAATTGATACTCATGTAAATTTTTTAACATATTTCATATGTTCATTACAATTCAAAAAATTTGGGACTAATTTTTGGAATGTGGTTTTAGGTTTGTAGAAGGAAGAACTAGGAAGGGACCTCTCTGCAGAAATATGCACTTGAGGAAAAAATCAAGAACCTCCTGGAACAAGTAGAGAAACTTTGAGAAGTAGGAACAGTGGATGCAGCATAGCCAAGACTGAGAAATGTGTAGGTACTTAATGCTGAGAAAACACTGCTGATTCAGTAACCTTAGACTGACAAAGTGTTGATGCTTGCTATAGAGAAAATGATGGATCTTTGTGAGATCCGTGGATATTTTCTTGTGGGAAATGATGTTACGGAGTGAACTCAGTCTCACATCACTGGCAAGAAACATATTGGTTGTGGAATGGTAAGTCATTTATTTATAGGGTAAGACTTTTATTATTATTATAGAATTATCTTTATACTACTACAACAACAATGCTTCTAAATGATGCCCCTTTTACACATATATATGTACAAACATGTTTTAGGTAACTATTAGTATACCTAAAAATAGGTATATTAATAAATATATATCTTCTGTTTAGTAGGGAAACTGGTGATGCTGCTATTTTGAACAAAGGAAATGCCACTGACGTATATTGAAAAAAGAATGTCTTGTGGAATGCTACTACTTCCAGATAATGAATTTCCATACATTCTTTAAGAAAAGGCAATTATCAACACACCATAATCCTTTCTTGCTATCATGTAACTGTAAATGAAAAATAATATGTGTTCTATAAGAAAATCAGTAATTTAGTTATGGTTACTCTAATGATCTAGTTGTCTAGGTCCAACAAAATGAGAATCTTATATGTCGATGTTCCTGTTCTTACAGGTGCTATCTGAGAAGCTGGTCTGAGGAAAAAAAATTATGGTATGAAGCTTTTTGGTAAAGTTGATGTTTGGTTGTATCAAAATACCAAATATTAAATGTCAGAACAAGTCACAATCATACTTTTACTATGTTTTTTAGTCCATTTTTATATGCATGTGGCAGTCCTTTCAAATCACTTACACTAATATGATTGAATCTATTTAATTTATATTCATCTCTGCATATATGAAGTTCTACAAAATGATTTCATCTACCTATGCCCAATCCCCTTGAGATTCGTATATCTTGAATTAGTTATTATTTTGACCTTAGCTGACGGATCCAAGAGAACTAAGGGACCTATAATTTTTCCATGGAGAGGAAATATACTTTGTAGTAGTGAGACAAACTAGAGAAGCTGAATTTGTTTTTGTAGGAACAACATACCTTCTTAAGGACATGTTTCTGAGATGATAGTAGGGAAACAAATGCAATGCCTCTTTGCAATGTTGAGGAGATGCTGAATATACTATAAGGTCTAAGAGAAATGTAAGGCCTCTTTATGATCTCTATGTCCCTTTTTCCATATTTTTTCATATACATGATGAATAGTTTCACTCCATTTTCTTTTTTCCCAAACACCCCACTCATTTAATTTTTTTATTTATTTTCACATTTCTAATTTTTATTATTTCAACCAATATATTATCTATGATTTCTCTTTCATTTTTTATTTCAGTATCCGCATTTTAGTTATTGTGAATGAAATTGTAAATGAATTCAAATATTCTTCCTCAAAATTTAAAAATTCATATATATTTACTCTTTTATTTTTCTTTGTCAACTTTTTGAATGGTGTTTTCGTATTCTATGAACTCATATTCCATTATCATACACCATTACTTTTTAATTAAAATTTATTCAACATTACTTTTTCTTCTCAACTTTTATAAATATTAATCTCTTCTTAAAAGAGAAACCATTAATTAATGATGTCGTGCAATAGCACGGGCGAGTACTAGTATTAATTAATATTTAAAATATCATTATTATATCATATATATCATATATATTAATCAAATTCATTCTAATTACCATCAAAGTAAAATATAAATGGAAAACGAATCACATCGCTTCATGGAGGTGGTAGTCCACACGTACGCACGAACGACGTTATTATTACCCAAAGGATTAGATATTAAGAAGTTATATTTGATATTATAATTATATAAGTATAATTATGTCAAAAATATAATATATAGACATTAAATACATCATAATATCCATCAATAAAATATGGTGATGATTGATGAATTGTATCTCTATGTCGAGATGGTAAGCCATACATATGCACGAGTGATACTTTCACTTCTCATTTGATGGGAAAAAGGGTGTATAATGGTGTTTTTATATAATAAATAACATTTAATAATATTTAGGACACTTAATTTATTATTTTATTATAAATAATATATATTTATAGATGATAAAGAAGTGTATAAAATAAAGTGATCAGTTAAGGCGATTATCTCTTCTTTGAAAAGACTCCTTTAGATCTCCTCTAAATGACTCCAGGGCCGGTCATTTGGGAATAAAATAACCTCTATAATGTTCATAGGTATTTTTTATAGGAAATTGTTAGATTTTGGTGGATATATAAGTCTCAATTTGGTGTAAATAAGTGATGGATTAGGTTCTCTTTTATAATTGAGGTGAGGGGCACTTTTGGAATTTACCAAAAGATTAAATTATAATAAATTAAGTCTCAATAAAAATTCCTATAAATGGAAATTTATTAGAAGATAAGGTATTTTAGTGTTGTAATTACATCAAAAAAATTATTTAGACAAATTTTAGTGTCCCTTTAAACCTTATCATTTTGATTAACTCTTAATTAGCCAATTTTAATTTAAACTACAATAAGAACTTTTTAAAGATTAAAGGGTTGTAATTTTTACTTATAAAGAGAAAATTGACCCATAAATGGACAATTTATGAAATTTTAGACCATATTATATCTAAATTGTCTTATTTCTATATCTTTATGATTTTAAAATAATTTAATTAGATAATATTTTGATAAAATATCATTATTGTTAATTTTGGAACCATTCATTAAATTTTACTTAAAAGACATTAATACAATGTTTGAATTAGAATATAATCTTTTAAAACAACAATAATATGTCATATAAACCTAAAATATTAATTTAACACTATAAGATATTAAAATTATCTCTTTTAGTATTTTTAAAATCATTTGTTTTATTTTTCCTTTAATTGAATAAATATTGTTTTGGCGTTGTGTAAACATTTAAGGTAATTATATAATACCTAAAATTTTTAAATAAAATATCATCATGAATTTAATTTTATTATTCAAATAATTAATATTAATATTAATTCATCACTAGTTTTTCCCTTTATGAACACATAATGGATATTTAAAACTAAGTGAGTGACATTTTGTAACTTTCATTTATTTAAATAATATATAAGTAATTTTCATATAAAAGTGTCTACTAAGCTAATAAATTTATATCCTAAGGTGATAAGGTTTTAATTATATTTATATAATGATAATTTTGAAGAATAATTATGGCCTTATAACTTATTTTTAATCTATATTAACCCGATTTACCCTTTACCGAGGTGATAAATTTTACCATAGTTATTATTAATATTAAAAAAAATAAAACGGTCCTATTTAGAAAATCTAAACCACCCGATTATAAATATTTAATTAATTTTATCTAATTTAATACCTATAAATTTCAGAAATAATTTTAAATTAAGTGCTCAAAGTGTGACAAAAAGAGATTTTTAGAAAAAATACATTTTGAAGAATAAAACTGGATTTATTCTTATCTTGTGCTTAGAAAAATATTTTTTGAATGTTTAAATTTTTTTATAAATTAAATAATACATAAGTTTAATTAAAATAATTCACTAATAGTGATTAATTAAATTTATTAATATAAAAATACATTATACTTATAAAAAACTTTTTTTAGAAAAACATCACTTTTATTTTCAAATATTTTTTTTATTAATTTTAATCATTTAATAACTAAATAATTCATTTTAAAATTGTCTTGATCATATATTTTTGATGATTTAGTTATTAATATTCAAACTCACTAATCCAATGGCTTGGGGATAATAGACACATAATATTTTAATAATGTTATATAGTTCATTTAAACTGAGTGTTGCATGTAATGCAAGCTATAAAAGGAATAAAATTATTTAAATAAAAATAGTTCAAAAAACATATCAGGGTGTTATAGATAATTATAGAAGGTTTTATCTTTAAGAATAAGATACACTTGGGGAAATAATCATATTAGAGACATAGTGATACACCGAGGACTTTCCCTAGCATAATACAAAACTAAGTACTTCCACAACACTCTGTTTTCTGACCTCTTAGTGATACCCTTGGTTAAATATTTTCGAGGACATATTTAAATAAAATTTATCAACCAAATATGGTTAAAGTTATATTCTATAGAATTTATCCTTTACCAATTTTTCTCTCTTTATTTTATCTTACTCTTTGAGATGTGTTTTTTTACTTTGTATTTTCATCAACACATGTTCATGCTCTATATTAAAGAGTAAGAGATACTATTTCCTTTATTATTTTATACATGTTATCCCATGTATAATAGTGTAAGATTATGTGTGTATCCTTGACTTCCTATGAGCTATTTTTGTTTTTAAGAACCCAATCCATGTTGTTGATGAGTTTATTTGTTTAATACATTTCTTGGCAGCGAGTGATTACTAAGTGGGGAGGACTAGGTCTCAAATTGATACTAAACCTCTTATTTTTATTATGCTATGTGTTTTATTAATATTTTTATTGTGTTTCATAACAAACCCGTTTTTATTCTAAAAATATATATAAAAATACTAGTTTGACTGGTAAATTTCATATGTGTTTTATATACAGTGTTTCTTACAAGTAAAATTGATTTAAAATTTAAAGAGTTCTTAATTTTTTTAACTATGTTGTGATTGATCTTTTGAGAAACTTTTTAGATGTATAAAATTATATATTTCTATTATTTTAGTTAATTGGGATATTTTTATTAATTGGGGGATTTAGTTTTAAATATTTTTAAATTGAAATCTTAATATAGAACTCAATTAATCCCTTATTTATCTTTCCACTCAGACCAACATTTGGTATGAAAGGTTTATTTTATTTATTTATATCCAGACTTTAACTTTGATCAAGTTTTTACCCAAAAAGATCAAAGTTATTGTTTATTCTAAATCTATATATTTATGGATAACAATAGATTTGAGGGGACTCCTACTAATATACACCCTTAGTTTAATGGAAAAAACTATGCATAATGAAATATTAAGATGAAAAATCATATTAAAAGCATGAGATTTGATGTTTGTAATGTAATAGAGGAAAAATTTGAAAAACCTAAGGCTGCAAGAGCTGATTGGAGTGATGCCACTAAGGCTTCTTATTTCTGCAATCACAAAGATATGAATGCGTTATATTTTTAATTAGGAGAAGTTGAATTAAATAGAATTTATATATGTTTGACTGCTTATGAAAATTTGGATGCAATTGTTTAATCTCATGAAGGAACATAAAATTTTAAATAAATGTGGTTGATACTCCTAAAATGAAACTAGATAAATCAATTTCTAATATGTATCTTAGGTTCAATGAAATTATCAATAGCATGCATGATCTTGGAACAAAAATTTAAGACAAAGATCAAGGGATGAGACTCCTACGATGCTTACCCAATCAATAGTAACATATGTCAGTATTTGAGAATCATGCGAATTAAATTGATAGTAAAGGAGCTTATTGAAAAAATCATGATGTATGAAGAAAATTTTAATGTGAAAAAAGAATATGATTAATGAAAAAAAATTAGTTTCTTCCAAAACTTCTAAGTCAAAGACGAAGGATAAAATCAAAAAACATAGTTCAAGTGAGGAAGATTCACCCTCTGATGGTGATGAGTAGATAGATCATATATCTTGGCGATTTTAAAAGTTATATATAAAGAATAAATTATTTAATAAATAAAATAATGGAGGAACTTATGGAAGAAGAGGGAACTGAAAAAATGAAAGTCAATAAGGATAAGTGACTTATTATGAATTTAAGAGGAAGGGGTATATCAGAGTTGAATGTCCAAAATTAAAAGTATAATAATAATTATGAGTAAAAAGGAAAAAGACAAAAGAAAGCTATTAAATAAACCAAGAGTGACTTTGAGTATGGTTCTAGTGATTCCAATTCAAGTAGACAAGACAATGATGACAGGTAAAACATATTTTTTATGGAAAACATGTATGAGGTAATAATTACCATCTCTACATCTCATGCTCATATTTATAACATCTCTAAAAATGAAAATAATGGTTAAAATATGACTAGTGGATATTTATTTGAATATTTAAATATATTGGATGAAACTTTTAAAGAACTTAAATATATAAACAAAAATTTAAAGAAATATCATGATTTATCTATTTATATTAAATCTGATATTTCTACTGAAAAAGAACATAATTTTCATTTAATAAAAGAGAAAAATGAACAAAAAATGTAAAATGGGAAACTTAAAAAGGATCTAGAATGTTTTATAAATGGGAGATAAATATTTACCTGGATTATTTGTAAAAATACCACACCCATGAATCCAACTTGGATTGGATACCATCCCAATCAAAAGAGAATTTATAAAAATAAGTTTATTACTAGCTCAATAACTTCTAATTCCGTAAACAGTTCATATTCTTGTGGACCTAATAAGGTTTTTATTTCTAAAATTGTTAAGTTTTCCTATGGTAAATATTAGGGAAAGTTTCACTGACAATGATAGTTTTCACAAACCTACAAAAGATTATTTGGGTATTTGGATCACAAGATTCGAATTTAATCAAAAATGAAAATTCAAAATGAAAAAATTAAGAAATAAATAAATAATAACACAAGGATTTGATGAGATCAATCTGGTTTGGACCTACATGCATGAAAAGAACACCACAAACACATACAATTTATTAATATCCAAAACAGGATTTAAAACATACAGGCTCAACCACAAAATAAACGACAACATCAAATTTAAAGTACTAAATCTACAAAAAATGGGAAATGAGAAAGTAAAGATTAAAATACTAGATTCTTAGGTTTGAATTCCCTATTCTTTTCAAAATGTTTTTGAGATTCCAATGCAGATATTTGTGCACTCACAAAGGTTAAAGGACTCTCCTGGTTAAGAATTAAAATGATCTTCAATTGGGAACTTGGACACACATCTTCATCAATGAAGGACACCATCAAAACGCCACCAGATACATCACATCATCAATGTACCAGGTATGATTTCATACATAGAGATTAATAAATGAGAAATTATAACACATCAAAGCTAGGGTTTTCAAAACTAAAAGGAGAGATAAACCAAGAATGTGAAGGTTTGAGTGAATTGAAGGGACAAGCAATAGGGGTGATCAATTCCCCCAACACTCCATGCATCTCAAAATGGCCAAAACAACCAGGAAATTCCATGAAAACACAAAACAATAAAATGAAATGGCGAATGTGGGTGAGGATAGACATGTGGATGGGTGATATTAAAAGGGAAGTAATATGATCGACGGTTTGAAAATAAATCCACATGGATCTGTGACTAAGAAACCATGGGATGGCATGGGATAAATGAAAAACAAAAAGTTATCTGAGTTAGCAGCCCAAAACAATGGAGCATGAAGAAATTGAGTATCCCTACAAACAATAAATCCAATATATTAATATGATTATATAAAATAATTTAACCAATTTTAGATGAATGTAAATAAAAATAACTTAAATGGAAGACGGATAATCAAGTTAATTCGATAAGATAATTCAATGAAACACCTAATTTCCATAATCTCTACCATTTTCAATTGAAATTAGAAATGTTATTTCACCTAAAGTTATTAAATGGGATCAGAATTCAAATTATCTAAAAAAGTGAATTTAGAGAATACCACAAATTCAGTCAAACCATTAACTAGGTTATTATCTTTATGTATCTTATTGACACATATAGTTCTAGATTCAATAACATCTCAAATAAATTGTAACTGAATATATTTGTGTTTCTATTTACCAGGACATACTAAATTCCTGGATAAATGTATACTAGATTGATTATATCTATAAATAGTAATAACAGAATCATAATGTTTGAGTTCAGAATCGAAAACCCTAAGCTATAAGGCTTCTTTAATATCCTAAGTCAATGCTATGTATTCTGATTCTGTTGTTGAAAAGGAAACCACATATTTTATATTACATTTCAAGGATATAAGGCCTCTACAATTAGTAAAAATATACCTATTTAGTGATTTTATAGTGTCAATATTACCTGTATAGTCAGCACATACATATCCAACAATAATTTTAGAAATATCAATATTTTTCCATAAAAAAGATAAATTTGTAGTACATGAAAAATATCGTAGTATCCACTTCATGGTATGACAATGTGGCTTCCTTGGACTGGCCATAAATTCACTAAGGGTGTAGATTTCAATGGATACATCACGTCTGGTGAAAATCATAGAATACACGACACTACCAAAAATCTTGGAATAGGAAATTTTAGACATAAACTCAATATCAGGAGCATCAGTGGGTTCTTGAGTTAATTAAGTCTTAAAATGTTTTCCAAATGGTACACTAATATGTTAGAAAGTTTCAATTAGGTACCATTTCAGAACTTTCAGAACATAAACTTGTTGTGAGAGATATAATAGTTTATTAGGTCTATCACTAATAATTTATACACTAAGAATTTATGTTTCTACCCCTATATCCTTCATTTAAAAAACATAGTACTAGAAATTCAGGCTATAGACACAATCTATGGATATAAGTAATTGCCATGGTTTGGTGAATCGTGGATCCTATTGGAGTGGTAATAGGGCCACGACTATAGCCATAATTTCAAATTGTTCCAATAGGGCTATAGACATGGTTTCTACCATGGAAGTACACCTATAACCATGGTTTCCAATTATAGCTATAAATTTTGCCTCACTGACCTAAAACCATGGTTTCAAACCATCGATATAGGTATACTTACACAATTTACAACCATGGATACAACTACCAATTTTCAAAAAAAAAAAGAAACACTAGGTCTACTACCATGGTTTACAACTATGGCTACATCCTCCAGTTACAAGAAAAAATATATAGCAGGTTTTCAGCCTACTAAAACTCATGTAGAACACCAAACACCATGTGTCCCAACTCCAATTTATAATGGTGAACATAAAAGAAAAAAACAACACCTAAACCTACCAACATTATCAGTAAACCAACAATATGAACTAGAGCGAGTAGTGAAATTTATGAGCAGCAACGACATCCAAAATCCTCCAAGGAAGGACATGACACCACACAACAAACCAATTCACTCAACATTGAGCTCAAGAACTGATAGAAAACAAAAAACCAACCTATTTTTAGATCCCAATTGGTAGCACAAATGTAAACATGGTATAATTAGTTCCCAGATTGATAGAAGCAACATTGATATCATGTTTTACATATAACACAGACCCATATAGCCTCATGTTTTGCATAGAAATCACTAAAGTACTTGAGTAGAATGCTTCACCACACCATTAAATCTGTAAAAATAAGCATCAGACACAAAGCCTCACTCAACCATATGTGGAAAACCCTATCCTCTATGATTATTTTAGTTGTAGAACAATGTACACCTTTCAATCTAGGTAGTTGGGATTCTATATCGTCCCAAAAAATCTTTTTATCCCAACAAATATTTTTAAACCAACACAAAAACTATCAATAAAGACCATAATGTATGTACAACCTATAATATCATGTTCTAAATGTCTCTAAAAATAATATGAATTAAAATATTATAAAAATTTGATAGATTAAAATTAGCATGTGTCTAGATGTAATTGCACCTAACTAAAAAAACTATACCAACATATGTAGCCAAAATAAATGTAATCATTAAAAACAACCAAATTAAACACTATATGTATACTATAGGCAATCAAATATGTAAATTTTTTATCACGGTACCATAAGGGATCACTATTTTCAATTGTTATGGGGGTCAATATTTCCCTATCATGTGTATTTTCTTAATGGATAAATGAGTTATTGAACTGTGTACCAATGATTAAAATGAAAAGGATGTTTTATAACTGATTTAATTATTTAATTTTTATTGATTTTATCTTAATGAATTAATTCATTGTGTAAATTTAATGGATTTCCTTTGTTAGATATTATTTAATTAATTATATTCCAAATTGTAATATTTATGCTATTTTATGTATTCTATGAATATATTTTATACATATTTTTGAAGAGTTAATATGGTGATGAAAGATGATAAAAAAATAGATAATTGATATATAATTATGACCTTTTTGAGTTTAATTTCGGTTGAGATTTAGGAAATTTATTTTGATATGTTATTTCCATGGTTAGGATCTCATTTATTAAACATTTTAAAAAATTATAGAATTGTAAATGATTGAATGAGGATCTAGATTTAAAAACTATAAATGAGTAAGAAACAATGGAAACAAGGTAAATTAAACCAAGATCATTGAAAATTGGATGGAAGTAGTTCAAACACTTATGATTATCCACTCTTGGACTCCTTTATCCCTTGAAAGTAAAATCACCTTTTTTGTAAAGTAATTTCACCTATAAATGGTGAAATAACCTCTCAAATTCCAATCTAAATCAATTAAAATTAGGGGAATAAATAAGAAAAAATATGATATATTACTATTTCCATAGTGAATCCAAATACTCCAAAAAAATTCATATAGATGGAAAATAATAAATGAGGGGGGAGAAAGTAGGGAAGTTCCTTAATTCACTAAAATCATATCAAAGGATTTGGTTAATTAAATAGAATATTAAAAAAACCCCTGAATGAATATAGGGAGCTACCCATGGGACTGTCTCATGAAGATCCAATAAAAAACACTCATTTATTTGATTCTCATTTCTTTTTTTTGGTGTTCTAAATAAATGGAAGTGAAAAAATTTGGGGATTTATGAGTGTGATGAATCTAGAAAAAAATAACATGAAAATGTAGAAAAAATAATATTAGAAAAAAGTGATATTATTAATATTAGTTGTAATGAGTTTCTTCAAAACCTCATCTAGTAGTTTAATTATCACTAAATGCCCACACCCAAGATATGTATGAATCAGAGGATGTTATTCTTTATACCCATGAATTTCAATGCTTATAGTGCTCCAAGATTTATCCCTAGATCCGTTCCCATGTGGATTAGATGAGGGGTGTGATTTCTTCATGTATGAATACATGCAAATCTTCCTTAATGTGTGAAATTAGTTCTGTGTCATCTATGATCTCTTACATCCGTTGTTCATTGGATGGATGTTTTTTGGAATTTAGATGGTGATTTCTTGATTTGTAAAAATTAGAGTAATTTTGATTCTAGGTTGAGCACTAATGTTTTTATATTAATCATGTTCAATCTTATGCAAGTATCATTCCACATGAAGATTATATCATGAGGGAGTTGAAGATTAGTCGCATAGGGAGGATTGGCATGGAATATCCCTTGGTTTTAATCTTACACGAGTACACTCATATACGAGTAGATGGGAGGTTTAGTTTATCTCACATAGCAGAAGATTTAATCTGACATTATCTCCTATTTAGTTTAATCCTATGTGAGAATCGGGAAACAAGATTATTCTTACATTAGCTCCCCCTCTCATTTAATCCTATAATGATAATATTATTAAAATACATTGCATATATATTTTTTAAAGATGTTATGATCATTTTTTGAAGTAAATTAATGAACAATAAATATCAGGTGCATACCATAGGGGTTCCATCCAGTCATGAAAACCTAACTTATGAATTCTACAACTACACTATTGTAATATGATGTTCCAATAATGAAATTCAACTGGTAATAATTAAAATATACCATAAAATTAATTAGTATTTTAATATCTATTATAAATATATAGGAAAGTATAATTATAAATAACCATACAACTTGGAAATTATCAAAATATTTCCAAAAATATATGAGAATCCCTTTAATTTTACAAATTAAAAAAATTATATAATTATTCTTATCAAAGGCATAGATGTGGTCTTGTATGTTGTAATATGAAATTTATATTAAACATAAATTAGTTTTTTTATTTAAATTTTATAGTTCACTACAAAATCTTAGCTTATAAGTCTTCTTCATGATATAGAAATGAAATTTAAGAATGAGTTCTATGTAAGACATTCTATTGCATATACATGAACAATGTTTACTAATAAATAAGAAAATTAAATTGTTCCTAGATTAATTAATATATATGGACTGTTTTGTAAACAAAAATGGAAAGAGTTGTATTAGTTTATAAAAGTGGCCATTGCATGTGTCATCCCAATGGCATAGAAATGGTTATAGTTCAAAGAATACTCATAGGATTCATTGATCATAGTATAATTCACTGAACTAGATAAATAGAGTCAAGGCATCATGGATTTCTTATTCTAGACAAATGAGTAGCATGGATAATATTACAATTTTTAGCTATTTATGCTATTATAAACATTAAAATAGTGTTTATATGTTTATTGGGATGTTTATTTGTTCACTAAAATTAACATATACACTATATGGACTTTATGGTTTGGAATTTTTAAAAATATTACCATATAAACACAAACAATTCAATAAAATTTACATATATACACATATTTTCTCAAACTAATTTAAAATATAACCATTAAAAAGTCAATAACTAAGAAGAACTATAAAGTGAAAGGAATCAATTTGAATGAGTTTTTAATATAGAAGTAGATGATAGATAAAATAATTTATTACATACCATTAGAAATAGTTTTCACTCTTGCAATAATATCCTCATTCTTATGCTTGTGAATGAAAGAAATTCATCTACAATCATACATTGAAATCAAGGAAAATATGCATATAAAATAAAATAAGACTAATTTATATGAGTTAACACTTATATTATGAAATATAAACTATCATCGGGTTTAAAATCTATTGTTAATAGGACTACTATTCCTCTAGATCCACCTTCTCGTGCCTCCAAAATAGAAAAATAAATGAAAATCACATATTAAGATTTCATCAGCGAGACTTGAAAAAAATATTTCATCAATAAACCTACAATAGTTCTTTAGTTTTATAAATTACCTCAAACCTTACATTTATTAATTATTCCTGGAAGATAAAAGGAAAAAAAACAAACACCATGAACAAACACACATCATTTTATGAAAGTATCATGATGGCAGGGATCACTAACCTTAGTTATTAAAAGAGAAAATTCTATTTTGTGATTTTTAACCTTCTATTCAACGTTAATATTTTGTAGCTACATGGAAAAAACAATAAAAGTCTATAAATATCCAAAATCTGACTACTGATCTCATTATAGATGGAAAACAACAACATAATTTGGACACAAAAATAAAAATCATAACCAGTGTAAAGATAATAGATACACTGAACCTAATTTAAGGCACTTGATACTTTAAAATAAACAAAGGACTAAACAAAAACATCAATAAAATATGTATAGATAAAAATGAAATATAAATTAAACTAAATCATAGGATCATTCCACAAAAATGAGGATTTTTCATCAAAAGTTCTTGGATGAAGGGAAAAGGATGAATGTGGGTGGGAGGAGTATGGTTCGTAGAAAGGGAATGGGTCGGATTGTATGATTCCTTCTCATGGAAGGTATTGGTTGCAACAATTGTTCATGGTCAACTTGAATAATTCAAATGAGCAATAGTTTAGAGGAAAAATATTTAACATATTTAAAGTAGAAAAAATAGAAAAAATGTTTCAAAAATTTATTAAAATATACCATTGGAGGCACACCATAGGAGGAGGTAGGGATGCCTCCTTAGAGCAGCATCATTGGGGAGGTGTGGTGGCAACGTCAGAGGAGGAGGATAAATGTAAATATAAAAATAATAAAACTTCTCTATTAAAGAAATAGATAGAAACCATAATAAAATAATTCAATATATGTAGAAATAGAGAAACACTCCAAAATAGAATTTAATATATGAATAATAAAACTTAACTACATAAGAAAATTCAATATATAAACAAACCAAAAATATAGTTTACATCAAAAGTGAGTTTCAATATCAGTATCATCAAAACCATGATAACCCTCATCTAAACCTATAGAAAAATGATCACCACCTCTCACACCACCGAAATTATCATTGGCATCAACATCGACATCGACATCATCTTCTACATCGACATCGACATCAGTATCGGCATAGGAACCGACACCTACACTAATAAGAGTAGATGAATATACATAAAAAAATGCATCGACATCAAACAAGCATCAACAACTGTAGTAGCTTCTGGTGGAAGTGTAAAAGATATTGAAGACATAGCTTTCATTATATATTCATTTATCGCCTTTTGAGACTATGTCTCTTCTTCCAATTTTTGTGTTGCTTGACTGATTGTGGAGTTAATTTGTTCCACTATAACCATACCAGAACTAGTACTCAAAGAAACATTTTGGAAGATCGTTATATAGATGATACAAACTTCTTCCTAGGTTAACAACACACTCTACCATTATGCTTATCTACTAATACCTAATGTATATGATCGTTCAAACCCAAATTTTCGAGTCCTTTTTGTGGAAATTCCTCCAAATAAAAAAGTTGAGTGATATATAACATAAATTGAAATGATAAAATAATATAAAGAATTAAATTCGATCAAAATAAAAGAAATATAATTATAATTATAATCGTCTCTTTGGTGTCGCAATTTACCATAGTACCATCTCTCTTTTTTTATGCTTGTACAAAACAAGGTAGAGCGAGGAATATGACCCTCGGCATTCAATGCCTTTTTCTAAAAAAAGAAATAAAGAAACATTTGAGGTCAATATTTAAGTCACCATGCCTTTTTTTTCTCTCTCTTACATCTCCTCTATTCTATTAAAGTCACCATGCCTTTTTTTCTTTTACATCTCCTCTATTCTATTCTGTTTATGGATATATTAGAGTAGATATATATGAGAGGATGTAGATGTATCCTTTTTAAATAATATACATTTTTAAATTGGTTACTAAATAATATAATTGATGACATGAATATGGAGGAAGAGATCGGGTGTTCTATAAACTATCTGATACATAATAGTTCTTGAAGGAGTGGTGGCTCTCCAGGCTTCATCTCTATTTTTGTTTGGTGGGTCATCAAAAATATGGTCATATATTTTATTCAGGATTAAATCAAAGAGTTTATTTCTTTCTTTCAGTGGTAGGATCACCCACATTTCTAGTCTCTAAACACCCATGCTTATAAATGTACATTCTATTATCATAGATCCTAAAGAAATTTTTCCAGAATATAGTTGGCATAATCAAGGGATTCCAATGTTACAGTAACTAAGAACAATTAAAATTTCTCATCCCAATTTATTTTAATTAATAATGCTTCATATCAATTTATAGGTAGAGAAATAATTACTTAAAATCAAAGGAAAATATTAATAGTGAGGGTAGAATAAAATAGATTACCTAGGCCTACTCATGACTGGGGAGTGAAGTGTGTCCAAGAGTATGAATATATTTCATTGAACTTGTATTTATTTTATTTATGTTTGATTTCTCCTATAAATAATAAATTATATAGTTCCATTAACAAAAATAAAATAATTAATTTATACATTAAAAATAATTTTCAAATAAATAAATGATTATATATATAAATTTAACTAATAATTTAAACTATGGGACCTTCTAATAACCGACCATATATATATATTATGATATTTGGAAATCATGAATGATTGGTATTTCTTCAATCACTGTATCAACTCTTTCTTTCCAAAAAACATACAAGTCATTCTTGTACGATCAAGATATATCCCCTAATTCAATTAACCTTGCGGCCTTAGCCTTTTTTTCATCAGGAAAATTATATTGAATCTACATTGGAAAAAGTATTTGTTAAAAAAATATTATAAATTAATATATATAAAAGTTTATTAACATTACTAACCAAAATCTATGTCCAGACATTATTATTTATTTTTTCTCCAACTTCACTCTGACTTATTGTTTGAACCAGAATGATATTATTGTGTTTAGAAATTTTTTTATAGAGAACCATTTTTTTCCTTATAAGACTTTGAAATATTTATATATATATTTCCAGAATTAGGTGTTCAGACACCGTTCTATTCCAAGACAAGATAACTCTTAAATAGTTGATCAAATTAGAAATCGGAGACCATGTTTATGTCCTAAACATGGTGTTTACCCTAAGCATGACATAAAATGAGTTTGTGCAAGACATTCAGACCCCTTGATCGTTAGTGGTGTGTTTAATTAACTAATTAACTAATTATATAATTAATATATGTTTACAGCACAACATATAACTCTTTAAGAGTCATACTAGGCCAATTAATCTAAGTCTGGACCCATAATTCTAGAAATTGATGGAGAGAGATCTCCTCATTCCCCCCTTTGGTGGATCATGACAAATAATGATGAAACTATAGAATTGAGAAGATTATGAGGAAACAAATGCAGTGACTCTACCTAAATAGTTAGTGAGCATGTTCTTCATCACCGATCAATCCAAAACTGAGGTATGACTTATTAATTGGTGTTTTATATCCTTTTGATTAAATAATTGAGAAAATCGAACATTGTTCTTCAATATGGACCATTGTTCTTCCTCTTCATACACCCACATATTGGAATCTAAATTTATTTCTTTTGTTTCCTAACCCATAATTCATATTCTTGTTCATTGGCCAAGAATTCTTTGCCAACAACTTTAAACCTTAGTTTAAATTTATTTTTTTCCTTGATGCTTCATGTTCTTCACCGGTTAGATCCCTTAGGTCCCATTTCGATAATTTTAGAGCATCACTGAGCTCGATCGGGACCCCATATATATAGAGGATCTACGAAATGTGAACGGTTTGACGATATGAGCACAAATCTGGAAATCTTGCGAGTCAGGGATGGCCGATCTATTGATTAAACTTTATGATCATTAATAATGGAACTGTGATGACATACAAAATTAACGGTGGTTTACAAAATCTTTACTGAAGCCAATTTATAGCAAATGATGACCGTCAAGCACGAGATCCTCTTAGATCTAACATTTTTAGGTAGATTCAAGCAGATATCTTCAACGGTTAGAGCATATTCATGCATGAAGATCAGATCAATAGTTTCTATGAAAATTGCAACAACACAACATATAGTATGAATAACACATGTTGTATATCCCCCTCAGTGGAAGTGCTAGGGTTTTGGGAAAATTTATGGGTTACACAGCGTATAACCCCACTTATACGCAACATACCCAACCTCGATTAGAAAACATGTGTTGTGGACCACTTGGGTGGGGGTTTATGTAAAAGTACACAAATATGGATAGAGTAATCAAGTGAAATCCCATGTGAAGACACATGTCATGTTCCGAAGTACAAAAACATGGGGTCCAGTACATGGACATAGGATCTGGTACACAGACACGGCCCGAGTCTCAATTAGTCTGGACACATCGTGTAGTCCACCTACACGACGTGTATTGCTACATGGATAGGGAACCGTGTATTGTATAGGGACACATACAAACTATGAAGTGAGGCCACATGTTGTGTGGGTCCCCTCATACACTGTGTACCCCATAACTCTTTTGTGGTAAACTTATATCACCCATATCTCTTTCGTTTGAACTTACATTTCGGCCTATGAATAGCCTATCATGAGTGTTTTTCTTCCTAAAATGTGATGGTTCCATTGGTTGTAGATTTTAAGATATTATCTGGAATTTAATAGGAATGAAAACATTTTAGGCAATGCTTAGTGATGGTTGTGGCCATGGAGGATCACTAGATGTAGATTCCAAAGTGGAACCCTCCAAGTAGGCTGGTAATGGATCCTTGATGACTTTTAGAGTGGAACCCTCCAACCAAGCTGGGAATGGGTTATCTAAAAACTCTTGAGTGGAACCCTCCAATTGGGATGATCATGGGTCCTTAATGAACTAGATTGGAACCATCCAGTTGGGATTAGCATGGGTCTTTGACCTTTCCAAGTGGAACCCTCTTACGGGGCATGGCATGGTTCATCAATGAATCTTAGAGTGGAACCCACCAGCCAACTAGGCATGTGTCCTCAACCATAAGAGTGAAACCCTCCTATGATAACAGGTCATGTGTCCTCTACATATAAATTTTGGCTCATTGATTTCACTACACAATAATGAGATGTGATTTTAAGTAGCTTCAGACTCACGAGGAAGAGGAACACTTTCCCCACTAAGATGCATTATTAGGATGTGACCAAAACCATGAGGTCAATTCAATTCTTCACAAATCAGATAATATCAAGGTCTGGTGAATCAATTCCTTAGACTTTGTGTTTAGAGTAGATGTGTGGGATGCTGGGCATCATTGATGGACTTTTGGAACTACTGGATAGACTTCTTCTTGGCCTGATTTGTGAGATAGTGATACCCTTACTCTCTCATTTGGGTTTCTATGACTGAGAATATATATATATATATATATATTCTTCTTTTTATACTCCTTGTATTTGGTTACTTTTTTTTCTAGGATATGGAAATACAAGTAGGATATGTCACATACATTTTGTTTTTAGCTTCTCATGGTTGGAGGAGCCTAATCTCCTGTCAGACACTAGGGTCTTGGTACAAGAGATACTTCCATAATCAGACTCAGGCGCATGGTCACTGGGAGCATAGAGGGACAGAGCAACCCAGAGAGGGGTTGTTCTTTACTTGTGATGGGTCGGTTCACATGACATGTGACTACCTGACTAGACGTGTTGAGAAGCACCGATAGATAGTTGATGGACCACCACGACAGAGGCAATGCCATGATTAGGGATCTACCAGGCGTGGATTGGGTAGTCCCTAGGGAGTTATATCTGGAATAGGAGAAGGAGGAGTTGTAGTTGGAAGATGACATTATAAGATCCTTCCATCACCACCATCAGGTAGCCCACATTAGGCTCAGGGAGTTAGCATCCAGGGCTGCAGACAACTGCATGCTTTGGATGTATATGATCCTACAATGCATGAAATGATAATAGGAATGATATATGTTTAATATACTATTTATTTAGTACTAGTAGACACATGTTTGATTCATTCCATTATCTTTATACTCCTAGTGAGAGAGCTGGAGCTCCCAGTTGAGGTGCTGGCACAAAAACATCATCTTTAGGTTCTTACAGTGAACACTTCTTTTTTACATTTCATCTGCTAGTAGTGTGAGCTATCTCTTAGATTATAGGGGTTCACATGGGGCCTTTTTTTCATCACAATGGAACCCTATAACCTCATTTTGGGTATGGATTTGTTATCCATGGATCGATCCTATATTGACTATCACTGTAGATAATTTAAGAGCCTATGTACTAATGGGATGAGATTCTCCTTTTCCATGGAGAGAAATCTCATGGAAGGACTAGTGGGTTCTATGAGCATGAGGTTATAACCCATCACCCATTAGTTAGTGAGAATATCCCTTGGTACAGTAGGATCTTCTGGCATCTGGGTTCCTTTAGTTTTTAAGGATTCATCTACAAGAATTAATCAGAATGTATCTTTATAGGTTTATCAAGACTCAAATAAGATGGAAACAACATACTCCTCTACTTGGGATCAAAATGTAGATATGAAGTCTAATAGTACTTCCATTATTTTTGATAAATATGACATGGATAATGATGATTCTAAAGGGATTTGGCATCAAGAAAAATCTTGGAAATGTGGGTGACATTCAAAATCTCATGGTCATGGAAGAAATTATTTTGCTAAGGATGCTCATTTATCAAAATATTATAAGCCTTATAAAACCTATCTTTTGGAAACTGTTAGCACACAGAATAATCTCACTTCTAAATTAAAGTATACTGATGATTTTATAGAAGAAAATATACATAATGATGGTGAATATATTAATTCTTCCAAGGATCTTAATCATTCAGATAGAGGATCCTAAATTATTAAATCACAACTTATTGAATTACATATTGAAGATAATAAAGTAGTTACAGAATCTTTCACTCAGGTGATTCTGGTTGATGTTTCTCCCAGGAAAATGGTGACTGATTTTGAGACTGAAAATCCGATTTGGAAGACAAAAATATTGAGAGCCTCATTCATCAAGTTAAAAGTTTGAGAAACATTATTCCTAAAGTCGAATACTTAGGCGTGGTCATGGGATAATTAATTGGAGTAAAATACGTGAGGAAGAACACAAAATTGGTATCAAGATTAGGGGAAAGTTGGGTATTTTATATTTTTTGATGAGGGTATTTTTATTCATGTATGTCCCATCTTTTCATCTCTTTAATTTCTTATTTAATAAAATGTATTTTCCCTTATTTTTTTCAAAAAAATGCATTTCTTCCCTGAGGGAATTATGAGACTACCCTCGAAGAGGGAGATGGAGTTTTTCAATAACTTGAAAAATAAGACTGCTCTGATATCTTCTATGGCATATTGAATGTAACCTACCAAGCTATGGGAGCTATTGTTGTAGTTTGAGGACCTTCATGAGAAAAGGTTCATTAGACCCAGTGTGTACCCTTGGGAAACTCCAGTCATGTTCATAATGAATGAAGACAGGAACATATGGTTTTTCATGGATTATCATCACTTGAATCAAGTCCCAATAAAGAACAAGTACCCCTTACCAAGGATTTATAACCACTTTGATCAGTTATGAGGTGTTGGTTGGTTCTAAAATATCAATCTCTCATCCGGCTACCACTAGTTGATGGTTTGTGAGGTTGATGTTCCAAAGTTGGAATTATGATGTCTCTACAGATAATACGAGTTCCTAGGGGTTCCCTTTAGTTTGAAAAATTCCTCCTCCATGTTTCTAGCTTTGATAAACTAGGTTTTCCTTCCATACATGGACCATTTTGGTGTTGTCTTCATCAACAACATACTCCTATACTCTACAATAGATTAGAAGCATGTATATCACATGAGGATGGTCATAGAATTACTCAGAGAGAACCAAATTTATGGGAAACTCTCAATGTGCTAGTTCTAGATACATGTGGTTCACTTACTAGAGAATTTAATTACTAATAATGGTTTATTCGTATATCCAATGGAGATCAAATCAGTTCTTGGTTTGGAGACATCATAGAATATGTTAGAGGTGTGGAGTTTTCATGGCTTGGTATGGTAATCCATGAGGTCTGTGGATGAATTTTCTAGAATCACTATCCCTTTAACCTCCCTAATATGAAAATTGAATCCATTTACTTAGTATGATAAGTGCTAGAGTGTCTTTAAGAAGTTGAGGTAGAGGATGATGAGTACTTCGGTGTTGAGACTACTAGAGGAAGGTGTGTAGTTCATAGTTTACTGTGATTCCTCAGGAGATGAGTTCAGTTGTGTGTTGATGCAATTCTAGGAAGTCATCACATATGGGTCGAGGCAGTTGATACCCAAGGAGTAGAAATAAGCAACCCATGACCTCGAGCTGGCAGTGGTGGTCTTCTCCCTGAGGATGCAAAGACACTATCTTTTGGGAGATCACTTTGTGGTTTACTTATACCACTAGAGTCTTAGGTACATCTTCATACAGAGAGACCTAAACCCAACATAGTGACATTGGTTGGAGTTATTGAAAGACTAAAACTTAGATGTAGTCTATACTCTATAGAAGGGGAAAGATTTAGTAGATTCCCTTAGTAGGAGGTACTTATTTCTATTTTTATCTTTTTGTATAAATGTTGGTTTCACATCATTCCTATTAAGATAAAAAAAATGTCCCTTAAGTACAATGGTAATTATGTGATAAAAATAAAGCAAAATAACAAATAAATAAAAATGAACACTAGATGTTACATGGAAAACCCCCCAAATTAAAGGGGTAAAAACCCAGAGGAAATTAAAAGGATATAACTATGGTAAAATATGGGTACAAAATCACTCTTAAATAAAAGGATAAAACACTAAAAATATTATCACTTGAGTAAATGGAGAAACATCGCACAAAATGCCACACACAAGGCTAAAACTAGGAGATTATGTGTTGGTTGAGAATCTGATGATGAAAACTATTGGGGGAGATCAACATTTATAAGATTACCTCCCCATCCTTTGGCCTCCCTGAAAATAAGTTATTTTTACTAAATTAATTGGTGGAAATGAAGGTAGGGAGACATCAAAATTGAATTAAATAAATAGTATGACCATTATTATTTCTATTGTCTATCCTAAAAATACTTCTGATATATATCCCACTTGGAGATTTGATTGAGAACCAATCACATCTCCCCACATCCTTTCTATTTTCGAAACATGATGCACATGTATCTACAAGGTCACTCGAGGATCTACACCATCTGAACTTATCAGAGTTAATATCCTTCATCATTAAATCTATTAGATTTTCTTTAGTGTGAATTTTATCCAATTTTGTCCTTACTTCTACCACCACATCTCATACAAAATGATATTGTACACCAATGTGCTTCATCCTGAAATGAAAATATGGATTCCCTATAATGTGAAAGGCACTATAATGATCAAAAAACAACGAAATATTATTTTTTTAGTTACCTACATCCTCCAAAAAACTTTTCATCCAAATCACCTCTTTAAAATCATTTTTACGTTTCATTCACTCCTCCTCATTAATGGATAAAGCCACAACCAACTATAATTTAGAAATCCATATCACATCTCCTCTTATAAAAGTAAACACATTACTTGTAGTGGATTTCCTCCAGTCATAATCATCTGCATAATTTGAATAAACATAGCCTATGATGGTAAAATCTAATACTTTATAACATCATTCATCATATGAGGTATCCTTGAAGTATCTGAGGATTCTCTTCACCATGTTCCAATGCTCCCATACTGGATTTTCCATGTACTGACTAAATTAAACTTTTTGCACGAAGCCTGAAAGTTTATAAGATCCTCTCACTCTAGAGAAATTCACTTTTAGAGATATGAACTGCAAAATGAAAACATGTGAACTTGTTGTATGTTATCCATGTATAGATCTCATCATATGAGGTCCTATTTATAGCATTAAAAAATCTACCAGTCAGTTCCACTCCAATGGTCATATTTCCTTAAATTTCTAAGGGACCTGGGCACATGGAAAACATACAAAGGTTAATTTATAATAGAAACAACGACATCATTTTATATAACTAACCATGAATATAAATATCTTACACCTTGAGTGTAAGGGACTTGGAATCTGATAAAATTGAAATGATATGAGAGAAATTATAAGATTCCGAATTCTAAGGAAATAATGTTTTGAAAAATAATTTCTGGAATTAAAAATTTCGGAATGGATTTTCATAAATTTGGTATGAGTAAAGTATAAGAAAATATTTTATGAAAACTCAGTTTTACAAATTTTCAGTACCGATATCATGATTTATGGCATGATAGAATATAACTGGTATCAGATTATAGAAGACAATGTATAAGGAAATTCTCAGTACTAATTTCTTATTCTCCGGTATCGGTATCATATAAAATGGTATCATTGTCTATAACATAAATGGTTTTAGGAAAATAATTATTTAGAAATTCAGAATGGAAATTTCCAGTATAGAAATCTCATATTTGAAAACATCAGCATTTAAAGATGTATGTAAATCAAATTTCTGGTATAAAAAATCTCGATATAAGAAATTTTGTATTGGCATTTCTGATATCGATATGACAAATCTGTCTTAAGGAACTTCAGTACCGATAACCAAGAATTCGGAGTTTAAGAACTTTAGAAAACTAAAAAACTAGAAATCTAAGTATAAGGAAAATATGATATCAAATTTCATTCTAGATGAAAATCAGTATCGTAGTGAAAACAGAGAATATGAAACAGTCTCTTAAATAATTCTGGTATGGTATGAGCATTAACCCAATTTTGGAACCTTAAGAACTTTTCTAGTATAATTTTTTTTTTCTAAAAACCTGAATAAAAATAATTTTAACTAAAAAGGATAAGGAAATTTTGGTTATAATGAAATTTATATAAGTGTAAAGAAATACATGGAATAGTAAAGAAAATATATTCATGAATATGGTGTTTGTGATTTTCAATATAAAAGCTTAAGGAATGGAGAGGTATTATAGAACTAACACTAGTGGGGGAGGAAAACTCACCCCACTGACTAATTAACTAGGCCCATAGGCTATAAGGCATCTCAAGGTTCTATTCGGGCCAACCTAGGGAAATTATTACCAGTGAAAAAATATTGTTTGTAAAGAGGTGTCTAATTTCACCTATATCATGTGCCACTATATTCATCCATTTCATTTTATTTACCTTACATCAGTGTTTTTTTTATATTAAGGCTTACATTTATATTTATTTATTTTTTCATTGGTGGAGGATGCATCAACTTGAGTCCAAGGGTCCATCATGGCCCTTGAAATATACATTTTATTCATAGACATTTTAATTTAATAAATTAAATTATTTAAAACAAATTTCAATGCCCCACTATAGAGATACCACATATCACATTCCATATAAAATTCATAAACTTTAGTGAAATGAATAGGGACCACCTACCTCATACGGAGTCGTTCCTTTTAATCAAAGCTCTAAAACCATTATCGTATCTCTTTGAAGATCATATAAACACATGAGCTCATGTATCTAACCATAATATCCAATTTAATTAATTATAAAAATTTGTAATCAATCTTAAAATTTATATATGTTATCAATATTTAAAATTTATTTCAAATTTTAATTGAAATAATCATAATTAAAATTAACTTTGAAATCATGCTGTATCAAAACCATGAAAAACCGCACTAGGATGGATGATGGTATAATACTAAAACCCTCCTAGAAAAAATCCCTAACACATGAAACTCTCTCCATCATAATTTTTTTTACAATTTAATAAAAAATATCAAATTTATTTTATAAGAATTTTATCCTTAATGAAATGGTAGCCAATGATGCGTGATTATCATAATAGGGTTTCCTCTTCCTATTGCACATAAAATCACCATCAAAATGATGTGATTTTACAATGATCTGGTGGAATCATCACTATTACAAATATAATATTTAGTAGTTCTAGAAATAGCTTTCATCAGTGATCATTTTTTTTATTTTAACCACATTTGAAAGTTGATTACTTTTATCAGTGCTAAAAATATCATTAATTAAATCATCCTTCATCAGCACAAAAAAATCACTAATAAAGGGAGACTTTGATCAGTGCTAGTTTTGTACAGATAAAGGGGGACCTTTATAATAAATTTTTATAGAACTGATAATAGGGAAATTTTATCATTGTGTTTTTAATTTAGATAAAGTGAACTTTTTTCACCACTATTTCTAGCATAGAAAAAATCCTAGTTACATTAGTGTGCTGATGAAATTACAACACACTATCAGAGCAAATAGAAAATTTAATTTTTATTAAGTATAAATCAAAATACAACAAAAAAACAATAAAATGATAAAAAAAAATCAATCATTGGAATATATGATTACCTTGGTACATTCAATTTATCATAAATATCAAAAAATTCAAAAACATTTATTTTATGTTGGATTTGGACCCCGATCCCCACTCAAAAGTGCCCAATCATTCTACCAGTTTCCAAAAAACCACCCTTAATAATTTAAAACTGTACCTTTATAAAAAAATTAATATGTTATTATTACTATAAATAAATAAATTAAACATAAATATGAAATAATGCATTAATAAAATGTCACTTTTAAACTAAAAACATACACTACGAGTCATACCGAGCACACCGTGTGTTAGATTATTGTGTGGTTGACTCTTACATGCCAAAAATGATTTGTGGATAATTTTTAAAGCTATCCAAAAAATAAGAGAATATTTTCTTTTTTTTAAGTATGTGATGTGTGTTTTGAACAAAAATTTCAGTTTAAATAAAAACATGCACTTTGAGTCAAACATGACACATCGTGCATCAGATTAACATGCAATTGATTCTCATATATAAAAAATGATTTGTAGGCCATTTTCCTAAAACATAACTACAATATGAGTGTGAATTATTTTTTTTCAATGAATGACACACATTTTTGAATAAAAATTCATTTTTAAACTAAAAATGTGTTCTTTGAGTCATACTAGTTACATCATGTGTCAGATTGACGTGATGTTGATTCCTACACATCAAAAATGACTTATTGGATCATTTTCTTAAAGTATAAATACAATATGATAATGTTTTATTAGTTTTTAGTGAGTCACACTATTTTAACTAAAATGTTATTTTTAAACTGAAAACACACATATTGATTCATAATGATCATACTGTGTATCATATTAAGGTAAAGATGATTCCTACATGTCTCAAATGATTTATGAATAATTTCCATAATGTATCCAAACAATCTAAATTTTTTTCTTGGTTTTGATATGTCACACATATTTTGAAAGAAAATGTGAATTTAAAAAAAGCACAAATTTTGAGTCATTCCGATCACACCATATGTTAGATTGATGTGCAGTTGATTCTTTCACATTATAAATGACTTATGGATCTTTTTCCCAAATTATAAATCCAATAAAAGTTCATTTTATCAATTTTGAGTATCCGATGTGTGTTTTTAACTAAAATGTCAAATAAAAAATATCCACTTTGAGTCATATCAGCCACACTATGTGTCATATTGACTTGTGGTTGATTTATGTATGTCATACATGACTTATGGGTCATTTTACTAAAGTATTAAATCAATATTAGTTTGTTTTCTTGGTTTTTATTTTGTAACACATGTTTTTAACTACAATGTCATTTTAAACTAAAAACATGCACATTGAGTCATATCAGTCACATTGTGGGTCATATTGTTGTGAGGTTGATTATGACATGTAAAAAATAACTTATGGATAATTTTCAAAATATATTAATAAAAACCAATCATGTTTTCTCAGTTTTTAATCAGTGACATATGTATTTATCTAAAATGTCATTTTTAAATAGGAAACACTCATGTTGGGTCATATTAGTCACACCCTGTGTCGTATTTATGTGAAGTTACTTCCAACAGATCAAAAAAATGACTTAAAGATCATTTTCCTAAAATATTAAGACCAAAATAGGTTATTTTATTATTTTGTAGTTATTGACACACATTTTTAAATAATATGTCATTTTAAGAAGAAAAACACATTTCAATTCATACAAGTCACACTGTGTATCAGATTGAGGCATGGACGATTCTTACATGAAAAAATGGATTATGGATCATTTTCCTAAAGTATCAAAATAATATAATTGTTTTTTTCTTATTTTGGAGTATTCTGTGTGTATTTTGAACTAAAATGAATATTTTAAATAAAAACACAAAATTAGAGTCATACCAGACACACTGTGAGTTAGATATGTGTGGTTGATTCCTACACTTCATAAATAAATTTTAAATCATTTTCCTAAAGTATCAAGATAATATGAGTGAATTTTCTTAGTTTTGAGTATTTGACGTGTGTTTTAACATAAAATGTTAATTTTAAATAAAAACAAACACTTTGATTCATAACTACCACACTATTTGTTGAATTGATATGAAATTTATTCTTACACATAAAAAATGAATTATAGATAATTTTTATAAAGTATTATGAAAATACAAATGTGTTTTATCTATTTTCAATGAATAAAACATATTTTTTATGAAAATGTCATTTTTAAACTAAAAACACACACTTTGAGTCATACTACTCACACAATGTGTCATATTGATATCTGGATGATTCCTATATATCAAAAATGATATATGGATCATTTTTAAAAAGTATCATGACAATCTAAGTATCTGTTCTTATTTCTCAATAAGTGAAACACATTTTTAAATAAAATGTCATTTTTAAATTGGAAACATGATCTTTGAGTCATGTTGGCCACACCATCTGTTGGATTAACATGCGACCAATTTATACTCATCAAAAATGACTTATGGGTCCTTTTTATAAAATATAAAGACCATAAGAGTTCATTTTATTGGTTTTCAGTGAGTAGCACATGTTTTATAAATAAATGTCATTTTGGAATTGAAATCTCACATTTTGATTCATACCAATCACACCGTATATCATATTGAGGTGTGCTAAATCCATACATACCAAAAATGACTAATGTAATATTGTCCTCAAGTATCAAAACAATATGAATGTTTTTCTTGGTTTTGACTATGTCACAGGTCATTTGAACTAAAATTTCAATTTTAAATTAAAACACACACTTTGTGTCATACTAGCCACACCGTGTATCAAATTAATATGTGGTTGATCCCTATATATCACAAATGACTTATTGAACATTTTTAAAATTTATCAAGACAATTCGAGTTCATTTTATTGATTATGAGTATGTAAAGTGTTTTTTTGAACTCAAATGTCAATGTTAAATAAAAACATTTAGTTTTGAGTCATACTAGAAACACCATGTATCAGATTGACATGTAGCTAATTCCTACACATTAAAAATGACTTATATATCATTTTTATAAATTATAATTATATTTAGAGTGAGTTTTCTTGGTTTTTAGTGATTGAAACGTGTTCTTAACTAAAATTACATTTTAAATTGAAAACAGGCCCTTTGAGTCATTTGTAAACTAAAAAAATGCATTTCTGAACATAGAAATATCAAATAAAGAAAAAACATTGTTGAGTCAATAAGGTTTTCCTTATGACTTTTCCATTTCTTCTTGTTTTGAAAATCACAAACACCATATACTTAATAAAATCGATATTTTACTTCCATAAGGAAAATTTTCTTCTTTAAAGAAATTTACCCTAACCTAGATTTTCTTATACATATCAGTATTTTTCATAAGTACAATAACCGGATTCATTACCAAAAACTCGGAATCATATAATGTCAAGAATTGGAGTATTCTGTTTTTAGGATCCGAATTCTGGATGTGAACTGTAATGAAGTTCCACTCCAAATTCTGGTTATAAACTTTCATGAGTTCGACTCCGAACTCTTATGAAGTTCGACTTCGAACTTTCATGAGTTCGACTCTGAACTCTTATGAAGTTCGACTCCGAACTTTTACTAGTTCGACTACGAACTCTGCAAGTTCATATTCTGAACTCTGGGGAAACCAGACTCCGAATTTCCTTAGAAATTCAGACTCTAGACTTCTACAGATTTCAAGTTCCAAATTCCTATAAAACAGAATCCAAACATTTTTTAACATAGACTCTGAATTCCATTTTGGTTAGACTCCGAACTTTTAATTTGCTTACAATCCGAACTTTAGTATGGCTTTTTCTTACATATGCTCTATTACAAAACGATGTCATGAATTCAGTTATAAATGTTTTGTTGTCAAACGATGTCATCTATTCTGTTTCAAACTAACTGTTGGCGGAGTTACACATGTACAGGTCCCTCTGATCTTTAAGGAAAATATGACATTGCAGGAGGGAGACGACCGTCCAAACCGAGCCTATAAATAGGAGCTCATTTGAAAGAGCTCAGTACTGAAGTTGATCACTCTAGAGACCACACGCTGCTAAGGTGTTTTCTAGAGAGAGAATATTTTCATGCTTTGTGCATACTGAACCGCTCGTTCAGATTGCTTAGTGTGACTCTGAATGTTGGTGATTACATTTGAGGGCTTCCGGGGATAAGAAGATAGAGGTGCCAACTACCTTGAAGTTCTAGGACTTCTTTGCGGAGGAAGATAGAGGTTCCAACTACCTTGAAGTTGAGGGCTTGCGGGGATAGCAAGACAGAGACACCGATCTTCGTATCGAGGGATTACCCTGGTGTGGGTAAGACAGACTTGCTTGAAAGTATAAATCAAGGGACCTTTATCCAAGGTTTTTGGATAACCTTCTCTTTTGGTTAAAAGACTTATACCTTGTTATTTGTAGTTTTACTACTTTTTTTCCACTACATTGTGTATTGAAAGGAAAGTATAATCTTCTTATATTTCCTTACACTTGTACTCTGACTTAATTAGATTCTATACGCTTTAAGGTAGAATCTCATATTGTAATCTTTGGTTCCAATTATCCAATTGGTGATTAGAGGTGTTGTGATTTTTCTTAGTTTAACTTTGTTAAACTTATATCTTTCCTTGTTTAAAGAAATTTTTAAAGTATACAATTCACCCCCCTCTTGTATATTGAGCATCTACATCATTATTTCGACCCTAAAATTGGTATCAGAGGAGGTCTCTGAAATAATTATACTCACATATAAGTTTTTCTTGCTCACATTTTCATTAATCTTCATCCTTGATTAGAAAGACTTCTTCATTCCGAACATTGTCATTTCGAATTGTTCATTCCGAACTTTGTGGTTAGGAACTTTTCCTACTAACAAGTTTGGTTGCCAAAGTTTTTTTAGAATGGAAGGAATCAACATTGGTTCTATTGACAATCTAAACCCTACAAGACCACCAATCTTTGATAGTAATGACTATGAGTATTGGAGAGATTTAATGAAGACTTTCGTTATCAATACTGGAGTAGATAATTTCATTATGCTTACTGGTGATTATAAAATTCCTGATAAAGAAGTTAGAACATTCACTAACCAGGAATAGAAAGAATATCAACTCAATTATAAGGTACACAATACTTTACTATGTTCAATGACTAGAAATATATATAGCCAAATTTCTTCTTGTGAAGCAGCTAATTGTATCTGGAAGAAGTTAGAGGTTACACACTTTGCCACTTCTAAAGTGATTGAAACTATGAGATCTATGCTTAGAGCTGAATACCATGGATCTAATTTTCCGTATGTAGAACCAATCTATAAATTTCAACAGAGATTTATGAATATAGTGAACAGTCTTCAGTGTATGGAAGAAAAAGGGTTAGATGATGAAGCCCTTATTGAAAATATTATTGATATTATGCCTAATGAGTGGGAATCAAAGAGAATAGAAATTTATGAGAACATGAAGGTCACTCAAATTTCATTAGATGAGCTATTTGGAACTATTCTTCAACATGAATCAAGAATGAAGAGAGATGCTGACATCATCAAAAAGAAGAATGGAAATGGTACTGTTTCTTTTACAACAACATCAAATCATATGAAATCTAGGACTCTTGAGAGAGTAACTAGGTCCAAGTCTAAGAAGATTATTATTCATTCAGAATCCAGTGCTAATGAAGTCTCAGAGAATGAGTTAGAAAATCTTGCTAGAAGGATGAACAAGATAGCTGGCTAGAGAAATTTTCAATCTAAGTATAAGAAAAAGGAAAGGAAAGATAGGAAAGATGGAGAAGTTAGTTGTTATGTATTCAAGATATCTGGACATATTAGACCAGATTTTCCTTTGCTAAAAAAGAAAGAAAGGAAAGAGAGGCATTCTGAAAGGAACAGAAAGAAATATTACAAGTCCAATGATAATAAAGTTATGAAAGAAAATGACACATGGAGTTCCAGTGGTTGTGACTCTTCAGATGAATCTTCTGATTATGATTATTCAGGACCAAAGAATCTTAGTCTTATAGCCAGATTACCTATTAACAATCGTTGCTTCATGGATAAGGTACACAATGCTGAATCATTGACCAATGTATCTTTAAATTCTAATTATAGTAAATATTATAACTCTTCATATGAAGAATCCTCTTCTGATGAAGAAAATACTTCACCTACCTATGAAGAAGTTTCTAGGTTTTCTGAACTTCTTGAGATTTAGAATTCCAAACTCAATAAAAAAACATGATAAGGAAAACTCTAGGAATACTATTATTACGAAAGAAATATTAGATCATTCTAAATATCTTGATAAAAAAATGCTGATTTTATAAGTATTTCAATAAATCTTGAGGAAGTAAGTTCTGAGAAGAATAAACTTTCTAAAGAGTTAGAAAAATTAATTTCTAAGAAAAGTGTTTTTGAGCCTATCTCTAATTCTATATCTAACAATTTTGAAAATAAAAACTTGGTTATAAAAATCAAGTCTGAAATTTTTTCCTTAAAGAAGTGTTTATAAAACTTTACCCATGGTAAAGAAAATTTTGATAAAATGTATTCACAAATACGACCTTTAAGAAACAAATCTGGATTTGGTTATACGCATGAAAAACCAACTTTTAGAAACAATTATTTTATTCCTCAATGTTCCCCATTTTTCACCAAGTGTCAATGTGGTGGTCACTGGGAAAAAAATTATTCTTTAAATAAGACCCAATCTTTTGGTTTTCATAAATCTTGCTTTTCTAAGAAGGTGTGGGTGCCTAAAATTTTGTAATCTAGAAATCTCAGATCCAAAAAAGTTTGGATTCCGAAAGTCTAACTCTTTTCTTGTTTTCATGAAGATAAAGGAAGTACCAACAACAATACATGGTACATGGATAGTGGATGTTCCCGGCACATGACTGGTAACAAAAGCTATTTTGAAAAATATTATCAAGACGAAGGGAGGAAAGGTAACTTTCTGAGATAATGCTCAGGGAGAAATTTTTGGTATAGGTAATATTGTTCTTCTTGGTAAAACCTTGATTTAAAATGTTTATTTGTTAAGGGTATTAATCACAACCTCATTTGCATAAGTCAATTATGTGATTAAGGATACCTTGTGAATTTTAGGAATGACAAATCCCTGGTACACAATTCCAAGGGAGAATTTATTCTTTCTGCCAATAGGCAAGAGAATGTTTACACATTAAACATAGAAGACCTTAGAAGACAATACCTACCTTTCCTAAGTGTAATGGAAGATCATTCTTGGTTATGGCATAGAAGACTAGTTCATTGTAATCTTAGGAACTTATGCAAACTTTCTAAGAAAGGTTTAGTTAAGGATCTACCGGAGCTTAGATTTGATTCTTCTAAAGTTTTTGATCCTTGTCAATATGTCAAGCAACATAAATCTATTTTTAAATCAATCGGTGAAGCCTCAACAACTGATGCATTACAGTTAGTGCACATGGATCTTTTTGGTCCAACACAATTTGGAAGAATTGGAGGCAAATACTATGTGTTTGTTCTAGTTGATGATTACACTAGATTTACTTGGGTCTATTTTCTAGCAAATATGTCTGAAGCTTTTTCTTATTTCAAAAGTTTTAGAGCCCAAGTTAAAAATGAGAAAAATATTCTACTGAAAACTATTCATAGTGATCATGGAGGAGAATTTCAAAATTCTAATTTTGAAACTTTTTGTAGTAGAAAAGGTATTACTCACAACTTTTTAGCACTAAGAACTCCTCAACAAAATGGTGTAGTTGAATGAAAAAATATAATTCTTCAAGAGATAACTAGAACCATGTTGATTGAATATTCTATATCTAGACATTTCTGGGCTGAAGCTATAAGTAATGCCTGTTATACTATAAATCGAGTTTTGATTAGACATTTTCTTAATAAAACTCATTATGAGTTATGGAATGGTAGAAAACCTAGACTTTCTTACTTCAAGGTTTTTGGTTGCAAGGTATTTATCCTGAATACTAAAGATAATCTTCACAAATTCACACCAAAATCTGATGAAATAATTTTCTTAGGGTACTCCACAACTTCTAAGGCTTATAGAGTTTTCAATAAAAAATACTTGTACTGTTGAAGAAACAGTGAATGTAAAATTTGATGAATCTGATCCTTTTGTTTTTAAACCATCCCAACATACATCCTCGGATGTGTTTTCAAAAACTGATTATCATCTTTTGATAGAAGATCCTTCTGATAAAGATACTTCTGAATCATTTACCCGAGAAGACGTTCTACCCTATGTTGATGAACATGTTGTAAATAACCCAAACCAGGTATTCCTTAAGAATCATCCCAGTGATAGTATCATTGGTGATGTAAATCAACCTGTAAGGACTAGAAGTTCCTTAAGTAATGAAGTAGAACATCTAGCATTTATTTCCCAATTAGAACCAAAAAGTACTGATGAAGCTTTAGGTGGAGATGATTGGATCAAAGCCATGCAAGATGAACTAAATGAATTCAAAAGAAATAAAGTTTGGACTTTGGTTGAAAGACCTAAGGAAACTTCTATTATTGGAGTAAAGTGGGTCTTAAGAAACAAGTGTGATGAAAATGGAGTCATTATAAGAAATAAAGCAAGACTAGTTTCTAAAGTCTATAATCAGCAAGAGGAAAGAGACTATGAAGAAACCTATGCTCTAATAGCTAGACTTGAATCTATCAGTATTTTACTTGCCTTTGAAGCATTCTTCAATTTTAAACTTTTTCAAATGGATGTGAAATGTGCTTTCCTTAATGGTTATGTTCAAGAGGAAGTTTTTGTTGAACAACCTCCTGGAATTGAAGACACAAAACATCTTGGTCATGGTTTTAGACTTACCAAAGCTTTGTATGGCCTTAAACAAGCCCCACGAGCCTGATATGAAAGACTTACATGATTTTTTCTTCAAAATAACTATGTTAAGGGAAATACAGATCCAACCCTTTTATAAAAGAAAGATAAGAAAAATGTTTTAATTGTTCAAATTTATGTGACGACATCATATTTGGTTCAACTCAGCAATATTTAACTGATTCTTTTGCAAGTATAATGAAATATGAGTTTGAAATGAGTATGATGGGTGAATTAACATTTTCCCTTGGTTTTCAAATTTCGCAAAGACCAAAACGAACCTATATATCTCAACATAAGTATATTAAAGATCCTCTTAAAAAGTATGGTTATGACAACACCAAGAGCATAAGTACTCCCATCGGTACCGCAAACTCTTTAGATCTTGATGAAGCTGGGAAACCAGTAGATCAAACATCTTTTAGAGGTATGATAGGAAGTCTACTTTACTTAACAGTTAGTCGAACAGACTTAATTTTTTCAGTATGCTTATGTGCAAGATATCAATCCAATCCTAAGGAATCTCACTTAAAGGCGGTAAAAATATTTTTTCGTTACATAAAGGGAACCATGGATCTAGGATTATTTTATACTTCTGGAAATGATTTTGTTTTAAAAAGATTTTCGAATGCTGACTTTGGTGGATATAGAATGGATAGAAAAAGTGCATTCGAAACTTGTATTTTTTTAGGAGATTCTTTATTTTTTTTCTTCCTGCAAGAAGCAACACTCAGTAGCACTCTCCACTGCTGAAGTAGAATATGTAGCAGCTGAAAGTTGTTGTGATCAAGTGTTGTGGATGCAACACACACTCACAGACTATGGTTTGAGTTTTACTAAGACTCAAATTTTGTGTGATAACACAAGTTCCATTTCCCTCAGTAAAAACCATGCACATCACTCTCATGCAAAACACACAGATATTAGGCATCACTTTCTTAGGGATCACACACTTAAAAGAGATATCATTCTTCAGTTTATCGGAACGTAAGATCAACTTGCTGATATTTTCACAAAATCATTACCCTCCGATAAATTTGAATACATTAAACAGATGTTAGGAATGATAATAGTGAGGTAATCCTTCTTCATTAACTTCTTGTTGAAAACTTCTCCTTATAGTAATAAACTCCCTCTCAAAGGGGGAATATATTTGCATGAAAGTCAAATTTCATTCCCAGTATCAGTTTTCCTTTCAAACTTAGGTAACATAAATATTTCTTAAGAAATTTTTTTAAAAAAAAATTGGAATGGATATTCTTGGAATGGAGATGCTCGGAATGGAGATTCTCGGAATGAAAAATTTCGGAATGGAAATTTTTGGAACTGAAATTTTCATAATGAAAATTTCTGGAACCGAAGTTTTCATAATGGATTTTCATACCTAGAATTTTTGTAATGAATTTTCTGTAATGAAAATTTTCGTAATGAAATTTTCGTACTAAGAATTTTCGTAATGAATTTTTCGTACTGGCAAGTTTCGTAATGATATTTTCGTACTGAGATTTTCATATTGAGAATTTTCGTAATGAGAATTTTCGTAATGAGACTTTCATACTAGGATTTTTTGTAATGAGTTTATTTTAAGAAGAATATTACCAATTACGAACAACCTTTCTAGAAAATCTGAAAGGTATGATTTCCTTACTTAAATTTTTGTAATCATATTTTGCTTGCTGGTATTTTCTTGAGTTTTAAAATATTTTGGATCCCAGTTTTCCTTAAATCCGAGTATTTTTCTAAAATCCTCAAAATATCAGAGTCAAGTTTTCCTTGCGGGATTTTTCTCAATGGTCAGATCAGATCAAAAAGTTTTTCTACTGTTAGATGGCTTTTGTAAGATCAAAGGTCACATCCATTGCCTATATATAGGGGACCCCAAGACTCGTCCCACATCGGTTTTTCAAAACTTTTGCGTCTCGAAGCCCTGCTGTTCTTCTTAAGACCGGTTCCGATCTTTGCAAAGCCTTTCTGAATTCTTCAGATCTCTCTGTTCCAAATGTCTGTTGAAGCAACATCTCAAGATATGGCAACTACAAAGCCAATCACAAAATGGTTAGTCTTCAGGGAAAGGTTGGTGCATCCGAATTTTTACAAGCTTGATTCTATTATAACCAAGAATATCAGATTGAATAGTTGGGAAGTTGTATGCATGTACAAGTCAGAGAAACAGGATCCGGTTTACACTGATTTGCTTATTGAGTTCTACGAGTCTGTTTTCTTCCAGTTGGAAGATGGAAAAGAGTGGTTTTCATTCAAGTCTTATGGGAAGACTTATAAGTTATCTTACACCAAGGCCGCGAGTTTGGTTGGTTTATCGTATGAGGGGGAAGTTGAGTTTTTCTCACATAAGATTCCAGATGAGCAAGGAAGTTTCAACAAGGTGAAGTCTTTAAATGTCTTGGACTTAAAGATGCTACGACTGCTAAGATTTCTTATCTCACTCCAAACAATAAGATTATACAGCTCTAGGTACAAGGATTTCTCGTACCAAGAAGAGGTGACAAGGATAATTTGAAGAAAATTGATATCTATGTCTTAGATTTCTTGGTAAATATAAGGAAGATAAATTTGATGATTCATGTCTTGATTACGATCAAGAACATCAAAGAAGGGAACTTGAGAGCTCAAATAATTATGTACCCTGCCTTACTATCTAAGCTGATAGTTCGGTGTTTAGAATCCTTCAAGGTTGAATGCAAATCAAAAGTCTGGAATTATAAGCTTATGTTGGTACGTGATGATACTTTGAAGAGGATGAAGATGGGTTTTTTCTAGTGAATCCGGAGAATTATACCCTCTATCTGTGGAAGAGGTTGAGGCAGCTCAAAAAAATACACAGACTCCGGAACCATCCAAAAAGGCCAGGAAGAAGAGAAACTTTAAGGAAGTGGTTGCTGATAATACCAAGTCTAAGGAAACTCAGTCTGCTCCCCCCAAACTGAAGAAACAAAAAGCTTATCCTGATGAAGTTGCTGTGAAGTGGAGGGAAGACAAAGAGGAGAGGAAAGAAGGGGATCCACAGTTCAGATTTGACCCTGCAGAGGCCAAGGCCATAAAAGAGAAAGCTGTGGATGTATTAGAAAAGCAGGAAAAAGAAAAGAATATGAAAAAGAAGTTGTCTGAAGCTGAACTGGTGCAATCTCTTTTTAGAGATACTGAAATAGCTTCTGAGCAGATTTCGGTTCCGGAAACTTTCCTTACCGAACCTTCTTTACATGAAACTCCATCTAAGAACTATGTCACTCTGGAAAAATCCAAGGGTAAAAAATTATATGAAGAAGTTGAAAAATAAGATGTTTAAGAAGAAGAAGAAGAAGAGGGAATTGAAGATTTGGATGCCTTGATAAAGCAAGTAGAAGATTATCAAGTTAAGGAAGAATCTACAAAGTTAGTTACTCCAAGAAAGGGAGTTGAGCAAAGATAGTAAGGATGATGATAAGCAACAGAAAAATGAAGAAAATGTTTTGTATGATGAGGAATAATCCTATGAGAAGGATTTTCAAGAGGAAGGAGTAGAAAATGAGAAACAAGATGAAGATCAGATTATTCATGTTTCGGAATTCGAGGAAGTATCTCCTGATGAGGAACCAATTCCAAAATCTGATAAAGGAAAGCAAGATCTCATGGATACTCCAACAAAAGAGATTTTCAGGAAGAAGTAGGTTAGTGGTTCTTCTAAGAGTAAACTTGTGAAAATTGAAGAAGAACAATCTCCAAGAAAATTATCTGATTCGGAGTCATCAGCTCATGGGCATGATTTTGTGGTTGAATATTTGAAGAAGTTTGTGGACAGCATTCTGATTTTTCCAACTATAGATTCCAGATGCTAGATGCTGCAACAGAGTATGAACCATAAATCAGATTCCTTATCCATGGTCATGGATAAGTATAAGGCCCCAGCCTTAAACCTTACTTAATCTTGAGTTATTACAAGATTACACATTGAGGATCTTTTCGGGTTTAGAGTTTTATAGAATTAGATCATAAAACTTGCATTACATTCCACATATAAACAAAGTGGTTACATAAAGATAGTATTATTCATTCCCATTAATGGAAACATATTTAAAATAAAACATGGATTATTTATTGACACTTCCTTGACACTATCATCATATCATGTACCTTTCCCTTGACCTGTGAAAAACATTTCAAAAAAAAACTTGGGATGAGCATAAAAAGCTCAGTAAGGGATATAAAAATATGGAAAGGAAACATGGGTATATATATACATAAGAATGAGATCATACTTTACCTATAAAACAAAAGCATTTTAACATACCTCATCAAATCATGTATAAATCATAGAAATCATAAGACATAAAGGTAAATTGAGGCATTCATAACATCCTTACGTAGGGAGTAACCCTCTTGGTTACGTTTGGAATACCCATCACAGTATATTCCTTAAATATCTTTGGAGAAACCTTAACGTTTCACTCCTTCGCGTTACCCAATGCATTGGAGAGCTATATCAGGCTCACCCACCCTTAGTCTATCACGGAACCACCCGTCTTCATAATAATTCCCAAGAACCTCAACATAATTCTATCACATAAAACATGCATAAAGGAAACATAACATTTCCACCTTTCAATAACAAGATATCAATACAACACATTGATATAAAAACATCATGAAAACAATTTTCAATACCAAAATAAAAGAAAAGTAAAACATGGTATTTATTTTTCTTTAAAAAAAAAGGTATGGCCTATAGAGGAAGCCGAAAACTCAAATAATGGTCACGGTGGCGGAGAAGTCGTTGTCGCCGCATACGTACGACAAAAACATTCCCTTTTGTCGTTTAGTAAATGCTTCATATAAAAAATATTCCTTTTGAATAAACGTAAAAGTCAAAGGGGTTTATACACCGTATAAAATAAGGTTCTGTATAAAACAAAATATGCCTCAATGAAAGGAGATTGAGATGAAGTCCCATACCTCGGGTCCGACTTGAATCGGTCGTTATTTAATCTCCTGAATAATAAACTTGAGTTAATTTCTACTTGTTTAAGAACCTTTTTCAAGTTCATTATTCCTTTTATATCACTTATTTCCATGTCATGAACACTATGTAATTATTTAAGTTAATAACGTTCGTTTTAACGATCATTCGTACTTGAGTAAAAAATAAGCCCTTTATAATTACATGTTGTTCATGTATCCATTATATCCAGAATGGTATTCATGATGTAGATATCATATATTTCATATATATCCAGTACATGCATGCATTTTATAATATTACATAATCATTCAGAGGTAAGAAATGAAATGCACCGTTCATTGAGACGATAAGCCATACGTACGCATGAACGCTACTTTCATTTCTATTTCATATTTTATAGAATGGAATCATAATGATATAAAGGTATATTATAATTCTAGTATAATATCATATATAATATCATAGTTCCATCCTTTATACGTCCCACATATGGTATTTAACGAATCAACTCACTTTGAGGGGGCGGTAGTCCGCACTTCCTTAAATGAAGATATCGCGTTTACCCATAATGGAAACCATAACGGTATGCCCAAAAATAAAAATACAGAACTTTAAGGAAAACATAAACATATTATATATCATATATAAATATAGTGACATCTTAATGACCACCATTGAAGGTGTTAAAAGAATGTTGAACAATCATCGTTTCGGGAGGCATAAATTCGCCATCCACGGAAACAGTATGTTCGTTAACCATTAGATGTAGGTGTGTGTAAGTGTAGCTTGAATACTTATTATAAAAACATCCTAGTATATTGAGGATACAGTAGTTGTTACAAAAGAAAATAATAAAAAGAGTTTAGGGGGTTGGATGAGCAAAATAAAACAAAAGGACTCAAAAGAAGACATTACCTTAAAATCGGGTAACTCCCTTTGGTTTGAGCTCAAAGGCTTCCTTGGGAAGACTTCTGCCCAATGTGAGGCTTCAAGGAGTAAGAGACGGAAGTGGAGAGAGAAAATGGGCAGGGGTTGGCCGAGGCAAAGGCTTTGGGAGTGTGGGTAAGGAGGTAGAGGTGGGGGACTTTTATAAGAGGAGAGGAGGGCCACTCTTGGAAAGTAAAGATAAGTTACTTTATTTTAAAATGAGTTTCGGATTCAAAAGGTACCACATTGATATAATTCGAGGATAAGGTGATAAGGGTTCTAAATCCACTCATCCAATTGGTTTTGTCCATGTTTAGGTTTTAGATTTTACATTATCTTTCCATTTTATTTAAATCGTTAAATAATAAGTTCATCGCTGCATCATCATGATGTCATGAATAATTTAATTTATTTAATGTCTAAAAATTATAAAAAAAATAATATGATGTAGGAAATATTTTTATCTTTCTAATGAATATTTATAGTCAAAAATATGACTTGTATAACCCCATGTAAAAATTGTTTTAGTAACATAACTCATGTTTGTGTCATTTTTACTTTAACATTAAATAAAAAGTTATTTATGTCATTTCCCAACCAAAGTGGCTCAATGGGGTCCCCAAGTTGACCCATGGCTTGTATTGGTCGGCCATGACACATAAAATGAGGGTAGGACATGTTTCAAGCTCAACTCATACTATTAAAACATTATTTTTACCTTAAACTACACTAATTACCACTAATCGCGATTAAGAACTTAATAAGTTACTATTCACCAAAAAATTATTTTAATCCCATTGAACCACATTTTACTTCTTAATGAAAACCATGTATGTCGGATTTTTTAAATTCAAAACACAGTGATGGAAAAATTTCATTTAGATGGAAAAATAAGTTTTTATAAGTACCACTTAGTGGTTTCACTATTCATAAAAAATTGAAGTTTTTCAGAAAATTACCAAAAATTAAGCCTAAGCTATATTTGATATTCCAAATTCAAAAATGAAGTCTATTTTAAAAAATTAAAAACATATAAGTCACATTAATTTATTTAATAATCAATTCCCGCTGTCATGACAAATAGCGTGTTTTTATGAAACAATAAGTATCAAAAGATTGACACCAGTTTAAGTCCAATTTAAAAGTGAAATTGTTTGCAATGACCACAATTGGATTTAATGGTAAAAATATATTCTAATTACACTTCAAAACCAATTCAAAATATAATATAATCAATAAATTAGATTAAAAAGCAGTGTTGATGTAAAATGCAGTATTTTTCACTATTCATTAAAAAATGAACATTGTCAGAAAAATACCAAAAATTTATCCAATGTAAAATTCAATGTCCCAATAATAATGAATATGTTTATTTTGACAAATATAGATTATAAAATTGTCAAAAGATTGATTTAAAAAGGGTTTTCCATCAAAAGGCAGTAAAACAATCTTTTAAGAATATTAGTGTATTCCATGCTTAAGATTGGATTTATTCCCATTTTAAGGCTCTGAAACACTATATAATTCATTAATAGACATAGATAAAAATATCTATTATTCATTATTTACTTGGGATGTTACATCCTTCCCCCCTTTAGAAAATTGCGTCCCCGTAATTTATTTACTTATCAAATAAATGGGGGTACTTATCCCTCATTGCATTTTCAGATTCCCATGTTGCCTCTTCCATCATGTGGTTTTTCCACAAAACCTTTACCTGCTTAATCACCTTATTCTGTAACACTTGATCCATGTGCTCAATAATCTGGAATGGTTGTTCCTCATAAAATAGGTTCTCTTCCAGCTGAACTACCTCTGGACTCAAAACATGAGATGGATCTGGCATATACTTTCTCAACATCGAAACGTGAAAAACATTGTGTACCTGAGCTAAACTCGGAGGTAAAGCCACTCGGTATGCAACTGATCCAACTCCCTCCAGAATTTCATATGGTCCAATGAACCTTGGACTCAGCTTTCATTTCTTACCAAATCGCATCACACTTTTCCATGGTGATACTTTGAGAAAAACATGATCACCAACCTCAAAAGAGAGATCCTTCCTCTTATTGTCCGCATAACTCTTCTGCCTGCTCTGAGCTGTTCTCATGTGTTTCTGAATCATCTGAACTTTTTATGCCATCTCTTCTACCAATTTTGGTCCCATCAACTTGCTTTCATACACTTCATCCCAGAAAGCTGGAGGTCGACACCGCTTCCAATATAATGCCTGAAATGGTGCCATCTGTATACTGGAATGAAAACTGTTATTATATGAAAATTCAACCAAAGAAAGATGTTGGTCCCAACTTCCCTGATAATCCATAGAACAAGCTCGTAGCATGTCCTCCAATGTCTGAATTGTTCGTTCTGACTACCCATCTGATTGAGGATGAAAAGCTGTACTAAAATTTAATTCAGTACCCAACGACTTCTAAAGGCCTTTCCAAAAGTTATAAGTGAACCTCGAGATGTCTTTGGTAATCCCACAACAAAGTCCATGGATATATTCTCCCATTTCCACTCTGGCATTGGTAAAGGCTGAAGCATCCCTTTCGGTAACTGCTGCTCTGCTTTAACCTGCTGACAAGTCAAACACTTCAGAGTAAAATCAGCAATATCTCTTTTCATTCCATCCCACCAATAATACTTCCGCAGATCTCTGTACATCTTAGTACTGCCAGGATGAACTGAAAACGGAGAACTATGAGCTTCACATAACAACTCTCTCTTCAACTGTGAATCACAAGGCACGCACAATCTCTTCCCAAATCTCAAAACGCAATCATTATCAATGTTGAATTCAGGCAACTTACCTTTCTGAACCAGCTCTACCTTTTTCTGCAACTCACTATCTTGCTTCTGTACTTGCTTGATTCTATCTGATAGAGATGATCTCACTGATACCTGAAACAAAACAGAATAACTTCCTGCACCAACAACTTCTATGCCAAATTTCATCAAATCCTTAACCAAATGATCACGTTTCAAATGCAACATTGCTAATGAAGCATTACTTTTTCGACTCAAAGCATCAACCACTTTATTTTCTTTTCCCGGATGGTAATGAATTGTACAATCATAATCCTTGATTAATTCTAGCCATCTCCTTTGTCTCATGTTAAACTCTTTCTGAGTGAATATATACTTTAAACTTTTTTGATCAGTATATATTTCACACTTTACACCATACAAATGATGCCTCCAAATTTTTAAAGCGAAAACAACAGCAGCTAATTACAAATCATGTGTAGGGTAATTTACCTCATGAGTTTTCAACTGTCATGAAGCATAAGAAATTACCTGATCATTCTGCATTAGGACGTAACCAAGTCCTTTCAATGAAGCATCACTGTATATAACAAACTCACCATTCCTGGAAGGTAGTGCCAAAATTGGAGCATTCACCAATCTTCTTTTCAATTCCTGAAAACAATCATCACATTCTTTTGTCCAGATAAAATTAACACCCTTCTGAGTTATCTTAGTCATTGGACTAGATAACCATGAAAAATTTCTAACAAACCTTCGGTAATAGCCTTCCAAACCAAGGAAACTACGAATCTCTGTTACATTTGTGGGTCTTGGCCAGTCTTCCACAACTTTTGTTTTTGCAGGATCAACAGTTATCCCATCTTTAGAACAATGTGACCAAGGAAAGAAATTTGTTGCAACCAAAACTCACACTTGCTGAATTTTCCATACAGTTTCTTTTTTTTTAAGTTTTTCAAGATAACCCTTAAATGTCTTTCATGCTCCTCTTTACTTTTAGAAAACACCAAAATATCATCAATGAAAATCACCACAAACTTATCCAAGAACTCATGGAAAATTCTATTCATTAAGTCCATGAATACAGCAGGTGCATTGGTTAGCCCAAAAGGCATTACTACAAATTCATAGTGGCCATATCTTGTACGGAATGCGGTCTTCGGAATATCTTCCTCCTTTACCTTCAGCTGATGGTACCCCGATCTCAGGTCAATCTTTGAAAAAAATGAGCTCCCTGGAGCTGATCAAACAAATCGTCGATATGAGGCAAATGATATTTGTTCTTAACAGTGATATTATTCAAGGATCTATAATCAATGCAAAGTCTCATTGAACCATCTTTCTTTTTAACAAAAAAAACCGGAGCACCCCATGGTGATGTGCTAGGTTGAATGAAACCTTTCTCTAATAAATCATGCAATTGCTCCTTCAACTCTAAAAGTTCAATTTGAGCCATTCGATAAGGGGGTTTTGAAATTGGCTTAGCATCAGGAACTAAGTCAACAGTAAATTCAACTTCCCGATCTGGTATTATTCCAGGCAACTCATCAGGAAAAACATCAGGATACTCATTTACCACTGGCACATCATTAATCTGAACAGTTCCTTTATTTTCAACGATGTGTGCAAGGTAACATTCATTTCCATCTTTTACAAGTTTCTCGGCCTCTTGATAAGTTATCAACAGTAAGGGTTCATTCTTGTACACAAACTGAAAGTCTTTCTGAAAAGAAACTTCTTTATCTCTATAGTCAATGTTAGCATGGTAAATAGAGAGCCAATCCATACCCAGGATAACATCAAACTCTACTAGAGGTAGAACAATAAGGTTTACAAGTAGGTTCTTTCCACAGATAAGGATAGGAAAATTCTTATAAATTCTTTTTGCCTCAACGTTTCCCCCAGGCGTTTTTACCAAAAGTTAAGGAGTCATTTCTTGAGATGGTATTCCCATTTTACTAGAAAAGGTTTCAGAGATGAATGAATGTGTAGACCCCGAATCAAACAACACACTGGCATAATCTGAAAAAACAAACAAAGTACTTGATACAACTTCATTTGATGGCCCGACATCTGTCGAAGTAGTTGCAAAGGATTTCTCCACCCCTTTCTGCTTGTAGTCCAACTACTTCCCATCACTCAAGCTCTTTGTCGGACACTCGTTTGCATAGTGACCCATCTCATTGCACTTATAACATTTCACTAACTGTAAATCAAATTTGGTCTTACCTTCACCTTGATCCTTTTCAGTGCAATCACGAGCCTTATGTCCCATCTTACCACATCGGTAGCACTTTCCAGAATTCAGAAGACATTCCCTAGCATGCCTTTTGCCACATTTATCACAAACTGGAAACTTAGTTTTCTTACCATCAGACTTTTTTGAAGAATTCTTACCTTTCTCCTGCCACCTCAGTCTCTTCTTCTGTTGGTTGTTATAGAACACTTGTTAATCGGCAAACTCCATTTCCACATTCTCAGCACATCGAACAAGCTTTTCATAACTTTTAAACTCACGATAAGCTAATGCCCTTTGATATTTTGGCTTTAATCCTGAGTAAAAACGATTGATTTTACTATCAAGGTCTCGGATAAAATTTGGAGCATACCTTTCCAATCGAGTGAACCTTTCTTCATAGGTAGCCACTGAGTCTTCCTCTTGCCTCAATTCCATGAATTGTTTTTCCATCCTAAGTCGAAAAGCCTTAGGAAAATACTTCTCAAGAAACATACCTTTGAATTCATCCCAGTCGAGAGCATCAATCTCATTGGTGTCCCTGATATTTTTAACCATATACCACCACTGATCTGCCTCACCCTCCAAATGGTAAATAGCAAGACTAACCTTTTGATTGTCTGAACACCCCATGACATCAAAAATCTTCTCCAGTGCTTTAATCCACCCTTCATCTGGCACATGGTCAGATGACCCTCTAAATGACGGGGGATGTTGCCTCATGAAATGTTCCACCACTGACATGTTCCTCTGCAGTTGATCTGGCTGATCTCGTGTATGGATACCACCGCCATTATTCGGTTGAGTCAACTGTGCCATTACTGCAACAAACTATTGAGTTCCAATTCCGACCATCTCAGGATGCTGATTCGGAAGGTTATTTCCTTCTGTATGCCTTCCTAGCACTGCTTCCCTGTTTCCTCCGCGGAAAACCATTCTGAACAAACATGTCTTAGATGAAGCAACGTGGTAATCTTCAAATGCTATATCATTTCAAAAAAAATATTTTTGGATAATCATTTAATATAATTCTAACTCCTAAAGTTATCTAAACCGACCTTTGATACCAACTATAAGGCCCCAGCCTTAAACCTTACTTAATCTAGAGTTATTACTAGATTACACATTGAGGATATTTTCGGGTTTAGAGTTTTATAGAATTAGATCATAAAACTTTCATTACATTCCACATATAAACAAAGTGGTTACATAAAGATAGTATTCTTCATTCCCATCAATGGAAACATATTTAAAATAAAACATGGATTATTTCGTGACACTTCCTTGACACTATCATCATATCATGTTCCTTTCCCTTGACCTGTGAAAAACATTTCAAAAAAAAAAACTTGGGATGAGCATAAAAAGCTCAGTAAGGGATATAAAAATATGGAAAGGAAACATGGGTATATATATACATAAGAATGAGATCATACTTTACCCATAAAACATAAGCATTTTAACATACCTCATCAAATCATGAATAAATCATAGAAATCATAATACATAAAGGTAAGTTGAGGCATTCATAACATCCTTACGTAGGGAGTAACCATCTTGGTTACGTTTGGAATACCCATCACAGTATATTCCATAAATCTCTTCGGAAAAACCATAACGTTTCACTCCTTAGTGTTACCCAATGCATTGGAGAGCTATATCGGGCTCACCTGCCCTTAGTCTATCACGGAACCACCCGTCTTCATAATAATGCCCAAGAACCTCAACATAATCGTATCACATAAAAAATGCATAAAGGAAACATATCATTTCCACATTTCAATCACAAGATATCAATACAACACATTGATATAAAAACATCATGAAAACCATTTTTAATACCAAAATAAAAGAAAAGTAAAACATGGTATTTATTTTTCTTTTAAAAAAAAGGTATGGCTTGTAGAGGAAGCCGAAAACTCAAATAATGGTCACGACGGCGGAGAATTCATTGTCGCCGCATACGTACGACAAAAACATTCCCTTTAATCGTTTAGTAAACGCTTCATATAAAAAAGATTCCTTTTGAATAAATGTAAAAGTCAAAGGGGTTTATACACCGTATAAAAGAAGGTTGTGTATAAAACAGAGTATGCCTCAATGAAAGGAGATTGAGACGAAGTCCCATACCTCGGGTCTGACTTGAATCGGTCGTTCTTTAATCTCCTGAATAATAAACTTGAGTTAATTTCTCCTTGTTTAAGAACCTTTTTCAAGTTCATTATTCCTTTTATATCACTTATTTCCATGTCATGAACACTACGTAATTATTTAAGTTAATAACGGTCGTTTTAACGATCATTGGTACTTGAGTAAAAAATAAGCCCTTTATAATTACATGTTGTTCATGTATCCATTATATCCAGAATGGTATTCATGATGTAGATATCATATATGTCATATATATCCAGTACATGCATGCATTTTATAATATTACATAATCATTCAGAGGTAAGAAATGAAATGCACCGTTCATGGAGACGGTAAGCCGTACGTACGCATGAACGCTACTTTCATTTCTATTTCGTATTTTGTAGAATGGAATCATAATGATATAAAGGTATATTATAATTCCAGTATAATATCATATATAATATCATAGTTCCATTCTTTATACGTCCCACATATGGTATTTAACGAATCAACTCACTTTGAGGGGGTGGTAGTCCGCACTTCCTTAAATAAAGATATCGCGTTTACCCATAATGGAAACCATAAAGGTATGCCCAAAAAGAAAAATACAGAAGCTTAAGGAAAACATAAACATATTATATATCATATATAAATATAGTGACATCTTAATGGCCACCATGGAAGGTGTTAAAAGAATGTTGAACAATCATCATTTCGGGAGGCATAAATTCGCCATCCACGGAAACAGTATGTTCGTTAACCATTAGATGTAGGTGTGTGTAAGTGTAGCTAGAATCCTTATTATAAAAACATCCTAGTATATTGAGGATACAGTTGTTGTTACAAAAGAAAATAATAAAAAGAGTTTAGGGGGTTGGAGAAGCAAAATAAAACAAAAGGACTCAAAAGAAGACATTACCTTAAAATCGGGGAACTCCCTTTGGTTTGAGCTCAAAGGATTCCTTGAGAAGACTTCTTCCCAAAGTGAGGCTTCAAGGAGTAAGAGAGGGAAGTGGAGAGAGAAAATGGGCAGGGGTTGGCCGATCCAAAGGCTTTGTGAGTGTGGGTAAGGAGGTAGAGGTGGGGGCCTTTTATAAGAGGAGAGGAGGGGAACTCTTGGAATGTAAAGATAAGTTACTTTATTTTAAAATGAGTTTCGGATTCAAAAGGTCCCAAATTGATATAATCAAGGATAAGGTGATAAGGGTTCTAAATCCACTCATAAAATTGGTTTTGGCAATGTGTAGGTTTTATATTTTACATTATCTTTCCATTTTATTTAAATCGTTAAATAATGAGGTCATCGCTGCATCATCATGATGTCATAAATAATTTAATTTATATAATGTATAAAAATTATAAAAAAAATACTATGATGTAGGAAATTTTATTATCTTTCTAATGAATATTTATAGTCAAAAATCTGACTTATATAACCCCATGTAAAATTTTATTTAGTAACATAACTCATGTTTGTGTCATTTTTACTTTAACATTAAATAAAAAGTTATTTATGTCATTTCCCAACCAAAGTGGATCCATGGGGTCCCCAAGTTGACCCATGGCTTTTCTTGGTCGGCCATGACACATAAAATGAGGGTAGGACAAGTTTCAAGCTCATCTCATACTATTAAAACATTATTTTTACCTTAAACTACACTAATTACCACTAATCGCGATTAAGAACTTAATAAGTTACTATTCACCAAAAAATTATTTTAATCCCATTGAACCACATTTTACTTCTTAATGACAACCATGTATGTAGGATTTTTTAAATTCAAAATACAATGATGGCAAAATTTCATTTAGACGGAAAAATCAGTTTTTATAAGTACCACTTAGTGGTTTCACTATTCATAAAAAATTGAAGTTTTTCAGAAAATTACCAAAAATTCACCCTAAGATATATTTGATATTCCAAATTCAAAAATGAAGTCTATTTTACAAAATTCAAAACATATAAGTCACATTAATTTATTTAATAATCAATTCCCGTTGTCATGACAAATAGCGTGTTTTTATGAAACAATAAGTATCAAAAGATTGACACCAGTTTAAGTCCAATTTCAAAGTGAAATTGATTCCAATGACCACCATTGGATTAAATGGTAAAAATATATTCTAATTCCACTTCAAAACCAATTCAAAAGATAATATAATCAATAAATTAGATTAAAAGGCAGTTTTGATGTAAAATGTAGTATTTTTCACTATTCATTAAAAAATGAACATTGTCAGAAAAATACCAACAATTTATCCAATGTAAAATTAAATGTCCCAATCATAATGAACATGTTTATTTTGACAAATATAGATTATAAAATTGTTAAAAGATTGATTTAAAAAGGATTTTCCATCAAAAGGCAGTAAAACGATCTTTTAAGAATATTAGTGTATTCCATGCTTAAGATTGGATTTATTTTCATTTTAAGCCTCTAAAAAACTATATAATTCATTAATAGACATAGAAAAAAATATGTATTATTCATTACTTACTCGGGATGTTACAATAACTGTGTGAAGATCGAGGCCGAACATAAAAGTGTTTTATCAACTATGATGTGCATATAAAGTCTTTCATCAAAATAACCTTGTGGTCTAAGAAAGTTGGGAAGACATGGCTGACTATGATAATTTTCAGAATGAGGTCAAAGATGCTTTTGACACTGAGGATAAAAAGATTAAGAATCTTCAAGATGAGCTGATTGTTGAGTAGAGTTCTCGGAGTCAACAAGTGAAGGAACTAAATGAAAAGGATAATTCTCTGGATCAAAATTTTATATGCGATAGAAATCTCCAGATTGAGCTTGAGAAAATATTGTTAAAGCAAGATGAATTAATAAAGATGCAGAAAGAAGCCATTGAGTCTCAGGCAGAAGCTTTGAAAGCCCAAGAAGAAAAGACAAAAGCCTTGGAGAGGCAAGTTGAGGAAAACCAAAGAGACTTGAAGAAGCTCAAAACTTTGTTAAAGAAGCTGATCCTAAAGGAAAAGGAAGACAAATAAATCCACTCTGATATTTTGTTGTATTTGTCTTTCTTTGTAAAATTTTATCATCTCAAATGAAAATTTGGTTGGTTGTATCTTGTTATATACTAATGTTTCAGGTACCATATTTTCATTTCCATTCCCTTCAATTCATTTTGAAAATCACAAAGGGGGAGAAGGAAAAAGAACTCCTCTTAAGGGAGAGAAGGAAAAAGAACCACTAAAAAGAGAAGAAAGAAAATTTTAAAATGAAGAAGAAAAATTTCTAAGGGAAGATATCCTTAAAGTAAGAGGGAGTTGCTCACTACGAAATTTTTCATTTCCATGATAATGAAAACTTCACTCCAGAAATTCAGAATACAATCCTTAGAGTTTCAATGCCTAAGGGGGAGTTAGTTGTATTCACTTTTATCCATGAACAAAGGGAGATAAGTTTTAATTTCAAATACTAATGAAAATTTTCAATTTCCTTATATTATTTTTCTTAAGGATGTTTGTGCTTTCCAAAAAGGGGGATATTGTTGAGTCAATAAGGTTTTACTTATGACTTTTCCATTCCTTCTTGTTTTGAAAATCACAAACACCTTATACTTAAGCAAATCGATATTTTACTTACATAAGGAAAATTTTCTTCTTTAAGGAAATTTACCCTTACCTAGATTTTCATATACATGTCAGTATTTTTATTAAGTACAAAAACCAGATTCATAACCAAAAACCCGGAATCATATAATGTCAAGTATTTGAGTATTCTATTTTTAGGATCCGAATTCTAGATGTAAATTGTAATGAAGTTCCACTCCGAATTCTGGAAATGAACTTTCATGAGTTCGACTCCGAACTATGATGAAGTTCGACTCTGAACTTTCATGAGTTCGACTCCAAACTTTTATGAAGTTCGAATCCGAACTTTCATGAGTTCGACTCCAAACTCTTATGAAGTTCTACTCCAAACTTTCATGAGTTCGACTCCGAACTTTTATGAAGTTCGACTTTGAACTTTTACTAGTTAGACTGCGAACTCTGCAAGTTTAGAATCGAAACTCTGGTGAAACTAGACTCCGAATTTCCTTAGAAATTCAGACTCTGGACTTCTACAGATTTCAGGTTTCGAATTCCTATAAAACAGAATCTGAACATTTTTTAACATAGACTCCAAATTCCATTTTGGTTAGACTCTGAACATTTAATTTTCTTACACTACGAACTTTAGTATGGATTTTGCTTACATATGCTCCATTACAAAACGACGACATGCATTCAGTTATACATGTTTTGTTATTAAACGATGTCATCTATTCTGTTTCAAACTAACCGTTGGTTGACTTACAAGTGTACAGGTCCCTCCGATCTTTAAGGAAAATATGACCGTTGGAGGAGGGAGCCGACCATCCCAACCAAGCCTATAAATCGGAGCTCATTTGAAAGAGCTCGGTACAGAAGTTGATCACTCTAGAGACCACATGCTGTTAAGGTGTTTTCTAGAGAGAGAAGCTTTTCATGCTTTGTTCGTACTGAACCACTCATTCAGATTTCTTAGTGAGACTCCGAATGTTGGTGATTACATTCAGGGGCTTCTGGGTATAGGAAGATAGAGGTGCCAACTACCTTGAAATTTGAGGACTTCCTTGCTGAGGAAGAAAGAGGTTCCAACTACCTTGAAGTTGAGGGCTTGTAGGGATAACAAGACAGAGACACCGATCTTTGTATCGAGGGCTTACCCTGGTGTGGTTAAGACAGACTTGCTTGAAAGTATAAATCAAGGGACCATTATCCAAGGTTGTTAGATACCCTTCTCTTTGGGTTAAAAGACTTATATCTTGTTACTTGTAGTTTTACTACTTGTTTTTCTGCTGCTTTGTGTATTGTAAGGAAAGTATAATCTTCCTATATTTCCTTACACTTGTACTCTGACTTAATTAGATTCTATACGCTTTAAGGTAAAATCTCATATTGTAACCTATGGTTCCAATTCTCCAATTGGTGATTAGAGGTGTTGTGATTTTTCTTAGTTTACCTTTGTTAAACTTAGATCTTTCTTTGTTTAAAGAAATTTTTAAAGTATAAAATTCACCCCCCCCCCCTCTTGTATATTGAGCGTCTACATCATTATTTCGATCCTACAAATATCTCTATGAAGAGAACAAATAGTTTGTGACTGCATCATTATTGTCAAATAAGTTTTCAAGAATTGATGTTTCTCCAATCATTGTGTGGTCTTTATAGAGAACAAAATGATTTAAGAAAATCAATTCTCAATGAAGTCATTTCTTCAAGATCTCAGTGAAAATTAACTAAATATGTATTTAATAAAAATGATTAATAAAATTTACTAAAAAATTTATATAAAATGATGATAAAATTAAAAAAAATAAGTAATATTAAGTTACCTCTTCATGAAATCTACATACATTATAACACCATCTATTCTACCCATTTGTTTCTAAATAAATCCATTTCCCCTTTTGAATATATGGAATGTCAAAAGTCCTGGTAGTATTGAAAAAATATAAATAAATATACAATTAATAAATATTTTATATGAAATTTTAATTATCATAAAATATACCTCTTTGGGGATGCTATTTTATTTATGGAATATGATATCTGAAAAAATTTACAAACATAATAACCACAATCATTTCGATCAGTTTGTTTTAGACAATGCAGAAAATTTGAAAAAAATAACTTCTTTTTTTGATATATGTTTTCATAGTGAAATCTTATTATATATATATATATATGGTTCTTGGGGGTACAATTACATTTAAACACACACACAACACACATAGGCCGGAAAGGTGGGCCATATCCCCCATGGGATAGTGAAGGACCCCGAGACACCCTGAGAGGGGAGGGGTGAATTAGGGTGACAACTTTTTCTTTTAATGTGATGGATCTTGTTCCCACTTTAGTAGGAACTTGTTGAACCTGTATGATGAATATGATCAGAAAGCAAACATTCAAATGCATAGAGAATACACAACACTTTTTACTTGGTTCACCACTAAGGGCTACGTCCAAGGAGCATGCACCGACAAGTTGTCGGTCGTACCAAATTCCACTAATCTTCATTATTTGTGTATTACAATGGTTAGGGAATAGTCACTCTATCCCAGGCTCACTGCCTTTACAAAAGTTCAGGGATAGCTCACTACGTCCCTCAGGTCACTCCTGTTGACTCCCCCTGGCTCACTGCCGTTGGTGATGTCCCGCTCAGTTTATAGACGTGAAGGTCTCTTCATCATTGCAAAATGAATGCATCCTATTAATTCTTTGGATGCTCGGTTGAAGTCCAAATATCACCCACGAACTGATCTACAACTTTCGTGCAGTACCAAGACAACCGTCAAGCCTCAACAGCACCTGGCGCGCAACTCCAAGGTGGCACACAACTTTCAAGGACGGCACACAAGTTATAACTGTTGCGCAAGTCCACCTTCAACACTTGCGCAATTCAGTCTTCTTTAAAGCCAAACTTGCGTGACTCAATTTCTTTTAAACTCAAGACGATTTTAAAACCTAATGGAAACCTGTCGCACAAATTCAATTCCAGTGTGCAAGTATCTCCAAATCACTTGCGCAACTACTGGATATGCAGCAAACAACTGTCGCGCTGCTCCACCTTGCACAACCCACCAACTCTTGCGCGACTTCAACACCTGCGTGATGGGAGCTCTGAATTTCTTCAAGTCCAAGGTTTGTCTTGAATGAGGAGGGGTGGTCCTCTATTTATAGGCATTCAGATACCCTGCGCAGCAGCATGCAAGTCTTCCCTCGGCGCGCAAGTCTCAGCGCGCAACCCTTCTGTCCTCCTAGACACTTGCGTGACCAACTTCCAATCTTGGGAACCCCTATTTACTTTTCCATATTTTGATGATCAAAACACGATGGTCAAACGACAAGAAACTTTCCAATAATATACGGTACTAGTGTGCAAGTCCTTTCATGGTGCGTAAGTCACTTGCGCGACCAAACCAATACTTGCGCGACCCTCTTTCTTTTGCCATATTTTCATGTTCTCATTCTGAAAAACATCAGGCGTGCAAGTCCTTTCAATACTGTTGTCTGCTTGAACTATATGATGACTTTTATGGTACACGTTCTGAACATCCACTGAGGATTGACAACAAACACAAACCATACTCTAATTCATGCACAGAGCATCCATGGTTCCAACAGATAGCCCACCCATAAATCCTTACTTATTTAGTACATAGCCCGTAGGCCCAGTGGGCATGAAATCCCAATACATGGCCTTGAAGGCCCAAATTTTTTTACTTGAAATCTCTCTGGTAAATAGTGATGCTACAGTACAAGGGCTGCTATAGTGCCTGTTACAGTGTTACCGCCACTATAGTTCCTACTACAGTGCACAGTACTACTACAGTATCACCGATGCTATAGTTCCGCCACTACTACAGTCTTGCAACAGTACTGCTACATTGCTGCTACAGCAACTGTGCCCCATGGGTCTTGAACCTCCAACCTCGATGTAGTATTACAGGGTTCTTTACCACTAATCCAAACCCCAACTACAACCTCATATTATATATACCATAAAAGTTTCATGTTGTAGAATTTGATTGGTTTTTTGTAATCATGGACCGTCCTCATACCATGATTTTGATGATATTTAAACACCACTATATCATAATTTGTTTTCATTAAAACATAATATAAGACATATAAATTAATGTATATTTTAAAAATATTGAATGAAATGTTTTAAAAATTGATAAACATCATCATGTGTGGTCAATTTTTTTAATCAATGCATTTATTCAAAAAAATAAATCTTTGGGGAATCCAAATTTATTACAATGAGAAACCAATGCTCCCTAAAAATGTAATAAGCAATGAAATAAATGAAAAAATATTTTATATGATAAGATTGAATATTTTTACCCCTTCATCATGGGTATTAAGAGGGGTTTTTAATTTTCAAGTTTCATTTTAAACTTTTCATCCAATTGGTACACTATTTTTAAATACTACTATTCTACCAATGACCTTTTTTGTGTAGAATTTTTGTGTGGACTAATGATTAAATTCTTGTTCATAGGGGTTTCCCTTCAAATAGTACTAATATATATTCCTGTAAAAATATGAATAATATTTAACTGTAATTAACATAGTACGTAAGTTATTGAATAAATGGATTATGAAAACACACCTCATGTATACATTTACAATCAGGAATCCTAGCCACCCCTAATTGAGTATTTCTTCTACATTATAAAGATCAATAAAGTATGTAATGGACTATTTATACATTTTTTCTTTAAAATCAATAATTTTTATATCACAATATTTGAACATTATATCTGCATGAACTTATAATATTAGTAAATACAGAATTTGAATTTATATGGTAATGGTACTCTAAAAAGGTATTTTTGATTTATTGGTTAATCCTTTAGATTATTTTTATTTGACCTTCTGTTTCACATTTCTTTTATTTTTATGTAATAAAATTCGCTAGTTTAAGACTTTTTAGTAATTTTTAATGTTTTTATATAAAAAATTAAATTAAGTTTGACATTCCACCTTATGAAAATGTAGTTTTACAAAATCAAATGGTCATTATATGAATGTTCCAAAATAAAGTCTGACAATGTGACCTTCAATATCATTAAGGGGAATATATATCTTAGCACTTGACTCGTGAGATACATGAATCCCCACTCTCACCTAAACTTTTAGAAGTTGTTTGTTGTGTAGAATATCTACTTAGATATTGTACACTATAACCATCATAATAAGGAAATTGATAGGTGAATATAGATATAAATCACACTCAATTTCAACCTATATAATATTATTACATGAAAGGTATCAGTACCTATGTAATTCACATTTAATAAAAATATTTATGAAAATATTGATTACATCTAGTAAGGTGGAAATTTTAGGGGAATGGATTAAATCAAAGTGAGGGTGGATTTGATCTCTTTTTCCAACTAGGTTTCTTATGTTTTTTTGAAGAAGTTTTACCAAAATAGGTTTCCATATCCATTAATTTCTCAAATATTTCATCACCTGTTAGTGGAGACAATGTTGTAACTTCATCTAAATTCCCATAAAATGATGTCATCTATGATCAATATTTATGTCATTGGGGGATAAATAAATAGTTTCCTTGAAACGAAGTCTTGAAGGAATATTTCAACCTAACTATGTGTGTAAATTGTTCACAAATGGGACACCCTTGGGTTCCATTAATGATATATCCCGACAAATTTACATAAGTAGGAAAGTCTTTTTTCATTGTGTACAACATGGATGTCAATGTGAAATATTCATTTCTATAAGTATCATAAAATGTTAAACCTGAATCCCATATTTAATTTAAGATCTTAAATCAATGGATCCAAATAAAAATCAATGTCATTAACTAGTTGTTTTTTCTTGATAAAAATAGAGAAAAAATAATGTATTTCTTTCTTAATGCATAATAATAATGAAAAATTATAATTTTCTAACATATCTGGACATGTATTTTTAGTGCCACTTTGTAAATAAAAAGGATCCACTCCATCAGTATATAATGCAAGATTAAGGTTTCTCGGCTCATTTCTAAATTCAGGATACTTTTGATCATTTTTTCCATGGAGGAGAGTTTCTAGGGTGATGAAGTTTCATATCTTGATTTTTTTGTATGTACGTGCCACGTCAATTTCATTATAGTATCCTCACTTCTATATAGGAACCTAAACCTTGTAATTATTGGAAAGTTCCATATAAATTTCAAAGGACTATATTGATAATTATTATATTGATATGCATCACAATTTAGGAATTTTTAAAGTGATTTATGTTCCTAGAAAAACTGTATGCAACCATTTGGACAAACATGCATTCTTTTCAAGATCATACCCATTGACTGTAGAATTTATTTAGAATCATATATTCTATAAGGTAGATCATTATCTTTTAGTAGAATATCATTTAAGAGAGAAATTAGTTCAGTAAAGCTAGTGTCACACAATGTTCTTCCATATTTTACATCATATAGATTCTGTATGGCTGAAAATATTGTATATTTAGTACAACCAGCATACAATGACATATTTTCAAAACTATTTAACTTATAAAATATTTTTGTAAAATCAAAAAGTTCATATTCAACTATCATTTCCATTTCCTAAATATTATCTTTATCATCATTTTCAATTGTAATTGTATCCTTGATGAGGTATTCATCATTGTTCACACTAGTAATCAGATAATATGATCTATAAAATGTAGTGTTATCCCAATGATTAGCTATATTCCATTCTTCCCCATGCTTAGTCCAACATTTATAACATCGACTAATTTCATGATATATCAAGTGTTCTTCCAAATCCTCTAGACTAATTATCCTTGAATAACAAAAATGTAAACATGGAAAAAGGATTGGAGAAGGGTCTTATGGATGATATTTTGAAATATTTATGAACTCTTTCATCCCATACTCAAACTCTTTTTTTATATGATTGGAATCCAGACATTTTTTATTCATATCCATCCAATTTGATTCAATAATATTCATATTTAAAAAAATGAATAAATATCAAAAATGTATGATCTTAGAACCCTAATAGGATATTATTTATATATACACACATATAGTCATCATATTTGATATAAATTTTGATTTCATCAAAAATATTTTAGAAAATAAAAATACCAACAATTATATGAATTCAAAATATTATAACACATATTTTTTATTACAGAATTCATGTATCATAAAAAATTATTTTTTTAAAAAGATTCATCAAGGGAGATAATTCAATCCCTATAACTATCAATATTCATAAGAAACCTATGTATTTTTATAACTGGATAACTATTAGAATATACATAATAATATTAGACTATCAAAACACATATAAAAACAAATTACTTATTTTTTACAATTTTTTTATAGTGTTTAAAAAACGTAATCACGATGATTATGGTTATTAAATTTTTAAATTTATGAAAGATATCATATTTTGATTCTTCATTTGGTAATAATCAAAATAACAATTTTAATATTCCATGATAATTTGAAAATAGTTAAGATTGTGGGAAGAATGGGAAAATTGAATTCATTAACAAAAATAACCCAAAATTTCAAATTTTAAAATCACGAGGAGGATGTATTTAATCATAAAAATAATATTAATGAGTAAAAAAATTTATAAAATAAAAAACCTTGTTTTTAAAATTAAACAAATTAATGTCTTGATAATTTTAAAATCTAAAAAACAAGAAATTTCCTAATTTTGATACATCTAAAATTGAAAATAATGTAATATTTTCAAATGAAGTTTAACAATATTGGAATAATTATAATAATTATACTGGGAAAAAAATATTTATAATTTTGATAGGTAGAGGATAATTGATTAAATTTATGTATTGTGTCTCGATTTGAAAATACTAATTAAAAATTTCTTATAATTCTTAAAATATTCGAAATGGAATTTGATATATTTAATTGTTTTAGGATAAAAACATACACATAAAATTGGTAAGAAACCATATAATGTTGTGAGAGAAAAAGTTATATAACACATGGTCTAGTTTTCCAATTCATATAAATCAATGTACATTTAAATTATGTTCAATTCCAAATTTGTAAAATTTTCTTGAGGAGAAAATTAAAAAGGTAAATTTATTGTTAGTCACAAGGAAGAAAATAACTAATAATATTACATCGCATTTGTTAAAAAATATGAAGATGTTTAAGATTTTTGATCAAATTTACTTCTCTAAAAAATAGTTAGTTTCTTCATGCATTTTAAACATTCTATTAAATATAGGTTATATTAGAAGGAACATCAATAAAGATCTCCCTTTTAGTCTCACTTGATAATTTAAAAAAAAATAGATTTGATGATATAGACGGGTAAAGAAAGATAAACTGAAAAAAAATCATGAAAAACACATGAAAGATGGACTGAGAATCCTTTAAAAAAGGTTCTGAATTTCATACATTTGGCTTTGAGGTTCGATTTGTCCAAAATATTCAACTTCGAATGCAACAGAGCTTTGGTTCGGTAAGTGTTAACAAAGCGTAGAAAAATTTGTATTTCTCCACACTTATGTTTCAACCTTGATAAAACACACTTTTATTAACGCTTAACCTAGCATTGATTTTTTTTTCAAAAAATAATAAAAAATAATAAAAAAATAATATTAATTATATAAATAATAAAATTATTAAAAATGAACTATACTAACTAATTAAATTAATAAATTATTATAAAATTAATTTAAATAAATTAATTTTAAAAATCAGAAACATTTTTTTAGCATAAGATGAGACCATGCCTAAAAGTGTATGTCTCTTATATAATTAAATGAATGTCCAGATCACAAACGTCTAGAAATAAGAAATTTACATTTATCCTTTAGAAGAAGAGGTAGAAGATCATCATGGACTGAATTAGACTAGCCTATAATATTTCCATCAGCATTCATGCTAGCAAGCCTATCTAAAACCTAATTAGCCTCCCTGTAGACGTGAGTCACATTGTAGTCGATGAAAGAAAGGTAGTCCAAGAAAATAATCCACCAAGAGGTTAAGTTCCATAAAATATGATCAAAACCTACTCTGATAGCCTGAATAATAATAGAAGAGTAATATTCCCACCAAATATTACCCCATTCAAGAAGTGAAGCATGTTCAGTAGCCTCAATTACACCCAACATTTCTTCCTCAAGTGTTGAAGAAAAACCACAAGAATCATATAGGCAAACTAAATCATCCCCATGATGATTTCTGAAGATATCTCAATAACCCAAAGGACCCAAGTTACCTTTTGAAGAACTATTAAAATCAATTTTAGTCCTCCTTGAGAAATACGACTGCTAGAATACTTCAAACATCCCATAAGGTGAACCAAAATTACCACTAATATCAAGTCACCTTAAAACCAAGAGATCAGGTACATAGTTAAATCAAAAACCCATTTTGAATGAATTAACTTGTTTGATAGCAATCAATAGTTGAGACAGAGTAGTTTGAGAGACAAACATAACCTAATCATGTAACCACTTTTTGCAAGAATTCCAGATAAGGTAGATTAATTCCATAGAAGAAACCCAAAATAGATTCATTAGTTGCGGGGATATTTGAAGAGATGACTAGCTGTTAATGAAACTACAAGTGAAGCACGTGTGGCGTAGAGGGATTTCAAACATATCATAAATAGAATGAAACATTGATAATGTTGTGGCACGGCTCAAGAATAAGTGATCGAAATAATCCCCATGTCTATGGGAGAGATAACATGAATAACATAAGGAAATGTAACAATTCTATAAAAATGAACAGTCGGTAACTTCTCATGTTCTAGTTACTAGACAAGGATTGACCACGAAGCGAGAGTGGCGTTCTTGTGAAGTTTTCTCAACCACTGAAAGTTTTAATCCAACCCATCAAGATGGTTTTAGAAAGGATTTGAATTCTAAATTCAATTCCATGTAGGTTCCTATGTCCAAAATTTGTTTTTGGGAGAGAACTAATAATTGTTAACAATATCTTATAGGTTTTCTATAAGCTCATTTAAATTAGAAAATTGATCTGAGATTAAAATAGAAAAGTTTAGAGTAATATCATTTCCTAAGAGGGATTAAACTATAGAATCTCCCATCCAATTTGAACTCCAAAAGTACAGAGATGAATCTATTGAGACCAACCACCTTAAATATAAATACATAGTATAAAATATGGATTTAAGGGCATGGAAAATAGGGAAATGCATATGAATAAGATTCCCAGATTTAATTTATAGGGGAAATCTAGCATGAAGAATGTCAAGTGACATTGATTTACCATTAGAAAATATCTATATGAAATGATCTTGCAAGGAGTGATTAAAAAACCAAAGACCTTTTATACCAAGACCCCTAGAGGCACAGAGAATGATTTTTTTTCAAGACATAGTAGCTAACTTGTTTTTAAAAATACTATCATTCCAAATAAATTTTTTAATAGAGATGAAAATATTCTTAATAAGTGAAACTGACCACTCATAAACTACAAATGAGTAAAAAAACTTTGGGATGATGATGAAATTCACCAAACAAGTGTGTCCAGCCATGGAAATATACTTACCTTTCCATGAAGAAAGATGAATCCTAATTTGACTAATGATATCAGAAAAATAGTAAGCCCTCGGCCTAGCCTACAACCTAGGAAATCCAATATATGAAAAATGAAGATCCCCTCTCTAATTCCTAAATTAAAAATAATTTCAAGATTTTTGGTAATAGATATCCCCCTACCAAATCACATAAAATAATTATTCCAGCTAACAACCTAACCAGAGGCTTCTTTGTAATGAAACAATACTATCTTGTGGTTTATTATATTGATCGTATCCCCTTTAGTAAAGAGAATAATATCATCTGCATATAAAAGATAAAAAGGAGCAGAGAGTCCTCCACCAGCATTAATGGATTTCAGTTTCCCATTATCCACCATAATAGAGAAAAGCCTACTAAGATAATCCTTGGAAATAGAAAAAGAATAGAGGAAAGAGGGTAATCGTGTATTAAACCTTTGGAGAAATCAAAATAACCATCAGGTGAACCATTGACCATAACTGAAATATGAGATAAGTCCAAAATGCATTTAATATAATTGATAAATAAGCTATCAATCCCAAAATAGGCAAGAACCATACAAATGAAAGACCAATCTATACCGTCAAAAGCCATAAAAATGTCAAGTTTTAGGGAAATACTACCATTTATAATAGGATTATTGAGCAGATTAACACATTCAGATGCGGTGACTAGACAATACTAAATAGTCCTACCTTTGATTAAACCAAATTGATTTGGAGGAACTATTTTATTTGAGACAAAGGCTAATATGTTTTACAAAACATTACTGATGATTTTATAAATTGTGTTGACCAAAGAAATCATCTTGAAGAGATGATTTTTTTTGGAATTTTCCACTTTTGGTATTAAAGCAAGAAAATGAGAGTTTAGTCTTTGGGGAAGAGACCCACCCATAGAAAATTGAGGACCAGTTGAAAAACATCCAATTGAATAATTTCCAAATAAGATTTAAATAAAAAAATTACCAAAGCTTTTTGGGCCAAGAGAGGTTTCAAAATTAGGAAAAAAACCTCCTTAATTTCTAAAATCAAAGGGATAACAATGAGCACAAAATTATAATCCTGATTGAAAATATGTGGAATAATACCATCCACATGCTCATAAATGATAGAGGAACCATTGAATAAATTCCATTAATAGGAGACCACATGATTAAATAGATCATTCACATTATCCATAATCTGATCACCATTCTTGAGAAATGATAATGGTTTAGAAATTCCTTCATCACATTGAAGGGAATTAAATAACTTGGAATTTGTATCACTATCTTTGAGCCATTTAGATTTAAAGGAATTTCTCTATAAAGAATCCTTAATGTTAAGAAGATTATTGTGCTTAATAGAAACCTCAGTCTCATTCACAATACCATCAAAGAAGTCATTTGATGTATCATTCAATTGAATTTATTGAAGAGAATCTTAAAGGGAGGATATATCACAATCAATAGAACTAAACCAATACTTTATCTAATATTTAATCCTCTTTTTGACTAATTTTAATTTGAGAATATAGGAAAAAGAATCATATTTGAAATCAATAAAGGACCAAACCTCCTGAATAACTTTTCCACAATCTAGTTGAGACACCCAAGCATTGTTGAATCTAAAAGGTAAAGAGGGATTAGAGGTCTTGGATACAAGATCAAGCAGATTTGGATGATGATCATAATTAAGCCTTGACAAGGTAGTAAAGGATATAGAGTACCAGGTATCCAAGACATCTTCATTGGTAAAGGCTCTATTAAGTTTACTATCTACCATTCCACTAAGATGTTTCATATACTGGGTATACTTGGATCCACCATATTAATATAAACTAGACTATTACTTTCATTGGAAGCTCTAAATTCTATATTGGAAGTGGAATAGGTGACAATGCCTAATTTATCATTAGGATTCATAATTGAGTTAAAATATCCCATCAAGGACCGAGGACCTGAAATAATGTTTTTCAAATTATCAATCTCTAACCAAATTCTTCTTCGATATTGATATATTTTATGAGCATAAATAATAGAGAAACACTCCTCAATCCAAATATAATCAAAGGAACAAGTGACAGGTTTATCATTAGAGGCCAATAAGATATGATTAACCAAATAAGAATTAACCAAGACCCAATGCTTATTAACATCAACAAAACATCTATTAGTTTCCAATAAATGAAAACCTAAATTTTCAAGATTGGTAATATTAGGAGATAGATTTTTTCTGGGTTCTACCAACCCAATTAAAATAGGCTTATGTTTTTGAATATGGAGCCTAAGGTGCGCGGTAGTCTCATTATTGGCCAACCCTAGGAAACTCTAGAAAGGGATCCTCATTTGGACTTGCGTTTGGGGTAAATACCCCCTTCTTTTCACCCCCCCACTTTCACATATAAGGTTTTAAGAGGCCATCCATCCTTCTACATAGGTACTGGATCACAATGAATTAAAGGGTTGATATCACAACCCTTAACTAAAGAAGTTTCAACCCCCTTATTAGAGTGGGGATCATTTTCCAAAGAAGAATTTAGCTAAATCTGAGAATCTCCCAAAATTGGTTACTCTAATGAAGTCTTCACCATTGTATTTGCAGCATGAGGCTGAACCGTAGAATTATATGAGCTACCCAAGTCCTTTGTAGCAATACTTTCCAAAACTTTTGGTTCCTTTTGAACTGAAATCACATGTTCCCTAATTTTTTGTTCAATGTTAGAAGAGGAAACTTGATTATATAGACCATCTTGACTCTTAAGGACAAACTCATTGATGTCCAGTGAAATTTATATGGATAACAAGAGATCATATGAGGGTGTTTTTTTAGAATGCACCTTAGACCCACCTAGGTTTGAAGAGAAAGGAGTAGGAGGATGATCCTCCTCTTCAGCAATATCTGCCCACGATTTTGTTTATTGGGTCCCTGGGGGGAGTGCATGAGGTAAGGTGTCCATTGAAGCCTTGGAGGAACCCCCTTTTTCCAAAACAATACCTTTGTTCTTGTGATTTTTTGTCACTTCCTACCAATCCTTGGATTTTGGAGCATCTCTAACTTTTCTTTGAAGAACTCTACAGTTTTCCATAGTGTGACCCACAATTTTGCATATATCACAGAAAGGAAAAACACGCTCAAATTCTACTTTGACATCAATTTTATTATCGTTGACAAGCATATTAATATTATCAGGATGCTCAGATACTTAATTCACACCAACAAGGATACGATCAAAAAAACCAAGCTTAGCTTCAAGAGTATGCTGATTCATTTTGATCGGTGTACCAATGTAGGAATCCAAATCGTTAAGAATCTTAGGGTGCTGATACACCCAGTTCAAACCATGTTAACAAATCCAAACATGAGAATTTGATTGCTTCTACGCCATGGGATTGAAATTAAAATCCTAATTCAAGATGCGAAAGATACTAGGATTAATCGGCATATTGCAAAGATTTCTATCCACTGAAAGATCCTCACCACATTAGAAGACAATGTGGAAAAACCATCTACCAATCAGAATAATTTTCTAGGCATTATTGCTCCAATAAAGGGAGATTGGATTCTTGAGATCTGTATAAGACCAAGACTTATCTCCTCTCAAATAAATCACATGACCAAGAAGAGAAAATTTGTAGAGATTAAGTCTTTGTTGAAGAGCTATCATGTCCACAAAAATCGAAAAGTTGCCATCGTCGAGCTTGTTGATATTCGAGAGTCGAGGGGGACCCTCTTTAAAACTTAATAAATAAATATGTATAAATAAATATTAAAAAATGAATAAATTACGAAAATATTAAAAATAAATAAATAATATTCAACGAATGGATATTAAAAGTGAATAATTTTTTTTGAATAAAATACAAAAATATGAAAAAATAGTGAATTCATAACATTAATTAAATACATTTTAAACTCATAAAAAGTGAATAAAAATGAATAAATAAAAAAATTATTTATATAAATAAAAATACTACTAAAAATAAAAAATATTAACTAATTAAATTAATAAATATATTTGAAAATTCATTTAAATAAATTAATTATTTAAATTTCAAGCATATGAAAAATATTAGGACTTGATGAAGAAAAATGAAAAATATTATTCAAATAAATTACAAACATATTGAAAATACTAAAGCATAATAAATAAATATGTATGAAAAAATATTAAAAATTTATTAAATTCCAAAAAATAATAAATCTTAAGAATGAATAAATAAAATTTAATAGATTACAAAAATATTTTAAAAAATGAATTCATTAGATTAATTACATGAATTGTAAACACATACAAAAGTGAAGAAAAATGAATAAATAATATAAATTATATATATAACGAAATTATTTAAAAATAATTATATTAAAAATTAAAATTAAAAAAATATTAAAAAATGCGTTTAAATAAATTAATTATATATATTTCAGACATTTTAAAAAAATTAAATCTTAATAAATAAAATTGAATAAATCTTAATCATTTAAATTACTAATGTATTAAAAATATTTAAACTCTGAAAATAAATATGTATTAATAAATTCAAAAAATACTAAAACTTAACCATATTAAATGACCAAAGATTAAAAATGAAAAAAAAGAAAATAGTATAAATTAAGAAAATATTTACCAAAGTAAATTCGTAACATTAATTACCTAAATTACAAACATATAAAAATGAATAAAATTGAATAAATAAATAGTATTAATTATATTTGAAAAAAATTTATTAAAAATGATTTATATTTACTATACAAAAATATTAAAATTAAAATGGATTTAAATAAATCAATTATATAAATTTCAAACATAATAAAAATATTAAATATTTAAAAAATGAAAATAGATGAATATTAATCATATAAATTACAAACATATTGAAAATATTCAATATTAGTAAATAAATATGTATAAATTTTAGAAATTGAATAAATTTGATAAATAAAAAAATTAATAAATATAAAAAATAAAAAATATATTAAATTAATGAATATTAAAATTGAATAAATAAAGTTGAATAGATTACAATGATATTTAAAAAAGTGAATTCATAACATTAATTACATGAATTGCAAACACATAAAAAATAAATAAAAATGAATAAAAAAATAATATTACTATTGCTAATTATTGATGTATATGTTGTATTGATTTTATATAAAAAATATTATTAATTATTAGCCTTTAGAATTTTTAATAATAATTTGAAAATTATTATTTAATTAAATGTTCATATACTTAAAAATGTAAAAATAACTATCAAAATTGAATATATTACTAAAATTTTAAATGAATAATTATTAAAAATTAATTAATATTATTAAAAATGAATAATTTACCCCAAATACTAAAAATGGACAAATATTAAAGTTGATTAAATAATATTGAATGAGTAAAAAGACATACGCATTACAAATATACACATACACACATATATATGCATAAAGATACTTGTACACATACACATACGCATACACACAAACACAAACACAGAGACATACACATACACATACACATACACATACACATACACATACACATACACATACACAAACACATACACATACACATACACATACACATACACATACACATACACATACACATACACATACACATACACATACACATACACATACACATACACATACACATACACATACACATACACATACACATACACATACACATACACATACACATACACATACACATACACATACACATACACATACACATACACATACACATACACATACACATACACATACACATACACATACACATACACATACACATACACATACACATACACATACACATACACATACACAAACACATACACATACACATACACATACACATACATATGCATACATGCATAAACATACACATAAATGTACACACATGTATACACATACACAAACATACAATTACATAAACTTGCATGCTCATACATACACATACATATGCGTACATACACAAACTACATAAACAACCATATGCATACACATGCACATACACATACACAGATACAGAAGGATAAACATACATGTGCACACACACACACACACAGACATGCACATACACATGCTCATACATATACACATACACATACACATACACATACTCATCGATATACACATACCCATACACATACACATAAAAATACACATACACATACACATACACATACACATACACATACACATACACATACACATACACATACACATACACATACACATACACATACACATACACATACACATACACATACACATACACATACACATACACATACACATACACATACACATACACATACACATACACATACACGTACACGTACCCATACACGTACACATACACGTACACATACACCTACACATACACATACACGTACCCATACACGTACACATACACCTACACATACACCTACACATACACATACACCTACACCTACACCTACACATATAGCTACACATACACATACACATACACATACACATACACATACAGATACACATACACATACACATACACATACACATACACATCCACATGCCCATACACATACACATTCACATCCACAAACACATACACATACTCATACTCATACTCATACACATACACATACTCATACACAAATACAAATACATGCACATGCACATACATACACATATCTGCATATACATACACATACATCAACAGACATGTATACACATACACATCCATGTTGTTACTGTAACGCCCCGACCCTAGTTACCTAGAGTCGGTGCATTATTACATAACATTGGCATGATCACGAGAATGATCAAGTCTCGAAAGACTGATTAGTTTAGTAGCCTTGGAATAACTAGATACATCCATAAATGTTTACATTACATCATAAAAAAAACATCTTGTCTTCATATCCCCTCATACTATCCCTGCAGGTCATTCATAAATTACTTCTTCATAATCCTGGGAAAAAAATAAAACATTGAAAGGGGTGAGCTCAGATGCTCAGTAAGGATAACATTATATCAGAAGCTTTCATAAATAAGCATAAACACTTAAGGCAATTTATAACTATAACAAAAGCCTTTTAAACTTGAACTTCAGCATAAAATGGCAAAGGTAAAATGAAATAATGCCATTTACTTACTCACATGGATATTCTACTAGTCGAATGATCACATGCAATATCAATATCCACTTTCATAATGATGGAATGCATAATGCCAGACTATCATAACCACATAGCCAAGGCCTCGTGCCAATACTACAAATAAGATTTTGCCAAGGCCTTGTGCCAACACACTAGTTTGTCTCATGAGACCTACCGATGCATCGAGGAGCTATAGAGGGCTCCACCCGTCACTTATTAAGTCAAATGCATTCCTCATATAAATAGGTTTAAGCATAAAATAAACATTCGTATTAAAACTAGCATACGAAATGTCAATACTTTAACCACAAACCATGAATGGTATAAAAATAGAACATCCACAGTCAAACATAACTCATTTGATACAATATGGAAGATTGTATTGTATCACATTAACCTCAATCATGAATAATGAAGGATGTTGACATAGATTAAAATAGTCATCAAAACTATTTGAGGGAAATATCCCCCTTTTCTTGAAATCATTTAAAAGTCACACTATTTGTCAAGAAGCCATTTAAAAATAGATTTTTGAATCAAAGTGTCCCATACCACTTTGAAACTTTTAAAAGGAGTTTTAATTTTAAAACTTTAATGTCCATATAAATAAATCCTTAAAACCATTTTTAAAACATGGACATTAATGAGCAAGATTTAGAAGAATAAGTCTTTAAAAAATTTTAAAATGGTATTTTGGTTAGAGATTCTAACCAAAAGAGAGACACTTGAGTACAAATAATTGAGGTAATCAAAACTTTGTAATATCATGAGAATAAAGGGATTCATGATATACTATGTCAAAGTACGTTATATACACCACATAAAAGTGATTTGGTGTATATCAACAAAGAAGTCCCAATTGAATGTAAATTGAGATGAAATCTCTCATAAAGGCCGTATCCTTAGGTTAAGGATAAATCAACGACATAATTATGTGTGAAAAATATAAATACACTAAATATCATTGAATATTCAGTGCAAAACAATCAAACGGTATTCACACATATTCTCGTAGAAACAACACCAACGAATTGGATGTTTAACTCAACAAATGGTGAAAGAGTTAAAATTACTCTTATCAAATTCATATTAATGACTTGAGAATTATCAATAGAGTGATTATGTGTATCAAAAGTATATCCACAGGAAGGGGAGTGGAAATTATGACATAATCAAATGAATAGTGATTCCACACATAATCTTGGAGTAATATAATCAATGAAATATGCGTAAAGCCGAATGAGTGGAAATTGAAATGTCAAATTCCCTTATCGATTTGGTAACTTACGAAACATACAACTATGAAAGAAGGATCATACCATGAATATGTAAGTACCCATAAATTAATTTATATTACACAATGAATACAATCATGGGCAGTACACATACACCACATGTAATAATTAAGTGGTGAACAATGGAATTCTCACGAAATTAAGAGTGAGATAAGAAACTCCTTACCACGTTAATCAACTGAGTCGTATGGCCAAAAGTTAATAACCACCAAATGATTTACAGAATAACATGAATATAAAGAGAATCATGATAATATATATCAAATGGCTGTACACAATACACCACTTTCAATAATTTAGTGGCGAACAATGGAAATCTCACGGAGTTGAAAGTGAGATAAGAAAATACCTTACCTTGAACTTTCCCTTAGTCGATGGTATGTTAACCTCCTGTATAATAATTAAAACATTTATTATATTATACAATAATCATATACATCAATAATATATCATATATGATCTTTTAACATTGCTTTATTAATAATATCTTAGTATTATCGTCGTTTCGGGTGATAATCGATTCGTTCTTCTTAAATGTTTGGTTATGTAAGACATGTTTGTAATGGATATATTATATCTTATTCATAATAAGAATGATATTAACATTATTTTTATCCCTAAAATGAGAATAAGACTTGAATGGATACGATGGAGGATGGATCTCATCGTGTTCGTGGAGACGGTAGTCCGTACGTACGCACGACGCTACTTCCATTTACTTTTTCATTTTAAAAGAATTGAATCCAAATGATACATAGGTATATTATTATTCCAGTATAATATAATATTTTATATATGTTACTTATGTTCATTAACACCATTATTTATACGTTCCATGTGTGTTATGAACGAGTCATATCATTTTAAGGGGGCGGTAGTCCGCACTTCCTCAAATGAAATTATCGTACGTATATACAACATGAAATGAATAATGGTATGAAATAAAATGGAATTACAGAAGGTTATATATAAAATATGTATCATTAATATCACACTTAATTACAGTTCCATCATAATGGCCACCATGAGAGGCGGTAAGATGTATTTGAACAATCAACGTTTCGTGAGGCGTTAGTTTGCCATTCACAGAAACATTATGTTCATCATCCATTAGATGGAGGTGTGTGTATGTGTAGTTCTAATCCTTCTTATAAAAACATCCTAGTATATTGAGGATACTTTTTTTGTTACAAAAGAAAGGAAATAAAAAGAGTTTGGGGGTTGGAGAAGCAAAATAAATGAAAATAATTTAAGAGAAAACGTTACCTTTAATTTAGGTAACTCACTTTGGTTGGATCAAAATGACTTCTTGAAATGCTTTCTTCCTAAGGAAAAGCTTCAAGGAGGAGGATAGTGATGTGGGGAGCTTATTTGGGCAGGGTTTGGACGAGCCAAGTGGCTTGAGAGGTGTGAGGAATGAGTAGAAGTGGTCTCCTTTTATAAGGGAGAGGAGGGGCTCTTTAGGAAAGAGTGAAAATATTACTTTATAATATAATTATATTCGGTTTATAATGGTCCAAAAATCATTGAGGTCGAAGCTAAGATGACTCATATTCTAAATAACATCAACCAATAAGAATTGGACAGGTTTTAGATAATATTTTAATCATTATAATCTTATTTATTTAAATGATTTATTAATGAGGTAAACGTTGCATCATTATTGTGTCATTAATAATTTAAATTATTTGATGTCTAAAAATTATAAATAAAATATCATTATGTAGGAAATCTATTTATTTTTCTAATGAATATTTATAATAGAAAATCCAACATGTATAACCCTATGTAAAAATTGTTCTTCTAAAAGATGTAAGCTTATGCCATTTTTATTTTTATTTTAACTTTATTAATATAATGTGTCCCTACCACATACAAGTGGCTCCAAGGGGTCCCCAAATCAACCCAAGGATGCCCATGGTCGGGTATGTGTCCACAAATAAGGTTAGGACACGTTTTAGGGTAATTTTGTATTATTATAATATTATTTTTTAACCCTTATTTACCGGATTTACCCTTAACCATGGTAAATAAAATATTTACCACAGTAATTAGTCAAAATGTCTAAAAATAAAAGTTACCTATTTACACAATTTGGACATCCTGATTCCAAATATGGAATCAATTTTTCTAAATTCAAAACACAGAAGTGGTAGAAATTAATTTAAAATTAATTCCCGCTGTCAAAACAAAAAGCGTGTTTTTAAGAGGTAATAACTATCAAAGGATTGACACTTGTTTATGTTCGGTTTAACTGTAAAATTATGTCCAATGACCAAAATTATATTAAATGGTAAAAATATATTCTAAATATTCTTTAAAACCACTGAAATTCACAATTTATCACTATTAATTATTTTGATTAAAAAAGTTGTTTTTAATTAAAATTTACTAATTTTCACTATTCATCAAAATATGAAAGTTATCCGAAAAGTACCAAAATTTAACCTTAGGCTAAATTCGATATTCCGAATCCAAAAATGAAGTCCATTTTAAAATATAAAATATATATAATTTCAAAATTTAGGTATTACTATTCATAACGGCTAGTTTGATTGGTTGTGGCGTGTGTTAAAACTCAAGGTTGCGTACAACACACGCTACTATTTTATTCAAAGGAAAGCGTACCGTGGAAGCTTGGGATGTTTCATTTTAAATTTTTTATGTCCCAATTTATTCAGATAGTTTAAAATATTTTATTTAAAAAGGTTTCACTATTAAAAGTTGATAAAAGTGCAATACTGAAAATGAATCTGTTCTTGCATTATGACTAAGAAACTCATAATAGGGATTCTAAAATTATAAGGATTATATAAAGTTCAAAATGTAGTTAATACTATTCATGACCTCTTTTAATGGCTTTTTTTTGTACGTCATGGTGTGATTGAACTCGGTGTTGCGTGTAGTGCAAGTTATTGAATTATTTTTAAGAAATAACACACTATGAAATCCTGGGGTGTTACATTCTCCCCTCCTTCAATAAATTGCGTCCTCGCAATTTGAAATTGTTCTTCGAAAATAAAAGGTTGAAAGTAGAAAATATATTTGTGGGAAAATCCACATCGGAAATTGGGTTACTGAAATTTAGTCTTAATATAAGGAAAAGAGAAATGAAAGGATCACCACCAAATTATGATCTCGATTAGGAGAACATTGGTGGTAATTAGAGACATATAATTGGAGGAAAAACGTAAATATTTATAGGTAGTGATCAAAACAAGTATAAAATTGAGGTCCTTAAACTCATCAATCTATGATGATTTGAAATACCATCGGTCCAAGAAAACATAGGGTATTGGGATAACACATTTTTGACGTTTCAAAATATCTTAGTTGAAATCCCACATCGAAAAATGAATTAATGAGGCCTCTATTTAAAATAAAGAGTGGAAAGTATGAAGATTACCGAAAATAACACATACTAGGGTTCCATGTAGGAAAATATGGATATGGAAGAGAAATCTAACCATCAATTATCTGATAGAGAGTGGTAGAGAACATGGCTATGAAAAGGCCAACAATACCAAGGCCATAAATTATTGATGATTTAATGTACCATCTAGGACAACATTTTTTTTTAAAGTTACATTACATAAGGAATAGGAATTCATTTATGATATTGACTAAGAACATTATGAGATATACTTAAATTTTAAGTATATTTTCATTCTTTAATAAATTTCCACCACTAACTCAATTTTTTTTTAAACGATGAGTATTCAAGAAGACTTGGTCACACTGGAAGAGCTAGAATAAACTTCTATAGAATCACATGATCCATGTAGGATAAACCATATATTTACATTGTCTTTGAAGATTAATCAAAACCAAAATGGTTAGTGAATGATCTAATGATCCCCCAAAAGGATATTCATTGAGATAAATATGCACTAACCTTAATTTCTAAAATTAAACCAACAATACCCCAAAGTTAAATAGATACCATTCAATAACGAATTGTCCTTAAAATCCTTTAATATAATCCAAACTAATATTGAAACCCAAAACATAGAAGAATTTGATTATGTAGTCTCCCATGTTACATTGTATCTCCAAATGACATCAAATACTCTTAAAGTCACATACTTAAAAGTAATTAACATCATCACATATTCTCTGTTATAGGTTAATCATTTCCATAAATAACCCAAATCACTATAAATCAACAATAAAAACGTAGATAAAAATCCACCATTACTCTACAAATGAAACCTCATTGTATTCTATTTTCCTTGGGCATATAGTGTTCCAAAAAAAACGAACATCTTCTAAAATAACATTTACCACTTAATCACCAAATCATTTTCCTATACCAAGGGTATTCATTTGATAAGACATAAGAACCCAAATCATCTTATTATTGATCAATAAAATCATTTAACAAAAAAAATAGTCACACTAACCAGGGACTTCACGTAGTCCAGTGGTAGGCGATAAATCCCAATCGCACTTTGGTTGTGGGTTCGATTCCCACAGCTTTGTCCGACGCGACGGGTTGTCACACGGTCTACGTGTTGTCCTTTTTCAAAAACTATATTTTATAATATTACCAAAATGAGATAAATTCCTCAAAATAACATAATTTAACCACAAATGTTATATCATACTTTGCATTTTCATCCCAAATTATAATAACTTTTCATTTTCTCAAACCCCAATGATCATATAAAACCAAATGGTTATTTATACCTATATCCACAAGAGAAGAGACAATTCTTCCTCAAATATCATTCTCACATGGCAAACTGTAGGGTTACAAATACAAGAGAAAATTATTCCAAAGTAAACCCATCAACAAGGAGTGCTAATACTTTTTAAATTTTTCTCCAACCATTTATTTCCACATAGCTTCTTCTTTGACCAAGAAAATATCCTATAGAATAGGACATTCACTCGGGTAATGGCCAGGTCCCCTACATTTACGGCAAATGACTGTAAATGGACTCTTGGGACCATTTTTATCTTCTTCCATAGTACTCTTCATTTTTCTTTGGCAATTCTTCACTTTATGTACTTCCTTCCCGCACGTAAAACATTTTGTTGTCCCATTGAGACACTTTCCTGGGTGTCTCTTTCCACATTTCCTGCATGATGAAAATTGAGGTTTCTTTTCTCCATGGTCTCCATTGCTGGAGATCTTATCATTTATCACCCTTCTCTTCCTTGTTGAGTCTGGGAGTTGGTTAATATATATGTTGTTGATCATGTTTTTTGAAAACTGATTTGGCATAAAGACGATATCTTTTACGCCTATCAACATTCCATTTTGTTGCTCATCGCCACCACCACTCCCACCTTGTACATCATTCTCAAAGTCACTATGACTTCCTTGGAATCCAGCCATTGACTAAAACCAGAAAGCATTGTGTGAGTAATAGTAGTCGTAAAATCATTTAGAGATTAAAATGTCACCATATTCTCAATTTGAAACATATTAGGATTAACCAAGGTCATTTACTCTCATCTTATATATATATTACTTAAATCGGTTTGTAAAGAAAATGTAAATTATCCTAAGCATATCCCCCGGGAGTGTCGTAACCAAGAGTGCAGCAAGGCCCGTTGTCGTGCACCAGTTCCCGTTCGAGTCTAGCTCAAAGCGGTGTTTTCGGGTTTTACCCCTAGGTACATCTGTGCTAGAGCCGCCTCTACCTGCTCGTATCCAGACAGGGATGTATTGCTCGGAAAACTCACAAAATCTCTACAATACCAAAATTCAAGGAAATTCTTTTATACTAATCCTCAAAGTTCATCTTAGGTCTACGTGCTCTAATCAGAGTTTATCTAAATCTAGCTACCAAGGTTTGTACTAAACTTCCTCTGATACCAACTGTAACGCCCCGACCCTAGTTACCTAGAGTCGGTGCATTATTACATAACATTGGCATGATCACGAGAAAGATCAAGTCTCGAAATACCGATTAGTTTAGTAGCCTTGGAATAACTAGATACATCCATAAATGTTTACATTACATCATAAAAAAACATCTTGTCTTCATATCCCCTCATACTATCCCTGCAGGTCATTCATAAATTACTTCTTCATAATCCTGGGAAAAAAATAAAACATTGAAAGGGGTGAGCTCAGATGCTCAGTAAGGATAACATTATAGCAGAAGCTTTCATAAATAAGCATAAACACTTAAGGAAATTTATAACTATAACAAAAGCCTTTTAAACTTGAACTTCAGCATAAAATGGAAAAGGTAAAATGAAATAATGCCATTTACTTACTCACATGGATATTCTACTAGTCGAATGATCACATGCAATATCAATATCCACTTTCATAATGATGGAATGCATAATTCCAGACTATCATAACCACATAGCCAAGGCCTCGTGCCAAGACTACAAATAAGATTTTGCCAAGGCCTTGTGCAAAGACACTAGTTTGTGTCATGAGACCTACCGATGCATCGAGGAGCTATAGCGGGCTCCACCCATCACTTATTAAGTCCAATGCATTCCTCATATGAATAGGTTTAAGCATAAAATAAACATTCGTATTAAAACTAGCATACAAAATGTCAATACTTTAACCACAAACCATGAATGGTATAAAAATAGAACATCCACAGTCAAACATAACTCATTTGATACAATACGGAAGATTGTATTGTATCACATTAACCTCAATCATGAATAATGAAGGATGTTGACATAGATGAAAATAATCATCAAAACTATTTGAGGGAAATATCCCCCTTTTCTTGAAATCATTTAAAAGTCACACTATTTGTCAAGAAGCCATTTAAAAATAGATTTTTTAATCAAAGTGTCCCATACCACTTTGAAACTTTTAAAAGGAGTTTTAATTTTAAAACTTTAATGTCCATATAAATAAATCCTTAAAACCATTTTTAAAACATGGACATTAATGAGCAAGATTTAGAAGAATAAGTCTTTAAAACATTTTAAAATGGTATTTTGGTTAGAGATTCTAACCAAAAGAGAGACACTTGAGTACAAATAATTGAGGTAATCAAAACTTTGTAATATCATGAGAATAAAGGGATTCATGATATACTATGTCAAAGTACATTATATACACCACATAAAAGTGATTTGGTGTATATCAACAAAGAAGTCCCAATTAAATGTAAATTGAGATGAAATCTCTCATAAAGGCCGTATCCTTAGGTTAAGGATAAATCAACGACATAATTATGTGTGAAAAATATAAATACACTAAATATGATTGAATATTCAGTGCAAAACAATCAAAGGGTATTCACACATATTCTCGTAGAAACAACACCAACGAATTGGATGTTTAACTCAACAAATGGTGAAAGAGTTAAAATTACTCTTATCAAATTCATATTAATGAATTGAGAATTATCAATAGAGTGATTATGTGTATCAAAAGTATATCCACAGGAAGGGGAGTGTAAATTATGACATAATCAAATGAATAGTGATTCCACACATAATCTTGGAGTAATATAATCAATGAAATATGCGTAAAGCCGAATGAGTGGAAATTGAAATGTCAAATTCCCTTATCGATTTGGTAACTTACTAAAAATACAACTATGAAAGAAGGATCATACCATGACTATGTAAGTACCCATAAATTAATTTATATTACACAATGAATACAATCATGGGCAGTACGCATACACCACATGTAATAATTAAGTGGTGAACAATGGAATTCTCACGAAATTAAGAGTGAGATAAGAAACTCCTTACCACGTTAATCATCTGAGTCGTAAGGCCAAAAGTTAATAACCACCAAATGATTTACAGAATAACATGAATATAAAGAGAATCATGATAATATATATCAAATAGCCGTACACAATACACCACTTTCAATAATTTAGTGGCAAACAATGGAAATCTCACGGAGTTGAAAGTGAGATAAGAAAATCCCTTACCTTGAACTTTCCCTTAGTCGATGGTATGTTAACCTCCTGTATAATAATTAAAACATTTATTAAATTATACAATAATCATATACATCAATATGATATCATATATGATCTTTTAACATTTCTTTATTAATAATATCTTAGTATTATCGTCGTTTCGGGTGATAATCGATTCGTTCTTCTTA